>JAEOAD010000001.1:60282500-66032500 GCA_036365145.1 Orientallactaga sibirica
GAGCGGTGGGAAAGTATGGCTGAGCTGACTATTTAATTCCCACTGCTGCTGCTTCGCCTCCCCAGAATCCCCCCCCCCAGCATTCTACAAAGTATGTGAAGAAATCTCTCTCTGCTTATCAGATTCTGCCTGAGAAGTAACCTTTAATGTAATCTTCAGATAGCTTTTGGGAGAAAGACACTAGTGCTGATAATGTTGTTTCTTGAGGCTGTTTACCCCCAAATCTCAGAGAGCAGTGTTTTCAAGGAGGACTGAACAGATTTAGAGTTGATAAGAAAGAACTGGGGCAGACCCAAGCTCAGTGAGCTGCCCCATTGCCCTTACTACTTCCAGCAAATGAACAGCCACATGGCCTGAAGGTTTTTCTGCTATTGTGAAGCCAGTGCCAGCCTGGTGTTGCCTCTTGTCAGCTCAGCCGTGTCTGCCCATCCATGCTCTCTGTTACTTATTCTGGGATAGACACATCATCCTGGTGGTCAGAAAGTCTATTATTTTAATTACAAACTAAAGTGATGGCATATTATCAAGTTCAAAGATGAATAGTAAATTGCTCTAAATTACTGTCTTCATTTTGAAGGGTAGTGTGATAATTTCTACTATTGGGAGATTCCATGTTTTTTTTTTTTTTTTTTTTTTTTTTTTTTGGCACAGATACAGAATTCATGGTTTCCTAATGTGCACCTTCCTTTCTGCACACCTGGCTTCTTCTTGCTGCTGCAGGGGTGTATGCTGGAAGAAGGCAGACTTATCTCGTTAGTATAGAACTTGAGTGGCCTGTAGGTAGTCATGCCCTATAAGGTTAGGCAACCTGCAGCGTGATTTTGTGGCCTTTAGCTACTGTGGATTTTCCTGATCTTCAATTTTGCATACACTGAATATTCAGAAATGACTATTAATTTTGGCAGATAAAATGTTTCAGAGGCATCATGATACTTAAGGAAATGGTTAAATAATATTCTAAATCCTACAAATATATGAATAGGATCAAGTAAACCAATAGCCGTGGCATTTACGGAAATTCACATTTCACCCACTTCTTTAAGATTTCTAATGGCTTTACTGATGTAGTGATTTGGGCCATTTGTTTGAAATATTTTTGCCTCACCTCAGGCCTTCTGGGGAACATTGGGGGCCAGGCCATCAAGCAGAGGAAGCTTTCCTACAGTGACTTATAATTCCCAGAAGGAACTTAGAGGAGGTGTAGGATCTTTTAAAGCAAATATTTATTCTGTGAAAGTGAACTTTCAGAGAGACCCTAGACACTTCCTGCCAGGTTGTGACCATGTCAGTTGCCTGCTGGGAACTCATTGTTTCTCTCCTGGAATCCACTCTTCTGCTCATGGGTCCACACTGTCTTCCAGTACATTAGAACTTCTTATGATACAAAACCTGAGCATCTGCTGCATCTGATGTTGAATGAGTGGAAAATGGAGCTGCCCAAGCTTGTCATCTCTGTCCATGGGGGCCTCCAGAATTTCAAGATGCCATCCAGGCAAAAAGAGACCTTCAGCCAGGGCCTGGTCAAAGCTGCAGAGACAACAGGAGCATGGATCATAACAGAAGGCATCAACTCAGGTAAAGCTCATGGCTGACTCTCTTCCTCCTTCCCTCCTTCCCTCTTCTCCCTCCCTCTCATTTTCCTCAGGCTCCTCTTTCTCACTGGAAACCAGGCAGTATAACATGGAATCTGCTCTTCAGGATCCCAGGCAATGTGGTGTTGTGAGGAAGAATGACACAGAGAACAAAGCTGGAAGAATCCTTGGCCTTTCCTGGAATGTGCTTTTATCATTGCCAAAATAGGCGATTTTGACTGAACTTCAAATAAACTTCTGGCAAAGTCTTTGCTGAGCCTCAGTCTACTAAACATTGGTGTAGAGACCAAGGAGTCTTTGAAACAGAAGTGTCTATTGATTGAGTGCTTACAGATGCTAGCCAGGAAAGGATCAGGTCCTGGGATGAGTTGCACCAGCAGCAAACTAGACAGCAGTCGGAAATGTGTCCTCTGAACCCAAAAGACAAGAGCACTCTAATAATGAAAATGTGGGGAAGGGAAACAGATACGTTTTTGTATTGAACTTACACTGGCGCTAAATAAGAGGAGTTGCATAATGTGAACCAAGGAGAGAGGGCAAGGAAGACAGCGTGTGCAAGTTCTTGGTGCTTCTGGATTGGCTAGGGATGATGGCCTGGGAAGTTGATTTGTAGCAGCCAGTGGCATCAGGTCAGGTTCAATGTGAATTCAGGAATGTAGAGCAGGATTTTGTTGGCTTTGTCCTGTAGCTATTCACTGATACACATCGTTCTTCCCCTATGCATCCTGTGGCCAGTCTAATTAAATTTAGATCATCTCAGAATTTGTTCTTGTTATCAAGACTGTTCAAGGATGCCAAGGAGATCACATACATGCAGGTGTACAGTGTGCATGGACTACAAATGCTAGCTAAACTTTCTAAACTGTAGTCATTGTCAAATTCTCAAACACTAGAAATGTGACATACAGAAAATGTCACTGATAGAGTTGATCAAGAGTAAACAGTTTCTTCTGTTTTCATGACAAGGTTTCTAGTTCACACACTGTCTCTATCACTGACTCTTTCCCTGGGCTCATGTCAGTAGTCTCTCTACTCAGACGACTGAGGCAGGGGAATTGTTGCAAGTTTGAGGCCAACATAAGCAACAGAGAGTTTATTTCCAAAGTTTTTTTTTTTTTTTAAATAAGCATACAGTGGCCCCTGCAGATCATTCCTTTACTTGGGTTTATGTCCTGTCTGCACAGTAGAACCATCTGTAGAGCTTTGGAAAGGCAGGTGGCACATGGAGCCAGGCTTTCAAGGTGGAGTTTTGGAGTAACGTACAGATGGCTTGAAAACAAGTAGCCCCACAGACCCTCATGTCTGACCACTCTGTTGCTAGCCTTCCATTTTCTCTTTATGTCCTTCCTTTGGATGTGCGTGATTCAAGCCAATGTCTCCATTAAATTATGCCCACCCTTTCAGATTGACACTAGATGCTACCATACTCCGGAAACATCCTCTTATGTCACAGAGCTATTCATTCATTGCTTAATCTTGGTGCTGTTTGCCTCCTCAGCACCCAAGGTATATTCATATTAACCTCACACATTAGGACACATCTGTATCAGCTTTCCTTCCTGGTGGTCCACTTTGTGCCAGGGCCTACACGTTTGCTTGCGTAAATAACAGTAAATAATGATTGGACATAATTTCCTTCCCTTCCCCTTCCTCCCTCCCTCCCTCGCTTCCTCCCTCCCTCCCTCACTTCCTTCCTTCTTTCCTTCTTTCCTTCCTTCCTTCTTTGTACAGGGTCTTTCTCTCTAGCACAGGCTGGCTTTGAACTTCTGAACTCAGCGTCCTGAGTTCTGGGATGAAAGGATTGTATCACCACACCTTGCTGTATTAATACATACTTAGTAGTTCATCTTATGCATTTTATAGATTATAACTCTTTCATGTCCTTGGAATAAGCTGAAGCTAACAGGGTTCTAAGTGACAAGTAGCATTGTGTAGTACTTTTTGTACTTGTAGTAACAAAGGGGTGTGCTAGGGAAGATTCAACCGAGTTTAGGAAAAGGTAGAATTAGATGCTTTTACTTTGAGTAACTATATTAAATGCCTCATTTTACTTACTCATTTTTGGTGTGTGTCTGTGATGTACATGTGTATGTTCGTGTGTGGTTATGGATTCACATGTATTAAGGCACAGGTGTGGGGGGGGTCAGAGGACAACGTTCAGCTGTCAATCCTCACCTTTCATTTGAGTCAAAGTCTCTGGTTTTTCATCCTGCTATGTACTAGGCTACCTGGTCCTCAAACTTTTGAGAAATTCTGCTGGCTCTGCCTCTCATCCTGCCACAGGAGTGCTGGGATTATAGATGTCCATTTCAGCTTTTACATAGGGTCTCAGGATCCAAACTCAGATGCTCTCGCCTGTGCAACAAGGATTTTATCCACCCATAGAGCCAATATTTAATGATTTTTTTTAAAAATAAAATTTTAGCAGGGCATGGTGGCACACACCTTTAATCCTAGCACTTGGGAGGCAGAGGTAGGAGGTTCGCTGTGAATTGAGACCACCTTGAGATTACATAGTGAATTTCAGGTCAGTCTGAGCTAGAGTAAACCCCTACCTTGAAGAATAAAGCAAAAACAATAATAATAACAGCAAAATAAAATCTGGGCTAGGATAACTAACCTAAAGAAGGGGCAAACAGTAGTGGGAGATCATTGAAGTCATTCTGATGAACAAAAGAAATGGAACATCAGAAATACTTGGAGCTGACCCAGACAACAATCCTTTTGCTAGTTCAACCATTGCTCCTCTAGGGCCTGACTACTCAAGGAGTGGTCCCTGGACCAGCAAGGATAAGGCTACTGGCTGGACTGGGTGCCATGTGGTAGAGGATAGGGACAGGAAGGGAGTCTAATCCTGATTGGGTGCCATGGAATGATTCTCTATGTCACAGAGAGCACCCAAAGGGATTTTATTCAGAAAAAATCAAAATAAAGGAGCGTGACATAGATGTGTTTCACCAGGATGTCCAACAGAGAATTTGTATTAGGATCACTGGTGAGCTACTTCAAAACCACAGCAATGCTGGCCAACCAGCCAAATCAATATCTATGTTGGGCAGATGGTTCCACAGTTGATACTGCTGTGTTCCTGCCATCCTGAACCAAACACTAGAGATGACTCAAAGAGAAAATTAGAAATTAGGTTTAAAGAGAAGATTCCAGAGATAATAAATAGGTTAGGTGCCATATGTCAGAAACTTGTAATATGGCAATGTCTGAGCTGTATGGATCACTTTGTCAGCATAGGTGAGACTTGGAAACTCATAAAGAATGCACATTCATTCTCTCACATCACTGAGTGCAGCCAGTCGTAGGTTAAGTGAGATGTAGACATTAGCATCTGAGGTAGGCTCTCTGGCCATACTCTCATGTGATAGAAGGAAAACAAAGACAATGCATCCTCAGAGCTCCCTTTTCTAACAGCATCAACCCATTGTGACAATGACACCTTAACCCCAAATACCTTCTTCCAGATTGTCAGGATCAGTTGCTAAAGTTAGGCAAGGAGAAAAGGGTGAATAGGCAATACAGAGAATCTTCAGGACAGTAACAATATTCTGTACGATATAATAACAGTGGAAATATGTCATTATATATTCTTCAAAACTTGTAGAATATCTAACACTAAAAGCAAACTATAATGCAAACTATGATTTGTGGGTAATGATGTATCAATACAAAGTTGTTGATTAAACAAAATGTACCCTTCTGGTGGTGGAGGTTGTGTTCATGTGGAGGTAGGCTGTGCAGAGGAATTTTTAGTACTTTCTGTTTAAGTACAGATTACCAGCTGTATAACCTTGGCAAGTTATGTGATCTCTATATGCTACTATTTTTGTCTATGAAATGGACTAGAAAATGTTCTTATTTATCTACTCATGGTGGTACATGCCTATAGTGCCAGCACTTGAGAGGCTGAGGCAGGAGAATAGTGTATTTAAGGATAGCTTTGACTACATAGCAAGACTCCCATCTCCATAAAAGTTCTTCTTAACCCTATGGGAATATGATCAATTTGCAATATGTTCATATATTAAAGTTCCAAATGACTTTTTTAAAAAAGGGGTACAGTAAACAAAAAATTTAGCTGGGCATGCTGGTGGACACCTTTAATCCCAGTACTGGGGAAGCAGAAGTAGGAGGATTATTGTGAGTTTGAGGCCTATCTGAGACTACATAGTGAATTCCAGATTCCAGGCCAGCCTGGGCTACAGTGAAACCCTATCGCCAAAAAAAAAAAAAAAAAAAAAAAGAAAAAAAAACACCCACAAAATTCAATTCACTATCATCAAATCATCAATATTTCAATATTTACAGAAATGTCTTGTCATATTAATTTGTATTATCTATTATAAAATATAGTTTAGTCTTTTTTAGTTTATTCTTAAAAGATGAAATAAATTCAGCATTCAAAAAAGGTCCCAATTAAAATTTACTTATATGTAAAGCTAGCCATAAATCTCAATATGTGTCAGTAAGTAATGGCTACTATAAAATTACTATTATTACCAATTCTAGAAGAGAAGGGAATAACTGCATATAGAGAGCTACTTAAATAATTTGTCTCAGTGTAGCAAGGGGCACATCTGCATAGCGTTTTGCTGGTACACTGGGGAAGATTAGAGACAAAAATAGTTATAAAGAAGTTGGTGGTTTATACCTTTAAGCCCAGCACCTGGGAAGCTAAGGTAGGAGGATTGCCGGTAAGTATTAGGCCAGCTGGGCTACAGAATGAAATCTAGGTCACCCTGGGCTAGAGTAAGCTCCTGCTTCAAACACAACAGTAAGAATAAAAATATTATAAAAGCTCATGGGATGAGGCTTGGAAAGAAGAATGCATAGAACATTCTGGTCAGGCAAGAGTCCTCGAGTGTCAGAAACTGACTAAAGGGAGAGGAGGATTATCCAGGTACAGAGGTCAGTGATAAGAGGAAGAGGTGTCTAGAGACAAGAGGTATCAAGATATGAGAATACAATTCCACTGTGCCAGCAACTTTCTCTGAGAAAGACCTTGTACACATGGTTATCTATTTGTGTCTTTGTGAAAGTCATTGTTTTGCCTGATTTGGGAGTTAAAGTTTGACTTCTAATCTGGTTATTTATAGGAGTGTCCAAGCATGTTGGGGATGCACTGAAAGCCCATTCCTCTAAGACCTTGAGGAAAATCTGGACAGTTGGAATCCCTCCTTGGGGAGTCATTGAGAACCAGAGAGAACTGATTGGAAAAGATGTAAGTAGAAAATCCTTTCCAAAAACAGAAATGAACATGTATCAAAATTGCCTACTTAACACTGGGCCCAAATGTCTGATAGGCACCTCAAATATAATATGTCCCAAATCAATTCCTACCTTCCTATTTATCTGTCACTCTGTTTTCCAAAATGATAACCCTATCCTTGTAGTTGTTTGAGCTAAAATCCTTGGCTTACTTGTAGAGTGATTCCTGTATGCCTAACCCAAACCTGATCTTTCAGTAAAATCTCAGCTCCACTTTTAGAATGCAACAGAATCTGATCCTGCCCTCATTCCTTCCACTGCCACTGAGCAGATCCAAATGACCACGATTTGACTCCTAATGTTTCCAAAAGGCATCCTTCCTCTCACACCTGTCTCCTATTCACCTGTGTCCCGACACAATAGCTGGAATGGTTTGTAAATTGAATCCTTCCATTCCTCTTTGAAAAATTCTTCAGTGGGTCTTGCCCCTCATAGAGCCAATATAATCACAGTGTTTTGCACTGAGTAAAACAAGGCTCATTGTTAAATTGGTCTTGTTATATATGTAGCAGTTACTTTCTCATTGCATGGACTACACATTTGACCAGAAGCAGTTTGTAGAAGGAACAGGTTTATTTTGGTTTATAGTTTCTAGGGGAAGTTTGATCCCAATAGGGACAGCATGACACAAACAGCCAGCCAGGAATCACATCTCCACATCAGTAGGGAAGAAGTACAGAGAAAGCTAAGTGCAGCAAGCAGTGCTGGGATAAAAATCCCCAAGGCCCCGCCCCCAGTGACACACCTTCTCCAGCAAGGCTCCACTTCCCAAAGGCTCTACCAGTTGGGGATTAAGTATAGGGTTTAATCACAAGAACATGAAGTTATAGAGGACATTTTCTACTCAAACCACCATATTAGTTCTCTTCCTTCAGCTGATATTAGTCTCCGCTTCATTGACAGCTATATATTGATTATTTGGTAACTCATGGTTATTGAAAGGGAAGGGACTTGTCTAAAGCTATTTATAAGGCATATATATATATATATATATATATATATATATATATATATAATTATTATTATTTGGTAGGGTCTCACTCTAGCCCTGGCTGACCTGGAATTCACTAGGTAGTTTAGGGTGGCCTTGAACTCATGGTGATCCACCTACCTGTGCCTCCCGAGTGCTGGGATTAAAGGCATGCGCCACCATGCCTGGCTTTTAGGCATATTTTTAAAACAATATCAAGTATTAGGGAAAAGGAATAAAGTAGAAAGATGACTAATGTTAGCATTTTGGTGTGTTAGTCCAGAATTTATGCTACATATTTGTATACATGCAGAGTTAAAATATCTGTGTTTAAAAGTAACAATAGAAAAGCTCATTGTTATGAATCTGCTTATTTTTAAAAACTAAACTGTATTTATTTGCACCTGTGTGTGTATATACCAGAATATCTTGCTACTGCAAATAAATGCCAGATGAATGTGCCATTTTGTGTCTGTCTTTACACAGATGTTGTGGAATTGAACCCATGTTGGCAGGCTTTGCAAATAAATGCCTATGACTGTTGAACTATTGCCCCACCCTGAATTTGCTTTTATTAAGTTCCCTATGTCAATTAATATAGACACAGTCATGGTTTGTTCTAACTCTAAAAAATTTTATTTAATTAATTTTTGAGAGAGAGAAAGAGGCAAAGAGAGACAGAGAGAGGGAGAGAATGGACATGCCATTGCTTGCAGCCACTGCAAATGAACTCTAGATGCTTGTGCCCCCTTGTGCATCTGGCTTACGTGGGTCTTGGAGAATCAAATGGGGGTCCTTTGGCTTTTCAGGCAAGCACATTAACCACTAAGCCATCTCTCCAGCCCTGCTCTAACTTTTATTTTGGCAAGTTTCACACATATTCAACAGAACAGAGATTAGAATCATTAATTATGTGCTATTTCCTATCATTAGCATCTTATCAACTCATTGCCTATTTTGCTTACTCCATTCTCTTAACCATTCCCAAGTTTTGCTTACTCCATTCTCTTAACCATTCCCAACTTATGTTTTTCTTTTTCTTTTCTTTTTTCTTTTTTTGGTTTTTCGAGGTAGGGTCTTGCTCTAGCCCAAGCTGACCTGGAATTAGTCTCAGGGTGGCCTCGAACTCACAGCAATCCTCCTACCTCTGCCTCCCAAGTGCTGGAATTAAAGGCATGCGCCACCACGCCCGGCTCATGTTTTTCATTTTTTAAAGCAAATTCAAGACATCAAATAACTGTATCTGCAAATGTTCAGTAGGCATTTCTCAAATATATGAAAAATTTAATCACAATGCTGTATCAGAACTTAAAGTCTAACAATAATTCTTGAGTTTTATCATTTTCTCAATTTAGTCAAGTTTTTATTTTCTCAAAAGAAATTTATTAGTCTGTATTCATCATACAATTAATAGATTTCATTTTTTCAGCTGAGTACATACATATAGTGTATTCTTCTCATACCCACCTCCTATTACACTCACTTTTCCAACCTTCTTCATATACTCTTCCCAAATAGTCCCCTTCTACTTTTGTGTCTTTTTGAAATCCAATTCCATATAGTCTCATGGGTTAAAAAAATGACTAACAAAAATTGCTCACACACTATATGTATCACTAGGTCTCTTCATTCTTGTGTTTTTCCTGAGTTACTTATAATTCATCCTTCCCTGTCTCCAGCTTGTTGAAGAAATTGGACCACACGTCCTGAAGATACTCCCCAGTTTACATTTTCCAGATTTAACCTTTGATTCAGGCTTAGCATGTGTCCTGTGTCCTGTCTTTATTGTAGATTGACAGTTTGATTCACAAGTATGAAAATTCAGATTCTTTTTCTGCAAGTTTATGTCTTGAGAGGAGGAAGTGAGTCCTTCCATCAACATTTGATCACCTGTTGATTGTTTGGGCAGCCATTGCTTAGACTTATTTTTTCAATAGAGTTGTGAATGCTATTGAATTATAGTTTGAGAACTCTATTTTCAGTAAAATTTTAAACTTTATTTATTTGAAAGAGAAAGAGGGGGAGAGAGAGCGAGAGAATGGGCACATCAGGGCATCCAGATGCTGCAAAAGTGTGTCTGGCTTACGTGGGTCCCAGGGAATAGAACCTGGTTCCTTTGGCATTGCAGGCAAATGCCTTAACCACTAAGCCATCCCTCCAGCCCTAGTTTGAGAACTCTATAAAAAATATTTTCTCAGTAAACATTTATTTTAGTTCATGGTACAATTATATAGCAAAGGCAGAAATATGTCTGGTGCTTTATTGCCAGTACTCAAAATAATAGGTTTTTTTTTTAACTCATCACTTTAAATCTATTTGGTATGTTTCAATTCATATATACATATATGTAGTTCAAACTGTATCATTTTGACCAGTAGAACCTTTTTTTTTTTTTTTTTTTTTTTTTTTTTTTTTGAGGTAGGGTCTCACTCTCACTCTAGACTAGGCTGACCTGTAATTAACAACTATGTAGTCTCCAGGTGGCTTTGAACTATCGGTGATCCTCCTACCTCTGTCTCCCGAGTGCTGGAATTAAAGGCGTGTACTACCATGCTTGGCTCTAGTAGAACCTTTTATTCTCCTGAGTCCTTTTACATAGTTTTATCCTCTTCATAACTTCTTGCTTTATTTATTTATTTGTTTATTTATTTATTTATTTATATTTATTTATTTAAAGAAATAGAGAGAAAGAGAAAGAGAGAGAGAGAGAGAGAGAGGAGAAAGAACGGGTGTGCCAAGGCATCCAGCCTCTGCAAATGAACTCCAGACACATGTGCCACCTTGTGCATCTGATTTATGTGGGTCCTGAGGAGTCGAACCTGGGTCCTTTGGCTTTGCAGGCAAGTGCCTTAACCACTAGGCTTCTCTCCAGCCCATTTCTTTGCTTTTTAATATGAAAAAATATTTCATGTTCACTGTGTGTGATTTTTTCCTCCCTAGAGAAATTTCTTGTTGCTTTTAGTAGGATTTATTATGAGAGGTAGTCTGTCGGCCACAGGTACATTTTGTGTTCTCATACCTGGCACTATTCTACTATATAATAATTTAGTGAAACAAATTCCTCTATGATTATCCAATTAGGTGGTTTTGTGTTTTTCACTTTTTTTTTTGTAGTATGGTTTCACTCTAGCCCAGGCTGACTATGTAGTCTCAGGCTGGCTTTGAACTCACAGCAATCCTCCTACCTTGGCCTCCTGAGTGCTGGTATTAAAGGCATATGCCACTGTACCTGGCCATGCAATTTTCACTTTTATAGCCAGAAATATGAGTAGTGTGATCAGATTTGGACATCTTTAGTACTATCTAGCTTATTTCCCTAGAAAGAATTCTCTGAGTGGAATGTTGGAGTCAGTTATTCTGATACATTGCCTTCTGGAAAAGTGGTGACAATTCACATTCTACAATGGGGTGTGTGCGAGTTTATGTCCATGTACAAAACGTACAGTTAATTTACCAGTGACTTTTTTTTTTTGTTTGTTTCTGGCCTTAGTGGCATGGTTTAGATTTTTTAAATTAACTATTAGAATTTAGTGTTTATATCACACATAGTGCTTTTTATTTCCATCATTTCTTCAAAGTCTTACAGTAACATTGAGATATGGAAAGTGTAGTTACCCTCACTTATACTTGAGGGAAATAAGCCTGAGAAAAGAGGCAGAAATTATTCAGAGCTAAAGTTATCCCAGATTAAACTCAGAAATGGGAAATAGAACAGCTTTAGGGGGAGTCTATAAACACAAAAAGACTTTGATGTCAGGTGGGTTATCGGCCGTTATCATTCCTCATTTCATTAAGAATTTGAGAAAGTTAGGGTCAAAATATTATTCTGGAGTATACTCTGTAGAAGTCAGCATTTGGATGTAGGGACATGGGTTTATGTACTGGGGCCAGTCTGTGCCCTATGTTTTAATGTTTGGAAACAAGGTAAGAACTGATATGAGAAAATACTATTTAGAACCATTTCATAAATCTGACTGCTTTGATATCCAAGTTCACGGTCAGGAGCATTTCTTTCTGGAGATGGTGGGTGGGCATTGTGGTACTCAGTTTTATGGTCCGGGAGCTGCATACTCGTCATGTGGACCACAAGTTAACCCAGAAGAAATGAGAAATTTAAGAAAAAATGAGCCCATTGAGAAACACTGCTCTAAGTAGCACGTAATACTTCTTAACTGGACAGGTGCTCTGTGTAGAGCTCTGACACACTCTTGTCCTTGCTGTCTCTCAGGTGGTGTGTATGTACCAGAGTCTGGGTAACCCCCTCAGCAAGCTCACCACGCTCAATGCCATGCACTCACACTTCATCCTGTGTGATGATGGGACTGTGGGCAAGTATGAAAATGAAATGAAGCTCAGGAGGAGACTGGAGAAGCATCTGTCCCTGCAGAAGATAAATAGCTGTGAGTTCTACTAGGACTCAGCCAACACGGATGGCTGGAGGCCTGCTAAAGAGCAAGGGGATTGGTTGTCATCTGTGCAGAGACCCAAGTGGGCCTCTGCCTCAGAGCAGCCAGAGTCGAATTAACATGTGTGATCCCAAAGATGGAAGAATTCAGGAGGTAGGATGATACAGAATTGTGGAAGAGAGGAAAAAAGGCTTTAGGTGTGTAGCAGACAGCTTCAGGTTCGCTGAGATGAACTTCCCGACCAGGCACAGTTATGGAGGAAGGGATATTTATTGAAGCTTACAGATCCAGAAGTTCATAATGGCAGAAGAAGCTGGCCTGCTTTCACAGGACCAAACACAGAGAGAAAAACCACAAGCCAAAAGCCACAGAGCACAGCATGCTTTAGGAACTCCAGCTAGGCACACTTTGCTTTTCTTTAGATTTAAATCTCAAACCCACCACCACACCTTAAGATCCGCCCGGAAACATTGCCTCCATCCAGGTGGCTGCAGATGCAAACTACAAACTAATAAAACACTGAATATATTGGGGGCCTTCTGTTTAAACTACCACAAGGTGGCATGGTAGTTGGTGGTGATTCCATGCGAGAACGGAAACATGAGCAAGACTTCAAAAAGAATGCAGGCAGAAAGAGAGGGAAAGAGGTAGTTTACATGTGGGAGTAAGAGGCATGGCTGATGAGTAATAAGATTAGCCCAAACGCAGAGGGTTCTGAGCTTTGATGGTTAAGGAAGAAGGACATCTGGTATGTGGGGTGGTTGGCTTTGGTCAGGGAAGGGGCTTTAGAAATTCAGGCCTGAGCCGGGCGTGGTGGCACACGCCTTTAATCCCAGCACTCAGGAGGCAGAGGTAGAGGATTGCTGTGAGCTCGAGGCCACCCTGAGACTACATAGTGAATTCCAGGTCAGCCTGAGCTAGAGTGAGACCCTACCTCAAAAACAACAACAACAACAACAAACAAACAAACAAAACAACAACAACAAGAAAAAAGAAATACAGGCTTGGAAGGTTTTAAGGCTGTGTCCTGTTACAGCGGCGCTACGAAAAGCCATTTGGCTGGGTGTAGTTCAGTGGTATAGTCCTTCCCCAGCATGTAGAGGGCTCTGTTCCATTCCCAGTACTGCAAAGATACCCCCACCCCCACTCCCAACACACGCATTCAAAGCAACAAAACGACTTCTGTGGAATGGGAGTTCTTGAACAGGAAGGAGAGAATGTTTTACGGAGAGGAGAAAGGCTGAGTGCTGCCTGAAGGAGGCGTTTTGTTCAAGGTAGCACAAGATGTCCCTGTTTCCTGTCCTGAGTTAGGTCTCCCACATGATCCCTCCACCTTTCAGATATTCTCTCTGTATGCTCAGGTCCTCTGCAGCCTTTGAGCCTGGAAAAGGGAGTCCCTTGAGTTTTAGTTAGTTTTTGTTTGTTTGTTTGTTTGTTTTTCTTTCTTTTCTTTCTTTTTTAAGGTCAGGTCTCACTCTAGCCCAGGCTGACTTGGAATTCACTTTGTAGTCTCAGAGTAGCCTTGAATTCATGGTGATCCTCCTACCTCTGTCTCCTGAGTGCTGGGATTAAAGGCCCTTTAGTTTTTGTTCTTGTTCCTTTAAGGTAGCAGAAAGTGGTGAGGTCACAGAAGTCACAGCTCTGTCCTTTACTCCCTGTGACCTTGGCCAATGCAGATAATACCTATAAAAATTTTAAAAATTATAAATGGAAAGACCTGCCTACCTCTAACTTTTGTTGGAAATGTTGAGACGACATATACAGGACAGTAATGAGGAACCTAGGATTTTTTTTTTTTTTTTAAATAAATGTGTGTTTCTTTTTCCTCCCATGGAACAATGGTCATAGTATGGTTGTGGGATCCAGTAGAGGAATGGCGGGGTCAGGGGGCTCTGGGAATTGTCAGTCACTTGAGTTTAGTGTAAATGAAGGTGCTGAGGATCATTCAAGTCGGAAGGGAGGGTAGAAGGTCAGGTATTTGGTCTTCTGTGAGATGGAGTGGCTTGGGAGAAGACAGACCAACAGTGCAGAAGGAAGGAAAAACCAGAGTGACTAGAAGACTCCCTCAGGGAAGTTACCCCGCATGTCCCAACTTTACCCCACCCTTGCCTTCTGATTTTCCAAGTTCTGTGGTACATTGTGATGTGGGCTCAAGAGAGAAAAGCCTGTTTTCCTTTCTTTTTCATGATTTTATTTTTAAATAAAGGCAAAAGGCCCTGAGGTTGCAGATCGTAGCAGGTAACATGTTCTCAAAGACCTTCAAACTTCGCATTTATCTGGGAGGGTTTTTCTAACTCTGAAGACAGAATGTGCAGTCAATTCTGGTAGATTAGTAACCTTTATTATTATAAGGAGAGCCCCAGTGAGACAGCAAAGGCCACACACTACACAACACACACCTAAAGAAAAAAAAAAAAAAGCAAAACAAAAAACTCTAACAACTCCATTTTTTTTGGGGTGGGGCGGTTCAAGATAGGGTCTTGCTCTAGCCCAGGCTGTCCTGGAATTCACTATGTAGTCTCAGGGTGGCCTCAAACTCATGGTGCTCCTCCTACCTCTGCCTCCCAAGTACTGGGATTAAAGGCGTACACTACCACGCCCGGCTAACTCCATTTTTTTTTACAATAGCTTTTTAAAAAAATTTATTTGACAGAGAGAGAGAGAGAGAGAGAGAGAGAGAGAGAGAGAGAGAGAAAGAGGGAGGCAGATAGAAAGAGGGAGAGAGAATTGGCATCCAGGGCTTGTAGCCACTGCAAATGAACTCCAGACATATGAGCCACTTTGTGCATCTGGCTTATGTGAGTCCTAGGGAATTGAACCTGGCTCCAGTGGCTTTGCAGGCAAGTGCTTTAACTGTTAAACCATCTTCCCAGCCCATCCAAATTCTTGAGTATAAATGCTGATCTCCATACCAGGCATGCATTTGTCATTGCTATTCACATGGTTAGAAAGGGATTTACTTTGATGAAATAAAAGTACTTATTGAATACATTGCTTATTTCATTCAAAAATATCAAAATAGCTTTGAAGTCCTCGGCAAGCACATGATATTAGAAGGGGGTACTAACAAGAAATAATATAGTCAATAAAATGAATAAAATATAGTGATTTACATCATAGATTTGCTGTAGAAATCCTTGGTTTCAGACATGGGCTGTTGAAAGGTGGCCAGAACCAGTCCCTATTGTATCAGTCTTAGATAGGAAATGTGGGCCTGATAACATGTCTGTTCTGATAACAGAGGAGTGTCAGGAGTGGGGAGTGCCTTTCCCTGGGATTATTATTCTAGGAACCATTCTTTTGGAGACTCGTGGTCTTCCTGGCTCAGCTTGGCAGCCAGCAGCAGGATAGCTCTCTAGTGAGTTTTCACAGAAAGTGCTCTAGACTTCTTTTCCTTTTAACAAAAATTTAAAAAGAATTATTTATTTACTTATTAAGTTCTGTGAAATTTATTTTAAGCTAATAGATACAAACAAAATTGCATCTATTGATCAGGTGCCATATATCTCTATATATTTTATATTGTTTAAACAGGTTAAACATACCTATCTTTGAAACATTTGTGATTTCTTTTTGGTGAATAAGTTTTCCTTATTTTATTTGTTTTTGAAGTGTGTTGTGTATTATTATCAGTGGTCACCCTACTGTGCAGTAGCACTGGAATTTCTTGCTTGGCTCTAACTGTAACTTAGTACTCACTGATCAACCTTTCCCCTACTTAAACAGATTCTGTTAGCAGGGGTTAGATCCTTTCTGGGCAAACAATCCTACTTATATTTGTTTTGCGTGAATTAGTTACTGATTCAAGAAAAGTGTTCCTTACAGAGATTATACTTTCTTCTCCTCTACTTTACAAAATGCCCTCTTAATTTCTTTTTCTGTTGGTAAAAGCATTACATTCTTTCATGTTCAGATAAAGAAATCATAGTAACATAAAGGAGTTTTTCCATACTCTTGCTATCAAAATTAACCATTTTCTCTGTTTCTGACATTCATTTTTCTGCTTACTTCATTTGTTACAAATACACAGTTTAAAAAAATATTTTATTTGTTTATTTATTTGAGAGAAAGAGGTGGGGTGGGGGGGGGAGAGAATGGGTGTGCCAGGGCCTCTAGCCACTGCAAACGAACTCCAGACGCATGCGTCCCCTTGTGCATCTGGCTTACATGGGTCCTGGAGAGTCAAACTGGGATCCTTTGGCTTTGCAGGCAAACGCTTTAACCACCAACCCATCTCTCCAGCCCCAACATACAGGTTTTAAATATAGTCTTTAAAACTTCATTTGCAAAAGTCTGCTATTATAAGGAGTGCACACGAGCAGGAAGGATTCTTAAACTGTTTTTCTATGAGTTTCCTGTCAGTTTTGCTAGTTGATGGTAAATATGGGACCCGCCATATTACAGACCTGTCTGACGCTTCTGGCTGTTTTCACATTGCTCTGATGTAGTCTTGCTCTTCTCTCAATGCACCAGAATTGAGTGTCAGCCTACAGTTAGTGAGATCAACAGCCTGTCTGGACTCTGCTTGTGAACGGTTTTAGGAAGTGTGATTTCTGAATGGGTACTGCACTTCATGGATTTGTTTGAGTTGCCCATGCAGCTCTATGTTTAAGTGCATTCTTCTTTTAAAATATAAGCAAGAGTAGGCTGTAGAAATGGCTTAGCAGTTAAGGTGCTTGCCTGCAAGGCTAAAGGACTCAGGTTTGATTCCCCAAGACCCATGTAAGCCAGATGCACATGGTGGCACATGCGTCTAGAGAGTTTGTTTGCAGAGGCTGAAGGCCCTGGTGCACCCGTTTTCGATCTGACTCTTTCTCTCCCCTCTCTCTCAAATGAATAAAATAAAAATAAGAACATTATCATATTAAAAATAAGCAAGAGGAATTATCTTTACTCTTTAACCAAGGTATATTAAAAAATGAACTTTTGGTCCCTTAGCAGATATTCCCAAATTGATCTTATCATTACAAACTTTAGGTTCTATTTACAAAAATCCATCGGTTTCAGGCAGAGGGGCCCTTATAAAATTAAAGGTGCAGCTTCATTTGGAGGAGAAATCAGCTCTACAAATTCATACACAGGCATGCACACTGAGTTTACTGGTTTAATGAGAATGCTAGTATTTACACAGAGACTGAAGACAGTCCCCACTTAAAAAAGACCCTTTTAAAGTAATAACGTTTTCTTAGGTAAACTTTCAAAGTTCGACACACACACACACACACACACACACACACACACACACACACACACACACAGGAATTCTTGGGTTTCAGGGACCACTAAGCTACAACATGGCATTTGGGCAGAGGTTTACCTGCCCCTTTAGCACCCCCCACCCCCACTCTGATTCTCTGTCTACCTCTGACTAAATCCTCTGATGCATTTCCCTTGTAAGCCAGATATACAAAGTGTCACGTGTCTGGAATTCATTTGCAGTGGCTGGAGTCCCTGGCATGCCCATTCTCTCTCTTTCTTCCTCTTTGTCTCTCTCTCTCTCTTAACGAAATAAATCAAATATTTAAAATGAGTAACATCAATTCAGGAGTGGTGTTAAAACGTAAATTGATTAGATGGATAAGGTCAAATTGAGCATAGTGACACATGCTTTTAATCCAGCACTCAAGAGGGTGAAGCAGGAGGAATGTAAGTTCAATGCCAACCAGTGTATACAGTGAGAATTTCCCCAAAATACAAACAAAACCAAAAAATAAAGCAAGTTACTTTTCACCATTTTTTCCATGTCCTTGCCTTTCTTCTCTACTGTTTGTGATGTGGTATATATTTTTTCAGAGATTTCTGCTAACTCATATAACATTCAGTATACATATATCCATGAATATATATGCATGCATATAAATTATATATACCTATGTATGTATATGTATACATGTAAATAAAAGTACATAGTTGCCAGGTATGGTAGCATATGCCTTTAATCCCAGCACTGGAGAGGCAGAAGTAGGAGAATCACTGGGAGTTTGAGGCCACCCTGGAACTACAGAGTGAATGCTAGGTCAGCTTGGGCTAGAGTGAAACCCTACCTCAAACAAACAAACAAACAAACAAACAAACAAACAAACAAACAAACAAAAAAGGTACATAGCCATGTAGAAGGCATTGAAAATACAAATTTAATACATGTGATTTTATAATGATTTCTTAGTGACTTTTTAAAGGAAAAGCTCCATGATCACTTCTTTTTTTGTCTTCTTTGCTTTAATAAAGAATATTTGCTTATGATAAGAAATTCAAACAGTGGAAGATGTACTATATCAATATGTAAAAGATGTTAAAAGATGCCCTTCCCACCATGATGACCGCCACTACAAGTTTATTAACATGGTGAAGTTCTAACAATTTTTAATGAGTGATGGAGACTCTGGAATCCATTATAGTTCATTAAAAGTTGTTGATGTGGGCTGAAGAGATGGCTTAATGGTTAAGGCACTTGGCTGCAAAGCCTAAGGACCTGTGTTAGACTGCCAGATCCCATGTAAGCCAGATACACAAGGTGGTACATAAGTCTTGAGTTAGATTGCAGTGGCCAGAGGCCCTGGTGTGCCAGTTTTATCTCTCTTTCTCTCATAAAAAATAAAAATAGAAAGTTGTTGACATGTAAATCCTTAATCATCAAAAATATTTTATTTTATGCATTTGTTTGAGAGAGAGAGAAAGAGGCAGAGAGAGGGAAAGAGAGGGAGAGAGAGAGAGAGGAATGGGTGTGCCAGGGCATCCAGCCACTGAAAACGAACTCCAGACGCATGCTCCACCTTGTGCATCTGGCTTACATGGGTCCTGGGGAATCAAACCTGGGTCCTTTGGCTTTGCAGGCAAGCGCCTTAACCACTAAGCCATCTCTCCAGCTCCCTAATCATTTTTAAAATATTTTATTTTTATTTGAGAGAGACACAGAGAGAAAGAAGAGAGAGACAGAGAGACACAGAGAGAGAATGACCTCATCAGGGCCTCCAGCCACTGCAAATGAACTCCAGATGTATGTGTCCCCTTGTGCATCTGGTTTTCATGGGTCCAGGGGGATTGAACCTTGGTTCTTTGGCTTTGCAGGCAAGCACCTTAACTACTAAGCCTTCTCTCCAGCCCCCTAATCATTTTTTATGAGAAATGGAGACAATGGAATCCATTAAAGTTCTGTTTGCTTTTAGGTTATGTTTGGTTTTTTAAGGACTTTTTTCTTCAGTTATTGAAAGCCTTTATTGATCTCTTATGCTGCAAAAGCATGATAATTCCCTCACCATATTTATGCTACATTTATTTGAAATTCAAGTTTCTGGCTTGGTTATGACCTAAGCAAGCCTAGATAAAATAGGAGAAGGACCAGTGCAAACAAGATGCATTTAATTGAAAGACTTGCATCTAGAAATGTGTCTGGTTGGCCGGGAAAGGAATGCTTTGTAACGGTGTGGTACTGTTTGTGATCTGACATAGGTTCAGGACAAGGTGTACCTGTGGTGAGGCTGGTGGTGGAAGGAGGCCCCAATGCCATCCTCTCTGTGTGGGAGACTGTCAGGAACAAAGACCCTGTGGTGGTGTGTGATGGCACAGGCAGGGCAGCCGACCTCCTGGCCTTCACCCACAAGCACTTGGCCGATGAAGGGTGAGTTGTTGACTCTTCCATTTTGAAAGTCCACTGTCTGCTCTTTCCTTGACTTTGTTCTTTCAAGCTGAGCATTTATGTCAATCAGGTGACTGTGGAACAGAGAGGTTGAGAAGAGTTCTCTATCATGGACTGTACTTGTTCATCAGCACCAAACCCTTGCTCCCCACCCTAAACCAGGAGGGTGACATTTTCTTTTTTCTTGTTTATTTTAATTAATTAATTAATTAATTTGAGAGCAACAGAGAGAGAGAGAGAGAGAGAGAGAGAGAGAGAGAGAGAGTGAGAGAGAGAGAATGGGCACATCAGGGCCTCCAGCCACTGCAAACAAACTCCAGATACACATGCCACCTTGTGCTTCTGGCTTACGTGGGTACTGGGGAATTGACCCTCGAACTGGGGTCCTCAGCCTTCATAGGCAAGTGCTTAACCACTAAGCCATTGCTCCAGCCCCCAAGGGTGACATTTTCTTAGGTGAGGAAGAGCCTGCCTTTAACAGAGAAGCCCAAGTCTTGTCTGAGCTTCAGGAAAAGGCATTTTAGGAGGACAGAGGTAGAACAGTTCCTGCCATTGGCCATGACAGCTGAGAGAATGCTCAGGGAG
The DNA here is from genome assembly GCA_036365145.1 of Orientallactaga sibirica. Taxonomy (NCBI): domain Eukaryota; kingdom Metazoa; phylum Chordata; class Mammalia; order Rodentia; family Dipodidae; genus Orientallactaga; species Orientallactaga sibirica. The sequence goes on from JAEOAD010000001.1 coordinate 60,302,967, forward strand.
GATGAGACTAATGCTGGTTCCAGATTGCCTTCACATTTATTTGCCATCCATGAAAGGAGCGAGAGTTGGGGAAACCCATCTGAGATTTCCATAGCATATTTCTGTTTACTTCAGGCTTTAAGGAAGGTACTCTATCTCTGACCATCCCTAACTGGTACGCATCTCCTTCACACTAGCTTTGAAAGTATGTTTACATGGTGTGTATACAGAGCCCAAGAGCTGAACTGTTGACTCCACTCATTTATTGTACATTTTTCACTGCTTAAGACCCTTCCCTCTCCTAAAATCACCTTGGATGTCAGAAAGCTTCTAGGGTTTCAGACTCTTTGGGGATTATTATGCCCAAAATTGTGGAAATTCTCAGCTTTCTGGAAGTCTTAAGCTTGAGAGCTCCGTCAGTGTGTGTGTGTGTGTGTGTGTGTGTGTGTGTGTGTTTCAGAGTCCTGGTGGGTCAGCCCATTCTCATATTCAAATCTGGCCTTGTACTGGGCTCCCTGCTGGCATCCACAGCAACCTTCTTTGTTGGGAGGCCAGATGGGCTTTGTTTCATTGATGCTTTCAGCTTGCTCCCTTCCCTGGGCTGTATCAACTTGCTAACTATTTGTTTCCTTGCCAGAATGCTGCGTCCTCAGGTGGAAGAGGAGATCACCTGCCTGATTCAGACCATGTTCAACTTTAGCCTCAAGCAGTCTAAGCACCTTTTTCAAATTCTGATGGAGTGTATGGTGCACAAGGATTCTGTAAGTACCATGAGCTGATGAATTTTAAAATGGCCAGTTTCCAGAAATTGAAATGTTTAGTTTCATACTTTGAAAACTTTGGAGAGTTTCTGTTTTATACTTGAGTGAGTATCACTCTACAAAATTTGTCCATTTTCTTGAGTACATTTGGATTCTGACTTCTGCACCCACATACTTACTCCTTATGCTTTAAATTCCAGGGTCTATATTGGACAAAGCGTTTAGAGTAAACAGTACTATCGACAAGTTACTAAATTAATGAAAATTACCTGTAAGTATTTTTCAGAGGGCAAGGAGTTAGCTCCATGTCTTCAGTGAATTCAGTCTGCTGGTTAGATGTCCATGTCAGTGTCCTCAGCAAATCTTGCAGGGTCCTTGAGGAGGCACCGGACAAGGAGAAATATGACAGGAAACTCTGGAATAGAAAATGGAATTCACAGACCATGGCAATGACCATGATGTAGACTCAGGAAAAAATACTCTGTGTTTTAGGCTACCGTGATCAAATATTTTTGATGACTTAGATGATATAATGCTGAAAATAAGTATATTTGCAGATAAACCATGACTTAAATTGATCTCTCCAGAACTGGAATGCTTAACCAAATCATTAAAGAATTTGGTAGCACTCAAGTACTTAGCCTCAAAAACCAATTGAGGGCTGAGGGAATGGCTCAGCAGTTAAAGGTGCCTGCTACCCTGAGTTCAATTCCCAGTACCCATGTAAAGCCATATGCCCAAAATGGCACATGTCTGGAATTTGCAGTGGCAAGAGGCCCAGGTATGCTTATACATATACCTTCTCTCACCCTCCTCCCCCTTTTCTCTCCCTTCCCCTCTCTCTCCCTCCGCCCCCTCTTTGCTGACAAATAAATAAATAAAAATATGTTTTAAAAAAAATCAGTTGAACAAGTTCAAGGAAGAGAAAGCATGGCAGGACATATTTGATGAACCCTTTCAGATTCTCACTGACCTAGTAAGAACAACCATGTTTGTAATTGGCCACGTATTTTCAGACATTCTTTTCATCTGAAACAGCCCCATGGATGAGTTCACTACAGCAGGGGTTACTCATTTTAGCTTTAGAAATAATAAGGCAGAAGGTAAGACAGTTAATATGATTTATCCATTCACTCCATTAAACTGTAGCCTGGAGTGATCACTCCTGGAGGGGTGAAATCTGCTTCTTAGTCTACTATACTGCTCCTTTGTCATGATCATCAGTAAGGAGGCCACGTGAAGAGATTGCCTCTTGAAGCCTTAAAGGCATTTGCTTACAAAGCCTGATGGCCCAGGTTTGATTCTCCAGTACCCGTGTAAAGCTAGATGCACAACATGGTGCATATATCTGGAGTTCTTTTGCAGTGGCAAGAGGCACTGGCACATCCATTGTCTCTCTCTCCCCCTCTTTCCTTGCTTGCAAATAAATAATTAAATAAAATTTTTAAAGAGATTGCTTCTTTCTGTCATTAAATAGTGTAATTGATGAACAGTGAGTATCATGATCAAGAGAGGCAAGAGATGGCAGCTTGAGGGTTTTGGCAGTACCACAACCGGGTCCCATGTAGCTGATATAGTTGGGGTTGATTTTATTTATGTACTTAGTAGGATGTTAGGCAAAAGGAGCCAATATGTGAAGTTAAGGTAGCATAGTGTTTACGGTCTCTTCAGGACATTAGGGTTTTTGCATATTTGTCTCACCTTGGAGGTGTAAAACTTAGATCCAGTAACTTTAAGATACTTTGGCTTGTTAGAGTCACACCTAGGACTGGGACTTATCAATCCTGCAACCAGCTTCCCATACTTTATGAAATGTATTTTCATTTGGAAGGCTAGAATACACTCATTAGTAGCAGATGACCCTTTATGACCAGAAGGAACGTCCTTATTTGTGTTAAAAAATCGTCATTCATGTTTCAGGATGGCTGTGCTGGTCATTGTCCTTGCTCACTGAGTCCATTCTAACAGCCTTACTGGTTTTAGGACAAACACTTGAGGATTCTATTCTCATTAAGAAACAAAAGTCTTATCTTCTAAGGTTAAGTGAGCAGAAGGCTGCCATTTGGTTTTCCTTCAAAAGGAGGAAAGATTTTATTTCTATTGGGAACATTGAGGTACTTTTCCTTATAATAGGCATATAGTAAGCTCTTAGAGTACTGATGGAATTTCTCTCTCTTCCTCTCTCTCTCTCTGGTGTATTCATGTGTACAAATGTGTGCTCATGTGTGCTGTGGACAGAGGAGAATGTTGGGTGTTCTCTTCCATCTCTCATATGTGTGTTTCCTGGAGACAGAGTGTCTCTAAACCTGGATCTGTCTTTTTTGGCCAGACTGGCTGATCAGTGAGCCCTAGCAATGATCTGTTCTATGTCCCTTACAGGACTAGGGTTCCATCTATACATGACCATGCCCCACTGTTTATGTGCAGGGGAATTGAACTGAGGCTGATTCAGGCCCTCTCAGGCCCCATGCTTGCATGGCAAGAACTCTTATCATATGAACCATCTCCTCAACCCCTATAGGAATTTGTGTGTGTGTGTGTGTGGCAAAGTTTTATTGGGTAAAAAGGAAAGAAAAGAAAAAGAAGAAAAGCTGGTGCACACCAGGTCTGCACCTCAGAGTTTGGGGTCTTGGGGTGGTGCAGCTGTTCAAAGTGTCAGCTTTTTTATTTTATTATTATTATTATTTTTTGGTTTTTAGAGGTAGGGTCTCACTCTGGCCCAGGCTAACCTGGAATTAACTATGTAGTCTCAGGTGGCCTCGAACTCACCTGCACTCCTCCTACCTCTGCTCCTCCCCCCCCGTGCTGGGATTAAAGATGTGCGTTACCATGCCCCACTCAGAGGGAATTTTTAAAGCTTTTTTTTTTTTTTTTTTTTTCAAGGTAGGGTCTCACTCTGGCCCAGACTGACCTGAAATTAACTATGTAATCTCAGGGTAGCCTCGAACTCATGGCGATCCTCCTACCTCTGCCTCCTGAGTGATGGGATTAAAGGCATGTGCCACCACGCCCAGCTCTTTAAAGCTTATTTTTTCCCTATTGTCTCCAATTCTTTGTCACCCTTTAAAGGAAATTTTCTTTTCTACAAATAAAATGAAATAATGTTGTTTGAGATTACCAAATAAAGAATATTTTTCTCAATTGATTAGATGAAATCTTAATTTTATGGGGACAGTTTGGAAGTTGCTAAAGTGTGTGGCCATCTGCATTTTGATGATTATAGATTACCATCTTTGATGTGGATTCTGAGCAGCAAGACCTTGACTTGGCAATTCTAACAGCTTTGCTGAAGGGTGAGTAGCTGAACAGATTCACCGTTGTCCCTCTCTTCTGGTTCTCACATCCTAGGGTACTTTGTGCTTATGACCTATTTTGAATAGATTATTTAATTGTTTTCTTGTTTTACCGTAGGTACAAGCTTATCAATCTCAGAACAATTAAATCTGGCAATGGCTTGGGACAGAATGGACATTGCCAAGAAACATATCCTAGTTTATGGACAACATTGGAAGGTATAATAAATATTAAGTTATTTGGAAAACAATACTTTGTGTATTGGTTTCTTATGGGGGCAGCAAAGAGAAAACTGGAGGAGACATAGGTGGTTTCACATGGCTGTGCTCAGGGGAGCTGTCATGTTTCTCCTTTGAATTTCAAATTGAATTCAAATTTATTCTGAAAGGGAGGTCTTTTGTTTTGTTATTAGCATCATTATTTTGTATGTTATTATTTTGCATTAAAATATAATACATGATCACAAGGAAACATATAGCGACTACTTTAAGGGGATAAAAGGCAGATGAACTCTGGGCTCTTAAGCTGTTACTTATTAAAACCTAATGTGTTGTACTCTCTCATCAGCTTTGCTGTAAAGTTCCAGATGGGGACGCAAGGCTAAAATATTTAGACTAGGTTCCCCATGTGACTAAACCAAACTAAAAACTAGTGGAGTCTGAAATGGTTACACAAATGACAAGCATGAAGGGAATTCAGGCCAAGGAAAGCCTTATTCCATGAGTTGTCCTCCAGGATCAACTCAGAGGTCAGCTTCCTGTCATATTGACATACAGTCTACTGTGGGAGCACACCTCTGATCTTGGGCTATGATACTGTTGCCTGGTTCACAGAAACTTGAAGGCCACTTTTGCTAAAAGTTTTGATCCTGCATGGGTGTACATGGCTATCTGCCAGGTGGCTAAAAAAGAGAGGAGACTTGGTACCTTCATGTTCATACTGTGTCTGCCCTCATTCCTTCAATCTTTGAGGCAGACGCTCCTCTGCTCTGGCTGCACACATGTTGATTATTTGAGAAATGTTTTGTCCGAGACTATCTGATACAGGGTTAACTTGGACCATTGCCTGCTGGAGTAGGTATTCATTTCTTCTACCCTTCCTTGTACTTGGCAACTCAAGTGCTGAAAGTACTTCAGACCTATTGTGAGGTGAAGAAGTTCATGCAAGAGGATGATACCAGCCGTAGCTCAGCAGCTCCTGAATGACGCTGACTAAGCCCCTGAATACAAGGCCAGGGTTTCTGTGCATAAGAGAAGCATCATTTGAAGGTGTGCCCATAGACTAATGGACAATTGCTATATCTTTGATGACTCCTAAGCAGGAGTCAATCAAAGCCTGTGGTTCCCTTTGTTCAAGTGAGCATCCTGGTCTTCTCTGGCCAGTGCTAGCTCCAGACCTTCAATAATATAAGTGGCTTGGGTTCTTTCTACTGTTTCCATGTCACAACTTTCTATCTTCTGGCATCAACAAGAGAATTTAGTGAACACAGGAAAAAGAAATCACATTCAATGCTAATTATAACCATTACTAACATTTCATAAAAAACAGTAATGGTGTGGCTATGTCATACTTACATTTGGGACAAACCGCTTCTTGCCCTCATGAGCCTAATATCGTTGACGTTTTTGGACTGTTTTGACAATTGTTAATTTCCATGTTCTACATCATGTCACATGGCGGTGTTCTATACATCAACTTTAGAAGCTTCTCAGAATTTCTGTCCTGGGGGCTTGCTCTGCAGTGTGGATGGGCTGCCTTCCATTTCTGGTGTTCTTGTCATGCTGCCATCTTCCTCCACCATTTCTGGGGTCTCCTTTGCCCCTCTCCTGTGTTCTTTCTTGGTGTTGCTCTTATGCTTTGATGGCACAAGTCCCCTAGTCATATCTTCAGAAAGAACATGGGAGATAAATATTTAGAGCACCTGTGAATTTAGTTATATTTCAACTCAGACCTACTTTTATCTGCAGAATTTTGAATACCTAATATTAATGTTAAAAAGCAGATATCTTTCTGGTTTCAGGTCCTTTGTGCATTTTTCCCTCTCTCTGAAAGTTTTTTTAAAAATCTTTTTCTGGTGTTCTGAGATTTCATAGTGATATGTGAACACATTATAGTGAACACACAACTTCAAACAGGTGCATAGAAATAATTTTTTATTTATTGATTGATTGATTTGAGAGAGGGAGAGAGAGAGAGAGAGAGAGAGAGAGAGAGAGAGAGAGAGAATGGGCATATAAGGGCCTCTAGTTACTGTAAATGAACTCCAGACACATGTGTAACCTTGTGCATCTAGCTTCACATGGGTAGTGGGGACTAGAACCTGGGTCCTTAGGCTTTGCAGGCAAGTGCCTTAACTACTAAGCAATCTATTCAGCCCAAACATGCATTTTTATGTTTCCTTTTTTTCTTTGCTCTTTAGGTTCCCATTTTTAAGTAGATTCCTATTTTTTAAACATTTAACCTTATTCTGTTCCTTTAGCTTTTTCTTCATATGTTCCATATCTTTGTAGTTTTTCTCAACTATAACATTTCAGCCTTCTATAAAGTCTTCTCTGGTGGCCTAAGGTTCACCTGCTAATTTCTAAGTGCAAGTTTATCTGCTGAGTGTACTTTTCTTTCCTTTGCTTGCAATGGCAGCTGGGATAGCTATCTGTCTGAAGCTATTAGTAATAGCTTTTTAAATTTTTTGTTTATTTTTATTTATTTATTTGAGAGCTACAGACAGACAGAGAGAGAAAGAGGCAGAGAGAGAGAGAGAGAGAGAGAGATAGAATGGGTGCACCAGGGCCTCTAGCCACTGCAAATGAACTCCAAATGCATGCGCCACCTTGTCCATCTGGCTTTATGTGGGTCCTGGGGAACCAAGCCTTGAACCAGGGTCCTTAGGCCTCACAGGCAAGTCTTAACCACTAAGCCATCTCTCCAGCCTCTAGTAATAGTTTTTTGAGGCATTCTTCCTGAATTGTTTGGTACCTCTCATTTTTTTCCATTTCTTTGTGTTGAATTTTCTGTTTTATTTATTTATGTATTTTATTTGAGGGGGGGAGAGAAAGAGTCAGAGAGAGAGAATGGGCATGCCAGGGCCTTTAGCCAATGCAAACAAACTCCAGATGTGTTCACCCCCATGTGTGCATGTGCAACATTGCATGCTTGTGTCACTGTGCATCTGGATTATATGGGACCTGGAGATTCGAACATGAGTTCTTAGGCTTCACAGGCAAGTGCCTTAACTGCTAAGCCATCTCTCCAGCCCTTATGTTGAAATTTCTGATTGAGGGTGGGCAGAAAGCACTTGAGACATTCTGTGTGTGTAGTTGGAGCCTCCCTATAAAATGAGCTTTAGAGCAAGGCCGTCTGGTTGGAATTTGCTAGGAGTGTCCCCTCAATGTCAGCAATTCATATCTCCCAGGTGGCAAGGAACAAGCCTTGGTTCTCCTGTTGAAGGGTAACATGGGGGAAGAGCACTGGGAAGTCCAGCACCCAATTCAGCCTGTGTATGTGGATTTTGCAGTGGAGCCCTAGGATTCCATGGCACAGTTCTGCATGGTTGACACTGCCCACTTCAACTGTTTGGCTTCTGGGGCCTGGGCAATCGACCATCAACATTATCAATGGCTCTTCAGCTTCCAGAATTTTGGAATATTATCCTCATTTTCTCCTTGTGATTGTGTATTGATCTCTTTAAACAAGACTCATGTATTTTAGTGGAATTTTGGGTAGGACAAAAATAAATATGTCCAACTTGGTATTTATAAACAAAAATCAAATAAAGTTTAAATGGAAACATGGTACTTAAAACCCCAAATTAGAAAACCAATCAACCAAAAGAAGCAAAAAAAAAAAAATGCCCCTCAGATTCAAAGTCAGAGCTAGAACCCCTTTGCTTTCCATGAGAACTGCATTAAGATACACCATTAAGGGCTGGAGAGATGGCTTAGTGGTTAAGAACTTGCTTGTGAAGCCTAAGGACCCTGGTTTGAGGCTCAATTCTCCAGTACCCACGTAAGCCAGATACACAAGGTGGTGCATGCATCTGGAGTTTGCAGAGGCTGGAGGCCCTGGTGCACCCATTCTCTCTCTCTCTCTCTCTACCTCTTTTTCTGTCTGTCTGTTTCTCTCAAATGAATAAATAAATTAAAATAAATAAATAAAAATAAATAAATAAAAAGATACACCATTAATTTGGGAAACTTTGAGGCAGTTGCAGTAGTCACTTTTCCCATCCAAGAACATGAACTATTTCTTTCTTTTTTTTAAATTTTTTAAATTATTTTTATTTATTTTTGGAGAGAGACACAGGGAGAGAGACAGACAGAGAGAGAGGGAGAGGGAGACAGACAGAGATGGGTGCGCCAGCAGTCTCTCAGCTGTTGTGAACAAAATCCAGATGTTTGCACCCCCTTGTGGGCAAGTGCAGCATTGCACCCTTGTGTTACTTTGCATCTGGCTAAATGTGGGACCTGGAGATTGGAACTGCTAGAGATTGGAACCAGCGTTCTTAGGCTTAGCAGTCAGGCACTTTAACCACTAAGCCATCTCTCCAGCCCATGAACTATTTCTTGATGGTCCAGCATTGTCACTTAGGTCCTCCATACGTCTTAATAAGATATACTTTATAATTTTTGCGTTTATGTAGGTTGGGGTAGAATTTTTCACTTATTTCGTTGTCTTTCTGTCATGTTTATTTGTGCCTTTGGAAGCCCAGTGTCCTGGAGCAAGCCATGCTAGATGCTTTAGTGATGGATCGGGTGGACTTTGTGAAGCTCTTAATAGAAAATGGAGTGAGCCTTCACCGCTTCCTCACCATTCCCCGGCTGGAAGAGCTCTATAATACAGTGAGTGGAACATTTCCCAAGCTATCTTCCTTATAATTTGTTTACTAATTAGCTTGAGATTTACCTCTTTCCTTCTGAATGCTTGTAGACCAAGACACAGACTTGCCAACTGAAGGAGAAATATTTTTAACAATTCCATTTTATCATAAGACATAAAGACAAAGGTGTGAATCAGAACAGACTGCTTTTATGGAGTTACTTGAAGTATCTTGACCCAAGGTCACTATTAAAATGCTGGTCTTGCAACTTCCCTGTGCAGAGCCCTTTGTTACAGTGAGTCTGGCTTACTCATTGTGAAAACACCCAGTGCTCATGCCAGGAACCTGCCTGAATGATCCTTCCTGGTCCTTTTAACTATTCCTCTCTCTTCAGTGACCATTTTAAGCCCTGTCTTCTCCAATACATCAGTTAGCTAACAGTCATTAGTTCCTAGAATATGAATTCTTTGCAACTATTTTCAGCACATATGTTGTTATATTGTAGGCTACTTTTTGGTGTAGGTAGTTACTCTATCTTTTCTGTTATTGGAAACATCCCACTGAATTCCTTAGAAATCTGACTGGACATTGGAAGGATTCAACAAAATACCTTCTGATGGAATGTACTTGTGTGATAAGAATTATGACTGTTTGATAGCATTGGTAGTTATAAATTTCTTCAAATGTGTGCTTTTACTATATAAAGGTCATGGCCTTATTATGTTCATATGTATCTCTTGCTTTAAAAATATTTCATCTAATTATCTTCTAGGAAGATCCTTTTTTAGGAATCAAGTAGTTTAGGTTTCATTATCAAAACATTGAACAAAATATTCTATATTCTGGATTACATTTACATTTTGAAATAAAGTGTTCCCAGTATGCGATAGTTAAAGAGACAATTTTTTCCCTTTTGTTCTTTATCACAGAAACAAGGACCAACTAATATGTTCTTGCGTCACCTTGTCCAAGATGTAAAACAGGTAACCTGATTATCACCATTGAAAACCATCCTTGTATATTGCCTTAGCTTTATGATATGGAATTATCAAATTTTCCTTAACAAAAGGTAGATTTTATAGTGAATTAGATACTCTAAACAATTTCATAAGCAAACTATATATCTCTTATAATTTTTTCACTCTTAAATTGTGTTTTTAAAATTTTAATCCATCAATGTGACATTAGCTAATAATAATTTAAAAAAAAACAACAACACATGAACCAAGGTACTGATGATATAGCTAAGTGACAGAACACTAAGTGCTAAACCTCTGTGTTTAATCCCCAGCAGCACACAAACAGTAACAAATAAGCTAGATTTGGTGGCTCATGCCTGTAACTTCAGCATTTAGGAAGCTGAAGCAGGCAGATGGAGGATTTGAGTCCAGCCTGTATACTGAGATGCTGTCTTAAAACGAACAAGCAAACAATCTGACCAAGCACACACTTCATGAATTGAATATACAATGCTTCTAAAGTGGATTTCATGGCAGACCTAGTGCAGAGCTGCCAAGGAGCCCATGGCCTGTGGAGACAGAGCTGTACAGTCTGTTATCTATGGGAAGACTAGAACATGATTGCCTTTGTTTTTGTTGTCACTGTCTGAATACCAGTGACAGCTTGGAAATTCTACCACTTCTTTTGTGAATCTAAGCCTAATTGTAGGGAGTCAGGAGGGATCTCCTGCTCAACACCCTTGCTCATTTGCTCATAATGTTCTTATTGAACTTAGAGTTAATTAGGTCTGATTTGAAATTTCAGAATACCTTTTGTCGCTATAAATAAAATCCATCCAAGGTACATTTGAAAAGTTCTCTCATTCTCCCCCTTGCAAATTTATTTATTTATTGTTATTTAGTTAATTATTTTTTATTGACAACTTCCTTAATTGTAGACAATATCCCATGGTACTTCCCTCCCTTCCTCCACTTTCCCCTTTGAAACTCTACTCTCCATCATGTCCCCTCCCCCTCTCAGTCAGTCTCTCTTTTCATTTTGATGTCATCTTCTTTTCCTCCTATTATGATGGTCTTGTGTAGGTAGTGTCAGGCACTGCAAGGTCATGGATACCCAGGCCATTTTGTGTCTGGAGGAGCATGTTGTAAGGAGTCCTACCTTTCCTTTGGCTCTTACATTCTTTCCGCCATCTCTTCTGCAATGGACCCTGAGCCTTGGAAGGTGTATTAGAGAGATGTTTCAGTGCTGAGCACTCCTCTGTCACTTCTTCTCAGCACCATGGTGCCTTCTGAGTCATCCCAGGGGTTACTGTATCTGAAAAGAGAAAGCTTCTCTAACCAAAAGTGAGAGTAGCATTAATATATAGGTATGGACATTAAGAGAAGTGCTTACTGGACAGTTTGGTGAGTATAGTCTGTACATTTAGTCAGACATCAGCAGGCATTACAGCCCTAGGGCTCATGACTACCCCTGTTGTAGGTTTTCAGTATCAGGGATGTGTTCCCTCCCATGGAGCCGGCCTCCAGCCCAATTAGAGAGAGATTTTCTCATTTTTTTGAAGTCTAGTATTTCATTAGATAATGTGGACTTTCTGGTTCTGTTGACTTGGACAAGAGAGCCAGAGTAAAAGGACGACATTTATTTGGCAAGTTTATAGTAAGCCAAAGTGCCTATGTGCTGATATAAATTTAGTTTACATTGATTGATGTGACATCAAAACAATTTCCCTAATTTATATCCTTAAACACTATCACAATAACCTGAAGGTTTTGGGGTAAAATAGGTTAAATATACATTTGACCAGGAGCAATAAGAATATTATTTTTGGTGTTTGAAAAAAGTAAATTATGAATGGTGGAAAAGAAAAGTACACAGCTCAAAGTCTTGTTCATAGGTTTTTGAACATGATTTATAAAATGTCCACTTCAGGAACCTTGTTCATAACTCTGTCAGCCTTCAACAATTTACTATGGATGGCAATTCAGAAGTGAAGAAGTAGTAATATGAAATTTAAGGAACTTGGAATCTGCCACTCTGCTGTCTTATCACCATGACATTTGTCTTGGCGCAACCTCATGTTCTGATATCTCATCTGGCTCAGATTTTTATGTTCCTTATTTTTATTTGTCCTACTTCCTGTCATACCTTTGTTTTATATATGACACAGTTGCATAGTGTCAAGTGTTATAGCCATTTCAATAGTGAGGGTGAAGAGTTAAGTCAATGTTAATTTAAATTGTGTACACTCACCATGTACTTCATGATTTTATTTGTGTTGTAGAACTTATATAATTTCTAGTTAAAAGTTAAAAATAGCCTTTGAGGGGCTGGCGAGATGGCCCAGTGAGCAAGAGTGCTTGTTACATAAGTATGAAGACGTGAGTTCAATCTGCTGTTAAGAAGCCTGGCATGGCCACACATGTCTGTAATTTCCTTGCTGGGCAGGGGAGATAGCAAGATAGTTGAGGCTCCCTGGTCCATCATTCTAACCAAAAATAGGGAGCTCCAGATTCTGTGAGAGACTCTGTCTCAGGGAAAATAAGTTGGACGAGTGATAGAGGATCCCCAATATCTTACTCTAGACTCTGCATGTGTGTGCAAGGAGGGCATGCATCTGCCCACACATGTGCATGCACATGCACCACACATACTATTCATGTGCACATACACACACCCCAAAATAGCCTTTCATTCTAGGTTTAAATGGTGCATGTGTGTATGTGTGTGTGTGTTTCAAATGAATGGGCATGTATGTTTTCATGCATAGTAGGGGGAGGGAAGCAGAGAAAAGGAATGAGTACACAGACATATGCATCCAAGTGATGTCTCTGGAACTAAAAAATGCACTAAGACTGAGATCATTTTCCTTCTGAGCATCAGTAGCTAGCCATGTTAGTTGATCAGTTTGTAAGGATGACTTAAAAACTATGAGTCTGTCTTTGTAACTAATTTGGTTGTGGTCCTGTTAACATGCCCACTGAAAGTCATAACTCATTGAGTGTTTTGTTCTAGCATACCCTTCTCTCAAGCTACAGCATAACATTGATTGACATTGGATTGGTGATAGAATACCTCATTGGTGGGGCATATCGCAGCAGCTACACTAGAAAAAGTTTCAGAGTCCTCTACAACAACCTCTACAGAAAACATAAGGTAACACAGTTGACAAATATCCTAGTGAAATAAAGGAATGTTGGGAATCGCTGTTTTAGGAAAATGGCCTGTAAAGTTCAAATTGCAATAGTTTCTCTAATGGACATTCTGTCTGGGGATAGATGTCACCTTACAGAGGCTTAATACTGGCAAGAGATGAGCATAAAGACTGAACTGTGAGACTTAGAAGAAACAGATTGATGAAGAACTACTCATCATCAAAACAGGAAATAATAGGGCTATATTGATATGGAAGTGATGTTTTGAAACTGGTCAGAGAGATCAACTGCCAGTTCTTCTTTGTTTTCCTTTTGAAAATAAAAAGGCCAAAGGTCAGGTGCATAACAGGATTGTTTCTATCAGCTCAAAATATCCCACAGTCTGGAGATATGCACATGGGATAAGCACAGAAGAACTGTATTGGCAGATGTAAACTGAATGGGGCTTAAAAATAGAAATGATTTTATAGATAAAAGCACATTTTCTGACCTAGTTGAAAAGGCTAAGTTCATAAAAATAGAATTGTTGTTTGGTAGCATAGCAAAGAAAACCTCTTAAAATTGCCACTGTACACCAGTAACCAGAAGAGCCCAATTCTTTTTACAAGTACAGACAACATTAGAAAAGGAATGTTGAGGCATCCATCTTGAGAAGAGAGCTGGAGCAGGGAAGGACACAGTGCTCATATAGCATGGCAGGGTTTGCAGTGACAAGGAGACCTTTGTCATGTTGTAAATAAGCACCGGGAGGTTGTGACGAGGATGAGACTGGAAAGTGGCTTGGGGTAAGGTCACATAAAACATCTTCGGATCTTAAAAAGAAAGAGTCAGAAGTAAAAATGAAATTTGGTGTTAAGAAATAAACAGAAGAAAACACACAGAATCACCTGACAGACATGGAAAGGGCCAGCAGGGGTGAGGTGAGGGGAATCTTCCCTGAGGCTTTGATGCAGGCCCCAGGTGGAGCTTCTAGAAGTTTCTTTCCTGCTCTGTCCTCCTGAAGTGGCTCCGAGGATGAAACGCCTGTTTCCCTGATTAGTTTCCAGTGAAGGAGCACAGTTTGTGGGTTTGAGTGGATTGCAGCTAGATCACGGCACCACCAGGTGTAGGTCTGTGAAACCTAACCTGTCTGTGCGCCTGTTACCTCATCTATGAAAGGGGAATCAATAAAATTAATTGCATAAACATGTTAAAAGGTTTAAATAAAATACCTTAAAGGTGTGCACTCTTGTTACACAGTAGTATTAGCTTAGTAAGAATGCTTTCCATGATGACAGCATTATTCTACATTGTAATAATAGTGGCAATAACTTGGGGAGTATCATTGAGAAGTCTTGACTCATTCTGTCTCTTTTCACTCCCTATCCCTAAAGCATGAGCTGAAAATAAAGTGTTTCACAGCTTGGGGTTTGTATCCCATGTTTGTATGCCAGTCCTTTTTTTAATTTTTAATTTTTTTATTATTTTTATTATTTATTTTTGGAGAGAGACACAGAGAGAGACAGACAGACAGAGAGGGAGAGGGAGAGGGAGACAGAGATGGGCGCGCCAGCAGTCTCTCAGCTGCTGTGAATGAAATCCAGATGCGTGCGCCCCCTTGTGGGCAAGTGCGGCATTGCGCCCTTGTGTCACTTTGCATCTGGCTAAACGTGGGACCTGGAGATTGGAACCGCTGGACATTGGAACCAGCATTCTTAGGCTAAGCAGGCAGGCGCCTTAACCGCTAAGCCATCTCTCCAGCCCTGTATGCCAGTCCTTTTAAAGACGCTTCTTTCTGGTTTTGTTTCTCATTGACAAAATCTTCATTGATAGCAATGGCTTCCGTTGTATTGGGCCTGGTGCTGGAATTGCAGTAGAGGCATTATTTAACACCTGGAGAAATTCCATAACTTTCTAAGTTCTCCTTAACCTTGGAACTGTTTGCAAATTGGAACCCTTCATTATCCAAACTATAAATCTTTATTGCCTATTTTGAACTTGTTCCAAGGATAGAGTATCCATTGAATCTAGTGGAATTTCCATGTAGAAAAAGGAATGCAGATATAGAAATGTGAGCAAGAGTGTGTTCTCTAACACATTAGGAAATAGCTGTGTTCTTAAGAAGGAGACTGTGAGAGGCTCTTACTGGGTGAGTTGTCTCCAGGGATAGGAATTATTAATCCACATGAGTAAGAAACAAAATATTGAGTATTTTATAAGACAATTATATTCAGCTTTTATTATTGTCTAGAAAGAAAATGTCACTGCTATAATACTTTTTTCTCCTTTGTTTTTTCTTAACAACTCTATGCCAGAGAGTGTCCAACTGTGCTCCGAGTCTTTCCCAGTACCCACTTCACCAGAGATATTCCTTGGGAAATAGAAAGGAGTCGGCAGAAAGCACGCTGCATTCCCAGTTCTTTAGGACTGCCCAGCCTTATAAATCCGAGGTACCATCACTGTTTGTAGACTTGAAAATAGAGTTGTTTTTGCAATCTAGGATGGTTGGAGAAAGAGAAGTGTCAATAGAGGAACCATTCCCAGTACTATAAAGAGGGCCCAGGCTAGCATCCCAGCTGACACAGCTGTTCCCTAACAACAGTGGGCAAGGACAACACAGTGATTGTCCCGGCTAGCACTTCAGGTTCTTATCCTTGTTGCTACCTTGGCCATGTGCACATGGTGACTCAGGTAGGCTGTCTATGCCATGGCACTAAACATTTGTAATCATTAGCCCATTACCACACCCTTATCTTGACCCAGGCCTGGTTGGATATGAGGGTGGCTGCCTTTGCCACTCTCAGTTCTCCCAGACTCCCCTTTTGTATCTCTCCCCTCATACCCAAGGCTTTCTTGAAATTAGTATTACCCTAATGTTACAGTAGAAGAAAGATAAAGTGTGTGTGTATGTGTGTGTGTTTGTGTGCGTGTGTGTATATACACACATTGTAATTCCTCTTGCTCCTTACCCCTCCAGTCCCACTGTTCCTTGGGACTAAATGCTTTTGCCTAAAAGCTTCCTTGGACATGATACTGTGTAGGCTAAAAGAAGTTTCCTTCACATGACTCTTGGGATTAAAAGATACTTATTGCCCTTAGCCATTATTAACGAACATAAATTTCCATTACCTATAGAAATAAAGGAAGACAATTTAAATTACTTTTGGTATGATCTCTTAACTTATAAGAATATAAGCTTATTTAAACTTTTTTATTATTTTTCAAGAGTTATTCTGAGTACTTTGGCTAAATTTTGTAAGCAGGTAGGGGCAGATGAGGTAATAAAATGGTTTCTCAAGATTGTGACTACAGCACACCATGAGGGCATAGTGACAGCAGACATGGTACAGAGTTTGAGTGGCACTGAAGCTGAGCTGTGAAGGGTGGGTTTGCCAGGGAGAGAATGCTATTTTACTATTAAAGTTACCACCGCTAGAGAAACATATTTAGAATCAAGGAATGGAAACTGATTTGTTTAGATACATGCTGGCAATACTAGTGACATTTTTCTAAAGGGCTAGTGACAAATCTATCTGATAAGGTGAGAATAGAGGACACACATATGCACTTCTCACTATCCAGTAAGCTATTTCAACCAATTTACTTGGTATGTTATTACTGGGTATACAACAAAGCAGTACTGTTTTAAATTGTGCTAAACGACTTTGAGAAATCCCAAATCTGGATCTGTTAAATACAACAGAAATAGATTACCATAAAAGTATACTTTTTGCATGCTCATTTTTTAAAGTCCCATTGTTATTTCCATCACGTTTTAAAATAATTTTTTTATTATTTTTTATTTATTTGGAGAGAGAGACAGAGAGAGATAGACAGAGAGGAAGAGGGAGACAGAGATGGGCGCGCCAGCAGTCTCTCAGCTGCTGTGAACGAAATCCAGATACGTGCGCCCCCTTGTGGGCAAGCGCGGCATTGTGCCCTTGCATCACTTTGCATCTGGCTAAACGTGGGACCTGGAGATTGGAACCGCTGGACATTGGAACCAGCATTCTTAGGCTTAGCAGGCAGGTGCCTTAGCCACTAAGCCATCTCTCCAGCCCTCCATCACATTTTAAACTTGTAATTTATTGATAATTTTTATCCATGCATATAACATATTTATTCATAACAATTTCCCATTATTACTTCTGAGTTCTGGCTTAGTAAAGCATGCATTTTTTTCATTCCTGGGGATGAAACTAGAACTTTGTGCATACTAGGCAAGAGCTTTACAGCTACATCTTCAGCAGACTGTTTTTGTATGCCTTATATCTTGGGCATACTGTGTCATTTGGATAAAACAGTTTGTGTTAACAATTTCATTTGTGGTGAACATCTGGGGTTTTGTTTATTTGCTTTTTTTTTCTTTCCAGTGTTGGAGATCCAACAGTCATTAGGGTTTTTTTAAAAAAAAAATATTTTATTTATTTATTTACTGCAAAGTAGAGATAGATAGATAGATAGAGAGAGAGAGAGAGAGAATATGGATGTATCAGGGTCTCTAGCCACTACAAACGAACTCCAGATGCACATACCACCTTGTGCATTTGGCTTTGCATGGGTGCTGGGGAATCAAACTTGGGGACTTAGGCTTTGCAGGCAAGTGCTTTAAGTGCTGAGCCATCTTTCCAGCCCCTAGTTTTCATCTTAATCTCTAGAATACTCATCTACATTAAGTAAAACATCATGCATATGAGTGTTGGGACCATATTTTGCTTTGCAATAGGACAAGTCTGGAATCTCTCATAAATCAAAGAAGAAGTCAAAGGAAAGCCTAGTAGAGGACCCTGAGTGCACGGGTTTTACCTACCCATACAATGACCTGCTGGTTTGGGCTGTGCTGATGAAAAGGCAGAAGATGGCCATGTTCTTCTGGCAGCATGGAGAGGAGGCCACAGTTAAGGCTGTGATCGCTTGTATACTTTACCGAGCCATGGCACGGGAAGCTAAGGAGTGCATGGTGGATGATACCTCAGAAGAGTTGAAAAACTACTCAAAGTAAGGCTTGTCTCTTTCCTTCATATTAAGCAAGTTCTTGGAATGATTAGACACTTTTGTCTCCCTCACTTTAGTGGTCTTTTTGTTTCTCATGGTAGGGTCTTCCTCTAGCCCAGGCTGACCTGGATTTTACTACGTACTCTCAGGCTGGCCTACAGCCATCCTCCTACCTCTGTCTCCCAAGTGCTGGAATTAAAGTCATGCATCACCACGCCTGGCTTGAGTTTTTGTTTTGTTTTGTTTGTTTGTTTGTTTGTTTTGTTTTTTTGAGGAAAGGTCTTGCTCTAGCCCAGGCTGACCTGGAATTTACTCTGTATTCTCAGGGTGGCCTTGAACTCATGGTGATCCTCCTACCTCTACCTCCTGAGTGCTGGGATTAAAGGTGTGGGCCACCATGCCCGGCTGAATTTTTTTTTTTAACTGCTAAAATGTTGCAATGAGGATTGAGGAAAACTTAGAGAATAATGAAAATTAATTTATAATCTTGATTTAGAATCCAGAACCCGATAACATTTTCAGAGAAAACAACTTCCTGGAAAATTTCCCGAGGGTGTTTCTAGGTCTAGCTTCCTTCCTTCCTTCCTTCCTTCCTTCCTTCCTTCCTTCCTTCCTTTCTTTCTTTCTTTCTTTCTTTCTTTCTTTTAAATATATTTTACTTATTTATTTGAGAGAGGAAGAGGTAGGGGGAGAGAGAGATAGACAGATAGAAAGAGAGAGAAAGAGAGAGAGAGAGAGAGAGAGAATGGGTGCGCCAGGGCCTCCAGCTACTGCAGATGAACTCCAGATGCATGCACCACCTTGTGCATCTGGCTTACGTGGGTCTTGGAGAGTCAAACCGGGATCCTTTGGCTTTGCAGGCAAACACCTTAACCACTAAGCCAGCCTTAGCTCCTTTCCTTAGCTTTCTTTTCTTAGCTTTCTAGCCCTAGCTTCTTTCTTAAGTCATCATTTTAAGTAAAATTTAAAAAAATGATTCCCCAATGTTCCTTGATCACTAGTTTAGTTTTAAACAGTGTTTTTGGTCAAAAGCTCTCTATGAAGGGCTAGGAAGAAGCGGTATATGTCTGTAATCCCAGCGTTGAGGAGGTGGAGACAGGCAGATCCCTGGGCTTGCTGGCCAGCCGGTCTAGTATAATTGGCAAGTTCTAGATAAATTGAGACCCTGTACATGGATGGTGTTCCTGAGGGTGACACCCAAACTTGTCCTCTCGCCTCCACTGCATGCATGCATACATGTGCACACACCCATATCTAGCCCCCACACACTCACATAAAAAATTCTCTGTTAGGACTTATCAGGTAGATCTATGCCAAGCTGTATGTAGCATGTCAGTGTAGAGTAACTTGTCCCACAAGCAGCCAGGTATACCAAAATTCTCCGTGTACCGTGGAAATTCTCGAATTCTCTTCTTTCTTGACAGGGAAGAACAGTCCGTCTCCTATGTTGCCATCACCTACCTTCTGTAAATGGAGATTCATAGGTTTCTATTTATTACACATGTAGCCTAATCAACCAGTGTTTTCTGAATCTCTGCTTCACTCTGAGAACATTCCTGAGCTCTGACTCGCCTTTATGTCCTCTGTTTACTGCTGTGTTACCTCAGGCAATTTGGCCAGCTGGCCCTGGATGTGCTGGAGAAAGCATTTAAGCAGAATGAGCCAATGGCCATGAAGCTGCTGACCTATGAACTCAAGAACTGGAGCAATTCTACCTGCTTGAAACTGGCTGCATCTGGAGGCCTGTGCCCCTTTGTGTCTCATTCTTGTACCCAGATGTTGCTGACAGACATGTGGATGGGGCGCCTGCAAATGAGGAAAAACTCCTGGCTGAAGGTACATTTGCCTGCCACGTGGAGTTTCATGTTAGGGTGAAGGTCTCTGCTCCCGAACTGCAGAATTGCACTTGTTCTAGGAGGGCCCCCCAGGAAGCCAATTAACACCTTCTCAGGAGCCCTGAGATCTTCCCTAGGAGTGCCTGGGAACTGCTTTATCTCCCATTGCCACAGTGACTTCAAAACCGGATAATTGCATCTGCCCTGTCTTCCACAAAGCCATGCTCAGTTGAAGGTGATTAGAATCTAAAAACATACAAACATAAGCAAGATTTCACTGTTCATTTTCTCTGATAATTCTAACAAAACTGAGTTTTCTTCAAAGCTATTTTTTTTGTTCTCAGTTTAAGAATACTATCAAGGGCTAGGTATGTCATCCACTGGTAGACTTGACCAGCATGAACAAAACACTGGGTTTTGCCTTCAGCACCACAGGATTAAAAAAAAAAAAGTAAAGAAATTAACAGACAATAGACTAAATGCTCTGCTCATGCGAGGTGTTGCGTTTTCAGGGGTGCTGGGCTACTTCATAAGGCTGTCCTCTAGCACACTTGTTCACACTGTGAGCCACGTCTAGAGTCTCATCTTCTTCCCTTAGCTAATATCAAGAGTAATTTAGGTAACTGCTCAGGATTTTTAACATTTGATCTGGAACCTAAGTCTCAGGCTTCTACTATATATGCTTATGAAACTCAGCAGGAGGGCATCAAGTTGCATACTAAGAGCTATGTCAACTGTTTGTTATTTTTAACTGTATTCTTCTATATTTTCTTTGATTTTTATTTCTTTGGAAGGAGAGAGGTGAGAGAGAGAAAGAGAGAGAAAGAGAGAATAAGTGTACTGGTGGCCTCTTGCCACTGCCAACAAACTCCAGAAGCATGTTCCACTTTGTGTATTTGGCTTTACCTGGGTACTGGGCAATCTAACCCAGGCCATCAGGCTTTGTAAGCAAGTGCCTTAACCACTGAGCAATCTCTCCAGCCCCTTCTTTCTATAATTCTTAAAAACATATGGTGTCTTGGGGCTGGAGGGATGGCTTAGCAGTTAAGGTGTTTGCCTGCAAAGCCAAAGGACCTGGGTTCGATTCCCCAGGACCCACGTTAGCCAGATGCACAAGGGGGTGCACGTGTCTGGAGTTCGTTTGCAGTGGCTGGAGGCCCTGGCATGCTCATTCTCTCTCTCTGTCTCATGCTCTCTCTTTTTCTTTCTCTGTTAAATAAGTAAATAAAAATAAAATATTTAAAAAATAAAAAATATGGGGTGTCTCAAACAGAATGACTATTTTAAGTACACATAAATACACATACATATATGTTATATAATGTACTACAGAAAACACAAAGAAATAAAAAAATATGACATAGAAAATAAATATCTTGTATATTTTTTTCTCCCAATGAGATTATAGAAGAGAAATAGCAATTGAAAATTATCTCACACAGATTCTTCTCTAGCAAAATAGCAGAGAAAAAACATTGTTTCCCAAAGTTCTTGTTTGATCTGCTTTGACTTCAGGCCAGAAGTGCTGAAGAAGGGACAGACGGGTCTGCTTGCACTCACGCAGCTCTGCCAGCTGCTGTTGATGCGTTGGGGAAGTGAATGGTGCAGAGAGCTGAGTGCGTGAGAAATAGTGTTCCTTCCCCATGACTGTGTTCTGCCCATGTGCCAGTTTACCAGAAACTCATGTTTCTGAGAACTTTTTATTTTTAAATTAATTTAATTTTTTAAATTTATTATTATTTTTTTTCTTGGTTTTTCGAGGTAGGGTCTCACTACTCTGGCCCAGGTTGACCTGGAATTAACTTTGTAGACTCAGGGTGGCCTTGAACTCATGGCAATCCTCCTACTTCTGCCTCTGGAGCGCTGGGATTAAAGGCGTGCACCACCACGCCCGGCTTTATTTCTGAGAGCTTAATGTATTTTTGTCCTTTATATACTTAATACAGGGAGAAAAAGAGAGAGAAGACTTAAGTGAAATAAGACTATTTTGCTCTCAAATACAGAGTGAATTAATTATGAATGCTGAATCAGCTACATAAACCTTTAAGCTGTGATAAACCAATTATCTGATGTCTACAAGCCCAGTTCATCTGTGATTGGTCTGTTTTTGGAACACATTAGCCAATAATTCTGAGATATCCTGGTGGAAACAATTTCAAGTGGATGAGACTGCAGGAGTACCATGGAGAGCTGTGTGCATGACAGAACTGATTTCTATGCTTATAATATAATAAGCTCCAATACATCCTTGAAAATAGATATTGGCAGTATTGATATTTGTGATACTGAATTCTGTTCCACAAGCAAATTGTTCTGTATGGACAAGGGCATCAAAATGTGAGGAATCTTCAGGAAGTGACGTTAGTATAACATCACATGTGTCCTCCTGCTACAGTTACGAACCTAAAGATTGCACACATTTGGTGCTCTATGTGAACAGAAAACACACATGTCAACAAAATTGTATTAGAATTAAATCTAGAGTCTTTACATGATATCACACTTAAACCCTGACTTCAAAGATCATTTCAGCATGAAAAAACGAAGGTTTTGACAAGGCTAGGACTTAGTTTACTAAATCACCGTGGCTTAATTTTAGCCTGAAAGAGATAGTACTCACCAAGTTGGTTTTCACAAATGTAGTGAATATTTAAACTGTTAATGGAACATCAAAATTCTTTTGAAAGGACTGTGAATACATGAATATTAGTAATGTAATGAAAAACCTATGGATGTTTGGATCTGTCTCTTCCTTAGGTCTTACTGAAAGATAAAGTCTTTGTGAGGGATGGAAAATGTATTGTTAATTTTGCTTATTTTATAATATGAATAAATTCTATACTATGAATATAATATGAATAAATTTTAATGTTTTATGTGGCAATATCTATTTGATGGCTTTAGAAATATAATAACAATGTAGTCATTACAAAATAATACTCTTCAGTGACTACTGGGACAAAAAATGTAGTATACATATTTTTTGTTTTTTTGAGGTAGGGTTTCACTCTGGCCCAGGCTGACCTGGAATTCACTATGTAGTCTCAGGGTGGCCTCCAACTCATGGTGATCCTCCTACCTCTGTCTTCTGAGTGCTGGGATTAAAGGTGTGCACCACCACACCCAACTTCATATTTTGTAACTTTTAAATGTATATATATCTTTAAAATTTTTTAAAACAATTGAGGCAGGGCTTCACTCTAGCCCAGACTGACCTGGAACTCACCCTCTAGCCTAGGCTGGCCTCAAACTCATGGTGATCCTCTTACCTCAGCCTCACAAGTTCTGTAGTTAAAGGTTTGCACTACCACTCAGCTTTATTTTATTTTATAAAATTAGGGTGTTATCTATTTCTACAATTTATTTCTTTTGACCTAACCATATTTCACAGGTATCTTTTCATGATTACATTTGTCTTTTTAATAGTTCCATAGCATTCCATTGTTAAGTTATTCTATACCAACTGTCTCTATATAAACTGTCACTAGATTCTTCTTCTATGTAAAACTCTAAAATGAACATCCCTGTGCACATCTTCAAGTGCCCATGAATAGTGATGAAGGAAACACTTGTATGGCTGAAATTGCTAAGTCAAAGTATATATGGGCTCAAGATGGAAGCTGAATTGGGAATGAATCTGCTAGTTTATGTGTACTCCCACTCTTCTTTTTGTTATTTGGACAATGCACACATCTTGTGTAACCTCTGCTCCTTTGACCTTGTTCTCTTTCCAGATCATCCTGAGTATTCTTTTACCACCCGCTATTCTGACACTGGAATTTAAGAGCAAAGCTGAGATGTCACATGTTCCACAGTCCCAGGATTTCCAGTTTGCGTGGAATTATGGTGACCAGAGCATCAGTAGTGCCAAAGAAAGTACTTGTGTGGTTAGTGCAATATCATACAAATTGAATTTTCATGGTATGACTGTACACAGAGATACACATTCATAGCTTACCTACACTACTAATCTGTTAATCAGGAATGTCTGCTGCCACTCTTCAGCCCTGCTATGTGTCCTGGACTTATACAATATTTTAAAACATCTGTGACTCACCAATCAAGCATTTAGTTCTCTTTTGTCTAATCTTCATCTTTTTTATGCATTGGTCCGGGAAGCATTACCACACTCAATTAACTCCTGAATGTAATTAAGCAAAATACTCCATTTCTACTTGGAAGACAAAACCAGGGATTCATTATATTTATCAGCTATCTCAGTTTCCATCTTCCTTTGTAAGTGGTAGAGCAGACTGACATACGCTCTAAAGCAGTGAGGAGCGCCTGCCTTCCCTGAGTCGTGGGGAGTTTCTGCTGATCCTCACTGCTCTGCTCCACACAACTTCTCATTGGTTACATTCAGTGGCAGAATTTTACTAGCATCCCAGATGTGGGCTCTCGCAGTCAGCAAGCCACTTTTCCAGCAGCTCATCTTCCCTTTAGGTGTCTTGGATACTGTAAATGCAATTCCTAGTCTTCATCTTCCCACTTGGATAATGGCTAATGATGTTTCCATTTACAGTGAGGTGTGGTTAAGCTCTCTGGTACTCACATTGAATTAACCACTCTTAGTATCCTATCTGATGTGCTTTGGCAGGCAAGAGGAATTTATTTAATTTAGTATTATTATTTTTTGTTGTTGTTGTTTTGTTTTTCAAAGTAGGCTTTCACTCTAGTCCAGACTGACCTGGAATTCACTGTGTAGTCCCAGGGTGGCCTCAAACTCACAGCAGTCCTCCTACCTCTGCCTTCCGAGTGCTGGGATTAAAGGCATGCACCACCATGCCTGGCTTTATTTAAATTTTTATTTAGAATGTTATTTAAGGGCTGGAGAGATGGTTTAGCAGTTAAGGCACTTGCCTGCAAAAAAAAAGGACCCAAATTTGATTCCCCAGGATCCATGAGAGCCAGATGCACAATGTGGAGCATGTGTCTGGAGTTCATGTCCAGTGGTTGAAGGCCCTGGCATGCCCATTCTCTATCTGTCCCCCCTGATGTCTCTCTTTCATAAATAATAATAAAATTTTAAAAATTAGATTATTTAAATATGTCAAGACACATTCACTAAATATTAAGTGAAAACTAATCAACTGTAACTAGTGCTTTTTTAGCTGGTGATAGTTTGATCAACCATTCTGATTGGTTAATGCTTCTGCCAGGTCAGTTGTTTGGTACTTTAATTGTTTTTCCTGTTTGGGTGTGAAAATGTGTTTTCTTCCCTCCCTCTTTCCTTTTCTCCTGTCTGAGAGCTCCACCTAGAATTCTCAGAATCCAAGAGGTTAGGTACATTCTAATCTCTGCTGAATGTGTGAGAAGTCATCCAGAGCTAGCAAACAGAAGGAATGCAATGTTGACCCAACTGCTTAGGAATAGAATGGAGTCCTCACATGGCATGGTGCCTGTTTAATTGTCCACACTAAGTTTAGCTTGCTTTCTTGTTGAAGTGAACAAGGAAGGAAGCAGCTTATTTTCAAAGCTTGTATATGTCATCCATCTACTTACAAACATACATCTGTTGGTAGTTTCTTATAGGAATAGCAATTAAATATGATTTTTGTCCAGCATGTGTTTGGTCCTGGGAAAACACAAACACACACACACACACACACACACACACACACACACACACACACACAGAGAGAGAGAGAACACACACACACACACACAGAGAGAGAGAGAGAAAGAGAGAGAGAGAGCAAGGGAGAGAGAGAGAGGTTTTCCTAGATGATTTGTTTTCAGAATTTTGTTAGGTAAGGGTTAGATAGAAGAGACAGCACTTTGGTGGGCTTTGTAAGATTTCATAATGCCAATTAAGTAAATATGATTGATTAATCACGGGGCATAACTTGCCTTGGGCATTATGGGAGAAAACTGCAGGCAAGTGAGACATAAATGGTTTTTAGAGTGTCTTCTGGTAATAAACATAAAATAAAATAGTGAAGATGCTTTTGACAATAAAGGGAAGGCCATTGACCTTGAGGTAAGCTGAAGTTGTTCTGAATTAAATACTTAATTTGCTCTGTGAGGTTTTGTAAATCTCTTCCTTCTCTCTTTCTCTTGATGCCTTTTCATGTTACCCAGATTAGCCTTGAATTCCTGGGCTCAAGTGATCTTCTTGCCTCAGCCTCCTAAGAAGCTGGCAGTGCTGGTACATACCACCATGCCACACTAGAGTTCTTTTTTTGAAATTTCTACTGGGAAAATAACTTTGGTAACAAGTTTCAGTCCCCTAGCTGTTAATCTCTTAAAAGCTTAAGCTCTGGTGGCACGAGCTTTTTTTAGGAGCAAATTTCATGAAGAGGGCAGAAGGGAACACCCGGGGGAGTAGTGGACTCTGCTCTCCTGGGTGAGGCATTAGGTGAGGGCTCTGGTTAGGAGCTGATGTTTCAGCTAGGACTTGAGGATGTGGAGAGGGAGACAGTATTTCAAGAGGAAGAAAGACTCTAAGTTGGGGCACAGGGGAAAGGAGTAACCAGGCAGAAGGTAAACTTCACAAGTGGGCTGTTTGGCAGGAATCCTGCTTATGGAGGGTACTGAAGAACAGAGAGTATTTACAGGCATGGCTGGTAACATAGACTGAAGCCAGACTGTGAGATTCTTGGGTGTTTTGTGACTGTGTGAGTTTTGTTCTGTTTTATTCACTGGAGAAGCAGTGCCTGTGGATGACCAGAGTAGCAACATGTTCCAACTAGTAGGAAACACGCGGCCTTCATTGTGTAGGACAGTTTCCCCAGAAGCCAGGCTGAAAGAGGGAGAGAGCATAAGGACGAAGAGTGTCAGCCAGGATCAGAAGCAAAGGACACTGAGGGGAAAGAGATTGAAAATATGAGTCCATGGAGCATGGGCCTGGGCAAGGGGGAGGTGGTAAATATACATGGAGGTTAGTGGGTACTCCAAGGCCAACTTAAAGGCATGATTGCAAAAGAAGCATGTTTCGGAGAGATGAGAGTCTTTGACTTGCTGATAAATTACAGTGAAAAAAAAAAAAAGAAAATTTAAATAATAAAATATATTTTATCATTGATTATAGTTATGATTTTATTCCATGCACTTGGTATTAGATTACTCTTAGAGAGGAGGACATAGGAGAAAAGAGGAAGGAGGAGAGGAGAGAAGGGAAGGAGAGACCCTCAGAGAATAAAAGCCCCAAATCTGAGTTTCCATTCCCACATTGTATTCAGTTTATCTCAGGGGCAGGCTCACTCAGCACTCTCTAACCTGTGTTTAGTTGGTTTTCTAATCCAAACTGTCAGAGTAATTGAGGGATAATGATGCATCAGAAAAAATAATAAGATGATTATTTAATAAGAAGTCATTACTTGAGAGATGATTTATGTTTTTTCTGAAGTGGCATTGATGTCATTAAAATCTCAATGAGTGACTTTTCTAATTAGTTTAAACCTATTTGAATTCTAAGCTAATTCAAACCTGTTAGGACCCAGGTCATTTTCCACATCTCTAAGTAATGATCTCATTCCCACCAGGCAAAGTGAAGTTCTAGGAGCAATCAGACTCCAGAGATGACCCATCTAGATGTTCCAGACCTCAAAAGTCATAGATATATTCAGGCAAATTTTGATTTATTGCTTGCTTTGAAGTAAAATTATCTTGCAGGAGTTGACAGTACTTTGAAAGACAGTAGAGAATACTTCTACTAGTACTCTAAAAATTACAAAATTTATCCATTTCTCATTAAAAATTAAAATCAAATAGAAATGAGGTAGAGTAGCATCTCTTTTGCTCTCTTTGTAGCCTCCATACAAGGGAATTTATTTATCTGTAGGATGTCTGTACCTGCCAGCATTTTAGTTAAGGTGTGAACAAAAATGATTGTCTATTGTTATATCATTGTTATTATTGCTATTATATTATTATTGATTATTATTATTGATGGAGGTGCTAGGGATTGAATTCAGGGTCACAGCCAAGGCATAAGCTCTACTACTGAGCTACTGTCCTGTAAGATTCTTGTTTATTTTACAGAAAGACTGTGATCTGGAAAGAGGCCCTGATGAGAGACTGTATGAGAGCCAGCACCATGACTTAAAGTGTGGGCCCCAGAGCCTTCCCTGGACCAGGAGAGTTTATGAGTTCTACAGTGCTCCCATTGTCAAGTTTTGGTTTTACACGGTTAGTCTCTTCACAATGGTAGATACAGTGTTAGTGACAATTAGTAGCCCTGGAGGATGTTATTAATGATATATTTGCTTTGTCAACTTGAGATAAAAATGTAAAAATTTGGCAAAAACAAAATGGATGAAGAGGATGAAAGGTAGGTAGGAGGGAGGGTTGGAAGAAGAGAGAATGTAGGAGCAGAGCTTACCTATATTGGAAGTTTGAGAATAAGATTCCTTCTCCTTCTCCTCTTCCTTCAACTGCCCATCCTCTTCTTCCTGTTCTTTTTGCTCCTGTTCCTTGTTTTCTTCTTCTTGGTTTTTGTTTCTCTGGTTTTTCATTTTTTTACTTTTTGACATAGTGTTTTACTATGTAGCCCTGGCTGGCCTGAAATTTACCACATAGACTAGGCTAACCTTTAACTTGTGGCAATCTTCTTCTCTCTGCCTTTTGAGTACTGGGATTACAGGTGTGTACCACCATGCCCCATAGTTTCATCTTTCTTGGATTGCCTAGCCAAGACTTAGCATTTTAGAGAATTTATGAATGATTAACTTAAGTGCTGAGTTTGCATCATTAAGTGGTCAGTGGAGGATTCTTTTCCTGTCTCAGGCAGAAAAACAATCCACAAGGCCATCAGGTGATTCAATGTTTTTTGTAGGAATATGTATTATATAGACAAGAGTGTCAATGTTGGTTTTACTTTCAGTGGCATATGCTTTTAAATTTACAAAGAGCTATAAAATGTTTCAAAGCTAAGTCTAAAAGTTTAGGGCACTAAGTCTGTTATGGATAGGGGACATTTAAAGAAATAATGAGCTATAAATGTATTGAGAATTTTCCATATTTATTTAGTAGCACTTATTCTTCTAATGATTGCCTATTCTTAAATTAATCATGGCCAGAAATTTGTATTCCAAAATCATTTAATCTTAACTATCACAAGATATCTATCTAAATACATTTCAAAATATTGAGCTGGTAACCATATATTTATTCTTTTTTAATTTTTTAAATTTTTATTTATTTTTGAAGAGAGACACAGAGAAAGACAGACAGAGAGGGAGAGGGAGACAGATAGAGATGGGCGCGCCAGCAGACTCTCAGCTGCTGTGAACGAAATCCAGATGTGTGTGCACCCTTGTGGGCAAGTGCGGCATTGTGCCCTTGCGTCACTTTGCATCTGGCTAAATGTGGGACCTGGAGATTGGAACCGGGTTCTTAGGCTTAGCAGGCAGGCGCCTTAACCACTTAGCCATCTCTCCAGTCCCATATGTTTATTTTTTTATACTTTTAAAATAAATGCTTAGCTCTGAGTGACATTTATTCATTTTTAAATATCATATTCTCCTCCTGATGTGGCCTCATGACCTTGTGAATCTTCAATAATACAAGAGATTCATGGGAGCCATAGTTGTTCATTGGGAAGAGTACCAGTCTCAAAACATTTGAAGTAACCTCATATTCCTTTCATTAGAAATATCTGGCTTAAGAACTATTTGCGACAGGTACACAGCTGAGCAATACTGCAGAGCTTTCCAGATATGCCCTTGACTAGATGTGTCAGAAATGGTATCTGGCTAGCATGTTAATAGCTAATGGTGACAAGCTTTGCTGAAGCCACATCTTGCTATAAATGCCATGAGAAAGCATGTGTATGTATGTTTTTACTGTGTTTTAGTTCTTTGGAGAGATCAGAAATCTACATGTAATATATATGATATCAGTCAAGCATTTATTAGATGTCTGTCACGCTGAGAAACAAATTATCTTCAAACAATCTTTCATGCCAGGGCACACAGTTGAACAGTACTTTTATATTAACTAGACTATTGGTCACTCATTGAATTTGAAGGTAAACATCTACCGACACTGCTCACCTGGCATGCTTGGCACACACAGTTTCTAGGTTGAAATTGAAGGCGAAGGCATGTGCTTCTGCACCCCCACCTGCCACCCCACTGCCTGTGTGCATGTTGCAATAGTGGGGAGTCTACTGGACATGATAGTCTTTCCTTCCATGCATCTGAGAACAGTGGATTTCATTCTTGCCATGAGCTCATAGACTGGAAAACTGTTGGCTTGTGTACTTTTCTTGGCACCAGGTCATCCATCAATAATCAGAAGTTGGTCCCAGTTACATTTTCATGTCATCATGTTAAATTTCCTGCCTGTGTCTCTTCTGGGCTCTGTCTACCTCTGCTTGGCCTCCTCCATAGTCACCTGTGCTCACATCCAGGGAATATGTGTCCCTCACAGATGGCATACCTGGCATTCCTCATGCTGTTCACTTACACAGTGTTGGTGGAGATGCAGCCGCAGCCGAGCGTGCAAGAGTGGCTTGTTATTATCTACATCTTCACCAATGCCCTTGAGAAGGCCAGGGAGGTGAGTGCCCTTCCCCTCATGTCTTCTGCATACATCTGGAAGACGTATTCTTGGTCTGGGGAGGGAGAGAGAAAATTCTTATTCTGGTTTGTGTGCTACAAGAAGGTTAGTTAGGGGACATTTTCTGATTTCAGCTCTGTAATCTTCTCCAATCCTTGTTGCTGAATGTCAGAAATGGTTATTTTGAAGCAGTCTTAGTGTATGTATCGGTTGAAGGGTGGCAGGTGAATTGTCTAAGTACGTGGGAATCAGCTGTCTTTATGGGGATGAGTTTTGTCACCTAGAATCACTTATATATGATCAATTTCACCTCACAGAATGGCCCAGAAGCAGTTAAAGTTACATCATATGAAAAGAATATACTTAGGCCATTTAAAAGTTCCTACTAAGCACCGTTGAAACTTGAAGCTGAAAGTTCTTTTGGGACAAGTAGTCTAAGAAATGAAACAAAGCAACAAATTATTTTTTATAATTTGTAATTGTTCACTTAAAATGAACATTTTAGTCACAAATAATTATAGCTTAGACTGCTTTAGATATATGTGCATTCCTAGCTCTGTGTTTTATGTACATTTGTTTTGTCATAGTGATAATTTGACCAACATTATATACTAATTAGGTAAAGGTATGCTATACACTATATTAGCCGCTAGTGAAATTTATAGATTATAGAAAATAAATGTTAGTCAGGCATGGTGGCACACACCTTTAACCCAGCCCTTGGGAGGCAGAGGTAGGAGGATTGCTGTGAGTTTGAGGCCAGCCTGAGACTACATAATGAATTCCAGGTAAGCCTAGGCTAAAGTGAGACCCTACCTCAAACTGCCCTGCCCCCCTGCAAAAAAAGAAATAAAATAAATAAATGATACCTGAATTCTACCAGTTTTTGTGCTTCATAGAAAACAGGGATGCTATTTTAGATTGAGGGTGTCTGATAGAGTATTTTAGAAGGAATCTCTTATACTAGTGAGTTGCAGCATCACACTATAGTAGATTGTCAAGCACAAGATTGTCTGCAGCAGTTAGAAGCCAGACCTGCTTGCCTTCCAGTAGTTGTTGCCCTCTGTTCTGCGGCATGACGTGGAGCTGTGGCTATATAGACCTACTGTAACATTGACTTTTAAAGTGTCAGGGTGCTTCCCCATGTTTAAAAGCTAGAAAAAAAAGCACTTTTTCATTTTTAATTTCTAGTCTGGTTTTCAAGTGAGTATTTAGGGTTAATGATAATAATGCTAGACATTAGTATTAATTTTTTTTTTTGTTTTTGAGGTAGGGTCTCGCTCAAGCCCAGGCTGACCTGGAATTCACTATGTAGTCTCAGGGTGGCCTCACACTCATGGCGATCCTACTACCTCTGCCTCCCAAGTTCTGGGATTAAAGGCATGCACCACCACGCCCGGCATAATATTAGTTTGTAATTAACAGATTTTAAAATGTACTTATAAGATTGTTTAAATAATTTATTACAGGGGATAAGTCTCAAATCTTCTTGTGATATTAGGTGGTGGGATGTGGATTATCTTAAAGGACCTGTTGATGCATTTAAGAAGATTGGACCCCACCTTCTCTTTGTGGTGGGGCTAGGGATTGAACCTGGGGCCTTATATGTGCTTGTCAAGCACTCTGCCCCTGAGCTCCATCCCCAACCTTGCACCCCATTCTTTAAATTTCCCTCTTCTTTTAGATCTGTATTTCCGAACCTGGGAAGTTTACTCAGAAGGTGAAGGTGTGGATGAGTGAATACTGGAACCTAACAGAAACTGTGGCTATTGGCCTGTTTTCAGTTGGCTTTGGCCTGAGGTGGGGCCGCCCTCCTCTGCATACAGCAGGAAGACTCATCTACTGCATAGACATCATATTCTGGTTCTCCCGGCTCATGGACTTCTTTGCTGTGAATCAACATGCAGGTCCATACGTGACCATGATTGCGAAAATGGTGAGTATGGTCTGATTTTATATACCAGTGATCTTTGTTAAAGGACACAGCTGATTTCATGCCACATGCTCAACTAATAGTTTAACTTCTGAATTATTTCTAGAAGCATAGAAAGGGAATCAGTCCATCACTGACTTCTGGCTAATCAGAAACTTGTATATAATAAATGCTCCTGGATGGTACACTGCGTAGTTGCGATGCATGTTTAGTTTATCACTAGTAAAGGCCAGATCATATGGCATTGAGTCAGTTTAGTCTCTGAGCATAGGGATTCTAGGTAGCTGCATTTGTGTGAGGCTAATAGCCAAGAATGTTTTCTTTGTAAGTGCGATTTGTTGTTTTCTCTTTCCCTTATTTCACTCTTAAGCAGAGCTCATGTAGGGTGCACACTGCTAGGGGCTTTGCACAGATTGGCTCATTTAATCTTCCTAATAACTTGATGAAATGAGTACTGCTATCCACTTCTTATGTACAAGGAGGTGGAGGTTATGTACTTCCTCCATGGCTTGTGTTTGGGATCCACTTTCCCACTGTGGGCCACCTGGCTCCAGTGTGTCCTCTGAGTATGCTGAGCTTTGTGCCACCTTTGGCCATCTGCAACTTTTCGAGTACTGAAGATCCTCCCCCTAAAAGTACAACATCAAAATTATCCCTGATTTTTACTTCTGGAATATAAGGAAGGTTCTGGAGGGCCAGGAGTAGTGTTAAAATACAGGAAGGGGACAGAGAAAGCAGAATCTATTATTACTTCAAGGACAGAAGATTTTCTTCGTTAGCACTTTTCCTTTAGACTAGATTGTGATGTTGGTGACAGTGACACATTTGTTAGATTGCCTGAATTGAGGTGACTAGTACACCTCATTGACTTTGAACAAGGTCATTTCTCTCTGAAGCCAGGTTTGATGGGACCAAGTGAGAGATTCAGAATGTCTCCATGTCAGTCTGCATCTCTGGGCTCCCATGTCAGACATGAAGAGGAATAGAGCAAATCTGACAGCTTGTAATTGCTCTGGACAGGAAGTAATCCCAGTCACTCTCCCTCCACATCTTATTGGCTAGACTTCACCTAATAGTACCCGTACTTAACCTTCATTTCTTTGTACATAAAGGAGGATAATACTGCTTATTTCATAAAGTTGCTATGATGATTAAACGAGTTAGTCTGTGCAAAGTACATAGTGCAGTATGCACCTACAGTAAGCACTACGTCTGGGTGCAATAGGGGAGGGTGATGGAGTGAGGGAAGGATAAATTGATACAGTGAGAGAAGGCCATGTGGAGAACCTCACAGACAGGTGGGAGTGTTGGTGACTCTATTGTCAGCCACAAGGTACAAGTAGGCTGAGTTGATGTCTAGTAGGTGAAGAGAACCTGGCCTGATCAATTTCCCAGACTCTGAAGACAATACTGGCAATAAAGAATAATTGGAATACACTTTATTTTTTGTTGTATTTCCCCAATATGATTTCTGCTCCAAATGACAAAAAGTTGGATGCTACCTAGTCGTAAGCTGGTAACATTTGATTATTGCTTAAAAAAAAGCACATATCTCTACTCCTAATATGTTTATGTGCCTGTATAGATCACATTAGCCCCAAATACATATTGTGTGAAGGAAAGAAATGATTTAGTCAAAGAAAATCTAGCTATTTATGAACTTAGGGGTTTTAGTCATTGGCGAAGTGGGCTTATTATTGATAAGTGCAATTAGAATGGCTACTAGAATCTGATTTGTTGTGAATTTCAAATTTGTGGTAAATTCTCATGCTGTGCTGTTTTGCAGGCAGCAAACATGTTCTACATTGTGATCATGATGGCCATTGTCCTGCTGAGCTTTGGTGTGGCACGCAAAGCCATCCTGTCACCAAATGAGCCTCCGTCTTGGAGCCTGGCCAGAGATATTGTATTTGAACCATACTGGATGATGTATGGAGAAGTCTACGCTTCAGAGATAGATGGTGCATATGGGATTTTCCCCTTAGGCAGAAACTGATCCACGGTAGAAATTCAGAGTAAAAATAAAATCTGGAAAGGTTAAAACATTGTGGAAGTTGAGGCAGAAAGAATCTAAGAGCCACAAGATGGGGAGGAGTGCTGTGGAACACTGACTTCTGGACATGAAATGGCAGTTGTACTTATGACTTCTGTCATAAGTGCCACTGTCATTCCCTGCACAATATTGTATCCATCAGCTTTCTGTTATAAATTGTGAAGGAAAGAAAACAAAAATAGAAAGAATAACTGGAAGGAAGAAGGTTCAATGGAAGGGAGATTAGAGAGGAAGGACAAGAGAAGGAACAGGAGGGCATTATAATCAAAATACAATATATACAGTAACAAATAAGTCTGGAAAGCATTCATCTGAATCTTTAAAATGGGGGGAGTTTGTGATATTCTGCAAAGTTAAAGGGCTAAGCATTTGTAGTGGGATCTAAGGCTGTGATTTGTTTTGTCTTTCTTTAAAATCTTTTTTTTTTTTTTCAGTTTGTTCAAATGACAGGCCTTGCCCTCCAGGCTCTTTTCTCACTCCTTTCCTGCAAGCGGTCTACCTCTTTGTCCAATACATCATTATGGTGAACCTACTGATTGCTTTCTTCAAGTAGGTAACTTTAACTAAGTATGGTTATTTTATTGAAATGAAAACAGGGACAAGTATATTGTTGAGTATGCAACCTTTGGTTTTTGTATACTATAGTTTTAAGGTAAGGTTATGAAACTAAGTTTAGGAAGGAAACAAAACACAGCCATAAAAGAATAGAAGGCACAGTAAAGTGTAGGAGAGATGTGCACTGCCATTGGAGAGTGTGTGAGCATCCTGCAGAATGAGAGCTGGTGGAGTCAGACACTCACTCAAGATTTCTCCACTTGGCTCCTGTCTGTCTCATTCCTTTTTTTCTTCTTTCTTACTTTTTACTTCTTTTCAGGCTCCTTCTTATAACAACTTCTCTCCAACCATTTTGTGTTGCTTTTCCTTTATTTATGCATTTTTGATGTTGTTCAGTTTCCTGTATATTTGGGAAATCCCATTTTATATCTCCAGTCCTGTAGTTACATAGATCCAGATGCCCCTCCAGTGATAGAAGTGTAGTCTATTTCTCAAATATATGATACCAACATTCTTAATCTCCCTTCTTTCCCAATATATACTTACTTATCCTGCCTCTAGTTTTTCCCACATCAATCCAGGATGGCCAGGAACTTTTAATTTTCCTGCCTCAGCCTGCCAAGTACTGGTATTATATGTATGCACCACCACACTCAGCTTTGTCTTCTCAGTTTAGAGATGAACACTCTGTGGTCCCAAAAAGCTAGATGATCCTAGATCTGACTTGGCCAGGGGCTCTGTAAGACAGAATTCTTACCATCAAAGACCCTAAAGGTCGACCCTAAAGGTCGCCACCTGCTGGTGGTCAGGCTGAGGTCACTCTGGGATAGGTTGTCAAACTAGCCTGAGAATCAATCACCCCAGAAGTTTACAGAAACACAGATAATGTCTATCCTTAGAGTTTCTTTTTCTTTTCTCTACTTAAAAAAAAAAAGAAACTAATAAGGAAGTCTTGAATCTTAGAAAATGATAAGTTATAAGAATAGTAGGAAACTTAAGTCTGGAGAGATGGCTCAGCAGTTGAAGGCACATGCTTGAAAAGCCTGGGTTTGATTCTCCCGTGCCCATGTGGAGCCAGATGCATGTGTCTGGAATATGTATGCAGTAACAGGAGACTATGACATGCACATTCTATCTTGCACTCTCTCTCTCTAAATAAAAAAAATTAAAAAATTTTAAAAAGCCACTTATGGGACTGGAGAGATGGCCTAGCAGTTAAAGGCACTTGCTTGCAAAGTCTGAAGACCCAGGTTCAATTCCCCAGTACCATGTAAAGTCAAATGCACAAAATGGTGCATGTATTTGGAGCTTACAATGTCAGGAAGCCCTAACATGTGTATTCTTTCTCTCTGTCTTTCTCTCTCTCTGTTTGTCTCAAGTACATGAATATATTTTTAAAATGTATTTTTATAACGAAAGATGAAAAGACTTTCATATATATGAGAAGAGACCACAAATAGTCCTAAGTGCAAGAGGGTCGTTTCTGTTCCTTGCACAAAATCTATCCACTTTCTAATCTTGGTTTGCTCTGTGTGCCTTTTTCTCACGCCCCAGTTAGCATATTCTATAGTACAAGGTGACTTGTGTAGTTTCTATTGTAGAAGACAATCATATAGACAATCATAGACACAGGGGATAGCATTTTCTGTTGGCTAACTGCTGGTAATGTCAATGAGCCAGCAGAGCCGTTAGAAAGTCCAGCTGTCATGTTCAGGATCTCATATTAATACATCGTCCCTCTTTTTCTACAACTTACAGCAATGTTTACTTAGATATAAAATCCATTTCAAATAAGCTATGGAAATACAATCGCTATCGCTACATCATGACCTACCACGAGAAGCCCTGGCTCCCCCCGCCCTTCATCCTGCTGAGTCACCTGTGCCTGCTGCTCCGAGGGCTGTGCTGCCATCAAGCCCCACGGGACCAGGAAGTGGGTGACATGGGACTAAGTAAGTTTTACTGGTGGGGTAGAAGGAGGGCAGAGTATCAAGGGTGGACATCCAAGTGCAGACACTCTGGAGTGCTGGTCATCACAGTGAGAGCACATGATGGAAGGCTATGAGAATGGATGATGGGAGAATGTTGGCTGATGCTCTGGGTCTCATGATAAACCCCTTGCCTTGCTTGATAACTGGTACTGAGATATGAGCTGTTTTATCTTTGCTTGAATGTGTGAAGGCCATCTAAGAAACCTGTGGTTTTCTTTGCTGAGCTGGAATTGGTCTGAATAGCTCCTAGAGAGTAGTCACCTGACCCTCACTCATTTCCCTGTTATAGAAGATTAAAGTCACATACACAGGTGACCCAGTAAGCCTGGGGTCCAGGGGAGAAAACCAGTCACAGCTCTGTGGCTCTCTAGCCATCTGAGAAGAAGAGGTGGGATCCCTAAGAGACGTTTGTTAGTTGCAGGAGCTTCAGCCCAGGACACAGTGGTACAGAGGTGTTTTCTTTAAATTGAGGTGTAGGTATACAGATCAAACATTAACTGGTGATTACTTTAATATTTTAATTTTTAAATATATATATATTTGGGCTGGAGAGATGGCTTAGCAGTTAAGGCGCCTGCCTCCTAAGCCTAAGAACGCTGGTTCCAATCTCCAGAAGTTCCAATCTCCAGGTCCCACGTTTAGCCAGATGCAAAGTGACGCAAGGGCACAATGCTGCACTTGACCACAAGGGGGCGCACGCATCTGGATTTCGTTCACAGCAGCTAAGAGGCTGCTGGTGCGCCCATCTCTATCTGTCTTCCTCTCCCTCTCTCTGTCTTTCTCTGTCTCTGTCCAAAAAAAAATTATTTTTATTTATTTGAAACAGATAAAGAGGGAGATATTGAGAGAGAGAGAGAGGGAGAGAGAGAGAGAGAGAGAGAGAGAGAGAGAGGGAGGGAGGGAGAAAGAGAAGAAGAGAATGGGGCCACCAGGGCCTCCAGCTTCTGCAAATGAACTCCAGCTGCAAGCGCCACCTTGTGCATCTGGCTTATGTGGGTCCTGGGGAATAAAACCTGGGTCCTTTGGCTTTGCAGGCAAGCTCCTTAACCGCTAAGCCATCCCTCCAGCCCTAATTTTTTAAATGTTTTATTTGAAAGAAAGTGAGAGGGAGAAAAGGGGAAATATGGGCACACTAGGGTTTCTAGCCCCTGCATACAATTTCCAGACGCATATGCCACCTTGTGCATCTGGCTTTCCGTGACTACTGGGGAATGGAACTTGGGTTGTTAGGCTTTGCAAGCGAGTGTCTTAAGTGCTGAGCTATCTGTCTAGCCCTGATAACTTTACTTTAAAACAATTCTTTGTTACCATTTATCAAAGACAAAGGCAAATCTACAAAGTAGTGAGATGGATGTGTTGGCTTACTTTTACATAAAGAATTAAATCTGAAACCAGGTGTGGTGCATGCCTTTAATCCCAGCACTGGGAAGGCAGAGGTAGGAGGATCACCATGAGACTACAGAGTGAATTCCAGGTCAGCCTGGACTAGAGTGAGACCCTACCTCGAAAAACCATAAAAAAAAAAAAAGAATTAAATCTTGGCTGAATATGTGATATGGTAGAACATAGGGCATCTTCAATGTTTTCCAGAGCTCCTCAGTATTTTGACTTTGTCATCAACAGTTCTAAGTAACTCTTCACACAAATGTGTTGTAACAAATGGCAAAAGCATGGTTTAGAACCATTTCAGAAATTATTGGAAATTCTATCCCCATCCAAGCCATCATTCATTTAATGACTTTTTATGAAACTCAAACCTGCCAATCTAATAGGAAATTTAAAAAGCAAACATTTAGCACAATACAATCTAGAGATATACTACTTAGATTACATGCCAAGGAATGATGGTAAGAAAAGAGAAAAAATATCTTTATTTCTTGTAATTAAATCATTGTTTCTGTAAGAACAGAAAAAAATGTATTTGAGCTCAGGTGTTTCAGGCAGCATTTTCTGATGCTGCATAGTGTGATAGCATGCACAGTGCAGAGTGCATGTGTTGTGAGTTTAGAACCAGGGTTACAGTGCAGTCTCACAATATAACACCGTAAGTTACCAGGAACACACTGGGTTCAGATGCATTTGGTTTTGAATTAAATTTTAGCTGCTGCATGCTCAGTAAGTTTCTACTGTTGTCTAATTCTTGGTGACCCTCCCACATCCAGTTGTATAACTCCACATGCGGTTGTGACCACAGTTGAAGGAGTCAGGGTTGACATCATAAGTCTGCATGTTTTGACATTCTGCTAGTTCACCTTGACTGCCTTGTCTGACTCTCCCACCCACCATGCAAGGACTTTGCTGATTGTGTTTTTGTAGTTCTTCTGTAGTTTCTATAAAGCAGTACCACAATTGTCACCAAGCCTATTTCTAAA
The DNA here is from genome assembly GCA_036365145.1 of Orientallactaga sibirica. Classification (NCBI taxonomy): domain Eukaryota; kingdom Metazoa; phylum Chordata; class Mammalia; order Rodentia; family Dipodidae; genus Orientallactaga; species Orientallactaga sibirica. Next base: position 60,342,142 of record JAEOAD010000001.1, read on the forward strand.
TAATTGCTACGTATACAGGAAGTGAGAAAGTCACACTCCTATATTCCCATTCTTTAATCGAAAGTGCTTCTAAGGGCTTGGTCAAAGGCAGTTGTTTGCAAAGCCTGTTGGCCCTAGTTTGTTTCCTCAGTACCTACATAAAGCCAGGTGCAAGGTGGTGAATGCATGTCACAGGCACGCACCTCCGCACACACTCTTAAATCATAAATAAATAAATTACAAACAACAAAATCAAAAAATGCTTCTGAAAATTGAAAGTCTTTTAATCTTCCTAAACTAGAGAAGGGTTTCTCTGAGGAGCTGACTTAGAGCCACTTCTCTTTGGTCCCATGTGTGAATACCCACTGGCTTCACAGCAGGCTCAGGGACCCTCTTAGCCTTGACGTAGGATTTCACTTCATTTGTGGTATAGTCACTATGTAATTTTGTGAAAGCTGAAAAAGAAAATCTAATTATTAAAACATTCCTGGTACTGGAAGTTTCAGATATAAGATCGTGTGCTATTTACATGTTCAGATGGGTCTTTAAGGCCAGACCATTTCTTTCAGTATGCTAACATGTAAGTACCATGGAAGAGTCATGTATGTATAAGTGGTTGCCTGTGGTTACTTGGCTCTGTGAACTATTTTTCCTGTTTGAGTTATTTTTGAGGCTTTTTCTTAGCAATTTCTTTCCAAGAGATTTAGCCTTCAGAACAAACAACAACAACAACAAAAAGCTGTATATAGTGGTGCAAGTCAGCACTTGGAAGCTGAGATAGGAGGGTCTGGAGTTCAAGGTTAGCCTGGAGCACCTAGCAAGACACAGTCTCAACCACACTCACAACCAACACCAAACAAATGGAAAATGCATCACTGAAGTTAGCTAGAAGGCTTATAATTCTACCGTAACATGTAGTCTTCTGATAGAGAGCTGTATCAGGCATCGGAGGAGTATCCTTGCAACTCAACAGATGAGTGTGTGAGCCTGAAACGTCTGGGGTTGACGAGGATTTGCCAGATTTTCTGATACTTTTTTTTTTGTGGGGGAGGAGGGGTAGGATCTCCTTCTAGCCCAGGCTGACCTGGAATTTATTATGCAGTCTCAGGCTGGCCTCAAACTCACAGTGGTCCTCCTATCTTAGACTTCCGAGTACTGGGATTAAAGGCATGCACCACTACGCCCAGTGTGAGCTCACTTTTATCTGGATTTATGGGACAAGTCCATTGAAAACTGAAAGCTCGAATGCTGGGATTATCTGGCTAAAGTGAAAGTTTTTTTTTTTTTTTTTTTTTTTTTGGTTTTTCAAGGTAGGGACTGGTCCAGGCTGACCTGAATTAACTAGTCTCAGGGTGGCCTCGAACTCTCGGTGATCCTCCTACCTCTGCCTCCCGAGTGCTAGGATTAAAGGCGTGCGCCACCACGCCCGGCCCAAAGTGAAAGTTTTTGATTGAAGGTGAGTTCTCTTGAGCTTCCAATGCTTTAAGGATAACAACGTTCACACGCGGTGCAGCAGTGTCACCTAGTGGAAAGTTTTAGGAATGATAAACTGCTGCCCTTGAACCTGGAGTTGCTCTGGTGTTTGCTTCCTGGGGATCATTGCAGATGCACATCAGGACAGTTGTGAAGCATCATGCATACAGGAGACTTGTCAGTGTACGCAGATATTAGAGTTGGGTTGGGTAGGTATGAGAGAGGATATAGTTTTTGTCTGTAAGATTCTTCCACATCATAAAAATCAGAAAATATTGTATGATTGAATTGTGAACACATTTTTACAGCTACTTTCTTATAAGCACATTTCCAATTAAAATTATTATTTTCTCCCTCATTTCATTGAAAATATTTAAGCATTTAAATTCTTAGTAAACTGTGGAGAAATATAATAAATATTTTTCACCAGATTTAAGTGAAACATTCAAGAAAGAGAAATTTCCAATTTTATTTTTAGCAGCATCTTATCTTCATTTTACTTTCCAAGTATTAAAAAGTTACTTCAAAGATGATGTGCTCTTACATTCTGTGAGATGAAAACCCAGGTTGCGCAGCAAAGGTGAATGCTGAGGTTTGATGAACTGTGCTAGCTCAAGAGCTGATATCCCAAAGCAATGTGTCCTTCAGTGAGCATGTTACTTTAGGAGGGTGTACAGCCTTGACTGGTAATGGTAATGTCTCCTTTATGTCAGTAGAAGTACTTAGTATGCACTCACTCAGTGTAACAAGGTAAAGCTTCCTTATACTGTATTCATGTTCATACCTGTGGTGGTTTGAATGTGAATGTATGTCCCCTACAGCCTCAGGGATTTCTTTCTTTTGTTTTTTTTTAAAATTATTTATTTATTTGAGAGAGAGAGAGAGAGATTTACAGAAACAGGCAGGTATAGAGAGAGAGAGAGGGAATAGGCACACTAGGGCCTTCAGCCACTGCAAACAAACTCCAGATGCATGCGCCTCTTGTGCATCTGGCTTCTGTGTATTCTTTGGCTTTGCAGGCAAGTGCCTTAACCGCGAAGCCATCTCTCCAGCCCTTATTTCTTTTTTTAAAAATATTTTATTTATTTATTCATTTATTTTGAGAGAGAGAGAGAGGCAAATAGCAACAGCGAATTGGCGCGCCAGGGCCTCTACCCCTACAAACGAATTCTAAACACATGCACCACCTTGTGCATCTGGCTTATGTGGATCCTGGGGAATTGAACCTCATCCTTAGGCTTTGCAAGCAAGTGCTTTAACTGCTAAGCCATCTCTCCAGCCCAAGGGATTTATTTCTTTTAATTTAATTAATTATTTTTTAAAATTTTCTTCCTCTTCTTCTTCTGTGTAAGAACAGAAAAAAATGTATTTGAGCTCAGGTGTTTCAGGCAGGATTTTCTGATGCTGCATAGTGTGATAGCATGCACAGTGCAGAGTGCATGTGTTGTGAGTTTAGAACCAGGGTTACAGTGCAGTCTCACAATATAACACCGTAAAGTTACCAGGAACACACTGGGTTCAGATGCATTTAGGTTTTAGATTAAATTTTAGCTGCTGCATGTCAGTAAGTTTCTACTGTTGTCTAATTCTGGTGACCCTCCCACATCCAGTTGTATAACTCCATGCGGTTGTGACCACAGTTGAAGGAGTCAGGGTTGACATCAGTCTGCATGTTTTGACATTCACTAGTTCACCTTGACTGCCTTGTCTGACTCTCACCCACCATGCAAGGACTTTGCTGATAGTGTTTTGTAGTTCTTCTGTAGTTTCTATAAAGCAGTACCACAATTGTCACCAAGCCTATTTCTAAATAATTTACTTGCGTATACAGGAGTAGAAAGTCACACTCCTATATTCCCATTCTTTAATGAAAGTGCTTCTAAGGGCTTGGTCAAAGGCAGTTGTTTGCAAAGCCTGTTGGCTAAGTTTGTTTCCTCAGTACCTACATAAAGCCAGGTGCAAGGTGGTGAATGCATGTCACAGGCACCACCTCCACACACTCTTAAATCATAAATAAATAAATTACAAAAACAAAATCAAAAAATGCTTCTGAAAATTGAAAGGGGTCTTTTAATCTTCCTAAACTAGAGGGTTTCTCTGAGGCTGACTTAGAGCCACTTCTCTTTGGTCCCATGTGAATACCCACTGGCTACAGCAGGCTCAGGACCCTCTTAGCCTTGACGTAAGTTTCACTTCATTTGTGGTATAGTCACTATGTAATTTTGTGAAAGCTGAAAAGAAAATCTAATTATTAAAACACATTCCTGGTACTGGAGAAGTTTCAGATATAAGATAAATGTGCTATTTACATGTTCAGATGGAGTCTTTAAGGCCCAGACCATTTCTTTCAGTATGCTAACATGTAAGTACCATGGAAGAGTCATGTATGTATAAGTGGTTGCCTGTGGTTACTTAGCTCTGTGAACTATTTTTCTGTTTGAGTTATTTTGAGGCTTTTTCTTGTAATTTCTTTCCAAGAGATTTAGCCTTCAGAACAAACAACAACAACAAAAGCTGTATATAGTGGTGCAAGTCAGCACTTGGAAAGCTGAGATAGGTCTGGAGTTCAAGGTTAGCCTGGAGCACCTAGCAAGACACAGTCTCAACCACACTCACAACCAACACCAAACAAATGGAAAATGCATCACTGAAGTTAGCTAGAAGAAACATAATTCTACGTAACATGTAGTCTTCTGATAGAGCTGTATCAGGCATCGGAGGAGTATCCTTGCAACTCAACAGATGAGTGTGTGAGCCTGAAACGTCTGGGGTTGACGAGGATTTGCCAGATTTTCTGATACTTTTTTTTTGTGGGGAGGAGGGTAGGATCTCCTTCTAGCCCAGGCTGACCCTCTAGATTTATTATGCAGTCTCCCAGGCTGGCCTCAAACTCACAGTGGTCTCTCCTATCTTGAACTTCCAGTGCTGGGATTAGAGGCATGCACCACTACGCCCAGTGTGAGAGCTCACTTGCTCTGGATTTGCTTGGGATGATCCATTTGAAACTGAAAGCTCCCCCTTTGAATGCTGGGATTAAAGGCGTGTGCTGCCAAGCCCGGCTAAAAGTGAAAGTTTTTTTTTTTTTTTTTGGTTTTCAAGGTAGGGTCCTCTAGCTCAGGCTGACCTGGAATTCACTATGTAGTCTCAGGGTGGCCTCAAGCTCATGGCAATCCTCCTACCTCTGCCTCCCAAGTGCTGGGATTAAAGGCGTGCGCCACCTCGCCCGGCTATATTTTTAATTATTTTTTGATTGAAGGAAGATGAGTTCTCTCTGACACCGTGAGTCCTAGGATAACAACGTTCCGAGTGCTGGGTGCAGCAGTGCCACCATAGCTCCAGCTTTATTTTTTTTGATAAACTGCTGCCCTTGAACCTGGAGTTGCTCTGGTGTTTGCTTCCTGGGGATCATTGCAGATGCACATCAGAGTTGATTAATGAACATCATGCATACAGGAGACTTGTCAGTGTACGCAGATATTAGAGTTGGAGTTGGAGTAGGTATGAGAGAGGATATAGTTTTTGTCTGTAAGATTCTTCCACATCATAAAAATCAGAAAATATTGTATGATTGAATTGTAGACACATTTTTACAGCTACTTTCTTATAAGCACATTTCCAATTAAAATTATTATTTTTCTCCCTCATTTCATTGAAAATATTTAAGCATTTAAATTCTTAGTAAACTGTGGAGAAATATAATAAATATTTTCACCAGATTTAAGTGAAACATTCAAGAAAGAGAAATTTCAATTTTATTTTTAGCAGCATCTTATCTTCATTTTACTTTCCAAGTATTAAAAGTTACTTCAAAGATGATGTGCTCTACATTCTGTGAGATGAAAACTCAGGTTGCGCGAGCAAAGGTGAATGCTGAGGTTTGATGAACTGTGCTAGCTCAAGAGCTGATATCCCAAAGCAATGTGTCCTTCAGTGAGCATGTTACTTTAGGAGGGTGTACAGCCTTGACTGGTAATGGTAATGTCTCCTTTATGTCAGTAGAAGTACTTAGTATGCACTCACTCAGTGTAACAAGGTAAAGCTTCCTTATACTGTATTCATGTTCATACCTGTGGTGGTTTGAATGTGAATGTATGTCCCCTACAGCCTCAGGGATTTCTTTCTTTTGTTTTTTTTTAAAATTATTTATTTATTTGAGAGAGAGAGAGAGAGAGATTTACAGAAACAGGCAGGTATAGAGAGAGAGAGAGGGAATAGGCACACTAGGGCCTTCAGCCACTGCAAACAAACTCAGATGCATGCGCCTCTTGTGCATCTGGCTTCTGTGTATTCTTTGGCTTTGCAGGCAAGTGTGCCTTAACCGCAAGCCATCTCTCCAGCCCTTATTTCTTTTTTAAAAATATTTTATTTATTTATTCATTTATTTGAGAGAGAGAGAGAGTAAATAGCAACAGCTTAATTCACATGCGCCAGGGCCTCTCAATTCTACAAACGAATTCTAAACACATGCACCACCTTGTGCATCTGGCTTATGTGGATCCTGGGAATTGAACCTCATCCTTAGGCTTTGCAAGCAAGTGCTTTAACTGCTAAGCCATCTCTCCAGCCCAAGGGATTATTTTTAATTTAATTAATTATTTTTTAAAATTTTCTTCCTCTTCTTCTTCTGAGAGAGAGAGAGAGAGAGGGAATGGCAATACCAGGGCCTCCAGCCACTAAATCAAACTCCAGATGTGCACCATCTTGTGCATATGTGATCTTATGTCACAGCTTGCATCACAGTTTGTGTCTGGCTTATGTGGGAATTGGAGAGTTGAACATGAGTCCTTAGGTTATGCAGGCAATCTTCTTAATCACTAAACCATCTCTCTAGCCCCTCAGGGATTTTCTTGATTAAGGTTAAGATTTTTACTGAAGTCTCCACAGCCTGCTGGAGGAGGTGTCACTGGGGTAATTCCCAGCCCAGCTCAAGGTGTTCAGAGCAGGTTGAGCTTTGGTTGTTTTGTGGTGCTGGCTGTTGGTGTTTCTCTGCTATGATCTGTGGAAGTGAGCCAGCTTCTTCTGCCATTGATGGTGTTTCCTTGGATTCTGTAAGCCTAAAATAAATCCTTTCCACCCAGAAGCTACATCTGATTGGGTGCTTCTCTCAACAATGAAAGTCACTGCAACAGTAAAATCGGTACCATGAATAGAGTCGTTGCTGTGATGAATCTGACCGTGTGGGTTTTGGTCTTTTGAAACTTGGGACTGGGAGGAACATGGAATATTTGGTATGTCGGAGAAGACTTGAAGTGTGTGTAATTACTGGACAATTCTGGTGAGAGTTTGAAAATGCTAAATGTAAAATTGTGGACTATGAGAGCTGGATAGTCCCAAGTCTCTTCTGAGATTTAAGATTGTCTGGGCCTCTGAGCTTTGGAAGCAAGTGGTTTTATTTATTTTTATTTTTCATTTTATTTATTTTTGGAGGAGACACAGAGAGAAAGGCAGAGAGGGAGACAGATGAGATGGAGCGCACCAGCAGTCTCAGCTGCTGCAAAGGAAACCAGATGTGTGCGCCCTTTGTGGGCAAGTGCATTATGCCCTTTGCGCCCACTTTTACATCTATTTAAACATGGGATCTGGAGATTGGAACCAGGTTCTTAGGCTTAGCAGGCAGGCGCGCCTAACCACTAAGCCATCTCTCCAGCCCACAAGTTATATACTTTTAATATATAAAGGCATAGAATAAACATTTCAACTGGTATAGGCATAACAGAGACTGAAACAATGCAAACTCAATAACCATCAAGCAAATATCAAACTGCAGTTCAAATTCAATATCTTGACCAGTAACAGCGTCTCTGGATTTGCTATTCACCCCACCAACCGAGCTGAATAGCCAGGAAGAAAACTCTCTGGGCATGATGTCTCAAACCTGTGGCTCTAAAATCTTTTCTGTCCTCCTCTTTCCACAAAATTCCCTGAGCCATGTTGATTGAAGGTGAGTTCTCTTGAGCTTCCAATGCTTTAAGGATAACAACGTTCACACGCGGTGCAGCAGTGTCACCTAGTGGAAAGTTTTAGGAATGATAAACTGCTGCCCTTGAACCTGGAGTTGCTCTGGTGTTTGCTTCCTGGGGATCATTGCAGATGCACATCAGGACAGTTGTGAAGCATCATGCATACAGGAGACTTGTCAGTGTACGCAGATATTAGAGTTGGGTTGGGTAGGTATGAGAGAGGATATAGTTTTTGTCTGTAAGATTCTTCCACATCATAAAAATCAGAAAATATTGTATGATTGAATTGTGAACACATTTTTTTACAGCTACTTTCTTATAAGCACATTTCCAATTAAAATTATTATTTTCTCCCTCATTTCATTGAAAATATTTAAGCATTTAAATTCTTAGTAAACTGTGGAGAAATATAATAAATATTTTTCACCAGATTTAAGTGAAACATTCAAGAAAGAGAAATTTCCAATTTTATTTTTAGCAGCATCTTATCTTCATTTTACTTTCCAAGTATTAAAAAGTTACTTCAAAGATGATGTGCTCTTACATTCTGTGAGATGAAAACCCAGGTTGCGCAGCAAAGGTGAATGCTGAGGTTTGATGAACTGTGCTAGCTCAAGAGCTGATATCCCAAAGCAATGTGTCCTTCAGTGAGCATGTTACTTTAGGAGGGTGTACAGCCTTGACTGGTAATGGTAATGTCTCCTTTATGTCAGTAGAAGTACTTAGTATGCACTCACTCAGTGTAACAAGGTAAAGCTTCCTTATACTGTATTCATGTTCATACCTGTGGTGGTTTGAATGTGAATGTATGTCCCCTACAGCCTCAGGGATTTCTTTCTTTTGTTTTTTTTTAAAATTATTTATTTATTTGAGAGAGAGAGAGAGATTTACAGAAACAGGCAGGTATAGAGAGAGAGAGAGGGAATAGGCACACTAGGGCCTTCAGCCACACAAACAAACTCCAGATGCATGCGCCTCTTGTGCATCTGGCTTCTGTGTATTCTTTGGCTTTGCAGGCAAGTGCCTTAACCGCGAAGCCATCTCTCCAGCCCTTATTTCTTTTTTTAAAAATATTTTATTTATTTATTCATTTATTTTGAGAGAGAGAGAGAGGCAAATAGCAACAGCGAATTGGCGCGCCAGGGCCTCTACCCCTACAAACGAATTCTAAACACATGCACCACCTTGTGCATCTGGCTTATGTGGATCCTGGGGAATTGAACCTCATCCTTAGGCTTTGCAAGCAAGTGCTTTAACTGCTAAGCCATCTCTCCAGCCCAAGGGATTTATTTCTTTTAATTTAATTAATTATTTTTAAAATTTTCTTCCTCTTCTTCTTCTGAGAGAGAGAGAGAGAGAGGGAATGGCACACCAGGGCCTCCAGCCACTAAATCAAACTCCAGATGTGTGCACCATCTTGTGTGCATATGTGATCTTATGTCACAGCTTGCATCACAGTTTGTGTCTGGCTTATGTGGGAATTGGAGAGTTGAACATGAGTCCTTAGGTTATGCAGGCAATCTTCTTAATCACTAAACCATCTCTCTAGCCCCTCAGGGATTTTCTTGATTAAGGTTAAGATTTTTACTGAAGTCTCCCACAGCCTGCTGGAGGAGGTGTCACTGGGGGCAGGACTTACAGCCCAGCTCGAAGGTGTGTTCAGAGCAGGTTGAGCTTTGGTTGTTTTGTGGTGCTGGCTGTTGGTGTTTCTCTGCTATGATCTGTGGAAGTGAGCCAGCTTCTTCTGCCATTGATGGTGTTTCCTTGGATTCTGTAAGCCTAAAATAAATCCTTTCCACCCAGAAGCTACATCTGATTGGGTGCTTCTCTCAGCAATGAAAAGTCACTGCAACAGTAAAATCGGTACCATGAATAGAGTCGTTGCTGTGATGAATCTGACCGTGTGGGTTTTGGTCTTTTGAAACTTGGGACTGGGAGGAACATGGAATATTTGGTATGTCGGAGAAGACTTGAAGTGTGTAATTACTGGACAATTCTGGTGAGAGTTTGAAAATGCTAAATGTAGAAAAAATTGTGGACTATGAAGGCTTGGATAGTCCCAAGTCTCTTCTGAGATTTAAGATTGTCTTTTAGCTGTGAGTCCTGTAAAATCAAACAAGTTATATACTTTAAAAAATTATTTTATTTATTTTTGGAGAGAGACACAGAGAGAGACATACAGAGAGGGAGAGGGAGACAGAGAATGGGCGTGCCAGCAGTCTCAGCTGCTGCAAACGAAATCCAGATGTGTGCGCCCCCTTGTGGGCAAGTGCGGCATTGTGCCCTTGCGCCACTTTTACATCTGGCTAAACATGGGATCTGGAGATTGGAACCAGGTTCTTAGGCTTAGCAGGCAGGCGCCTTAACCACTAAGCCATCTCTCCAGCCCACAAGTTATATACTTTTAATATATAAAGGCATAGAATAAACATTTTCAACTGGTATAAGGCATAACAGAGAGAGACTGAAACAATGCAAACTCAATAACCATCAAAAAACATCAAACTTCTGCAGTTCAAGTCTGATACCATAACCAGTAACTGACAGTCTCCAGATTTTCCAATTCTGCCCCTCCAGCTTGGCTGAGTAGTCAGGGAAAACTTCCACCCTTAGCCAACAGCCTCAGTGGTAGCCCTTGCACAGTCCTGGTATATCCAAAACATCTTTGGGTCTCCATGCAAACCATGGTCCATCTTCCAATGGCATTTCAGCATATCAGGGTCATTACACCCTGCTTTATGCTGCATTTCAGCAGTGGCTCCTGGAATCATGTGCAATTCCTGACCACTCCACACATTTTTCATGCTTCTGAAAATAATTCCAGGTGTGCAGGACTCAGACATATTCTTTATTATTATTATAATTATTAAACAAGATGTTTCGTATGGATGCATCGTGTGTTGGTACCCTCTTTTCCCTTGTCCCTGTCCCCTTTCCATTGGGGATGCTCCTCAGTAATGTTGTAGGTATTACCCACGGAGCTATAGTTTATTGCATTAGTCAGTAGTCAGTTATTTTTTGGGGGGGGGCAGTGCCTCTGGGCATGATGTCTCAATCTGTGGCTCTTACAATATTTCTTCCTCCTCTTCTGCAAAATTCCGAGTCGTGGTGGGTGAGTTTTAAGTCTCCATCAGTGATGAGCTCTTAGGAGCCTCTGGATCTCTGCTTTGATGTTGAGTATACTTAGGGTCTGTTTCCTACACCCTAGGGCTGATTATCAGGAATAACATGGAAGCAGCACTCTTGCTCATCTCCCCATTTCTCTGTGGATTCATCTATGGCATGGCTATAGTGTGAGGGGTAGTTTATCTCCTTCAGTTCTGAAAAAGAACAGATTCTCCAACAAAGAGTGATGTTAGCATACTTTAAATAGGATAAAAATGACTACTTTGGGAGAATTTGATGGATGTAATCGCTCTTTTAGCCAAAGACTAGTGAAATCTTGACACTGGAGAACATAATCTTTGTCTCCATAGGATTCTGATCTGGTTCCAAATTCTTGATTTGGGGATCTTGTAGGTCTCTCTGATCAACAGCTCTATGTGGGTAGCAACCAATCTCTGGTAATGGGAGTTATATGTCAGAGACTGAAAAATTTTTTTTCTTTTAAGCTGACACAGCCATATTCTTAATTCAGGGATGAAATAAATCATGACCTTGAAGAACAGGTTCCTTCTCCAGTCAACTCTTTCCAAAAGAGTTTGCATTTCTATCATAGTCTTTCCTCAGGCATCCTCTCCACTTTTTTTTTTTTTTTTTTTTTTTTTTTTGAGGTAGGGTTTCACTCTGGCCCAGGCTGACCTGGAATTCACTATGTGGTCTCAGGGTGGCCTCGAAGCCATGGTGATCCTTCTAACTCTGCCTCCCACTTACTGGGATTAAAGGTATGTGCCACCACAGCTGGCCCTCTCCATTGTTTTAATGTGAAGCAGTTGGGTCATCTTCCTAAAGATTGCTAATGTATTTGCCAACAGCAGCTTCAGTAATCTAAAAACAGTCTCAGTGCCTGTAACTTGCTTGATGTTTGATTTTAACTTGCTTGATGTTTTCTAACTTAAAATCTTAAATCTCCAGTCCAATATCTTTAGCCAAGTGTATCAGTCCATTACAACTTTAACCTTGATCAATCTCTCTGGGCCCGGGCAGCAGAATGTAGACAGCCCTTATGCCAGTAGCCCAGTTCCAACAAAGTCCTCTGTAGTCTTTCCTTCCCCTTAGAAAGTTCATAAGCCAAGTCTCTAAACACAATTCTCTCTCTGCACTTAGGATTTTCAAACTTTCATCAGTATAGCCCACAATATTGGCTTACTGATCCAGAAGGCATCTTCAGTTGCATGCACCAAGTTTCCCATTCCTCCAGCCATAAGTTCTAAAATACCAAAATCCACATGGTCAGAATCATCTAAGCACTCTATCCTACTCCTCAGTAGACAGCTTCAGTTTGCTGAGATAGATTTTCAAACTAGGCACAGTTATGGAAGAACAGATATTTATTGAAGTTTACAGATCTAGGGGAAGTTCCACAATGGCAGAAGAAGCTGGCCTACTTTCACAGGTCCAAGCCAAGAGAGGGACGTACACCAAGCCAAAAACAAAACAAACAAACAAACAAAAAAACCAAAAGCTGAGCTGGAGAGATGGCTTAGCAGTTAAGGCGCCTGCCTGCTAAGCCTAAGAACGTCAGTTCCAATCTCCAGGTCCCACTTGCAAAGTGACGCAAGGGCGCAATGCTGCACTTGGCCACAAGGGGGCACATGCATCTGGATTTCGTTCTCAGAGTCTGAGAGGCTGCTGGCATGCCCATTCTCTATCTGTCTTCCTCTCCCTCTCTCTCTGTATCTCTCTGTGTCTCTCTGCAAAAATAAATTAAAAAAAACAACAACCCAAAAGCCACACCACCCAGAACACTTAGGAGTTCCAGGCAGAACTCAGGCACTTTGTATATCTTTAGACTGGAATTCCAAGTCCATCACCACACCTTAGGGTTGAACCCCTAAGATCTGCCCAGCAATATCTCCTCCAGACAGGTAGCTGGAAATCTAAGAAGCTTTGATAAAACTCCTGAATCTACTGGGTAGCATTTATTCAAACTACCACAACTTGGGAGGTAAAGGCACTGTCTGAGCTCCAAAATAAGACTGTCAAAAAACCAAGATGCGATAAAATAAAATATCAGTAAGAGAGAGAATGAAGCAAAAACTCTCAGAGACCAATTATGTTGCCTAGAAATATCAATAAGAGTAAGAAAAAGTTATTTCATGAATGCATAAAATGTGTGCAGATAATAGTATATTTTACCACTTGCTACTATAAAAACACATAAGAATATTATGAAAGATTGAAATTTATTTAAGTGCCGTTACAGCACACATGGTGCTGTTTGCACAACAAGAGAAACGTAAAGATGCAGACATGCAGTATTAGTGGCATCTGCATGAGGAGCACACCAGGGACTACTGTCATGTTGTCACTGACATCTGCTGCTGCTGCCAGTCAATTTCTAATTACAGCTAGAGGTGATTTCTCACTGTTTTCACCATATGGAATATACATATATAAAGCATGTTTAGGGCTGGAGAAATGGCTTAGAGGTTAAGGCTTTTGCTGAAAAGCCAAGGGACCCAGTTTCAACTCCCCAGGACCCATGTAAGCTAGATGCACAAGGTGGCGCATGCATCTGGAATTCGTTTGCAGTGGCTGAGGGTCCTGGTGCACCCATTCTATCTGTGTCTTTCTTGCTCTAATAAATAAAATATTTTAGGGCTGGAGCGATAGCTTAGCAGTTAAGGCGCCTGCCTCCTAAGCCTAAGAACTCAGGTTCCAATCTCCAGGTCCCACGTTTAGCCAGATGCAAAAGTGACGCAAGGGTGCAATGCCACACTTGACCACAAGGGGGCACATGCATCTGGATTTCATTCGCAGCAGCTGAGAGACTGCTGGCGTGCCCATCTCTATCTGTCTTCCTCCTTCCTCTCTCTCTCTCTCTCTCTCTCTCTCTCTCTCTGTCTCTCTCCAAAAAAATATTTTAAAATATGTTTAATCAGTACTTTATATTATTGGTAAGGTTTTGGTTAGTAGTAGTTAGATCTTTAGGAAGTCATGTTATATGCTGATTTTTGACCACATGTATGTTAGTGCCCATAGCTTTATCATTAAAGGACCATTTAGCTCTAAGTTTTAGAGGCTGAAAGTCCAGGTTGGGGTATCTGCATCTGGTTGGCTGCTGGTGATGGACTTCTAGTCACATCATAATATGGTGGATGCATCATGTGGTGTAAATCCACGATGGGGCCAAGAGAAGGAGAAAAGGAGGGGTACAGGGAGAGGAGAGAGTGTGGAGAGAGAGAGAAAGAGAGAGAGAGAGACCGAGACTCCATGGAGAGATAGAAACAAGAAAGCAAGAGAGCTACAAGTGGTGAGCTTGACGTGAACATCCCATGAGAACTACATTAATCTCATGGTCTCACCATTTCCTAAGATTCCACCACCTCAGCATCACCACACTGATGACCAAGCTTCCGGCACTGGAACCAATGGGGATGCTCTCAATCCCTGTCAAACCATAGTATATTCTATATCAGTTTCCTATTAAGGCTAAATAAGGCTCTCAATATGTGTATCACTTTTTTCCATAGAACTCTTCCTAAGTAGGGAGGACCTGAAAAAAGTAATTGTCTTATATGTGTAATACTTATTTCCATAGAACTGTACCTAAGCACAGAGGACTTGAAAAAACTTCATGATTTTGAAGAGCACTGTGTGGAAAAATATTTCCACGAGAAGATGGAACATTTGGATTGTAGTTCTGAGGAACGAATCCGAGTGACATCAGAAAGGTAAAAATCTCTCTCATTTTCTATTCCCACGCTGCTACCAAGACATGATTGCTAGAATGGCTAAAGAGTAAAACGATCCACTTCTAAACCCCAGAGGTTTGAGTTCCTCTGACCTAAAGTATTTACAAGCAGTGTCACTGGTGTCATCAGTGTGAACTTGGTGCACATCTGCTGTGTTCAGCACAGTTTTCTTGTTACTAGGGGTAAGAACCCATGCCCTTAAAGGATTCACATCCTAGAGTTTGTGTTAGGGAATGACAGAGTAGACAATACACAATAAGTAAGGAAACATGTAGAGGAAACACAATTTAATGCCAGTGAGTAAAAGAACTATGAAGAAAATGCAGAAGTTGAAGGGAAAAGGAAAAGGTGGTGGTGGGAAGCCTTGCAGTGCTGGGGACTGAGTTGGTTTGCTGTAGACAGCCTGGTCCAGGAAGGTTTCTGTGAAGAGTTTGAGGAAGACAGGTCTGAAGGAGGGGAAAGAGCGGGCCAGGCAGGGCCACCTGGTGGAGTGATGATACTCCTGGCAGAGGAGTGACACATACAGCCATCTGAGTTCATGTGCTGTTTCAATAGCAGCTGGCAGACCCAGGGAGGAAGAAGACTGTGTCCTCTGCTGGCTAGCTGGGGACATGGAATTCTCCAGTGTGCCCTGACCAGCATATGCTGCTGGTGGCACTGGTAGCAGTTTAGTGTCAAAGGGGGGAGGTGGAGACAGCTTTGCTGGGTTTAGCTGTGACGGGAAGCAAGATAGGACATGGGGCATGGTGAGCTGCTTTTGTTTTATTTCATGTGGAAATGACAAAATAAACTTGCTGAAGCAAGAACTTTGCTGAAGGGTAGTCCTTTAGAAATGGTGGCAATAGAGGGCCAGGGGTTTTACCTCAAGTAACAGAGCAGAAGAGAGTAAGGCCAGTGGGTAGGCTGATGGAGCTAGGGGTTGTGGGCATGCAGCTGCTGAAGTAATGCCATGTTCTGGAGGTGCTTGGGGTTCATGTGATTTGTGCTGGGAGGGGTGAGTTAGAGAGGCCATACAGAGGCTTGAGGGAAGAGGAAGCTGTGTTGGAGATCAGGAATATAGCAGGAGAAGTGTGATTACAGCTTCAGAGGATGTTTACTGAACAAGTGTGTGGCTTTGTGTGATGGGGAAGACACATTGCCCATGCTTTTAAACATAGAATTGCTCCTGTAAGTTAAAGAAAATTGACAGAAGTTAAATGCCTTCCTGTATTTCTGAATATATATGAGACTGACTAGAAAGTTAAATCTAATCATGTATTTTTCTGATACTCAAGTGTCAGATAAGATAGTTCTTAAATATGACCTTATTTAAAACTTAATTGTACTGGAAACATTCTAAATAACTTACAACAGACACAAGTCATATGTCTGTAATTCTGTACTTTTCTGTTGATATCATATTTATGTAACTATACATTTGTATAGCCAGTTGAATTTCAGACCCGATTTAATATTGAATAAATGTTGACTACCAAATCATGAGTTGTGGACCCACAAAATTGCATTTATATAAATAACATCTTTAGGCCTTTTCCCTTTGCCTCTTTCACACAGTCTGTCTTGTGGATGTCTGTACTTGTCCAGCCCTGCGGGCCAGCTTGGCTCTCCCTTCAGAGCAACATGTTCCTCTTTGAAATTTGCAGAGTTGGGGGTGATGTTTAGCTTTGGCCCCTTAGCTCTATGTTCTTGGGAACATTTCCTGAACACTTTAGGACCTTAGTTTTCTTATTTGTGAGATAGATATGAACACAGGCAACTTCTTAAAGTTGTGAGGACATAAATGAGTTAACAGAGATGAATTGTGTGGCACTGGCCTGACGGATGGAAAGGTGCAGTGAAATTTACCTGGTAAGATGGAAAACAGATTGCAAACATTGTGAGTATAATTTTTTTTTTTTTTTTTTTTTGGTTTTCCAAGGTAGGGTCTCACTGTAGCTCAGGCTGACCTGGAATTCACTATGTAGTCTCAGGGTGGCCTAAAACTCTCAGCGATCCTCCTACCTCTGACTCTGAGTGCTGGGATTAAAGGCATGTGCCACCATGCCCAGCTCTAATTTTTTTAAATACTGCAATAAAGCACCTGATAAGCAATTTAATAAAGGAAGGGCTGATCTTGGCTTGAGTCTGAGTGTATAGTCCGTCATGGTGGAGAAGGCATGGTGCAGTGGCACTGGGCAGCTGGTTACGTTGCATCTGCAGTCAGCGAGAAAAGAAAGGTGAATGCTGGTGCTCAGTTCAATCTTAGACACACCCAGAAATGTGTTTCCATGGTGATGTTATATCCTGTGAAGTTGACAAAGATTGACCATCAAAAATACAAACTCCGGGGCTGGAGAGATGGCTTAGCGGTTAAGGCACCTGCCTGCTAAGCCTAAGAACCCGGTTCCAATCTCCAGGTCCCACGTTTAGCCAGATGCAAAGTGACGCAAGGGGGCAATGCTGCACTTGACCACAAGGGGGTGCATGCATCTGGATTTCGTTCACAGCAGCTGAGATACTGCTGGCGCGTCCATCTCTATCTGTCTCCCACTCCCTCTCTCTCTGTCTGTCTCTCTCTGTGTCTTTCTCCAAAAAAAAAAAAAAAAATACAAACTCCCTTTTAGATCTTAAGGGAGATTTACAGATAAAATAGAACCAGCACAGCCTTCTCCACTAAGACTCCAAATTAAGGCAAAACTGAGGAGAGCTACTTTTTCTCACTGCAAGCTGGGGGAGGAGTTTAGACATCCTGGGATATGTATAGGCTTACCTTGTAGATAGATTCCTTTGGCTACAGTGCAGATTCAAAAAATCATTTGGGCACCAGAGACATCATGTGAGAGAAGGCGCAGGAGATCAGTGAGTGTCACCGGTAGCCAAGGCTGTGGCAGTGAATGTGATTAGAAAGGACAATTCAGGAGCTATAGTAGGAACTGGATGGTGTCCAGGATGCCTTTCAAATCTGGGAGGGGCCACCAGAGGTCAAGTGGCCCCACCAGGAGAATGTGCATAGGAAGGTGCAGGGGAAAACAGCAGGGCCTGTATTGATTGACTTTGAGATTTTTTGTGGCACAGTTTAGTCAAAGATGTCCAAAAAGCCAGGTGTGGTGGCACATGACTTTAATCCCAGCACTCAGGAGGCAGAGGTAGGAGGATCACTGTGATTTCAAGGCCAGCTTGAGACTACATAGTGAGTTCCAGGTCAGCCTGGACTAGAGCGAGACTGTGCTTTGTAAAACTAGAAACATAAAGTATGGTAAAGAAATGAAGTAGAACTTGGTGTCTTGAAAAGTGCCAACACCTCTAAAATGGGCAGAAACAGAGGAATTTATGGAGAAGACTAGAAAGATGTGGTCCAGGGAATATAAACAGGTTGTGGAAGTCAAGGGAACACTGAGAGAACTTGAGAACCATCTGGCTTACATGGGTACTGGGGAATCAAACCTGGGTCTTTAGCTTCACAGGCAAGCGCCTTAAACCCATCTTTCCAGCCTGCTGATGTCATTTTTGAGGAGCTCATAAATGAAGTGTGGGAGGGAGGTAACTGGGTAACAGTTTGAGAGAGAGAAGAAGGCATTAGAAGCCATTTGCATACTCATGTATGCCTAGAATGAGATGGTTTGAGAGAGTGGACAAAGAGGAAGTTCTGAGGCCAGGTGTCTTGCTGTCCTTGCTCAGAATACTGGCTTCTACTTCCCCTCCACGTGCTCCTCACCTTCCTTTTCTCTGTGCTCTGAGGGGTGAGATGCTGGAGGTATGTGTCGCCGTAAGCATGTTTCCGTGCAGTGTAGTTGGTAAATGCTCTGTTTTCCTTTTTGTTTTTATTTGCATGTGCTCATGCACAGGTGTGACACTGCAAAGAGAACTCCAGATGCTTGTGTCACTTCTTGGGTCTGGCTTTACATGGGTAGTGGGGACTGAATCCAGGCTAGAGGTTTTCCAAGCAAGAGCCTTTAACCACTGAGCCATGTCTCCAGTCCTCGAATACCGTGATTTCTGAAACATGCAAACACTGTAAATGCTGTGGTCTTAGAGCTTCTGCAAACCCCACCACCATGTGACGATGAGACTTCATTGAGGAGCAGCTATGAACAGGACCAGGCACTCATGCTTCTTGGGCCTCTAGGATTCTTCAAAGAAATCTGCCTCAGTCCCATATGTGTTGCTGAGGGGCACTAGACTGCAGCATGGCAGGGGGCATTGGTGTGAGATGGGATTTGATGCCCAGCCATGCAATGTTGCATGTGACCTAACCCCTTTTCATGAATGTATGGGAGTCGGCCTGACCATACGGAGCTGTCATGTGATGAAGGAATTCAGTGCATGTGGACCCTCGGTAAGATGCCTGGCTCAGCTTGAGCACTCAGTGAATGCGATTCTCAAGAGATAATCATTATGCTTCTTAATATTTCATTTTAAAGAATCTTACCCAAAGACCCACAATCAAACAGCCACTGTGCCCTCCTCTCAGACATGCACAGAGAAAGTGAAATGTAAAGAATCTGTTTTATGTGTCAGAATAACTGAAAAGCTAGATTGAATTAATGTAGTCAGTGGTCTAGGAACATAATTAAAATAAGCTTCACAGGACAGCACACTTTCGAAAATGAGTGCCTGTAAAAGCAAGGGGACCCGATTTGAGGCGACCAGGTTATTTGTCTAACAGGTTTCTATTGTAGTGGGCTACCTGTTGCTGTGAGTAGAGGCTGGCTTCTATTGTATCCACTCGATGTGTCTGCAGCTAATGGAACTTAATGAGTCCCCATTACCGCTGCTCAGGCTGTACTGTTTTTGAATTAGATGAAACAGGGCACTGGAAGGAGATGTTCCAATTAAGCGTATTTGGAAGGAAATATACATACACTTCATGCTCTTTCCCACAGCATCCTTGCCAGCTCTCACTTCATAGGTTCTAGAAGGTCAGCAAGCATTTATTAAGCCACCAGTGAGTGACAGAAGTTGAATTCTATACCAAAGCAAACAAGAAAGGACTGTACTCATGTAAAATATAATGAAACTGGAAAACACCACCTGCTTTATTTTTTCAATTCCGTACCACAAAGCTCCTGGAAAGAAGGAGTGAAAGGTCTTTTGGTCCGTGTGCCTTAAGATGTGTTCTAGAGGTGGGAAGTGGAACTCCGTGTGGGGAGCCATTCTCCCTGCCCATGCCCCAGGGAGCACTCTTCATGACTGCAGATGGGTGTACCACTATGAAATGACTGTTTAGATTTCCTCCCTTTCTGTTTTACTTAATCCCATTTATCCAAGATTTTTATCATTGGGCGAGGCATGGTGGTATGGTCCTGTGATCCCACAACTTAGAAGCTGAGGCAGGAGAATTATGAGTTTCAGGCCAGCCAGGGATATATAATAAGAGCATATCTCAAACAAAACCACACCTAGCTTCATTATTGAGAAATTAGAAGTATATCCCTGTTCCCCCAAGTAAAAGAACAAAACAGGAAATAGAAGAAAAATTATAAATAAAAACAATGTCATAAATCAAAGCTCACTGTGAAAAGTTTGGCCTTTTTTCATTTAGTCTTCTATAGATTTTTTTGGTTAAAGTCATGACATTTCTATATCCCATTTATTTCTCTTTTGCATATCAAAACCCTTTTGGAATTTCTTTTTTCTTGTTGGTTTTTCAAGGTAGGGTGTCACTCTAGCCCAGGCTGACCTAGAGACTATGTAGTCTCAGGGTGGCCTCGAATTCACAGTGATCCTCCTACTTCTGCCACCCCAGTGCTGAGATTAAAGGTGTGTGCCACCATGCCTGGTGGAAAATATCCTTTTTTTGTAATATTTTTATTTATTTATTTTAAAGTAGAGAGAAAAAGAGGAAGAATGAGACAGAGGGAATGGACACACCAGGGCCTCTTGCCACTGCAAACAAACTTCATATGCATGTGCCACTTTGTATATCTAGCTTTATGTTGGTACTGGGAAAGCAAACTTGGGCCATCAGGCTTTGCAAACAAGTGCCTTAACAACTGAGCTGTTTCTCCAGCCCAAAATAGCACCTTAACCACTGAGTTATCATTCCAGCCCAAATAGATATTTTTTATTAATACATTTTTCTATTTATTTACTCATAAAATTCATATCAAATTAAAAACATAGGGCTGGAGAAATGGCTTAGAGGTTAAGGCACTTGCCTGCAAAACCAAAGGACCCAGGTTTGATTCCCCAGAACCCACATAAGCCAGATGCATCAGGTGTTTGCAGTGGCTAGAGGCCCTGGTGTGCCCATTCTTTCTCCCCTCTTTGTCTCTATCTGCCTCTCTCTCTCTCAAATCAATAAATTTAAAAAAACATAGGGCAGGAGATGTGGCTTAGTGGTTAAGGCACTTGTCTGAGAAGTCCAAGGACCCATATTTGACTCTTCAAATTCCACATAATCCAGAAGCACAAAGGTGAGGCAAGTGCAAGGTTGCACATGCCACTAGGTGGTGTAAGCATCTGTAGTTTCATTGCAATGGCTGAGTCCCTGGGGTGCCAATTCTCTCTCTCTCTTTCTTGCTCTCAGTCTCTCACCATCTGTAAAAATCACACACAATGATGAATATAAAATATCTAGTCCTGTCAGCAGAAATAGTCAACAAAAATAACTATCAACAATGTAATTATTCTTTTTAATGGCTGCATAGAATTCTATTTACTAATGTAATGAATATTTGTCATTTTAGCTCTTAGTGAAATCACAGCTTATTTATATATGCTGTGTCTCCTAAGATCCTTGCCAGTTTTGCCAGCATCGAGTTGTTTTCATTATTTAACTTTTTTCTAGGTTAAAACAAATGTTTTTACAATGTACAGGGAGTCATTATTATCTTAATTTTCAACTTTGAATATCTAATGAAGTTCACTATTTTGCCATTTTTCCTCAACTTTCATTTTTTTTTTTTGAGATATAGTCTCACTCTAGCACAGGCTGACCTAGAACTCATAGGGATCTTCCTACTTCTGTCTCCTGAGTGCTGGATTAAAGGCATTCACTACTCCTGGCCACCTTTCAATTTTTTTTTTCGAGGTAGGGTCTCACTCTTGCCCATGCTGACCTGGAATTCACTATGTTGTCTCAGGGTGGCCTTGAACTCATGGAGATCCTCCTACCTTTGCCTCCCGACTGCTGGGATTAAAGCGTGTGCTACCTCGCCTGGAACCTTTGAATTTTATATTTGGTGACATTATCTGTTCATGTAATTTGAAGTCTTTTATTTTTCCTCAGGAATTTCCAAAAGCTTTTGTGATTTATTGAAGAATATAAATGTTAGCTTTCATATGTATGTATTGGTGGTGGTGGGGGTGGTTCGAGGTAGGGTCTCGCTTTAGCCTAGGATGACCTGGAAATCACTCTGTAGTACCAGGCTGGCCTTGAACTCACAATGGTCCTCCTATTTCTGCCTCCCTGAGTGCTGGGATTAAAGGCATCCAATATGTTTTTGTTAAAAAAAACATTCTATTAGTTTTTGTGTACAAGTAATAAAATCTGACATACTTTTTAATTCATTTTGTTACTGGCTAAGATTGGAGAACTGTGTTAGTTTCTTCAGGCTAGTGTAAGAAGTAAACCAAACTGGGTGTTTTATATCAACAAAAATTGATCATGTCACATTTCTGAAAGCTGGATGTATAAGGTCAAGGTGCTGGAAGGGCCATGCTCTCTCTGCGATCTCTCAGAAAGGGTACTTCTTGCCCTGCTAGCATCTGTGTGTGTTAGCGGGCTTTGGTGCTTCATGGTTTATCTCTGAATTACTCAGGTTTTCTTCTCTTGGTGTGTCTCCATGTGTAGCAGACAACTTTAGGTTCGCTGAGATGAACTTCCAGACCAGGCACAGTTATGGAGGAAGGGATATTATTTATTGAAGCTTACAGATCCAGGGGAAGTTCCATAATGGCAGAAGAAGCGACCTGCTTTCACAGGGCCAAGCAGAGAGAGCAAAGCCAGGCAACCACCACAGCACACAGAGCAAAACTACAGCCAAAAGGTCACACAGCACACTTCAGGAACTCCTGCTAGGCACATTTGCATATCTTTACAATGGAATCTCAAACCCACACCTTAAGACTGGCCCCCAGTGACCTTGCCTCTAGCAAGGTGATTGCAGATGCAAACTATAACTAATAAAACACTGAATATATTGGGGGACATATATTCACACTACCACACCATGTTATCTTTCCTTTGTGTACATCTGTGCCAACATTTCCCCTTCTTATGGTCATGCCACTTGGGTTAATCACATCATTGTGAAAGATGCCCATTTCCAAAAAGTATCACTTGCCAGGGTATTGGGGTTAGCACCTCAGCATATGCTTTTTGAGGGACACAAGACATATATGTACGGATAGATATGTACCAAGATTTTCTTTATTCTCTTCTCCCTTTTTTGAACTTTCATCCTCTTCCAACTTACAAGTTATTTGTACACATATATAATGTTTCATGTTTGCTTTTACATGAGTCTATAGTTGGGTATCATGATCTTGGGTTAAAGTATCCAAAATAATTTACAAAACTTACCACAGACCTTTTAGTTTTTTTTAATTTTAATTTTTATACTTTTTTATTTGAGAAACAGAGAAAGAGACAGAAAAGAGAAAGAGAGAGAGAGAGAGAGAGAGAGAGAGAGAGAGGGAGAGAGAAATAGAGAGAGAGTGGGTGCATCAGGGCTTCCAGCCACTGTGAACAGACTCTAGCTGTATGCCCCACCTTCTGCATCTAGCTTACATGGGTCCTGAGGAATCAAACCTAGGACCTTAGGCTTCACAGGCAAGCTTCTTAACCTCTAAGCCACCTTTCTAGCCCTCACAGATCTTTTCTGAATATAGGTCTCCTAAATGAATTTTGCTTGAAGCATGAAAATTCCATTTGTATTACAGGATTAGAAGCGTTTCTGTTCTAATCATTCTGGTTTCTCAGGATCACCTCCCATCACAATGGTAGGATGGTTGCCAATAGGAGACATTCCAGTGTTTGTTATGAAAATGAGAAGATATTAGTAGATAGCAATAGAGTGATTGATCAGCAGGCAGCTAGACACATAGTTCTGAAATATTAGAAAGAGTAAGGGCTAGAAATGTAGATTTGTAATTTTCCTTAAGGGGGTCATAGTGGGTAGCAGAGGAGACAAGCTCACCTTGAATGAGAAGACAAACTGTATTAGAGAGAAGTATGTGGCATATAGACAACTTTGGGGAGCAGCTAAGGATTAGCAATTGCCTCTAATGGAGATAAGGTGAGAAGAGAGCAAGAAAAATCCCCAGTAGCTTAATGTGTTTGTTGGTTCTCTTCCTACCTGCACCATTAGGGTCACGGAGATGTACTTCCAACTGAAAGAAATGAATGAAAAGGTGTCTTTCATAAAGGACTCACTGCTGTCCTTGGACAGCCAGGTGGGACATCTGCAGGATCTGTCTGCCCTGACTGTGGACACCCTGAAGGTTCTTTCTGCTGTTGACACTTTACAAGAGGATGAGGCCTTGCTGAGCAACAGAAAGCATTCTCCTTGTAGAAAACTGCCCCACAGCTGGACCAACTTCCTCTGTGAAAATGTTCTGAGCACTGTGGAGATTTCCAGAGAGAAGAAATTTCAGTACTATAGCATGCCCCCATCTTTGTTGCGAAGCCTAGCTAGAAGCCAGCTTTCCCTGAGAGTGCAGAGGGGGGCCCTTCTGGAGACTGCACACAGTAAGAAAGCAGCTTCACATGCAGGAGACAAGGAGGAGCAAGAAATGGAAACAAGTATACTTGCTCCTGGAGTGTCCCATCTCAGACCAGGACCCTCTAAGTATGGCCAGTTTCTCCAGGTCCCTTCTTATGGAAGGCAAGCTCCTTTGCCTGCAGAAAATATCTTGTCTCTCTCCAGACCACCTGGGAAGGCAGGTGTAGATACGTTGACAACTGAACATGTCCCCCAGAGTGAGGTCCCTGCTCATCAGCCTGGGCAGACTCCTGTTGCCTCTGACCAGACATTGATGGCTGAACCCAAAGAGCAGCATGAACTGGTTGAACAAGAGTCAGAAAAACATGGCCAGGCTGAGCACGTTCCGCTCACTTTGAGTTGCTCACTTGCACCCATGACAATGACCTCTCTTCCTTCCCAAGCCAAGAGTATGCAAAGTCAAGGTGGCTATGTGAACTGGGCATTTTCAGAAGGTGATGAAACTGGTGTGTTTAGTTTTGAGAAAAAATGGCAAACCTGCTTACCCTGTGCTCACAACGATGACTCCATTCAGGGAGGACAATGCCCAGTGCAGATCCGAAGCAGGTCCCTGTTGGTTAACTCCAGAAGATCCAGCCAGAGCAGTGACTCCTCAGTGGTGGTGCGACCATGGCCGAGTCATTCCTTTTGGGTCAATCCTCTTCACAGAGACATATCCTTCATTAGGAGTCATTCTTTTAGATTTCACAAGGAGGAGAAACGAATGAAGACCTCTAAGACTAAAGGTAAGGAGCAAATTTCTAAAAAGGTTCTCATTTTTAAAAATATATTTTATTTATTTATGTGTGAGAGAGAAAGAAGGAAAGAGAGAGAGAGAGAGAGAGAGAATGGGCAAGCCCAGGCCTCTGGCCACTGCAAACAAAGTCCAGATGCATGCACCCCCTTGTGCATCTGGCTTATGTGGGTCCTGGAGAATCATTTGGCTTCCCAGGCAAACACCTTAACCATTAAGCTATCTCTCCAGCCCCAAAGTTCTCATTTTTTTTTTTTTTTGAGGTAGGGTCTCACTTTAGTCCAGGCTGAACTGAAATTCACTATGTGGTGTCAGGGTGGCCTTGAACTCACAGCAATCATCCTACTTCTGCCTCCCAAGTGCTGGGATTAAAGGCGTGCACCACCATGCCCGGCTTCAAGGTTCTCATTTTTAATATGTCTGTGATTCTTGAGTAGAATGATCAGTTTCCTCATTCTCTCAGTTCTCTCTGTAAGACAAAATTGTTCCTCCATACTACCTGTAGCTTTCTCATGTGCACTAATTCCCTTTCAGGTCATTCAAGGTGCTCAGAGGTAGGATCAGCATGGATCAAAGCAAAACTACTAGCCAAAGACAGGAGGTACTCGAAGAAAAAGAGGAAAACTCACAGACTACAGGTGCCAGTAAGTGTGATCTCCTGGGCTGTAGGTTTAGAGTCATTGAGTCAGTTTTCCTTTCATTTTAAAGCTTGTCTTTACTGGCAAAGAGTCACATCTGCAAAATAATCATGTACTGGGAAGAATAACGGTGCACATTTAAGAGTCATCAGGGTGCTTCATTTATCTGTGCACATGCTGAAAACATTAGGATTGCTTTCAGTTTTGGCTATTCCAAGAGAGCTGGGATGGCCATATATGTAGAAGTCTTTTTGTGGGCATTTGTTTGAATTCTCTTTGGCAAACAGTTGTGAGAGGAATGTGAGAATCATATGGTGTTTCATTTTTCAAGGTATTTCTTCACTGATTTCCACACCCACATGCCATTTATGAGCATTCCAGCTGTTGTGCATCCTCACCTGTCATGAAGATGTTCAGTCTTTATTTGTGTGTGTGTGTGTGTGTGTGTGTGTGTGTGTGAGAGAGAGAGAGAGAGAGAGAGAGAAAATAACTAAATATCTAACTAACTAACTAACTAACTAACTAACTAAGAGAGAATGAGCATGCCAGGGCCTCCTGCTGCTGAAAATGAACTCCAGACACATGTACCATTCTGTGTACCTGGCTTTATGTGAATACTAGGGTATCAAACACAGGCCATCAGGTTTTGCAAGAAAGTAGATTTAACTGCCAAGAAAACCCCTAGCCCCTGTTCAGTCTTTTAAATTCTAGCCATACTAGTGGGGGTGTAGTGGCATGTCAAAGTGAGATGAGCCATTGCTGACTCATGCTCTGAGGAAACATTTCACGTGGCCAGTCATCTCTGTATCTCTTTTGGGGATATAGCTGCTCATGTATTGTAGATGGCAGAAACTGGTTTGTTTTCTTACTATAAAGTTGTAAGTAGTTTTTATACATTCTAGTCTTTTTTTTTTTTTTTTTTCCTTTGGAGAGCAAGACAGAGAGAGAGAGAGAGGGAGAGGAAGACAGATAGAGATGGGCATGCCAGCAGCCTCTCAGCTGCTGTGAAAGAAATCCAGATGGGTGCGCCCCTCATGGTCAAGTGTGGCATTGCACCCTTGCATCACTTTGCATCTGGCTAAATGTGGGACCTGGAGATTGGAACCACTGGAGATTGGACCCTGCGTTCTTAGGCTTAGGAGGCAGACACCTTAACCACTAAGCCATCTCTCCAGCCCACATTCTAGTCTTTTAATGAATACTTTTTTTAAAGAACATACTTTGTATGGATGCATCATGAGTTGGTACCATCTTTTCCCTCCTTCCTGTCCCCACTCTGCAGGAGGCCCTCCTCAGTGAGGTTGCTGGTATTCCCCATGGGGTTCTGGGTTATGCATTCTGGGAGCAGCAGTCAGGTATTGGGGGAAGGGAATGCCTCTGGGCACGATGTCCCAGCCTGTGTCTCTTACAATCTTTCTACCCCCTCTTCTGCAAAATTCCCTGAGCCATAGTGGGTGAGTTTTAATCTACTTCAGTGATTGAGCTCTTAGAAGCCTCTGGATTTCTGCTTTAGTATGTGTTGAATATCCTCGGTGTCTGTCTCCTTCACCCTGGTGCTGATTATCTTGCTCTCCCCACTTCCTCTGTGGTTTCGCCTGGGCCTTGGCTGATGGCTTATTTCCTTAGGTCTCGCTGCCTTTTGAAAAAAAAAAAAAATTCTCCAAGGGAGAGTGAAGTCAGCATAGGTTAACTTGGATAAGCATTATTAATTTAGGGAGATTTTGATGTATGTACCCCTTCTTTTAGCCAAAGACTAGTGGGAGCTTGTCATTGGAGAGTATAATCTTTGTCCCCATAGGATTCAGACTTGGTTCCCATTTCCAGATATGGGTTCCTTTCCACTGAGCAGATCTCTTAGCCAATCAGAAAGCCTTTCATTACCCACCAAAACTGTGTGCCACCATGGCACTGGCGTGTACTTCTTGTCAGGCTGTTTGCTTCCGAGTAGCTTAGACCTCTGGTTGCTCACACTTTTGGGGCCACTTTCCCCAGTAGCTCATGTAGAGCATTCCAGCACTAGACAGGCTAATTGAAGACTAGCTCTCTTCCGGATTCCAGCTGGGTCTCTTTGTGTTCTGTGTCTTCAACAATAAGGTCTTACCTTTTGTCTCAGGCAGGTAATCAAGTGCCTTGACAGAAGTCTGTCTTGTTTTGAGGATCTTGTAGGTTTCTCTGATCAACAGCTCAATGTGGGTAGCACCAATTTCTGGTGCTGGGAGTCACAGGTCAGAGCCAAAATATTTTAAGCTTATGCTTATCCCACCCTCTCTAGGGCCCTTCTTTTCAGGCACTCACTCTATATTCCTGTTAAGGGTTACATCTTTTAGTCTACCTTCAAGGAGAAAGGTCTCTGTGGTATCAGTTCATTTTGGGTTTATTTATCTATTTATTTCCCACCAACTTTGTCTTCCCTTTCCCCCAAATCCTTCCATCTCTATTGTCAGGACCTCAACATGCCTATCAGGTACGCCAGCAACTCAAGCTGATCTAGGTTAGGAACCACCGATAAGTGAGAACATGCAGCGTTGTCTTTCTATGACTGTGTGTGTGCACTGAGTATGATCTGTTCTAAGTCCATCCATTTTCCTACAAATTTTATTGTATCATTTTTTTCTTACTGCTGAGTAGAATTCCATTGTGCATATGTATCACAACTTCATTATCCATTCGTCCAATGATGGGCACCTGGGTTGATTCCAGTTCTTAGCGATCATGAATTGAGCAGCTATGAACATGGTTGAGCAAATATCTCTATAGTGAAGTGTTGAGTATTTAGGGTAAATACCCAGTAAAGGAATAATTGGGTCTGTTGGTGGTTCTATATTCATCCTTTTCAGGAATCTCCATATTGATTTCCATAGTGGTTATACAAGTTTGCATTCCCATCAACAGTGAATAAGGGTTCCTCTTTCCTCACAACCTCACCAACATTTGTTGTCATTTGATTTTTAATGATTGCTATCCTTACTGCAGTAAGGTGTAATATCATAGTTGTTTTAATTTGCATTCCCCTGATGGTTACAGATGCTGGACATTTTCTTAAGTCTGTGTTAGCCATTTGTATTTCTTCCTCTGAGAACTCCCTGTTCAGTTCTCTACACCATATTTTTTGAGTGGGTTGTTTGCTTTTTTATTGTTTAGTTTTTTGAGTTCTTTGTAGATTCTAGATATTAGGCCTCTGTCAGTGGTATAGCTGGAAGATTTTTTCTCCCATTCTGTGGGTAATCTGTTGGCTAAATTTTTTCCTTTAGAAGAGAATTTTACATAATTGTCCCCATACTTACCATTTTGCTTCTGTTTCGGCTTCTGATTAAGGGGGAACTCAAGTAATTTTTTTAAACGTCAAAAGTGTAAATAAGTGTAAAAAAGTGTAATAAGTGTAAAAAGTGTAATAAGTAAACTAGAAAATGGAAACAAGACATGAAGACCATGAAAAGTGAATTCTTGAAAAATTTCCAATTAAGATAGAAATGTCTTAATATATGAACAAAGATTTACTGGATTAAAATGAAAACAGTATCAGAATTTGTAGGGCTGAGAGAGAGAGAGAGAGAGAGAGAGAGAGGCATGCCAGGTCCTCCAGCAATCAAACTCCAGATACATGAGCCATCTTGTATGCATGTGTGACCTTGTGTGCTTGTGTCATCTTGTGTGTCTGGCTTATGTGGGACCTGGAGACTCAAACATAGGTCTTCAGGCTCTTCAGGTAAGCACCTTAACCACTAAGCCATCCCTACAGCCCTCTAGTACCTTTTTTTTTTTTTTTTTTTTTTTTTTTTTTCGAGGTAGGGTCTCACTCTAGTCCAGGCTGACCTGGAATTCACTATGTAGTCTCAGGGTGCATTGAACTCACAGTGATCCTCCTACCTCTGCCTCCCCAATGCTGGGATTAAAGGTATGCGCCACCATGCCTGGCTCTAGTACCATTTTTAAAGGAAAAAGATAACTGCTTTTTACCACTTCTATTCAGTATGGTACTAAAGGGTTCTAACAAGGGTAATCAGGGAAGAAAAAGAGGTAAAATATATCCAGATTGAAAAGGAAGAATTAATACTACATGGTAGATAATATCATCTATCTAGAACATTTTAAAGAAACTTCTATAAACTACTCAAAAATGCCAGAGTTTAGTAAGATTGTGAAATGCAAGACTAAGATCATACATGCTTATATTTTGTGTGTGCATATATACCACAATTAGAAATTTAAATTTTTAAATTAATTGCAGTTATAATACAATTTTAAAATATGAAATACTTAGGCACACAGTTAGAAAAAGATATCCAAGAACTGTCTATATACCAAAAACTATAAAACATCACTGAGACAAATTTACAAAGACTTAATAGTTAGACACATATATCATATTCTTTGATCACTTGCATTAGTTTATTGAAACTTACCAGTTTACCCATCTGCTCTCTTTTCTTGGGAAGACTATAGAACAGTGATGTTACTGTTAGTTTAGTGCTGGAGAGAATGCAGGATGGAAATAGTCAGTGATTTCCAGAACTCATATAGGTTCTAACCCACAGAAGTAGAATTCTAATACAAGTACTTTGAGTCTAAACTTTCATTTCCCTCTCCACCAGTGGGTCTCAAATGATCCCTGATCAGCAGTGTGAGCTTTTCCTGCAAACTCATGAGAGATTCCTTTCCTCTTAGACCTTCTGAATAGAAATCCTGAGGATGAAACCCAGTAACTTGGTAGTTTAACTCCTGAGTAACTCAAGTCCTGCTTTACACTGTGGTTCTTAATCATGTCTGCAAAAAGAACACACTTATGTTCTGCCTGCTGGAGTGATGAGATACAGCCAGGCTTAACCACTGTCTCTGTAGTGTTTCTATTAATGTGGCTCAATTTTTTTTTCAGATGAATGTGTTTGTGTTCCAACAACTGACTTTCTCTCCAGGTTATAACAGTCAATGCCTGCTGTCAAAGTGACCAACTGACTTCAGAGTCAGGAGAAAATAACATCTCCAAAGAGGAGTGCAGCAAGAATTGGCTCTCGGTGTCCAAGTTCAGCCAGATAAGTATGTGCCAGTGTAGCCTGGGACCCCAACACTGGGCAGAGCTCTCTCAGGGCATGGCCTCTAGACTGTTGTGGTCTCTGCTTTCTTTTCCAAGTGCAGATGGGAAAAAGATGGCAACACTCTGTAAAGGAAATAGGTATTTTTTTTTCTGTTTGTAATTCTCATAGAAGGGACAAAATATCAGTTTAAAGGACTAGTTTTTAGGATCCAGAAAAGAAATCTTAAAACTTACATCGTTTCTTATATTCAAAGAGTGTTTCCCCTAAATAGTATTTCTTTAGTGTACATATGATATATTATATAAGATGATTTTTATAAATAGCAAAACCCGGGCTTAGTTTTTTCATTTTTAGTGTTTGTTAGTTATAAAATGGATTTCATTTTGATATTGTCATGCATGGAAATAATATACTTACTTTGATCATCTTCACCCCCATTTCTTTCTCTTGCTCCCTTTTCCTTTTGCTGCTCCCACTCTCCAAATACTCCCCTTTCACAATTTTTAACATCTGGAGTTCACATATAAAAGAAAATATGATATTTTTCTTTCTGAGTCTGCTGTATTTTTGCTTCCCATGATGTCCTCCAGTTCCATCTACTTTCCTGTAATGACATCATTTCATTTCTTCTATATGAATGACTGAAACCCTGTTGTGTATGCATGTATATATATCTAGCTTATTTTATATCATTATTTCTTTTCTTTTCTGAGGTAAGGTCTCAATGTAGCCCAGGATGACCTGGAACTCACTCAGTACTACCAGACTGGCCTTGAACTCACAATGATCCTCCTCCTCTGCCTCCTGAGTACTGGGATTAAAGGCATGCACCACCATGCCTGGCTATGTCATTATTTTTTAAGTATTGAAGTCATTTCATGTGAGTTTCAAACAGATAGATGTAAATGTCAGGAGGGTTATGAAGCAATCTTGTTCTGAAAGGAGGTAGATCCTCGGGAGATAGGCTGACCCCATGTGCCCAGCTAGCCTGATGCGGCCATGTGTCTTCCTTTGAATATATCTCCAGTTGAGAAGCTTATTGTTTTTCAAAACTTATTAAGAACTAATTTGAAAAAATAAATAACAAAATAAAAATTTGGGTTGTGCTTTTCCTGGCAGTTAGCTTTCTCTCTCTCTCCCAGCCCAGGCTGGCCTTGAACTCACTATGTAGTTGAGGAAGACCTGGAGCTTCTTCCACTTCCAGAGTGCTGAAATTACAGGTGTGCACCACAATGCCAGGTTCTATGCAGTGCTGGGGACTGAGCCCAAGGCTGTGTGCATGCTAGGCAGGCTTGCACTCTACCAACTGAGCTACATCCTCAGACCTCAGGTACACACACACACACACACACACACACACACACACACACACACACACAGAAAATCTGAGGAAACTAACTATGAAAAAACTTATATTTAGCTTTTCTATTTTTTAAGTCTTTCTTTTTCTCTTTTTCTTTCTTTTCTTTTCTTTTCTTTTTTTTTTTTTTTTTTTTTTTGTTTTTTGAGGTAAGGTCTCTCTCTAGGCAAGGCTGACCTGGAACTCACTATGTAGTCTCAGGGTGGCCTCGAATTCATGGCAATCCTCCTACCTCTGTCACCTGAGTGCTGGGATTAAAGACATGTGCCACCACGCCTGGCTAGCTTTTCATTTTTTAAATCATAATACTATGGTATCACTGAAACTATATTTAACACAATTTTATATTATACTAATAGCTTTCATTATATACTTTTATACTTGTATACTCTTTTCAGCATAAAATCATGAGAAAAAATACAATTATTATCTTCTATTCCCCCAGAATAAATTCAACTAAGTATTTATTCATTATTGTACACCTGCTAGCTGCAGTAGTTGCATAGATACTAGGTGTAAAAATAATGAATAAGAATCCTTACTTTCTGTTTTAAGAAAAGTCTAGAGACTAAGTTTATTCCATAGTGTTACTTCCTTTCTGTCAGCCTACTTTGGTGCTTGGTGTCTTGACCAGGGAAGGGTTCCCGACAATTTGCAATAAACATTCATGTACTTTCAATAAAGAAGAGCTAGAGTTACCAGGTATAGGAAAGGGTAAATGGAAAGTAATTGCTAACCGTGTTTTATAGAAGGAAAAATTCTGGATCATCTGATCCTGACTTTGCTGGAGAGGTTGTTAGGAATGTAAAAGAAAATGAAAATAGAACACACAGCTTTCAATCATAAGGAGAAAAAAAAGGAAAATGAAACTTGGTAAAACTGGCTAAAAACAGAAAAAGAAAAAAACCATCTCCCAGCTTAAGTGAATGTACTGTGTTCAGATTTTTCTATTTAAGGATTGTGATTCAAATGTAACACATTTTCATCAATTTTCTATTTTTTCTTTAACAAGGTCTAGAACCTTATATATATCAGAAAATGAAAATGAAAGAAGTTGAGCAACATGTGATACAAGACAGTGATTACTTCAAGCAGTCTCAAGAGGTAAAAATATTTTGATAGTTTTTACAAAAGACATTTGCACACACACAGCACTTTGCTTGACTGCACTCGTTTGACTTACGTCCTTCACTTGGCTTCTCCTCTTTACTGGCATCGCATCGAAATCTTTGGAACTCTGCTCAGGTGAATCCCTGCTTTATTTTTCTTTTGGTGATTCAATGAGTTTAATTAGAATTGCTTATAGGGTGAGAGGTTATTTATGGAATTACGGGCAAATTGCCACTGAAGAAAATGTCGTCTCTCCCTCTCCCAGCAACCATTAACTGCCAGTAGCTCCTCTAGGAGGGTTAAGGCCTTGTTAACCCCTCCTCATGATTTTATCCCCACCTTTCCACATTCCTCTTTCTTTGCTGTTTTTCCTTGTGTGATTTATCTATTCACTGAATATCCTGGGAACATTTAGCATGAGAGAGAAACAATTCAGGACTTTTTGGAAACTATTTTCAGGTATGTGAAAGTTGTCATGTGCAAGAAAATAGAGTGTTTCCCACATGTAGAATGTAGATGTAGAATCAACATGGAAAATTACTGGGAGACAGATTTCAGCCCAATCTGAGAAGAAATTTTTAGAAATTGGAGCTTTTCAAGGATGGAATTGTTTATTTCTGGAAGCAGTAAGTTTCCTCCTAGGGAGGTTGGTCTAGTATAGGCTGAATCAGCCCCTCTTGAGACATAGAGGAAGGAATTCAAACTGTGCAGGCTAAGGTTACCCAATATTCTCCAATGCTGAGATGCCAAGTTATACATTCTTTTTTTCCCCTTACCACCTGCCATGTCGGGTGTGTGACATAGAATAACAGAAGAAATCTAATTTTGGTTTTGGTTTTAACCATAAACATTACATTATGAACAACCTCATATATTATTATAGCAGTGGAATCTGTGGAAGATTTTGAAAGTAAAATGAAAGCCCATTTGAGGGTAATTAGAGGCAGGACCTGTTTTCAACTCCTGATTCTATCTTTTCCCATGTTTCAAAGCTGTATATGTTAGTTAGCTTGTGGGGTTTGTTAGCTGTATCTTGAAAATGCTTTGCTTCTGAGATGATCCCTAGCAGCCAACTAGGATAACTCTCATGAAAATGCCTACCGTAATACCTGGAGTACACCAGGCTGTCAAGAATAAATAGATGTTGAATAAATAGGAAATAGAATTATGTTGTTTTAAATCATCATCCCCACCAGGAACAATCATTTGCTGATGATAAGGAGACAGTAGGATGGTTATATTACTTGTATTAATTATTTACTCATTATGGCCAAATAGCTGACAGCCTAAGTAAGGTAGGCAAGAGTGATTTGGGGGACAGTCTGAGAGTACAGTCCTCATGGCAGATAAGGCTCAGTTGCTGGTGGGAGCACATCAAGACTGTGGCAGCAGGAGCATAAGGCTGCTTACTCACACCTCTGTGGGTAGGAAGCTGAAAAGGGGAATGCGGGAACTAAGCCAGCCTTCTCATCTCCCCTTTTTATTGTCTGGGACACAGCCCATGGGATGGTGTTACTCCCGTTCAGGGTGGGTCTAACTCCCTCAGTTAATCTTCTCTGGAAATGTCCTCAAAGACACAGCCAAAGGTGTCCTTGATTAATAGGCTACGTGTTTCTTAATACTATCAAGTTGGCAGCCATCAAATTTATCAAGTTGAACCTAAATTCCTTCTTTCATGTTATTAAACTGATTTTGTACATGATGCCCTATTTCTATAAATAAACTCATATATTGTGTGATGTTCCAATAGAAGTAATTTAATTTGGTTAGAGATATAAACATATTGAACTCCTCTGATAACACCTTGACATTATGTATTTTTCTAGCTTGGGAAAAGGCTTCTCTGTTTATTAAAAGAGAAATAAGTCCTTAGCAGTTAAGGTGCCTTCCTGCAAAGCCAAAGGACCCAGGTTCTATTTCCCAGGACCCATATATGCCAGATGCACATGGTGGCTATGCTTCTGGAGTTTGTCTACAGTGCCTAGAGGCCCTGTCATACCCTTTCTCTCTCTCTCTCTCTCTCC
Source organism: Orientallactaga sibirica (assembly GCA_036365145.1). Lineage (NCBI taxonomy): Eukaryota > Metazoa > Chordata > Mammalia > Rodentia > Dipodidae > Orientallactaga > Orientallactaga sibirica. The sequence goes on from JAEOAD010000001.1 coordinate 60,377,016, forward strand.
CTCTTTCTCTGTCTCTCTCAAATAAGTAAATAAATACAATATTAAAAAATGACAAACAAGCCAGAGGAGTAAAAAAGGATGTGTTCTGCTCATGTAGCTCTGGGCACATCTGACTTGACCATTCCTTTTCTGCCCAGGACTCGGATGAGGACTCTTTGTGGAGTTCTAGGAGCACCTGTCTCAAAAGGGATTTCCTGTGAGTATTCCTACATGGTGTTAATAAGAGGCTTCAAGTTTGATTTTTTTAGCCTGATTAGGAACAAAGGTTTAATTTGGTTTGAAAAAGGAGGGAAAAAGTGTGTCATGTAACATTTTTATTAGTAAAAATGAAAAAAAAATATTCTCTGAGTTTTATGGTTTCTGGCAACAATTTCTCACCTATGTCACTTTTCAGAGCATAGTAATAAAACACATGTTCTTACATTAGATTAAATATTTGCTTTTTTAGTGTCATAAACCCACACACAGAATAATGATTATCATATCTTTTCAGGTAGGTGAGACTGTGCATATGGTTTAAAGGGTAAAAATAAATCTGTCTTACCTAAAGAAAATGCCTGAAGATATGATTATATTTATTCTTTAGATTTAAAAATCATCCGCCATGCATTAATTTTACATAATGAGCTTGTATTTTTTTTAGTATTGTTGTAATTGGCAAAACATTAATCCTGAACAGGATTAAGGCAGAAAGAGAAGGATGCAGAGAGTATGTGGAGAACTTACTTGGCTATAGGGTTGAGTATCCTCCTGAATTTTATGATTAGAGAAATACAATTAACTATCCACAATGCCACAGGAGGCAGGATTCAAGCCCTTTGCTCCATGGAGAGGCCAGTTGATAGGAAGCGAGAGAAGGTGACTTTTAGTTGCAGGCATCAGCTCTGTGCTAGGTGGCCTTTCTCTGGAGCTGCCACACAGCCCTGTGCAAGCATGCCTCCAGATGTAAAGGACACAAGACTTTCTTCTCCCAAAGGTTCAGTAGTTTGTGCTCACTCAGAGTGGTGGGTTATTGCAGCATGAAATTAAACAATAATTGTAATTGTACTTTCTTCCCCAAGGACCTTAGATACTAGAGATATTCTTTGAATGCATTTATTCAGACTTGCCTGTGGCCACTTGTGCACTTGAGCAGGGCAAGTAACAATTTAAAGAGAGCTAATTTCAGCCTGTGAACATTTAGGGGCCACGTGGGCTAATGAAATTGATTTGTAGGCTTGTCCAGAGACATTCATAGACTCATTTGTAGGCATCTGCTTTGCACAGTTCAGGAACCCGTTAGTTTAATTGATCTAGAGCAAAACAAACACAGTTAAATCTTATGTATGTTGTGTGATCACAAAGATAATTAAATAAACAACTGTTTTTCAATTAGCTTAAGGCATTGAGAGTGACTTATATATATCTGATACTCTTTTTTTTCTAGAAAAGTCAATAATATGGCAATGAGCTTCTCTATTGATAAAATAAGTTAAGAAGGAACAGGTACTTTGCTGTACATACTTGACGTTTATGTATGCATACTCTTATTTCTGCTTCAGGAAGCTTTTACTTTCTTTCATCATTGAAAGATTTAAAGCAGCATTATCTAAATAATTTATTTTTTCCCCCTAAACAGAGTAAGAAGCTCAAATGGAGTTGACAGTAAGTTTTTATATTTAAAGCTTTTATTTTTAATTTGCCATCTTATTAATGGTGGGACTCACTGTCATGTGCACTTTAATAACTCATGAATTTGTATTTCTGTATTTTGGTCTACTATCCAAAGAAGAAAATTTACTAGGAAGATAGAGATTTGAATATCTTTCTTCAGATTCATCAGCACTGATGTGTGGTTTGAAAAATTTATGAATGACTTAGTTTTGATTGATTTTCTTGTTTTCTGTATGAATTAGAGCATAAATACTGAGTTTATTTTGACTCTGATCATTTGCACTACCAGTGTTTTATGCATTTCTCACTAAGAGGCACATAATTATGCGTGGAAGCCTTCTTCATCAGTGTGGTTTCAATAGACTCTTGCCCAAAATGTCTAAAGAGGACTGTCATACAGCTTGTGGTACTGTGTATCTGATAATTATTGCTCCTTCTCTTGAGCAGAGACTGCTGCCTGGCATGCAGTAGGTGCTCCATAAAATATGTGCTGAGTAAAGATGAGTGATACTTATAGCTCCTTAAGTGGTGAAGCCAGGACTGTACCTCCACTTCATCACATTAGGGTGCTTGCTCCCTTTAAATAGACGTCTAGGAAGGGTCCATCTCCCAAGTGGCATTAGCATTCGGTAAACCTCAGTACACATGACTCTTCTACTTAGCAAACTGTGTTGTCTTATAGTTGCATGTCCTTTCCTCTAGTATTGCACGTACTTTTCCGAAGGGTCACCTTTCATGCCTAGCATGACCTGTAAGGAACTGGAAGGATACATTTGATTCCTGAATGAATTCAGAATGGAAGTCTTCTCTGCTGGCCCTGTGTTTCACCGTGCAGCTCAGGAGGATGCTCCCTCCATTCCTTGCTCCTTATCTGGCAGCAGAAGCTGTGAACGTGGGCTCATCATGTTAATACTCGATTAGGTACAAAGCAGCTGCTGCCACGACTGAAGTTTCTCCACTTTAATTTTGATTTTATGGGACATCACAACAATTCAAGGATTTCTCTGGAGCCTTGTGATTTAGGACTGGAGCAGATGGGAGAGAATGAGTTAATGCAGGAGGGCATATTCCAAGTCCTGATACAGTGAAACAAATCCCACGACACTGTCCTATCCCCCCCTTCCTGTGTTTCTGGCATATACCTCTTAATATCTTTTCATCATGTTGTTTTTGTTTACAGTCCATGAAATGGTCTGCTAATAACTTGGCATTAATAATATCTTTCTGTAGGCAGTGCATCTTGCTAGAGAGCTCAGAGAATCGTGCTTCTGGGATGTCATAGAGTGTGATGGGCAGCTGTGTGCTTCCTGTAACCCAGGGGTGTAATTGGTTCAGAGGAAATATATCTTTGAGGCTAATATTGCCTGTCTTTCTTCAATTCCCTATATAAATATGCTTGGAGATATTACATTGATGATTGGAAGATGTCAGGATACCATGAGCAATAATGTGGTTAAAGGATATTAGGCAAGATTTTCCAACTACTGAGAAACCACTTTGATTAACCTGTTCAATAATAACTTTGAAGGCAATCTATCCATGAGTATGTTTTTATCTGCAGTCAAGTAATTAAAATGCCAATCTTTTCTATAATTTCAGAGATCTCAGCCTCTTTAAAAAGCCCTCAAGAGCCTCACCATCATTATTCAGGTAGGAAGCATGTGTGCAGACAGGTCAACTCAGCTCCATGCACTTCCAAATAGAAATGTGAGAACATGGCACAGTATGGATGAAGCTCCAGTTTGGAAAGTTGTTCATTCTGATGGGAAGAGCACTGAGGTTTTCTACCATGGAATCGACTTGGGAAAACAATTTGTCAGGGTTTAATAGAATTCAGATAACAAAATGATTTTTATTGGCATGTTCCAAATTGTGAAAGAGAAAGGTGACCTTTGTGTCACAGAATTCCTTGCAAACTTAGAGCCAGCCCAAAGCCAGAGATCTTAGTGTTTTGGAAACTTCTTTTTTCTGTCTTCCTTTCTTCTTGCCATGGTGGGGAATGAACTCAGCGCCTTACTAGACAAGTGTGTACTCCACCACTGAACTGCATCCACAGCCTGGTCTTAGCACTTTAGATTGGGAAAAGGGTGAACCTGAAAGTCATTCTTTAAGGGAGGGTTTTGTACTCTCCCAGATCCCTCAGTGAACATGACCACAGAGAAGATGTCAACCCCTCAGAATAAGTCCAACAAGATGCAAAGGGGTCATCAAACAGATGTCAAAGGCTTCTTGGCAGTTGTCTTTCTTTCAAGTGGGCATGATTGTCCCTACTCTTCCTCAGGGATGGGCTGCCAAAGGGCTCATTAAGAACTAAGAGGAAATTCTTTGAAATGCAAAGTAATATAGACCAACTGGATTTGTGCCACAGTGTGGTTTCTTGAGGCTCAGCATTGAGCACTGGGTGAGATAACACACAGGCGAGTTTTTCCCATAGTCTGGAGCTCAGGGTATGTGCAAGGCCTTGTTGTCTTATTGGTGCTGTGATTACCAGTCTTTATATCAAGGCCATTTGCTTAGGGTCCAGTAATGGACTGTTTTATCCTGGGTTTTTCCTCTGTGGTGAATAATGGGGCAGAGGATTGCAGACTCCTCATTCCAGGCTCCTGTGAGTGGGTCCTCTAGCTCAGCAGTAATCCATTATTTTGACTCCAGCTGTCAACCTGAGGAAGTCTCTGGTGAGAAATCTTATAACATCTACTGACACTGATCTGTTAGGATATGGCTCTTAACAGGAAAATGCAGACCACTTGTTTCTCATTAAAATTAGTCTCCTCTCATTCTCCCTGGGAAAAGCTGCTGAACTCTGCAGAATCAACAGTAGAGGTCCCCACAGACCATTGTGCATTGGATTTGCCTTGGAAAAAGAAAACCAGGGAATGAAGAGCACAGATTCACATACTTTTTTTTTTTTTTTAAAGTTCTATATATATAAGAGACATCTGATTTGTTATTCAGGAGAGGGGAGAGGCAACCCTTTCTTGGACCATGTTATTTAAAAGTTATTTTATTATCTTAATTAAAAGTTTCCCAAGACTGGGATATCCTTCATTTTGAAGATATAGTTTATGTTTTAAAAATGTAGTATTTATAATACTTTCATTAAGGAAAAAAGTAAAGGGTGTTTGGAATTAAATACTATGGACTGTATATGACATTATGAGTGTGTGGAGACTTTCTATAAATGTAATCTACCCATACACACTAAATGTAGGAAATCTGTTTTATTTGCAGCCATCGAAAGGAATAATTTAATGAGGCTTTCTCAGACCATACCGTTTACACCAATCCAGCTGTTTGGTGAGTAGCATCTCCTCCTTCTGAAGCTAGGCCACCTGTGTCCAACATGGAGAAGCCATCTTGTATTATTTACTCGCAAAATTCATTTTGATGGTGATCATAGGTTATGGAGATTCATTTTCTCATGTGGACAGTCTTACTAACTACTCTGGCCAGCATTTAGGGTCAAAAGCTGACACTATGGGGATGGGACTTACTGGGAGCTGTAGTTGGGGAGAAAGAGTAAAGGTGTGCCTGGCATTCTCTTACTCTAGGCTGGCAGTACACAGGGAAGAAAAGAGCAAACCATGTGTAATGAACACAGAGGAAAGTGCTATAAGTCACTATGCTGAAAGCCAACAGGCATGTGATAAGAAATCCTTTGTATGTTGTTGTTTTATTTGTTTGTTTTATTTCATGGGCACTGACTGCCCTTACTTCAGTCTGCAATATATATATTTTTTTGAAAAGCTGGAATAGTGAAGTTTGTGTTAGCGAAAGGTCACGAGCCTGTTGACTGTACAGCAAGGGTTCTCACACTGCCCTTGACCTGCATTCTCCTCACATGGTTCACATGGGGGAGAGACCAGGCTGGCATCTGTTTGCTAATGCAGGTGTTTCCTTCTTCCACTGGGCTCCATGGTTCATTTTGCAAAATCAAAAGCTCCACTCTAAATTCCCTGGGGACTAGAACTCCAAAGAGTTCTGCAGTGGCATTTATCTGAGCGCCAAGAATAAATATTTGAAACTACCTTACGAAGCATTCCTGAGGTATATTTATAGGTAACCAATGACATACAAGGGTGATGATATCGGCTTCTGTCTGGTAACTCAGAACAGTGTTCACAAAAAAAATACAACCAGAAAATCAACAAACATCTGAAGTAAAACTATAAAGAAAGAACCAGATGCAGCATGATAAAATGGTTTGGTGGAGTCCGGGTCCTGTTCTATTTGCTTCTCGCTCTCTTGCATAGAAGATGTATGGCAGCTAAGTGCCATGTTCCCTCTTTGATCAGTTTGAGTCTATATCTGAGGTTCAACTTAATTTTAGCCATGTCAACACATTCAAACCACTAAGGTGACCACTGTTTTCATTTCCATCTGAGTGTCAAAGAATTTGCCGAAGATCACAAAGGAAGAAGGGAGAGGTTCTGGGGTATGATCTTGCTACTGAGTGGCTCAAATTGGGTAAAAACACGTGTTTTCAGTGAGGCAAAAGGACTAGAAAAACAACCAAGTTAGAGGAAAATCATTATATTTTCATGTATAAATCACAGATATACATACATATAGTCTAAACAAGATCTGCAGCATATTCTTAATATGTTATAGGTCATCCACAGAGCAATTAGAAAAAAATTCCTAAAAAGATCTTTAGAGGGTGATATGAATAACAGTAGTTTAATTATATTTTCAGAAATAGTTGTCTTAAACCAGGTGGGGTGGCACATACCCATCATCCCAGTACTCAGGAGGCTGAAGCAGGAGGATCATGTGTGAGACCAGACGGGGCTATGTAGTGAGTTCCAGCCCAGCTGAAGTTATAGAACCATGTCTGCCATTCCAACTGCTTGGGTATTTTTTTTTTTTTTAAATCTAGTTGCAGCCTACAGTAAATATAAGTTAATTCTTATAAGTCAAGTGATACCTTTCCCTCCTTCCCCTCCTCACCTTAACGAATAAGCATGATCCAAGCCCTTACTTTGCTTTAAGTCCTGTTCAGTTGCATTCTCCTCTGATCTCAGAGACAACTGAACTGCTTCTGAGTTGGTATTCAGGGAACTACCCACACCCAGACCTACCGTATCACTCAACTCCTGGCCTTCACTTCTCGTTGCAGCAGGGGAAGAAGTGACGATCTACAAGCTAGAAGAGAGTTCCCCTCTGACCCCTGATAAAAGCATGTCCTCTTGGTCCCAATACGGGAGGGCTGCAATGATCCAGGTGTTGTCTCAAGAGGAGATGGGCGGAGGCCTCCGCAGAGCCATGCGAGTCATCAGCACATGGTCTGAGGATGACGTTCTCAAGCCAGGACAGGTTTTCATCGTGAAGTCCTTCCTCCCTGAGGTTGTGCAGACATGGCATAAAATCTTCCAGGAGAGCACAGTGCTTCATCTTTGTCTGAGGGTAAGTCTGAGGCTCCAAGATTCAGAGCCTAAATGGGCAGACCACAAGGGTCATGGTCTGGATTCGTCTTTATTCAAGTTGATTACCTTCAACCAAAAGAGAGTCTTAGTTTTTAGTGCTTTTTTTTTTTTTTTTTTTTTTTTTTTTTTTTTTTTTTTTTTTACATTTGGGGGCTGGAGAGATGGCTTAGCTGTTAAGGCGCCTGCCTCCTAAGCCTAAGAATGCTGGTTCTAATCTCCAGCAGTTCCAATCTCCGGGTCCCACGTTTAGCCAGATGCAGTGACGCAAGGATGCAATGCCACACTTGACCACGAGGGGCACACGCATCTGCATTTCGTTCACAGCAGCTGAGAGGCTGCTGGTGTGCCCATCTGTTATCTGTCTTCCTCTCCCTCTCTCTCTGTCTCTCCCTGTCTTTCTCCAAAAAAAAAAAAAAAAAAAATTACATTTGGGCAGTATTTATGAATTCTGTGATCATTAATAAATAGGAGATGTTCGAAAACCTCTATTTTTTAAAATAAAGTTTTCCTGTTTTGTAGGAAATTCAACAGCAGAGAGCTGCTCAAAAACTAATTTATACCTTCAACCAAGTGAAACCACCAACCATCCCCTATACGCCAAGGTAAGGAAATCTTGGCATGTCAGCCCTTCATTTTAAGGAGAATTCCTAATAACCTCTTTTTAGCCCATTAGTCAGGAGAAATACCAGACCCATGGGAAAATTCCTCATGATTTTATTTTTGAGTTCTTCCTGTTATAGCTGTGTAGACTGGTGAAAAGAGAATAAGATGTCCCAGAGATACATTGGCTTGAATCACTGAACTTATATGCATAGGAAAAAGTCTGCACAGAGTGATGGTCAACATTTCAATTGGGTAAGACAGGCAGATCCGGTCTGTAGCTACTAATCGCAGGGTCACTAGACCAGAAAAGCCTTTCTATTTGAAGGCTAAGAGCCTCAGTATCTTAAATTAGCACTTTGTAAGGACAAAGTCCCGACTTGTATTCACCATTAAGACACGTCATAATTTGGTACTGAGAGCCTAGAGTAAAGCTTTATCTCATTTTATAAGAAACTTTATAGAGCCCAGCAAGAAAAGTTGGGTCTAGTGCTCATAAAATAATTGGAAAGTTTTCTTGAAGAGAAGAAATATGAAGAAGTGGAATAAGCCTCCCTGTTGGTGCCACAGAGAGGCCAAGGTCATGCTCCCAGAAGTGCATCAGGTCAGTTAGGTGACCTCCTCTGCTGCTGACTGCTCTCTAGGTGCCTTCCACCTTGGCTGTTTTGTGTGGCATCATCAGCCTCTTTCCCCTCACAGGTTCCTGGAAGTTTTCTTAATCTACTGCCATTCAGCCAACCAATGGTTGACTATTGAGAAGTACATGACGGGGGAGTTCCAGAAGTACAATAACAACAATGGAGATGAAATTGCCCCCAGGAACACCCTGGAGGAGCTCATGTTGGCCTTCTCTCACTGGACCTATGAGTATACTCGTGGAGAGCTGCTGGTTTTAGATTTGCAAGGTAATTACTGATAGTGGTGGGGGGTGTGGTTTAGAGTTTGGAGAGATCTCACAGGAGCCAGGGTGGGCCATGCAAGAAGTTACTCTACCTGGCTTTGAAGGGGGTGCAGACATTTAGTTCAGACAGTGCACAGCACGCTGATGACCATGGCTATCTGCTTTGTTGTTTTTCACTTAGATAGAGGAGATACATGGACAGCTGCTTAAAATTTGAAGACAGCTACAATTTTGAATTAGATTGGAAATGATTTTGTGCCATTTGTTCCAGTTTCATGACTTTGCCTTGATTTTATGTGCAGTTTTCATTTTTTTTTTTTTTTTTAGTTTGTCCACTTTTAATCTCCCTTGTGTCCATGTGTGACCCTTGATATGACAGGTCAGGAGAATACTTGCTTTATCTGAGATGGGCATTCTTATTTAATGGAAGTCCCTGATCAGCACATCACCCCTTACCAACACCTCACGTGGGATGTCTAATTCCATAGCACAAACAGAATCTCCAGCAGGTTTTCCTTGAAGGGATGGCACAAAATATTTATTAAGGTTAAAGTTTATTCCTTAGGCTAGTGACTGGGGCTTTGGTTTCAAATAAGGGATTTAGCCTAGGAACTTTCATAGAGGTTATCTCATTTAATCCCAGAAGCATCCCTGAGGCAGATATTATGGGGAATTTAGACCCAGAAAGTTTAAATAACTTGCCTAAGGATGCACAGCTACTTAGGGCGGGGAGGGGGCAGAATACAGACTTAAGCCGGTTTGACCGTCCATATTCTCTTCTTTCACCAAACTGTCATTGCTTTAAGAGCGTAATACCTAGAGGAAATAGCCATCTCATGGCTCATTAACTAACTTGAGCTTTTTCTTCTCAACTCTAACATTCCAGGCTCCCCAGTTCTGGGAAAAATGAGGCTGAGAGGTTGGGGAATGTCAGGATGAATAGACAATCCCAGGACATTATGAGCAAAGTCACTTTGAAAAATCTGTGTCACATGCTGAAAGATGTATATACAGTTTTAAAACTCATATAAATACTTCTGTATTTTGAGATTACTGCTGTTCACAAGGTTGGATTATACTCGAAATACAATATTTTAGGGAAGATATAAAGGAAATAAAAATGTCCAACATGATTCAGCTTTTTCTACCAGCAAGCACTTGATACATATAAATACTGAGTGTGGATGCCTGAGGCGTCTGTTTTGGAACTCAAGCTGGGGAGAGTTTGATTGTTTTCATCTGGACTCCACTGTTTGAGCTTTGAGTTTGGGGTGGAGTTGTTTAAAAAACAAAACAAAGTAAATTAAAAAAAAAAAAGCACATACAACCAAAGAGCAACTTTAAGGAATTAATGATGACTCTTCAGTGTGTTTTGTATTCCACTTGAATAGGTTTTTGTTTAACGATGTTTATGTTTGGGGATTTTTATGTCTCTTAGTAATCCAAAGTGACATTAAACAGAACAAATGTTGCATTGATAGTCTTGGGGGAGGGGAGGGAATTAACTTTTTCTTTTTTTTTTTGAGCAATTATGTGAATTGCAGAAATAGGCAATCCCAAATAAACTATGTCAAAACATTGATCTTCAAAGAAGGCAAGAGGAGGCATTGTAGACTCAGACTGGGAATGATGAAACTTGGGATTCTTATCAGAAAGTTAGGCTAATTGTTTAATTGTTTATGAATCCTGTAATAGTAATTATATATGGTTATATTGTTAATATTTACTATTTATTTTGTGCCAGCCACTTGGGTAAAGATGTATGTGTATTATCATATTTAATCCAAACCAGTTTGGAAAGGAAAATAGGATTTTTAAGATCTCTTACTAACTTTTTTCTGTTTCATATTGTGTTTCATTTAGTAGTGTTTTAGTCTCATTGAGATGATACCTGGGGGTGGCTCAGTGATCACCATTTGTAGGAGGCTCAGAAGCAGCCTTCAGGAAGAGTTTTGGATTTGCAGTGACCAAGCCTGACTCAGGCTCCACTGCGAATTATCTGTACACCAGAAGAACGGTCACCTTGAGTCCTACCTCTCTTGTGTATAAGTAGGAAAAATAATATTGTGCACTTAAGTCATTTGGCTGCTAAGGAATTCAAATGAGATGAGTTCCTTGCATATAGTAACTCCCAATAAATATTATTGTTGCTAGTGTTAATCTTTGAGTGACTCTTTAAAATGGAAGCTAATTTTCAGGTATGAGGAACCTGTCTTTAGCTGTGTAGTCCCAGCCCAGCAGGACTGAAGAGACCCCACTATGTTCAGCCTCTGCTTTCTGCTGCTTGGAAGGGAAGAAGGAGTGAGAAACACTTAGGTAGTTTATTCTTTCAGTTCTTCTTTACATTTTCCCAGAAACAGGTAACCCAGAAGCTGCCCATCAGGCCAGAAGCAGAATTCTAAGGAGAGTCAGAACCAATTTCCCATCACTTAGAATTATGCTGAAGTTTTCTGGTCTTTTTCCACTTAAAAATCCTATATGTGAGAGCTCTAACCATCATTACCATTGCATTTGAAGCCCAGTGTTTAATTCCTAGCAATGGAAATTAAAAACAATTGTATTTCAAATTAGCATGATATGTAGCTTTTTTCTTTCTTTCTTTCTTTCTTTCTTTCTTTCTTTCTTTCTTTTTTTCTTTCTTTTTTCTCTTTCTTTCTTCTTTATTTTGGCTAATTGTATTTTTCAAGGGACCTTCAAGGGAGATATAGTATTTTTAAAAACTTCTTTATTTATTTGAGAGAGATAAAGAAAAAAAAGAGAGAGAGAGAGAGAGAGAGAGAGAGAGAATGGGCATGGGCACACCAAGGCCTCCAGCTACTGCATATGAACTCCAGAAGCATGTGCCACCTTGTGCATCTGGCTTACATAGGTCCTGAGCACTCAAACCTGGGTCCATAGGTTTTGCAGACAAGTGTCTTAACCACTAACCCATTTCTCCAGCCCAATAGCAAATAATTTTTTTAAAAATTATTTCTTTATTTATTTGCAATGAGAGAGAGAAAACACACACACACACACACACACACACACACACACAGAGAGAGAGAGAGAGAGAGAGAGAGAGAGAATGAATGAGAATGAGAACAGGCATACCACGGCATCTTGCCACTGCAAAAGAACTCCAGATACATAGCTATTTTGTGCATCTGGCTTTACAGGGGTACTGGGAATTGAACCTGGGCCATCAGACTTTGCAAGCAATCATCTTTAACCACTGAGCCAACTCTCCAGCCCAGTATTAATTTTTTATTTTTGCTCAACAAAGCAATTTCCAGAGCTAGCATCCTCATCATTGTGGATGGTGGTACAATGAATGAGGGACCTTGTCTGCACAAATGAAGAAGTTCCTTGATGATCCTAAGCTGTTTGAGGTCAGAATGCAAGCTTCTAGGTTCTCTCCTATTTCTTGGATTTGGACATTTACTCATATTAATGTTAGTAAAGAGCTTTTTTTTAGATATTAAATTGTCTTATTTTTCTGTTCTCCAGATGTCAAGTGAGTCTGAGGGTAGGATGTGCTTGATGGGTGGTTCCAGGGAGGTGAGGCATGGCTGAGGTATACTGCAGGACTGCACTGCTGGTGCTCAGACTTCTGCCTCTTGCATACATTGCAAGGCTCTTCTTACATTTGGAAACCTCAAAATATGTATTTAGTAGTTAAGCTTTAAAATGTAAAATTTGGCTATGAGGGTACTTTTTAACCCCATTTTTCTAATAGGTGCTCTGTGTTAGGGAATAGTACTGTTCAGAAATGAGATAATCAGAAACATGATTTTAGCAATGGTAAGGACATAAAAATTAGCTTCACTAGAGGTTCTAGATTGAATAATGATAATAAAAATAGCAGCTAACACTTTTTAACTTCTTATAGGCATATGCAGTATGTTTATGAAATCACATTTAGTCCTTTCAGTAGCCTATAAGATAAGGTCCATTATGCTACACTTTCTGTTGATAAAACAGGTCTTTGGAGAGGTTCGAGAGGGTGCCCGGGCCCCACAACTAGAAAACAGCAGGGTTGGCAGTAAAGCCATTGTCCTTTGACTTCTGTGTCTCTAACCAGACATAGGGTTTAAAGAGGAGCACGTGAGAGTTGGATAGACTTTTTCCCTGAAAAATTTCCCTTTGTTGATACAGCTTCTTTTGCTGCCATTTGCATTCCTAGTTAAATTATACTTTATTCCTATTCAGTCATTGCTATAAGCTTCAGGCTTCAAGTTCACTCTGTGCCTGAACAATTACAGGACTTGTAGCCAGCCTCTCTCACTTGCTAGTACTCGCTTTACGTTTTTGTCCATCATTCCATTCACTCAGTCCATGTTTAGAAAACCAGGGATTATCCCTACTGCTCCTTATTGTCTATGTGATGAGAGAAGTATAGAATGACTTTCTTTTCCAAAAAGCAAGGGTTCAGCAAAGCATATTTTGCCCATTTCCCTTGTATTTGGTTTCAGGCTGATGTTTTCTTTCCTTATTCAAAATCAGCATGAAGAGTTCCCAAGCTGGGGTTCACCAAGGGTCCTGGGTAGAATTCTGAGGGTTGGTGAACTTTGATGAGAAAATAAATTATACCTTGTTTTCACTAACCCATAAATGAGATTCATCATCTTAAATGATGATGTAGATAGATTGATGATAATAATATTATCATTAACTGTGACTGTTGGCAATGGAAATTACAGATATTAACATAACACTGTGCAGTGTTGGCAGATATTTCAAAATACTGCTTGTAGTCAGCACTTGTTGGATGGTGATTGATGGACCTGGGATAGATTGTATTTAGTGCACTGATGAAGATGTTCATGTACATAGCACAACATAGCAATGTAAATATTTTGAAAACTGCATTCCAATATCATTTCTTCCCTTTGTCATGTTATATGCTTAAATTATGTATGTTAAAACATTTTACAAACAAGGCTTAGCTTCATCAGACTGATAAAGTCATGAGATACCTTCCAAATGTTGAATATTCCTACTCTGGTCTCTAGGCGGTTCTGAATTATTTTCGAAGGAAACTAGTTTTTTTTTTTTTTTTTTTTTAAGAGGAAAAGTCCATGGGATTAAATTTTCTTTTTTTTTAAGGTGGAAAATAATTTTATTTTGTACATGCAAATACATGTAAAGCACTGCAAACTTTTTCCATCAGTTTCTCTCAAACACTGAAAATCATGATGCTCCATTTTGTGAACAGCCAAAGTTAATATCTCTTCACTTCAGTGCTACAGCAAAAAACACACAGAATTCACTCTTTGCTATTCACTATCATCACATTAAATTTTCTTTGTAAAATATTTATTATATTTTAAAAGATATAGATCACAGTGAAAGCTTTTAGAAATACATTGTGAGAAAATGTAGCTTTTTCCAACAAATAGCAATACATAATAAGATTATAAAGTTACCATAAATTATTCTCTTCCACAGAGTTAGGTTCTTTCAAGCAAAGAAAACAAGTGGTAGCTAGAGAATGATCTTAGAATTGTTGTGTTTACCCAACTAGTTCATTCATCTTTCTAACTGGTTTAAATAAAACACTACCACCATCAGAAATTAGCCTCAAGCCGGGTGTGGTGGTGCACGCCTTTAATCCCAGCACTTGGGAGGCAGAGGTAGGAGGATTGCCGTGAGTTCAAGGCCACCCTGAGACTACATAGTTAATTCCAGGTCAGCCTGGGCCAGAGTGAGACCCTACCTCGAAAAACCAAAAAAAAAAAAAAAAAAAAAAAAAAAAAGAAATTAGCCTTTTCACCACTTACACTTTATAACAGAAGTTCACTTTGGGTCTTAATCTCAGTTTTAATAAAGTTTAGCTCAAAATTGTACCTATGTCATCTTTTTAGGCTTTAATCTCATCTTTTTAAAAGTAAATTTTATTGAAGACACATTCCAAAAGGTACACACCTCAAAGAATTTCCTCTACTGAACACACAGGTGGAACCAGCTCCCAGATCAAGAATCAGTCATTTTATTCTGCTGTTTATAAGTGCTATTTATATAGAGCATTTGATGTGCTTCTTTGATGGGGCAGAGGCAGTACCTGAAAACCTCCTAGGGCCTTGCACCTTGCTGAGCACTGATGGGATCCATCGAAGGCAAGCATGAACCAGTAGGAGGAACACAAGCTTTGGCCTGCTTTGATCCTGTGAAGCCACTATGGACCAAACAATCTCTGACAAATTACTTAATCTCTTTGAACATCAATGTACTCATTGATGTAAATGAGGATAAGATGTAAATTGAGGATATGAGGATAATTTTCTTTTCATGAGAATTAGAGAAAATAAAATTAGAAATGTCTAGTGCATATAAGTGGTAGCTGAAGAGTACATGCCACTATCACTAGCTGTGACAACATCACTAAAACAGTATTTGTGGCCTATAATTTATTATAACAGAAGGGGTTACAGGAGACAGTGTACTCAGTAAACTTTCCTAGACAATTTTAGTAGTATACTGAATTCGCATCATGTTTAGGTTATTATGGAGTGAATATAACTTTTTTTTTTTTTTTTTTTTTTTTTTTTTTTTTGAGACAGAGTCCCACACTAGAGATCTGGCTTTCTGGAACTTACTGTGTAGCTCAGGCTGACCTCAAACTTGTGACAATTCTCCTGCCTTAGCCTCCCGAGTACCAGGAGTATAGGTATGAGTCACCACACCTGACTTGAAAGTAACTTTCAAAAAATTAAAAAAGAAAGAAAATAGCATTTGATCCTTCTTTTCCTGAATTTCTAAGAAAATGAGCCCCTAATTGCTAACTGAATTTTATTTCTTCTTTTGAGGTGTTGGAGAAAACTTGACAGATCCATCTGTTATAAAACCTGAAGACACACAGTGAGTTGATTTATGTGTTATCATTTAGAAAATTGGATTTAACTTACTCATGTTGCTAATATTAGCATATGATTTGCCCATGTTAATGAGCTATGTTTTAATACCATATAGGTACACATTGTATAATGTTTAAATGATAAATTAAGAAAAACAGCAAAAATGAGTCTGAGAACATTATTAATAGAGCTCAGTATGGGTATCTGGGAATATAGTTTTTCAAACATTTTTTTATAAACATGCACATTTCCACTCTAGATTCTGGAAAGATTTTCAAACAGCTTTTGTACATAGACCATAAGATTTAAAAAAATAGATTAAGAAATAAGAATAATAAATAAGAATAGGATTGGAGCTGGGTTAGTAAGCATACATGGAATATAGTATTGGTTGAAAGTTCAACTCTTAAAATATGGGTAAGTGTAGCTTCCACAGGTTTTGACATGAAAATACTGGGTGGAAGAAGCAGCTCCCTTTGTTGCTTTCTCTCTCCATGGAGTCACTGCCACTGTCACTGCCAGACCTTCCATTACATGCCTGGACAACACGAGCTGTGAACTTAACATGCTGCTCAGTCACAGCAAAGCTTTGAGAAGTCTATAAACTAGGGTTAAATATGAAGCATGCGATTGTCTAACTTCATTCACAGCCAAGTTTATAGAGGGCTGGGTCAGCTGCCTGTCTTTTTTAAAAAAAAAATTTTAAATTTTAATTTATTTATTTATTTGACAGAGAGAGGGAGAGAGAGAGAGAGAGGAAGAGAATGGGCATGCCAGGGCATCCAGCCACTGCAAATGAACTCCAGATGTGTGCACCCCCTGTGCATCTGGCTAACGTGGGTCCTGGGGAATTGAACCTGAGTCCTTTGGCTTTGAAGGCAAACACCTTAGCCGCTAAGCCATCCCTCCAGCCCAGCTGCCTGTCTTTTTGAATTCCCACCGCATTTTGTTCCATTAGCAGCATGCTTGGAAAGTTTG
This sequence comes from Orientallactaga sibirica, assembly GCA_036365145.1. Taxonomy (NCBI): domain Eukaryota; kingdom Metazoa; phylum Chordata; class Mammalia; order Rodentia; family Dipodidae; genus Orientallactaga; species Orientallactaga sibirica. Next base: position 60,393,410 of record JAEOAD010000001.1, read on the forward strand.
GCACGAAGGCTCTGAGGCTGTGTTCTTGTGTAAAAGGTGGAGTAAAAAGAAGTGATGGTACCAACTGATAGACTAATAATTGTGTGGCAGGCAGAAATGGTTCTCAAGTGTGTTTACATCTCAGTCACCAGAAGAGCTTATTGAGACAGATTGCTGAGTCAGCAATTGTGAAGCCACCATTAAAACACTCCTTTGTAGCTGACAGGTTAATCATTGTTAGTAACAAGTTAATAACAGCAAGGGTTTCAGGAGATACCATGAATTAAGTAAAATTTTCTACCTTTATTAGGCAATGTTTTATATTACATTTAATTCACATGATATTTAGTTACCACTTTCTAGTTTAGTACTGTTAGGATGGGCCCAAAAAAATCTGCATTTCTAGCAATTTCCGGGTAATTTGGTATTTGATGTTGCTTGCCCATAGCAACACTTTGAAAACTGTGGCCAATACAATGATTTTTTTACACTTTAAAAAAAAATTGAAACGGTCTTACCATGTACTGTAGTCTGGGCTGGAGCTCTCTATTCTCCTGAGTCTGCCCCCCAAGTGCTAGGATTATAGCTGCACCCATACTAGGTGAACGTTTTTAGTTCTTAGTTGACTGAAGGGTTTACCTTTGCTCCTGGGTCATAGAAAGCATACAGGACTGCATTCTGACACAATAAAACTTGCAAATCTCACTTTTCTTCTCCCAGAACACATACATAATCACTGATTTAATGCTCTATTCTTTTTATTTTATTGATTTATTTGACACAGAGAAAGAGGCAGGGAGAGAGAGAGAGAGAGAAAGGGAATGGGCACACCAGGACCTACAGCCACTGCAAACAAACTCCAGACACATGTACCCCCTTGTGCATCTGGCTTATGTGGGTCCTGGGGAATTGAACCTGGATCCTTTGGTTTTGTAGGCAAGTGCCTTAACCGCTAAGCCATCCCTCCAGCCCAATGCTCTATTCTTTACCAAAGAATTTTATGAAATCTAAATATGGTCTCATCTGTAGGCTCCTGTGCAGAGAGGTCCACTTATTAAAGGTATATTCGATATTTAATTGGATTAGGTGAGCTAAACTAAACATACAGGTCATCCACATTGCTACATACACATGTAATTGCTATGATATTTATTTGACTATGGATTTCATGTTGTAATCTTTGAGGCACTCATGGACCTTATTACTTTTTACTTTAGCAGAGTTAAAGTGTATTTCACTAAGAACATTATTTCTTTAGTGTTCTGTGTGCCCAAGGGCTTATAATGGGAATTTTTTTCTATGACAAATTTCTTTACAATTTTTTTAGTGCAGAAATTTTGCATACATAATGAACCAACTTTATGTATACCCCGTCTACTGTTCATTAAGTTTTGACCTTGGCATATATCACTTTTAATATGACCTGAAAGTTACATCATGCTAGAATTCTGGGATTATCTCACTTGACAGTTATGTATTTAATTGCATTCTGTAGGCCCTGGGTTTCAATTTCTATTAAGGTCACCTGGGGAATTAGAAAAAACGTTCCTGGGATTGGCATCTGTAGCAGACAGCTTCAGGTTCGCTGAGATGAACTTCCAGACCAGGCACAGTTATGGAGGAAGGGATATTATTTATTGAAGCTTACAGATCCAGGGGAAGTTCCATAATGGCAAGAGAAGTGGCCTGCTCTCCACAGGACCAAGCAGAGAGAGAGAAAGCCAACCAGCCACCACAGCACCCAGAGTAAAACTACAGCCAAAAGGTCACACAGCACACTTCAGGAACTCCTGCTAGACACATTTGCATATCTTTACAATGGAATCTCAAACCCATCACCACACCTTAAGACCGGGCCCCCAGTGACCTTGCCTCTAGCAAGGTGATTGCAGATGCAAACTATAAAATAATAAAACACTGAATATATTGGGGGACATATATTCAAACTACCACATTCCGCCCCTGGCCCCCAATATATTTAGCTCCTGGCCCCAACAGATTTATAACTATCACACATTGTAAATTGTACTCAGTCCAATTTCAAAGGTTCTCACAGTCTTGATCAACTTAAGATAGTGAGTAAAATCAAACAAGTTAAATACTTTCAACATGTAAAGGCACAGAGTAAACATTTTTAACTGGTAAAAGGCATAGCAAGGAGAAACTAAAAGAATGCAAACTCAACCACCATCAGCCGTCATCAAACTTCTGCAGTTCAAGTTCAATATAACCAGATACTAACAGTCTCCATGTTTTTCAATTCCGCCCCTCCAGCTGGGCAGAGTCGCCAGGGAAAACTTTCATCCCATGCCAATACTGCACTCCATGGTAGCCCTTTTGCACAGTCCTGGTATATCCAAAACATCTTCAGGTCTCCATGCAAACCATGGTCCATCTTCCAAAGGCTCTTCCAGCCTATTCCTGAGGGTCTTCATGCCCTGCCTGATGCCGCATTTCAGCAGCAGCTCCTGGAACCGTGTGCAACTCATGACCACTCCATGCATTTTTCATATTTCCAAAACTAATACCAGGTGTGCAGGACACAGCCATATTCTTAATCCAGGGACAAAATAAACCATAGCCTTGAAAAGCAGGTTCCTTCTGCAGTCAACTCTTTCCAAAGAGTTTGCATTTTAACAGTCTTTCCTCAGGCATCCTCTCCATTGTTTTAATGTAAATCAAGTCTGGCCACCTCCACCTTCCTTAAGATTGCTAATGTGTCGACAATAGCAGCTCGGTAACCTGAAACCAGTCTCAGTGCCTCTATAATTTTAACTTGCCAGGTTTTCCAACTTAAAATCTTAAAATCTCAGTCCAATATCTTCAGTGCACATCAGTCCATTACAAATTTAACCTTGATCAAACTTTCTGGGCCTGGATAGTATAGCCATCCCTTATGCCAGTAGCCCAGTTCCAACAAAGTCCTCTGCATCTTTCCTTCCCTTAGAAAGCTCATAAGCCAATGAAGTTCAGTACTATCTGCACTTAGCATCTCTCAAACTCTCATCAGAACATAAAACTTGGCTTACCACTCCAGAAGGCATCTTTTGCAAGCACCAAGTTCATGCCCGTTCCTCAAAACAAAAGTTCCAAAAGAACCAGTTTCATCTCACCCCACACTCCTCGGTACCACTTTACTGTAGCAGACAGCTTCAGGTTCGCTGAGATGAACTTCCAGACCAGGCACCTTATTGAAGCTTACAGATCCAGGGAAGTTCCATAATGGCAAGAGAAGTGGCCTGCTCTCCACAGGACCAAGCAGAGAGAGGAAAGCCAACCAGCCACCACAGCACCCAGAGTAAAACTACAGCCAAAAAGGTCACACAGCAACAGGAACTCCTGCTAGACACATTTGCATATCTTTACAATGGAATCTCAAACCCATCACCGGGCCCCACCACAGCACCTTACAGCCAAAGGTCACACAGCACACTTCAGGAACTCCTGCTAGACACATTTGCATATCTTTACAATGGACCTTGCCTCTAGCAAGGTGATTGCAGATGCAAACTATAAAATAATAAAACACTGAATATATTGGGGGACATATATTCAAACTACCACAGCATCCAACTAGAATGTCTGGATAGGACTATAAGGATTGTATCTTTTAAAGTTGCCCATGAGGTTTGGGAAGATGGCTTAGTGGTTAAAGGTGCAGGCCTGCAAATCGGGCTGGCCTGTGTTCAGTTCACTAGCACTCATATAAAGCCAGGCAAAAAGTGGCACGAGCATATGGTATTTGTTTGCAGTGGCACATGTGTGTTTGCATGCATACATAACTATTTTAAAACATACTAAAAACTGTCCATGTCATTTTTTGGCCTTATTATGACAACTTTGTTTCTCATGACTTTAGGATAGAATGGCATCACGGTAGCCCAACTGCTTTGTGGAGTCACCCAATTTTGTGTGCAGTAGATTTTCATGGTGACCCTAACAAATTTTTTTTTTCATGACTAATTAGTTCAATTAGAAGTATATGTAATTAATTTAAAAATGTTTCCCATGTGTGCTGAACTCTCACCAAACAAAATGTGAATTATGGACCATCAACAGTAGCATCATGGGAAATTATTAAAAATGCACTATTTCAGGACCTTTTCTAGGTGCAGTGAACCAGAATCTGAAGTTTAAAAAAATATTTTATTTATTTATTTATTGAGGATTGGGGGAGGGACAGTGGGCATACCAGGGCTTCCAGCCACTGAAAATAAACTCCAGACACATGCACCACCTTGTGAATCTGGCTTTACATGGGTACTGGGAAATGAAACCTGGGTCCTGCCTGTGGCTTTGTAGGTAGATGCCTTTAACTGCTAAGATCTCTCTCCAGCCCCAAATCTGAATTTTTACAAGAGGTTCCTATGATTTGGTGTAAATTAAAGTTTGAGAAGCATGGGTTTAAGCAAGTGCTTTTGTACACGCAATGATGGTAGGGCTTCGTGAAGATCATAACTTGCCTGTGGGGTGAAGGAGTCAATAAAGCAGTGCTTCTCATGTCTACTCCTCCTGCCTTCCAACTTACCTTATCTTTCCTCGTTTATTGGTGATTTGGGACTATATCTTTCTAGTTTACTTCCTTGATGGTTTTGGGCATTTGACAAGTATGAAATGATGATGAGATGTTCTTTAGTAAATCTATGTATAGATGGCACTAATTAGCATTTCCTTGCACGTGGAACCAGGCTACCACCTGCTTTTCCTGTGCTATGAAAAAAAAAATCTGGAAAACAGCTAGTTGAATTTTTTCAACCTTATTTATCTGACAATGTCCATCTCTAGGGATATTGTAGGGTGTGTATGCAAATGAGTACCCCTCACACTCTTCCTTCACTCTTCCCTGTTCTGGGAGTGGTCACATCCCTGATAGGTAAATTTTATACTAATCTTGATAGTTTTGTCTTAGTTTTCATGCAGCTCATGCAGAGAACTGATTTCACTTACAGATTTTGTCTGAAAATGTTCTATCTCCAAGTCTGAGGTCAGCATGTTTTTCTGGGAGCAAAGAAATGGCAGAAATGGGATCAAAAGAAGTACAATATTCCAATATGGTCATGCTCGAGTCAATGTTAATGACTGAACAAACACCTTTATTTTCCCCTTTATTGGTATTGGAGAGTTCTGGTCTAAATATCAAATGATTTTGCTTTTTTGCCACCTTCAATTTCACCTTCTTAAAGGTGTCTTAGCAGATGGACTGAGAGAGTGGCACGGTTAATAGGAGGTAGCTGATGCAGCTGGTAAATACCAGCCGAGAGCGACTGAGGGTCCAGGCAAGTGACTCCCAGTGTCTTTTTGTTCTGTCTTCCCAAGAGATTTTCCCCACCTGCCCAGTGCAGAGCAGGGAGTCTATCTGAGATCAAGCTGGCATCAGCCCTCATTCTGAGCTTGGCACATTTTCAGAGGCACTACTGTTCTGCCAAGAGGAAGTGGAAATTGAGATAAATGTTTCAATCCTTGGATGGAAAAAAAGTCCATTTTTACACCATGTCCCTTTAGAAAACCACATTCCTTAGAAGCAAAGTTTATTGTTTCCTTTCGGATAGTGGGCTTGTCTTTTTCTCAAGTTGTGGTATTTAAGAGTGGTAATTGAGTTCAGATTTGAAAATGTGCTGTTTCCACTATGCATGTCATTAAAATAAAATATTAGCTTTCATAAAGTTTCTTTGGAAGTATTTCTGGTGTGTTCAGGCCCATGTTGTGCACAGCATCAGACTCTTTAGAATAATGGCTGTGTGCTCAGCGATTCTGGAATTTACTGTGGATCTTGCTCTGAGTGTATGGACGTGATTTTGTTACCTGCACTGAGCAGATTTGGGTTACTTCCACAGACTGTGCTCAGTAGTCTCATACTTCCAAAAAGAACTCAGCACAATTTGCAGTCTAGAGTTCAGGCAGGCATTTGTTTTGGGGGGACTGTTGTTTGAAGATTTGGGTTCACAACAGTGCATGAACTATCTTTTCAGAAGGTGGCTTTTAGTAGCAAATTTACTTTATACCTTACCTTTTGGGTGTTTTAGAAGAGCATTTGGTAGTGAATGTCATTCTCTCACCCCATATGCATTAGAAAGGATTTCACTGTATTTTGTTTCAATGTACTACACAGAAAATTCACTCTTCTATCAGATTAGTGGTGAAATGAGTTTCACAGTGGGTTTTGGAGTTGGGTACAAAGATTTAAGTGCATTTGAAATTTAAATGTGCAAACCTAACATTGTTGCCTCCCCAAGTGCTGTGTTCTCTGTTGGTTCCTTCAAGTGACTGGGTTACTATGGGATACTGTTTGGGATCATGGAGAATCCCAGTCAAGCTCCTTTTTCTCAGCTGTGATCTAATTGATATTCTGATATTTCCTCTAGATCAAGAGGAATGGTGTTTGGACCAGCCAATTTAGGGGAAGATGCAATTAGGAGCTTCATTGCAAAACATCGTTGCAACTCCTGCTGCCGGAAGCTCAAACTCCCTGGTATGCCACAAACAATTCTATTTTTCTCTAAGCAAGCCTCTCATAGAACAACGTCCATTGTACCCTGGGATAGAGTACAGAATCTTAGTCACATTTTTATCTCATTCACAGTCATTCATAGAAACTGACTTTCTGACTGTAAAAATTCAGGCCTCTACAAGGATTAGAAGGAAAAGGATTTACTTTAGGTGCTGCCAAAATGTGGTGAAACAACATGTGGCCCAATGTTTGTCAGCCTCTCCAAAGGAAAAGTTCCCTGGCTTAAAAGGAGTAAAATTGGACCAAGGTCCCTCCTTCCCCTCCCGTCTGAGGACCCTGTTTGTACCCAGACAGCATGCCGCGAGCATTTTTATTCTACTCTAGTTTTCCCATTGGACACTTGAGAAGGTGTGGTCTAGAGGGAAACAAAGGCTGCCAATGAAAGTGTTGCTTTATAACAACCCACCACTTTGTTTTACAGTTCTGGGGATAGAACCCAGGACCTTGTCATGCTAGGCAGGCACTCTACTACTGAGTTACACTTTCAGCACTCAAATCTTCCACTTTAAACATGCATTGCAATATTAAAAAAAAATACCTGATTTAGGAACGTGGCATATTTTCTCAGAGACCAGTGTTAGCATGTACACACAAAAATCTCTATACTTGACACTAAAGCAAATATCTAGAGCCCTCTGCCTCCAGCCTGGAATCCCAGCCCTGCTATATTTTGTTCTCTCTTCTCTGAAGGGGTGCTTGCTGTCTACTCCAGCTTGCTCACTCTGTCTTCCTATGACCCTCAAAACTTGTTCACAGATTGGAATTTCATACTTAAAAATATTTTATTTGATAGAGAATGGAAGAGAGAAAGAGGCAGACAGAGAATAGGCATGCCGAGGCTTTGAGCCACTCTAAATGAATTCCAGATGTGTACACCACTTTGTGTATCTGGCTTTATGTGGGTACTTGGGAATCGAACTTGGGTCCTTAGGCTTTATGGGCAAGTGCCTTAACCACTGAGCCATCTCTCCAGCCCGAATTTCACACTTTTTAAGATGAGTAGATCTTCCTGCTTATCAAAAGTTACCATGTCCTTTAACTAGGCATTGGGGCCATGTCACTAGTCTCAGCTACTTCAGAGGCTAAGGCAGGAGGAGTTCATGTTCAGCTTGGCAACATAGTGAGACTTTGTGTCTTAAGAAGAAATCATAAGCTGAATTGGAAATCAACAAAAGAGCATCATCTGATATCACTTAAGTGCAACAGGTTTACATTTACAGTAATGGAGGGTAATCTCTACTCCTGTTGGAGTTGGGGGTGGCTTTTGTGGGAAAGACTTACCAAAAGATTGGAACAGGTTTCCACTTTTTTCCTTCAACAGTAGGACAAGAGTGTTTTATTCCAGGGTGGTGTAGATAGATGCAGAGGTGGAGGGAAAAGGTCACAAAGCAACAAAGAGAGATAGTCATCATGCCCAGGTCTTGATGGCACAAAGCTTAGACCAGCAAAGCTAGCAATGCATACCACTTTTTCCTCTCAGGACTGAGGAAGGCCTTGGGCCAGGCTAGGAGACTTCAGGGCCTCAACATCAGGGCCCTGTGAGAGGAAGGAGCTGATACATATGATAGTCATCTCATGATTAAGGCTGGAGTCTGACTCAGGAACTCACTATCCTCAGAAACTTTGGTCAAGCCTGGAGTCAAGTCTGTCTGTGTGGTTACTGTGTTTCTGAGTATTCCCTAAAACTGTCATGTCTTCTATGCAGATCTAAAGAGAAATGACTATTCCCCTGGAAGGACAAATTCCACCTTTGGACTTGAGAAAAAAATAGAACCAGCTGAGGAGCTTCCAGCAAATGAAATAAATTTAAGTTCCTCGGACGATCACACACGACTGTAAAAGGATATTGGACTTGGCCCCTTTTGCTATGAGATCGACTGTGACTTCCATTGATGCACATAACACTGATTATGTCAGAATCTTCATCAGGGTGACCTTACACCGAGGGTCTCCCTGGGAGCTGCCCTCTGAGCCATGTGTCCCCTGCCCAGAGGTCGCAATCTGATGGAAGGTCCTGTAGATATGGACTTCTGAGTAGGACGTTTGGCACACATTCTCATCCTCAAGTTCCACATGAAGACACTAAGACGAGCCAGCTGGGAATACTGTTCCTTCATACCTCATTGCCTTAGCTGGTCGCTTGGAACCGTTGGAGCAGAATGCTGTGCACTAAAGAACCAGGGGATGAATTAATTTATTTTCTCACTGTGTCTGCCGACTCTACCCCCTACTGCTATTCATCACCTCACCCACAGATTGTACTTAGATATATGTACATTAAGAAGCTATTTGACTTCCTCCTCTCTCCTATCTAGCCACATAAGGTTTAAATAGCAACAGCAGAGAAAACATTGGAATGAGTGTCTTGGCTGATGTGAGAGCACACTCCTGCACCAAGTAACCACAAGAAACTTGTGCCCTGAGGAAATCTAGATGTGTTTGAGTATTATTAGCAAATCATAGGATGCTTGGGACCTTCGGGTTCATCTGAAAGAGAAAAAAGAAGAAAATTTCAAAGCAAATTTCATTATACCTGCTTTATTTCTTTTTATCTTATTATTATTATTATTTTTTTCTTTTCGGTTTTTCGAGGTAGGCTTTCACTCTAGCTCAGGCTGACCTGGAATTTACTATGTAGTCTCAGGGTGGCCTTGAACTTTTGGCGATCCTCCTACCTCTGCCTCCCGAGTGTTGGGATTAAAGGTGTGTGCCACCACACCCAGCTCCTGTTTTATTTCTTAATAAAAGGACAAGGATATGTCAAACTGGAAGGTATTAAGAAAGGATTTCCCTTCCCTTTAGTGTAGGAGCACTAAGGGTTAGAGAGCTCTCAGGGCCCTCTTTGTAACTCCACTCCCTTCCCAAACCATGTTTATCATACCACCCTTTCATTTGCCCTGAGTCTGATCTTAGGCCAGAGTGGCATCCTTTGATGGCTTAGGTCTGGCTGAAACGCATTGTCAGCTTCTGAGGCTTGATATGAAAAATCCCTGGAGGACACCACATGTGACATGCCTGCAAGATAGGGTAGGCAGTCCATGAACTCTTCACATCACTGGAGATGGAACTGGGGTCCCATTGTCCTGTTCTGCATCTCCTCTTACTAAGCATTCCGGTTTGCCAGTAGGAAACCTCCTGGGCCTGAACATTTTTAGTTTAGTTTTACTTTTTTTTTTTTTTTTTTTTTTTCAGTGCTGGGGATTGAACCAAGGGCCTTAGGTTTGCTAGGCAAGAGCTCTACCACTGTGCTACATCCTCAGCCCTTTAGCTTTACCATTGGTTCTTATATTAGGTCTCAGTCTGTTTTAGAAATCTGTACTCCTGCATCCTTAGGCAACCCTTCAGGGGCCATGTTGAATAGTGAGGTGGAAAGCCAAGGGTTGACTTAGCAATGATTTTGTCTGGTTTTTGTGGCTTTGAAGGTTTCTTTATATTCCTTTCATTCTTCCCTTAGGGTTGGCAGAAGGTGGGACATTTGGGAGATTTCTTTTTCTCTCACTCTCTCTCACCTTAGGACAGGATATGTCTCTGTAGCCCAGGAAGGCCTCAAACTCCTGATTCTCCTTCCTCAGCCTCCTGAGTGCTAGGATAAATGGTGCATACTACTATGGTTGGGCACTACCTTGATTAGCAGTGAGGATAAAATGTTAATATTCCTAATGGGTATGGTGCTCAGCAGTTTTATTCAAGCTGTGTGTCGGTAAGGGAATTGCTATTCTCACTTTGGTACTGTGCTTAGCTCTGGATGAGTTTACCTGTCCATGGGTTACCTAATAATATATAAATTTATTGGCCAAATGCTGGTTATCTGGAGTGAAACTTGAAAGCAAATACATTTTGATTTCAAATTTCTATGGTGTGTTTTTATCAGTAAAAACCCCCCTCAGAATACTGTTTTGAATAGATGACTGAGTTTGCTTGCCTGTTTGAATGATTTATGATCACAAAGGGGGCAGGATTCATCCAGCCAGTCAATTTCTTTCAACATAGATTTTAGAAGCACTTTTTCTCCCTTTCCTTCCTCTTTCCTCTGGCTCTCCTTCTCCCCTTTTCTTTTCTGGTGTGTATATGTGTGTATGACGTGCGTGCGTGTCTATGTGTTAAGTGTGCATGCAAGCATGCCGTAGTACATGTATGGACATCAGGGGACAGCATTTGGGTGCTGGCCCTTGCCTTTAGCCTCCTTTGAGGCAGGGTCTCTTGTTTATTGTTCACCAGGATAGCTGGTCTTTGAGATTCTAGGAAATTCTTCTGACTCTCTTCTATCTGGCCTGGTGAAGGCATGCTGGGACCACGAAGCCTGCTAATGCTTTCTGCTTTTATACTAGGTCTGTGTATTTGAACTCAGCCACTCAGCTTGTACGGCAAATATCCACCGAGTCATCCCCCAGCCCAGGAGGTGCCTTTTCTGTGCTGCATTGCTGACAGGGTTGCAGCCATAAAGACAGTGCGTATTTGCCCTCAAAAAGCTTCCTGTCTCAAAAAATTAAAAAAAAAGTTAAAGCTTTATGTCTCATGTTTCCTTTTGTATGTTCTAAGTTGGGATTTCTACTAAGTTCTTTTTTGATTTCAACTTCTGGGCACATGTCACATCCAGAGAAGTGTCCCATCCCCTACTTACTAGAACAGTGGGTGCAGACTGGCATAAGAGAATTTGGTTGGGTAAGAAGACCCAGCCAGAGATGCTTTTGGAACTGTTAGGGAAACAAACTGCACCATCCTCTTTTGATCACTGAGCATTGACCATAGGCAGAAGCCCCACTCAGGTTTGGGCAGGGAGGTCAGCCCTGAGGCGTTCCCTCCTACCAAGCTGGGTTCTTCCCACTGGACTTACACCTGCCCCTGCCATTTTAACACTTCTTGCATCACCAAGGAATGAAATTTAATATACTTTGGGATTCTTCTTATTCTGTTATTTTCTCTGTGACTTTGCAACACAAATACTAGATGATTAAAACATCCAAAGAGCCATTCAGTCAATGGTTTACATTTTTCTGTTGTGTGTCTACTGTCTTACATGAGACCGAGTGCTGTGGCTCTTGAAGTCCTGAAACAGAAGTCTCTGTCATCAGTTTCTCAGTCACCAGTGTGTAAGCACAAAGCACGGTACACAGAATGCTTCTACAATGTTAAAAAACAAGAAAAGAAATAACAAATGATGGTGGATTTTATTCACTAAGTAATAAATCAGATTTGCATTTTTAATCTAGAAGGAAGTGATTACCAAGTCCTTAAGACCCAATACAATTCTTTTGATCTCTCTCTGTTTTAATTTTCTAGGAAATAGCTTTCAACCACCTACACCTTGTCTATTGAATTCTCAACCAGTTCTTGCCCTTATCACCATTGGTGATAATGGCAGAGTGCAGCCCTCACTGGTGACTATTGAAATGAGATGATAACTTCCCAGAAACTGCCTAGAAATAATCATCACTTTATTACCCTTTGAAAAGAAGATTGATAGAAAAGTCATTTGAAAGATGGTTCATTACCATGCCCTAGTATGGTTTCTTTACTCACATCTCGCCAAAGCACGAGAAAGGGAGGATTATTCTCTGAGGTCGGAATTTGAAGGCTGTGTGTTTGCCTCTTTGAAGTCTTGGTATTTAATTTTCTGTAGTCATTTCTTGGGCAATTTTCTAAGAAACTAGTTGAAGCTAATTTATCATAAGTTAAAGTCAAATGACAGAAAAGATTTTTTTCCCCCTTAACAGCATTTTATTCCACAGAGGTTAGCTTCTGAAGGAAAATGAGACTTAAATAGCATTTCAAATCTCCAGCCACATGGGTGGGTGCAGAGAATAGAATGAATCCTGGGAACCACACTAGCTCTGTATTTAGTATAGTTATTCAGTTACTTTATGATTTTTCATTTTAGACTATGATGTGCAGATCAAATGCTGTATTTTTTGTGAAACATCTTCCTACAAATAATCAGCTATGTTGCTTCATAGTTCAGAGAAAGATAGGTACTCCTCAAGGGATCACCAACCTTGGTCTCTATCCTTTCCAGACTTGTAATATAAGTTTATATAATTTGTTTAACCTTTCTCTTAACCCCTAACTCTGAAATGGAGATGAAGACACTTAACTTTTCAAATGAAGGTGAATGATAATGAGAGAGCATTTATGAGGTCCTTTGAGAATCTCTCTTCAAAGGCTTATGTGAGCCTGGGATCCTGTTCGATAAATAATAAGAGGTTTTCATTTTGATAAGATGTGATCATTATTGAATGTTTACAGAAGATGCTCAGAGGACCTGTTTCACTACAAACACAAGTGCTTCTGCAATTTCCCCCTTTCTGGAGGGAAAAAGCTCCTGGGTACCTTTTTGCTTTAAAGATTAATTAACTAGTTTTAAAACAGGAAAGGCACCATTTCGTAGTATCTTATACTTACTTTGCTTTTGCATAGATCTGACTTTCTTGGCTAAACAGTTTCACTACCCTCTACTCAGAGAAAACCTTTCAGGACAAGAAATAGAGCCCCAAGCTAGCACTGTCATTGGTGATGTTTTTGAGGCACAGAAAAAAAATCAAATGATTTAGAGTCTTGATATTTGTAAAGCAATGTTTTAGAAAAGGTTTTATCAATGATGATCAAATTTTGTTAATATAGAGCTATTTAGTTATATGATTTTGATCTGTATCTCCCCAACATCTTCTTTTGGCAACTAACTTCATCAGACATTCGCATTTTTTCCACTAGATTTTTCACTGTGGATATTTAGAAATTCCATCTATGAAGTTAGTCGTAGCACTCATGCAGTTATGGTAGAAACTGTTAAGTTAATGACTGTCTAGATAGGGTTGTAACAATTGCCTCTTGTTGAAGGGATTTGGGCTCTACATCTTATTGGTAACCAAGCAACTGATCACAGAGCTTCAGGATGCTCTGCTGATTAGATGAACCTTTAGTGTGTTCCATGATCTGGAATTCCCAGCTCACCCTTGGAGAGCAGAGGGGTTGATGGCAACGGTGAGAGGAATAGCAGTGGTCATCAGGTTCCTGTGTCTACATGGATAGGGTTAGAGTGTCATGGATAGTGGGTGAAAGGATTGGTGAATTATTTTATTAAGGGGGCAGTGTACCTGGAAGATTACGGGTATGCTGCAGATGGAAATCAATATGAGCTGGAATTTATGGAATGAGATGTCTGTCTCCTTACAGAGGATTCTGGAACTATTTTTCAAGGGAAAGTAATTTATGGTATAATGCTAGTTTTGTACAGCTGTTTATGTCTAGCTTATGCTAATAATAGTTTTGAGTATCTCTGTGGTTTGCTGACACTAAAGTTAAAATTGTTAGATGAAATATGACCTGTCTTCAAGGTTGGCCTAGACAGATAAGGAATATGCAACATATTTGGCCAACAGGAATTGTTACAAGGCAACATTATGCTTACAGGTGACATGTATCAGACACCCACTATCTCCCAGCATTATGCTCTGTGTGTATTGGATACCATTTCACTCAATCTAAACAATGACTTAAGAAATTGTATCTATTATGTCCGTTAAAAAACATCTGAACATGCTGCACATAAGTAAGTTGACGAAGGGCATCTCCCAAGGAGAACTGAGATGTAACGCTGGGAGTAGATCAGGTATACAGAAATGCTTGCTATATTGTCCTATGATGGCTTGAAACATAGATTTGAGGAAAATTGCAATCTAACTAGTCCATCAGATAAGAAAATACAAACTGGGCCTTTAGATGCTTCCTGGTGTCCTCTCTATTTCTGTTATATTCATGAAATCTCCTCCACACACTCACGGCTACTTCATCGTGACACTTTGTGACAGGATGCAGGCTGATGTGTTCCTTTGAGTTTGCCAGACACTGTGTCTGCTAGAGAGTTTTTCTGCTTTCACCTGCATTTCTGCATTCCTTTTTTCTTTTTGCCTTTCTGACCAATTAGATATTCACAACAATGTTAATCGTTTGATGCATCAAATGTTCTGTTAGTGTCAATGCAGAATGAAAAAGAGAACCTGTGTCACCTTCAAAGCTTCTGTCAGCCTGGCTCTCACAACATATCCTTGTAGGCCTTGGAAGCTGGACGATAATCAGAAGGTGGCATGAAGTGCATGATTCAGAACAAAGAGAGGCAGATAAATCACATTTTTAAATAGTGTCAGGAAATGTTTCATCTTGTCTTCTCCAAGGGGATGGGTCAGCTAGTGGGGGTGGAAAAACCAAATTTTGAAATCCCTCATCCTGGTTCAGAGGGTGCTGTAGGATTTCAGAAAGCTCTCCCACGAGCCCTGGCAAAGATGGACTGAGATCAGTGTATTGCTTTCTCCTTTCTCATCCTTTCTCCTTATGGCCACTTCCCTCCACTTTTCCTCCTTCTTCCTCATCTTTCCTCTTGATCCCTTTGTCCCTTCTTTTATCAAGTCCCTTTTTCTGTTAAATTTTTTACACTACTAGCTGCGAATGTGGATTAAGAAACAGTGTCAATTTTATCAATGTCCTCAGACATGTAAAAATAGAAAATATGAGAGCTAAAAGGATGGATAAGGAGAAAGATATTAAGATACTTCATTTCATCTAAAGTTAATATGACTGTTACTGAGCTGTGACTATCACTCAGGCCTCTAAATCACCAGCCAGTCTAATGGTAGCCACCTCAGTATATTAAGGCAAGTGATGTTCTCTTTAGTATATTAAGTGCCTTTTGTTTTTCAAACAGATTCAGATATTCATGTGACTAAGTCTTTAGCTCAGAAATCTTAATAAGACTAACACTAAGGTGTCTAATTTGGTAGATCTCAGCCTCGATTGATCATTATGTGGTAACACACTGATTTGTGCTGCTTCTTACAGAGGCCATCTTAAGAAGGTAGGTGAAGTCGGGCGTGGTGGCGCATGCCTTTAATCCCAGTACTCGGGGAGGCAGAGGTAGGAGGATCGCCAAGAGTTCGAGGCCAGCCTGAGAATACATAGTGAATTCCAGGTCAGCCTGGACTAGAGTGAGACCCTACCTCGCAAAACCAAAAAAAAAAAAAAAAAAAAAAAAAAAAAAAAAGAAGGTAGGTGGATCCCAGTGCCTCAGGCCACTAATGGTGGAGGCCTACTACGATGTCTTTTCTCCAAGACAGAAAAAAATTCCACCTGAGAAAGAGAAGTTTCATTCCTGGAGATAGGGAAGATGTGTTCGGTAAGAGGGAGAGGTCTAGTTCAAGAGTACTGGAAAGACTGACATAGTTGTGGTCTGTGACATGACACGAAGCAGCCTGTGTCCTCACTCGTCATGGGGCCAAGGAAGTCACCTGTGAATGGGCCTCATGGCCCTGCACCATACGCCTAGTGATTAGGAGTCCTTTTGAGTTTTCCAAACCCTCATTAAATTGTGTTTTATATGTTGGAGAAACTTCCAAATATGATTCATTGAGTCTTATGTGATTTTAGAGAGGTTTAGAGAAGGCAACTTGTCATTTTTTGCACCTGCATGCTGTCTCGTAAATTCATCACAGTTACCAAATGGGCACCAGGCAGAACTGTCATGGAAATTAAAGAGAATTACACTAAACACTTAGTATCATCTGGCACAGTAGGCATAATGAAAATTATTAATATGTTTATTTCATTTTTGTTTCTTTACCAAAATTATCTCTAGCCCAAGATTTGTGGAAATAGAGCAACTTCTTCTTTAAAACTTAAGACTAAATAGTTCATATCACAGGTAATCAAATGATCTAATTCAAAGAGTCCTATACTAGTGTGAGGCTACGTGACACCAAAATGTCAAATGACAAAATAGCCGTTTGAGTGACCATGGATGATTTCAAGTGAAATGACTCTGTAAGACCTGAATTTCAATGAGTGGTTTAAATATTTAATTCGAATACTTCAATAATACTATCTTTTTTCATTTATTTTATTTTATTTATTTATTTGAGAACTACAGACAGACACAGAGAGAAAGAGGCAGATAGATAGAGAATGGGCATGCCAGGGTCTCCAGTCACTGCAAATGAACTCCAGATGCATGCGTCACCTTGTGCATCTGGCTTATGTGGGTCCTGGGGAATCAAGCCTTGAACCAGGATCCTTAGGCTTCACAGGCAAGCTTGTAACTGCTAAGCCATCTCTCCAGGCCCAATATTATATCCCTTAAAAAAAAAACATATTTATTTATTTCTATTTCTTTGAGAGAAAGAGAGAGCGGAAGAGGCAGAGAGAGAGAGAATGGGCTCACCAGGGCCTCCTGCCACTGCAAACTCCAGACACATGTGCCCCCTTGTGCATCTGGCTTACATGGGGAACCAGGGTCCTTAGGCTTTGCAGGCAAACACCTTAACCGCTAAGCCATTTCCCCAGCCCTGTATTATATGTTTTTTTAAGGCCCCAAGAACTATGATTATGAGTAGTGGTGGGGGCGGGGCTGTCTCTGAATCAATTCACATTTTTGGTGACAGGTTCTATCATCTTCAACAGATGAATCCCAAGGGAGCCCTCAAGTCTGCAGGGGAGAAATATGAGGAATACACATTCCAGGGACGAGCTGAGCGAAAGGCACACATCCTTTTGTTCACAAACTGTTAAGTAGAACTCAGTTACAGCAGCCGTGCCTACTTGCAAACAAGGCTTGGAAATGTGTCCATCAATATGCCCAAGACAGAAAAAAAGGGGAGGCTTGATGCACAGTTAGCAAGCTGTGTTGAACTAGACACTGTCTCTTCTGGTCCAATTCTTTGATTGTGGCTCTGAAGGATGTAGGATGGCTTTTGAGCATGGGTTTTCTTTCTATAGAAGTGCTCAGGAAAAAGTTCTCTCTATTTAGGACATGGAGCACTGTTGACTAACTCCCCTTAGTCAAAAGACACCAGATATCTTTAAAGTCTTGTCATATACATTCCCTTTTAGGTTTCACAATCCCTTTATAATGGAAAAATCTATTGGTCACAAAAAAGTAAACTCTAATTGGAATGAGAGTGGCTTTATTGAATAACTGTTGGCTTGGTGACAGCTATCAAATATGTCCGTTGTCCCTCTGCTGCTTGACCCCTGCCCATCCCCCCCATAGCTCTAAGCAACACTGTGTGAAAGCAAACATTCCTGCCCTCCTTTACATTGCATGCAGCCAGCTAGCAGGCAAACACACAGTGAGGTAAGAGTGGAAATTTACATAAGGAGCCTATTAATATACTATACAAATGAGGGTCCTGCAGAGAATGTTAATTCATTTCCTACACTGAATGGCCATGATCACTGTAAATTTTCACAATGGTGAGAACGAAAATGGAAGTAGAAAGTTTGGATATACATAAGAGAAGGGAATTGACAAACTTTTCCAAAGAGAGCTCATTATCACATACATTGAAGGCTTTAAAGCGTAGATTCATCAGCTTGAAAATAATGTTTATGAGTCACCTTTGATTTCGCAAAGAGAACTGAGTGGGGAGCAGAAATATTTTAATAAGATATTTTAATCTGTCAACTTTTAAAACTGGAAACATACTTAGAGCACTATTATGAAAAAAAAATCAATCTACTTTACTCAACCCCTCAAGAGCTATTACTGCTTGCTTCCTTTATTGGCACAGTCATTGATTAATTGGTCTAAGGTTGATTTTGTGCCCACATGTTCTAGGCACTATGCCAAGATGATCAGGTGAGTACTCATCTGTCTTGAGACCATAGACACATCAAGCCACCCACTTGCATGAAGAGGCACATTGGAGACCTTAGTGAGATGTTTTTGGAGTCAATAAAGACAAGACTTCCTCTTTTACAAGAAGGAAAGAAAACCTTCATGAAGAATGACAAATAAGGGCTGGTGATTGCTTAGCAGTTAAGACGCTTGCCTGTAAAGCCAAAGGACCCAGGTTTGATTCTCCAGGACCCACGTCAGCCAGATGCACAAGGTACATGCGTCTGGAGTTTGTTTGCAGCAGCTGCCAGCCCTAGCATGCCCATTTTTTCTCTCTCTCTCAAATAAATAAATAAACAAATAAAAATAAAATATTAAAAATAATGAATGGTGAATGAGAAGAAATAAGTTATTTGGAGGAGGGAACTGTAACTGGGAGACATGCTTGAGGACTCATGAGTAGTTGTGTATCTTGCTCCATGGGCATATATTGGATAATGTAGGTGTGGCGGTTTGAATCAGATGTCCCCCACAAACTTATGTGTTCTGAATATTTGTGCCCCAGCTGGTGGCAGTTTGGGAGGTGGGTTCTTGCTGGAGGAGGGTGTTGCTGTAGGTGAACCTTGAGGCTTATTAGCCCCTAGCTTGTTAGTATTAAGCCCAATCTCCTGCTGTTTTTTGCCATCTATTGTGGTAAGAGAGTGAGGTCCAGCCTCTGTTCTACCATCTTTCCCCTGCCATTGTGGAGCTTCTTCTTGAGACTATACACCAAAATAAACAACTTCCCTCCAATCAGCTACTTTTTTGTGTGTGTTTTGGTTTTCTTTTCTTTCAAGGTAATGTCTTGCTCTAGCCCAGGCTGACCTGGAATTCACTATGTAATCTCAGGCTGGCTTTGAACTCACAGCGACCCTCCTACCTCAGCCTCCTAAGAGCAGGGATTAAAGGTGTGCACCACCATCCCTGGCCCATTGGTTACTTTTGGTGAGGTTTTATCTCAGCAATGCAAAGGTAACTACAACGGTCCAATATAATAAGAGATGGAATTGGAAGAATGGTCCCATTTAAACAATATTTTATTCATTTGCAAGGAGAGTGAGAGAGAGAGAATGGTGTTCCAGGGCCTCTTGCCACTGCAAATGACCTCCTGATGCATGTGGCACTTTGCATATCTGGCTTTACATGGGTTTTGGGGAATTGAACCTTGGGCTACCAGGCTTTGCAAGCTAGTACCTTTAACCACTGAGCAATGTCTCCAGCCTTGGTTATATTTGTTAAATGCTTTTCCTGAATTCATGAGCGGTTAGCTTACTTTGTTTTGTTCTTTTGAGATTTAGCTAGCCTTCAACTAGTGATCCTCTTGCCTCGCTCTCTTGAGCACCGAGATGGTAGGCGTACACCCAATTCCCCAGCAATGAGAAGCTAGGTTTTATCGTGCATGCTAGGGGCCTAACCAAATGTTTGAAACAGTGAATTCTGGGTAGTTAATGAATCCAGTAAACACACCAATCAGCTACTGAGTGTAAACTCCCTAACCCTGAAGTTTACTGCTGAATATGATCCCCATAGAAACTAATGGCTGAAAGAACAATGGCAGAGATGGCTAAGTATTTTGGAGCAATTCCTCAGATCAACTGTGTATAAATTTCTTTTTATATCACCACTAATTGCCTTATTTTTGATGTATTTGATGGAAGTTTGCTGACTTATATGTCAAATGTGGCTTTGGAAAAGACTTGTTCTATAACATACAGCTATGAAAAAACATATACAAGCAAGAAAAGATTTTTAATTTACCTTTCAATTTTATTGCAACTCATCCTGTTTAAGAATTGTGACAATGGCAGGTTTTACTATATACTGGGACAAATTGCTCTGCTGTGTGTTTTGGTGATGCACACCTCCAATCAATTGCTATAGCCCTAGTGTGTATGGTGGGGGCGATTTCCTGGAGCAGATGCTGGGTACATGGGGAAGGGACATTCAAACATGGTGCAAGGAATGGTTTCCTTTGGCCAAAAGAGCAAGGCTTTCAGAACAGCTGGTCTGTGTACTCCCTAGCCGAGTCTGAGCATGGAGAAAGAGGACACCTGGCAGTGAAAAGGTTTCAATGGCAGTATTCAGGTTCACTTGGCCAAAATGAATTCCCTTATAATCAGTAGGTTCACAGGTAGTGTGGAAGAAAAGCCTGCTTACTGACTCAGCAAAGCTCTTCCATAAATTCATGCTTTTGCTCCAAGATATCTAATACTGATGAAGGTCTAGTTTATTATAGAGAATGTGCTTTGCTAGTATGCATGAAGCCCTGGGTTTGATCTCCAGCGTCCCCCTCACATGCACACATGCACACACACACACACACACACACACACACACACACACACACACACACAGAGAGAGAGAGAGAGAGAGAGAGATTCCATGAAACAATGCAAGTCATTGTCCCTGTATAACCTACTTCTGTGGTTTGGATACCTCCTGTAAAAGTTCATGCATTGGAAATTTAATCCCCAATTGCATTTTTGATAGTACATGCAGGAAAGGCCTTTGGAAATCAATTAGGATTAATGAAGCCATGAGTTAAGGTCACCATGAAGACGCTGGTGGTTCTGCAGAAGGAGGTGCTGCTCTCACCATGTGATTGCCTTGCAGGAAGGCCCTTGTCAGATGCACTATGGTAGTACACTGGCACCACATTCTTGGTCTTCTCAGACATCACCAATGTAAGCTAAGAAAAGCTTCGTCCTTTATAAATTACCAGTCTCAGGTATTTTGTTTAACAGACAAAAAAAAAAAAAAAAAAAAAAAAAAAAAAAAAAAAAAAAAGACCTAGAAATACCCCTTCTTGTACAGTGCCTTTCAAGATCATTGGCATTTCGCTCATGACCTATGTGTCCTGGGCTGGGAAACTGAGTGTTGCCCATTTGACCTTTGGTTTTTCTTGAACTTGAATAGACCACTTGGATTGGTGACAAACTGAATTTCATTGGATCATATTTTGTGAGCCCCGAATTAGGGAGTAAAGACATGTATAAGAAAGACTGTAGATGTGCATGATAGTAAAAGATGGGAAATGATTCACCTGAGGAAGAAGACTGCAGAATAAAGGTTAAAGATGGGAAATGACATGTGTCATTGGCCCAAGAGATTTCTCACAATGTCAGGCAACATTAGCCTTCCTCTCACTGTAGTTTTAAGTATATATTTTCTTCTGGGAGTATTCAGCATCTGTCTGGGTTATAGTCCAAGCCTCTTGCCTTCATTTTTTTTTTTTCTCCCTTTGGTGAAGAGTTTTGAACTCAGGAGCTCAAACAGTCTAAACTTGCTTTAGTAAGGCACGATCAAAGTAAGAGTTTGCCTACAGGGGCCACAGGTATACTGAGCTATTCTTCACTTTGACATCATCTTTCCTCACTATGAACATTTTAGAATGTGTTACCTAACCTGACATTTCTTCTAGTAGATTCTTTCTTCCTGCCAACATTAACCAATTGGCCATATAACACATCTGGGGGCGTTTTTTCCCCTGTGATTTGGGTCTCTACCGCTTGTTGTCCTGTGCCCTGCCTGAAGCAATTCCTAAGGCAGGAATGAAAGTTTAAATTGTACATCTCTGGTGATGTCGTTTTGAGTCCCTTGGAAAGTGTTTTATTAGGCTTTGGAAAAGAAACTCAAAGAAACTTGTTCTCTAGCTAGGTAAGGGAGAGTCTCTTGCCCAGGACTTTCTCTGCTTAACTGGGGAGGATGCTTTGCGCTCTTTGGAGGAAGAAGGGCTCATAGGCCAGGTAGTACTAGCAGGCCCTTGCTCTTGTCTGTTGGCACAGAAAGCTCTGTGTCATCTCATATTATTTTTGGCCTCACTCAGGCGCAGTAACCTCATGCTGGTCAGCTGCATTCAAGACACTCACACTTGCCTCTAGTCTGAGCCTTCCAGTCCCAGCTAGGATTTGAACTCATGGTCCCGGGAGCAGGATGGATTAGTGCTCAAGGGCTCCCACGCTGACTCTATCAAAGCTTTCCTCCACACATCTCCATTATGTGAACAGCTCTGTTAACCAAACCTATTATCTTTCCCCCTTGGTTTTCAACTTGAGAAGGGGAAAGCAACTTCTTTAATGGCCCACAGATTGATGATTAACATTTTACATGTCCCTGCTGCTAAGTAAAAGAACTGCTTTGTGGACAGTGAAAATGCCTAGGAGAAGGAAGCGGGAGTCAACTTGGTTTATTAAGTTGTGCTGCTTCATTAATCACAATCTTTTTTTATGGCGGTGCTTAAAGGCTCATCCATTGTACTTCTCGGGAATGGGGCAGATCAAAACCAAGTGCTTTTAGTGCACCTTTGACATCTGGCATAGCAGCCGGCTATCTGCGATATTGCTCTCTAGTAGGATGGGGACTGCATTCACTGTGACCGTGCTGGCCTCTCTGATTTAAGCTACTGCAGAGGGCAATGAATTACCTTAAAGGAGCTCCACTGTAGAACTCCAAGTTTTATGCCAGACCCCCGCCAGGCTCCCCACTTTATGAGTATGAACAATCAGACAATTGAACTGATTTGACTTCGCCACTCCTGGAGTTTCATTGCTGTGAACCTGGGTTGTAATGATGGTGATGCCATGCTAAGTGCTGCTCTGACTAGCAGCAGAGCTTGCTGCCCGTTCAAGTAGGGCACCCATTCTTGTTAGCTGAAAACTGCTCTGATTTGCAGCAAGGGCGGGGGGATAGAGCTCATGCAATCAGATTAACTCAACTCTGAATGTTATTTTCATTTAACATTGTGGAACCAGGCAGTGTCCCAATTTTTTTAAATGGTAAACTCATTAAAAGGCAGGGTTCTTTTGCAAGAAATCTTTACAGCACTGGTGTGGAAGGCACCTGCTAAGTCCTGATACAGATTGCAGACATACATACCCACAGAAACTTACACATCTAATGTACATATTCACCTATACCACAGACAAGCTTGGACTGTCTTATCCAAAGAAGCATCACAATAAATATTTATTGAATTCATTAGTTAATCCAAGAAGTTAAACCAATTCCCTTTCAAAGGACAAAACTTGCATTGACCTTTGGTATAGTATATGAAATGAAGACAATAAAATGGCATTTTACAGCTTTCACACAGAGATTAAAACTTACTATTCAAGAATACAAGTTTCTTATGTGAAAATGAAAAATAACCTATCCTATAAATGAGTAATTCTCTTCTAAGATATCTGACAGGATACTGAGAAATGAGCTGAACACAAAGAGAAGAAAATTGTCATCATTAGTATTGTTTGCTATGGGCCAGCATTTTTCTGGATGCTTCTAGTAAATCACTCAAATCTTGTGTAAAGTGGTAACATCCAGAGGTGAGTTAACCCGACTGCACCAGTGTTGTTCTTCACTCCAGGCAGAAGATGAGGCACAGAGAAATTCACCTACTTCCTTGTTCCAAATCACCAGGCATATAAAAGTGGGTGCCAGGGCCTGAACTTTTGCTTTTGAACTGCAACTTTACACTTAGCCCTTATCCTGTCCTGCCTCTAATAAACCTTTGTCATATATGGATGATTTAAGATGATTAGTTCACTTCTATCTTTGTGTCTTTGTGTATATGAATGATGTAAGTGAGTGGGTGCACAGGTGGTGCAGTGCCCATGCATAGGGCAGAGGACAGCCTTGCATGCCAGTCCTCACCTTCCACCTTGTTTGAGACAGGGTCATTTTATCATTTTACCACTGTGAACATATGTGAGTCTAGCTGTGAGTTTCTGGAGATTCTCTTGTCTCTGCTTCCTGTCTTCTTTTCCAGTGATGAGCTTAGTATATTATCTTTTATGCTGCATTTCTGTATTTCCTGTGTGTAGTCTACCTTTTCCTGGTGCTCATTATGATTTGAAACAAAATTTCTCTTTTTTTTAGCTGTTGCAACAAACTTTTTCGCTGGAGAGACATGAACATATATCTATTCATCCCCAGTAGAACTCAGACAATGGACAAATTGATTGTGCCCAAATCCAATTTTGGTGAACCAGTGAGTTTATTGGGTTACTTCCAGGTGCATGAATGACTCAAAGGCAGCTGCATCACCAGAATTCCCATCCCAGCACAGGTGATGACTCACCGAAGCTCACTGCTGGGCTGGTCAGAAGGTCGGCTCCAGTCCCACACCACCCTATTCCCCCAGCAGTTGTTTGCTGCATGTATAACCTCCAGGAAAGGTTTATGATCTTATTAAGTTTCAGGAGCTTCTTGAGACTTGTGAGGTCCTCTGCCTTGTTTATGTGCAAGATCTTACTGATCTTTAACTTTCTAAGTCTTAATGAGTTTCCACCTGGATGAAATGTTTAAATTTGGAGGAAATTGTTTCCATCATTAGCATTCAATTCTGTAAATTATGAGGGAAGTAATCAGAGCTGCGGAAATGGCTCACTGGGCAAAAGCACTTGCTGTGCAAATGTGATGATCTGAGTTCAGATCTCCAGAACCCAATTGAAGCCAGACATGCAAGCGCACAGTTCACAGTTAAGAGACCATGGACTGGGCTGGAGAGATGGCTTAGCAGTTAAGGCACCTGCCTTCTAAGCCTAAGATCGCTGGTGCCAATCTCCAGCGGTTCCAATCTCCAGGTCCCACGTTTAGCCAGATGCAGTGATGCAAGGGCGCAATGCCGCACTTGACCACAAGGGGGTGCACACATCTGGATTGCATTCACAGCAGCTGAGAGACTGCTGGTATGCCCATCTCTATCTGTCTTTCTCTGTCTCTTTCCAAAAAAAAAAAAAAAAAAAAGACCATGGACTATGGGGATATTTGAAACATGGGGACCTTTAAAGTTGGATTGAATACACTGCATTTATACATCATGGCTGATCATCAGTTTATGGGTGCCAGAGGCATGATATGGTGGTTTGAGTAAGATGCCCCCCATAAATCCATGTGTTCTAAATGCTTAGTCTGCAGTTGATGGTAATTTAGGAGGTGGAGTCTTGCTGGAGGTGTGTTGTTGGGGACAGGTTTAGGTGCCGTAGAAGAAATTTAACAAAGAAACCACACCTAGATTGTACTCTAAAGCACAACTTTCTCTTGTACAAGCTTTTACCAGGGAGACAGCATGACACCGAACCTCCTCACTATCTATGCAGCTGCTCCCTGCTTGTATGTTATCTGGTAGTGCAGCCAGAGGCACAAATACCTTGAGCAAACAGCTTTTTGTTCTACATTTGTGCTTTCTTCCTCCTCCTCCTTCTCCTCCTCCTCTTTATTTTTTCCAGGTAGAGTCTTTCTCTAGCCCAGGCTGACCTGGAATTCACTCAGGGTGGCCTTGAACTCATGGTGATCCTCCTACCTCTGCATCCTGAGTGCTGGGACTAAAGGTGTATGCCACCACCCCCAGCTACATTTGTACTTTCTTATCACTGATTTACTGCTAAGAAATTTTCCATTTATGCTCCAAAATCACATTACCTTAGAAACTTGTAACCCAGCAATAGTGTAAAGAATTCAAGGTGATATTAGACTGCCTGCCAGACTGTCTATAAAAACTCCGAGTCATCAGAGCTCAGGACTCAGGCATTGGAAATTATTCCCCTGAGTCCATATTGACATTTTTGATTTTTCACTCCATCTCTGGTGCCATCTCCGTGTGACTCAGTTTCCTGTAACATAGAGGTATTAAAGCCAGTACCCCTTAGTCAGAGTTCAGTTCACTCTTCTGCTGTGGCAAAGATGGCATCCAGCCTCTGCTCATACCATGTTTTTCCCTGGCACCATGACACTTCCTCATCAAACTAAGCCAAAATAAATCCCTTCCTCCTATGGTCTGTTTTTGGTTGGGTGCTTTGTCCCAGCAATGAGAAGGGAACTACAGCAAGTATCAAAGAATCCTCAAATCACTCTCAGGTGTGATAATTTATTAGGAGAGGTCACAGCATTCTCTCAGGGCAATTATACTCAGGGATTTGTTTTATTACAAGAAAAGGGTATAAATTAAAAATAGCCAAAGGAAGAAATGCACAGAGCAAAACCCAGGAGGAGTACAATAGTGAAGATTCTGTAGGTGGGAATGGCTTTACTGTTTCCAACCATGTTGTGTGACAGTACATATGCACAGTGCTAATGGGGGAATCTCACCTTTGCCTTTCTTGTACAGGCATTTTAATGGGATTTCCTGTATATCTGTCTTCTAGTGTCCTTCCAGTAGGTTGGGATAATACCTTTAGTCTCTAGTCCTTGCATTGGGAACTCATGAGAAGAGGGGTCCAAAGTCTCACCATAATTATTTTGTTGGGCTGGGAAATAGAATAAAGAGCTTGCTGTGCAAGTATGAGGACTTGAATTTGGATCGCCAGGACTTATCTACAGCTGGTTGTGGTGGCAAATTCTGTAATCTCAGTGCATCTATGGTGAGAAGGAAAGTGGAAACAAGAGAACCCCCTGAGGCTCATAGGCCAGCTAGCGTGGTATAAGCAGAGGCAAACAGCAAGAGACCCTACCTCAAACGAGGTGGGAGGTGAGGACCAACACCTGAGGTTGATTTCTGACCTCTACATGGGTGTCGTGGTACGTGTATGCCTGAACACATGAAATCACATGCATACATATGACGTGCACGCATGTGCACACACATTAAGAAAATCATATTGTTAAACTGTCTAGTGACCCAAGTTCCCAGGATTCAGGGGATAAGAGATGACTTCTCAGTAGTCAGGGGCAAAATCCAGACTGGTTTTGAGGAAAGGGAAATATTTTCCTGAATATCATAAATACAAGACAAATTCAGTCAAGAATATTAAAGCAAAGCAAGGGGGCAGAGGGACGTGATGGCAGCTCTTCCTATAGATACTTTGGGGGTGGTGGGCATCTGAGCCAGCATATATCAGGCAGGGAAAGCTACAAGAGGGAAGGCACCAATGCAGAACACATTTGACAACGAAGAGCAAAGAGATTATTTCAGCCAAAGAGCAAGTCTAGTGGGGGCAGCCAAGGAAGTGGTGAGAGGCTGGAGAGAGAGGGTCAAATGAGGTTTGAAGGAAGATGGACCCTCCCAGGCTTTCTATGTTTGGGATTTTCCTCTGACAGAGATGTGAGACTACTGGAAGAATTTGGACAGAGGAAAGACATGCTGCTGATTTAACAAAATACTGGAGACAGAGTCATTTATAAAGAATGGAGAATTGGTTTGACTTGTGTTGCTGAAGCCTGGGTACTGCCTGAGCATGGTTCCAGCCTCTAGGAAGGCTGTTTGTGCTATATTGCAGCCCAGTGGAGGGCATCACATAGCAGGACAGATGAGGCTCACCAGCAAGGCTCTCTTCCTTTTCTGGTAAACCATTCATGTTGTCACAGGGCCCACCCTTATCATCTCTTCAAATTTTAATAATTTTAAATTTTATCTTCATTTCCTTTTTTAAATTTTATGTTTTTTATTTTTATTTACTTGAGAGAGAGAGAGAGAGAGAGAGAGAGAGAGAGAGAGAATGGTCACACCAGGACCTCTAGCCACTGCAAATGAACTCCAGATGCATGTGCCATTTTGTGCATCTGGCTTATGTGGGTACTGGAGAAGTGAGCCTCAAACCAGGGTCCTTAGGCTTCAGAGGCAAGCACATATCTGCTAAGCCATCTCTCCAGCCCTCATTTCTTTTTTAAAAAAGTATTTGTACTTATTTTCAAGGAGTTAGAGGGGAGAAGAATGAGAGAAGTAATTGGTGCACTAGGGCCTCTAGCCACTGCAAACGAACTTCAAATGAATGTGCCACTTTGTGCATCTGGCTTTACATGGGAACTGGGGAATCAAACCTGGGTCCTTAGGTTTTGCAGGCAAGCACCTTAACTGCTGAATCATCTCTTCAGCCCTGTCTGCATTTTTCCTTTAATTCAAGGGTTAACTAGAGGAAAGTTCTGGATGTTTTGCTGGCAGTTTTCATTTTGCTTAATATCTTCTGTCCGGAAGAATAATTTCTTCTTTTTAGGAATTTATTGAGAATTTCTCTGTGACCCAGCACATACTCAATTGTTATGAATGGATCATGTGTTTTAAACTAATGTATACTCAAAAATTTATTGGGTACAGAGTTAAATATTTATCTATTAGATCAATTTTGTTAACTTTTATTAATATCTTTAAATTGTCTTGGAAAGAAACCCCACTTGATCTCCTAGGTTCTACTAATTGTGGAGTTTATGTCCTGAGGGTTCTCAAGCTTTTCTTAGACCTATAATATGTTTTGTTTTGTCCATTTGAAAATTACACCATTAGGTATGTAAAAGAGTACTGGGTCCTCCAGCTACTGAGCTGTCTAAGTAGTGAGGCTTCTAGGTGGTTCTCTAAATAGTTCACACTATAGTTTTTCTTGAATTCTACTTGTGTCTGATGACTATTTCTACAATTAGATTTTTTTGTTAGTGTTTATTTTGGGCTTTTAAAAATATTACTTATTTGTTTTCAAGCAGAGAGCGAAATAGAGAGAGAGAGAGAGAGAGAGAGGGAGAATGAGAAGGAATGGGTATGCCAGGGCCTCCAGGCACTGCAAACAAACTCCAAACACATGCGTCACTTTGTGCATCTGGCTTTACATGGTTACTGGTGAATCATACTCTGGTCATTAGGTTTTGCAGGCAAGTGCCTTCACAACTAAGCTCTCTCCAAGAAGGTTTAAAATATATTTTTATCTACTTTCAATCACCGAGATACACACACACACACACACACACACACACACACTCACACAATGGGCAGTTTTTTATGTGTGGTGTAGTATGTGGTGTATGTGTGTGCTCATGGAAGTGAATATGCACATACAGGTGCCTAGGCAGAAGAGGACATTGGGTGTCCTCCTGTATCACTGTTCCACTTTGTTTTCTTGAGGTAGAGTCTTTCACTGAACATGGAGCTCATAGTTTTTTGGTTAGACTAGCTGGCCGCTGAGTCCCAGTAATCCTATCCTTGCTGTACTCAGAACTGGAGTTACAGGCATGTGTGACTATACTTGGCTTTTTGCAGAGATGCTTATGCAGCAAGTGCTCTTAGCCACTGAGCCATCTCCCTAGTCTCTATCTTGGGCTTTTTTTTTTTTTTTTTCCTTCTTTTCAGCTTTTTTTTGTCTGTCAATTCTCTGTAAATTCTCTTTGAAAACATACAAGATATCTAAAATACCCGATTTTCAGACCCATATTTAAAAGGGGAATTAATACATCTGTTATAAATTATCAACATGCATTGTCTTATTTTAGTGTAATTTTATTACAGATTGTCAGGATATTCTGTATGTACTATTTCTTCTGTCACATTCCCTTTAGGAATGCAGTACACTCCTTCATCTTTTTGACATTTTTTTCTGCATTACAATTAAGAGTTTAATTTTGCTCACATAGCTGCAGCATTCTTATGATTACATTTACTGGCACTTTACAGCATAAATACTATAGTGTAAAAACTTTTCTTGTGCCACTTCTTTCTTTTTAATTTTTCATTGTGTGTGAATATATGTTCACGTGTGTGAGTGCTGGCACATGTGTGCCTCTGTGCCTGTGTGCAGGTCAGAGGACAACTTTCAGGTTGGTCCTCGCCTCCCACCTGATTTTGAGGTAGGATGTCTTGTTCTCATTGTTCACCAGGCTAGCTGGTCCACGAAAATGCAGGACATTCTTCTCTTACCTCCTATCTTGGGTTCAGCATGCTGGATTACAGAAGCCTGCCACAACTTCTGGCTTTTACATGGAGTCTAGAGTTCCACACTCAGCCACTCAGACTTTTTTTTTTTTTTTTTTTGGTTTTTCGAGGTAGGGTTTCACTCTAGCTCAGATTGACCTGGAATTCACTCTTCTCAGGGTGGCCTTGAGCTCACCGCGATCCTCCTACCTCTGCCTCCCAAGTGCTGGGATTAAAGGCATGCGCTACCACGCCTGGCTCACCACTCAGACTTTAACTACTGAGCCATCTGTCAGGCTCTGTGTCATTTCTTAGTGATATGGTACTTTTAAAATATAAATTTTCATATATTGATCCATGCTGCTACCTAATAAAATTATCTTTTAAATTTCAATAGATATTTAAGAAGCAGCTTTTTGTTATGCTTCAGATATAAAGATGATCTTATTTCCATTCTCTAATTATCTGATTAACTATTTCCCTTTGATTATCTTAAGCACTATACTCCTGTGCATATATTGATAAGAATCTTTAGTAAGAATGGTTTGTCTGACAGCTATTAGTGAAATGGTAAGATCCTCTACAAGCTATTCTCTTGTAACAATTATTTGAAATCAAGTTTGTCAGAAGATGCAGATTTATAGGCATAGCATGCTGTGCTGACAGCACAGTGCAGCATATGACTTCTTTAAGTGGTAGAATTCATTTTATGTGTTTAATTGCTTTATGAAGAGTCTCAATCTTGAGTTTATAGTCCTACTAAATTCTGAAGAGCTTCCTTATATTTCTCAGGTAAGGTGGGAAATTGTACTTTATGGATGAGTTTTGGAAGTACTTCTCCCATGTATTGACATCCTGTAACACAGTTTGCTCAGAGGGTATTGAGATGCTCCAATGAAGAATGTAGGTGGAAGACATAAGTTGTGAAATGCTTTACAATAGATCACTGCCATTATTATACTGGTCATTCAATCAGCATCATTTAATTACATTTGATGTCTAACTTGGCTGCCTTCATAAAATATTTCCATTTTCAGTAATCTATACCATATAAAAAGGGAAAATATGAGATTTTGTACCCAAGGGTATAGTGAATATGTGATAATTATTTATTTAGAAATGAATTGTAACATACAGCTTCCTTTTAAAGACAGACCTTCGGATCTCTTTTTTCCTGCTGATTCTGATAACACATCTGTGGAATTCAGTGTCCCAGCGGTCACTTTGGTCAAACACAAAGCCAGGCAGATGCTTTCTCAAGCTCCAGCCACCTGGCAGGCCATTGTTCTCTTGGCAAGAGGCTTCAGACTGGGAAATCTGAGAAGGACATTACATCTCAGCTGAAGCCAGAATTATGAGCTGGTGATTTGCTATGAGATAGATATAAGGTTTACCATAAGCATCATTTGGAGTGGAATGGGAAGCTTGGGGATTTGCGTCCATCAGGTGGAAGGAACAGGAGCCAGGAGGTAAATTATAGACAAAAATGTTTTGCCAGCTGGTGAAACATTGCAACTCAATTCCAAAGCAGGTAGAGGTGCCATCAGTAAAAGAGGGTACTCGGGCAAGCTGGTAGCCATTTTGCCAGGGTCTTTGTCTATGGGGAATTTTTCATTCTACCCAACAAGTGGTTAGGAGAAAATACCCTCATTTCCCAAATCCCATGAACCTCTTCCCCAAGTAGGGTACTAAGAGCCTCAGAAAGATTTCATAATCATTAGGTATGTACAGGTATTATATATAGTTCCTTATTGCTTCATACAAAGATATTTATTAAATGCTAATATTTATTACAAAATAATTTAGTAATTAATTTTGTCTTAACTTCCATTTCCTCAAAACTTAAATTTTGTATAAAAAAATTCAGTAAGATTTTCTTCTTCCAGGAGATCCAGCTTAAATACACATTTCTGTGCCTATGCACTCAAAAACCTCTTGCAAAGATTTCCTTGAGTTTCTTGGTGTTATTTAAATTCTGAACATTATATAAGCCATGTTGAGGTTGTCCATTACTGCAATTTGGAGGCTTTGAAGGGGTGATGCTATGGTTTGGATATGAAATGTTCCACAAAGATTCATGTGTTTGAACGCTTGGTGGCACTGTGTTTGGGAGTGGAATCTCTGGGATTCAGAACATGGCTGGTTTACACAGGCCATGGCGTTGGTTCTGGGAGTCATATCTGACTCCTCTGACTTCCAGCTCAAGTGTTTCTGTCTGCCACTGGGATATAACAAGCTGCAGCAAGCTCCCATGCCACAGACCACCCCATTACAACTCCATACCTTCCTCATCAGGGCATATTATATCCTCTAAACTGGGAGCCAAAATAAACCTCTGCTCCCTTACACAGCTCTGTCAGTTATGTCATCATGATGATGAGAAAAGTAGCTTTCAGAGGAAGGAGGTGTCACATTATTCCCTGAATAACCAACACCCCAAACCAGACACTTACCACTTAGTTCTTTTTATTTTTACAATTATTTTTAATCAAGAACTTTAATATATGAATATACAGTAATTTGAACATGTTTCCATCTCTTTATCTTTTTTTGTCCCATCTCTCCAGCCCTCTACCCTCAAGGACCCTCTCTTTCAAGGTAGTCTTTCCTCTGTTTTGTTGTTTCCTTTCCTTTGTCCTCTGTCTTCCATGTGTAAATGTTGATGAGCTCAGAACCATGCTGGTCTTGTGAGGGTATCACAGCGTGGTCATGAAGGTATCAGTCAATCCCTGTACAGAGGATAATGTCTCTGAATACACTTTCCTACCCTGTCACTTGTATACTTTTTTAAAATAAAAAATTATTTATATATTTATTTACTAGAAAGAGAGAGAAAGAGGCTGATTATATATATGGAGAGAGAGAGAGAGAGAGAGAGCGAGCACACTAGGGCCTCCAACCACTGCAAACAAATCCAGACTCATGCATCACCTTGTGGATCTGGCTTTACATAGGTACTGGGGAATTGAACCTTGGTCCTTTGGCTTTGCAGGTAACCACCTAAACATCTAAGCCATCTCTCCATATCTCTTATATTCTTTCTGCCCCCTTTTCTGCAAATGTTTCCTGGGCCTTGGAGGGCATGGTGGGAATCTTTAGGGTCGAACTCTTGATAGCCTTTTATTTTCTACTTTGATAAGTTTTGAGTCTCCTTAGTGTCTACTACCATAGAGATGGTTCTCTACCCAGCAGTGAGGGCAGCTCTCATTTTCTTTCTACCTCTGCAATGTTCCCTGAGGACTGACAGGTGTCATAAGAGACCCAGTAATAAGCCTTGAGCTATGTCTTCTTTTTGTCATTTTGATGAATTTTGGGTATCCCCAGAATTTGCTTCCATTTGTAAAAGCTAAGTTCTCTAACTAAAGAACTAAAAAGGAGAATAGTGGGATGGAGAGATGTCTTAGCAGTTAAAGCACTTGCCTGCGGAGCCTAAGAACTCACGTTTGAATCTCCAGGTCCCACACAAGCCAGACGCACAGTGATTCAAGTATGCAATGCTGCACATGTACATAAGGGGGTGCATGCATTTGGAGTTTGTTTGCTGAAGGCCCTGGTGTGCCCATTTTCTTTCTCCCTCTCTCTCAAATAAATATAAAAAAAGGAGACTATCATTAATCAAAGGGCTTAACATATACATACTTAGAAGGCATTTTGATGGGCATAACATCTCCATTTAGCCAAATGTATAGTGAAAGCTTCCTTCTAGGGTATGTGACATTCTAAGCCATAGTCTTTTGAATGGGTTCTCAGTCCAAGGCATGAATTCCCTGCCACAGAGGGGGCCTCATATCCAATCAGAGAACAGTTGATTATCCCCATAAGTTATTTGCCACTATTGTACCCATAGGTACATCTTTTCTGGCTGGTTGATTTTGAAGCTTGCAGGATCCACTGCTTTCTCAGATGAATTTTCTACCCCAGGAGCTTTCACAGCTTCTAGCATTATGGCAGCTGTCTGGCAGGCAGATGGTTTCCATACCATTTTAGCTTGATTTCTCTGAGTCCTATGATCACAGCCTGTGGTATTTTCATACCATCTTGTTCTGAAGCACCCTGTTCTTAAAATCTCTGGAGCCATCCCATGGACTATTTATTTTAATCTATATATTTATGTATTCATGTATTTGTGTGTGTGTTTATGCAGGTGCGTTTGTGCACATTAACCAGGACCTCTTGCCAGTACAAATGAACACTAGATACCTTTGCCTCATTTTGTATACAGCTTTGGAATTGAACCATGGTCCAGCAGGCTTTATAAGCAAGTACCTGAGACATCTCCCAGCCTCAAGAGTATCTTTTGACCTATCAGTGCCCTGGTTTCATAATCCCATTGGCTCCTTGCTTAGGATCTCATTTCCTTATGTTTATCTTTCCTCTTGGAGAGCATTGGAAACTGAATTCTTCTCAGAAGACCAAAGCCATCAATTCTCAATGGAACTGAATGTTTCCTATGTAGTAGAAATTGTATTCATGAGCAGGCAGTAGTGAAGATAAATAATGGGTATTTTTGTTTTCCCAGAGCATTGCTGTAGTTATCTTCTTTTTTTCCCTCTTTTATTATTATTATTATCAACAACATATTTTCTATGGATACATCATGTGCTGGTAAACTATTTTCTGCTGGGGACTCTCCTCAGTGGGGTTGCAAGTATTCCCTATGGGGTTGTGGGTTATGCATTGTGTGAGCATCCGTCAATTATTTTGCAGGGGGAGGAGGGAATGCCTCTGGGCATGATATCTCAACCTGTGGCTCTTATAATCTTTCCACTCCCTCTTCTGCAAAATTCCCTGAGCCATGGTGGGTGAGTTTTAATTCTATGTCAGTGATGAGCTCTTAGGAGCCTCTGGATCTCTGCTTTGGTAGGTGTTGAGTAGCCTCAGGGTCTGTCTCCTTCACCCTGATTGTCAGGTTTAGCATAGAAGCAGCACACTTGTTCATTTCCCCAATTCCTCTATGATTTTAGCTGGGGCTTGGCTGAAGTGCAAAGGGTCATTTACCTCCTCAGGTCTCGCTACCTTCTGAAAAAGAACAGATTCTCCAACAGAGTGAAATCAGCATAGTTTTAATATTATAATTATTATTAATTTAGGGAGAATTTGATATATGTAATTCCTGTTTTAGCCAAAGACTAGTGAGAGCTTGGCAATGGAGAGCATAAACTTTGTCTCCATAGGATTCTGATCTGGTTCCCAATTCCAGGTACAGTTTCCTTTACACTGAGTGGATCTCTTAGCCAATCAGAAAGCTGTTGGTTACTCACTGAGGCTGTGTGCCACTATTGCACTGGCATGTACACTGTGTTAGGGTGTTTGCTTCTGGGTAGCTTAGACCTCTGGTTGCTCAGATTGTTGTTGTTGGCCACTTTCCCCCAGTAGCTCATGTAGCACTTTCCAGCACTAGATGGGCTAACTGTCTGCGGACTGGCTCTCTTCCAGATTCCAGCCAGGTTTCTTCATGCTCTGTGTTGGCAGCATATTGTGTTTTCAGCAATAGGGTCTTACCTTTTGCCTCAGGTGGGTCATCAAGTGCTTTGACAGAAACCTGTATTGTTTCAGGGACCTTGTAGGTCTCTCTAATCAACAGCTCATAGTGGGTAGCAAGTGATTTATGGTACTAGGAGTTATAGGCAAGTGACAAATTTTTTTTTTAAGCTTAGGCTTTATCCTCCCATCTCCAGGGCCCTTCTTTTCAGGTGTTCTCCCCTTATTCCTTTTAAGGATTATATGTTTTAGCTTATCTCCAAGGATAAAGTTTTCTATGGTACCAGTTCATTTTGGATTTAGTTTTGTGTTGGGGTCCCTCCTAGGGCCAGCCCAAGAGGGGATACAGGGTCTCCGCTGAGCAGGGGGTGAGAGGTGTGGAGTCAAGACACAGACACTGGGAGTAGGGTGACAGCAGGCAGAGGGCCAGCTGCTACAGACTTGTTTGTTCAGGGAAGTACAGGGGTTTTTAAGGGTTTGGCTGGCCAATCATTGTATGGGGGGTTCCCTTCTTGTGACCAATGACAGCCTGTCTCCAGGCAGATCATCTTGCAGCAGGTTGTTAGCGGGCATGGGGATGTAGTTGTTGTCATGCCAGGCCTATGCAGAATGCCACGTACACAGAAGCCACTTCCTGGTTCTTCCTAGCAGGCAGCCTGGCTAGGACCCAACCTGCACTGTGCCATACATATCCTCCTTTTTGTTTTTATTATTGGCAACCCTGGGAGGCATGGTTCTTTGCCAAGCCATTGTTGACCCCAGGCCCCAAAGGATCACCTCATGTTGTGGTGCCTGTCTTAGGTTGCCCTATTTTATGGGGTCTTACCCATCATTGACTACCTGCCATCCTGGTGAGAAGGCCCGAGCAGTTGTGGCTCTTGCCTAGGAGGCATGGGAGGGCCATGTGGGGGTGGTTCTGAGGCGTGTGAATGGTCCTGGCGAGAATAGACTATAGAACCTGAGAAAGACTGGGGTAGGACAGGTTTACAAATGAGAAATGGTGGGTAAGATATCATATGATGGTTCATGAGGGGTTACCCCTGACGATTGATAAATGGTTCCCTCTAGTAGAACCTGGTTTGTTTGGATGGCAGTGACGTGCCGAGAAAAAGCTCTGAGACATCTGCAAAGAATCAGCATGATGGCGAGAATAACTAAGATTCTCACCAGGATAGGAAGAGAGGAAGGATTGAAGAAAGAAATGTAAAGTTATCATCAGGAGAAACAGCTGCAAACCAAGTCATTATAGGTGGCATTACCTTGGAGGAATTCAGGGGAGAGAAGGACCACCTTGAGGAGTGAGTGCTAGTTATAGTAAGTGTGAAGGCCCATTGTAAAAGGACTTGTTCGAAGTAGGATTAGTCAACACTGGATTCCTGGGCCGCCTTGTGGATGAGAGTCAGATCAGAGAGGGGGGTGGGGTACCAGGGCCTGGCTGTTGCATCTGGCCCTATGTTAATGGGGAAGGTGATGAAGGGTGTGGCAATGGGGTGTGTCAGCAAACTGGCAGCTTCCTGGGTGTGTCCAGGTCAGAGAGGGCGGAGGTCCTTCCAAGGGTAAAGAGGGGGAGGGGCGGTTGGATTTTTTATCATTGAAGACAGGTGTAAGTTCAGCTGCCGCAGGCGGTAGTTGGGGTGGTGGTCTTTTATCATTGAAGGGATGGTCTTCCTCTTTATCCGAGTTATTGTAAAAGGGGGCTGGGAGGGATGAGGTTTGAAGAGCCAGTTTCAGTTCCTCCTTACAGCTTTCATTATGGGTGGAAATGACTTCCTCCACGGAGGAACCTTTAAGGCTGGCCATTATGGCAAGGAGGATAAGAAAGAATGGGGTAGGGGGTGTGTGTCCATTGTGAACCTCACGTTTTCTTGCTAGGAAGAGAACCTGGGACCAAATGGAAGTGTCCTAGATGTTCTTGGGACTAATCCATGGGGATAAAACAAGAGTTTCATCCCAAAAGCCGTGGAGGTCCTTTTGTTTCATTTTTAAGCCACATTGTAGGAGTTTTGTGTTTTGTTTTTCCCACTCTCCCATTCCCCTCTCCCCAAACCCTTCCATCCCTATTGTGTGAGCCTTGAGTTGCCTATCAGGTATGTCAGCAACTCAAGGTGTTCCAGGTTAGGAACTACAGATAAGTGAGACTATGAGATGTTTGTCTTTCTGTGATTGTGTGAGTTTGCTGAGTATGATCTCTTCCAAGTCTGCCCATTTTTCTACAAATTTCATTGTATCAATTTTTCTTACTGCTGAATAGAATTTCATTGTGTATATGCACCACAACTTCATTATCCATTCATCCAATGATGGTCACTTAGGTTGATCCCAGTTCTTAGCTATAAAGAATTGAGCAGCTATAAACATGGTTGAGCAAATATCTCTGTCATGAAGCATGGAGCATGTAAGATAAATACCTAGTAAGGGAATAACTGGGTCTGTTGGTAGCTCTATGTTCATCCTTTTCAGGAATCTCCATATTGATTTCCATAGTGGTTGTACAAGTTTACATTCCCACCAGCAGTGGATGAGGGTTCCTCTTTCCCCACATCCTTGCCAACATTGGTTGTTAGATTTTTTTTTTTTTTTTAATGATTGCCATCTTTACTGGAGTAAGGCGGAATCCCATAGTTGTTTAAGTTTGCATTTCCCTAATGGTTAGGGATGTTGAACATTTTCTTAAGTGTGTGTTAGCCATTTATATTTCTTCCTCTGAGACCTTCCTATTCAGTTCTCTACCCCATTTTTGGAGTGGGTTGTTTGATATTTTGTTGGTTAGGTTTTTGAGTTCTTTGTAGATTGTAGATATTAGACTTCTGTCAGTTCTATAGCTGGTGAAGATTTTCTTCCATTCAGTGTGTAACCTTTTGTCTCTGCCTATGGTATGTTTGTCTGTGCAAAAGATTTTTAGGATAGTGAATTCCAGGTCAGCCTGGCTAAAGTAAGACCTTCTGTCAACCAACCAACCAAAAAAAAAAAAAAAAAAAAAAAAAAAGACCAGCAGGGCGTGGTAGCACACACCTTTTAATCCCAGCACTCAGGAGGCAGAGGTAGGAGGATTGCAATGAGTTCAAGGTCACCCTAAGAATACAGAGTGAATTTCAGGTCAGCCTGGGCTATAGTGAGACCCTACCTCAAAGAACAAACAAAACAATAAAGCAAAACAACAACAAACTTTTTAGTTTTTAGCTTCATGAGATCCCATTGGCTGAGTGATTGTGTAATTTCCTGGGCTACTGGGGTTTTGTTAAGGAAGTCTTTCCCCACTCTTATATAGTGGAGAATTCCAACTAGGATGGTTTTGGTGATTATTTCTGTTTTGTTGTCAAGTAGCTTTGTTTTATAAACTGTAGTGCACTTGTTCTTGGTGTGTATAGATTTATGATTATGATAACTCATGTGGGATTATTCCCTTTGTGAGAAAGAAGTGGCCTTCTTTGTCCTTTTTGATTACTTTTGGTTTGAAGTTTATTTTATCAGATATTAATATAGTAACACCTGCTTGTTTCTTATATCCATTTGCTTGGAATATCATTTTCCATCCTTTCACTCAGAGGTATCTGTCTTTAGTGGTGAGGTGGGTTTCTTGAAGACAGCAGATAGAAGGGTACATTTTTTTGATCCATGCTGTTAACTTGGGTCTTTTGATGGGTGAATGAAGATTGTTAATGCTTAAAGTTATAATTGTGAGGTTCAATTTAATCCCTGGCATGATGGGGTCTTTATGGGGTTTGGTGCTTTCCTGGGCTTTGTACTTTTTTGAGCCTGCTCTAGTTTTGGTTATTGTGATCTTATTCTTGTAGGCTCTTCAGATTGGTTGTTTGACTCTTCTGTGTGGAGTATTCCCTGAAGTATTCTCTGTAGGTTTGGCTTTGTGTTCATATAATCATAGAGATGACTTTTTTTCATGGAAAGTTTTCCTTTTACCATTTTTTTTACCATCTATTATTATTACCATATTTTGCAGGGTAATATAGCTTGGGTTGGAAGCCATAATTTTTTAGACTTTGAAGTGGTCCATTCCAGGCCCTTCTGGCTGTCAGGGTTTCCACTGAGAAATCTGATGTAATTCTGATGAGATTGCCTTTGTATGTAGTGAGTTGTTTCTCCTTACTGCTTTTAACACTCTCTTTGTTTTCATTGTTAAGAGTTTTAACTATGATGTGCCTTGCAGAGTTTGTTATTTGATCCTGTCTGGTGTTCTGTGGGCTTCTTGGATATGGATGAACTTCTCTTTTGAGAGATTGGGAAAATGTTCTTCAATAATTTTGTTGAATATGTTCTCTATGCTTCTGACCTGTATTTCCTCTTCTGGTATACCCATGATCCAGATGTTTGGTCATTTTAGGCTATGCCGCAATTCCCTCATACTCTATTTGCATGATTTTTTGAATAGCAAAGTTTTTGGCCTCCCAATCAATTTCTTCTGTCTTGTCTTCCAGGCCAGAGGTTCTGTCTTCCACATGAGTAACTTTGTTAGTGAGGGGTTC
The DNA here is from genome assembly GCA_036365145.1 of Orientallactaga sibirica. NCBI lineage: Eukaryota > Metazoa > Chordata > Mammalia > Rodentia > Dipodidae > Orientallactaga > Orientallactaga sibirica. Next base: position 60,433,102 of record JAEOAD010000001.1, read on the forward strand.
TAAAGAGGTTTTTAAAAAGCTCTATGTGATTTTTGTTTTCTGTTGTGTGATTTTGTATCATGCCCATCTCTTTTTTGAGGTATGATTTCTGTTTGAGCTCTGATTTTCTTGATGCTTCCTGGAATTCAATGTTATATTTGATCAAGTCTTCATTAAGCTTGATCGACTGGTTATTGAGATCTTCCATTTGTTGATTCACCTTTAATTCATTTTTATGTCTTTTGAGGCTTCTAAGATTTTCTTCAATTCAGTTAAGCCTAGTGTCAAAACTGAGTTTCCTAAGAGATGATTCTGCTCAATTCTCCTCAGTTTCATTGATGTAATTGTTGGCTTTTTGATGGCTTGCTTCTAGTTCAGCAATTCTTTTGATCGGGATCACATTGGTTGTTGTGCTTTAACTTTGGGATTAAATTTCTGCTGATTTCTCTATTTCATTGGATGCTTCCATTGTGGGACTAAGCAACCTTGGTGGAGATCTCTGTTTCCTGACTTTCGTTATTTATTTATTTAGCATTGTGGCCTACCCATCTTTGGTAAATGTTTTATTCTATTGAGGGGGAAGCAAATATTTGTCCTTGTAGGATCTTCAGAGGGTGTTCTGTTTTAAATGTGAACCGGATTGGTGTGATGGTGTATAATGGGATTATAACCACAGATATGCAGATTGTGGAGATTGCAGGTACATCAAAGGTATCTGGGGGACTGGGAGCTCTGGCCTACTCACTCCACTTTCATGTACTCTTCAGTACATGGAGATCAGGGGTTGGCGAACCAGGATCCAGAAAGCTGGAGAGTCAGGGGCAAGAGACCAGCTCCTACAGTGGCCCATGTACCTTCTTGCTCAAGGGAATAGGGATTTGGGTACCCAGGGGGCCAATCAAGAAACCAGAGGAAAATTCCTGCTTTCACAGCCCACATGCAGGGACCAGGCCCCTCCAAGGAAGCAGCAGGGGTACTGGAACCAGGGAAATGGGAGTTGGGGAACCAACCAGGTGCTCTGTCCTACTCACTCCACGTGTGCACTCTCTGGAGCAGGGGTTTGGTGAGTTGGGGACCAGGGGTCCTTCAGTCAAGAAGTTGGAGCAAGGGGCCTGTTTCAGCAGCAAGCTCACAGGGTCCAAGCAGCCTCAAGCCAGCAACAGGGGAGCTGACCTGGACCAGGGAACTGGGGGATTTGGGGGGAACAGGGAGATCTGGCTTACTCACTCTGTGCATGTACCCTCCAGTGCAGGGCATCAGGGACTTTGGGACCCAGGAGCCATTCAATCATGAAGGTGGAACAAAGGCCCTACTTCCACAGAAACCTCATCGGGTCCTGGCAGCCCCAAGCCAGCTGCAGGGGAACCTTACTGGGACTATGGAACTGAGAGGATTGGGGAGACAGAGAGATATGGCCTATTCATTCCATGTACACACCCTCTGGAGCAGAGGATCTCAGATACCTTCATGCTGGAACAAAACGCTCCACCAAAAGCACCTGATGGGAGGAAAGGATATATCTTGGCTTACAGTCAATCGAAGGGGAAGTTTCACCATGGTAGAGAAACCATGGCAGAATAGAGACTGAACATCATACCTTGTCCTAGCACCTGGCTGGAAGTAGCAATAGCAGCAAGGGTGAGCTAAGCTGTAACAAACCAGCACCTGCCCCCAACAACACACCTGTCTATCAAAGCTCCACCTCCAAAATGGTTGGTGGCAACCAGCAGGGGACCAAGTATTTAAAATACATGAGGCCATGGGGAACTTCTCACTCAAATTACCATACACATAAATATAGATGAGTGAGACCAGTCGCCATGTTTCTAAAAAGACCCACACTGGACAAGCTTATAACTGACTTAGCTTGTGGATGGCCAGTTCTGTGAGCGAAGAGTTAGAAAGCCCTGAGCTGAAAACTAGCCTCTAACAAGGAATGCTAGAGTTTATAATCGTGGACTGCTGACCTTCCTCCATGCTAGTAGGAAATGGGTAAGTTGGAAAAGTAGAGAAAACAAATGTTTCCTGTCTAAAGGAGTGGCCCTGCTGGAGACCAGTCAGCGTTTCCATGTCTCAGTGTGGGAACAGTGTGGCCAGACCCCTTCTGTTTTCTTGTTTTGTTTTACAAGAGAATCTGGAAATTGTGATTTAATACGAAATTTTCCAATTAGAAGAAAGCCAAACAAAACATGTTTGGGTAATATTTGGAATGCAGCTGCCAATTACTCTACAATTTAGAGCTCATTCTCTTCTTTCTCTCTCTTTTTTCTTTCCCAGTCTCCTTTGTTTTCCATTCTTTTCTATCTTTCTCTCTTCTTTTTTTCTCTCTTTTCTTTTACCTCCATCCTCCCCTTCTTGTTTCTACCTTCTCTCCTGTCCCCTTCCTGCCAGCCTCTTTCTCCATCCTTCTTCACTAGATGTTCTGTTGAATACCTTGTTACCATTCAAGACTCTTGAAATGGTGGGTTTGCTATATACACATTCTGTCCTATAGCTATTTCAGAATTGATTTGCTTACTTTATTTTCAGCTTGTATGTCTTTCAGGAGGTCACTGTATGGGTTTGTTGGACTGTCTGCCTTTCTAGACTAAGAATACCTGAAAGACAGAAATGAATCACCTATGATGCTTGGTACACACTAAGCTCTCTACTAATGTCTCTTCAGTGACAAGGGAAAGAGACATGCTTCTGGGTTGAGTCTTGAGCATACACCTACACCTCCTTTCTGCTTCACCCTAAAGATTCTCTTCAAAGGCAAGGCCAGACAAGATATGTTAGGATCTTAACATCTAGGACCTCAGCATGCAACCTTCTGGGGTTACAGGTTCTGTATAGTAATAATCAAATTGAAATGAGGTCATTAGAGTAGAACCTAATTCAATATATCTAGTGTTCCATAACAAGGGGGAATGTAGACAAAGACATGCACACAAGGAGCACAAAATTTGTGCTATGAGCAAACTGAATTATTAGAAATATTTGGGAAAGTGGACATTTTAGTATGGTGAAAAAGTAGATGGGGAATTAGGCTCTTCTGGTCACATTACTGTAGGATCTGCAATGTACATGATGTGAGCAGTCTTGAACAGATTTAGCAATGACTAGGGCTAAAAGGCCGAGAAGGAGGACTTTTATCTCACTATTATGAAGCTAAACAATTAATGGCGTTTAAAAAGAAACTTATACGGGGGCTGGAGAGATGGCTCAGCAGTTAAAGGCACTTACTTACAAAGCCGAATGGCCTGAGTTTGATTCCTCAGTACCCACATAAAGCCAGACCGAAAAAGTGGTGCATGCATCTGGAGTTTATTTGTAGAGACAGAAGGCCCTGGTGACCCATACTCATTCTTTCTCAGTCAAATAATTTTATTTTAAAGACAATCAAATGGGCTATGGTGGGTGGCGATGAGTATGAGTAGTGTTTTGGGGACTAGGAAGATGGCTTTGTGGATAAAGTGCTGAGTAAATAACTGAGTTCAGATCCCCAAAAGCCATGTGAAGCTGGACCTTGTACTATGAGCATGTGTAATTTCAGTGTACTTACAGGGAGAAGGGAGGTGAAGATTCCTCTGGAAGCCTGTGGTCCAGCTTGTCAGATGAATACAAAGGTGAACAATGAGAAATTCCATCTTTTTTTTTCTCTTTGAGAAATCCTGTCTTAAACAAGATTCAAGGTGAGGAAGACTGACACCTAAAGTTGTCCTCTGTTTGTCATACATGTGTGTACATATGGTATGCCCATTCTCTCTCTCTGCCTCTTTTTCGCTCATATAAACACACACACACACACACACACACACACACACACACACACACAGAGCAGTATATTGGGAATACCTTGTCTTTCTCAAAAATTATTAACATGTCAATTGCTAGTTTAGAAGAGGCTGGTCCAACACATTTGACATTTTTTTTTCTAGGTAGTATCTCACTCTAACACAGGATGACCTGGAACACATTCTGTAGTCCTATGCTGGCCATGAACTCACAGTGATCCTTTTACCTCTGCCTCCTAAGCACTGGGAGTACATGTGACTTTTTCTAGCCTTATTTGTCTTTTAGGCTTGGGATAGTAGGCCACCTGATAGGGAAATGGAGGTTATGACAAAGATCACTATAGTCATAACAAATCCCTATGATTAGAGAAAAACACCAAATGAGTGACAATCTGTAATAATGTCATATGACTTTGGAACAGTTTTGATTAAGTTTATAATTATTTATATCATGTCTTTTCTTGCATATCTTCCTCCCTCATAAAGCCATATGGGGTAGGGGATTTAGCTCAGTGAATGAGTGCTTGACTAGGAAGTGGAAGGCCCTGGGCTTGGTTTTCAGCACTGGAAAACAAAATCACACACAGACACACACACACACACACACACACACACACACACACAAAAGTATACCTGGTATATTTTTTCATTCTGTTTCCAGTAGTATATTAATAAATACATGTCAAATAACTAAATAGAATCATTTTTAAAATATCTGGCGGGGGATGGAGAAATAGCTCAGTGATTAAGGCACTTGCTTGCAATGCCTGCTGACCCTGGTTCAATTCCCCAGTAATACTGTAAAGCCAGAGGCACAAAGTGGTGCATGTGTCTGGAGTCATTTACAGTGGCAGGAATCCCTGGAACACCCATGCTCCTTCTCTCTGAAATAAATAAATAAATAATAAATAAATAAATAAATAAATAAATAAATAAATATGACTATAGGGCTGGGGAGATGGCTTTGCAGTTAAGGCATTTGCCTGCAAAGCCAAAGGATTCTGGTTAGACTCTCCAAGACTAGTGTAAGCCATATGAACAAGGGGGCACATGCATCTGGAGTTTGTTTGCAGTGGTTGGAGGCCATGGCACAACCATTCTCTCTCTCTGCCTCTTTCTCTCTCTCAAAAACAAATAAATAAAATATAAAAAATGTTAAAAATATGACTATATATTAGAAATATCTGATGGGAACTGGAATAAGAGTTCTTATGAAGGTCTTCCACATTTGAGTCAGCACTTTCACATGTAGCTTAGTGGTCTCCATGCCCTGTTTTCTTTTTCCTGTGGGCACACAGCTCTACTACATTTCTAAACCACCTTTACTGTTACGTGATACCATAGGATTAATTCCGAACAGTGAAACAAAGGTAGGCTGGTTTGGTAAACCTGCTGTGTGATCCTCCATAGTCTCTCACTTTCCTCATCTAGCCACATACAAAGTAGTTAGTGACTAAGATGACATTTAACATGACATTTCTTCCACTGCAAAGAAAAATGTGACCACAGCTACAATGGTTTACATCTTTGAAAAAAAAAAAGATCTCTGGAACATCTTACTTGTGTAGTGATAGAGTTCAAGAAGTAATTTTTTTTTTCACTGAGATTTTGTCAAAGCACACTGATGTATTTAAGAGAGCCATGCTAAAATCAGGCTTTTCTATCTTTTTAAAGACAGGTTTTGGTTTTACAAAGTAGGCTGTCTTATCTCTGGTTTTTTTTTTTTTTTTTTTTTTTTTTTTTTTGCTTCCACTCAGCTGAGTCCTCTGAAAATCTGAGAAGACATGTGGGAGTTATCACATTTCAGTCACTCAGGTGCAACCTTATAATGCTTTTGGTTACATGTCTGGGAAAGAAGAGGAAGAGGAGTGATCTTCTAAGGCCTGTGACCAGTGGTTTTCCTCGTTTCTTACCTTCTGGTTTTGGGAGACATGGCTGCAAATAAGCCCAGCATTCACGTGCTGGACGGCACTGATTTCTGTGGTGCTTTAGGGAAGACAAAATCAATGGCCAGACAACAACCCAGCAGATCCAGAGCCTTAATCATTGTTACTCGAAAGCTTTCATAAGATGTGGAGAATGGCACATTCATTTCCAACTTTTTGCAGCTTTTTTTTTCTGCAAAGTAGTGGCAAAGGTTGCTTCCAGCTCTGCTAGCTGGGGCTTCCTTCCATGCAAGTGTCGAGATAAGGAAAGCTGTTACTTTTTGAGAGATGTTGCTCTTATTTTCATTGCAGTTTGCTATGCAATTTTGCTAGAATAAAGTCTGAATCTTTTCTCCATGACTGTTCTTGACTCAGGGTATGTCCATGAGGACACAAGAGTTTCCAGAAAAAAAGTTACCCGTGTTCTACTGGAAAGAAGGGTAACTCTATTGTTAAGAATCCATGGGACCTTGTGCTTAGAGTCACATCTATATTTTCTTTTCACCCACTCCATGTTCCTGTGTGTTAAGAAAACCACCAGGCACAAGTTTTTTTTTCTTTTTCTTCTTTTAATTTTTTTCAGCATTAAAGGAGGGAACTTCATAAACATTGATTGTCATTTACAGAAAACATTCAGAAATCATGTGTGCATTATCCGGAAATGCTAACAGTACTCAACTAATAATTTACAGGACATAAAATAAGGACAAAAACTTATTACATTCTAAAGTAATATAAAACTCCTTTTAATTGTTAGGGAGTACTGCTTTAGTCTAGTATATTTATCATTAAAAAATTCAATGCTTACTTCCTAAATGACTCAGGCTGCAGTTTTACTCACATACACAGAAATTAGGGTTTATATATTAAACAAGGAGAGAGAGATCGGAAAATTGTAGATTTAAAACTATATATGTTATTGAGTTTCTTTGTCATTTGCCTGTGCCTCTATAGGCTGGTAAGAATATGTGGTATTAATGTAATTAAGCTCCAGAAAATCAGTCGTTGACTAGAGGAGGCATGTTCTTTTTAAAAAGCACAATTATGCTTTTCAGAGTGAATACTTTCAATTATACATACTTGTGGCAATTGCAAGTTTGAGGCATTGCCAACCATGGTGTGCATGCCAGTGAGATGCAATCTGTACCCCTTCCATGCTGTGCTTCCAGAAACAGCAGTGGGAAGTGGGCGCAGCCATGCCCCAGGCAGCCCTTGGCTTCAATGCCAGAGGACTTGGTTATGCTGCGCTTTGCACTGTGGGCTGGAGCTAAGCAGACACACTAAAATCTCTGAATGCTGAATATATAGGAAAACCATTTCTCTCAATCCTAAAAGCAAGGAAGCATTGTCAGGGATTTCAAAAATACTGGAAAGTTTCATTTAAATCTAAGTATATTTTAAATTATAAATCAATCATAAAATACTAGCCTTTTAAAGTCACATTTGGGATGCAGGAAAAGCATGAGACTCATTGGCTCTGCTCCTGCCAATGTTGACATACTCATGGCATCTTGGTTTCCTCCCTCAGTCTCTCCCCAACCCTCCCCCAGCTTCTTTACATTTATTTGGTGGAGGTCAGTTATGGCTTCAGCAAATGAGTGGTCTGACCTCAGGTTACTAACAAGAAATAAATGTGTACAAAAATATTTTGTTCATCAGAAAGTGGAGTTTGTTTCCATGCAGAGAGGATTTGGACAAAGCCATTTGTTATGAGGAAAGATGACTTCACTGAGACAAGTTTTTTAAAAACTTTCTTTTTTTTTTTTTTTTTTTTCCCAAAATGTCTAGTTCAGATAGAGTTTACAGGTCTTAGGCTAATCTTCAATACAAATTCTTTGGAGAAGTTAATTGACGGCCCAGTCACTTTCTCAGTTGTATTACAGAAAGAAGCATACATGTAACACCAACGACCTGTCAGGATGCCTTCACTGTTACAACCAGTCTCCTTTAAAAAACCAACAAGTACATAACACTCAGAAAGGAAGCAAGTACATATTTGCTCTTTGTGAATTTTTCCCCCCTCTAAAAAATTGTTACAAAGTCTTATACTTAAACAGAGACATAGAAAAATCAGTGTATTCACTGTCTCCAATTATTTACAGCAAAAATTACAGAGACAGCATACATTGTATTAGACCTCCCACAAGCATATATTAAAAGTAATTACATTTGAAAAAATATTTTTATTTTTCCTCTACATTTCTACAATACATACTCAGTTTTCTGTGGGTGTAGTTTTCATTCTTCAGTGTTAATCAGATGAAGTGGATGGTACTGTGCTTGGATGTGGGAACTGTGGCTTTTGGACAGATCTCATGTGTGTCCACATCTGGTGTGACCAGCATGAGCACACCCACCATCCGTCTCAGCCAGAAGAACTGAAATGGGTGAAAGTAGGCAGTGTACCAGCTGGGGTTGAGACGCGTGGATTTCCCCCACCAGGGCAGACTCCATCCAGTAACCCTTGTGCTTTCGTTTTGGCCATGGGAACAATCATTGAGCGGGTCTCTGATCTATTGAAGGTTGTGCTTACAGTCATGCAGGAGGCAAAGATTACTGCGACCAGTTCACTTCAGAGGAATTTCAGCAGTTTAAGAAAGGGGTTCACCAACAAATAACCCCCATCTGCTGCATAGGAACCTGTGGTCTGCACTTCAGAACAAGGAGGGCTTAGTGGCCTTGATTACAGAGCCAATTGTTTAGAAATGTACAACTAACTAAGGGAAAGCAAGCATGAGTAGCAGGTTGGAAAGGAGTACATTTAAGACACATGTGGAGACTCTAAAATATAAATGCATGCATTTGACTTTGAGAAAAACAGTGACAAGATGTCTATTCCCCTCTATGACAATGGGGGTTCAGGCAAGACAAGGAGAAGTAGCCTCTGTAAGCTATCATTAAATTGAATTGTCTTTATTTTTAGATTGATAATTTACTCAAGTATTACTCAAATATTCTGTTACTACGTTCTTGAAGAGTGATAAGCAAATATGGAAAGGACAAGATCTCCCTTCTTCCTCTCAGCACTAGAACCATTCTGATGTCACCCTGGATTGTATGTATCTGGCCAGGCTTGGTCTAACTGAGCAGGATGCTTGACATGGTTGTGATGTAAACTAGAGGAGGCAAGCTGGCAGTCTGTAGACCCTCTTCTGCTCAGTAACCTGTTTGTTTCTCTTTTCTAAGCTCTGAACCAACTGTCATAATTTACAACTAACTTGAGAGGGTTGATCCTCAGCTCCCACCATTTCATTGTACGAGGGCATTTCCCTGCTGGCTGACAGTGTGCTGTTGCTGGCATTCACTCCCTGCCATGCTAGGTTCTGAATGTTTAACCTTTGCTTTAAATACACATGTGCCTCTGGCCCTGGAACCAACTCTCATTCCCACAAAAGAGAAAAAAGATGTCAGCTCTTCTCTGAAAGACCCCCCATGGCTTCCCACATCAGGACTTTACTTTGGTTGCCCTTGAACCAGTAGTTGTAAACAGGACATCAAATAGCATTCTGTCTAAAGCAGGTGGTGGGTTTCCCCTTTTACTAAAGGGACTTGGTGCAAAGTTTCACTCGACATGTACACTTTACAGTCATTGCTTCTATAAGAGGTCTGATGTCCTTGCCCTATATTGCCCATTGCAGTAACTCCTTTAAAAGCTAAAGTTCATACAGAAAAAATAAAAGGCCAGGAAGAAATGATTTCTTCTAATTTTGAACAGCAGTAGAAATTTTACCTGCTGTTATAATAAGCAGAAGGTAAGAACAGAATGATACTGTGATTTACATGTGGTGTTTTTGCAAAAACATTAGTAAGTTTCAGGCTGTCCTTGGTACACACAACTGTTTTATAGCATTCTAGCCAGGTATACATAGCCTTGGAGAGACTCAGTAGGAGTTGGCTATCCATCTGCATGGTTTCTTACAAGCAGTTCATTTTGACTGCTGGGAAGTTATCTGTTTAAAAAGACAGCCAGGAGGGGAATATACTGGTATCCTTAGATACCTCTTGGTAATATCCAGAGGTGAGTACAATTTAGACTTTCAGATTCTTTCAAAGGAATGCAATTACCCAAGACCATTGTATTCTCTGCTATTTACTTACTTAGTAATCCTTTAGCACAGAGCAATAAAGAAAGCGTTAAGTCAAAGGAAATGCAGAAAGTATATCTCTACTCTCAATATTTAATCTGGGAATAAAACAGCCACCAAAAAGTGGCACAGAGAGAGCCCAAGTCATAGACAGCTGGGCTATCTATGTGTGTCAACCCAGACTCGAAATTGCTCACTTTCTTATTTTCCTTCAAAAATTTGCCTTTCCTTTTACAGAGCACAGATATCCTGGAGATGGAATTCACACAGCCTCACCTGCCTTGCCAGTGTCACCCAATGTCAATTAGATGTCTGTATTTTCTTTGCCTAGGATTTGTATAGGAAACTTGATTTAATTGGGAGATAAACATTCTTCCAAGCCAGGCAGTTGGGTTTTTTGGCTCTTTGCAGAGACTGGGAAATGAAAGTAACTTGTCCTTACTTGCATGCAACGTTTAGGTAACTGCAAAAAATAAACAAACAAACAAAAGAAAAACAAAACAAACCCACAACAACAACAACAACAACAACAACAATAAAAGAAAACCAAAACAGTTTCATTCAGTTTCTGACAAGAAGCCACTGAGTTTTGGTCTGAAAGCCTGTCAGAGACGGTCTCTTACTGGCATATTTAAATTATGCCATGTACATTTTGTTGTCATTTTCCTGTTTTTTTCTCCTTCTTGATGTATTTTTTTTTTTTTAAATGAAACATCCCTGAGCGGATTCAGTGCAACATCTGCATCGAACAGTGATTGTCATTGACGAAGCATGAAGCAAGACGCTCGGATCCCGGATTCCTTCTTCCTGCGCACACCTGATCAAGCATGAATTCATTCTGAACATTTGCCAGTTCTTAGGGGAAGGAAAAAAGTGCTGGGATTGAATATGGTAGAGAGTTGTTCTCACCAAAATTTCAACATACCTTGATTTGTCATCACTGAAGATGTTCAAAGGGCAGCTTTTTATGGCGTTGTTACCATTAAAAATAAGACTTGGTTCTCTTTTAAGGGACAATTTGGCAACTGTAGCCCAAACTGGGACTCCTGTGGGTGAAAGTGGGCTGAGCCTCTACTGGTTTCCACTGTTTGGGGCTGGTTCAGATACCAGCTCAGTTTCTTGTCCCTCTGCTTCAAGGGGCTCATGCTGTCCCAGTGAAATGCTTGTATTGGTGGAAGTGACACAGATTCAAAGCTAGCACCTCCTGAGGCCAACATGGGGAGCCATCTTTTTCCTACATCGCCCATGGGACAAGAGGGGAGAAAATTCTCAACTACTTCATCAATTGAACCAATTTAAATCCTCTAAGGTAAGTTGGAGGCAACAAATGATTCCCTTTGCAGCTGAGGAGGAATTACAGGCTGACAATGGGAAACACTAGGCCAAGAGAACAATGAAAACAAAGTTTGACATAAGTTCAAAGCTCAAAGGGAAACACCAAGTAGACACATTAAGCATCTCCTATCACAAGCCAATCATAAAACATACATTGCATTTGGAAACAACTTGGTTTAATTGAGTGCCTTCCATTACCCTGTTTTCCTAGCAATCAGTAAAGTAATCTTTCCATTAGAAGGAAATATGACTCTTGGAATTAATTCTTTATACAAAGAGCTAGCAGGAGTGACATTTACACCAAAAAGAGCTGTGTCCCTGTTGCAGCATAATAAGCAGTCTACAGCTGTCTTTTCAGAACCAAAGGTAATTTGGTTCAATGTAGCCAAATTAATTGAATATAACAGTAGTTGAGAATGAGATTCATTATTTTAAAGCCTTTTTGTTTTTCCTCATTGGTTTGGAATTCATCAATCATGAGGTGAGAAAAGGCTTTCTTTATAAACTGAAAAGAATAATGAATAACACTCCTGTTGTGATCCTTAGTCAGGAGTTCTGAAGCACCCTGGAGATGCCTCTCAAACTCATGCTTCAGGATATACTAAGAGATGAAAAAATATCAACCTTCACTAACGGAAATTAACAAAGCAGTGTGTGTGTGTGTGTGTGTGTGTGTGTGTGTGTGTGTATACAGTGTACGTGACAAAGAGAAAAGGGTAAGGTTTTACAAGGGGCTTGGCTACACTTAACAGTCAATCATAATTTTCAGTGTTGTAAATGCAAGTTTTTCTCTCAGCTTTCTTTGTAAAAGTCTTCCTTTGATTAGAGAACACCAAAGACCCAGACCTTGTGGACCAGAAGAAACATTGCCTTGGAATTTGTGTTCTTCTGATGTTCAATTTCATTCGTGCGCAGAGACCATCTACAAATCACCCTTGTAATTCTGCACGATTAAATGATTAAAAAATTCTGTATGATTAAATGACTCAGGTGGATGGATGATGTCAGTTCAAACTACATGGAACATAGTTTAGGCATTGGGTTTTATTCTACTGAAGAAACATTTTTTTTTGTCTAATCTGTCCAGTTTTATGATATTTTTATAAATATGACATTTTGGAGTTGAAAAAATGGAAGGCCCCAGGCTTGAGCATAGGCAATCCTATTTCCCCTTTTTGTGATTCTTTTTCTAACAATTGTGTAATAAGGATAGATATCATGAGTCACTTCTTTGCTTTGTATGTTCCATTTCTGTTCTTTGCAAAAAATTTTAAAAAAACCAGGTTAGAAAATGTTTACACAAATGGCACTGGGACCCTGGTTTGCACTTTTATAGTCTATTTTTACTAAAAAATTTCATTGCTGGTGATCATAATTTGCAGACTGCATTTTTTTTTTTTGGTTGAAGATATAATGAGCACCAAAGTCAAGTTTTTTTTTACAATTGGAAATCCAAATCCAGTGGGGAGGGGGAGGGTTGAGGAAAATGCTTTAAGTTTGGTGAAAAAATAGGAAATATCTCTTGTTTGACCATAATAATAAAAAGAAATCCTGAACCTTACAGTATCATCTGCAGCCTAATTTGTAAAACAGGAAAATGGCTCCAAACACTCTTAGCCCTCAGTATGTGCCATCTTGACAAGGCTTTGAGGATTGATAGATGTGACTGTTTGAGAGAGAGGCTATGCATTGTACTGTTCTTTTATAGACTTATTTCTGAATTGGTTCCATCCTGCTGTTGACTATAGATGAAAACTCTGGCTGGAAAAAAAAACCCTGATTGTCTAACATAAAAGTAACATACAACACAGAAGGTGAAATAAGAGCCTGACTGACCCTCCAGTGCTAGTGGGCATGGTATTTTAAGCCACAGTGCATGTATAAGTAATAGTCATATATAATATTCTCATATATTATATATTCATTACATACATGCGCAGTACTTTCCAAGACAGTTACGAACTTACACATGCATCAACTATCTAAAAACATAGAAATAGGTAATCCTATTAAGTGGAATTTTCTTAAATTATATTTGAACAATCAACAGGAAAAGTAATCATGTAAAGTACCGCTCTGTTCTTGTATATATCTACAATAAAATTCTATAAACAGTTGTCTCCAAAACATACCCGAATAAAATTAAAAAAAAAGATAACACCCAGTGTCCTATATTTGTATATTATGGTCATTTCAAAACCAAACAAACAAAAGAGCCCCCTCAGGTGCATATTTACATTCTTCAAACTGTAGCGGTGAAAAATAATTCTATTAAGTGCAGGACATTCCTAATGTTGCAGTAGTGACATTTCTCTTAAGTCTTCATGAACACATTGCTTTTGTCTTAATGGTGATGCATTCCATGACTGTGAGACAGTTCTTGTCCCCTTCATTTGCAGACTGTGGTACAGTCAGGATTAAAGAGTTCCTTGTATAATGGAGGAAACAGTGTATTCACTATGTCTGGATGAGATTGCTTAAATACCTGCAGCTTCTCCCCATGCAAGTTGCAAACTGCTGTGATGGTTGGTATCTTGGCTATTAACTGCAGAATGGAGAGACAGGGAGAGAGACAGAGAGGAAGCTCATTAGCGTGCTGTCTTCTGAGTCAGTGTCCTTTCAGGGCCCTGATAAAGGCAAATGACTTTAGAAAAAGATGTTAAGAAAGAAAGAAAGAAGGCTCACTTTCAGCTTCTCTTTAGAACAAAACAAAAACATACCCCCCATGCCATGTTCTTAAGGAAGAAGAAAGAGAAAGCAAGCAAGCAAGGAGGGCCAAGCTTCTCAATTCATTGTTCTTGAAATAAAGTATGCACATGAGGTTGTCTGGCTTTAGCATTGTGAGTGGGTGGTCTGTAGGCAGGCTGCCTGAGTAGGTATCTAGCTTCCAAATAGCTTAAGGGTTGTATGGCTGTGACGTATTTGTGTCTCAGTTTTTTCATTTGTGAAATGGATTTGCTAAATCCATCTACTTCTTCTGGTTGTTGTGTGGACTTAGCAAGGTACTTTGTGAGAAAGGGTTAAGAATCCTGCAGCTGTGAAGCAAGGACATTAGCTATTATTATTAACCATCATTTCCCACAGATTTCTATGACATGGATATTGGATTTTTAGCTTCAGAAGATAATAAAAGGAAAGTGTACATGACATGAGAGCAGAAGGGGGGCTATTTGTGGCAGGAAGGGAACTAGTGAGGGAGAGTAGGAGGGGGGAATGAGCAAAGTACACACCATGCATGTGTGAAGGCGTTTTAGTGAAGTCCATTATTTTGTACAGTTATTGAACCAGCCTGTATGAAGTGTGACCATAACGATCAGTATCACTTGGATGTCAACTCACTAAATCCACCTGGGCCCCCCCCAATTCCTTCCACTCTAATGCATGGTGTTTCATCACAAGGGTCTGGGAGATCACTGGCTCCTAGCATCCTTGAGAAACTATTTTAGAACCTAAAAGAATATTCACTTATCATCATGAGGTTTTGGGGTGTGTGTGACAGGCTGTACCTTTTTGAGTTTAAATATGCAGTAGGCAATGCTTTATAGTAACTCAAATGGTCCACAATGTGCTGAATGCTTTTTAGTTTTTTTTTTTTTTTATTTGAGGGGGGGAGAAAGAAAGGGAGAAGGAAAGAGAATTGGTGTGCCAGGGTCTCAGCCACTGAAATTAAACTTCAGACGCATGCACCACCTAGTGGGCATGTGCGACCCTGCACTTGCCTCATCTTTATGAGTCTGGCTTACATGGGATCTGGAGAGTCGAACGTGGGTACTTAGGGTTTGCAGGCAAGTGCCTTATCTCTCCAGCCCTAGTTTTTAGGGTTTATTTATTTATTTATTTTTATTTTTTATTTTCCAAGGTAAGGTTTCACTCTAGCTCAGGCTGACCTGGGATTCACTATGTAATCTCAGGGTGGCCTCGAACTCTCAGCAATCCTCCTACCTCTGCCTCCCAAGTGCTGGGATTAAAGGCATGCACCACCATGCCTGACTAGCTTTTAGGTATTTAAGAAGAGAACATTTCTATTTTTTAAATCATAACATAATTTAGGACCATTTTGTACCCAGTCCTTAGTGCCAAAATAGCTTAAACAAATGCCCTTGTAATAATATTAGGATTGAGATAAGTTCTCCTACAGAGAGAAGTATACTGTAGCTCATATAGCTGGTGAAAGATACACTGGAAAGTGAAGATGATAAACAAAATTAAATCAGCCCATCTGATTATTGCTGCTCATCATGATCCCTCTCCTGACAATAGCAAGAACAAATTTCAGCCTTTGAAGTAAAACAGCACATAGATAGTTAATTATTTGACGGTTTTTCAAAATCATAAAATTCCCTTCCATTGACTTTCATTTTGATCATTAATTATTCAATAGCTATTCCAAGAGAAATGTAAAAACAGCCTCAAGAGTAGACTGTTGACAGTAAAGGGATCTAGGACCAAAGGTGTTCGAAGCTTCCTTGTCTAAACCTGCAACCTTGTCCAAGCCGCTGCAGTGTGAACAAGCCTGGCGATGACTCATGAGACACCTTTTTCTATAGAGGGGATGTCCTGTTTTAGACTGAGTATCAAAACTTTCTAAAATTAGGAATTACAACTTTCTAATTCGTGACACCTCACAACAATCAACTGCATGTTTATTACACAGCACATTTAGTAGATACTTGAATGCACAGAACCGTGAGGTGTTCATATCTGTACTTGCAAAACCAGATGGCATTTCAGTTATTGCATTGACAAAAGGAGACAGAAAGGTGTGGTGAGGGCCACACATGCATGGTGGCAGAGAAATGGTAGGAACTAGAGATGTGACAGTCCTGGGGAGGCTGTATGGAGAAAGTGACCTCAAGTCTGAGCAGCAAAGGAAAAGTGAAAGGTGACAATGTGCTCCGAGAAGCTGGGTGCTCTGTGTGCTAAGGGCTGCTTCGGGGTGCTAGAGTAGGGGACAATGATGAAGAAATTTGCATGGCCAGACTCCTTTTGGTTCATGTTATAGGCTTTGAAAAGGTTTTAAGCAAAAGCAGAAATGATCAGAATCCCATTCTGAAAGACTCACTTTAAGTCCAGGGTGGAAAACTGTGCCTTCTCTATATTTTTAAAGGTAAACAGTTTATAAGTGTCCACTTAACTGGAGTCCCTTGGGAAATTATTCAAGCAGTCTTAACCAGCTGGCTTACACAGAAGGAAACGACAACAATTTAGGAGCACTTCTTGCACATTACAATTCTCCCTGAAATAGCTGTTGGATGCAGAGCAGCTCTGAAAGCTTTCTATAATCATCTGCTGTTGAATTGATGATCTGCAATGCTCTTGAAACTGCCAGCTGTCAACCTTCAGCACATGTACAACCTCTGAGGCGCTTCTTCCAAATGCAGACTGCTAGGACATACTTCTGAGCATAGTCTGGTAAGTCTGGGTGGAGTTCAAATTTTCAAACTTCCTGCTTGACTCAAATGTCCTCTCTGAACACTGATGCCATGAGTCCATGGAATAGGCTTCGAGAAATGCTAATTTAGATGTTTAACTCATGTAAATTAAAAACTGACAAGTTCTGTGTCATAGCTCATGTCATCCAGTTCACTGAATCCTAAGTCATCTTACCTTTCAGGTGGCAGCAAAGGACTTTTTCTTTTCTTTTTCTTTTTTCTTTCTTTTTTTTTTTTTTTTTTTTTTTTTTTTTTTTTTTTTTTTTTGAGGTAGGGTCTCGCTCTAGCTCAGGCTGACCTGGAATTCACACTGTATTCTCAGGGTGGCCTCAAACTCACAGCGATCCTCCTACCTCTGCCTCCCCAGTGCTGGGATTAAAGGTGTGTGCCATTCATGTCTATAAAGGGAAGTTTGTGCTTGCCTCCTTCTATTGTATGATGAGCAAAAGGAGAAGTTATGCAATCTCTGAGGTCCCTGTGACATGCAGGTACGAGATAGAGAGAATAAGGAACATGGTCTATGGAGTCAGGCTGCTTGGGTTTGGATGCCAGCACCACCATTTAGAGTGAAGTTGCTTTACCTCAGTTTCCTTATGAGTCAGATGGTGATTATAATAGTCCCTTCTGTGGAGGAAGTTGAGAGGACTTAATGAGTCAACACGCATGTTTTCACAGTGGTGCCTAACATGCTGGAGATACACACAGTGGAAGGTGAATTAGTTACTTTTGAATCATTGTGACCAAAATACCCAAGAAAGCTTACAAGGATTTATGTGTTTTGTCTGTCAGTTTAAGAGGTGTCATCCTATCCTGGCAGGGAGGGAGTGGTGGGGCACAGCAGTTCATATCATTGTGAACCAGGAAGCATGGAAAGAGCAATGCTGGTGCTCAGCCGTTTTTCTTCTTCCTTCCCTCCTTTTGTTTTGTGCAGGCTCCCAGCACATTCAGGGTAGGCATCTCCCTGCTTCAGTTAATCTTCTCTGGAAACACTCTCCCAGACACACAGGAGGTGTGTCTCACCAGTCTCTTGGGTGACTCAAAATCCAGTGAAGTGGGCAATGAAGAATAACATCATAGGTATCTTGCTTCCACCTCCACATATTGCTTCCTTCAAGGAGACAAAGAGTTGGGGCCATGCTGTTCAGTCAAAGGACATGGAGAACAGAAACCCAGCTTGGTCTTTAACTGAGCAACAAAATTCAAGTCTCTGTATGTTGTGTATGAATGCATGGGTAAATTAGCCATTTATCTTTATTGAAATGAAAATGGAAAATTATACTGATTTTTTTTCATTTTCTTGTGGCAATAAAGTTGCTTATTTCATTGACTGATTTATAGAGTACATTCCCAAGTGCTCTTCAAACATTTTTCTTCTCCTTTAGTGAAGGGATATTATGAAAAATGAAATTCATAAATGGGGACTGCTATCCTTCAAAGCTTTTTCATTTGACTGGGAGTAGAGAACTATATGTCTGGTGTTGGAAAGCGAATATAGACTATTGCTTATTTCTGTTAAAAGCTGGTGTCTAGGAACAGTCTGGTTCATGGCCAGTTCTGTCTTTTATGGGATCCATTCCTTGGATCCATCTGTAGAATAGGCTGGGTGATTAAAATCACCTACAATGGATCAGTCAAGAACATTGAAAAAAGCAAAAGGCTTCCTCAGACTCTGCTGAGACTGGTTGAGAGACATCCAATCAGCTGTGGGAACAGAGGTGCTGATGAGGCATCCATCACTCTGTAGCTGGACGGGCCAAAAGGCCTTTCAGAGGCAGTGGCAAGCACTTGGCAGGGCGCAGAAGGGCCCAGTGGAGGAAGCAGCAGGCAGACAGACATTGCTCATTAATATTATGTACTGCAGTGGGGGGACCCTCGGTTCAAAGGGAGCTCAGAGCAGCCTCAGCAGCAGTTAATGGTTCAACAACTTTTTAAACAGCTGGGGAGGTGATTCAGGAGCACTTGGGGATGGAGGGGGTAGTACATTTGAAATCGTCATGAAATTCCTTCATGTTTAAATAATCCCCAGAGCAGCAGTAGAGGGTCTATGAAAGGCATTTTCGTGCTTATCTTGTGTGACAAGCATTTCATATAAGAAGGAAGCTTTAGCCTTTACCTACAAGGGACTGCAAGAAGAAAAAACAGTGGTCTAAGGAGAGATTATAACCCTATGCTTCTCTGCATAGGATGGTTTTATACGAAAGCTCACTATTTTGCAACTGGTACATTTGATGCTGGAAAAATGGGACATGAAGAAGTAAAACTAGTAATCTTGTTCCAGGCTTCTAGGCCATCAGGATGCTGTCCAGCCCAAAGCAGGAAGTCAGCAATAGTTTGATCAAGGTAGAAGTGAAGATGCATAAAGTGAAGCTGAATACATCTATTTCACCTGTCCAATGTCACCTTTCTCTTTTGATGTTTGGTTAGCCAAACCTAGACATTGGCATTAGAATGATAATATTGAACTTGAGATATCTTTCTAGGTCATCAGCTCTCCCCTGCCTCACTTCTGCCCCATGTTTGGCATCCAGCATGTGGTACTTGTTCCTTTTACCTGCACATTGCTGTGAAGTATGAGTGGGCAGTTGTCAAAGCTGGGGCTGGAGTTTGGAATCACAACGAGAGCCTTCAAGATGCTTTCTAAATGTAGCCGAGACTATGAGTAACCCAAGGAACTAAGAACTGAATCTTTTTTCACTATGTGGACCAGAAAGCAGAGAAAACTGGTATTCTGAGAGGAGAACATTGGAGTAGGTGCATCAAGAAGGAAACTGGGCCAGTCTGAAGGCTTTGCCATTCCCCTTTCCAGTAAATTCCTTGAATAGGGGCTGAATTTTGGGCTGAAGTTTGGTGTTATATTTCTCCGTTATTTCAGTTTATTTTCTTTGCTTAAGGTAGTGAAAATTGGTTCCTATTACTTGTAACTAAAGAATTCCAACGACCCCATCAACTTGCAACTTGATGAGTGAGGAGTAATGCTAAAACTCTATTTTTACTTACATATGCTAAACCTGCTGAAAAATGCTTAGAACTCTGGGAGCTGGACTTACAGTATATGCTAGTCAATTATCAGCAGCTAACCTAGACTGGAATAATCTGGTCTTTCCTTGGAGTTCTTCAAGGAAACTGCTGTGTGTGATCCACCATTCTCTCCTTGCACCTGACACGTTCATGACAAATGAAGGCTGAGATAGAAACTATCCCAGGGAGCAGCTATACTTCTTGAGTATAGATTTGGAATTAAGATTTTGAGACTTCTGTTAAGGTTTTTCCTATTTGTGCATTATTTTAATATGTGTTTACTGTTGTATAAAACCCAAAGGGAAGCTTCTGGGATGTCCCCAGAAGTGGTCACACAGGCATGCTTACTCCTCTTATGCTTTAAGAACTTTGGGTGTGTTATACTTGGAATCAAATACAGACATTTAAAATTGCAAAACAAGTTTCTAACAAATGGAAATAAGAATGGGGAGACAGAGACCACAGGTCATAACATCTGGGTAGGGCCTCCTCTTTTTTTGATAGGACTGACCATTTATTTCAAAATTAAATTATTCTCAAATCTCTAGTTAGGTACTAGGAATTCTAATATCACACCTACTGTCTTGGAAAAGAATACAAAACCTTCAGGTATTAATTTTGCATTATTATCCATAGCAGGGTCTACTCTGTCCTCTCAGAGAAAGAAATGAAAATTGATGTGAATGGTGCTTTGCAGTTTTCACATATCCTTTAGTGTGTGTTTCATCGACTCTGAATCAAATAATTGTGTCTTCTATGTCCATATCATGAAAGCATCACTAATATATGCATGGCCATGGATGAGTCAAGTAAAACTTCAAATAGAAACATGCAAAATAGATTTAAGACTTCTATCTGGTAAGCTTTTATTTAGTAACCCAGTATTGTTCAACAGGAAGACCACCTCCTTATGTTTATGATCCAGACTTATTACTGTTATGTTTCAAACAGACGGAGGACTTGAGAAGTTAGTGAGCCTGGTGACAGGACCATTTCTAGCTCAACCTTCTGTGTTCCAGATCCCTGAATAGCAAATTAATTGTTTAGACACTGGAACTTGCTTACTTTTAAATTCTGACATTGCTATGTGCATCTTGGTTATTCTGGGCAAGATACCTGATCACTTGAAATTTTAACTTTCTCTTCTGTTAAACAAGATAATAAGGGTATAACTTTGGGAATTAAAATCAATATATTTAGGATCTATCATCACAGTGCTTGGTCACTCAATTATCTCTATTGCTCTGACCAGCTATGTAATTCTAATCACACATTTCTTTTCGTGGAGGTACTTCATAATTTTGTTCCATGTCGTGAGACATTTTATATCATATATGTTTGTATAGATAGCATATTTGATCTTCAAATAAAAATACTGTGACCTAGAAACATTTTTTGCATGTGAGAGTTTCCTCTGAAGGGTGAAAGCTGTGGTGATGATGTTTTAAGACGGGGCGGGCATTACTTCCTGCAAAGTGAAGGTTGAGTACTATGGTATCTCACTGTGAAGCTGCTTCACCTAGGTCATTGCTCAGACATAGTGATGGCAATGGCAGGCCGTGTCTTAGGTAGGCAAGAGAGATGATTCTCCCTCTTGTCTGAATTTCAGCATCTAGACCAGCAATGTCCAACAGGAACATAAGGGGCCTTAGAGATGGAACATCAAAATTTCCTCTAGCCACATCATAAAGAGTACAGGGGACTATGTGTAGTATATGCATGCCTATTATCCCAGCACTAGGGTAATTGAGGCAAATGGATTGCAAGTTCCACTCAGCCTGAAATACATACCAAGTTTTAAGGCCAGTCTGAATGGTAAAATGAAACTGTCTCAACAACAATAAAAGTAAGAAAAGGTGAGATTACTATTATAATATATTATTTTACTTGCAATAATGAAAGCAATATTTTAACATACAAAGTGTGAATGAGACACTTTATATTTTCTTCTTCTTCTTCTTCTTCTTCTTTTTTTTTTTTTTTTTTTTGCAATAGGGTCTCACTTTAGCACAGGTTGACCTGGAACTCACTCTGTAGTCCCAGGCTGGTCTCAAATTCACAGCCATCCTCCTACCTCTGCCACCTGAGGGCTGGAATTAAAGGTATGCATCACCATACCTGGCTATATTTTCTTTTACCAGTAAATATTTGAAATTGGTATACATAGGACTGGTGGCCTAAAAAGGAGATCTTACTAGAGATAGCCATGGAAAAGTGTGTTTGAAGCCAGGAACTAAAAGTCAGGGTCCCTCTCTCATCATCCTTCTGAAGAATCATGGTGGGAGAATGGTGTATGAGCGATGGGGTGGGGAAAGGTGGACCTTGCAAGCCTGATTATTTCGATTCAGGTTCTTCCCTTTTTTCTATGCTGTCGGTAGGTATGTATTTCTTGTTAAGAGAGTCAAGATTTTTCTTGGTGGTACTGTAGGGAAATATGCTATGAAAAGGAGGAGTGATTGAAAGTGAATGAACCAAAATATCTGAGACAGAGTTGAACCTTAAAAGAGCATTGTCACCACAGAGAACATTGTCACCAGAGAGAGCTATCTGGGCCATAGCTAACCTTAGATCCCTTTGCATTTTCACTGATAGGACATTACCTTAGATTGTTGTGGGAGAAGGGGGGTGGCCAAGGCATAATTTTGGGCAGTAAGAGCGTAGGAAGACTAACTGGAAAAGGAATAAGCATACCGTTCTGGGCATCAAGCACAGGAGGAAAGAGAAGAATGAGATTCTCACATATGGTAAAATGACTTTACTTAATAACCTTAATAATCATTATTATAGGACTGTGGATATAAATTCACCCAAAATGTGGTGTGGCCTGTAGTTTGTGGAAAGCTGGCATCTACAGAACAGGTGAGGCCCAAGCAGTTGTCCACATTTTGAGGTGTGGATACGAGGCATGGACTCTCTGAGGCGTTACAGATGGGCAAAATGCGAGGCACATTCCCTATAGGTCTTCATAAGCAAAGCTGAGTGAGCTTTGGTATTTGAGCTATACCTGTAGTTCTCCACATCTTCATATGGTTATGGAATTTGCATTTTGCTTTTAAATATTTCTCAATATAACTTTGGGCAAGAAAACAAATCTAGGAATTTTTTTATTTGCAAAAGTGCTAGGAAAAATAATTATAGAACCTAACAATTCTTCACTACCTTAATTACCCAGGAATCACAAAAAGAGGGGCTAGATGTTGGAGAAGGATTTGTCAAACATGCCTCCAGCTATGGGACAGATCCCAGGGCTGCCTTAGGGAAAGACCAGGAAATAGATTGCAGAAGGCAAGATGGAAGTAAGATACCCAGCTCTAGGCCTTGCCCATGATGATGACTGTACTGCCACAGCCTGGCCCGTGTTGGACTGGTCCCTCTTCCTTCCACCTCTGTCCTCTGGTCAGCACAAGAAAGACAGATTTAATGGCTGGTAATGAAGGAGTCAAACATTCCCTATTCACGTCCTACTTTTTGCCCTGCCTCTGAAGCCGCTCACTGTCTCCACTGTGTGAAAAGCACCATGGGCCTGGAATCTGATAGGTCCTCACAGCGCACCCCTGCCCCATACACATACATACCAGGAGCTGGAAACGTTATGGAGAGGCTGACTCTGCACACAGGCCTTCCAGCATTGCACACTTAGACCCCTCGGAAGATTATCCCACACTACATGGCCATAGTGAACAGAGTACTAATGTGAGTTTGCAAGATGGGATGAAAAGTAGATTTTTTTCTTCATTGATTGTATTATGAAACATCTAAACAGTCCTTAAAATAACCACACTGGACTGAACATTGGAGGGTGAAAGATGTCAGGAAGAACCTTTTTTATTTTCTTTTAGACATCAAAGAATATTCTACTGAAGGGACCTTAAAGACCAGGCAGTCCAACCTACTCACTTCCCAGACAAGAAAAGTGAAGCCCAGAGAACAGATGGGCTGCCTCCTCTAGTCATATGGGGCTTAAAAATATATATGTCTATTTATTTTTTTCATGAGCTTTCGTGAAAATGACCAGTGTTATCTCATTTCCTGGTTTCTTGAATCCAGGAACCAGCCATATCTAACTATTATTTATAGTTTGAATATACTTTATATGATCCTACTGCCATACTGTTTACCTATCACATAGAATGCCTTTCTGCACTTTCCCATCTCCTACTTCCATCTTTAAAAAGTTTTAGTCCTTCAGTAATTAGCCCAAATATATTATCACTTGTATAAGCATTTCTCTTCTGAAATAGAATTCTTTTTGCCAGAACCAGCACCTACCTCAGCAATGCATTAACATTTACATAGTCCCTATTGTGGACTGAGCAGCTTACTCTTACATGGGCCCAGTCCTTGAAACAACCACATGACTCTGATGTTCTCTTCAGTCATATTCTACAAATGAGGAAACAAGAGCACAGGGAACAAATTCCTATCCTTGTGACAGGAGCTCTCTGCTAACAGAACTTGGTAGCCACAAATCATCATTGTGCTTATGAGGAGAGCAAATCTGATTCTTTAACAAGCTCCCTTTTAGCTTCAAATATCCACTCCTCCACAATAAAACAAAAAAGACCCAAATTGATCAATATGTAAGCACTGGAACTTTCTAGTTAATGAATACAGAATGAATATTTAAATTTTCCTTAGGTTGAAGATTGTCTAAAAGTTTTGAGCACTGTTATTTAAACTCTAATTTCTGGGTGTGTTGAAAGTGTGCAGGATTAAAGTCAATGACTATATGAGCCTTGTGCCTTTATCTTGTTATCTGTGATCAGGGGCAAACGGACCAGTGGTTATAAAAATAGATTTTTCATATCACACAGAAGGCATCACCCCCTTTCATCCATTGGCGATTGAACCTGGGCCTCTGAGTGGCCTACATTGTTTTGGGTATGCACGTCTTCTCCTAGCAGTATGTTTATTTACTGACTTTTCCCAGGGGTTCATGAACAACAAGCATTAAGAAGGGCTGCTGAATCTAAGAGGGGTTATGGAGGCAGAAACTCTTTATGACCATGAAGGTTTAGGGAGCATTTCTGAGAGCACAGGAAGAATCTACAGAAGGGTGAGACAGCTTCTCTTGAGCTCAAATAAAGCTCTTTCCTTTAGGGATTTGGTGGGTAGATGTCTTTTATGATTTGGATCTGAAATGTCCCCTAAAGGCCCATATGCTATGGGGCTATTTGGGAGGTGGTGGCTTCTTTAGGAAGGAGGCTTAGAGGAAGGAATTTATGTCACTCAGGTCATGATTTCCAAGGAGACATTGAAACTCCTCTCTCTCCTGACCCTTTCTTTGCTTCTTGGCTACCACCATTTTATTAGCTTTGCTCCACCATGAACTCCACCACGAAGTTCTGTCTCTGTACAGGCTCTAACACAATGCAGCAAGCTGACCATGATATGAGAGTTCTGAAACCACAAGGCATAACTTCCTTATATGTTATGTCAGGTAGTTTGTCACAATCTCAGCAAGCTGACTGACAGTATCCTAAACATTGCTAGTGCACATGTCCTCAGAATGCTAAGCCAACCAGAAACTAGACTGACTCATCCTGTGACAATGAACCTAAGACACAGGCAAATCACTTAACTGAATCCACACTGTTCAGATCTGGGATTAAGGGGAGTCTACTTCTCATTCTGCTTTATATTCACTCTACATTAGTTCAAAGAACGTCCTATTAAGATCATGGCTGTTACATGGAGTAGTCCACATAAGAATCTGGTGCCTACATGGAGCCTGTGGAAGCCATGTGTTGTCATGTGGTTCCAAGACATAGTATAGACAACCCCCTTTCTAGTGTCCTCTCTGGTCCCAACCCTGTAACATTATCTCTTTATGAAAAAAAATTAATTGTGTATTTTTCTCCCACTACAGATGATGCAAGGAGAGTTTAGCTGACTTCTAGAGTTAATGTCAAAATTCATTTCTTGCCATCAAATATCTAACAGCTGTCAATTTCTGTGTCTTCTTTCTAAAATCTCAAATGCTTCAAACCACCACCGAGACACCAGGATGTAGAAAGTAGTGTGAACATGAATGTTATACCCTCCAAGAAAAGAAAATATTGTGATCTCATGCATATCTGTGCAGAAGCAAAAATTTTAATCTTCATTCTACAGATGAAGAAACATGGGTTTTCAGACAGACACACTCTTCAAGCAAGGCATTTTGTCTGTTTTTTTTTATAAGACTTCCACTTTAGTATGATAAACATGGATATCAAAGATTGAGAGATTACAAATATAAGCAAGAAATATCCATTCTAAATAGAAAGAGAAAGAGGAAGGTAGGGGAGTGTATATGGTGGGGAACATGATCAAAGTACATTATATACTTCCATGAAAATGTCCTTATGAAACTCAGTACTATGGGCAATGAAGATACCCAATAAAAAGAAGCACCCTCCACATTAATTAGTCCTTTCTATTTAAGCCCATATGCTAGTTAGACACAAGCATATAATCACATGACCATGTCTTTTGCAGTGAATCTGAAAGTGAGTTGTCTACGTTTTGCTCTTGACTGGGAGAAAATGAGGAACAGAGAGCACGTGATTTATCCTTGGCCACATAATATGTGAAAAGTTACGTCAGAGAATATTATCGCTGTACAGTGAGTGTGGAAATGTTCTTCCCTGTGATGTGTTAATTTTAACAAAAATGTTATCATAATGAAGGGCATATTTAACTCATGGAGGGTTTTTTTTATAGTAGTTCTCAGTATATGCAAAGTAAAATCTGATGATGTCTCCAAATAGAGTTTTTTACTCTCCTTCTTTTTAAAATAAAGAGCTCCAAGGGCAGAGTGGGAGGGCTTAATGACAAAAATATAAAGAGTAGGATTCCTATTATGTTTAACCAAGAATAAACTGAATTTCCAAGTTTCTTACCTACCAAAAATTTTTGGTGCTTAAGAAGTCAGAGATACTTTATAATTTAAAATAATAGTGTTCCTCTGAAAAAAATTTAAATCATTTCACTTTAACAAACAATTCTTCTCTCTACAAACTTTTTTTCGCGGGGGGGGGGGGGGTAGGGTCGGTTTCAAGGTAGGGTCTCACTCTGGCCCAGGCTGACCTGGAATTAACTTTGTAGTCTCAGGGTGGTCTCGAACTCATAGCGATCCTCCTACTTCTGCCTCCTGAGTGCTGGGATTAAAGGCGTGAGCCACCATGCTTGGCTTCATTTCTTAAAGATCATCATTCTTAATTAAGTTCAATCAAGAAATTGATAGCATATTGCATGCATTTTGCTCCTGGGATACATCACCATGTTGAAGGAACCCCAGGTCATGTCTTGCTTGAAGAGATTAGAGCAGAAGGGAAATTTACATATCATCAGTTGAATCTGCCACGGGGAGTAGGACTGTTACTCATAGCATATCTGAGATGTGACCAGGCAGTATCTACCAGATGTGACATACAACTTCACATAATAGCCCATCTCTATGTTCAATAAGTCACAGCATTAGACACTTTGTCCTAATTTTGAATACAAATCTAATTATTCTAACTTTCGTCCACTTCTGACTCCCAAACTGGTACAAATTCTGTTCCCTCAGGGCTGAGCATTGAAGGCTTTTTTCCTTGCTTCAAGCTTTTGTTCCTTTGATGAAACGTCTTCAGGTCTTTTGATTTGTCTTCCTGCATTTTGGGTTCAGATCTATTGATACCATCCTTCCCTAAGAAAACCCTTCTCCAGAGCCAGGCATGGTGGTGCATATCTGTTACCTCAGCATTTGGAAAATTGAGATGGAGGATCTAAGAGTTCTAGGTCAGCGTGGGCTACATAGTGAGCCAGCGAGAGAGAGAGAGAGAGAGAGAGAGAGAGAGAGAGAGAGAGAGAGAAAAGGAAGCCTCTTCTTAATGCACATGTCTACATTTACACAGCCTCTGGTCACTTTCTGACATAGTTGTTGCTGAGAAATTCCCCTTGTTCTGCATGGGGTCCCCTTTATTATATGTTCTCTCTTTTGGGGACAGTGGGTCTGTGATCTGAGGACGTACCTTTGCCAAGGTTTCATCATCCAGATGATTCTTCTGAATCACATGTTGAAGTGCAAAATAAATTTTTTCCTGAAGCTTCTGGACCTTTCTTGGTTCTATCAGCCAAGCTCGATCTGACAAAAGTGAGAAACAAAAAACAAAAAACAAAACAAACAAACAAACAAACAAAAAACCAAAAAACCAGAATAAGGGAATGATACATAAGCTTTGTTTGATTTTCCCTACACACACAAGCACTGGGTTTTAGACCTATTTAAGATGACTTAGTTCCAAATTACTACTTAAGATAATTAGTTATTTGTACAAAACACAAATATTTTATAAGCAATAATGCCAGAAAGCCAATAACACACAGTATAAGGACACAGGGAGGCCTTTGGTTCAAACTACTTCCTCCATTGCTTGGTGTTTAAAAGTTTACAAGTCTTCCTCATCTTCAGGACATACACTTAGATTTTCTTTCAAAGCAGAAATTAGAGCTTCTACTATTCAAAAATGTTGTTGGTAATCAGAACCCCCTTCTTCCTCCCAGAGTATCCTTTACAGATATAAAGCTGGAGGGGTTATAATTTATGGTGTCAACATGACTCCCATTTCAGAAACTTACCCCTGAATTCTTATTTTCTCATCCTGAATTTCAAGTGGCTGGTAGGATAATTCCTTTTTTTCTTTCTCCTTTCCTTTCTTCTTCCCACACTCTTTCCCTCTTCCTTGCTCCCTCCCCACACTCCCTCCTTCCTGTCTGCCTGGAAGCTTTGTACACCATGGTGACAAAATGCAGTCTGGTATCAATGCCTTCATCTGACTCTTCAGTCAAGAGACATCCAAGTCTCCAAATGCTGAACAAATACTAATGGAAAAGCACTTGGCCATGGTCCTCCTGAACACAGTTCAGGTCAGGCAAGAAATTCGATTCTGTAATCCTAGACTGGGTAAGGACAAGTCCAGCCAAGAGTTAAGCAAACCCTTACGTAAGTGAGCACAAAGGCTTTCAGTGACAATTGTCAATCAGAATAAAGTAAGTTTCCTTCCCTCTCCTTCCCTAAGCTATTTGGAGGTTAGTGGACAGTAACTATTAAGCGTAGAGCTTAGAGCATGGTGGGGTCTGACACAAGAGGGACACAAGTTACAGATCTGTCTTCCTTCTGCTCTGAGCATGACACCAGGCCAGGATGAAGAACAGGCTATCTGGCACTGTGAAGTCTCTGAGTGCAGGTCTGATACCAGGCCTGGAAAATTCCCTCTAGACAGAGTAAGACAAATCTCATGCTTCCAAACTCTTTGCTACATGTTTTCCCCCACCCCCAAGGAAAAGATTAATCAGCTTATATGTTTTCTCTCTTCCCTTTCCTTCTTTTCCTTTCCCTTCTTCTCTTCCTTCCTCATTCCTTCCTGCTTGCCCCCTCCCTTTCTTTTTGTTTCTTTTGTGTGTGTTTGCATAGTATGTGGTATGTGTGTGTTATACAAATGTATGTGCTGATATGGCACCCCATGTGTGTTGTGTGCCTGTGGAAGCCAGAGGAGAATGTCAGATGTCCCCCTCTATCACTTAGTCATCTGTTTTTCCTTTAGATAGAGTCTTTTACTGATTCTGGAATCTGCCATTTTTTTGCAAGCTCTAGCAATTCTCAGGTCTCTGTTCCCCATTAGACCAGGGTTACAAATACGCATGGCTATAGGCAGCTGTTTATGCGAGTGCTGTGGTAATTGAACTAAGGTGGTCTTTGGCCTCCTCAAGCCTTCATGATTGTGCAGGAAGCATGCTTAACTGCTGAGCCATAGCGCCAGCCAGCTCCAGCTTAGCTAATTTCTTAACTCATGTAGAACAGCCTAGTCTTCCTTCTGGAGCAGTCATTTACACAGATTACTCAAGTTGGACATGTCATGTCTTTAATACTTGCTGCTAGGAGTTTACTGACTTACACAAACATACCCAAAGAGGGACACAGTTTCTTTCTTTCTTTTTCTTTTCTTTTCTTTTTCTTTTTTTTTGGTATGGCTCCTTCTTTGAGTCAGCAAGAACCAGAGAGAAATGACCTCCCTCACCCTAAGTTCTCCAGGCTCAGATGACACCTGCTATTGAGCAATGCTCAGTGGAGACAATCAGATGCAATGAGGGTTATTATTTGGTATTGTAGTTGCTATCAGTAAAAAGTATTTCTTGTCACTTCTTTCATCTACCTTTGTGTTTCCAGGCCTTCCTTTTGTTTTTATGGAAGGGGATAAATTAAAACCAGAAAGAAATTTTCAATAACTTTGTAAGATTATCAATGATCATAGGAATGGTACAGGCTTTTGATGCAAAAGTACAGGGGTAGATATTTTGTATAAATATATCTAGAGTGACATGTCAAAATATGATGGCATTTTATATCCACACAAGAAGTATTTTTCCCAGCTTTACTGAAACATATGTTAGGTACAAGCAATCTATCTCAGAGATAAATGGATTACAGAAAGAACAAATCTCTTGAGCTCAAAAAATTAGGCAGGGGTGCATTCTTCATTTAACAGGGAACTGTCAATTATGCTGTGCAGTGGCCTAAAATCTAGCAAGCACACATGTGCTTGAGCAGCTCTGCTTAGAGAGGGAACACATGTTTATTATCTTACATTTTTTAATTATATTAATATTATCATATTATGGTGTTTCTTTTGTTACAATTCAAGCTGGCATATACTTTAAAGAAGCATTTCAATCTCTATATTTCTAGTTGATTAATAAACACAACAACTTAACCTTTTGAAATTTTTAACATGCTTTTGCAGTTCAGAGCGGGACAAGGCCCTCCCTGTCTTAGGGTTCAGTTAGTTTATCTTATCAGCCAGGGAAGTGGAGCTCCATGCTCAGTCAAATAGCTCCGTGGCGACACACACATATTCATGTTTGAAATTCTTCCTCTTCCTCCAGAGAGCCATTCCTCACTCAGCTCTCCTTCTCTTTGGAAACTCTAATATGCTTATAAAAGAGGCACTGCATTGCTTCAAGGCATTTCCTTGATTTAGTTATTTACTTACTTATTTAGTGGTACTGGGGATTGAACTCAGAGCCTGGCATATGGCAGGCAAATGCACTATCAGCTCAGCTATATTCCCCTGTCCTATGTTCTCGGGGAACTATTTATTTAAGAGCAATTTTGATGATCTGGATCTGGGGAGATCTCTACCACATGTTCCATTTATTTATTTATTTAGTTTTTGTTTCAGGGGCAAAACTGGTTCTCTTTAAAAAAACAAAACAAAACAAAATAAAAATGTGAGGCTTCTTTCCTTTGCATTGTCCAAAAAAATATTGAATGCTTGTTAGATAAAACACAGGTCTTTAAAAGTTATTTCTTGCACAGTTTGGCTTGGGTAGGTGTAACTGACACTGCCGAGGGCAGCACAGGTTGTAAGAGCAGCGGAGGGATGTGCCCCCTACCTGGGGAGATCAGAACCGCAGAGGAGAACAACGCGATCTCCTCTTCAGTCAGCTGCAAGGAACACAGGTTCTTCGCAAAGTCAAATGCTTCATTCACTAGGTCATCAGAGCCTGTGAAAAAAGAGGTAACATTAAATAAAAATACCTGAACTTGGTTTGGAGTATCATAAGAAATGTCCCATTTTCAAGAAGTTATCCAAAGATTGGCAGATTAGACACCTAGAAAAGGCATTTTTATGTCCCCAGTAATGAAAACTGATTTCATATGAGGTGTAGCACGAACAAAATGGGCAACATCATTGCCAGATAAATGAAATTAACAATAGTAATACAAGGACAAGAGACTGGCAAATGTCAGTGTAACATCTACAGGGAACGCATAACCTATATCTCATCCTGCGAACCTGACATTGCTTCTGAAAACCTGTACACAAGCAGGACATGGTGAGAAACATGCCTGTAATCCCAGGACCAAGATAATGAGGCAGGAGGATTAAGATCAGCCTGGACTACATAGTGAGACTTTGTCTCCAAAAAACTTTATCTTTTTGGAATAGAGAGAATTTTCGTAGAAAACCTTAAATTCCACAGATAGAGGCTTGGGGACTGAAACTTTAGTGACATTTGAACATAGCAGCATGAGTTATCCAGGTGCTTCAAACTGAGATGTAAGACACATCCTATAAAATGGAGAAAAGCTTTCTTTTATTTTGCAATTTCCCTTAAAAATTTCATTTTCTAAAGAATGGCTCATATGTCATTTCCCTAGCTCTCATAATTTTGGCAAAATTACATTGCATCTCTACACTGATCCCTGGTAAATGTTTATTTGATGAAGTTGGAAATATACTGAAGTTGCTTGCCAAGACTTTTCCTGCTTTCTTGAAAATCTAGCCTTGAGGACGACATGAATGTATATCAGCTGTAGCAGGGGAATGCTGCCAGCCCATGGGCTTGCTGGTGGCTGCCCTATCAGCTAACAGCACAAGATGTGAAAAGGCAGTGGCTTCTTTGGTGTCCATGGGCTGGATATGGAACAAATAGCACTACTGATCATTAAAACCTTTCCTGGCACCAGCCCATCTTTGCTGATGTTCTTATCCAGCCTGTACCTGGATGCCTGGATGTAATGATACCCAACACCTCCAAACCAGACTGATCTTGCCAGTGGCTTCCAAAAGAATAGTCTCAGGGTTATGTTGGCCATCTATGTACTCTCAGAACTTCATGAGTTCATGGGCAGAAAATCATTGACCTTGGTGAAAAGCAAGCACTGCAACAGGGTATTATGCTTCAAGGTATTGTACATCTTCTAATTATCTTGACTAATGATTATGAATTTACATAAGAAACTTAGAGGTCACCCCCTACCCCAGCCCACCAGTGGTCTTCATAATATGCTTTGTGAAGCAGTAAGTCAGAAGCTAGAAGAAAAGCTTGCCGTACAAAAAATAGCCCATAACGCACCCATGTGCTTCAATACTAGCCTTTATTTCTATGAGGTCTCAACACAGGGTCCATGGTGCTTGCCCTCCTTTCTGGTTAGGAAGCATGGCTATAGGATCAGGGGAGTTGGATGAAATACTGGGTGTTCATCTGTTGCAGCTCTAATCAGCTATTGAGATACTCATCCACACCAAAGAATCAAGGCACATTATTTTTTTAATTTCAGTATAAGTATAGAAGACAATGTTAATTAAGAAAAGTGTGTCTTTATCGAAGGAAACTTACCTAAGGCTTTGAACATCTGCATTCCTCCATATTTTCCTTCAAACAGAACAGTGTTGTTTAATGGGTTGAAGGCACGGCACATTCTCACTAAAACCACTTCCAAGCAACCTGTGAGTTAAAAGAATAAAAAATGTGTGTTTGTATCTATATATGCAATAATAAAAGTGGTCATTAGTGCATGTTATAAGGAAACGTTTTAAAATTTTGAGATAGAGTCTCCTTGTGTAACTCACCAATCTTGGGATTGCAAGCATTTACCACCACACTTTTAAGCACTTTGATACAGAGAGAGAGAGAGAGAGAGAGAGAGAGAGAGGGAGGGGGAGGGAGAGAGAGGGAGAGAAAATATATCTTTAAGTTGGATAAAATGGAAGTTAGAAACATTTTTAGGGGGCATGAATCAATTCTATTTTCTGACTAAATTTAGAGTTAATTTAGTGTGTATGTATGTGTTTGTGTGTGTGTGTGTGTGTGCGTATGCACAGGTGTTCATGGAGGCCAAAGGATAACCTCAGTTATTATTTTTCAGGTTTATCTACTTTTTTTGACATAGGGTCTTTTATTGGCCTAGAACTTGCCAAGTACACTACACTGGCTGGCCATAAACCCCAGAGGTCCTCCTGTCTCAGCCTCTACTGTGCTGGGATTACAAATATGTGCCACCATATCTGCTTTTATAAAAATGGGTTCTCGGGGAGGAACCCAGGTCGAACAAGCACTTCACTAACTGAGCCATCTTCCCAGCCTTAATGTTAACCTCAGTTCTTAAGTTCATAACTGATTAATGGCCCAGAAAGCAGAAAGGAGCTTTGCCACAGACAAGCCCAGTCTGTGAACTCTGGTAGAAGTTTGCGACCAGGAAAGTTTGTGTCCTGCGTTACCTGCCACACAGTAGGCTGTTACTGTATTCATGGTTGCGTCCGTCTGTGGGACCAAGAAAAGTTCCTTCCAGATAACAGGTGCTTAAGAGCATTTACAAAGTGAATTCATTTAGTGCCTTTGTTTATCTCTCTGAATATTTACTGCTTACCTGAGGAATTTATACGTAGTTTCTCCATATTTCAGAGAAGTGAGTTTTTTTTTTCATTGGAAGCCCCACGTCCACTTGAGAGCTTCCTCTAGTGATTTGGTTGCATTTTTGGTGGCTTTCTTTTGCCTCCACTTTAGTTTTATGTCTGTCTTATCTCTTTTGCTCTGCTAATTTCTTTGTACCTAGCCTAGGACTTTATATATAGGAGAGGATTTACAAATCTTAACCAAAACAATGCCTTTTTTTTTTTTATACCAACAGGAGTAGTCACCATCTACTGAGCATATAATAGAATACACTTTCCTCGGACGCTCACAGTTATTATCACATTTGCTGCTTGCAATGGCCAGTTCAGGTGAGTTTCATTAGCTCATTCATTAGAATGTTTGAATTCAAGGAAACTTTTAAGATATTCAGCACCTTCCCTTTTACACTAAAAACAACATTTTCACAGCAGACAGAGATGTTAAGATCAAATAATTCCATGGTTTCCAAATATCAGTGCATGGATTGGTGATGCCTGAGTCTTTGAAATTCTCTGCACAGGTTCCCCTGGCAGGCTTGGATCCCCCAGTCTGAGATGGAACCGGCACCTCTGAACTGTTGGTAGTTCCTTTGCTACTTCTCATGCAATTCCAAGTTTGTAGTTTGATGCTTCTTTTCCATCTCTTTATTTTAATAGTGAGTAATTTGCCACCTCAAGTGGCTAGTTGAAGACTGTATATCAAATGGATCAGACCTTATTATTCAAAGAGAGTCAAACAATCATTTCTCATCTCACATACTTTCTATACCTTACTGTACTCCCAACAAGGAGTAGAATCCATGTCTGTTACCCTTGAACACAGGCCCTTCATAATGACCCTGACTATCAGAGTGTGGTGGAGAGACGTAAGTGACTTTTGAGCCTGTCAGGAAACTCTAGGCCCATCTGCTCTGTTGATTTGGAATTCTAGCTTTTGGAGCCCAGCAACTACATTGTGAAGATGGCCAGGTAATCTGTGCAGGGGCTCACATGGAGAAAAAGTGAGGACCCAGCCCAGAGCCTTCACTGGTTCCAGGCTGTCAGCTAGCACAGACTGGCCTCCATGTGAGCAAGCTAATTGGAAGGTAGATCTTCCAGCCCTAAGGGTGGTGCCTCAGTGCACACCATGTAAATCCGTGCAGTAGAGATAAACCATCCCTGATGAGCCCTGCACAAACTAGCTTTGAGAGGAAAATAGGTGGTGATGATAATGTTTTAACTAAATTTTTGGGTGGTCAACTTAGTGCTTGAGTCAAGATTTTCACCAATTTATGTCATGGGGTAAGGAAACAGCATGTTATGATAACTATATTTGGTCCAAGTTCCAACAACCACCTTTGCTATGATTTGTGATATTAAAAACAGCCCTTGACTTCTTTGAATCTTCACCTCCTTTGCTTCTATATGGAAACACCATTGGTTTCATAAGAGTAAATAAGATGTTCTATGCAAAAGTGAAAATACATATGAGTGTTATGATATGTAAAAAGATGTTATTATTCTGACTGTGGACTAGAACCTTGAAGATTAACTTAAATGTGACAAGGTTCTTATTTTCTATTGTCACAGGGAGCGAACCAAGAAAGATACAGGTAATTTGCTTTTCCTGTTACATAACAGCATCTGTAAAGTCCATCATATGCAGTTTCTAGTGGTTGCTTGTGTGTTGAGTGCACCAAAGAGGGGAGGGAGAGACGGGAGCACAGTGGAGTCTTCCAGTGGCTCCTGGCTCTGGGCTATCCTCATTAAAATGATTGGAAATGACCATAGAGGCAGAGCTCAGCCAGTTTGCATATTTATTTTTTTCCTTGCAGGAGGCAAGGAGCAGGTTTAAGCGCCAGCTCAGCAATTCAGCCACCTTGACACGCTAATTACTTGCACTGCCTGTCAAGCTGGCTCTCTCAGCCTCCACAATTAATAGCTCTACTTTCAATAAGCAAAATTGTATTTGACTTCAAAGGGGAAATGAATGAATACCAGGGCATTTTTATTACCAAGGCTTTCCTTTGGGAGTTAGCTGACAATGTGGGTGGGAAAATGAGCTACCTGTTGGAAGGAGGGTTTTTCTAGAATGGTTAGAGAGCTAATGGATTGAACACATCTGGGTCTAACCAGCCCCCACGAGTCTCCTCTGGCTCACCTGACTTCAGCAGGAGAATCTGATCGTTCTGACAGAGCTCCATGAAGCCGGTTATCCGCTTGGCAAACTCCACCACGTACTGGATGGCATGTGTGATCTGGATGGCGCATTGCTGCCACAGCGCTTCCCTGGACTGCAGGAGAGGGGATACAGCCTGTGAGCACGTCACTGAAACACCCAGGGTACCTGGGGTGCTTATTGGTGGCCAGAGCCCAAGGTGGGGAACCAAATGATTCTGTGTCTCTGTATGTTTTAACCTATGTGAGCTTCACAATGTCACGTTTGGTAAGAAACTGAGATTAAATTAAGAGAAATGTTTGTTGTAGTATGCAAAAGCAGTTATTTTCTTTACGATTTTCCTCAATTCTCACCTGTGCAAATTGGTCTTAGTCCATTAGACAAAAATAAGCTTTGTGTTAAGGAATAGTGGCATCATCCACAGCCTTGATCATAATTCAATTTCATGGGGACCATGACACTGAAAAATCTTTATGTTAGAACTTACGGAGGATTTGCTTTTTGTTGCTTTTTTTTTTTTTTCAGGTTCTGGCAGGGTATCACTAGTAGCCCCAATGAGCCAAGAACTTGTTGTGAAGCTAAATGTGGACATAAACTGGCAAGATGCTGCTGCCTTGGCCTCCCAAGGTGCTGGGATTATAGGCGTCAGCCACCACTTTTGATCTAGCAATGCTTTTTGTCTGGAAATCTAAGGGTAAAGTATCAGATCAAGTCAAGTCACTCTGGTAAGTAATACAGAATTCCCCAAATAGTAATACAGAATCTCTCAAATAGATTTTCATGTTTAGATTATTTTCTTTAAACTGAGAAACCTGAATCCATGTGTGAGTAACATCTGCCATTGTTTCCATATTTATATGAAAGCAGTGAGAGTTAGTTGTTCTCTAGAGAAAAATCGGCACTTTGTATAAACTAGGTATCTAGATAAACTAATATCTATATTTTATTGAATTTCTATTACCAGGGAGATCTTATAATCAAGGATCTCAATCCTAATGTCAAATAATATGAATACTGAGTGTCAGGAAGCACTCCTTCCCTTAAAACATCTCCATTGTGCACAAAGAAATAGGAACACTAATAACAATAATGGTGAGTTGTCCATTTTGGGAGGATCTTTGTAAATATGTAGTGGAAGAATGAAACTGTCGAATGCTTTGTTCCCTATTTTTGTTGTGACATTTTGTGCCCTCGTTACTGCTGGGTTCAGCTAATAATGTCTCCTACTCCTTGGTTGAACCCAAGGGGCTATGATGAGAGCACAAGAGGTCCTAAAATCATCTGACAAATGCACAATCACTCTGGTCACTCATATAGGGAAGTACCTTTCAATTAGGGCGGTTATGTTTCCTGAGGAATATTTGGCAACATCTACAGACATGTTTGGTTGTCACAACTTTATGAATATCTAAGCATCCAGTGGGTAGAAATAAGAGAGGCTGCTAAATACCCTAAAATACATAGGGCAGCCTGTATAGCAAAGAATGGTCTCGCTTACAGTGTCAATAGTGCAGAGACTAGGAAAGCCAGAAATGGATAATGACAGAGATGTTTCCCAAGGTTCCTCTGAGTACCTTGCTTTGATACGCTTTGATTTCCTCATAGGTGTGAGTCTGCCATGCCAGCTGGTGCAGCTCTTCCATTGTGTACTGGCATGTCTCCAAATGGGACTTGATGATGTTCTGTGCAATTCGATCTATGAGAAAAAGACCAATTCAAGGGTTTGTAAGTACAATCTCTCCAGCTGCAGAAGTTGTTTCTAGTGTGTTCACATGAGGAGTTTCTTCTGGAGAGCATGACTGACATCTCTGTCTGCCTTCAAGTCTCCAAACTCTTTTTTAAAAATTAATTATTTATTTGCAAGGAGAGAGAGAGAGAGAGAGAGAGGAGAGGCAGACAGAGAAAATGGGTGCTCCGGAACATCTAGCCACAGGCAATGATCTCCAGATCCATGTGCCACTTTGTGCATCTGGCTTTACGTGGGTATTGGGGAATCAAACTTGGATCTTTAGGCTCTACAGGCAAGTGCCTTAACCACTGAGCAATCTTTCCAGCCCCAGTCTACAAATTCTTATTGCACTTTCCCCCTTCATTTGTTAGTCCTTTAATCAACTTTTCTTACCCTACACTCCTTTGATTACAGTTTTTGGGTCTTACAGGTAGGTTATAAAGCATTCAAATAATTATTTTTAAAACATGTATTGAATCACTATATTGCTTGCTTTTTATTCAAAAAGTATCTTACTACTTCTAACAGATGTAGTCTAAGTACTTTAAATGTTTTATAAATTATTATAATCATACTTTTATATCTGAAAGGAGTTAAAATATACAAACTTTTTTATTTTTAAAATGGAAAGAGTAAATAATAAGTTAGAGAGAGATTATTTAGAGAAAAGAAGGGAACAAAATAGAAAAAACAGATGTAGAAGCAATACTTCACCTGATATTCATATTTTAGACTATTTTGAAGCTGTGCATATATCATTCTCAGTTAATAAAAGCAGTTTGGTATAAATGAAGCAACACTGGTCTGTGAGCTAACAATTATTATGGCTGGGCAGCGGACGGAGCCATTGTATTTAACTATATAATTTTTTCACAAGATATTTTCCTTAAAAAATTATAAATGAAGAAATGATTATATTCACCAAGAGTAGCATCAAACATTGAATCTTTTGGGCAGTTTATCTCAAGCAGGTGATATCTTGTATTGTATCTTAAATACCAATCATTTTGGCTTTGGTGGTGTGAAAGTTCAGTGATATAACCAGACAGAAGAGTTCTCCAGAAAACGAGTTCCCTGTGTTGGATGGAACTGGCAGGAGGTCTTTCATAGTCCCATCTGCTATTTGAACACATGGAAAGGGGACAGCTTGTGAAACCAAAATACTCAGGAGTTCTGTACGTGGGGTGTGCATGGAGTGAAGATGAGTGAATCTCCTGCTGGATGACAATTCTCAGCTCAGGCAGAAGGAGTTTCTTGTGTTTTAGGTTATGCCTCTGTAACTGCAAGTTTTGTTTTCTTCTAAATGGCTCTATTTATTTCGCCAGGACCTCACTAAGTTTCTACTATATATGAGTGAAGTTGGTAGACTTTCCTTGATAGGGAGAATGAGAAATGTAAACTGATGCCTCTAAGTGAACTTTCTAAATAGAAGTGTAGGTGATTGGAACCACCGAGTAAATGGTAGCCACAAGTTCATGATTGGGCCATTCGGTGTGGTGTCTCATCAGAGAAGCCATGTGATGAGTCAAATGGCACAAAAGAGAAATATTTGATGTTTTAGTCAGTGCTACTGAAGGAAGACACTTCAATGTTTGTTAGCATTTTTCAATCAGAACTATAATGTGGCCAAGCCAACAATGCCACAAAATACTAACTTATGACAGTCATTCTCTGTTGGGTTCAGCACTGACATTTCTAGACTTTCATTGCAGATCACATTACAAAATTCTTTCTTCACAACATATGCTCCAAAGTTTTATTGAATATCTTTCCATGTTATAAAGAAGGATGAGAATTACTCTGCACATTATATTAAAATAGATTGGTAAGTTATGGTTCATCATTTTTCAGTCTACTTATATTCTAAAAAATAGATATTTACTCTCTGGTAGTTATAAAATAAAAACCCCACAAGATTTTAGTACTTTGCAGTTTTCAAACTTTTATCTTAATGAAGTAGTTTGTTTTCATATTCAAATGCAGGCTTCAGTGTTTGTGAGCAACACCAGATCTATTACTCAGAATTATATCGCGACAGACTATCTGCTCTTCTGGGTTTTCTTCTGGGAAGTACGAGCCAAAATTTAAGCATTTTCTGGTCTTCTGCCACTTACCACTTCAAAGAAGTACCATGGAGTGTTTTTGAGGAGGTTGGACATAATAACTATGCAGGAAGGCTAAGAGGATTGGCTGCTAACCCACACACGTGCTTCAGGACTTGGTTCAGTGTGCACTCATGGAGAAGGCTTCTTTGCTTCCCCGTGACCTCCAGCAGAAGGGCTGGCTAGAATCACAATTTGGTTTTGTCTCTCATTGCA
Organism: Orientallactaga sibirica; assembly: GCA_036365145.1. NCBI lineage: Eukaryota > Metazoa > Chordata > Mammalia > Rodentia > Dipodidae > Orientallactaga > Orientallactaga sibirica. The sequence continues at coordinate 60,473,064 of JAEOAD010000001.1, forward strand.
GAACTCTTATTCCAGTGTGGCTTGCACTGTGGTTATTTGTGTAGATCTGTCTGGTTTAAACCCTTTAAGATTGTGAGTTCTTCAAGAACTGGGTGATAGAGTCTAGCATAGTGCTGTCCTATGTTTAGTTAACTATCAGTTGCTTAACCCAAAAGACCTTACCTTTGTTTTTAAAGGTCTTATATTATGATGTAGTTATGCCCTTGTAGGAAATTCAGGGGAGCAGTGAAGTGGGAGAGTCACTTGACTGGACTTTTGTCTTAGAAAAGCAATTCTGGCAAAAGATGGCATAAGTGGGTATGTGTTATATCAGGCAGGTGTGGAAATTTAAGTGAGACATGTGAGGCCCTGGGCCAGGGGATCATGACAGAAGTGGGCCTGGATTACAGACACTACTCATAGGGAACACACAGGGTTGCAACTGTAGTAATTGAAGAACAAGGAAACAGTAAGTGCAGCGGGTGCTTGACTCATATTGAGCTATTAAATATAATTTTGAAAATGTCCATCCATCTTCTGTAAAACATATATTCAAACATTCTTCCATTTTTGGCTTTGATTCATGGAAGATTTGACACAGCAAAGATTCAAAGTTTGTTTGGTGATCTTAAAGACTAAGCATTCAAAATGGGCCCATGTCAATGTCAAACATGCATTGTTACTTCCCATGCACTTGTGAGAAATACAGCTAAAGTCTCTGGACATCAGACTTATTTATGGCAACGAAGGCACAGCTGCATAGCTGTGGCTGCAGGCACGTTCCTCCTCTGTATTCTCTCTCCCACTGTTCTGCAGTGCAGAGGTGAGCCATGCGCAGATACCCGCCTGACCCCTTAAAGGCTCGGGTCGATAAAACACAAGGTAGAGCTATTCTTGGTCTCATGAGAGCACTGCCGCAGGGCTCATTCTGACGATTAGAAAAGATGCTTGAACCTCAGAGGAAGATAGTTGTCTTGGGCTGAGAGTCTGCAGTTGTGAAAAGAGTTGAGAAGAGCTTTTAAAGAAGGGACAAAGGGAGGGACAATGAATGCAGTATGCAAAGTTCTTGCTGGGAGCCAAAGGAACCTTCGAGAGTCCTTGCCTGGAAAAAGAAAAAGGTAATCTAAACGCAGTCCCCACCGGGGACCAGGTACATGAGAAAGTCCACACAAAAGAGTCGGAGGCAAAGGAACAAAGCAGATGGAATCTCTCTGGGCAATCACTCACTCTCCATCAGTTCCCCTGGCTTGGATTGCAGTTAGTTCTCAGCTGTGTTGAGTTCTTTAACTAACTTGGGCTGGATGGTGTATGTTGAAAGGAGGAGTTGTTATGCTCTGGGCTGAGATAATGGGTCCAACAAGAATATGATGTAGAAGAGAACGCATGGGAAATTCTACCTATACTTTCTGAAATTAGGAAGGAGGATGGCGATTCATTCAGTGGTGGGGAAAGCAGACCTGCAGGGATCATACAGCTGCCTCTTCTCAGGAGCTAAGCTTTGCACATATGCTCAATAAGGCAGAAGCTTCAGTTCACTGAGTGCAAGAGTGGCTTTGCTAGTGAAATGATGCTGAGGATGCTGAGGAATGAGAAACAATATGACATGCTCAGCCTGTCATCCATTTTCAATCATGAGAAGGTACAATGTCAATATTGATACAAGCAAGGGAAATTGCATGTATAATTATAGGTCAATGTGAAGTTTTTTATTGTTAACATCATCATAGAGAACAGATTCTCACTCCCCTTCTCTCTTTCATTATATCCCTACCTGTATGAATATATGTGTGTGTGTGTGTGTGTTTTGTGTGTGTGTATGTGAAATTACTGTTAATTTAGTCTTGGGTTCTGATACTTTGCTTAGGGGAAAGCTTATTTGAACGTGAGCTGTGTTCAATTAATAGAATATTTAATTCACATATGAATTAACTATATGAGACAAACATGACAATACATGATTCAAATGACTTAATAATCCAAAAAGCTTTCAAATAACTGATAAAGACAAATATGTTTCTCTATCATTTTGAATGAAAAGATGTAAAACAATGTGGTTAAAATTACCACAGTTTCCTAAAAGTCTTAAGGGTAATCTTAATTCTACTTATGATGTGAGCAAAAAGAAGAAAGAAATTAAATTTTTGAAGTGGGAAATGAATAAAATTCATAGTAATTCTCCATAGTGTGTACAATAATTATAGAACCCTGGGGCTGGAACTAACCTCTTTCCTCCACTTCCAGACGGACTATTCTAAATAATCCTAAAAGTACGCCCTCCACTCATAAAGGCCTTCCACGGTTTCTATTCATAGTCAGTACTCTTCATTGTGAGGGACTAAATAAATCAAAGTGAGAAAGGAAGTTTTTCTTTAAGACATGTCTAACATGGTCGAGACTTGACAAAGTTCACATAGCTAGTTGGAGTCTTAAAAGTCAATTATATCAGACAATATAAAAAGATATAAGAAAAATATTTTCATGCAGTTTTTCAGAAACATGAAAAACAACTTTTCTTGCATATTGATATAATAATAAAGCAGTCTGGAAACAAGTCAAGCAATTTACCCAGTTCTGTAAGGAAACAGGCTACCTCTACTTATTTCAGTGGGAAATGAAGCTGACAAGTAAGGTGACAATTTCATGTTTGTCACTGTGGTATTATAAAACGAGGACCAGCTTGCAGCTACTAAAATAGCAAGTGACCTTTGGCAGCTCTGATTTCAACCACTCAGCAGGTTTTTTTTTTTTTTTTTTTTTTTCCTTACCAAAATGGCTTATTTTAGCTCTCACTAGACATTTCAGCAAATGGCGCTCTCCAAAGGCTACAGTGTCTCAGACATGGCCGACACTGGCTGCTTCATTAGAATCTCACCTTTGGAGAGTGGAGGACTTGGGCTTATCTTTAAAAACTGCTGTTATCAGGGTTATTACCAAGAGCACCCATTGCCCAACTGCACTGTGGAGAGAAGGCTGAGATTCAGAGCTATACCTAGCTCTCAAAAGTGTTGTATCTGAACTTCCTAACATCCTCTCTTTCCTTCCAGAGAATGGATGGTTTCTTCTTGGTGAGCTAAACACTCTTTTCATTTTCCTCCACAAGGTGTTTTTTTTTTCAAACTTGGAAATATACTTCCTTCCTAAACTACTTGCTACATTCAGCCCTGATCTAAATGATTAATGAATTTTGTTTTTGTTTTTTTGAGGTAGGGTTTCATTATAGCCCAGGCTGACCTGGAATTCACTATGTAGTCTCAGGGTGGCATTGAACTCATGGCGACCCTCCTACCTCTGCCTCCCAAGTGCTGGGATCCAAGTTGTATGCCACCACAACCAACAATTAGTGAATTTTTAATTTGCCACTGGCTTCTGGGTACTGTTTAGTTTATAGTACTACTGTGAGCCCAGAATACTTAGGGAAGTCACAATGAGTTAGGGTTAGGAGATCTCGATGGACCTGTTCAAGGAATGTTTTAAGTGCCTGCATTGGCTTTTCATACCATCAGAGTTCCTCAGAATTCATACTCTGAGGCAGTAACCCTAATATTTTAAACCAATTGTTTGAAAAGTGAAACATTTAGCCAAATGAAATTTTATTTTTCGGACAGTGGATCATCAGTTTTGCAAGTTTTCCTTCATTAAAGAGAATGTGTGTAGTGGTTTCATAGGTGACAATGTCAGAAGAGACAAGTTCATGGAAATACCTTTCTGGTTGTTCGCATTTCTGTACAGAGTTCATTAATTTTAGGAGAATTAGAATTTGGCTGTCAACATTAAAACATCAATAACATTTAAGCCTAAAATAGCAATTAGTTAACCACTAGCCTTTAATGAAACAATAGATTTGGCATTATGGTTTTTGAATTCTCTCAAGTAGGACCTGGCTGTCTTAACCCAGGAGTTGCTTTTTGGTTCATTTTGTTGTCCAGCCTTCATTACTTTCACTCCAGTGAATCAGAATAGCTTCGCTTGCTTTTCATTCAGATCCTGTTGTCAACTCTTATAGCAGAGAATGACATAATTGATTTTTACTTCCTATAGATTTTCACCAAAAAGTTTCATTGTGTTTCAGAAAAAAATTTATAAAATATGTTTATGTTTATATTATTAAGTTTAAAAAGTGCAAAAAAACATACAAAACACAGTTCAATAAAATGTGAAATAGAGAAAAAATGCAATGAATCAGATTAATGTAAGAATAATAATATCTGGGCAAAAACTGAATGAACAGATGAGTAGAATTTTACTTTCTCAAATTGCAGAAAGGCCACAGAAATCAGCATTTCACTAGGTGAGAAGACAGGAAATAAACTTAATAAAAAGAAAATAACCCATATAAATATTTGTATTTGAATAGAGTATCTTCAACAGGAAAATAAAATCACATGCGGTGAAAACAAACTAAGAGGAGCTTCTTAATGGCTGCACAGCAGAAGGCTGTTTGGAATCATGCATCTTTTGTTTGATTGCAATAGTGCGTGTCTAATTTTTGGGAAATTGCAGTTTGCTTTCTTGAAACTAGTTGACAAAATTGAGAAAGAAACTATTATGGAAACATAAAATTTCACAATTAACTTTCAAAGTAAAAGACCTCATTCACAGAACAATGGGAAAGATGAACATACTTCAGTGAGGTACAATTACCCAGCTCTGAGGGGTTGTACTCTAGGATGGGGAAGTCAAATGCAACTCCTTTCTGACTTCAAGTTTGTGCCTTTGGGAAAGTCACTGCTTCCTTCCATAAAAGGGTTTGGTAACAATGACCTTTTCTAAGGGAAATGAAAGTTTCTAAAGGAAACAAGAGTTTGGTAACAGGAATATTTTGTTTGAGAGGCAGGGCAAGCTTGTTCTGTATGACTTATGTAGGAACTGTAACTTACAGAGTTACAGAAGGACAGTCATAGCTTTATACGGTACATGAAAATTCTGACATGACAGACCCAATAAAGTGTTCCTTGCAAATCCTCATTTACTTCCTTTAAAAACTTCACCTCCTCAGTGCTTTGGGATGCTGTCTTTAAGGACACGAAGTGCCCATGGCATTCATAACCCCACTGAGACTATCATTACCTGCTTGAGACCTGTACAATACCGGGCTCATCAACATTCTGTCATGGATAGTGGGGAAGGGACACACACATACCCCAAAGCAGAAGAGGGGCTAGTTGGTAAGTTAGAAATAAGGGGTTCTATGCAAATTGGATAAAAGAGGAGAACAGGAGAAGGTAAGGGATAGGATTATGACCAAAACACATTATGTACATATATGAAAACTGTCAACAAAAAAGCAAAGAAAAACACCCTCTGCACCTCCGTACATTGCCCAGAAAATAGTCAGAACTCACAGATGATGAAAGCTAATTATAAAAATTGCTTAGGGCCATCACTAGGATTGGTATTCACTGTTTGAATTTTGTTGACATATGGATTGACTGTTAATTTCAACAGAAGAAATTCCTCGTGACTCACAGCCTTTTGGATGTTTAGTCAATACATTTCTGACCTTCAGGAAGAAGTAATTTAGAGGTAATTTTTGGAAGTAAGTTTTACATTTTCAAACAGTTAACCTAAGTTTTTTAAAAGTACCTAGATTTTTTAAATCATTCAGTTAAGTAATTAAGAATAAATGTCTTGCAAGGCGTGGTAACACATATTTTTAATCCCAGCATTCGAGAGGCAGAGGTAGGTGGATCCCTGTGAGTTCAACACTCCGCCTGAGACTACATAGTGAATTTAAGACCTGTCTGGTCTAGAGCAAGACCCTACCTTGTAAAACCAAAAAAATAAAATGAAATAAAAGAAGGGTTATGTTGGGATAAAATAAGATAAAGATGATTTTAAAAATATTTCTTAAATAGTCCAGAATAAATCTGTCCAAAATTTTCCAGTGCAAACTGACTGAAAACCCTTCAAGCAGCCCTTCTCCATAGGCCTCATAGATAGGGCTTGTCTTCAAATAGTTAATTTGTTCTCCCCAGTATTGAGGGTATATTTTCAAAGGAAGGCTTATATCCAAAAATAAAACAAACCAAACAAAACAACCATCTGGGAACATCTCTAACAGGTCTCTTCACGGCAAGTGTCACCGAAATGACGGCTGTTCTGGTGAGTGGAGAGAGCCTGTCAAGACGGGTGCATGCTCGGCTACTGACCTCATGTATATTGACCTCCATCAGTCTGTTCAGTCGACATCTTTGCTTTCATAGCCAGTGTATTATTCTAAGTGTAACCAGTTCTTCAAAAATGGGTACATGAACATTCAGAGCACTGAGAGCCAAGGTCAAGGCAGCAATGGGGTGAAAGTATGGCTGGCCTGCAGCACAATATTGTGAAATGCAATTATCTTGAAAGGTCATTAAAAGCTGAAACTCGATCCACACATCTTGCCATGCACAAAAATCAAGTCCAAGTGGATCAAAGACCTCAATATAAAACCAGAAACTGCTAATACTGGAAGAAAAAATAGAAGGAACCTTCCATGACATAGGAGTGGGAAAAGACTTCCTGAACAAAACTCCAGCTGCTCAGGAAATTAATCACTCAACCATTGGGATCTCATGAAACTGAAAAGCTTTTCACTGACAAATATGCTATAACCAAAGCCAGAAGATTATCCACAGAATGGGAGAAAATTTTTGCCAGCTATACAACCAACAGAGGCCTAATTTCTAGAATCTACAAAGAACTTCAAAATCTAACCAATAAATCATCAAACAATGCACTCACAAAATGGGGCAGAGAACTGCACAGGGAGTTCGAGTTCTCAGAGGAAGAAATACAAATGGCAAACACACACTTATGAAAATGTTGAACATCCCTAATCATCAGGGAAATGCAAATTAAAACAACTATGAGATTCTACCTTACCCAAGTAAGGATAGCTAACATTATAAAAACAAAAACAAAAACAATGAAAACAAATGCTGGCGAGGCTGTGGAAAAATAGGAACACTCTTTCACTGCTGGTGGGAATGTCAAATGGTACAACCATTATGGAAAGCTATATGGAGACTCCTGAAAAGGATGACCATAGACCTACCAATAGATCCAGTTATTCCCTTCCTGGGCATTTATCTGAAAGGCTCCAAGTCTCAGATCAGAGAAATTTGCTCAATCATGTTTATAGCTGCTCAATTCATAATAGCTAAGAGCTGGAATCAACCCAGATATCCATCATTAGATGAATGGATAACAAAGATGTGGTATATCTACACAATGGAATTCTACACAGCAGTAAGGAAAAATGAAACAATGAAATTTGAAAAAAAAAAAAAAGGTCAAACATGGAACAGATCATTCTCAGTGAGCTCACCCAATCACAAAAAGATAATCATAGCATGGTCTCATTCATCTGTGGCTCCTGACCTGAATCCACCTGAGATGCTGTCATACCTAATAAGTACCCTGAGGACCAGACAATAGGGAGGGTAAGGGTGGGAGGGAGTGAAAGGGTGGGAGGGAGGGTAAGGGGGACACAAATAGGGTCCCAAATGGAAATGGTACCATAAAATCCTATATTCTTAACAGCAAGCTAAAACATTGACCAGTCAGCAGGCCCGCAGAGGGAACACCTGAACCACAGGGACCTGTAGAGAACATCATGAAGACCAACCTTAATCTTTTCTTTCTTTCTTTCTTTCTTTCTTTCTTTCTTTCTTTCTTTCTTTCTTTCTCTCTCTCTCTCTCCCTTTCCTCTCTATACTCTCTTTCTCTTTTATATTACCTATCTTTTTTTTCCTTCACCTTCCTTGGCGCTGGCTTGTAACTCCCAGTACCAGCATGGGGTTAACTTTCACGATGAGCTATTGATCAGAGAGCCCTACAAGTTTTCCCCCAAAAAGACAGATTTCTGTCAGAGTTCTTGATGATCCCCCCAAAGGTTAATGGTAAGATCCTTCTGCTGAAGACATGGTATGTGGTTGAGACGAAACATGGAGCTACCTGGTTGGAATCTGGAAGAGGATCAGTCCCCAGACAGTTAGCTAGTCTAGTGCCAGAGGGTGCTACATGAGCAACTGGGAGAAAATGGCTGACATTGGTCCAAACAACTCGCAGTCTAAGCTACCCAGCAGGAAACAACCTGATGTGATGCTCAAACAAGTGCACTAGTGGCACACAGCCATGGTGGGTAACCAACTGCTCTTGATTTGGCTAATAGATCCACTCAGCGGAATGGAACTCATTAATGGAACTGGGAAATAAGTCAAAACCATGTACAAAAATGAGCCCATTATCCAATGTCAAACCCAACCAAATGTGGGTAGAAGAGGGCCAACACTCATAAAATTTTCTCTAAAATAACTATGGCCATTCCATCTATCTAGTACTAACTTCTCTCTCCTTTGGAGAATTTGCTTCTCTTTTTCAGATGGACAATGAACCTGAAGGCAGGATCAGCCTATCACACCTCACCAGGGCCCCAGCTGAAACCATAGAGTAACAGGGGGAAAAGGGCAAGAGTACAGCTTTTTTGGTGGACCCGACACCTGAATAAGCCTGAAGGAAATAAACACAGAGAACATCCAACTCCTACTAAGCCAGATATGCAAAGACACAGAGGCTCCCAAGACCTCATCACTGAAGTAGAACTAAAATGATCTCAACGTGGCTCAGGGAAATTTGTGGAAGAGGGAGCGGAAAGACTGTTAGAGCCACAAATTGGGTCATTATGCACAGAGACTTTGCCTATCCTCCATAACTGTTGACTACCCCCATAATGCATGACCCATATTCCCCAATGATGAGGGTCCCTTCGGAGGGAGGAGGACAAGGAGGAGGCTACTGGAGTCACCAACATGAATGTAAAATTAGAATAATATAAATAAAAAAAAAGCTATTTCCAAAATCGCCTGTAAGTTCCAACATTCCCTTCTACATACCAAGGCAGAATGGACCTCCTGAAATCTTTTTTCCTTATTGAACAATATTTCCTATCTATGATGGCTTTTGAAATTGAGTATATAAAACAGAATTGGCTTTTCAATCACTTCTCAATATCTTTTTGTGTGTGTGTGTGTGCTGACAGACTTTAGAATCTTCTTACGAAGTTCTGAATCCTGAGTCAAAAATTAATCCCAAATTAGTATCTCCAGGGGAATTCCACTGAAGAAGATCAATTTTGCACAACTTTAACTCAAAATAGAGAAAGGTGCTTTAGAAGATTTCTTTAATCTACTAACTGCTAGCATGTAAGGAAAGCTGTATTAACAGGGGTGTAAGCATATAGTGACTTGCATGAAATAACACTGTAAATAGATACATATGTTTATATGAGCTTGAATTAAACATGCATACTTGTAAGTCTCTGAGGTGTAAATTATTTTTATTTATATTTTTAGCACTTTCTAATTACAAAAGGTTTTTCTTTTTTGTACAATTTACTGTTTACTCAGTTGTAGGAAGTCACAGCCCTGAGCATGACAACAGAGTGGCTGTAGGTAAATTTATGTCCTTTTGGGGGTGATTTATTTAAGGATACTCAGAAAGATGGATTTGAGTAACTTTAGAAAAGAATTAGAGAGTCCTTTGACCCGTGCACCCTCTAGAATAATTCATGGCCAGGCACTGGTTAACACTGCTATTCAAAAACATGGCAGAGCTGGAGAGATTGCTTAGTGGTTAGGGTGCTTGCCTGCGAAGCCTAAAGACCCATGTTCCCCACATAAGCCAGAATGCACATGATGGCACATGTGTCTGGAGTTCATTTGCAGTGGCTAGAGGCTCTGACATGCCCATTCTCTCTCTCTCTCTCTCTCCTTTCTCTGTCATAAATAAATAAATAAATATTTAAAAACATGGCAGAATTAAAAAGTATAGAGTAAGTTGAGTTGATTAGCTCAGCTGCCATATTTAGAAGATAGGGCTCTTGAATGAAGTAGGTGTTGGAAGATATTCTGTAGGTGATGAAGGACAAGGTGGCATTAAAATTTCAGAGGACTAATCCGGGCGTGGTGGTGCACACCTTTAATCCTAGCACTTGGGAGGCTGTGAGTTTGAGGCGACCCTGAGACTACATAGTGAATTCCAGGTCACCCTGGGCTAAGGCAAGACCCTATTTCAAAAAACCAAACCAAACAACAACAACAACATTTAAAAATACAATTTCAGGGCTGGAGAGATGGCTTAGCCATTAAGGTGTCTGTCTGCAAAGCCTAACGACCCATGTTTGACTCTCCAGATCCCATGGAAGCCAGATGCACAAAGGTGAGGCAAGTGCAAAGTTGCACATGCCAACTAGGTGGCGCAAGCATCTGGAGTTTGATTGCAGTGGCTGAGGTCCTGGCACACCTATTCTCTCCCTCTCCCTAAAATAAAATAAAATATAAAACAAAATTTCAGAGAACTCAAGTACATCCTTCCTAGTAACCCAGGGGCCCCTGGGAGGCTGGCTCCTCAGTAGTTAGAACAGGCTTTCTGTAGATGTTCATATGCTGGTTTTCTCTGGGGAGGCTTGAGGTGATCAGGTTCAGGTTCAAGCAGGGCATGAGGGCAGGTGATTTTTCCTGAAGCTGTATCACCCACTCCGCCACTCACATGAGCTTTGATAGTATGCAAACAGGGAGTGGCTTAGGAGTGGCCCCTTCCCTCAAGATGCCCCTTACTGTACTTGAGTTTCAATTTAATGTGATTTACTTAGTTATACATTTGGGGAGGGCAGGTGGAGAGAAGAGACTGGTGCCTGGCTGTACTTAGATAGTGTTTACTAACTGTAACTGGCAGGGCATACACCCAGAGAAATCCCTGTGTATTTCTGTCCCACTCCCTGGGGACAGGCTTGCTGGCTACTCCATAGACACGTTCTTTAGCACCATTGGGATTGCAGAGTGGCCTAAGGTCCCCTCCTCACTACTCCCCTTTGTTTGAGTGGCTGAAACAATGGAGATGTTTGTGTGGATTACCAAAGCTCTCCATGGAGTTAGAAAATCATAGTCTTTCCAGGTCATTTAGTCCAATCGCCTTATTTTTCAGAGGGTGAGGCTGAGCCTCATAAAGCTGAATCCTTTGAACAAGCCTATATGACTAGTGTGTGGACCTAGGCCTTCAGTGTGAGCGTATTTTCCCTAAGCTGTTTGTGTTGGGCAGAGACAGGGGAAGTTTGCAGATGTCGTCCTTCCAAGCTAGAAAGGAAGAACTAAAACCACTGGACTTTGCTTTCCTCAGGCCAGTGGAATGATTTCTTTCACTAACTTAGTCTGCTCTTTGTTTTAATGATCCATACACAACAGTTAAGCTCAATGTGGATATCTGTTTGTATGTGTGATACTGGTGCAGGTATTTAAATATGTATAATATTTTAAGCAGTTATAAAATATTTATTTATGAAAAGATATAGCACTAAAAAAGCATAGCTTTGAGTCTATAGCACCTGCTCAGTTTTAAACAATCAGCAATTGAAACATCATCAAATTTTAGAGAAATTTTGCCATATAAAACACCACTAGTGGTATCATTTGTATTTTCTTTGCAGCCCTAACAGTATAAAGGAGTACGTGATAGAGACTACATCACAAATCTTTTTGTGAAGTCTCCTCTATCTAACAATATTCAGCTTATGTAACTGACACACTTAAAGTGAGGTTATTTCTATGTTTGACACTTAAAATTTCAGACTCCATGAATAAAACACAAAAGGAATATGAAAATTAATCTGCGTTAACACAATATAGGAACAATGAGATCAATGAGTTCATATTCCTTGTCTGGGTCTGGACAGGAAAATTCGATAGAAAATACCAAACCCAGGTGATGTGTGTAGAAGGCAATGTATCCCCTTAGCATCACAGCTAATTTGAGGATTTTTTTTTGTCTTTTTGTAAGAAACATGTTTTTGAATCATCTTGTTGTCTGGTAGTGCCTGAGTGCATTGTCAATCACCTTGCAGCTTAAATGAGCTTTCATTAAGAGTATTATCCCTGCAGAATCCCCAAACGACAGGAGAGCTTTAGTGGGGAGCAAACCCACTAGTTTCTACTTTCTGTTTTTGTTTATTTGCTGAGAATCCTGTGCCTAAGTTGCCTGCTCTATCACTAACACTGAAATATTTTATTCCCAATGACACAACACATTCATCATGCTAGCTCGAAGTGAATTTTCAGCTAAGCCCTGTTAATATAGCTGCCTAAATATTATTTTTTGGCTTACTTCTATCATTTTCTTTCTTTCTTTTTTTTCTTTCTTTCTTTCTTTCTTTCTTTCTTTCTTTCTTTCTTTCTTTCTTTCTTTCTTTCTTTCTCTCTCTCTCTCTCTCTCTCTCTCTCTTTTCTTTTTCTTTCTCTTTTTGGTTTTCTGAGGTAGGGTCTCACTCTAGCCCAGGCTGACCTGGAATTTACTCTCTATTCTCAGGGTGGCCTCTAACTCATCACGATCCTTCTGCCTCTGCCCCCGGAGTGCTGGGATTAAAGGCATGTGCCACCATGCCTGGTTTATCATTTTCTTATTCCATGAGTTCTTTTCCATTTGGCACTTTGAAAAGCCCAAGGATAAAATTCCTGAATTATTTCATGTTGTTTCTATTCTCTTAACTGTATTTTGCTTTCTAGTCTCAACATTCTGGGAATAAAACTTTCCTTATGAGTAAGGAGGCTCAGAATAACTTCTCCCAAACCTCCAGAAAAGTATGGGCACTTTATAACCAGGGTCATACAGAACTAAGGATATATGAAACACACACATGCGTGTGTACACACACACACACACACACACACACACACACACACACACACACACACAATTTTCTAGCACTGGGAATTGAATTTGGGATCTCATGCATGTTAGGCTAGTGCTCTGACACTCAGCTCTACCCTTACCAGTCTATGACATTTTGAATTGTAGTTACCATTTTTGCTATGTGTCTCTCACACAGGGAAGGTAGAAGCCATATTGTGCTTTTCTTATGTGTCTGGAACATTTCAAAAAGAAGTTTTTGAAAGCAAGCTTGGAAGTCTAGGGTAGAAAAATGAATGACTTGTTAGAACTAAGCTTCATTGGCCAACTAACTGTGCCCTAGGACAATCACTCATGTCTCGGCCCCTTGCTTTCATTATCTGCTCAGTCAATGGCTTCCTCTCTGCTGGCCAAGGCATTGGTGTGACCATTATACCGATTAAAATGCATGAACAGATATTTTGAATTTCCTTCCATATAGAAACCAGGATTGCTGGGATCCATAATGTAGGAAGTGTGAGTTCCTTTGGCACATATGTTTAAAGAGTAAACTTGTTTTATAATATTTATGTATCCAACTTTTGGCAATCTGCATGCAGTCACATATTGTTATGTTATAGTTCATGGATATGTTTTTATTAAAAATTTCAGAATGGAGCTGTAGAGATGGCTTAGCAGTTAAGGCACTTGCCTGAGACGCCTAAGGACCCAGTTTCAATCCCCCAGTGCCCACATAAGCCAGATGCCCAAGGTGGCAGCATGTGGCTGAGTTGGTTTGCAGTGGCTGGAGGCCTGGCATGCTCCTTCTCTCTCTCTTTCTTTCAAATAAGTAAATAAATAAATAAATAAAATTAAAGAAAATTCAGAATGGCAAGAATTTGTTCTATATAGAATACTGTCGAATTTGATTCTAAAAGATCTGCTTTTAAGATGAGCCAATCTCTCTGTAATGACCTGGCTGTACATGTTTCACTGTTCTCTCAGAAAGCAGGCCAGTATTTCTAGTAGCCAAGAGTGAGGCTCAAAAATTCCTTGGTGTGACAGGACCTTAAACCCTCTAATTTTAAATGTGGCTAAGTTCAAAATTTCCGTTTGGTGTGCAGGGTATTTTTCTATGATAGAATGCTACCAAACACAGTGGGCTCAGTTGCCTACTCATACATCGGGTTAAAATGTCAGCAAGGAAGGTCGGAGCTCTGGTTTGTGCCACCTAGAAGCATGTCTGCTGGCCGCAAACACCAACTCTGCTTTCCTATGGCAATGTCAGTTAGCTTATATGTGGTTGCCATTGCTTGATAGGAAAAGAAATTATAATGGTTAAAAGAATGGAGTTTGATGTTCCTCAGACCAAGCATCCAATTTGTTCTTTTTCAACTAAAATCTTTATTAGCATGACAAGAATTAGGCTTCTTTCTGATATTAAATTTATTTTGTTTCCCTTCCTCCTCTTTTTCCCAGTCCCTCTATCTCCCATGCACTCTCCTTGCCGTAGCCTTGCTTCTGTGCTCTTCTTACAAGAGTCATTTTGTTCACACACACCACCATTTCTCATTACCTCCTGATTCTCTGTCGTGGTCTCCCATCTAGTATCATAGCTTGTACCCACACTTTCCCTAATTACACACATAGAAATAGTAGAAGTTAAGATCCACATATGAAAAAGACATGCATGCATCTTTTGTATTGCTGGGTCTGAGTTACCTCACGTAGTGTAATCTTTTCCAGTTCTAGTTCCCTGCAAATTACATTATTTAATTTTTATTTACAGCTGAATAACATTCCATTGTGTATATGTACCACATTTTCATAAGCCAGCCATTCACTGATAGACATCTAAGATGATTCCATTTCCTAGCTAATTGTGACTAGAAAAGCAATAAACATGGATAGACAAGTATTTCAGTATTAGGATATAGAGTTGTTTAGTAAATTTGTTCCTTTGTTTTACTAAATTATATGATTTCCGAACCTCAACATTTTCATCTGTAACATGAATATACAATGTACGAAGAATACTACGATTGTTATGGAATTAAATATAGGACATCACCTAGCACAATGGATTCTCAATAAGAGCTAACCATATTGCCTATGATGGTGCTCTTATTAAATAATAATTATAATATCAATCATAATATTATTGCTGTTTTAATGAATGTTTGTAGATGTGTGTGTGTGTGTGTGTGTGTGTGTGTGTGCATATGTATGTATGGGTGTGCTTGTGCATGTGGCCAGAGAGAACAGAGGACTGTTCCCAGGAATACTGTTCCCAGGAATAATTATCTACCTTAAAATACAAATATATATACATATGTATATATGTATATATATATATATATGTATATATATATATGTATATGTATACACGTATATATATGTATATATATTTGTAAGTAGAGAGAGACACAGAAAGAAAAAGAGACATGAGAGAGAATGGGTGCATCAGGGCCTTTAGCCACTGCAAACAAACTCCAGATGCATGCACCACTTCGTGCATCTACTTTATGCAGGTATTGGGGAACTGAACTTGGATCATGAGGTTTTGCAGGCAAGTGCCTTAACCACTGAGCAATCTCTCCAGCCTGAAATCTTTCCTGAGACAAGGTTTTTCATTGGTCTGAAGCTTGTTGATTGGGCTAGACTGGGTGACCAGCAAGCCCCAGGGATCCTACTGGCTCTGCCTTCCAGCACTATGATCACAAGTACTCAACATTCTTGCCCGGCATTGTTGTGCATTTTTCATGTTTGCACAGGAAGCACTTTAACACATTAGTTATCTTCTAGCATATTACTAATGAGAGTTCTTACACATGACAGGTAATATCCTAAGAAATCATGGATGCTAACTCAGTTTGCTCCTTAGACATCTCATGTGCATGTGTATATAGTTAAGCACTATTACGGGTCCAGGTTTACAACACAGAGGTCAAATACTTTGACTGAGGGAAAAGGTGCAACCAGCTTTCAGAGTGGCAATTTGGTTGTGAATCAGAGTCCTAACTGCCTGCAAAGTGATACTGCTAGAAACTTAGTGTTGTCATGCAACAAGTGGTGAGCTATTGGACAGAGCAGGCCAAACAATGCATCACACTGCTCTGTCTTGTGCAGGTACCTAGATTGTACACTCATGGAGGACAAAAACCCGTCTTTGTGTCCACTAGGTGGCATTGCTGTTTTAACAAATCTAAACCAAGCTAATATGTAGGCTCAGGAGTCTTTAACAATTTGAGAGCATTCACAGGACAATCTAATTGCCCCAGTAAAGTCTGATAAAATTTTAGAGTACATGCAGAAATCTGTAAAGACTAGACATATCTCAAATAATTAAGAAAAGTACATGTGCGTTCTTTCTGTGTGTCTAGAGGAAGACAACCTGGATAAAGTCTCAGATTACCCAGTCTGGTTCTCAGTTCAGGCACAGGGAGGGAAAGTAACTTATCCACAGTAACACAAGCCCGTGGTTTTGGCTGCAATTCTCTTCCCATAATACTTTCTCCTGGTGACACTTCATAAAGAAACCATGGTTTCTAAACACCTAGAAGACTTCCTTTTTGTATGGGAGGCAGTGGATTGCCCAATAGTTGTCTGTATTTCACTCAGATTTAATATATTCCCCATCAACACTTGGCTCAGGGACTTCAATATCAGACAGTATCTCTTCTTCTTCTTTTTTTTGACATACTCTCTTGGGAAGATTGGGGGCTTCTGCTTACAAGAAGCCTACCTCATTAGCTGTATAGTGTATATGCCGGAGTTGGAACCAAGGGTTGACACTGGTTCTCCCAGGAACTAGCCATAGGTCCCTGTGACGTTGTAATACTAGCTATGAGCTTCTATTTCTGCAGTAACATGGAATAACACTTTCCCTTATTGTTTAAGATATGTGTGAAAACTGAATATTTGGGAAGTGGTAACAGTAATAATTATGTTTGTTGTTATAGCTGTCTATGTCTCTTGGTTGTAAAAGTCATTACAGGTGCTTTGACAACACCTTTACATAATCTGCTGTTAAAAGAAGAAATCACATTTCAGGTTTAATACTGTGCAAAACTGCCTCTTCCTCAACCAAGTAACGTAAGTTGCCACAAGCATGGCTCTGAATCTCACTAGAAACACTCGTGGGCTTTAGGTACTTATGAGAAGGTGACTAAGCACATGGCATCTGAATATTATTAGCTAAAATTGTTGCACACTAACCTAGTGTTGTAATTCTTGCAACATTTCTATGAGCTACATACCATACTTCTCCCTTTTAAAGACTAGAGAACTGGGATTGAGTTATTTGCTGTGGTTTCCTATAGTAAGCCAGAGTAGGATTCGCACTCAGGCAGCCTAGCGCTTACCCTAGAAGCTGTTTCCACCACTGTTGGTCTTCTTGTCTGTGGCAGACATGCAACTATGCTTCCCTGGAGGGAAATGTGGTAAGTTTGCACCAGTATTTTTGTGGAAGTTCGCTAATGAGTGAATGAGATGAACTGGTTAAACATTTAATAGACTTTTGAGCTTAATGCAGTGAAACAATGTTCTAACAGGTCAGAAGAGAGCTTGCCTGTGACGGGATGCCCTTGAGTTCACTCTCCAAGGAACTGAAGGGTATTGTCACCAGAAGAGGATTGGATTGCTCAGGCTGTCACGCCTGTGACTAACTCACTTGTCACTTTGTTCTGTAGCATTCCAGACCATCCTTTATGTTGTTATGATTCAGAATCCCATATGGAATTCTTGAATTTAATTTTCAAATCCTTAGCCATGTGAAGTATTGCTGCCTTCATAAAGAAGGAAGTTGAAGATAATGTTAGCTTAAAGTGCGACCCCAGGTATTCCCGAGGGACAGACAGTAAGCCATGTTTATTAGGTTATGCCATACAGTATCCACTTCACTTTGAACAACATCGCCGTGGATCGCACTGAAATTTCCCTGTTCCTACCAACTACAGTTTTCCTTTAATGAGAACTCAAGTTCCACAGACACCATCTGATTTTTCCTTACAGAGAGCATCTTTTTATTTATAATTTCTTCTTTCCTTGAAATAAACATTTATGCAGCAAGGGACAAATAACTTTTATTTAAAGCCTATTTTAAAATCATCTTATTTTCTCTCTAGAAATCATGTAAGCAAGTAAGTTAGTTTAGATCTAAGACATGATCCTACTACATAGGATTAAGATACCTTCAAAGAAAACACCCAACAATGAAACTTGGAGACTTGGACTTACCGATCTCGGTCATTGTTATCCCGGGAGCTAACTGCCCGTTGTTGAAAGAGCTATAGGTAAACAAGTTGGGTACGGAGGTGAGGTCATAGATAGGTTCTTGCTTTATCTGTTTGATTCCAGTCATGTCCAGTCCTGACTGATCGGGAGATGGCTGGCCGGAATCGATGTTGTAATAACCCTCGGACTTGGGCAAGTCAATGACATGCCCATTGGCGTAAGTGCTGCTGGTCTCGGTGCTCAGGTTGCTCAGGCCATTGCTGATGCTGTTGCCGTACACTCGGGCCAGGGCCTCCGCCTCCCCACTCTGCTGCTGCCGCTGTTCCTGCAGCCGCTGCTGGTGTTTCTGCACCTCAGCATACAGGCTGTCCCTCTGTTTCTTAGACATCCTCCCGAACTTCACAGCTGGCATGGAGAGAAAAGCAAGGAACAGTAGTGTGGTGGCGGTTCCTATTAGCTACCTCACATCGTCTGAGTAGCTGCCCCTTCAATACCAAGTGGACAAACTCCTAACTCTCCAATTCAGGGCCCCATTCATTTGGGCAACAGTTATATTTGGAGGGTGCCTATACAGGCTTTTGTTGCCTTAACTGCTAAGCCATGTCTCTAGGCCTATGTCATGATGAGAATGAAACCTATGCGTGAGGGCCATAGTGAGAAGGAAGCCTGGATTTGTTCCATGTCTGTAGCTGATATCAGAGTCGGTCAACTTTGAATAAAAGGTTTATTTAGCTTACAGTTTTAAAGAATCTGTCCCAGGGGGTAAACTCATTGCTGAGAGGCAGCCAGCATAGTATGCTGTGGAATGTGTGACAGAGTAACCTATTCAGCTCATGGTGAGGAAGCAGAAGAAAGTAAGAGGGAGGGACTGAGGTTCTGGTGTGCCCATTCTCTCCCTGTCTCTGTCTCTTTCTCTCAAATAAATTTTATTATATATATATATATATATATATATATATATATATATATATATATATTATATATTGGTTTTTCGAGGTAGGGTCTTACTCTGGTCCACGCTGACCTGGAATTAACTATGTAGTCTCAGGGTGGCCTGGAATTTACGGCAATCCTCCTACCTTTGCCTCCTGAGTGCTGGGATTGAAGGCATGTGCCATCATGCCCAGCTTAAAAATAAAATTTTTAAAAATATATTTTATTTATTTATTTGAGAGAGAGAAAGAGGCAGAGAGAGAGAGAGAGAGAGAGAGAGAAAGAGAGAAGGGGAGAGAGAGAATGGTCATGTCAGTGCCTTCAGCCACTGCAAAAGAACTCCAGATGCATGTGCCCCTTGTGCATCTGGCTTATGTGGGTCCTGGAGAATCGAACCGGGATCCTTTGGTTTTGCAGGCAAATGCCTTAACTGCTAAGCTATCTGTCCAGCCCCCAAATAAAAATATTATTAAAAAGATATGGTCCCAATGACCTAAGGCCACTTTCTATACACCACCTCCTAAAGATTTCATAACCTACTAGTAGGGCCAACATGGGGACCAACCTTTGAGTGTATGGGCTTCTGAGGGACATTTAAGATCCAAACTATAGCACTAAGATAGCAACAAATGTAAAGCTGTTTGTGTTTGTCATGGTTATGAACTTATGAACTTAGAACACATATTTGCTTATTTTTTAATTTGAATAAAGCATCATTTAGGAAACAAAGCAACAACAAATCTTATATGATGACCAAACAGTTCCTGCTTTTGAAATACCACCAGTCCCACTATTGACTTTCTTCCCTAAGCATGTTTTTGGGAAGGGCACTACTGTTTCACTTTTAGAGTTACTTTTTTTTAAAATATTTTATTATTTATTTATTAATTTGAGAGAGAGATACAGAAATAGGCAGGTAGAGAGAGAGAGAGAGAGAGAGAGAATGGGTGCACCAGGGCCTCCAGCCACTGCAAACGAACTCCAGATGCATACACCCCCTTGTGCATCTGGCTTACGTGGGTCCTAGAGAATTGAGCCTCGAACCGGGGTCCTTAGGCTTCATAGGCAAGCATTTAACCACTAAGCCATCTCTCCAGACCTAGAGTTACTTTTTAACGATGGCATTGAGTAAGTCCAAGGATGCAGGGCAGAGTGAAAACCACAATTGTAAATGTACCACACCATTTGTATTCAGCTGATTTGGGGAGCAAATGATATAGAGTCTTTGGGAACTAGAAAATGTGTACATATGAAGCAAGTGAGACAACAGAAATCACTTTTCCTCATCCTACCATTCCCACATTTTATTTTTTCCATTTTTTCATCCAAATACTCAGACATTCTGAGGGAAACTGAGGATGAGGATCTGCAAGCATTCTGGAATTATATAAAGACATTTTCATATCTATGATGTTTATTAATGTGTGGAGCAAATCTCCTGAACTGTTAATTGGCATTTTTTCTTCATAAGTTGTCAACAGCCTTTTCAGCATGTGAACATCCTCGGCCTCAGGGCTACCTACTCCAAATGGAGTCTTTCTGCCCCCCTCGTCATGTTTATGGTGTGGAGGCATCCATATGAGTGTTTATTTCCTCTTCTGTGGTGACAGTGATCCTATTACCAGTTGATGTTGGAACATCAGGGAATGCAGGGGGTAGAAACAGGTATGGACTCCAGATTTATTCAACAGTGCTGAAGTTCTTTGAAATAGCTAAAGGGTGAAGTGCTTATGGATTCTCTAGCTTAGAGACCTCATAGAGCAGGTTCATGCTGTGGGGGAGCTGGCATGTGCTCCCTATAAGATTCCTGCTAATTCCCTTTCTGCTTGTATTTGGTGTACAGCCTTTCCATTTTATTTGAGCATGAGCTGTTCAGGATGGTGGCCACACTTCTCAGTCCCCTCACGGAGAGGTGTGGCTATGTGATTAAGTTCAGATGACTAGGAAGTAAACGGGAGTATTGCACATCCTTCCAGGCATAGGGTCCTGCATTTCCTACTCTTGCTTGCTGGATCGTGGAGATGAGGGCTCAACTTTAAGGATAGGAAATTTTAGGGCTGGAGAGATGGCTCAGTGGTTAAAAGTGCTTGCTTGCAAAGCCTGATGGTCCAAGTTTGATTCCTCAGTACACATATACACATATAAAGCCAGAAGCACAAAGTGGCACATGCATTTGGAGTTTGTTTGTAGTGGCAGGTGGCCCTGGTGTGCCCATATCCACTCTCTGCCTCTTTTTGTGTGTCTATTTCATAAATAAATAAATAAATATTTTTTTTAAAGAATAGGAATTACTTATATCACCTTTGTCTTTCTTTTAAAAAGAAAGATTTCTAATCTTTCGCCATGTAAGTAGGAAGAGGAAGTGGAAATTCTCCGGTGGTGTCTCTAAATGAAATGATTCAAACCATCCTTTCCTTCTTAGTTGTTGGTTTTATTGAGCCTTGATACGTGTAGACCATTGTGTTTAATGTGGTTTGTGGCGACACTGCTTCTATTGTGTTCTGCTTCCCAGAGAGACTTGTTTACTAATTGTAGTGACATTTCCATGATTTCTATAGGTAGAATTCAGTAGGAACCCTTTTAGGGAAACCTTTCTCTGTACATTTGTGTTATCTCATTCCAAATAACTTAAGATTGTTCAGTGGGAGAAAAAGTCATTTCTATAAAAAAAAAAATAAACAATAGTGCACACTGATTCGGGAGGAGCTCGTCCTGAGACTTACTGCTGACCTCTTGCCCTTCACATTTACTTAGGCTCAAACTGTTCTTTATTGCAGTTAGAGAGTCATATGAATACAGGTGTTGTGACTACTGCTTTGTGGCCCAGGTAGACTGACTTTCTGACTTATTTTAGTAGGCCAGGTTTGCATTCATTGGTTTAATATTTATAAGAACAAAAAATTGAGAATGAGAAACTCTTCCACCATGAGAGCAGAACAGCTATGCATCTTTTTTTGTTTGTTTGTTTGGGGGGGGGCAGAGGGAGACACACACACACACACACACACACACACACAGAGAGAGAGAGAGAGAGAGAGAGAGAGAGAGAATGGGCATACCAGAGCTTTTCAGCCACTATGAACAATCTCCAGACATGTATACCCCCTTGTGAGCATGCATGCCATTGCATGCTTGCACCACTGTTGTGTCTGGCTATACATGGGATCTGCAGGATTTGAACAGGAGTTCTTAGGCTTTGCAGGCAAGTGCCTTAGCCACTAAGCCATCTCTCCAGCCCAGCTATGCCTCTTGATAGCACTTTCCCTTGAATCTTTACTTTGGATCTGACCCTGATTCCTTCTACCTACATCCTGCCAGGTCCTTCTCCATGTCCATTCCCAGTGCCCTTTAATTGTGTGCAGGCATGCTGCTCAGTCCTGGACTCATGGTCACATGGCTTGCTTTAGGTCAATGGCTATTGACAGATGTGATACAAGCAGAAGCTTGAAAAGGGCACCTCATGATGGAGAGGACATGCCTGCATGAGATGGGTTCACTGAACAATAAGATACATGAAGCTGATCCAAGCCTCCTCAGCCATCCCACACAGGCCATCTACCATCAGCAGAACAACACACTTGCCTGCAGCTGACACTTGCAGAAATGTGCCATTAACCATAGTCCTCACCTAGAGCAACCAATGTCAGAACAGTGTGCTGCTAGGAACTCCACTGTGGTAAACATCTGAAAACTCACTAGAAGATAGCTATGCCTTTTATACAAAATCAACTTGGCAGGTCCCTAAGCAGGTGGAATATTTAGAAAAAAAAAGTAAAGCCCTGCTACACTTTGTTATTATTAGGCTGCGCCCTAAAGCAGGAATGCCACTGACAAAGTCTAGAGCACGTTCAAGTCTTTTCAGAAACTCTGATGAGCCAGGGTTTCAGCATTATGCTCCTTCCTCCAATAAAACTGATGACTTATTTGGGGAAAATTTACAGTATATGGAAAAAGTTAAACTCACGGAACCTTCTGACATACAAACAACTCCTTGTAAATACATTTGTTGTATTTATTCATAGCTCCTCTGAGAGAAAGGCCACGTGACTGCTGCATTTTCATTACTTGCTTTCTTCTTATCACTCCCATGGAGCAGTACATACTAAGCTTCTGCCCCTCTCAGACCTGAATTATTCTGCTAATGATGTTCACTTGACTATAGAGGTGGCCTCTTGTTACACTGCTACCTCTTAAAGAAACCTGCACAATTCTGTATACATTGCAAGTGCTTTATAAATATTCAGTGGTGGAGCATAACTCAGGGTATGCTCTTCACCCTCCTTTCAATCCCACATTAGCAATGAACAACTTGATGTAAGCGTATCAGAAACCACTTCATTTTCATTTGAATTGTGGGATTCTAAATGGAATAGAAGTTTCCAGGGTAACTAAAAATTAAAATCACTTCCCAATTAAAGATTTCTATTTGTTGTAGCGTGATAACTGAACATGTATTTTTGGCTTCGGGGGATCCGGGTGGACAACTATCATCTGTAACTTCTACAGTCATCTTGGAAGTTATGATGTCTTACTGTGGTCTAACTCATCTGCGTTTAAAGCTGCTGCTTACCAATTAACCTGGTCTTAACTGAACCTTATCAGCATTAAATGTAATCACTCCTAAGTGATCTAAGCTTTGATTTAGAAGTCAGAGTCAATCTACCTAATCTTACTCATCATTTCATAATTTCCTTTCTCATGTCTGCCAGCTTTTCTCCAGAAGAACTTTACATGATAGAATATTAGTTCTTCTGCTTATAAAACATCATCATAATTAGCCAATATGGGGCTATTGTGCATTTTAAATGTAGCACTGTGGCTGAAGAACTGAATTGTGAGTTTTATTTAATTGAAATGTAAAGGATGTAAATAGTGACATGTGAATTGGACCGCATAGTTACAGAGTATGGTTACTGTGGAGCCTGTCCGTGCACATGGCAACTTCTGTCTTTTCATAAGGACACACTCTAGATTTTTTTTTTTTTTTTTTTTGGTTTTGCAAGGTAGGGTCTCACTCTGGTCCAGGCTGACCTGGAATTAACTATGTAGTCTCAGGGTGGCCTCGAACTCTCTGCGATCCTACCTCTACTCTGCCTCCCACCAAGTGCTGGGATTACTATGTAGTCTCAGGGTGGCCACCACCTCTGCCTCCCGAGTGCGGCTAACACTCTAGATTTTTAACAATTATTAATTAAATTATTTTTCTTATCTTCTAGATTTTTTTTTTTTTTTGAGAGAGACAGAGAGAGAGGGAGAGGAGACAAATAGAGAATGGGCGTGCCAGCAGCCTCAGCAGCTGCGAAAGAAATCCAGATGCGTGTACCCCCTTGTGGGCAAGTGTGGCATTGTGCCCTTGGGTCACTTTGAATCTGGCTAAATGTGGGACCTGGAGATTGGAACTGACATTCTTAGGCTTAGCTGGCAGGCGCCTTAACCGCTAAGCCATCTCTCCAGCCCTCACCTTCTAGATTTTTGTATGGGGAACATGATATTTTCTCGTTGAGTCTCAATCCTCTCCTACTAATACAAAACGTTTTCCTGTAAACAGCTATATTTATGAAGGCTCCAGTTAAAATAAAAACAGAAAGCCAGACATAATTCCAGCACTGAGATGGCTTGGGCAGGAGGACTGCCATCTGGGTAATACAGTGATTCCAGGCCGGTCTGGACCATAGAATGTCACCATTTCAGAAAAATCAAAAACCAGGCTGGGGAAATAGCTTAGTGGTTAAGGCATTTGCCTGCAAAGCCTAAGGACTCTGGTTCAATTCCCCAGGACCCACGTATGTCAGATGCACAAGAAGGCATATGCATCTGGAGTTCATTTGCAGTGACTGGAGGCCCTGGCGTGTCATTCTCTTTCTCTCTCTCTCTATCTGCCTCTTTCTTTCTCTTTCTCAAATAAATAAATAAATAAATAAATAAATAAATGAATAAATAAATAAAATCAAAAACCGAAAACTTGCTAAAACCAAGAATCAATCAATTAATCAATCAAACAAACAAGTAATAAAAACAAAAGAAAAAGAAAAACATATAAGATGGTAGAGAAGATTTATTGGACATATACAAACTATCTATTTACACACACAATTTAATCACTTTGTATTGATTCTTTTTTTATTCTTTGCATAAGGAAAATCTGAACAAATTTATAATTGTTGACTTTGGTGCCTACTCATATTTGTGCTAAAAATAATGAGCTAGTATAGTAGTATATATTTGGGAGAGACTAAAAACCCAGTGAGGTAGCTGTCTTCCAGGAGCCATGCTATTTCAGTGGCCAGATGTGGTCAAGTAGACATTTTTGGATTCATACATAATTGACAGAGAGTAAATGAATGTACCAGAGTAAAAATGTCACTGTGTCTCTGAGGGAAGGCAGAGGCTGTAGGAAGAAGTTAGGTGTGAGGACATCTCACCCTGGCTCTGGAACTGCTGCTGCCAGTATTTAGTGCATAATAGAAGAGAGGGATAATTAGAACGTGATAGCAGATGCTCTCTCATTCTCAAGTCCTGACAAGATAGTACAAGCAAAATATAATGTGTTTTATTTCTTTACTTATGCTTTATTTATTTTTGTGTGTAGAGTATATGTGGTATGGTGCATTGTGTCTCGTGTGTACAGGAATATATGTTTAGAGGCCAGAGGAGAATTTCAGGTACTATTCTTTCAGGTCATCTACTTCCTTGAGAAGGAATCCCTCCTTCAACCTGGAGCTGCTGGTTTTGGTCAGCAAGACCCAGGCATTCTCCAGTGTCTTTCACCCCTCCAGTCCCCAGCCTGAGGTTATAGATATGCATGACTACATGGGTTTTGGAGAATCAAACTCAGGTGGTCCCAGGCCCTCATGCTTAAGTGACAATTACTCTTAACTACTGAACCATCCCCCTCCCAGCTTTTTTTTTTTTTTTTTTTTTTTTTTTTTTTTGTGGTTTTCCAGGTAGGGTCTCTCTGACCTGGAATTAGTCTCAGGCTGGCCTCAAACTCACAACAATCCTCCTACCTCAGCTTCCTGAGTGCTGAGATTAAAGGCATGCACCATCACAAACAGCTTGGGTTTTTTTTTTTTTTTTTTTTTTTTTTTTTTTGACACACACACACACACACACACACACACAGAGAGAGAGAGAGAGAGAGAGAGAGAGAGAGAGAGAGAGAAGGAGGCAGAGATGGGTGCACGAGCAGTGTCTCAGCTGCTGCGAATGAAATCCAGATGTGTATGCCCCCTTGTGGTCAAATGCAGCATTGCGCCCTTGCATCACTTTGTATCTGGCTAAACGTGGGACCTGGAGATTGGAACCAGTGTTCTTAGGGTTAGGAGGCAGGCACCTTAACCCCTAAGCCATCTCTCCAGCCCCCAGCTTGGGTTTTTAAATACCATATGTAACATCACATGTCAGGAGAGGATAAAATCTTATTAACCCTCTGGTGTTAGCGTGATTTGATTGGTGTGGGATTCCTACTATAATCACAGTTCTGGCCAACTTCTGCTCCATAATAGAGTAAAGAAAAGTATTTTTCCCTTGAAGGGAGTTTTCCTTGCTCATCTTGTTGAGTCTCTTCCTCACATTCTCAATCCACCCCAGCTCAGATGTTTCTCTTCATGATTGTCCTGACATGAGACATTCTTAGGAGTCAGGCTTTGGGACTGGCATTGGACCCATCAGTGTTCTCAGACACTGTATTGCTTCTGTTTGCAGACGTGTGTGTGTGTGTGTGTGTGTGTGTGCAATGAATTTCTCATTGAGAAATTATTTACGGCTACATCTGTTAAATGACCCTTCCACCCTCCACACACAAAAATATCACAGGATTCAGACATCTCCTGTACTCTGTGGGATGATGGTGCTGACTCTTGTGACCACCCTGGGACCAGATTTCTTTTCTTGTCCATCATTCTGCTTTACAGTCCAACACACAGGCTGTGTCCTTGCAGAGGAGATACTTTCATTGACTGAATCCTTTGATTGAAAATATAACAAAAATAAATATACCCAATAGCTTATCTCTTCACACAATTATCAGTAGGGCCTTTGTGATACTATCAGTTAATATGCTGCCTCACTATGGGATAAAATGAAGTACAAAATAACTGCATGTATTGTATAGATAGAAAAGACTCTCATCTACTGGGTAGATGTTAGGAGACATACCATCCTCACCCTCCTTAATGCTTGTCTTTTTTAAAGAATTTTAAAAATTAATTAATTAATTATTTGAGAGTGATAGACAGAGAGAGAAAGAGGCAGAAAGATAGAGAATGGACATGCCAGGACTCCAGACGAACTCCAGATGCATGCGCCACCTTGTGCATCTGGCTTACGTGGGTCCTGGGTCATTGAGCCTTGAACTGGGGTCCTTAGGCTTCACAGGCAAGTGCTTAACTGCTAAGCTATGGAATTCACTATGTAGTCTCAGGGTTGCCTTGAACTCATGGCAATCCTCCTACCTCTGTGTCCTGAGTGCTGGGATTAAAGGCATGTGCCACCACACCTGGCTTACTTTATTTCTTTTTTAAAAGAATATTTTATTTATTTATTTAACAGAGAAAGAGAGAGAGAGTGAGAGAGAGAGAGAGAGGAAGAGAATGGGCGCACCAGGGCCTCTAGCCATTGCAAACGGACTCCAGACACATGTGCCCCCTTGTGCATCTGGCTAACGTGGGTCCTGGGGAATCGACCTTAGGTCCTTTGGCTTTTCAGGCAAATACCTTAACCACTAAGCCATCCCTCCAGCCCCTGGCTTACTTTATTTCTTAATTCATGATCAGCATCCCTACATTAAAAACTCTTCTTGTGGCTTGAATAGCCTCTGGTGAAGCATCACTTTGAAACCCCAAGGTAAGAAGAGGAAGACAGAACCTCACCATCTCTTGACATTCCTAGGGCAAGACACTTCTGCAGTCGGCAATGTTGGCAACGGTTCCTGTTGGTTCTGTCAATTAAACAGTTCCTCTGCCTTGGGCAGGAGTATGAAGCATTGTTCTGCTGGCTCCTCCTGAAGAATCCCTGGAGGGAAAGAGAGAAGAGAGTGCAGCAGTGTGAGGAGAAGAGGACATCAGCACATGTACTACTTCATACCTGTGGTGAACATAACTTTGTGATTGCATAGTTTATAGATGCTCTTGAGCAGAAAATCTGAGCTGTGAGCAGAAGCACGATACTATTATTTCCTGACTTGTTCATTTAACATTTGCTAACATCATTATGAGCTGGTAGTTTTGTACAGAAAACAATTCTGTCCCCCCAAACAGTAGGGAAACAATGGCAAAGAAATGTGAAATGTGTCAGGGCTAAATGAAATATGACAGAATTTGGTGGGGACAAGACCTAGGTTTGATTCCAAGATACATCTGAAAATAAAATAAAAAAAAAAAATTAAAAAGCTCTAATTAGCCAGAATGCATCTGGAAAATTATTCTTTTTAACTTTATAATCAATTTTATCTTTGAGTCAAGAAAATGCTGAATGCCACCTCTTCAATAAGAAGCAAGCAATGATAAAGTGAAGAAATGTTTCCTGGTATGCTTGTGTTCTCTTAGTACAGAATGAACTGCCATTGGCCAAACACAACCCTATAAATACATAACTGAGTTTACTGTTATTTTGGAATTCTTTGGTCCTACTCTCCATTAGTTTTCTTGTACCCTCCTCTACTGAGGAAAACAGTTTTCTCCTTAGATATGAAATTTATCTCTGCTCCATTTGTTTTCCCATGTATCATTTTCCCTCATCACTCTTTGCTCTTGAACTGTTCAGAGCAAAGCAGTGAAGGTGCAAAGTTCATAAACAAAACTATGGCATAAAGGAGATGAAAACACAGGAAAGACAACCCAGAAACAGAAACAAACATAAAGCCTCGGAGAGGCCTGGGATAGAGCCACTCACTACCTTCTTTTTAAAAATATTTTTTAAATTTTATTTATTTTTATGTATATTATTCTAATTTTACATTCATAATGGTGACTCCATTATCCTCCTCCCTGTCCTCCCTCTTCCATAGGGACCCTCATCAATGGGGAATGTGGTTCACACATTGTGGTTCACACATCACACAAGAGTGATGGGGGATAGGCCAAGTCTCTGTGCATAATGCCCCAACTTGTGACTCTTAACATTCTTTCCGCCCCCTCTTCCACAAATTTCCCTGAGTCACATTGGGGTCATTTTAGCTCTACTTCAGTGATGAGGTTTTGGGAACCTCTGTGTCTCTGGATATCTGGCTTAGTAGGAGTTAGATGTTCTCTGTGTTTATCTCCTTCAGCCTTTTTCTGGTGTCGTGATCCCCAAGAAAGCTGAACTCTTGCCCTTCCCCCACATTACTCTATGGTTTCAGCTGGAGCCCTGGTGAGGTGTGATTGGCTGATCCTCCCTTCAGGTTCTAATCAACGTCAGCCCATGTTTCCACAGGGGAATGGAGCAAGGTTGGCATTACGGGGTGCTCATGAAGCAGTCACCTTGGCAATGAGATTGATGGTTCAATGTTAACCCAGAATTATCAATAGTTTAAAGAAAGACAGGGTTGGTGTTATGTATTCTCTCTATTTTCTGGAATTCTAACATGGCTTGACTTGGTATTGTGGAGAAGGATTTGGAGACCTGCAAGGAACCTCAGAATATGTTGGTCAAAGATCCTGTGGAAAGAGTCCCACTTGGTTTTGTGGTTTAAGCTCAAAGCCATTCAAGAAGAACTAGTTCTACCTCTACATTTTCAAGTATATTATTTACTTAGTGGACCTGTGAGTATAGAATTGGTCATCTGACTGTCCAGTTTCACCGGATTCATGGAGCCTCTTAAAACAGATCATACCTAAGCCCTAGGGATTGAAGTGGTGCATGTCAGACAGTGGGAAACTGTCAGAAAGAAGGATCCCAGTACACTGATATTGATTAAAGATGGCTTGAAACTTACATTTTAAGAAAGAATTGTGTGTGTGTTGTTGTTGTTTTTTAATCTTTGGGTACTACAGTGGCACTTAGTAAAAGAGTTGGCTGAGAAGACTTCTGAAGTCACAGCTACAAGCCCTAATTTAAGGTCAATTTGATATTAATTATGAGTCATTATTTTATCTGTTGCTTATTATTGCAAGTGAGATTGTTGGCATGAAACAGAGATTCTGTTTCAATATTTATTGAATTAATAGAAATTGAACAGTGTGTGAGCTGAGCTGATGTTGTTTCAAATGAGTGTGGATGCTGAATGAAAAACAGCATTATGAAAACTCACAGGTGGATGCTGTGTGTGCTGGCATTGACATGTAATGCTGAGTGGGAGCTTCAAGTTTTCTACATAGAGAATAATGCAGCATATTTATAAACGTGGGTGTTCTAGGAAATAATGTACAGTGTGACTGAAACCTCAGTGTGTGTAATTCACAGGAATAGTATAGTGTCATTGGTCATGTGTTGAAACAATGACAAGAGCGTACATGCTTGTTCCTGCTGTTGGCAGGTTGGTCATGTTTGTCTAGTATTAAAATCCTTTAGAGACTATTGTTTAGAACTATTTTGTCCTTTAACATGAAGACCTCTCACATTTTAGAGTCAGATTATTTTCCAAATAGGGCTTATACAGTAAAATACCAAACATCTTCACTGTGACATTTATCTAAAAACATGTTTAGTGGTAGATGTAAAACAGAACCCAACTCTTACAATGGTAGAACATGTCATAGAAATGCAGTGGAGAACTACCTAATTCCAAAATTATTAGAAAACTCTTTGTTTACCTCTCATAAAAATTAGTTATTTAAGGGGGTAAAATAAATTACCAATTTATAATTTTGCTTTCTTGCTTCTTCTTTTGCATTGTTGTTTTATTGAGGTAGTGTCTTGTGCTCACCCAGTCTGACCTGTAGTCCAGGTTGGCCTCAAACTCATGGTGATCCTCTTACTTCAGCCTCCTGCGTGCTGGGATTAAAGGTGTACACCACCAGACCCAGCTAATGTTTCTTTTTGATATGATACATAATTGCACTAAGGAAGTTGATATAGAATTTTTAATTACAGTTCTGAGGACTACAGCTCTGAGGACTAGAATCTAAGGTACATCTACTAAATTTCACATAAAGAAGATCCCTACTCATTCCTGTATCAGACCAGTGCATTGATCTTCCTCTCTCTCCAATTTATTCCTTTTCCTTTTCTTTTCTCCATTTTCAATTCCAAGAATTGTATTGTTTGGAATTTATGAAGACACTCCATTTTTCATATAACATCTGTACTTGACAGTTATGTTTTATGCTGTCTATATGTAAAAGTCCTTTAAGATTAAAATTTGATCTTAGAATCTGTGGCTATAAAACATCTTTAGTTTATTTAATGATTTATTTTGCTTGCATCTTTGATCAAAAATATAATTGTTGGGCTAGAGAGATGGCTCAGAGGTTAAGGTGCATGCCTGCAAATCCAAAGGACCCAGGTTCAATTCCTTAGTACCTACAAAAGCCAGCTGCATAAGGTGGTGCATGTGTTTGGGGTTCATTTGCAGTATTTAGAGGCCCTGGCATGCTCATTCTCTCTCAATCCCCCCCCCTTTTTTTTGCTCTCTCAAATAAATATATAAAATTGCTTTTGCAACAATTTGCCAGCATAATCCCCATATCCTCAGCTGGTAGCTGCATTTTATTTGTTCTGGTTACACCGAGCCCTTTAAAGTTCACTGTAGAGATGGTTGGATTGCCCCATTTTAGACTCTCATTCTTTCCCTCGTAAGGATTAATTTTAAAAATGTACTATTGAATTTCAAGATTCTCTTATTTCAGATTAGGTTTACCCATGAGTCTCTGGACCTATATTTTAGAAGCAATTAATTCAGAGCAACAAGGCTGCCATTAGATTGGTGGAATCTGTCTGGAAGGGAATGTGGAATAGAATGTGAAAAAATTAGTGGCTTTGTTCAGTTTTTTTTTCTCTGTAGGTAAATGACATTGGTAAAGTGACATACTCTTGCTTATACTTCAGGGCCCCACTGAATGATGAAGATGTTTGGGAAGATGGCTTGTGATTGATTTAATGTCCACTTCTTACATACCCTGCTGCCAAGTCTCTTTATTTTCTGAATGTGAGAATAAAAATTGGACATATGGGGAGGGAGAGATGGCTTAGCAGTTAAATGCTTGCCTGTGAAGCCTAAGGACCCCAGTTAGAGGCTCAATTACCCAGTACCCATGTAAGCCAGATGCACAAGGTGGCGCATACATCTGGAGGTCATTTGCAGCAGGTGGAGGCCCTGGTGTGCCCATTCTCTCTCTCTCTCTGTCTCTTTCTCTCTCTGTTGCTCTCGAATAAATAAATAAAATTGGCCATATATATATATATTGCAGCTGACACCTTGATGTCCTTTTTAGTTAACAGATAA
Source organism: Orientallactaga sibirica (assembly GCA_036365145.1). NCBI lineage: Eukaryota > Metazoa > Chordata > Mammalia > Rodentia > Dipodidae > Orientallactaga > Orientallactaga sibirica. The sequence goes on from JAEOAD010000001.1 coordinate 60,505,213, forward strand.
ATATATACCCATTAACTGAGAGCCTTTATTTTAATCTTCAGTTCTAGTATAGAGTGATAAGTGCCAGGGAGCTAGTAATGCTAAAACAGAAAGGATTGGTATTTAGACCTCTGTAATTGTGAATAATTCAAGCCATTAAGAATCATTTTTTTTTTTTTTTTTTTTTTTTTTTTTTTTTTTAGGAATTGCTAACAAAACAGGTAAAAGGCTAAAGAATAAAAAACTGGGGCTGAGGAGATGGCTTAGTAGTTAATGCACCTGCCTGCAAAGTCTAAGGACCCATGCTTTACTCTCTAGGTCCCATGTTAGCCAGATGCAAGCAAAAGGTTGCACATTCCTACTAAGTGGAGCAAGCATCTGGAGTTCAATTGCAGTGGCTGAGGCCCTGGTGTGCCAATTCTCTGTCTCTGTCTCTCTCTCTCTGTGTCTGTAAAATAAATTTTAAAAATCTTAAAAAAGAAAGACCAGAAAACTAATCTACCTACCCACCACACAGAAATGAGCAACAGCAGCAGGCCCAAGCATCCTTTAACAGGCCTCCTTAAGACATCACCACACACATTGTAAGGTACACGGGTGTCTGCGATGAGCACAGGGCCATGCAGTGTGAAAGCTCCTACCTTGCAGCCTTCGCATGTGATGACTCCGTAGTGGATCCCGGAGGATTTATCTCCACAAATTTTGCATGGTATCACTTCAATTTGTGCTGAAAGGGGAAAACAGATACTTTGAATTTACCAGGTTGTCTTCTTCCATTCTCATTCTTACTTGCATGTTCACATGTCCCTACTATGATGCTTGTGATGGATGATACTGGGTAGGGTGGTGGCCTGGGCTCACTCATGACTATTTGAATGGCCTTTCCAAGCTGCTTCTAAGTGAAAGGACAACATTTACCACTTGTTATTTAAAGTAACTAAGGAAAATATAACCAGAGACCAGACTGATCTCTTGCCTTCACTTGTTTCTTCTTTTAAAATGTGATGTTCAGGTAATGTGACCCAAAAATCCTTTATCCCATTTAATTTTTTAGTTGAAATAAGAAGTCACTGGGAGCTTTCTCATAGCTCGATCTCAAGAATATTTTTAATAACTAAATCAAGCGAAACTAGACTGTGGGTGCATGGTGACTTTACGCATTTTACAGCTGAATACTTGTGAAAATGCCAGTAATGAATCAGCTAAACACTTAGTGAGTGTACTTTCTATGTCCACAGGGAGGATGCTGAAAGCTGATGATACAGGATGAGATGGTCATGATTCTAATAGCCTTGTTAATAAAACAAACTGACTCATGGAGACAACAGAAAGAGTAATGTTATATGGGTTTTGAGTATGCATTTAGTGTCACTGGAGACAAAGACATTTCATTTTGAAGAGGATATGGACCTTGGTTAGACTGAAGGGAAGAGCAAGAGTCAATAAATAAAAAAATTGGGTCGGTTGTGATTGTGGCTTTTAGTCACATAGAATGATTGGGCTTTAATAGAAATTATGCTCATGTGGTTGCATAAAGGTGAGGCACAAGGAGTTGCTGGTATGAGGCAGAGGAGTTTTCACTTGGTTCCATTGGCCACAAGGAATGGACAAAATGAACAGGAGAAATAAATGATGAAAATATGGCAGGGATTAGCTCAGTATTTGAGCACTTGCCAAGCGTGAGCAAAGCCCTGGGTCCAGTTCCCAACACCCCCCTCTCTCACACACACACTAAAAAGAAAAGGGTACCTTACTTAGAACAGTGAGCTCGGCAGGCTCACCAGAAACAAGCAGAAGACCTGATCAGTCACGTCTAAGGTGGCTGTCAAACAATGAACATGTGGATTTGTTGGCTGCTGGCAAATGGGAATGAGGAAGCAAGTACAGAGATGGTTCAAAGGCAGAAGTGAGATGATGTGATGGAAGAAAGGATGGAAGTTGATGGAGAATGAAAGGTGACTTAGTTCTTCCTAGTCTTGGAAGTGAGATAAAGTGGTAGCTTTGACAACAATGGTGATATGTATGGTATATGTTGGGGTGTGAGGTGTGGGGTATGGGTTTGCTTTTTGGCATGTATGCCATTTATTAGATGTGGTGTCTTACAGCACTTTCAACTTTTTAAAAAAAGATTTTTTTAACTTTTATTTATTTATTTATTAGAGAGAGAGGGAGAGAGAAGGGAAAAGAGAGAAAGTAAGAATGGGTGAATCAGGGCCTCCAGCCACTACAAACTCCAGACGCATGTGCCACTATGTATATATGGCTTATGTGGGACCTGAAGAATCAAACTGGGGTCCTCAGGCTTCTCTGGCATGTTCCTTAACCACTAAGCAATGTCTCCAGCCCACTTCCAACTTTTTGTAACAACAATTTCATCATCTTCATGGAAGTTATTTAGAATGCAATAATACCTATATCTCTAATAGTACTCTAAGTACACTAAGATCTGCTATTTCCTTTCTCAATTTAAAATAATTATGCAAAATACACTTCAAATGCTTTGTACATCAATTTTCCACTTGAATACATTTTGTGTATTTCTATAGATTTTTATTCTTAATTACACAAAACAAATGCAAAACATTATCCTCTTTTATTTTTATTTTATATAAAAGTGGTAATACTTAGCTTTAGGGTAGCATATTAAGTATTTTAAAATTAAATATTTCACAGAAACTTCAAGTCATCTTTGAAAACAAAAAAACCAACCAAACAAACAAAAAACAAACAAACAAACAAACAAAACAAATCCAAAGGAGGGAAATGGTAGTGGGAGAGCACATGTGATTATTTCCAAAGTATATATTGTATTCATATAGGAAAATATTACAGTGAAACTCATTTTATATTGCTAAGGTACACTAATAATAAAACTGTGCTATGTTTGTATAATCCAAATTGATAGTGACATTTTTGAGTTCACAGGAGAAGTAATAATCAGAAATCAACTGCATTTCCTGACACTTTGTTCAGTAATCCATTCTCTGCCTCTTATAAAAACAAATAATATAATTTTGAATGCCTGTTACTTCAAGAGCATCAGGTAAAGAGCTGATGATAAAAATGTCAGAGGAGACATCATCTAAATTCTTACTAATTATTTTTGTTTGCTTTTGCTTCTTTTAGCTTTCAGATTTCTGAATCAGTATTCACTCTCAAGATTTTTTGATCAGGAAAGATGAGATTTAATGTCATTCTTTTCTGTTCTACTCAATTCCAGTCCTTAATATATGAATGACTAAGGGCCTAGCCAAGATAAAACCCCCAAACTTATGATTTCTGATATATATTTCAACACATTTCATAAAATCATGTGGATAAAATGGTTATTTTATGTAGAAATGTCTTGTCATTAGGAAAGAGATTCAAAATGTCATTCTTTATAGTTATCACCATTGTCAACTTATTTTTGTAATGCTTTTGAATAAGAAATACAACATGTAATATTATTCTTCCTTTATTACAAATCTTGAAATTTAAAAATAATTTCATGAATAACACTATAACTTATTTCTACTATGACATTTTTAGTAATAGCATTTCAAACAGTATGTTATTTATAATTATTAGAAAATTTACTTAAAAAAATCCCAGGTAGCTGTTACATAGTTTTGGCTTATATAATATTAAGTCAGAAGCTCTCTTTGCATAAATTACTCCCCAGGGGAGTAGCTTACACATGGGGAGAATCTGCTTCAATACGTTTTTAATTATAAAATGATCTAACTTTAAAGGAAATGAACATAGAGGTAATTTGCTCCCTAGGGTGTAGGAAGATGGTTTTGAAAGGCACAAAGGTTATCTTATACATCTTCAGAAATACAAATGAGATAAGGAACATCCATAGAGCATCTGCATATTTATACATATTTATGATCCTGGCTCAACATGTAATCCTAAAGAGCTATAAACAGTTTAACAACAGTTGTAAAGAGAAAAAAGTCATTTAAAAGGGTATATGTGTATTACAGTGTATGGGAAGGAAAACTTAAGTTTGGAAAACTTAAGACTATTTTTACTTATTATAGCAAGCTAAATCATCTGAGGCTTATTAGAAGTGAAGATGAATTTAAATCACTTAAAGTAGCATTTTCCTCTTCTCACACTTAAAGAGGAAGCCTGCTTCTGAACTATACATTTACGTTTCATGCTATGTATTTTTAGTATTTTTAGTATTTTTAATATTTATTTATTTGAGAATGAGGTAGATTATATATATACACACACAAACACGTGTGTGTGTGTGTGTGTGTGTGTGTGTGTGTGTGTGTAGAGAGAGAGAGAGAGAGAGATGGAAAGAGAGAGGGAGGGAGAGAATGGGTGTGCCAGGGCCTCCAGCGACTGCAAATGAACTCCAGATGCATGTGCTACCTCGTGCATCTGGCTTATGTGGGTACTGGGGAATAGAACCTGAGTCCTTAGTATTCACAGTCAAGAGCCTTAACCACTAAGCAATCTCCCCAGCTCTATATTATGTATTTTTATAAAGTCCACCCTCAAGACAGATATTTTCAGACACAATTAGGACAAGAGAACACATCAGTGCTTTAGTGTCTGTCTTTACTAAGTGTTTTACTATTTCACCAGACTAGCCTCCTGTGAAAATAAGTGACAATAAAGGAAGACCTAGTAAATTCCTCTTTGTTGTAGCTTCCACCTGAACTTCATGGGAGGATCTGATGGCTTGGATATCACTAGCTATGACAGTGAAGATAATAGGAGAAAACTAATGAAGGAGTTGGTCTTTTGTACTTTGGCTTGATGTGTGGGATTTGCTCAACATAGCATTTTTTGAGAAACAAACTTAGAGGAACTGAAACGCCTTGTGAGAAGGCACAAAATTTACTCAGTTCATTTCATTCATCCTTTACATCTCCCTCTTTCCCCTTCCTTGCTCAGAGTCCCCTGCCCAACTGCACAAAATCATCAAGTTTTAGTTCTTTTTGCTCTTTATAATGTACACATATTTATTTCTACCCATCAAAGCCCCTGCCAGTTATAGCAGGTGAAGGTAAAACAAACTAATCCAGGCTAATGTATTAACTAGGAAATGGTTCAGCAAAATACCTTGACCTTAAAAGCATCCCTTCGGAATGGCAGTGAGAGTGAACCTTTCAGGTATTTTCTGGTTGGAGGAACATTTCCACACATCCCCTGTGGCTCTCCATTGCCACCAACCCCAGTATTCCAACTCAGCCTGCATAGTTTTATGCACTGGGCATTCTAAGTTGAGATGTGGCAAAGTCATGTTCCTTTTTTGTTTTATATGATGTCTAGAGGAACGTTTATATTACTCCTTAAAGCTGAAGTTTCTTTCTATCTGTACAAATGAGAGATTTAAATACTCTTTTTTATGAAAAAGGCTTTAAGAAATAGTGATTTTTCATATTTAGAGTAAAAGAAAATAAACTACAATATTCAGAATAGAGAGTAGAAAGTTACCTTTTGGAAAAGGCCACCTGGTGATTTTACTATGATATGAGAAGGGCTTTATAAGAAATTAAATGAATATTTTTTCTACCATGTAAACAACCTACAAAGGCAAATATAAAACAAACAAACAAACAAACAAAAACAAAACCTTGGAGAAGGATAAGATTGGAAAAGAACAGCCAATAATTGTAGTCCCCCCCCCCCACTGACTTTTGGGTATCCTTACTTGTAGCATCTTTTGTCTTTGCCTTCTATTTTTATTTTTGCCTGAAGGAAATAAGAAGCATCCCCCAAGCTGAACATTCTGGACACTGGACATCGTGTTCCTGACAGAAGAGAACAGAGGTTCCATTCCTGGATTCTGGGCTCGCCTGTGCGTGTCTGTTTCCCATAACTTCACAGTTAGGCTAAACGTGGACAGGGCAATGAAATCTCTTACTGTCTGTGTGAAGCACAATTTACACATGGAAAAATTTCCAATAAAGATGGCTATTTTGGTTAAAAATCCGTTTGCAGATGGTCTCAGTAGCCCATGTCGTATGTCATCTACCCAAATTGTATCTCATCTACCATCTGTGATAAATTCATGTTAAAATCTCTGTACTCTTCCCCTCTCTCACTGCAAGAGTGATAATGTACCCCCGTATTTAGGTACAAAACCTGCTGTCACACAAGAAAAGCCCAGGAGTCTATGATGGAGCAGATATACTTAAAACCCAGTTCCTCTGGAAGTTTGAGTCACCAGGTAATATCCTCAGTGATGGCTGATTTACAAACAGGATACACAGATACCCTCAGGAGGCTGAGGAAATTTCTTGAGCTATGTCCCCTGGTTTGCTGCAAGGTGATTCTGAAAAGATCCTTGACATTGGATGAGAACTGTGTCCATGTATAACTCCTCAGCTCAGCATTCATCATAGTGCCAATGTCCAGCTCATAGCCACCATGGAGTATGAGATCCAGTGATCTCATTTTACGATAGCACTCTTACATTTTTCAACATCTGGAGTCTTCTCAAAATCTTTGTAATATTCAGGGTGGTGGACTTGTTCCATTTAGCTGATGGATAGTTCTTAAATGACTTAGGGATATATTTTGCTTTATACTGTTATAGTTCCCTATATTCCATGTTAATGGAAGGTAGGTTAAGAAAAAATTACTACAATATGATAATTGTAGAAATTAAATTTTCAAAAGGACAATAGTAGGATGATGATAATAGGGATGATTTTTCTTTTATGCAACAGTGGTTACCCATACAATATCACTTGCCTACTTTGACTTTCCAGAGAACAGACCTGACAGAAAATGAAACCAACAAGTAACAGCAGCAATTAGTATAATCATAAGAAGCAACTGTAAGCTGGGCATGGTGGCACATGCCTTTAGCCTCAGCACTTGGAAGGCTATGGGCAGAGGATCATTTTGATTTTGAGGCCAGTCTGGAGCTACAGAGTGAGCTTCAAGTCAGCATCGGCTGGAGTGAGACCTTGTCTTAAAAAAAAAAAAAAAAAAAAAAAAAAAAAAACTAACTAACTAAATAAATAAAATCAGTTATAATATCTCTTATCCTCAGTTTCCTTTTCATGGTCTTTGTTACCCTAGGTTAACAATAGTCTGAAAATATTAAATGGAGGGTTTCAGATATAAACAATTCATAAGCTCTCAGTTTGGCTTTGCCTCACTCCATACTGCTAAGAGGTGGAAACATCCTTTTGTCCAGTATATCCTCATTGTATATGCTACCCTCCTGTTCGTCATGTAGTAGTCATCTTGGTTATCAAACCAATCATTACAGTGTCAGTATATTTTAAGTGTTGTATTTGACTATGAAATATTTTTAATTTCTCATGGTATCTAGTTTATAAATTAAGCCTTATAAGTATTGTTATAGTTTGAGTGTGGAATGTGGATTCATGCGCTTGAATACTTGCACATAAATGTATTTGTAGGGAATTTGAATACAGGTATGTACTAGAATCCAGAGTAAGCTGTGGCTGTAATAGTGAATGCATCACAGCAAGGTAGAAGACCTAGGATGTGTCAAACTCCTAACTTATGAATTAACTCCCATTAAACATAACTTTTGTCATTCTTTTAAAATTTAAAGTGGTATTTATTTATATCTTAATTCTAGTTTCTCTCATAGAATATCATAGACTGTATGCCAGTTTTTTTTTTTTTTCCTCAACATGAGATATATGTGTGAGGACCTGGCATCATTCCGGTGGAGAGCATTTACTATCTCCAGGACAACACACAGTGTGATCCATAGACCAGGGACTTTGGCATAACCTGGGAGCATATTAAATATGTAGACTACAAATGCACCCATGACCATTTGATGCAGAATCTTCTTTTACACCAGCTTCCCAGGACAGCATTGATGTTTGAGAAACACTGTTCTATGATGCTCAGGTAATCAAAGTTGAAGGTACTCTGAGAATGGATTTTTTAAATTAATTAATTAATTAATTTCGAGGTAGGGTCTCACGCTAGTCCAGGCTGACCTAGAACTAACTCTATACACCCTTGTTGGCTTTGAACTCAGTAATTCTACCTCTGCTTCCACAAGTGATGCGATTAAAGGGGTTCACCACCACACCCAGCTGGATGGATTTTTAATTTCCTTAGCAATAAGATAAAAACTTCACAGGATTCCACAAAAACAGTTTCTACTGTTAGCTTTATGCATTTCCTTTTATTCATAAAGGCAATAGGACAATAGGATAGTTAGGGCCTCCCCTCAAACAATGAAAACACAAAACTCTGCTCATTAATTGATGAGGAAGATGAAAGCAAAGCCAGCATATTCCAGAAACATCTCCCTTTCTTTCTTCTTTCTCTCTTTCTTTCTTCTTTCTCTCTCTCTCTTTCTTTCTTTCTTTCTTTCTTTCTTTCTTTCTTTCTTTCTTTCTTTCTTTCTTTCTTTCTTTCTTTCTTTCTTTCTTTCTTTCTTTCTTTCTTTCTTTCTTCTTTCTCTTTCTTTCTTTCTTTCTTTCTTTCTTTCTTTCTTTCTTTCTTTCTTTCTTGCTTTGTTTCTTGCTTTTTTTTTTTCTTTTTTTTTTTTTTTTTTGTTTTTTTCATCAAGGTAGGGTCTTGCTTTAGCCCAGGCTGACCTGGAATTCACTATGTAGTCTTAGGATGGCCTTGAACTCATGGCGGTGTGTGCCACCATGCCCTGCTCCAGACACATCTTGCAATGCTGCACTTAACCCCCAGTATACCAGGATTCTTTTGTGGACTGGAAGATTTGAGCTGCCCCCATATCTATCTAGATCACATGGTCTTCTGCCTCTGGTGTGATACACCCGCTATTGCAGCCATGGCTTACTCTGGGTACTCAGTACATACCTGTATTCGTAAGTCTACTCAAGAAGATCACCACAAACGTGTATGAGCATGTATGCACACATGTATGCATATATCTGCTCATGTGTATGAGCTCAGGTGTGTGCAGGTGTGCATACACACATGTGTGTGCATATGGGGGCCAGTGGTTGACACTGGGGGTCCTCTTTAATCTCTGTCCACCTTACTCATGGAGCCACATCCTCTCACTTGAACCCAGACCTTGCTATTTGACTACCTCTGCCCCCAGTATAGGGCTTACAGGCAGGCTGACATTTGACCTCAGGTCATCATGCTTATGTAGCAAGTGCTTTCTACACTGAGCCATCTTTCCAGCCAAATTTTTCTACTTTTCTGTCTTTTTGTTTTATTTTATTTTATTCATTTTTGAGCTAGGATCTCACTTGTAGTCTGGGTTGGCTGCAAGCTCACTATGCAGCTTAATCTATCTTTACCTGTAATCTTCTTGCAGAGCTTCTGAGTGCTGGGCACACAGGTATGCATTATCAAACCTAGGTGAAACATTTTCTTAAAATACAGTGTTTGAAAATTGAATGGTATAAAGTTTACTTCTTATGCTGCCTCATTTCATTTAGGTAAGTTAGTTACACATGGTTCTTTCATCATGAAGGACATTCATGATACTCCCCTCATCTATTGTAAAGCTTCCGTGAGACTTTATAACTCAAAGTGTACTGTCCCCCAGTACTATACAAAAATGCAGTTGTTTATATCCTGCCTTACATCTATACCATTAGACTCTGCAAGTTAATAATGTGTTTGTCATTCACATGCTCAGTAAAGTGTTAGAAGTTCTGTAATAGAGAAAGGTTAGATATTCTACAATTTGCTGGGCATGATGGTGTATGCCTTTAATGGCAGCACTTGGGAGGCAGAGGTAGGAAGATCACCATGCGTTCGAGGCCACCATGAGACTACATAGTAAACTCCAGGTCAGCTGGGACTACAGCAAGACCCTACCTCTAAAAACAAACAAATGAAAAACAAAAAAAAAAAAAAAAGAAAGAAAGAGATATTCTACAATTTATCTCATGGGATGTCTGCACCCATGCCTCAATTCCATGAAAAGGTAGTTTTATGTTAAAAAGTATTTTATTTGATAGTTAACTTTCCATTTACAAAAAAGTAACAATTATTTTTATATGCTATTTCTCTTTTGCTTCTTATATTTTCTCTCCTTTATCCCTTTAGTCTCCATTTAGGCAGAAGTTCATGTTTATGCAGCCACCTCTTTATTAACAGAGAGGAGAGATGGAAGAACTTGCAAGTTGTGGAGAATCATGAATTTAAGGAAAAACCTGGGTAAGACTCAAAAAAAAAAAAAAAAGAAAGAAAGAAAAAGAAAAGAAAAGAAAGGGACAAAGAATACTTGAAGAGACAATGCTATAGGCTCATATCTAATAAACATAAAAATGAAGCCATGAGATTTTTTATTTTGGATAATTAGTGATAGACAACAAAATATCTATTAATATTGGGTAGAAAACATTCAATAGTATTACTCATTTGCCTTATTAATACAAGTATTGATACCATGCTTGTTCTCAGCATTTTATAAGGTAGATTGTCAATAAGCAAAACAGGCCTCTTTCTTGTAGGTGTGTTGAATGAGGGAGGGGGTGAGCAAGCAAGACAGGACTGCACATAAAAGCAGGTTACATTTTAAAATATGTGGCTCCAGTCACAACTTTAATAACTTTAATCCTGATAAAAGAAAACTTTTAACATTAAAGTGGCATATTATTTTTTCTCATGAGAAATAGTCATAGATTATTGCCCCACATTAAGAAAATGTCCATGTAAGAGCAGAATGTTAGTATGTTAGTACCATAGTAATAACTAATAATTTTATTTCATTTCCTTATAACTTCTTAAAATGACATATGTCACTATTTTTTATTTATGAATCATTGTTTTTTATTGTGACCTTAGCCTTTTACACAAAAATAATTATATAAACAAACTATAGAGCATAAGTAAGATATTCAAATCTGTTTTTTGTGTATTTATTAGTGTATGAATGAAATATGATATATACAGAGAAGATGACCCCAATGATTGTCCCATAAGAACCCACATTCAAAGACTTTATTTTTTTGATTATATGTAAGTGTTTTAATGCTATAGTGACTAAGTAATATAGAAACTTGGGCATTGAGAATTACATTATTATAACACTTATACTGTAGCAAACTTGCAATTTAGACTCTTCCTTTAGCTTTGAATTGAATGAATAAGAAATGACAGGCTTGAAGTAAATCTTAAAATTCTTTCATCTCTAAAGACAAGAATAATTCCGAGGTTAGAGAAAGGCATGTTGTGTTAGTCCATTCTTAATAACAAAAGGAAAGAGAAATCAATAGAAACTATTTCTATCTGCAAATAGCACCAGGAATTATTTATGTGGTAAAATGATCACATAAGATGCTACTCTAGTTATATGCTAAACATAAAACAGGCCTATTGTCAGTGAGGAACTGAGGCAAAATCAACACAGAATGAGTTTTAGCTCCTTTGAAGACTGAAGGGCCTTTCTGCTGATACTGCACACTTCCTCTAAAGAGATTACCATCATAATCCTAAATATTATAGGACCCGAGCTATCTTATTTTTGAGCGCATCAGATCCAGCCTGCTGCACATAATCCACAACAGCTTTGTTCTGTGTTTATGTAAGCTGTTGGTGTTGTGTGAACATGACAACCGTACCTACTTGTGCTTTGAGGTAACATCCCTCTGTATTATCATGACACAATCAGTAATAAAATATATGATTTTTGAATTCCACTTCAACATTTTTCCCTTTTGAACCATTCAACAAGGAGAACATTTATAGCCATAGTTTGACATGGTTGACATCTGACTGGAGATGCTTATCTTTCCATTTGTTAGCTGTGTTACTTACACATGAACTTGGAACATGGCATTTTGATTCTATCAGGTAGATTGGCTTGGTAAGAAGTTTTGTTCTTGATGTTTACATTTATTTAAAGTCTTAAATTACTTCTAATGCAGTAGAGGTAATTGTGTTATGGGAGAGATTATTAGAGGAAAAAGAAATTGGTGAACTTAGAAATTGCTAAGCATAGCCCCAAATATTCTGAAAAATTTCTTGTCTTAATGTTATACCTTCAATTTAGGAATATACTTTTTTAATTTCACAAATATTTAAAAGAAAAAAATATATAATTCTCTTTGCAAAGTGTAAAAGCACATTTGCTGAAATAGTGCATTCAAATGAGTTGTGTATATTGTATGTGCACATGAACATCTAGAATCAAACACTGTGTTTTATGTAATTTTAGGACAAAATGTGACTATGTTTTTCAAAACACTAAATTAGAGAGAAAGAAATGTATATGTTCACTTGTGTGTCTGTGCTTATTACGATGCAGACCCAAAGAGGATTAAGAACACAGACGTTAATATGTCCAGTGTTATTAATTTCTCAACAACAATGACAACAATATCCTGAGCAAATCTGACAGTCTTAAGGATAAATGGTTCTTTAAAGACTCCATTGATGTCAGATCTGAAATCTGTTGGTCAGGGCTTACTTTACCAATAAAATCTTCACATACACAGATTTTGAAATTGGTGAGGCATAACATAGAAATAATATCTATTCTTTTTTTAAAATATAAGCATCAGAAAGCTCTAAGGATTGTGAAAACATGTAATTCTTTGTTTTAGAGATACATGGAGGTTTAGTTTGATTTTTAAATTTTTGGGACTTATCACAGTCCTGATTATTTGGAACAAATAATTGTATGATTTTATGTTTTAATTTTTCCAACTGCTATTCATGACTCTCTAGGAAAAAAACAACAATAAGTCATTTTACATTGAAATAGTTTTCAAACAAATACTCAGACCTGTCAACTCAAGAGATCATGCATGTTTAGAGACCTATGACCTAACTTACTGGTTAAAAAATTGTAAGTATAAAAAAAATTCATCTCATTGTTAGTAACCTTGCAACCAACCAGATTTTTAAAAATGATATCTTACACATGGTAAGTGTTTGGCATTATATACAAAGTAAATTTATTTTTAAAAATTAGAACAACCAAATGATTATAGATATAGCAATTCTAATGGCTAAAATAAGAGCTAAAACCCAGTAATAATGATGCTCACATTGTTAACATAAAGAGAGTGTAATGTGGTATTTAATCTTAAAATATGAGAAGGTAGTAACTTACCTCAGAAAATAGGACAGTATTTATGCACAGACATCTTCTCTAGTGTAAAATTAGGCCTGTGTGACTATTTATTATATTCATTCCAAAGTCAGAAATGACTTTATTGTGCCTACACCTAGCTATCAATTCGTTTTGCTCAGAGCTTGTAAGTTCTTACTTTCTTGCCTGAGGAGGGCTCATACAACTAAATATCAGCAAAGAGAAGAAAATGTCAAACTCACCAGAAGCATCAGCTTTGGTTTGGAGCTGGTTCTCACACATTTTGACGTAGCAGTGAAAAGCCTAACTGAAAAAAATATTACACTTTTCACCTGAGGTCTGACGACTGCCCCTATGTTATCCCATAGTCAGAATCCCAACCGACTGCATTAATGAGATTAAATGAAAGAGGAGCTAAAGGCATCAACTGCTCCATTTCATTAAGTAAGGGTGAAGGGCTGCTCAGGCCAGAGAGGGAGGAGGGAAAAGATTGGTTTTTCTCTTGTTGGCTAAAGAGACTGCAACATTTTCCAAATTGCAATCAGCACTTTACAATCATTACTCCACTCTCCCCTCCAAGAGATATAACTATATACTAATGCTGTCCTGTCAGTCTTTTGTTTTCATCCTGTTGGAAGCATCCAATACACGTATGATAAGTACAAGCACCAACTCCAAAAGTCCAATGTGGATTTCCTTTAGAATATGTTTGTGTTCTCTGATTTTGGACCAGCTTACTGAGGTTTACTGTCAAAGGATCACATGAAAGTATTACCATTTTCCTGTTCCCCAAAATATCAATCATGATTGGGTAAATAATTGAAATAATTGAAGATGCAAGCATTTTACAGCTGAAGGAAGGCATACATGTACTGCACTAGCCTTATAGCTGTAGTTGCAACCCAGCCTGGGTACGAGGTTAAGAACTGTACACTAACCTTGGTCTCTAAAGTGACGGTCTCCCAGCCTGGTGTAGTCCCCCCAGCAAAATAAGACTGATAAAGGCACCCAGATTTTTTTAAAAATCTTCAACTCTTGCCACTAGAAAGGATAAACTAGGTAGGCAGGAAAATTGCTATAAGTTTCAGGTCAGCAGTCTGGGCTACAAAGTCAGACACTGCCTCAATAAAACCAAAGGGAAAGTGTGTGTGTGTGTGTGTGTGTGTGTGTGTGTGTGTGTGTAAAAATTACTTTGATATCCATAATGAAAGATATTTTCTTTACAAATGACCAAAATGCTTACATAGGTATCTTCTTTATTTGACTTTGGTTAGTGTTGCTACATTGCTTCAATGTTGAATCTCAGATCTCTCTTTAACCCTTACATTGTCTTACCATCTTTAGTGCATTTCATGTTTCTTCCTTCAAGTCACTTATTACAAATATTATCTTGCTCTTCTTCCATTCAGTTCCTGTCTTCTATTAAACACCTCTGATTTTTGCTGGGTTATATTACTGTTTCTTTTCTTTCTTTTTTTTTTCTATTTCTTTTCTTTCTTTCTTTGGGACATGGTCCCAGTGCTGGATTTAAATGTGCATATCACCATGCTTTTTGTTTTTTTTGGTTTTTGGTTTTTGGAGGTAGGGTCTCACTCTAGCTCAGGCTGACCTGGAATTCACTATGTAGTCTCAGGGTGGCCTTGAACTCGTGGTGATTCTCCTTCCTCTGCCTCCCAAGTGCTGGGATTAAAAGGTGCACCACCACAACCAGCTCACCATGCTTTTTGATGGGAAGCAAAGCAAGGGTGGTGAAAGGGGTGGTAAAGGCGGGGTAAGTCTGCTCACAGAGCCTAGTTTTTCTCAGTTGTGACTGCTCATGAGAATAACTGCAGTTGTTATTTTCTTTATGCCTTACTAAATAACTGTCACAAAGCAACCGAAGCAAGGAAGGATTTATTTTGACTCATGGTCTGAGGGTATACAGTCCATCATGGTGAGGAAGGCATAGTCACTGCCTCTCAAAATATCACTACCAGCTGTGGACCAGGGGTTCAAACACCTGAGCACATGGGGGAGATTCTGTATCCAAACCAGAACACTTACACAGAAGTCTCAGAAACATTGATGCATAAGGATTCTCCTCCTAATTTGATTTGTTTGGTGTAAGACTAAAACTTTAAAACAATGTCTGTAGTGATTGCAATATCCAGCCAAGACCAAAGATCCCTCCTGTGGATGTGCCTCAGAATCACCAGGATGTAAATTTATATTTCTGATCCCTATCAACTGAGACCAAGGAAAAACATGTATAACCCTCCTAGCTTCTTTTAATTTTAGTTATTTGCTTTTAGTTGACATAGCTGAGGAATATATTCTTAGTCTCCCTGTCGTTTGTAGTAATAACACTGTTGGTGTGTGGGGTCAGGGTGATAACAGTTGTTTGGGTTACTTTTCAGGGACTTGAAGGTTACTGTTGTTGAAGGCACTGACTCTCCATGTGGACCAATGCAGGTGTACATTTTGAGACTTGGTATCTTGTCTCTAATTCTTGAGCACTTTGTGAGTAAACACTTTCCCTTTTGCAAAAGATTTTATTTCAGTGAATGGAGTACTATGTAGCAAGCAAAATGGACCTGGGTGAGCAACTGAGTCGAAAGCTGAGTAGAGCCTTGGCAAGCTATTGTGGTAAGTGCTTAGGTATTTGTTATGATTGGATCAACTCTGGGAAAACTTGAGGAGAGCCTTGGATTTGAATTAAGTATTTCTGATTCTCAGGTTATATTTTTTCTGAAACAAGATCAGAGCTTCTACTCATTAAGCTACATGAGAAGTAAATGAGAAGGTGCTTAACACTCTCTGAAAAGTGTGGGGAATTTAGTGACTATACTTGAATGTAAATCTATATTTGCTCATCTCAGGGTTATGCATTTAGGCTGATGGATGTTAATCATAAATTCATTCTCTCAATACTGATTAATTAGTATGAAATGAATGCTGTTTGTGTTAGGCACTGGAAAATAAATAAGCAGCTCCAAGCTCACTGTAAATCAAAAACTTACCAACTTAACCCAAGTTAACCCTTTCATCTTCATAGTTAGTTTTCTGCGTAGCACCAAAATAGTGTAGATATGTAATAAAGCTACTTAAGAACTCTTTGTTTTCTGATAGAAAGCAAACAGATTTGGGATATATATATTCATGTATTACATGTATTGTAGTTGTGTAGAAACATAATTGGGCCCAATGAACTATTTACACATTGATAAGAACCAGCTTGCTTGGAATGGAATTTATAGGTGCCATTCTCAAAGACTGAAAGCTAAATGCCAAAAATAAAATATATACTTTCTTGTGTGAATTGAGTCTTGACAATGAATCTAGCTCCTGCCTCCATAAAGCAGGTAGTGAATATGAGAGCTTCAGGTTTGAATTGTAGCATCTTGCAACGCAGGGGATCCTTCCCTCCCAGATACAGATTGGAGGATGGAAAATTAGAGTTCACATGGGAAGGCAGAATCCAGCCCATGTTTGGGAAAAAAATGGGGAAATGTCATTTCTTAAAAAATTATAGTTTTGTCATGTTTTCCTCATTAAAGCCTTTGGTTCCACTCCCTGGACATCCTGTGTCAAGTCCAGCCTGAGATCCCAAGCCAACTTTCCTCTGATTCACCCCAATTGCTACTTCATCTCTGCCCTTTTTATGCATTTTCCTCTCCTTCCTGTCCTCCTGTAGCCTCTCTCCACTGTGCTCCAGTTGCCTATAGACAGCATAGCTCACCTCCCTCCACCTTGGCCTGCTGTCTCCAAGCAGTCTGTCTCCAGTGATTTCTCTTTCGCTTGCTCAGGTTCCTATGGCTCTACCACTCATTCAGTCCTGGAGTGCTCCATTAATCTTGTTTGTATGCCTGCCTTTCACCTTGTGCGTAAGCTCCTTAAGCATAAAGCCTTCTCTTCATGTGTCTCCCAGTTTCTTGTAGGGAGATAACAAAATCTGTGAATGGATGAGTATATACTTGCTACTGTTTAGTGGACAAGAGGGGCAGACTAGGAAGAGAAGCCATTCCCTCTTCTTTTATTATTTGTTTTTAATTGGTTTTCTGTATGAACAGAAGGCTGAGAGAAAGTTTTCTTAATTTCCTGTTTTTTTTTTTTTTCCTCGATACACTGCTTTTTCTTTCACTCCTCTGTCTGGCATTGAGTTGTCTGTTTGAATTGTTGTCCCATTGCTTGAGGTCTTTCCTCTATCCTGTTGGTAGATTTATTTATTTATTTATTTTACACTAGGGAGTTTTGGATTGGAAGTGAAAGAGTTGATATACCCCATCCTGGGTGGCTCTCCCTTGACTCCTTCCCACCAACATGGACTGTCTCTGGGATAACAAAACATTAAGTTAGTAGAACAGAAAAAATTTCTAAGACTCCCCCCCCCCCAAGATTCAGGATGAAACTCTCCCTGAAGAAAAGAAATGTCATTAAAAAAATAAAAGAAGACCCTAGCTTCATTTTATAGGAAATTGTTCCAGTTTAGCACATGGTTTGTGAAGTGGTTCCCCGGGCCAGCATCAGCATCAATCTGTTAGAAATGCAGATTCTTAGGCCCTGCTCCAGACCTACTGAGTCAGACACTCTGGGGGTGGGGCTCAGCCATCTGTGTTTTCACAAGCTCCCCAGATGGTTCTGATGCACGCTTATGTTTTGGAGTTCCTGGTGTATAGCATGGGGTTCCAGTCAGAGGGAGCTACATTTCATTCACAGCTCTACCACACACTAGCTGTGTAGACTAGATGAAGCTTTTAATATTCAGATGTTTCAATGTCACCATCTGTAAAATGATGATACAGTATGGATGTCTGTGTGTCCAAAATGCATATGCTGAAATTCCGACATCCAAGATGATGGTATTAGCGGTGAGTCTTGGGAGGTGATTAGGTAATGAAGGCACAGCATTCATAAGTGAGACTAGTGCCCTAACAAGAGATTGCAGAGAGCTGCCCTGCCATTTATATCATGAGAGAATCCAGCCAGAAGGCCTCATTTATGGAACAGAGATTGAGCTCCTGACATCGGACCTGCTGGTACCGTGGAGTCACTAGCCTGTAGAGTGGTAAGAAATAAATAACCTTTCCATTCTGTAGTGCTTTATTATAACAGTCCACATGGACTAAGGCAGGTATAAGAACACCGACCTTCCTAATGGGAGTGCTGGGGAATATAAAGAGGGATCATTCCTGTATCTACTGCAATCATGGCCACATTATAAATCATCCAATAACTGCAATCCATTATATGTTATTACTTTAATGGAGAATAGAAAGTGTTACATACTTTTAAATGATTTACTGTTTTTCTGTACATATTTCTCAAAACTAGGCTGTACATTACAAATCACTTGGGGAGCTTTATAAAAAGATCAAAGTCCCAAAATCCTTTTGCCAGACTAATTCAGTAGAAATTTTGAGGAAGTGACACCAGGCATTCTGTTTTACAGAAGATACCAAGATAATTCTGGTGTGTGGTATAACATAACATCATAGTGAACTATAATCAATATCACCATGAGAAAGAGCTGTGAGTTTAATGTGGGTCAGAATTACTCATCAGTAATGGAAGATATATTGGTGAGCTCCATGGTGTTGCCCAAATTTCAGAAATACAGAGAAATGATAAAGGTAAGTTCTAGGGGTTAAGTTCTCTCTTTGAGTTTTCTCTTTCTCTCTCTTTTTTTCTGGGGAAGATTTTCTGTGGATTTTAGATATCCTTAGGCTCGAAGTGGGGAAATGGCTCAGTGAGTAAAGGTGCTTTCTTTCTTTTTTTATCTTTTATTTTTCATTTATTTAAGAGTGACAGACAGAGAGAGAGAAAGAGGCAGATAGATAGAACGAGAATGGGCATGCCAGGGCCTGCAACCACTGCAAACAAACTCCAGATGCATGTGCTACCTTGTGCATCTGGCTTACGCGGGTCCTGGGGAATGGAGCCTCGAACCAGGGTCCTTAGGCTTCACAGGCAAGGGCTTAACCGCTAAGCCATCTCTCCAGGCCCAAGGCACTTTCTTGTAAGGCCTGTTGGCCTGGGCTCAATTTCCTAGTACCCATGTAAAGCCAGATGCACAATATGGTGCATAAATCTGGGGTTTGTTTGCAGTGGCAAAAGGCCCTGGCATACTCATTCTCTTTTTCTCTCTTCTTGCAAGTAAATAAATAAAAATAAATCCTTAGCTTCTGTCTACTAATGTCAGTGTCCCCCTCCCAAGTTATCACATCCAAAAAATGTCTAAATGTTGCCATGTGTGTCCTGGGGACAAAGTCACCATCAGTAATCTCTCTTCCAGCATTTCAGCGATTGGATACAAATCCAGCCTTTACTACTTAACAGTGAAATTAGAGTAAGTCACTTCACCCATCCCTTGGTGTCTCAGTTTCAACTCCTGTGAAGTGGAATTGATAATTGTCTCCAACTAGAAAGTTCTATTTTTCTGTTTGAAAAATAAATGAGGAAATGTACTGACCACAGTGGTAAATATTCATAAATGTTATATACTATTTATGTATCATTGTTTGTCTTGATTCTAAGTCACTGTAAAGCAGTGAATAAGAGTTCTTTTCTTATTACATCCATGTTAGCATTTGTTGTGATTTTTTTTTTTTTTGATGATAGCCATTCTAGCTGTGGTGAGAGGAACTTTACACTTGCCTGATGGCAAAGGATGTTGAACACATTTCAAAGTATTTATTGCCATTTGTGTTTCTTCTTTTGATAACAGTCTGTTCCTTTCATTAGCATAGTTACTGACTGGAAGTTTTATGCCTTTGGTGTTTAGTTTTTATAGTTCTTTATATATTATAGATACTAGTCCCCTCTCTAAAGTATAGTTGGCAAAGATTTTCTTCAATGACTTACTTGTCTCTACTTTGTTTTTGAATGTGGGACAGTTCCTTACTTCTAACCCTTTGGGAAGGTTTTTGGTGCTTTGAGAACCACTGAAGCTCAAGTTCAATGGTGTGTTTAAGTTCTGCACTCATAATGCTCAGTCTGTGGTGGAAGAGATACTATGCTCAAATATACACTAAGAGGTTGAGAATATAGGAGTCACTCCCAAGAGATCTTAATTTGGGAAGCTGACTACAGGCGAGGTCCCTCAGAAACTCTTACATGACAGCTTCTGCTGTCTGGTATGACTGGCAACAGTGGTGACGTTGTACATTGTGACATCACAGGATGAACTTTGATTTCTTAATCCAGGATACATAGCAGCCAGTTGTTGCACTGGGGTCCTATATTATATCATTATACACTTTTGTAAGAGCTTCATCTATGTTAGCTCAGAATTTTCTAGCAAAACCATTCCTATCCTCTCAGGTGTTTGATTGTCCATTGTGATCATGAAAAGAAATAGCTGATTTCTTTACAAACATTGGTGATTTTTAATGCTAGGTCTTTGGGTTAGGTTCATTTATCACTATTGCTCTCATTTCCATGAGAACTAGGCAATTCCATCAGGAAGAATTCAGGTGGAGTCATTAGTGCTACAATTCAGCTTTGTTCTAAAACCAGCAAAATCAGTGACTTTCACATCTCATATCTTCTCAGGAACATACTCACCAAGAGACAACTTAACAACCAGATACAGTAAATTTACTTAAAAATGTAGAAAAGTACAAGAATAGAAGTATTATCTCTGTGTGCAGCCCAAGTTTGCATTAGCAGAAAGAATTTGTCCCTAAAGTGTCTTACAAGGTAAAACTGTGCACAATTCTTTTCTCTCACTCATCCTGGGATATCTTACAGCATCTTGCAGCCAACTAAAATTGTGAATATCTTACTGAGCAGAGTGAGAAACAAATGAAGAATATAAAAACCACATAAGTCATATGTTGCCAAACTAAATGTAGATTTGGTCTCCTTGAAGAACAAAAATTGCCAAATTTAAGATAAGAATTTAGTCTGATCTAAAGTAAAAAATAAAATTCAGAGAAGCAGTCAGAGGAAAATATATCAGGCCATTCCCTGTGTTCATTTCCTGAAGTCTAGAGAATGCACAGGCCCAAGGAGCCATCATAACCTTCACGGACTGTGTTTGTAGGCTTAAATGCATTACCTTCTTTCTTGAAAACTTAAAAAACAATTGGTGTGTATGTGTTCATGTGTGTGAGTGTGGGTATGTACATGACTTGGCACATGGGTGGAGGTCAGAGGACAACTTTTAGGCCAGTCCTTGCCTTACACTTCATTTAAAACAGTCTCTTGTATTAGTCTACTGTTTCTTCACGAGCTTCCTGGAAAATTGTCTGTCTTTGTCTCCCTTCTTGCTATAAATGCACTGGGATTTCAGACACCCGCCATATCTTTCCAGTGAGGTCTGAGGATATAAACTCTGGTATTAAGTACTCTGTCCACTTAGCATCTCTCAGCTTCTATATTACCTCATTTCTTTATTGAAACACTAAGAGGTAGATGTTGGTATCTCAAGTAACAAGTAAGGAAAATACAGGATTGGAAATTTAGAGTGGTGGTCTTCCGACTATGGACTACCGCCCAGTAGCTCTACATGTCACTTCTGTGTACTTGTTCAAAATGCCAGTTCTCTGTCCTGTCTAGGATCTCCTGAGGTGTGGTCCACAAATGCTAGGAATAAGTATTTTAGAAGCCCTGCAATGGATTCTAATGCCTGCTAGAACTTGAGAATAATGGCTTACATTTCTATTTTACAGTTAAACCCATGCTCTAAATCCCACATGCAACAGACAGTCACAAGAGTGTGTGATGTTTAGGAACATTTCAAGAAAGTTGTGCTTTAGATGTTTAAGTACTAAGGATTGCTTATTTTTTCCTATTTGAAGAAGTCTTGAAGAATTATGTTTCCATGTCCTATAATTTGTTCAGGGCTTGATGGGCCTCATAAACCAGAGAAAGTTTGTGTTACATAAGCCACTCCCCTTTCAAAGTAAGAAGCAAACCGAGGGTTATTTTCTTCCTAGGAACAATTTATGGATTGCCATGGTTGATAGAAGAATTGTTGTATGGAGAGTAGTTAATGGGGTTCACATACCCCAGAGTGACTTTCTGGAGGTGGCTGGTCTACAGGAAGTTACTTAGTAATAGGTCCATGAGTTTTGGTCCTGAAATCTATCTGCTTTCCTCAGCCTCATGAAATTAGACTGTGTGCCACAAATCTGTCCCAAATGAGAACTGTGATTGTTTTCTTTTTCTACTTTTAATCATGTACATTAGACTGGGTTTCCTTTTCCATTTCCATGTCTTCTTCTCTCCTCCTCTCCTACTTTCTTTTACTTTCTCTTCTTTTCTCTACCCTCCCTTCATATTCTTTCTTCTTTTTGCTTCTGCTTTCTCTTTTCTTCTTTTCAACAGTGAGTATTGAACCCAGAACCACTGAACTTTACCCCTAGATTTAAAAAAAAAAAAAAAAAACACAACTTATTTTAAGACGAGATTTCACTAAGTTTCTCCAGCTAGCCTTGAATCCATGATCCTCCTGCCCAAGCCTCCAGAATACTGTCATTATAGGTGTGTGGTACTATACCAGGCAGAATTTTCTTTGTTATGATTTTTATGTATTACCACTAATGCTTTTGTGTACTGCTTGCTAAATGCTATTTCAGGGCTGGTCTCTAAGAAGGAAAGAACAAAGAAATAGATGTCCATGATGCATTCTCTGCTCTATAGGATTATAGGCATTACATAAAGCTTGGAGGCTCACCCTATTTTGTCACAACAAAAGGAAAAGTCCTGAGTGTGGATACAATTTATTGAATTGGGTAGCATTTGCACTTCCACTGTAGTTATTGTTTATTTCTTCTCCCTGATACTTATTAGGTGTTCAAGCTGCTGTCCTTAGCATTAAGTGGTAAATTAAAGTTATTTTCAAACTGCTTGAAAAGCATTATCAAAATATAGCTGTTTCTGGGGTCAACAAAGCCTGAGGTGTTTTCAGTGATAAATGTCATATCAACAACTTAAAGGACTTCTTCTCCTACCCTTTTTAGAGAATTCTTTTTCATCCTTTGCTGAGATAAAAATTGCCTGATTGAAATAACTGCTATTTAACACCACCACATTTACTAACAGATAATGATTGGATGATTTGGAGGAATAAACAGTGAATTATTGTCTAATGGCTGGAATTTAAGAACTATACCGTAACTGCTAGAGACTGGGGCATGGGTACTGCAGGAGTGTTTCAATAAATAGAGAACAATACATATATCTGACTCTGACAGAACATTCGCAATGGATAATCCAATTTGCCCATGCCCTTGTAACTAATGAATCCAAGAATAGTTAGTGCTACAAATCTAAAAATTATCTTTTGTTTGCTGAAGGCAGTTGGTGGGGTGATGTGTTGAAGAAGCAACCGCCTTAGGTATGTTTCAGAAAAGTGCTTATTCTGATATTTTGAAGAGTCTAAAATGGCCTTACTGAGGAGTTTATATTGCTTAGGGTATGAAAAAGGCAAGATCGTTAGACTACTTTAAAACAGGCAAGGATTCAAGCAGTGTTCATTCACAAATGAATCCATAAGATGGGAGCTATATCTACTTATCAACACTGGATGTGCTCTTGCTTGAGATTCTCCACAACTGATGCAGAAAATAACAATGAAATTATATTAGTACTATTATTACTAAAGTAACAGAAGCCTGCTCTACCCCATTTACATATAAGAGGATAGACTCTCTTAGCATAATGGTAGGAAAATGTAATTAAACCTTTTTATTTTTTAATTTATTGCAATATACTTAAACATCAAAGACCTCTTATTCCACTCCTTACATTTTCTAGTGATTTCTAGATCTCTGTGAATTCATTACAAAAATAGTGACTTTATAGGGCTTAGTTGTAGAGCACCTGTCTAGCAGGCATGAAGCCCCAGTTTCCATCCAAGAACCCCTAACTACCCTAAAATCAGAAGGAACACTTAGAACTTTCCCAAACAGAATTTACAATGTGGGAGATACACTTCAATACCTCCTGGTAATTAAGTAGGAGAGGTCCTCATGAATTGTTTTGGATCCCCCCCTAAGGTAATGATGATACTTAGTGGAATTGTCATGTGCATATAACAAGACTCCAGGAAAGGCCTGCTGAAAGAAAGAGCAG
The DNA here is from genome assembly GCA_036365145.1 of Orientallactaga sibirica. NCBI lineage: Eukaryota > Metazoa > Chordata > Mammalia > Rodentia > Dipodidae > Orientallactaga > Orientallactaga sibirica. Next base: position 60,529,238 of record JAEOAD010000001.1, read on the forward strand.
GTCCATCCCACAGTGACTAAAGACCCAGCCTTGGGAAACACTGGCTTGAAGTGAAGACCTTGGACCAGCATTGGTTGGTGTCCTGACTAGTCTACTCAAGAGATGTCCTTGATCAGGAGGATCAACTTCTCCATGCCTATTTCCCTATTTATCAACTTGTGTGATTATTCCTGCCACATGAGTTGCTGAAAGATTAAGAAGTCCTGTGGAGAGGTAATTGACCCATGCTTAGTATATAGAAAGTGCCAGCAGACAGTCATTATTAAGCAAGAAAACAGCTCATTTAATAGTGGAGCCAACTACCCTACATCAGAAGAGACACAAGGTGTTTGTGTTTTCCTTGTCACTGGAAGCCAAGTCCTCCCAGGGAGCTGCTGTTGGGGATGTGCACAACCCGGTAAAGGTGACTTTCAAGACCATGAGTTTTGCAAAGCTGTCCAACACAACATGAAGTCCTTCCCCTAGAAGGGTCCATGCTAGTTCTTACTCCCAATAATTCCATGACACAATAATCGAGTAATGAATTTTCATTAATACCCATCCACTGCCCAGGCCTATGCTCATGTATGATTTCTGGTTGGCTGGATAACAAATTGTCCATTTTGGGTGGAGGAAATTATACGCATTATCATTTTTATGTTAATAAGAGCAACAATAGCATAGATCACAATAGTTTATATCTACATGATACTGTATTGTTTTCTAACTTGAAGATTTTCATCATTTATAAAGGGAAATCAATTCACCTAGTGGTGAATTTCTCAGCAGAGCAGAAGGAAAGGTATTGAACAACTAGACATGTATAAAGAAACTATTGGTTAGCAATTGGAGTTATCTGAGGGAAAAGCATGTTATGTTATCAAGGGATTGCTGACTTAGATCCCTCTCTGAATCATTAATGTTTCCTCATAACCCTGCAGTTAGTTGTTGCTAAGAATTTTTTAAATCACAAATTGCACATTTCCATTTGCTTCTCTTTTTCCTAGAATAATTGCTAAAAAAAGGAGTTGAACTATTTTAAAGATTATTTTATTTGCATGAGTATGTGTGTGGTATGTGTGCATGTGTATATGCATGTTTGTATGTGTGTACAGGCTTGTGTAGGTAAGCAGGCGCTTGTGTGCATTTGTGTGTGTGTGCGTGGGAACAGAGGTCAATATCTCGGGCGTTTCTTATGCACGTTCCCCCTTATTCTTTGAGACAAGAGCTCACTGATTTCGATAGACTAGCTAGCCAAGAGCCTAAGGGATTTTCTGTCTTTGCTTTCCCAGTGGTGGAACTATAGGCACATGGCACATACCACCACCATGTCTGACGTTTTCCATATGCACTGAATCCAGATTCTCATGCAAACATGGCAAACACATTACCCACTAAACCATTCCTTCAGTCCTAGAGTTACTTTTAATATTGCCTGTATCATCAACTTTTAAAAGTAGCAATTGTTCATGTTAAAGATGAAGAGTAGTCTCTGGAAATTGTGGGGTTAAAATAAGATAACATAGATTTGCCTCTGTCTGCCAGTGGACATGAAGCATTGGTTCTGTTTTACATCTGCATAACGCAAACTACCAAAGCATTTGCCCAACAAAATTATAAATTTAAGAGAAATCTGTCTAAGTTAGAAAGAAGTAGTCTCTAGGTTTCCCATGATCTGATAAAATCTGGACTGTGTTTGCTCTTTCATGGCTGGAGGATGGATGAGAATAATTATTAATACAGAAGTTACTTTATTCATACAACTGGATATGCAGAGCCACAAAGGATTTCTATGTATAAATGGTTACAGATTTGAAATTCAGCTTTGGATCTTTTAATTTCTAGATCAGTGTTGATCTCAGTAAAAAAAAAAAAAAATATTCCAAAGCCAGCATGAGTTTCTGAGCTAACTCTGCCATCAGCTGTGGCTGAAAAGATAATCTGAAGGGACTACCACTATAACTATTGTGTGAGGGACACACAATTCTCTCAGGACTCCCTGAAGCATTCTATGTTTTGACTGATTTATAGTCAGATAGCTAAAGCACATTGATAGTGAACAGGGAGATTCTCTTTAATTTGCTTTCAAATTGGCCTTACTTATAGATAAATTATGTTTCCATAATTTGCTTAAGTGAAACACTGAGTCTGAACACATATCATTTCTGGTCTGTCTAGTGTCTGACCCTTCTACCACTGATCACTTATTTCTTTAAGACATTGCTGTCTCAAAGAAATTACATTAAAGACTCACCAGACATGGTAGCATACACAGTAATCCCAGCCCTTGAGAAGATGAGGAAGGTAGATCAAGAGTCTATGCTAGTAAGCTCTTATTTCAATAAAAGCCTCAATAAAATAAAATATCAAATCAAACCAGGGGAGCTCCTGCTCTCCTGAGTGTTAATTAAGACTTTAGATGTGTGTACTGTCACAAAGTTCTGAGGGGCAATACAAGATGGGAAGTTTTAATGGAGAAGGAGAGAGAGGATATGCCCAGAGCTATTCTGAATGCCATGACTAGCCTCTCATTTTTATGAAGCATTGGCCAACTTGGTTATTGAGGAGAAAATTTAGGATTATATTAGCAGGAGTTTGGAGCCTAAGAAGGGAAATTAGACATTAAGGTTTCCAGTCGGTTCTGGCCACCAATGATTCTCTGAGATTTGGTAATCCTCCAGGACAGTAGGAGAACTGACTGTAGATCAATCCCATAATGTAAGAGGAGCTGTGGGCTTGATTCTACTTCTGAAGTGTGGCAATTGTACTTGGATGAAGTTGATTCTAGATTTTTAATCTTGCACACCCTTGCATAATAGTTGGCACTTCAATTTGTGGCATTTTTATGCCTAGTGGAAAGAATGCTTGATGTAGGGTGTCCAGGGTTTTGTTTGCTGTAAGTCCAGGAACAGCAAACCTGTTCCCATGGAGCATGTGGGGACGCTTCAGAAGCGTAGCACATTAGAACAGTGTGTGGGCTCGACACATGGGCTGCTCTGGCTTCAGGAGGGCCAATCCTAACCTTGTTTCTCTTTAAACTGCACGTGGAGTTAAACTGCAGGCTGTCGAGATCTTCAGAGAGGAATAATTGCAAGTTTTTTTTAAACCAATTTTTGAAGAAAAAAACAAGCAAAATCACTATTTCTCAGCAGATCATCTGGGAAGCAGCACAGATGTTCAAAGCTCTAAGACGCCTTACCAGTCACTAGGACAGTGAACTCTAGGTAGTACTTCTCTTTAGTTATAGAATCAGAGGCAGATATTTGCTGCTCTGAACTTCACCTGTTACTTTGCATTTAGAAGGTGACAAATAGGTGTTGATTGAATTAAAACTGAAATGTGGCCATTCTAATTTAGTAGTCAGGTAAACATTCCAGTAATCTTTCTGGTATTAACCCTCTTTCTGTAGAGCAGTGGTTATCCAAGCATGGTCCCTTAAGTGGGAGAATGTACATCACCTAGTGGTTAGAAATGCAAATTTCTGGGTTCCCATTCCAGGCCCTGTGAATTAGGAGCTCTGGGTATGAGTTCCAGCAATCTGTGGAGATAAGCTCTGGGAAGTGATTCTGATATACACTCAAGGCTGAGAACTAATGTACCCCTGAAGAACCCCTATTTCCCTATGGCTTTTCTTTGGAAAAGAGGGATGCCATGAGAGCAAGGGCTCTTTGCTCCTCTGTGTTGTCTTGTCAGACTTCTTGTAGTGGGGGAACAGTTCTGCTTCTGCATTAGCCAGTATAGCCATCACTGGCCAAATGGCTATTGACCACTGCAAATGAGGCTAGTACAACTGAAGAGTGGAGTTTTAAATTCTATTTAATTTTCATTAGCTTAAATATAAACCCAAGTAGCTGTATATGGCTAGTGATTGTCTCATGAACCATCTTATAAACAGGTAGGAGAAACATGAAACTCAGTCATTATAATAGGGCATCACTGAGTCAAGAGATAACTCTGAGGCAGGTTTCTTAGGCAACAGGCCTGTCTTCTCCAGGGCTGTTCTCTCAGACAGGAGTGATGGATTCACTGAACAAGTATGTTGCTCTAAACCCAGGATCAGGGTAAGCAAAACAACCTATAGTCCTTTGCTTGATAAACTTCATGCACTTGTATTTCCAGGTCAGAAGTCGAATCAGGAAGTCTGACAAGGAGCCACGACACACAACAGCTATGTTTTGTAATTAATGATTGTATAAGCTGTTCTCCTCTTTGGCCCCTGAGTTATCATAACCTCCAGTCTACTAATTTATTAATGGTACATGCTATCTGGCTGTGCTTATGATGACCTTTTCTTACCTGCTAATTCTCTTTCCTCAAAAAAAAAAGAAAGAAAGAAAGAAAGAAAGAAAGAAAGAAAGAAAGAAAGAAAGAAAGGAAGAAAGAAACATGCTTTCTGGAGCTGGCAAATGTCTGTACCTTTGTCCTGGACCTTTTCTCCTTCTACTGTTCTTGGGCAATTACTATGATTTCCTGCACTTCCAAAGTACAGGCGTTTTCCATAATGACACAGAGAAAAAGAAAATGACTGGGTTTTAAGGGACGAGACAGAAAGCCCTCAGTGCTACTGCTCTTATTACTTAAATGAGACTGAATAAGAAGAAAAATAACTTGCATTTTTTTTTTTGTTCAGGTCATCACACTGTACTTAAACCAGCTCAAACCCCTGGTTTCCCCAGATATGAATCATATTTGATCATGATACTGAAGTGACCATGGAACACAGATGCAGTTCCTAATGAAATTCTCACCTGCTGAAATAGAGGCATGGCTCTCTGAGGCCTCTGGATACTTTAACCCATCACAACGTGTTCTGCAACTCAGATGACCCCAGAGGCTAGGCATGACCCCCAAACCATTTCAGACCCTAAACTTGACCCCCTGCCCACTTACTCTCCCTATAGAGAGAAGACTTAGTTTGTATTTAGTTGGACAACTTATTCTACAAATATGCTACTTTTAATTTCAAGTGGAATCAAAGTATGATATATGATGAACAAAAGAGTCCATATGTTACACAAACGAGTAAACTGGTAAAATAATTATGTGTTTGCCAAAAGGGAAGTGATGCAAAGCTGTTGTTTCCAGTGTGTCCACCTGGAGTCTTCCTGAACAGTGTTCTTTCTCTACCTCATCGATCTAATGCTTTAATTGGCAGACAGTAACGTCTGATGGGAAAATAATGGTCTCTTAAATACCTGAGAATGAAAAGCAAATTAAGTTAGCACAGTGTAAAAGGCAAGTAATTACATAATGTCAATCCCATTTTATATCGTTTAGTCTTAAACAGCATCCAAAGAAAGGGCACGATTAGGAGGGAGAAAAATAAGACTGCTTCCTTAGGTAACTTAGGTCCTGCCTACTTGAGAGCTGTTAGATTGAACAAGAGTTGGTCTGTATTTAGTTTTCATATATGCCCTTTCCTAATTTGTATCAACCTGTGAAAAGGAGACTATCACTGTGAGTCAACATTTTGTTTTCCATTTTAAAAACATGTTTCAGAATAGAAAAGTAACCTGTCTGAATATGGATAGAGCTAGAGAGTCACAGATCTCCTTTGTTTGCAGGGACAAATGGAAGATCTCCATCTTTGGCTTTGTCCAAGGCTGGCTTTTTGGCCTCAGGAGATTTTCATTCTTAGGACCTAGGCTTTATCAGCCAACAAGAAAGATAGGCTTAGATATCGAGCATACAGAATAATCAACAGTGATGTCAGGAAAGACTGATGTAAACAAAACAAGCAAGATGAAGAGAACACTACAGGGATAATAGCGATTGAGAGAGAAGTAGATGGACTTCCCTCACTCTTCCAGTCTTTCCTGTTTCCCACCTCCTTCATTTCTTCCCATTAGTCCTTTCAGCTTCCTCTTTTTACCCTCTTTTCTTCTTTTCTCTCATGCTTCTTCCTTTTCTTCCTACCTTATTCTGTCTTTTCCTCCTTCCTTTCCGTCCACCCTCACACCTTCATCTTCTCTTCCTTCCCCTACTTCTTTCTCCTCTCTCTTTCAAATATTATATGGGATATCACATGTGTGTATGTTCTTAACAAAAATAATTGATAGAATGCAGAGATATAAAGAATAAGAGAACACTGTAAGTAATTCTATTCCCTAGAGAAAAACCTCGTGAGTGTGAATGTGTTTTTATGAACATTGTTCCATGCATATTTCCAAAGTGTGTCTGTTTCTGTGTGACTCTTTTTCTTCATATATATGTGATATTTGTATTTAATTAACAATATAAATATAAATACCATATATATATATATATATATATATATATATATATATATGTATGTATATATGCTTTTTGTGACATTTTATACCTAGATAGCCTAATTCTAAAATATTCATTAAGAAACAGGCAAATTATGGTCATAGGTCCCTTGTTTGGAGGCTTCTGAAGGTTTTATTGAATTAAGTATTAAGGACCTGCAAAATAAGGGTTGAAGCATGAGAAGCAGGTGGTGACAGCTCTAAAAAGGCAGGGGCTATGCGATGTCTGTAAGTGAACAGCTGGGGCTAATGGTGCGCAAGATCTCACATTCAAGAGTCACATAGATAAATTAGGCCCAGGCACTGGCAGGGTTGTAGAAATGTTGGTATCTATGTGAAAAATGACTCCAGAGGGTTATAAGCTTTGTGAGCTTTGTGACTTCTATTTATAGGTCTCTGTCCTATTATTTTGTAACAATATATTGTTTTCTGGCTAGTTCAGTGTATTTCCTTCAGGAACAGCCTTCCTTGTGTTGTCCCTTCCTTTCCATAGACTCCAGCTCTTTCCTTCTTAAGAAGGACTTAGAAGCCAAGTAAGCATGCTTATTGAAATGGTGTGGATGTAAACATATAAAAAAAAATAGACATTAGCATTAGGCCTAGTGTGATTCTTCATGGCAAAAGGATGATATTTAGTAATACAATTTACTGTCTATTTTGGCTTTTTGTAGCTTCCTCCTCCTCTTCTTCCTCCTCTTAGTTCAGGATTATGGCCTCTGACACATGCAATCAGTTATCAAGTGGAATCAACGTAGATCAAAGTGGATTAAATGTAATTTCTGGTGTGTATGAGGAGAATTTCATAGAGTTGAGTGATGGATGGACAAAGAGTTGGCTGCTGTGACTCTTAGTAGTTCAAGAACCAGCCTAGACTCCCAAAACCGCATCACTGAAGCAGAACTAAAATGACCCCAATGTGGCTCAGGGAAACTTGCGGAAGAGGGGGGCGGAAAGATTGTTAGAGTCATAGTTGGGGCATTATGCACAGAGACTGGGGCCTACACCCCAGAACTCTTGACTAACCTCACAATGCATGACCCACATTCCCCATTGATGACGGTCCCTTTGAAAGAGGGAGGACAGGGAGGAGGACAATGGAACCAATACTATGAATGTAAAATCAAAATAATATAAATAAAAATAAGAAAAAGAACCAGCCTAGAGGAACAAGGAAGACCTTGGCTCAGAAAGCTACATGTGGGTCTGTCCCTGGCAGCATTCCTTGGTTTCTATCATTTCTTTTCATCTTGAGATTTAGTTTTGTCTCACAGTGCTTTCTCAGAGCTGCAGGGACTGAGTCATGTTATTCACCACTTGCTATCCTGTCTGGTTTCAGATTATGTCAAATATGAGAGTTAAGAGGAAAGTTCTCCATATGCCCTTGGATATTATTATTCTCCAGTCTTATAGTAATATCACAAAGAAGCAGGTAGCCAGCAATGGGAAGGATCTCCCAGGGCAGGGAGTCCCCAAATTTTAACCTGTGTGCAAATCATCTTTAAAAAGGGAAGATTCTAGGTCAGCAGGTGCATTGTGGGTTCTGAGAATCAGCGTTTCTCATATACTGTTCCACTCCAGGCATTGCCCTTTCTCTAGCAAAAAACTGAGACTGTCTTGTCATTCCTCAGGTTTTGCATCCCCACTTTTTATTTTCCAGAAATATGTGAATGGTAAGATCTGGACACAATGGGCTCCAGGGAAGGTAAATATGGGTGACTATGGTTAGTTTCTGCATTATCAAATTATGAGTTATTGTAGATAATATGCTACTTTATACTTACCAAATTCCAAAAGTAGCAAATAAGTAAGTAAACCATCAAAAATAATCAACTATCATCTCACATCACACACACACTCATGTGCATTCACACATATGATCTCTCAGTAACATTATAGGCACTAGAAATGGTGGGAACCATATTGGGTTAAAATGGGACTCTAGGTCACTTCTACTTGCTGTGTATTAATAAATGAACTATACTGGATCTATCTACTAGAATCCTTATGATGTAAACAGCTCAACATGAAAACATTTGGCTTCCAGCTGTTGTTGAATTTAAATAAATTTAAGTTTGAGCAAAACATGTTTTATGTGAAAAATAATTTCAAATTTCATGAAAGTACCTATGTATTGTCTCAGTCACACAGTATTAGGACTATAAAATGAATAATCAGTTTAGTCACCAGGACTTTATGATTTATATCTACTTAGAGTTAGCCATCCATATCAAAGAGAGTTGATTTATTTACATTATTTGATATAAATCTGTAGTTTTCTTTTGTGTTATATTTAATCCTAATTACAATTCCTATCAATTCCTACTCACAAGTGAAGAAACCTTGAGGTTAAGTCAATTTCTCAAAATACCACAACATACTTGTGGTAGAATCAGGACTTAAGGTTAGTACTGACTGAGGTCAGAATATAGTTTTAACTACAACCCTTAGACTAGAACCCAGACTAATGTATATAATAAATGATGCTGAAAAATTAATAATTAATTAATATGTGCTTCAACAAATATACTTGATGGTCTATTGTGTATCAGACACAAACTCAGATGCTGGGAATAAATGGATTAAAATGACAAGCATTCTGGTCCAACAGGAAGAAGTGTGATTTCTAGTATCCCCAGTATTGCTACTATATGCATACTATAAGTACCAGTGCTACTGTCACTCCTATTACTCTTCCAGCACTACTGATAGTATTTGTGGAGTGCCTGGCAAAATTTTAAATGCTATCTCACTGAAGTAGGTAATATTGTCTTCCTTGTGTGACAGATAAAGAAATTGAAGCATGGGGATAGTAAGTAGCTTCCAAAATCCCACAGGTAGTGAGTGAAGGAGGTTGAATTTTAATCTAAATATTCTTACACCAGAGTCCATATTCCTATCCACCACAAAAACTAGTAAACACAATGGATTAATTAATGAGAGGCAAATTCTGGAAAAGGATAGGGAGTGTGTAGTTCGAGACTCAACCTAGTGCCTGTGATAAGAAAAAGCTTTTCTGGAGAAGATGTTCTCCTCATGGCTTGTGTGGAATGTGGAGCTGGTTAGAGCAACAAGCCTCTAGATGATAGGAGACGGGCATATATGTGAAAGCATGTGAAGAGCCTTCTGTGATACTTTCATCATATGTTTTATTTTCTATTCAAATTTACTTTTAATGGTTTGTGGCAATGAGGAATCTAACTATATAAAAAAAAAAAATCTCTGTATTCTAAACCAGATATCCAGAGACAAGAGGCTCCCAAGACCTCATCACTAAAGCAGAACTAAAATGAACCCAACATGGCTCAGGGAAATTCGAAGAAGAGGGGATGGAAAGAGTGTTAGAGCCACAAGTTGGGTCATTATGCACAGAGACATTGCCTCTTCCCCATAACTGTTGGCTACCCCCATAATGCACAACCCACATTCCCTAATGAGGAAGGTACCTTTAGAGGGGGGAGGACAGGGAGGAGGCTACTGAAGGCACCAACATGAATGTAAAATTAAAATTAAAAAAAAAATCTCTGTATTTACTAAGTGAGCATCAGGTACTTTGCTAGATTTATTTAATTCAATAAATGAGTTTTTATTTTTATGATTTTCCTATAAGGTAGGCTTTGACATCATCTTAGAATGGGAATATTAGGGTTTAGAGAGTGACTTGTCCAAAGGCCTATCACAAATACTTATGCTAGAATTTAAATCTCGTCTTGGTTGGGTTCTTTTCTCTGGCCCATGAGGACTCTATTTAAGGATAAACCTCCTATGCCCTAGTGTGTGTGTGTGCACATGCATGTGGAAGCCAGAGATTGATGTTGAGTGTGTCTCCTCATCAATCTTAACCTTAGTTTTGAGACAGTGTCTCTTGCCAAACATAGACCTTACCAACTCAATTAGACTAACTAGACAGCAAGCCCTTGAGAGTTCAACTATCGCAACCTCCCCAGCTGTAGGATTACAGGAATACAGTGATGTGCCTAGATTTTACGTGGATTCTAGGGTTTTGAACACAGATTGTCATGCATATGTGGTCAGCACTATTACTAAATGAATCCTCAACCCCAGATTATTTTTGAGAGTAATGATTCTCAGGTGTTCTATAATTGGATGCCAATGAGATCTATCTATACTACACTGTGAACATTAACATAATTTCATTTTATAGGGAAATTATGTTTAGAATCATTTTTTGCCAAGTCTACTATAAAGCCTTCATTTCTTTCTGAGTCCTTTTAAAAAATCTCATCTAACAGAGTAAAATTCAGAGAAAAACAAAATGAAATAAGAAACGTTAACAGTGAAAGCAGGCCAGAGAAATATACAACTGTTTTGCTCAGAGGATTAAAAGATATCTTGGTTTAAATCACTTTGTACCCATACAACAAGGCAATACATGTGCTTTAGCTGCTTAAACAAGATGCCAGTGATAGCTTAAAAGCTCTAGTCCTTATGTAATGAATATACTATTTCATGTACTAATGGCCCAAAAAGAATGAGAAATGTTTTTAATCTTTCCTTCAGAAGGAAAGTTAACTGGATGATGACTTAAGAGTATAGCAGCCTTGTTTTAAATCAAAGAATATCCAGCCATAATGAATGATGATGCATAGCACTATCACACTGTCCATAATGGCATTTATTAGGACAAGAGGTAGAGTCATTTCCATCACTAGTTTGGCTCTTAAAAGCATTATTTTATGTATTGATAAAAGATTATGTGTTTACTTCCTTTGAGGCCAACATAATATTTTGATCTGACCTTGCCAAGGTTAATATTTCCATCACAGCCTGGAGAGATGGCTTAGTGGTTGAAGGTGCTTGCTTATAAAATATGAAAGCCTGATGGCCTGGGTTCAATTCCCTAGTACCCATGTAAAACTAGATGCACAAAGTGGCATATGTGTCTGGAGTTTGTAGTGGCAGGAGGCTCTGGCATGCCTATACTCACTCTCTATCTCTCTCTCTCTCTCTCTCTCTCTCTCAAATAAATAAAAATATTTCAAAAAATATTTCATCATAGGATAAAATATTTCATCATAGGATAAAATATTTCATATTGTTTTCTGTATTCCAGGTGTTTTATAACATAACACAAGAGACAGGAAGGAATTTAGTCTGAATCTCTTATATTTTAGGTGGGTAAATTGAGTCACAGAGTGAGAGATTATCCTAATTATTCTACTTGTTCCTTGTCTTGGTAGAAAAATCTAGAGAAAGCTTTAAAAAAAATTATGAGTAACAGAATCTTTAAACCCAAGAGACATGTACAAAGGGGAGAAATAACCAATACCTAATGATAAATTAAACAGACTTATGTTGAATGGGTTTTAAGCACGATAGCAAAAAAAAAAACCAAAATAAAAGTTTTATTTTTCCTCACATTCTAAGACAAAAGTTACATGATGGTGATTGGATATAACCAGGGGGAATAGTTCCTAAAATTTGGCATAAAAAGACCTACCCTTGAATCTATTGATGGGGAGGATATGCAGCTATAAAAATGGAACCAATGCTCTAAGGAAAGTATCTACATTTGAAAACTGGTCAGAGTTATAGATATGAGTGGCCTTATTCAGCTTTTGGTTGGATGTCTCTGCTTCTACCCTGTGGGTTTCTGGTTAGACTTTTGCTTGAGATCTGAGCTTGGAAACCTGTCAGAGCCACGGTATCTCATCACCTTTAATCTGCTCTGTATACTTCATTCATGAATAATCTGTTTATCTCCAGCAACCCAACTTTTACACCCCTCAATAGATAGTGCCAGTGTTAGAGCTTATGAGGTTTTGTTAACATAAGTATTTTTAAGTATTTTATTTATGGGAAAGAGGAGGATGGGCACACCAGGGTCTCCTGGTGCTGCAAACTAACTCCAGCTGCATGCACCACTTTGTGCATCTGGCTTTATGTGGGTACTAAAGAATCAAACACAAGCCATCAGGTTTCAAAAGCAAGCTCCTTTAGTCACTGAGCCATCACTGCTGACCTGTTAACATAACTATTGATCCTATCTAAGGCAGCCTCCAGACTCATTTGGTTACTTCTGCCTCATTCTTGTGGGTAGCTCCATTAGTGTGGGAGTCTGACAGCACTCACTGGAGAGAGAACGGAACCTGTCTCAGATTGTGTGTCTCCATCATCAATGGACAATGACATCATGTAGACTAAGACAGAGTCTAGCCAAGTGTGTTCTTAATGGATTTCTGTCCCCTGTGATATTGAGCTGATGTGAAGAACACTAGATTTCTGCCTCTGAGGATCAATGGAAATCTTTTCTGATGCAATGCATGAATGGCATTGCGAAAGTCTCTGACTACTTTTAGACCCTAGCTTTCCATATTTTATGGAGGATATCAGGAAATTAATAGTCAGATGAGTGCATTCTACATGCCAATCACTATAGAATAAATTTCATATATTATCTCAATGAATCTTCACAACAAACATATAAATGGCTATATTATTTTATTACTTATTTTACATGAGGAAATTGGGGCATAGAAAGAACATATATCCCAAGGTCAGGTGGCCAGTACAAGCTCAGACTACCTGGCTCCAAAAACACTCCATCAGTGCACTACACTACTTATGAGTGCTGCTGAAATGACATACCAACATCATTCGTAGATGTATATGTATTCAGTGGATTTTGCTGTATGTATACACACATTAAAACTCAATTACTAAGACTTCACTGAGTATGATGAGAAAATCCTGTGTGATTTGCTATTGTGAGCTGACCTGTAGTATTGTTTAATGATACTAATGTTTACCCAGCCAATCACCCAAGGTTGGAGAGAACATTTATGGCCATCAAACCTGGAACAGGGAGGAACAGCATAAGTTAGCTCCCCTAAATGCCTTTACCTTTGTGTCCATGCTACACATTTGCATATTGAGTAATACCATCAAAGTTCTGAGTCTATTTTCTGGTAAGTTTATCTTCTAGTTGGGCAAATGTTAATGTTTGCTTTATAGAGAGGAGTCAGATCTCTAAGTTTGGAGCATTCCTACTGGAACTTACAGTAACTGTGCTTGGATTCAGCTCTGCACGTCTTAGAGGTTAGAGGCTTAGAGGTTACCTCTAAGAGGTTTAGAGCTAACTAGTATTTGCTTCTGGACTTCACCATTCACTGCCCTCACACAGCCTGAGTTTTGAAGAAGGCATAGATAGGATGGGTTTATGGTCTCAATTTTTCATGCTCTGTAACTGATTCAGCATCACTGGGGTGGCAGGGGGTGGGTAACTTGTGGAAGTCTATTTGAAAATGCTCACTAGCATTCATTGCTCCATTTCCTCACTGTGGACTGAATGTGATCAGCTACCTCAAGATCCTACCACCATGACTTCCCCACCATGATGAAATATAATCTGGAACTATAAGGTGAAATCATCCCTTCCTCCCTTAAAAAAGCAAAGAAAATGTTCATTGGATGTACAATCATTTGGCCCATAACAAATTAACCATATAGTTAGTGTCCCAAGTAAAATACACTGTGTATATAGGGAAAGGTGAACAATCCAAAAAGAGAGGTAAAAAGGAAATATAAATAGTCTTGAGGGAGAGGTGGAGAGAGGCCTGTTTTGAAGAACCTCAATGACTGTACAGAGGAAGAAATGAAGTAATTCTTCCATCCAACTATTAATCAGACTTGACTCTGCTTAGCTTCTGAGATCAGACTAGATGGGTCATGATGGTATGCCTATGGACCAGATGCAGCATTTCTGTAGGGATGTGCTGCTTTGTACGGATGCTTAGATGTGTACAGCTGAATGGATACATACCAGTTTCTCTTTTGTCCATGAGTCCCCTTTTAGCCATCTATATGTGTACAAAGAAACACTCAAAGCATGCCCTTGACTGGAAAATGGGTTTGTACCAGTCTTTGAACTATTGAGCCTTGAAGACTTGTGGGGAGAGAGCAGGTAGAAGGAGTGATATACACCCCCTATACTCTGACATTTGTGTTAGATAGGTCCTAGTCCATTTATCACTCTCTTCTACATGAGGAGAACCCTTGGGACACATAATCCCATGTGGAAACCTAACAGGAGAGTGACAGTAGCCCAAGTTCTTGTCTTTTCTCTTGAACACATAGGCTTGAAAGCAATTTTTGGCACTTCATAAATGAATGCCCATCTACTTTTCCAAAGATAAAGTACTCAGCTCCACAACTGTTTGTCTTAGGATGCTGAAGGTTCAGGTGCCTTGAGGCATGGGTCTGTAAGGTATATGACTGAAGGGAGAGGAGCAGAGTTGGACAGGTATGCCTGTGTTCCTTCCAAAGAAGCTCTGGATCCAAAGATGCTCTGGATGCTTCTAAGTAGTTGATTGTTGCTAGTAAGATTGCAAAGTCAAGAGCAACCTAGATTTGTGGGACAGATTCTAATCTTTTAATGTGGTAACAACCTCAAGTGTTTTTAAAACACTGTCAATGCCAAACAACAACAATATTGTGGGAGTTATTTGATAGGCAGCCAACCAGTTTGCAATCTTTGTATGGCTTTTAAAAATAAAATTTAATAATTAGCTCATACTTTTGAGTGACACTGGCATTCTTTTTTTGTTTTGTTTCTGTTTTGAGGCAGCATCTCACTCTAACTCAGATTGACTTGGAGCTCACTCTATAGTCCCAGGCTGGCCTCAAACCCACAGCAATCTTCCTATCTCTCTACCTCCCAAGTTCTGGGATTACAGGCATGCACTGCCATAACCAGCATTCTTCATCAATCATTCCTAGGACATGGGTGCTTAGCTACTTTTTAAATATTGGTGGAAATTTTACTTCCTTGGTTGCTTCTTTTATTTTTTTGTACATTGAAAGGTAAAATTTGGTATTATAGATTCATGGGAAGTAGTTATTTATTGCCATAAAATAGGTTATTGTCTTATCATTTCAAATATAAACCTTGGGTTTATTGATAGAACAACATAAGTAACTTAGCAGAACTGCTGCTCCTGTTTCATGTAAAGTTTGATGCTGAGCTGGGTGTTACTCTTCTGACTGAGTCAGTATTGAATCCAGGCAGTAACATCAAGAAGATGTTACTCAACAGAACAGAGAATATTTATATTGTCACCAAGAATTATTTATTTTAACTCATGACAGTAGTCTTAATAAACTAAAATAACAACACTATCATTTAAAAAAATATAAAATAATAATCTATAATGCATAAACAGTATAGCAGGTGCCTTTGAGGGTTTTGAAGCTCTAGATAAGTATACCCCATCAGTGATATGATCAAATAGTCTAATGAAGGAATGCTTCATATTCTAATGCTTCCTGGTCATAAATTCAGCATCAGATGATGTGTGGCTCTTGGGGAGAGAATCGCTTCATCTCAAGAGAATTTCATTGAAGATTTACACAAACTGGGAACTCGGAGTTGTTGCTGCAGACACTTGAAACTTGTGGGGAGACTGGGCCACTTGAAGAGAATTGAATTCACACTTTGTGTTCAGTGCCTCATGTGCCTCTGCACGCCATCTCAAAGGTTGCACAGATGTTCTTCCGTCAGCATTTGGAGATACGTCCTATCAATTTAATGAGGCTTTGAAGGCAACTGATTAATTTCTGACAACTATCACTTTTTTTTTTTTTTTCAAGGTAGGGTCTCACTCTAGCCCAGGCTGACCTGGAATTCACTATGTAGTCTCAAGGTAGCCTCGACCTCATAGTGATCCTCCTACCTCTGCCTCTGGAGTGCTGGGATTAAAGGCATGTGCCACCATGCCCAGCAACTTTCAGTTTTTTTTTTGTTTGCTTTTTTTGTTTTTTGAGGTAGGGTCACACTCTGGCCCAGGCTGACCTGGAGTTAACTGTGTAGTCTCAGGGTGCCCTCTAACTCACAGAAATCCTCCTCTGCCTCCTAAGTGCTGGGATTAAAGGCGTGTGCCACCACGCCCGGCTAACTTTCACTTTTTAAATTTTTTGTTTATTTGTATTTATTTTTTGAGAGTAACAGACAGAGAGAGAAAGAGGCAGAGGGAGAGAGAGAATGGGTGTGCCAAGGTCTACAGCCACTGCAAATGAACTCCAGATGCATGTGCCACCTTGTGCATCTGGCTTATGTGGGTACTGGGGAATCAAACCTTGAACTGGGGTCCTCAGGCTTCACAGGGAAATGCTTAACCTCTAAGTCATCTTTCCAGCCCTAACTTTTACTTTTTAATGTAGGTTTTCCTTGGTCTTAGGTTCCTGGCATACCAGATGAAGAAACAAACCAAATTTGGTTTCCTTAGTAAATGATCTCTTCTGCATGACCCTCCTGAAGCCAGTCTTAGTTCACTGATCAGTTGATGTAGGAGCAGAGTTCACAGAGATTATTTATTTATAGCTCAGGAAACAGCAGACTTGGGTGGGTCCTATTTCAGGACCCCTCCCTTTTGTGACTTTGTGACTTCCTTATATATGTCACAAATTTTTTTTTGATGCATCCAAGCCATTTTACCTGGTGTTTAGGATTTTTAAGAAAGTATAGGTGAGGAGTCTCAAGGTGATGGTGGTTTTTTGGGGGAAATGATAAGCTAGTAAATACATCATTATTTCAATTAAGAGAATGCAGAAGTTATGTAAAATTTCAGTGCTTCTGAGCTACTGGTGTGAGGGATAACTCAGGAATGAGTTCTTAAGCTAGAGAGAAAGATCCAGGAGAAAGAGAGAGAGCCAGGCTGCCTCTTCATCTGAATTTCTGGCTTCCCTCCACAGTGGCATGGGACAAATCTTCCAGATGTTTAGGATTTTTAAGAAATTTAATTTCTTTAGATATAATTTAATTTTATAAAATAAAATTTTAAACAAAATCACCAGAAAACCCAGTGTCCTTGACACTTCATTAGGTTCATTTCTGTGACTTGTGTGGTTTTCAGGAGTGAGGAAGATACAGTTACTTGTTCTGATGAATACATTAATACATTAGATATTATTATTATTTTTTTGGTTTTTCAAGGTAGGGTCTGACTCTAGCAGGCTGACTTGGAATTCACTATGTAGTCTCAGGGTGGCCTCGAACTCACAGTGATCCTCCTACCTCTGCCTCCTGAGTGCTGGGATTAAAGGTATGCACCACCACACACAGCTCCATTAGATATTCTTTATCCCTATCACAACAAGTAGTCTGTTCCTTAAAAGGTGATTACACAATAAAGGGAAGCTGAAGTGACATTCTCTAATGGTGCCTTAGACATCATGAATTAGTATTTCAAGAAAACTTTATGTCTACTTAATGCGGTTTGCTGGAACATGGCTCTTGGCAACATGATTTCAGATCCTGGATAAATGGTAAACCCATCAGAAGACATTAATTTTCTTGAATATTCATGCCAATATTAGTGTCATACCATTGGCATAGCAAATTGCGATGGAAAAATATCTAAGTGTACTTTATACCTGTATTAGTGCCTTTGTGGCACAGATAAATTTATCTTAAACTGGATGATACCATCCTAATCCCTATGGTCACACTCTTGTTGAGACATGGTACATCTATGTCATTTGCAAGCCTCAGGCCTTCTAAGTAAAAAGCCTTTGCTGTAGCTTCACTATTGAATGTTTCCCAGAGTTCTGTATGTTGGCTGTGCAGTTCCCAGTGGGGTACTGTAGGAAGCTGTGGAGTCTTGGGAGAGGTCTTTAGGCTAACTGGGGGGACACTTGATGGAGGTGGTAGGACCCTGGCCCTCTTCCTCCTTTTCCTCCTTGTGGAATATTAGCATTGAGGTGAGAAGTTCACTCAACCATTGCTGCTGGATCCTAGCCAAGGATCAAAACAATGAGTCTGCCCCCATCTGGAACTACAATCTACAAAACCATGAGCTCAAGTAACCCTTTTCTATTTATAAGTTACCTATGTAAGGTATTTTGTTACAGTGATGGAAAGCTGACTGGTACACTTCTCAGCCCGTTCTGAACTTTCCCCCATGATTTGTGGTCTCTAAGGCTTCTCAAAAGGAAATTATCCATTGACAGAAGAGAGTCAAAGATGACTGGCACAATGGAAAACAAATTGGCATCTTCAAGTTCTTCATCAAAGAAAACCTTTTGTCCAGAAGCATTCTTTGCGGTACATATTGTTATCTTGGGTCAACCAGCATTAGATTTTAGTGAAACCATGAGAAAGAAATGATCTACCCTCAAAATTCAGCCTCTTGTGCTATGATTCAGAGAGGAATGCCTCTGAGAGTTTACTTTAAAGTCAGAGATGTTGCCAGCAACATTATTATGCACTTTATCCTTGTATCAAATGATCTCATGGTATTGTGTATGTCTGTATAAGTAATGATTAATTTAAAGTAAAATGTGCTATCACACCCTGTTAACATGACTGTTGATGAAATGTGAATTATTATCTATTAATCTAGAGGAAGAGATAATGGAATAAATTTTAGGAAAACACAAAAGTATACAAACCCTAAGTATACAAAGTCAGCCTCAACAAGTGTTCTGTTTACATGGGAGTACTTGCTGACTGGTGAGTTGGAGCAGGTGGGACAGGCAGAAGGAAAGGGATGAGGAGGAGCCCAGCAATCAGAACTCACACAGATGAGTTAGGTGGCTTTTGGAGGAAAGATAGAGGCCTGGTAGGAATGAAATCATAGTAGACTTTCTGTACAAACTATGCAGAAAAGAGTAAGGGTCAGTGGTACTGGCATTTAGAAAGGATCTATAAAGTAAGCTACCACTATAAGCAAACTGTGCTGCTGCTTTTGTTTGAATATTTTTTTTTCTGTAGTGACAGGCTTACCATGTAGCCCAGGATATCATCAAACTTATAATCTTCCTGCCTCAGAGTCCTTATCACCAGGATAGTATGTATGAGCCATCACACCTGGCTTTTAGGTAAAATTTAAAATTTCAAAATGAGATCTACATTCCATCATTTTATGACACAAAGTTAGGAATTCCTCTAGGAAGGCACTTAGATGTTCTCCTTTTCCTAACTGGTTTTCCAGAGTCTTCCATACCTGTATGTGACTACATGGTGATATTTGGCTGTGATACATTAACTGTCTTCAAGGATATGGTCCATCTAGATCTTAACCATGAGCTCTGCAGACAGTTACTGCTTTCTCTCCAGAATCGTTGGTGAACTAATACAACCTACACTTTTTCTGCCCTTCCTGGAACTTCATCTTAATAAAAAACAAGACCATTTGGAAAGAGGTTGTTCTTGACTGACCTCTACTGGCCTAAGACTAGCAGTCCAAAGAAAAGAAACAAGTGCAATGAAAGATGTCCTAGAAGGAGGCTGCAGAGTGGCTAATTGCAGTCTTACTGTCATTGCTTAGTAGTTGTAGGACAGCTTTGAGCAATCCACTTACTTCTGTGGTCCTCAGTTTTCATACTAAGAGTTTAGGCAGAGATTACCATCTTGTGTCTAGGTCAGAAGGTATTTTGACATTTTCTTAAGTTCTACTAGTTAAGATTTTTTTTTTTTTAAAGTTAGATCCTGGGAGCTATAGAACCATCTTTAAGGATGGTCACCATGTTCCTTTTAGTTAAAGGGGAAAAAGGAGTAAAAACAATGGCTAATTCAATAAATATTCAGCCATGATATGCCAGGTACTATATACAGGTTCTTGTTCAACTGTCATAGGAAAACTTTGGTATTCATATCAGGCAGGGCCCAGGAGAAAATGCAGAGGAAGCAATGCCATGGATACTGTCCTTACTGCTAGCCTGGCAATCAGCCCCAGGGTGATGGTGACAGACACTTTGATTAATCAAAACCTATGAAAGCAGAAATCCAGAAGCTAATAAGAACTCAGCACTAAATCAGACTGCCACAGGCCTGCCATGGCTCATGGAACATTGCAGAAGAGGAGGTAGTAAGATTGTGAGATCTACAGAGAGGGTATGAATACCCTGAAGCATGGGCCTCCATTACCTCATGGAGACAGACTGGGGTCTTCATGACCCATAGGGAATACCATAACCCCACTGAGGAGGGTCCAAAGAATAATGGCATCTGGGGCAAGGGGATAAAAGTATAAACTGTGTGTGTGTGTGTGTGTGTGTGTGTGTGATGTGTGTGTGTGTGTGTGTGCACGTGTGTGCATGTAGTCTTATTGCTTCCATGTTATAGGGTTGGACAATTATCCAAGATCAGTGATGAAGTGGAATAGTCAGTGCAAGTCTGGCTTGCTCAGTTTCTGTATATTTGCCTAATTTAATGTTGCACTGGAATGTGTGTTACCTTCTATTCACTTTCTCTTAAGGAATGTTTGCTTTTGGTTTTAAAGGTCATGTAGCATTCATATTGCAACTGAATGTTGATAGCATATAATTTCTTTCAAATGAAACATAACCCTCAATAAGAGTATGGGGAGATTATCTGGTAAGAAGGGCCCTGGAGAGGGTGGGATAAAGGCCAACCCTAAAACACTTGGCTCTGGCTTGTAAACCCCAATACCAGAAATCAGTTACAATCCATATTGAACTATTGATCTGAGAGACCTACAAGTTCCCTCAAACAAGACATGATTCTTTCAAAGCACTTGATTACCTGCCTGAGGTAAAAGGAAGACACTATTGCTGAAGACACCACAAGCTGCCAACACAGAACATCAAGAGATCTGGATAAAATCTGGAAGGAAGTCAGTTCCCAGATGGTTAGCCCATATAATGCTGGAAAGTGCCTCATGAGCTGCTGGGGGAAAATGGCCAACAATGTTGCGAGCAAGCAGGGTGGTGGAGACAGACACTGAGGATCCTCACAACTCACCAAAGCAGAAATCCAGAAGCTGCTGAGAGCTCAGCACTAAAGTAGACTTAAAACATACCCACGAAGACTCAGGGAATTTTGTGGAAGATGGGGCAGAAAGAATTTTGGGGGAATATTTTGTAGGAATATTCAGAGGCATTGCCCCTACCCTGGCTATAATGACTGATTGTTGCTCTCACTACTCATAACCCACAACCCCATGGTGGATACTAGCAATCTCACTGAACTGGGCCTTCTGTGGAATGGGGATGATGGTAATGATGGTACCAACACATGATTTGTCCATACAAAGTTTCTACTTACTAACAATAAAAAAAAAAAAAATACACATTGCTTTTCCTATGGACTATCATTTTCCACTTGAAGGATTATGTACTTGATGTCTGATTCTGCTCTGTAGAGCAAATTTAGGGTGAGATAAAGCACATGAAACAAACAGATTCCTGAAAGTCAATATGTTCACTCTATATTTAAACTCTTCACTATAACTCAAGACATAATAACTTAGAAAATAGAGACATTAAGTTAACTCTTTTTTAAAAGAGAGAGAGATAAAGGAGAGAGAGAGAGAGAGAGAGAGAGAGAGGGGAGAAAGGGCATGCCAGGGCCTCTGGCAACTGCAAATGAACTCCAGACACATGCGCCACCTTGTGCATCTGGCTTACGTAGGTCTTGGGAAATTGAACCTGAGTCCTTTGGCTTTACAGGCAAATGCCTTAACTGCTAGGCCATCTCTCCAGCCCCTAAATTTACTCTTTAAAGAACTTATCTACAGAATCATTTTCATCTTAGGAAAGAAACTAAAAATCCAATTTAAAAAAACCTAATTGTTCAGGACGTGACTGAATAACACAGACAGAAGAAACCACCAAAAATCGATGGCTTCAATATATGTGAACATACACAATGAAGTTTAAACATGGGGTTTAAACAGAATACATAGTTACACATATGTGCAGCCTTTCTCATAACTTACATACACCTGAAATCTTGATTGCACTGGTCTTAGAGGCAATAAGCAAGGTGTGCATCTGGTATGGAATGGAACCCAGGCTGGTAAACTTTGTAAGGGCAAGAATTCTGAATGTAGGCTTCCTAGTCATGAAACTCAACTCACCATTATAGGCTACGTGACCATACATAAGCTATTAGCATGCTTGTGTCTCAGTTTCCCCGTGTTTTATTTTAAAAATTGAGGCACCATGTGAAGCACTGATAGTGGCATGTATTTCACAGTACTTAAGTGTTAGCTATTATTATTTCATAGGAATGATCTCTTTTTATGCTTATTTTTGGAGCTGTTACTTAAAAATTAGTTTTTATTTATTTCTGAGAGGAGAGAGAGAAAGAGAGAGAGAAGAGGAGAAGAGAGAAGAGGAGAGGAGAGGGAGAGAGAGAGAGGGGAAACAGAGTTTGGGGCATGCCAGGTCCTCTTGCTGCTGCAAAGAAACTCCAGATGCACACACAACTTTGCACATCTGATAGGTGTTGGGGAATGGAACCCTGGCTGGCAGACTTTGTAAGCAAGCACCTTTAACTGCTGAGCCATCTCCCCAGCCCTCATAGGAATGATCTTAATAAAAAGGTTTTGGAACCATCTCAGTATGGTACTAAGAATACTTTAAAATAACATTTTCTTAGCTCACCAATTGCTTCCACACACAGGTTCAAAAGCTACATGCTGATTAAAAATTTCAGCTTAAAAAGAAGCTGTATAAATTGAAGGGCAGTTTACCAAAATGAAACCCAGAGGTTTCCTTGCTGGACTTAAAATTAAATAAAATAAAACTGTTCACATTTTAATCATTGTGATCTGGACAAGAACAATTTCATTGTTTTCCCACCTGCTGGGCTCATTTTTGTCCATTGTGAAATCTTGAATTCCCTTCAGGTCCCTTCCTCCCTATGTGTGGCTAATGCTGCAGTCCACCACCATTGCCTTCACCCCCACTTCTGTGATGTTTCCACACTTCAAGGCAGGCCACAAAACTGCCAGCACACAACTTGGGATTCCTGCAAATTTCACCAAATAAATGGTGATTGGCTGCTGCAGACAAGAGGCAGGGCCCAAGTAGATGTTCCCAAACAATGGAGTCTAACACACATCCACAAAAGCTTTCATGTCGAGAACGTAACCTCTTGTGAGATATAACCAGCAGTCTCAAGGTAATTGCATTGTGCTGGAATCCAACCTAAGAAGTATTTTATAATTAAAGATCATGCTGGCTTCCTTTACCATCACCTGCAACTTAATCATGTACTTGAAGCTTCCCACAAATAGCAAGGCTGTTTAATATTTATTGAACATCCACAATTACCTTTACATTTCGTGTCTCTGGAATCACGCTTTTTAGGTTTGGCTTCTTGGGACCTTGAAGAAGACCATTATTTCATTAAGAATGAAGGCAGAGAAATCCTGCATGGTGATATTAATAATAACAGAGGCTTACAATTCACAGAGCTTTTTCATTTACAAAGTGCTTTCACATTTATTATCTCATTCGATCCTCATAAAATTCTGTGTTCAATTTGTCCTTCCTACTCTGTGGAGTATAATATTCCCTGTGCCACTCAACAGAAAGACTGTTCTGCATCCTTCCCTGTTGTGGCTTTTAATCAGTGCAAAATTTTGAGGTAAATCTCTGACTGATATAGAAAAGTGTAGCTGCTTTCATCTGCCTTGTGAGATACAGACATCAGATCTTCAGCAATCAGGCCTTCCTGAGTGAATGGGCACAGTTGTTTTGGAAGGTGTAAAATTAAATAAATATCTTTGCAGGGGCACTATTACTTATCTGGAAGTGACTGGGATCAGAAGGGTTTTGGAGTTCAGATTGTATTTGTGAATTTTTGGAATATTTGCATAGACATGATGGGATGTGTTGTGGCTAGGGCTTGTCTCAACTCAGAATTTATTTATGTTTCACTTATCCATTACACACTTAACTTGAAGGTCATTTTATGCCAGACTGTAGTATTGCTGCATTTTCACTGTGACCCTATCTCAGGATGTCAGGTGTGAAATTTTCCATTTGTGGTGTCATGATATCACGCAAAAGTTTTGTATTCTGGAGGATTTGGGATTTCAGACTTTTGCATGAGTGGCCCTCATCCATCTGGCAGGCAATCCATAAGTACACGTGCTTTGCTGTCAGGTGGGTAGACTCATATCATCCTCAGTCTACCAGTTACCATATGACTTAGGGAACTTGAGAAAAAGATTTGCAGCTACTCTGGTGCCGAAAGTGGCTGTAGGAAGGCAGGTGGAATAAGCAACTATAGTGAAGTGAGTGTGCCAGTTAAGCAAACACAGGACTCTGTGTTTTAGAGCTTTGTAATGGCACATCTTTATGCATTTTGTTTTAATAGCATGTTCAAGCTAATAAAGAAGGCAATATCAAAGAAAGTATCTATGGGATAAAGGGGAGAAAAACGTTGAGGACAAGCATGGAAGGAGCTCAGATTGTAGTATTAAAATGATAAAACAACATGGCAGAATATGGACATCTTTAAGACCACACTTCATTTAATTCCTGTTGTGTTTACAGAGGATTCCTGACACTCAGTGTTGGGTCTGTTTGCTGGTCACCTATCAGGAGGAGAACAGGTGAATCAGAGCTGTCCTGGCTCCTTTCGGAAGGAGAAAAGGTGTCATAAGGAGTCTGCCACACACTTGGGAAAAAACAAGGAAGCCATCAATCAAGGCTGTGGAAATCTAGAGTAGACATTGTTTTCATCTTGCTGTTGTGGTGGGGCATCATAAAGGCTCCTCTGTTCCTTTAAAATGGTGCTGCTCAGATAATAGCCTGTCCTCCCCCACATTCCGAGAGGGTGCCTCTAGCTTTACTGAAACCCTATCCTGACCACAGACCTTATTTCCCTTGGCTGCTTTGATACTGTGTCCAGCCAGAGTACCCTCTAGAGACGCAGTATGTGCTCCACAGTGGTTTCAGAAACAGCTTTGAGAGCACCTGAGGACAGACAGCCCCACCCCTTCCCTTTCACCACAGGCAGGCATGGTCAAATGTTTCATTAGTGAGGTTCCTTAACATTCATCCATGGAGACAGTTGGCTGTTACTCTGAAAAAAAAAAAAAAAAAAAAATAGCAGAAAGAGTTGGAAAACCCTGAAACTAGGATCTTTATGGCCAAGCTCTTTGTCCTTGTGAGTTTTTGAATCAGTATGGGTCATTAGCAAGTCTATGCTAATTGAATTTGATTTTATGTCAACATGGTTACAGTCACACAGAGTACACCAATAAAATCCTGCTTCCAAGCACTGTCCTCATTAGGCCTAGGTTTTCTAGCATAAGAAACTGGGGAGCTTTGGCTGATGGGTGTCACATCAAGCTTATGGAATTCCAGGGTTCCCTGCTTTCCACAGAACAATTTCAAGCACCAAAATAGTCCTTGGAGTAGAACCAAGATTGACTGGGAAAATCCATTTGGAGGAACCATGCTCACAAGTGACCAATTGGCTGCTGCTGGTGTGTGATGTGGACCCCTTCGTAGCAGGACAAGCCACACTTAGTTATTTTATAGGATGTACTCATTGGTTAATTGTCCCCAAATAGCACCATGAAAGACCAGTACACTTTAGATGTGGGCAAAGCATATTTAAAAAATGCCAATATTTCCAGTAAGGGAAACACATGAGAAATTTGTTACTTTTATGTCCTTATCCATCTTATAGGTTGAGAAAATGGGCACTTGCCAGAACTGCCCAAATAATTTAATAGAAAAGATATCTCTGTGATCTGCAACTAAAAGATTGTGAAGAGTGAACATTAGCCTCTTGGAATCAACTACAGTGTGCTAAATTTTCAACAGTTCTCCAATAAGCAGTTTCTTCACATTCTTACTCTCTGTGCCACACATGAGGGGAAAAATGGGAATATATTTTACAGGATGCATTGGGAATTGTTTAACGAACATTGTCATGTTACACCTGGATAAGGAAACATATGAAGTAATTAAGTAAAACCTACTGAGAAAAAAAGGGATTTCAGTTGAATTTAGCTAATTAGTCCCATGACTGGCCCTGAGTATAGAAGGAAAAAATATTCGATGTGGTTTTCCTTATTGGCTTTAATTTAGCTGAGGGCCATGTCAGTGTATTTCTACTTGTCTTGTATCTCCTTACCCACAAGAGCACCCTTTTTTCCTCCAGTGACCTGCACTTAAGGGGTGATACCATCACTTCATCAATTGCCAATGCCTCCAGTTCAATAACCGGCTATCACTGTGGTACATCTTTCTCAGTGAGAGGCAAGGGCAGGTCTTGGTTCTTTCCAAAAATAGCCTGCTCTGCAGGTGCCAGGTTCACTCCCAGACTCCCCCAGCCATCTGAGCTCAGGAAAAGACTCACTCCAGGGTTTTCTTTAGGATATGCTCAAAGTCAGGTAAAGATAGCATTTCCTATGTCATTGGTATTCAACATAACTAACCATAATATTTCTTTAATCCCAGTACCTAACATTCCCATATTCCTTTGAGATTGGTGACAATTTCTTTTATAAATAAAAGTGCTTTCCCATCCCATTTAATTTGGCAGCCTGAATTTTAAAGAAGAGAAAGCAAGAGCTTTTTATTTAGTACCTCACAATACAATAGGAATTCCTCTAGGGAACTTGCTTTCACTAAACCTGAGCAAAAGTTGCAAATTGATATCTCAGGTGGTGATATGTTAGAGTGAAGAAGTACTTCTTCCAGGTAGGGAAAGAACATTCCCTAGAGGCCTCTGTGTTTTGCAATGTAATGTAAGGTGGAAACCAGGTGAGAGCCATGGGCAGAAGGAAGAGGTACAGAGCAGGGCAGACACTGGGTGTGTACACTGAAGAAATCATCTCTTCTTTGTTCTATGAGGAATGTGGCTCCATGACCATGTTCTACACCTGTGCTGGGAATCCTTCCCTTCACCTGGTCTTTTCCCCCTGGAGAACAACAACCTTCCTTTTTTATCAAATTTCAAGAATATTACATATTACACCATGGAGGTGAATGTTACCATATTAAAATCCAGTATTCGGGCTGGAGAGATGGCTTAGAGGTTAAGGCGTCTGCCTGTTAAGCCTAAGAACACCGGCTCAAATCTCCAGGTCCCAGTTTAGCCAGATGCAAAGTGACACAAGGGTGCAATGCCACACTTGACCAAAAGGGGGTGCACGCATCTGGATTTTGTTTGCTGCAGCTGAGAGGCTGCTGGTGCACCCATCTCTATCTGTCTTTCTCTCCCTTTCTCTCTGTCTCTCTCTCAAAACAAAACAAAACAAAACAAAAAAAAAAAAAAAAAAAAAAAACAGTATTCACTTAAGAAAGTCGAAGTTTAAAAAAGAGATCAATTCACTTTTTTTCATATAATTAATTCAGGGGAATATAACAAAATATTTTTTAACTTTAGATATTATTAGGCAGCCTCTAGCAATGGTAATTTGGTTAAAATATCACAGATAAGTAAAATAAACTATATATAATTTGTTTTTGAAAATGATTTTAATGATAGAAACATTTCCACGTTTTGAAACATTTTCAACTATGTGAGGCAGTGAACAAAAAATTTTATAGTATTTCAAATAGAACAAATATTGTCTAGTTCTAGTAATTGACATTTTCTAAATGGAAGTAATCAGTAGTCTTGTAAAAATTATTCCTGAGTGCTATCTGTCCTACAGTATTAGAAGTTAGCTGCATGATATGATAATATATATAAATGGGAAATAATTAGTCATGGTATAGGAGAACATTTTTGTTTCACATTTACTTGAGACAATATATAATCAAGGTCTTATTTTGCTGACAATTTATCCAGCTTTTAGGAATACTCTGACTTGGTTGTTGATACCAACATCAACCACATGATGTCACCAATAACTACCATAGCAACCCAAGATCCTGGGGTGAAAGTAATGCATGCTCTATAGGTTAAGTTGTCATCTCTTTTGTTCACAAAGTTTGTTCTTTTTACTAAACTATTGTGCAGCTGCTATTAATTTATCTCTTCTCACTGATTGCCACTATATGTGACTCCCAAAACTTATACAATCTGACATGTATTAAAACTTAATAAAATGAAAATACCATCCTTTCAAAAGGTCTATTTGCTTTCTAATCTTCATATATAAAATTTGAATGGAAAGTAAAAATTCATTAGCAATGTAGTTTGAGTATGATTTTCAAGCTTTTTGCTAGTTGGAAGAAACAGAAACATTTATGATGTGCACCTTCGTGTGCACACACACACACATACAAATGTACAAATATATGAGCTATAGCAAACTTTAGTCCTGGTCAATACAATCTTCTAGAATTCTTTTTTTAGGTGAAAGTTAGGAAGAATACAATAGTGCTGTCATCTCAAATTATACCATTCATGTTTGAAATTTATGCTATATATTGGCACAACAAAAGATTAACTAAAATAACACTTCACCTTTCTTCATGAAGACAGAAACCAATCTGTTCTACCTACAATTCTTTTCACAAATATATTCTGAACATACAAGGTTAAAAAAACACACTGTGATTGTAAAATGAACTCTTTCTCTTGAAATGGTTTATCATAATATTATGCTTAATTATGCAAATATGTGCAGGCTTTTTATGGGTGTATCAGCCAAATTCAAATATACTGAAGATGACAAATCCATATTCATTTACACATTTAGTATATATATCCTGTATGCAGCTTTCTATTAATTTAATAAGTAATGTCATATAGTGATAAATAGTGAAAAGTGAAAAGGAATGGTACAGAGTTGAAAAATGTTTATGGAGGCATTTCTGAGTGGTGAGACAAGAGAGTCAAGTTCAAAGCCAACCTTGGCTACATATGAGTCTAAGACTAGCCTGGGCCAAATGAGACTTTGCTACAAAACAAAGCAAAACAATAAAAATTACCTCTTAAGGAATTGTATGTATTTTGTTAATTATTTTCTATGTTTACTTCCAAAAGATTTCAAGGTGAGAATTTTAGTTTATAAGATTGTTATGCCTTTATTAGTTCTAATAACATCAATTGAGGCTATTATTTTAAAAATGCCTGTGCTACCACAGGTGGCACTCTGTTACTGCCAGTCCCTTGCCTCTTGCATTTCACTAGATGAATGTTTCTTTCTGTTGGGAAAAAAATACGATAAAAATGGATAAGCTGTTCTTTTTAAGGCAAATGGAATGAGAGAGAAATTTTTTAGGAAGAGCTAATTCAATACTTTAATGAGATCTAAAAATTGGAACAAAAAAATCTAAATGTTTCCCAACATTTGGCAGAGAAAACACACAGCTGAATTTCCAGTGTAATATGCTGGCTTTTTGGCCTTTTTTATTTGTAGCCAAAAGAGAAATTAGCATCAAGACTGTAGTTGTCAGAATCATGTTTGTGAAAATGCAGCATATAATTTTCTATTTATAATTTCACAGAAGTGTTTTTGAATTATTTATTAACAAGTATCAAACTTTCTTAACTTTTCAGATGGTTTTTGATGTCACCAGGTTGTTTCAGAGATGAGGAGGGGCTTCTGGCCATATCACACATTTTACCCATGAGGTGAGTCAGTATTTGTGACTGGTATTTATTTCATTTCAAAATATCAAATTTCTTTGTCAATTTTGTCTCACAAAGCAGAAGACATTGCTTTTTAATGTAATAAATACTCCTGAATTGACTCTATCTTGTCAACTGTCTTCATGATGAACATTATCAAAAACTACAATTGGCATTTTTAATAAACCTTCCTGTGGCCACTCACATGACCAATCATCATTTACTTGAATAGATTTATAGTCACCTAGGACACACACTTCTGGGCATGTCAGTAAGGTTGGTTCCAGAGAGCTTTAAATCTGAGGGAAAATTCATCCTAAATGTGAGTGGCATTATTCCATGAGCTGAGGTCCACCAATCCATTTAAATTGGTTAAAGAAAAAGCCAGCTGAGCATGGAATTTCCTTTTATTTTTTTTTCTTGGTCCACCAAGATGTGAGTACTCTCCTATCACCACAGCCACTAGTCAGTCACTGGTGTGCACATGCCTTCAATACTGTGATGGCCTGTACCTGAAAACCATGAGCCAAACTAAATCCCTTGTTCTGTTAAATTGCTTTGTGTCAGATATTTGGTCATACCCGTGAAAAACACAGCTGCACTACATAAATGTAATTTTTAACCTATCTATCGTCTATCTCTCTATTTACCTTTTACTAACAGAAAATTTTAAGGATTTAATATATTCACAAAAAATAAATATAAGCCTTATAAGAAAAATCTTGAAATATAGAAATATTCCAACATAGTAATAAAATCCTCAAATTTGACTTGCATAAAATGATTTCATTTTATTATCAATTAAAATTGTTTCTAATTATATTGTGAAGTAAATGTTGATACTGCTATGTTTGTACAGTACCATGTTAATAGTTGATACTCATCCCAGAAACAGCTTGTTCAGTAAACAGCAACTTCCACATCAGCATATTCCCTCTCTTGTATTCTCCCAGAGTTGGTAAAAGATGACAGACATCCGTCAATCTAGGTCTGTGATACAATCAATATCCCAAGGATGCTGCACATATTTTCATATATATTTATGCTAAAAATAAATACAATTTTAGATTGTCAATGTTCATGTGATTCTAAGCAATGAAGCTGGTTCAAACTACCCTACCATTTTAAAGACAATTCTTAACTTTCTCGAAAGGAAAAAAAGAAATAATGGCTACTCTAATCATCATATTTATTTTGCTACTTTGCAACCTTTTTGGTGACCTCACTTATTCATGATAAATGACCTGAAATCACAGAAATATTTTGGGTTTTCTATTTTTAGAAAATTTACATAAATAGATACTGCAGAAAAGTCTGGAAACAGAATACTTTTCACCTGAATGAAGCAGTTTAAGAGTGCTGTCCAGTGCTGAATTTTATTTTGTTGTGCTCAGCAAAGCTGTATACTTTTAACATATGAAAGTTGCTATAAAAATTTGGAGTATCTGGTCTAAGTTTAGAATTGACAAAAGGAATATTGGAAATGATGTGTTAGATTAATAAGCAGGAGAATTTACATGTTTTCATTACAGGTTTATGGTTAATGAACACACAGAACACCCCCTAAGCTGCTAAAAACCTGGACTAAAATAAGACTAGGCATAAAAGAAACATGACAAGTTTCCTCACACCTCATAATGTTTGCTCCATCACTACTCAGAAGGGTTCTTCTTCATGGCACCCCAGTTCACAGAATGGATCAGCATTTGCAATGCCTTGGAATTGCTCCTCACTCACAGCCTTGGGGAAACGAATATGACATGTTGGGGATTTGATAAAAGTACTTTCCATTCTATAGCCTCCAAGAATGGTATAGTGTTTTCATTATGGCTGCAAGGAGAGTTTCAGAATGAGTGAGGGGTATACTGCTCAACTAATATATGGGTCATTGCATTGAGAAAGATGGTATCCATCACAGCTATGGTACCCCCGCCCCACCATTATCTTGCTCCTGTTTCTTGTGGGGAATGTTATTTTTCTACACTTGCCTTTCACTCTCTTCTGAATCCCTCCCTATTTTCCTGTCTTGATTATGTGAACTTGAGGATCAAGAAGCAAATGTGAAGATTCAGTTCTATTTTTGTTCCTAGTCCATCTCTGTCTCCTCTTCTTTCAAATCTAGTCAGCTTTCCCTGTACTAAAGGGTCTTTTAAGATAAAGAATGGAAATAAGCTTGGTAAATACAAGCATTGGGGAAATACAAATAACCAACGGAAAAGCTCCTTCTTTAAGCTGAATTTTCTGAGTTCCTTTGGATTTCTGCTTAGGATGCTCTTTTGTATCAAATAAAATATCAACATGGCTGATTAATGGAAATAATAGGTACCTCTCTGATATAATTTGCCTATCTATCAGTCTTGTGTCTTACACACTTCCTCCAATCACTGTAAGAAGGTGAAGGCCATCTTACAAAAGACGAGATTTGGGGAAGGGATATAAGGAATGACTGTAGAGACGTAAAGCTGACATCATAGTAGTAGACATAGAATGACATAAAACTAATGCTACTAAAAGTAGAAGCTAATGAAAATGGTAGGTTTTGTGGTTTCAATGTAAAATGTCACCACCCCATCCACTCCAAGGCTCTTGCATTTGAGTTCTTGGTCCCCAGCTAGTGGCTCTGTTTGGGAAAGTTGTGAAACCTTTAGGAATTGGAGCCTTGCTGAAGGAAATGGGTCACTCAAAGTAGAGCTTGAGGTGTTACAGCCTGTCCCCATGTCCTGTCTACTTGCTGCTTGCCTGCCAAGGTGATCTGCTCTGCTCTTGCTGTCATAGCTTCTCTGCCATTACACTTCCCCTTAAATCTATAAGATGAAAATAAACCTCTTTTTTCTTTAAGCTACTTTTGTTCTGGCATTTGTTCACAGCAATGAGGCAAAAACTGATACAATAGGCTATCAAAACATGAAAGGAAGTGAGCATGCATTTTCTTATAGTGTTCACACAACTATATGAAACCAGGCTACCTTGAGATTCAAATTTTAAAAGTTCAGATTTGAGGAAGCCTAAAGAGTTGAAGAGCTGTAAAAGCATTTTGATGGAAGGCATTAACAGAGAGCATATTTTTACCTAATGGATTTTCTTGCTCCTGGATTTTTTTCATATCCTCACTCATCCTTTCATCGTAAGAGATGATATAGTTGGTAAAGGACAGAAGGGGAAGGGAGTAGATTTGCTATCTCCTCAATAGAAAACAAATACACAGACGACTTAGGCCTTTTTCACTTACACTTTGTCAGTCTGTGAGAGCCTGCAATGCATGCAGTAATTTTACATAATCTTTTTTAACAAGGAATTTCAAGACTGGAGATCATCAGAACATCTTGTTCAAAGAGCACTTGTGTTTAATCAGAACAGTTACGTTAGAATTAGGCACTTCTGATATTCATGTGAAAGACAGGAAGGGGACTGTGACTTATGGCTTAGAGAGATAATGAAACTAGCAAATGTCATTGGACAAATGTCCACATAACAATCATACAGAACCCAAAAAAGGCTTGTTTTGCAAACACACATGCAGGAAAGCTCTAATAAGAATGTATGAAAATAAGTTGCTTTTACAAAAAAAGATATGGTTTAAGACAACCATATTTTTAAATTCTACTTTTTGAATAAATGTGAAGATAAACAATATTTCTATCAGCCTTACATTCAATAAATTTATCTGCTTGGAGGTCACATATCTGTTCACTAAGTAGAGTTTGATTAAAAGTAAATAAAATCATTTAATTATTTTATTAATTATAGACATACTTAATATGGATACATCATGTGTTGGTACCATCCTTGCCCTCATCCCTGCCCCATTTCCAAAGGGGGCCCTCCTCATTGGGGTTGCAGGTTTTTCCCATGGGGGTTGTGGATTTTGCATTGTGGGAGCAGCAGTCAGTTACTGAGGAGAGGCAGCGCCTGTAGGCATGATGTCCAAGCTCGTGGCTCTAAGAATCTTTTTGCCCCCTCTTCTGCAAAATTTCTCTGAGCCATGTTGAGTGTGTGTAAAAGTAAACAAAATCATTTTGATCATTAAGGTATTAATGCTTATGAAAATATGAAATGTGAAAATATGAAATGGCAATGAGCCAAAATGAAATGTGGTTATGAACAGTGACAAAACTCATCAGTTATGTGATGGTAACCAACACTGATTTATGTGGCTCTTCTCCAATATTCATCATAGGTCACTGAATGTCATATCAAAGAAGGAACAGTTAAAATCAACCCCATTGGTTCCCATTCAAGCAAGTATCATTTAGCCAATGTCCTTGTACATATTTGTAAATGAATAGATAGTGCACAGGGAGCTGTCTCCTGATAGTGTGGCATGTCTGCTAATAATGAGTGTTTGCAGCTGAGACTTATGTTTATGTCATTATTTCCTGAGTACTAGATTCATGTAACAATGGTTAAAATTACAGCTGAAACAGATTTACTAATACAACGGAGACTATAAAGAGATGTTTGTTTTCTATCCTTGTATGTACAAGTTCCCACTCTATTACATGTAACAATTTCCTGTTAGTCACTACTGCTCAGGGATTCAGGGAACCTAATTGATTCAACTCACATTGAGCAGTCTCAGGTAGAAAAAAGTTCTGAATATTCACTATCAGTCACAAAGCTTTTCCCACCCACTTCCTCTGGATTTTTAACTCTATAATCAAAGCTGTCCATGAACTCCTAACACTCCTTCCTGAAGCTCCTAAGAAATGGAATTATAGTTACTCTATGTCCAGTTAAGAGGATTTTTTCATATTTTTCTTCCAGTATTGGAGATTGGATCTAGGGCCTTGTACCTGCTAGGCAACTGCTCCACTACTGAGCTACAGCCATATCAAGAAAACCATACCTTTTCAATGTCTCCAATTTAAACCTCAGCATCTGGCCTTTACATTTTAAGAAGGTACTAGAACTGAGATCCTTTTCTGTCTTAACCTGTAAGCACTTTGTCCCATCATGTAAAAAACAAAAACATCAAAAATTTCTCATTTCTAAGTTCTTTGGAATCCATGTGGATGCTATACTTTGTAAGTGAAACATATAAAAACATTGATTCTATCTACTATCTATAAGTTGAATTATTTTTTGAGGTGGGGTCTCACTTTAGCTCAGGTTGACCTGAAATTCATTATGCAGTCACAGGCGGGCTTGAAGTAACAACAATCCTCCTACCTCTGCTTCCCAAGTGCTGGGATGAAAGGTATGCACCACCATGCCTGGCTAGTAATTGAATGTTTACTGACTATAAAAGAAACTGCAACTGAACACACAAATCAGTGATTGCAGAAATGCAAAGGAACAAGAAAAATAGGTACTCAGAGATGGAGCAGCCCAGACAGTTATAATTCTTTTCATAAATAGTCCCAAATAGTAGAAAAGAGCAGGCTTGCAAGTTATTCTTATGACTCAAAGGGGCTGTGACTGCTCCAATGTAACATGGCCAAAATAACTGATACTAGTAACAGAACCCAGTTTTCCTGATTCATAGTTCAGATTTTAAATATTTTATTGGGTAGAAATTATATATCACAGCTTGATGGCATGTGGCGCTAGAAAAAATGATGAAAGATCAGAATATGAAGTTCTGCAGTGGTGAGTCTCCACTTGTCCTCTAGGTACATCCTTGAATTTTCCATTTGCCTTGTTTTGCTTCTCAGTAAGTTAGCACATATATGAGCTCCATCCTTGGTCTTCCGTGTTTCTTGATATATCAAGAAGCATCCACTTCCAGTCCTGGAAAGCTTTGCCACAGTGCTGGCCAGGACTGCATCCTTTTAAGATGCTTTCCTCAGCTCCTACTGATGTCTTCTTTTAACGTTCTAGCTCACACAGACTGGCTCAAGGTCACAGCCTTTCTTTTTCATGGGTCGTTATCAGTGCCTGTATCTTACTGTGTTCCTTCACACTTCCTGTTCCTGTGTATACAGCCCTCTACCAAGACCCATCACTGTGAAACATGCCTAACTTCAATCAAACCACAAGGAGACATCAGACAAATCCAAATGGAGGGACCTTGCATGAAATAACTGGCCTTTACACTTCAAAATGTCTATGTTACAAAGGGAAAAAAAGATGAAGGATAAATACTCCAGATAAAAGGAAATGAAAAGGACTTGACAACTAAACATGGCCCATAATCATGAACTGGATTACAGATGAGACATTAATGTTTTCTACAAAGACCATTTTTTTTTTCAAACAAAGTAGGTGAAATATAAATAAGATCTATTCATTAGGCAATGGTAATATATTATTGTTAACTTCTTGTTTGTGATGATTGGAAAGAGGCTATATGAGATAATGTTCCATTGTTAGAATGTGAAGTATTTAAGGCAGTAAAAGAATATCATGGCTTCACATACTTTCAAGTGAAAAAAATAAACATATTTATGTACACATATAGAGTGGATGAGAAAAGGAGATCAGAGAATGAGAGGCAATAGTGAAAAAGTGTTAATAACTGAGAAATCTGGGAATTTCATGCATAGGATCATTTTGTACAACATGTTCTTGCAACTCTTCTGGTTTGATTTCCAGGACCAGAAATAAAACAAGGAACCCACATTTCGTCATTTTGTTGCTTCAGAGTCTCCTAAGCTAGCAGTGGGTTGTGGTTATGGATGGAGAGAATGAAAGATGGCCACCTGGCCCATAAGTCTGGGAAGGAGCAAACCAGCCACAGAGTGAGCATGATGCCTCCAGAAGCACCCAGAGCCCCAGCACTGCTCTCTGTGGTATTCCCATGGCAGTGCACATTCATACACTCCTTAATAGTCTTCACATTAAATGTATCACTGTAACATGGAGGATTCATTAAAATAATTCATTTAAGATGGAGTTGAGGGAGGGAGCAAAGGAGAGATTGCAGGGGTCCAAGGACATAAATCAAATATTTATGTGAATTTTTGCCCCGCTAAACTTAATTTGGAGACATCAAAATAATATCTTATCATATATAGATAAGATATGTAGCCACAACTATTCTATGATTGGAGATAAATAGGATACAAATATACAAGCATATGTTGACATAGAAGTATTACCAGATTTGGAAAATATGACATATTACTAACATGCATAACCCCTGATATAATGCATAGAAAAAGATATAACATCACTTCCCTGACCCTCTGACCAAATATGTATGTTAACAATATATCAATCAAGCAATTATTCATGAAGTAACATCATCCAAAGTCAAATTGAACTGTATGACATTCACCACAATATCTACAACAAGTCTTATTAACAGGGCTAAGGTCATGAAAGACAAAATCCGTGAGAAACTCTGGTAGATTAAAGAGGTGTATCGTTGACTAAATGCAACTTGGGTTGGATCCTGGAACATTATAAGCATTAAGTAAAACGCCAGTGAAGTATGAATATGTTTGTAAATTAGTAGCATTGCTACTTTTTTTTTTTGTTTGTTTTTTTCTAAGTATGGTCTCACTCTAGTTCAGGCTGACCTGGAATTCATTGTTTATTCTCAGGGTGGCCTCGAACTCACAGCGATCTTCCTACCTCTGCCTCCCGAGTGCTGGGATTAAAGGCGTGCGCCACCACGCCCGGCTTAATTTGCTGCTTTTGACTAAAGTACTCCATTTATATAAATCATTAACATTAAGAGAAGTTGAGCAATGTACTCATGTGAGATCTCTATATCATTATTTCAAAAAAAAAATTCTCTTGGGACTAATTCTTCCTAATAAAATTCTGACAAGTATACTCTGGGTATGTCCAGTCTTGTGGAATAATACAATATATCAAGTCCTAAAATATTATGCTATAGAAAACAAAGACATGAAATTTTAAACTGATATTCATTTAATTTGTGCTTACAGACAAATAGCAAATAATAATGTCATAGGCTTGTGTTTTTCCAAATAATCAAATATGAATGTCTCAAACTCTACAATATTTTAATGACTATTTTTCCTGATATTTTAATCCTTTTATAAAATTAAGTTTTCCATTTTTATTACTTATTTGTATGTGTATGTACATGTATATGTATGTGGTGTATGCATGGGTGCCCAGCACATGTGTGGCAGTCAGAGGAAAACCTCAAGTTGTTCCTTCTCTCCCTCCATCTTCTTTGGAGACAGGGTCTTCTGTTGCTGCTGTTTGTGAGCTTCTGGACTCTCTTGGCTCTGCCCCACATTGTGCTAGGCTCATTGGGATCACAGACCTGTGTGCCACTTTGCAGCTAGCTTCATGTGAGCACTGATGAGGGTCCAACTCAAGTTGGTAGACTCCCAAGCAAGCGTCTTTCACCACAGAGCCATCCCTCCAGCCCCTTAATCTTCTTTTGGATTGACATATAGAATAAAAAGCAGAGAAATATTCAATGTTGTAAGTGCAAATTGGTGAGCTCAAGTCATTCATTCCTTCCTCTGGAAAAGCCCCAGTACACCCCTCCCCATCAAACTTGAGATCTCTACCACTACAATTTGATTCTAACATTTCCCCTATGTGTTCTATCTATTGGTGAAATGTACAAGAGTGACTTATTCTCTTACACGAGAAGAGAAGGGTTGTTGAATTTGCTGGAGACAATACTGTCTTTAATGTGACTCAGAAATTTACCTTCCTGTCTCTCCTGTAGTCTGAAAGCCAGGACTAATGCCTCAAGCCAGAGCTCGGGGTCTGCTTCTTGTCCTCTCAGGTAGCATCATGTCTAGCTGCACATTTCTGTGGCCCTTAGAGAACCATGTATGAGACATAAAGGCCATGTAGTTTTAGGACAGGGACCTTTCAATGTTTTACTTTTGATTTTTAGTTGGGCAAATAATTCTTTAATTATAGGTGGGTTCCTGCATGGCACTAAAGAATGGCAAAAAGAAATGGGTAAACTGCAGAAGAAAGGCAGGCTCCAATTTTCTTTACATTTCCAAAATATATTTGTGTTAGTTGTTTGAGACAGGTGAGTTTCAAGTAGGATTATTCAAGATTAATGCATTCAAATAGGAATATATAGCTGGTTTGCAATGTGGCAGACAAATAGCATTTGTATGGACTTTTTAGATTGTTCCTCAGTGTACCTACTGCAACAATCTTGTGTGTCCCAATGCACCATTCTTTGAATGACCTTGAACAATACCTTTCAAAGGAGCAGGCCCCAGTTTCCTCCTAAACAAGGAAGTATAGCCGTATTACATCTCCTGTATGGGGCTGTTATGAATATCTCAATGTGGCTATCAAGGTGTATTCATCTCTTTGGTAGGAAGATGTCATGGAAAGTTAGATTATTACCATTATTATCTCATCTAGACTGAGTGAACTTTAGAGCTCAAAGGTCCCATCTTTCTGATTTTTTTTTTTAAATCCAGTCTGAAATATCTGGATTTGCTTTTAAATTTCATCACATTTCTGGCTCTGTCAATAATGTGCAAAGTCAAAGGTGAAACTTTAGCTATATTAAAAAGAAAAGTAACTCACAGAAACTTGAAAACAGGCAAGGCAACATGGTGGCTGAGACGGCTGGGAGTAGGATTCATGGGCCAGGGTCAGGGAGTTGTCACCTTGTAACTCCATATAACACTTCACATTTATCACATTTTCACCTGCTGGCAGGAGCAGCTCACTAGCTCTACGTTGTCTCCTTTCATTAATTTCTGTGCCTTGGAACTAGGGAGGAACTTTGTGGAATCTCACTCTACCTCTTCTAGTGTGAGTATTCTGAAAGGCATTCTCATGTACAAGGTAAAAAAAAAATTACTTTTTATTTTTTAAAAAGTCACAAATGAAGGCTGGGCATGTGTCAATGGAAGAGTAGTTCTCCGACATGTATGGGGCTTTGGAAAAAGGACACAAGTAGAAAGAAACATGTTTTACAGAAATCCCATGCCTTCAGTGTTTAAAAGAGTGGTAGTATCATATGTTTTACCCCACTAATCTGATGATTATCAAATCATATGTATTGAGTAAAATGTGGCTAGCAAACAAGACATTTTTAAAGTTGACAACTGTGCTCTAGTACAAAAGACTCAAGTGTTAATTAAATGGGTCAGTCACACTCTCCCTACAATTTCTTCTCATAATTGTTGTGAACAATGACCACTTACATGTGTCTGCTTTTAATGAACACTCTCTGAGGGGGATTTTTACTTTAGCAGACAAGAGCTCAGATCCTTTTTGGAGCTCAAGTCCCAGGATAGCTGGCAAATAACCAGTCCTGAGGCTTACATAAAACTATATTATGTAAGCTGAAAAGATCCCAAGGAAGAAGAGCCTTAAAGATGTTCATTGTTCCCTCCTCTGTTTCTTCCCAGGATCCTGTCCTTATTTCTTACACACTATATGTCTATCTCCTCCAACAGAGTGGATACTCCGAAGGCCAGGTATATTCACTGAATATGGGAGTGTTCAATACATGTGACGGGAATGACTGGAACAATGAGGGAATGCAGGGTATGATAAAAAGTGAATCCTTGCTACATTTGAGTTGTAAAGTCAGCATATGTGTCTGTTTAATGAGGTGAGAGCTAAGACCAAACACAGGACTGATCACTTTATACCAGAGGTACCAACATGAGGACCACAGATTCTCAATGAGGAATCAGAGCACTGCCAGGCTCTGACTTACCCTCACACTACATCAAACACCCTTTCCATCTGTAGACTCTCAAGTCACGTGCAACATTCTGAGGAGCAGCAAAAGCAAAGGTCACTGTGGAGCAATTATAACTCAGTGAACCATAATACTCAGGTGTTCACACTATGTCAGATGTGCAGTTGTTTTAAAGAGAGCATGCACATTAATATTAACAAAAATGTATGTTCCTTGAAGTGCATACAAACAGCTGCCACTAATGGTTTGCTCTGTGGTGCAGTTAGTATTATAGTAAACTATGGTGATAGGATGTTCTTATTTCTTCTTGTTTAAATATTATCTAAATCATATGTAGCAATGGGTTAACATATCTTAAGTTCTAAAAACTTAAAGTTTATAGAAAAACATAATACCAACAGGCCAATGTGCCTAATATGCCTACTGAAAAGCAGTCAAATATGATATTTTCTCTACTCTGAAGAAATCAAAGATAGCTGGGCATGGTGGCATACACCTGCAATCATAGCACTGAAAGGGTAGAGGCAGGAGGATTAACAGCTTGAGGCTGTCCACTACATAGGAAAATCCTCACTCAGAAACAGACAGACAAAACCAAGCAAATGAACAGGGGCAAGAATTGTACTTTCTGTGCTGCTTCACTCAGACTGTGTGCGGACGTCCTAAACTCGTGACTTGAGTTGTAAAGGATGTCACAGCCATTACCACAGTTAAGGTCAACATTGTGGAAAGCCACCTTAAGAATGACAGTGAGTTTTCTGTCACAACAAAATTATTTCCTTACTTGGAATCACAGGTATATTATAGGTCTGCACACTTTAAGGTCTATTATGTGGATGCTATTATCCATAAATCACAAAAACCATGTCTCTAACTAGCTGAAACACTGAACTGTGTTCATCCATTTTTAAAACATCCAGAGGCAGGAAAGAGTTCCAGATACAGTAACATTAAGGCTCGGGCTGTTCTCTTGACATTGCTCTCTCCTGTGTGAGGGGCTTGCTCCTCGAGCAGACCTTTTGTTGCTTCAAAGTATATATCAGCTATAGCAGTTGGGCCACCTATTTCCTAATCCAGGCTATGTGAGGGCAAGAGAGTACCAAGTGCTTTACTGTCCTTTCAGCCAGTTTCCTAGCATCATCAGGAATGTCAGAAAATGCTGTGTGATGACTGAATTCTTTTATTTTCTAAGCAATCTTAGGTGAAGGGAAAGAGGTTACTGTGGTACAGACTAAGATTAAACCTGATCATAGGAAAGGGAATGTGATTAACTTTGTCTGAGTCTTCTCAGCTACATGGGGAATGAGTTTTGTTTTGGAAAACAATTTAGGAGGGGGAAGTTCTAGCATATAGAAGAAAATAGACAGGCTGGGAAGATGGCTTACTTAGTAAAGTACTTGCTGTGCAAGCACCGGAACCCAAGTTTAGATTCCCAGCACTGAAGTAAAAACTGAGCACAGGGAGGCCAGTGCTGTGGAAATGGAAAAAAGAGGATCCCAGGAACTAGCTGAATAGGTGAGAAACCCTGACTCAAAAAATAAGGGGGAGAGTGACTGAGGAAAATACCAAACATTGACGTCTGAGCTCCATATGCACATGCACACATGTGTGTGAGCCCCTACACACATATGTGCACATGCAAACATGTACACATGTATAATACACACACATGTACATGAAAAACAAAAGAAGAGGTTCAGTTAGTGTGTAAGAGTCCAGTTGTGGCGGCGAATGCTGGTAGAAAATTACTGAAAAGGCCAGACTGAGTAAGAAAGGAACCTCTACCATACAATGGTATATTCATAGCATGAAGAAGATATGACCGAATTTGTCACAAAATGAGTCAAGGTCTCCAGAACCTGTTCCAGGGATTGACATTATCAAATCATTTATGAAGAATTGCAAAGAGTCTGGGTTTCAGCTATGATAGCAATAGTAAAACGGTGCAAAGTATTTCTATGATCACATTCAGCTCTGCCATCAGCTTATTACTCATTTCCACCACTCCTACCCTGGATGTTCAGTCCCCAGCACACACACAAAAAAAACAACAATAGCGTATAAGTAAAGACTTTTGAAAGAATGACTTTCTTGGTGGTGGGGGTGGTGGTGGTGGTGGTGTGTGTATGCTATTTGACTCATGGCCAATCAGCCAATTGCTATGACCCAGCAAAGTAAAAGAGTGTATGTGCAATTATCTGGGAAATATGACACTGTCTATGCCATCAGATAATGCAGGGGAGGGCAGGAGTTGTTTCCTAAATGACCCTCCTGGTCACTATGGTTGGTTCCCAAACCTAAGATAAAGAGCTATGGCTCCACTTTTCTTTGACTGCGTAACTCCAGCTCATTGTGAGTCAGGATCGAACTCCTTGCTGTTGAGATAAAATCATTTATGTCATGTTTCAAAAGCAGAGGTTCCTTTTGAGAGACTCGTCTTACTCTTATAGTGTCACATGGCATCTTTTCACTATCCCAGAGGGTCCTGGGACCTACAGCAGAGGTTCCTGTGTTTGGACAATAGCACATAACCATAGTAGCTATGTGATGTAAGTGATTAAAGTTACATAGTACTTTTGTCTTCCCACAAATGGTTTCTGGAATTTACAGAAATTATGACAACCATAGCATTTATACCAATGACTATGCACATGTTTAAATTTCTGACATTAGGTATTTTATGTGTTGAAAAATAATAATGTCAGAAAGTAACAAGGCCACAAATTTCTAATGAAAAACTGTCGTTTTGAAAATGAATTAAAACCTGGCAAACACACAAAGATAAAGGAGCATCAATATTTTCTGACTCAACTAGTAAAAATATCATCAAAACACATTTTATAAAAAACAAAAATGGAAACACAGCCTGAATTGTGGAATCAGCTTGAGAGGTGATTTCTCTGAGAAATTCCTGCAAGTCTTACAGATGCTAATACCTTCTTATTTTCCCACGCTGACATGATATGCAAACTACCATGTCACGACTGCATTTGCAGAATACGTAAGTAGTCGAATGAAAACATGTTCCTTCTTATTGCAGCTGCTGCAGGCCCCTGAGCCCAGGCTCTAATTGGAGTAACAGTGAATTCCAAAGAAGTGGACACTCCATGAACTAAGTTCATACTAGAAGCTGCATCTAAGACCTGCACTTCCTCAAAATGCATACTTCTGAAGCTTGAACTTTAATAGACCCCTGGGCTTTGTGACTTACCAAATGCAGAGTTCCCCAGATACTTAACTATTTTGACTTCCCATTTTTGCTGGAGTATATAGATCTGTTTGGCCAGTTCCTTTAACATAGGTCCGATTATATTAATTTAACATAGGTACTAATACAGGTAATAGTATATTCTAATTATGACTAAAAACTTGTTTCTCTTCTACCAACAGTAATCTTTTCAAAGAGCCACTGGTTCCTAGATTCTTCTCATCAAAATGAGAAAGCTCCCACTTTAAATACCTCCTGATCAGTGGCTGCTTCTCAGGCTAATAAAGCTGTTAAATCACTGCTAGGACAAAGGTCCCCACTGTGGTACATGCACAAGAAGATTTACAGTCATATGCTATGCTCAACAGCCTTGTTGAGGGCAATGCAGTGCCCTGCGTCTGTGACAGGCTAAAACAAACCTCATGCCAGATCTGATTTCAGACTTACATAAGAGGCCAGCCAGACTGTAGCCTCAGTGCCTAGGAGAAAAAAAACTGGGTTGGGAGGGGGTCTCCAGGGGGGATGAGAGTGGGGTGAGGCCATGCAATCAGCATGTGCCTTTCAATGGCTGATTTCTTCAGACAGGCAATTCCTGAGGCTGATTTTTTTTTTGCTATGCCCACTTTCCCTTTTGCCTTTCTCTGCTTCCTCCTCTTCTATACACAGACACACTCAATCACACTCACCAGCAGCAATACCCAAACACTGGGGTAACTCTATCGTAGTGGGCCATATTAGCAGCAGCAGAAAGGAGACGCCAGGTGAAGTTCTAGAATGACGAGATGTCTTGTTAGTAGTGACTGAATCTGTAATACCATCTTACTAGCAAAGAAAGCAGGAGATGCACTGCCATGGCCTGGACCTACCAAATATTCACTAGTCATCTGAATTTTCAGGCTAGTCTTTCAACTGTCTTTCCATTTGTACTGGGACCTTTGTATTAATTCATTCTTCAACAACAAACAGAAAGCTGGTCTTGAAGCGATGATCAGATAAATGCTTGTGAAAATAGATAGTGGACCTATTCTTTTTTTTTTCTTCCTTCAAATGTTATTCAAGTTGCATCTGGAAGAGGCTGGACTTTGGGTAGTTCTAAACTCCCTTCTAAGGTTTGGCTGTGCCTGAGCAGGGCTGGCTATGCCTGCTCATTATTTATGCGGCTCCCAAACAACAAACTCCTGCAACAGTCCACAAAGAAAGGAGAGAGCCCATGTGCTTTGGTGAAGCATTCCTTTCCCTGATGTAGGATAGGAAGGCCCAGACAAAAAGCAGTGAGGATGGGGCCCAGGCTGGGCTTCTCAGGTTGCCTTTGCAGAGAAAGG
Organism: Orientallactaga sibirica; assembly: GCA_036365145.1. Lineage (NCBI taxonomy): Eukaryota > Metazoa > Chordata > Mammalia > Rodentia > Dipodidae > Orientallactaga > Orientallactaga sibirica. The sequence continues at coordinate 60,573,843 of JAEOAD010000001.1, forward strand.
AAGTCCAGTTGAGGATGCAAATACACAGCACTGGGAGAGGGAGGCCCAGCTTCCAGGGCTAAGCTGGCCTCCCAGCAAATCACTTCTCTGGTGCTTGGTTGTCTGGTATGTGTGGTCAAGAGTCTGTGCAAGGGGTCCTCAGTTGTCATTGCCATTCACAGGATTGGTTAAAGCACACCGTGGTGGGGCTTTGCTTAGTGAGATTCAGCAGGTCTTGGGGACAGACTCAGGAATTCACATTTCTGACAATTTCCCAGGTTATACCGGTTCTGTGGGTCAAGAAATTACCCACTGAGAACTATGGACAGCAACACACACACACTTGTAGTGCTGGGTTAGATGTCAGGGCCTTGGACATGCCAGACAAGTGCTCTGCCACTGAACTATATCCACAGCTCTGTGAGGGATCTTTACTTTCCATAGCATTGCATGCTAATGTTTGGAATTTGAATATGTCTTATGCCTGGCTCAAGGTGACACAGTATAATTTCTTCTCATGTATGAAATCACAAGATTCCCATTCTCTTTGACATCATTTTCTTGATTTATAAAATGTAGGAAAATTACAAATGTGTACTTGAAAGGCAAAAAATGTTTTTCAGCAAGCCAATAATATATTAATAAATAGTACTATAAACTTGATAGAGTGGGAAAATCAATGCTAAATTCATATTGATAAAACTTGTCTTTTTCTTTAATTCTCTCATTTTTCCACATTTAAAAATCACTTTTATGTGCTGAGGAGATGGCTCAGTGGCTAAAGGCACTTGTTTGCAAAGCCCACTGGTCCTGGCTCGATTCCCCAATATCCACACTGAGCCAGATTCTCAAATTGGTATATGCATCTACAGTTCATTTGCAGGGTCAAGAGGCTATGGCATGTCCATATTCATTTTGCATATGTGCCCTCCCTCAAATAATTCAAGAAATAAGGAAAAAAAAATCACATTTGTGAAATACTTTTGAACTATATTGAAGTGTTTGGTATATAAGTGTGGGCCAGCCTATTTGTTGATAAATTGATTATGTGAGGCTAATTGTGCTTATCTTTCTTTAATGAACAAAGTGTGACTTTCAAGATGTAATTTCATTACTGTGTCTGAAAATTCTTATCTGTAAAGGAACATTCTCCAGAGTTTATAGAATTTATTTATGATTCTGTTTTTTCTAATATGTAGATAAATGAAATGTTTGGTTACTGAAAAAGCACAAAAATATAAGTGAAACAAGGCAAACCATTCAAGTCTCAACTGAGGCTCCAGCCTCCGGGGGCAAAACAACAGCAACAACAAAAACAACAGAAAACAAACAAACAAAAACAACAAAAAACCTGTTCCAGCCCATCTGCTCCTACAAGATGGCCCAAGATTGTTCTTCCTGCTCCCACTGCTCCCTCCTCCCCCGACAGCATCTCATAGAATCTGTAACACCCTGACTGAATCAAAGTGGCTTCTTCTTCCAGCACCCTCTTCCCATAGCCTCCTCCACTCTGCATGAGCTGCTTTTCTGGCCCTTGAAAATCATGAGGTGATTTCCTCCCCATGTCCTTCCTATAAAGAGATCTTCAATTCAGTCTTCAGACTTGCTAGAACATTGGAAATATTTTCCACCTTTTCATCCCATGAAAATTGCATAGCCCTTGTTCATTTTGTGTTTTTGCATTGTGTTTTGTCTTCATTGTTAATGAAGTCTCCTCAGGAGACTGTAAGTTTCCAGGGGGCAGGACTCTGCTCTGTATTAGCCATGCTCTCCTGGAGCCTAGCAAAGTACATGAATATCTTAAACAGGATGTGTGAGACATTGCCTGGCTCGAATAGAAATACCAGCCTCAATTAAACTAGCTAAACATACTGTAGATATTACATGCTAGGCATTTTATATATAATAATTACTGGATTGAGTTACTTAAAGAAATTTTCATGCAAGTGTATAATGTACCCCCAAATGTACCCCGTACTACCCTCCTCTTTCTCCCTCTCCCCTCCCATTAGTCATATTTTCCCAGAATATTTTAAATTGATTTATTTATTAATATAAACATTTAACTCTCATCATATATTCAAGATGCAATAGTTTGTCTACTTTTATGCTATAGATGGTAAGATGAAACTTTCAATCCCTCCCCACCCCCAAATCCACTCTAATTAATTTCCTATTTTGGACTTGATCTCTTTTGCAGATGACGTTTTCTTTACTACTGACTGAGCCCATTTCTTATAGTGAAAGCTGTGATAAATCCTCCCTTATCCTGGCTCCAAGTTTCCTCTGTTGTTGCCTAGACCTCTTAATTTGAGCTCTGCCAAACAAGTTTAACTCTCTCCGCTACAATGCCCTCCAATATATGGACACTACTCAACATTGCTTTTCTGAATCTTCTCCAACATGACTATCCCTAGTCTTTTTTTTTTTTTTTTTTTTTTTTTTTTTTGAGGCAAACCCAATGGACTGGCCTTTTTTTTTTTTTTTTTTTTAATGCAAGAGAGAGAAAGAGTGAGAAAACTGGCACACTAGGGCCTCAGCCACTGCAATAGAACTCCAGACCCATGTGCCCTCTTGTGCAGGTGTGCAACCTTGCACACCTGGAGAGTCAAACTGAGTCCTTAGGCTTCACAGGCAAGTGCCTTCACTGCTAAGCCATCTCCCCTAGTCTTTTAAATTTTTATTTATTTATTTAACAGAGAGAGAGAGAGAGCAGATAGAGAGAGCATGGGTACACCAGGGCCTTTATCCACTGCAAACAAACACCAGACACATGTGCCACCATGTGCATATATGACTTATGTGGGTACTGGGGAATTAAACCTGGGTCCTTAGGCTTCCCAGGCAAGTGTCTTTACCATTAAACCATTTTTCCAGCCCCGTAGTCTTTTGTTTTAAAGAAAAATATTTTAATTTATTTATTTGCAAGAAGAGAGAGAGAGAAAGAAAGAGTGAGAGGGAGAGAGAGGGAGTGAGAATGAGAGAGAATAGGCATGGTAGGGCTTTTGCCACTGCACATGAACAATAGATGCATGCATTACTTTGTGCATCTGGCTTTATGTGGGTACTGGGGAATCAAACCTGTAAATGGAAGGCTTTGAAATCAAGTCCTTATACCTGCTGAGCCATCTCTCTCACCCCATTCCTATTGTTTCAGAGGCCTTTTGGAGAGTCAGACTTTAGACTTCTGGATACTGACTTCTTTCTGGACTAGTCTTTATCTTTAAAAGGCATCCAGTCCCTAAATACAGCTTTTGTGATGTGATCTTATCAATATGAAAGAGTAGGAACCACTGCAAATAAACTTTTGAAAAATCAAATGAATGGTGAATATTATATTTTTCAAGGTAAACTTTTGTGATGCAATTATTTTAACAGACTTCTATAGACTCTACGAATAGACTGAGATTAAGCTAAGCTATCTATCTTAAGTTTCTAATTGGGTTGTATAATTTTATAACCCCAAATTAATTTTCAATTAATGTGAAAATAAATTCATTTTGTCTCACTGGGTATGCTTTATCTCTAGATCAGCTCTGCTCCAGAGATTTAGTGCAAGCCTCAGGTGAAACTTAACATGTTCTAATGGCTGCATTTATAAAAATGTAAGAAGAAACAGGTGAAAAGTTTAAAAAGAATTTTACTTAATTTAGTAGATCCAAAACATGATTTCCTTTAACCATGAAATAAATATAAAACTATTAATGAAATATTTTTTTTTTTTTAAGTTAACCTTCAAAGTTTATTAATCATTCTATATTTACAAATGTGTCTATTTGGATTGGCATCTGCTTAAGAGGCACATATAGCTGGTGGGGCCATATTTGACTGTGTAGCTCTGAAAGCTCAATGAAGAGAGAATGCCTATCACATACTCATGTTTTGGGCTACTTTTAGATCTTGCTGCTTATGACTACTGGAATATAGGACTGACCTGACAATTGCTTTCTTACAGAGTAGCTATGTAAGAGGAGAAGAGAAAATGCTTTGAAGTGACATCCTCTTCTGTCAAATATTCTGTGAAGTGGTAATTGAAAGGTGAAAAGATCCAAAGTTGTCATTGGTCAATTAAGAGGAAATTGTAGAGAGCTAGAAATAAAAATGACTTCTCTTCCATTGAAAGCTAATAGAAAATTACTTTTCAACCCTGGCTAGGCTATAAGACCACTTGTGGAACTTTCAAAGCTCACAGTTACCCATCCTGCCTCTGACCTAATGAAAACTTTCTAGAGACAGAGTGGTCTGGATCTGCAGTCCTGCTTATAAACCACTTATCATAGTTTGCCAAGGTTGGAAAAGCATGTATTTCTGCCAAGAATGAGTCCTGTTCTTTACTGGTTTTTACTCTTTTAAAAAAATCACATTTTAAACACATATATTGGTTTTCTTCTTTAAGCTTATAGAATGGTGGTTCCCCCAAATTCTGACATATCTCACATTTCAAGATCAACTCCATATTTTATCCATTTTCGTACAAGTACTTCTAACCTATTCTATCTCAAATCAAATCTATTGTTGTTCTCTATCACATAGGTTGAAGCCCCAAGCCAGTTTTAGATAGAATTGTTCAGATCATCTACAGTGACCAGCAAGTCCGGAGCCCCCATTGCTTTCCTTCTGTCATATCTTTGCAGCTGTCTTTTTTCCCACATAACTATGAATAGTTCAGTACTACTATATTTCTGGATTAGTAAGTATAGTCTATTATAAATTCATTTTCTATTACTTTACCATCTTTATATTTTGTTCAATGAATTTCTGAGCCAAACTGTCAAGTGTGAGCTGGCTCTATTATGCCAGTGATGATAGGCATATATTTTGCCATAGTTTGGATAATCGTACTCTAACAGCCCATGTGCTAAAGTCTTCATCTTTAGCCTATGATACTACATGTAGGGGCAGGACTTTTAAGAGATGGGCATAATCGGAGGAAAGTAAGTCACTGGAATGTGTCCTCTAAGGAGATACTTGGATCCCATCCCTTTCTTTTCTTTTTAATATTTTATTTGAACGAGAGTGGAAGAGAAAAAGAGAGAGAGAGAGAGAGAGAGAGAGAGAGAGAGAGAGAGAGAATGGGTGCAACAGAGCCTCTAGCCACTGTAAATAAACTCTAGGTGCATGTACCACCATGTGCATCTGGCTTACAAGCATTCTGGGGTGTTGAACCTGGGTCCTTATGTTTTGCAGACAAGCACCTTAACTGCTAAGGAATCTCTCCAGACCTGTGATGGCTTTTGGTAACATGGCCCTTTTCAAACTATCAATTCTGCTATTTGTGAGCTCAGGAAGTCTTTATTCTAGTATCCTCTTCAACTTCTTTCTTTAGTGCTTTGGAGTTTTCATTGGAGAGGACTTTCATTTTCTTGTGAAGCTTATTCCAAAGTACATTTTAGCATTTATTTTAAAGCAACAGTATATGAAACTGCTTGACTTCTTTCAGAGCATATTTATTGTGGGTATGTTGGCTTCTTCCTTTTATATTTTCATATTCCTTTTATTTCCTTATCTTGTCTTATTTCTCTAGCTGTTTTAAAGCCTATATAGAATAAGAATAGAAAAAGTGAGCATCCTTGTCTTGTTTCTGATTGTAGTGTAAATGCTTTGAAGTTTTCCTCATTTGGTATGATTTTGCCATATGTTGGCTGTATATAGCCTTTATTATGTTGAGAACTATTCCCTCCATCCTTATTCTCTCCAGGATTTTTTTCCTGAATATACACTGGGTTTTCTCAAAAGCTTTTCCGTCACCTAGTGCAATGATCATGTAATTTGTGTCCTTGAATCTATTCAGACTCCAGAATGGAACCAACATGATCATGTTCTCTTTTGGTTGTGCTTTTGACTTGCCTGAAAAGCCTAGTGACCTGGATTTGATTCCCCAGGTAAAGCCAGATGCACAAAGTGGTGCATGCATCTGAAGTATGTTTGCGGTGGCTGGAGCCCCTGGTGTGCCCATTCTTTCTGTCTGTCTTTCTCTCTTCCTCTCTGTTTGCAAATAAATAAATTTTTAAAAGTTTGGTAGGACTCTTTCCGTTTCTATGTTATGAAATAGTTGGAGAAGCATTGATGTTAGCTCTGCAAAGCTCTGATAGACTTCAGCAGGATATCTGCACCTGGACTTTTATTTTATTTTAATTTTTTTTTTTTTAGAAACAGTGAGATAGAGAGAGACAGAGAAAGAATTGTCATGCCAAGGCCCTCAGCTACTGCATTTGAAGCCAGATGATTGCACCACCTAGTGGGCATGTGTGACCTTGTCCTTAGGCTTTGCAGGCAAGTACCTTAACCACTAAGTCATCTCTCCAGCCCTATACCTGGACTTTTAGTTGGTAGTTGCTTTCTTTTTCTTTTCTTTTCTTTTCTTTCTTTCTTTTTTTAAATCTGCTTCAATGTCATTTTTTGATATAGGTCAGTTGTGTTTATCTCATCTTCACTTCATTTTTAATGCCATGCATGTCTAGAAATCCATCCATTACTTTTAGATTTCTCAAGTTATTGGGATTTTAAGGTATATTGTTTTTAGGGTATACTGACTATTTTTAATGTATGTCCCAATGATTTTAATTTTTTTGGTAGCTGCTGGGATGACTTGACTTTTAGCTCTAATTTTATTGTTATCAGTTTTCTCTCTCTTTTGTATGAATTGTCTGTTTTTGATATTGTTGACATGGTTAACTGTTTTGCTTTTGTTTTTTATGCTCTAATTTTAATTGTTTCTTCCCATCTTCTAATTGGGGGTCTGGTTTATTCTTTTTTTAAAAAAAATCCTTACATTACCTGGTTGAACTCTATTTACTATCACTCTGACTTTGAATGTAGGTGCTTGTACTTGTAGCTAGAAGCTTCCCATTTCAGATTGATATCTTATATCTTATGTGTTTGGGTATTTTGTTACAATTTTCATCCTCTCCTAGGAATTTTAAAATGTCCTTCTTGATTTCTTTGATGACCCATTCATCATTTTATAATATGTGGTTCAGTCTTCATTAATTTGTGTATGTTCTGTAGCTTCTTTTACTATCGATTTCTAGACAGAACATAAGAAATTACTTCATTTTTCCTGTATTTAAGACTTGCTTCGTGTCCTATTATATGATCTATTTTAGAGAAAGCTCTATGGAGAAGAATTTGTCAGAATGTCTTTGAATAACCTCTCTCAGTAATTTCATCTATTGATCTTTGCCTTTGCTTGTTTTCCTCTTGAGGTTTATGATTTCTTTTTCTTATTCTCAAATGCATGTTTCAGACATTGCCTGTTCTAGTAATATCTCACCTGATCACATAAAATGGAGAACTGGATTCATGTACCTACTGAACCATAGGATGACTTAGGTATGGTAATGCTAAGTTCATTTTCCATATGTGTATATCTAGGGTAACTCAATAAACCTGCTTGGATATTTAATTGTGTAGAATATTTGAGAGATTTAGTGGATACAAAATTACTTGAACTTGAGATGTCACTATTCCAAGTATATTTATGATTAAAATCATCTTTGGAGTTATAATATTATATTCAAAAACTTCTTTTGTGGGAGGGGATTGTGATCAAAATACGTTATTAAACAAGGTCTCTTTTGAAGCACAAAAGTGGAAGAGAAGCACTTTAAGTAAATTTAGCTATGAGCTCTATGCAATTTGACACTGGCTAATTATCACTATGGGAAAAAAGCACCTCTCCCTACAAAGAATACCCAGGCCATGGAAGTTCTAGAGAAGCGCAATTTCACATTTGTCTACCACAAAACACTTTACAGCAGCCTTTCAAGATAGTCTCAGACTTAACTGCCGCAATATCCTATATTACTAATCCCCAACTTAAGACCAGGTGAATGAGCCTCTGAGGAGTTAAACAGCTCTTTTATTGTCCCCAACTTGTTACTGGTCATGCTGACTCCAAGTTCTAAGTATGTACTTAAAAGTTCACATTCATTCCTCTGGAAATGATGGGGACCTAGCTGTGATAGCTATGGCCATTATAATGATGGTTTTGACTCAGCTGATCCAGCTGGCTGGGCGGAGGAAACCTTGATTCAGCAGTCCTGTGCACATAGAGAGAAGCATCTGTTTACAACAAGTTTATAACAGGCTGTGAGAAATCAAGAGAAGAGCTGGAGTTGATGTCAGAATCTTTTCAGGGACATTCCTGAATACAGCATCACATGATAACGCAATGTCAGGAGGAGCAAAAGAAGCGTAAAGGAAGATGGTGGAAGATATCTAGCATATGAAGATGGATGGCCATTTAGCACAGAACTAAATTTCTAAGTCAAGGCTGCATACCCTGGCATGGCACTTCCTCTTTTATTTAAATGCACTGTCTGCAAAGGAGACAAGTCAGTCATTGCTGGAGAACAGGCTTTCTTACCTTTGGTTCTAACAATTTTCAGTCATGAATTGTATGTACAGACCTCAGGAATCTGGGGTCACTGGAAGCTGTAGAACAGTCTTAATGAGTGTGTAAGAGTGAAGAAAAGAGGGCTAGCATTACCTGTGTGGACTAGTTTGGCCTCCCCTACCCACATGTGACCAGATAGCAATCAACATCAATAGCTGCATCCTCCAATCAGTATAATGATAGAGAATGGAGCAAACAGAGCACCAAGTGCATGGCAAGCCAGGCAATCCCAAGAGTGTTTGAAGGAGGCAGGACATCAGCCCAGTAATGAAGACAAAATAAGAAAGTGAAAAGGTATTGTGTGTGCTGACAGCATCTTTCCCTGGCTGTCCTCCACCAAAGAGTCACAATCTCCTAAAAGATTCTATTCAATTTAAACTCTCAGTCAGGGCACTAGAAGAAAACCCCCCAGCAGTGTGAGTCTAACTTCAAGGTGTTCTATTTAACTACAAACCCAATCACTTCTGACCTTACACCTAAGGATGAAACCAGCTTTCATATTACATGCATTTAGCGGGGTCTATATTTCCCAGTAATTTCCTCTCCCACCTCTAAGTGATATTAATTTCCTTTGCATTACTGCAATGGAAAATATCCCTTTGCTCTCTTTTCAAGATTATTGATAGAGTGTTATATTACTTTCTGATAGAAATGATTAGGGATGCATTGTTTGCTGACTCACTTTGTTTTCATTTGAACATACATGTTATTTCAACACTGTTTCGACTCCATTGCTTCTTTCTCTTTCAAAGTAAGGTTTTTACTTTGAAACTAAAATTCCTTGAACTCCTGAGTTTGCCTGGAGTGTTCTTTTGAAAATATCTGTGACTTCTTGGACCTGATATGGTCTTCATGTCAAGAACTGGCACACACACACAAAAAAGGCTGTGTTGAATGAGATAATGAAAAAAGAAACAGAAGAGATTCTTTGAAATTAGAACAGCAAATGGGCTGTTCTTTTCCACAGGACACAAATTGGGTGAGACATGTGATGAGCAAAAGAAAGCCTTCTCAAAGGGGCATGCCCCATTACACCATAGGTGTCCGCCTGTGGCTATAGCCCAGGGACCCTTCTGTGGGAGGGGCAGTCAGGACTGGGACCCTTATTCATAGGTGGGTCAGTGTGGCTAACTTACCACACATGATTGAAAGAGGTATTCTGATCCCATCCAGCTCATTGGTGTGATTAACACCAAATTCAATGAATGAATGAGTAATGTGATTGTGCCTGACAGAAGGGCTCCAGTTGGCCCTTGTGTCTAAAAGCTCTTATGGTCAGGCACTGTTAGAATTAATGATGTGGAAACAGAGCTAACATGTGCTGAGTGGCTAAAACACACAGGCAGCATGTAAGGCATTTTATATATGCTATGGGTATTTAATTTTCATGGACCATCTTTGAAGAGAAATTCCATTATTCCCATTTTAAGCATGAGGAAGCGGAAGCTCAGGAAGCTTAAATAAGTTGCTGGCACTACACAGAGTGTATGTAGATTCTGAGACCTCAGCTGGATTCTTGGACTCCCACAGGCTTTCCCATAGCATGGCACCAACCTGTAAGAAGGCATTGAGAAGACTCAGAAATATGTTCATGGAGAAACCCTAGGATTCTTGAATAATTAATATAGGACTTCTAAGCATTTTGAATGGAGTTAGCTTAGAACTGTTTGGGAAGTACTATTGGATAAAGTAGAGAAGGGATGGCTTTGCTGAATTTAAGCAATAACATCTTTTATCAGCTGTGGAAAATCGCTGATAGTAAGTTCTTAAACATTGCTTCTGCCCTGTTTCCTCTCTAATTTTTTTTTCCTGTGAATCTGATGACCTGTGCTCAATGTACTTTTACCTTCCTTTCTCTTCCTTTTTGTCTTGTGTTCTCTCTCCCTTTGCTTATTATGCTATATGATAGATAAGGTCTTCAAATATGCCTTTATTAATTCTTTCTTCATCTGTGTCTTTTTAATTTCATCTGAACATGGAAATTTAATTTTAATCAAGATAGAGTTTTAATTTTTAAAAGTTTGTTTTTCACTCCTAATCACTTTGGCTTTCTTTATTTTCTCTTGCTGGTCATACACCTGGGACATACTAGGACATATCATTTCTTCTTTCCCAAATCACAGTAAACATATTAATTTTATGCTTTGACCTTCCAGTCCAGATACCTGGAGTCCTATGAATCTACTCTTTGTCTAGTGTTCCCCTCCACGTATCTTCTTTTCTTCAGTGTTACTGTAATTTTCAGAGTTTCCTTATGGTCCTTAGAATGTTACCTGTGTAAATGGAGGCCTGTTTTGAAATTTTATTTTATTTTTTTACTGAGAGAATGTCATTTGTTTCCACTAAGTATCTGAGGATACTGCCAATTATTTAAAATCAATCTATGTATTGAGCTGGCACTCCCTCTTAGACATAAGAGGACTGCTTGTAGTTTCCAGAAAGCACTGTCCCCTATTATAATGTCAATGCATATTGTAAAACTGGATTTTAATGCATTGCCCAGAGGGACTCCATTTTCCAAGCAGTTTCCCAGGAGAGGGTGGAGGATGACTGCAACTAGGTAGGGATGTGAAAAGCACCATCTGTCTGGCACATCCAACGAGGCACAGACTGATCAATGACTTATTCTTGGGAGTAGAAATGGTGCCACTACACACACACACACACACACACACACACACACACACACACACACAGTGAACTGGGGCTGGAGGGGCACATGGTAAAATCATAGTAAAATCATAGCAAGAAAACCAGGCACAGAAACTTACTGGACACATCAGACTGAGGAAAGGGTGCAAATCCCTCATTTGGACTCCATAAACAAGTGGGCACTGATGGCCATAACCCCACTGACCTGTCATCTGACCACTCCATGAGTGAGACAAGGAAATCCAACTGTTCCAGAGACTTCAACTGGGTTCTGTCCCTGCTCCTACTGAGGACAACTCAATGATGGTCTGCCCGTCATCTTGTTTACTCACCTGGTTCATCTTTACATGAGTTCCTCTGCATGTGGTCCTGTCCCTTACTCCTGCAGCTTAGTTCTGACACTGCTTCTTGACTCCATGGTCAGCAGCAGCAGTGTGTCCAGCTTCTTCTGCAGCAGCTCCTTTCCTTATATGATCAATATAGTGATTTTCCTATTTCTGTCAGTTTCCCAGATTTGGCATCTGTGCTCTCTTTTAAATTTTTTGGCTTTTTAATCCTTTGTAGTCATTCTGTTTACACACACATATGTAGAGAATTATTTACTATGTGGTGTGTGATATGTAATATTTCAGTTGAGAGTTGATGTTACTAATTAAGACTAGAATGAAAGAACTTGTGTTTACCTCAGCCAAGGCTATCAAGAAGAGCAGGAGTATCTGGCAGATTGCTACCACTGAAATCCCCATAACTTGTGAATTTATTGTTATTTAATAAATTCTGACATTTTAGGGACATACAAGCATATTCACCTATGTTTCTGAAATAGTATGCTTTCGATAGTGACCCTTCCATTTTATGTATGTGTGTTCCGGGGGTGGGGGGTGTCTTTTGTTGGAATCCCTGCAGAGGGAAGGTCCTATGATGACTGTCCTATCTCTTTTCTTCCATATAGGCTCCAAGAGAGAAATTCATAGTAACTGGCAGGAAACTCCTAGATATAAGCAGTTCAAATACCTTGCCTTCTTATTCTGGCAAAAGTGTGTGTGTGTATATATATATATATATATATATATATATATATATATATATATATATATACACATTTAAGAGAAAGCTTATTTTCCTCCATAAAATTTTGCATTTAAACACTGAAAATTCCTCACAATTTAAACAAATATCAAAAGCATGAAAGGCTCATTTCTCAGGACTCTGAAACCCCAGAATGTAGTTTAGGAAAAGTTTTAGTCTGGATAAATAGATTCAGTTTAAGAAATGAGGGCAGTTTAGAAGGCAGGATGATTGTGGGTTTTCATTTTATTGTTATGTATGTAATTGTTGGTTTTTAAAAATATTTTCTTATTTTTATTTATTTATTTGACACACACACAGAGAGAGAGAGAGAGAGAGAGAGAGAGGGAGAGAGAATGGATGCACCAGGGCCTCCAGCCACTGCAAACCAACTCCAGACATGTGCGCCCCCTTGTGCATCGGGCTAACGTGGGTCCTGGGGAATTGAACTTGGGTCCCTTGGCTCTGTAGGCAAGTGCCTTAACGGCTAAGCCATCCCCCCAGCCCCGATTGTTGTTGCTTTTTTTTTTTTTAATGAGATTTATTTCCTCCTTTAAAATTGCCTTTTAGGGCTGGAGAGATGGCTCGGCAGTTGTCTGTTTCTTAACAAAGCAGAGGTGTTGAGGGGATCTAAGACTGTCTCATTTTGAATCTGCAGAACCCACAGAAATAGCTGAGTATGGGCACATAGTTTATCTTCCCAGACCCTTACAGGAGTAGTTCCTAGGAACTGATGGAGCTTATGAAACAAACAACAAACAACAAACAACAAACAAACAAACAGCAAGCTCCAGGATTAGTACCAACCACTGTCTGAAATAAGACCTAGTAGAAGAATGATGGAGCAGGACACCAGAATTCTGCTCTGGCCATGGCAAATGAGCACACACTGCCACAGCCAAGCACATAGCATGCTGCAAGGGCACACACACACACATGTACCACCCACCCACACACATACACAAACCTACCTTTGAAAATATCATGGCATGATACACTTCACTTCTCTTAATTCTAGAGTTCACATGTTTTCCTTTCAGAAGTATTTACTTTTTAGCTCAACAATGTATTTTTATTTATTTATATATTTATTTATTTTTGGTTTTCCGATGTAGGGTCTCACTCTATCTCAGACCAACCTGGAATTCACTGTGTAGTCTCAGGGGGGCCTCGAACTCAGAGCGATCCTCCTCCCTCTGCCTCGCGAGTGCTGGAATTTAAGGTGTGTGCCACCATGCCTGGCTCAACAATGTATTTTAAAATTATATTTCCTCTGATCTTTCTGGTGGGGTGGGTGCAGTCTGGCATAACCAGGGCAGTTTGAGAATGCATCTGATGTAACCAACACCTGTTTTTTGAATCATTCATCTTTCTGTTGGAGATCTGTACTGCAGATAATTATCTATGAAATGATCTATTTATGAATTTCTTCATTGAAGTCTGGTTGGTAGAACCAAAAAGATTGGAAATATCTCAAATAATCTTCAACAGTCAGGAATGGTAGATTCAATTTAGTAGAATATCACATAGCTATAAACATGAGAAAGAATCTCTTTACTTATAATGAAATATTTTAAGATATTTTAAAGTGAGAGAAGTCAAATTGAATATATTCTATCCTATCATTTTATAGTAAGTGAAAAAATTCAAATACATGTTCTTATTTTCTGTATGTACATATCTGTTGACTGAACACATATCTTCCATATTTACCTTGTTAGAAAAATGTGGTTTATTGAAACTAACCTATTTACTCATTAAAACCTTTTAATATATAATGTTCCCTTCATTTTGCATATGTATAAATTGAAGCACAGAGATATTAAGTAATATGCTAATGGTTACACATCTAGAAAGAAAAATAAAAATCAATGAAACAAAAAATTCTAAATTAGAATTCATTTGTTGGGTCCAGAGACAGGATGTAGTGTGGGTGTGGACAAGATACATCGATATATATCCTTGTGTAAACTTTGTTAGTGGAATGTATACAGTTTGCCATGTTGTTGGATGAGAAATGAAGAGACTTCACTGTCACTTCTAATTATTCCAGGATTCTCCTGTCATGTTGACCCTAAAAAAGCAGAACCCCAGCAAAACAAACTAAACCAGCTGTTTTTTTTTTTTTTTTTAGTTCAAATAAGAGAGTCATTTCCATTTTAGAGCTGAATCTGGGAAGACAACAGTGCTGCTGAGCTAAGGTTTTTCTTTGGAAACTTTATTATTGTGGGGTGCAAAGGTGGGGTTAGGAGGTTTGGTGATTTAACTACAAAACTTAAGATTTTCCTGGAATTATGCTTGAAAATGGCTTTTTGCGTTTACTCACATGTCATGTGACATTCTTAGTGCTAGATAGTTGGTCGAGTCTCACTGCCTCTGGCTCTGCTGCAACACTTTGTTCTCTTTCACTGCTGGATTTTTCCTCATGGCATTTATCGATACCTGCCATTCGTGTCATGTTGATTTGTTCATGGGATGTCTCCCCTACTATGGCATGCACTATGAGGTAAGGACATTGCTTGGCTTCATACTGTGGCAGCCAAGCACACAGAAATGGTACCCCGACATGGTCAGCTTTCTGCAAATATTTATGGAAATTATTAATAGAGAGTCCTAGTCTACTTTAAAAGTGAGCATGTTTTAAATCATTTTCTGTTTCTTTGATTTGTTCTCATCCAACTCTCAACCTATCTTTGGACTGTTGTTTCTATATTTCATGGCATTTTTGAACGAGTTTCTTTTAATACATTGCACGTCTAGGTGTTTTACAAAGAGAAATAGGAAAGTCTAAACAAAATCTAACACAAGACACACATATGAGTTGAAAATGAATGCATGAGGTTCTCTTCAATACTTGGATAAATTTTTTTTTTTTTTTTTTTTTTTTTTTTTTGAGGCAAGCCCAACAGATTAGACTTTTTTTTAATGCAACAGAGTGTGAGCAAGAGCAAGATCTAGAATGAGGAGAGAGAGAAAGAGAGAGAGAGAATAGATGTGCCTGCGCCTCCAGCCACTGCAATCAAAGTCTATATGTGCGTGCCACCTTGTGTACATGTGCAACCTTGTGCACTTGCATTACTTTGTGCACCTGGCTTATGTGGGACCTGGAGAGTCAAACAAGAATCCTTAGGCTTTGCAGGCAAGCACCTTAACTGCTAAGCCATCTCTCCAGCTATTATCTGTTTTTTTCTTAATTAATTTATTTCAGAGAGAGAGAGAGAGAGAGAGAGGGAGAGAGAACAGAGAGAATGGGAGCACCAGGGCCTCCAACAACTGCAAATGATCTCCAGACTCATGTGCCATTTTGTGCACCTGGCTTATGTGGGTCCTGGGGAATGAACCTGGGTCCTTTGGCTTTGGAGACAAGTGACTTAACTGCTAAGCCATCTCTCCAGCTCTTTTCTCTGTTTTTTAATTGATTACTTACTTCTCTAAGATGTTGCTCAATATGTGAGGTTGTTCATGAATACCATTCTACATAATTTGTTTTAGAATTGAAGTTGGCTTTTTTAGCCTAATGAAAATAACTTTAGTGTCAAATTTGTTTTTATAGTTCTATATAATCATGAGTGGGGCACAGGACAGGCCAGAAGTTTATTTTTGCATATAATTGCAGCAGACTCCATTAGCAAAGTCAGCGTAGGAATGATACAGCCATTATTTATTATGCCTTTTTCCACCCATTAGAGAAGGATCAGGAAGTTTGAAAAACTTGTCTCAGGTCACCCAGCTAGGGAAGCTCAGATTCAAACTCAGTCACATCCGACTCTAAGGACCATGGTGTTAATAATACATACTTTCTGTTTACTATTAACTCTTTCCTATAACCTTATTTTTTAAAGTTTTTCACCTATGTGTTTTACCATAAGCTACTCAAAATTATTTTATGAAGCAGATCAGACCCAATGCATACACATGCAATGCAATGTATCAGCCACTTTCTTGTTACTGAGACAAAACACCTGAACAGAAGCAGCTTATGGAAGGAAAGGGTTTATTTGGCTTACATTTTGAGGGCTAATTTCTATGTTGGCTGAGAAAGTATGGCAGGAGCAGAAAGATGGTATCACATCATCACACCAGCAAGGAGGAAGTAAAGCAAGAGCAAGAATCCAAGGAAAGCCTGAGCACTACAACCAAAAGACCTCCCAGTGACATACTTCCTCCAGCAAGGCTCCATCTCTTAAAGGTTCCATCATGTTCCCAAAATGTGCAACCAACTGGAGACCAAATATTCAAACACATGAGTCTGTGGGGGACATTTTACATTTAAACCACTACATGTATATACATATATATCTCCCACAGTTTTATGATTTTATTTGTACATAAATTCAGTACTTAGTTAATACCTATTTATAATTTATTCTTTATTAAGCTAGTAGTAACTGAAGTGCACAGTACTTTCAGTATTCCCAAAATGTGCAACCAACTGGAGACCAAATATTCAACCACATGAGTCTGTGGGAGACATTTTACATTTAAACCACTACATGTATATACATATATATCTCCCACAGTTTTATGATTTTATTTGTACATAAATTCAATACTTAGTTAATACCTATTTATATATTTTTCTTTATTAAGTTAGTAATAACTGAAGTGCACAGTACTTTCTGTGATTTTATGCAAAAGTTATATCAAATAGATCACCTCTTGATTTTTTTTTAATTTTAAAGTTGTATTTTATCTTTAATTTTTTGTTTGTTTTTTTGAGGTAGAGTGTCACTCTAGCTCAGGCTGACCTGGAATTCACTGTATACTCTCAAGGTGACCTCAAACTCACAGCAATCCTCCTACCTCTGCCTCTCGAGTGCTAGGACTAAAGGTGTGCACCACCACACCTAGCTATCTTTAATTTTTTAATTGAGATGGATAAAAGTGGGAAAATAAATGAAAACAGATAACACTCTATAATGACAACATTTATTTTCACTATTTTAAAGTTATCCAAGAACACTTCTTGTGAGCAAGTATATATTTAATCAGTTAATTAAAACCTTTTTATTATTTCTTTATCTGAACCCCTAAATATCATCTGATGACATTTGCAGCTTTACATGGCATGTGACTGGTCAGCAGTGACGCTCTTTGAAAATGTTTCATTTTGAACTAATGAATATAATGCTTACTTTTGAAGCAGAACGAATACCTAAATGTAATCTGATTTTTAAGAAAATAAACACCTGCTTGAATTTTTTAAAATATTTAAACAGAATTGAGGGTTTCATGTGAGGGAAACAAATGAGGTTTTTCAAGAGTCAGGAAATGCTAGAAGAACTCTTCTTTGAGTGGCCAAAAGTGAATAGGAAATAATAAAACACTTAGGAACTAGGAGGCCAGGTGTAGAAAACGTCTTTTCTCTGTTTTTTTGATGCTTCCTACATTAACACTTCATTGACTCTGGTAACTACGTAAGTATAAGAAAGACCACAGACTATATTCTTTAAGCCCCAAGCAGATTTCAAGTTGCGTGACAAGAAACATGAAGTGGCAATGGTGAAGGAAGCAGCCTCATGTTCTGGGAAACAATACCAAATTCTGAGACCAAAGGTCCATGTTTTGTTTTGAGCACTGCCCTTAGCCAGTTCTTTAACTTGAAGTTGGTAGTTTAACTACTTGGGGTTCAGTTTCCTATTTGTCAAACAGGTCTTACTCCTGCCTTACTTGCATTATCAAATAAGAGAATGGCTTAGGCAAAACATGAAAGTTCAAAGTTGATATAGGAGAAGTCTTCCTTATGTGGATCACGGGAATGATTAACAAGTTTTAGTGCTCGCTCTTTGGGAGTTAAAAGCTTTTTGAATGCAAGTGTTAAAAGGCTTTCTTCATTGTTCCCACCAGGTGACCTTGGACTAGTCAGCTGATGGATGATTTTTTTTTTTAGTTTCCACATCCTTAGATTGTCCCCCCCCTTTTTATACCATGGGAACACCATAATAAATGACTCCAGCAACACAGCCCATTTTTGGAGCATTCAAGTTACTTAATGAGCTTATTACTACAGGACCAGTCAGAGTGAACAATTGCTTTGGAATAATATAGTCAGTCAACTGATTTTGTTCCAAAAAAGTGAGAGGAAGTTTTTGAGGTGTTCATCATCTTAATTGTCCAAATATTTGAACAGCTTTCATGTCCAAAAAGTGGTGAAGAATTTCAGTTGATACATTTCTGAAGACTTAGATGAACTTATACAATACAAATAGTTTAAGACCAACTCATCTATCTGTGCTATCCTACAGAAAACATCTGAGCTTATGTACTTTTCTCCCCTCTCCTTTTTTCTCTTTTGCTTCCTCCCTTTCTTTTCTCTTGTACCCCCCCATGGTCAAATTCCTACATAACTTTAAAGTAGTACCTTAACTTTTCTTTTTAACAACTGACTCATCATTTCTTAAAGCTAGAAACAAGACATTATTTAAGGTATCTATCTACCATTAACTGAGTATGGCCTTTGTGTTCTTATTGTAGAATTTAGTATTTTATATAAACATTAAAAATGCTATAAAATTTGTAATAAGGGCTAAAGAGATGACTTAGCAGTTAAAGGCACTTGTTTACAAAGCCTGATGGTCTGGGTTTGATTGCCCAGGATCCATGTAAAGCTAGGTACACAGAGCAGGGCATGCATTTGGAGTTTGTTTGCAGTGGCAAAAGGCCCTGGAATGACCATTCTTTCTCCTCCCTCTCTCTTTGCTTGCAAATAAATAATAAATAGAAAATTATTTATAATAAATTACCTTTTAAATTTTATTCTGTTTTCTAAATGTCTTAAAATTGTCCCCAAATCATGATTCATTATTTCTTGTAATTTATAATCAACAACAATAAAATTAGCACCCATGAAAACTCTATATCATTTTGCTATTGAGTAATTTGTTCTTAGATATAACTTCTTAGAAATGAATGAGAAAATAATTTAACATATGTATGCTAATATACACACATTATTACCAGCTTTCTTTTATTAGCAGGTTCCTGTGGTCTTATAAATTTACATAGCTCATGGGAATAATTCTTAGCTCATTCTTGAAGCATTCTGAAGCAGATAAGTTTCTTACTTTGTGAATGTGCTTACTGTGGAATGACAAAGGAAATTTCTCTAAGATCCTTGCAAAATACTCAAACTACTTCTCAAAGTTCTTAAATTGTAAGATACAAGTCTGAGGTTGTGACTTCATATGGATCAATAGAAATCTTCTGAGAGTATATTTTACTGTAAACAAAAAAAGAAAAATTGTATAATTTGTCCCTAGATTCTTTTCTTATTGCCACTCTAGGCAAAGCCCTGGATCCTCAATACATGCCCACAAGTTCTCAATGGCCAGGCACACTCTTGTCTTAGCCATTCTAAACAACTTAGAAACAGATTGGAAAAGAGATCTGGTTAGACCAAAGGGTCATGCAAGTCCCCCTTCCACTACACAAAGATTTGCCTTTTTATTTCTTCTTTCTATGTATCTTAATAAAGTAAAGAGAACAATATGTCTCTTTCTATAAGATGATGTGTATAAGATGTGTATACCACACATATGTACCCCTATATTGCTCTGGGAACGACTGCAGTTTTCATGTGAAATAACTGCATAGTTCACCTTGTTCTTCAGGGCTTCAAATTGCCAATTTTGTGATGTGTTGTCACAAGTTATGCGTGACTGACTGGTTATAGAGCCTACTGATCTATATGGAGAGGTGAGAATTTGTCACTGTGCATAAGCAGAAAGATCAGTCAGATACAGTGATAGATCTGTTCTTTGCCTGGATTCGTCTGCTGCTATATTGGGATATCTCAGCAGCTGCCAAATCCAATTGTGAGCCTGGTTTTGTGATTAGGAAAACAGAAATGGAAGAAATGATGTCCTGACATCGCCACTTTGGGGTACAGTAGTTGCAGAGTGAAAATATTGTTATGATCATTATGTCAAAGAATTCTCTGTGCCCATCAAAAGGACTCAGCATTTACTTCAGCATATTTTCTAAAATACCACAGAGTTTTTTTTTATTTTGGTTTTGGGGTGCAAGTTAGCATCTGAGCTATAATAGGGTGGACAGATTTACACAGAACTCAGCTAATTAGAATTAGCATCTGTAATTAAAAATAAAGCCATCCCTTTGAGACCAAGGGCAAAATATGGTCAACTCACCTTTTAACAAGCTGCAATGGTCACTCATGAAACATTACAGATTTTGCAAAACTCATTAATGATGCTGAAGACAATGTGCTCATTAGATTGGAGTGTGTAAAATGTGCACTGCGGCTTATCTGCTTTTGTGTTCATTCGCTCAGCTGTGTTCATTACTATTCATGTGGATTAAAGAGGGAAAGAGAAATAAGATCAAAGAAATAATATCAGGCCATTATCAATCATATTTAACCAGTGCCCTTTAACAACTAACCTTCCATTCAGTATTCCATATCTGAGAGAAATGTTCTTCTCAAAATTCTTGTAGGTCCCTATGAGAGGGCTAAAAGATATTTGTTTGCTCTTTATGCCTGCATAAACTTGGGCATTTTAACTGTAAGAAGATAGAAGCAAAGACAAGAAATGGATACTCATGAAGTAGAAAGAGTTTCTTTTGCAAAGGCACATTTGGATTCTGTCTGTTGCAGAAAACTCGGTGGTGAGATGAATAATTCTGTTGGCATAGCAGCTCCCTGGGCTCCTCAGTGACCAGCCACTATTTCACTACAGTTTTTTAAATTCCCTCTATCTTATTAAATAAAGGAGTTAATGGTACAATATCCTATTTTAATGTGTCCTTTTCCACACACATTGGGTAGTTGTTTTTGTTTTCTTCAGAAGGTCACTAAAATTTAACTTTTCAGTATGCTAACAAATATTCTTAAAACCATGAAATTCCAGCAGCAATTCATACATTAAAAAGAATCAGAAACACTTCTGTAGTTTCCTCCTAATTAAAGAATCCTAAGTTTGCTAGCTCATGGGTATAATAACAAATGCACACTTGTGAGAATTGGTGTCTTGGTCTCTCCAGAGTAGTGCTTGGCTCTGCAATCAATTTAAATAAACTTGACAGGTCCATCAATATTAAATTAGTTTTTAAAAAAATTAAAAGGGAATATATTTTTAAAAACAACATAATAATAGACATTAGTCTTGAGAACCTGCACTATGATTACAAACATTTGTGTCAAGGGGTCTGCTTGATGGCCTGCCATCATTAGCACTATCCCAGGTCGAGGATGTTGCTGTCACTGCCACTGTTAGTAATCTTTCAGGACATTTTACAGAACATTTTTTAAAAATGCAGATCTCATCATGTTCCCAGAGTGGGAGCAACTGAGTGAGGGCTCCTGTAGAACTGGAAAGAAAATCCAGCAAGATTTTGCATACACATGAGGAGAGCCACAGGAAAAACATTTAAACATTTTGACACTGGCTGGATGCTATCAGGGGAATGCATCTATCATGGGCCTTTGTGAGGAAGTGGCATTTGTGAGATGATCCTATAATGTGGATTGGAAAGTCTCTGAACAACATTGGTCCAGAGCAGAGGCAGCAAGTTCACATGCCTAGAGAGACCAGGAGGGTGTATAGTGAGTGAAAAAGGTCAGGTAGGCAATAGGAAATAGAAGGGATGTGTCCATCCGAGGGAAAACAGAGACCCAGTCTTAGCTCCAGTTGCTATTGGTTTGTGAAAACAGGAGCCAGATCTACTGATAATTTGAAATATATTTTTTTAAAAAACTAGAAATCTTGATAGTAGTTTCCTGATTCTAAAATAAGAGCAACTTATTCAAAGTAAAACCAACAAAACTAAACATAGACATATGCACACACATGTATATGGGGTTTATTTCACCACTGAAAAATATTTTATTTACTTGAGAGAAAGAGAAAGAAGGAGAGTGAGAGAGAATATGGGCATGCCAGGGCTTCCAGCCACAGCAAACAAACTTCAGACACATGTGCCACCTTGTGCATCTGCCTGGGGAATCAAACTTCAGTCCTTTCACTTTGCAGTCAACTACTAAGCCATCTCTCAAGATAAAAATTTCACCATTTTTAACTTATGTGATATGGTATCATATCACACATGCTTACTGAGGATCTTCTGACACAAAGGTGAACGTTCAGAAAGCTTATGGCATATGACAATAATTATCTGACAAGAATCTTGTGTATAGTTGGGTCTAGAAAGAGTAGCTTTCCCTCAGTACTGCAAAGACACAGTATATCATTGCAGTCTTGCTTTTAAGAAGAATCAAGGATCTCTGCACAAGAGTCAGATCTCTTGAAAAGTCAAGTCCACAAGGAGTCAATGAGCCTGAAAAGAAAATAAAGACTAAGCTTGGTGTGGTGTGGTGGGGCTGGATATCATACCCAATCAGTGAGACAAAATGGGTTTAGGATGGAGAATCTGTTAGATTTAAATGGTCCTCATGCAGAGCTTTCTAGGCAATGCCACTGTTCATGAAATAGAATTCCATTTATGATTGGTGTTTTCCCTACATACAGAATACCACAAGAAAGAATTTCAAAAATATATACTCAGGTTTTTATTCCTAAAATTAATATTATCTTTAAAGGTCATGGACAGCTCATCAAGGATAGGTAAGCCTGAAGCAAAATTCTGAATGCAAACAGGTTCATAGAATTATTGGATCTTTTATTTTTATTCATAATGACAGTGTGTTAATGTAGATGAAAAGAAACACTGAGGGTTTTCATAGGTTTCAACATCACAGGGCATCCACTCTGGTGGAAAAGAATTTCATGATATAACTTTAAGTGGCAATAATTTTGACACTGAATTTCAAGCCTAGGAATTCATCACTTTCCATATGAACTGTGCCCCATCTCCAAAAATACTTAGTATTCTTCATTAAAAATGTTCCCACAAGGTTTAACAGGTTTAAACTCAAAATTTATTGGGGAAGGATCTTTCAAAAGATTTAACAAAATATGTAGAATTTATTTTTGTTCTGTACATTAAAGAAGGCAATTATGCACTGAGCATATGTATATGTGTGTACGTATGTATATATATATGTATATGAATGTTTGTGTATGCATGTATATATGTATTTATGTCTGTGTATGTGTGCATATATGTATGTATATATGTGTGTGTGTCTATATGTCTGTGTATGCATGTATGTATGTATATGAGATCAGTTCTCTGAATGTAAGGTGACTGAGCCATTTAAGCTGATCTCACAATAGAAATACATTCCACATGGGGATAGAAAATGCCACAAGCTGAGTGTTTCTCTCATGGGATTGCCATTCACCTCATAAAGGAACTCCAGCTTGCCCAGTGCTTCCTGATCATCCTTCATACTTGTGCCAGGGATAATACATAGACAACAGTGAGGTCAGAAATTGCTTTGCACCATCTAAAGGTTGAGTCCTGTGCCCTTTGTGGTGGGAAGCTTTGGGTTATAACTGCATATTAAAAACAGAAAGCTTGGGGCTGGAGAGATGGCTTAGTGGTTAAATGCTTGCCTGTGAAGCCTAAGGACCCCAGTTCAAGGCTTGATTCCCCAGTACCCATGTCGGCTAGATGCACAGGGTGGAGCATGCATCTGGAATTTGTTTGCAGTGGCTGGAGGCCCTGGTATGCCCATTTTCTCTCTCTCTGACTCATTCTTTGTCTGTTTCTCTCAAAAAAAAATCAGAAAGTTTGACTTAATGTTTTATGTTGATCAGTCATTGTCATCTTGGTAACATAATCAGGGAACTCCCAATGCTTATGTCACCATTTTACATCTTTAAAACTTTCCAAGCTTGCTCATGTTGAAACTGTTTCAAGTCAGCTGCTATATCAAAGTGTTCCCCAGAATTCAAGGCTCTTTTATGAAATCAATATTACTGATTGTCATGTAAAAGTCCATGTCTGCTATTTTGTAATGGCATGAGGAATTTTTCTTAATTATGAAATGTTTTGTTTGCAATGATACTTTAGTCCTCAACCATCTTCATGAACAGAAACTATGGCATCCCTTATTGAAGCAGTGTTCAAATAAAGAGAAGCCAATCAATGTTTTATTGAAAGACAGTTCATGAACTTAAACCTGGTTTGGAATCCTAACCCCAACACTCACTAAACATTTAAGTGTAGGAATTTAGCCTCACCCTCCCCATCCCAAACATTGCATTCACAATAGTGTTCCCATCATGAAGTCTTTGTGAGGGGTAAGTGTGGTAAAACATATAAAACTTCAGAAAGAATCAGCACAAAGCCAATGTTAGTCATTATATCTACCCACCACCAAAACCTAAAGAACCCAGAACTATCATCTAGTAATCCTAACAAATGATAATACAATATTACAAATGAATAAGGAATAATTCTAGTACAGTGACAAAAGAAGAAAATATGTTCAGAAGAAAGAAAGTTAAGTTGTCTCTCTGAGGTATTGAAAACCCAATCATGCTCAGAGTGGGAAAAACAAGAGAATGCATATACATGATTTGTCTCTGTCTTTGCATCATATGCTCGTAATTTACAAGTGGGAAAGGTACCAAAACTGTGAGCTAGCATGCTAAATCCTGCATTCAAACATCCAGGATGCTGGCTCTCAGCTTGCCAGAATGGCTGTGTGGGACAGATTAGAACATACTTGAGGCACGTGAGACATGGAAGCTCCAGGCTTGTAGTACTAACCATAATAAATACATATATATATATTCTTTTTCAGTAAATCAACTCTGAAGGGAGCAGCTGCACTAGCAAAGTCACATTTTTACAGCTACTTCAAGAATAACTGCAGCTCATGCTTCCACACTGGGCTCTGAGAACCCCTCCCACCTGTGATATAGATTAGTCTGACTGACATTGGATAATTTCTTATTCTTCTTCCTTCAAGACTTCCTTGGTCATTGCTCTAGGAGAAAGATGATCATTTCTGGTTTTAGGTCACTGACTTTTAAGGAAAGACAAATGATCAGTTCCAAGTTTAATTTAAAAGCTCATGAAATGTTTAAAAATAAGTCAGATAAAATGATACCATCTTTGATAGTTCACATGGATCTCTGTGGTAGGAAAGCTGCTCTGGGCCTCCACTTGTAGTATTAACAGTGTGTGAAGTCACTATGTGAATCGATTATCATACTCCTAGTGAGATATGCAGAAATAATTGGGAAGAATGAAAACATTTTCATAGTCAGAACTTGCTTATACTAATGAAATGGGTTGAAAGGGACAACTCAACTCCTGAAGGAGGAACATGATACAATGCAGAGTGTGCCATGTGTGTGAACCTGAACACACGCTGTAGAAACCTTAGACTTCTGTGGCTGTGCTTTTTCTTCTGCAAAGCTAGGAATTTGAGGTAAATGACACTGAGCCTATAATTTAGAATATTGTTCTTGGCAATAGGAAATGTGGTTTTAATGTTATTGTAGAGACTGAAAAAGAGTACTTCCTTGTAACATCTTAGGCTGGCACTCTATCATACCCTTCTTGCTTTACTTTTTGGTTGTTTTTAGAATTTATGAGCATCACAAATTCTGCACTTTATTTATAAAAATAAATTTATATTTAAATTTACATTCATATCATTCATCTCTTGTTTCTGGAAGGTAGGTTTCAGTACAGTAAGGATTCTGATCTTGTTTGTTACTGCTTATTCCTGGATTTTGGAATAGTCACTAGCACACATAATATGTGCTCAGTAGTTACTGAATGAATGAATGAATCTTGTTCTGCATAGTTTAGCATTTTATTTTCCATTGGATAGGATAACAATTAAAGCTTCTTCTCACATTCTATTTAAAATGCCAGAAAATAATAATTTCTAGTTTAAAATTTAAGTGATAATCAAGTCCTTTCATAATGAAAGCTTCATTATTAGTAACAGATAGTAGTTGACTGCTCATGCTTAGAATTCTAGGTCCAAATTCTCATGAGTATTATGGCTAACTTTAATTAATTAAAATGTCTTGCCCAAATTGTCTTTTTGAATAGCTGTAAATATATTGACACAGAATATTAGCTCTGGATGGATTAGTCCTGTAATTCTAACCTTCCATTCAGTGAGATATATTTGTAAATGTCCCTGTAATGAAATCATTCCAAGATCTCTTGAGCTCATCCAGTTATACAGATCAACACAGCTTTCTCTGCTATTTTTGTTTGTTGTCTAAAAATATTTGTTCATCTTTCTCTTTATCAAGCTAGCGTCTCTCATCTTTGCCTTAAATGGGCGTGTATTTGTTGTCATTATGGAATTTCCAAAGCAAATCACATCATCAGGACCACAAACCATGGCTTCTGGTGTATGAAATGCAGTGGATTTTCTATAAACTTCTGGCACATAGTTTTATTTGTAGTATACTTGAAGTTTTTTATTGGATATCTCACAGAAGCATCCCCAGTACTTTGAAAGAATCATGGGAAATTCTGACAGATAATATAAACTAAATTCCTTGACCCTTATTTGACTACATGCAAGTATCTCATAAAATATTTTAATGAAAACAACATAGGATAATTTTGGTCAGTATTTCCTGGCATGTAGGTAAATTTACATCGACATTTTTTATTTGATGAGAATGTAGCAAAGGGCTTGTGACAGCCTCATTCTACTGTCTGGTCTACAGAGCTGTTTCACATGAGAGTCGCAGGTGATGGGGAAGCCCTGAGTGGAGGGGAAGGAGCTCCTTGCCAGTATCTCTGTCCCCAGATGTCCAGTGGAGACATTCTAGGGCTTTCAGACTTTTTCTCATTAGCTGTTTGAACTGTGAAGTTACATGTAAACCTTTGTTTTCCTAAAGGTAAAGTGTATGGTTTACCTAGAGTAACAAAGAATTCCAAGTTTTAGCATAGAATATTTTTGAAGTGTTTGTGAAAATGTAAGTTGTTAAATTATTTGGCTCATTTGTTAGAAATTTTGATTTAGCTATTTGTATTTTAAATAAATTTCTTGGTGGTTTTGATGCAAGGTAGGTTTACTTTTTCTTAGTTACTGAATCCCATTTCCCAACTAAACCTCTTATAAACTTTTTCAGGTTTACTCTAAAAATTTAGGGATTATCTCCAATGTTTTCTTTAGTTAGTCTCTTAGTGTCTTTGTGCTCAAATCATGTGGGACACTGAAAGAGATGTGAATTGAGTGGGACTGCAGCAAAGGGTTCCTTGGGGTGCTTCTGGAAATAGGGGTGAGAAGCAAAACCAGAAGATTCTATAGTAATACATACTGGAATGCATGTTCTTAAATGTACTCAGCGTCCCATGGGCATGTCTGAACCTCTTAGGTTTCCCATGTACCTGTGACTCCCTTGTCGACAGAGGGAAAAGACCAGTCTGTGAGTGCAACATTTTTTTGTCCTTTTTAAAAACTATTTTATTTTTATTTGTTTATTTGAGAGAAAAAGAGATAGAGACAGAGAGATAGACAGAAAGAGATGGGGGCTGGAGGAGGGCCTCTAGCCCCTGCAAAGGAACTGCAGATGCACTCACCACCATGTGAATCTGGCTTATGTGGGTATTGGAGAATTGAACCTGGGTCCATAGGCTTTGCAGGCAAGCCCCTTAACCACTAAGAAATATCTCAAGCCCGTATCCTTTTAGGATAGACCCAGCAATAAACTTTTGGATATTTTAATAAAACATAAAATGCAAGACAGAAAAAGGAAGATTATTTCACCAACTAGAAAGATAAATCTCTTTTGCTAAGGAATTAGAAAAGTAAGTACTACAACCCTCTGGTTTAATTGTATTAACTGTACTTATGCCATTGTTTGATTTCCTACTTAGTTTAAAACAATGATCTTAGAAATATTGCCTCTTCTTGCTTTCATGTTATAATTCATTTCATATGGCATATAAGTCTTTCACTGGTAATGAAAAATCAATATAACCTCCATCATTTATAAATTCTGTTTCACTTACAAAGGAATTAATAAGTAACAGTCAAGATTATGCTCGTAAGCACAGTGCTCTCTTGCTCTATTTTCCATTCAGTTTACAAAATGAAATATTGTCTGTGTTCTGAAAAATCAGGAGTTCAGCACTATTGCTCTTGATCTAAAGATTGTACAGGTTTGCCTAATATTTTGTATTTATCTACTAGCATCAGGGATATAGGCTACTATGTAAACAATACTAAGTAAAATTAAATATGATTTAATGAGTACATTTTTAGTGTAATATATTCCTAACTTTGTGCTATACCAAATTCATGGTAAAAATACAAATTTATCTTTATAGAAGTATTAGAATATCATATTTTAGGGTTTAATAATTATAATCAAAGACATATTTTCCAAAATTTTTAGAAGTTTATAGAAAATTGTGAGGTTTCCAGTTATGATCTTTACCAGGTATATAATACTATTTTACACTTTTATTTTTCCATTATTTATCTTAAAATAAAGATAAACAGAAATTTTTGAATTTGCTTTCATATTTGTTATAATGGTTTATCTAAGCTTTGCTTACTAGACAAGGGAAGGACCAAAGGTAGTTGAAAAAGTTTTTACATCATGCAACTGGAGAAGAGACCACAGGAGTAGTTTGAGCAAACAATAGGATAAATATTTAAACTTTATCTTCTCTTCTAAATTAGTCGAGCTTTTTTCATGTATGTGTTTAAACCAAAGCTTATCTTGCATAAAGTGGAAAGGCCAACAAAATTAAAGTTAATTAACTTTTAGCCAAAGTCAAGCCCTTCAGATTTCCTTCATGATCTTTCAGGACTCCTTACTGAGGAGATGCTGTAGCGCCAATCTTTTTTTTTAATTAAAAATTTATTTATTTACTTGCAAGCCGAGAGAGAGAGAGAGAGAGTTAGAAGAGAGATAAACAGAGAGAACAGGCATGCCAGGGCCTCCAGCCACTGCAAATGAACTCCAAATGCACGTGCCATCTGGCTTCAGTGGGTACTGGGGAACCCAACCTGGGTTGTTAAGCTTTGTAGGCAAGTGCCTTAACACCTAAGCCATTTCTCCAACCCACACCAATTGTTTATAGCAAGTTTTTCTTGGATTCATTATCCAACACATGGAGTAAAAAGTGAACCACTTTCAAGCATAGCTATATTTTTTTAGACAGACCTTACCAGTCTAAAGGAATCACACCTTTTTTTTTTTTTTAGGTCTTTGTTCATTGTCCCCATCATTTGTCATCCAAGCTGACTAAAGTCCCTCTCCTATGACCTCCTGGCATCTTATGGAAAGCCCAATCCTGGTATCTCACACTACTCTGCCTTTGTTGCTTGGTTATATCTGAGGCATCTATGTTTACTCTGCTTCTGCAAAGCTAACACAGCTCTAGAAACATAGCATTCTCTGAAAAATGTATGCTGATATGCTAAGTAAAGTCATGCCAAAGATGTCCATGCTCCACATCTGCGATCTGTGTAGAGCAACACTGAGTTATTCTCAAGAGCATAAACTCAAACAGCCTCAGCCACACAATTGATCCATTAAAAATAGGCTGCACTTAGCATTGAGGGGAAAACTAAGGTTCCTCATCCTGATCACAGGATTTAAGTTTGAAATATTTCTTTATTAATAGTCTCCAGTAAGAAGTCTTGCTGGAAAGCTAGTGTGGACAACATTACTAGTGATTTGGGACAAACATACTATTAAATCAGATCCATAGCCAGTAATAAGGATTATTTTCGGTACCTCATCCTGTTTAAGAACAAGGCCACATTGCAGTTTTCTCTTCCTTCATACAATGGTGATTTTGATAAACTTGCAAAAGGTGGAGACATTTAAATGTAAAAGTGAAAGTGGACAAATTAAGAAAAGGTGTAGGTGAACACTTTCAAAATAAGTAAGACAAAGTAAATAAAACACTAGTGAGATAAAATAAATGAAAGACGGACAAGCAGAAGAGGCTGGGAAGATAGCTCAGTGGGTGAGAGTACTTGTTGTGCAAGATGAGGTCCTGAGTTTAATCCCAGCACTCATGTAAAAAGTCAGGTAAGGTGGCTATCTGCAAACTCAGTGCTGAAGGAGGGCGGAGACAGGAGAATCTGAAGCTTATTGTCTGGCAAATCTAGTGGAAAATGGTGAGCTCCGGGTTCAGTGAGGGACCCTATTTCATGGAAGTGGAGCATAAGAGCAATACAAGAGGTGACCAGTTCCACTGGCCTCTACACATGTGCACATAAGGAGTATATGAATTTGCATACAGATTTATACACTCATGAATACACCATCCATACACTACAACACACAAACACACACACACACACAACCAAAAATAAATAAGTCAGCATATAAAGAAGTGTCAAAAAGGGAGGGAGAAAACAAGAGGTGAAAGTAATTCAATGAAAGAGGAGGAGAAAGAGAAACAACAGGAATAAGAACGTATAAACTTATTAGAGAATATAAATAGAGTAAATGAAAATGTTTCCAAAGAATATTTGCAGATTAACAGGTTATAATCAGAGTGAGATCTACCCAATGTTAATTGCTTGTTAAGCACCTAAACTCATGTGGAACCTACTCAACCTACAAGTCAATGTGATGTGCTAGAATAGACTTAGAAACTGGGACAGGTATTTGGTATTCTGTTTGGCTCACCTTTGTGCATTTGGCTGACGTGGGATCTGGAATATTGAACACGGGTGCTTAGGCTTTACAGGCAAGCACCTTAAATGCTAAGCCATCTCTGCAGCCTTTTTCTTTTTAAAGATTTATCTTTATTTTGGCATACATTCAGCCACTTCCTTACTACCAGGTTTTGAGCAGTTCTTTAGGTGGTGATACAAACTCAATTATTTGGTCTTTTTTTATCTGCATATAAGTAATTTGAAAAATAATGTAATGAAAAACATGTATAATAGTTTTAGTCAGTTTTTCCTGATAAGGTGAACTCTACCTCCTATTTCTCTAATGCTTATAAAATTTTGATGTCAGCTTTTTAGGTAAAACTTTTGAGATAAAAATGCTTGCTTTCAATCATTATATTAAGCCAATGAAATCAGCAATGGTCACTTTCAATATTTTAATGGAATTCACCAAGTTTAAGATAATGAAATTCTTCAGAGATAGTCAACATATTGGATGGATTAAAATGTAGAATTAAAATTAAAATTCTAAAATTTAGTAATTTATCCAACTTAATAATATCTAGTAATTATGAGTGTTGTCTGCAGAAAGCAATCTGCATGCATGCATCTATCTGTCCAGTTTTAAAGTAATCCATTCAAAGGGAATTAGTCAGGCTTCCATACTATTACAAGTTGAAAACAGGTTGGATTCCATTTCTTTGGTGAATTTATTCAACAAATACTCGTGGTGTCAAGTTAGACAATAGTGATAAAATGCTGAAAAATTAGCTTGTGATCATCTGATGATAGGAATAAACTGTAGACATCAGTTGGATTCTCTTTGTTTGCCTATGTCAATTTTCCCAGATGATGTGACAAACAAGTTTTGGTAGATTCCTATTGAAAAGTTCTAAGATAGATCATTGAAAGATATGCCAGTTTTAGAGATAGTATCCATTGTTAAAATGTTTATTTGTTGTAAACATGTCTTTTAGGTATTGGGTATGCATTTGGATTGTTTTGGGTCATATTATAAAATCTGAATTTATTTTTGCACAGCAAAGTTAACTATGGCCCTGCAATTTATCCAGCTAAAGGTCATGGGCTAATCCATTTGGATTATGGTGAAGGAAGAGGAACACTCTAGTTAATTATAGAATGAGTTTGCATGATTTATCACTGCCAGATCTGTTGTGGAAAACTTTCAAGGGATTCAATATACATGTGGTTCCTTTTCTGGATGATGCCATTGTTGTTACAGCTGGACTTCAACATCTGAATCATCTTGGGCTTATGATTAGACACTTAAGTGAAACATTATTCTGAATAAATCACTTCCCAGAATAAGAACAAGAGTTTCAGCTCAACTCTAGTGACTAATGCAGAGGTACAATCAAGTTTTCATTATGGCAGGACTTGCAGCTGGGAAGTGCTCTTTCTATCTATATTTTTTTCTAGCCAATGGGTAATGTTAGTAAGCAATCCTGTTATCAAGTAAAGTAAACGTAGGTGTGCTGCATGAAGATTCTTGGCTCAGTTTAACACCTTGACTTGTTAATTAATTTTCTGATAATAGAATTTTACCTTTTTAAAAT
This sequence comes from Orientallactaga sibirica, assembly GCA_036365145.1. Lineage (NCBI taxonomy): Eukaryota > Metazoa > Chordata > Mammalia > Rodentia > Dipodidae > Orientallactaga > Orientallactaga sibirica. The sequence goes on from JAEOAD010000001.1 coordinate 60,606,013, forward strand.
TTTGGCTTTGATACCTTCTAGGCCTGTATGTAGTGCTGTAGAGCTATAGTAGTCAACAGACTAGGGGTTGAAGGCTCTCAGGCTTTTGTTGGTTACCAGGAGAGATGTAAGAGCAACAGACTCACAGATTTGTTCTCAGTGTACAGAAAAGACAGCCAATCCCAGCAATATGAATGGCGTATTAAACAAAGGTAGCTGCTTGAGGGCAACTTTTTAAAAGTGAAACTATCTATCACTTCACCTTTTGGATATTATAACCACTTAAGTATCTACTAAGCTTGTCATTTGTCATTTCATTTAGCTTTTGCACCTATCCAATGAAGCTGAAGTCACATTCTCCTATTAGACAGTGAGACTCAAAGGGAATGGAAGATGTGTCCAGTGGATTCGAAAAGCATAGTGGGCAGAAAATAGTTTATTTTAAAGTGTGTTCCAAAGATTTTTGCTTCTTTTTTTTTTAAAAATTTATTTAGCTAGGTGTGGTGGCTCATGCCTTTAATCCCAGAACTCAGGAGGCAGAGGTAGGAGGATCACCGTGAGTTCGAGGCCACCCTGAGACTACATAGTGAATTCAGATCAGCCTGAGCTACAGTGCGACCCTACCTTGAAAAAACAAAAGAAAAAAAACCCAAAAAATATTTTTATATAGACAGAGAGAGAGAGTATGAGAAGGCCACAAACAAACTCCAAACACATGTGCTACTTTATGATCTTTGTTTCCTTGGATATTGGGGAAATCTAACCCCAGCAGTTAAAATTTGTAGGCAATATCATTTCATCATATCAATCATATCATATTGATATCATATTGATATCATGTCAATATTCATTTCTACATCCCTCTTCTCTTTTTTTTTAATGTCAGTCTTGTACTACTACTAAACAGCTACTCCTACATACAAAAGTGTTTTAGGTTCGTTGCACTGAGAACTTCATGTTTGTGGAGCAAAATTGTGTGTGAACAACAATTTGTTAGACTGGGACTGCAATAAATGGAAAAGAATGAAGGATGCTTCTGTTCAGGGCTTATTTCTCTCACTGACTACCTGGTTAAGACACTGATTTTTCTTTTTATAGCATTGGAAAAAATGTCTTTCTTCATTGTCTGTGAAAATCTTTAAGTGCATTTTTTCTACCTATTTCCTTCCCTTTTCTCTATGAGTTTCCAGTAGCAGTTAGCAAGTGATGGGGCTTTCACTCTTTATGAAGGACAATAAACAGGGCAAGATTGTACCTGCTTCTTACGGGTATTTTAATTGACATGGGATGAGCAGAGAATGCACTGACATTCTTGGAAATAGCTGTGAAATATGAATATCAAATGATCACTGAGACCAGAGGATGCAACAATTTTGGCTTGCTTTTAATTTGCATTTGTGTTATTTTCCTATTTCTAGGTATATTTGGATATATATGTTTAAGAATTTCAAAGCAAAATTTTATTTTTCTGAAATGTTTCACATATAAAAGCAACGGACCTGAGCTTCAGAGAGGACAGACTACCCAGAACTGTAAAGATACCTCATTATTGGAGGGGAAAGCACAGCCTGCCACTAACACAAAAGTCTTAAGTCAGCATTTACTTAGAAATTTTCTTTCAAACTGTTACAGAAATGGTCCACAAGTATCAATATTCCCTGTACAAACCCCTGTCTCTGTTCTGTTGGTTGGCTCCTGCACTGTCTCTCTCTTTGATTTTCCTATAAAAGCTAAATTAGGTCTCGAGGGTTCTGCACTACCAAGCTAGGATCTCTTATTGTCCATTGTGGTGGAAGCAAATTTACTCAGAAGGGAGATGTACTTGAAGGACAGGTAAGAGTGTCTCCTGTCATGAGTTGCCCTATCTCAGGCATGGCTGCTCACCCTCCTGCAAGTGCCACCACACACCACACTCCACCAGGCCTCCTGAAAATTCATGTAGGAATTGGGTGGGCTTTTCTGTCCCCAGTCCATCTCAACAATGTCAAGAGGGATTGGAGGGTTACTCAAATTTTCAGGTCTTCAAGATTCTCCTTTTATCCTTGACAAAAGATGTTCTTGGGAAAAGACTTGGTAAACTCATTTATCAGGCTGTTAATGATATTAAGGCTGAATTTCCCTGTAATATACACCGTCTAATAGCATCCAAAAATAACAGGATGATGATCCTAAATTTGCTATAACTTCAATACATGTAGATATATTGTAAGAGCATGGATTATGGGAAATTCACTGGAATTCTAACAAGAGTGGAACAGGCATACTTTAAAAACATCAATTAAATTTTAGAACCATGCAGGACACTCCAATTCATGATTTTTGGAATCATACAGTCTTGAAATTGGAGGACTAATATTTACACCTATTTGGTTTTAGACAGTCTAGAAAAGCCTATTTTCTCTACAGCTAAAACAACTGAAAGCCAATCCATGTTAGCAATGCAACAAACAAACAAACAAACAAACAATAACAACAACAAAAACAAATGAACAAAAAAACACACCATCCTTAAAGTTATGGACTTTGGCATCTAAAAGAGAACCTGGGGATAATTTCACCCCACATTTTCACTGAAATGAAGAGATGGGTTCCAAGAGGTGACTTGCTCAGGAAATATAGCTAAAACCAACAAAATGCCTCCTGATTCAAATTCTAGAACATTTTCATTGAATCTCCAAAAGACAGTCTTTGTGACTAGCAGAATGGTGCTGTGTTGAACCCTGCCTGCACTTGGATGTGAGCCACACCATCTCAAATTAAGATAGGTTGCCAGAGTTAGATTCATCAGATAGTCATGGTTGGAATTTGTTTAACTACACAATGAAGAGAAAGATACATTTTCCAGTGATTTTGAAGACCCATCCTCTCATTCCAGAATTTCACTTAATGGTGCAGAGGAGGGTGACTTATTATCATGCATGGCTTAACAGACCATTCTGTGATCTGTCCCTGGAAGGGCCTCTCAAACAAGACACACCAACAGGAAGAAGTCAGCTTAACACATCTTGACGCTATGCACAGGTGAGTGATGTAGACAGAATAGGGTGAACTAGTCCCAGCTTCTAGTTATGGAGGTGACCAGGGACAGCTTACTGGGAGACATGCCACATCTGTAAAATGGACAAATATATTACTAATTTCAAGGGCTTGTTCTGATAATGAATTGAGATAATGCGTGCAAAGTACTCACTACAGTGTGTTTTATATACTGTTTTCAGTAACAATTAGCTATGATGAGGATAAAGAAAAGCTTTTGTGAAGTCTCAGGGACACTTAGACTTTATGACTTAATTTTATTTATGTAATATATGACATTTGTAATATATGAGATCAGTTAATTTACAGTAGCTTTTTTGATAGAAATTTGGTTCTCTGTTTGGTTTAGAAACTGGTAAAATAATGCTTTTGGCAAAGTAGCTACTGTTTCTAAGAGAATTGGACTAGCAAGTTTTCCTTTTATAATTAAAAATGTCCATCAAGAGATTTCTTTTTTCTGCATTAAAATATATGTTACTCCAGGGCTTTTGAAAATTTACAGCTTTTGTCTATATAAAACCTTGAGAAAATGGATCTGCCTGAGACAGCAGGTTTTGTGACTGTTAACAAGGTGCTAATATCTGCACACTACATATCTGCATGACTCCCCTCTGCCTACTGACATTCATAATTAAACTGACCACAAGCATAGTTTGAGGGAAGACACCTAAGCCTTACTACTTAGATCTGTTGACAGAAGTACCTTTCTACAGAGTATAAAATGCTACCAAAACTATAGGCAATTGGGTTGGGAGTAACAGTGTTTGCATAGCTTCAGTGAGGCCTGGGTTCATTCACCAGCACCACATGAAGAAAGAGAGAAGGAAGAAAGGATGGAAGGGAGGAAGGAAAGAAGAAAGGAGGGAGGGAAAGAAAGAAAAAGCAAACAAGAAAGAGAAAGGGGCAGTAAAGAAGAAAGTACTTATGGGATTTAAGAAGAAATAATGTGAGAATTTGAGCTTTATTAACATGGTAATGTGCATTTTACAAGTATATATCTTAAAATAAATTTAGATACATTTTTGAGTTTTTCTAACCAAGAGCATAATTTTTAGTTGGAGGAAGAGAATAGACTCCACTATTGTAGATTCTTAAAGGGATCTCCAAGATCTGTGTGTACATTGTGGTGAAATGTTAGATTTTTTTTCATGCAAAATGTGGTGAGCCCCTTCATAAAATACTCCCATGAAAAAAAAAACCAATTTTCCATAGCTATTAAAAAAATAAAGAAAAGACAACCCAATGGATCCCATATTCAGTGGACTAGTATATGGATGAATATTGCAATTTATACTTGGAAAATGTGTGTAGAATTTTTGCTGGCAGATTGTGATAAACAAATATGCATAAATATACATAAGGAAAAGAAATTTCAGAGGAAGCCAGGTGGATGATGTATGTTCAGCACTGTTAGGCAGAAGTGAAGATATTTGCTAGATACAGGAATTAGGGGTGCAATGTCTATGCCATATCAGCCTGCAGACAAAGGCTCCAAGCCTTCTTTCTGCTTGATTCCTTTTAATCTGTAAACCAAAAGCAATTAAGAGGTATTTTTTTTTATATGCAGATCAAGGTACATGTTTCCTTTTAAGCCAAAAGTTGAGATGTTATGTCACCAACATTCTTAATGTATCTCAATACCCCAAATCATCCTATTTTAAGATTTCAGTATCCCTCAGTTTTTCTCTTTATCTAACCAGATCTCTTCTTCCCAGTGAGAACCTCTTTGGATAACTACTATACTTGGGAAATGACACCCATGTGGTGAACACATACCACTCACATAATTTGGTGCACCCATACCATACAACTACTTGTGCAGCACATGTGCGTGTGCATGCGCACGTGCGCGCACACACACACACACACACACACACACACACACACTCACTCACTTTCTGCTTCCAAGCTTGTGTTTACTCTGTCCTTTCACCTGGAAAGTTTCCATTGCAATCCTTGTCAACAAAATTCAACTCAATTTGAATATTCAAATACTGCTAATGATATTGTTCCTAAGCACTGGAACATTGCCTTCATTTTTTGTTTTTAACAAATTTTTATTTTTATATAAATATATGTTTGTATATTTTCATAAATTATGTCAGACAATACATATTTTTCTATAATGAACTTTCCCTTACCAAAATATCTCAATTTTTCATGGCATGGAACATTAATGTATTTAAAACCTATATTTATAGGTGTTATTTAGCAACGACACATTGTGTTATTCTCTTAGCTCACAAGTCATCAGTTGTTTTGAAACTTCAGGGGTTCAATTCTCAGAAGTGCCAGCATTTGGCAAAGGGTAAGAACATATACTCTGGAGGTAGGAGATCTGGGTCTGAATTTTAGTTTTGTAATTACTCAATGTGTGACTTGGGACAAGATATTTGATCTTTTACTATCTCAGCTTCCTCATCTATCACAGGGTCCCAAACTAGGCACTAACTCATAACCCGTTTGGTGCAGGATTGAGTGAAAGTCAGTTGTGAATTAGATTAGAACACGATAGGTAAGTGCTGTATTTACTTGCTTAATAAATAAGTACTCTTTAGTGGATCTCTGCCAGTGACTATATATTGCTTAGATAATACTGTAGCTGTCAAATAGCTTTGAATTGTTTTTACTTTGCTTAACTTTCATCATCCATAATTAATGTGAGGTTTCCATTCATATCGTGAGTATGCAGCATATTTGGAGTTGATTCAAAATGTAATGAAGACAAACATATGCGATGCTACACTTGAATATTAATTGATTATTCAATGTGAGGAATGTGTATAAATAATACATGCCTCATTTCTTTACCTGTGCCCAAGCTATCATTTGGTTTTTAGAAATTGAGCTACTTGTTTAACACCTAACCTGCACAAGGTTTGCTACTCTTATTCTCTATCTCTAAATATATTATATACCCTTCTCTTCTTAAGGATTAAGATTTTGCATTCACTCAACATTTATTGCATAAATAATGAAAGCACTAGGTTTATTAAGACATATGCCATGTCCTTAGTGCCTGAACAAAGAAGTGTTGGGGTGAGCAAAGTCTTGCCAACCCAAATTGAGACCACTTATTTTTGTAAATAAGGTTTTATTGGAACACAGTCATGACCATTCCCTTACACACTAACTATGACTGCTTTGAACAATCCAGATTGTGATATTGTCAGTGGCACAAAGATTGCATGTACCCTTGAGTCCAAAGTATTTATTATCTTTTTGTAGTAAGGCACTATTTCTATCTTGTGGTTGCTGAATCTGAGGTTGGTAGTTAATTGACAGGGACTAGAGTTTTAAAATATCAAGTGAAAATAAGAGGTTGCTTATTGTCTAAAGTCTGTATAATATCATGGTGCCTGATCTAAGAAATGATAGTGAAGAATGGGCCTGAAAGAGTTGTTGCCCAGCAGATTCTAATCAGTTAAGGTACTGGGTTAAAAAGGACCTCAACCTTTGGGCATTCTATTTCATCTCAGAATGAATGTAGAATTATATTGATGGTATTTACAATACTACTTTGGAGGATGTAAATTTCAAGTTATTTTGGGTTTTATGTTTTAAAATAAAATTGATGAGTGGTTCTGTAAATACACCAATGAAATTTAAATCTCAAACTGTTTTGGTAATTATATCATGCATTTGAAAAATGCTTAAGCTAACTTTTTAACAGAAAATTTTATATATCTCTTTTTCTACTGGAGATTATGCTTTCATTTCACTTCCATCCAAGAATTTTCTTCTAATGTCAAGATTTTAATTTTTGACAGTCTTTGTTAATCACTAGGCTATATTTTGTTATAGAAGTATATATTAAAATTTCCCTGTGTAGACCTGTTCTGAGATTAAATTTCTTCTCAATGTCATTATCAGTATCATTAACACTAGACACAATTGATAAAAATGACAAAGTATGTGACAAATCTTGCTTTTATTAAATGCAAATTACATTTTAAAGGAAATAAATTTCTTAACAAGATAGGGTCTTTCCTCCTCAATTTAATTCTGGTACTTATAGTTGACTATTACTTGCTACTGGAATATAGTGGGGTTTATCATCAGTTCTCTTCTTTTATATTTAGAAATGTTTTATTAAATATGTAAACATTTAGTGGAAATTGGAACTAATTTTTCCATAGCAATTAGACTTATTTCTTTGTTTTTCTTAAGTAGATGTTGTAAGTCACATGTCACTCTTTCAGCAAAAACTATTTTAATAATATATAACTGACAGTATTAATAGTCTTCTATGTTGAAAGTAAAGAAGCAGAAACTATTTGACTTGCAAAGGAATGTTTTGCTCATTTGTTAAAAGCACTCATTTTCTTAGCATTAAAATCAATATTTCAGATTTTCTCCTTTTTTAGTGTAACAGATTTTTTCATCTTTAAATGCATACTCATATTAAGACATGACATGAGTGAAAGTCTAGACTTTATATTGCAAAGTGACAATGGAGTTATTGTTCAGAGGCAAGTGGAAGGAAAGAATAAACTTTCCAAGGAAACACATCAGAAAAAAAGGACATGTGAAGTCATCATTTTCAGAATCCTTCACTTCCTTCTCTAACAATTTGTCTCTGTATCAGCTCCATGCCCATTTGTGGAAGGATGATTGTTTGCTTTTTGGGATCTACTGTAAACTCTGGGATCTTCAGTGTTATTCCAGATTTCTACCTTTGGGATACCAGTAGCACCACCCCAGTTGGGAAAACTGAAAATTTCCATAGACATTGCCACATATTTCTTGCAGGTCTAGATTACTATCTATTTTTAAACCACTGCCCCAGAGGTATCAGTGTTTATGTTTAAAGACTACATTGGATGTGAACATCATTGGTTTGGCCCTAAATACTAAACACTTTGCAACCATCTTTGGGGAAAGTTGGGATGTTTCATCTACCTTAACATAGGAAGGTTTAAAATATTTCCACTGTGTCATAAAGAAACCATTTAATTGTCTAGCTTCCTGTAAATGCTGGCATTCTTCAACATCCCTAGGATTTGCAGTGTGCCATATTGTCAGGGGATAGTACAGGAAGTTCAATGGAAGCAAATGGAGGCAAAATGATGAATTTCTCCACGTGACCGTCCTGCTCTTCTCCCCTACATTTGAATAAATACATCTCCCCAGATAGTATCAACCTCCAGCGACATAAAGGGTGGTGTTGACACACTCTTAAAAATGCCACTTTTTTACAATGATGGAGAAAGTTTTGTCAAAATCCTATTTTATTTCCCTTCTTTATTCTACTTCTGTTTTCACTATTTCCAGTAGTTCCTGCGAGTCATAGCATATGGTTTCCCAAAACACTAAAATTTAAACATTTTAGAACATGGGAACTCATTGTGTTCACCTTATGTATTCAGCAATTCAGCACTTTGGATAGTGCTGGTGTGGAGTGTATCCTTAACAAATGTGTGTGGGTGGATGAAAAGAGTTCTTATCATCCAAAGTGGTTTCTTTAGGAACCATTAGACGCTATCCTTAACCCTGTCAGCATATTAGGTGGCCTGAGAAAAATGAATAAGCTATAATAATCCATCTTCCTACAGTAAGCACCATCTTCCTGTGGTACCAGAATGTTCACTTTGACATTTTTAAAGTAATATACACAAACTATATGATGAAATTTTGGAGGTGTATAAAAGAAATTGAAGAAAAAAATTCTCTGAAAATGGTAATATCCATAGGTGACTTTTATTATTTTAATATTTCCTTCCATTTTATTCATACTGCATAATTTAGATAATATGGTACATATAAATTTTTATTCTAATTTTTCTTTTTAGTCTTTAAATGTGTCAGGTCAAAGATAATTTTATTTTTCTTCACCATTTCATCCCCAGTTTTGGAAACATATGTATTAGCTATATACATATATATGTACTTAATAGTAACAAGGTGTATTGAATCCTTGGTAAATACATAATATTGTGAAGTGAATGAGTGTGAAATGAAAAATGTGCATGAAGAGCATTGCAACAAAACTTTCCCTGTTATAATTAAAACTGTCACAATATGTAGTTGTGAGTTTCTAGGCAGATAAAGTTGTGTTAGTACTTTAGTGTATTTCCCTTAGGAAGAGTCCACGAAGGTGAATTGCTGGAGCAAAGACTGACGTTTTCATGTGTGTATAGAGGTTATAGCAGTATGAATAGACTCATACTGTAACATACAAGAATATTATGTCTCAATCCATCACAAGTGCTTTCATTTGACAGATGAAAATGTCACTTATATTGTTTCAATTCTTTAATATTTAAGGTTATACTGTCTTTGTCAAATGTCTATAAACACTTTTATTTCCCTAGATTTATAAACCATATGCTCACAATTTTGATTTGGTACTACTTTAAAATACAGGAAGCATTTTAAATATTTTAATAAAGTATTCTGTTCATATTTGGGGTTTTCTTCAACTCTTGCTTTCAGAGGTATATTTTTTTCCATACCTGCCAGAAGACTGCTGAGTAGACTGTCATGACAGGGTCTGTGTAAGCCCATTGGAACAAGAGAACAGGAAACAAGTAAGATATTATTATAATTTTTCCTGCTTTTACATTTGTACTAAGATGAGCCAGGCATGGTGGCCCATGCCTTTAATCCCAGCACTTGGGAGGCAGAGGTAGGAGAATCACTGTGAGTTTGATGCCACCCTGACACTATATAGTGAATTCCAGGTCAGCCTGAGCTAGAGTGAGACCCTACCTCCAAAAAGATGGTTTAGCAGTTAAGGTATTTGCCTGCAAAGCCAAAAACCCCAGTTCAATTCCCCAGGACTCATGTAAGCCAGATGCACAAGGAGGCTCATGCATCTGGAGTTTGTTTGCAGTGGCTAGAGACCTTGGTGCACCCATTCTCTCTCACTTACTCTCTCTTTCTACATCTTTTTTTTTTCTCTCTCTCAAATAAATAAATAAGCATTTGTACTAAGATGAGACTGAATCTGTCAGCTCCTCTCAGGCTTACATTTTTTTTTTTTTTTCAAAATGTTTCCAGAATTCTCCTAGGTAGCTGCAGCAGTAGAAAGAATAACAGAGTTAATGAGTTTGAGGAAACACATCATTATTTCTAAAGAAGAGCAAGCCAAGAGAATGTTTTACATTCGATAAAACAAAAATGATCAGCTGAGATCTAACCTGATTAGATATTAAATGTGAAATGATGACGACCCAATAAGGTCCATTTTCTTTTTAATAATATCTGTGGACAAATTACGGTGACTTACAGGAGTCAGCACCATTGCGTAGTATGATTAATTCTCATGCTGAAGAAGAATTGACAGGATCATGTTAGTGTTTTATACTATGCTTTATATGGTATGGTTTATAACTAAAATGCAAAATAAATTAAATGTAAAACTGGTAAGAAGGAGTGGAACTCTGCATTTCCTTAAAATTAAATTTACAGTTACTCTTCCTAAATTGCATAACACAAGTATACATGACAACTTTTAGATATTGTTAAGGTTCTTTTTAAAGAAAGTGTCTTTTGCTTGTATAAGATATAGACGAATAGTAAGCAGCCTTTTTAGGCAAAGAGAGTGTTGAGAATTCTAATCCTAGCCAATCAGGCAGAGTGAATTAAACTCAGAAGGATAAATGGTGGTATACTAGGCTCTTCAACACATTGCTTTGCTTGAAATATTTCAGCCTAATCCATCCTTGAGAGTCATAAAGACCAGAGAGAGTATTGGTCCTCTGAAGAGCACAGAAGTATGTTTATATGTCATACTAGAAGTGGTGTTGGTTGTTGACTAAAGAGAAATTTTGTACTTGCGCTTCAATAGCTGCAGAGTTATGTGCCAAAAATAGTTTCATTAAAGTAGATATGAATTATTAGTGGAGGAAATAGCTGTAAATATGAAATTTACTAAAAATTTGAAATCTATAAATAGGGAGACATTTGAGTGTATAAAATTATATGTATTTGAAATCTTGGGAATAGTATGGTACAAAAAATACTGTTTATGACTTAGATTTATTATTATTTTTGGTGGTTAGTGTCCACTCAGAAACTGTAGAATTTTCCATAATCTTTATATTTATTCTTCTTGAGATTGAGAGATAACATCATGATTATTCAGAGAGTGAACATTGTAGGGGACTAAGTTTTCCCAAGGGGATGTTGTGACTGAATAGGAATTTTTACTATATGATTCTTTGTTCTCTGTGATCAAAACTCTGACTTTGTGAAAACTTCATCTTAGAGGACATAGGAGCCAAAGGCAACAAAGTTTACATCCAGACATAGTGAGTGAGTAATGTGATTCATAATTGATTAGTAATGTCTACTATGGATGTCAAGAAATAGTATGGTCTACAAGACAGAACAAGGATTATTGAAAATAGAACTGGCCTCTGGATCAGAAGCCCTGTTTCAAGCCAAATTCAGGTATCAAACTCTTTAAACTAGTGACTATAGACAAATCATCTGTTTTTCTCACTTAAACAAAAGGAACATGATTAATCAGCAGTGGGTATTTGAGAAATTATGAATATTGCCTAAGGAATTCTTTAGGACTTTCATAAGAAAATTCTCATTTTTGTGCTTCCAATTGTTACATGAGGGCTTTGTATTTTACACATTTTAAGTGCTCAATAATCTGACTTGGGAGGTACCACATAAAACTGTTGTGTATTTTCTTTTTAGTTATTGTTTTATGAGAAAAAGGTCTGTCTCTGACTTTAACCCAACTTTTGAATCAAACATGTTATACAACTTTAAAAATCATTAGTAAAAGTCAGGCATGGTGTCTCATGCCTTTAAGCCCATCACTTGGGAAGCAGAGGTAGAGGCCATGAGCTCAAGGCCAGCCTGAGACTACATAGTAAATTCCAGATCAGCCCAGGCTAGATTGAAACCCTACCTTCAAAAACAAACAAACAAATAATTAAATAAATAAATCATTAATAAGAAAGAACATACAATAAAACGGTGGACAATTCAGAATCTATTTGTTTTATTGCAAAATAATGCATTGTAAAACCAATAACATAAATTTTAATTTAATCTATCTTGGTGATAGCTGGAATTGATTCTGTTGGTACTTAATATTTTTGTAACAATAGTGAAAATACAAATACAAGGATGAAAATGTTTAGAATAAAACTTATTTCTAAAAGTTGCATTTTAAAGGAAAATTAAATCACAGAATATTATACCTATTTTAAATTTAATTTTAGAGCAAACTAATTAGCATATTGAGATCCTAAAATTTTCCAAATAATTTATCTAAAATATTTTACTTTATAAAAATCAAATTATTTTCAGGAAGCACCATACCTTAAAAACACTAGGGAGTTTTCCTTAGCAAATGCTCCTCTATTCCATCAGACTGTGTGGCATTTGCTGATACTCAACAACTATGGAAATTTGGAAGGTTTCTTCTCTTTTTTTTTTTTAAACATGTTTTATTCCTTTGCATGTGCCAGGCACAACTTATGTACAAATTAACAGAATTTGTTCTATGAAATAATTTTATTATTTGATCCAACAATAATGACAAAAGCCAATCATTTATTAAGAAGCAGGAATGACTAAGTTTTTTCTTAACTGTATTATTATTGGATTCAGAAATCTAAACACCAACAGCTGCTCGATATAAAATATGATTTGTGTGTTCATTCTGGCTCAAGCTGTAGAATGAAAATTGTATTTGGAAAAATTTGAACATTGGAATATTTGAGCATGTTAATTCAGTATTATAAAACACATATGAAATACTTCTGTAATCCATTCTTTTCATCACATCACTAGTTCCACTTATTTTCATTATACTATTTAGACAAATAAAAACAGCACAGATGCCTGAATCTGATGTTCTCAGCATTAATTACACATTCTGATTCTACTTAGTAATATTCCCTTTTAAATTGTCTTTTTAATGAAAAGATCAAAATAGTACTAGGAATATTTCCTTAAAACTTAAAGTAAAAACAAAAAAAGAGCTAGACTCGTGTTACATTTTAATTCAAAACATTATTTTCCCAAGGATGAGCCCACATTTACCACTCAGAATAGTACACTGACCCAAAAATAAAACAGCGGTACATATGCCCATTGTCACTTAAAATTGCAAGACCAGAGAGAAACTGGAATAAGGGAGGGGAACAATGTGTCCAAAAAAAACAATTATGCTATTAAATCACTACTAATCAAATATACCAAAAATTACAAGGGACTTCCAATTCTTTTCCTTTTGGAAAAGCCCCCAATATTCAGCCACTGCTTGAATTGTAGTCCTAAGTAAGAAACAGATCCCATACCATAGCCAACACATTATCTGAATGTTTTTGCAGCAGAATAACATAGTTCCTTAGTCTAATCAATTTTAGTTAGTAAATAACATTAAAGAAAGTTATTTGCTTTTCAGTACTGAAAAAGCATGACTGATGTTTTCCTCATAAGGAAAATTTGAAGATCATACTCATGCTAATGGAGAAGGTTATGGCTGACAGTGGTGGCAAGTTGGCTCTCTGGCAGCTTCAAATGGTGGCATTTACTTATGTGAATTCTTCCCAGCCCAGCCTGCTTTTCAGCTTCATAGGCTCAGAAACTTGATCTCACTAGTGTTTGAGAGTGGATTAGATGTCTGCATAAGGACCCACATTAACTAAGCTCACGAGAACTAATGGGTAAAACTAGAATGGTAAATTATTATTTCAACATGAGGAGCCTTAACTGTGGCCTGCAGTAACATTTGCTCCAGCATGATTAGGATTTCCCAGAAGAAAGCATTGGTATGAGCCTGGTCAATATTTGCCTCTCACAGTCTATCTTGTATTACTCAGGATCTTTAAAAAATTTTCTGTCTGTAAAGACACTTAATAAAGAGAATAGCTCAAAAGTCAGCAAGACCACCTTGAGTTGATTTTATAGCTTTATTTTCTTATGTACTCTTGTATTAAAGCTGTTTGATAGGAGAGTATAAAGAGTGTCACTGTAGTCTTCAGCTACTACCACCATACTGTTACCTCAGTGGATTTTATTCCCCCTGATATCTAGTAATCTAACATACTCCTAACAGTAGATATGCTTTCAAGTAATGGCCTAAACATTAAGATAAATGAAATTAAATACAGTCAGCTATTTGCTTTGATGAATAAGAATTTTCATAAAACAATACATGTTATAGTTTCATGTCTTTTAATGATACTAAAAAACCCAGTTGTAATCTTCTTCATACTGACATTTGTATTCAGTATATTTTCTTTTTATAATGTTAAGAATACTTTAGAGGTTTCCTTCACTTATGACTTGAGAATATCTGAGAATGATACTACTTTTGTTCTACGTCAGGTTGTCAGCAATTCTACATCATCTGATCTGAATAAACTGATTCTCACATCACACCAATTACAAAAGGCAACAGGGCAATCAGCAAATAATAATTTCATAGGCTTCCTTTATGTTGAACAAATTAATCTTGGGAGCAACTTCAATGCCTCTATCAGGCCATGGCCAGTATCACTTCCCCAGTGAGAGCTATGCTGACTTCTCAGTGCATCCCACTTGCAACTGCTCTGCTTTCGCCATAGCTTGAATTGCACGGGTACACTGACAGATTCACTTTGAGCATCTTCAGAGTTCAAGCCTATGGTTTACTTTGGGTGGATGCTCAATAAACCATGAATTCATATTGGAGGCACAGTAATTTCCATTCATGTGTTCATGGATATAGAAGACAACAGATTTTAATCTATCCCTTTAAAATTAAAACTGAAGTGGATACAGCTTTGAGAAGATGACCTGCTCATTCAGGAAAGCTTATCTTAACCTGTGTCCTAAGAAACAGGCAGACCAAGAAGTTGAACAGTTTCCAGAATAGGAAAGAGTTTAGGTGATTATAAACAGAAAAATAAACTTGTAATATATATATTTTAAACCCCTGTCAGAAAAGATAGTATGAGAACCTATTTTTTTTTTTTTTGCAGTTAATGTAACTCATCTATTTCATGCCATGTTTTAAAATGCCAATGCCCTTTTAAAAACTTTTGTTGTTTCTGAGGAAAATTTTGTGCCACAATTCACACAGCATTGTTTGTACTTTTAGCTCAATATTAAAATATTGCAAGTGTGTTTTTATAAAGGGCTGGAACACGATCTGAGCAATGCAGGTAACGGGGTGACAGTTTCTGAAAGGATGCTGCATTGGATGCTTTATGAAAACTAAAATTATCATTCAAAATTGGCTAATTGCAGTATTTATTACTAAAAGCCCAGGATAAGGTAAAATCTACACTGACAGTTTCCTTTACACATCCCAGATCTTTGGCATGTTCCGTGGTGCCAAGATGTTTGGCTTCCAATACAGTCGTAAATAAGCTAGTAACCAAAATATCATTTTGTCAACAACCAGATTAATTTGCCCTCCTTTGCTGAAGTTGATGATTTCTCTAAATTAGAGAAATATAACCCAGGACCACATAATATGATAACTAGTCAGACAAACATGACATTAATGAATACCCATTCTAATAAAGTAATTTACAAAGTTAGCATATCCAGACAGTTAATAAAATATTCACTATGCAGAGAAGAATGTACTTAAGTCAAAGCAAATTACTTTTGCTGTTTTATAATAGAGAATGTTTTTAAATAAGTTTTTAGCCTGTTTTGGAAAAAATGTGACACCCTCATGCTGGCTTTTATAAGAACATGCTTTTGACAAGAACCTCCTAGTTTAATTTTAAACAAAATGTATTATGTTTAATTATGACAGAGTTATAATTTATTTTAAATATTTAAAAAATAATCCCTAGCCAAGAGAAATGCAGGATATTTTTAAATATAAAATACCTTGCTTTCTAAGTATTTTTTAAACATTTTTTTGCTCTGTATAACACACAAATATATAGGGAAAATATATATTAAGTAGACCTTTTCACCTTCTCTCATTAGATTAGTAAAATTCCACTAATCACAGAGGAACTGAAACTAGTACTTGAAATATTGATGACCATGTACACATATTTTAAAGTTACCTGAGCAAGCCAAAATTCTAAGTGGTCTGAAATACACAATAATTTTGTGATACTTTGAATACGATATTTACTTTTATAAGAATCCACACACAATGTCATTAGTTAACCACATGCTTATTATATTTAGCTAGATTCACTATAAATGCCGTTATAACACCTGTGGTTTTCCTCATTAAGAACTGAATGGATGGGGTCAGGGGTTGAAAGGGCAGCATATGCACCATGAAAGAACTAGTTAACATAGCCTATTATATTGGTGCACTGGTAAATCTCATTTCTATTCATCAAATGATTAGTTCAATCAATATTTATTCCTCTATGCTCCCTTTGTCTTGAGCTACAAAGGAAACATCCTTCAAATTCATGGCATAAGCCTTGTTATCTATGAATTTGTTGCTTAATTTGAGAGGGAATATTTTATTTATTTGGCAGTCCTGAATTCTTTGATTCCTTTTCCCTCTAATTATCATTAGATAGTATAATGGAGTTTTGTGTAGATTATTTATAAATAGATGCTATTAGTAGTTCCTCTTTATGTGACTTAAGTACCACATGGAGCCACATCTTCCCTCAAAATGCTCTGGAAACTTGGTCTGTTTCTGTAAATATGTTTGAGTTTGGAAGTCTGGATTGTGAAAGCATAGAATGATTTTCACTCAAATATTCATTCTTTTTGTGTGAGTGGGTGGTTACAGGCACATACATATACATATTGCGTATCAGTGTGTATCAACAGACGCCTCCGAAGACTGCTATTATCTGCTAGGGATTCTGTTAAGTCAGAGATTCTAGTCAAAGTAAGATTAAATATTTGCAAGAACTGTAATTGAAAGATGATTACAAAATTACAGGAATAATACTTTTTGTACAGAGCTTATTTTATCAAAGGTCAACATTCATTATATCATTAGTCTGCTTGATTTCTATGCTTTATGTAAGAGTGGGTGGAATAAAGGACTTATAAATTATTAAACACACTTTCTTGTGCTATGTTTTTACTTTTCTATATATTTTAGTATCACAATACCCAATTTTTTGTTAATATAAATATAAATTTACTTAATGGCAGTGTAATGAAAGGATATTATTTATTTATTTTTGTCTATGTGGAATAAATTTAGGGAAGGTTTAGTTTTAAGGAATTCCCTATATGCTACTAGAATGATAAAATATTATTTTACATTATTTCAGTAACTAATAGCTTTTGCATTCACAATATATATTCATGTACTTTTAATTTAGCCAGAATTTGACAGTTTTCACTTTGGTATATATATATATATATATATATATATATATATATATATATATATATGTGTATATATATATGTATATATAGTCTGTGTGTAAATATTATATTTCACTAATGCATATTAGCAGTGATGTCATTTTTCATAATTTATGCTGTACTTTATAAATCTGCAGAATCCAAGTAGACTTGTATATACGGAGTTTTGTAACTTAATAACTTACTAGAA
Organism: Orientallactaga sibirica; assembly: GCA_036365145.1. Lineage (NCBI taxonomy): Eukaryota > Metazoa > Chordata > Mammalia > Rodentia > Dipodidae > Orientallactaga > Orientallactaga sibirica. The sequence continues at coordinate 60,623,495 of JAEOAD010000001.1, forward strand.
TTATCTTAAACTTTGTTAATTGAATGCTATAATATGCAATTTTATGCAATTTAAATTAGAGATCAATCATAAAAGCAAAAACATCAGTTAATGTGCTGTGAGTTACATTTGTATTTTCTTAGAACTATTGTACTAAACAGCATACACACTTTACAACAGGCCATCTTACATTCCTACAAGATGAATGTAAGATTATAAAATATGTAACCATAGCTTAAAACATTTCCTTGTCTTTTTATGTTGGGAAATTTCATGTATTAAATCATTTTAAAATCATATATTACTTTTAGGAAAAAAGTAATCATTTTTACAAGACTCGACTGTCATGAAGACCAACTCTAAAATTCTCAAAATTCTTGGTGCTATAATATCTTTGTTGTAAAATTAGTCCTTGTGATTTGGAGACACGGTGTAAACTTGCTCATACATTTGTTAATAACTTAATATTTAACACAATGATACCAAGGGAAGTAAATATTGATATTTATATTTGATTACAAGCATAAAATGATGAGTTATTTATGCTTACTATCACTTTGAGAATGACAGAACAAAGCATCTTTAAAGGTCCCATAATAAGCAGAAGTTTCATTGTTGTTAGGAGAAAACCTAAGGATTTATGAGATGTTTGAATGTTAACAAAGGAGTTTTAATTTTATGATTCTTTTTGATGACTCCTGATCCTCAGATTTTCTATCTTTACTTTTTCAACCTGGTTACTGGAAGAGTAAAAGTCATGGTGGTTCTCATGGTTATTAGTCCAAGGATGACAACACCGCTGGTCCCAATGGTTGTCACTGATTGCCCTGGGATGCTGAGGGTGGGTCTAGGCAGGAATCAGTAATTATAACTATTGAAGAAAATATATTATTTTTGTATGCATATTTTTCAACAATACTAGAAACATAGCTTTAGGATTTTTCTTTAAACCATTGTTGATTTTTTTGAAACAGAGATAGTTAATTGATTATTAATATCTTAATGGATAATTTTTAAAAGACTAATGACAGAGAGGTCCTTCAGCAGGGCCGTTCAATTGTGTGAGGTGCAATGTTGATTAGAAATAATTAATTGGAGTTATTAAATTGGAATTAGTAGAGGAAATTAATAGCAATAACTTGTTTATTTTTAAAAATCTTAAGGCCCTGTTGGGACATTCTGAGTTGTATACTTTCCAAGGTGGCCATGACTCAGAATAAGCTGGTTTTTTTTTTTTTTTTTTTTTAAAGTCTAGCAGGTTATAGAAATTTGCTACTTGTAATGAACAGGCAGAAACTGGACTTCAGAAAAGCCAAGGCAGGTCCTTTACAGCAAGTGTAAAACCAGAGTTCTAATCCTTAAGTGACAATCACTATTGATTGAAAGGGCATCTGTGCCTTGTTTGGGGAAGCAGGGTTTTCTGTGGCTGTAGGAACGAAAATGTAATAAAAAGTTTGCAGAACACTCATGAAGGAGCTGGGAAAACTGCACCTGGCTCACCCATTTCCCACCAATGCAGGGACCCAATTAAAAGTTCCTCTTCCCTGTTCAGAAGTTTCCTTTTAAGAAGTGGTAAGACAAGTGTCTCTGTCTCTAGCACTCGTGAAGTACCTGTCATAGACAAAGGGTGAAAAGCTTGGTGTGGCACCAAACACAACCTCTTGCACCCTGTGTCACTGGTAGCCACAGCTTTTAGCATGTATCCAGGACCCAGTTCACCTCTGGGGTAGTACAAGGAACTTCAAGATCAGAGCTATTTAACCTCTTTCTTAAGCCAAAGCTTACCTGGGAACAAAGTCTCTTAAACACCTAGGTAAAGACAGGGGGCTAGATGGGGATGGCCTGCTCAGGGCATGGGTTGCTGGATTGCCCCTCCATAAGGACCCCCCAAGGAATTCATTCAATCTTGGACCACATTCATGTATCTTACAGTGAAATGACTCAGGCGAATCCCTATTGCCTGAGGAAAACTATGGAGCCAGCCTGGGATGAAAACAGTGTCAGGTGGCACAGGGCAGGGTGTAGGAAGGGCATGGAGTGCACACTGTAAAGCCACTTTTAACAGCATCTCTTCCCAATAGTCTACCCCAAAATAGCCTGCTTAACCCTGCCCTGGGGAAAGCTGATTTGTTTTCCTGCTCTCACCTTTAAAATTCACACTCAAGTTCAACCCCCAACTTCTGCAAGACTTTTGAATATCCTGGGTCTTTGCTCGTTTCACACCCTTCCCTCCATGTGGACCGAACCTGGGGCCTCTCTTTCCATTTTTACTTAACAACCTTTCCTTAACATTTTAGGCAGGAAGCATGTAGGGGCCATGGAAGAGACAGTAAGAGGTCTAAAGAGATTTGACCTGTGTTTTTCTGGACCAAGTTCCCTCCAGAATGCCTGTGGGGATTTGCCTCAGATTGAAACTAGTGCGTGGTGCTGGGCAGCCTGGTGAGGTGGGTGATCTGGGACAAAGATGTGGCTCACTTTGGATTTCAATCCTTCAAGCCCCTCGGGTCCCCAAATCGACCACAGCAGTGAATGCTGACTGTTGTCTTTAGCCGGAGCAGCGCCATCAAGGTAGAACGCGCCAGCACGGAGCTACTTTCCAGGCCACAACCTTCATAAGGAGAGGTGCGCAGCTCTGTGTCCCAGGTCTAAGTTCAGGGTACCCACTGAGGTGGCACGTGGTTCCCCGACCACCAGATAGTATGAACCTAGCCATCTGCTTGTTGGGAGAGGAGAAAGCACAGCTAACTGGCAGCTTCCAATGGGAACAAGGGAAAAAGGGAAACCGAAAGGAAAGGGGATGGGATAGTGGGACTGACAGGACAGAAAACGAAAAACAAAGACAGGGGCTTTTCTCTCTAAGGCGCTGTCCCAGCCAATAGTATAAAACAGTTCCCTGAAAGAATGTGGATAGTGGAAAATGTGACCACCCTCCGCCCCCAACAGGACAATCATCTGGAGCCAGCATACACACATTCACAAGTTCCTCACTTCTAGGTCTCCAGTCAATCAAGACAATCACATCAGGCCATCCTGTCCCATATCTAGACTCCTCTACTCATCCGTGGACAGCTTCTCTTCATTCCTTTCCCTCCTTCCCTGACCTGCAACATCCCAGTGTCCAAGCGGATGACCCCAATATATACATATATTTCTGAGGTCAGGCTTAGGGTTCCCACGGGAGCTAGGGTAGGAAGTCATGCCCACTCGCGCCTCTTGAGAGTTGGGAGAGTGGGCATGAGACTGCAGTTCAGAGGGTGGCAAGTGGCTTTTGAAGCCCAGAGCCCCTCTCTTCCTGCCCGTCCCAGGTGCAGGAAGACCCTTTCTCTTTTCAGGGAATCTGGAGAGAGTTGTAAAGGGAACAGAAAAATCCCCCAAGAACTGCGGTTCGACCGGCCGGCCTCTTCTTCCACAGGGAAGTTGCATCCAAGTGGAAAGTGAGCGAAAAGTGGTTGGGGCACAGTGCAAGAAATTTGTTTCATAGGGAAAGAGATGGACACACTAACTCTCCAAGACCCCAGCAAGCTGCTCGGGTAGCCCAGAATGTACTCTGAGCAGGTGACTCGTCTGTGTTGCCCCCCTAAACCCCGCGCCCCATCTCGCAGCCTCCTGTTGGCCTGGGGGTCCCGCGCTGCCTTGGGTGGCAGTGGTCCTGGCGGGAGGGCGCGCCGGGCACCGCAGCCCCTTGGACGGGATTAAGGTGCGCGAGACCCGCTGCTGGATAACGCGGCCTCTACTCTCCCGAACTTTCTATGTGCAACTTTTTGGAGGCCAGTCTTGGCCAGGATGCAGCAGCAAGGGAAAGAAGAAGCGTTTGGGGGGAGGTCCGGACACCGCCCCTCGGTTACCACCGCTGGCGGGGGACGCGCTGCAGGCTGGGACACTCGGGGGTCTGGAACCTCGATGAGTGTGTGTGTTTGCGTGTGTGTGTGTGTGTGTGTGTGTGTGTGTGTGTGTGCGCGCGCGCGCGCGTGCGTCCCGGGGCCCTGGACGCCCACTCAAGGCCTGCGACCACGCGTGCTCCCCCACCTCCCCGGGGCGCTTCCAGCCGCCTCTGCCCAAAGTCAGCCTCTGCCGCCCTCGCTCCAGCCGCCGTCCGCTTCCGCGCCGAGCGCGACGCGCACACGCACACGCACCCCGACCCCGGCGAAACCGCAGCAAAGTGTCCTCCCGCGTCAACTCCTGGAGCGTCCACGGCGCCCCGCAACTTTCAACTCCGGGAAGTGCGCGTCGCCAGGCTCCTTCCCTCGGGCCGAGGGCTCCGCTCCCTGCCCCCGTGCCCCAGCCTCTGGGACCCTCGGAGCCCGCCCGCCCGAGGCCGCTTACCTCGCATGGTGTGGCCGCTGTCCCGCTCCGCGTAGTCATGAAGCTGCGCCCAGCCCGAGCCCCGGAGCCCAGAAATCCCGCTCAGCACGAGGGACGGAGGAGGTCTGCGCAGAGGCGCTCCGCCGAGGACAGCATCCCTTCAGCCGGACGGACGCACGGACGGACGGACGGACGCCGCCTCGGCCGCACCGTGACGTGTCGTGGGCCGCCGTTCGCTGCCCACACTTCGGATGCGGTGGCCGGTGGAGGAGGCTGTTGTTTGTTGTTGTTTGTTTATTTGTTGGTTAGGAAGGGTGGACACAAGGTCCTGGCTTGGCTGGTGCCCAGGTTCTGTTTTGCTTTTGTTTTTCTTTTCTCTTTCTCTCCACTGTGGTTCTTTTCTTTCTTTCTTTCTTTCTTTCTTTCTTTCTTTCTTTCTTTCTTTCTTTCTTTCTATCTTTCTTTCTCTCTCTCTCTCTCTCTTTATAATGCCACCGCCTGGGGCTCAGAAGATTTCTTTTGTGATCACTTGGACAGTCGAGGAGGAGGAGAGGAGGAGGAAGGGCAGTAGCAGCAGCAGCAGCAGCAGCAGCAGCAGCAGCAGCAGCAGCAGCAGCAGCAGCAGCAGAGTTGGTGGTGGTTTTGTTAGTTACAAAGAAGAGGGAGAAGGATCAAGGGGGGGGAAATAGGAGACAGAAAAGAAAGAAAGGCTGCGTGGATAGCGGAGCATGTGCGTTTTCACACGACAGCTGTGCCTGTTCGCGGATCCACAACGTGAATTTTCACTGTTCGTTTGCAGAGAGGACGGGAGCGAGGGAGAAAGAGGAGCGAGGTGGAGAGAGCGAGTGCCGAAGGGGTTTATACGCCACCGAGGGTTTGGCCAGACTTGCTGGCCCCGCCCCCTGTCAGCGCCGCGGCCAATCAGCGCCCCGTAGCGCTCGGCGAGGCCAAGCCCGCGGGGGAGGGGCGGGCCCCGGGAGAGGGGGCGGGGCGGGGTGAGCGACGCGGGAGTCGCGGGCTGCGGGGACAGCGACTGGGAATTGCAGAGCGTGGGATCTGGACCGAGTGCTTGGCGGGCACTGGGAGAGTCGGGCCCAAGTGCAGGTGACAGTCACTTCTGACTCCAGCTGCCTGGAAAGGGTCCTTGGGTGGTCCGTCGGAGGCCCGAGACGCGGGAACTCTGAGTTCCCTGCGGGCCCTGCACAGTTGCATTCGCATTTATGACAGCGCGTGGCAGAGTCCTTTTTTCGGTCAAGTTCTCATCTTTGTCAGGGGTGTCCATCCTTCAGGTTCAGAAGACAAAACCGGGTCCCTCACTTTTAGCGCGACATAGTCCTTGTGGGTAGTCATCAGCTTCCTTTAAAAACATGGTTTCCATGCTCCCTTCCTTAATGTTTAAATATTAAATAAGTAGCCCCCAGCCTCACTTTTGTCCCTCCCTCTGCCTTTCCCCTCTCCCTCCATCCCTCCATCGCTGTCCCCCATCCTGTGCTTCCTTTTGAAAATGGCTTTTATTAACATTTGGAAGATCCCCTGGCTCTGGGATACAGACTTAGTGACCAGACCCCTTTTGGCCATGTGGTCACCTCAGTGCTGGGTCACCTGGCTAGGAGCCAAGGCTAGAAGGATAGTGTTGTCCAGTTTAGTGGGTGAAGGTTCAAGGCTTTAAAAGGGGGGAATCTAACTAGTGGCTCCCTGAAGACATTCACCTACTTGGAGGAGCTGACCATAAAACAAAGGTGGAGTTATTTGTATTCCTCAGATGAAATTTGCCATCTGACAATTTATTTGTATTCTGATAAAAGTCGTGTATGTATATGAAAACCATGCCTTTGAAAAAACTTTTTCCTTGTCTATGGACATTGCAAATACATCTAATAGACATCACATCTACTTTGATTCCCTGTAGTTGAGAATTTCTTAAACAGTTTGTTACTTAGTCACCATGAAAAACTGGAAGGTGACAGTTTGCCAGAGTTCTTCATTCTGAAAGCATAGACAAACTCAATGCACACCAGTGAATAGAGGAGGAGGCCTCATTATGTTTTAGGTACCCAAATAACTTGATTTTTACCAGGGCTTTTCCATGTTATTTATGCTGTAGAATTAGGGGTGCTTGGTTAATTTGATCACTCTACACTACCACAATGTTTTCCCTTCCACAAGAAAAGGACTACTTGCTGGCTTCTTCACCAGTGTTAAATTGACTCAGCCCTGCCATTAATTAAATGAAATGAGCAAAAGTTACTGTTCAAAATGGTTATTCCCTTTTAAATACCTTTCTCCTAGATTTGTAATTGACACAGTAGTTAATCTTTTAAGATAATATTTAAGGCTCCCTGGTTTTATCATTTTTAATCAAGTAAAATATATTCATCATAACTACATTAAAGCTGCAGTAAGTTATGCCTAATTTAGTTGCTTCATTAAAAACTACTGCATATAAAATAGAGAAGAAACAAATTGTGACTGTAACATTCAAATTTTATGAGCTTCAAGCAGAGACACGAGAATACTGAAAATTTCAAACTCTTTGTAAACACTATAATTACTATTGTTATTTTATTTTTCTATTTCTCATTAAAGAGAAGGTTCAAAATCCAAGAAGTTTAATTCTTTTATGAACCATTTCTAGTGAAATGTTTACTCCGAAATGTTTTCTAGAAGTATAATTTTACAATTATTTAATATGATAGTAATATATAGATATTACTCCTCCCTATACATTTTATGTGTTTTATATTTTGTGAATTTAACACTGCAAAATTTTTTAATGATACATTGATTTTGTCTAAATATTTTTGGAAAAAAAACTGTTAGCTAGAAATAAAGATGAGTTATTTCAATTTCCTAACTGTATTATACATATGTTGATGCAAACATCTTCATTTTATTTTTGAAAAATAAGCAAGTGCCAATGATTGGCTATAGTTTTGTGGTTATATGGAACATTTTGGTCCTTCCTAAAACTGAGTTTGTCAGTGTTTCCAATGAATTTCCCATTTATTTCAACTGAATAGATCCCATTTGTGTAAAATAAATATTCAACATTTCAATAAAAGAAACCAGAAAATTCCATTAACATAACACTTACGCATAATCTGTTTTGTATCCTACCTGCTAACAAATATTCATGTTTTAAAATATAATAAAGTAAAATAATAAAATATATTTGTTCACATAAAATACAGTGCCAATGATTTAACTTATATAAACTGTATGTTCTCTTGTGGATGACACTCTGCTTTTGGATTTGGGTCTCATGGATATTCTGTAGGCAGATCAATTCCAATGACTATCAATTAGTCACACAGCCTTGTGCTCAATCTCAAGAGCAGATATAATTTCACTTAATGCTTCCTACATACCTGTCAGCACCCCTCAGCAGTCTTTATCATTGTGAAAGTTGACAAAGAGAGAAATAAAGCTGACTTTAATACCAAAAAATGCAGACAAATATAAGAATTTTTCAAATTTGGTTATATTTAATATGAAAGAATAAAGTACTGAATTTTCTGATGCTAAAGGTATTCAAGACGGGGTTGAACAAAAGGTTCTGATGAAGATGCTGGTAGAAATTTCTGTACTGGGTTGGTAGTTGTCTAGAATGCATCTGAGATCATTTGGGATTCCAAGCTACCATGTACCAGCAGCTACACCAGAGCTCCTGGGCCTCTGACTTGAGAAGGTGAGTATTAGAGCAGGAGAGAAGCTCTGGAGACTTCATAGGTTCTTGATAGTTACTGGTAGTAGATATCAATTATAAATGAATTGTAAGGCATTCTGACATTTTAACCTCTCCTAATTTGGGGAATAAGCAATAATGGCTCTATCAATATAAAAGAAAGGTAAATCTGCAGGCTGGGAATAAGGTTTGGTGGTTAAACGCACATGCTTACAAAGTCTGACAGCCTGAGTTTGATTCCCCAGTGCCCATGAGAGCCAGATACAAAGTGGCACATACATCTACAATTAATTTCCAGGGGCAAGATAAGCTGGTGTGCCCGACTATTCTCTTTCTCCTCAAAAATAATAAATATAAATAAATAAATAAAATAAACAAATAATAAATAAACAAATAATAAATAAAATAGAAAGGTAAATCTTCTTATCTTCCTATTAGTGTAGTTTGTGAAATGGCCTTGATAGGCTTAGCTGTTTGTACATTCCATCCTCAGGTGTGGTGCTGTTTGGGAAGGCTGTGGAACATTCAGCAGATATTGCTTCACTAGAGGAAGTGGGTCACTGAATGTGGTCCTTGAGGTTTTATAGACAGGCTCCACTTCCTGTTCACTCTCTTTGCTCTCTGATTGTAGACATAATGTGCCCAGCCACCTCCTGCTCCTGCTCCTACTGTGGCATCCTTTCCTCTTATAAACTGCTTCCTATTCTGATATTTGCTCACTACATTAAAAAAGTAACTCATACAGTATTTTCATATTAACTACTACTTTTAATTTTATTCACAGTTTTCAGACTGTATTAGTATTTTAAGTTGTTTCTGCCTAAAGCAAAGATACAAATTTGACAAATGTTGAAAATAAAAAAAAGAAAAATATTAAAATGTATCGTCAGTACTTTATAATAGGCAGTAATACAAAATAGCCTCAATAGGGCTGGAGAGATGGCTTAGCGGTTTAGGCGCCTGCCTGCTAAGCCTAAAGAACACTGGTTCCAATCTCCAGATCCCACGTTTAGCCAGATGCAAAGTGACCCAAGGGCGCAATGCTGCACTTGCCTACAAGGGGGCGCACACATCTGGAGTTCGTTCACAGCCGCTGAGAGGCTGCTGCCACGCCCATTCTCTGTCTCCCTCTCCCTCTCTCTCTGCCACTCTCCAATAAATAAATAAATAAATAAATAAATAAATAAATAAATAAATCAAAATAGCCTCAATATAAAAGGTAGAGGTGAGCCGGGCTTGGTGGTGCACACCTTTAATCCCAGCACTTGGGAGGCAGAGGTGGGAGTATCGCCATGAGTTCGAGGCCACCCTGAGACTACATAGTGAATTCCAGGTCAGCCTGAGCCAGAGTGAGACCCTACCTTGAAAAACCAAAAAAAAAAAAAAAATGTAGAGGTGAGGAGGGTGACTTTAGGAAAAAAATCAAAACATGCAGGTGAAGAGTAGAAAGAAGAGATAGTTGACATTTACTGGTGAATCATTTCATTTCTATGTATTTATACATTATAGCTCTGCTCCTTCCTGCTCAACTACCAAGTACCCATAAAGGCTGAGAAAGGAAAGTAACTTGTCCAGAGCACAAATCTAAAACTGTTGGGCCCAGGGTTCAAACAAAAATATACTACTAAAACGTAAAATTCTACCAGCACAGAAACCTCCTCCTTTTAACTGTTGAACTGACAAAATTTTACAATCTTGCTGGGAAAAAAATAGATGCTTAAAAAACATACATGGGGGCTGGAGAGATGGCTTAGCAGTTAAGGCGCCTGCCTGCCAAGCCTAAGAACACCGATTCCAATCTCCAGGTCCCACATTTAGCCACACACATAAGGTGACACAAGGGTGTAATGCCTAACTTGACCACAAGGTGGGACACGCATCTGGAGTTCATTCACAGCGGCTGAGAGGTGACTAGTGTGCCCATTCTCTCTCTCTCTCTCTCTCTCTCTCTCTCAAATAAAAAAAAAACAAAACAACAACAACAACAAAACATACACAGATGAATAAATGCATATTTGAACCCCGAGTCATTTCATAATAAAGCACTTTTCCAATTATTGCCTAAATGACAATGAATAGCAAACAGTGATTTTTGATTTGGCAAAGAAAAGGACACTGAAAAACATTTATCAAACAATAATGGCCTAATTTTGCTCATCATTTAGGAAAATATGTTTTTATTTTGTGTTTTTGCTTGTGTGTGTGTGTGTGTGTATGTGTGTTGCAGTATATGTGTGCTGTGTAGGCACAAGCATGTACCCTTGAAGTTCCCCATGAGTTTGTCTCCGTGGCTGGAGTAGCACATTGGGCATCCTGGTTTACTGCTCATTCATCCATTTTCATTTTAAGAGTTTGAGTGGAAGTCTCTTACTGATACCAGAGCTTGCTGTTTTTCATAAACCCACATGAGATTCCTTGCTCCCCTTTGCAGGACTGGTGTTACACGTGCACATGGTTTACATGGAATCTGCAGATTTCAACTTGGGTGGTTTCAGTCACCCTCAGGCCCTCATGCTTGTGCAGCAAGCACGCTTGACCACTATGCTATCTCTCCAGCCCGGAAAACACTTTTGTAACGAATATTTCATGGCAGAAATAATGGGAGCCTGAATTAACTTGGCACCAGCTTCATGGATAAGTCAAAAAGTGAACATTTCACCCATAGGGGAAAAGCCAAGTAGAGGGATTCTTTAAAAAAAAAAAAATGAGCTGGGTAGATGGCTTAGTGGTTTAGGCTCTTGCTTGCGAAGCCTAAGGACCCATATTCTACTCTCCAGATCCCTCCATAGCCAGATGCATAACGGTGAGGCAAGTGCAAGGTCACACATGCACACTAGGTGGCACAAGTGTCTGGAGTTTGATTGCAATAGCTGAGGCCGTAGTGAGCCAATTGTCTCTCTCCCTTCTGTCTCTTTCTCTTGCTCTCTCAAAAAAGAAAAAAAGCATTGGAGAGAGAGAGAGAGAGAGAGCAAGAGAAAGAGAGAAAATTGGTGTGGCAGGGCCTCCAGCTACTGCAATTGAATTCCAGAAGTGTGCGCCAACTTGTGCACATGTATAACCTTGTGCGCTTGTGTCACTTTATATCTGCCTTACATGGGACTTGGAGAGTCGAACATAAGTCATTAGGCTTCACAAGCAAGTGCCTTAACTGTTAAGCCATCTCTCCAGCTTGAGAGATTCTTTAAAAAGGTGAAGTGTGAGGTCATTTTCAGTTTTGGTATATGTCAGTGATAATTTTGACATCTTGAGTGTCAAACAAATTACAGGCTTGAGAAAGTATTTGCTGCATAGCTGACACACGACAGATTAATAACCTTTATGTACAAATGTATCAAAGCTTACAAACTGATAAACAAAATTCTCAAACTAGTGTTGGTAGAGAAGAAAGGGAGAGGGCATTTAGGGGATAACATTTTTCTTTATGTTTTTTTTTTTTTAATGCTGCAATTTCTCCTTCATGTTTATAACCCTGTCAAGGCTATTGAAAAGGGCCTTTACAGATTATTTTGTAAAACGTTTGGCATGTAATAAGTTTGGCATGTCTATGAAAATATGAATTGCAAAGTAAATGTAATACTTTGTAAACTTTCACCATTGTCACTGATACCCTTCAAAATTGACTCTTCATTCCGAGTCCAACACATACAAGTATCCATGTAGAGAATGTGCTCTAAGTTCTCCCCTGTATGTCAGCTCTTGTTCCTACTCATCAACTGTCCATTTAGCAGTGAAAGAATGTTGTAGTGTAAGTCAGGTAATAAGCATTCCTCTTCTAAAATAACATCTAGTCTTCCTTTTGTGTTGAAGACCTAATGCTTACCACTTGATTTGGCTTTGAATATGTATTATGAATTGCCTTTAAAGCCTTTGTAGTTATTAAACATGCTCCTTTCATTTTCAAATGTGTTACATTTATTTATTTTATTTTACTATTACCAAACCAAAGGAATGAATAAATTCAATTAATATTAAAGGTTTACAAGACAAGGACCTGGTATCATCATTTACCCAGCACAATGTCTTACACTTAGTATACACTTGGTAAAATTTTGTTGAATGAATTGATAACTTGGACCAGTATTCTGTTTTGAAAGCCTGTTTTAGGTATTTGCTAACATGCCTCCATATCACATCATGGTCACATTAACAACCATGTGAAATACAAGTTGTTCATTTCAGAGTAATGACATATTTAGTAATGATTAGATGGAGCAAAATGATACAAAACAATAACAAAAGCAAACCAAAGTGTTTGTTCTCACATCTAAGTAACAAAATAACTTCTGGCTGTCTACTTAGCCTATCTATTATGTACCACATGCTTATATCCATATGTTCAAGTTCTAAGTCAATGATATAGCATTAAAGTACTACGGTAGGGACTTTGGGAAATGATTAGACATAAGTGAGGTTATAAGGATAGAGCTCCCATGCTATAGCATCTTCTTTCTGAACCACATGAAGATACAGCAAGAAGGCATCGGTCTGTAAGTGAGAAACTAGGCTTTCAAGAGACCATGTGCCTGCTCAGCATCTCAGCCTTCAGAAGAGTGAGAAATACACGTCGGTTGTTTAAACTACCCTGTCTGTGTTTGCTTGTTACAATGCACTAAGAAAACTGAGATCCTACTTGCAACTGTGTATGTGTGAGTGTGTGTTGGAGTGTAAAATAACACTAATAAGTCTAAAAGAATAAAAGACATCACAACAGATTGCTCAGAACACCACAAGCGAGCAAATATTATTAACTTCTGATCATGTTTGCTATTTGCTTGGAAAACCTGTTTCATGAATTAGCAATAGTAACCTTTCTAATTTAGGACACTTAGAATTTGCTTGTCTATCAAATTTCCCACTAAATTAATACAAAGACTGCAACCTAATTTAATATTTCTATAGCACTAGTTTTCAAGTTAATTCCCAATTGCTTTAGTTCCCCCTTTCCACTCTGATTTTGAATTAATCAATTTTGGATTATTTTATTTTCCTTCTATTGGCATACTGATTTTACAACTTTTCACTGCTCTTTTAGTAATCGCTTGTGATGATGAATCTTGACTGTCAGTTTACCTGGATTGAGAAGCACCCAGGAGATTACTAGAATCTTTGGCTGAGTCTTTGGGAGCATGCCAAGAGATGATTACCCAGTGGGGGAGGACCTGCTCTAAATAAGGGCAGCACCATTCCATAGACTGGGCAGCTAGATGGGAGTAAAGGGAAAAGAAGGCAGAGCCTATTAGCATAAGCATTCTCCCTGCTTTGTGGTGACTATGATCTGAACTATTTTATTCTTTGATGCCTTCCCTGCCTCCATTGTTTGAAACCTCTGAAGTCATCAGCCAACATCACTCTTTCCTCCTTCACTATGTTTGTTGATGTTCTCATGCTTTTTGATTGGTAGTGAAAGGTCTAATATAGCCCCTTAGAGGAAAAGAAAGCCATGTATGTATTAGAGGCAATATAAACTGCTATTTTAACCACATGCCAGTTAATGCTCCAGTAACCATCTCAGACATGCTGAATGCCATTAGGATCCTCACCTTACATTTTAACTATATTTATTTAAACTCCCTAATAGAATATTACTATTAGTTTTTATTATTTTTAGGAGAGGCATTTCTTTGCCTTTGCTCCAAATTTTGGCTACCTAATTTCCTTGCATTTGCTTCCTTTTGGGAAACTTTTTTTTTTTTTTTTTTTTTCTGGTGAAAGCATTACTTTTAGTTTGTTGGCCCTTTAAAATAGACTGCTGCTGCCCTGGGTGTTGTCATGGATGGCAGCTAGTTTCTGCATTGCTTCACTTTTAGAAAATATTTTTCCTTTCTACGGATTTTTTATATGGTATTCATGTCATTCAATTATCTTGTGTTTTACATAAGTTTGGTGAAGAATTAGCTATCAATTTTCAGATGATCCCTTTGGAAAAAATGTATTTTGGGGGCATCTTTTTATGACTTTTCCATTTGTCTTGGATTCTCAGCTGTGACTGTGATGGGTTTAGGTGCCTTGATGTCCACTCTTTCATATCGTCCTCGGCCCATTCTCGTTCCATTCTGGAGGGATGTGGTATTTCACATATGTTAAAACCTTCCACATTGTCCCACATGGCCCTTCCATTCTTCTGTATATGTTCTATCATTTTGGTACCCCAGATTCAGTCAGGAAATGTTTCAGTTACTCAACTTTTACCTCACTAAAATACCTTAGCCATGACCAGTTTCCACTTTGTTCATAAACCTGGATTTTTATAATTTCAGTTATTATATTTTTAGTTCTAGATTTTTTGTTTATTTATTTAATTTATTTATTTGAGAGCGATATAGACACACAGAGAGAAAGGGGCAGATAGAGAGAGAATGGGCATGCCAGGGCCTCTAGCCAGTGCAAACGAACTCCAGATGCAGGCACCACCTTGTGCATCTGGCTTATGTGAGTCCTGGGGAATCAAGCCTCAAACCAGGGTACTTAGTCTTCACAGACAAGCACTTAACCACTAAGCCATCTCTCCAGGCCCTAGATTTTTTTTTGTTGTTGTTGTTGAGGCAGGGTCTCACTCTGGCTCAAGCTGACTTGGGATTCACTGTGTACTTTCAAGATGACATTGAACTCATGGTGATCCTCCTACCTCTGCTTCCCAAGTACTAGGATTAAAAGAGTACACCACCACACCTGGTTAGTTCTAGAATTTTAATTTGGCTCTTTTACATAAAGTCTAGTTATCTTAAAAATCTTTCATTTTGTCTTCTAATAGAACATATGGACACAGATTAACATTCAATCCATGTTTGATCGCTTTAGTGTCTGAGCTATCAGTTCACTTTATTTATTGATTTATATTCATAATGAATTCTTGAAAATATGGATATATTCTATAAGAATTTTTAAAATCCCTGGATGATATCAACACTACTTTTTATGGTAGTCATCATAGTGTGTTTCGTGTCATTACATCTTATGTTGTGAAGTTTACAAAGAAAATAAATTTATTTCGTTCATTAGTCTGGTGGTCAGATAGTCTAGACAGCATGGTGGCAACATTGGACTGCATCATGATGTGAGGGAGAAGCAGAAAGGGACTGATTATGTGCAGAAGAAACAAAGAAGCCACAGGGCTTACTCTTCTAGAACACTTGCAGGATGTAACCTGATGCTGCAAGAAAAGAAAGGATTTATTGTGGCTTATACTTTTGAGGGGATACATTCATCCTTGCAATGAAGGAATGGAAGCAGGAGCATGAAGCACAGCTGGCCACATAGCATCCAGAGACAGGAAGAGAGATCAAACAGGCAGCAGGACTATAGAAGCAGAATTGTGTGAGCCCTTTGGCACCATGAAAATATCATCATGATTCTTGCTGGCTGGATTTGGAGCTAAAGGGTTTGGCGCTTGCCCTGTTGGGTTTTGCTGTTGCTTTAGTTCACTCTTTCCTTGCTTTGCCACCACCCTTCCCATTTTGAACAGGAGTATTTTCTCTGTGTCATTATATATTGGTAGTATTTATTTATTATTCATTTATGTATAATGTGGTGTGCATGGTGTATGTGGTGTATGCATATGTATGTGGCCTGGTGTTGCCCTTTATACTTGCCTGACTCTAGAGTGGAATATGGGGTAACTGCTCCATCTCTTTCTTCTTGTCCTGTTTTGAACTAGCGACCCCTTTTACTGATTCTAGAGCTTCAGGGGTCTGAAGATTCTCAGGTCTCTGTTTTCTTATGAGACTGGGGTTACAGATGAGGATGGCCATGCCCAGCTATTTATATGGGATCTGGAGGTTTGAACTTGGGCAGTTTCAGGGCACTCACTTAACCCCTGAGTCATCTCTCTGGCCTGTAATTCGTGTTTTGATTTTGCATGGAGTCCTATGCAAAATCAATTCTAGAGATTGCCTTCAGTTGCAGCAGAGACTTTGGATTTTGTAATTTTTCACAGTAATGGCCATGGGGACTTTTAAATTTACTGTGCATTTACATTTCCAAAGCAAGTACAAACAAGTACATTGTTGCATGTTTCTAAGATCATTAGTTATACCACTCTTTCTTTTTGATTGCAAAAATCTGATCAATTCTATAAGAAAATTTTCATATTTAGCTCAATGGGATTATTTTCCCTCAAGATCTAATATAAAATTTCATCCTTGCAACTTATTACTATATTTCTCTCCTTGGGACAGAGAATGGACAGCTAAATGAAGCAGCTTTAAGAACTCAATTGTAATCACCATGTTTTCTGTAGGATGAATCTGCATACACACTGTGGGATGGTCCCGTTTGAATACTTTGTAGACCTGAGGTCTGACAGCATTTTGATAGATGAGACACATACATAATTTGAAAATTTAAAATGCATTGGCAGAGATCAGGAGAGGTTTGTGTTAATGGAAGGATGATTTTCTGGATCAAAGTAGACAAGGAAAGTCTAATTCCCTCAGCTGAGCATGGCTGCAGAATCTGTTTAGCAAGTGGAAAGAGAGGCTGATACAAGATGCACCATAGAAAGAAGAGCAAAGTACTTTCCCAATCTAACCAAGGTGAGGGAGGAGTCATGTTCCCACTCTGGAGGGACACTGAAAGTAAAGTGACAAAAGCCAAATGCTTTTTTCAAATGCTAAGAATGTATCTTTGGCCTCCCTAGTAAGATAATTGCAAATCTCTGTCATCAAAACGTGGGGGAAAAATTGTACTTGAATGTAAAATTTGTTAAACCAATAGCCAGGACTTAGACCAGAAACAGAGAGAAAATGCAAAGCAAAACAAATAATGATGAAAGACAAAACGAAACAAAACAAAAACAACAACAACAACGACGACGACAACAAAACCAATGAAAGGTGGTAATAAAATATAAAGAAAGAAATGTGAATAAATCATTTTGAAAGAGACAATATATGGTGTCTTTAATAGATTGATAGCTAAAGTGCAATGTCACTTTAGTGGAACATAGACTACCTCAGAAGCATGACGAGGAGCAGGCTGGTGTGAAAAGAAGGAGTGCAGCAAGGAAGAGGAGAAGAGAAAAGAAAGAGTGAAGGGTGCCTAGGGTAGAGAAACCCTTGCTTATTGGCTTCTGCAAGGGGAAGTTTATCACTTAGGACTAGAGTCAATAATCTGGTTTCCTGAGGAGTGGTACCTGGGTTTTTGTTTGTTCCTTTTCTATTTTTGGCTGTTGAGTCTCCAGGGTGTTCTTACAATGGTACCTTTAAACTACCAATCCTTGTCTTATTGTTTTTGTTGTGCTTTTCTAGGTAGGGTCTCACTCTAGTCCAGGCTGACCTGGAATTCACTATGCAGTCTCAGGGTGCCCTTAAAGAGTACACCACCACACCTGGTTAGTTCTAGAATTTTAATTTGGCTCTTTTACATAAAGTCTAGTTATCTTAAAAATCTTTCATTTTGTCTTCTAATAGAACATATGGACACAGATTAACATTCAATCCATGTTTGATCGCTTTAGTGTCTGAGCTATCAGTTCACTTTATTTATTGATTTATATTCATAATGAATTCTTGAAAATATGGATATATTCTATAAGAATTTTTAAAATCCCTGGATGATATCAACACTACTTTTTATGGTAGTCATCAGAGTGTATTTCGTGTCACTACATCTTATGTTGTGAAGTTTACAAAGAAAATAAATTTATTTTATTCATTAGTCTGGTGGTCAGATAGTCTAGACAGCATGGTGGCAACATTGGACTGCATCATGATGTGAGGGAGAAGCAGAAAGGGACTGATTATGTGCAGAAGAAACAAAGAAGCCACAGGGCTTACTCTTCTAGAACACTTGCAGGATGTAACCTGATACTGCAAGAAAAGAAAGGATTTATTGTGGCTTATACTTTTGAGGGGATACATTCATCCTTGCAATGAAGGAATGGAAGCAGGAGCATGAAGCACAGCTGGCCACATAGCATCCAGAGACAGGAAGAGAGATCAAACAGGCAGCAGGACTATAGAAGCAGAATTGTGTGAGCCCTTTGGCACCATGAAAATATCATCATGATTCTTGCTGGCTGGATTTGGAGCTAAAGGGTTTGGCGCTTGCCCTGTTGGGTTTTGCTGTTGCTTTAGTTCACTCTTTCCTTGCTTTGCCACCACCCTTCCCATTTTGAACAGGAGTATTTTCTCTGTGTCATTATATATTGGTAGTATTTATTTATTATTCATTTATGTATAATGTGGTGTGCATGGTGTATGTGGTGTATGCATATGTATGTGGCCTGGTGTTGCCCTTTATACTTGCCTGACTCTAGAGTGGAATATGGGGTAACTGCTCCATCTCTTTCTTCTTGTCCTGTTTTGAACTAGCGACCCTTTTACTGATTCTAGAGCTTCAGGGTCTGAAGATTCTCAGGTCTCTGTTTTCTTATGAGACTGGGGTTACAGATGAGGATGGCCATGCCCAGCTATTTATATGGGATCTGGAGGTTTGAACTTGGGCAGTTTCAGGGCACTCACTTAACCCCTGAGTCATCTCTCTGGCCTGTAATTCGTGTTTTGATTTTGCATGGAGTCCTATGCAAAATCAATTCTAGAGATTGCCTTCAGTTGCAGCAGAGACTTTGGATTTTGTAATTTTTCACAGTAATGGCCATGGGGACTTTTAAATTTACTGTGCATTTACATTTCCAAAGCAAGTACAAACAAGTACATTGTTGCATGTTTCTAAGATCATTAGTTATACCACTCTTTCTTTTTGATTGCAAAAATCTGATCAATTCTATAAGAAAATTTTCATATTTAGCTCAATGGGATTATGTTTTCCCTCAAGATCTAATATAAAATTTCATCCTTGCAACTTATTACTATATTTCTCTCCTTGGGACAGAGAATGGACAGCTAAATGAAGCAGCTTTAAGAACTCAATTGTAATCACCATGTTTTCTGTAGGATGAATCTGCATACACACTGTGGGATGGTCCCGTTTGAATACTTTGTAGACCTGAGGTCTGACAGCATTTTGATAGATGAGACACATACATAATTTGAAAATTTAAAATGCATTGGCAGAGATCAGGAGAGGTTTGTGTTAATGGAAGGATGATTTTCTGGATCAAAGTAGACAAGGAAAGTCTAATTCCCTCAGCTGAGCATGGCTGCAGAATCTGTTTAGCAAGTGGAAAGAGAGGCTGATACAAGATGCACCATAGAAAGAAGAGCAAAGTACTTTCCCAATCTAACCAAGGTGAGGGAGGAGTCATGTTCCCACTCTGGAGGGACACTGAAAGTAAAGTGACAAAAGCCAAATGCTTTTTTCAAATGCTAAGAATGTATCTTTGGCCTCCCTAGTAAGATAATTGCAAATCTCTGTCATCAAAACGTGGGGGGAAAGTTGTACTTGAATGTAAAATTTGTTAAACCAATATCCAGGACTTACCAGGAACAGAGAAAAAATGCAAAGCAAAACAAATGATGATGAAAGACAAAACGAAACAAAACAAAAACAACAACAATAACAACAACAACAAAACCAATGAAAGGTGGTAATAAAATATGAAGAAAGAAATGTGAATAAATCATTTTGTAAGAGACAGGAAAATATATGGGTGTCTTTAATAGATTAATAGCTAAAGTGCAATGTCACTTTAGTGGAATATAGACTACCTCAGAAGCATGACGAGGAGCAGGCTGGTGCGAAAAGAAGGAGTGCAGCAAGGAAGAGGAGAAGAGAAAAGAAAGAGTGAAGGGTGCCTAGGGTAGACAAAACCTTGCTTATTGGCTTCTGCAAGGGGAAGTTTATCACTTAGGACTAGAGTCAATCTGGTTTCCTGAGGAGTGGTACCTGGGTTTTTGTTTGTTCCTTTTCTATTTTTGGCTGTTGAGTCTCCAGGGTGTTCTTACAATGGTACCTTTAAACTACCAATCCTTGTCTTATTGTTTTTGTTGTGCTTTTCTAGGTAGGGTCTCACTCTAGGCCAGGCTGACCTGGAATTCACTATGCAGTCTCAGGGTGCCCTTGAACTCACAGAGATCCTGATCCTCCTACCTCTGCCTCCTGAGTGCTGGGATTAAAGGTGTGTGAAACCACAACCTGCCCAATCCTAGTCTTTTAATCACTATGAATTACCATGGGGAAGCCCAGTAGGTTTTTCTGCTTGGACTAATTTAGTACATACCCTGTAAGTAAGAAAGCAGTAATCCAGAGCAGTAGCCACAGTTCTCTGGTACAAGATTCTGAAAGGGCATTTGTGTGTTTTTCCTACAACATAAACACATCCATGAATGAAACTATTTTATGAGTGATCTTTAAATTTATTTTGGTGAAATATGCTTATTTGGAAATTATTTAGACTGAATAAAATTAATGCTATGATATATCTATATGTTAAAAAGTAGAAATAATCTATCCAAACCATTGAATTAACTAAAGTGCAATGCATTCAAGCCACCAGTCTCTTTCTCTCTCTCTCTCTCTCTCTTTTCAGACAGGAAGGTTTGTTACACAGAAAAAATACCCGGTACAGGAGAAAAAAAAAGTTTCCTTAATTAATTTCCTTAATTTTTGTGTGTCGTGAGTTTCAAAAGGAATGTAGTCAACGGTCGTAAGGGAGAAGGCAGAGCTTGGCAGTAATTGGTTATGTCAAGTCATGTGTGTAGGTACCTCCAGAGAAGGCTTGTGAGAATACTTCATGTATGTTAACCCGAGGTTAAGTTGACAAAGGCTTGCAGAAATCTGACTGAAGTACTGGTCTCTTTTATTCTTGCTTCTGAAGACACTGGCATAGCATAAGGAAATAGGTTTGTGCTCTGCCCAGCTCCAAGGGGGCGCAGTTTTACTCACTTCATGGACCAACAGAATTAAAAGAAAAGAGTAGCGTCCAGCAGAGGGCGCAGTGCTGGTGGTAGGACCTGGTATAGCAACTTCCTCAAATTGAGCGTCCTGGAGACAGAGAGTTTGATCACACAGAAGTAAGGCCAATTAAAGAGATGAAAGGCAGGATCTTCCAGTGGGGTGCTAACTGTAGATCATCAAACCAACATTTCAGCTTCAAGATCTTTGAACATTCATTGCTGCCATTACTATTATTGTTGCTGTCATTATTTATAATGTGCAGTTATTTATTTGTGTGCATTTGTGTATGAGCACACACGTATCATTCATGTACTACTTTATATCTGGCTGTAGTGGGTATTGAGTAATCAAACCCAAACCAACAGGCCTTACAAGCAAGTGTCTTTAATGGGTGAGCCGTCACCCGGGGCCGGACCTTTTATTTTGCATGAAAGTAGACCACATAAGGAATGAGGAGCTATTAGGAAAATGTAGATAGCTATTTACTTTTTGGAAAATTTCCGTTAACCAAGAAAACAAGAGTACTTTATTACAACATTTCATAAAATGTTCATAGGCTACCTGTCTATAGAATCATTTTTTTTTCTTTTCTTTCTCTGGCAAGTTCATGTTTCATTTAAATGTTGTAATAGGTTATGTCTTCAGTGTCCTGGCTGCATGTAACCTGGTCTTCTTACCTTGCAAAGTTATCTGGCCTGTGGAGCTCTCAGAGGCCAGACAAGAAAGAACTTGGCAAAACAAATAGTCACGAATGGAAGCATTCAGGTAGCTAAGGCAAAGGCAATGACGTTTTGATTCTGTGGACTATGATGAGTGGGCCAACCCAGAATCTGGGAAAAGATCTTGGACTTGAGAGAAAAATGTGGATGATGGAATTTCAAACGATGGAGAGACCCTGAAGGGAGAAAGAAGGAAACCATGTTTGAAAAGCAGCTCTAAAGACTGACTTTTTGAAGTCATTAGTATATACACAGTTGGGTTTTCATCCATTTGCAAATCTTTGACTATAGATTTAAGTAAAATCAGCCAACTATTACAATGTCCAATATATTTCAACAGAGGGCAAATCTTGGGTCATTCTATTTCAAAGATCCTGGAAACTGTTGGCAATCAGAAGCTATGGGGACATTTGTTTGAATAGAAATATTTCTACAAAATATTCCAAGATATACATAACCTGAAAAGCTATTGTGTAATTTAGTTTACAATGTATGTAAAAAATATCTTGTAAGAATTTTTAAAATGAAAACTAATACGTCAAAAATCAAAAGAAGGAAAAAGAAGAAAAGCATGTTATTTTACAGTTGCTGCACTAATATTGAGACACTGTTATCTGATGATCATGGTTGCAATAGGACTCCCTGTGAGGTGCGTGGCCAATGCATTGTGTGCTCTCCTCATTGGGCCTCACACAGTGCTGGTCCCACCCTCACCCAGACTCTGGGAGCCGTGATGCTTTTACTATTCTTATACTTTTTCTTTTTTTCTAGAGAGTCACACTGTTAGATTTATATTTCGTGGAACCTTTGTGGGCTGGCT
The DNA here is from genome assembly GCA_036365145.1 of Orientallactaga sibirica. Lineage (NCBI taxonomy): Eukaryota > Metazoa > Chordata > Mammalia > Rodentia > Dipodidae > Orientallactaga > Orientallactaga sibirica. Next base: position 60,645,795 of record JAEOAD010000001.1, read on the forward strand.
TTTTTCATTTAGTAGTATGCACTGTGTCTCCTCCAGATCTTTTCATACCTTGGCAACTCATTCTTCTTACTGCTGAATAATATTATATTGTTTGGCTAAATCTTAATTTAATTCTCCATTTATCTACGGAGGGATGCCTTGGTGACTTCCAAGTTTTGGCAGTTAAAAATAAAGCTTCTGTAAATATCCATGTGCAGGTTTCTTGAGTTGACACAAAGTTTTACTTCATTTGGGTGAATACCAGGGTGGTTTGCTGGATCAGCTTTGTAAGAAATCAACCAGCTCCCTTCTAAGGTGGGTATACCATTTTGCAATTCCATCCACCATGAGTGAGACTTCCTATCACTTCCTGTGGCCATGAGCACGTGGTGTTGTCAGTACTTTGGATATGGGCTACTTGAGCAGGCGTGAGGTGACAGCTGCTTGCTGTTTTACCTTCCCATTCTTTAATGACTTGTGATGGTGAGTGTCCTTCATGCACTTTCTTTCCATTTTCATCAGCGAGGTGTCAAAGTGATCATTTAGCAATGATAACCATGACAATCAACAAAAGAAAGCTTACATAAATGATTTTTTTTCATAATCATATTTGGTCATCCAACCATTGTCTATTGTATTCTTTTTCTTCTGGTTTTCTTTACGTTTACATGCATCAGAACTTTACAGAGTTGACATGATTTCATTGCTCACATCCCATTTTATATACTTCCTTGGTTTAATATTATATCATAATTGTTAGAACTAGAGTGATGGCTCAGTGTGTAATAATATTTCCCATGCAAACATGAGGGCTGAGTCAGTTCTTCAGCACCCACATAAACAGCTGGAAGTGACTATGCTTATCTGTAACCTCAGTCCTATGGGAAGAAGAGACTAAAGAATTGCTGGGGCCCAGGAAAATGGCAAGGGAAGGGATCAGTAAGAGACCCAGCCTCAAGGAAACACATGGATAAGGGGATGAGAGGAAGCACCCAATGTTCTCCTCTGGACTCTATGCATATGCATGGGATGTATGAATCTGTATCCATGTTCATACAATATACTTACACAAACACCACACATACACATGAGACATACCACACATATTACTTGCATGTATATGCAAAAAAAAAACCCAGAACATTCTATCACAATTGTTTATATAATTTGTTATAACCAAGTAGAGATTACAATTTATCTAGTAATTTCTCTAAATTGGATATTTAACTTGCTTCCATTTGTCTCACAATGTTTTAGGAAAACTATTTTTTTAACAAAATAAGCTTATAGTTTTGTTTTTGTTCTGGGATGGTGGCTCTGGGAGCTAAACTTGGAGCCTTGCAAATATGAAGCATACATTCTGCCACCATGCTTTCCTCACACCAGCCCCAAGATTTATTCTTAAGTTGAAAAGTGAAAATGATATAACCTATGTTTGAAACGAAGACCTTATAGAAATGACTATATAGAAACTTCCTCATAGTTTGCTGCTTCATGAGATCTCCTGAGGTGAACAGGATACTATGTACAGGTAGATATAGATCTTTTCAACAAACAGTTGGTGCTTACTAGGTTTTGTTCTGGTACAGCATCCAACATATTTTATTTTCGAGTGGTGCAAAACTGTGAGGCTAGGAAAGGGTATGACCTCGCCTATCACAGGGGCGATACTGCCAGCCACACCTCTGAGAAACTTCTTACTGGGGCACTGTTTGTCACTTTGAAGTCTGACTATGTTCTCTGTGATCCTGTATTTCTATTAAGAACTTGGCATTTTTGCTGACTTAGCTGACTTTCTGTATCAGTGGGGAAGCGCACCCAGCTCAGAGTGTCTGAAAAAGGTCAGAGTGGAGATCTCTGAAGCAGAGGAAGAATTAGACAAGGAAAAGAAGAATTCGAGGTCAGAACCAGTTGTTAGTCTTCTCTTTCTGTTCTTTATGGGCAGGGCCTTTTAAAAATCTGCTTTTAAAAAATAAAATAATAATTCATGTTCTTAGGGTACAATGTTATAAATCATTTAATGTGTAATAATCAAATCAGGGTAGTTAGCATGTCTATATCTTGAAACATTTATCATTTCTGTTGCAAAACTTCACATTTCTCTTTTTAGCTCTTTGAAAAATATGCAGTAATAATTTTGAACCGCAATCATTCTATCGCACTATAGAACATTAACAATTATCTCTTCCATGGGCTGGGGAGATGGCTTAGAAGTTAAATAAAAGCCAGATTCCCCAGGACCCACGTAAACCAGATGCACAAGGTGGCGCATGCATCTGGAGTTTGTTTGGAGGCCCTGATATGCTCTCTCTCTCTCTCTCAAGCTTTCTCAAATAAACAGATAAAAAAATTAAATATGTATCTAAAAAAATTATCTCTTCCATGCAACTGTATTTGGTATCCATTCTCTACCCCCTTTTTATTTTTCCTCCTACTTCTTTTTCTCATTTCTAGTGACCATTATCCAATCTTTCACATCTGTGGAATGAACTATTTTGGCTTCAGTACATGAGTGAGAATACATGTTCTTTCTATATCTCACTCCTTGTCATAATGTCCTTTATTTCCATTCCTGTTATTACACATGGCAGTATTGCATTCTTCTTAAGGCTGGATAATATTCATTCTGTACATATGCCATGTTTTTTATTATTCATTTACCCTTCAATGAACACGTTGACTTTGTATCTTGACTATTATGTAGACATCAAAGTAGAGATATCTCTTTCTTTAAGGATTTCATTTCGTGCTGATATACTAGGAAATAGGATTGCTGGATCATATGGCCACGAATCACAGGAGGACCAGTTTACCTGTGGATGAACCAAAAGGATTTTTTTTCTTTTATAGTACAAGCAGGTCAGAGGTAAGTAAGCTAGTAATACATCCTCACAGTTCCCTCAGAGACTCTGGCACACAGGTGCTCCTCTTCATTCTCCAGACATATCTAGGTATTTCCTTTATCTCTTGCACTACATCAGGAAGCCATATAAGGCAGAAAGGCAGAAAGAGCCTGCTAGCCAGATGTTCTCAAGACAGACAAAGAGGAAGAAAGGAAATAAAGGACATAGGGAAGAAGGAAATAAAAGGGGGAGAGAGAAAGAGAGAGAGAGAATGAGAATGGGCCTTGGCAGCCAGGAGCTGGCCTTGTGTTTTCAAGGCCTTGTTGCTAGGAGCTGGTCTGGCATGGATAGCTACATCTTGGCCATTCAAGGGGACACACTAAAGACACTAGAATTATAGACAGGGTTACAAAGAAAAGAGGGGAAAAGACAGTTCACTATTCACAAGTTGGTCTAGGTTTGACCTTACTCCACAGTGCACTATTCAAATGAACTTTATAAATATAGTCCAAAAAGTTAGATTTTCTCTCTATCTGGATAACATTAAATAATCTCAAAAAAACGTGAGCAGAAAGAGTAAATAGGAAAACTGTGAAATACAAGTCTAACTTAGTTTTGATATTTTCTTAAATTTATTTATTTTTTTTTTTTTAGAGAGAGAGGGGGGAGAAAGAAAGGGGAGAGAGAGAGAAAAAGAGAGAGAGAGAATGGGTACACCAGGGCCTTCAGCTGCTGCAAATGAACTGTAGGCACATGTGTCTCCTTGTGGCTCATGTGTGACATTGTGTACTTGTGTCACTGTGGGTCTGGCTATGTGGGACCTGGTGATTCAAACATGAGTTCTTGTGCTTTGCAGGCAAGTGCCTTAACCACTAAGCAATTGTTCCAGCACTTAAATTTATTCTTAAAAGTTACTATTAAACACAATACTTAAATACATGTATATTATGAAAACCTCAAATAATTTAACGGTACATGGATAAAAATTGTAATTTCCTCTTCTTCTTTCACAATCTTCTCTCTCTAGTAGAACCAATGCTAAAACATGAGTAAATTTATTTTAAAAACATATCTTTTTATACTCATATTCATAAGTTTAGCTTTTCTTGTTTGCATGTATTGATTTATTCTCTTTTTCTTTCTTGCTATAATAAGTAAAATCTTGGAGTCATTTTGGCAGATATGGCCAAAGTCCAAAATGCCTTTTTCCAGGTTTGATTGGCAGAAAGATTGCATATAAGTAATTATCCTTTCATGCCTCCAGGGAATTGGTACAGCTTCTCCAAGAACACGAAATTCATGATGCTTCTAGAAAATGACCCCAAATTTGCATACATAATAATCCCATATCCATTCATCTATAGATTACTTATAATAGCTAATACAATGCAAATGGTACCTAAATAGGCATTACACTGCATTGTTTAGGAAATGCTGATAAGAAAAACTCTGTTTATGTTCAGTAAGGGTGTAATGTATTTTTCACCAAATACCTTTCTTTTAATCTGTGGGTTGGTTGGATCATTGGCTTTGCTTCCCAGCATAGAGAGGTGTTTCCCCTTTCCCTTACTTGTGAATCTGCTTTCATTTCCTGTTTTTTCATTTTTCATAAATTGGCATTCTCAGTGATGGATTTCATTCAAACACTTTCATAACACTGTCTTTGGTTGTCCTCATCTGTTCCCCTCCCCAGTCTCCTATCCTCTTCTTGCTCTTCTCCTTCCTTTACCCAGTAGGTCCCCTTGTGTTTCATATCATGTGTATTCTATCATAGTCTTGAATTTTTTTCTCCATCCCCATGTTGGGCCCTGCCCGGTGTGAAGCCGAGTGGTTAGCCCAGCCAATCTTGGCCTACTCCCGGTAAGGCCTAGTCGAGCCTGAGTACCTGCCCTTGACTCAGCACCTAAGCTGAAACTGCCTCCACCCAGCTGCTGCTGACGTGATGAAATACGGTTGGCCCTTATACCTTTCTCTCATCCCCTCTTCCCACCCCCTTCCTCAAAGTATATTGGCCCTTATACCTTTCTCTCATCCCCTCTTCCCACCCCCTTCCTCAAAGTATATTGGCCCTTATACCTTTCTCTCATCCCCTCTTCCCGCCCCCTTCCTCAAAGCACATAAATATCTCCCCCCGACAATAAACGACGAGTTTCGCCTTAGACGTTTCTCCGCGACTCAATGTGGTTTTTCTCCCCGGTGTTTTAGTGGGGGGAGGGGTTTGAGTCGCCGACACCCGTCTTCTCGCTCAGCCTCAAGAGAAACGGCTTTCTCTCTCTTTGCTCTACCTGCCAGTGGTGAGGGAAAAAGATGCATTTTGGCGCCCAACGTGGGGCACAACAACCTCTGCCCCATGTGAGGACATGTGAGAATGGAAAAAGCCCTCTTCCCCTCAAAGTATATTGGCCTTAGACGGGTGTCGGCGACTCAAAACCCCTCCCCACTAAAACACCGGGAGAAAAATCACATTGAGTCGGAGAAACGTCTAAGGTTTTATTTATTGTCAGGGGAGATATTTATGTGCTTTGAGGAAGGGGGGGAAGAGGGGATGAGAGAAAGGTATAAGGGCCAATATACTTTGAGGAAGGGGGTGGGAAGAGGGGATGAGAGAAAGGTATAAGGGCCAATATACTTTGAGGAAGGGGGTGGGAAGAGGGGATGAGAGAAAGGTATAAGGGCCAATATACTTTGAGGAAATGGGTGGGAAGAGGGGATGAAAGAAAGGTATAAGGGCCAACCGTATTTCATCACGTCAGCAGCAGCTGGGTGGAGGCAGTTTCAGCTTAGGTGCTGAGTCAAGGGCAGGTACTCAGGCTCGACTAGGCCTTACCGGGAGTAGGCCAATATTGGCTGGGCTAACCACTCGGCTTCACACCAGGCAGGGCCCAACAGTCCCCTATCTAGTTTCATGGCCTATACTGCCACATACATTTGCACATTAAATCTAGGACTTGCATAAGAGAAAGAAACTGAAATATTTTTCCTTCTAAGCCAGATGTACTTAACAAAATTCCCAGCTCTACATATTATCCTACAAATCCCATGATTTCATTTTTGTATGACTGAGTACAAGTTAATTGTGTGCATGTGTGACATTTTCTTTATTCACTTATCTGTTGATGGTTCATCTAAATTGGTTATATTCACTAGATTATGTGAAAAGTGAAGCAATAAATGTGAGTGTGTAAGTACGTCTGTGATAGTACTTATAGTCCTTTGGGTATATATGCAAGACTTATAATCTAGGTGATGGTGATATAGTAGCCCTATTTTAGTTATTTGAGATAGCTTCATACTCATTTCCATAATGGCTATACCAGTTTTCATTCCCTCCAGCAACATATCTGGGTTCTTCTTTCCCCACATTCTCACCAACATTTATTTTTATTCTCTTGATGATGATCATTTTGGCTGGGGTGAGATGAAGTCTCAAAGCAGTTTTAATTAGTATTCCCCTGATGGCTGAGGATGCTGAGCATTTTTTAACAATACTTATTTACCATTTACATTTTATTTTTTGAGAACTTTCCAATTCATTAGACCATTTATTGATGGGAAGATTTTGTTTTGGTGATTATTTTTTGAAGCTCTTTATATATTCTAGCTATCAACTCTATTTCAGAAAGATAGCTGACAAATATTTTCTCTCATTTTATAGGCTGTCTGTTGTTATCTCTGCTGATAGTTTCTTATTTTGGGTGTAAGTTTTCAAATTTATGTAATCTGATTAATCTTCTGGTTATTATGTGTGTTATTGGAGTCTTTTTCAGAATTTTCTTGTCTATGAATATATCTTGCCATGTTTTCCTCTACAAGTTTCAGTTTTTCAGGGTGTGTGTGTGTGTACATATATAGTTTGTGTGTATGTACAGATGCATGTGTGTCATGGCATTCATGTGAAGGTAAGAGGACAATTCAGGGTATCACTTCTTGTTCTCCACTTTATTTGAGATGGGCTTTCTCTCTCTTTTTTTTTAATTTTCCCTATTGTGAATGCCTGAATAGCTGACCTGAATGCTTCAGGATTCTCTTGAATCAACCTCCCACTGTTGTAGGCACATTGTGATTACAGATATGCACACTGCTTCCATGTTGCTTCAGATGGGTTCCAACTTGCAGGCTTGTATGTAAGCACTTTTAACCTCTGTGCCATCTTCCCATCCATCTGTCTGAGGTTTTATATAAAGATGGTCATCTGTTATAAAATGATTCTGTACAGGGTGAGAGATATGGATCTAATTTCTTTTTTCTACCTGTGGATATCTTCTTTTCCCAGCATGATGTATTGAAGAGAGTGCCTTTTCTCTATTAATGTATGCTTTTGACCCCACTGTCAAAATTTAGGTGGCTGTAGTTGTGTGGGTTTATTTTTGGATTCTCCATTCTGTTCAAGTAGTCTAAGTGTGTATTTTTTGTGCCCATTCATGCTGTCTTTATTGCTATGGCTCTGTAATATAACCTAAGTTCAGTGTATTAGTCAGGATTCTCTAGAGGAATAGAACCGATAGAATGAATTGTATTAAAAGAGAATTTTTAGATTAGCTTACAGCAGTCCAACAATAGCAGTTTGCAGGCCTGAGAGCCATGGTAGCTACTCCATCCACAAAGCTGGATGCCTCAGCAGTCCCAATCTGGCACTGAAAGCCTAGAGACTTCCTGGTGAGACACTGCTCTTCAGGCCAGTTTGGTCTTCAGTAGACACTGGAAAGCAGCAAGCAGCCAGGTGGGGAGGGGTACTTTCCTTCCCAGAGCTTCCTTAGATAAAGCCCTCCCCCCACCTCCCTGGGGCCACCCACTCTGGGGGAAGGGCTCACCCTTGGGGAAGGATTCCTCCTTTACTCAATCCTCCCTGAAAGCAACCTCAGAGACCCACTTAGGGACAATGTCTGTGGATTCCTAAAAAGATCAAGTTGACACAAAACGTAACCATCACAGTTGGATATTGTGATTCCTCCAGTACTATTTTTTTCTGCTTATATTTGCTTTTTCTATTTGGTGTCTTTTGTGCCTCCATGTTATTTTTTTTTTAGGAATGTTTTTTCTTGCTCTGTAAAGAGAATGCCATTGAGATTTTGATGAAAATTGTGTAAATAATGCTTTTTGGAATATAGCCATGTTCACAATCTCAATTCTGTTAATCCATGAGCAGAGAAGCTCCTTGCATTGTCAAGTGTTTTTTTCAATTTTTTTCCAGTGTCTACAAATTTCATTGTAGATCTTTTCACTTTCTTGGTTAGGTTTATACTTGGTAATTTATTTTATTTTTTTAGTTCATTATAGGCAGCCAGCATGGTGGTGCATGCCTTTAATACCAGCACTTGGGAGGCAGAGGTAGGATAATCACTACGAGTTCGAGGCTGCGCTAAAACAAAATAGTAAATTTGAGGTCAGCCTGGACTAGAGTGAAACCATACCTTGAGAAACTAGAAAAAAAAAGTTAATGATTGGCATATATGAAATTTATTGATTTCTTTTTTTATTTACTTTGAGTTTCTTTTCCCATTTTATTTTTTTATAATTTTATTGATTTCTTAATGTTGATTTTATATCCTGCAACTTTATTGAAAATATTTATCAGACCTAATAGTTTTCTAATGGAGTTCATAGGTTCCCATCATCTGCAAATAAGAATGATTTGATTTCTTCTTTCTTATTTATATACCCTTCATTGCTTTCCATTGTCTTATTTCTCCAGGTAAGATTCTGAGCACTATCTTAAATAAAAGTGTTAAAGCTTTTCTCATTCAGATTTTAGAGGAAATTCTGTCAACTTCTCCCCATTTGATATAGTTTTGGCTAGGCTTATCACACATAGCCTTTATTACATTGAGGTATGTTCAGTTTGTTCTTAGTTTCTTTAGGGTTTTTATGGTGAAGGCATGTTGCCTTTGTCTAGTGCCTTTTCTGCATCTATTAAAACAACATGTGATTTCTATACTTAAGTCTATTTATATGGTATATTATGTTTACCGATTTGTATATGTTGAATTAACCTTGCATACCTGAGAGGAATGAAATCAACTTGCTTGTGATGGATGATATTAACATGTTTTGAAATTTGTTTTGCAAGTTCTGATGCAGATTTGTGCATTTTTGTTCATCAGTGAAATAAGTCTATTTTTTTCTATTGTATCCATATTGAGTTTTGCTATTTTAGTAATACTGATGAGTTTGGTAGTGTTTCTTCTGTTTATAGTTTTTGGAATAGACTTATAAGTAATGGTTTAGATATTAAAAGTTAGGTAAAATTCAGCAGTGAATCTGTCTAGTCCTCAGTTTTTCTTTGTGAAGAGACCTTCAATTACTACTTCAATATCGTTGCTTGTGATGGATCTCTGGGTGTATACCATCTTAGTTTAATTTAGGTCATCATTTTGTTTCTTCTAGACTTTTCAGCTTTTTGGAATACAGGTTTGTAAAGTATGTTCTAATGATCCTTTGGAGTTCATTATAGTCTAACTTTATTAATTTGGTTTCTTCTCTCTTTTTCAGTTTGGTTTGGGTTTTTTTGAAAACTTTATGCTTGCATGTTATATATTTTGATCGTATTCACCCCCTCATAAAATTTCCCCCCGCATTATGACTCCCCCAAACTTCTTCTACATCCCAGCTAGCCCCCTTCTATTTGAAAAGTGCAAGAAATGGAGTGTCATGTATTGTATACCAAAGAGCCATTGAGGATGAGCCATGGTGAATAGGGTCTAAGCTCTTGCAAGGAGGCTCTGTGAGACCATTGTATGAAGCTATGGAGATGAATTACAGGTTTCAGTAGTGATATCAGGATGTTGGAGATGCCAGAATTTTGGGATTATGCTGGGATAGATCGAAGGATATGGTCAGATCCCACCCCAAAGAGGGTCTATGAGCAGCATTTCTGGAAGGACAGAGCTGCCCAAGGCTGTTGATTCCCAGATTTCATCACAAGTCCCAGTTGCCAGATATAGTGTTTAGGATGCAATGTTTACCTTGCTGGGTTTTGATCTTGCATTGGTCAAATATTTCAAAATCTTGCATTGGTCTGATTTTCAGGCCTTTCTGCTCTGCCTTTGTGCACTCAAATGAAAGCATCCCACAATGACTGTGTCATTGCCTGAATGCTGTATTGTATTGATCAAATTTCCTTTGTGAGATAAACTGATGTAGTACTTTAAAACTCAGTCTTCTGTGAAATGTGAGGGCATGAACAATGTATTTTATTTTATTTTATTTTATTTTATTTTATTTGCCAGAGTATAACACAAGTGGCTTCTAGTCTAATTCACAATAAAGTTCTTTTTTTTTTTTTTTTTTTTTTTTTTTTTTAGGTCGCAAGGTAGGGTCTCACTCTGGTCCAGGCTGACCTGGAATTCACTATATAGTATCAGGGTGGCCTTGAACTCACAGCGATTCTCCTACCTCTGCCTCCCAAGTGCTGGGATTAAAGGCGTGCGCCACCACGCCCGGCCACAATAAAGTTCTTATTTCTATCAAATTCCTTTTGAACTGGGCATGGTGGCACACACCTTTAATCCTAGCACTCAGAAGACAGAGGTAGGAGAATTGCTATGAGTTTGAGGCCACACTGAGATTTCATAGTAAGTTCCAGGTCAGCCTGGGCTACAGTGAGACTCTACCTTGAAAAACAAACAAACAAACAAAAATACCTCTTGAACATACATTAATTTTCACAGATAGCATTCTAGGCTTCTATAGCTTCATCTTCAAAACATTTCATACTCTTCCCACAAACCACTTTGAAAACTTCCTAAATAAATCATTATGTATATTTAGAGCAATGACTATATTTCTAGGTGCCAATTTCATGTATTAGCTTTGTCTGCTATGACAGATCACCTGGGATAATCAACTTAAAAGAGGAAAGATTTATTTTGGTCCCCAGTTTTAGAGTTGTCACTTTATAATTTGTTGGCCTTTTGCTTTTGGGACTGTGGGGAAGCCCTAAAATATCACAGTTGTTGTCATCATGGTGAAAGCATGGCACGAAGAAAATCTATTCATTTCATGGTAGTTGTAGTGAATAGATAGAAAGGAAGGAGCCAGAATCCTATTCTCCCCTTCCAGGTCAAATTTTCAATGATCTAACTTCCTTTAACTAGGTCTCACTTGCCAACATTTCTATCATATTCTAGTAGAGTTAATCTGATGACCAAACTTTTTATATGTGGACCTTTAGTGGAAGTTTTAGATTCAAACTATAGCCATGTCAGTATATCTATTAATCTCTAGAAAATACAAGATACCTATATTAATATCACTTTTCTTGTAGAAAATTGCTTATGATCTGAAGCAATTTATTTCTCTACTATATATTGCTTTATTTTTTTGCTGTACTTGTTGCAGTCAGCCTTTTGTTGCTGCATAAAAATCCTGACTAAGAGCAGCTTGTGGGAGGAAAGGGTTTATTTTGGCTTTAGACTCAAGGGGAAGTTCCAAGATGGCAGGGGGAAATTATGGCAGAGGGTAGACATCACCTCCTGGCCAACATCAGGTGGGCAACAGCAGCAGGAGAGTGTGCCAAATACTGGCAAGGGGAAGCTGGCTATAATACACATAAGCCCACCCTCAATAATACATTGCCTTCAGGAGGACCCAGTTCCCAAATGGACATCAGCTGGGTCCTAGCATTCAGAACCCATACATTTATGGGGGACACCTAAGTCAAACCACCACATTCCACCCCTGGCCCCCATAAACTGGTAACCATACATGATGTAAAATACAATGCATTCAGTCCAACTTTAAGAGACCCCATAATTTTTGTCAATCTCAATGATGTTCAAAAATCCCCATAATCCAATCATTTAAATAAGCCAATATACCCAAAAGAAAAACAAAACAAAACAAAACCCATAAAGGCACAGTGTAAATGTTTACAATACAAATGATGGCACTGGGAACAGCAAAGAAATATTCAACCAATATGAGATTTTAAAACAAACAAGGAAAACACCAACCTCTGCAGCTCCAAGTCTGACAACTCAAGTCAGTCACAAGTCTCCCAGTTCAGTAATTATAACCAGGGACAAATCTCTGGAGCTCTAATTCTGCCCTCCAGCTAGGCTACTCAGAGTATTGGAGAACTTCATCCATTGCAGATAGTTGTCTTTGGCAGCCATCCCATGATCCTGCCATCCCTGCTGGATCTCTATTGGAACCCACAGTTCATCCTCATGGCTCCATCAGACCTCCATGCAGGTAATCCAACAAATCTGTTTCACACTGCCCATGGAAATTTCCAAAATACAAAGCTGTGTTACAAATTGAATGACTGTCTTTTTCCTGCATTTATTATACTCCATAATACCATGAAGGCTACCAGTTTGTTAATCCAGAGGGGAATGAAGCAGACTTTGTGAACAGAATTTTCCTTCAGCATTCAGCTCCCTTTGAAAGAGTCTCCATTTTTCCTGTTGTCCCAATGTAGGTCAGGTGACTCAATATCAGTGGTTGTAATCTCTCAAATAATATCAGCTGAATGGGCAGAAGCTTGTGCCAAAAAAGATCTTTCTTTCTTTCTTTCTTTCTTTCTTTCTTTCTTTCTTTCTTTCTTTCTTTCTTTCTTTTTTTTTTTTCTGTGCCGTATACCTTTGGTCACACCAGTCCATTTCTACCCAATGCAGCTCTGCACAAGTTCTCAGGACACAGCATAACAGCAAGCTTCTCACATAAACTGCTTGTAGCCCAGTCCACGCAAAGCTCATTCTCATCCCTATAAGCCAAACCTCACAGTCCATAGTTCTTACTGCATTCGTGTCTTTCAAAACTGACCAAAATGGTTCATCAAGCTGCACTTATAGCAATACAAGATATCTATGATACCAAAATTTCAAATTTATTCACATTCCCTACACTAATCAGTTCCAAAAAGCCACATAGGTTCCCAGCAGCAATGACATCACTTCTTGGAACAATTATACTGTTCCAGTTAGTTTCAAGTTGCTGTAACAACGAATCCAACCAAAATCACCTTGTGGAAGGAAAGGGTTTATTTTGGGTTACAAACTTGAGGGGAAGCTCCTTGATGACAGGGGCAAATGATGACATGAGCAGAAGGTGGCCATCACCTCTTGGCCAACGTCAGGTGGATAACAACAGCAGGGAAGTGTGCAAAACATTGGCAAGGGGAAGCTTACTCACCCCCCAAAAAAATACATCACCTTAAAGAGAATTGAATTCTCAAATGGACACCAGCTGGAGACCTATCATTCAGAACATATAAGTTAATGGGGGGCACCTGAATCAAACCACCACAGTGCTCAATTATAGATTTTCTTTTTCAACTTAAAAATGTCTTCTAACCTTTTTGGTAAACTGAAAACATGGACACAGTCCTTCATTAGCCGCATACTCCAGCCTTTGTAATTTCCTCCATCAAAGGATTATGTGTCCCTATTCTTTGAACATTTGTGACTCAGTCATTCACTTTGTCCAAGATGTTTTGCACAACTGGTCATGCATTAATTTTGAATTTATGTCAATGGGGAAGGATGATTCTACTTTCTTTCCCAAGTCCCTTTGATAATTATGTGAATTGTTCTTTTCACAAAACAGAAGAAGAGATGAGACATTTCAGCTGAGACCAGAATAATCCACCTAAACCTAGACTGCATTCCCCAACCTGAAGACTTGTGAGCTCAGTGAATTATTGTTTTGAGATCCTAAGTGCTGTGGTCATCATTTTTTTATTGTTTTTTAGATTTTTGAGCATCTGATGTAGCCAAGGCTTGATTTGAACTCATTATTTAGCCAAGGCTGGTCTTGAATTCCTAATTCCCTTGCCTCTACCTCCAAAGTACAAAGATTACAGGTTTGTGTCTCCATACCTAGATTAGAGAGATTTTTAGACAGAAAAGATTGTTACAACATTGAATCTCAAGTGATACTTTCATTATATTCATTTCTGATCAGAATTGAGTTAGACATTGGGTGTCGAAGTGCTTGCATGTATTTTGTTTCATTCATTTTTAAACTTCATATGTACCCATGTATATCTACATCTATATTAGTATCATATGCATCTATGTCATTATTTATATCTAATTATTCCTAGCACAGTGCTTGAAATACAGTTTTCCAATATATCTTAACTAGGATATTTCTGCATATAGCAAATAACATTCTCAAACTTTACTAAGGTATGATATATCCCCTTAAACCCAAGCTTATTTACAGTCCATTTACTAGAATTATAGGTAAGTTACTACAAACAGAAACTATATAAAATGAATAGTTTTATTCTTTCAATGACAGGTCACAACTGTATTAAGCCTTTTCACACAAATTTTAGAGGCCATGATGATATATTTCATGCACTATTATTTCTTCTTCTCTGTTTTTGAAAAACTAAAAACAAGAAAGTAATTCAGTGTTGTTATGGCTTTCTCAGGATTCCTGGACATTACTTCCTACATAGGGGATCCTTGTTTTAACCCTTCCACATAATAGAAGGAAATAATATAATATGATTATATGCATGTGTGATTTAAAAATGATAACCACAGGTGTCATCACATATCAGTAGTGCTTCAGACAATATCTTCTTCATACATATGTGCATGTATGCATGCATACATACATACATGCATATATGTACATTCACAGTTTTATAAAATATTTCAATTTATAGTCAGTATTACTTCATAAAATAATTAATTGAAAGTTATTTAAATTTAGCTCTCTTTTATGCCTAGTTCTTTTAAATAATTATTACTTATAATGGTCATTCTCCTTCTGAGATGATTAGGCATATTTTATCACATAAATAAGGAACTTCTTAACAAATTGCTCTTTAAGAGTAAATAAGAATTGTGTATTCTGATATCAATAACTCCTGCTGTTTACTGTAAAAAACACAATGGCATTCAAACAGGTCCCAGTAAGGAAAAATTCTGTTTGTTTTGTCACACTTTTTCAATTATCTTAAAAACCAGTGATAGCTTGAAAACACTGGAAAGTGTGAAAATAACCCCTGATTTTGAGTTTTCAAAATGCTCTGGGGAAGCACATTTTGTGGATAATTGCAAATTCTCTGTGAAAGGGCTACAGAATTACATGCACTCCTGGATTAAGTATGTAGCGATTCAGAGGACAGTAGTATTTCTTATGTTCCTCCACACGTTTTGTTTGATGAGCCTCGTTAATCTATGCCAGCAATGAAAACTGACTTGTGCAGTAGAACAGAATCATAATGCTTTCTAGTTAAATATACTTTAAAATTACATATATTTTTTCTTCTGATTCTTAATATATTCTAGAAACTTAAGCATTGGCTCTATCCTTGAAACAACATTATAGCTCTTTATGGAAACATGAATGTTTGTGCAATTTACATACTTATAATTTCTGATGAAGGATTTGGGAGTCTAGGTAGGGACTGTAAACCCCATCTTTTGGTTACTTACTGGGTAGCAAAGTATTTATAAAATGGACTATAAGCAGGGTACATTATGAATAATGAGGTTTATTATAGGGGGAATTAAGATCTGGGGAAGAGGCTAGCTGAAAGTCTCAAGGCAGAGGACAATTCTCTTTCTTGCCCAACTGGAGAGGGAAACCTGGAGGATTTCCATCTCAGAGAACTCTCTGAGGGCAAAAGCCTCTGTAGGAGTCACATAAGGCACACACACCCCTTCTCATGAAAGGCAGAGCATGAGAACCAAAAGTTCCCTTCCACATAAAAGACTAGAGAGGGCTAAGAAATAGTGGACTCAGAGATCAAAGAAAGATTATACATGTAACAAAGGAAGAGAGTGCCTGGAAACAAAATACATGTAGGAAACAAGCAGGAAAATACTCAGGTGGAAGGATGTGCCCTCTATTCCCAGCCAGGCTGAGAAGGGTAAAAGAGAGACACTTTGGCACTCAGGTGAAACCACAAGATACAGGAGGCCAAAAGAAGCGAAAGAGAGAGAGAGAGAGAGAGAGAGAGAGAGAGAGAGAGAGAGGTGTCTATCCCTGTGACAGGCCCATTTATAAAGGAGTCAGACATCTAATTAGGATGAGACTTCATATCAGATTCACGGGGGTAAGGGAGAGATCTGATTGGTTGGTGAACTCAAAAGACTAATTTGGGAGAGGGGAGTCCAACCAAACGTGCTGACCCTAGGAAGAAGCAGGAAGTTGCTGCCATTGAGTGTTGTCTGCAGCCCTCTTGGATGAGACATGGATTCCAGTCCTGCCAGGACAGGCAAAGGTAGCATCTCCTTGTTCTCTTTGGGCCTTGGCCCATGTCTGACTGCCTAATCAAAGCTATCTTCTTCCTGTTTCACTTTAAGTATTGTGAATTGGTATAGCACATTTGAAAAACATTATGATGTTAAATAGTATTTTATACTATTATATATTTAAGGGAGGGAGAAAGGGAGAGAGAGGGAAAGGAGAGATAGATATAGAGAGGTATATAGATGATAGATAGATGGGTAATGAAAATGGGTGGGCCAGGGCTTCCTGACACTGCAAATGAACTCCCAGATGCATTCACCACTTTGTGCATCTGGTTCTATGTAGGTACTGGGGAATTGAACCCAGATCAGCATATCTTAACTGCTAAATTCCCATTCTCATCAACATGACATTTCTTCATTGATGGCCAGTTCCTAGATTTGGTTAGATGAAAAATATGTACCACTATTTATACTATGTTTTAGGGTTTAACTGATAATCCTTCTTCCAAGACATTGAGTTAAATGTATGAGTGAGTGAGTGTGTGTGTGTGTGTGTGTGTGTGTGTGTGTGTATGTATTTTGGATATAAACCATTATTTCTCAGTAATTATCTAGTATTAACAAGTGTGACATATACTTTGTGCATGCTATTTGTTATCTTTATTATAATTCCAATTGGTAGAAATTATAATAGTAATTTTAAATATGATAAAGATTAAGTTTTAGAGAGAATACTTTAGCTAGGCACATCACAGTTAGCAATTGATAAAGTATAACTCTCATCTCCAAGTATAAAGCCTTAAGTACTGAATTCCACAGGTTTTCTGTTCTTTCTTTCTTCTTTCTTCTTCTTTCTTCTTTCTTCTTCTTCTTCTTTCTTTCTTCTTTCTTTCTTTCTTTTCTTTCTTTCTTTCTTTCTTTCTTTCTTTCTTTCTTTCTTTCTTTTTTTTTTTGTTTTTTTTTGTTTGAAGCACTAATTCACTAATTCAGGCTGACCTTACCTGGAACTTACTCTGTAGTCCCAGGCTGGCTTTGAACTTACAGTGATCCTCCTACCTTTTCCTCCTAAGTGCTGGAATTAAAAGTTTATACCACCATGCCTGGCTGAATTCCCAGTTTTTAACTGAATAGTATTTAAAAACTAAACTGACCAGCCTCAGAGTAACTGCTACCACAGATATGTATCAAAGACCAGTTATGGTTGCACCTACGGAATTCTATTTAAAGAAGCAGTTGATATGGCAAACAAACCTATGGTGGGAAAGCTCTCTCCTTTTCCAGGTGATTCCCTTTCCAGGACTGCACCAGAGGCGCACAAGTGAGTGTGGACAACATGTTCCACACTCCAGATCCTGGCCTGTGTTGCAGTGGGACAGCAACCCTGTCATTCCATTTCAATGCCTTTGCCTTTGGCTATTGAATGGGATATGCCATTTTCTTGTTAGGAAGTCCACTCTCCACAGAAAACATGGTTTTAGATGTCACATGACCTAATCCACAGCTGCCTCATTCTATACTTACTAGGTTCTTTGTCTTGATTTCATCTTTGTTAAAGCCAGAAAAACAGAAGAGCATCTTGATTGGCTCACTGATCTAGAGAGGACTCTTGCCCTATAGGAGTAAAAGAAATGTCATCAATGGACACTTATAAAGTGATGAGTAGTTGGTAAGTTTAGGAAATTATAAACATCTTAAAATGGAATAATTTCATTTAATCTTAAAACAACTCTATTTAAATAAGTATCATATTCACAATGTTGTGGTTTTACTAACTTTGTTCCTTTCTTTGGCATATAAAATTCCACTAAATGACTGTTTGATAGTTTGCTTCTTATTTCTACTGTTGATGAACATCAGGAATGTTTCCTATTTAGTCTATTATAAGTTAAGAAACTATAAAATTCTTGCATGTGTCTGTTATTGGATATACATGTGTGCAATTATAGGGGCATTAAAAAAAAAAAAACTTCAGATAAAGTAGATAAACCAGTGTTTATCTAGTTAAAGAATGATGTAAAAATTTGGCAAACTCAGATCAGAAGAGGATCAAAGACCTTCTCACTGCTGCTTCAGTAGCCAGCTTTGGTAGGATTGTGATAGGTATAAGGTATGGAAATGGCTCTAGCTGTGCATCCATCTATCTTATTTGGACTTGAAGTGGTAAGGCATTTACCTTATTTGAACAGGGCCTCATCATTTGGCTGTCTGTGATTGGCTGAACCTCAGATATTTGTGATTGTAAAAATATAGTATTAAGATAACTTTTAGTTCCTATTTTTTAACACACTGGGGTGGATTATGGCTTACTATGTAGTACCTGCAGGTATGGAGACAAACTAATAGCCTCTGGTTTCTTTTGCTTTAATGTTAGTATATCCTAGGAGTGGAATCATTGGTCATCAGATATATTCCATTTAACCTTGGCTGAGCAATTTTCCAAATAGTTGTATGTACTTAACTATCATCCTTTCCTGACAGCTTATAGTGACTGTTCTTAACATGTTCAGCATTGTTAGACCTCTTAACTTTAGCTCTTTTAGTGGGTTTGTTCCATCATCCTTGGTGGCTTTCATTAGCATTTATTTAACAACTAGATAAGCATCCTTACAAATGTTCACAGGTATATCTTCTTTTGTGAAATGCCTCTTTAAGTGTTACTGAAGGACTTGTGACTCTTTTATGTATGGGTGCAGGCATGGCTATATAAGCTGAAAATATTTCCTTCCATCTAGAGTCTATGTGCCATTTTGTCATGCTTGATAATCAAAGGTTAGAGTCTTCATTGGAGCCAATTGATCATGTTTTATTTTTGGACATGCTGCAACAAAGTACCCAACAAAAACAATTTAAGGAAGAAAAGGTTTATTTTGGCTCACAGTTCAAGGTTGCAGTACATCACTGTGGGGAAGTCATGATAAGAGGAGCTTGAGGCAAAGGGGTCACATTTTATCACTCAGGAAGCAAGGAGAGCTGAATACTCCTCCTTGGGTTTCTTTCTTTCTTTCTTTAGTCTGGGACCCCATCTGATGGAATGGTGTAGCCCACTTTCAGGGTGAGTCTTGTCATCTCCATTAACCTAATTTAGAATCACCTTCACAAACACGCACAGAGATTTGTCTCCTTGATAATTCTAGATCCAATCAAGTTGATAATTGAGACTAACACACACACACACACACACACACACACACATGCACGCTCATGCACGCATGCGCGCACGCAGTCACTTTAAAATTTTGGGGGGCTGGAGGGATTGCTTAGTGGTTAAGGTGCTTGCCTGCAAGGCCAATGGAGCCAGGTTCGATTCCTAAGGACCCACATAAGCCAAATGCACAAGGTGGAGCATGCATCTGGAGTTTGTTTGCAGTGCCTGGTGGCCCTGGCACACCCATTCTCTCTGACTCTCCGTTTCTCATTCTCACTCTCTCAATTAAATAAATAAATAAATAAATAAATAATTTATAAAAAGAATTTGGGGGCTAGAGAGATGCTCAGAAATTAAGGTGCTTGCCTGCAAAGACAAGCTGAATTACCCAAATTTGATTCCCCAGTTCCCACATAAAGCTTGACTCACAAGGTAGCACATGCAGCTGGAGACTCTGGCAAGCTCATTCTCTCTGTATCTCTGTTTTTACCAGCAACTAGGAGGCAGAGGTAGGAGGATCACTATGCATTTGCCTAAGACTACATAATAAGTTCCAGGTCAGGCTGGGCTAGAGTGAGACCCTACTTCAAATTAAAAAAAAAAAGACTCACCTTAATGAAACAAATTGAGTACATTGTTTTCTAAAAGCTTTATTGTTTATTGTTTACTTTTAATTTTTGTAATCACTGGGATTTTTGTGTATGGGATGAAGCAAAAAACAATCGGCTCTTTTCCCCATGTATATCTCACTGACACAGCCCCATTTAATTAAAAGATTATCCTTCAGTATTGCTTTCCAGTGCACATTTATCACAATTCAAGTACTCTTATATGAATCTATCTGTTTCTGGGCTCCATTTTCTATTCAGTTATTGATATATCTATTCTTGCCCATGGTTGATACTGCCTTAATTAGCTTTACAAATAAATCAATGTCTGGCACAGCAATACTTATCACAGTCTTATTTTTTCAATTTTGACTTATGTATGTATCCTTGACTTTGCATCAACAAAATTTTAGAACTCATTTTCCCATTTACACAAAACACACACACACACACACACACACACACACACACCCCTTGATGGGAGCTTGACTGCAATTTAAGTTATAGAATAATTTCTTAAGAACTAATTACACTATTGTTTTTCAAACATGTCCATGACATGTTTCATTTATTCATAATTTTCTATGATTTTTTTAGAGGTATTTGTATATTTGCTAGAGTTACTAAAACTTTAGTGCTACAATATATGATATGAATGCAACAACCCATTTCCAAAAATTTTACCTGTTATTTACTAATAAATTTGATATTTGATATTAGTCATTTGTCCTGGAGTTGTGCCAGTTTCATGCATCAGTCTAATAATTTTGGTTGAATCCTATAAATGCTCTTTGTAAACTTTCATGGTATTTGTAAATATTTCAAATTCTCATTGCCAATGTCAACATCCTTCAGTACAGTAGTCACGCTCCCCTGGCTCAGCTGTGCAGGGCAATGGGAAGTAGAGGAGGTGAGAACAAGTGGCTTTGCCTTAGGTCCAGTCTCAAAATTGTGGAAAAGAATATTAAGTTGTTTTCATAAAAATTGCATATAGCCTTTAGCATTTTGTAGATGACCAAATAATACCAACATTTAATAATGGAATGATTTTATAATTATATGCCTTAAAGTAGTGATAAGATTAAATGGTGATAGCCTGTATTTCTAGTAATTAATGTATTAAGAAACAAAGGCAAATATGTGTTTATGAAAGAAATAAAGGATAAAAATCAGATGATTGATGGGAAAGTGGAAACTAGGAAATGTCTGAACTCACTAAGACAATTGCATTACTTTTCTTTAATGTCAACATAGACATGTTACAAATGCATCTTTATTTCTTATAAGAAAGCATCGTTGTGGGTTAGCCTAACTATATGGCACATATCATAAAACACAAAGTGGGCATGTGTGGACATTGTATGCTGAGAAACACAGGTATAGTTACAAATCTCATTTTCAAAATTAAGTCTCTATTTTTAAAAGCAATTATCTACCTTCAAGAGACATATCAGCATGTCTTAAAGGTAGGTGTCATAAATTTCCAAAGTAAAGAAAATTATTTAGTTATAACCCTCTGCTTCCTTGTTTATAAGTCAACACCCATACTAACTATGAAAATTATTGTGATTTTCTTTAGAAAATACAAAAAGTGAAATAATATTTAAAGTTTTAATTCATTCTGAGCTAATTCTTCCTTACCTATTTTGTGTAGTTTTTTCTATCAGTTCTGTCACTTTACATGTTAATTATTAATAGAAAAAAATTCCTGTAAAACCACAAAGAAGTTACTTAGTACTTACTAAAAATTAGCATACAAAATCAGAGAACTTATATTTTTAAGAGTCAAGGAAAGAATCAAAATAGCAAAGATAGATAATTAAAATATAGTAGGGATTTAGCAGCTTACAATATCATAGATATGGCTGGTTAGTATGCCAAATTTTCTTCAGTACCACAATTACCTACTGCATGAAGAAACAACTTCAAATTTTAATTTCCCAGTGTTGTAAAAGAGACACAATTTTAAACAATGGCAGACCCTTCATATTTCTTTTATGTTTTTTTTTTTCCAGGAAAGGTCTTGTTCTAGCCCAAACTGACCTGGAATTCACTATGCAGTCTCAGGCTGACCTTGAACTCACAGGGATCCTACGACTTCTGCCTCTTGAGTGCTGGGATTAAAGGTGCTCACTATCATGCCTGGCTCCATACTTCTTTTTTCAAGAAAAGGAAAAATTCAAGCAACAAACAGATACCAATAGGTGTTTGGTATCATAAAAGCCTAAAGTTTCAGGAGTGTAAACAAAGCCCTTATTAGATTTTATGAAAAGGCATCTACTTTACTTCCTAAGAATAAGCCAATGCTATGACACATGAAGTTTAGTATTCCAATGCACACTGATATATATCTGTATGTAGTACATAATAGCAATGCATTTGCTTCCATAAGCATAATAAATTATTACACTGTGTTAACTTATCATTGTTAACTTAATTATATTTGGTTATGATATATTTTATGTCTTTTTATAGTTTTCTTTGATTAAAAATTCAACCAAGAAATGAATTTCAATGCTTCTTAGTCTAGTGTGGCTTGCTGTTCTTTTTGTACTTTCATGATTTTGGTATTTTTGTGAACATCTGATACACAGGGTTAAAATATGTCTCATATTTTGAATTATTTTCTCATGATTATATCTACATTATATTTTTCTCACAAATGCTGTATAGTTGTGTTTATTTCCATGTTTTAAAACTTGCTAAATTTGATCATTTTGGTTACAGTGGTATCTGATAGCTGCTAGATTTTTTCCATTGTAATTAACAGGTAACCTGTTAATTACAGTAACAAATTAAAATATTTCCTCAGCATTTTTATACCCTTTAGTTTCCTTGCCTGAGTTAGTAATGATCAAAATTGATATAGTGATTTTCTGTTTCTGTTACTTGAGTGAGTTTTCCATCTTTTCTGATGAGTTAATGTAAAACATGTTTTGGTTAGGGTTGTCTAGTATCCTTACCACTTCCTGACAATGACTTAAATTCGCTCTGTGAAACCACTATCTTCCTTTTCTCCTGCCTATGATTTGTAGCTCCTCCTCATTTCTAAGTGCTGGTCAAGAAGACAATCTAATCCCACTAAGCTCTCTGACCATAATGGGTATTTCAATAATGGACACCTGACATGCAATGCCCTGAGGATATCAGTGACTACAGGCCTGCTGGGACTTCTGCAAAAGTGAAACTCTCTTACACATGGAGTACAGAATTGTCTCTTTCCCAGCAAGGTTACACTATTTTAGCTGCTCATTTAACTACTATTGGTATGGACTGATTTGTATCCTTGAAAATCTCACATATGAAGGCCATACTCGAAGGAATTCATATTTGAACTGTATTTAGAGACAATCACTTTTGAGGAGTTAACTAAGTTTATATGAAAATATTAGAGTAGGTCTCAATCCAATATGCCTTATGCCATTATTTAAAAAAAAGATATTAGGACATAGACATATATAGATGAAATATCATGTATAGGCACAGGGAGAATATGGACATCTTACTATCCAAGAAGAGAGGCCTCAGAATGAAATCAACCCACCTGACACCTTGATCTTGGCCTTCCTAGCCTCCAGAATGGTGAAGAGGTAAGTACCTGTGCAGTCACCTAGTGCTTTGATATGCATAACCCTCAGAAGCTAATACAACATAAAATGTGAGGATCTGGACCAGAGGAGATATCTGAGCTAGCGGAAGGCCTATGGAATGTTAAAGATGGCAACAGTACTTTTAGCTGAGAGATATGAGGGCCAGCTTTTGATCCAACATTTAATGTAAGCTATCTATATCTATATACATATACATATACATATACATATATATAGATATATATATATATATTGCACCAGCTTTAAGTTCAGCCTAGATATTCTGACCAGTTTCAACATGCATACAGGAGGATACTCTCTGGAGTAGCTCAAACATTTCCAATGGAAGAGTGAGCTAGCTTTGCAATCTGAATCTTTGTGGTGATAAACTATAAGAACAAACTATAGGAACAAACTATGGGAAGGAACTGTGTAAAAGAACTGGGAATATTTCTTATGGGTCTTACAAATAACTTGTGATATTATTGCTGTGTAATGTTAAATTCCTTATTTGTAATTTGCTCTAAAATTAATCTTATAACTATAACATTGCTTAAAGCAATGTGACTAGCTTTCCTCTGCCTTGATGTACCTTTGACCTGAACAGTACAGATAAGCAGTACTGACAAGCAACATTTAGAGATGCTTACTGATCTTAAGATATACGGTATTCTTCTTTCCTCAGAGGCCTGGTTGGACTCTCAACTCAGAACAAACATGCATATATAAGAAGTGCTGATCAGAGCATTGAAGACAATGATGCCAGTGACTACGGGCCTACAGATTTGTCGAAGGCAACAGGTGGGCTGAATGGGATTAATCTTGAGATCAGTGTGTGTGTGTTCTGAATCAGCAGAGTCCAGCAGGTCACACCCCTAAATCCCTTCCCTTAACAAATGTTTAAGGATCATCAAAGGTAGAAATTCCTTACCCTTTGCTCATGCATTATACTACTTGTTCGTGTGTTATTGGTTTTTGCTGCTCAAAGTGCCAATGAGTGCCTATGTGCAGAGAAAGCCACAGCAGCAGTAACATCAGAGCACACAGGAAAGTAGATGCAGCAGGGTTACTAATGGCTTCAATGAAACTTCTCTTCAGTTTCCTTTTTCCACAGCCTGCTGCAAGAGGCAGGTAGCTCACTCCTTGGCTAGGTATACCAGAGTTTAACTCTCCCATTTCCTAGGCTCTGCTTCTAGAAGCAGCTTGCCCACTTTTGGATAGGAAAGTTCTGGAGATTACTCTTCTTTAAATTCAGGGTTCTGAGCCCCCCTCAAATAGGGCAAATCTTCATGTACTGAGTGTGATGTGACACAGGGGCAGAGGTCTTGGTTATAAGAGATACCTCATGTGAGTTGATCCAATTTCAATGCACCGAAATCACACGGGAAAATATGCACTAGGCTTCTCCCCAGCTCAGACAACTAACTGCCTTTCCTGTTTACATTTTCACTGTCATATTATGACTTTAGTCTTTTCAGTTAAAATGATCAGACTTATTTTCTGTCTCAAAATAAACACATTAGGATGAATGGAGCAATTTGTAGGCCTTTGAGATTTCTTAGACAAAATTCTTGGTCTCTAGATACAGGTTTTCATCTGCAGTTTTTTTCACTTCTTTAATTGTTAGATATAAAAAAATAAGAAAAGCAAACACATACAGTTCCACTGATAATCAATCATCTTATTACAGTTTCAGCACTGATACAAATGAGGGTATGTCTTCTAAGCAAGTATACATGAACTTAATTCCTCCCAATTATCATGATATTTTATATTTTTCATGAGAAAAAGAACTATAAAATGTTTAAAGAAACTCTTGGAATCAACTTCTGAGACCAATGGGAAGTTCTTGTCTAAAGAAATTATTTTGACTTCAAATACAGGCATAGTATATTTGGTGAATTAAAACAGAATTTAAAGAATGTACCTATAGCTACTGATCAATCTCTCCAGCTCCAAAGTCAGCATTTCAAAAGAACTGATTTTTGCCTTACATTAATAAAAAAATCCTACATATTTTCTTTTAAAAAAATCAAAGTGGCCTGGAGAGATGGCTTAGCAGTTAAAGTGATTGTCTTTTTGCAAAGCCTAAGAACACCCGTTCGAATCTCCAGGTCCCACGCTTAGCCAGATGGAAAAAGTGGCGCAAGCTCACAATGTCATACATGCGCACAAGGGGGCACACGCATCTGGAGTTGGTTCACAGAGGCGAAGAGGTCGCTGGCGGGCCCATTCTTTCTCTGCCTCTTCCTCTCTGTCTCTGTCTCTCTCTCAAATTAAAAAATTAATCAATGTGACTGTGACTCAAACATGTGGTTTGACTCCCAGTGGTGATACCTTACCATACATTCCTTGGGTGATTTTTCCAACTATCTTTGACATGAAGACCCTTCTAACTTAAGCCTTTCTTGCTGGATGACATGAGACTAGAATTTGTGTGCCCTGGACCCTGAGGAGAGAAGAGAGAAATGTGGGTGGGTCCTCACCATTTGTAATCTGAAATTTGATTTTATGAAAAGAATAAATCCTTCATATTTTTCCTCTTCTGTTTTTTTTTTTTTTTTTTTTTTTTTTTTTTTTTTTTTTTGGTTTTGTGAGGAAGGGGCTCACTCTGGTCCAGGCTGACCTGGAATTAACTATGTACTCTCAGGGTGGCCTCAAACTTGAGGCGATCCTCCTACCTCTGCCTCCTGAGTTCTGGAATTAAGGGGGTGCGCCACCACGCCTGGCTGTCTTCTGTATTTTTTAACAATGCTAAATGAAATGCTTTGTATCTTTCCTTTGCCTTGAATTTGGTGCACTATCCATCGCACCACTCAGACTTGCCCTACCTTATGAATTGAGGTAAGGTATCCTGGTCCCATCCCATGGTCCCCTAGCCCATTTTCTTAGCTATTTCTATGCTGTAGCCATACTGAATTTTTTTCTGGTCTGTACACTGAGCTACCTAAACACGTTCAGAAATGCTTGTGCGGAGGGTGTTTTCCTCATGTACCCTCCTCCTTGCTTTGCTCTGGGCCTCCTCATTAGCTTCAAACATGTAGGGTTAATTTCTGAGCAAGCCCCCTTAGAGACCACGTTATCCCCTTCCATGTGCCCACTTTCACAAAGCACATTCTGTGGTTCCTTCTTAACAAAAATCTTACTATAGAGGGCTGGAGAGATGGCTTAGCAGTTAAGGCGCTTGCTTGTGAAGTCTAAGGACCCAGGTTTGACTCCCCAGGACTCACATAAGCTAGATGTATAAGGTGGCACATGCCTCTGGCATTTGTTTGCAGTGGCTAGAGGCTCTGGCACACCCATTTTCTCTCTCTTTTCCTCCCCCTCTTTCTCTCTCACTAATGAATAAATAAAATGTTTTTTTTTTTTTTTTTTAAAGAACTAAAAACCACTGGGATGACCGAAAAGGCAACATAATGCTGAGAAGGGACAGAGGAGTGTCCAGCACTGAAAGATCTCTATCACACCCTCCATGGCTCAGAGTCCATTGTGGAAGAGGTGGCGGAAAGAATGTAAGAGCCAAAAGAAAGGTACCACTCCTTACAATGCAACTGTCCAGACAGAAATTGGCTTGATAGCCATGACCTCGCAGTGCCTAGCAATACCTTCACAAGACCCTCATAAGAGGAGAAAAAGATGATGACATCAAATTAAAAGAGAGACTAATGGAGAAAGGGGGGGATATGATGGAGAGTGGAGTTCTGAAGGGAAATGGGGGAGGGGAGGGAAATATCATGGTTTATTGTCTGTAAGTATAGAAGTACTTGGTGACCCACCAAAGGTTAATGGTAAGACCCTACTGTCGAAGACAGCATACGTGTGTGAGACCAAACACAGAGAGACCTGGCCAGAATCTGGAAGAAGGTCAGTCCCCAGACAGTTAGCTAGTCTAGTACCAGAGGGTGCTACAAGAGCAACTGGGGGAAAATGTCCAACATTGGTCCAAACAACTTCCAGTCTAAGATACCCAGCAGGAAACAACCTGACATAATGCTCATACAAGTGCAGTAGTGGCAAACAGCCATGGTGGGTAACCAACTGCTCTTGATTTGGCTAATAGATCCACTCAGTGGAATGGAACTTATTGCTGGAACTGGGAAATAAGTCAAAGCCATGTACAAAAAATGAGCTCAGTCTCCAAGATCAAGATGCCACCAAATGTGGGCTAGAAGAGAGCCAATGCATATAAAATTCCCTCCAAAACATATATGGTCATCCCTTCTATCTAGTACTAACTTCTCTCTCCGTTGGAGAATTTGCTTATGTTTTTTCAGGTGGACAATGAAGCTGAAGGGAGGATCAGCTAACTACACCTCACCAGGGCCCCACCTGAAACCAAAGAACAACGCAGGGGAAGGGCAAGAATACAGCGTTCAAGGCGATCACGACACCAGAAAAAGGCTGAAGGAGATAAACACAGAGAACATCCAACTCCAACTAAGCCAGATATCCAGAGACACAGAGGTCCCCAAAACCTCATTACTGAAGTAGAACTAAAATGACCCCAATGTGGCTCAGGGAAACTCGTGGAAGAGGGGGCAGAAAGATTGTTACGGTCACAAGTTGGGGCATTATGCACAGAGACTGGGGCCTACCCACCAGAACTCTTGAGTAACCTCACAATTCATGACCCACATTCCCCATTGATGAGGGTCCCTTTGAAAGTGGGAGTACAGGGAGGAGGATAATGGAACCAATACTATGAATTTAAAATCAGAATACTATAAATAAAAAATATATATTTATTAAAAAAGGATAAGAAGCAAAAAAAGAAATAACACACATAAAATATATTAAAATTTGATTTCTTTATTTTTAAAAAAAGAAATGATATCTATCAGACACTTACAATTAACTGTTGAATCATTGTAAGCATTTCTTTTCTTTCTTTTTTTTAAATTTTATGAGAGAGAAAGAAAGAATTGGCATGCCAGGGCCTCCAGCTACTGCAATCAAACTCCAGATATGTGCACTACCTTGTGTGCATGTGCGACCTTGTGCATGCATCACTTTGTGCATTTGGCTTATGTGGGATCTGGGGAGTTGAACATGGGTCCTTAGACTTTGCAAGCAAGTGCCTTAACCACTCTGCCGTCTCTCCAGCCCCATTGTAAACATTTCTATCAAGCCAGGTACCATTGAGAGTCACTTCCTGTCCCTAATTCTACTCATCAGTGGCCTGGACAGTCTGTAGTTAATGCAGTAAAATGGAAAGAGAACTTGAAGTTACAAACACTGGAAAATGTCAACTCCAGCTGCCTTATTTACATATAAGGTGATGGCTTACCAAGAAGAGTAAGAGACCATCCAGACCCAGTCTTACAGTTACATAATTCTGCAAGTACAATGTCAAAATTTAGTGTTTCTAATTCTTAAATAATAGCCAAAGATAATATATAATAGCATAATGATTTCATTTACAGTAACTATAGGGTAGTAGTGTAGTCTGCTAGAAAGGAAAACACTGTCAAAATTATTCTATGAGTATTGTGTGAATTTCACCAGGATGTCTACTTTGTATTGTAAAAGTTAAAGGACTAGTCTTAGTTCAGAGTCAGAACATAAGTATAGAAGTAATGTTACATAAACAGGAGATAACAACTTCTGTGCTGATTGCTGTAAAGCAGGTATATGGGGGAATTGATCTCAACCTTACACATATGTAAACTTCACTTTTTACATGTGAATTTAAGGTGAATTAATCCATTTGTGACAAGAAAGTCACAAATATAGGTAGCTGTCATCACCTTAGTAGAATATAATATCTGAAATGTGATTTCTTGAGAACGAAAAATCCCAGAAGGAAAAAAGTGTTATAGTTGACTCCATTAAAGTAAACCTTTGCCTAATAAAAGCCTCTGTAAGTGAAATTAAAAGACAATTAAATGCATAATTTAAAATAAAAAAAATTTAAAAAAGAACTAAAAATCTTATTATAAATTCATAATTCAAAATTTTCATAGAGGTTATCAAAACAGTATATAGAACATCCTTTATCCATATCCACTTATTGTTGATATTTTATCTCTTCAGTTTTATCATTTATATCCTATCATTGTGAAGACTTTGAATATATACATATTCAAATATATGGATAAAATATCATTCTGAACCACTTGAGTTCAGATCACATACATCATAATTCTTCCCCCTAAATACGTTAATGAATGTTTTCCAAGAATAAATATATTCTATCTCATAAGCACAGTGGAGTTATGAGCTCAAGTAAACAATGTTGACATATCCCTTTTATCTAATTATCATCAGAAGCTATTTTTGTAAATTTGTCCATTAATGAACTTTGATAGTTTTTTTCTTCTTAATGATACAGGATACAATCTAAGTTCACTCAGCTGTCTATTAATTTGCTTCAATTCTGAAAATTTCCATTATTTTTTAAGGTATTGGTGTTCTTGAAAAATAGTCTATTTTTTCTTTTTAAAGAGGATTTATTTCATTTTTTTCTGATGCTTTATTACAGTTAAATTTATGTTCAGAATTTTAAGCTGAAATAAGGCATAGTGATATTGAGTTGTGGCAGGGAATTCAATTCTTCTTAAAAATTCTGTCTTGGATACCTAATGCCATCGGGAGCAGTGACCAGCTTTCTTCTCTTTAAATCTTTAGCTGCAGACCTGGCCATGAACCTGGCACATGAAAGGTCCTAAGTGAACATTCTATGACTGATGGCAAGGACAGGATTCAGTGTGGGCATTTTCACATAACTTTTTCGAAGCTTGCTTGAAATTGAAGTTCCAGTTGGCGCTGCTCTATAGGATTATCTTGTCGCTACTAAATTGAAATGGGCCAGAATGGGAAACTCAGGCTTTTTGTCCACTTTGCACCATTCTCAGTGATCAAGTGAGTAGCTTCAGTATGAGAAAAATACATACTTTCTATTTTGTCAAAAAAAGCTTGAAGGCATTTTTCTTAGACAGCAATGAAAGCATATTAAATGAACTGTAATTGTTTGCTAAATGTATTTCATCAACAAGCAAACCAGAGCTAGATATTTTCAAGCCTTTAAAATACTTGGGGTGCTAAAAATAGCCTGTCAACCTTGAGCACAAAGCTGTCAAGCCAGAAACATTAAGTATTTCTGAAAAGAATTTGGAGGAGGTTGGTGGAGAAACATTGAAATTCATTGTGAATCTCATTTTTTAAGAATGAGGAGGCAGTTATAATATGGATGCATATTTATCCTAAGTAAAAATAAAGAATGAATGAATTCCCCTCACATTGTCGGGTACACAATTCAGTGAGATTTTTCACATTCTGGAATTTTCTTGTTTTGTTTTCCAGAATTGTTATGTGTGGTTGATTTATTAAACAGGTATGTCTTATTAGAATTAGGGTGGCTGATGCTAAAATATTAAAAAATGTAAATAAGTGTACATGTTAATATACATTCAAGAAGTGCTGCTAAATATGCAAATGTCTCAAAATGTTTTGCAGAGTTTGACAATTTGTTTAAACACTCCCATTTGAAAAGTATCTGCAATAATGAACTGCTAGTCAGAACTAAAACTGAGAACGGGAAAAAAACCAGCGGCAAGAATGATCCTCACAGAGGAACATTGTCTGCTGGGGAGTCCATTGGCATTCAGTTGTCTCATTTAATTACCCCTTGTGTGATTCAGCCATTATTTATGAGCTTCTTCTTGTTCCTACAGAGCTCTGGGCTCTGCTTGCCAATATTATGGCATATGATGAGGCACAGTGATGCGGTGGGGTGTGTGTGTGCGATAATGCATTGGTCCACACTCCTGGCATGTTTTCTATCTGAACTCATCAGCTGCCAGAGTATGTGGAGCTCTCCCTTTAAAGATAAAACACTAACTGGGGTTTAATATTATGTGGGGTTTGGCAGGCATCACATGCTCCTGCATTATTTAGGTAGAATGCAATCCCTAAAATGTGAGCAATATATGTTCAACAAAAGTCATTTGCATGGGATTTATACCAGAGTCTGTCTGATAGTATCTCTGCCACTTGCAATAAGGAAATGAATTTACAGAAATAGTCTGATTTAAATTAAGGTAGTTGTTAAACATACAACCAATTGAAGCATTTCACATTTTTTACTTTCAATTCAAACTTCCCTCCTACCTCCAAGCCCAGTCTTGCTTTCTGCTGAGTTAGGATGTTGTTGGGAAATGAGAAAGCAAGAACAATTTCTGGGGCTGGAGAGGTGTCTTAGTGGTTAAGGCACTTGCCTGCAAAGCCTAAGGACCCAGATTCTATTCCCCAGAACCCATATAAGCCAAATACACAAGGTGGCAAATGTGTCTGGAGTTTGTTTGTAGTGAATAGTGACTCTGGTGTGCCCATTCTCTCTCTGTCTCTTTCTCTCTAATAAATAATTAATACTAGAGCCATGAGTTTGGTCATTACCTCTCCCACATAACTGATGGCTACTTGCTTAAGGGGGGCAAGACCCACATTACCCATGGGTGAGGACAGGGAGAAGGCTAATGATGGTACCATCATGGCTGTATATATACTATATATATATATATATAACTAATAAAAAAAAGAATCATCTTTAGTTGTAGGATGAGAAAAATAAATGTGGGTGGGGCAATGATCAATCATGAAACATGTTGAACAAAAGTCAACCATGATCATTGTGAGCTGCATCAAAGCTGCCAAAGACAAATTAAGCTAGTAGAATTGATTTAGAATGTAACATGAAAATAAATAAACATTGATGAAATTAACAATGATTTTTATCAATAGAAATTGGATATTGCTTTCAACAATAAAGTAAGAACCTTCAAAAATCATTTTGAAATTATGTCTTCCATAAAAGGAATGGACATTTAATATCTTTTAATTAGATACCATGTCTAATGAAAACTATGTTTTTTAAAAATATACTTTTTTATTAATTATGTATATAGTATATAAACAGCCATGATGGTACCATCATTAGCCTTCTCCCTGTCCTCCCCCCATGGGTAATGTGGGTCTTGCCTTATGGGAGTAGCCATCACTTATGCAGGAGAGGCCGTGACTCTGTGTATAATGACCCAACTCATGGCTCTAACAATCTTTCCATCCCCTCTTCAGCAAATTTCCCTGAGCCATGTTGGGTTCATTTTATGTCTATTTCAGTGACAAGGTTCTGTGAGTCTTTGTGTCTCTGGATATCGGATTTGGTGGGGGTTGAGTGTTCTTTGTGTCTATCTCCTTCACCCTTGTGCTGGTACCAGGTTCACTGATAAAGCAGCACTCTTGCTCATTTCCCCCATAACTCTATGGCTTCAGCTGGTGCCCTGTTAAGGTGAGAAGGGCTGATTCTCTCCTCAGGTTCTGTGCCCATATGAAAGAGAGAAGCAGATTCTCCAATGGAGAATGAGGTCAGTGCAAGATCCATGGATAACCATTATTATTTTAGAGAGAATTTAATAGGTGTAGGCACTCTTGTATCCCACTATTGGCACGAGCTTGATATTGGAGAGCTGGCTCATTTTTGGATATGGTTCTGACTTATTTCCCATTTCCAGGTATGTTTTCCATTCCACTAAGTGGATCCGTTAGCCAAATCTAGAGCAGTTGGTAACCCACCATGGCTGTGTGCCACTACTGTAATTGTGTGAGCATCATGTCAAGTTGTTTGCTGCTAGGTAGCTTAAACCATGAGTTGCTTAGACAGATGTTGGTTGTTTCCCTCCAGTCACTTATGTAGCGCCTTCTGGCACTAGACAAGCTAACTGTCTGGGGACTGACTGTCTTCCAGGTCCAGCAAGGTCTCTCCATGCTCTGTCTGAACAGCATATGGTGTCTTCAGCAGTAGGGTCTTACCAATAACCTTTAGTGGGTCATCAAGTATTCTGGTCTCACTGATCAACAGCTCATTGTGGATATTAACCACGTGCTGGTGTATTTTTGATCCCCTATGGGAAACTAAATCCCAAACCCTGGGAAGTCCCACTGACCATGTCCCTAGGATGCTAGTAAACATATTTCATAGAAATGACAAGGCAAATGTGGTCAACTGTTGACTTTTCCAGTAAATATCATTCACTTTCTAATTTATAATCTTAAGCTACATTAGCCGGACACAAATATTACAGACACAATGGAGAAAACTAATGTTCTCATTCATTTAATTTTAAGAGGACTATGAATAACTGATATATATTTTGATGTCACAGAAATGAGTCATATCCTTGACTGGGTTGATCTATGTTAGTTTTCTAAGACACTGCCTTACACAAAAAGTTTGCATGTCTAACTTTCATCAAAGAAATATTAAAAGCTTCAGAAGTATAAACAAAACGTTCAATGTTACCTATCTCTTAGTCTTGATTCCTTATTCTCTTATTCACAACATCAAAGCTAGAATGTAGTCAAGTTCTTTAAAAATTCTATTTGACACACCTTGAATCTGGAGCATGTAGGTCTTCCACTAGTCACTGGACAAATCCATTGTTTCCAAGTATAGCCAAGCAGGGATATTTTCTGAAGAAATGCATTGGCAGGTAACTTCATCAAGCAAACATCACAGTGAATTCATGTGAAATAACATAGCTATGACATAACTAGGTGATGCAATCTTGTGAAACCACTGTGAAAAGTGCCATATGAGGTAACAATCATATGAGTTACATGTCAATGACTTCAAGTTTGAGTTGTATGCTATCAAAATTTATACTGTTGGTCATTAAGACTTATAACATTCACAAACAATCCCACATATGAAAAGACTCTAAGCATGTGACTGTGTTAATAATGTAATTGGAAATAGGCATTACAGATATTCTACCTGAGATACTTCACACCTGCCTCCTTCATGTTTGTAGAATTGCTGCAAAATAGTAACCAGTCAAACACACATGGTTACTATTACTGAAAGTTGTATTATACATTATTTTTAATTATATGATGTGGTTGTATATATTCAGTACATAAAAAACTGTCAATAGAGGGATTTTAAGGATTTTACTCTTGGAATGGTTAAGATTCCAGATAATATACAACATAATAATTTTCATTGTTATGAAATGCAATTTTTATTTTGTGTCAGTTCCATCTGTATTTTATGTGTGTATACATGTCCAGGTATATATCTGTGCATATGGAAACCAGAAGTTGACACTGGGCCACTCACTCTTCATCTTTAATTTTTAGACAGGGTATTTCACTGAACCTGGGATCACTGATTTGGCTAGATTGGCTGGCCAGCAAGGCCTAGGGGCCTAACTAATTTCTGCCTCCCCAGTGCTGTGATAAAGTATGTCACTGCTCCCAATTTTGACATGGGTGCTAGGAATCTGAATCCAGAGCCGCATTCTTGCCCTGCACTGACTGAGTCATCTCCCCAACCCTATCTATTATTTTAATGACTTGGGGTTGGCATTCATTGTCTTCCTGCTTTATAGTTGTACTGGTGTGCCCATCATACTCTATTGTAATAATGTGCTTAACACCATACCATTTTATTAGATCACATACAGCATTCTGAAACTTGCTTCATTGACTCAATACTTTTTTCAAGGGTTATTCAATGTTTAATTAGGATATCAAGATGGTGCCAACTTGTAATGGCTTAACTTAGAACTTTTTGATCTTGTGATAGGAAAAATAAAATACACATGCATTTTCACTTTTTTCCAAAACTTATTTAAGGTCTTTATTTATAGGTGCTCGCAGTTTGTTGACTTTTTTTTTCTTTTTGAAAAAAATCAAGTTGTAAACTTTTTTTTTTACTAATTACAAATAGGTTCTCAAAAATCTCTTCTTGACCAGATAGAAATGATTTTTAAAAAAACCTTAAAATGTGTATTGAGAAAAAAATCAGGGTTTTAGAAAACTTGTTTGTCGTTACCAGAAAGAGACATCTTAGGTAAAAATAGTAAAAACCCCTTACTGTATAGAAATGAAGATATTTTTAGTTTATCTGGTCAATGGGCAAAAAGCAAGCAGCAAGCATTAAGGTCTTCAGTTCCAATTATCTGTGCATTTCTTTTGGAATTTCATGTTCATTTCTTCCTAGATGACTAAACCAGATGATGGTAAAGATGTTAAGATGGCATTTCCTTAGCTCCTCCATGCTCAGCGTTGGGAGTGGAGGAATTCTCAGCCAGATCAGCTGCTTTTGTCTCTTTGCAGTCTTGTGACACTGACATTGAGGTGGCTGCTGACATTGCATGCCATCTCCTTCATTTTTATCTTCATTGCCGACCTCTCTAGGCTGTCTTTGTTGAGGACAGCCTCTGTGGAATTGTGTTTGATAACCCCGAGGCACTTCCTGTCTCAGGTCCACCTTGCAGTCCAGCACTTGGTTGTCAGCACCCTCCATCACTCTACCTGCACAGGAGGGCTAGAACACTGCTCAACACCCATAGGGTCTCTGCCTAGTAAGGTGGGAACCGTCACTGGTGGTAAGGCCTCAGTTGTTGAGCCTGGCCTTCAAGAGACACTCCACCCTTCATTCTTTTCCCTAATCTCACCATTCTGGTAATTCTGCTGGTAACTGCGTGGAGGACCCCTAGTGTCAATAAGGGTTATGTCTGCTGCTTATTTACAGCTGAACCAGAACACTACCAGGATCTGTCACTTTTGCTGCCTTGGGACCTTTTTCAACTTCAACATCCATCTCCAGTCTCTTTATCTCCTGCACCGGCAAGGCACATCCTGGGGTCATTCTTCTTTGTGGTATTCTATGTACAAATACTTCTTCTTTGGTGTTACCCCTGTTGATCAAATAATTTCTGTTTCTTACATTGAACCATTTGTTGCCAAACCTTCCTTGAGAAAACTGTCGTGTTCTTGCCAGCAGGTGCTGGGGAAGGTGCTCTCTGCTCTGCAACCAATAGTGCCTGCTTGGTGTCAGCAGTGCTGAGGGAGGGGGCAGTGAAGGCTAGTAGCAGCCGGGTCTTTGCCTCACTGCTCATGCTTGTGGCCATGTTTGCTGGGGCAGCCTGTGGCTCCTTCTGGCTGGCAAGGGTGGTGAAGCTAATTGTGGTAGTTTGAATATATGTCCCCCAATATATTCAGTGGTTTATTACTTATAGTTTGCATCTGCAATCACCTTGCTAGAGGCAAGGTCACTGGGGGCCCCGGTCTTAAGGTGTGGGTTTGAGATTCCATTGTAAAGATATGCAAATGTGCCTAGCAGGAGTTCCTGAAGTGTGCTGTGTGACCTTTTGGCAGTAGTTTTGCTCTGTGTGCTGTGGTGGCTGGTTGGTTTTTCTCTCTCTCTGCTTGGCCCTGTGGAGAGCAGGCCGCTTCTCTTGCCATTATGGAACTTCCCCTGGATCTGTAAGCTTCAATAAATAATATCCCTTCCTCCATAACTGTGCATGGTCTGGAAGTTCATCTCAGCGAACCTGAAGCTGTCTGCAACACTAATCAAGCTCTCTGGGGTCTACTCTCTACGTCTGCCACAGATCATTTCTAGGACTAGTGGTATGTGAATCATACTCTGTAGGAGCAGAGAACCATACATCCCACATGGCCATAAAATCACAAGACACAAGCAATACTCAGCAGTACTGTGTTGCTAGGTTAGGGTGTTCCTTGTATTGATTTCTCAATTTATGTTTCATCTATGATTCATTTGGATTTAACTCTACCATGAGTCCTAGGGCATTTCTATATTTTCCAGTTTAATAGACATATGATAGTGTTTCTCAAAGAATGAGTCTTAAACCCCATGATATTGGCCCAACTTGGGATTTTATTAATACATGCAATTTCTTACACCATTCCACCCCTAATACTCTACTCTACTTACATATCTACTATCCCCTCCCCTTAAGCCATCTTCTCTCCTTCCCATAGGGTCAGAGGAGGAGATGGAGGAAAGAATGGGATATAAGGAGGGTTAGTCACAACTCAAGATCTTTTAAATACTCAAGTAGGACACTTACTTCTTTGTTAGCTAATAGAAAGTATGTAAGTTTAAAAGAGGGAGAGAGTTTGGGCAGAAGTATCTTATGGGGGTGGATAATGCTGTTCCCAGAAGACACGGGTTGCTACAGAAAAATTTCAGTGCCAGGGGTCTAATATCTGTCAGTGAGTTGCTGGGGAAGAAGATCCTGTGGGCCCGTAAAACAAGAGAGGTCATTGGTAAGGTGCTTATATGCCCACAATAACTAGATGGTAAGATTAGATTGCTATCTTCCAGTCACAAAGTAGTCATTGTACACCTGACCTCACACCAGCTTTTTTTTTTTTTACCTGCACAAGTCCTGCTTAATATTGGGACCATCTACAGGTTGTCCTGGATGGATGAAGAGTAAAAAAAAAAAAAAAAAAAAAAAAAAAAAAAACTACATAAAACCAAAACATTAACACTGAAGAGGGAATAGTAACGAAGAGGCGGTTCAGTTGAGTGGAATGGGAGGGGGGACAAAGGCGGACAAAGTGCTGGGATAGGATTATGTAATTTTTAAAAAATTGTATTTATTTATTTATAAGAGAGAGAGAGAGAGAGAGAGAGAGAGAGAAAATGGGTGCACCAGGGCCTCCAGCTGGTGCAAATTAACTCCAGATGCACCTGGCATCTTGTGTAACTAGCTTACATAGGTACTGGGGACTCAAACCTGAGTCTTTTGGCTTTGCAGGCACCTTTATTGCAAAGCCATCTCTCCACCCTGGATTATATAAATTTCACACAAACTCTAATCCAAAACAATGTGTTTTGTGCTTTAAAATAATTTTAAAAATAAATTAACAAAAATAGTAAAGAAAAATTTGTTCTTTGAAGGAAATTTTGACTTTACTAAAGGATAGTTACCTTGTTCAAAGCCCCAGAAAAAAGGAAATTTTGTATCTATCTATCTATGTATCTATCTGTCTGTCATCTATCTATCATCATCATCTATCATCTGTCTATCCATCATCTATCAATCATCATCATCTATCTATCATCTATCATCTATCTATTATCTATCTATCTATCATCTATTATCTATCTATCTATCTATCATCTATCTATCTATCTATCTATCTATCTATCTATCTATCTATCTATCTATCATAATCTAACTATCTATCTATCTATCAATCTAACTATCTATCTATCTATCAATCATCTATCTCTCATCTATCTAATTACCTATCATCTATGTATCTTATATATCTAGATAAACACAATTTCACAGGAAACACTCCAGACTTGCCGAATTGGAAACTCCCAGGGTAGGTAGTTGCTTTTAGTCTTTCATTCTGTTTGCTAAAAGATAAATCACACACATTTATGTCTCCACTAGAATGTGCCATGTAAATCTACAAGTTAAAATTCTGTTATAAACTTATGCTTGCAGAGACAAAGAGTTTCTCCTATCCATCATCCACACAAACATTTATTTTTATCTATCAAAAGTTATGTAATGCATAAAAATAGATAGATCTTTGTTTTCTGAACCTGGAGAATATTAACTCATCATTAATATTGATTATGAAGATTGTTAATTCTCATAACAATTTCTGCCCTAATAATGTTAATAATATGACAGGGATTTATTAATAAGAAAACAGAAATAGATTATATTACTTTAAGTAGTTATGTAACAGATATGTGGTAGAATTATATGGCCATTTGTAGGCATTTATTTCCTTTCCTTGTTGTTTATGTGCTTCTTTCTTTTACCTGGTTGTTAATAAAGGTGAATATCTTTTCATATTTAATAGAAATTCATACTTCCTTTTCTACAAATTATTCTCACTATGCTATACCTACTTTTCTTTGTTCTTTTCCTTTTTTTCTTTTCTTTTTCGAGGTAGGGTCTTGCTCTATCCCAGGCTGACCTGGAATTCACTATGTAGACTCAGAGTGACCCCAGATTCATGGCGATTATCCTACCTCTGCCTCCTAAGTACTGGGATTAAAGGTGTATGCCACTATGATTGCCTTATACCTACTTTTCTATTGTGTTGTTTCCTTTTGTTGATTGGAAAAGTTCTTTATATATTCTTAAAAATAATTATCCTTTTGGGTTGAAGAGATTGCTCAGTGGTTAACAGGCACTTATTTGCAAAGCCCGATGGCCTGGTTTCAATTCTCCAATACCCACGAAAGCCTGATGCACAAAGTGATGCATGCGCCTGGAGTTCCTTTGCAGTGGTTGGAGATCCTGGCACACCCATACTCACTCTCTCTTTTTTGTTTCTGTCTGTCTGTCTTTCTCAAATAATTAAATATCTTAAAAGAATTATCTTCTGCTGACCATATTGGACGGAAAAAACCTTTTACTAATTCTTTACTTATTTTTTAACTTAATTTTTTATATTTTTATGTAGAAATAAGCAATATTATAAATATTTATTTTCTGTTCTATAAATATAAATCTTTTCTATACCTGAGTTTAAATAGATTATTTATTATTCTAGAGTTTGATTGTTTTTTTTTTTTTGATTTTTGAAACAGGATCTCACTCTAGGCCAGGCTGACTTGGAATTCACTCAGTAGACCAGGCTGGCCTTGAACTAACAGGGGTCTTCCTACCTCAGGTTTCAAGTGCTGTAATTAAAGGCATGCACCACCACACCCAACTAAAAGTTTGATTTTTTTTTAAAGTTATAATATTTTTTTAAAGTTTTATGTGATATTGGAAATAATTTGACTTTATTTTGCACTTGTAAAGCTAACAATTATGATGAGTTTTATTGGAAAATCAGCTGAAGTGCAATGCCATCTCTGTCAAATGCCACACTTCTTCCAAGCCAGGATGTATCTCTCTGTCTCTTCTGCCTCACTGAGCTACCTGTCTAGTTCTGCAACAATGCTGAAAGGCCATCGCCTCACAAGAGCTTCTCCTTTCCAGTTGTTTTAAATTGGTCTTTGATGTTTAAATCCAGTTTATTATATTCATATGCACATACATTTAAATTCATCTTGAATAAAAGCCCAAATTCATTTCCATTTAATCTATTATCATTGCTTTAGTCTGTTTTGTACTCTCAAAGAAGGTAGAACATAGACCCCTTGAACTTGGCAACAATTTTGTTCTTGCTCTTTTACAAATCACAGCTGCTTGAATGTAATTTTTGTATTTTCAGGAAAGCTCCTTAACCACTGAGCAATCTCTCAGCCCTAATTTTTATTTTTCTGTTTTCAAAAGATAAGTTTTAGAAAGTAGGATATCATTTCCACTTGGAACAAGAGGACATCATTATCCAGTGCTAGATCATTCAAATTTCCAGAAGATGAGAAGGTCTCATTTTGTTAGATTTATATATTTGTGTTTTTTTTTAAGATAAAGAAAATTTGAGAACCATGTCATGGTCCACTGAATTAAGCAACATCTAGTGACAAGCTTATACAAAGTGTGTGGACACACACACACACACACACACACACACACACATTCATACACTGCACCTTGTCAACATACACTAATATTTGTAAGATCTCTTAAAATTCTACAAGGGAGAGTTGGATTTCTCCCTATTCTGAACATTCCCTGCTGTGGTGGTACTTCACTGTACAAGCATAGGAAAATCTACATGGGTAATAAAACCCTATGGTCATGAAAAATTGCTCTTTGCAAATTCCTTTGATGAGGTTTTGCTTAAAATAACACTTCATTAGGATGATTTGTTTTTTATAATGTTTCATAAGTTTGCCTCCTTTACATTAAGCATTCCATTATACTTTGTGCTATACATCATTGAAATTTTGTCTTACATCCATATTTCTTCTTTTTTTTCCTTTTGGAGAGAGTCAGAGAGAAAGAGAGAGATAGAGAGAGAGAGAGAGAGAGAGAGAGAGAATTGGGTGTGCCAGTGGCCTCTCAGCAGCTGTGAACAAACTCCAGATGCGTGAGCCCCCTTGTGGCCAAGTACAGCATTGCTCCTTTGTGTCACTTTGCATCTGGCTAAACATGGAACCTGGAGAATTGAATGGGCATTCTTAGGCTAGCAGGCAGGCGCCTTAACCACTAAGCCATCTCTCCAGCCCTACATCCATATTTCTATAGCAATTGATTTTTAAAACATTATTTATTTATTTATTTGCAAGCAGAGAGAGAGAGAGAGAAAGATAGAAGGGAGGCTGACAGAGAGAATGGGCATGCCAGGGCCTCTAGCCACTGAAAACTAACTCCAGATGCATGTGCCCCTTGTACATCTGGCTTATGTGGGTCCTGGAGAATCGAACCGGGATCCTTTGGCTTTGCAGGCAAATGTCTTAACTACCAAGCCATTTCTCCAGCCCCTATAGCAATTGATTTTTATTTTTTTTTGTGGGGAGAATACCTTCTTGACCTTGAGACACATAACACCATAATCAGAAAAAGGTGGGAGAAACCTGATGATAGGTTATTCCCTATACTGTACACAATTTGCTCAAGTCATTGGCTCAAGTGTCACGGAAATAATGAGGCATAAAGAGCAATCTAAGTGGGCTGTAGGTACATAGTTTATTCTCTAAGATATGGAAAATACTCTTATTTTGATTTAATACTCTTAGGGATTTTAATACTATAGAGGGAAGTTCTATAAATGCTTTGGAATTAATATTATTGAATTAATAATATTTAAAAAGTCACCTAACCAGAAGAAGGGTTTCTATGGAACTGATTCAAGTTGTCTTAACTTTTTTGTAATTCTCTCCTTAACCTCCTTTCCCCCTACCCCTAAAAGTCCTTCTAACCTCCTATATTTTGTCCCTCTCCTAACTTGTCAAAACCCTTCTTCGAGCTAGCATTCTACAAGATATAACCACCAGTAAAGGGGGGAGTGAAGACAGTCTAGACAGAAGGTGGAAAATTCTGAACCTTACCCTGGCTGGTAAATACCAAGCTCAGCATTGGGTTGTCCCCCACAGTGGGATGTTGGCCAGGGTGACCAATGAGGTCTCTAAAACAATTTAGGCCTTTGAATAAAACACTTGATTACCTCCCAGAGTAAGATCTTATTGCTGAATACACTACAAGCAGTAGTCCCAGGGCATTGCAATATCATGTTGGAACCAAAGGGAAAACTAGCTCTCTCCTGGCTAGCCCTTACAGTCCTGGAAAGCCCTATAGGCCACTTGAGGATAACACTCACCAACAGTATGAATAATCATGAGTCCCTGCCGACTATGAAATCAGCTAGCTGGTTAAGAACTACACACTTGTGCAATAGTGGCACATAGCGTCTGTGGGTAACCAGGTGCTCTCTGATTGGACACGAGACTTGCTCAGTGGGAGAGAACTCATATCTGGTACTGGAAACCATGGTCAAGAAACTCATAGACTTCACAGAGAAGCCCCCATTGCTTTCAGGAAAAGAATAATGGGCTTGCTTACCAAAAAGTCTCTCAGTGACTTTGCTTGATCCCTTTAGCCCAAGCTGCTCTCACTCCTGGTTGGAAAAATCTGCTTTATTTTACAGATGGTAGAGAAAACAGAAAATCCATCAATAAGAATAGAAGATAACCAACTGCCTACCATGAGACATGCCATCTCTACCACATCTGCCAAGGCCCAAGAGAAATTGCAGAGGAAATGGTGACATGAACACTGCTCTTACTGCTAGCCTTACAACCAGTCCCAGGGTGACAGTGACAGACATGGTGATCAATTATAACCCATAAAAGCTACAGAGAAATCCAGAGGCTACTGAAAGCTCAACACTAAATCAGTCCTGCCATGGCTCAGAGAACCTTGGAGAAGAGAGGTTGGAAAGATTGTAAGAGCTACCCTGAGGAATGGTCCCTCCAACCCTGCTACTCCAGAGGTAATGAATGATTGAGGCCTTCATGACCCCACAGTGAGTACCATAACCATAACCCCACAGGAACAGTAGTGTGAGGATAAAAGAGTATAACTTGTTATAATACATATAAAATAAAGCTTTAAAAAAGGGGGCTGGAGAGATGGCTCATCAGTTAAGGCACTTGCCTGCAAAGCCAAATGTTCCAGGTTTGATTTGGTAGTATCTATGTAAAGCCAGATGCAGAAAGTGGAGCATGTACCTGGAGTTCATTTGTGATAGCTGGAGGCCCTAACATGCCTATTCTCTCTCTCCATGAAAATAAATAAAAATATTTTAAAAACTGAAAACACTGTAACACCTGCAGTTGTCTGACTAAATGCATATATTATGCTCATCAAACTGCCCTGTAAGCACTTTTCTTAATATTCATACCCATATATTAGCACTACTGTCACTTTTAGAATGACTTATCTTCAGGTGGTGTTGACCTCGGCGATGACTCAACAGGCACCATAGTGCTGAGAAAAAGTGACAGAGGAGTGTTCAGCACTGGTACATCTGTATAATACCTGCCAAGGCTCAGGGTCCATTGCAGAAGAGGTGGCAGAAAGAATGTAAGAGCCAAAGCAAAGGTAAGACTGCTTGCAATGCAAGCTTCCATATACAAAATGTCCTGGATATCCATGTCCTCACAGTATCTGGAACTATCTATACAAGACCCTCATAATAGGAGGAAAAAATGATGACATCAAAATAAAAGAGAGACTAATCGAGTGGAGCAGGGGATATGATGGAGAATGGATTTGTGAAGGGGAAAGTGGGGAAGAGGAGGGAATTATCATGGTTTATTGTCTACAGTTATGGAAGTTGTTAATAAAATGTATTAAAATTTTAAAAAATGAAGAAATATCATCTAGTCCTTAGAATTATGTAAAGAATTGGAAGTCAAATATTATTTTATTTTAACACAAACTGCAGAAATATTTCTAAGGCACACAGCATGTGATCACTTGAGGCTGGAAAACTGTTTTTCCCAGGTTTGCTTGGACTGGCAATGTCAGATACTCTCATAAAATGTACAGGAGGTCTGATGGCTACCCAGGAAAAGTCAGCATGGTTAAATAGTTTTCCTTCATCCTCTCAATCATTTCAGTCTCTGCACAGCAAAAGAGAATTGTACATACTCGCATCTATCTAACACCACTCATTAAAGTCAGCAACTTGAGGGGCATCTATGATGTTTTATACTGTGGGCTGGGAGCTGGACTCCTGAGGAGGTGAATACAAGCAAGAACGTAACAGGATACCTTTCTCTTTGGTTGCTCCCTGCTTTACTCTAAGCACAATGTCTGTCATGT
The DNA here is from genome assembly GCA_036365145.1 of Orientallactaga sibirica. Lineage (NCBI taxonomy): Eukaryota > Metazoa > Chordata > Mammalia > Rodentia > Dipodidae > Orientallactaga > Orientallactaga sibirica. The sequence goes on from JAEOAD010000001.1 coordinate 60,690,134, forward strand.
ACTAAAGTGTTTGGGTATGTGCTGAATAAATGAACGAAGGACCCTAAATTAGATGGAAGATCATTATGAACTCTTTGGTTCTCTGCCCTTAAATCTGAGCCAGTCTTGATGACTTGGTCAATGAGTACAATACAATGACACTGGTGTTCTGGGACTTGAAGGCTGGGTCATAAGAAAAATATCATTTTTCTGTTACTCCATTTGAAGTCATGCTGGAACCATGAGAGGACTTTGCAACTTCTTCTGCAGTGAAACTACATGTAGAGATACCTAACTATGTAATCCCAAACCAACCCTCCAGGCAGCTTCTGCAAAACACTAAACAAATATAAGATACTGGCTTGGATTCTTCAGACCCAATCCACAGTTGATACTTGAAAAAGTTGAACTAATAGTACATAAAGCAAGAGAATTACTGATAAGCATTAGCCAAAATAGTTGTTTTTTTAAAGTTACTAAAATTTGAAGTGGTTTATTACATAGCAATAAATAACCAAAGGATTACAATATAAGGTGGAAGTGAGCAAAGATAAAAGAGTTTCAGAGATACAAGTTTATCAGTCAGCAATTATTACTTGAAGTTCTGTTCTGTAGATCAGATTTTTTATTTTTTATTTTTTTGATGTAGGGTTTCACTCTCTAACCCAGTCCTACCTGGAACTCACTCTGTAGTCCTAGGCTGGCCTCCAACTCACAGCAATCCTCCTACCTCTGCCTCACTCCACCTCTTCCTCTGGCTCATACATTTTTTCTACCTCTTCTTTTACACATCCCCCAAGTCTTGGAGAAAGTGGTATTGATGTTCCATTCATGGCTGCACAATCAAAAGTTAATTATTTTCTCACTGTGATGGATTCACTGTGGTGAACTGCTGTCCACAACCAAAAGGACTTTCCCTGAGCTTCCCTGACCACTAATGTATGGGTATAAACATTATTATTTAGAGAGCAATTTGATAGCACATCAGGTCTGGTTAGCCAAACAATAGCCATGGCTTCCCACTAGGGCCTATGTCCTCCCTAGCCACTAGCTTCTGACCAGGTTTAAAGTACCAAAGGTGGATTCCCTCCTGCAGGATGGGCCTTAGCTCTAATCAGAAAACAACTGGGGACTGGAAAGATTGTTTAGTGGTTAAGGCTTTTGCCTGCAAAGCCAAAGGACCCAGGTTTGATTCTCCAGGACCCACGTAAAGCTGTATGCACAAGGTGGTGCAAGAGTCTGCAGTTTGTTTGCAGTGGCTAGAGGCCCTGGTGTTCCCATACTATCCTCCCTTCCCACTGTCTCTCCCAAATAAATAAATACATAAATAAAATATAAAAATTATAAAAAGGAAGGAGTTGGTTACAGGGCAGTTTGATGAGTATAATATATGCATTTAGTCAGACAACTGCAGGTGTTACAGTGTTTTCATTTTTTAAATATTTTTGTTTATTTTCAGGGAGAGAGACAGAGAGAGAGAGAAAGGGGATAGGCATGTTAGGGCCTCCAGCTGTCACAAATGAACTCAGGTTCATGCTCCACTTTCTGCATCTGGCTTTACATAGTCTTAGCCACTTTTACACGTGTGGGCACTTCTTGCCTTGGTGACCATTAGTGTGCACACAACTGAGAATAACTTTTAATGACATTTAATTCCCAGGGACCTGCATAGCACTATGAGTGACCATGAAGGAAGCTTCCATTCAGGTCTCTCTATGTCCAGTGACCAATTCATGTGTTGTCTTTAGCAATAAGTCTTATTGTCTAGTTCTGGTGGGCAACCAATGTATATGGAAAATACTGATATTGTTTGGGGTGTCTAAAGCCTCACTGACCAACCATTCATAAGGAGGTAGCCAACCCCTGACACTGGACTTTTTTTTTGAGGTAGGGTCTCATTCTAGCTCATGGTGGTCTCAAACTCATGGTGATCCTCCTACCTCTGCCTCCTGAGTGCTGGGATTAAAGGCATGTGCCACCATACCTGGCTGGACTTTTCATTTAATATCCCATGGCTTCTAGGAATAACATTGTCTATCCAAGTAGTGTACTACCATTTAAATTCTTTTAAATTAATTTTTATTAGTTATGGGCATACACAGTATGTAAACAGTCCATGTTGGTACTATCTTTATCCTCGTCCCTGCCCCCCCATGGAACCCTCCTCCTTGGGGATGCTGGTTATCCCCATACGGATTGTGGGTCTTGCATTGTGGGGGTAGCCATAAGTTATGGGAAAGATGCAATGTTTCTGTGCTATAATGCCTCAACTTGTGGCTCTAACAATCTTTCTGCCCCCTCTTCTGTGAATTTCCCTTAGCCATGTTGGGTTCTTTTTAGGTCTACTTCAGTGATGGGCTCTTGGGAGCCTCTGTGTCTCTGGATCTCTGATTTGGTAGGAGTTGAGTGTCCTCTGTGTCTCTCTCATTCACCCTTGTGCCGATACCAGGTTCACCAAGTAAGCACCATTCTTGCTCATTTCTCCAATTACTCTATGGTTTCAGCTGCCCTGGTGAAGTGCGATGGGCTGATTCTCTCCTCAGGTCCTGTATCCATCTGAAAAAGAGAAGCAGATTCTCCAACAGAGAGTGAAGTCAACACAGGTTAAATGGGATATCCATTGTTAGTTTAATTTGTTTTTTAATGAGCTCATGAATTATCAGGCTTCTTTAGGGCTGTTTCATATATCCATAGTATTTATTTATCTTTTGCCTCCCATCCTCCTCTCCTGTATCTCCCTGTACTTTCTTCCTGCTCATCTTTCATCTTCCAGGATCCTCCTATAATTGTATTCATTAATGATGGAATATAGAATACATGGGCCATGCTTTCTTGGAGTTGCTAAGGACATACTAGTTCTCTCAGATGCTGTGTGACTGGGTCTTAGTAACCCATTCCTCTCAGAGTTCACACATAGTAGAGGGCTTCCTCTACCTGCTATTTTTAAGTTTAATTTTTAGATTGTAGCTCCAGTTTAATTGGAAGAAAGATGGGGGACTATTCTAGTAGATAAGCAAAATAAATACTATTATGTAACTATGATATTGGACTAGATATTTAATTACCCAGAAAAGACTATTCTTTTTTAAAACACTATCTTTTAAAAATATTTAATTAATTAATTTGAGAGAAAGAGAGAGAGTCAGATAGGGAGAGAAAAAGTGAGGGTGAGCATAGGAGAGAGAAGGAGAGAGAGAGAGAGAGAGAGAGAGAGAGAGAGAGAGAGAGAGAGAGAATAGGCTTATCAAAGCCTCTATCCACTGCAAACAAACTCCAGATGTATGTACCACTTTGTGTAGCTGGCTTATGTAGGTACTGGGGAATCAAACTTGCGTCCTTAGGCTTCTCAAGCAAGTGCCTTAACCACTAAACAATCTCTCCATCCCATATAATTTTTTCTTTCTTTTTTTTTCCTTTTTTGTTTTTCTTGGTTTTTTGAGGTAGGGTCTCACTCTTGTTCATGCTGACCTGGATGGAATTCACTATATAGTCTCAGGGTGGCCTTGAACTCATGATGATCTGCCTACCTTTGTCTCCCGAGTGCTAGGATTAAAGGTGTGAGCCACCACACCTGGCCCAAATCCCATGTAATTTTTGTGCTAATCAATTGAAAAATAATATTCAAAAAAATCTTAGTTCTATTTTATAGATGAAGAAACTTATCTTTGGATTGCTGAAAATATTACCCATCATTACATATCAAGCAAGTAGAATAGTATGAATTTGGTCCCATTTTGCCTAATTCCAAAGACTATTCTTGTCTGTGAGGTTTGTCATGAGTTTAGGAATGATGTCATAAGTTAGATCAAAGTGAAAACATGGAATGGGAAGACAATGACAAAATCAAAATCATGGGAAGTTATGTATACAGAGAGAGATTTGATCAGAAACTGACAGGTATAGGAATACAAACTATAAATTATCTTTTGTAGGTGAATGGAAGAAAGTTATCACTCAGAAACTTTTTGAGAAGCAGTTGGTTGGAGAGAAAATGATGTCTCTAACCTGTTTTCCAGCTCAAATTGTGCATACATGAATGTGAGTTTGCACTTAGTCTAATTTTATTGTGGTCAGGTATGCTCAATTTGAAATGGCATATAATTAGCTATTATACACTGGAAAGAAAATTGAGAGGAAAGTTATTTATTATATTTAGCAAGGCAACCTAGTGAGACAGAGAAGACAAAGATCCAGGGTTGGCGAATGGAAGTTCTTGTGGAGACCATCAATGGCACCAGACACAAGCAGGTGCTTCTGTGAAGAGCATTTTCATCTTGGGATACCATGAACCATTCCGTCAAGCTCATCCATCCACATGACCTGCATCTCCATTGCTGGCCTCAGTGACCTGTGTGCAATTATTTGTACAGTCCTCCACTCCCAAATTCCATCTGACCATGCATTTCTTCACTGATTGCTAATCTATAGCATTCCCCTTTCCCATCATCATTTATATAGAAATAGCACTACTTTGATCTGGCCATCATATTGAAAATAAGTTATTCTGGTCATTATTATTAACTACATGTACTGTAGAATATGAATTTTACTTGACACAATCACCTTTTCCAACTATAGCCCTAGCTCAGTGAGGTAAACACACACACACACGCACACACACAATAGGAGGCTGTGCTATATGGGGCCCCTTAAAATCTCAGGGTAGTTCTTACCCTCAAAATGGTTTGAATTCAGCCAAAGGTTGGCCTTGTCCAATATATTACAGTGAACTTTAAATCATAGAGTGGACTTCAAAGTAACTTTGTACTATTGCCTCACACTCTTTACCTATTTTCCCAATCCTGAAAAAAAAAAAAAAAAAAAAAAAAAAAAAACAAGGAGCAAGAAACTTGAGATAAGATCTCAGAGAGAATTTCTTTTTTTCTTTTTTAAAAAAATTTCTTTTATTTATTCATTTATTTGAGAAAGAGAGAAAGAGACTGAGAGAGAGAGAGAAAGAGAGAGAGAGAGACTAGGACACACAGAGAGAATGCGTGTGCCAAGGCCTCCAGCCACTGCAACTTAACTCCAGATGTATGCGCCTCCTTGTCAATCTGCCTTATGTGGGTCCTGGGGAATGGAACTTGGATTCTTTGGCTTTTCAGGCAAATGCCTTAACAGCTAAGCCATATTTCTAGCCTGGAATTTCTTTTCTAAAAATATTTTTTTATGTATTTATTTGCAAGGGGAAGAGAAAGAGAAAGAAAAAGAAAAAGAGAAAGACAAAAAGAAAGAGAATAGTCATGCCTGGGACTCTTGCTAGTAAAAATGAACTCCAGATGTATTTGGTACTTTATTCATCTGCCTTTAGATAGGTACTGTGGAATTGAACCCAGACTGTCAGGCTTAGTAGCCAGTGTCTTAAAACCACTGAGCCATCTCTCCAGATCCTCAGAAGAAAATCCTAATGTGTATATAAAAAGTAATTGATGACTTTAATTTATGGCCCTTGGACCAATAGATTAGAAGCTGTGAAGAATCTTTGGACTGCTAATGTGAGCTAAGAAAGAGGGTGAAATCAATATAAGTTTAAATCTGTGAAATGAAACAGACCTTCCCTTTCCTAGTGACTTGGAGTTTGTCTTTCTGGCTAATGCCACCTTGCTAAGTACTCAATGTGGCTTACCTGTGGTGGTAGGAATTATGTGCCTCACTTGGTCTTGTCAGTATATAGTAAAAATAGTAAGAGTATAAAAGATAATGTATATATTAAATGAAAACTGTTAAATTATTTGTGTCTGCTCTATTTTTTTCACAACCTATTTGGAATGGATTTTTTCTTTAATCTAATTGCAACTGGGACCTGAGACAAGTTACTTCCTGCTTTCAGTCAAAAAGCTTCCATTCTTAAAAGCAAGTTCAAATGCATAACTTGTTTATCCATTTTTCCTCCTCAATTCTTTTATAAAGGTGAATGAATTCACATTTGTCTCCATCTGGTTACTCCTTACTGTCTTTATTTTACTAAGAAAGAGGGCATATTTTGAGAAGTAGGTTCTTTCACAGAGGGAAAGACCTCAAATATTTTTTAAAAAATCTATGAACAACTTTTACTGAAGCTGTTATTAATGAGGCTAATTATTTCATATTTGAATGACTGGATTTTCTTAAGGATTTATTATATCTAAGTACTTACATGAATTAAACTTAGCAGCATCTTAAAAACTTTGATTATACGTTAAGATGCAGGAAATGGAAATAAACACCATCCGTCAGTTTATTAGGCTTTAAATAAAAATCACAAGCTGGGCTGGGGAACACTGCCCATGTGGTAGAATGCTTGCCTGGCATGCATGAAGCCATGGGATAGATTCATAGCACTACATAAAACTGGGGGTGGTGGTACATGCCTGAATCCCAGCACTTGGGAACTATAGACAGGAAGATCAAAAGTGCAAGGTTACTTGGATACATAGTGAGATCTCCATGGTTAGTCCTAAATAGTGAGTCTGAGGTCAGCCTGGGCTCTATGAGACCCTGCCACAGGGAAAAAAATCATAAGCTGTGAATGAAAATATAGGGCTGGGAGAATATTATTGTGTGTTGTGGCTCTAATACATTTAGGCACCTTCCTTTTTGCTTAAGGTCTTAAGGAAATATACATTGCATTCTTTTTTTTTTTTTTTTTGAGGCACTATCAACAGAAGGGACTTTTTTTTTTTTAATGTGAAAGAGTGAGAGCGAGAGAGAGAGAGAATTGCACACCAGAGCCTCCAGCCATTGTAATTAAATTCCAGACATGTGCACCACCTTGTGTGTCTAGCTTATGTGGGATCTGAAGAATCGAACATGGCTCCTTAGGTTTTGCAGACAAGCACCTCAACTGCTAAGCTATCTCTCCAGCCCAACATTGTATTATTTCTATAAACAAAAGTTCCAAAGAGGACACACTAATTCATAGTAAGAATTCTTACCATACTAATATCTTTTTATAGCTTTCTTGCATTAAGTATACTTGTATTATTATTTTCTTTAAGAGAGACAGAGGGAGAAGAGAGAGAGAGAGAGAGAGAGAGAGAGAGAGAGAGAGAATGGGTCTCTCAGCCACTGTGAACAAATCCCAGACTCATGTGCCTCCTTGTGGGCAAGTGTGGCATTGTGCCCTTGTGTCACTTTATGTCTGGCTAAATGTGGGACCTGGAGAATCGAACGGGTGCTCTTAGGCTTGGCAGGCAGGTACCTTAACTGCTAAGCCATCTCTCCAGCCCTGTATCATTATTTTTAAAATTATTTTTGATCATTTATTTGCAAGTAGAGTGAGATAAAAGAGAGACAGACAGAGAGAATGGGCATGCCAGGGCCTCTAGTCACTGCAACTGGACTCCAGATGTATGCAATACTTGGTGCAACTGGCTTTACATGGGCATTGGGAAATTGAACTTGGATGGTTAGGCTTTGCAGGCAAGCACCTTAACCACTAAGCCATCTCTCCAGCTCCACTTACTTTAATTTTACTCTTAAGCTATGTGGGTGAACCTTCCAAAGAGTCATCCTGAAACATCAGTAAGCAGATACAAAGGTATTTCCTGGGGTTAAATAGCAGTAAGATCTGTGGATATTATCCTTGCAGGAAACTTTCTATAGCCCTCATGGGACTCATTGATAAGGGCTTTTGGATTGAGTTGACAATGAAGTTAAAGGCAAAGTGTGCTCAGACAACTCAGAAACATGCTCCACCTTCCCTCTCAATGTCTTAGCCCTGAATAAACCTCTTAGAACCCTGGTATAGTCCTGGATATAGGAACAAGATAAAAAATTTTCTATTAGCTTATGTGAATGGGGTCTTGATGTAAATGAATTTTATGTCCAAGAGAATTATTTTTTCTACATATAACTCTCTGGTCTAAAATTTATATTGTTTTGGAAGCTACATTCTTGTCACTCAAACAACATATGCTCAGAAATGTTTTAGCCTGAAGAATTTCAGAGAAAACCGACATTTGTAAGTCATCATCAGGGAATGAGAATAAGAAAAAAATAAATTTTAATCATTCTTTCCCAATATGTTTCAGTATAGGAAAAGAGCTGAAAAATCATTCCTGCACCATGTGACTATTTACTTGGCATAGAATTGACAGAGTTAAATACTCACACTTGATTTCAGTAGAAGGGTGCACTGGCTTCAGACACAAACAGACCTTTAATCCTTTGATGGTAGAAGTACGTACAGGGCATTTGGGAGCTAATTAGCCTAAAATCAGCAGATGGGGCTTAGTTCACCTTCACTATAGAAAAAAGCATGGTGATATCTCAATTATCAAATCACCTAAGAAGTAAATTACTCTGAGCAGACAGTCATCTCTTGCTTAATAACTGTAATTCTTTTCTGAAAAGTCCACCACTAAAACACTGTTATTTGATAAATAATTTTCTATTAGTTTTATAGAAAACAATGTATGAGGAGGTACATCTCAAAGTGTAGACACAGACAAAGAAACCCACAATGTCAGAAGATAATTATTCTAAAATAAGTAAGCATGAGTTATATTAAAAGAACAACACAATGACTCATCAAAAATTGATGTCCCAGTAGCTGTTGGAAGGTGAGAAGTGGAGAGTCGTCCTTTCATCCTTTCAGTAGACTTACATTTCTCTGTACCAATTTGTTTACCCTGTTTTCTATCTTGGAATTGATGATTAACCTGCATTTAACCTTCAGTTTAAAATATTAAACAACAAGAAGACATTGTCTGCCTGAAATGTCACTTGTTAGGGTGTATTTACTCAGGATCTTCTTGGGTGAATGCTTCTTAGCATTTTTGCTCCACTCTTCCATTCTTCAGAGAGAACCTTTGGAAGTAACTTACTCTCTATTATGGGAACAACTGATCAGACCACATGGCTTCAAGCTCAGCAGGGGGGAAGCTCATCAAGAAAGAAGATGAAATGTACAAGGAGAAAGGAACATTGTTTTAACCAGTTTCTTAGAGCTGAAGGCATTCCAGTGCATATTAGCAAGATTATAGAAAAGACTGCTAGAGGAATTATACTGGAACGAGTTGGAGGGACAAACAGTGCCACACTACCGTAGAGCTCGCTAGGGAAGGTACTAGTTACACTGTACTCTGTCCATGCCAATGAGATTGTAGACAAAGAAGGAAAGGGAGTGCTGAGACCAGAGAATACAAATGTTTGCTCTTCAAATGATTGTGATCATTGCATGTTATATTTGCCAATATAGGAATGGTTTCTATTCTGGGTCAGAAGTTTGACTATACCATTTCTCATACCCTTTCTAAAGGAAAAGAGCCAATAAATTATAGTGAAATTATATCAGTAAGTTGAAAGTGAGTTAGAGTGAGCTAAATGGTTACTGAGATCTTAGGGAAGCCCTGAGCTCAATTCTGTCTAAACACATGGATTATGACACTGGGAATGGAATACGAATAGAGAATTACTATCGATGGATATTTCTTCTGGTTGAGTCTATCATATTTAGTGAAATTGTTACCCATAGTCAGTTTTGTTGTATAAACAAAGAGGATATCTGTTGCAGTGCAGAGTTGTGGAAAGAAGGAGGTGCTCAGCAGTTAAAGCCATTTTTTTTTTTCAAAACCTGAAGGTCCAGATTCAATTTATAAGCTACCCACATTAAGTAGGACACTAAATGTGATGCAAGTATCTGACATTTATTTTCAGTGGCCCCAGGTTGCATCCAAGTGTATGTGCCCATTAGTGATTGCATTCTTGTGAACACAAAATAAATATAAAAGAAATGCAGAGTTGTCACCTAGATACCACATTAAGATGCACTGGGCACTGAGGTTATCTAGGATCACACTACAAACTCAATGAGATTCCATAGTTTGAAAAGTTTTAGAAGAATTCAGTAGGGGGTAAGTTTTGGGGATATGCGTGCTTATTAGAACACTTGTATTTAAATACTTAATTGATGTATGTATGTGATTTCAAAGAAGTCTTTCTAAAGAGCCCTGACAACGTTGAGTTCCTGAAGAGAGGAGAGAGGCACAGAAGAAATGATGTTATTGTTACCGAACAAAACCTTGATGGTTTTACCTGGTGCCCTGCTTGCTACTCAGTAGATTGACTGTAGGACTGGCTTGACCAGAATCCACCTTTCTAAAGCTTGGCCTGAATAGGAATGTCTTCAAACACAGAGGAACCTAAGTGGTCATTCTTACTTTATTCTGCTTTGTTTTTAGCATTTGGTCCTCAAAAGCCTCAAAATTAGATATGACTTTAATAGAAAACATTCAAGCTTGATAACTTTGATGAAAATGCATGCTTTCAAAAGAACAAAAGAACAAAATGTTACTAGAAAAAGTGCAACATATCCCTGATGCTTCTGAATATACTGACCATGCAGCAACACCTTTTGTCCATGTAGGTGACATCCCTTTCTCATGAACAAGCAGTGGAGGGCCATGGTCATACCACCCAGTTACCCTCAAGTTCTTCTCGTGACTTCCTTAGCTTCAGAATATGAACACTACTTTCATGTTCTGAAATGCTGTATGTAGATATGCATTGTGTTTATTAGGCTAAAAGAGCAGAGTAATTTCCTGGCTTTACTTGAACGCCACAATTTCACTCAAAAATGTTATGTAGTTCAAAGTTAAACAACAGCAAAACATTTGGGGCTTCTTATCAACTTACCCAGACATTGACAGAAAGCATTCATAAACTGGGATTTTTTTTTTCCCCTTCATGGATTGAAGAAATTCCAGTAAGTCAAAAACCTTCCTGTCGCTTATTCTCTTTTAAGTTCTATCATCTTTACCAGCTCCTCTGTACTTTTTCTCTATTTCTGTCATACAACTGAAATGATTTTGTGGGATTTTTTTCCATGTTAAATATAGCCCCCTTTTTTTTCTAAATTCATTGCAATTGAGCATGTCATTTATCCTTCTGCCCATTTTTCTTATATTAAAAGGTCTCCTGCTGGAATTTAATTTCAAGTTAAATCTTTACCCCACCCTCAGGCTGTGAGACTGAATTAAATAAATCCCACTAAAAGTAATAAAGCACTCTTAGCTGTGGACTTGTGATATCAGTCGTCAGCCTGTCAGAGCAAATCTGAGTGTTAGACTCACTGCCTCTGCCAGGGAGGAAAGAATCAGAACACCGAAAGCCCAGGGTAGCAGAACTGCGGGCTTCCAGCTTGTCTCAGCAGTGGTACTTAATGTGCAAGCAAATATCTTTGAAGATGATTTTCCTGATGACATATCTTTAAATTTCATTTCAATAGTAAAGATATAGGCTCAGCTGTAGCTATGATGCTTTATTTAGTAACACTGCAACCCTGGGAATCTAAAGAAGAGAAGGTAGAATTAACTCTTTTTGGAGAGAAGGGGCAAAACAGGAATATACAAATGGAGCCTGATAGAGGTCAGATTTAAAATATTGGTCAAGACCAGAACCCAAATACATGACATGAAAGGCAGTTTTAGGAAGGAAAAGAAAAATTGTCTATTGGTTTCTGTTACGACAATTTGTAAGGAAATAAGTTCTGTGCATCAAGCAAATCCTTTGTATATCCAAACAGAATGTTCCGCAAAGAGATCCAGCTCTCCTTCAATTCTCTGTTCATGATGCAAGGCCACCAGGAAAGATCCCAGGCTGGATTTATGGGTGTGACGAATACAATATGACAGCTGGCTTCAAATCTGTTGGCTTGTCATTCAGTGGAACAATTTACAAAATATTTGTTTACCCTTAAAACACTGAACTTGTCCAAAAATGAAGATCTTTTAAACAAGCAAATAAAACAAACAAATAAACAGACATTGGTTTCTCCATATTAACTTCTGAAGGATATAAAATTGTGTAAACAGCCAAAAATCGATGCAGTCAGCAATCTGGCATTTTCAAAGAACAGGACCACAGCTCAGCAGATTAACTTCCTCCTCTCCATGGATAAGCACAATATTGCCTTTTGTAGAAATATCACTGGAGGAATTCCCAGAGGTAGGGAGTTGAACACAAACAGTTCTCTGAGCAGGATTTCAATAGAAAATTCTAGGATATAGAAAATGATAGGCATCATCCAATAAGTGTTATAGTTATAATTCTTATTTTTCTATAAACAAAACATCTTTATCCAGTCAAAATTGGACATAGACTTAACATTAACTGTCTAGAAATTCTTTAAACTTTTCCTGTTATCCTTAAAAACTCAAAATGACTTCTTCATTTGGAAATGGACATAGTTTCAGGTAAAGCACATGGCAGGGTATAACTTTCCTATTTATTTTGATATAAATAATGGCACTGAAATTATTATATTTGATTTGTTATACCTATGAACATAGTACAAAGTTATGTCCTTTCTATCTTCATGAAGAAATTAATTTCAAAATACAGATGGGAGAAAATAATTTTCAGTTTCTGGTAACAAAACCCTTTTGTTTAATACTGATCTTTATTGTAGACTGGGACACTTTAGTCAGAAAAACTTTTGCATCTACAGTGTGGTTATTTAGTAGTGATAATTTGAAGCAAAGCCAAAGAATTTTGTATTTTAAGCCTAATCCTTAATTTTGAATCATTGGAGTACATATTCACTAGAAGGCCTGTTTTTTGTACATTTTTTATTGAGAACTTAATACATGACATACTATAATTCAATTATATTCCTATCCTATTACCCTCTTTTGTCTATCCCACCTGCATTCCACTAAGGACTCTCCTTTTTCCAAGCAATCCTTTCCTTGTTTTGATGTTTCATTTCTTTTGTCCCCCTGTCAAAATGTTGATGGCTCAGAGCAGTACAGGTTTTGTGGGGATAACGATAACCACTTTGAGATCAAGAGTTTAACAGTTCATTCATATTTTGAGGGAGGACAGTTCCCCAAAGTACTTCTTTCCAACCTATGGCTCTAACATTCTTTCTGACCTTCTTCCACAATGTTCTCTGAGCCTATTTTTTTATAAGTCTACATATAATATATTTCTGCTTGGATTTTATTTACTTACTTTAAAAGTTGTCACGTGATAATTTGCTAAGAGATGGGAATTATTAGTCTTGCCATTCAAAATGCTGACTACTTAATCTCAGGGTAACTTTTTTCTCTCAGGCTCAGGTATTCACTTCTCACCACTTTCTTCTTTCTTCACTCAATTCTACTTTCCTTTCCTCATGGAACCAATGTGAGAGTGAGCACAAGTAACAAAGGATATGACCAGTTTCGGACACTTTATTTTTGCTTCTGCAGTGTTTTATGCCTGTGATAATTCACCTTAAAAGGTTTTTCTGAAATTCCTATAGCAAAGATATTCCAGAATCGAGCCGGGCATGGTGGCGCACGCCTTTAATCCCAGCACTCAGGAGGCAGAGGTAGGAGGATCGCGGAGAGTTCGAGGCCACTTGAATAAGAGATAATGCTAAAACAAAAAGGATTTGGACTTATTAGATAAAGGATTTCAATTCATATAACTTGAGTTGGATATTGAAGAATTTTAATAAGATCAGAGAGTTTTCACATTAAGTCACAAATACATTTATCACTTTTAATTTATATATTTATTTATTTAACAGTGACATATAAATTGCTTGTAGTGTGCCAAGATTTCTGCTAGGCCCTAGAGACCTAAGAGGAGAGTAAAGTTTGGTAAGGCTTCTCACTGTGTAGTGAGGAAGACAGACAAGCAACTTAGAAACTCTGGCAGTGTCAGGATATATAAACATGTGAAGCTGTGGGACCATGGGGGAAGTACACCCTCAGTCATGCAAGTTCAGAGGACAATTCTATTTCAGAGAACGTGCTTCTACCTACTTCACATCTATAGATGTTACTCTGTACTTGGTTCCCAATTTGCTTAAGAGATAAATATTCCCTGATGGAGAACATTATGGCTTGATCTGAAATTTCCCAAAGCTCTTATATTGATGGCTCAGTCCCCAGTGAAATGGTACTGGGAGGTAGGGCCTCAGGAAGGTGATTGGATCATTAGGACACTAACTGTTAAAGAATTCATCAATGGCTTTGTGGCTTAATGAGCTACAATGGGGTGGTAGAAACTTCTGGAGGTGGGGCCTAGTTGAAGGAATTAGATCACTGGGCAGAGACCCTTGAAGGGTATATCTAGTACCTGGCCCCTTTCTTTCATTCTCTCATTCTGATTTCTGGCTGCCATGAGCTAAGTAGTTTAGTCCTACTGTTCCTTATAATGGGTTCTGCTTCATCACAGGCTAAAAAGTAATGAACTCAAGTGGCCATAGACTTAAGCCTCTGAAACTATGATTCAGAAAAAAAATATTTGCTCCTTTAAGTTGATCTTCTCAGAAATTTTATCATAGTATCATAGTGCTGATTGGTACAGGGAATAAAAGAATGATGAAGTCATTCTATTGTTCATGTGAGGTGTTTGCTAATTTTACAGTGATAGAGCTGAAACCAATACTCCATTGTGGAAAGTTTTTTGTAAACATACTTTTCCAATTTTCCAGTGACAAGATACCACAAGAGTTTAGTCTGTAAGTAATCTAACCCATCTTCTTAGCCTGTATTATTCTAAGGTATTTTCATCATTGTACTTGATTTCTCATTCATGTATCTGTAAAATAAATTCATAATCATATTAGAAAATATCAGTTTTCAAAACTAGGAGCCACCCTATGGTTCTTACATTCAGAAACAAAGTAATGTTCATTGAGGACCATCCTTGCTCTGGATCTGACATCTGTTTAGTGAACAGCAATTATCAGATGTGAATCAAAGACGAGGTCTTGATGAGGGGTTTTACCTTTGTGATAGGAGAGGCAAATCTGACTGATATCAGCTATATCAACAGGACATTTATTATTCTTGGAGTTTTGAGGGACAATCTGAATTTTTTTGGTAACAATTCCTGAAGTAGGGAGAAAAATGAAGGTTTGCATTTTACTTTATCTCAGCCTCTGGGAATGATGAATAACTATTTGATAAATAAGAATAAAAAGATCTTGTTCCCCTAAGACAGTTGTTTTTCATTCTTTTAATTTTGTATAGCCAAAAGGACATGGTTACATATTTTCTTACTCTCTACAATATAATTCCTTTATTTTCCTTATTTTATAAAGTTAAATTTCAACTTATCATTTTAAAAATATTTCTGTCATCTTATAGGAACTCAGATACACCACTAATTTAGTGACTGATGTTGCATTATTAATTTATAAATGAGATGTGAAGTTCCTTATGCACGATAAGATCGGAGCATTTGTCTTTCTCTTATTTTTTTTCAGTGTGTAGCATCAGCCATGTTCGGTGTTAGTATCCAGTAGGCATCTGTTGTTGGCTTGACCTATGATTACAACATGAAGATTTTTACCCCGGGTAAATGCTAGGGAGATATCACATTCCTATTTTCCTTTCCCACAGATAGTGATGTCTTCTGAAGATCAGACACTCTGTTTTAAAAATAATTTCTGCACATCACAATGTGATATTTTTCCTTTAAAGTTTTGACAGATATGGGTAGATATTTTAGTAATTCTAAATCAAAAAAAAATCATGAGAGCTGGAAGAAGCTTTTTAAAGAGCATTGTGAATTTGTAAATTTGCCTGGGTTAACCAGATTATTTGTAAATGATGAAATTAATTCTTTGATATTTTTATTATTGATGCATTTAATCCTGCACTGATTTATTTTTTGAGGGGGAATGTTATCATGCAATTGCAGTGTCATAAAAAGCTGCAAAAGTAACAAGTTCAAATTGACTATGATAGTTATATTGTGTGAATTATTATCTAAATTAATATGCAGGAGCATGGCCTCAATATAACTTCTTCTGATGCTTTCTTATATTTGAAAATCAAGATATAAATACACTCTAAAGAATTTCTTCTTGTGTCATTCATAGGCTTTCAAGTCAGATAAATCCAGGCCTAGTGTTTATGGGCCACATCACCTTGGATAATTCACCAAGCTCATTGAACCTCACTTCTCTTAACAGCACATCAGGTTTATTTGCCATAAAGTTAGTTTTAGTATTAAAAAAGAACATTTCTGTAAAGTGCTGAGCATGAAGCTTGCTCATGTCTGATGATCAGAAATTGTGAGTTTTCTCCCCACTATGTCTCAAACCCCTTCCCTCCTCCTTTTCCCTGGATCTGGGCCTATAACTTTTTAAAACCAGTTGGCAATAAATTGGCCTGCATTCTATCCTTTCACTCCAGCTGAGATCATCAACAGTCTTGTGGGTTTTGTTTGTAATACATTGTCGGATGAATCCTTTTATATGAAAAAAATGAATGTAAACATTTTCTTTAAGGAGCTTCCTGGGAGATTTCCACCCTCTGGTTAAATAACAATTTGTATTCTTTCTTGCACATTATTATTACCCTTTTTTTGGTTAATGCATTTTTTCTTCTTTGTGTCTTTTCTTTCAAGAAAATAAGATGTTACAGAAGGGCCTCAGAGTGTTACGGGGTCTTTAATGTTCATTGTAGGAAATCTGGGTCTCTAAAATCAGCACTGGAGATTGGACAGGGTCCCAGCTGCTCTGTTCTCACGGGTCTGTGCTTTCGGAGTCCAAGTGGGTTCTCTAGAAAAGAAGCCCAGCTGAAGGCTCTGCTTCAAGATACTATAATACCACTTTTTCATCTGGCATTTTTGAAGAAATTAATGAGTGTGGTCAAAGGCTTGGTGCCCTTTCATCATACAAAAAGTTTGAAATGTGCAATGAACAGCTAAGGAGACATGATCATTTCCAAGCTGAAACATGAGTAGGTAGCATGAAGTGGTCAGGCACTTCTCTCAGACATAGAGGTTTTCTTCAGACATGGGTAAGTAGATAGATCCTCTGTCAGGCAAACAGCCACTGATTTCTATATGTAACTATACTTGACTTGGAAATTGGTTTATCACCATTTGCTATGGATTTGGTATATTCTTCATTACTCTGTAGCTTGTAGGTCATGCTTTCAAAAGGCAAGATAGACAATCACTATGGACAAATTTGATGGTCTTGCTTATGTAATATATCCATGACACAAACATCAACTATACACAGTCTCTTTTATTTTATTTTCCCCAAACTTCTTGGCACATTTAATCCAAATTTGTTTTTCATCAGCCATTCAGAAGGGCAAACAGCCTCTGTAACGTCTTCCCTTGGTGAGCACAAATTTCTTTCATTTTGCTGTACCTTTCCAATGCTTTGAAATTGCTGTTCTTAAATGGAAGCATTCATAAGTCTACCATTTGTATTTTCAACAGCTTTAGTAAGAGATAGTTCTTTCATTTCCTAAATCCTTTTACTGTAACTTTGGATGATCTTAGTTTTGACAGATGGTGCTGGCACCTCAGCTCCCTCAGTTTGCCTCCTCTGTTGGTCCTGTTATCCATGGCAATTATGTCTACAACATAATCTAACTCTCAACAAATGTAATTGGAGATTTGACAGGGTTAGTGACTATCAGCAGTTTTATCATTGTTAATATATGTTTTCAGAATGGATAAAAACTAGAACCCCAATGGGATTCTTTGGAAAAGAAAGGCAACCAAGTACTGTGCTCCCAGGTACTCATAGTCTCTGATCACAATCTTTAGTGTCTAAATTTCTCCAAATTCCTCAAATTTTGTTATTTCACTTCCATCAATTCCTCCACTTTTCCAGTGCTTCTTACTGCCTCTCATGTCCCCAATTCCCTGTATATCTGGTTTCTGTAGCATACTTCTAACCCCAGCATATGTTCTCATACATACTGTCTTTCTCTATCCTTGGCTAGCAAGCCCTCAACCCTACAAATGCAACTCAGGTAGCCCAGGTACTCTGTTTGGATGGGTGTGAAGCTGGACATAGCTGAGAAAACTCACACATGAGTGCAAAGCTGTGTCATGAATTTAAAGAATTTAAATTCATGGCATCAAACCACAATTGATCCTTGTGTTGGTTGGCAAGCTTACCCTCTTCTCTCTCCAACACAGTTCCCTCTCTCAGATGACTACTCCAATTTCCTTTCTCTTTTCTACTTCCTCACCGTCCTTTAGAGATAATGGCCCTACTTCTTGTTTGAATCCTGAAAGAACTTCCACCACTAGGTAATATATTTTTTTTTACAGAATGTTACAAAAAACATTAAGTTCAGCTGATGTTTTTTAAAGTTTAAAAGTTATACATGCTTGTGATTTTCAGGAAATCCCATGTGAGCATGGATTTTCCTGGCAGGCAATGGAAGGCCCATATCCTGAAGAAGCTACCCATTGTAGGCAAAATGGGATAGTTCATTTATCAGGAAGCAATATACTGTTTAGGAAATACAATAAAAATGATAAAGATTGCAAATTCACATGACTGCCTTTCTATAGATCTGTGTTTATATCAACATACATAAGCAGACATACTGCAAAAAAAGAATATAGTTTATATTTTTACTGAAATATGGTCATTCTATATCCATTTCTCTATGATTTGTTATTTTTTTCTGATATATAGGAAAGATTTCCTTTTACAAGGCATTTGAAATAACAAAATTGAATGTTGTACTTCATCCCAAAGGGATCCAATCACCTGAAGCTGATAATGATAACCAATTTGGATTGATGCCACAACACAAGACCCTTAGTGGACCTAAAACAAAGACCCTCTTGGTTAAATAACAATAGCAATGGTTCGGCTAACTTTGTCCAATTCTGAGGATCATTCCATCTTGTTTGGAGTTTGGTTTTCAGTCCTTATTAGCATAACCATCCTGCCCTACACATTTCTAACACAAAAATATAGCCTTTTTTCCCTTCAGTGAATAACTCAGTAAGTTTTATTCACTTGTGAGTCTTCTGTTTCAGCTCTGGTCAAAATTTTTAGATGTACTAGCATATAATGGATACACACATATGTATTACGTTAAATATGCTTTTTGCTATTATTATTTTCATGAAATTTTTATTTTTTAATATTATTTCTCAATAGGTAACTCTGATTTCTTATGTATACCTGTTGAACAACTTTTCCAATTATCTCTTTATCTCCTTCCTCATATTATGTGTATGAGATTTGCATAATTACATAAGAGACAAAAGTGGATTTTAGTCTTGGGAAGAAATCCCAAGGATCCTATCTGCAGTCTTCACACTCTTTTGTAATCTTTAGCTCTGGAATGTGGACAGACCAAGTGACTTCTTGATTCAACAACTGCATGGCATATGTGACCGCTTACCATTTTTAAGATTAGGTCAAAGCAGACTGATTTCTGTCTTACTGGCACTCCCACTTTTCTGCTCCTTTTCAGAAGTCAAAATACACATTGTGATCTGTTTTTAAAGAAACTCAAATGTCTAGTAACTGAGAGTGGCCTTGGTCAACCTCACTCCAGCAGACTTAAGGAACTGGATCTTGCCATAGCTACCTAGTGTGCTTAGAAGCAGAGCCTTTCCTGTAGACCTTCAAAAGCCTGCAGCTTTGGCCAACACTATGCTGGTGGCAGGTTTGTGGGAATTTGAATAGAGGATTTGAGACCTAAGTGTTGTTATGTTATTAAGATCTGAGGTATTTTGCTACGAAGCCGTAGAGAATATAAGATATTACATTTTTTTTCATTTAATACAGTCAGAATATATTCAAATTATTTTTATAAGATGGGTTTATTTTTTGAAATAGGAATGGAATATCACCTGTTATGGATGTGTCATAATGGCAAATATATTATTATGCACATTCATTAATTTATTAATTTATAGTAAAAAATAAGCTAAGCTCTGAATTAAGCAATTGTTTAAAAATACAATTAAAGATTTTCTATTCTTGAGATGTTTATTTAGAAATTGGGAAATACACACAAAATTCTAAAGAAGTACATTTTCTTATTCTATATGAAGTTTTAGATCAAAATTATGATAAAATAATTTCAAAATAAAGAAGTTACTAGGAAGATTTATATTTTAGTTGCTTTGCACAAAAGATTTGATATTTCTTAAAAATATAACAAACACTATTTTGTTAGTTTTATTAGCTATGTAATTTCTCTTGAAATTTCTATTAGAAGTGTGAAAAATTAATAGAATTAGGTAATTTTAGGATATAAATTATTTAAAAATTACCTCATATAATCACTCATTTCATATTTTACTCATTAAAACTGCCATTATAAGATATTTTAGACAATAAATATGAATATGATATAGCACTGAAGCTTTCTACACTTATTTTCTCTGGCCCAGGAGAGCCACGACTATCTGTTTATATTTGGTTGTGTGGTGTTCTTCATATTTGGTATATTTTCAAGGCCTTTAATTCATACAGATATGCATATATTTTTATAGAAACAATAAATTATCTTATACTGCATTTGCCATTCCACACATTACTCTTTCAAATGGCATTTGAGGAAATGATTTTAATTTTGCCAATAGTAGTGTTTCATTACTACTAGTTAAACTTTGGGGATGGAAGTACCATGCTTATGGCATTTTTGGTTTTGTTATTTTGATGTTTAAAGTATGTAAATATATTTAATTTATAATTTAATTTATGTTCATATATAGTATGTTTATAAACTTGGTTGTGCCATGTGGAATTGATATGAATATTACTTTACAACAGTGTGCCTCTGTGTTAATGAAATGATGCTAGTAAGCTAAACTGGCACACAGCATTCATTCAATTGAAAATATCTCTAAGTACATTTTACCCATGGAAATATTTTGAAACCATGTGAAGCTGAAACCTTGCCTGTAAGCATTTCTACTGACAATCACATTTCTAAGTTTAAGTACAAGCCAGATATGTTTTTAGTATTCAATGTCCTAATGCCTTTAAAACAAAATTTTTTAAGCCTCAACAGCAAAAACACATTTTAGAAATGCCTGTTAGTAGAGCAAACATTTCAACCAAAAACACATTTAAACTGTTAAATTCCCTTGCTGAACCAAATGTTTTGCTTCACAAATGGCTTTTAGATTTGCCTTAGTTCAACTCTATTCTTTCTTAAATGGTCCTGTGAAGATTTCATAAATTAAGAGCCCTTATTTCCTGATGTTCATGTGCAATTTAATCCAGGTTGACAGGCATTTAGGGAACTTCTTTGTGCTGTCTGCAATGACAAGTGATGATTCATTAAAAAATACTACTGTTCCTTCCTTTAAGGAACATTCTATGTAACAAAAAAGAAAGGCAAAAAAGCACAAAACTCAAATCATAAATCCAATATGATGTAGCAAGTGATAGTCATTAATTAATTAATTAACTAGTCAATAAATGAATTGTTTCTTGTACAAATTCTCTCCTAGGCTAGGCATTATCCTAGGCATACCATGTATTTGTAAGAAGAAACATGTCTTTGTTTTTTAGTGCCACCAAGAGAAGGTACTTAGTAATTCCCTAACCAAAAGAGATCAGAGCAAGCTTTCTGAGAAATAACACTGGAGCCAAGACAATATGACAGATATCACATAGATGAAAAAGCCATTATACACAAACATATGGCACTCCAAGAAACACTGAGCATTGGAGAAATGCTGAGCACATTTTGGGTACATTTTGGCAGTACACAAAGTAGAAGAATGTCTGCTGAAAGAAGGATACACTGATCAGGTCGTGAAGCACCTTGTAGCCACTTACAGAAAGGCACAAAATTAAGAACCTACATGGTATCTTAATATTCATCTGAAGCTCAGCTACTTACTAATTCAGTGATAATAAATTTCAGCTTTTTACAACCTTAATAATCCTTGAAAAAGAATATCAGATAAGTTTTCAATGGACTGGAAAAAGAATGTTCAGCAAATTACACAAGTAATATATTGATGCTGAGGTGTGCTATGACTCACTCTGACAAGAAAATGTTCTGACTAAAGCAGGTCAAGCTCAGACCCATACCCCATTCTTATATCTCTACAACAGAGTACTTTGACAAGGTCCTTCCTTGAAGAAGATGGGAGTGTCTGTAACACCTTTGATGTAGAGTAGGTTTTCGTCTACTAGTAGTAGTAGCATATAGATGATTTTCAGTTTGCATCATGATTAAGGTCAAACAACGTAAGTCAAAATAATATACTGCCATTTATATACAAGTCAACAATTTGAAGTACACACTATATATATATATTTTAATATTTTTATTTATTTATTTGTAAGCAAATAGAAATACAGAGATGATAGAAAGAGAATGGGTGTGTCAGGGCCTCCTGTTCCTGCATATGAACTCCTGACTCACGTGACTCTTTGAGCATCTGGCTTTATGTGGGTACTGGAGAACTGAATCTGGGTCTTTAGATTTGCAGTCCAACACCTTAACCACTAAGCCATCTATCCAGCCCCACACTGCATTTTTTGGTTAGGTTTTCACTATTGAAATACACATATAGTAATTTGCAAAAATCATTTCAAGCACTGGCTTGAGTTTCTAATATATAATATATAATATAATATATGAAAATTTATTTAGTCTCTTCTAACTGTAAAAGGATGCAAAGAAAGTATCTACTTTTTAGTAAGATTATCCTTCTGGTATATCAGTTTTCAGTGAAAGGCCCTTCTTGGTCTCAGCTTGGATGACAGCTTGAGATGACTGGGTGGTCTTGTTTGTATACATGAGTATCCTAAGCCTTCCTGTCAGCAGCTTGATAGCTGTGGGCAGTCTTTGAATAAAATATTTTTTACTCAGAGTCAGCATGTCAGAGGCTCTCTAACCAGCTAGGTGTGATTAAAGAACAAACTAAAGTCAGTGGGATCAGGTGTGATTTATCGAGCATTATCATGGTGGGAGATGTGTAGATGGTCACTTACTGAGAGAGTTGTCCAGTATCAGAACATATTAACTAAGTAAGTATTTACTAAAACCAACTATGTGGGGATAATGTTATAAAAAATGAGAATGTGATGATTGTGGTTATTTAAACTACTTGTGAAATTTTTCTGGCTCTTTGAAAGTTATTTGGTACAGAGAAGGATTATATAGTCAGCCTTATATATCCCTGGGCTTTGCACCCACAGATTCAAACAAATAGGATTAAAAATATTTGAGGGACTTCCAGTGAAGATGGCATCTGCCTAACCATGCCTCACCTTGGAGGGAAGGAAAGGCAAGGCATTTAGGGTTAAGTGGGATCTTTAAACGTCTGCAGATTCTAGCAGACCTCCAGTGGGAGGGCACAGAGAAAAGTAGGGAATCCGCTGATTCCCACCCTCTTGGGTAGCCCACCAGTCCCCCAGTCCCCTCAAGTAGCCATCAGAGCCACAGTCCCAGCTACAGGTTCCACCTGCACTAACTTCAGGCTTAGTGGACCTGATTCAGCAGGCTAGCATTTGCCCCTTACCACCCTGACCTAGGCTTTCCTGACCTTGCAGAGGTCCACATGCACCACTGGTTCCCCCTCACTATGCCCCAACCAAAGCCAACAGCCTTATGTTTGCCACGCTCACCCCCACCTAGGCTTTTCTGCCCCCAAACAGTTCCACAGGCAAATGCCATCCTATTTAGCACCACCAAACAGGCTAGTCTTCACCACATCCCACCCTGACATAGGTTTTTCCACCCCTGCAGAGCTCCAAGTGTGAAAGCTATGTCACTCACCGCCCTCCCCCAGTCCACCATGCTCAGATCCAGGCCAACATGCTCTGCCCCACCCAGACCTAGGCTTTCCTACCTCCGCAGAGCTCCACACAAGAAAACCATCCTACTTGCTACCAGCCCCTGTGCATGGACCCAGGTCGAGGGTAATCTGCAGCTTCCTCCTGAATTTAATAGCATTCCTTCACTGTGATAGGCAGACCACAGTACAAAAGGAATAACATGAAAAATCAAGTGCAAGTAAATCCAACAAAATTGCCCAGCCCCACTAATCAAAACATAGAAGAGACAATAAAATCAGAACCCCAAAGTGTAGACAAAAGCAATGCAACCTTGGCCAAGAAAATAGCAGAGCTTGCAAAAAATCAGCAAAGGGCCAATAATTGTATGAATGCTGTTGTTCCTAGATTATATCTAATAGAAAACAACCAGGAAGGGCTCCAAAGATAGTAAAATGAGCTAAAAGAGAGCAAAAAAATAGAGGACCTCAATAACCAGCTAGCTAAGCTCAATGAAGACATAAATAAATGCAAGGATGAATTCCAAGAAGCATTAAGAAAATCAAACATTGCAAAAAGGGTACTCCACAGAGGTATGGAAACTACACATAAAAAGGCAGCAGAAATTACAAACCAAGTTGAACAAGCTGAAAACTCTAAGGAAGCCATGAAATACAGTCAGCCATGTGGAGGATAGAAACTCAGAACTGGAAGACAAAACAGAAGAAGCAGTTGATGAATCCAAAAGTTTCAATAAGTTCAAAAATTTTTGTGAACAGAACATGAGGTGCTTGTGGAATACTCTTAAATGTCCCAACATTTGGATCATGGGGATACCAGAAGGGGAATAAATTGAGACCAAAGGCATGGAGAACTTAGTCAACAAAATTACCAAGGAAAACTTTCCCACTCTCAAAAGAAAGTCCCACCAAGTTACAAGAAGCTAACAGAACTCCAAACAGACTTGACCAAAGGAGAAATTCTCCAAGACATACTATCATTAAGACTCTAAACATTGATAACAATGAGAAATTCCTAAAAGCAGCTAGGGAGAAACAACACATTACATACAAAGGTAATCCCATCAGAATTACTTCAGACTTCTTAATGGAAACCCTGAAAGTCAGAAGGTCCTGGAATAGACACTGCATAGTCTAAGAACTTATGGCTTCCAACCCAAACTACTCTACCCAGCAAAAGTGTCCCTCACAATACATGGTGACAGAAAATATTTCAACAATAAAACTCAGATTTACAACTATATGAACACAAAGCCAAACCAACACAGAGTACCTCAGGGAATTCTTCACACAGAAGAATCAAACAATCAACCTCAAGTGCCTACAAGAAGCAGATCACAATAACCAAACTCAGAGAAGGCACAAAAAGCCCTACAAAGTCCAAGAAAACACTCAAACCACATAAACCACAACATGGCAGAATTAAATCACACATTACAGTTATTACCCTAAATCTTAATGGTCTTAATTCATCCTTCAAGAGACATAAACTAAAAACAGGGTGGATCAGGAAATTAGACCCTTCAATCTGCTGTCTTCAAGAACCCAGCTCACCACTAAAGACAGACACCTCTTCAGGGTGAAAGGGTGGAAAATGATATTCCAAGCAAACGGAAATAAGAAACATGCAGGTGTTGCAATACTAATATAGGATAAAATAGACTCCAAACCAAAAGTAATAAAAAATACAAAGAAGGCCACTTCTTACTTATCAAGGGAATGATCCAGCAAGAGGATATCACCAACATCAATTTTTATGCACCACACACAGGTGCACCACAATTCATAAAACAAAACCTACTTAACAACAAAACAGAACTAACCACCAACACCACCATAATTAGGGACTTCAATTCTCCACTGTTAGCAATAATTTTCAGCAAGCAGAAAATTAACAGGGAAGTAAGAGATCTCAAGAAAACAATACATCAATTAGACCTAATGGACATCGACAGAACATTCTACCCAAAATCCACATATTACACATTCTTCTCAGCAGTCCATGGAACCTCCTCTAAAATAGGTCATGTACTGGGTCATAAAGCCTGCCTCCATATATTTAGGAAGATCAATATAATCTCCTGCATGTTATTAGATCACAATGCTGTATCGCTAAAATTTAACAGGAATTTAACAGGAATTCCACCAGCTTCTGGAAACTGAACAACACACATTTAAACAATAAATGAGTAGTGGGTGAAATAAAAAATGCAATTGAAAAATTTCTAGAAATGAAAGACAATGAGAATACATCCTAACAAAACTTGTGGGACACAATGAAGGTGGCCCTCAGGGGAAAGTTCATAATGCTAAATGTCTTCATAAAAAAGACAGAGAGATCCCAAATCAATAACATAACCATCCATCTAAAGGCATTGGAAAAACAAGAAGAATCCAACCCAAAAATCTCCAGACTGAAAGTAATAATTAAGAACAGAAAGAAATAATTAAGATCATAGCAGAAATTAATGAATTGGAAACTAAGGAAACAATTAAGAAAATTGATGAAACAAAGAGCTGCTTCCTTGAAAAAATAAACAAGATGCATAAACCCCTGGCCATTTTGATGAAGTGAAAACAAGACAGACTTCACATTAACAAAATTAGAAATGAAAAAGGAGCGATCACAACAGACATAAGTGAATCTGGGAGAATCATCAGGTCTTATTTCAAAAAGCTGTACTCCAAAAAACTGGGTAATTTAGAGGAAATGGATGAATTCCTGTGCACATACCACCTACCCAACTTAAACTCAGAGTAGCTTAATTTCCTAAACAAAGCTATCACAACCACCAAAATTGAAAGGCAATGAAAAACCTCCCCAAAAAGCAGAGTCCAGGACCAGATGGCTTCTCAACTGAATTCTATCAAACCTTCATGGAAGAACTGAAACCAATTTTTCTCAAACTGTGCCACACAATCAGAGAACAGGGAAAGTTCCCCAACTCCTTCTGTGAAGCTAGTATAACCCTAATACCAAAATCAGGCAGAGATACCACAAGAAAAGAAAACTATAGGCTTATTTTTCTGATGAACATAGACACAAAGATCCTGAACAAAATCCTCATGAACCGAATTCAGCAACATATCAAAAGCATTATCCACGTGGATCAAGTAGGCTTCATCCCAGGAATACAGAGGTGTTTCAACATATGGAAATCTGTCAATGTAACACACCACATAAATAAACTTAAACACAAAAACCACATGATCATTTTGATAGGTACAAAAAAGGCCATTGACAAAATATAACATCACTTAATGATCAAAACAGTGGAGAAAATAGGCATGGATGGCTTATATCTCAACATAATAATGGCTATATATAAAGCTCCTAAAGCCCAAATAATACTTAATGGGGAGAAACTGAAAGCATTCCCATTGAGATCAGGAAGAAGACAGAGTTGTCCACTCTGCTCTTCAACATAGTACTGGAAGTCCCAGCTCAAGCAATGAGATAGGAGAAATAAATAGAAGGGATACAGATTGGAAAGGAAGAAATTAAGTTAGCTCATTTGTAGACAACATGATTCTATACATAAGTGTCCCAAGAACCTCCATCTCAAAAGTCTTAAAGGTGATTAAGTCCTTCAGCAAAGTAGCAGGATACAAAATCAATGCACAAAAATCAGTAACTTTTCAATATACAAAAGACAAAGATACAGAGAAAGAAATTAGAACATTGTCCCATTTTCAATAGCAACCAAAAAAATAAAATACCTTTGAATAACATTAACCAAGGATGTGAAAGAATTCTATCATGAAAACATAAAAACACTCAAGAAAGAAAATGAGGAAGACTTGAGAAAATGGAAAGACCTCCCATGCCCCTGGATAGGCAGAATCAACATTGTGAAAATGGCAATCCTACCAACAGCAAAATACAGAGTTGATGAAATATCAATAAAAATCCTGGCATTTTTCTTCACAGAGATAGAAAATAATTATCTCAACATTCATATGGAATGGCAGAAGGCCTCGGATATCCCAGCACATCCTCAGCAAAAGAAACACCTCTGGAGGAACCACCATATCTGATCTAAAGCTATACTACAAAACCATAGTAATAAAAACAACATGGTACTGGCATTAAAAACAGGATTATAGACCAATGGAACAGAATTGAGGACCCAGGCTTTGGGTCACATAATTAGAGCTACTTGATATTTGACAAAGGCCCTAAAAATGTAGACTCGAAAAAAAAAAGAAAAAAAAAGAAAAAAAAACAGCATCTTCAACAAATGGTGCTGGACAAATTGGATAACCATATGTAGGAAAATAAAACTTGATCCACATATCTCCCCATGCACAAAAATCCAATCCAATTGGATCAAAGACCTCACCATAAGACTGGAAACTCTGCTACTACTGGAAGAAAAAAATAGGAGGAACTTTCCATCATATGAGTGGGAAAAGACTTCCTGAACAAAACCCCAGGAGCTCAGGAAATTAAACAATCACTCACCCGTTGGGATCTCATGAAGCTGAAAAGTTTTTTGTTTTTTTTTCCCAGACAAATAGACAACAAGCAGAGCGAACAGATTGCCAACAGAATGGGAGCTACAACTGACATAGGCCTAATTTCTATAATTTACAACTCAAAAACCTAAACAATAAAAAGTCAAACAACACACTCACAAAATGGAGTAGAGGACTGTACAGGGAGTTCTCAGAGGGAGAAATACAAATGGCAGACACACACTTAAGAAAATGTTCAACATCCCTAATCATCAGGGAAATGCAAATTAAAACAACTATGAGATTCTACCTTACCCCAGTAAGGATGGCAAACATTAAAATATCTAATGAAAACAAATGCTGGTGAAGTTGTAGAAAAATAGGAACCCTCTTTCACTGTTTGTGGGAATGTAAGCTGGTCCAACCACTATGGAAAGCAATATGGAGACTCCTAAACAGGTTGACTATAGAGTTACCAACAGACCCAGTTATTCCCTTACTGGGCATTTGCCCTAAAAGCTCCATGCCTCAGTTCAGAGAGATTTCCTCAACCATGTTTATAGCTGATCAATTCCTAATAGGGAAGAACTGGAATCAACCCAGATGTCCATCATTAGATGAATGGATGGGATAGCTACATGTAGGAATTCTACACAGCAGTAAGGAAAAATGACACAATGAAATTTGAAGATGAATGGTTCAATCTGGAACAGAGCATTCTCAGCGAACTCACCCAACCACAGAAAGATAATCATAGCATGGTCTCACTCATTTGTAGCTCCTAATCTGAACCTGCCTGAGATGCTGACACACCTCATAAGCATCTCAAAGACCGGGAAATAGGGAGAGTTGGGTGGAGGGGAAGGTAAGGGTGGGGGGGTACTCAAAACTGGCCCCAAATGGAAATGACACCATGACATCCTATATCTTGAAAGACAGACTAAAAGGATGAACCTTCCTCAGGTCCTTAGGGGTAACACCTGTTTCACAGGGCCCTGGAGAGGGTATGATGGAGACTAACCTTGAGTTTCTTCTGCTTCTCTCTCTCTGCCTCTTCTCTCTCTTCTCTCATTTTCTTCTATATTACCTATGTTTTTTTCCCTTCATTTCCTTTGTCACTGGCCTATAACTCCCAGTACCAGTATGCGTTTAACATCCACAATGAGCTGTTGATCAGACAGACCTACAAGGTTTCCCAAAAGAAGACAGATTTCTGTTAGACTACTTGATGACCCACCAAAGGTTAATGGTAAGACCCTCATGCCAAAGACACCATATGTTGTTGGTAGGGAAAATGGAGTGACGTGGCTGGAATCTAGAAGAGAACCAGCCCCCAGACAGTTAGCTTGTCTAGTGCCAGAAGGTGCAACATGAGTGATTGGGGGAAAGTGACCAACGAGTGTCTAAGCAATGCATGATCTAAGCTTCTCAGCAGCAAACAACCTGGTATGATGCTTACACAAGTGCAATAGTGGCACACAGCCATGGTGTGTAACCAAATGCTCTTGATTTGGCTAACAGATCCATTCAGTGGAATGGAACCCATAGCTAGCAATGGGTAACAAGTCAGAACCATATCCAAAAAAATAATCCTGCTCTTCAATATCAAGCTCCCACAAATCAAGGGCTAGAAGAGGGCCTATACCTATGAAATTCTCTCTAAAATAATGATGGTTATCCCATTTATCTGGTGCTGTTATCTCTCTCCTTTGAGGAATTTGCTTGTCTTTTTCAGGGGCCCAGCTGAAATAATAGAGTAATGGGGGAAATAAGTGAGAGTGCTGCTTTCTTGATGAACTTGGTACCAACACAAGGGTGAAGGAGATAGACACAGAGAACTCCTACCAAACCAGATATCCAGAGACACAGAGGGTCCCTAGACCTCATCACTGAAGTGGACCTAAAATGATCCCAACATGACTCAGGGAAATTTGCAGAAGAGGGGGCAGGAAGATTGTTAGAGCCACAAGTTTGGACATTACAATACAGAGATAGTGCCTCTTCCCCACAACTCATGGCTAACCCCACAAGAGACTACCCAAATTCCCCAACAAGGAGAGTCCCTTCAGAAGGGGGAGGTCAGGGAGGAGGCTAATGATGGTACCAGCATGACTGTTTAAACACTATCTACATAACTAATAAAAACTTAAAATATATTCTGTCAAGTCCACAAAGAAAACAAAATCTGAATTTTCGAAGGGCCAAGCATAATGCTGAATTCACAAGATGGAAGTGGTGTTTAGGCACATCCTACTGAAGCCTCCTTTCTTCTCTGGAGTGCTCAGTTTGAGCATGATGACCTCTTGTCTTGTTTGGTTACTAGGCTATGGTGGTTCCTTGTGCAGTGAGTATGTTCTGGCTTTTCATTGTCATTATTCCCTAACTGCTATTTATATAACATTTTCATTGTATTATATATTATAAATATTCTAGAGATAATTTAAACCTATAAAGGGGTATGTAGGGTTATATGAAAACACTAGAAACTTGGGCAACATATGGTGGCCCATGCATCTGGAATTTGTTTGCAGTTACTAGAGGCCCTGGCACACACATTCTCTCTGCCTCTTTCCTACTCTCTCTTCCCTCTCTTTCTCTCAAACAAATAAATAAAAGTAAAATATTTTTGAAAATGTCTTTTTTTAAAAAGTTAACTACTTCTTTTGATTACATAAATATGCTATTACAACCTTCTAGTGAGTTTTCAATTGTTGTAATTTTAATTCCCAAAATTTAGTTTCATATTTTTTTCTTTTGTTTTTCAAGGTAGGGTCTCACTCTAGTCCAGATTCACCTGGAATTCACTCTGTAGTCTAAGGGTGTCCTCAAACTCATGGCAATCCTCCTACCTCTACCTCCTGAGTTCTAGAACTAAAAACATGTACCACCACACTCTGCTCTTTACATAATTTTAATTTTCATAAAGTTTATTTATTATTTATTCTCACTCTCTCTCTCTCTCTTTTTTTTTTTTTTTTTTTTTTTTTTGGTATTTCAAGTTATGGCCTCTCTCTAGCCCAGGCTGACCTGAAAATCACTATACAGTCTCCGGATAGCCTTGAACTCCTGGCTATCCCCCTACCTTGGCTTCCCAGTTCTGGGATTAAAGATGTGTGCTGCCTCGCCCAACCCTTATTCTCACATTTTAAATTAATAATTTTCCTGGGTGGGGGTTATTTGAGTCAGATGCTCCCCATAAACTCATTTGTTTGGAATATTTGATCCCCAGCTGATGGTAGAGCTTTGCTGAAGGATGTGTGTTTTAGGAGGTAAGTTGTGGGGTGCTGTAGCCCTGTTCCCCCTTGCCAGAGTTCATTTCACTCTTTGCTGCCCCCTGTCAGCCACTGTCACAACAAGTAATATCCAGTCTCCCCTCTGCCATCCTTTCCCTGCCATGATGAAACTTCCCCTTCATAACTGTAAGCCAAAACAAACCCTTTACTACCATTATCTGCTTTTGTTCAGGTTATTTGTCCCAACAACATGAAGGTAAATACAACAAAAAGTTGGTACCAAGGGAGTTTTTTGTTTGTCTATGGCTTCCTTGAGCTTTTTGGAGATACTCAACACAATTTTTTTTTATTGTTTTCTATAGTAAATATTCTATATGTGTTTCCAGGACAGTTTTCTTCCAAACACTATTGTTCTTTTGAATAGGTCATTCTTTCTTTCCATTTTTATTTCATTATTTAGTTGGCATATATATATTTAGATATCATTAATTCTGCTATTTTCAAAAATAATTTTTAGTTGATTCTCATACCTTCTCCTGTCCCCAATCTCTCTCTCCCCACATTTTCCCTCCCTTCAAAGTCCTTCCTTCTTTGGCTTACATGTAACATTTGTCCTTTTATCTTCTTCCTTCTTCCTATACACCTATTTATGCTTAATCTTGATTACCATTCTATCTTTATAAGTTTAATCCACATTTTCCACACCCTCTCTCTTTCTCTACACAGTTTAGATAGATAGATAGATAGATAGATAGATAGATAGATAGATATTATAAGTTAGGATCACATATCAGAGACAACATACATGTTTTCTCTTTCTGAGATTAGGCCACTTCACTTAATATAATTCTTTCCAGGTGCACTCATTTTCCTATAAATTTCATAATTTCATTTTTCCCCACTGCTGAATAGAACTCCATTATAAATATGTTCCACGCTTTCATTATCCTGTCATATGTTAGTGGGCATCTACTCTCATTACAATTCTTAGCTCTTGTAAACAGAATAGCAACAGCTTGGGTTTGCAAGTATCTCTATAGTAGAATGTGATCTCCTTGGTCTATAGGTCTGTTCTGGTCCCAGTACCATGCTGAATTTGTCACTATTGCTCTGTAGTATAATTTGAAATCATGTATTGTGATTATGTCATCTGTGTTCTTTCTCCATAGGATCATTTTGTCTATTTGTGCTCTTTTGATCATCCATATGAATTATTGGATTATTTTTCCCAGCTCATTAAGGAATGTCATTGGAATTTTGATGGGGATTGCATTGAAATTGTGTATTACTTTTGATAATATAGCCATTTCTGCATATTAATTCTGCCAATCATGGAAAGCCATTCTATCATCTAGCATCTTCTATGATATTTTTTCAGTGTTTGTAGTTTTCATTACAGAAATCTTTCAATTTTTTGTTTATTCCTAGGTATTTAATTTTTTGGCTGTTATTGTAAATGGGATGTTTTACTTCATTTTTTTGTGAGCTCATTATTGGCGTATATGAAAGCTACTGATTTTTGTGCATGAATTTTGTATTGGGACTTTAGGTATTGAATCATGTCATTTGTAAATTACAATAGTTTGACTATTTCTTTTCATATTTTTCTTCTTTTTATGTCATATTTTATCTCATTGCTCTAGACACAACTTAAGCACACTTGCCTTGTTCCTAATTTTAGAGGAAATGGTGTCAGCTTTTCTTCATTTAACATAATGTTGCTTATGGGTTTGTCACACATGGCATTTATTTTGAGGCATGTTTATCTACTCCCACTTTTCCAGGAATTTCATTATGATGGCTTGTTGGACTTTGTCAAATGTATCATAAGATGATCATATGATTTCTAGTCTTAATTGTGTTTATATGGTATATTACATTTATTGATTTACATATGTTGAACAAACCTTGCAACCTCAGCATCAAGCCTACTTGCTCATGATGGATAATATTAATATGTTCTTCAATTTGGTGTGTGAGGATATTGTGGAGAATTTTTATATCTGTGTTCATCAGGGAAATGGTTTATAGTTTTCATTTATTTTTTGTTGTTATCTGGTTTAGGAACCAGGGCAATACTGGCTTCATGGAATAAATTTGGAGATGCTTCTTTCATCCTGTTTTGTGGAGCAACTTGACATGAGTTAGTATTAGGTCATGTTTAAAATTGTGATAGAATTCCATAGTGAATCCATCTGGTTCTGAGATTTTCTTTGTGGGGAGACTTTTAATTACACAGCCTTAACCTCATTACTTATAATGGGTCTAACTTATTGAAGTTTGACTTTGGGAGCTTATATGTGTGTGAAATTTGTCTATTTATTCTAAGTTTTCCAGGTTTTTGTAGTATAAGTTTTCAAAGTATTCCAAATGCTATTTTGGATTTCATTATAGTCTGTTAAAACAAATCCCTCTTTAAAAATAATTTTACTTATTTATTTACCATCAGAGAGAGACAGAAGAGTGACAGAGAGAATGGGTGCACCAAAGCCTCCAGCTGTTGCAGACAAATTTCAGATATATGTGCCAAATTGTGTATCTGGGTTTACATGAGTACTAGGGACTTGAACCTGGGTTGTTAGGCTTTGCAGGCAAGTGCCTTATTGGCTGAACCATCTCTCTAGCCCTAAAAAAAAAATCCCCTTTGTCTCTAGTTTTGTTAATTTGTGTGTTTTCTCTCCATCTTTTGTTAGTTGGGATAAGGATTTAACAATCTTATTTACTTTTTCAAAGAATCAAACTGTTTTGTGTATTGTTCTTTTTGTACCTATGTCATTAATCTCTGTCCTGATCTTGATTATTTCTTGTAATCTACTGGGTTTAGGATTGACTTGTTTTTTCACTAGACATGAGGTGGGTCATTAGTTTGTTTATTTGAAATCTCTCTCATTGATATGGATGCTTATAAATGTAAACTTCCCTCTTAGTCCTACCTTAGCTGTGTCCATGAGGACCTGGTAAGTTGTATTATCATTTTCATTTATTTCTAAGAATTTGATAATTTCTTTAATAAACCATTGATCATTCAAGAATATGCTATTCAATCTTCAATAATTTGTATAGCTTCTGTATTTTTTCTTGCTGTTAGTTCCTACTTTTATTCCATTGTGGTCTGTTAGGCTACAAGGGGCTATTTCTTTTCTCTCTCTCTTTTTTTTTTTTTGATGTTTTATATTTATTTTTAGCAGAAAGAATATACTAATGGTGATAACATCATTGGAAGATACACCCATGTCCAATATCTGCAACAGAAGCTTGACAGAAGTTAAAGAAACCATACCTTAATGCTGTGGACAGTGAAACAAGTAACATTATGAAGATTTATCATGAGATCAAAAACTGGTAAGGATCAAATTCATGTTCTAAAATAAATCCACCTTACCTTTTCCATATTGAGTAAGCAGTGCCTTCCAGGATAGAACAGAGTGCCATAACTGAATGTGTTTGTGTGAGCAGAGGGGCAAACCAATACCAGACAGTACTAAATTACAAGTTGAGCATTAGAGGTGGAGCAAAGACAAGCCACCTAAGCACCATTTGGGGCCTAAGAAAACTGCTGAACAAAAAACTAAATAAAAACTAATAATTAATAAACGCTGGGCATTGTTGCATCCCAGCACTTTAGGAGGATTACTGTGAGTTCAAGGTCACCCTGAGACTACATAATGAATTCCAGGTCACCCTGAGCTACAGTGAGACCATATGTCAAAAAACAAACAAACATACATACAAACAAACAAAAACTGAAATCAAAGCAACTCAACAGAAGCAGTATTGTGATACACCTTCCAATTGACTGTGAGCTATCTGTAAGCAAAGAGACTCCAATAAAAAATTCTCTTACATGCTAAAATAAGAAATTGGTGCAGCAGTAAACAATTTGAACAAGAACCAGTCAAATGAATGATTCTTTTAAATAAAACCACACCCAGCTCATATATCCTGCTAGTGGCTACTCTGCTCAAAGGAAGTATGAAGCTGCTCGTTTTATTACCCCTTGAGTCTCTAGACCTGCCATCAATAGTACCAGCCAGTACTTTTAAAATGACTTTCTCCCTAGCAGAATGAAAGCCCTGAGAGGGAGGCATGTGAGAATATATTAAGCATCTCAATATGGGGTGAAACAAAGCGTAACTTGCAAACTTAATGATAAACCTAAAGGACTCCATGTACTCAGAAAGGAAATGAATAAATACAAATACAAATTACATCATCTAACACCAGACTTCATCCTAATGGCTATTTTCTTCTTATCTTTGTGTTGAGGATAAAGGTTTAATTTGATAAAATTCCTACCACTGTATAGAATTTCACATGAATAATTTTCAAAGTGTAAGCAATTCTTCTAACTCCAAATGTCTAAGTTAACTTAAGCAGGCTGCCTTGGCTTTCAAGTAGAGGGAAACCCATTGATTCAAGGAGAAACTTTCCTGGGCCACTGCCTAAAGTGGTCCAAAAATCCAAGATGTGCCAGTACATTAAGATATATTAAAATTCCTATTCAAAATTAAATTAAGTAAATATTCACTAAAGAGCGAACAAGTTATGCACTTCCAATTTATGTTCTTTCTCTGCAAGGGCTTCCGTTTGACAACGAAGATAATCTGCTAACATTTGAGTGTGTTGCTCTCTATCATCTACCTCTACCACCAACCTGCCACTGTAATCTGCCAGCAGCATACAAGCATCCTCTACCATTTTAGAAAGCCTTTCTCCAGATTTTTTATCTGTTATTTTATCAATTGGGCAGACTTCTTGGATGCTATCCTCCAATGAAGTGCTGTGTCATCCGAGGCTGCATTTTCGACATCCTGTAATACTCTGACAAGGGAGGTCTAGAGTCTGAGGCAGCTCACTTGGGGATCCCAGAGAGGAACAATTTTTTTTAACTTTTTTTATTATTAGTTATCTATATAATGTGCCTAGAGCCATGATGGTACCATCGTTAGCCTACTCCCTGCCCTCCCCCCCTCAGGGATTGTGGGTCTTGCATTGTGTGGATAGTCATCAGTTATGGGGGAGAGACAATGTCTCTGTGCATAATGACCCAACTTATGGCTCTAACAATCTTTCCTTCCTATCTTCTGCTAATTTCCCTAAGCCGTGTTGGGTTCATTTTAGATCTATTTCAGTGATGAGGTCTTGGGAGTCTCTGGATCTCTGGTTTGGTAGGGGTTGAGTGTTCTCTGTGTCTATCTCCTTCACCCCTCTGCGGATAACAGGTTTGTTGAGAAAGCAGCACTCTTGCTCATTTCCCCAATTATTCTGTAGGTTCAGATGGTGCCCTGGTTGAGGTGTGATGGGCTGATTCTCTCCTCAGGTTCTACCCTCATTTGCAAAAGAGAAGCAAATTCTCCACTAGAGAGTGAGGTCAGTGCAAGGTACATGGATAGCCATTATTGTTTTAGAGTGAATTTAATGGGTGTAGGCTCTCGTGTATCCCACTATTGGTGGGACCTTGATATTGGAGAGTGAACTCATTTTTGGATATGGTTCTGAATTGTTTACCAGTTCCAGGTATGGGTTCCGTTCCATTGAGCAGATCCTTTAGCCAAATCAAGAGCAGTTGGTAACCCACCATGACTGTGTGCCACTATTGCATTTGTGGGAGCATCACCTCAGGTTGATTGCTGCTGGGAAGTTTACATCTCGAGTTGCTTAGACAGATGTTGGTCATTTTCCCCCAGTTGCTCATGTAGTTCCTTCTGGCACTAGACAAGCTAACTGTCTGGGTACTGTCTCTTCCAGATTCCAGCCAGGTCACTCCATGTTCCATTCCAATAGCATATGGTGTCTTCGGCAATAGGGTCTTACCATTAACCTTTAGTGGGTCATCAAGTACTCTGACAGAAATCTGTCTTCTTTTGGGAAACCTTGTAGGTCTCACTGATCACCTGAATCACAGGGGCCTGGAGAGTGTAGGATGAAGACTAACCTCAACTTTCTCCTGTTTCTCTCTCACACCCCCTCTTCTCTCTCTCTCTCTTTGTCTGTCATACTGCCTATATTTTTCTTCCTTCTTTCCCTGTGACACTGGCCTGTAACTCCCAGTACCAACAATTTTCATTCTCATCCACATTTATCTGTTCATAAGTTTGCTTCTTTGCCTTCTTATCGCTACATTTTGCTTGCCTGAGTTGTTCTATACGTCATTTTCATAAACAGATCTTTCTTCCCAAATAGATAGCACTCTTCCAAGGTGCTTCTTACAACTTTCATCAGCTTCACTTGAGGCCTGCTTAAAAGCCTCTGCTATAACTGGTGCAAAGTCTTTTGTAAACTCTAGCCTCTTTCTTTAGCTGTTCTGGATGACTTCATTGGCCATGTAGAAAAAAGTAAGCTTCCTGTTGGGGTTGTCCTTCTGCAGCTCCTGCTTGCACACCTGACCATGAGTGCTTGCATGGTGAAGGAGCCTCAGCGACAACGTCTGCACGCGCTGCTGCGAGTGGCTCAACTCCGACGCGTGGAGGCTTAGAGGAAGGTTGTTCTGCAGCCCTGGTGCCGGCCTTGCTCCCTCACCCCACCTCTCCATGAGCCCTCGCTGACGCGCCCAGAAGCAAACCAGCAAGATGGCCTATCCTCTATTTTTGTATTTGTTAGTTTGCTTTGTCAGCACTGAGCCTACTCCCTAAAATCTGGAATAAAGCATACTTCCCTAGTGCAACTAAAAGAACTTACATAAGACAAAAGAAACCAATTTGATTCAAACACAAAGGAGTGGAAATAAAAACAAAGAGGAAGAGGAAGGGGACTCTCTCTCTCTCTCTCTTTTTTTTTTTTTTTTTGGTTTTTCCAGGTAGGGTCTCACTCTAGCTCAGGCTGACCTGAAATTCACTATGTGTCTCAGGGTGGCCTTGAACTCACAGTGATCCCAAATGCTGGGATTAAAAGCATGCTCTACTACACCTGACTTGGGACTTTCATTTTAACAAATGCCCAAGGCACAACAAAGAATGCAAAGAGTAAGAGATAGCAGATCATCACAGCACTCCCAACTTTTCAATTTCCTCATAATGGGAACTGAAAAAGAGATAGGTGAAATGTCAGAGAAAGAATTTAGAGCGCTAATTCTAAAAACAACTACTGACCATATATACATATCAAAATTGAATAATTTTAAGAAAAAAGTCATAAATATGGAGAAAAAATCAGCAAAGAAATAGAATGCTAAATAAAGAAGCAAACAGAAATTGGGGAATTGAAAGCAATGATCAATCAAATCAAAACCACATCAGAATGTACTACTAACAGATCAAATCATGCAGGAGAACAAATTTAAGAGGTAGGGAAAGAAATTGGGAAAATAATACACACCAACACATGTAAAGAAAAAAAAAATAAAAGTACACAGCTAATATTTCCAAGAACTCAAATAAATTAAAGAGTTTAAACCTTGAAATACAAGAAAAAGAAGAAGCTCTAATAAATGCAAAAGGAATTGACAAACTGTTTAATGAAATCATGAGATAAAATTTCCCACACATAAAGAAGATGACAAGCAAACACAAGAGGCATATAGAAGTTCACATCAGACACAAGAAGGACCATTTGCCTGACACATTCTTTCTTTTATATCTTGTGATTTTTTTTAATTGGACACTAAATACTGTACTATAACTCCAAAAATCTCATTTTCATTTCCCCCTGTGTTTCCTTTCTTAGTTCTTTCCTTCGTTTCTTCTTTAGTGCTTGCTTTCTTTTTTCTTTCTTTCTTTCCTTCTTTCTTTCTTTCTTTTTTTCTTTCTTTCTTTCTTTCTTTCTTTCTTTCTTTCTTTCTTTCTTCTTTCTTCTTTCTTTTCTTTCTTCTTTCTTTCTTTCTTTTTCTTTCTTCTTTCTTTTCTTCTTTCTTTCTTTCTTTCTTTCTTTCTTTCTTTCTTTCTTTCTTTCTTTCTTTTTCTTTCTTTCTTCACTGCCTTTGCTCCTTCCTTCTTATCCTGTCTCTTCTTTCTTTTGTTGAGGGACATGGCAGCCTACTGAACCCACTGTAGTAACTTTTCCAAACTATTTTCAAAGACATTTTTCCTTATTAGGTGAAATCACTGGAGTTTCTGTTCTTCATTTTGTGTTTTTATATACATTTGCCTAGATATCAAGATCTTTAAAACTAGGAAAACCCCTTTCTCAATCTTTACATATCCGCTCTCTTCTAAAGCATTCTTTGGCACTTAGCCAGGCCTGGGTCAACATTATACACTAGCCTGAGGTGAAACCTCAAGGTTTTCTCTGGTCTTTCCTGAGCAAACACTTGCCCTAGACATATGCATCTCTGTCCCAATTCCCCTACATTCTCACTATATTTTCTAAAGAAACTCTCCCTAGTTTTTGCTTCCAGACATCTGGTGTATGTTTCAACCATAATCTCTTTCTTTAGAGGTTTACAATGGCTACTGGTACACACAAACTTTCTATCCCAATCTGTGAGTTAAGTGGGAAAAGAGAAG
Source organism: Orientallactaga sibirica (assembly GCA_036365145.1). Taxonomy (NCBI): domain Eukaryota; kingdom Metazoa; phylum Chordata; class Mammalia; order Rodentia; family Dipodidae; genus Orientallactaga; species Orientallactaga sibirica. Next base: position 60,729,717 of record JAEOAD010000001.1, read on the forward strand.
TATGAGTCAGTCTCTCAGGCAGCCTGAAGCAGAAAAGTATTAGATGACAACTTGCAAAAACCACCTGCTCTTCTCCAGGGACAGAGATACTCCAGGAATGGAGCCATACCAGGGAACAGATACAGCAAGAGCTAGGAGAGATGCTGCAATGGTTTCCTGCTGCTTTGAAGCTGCACTTTATTTAATTTAGCAGCTCTTGGTTCTTGTACAAGGTGACCAATTTCAGAGTTGAAATGAAGTTGATTGATGAAGCTGAAGTTCTTGATTGTAATATTCTTGGAAGATGGAGGCAGTAGACTGAGATCTTAGAGTTTCCTATGAGCCATTTGACTAATGTCACACGAGAAAAATAATCTCCAAATCTAAATTTACTAGGAGATTTTTAATTAAAAAATATTTTATTTATTTATTTGCAAGGAGAAAGAGAGAGAGTGGGGGAAATGGGCATGCTAGGGCATCCTGCCACTACAAAAAAAACTCCAGATGCATGTAGCACTCTATATACTGGGGAACTGAACCCAGGCAATCAGGCCTTGCAAGCAAGTACTTTTAATTGCTGTGCCATCTCTCCAGCCCCCCTTATTTTTTAAAGTTTAATCTTAACTTTTATACATTGCCATTACCTTAAATATAATAGATTAGTCAGTAGAAGGGGAACTTTAAAAGAAAACATATGGGACCATGTCTGGCTTGAGTATTCAGATACTCTGGGTAGAACTAATGTGCCAAAAGTCATTGCTCATCTATCTACATCTGTACTCCATAGTTCATGCACAATCTTTGAGTCTCAGTCACATGCACCTCTATATATTCTTCAAACATACTGAGCTTGCACCACCTGAGGACCTTGGTTTTGCTATCCTTGGGTGTAGAATGTTCCTTCCAAAACCTTTAGAAGACTAACTCCCCTTGTCAATTTTGTCTCAATCCAAATGCAAAAATCCAAACCGAGTGGTTCAATGTCCATTCATCCCAAATCAGAGTTCTTTCTCCTCATCAACATATCTATTCTCCATATGAAATTACTTTTAAAATTTATTATCTATTTGTTAATTCATAATTAGTCATTTTTATATTCACTGTTATAATTACCCATTAATAATAATGTAATTTACTTAATATCTTCCACTGCAATGTAAACCCCAGGGAAAATTGAATCCAAATCTCTCTTGCCTCCTTTTCTGTGAGTCAGGATAGGATAAGTTTAGCCAACACAGTACTTCAAAAATCTCACTAGCTTACAGCAACTAAAATTTATATTTTATTCATTCTATATGCCCATTGCAGCTCTCGTGAGATTTCACTCCAGAACACAAGTTAGTAGAACACTTCCTACCTAGCACATTGCCAATTTTTATGGCATTAAAAGCACTTACTTCAGTACCTCTGGCCTGTATTCAATTGCTATGATCCAGAAATGACATATGAGAGTTTCAGTGACCACTAACTCACCACAAGCAGTTTTGTGGTCCTAAGTAGCTAAAAGGGGCCAGGTAGTACAATTGTTTCTTTTAATACTTGCAGAACTGTATTGTTTATTGGACCTCCATGGACACCAAAATCTCAGGTTGCTTTCCAGACAAGCACCTTAACCCATAAGCAATCTTTCCATCCCAGAATTAGTCAACTTTATGATAACATAATTTATTGTTTCACAAGCATAGAGAACAAAAAAAATATTAAAGAATAAAGATGAGGCCTGGAGAGATGGCTTAGTGATTAAGGGGCTTGCCTGTGAAGCCTAAGGACCTAGGTTCAATTCCTCAGTACCCATGTAAGCCAGATGTACAAGGTGGCATCTGGAATTTTTTGCAGAGGCTGAAGGCTCTGGCATGTCCATTCGTCTATCTTCCTCTTCCTCTCTTTCTCTCTCTTCCCCTCTATCTCAAATATATAAAATGTTAAAAAAGATGAAATAATGTCTGAAAATCCTGTGGGAAATAATGAAGCCATTCAAATATGCCTTATGACTGGGGTGAGATGGAATCTCAAAGTAGTTTTAATTTACATTTCTCTGATGGATAGAGATGATGAACATTTTTTAGTAATATTTATTGGCCATTTGTACATCTTCTTTTGGGAAATGTCTGTTCAGGTCATTGGCCCATTTATTGATTGGTATTATTATTTTTTGTTTTTAATGTTTGTAGCTCTTGATATATTTTAAAAATTAACCTGTTTCTGAAGTATAGCTGGCAAAGATTTTCTCCCATTCCCTAGATGTCTGTTATAGTTTCTTTTGCTGCACAGAAACATTTTAATTTCACATGCTCCATTTTGGGTGTTTTTTTTTTTTTCCAAGTCTTGGGGCTATTTCCCCTGTTGTTGAAACTGTACTAAGAAATTTGTTGCCTATACCTATAACCTGAAGTATTTCCCATTTTCCATTAGCAGTTGCAGTATTTCTAGTTTTAGATTAAGGTCTATTCCATTTTAAACTGATTTTTGGGCTTTGTGAGAAATATAGATGTAAACCTATTTTACTGTAGGTTAAGACTCAGTTTTGCCAGCATCATTTCTTGAAAAGATTTTCTTTTTTTTCAGTGCATTTTTTGAGAAAGTCAGACAGAGAGAGAGACAGAAAGAGAGAGAGAGAATGGGCACACCAGCGGCCTCTCAGCTGCTGTGAATGAATTCCAGATGTGTGCACCCCCTTGTGGGCAAGTGCAGCATTGCTCCCTTGCATCACTTGTGTCTGGCTAAATGTGGACCTGGAGAATCAAACTGGTGTTCTTAGGCTTATGAGGCAGGTGCCTTAACCGCTAAGCCATCTCTCTAGCCCCTCATGTTTTTTTTTTTTTTAAACCATCTTTGTAAAGAAATACATGTCTCTAGCTGTGTGGGTCTTCAATTATGCCCTGTTAGTCTACATGTTTGGTTTTGTTCCAGCACACTCATGTCTTTGAAAATATGGCTCTGCAGAAAAGTTTGACGTTAGCTAAGGTGATACCTCTGGTTGGATTCTTTCTGCTTAGAATTGTTTTTGATATCTGTGGTCTTTTGTGTTTCCATATGGGTTTACCATAAAATGAGTTTTCACATCTTAGTATTAAGTGAATAATTATTTTAAAAATATCATTATAAAAGAATTGTTGGCAACTTTAATATAAACTCTAATTTGGTCATATTTCCCATCATGTTATACTCTTCACTGAGCTCCCACCTCTTTCAAGGCAGTTCTTCCTTTATTTGTCTCATTTGTTTTTGTCCTCCACCATCCCTTTATATCAAAATGTTTATGGGTATAGAACAGTGCAGGCCTTGTGGGAGTGTTGGTAATCAACAATTCACTCCATTGTGAGAGGACAGTGCCCCACAGTATATCTTCTCATCCTTTGTCTCTTGCATTCTTTTCAACACCTCTTCTGCAATGTTCTCTGAGCAGTGCAGAACGTTATATAAGTCTCCTTAGTGTCTATTTCCAATTCCATAGAGAAGGTTCTTGGGCTAACACTGAGAGAAGCAGTCATCTTCAATCTGCCACCTCATCTGCAATGCCCCTGTGCCTGGCTGCTGTAATAGAGATGAGTTGCTCAATTCAAGGCACTTGCCTTTCTTTTCTTGCTATTCTGATGAGTCTTGGGTCTCCTTGGTATTCATCAAAATCTATAAAAAGCAAGTTCTCTAACCAAAAGTGAGAGTAATATTAATCAGAGGGGATAAACATATACATTTAGAGGATTTAGCCAAATAACAGTAGAAACTTCTCTCTAGGGTTTATGACCTTCCATGCTACAGGCTTTTGACTTGATTCTCAGTAACAGGCATGATTTCCTCCTACTGAGCAGGCCTCATATCCACTCAGTGTGCAGTTGATTGCCCCCATAACTTATGTGCCTCTGTTGCATCTACGAGTACAACTTTCCCAGCTTGTTGATTGTATAACTTGCAGGATCCACTGTTTATTCACACTGTTGACTTTTATCCACCAGCATCTTGCCCAGTCCTTTCCAGCACAATGACACCTAGCTGCTAGAGAGATGTTTTTTTTTTTTTTTTTTTTTTTTTTATTGTGTGAAGGGTGTCATTTGAATTAGATGGGAATTGTGTTGAATTTATAGACTGCATTTGATAGAATAGACATTTTCACAATATTAATTTGTCAATTCAGGAACATAAAATTTGCTTCTGTTTCTAGTATTTTCTTCAATTACTTTGTTCAGTCTCTTAAAGGTTATGTTTCAGAGATCTTTCACCTCCTTGGTTAGAGTTACTCCAGATTATTTTTATTTTTAAATGATTTATTTATTTATTTCAGAGAGAGAGAGAAAGCAAGAAATAAGGAGGAAAATAAAGAGAAACACAGAGAGGGAAGGGGTGTTCCAGGGCTTTTATCCACTGAAAATGAACCATGTTGTGCATCTGGCTTATGCGGGTACTGGGGAATTAAACCTGGGTCTTCAGGCTTGGCAGACAAGTGCCTTAACCCATCTTTCTAGCCCTTTTTTTTTTTATTTTTTAATTTCTGAGGTAGTGTTAATGAGTTTATTTTCCTGATTTCTTTCTCAGCAAATTCGTTGTTGGTGTATATAAAAACTATTTTTATATGTAGATTTTGTATCCTGATACTTTACTGGAAGAGTTTATCAGATTAAGAGTTTTTTTAGGCAGAAACAATGGTGTCGTTTAAGTGTAGAATCATGTTATCTGCAAATAGGGAAAGCCTAACTTCTTTCTTTCCAATTTTTATCCATTTTACATCTTTCTCTTGTCTGATTGCAGTAGCTAAGAGTTAAAGCAATGTACTGGTCTCAAATTTTCTCTATTTACTATAATGTTGGCTATAGGATAGTCATATAGAGCCTCTATCACATTGAGGTATATTCTATATATTCCTAGTTTCTTCAGGACTTTTATCAGGAAGGTATATTGAACATTTTCAAATACTTCCTCTGCATCTATTAAGATGATCATGTGCTTTCTGTCTTTTTTATTTATTTACATATTTCTTTGAGAGAGTGAAAAAAAAGTGAGTATGGGCATGTCAGTGCCTCCTTCCACCGTGAATCAACTACAGGCATGTGCACCGCTTTGTGCATCTGGCTTTACATAAGTACTGGAGAATTGAACCAAGGCCATCAGACTTTACAAGCAATGACTTCAACCACTGAATCATCTCTTCATCTCCTAATTTCTATCTTTAAGTCTATTAATGTGGTGTGTTACATTTATTAATTTGTGTATATTGAGATGAAACCAACAGGTTCATGATGTTTGTTCCTCTTAATGTGGTTTTAAATTTGTTTCTTCAGGGAGATTGATCTACAGTTTGCCTTGTTCATTTTGTCTTCATTTGATTTTGGCATAAGAATTATATTAGCTTCAAAGAATGAGTTGAGTAGCACTCCATCCCTTTCTTTTTTTATAATTTATTTTTATTTATATTATTTTGATTTTACATTCATAGTGTTGGCTCCCTTATCCCCCTCCCTGTCCTCCCAGGGACCCTCATCAATGGGGAATGTGGGTCATGCATTGTGGGGTAGTCAAGAGTTCTGGGGGGGGTAGGCCAAGTCTCTGTGCATAATGCCCCAACTTGTGGCTCTAACATTCTTTCCGCCCCCTCTTCAGCGAATTTCCCTGAGCCACATTGGGGTCATTTTAGTTCTACTTCACTGATGAGGTTTTGGGAGCCTCTGTGTCTCTGGATATCTAGATACCACCAAATGTGGGCTAGAAGAGAGCCTACGCATTTAAAATTCCCTCCAAAATATCTATGGTCATCTCTTCTATCTAGTACTGACTTCTCTCTACATTGGAGAATTTGCTTATCTTTTTCAGATGGACAACAAACCTGAAGGGAAGATGTGCCAATCATACCTCACCAGGGCCCCAGATGAAACCGTAGAGTAATGTGGGGGATAGGCAAGAATACAGCGTTCTTGATGATCACGGCACCAGAAAAAGGCTGAAGGAGATAAACACAGAGAACATCCAACTCCAACTCCATCCCTTTCTATTTTGTAGAAAAGTTTTAGAAGTGTTGGTATTAGATCTTCCTCGAGCATTTGGTAGAATTCAGCAGTAAGTCCATTCAGCTCTGAACTTTTCTTAGTGAGCAAACTTTTGATTACAGCTTCAACTTCCTTGCACATTAGGGGTCTGCTTGGATTGTATACATTATCTGTCTTTACTTTTAGTACATCATATGCATTTAGAAATGCATTTCTTTTAGATTTTCCTATTTGTTGGAATATAAGTTCTCAAAGTGTTCACTGATATGGATTTCAATAGAGTAACAGCTCCACTTTTACAAATGTTTAAACTTCCATTTCATCTCTTGGTCTTTTTCTTCCTTGTTTTGATTAGTTTGGATAAGAGTTGGTCAATCTTACTAATTTTTTAATGAACCAAATCTTTAGTTAATTTTATATATTGTTTGTTTTGTCTCTGTTCCATTAATTTATTTCCTGATCTTTGCTGTTTGGAGCTGTGTGCTGCATTTGAATTTGGTTTCTTCTGGCTTTCCTAACATTTAGAGGTGTATTAGTAGGGTATTTATTTGAGATCTCTTTGATTTTTAATGTGAGCACCTATAGCTATAATGTTTCCTCTTAGGACTTCCTTGGCTGTATCCCCGAGATTTTGGTACATTATAATCTCATTTTAATTGACTCTAGAATTTTGTTTGTTTATGTATTTCTTTATTTTGAAATAAAGTCTCACTCTTCCAGAATAGCTTTGAACTAACATTCCTCCTACCACCTCAGCCTCATAAGTGCTGGGTTGTAGGCCTGACCCACCATTCATGAATGAATTATGCATTTAAAAATAATTCAGGTGGTAGTTTTTTCTTGTATTCATTACTAGTAGATATATATTAAAGAAATCACTGTTCTGTATTGACTTGTCAAAATTGTTATTAGTATGTAGTTGATCAGAACACATATACATATATTTTACATTTAATAGCAATCACCAAATACCAAAGCATATTATTTGGAGTACATTTCAATGACATGAGTGATGTTAATTTTTCTAATGAAAAGCATGCATGCAAGGGTGATGATATTTGTTACTAGGGGAGATGTGTTGTATAACAACATTACTTGTGATTGAGCTTATATCAAAATATTTGTCAATGGAACTTGCATACATATACAAAAATAGAAATGGAGTCTTTAAACAGAAACATCCATAATTTCTGGATTGATGTTGGCAAAATGAATAGAAGTCATCTCAACCTTTTATTCTCAAACTTAAGTCAATATTTTGAATAATTTTTGAGATGTTTTTCATATAAATCGCCAAAGGAGAACTAGGTATGTTTGCAAATTATATCTTGATTTTGAAGAGGCAGAGGCAAGTCCTTGGGAAATGAGGAATATGAAAGAAAAATCAATAGAATACCATAAGCTGCATTCTAGACTGGCTTATTGGACAAAACATCAGGCCAGGATCTAGGTTCCCTAACAAGTCTGAAATCTACCATGGTTAGGAAAGATTAAAAATTACATATTTCCATAAAATCAACTATTTCACTACCATCTTTTTTTTTTTTTTTTTTTTTTTTTGATGACTAATCCATTCCAGGGTATTCTAATACAGGATTTTTTTTTTTTTTTTTTTTTTTTTTTGGAGAGAGTCAGAGAGAGACAGAGAATGAGCACACCAGTGGCCTCTCAGCCACTGTGAACAAACTCCAGATGTGTGTGCCCCCTTGTGGGAAAGTGTGATATTGAATCCTTGCATCACTTTGCATCTGGCTGAGCATGGGACCTGGAGAATCAAAGTGGTGTTCTTAGGCTTAGCAGGCAAGCACCTTAACTGCTAAGCCATCTTTCCAGCTCTAATATAGGATTTTTAAGAGAAGGACATTTATCAAAGAAAATAAAGATTGGGAAAACTGCAGTCATCAGATATCCATGAAAATTTTTGTGCAAATGAGTGTCCTTTCTTATCATGGCTTCTCTGTAATTTAGTGCACTTTACTATATTCTTTTATTTATTTATTTTTTAGTGATTTAGTTGCACAAGTCAATTATATGAAGATATTCACTGAGTTACTTCATACTGAATTGAAAGCTTCTCAGTAATGAAAAGTACATCAGGTAAGGAACTTGATAACAATGTGGAAAGTGATGGAAGTTTTAAAATTTTTTTTAAAGAAATTTTCTGATTTCAGTTCTTTTAAAACCTCACAGAGAAAATGCTGCTTTTCTTATAGAGGGAAAAGAACAAAGAGATAGCTCCTATTCTAGAAAGCTTTTATTTTTAAAGTCTTACCACTTTAAATATATTTAATTTATTTATTTGAGAAAGACAGAAAGAGGCAGAGAGAGAGAGAGAGAGAGAGAGAATGGGTGCACCAGGGCCTCCAGCTACCACAAATGAACTCCAGATGCATGTGCCCCCTTGTGCATCTGGCTTAAGTGGATCCTGGAGAACTGAACCAGGATCCTTTGGCTTTGCAAGCAAATGCCTTAACCGCTAAGCCATCTATCCAGCTCCCCCCACCCTTGTTTTGATTAAGAAGTTACAGGAATGTCAAATAATTTAGTCTCATACTGGCTCCCTTCATACCAGAATGGAATTCACACTCCACACAAAGATAGATGGCTCCTGCATATCACACTGACATCAACTTGGAGTTCTGTACCTATCTAACAGTTTTTATTCTAGCTGCTGGCTTTCTGTGTTTAACATTACTGGTTCATTTCTGATTAGGGCCTTTGCATGCACAATTTTCTTTGCCTTGCATGTTAGTTAGATTTTTGTCAGTGACAACACACCTACTAATGTAATTTAATGGAGGAAGGATTTATTTTGGCTCATAATTTCAGATTTCATTCCAGAAGTTTCTTGCTCCACTGCTTCTGGGGATATGTTGGCCTATAATATCACAGTTAGAGGACATGGAACATAGACCTTCTCTTCATAGTACCCAGGAAACGAAGACAGAAGCAAGACAGGGGAAGGACAAGATAGACCCTTCAGTTACACACCTGCCCCAGTGACCTTCCAACAACCCCGCTCGACTTCCTGATAGCTAATAGCTATGAATATGTCATGGATGAAGCCACTGATGAAGTTAAGTGCCTTTATAATATAATTACCTCACAAATATCCTAGCAGCTGTGTACCAAACCTTTAACATGAGCTTTCTTTGAGTGTTGGGCAGAGCATGTCACCTCTAAACCACAACATTGGGAATGTATTTTTTTCCCCAGACCTTTATGTTGCTGGTGCTTTGAAATCATTTTTTTTTCAAGATAGGGTCCCAGGCTGATCTGGAATTCACTAAGTAGTCTCAGGCTGGCCTCAAACCTCTGCCTTCTACTTCTGCCTTCTGAATGCTGGGATTAAAGAAATGCGCCCCTTGCCCAGCCTGAAATTTTTTAACTGACTAGAAGTTTGTTTATTGGATTGGAGTTTTATTTTCTTTTGGTAGAAACTTTGTATGGAAATAGCATGTTTCACTCCTTCTGCTTTGAAATACAGAAAGGTCTTATTCAAAACAATCTGTTCTGTTGTTTCACTACTCTCTACCTTACCACACATTAAAAGGGTATTGTCGTTACAACACTCATCCTTATTTGGCCTTCATTAGATAGCAATTTGCTTACTCATCCTTTGTCTTATTCCCTTATGTTTAACTTCATAAATGGAAATTTATCTTACTGATTGTTGAATTGTGTTCTTCTAGAATAGTAGAGTATGTATATAATAACAATGCTGATGAGAGGTAGGGAAGTGTGGATTCCTGGGATGGGCTCTCAAAAGGCAGATACCATTCAACAAATGAATGGTTAATGAAGATATGGTACATATACCCAGTGGAATTCTCCTCAGTGATAAGGAAAAATGAAATAATGAAATTTGCATGAAAATGGAGGGACTTGGAAAAAATCATGCTAAGCAAAGTCATTCAGGCTGTGGATTGGGTGTATGTTTATGCAGTCCTCTTTGGGCTGCCTTCAATTTGTGGAATCTTTCAAATAATGCAATCATTCTCCCAAGAAACAAGTCATGGTACTGTGATAATAATCCTTTGATCCTGAAACTTGTATTTAACAGTTAAGGCTGTGGCTACATTTGATTAATACCAGGAGTTATGAAAAACCTATTATTCATATGTTGTTGAATGCATTACATTTAAAATTATCCATTCTAAAACCATTATTATTGTTAAAATTGCAGGGCTTCTACTTCATGTTTTAGCCAACTTGTACATCATTATTAATTTTGAGTCATCAGAAACTAACTCATCAAATAATGAAATATTAGTGTTTCCTTCTTGAGTTTTCTATAGTGTTTCCCCATTCCATTATGTTAGATTTTGTTTCAAATACATATTTCATTTTCTGAGATGATGGTCATAAAACAACCAATATTAGTAATCCAAATATGATGCTCTTATTTGCCCTTAATTTGTTTCAACTCAAAAAGGAAGCAATACTAATCTTTTATGCACAGATCCTCTTATTTATTCTGGATGCACAATGTGAGGCCTACATTTAGAAAGATACTAATAATATTAATATAATTTAATTTTCTTATCTTAAAGTGAATGCCATACATTTAATGTAAATACACATACATAAAATTCTTGGAATATCTATTGGATAGGGTAAAATTTAATAGATATCGGAGGGAATGTGGTATTGTGTATTTACAGAGATTTTAGTTTAGAAAGAAAACAGAACAGATGGAAAACAATTATCTAAAGGTCCACATACTTGACTGTGAGGTTTTGAGTACCTGTGGGGTACTTTGTTATTTCAATTCAATATTTAAGGTTTAAATACCTTTAACTAATTTTCATATTTCCAGGAGTACTTTTTTTCTTAATTAACACAAAATAATTGACTGTGAATCCTTAACCACAAGTACTTGATTCATTCACCTTTACAGTTTAACTGAGAACAACAGTCCATTTATCTGTGAGAGTACTTATTCCTTAATAATTTCTAACCTAAAATAGCCACTTTTCAATTTAACTCCTACTATATATATTTCCTTGTTTTGTTAAATTTATAGAAAACCCTGATCTGTAATAGAATGATGGATGTATAGGTGGAAATATTTCTGTAAAACATATCACCTGATTATGCAATTTAAACTATAGCCATCTAGTCAACTATTCCCCAGACCCTTCCTGAACTTTCCCCTGTTAATACAAAAATGTGTGATAGTTCTGGAGTAAGACCATGTTTGTATCATTTCTATTTGTCTGGTGCTGCCAAAGCAAATGTATTTTATTTCTGTGTCAATTGCAAGAAGACCTCCAGTGACTGGAGCAAACATGGAAGCAATCTAAGCCTGTGTGTGACAATGGGGCAGGCTTGCCTTGTAGGATTATAATGCCTGCCTTGGGCATGAGAGGACAGAAGAGGTCTAGAACCATCTGTTTTCCTTGCTGGTATGCTCCAAGAAAGGTCTAAAGCACTTTGCCACATGGTGCATGTCTGCAGGATAGATGCATAGGGTTCAATTTTATATAGACAGTCCTCCTATACAATAAGAAAACGTGGTGGTTTCCTTTGCAACCTAACCTTCAAGGTTCCCCAACTATGCAGCCTAGAAACTACTTTTAGGATTTGTCATATAATATGGATTGAGGGCCAAATCAAACTGAAATTGAAAAACTGCCATTTTATACTTTATGCTTTTCACCCAATTTATTTATTTGTCCTTAAGCACTATTTGAAAACACTGACATATTTGAGTTGTTATTTGTGATCTAGTTTCATTGTATCTGTGCACATGATTGGTCCTCAGTGAAAATATGAGGTAGGATAAGTGTGTTCCTTGTGGTCCAAAACTTAGCTTGGCAATTTTATTGTTCTGTTCCATGGCCTTTCCCAGTGTTCAAATCTGCTTTAATATAAGAGTTTGCTATTCCATAAAACTTTCCTTTTCAGATTAAATTTTTTTAAATTATTTATAAGAGGGAGGGGGAATGGAAGGAGGGAAGGAGAGAATGGGCATGCCAGGGCTTCCGGCTGCTGCAAACAAACTCCAGTCCTGTGTCACCTTGTGCTGGCTTATGTGGGCCCTGGGAATTGAACCTGGGTCTTTTGGCTTTGCATGAAAATGCCACTAAGCCATTTCTCCAGCTCCATAAAACGTTTAAGTTAGTCTTTCACCTCTGTAGGAGCATTTTTTAATTGCCTTTCCTAATTCTAAAGTAAAAGTCTCTTATCCATAGAAGAATGTAATGTCATACTAAGCAAATGTCAAACCTACTTCTTATCACTTGACATTGTACTCACTCCTCCTTTGCATATGCCATTTATGATTTTTCAAGAGTGTACACTCTTTCATAATTAAGACAACATTATTTGCTTATTCATAGTATCAAATAAAAATATAAAATTGGGAATATAGATCAACAAGGAAATGGCAACAAAAATCTCAATGTAAAATGCCCAATGATGTTTTAAAGGTGCTTTTTCTTTCTGTAAGTTAACACCTATAATCCAAACTTATTCTGTCTTTTTAAAATGAGTATTACAAAGTCTACTTTACAAGCTCTACTGGAAGAAGCATGGATATATATAGCTTCGTAAACATAGAGTGCCTGGACTATAATGAATACTCAGTACAGACTAGGCACTGTTGAATTGTAATCACTGTTGGAATCTCAAATATGTTTTCCCCTAATTACTATGGTTGTGAAAAATGTCACTTATTCTACTGAGTCTTGGGTATCTGTCGTAGCAGGAGTTGGGGGAACTTAACTATTTGAAAAGGGAAAGGATGGTACCAACATGTGCTGTTTACATACTGAGTATGTCAAGTATGTCCATAACTAATAAAAAAGTGCTGATAAATCAATGTCTACTTCTTCCCAGCCAAGTGTTGTCCAAGGGTTGAGGACAGGTTGCATATGTGACTGATTTGAATTTCAGTTTTCCTTTCTGAAATTTTCTAGATATCTCTATATGAATATAATACATGTTATAAGTCAAAAAATGCCTTTAGCTTGTAACGTGTGGTTTTCTTTTGAAGATTTTCTTCAGCAGTGAGTACCTTGGAGGGATTATTTATCTGGTATTTTGGTGCATAACTACTTTGTTGCCTGTCAGGAGAACTAGCAGACTGTTTTTTGAACTAGAAAATTTATTACTGGTATGGGGGATGGTTCAGTAGTTAAAGCCACTTGATACCAAAGCCTGCTGGCCCTGGATTGATTCTCCAGTACTAACGTAAAGCCAGATGCACAAAATGGCACTTACATCTGGAGTTCGTTTGAAGTGCCAAAAGGCTTTGTTGCACCCATACTCTCTCTTTCTCTCCCACCCTCTCTCTTTCTCAATCTCTCTTTCTCACAAATAAATAATGTGCACATACTCACATACATGAAAAATTTTTACTTGTTTTTCCATAGATGCTCTATATTAAGAAGACCATGATACAAATAAAACGATACATGAATAAAAAAACAATGGAACAAAACACCAAAGGCAGAAGTTTTGTTTAGATGACAAAATGGACTAAAATATCAAAGAGTAAATTACTTCAAATTGCTATCTTTCAAGTATAGTTTCACTAAGTTGTTGTTTGGCCAATTTTATGTCACATTTTTCAGACATGTTCTTTTCCTTATAATGGTAAAATTATGGTCATTTGGTCTTTTTTCAAATATGAGTTGTTTGTGCACAACTCAATTGTTCATCACTGGACATGTTGCAGGAAAGGTGCAGAATAAAATTTTTATTTTTAAACATTCTGTGTCTTTTTGATGCTGACATTAAATGCTCTCTTCTAATCTGCTGTGACAATGTTTATTATATCTTAAAACATGTGTACATAATTAAATACTTTAAATATTTTATCAATTTTTATAAGATGAGTTTTCTCTATTTACTTTCCATCAAATATCAGTCATTAACAGGGACCATCTGAATGTGTTATTCTTGGAACTGAGTTAATTATTATGACTGTCACTTTAATTTATAACAGCCTGAATGGTAAGGTGCAGTGTGAGAGAGAAGGCAGTCATATTTTGGGTTGAGTTAGACTTGGTTTCAGTTCCTGCCACTAACTAGTGGAATGACCTTGAAAATTTCATGTAAGATTTCTAAGAGTGAATTACAAATAATTCCTGGAATATATTTTGTTCAAACATGACTATCATAAGGTCACATATCTTGCCATTAGAGAGTTCTAGAGGGCATTTTCTAACATTCTAGAGACATAAAGAATGAAGATGCTAAGAATTTTTTTATCAGCAGCACTGGTCATAATAATGTTATGTAAAAAGCCATTGCCCAATGAAGTGCCTAGCAGCAATGGGAATTTACTGCCATGCTTGGAGGTCTGAAAATCAGTAGGTAGACATAATATAGAACAAGCTTAACTGGGGAGGTCTGCTTAGATGGCAAAAGTAGTGGCAGTTGAGAGTAGTTCAAGGTTGAGCACTTGGTTCAAATCTGTTCTGTGTTTCTTGAGCTCAATGAATCCCAGTTGGAAAGAGCAGAATCTGGCCCGAGTGAGCAATTCTTGTGGTAGAACAGGAAATACAAGAAGGCAGCTGAACCATGCAAACACATCTACTATTTCATTCAGAAGAAAGTTATAAAGTCACTTTTCAATCAGGGAGCAAGAGGACATCTGTGGCACCTATAATGTCTCCCTATACTGAAGCAAACAGGAGTTATAGGGAACAATGCTAGCAAAGCACAGGAGTTAGAGGGAACAGTGTAAACAGAACAGGAGCTAGAAAGGACAATGTAATCAGACAACAGAAACTAGAGGGAGCAATGCAAGCAGAGAACAGGAGCTAGAAGGAGTAATACAAGAAGAGAACAGGAGCTAGAAGGGTCAGTGCCAGAAGAAAACAGAAGCTAGATGGGACCGTGCAAAAAAAGAAGAGGAATCAGAAGGAGCAATTAATGAAGAGAACAGGAACTAGAAGGGGCCATGCCAGAAGAGAACAAGAGGTAGAAGGGACAACGCAAGAAGAGAACAGGAACTAGAAGGGTCAGTGCCCGAAGAGAACAGGAGCTAGAAGGGACAACGCAAGAAGAGGGCAGGAACTGGATAGGACAGTGCAAGAAGAGAACAGGAGCTGGAAGCGACAGTGCAAGAAGAGAGCAGGAACTAGAAGGGACAGTGCAAGCAGAGAACAGGAGCTATTGGGAACAATGTAAGCAGCTTAGATCATTAAGAAAGAAGAATCAAGCAGTGTTTTAAGGGTTTAGTTGTGGTGTAGAAGAGATTGAGAGGTGGAAGGAAAGTAATAAAAAGTAGAGGCAAAAAAAAAAAAAAAAAAAAAAAAAAAAAAAGGGACAAGCAACTTACACATAGACTGAAACAGAAAGCCAAGGAGACTGACATCTCAAAGAGGTTTTAAAAGTAGCAGTCAGTTATGAAAATGACATTCATATTTTGTTCTACTCTGCCTGCATCACAATCAGATGCAGGCAGAGTAGCTATTAAAACAGACTCTGTGTATTCAACTTTCAGACTTATTCAGGCAAAAGCTATTTACTCATCTCTGGAAAAGGTAGATTGCTCATACAATAAAATATATGGTGGATTAAAAACAGGCAAAAGATTAGTTGACATGAAATAAACTGTTTCTACAAAATGTAAATGAAATTTGGCAATATCAACTTATATGAAGTAAATATGTGTTTATCTAATGATTTTGTTAATTACAAAGATTATCAGAATACTTATGCCATAGTAAATCATTAACAGGCAGTTTCCTTATTGTGTAAAATGTTTTCTCAAAAACATTGCCTTAAAATATTTATTAATTTAGACTTCTCATAAGATCAGATTGATTCTCCAAAATAGAGTGGATTAATGTAATTTTGTAATGAAAATTACAATTATTGTTTAAGTGTTCAATAATTGCTTAGATGTTGAAAATACCATGATAACATTAAAGTAAGAATCCTTATGCTGAGCAAGTTTAGAGAAAAATATAGTATGTAATTTTGTACAATATGTTGGAATTTCTAATTACAGACTATCCAAAGGAGACCAATCATCTGGAGGATGTGGCAGAGGTGATGGTTCCCAGTGTAGATTGAATGAGTGAGTTGGGATTGGTTAGGGAAAAGGCCACTCCAATGGAACTAGTGTGTAAGTGCAGAGAGGCATGAGAAATTATAGTAACTGTGAGAATTATTAATCTAAGATGTCTGGGTAATGTTTTTTTAATTTATATTTATTTATATTAATCTGATTTTACATTCATAGTGTTGACTCCATTATCCTCCTCCCTGTCCTCCCTCTTCCAGAGGGACCCTCATCAATGGGGAATGTGGGTCACGCATTGTGGGGGTAGTCAAGAGTTCTGGGGGATAGGCCAAGTCTCTGTGCATAATGCCCCAACTTGTGGCTCTAACATTCTTTCCGCCCCCTCTTCCGTGAATTTTCCTGAGCCACATTGGGGTCATTTTAGTTCTACTTCAGTGATGAGGTTTTGGGAGCCTCTGTGTCTCTGGATAGCTGGCTTAGTAGGAGTTGGATGTTCTCAGACACCAGAAAAAGGCTGGGTAATGTTTTTTTTTTTTTTCTTTTTTCTCGAGGTAGGGTCTCACTCTGGTCCAGGCTGACCTGGAATTCACTATGTAGTCTCAGGGTGGCCTCGAACTCATGGCGATCCTCCTACCTCTGCCTCCCGAGTGCTGGGATTAAAGGCGTGAGCCACCACGCCCGGCATGGGTAATGTTTTTGAAAGGAAAAAGTAAAACATACGGATAGCAGCACAGATTAGAGTGGAAATTAATAGTCACATTAGCTTGGATGTCTGCCCTTCCTCTAGCACTTGTCTCATTCTCTGTTGTTCATAGGTGATGGCTAGTCATTTTCAGTCACACAAAAATTTTGGAAAATATATTTGTTAGCAACTTTCATTGAGCTTGCAAGTAGGGAATGTAGACACATCCATTTGCTACCACAAACCAAAAATCATCAGCCAGCCACTAAGAGAAGGAATGGGAAGATACAATAAAAAGTGGGGACAAAAGGCAGTGAGCTTAGGAAAATATACAAACAATAAACAGTGAAGAAGTCAGCTGGCTAGCTTGTTGTGCTTCCCAAACCACTCTGGGAACCTTGGAGGCCAGTGAGATCTTGGCCTTGACCTCTGGACATGTCCCTATGGTGTGACCTTACCTTTTGTGAAATTCAACCAACTCCATACTTAACTCCATTTCCAAATTTGCGATTTGAAACTGAGTGTGGTTGTGTACACCTTGGGAGCTGAGAGAGGAGGTATAAGAGTTCAAGGCCAGCCGGGCGTGGTGGCGCATGCCTTTAATCCCAGCACTCGGGAGGCAGAGGTAGGAGGATCGCGGAGAGTTCGAGGCCACTGTGAGACTACATAGTTAATTCCAGGTCAGCCTGGACCAGAGTGAGACCCTACCTTGCAAAAAAAAAAAAAAAAAAAAAAAAAAAAAAAAAAATTGTTCAAGGCCAGCCTTTGGCTATAGTAGTCAGATACATTCTCATCAAACAAATTTTGACAGGGGAGTAGTGGTAGAATATGGGTTTTTTATTTTATTGTTATTAATTATAAAGAGATGAAAACTGATGATAGTTCACACTTGCTGAGTGCCTGCTGGGTCCATGTGAACATACTCTACAGGTATTAGCCCATTTAATCCTCCAAAAAAATCTGATGTAGCTATTTTTATTCAACTCCATTTATAAGTACCATGCAAGTCAATCTAATCCAAAGTGTGTGTACTATTCAAAAAATATCTTTTAGAAAAACTGGTTATATAGCCTGGTGAGAGTGAGTGTTGACAGAAGTTAACACAGTAAGAAGCAGGTTGCCATGGATGGAAAAAGATAAGACTTTATGGACTGGAGGAATGGTGGTGAGGATGGCTCAGAGATACCAGCTTATGTAATCTTTTCCTTAGGAAATGGAATTAACATGGCCTGGATGTGGTGAGAGGGGGAAGAAGAGTCAAGGATGTCCCAGAATCAGTGGTCTGTGATAGTTCTACAGGGTCCTGGCAGAAACAGCATTTCTGTGGGAGTCAGAAGCTCTGGGGCAGCACTGCTTTGGTGGCAGTCTTGCTAGATCTGAAGCACAGCCCTTCACGCCATCCACTTGCTTCTTCCTCCCTGGCTTTCCTCCCTCAACCTCACACCACAGACCCTGGAGAATATTATAGATTAATTACACAGCTATACATTAATTCTTCAATTAGTCTTGCCTCTAAGTCTGTCTGTATAAATGTATCTATGTAGCTATGTGTGTATAGATGAACCCCCCCCCCCAATAGATACAGGAGTTTATTAAAACTTCTTGGATTTCCAGCCACCTGGCTAGAAGAGGTGTCGTCACTGGGTGGATCTTAGGGTCCAGCCCAAGTGTGTAATGGTGGATTTGAAATTCTAATTTAAAGATATGCAAAGTGCTTGAGCTCCTACTCCAGCTCCTGAGTGCTGTGTGGTGTGGCTTTTTTGGGGGGCGGGGAGCTTGAGGCTTCAGTCTGTCTGCTTACTCATTTAAGAGGGGACCAACTTCTTCTGCCATCATGGAACTTCCCTTGAATCTATAAGCTGCAATAAATATCCATTCTTCTATACCTGTGCCTAGTTTGGAAGTTCATTTCAGCGATGTGAAGCTGTCTACTACAATGTATATCTATCTACCTCTATCTATCATTTATCTATTATCTATTTATCTATCATGTAGATATTCATCTATCAATCTATCATCTGCAAAAATCTGTTTTCCCTTTACCCCGATATCTTGACGTTTGACACTCAAAAACTATGTAAGTGTATTCCACCCCACAGATCCTCTGTCATTTTGTTAGTCATCCCTCATTGATATGATGAGTCGACATGGTTCTCTAATGGAAAGGTAAAATGGTCAAAGGAGTGAGCACAGGTAACACAGGTGCAATACTCATGCTCACTCAGGGTCATTTCAGTGACTTCCTAACTAGGCTTCTGCCTTTCCTTATCAAAATCAAAACCGCCAGTGAACACCAGGAAAATGATCTAGGCCGGCACACTGACAGTCTCTCCATACATTTTTTCCTGAAGTGCCATTACTTGTCCGTGTTTTACCTCTGCTGTTTATTGACAGCACTTTCCAGTGCTTGCATACTTCAAGTGCTTACATAAAGACATTGCCTCTACTGCTTAATTCATTGTCCTAACCTTTTTGACTGTTTAACATTTGATTTCTATTCTTTTGTTTGTTTTTAGAGGTAGGATTTCACTCTAGCCCAAGCTGATCTGTAACTCACTATGTAATGTCAGGGTGGCCTTGAACTCATGGCCATCCTCCTACCTCTGCCTCAAGTGCTGGGATTAAAGGAGTGCTCAACCACACCAGGATTGATTTCTGTTTTTTTATCTCCTTAAGATTTCCATTTTCTCTTTTCTTTTAATTAAAAAAAATATTTTATTTATACACAGAGACAGAGTGAAGATGGGGGTGAGAGAATAGGTACTCCAGGGCCTCCAGCCACTGCAAATGAACTTTAGATGCATGTGCCACCTTGTGCATCTGGCTCTATGTGGGTACTGGAGAATTAAACAAGGGTGGTTAGGCTTTGTAAGCAAGTGCCTTAACCACTGAGCAATCTGTTCAGCCCTGTTTTCTTTAATGTCACTGTGTAGCTAATTATAATATGATCTGTTGTCAGTGCCCATTCGTTTTATTCTATATGTATGGCCAATTGTGATTACTTAGAATTACTATAAGTGGGTGGAATTTTAGTTAATCTAAGGTTTTAACTACTGAGTGTTCTGTCAGCTTTCTGTAGCTGTGACAAAATACTTGAATCATTCAACTTACAAGAAGGAAGAATCCACTTTCTCTTATCGAGTTGGAAGCTTTAAGCTATTGTCAGTTTACCCATTTTCTTTGGACCTATAGTGAGGCATATGGTGAAAACATACAGGAGAGGAAGTTGCTCACCTATGGCAGTCAGGAAGCAAAAACAGACAGGAAATGGCTGGCTTCTTAATATCCTCTTCAAGGGATACTAATTCCAAGGACAATCTACTAACTCCCACCTACTAAATTCTGCCTCTTAAAGGTTCCACCACCTCTCAATAGTGTCACAAACTGAGAACCACACTTGCTTGTGTGTGTGCATGTTCATATATGTGTGTGTGTGTAGATACTGTGTGCTGTGCTATTTATGTGGAAGTCAGAGGACAACTTCAAGTTTGGTTCCCTATCTTCTCCCTTGTCTGTAGATCACTTGTCTCTGCTATAGATTATTGTATTTGACAGGACCCACAAGTTTCTCCTTATGCTTCCACCACAAGTTCTTTGTCCATTGACAGCCCACAAAATCACACATTTAACCCATGAATATTGGGTGATATTTGAGACTCAATATATAGCAAGGAGTTTTCAGATGGTTGTGGTAGCCGTGCACCCCTGTGACCAGTGATCTTCTTCCTTAGACCTCAACATCTGTCTAAGGCACTGCTTATTCTGATTTGTACAGGACTATCCTAAGTTAAGCCCTGAACATATAAGACACCAAGAAATCTTCAGATTCAGGAAAACTGGGACGGTTTATCATCTTATGGCTGTATATGACCTCATCTATTCATCTCTCTCTTCCATGATCCTCGTTAAAATAATAATTTTTTTCGTTCAGTCTCAGTTATTTAATTGCCTACTATTTCATCACTAGTCATTCTGTATTAAAATATAGACTGTTTTTGAACAACAAATTAATATCTGTTTTGGAAATGCCTGGTTCAGTTACACCTGGGACCTCCCTTTGTCCACTAAACAAAGCTCACATGCTTCAGAGGGGATTAGACACCCTCCAGTATCTCTCACCATCCAGCATCTCATTTTCCTTCAGATAGAACAGTTCACAGTCATTCAGTGGCTTTTAGAATGTTCCTGTCATTACTAGAAACCCCTTTACTTTTTTTTTTTCCTTCAGAGAATGGGAATACTGAAGTGATTCAGTACATATTTCTAGTTGAAATAAACCTGGATAAATTTTTCCTATCTTCATGCTTCTTTCATTTATTTTGCTTAGGTTAAATTACAGACTAGATCTTTAAAGCAAGTTGATCAACTTGTAGGACAAGATCAGTGCTGCAGTTACCTTCTTGTTGCTGGGACAAACCATCTGAACAAAGGCCATATGTAGAGAGAAAGGATTGATTTTAGCATAGTTTAGACTGAAGCTTCCTCATGGTGGGGAAAGCTTAACAGGCAGCTGAGGAGTCATATCACATGTTATAGCAGCTGGGAAGGAAGGTCAAGAATGGGCTCACCAGGAAAAATCCAGTAAGGCTGGACTAATAAACCTCAATACCTGCCCCTCCTGACACACCTCCTTCAGCAAAACCTTGTCTCCCAAAGGTTCTACCAGGGGGGATTGAGTATGAGGCTTAATCACATATACATGTGGCTATAGGAGACATTGCACATTTAAACCACCACTGTCAGTTTAGAAGAGTGATCACAACATATCCAATGGGAACACTTTATAAAACACTTTGAGAAGTAACAATTTAGTAAGCTAAATTATTTTTCTAGTTGTTTTCACTGTTAAAAACTAACCCTGCATGATAGTTTATTGTTGGTTGTCAAACGGACAGGATTTAGAATCACCATGGAGGACAGGGGAGATTTCTCAGTGGTTAGAATCACCATGGAAACAAATCTCTTGGTATGTCTATTAGGAATTTTCTAGATTAGGACTCACTCTAACTGTGGCCTGTGCCATGCCATGAGCTGGGCATTCTAGACTATAAAAAAGAAGAATGCTAGCTGAGCATTCAGCAAGCATCACTGTCTCCACTTCCTCCCTGAGGATATGATGAAAGGATTCTAGCTGCCTGCTCTGCCTTGCTTTCCCTGCCATGTTGCACTCTACCCTCTGGAAGGGTAAGCCAAAACAAAACCATACCTAGAGCTGGAGAAATGGCTTAGTAGCTAAAGACAGTTCCTTACCAAGCCTGCCTGTCTGGGTTCAATTTCTCAATGGTATATGTGTCTGGAATTTGCAGTAGAAAGAGGCTCTGGTATACCCCTCACATTTAAACATATACATACTTAAAACTTTTCTTCTTTAATCTGCATATGGCCCAGCATTTTTACCTAACCATGATAAAGTAAGTGATACTTTATAAATTCTCATATATTATCTTTTCCATGACTAGTAAATCTTTTGGTTGCCTTCTTCACACAGAGTACCAGCCAACATAGAACTTTCTTCAGTTACCCTAAACTTCTTTGTTACCTGAGTTTTTAAAAAAACTCTTTCTGATGGTGTTGGTTTTGCCTGCTGGGAAATTTAGGGTATATCTATTTATAGCCCCCAAGCCTGGCTGCACTCTGAAGGGGTTTGGCTTGCTCATCACACCTGTTCTCCTCATTGTAAAGACTTCAGGAGAATCCAGTGGTGAGCAGCTAAGCAGGCAAGTGTCTATGAAGTGTTTGACACTTGCTAAATTACATAGTGACACCTGTCATTGCTTTGTCCTTTTGTTATTCACTTGCTGGAGGTCCCAGTACTGGCCTCCACTGTGTTCTTTCCTTTGCTGGAGATGTACCTTTCATTGAGAACAAAGGTATGTAAACATGTTATACTGCACAATGGATTGACTGCTTAAAAATAGCCTTAGGTTGGCATTGTGTTTCAAATAAAATGTCTTTGAACTACAAATCTTTCATGTTTTAGACTGCTTTACTACAATAAACATCTGTGCCAACTTCTCATTCCTTCCTACTTTCTCTAGTTTTAACAATGTGTTAATCATGAGAATTATATATAACATATTAACCTGGAATGGTGATCATGGAGTATATTATGATGGTAAAACATTACCACAAATAATATGATACTTCTATAGTCAAGAAAGCCAAATGGTACATATTCTTTCTCATATGTGGATCATAGCTACAAATGATTGGACTTCTATGTGAGTAGAAATGAAACTCACTTGCAGAAGCCAGTAAGCGAGAAAGGGGATATCAAGGGAATAGAAGGGGAGGGGGGACTTAATAGGATGGTATTGTATGTATGTAAGTAGAAGAAAAGATTAATGGGGGTGAAAAGGCCTAAATGAGGTCAGGGGAAGAGAATGAGCAAAGGAAAGGTGGAGGGAGGGCTAGTCAAAATCTAAGAGGATATAAAAAAGCCATATGGAAACCAACTTTTCTGGACAATGGAACACTCAAAAGCCATAGATTGTTACTAGAAAGTTTTCAGTGCCAGGGATGGGATACCTTCCAGTGAGTTGATGGCCAAGGAGGTCCCTGATACCTCCAAAACATTACAGGCCATTGCTGAGGCCCTTGGTTTCCCATCAGGAATAGACAGTAAGATCTATTGCTGAAGACTCACTCCACATACTTTGGGCTGCAAGGTCTCTGAGAAATCCTGCTGGAGCTGAGCTGAAAGCCTCCTCCATGTGGAACAGCTGAGAGAAATCTGGAAAAAGCTATGCTGCTTGCAGTTCAATGGGAGAGAGAGAAATCACCAGTGGAGATACTCAACATTGGACACTGCAAGCCTTAAATTTGGCCAGCCAGGCCAAATGAGCCAACAGTTGTGTTAGTGACATGTCTGTTATGGGGAAACCAACCACTCTCTAATTGGACTGGAGGCCCACTCCATGGGCAGGAATACATCTCTGATATTGAAAACCTACAACAGGGATAGTCATGAGCCCTAGGGGTGTAATGTCTGCTGGTGTCTATCTAAATGTATATTTTATGCTCACCAAACTGCCCAGTAAGTAGTTTTCTTAATGTTCATACACATTAATGTTACTCTCACTTTTGGTTAGAGAAGTTTCTCTCCTCCGAGAAGAAGTGAAAGAGGAGTGCTCAGCACTGAAACATCTCTAACATACCTTCCAAGTCTCATGGTCCATTGAGGAAGAGGTGGCAGAAAGAATGTAAGACCCAAAGGGAGGGTAGGACTCCTTACAGAATGCTCCTCCAGACACAAAATGGCCTGGATATCCATGTCCTCACCGTGCCTGACACTACCTACACAAGACCATCATAATAGGATGAAAAGATCATGACATCAAAATAAAAGAGAGACTGATTGAAAGGGAAGGGATATGATGGAGAGTAGAGTTTCAAAGGGAAAAGTGGGGAGAGGGAGGGAATTACCATGGGATTTTGTTTACAATTATGGAAATTGTCAATAAAAAATTTTTAAAAAGAAATGGGTTTATAGGTATAGAAGAAAGACTGGGCCAATGCACTATATCTAGATCAGTTATGTCTGTTCTCACCTTTGGTCAGAGAAGCTTCTTTTTTGCAGATATCAGTGCCTATTGAGGAGACTCAAAACTCACCAAAGTGCTGAGAATAAGTGACCATGAAGGGCTTAGTACTAAATGAAACATCCATATTATACTCTCCAAGGCACAGAGAAGATTGGGAAGAAGGGTCAGAAAGAATATAAGAGGCAGATAAAGTAGACAATTGCTTTGGAATAGTCTTCTGACCTGAAGAGGATTCATGAGCTCATAGTAGCTGTGATTACATACACAAGACCTGCACAATATTGGGCAAATCAAATTTCTGTCATGGATGATGGATCATGGGGGAAAAAAGCCATAAACTATAACGCAGTCTAGTTTGGAAGAAGAAGGGATTCAGTGGAAGGAAAATAGAAAAGAAGGTAATGGGAGGTAGCTATGATCAAAATGCATTATATGAATATTGTCAATAAAGTTAGTAAAAGAAAGATGCTGTCTTGAATGTAGCTTTGTGAGTTTCAAGCAGTAGAGAGTAATAAAAGTGATACTATATGACTTGAGGCCCAGGTGGCTTTTTCTGTTTTATGTTGCTTAAAAATAATACCACATGCACACACATTTATAATGAACAAAAATTCATTTGTGTCATGGTCCTCAAGACTGAGAAGTTGAGGATAGAGTGAGAGGCTCCTGGAGAAAGGTTCATCATCCCATGGCAGAAGATAGAAAGGCAAGGGAGAGAACACAAGTGAGAAAGGAGGGGCGTTTACTTCATTCTTTAACCAGGACTCACTTCCACCATAACAGTATTGATCAATTCACAAAGGTTGAGCCCTCATGAAAAAAAAAAAAAAAAAAAATCACTTCTTAATGGTATGTTTTGCTTTTGTTTGGTAATAGTGGATTTTTTTTTCTTTATTAGTTACGTACACACTCAGTGTGTAAACAGTAATGTTGGTACCATCCTTAGCCTCCTCCCTGTCCTACCGCCTCTGAAGTGACCCTCCTTGTTGGGGATGTCAGTTATCCCCACGTGGGTTGTGGATGGTTCATAGTGGGAATATAGATCAGTTATGTGGAGGAGGCAGTGTCCCTGGGCATAGTGTCCCAACTTGTGCCTATAACAATCTTTCCTCCCCCTATTCTGTGAATTTCCCTGAGCCATGTTGAGTTAGTTTTAGGTCTACTTCAGTGATGAGGTCCTGGGAGCCTTTGTGTTTCTGGATCTCTGGTTTGGTAGGAGTTGAGTGTCCTCAGTGTCTATCTCCACCCTGTGCTGATATCAGGTTCATCAAGAAAGCAGCACCCTTGCTCATTTCCCCCATTACTCTATGGTTTCAGCTGGGGCCCTGGTGGGGTGTGATGGGCTGATTCTCTCCTCAAGTTCTGCATCCATATGAAAAAGAGAAGCAAATTCTCCAACAGAGTGAAGTCAGCACCAGATAAATGGGAAAACCATTATTAGTTTAGAGATAATTTAATAGGTGTAGGCCCTCTTGTAGCCCACGATTGGTGGGAGCTTGATATGATATTGGAGAGTGAACTCATTTTTTGGATATGAATCTGACTTGTTTCCCAGTTCCAGCTACAGTTTCCGTTCCACTGAGCAGATCTGTTAGCCAATTCAAGAACAATTGGTTACTCACCATGGCTGTGTGTCACTATTGCACTTGGGTGAGCATCATGTCAGGTTGTTTGCTGTTGAGTAGCTTAAACCACAAGTTGCATGGACAGATGTTGCCATTTTCCCCCAGTTGCTTATGTAGCATCTTCTGGCACTAAACAAGTTAACTGTCTGGGGACTGACTTTTCCAGATTCTAGCCAGTTCTCTCCATGTTACATATCAGCAGCATATGGTGTCTTTGGCAGTAGGGTCTAACCATTAACTTTTGTGGCTAATCAAGTGCTCTGACAGAAGTCTGTCTTCTTATGGGAGACCACATAGGTCTCTCTGATCAACAGCTCACTGTGAATGTTAACTACATCCTGGTATTGGGAGTTACAGGTCAGTGACAAGGGAAAAGAAGGAAGAAAAAGATAGGTAATATAAAAGAGAAAGAGAGAAAAGAGAGAGAGAAAAAAACAGAAAAAGATTAAAGTTAGTATTCATCATACCCTCTCCAGGGCCCTTTGTGTTTAGGTGTTTCCTCTAAGAACCTGATGAAGGTTCAACGTTTTTAGTCTGTCTTTCAGGATATAGAATTTTGTGGTACCAGTTATATTTGGATCCAGTTTGTGTCCCCCCCACCTTTACCCTTCCATCCTGCCCCACCCTCCCTATTGTCCAGTCCTGGAGATGCCTATTTAGTTTGTCAGCATTTCAGGCAAATCCAGATTAGGAGCCACAGATGAGTGATACCATGTGATGATTATCTTTCTGTGATTGGGTGAGTTCACTGAGAATTCTCTGTTCCAAGTTTGACCATTTTTCTTAAAATTTTATTGTGTCATTTTTCCTTACTGCTGTATAGAATTCCATCATGTAGGTATACCACATCTTGGTTATCCATTCATCTAATGTTGACATATGGGTTGATTACAGTTTTTAGCTATTTTGAATTGAACAGCTATAAAAATGGTTGAGGAAATATCTCTGAACTGAGGCATGAGGTTTTTAGGGTAAATTCCCAGTAATGGAATAACTGGGTCTGTTGGTAACTCCATAGTCAACCTTTTTAGAAGTCTCCAGATTGCTTTCCATAGTGGTGTACCATCTTGCTTTCCCACCAATAGTGAATGTGGGTTCCTCTTTCTCCACATCCTTGCCAGCATGTGTTTTTATTTGATTTTTTTAATGTTTGCTATCCTTACTGGGGTAAGCTGGAATCTCATAATTTTTAATTTGCATTTCCCTGATGGTTAGAGATGTTGAACATTTTCTTAAGTGTGTGTTTGCCATTTGTATTTCTTTCTCTGAGAACTCCCTGTGCAATTCTCTGCCCCATTTTGTGAGTGGGTTGCTTGATTTTTTTTTTTTTTTTGTATTATTTAGGTTTTTGAGTTCTTTGTAGATTCTAGAAATTAGGCCTCTGTCTGTTTTGTAGCCAGCAAATTTTTTCTTCCATTCTGTTGGTAATCTATTGGCTCTGCTTATTGTATGGTTGTCTGTGAAAAAAACTTTTAAGCTTCATGATATCCCAATGGTTGAGTTGTTGTTTAATTTATTGAGCTTACTGGGGTTTTGTTCAGGAGGTCTTTTCCTACTCCTATATAGTGGAACGTTCCTTCTATTCTGTCTTCCAGCAGTAGCAGAGTTTTGGGTATATATTGAGGTCTTTGATCCATTTGGACTTGATTTTTGTGCATGGCTAGATGTGTGGATTGAGTTTCATTATCCTGCATATGGTTATCCAGTTTGTCCAGTACCATTTGATGAAGATGTTTTTATTTTCATCCTACATTTGTTAGGGCCTTTGTCAAATATCAAGTACCTGTAGTTATTTGACCCAAAGTCTGGGTCCTCTATTATGTTCCATTGGTCTATAATACTGTTTTTATGTCAGTACCATGTTGTTTTTGTTACTATGGCTTTGTAATATAGTTTTAGATCAGGTATTGTGATGCCTCCAGAGGTGTTTCTTTTGCTGAGGATATGGTTGGATATCTGAGGAATTCTGCCATTCCATTTGAATGTTGAGCTCATTTTTTTCTATCTCTGTGAAGAAAAATGCTGGGAATTTATTGGTACTTCATTAACTCTGTATATTGCTTTTGGTAAGATTGCCATTTTTACAATGTTAATTCTGACTATCCAGGGGCATGGGAGGTCTTTCTATTTTCTCAAGTCCTCCTCAATTTCTTTGTTGAGTGTTTTTATGTTTTCATTATATAAGTATTTCCCATCCTTGGTTTATGTTATTCAAATGTATTTTATTTTTTTGGTTGCTATTGAAAATGGGACAATGTTCTAATTTCTTTGTATCTTTGTCTTTTGCATATAGAAAGGCTACTGATTTTTATGCATTGACTTTTGTATCCTGCTACTTTGCTGAAGGAATTAATCACCTTTAAGTGCTTTGAGATGGAGTTTCTTGGGTCATTTATGTATAGAATCATGGTGTCTACAAATAGGGCTAACTTAACTTCTTCCTTCCCAAATTTTTATCCCTTTTATTTCTTTCTCCTGTCTTACTGCTTGAACTAGGACTTCTAGTACTATGTTAAAGAGCAGAGGTGAGAGTGGACACCCTTACTTGTTCCTGATCTCAGTGGGAATTCCTTCAATTTCTCCCTATTAAGTATTATTTGGGCTTTAGGACATATATATATTTCTTTATTATATGGAGATATAGACCATCCATGCCTATTTTCTCCAATATTTTCTTCATCAAATGGTGTTTTAATTTGTCGAAGGCCCTTTCTGTGGTCTCATATCATGCAGGAAATTATTTTGATCTTCCTAAAATATTTTTATGGAGGTGGGCTTTATGGCCTGGTATATGATCTATTTTAGAGAAGGTTTCATGGGCTACTGAGAAGAATGTCTTATTTGTTGATTCTGGGTAGAATGTTCTGTAGAATCTGTTAGGTCTAATTGGTGTTGTTGAGCTTTCTTACTTCCCTGTTATTTTTCTGTTTCAGTGCTATATCTTTTACTGATAGTGGAGTATTGAAGTCCCCACTATGATGGTGTTGGTAGTTATTTCTGTTTTGTTGTCAAGTAGGTTTTGTTTTATGAATTGTGGTGCACCTGTGTTTGGTGCATAGAGATAGATGATTGTCATATTCTCTTGTTGGATCATTCCCTTGATAAGTAAGAAGTGGCCCTCTTTGTCTTTTTTGATTACTTTTGGTTTGAACTCTATTTTATCAGATATTAGTATAGCAATGCCTGCTTGTTTCTTATTTCCATTTGCTTAGAATATCATTTTCCACCCTTTCACTCGGAGGAAATGTCTGTCTTTAGTGGTGAGATGGGTTTTGTGAAGACAGCAGATTGAGGGGTGGTAATTTTCTGATCCACCCTCTTATCTTATGTCTCTTGATGGGTGAATTAAGGCCATTAACAACAGGGTAATAACTATGAGTTTTGATTTAATCCCTGCCATATTGTGGTGGTATATATGGTTTGGTGTTTTCTCAGAGTTTGTATATTTTGTGCCTTCTCTGAGTTTAGTTATTGTGATCTGTTTCTTGTAATCACTTGAGATAGGTTATTTGATTCTTTTGTGTGAATAATTCCCTGAAGTACTCTCTGTAGGTTTGGCTGTGTTCATATAGTTGTAAAGCTGACTTTTATCATGGAAAGTTTTTCTTTCACCATCTATTATAAGGGATACTTTTGGTAGAGTAGTTTGAGTTGGAAGGTATAAGTTCTTAGACTTTGCAGTGTTCCAGTCCAGAATATTCTGGTTTTCAGGGTTTCCATTGAGAAGTCTGAAGTAATTTTGATGGGGTTACCTTTACATGTAATGTGTTGTTTCTCCATAGCTGCTTTTAACACTTGTCTCTTTGTTATAGATGTTTAGAGTCTTAATGATGATATGTCTTGGAGAATTTCTCCTTTGTTCCAGTCTCTTTGAAGTTCTGTTTGCTTCTTGTAACTTGATTGGACTTTCTTTTGAGAGGGTGGGGAAGTTTTCTTTGATAACTTTATTGAATAAGTTCTCCATGCTTTTGGTCTGAATTTCCTTCCTGCTGGTATTCCCATGATCTGATCATTGGGATATATAACGGCTTCCCACAGTTCACTCATGTTCTATTCACAAAAGTTTTTGAACATATTGAAACTTTGATTCATGCACTGTTTATTCTTTTTTATCTTCCATTTCTGAGTTTCTATCCTCTACATGGCTGACTCTATTTTTGAGATGTTTTATAGAGTTTTGGACTTGTTCAGTGCTGTTTGTATTTTCTACTACCTTTTATGTATAGTATCCATCCCTCTGTCACGTTCCCTTTTCACATCATTTTCTGATTTTATTAATGCTTCTTGGAATTCATCCTTGCATTTATTTATTTATTTCTTCATTCATCTTATCCAAATGATTTTTTTAAAAAAATTGTTTATTTTTATTAATTTATTAGCAACAGACAGAAGGAGAAAGAAAGAGGTAGAGAAAGAGAGAGGGAAAGAGAGAGAGAGAGAGAGAGAGAAATGGGTGTCCCAGGACCTCCAGCCCCTGCAAACGAACTTCAGATGCATGTGCCACCTTGTACATCTGGCTTGTGTGAGTCCTGGAGAATTGAACCTTGAACTGGGGTCCTTAGGCTTCACAGGGAAGTTCTTAACTGCTAAGTCATCTCTTCAGCCCATAGCCAGCTGGTTTTTGAGGTCCTCTTTGCTTTCACTCTCCTTCAGATCATTTAACTGTCTTTGGAATCCATCCTGGTTCTTTTCTATTAGGTCTAACCTAGTGAGAACAGCATTCATACAATTATTTGACCTTTGTGGATTTTCTGCAAGTTCTGCTAATTGCTTGGCCAGGGTTGCATTGCCTGTGTCTTCATTTTGGGGTTCTGATCCTGTTGTCTCTTCTATGTTTTGATTAAAGACTTCCATTGTGGGACTGGGTGACCTTGCTGGATTTACTTGTAATTGATTTTTTATGTTATTTCTTTTGTGCAGTGGTCTGCCCATCACAGTGTAGGAATCTCATTTAATTTAGGAGGAAGTTGTAATTTACCCTTTATGTGTCTTCAGTGATTATTGCCTTTTATGCTTGCCTCACTTAGCCTTCTGATTGCAATGGGACCTGTCTACTCAGACAGAAGGAGCCTGTGAGGCTCTGATGGGGGACCGAGGATCTGATGAAGGGGCTTGTTGGTTGGTGGTTGGGGTATGGGACTCAGTGGTTAGATAGCCCACAGGGATGGGGGTAGGGGAGAATGGGACACAGCACCCTGGTGTGGCCTGGTGGCAGAGTGAGGGAGGATGGGATTGCATGGTCCAATGCTGCTGAGGGGTAAAGGGGATGGGACAGTAGAGTTAGGGTCCATTGGGACCATGTTGCAAGGAGTGGATGGGATTCCTAGGTCCTGTGACATTGGGGGTAAGGAAGTTGGGACTGCGGTGGGTCAAGTGACACACCTGGGGAGTGGGCAGCTGTCCAGGTGGTGGAAAGGGGTAGGAATATGGAGGGAGGGAGGAGGGAATGGTAGCCTGCTGTCCAGGGTCTGAGTTACCTACTGGTAGCAGCTGGGATGGTGGTCAGGTGGTGCAAAAGCCCAGGGATGGAGAGGGAAATGCTAGCCTGCTCACATGGATCTGAGTTTCCTGCATGGCGGATGCAGCTTGGATAGGGATACAATGGCAGAAAAGCCTAGGGATGGCAGAGAAGTGCTAGCCTGCTGCCCTGGGAATGCTTGGCCTGTGGTAGTGCAGGGGGCAGCTAAGTCTGTGGGTGGGAAGGCAGCTAGAATGGCAGCTGGGACTGAGGCTAGGATGGGGAACTGAAGGTAGGAAAGCCCAGGAATGGAGGGGAAATGCTAGCCTGGTAGCCTGGGACTTCATAGCCTGCGGTATACCATTCAGGAGTGGGTGGCTGGGATAGCAGATGGGACTATGGTTGGGAAGGTGGCTGGGGTGGCAGTTAGACCTGAGGCTGGGATGGGTATCTGATGGCAGGAAAGCTCAGGGATGGTGGGGAAATTCTAATCTATTGGCCTGGGATTGCTTAGCCTGCAGTAGTGCAGGAGGGGGTGACTGTGGCCTGGATGGTGGCTGGGGCTGAGGATGGCATGGCTACTGGGATGACTGGGACTGTAGATTGGACAGCAACTGAGATGGTGGCTGGGACACCTTCTTGAGGGGTTTGGGGAACTGGTGGGTTACACAAGAGCTTGGGATTCAGAGGATTTCCTACTTTGCTCCTCCATTCTCTCCCACTTGAGGTCTACTAGAATCATAAAAACCCCCAAGTAACCCAAAGATCTTGCCTTTCCTTCCCCACAAGCCTAAGTTTGGTTAGGCTGATGCCATCTTGACTGGAAGTCAAGTTTTGCTTTTTAATACTGTAAATTGGGGGACAGTATGTGGGCTTAGGAGACACTCTTAAGCCATAGATCTAGGTCATAATGGACCATGTGGATTTTGTCTTATTTGAAGGAACACACTTGGAGTTGTAAGTCACCACACACCATGTCCAACTCTCCTGAGGAAATCTTGCTTTGAAGAAACACAAAGTATGTGAAAGTCCACATGTCATTCCATGTGACAATCCTGCATGAGCTCTCCGATCTTTTTGTTTAACCCACAAAAGATACCAGACACGTGAGTGAAAAGACTTTCCTAGGTTTGCCCATGGAAGCAGCGATTCCTCATAGTACTACCTTCTTAAAAGGATGGTTTTGAAATAACTTTAATTTTTTACTTTAAAAAAATAAATTTTTGTACCTGGCCTCAGCTGAAACCATGGAACAATGCAGGGGAAGGGCAAGAGTTCAGCATTCATGGCGATCACGACACCAGAAAAAGGCTGAAGGAGATAAACACAGAGAACATCCAACTCCAACTAAGCCAGATATCCAGAGACACAGAGGCTCCCAAAACCTCATCACTGAAACGGAACTAAAATGACCCCAAAGTGGCTCAGGGAAACTCGCAGAAGAGGGAGCAGAAAGATTGTTGGAGTCACAAGTTGGGACATTATGCACAGAGACTGGGGCCTACCCACCAGAACTCTTGACTAACTCACAATGCACGACCCACATTCCCCATTGATGAGGGTCCCTTTGAAAATGGGAGGACAGGGAGGAGGACAATGGAACCAATACTATGAATGTAAAATCAGAATAATATAAATAAAAAAATAAATGAATACAAAAAAATAAAATAAAATAAATTATTTATTTATTTATTTTAACAAAATGGTTGTACTCTTAGATCCCCCTCTGCACCTGAAATTCTGTTGGGAATCTTCTTTGGTTGAGTTACTGGTATTCATTGTGGGGACTAAGAACCCACAGTCAGTCTCTGCAGTGTTGGGGAAAACACAGAGTCTCAGGCTATTCCTACCCACCCTGGGGCTCTTGCAGTCTTTCTGCTCCCTGAGCTTTGACAGTCACGATAGGGATCTGATTTAGTGTTGCTTTCTTTGTTGATTGTGTATCTCTGTTTTGGTTAGGATGTAGTGACTGGTTTATAGGCTAGACATCTGTGCAGTATTTTTGTCACCACTTCCTCTGTAATGATCTTTGAGCCTGGGCATTTAATTTGCATTTCCCTGATGAGTAGAGATGTTGAACATCTCTTTAGGTGTCTAATAACCATTTGTATTTCTTCTTTGGAGAACTCTCTTTTTAATTACCTGCCCCATTTTTTTGACTGGGGTGCTTGATTTTTTATTGTTCAGATTTTTGAGATGTTTATAGTTTCTAGAAATTAAAGCTTTATTGGGGATATATCCAGTGAAGATTTTTTTTCCCATTCTGTAGGTTGTCTATTTACTCTGTTGATGGTTGGCTTATCAGTATAATAGCTTTTTAGTTTCATCAGGTCCCAGTTGTTGAGTGTTTGTCTGATTCCTTGGGCTACAGGAGTCTTATTCAGAAACTCTTCCCCTACATCTATATCTTAGTGTTCACCCTACTTTCACTTCTAGTTGATTTTGAGTTTCAGGTCTTATATCAAGGTCTCTGGTGCATTCAGAATTGATTTTAGTGCAAGATGAGAGGAGGGGGTCCAAATTCAGTCATCTACATCTGACTATCCAGTTTCTCCAGCACCAATTGCTGAAGATGCTGTTTTTGATTCCATCTTCATTTTTGGCTACTTTGTCCAAGATCAAGTAACTTTAGTTACTAGAACTCATAACTGGACCTTCAATTCTATTCCATTGATCTATGTGCCTTTTTAAATGCCAGTATCATGTTTTAAAAAGTTTATTTATTTTGCAAAGACAGAGAGAAGAGAGAAGAGAGACACACAGAGAGAATCAGCACTCCATGGTCTCCAGCCACTGCAAACAAACTCCAGGTACTTTGTCTTCACAGG
Organism: Orientallactaga sibirica; assembly: GCA_036365145.1. Classification (NCBI taxonomy): domain Eukaryota; kingdom Metazoa; phylum Chordata; class Mammalia; order Rodentia; family Dipodidae; genus Orientallactaga; species Orientallactaga sibirica. The sequence goes on from JAEOAD010000001.1 coordinate 60,763,793, forward strand.
CAAACACTTTAATCGCTAAGCCATTTCTCCAGCCCTTATGTTGTTTTTATCACTACTGCCTTTTAATATAAGTTGAAAGAAGGTAGGTGATAGGACCAAAGGTGTTCCTTTTTTGCTGAGTATTTTTTTAGCTACCTGAGGCCTTTTGTGCTTCCATGTAAATTTTGAGACTGTTTTTCTAACTCTGTTCAGAATGTTACTTGGATTTCTATTGGAATTGTACTGAGTCTGTACATTGCTTTTGGTAGAATGGCCATTTTTACAATAATAATTCTTCTAATCTATGAGCATGGAAGGTCGATACATCTTTTCATGTCTTCCTTCAGTTCTTTCTTCAATGTTTTTATGTTTTAATTATATAGGCCTTTTACTTCCTTGATTAGGGAGATTTTAAGGTATTTGATTTTTTTGTGGATATTGTACAAAGAAAGACAAATTCCACATTTTCTCCCTCATTTGTAATTCCTAAACTGGAGCAGCTTAAGTTGCATGACAAACAACTTGAAGTATAGATAAAAGGAATGGAAGAGTTTTGGGGGAGGGGAACTGGATAAAAGGGAGAATATGCAAATTACAAAATTCAAAATGAATTGGTACCACAGAAACCTTCCTCCTGGATAGCAGACTAAAAGCCCAAGAAGGGCTTTGGAGAGGGTGGGATGAAGCCTAACATTAAAATATTTGGCTCTATCTTATAATACCTAGTCCCAGAAATTGGTTACAACTCATGTTGAGCTGTTCATCAGAGAGAACTTTGACATCCCAAAACAAGACAGACTTTTGTAAAAGCACTTGATTACCCACATGAGGTAAAAGGTAAGTTTCTTTGTTGAAGACACCACATGCTGCTGACACAGAACATTGAGAGGTCTGGCTGGAATCTGGAAGGATGCCTTTCCAAATGGTTAGCCCATATGATGCTGAAAAGTGCCACCTGACCTGCTGGGGGAAATGGCCAACAATGTTGTCAGCAAACAGAGGACAGTACTGTATGAAAGCAACCAGCCTGACAAGATACACACACCTGTGCAATAGTAGTACCCAACCTAAGTGGGTAACCAATGGCTCTTTTATTGACTGTGAGATCTGCTCAGTGAAAGGAACCCAGAACCGGGAATCAAGTCAGAATCCTAAGGAGACCAAGTCTATGGACTCCAATGAGAAATTCCCACTGATCTTTGTCCAAATGGGAGATTACACCCATTAAGATAAACATTACTTATCCTCTTTAACCTATGCTGATCTCACTCTCCATTAAAGAATCTGTTTCTGTTCTTCCTTTTCAGAAAGTAGTGAGAACCAAGGACAACCAAAACCTATCAACAAGACAAGGATAGCTGACTCCCTGGTAGGAGTTTAACCACCCCTTGCCCAGCAGCTAGGGCCCAGGGGAAACCACAGAGAGGAACTGGTGAGATAAACAAGAGTGCTGCTTCTAAGGCTAGCTTGACAGCTAATGTGATGGAGACAGACAGGATACACAAAATGCACCAAAGCAGAAATCTAGAAGCTGCTGAAAGCTCCACATTAATACAGACTTAAAGTATACTCATCAAGGCTCAGGGAATTTTGTGGAAGAGGGGACAGAGAGAATATAAGAGCAACAGGGTGGCATTGATCACCTCCCATGACTGACTGCTGTTCTCACAATTAATAATTCACAAGTCCATGGTGAATAGCAGCAATCCCACCAAGGGGAAGCCCTCAGTGGAATGCAGACAAGGAGGAGGGAAATGATAGTACCAACTATATAATGTGTTCATACAAAGTTTGTACTTAATTAAAAAAATAAAAATCCATAAAAGCAGTGGTGACAGTTGACACCCCTACCTAGTTCCAGATCTTAATCAGAAATGCTTCAAACTTTTCCCCATTTAGTATGATAGAATCCAGCTTTAGATCTGTTGTATATTACCTTTAATTATATTGAGCTATGGTCCTTCCACCCCTATCTTCTCTAGTGTTTTAATCACTATGGGATGTTGAAATTTGTTAATGGCCTTCTCTGCATCTATTGAGATGATATGTGGTTCTTTGACTTTGAATCTGTTCATGTGATACACTATGTTTATCAGTTTCTGTTGTTGAACCTGTTATCCCTGAGATGAAACTACTTGATCAAGGTGGATGATGCTTTGGATGTATTGTTGAATTCAGTTTGCAAGAATTTTATTGAAAATTTTGGGATCTAAGTTCATCAGGGATAACAGGGTGTAGTTCTCTTCCTTTGTGTCTCTGTCTAGTTTTGTATTCGTGTAATGATGGCTTCATAGAAGCACTCACAGAGCATTTCCTCATTTTTGATTATGTGGAATAACTTGAGGAAAAGTGGCTTTAGTTCTTCAATGAAGGTTTGATAGAATTTAGTAGTGAAACTATCTGGGCCTGGACTTCTTTTGGTTGGGAATCTTTTAAATAAGGTTCTTTCTGTTGGTAAGACTTTTTGTGAGCCTTTAAAAAGTGTGGTTTCATTGTTGTCCATTACGATTTTTTTTTTCAGAATCTCCATCTCTTTATGGAATTCCAATTTCATTTCATGATTAGTCATGCTAGTTGTTTCCTATATTTGATTATATCTCCATTGAGTTTATTCCACTACTCATTGAAATGACATTTTTGTTTGTTCTTCTCTACTTGCTTTATGCTTCTATCAAATTCTTTTAGGTTGTCTTCAATTTTTGAGGGACATGTATTGAATTTTGTTGCTGATTTGTTTCCATTTCCTCCAGCCATGCTTTGAGCTCATTCTTGAATTCTTATTGTTTATTTTATTCATTCAGTCATGCTTTAAAATCTTTTGTGATTTTTTTTTTTTTTTTTTTTTTTTTTTTTTTTCAGCTAATTCTTCCATCCTTTTATTCATGGTCTCATTAAGTTCATTGAATATACTTGCTACAGTTTCATTTGGGTGTCTATGACTGGAGTTTCCTCTAGGTTTACAATGGAGGCTTCCACTGTGGAGCTGGTTGTCCTAGGTGTGTATATTTTGGCTTCGTGTCTTTCATATTACATTGGGGATTTCCCATCTTGAGGTAGTTATCTTGCTTTTCTGGGATTGTAGCAATTAGTATCTCTTATGGAATATGTATTGATTGCCTTGTTCAGGTTTGGTCAAGGTGGGAGTGGGAAAATGGTATATTCACAGGCTTTGGTTGGGTGCTCTTGAGCCTGAGCTGTGTCTCTCTTGTGTATTCATTTACCTGGGAATTCTGGGTAGGGATCTAGAGTTCCTGGCCAACTAAGTGACCAGGGAGGTTTCTGTTGTCTCTCTGGTACTCCCTTCTTGGTCCTTTGTTGTGGGCCTGGCTGTGGCAACTGGTGTCAGACAGGTTCAGGGAATAGCAGGGAATCCTGATTGGGGGCTCGAGTCTCAGTCACCATGGTTATGGGCCTGCCTGGGTCATACATTTAGCATTGAAATTATTGCAGGTGGATTGCTGTTTGTTAACATGCTTTAACACATCTTGTATGGGGATCAGACAGTTTCCTACTCACCCCACATATGTGTGTGTGCTGCAGGGGAACCTGGGAACTGGTGCCTACTCACCCCACAAGTGCACCAGGACCTACTCACCCCATACCCAGGAGCCACTTGAGTTTACAATTTTGTATCCTGGAACTTGAGTTAGGTAAACTTTGGCCAATTCTTGAAATGCACTCAAGGCATCCCTTCTATTTCCTTTGTACAAGTGCCACTTATTGGCATTTCTCTCTCCAACAATGTAAAAAATGTAACTTTTATGGCCAGAATACATGCTCTTAAAATCCTGCTGCTCTACTTTTTTGCTCTTGATCCTCAATGTACACCCAATTAAAATCAGCCAGTAATAACCATGACATAACCTGAATGTCATGCTGTCCTGAAATGTCCTCTGTCCAGCTCATTAGTCCATCACTTTTCCACTCAGTCTCTCACAGTTTCTTGACATGGACAAAATGTAGAGAAATGCTGCTCCAGAATGTAACATGAATTACTGCTGATTCAGAGTACAATAAAGTCCTCATTTCCATCTAAAACTTCATGAATATTTATTGTCTACATTATTATTGGTATTTCTATCTTCTGAGTTTCCACCAAAATTGCCCATTTATCATTCTAAGGCTTCTCCAGCCTGTATATCCAAGCTTTCCTGATTTCCTCTTATAAAACCAAGAATATTTGCAACAATGATCCAGCTTTGCTGTAACTAATTTTCTATACTGATTACCCTTTTACCACATGATCAAATATTTGAGCAAGTTTAAAAAGAAATAAAACATTATGTGAGGAATTGTTTATTTTTGTCAAAATGCCAGCAAACTTATTTTATGGACAACTGGCTCAGCTTCTGGGTCAATTGTGAGGGGCAACATCAGGTCATAGGGCTTGTGGTAAAATAGGTTAATGGTGGACAGGAAGCAAGAATAATGGAATATGGACTTTCCAGCTTTCTTTTTTTTCTTCTTTTATTCCACCCAGGCCCTCAGCCTTTGGGGATGCCACTGCATTAAGCTTTTCCCCTTTAGTTAATTCTCTCTGAAATGCCCTCACAGACACCCAGAATTTTTCCTCAGTAAAATTATAGGTGATTCCAAATTTAGACAAATGAGGAATAAACATTAAGCATCAAACCACCCTAATGGTGAGGTGGTATCTCATGTTATTAGTTTACATTTCACCAATGATTAGTGCTATGTCAGATTTTTCCTTTGATTATTTTGCATCAGTTTATAGTCTTTGAATAAATTCCTATTCAAGTCCCTTGCCCATATGGACAATTTTTATACATGCATATTATGTATTTTGTTATAGTGCCCTCTCATTTACTTCTCTTGTGGTCCTTCCTCCTTCCATTGAGACCCTTCTTCTTTCTGAATAATTCTTCTCCTAATTTGATGTTTGATTTTTGCCCTCTTCCACCATTCTTTTGTTAATTTTATTTATTTATTTATTTATTTATTTATTTATTTATTTATTTATTTGAGAGAAAGAAGGGGAGAGAGAGAGACAGGGAGAGAATAGGCATGCCAGGGCCTCCAGCCATTTCAAATGAACTCCAGATGCATGTGGCCCCTTGTGCATCTGGCTTACATGGGGCCTGGAGAATTGAACTGGGATCCTTTGGCTTTGCAGGCAAATGCTTTAACTGCTAAACCATCTCTCCAGCCCCTCTTCCACCATTCTTTTTTTTTTTTTTAAGGCTTGAACCATTTATTATATATTTGAATACCTTAGTCACCTCATTCAGTCAGTACAAAATATTTTCTAGGTCCTCTGTGAGGAAGACTCCAATTGAAATACTGAAATGGGCAATTAAACACATGTGCTAGGATGGAATAGATGGTAATTACATCAAATTCCTTGTAGCCAATCACACTTGACTTAGAGGAACCATAAATCACCAAGTCCTGTATAATTCCTTAATGGAATGTTGATGGGCCCAATAAAATTCAGGTTTTGGGCATGAAAATACAGTGGTGTGAGGTCATTGTGAGTATGTGAGTGCAATGGACCTACCATGTCTAGAAGGCAGTATTACAAACAAATACTTCCTATTCTCTGACTATTACATTCTTTGCACTTTCTTCTGCTTGAGCTATGAAAGGTGTTATATAGATGACTCATTTAGTACTAAGCATTTCAACAGTCACTTAATCTCAGTATTTGGAAAGTGTTGAGTGTCTCTAGTAGTAAGCATCAACTACAAAAGAAGTTTCTCTGACAAAAGGTGAGAGGACTAAAAATCTATTGGTATAAACATAAATATTTAGATGGAAATTTGATGGGGACAACATATTCATTTAACTGAGTAACAACAGTAGCTTTGCTACTCGGGCCTATGATCTTGCCATTATTAGGCTTTTGACTAGGTTTTCAGTACCAGTCATAAATTCTTTCTAGTGGAGCAGGCCTCAAACCCAATCAGAGAGCAAGTGTTTAGCCCCATAATAGTCATGCCACTATTACACCTGTGGGTACATCTTATCTGGCTGTGTATCCAACAGGATCCACTGCTTGGTAATACTATTGATGAATTTTCTCCCCAAGAGGCCTGATAGAACTTTCCAGCACCATGACAGCTAGCTATCAGGGAAGATGCTTCCAGCTCCATTGCTGCTTAGGTAGTTTTACTACCTAATTCTGGTGGTCAACCAATAGCACTTCAATAGCTTTTACTTTTGTAGAGAGTCTCTGGGGCCTTTCTGACCAATAAGTAACTGGCCAGTGTCCCACTCCTGGAACTAGGATTGCCCGTAACAAGCTATGGGTTCTAGGAGTGTCATTATCCATCCACATAGGATACTTCTGCTCAAATGCTTTTTTAAAAAAAAATTAGCTAAAAAAGAAGCAGCTTTCCATATGGCTATTTTTATACTTATATAGATTTGATTAACCTTCCTAATTTCTCCTTAATTTCCCCAACCTTATTCTCACTTAAACTTTTCTACTCCCAATCTACTATGCTCTCACTTTAAGTCCTCCATGAGATTTCCTCCTCTGTCATGACCCATTTCTAGTTCTAGTCTCTAATGACTCAATTTAAACTCATGTACAAATTAAAAACTCAAAGCTAGTATCCACATATGAGAAAAAACATATAGCATTTCCCTTCCTAAGCCTGTGTTAACTCACTTAGTATAATGTTTTCCAAATCCAACCATTTTCTTGTAAATTTAATTTATTTTTCTTTGCAACTGAGTAAAACTCATTGTGTAAAATATATGTACCATATCTTCATTATCCATTCATCAGTTACTGAATGTCTAGGCTGATCCTGTTTCCTTGTTATTTTGAACAAAGCAACAATGAACATAGCTAAGTAAGAATCTCTGAAATAACTATTAGGAGTGGTATAGTTGGGTCATATGCAGACCTATTTTTAGTCACTTGAGAAACCTTCACACTGATTTATGTAATAGCTATACCAGTTTACCCTCCTGCCAAAATTAAATAAGAATTCCTCTTTCCCAATACCCTCACCAGCATAGGTTCCCATTTGATTTCTTGATGCTAGCCATTTTGACTTGAGTGAGATGGCATCTCAAAGTAGTTATTTTTTATTAGTCATGAACATAATGTGAATACATTCATGTTGGTGCCATCTATATCTTCCTCCCTGTCCTCATCCCTCCAAAGGGACCATCCTCGTTGGGTAATGTGGGTCGTGCATTGTGGGGAAGAGGCAATGTCTCTGCGCATAACTCAACTTGTGGCTCTAACAATCTTTCCGCCCATTCTTCCACAAATTTCCCTGAGCTATGTTGGATTCATTTTAGGTCTACTTCAGTGATGAGGTCTTGGGAGCTTCTGAATTTCCTTGATTCTTGTCTATTTTCAATGTGATTATTTTAATCATTTTTGAATTGTAAGCATTAGACCCTTATTAAATATATAATTCAGAAATATTCCCCCACTATTTAGAATGCCTTTTAAAATGTATTGATTGTACAATGTATACTCTAAAGAAATAATCTTGATAGATTAACAAATCTTTCAGAAAGTGCAGTATCATAATTATAAATGTGATCATGAAATTTAAGTTGAATTTTGTAGGACTTATTTTAAATCAGGTTTCACTTGAGACTGAGGTTGAGTAATTTTATTGAAACTATCAGTTAACCAAAGTAGAACTTTTATTAGTATGATTTATAATTTAAAACAAGAAAATAGTCTTCAACTCTTGATATTTTGTCAGTTAGTACCTTTAGAGAAATACACAGTGTGCATCAAGTGCTGTTAGTGTCCTAAATGGAACTCACAGAGGCCATTGTACCAACTTTTAACCATCATGTCTTGATACTTGATATGGAAAACCCCTGAAGTCACTGCTACACATCTTGAGGTATGTGCAGCTAACAACATAGCAGTTATCGATCCTACTTTTTGGCTCCAGGATATGATGTATATAACAGAATGTTCAAGATTCTTCTCTTTTATGGAGTTCAGTTTTCTTTTCCTTGTTAGGGACTTGCAATTTCATATTTTAAAGTACATGTTAATTAATTTGCTCAATGTTTTCTCAATCCAGGTATATATATATATAAATCTCTGTTATGCATTACTTTAGCATAGATCCTTTTAAAAAAGATTTATGTTCACCTCAGATACTCTAGCTAGAAAAACAACTCTTTTAGTTCAGTAGGAATTACTATGGGAATTCTATGTAGCAGTTACAAAAAATCCTTAGAAATTCTTAAGGCAATTGAAACCGTACTCACCTGTTGGTAAAATTTTGACTTTTAACATATAAGATACAATGAATTAATCTTAAAGTACATATTTTGGGAAACAGCACAGTAAAGATATTACCAAAAATGTGCAATTTCATCCTGGCCTCATCCTTTTTGAGCAATATGATACCTTCTCTCTAGAATTTGGGATGTTTGAATATTACATGAATAAAAATGAGTGTTAAGATTTATTTTTTTTAAGGTAGGGTCTCACTGTAGCCCTGGCTGATTTGGAATTCACTCTGTAGTTCCAGGCTGGCATTAAACTCACAGCGATCCTCTTCCTTTGCTTCCTAAGTGCTGGTATTAAAGGCATGAATCACCCGCATGGCAAGATTGTTTGTTTATTTATTTATTTATTTATTTATTTATATTAGATGCAGGGTATTATTCGAGCCTAGGGTGACCTGAAACTCTCTATGTAGCTTCACAATGACCTTAAATTCATGGTGGTCCTCATACCACAGCATGTTAAGTGCTGGGATTAAAGGTGTGCACCACCATGCTTGGCAGAGTGGTACAATTTTAATTTAAATCCTTGTAGGTTTGCAGTCCAATTCTTAACAGTTTTAATTTTTTTTTAGATCCTAAGTTCTGACTATGAAACATACTTGAAGATACATTAATTACACATTTATATTGAGAAAGTACTAGAAAGATATAAGAAACAGATATTTTTATTTTGAAAAGAAAGGGAATGGAAGCCAAGAAACCTGGATTCTAGATCTGCTTTTGTCAGTAATTATCTCTGTGACTGTGGGCAGGTCACTCATACTTCCAAGCTGTCGCTTTCCTAATTAATGTAAGCCCATGGACAACTTTAACATTTAATTTTCCTACATGTCTACAAAAATACCCTAAGGTATGAAAAAAATGACTTTCCATCCACACACATACTCTTCCTCTTGTTATCTTAAGTCAATTATCTTAAGCTTTGTCAACTCACCCCACTTTAAATGAGAATATCCAGGCAGTGTTTCCTTGCTTAATTACTTATGTATACTACTCAGAAGGCTCATTGTGATAAATCAATCATGGGTATGAAATGAATATATTATGGACTGTGTGTCTGACAGTATATATTATTCCAGCAGGGCATCAAGAAATAATTATATCAAAATAAGAAAAACTAAGTCTTAATATAAAAAAGAAGCTGAGTCATTGTAGTCTAATATGAATATTAATTTCATCATGATAAAGAGGGTGTGAAAATGCTTTTTTTGTTATGATATGGATAGCATCCAGAGAAAAGTAACAAAAAGGGATAGGATTCAAAACCTTGCCATAGATGAAAATGCTAATAGTCGAGATATTTGTCCTAGATTGTGAAATTCTTGAGGAAGACTTAACTGCCTGTTAGAAACTCAAATGATGACATTTAGATTTGGAAGGTGAAACAGAAGAGAAGGTAGATGTTTAAAAGTTCAATTTAAGTTTTATGAAAATGGAATTTTATTTACTATGAGGAAAAACATTTCTGAAATTTAGAGTCTAATAATAGACTGGGTTGTTTTGTGTGGCAGACCATTTTCCATAATGAGAGTTGTTCATGCAGAGGTGGCTCAGTAGCAAACTCAAGTGGCTTGCCATGCAGGTAACCTAAATAAGCAAAGCAGGTCAATTGAGGCAAATGAGCAGTGCATAGTCAATTGAAAGGTAGCTACATCTTGAGTTTTATTGCTTTTACAGAAGCAGGAAATCAAGAATTTTATGTTTGTTCTTTGATGTATCCTTGTCAGCTTAATTTTCATTTTTTTCCTTTTTCTGTATTAATTTTTATATGTATGTGTGTGGTTTGCTTGCATGTACGTATGGGTATTCATGTAAGTTTAGGTGCATAGTATTCAAGTACACATGCATGTGGAGGCCAGAAGTTGGCATCTGATGTCTTCCTTGATCACTCTTCATCTTACCTTCTAGGACAGAATAACTCAACGAGCCTGATGATTGCTGATTTGGTGAGACTAGCTAACCAGCATTCCCTGGAGAGCATCCTGTCTCTGTCTCCCAGCACTGGGATTAGTGGTACACACCACCTCACCTGATTTTTATTTGGACTTAGGTCCTCATGCTTGTGGAACAAGCACATTACCCACAGAGTCATGTCCTCTGCCATTAATTTCCTTTTAAAGAAACTATGGAGTGAACAAGATTCATGTGATTTGAGTATAGACTGATCTGTGAATCATATTTCTAAAATCTCCTAGTTTTCTCAGCCATCAACCAATCACATAACTAGGTCTTTCAGTCACAGGTCATATTCACAATGTCCTGAGTTTTTAAGTAGGCACAACCACATAAGGTCAATAGGCATCTCTTTCCCAAAATGAATCCATATAAGGAACACAAGGTTGTGAACACTTCCTGAGACAATGATTCAAATCAACCACATGAAGAGAAAATGGAGGAGAGTTTAAGCATACTGACTCAGGAGATGAAGATGGGAATCAATGGTCACATTTAGGGTTAAGGTTAATGTGACTCCAGAATATGCTGGCCATGTGATCCTGATTTCTTAATTCTTTTCTTTTAATACATTTTATTTATTTATTTGAGAGAGCAAAAGATGAAGAGACAGAGAGAGAAAAAATGGGCATGCCAGGGCCTTCAGTCACTGCAAATGAACTCCAGATACATGTGCTCCCTTGTGCATCTGGCTTACGTGGATCCTGGAGAGCTGAACTGGGATCCTTTGGCTTTGCAGGCAAATGTGTTAACTCTTAGGCCATCTCTCCAGCCCCTGATTTCTTAATTCTTCTATGGTGCTTAACTACATATAACTTTTTTCTACTTAAATAAGATGGCATTATTTTTATCTCCATTTAGGGTTCAATGCTTTCACCCACTGTCCCACAACTCTCTAGGACTTGTTTCCCACTTCCTCCCTTTGCTCTGTGGACGTCTCCCTTTTTCAGTGACTTAGGTCAGGTATCCATTGTTGCTCTCTGTTCTCGGTCTACAGTAATGAAAACTCGACAGCTGGTACTATTGGGACAGCTGCCATGAAAGATGGGAGGGCAAAGTTTAGTTCCTGCTTAGTTCTAGCCTATAGACCTGTTATTTGTGCATAACAAGATGCTATAAACAGAGAGGGCTTTTTTTTTGTTGTTGTTGAGACTTAGGAGAAATATAATAGTGGTGTATTTCAGAATGACATATAGTACAATACTGAATATTAGACTTCACTCTGCTTATGTGTTTTCTAATGTGTCCAAGGAAATTTGTCACAGACTAATTGTCAGACTTCTCATGTACTGTTGCCTTCTTTTACCTCTCCTCCATGCCTCATCTGTTCCAAACTCCACGTTCAGTTTTTCTTGTTTCATGAAGTTAAATTCTTACGTTTGTTTACCTGACATCTCATTAGATTTCTTGTCTAAACAACATCATGTGCTCTGGGTCTATGTCTTTTAACTATGCATGACTCTGTAGAATGCTGACAGACACTGGACTTCTTTTAGATGTTGTCATTTCTAAGCACAATGATAAGTTGAATCACAAGACATTTCTCACAAAATGGGCTAGCAGAGCCCTTGGGAGTTTGTTAATCTGTTATTTTTGGTTTTCTCTGTAGAAGTTGCATTACGAGCAGGGAGTCACTTGGAGTCAATTAGATTACAGCCTTTGAAGATGGAAATACCATTTAAGTATTCTATAGCTCAGTTTCGTCATTTTTACTGAAGGGATATATTGTTTATCAGCAGGGTTTTATAAAGATTCAAACACCTATCAAAACACCTAAAACAGCCTGATTAGTGTGTTCAAATTACAGTATACCTTTTCTATTTTTTTTTTTTTTTTTTTTTTTGGTTTTTCGAGGTAGGGTCTCACTCTGGTCCAGGCTGACCTGGAATTATCTATATAGTCTCAGGGTGGCCTCGAACTCATGGCAATCCTCCTACCTCTGCCTCCCGAGTGCTAGGATTAAAGTCGTGCACCACCACGCCCGGCCCTTTTCTAGTTTTGAAAGATATTCTCCAATTAAAATCAGTATAATTTTAGGTGTAGTGATCAGAATTATTCAATGTAATATAACTAATATCTATATTGTATCCATCTATTATTTATCTATCTCTCTATTATCTATCTATCTATCATCATCATCAATCATCTGTCATCTTCTGTAAGCTAGGACTGCTGGAAACAGAATAATAGTTCAAATCCTAATGGGATCTGTAAGCATAATGCTCTGTTCTTTCAGGAAGGTCAGATATTTTTCTATTTTGGAATTTAGTGAAAATCATTGAAATTATGAAGTATAATCAGCAATAATAACTGATTCTACATTTAATTTTGTGTTTCCTGGAATAAAGAATAAAACAAATAAATTTATGCTCTTTATCTTTTATGAAGGAAGAAACTTTCCTAGTAGGGACATTTTTATACATTGAATCCTAAAATATACAATAATTTTTCATGTAAAACCTATGCTACATGTTGTTTAAGGGCTGTGTTTCTATAATAATATAATAATATGGGTGTTCCTAGTAAAAGTTCTTAATAAAAGCAATAAAGATCATTTTCCCCCAAGACTATGAAGTGGTCATTGGCTTTTGCATAAATTTCTAGTTCCCACACTGCTCTTATGAATTGGAGCAAATATATAAATATGTAACAAGTTTCATTTCTTTGAGACTTGACTAAATCAACTTTTGAGATATCTTTGAATTGGGAATCATGCCATCTTCTGCATACAATCTGTCACCAAATCCTGTCATTTCTGACTCCAACATTCCTTAAAAAATTGTGCATTCTGTTTCCTCTTGTTGCCAATGCCTTAGTTTAATCTCTCATTGTTTCTCACATAAACCTTGGCAATAGCTTCCAAATTTATCTCAGCTTCTGCTTGGTCACTTCAAACGCTGTCTTTACACAGCCACCAGACAGCCTTTTTTTTCTTCAGGATATAATTATGTTACTTCTTTGTTTGACAATCATCTATGATGTCCCTGTGTGTGAAATCCAAACTCCTGCTCTCCCACATGTACATTAACTTCAACCAGATCAAATTATTTAGAATATTTTTAAAAATGCCATTTCACCACATGTTTCTGCCTCTGCACATTGCAGTCTGAAACCTAGAATGAGCTGTCCTCTTATTTAGTCTAGACAAATCAGAGCTATTCCTTAAGAATCATCCTAAAGTCCATCTACATTGTCAGTCTTTTACTGAGCATGTAAGCAAGAAGTCACAATTAAACCCTGTCTCTTGAGCAATTTGAGCACTTGAATTAGCTTTCTTTGGATGTTAGAGTCTGAAATTGGGGTACAAAATACAAATCATAAATAGTTGCCATTACCCTTGCAAATACCTTAGAATGTCCAACCAGTATACTTTGTGGTCTAGACATTTTTATGCCCTTGTAGAGATTGAAAACTATTGCTCTGTTAGTCCCACATAATACTTTTTATTTTTCTCTCAGATGTTGGAGCAGTTTTTGTTTTCATTAATTAGGCATTGGCAAAGCAGTTGGCTTATGTTTAACTTATGGCTCAAGAGTATATATTTAAAAATATTATAAATATGCTTTGCAACTAGACAGGTAGTCATTGTTCTACCCTGAGTGATATATACATGTGTCATTGAAGCAGACCATGAGAACTCCTGAAGGTTGTATTGTGTTCAAATGGTTCTCTTCCTTTCTCTCTCTCTCACTCTTCCTCTCCTTCCCCTTCTTCCTCCTGCACCATATTTGTATAGTTTTAAAAATATTTTATTTATGAGACCCAGAGAGAGGGAGAGACAGAAGAGAGAGAGAGAGAGAGAGAGAGAGAGAGAGAGAGAATCAGGGCCTCTTGCTGCTGTAAACAAACTCCAGACACATGCACCACTTGGTACCTCTGCCTTTGAGTACTGGGGAATTGAACCTGGGCCTGAAGTTTCTCCCCAGCCCCCACCATATTTGTATCATTTGATACAAGTAGTTAAGTGGTTCCAGTACATTCTGTTTAATATAGTTCTACTCTGTTAACCTTGGTGGAATGGCAGTCCCTGAACCCATTGCCCATTGTTACCCAACCCATTGTCCTTGACATTTGGAATTCACTCACTGTTTAGTGCTTCCAAATACAGTACTTTTACTGTACTGCTACTTCCTTCATTAAATACCTGCTTTCTCACATTAAGATGCCAGCCTTTGTTTTACCCCCAGGTATCAATGGGCAATTCCAGAGTAAGTAGAAAGCTCCATAGAGACTGACCCCTAATTTTCATCTCAGTTTCCTTTTCTTGTACACATTAGGTTGTCATCAACCATTGTATGGTGAACAAGATTGGCATGTAGAAGGCATAGAATAAAGCACTGACATTCCTTTTGGTAGAACTTTCTCCTCAGGCCCTCATGCTTGCACAGAACTGCTCTTAACCACTGAACAATCTCTCCAGTCTACCTTTGGCAGAACTTTCTGAGTGCTGATGGGGAACTTTAGGAAGCCTGGCCATTTATGACCAGGTTCTGCATAAGAATAGAACTAGTGTATTTGGTAGGCTCGAGAAAAATCATATAGGATAGCTAAAATACAGCATAAATGCTAAATAATAAAGTGACAAGCACAATATGTCAGGGGACGCATAGTAATGCAACTATGTCTGTAAAACATTTACTGTATTTTTCTCTAAAATGTACAACAACAACAACCCACCAAATGGCGGCATCTGTGCTTATTTCCTCCCTGGTCCTCGATATTTGGAATCCTTTCAATGTTCAATGCCCAAAAATGCAATAAATATTTTTACTTTGGTACATCTTTATTTTAACATTGGAATTGGTACCCGCCAGGATTTGGGGGTTACTTACATCATGTGACTCTCCTCCTACCACTCAATGTGTTTACAAGTGAAAACTGATAAAATAAGCATCAGAAGGCACCTGGAAGGAGGCATTGGGATGCCTACCTAGGGCTAAGTGAGGAATGCCCAAACAAGGTGCTTTCTATAGCCAATCTTGTGTGAAGGGCTGGGTGGGGTAGGAGGTGGGGACAGTAGGGTATGGATGAACTGTGATTTCTGAGCACCAGGTGGCACTCCTGTCTTCTCTGCAAATTGCTGCCTACCTATTCAGAAACCTGGGTTTTATAGGAAAGGCTGAAGTAGAGTTTGGGAGAGGATTGGGTAGATATAGAGATCAGAGTATTACTTATTACATCCTAGGGAAAATTCTTATCATATAACTTTTTAAATTAATTAATTCACTTGTTTGAGAGAGAGAAAGTGAAAGAGAGAGAGAGAGAGAAATAAAGAGAGTATGGTCATGCCAGAGCCTATTGTCATTGCAAATAAACTCAAGCCAACTTTCTGCATCTGGCTTTATATGGACACAAACTCGAATCCAACTTGGAACATCAGGCTTTATAGGCAAGTGCTTTTAGTGGTACCACCATCTCTCCTGCTCTTATCATGTGATATAATAATAATAATATCAAGAGGATGCCCTTCCTTCTGCAGCAGCTGGTTTCTGGAGGAGACTGAGTGGGATATCTGCTAGATTTCTTTTTCTCATTTGCTGTTAATGAGTTTAGAAGTGCATACCGCATATTTACCCTCCACATCACATTTTGCAGGACAGTAAGCCATATTCCTGGCTGTATCCAACATCCTGCTTCTTATTTTACACCTACATTTTAGATCCCTTTTCCACTTTCACTTTAATGCATGCTATCTTATATAAGTTTATATGGTCTTAAAAGCTTCCATGAATGCCTCCTGAGATAAGAAAGGACAGGCTTATGACTAATTCTTTATTCGTCAGAAATATCCATTAGGAACCCCTAATGAATTAGTAGAACTTCTACCAGGAAATAGTAGAAATTGCCTCTGCCTTCAAGAAATTTATAACAAAATTCTGCGTATGAGAAAACTTACCCTAAATAAAAACTGGGTTTTCCTTTATACATGTTTTAAGAGTCAAGATAACTAAGTGTAAACTCAAGGGAAAGTGGACTACTTGGTTCCTCAACTAACTTTGTAGTTCAGCTCCTGGCTTTGTGTCGCCCCAGGCGAGATGGATAAACCTCTGTAAACATCAATTTTTCATTAGTAAAAGGGGGGGGTTGTCTTGCATAGTCAAATACTTACAAGGATGAAATATATGACTAATGTTATATAAGATAAGGTTTTAACATCACTGCCAGCAAAACTAATAAAAGACAAGTTCATTTTAAAACACATATTAGAAGATGAAGATGTTTGACTGAAATCTAGCACGTTTCAGGTAAAAATGTGCCACAGTGAGGACTGAGGCTGTAGCTATAGGAGCTATTTTCATTTTAGGTTCTATATTCAGAACCACCAGACCATACTTAGCATTGTGCTCTTAGTACCAGAAGGTCACATATGGATACAAAGCATAAAAATCTCTCTCTCTCTCTTTAGGGTATTAAGGTTGGAAAAGAAGGAAGTGGAAAAATAACATTGGGAATATATCCACAGTCTACTTTTTGGTCAATTCAAGAACAACCAGGAACTTATGCTTGCATTGAATCTATTCCCCCCAATATTTATTTTTGGGTATGTTTTTGGTATACATGTGTGTATGTGTGTTCATATGTGTGTGGGTGCACATATGAGCAGGTACATGTGTGTGCATGTATGTGCAGGACATAGAGTAATGTCAAGAGTCATTAAGATTGACAGCTCTCCACTTTATTTACTGATGCAGGATGTGTCCCATGAATGCACGACTCACTGATTCTGCTTGTCTAGCTAAACATCTTGCCCCAAGGATCTTGAGTTTCTGCTTCTCAAATCCTGGCATTATAGGCAGGCTACCACACTCATCTTGCATTTACATGGATGCTGGGGTCTGATCTTGGTCCTTCCATTGCGCTGCAAGCAGTTTTTCCACTAAATCAACTCCCTTGCCCTCTATATTCCTTTTGTTCTTTTGTTGTATGTGTGTGGTGGCTCAGCTATTTGTGCAGTTTTGTGTATGTATGTATGCATGTATGTATGTATGTATGTATGTATGTATGTATGTATGTATGTATGTGTGAATGTGACTGTGGGCTTGGAGAGACTGGAGAACAACTTCAGGTGCTGTTTCTCAGGTACACCATACACCTAGTTTTGGCACACAGTTTCTCACTCTGCCAATTAGGCTAGACTGGCTGGCCAGCAAATTCCAGGTATGTTCCCATTTCTGCTTCCCTAATGTTGGGATTACAGACACATGCTACCATCCTGGGATTTTCCCATGGGGGATGGAATTAAATGCAAGTTTTTATGCTTGCAAGGCAAGCACTTAACTAACTGAGATATCTCTTCAGTTGCTTCCCTAAAATTTGTTTATTTTTATCTTTATTAATGTTTTTAAAATAACACATAACAGATGTGACAAGGTACATGACGTTGTGGGAATGGTGGAGAGGTTTTCTTTGGATCCATAGAGAGGAGAGGAGGAAGACAGTGCTGGGAAAGTAGGTGGATTGATTCTTAGCCTGCAGCTCACAAATTGCATGGGAAGCTGTGGGCCAGAATATAGAGCATAGTAGGTTCTGGGACCATACAAGTAAATTCAGTTTACTTTGCAACATAGGTAAATTCCTGAAGTTCTCTGAGCAGAATTTTGGAACATGTAACATTGCCTGTTGAGAGAATAAGACACATGGGCTAAGTTTGCAGTTCAGAGCCAGGCCCAAGGGGGAGACTCCATAGGGAGTAACTTGTACTGCAGGATCTATTCTTTCAGAATCATTTCCTTCTATTCCTTTGACCTACTTGAGAGAGGAATAGAAATGCAGCCTTGCTTCGTGGCTTTGCTCTCTTGGGGTGACAGATGACTTTACAGGAAGTACTTTCATTATCATTCAACTGGTGCCCAAGGCCAATCTCCTATTAGTTATTTTCCAGTTTCAAAACTGTCACTCCTCCCATGATCTCATTTGCCATGGAACCTGCCTTGATCAATAGCAGCTGCTCTGAGGTCTCATCGTATTTGCCTTCTTACTCATTTTCAGAGGATAGGAACTATCTTGTGTAAAAATGTTACAGAAGCCAAAAAAAAAAAAAAAAAAAAAATCATGCATCTTACTTTTTCTTCATGACATAGTTTTTCTGATGCTCCTCTGGCAGTGGAAGCCATTCCCAATGCCATGCATTCTGCTGCTTTTCTCTCCTCTACTGTCTGCCTTCCATGACTATTGAAGTAACCCGGCCCTTCTTGGCAAGCACTTCATGTAAAATATTTTACCTGCCACATTTTCATAAAGAGGATTCAATCAGCCACCGTCTCAGGTGTGTAATAAGTGAAACTTTCCTGTGTTTTCTGGAATTGAGTTTAATGTGTATTTTGAATCTCTGTTCAGTGGATTATATCCACTCACATCTATCGGACTGGGACTTTATTACTATTTTCCTTCAGGTTTTGTGTTTTGATTCAAAGTACCTTAGAAAGTTCTAGGTATTGGACTTAATTCCTAGTGTCTTCATCTATGAGTCCTGACATCTACTGGAACATCCTCACTGGCTCTGGTCCTGAGGATTTGGTCTTCACAGTTGACCACCCAGATCTTCTTTCAACTTTCAAACCTGGGACTGAGACCAGGTCCCTGATATCACCAAGCTCTCAGAACATATTGACTTCTTTCCACCTTCAGAGGGAGAAGAGAACAGTACTTCATGCATAGCTCTGCTTTGCTGACATTCCAGCCTCGCCATCCTAGGAAGTCTCAGAGAAGAAACCGAGGCTCTAAGATAAGGAGCACATTCTTGAAGAAAAATTAAAGTTGCTTCATAATTTGAGTTATTTCTGCTACTGGATTCTTTCAATAATGTGAAATAAACTATTGAGTGCTTTTAGTTCTCATGCTGAAACTTACCATCTAGTAATCACTTTTAATAGTTTAGCGCACAATTTTCAGTTAACCATCACTTTGGAAAATAAATAAACAGATGTTTAATACAATGTTTCTCAAAATCAGGTCTCTACCAGAATTATTAAAAGACTTATTCTTGGTGCCAATCAGAGCCCTACAGAATCACTATTTAGTAGCTGGATTGTGGAATCTGCATTAATAATGAATGTTCCCTATTACTGTTATTCATACCAAATTCACAAAACATTATAATCATGGAGAGGGGGTCAACATATCTGAATTCAGAGATGCAATGGTTCTAAACTGGTTTTATCAGGATAGCTAATTGTTGGAAACTTTGTAGTTGAGGGAATGACCTTGACATTGTGAAAAAGGGCAAGAAAATAGATAAATAGTGGGGTTCCTGAAACAAACCATTTCTACTTTCTGATTTCTCTTACAGATAATCCCTGTGGGACTGTATGAGAAAACTGAGTGAGAAAAGTGTGGGATTTAAACCACAAGTAACTTCTGAGTTAAACACCATATTCCCGAATGAAATAACTCTGTTATTATTTTTAATTCCACCTGCCCAAATACCCTAAGGCATTAAACTGCTTGATACAGCGGTCTAGGTGGTAGTTCACTTTCAGTCCCGAAGCAGCTTTTCTAGTTTATATCTCACATCTCAGGAAAAATGTGTTAGATGGGTGGAATGTCTGGATTCAAAATTCTACAAATTTGCACCTAAATTGCACCTGTAAAATATGTCCTCGCACATGCAAGCAAGTGATTTTACTTGCAAATCATTGTTTTGCATATGTAATTACTTGCATGCATCTGGTATACATTTTGCAGGACAATTAGTGTTTACTTTAGAAAATTAGATCACTAATTTTATGTTCATTTATATTAGGCTAAGAATTGAAACATGCAGAACTTTTTTTTAGGCACAGTGATCAATATATGCCCCATATGTTCCAGTTGGTGGGGAAGGGGTGCAGTCTTTTATCCAGCTGTGTTACTTTGACAGGTATGTCCTGAATGCCAACTATGAGCGAAGTCCTGTGTTAGAAACTAGAGTCATAATGACAAGCCAACATTCATGACACCCACATATGGATGTTATTATTATGTCCAGTTGGGCTTAGAGAGACTGACAATCTATTGGTGTCTTGTTTGATAATGTCAAAATGAATGACTTTATTTATAATAATCAATATCAAGTTGCCTCCCAATATGCATTATATCAAGTGGAAAACTGGCTGTTGTCATTTTTTTTCATCTACTAACCCCAACCGATGCAGTGAATAATAACATGGGAAACATTTCAAAATGTGCTTTACTATTCCATTTTGCAAAGTCAGTGTGATAGATTGTTGTCTTTGATGGGATTGATGGCCATGTATAGTCAGCAGGGGGATGAGTAATAGAAGCTTATTTAGTAGCAATCAAAGATCAAAAACAATCTTTGAATGAATACCCTTCATACAAGATGATAGTCAGAGATTTTGTGAGCTTTCACATGATTATCTGGGCACAAATTTGTTTTAGAGTACCATGGCGATACTAAATTCATTAATAAAATTCACATTAACTTGCATGTGCACATGCTCATCTTTTTTATTGAGTCTGTATGAAACATTGGCCAAATAAATGTATTCATTTTATCTTTCAGAACCCATTAGAAGAGAAAAATATAGAAAGTTTGTGGTAAAAATTTTGAAGATTCTGTTGGCTCTGTTACAGTGCTTTATAAATGAGTAAATGGCATGATAGAGATCACATATATGCCTACTGTGAGTCAGATACTGTGCTAGATGCCAGAGTCATAATGACAAGTCAACATTCACAACATCCAGGCATTGATGTTACTATTATGTCCAGTTGGGTTTAGACAGACTAGCAATATGTTGGTTTCTTGCTTGATAATGTCAAAATGAATGGGTTTTTCAGCTTCATGAGATCCCAATGGTTGAGTGATTGTTTAATTTCCTGAGCTGCTGGGGTTTTGTTCAGGAAATCTTTTCTCACTCCTATGTCGTGGAAGATTCCTCTATTTTTTCTTCCAGTAGTAGCAGAGATTCTGGTTTTATATTAAGGTCTTTGATCCATTTGGACTTAATTTTTGTGCATGGAGAGATGTGTGGGTTGAGATTCATTTTCCTACATATGGTTGTCCAGTCTGTCCAGCACCATTTGTTGAAGATGCTGTCTTTTCTCCATTCTTCATTGGTAGGGCCTTTGCCAAATATCAAGTAGCTGTAGTTACTTGACCCAAAATCTGGGTCTTCAATTCTGTTCCATTGGTCTATATTCCTGTTTATATGCCAGTACCATGTTGTTTTTATTACAATGGCTTTGTAGTATAGCTTTAGATCAGGTATGGTGATGCCTCCTGAGGTATTTCTTTTGCTGAGGATGAGCTTGGATATCTGAAGCCTTCTGCCTTTCCATATGAATTTTGAGATAGTTTTTTCTATCTCATTGAAGAGGACCTTGGGATTTTTATCGGCATTGCATTGAATCTATAAAGTGCTTATGGAAAAATTGCCATTTTTCACAATGTTAATTCTACCAATCCAGGATCATGGGAGGCCTTTCCATTTTTGTAGGACATCCTCATTTTTTTTGAGAGTTTTTATGTTTTCATTGTATAGGTATTACACTTCCTTAGTCAATGTTATTCCAAGGTATTTTATTTTCTTTGTTGCAGTTGAAAATGGGATGATGTTAGTTATTTCTTTTTCTGTCTCTTTGTCCTTTGCATACAGAAAGGCTACTGATTTCTGTGCATTAATTTTATATCCTGCTACTTTGCTGAAGGCACTAATCACCTTTAAGAGTTTTGAGATGGAAGTTCTCGGGTCACTTATGTATAGAATCATGTCATCTGCAAATAGGGCTAACTTAACTTCTTCTTTCCAATTTGTATCCCTTTGTTTTCTTTCTCCTGTCTTATTGCTTGAGCTAATACTTCTAGCACTATGTTGAAGAGCAGAGGTGGGAGTGGACATCCCTGCCTTGTTCCTGACCTCAATGGGAATTCCTTCAGTCTCTCCACATTAAGAATTACTTGGGCTTTAGGTGCTTTATATATAGCCTTTATTATGTTGAGATATGGGCCATTTATGCTTATTCTCTCCAATGTTTTGATCATGAACTGATGTTGGGAGGGTGGAATGGAGGGAGGGTAAGGGTGGTAGGGAAAGAGAGGGTGACAGGGAGGACAAGGGGGGATACAAATTGGGACCCAAAAGGAAAAGATACTATAAAACCCTTTACTCTGAACAACAGGCTAAAACATTGATCCTTCAGCAGGCCTGCAGAAGGAACACCCGAACCACAGGAATCTGGAGAGAGCATCATGAAGGTTAACCTTAATCTTGTCCTGCTTCTCTTTCTCTTCTCTCTCTCTCTCTCCCTCTCCTCTCTATACTCACATTCTTTCTCTTTTATATTATCTATCTTTTTCTTCCCTCACCTTTCTAGGTGCAGACTTATAACTCCCAGTGCCAGCACGAGGTTAACTTCCACAATGAGCTGTTGATCAGAGATAACTACAAGGTTTCCCAAAAACGACAGACTTTTGTCAGAGTTCTTGGTGATCCACTAAAGGTTAATGGTAAGACCCTACTGTTGAAGACAGCATACGTGTGTGAGACCAAACACAGAGAGACCTGGCCAGAATGTGGAAGAGGGTAAGTCCCCAGACAGTTAGCTAGTCTAGTACCAGAGGGTGATAAACAAGCAACTGGGGGAAAATGTCCAACATTGGTCCAAACAACTTGTAGTCTAAGATACCCAGAAGGTAACAACCTGACATAATGCTCATACAAGTGCAGTAGTGGCAAACAGCCATGGTGGGTAACCAACTCCTTTTGATTTGGCTAATAGATCTACTCAGTGGAATGGAACACATTGCTGGAGCTGGGAAATAAGTCAAAACCAGGTACACAAAATTAGCTCAGTCTCCAAGATCAAGATACCACCAAATTTGGGCTAGAAGAGAGCCAACGCATATAAAATTCCCTCCAAAACATAGATGGTCATCCCTTCTACTCAGTACTAACTTCTCTCTCCGTTGGAGAATTTGCTTATCTTTTTTCAGATGGACAATGAACCTGAAGGGAGGATCAGCCAATCACACCTCACCAGGGCCCCAGCTGAAACCATAGAGTAATGCAGGGGAAGGGAAAGAATACAGTGTTCTTGGTGATCATGACACCAGAAAAAGGCTGAAGGAGATAAACACAGAGAACATCCAACTCCAACTAAAGCCAGATATCCAGAGACACAGAGGCTCCCCAAACCTCATCACTGAAGCAGAACTAAAATGACCCCAATGTGGCTCAGGGAAACTCATGGAAGAGGGGGCAGAAAGATTGTTAGAGTCACAAGTTGGGGCATTATGCACAGAGACTGGAGCCTACCCCCAGAACTCTTGAAGACCCCACAATGCATGACCCACATTCCCCATTGATGAGGGTCCCTTTGGAAGAGGGAGTACAGGGAGGAGTGTCGCCGCCCAGTCCAAACAGCAGAATAAGGCAACGACCACAGGAACTCTTCTTGAAGCAGTTTATTCAGGAACCTTTTATATCAGGAAGCCCCCGACTCCCAGCCCTCCACCCTAGATATAGCCTCGCCTGATCCAATCAGCAGTAGCCACGTAGGCGTTAGCTATAGGGCACAAACAACCACCTGCTGGTGGACTGATCTTACGTAACAAGGTACATGCACACATCTGCAGTGTGAACGTGACTATACAAGGGCAGAAGCAGGAAATGGCGCCTAGTCATAAGACTTGGCAGTCAGCCAAGGTGCCATCTTGGAATGGCCGCCACACTGGTTCCCCACAGTTCCCCCTTTTTGTTTACAAACAGCAATTAGCTCCCAAATTCAGTGTCTAAATAGACAGAGGGGGGGAACAGTGGTCTGATTCCTCTAAAGTTTTGACATCTTTTGTAGAGGGGAGGCAAAATTAAGGATGCCAACCTCCATGCTAATCAGACATGTTCCTCAAGGAAGTCAGAAGCAGTCTGAAATGACTTTCCTTTGCAGTGCTTGCCTCGCACCCAGCTTGGTACCCATTCTCAGTGACAACTGAGACGCACAGGTCTGACACCTCGTGCAGTTCCCAAAGGAGAGGAGCTGCATGGATCCATTAAGGGTCCAGCAAATTAATACACACTTGAGGAGAAGAACCCATGTTGATGGCAATAAGCGTTCTTGAATTTGGCTTTGGCGTGTTTTGCATAGGCACCAGATACAACAGGCTGATACAACACATAGCAAGTCGCCTAAAGCAAGAAAACCAAACCAATTTTTTCCCCAATTAATCACAGATTGAAAGAAAGAGACAATTTACATTACAGAAGCAACCTCTATATAGGTACTATTAATAGCAATTATTTGACCCCTTAACGTCCTAGTAAGATTATCAAATTTGTGGTCCCAAGTCCCATTGAGATACAACAATGTCCATCTGTTCTTGTAAGAGATCAACTCGTTGGTTTACTAGCAGAATGTCTGCATGAAACTGTTGGTTGATTTCTGTCTGGGTATCAGGGCCAAAGCAGTCCTCTCGGATAAGCTGTTTATTGCTTGGGCCGCTGGGATGGCCTTAGCTAGAGCTACAGCAGCTACCGCAGCAGTGGCAGCAGAAGCTGCAAGAGCAGCCACGATAGCTGCAGTAATTCTAAAGTCTCTCATGGTCAGGTACTTTTTTATAGTAGTTGCATCAGGCCTGGGGTCAGTCTTCATTGCAATATAAAGTGCGAGGGCAGTTTGATCGATGTGAGAAATAACAGCATTTGCAGCCTCATTTTTTCCCCTTCTTTTAACTGCTTCTGAATCCTAGGTTTTGGAGACTTTAAACAAGAACGAATTAGGGCCCATATGGGCATGGTCCCCAAGGGGAGAGGCTCATTCTCGTTTGCCCTATGTAATATGACTAGACACACTACAACACAAATACACCACATGAGGTTAACCAACTTTTATACACTAATAAAACACACGAACAAATATACATTAATTGGCCGGCTATCATTCCATCTTAAGAAATCTTCTCACTGCGTTTCCTCTAAGGAAACCTTATTGTGGCGCCTTTTAACCCTAATACTGGAAGATGTATTGCCCATTTTGCTATGGGACCTTATCGTCTCTCTACCGGAGAACTTGCCTTTACCCTTTTTGTCCACTTACCTGGAACTTACCAGCTAGCTGCCCTGACCGCTTCAAGTTCTGAGTCCCCGTACGGGCCACCACTTGGCGTCGCCCAGTCCGACCAGCAGAATAAGGCAACGACCACAGGAACTCTTCTTGAAGCAGTTTATTCAGGAACCTTTTATATCAGGAAGCCCCCGACTCCCAGCCCTCCACCCTAGATATAGCCTCGCCTGATCCAATCAGCAGTAGCCACGTAGGCGTTAGCTATAGGGCACAAACAACCACCTGCTGGTGGACTGATCTTACGTAACAAGGTACATGCACACATCTGCAGTGTGAACGTGACTATACAAGGGCAGAAGCAGGAAATGGCGCCTAGTCATAAGACTTGGCAGTCAGCCAAGGTGCCATCTTGGAATGGCCACCACACTGGTTCCCCACAGAGGAGGATAATGGAACCGATACTATGAATGTAAAATCAGCATAATATAAATTTTTTAAAAAGTAAAAAAAAATAGATGTGAAATATACTTCCAAAAAGAATATGTCTGATGCCACAGATGACATAAATTCAGCAATAATAAAAGAAAGACAGGAAAACTGAAAAGAACTGATGTAATTGAAGCTAAATGACCACCATTTACAATTTCTGAAAAGAGAAGACTGTTTATCTCTAATGTAATACAATAGATGCTTATTTCTAATGGAATAGCCCAGAGATAGGTAGATTGCTAAGGCAGGCAGTAGCTGCTCTGTGAGGGCATCCACTGGCAGATTCAGTCTATCGTTTCTCTTTCTTCAGCACAATTATACTTAATATTTTGTCTGTGTCAATGTCATGTTGGACTATGGATGGAAAGCTGCTTTGTCTTAAGGCTTTCACTGAGGCATTACACAAGTCACTGTTGTACTAATACACATTTTCTGTGGATTCTAGTGTCTCTTAGTGATGTTCCTCCTGTCAACTTAGCTATTACTTTTTCCCTTGTCTACCTGTGGGGTCAAATAGTTGTACACCTACATCTTCCTAGGCTTCTGGCCCTTAGAAAGTTGGGCTCTTTGCTTGGCTTCTTTAGTCAGCCTTTCTAGCTAATGCTTTTGGTTCAGTCACTGAACAGCAATGGAATACAATGCTAAGAGATTGTCTTTGGAGCTCTGGGTGGCTGTCAATGGGGATCAAGGAGTCTACATGTATACTAAATTCTTCATGAGATAACCTGGGCCAGTGAAAATAGAACATTGCAGGAAGCCTCATCCTTTTCTTCATATCTAATCTATTATCCTTACAGAATTATTTAAAACACAGGTTTCTTTGTATCCCAACTGGAGTAGTTCTGTGAGTAAACATGTAACTGTCTATGGGCCAGGTGTGCTGCTTGAATGCCTAAATTTCCTTCATCCTTATCTTTGGTCTTCTGAAGTTACACTTCCTCAAAGTGTTTCAAGTTGCATCCTCAACTTGGTCTTTGTGCTGCAGGCAACATGAAGATGGGACATGTGTATCCACTTATAGCTAAGCAGCCCTGTTTTATCATGACACGGAAGCTATAGAGAAAAGTTTCTCTGAATATGAAAAATGGTAAAAACATGAATTTTTGGACAAGTTATAAAGTTTTTGTCATATAAAGTAAGGAATATGAATAATAAATAAGGCTGTAGAAATGGCTTAGCTGTTAAGGCACTTGCCTGCAATTCCTAATGACCCAGGTTTGATCCCCAGTACCCACATAAAGCCAGATGCACAAACTGGCATATGCATCTGGAGCTCCTTTGTAGCAGCTAGAGGCCCTGGTGCACCCATTCTGTCTGTCTGTTCCTCTTCTCTCTATCTCTCTCTGCTTGTAGATAAATAAATAAAATATTTTTACAAAGAACGACAAATAATCTAAAACATGATATCTCAGGGAGGAAGAGAAAATACACAAATCTTTAAGATTTTCAATTGTTAGTATGAAATTAACAGGATTTTCATACTGAGTCATATAATAATTGTGATTACCATCAGAAATAAATGATGAACCATAATATTTGGTGATCTCATGAACAGGAAACCTGAATCTTAGCATCCCACCTATCATTTGGTGGAGACTGAAAATTCACAACCTAGGTTCCTTACATGTCTTGCTTTCCATTTTCAATAAATTCTTGTTGACACTTTAGTTATCATCTGGTGGCAAGACAGCACTTGATGTTCCAAGTATCAAGGCTAGGAAGTTGGGAAGACAGTGTAGGGTAGGGGGGATTTTTCCTTTCATAATTGGGATAAGTGTATATATTTCCTGAAATTCCCTTCCAGTAACTTTTGTTCATGTCATATTGGCCAAAGCTGGGTTCTGATGGTCACTTAAACTGGCAAAAGAGTCTGGAAATATGAGCTCTTGCCTTTTTAAACTTGGAAATTAAGCAAGGGTAAGAAAAATGACTGAGAAAGGCCTATAGAGAAGAAATTAGCAGTGATTTTCTGGGTTCTCATGAGAAAGAATTATGGTAATATATTAACACAGTGAGGCAGTGAAGTGACATGTTTATAAGTTTACTGTAAATCCTCTCTACATATACAGATGCATTTTATACTTCAAAACATATGCCTCATGATGGAGATGGGTAGGTACCAATGACTGCAGTCTGTCTGTGCCATCAATTGACCAAACTTTAATTTTTTGCATATATTGGAGACAGTGTTTTATCTGAGGGTTCTTAAAGCCTACCCTTATATCCTATTTGCCTTCATCAGGTTTTCAAGTCTGAAATATATGCACCAACTTCCATGTTGTGCTCCATAGAGTCTTTGATGTTTATACCCATTTGTATATACCCCAAAGTGCTAGAAAATAATTGACTTCTGAGGACAGTTCCTGGCTTCTGGAAAAACTAAGAAATCTAATATAAATGTATGCCTGCTGTTTCTGCTTGCATATGAACATTTCAGGGAGCCAAGATTATGCTCAGGAAACTGTTTTGGCT
Source organism: Orientallactaga sibirica (assembly GCA_036365145.1). Taxonomy (NCBI): domain Eukaryota; kingdom Metazoa; phylum Chordata; class Mammalia; order Rodentia; family Dipodidae; genus Orientallactaga; species Orientallactaga sibirica. The sequence goes on from JAEOAD010000001.1 coordinate 60,791,933, forward strand.
TTGTTTTAGTGACTGTACAAATGAGCAATAAAGGCCCTCAACATATACTCCATATTTTATTTCAGAAATAATTATACCTGAAAAATTTTAGGGAAAGTAAATCACATGTTTGCCTGAACACAAGTAAAATATCCATTAAAGTACTTATAAAATGCTAAGCTTTCAGTATTGCTATTTCCTGATATAGCCTCTGAAATAAACTGTTGGTTAATATGGACCAAAATAACTAAATGAGCTAATTCATTGTACGGGCTTGTTATTTATACACCAATTAAAAGCAACATAATGATTTCTAAAAATAACAACTTTAGTTTTAGAATAATTTCCCTGTGCTGGTGTTGGCAATAATCAGTAAGTAGGATTGGTGATTCAGGCCACTATTAATATGAAATAATAAAATTATAACTTTATGTAACAAAATGTTTGTTATCTTTTTCTCAAAATCAATGGAAACTAACATCTTTCAGGTTGCTTATATACTGAAATCTGTCAATACTAATGAAGAAGACACTGTTTTTGAAACAAGCATATTAGAGAAGTGAAGGAATGAATTAAGTAGCAGGTCTGGTAAAATAGGACAGTCTGAATCTAGAGAATGTAAAACTGAACACAGATCATTTGGAAACAAGAAAGAGAACATCTCAGAATTTCTGTTTATTCAAGGTCATTTATTAAAGCAGGTGCAAATTATCTGTCTACCTTTTACTCAAGTGATGTTTATTTCATGAAAATGCAACGATGTCAAGAGATAAAGCTTTATCACAATATATGTAGATGCACCTGAAAGTTCAACATATACTCTGGAATATTATGTTAGTAGGTGGTAGTGTTAATCAGTACTCTTTTCTTTGTTTACTTTTAGGCCCTAGTTATAATTTGAATAAGCCTTTTGGGCATTGTTAATTAGGTATAATTTTAAATAGAAAGACTGCTTGTATGGATTTTAAAAGCACTATTTTAATTATTTACTTTTTTCCTGTGTTTTTGAATTCTTTCTAAATTTGAAATTATAGTTTTATCCCATATTGTAACTTTAGAACCTTTCTCCTCTACCCATATGCACACTCAACTTATAGCATTAAAAGGTACACATGCACATATACACACGCACGCTTATACCCAAATCACACACAGGACACAACCACATGGATTAACATACATTTTCTTACTTTTTCATGCCTATCAACAGCCACACCAAAGCTGAGAAAAGCTGAAGAACACAAGAAAAAAAGATTTTTCAACCCAGGAGGCTCCACTTTCTACAGTCAAATGCCTCAGTGTAGGAGTAACATGGAAAGCCATACTTGTAGGTTCTCTGGATTCCCAACGTTTTTCAAGACTCCTACATATTCTGAGCATTAAAAGCATATACATTTAAGAGTTAAATATGTGACCTTACATATTTAACTAATGGTTAATATATAGAGAGAAAGATAACCACATTCTGAATCATGTAGTCTAAAGACACAATGGAGGTCTGTGATTTGATTTACCTAATTTTGAGTACTTTTGACGAAGTAATCAAATACATATGTACTTAAATTATCCAAATAAGGCTAGTCTCTCTATTCACATAAGACTTATTTTTACTCAAGGTCAGCAATAGCCATTAACATGTATACTATATTTGTCAATAGCATGACTTTTAGATTATAAAATTAAAGAAGTACTCCAGGATAAAATGGATAAAAAAGAATATTTGTTACATCAGCACAGCTTATCTCAGAATTATGACAGACAAAAGAAATGAATGAATACAAACACACTATCAACCTAATTTCTATCACCTACCTATCAATCACGGAATCAAACATAGATTATTTTGACATGGGGAACAAAATCAAGATCTTATTATTATCTTTTAACATTTTTGACAACTTTCATAATTATAAACAATAAATCCCGATAATTCTTTCCATTCCCCACTTTGTCCTTCACAAATCCACTCTTATCATATTCTCTCCCCCCTCAATTAGTCTCTTTTATTTTGATGTCATCATCTTTCCTCCTACTATGAGCGTCCTGTGTAAGAAGTACCAGGCACTGAAGGTCATGGATATCAAGGCCATTTTTTGTTTGTAAGACTGCATTGTAAGCATTCCTACTCTTCTTTTGGCTCTTATATTCTTTCTGCCACCTCTTGTGCAATGGACCCTATGTGTTTGGAGGCTATGATAGAGATGTTTCAGTGATGAACACTCCTCTGTCACTTCTCAGCACTATGGTGCATTTTGAGTCATCACAGTGGTCACTGCCATTTGAAAAAAGAAGCTTCTGTAATCCAAGTGTGAGTGTATCATTGAGTATAAACATTCAGAGAAGTGCTTATTGAGTAGTTTGATTAACATAATATATGCATTTAGCCAGACATAAGCAGACATTACACCCCTAGGGCTCATGACCTCCCCTATCATAGATTTTCAGTACCAGACATGTATTTCCTCCTGTGGAGTGGGCTTCCAGTTCAATTAGTGAAAGGTGGGTTTCCTCCATAACAGACATGCCAGTATTGCACCCATTGGCTCATTTGGCCTCACTGGCCAAACTTAAGACTTGCAGTGTCCACTGTTGTTTATCTCCAGTGATGACTTCTCTTTCCCATAGGGCTACATGCAGTGTAGTTTTTTCCAGCTTTCTGTCAGCTGGTCTACAGGGAGGAGGTTTTCAGCTCAGCTCCAGCTTGATTTCTCAGTGACCTTTTACCATTTATTCCTTATGGGAAACCAAACGCCTTGGCAATGACCTGTGATGTTTTGGGGTCATTAGGGAACTCCCTGACCAACAACTCACTGGAAGGTATGCCATCACTGGCATTGAAATTTTCTAGTAATGATTTATGGCTTCTGCGCATGCCATTGTCCTAAAAAGTATGTTTCCATATGGCTCCATATGGCTTATTCATACCCTAAAGTATGCATTCTAAGAGGAATTTGATTAATCATCCCCCCAACACTTCCTTTACTCAATCTCTTACCCTGACCTCCTTTAGGCCATTGCACTCCCAGTAATCTGTTCATCTATTTACATATGTACAATACCATCCCCATAAGTCCTCCTCTCTCCTCCCTCCCTTATAGCTCCTTTCCAGCTTACTGGCCTCTGCTACTAATTTTTACCGCAAATCACATACAAATCTAAACATTTGTAGCTAGGAACCACATATGAGAGAGGATATGTGGCATTTGAGTTTCTGGGCATGGGTTACCTCAGTTAGTATAATCCTTTCCAGATCCATCCATTTCCCTGCAGATTTCATAATTTCATTTTTCTGCTTTATAGAATTCCATTGTTTAAATGTACCACATCTACATTATCCATTCATAAGTTGAGGAACATTTAAGCTGGTTTCATTTCCTAGCTATTGTGAATAGAGTGGAAATAAATATGGAAGTGCAAGTATTTCTAAGGCAGTGAGATGAGTCCTTAGGATATATGCCTAGAAGTGGTATAAGTGGGTCATATGGTAAATCTACTTTTAGCTCTCTTGGGAACCTTCTCACTGATTTCCATAGTGGCTATACTAGTTTACATTCCCACCAACAGTGTAGAAGTTTTCCTCTTTTTCTGCATCCTTGCCAGCATATATTGTCCTTTGTTTTATTGATGATAGCCATTCTGACAGGAGTGAGATGGAATCTCAAAGTGGTTTTAATTTGCATTTCTCTGATGGCTAAGGATGTAAAACATTTTCTCAGATATTTTTGGGCCATCTTATTCCTTCCTTTGAGAACTTTCTCTTTAGTTCCATATCCCATTTTAATTGGGTTGTTTGATTTCTTATTATTTAGTTTTTTTTGAGTTCTTTGTATATCCTGGGTATGTCATATGTATAGTTGACAAAGATTTTCTCCCATTCTGTAGGTTGTCTCTTTGCTCCATTCATAGTGTCCTTTGCTATACAAAAGCTTTATAAATTCATGAGGTCTCAGTGGTTGACTAGTGGTTTTATTTCCTGAGCAATTGGGGTTATATTCAGAATTTCATTGCCTATGACAATATGTTGAAGGATTTCTTCTACTTTTTCCTCTATCAGTTTTAGAGTTTCAGGTTTGTTATTAAGGTTTTTGATACATTTTGACTTGATTATTATCCTTCTAAATACTGATAACCAGTTTTCCCAGCACCATTTTTTTTTAAAGAGGCTGCCTTTTATCCAATAAATATTTTCAGCATTTCTGTGGAAAATCAGATGGCTGTAGCTTCCTTGACTTAAACCTGGGTCCTCTATTCTGTTCCATTGACCTACTTGTCTGTTCTGTTTTTGTGCCAGTACCTCGCTGTTTTTGTTACTATGGTTCTGTAATATAGCTTCAAGTCAGGTATGGTGATACCTCCAGCCTTATTTGTGTTGCTCAGAACTGTTTTGTCTATTCAAGGTTTTTTTTTTTTTTTTTTTTTTTTTTTTTTTTTTTGTGTGTGTGTGTGTGTGTGTGCTACTAAATGAATTTTATGTTTTTTTTTTTTCTATTTCTATGAAGTTTGCTATTGGAATTTTGATGGGGATTGCATTAAATATGTCAATTGCTTTTGGTAAGATTGACATTTTCATAATGTTGATTCTACCAATCCAAGAACATGGGATGCCTTTCCATTTTCTAGTGTCGTCTGCAATTTCTCTCTTGAGTGTTTTGAAGTTTTCATTGTAGAAATGCTTGGTTAGGTTTACTCCAAAGTACTTTATTTTATTTTATTTTTTTGAGGCAATTGTGAATGGGAGTGATTCCCCGATTTTATCCTCAGCATGTTTGTTGTTAGTATGTAGGAAGACTACTAATTTCTGTGTGTTTATTTTGTATCCTGCTATGTTGACAAAAGTGTTTGTCAGCTCTAAGAGTTTGCTGATAGAGTCTTTAGGGTCCTTTATATAAAGAATCATATCATCTGCAAATAATGATAATTTGATATTTTACTTTCCAATTTGTTTCCCTTTTATGTGTGTCTCTTTGCTTATTGCTATAGCTAAGACTTCCAGTGGTATATTAAATAAAAGTGGGGACAGTGGATATCCTTGTCTTGTTCCTGATCTTAGTGGAAAACCTTCAAGTTTTTCCCTTTTTAATATTATGTTGGCTATAGGTTTGTCATAAATAGCTTTTATTATGTTGTGATATGTTCCTTCTATTCCCAGTTTCTTTAGGATTTTTAGCATGAAGGGATGTTGGATTTTATCAAATGCTTTTTCTTCATCTATTGAGATAATCATGTGATTTTGGTCTTTCAGCCCATTTATATAGTGTATTGTATTTATCAGTTTGTGTATGTTGAACCATCCCTGTATCTCTGGGATAAAAACTACTTGATCAGAATGAATGATTTTTTGATATATTCTTGTATTCTGTTTGCCAATATTTTGTTGGGAATTTTTGCATGTATTCTCATGAGGGAGATTGGCCTGAAATTTTCTTTTTCTTTTTTTTTTTTTTGTGCTATTTCTGTCTGGTTTTGGTATGAGAGTGATGCTGGCTTCATAGAAGGAGTTTGGCAGTAGTCCTTCCTTTTCTATTTTATAGAAAAGTTTGAGAAGCATGGGAGTCAGTTCTGTGAAGGTCTAGTAAAATTCACCAGTGGATCCATCTGGGCCTGGACTTTTTTTAGTTGGGAGACTTTTTATAATGGTTTTTATCTCCATGCTCATTGTAGGTCTGTTTAAATGGTTTATCTCACCTTGATCTAACTTTTGTGGGTCATATAAATCAAGGAAATTATTCATTTCTTTCAGGTTTTCAAACTTAGTTAAGTATATGTTCTTAAAGTATATCCTCATGATGTGTTTGAATTTCATTGGTATCTGTTGTAGTAGTGTCTTTTCATCTCTCTCTCTCTCTCTCTCTCTCTCTCTCTTTTTGGTTTTTAAAGGTAGGAACTCACTCTAGCTCAGGCTGACCTGGAATTCACTCTGTAGTCTCAGGGTGGCCTTGAACTCATGGCGATTCTCCTACCTCTGCCTCCCGAGTGCTGGGATTAAAAGTGTGTGCCACCACACCCTGCTCTCCTCTCTTTGTTTTTAATATTTTATTTATTTAAGAGAGAGAGATACAGAAATAGTCAGGTAGACAGAGCGAGAGAGAGAATGGGTGCACCATGGCCTCCACCCACTGCAAATGAATTCCAGATGCATGCACCCCCTTGTGCATCTGGTTTATGTGCATCATGGGGAGCTGAACCTGGGTCCTTTGGCTTTGCAGGCAAGTGCCTTAACCTCTAAGCCATCTGTTCATCCCATCCTCTCTTTCTTTGGGTCAGATTTGCTAATCAGTTATCAATCTTTTTTATCCTTTAAAAGAAACAACTCTTTTTTCATTGATTCGTTGTAATTTTTTTGTTTCTATTTCATATTTAATTTCTCCTCTAATCTTTATTATTTCTTCTTGTGTACTGATTTTTGGTTTTCTTTGTTATTCTTTTGCCAAAGCCTTAAGGTGAAACTTAAGTTGCTTACTTGTGACCTTTCTAATTTTTTAGTATAGACATTTAAAACTACAAGTTTCCCTACTAGGATTGCCTTCATTGTGTCCCAAGTGTCTTGGTATGTTGTGTTCTCATTATCATTTGATTCTATGGTATTTTTGTTTTCCATCTTGATTTCATCATTTGGTAGTGTGCTGTTTAGTCTCCATGATTTTGTGTATTCTCTGTAGCTTTTCTTGCTGTTGATTTGTAGTTTAATTCCATTGTGATCAGACAGAGTGCAAGGAATTATTTCAATTTTCCTGTATTTGTTAATATTTGGTTTGTATCCTAATATATGGCCTATTTTAGAGAATTTTCCATGTAATATTGAAAACACTGTATATTCTGCAGCATTTGGATGGAATGATCTGAACATATTTGTTAAGGCCATTTTTATGCGCTCAAGTAACCCAGATGCTTCTCTGTTTATTTTTTCTTGGATAACCTGTCAACTAATGAGAGTGGGGTACTGAAGTCATCCACTACAATTGTTTTTGGTGTTATCTGTGACCTTAAGTCTAATAGTGTTTATTTGGTGAAATTGGGATCCCCCATATTATATATTTGTAATATATACCCGTTGGAGTGTTCCTTTAATCAGTATAAAGTGAACTTTTTTATCATTCCTAACTAATGTTGGTTTGAAGTTGAAAGTTGATCCTGTCAGATATTTGGGTAGCAACACTTGCTTGTTTACTAGGCCCATTTGCTTGAATTACTGTTTTCCATCCTTTCGCCCTAAGATAAGATCTGTCTTTTATGGAAAGGTGAGTTTCTTAGAGGCAACAAATAGAAGGATCCTATTTTTTTTTTAACCCAGTCTGCAAACCTGTGTCTTTTGGTTGAGGCATTAAGGACATTTTTATTAAGAGTTATTATTGAAATATATGCATTTATTCTTGCCATTCTTCTTGTTTTGTAGTTCTTCCTGTCTCTCTTTTACTTCCTTGTATTAACTATTATTTGAGTATGGTTTATTTTTTCCTGTTTCATTACGTGTATGCTTCTCTTTATCTTCAGCATGAAGGATTCCTTCAAGTATTTTCTGTACAGCTTGTTTAGTGTTCATTTATTCCTTTAGTGTTTTTTTTTTTTTTGTTGTTGTTGTTATGGAATTCCCTTATTTCCCCATCAATTGGCATGGATAACTTTTCTGGATAAAGTAATCTTGGTTGACAGTTGTTAACTTTCAGAACTTGTAATACATCATTCCAAGCCCTTCTGGCTTTTAAAGTTTTTGCTGAGTAATCTGTTCTTATCTTGATGGGCTTGCTTTTATATGTGACTTGATTTTTCTCTCTAACTGATTTCCATATATATATATATATATATATGTTTAGCTTTTGTTTTTCAAGGTAGGGTCTCACTTTAGTCCAGGCTGACCTGGAATTAACTATGTATTCTCAGGGTGGCCTTGAACTCACGGCGATCCCCCTACCTCTGCCTCCCTTAAGTGCTGGGATTAAAAGCATGCGTCACCATGCCCAGCTGGTTTTGATATATTTTCTTTGGTCTTTGTGTTTTGTAGTTTAAATATAATATGGAAATGAGAGTTTCTTTCTTGATTTTGTCTGGCATTCTAAGTTGTGGTAGTTTGAATATATGTCCCCCAATATATTCAGTGTTTTACTAGTTATAGTTTACATCTCCAATCACCTTGCTAGAGGCAATGTCACTGGGGGCCAGTCTTAAGGTGCTAATGGTGTGGGTTTGAGATTCCATTGTAAAGATATGCAAATGTGCCTAGCAGGAGTTCCTGAAGTGTGCTGTGTGACCTTTTGGCTATAGTTTTGCTCTGTGTGCTGTGGTGGCAGGTTGGCTTTCTCTCTCTCTGCTTGGCTCTGTGAAAGCAGGCTGCTTTTCCTGCCTTTATGGAACTTCCCCTGGATCTGTAAGCTTCAATAAATAATATCCCTTCCTCCATAACTGTGCCTGGTCTGGAAGTTCATCTCAGTGAACCTGAAGCTGTCTGCTACATAAGTCTTCCCAAATCTGTTTTGACATCACTTTCAATATTTGTGGGAGACTTTTTTCTATGATTTTGTTGAAAATACCTACTATGCCTTTGGGGTGAAATTCTTCTTCTATTATACCCTGAATTCTTATTTTTTATCTCTTCATAGTGTTCTGAATGTCTTGAAATTCCCATTAATCCCTTTCCATTAGTTTGTTTTTCTCTTTGTTGGACTGTATTAGATCTTCCACCTGGTCTTATAGTTTAGATATTCTGTCCTCTCCTTGATCCATTCTACTGGGTAACTTTCTACAAAGTTTTGCTAGTATTTCTGATTGGAATTCTTTCATTATTTGTATTTCCTTACTCATGTCTTGTATTGACTTCTCCTTATTTCATTTAATTAGTTTCCCCGTTCTCTTGGGATTCCTTCAGCAATTTGTTTTCTTTGATTTCTCTGATTTCTTCTTTGACTTCTTTGAACATAGATATAATCTTTTTTTTTTTTTTTTTGGAAATCTCTTCAGGCATTTCATCTTAATCATCCTCATTGGAAATCATTTCTTATGGATTTATAATTTTTGGTGGAATTGTATTGTCTTGGTTTTTTGTGTTTCTTGTATTACAATGTAGAGATTTTTGCATCTTGAATTAATTTGATGCTTGGGTTTTCTAATTATCTCTGGTATTCTTCAGCATATAAATCCATCTTTACATATCTTCAGGGTAGGCATTTAAGGTGCCAGATGTGGCTCTCATATTGCTTCCAAAGAGGAGCAAAACTGACCCTGGGTGTTGAGTTTGATTGCTTTGCAAGTATTCTAATAGACTGGGTGGAGCAAATTACTGGACAATAGTAAAATTCAATAAGCAATATACACATTGAATCAAAACCAGCACAGAGTATTTATGCAAGAGAAGATATTAAAACAAGCAGATAATATAATAAAGCCAAAGTCCCCAAGGGTGTGTATTGCCCCACTCCCTTAATCCTATCAACCGGGAGGCAGAGATTTCTGGTCTGAAATGGGTTTCATGTCAGCCTGGGGCAAAGTGAGACCCTGCCCCAATAATCACAGAAGAAAAAAGACAAAGGCACTATAAATTAAGATATGTCAACAGCAACAATAGTCAACACCAAAATACAGCTTATTTGAGAATGGTAAAGCTGACCAAGAATACATCAGTCAAATCTAATACAGAACCTGCCCTGAGTAGCCCTTCCAGTGCAGGTCTATGTACCTGGCTTTGTGTAAGTAGGCCCTGTTAACTTTTGGGATAGCTTCCAATCTCACCTACTATCTTCGCCTTCAGATTTCTTGATGTTGTGAGGAGGCTGGTGTGAGTTGAGAATCTCTTTACCTGGTTTCTGCTGCTGAAACACTTGCCTGCCAGGTGGGTGAGCAGATTGGGTCCACTGGTGCTTCGGCTGGCTTGTGGCCAGTTTCCTGCTTGTTAGAAGATTTGAGTCTCTCCTGCTTCTTTGGAGTGTTTGATAATTCCTTATATACCTTCACTTTTCAGTGGAAAAGTGTATTTTGCCTTTTTTTGGCTTATTTCTCTCCCTAGGCCGCTTTTGTGTGAGTATACTATGCTGCTATGTACCCAGAAGTCTCATTATTATCTTAATTAGAAATTTCAAGTTTTTCTGCCCCATTTACACCTGAATTCAAGTTGTTCTTCTTTCTTTATCTTGAATGATTTACCTGTATATTCCTCAGAATTTACTGAATGTATTTTTACTCTGTGGATGACATCTCTGCTTCTGGTAATTTAGCAGAGGAATGATGGAGCCGAAGCAAAATTACAATGGCATCAATACTTTGTACATGATGTAAGGTCGCCTTGGGAAACTTATTAAAATGAAAATAATCTTCTTTCCTCCATGATTTCCCATTGCAAATTGGGTGTTACCATGCACATCTGTAACCCCAGACCTGTGGTGAGCAGAGATCTGAAGATTTCTGGGGCTTGTAAAATGACAAGTTCTTCAATCAGCGAGACTCTATCTCAAGCAAATATGTGGATGAGTGATGGATGGGGGACATCACTTTTGGCTTTCTAACGTATGCACAGTGAATACACCATACATATTGCACACAGGATGCAAAAATGCCCATTTTAGTGTGTGAAAGAACTTAAGTAGATTGTCACCACTGACTTATAAAAAAGGAAATATTAAATATTAAAATGTTTTTATTTAGTTGTTAGAGAGAGAGAGAGAGAGAATGGGCACTCCAGAACTTATAGCCACTTAAAACAAACTCCAGGTACATGCGCCACCTTATGTGGCTTACATGGATGCTGGGGAATGGAACCTGGGTCCTTGGGCTTCACAGGCAAGTGCCTTAACCACTAAACCATCTCTCCTTAAAGTCTTTTATTCAAATGAAAAATTATTTTAGGAGGAAGGAGAGAAATATAGGTTCAAATGAAGAGCAAAACACAATGTACATTCTTTGATTATTGTAAAGAAATACTCTGGGGCTGGAGAGATGGCTTAGAGGTTAAGGCGCCTGCCTCCTAAGCCTAAGAACCCGGTTCCAATCTCCAGGTCCCACGTTTAGCCAGATGCAAAGTGACACAAGGGCGCAATGCCGCACTTGCCCACAAGGGGGCACACACATCTGGATTTTGTTCACAGCAGCTGAGAGACTGCTGGCGCCCCCATCTCTATCTGTCTCCCTCTCCCTCTCTCTCTGTCTGTCTCTCTCTGCATCTCTCTCTAAAAATAAAATAAAAATAAATAAATAAATAAATAAAATACTCTGGGCATAAATAATGACATAGGTGTGATACTTATGGTATCATATGATATATATGTTGGAATATACAAAAGCAACAACATTTCATTCTTCAAAGCAATCAATTCAGATAATAGTAAATGTATTGCCTATATTATCAAATTGATAATATATTTCAATAATTTACAGCAGTGAATTGATGAAATGTTTCAATTAAGAGACTAAAGCCTTTATAAATTTTCACCTATATACAGTTTCATAAGACAACATATCTAATATGGAAGAATTCAAAATTTAAAAGGACAAATTTAGAGAATAAAAGATACCTAATACTTTATACCATAGATAAGCTGAGATATGGGTGTGTTTTTAGCAATGTCCAAATATAACCATGACATATGAGTGTGTAAAAGGGAAAACACTTTGGTAGCAATGCCATCTTTACTGTAGATAGATTATAATACTGAGAAAGAATGAGAACATTAAAACATTAAGAAATGTCTTCCACACATTTTCAGTTGACACTAAAAGAGAGGACGCTTACTTGCATAAAATTTGAAGTTTAATGAACTTAAATTTGTAAAAAAAAAAAAAAAAGAAACATTTATTTGCAAGGACAGGGGATTCACCAGGGCCTCTTTCTGCTGCAAATGCACTCCAGATGTATATGCCACTTTGTGCATCTGGCTTTATGTGGGTACTGGGGAAATTGAATGCCGGATGGCAGTCTTTGCAAGTAAACACCTTTAACCATTAAGCAATCTCTCCTGCCCCAAAAGTAGAATTTGGAATGTCTTAGCTGATCAGATTTTTAACAAATTCTACAGAGCTAGTCAGAGTCTGGTGCCCAGTGATTCTGGGATCTTTTGTGGTTTCTATAGTATAGAAAACGCATGTAGAATCACTTAAGACATAAACAAAAGGAAATATTTACTATTTATTCAGTATGACTGTTGTAATTAAAGCTCATTTCTACAAAATTCTTAAGTCTAAATATCATAATTAATAGTATCTCATGTTGGTCAGTGTGGTAGTTTGAATATATGGCCCCCAATATATTCAATGTTTTATTACTTTATAGTTTGCATCTGCAACCACCTTCCTAGAGGCAATGTCACTGGGGGCTGGTCTTAAGGTGTTAATGGTGGGTTTGAGATTCCATTGTAAAGATATGCAAAGTGTGCCCAGTAGGAGTTCCTGAAGTGTGCTGTGTGACTTTTTGGCTGTAGTTTTGCTCTGTGTGCTGTGTGGCTGGGGGCTTTTGCTCTCTTGCCTGGTCCTGTGAGAGCAGGCCGCTTCTCCTGCCATTATGGAACTTCCCCTGGATCTGTAAGCTTCAATAAATAATATCCCTTCCTCCATAACTGTGCCTGGTCTGGAAGTTCATCTCAGTGAACCTGAAGCTGTCTGCTACAGTCAGTCATTTCTATTGAATGAGATAGACAGACAGAAGTCCTGTATGATGATTCATGGATTTCATTCAGTCTTTGCTTATAGCAAGAATGATTTTTAAAAATCCTTATCTACTTCCTGTCCACAAGCTTGAAATATTACACAAACGAATATGGAATATTTAACCTGTTTTACATAAAAGTTTTAGGAGCCATTTGAAAACAGAGAGCTGTAATTACATACTCTACTCCTGTGCTATTAACATTTTTTATTTCCTTTCTAATTTTTCCCCCTTGGTCAAGTTTTTTTATTTAACTAGTATTACAGGTTCTTCTTATAGGGTGAAGTTCATATTCATGAAGCATTTTAGTTTTGCAATAAATAGCATTAGTTGATGCAGCACATTTATTTCATGAGACAATGATCTACTTAATTATCTGTAAGAAAACTGAAAACAACCATAAGAATGAGCTTCTATTCATAAGAAAACTCTCTGTATATGTTTTATATCTGTTTATGGAGTGTGGCTTACATATGAAAATCATCATACTTGCAAGTGATGGAAAACCATGTAGAGGCTTTCCACAATTAGATTTGTGTTGTTGATTCATAGCTAATGAATTTTTAAGACAGAAATCTTTGGTAGTAGGAAACAGTAAGTTCAGGAGAGAGGTAGAGTTGATACACATTTTTTTTTTTTCTTTTAGAGAGGCTGTGATTGTGAGGTAATATGGGCAAACAATAAGCTAAAAACTGAAATTCTCAATATAAAGCAATAAATGAAAACTGGGGATTCATTTTTAAATAGTAGTTTGTTCTTGACTAAATTAATAGAATGTTAGTCCAAATTTAAGCCATGTTCACTGTGTTTTGGAGGAAATACATGAGAAAATATTTTCATTAATATTTTATTTTTATTTATTTATTTGAAAGAGAGAGGCAGAGAGAAAGAGAGAGAGAAAAGAGAGAGAGAGACTGGGGATGGGGCGAATTAGGCATGCCAGGGCCTCTAGCCACTGCAAACAATCTTTAGATGCATGTACCGCTTTGCACATCTGGCTTATGTGGGTCCAGGAGCATTGATCCTGGCTCCTTCAGCTTTGCAGGCAAGTGCCTTCACTGCTAAGCCTTCTCTCTAGCCTGAGAAAATATTTTTAAAGTGTGTAGAAAATTGAAACTCATGTCTTGCTTCAGAGGTATTTTACTAATCTATAGTGGAAAAGTTATTGTGGCCATGTTTAGAAATTGCTCAGGTTCTAATATTCTTAAGAAATTACATGGGGAGCACAAATGCCTTCAGGGACAGCTGCTAAACTTCCTACCTTCTTTCTAATGAAAAGCCTATGTGTCAATCAGTGTTCCATTGCTTTACCAAATACCTGACATAAATAAGCTAGAAGAAGAAAGATAAATTTTGGCTCCCAGTCCAGAAGTTTTAGCAGATAGTTCAATGGCTTTGTCGATTTGCGGTTTGAGACATGACAGAGGAACATGGCAGGGAGCCTTCAGTGAAGTAAAGCTATTCACTTCATGGTAGGTAGTTTCAGGAGAGAAACAAGGAGGGGCCAAGGTCTTGCTACCCCTTCAATGATACAACCCCAGTGACTTAACTTCCACTAAGTTCCATCTTCTAAAGTATCCATCACTTTCCCACAGTGCTACAGGATTGGGACAATAAGTTTCATTCCATAACAAATCACCTCTCAGTTTCAAAGTCTCCAAAAATGAGGCAGTATACAGGGCACAGTAGACATGAAACCACACTGTAGACACACAGGTTTTCAAAATTGTGCTTCCCTCACATCTGATGTCCTTGGTCTTCCCAAAGCACATCTCACTTCTCAAGTGGAAGCATTTACTTGTGAAAGGAAAAAAGGCCAATTATTTATTTAGCCAAGTTAAGGTATATAAGTGATTGGATGGAGTGTAGAGGGCTATATCTCTATCCTAGTGCTATTGGACTTACCCTCCATCCCACCTCCAAATCTGTTTGACTCTTTACAAGAATAATAAAAATTTGAATTAACAGGTATTGCCATCTTATATGCATAAAGAATTCAAGGAGAGGAAAACAGACAACATTTATTTTCAGGGTCAAGACTTGATAACATTTTTGCTTTAACCGGTGGACTCATGACATAAAAGTGTTTCTTTCTGGTCCTGGGTTGCTTTTGAAATCACGGACAGTACCTGTTTTCTAGAACTTTACCTCCTTTGAAGTGGCTAATATTACTGTTTGCAACTTTAGTCAATTCAGCAAATATAAATAGGTGACTCAACCTCTTCACAAAACACCATTAAGAGTCCTGTGCAACCAAATCCTGTCCTTACGTGGTCTCTTACCTCAGCACCCTTTGTGAGGAAGGACTGGGAACAGGAGGTTGACAGTCATCCCTGCCCGTCCCAAGTGATTGTTTGCCAAAGAGAAATGCAAGCAGAGCACCTTAAAGTGTTGTGTGTGTCCATGGGAATGTTCTAGTCTGGTTTTCCTGGATTTTCCTTAGACATCAGATTACCAGTCCATTTTTGGCTATGGGGAGTCAAGCGTGGGAGGGGTAGGGTGAATTGTGAGTTATAAACTATGTGATTATAGACATGTAATAGTTGAGTTAGATCCTAGACCACAGCAACCAGGAAGCAACACAGAAATTCTAGTTGCAAATTAAACATGACTCAGCTAATGACAAAGGCAACTCTATCTTACTGAAGAAACAACTTAATTCTGATATCAGTAGCCGTACTGAATGTTGGATCACAGAACCTAAGTAATTATGCTGTATTCATTATCATTACCCTCACCCTGTATCATCAAATAGTGCTATTAATTCTACAAAGCATTTTATATAAACAGTGCCATTGCCTCTCACAGATGGGCCAGTGGATTTATTACAGACCATTACTGTTTTATTTTGCAGATGAATAAATCAATGCACATCACCATTAAATAATGTACTGAGAGTCACATGGCTAATTAGTATCAGATTGGATCTCTTCACCACCAGAATCAGGCTCTTAATCCTCTTAATCACAAACATCTTTAAATGAGAAATCAGGATTTTAATTTATACCCTATGCAAAGACTAGAAATATGATTAATAACTTCAGCAGAGAGTGCCACTGGACTGGGTCATGTAGGTGCTTCCAAAGAAGCTCTTCATTCCTGACTGAGATTTTTACAAAACCTTTCTTGAGCAATGTATTTATTTGCCCCCCAAACATGTGGCTTAAGGCATCACTGGTGATGACAGCTTTTAGAGCTACAGACCAGAGAATGTAAGTTAGTAAAATAGCATTTACTAAAATTGAATAGTTGGGACTTCACTGTTTCATTTTTTTATGTTTTACAAAACATCTTTGAATCTTCATCAGAGTCTATTCTGCCTTAGGTGAGAAGCTCTGTGGGGGAAGATAAGGTCAATTTAACACATGTTGATCATCTCCATAGTCAAGCCATTGCTAATAAATGTAATCTCATCATTAAGGAAATGCATAATCACTAGCTAAATCATTAAAATTAAATTTGAAGCACTTGCTTCAGAGTACTAATTCTACTATTGTGTGAGCCAAGAAGAACATCGAAATTCAGTGAACCTCTTTTCTCCTATAAATCAAATGCTGGCCTGGGTGATTTTCAAGTTTAAATTTTAGTCCTGTTCTTGAACAAGAGCTCAAGAATGAATCCACTATGGTTTCTACAAAATTTGACCCCGTTTACTTTATCTCTTGCAAGTGAAAAGATCAGGGTATAAGTGGAATCACCAGAGAATACTTACTAAATGCTGACCCACTGCTTCCTCACTGTCATACTTCATTTCATCAGATGGCAGGCTAGTGGACTGCTACCACTATGGTCTGAAGAGCTTGCTACTGCAATGACTTTGTTGCCTTTTGTTCTAGACAGGGTAGGAAGAAACTCTGCCTAGAAACCTGTCACAGACTTATAGGCATGGTCATGTTATTTTATCCTTGTTGTGAATTTTAGAAAAGAGACTGAAAGAAGAATTTTTTTCACCTAAATATGTAATACTTAATGAAACCATCCCACTTTTCATCACATCATATTAATTGTTTTTAATTTTTCCAGCAATCTTGACATGGGCATCACTTGGACAAATGAAGGAGCAGAAGGAGGCGTTAATTTACAGAAGAGGTCAGAGAGCATAATCTGGGGACAGAGACTAGTAAGTAATCAAGCATGCAACACACATTTCCATTAAGGCCCATGTGTTGCAGAGCCAGATATTTTAATTTCTGGCTCCTACTGTTTGTGCCAGAGGCTCCACTATGCTTTATTGCAGTTGCATTTTACAAAGGATGCAAGTATGACATTTTCAGTCATGTTTTGACCCAACATTTTAGATTGTTTTGTGTTATCTATTTCTTATTCAAAGGTTCATCTTCATTTACAGGAAAGGAAAAAAGCTCCTCTTGATAGTTAAATAATAAAGAAGGCTGATTGTTTACAGACTCAAGTAACAAGACTCGATTGTGAGTCATGATCCAATCTCTCCTTAAAATCTAGAAATTCTTATCCAACTTAATGATAGCATCTGTTGGGAGGAGAAAATTTCCATGGCACGTCTTTGTAACAACCCCAAATCTCACGGAAACAAGCCAAGAGAAAAATTTAAATGAGTATAATCCTCTCAGAAAGATACATTTCAAATCTTTCCCTTAATGGGAACTTTGTTTGCAGACAGCAAGCCGTCCAACCAGATAATGCCAAGAGCAGCTGCTGCCTGTGGTAAGAACTGACCCCTCAATCATGAGCTATTCACATCAACATGACTTCAGGCTGTGGGAGCACAGACCTTCCTCCAGAAGTCCCGCTCAACAGTTTCACACAGTTACAATGCCAAAATTATATCTCACCTTTTTGTTTTAAATGAAATTTGCTAAGACAAGGTAAAAGGAATGTGCAGAGCAGACATGAACAACAGATCAATCAAATGCAAGGAAGGTGATCCGATTTGGTTGGCCCTGCTCAGAAACAGTAATACTGTCAAGTCTCAATTTGAGGAAATTGTCTCTTTTCTCTTTCAGTCAGTCCACTTTTACTATAACTGTTCCAGATGTTTGCTTTGATGACAGGGTGGTAGAGGCCAGTTTCTTAACCAGATGACCATAGAAAGGAAGAACACAGGGCTGGCTGGGGAGGCATCATTCTCTATAGGCTCAAGGTCTTAGCTTATCTCTCTGTCTCAGGCCATAGACACTATAGAATGTGACTTGTGTGTCACAGACTGTTCTTTTGACTCACATAATTCAGTCAATTTTCAGTATGTTGCATTTGAAGCAAAATAGCATCATACAATTAACTAGTGATATTCAAGGATACCTTGGGAACTGTATCTCATCACCCAACATTTTAGTTGATTCGAAATCATATAATTCTTTTTAACATTTTTATTCATAATTTTGATCAGAATCCCTCCTGTTACTTTCTTTAGTCTCCATTATCCCACTGAACCCTGTCTTCTTTCAAACTAGTCCCACTTTCATCTTGACATCATTTTTTTATTTTTGCCTTCCTCCATTATCCATGTTAATGGGCACAAAATTATGCAAGGTTTGTGCACATAACATGTTATCATATAATTCTTGAGTAGAATCAAGGATTTCAAAGAAATTTAAGGGATCATCTTGTCTAATTCACAATTTAATCTAACATTTTTTCTTTTTATGATATTCTTAGCAGAAATCAACATCCCTTCTTATATATCTCTAGGCATCATGTACAAGGTTTTCAACAGTGACAGTAGCAAAGGCCAAAGTCTACTTGTTGATAGTTTCTATAGTGAAAGAAAGAGTAACAATCTAGGATCTGTAGAACAAAGTTATTGCATCTTTCCCATTGCAGTTATTTTTCCAAGACTATAATATGTCAGTTCTTTATGTGATAAGGTGCCAACAGTTGTCTCTGACTTTGCTTCCTTCCTGTGGAAATAGCCTCTGACCCATTGATCTAATTCAGAGTACATTTTATAGCAACGAGAACAGAGCAGTGTGGAGCGGATAGAATTAAAGAATTTTGTAACTGAAAGAAACATCAAAATTTTACAAAATTTCAATCCAAAAGAACTGGAGAATTTAAGTGAATTGTGCAATGTCATGCTAGCCCTCTCTTTCTACACATGCTGATCTTTTTACTCTTTTCTAAACTCAGTTGCTATTAACTACATAAAATCATCCAGATAGTATCTCATTATTTACAAGCACAATAGTTAAATCAGGGTTATTAAGTTATATTTCATCTATTAGGGGTTGAATGATGGTACAAACTTCTCAAGATACTTTGAATTTTAAATCTTTAGTTTGGGGCAACCTAATTATGGGTCTGGGATTTATGGCCAGAGTCCATGGCTTTAAGGTTAAGCTTTTTCCACCTTCTGTCCAGACTGTCCCCCCTTCCCTCTTTATTGGTGATTATATCTTATAGAATTCTAGGCAGAATGAGGGCTTCTATGGGACTGATTCAGGTTGTTTTAGCTTTTGTGTAACTTCCTCTCCACCCTCCCTATTCCCTACCCTTCCAAGTCCCTTCCACCCTGGATAATCTGTCCCTCCCCTAACTTATCAAGTGACTCCTCCTCCCCTCTCTTCCTATTTCTTCTTTATCCTCGTATCATTCTAGTTTTATGCCCATATTCCTGGTGCTGACTACTGTTTGCACTCATCTCATATTGATCCCATTTAGTAACTGCAGATGAGAGAGTACATGGGGTGTTTGTTTTTCTGAACCTGTGTGACTTCCCTTAGCATGACTTTTTCCAACTCCATCCATTTTCCTATAAATTTCATTATTTCATTTTTCCTAACCACTGAGTAAAATTCCATTGTGTGTATGTACCACATGTACATTATCCATTCATCAGTTGATGGTTATCTGAGCTGATTCTTAGCTATTGTGAATAGAGCAGCAAACATGGCTGAACAAGACCCTCTATAGTAAAGTGTATATGCTCAGGAGTGATATAGCTGAACCAAATGGTAGATCTATTTTTCCTCTTTTTCAGGAGTCTTCTTCCTGATTTCCATACTGGTTTACATCAGTGGGTAAGGGTTCCTCTTTCCCCAGAGCCTGGACAGCATTTGCTATCAATTTTTTTTGTTGTTGTTGTTGAGTGCCATCCTGACTGGAGTGAGATGAAATATCACAGTTGTTTTGTTTGTATTTCTCTGATGACTACAGATGTTGAGCATCTCTTTAAGTGTATAATGGCCATTTGTCTTTCTTTCTGTGTCCCCAGAGCAAGCTGCTGGCCAGGGGGACCTGTGAGGTTCCCAAAACATTGTAGGCCATGGCCAAAACATTTGATTACCTGCCAGAGCTGACAGGTAATACCCTATTGCTGAAGACACCACAGGCTCCAGTCATAAGACATTGGAATATCATGCTGGAACTAAAAGGGAAACTAGCTCCCTCCTGTCTACACCTTATAGTTCTTGAAAGTCCTGTGGGAGTCGCTGAAAGACAATGAGTTAAATGAGTCACCAATAGCATGCATAAGCAGGAGACTGTGCAGACTATGAAATTAACCAGCTGGACAAGAAATGCACATTTGTGTAATAGTGGCACATAGCCTCTGTGGGTAACCAGCTGTTCTCTGATTGGACATGAGGCCTGGTAAGTAGGAGAGAACTCATATATGGTACTGAAAACCAAATCAGAATCCCATGGTCAGGAAACTCAGATATCAGAAAGAAGCTCCAACTGCTCTCTGAAGAAGAAGAGTGGGCTTTCACACCAAAAAAAATCTCTCAAATAACTTTGCATATCCCCTTTAACCAAGCTGCTCTCACTCTTGTTTTGGGAAACTGCTTTATTTTATAGATAGCAGAGAAAATAGAGGAGAACCAAGATTGATGGATAAGATAATAGGATAGCCAGCTACCCACTATGAGATGGTCCTCCTCTACCACATCTGCTGGGACCCAGTAGAAATTGTAGAGGAAGTGGTGACATGAACACTGCTCTTACTGCTAGCCTGACCAACAGCTCCAGGGTGATGGTGTAGACACAGTGATCAATCAAAACCTATCAAGATGTTTCTTCCTTGATTTGATCTGTTCAACTTTTCATTTTCAGAATGTCATATAGTTATTTTGATTGGATTATTGTTAGAAGCACAAGAACTCAACAGGGTTAGAAAGAAAACAAAGCAAACAACAACAACACTAAAAGACAAACCTGTCTCATAATATTGAGATCTAACTTTAGTTTGATCACTCATGAATGAATGTTTGGGTTTAACTATATGATTCATATAGGCTTAGTTATTCTTTTTGGCTGCAAATAATCTGCAGAGATCTTTGTTCAGTTGCCCCACGTGATTAAGGCATTGGCTAGATTAACTATTAGGAGAAATTATTGTGAAATTATTTATTCATATTAAATTCCTTATATTGCTTAGAGATATCATCTTTCTTTTTCTAAGGGGTAGCAGTTCTAAGTTTACTACCTCAGTCTAGAATTTTCCCAAAGAATTAAGGAAAATATATACATAATTTGTAATTATTTTTCAAAATCATGACTTTGCTTGGATCTCCAGAACTTAAGAATTCTCAAAATATAGTTTTGGGAGATTATTTCTGTAAATGCTTAAGAACTTAATATATAAAGGTAATGGACCTAATTTTGATGCATTTGAAATTGTTCATGCTTTTTTACAAACTAAGGCCTTAGTTTGACTCTGTTTTGATTGATGTATGCTCTTCATTTTACATACTATTTTTGGTTGGTGCAGGGAAGGTATCTGGGGTTGATCCCAGAGCCTGCACATGTTAGTAACACACTGTACTAGTGTCCTTCATCTCTAGCCTTTCTCCTCAACAGGTGTATAGGGGGAACACCCAAAAAGAGGGACCCTGGAGTGGTGGGATGAAGCCTAACCTTGAAAATTTTTGGCTCTGTCCTGTAACTCCCAGTACCAAATATTGGTGCTACCCACATTGAGCTGTTGTTAACAGAGACCTATGAGGTCTGCGAAATAAGACAGGCTTCAATTAAATCACTTGGTTACCCACCTGAGGTAAAAGATAAGACTCTATTGCTGAAGACACAATATATTGCCAACACAGAACACAGAGACACCTGATTGGAATCCAGAAGAAAGGTAGACCTGAGACAATTAGGCACATCTAGTGCTGGAAAACACCACATGAGCTATGGGGGGGAAGTGGCCAACAACAGTGTGAGCAAGCAGGGATCTAAGCTACTCAGAAGCAACCATTCTAACAAGAAGTACACACCAGTGCCATGGTGGCACACAGCCTTGGTGGGGAACCAATGACTTTCTGGTTGGCTAAGAGATCTGCTCAGTGGAAAGGAACACATATCTGGAACTGGGAATCATGTCTGAATCCTATGGAGACAAAGATTATGCTTTCCAATATCAAGCTCCCAGTAGTCTTTAGCTAAAAGAGAGGCTACATCTCCCCTAAATTAATAATACTTATCCAATTATTACTTATATGCTGACTTTACTCTCTGTTGGAAAACCTGCTTTTTTTTTTTTGTTTGTTTGTTTGTTTGTTTGTTTGTTTCAGAAGGTAGTGAGACCCAAAGAGATAAACCACCCCTTGCATCTCAGCCAAGGCCCAGGTGAAACCACAGAAGAACTGGGGAGACAAGCAAGAGTGCTGCTTCCATGGTGAGCCTGACAATCAGCACCAGCGTAAAGGAAACAGACACTAAGGATACTCAGTACATACCAAAGCAGAAATGCAGAGACGCCTGAGAACTTATCACTGAAGTAGACTTAAAACACACCCAGCAAGGCTCAGGTAATTTTGTGGAAGAAGTGGGCAGAAAGATTGTAAGAGCCACAGGTTGGGATATAATGCCTAAGGCACTGCCACCCCACAATAACTGACTGTTGTGCCCACAAAGCATAACCTACAATCCCATGGGGAATACCTGTAACCCCATTGAGGAGAGCACTCAGAAGAATGGGTGCAGGGAGGACGGAAAAGATGGTACCAACACATGATGTGACCATACAATGTATGTTCTTATTTTTTCTCAAAGCACTAAAAAAATAAATGAAGGAAGTCATAAAATATGTCAGCCATGGAGAAAATTATACAAAATATTTGTGCACCCAAATACAGTTTGGTTATTTGAACATTTCCATTGATTGTGAAGTCTTATAAGTGCTTCTTTCAAATCCTATTTCTTTTAGCCCCATCACCAAGCAAAAGAAAACCTAAAACACAATACATATATGTTGCATGGAGATAAGATTCTGCTTTTCCTAGATTCTCATTCATGATATTTTGTTTCCTCTGTAAACCCAGCCCCAGGACATGAAATGTTTCTTACAACCCCCATTTGATAACATCCCAGTGGTTATATGTATCGTTTTTCATTTGCTGTAGGCTTTTTAATTTGGTAAAGTCAAATTTGGGTGTACACATACTTCCTATTTGACTTTTTACCTTAGTGTTCTGCCTTTTTCTGTTTTCTCTCCATGCCTAAATGACTGAGAAAAAGTTCATCAGGATTCAGCAACTGCTCTCCTTTCAATCAGCAGGGGATTCATGTGGGTTGGCTCAGTTCTCTTTTTCCCTGTTCACTCTTAGCCTTTGATCTTTGTGGATATCATTCTTGCCAACTCTCTCCTCTCTCTCTCTCTCTCTCTCTCTCTGTGTGTGTGTGTGTGTGTGTGTGTGTGTGTGTTGGTCTTATACATCATGTCCCTTTTAGCAGGAATGTTGGTTAGAAAATAAAGATCTATTCTGCCTTTGTCAGTCAGAGAGTAAGTAGTTCTCCTCCATGGAGAAGGCAGAATGAAAAGAGGAGTAGGATGGTGTATAGTATCATTTGTCCCTGTCTCCCCATCTTTTGCTTTCCCCACTGTGATTATCTTGGGAGTTTCTCTGCTTTTGTTTATCTAGATATTTTTCTCTTGCTCTTCTTGTTTTTTATACCTTTAAGGTTTCCAATTTGATTTTATAATTCACTTCATCTTTTAGAAACGTTTTCCCTTTAAATTTTAAAGAAATGTGATCATGATTGTCTTTATAAAATGTGTCTGGAGTTTGTTTGCAGTGCCTGGAGGCCCTGGTGTACCCATTCTCTCTCTCCCTGTCTCTCTCTCTCTCTCTGTCTGTAGCTCTCAAATAAATAAATAAAAATAAAAAAATAAAATTGTAGAAATCTTAGATCAGAAACATAACATTTCCAAGAACTTGCAAAAACAGTGTTGTTTCTAAGTTTATAGATTCTCCTTATCTCATCACTCTTTCTCCATGTGAGAGTATCTTGGTCTCATATCTTACAGGACTCACAGAGCCACTTTGGCTAGTTATGTAGCTGCACATAATGTAAATTTGTCTTCTGAAACGAATGACTGTTCACTTTCCTGAGAGGCACTTCATAACTACAATGGAGTAACACCAAATTTAATGGGATTTTAGCATGATGTATAGATAAACAAATAGTTTTAGCTTATTAATGTAGTTTGACTTCATTTGAAACACCTGTAAGAGGAATTGGAAGGGTCTATTTGAGGATTTTTTCTCTATAAAAGACAAGGAGTTGTTGATGAGTCTCTATTACCATGCTACAGGAAGATACCATTGGGCATGTTGAGATCTAACCTCTGTGGTAGCACGGAAATGCTCTCTCATATAGTTCTTCAGATTCATAATCTGAGTACCAGTAGAATTCCTACAATGGATGAACAAACTCAAATGGAAACAGTCTACTATTTAACATATAGTGATCTTTTGAGATCACCTACAAACTGTTGGTATTGGTTCTGACAAAAATAAATAGAAACATACTATAGTTGATCTGAAAATGGGCAATAAAATTTAGACTTATCCATAATATTATCAAGTATATCTATTTTAAACAGTTCCTACATGTTATCTAATAAAGTTATGCAGTTGATTTCTTTACAACATATTCTAAAATTACAATTTTATTAATTTTTAATGCTCATGAAAGATAAAGTAAGTAATGACATTAAATGTATTTTACTTCTGTGAATACATGACTTTGTGGAATATTCTAATTTTTATTTTCTTTATAAACATTTGTATGTTTAGAATAAGATCTTGCTTTCCTTTATGACTTTTTTGATTTATAAATGTATAGTATATTATTTGTATGTGTGTGTGTGTGTGTGTGTGTGTGTGCACATGATTGTGTGATATGAGTAGAGGTCAGAGGCCAACTTCAGGCTGTTTGTTCTCTCTTCTCACCATTATTGAGACGTTGTCTCTTCTGTTTTTGCATTGCTTGTGTCTGGGTGGCCCAAGAGATTCCTGATTCTCCTAGCTCTAGTTCCCATTACCATAGGCTCATTGGGAACACACACACACACACACACACACACACACACACACACACACTATGTGGGCATTGGGAATTGAACTCAGGCCACCAGGCTTACAAGCAAGTCTCTTTAACCACTTACCATTTCCCAGTTCTATATCTGTTTCAACCTGAAAGATTGTTGCATATTTTGTAGATATACATCATTACAATTTGAAATCATGTAAGACGGCACCTGGGTTTTCTGATGTATGCCATTTTGGATTAAGATAATCTTGCCTCAGCAAAACAGCATTGGCAGGATAAGCTTATTCATATATACTTCTTTTCATTTATTTTTTAAAGGAGGTCAGGTACTTTAATTATGAAAACCCTTAAGACACTATCCCTATATTTAAGGAAACTTATAGTCTAGTAAGGTAAATATGTGCCCACAAATTATATTTCCTCTCAGTCCCTGTGGGCAAGTTGTCTTCACTTGTTTAAGAGCCTAAACCAATTGGAGAAAGTAGAATTAAATTATGTTGCAGCAGTGAAGGTGATTATAATGTATTTGAATTCAGGATACAGGATGAAAGAAGAAATAACACTTGAAATAAGTTGCCTTTTGAAAGAAAATTTAGTAAAACAAAATATACTTCAATGCTGAGTATGAAATGTTATTTTGTTTTTATCAGGGAAGTTATTAGCTGTGTCATGACTACTGTTTTTCATAAATAAGGAGAAAATTAAAGTAAATATGGCCACCCTAGTTTGTACAGTAATTCTCCAGACTTCATAACTTCCAGTAATAGTTGTAATAGTGAGTTTAATCTCAGGAGTAAGATCAGAATTTCAACCTTTGCAAAGAATAGAAAATAAGTATGTGAAAGAGTTGTGTTTAATAGTAAAGTGACTTTCAATAAGAATAAAACAGCTTTCCTAGTTGTAAACAGAATACTTAAATACTTGAAGTTTTGTATTATAGAATACTCAGTACAAATACAACAATATTTAGTAACCTGATAAAACAGTATATTGACTTTTTTCTTTAATATTGATGAGATCATAAATCTATACATTTATTTTTGAAAATAAATAAATCTACTTGTTTAATTACTTATTTTATAATTTTGAATGCCATCTTTTATTATTGATTCTTAAAACAAACATTAGTCTCCAGTTGTGATGGAATAATAAGGTATTGACTTAGCTTACCTCCATAAGCACCTCAAAAATTGAACAAAATGTATGAAAAAATATTTTTAGGTGTTTGATATTTATGAGTTTTAGTTGAATGAAGAAAAAACTGAGACAATCTTATAATCACCCAATCTTTTACTCTGGACACACTTTCTAGAGCCTTATCTAAGGAAGTACTCTTGGAAGAGCAAAAGAGTCTTGATGAGTTGAAGAAGCAAAGACTGAAACTGAGGTTGGATGACATAATGGACATTAAAGTTCTTAAAAGGGCAGGTGTGGTGGTGCATGCCTTTCATTCCAGCAATCTGGAGGCAGAGGTAGGAGGATTGCCATGAGTTTGAGGCCACCCTGAGACTACATAGTGAATTCCAAGTCAGCCTGGGCTAGAATAACAAACTACCATGGAACCCCCCCAAAAAAAGTTGTTGAAGAACCCCCAAATACCTTTGATCTGGAGAGATGGCTTTGTAGTTAAGGATCCTGCCTGCAAAGGTAATGGAGCCAGGTTCGACTCTCCAGGACCCATGTAAGCCAGATGCACTGGAGTTTGTTTGCAGAGGCTAGAGATCCTAACATGTCCATTCTCTCTTTTACTCTGCCTCACTCTATATATGCCTCTCTTTCAAATAAATAAAAAGTAAAATAAAAAAATAAAGTTCTAGAAAGGAAAAGATACTGGAAAAATAGATATGGCAATTTTATTAAATATTAATACCAAGTTTTACAATTCTGAGCAAAAATACCTTGGTTTCTCTAAACTGAAGTGTTTCCAGAACCCACATAGTATAAGCTTGGTTTTTTATAACCTTTACACTAGTGTCCTCATTGCAATCAAGTAGAGGCCCCAGTAGATTTCACAATAGTACCAGTAGAAATTAATGCATAGAATAAAGTCCAATTTGGGATATTCTAATAAGACAACTGACCTGTAAATGATTAATCTACCTTACAAAATATTTTGGAAGCTTATAGAAAGGTAACAAAAGCCAAATCCATATTAAGGCTTGACTGAAATTTCTAACACTGCTAAAAATATGAGACATATAGACAACATATATATTTATCAGTAAAAACATGAGTCAAGGCCTGGAGAGATGGCTTAGTGCTTCAGTGAATGTGAAGCATGTGAAGCCTAAGGACCCTGGTTTGAGGCTCAATTCCCCAGGACCCAAGGTGGTGCATGCATCTGGAGTTTGTTTGCAGTGGCTGGAGGCCCTGGTGCACCCATTCTCTCTCTATCTATCTGCCTCTTTCTCTCTCTGTCTGTCTGTCAGTCTCAAGAAAATAACAAACAAACAAACAAACAAACAAACAAACAAACAAACAAACAAAAAAAAAAAAACCCACATCAGTCAATACAAAGAGCCTCATAAGTGACAAGCACTGGGGAATTAGCAAAGACCTGTAAATCTTTAAAATATACTTATACAGGCTGGAGGAATGGCTTAGCAGTTAAGGCATTTGCCTGCAAAGCCAAAAGACCCAGGTTCTTTTCCACAGGACCCATCTTAGCCAGATGCACAAGAGGGCGCAAACACCTGGAGTTCGTTTGCAGTGGCTAGAGGTCCTGGTGCACCCTGTCTCTCTCCCTCTCTCTTTTTCTCTCTCTCTCCCTCCCTCATTCTCTGGAAAATAAATAAATAAATAAAAATAAAATAGTAAAATATACTTACATATGTGAACATTTAAAATATACTTACACACTTGAACATTTAAAGGAAGCTATGACCAAGGGGAATATATGAAAATGAACTCAATCAAACATGCAGAAGTTAATAAAAAAAGTTCTGAAATAACAATTTTACTGGATGGGAGTAACAAAAGATTATATAGTACAGAAAAAAATAAGCAGAAGATTTATGGACATAATGATAAAATATTAATTAAAGGATATACAAAAAGGACTACAAATATTAGTGAAGTCTCATTAACCTGGTAGACAATATCTAGAAAAAGAATTGCAGTTGTAGTCTTTGAAGAAAAGATAAGAGAAGGAAATTCTTGTGTTCATAGTGGTTAAAAAACATGTGCCATATTTGATGAAAATTATCAGTCAATAAATCCAAAGACTGCAGTAAAACTCAGGCAGGAGAATTAAAACACACAACTAGGCACAATCAAAACTAAACTACTGCCTGGTGTGGTGGCACACGCCTTTAATCCCAGCACTCAGGAGGCAGAAGTGGGAGGATCGCTGTGAGTTCAAGGCCACCCTGAGACTACCACATAGTGAATTCCAGTTCAGCCTGAGCTAGAGTGAAACCTTACCTTGAAAAACCAGAAAAAAAAAAAAAAGTTGTCAATAAATAATTGTGCACTAATTTAAAAAAGAGTCATTCTTGGATTTTTTTATTTTTTTTTTTAATTGCAGTGACAGATGACAAATGTCACACACTTAGTGAAAACAAAGAAAAAACAAAAAACAAAAACAAAACAAAATAACCCACCAAAACCAAATTACAAAGTGACTATGGAGAAGAGAAAATAATTAGAAAAAAAAAATAAAAGACTACTGTGGGCAGATAAATGAACATAAGAATGACTACATATTTATTTTTAGAAACCTTGAGTCCGTAACAAAATAAAATGGTATTTTTGAGGATTTTGACTGAAAATTTGTTGAACTAGATTCCTATGTACAAGGAAAATGTCATTCAAAAATGAAGAAAAATAATAAGCCTTTTTGACAATCAATGTGGTGGTTTGAATATAAAGTGTTCCCCTATGGGCTGGAGAGATGGCTTAGCGGTTAAGGTGCCTGCCTCCTAAGCCTAAGAACGCTGGTTCCAATCTCCAGCGGTTCCAATCTCCAGGTCCCATGTTTAGCCAGATGCAGTGAGGCAAGGGCACAATGCCGCACTTGACCACAAGGGGGTGCACACATCTGGATTTCATTCATAGCAGCTGAGGGACTGCTGGCACGCAGTGCCCATCTCTATCTGTCTTCCTCTCTCTCTCTTTCTGTCTCTCTCAAAAAAAAAAAAAAAAATGTTCCCCATGGGCTCATGTGTTTAAACACTAGATGCCCTGCTGGTGGTGCTTTTGGGGAATGTTGTGAAACATTTAGGAGGTGGAGCCTGACTGGAGGACGTGGGTCACTATGCGTCGGCCTTGAGTGATATAGCCTATTCTCATTTGCTTCTCTTTTTTGCTGTATTCCTGAGTCTGATAAAATGTGATATCCCTTCTACTCATGTGATTGCATGCTTGTTCCCCAGTTGGTAGTGCTGTTTGTGAAGATTGTGAAACATTTAGGAGGTGGAGCCTTGCTGGAGGAAGTGTGTCACTGTGAACTGGCCTTGAGGTGTTCCCCTCTGGCCTTATCCTGCGGATGCAAAGGAGTAATGCTGGCTACCTGTTTCTGCCATGCTTTATCCATCATGATAACTTCATCATGAAATTGCTACTCCCAAATTAACCATTTCTTTCTATAAACTGCTTCTGGTCAAGCATTTTGTCTTGGTAATAAGAAGGTAATTTGTAAGTGAATTAAACCCTTTTTTCATAAGCAGCTTCTTTCCACATATTTTGTCCCAGCAATGAGAAAGTAACTGATAAAAACAAGAACTGAGACAATTGTTGTTATCTAAGTTAGACAATACCTACTAACCTTTTGAAAGACATTATTAATAAAATTTAAAAAGTAAAACCAACACTGGAAGAAAACCTGTGTAGATTTGTATAAACAAAAAACAAACAAACAAACAAAAAAGCTTTGTCCAAAACGTATAACGAGTCTGGGCAGCTCAATCACAAGAAAATAGAATTTTTCTCTCTTATAGAATGGTGGGCAAATATTTTGAATAGTAAAGTCACAAAATTTATAAATGAATGGCCAATAGCACATAAAATTATATTTATGTAATAAGTGGAAGTATATAGTCTTTAGGTAATCCTTAAAGATCTTGTGGTATTATGGGTATGGGAGGCAATAATCTGGGTAAGCTTAGAATTCCCCAAACCATTGGATCTCAAAGAACTTCACAAGCCACCAAGCCAGTGGCTTTCAAGTTTTTGCATATGATTAGTAAATAATTGATAAAAATAAACTTAAAGAAGGGTAAATTATGAAAATTAATTTTATCAGAGAGTAGAAATAAGAGAGAAGAAACACAGAAAAGGCTTCCACATTAGTTGGGATTTCCCCCTCCTACTTGGAGGGATCCCCAGAAGGAAAACCAAGGGAAATACACAGGACAACTCTGATCAAGGCTTTTAATAAATTAGAGATGAGCCTTATCTTATTGCCACACACATACACACACACACACACACACACACACACACACACACACACACAAAGGACTTTGATTTGTTGATGAGTATAGGAGGAGAGTACAGACTCAAAAAGTGCCTGCTTTTGGGGGGTGCATGCTCAGAAAAAGTTAACGAGGAATAATCAAGATACTATCTCTGAGGCCATGCTAGATCAGGCTTGAGTTCCAGTTTTGTGAGGGCAGGGTGGCATCCATGTTCTTCTGGACCTGTGTCCCTAGCTGACTACTGGCAAAACTCAATCAGTAGAATTTTGCAGTGAATCCATCTGGAATATATATATATATTTGAGATTTTTTAATTACTGCTTTAATCTCATTGCATGTTAAAATCTATTTAAATTATTAATCTCATCTTGGTTTAATTTTGGAAGGTCATGTGCATCTAGAAATGCATTCATTTCTTTTATGAAATTTGCTGGAGTATAGATTTTTAAAGTATGCCCATAAGATTTTCTGAATTTTGTTGGTATCTGTTGGGCTGCCATTTTTCATCTTTAATTATATTAATTTGGATCTTCTCTCTTTGGTTACATTGGCTAATGGTTTGTCAATCTTGTATATTTTTTCAAAGAGCCAACTCCTTGTTTCATTGATTCTTTGTATTATTTAATTAATTTAGTTAGTTTCTATTTCATTATTTTCTTCCCTGATCTAAATTAGTTTTCTCTTCTGTTGTTTGGGGTTTTGGTTTATTCTTCTTTTTCTCCAAGGGCATATAATGAATCATTAAACTATTTGATATCTTTCTAATTTTTTTGATGTAGACACTTAGATCTATAATCTTCCCTCCTAGGACTGTCTTCATTGTATCCCATATAATTTTTTATGTTGTCTTATCATTTTCATTCAATTCTAGGAGTTTTTCTCTTCCTTATTTATTTCTTCTCTCTCCACTTTCCCTTGTAATTGATAACTAGTCTTATCCCATTGTGGTCAGATAGAATAAAAGAAGTTATTTAAATTCTCATATATATTTTTAGAGATTCTTTGCATACTAATATGTGATTTTTTTAGAGAAAATTCCATAGAATGCTGAGAAAAAATATGTAGTCTTCATTGTTTGGTTAGAATGTTCTGTAAATATCTGTTAGGTCTAATTGATCGATAATGTCATTTAACTCTAATGTTTCTCTGTTTATTTTTTGTCAAGATAACAAGTCTGTTGGTGAAAATGGGGTATTAAAGTTACCCACAATTACCGTATTTGGATTAATACCTGAGTTCACACATAGTAGAGTTGGTTTATGAAATTATATGCACCTGTGTTTGGTGACTATATATGGAATAATCTCTTGGTGGATTGTTGCATTAATCAGTATCAAAAGAATTTTTTATCTCTTCTGAATTTTAGTTTGAAGTCTACTTTGTCAGATATTAGAATAGCAATGCCTGCTTATTTTCTGGTTCCATTTGCTTGAGATATCATTTTCCATTCTTTAAACCTAAGTCCAAATATTCCACAAAATATAAAGATAATAAATACTTACAATATCTTTCTATGAAGCTAGTATTACTCTGAAACAAAAGCAGATAAACACACATTAAAAAAGAAAATTATAAACTGATACCTGTGGTGAACATAGACACAAAAATTCTCAATATACTTGCAAATCAAATTCAAGAATCACTCAAGAAGTCCACAATCAATGGACTTCATTCCACAGATACAAGAAAGGTTTAACACACATAAGTCAATAAATGTAATGCATCACATAAACTCAAGGACAAAAAGCACATGATTATCTCAATTTCTGTAGAAAAGAGGTCTGATAAAAATCTCACATCCCTTCCTGATAAAAGTCCTGGAGAGCCTAAGGAAGGAATATATCTCAGCCTATTATAGGCTACATATGACTAACCTATATTCAACATCATGTTAAATGTAGAAAAACTCAAAGCATTACCACTGAGATCAGGAAAAAGACAAAGAGGTCCATTTTCAATTGCTATTCAACATAGTACTTGAAATATTAGCTAAAGCAAAAATATGAGAAAGAAATGAAGGGATAAAAGTAAGAAACAATGAACATAAAAGTATCTTTACTGAAGATTATAGGATTTTATACATAAGGGACTCTAATGACTCCACTAGAAAGGTGTTAGAATTGATAAATACTTTCAGCCAAGTGTCAGAATAGAAAAAAAAATAATATACAATTGTAGTAGCTTTCTTATAGGCCAAGATATCTGGAGAAAAAATCAGGGAACCAATACATTCACAATAGCCTCAAAAAATACCATGGAATAAAACTAATTAAGGACCTCTACAATGAAAATGTTAAAATACTGAAGAAAGAAATTGAGGAAGATACCAGAAGTTGGGAGGCCTCCTATGTTTATGGATTGGAATGATTAATATCGTAAAAATAACCCACATGTGTGAGACAAAACATGTAGAGACCTGGACAGAAACTGGAAGAGTGACAGTCCCCAGACAGTTAGCTAGTCTAGTGCCAGAGGGTGCTACACGAGCAACTGGGGGAAAATGGCAGACATCTGTCCAAACAACTTTCAGTCTAAGCTACCCAGCAGGAAACAACCTGATGTAATGCTCAAACAAGTGCAGTAGTGTCACACAGCCATGGTGGGTAACCAACTGCTCTTGATTTGGCTAATAGATCCACTGAATGGAATGGAACTCATTGCTGGAACTGGGAAATAAGTCAAAACCATGTATATAAATGATCTCAGTCTCCAAGATCAAGACACCACCAAATGTGGGGGAGAAGAGGGACTACACATATAAAATTCCCTCTAAAATATCTATCCATCCCATCTGTCTGGTACTAACTTCTCTCTCCATTGGAGAATTTGCTTACCTTTTTCAGATGGACAACAAACCTGAAGGGAGGACCAGCCAATCACACCTCACCAAGACCCAGCTGAAACCATAGAGTAATGCAAGGGAAGGGCAAGAGTACAGGGTTCTTGGTGATCATGACACCAGATATGTACACAGAGAACATCCAACTCCTACTAAGCCAGATATCCAGAGACACAGAGGCTCCCAAAACCTCATCACTGAAGTAGAACTAAAATGATCCCAATGTGGCTCTGGGAAATTTGTGAAAGAGGGGTCGGAAAGAATGTTAGAGCCACAAGTTGGGGCATTATGCATAGAGACTTGGCCTATCCCCCATAGCTCTTGACTACCCTCACAATGCATGACCTACATTCCCCATTGATGAGGGTCCCTTTGGAAGAGGGAGGACAGGGAGAAGAATAATGGACTCACCATTATGAATGTAAAATTAGAATAATATAAATAAAAAATAAATTATAAAAAAAAACCATCCTACCAAAAGCAATCTTCAAATTCAACACAATCTTGATAGAAATGTCAACACCATCCTTCACAAAAAATAGAAAATAAAATCGTAAACTTCATATGGAAGCTCAGAAGACCCAGGATAGATAAAATTTTCCCAAGCAAAATGACTACTGCATATATCACCATCCTTGATTTCTAGTTCCACTGAAAAACCATAGCAACGGACACTGCATGGCACCAGCACAAGAACAGACAGGTAGATAAACAGGGGATCCAGATATAATTTCATGAAACTAATGCCATCTGTTTTCTGACAAAGATGCCAAGACTATTCAATGGAGAAAAGGCAACATAATCAATAAACAATGCTGGAAACTCTTGATATCTACATGTAGAAGAATTAAGTTAATTACTTATTATTCATACTGCACAAAAGTCAACTGTAAATGGATCAAAAACCCATATTTCAGACCTGAAAGTCTGAAATTGCTAAAGGAAGAATTAGGGAATAGACTATAAGGCATAGTCATGGACAAGAATTTTATAAGTGGATTCTAGTCATTCAGGAAATAAAATCAACAAATTGACAAATAGGACCACATGAAATTAGTAAGCTTTTCTATATGATAGGCAACAGTTAATCAAATGAAGAAGCAGAATGGGAAAAAACCTTTGATAGCTATACATCTGACAGAAGATTAATATCCAGAATCTATAAAGAAATCAAGAAATAAACATCAAGGAAACAAATAACCTGATCAAAAAAATGAATGATGGAATAGAACAGAATGTTCTCAAAAGATGAAATACAAATGGCTAATAAATATATATTTTTTTAGTTTTCCGTATCATCATCACCAGGGAAATGCAAATTAGTCTTACATTGAAAATCCATCTCACAGTGGTCAGAAGGGTTAGCATTAAAAAATACTGGAGCACTGCAAGGATTGTTTAGTGGTTAAGGTGCTTACCTGCAAAGCCAAAGGACCCAGTTTCTATTCCACAGGACCCACATAAAGACAAATGAGCATGCATCTGGAGTTTGTTTGCAGTGGCTAGGGTCTCTGGTATGTTCTCGCTCTCTCTCTCTCTCTGTCCCTCTCTCTCTCAAATAAATAAATAAAATATAAAAAAAATTAAAAATACTACAGAGGGTGTGGGGAAAGAGGGGCCCTTATTCACTAGTGAAGAGAATGAAACATGGTGCTACCATACTAGAAATCAAGTATACCACTCCTGCTCATATATCCTAAATTGTCATCACTAAAGAGACGCTTGCTTGCTCAGCCCATGTTTATCGTTGCTATAGTCACAATAACTAGGAAATAGAATCAGCTATAACAGTTCTACCCAGCCATGAACCCTGCATATTTCATCACTGATCTGCCAGGAAAGACTTGTCAACTGGTGCAATAGTGGAATGGATGTTATGGGAATAACCAACAGCTTTCTGATTTCATTTGAGGCTTCCTGCATAGAAGGTGTTTCTTGCTTGGTACTTTTAACTTAGCCAAAAGCCTATACTAGGGATTTAGGCACTAATGGGGAACCTACTACTATAGTTTTGCTCAGCAGATACATCAAACTGCCTTCTACCCCTCTCCATTTGTTTCTAGAGATTGGTACTGCTTGAAGCCTCAATCACTGCAATGGGCAGGAGCTACTAACAGAGAATAATAGGTGAATGCCATTTGATCAGCTTCAAACAGGACATTGGAACCACTCCCTCTAAGGCTCAGGGAATGTTGTGGAAGAAGGAAGGAAGAATATAAAAACAGGAGGATGAAGAGGAGGGCTAGAGAATGCTCACTTCTGTATATGACATGGTCAATTTATTCATGTATTCATATCAGTTGTGGTATCCTGCACAAGACTGAGTGTGTAAATACTTGATAAAGGATGGGGGAAGGATATATTAGGCCTCAAACCTCTCAGAGTAGTAATGACATTTAAAGGGTGCTGTGAGGAGGGAATTCAGGTTCTTAGGTGGTAAAACCATTGATAACTTTCCCATTTCACAATAAAAATAACCTTCCCTTATCATGCAAGCAACCTAACTTAACTCAATGGATTTATAAAAAGTTATTAAATAAGTTGGGAATTCATGGGGAGGAAGTAAGGTGTTATTGGGAAGGGGAGGGAGATAAGAAAAATAATTGAGAAGAATAACATCAAAATACCTAGTACACATGTACAAAAATGTCAAAATGTAAAAACATAAGAATAAAAAGTGTTTTAATAACATTAGTCATCAGAAAAATGCAAAATAAACTCACAATGAGATATTGGTATATACTCATTATTAATACTACTGAAATTAGAAGAGTAACAATACCAAATATTGGCTAGTGTGTGCAATAACTAGATACTACATTGCTAGTGGAAATTTACAGTAGAGTAAGAACTTGGTTTAATAGTCTGATCATTTCTCATACCATAAAACATATTCCTGATATATGACACAGCCATTTTTCTCCTCCATTGTTCTCATAAAATAAATGAAAAGAACACTGCCCTTTACTGGAATATTTCTGTTTTACTTATTTGCCTGAATACAGTAGACAACCCAAATATTTTTCATCAATGAATAAATCATAGTATCAATAATAAAACATTTCCAGAAATTAAAAACTAATATAAAATATGGATGAATCTCAAAAATATTAAGAATTCTGATAGAAAAAATGCAAATAACATGTAATTGTATTTATGTGAACATGTAGGAAAGATGGATTTTAGTTATCATGTATCATAGATTAGTAATTTTGGGAGGTCATTAGGATGAAGATAGGGTTAACAGGGAAAAGGCACAAACAAAAAAAATTTGATGGAATTGCATCTTGTAAGTAGTAGTGGTTACAAGGTTCATAGCTGTCAAAGACCTTTTACTATATACAATCAAGAACATTCAGTTGTATAAAGTTTACACTTTAATAAAGCTGATTTTAAAAATTCATTGACTTTTTAATAAAAAGGCTGCACACATAGACGCCTCTCCCCCTGTTGTGCTGAGGGTGTTTGGTGAGATTATTGGTATTCATTGTGAGGACCAAAAGACTTCAGTGTGTTTCTGTAGAGATGGGGGAACTGTGGGCTATTCCCACCCACCCTGACACTATTACAACCATAACACCCCTCTTACACTATACACCCTGAGTTTCAGTGGGCAAGATATATATTGTTTTTAGTGTGGCATTCTTTGTAAACTCTTGATCTCTTTATGAAGCTTGAGAGACCACATTGTCACCATTTCCCTGGAATTGTTTCCAGGCTAGCTGTGAGAGCAGTATTTGTGTCACCTTTGCCCCTATAATGACTTCTGGGCCTGAGCAGATGAGGAGGAGGTGATCTATCTCCTGGTAGACAATTTCTCTCTTCTTCATTTATTGATGTATCCTTTTTCTCACTCACATTTTCCTCTATCTGTAAAATAAAACAGATTATTCAACCAAAGTGAGAACAGTTTGAATTAAAGGAGATAAGTTTAGTCTTCAGAAAGATATATTGATGTGTCTATCCATTTTTCTTAGTTAGAGAGTGGTGGAGGTTCTCTCTGGATCCTAATTTTTTAAAATTTATTTTAATTTTACATTAATGTTGGTGCCTTCAGTAGCCTCCTCCCTGTCCTTCCCCTTCCAAAGGGACCCTCCTCATTGGGGAATGTGGGTTGTGCATTATGGGGGTAGCTAACAGTTATGGGGAAGAGGCAATGTCTCTGTGCATAATGACCCAACTTGTGGCTCTAACACTCTTTCTGCCCCCTCTTCCATAAATTTCCTTGAGCTATGTTGAGATCATTTTAGTTCTACTTCAGTGATGAGGTTTTGGGACCCTCTGTGTCTCTGGATATCTGCTGTAGTAGGAGTTGAGTGTTCTCTGTGTCTATCTCCTTCAGCCTTGTACTACTATCAGGTTCACTGAGAAAACTGCACTCTTGCCCATTTCCTGTTACTCTATGGTTTCAGCTGGGCCCCTGGGTGAGGTGCGATAGGCTGATTTTTTGGACATGGTTTTGACTTGTTTCCCAGTTCCAGCTATGAGTTCCATTCCACTGAGTGGATATGTTAGTCAAATCAAGAGCAGTTGGTTACTCACCATGGCTGTGTGACACTATTGCACTTGTTTGAGTCTGGAGCCTATTGACTTAGTTCTCAGAAGTAGATATTGGTTAACCCCCGCGAGCAGGTCTCATGTCCAATCTGTGAACTGTTGGTTACATACATAGCCTGTGTGCTACTATTACATAAATGTATATTTTCTGTTTGGCTGGTTGATTTTGTAACTGGCAGGATCTCATGCTTAATCAATCAGTTGGCAACAGTTATCCACTGGCCATTGTTATAGAACTCTCCAGCACTATGGGGACTAACTGAGAGGGAACTGGTTTCCCTCTCATTTCCAGCATGGTCACTTGCTGTCCTGTGGCTTCAGGCTGTGGTGTCTTCAGCAAGAGGGACTTCTTTTTTTTTTTTTTTTTTTCTTTTTAGAGAGACACACAGAGAGAGGGAGAGGAGGAAGACTGATAGAGATGGGTGTGCCAGCAGCCTCTCAGCTGCTGCCAACGAAATCCAGATGCGTCTGCCCCCTTGTGGTCAAGTACAGCATTGCGCCCTTGCATCACTTTGCATCTGGCTAAACGTGGGACCTGTAGATTGGAACCAGCATTCTTAGGCTTAGGAGACATGCGCCTTAACCGCTAAGCCATCTCTCCAGCCCGGGACTTACCTTTTTTAAGGCTGATTTTTAAATGGGTAATTTTTTTTTTCTTTTAGTAATTTGTTTGTGGTAATTTTCCATGCAGGAATTTAAATTTTTGCATAGTCAAAATATATCAATCTTCCTCTTCACAGCTTTTTAGCTTTGTGTCATATCTGGAAAATCTGCACATTCCATAGAAAGGCCATTTAACAGAATGTTTACAAATGTGAACTATGGCATCAAATAACCAGCAAGATACTGCTTAAATTTAGGCAAATGAGTTATTCTGAAAATTCCACATGTTTAACTCTGAAGCTATAGCTTCTGTCTCAGTGGTTGTTACATTCAGCTTCACGTTGCTGGCAGAAACCACCCAACCAAAAGCAGCTTCTGGGAAAAAATGTCTTATTTTGGCTTACAGGCCTGAGGGCACTCCACGATGGCAGGGAAAAATGATGGCATGAGCAGAGGGTGGACATCACCCACCTAGCCAACATAAGGTGGACAATAGCAACAGGACAGTGTGCCAAACACTGGCAAGGTGAAACTGGGTGTAATACTCATAACCCTGGCCCCAACAATACATTGCCTTCAGGAGGCATTAATTCCCAAATCTCCATCAGCTAGGGATGTAGCATTCAGAACACCTAAGTTTATGGGGTACACCTGAATCAAACCATCACATTTTGCCCCTGCCCTCCACAAACTAATATCCATACATGATATAAAATACAATGCATTTGGAATGACTTTAAGAGTCCCTATAGTTTTTCTCAATCCTAATGATGTTCAAACATCCCTGTAATCCAAAGTCTTTTAACTGAGCCATAATACCAAAAACAATCCCCCCACAAAGACATAATGGCACAGAATAAAGATGATATTGGGCATAGAAAAGATATATTCAACCAATATAAGATTCACACATGGCAAACATCAAACTCTATAATTTCAAGTCCAACAACTCTGGTCAGTGACAAATATCAAGTCCAATAATTCTTTTTTTTTTCTTGTTTTTTTTTTTTCTTTTTTGGGGTGGGGGTGTTTCAAGGTAGGGTTTCACTCTAGTCCAGGCTGACCTGGAATTCACTATGTAGTCTCAGGGTGGCCTCAAACTCATGGTGATCCTCCTACCTCTGCCTCCCAAATGCTGGGATTAAAGACATGCATCACCATGCCTGGCCAAATCCAATAATTCTAACCAGAAAGAAGTCTCTGGAGTTCATATCTGCCCCTCCAGCTAGGCTACTCAGAGTCCTGAAAAACTTCATCTGGGCCAGCAGCTTTCCTTAGCAGTCATCTCATGGTCCCAGCATCTCCACTAGGTCTCCACTGCAACTCAAGCTTCATTCTCACAGCTCTACTGGGTCTCCATGCAGGCATCCAACAAACCTGCTTCACACTGCCCATGGCTGTTTCCAAAACACAAGATTATGTTGCAAACTCAATGACACACTCTTTCTTGCATTTCTTATATTCCACAATACCAGGTCAGGTGCCAATTTGTTAATCCAGGGGGAAATAAACAGACTTTGAAGAACAGACACTCTTTGAACACTCAGGCCCTTTTCAAAGAGTCTTCATTCTTCCTGTTGTCCCAATGCAGGTCAACTGGTCCAATCTCAAAGGTTGTAATCTCTCATACAGTTGCAGCTGAATGGGCATCAGTTTTGACCCAAAGATTTCTTTCTGTGCCATATCCCTCTGTACACACCAGTCCATTTCTATGCACTAACACCCTGTACAAGTTCTCAGGACACAATCATAACAGCAAGCCTCTCACACAAATCACTTCTAGCCCAGTCCAGACAAAGCTCCATTTTACTCTCATAAGTCAAACTTCAGTCCATAGTTCTTACTACATTCAGGTCTTGCAACTCTGACCAGAATAATCCATCAAGCTGTACTTACAGCACTACAAGGTAGGCCAAGGTTTCAAATCTTTCCACATTCCTCTTAAAAATCAACTCC
Source organism: Orientallactaga sibirica (assembly GCA_036365145.1). Classification (NCBI taxonomy): domain Eukaryota; kingdom Metazoa; phylum Chordata; class Mammalia; order Rodentia; family Dipodidae; genus Orientallactaga; species Orientallactaga sibirica. The sequence continues at coordinate 60,832,158 of JAEOAD010000001.1, forward strand.
AAAAGGCCAAAACCATACAGTCAGGTGTTCAGCAGCAATACCACTCTTGGTACCAATATTACTGCTACAGTCAGGTTCACATTGCTGGCAGAAATCACCTAAGCAAGAGCAGATTTTGAGAAAAAAATTTATTTTGGCTTACAGACTTGAGGGGATGCTACACGATTGCAGGGAAAATGATGGCATGAGCAGAGGGTGGACTTCACCCCCTGGCCAACGTAAGGTAGACCATAGCAACAGGAGAGTGTGCCAAACACTGGCAAGAGGACACTGGCTATAATACCCGTACAATACACTGCTTCCAGGAGGCACTAATTCCCAAATCAGCTGGGGACCTAGCATTCAGAACACCTAAATTTATGGGGAACACCTGAATCAAACCACCATTGTGGTAGATTATGACAAAATGGATTGTTATTAAAAGAAAATAAGTATATTGGAAAGCATAATTCATATGTTTTCTTAAGTATCTTTACCATTTGAACTGTGAAAACTGTCAAGGTAAGTGTAGAGATTATAACAAACACCTACCTATGTTCCCTGTGCTCAATCTTGTGTAACATTAACTTATAAGTCTACCAAATTTATTTCAGATGTTCTGACTTTAAGGAATATGTGTAAAATTGTGGTTCTTTGCATATTTATTACTTCTAATTTTATCCCACTCTGTATAAAATCACAATTGGTATTCATGTGTATTTTTTTTTATCTCATGAAATTGTATGCTATATTTTTATATGTATAAAATAGTGCATTTAATATTAAATATTGTATTAGGACTTAAATTTTGTTCAAATGACACACCATATATTATTATAAAACTTGCATTTCTTAGTAGATATAACAGATTAAATTTATCTGATTTTACATATTAGAGTAAACTTATCTTTACATATTTCACATTTTTATCTTTAGCCCACATGAATCTTACTTTGCTATAAATTATGAAATAAGAAAAAAAATTGACACCAAAATCTCTTTCATCACATCTGGAAGCTCTGTAATACTGGAGAAGGGCTCAATGCGCAGGGCCTCCAAGGCATCATCTGCTCCAAAGATGGCCCACTGTGGCTGGGGCCTTTGGTTTTGCTGTCTGGCTGGTGAGGCCACACTCTCTCAGTGTTTTTCCATCATCAAGGAGCTGGTCATCCTTGTACAGCCACTGCTCGATGGGCAGCTGCTTGAGGATGCCCTCCACAATGAGCTTCAGCTACAACATGGTGCTATTCCTTGGCTTCCATGAAGATGGTGGTGTTGTGGCACTGGATCATAATAAACACATCCCAGAGGGTGGCAGGCCTGTGTAATCACCAGCCTGAGGGCCTCTGCCCCCCCTTCCACGCAGCCTTACACCCTGCTGCCCCTGGACCAGCCTGGCCCAATATATATATATATATTTTATTTATTTTTTATTTTATTTATTTTAATTTTACATTCATGTTGGTGCCTCTGGTAGCCTCCTCTCTGTCCTTCTCCCTCCTTAGGAACCCTCCTTATTGGGGAATGTGGGTCTTACATTATGGGGGTAGCCAACAGTTATGGGGGAGAGGCAATGTCTCTGTGCATAATGACTCCACTTGTGGCTTTAAAGTTCATTCTGCCCCCTCTTCTGTGAATTTCGCTGAGCCACCGTCCAGTATATTAACCTTCGTTTTTCTTTTAGATTTGTAATTCTGCCTTTTTTATGTCATATGTTACATATTTATGCATGTTTGGAAGGTGTTTAATAGTTTCTATTTTCAAAAAATCTTTTATTTATTTTTTGAGGGAGTATGAGAAAGAGAAAGAGAGGCACGTAGAAAATGAATATGGAGGTCGGGCTTGGTGGTGCAGGCCTTTAATCCTAGTACTCGGGAGGCAGAGGTAGGAGGATTGCCATGAGTTGAAGGCTACCCTGAGACTACATAGTGAATTCCAGGTCAGCCTGGGCTAGAGTGAGACCCTATCTTGAAAAAAAAACCAAAAAAAAAAAAAATCCATATCACTGCTACACTATTTCAATAATTTTAAATGTTATATAATGATTTTATCTTTATTTTATTCATAAATTATTTTGTATATTCTTTTAATTATTTATAAATTAATAATTCTGAAATGATATTAGTTTAATGATTTGATTATCAATTTATTGAACATAAAACAATTAGAATATAATCATGAATCTTGACAACAGAAATATAATATTATAAGTAACACTTTTGGGGAAAACACAGAGTAGTAGTCCACTATGAAATACTAAGTTTTCTAAGTAATGAATCAATAGATTCTCTCTAAAATTAATAAATAAAGCAATGGAGGTCAAAATTCTTAATAAATCAAGTAATGGAAGTCTAAATTTATCAATTGATGTTAAAACAATTTAGTAAAAATTTGTAATTGGAGTCTGTCTCATATAAATATGCTAGATAGTTACTTTTAAAAGATAGTAATCAATATGGCTATCAGAAGGCAAAAAGTCACAAGTTCTCAAGGAATATTGGGAACTACATGAATATTTTGAAAATAATTTTCCAATAGGGTAGTTATCTCTAGAGAATGATTTGGGGTTGTAGAAAAGATTTGGATGAGTATTTTACACTACTACATGCAATACTTTCACAAAGAATTTAATTTATAAACCAGTGCTATTTCATAGCAGTACTTTGGGTAAATCACACTAACTGTGTATCACAAGTCAAAAACTGGCATATCTAGGGTTGACGTGATTCCACATTAATTTTTCTATGTAATTGTACTGATCAGTCAGTCAGGAGTATATGGACTACAACAGAAAGCTATAAAAATACCTCTGTAAATATAGCTTTTTAAAACAATAGAGTCTGTATTAGGCAGACTTTGCAACTCTATGACCAAAATACTTGAGAGAACAACTTGAATGGAGAAACTTTTTAAAAAAAATTGTTATAATTTCAGAGGATTCTGTTCATCATAGCAGGAAGGATTTTTCAAAGCAGCTCACATTATGACAGACAGGAATGAGAGAAAAAAGGAGCCAGGGGCAAGATACCCCCGGGGACCTGTATTCATATTCCTACTTCCTCAATTTAGGGAACACCTCTTTTTAAAATTATTATTTTTTATTAGTTATGGACATACTCTGTATGTAAACATCACATGTTAGTACCATCCTTTACCTCATCCCTGTCCCCCCTCCAATGGAACCCTCTTCCTTGGGGATGCTGGTCATTCATTGTGAGGGCAGATGTCAGTTATGGGGAAGAGGCAATATCTCTGTGTATAATCTTCCCAACTTGTACCTCTAACAATCTTTTCCCCTCTTCTATGAAATTCCCTGAGTCACGTTGGGTTCATTTTAAGTCTACTTCTGTGATGGGCTCTTAGGAGCCTCTGTATCTCTCTATCTCTGGTTTGGTAGGGTTGAGTGTCCTCAGTATCTATTTCCTTTACCCTTGTACTGATATCAGGTTCACCAAGAAAGCAGCACTCTTGCTCATTTCCCCAATTCTGCTATGGTTTCAGTTTCTCTCCTCATGTCCTGCTTCCATCTGAAAAAGAGAAGCAGATTCTCCAAAGAAGAGTGAAGTCAGCACATGTTAAATGGGATAACCATTATTAGTTTAGAGAGAATTTAATGGGTATAGACCCTCTTATAGCCCAAGATTAGTGGGAGCTTGATAGTGGAAAGCAAATTCATTATCTGGATGTGATTCTGTGATTCTGAGGTGTTTTCCAGTTCCAGATATGGGTTCTTTTCCACTGAGCAGATCTGTTAGCCAATCCAAGAGCAGTTGGTTACCCACCATGGCTGTGTGCCATTATTGCACTTGGGTGAGCATCACATCAGGTTGTTTACTCCTGTGTTGCTCAACTTCGAGTTGCTCAGACAGATGTTGGCCACTTTCCCCCCTGGAAGCTCATGTAGCACCTTCCACCATTAGATGGGCTAACTGCCTGGGGACTGGCTCTCTTCCAGATTCCAACCAGGTCTCTCCGTGTTCCATACCAATAGCATATGGTGTCTGCAGCAATAAGGTCTTATTGTTAACCTCTAGTGGGTAATCAAGTGCTTTGATAGAAGTTTTTCATATTTTGGAAAATCTTGTAGGTTTCTCTGATCAACAGCTCATTGTGGGTGTTAACTGCATCCTGGTACTGGGAGTTACAGGCCAGTGCCAAGGGAAAAGAAATAAGAAAAAGAAAGAAAATACAAAAAGGAAAGAAAGAAAAAAAAACAGGAAAAAATTCAAGGTTAAGCTTCATCACACCTGCTTCAGGGCCCTTTGATTCAGGTGCCTTAAATGCATATTGCTTTTGGTAGGATTGCCATTTTCACAATGTTAATTCTGCCTATTTAGGAGAATGGGAGGTATCCATTATCTCAAGTCCTCCTCAATTTCTTTCTTGAGTGTTTTTATATTTTCATTATATATGTCTTTCACATCCTTGGTTAGTGTTATTCCAAGGTATTTTGTTATTTTTTGTTGCTATTGAAAATTGGACAATATTCACTAATTCTTATCTCTGTACCTTTGTCCTTTGCATATGTAAAGGCTACTGATTTTTGTGCATTGATTTTGTATCCTGCTATTTTGTTGAAAGTATCAATCAGCTTTGATAGTTTTGAGATGGAGGCTCTCAGGTCACTTATGTACAGGATCATATCATCTGCAAATAATGCTGACTTCACTTCTTTTCCAGTTTGTATCCCTTTTATTTCTTTCTCCTGTCTTATTGCTTGGGCTAGGACTTTGAAGAGCAAAGGTGAGAGTGGGCACCCCTGTCTTGTTCCTGATTTCAATGGGAATTCCTTGAGTCTTTCCTTATTAGGTATTATTTGGGCTCTAGGTGCTTTATAGATAGCCTTTATTATGTTGAAATATAAACCATCCATGCCTTTTCTCTCCAACGTTTTGATCATGAAGTGATGTTATATTTTGTCAATGGCCTTTTCTGCATCTATTGAAATGATCATGTGGTTTTTGTACTTAAGCTTGTTTATGTGGTGTATCACATTGACATATTCCTGTATGTTGAAGGAACTCTGCATTTCTGGGATAAAGCCTGCTTGATCAAGATGGATAATGCTTTTGCTATGTTGTGGAACTCGATTTGCAAGGATTTTGTTCAGGATCTTTGCATCTAAGTTCATCAGGGATATAGGCCTCTAGTTTTCTTTTCTTGTTATATGTCTGTAAGGTCTTGGTATTAGGGTGATACTAGCTTCACAAAAGCAGTCAGGGAGCTTTCCTTGTTCTCCAATTGTGTGGCAGTTTGAGAGGCTTCAGTTCTTCCATGAAGGTTTAATAGAATTCAGCTGAGAAGACATCTGGTTCTGGACTCTTCTTTGGGGGGAGGATTTTTATTATCTTTTCAATCTCGATGTGTGAGATAGGTTTGTTTAGAAGATTAACCTGCTCTGAGGTTAGTTCCAGTAGGTGGTATGTGTCAGGAATTCATCCTTTTCTTCCAGTTTATCCAGTTTTATGGAGTGGAGGTTGGAGTAGAGGTTTTGGAAGTAAGTCCTGATGATTCTTCCAATTTCTCTTATGTCTGTTGTGATCTCTCCTTTTTCATTTCTAATTTTGTTACTTTAAGCATCTCTTTTTTTTTGATTGATCAGATTGGCCAGGAGTTTACTAATCTTATTTTTTCAAAGAACTAGCTCTTTTTCTCATCAATTTTCTTTCTTTTTTTTTTAAATTTAATTTATTTTTGGAGAGAGACACAGAGAGAGACAGACAGAGAGAGAGAGAGGGAGACAGATAGAGAATGGGCGCACCAGCAGTCTTTCAGCTGCTGTGAATGAAATCCAGATGCATTCGCCCCCTTGTGGTAAAGTGCGGCATTGCGCCCTTGCATCACTGCATCTGGCTAAACGTGGGACCTGGAGACTGGAACCGGGTTCTTAGGCTTAGCAGGCAGATGCCTTAACCACTAAGCCATTTCTCCAGCCCAATTTTCTTTTTTAAAAAATATTTTATTTATTTATTTTATCTACTTATTACAGACACAGAGAGGGAAAGAGAGCGAGAGTGAGAATGGGTGCACCAGGGCCTCTAGCCCCTGCAAATAAACTCCAGATGCATGTGACACCTTGTGCATCTGGCTTACATGGGACATGGAGAATCAACCAGGGTCCTTAGGCTTCACAGGTGAACACCTTAACCGCTAATCCATCTCTCCAGCCCAATTTTCTTAATTGTTAGAATCAGCTTCCAATTCATTAATTTCTTCTCTTATCTTGATTATTTCTTTCTGTCTGGAGCTTTTTGGATTGGATTCTTCTTGTTTTTCCAATGCCTTTAGATGGATGGTTAGGTTACTGATTTGGATTTCTCTGTCTTTGTTATGAAGGCATTTAGTGCTATGAATTTTACCCTAAGGACTGCTATCATTGTGTCTCATAAGTTTTGGTACGATGTGTTCTCATTGTCATTCAATTCTAGAAATTTTACATTTCCTTTTTTTTATTTCATCCACTGCCCATTTATTGTTTAAATGTATGTTGTTCAGTTTCCAGGAGCTCATGGAGTTTTTGGTGCATCTTTTCTAGTTAACTTCTAGCTTTACACCAGTGTGGTCTGATAACATGCAGGAAATTATGTTGATTTTCCTAAATATATGGAGGCAGGCTTTGTGGCCCATTATATGATCTATTTTGGAGAAGGTTCCATGGGCTGATGAAAAAAATGTGTATTCTGTAGGTTTTGGGTAGAATGTTCTGTAGATGCCTGTTAGGTGGTAGTTGATCTATGATGTTGTTGAGCTGTCTTACTTCCTTGTTGATTTTCTGTTTGGATGATCTATCTATTGATGGTCATGGAGCATTGAAGTCCCCACGTATGATGGTGTTAGTGTTTATTTCTGTTTTGTGGTCAAATCGGTTTTATTTTATGAATTGGGAATGCACCTGTGTTTGGTGCATAATGATTGATGATTGCGATATCCTTTTGTTAGATCATTCCCTCGATGAGTAAGAAGAGGCCTTCTTTGTATTTTTTGATTATTTTTAGTTTGAAGTTTATTTTATCCAATATTAGTAGAGTAATGCCTGCTTATTTCTTATTTATTTTTGCTTGTAATATCATTTTCCACCCTTCCACCCTGAGATGGTATCTGTCTTTTGCGGTGAGGTGGGTTTCTTGAAGACAGCAGATTTACAAGTCCATTTTTCTGATACACTCTGTTAACTTGTGTCTCTTGATGGGTGAATTAAGGCCATTAGTATTTAGGATAATAACTATGTGGTTTGATTTATTCACTGCTTTAAGAGGTTTGGCATTTTCTTGGATGTTGTAGTTTTTTGAGCTTGCTCTAGGTTTGTTATTGTGGTGTGCTTCCTGTAGGCTTTTGAGATTGGTTTTTTGACTCTGTTGTGTGGAGAATTCCCTGGTTTTGGCATTGTGTTCATATAGCTGTAGAACTGACTTATCAGGGAAAGTTCTTCTTTCACCATTTATTATGAGGGATACTTTTGCTAGGTATAATCATTTGGATTGGAAGCCATAGGTTGTTAGACTTTGCAATGTTCCATTCCAGGTCCTTCTGGCTTTCAGGATTTCCACTGAGAAGTCTGAGGTCATTTCTATGGTGTTATCTTTATATGTAATGTGTTGTTTCTCTTTTGCTGCTTTTAAGACTTTCTCTTTGTTTTTGTTGTTTATAGTCTTAATGATTGTGCCACTATTGCCCTGATGTGTACATCCTGTCAGGGTGTTTGCTTCTGAGTAGGTTAGACCTCTGGTTGCTCAGACCATTGTTGGCCACTTTCCCCCAGCTGCTCATGTAGTGCTTTTCAGCACTATACAGGCTAACTTTCTGTAGACAGGTTCTCTTCTGGATTCCAGCCAGGTTTCTCCACACTCTGTGTTGGCAGCATATAGTGTCTTCAGCAATACAGTCTTAGCTTTTGCTTCAGCCATGTAATCCAGTGCTTTGACAGAAACTTGTCTTGTTTTGGGGACCTCATTGGTCTCTCTGATCAATAGCTCATTGTGGGTTGCAACTGATTTCTGGTACTGGGAGTTATAGGCCACAGACAAAAACAAAATGTTTTTAAACTTAGGCTTCATATCACCCTCTCCTGGGCCCTTCTCTTTAGGTGCTCCCCTCTTACTCCTGTTGAGGGTTATATATTTTAATCTATCTCAAAGGATAAAGGTTTTTCTGGTACCCATTCATTTTGGATTTATTTTGTATTTGTTTTTCCCCATTCTCCCCTTCTCCTCCTCCCAAACCCTTCCACTCCTATTGTCTGGGCCTTGAGTTGCCTATCAGATATGTCAGAAACTTGAGCTGGTCCAGGTTAGGAACCACAGATAAATGAGACCATGTGGCATTTGTCTTTCTGTGAGTTCACTGAGTATTATCAGGGAACACCTCTTAACATCTTCAACACCTCTCAAAATATTGAATCACCAGATAAATACTTATGCTTCCACACTTAGGCTTATAAGAGACCTTCATATTCAAATCACATCAAAGTCCTAACATTAATTTCAAATGCTCCAAATACCAACCTCTTCTTCCTTGGATATTTAATCACTTTCACTGTCAGGTGCATCAGAATATGCTCTGTAGAATATATTCTTTTTTATGTCCCTAAGACCCCAAAGCAATTAATGTCAGAGCTCTTGGATGCCTATCAGAACTAGATAATAAGACCCATTGCTTTAGACAATACATGTGTCAGTATCAAATCAATAAAATGTCCAAACTAGAACTGAACTAGAAGAATCTTAGCCCTTGGCTAGCAGGAATAGTGCTGAAAAGTGCTGAGGAAATTCAGTTCATCAATAGACTTACTCATCTGCTGAAAACTCCTGTATGGTGCACAACTGACCTGCCACAGTGGAATGATTTATATAGGGGCAACCAAATACACTCTCATTGGATCTAAGACATGCTTTATCAGAGAGAATACTTGCCTGGTACTGGAAGTCTACCTCAAAACCTATGGTTTCCAAGTGTCGTAGACCTTTGGGTAGAAGCCACCATTGTGTACTGACTAAATGGATACGCTGTATTCCTAAATTTCTTTCCCAATATTTACATGATGTTTATCCTCATTGATCAATGGCAATCACACCTTGGGTCAGAGAAGCTTCTTTTTGCAGATGGTGGTGACTAGTGGGGAGATCAAAGTGCTCAGAATAAGTGATGGTTGAGTGTTCAATACTAATTTAGCTGTTTATAACATCCTCTCCAAGGCTCAGGGAACATTGCAGAAGAGTGGGCACACATAATGTAAGAGTCAGAGGTTGGGGAAGAGCATATTTGGGATACTATCTTCTTGATATGAAGTGACCATTGCATCATGGCCTCAAAGTGACAGACACTACCTACGCAAGACCTTCACAAAAATACCCTCATTAGGATTTTGACATAGATGATGGAAGTGGATGGAAAGAAAGTCATCAAATTGGATGAGGGTCTTGTTCAAAAGAATTTCAGTGACTGAGAATAGATGAGGTAACAGACAAAGAGGGTATTGGGAGGGGATTATGATCAATAAAATGAAAAACAGAGATGGGGAAATGGCTCAGTGGTTAAAGGCCCTTGCTTGAAAGGCCTGATGGCCCAGGTTTGATACCAGAGTACCCAGATGTAATTAGATGCACAAAGTTTTGCATGCATCAGTGGCAAGAGGCCTAGCAAACTCCTTCATTGTCAATCTCAATTTCTCTGTTAGCAAATTGCTGTTTCAGAAAGCAATTCTTCATCAGATTCTAAGATTTTTGTTTGCATACATGTCCCCTCATTTTCAAAGATATTTTGTTCATTAAAATTTTGGATTCTCTTTTCCAATTCTTAACCTAGTAATTTGCTGACTATCTCTCATTCACTAAATATCCTTGAAATCATTGTTTATATTATTTCATTTACAGCTCCATTGCTAATGCTTTGGCTTAGGAAGTCTTAGTTAGAGGCATTTGTCTTCTTTTAGGAGGAACGTGCTGGTTAAGTTCTCCTGAACTATTTGATTTGTCAGATAGAGAATGAGAAATAATAACTCTGACAGGAGTGAAACATTAAGTGCTGCGAATGGGTAATTTTTAATCAGAAAAACCTCACTGGGTCATGCTCCTTGGGGACCATGGGTTGTTTTAGAAACACTGGCTCATTAAGGCCAAAGGAAAGGGATCAATGTATAACATTAAAAAAAAATGATGTTTTCTATTTTTGAGATATTTAGAATTCTATGTTTGTGAGATTGTAGTTTCTTGTTTTCAAGATTTTTCTGAATCTTCTCTTTATGATTAAAAGTGTAGGAGTGGAGGTGGAAAAAAATGGGTGCATTAGCCAAATTTACTCTTTAATCTATATAGAAACTGCTGCCAAGCTGCCCTACATGAATGATAAGAGCTACTTTATTCTGTGCTTTTTAAGTGTATTATTTTGGCAAGCAGAATATGATCTGTCTTAACACTTATATTCTCCCTTCTGGTGATCTGCAGTGTGTCTGCGCATATGGTCTCACTTTGATGATCTTTTAACTTTTATTATTCTATATATCCTGTAGCAGAGCTCCTAACTCCTGAGACTTGCTGCTAGGGGGAGGTCCCATCTGGAGACTCAGGAGAAATAGAGGTTTGTCACCACAGGAGAAGACTTCTAGGGATAGAATTAGTTGAGTATAGCTCCTGATGTCTTTAATCTAGTGGTTGTGAAAAAAAGCTATGGAAATTTTTCTTTATATATTTTTATCCAGAAATTTAACATGATTTTTTAAAAGAGCAGAGATAGAAAAAAGAAAACAAAATGAATCAAAACAAATTAACAAAAATATATCCTCAGTAATCAACTGGGAGTATCTACCTACCTTGGTTTGATGCTTGACCATAGAAATCTTGAGCTGTATTTTCTCAAATGGTGACCTATAGTTTGGATAGTGTTTGCTGCCCCAAACAGCAATGTTTCTTGTAGAAAACAAGTGAATATTTAGGTGATCTCTGCAGCTTACAGGCTCCTCCAATGTTTCTGCTTCCTTGTTACAGTATGCTCATTCCTAAGTTGGCTTCCAGAAGTCTCTCACATCATGGTCCAAGGCAGTGGGATGGAGGCTGAGGACCACCTACAAGAAAATTTTGAATAAGACTAGTGACTTAAGTAATCTTTTCTTCTATTCTAATCATGGGAAAACTTTTTACATTTTATAATTATGCATAATATTTGTAGACAACTAAAAAATTAAAATAAGAGTAAAGTCACTTCCTTTCTATCCTTTAATATGGTAAGTTTTAAACTGTAAGTGAATGTTGAGTTGTCTCACTTCCATTGAATCTTTTGAGATAATCAATTGTTTCATCATATGTATCAATTTATATGGTGAATACATTGGTTCATTCTGAAGATTAAATAAAGCTTCATATCTGGAAATAATACTTCATGTTTCCTTTCAATGGATTACTGTGCTCACTTCTCTAATATATAGTTTAATATTTTTGAATTTGTGTTTATGTGAAGAACACATCTATAGTTATCTATTCTTATTATGCCTTTATGAGATTTTATTATATTGACTTCATAGAATGAGCTGAGAAGTGATCATTTTTTTGGTAGCAGAATTCTGTAAGATCAATATTATATATAGCCTCTAGAAGTATGTACCTACAAAACCATGTGTAGATTACTTCCTTTCTGATATTGGTAACCTTTGCCTCTATTTTCTTACAGAGCTAAAAGTTAATACTATTAGATTTTTTTCCATTATATTTTTATCTACTTTTATTTTTATTATTATATTACTCCTACTTTATTTGGGTTTAATTTATAATTATATTTGTGACTTTGGATATTCCAATTTTGCCAATTAATTTAAGCTACTAAACTCATATGAGACTATGTTATTGTTGCATCCAATAGATTTTCATATACTGTATTTTTATTATCATTTAGTCAAAATATTTTATAATTTTTATAATTTTGTCATACAGATTACTTAGAAGTATATTGGTTTAAGTATGTTATTGGTTTATTCATTTCAAAGTTAAGACCATATTTCAAATAATTATATATGTGTATACTTTATTTATTTATTATCATTATTCTTTAATTTGCTTACATTTCTTGGGACCCAACACATGTTCAAATCTGGTTCATGAAAATAAAACTACAGATATGTGATATGTTCTGTATATGTCTACATGTATCAACTAACTGAATTTATATTGACTTTGTCACCAATATGCCATCTGACTTCATGTCATCTTAGTTTCTTTCTCTTTTTATTTGTTCTTTGACAATCTCTCTCTCTCTCTCTCTCTCACACACACACACACACACACACACACACACACACACACACTATTTTGATCATATAGAGTGATGTCTTCAGCAATAGGGTCTTCCTGTTTAGTTCTTGTGGGTAAGAAGAACAAAGGCAGTAGTCTGTATTGTTTTAGAGACAGTTTCCCACATCTAGTATTGTTATGTTTTTTTTGTAAATAACCTGTGACTTTATTATCCATCCGCACAGGATACCTCTGCTCATTCTCTTACTTTCATAATTATGTTAAATTAGTTCATGAAAGAGTAGGTTTTCCTATAGTTTTTATATTTCTTAAATTTTGATTAAATACTCTCCACTTTCTGCTCTCCCTCTTTCATGTCAGTCATGTGCTACTATGTCCCTTGGAGCATTTCTTCCCATTTCATAGTCCCTTTCTAACTTTTTTGTTTCCACAGACACTCCAAATTAAACATACAAATCTGAAAACTCAAAGATAGGATCCACATATGAGTCAGAACATTTGCATTTGTCTGTTCGGGTCTTGGTTATTTTATTTAACATAATATTTCCAGTTCCATCCATTTTTCTGAGAATTTCATTTTTCTCTACAGCTGATATGTACCACACCTTCATTACCTATTCATTAGTTGATGGACATCTAGGCTGTTTACATTTCCTAGTTTTTGTGAATAGATTAACAATGAACAAGAGTGAGCAAATATTTCTAGAGTCCTTTGGGTATATGAGCAGGAGTGTTATAAATGGATAACATGGTAGTTCTATTTATAGGTGTTTGAGAAACCTCCACATGGATTTTCATAATGGGTACAACAGTTTACACTCCCACCAACAATCAGTCTGTTTTGTTTACTTGAGTTTGATCAAAGACATCCTGACTAAGGTGAGGTAGAATCTCAAAGTAATTTTGATTTGCATTTCCCTGTTGTCCAAGGATGTTGGAGATTTTTCATAAAAAAAAAAATATTTATTTGTATTTCTTTTTGGAACTCTGTTTAGTTCATAGTGTACTTATTGATTGGGTTGTTTGCTGTCTTGATGCTTAGCATCTTGTGTTCTTTGTATATTCTAGGTTAATGCTCTCCCAGATGTATATTAAATAAAGATTGTCTTTCATCTTTGGTTTGCTTCTTGACTTGATTGATGGTTTCCTTTATAGTACAATAGATTTTTTAGTTTCATGAGATCCTACTTGTTGATTATTAACCTTACTTCCTGAGTTAATAGAGACCTATTCAGAAAGTCCTTACCTTTGCCCTTATTTTGTATTGATGGTTGATTTTTTTCTGCTTTGTTAAAAATTTATTTTAAGGACTATTTTGTATGTGTATATAATGTATTTTAATCATAATTCCCTCATTACCATCTCTTGACCTTCTCCTCTGTACCATTCCACTGAATCCCTTCTTTCCAAGTAATTTATTGTCTACCTTGATGTCTGCCTATATAGAGAGGTGTGTATTCAATATTTTTTCTCTACCAATTTTAGAGTTTCAAGTATTATGTTGAGATCCTTGGTTCATGTGGAGTTGTTTTTTAAGTATGCAAGATCTGGTGGTTATAGTTTCCTGGAATGGCATCTGTGTCTCCTACTCTATTGATCTACATGCCTGTTTTCTGATAGTACCATGCTGTTTTATTTAGTATGGCTCCATAATACAATTTGAAATCAGGTATGGTGATGCTATCAGGTATTCTTTTTGCTCAGAATTGCTTTTGCTTTCCAGGATCATTTATGTTCCAATATGAATTTTAAGATTGATTTTTCTATTTTTACAAATAATATTACAGGAATTGTGATCTGGGTTTTGTTGAATCTGTAGATTACTTTTTGTAGGATGGCCCTTTTCACAATTAATTCTTCTGGTCCATGAGCATGAGAGATCTTACTCTATTTCTTTCTTCAGTGTTTTAAAGTTTGTCATTGTAGAGGTCTTTAACTTCCTTGTTTATGTTTATTCTTATTTATTTTGTTTTTAATAAGGTTATTGTGAATGCAATTATTTTTCTGATTTCTTCCTCAGTGTGTTTTCTATTGGTATATGAAAAACTACTCATTTTTGTTTTTAATATAGACTCACATCAACTGCAAATAATGATGTTTACTCCTGTCTTATTTTTATCCATTTTATTTCTTTATTTTGTCTTATTGCTCTAGTCAAGAATTCACAGTTTAAGTGTCAGATTTTTGCTTTACATTTTAGCTGTCTTTTAGTGTGCTATATTTAATAACCTAAAATTTATGTTTCTTTATTTCAGATAATAAAATGATAGTATATCTAAAGTGAAATGGTTACTATAGTCAAGCCTTTACATATTTCACTTGTTATTGTATATTTAGAGTTTCTATTGTCTCTCAGCAAATTTCCAATGTATAATGCATTAACTATAGCCTGTATGAAACTAAATATTTTAAAATCTTTCTCATCAGGGTGATTAGAGAGAACACCTGAATCATAGGGGCCTGGTGAGGGTATGATGAAGACTAACTTCAATCTTCTCCTGTTTCACTCTCTCTCTCCCTCTTCTTTCTCTTCTCTATTTCTCTTTCATATTACCTATATTTTTTCTTCCTTCTTTTCCCTTGGCATTGACCTGTAACTCCCAGTACCAGCATGTAGTTAACATCCACAATGAGATGTTAATCAGTGATACCTACAAGGCTCCCCAAAAGAAGACAGATTTCTGACAGAGTACTTGATGACCCACAAAAGGTTAATGATAAGAACCTACTGCCAAAGACAAAATGTACTGTTGGGACAGAACATGGAGTGACCTGGTTGGAATCTGGAAGAGTCAGTCCCCAGACAGGTAGCTTGTCAAGCACCAAAAGGTGTTACATGAGTGACTGGGGGAAAATGACCAACATTTGTCTAAGCAACTCATGGTCTAAGCTACTCAGCAGCAATCAAGCTGATGTGATGCTCACACAAGTGCAATAGTGGCACAAAGACATGGTGGGTAACCAACTGCTCTTCATTTGGCTAATGGATCCACTCAGTGGAACAGAACCCATATCTGGAACTGGAAAACAAGTCAGAACCATATCAAAAAACAAGCCCACTCTCTAATATCAACGTCCCACCAATAGTGGGATACAAGAGACATTGCCTCTCCCCCTACACAATGCAAGACCCACAATCTTAAATTATTCTGAGATCTCCAAAATAATAATGGTTATCCATGTATCTTGCACTGACCTCACTCTCTATTGGAGAATTTGCTTCTCTTTTTCAGATGGATGTAGAACCTGAGGAAAGAATCAGCCCATCGTACCTCACTAAGATACCAGCTGAAGCCACAGAGTTATTGGGGAAATGAGCAAGAGTGCTGCTTTCTTGGTGAACCTAGTATCAGCACAAAGGTGAAGGAGATAGATGCAGAGAACATTCAACTCCTACCAAATCAGATATCCAGAGACACAGAGACTCCCAAGACCTAGTCACCGGAATAGACCTAAAATGAACCCAATATGGCTCAGGTACATTCTTGGAAGAGGGGGCATAAAGCTTGAGGTTTTCCAACTTAAATTCTTAAAATCTCAGTCCGATATCTTTAGCCAAGCGCATCAGTCCATTACAAATTTAGTTTGATCAAAGCCTGGGCCTAAGTTGGGTAATATGCCAGTAGCCCAGTTCCAACAAAGTCCTCTGCCGTCTTTCCTTCCCCAGAGACATTGCCAAGCCTCGAAGTTTAATACTGTCTGATAGCTGCCCTTCACAATGCAAGACCCACAAGGTTCATCTCCATTCCTCGGTACCACTTTACTGTTGCAGACAGCTTCAGGTTCGCTGGGGCAGGAGTTATGGAGGAGAAGGCTTTTATTGAAGCTTACAGATGATGAAAAGCGGCCTGCTCTCCAAGGCCAGGCAGAGAGAGCAAAAGCCAACCAGCCATCAAAACTGTCACACAGCACACTTCAGGAACTCCTACACACTGCATATCTTTACAATGGAATAACTCACCACAAAAAACTATCACACATGAACCTTAAGTTCATTTTAAAATACTCTTTTGTAAGTAATGCTTCTAATTCCAAATTCCAAATTCTGCTTTAATGGAATCAGTAGAGTCACACTGGCTTTCTTTTCTATAGTGTTTGCTATTTCTATAGTGTTTGAGTATTTTTCCAGTGTGTTATTTTCAGTTTCTGTTCTCACACAGCATAAGTTTACTGTTTGTCTACTGTCACCTGTAATCAGCATTGGAATTCTGCTCCAGACTTATGATCTAATTAGTATTTCTAAAATAATTACAAAATGAAATTGTTGCTTCTGAAGGATTATGGCAGCCATCTTTCTTCTTGTGTCATTACACGTCCCAGATTCTTTGGTCACTTCACATGTAAGTGCTGTTCTAGGGTAGAGATGTGTAGGCTTATGGTTAAAAGTATTTTGTACCTAAAAAGTGCCACTCCATTGTTTCTAATGAGAAATCAACTCTCAAATGTTTTTTTTTTTGTTTTAATCTATGTGACAATGTGCCTTTTTATGTTGGAAATGTTTTTTTTTCTTATATACTCTCTTCAAGAGTTTTATTGCATTGTTTGTATGTGTGACTTCCTTGTCATACATTGTTTGAAATGTTGTTTGTCAAATATCTGCCTTATTTTCCATCAATTATCGATAATTCTGATTTGTTAAATCTCCAAATGTTGTTTCTGCCTTTTATTTTATCTCATCACAGTCTATACATACAAATAGTTTACTTTTCTGTACTCTATATATTACTTTCCCTTCTTGTACTCTTTGACACATGGTATCACTATGTATCTTAAGCTGGCCTTGAATCATATTCCTCCTCTGTCAGCCTGAAATTGCTGGGATTATAATTCTATGCCAATAAACACACACACACACACACACACACACACACACACACAGAGAGAGAGAGAGAGAGAGAGAAATCTGTGTTCATATTTTCTATATATTTATTTTTCTATGCTATATATTGGGTATTTATTTACTCATTTATTTTGGTATGCCTATAGCATGTGGTGGGTGTTTGTTATGTGTGCATGTGTGTATGCATGTGGTTCATTCACATGTGTGTACAGGTGTGTATGTCCTCTACACATGCAGGTGGAAGCCATGAGAAGATATTATGTATCCTTTATTTCTTATCTGCCTTATTTCTCTGATTCAGAATCTCTCACTGAACCTGAAGCTTGCCATTTTTAAGTTAGGCTGTCTGACCAAGAAGCCCCAGAGATCTTCCTGTCACTGCTCCCTTCAGCACTGGGTTACAGGCATGTATAGCCTTGCCCACCTTTTATCGTGTGTGCTGGGAATCAAGCTCAGGGCCTCACCTTTGCATAACAGGTGTCCCTACCCTCTGAGCTATCTTTCCAGCCCTTCTCTAAGATTTTCTGCTAAGATATCGTCTAGATTACAAATATTTTTCTGATGTGTCCCTTCTGGTATTAATTCACCTATTTCTTTAAATCAGTGTAGATATTTTATTCCTTCTTATATAGCTCCTTGTGACTATTTAATTCTTGTTTATGTTCTTAACTACATTGATCACATTTAAAGTCTACGTTTCTTAAGTGTACTATTTGAATTGGCTTTAGCTCCTATTGTCAGTTTTCTTCTCCTTGCCCTTTACTTTCTGTGTCTGAAATTTTCTTATGTCTACTTCATGTGTGATTACAGCACTCCTAGATGATGGTGTTTCTAAATAGAGACCATTTTCTTAACCTATTTCTGAGAGGTATAGTGAGATAAACTTTTTTTCATTCAAAAATCGAGCTGAGTGAAGCTAACTTTCAGTCTTTACAAGCTTGCATTGGCCTCTGGTTTATTCCACTCCTTAGATATAATCTTTTTGAATCTCCAGTTTTGTACTATTTGATAGGGTCTTTATAATAGATGTGACCTCCTCTTCCCTTTCTTCTTCTTTCCTCCTTCTCTTTCTTCTACCTTATCATTGCGAACTTGCTGAAAATTATCTTTGGCTTTTAGGTCTTCTCCATTAGCTTATTTTCTCATGCAGTTGTGAGTTCATCAGATACTCGAGTGAACTCTTGTGACATGCTGGGATCACTTTCTTGTACCTCCCTTCCCTTTGCAATCTTCTGCTACTTATCTGCATTTTACCCCAGTAAGCCCTGCTCACTCTGTGAGAAATTACAATTGTTTTTCTGGGCTTTCTGAACTGTGTGTGCTTCTTAGCCTCTCTCTGGTCCATAAAAATAGACACATCTTGAGCAGAAGAGTAGCTATTGGCCCACACTTCACTGATTTACCACTCCTTCCTTATGAACTATTCACCTTTATGAGCTTGCCTCCTGAACAGCTGTTTGATCTTCAGAAAACAGGCTTTGTTTTTCTTCAGAATATTTTTTATATATTTTACTTATTTGTTTGAGAGAGAGAGAGAGAGAGAGAGAGAGAGAGAGAGAATGGGAATTACAGGGCCTCTTACCATTGCAAATAAAACCCAGATGCAACACCACTTTGTGCAACTGGATACTGGGGAATCAAACCCTGATTGCTAGGCTTTGAAAGCGTGCACTTTTAAATGCTGGGCCATCTTCAGATTTTAAAAATATTTTCAGTGGAGATATTACTTTGCTGTATCTCACCTAGTATGCCTTATCTGGATTTAATGATATTTCCTTTAAAGTTCATATTGCATATGAAATATTTGCTTCAAGACTCAATGATGAAATTTACTTATATTACTGAAGTTAATAATAACAACATTTTTCTAATGAAAGTCATTTATTTATAAAAGATATGTAGAACCTTTAAATGAATAAAGAATGGCTGACATAGTATTTGTACTAAATTATTGATAAAAGCCAAAATGAAGTCTTGAACTAATATTGGTTGCAATTTTATAACAAATATGAAGCAAAACTTGTGAATCATTACAAAAATTTTCTAAGCATGTTATACATTCTAGAAAAGTAAATTTTTGTTGTGGTACATTAGATGGCCAAATTTGGTCAACATAGTGCTTTTGTAAATAAAATTATATTGGAACACAGATACTTTCATTGATTTTATATTATGCAGTGGCAGAACAGTTACAACAGAGATTATATTGTCTAAAAGCAAACATATTCACTCAAGTGGTTCTATAGAAATGCTTTCCTAATATTTTTTCTAGCTTCAATTGTTTCGGTATCAATTAATCAATTTATTTCATTAAAAGAAAATTCTAAAAGACCTTCAGGATTTAAACCACTTTTCTGCTTTGGCTCTCTCGACCATTTGTGCTTACACTGTTGTTTGAGGACTCCACTTTTGACAATGCAACCTTGAATTGGTGCTGTTGCTTGCATGGAATCTACTACAAACTTAATTTCTTGTTTGCAACTGGAATGATATTCTATCCCTTATGCAAAATTCTTTTTGTTTTATTTTCTTTTTTTGGTTTTTAGAGGTAGGGTCTCACTCTAGCCCAGGCTAACCTGGAATTCACTATGCAGTCTCAGGGTGGAGATTCTAGTAACTCTACCTCCTAAATGCTGGGATTAAAGGCATCTGCCACCATGCCTGGCCATTGTGCAAAATTCTTGAGCCATTTGTCTTAACTTTCCTTATCCTGAAATTATTTTCCTACACTTATGACTGCAAAAAAAGAAGCATTTTGAACTATTGCCATTTTCTGAGACAGGAGGCTCAAGAAGAGAATGCACTCACTTTCATGCCAAGAGATGTCCCTTGAGGCATTTACTTCTCAAGGACAATCCTGTGGGGAATATTGGGCCACATGAAGAATTCCTGAGAAACAAACTGTGAGAAATACCAACTACAGGCTTTATGTATTTGTTAGTTTAGATTTCTCAATGAAGACAGCTTTATTGAAACTGTATCCTTTCTCATTCCATCCTTTCTCTTTTCCCTCATTTTTATAATGGTTGTTCAGTGAGGTGGCACTCTCTTTACCCTATTATACATCTTCCCAACATACTTTTATCCCCTACTCCACAATACTAATAGTTTTATAATACCAGCTTTTTGATTTGGATTATCCATAAGTGTTTTGTCATAGACTGTACTTTTTTGTTTTAAGTTTTGTAAGTAATTTAGTAGTCATTAACTAAAGAAAATTGTCTTATAGAGTTTCATTGTTCTTGGGTCAAGAAAAATTTTGTACCCTGAGACTGAATTGGTGAAATAGCATCACTGGAAGTGCAGAGAATTTATGTATAGAATGTGTTACTGAGATGCTAATGTTACTCTTAAATATATGCACCATGAATCCCTCTTATGCTGTAATTCACGTTTTATATTCACCGTTAACTTACATAAATGGTATACAAATATCTGAAGAGTTGGGCACCTAAAACTAAAGGTAAGAAATTAATTTTTTAATATATTAGTTTCACTTGGTAAAATAACACATTGGAAGTAACTGGGCTAAAACAAAAAAATATATATTGCATTAGCATAATACCCCTGGATGCTTCACTGTTTTGCCAGTATGGTGGCTTAAATTGTAATCTGGAATTGAAGTGTTTTTGTTTCTTTTTATGTCTTCTACAAAGTGGATAATATGGAGAGCACTGGCAACATAGAAAATCTCTGATGTAGCTGTGCAATGGAAATTTAAGTGTGTATATTAATAACACATGTAAGAAATCCTGCAAAAACTACACTTTCAGATGCCATGAAGGGGCTGATGAATTTCCTAACAATATGTATTAAACAGCAACTCCCAGTAGAAGTGTGACTCCTCATGCAATGGAGATTCCCACAGTGTCTACTGTCCATTGTCACCCTAACCTCAACCTGGTGTTTTCTTAGACACATACAGATCTTATGAATGTCAATTTTCTTTTCAGTGAATCATTTCTCTTAACAGATAAGGAGGATTTATTATTTGACCTTAATCTTGGACAACTTTTTATGACTTTAGACTTTTTCTTAACTCATATCCTACTTTTCTTTTTCACTGAGCTGTGGTGATTGTAGTGGTTGGTGTTATTTTGCGTGAAAAGGAAATTGATGTTTTTATTTTATTTTATTTTTTTGGTAAGAAAAAGCATCTAATTACTGGTGGGAAGATCCTGTTAGCTCCCCTCCATTTTGAAAGATAAATGAGGAGACTGTAAGTGTTTAACCAACTCCAATTATGTTTCCATTTAGTTTATGCTATTGAGGTTGATTTCTGTGCAAGGACAGTGAATGTTGATGTCCAGAATCAAGGGTTTTGCTTGTAATTGTAAGAAATCACAGTGGCATTTACACCTACTAACTGTAGGCTTTCAGTAAGATGATTGATTGCTTGCATTGATTTATTTGCTAGGTGGGCATTCCTGTGCTGTAATTTTTTACTTTAAAATGTTTACAGTTCAACACTTGGGCTCTTCTCTTACATTGCCATTAATGGGATTTTGAGTATGTACTATTCCAAAGTCCTTTATTTGAGTATTTAAAAATTTATTATTCTTGATGGAATATGATACAAATCATGAAATGCTTTTCTGGGATGGTGCAAAATGCACATTATTATGGTTGGTGTTTCATTGTCTTTTTTTCCCTGAATATTGGTGGTTATCAGTTTATTTTAACTTCTGAAAGAATTGGAAGCAGTTTATAATCAGAGGCTGTTTAAGGTTAGGCACTTTCAATAGTAGAATAAACTCATTAGCACTTCCAAACATCTGTATCATATTTAGAAACTCCTTTTTAATAATCAGTTATGCAATCACTTAACTAAGTGAGTTTCTTCATATTGGACAATTTGACCCAGTGTGGTAGTTTAAATATATGTCCCCCAATATATTCAGTGTTTCATTAATTATAGTTTGCATCTGCAATCACCTTGCTCGAGGCAAGGTCACTGGGGGCCTGGTCTTAAGGTGTGGTGGTGGTTTGAGATATCATTGTAAAGATATGCAAATGTGCCTAGCAGGAGTACCTGAAGTGTGCTGGGCTTTTGGCAGTAGTTTTTGCTCTGTGTGCTGTGTGGCTGGGGGCTTTTGCTCTCTCTTGCCTGGTCTTGTGAGAGCAGGCCGCTTCTCCTGCCATTATGGAACTTCCCCTGGATCTGTAAGCTTCAATAAATAATATCCCTTCCTCCATAACTGTGCCTGGTCTGGAAGTTCATCTCAGCGAACCTGAAGCTGTCTGCTACACCCAGGAACATATCATTTATCTACAGACACACACACACACACACACACACACACACACACACACACATTCCTATGTATGATTTGGTAGAGAGAGACACATGTAATCACTCAGGTATATTTGATGAACACTTCAGAGGAAAACTTTGTGTAATCTAGTATAGATTTTGAAGCAATTAAATCTATGAACTTATAGTAACATGTGTTGTGTTCTCTTAAATTCTAGGTCTATATCCTATTTGAATCTGACTTTTTTCTGTTTTCCATAATAGTCAGGGAATAACTTCTGGCTCAATATGCCACCATGCTATTGGGAACTTGTAGGTAAATATCATAGTTTTACTGGAGCCCAGGCTTGACTCCACATCCAGCTAGCCTGAGCTTCATATTGATAAAATGCACACTTCTTCAGTGAGGAATGTAGATACTAATATTGGTATACATGACGATTGATTGACATCTCTTTAAGTTCATCTTGACTTACATATTTCTTTGTTATTTTTAACAATAACTTTTATTCCAACTTTAAAATATGAACATACTGCAAACTGGTCATATTCCTATTGAGTTGCCCTCTTATTTATTATTTAATTTTAATTATTTTTATTTTAAATATTTATTTATTATTTAATTTAATATTTACTTATGAAATTGATCATATTCCTATTGAGTTGTCCCCTCTTCTCTGTCCCCATTCCATTGAGAAATCCTCTTTTTTATTTTTATTTTTTGGAGAGAGACAGAGAGAGACAGAGAGAGACAGAGAGGGAGAGGAAGACATATAGAGATGGGCAGGCCAGCAGCCTCTTAGTTGCTGCAAATGAAATCCAGATGCGTGTGCCACCTTGTGGTCAAGTCCAGCATTGCACCCTTGCATCACTTTGCATCTGGCTAAACGTGGGACCTGGAGATTGGAACCGCTGGAGATTGGAACCAGTGTTCTTAGGCTTAGGAGGCAGGCACCTTAATGGCTAAGCCATCTCTCCAGCCCAGAGAAATCCTCCTTTTTTTAAGTTTAAAAATTTGGGTCCCTATAAAGCTTTTCAAGTTAAATATGAATCAAGTTGATGAGCATTTTATTTGAATTATTTTATTACTGACTTTATGCTGCCTATCGTTGTCCTGGAAGTACTTATCACATGCTTAAAATTTAGCATTTCATGTTTCTAGTTGTTCTGCCTTTAAATAATAACAAAATTGAGTCATATTTGGTTCAACTTATTGCCCTTAGATAAAGAATAATGGGGAAATAACAGGGTAGGAATTATATCACACTTACACTCAGTATGCTCCATGTACACTTGGCTGTACAAAGAAGGATATCATATCAAATTGTTTGTTAGTTATAAATCTTATCTTCTCAACTATGTAGCAAATGTTCTAAAATCAGAAATTACCTTGAGTTTTCACCTGTTCATTTCTGGTTGGGGGATTTTCCTCACGTAACTGTTCAGTAATTGCTGACCCAAGTAAAGTGACATGTGGACTTATGATTCAGACTGCAGTAAGTCAGAGCATTTCTAGAAATTTCTAATGGATATAATGAGTAATGAAAATCACCATACTCTGCCCTCCAAAACCTATTGATTCTCAAGACTAAGAGTATAGATACCTAATATTATAAAAATGGAAAATTTTATGAACACACTCAATGGTTTATGAGGCTATTAATCTCAAAAGAAATAAACATAATGTATTCTTTGAGTGAGAACAGTACCTTTGGGAGCTAAATTTATAACAAAGGTTTTGTGTGTGTGTGTGTGTGTGTGTGTGTGTGTGTGTGTGAACATAGAAGACATAAAATGTAAGGGTTACAAAATGGATCTGTAGATTTAAAATTGGGCAGTCTTTTCAATTTGCAGACATGGAGGGGATGAATAAGTAGTCCAGTGGGGAAAAATAAAAAGGCACGGATTGGTCACTGTATTGAATTTGAGTATTTCTTATTTTAATTGACAACATTCACGTCTTTGAGCTTCTCATTTAGACTTTGATAAAATCAACTTGCAGAGGCAGATGGCAGGCTGTTATTTTTAATTCACAAGCCATGTTAAATGTATGCCATATGTTATAGAACTTTTCAGGCTCAGCCTTTTGAGTGCTACCACAATAAACTCACCAACTTACAGAAAAGGAAATCTGACAGGAAGAATTATGCACTTGTGGGTTACATTTCTGAAAACCGAAGTCAGTTACTTGTCTCTTTGCCTGATTTAAGGAGGGGGTGGGTGAGGAAGAAAAACCTCTCAGCAAAACTAGAAGCCACACATTTAAATGGTATTGTCTGTGCAAAGAGAAGTGGGACTAGGGGGTCTGATCACTGCTTTGTATTGAGAAGTGGTATGTCACTCAACAGTATGACACCTCTGAAGAATATATAAGGCAGCCCATTAGAGTCCTAATGTGTGTACAGCCAATGATTCTCCACAGGAGAGACAGCCCCATGACACTCAGTAGTGCATATGACAAATTAAAACACCTGAATTAGGTGATGTCTGAAAGTCCTTAAGGAATTTTCATAGAATTTACTTTTGTACTTTAAATACAAGTTCAGTTCTCACCCATGGCTTCATAAGGTCAATGACTGGCATCTTTATGGGGCCAGGCATTTCAATAGTTGCCCCTTTTATATCATTTGTTCCTTTGACAAAGCTCATATTTCACAAGCCTTCCTTATGTTTCTGTTAGTGAAGGTCATCATGGCTGTTTCACAAAGGATTTGTTGATTTTCTGAAATCTAATTATTATCTCTATGTCTAAGAAATCTTTTGTTAGAGGTTGACTATCAGAGTTATTACCCTCTTAAGAGTTACTACCAGGGAAGGTTTGAGGCTCTTGCCTTGATTCTTCTGAAGACCAGACAATTTCCAGAGACCTGATTCTAGAACATTATCAGGATTGGATAAGCCCAGGGAACTTTGACACTGATGAAAGCTTGCATTAGTGTCTACTCATTACAAAATTTAATAGAATATTAATAATACACAATAATATTTAGTATTTATTATCTAATAATTAATTATAGTATTAATATTCCTATTAAATTTTCCATAAAGCTAAGTTTTAATAAACCTTAAATTCCCTCTTTGTTTGTATAAACACAATAGGAAATATATCTTGATGCATGACCAAGGGATGAAACAGGACTTTTAGGTAGCATCAGAAATATCTGAACCAATGGGCTGGGGTTTAGGGGATAGACAAGGAAGGAAGGCAACACAAAGGACATATTTTGTCCAAGAATAATTGATGCAATGTTCTTTCCTTCTCACTGATTTCTCATCATTTCTGGTGTTTCTAATCTTATTCGGGAATACTAAATATGACTATATTGTTGAAAAGGAAGAGAGGTAAGTCAGGATTTACGGAGTTTGTGTCTTGAGTAAAGTGCAGACAGGTAATGGGACAGTTACTGCTAAGATTGTAAGTTCTTTCATTCATTGCTTTAATTAAGCTGCTCTTTCCTTTAAAGACAGGGAATATATAGAAAATGGGCTTTTTATCCAAGCTCGGTGGATGTCACCTTTGTATATCATTCTGGCTTATTTCTGATTTTCCTGTTTCCAACATAATGAACATGGAAGTTTCCTGAGATGCTTTTCAAGCTGATGGCTGATACTGAAAGCACTTTTCTTACTCCCCTACCCTTACCTGTGTACCCACCCTCCACCACTCTGTTTTCCACACTTTTCCACACATGCACTAAGCTGGGTTAGGCACCTGGCTTTGTGCTAATATTGTTCCCTGTCACTGTACAAAGCACACATTTTGAGTTCACTATTTCCATAACCCTCTATTCATGTGTTTGTATTTCCCTCTTCCTGAGCTGAACTCCTCAATGGTAGTGGCACTGTTCTGCTTGTCTTTTTATATGTACAATATCTATCTGGACTTAGGGCAAAATAATAGCACACTTAGATATTTGCGGGGGGGGGGTGACAAAAGGCTAAAGAATGTGCAGTGTGGAATGAATTAATGGATGTGTGTATATAAATCCACACATGCATATTTAGAATGAAATTCATCATCAAAGTAGAAATCATTTTTTCTCAATGTTGATTTAATCATTCCTGCTTAATTTTTATGTTGCCTTCAAAGTTTTGAGAATATTTTTGTATATAATTGTGGTCAAAGTGTGCTGCTTTGCCAACTGAAGTTAAGATTTGAGAGTCCAGAATAGACAGACCAGATGGGTAGCTTCCCAAAGTGCATGCAGCAGAGCACTTATTCCAAGAGGTGTTGAACAGGATGCTACTAGGTGTTATGAGGAAAGAAAAAAATGCAGAGCCAGAGATAAAAAGTTAGAGTACATGCTAACATCACATGAGGAGAAATATTTGAATTGAGTGAACTTAAGCATATTTATTACTTTAACAGTTTGTAAGATTTATTACTTCCAGATTTTTTTGAGGTTTTAGTTTGCAGAGCATTATTCTCCAAAAACTGTTGTTTCTATAACACCTCACAAAATAGCTAGATTATTAAGTAATAATGGAAGGACATGCACCTACCTTCTGAGCTTATAGGTTCTTATGAGTATAATCATGGGTCCTGAAGTTGGCGTCCCTGCATTTTTGTTTTATTGGTGCAATTTAATGTGTGTCTTCTGAGTACCATAGTCACAGTTTCTACTCCTCCTCCCTTCCAGTCCCTGTCATTTCCATTTTTTTTTCAAAGGAAATGGGTAGGAAGTCAGAAGTGTCTGGATATATTTTAAACAGAGGGAAATCCATCAAGGGGATTGTTCAAAAGCTTTTAGAAAATATTCAAGTAAGTTAGAAAAGGCAGAGAGAAAACAAATTATTTAAAAAATCAGGATCCAGAAGCTTCTTACTGTCCAGAGGCTGCTCCTGTCTACTCCCCACTCCTTAGTGAGATGCTTGGAGAAGCTGTGCTTGGAAGTACACTGGTGCCAATGAGATAATCTCATTCAGGAGGCTGAACTACCGGGGCTCGGGGAAGTGGCCCCTATCAGCTTAGATGTCTAGAACTGCAGCTGTTGAAAAGTTGGTTAAAGGAAGACAATTTATCTGTTTTCTCCCTAGCTGAATTTTGTGAACAAAATGCACCAGAAGCTTATATTAAAAAAAAAGGTGTGGAGGGAAAGCAGCAGATCCTACAATGTCCAGCTACCTACAACAAGACTTAGCACCCATGGACACAATTTTGTCCACCTTTAAGCTTTTATACCAGAGCAGGAGGCACTGTGCCTTTGCTTAACAAGATCAATTGCCACTTGTATAAAGGGTGACAGTCAGAGCATGAGTAAAACTGTTTCACCTTACAAAGTTAACCACTATGCAGATCATCCAAAACCCTCTCTGCCCTGCATTTACTTCCTTTATGCTAAGGTTTATTCTGTAGTATCTTTACAACTTTTCTCTACTTCCCAGTCTTTCTCTTTTTTTTCCTTGGAATTCCTCATCCTAAATCAACCTTAACCAGCTATTATTTTTGTCGTACATTTCCAGGCATTATTAAAAAAATGTCAATCATGTAAATGAATAGATTTGTATCAGAATAGATTAGAATCACCTGCCTTGAGAGGTTCACTATTGTCCAGCACGCCTCTCCTCTGTGCTGTGTATTTCAGACTCTTTGATCACTTCATATTCTTCCTGTAATGCTGAGGAAGGTAAAAGTAAATTTCACACAAGTTGATACCTGCATCTATCTGATCTCTTTTTCATTCTTCTTTCATAGGAAACACATTGTTCTTCATCATATTGACAGCTAATGACTTCTGGGACACTTTGCCTTCCATTGTTCAGAAATTATGCATTTTGGAAAAAATAACATATGGACATTGTATCTATCTCTTACATATTCCTTTTGAAGTTGAATTGAATTTTATGTATTTGAGAAAGAGAAAAGGGAGGGGAGCACACCAGGGCCTTCAGCAGTGGCAAACGAACTCCAGAAGCATGTGTCACCTTGTGCATCTGACTTACATGGGTGCTGTAGAATCAAACCTGGGTCCCTTGGCTTTGCAGGTGAGCATCTTAACCATTAAGACATCCCTCTATCCCTTTATTCCTTTTTTATTGTTTATTTGCAAATTGTAAGCAGAGAGAGAGAGAATGAGAATGGGCATGGGGCAGGGCCTCTTGCCGTGACAAATGAAATGAACTCTAGATGCATGCACCTCTTTATGCATCTGCTTTATGTGGGTACTGGAGAACTGAATCTGGACCATCAGACTTTGCAAGCATCTTTGATCACTTAGCCATCTCTCCAGCCCTCTCTTCCTTATCTTATCACCAGATAAACATACACAAAGGCATGATGAATAGTTCCTGTGTGGAACTCTGGTGGGATATTAGTGGAAGAAAATGAATACTTGTATTTCATCTACTAAGCTTGAATAAGAATCATGGATAAAGGATTGTTTGGCTATATAGAACGTCAGACATTTTTTAACAAGATTTTTGACATTAACCTTTGTGACCAATATGAAGGCCATCTTTATAGAATGTTTGTCAGCCAGATGGCAAAAGAGGTTCTGAAAATAATGGCAGTGGAAGGATCCCTGGAAAACCTCCTGACACAGTTGCATATAACAGTATGCTTACCAGTTTCTCTTAAAATCCATTGTCATTGGTTTATTTATAGACATAGAATGCTGTGTGTGTACCATTCTGTCTTAAAATGGAGGTTTAGGACTAAAATTTATAAGCCAAAACTATGACAAATTTCATTGTGGATGATTTTCTTTCTTTCTCTCTCTCATGAGGTAGAAATTGAATGGAAAAAAAAGGATGCCCAGGGAGATAACAAAATGTACTGCTCTTGGCCTGCTAATACTTTGGGGTGGCCAGGGTTTTATAGTATTCCTCCACTAATGTGAGGTGGGAATGGGCTTTATAAATATTTTCTCTGCCTTATTTCATCCCATGAAATCTCCTTTAGTTTCCATGGAAATAGGATCAGAAAGCTATTGACGGGCAGCCAGAGGGATTATCTCTCCCTAGCATGCTTTGGTTAATTACAGTCAAAGGCTTGTAGGTACAGTCAACTATCAATTTAAGATGAGTTAACTTCTCATATTTTCCCATGTCTTTTTTTAATGGTGTGAACAAGAGAGGCTAAAAGTTGTGGTGAATATGATCAAAATGCATATAAACATGTGTAATAAAACTCTATATGTTAATATATGCTAATAAATCTATAATGAAAAGTACGAATAAGAGAGATAACAATTATGTATAATCCCTCTATGATTTTAATCTGTTGTATAATGTAAGCCAACATTTATACCCAGATGATTGCTTTTGAGAACTATGAGAAAAAGGAGATACTGGGAGAAAGATTCATGCTTTATAATCAGATTTACAATAGTAACAATTACCTTTGGTAGTCAGAATAAATGATAAATAAAAAAAGAAAAGGTGGCCAAACTTTGGAAAAGCATGCAGGAAGGAAGCAAAAGCAGAGACTGGAATCATTAGCATAAAGAGGCCCGGTGAGCTCCTTGTCATTTACAAAACTTTGTCTTTTCGTCTTAGCTTTTGTGCTTTCTCTACAGCAGCTTTGTAACATAGGAACCCAAAGACTTGGAAAGGTCCAAATCCAAGGAAATGGGCATAATGGCAATGAAATTGGGCAGTATCTCATCCTACTACTCAAAGTATGAGCCTATCCCATATATATCTCCCCGTTACTCATCTTTTCCATAGCTAAGCATCATTACTGGCAGCTGGAGTAAAGGACCTTTGTGCTTTGTTCTCACTGATGGAGCTTTCACAATCACTATGTTAAAACCAACTCTGAATATTTGAAGATATTGCACTGGTCATTCCAGTTACTAATTTTATGTCCCTTTCCCCTGCAAAGTATTGTGTGGAAGACAAAGTTAGGGTATACTACATATAGAATATAAGATATTCAGTTGTGTAGAGTTTAGCTTTCAGGCTATTAGCATCCAAAGCAATGCTCTTATTTGTATTAAAAGGCAATATTCTCCCCAATTCCTCTGTGGTTTCACCTGGACCTTGGCTGAAATGTGAGGGATAGATTTTCTAACAGAGAATGAAGTCAGCATAGGTTAAATGGGATAAGAATTGTTAATTTGGAGAGGTTTTGATGGCTGGAGCCCCTCTTTGGGACAAAGAATAGTGGGAGCTTATCTTTGGAAACGATAATCTTGGTCTCTGTTAGATTCCCACCTGGTTTCCAGTTCCAGCCATGGTGCCTTTCCACTGAGCAGATCTCCTAGGCAATCAGAAGGTCATTGGTTACCCACCAAGGCCATGTGCCACAATTGCACTGTTGTGTACATCTTGTCAAACTGGTTGCTTCTGAGTATCTTAAACTCCTGCTTACTCACTATGTTGTTGGCCACTTTCCCCCAGTAGCTCACGAAGTGCTTTCCAGAACTAGAAGGCCTAATTGTCTAGGGACTGGCTTTCTTCTGGATTCCAGCCAATCTCTGTGTTCAGCATATGGTGTTTTCAGCAATAGGGTCTTACCTTTTACCTCTGATGGGTAATCAAGTGCTTTGACAAAAGTCTATCTTATTTGGGGGACCTTGTAGGTCTCTCTGATCAACAGTTCAATGTGGGTAGCAATTCAATGGTGAGCCTGACAGTCAGTGTCACGGTGAAGGAGACAGACACTGGAGATATATAACACATGCCAAAGCAGAGATCCAGAGGCTACTGAGAGCTTATCATTGAAGTAGATTTAAAACTCACCCACCATGGCTCAGGGAATTTTGTGGGAGTGGGGGTGGAAAGATTGTTAAGAACCACAGGTTGGGACATCATGTCATACCCAAAGGTATTCCCTCCCCCAATAACTGACTGCTTCTCTCATAACCCATAGCCCTATGGGGAATACCAGAAACCCCACTGAGGAGGGCCCTCAGCAGAATGGGGCACAGAGGAGAGAAAAGATGGTTCCAACACCTGATGTAGCCATACAAAGTATGTTCTTAATTTTTAAAAGGCAATATTCTGAGTAAGAAAACAGTTTGGGGGGCTGGGGAGATGACTCAGTGGATAAAGCACCCACAGCTCAAGCTGAAGTACGTGGTTAAATCCCCAGACCGTGCATCAAAAGCCAGAAGCAGACTCTGATGCAATATGGGAGGCAGAATTTCTGATGAGCACAGCAAAGAACAGCAGAGTGAGCATCCAGAATGACAAATCCTGCCACACTCACTTCATAGCACATATATGTCTGTTCTCACTCTTTCTCTCTAGCTTTTTAAAATTTTTATTTGCATGTATGTGCACACATTAGGGCCTCTTGCCACTATAAACAAACACCCCATGCCTGTACCACTTCTTGCATCTGGCTTTTGTGGGTGTCTGGGGAATTGAGCCCTGGCCATGTGGCTTCATAAACAAGTGCCTTTAACCACTGAACCACCTTCCCAAAGTGAGCCCACCCTTTATCTCACACATATATAAATAAAAACCAGCCCAGTTTCTTAGAAGTACAGCTTCCTTTCCTACTGGGAGCAGTGTTTTCCAGGGGTTTTCGCACAGACCTTGCAAGAGGTAGAAATATATCTGCAGTTCCTTCACTACAACAAACCCAGAAGTGAGTTTTGTGTCCTAAATTTTGTATAATACTAAATGTACTTGAATTACATCAAATTTGATGTATGATTGACTATTAGTAAATCTGTAGAGAGGCAAAAAAGTGGTAGTCTGTTCTGAGTAATAATAAAAATGCTTACTGTTGAGGGCAGTGAGCCATATCACAGCCATACTATGATGTTGCCCTGGGAAGAAACATAATTCTCTCTACTCTCCTAGAAGATGCTAAAAATAGTGTCTTGGACTATATTTTCTCACCTTGCAGGACAAAAATGAAGCAATATTAATTCTTCCTTGTTTGAGATCCTGGCTGCCTCCCTTCTTCATAGTTTAGCTTTTCATGGTTTTATTTACCACACATCCAAATGCATTTTGAAGATATTAACATTTGTTCTGCCTCTTAAGAGAGGCTAACTTCATATAGCATTCATCATAGATAGTGCCATAATTATTCTTTACTGTTATTATTTATCTCTTACTGTATTGATGTTTGCTCTCCACTGGAAATCTTAAAACATTAGATAGTGGGGTACTATTGTAAAATAAAAAGTTTTGTCTTATAAAATTAACTTATTACTGCCTTATTTAGGGAAACAAATCAAAAAATCACAGAAAGTATCATTTTATCATTGCAAGGGCATTACATGTCAAATCACCAGGCAATATACATACAGAATTTAAATACTTGATGAATACATAGTCCTGATTATTTTAATTTTGGATTATAATAAAAGAAGTTTTACTTACAACTTAAAAAAAAGTAGCATTTTATAAAAAGATAATGATTTCTCCAATGTGTATGCAGCAAAGGACAGAATGTCATTAAATAACTATAGCAGAAGCTCCATCCATTCTTTCTGTTATAAGAAATCCTACATATCCCTTAAAATTCATGGAAAACAAGCTGATTACATTATTAAGTTTAAAGGAATCAGTTACAAAAAGATATTTGCAGATCCTTTTCAAAGGTGTTCAGTTACAAGGAGGTGTTTACATGTCATCCATCTAATTTTACTGTGTATTGTGACATATCATGTTTGATGTTATTAAGTTTTCATTCACCGAGGCAAACCACATTAAGCCAAGAAGAAAATTTTCACAATTTTGTCCCATAGTAAATATTTTCTATAGCTCTTACACATCACAATGTAACAATGATTTTCCATCTTACCCAATTTTAGTTAAAACCAATTATTGAAAACATAGCTTAGATTTTTGTTATAGCAAGGTGATTACAAAGTCAGTTAATACAGATATCTCTTAGATGAAAGGAAGAGAGAGGACTCATGACAGTGACCTTGTTGAATATTGAACTTGGTCCTACAGTTTATATTTAGGCCTCTCAAATTTTCAGCTTCTTCCAAGAGAGCTCACGTATTGGAGACAGAGAGGCATTCAGAGTTCAAAGTAAAGGGCAGCACAGGAACAGATGTACTGTCTTTGTCAAGCAGACTCCTTCACATGACAGGAAAGAATTGCTTCTCTTTGGGCTACACAGTGCCCACTAGCATCTACCTTGGGCAGAATCATAAACTCAAATATGAATACCCATCACCCAGTGTAGCTAGGCATTGCTGTGTATCAAGATAATCCCCTTTTTATCTTTTTAATTTTAGAATGAATTAGCTTTGCTTAAATATTGAGTACTTGAGAATAAGGGCTTTTTGTTCTTTTAGTATTTTTATGTATGTGTGGTGTGCATGTATATGTGTTCATAAGTTTGGGTGTATATGTGTTGGGGGAGGTAAATGTGGAGGGAGGCTGGTGCCTGTGCCCTTGTGTATGAGTGGAGGTCAGAGGTTGACACTGGGTATTCTTCTCAATCATTTTCTTTACTATGTTTTGAGATAGGGTCCTCACTGACCCTAGAACTCACTGATTCCTCTAGACTAGCTAGGCAGCAGGCCCAGGCCTTCCCTGTCCTCACTATACCAGTGCTAAGTTACAGGCATTTGCCACCATGCCCAACCATTTTATATGTATTGTGGGGATTTGAACTTAGGTTTTCATGCTTGTGAAACAAGCACTGTATCCATTATGCTATTTCCCCAGCCCCAAGGGTAAGGTTTTATGCCTCTCAAGATTATAGTCCTTTAGTCAGATAAACATTTCTTATTGTGTTAAAAATTATTTTAAGAATGTATAATTTCGTTTAAATTGGCTGATTGTGGTGCAGTAATTCAAAAGACACTAACTCATTCCCAAATAGGGTTATTAAAAACCAAGCCAATAGCTCATCTGTCTGTACATGTATCAGTGCTGGTGTGGGATCTCTCTCTCTCTCTCTCTCTTTCCTCTCTCTCTTTCTCTCATTAATTCCATTTTTAGGCTGCTGAAGCAGGTGGGGCATTTTATCTTTTCATCTCATTAATCACTTGTGGGTTGCTGAAGAGAGCCTTTTTAATACCTGGTCAAAAGACAGCATAATCCATAATCTTTCCCAGCAGCAGCAAAGCCAGCTGTGGAGCCAAGGAGTTACTATGTAACCATGCTGAAGTAATTTATACAAGCTAACATGGTGCATCTGCAAAGGAAGCTTGACTGCACAAACCAGAAAGAGAGATGCTTGCTTTAACCCTGGCCTGCATAATATATGCTCTATAAAACTATAACGTGATCCAAGTTGGCTTTTTACTCCTGACAATTCTGGATTCCAGTGTCCTAGGATTCCCTATTTCCACTCAGGAATCATGGACTGCTCTCACATTTTGTTTCAGATTTTTAATGAATTTTTTTAAAAAATTGTTTATTTTTTTTATTTATTTATTTGAGAGTGACAGAGAAAGAGGAGAGAGAGACACAGAGAGGGAGAGAATCTGTGCACCAGAGCATCCAGCCACTACAAATGAATCCCAGATGCATACCCCATCTTGTGCATCTGGCTTACATGGGAACTGGGGTATCAAGCCTTGAACCAGGGTCTTTAGGCTTCATAAGCAAGTGCTTAACCACTAAGCCATCTCTCAGGCCCCTCAGATTTTTAGATAATGGTATCATCCTTACAACATTTTTTTCTATGCTTAAATTTT
Source organism: Orientallactaga sibirica (assembly GCA_036365145.1). Lineage (NCBI taxonomy): Eukaryota > Metazoa > Chordata > Mammalia > Rodentia > Dipodidae > Orientallactaga > Orientallactaga sibirica. Next base: position 60,867,033 of record JAEOAD010000001.1, read on the forward strand.
TAGTTAAGATGTGAAAATGGAAATGATAAATAATACTTATCTATACTGAGGATGGGAAGCTCATTTATATATATAATCGATTGTTGCCACTCAGCCACTGCTTCAACCTAATTTTCCATGCATTATGTCAGCTAATGTATCTATTATTAAAAAAAAAAAATTGCTTGGTATGGTGGCCCACGCCTTTAATCCCAGCACTTGGGAGGCAGAGGTAGGAGTTTGAGACCACCCTGAGACTACAAAGTTAATTCCAGGTTCTAGGTCAGCCTGGGCCAGAGTGAGACTCTACCTTGAAAAACCTAAAAAAAAAAAAAAAAAGAAAAAGAAAGAAAGAAAAGAAATCAACAATTGCTGAATACAGTGTAGAGATGAATAAACTGAGTAGACATTATTCTAGCAAAAAGCAAAGGATGCTCATAGTTAGCTTCTATTAACTTCTCAAGGGAATAGAAGACATATTCTAGATCTTTCTAAGGAATATCTAATAGGTTGAGGACACCAGTAATTTTTCTTGTAGCTCTCTAGAATATATGGTGGCTTGTGGCTGAATGGTCCAGGGGTCATATCACCTGTAGAACCCAAGACATATTTTTAACAATGAAAGGAGCCTATGTAAGAAAGCCATACACAGAAGCTTTATTTTTAATATTTGTTTACTCACTTATTTATTTACTTGTTATGTGTGTGCATGTATGAGAGAGAAGGGTAGGGAATTAGTGGTGGGCATGCTTGGGCCTCCTCTGTTGGCAAATTAACTGCAGATGCATGTACCACTTTGTGAATCTGGCTTTACATGGGTACTGGGGAATCAAACCTAGGTCATCAGGCTTCACAAACAAGCACTTTTAACCACTGAGTAATCTCCCAGCTCTCATACTTTATTTTAATATGAAATAATTGTGAATGACATATAAACAATAATAGCACAGAAGATTAAGTCCTACAGGTATGGTTAAAAGCTCTTTATTATATGACCCTCAAGCAATCAGGTTGTGAGACCTGACAGCATGGGTTTGATTCCCAGGACCCATATAAAGCCAGATGCACCAAGTGGCTCATGTGTTTATTTACCCTGACATGTCCTCCCTCCCCCCCTTTCTTCCCCTCTCTCTCTTACTTTCTCTCTCTCTCTCAAACACATACACACTAATAAATAATTAAATAAATAATTTAAAATAATAAATAAAATATTTAAAAAGATTAATGCTTATTATTGAGAAGAAAGTTTGCAAAGACAAGTTTAGGGAAATATTTTCATCTACTTTTTAGGAGACTGGGTGTGCAGGACAGTTATAAAATATATGCTTAGCATATATAAGACCCTAGGTTCAATTTCCAGTTCTAGATATCTGTAAAAGATTTTATTATAGTGGGTAAAATATGTAAAGGCTAATTAGAAAAAGTTATAGAACTATATTTTTTCCTTTTTATCTTTTTTTTTTTTTGGTTTTTTTTTTGGTTTTTTTGAGGTAGGGTCTCACTCTAACCCAGGCTGTGCTGGAATTCACTCTGTAGTTGCAAGCTACCTTCAAACTCACAGTGATTCTCCTACCTGTGTCTCCTGAATGCTAGCATCAAAGGTGTGTGCTACCATGCCACCCTGAACTACATATTTTCATTACCTAATCTCAGGTATTCTGTTAAAGCAAGAGAAAATGGACTAATACACAACATAAAATTAGGACTTCCTAATTAAAATTTTTATAAAATTTCAAAAAAATATATGACCCACAAGCAATCAAATAATAAAGTGAAATTAAAAGGTTAAAAAGGAAGATATTAGTTATATTTTTTAAAGGGCAAATAAGTGAAAACAGAGGCAGTGACTTCTTGATTCTTAAAAGTATTTTTTGAGAGGGGAGGTGGGTGGAAGGAAGTGAGATGACCTCAGTGTAGAAGTGAAGGACTCAGCTGTGCCATTTGTGGGGAGGCCAGTGGGATGAATGGTTTCCAAAGACCTTTCCAATTAGAAATGATTTTCTGATTTGAGAGGAGATCATTAGTTGAAGCCCTCATTTTGCAAAATGTGGCTTAATGATGTGCATTTCATTCTAGTCCATTATCCATATTTCTTGTGTTTGTATATCTACTTTCCTCTGTCCAACTAGCTGGAAGCCATGGCTGTGTCAGGTATTAACACAGAATACTATTTTATTTCATTTTTCAATACTTACAACAGAGAGATATGTTGGATGTTCAAACATTGACATGTCACCAAGAGTTTATAATTACTTTTCACTTCACAGGATACTAGTCTCATAACACACACACACACACACACACACACACACACTTCTTAGCACATAATTTGAATGTGAAATTCAAGAAAAATGTACAACCCAACTGTCCTATCCTGAAGAAGAACATCACTATTAGAGGTTTAGGACTGTGTATTGTTTCAATAAAGAGGTCTGGGTCTCAGGTACAAACAAAACTCTACCAGTGTTGTCTGATTTCTCTCTAGTTGGTGCTGAGCAGACTGTGGTGCAATGGGGATGCTGGTTGTGATCTCCACCATTCCTGACAGCAGCTTCTGCATGGCTCACCTGGACTTCTGGTGCACTTTCTGCAGTACTCCTCAGCAAGCTAACCCAAAAAGGTTCCGTGGCTGACAGCACTTTATTAACGCTCACTTCTATTCCTTTGCTTTAGAGCTATGCAAGTTTGTAAGTTGTCTGTAGAGCCTAACTTGTTAGCTTGGATTCTGTGAAAGCAAGCATGACTGGTGCAAATAGTTCATTTGGAAAATTCAGGAAACACTGGAAGAGGGGCGAGAAAAAAAGGAAGGGTAGAAAGTAAAGGGGGTAGACTTTGTGGAATATCTGAACACTGATCCTCATCAGTCACTGAGGGCTGCTGGGGGAAGGCATCAATTTGGGTTACTGAGCTGGAATCAAAGAGACCTTCAGCTGCTGAAGTCTCCCTGGTTAACAACTTCAAGCCCTGGAAGTGGCAAGTTGGTTGGTATCCACTGAAGGGCATGAGTGTGGGCATGCTGTGTCTCCTACTGCTGCTGCTTCCAGAACTCCCCATGGCATTCTGCTTGGCGATTCTCTTGTGTATGTTGTGACAAATTCATTAGTCTTATTTAAAAATATCAATTTTTAAGATTCCTTCCATGCATGTGTCTACTGTTGTGTTTAGGACTATGATGTTGCTTTTACTTGGTAGAAGTCAGAATGGTTTAGGTGATATCTGTAATTCACTTGCTTGCACATGGGTATTTGTGGTGTGTGTGGTATATGTACATGTGTATTTATATCTGTGTAGTCATATGTGTGAAAGTGTGCGTGCACATGTGGCCAGAGATTGGCATTCAAAGTCTTCTTCAGTCACCCTCCTTCTTGTTTTGTGAGACAGAGTCTCTTGCTGAACCTAGATATTACAATTTTGATTAGACTAGTTAGTTAATGAGCCCCAGAAATGTCTTATATATAATCCCTACTTCTGAGGTTATAAGTACATGCCAACATGCCCAGAATACATGCATTATGCAGTTCTAAATTCAGGTCTTCATGGTTCTGGGGCAAGTACCCCCTGATCCATCTCCTCTGCCCCTGCATTTCATTATGATGATAAGTTCAACTTAAGTCAAATATTTTTCCAGCGGATTTTTCTTTCAGAAACGTAATACCTCTGAGCTTTATGTTCCTTTAATCTTTTGATATTCCTGGGAATAGAATGCTCTTGTACTCATGACAGCGGGCAATTAAACCATTGTCATGTTCTGGAGGGTATCTTCCAGGCAAGTGTACATAAGTAAACTTCTTGCTCTACCCAGCTGTCCAAAGGCTTCATTGCAGAGCCACCTCATAGTACCTGTGAAACTGACAAACCCACAAACATTAGTTCCTCAGTGACATCTGACTCCTTGTCCCAGTGGGCCACAGCTATATTTAGGTCTAATTAGTTAATCTTATGAGGGTCTAGAGTTCAGGCTTCCATCTGTCTATGCTCTTCTATCTCCCTTAACACCCAAACTGATTACATTCCCCTCCTATTTTTCTTCAAAACTATTAGGAATGAACTTCAATTTCCTGCCACCAAACCTACAACAACAATCTATCTACACAAACATACTCCTTACTACTTCTGCAGCTGACTCTTCCACTGAGTTTTGAATGTCCTCTACTCTTTTGCCTTAGAAATCCCAGTATGCTGACTTTCCTTTTCCCCCCTATTAGTGAACACGGTCTGTCTTGTTTTTGTGTATGTCATGTGGTTGACTCCACCACTATTTCATCTCTAGTTTACATTCTCCACCACTGACACCCAGACCTAGACTTATTTAAAGACTTAGCATAAACTTTTCAATTAAGACAGGCAGCATACAAATCCTCAGAATGGGTGACTGTGTTATTTTTATTTATTTATTTATTTATTTATTTTATTTATTTATTTATTTATATTTTGGAGAGGCAGAGAGAGAGGGAGAGGAAGACAGATAGACATGGGTGCGCCAGCAGCCTCTTAGCTGCTGTGAAAGAAATCCAGATGCATGTGCCCCCTTGTTGTCAGGTGTGGCATTGTGCCCTTGCATCACTTTGCATCTGGCTAAATGTGGGACCTGGAGACTGGAACCGCTGGAGATTGGAACCAGTGTTCTTAGGCTTAGGAGGCAGGCGCCTTAACTGTTAAGCCATCTCTCCAGCCCTATAATAATGTTTTTGAGGCCAATTCATGTTGTAATGTGTAATGAATACTTCATTACATTTTATAACCAAATTTAGTCTAGATTAGAATTTGTTCATCTGTTCATCAGCTAATTGACAGCTGTATAGGTTACAGCTTTTAACTACTATTGCTAATGCCACTATACATATTTGTATCTAATTTTTTGTAAGGACATGTTTTTGTAAGGACATTAGAAGGATATAATGGGTTATATGGAAACCCAATGTTTAGTTATTTGAGGAACTGCCAGGCCATTTTCCAAAGCAGAGGTACATTTTGCATGCCCACATCAATGTATGAGAATTCTGATGTTTACACAACCTCATCTACACCTTTGTTATTTGACTTTTTGTTTAGTTGTCCTCCTGGGTTTGAAATGTTATATCGTTGTGGCTTCAATTTGCATTTGCCTGATTACTAATAAGGTTGAGCATCTTGTCAGGTGCTTATTGAATATTTATCTTCCTTGAACAAATGTCTGTTCAGATTCTTTTTATCTTGTAAATTGTCTTTTCCACAATTTTGTTGTAAGGGCTCATTATGAATTCTGGATGTAAGACATTTATCAGACATATGATTTACATATGTACTTTTCCTATCCTGTGAGTAATCTTTTCACTTTCTTGATGGTGCCCCTTAAAGCATAAATGTTTTTAATTAGTTGAAACCTAGTTTATTATTTTCATTTGTTGCTCATGCTTTTGGTGTCTAATCTGACAACTTTCCACCAAATTTAAGGTTGTGAAGAATTATTCCTGGTTTTTTTTTTTTTAATTTTAGTATCTTTTTTTTTTTTTTCCTTGAGGTAGGATCTTGCTCAGTCAAGTCTGACCCAGAATTCACTATGTACTCTTAGGGTGGCCTTAAACTCACGTGATCCTCCTACCTCTGCCTCCCAAATGCTGGTATTAAGCACGTACCACCATTCCCAGCCTCCTGGTTTTTTTCCCCCCTAAGAGCATTATAGTTCCACCTCATGTGAGTGTCTTTATTCCATTTTATCTTAATTTTACTAAAGGCTGCAAAGGTCCAATTTCAGTTTCTGTATGCAGTTAGTTATCCTCAAACCATGTGTCAAAAGCCACTCAACTCTGGGCTCATTTCTTAACAGTCAATTCCATTCCCTCGGTCTCTGTGTCTGCTTGCCATACTGCAGTGCCTTGACTGACTTTGCTTGTGCTACATGGTGAACTGAGAGGTGTGAATCCATATGCTTCATTCTCCTTTTCCATACCATTTGTGCATTAGGGATCCCTTGGAATTCCATGAATTTTGAAATCAGCTTGCCAACTTCAATGAACATGTCAGGTGGATTTCAGACAGGAACTCCAGTGATTCTGTAAGTCAATTGGGAGTATTAACACCCTAACTCTACTATTTCTTCCAATCCATGAACATGTGATAGCTTTCTATTTATTTATAACTCTTAATTTTTCAACAAAGTTTTGTAGTTTTCAGAGTACAAGTTTTAACTTTTCTCTATATATTCATTTCTCATAGAACTGGATTTCATAAACTTTTTCATGAAATTGTATAATGTACTTTGCATGCAATTCCCTCTATATCTATATCATTTTATGCTTTTTCATACTATTGTCAACAAAATTTTCATTTTTAAATAGTTAATTACAAGGTTTAGTAACAATTAGTTCCCATATTTTCATCTTGCATCCTGCATATTTATTACTCATTAATAGTCTTAGTGCTTTCAGGGATTCCATAAAGTTTTCTGTTATACAGGCATATATTATCTGTAAAATTTTATGTGCTCCTGTTAAATATTGATGGCTGCTTTTCCTTTTTCTTGTTTCATTTCTCTACCTAGAATCTCCAATACAAATGAAAAACAAGGCCAGGTATGGTGGCACACACCTTTAATTCCAGCCCTGGGGACCCTGAGGTGGGATGCTTGTCATGGGTTCAAGGCTAATCTAGGTTACAGAGTGAGTTCCCAGATCAGCCCAGGCTAGAGTGAGACCCTGACTAAAAACATACAAAAAAAAATACCAATTAAAAATAATGAGATCATTCTACAGTAGCTTCCTGGTAGTGAACAAACCAGAGTAAGCTCAGCAATGTCAGAGAAAACAGAGCAGAACCAAGATCTATCAATAAGACAAGAAGATAGCCAATTGCCCACAACTAGCCACCTTTACCACATCTGCCAGGGCCCTGGAGAAATTGCAGAGGAAGCAGTGACATGAACACTGTTCTTACTGCTAGCCTGACAGCCAGCTCCAGGGCCATGGTGACAGACATGGTGATCAATCGAAACCTATCAAAGCAAATATCCAGTGGCTACAGAGAACTCAATAATAAATCAGACTACAAATGTTCCTTCTGTGGCTCAAGGTACATTGTGGAAGAGAATGATTGTAAGAGACACAGAGTGGGTAGGAATACCATAAAGCATAGACCCCAGCTACCCCACAGGGGCTGACTGAGGTCTTCATGACCCTACAGTGAATCTCATAAGCCCCCTAAGGAAGGTCCCCAGGGTAATAAGAGCAGGGACAAGGGAATAAAAGAGTATAACCTGTTATAATGTATACAAAATAAAATAAATAATAAAAAAATTTAAGCTTAGAAAAAATAAGTGAAAACTAGGCATTTTGGCACATACTTTTAGCCCCAGCACTCATAAGGCATAGGTAGGAGGTAGGAGGATTGATTTGAGTTCCAGGTCAGCCTGGAATGACTGAATAAACTCCAGGTCTGCCTGGGCCAGAGTGAGACCCTACCTCAAATTAAAAAAAAATAAAGAACATGTATACCTCATTCCTGATATCCAGTCTTTCTCCACTAAGTGTAATGTTAACTGTCAGTTATGTGTAGATACCCCTTATCGTGTTCAAGCTTACTTCCTTTTATTTTTAATTTGCTGAGTGTTTCATGATGAAAGGGTGTGGAGTTCTTTGTATTTTTTGTGCATGCATTGATATGTTAATTTTTGTGATATTATAATGCTTCTCTAATGGGATAAATATTATCTAATCCTGATTTTTAATTCTTTTTTTTCTTTGTTGCTAGATTTAGTTTGATAATTTTGTATGGGAGTTTTTTACTTCCATCTTCTAAGAACTCAGCCTATCATGTTTCTTCCTTTCAATATATGTAGTTTTGAGATTGCTGGGCTTTACAAAATCAATTTTATAGTTTTTGGAGAATTACTATAAAATTTTAAATAGTTTTCTTTTAAAATACACCTGTGATTGGTATGCTATTTTTATTACTAAATCAGTTTCTTCATTCATTATAAGTTCATTCATATTGTCTATGTTTTCTTACATTGGTTTTCATGATTTGTTTCTCTCTAAGAACTTGTCCATTATGTTTGTCACATACTTAATTGTCATGAAGTTGTTTCTGTAACTCATTTGTAATTTATCTTATTTCTATAAAGGCAGCAGTGATTTGCTAAGAGCTTTATGTTTCTGATCAAATGCTGGCAGAAAAAAACTCAAAGGAAGGAAGTTGTACTCTGCTCATGATATCAGTGTCAGTTCAGCCTATGGATAGGGTGTGAAGCAGAGCAGTTAACATCATAGGAGCCATGAAGAAGAAAAAGGGAACACAAGGCAGGGACCACTGCAAGACCCAGTACCCAAGAATACAACTTCCAGTCATCTACTTCCTAGACCTCATCTTTTCTTCCTCCCATCCTGATATTACCATTCCTTAAATCAGAGTCCTTGGCCTATAATGATCTCTGTAAGTACCCTCACAGACACACTCTGAGTTGTGTTCTCAATTCAATTAAATTATCAACCAACATTAACAAGATCTCAGATTAAATAACTAAGTAAATAGGGAAGGCAGAAAGAAATATTTAAGAAAGTCAATGAAAGTAAAGCTGGTTCTTTGCAAAAACAAAATGAATTGAACTGTAGCTAAAATAGCATACTTGCACACTTGATGGAGAATTCACATTATTAGATTCAGATGGAGAGGAGAGAACATTACTTGGTTGCTAACATCATTCTTCTGCCTCTTCTTATCTTTGTGATAGAATCTCCTACTGACCCCTAGCTTTGCAGTTATTTCCCAATCCGGTCTGGTGATTCTTGGGTTCTGCTCAGCACATTACTAGGGTTACAAATGTTCATGGATGTGCCCAGATATTTTATGTGTCATAGGGATGGGACCCAAGCTGACTCTCAGGCATCCTCAGGCTCTCAGGTTTGCACTGGAAGTGCTCTTAACCACTAAACCATATCTCTAGCCCACCATTATTAAGTTTTTTTCTTGAAATATTTCCAGTTCAATCATAATTTTATTCAATTATAATTATAATACTAGTTTATTGCTTCTCAGAAGTTAAAAATGTTACTATTTTCACAAGTAACTCTTGAGCTTTAAAAATCTCATCTTAAGGATGCAATGCTAATATTTTAATTCTACTTAAATCTTTTCTCATCATTGTAGTTATTTCTTCTTTGCATACATAGGTGTGTGATGTGTATACCTGGGTTACATGTACATGTGTGTGGGTACAAGTGTGCATGTATCAACATAGTATCTACCTCTGTCACTTTATACCTTATTCTTTGAAAGAGGTCATCTTGCTGCACTTAATGCTCATGGAATTGGCTGGCCTAGCCAACCAGTGAACCCCAGGAATTACCTTTCTCTACCTCTTCCATGCTGGGATTACAGTTGTGCATCATCATGCACAGCATTTGTATGTGAGTATGGGGATGTAACTCCTTGTGCAGGAAGCAATTTACCCAATTAACCATCTGTGGCAGTTTGAATATATGTCCCCCAATATATTCAGTGTTTTACTAGTTATAGTTTGCATCTGCAATCACCTTGCTAGAGGCAAGGTCACTGGGGGCTGGTTTTAAGGTGTTAATGGTGGGTTTGAGATTCCATTGTAAAGATATGCAAATGTGCCTAGCAGGAGTTCCTGAAGTGTGCTGTGTGACCTTTTGGCTGTTTTTTTGCTCCGTGAGCTGTGTGGCTGGTTGACTTTTCTCTCTCTGCTTTGCCCTGTGGAGAGCAGGCCAGCTTCTCCTGCCATTAAGGAACTTCCCCTGGATCTGTAAGCTTCAATAAATAATATCCCTTCTTCCATAACTGTGCCTGGTCTGGAAGTTCATCTCAGCGAACCTGAAGCTGTCTGTTACAGTAAAGTGGTACGGAGGAGTGTGGGGTGAGATGAACCAGACTGTGTTGGATGTTCGTCTTTTGGAACTTTTGTTTTGGAGGAATGGGCATGGACTTGGTGCTTGCAACTGAAGATGCCTTCTGGAGTGGTAAGCCAAGTTTTATGGACTATTCTGATGAGAGTTTGAGAATGCTAAGTGCAGACAGTATTGAACTTCGAGGCTTGGCTTATGAGCTTTCTAAGGGGAAGAGTGCAGAGGACTTTGTTGGAACTGGGCTACTGGCATAAGGGATGGCTACGTTCCGCTATCCAGGCCCAGAGTGTTTGACCAAACTTAAATTTGTAATGGACTGATGTGCTTGGCTAAAGATATCTGACTGAGATTTTAAGATTTTAAGTTGGAAAACCTGAAGCAAGTTAAAAGTAGAGGCATTGAGACTGGTGGAGCTGCTATAGTCAAACACATTAGCAATCTTAAGGAAGGTGGAAGGAAGGTGGTCGGATGGCTTTACATTAAAACAATGGAGAGGATGCCTGAGGAAAGACTGTTAGAAATGCAAATTCTTGGAAAGAGCTGACTGGAGAAGGAACCTGCTTTTCAAGGCTATGATTTATTTTGTCCCTGGATTAAGAATATGGCTGTGTCCTGCACACCTGGTGTTAGTTTTGGAAATATGAAAAATACATGGAGTGGTCATGAATTGCACACAGTTCCAGGAGCCGCTGCTGAGATGCAGCATGAGGCAGGGCATGAAGTCCCTGAAGAATAGGCTGGAAGAGCCTTTTGGAAGATGGACCGTGGTTTGCATGGAGACCTGAAGATATTTTGGATATACCAGGACTATGTAAGGGCCCCATGTAGTGCAGTGTTGGCATGGGATGAAAGTTTTCCCTGGCTACTCTGCCCAGCTGGAGGGGCTGAATTGGAAAACCTGGAGACTGTCAGTCTCTGGTTATATTGAACTTGAACTGCAGAAGTTTGATGACGGCTGATGGTGGTTGAGTTTGCATTGTTCTAGTCTCTCCTTGCTATGCCTTATGCCAGTTAAAAATGTTTACTCTGTGCCTTTACATGTTGAAAATATTTAACTTGTTTGATTTTACAGGACTCACTATCTTAAGTTGATCAAGACTGTGAGAACCTTTGAAATTGGACTGAGTACAATTTACAATGTGTGATAGTTATAAATCTATTGGGGGCCAGGAGCTAAATATATTGGGGGCCAGGAGCGGAATGTGGTAGTTTGAATATATGTCCCCCAATATATTCAGTGTTTTACTAGTTATAGTTGGCATCTGCAATCACCTTGCTAGAGGCAAGGTCACTGGGGGCCCGGTCTTAAGGTGTGGTGATGGTTTGAGATTCCATTGTAAAGATATACAAATGTGCCTAGCAGGAGTTCCTGAAGTGTGTTGTGTGACCTTTTGGCTGTTTTTTTGCTCTGTGTGCTGTGTGGCTGGGGGCTTTGCTGTCTTGCCTGGTCCTGTGGAGAGCAAGCTACTTCTTCTGCCATTATGGAACTTCCCCTGGATCTGTAAGCTTCAATAAATAATATCCCTTCCTCCATAACTGTGCCTGGTCTGGAAGTTCATCTCAGCAAACCTGAAGCTGTCTGCTACACCATCTCTTCAACCTCCGCTGCTTATTTTAAATGAATAATATTGGGCTATGGCCATTGCTACATAAAATGATGACTTGTAAAGATATAAGTAGCATTCAAAAATATGTAGTGTTCATATAAGAGGAAATTATACTTAATCACAAATCATTTATATTATAAATAAGAATGTATCTGATCTCAAAAAACAGTCTATAAATAGGACTTGTTTCACATTGTACATGTTATTATGCTTAAAACCATGTACAAAATAAAATTTTAAGGAATCCTATTTCCCCAATAACAGTAAAATATTGGGGAAAGAAGAAAATATATATTAATATCCTCATGTGAGGGCTGGAGAAATTACTCAGTGGTTAAGGTACTTGCCTATTTAACATAACACTTGGAGTTCAACTCCCCAGTACCTACTTGGAACCAGATACACAAAGTGGCACATGAGTCGGTGTCCAGTTGGAATGGGTTGAGGCTCTGGCATGCCCATTCTCTCTATCTGTCTCTATTCTATCTCTCTCTACTTGCAAATAAATGAATAAATATTTTAAAATTAATATATTTTTTAAATCTTTATGTTAAAAATGGATAATATTTTAGGAGAACATTAAAGTTAGCAAGCACATTAGAAAAAATATGATGTCATCTGGAAAGAAGAAAATTTTCAGCTCAAATGAAAAAGATAGTCAGTTATGAAGAGGAAGACTGGTTTTTTTCCAACCTTCATCTTAGAACTGCTTTAAGTAAAACAAAAACAATGAAAGACCATCTAAGAAACCCTTGTTCTTGAAAATCACCATGGCTATGGCTTCATAAATGTAATATTTTGTCACAGTGGTGGAAAGCTGATTAACATAACCATTATTACATTGTGTGTTTTCCAGAGGAAAAATGGACTTTAAAAAATATTGGTGAATTCCTTAAGCCTAACTGCTGTAGAGATGTTTTAATGTAAGTTCAAGTGGATAGATGTCCATTTATATTTATTCAGGGAGGGCAAGTATTTTAGAGGTCTGTACTTCTTATCATGAAATGTGGAAGAGTAACTCTGATCTACCTAATCTGCTACCATCCCAGATGCAGATAGTTCTATGTAAGTATGCATTTGGAAATCAATATTACCTAATGATTCTGGCATCTCTGACTTTGACAATATGTACATTCAAGGCTATTTCATTTTTAGATCTGTCCTAGGAGGACACAAACACTATCAGAGGAAAATGGAAATTTTCTTTAATAAACCATACTTTTGGTACATTCATTTCAGTAATACTTGAAACAAAAAAATGTCTTTCAGGAGCCATAGTGTTTCCAAAAGGCTACAGGGTCTGGACAACAGGGTTTTAGAGCCACAAACTGTGAAGAGAGGTGTTCAATCAGAATGTATGTAATAAGCACCTAATATACTATTAGCATGCAGCTGTTTATTCTTTAAGGAATAAGTTTTCATAGACGCGGACCTTCTTTCTGGGCCATATCTTACACAAAACACCTCAGGAACAGGGGTAATCTGGGAGATTTTTACAATGAAACACTACCCTCAGAACATTTCAAACTGCTCACTGTCAATCTTGCATCTGGGAACTAACTATGAATTTCATGGGATTCTTTTTTTTTATGATAGGCAACTAATCAGTCTTGATCCTATGATAAATTTAAATACTAACTAATCCACTTTGAATAGGGATTAAGCTGTAATGTGGGAGGAAAGTTTTCATTAGAATTTATTATAGCAGTTTGAAATCTGAATGCTGCATCTTCTAAATAAGATGCAGCCATTTCTAGTGATTGTTAACTCAGAGCTTAAACGACCTCATTATCAATTAATAGAAAAAAATGATAAAACCTGTAATGACTGAGGGAATTCTCACCTCCACCCACCTCTTTTTCTTCTTGAAATGTGTAGCTTTTATTATTTTTAAACAAAAGATGCCAAAATAGAATAATTACTATCAACAAAACAAAAAAATAAACATAACAAATTCAAGTTTCTTCTGTCAAGGATAATTTGATGTGCATGAAAAATGGGATATGTATTACAAACTTCCTTACTTTGATATATGTTTTATTTTTTGTTGGGTTCATAGTTGTTAAATTATTTGATGAATTCAGGATGGAAATTTGATCAGATAATCATCTGTCACTGTCATATTTTCCATATTTTGAACAAAATGTCTAATATTCTAGAGCTAAAGTTGAGTAATCACTTCCAAATCTGAGTAATAGTTCATTCAAAATAATCACCATTATAGTACAATGATTTAAAATTTGATGTTTGCAGACTTAAGCCAAGAGTATTAAACATTTCTCTTTCTCATTAGAAAATAAAGGCTTCTGTGAGTACCTGTTTGAGAACTGAATGAAGGACATGAATTGTTCTGGGAACTCACTGTCTATGAGAGTATTTCACTCAAAATACAAAATTATACCTTAAACTGCAGTGAATTGTTCTCAAATTTTAGTGCTATGCTTTTATACTCTGCATAAAATGTAATGTTCAGTGTTTTAATCCACTGAACCCTATGACTTTTTAAAAGTCATTTTTATCTTAAGTTGTGCTTGGCACAGTGGGAGTGGTATGTAGAGATTTACTTATTTCATTTTCAAAGTGGCCTTAATAACAGCAGATACCGTTAGACATCTCATAATGTATGTGAGAAATAAGAAGCTCAGAGAGGTTCAACAGCTTGTCCACGGGCACACAGTGTTAATAGCAGAGGTGAGATTCAATCCTCTGTGGTATTACATGTTTAAATCTGACCTACAATACTGCCTTGGATTGCTCTCTGTCCAGTTGGTTATATGCACCCAAACTTCCAATTCCTGCCATAAGGGAATAGTTTTGGCTTCCATAAAAGAAGCACCTTGAGGTTCCCTTCTTCATCTCAAGATTGAATTTCTTTCACTCTTGTGACTTGAAAGGAACTCAGTCCCTTCTTATAATCCCAGTTACTAAAATGAAAAACATCACCATTGCAGGCCATTCTCAGAAGATATCTTTGATTATTTTAATTTTTTTTTAAATTTATTTATTTTAAGGGAGTGAGACAGAGCAAGAGAGAGAGAGAGAGAGAGAGAGACAGAGAGAGAGAGAGAATGGGTGCCCTCGACCTGTAGCCACTTCAAAAACTCCAGATGTATGTGACATTTTGTGCATCTGGTTTCATGTGGGTACTAGGGAAATGAATCTGGGTCATTAGGCTTTTCAGGAAAGCATCCTAATGACTGAGCCATTTCTCAGCCCCCCTTTGAGTTTTGTATTCATTGTCATCCTTCACAGCTTCTTTCCCACCAGTTCAATCCTGATGTCCCAGTATGACTTATGTGTACCTTTACAACATGGACTTGATAGCAATGACTTTGCTGAATTTGACTCCCCTACATAGATTACAGCATATGTGTGCATTCCTTCATTTTCTCTTCTAGGTCTTATATTTTTTTTCTCCACATCCTCCTCCTCAGTTTATATCAAGATTGAATAGTTTATGCTGTAGTGATGATTAGACTAAAATATCATACTTTTTCAGCTCTGCTTCTATGAGTGGGTGGTTTTCAAGGTCTTCCCAGGCAGAGGTTCACTGCTGGAAGAGACATTGATTCTTTTTTTAAAATATTTTATTTTTTTTTTATTTATTTGAGAGAGAGAGAGAAAGAAAGAAAGAGAGAGAGAGAGAGGGAGAGAGGGAGAGAGAGAGAAAGAAAGAAAGAAAGAAAGAAAGAAAGAAAGAGAGAGAGAGAGAGAAAGAAAGAGAGAGAGAGAGAGAGAGAAGAAAGAAAGAAAGAAAGAAAGAAAGAAAGAAAGAAAGAAAGAAAGAAAGAAAGAAAGAGAAAGAAAGGGCATGCAAGGGCCTCTACCTCCTGCAGACTCCAGAAGTATGTACCACCGTGTGTGTCTGGTTTAGGTGGGTACTGGGGAATTGAATCTAGGTCTTTAGGCTTCTCAGGCAAGTGTCTTAACTACTAAACCATTTCTCCAGCACGAGACACTGATTCTTAACCTGAAGGGACATATATTCTGTTCAAAATTAGTTTGTGGATCCAAGTTAAAGGAACATATGAATGGGAAAATAGAATATGGAAATATGCAGTAATCTTTGGTGATCACTCCTACCTCATATTAAAATTTCAAAAATGGTATGTATAGGTTGGAAAAGTTGATATTTACTCAATTCTGTGAATTATTTTATTATTAAGCTATTTTCTCTTCAATCTGCTGATCTGCACTTCAAATGAACCTGTAGCATTTCTGACACTTTGCTCTTCATTCTGTGCCCATGAGTAGATGATGCTTGTCTACAGAGGTAAAGTTCCTGGTGATCCTGGTGTGTATGGTGCAGTGCAGGTCGGACCCTAGCCAGGCCACCTGCTAGGAGGAACCAGGAAGTGGCTTCTGTGGAAGTGGTCTTCTGCACAGGCCTGGTGTGACAACAGCTAGTGAGCTGGTCAAAAGAAGGGAATCACCCCATACACCGATTGGCCAGCCAAACCCTAAAAAAACCCTGCACTTCTCTGAATAAAAGAGTTTGCAGCAGTCTGGTCCCTGCCTGTTTCCATCCAACTCCTGGTGTCTCTTTTGGGACTCTGCACCTCTCACCCCCTACCTTGGTTGGCCCTAGGAGGGACCTAAAACTGGTGCTCTTTTCATCTCCTCTGTTTCTTCATTGTCGAGTTGATGTTGCTTTGTGACCTTTCTGTATTGAGGAATTAGTGAGTCCACCTGTATTATAAGTTTAGCTTACTGCTAAGTTTCTTACAGGTCACAAGAGTCTTCTTTCTTTAATGTTTTTGTCCTTTTTCTTTTTTTTTCATTATAAGATTTAATGCTACAAAAGTCTTGGGTCCCCCAGGTAACTAGCTCAGTATTGAGAGTTATGTAATTTATAGTGTTTAGTTTCTTTTCATATTGTAATAGAGATTAAAAACAAAATAAATAACTCAAATTTAATACTGTATTATTCTTGATGAATGGGATATCTGAATTTTAACTTTATTTGGATTTTTGAACCTATTTCTGAGAATAAATTTTATTATAATTATGTAATTCTTTATATATTTCAAAAGGTCATCTTAAATTGACTGAATGTGTTTAGGTGACAAGTGATTGCTATTTTCCATGAGTCTATTCACCAATCATGAACTTTATTTTTTGAAATGTCTATTCATATCATTTCTCACTTTTTTGTGGAGTAGTTGTGCTTTTCTTTATTAGTTATGGACATACTCAGTATATAAGCAAATAGCACGTGTTGGTACCATCTTTATCCTCATCTGTGCCCCCTCCAAAGGGACCCTCTTATTTAGAGAAGCAGGTCATCCCCATGGGGATTTTGGGTCATGCAATGTGGGGGCAGCTGTCAGTTATGGGGAAGAGGCAATGTCTCTGTGCATAATGCTCCAACTTGTGGCTGTAACCATCTTTCCACTCCCTCTTCCAAGAAATTCCCTAAGCAATGTTGGGTGCATTTTAAGTCTACTACAGTGATGGGCTTTTAAGAGCCTCTGGATCTCTGTCTTGGTAGGTGTTGAGTATCCTTAGTATCTATCTTCTTCACCCTTGTTCTGGTATCAGATTCACTAAAAAAAAAAAGTTCTGGCTCATTTTCCCAGTTCCTCTGTGGTTTCAGCTGGGGACATTGTGGAGTGCAATAGGTCATTTATCTCCTAAGGTCCTGCTACCATCTGAAAAGGAGAAGCAGATTTTCCAATGGAGAGTGAAGTCGGCACAGGATGGGATGACCATTATTAGTTTAGAGAGAATTTAATAGCACTAGACCCTCTTGTAGCCCTAGATTAGTGGGAGCTTGATATTGGAAAGCAAACTCATCTGTTTCCTAGTTCCAAATAGGGGTTCCTTCACAGTGAGCAGATCTGTTAGCCAATCCAAGAGCAGTTGGGTACTCACCTCAGCTGTGTGCCATGATTGCACTTGTGTGAGCATCACGTCAGGTTGTTTGCTGCTAAGTAGCTTAGACGTTGAGCTGCTCTGACAGATGTTGGCCCCTTTTCCCTAGTAGCTCATGTAGCAACTTCTAGCACTAGACAGGCTGTCTGGGGGCTGGCTGTCTTCCAGAATCCAGCCAGGTCTCTCCATGTTCCATACCTACAGCATATGGTGTCTTCAGCATTAGGGTCTTACCATTAACCTTTGGTGGGTAATCAAGTGCTCTGACAGAAGTCTGCCTTGCTTTGGGAAATCTTATAGGTCTCTCTAATAAACAGCTCATTGTAGGTATTAAGCACATGCTGGTACTGGTAGTTACAATGCAGCACCAAGGGAAAAGAAAGTAGAAAAAGAAAAAAAAATAGAAAAAAGAAAGGAAAAAGAGAAATAAGAGAAATTTAATGTTAGGCTTCATCTCACCCTCTCCAGGGTCCATCGATTCAGATGCTCCCTCTAAGGTCCTGTTGATGGTTCAAACTTTTAGTATATATTCCAGAGTATAGAATTATCTGGTAGCAGTGAAATTTGGCATTAGTTTTGTGTTACCCGTCCCCCGCCCACACACACCCTTAACGTCCCTCAAGCCCTACCCTCCCTATTGTCCAAGCCTTGAGCTGCTGATTAGGTATGTCAGCATCTCTGGCTGATCCAGTTTGGGAGCAGCAAATCAGTGAGACCATGTGACATGTCTTTCTGTGATTGTGTGAGTTCACTGAGTGTAACGTATTCCAAGTTCGACCATTTTTCTACAAATTTCATTGTGTCATTTTTTTCTAAGTGCTGAGTGGAATTCCATTGTGTAGATATACCACAACTTGGTTATCCATTCATATTTTGTCAAAGGCCTTTTCTGCACCTATTGAAATGATCATGTGGTTTGTGTAATTAAGCTTATTTAAGTGGTGTATTACATTAACAGATTTCCCCATGTTGAACCAACCTTGCATTCCTGGGATAAAATCTTCTTGATCAAGTTAGATGTTTTAGATATGTTGTTGAATTCAGTTTGTCGGGATTTTGTCCAGGATCTTTGTGTCTAAGTTTATCAGGGATATAGTTCTATTATTTTCTTTTCTTGTTGTATCTCTACTAGCTTTGGTATTACGGTAATACTAGCTTCATAAAAGGAGGTAGGGAACTCTCCCTGTTCTCTAATTGTGTGGCACAGTTTGAAAAAAAAAAAAATGGTTTCAGTTCTTCCATGAAGGTTGTATAGAATTCAGATGAGAAGCCATCTGATCATGGACTCTTCTTTATAGGGAGCTGTTGCAGACAGCTTCAGGTTCGCTAAGATGAACTTCCAGACCAGGCACAGTTATGGAGGAAGGGATATTATTTATTGAAGCTTACAGATCCAGGGGAAGTTCCATAATGGCAGAAGAAGTGGCCTGCTCTCACAAGGCCAGGCAAGAGAGCAAGAAACCAACCAGCCACCACAGCACACAGAGCAAAACTACAGCCAAAAGGTCACACAGCACACTTCAGGAACTCCTGCTAGGCACATTTGCATATCTTTACAATGGAATCTCAAACCCACACCTTAAGACCAGCCCCCAGTGACATTGCCTCTAGCAAGGTGATTGCAGATGCAAACTATAACTAGTAAAACACTGAATATATTGGGGGACATATACTCAAACTACCACATTCTGCCCCTGGCCCCCAATATATTTAGCTCCTGGCCCCCAATAGATTTATAACTATCGCACATTGTAAATTGTACTCAGTCCAATTTCAAAGGTTCTTACAGTCTTGATCAACTTAAGATAGTGAGTCCTGTAAAATCAAACAAGTTAAATACTTTCAACATGTAAAGGCACAGAGTAAACATTTTTAACTGGTATAAGGCATAGCAAGGAGAAACTAAAACAATGCAAACTCAACCACCATCAGCCGTCATCAAACTTCTGCAGTTCAAGTTCAATATAACCAGAGACTGACAGTCTCCAGGTTTTCCAATTCCGCCCCTTCAGCTGGGCAGAGTAGCCAGGGAAAACTTTCATCCCATGCCAAAACTGCTCTCCATGGTAGCCCTTTTGCACAGTCCTGGTATATCCAAAACATCTTCAGGTCTCCATGCAAACCACGGTCCATCTTCCAAAAGGCTCTTCCAGCCTATTCCTCAGGGACTTCATGCCCTGCCTCATGCCACATTTCAGCAGCAGCTCCTGGAACCGTGTGCAATTCATGACCACTCCATGCATTTTTCATGCTTCCAGAACTAATATCAGGTGTGCAGGACACAGCCATATTCTTAATCCAGGAACAAAATAAATCACAGCCTTGAAAAGCAGGTTCCTTCTCCATTAAACACTCTTTCCAAAAGTTTGCATTTCTAACAGTCTTTCCTCAGGCATCCTCTCCATTGTTTTAATGTAAAGCCATCCGACCACCTTCCTTCCACCTTCCTTAAGATTGCTAATGTGTTTGACTATAGCAGCTAAACCAGTCTCAATGCCTCTACTTTTAACTTGCTTGAGGTTTTCCAACTTAAAATCTTAAAATCTCAGTCTGATATCTTCAGCCAAGCACATCAGTCCATTACAAATTTAAGTTTGATCAAACACTCTGGGCCTGGATAGCGGAACGTAGCCATCCCTTATGCCAGTAGCCCAGTTCCAACAAAGTCCTCTGCCGTCTTTCCTTCCCCTTAGAAAGCTCATAAGCCAAGCCTCGAAGTTCAATACTGTCTGCACTTAGCATTCTCAAACTCTCATCAGAATAGTCCATAAAACTTGGCTTACCACTCCAGAAGGCACCTTCAGTTGCAAGCACGAAGTCCATGCCCATTCCTCCAAAACAAAGGTTGCAAAAGACGAATATCCACACGGTCAGGTTCATCTCACCCCACACTCCTCGGTACCACTTTACTGTTGCAGACAGCTTCAGGTTCGCTGAGATGAACTTCCAGACCAGGCACAGTTATGGAGGAAGGGATATTATTTATTGAAGCTTACAGATCCAGGGGAAGTTCCATAACGGCAGAAGAAGTGGCCTGCTCTCACAAGGCCAGACAAGAGAGCAAGAAACCAACCAGCCACCACAGCACACAGAGCAAAACTACAGCCAAAAGGTCACACAGCACACTTCAGGAACTCCTGCTAGGCACATTTGCATATCTTTACAATGGAATCTCAAACCCACACCTTAAGACCAGCCCCCAGTGACATTGCCTCTAGCAAGGTGATTGCAGATGTAAACTATAACTAGTAAAACACTGAATATATTGGGGGACATATATTCAAACTACCACAGGAGCTTTTTGATTACATTTTCTTTTTTGAAAATATTTTATTTTTATTTATTTATTTGAGAAGGAAAGAGACTGAGTGAGACAGAATGGGTGTGACAGGGCTTCCAGCAACTGCAAATGAACCACAGATTCATGTGCCACCTTGTGCATCTGGCTTACATGGGTACTGGATGATGGAACCAAGGTCCTTTGGCTTTGCAGGCAAAGTGCTTTAACTGCTAAGCCATTCCTTCAGCTTTGATTACCTTTTAAATCACACTGCATGTTATGGGTTTGTTTAGGAGATTAATCTGCTCTGAATTTAGTTTTAGTAGGTGATATGTGTCCAGTAATTTATCTATTTCTTCTAGATTATCCAGTTTTGTGGAGTAGAGGTTTTGGAAATAAGTCCTGATACTTCTTCCAGTTTCGCTATGTCTGTTGTGAACTCTCCTTTTTCATTTCTAATTTTGTTATTTTGAAATGTCTCCTTTTTTTTGCTTGATCAAATTGGCCAGGGGTTTATTAATCTTGTTTATTTTTTTCAAAGTACCAGCTCTTTTATTCATCATTTTTTAAATTGTTTTCTTACTTTCCAGTTCATTAATTTCTGCTCTGATCTTGAGTATTTCTTTCCATCTGGAGCTTTTTGTTTTTCCATTGCCTTTAGATGGATGTTTAGGTTATTGATTTGGGATCTCTCTGTTTTTGTTATGAAGGCATTTTCTGCTATGAATTTTCCTCTAAGGACTGCCTTCATTGTGTTCCCTAAGTTTTGGTATGATGTGTTCTCATTTTCATTCAAGTCAAAAAATTTTACAATTTACTTTTTTTATTTCATCCCCTACCCATTTATTGTTTAAAATGTGTTGGTCAGTCTCCAGGAGCTAGTGGAGTTCTTGGAGCATCTCTTGTTGTTAATTTCTAGCTTTATAGCACTATGATCTGATATCATGCAGGAAATTATGTCAAATTTCCTAAATATATGGAGGTAGGCTTTAAGGCCCAGTATATGATCTATTTTAGAGAAGTCTCCATAGAATACTGAGAAGAATGTGTATTCTGTAGATGTTGGGTAAAGTGTTCTGTAGATGTCTGTTAGGTCTAGTTCTTGAGCTCTCTTACTTCCCTGTTAATTTTCTGTTTGGATGATCTATATATTGATGGTAGTGGAGTACTGAAACCGTCAATATGAAGGTGTTGCTGTTTATTTCTGTTTTGTCATCATGTAGGTTTTGTTTTATGAATTGTGGTGCACTTGTATTTGGTGCATCGAGATTGATGATTGTGATATCCTCTTGTTGGATCATTCCCTTTATGGGTAATAAGTGCCCTTCTTTGTCTTTTTTTTTTTTTTTTTTATTACTTTTGGCTTGAATTCTATTTTATCCAATATTAGTATAGCAGTGTCTGCTTGTTTCTTATATCCATTTGCTTGGAATTCCATTTTCCACCCTTTCACCCTGAGGAATGTTTGACTTTAGTGGTCTTGAAGACAGCAGATTTAGGGGTCCATATGGGTGGTGGAGTGGGATGTCACCAACCTGGTGGTGTAGTCCCAATGGTGGGTGGTGGGATGGGGAAGGGGATGGCATGGTCCATATGGCAAGTGGTGGGACTAGGACAAGGGATGTTGCAGTCCAGGTGGTGGGTGGTGGGAAGGAGGATGAAAGATGGGGGATGGGGGAGGAGATGGAGTGGTCTCAGGGGTGGGTGGTGGGCCAGGAGGGGATGGTATGGTGCCTGCCAAAAGGCAGGATGGGGGGGATGGGATAGCATGGTCCTATGGTGAGTGGAGGGTCAGGGTGATGAGACAGCATGGGCCAAGTGGCAAGTGGTGGGGAAAGGGAGGAGGAAGGGAGGAGGAAGGGAGGAGGAAGGGAACAAAAGTGTTGGAGGGAGGAATGACAAATGGTTGGCAGGGGGTGGGAGGGGATGGTGAGGGGCCCAGATCTGCAGAGCACACAGGTAGAGGAGAGAGCCTGGTTTGTGGTGAGGTGGCTGGCATGGCTGTTAGCCCCAGTGCTTGAGAGGTCTTGGTGGTCTAGTGGGCTAACCAAGGGCATGGGAATCAGCAGAATCCCTACTTTGCTCCTCTGCAGACCTCTCACTGGAGGTCTGCTAGGACCTGCTAACTCTGGAACCCTACAGATCTTGCCTAGTATCACCCCAGAAGCTGAAACATGGTTAGGCAGACACTATCTTGACTAGACATCTCAGTTGTGTTTTTTGATTTTTTTTTTGAAAATGTGTTATATGAGTTCTTAATATATTCCAGATTCAAATTACATGTATTTGGCACAAATATTTTTCTTCCATTATATAGTACATATATTTTTTCAATTTTTTTATGAGATAAAATTATAAATTTTGATCTTTTTAGCATTATTTAATCTCATGGATGATTAATATTTTACTATTTTTTATTTTAAGGTTTTCCTACTCTCAAAATGTAAAAAAAAAATTCTTCAGATATTTTCTTTAAATTTCTTTAAATTTTCTTTAAATTTAATTTCTTTAAATTGTATTTTTATATTTGGACATAAGATACATTGTGGATTAATTTTTTTCTGTGTGGAATGCTCAAACTGTTATGTAGAGAAACAACTATTCAAGACAATTTGTTGAAAAGACTAATTTCCCTACTGAATTGCTTTGGTTCCCTGTGGACACCATCTACCACATATATGTGGTTTACTGCTAGACTGTATTCTGTTGATTGTAATGTATTGCTCTAACCTTCACAAACATCTCAGTCCCTTGATTTCTGTTGCTGTAAATTAGGTCCTGAATCAAATATTCCTTCAAAATCCTTTTCCAAAATTGATCTAGTATGGAATGTATCAGATCCCTTGCATTTGCCAATAAATTTTATAATAAGCTTTTCTATTTCTGCAAAATGTTTTTGCCGGGACTTTATTCTGGATTTCTTTGAATATGTAGAATTATTTAGTGACAATGGACATTTTAACACATTGAGTTCTCTAAATATGTAACTATGTTATATTGGTAGAGTTTTAAATTTCTAGATCTTCCAAAATTTCTCTTGGAAATATTTTGCAGCATTCATTTTCAAAATCCTGCATGACTTCTAGAGTATTTTATATCTTGGTATATGATTATAAACATTATAATCTTAATTTAATTGTCTAATCCATCATTTGAAATTTATAACTTTTGAAATATAATTTTTTTTTCAATATAATTATACACCATACTGTTAAGTTTACTTAACAGCTGTTTAGGTTCTTATTTATTTATACATTTATTTTGTGTGTGTGGTGTGTGTGTATACAGATAAGTGCTCTTACAACTGCCTACATGATCACTGTGGTAGGGGTTCACTCACATTCATTGGCCAGAATAGAACCTCTGGTATCTCAGTCCATTACTCTCCAAATGGTCTTGTTTTGAGCCAGAGTCTCTGTTATTACTGTTTCTGGAACTTAAAGGGCTTAGTGGATTCCTGGGTCTTTGTTCCTCTATGGCATTATGATTATAAGCATCCCTAAACCTTTACAAGGAATCTGGAGATTAGAACGTCTAGAAGTCTCAGGACCTCATGTTTACACAGGAGGTGCCACTTAACCACTGAACTATTTTTCAGCCCCTTTTGAGGTTTTCTTATAATAAATTATTCATGCTGCTTTATGTTATCATGATATTGTTAAATACTGTTTTACCTATTTCCAATTGTAAATTATATTTTTAATTTACTTCCTTACTCTTTTGACTAGTGCTTCCAGTATAACATTGAGTAGAAACTGTGAGGAAAAAAAATGTTTTATTCTAGATCATAAGGAGAAACTTTCAATATTTAATCATTAAATGTAAGAACATCTATATATTCTATGTAAATGATTTTTATAGAACTGAGAAAATTTTCTCCTTTACCTAGGTTGCTCAGTTTTCCAAAAAAATCATGAACAGAAGTTGATTTCTTTTCAAGTGCTTTATTCTCATTTACTATGTGGTTTTTATCTTTTAGTATATAAATATTATGACACTATCTTTGATTTTTAAATACATAACTGATCTTATATTTTAATTGACAATTCATTTGTCAAAATCATCAAGGATGTATTTTAAATGTTAATATAAGACATTATTATTATTTAAAATGTGTTTGAATTTTATTTTCTAGTATTTTGTTAAGGATTTTAGAACCTATGCTTATAAGGTTACTGGTCTATAAATTTCTTCTCTAATAATGTCTTTGATTTTTGTATCAGACTTATCTGCCCTCATGAAATCATTTGGTATGTATCCCCTTCTCTTTTCCTTCTTCTGTACATGTTTGATAGAATCCACCAGTGAAGTCATCTGGGCTTGCTTGAAATCTTCAAATTACAAATTCAGTTTATCTCCTCCCTACAGACCTATTCTGATCTTACAATCCTCATTGTTACAATTTGGGAAAGTTACATCTCCCAGGAGTTGTGCATTTCATCTGTTCTGCTAAATTTATCATCATAGACTGAGAGAAAAACCTTTGTCATTTTAATGCCTATAAAATCTGTTGTTATAATCCTTTATTTGGTGTTGTTTTTGGAAATTTTTATTTTTCCTTCTTTCTTTGATAAACCCTCACTGTGGAAAGTAACTATTGTTGAGTTTATTGGTTTCTATATTTATTCATCTTCACTGATTTATGTATTTATTTTCATTTTTTATATTTTGCTGTATTTGTTTTGAATTTACTTTGCTTTAATAGTCTTCCATTTCTTAACATATAAGTCATTTGGTTTACATCTCTTTCTTCTGTAAGCAATAAGATAACCATTTCTATCTTAGGATACTTCAGCATCTGTTATATTATTTTCATAGGTTTTGTTTTTATCACAGTTATAGTACTGGATTTCCTGATAAATCATTTCATCTTACATTTTTAATTATATCACTGAGTTTTAAATACATAGCATGGTGATACTTCCATAATATTGGCAGATTAATTTTTTAAAAAGTGTAAAATACAGCTTTCAATTTGAGAAAACATATTTTTAGAATAATTAGAAATACTTTAGATTTGAGAACAAATCACCAAGTGGCACATGAATATTATGGACGATTATAATTTTTCTTAGTGATCTAGTTAATTGTAACACAGGATTCAGCATTCGAAGAGGACAAAAATCTCACTCAAAATACATTTTAAGCTGGGCGTGGTGGCGCATGCCTTTAATCCCAGCACTCGGGAGGCAGAGGTAGGAGGATCGCCGAGAGTTCGAGGCCACCCTGAAACTACATAGTTAATTCCAGGTCAGCCTGGGCCAGAGTGAGACCCTACCTCAAAAAACCAAAAAAAAAAAAAAAATACATTTTAGTCTGTTGTCTTTTTTTTTTCCTATTAATTGGCAGCTTTCATAGTTACAGAAAATAAACCCTGATAATTCCCTCCCTTCCCCCATTTTCCCCTTCATAGATCTACACTCCATCATATCCCTTCCCTCTCTCCATTAGTCTCTCTTTTATTGTAATATCATCTTTTCCTTCTACCATGAGGGTCTTATGAAGGTATTGCTAGGCACTGCGAGGTCATTGATTTCAATGCCAATTTCTGTCTGGTCAATTTCATTGTAAGCAGTCCTACCCTTCCTTTGGCTTTAACATTCTTTCCACTACCTTTTTGCAATAGACCCTGAGCCTTGGAAGGTGTTATAGATGTTTTAGTGCTGAACATTTCTCCATCACTTCTTCTCAGCACTATGGTGCCTTTTGAGTCATCCCAGTGGTCACTGTGATTTGACAAGAGAAGCTTCTCTAACCAAAAGTAAGAGTAGCATTAATATATGGGTTTGAATATTAAGTAAAGTGCTTACAGGGCAGTTTGGTGAGCAGAATATATGCATTAACCGGACAAGAGCAGGCATTACACTCCTAATGCTCATGATCTCCCCACCATAGGCTTTTAATTAGGTTTTCAGTACTAGGTATGTATTCCTTCCCATAGAGTGGGTCTCCAGTCCAATTAGATAGCAGTTGGTTTCCCATAAAACAGATATACCACTGTTGCTCCTGTTAGCAAGTTTGGCCTGGTTGCCAAACTTGAGGCTTGCAGTGTCCACTGCTTTCACCACTGATGTCTTCTTAATGCATCATTAAATGATTATTTAAATAGGCTCAAGTTGAAATGTGATACAGTTTTAAAACTTTTATCTTTGAATATTCACAGTTATTATTCAACATTAAGAAAATCATTGCTCACTTGTAAAATAAAGAGGAACATACTAAATGTAGCCAAGATAATTTATTGCATCACTATTTGTTTATTCTTCACTTCACTTATTAACTATTCCTTTCCATGTCTTTGTACTTTACAGTTTGTGTATTTGATCATTTATTGTAACATATAAGAAGGACAACTGTTTCTTTTTCAGTGAATATCAAAGCTGAGGTCAAATATTGAGGATTTTTGGCCTTCTGTTGCAGTCAGGTTCACATTGCTGGCAGAAATCACACAACCAAGAGTAGCTTTTTGGGAATAAAAAGGTTTATTTTGGCTTATATACTCAAAGAGAGGCTCCATCATGGCAGTGGAAAACAATGGCATGAGAAGAGGGTGTACATCACCCCTTGGCCAACATAAGGTTGACAACAGCAACAGAAGACTGTGCCAAACACTGGCACAGGGTAACTGGCTATAACACCCATAAGCCCACCCCCAACAATACAGTGCTTCCAGAGGACAATGATTCCCAAATATCCATCAGCTGGGAACTGAGCACTCAGAACACTTAAATTTATGGGGGACATCTGAATCAAACTACCACATTCTTCCTCTGGCCCCCATAAACCGATAATCATCCATGATGTAAAATGCAATGCATTCAGTCCCACTTTAAAAGTCCCCATAGTTTTGATCAATCTTAATGATGTTCAAACATTCCCATAACCCAAGGTCTTTTAACTGAGTCATAATGCCAAAAATAATCTCAAAATCCCATAATGGCACAGAATCAACACTCACACTGCAAAAGATGACATTGAGCATACTCAAGCAATACATAGTTTAAACAGGGCAAACACCAAACTCTGTAGCTCCAAGTCCAACAGCTCTAGCCAGTGACATGTTTCTAAGTCTGATAATTCTAACCAACTTCAATTCTCCAGAATTCCAATTCCACCCCTCAAGCTAGACTACTCATAATCCTGGAAAATTTCATTGGAGTGGCAATTTTCCTTAGCAGCCATCTCGTGGTCTCGGTATCTCCGGTGGGTCCCCACTGCAACCCACAGTTCATCCTCAAGGCACCATCCGGTCTCCATGTAGGCAATCCAGATTCACACTGCCTATGGCCATTTCCAAAACACAAGGCAGTGTTGCAAGGTCAATGACCCTTTCTTTCCTTCATTTCTTATACTCCATAATACCAGGTAGGGTGCCAATTTGTTAATAAAAGGGGGAATAAAGCAGACTTTGAAGAACAGGACACTCTTTGAGCATTTGGGCCCCTTCAAAGAGTACATTCTTTCTGGTGTCCTAGTGCAGGTCAGCTGGCCAAATCTCAATGGTTGTAATCTCTCATACAGTTGCAGCTGAACAGGCAACAGTTTTGGCCCAAAGACTTATTTCTGTGGGATATCCCTTTGGACAAACCAGTCCATTTCTGTGAACTGCAACACTGCACAAGTTCTTGGAACATGGGCATAACAGCAAGCCTCTCAAACAAACTTCTTCTAGACCAGTCCAGACAAAGCTCCTTTTTACCCTCATAAGCCAAACCTCACAGTACATAGTTCTTACTGTATTCAGGTCTTTCAACTCTGAACAGAATGGTCAATAAGCTGTACTTACAGCACTTCAAGGTGTCTCTTAGGCCAAGGTTTCAAATCCTTCCATATTTCTCTTGAAAATCAGCTACAAAAGGTCCAAAGCCACACAGTCAGGTGTCCAGCAGCAAATGACACCACTCCTCAGTACCAGAATTACTGTTGTAGTCAGGTTCATGTTGTTAGCAGAAATCACCCAACCAAGAGCAACTTTGGGGAAAATGGGTTTATTTTTGCTTACAGAAGCTCCATCATGGCAGAGGAAAACTATGGCATGAGCAGAGGGTGGACATTACCGCTTGGCCAACATAAGGCAGAAAATAGCAACAGGTGGGTGTGTCAAACACTGACAAGGGGAAACTGGCTATAACACCCATAAGTCTGCCCACAACAACACACTACCTCCAGGAGGCGTTAATTCCCAAATCTGTATCAGCTGGGAACCTAGCACCCAGACCACCTAAGTTTATGGGGGACACCTGAATGAAACCACTACACCTTCCATCTCAATGGAATTATTTCTTATTTTTTCCTATCTCCTTCTCAACTTGTCATTGTTTTCTTAACTACTTCCACTCATTTTTTTTTATTTTCTGGTTTTTTTTTTTCAAGGTAGGGTCTCATTGTAGCTGGCCTCAAACTCATAGAGATCCTCCTACCTCTGCATCCCAAATGCTGGGATTTAAGGCATGTGCCACCATGCCTGGCCGCTTCTTCCATTCTTAAGTAAATTCCTCTTTTCATAATGGGAATTAGTGTACCTTCATGGTAAAAATTCATGCTAAAATATAAACACAAGAAAATGCACATATTAATACTAAATTTTGTATACTTGAGTTGGGACATGGGATAGAATACCTTTCTAATATCAATGGTAGCCTTGTAGCTAAGTTACATAGAGTACTCAGATCATGTGAAGAGGATGGAGAAAATGGATAATAAATGAAAATCATACCATTACCATTGAGTAGTGCTAGAATTGAAGCAAGTGTGAATGGGAAAATAAGGAAAGAACTACTGACCATTCAAACTGAAGTAGAGAAAAAGGATGAAATCATTTAGATTTAAAAAAAATATATTTTATTTTATTTTTATTTATTTGACAGATAAAGAGGGAGAGAGAGAGAATGGGCATGCCAGGGCCTCCAGCCACTGCAAACAAACTCCAGGAATGTGTACCCTCTTGTGCATCTGGCTAACATAGGCCCTGGGGAATCAAACCTAGGTCCTTTGGCTTTTCAGGCAAATGCTTTAACCATGAAGTCATCCCTCCAGACCTCATTGAGATTTTTTTCAGAGGGCAGTTGATTGAAAAATAAGAGTGGGGCTAGGAGATGGCTTAGCAGTTATGGTCCTTGCCTGCGAAGCCTAATTTCCCATGTTTGACCCTCCAGATCCCACATAAGCCAAATGTACAAAGGTGAGGCAAGCATAAGGTCACACATGCCCACAAGTTGGCACAAGTGTCTGGAGTTTGATTGCAATGGGTGAGGACCTGGTGTGCCATTCTATTTGTCTCTCTGTCTCTCTCTAAAAAATATATATATATATGTATGTATGTATTTAGGGGCTGGAGAAACGGCTCATTGGTTAAAGGCATTTGCTTGAAAAGCCTGATGGTCTGGGTTCCCTTCCCCAGTATCTGTCTAAAGCTAGATGCACAAAGTTGTGCATGCATCTGGAGTTCATGCAATGGCAGGAGGTTCTGGATCACACTCTCTCTTTTCTGTCTCTCTCAAATAAATCAATAAAAATATTTAAAGAACATGTTTGTTTATTTGTGAGACAGAGAGATTGAGAAAGAGAGAGAGAGAGAGAGAGAGAGAGAGAGAGAGAGAGAGAATGGGCATGCCAGGGCCTCCAGCCACTGCGAACAAACTCCAGATGCATGTGCTACCTTGTGCATCTGGCTTATATGGGTCCTGGGGAATTGAGCCTGGGTCTGTTGGCTTTGCAGGCAAATGCCTTAAACACTATGCCATCTCTCCATCCCTAAGGAAAGAATTTAGAGGGCTGGAGAGATGGCTTAGCTGTTAAGGCACCTGCCTCCTAAGCCTAAGAACGCTGGTTCCAATCTCCAGTGGTTCCAATCTCCAGGTCCCACGTTTAGCCAGATGCAGTGACGCAAAAGCACAATGCCACACTTGACCACAAGGGGGCACACACATCTGGATTTTGTTCGCAGCATCTCTTATAAGTCTTTCTCTCCCCTCTCTCTCTGTCTCTTTCTGTCTCTCTCCGAAAAAAAAAAAAAAAAAGAAAGAAAGAATTTAGATCATCCATAAACTCAATAGTGGGAGAATAAAATAATAATTTAATAAAGCAATTTTGCTGTACCTGTTAGGTGTTAGTAACTGATAATTCTACTGAACCTGTAGGATGTATTCTCACACAGTGCATCTGCATTTGTTGTCTTTTGTACTCTGTGAGGCTGACCTCACATCAGAAGTCTTTTGGGGACCCTGTCTTCCAGTGAGTTCAATTGTGGACTAAAGAATGAAAGTGATGGGACTTCATGGTATTTATTTTCTTGTTCTCACATGTGTTCATCATATACTATTCCATCTATAACTACAGATATCACCAGACAGCTTTCATGAGATCATGCTAATGATCCCTGTAATCGTTCCTACTTGAGTCTCAGCAAAGTTGATGGATCCCTGTTCTTGTTAATTTTTAAATTTTTTTATTTTAATTTTACATTCATGTTTGTGCCTCCAGTAGCCTCTTTCCTGTCCTCCCCCCTCCAAAGGGACTGTCCTCATTGGGGAATGTGAACTATTGGGGTAGCCAACAGTTATGGGGGAGAGGCAAAATCTCTGTGCATAATGACCCAACTTGTGGCTCTAACACTCTTTACACCCTCTCTTCCACGAATTTCCCTGAGCCACATTGGGTTCATTTTAGTTATACTTCAGTGTTGAAGTCTTGGGAGCCTCTGTGTCTCTGGATATCTGGCTTAGTAGGAGTTGAATGTTGTCTGTGTTTATCTCCTTCAGCCGTGTTCTGGTGTCAGGTTCACCAAAAAAGCTATACTGGTGCCCATTTCAGCTGGGGTCCTGGTCGAGGTGCGATAGGCTGATCCTCCCTTCAGGTTCAGCGTCCATCTGAAAAAGAGAAGCAAATTCTACATGGAGAGATAAGTCAGTACCAGATAGATGGAGGCTTGTTAATTTTTGAGCAGTGTATCATTTGTTCATTTTGTCAGTCTTAAATAATGATCATACCTATTGCATCATTGTTATTATATGCACCATAAATTTTCCAGTTTGAATGTGTTATTTGATTCCTGTTAGGATCACAAAGGCTAGATAATCTGGACAAAGTTGCATAATTATGGCTCAGCTATGGAAATTATTAAGTAAATATCTTTGAAATATATTACCTTGATGTGTCAGGTACTTTCTCATTCCTCAAAAAAATACCTTACCAGAAGCAGCTAAAGAAACAAAAGCTTATTTTTGGCTTACAGTTTCCAGGGGATGACTACCATGGCCATGGTGGGGAAGGCATTACAGGAGCATACAGCCAGCATCACATTAGCACATCAGCATAGAGGAAGTAGAGACAGTGAGAACAGGAAGTGAGGCCAAGTTATAAGTCCTCAAGGCCCTGCTCCAGTGACACATTTCCTGTAATCAGGCTCTGCCTCCTAAAAGTTCCATAGCATTCCAGGATAGTTTTACCAACTGTGGTTTAAGTATTCAAACACATGAGTCAATGCCAGACATTTTATCTTCAAACCATCATACTCAGTCATCTATGTACAAATATTTATCATAACATTGTAACAGTGAAAACAAGCATTTCTTACTGTCCTGAAATAGGATAATCAATTAACACACTATCAGTGTGGTAATATAGGATAATATTCTTCAGAAGTAGAAGAAAAGAATGTGGAGCCATGTACTATTATAGATAAACCAAGAAATATAATTTTGAGTGACAAAAGTAAGGATATTGAAGGAAGAAAACCATGTATATAAAATCAATATGCATATAACATTATTTCAGAATATGTACATATAGAAAGTGAGAACAAAAACATATAGGAATAATAATTTTAATTCAGAAATCTGTTAGGAAATATAGAACTATTTAAGGATTCACAAAGGATTTCAGTCAGAATGATAATGTTTTATATCATGATATGGTAGACTAGGCACAAGATTTCATTACCTAACATTTTAAATTGCCTGCCATACTTTGCTATTTTAAAAATTTGTAAAAAGTAAGGTATTAGCAGCATGACCTTTGCTCAGAAGATATTTCAAAGTATTTTTGAGTCACTTTGTCTTTTGTCCCTACAGAAAATCTTCTGACAGTCCTAAATGCCTTCTTAAATGTGAGGCAACAATATCTTTGGACAATATCCTACGTACGCTTTTGTGCAGGGTTGGTTGGAATAGAGCTCTTCATATTTCAACTGAATAACAGTCATACTGAGAATTTTTTCTGTGGATTCAACTGGGGAAATTTTCATGACTACATAAGACAAGAAACCAAGAGACCCTGACAAAACCATTCTATTAGACCTCAAGAACAAACACAGCCTATGGGGCACACATTCACTCCTCTCATCTGTTAAGATAAAGTCTGTTCATTTACTCCATAATGTGTATGATTCAGGAGATGGCAAGGGGACTTTAACAGTTGCAATCACCTTGTTAGAGGCAAGGTCACTGGGGCCCCAGTCTTAAGGTGTGGTGATGGTTTGAGATTCCATTGTAAAGATATGCAAATGTGCCTAGCAGGAGTTCCTGAAGTGTGCTGTGTGACCTTTTGGCTGTAGTTTTGCTCTGTGTGCTGTGGTGGCTGGTTGGTTTTTTTCTCTCTGCTTGGCCCTGTGGAGAGCAGGCTGCTTCTCTGCCATTATGGAACTTCCCTGATCTGTAAGCTTCAATAAATAATATCCCTTCCTCCATAACTGTGCCTGGTCTGGAAGTTCATCTCAGCTAACCTGAAAGACACTGTGGGAATGCTGTCACTGGCAATTGCGGTCCTATGCATATATTCCAGAGAAATGAATAGTTGCTGGGGCTGGAGAGATGGTTCAGCAGTTAAAAGAGCTAACTTACAAAGCCTGATGACCTGGGTTTGATTCCCCAGTACCCATGTAAAGCCAGATGCACCAAGTGGCACATGCTTCTGGCTAGAAACACTGGTGTGCTCATTCTCTCTCTCTGTCTGTCTGTCTCAAATAAACATAAAACAAGAATTGTTATGGTTACATGAAAATCTTCACACAAAAGTTCATACCAACCTTATTCAGAATAGACTAAATTAACTTATACTTGATTTTCAAAAGTGGGTTTTCTTTTTATTCAGGTAGGACAGGACCACTATCTCAGAAGATGGTTGCCATTGAACACAGGGCTTGTGACTCATACTTCTGAAAAGGTGTGGGCACATCACACCATGATGAACCTCAGGGAAAGCACCAGGGTCTGTTATGGGCAGGTGTGTGTGTGTGTGTGTGTGTGTGTGTGTGTGTGTGTGTGTCTTCATACACACTTGTGCATGCAGAGGGAGCCAGAGGGTGAGGGTGATGTTGGATGCCTTCCTCAATTGCTCTCCACCTGAAATTTTTGGGACAGTGTTACTTGCTAAACCTAGAGCCAGTTCAGGTAGAACTAACCACCAAGCCCTGGGAACCCTACCTCTGCTAGCTCTAGGTTATGGTACTGCAGGCAGGCATCAGCATGCCTGACATTTTATGTGGATGCTGGGGATTCAAACTTGGGTCCTCATGGCCATTTATCTACTAAGTCACCCCATCAGGCCTCAGTAACAGTATTCTTACTTTTGTCTGTTTTACTTGTAAATAGCACCTTAAAAATCTGCCCCATGATGCTGCCCTCAGAAGCTCAGAGATAGGAATGTATGCAGCCTGGCTGAGGTTTCTGTCTTTGAGCTGAATATACTGAGAAAATGCAATAATTTTCTCTGATCTCACTGTATCAAGCATTGTACACCTCAAAAGGAGTGTGGTAGCAGCCGATTTCAGTTACATAGTCTTCCTCAATGAGACCTTCTAGAAAACAGGTTGGACAATCAGTGTTATACCTTTCCCTTTAGAAGATTGGAGAAGGAGTGTATCTTTATTCAGAAGAAATCCATGTGAAGGGTAACTTAGTAAAGTCAGACTTAAAAATTGTGTAAATAATTATGCAAAATAATTGAAGGGAGTTTTAATTGTTAGGTATGGAAGGCAGCTATATTTTTGAAAAGACTCACGTTCTCACTGGCTTTCTAGTTCACATCCCTGCACTTCTGAATTCTTCCAAGCTTGAAACACAAGAATGCACTGATAGTCTCTATCTCAAAGTTCATGTCTCTTAACACTCTAATTTCCTTTTTTGTATTATTTATTTCTGTAGAATATTACAGACTCTTCTCTTATGTGTGTGCAAGGGTAGAATGAAGGTTAGAGTTTTTGACAATAAGAACTGCCGGTAAATTTTCAACAATAAGCCACAAAACAATGGATATAACATAGGAAATGTAGAAATTTGTAGAGCAGTGTTAGTTCACGACAGTCTCACAAAATGGAGTCACAAAGGGCAGCAGGATGGAGACAAAGACATAAGGAAGTGAATTATCCACATTCCTCAAGAAACTGCCCTGCCATTATGCCTTCCTTGCCTAACAATGCCCCAGGTCATGGTTTCCTGCCCCCTTATCTTGTAAGTTGCCTGGTCACTGTTCTGGTCTCACATCCTAGCTATTTGAAATGGCTAAGGTAAAGAACAAAGGAGTTCTTTTCTGTTCCTCACCTTCCCCCAACTGAAGAAGCCTATAAAGCCCACTACCTGAGAAACTCAGGTTGGCTGTGTGCCTCTCTTGAGAGTCAGTCCTAGCAGCTCATGCTTTTCCCTGAATAAAAGCTTTCATCTTTGTTTCAGAGTGGTTTGCGTGGTCATGGTCACAAACCTTATAAGCAGGAAGGGACTGAAGAGGTGACAAGGAATCCTCGTGAGGAATTACCATCTCCCAACTTGACTGCCAAGTTACAAGGTCTGCACATGGATGGACCTTCTGGTAAAACGATGGGCAACGACCATCTTCAGCTTAGCTGTCATACAAGTTTGTTGGATATCAGATGCAAAACCCCAACGTCTTTCCAATTGACCATAGTCTTTGAAATTTGGCACATGATTTTTTTGAGTCTTTTTTTTTTTTTAAACTTCTATGCAAGGAAAGCTTCTTACATAACATTTTTAGAAAGAATTTTTGTCCCTTGGGGGAGAGGTAAGCTGATAAGCATTTTTATTTAACCATTCACTGAAGAGGAGTGTGTTTTCTAAACAAAAATTGATCTTAAGGAACATATATATAAATACATTGTGCTAATTAGCATACATTATGATGTGTTGCTATCTTTTAAAGGTAAATTGATTGAAATCTATTTAGAGTTAATTTAAAAGCAGATACATTAGTAGATAACATTCGTAAATATTACTAGGAAGCATGCTATTATATACAAAATAAATCAGTGTATTGAAAGGAGCATTTTATTCAAGAATTTATTCATTTAAGTACTTCTCCAGGTAGGGTCTCACTCTTGTCAAGGTGACCTGGAACTCTGTAGTCACAAGCTGGTCTTGAAATTTCAGTGATCCTTCTACCTCTGCCAGGATTAAAGGTGTGCCTCACTATAATAGGCTAAATACCTTTGTTTTAAAGAAACAAATTTGAAAATGAATCCTTCTTAGAATAATAGAAACACCTGGCAGCCTTGGTATCCTAAGGACAAACTTTAAATCAAGACATTATAATTTGTATGTCTATTGCTTTTTTGTTGCTGTTTTATTATTTAAGATTTTTTTTTGTTGTTGTTGTTAGACTGTGTTCACCTAACATTGACTGGAAGAGCTATGGCCATATGTCCCCACTTGGAACTGTGTGCAAAATGAGAACATGTAAGGTTTTCTCCAAATTATATGAACATTATCATTATTTCAAATAGATAAAAGAGAAAGTTGTCCATATTGTCCTAAATACTACAACATACTTTGAAATCTTGTTTTAAAATATAATAATAGGGGCTGGAGAAATGGCTTAGTGGTTAAGGTGTTTGTCTGTGAAGCCTAAGGACACTGGTTCGATTCTCCAGGTCCCACGTAAGCCAGATGCACAAGGGGCCACACGTGTCTGGAGTTCGTTTGCTGTGGTTAGAGGCCCTGGTGCGCCCATTCTCTCTCTTTCCCTCTCTCTGTCCCTAATAAATAAATAAATAAAAATAAAATCTTTAAAAAATATATAATAATAACAATAATAACAATGAAAATAATAATGATGTCTACCTATTTTATATGCCCTGTAAAATTGGTGCATTGTGTTATTTTTTTTTGGTACCATCATTTCCCTCCTCTCTGCCTCCATTCCATGGAGATATCTCCTCAGTGGGGTTTCTGGTATTCATCATAGGGTTGTGGGTTATGAGTTGTGAGAGCATCAGACCGTCTTTGGGGATGGGAGAAATGCCTATGGATATTTCCTCCCACCCTCTAGTTCTTACAATCTCCCCCCCCCCATGAAATTGCTTGAACTGTAGTGAGCACAGAGGTGAGCATGTTCATGCTGCTTTTAAAAGTGAGGAAACTGAGGCTTCAAGGCTGTAATTCATCTCTGTAAAATCATTCTATGGTGAGAGGTAAATGTGAAACCCAAATCTTGGGCCCTGCCTGCCAAGTCCTTTCTCCTTCTCCAGCCTTTTGAAGTTGTCTGTATCTTGTAGTAACTGAAGAACATCTGTAGCATCTTGTCACCTTGTTGATGAAATGCCGATCAGGCAGGGAGGCCAGCAAGCTGTACTTACAAGAGATAGATGGAAGACTGGGAAGTTGGGTCTTATAGCGATCAATGCTCTGGCAACATTCTGCCAGTCTCACCATTCAATGCTACACACTTTCGAGGCTCTGGTGGGCATCTGCTGGTAATCCAGGCACAATGGAATTCCTTGAGGATGGCTGGTGCCGCAGGTGGGAAGCTGACCTGAGTGAGTTCCTTGACTCTTGAGACATGAGCTCAGCTATAAAGGGAATGAGTGTTCTGAGACTTGAAACAAGAAGAAAAAGGAAGTAAAATTGGATTTAAATGGAAATTTGATGTTCATTTGAATTTGTTCCAGTTATGCTCAGCATGCCTGATGCATTTGAATTTTCAAGTTTAGAACAGTATTATGTGAAAATGTCCTGATAATTCTGGAAGCGAATATGTCTACTGGGAATGAGGAAGAGAAGGTGTCTTTTATTGCTTTCAGCCTTTTCTCAAATCCACCTAATTATGACACTAGCTTACATCTGTAATAGCTTTTCATAGCTTTTCGAGGCACTTTGTGATATATAGCTTTATTCTTAAAACAGACCTTTATTGTAGGTAAAACAACAAATATTGTCTTCATTTTATTGATGAGAAAACTGAGGAAATATTATGTACATCTGTTGTATTACCACTGGTGATGAGTTTGTTTAATAATGAACTTTACTTAAATGGAAAAATTAAGATATATATGTATATATATATGTATATTAAAAATTTATCTTACATCTAAAATATAAATATACATCTTAATGTGGGCTAAGGTCTTTTGTTTGTATATTTTTCCTATTGAAGTGCCTTCATTTTTACATAAATCACATATCAATGACTTATATATAATTTTTAGGTTTTTACATTGGAGAGACTATAGCTGTTTTTCAATATTCTATTGTTATAAAATTTAACATTATTTTTGTAAGGGGAAGGCTTTTTATTGAGTCTACTAGAATAATTTAATAGGATTTTCATAGCAATACAGCCCGAGGCAGTTAAGGTGACTTGGTAGGAATTTTCTTAAGTAAATGCAGGAATTTCCTTAAGTCTATTTTGCAATCTCCACCTTTCTAGAGATCAAAGGATGATCTGACTGGAGTGCCCTAGATCTGTTTGTCCAGAAACAACCTGAGCCCCTCCTGTCCCCTTTCCTTCAATATCTTCATTGTGAAATGGGAATAACAGCAGCATTAATATCATGGAGTAGTCATCAGGGTTGTATTAGCACTAGAAAGACACTGTGGGAATGCTGTCACTGGCAATTGCGGTCCTATGCATATATTCCAGAGAAATGAATAGTTGCTGGGCCTGGAGAGATGGTTCAGCAGTTAAAAGAGCTAACTTACAAAGCCTGATGACCTGGGTTTGATTCCCCAGTACCCATGTAAAGCCAGATGCACCAAGTGGCACATGCTTCTGGCTAGAAACACTGGTGTGCTCATTCTCTCTCTCTGTCTGTCTGTCTCAAATAAACATAAAACAAGAATTGTTATGGTTACATGAAAATCTTCACACAAAAGTTCATACCAACCTTATTCAGAATAGATTAAACTTATACTTGATTTTCAAAAGTGGATTTTCTTTTTATTCAGGTAGGACAGGACCACTATCTCAGAAGATGGTTGCCATTGAACACAGGGCTTGTGACTCATACTTCTGAAGAGGTATGGGCACATCACAGCATGATGAACCTCAGGGAAAGCACCAGGGTCAGTTATGGGCAGCTGTGTGTGTGTGTGTGTGTGTGTATGTGTGTGTGTGTGTGTTCATACACACATGTGCATGCAGAGGGAGCCAGAGGGTGATGTTGGATGCCTTCCTCAATTTCTCTCCACCTGAAATTTTTGGGACAGTGTTACTTGCTAAACCTAGAGCCAGTTCAGGTAGAACTAACCACCAAGCCCTGGGAACCCTACCTCTGCTAGCTCTAGGTTATGGTACTGCAGGCAGGCATCAGCATGCCTGACATTTTATGTGGATGCTGGGGATTCAAACTTGGGTCCTCATGGCCATTTATCTACTAAGTCACCCCATCAGCCCTCAGTAACAGTATTCTTACTTTTGTCTGTTTTACTTGTAAATAGCACCTTAAAAATCTGCCCCATGATGCTGCCCTCAGAAGCTCAGAGATAGGAATGTATGCAGCCTGGCTGAGGTTTCTGTCTTTGAGCTGAATATACTGAGAAAATGCAATAATTTTCTCTGATCTCACTGTATCAAGCATTGTACACCTCAAAAGGAGTGTGGTAGCAGCCGATTTCAGTTACATAGTCTTCCTCAATGAGACCTTCTAGAAAACAGGTTGGACAATCAGTGTTATACCTTTCCCTTTAGAAGATTGGAGAAGGAGTGTATCTTTATTCAGAAGAAATCCATGTGAAGGGTAACTTAGTAAAGTCAGACTTAAAAATTGTGTAAATAATTATGCAAAATACTTGAAGGGAGTTTTAATTGTTAGGTATGGAAGGCAGCTATATTTTTGAAAAGACTCGTGTTCTCACTGGCTTTCTAGTTCACATCTCTGCACTTATGAATTCTTCCAAGCTTGAAACACAAAAATGCACTGATAGTCTCTATCTCAAAGTTCATATCTCTTAACACTCTAATTTCCTTTTGTGTATTATTTATTTCTGTAGAATATTATAGACTCTTCTCTTATGTGTGTGCAAGGGTAGAATGAAGGTTAGAGTTTTTGACAATAAGAACTGCTGGTAAATTTTCAACAATAAGCCACAAAACAGTGGATATAACATAGGAAATGTAGAAATTTGTAGAGCAGTGTTAGTTCACGACAGTCTCACAAAATGGAGTCACAAAGGGCAGCAGGATGGAGACAAAGACATAAGGAAGTGAATTATCCACATTCCTCAAGAAACTGCCCTGCCATTATGCCTTCCTTGCCTAACAATGCCCCAGGTCATGGTTTCCTGCCCCCTTATCTTGTAAGTTGCCTGGTCACTGTTCTGGTCTCACATCCTAGCTATTTGAAATGGCTAAGGTAAAGAACAAAGGAGTTCTTTTCTGTTCCTCACCTTCCCCCAACTGAAGAGGCCTATAAAGCCCACTACCTGAGAAACTCAGGTTGGCTGTGTGCCTCTCTTGAGAGTCAGTCCTAGCAGCTCACGCTTTTCCCTGAATAAAAGCTTTCATCTTTGTTTCAGAGTGGTTTGCGTGGTCATGGTCACAAACCTTATAAGCAGGAAGGGATTGAAGAGGTAACAAGGAATCCTCGTGAGGAATTACCATCTCCCAACTTGACTGCCAAGTTACAAGGTCTTCACATGGATGGACCTTCTGGTAAAATGATGGGCAATGACCATCTTCAGCTTAGCTGTCATACAAGTTTGTTGGATATCAGATGCAAAACCCCAACGTCTTTCCAATTGACCATAGTCTTTGAAATTTGGCACATGATTTTTTTGAGTCTTTTTTTTTTTTAAACTTCTATGCAAGGAAAGCTTCTTACATAACATTTTTAGAAAGAATTTTTGTCCCTTGGGGGAGAGGTAAGCTGATAAGCATTTTTATTTAACCATTCACTGAAGAGGAGTGTGTTTTCTAAACAAAAATTAATCTTAAGGAACATATATATAAATACATTGTGCTAATTAGCATACATTATGATGTGTTGCTATCTTTTAAAGGTAAATTGATTGAAATCTATTTAGAGTTTATTTAAAAGCAGATACATTAGTAGATAACATTCGTAAATATTACTAGGAAGCATGCTATTATATACAAAATAAATCAGTGTATTGAAAGGAGCATTTTATTCAAGAATTTATTCATTTAAGTACTTCTTTTTTCCAGGTAGGGTCTCACTCTTGTCAAGGTGACCTGGAACTCTGTAGTCACAAGCTGGTCTTGAAATTTCAGTGATCCTTCTACCTCTGCCAGGATTAAAGGTGTGCCTCACTATAATAGGCTAAATACCTTTGTTTTAAAGAAACAAATTTGAAAATGAATCCTTCTTAGAATAATAGAAACACCTGGCAGCCTTGGTATCCTAAGGACAAACTTTAAATCAAGACATTATAATTTGTATGTCTATTGCTTTTTTGTTGCTGTTTTATTATTTAAGATTTTTTTTTGTTGTTGTTGTTAGACTGTGTTCACCTAACATTGACTGGAAGAGCTACGGCCATATGTCCCCACTTGGAACTGTGTGCAAAATGAGAACATGTAAGGTTTTCTCCAAATTATATGAACATTATCATTATTTCAAATAGATAAAAGAGAAAGTTGTCCATATTGTCCTAAATACTACAACATACTTTGAAATCTTGTTTTAAAATATAATAATAGGGGCTGGAGAGATGGCTTAGTGGTTAAGGTGTTTGTCTGTGAAGCCTAAGGACCCTGGTTCGATTCTCCAGGTCCCACGTAAGCCAGATGCACAAGGGGCCACACGTGTCTGGAGTTTGTTTGCTGTGGTTAGAGGCCCTGGTGCGCCCATTCTCTCTCTTTCCCTCTCTCTGTCCCTAATAAATAAATAAATAAAAATAAAATCTTTAAAAAATATATAATAATAACATGAAAATAATAATGATAATTTTATATGCCCTGTAAAATTGGTGCATTTTTATTTTTTTGGTACCATCATTTCCTCTCTGCCTCCATTCCATGGAGATATCTCCTCAGTGGGGTTTCTGGTATTCATCATAGGGTTGTGGGTTATGAGTTGTGAGAGCATCACAGTCTTTGGGGATGGGAGAAATGCCTATGGATATTTCCTCCCACCCTCTAGTTCTTACAATCTTCCCCCCCCCCCCATGAAATTGCTTGAACTGTAGTGAGCACAGAGGTGAGCATGTTCATGCTGCTTTTAAAAGTGAGGAAACTGAGGCTTCAAGGCTGTAATTCATCTCTGTAAAATCATTCCATGGTGAGAGGTAAATGTGAAACCCAAATCTCGGGCCCTGCCTGCCAAGTCCTTTCTCCTTCTCCAGCCTTTTGAAGTTGTCTGTATCTTGTAGTAACTGAAGAACATCTGTAGCATCTTGTCACCTTGTTGATGAAATGCCAATCAGGCAGGGAGGCCAGCAAGCTGTACTTACAAGAGATAGATGGAAGACTGGGAAGTTGGGTCTTATAGCGATCAATGCTCTGGCAACATTCTGCCAGTCTCACCATTCAATGCTACACACTTTCGAGGCTCTGGTGGGCATCTGCTGGTAATCCAGGCACAATGGAATTCCTTGAGGATGGCTGGTGCCGCAGGTGGGAAGCTGACCTGAGTGAGTTCCTTGACTCTTGAGACATGAGCTCAGCTATAAAGGGAATGAGTGTTCTGAGACTTGAAACAAGAAGAAAAAGGAAGTAAAATTGGATTTAAATGGAAATTTGATGTTCATTTGAATTTGTTCCAGTTATGCTCAGCATGCCTGATGCATTTGAATTTTCAAGTTTAGAACAGTATTATGTGAAAATGTCCTGATAATTCTGGAAGCGAATATGTCTACTGGGAATGAGGAAGAGAAGGTGTCTTTTATTGCTTTCAGCCTTTTCTCAAATCCACCTAATTATGACACTAGCTTACATCTGTAATAGCTTTTCATAGCTTTTCGAGGCACTTTGTGATATATAGCTTTATTCTTAAAACAGACCTTTATTGTAGGTAAAACAACTAATATTGTCTTCATTTTATTGATGAGAAAACTGAGGAAATATTATGTACATCTGTTGTATTACCACTGGTGATGAGTTTGTTTAATAATGAACTTTACTTAAATGGAAAAATTAAGATATATATGTATATTAAAAATTTATCTTACATCTAAAATATAAATATACATCTTAATGTGGGCTAAGGTCTTTTGTTTGTATATCTTTCCTATTGAAGTGCCTTCATTTTTACATAAATCACATATCAATGACTTATATATAATTTTTAGGTTTTTACATTGGAGAGACTATAGCTGTTTTTCAATAATCTATTGTTATAAAATTTAACATTATTTTTGTAAGGGGAAGGCTTTTTATTGAGTCTACTAGAATAATTTAATAGGATTTTCATAGCAATACAGCCCGAGGCAGTTAAGGTGACTAGGTAGGAATTTTCTTAAGTAAATGCAGGAATTTCCTTAAGTCTATTTTGCAATCTCCACCTTTCTAGAGATCAAAGGATGATCTGACTGGAGTGCCCTAGATCTGTTTGTCCAGAAACAACCTGAGCCCCTCCTGTCCCCTTTCCTTGATTTTAAATCTGATTCTGACATAGTGGTTGTTTGCACCATGGATGGCCTCTTCTTGAGCCAGCTCCGAGCCCAGACCAATCAGCCTTCACTCTGACTCACTTGGGCCAGAAAGTGACGCCCACCACAATAAAGTTATAAATAGATGTGTATAAGAAGACAAACTCTCTTGGCTGCCGGATTACTTCTTCTGTACCTCCAGGTCTGGTAAGCTTCCCTTGCTTCAGTCCAGCCGTCCTGAGACAACTAGAGACCCACCCTCCCCACCTCTGCCCTTACTCCCACATGGGCTCTCTACCCCTCTTGCCTTCCACCTGGTAGCTCTCTGCATTTTCTCCTCTTTCCTTCTCTTAATCTAATAAAGTCTCTCTAATCTTGTCCCTGTGGTCTATGGAGTTTTATTCTTTAAATTCATAAGAATCCAGGGTACTCTAAATATATTGGGACATTGGTGTATTTGCAAGGAACCCCGAAATTTCCATTTCAGCTCTATTTTCTATCTTTCATTCTTTCTTTCTTTTTCTTTTTCTTTCTTTTTTTTTTTCTGAGGCAGGGTCTCACTCTAGTCCAGGCTAACCTGGAATCCACTCTGGAGTCTCACTCAGGGTGGTGTTGAACTCATGGTGATCCTCCTACCTCTGCCTCCCAAGTGCTGGGATTAAAGGCATGTGCCACCACACTAGGCCTCAGCTCTATTTTTCTAATTCATACTATATTGATGGATTGGTATGTGTGTAGGCATGCAATTATAATAAATGAAAATGACATAATCAGGTTTGGGAACAAACATGGCCAATTCTTGTTAAGCATGTAATTAACAGACAAAAGTGGAAGAATCAATGTGTGTGAGTGCTTTAGTAGATGTTAGTATTCAATGTAACTAAGAATACATGGGTTTATTGGGACTTAAAGGGAAGCCAACATTTATGAGTTATGGGGACTTACATTTTGATTATAGATAGTCAGGTTGGGATGACAGCAATTTCTTCTCAACAATCTTTCAGGTAGGTGAAGATTTAGCTGAAATCTAGTCCTCATATTACCCACTGATGCAACAAATATTTTCAAGTA
The DNA here is from genome assembly GCA_036365145.1 of Orientallactaga sibirica. Lineage (NCBI taxonomy): Eukaryota > Metazoa > Chordata > Mammalia > Rodentia > Dipodidae > Orientallactaga > Orientallactaga sibirica. Next base: position 60,911,455 of record JAEOAD010000001.1, read on the forward strand.
CTAAGTATGTGTTAATTATCAAGGACAGGAGATGGAGCTTCAACATGAAGAAAGCAGGTATAAATATTTACCCTAGAGATGAAACCTAGAATGCACAGTTAAGGGAGAGAGACATTAAGTAGTAAGATAGTAAAATGACTATGGAAAAAAGTGGGCGAAGATAGGGAATATAAATTTAAGTCCTTAAACTTACTGAGTAGTAGCTCTCTGGGTAAGCATGTGAAATGGAAATTTGAGAGTAAAGTTGAATATAGACAAAGTTCAGTGGGGATTAAAGGAAACCTTTTTTTTTTTTTTTCAGTAACTTTAATGATGGGTGGAACAGCTATGAGAACAGCAGCAAGGCCGTGCAGGAAGAGAGCTGGAATTGTGTGTGGTATGTCTGAGACTGGTGTAGATAACACATGTTAGGAGAGAGGGAGTATGATAAACTAGAACAGAAAAAATAATGAGTGAGAAGGTAAGTGTAGAGTTGAAAATCGAGTCTGATTGCCTGTTAATAGGACTGAATTTCACTCTGAGTAGAAAGGCAGATGTTGAAAGATTTCAAGTGAATGAGAGACATGATGTGACAGATGACAAGGCCACTCAGTGTGCTAAAATGAGTATTTCTAAAAGAAAGCCAGATGTAAAAGCACACACATAGTTAGTGATTGGGCTGCTGCATCAGGTCAAGGGCTAGACCACAGTAAACTCAAAACTTTGAGTAGTGGAAATAGCAGTGGAAGTGTAGAATTATTTATATTTGTTTTTTGTTTTGTTTTTGGTTTGTCAAGGTCTAGCCCAGGCTGACCTGGAATTCACTATGTAGTCTCAGGGTGGCCTTGAACTCATAGAGATCTACCTACCTTTGCCTCTCAAGTGCTGTGATTAAAGGCATGTGCCACCATTTATATTATTTTTTTTTAAAAAAAGAGTAGAATATAGCAGAAGACATGAGGATGGGTACATGAGAAGCAGTTAAGATATTTAATTGTAATGGACCATCTAACTAACATAATGAGCTATCATACAAAATGCACATAGTACATAAAACATTACAAAGAAATAATAAGAAAATGTGGTACATTGCAATATACAGTATACTTTTGCAAGTACAAAATCTTTATGTCATTTGAACATACAGGCCATAAAAATTATACTTGGAATATGGATATTTTAAAACATTCTTATGTCCTTCATTTCATCTTTCTTTTCTGAGACAAGTTCTCACGTAGCCCAGGCTGGCCTCAAACTCCTGATCCTCCTGCCTCAACCTCCGGAGTTCTGAGATTACAGGTGTGAACCATCATGCCTAGTACCTCCTCTGAATAAAGGTTTCTATACAATGGATATACCATACTAGAGATAGTGCATTTCTTTGTTAAATAAATACATTTTGTTGAATCCTACATTATCTTAAAAATTCTCTTCATGTCTTTTAAAGTAATTAAATTGAGAGCAGTATAATTCTTGCCAATCACCTGCATAACTGATTTTTATTTATTAATTTATTTATTTTCATTTTTTGGTAGTGCTGAGTATTGAACTAAGGGCCTTGTGCATGTCAGGTAATCGCTCTAACACTGAGCTAAAAATCCTTAGCTTATTAATTGGTTTTAAATTTTCCAATTTATTTTTTATTTTAGAGAGAGAGAGAGAGAGACAGAATAGGTGCACCATGGCCTTTCAGCTACTGTGAATAAACTCCAAATACAAGTGCCCCCTTGTACACATGTGCAACATTGCACACACTTGTGTCACTGTGTCTGGCTATGTGGGACCAGGCAATTCAAACATGCATTCTTAGGCCTCACAGGCAAGCACCTTAATAGCTAAGCCATATCTTCAGCCTTGGTTTTTAATATTTTTTTAAATAAAATTGTGTGGGTGTGGGTGTGCAGGCATGCATGTGCTATGACACTGATGTGGAGATCAGAGAACAGTCTCCAATGCTTGGGATAGGGTATCTCCTTTCTCACCCCTGTGTTCACTAGGCTAGCTCGGGGAATTACAGACACTTATCATGGCATTAGGCTTCTACGTGGATTCTGGGCAGCTGTAACTCAGGTATGGAAGTTTCCACAGTAAGCTCTTTCTCTTCAGAAAGAGAAAAAGATTCTGTTTTTAAACAGAATCACATGTACCTCTATCAAACCATTGTAGCCAAATAGGACCTTGAATTTCTGATACTCCTGCTTCCACTTTCAAGTGTTGGAGTTACAGGTGTGCACAAACACACCTGGTTTATGTGGCTGGAGATTGAAGCCTGGGTTTTGTACTTGTTACAAAGCCCTCTGTCAGCTGAGTTACATTCCCAGAACCCATCTTCACAATGTTGTAGGTGGAGACAAAAATATAGCAGTGAATGTATCAATATGCCAAAAAATTACCAATGCTGCTCAAGAAGCACAAATAAAATATTATTTAGGTTTAAGAGGCGACAGATATTTAGCTGTCAATGGCACTTGAGTTGGGCTGTGAAATATCAAAATGTTCTGACAGTTTGTGGAATAGGATTCTCAGCTGAAGGAGCAGAATGAGCAGAGTTCCAGAGGCAGGATGAATAAGCCCTGTTTGAGAAAATGTCTTCCAGGACTGTTAAAGTGTGGAGGAAGAAAATGTGAATATAGTAATGTGTATAAGTGTGTGTGTACAAGAAAATATATATAGTAAAATAGAATCAGAAATGAAAAATAGTAAGCCATTCAATACAAAATTACTGATCATCAAAGGGCTATATACATGTTCCGTGCAGGAAACATATTTGCATATTTAATCTCCATATATTTGTATTTTACATTAGCTGAAATGTATATTCTGGTAAATTGGATTATTAATTTTAGCCTTGTGATACACGTTAATATTTATTAAAAAGAAAAAAAAAAGCAACTTAATAACTTCTCTTCCCTCTGAAATAATTCCTGATTTATTTTATACTCTGCTAGTACAAATACACAGTAAATACCTATTTGTGCATCACAATTTTTAGTATACCCCTCATGTCTCACATTTCTTCTAGGAAACAAGAGGAAGGATCTAGGTTACTACCTGCAGAGTTCATTAGGAAGAGTGAAAGGAGGCAGTGGCACCTCAGAGCTCAGTAATGACACCTGAGAAGTGTTTGAGCATCTTGTTCAAGTTCCTTGTGACTCACTGGGGCTGTGGAATTGAGCCGGAGCCAGCCTTGCTGTGCCCTTCCTCACATGGGTGCAGGCTGCCCCTCTGCATTAGTCAACATCACTGGACTGTCTCATTACTTACTCGTGAGCATTTGCTCTTGGCTATAAACTGGTAAACATACGAAGACAACACGAGAGAGCAATGACATTTTGATAATTCTAGGGGAAAAAGAGTCAATTTGAACACTTGATTATAAAGAGAGGAAACCAAGATGTTACATTTCACAGTCTTTGCCCCCCCCACACACCCCATTTGTAACTGACAGATTGGATTTAACACATGGAAGCTGGAAGACTACTTGTCTTTAAAAACGGTCTAATTACATTTGGAACTTCAGGGAAATAGAAGATTCCAGGATATTTTTGTTTTGAATTTGAAATTGGGGACAGCGCATGCACAGTTGTTTGTTTTCACACTTTATGGGAATGAATCACACCATGTCGACCGTGAGATTTAATTATGTATTTAGCAGAGAATCTGGCGCAGTGCCAGCGCAATAGCGAAGCTGCTGGAATAGCCTGCGCAGGGCCCCTTCCAGCTTCCAACACAAACCTTTCCTAATAGCACGGTTAGCGCAGGACGGGACAGTGCTGATGAGATGCATCAAATCTCAGTGGAACGCTTCTCTAGGAAAGAAAATGCTGATGTCAAAAGAAGGCCATTTTAGTAACAAGGAGCACAGCCACGGAACCTCTGGGCACAGGGTCTAACTGTAGTTGAAGCAATCTGAGCAAAACATGTCATCTCTGCCTCTTCATTGTTCTTTTTGCCTACAGCCTGGTGCATGAACTCTCTGTCCTAAAGCTTCATATGTACACAGAACTTGTAGTATTTAATGCTTGCCTGGAGAGCGAGGAATAAAATGAAAGTTGAATTTTTTAATTTAAATATTTAGCATGATTTTAATGAGTCTTCTCCACTACTTAATTCAGGACTGAATTGGCAGAGAAAATTCTTGGGTTAATGTATGCTCAAAGATGAATGCGCAAAGATTTTTTTAAACTGTTAACTAAATAGGTTATTTATGATGGACTCGTGAAGGTTACTGAAATAAACTTAAAAGGAAGAGGCAAGTCTGAGCTAATTTTGCCATATATTGTATTTCCTTTTTTGATATGTCAGATCCAGTTATTTTCAATTTAAGATTCTTGAAAGTAGATAGGACAAACCCAGAGTTGCTCTTTTTACCCTTACGACATTGAAACCTACTAGAATGTGTATATTAACTAGCATCAGAGACCTGGAAGATTAATTAAATAAATAGTTTTCTTGATAGCCAAAATTGTATCACTCTGGCAGATTGACCATAGATAGAAACTTACAATGCCTTCATCTATGGAGGAATGTAATAAGAAAAATTGGTATGATTAAACAAAACTGAAACAAACAATAACAAAATAAAAACTGGGATCCAATGTCATATCCTATGGCATTTATATTCTTAGGATTATTTTATTTTGTTTTTTTTTTCATTGTAAATAAGTGTATAAGTTCTACACAAAGAATGATAACTCATGATATTGAATAGGAACTGAAGAATGCTTATTTGTTCAATTGACAAATTCATTTTGGAAATGATAGTGTCTCTTTCAATTCCTGATCTCTCAGCCCATTGATACTCAAAAATCTCTCAAACTCTAGCTGCTAAAAACTAACTTACCTATCAAAGGTCATGCCCCTTGTAAATATTCAGGAAGGAAGTAGGAAATTATAAAGTGTGGCCTCTCATGCCAGCTTCTCACAATTACAAAATTATTTCCATCACCAGAATTCCTCAAGTTAGGCTGAAACTCTCTTTGCAACCATGACACAGCTTAGCCTTTCCATCAACTCAGCACTACTTCACCTGTTTAGATAGTGATCATCAGAGCACCCCACTCCTGGAATTGACTGTGCACTAATCCCCTTTGTGATTTAGTGTGTACAGATGGGAAATGATAATTTTATGCCCCTTGCCCCAGGGTGTCCCAGATATGGTAGCCTGCTTGCCATGCCAGTTAATTTCTCCAGCTGCCTCTACTCATGTAATCTAAATCAACCCATGCATTCATAGGGAGCTCCAATCTTCCAAGTACTCCATTTGACCATCTTGAAGAACATCCACTTCTCACCACCCAGATTACTGTATTATTCAGATTCAAAGTGTGAGAGATAATTTCAGCTGGGCTTCAGGAATAATCTACATCCAAAATATCCTTTTATGGTATCTCAGGCTAAGAACCACACTGAGACTGCGTGCTCTCATCAACAATGCTACACACCTCATTCTAGTCCCCAGAAGATGCTTCTTTGCTTCCCAGATGTTGAAACTGTCATCCTGTTAGGAGTTATGAAATATTTTGTCACTTCTGTGAAGTGTGAAGGACAATATTTAAAACATTTTGCTGAAATCATCATTTTGCATTTGCTTCAAAACCTCCAGTATTTGTAAGCTGAAGTTGATTTTTTTTTTCTGTATGTGATTTGGTGTGCCCAATTAAGCCTGATATTATGATTTTAACACTCCGGGTATCAATTCAAGAGATAGCTGTTGATGGAAAACACAGAGCACATCCAGAGCCAGCCATCTCTGCAGGAGAGTGGAGTTCTGGCATCTGTGTATTCAGGCCAAATGGTGCTTGAACCAGCTTGGTTTCATTTACTCACCATTCACACTGGAGGGAATTCACAACAGAGAGCTATGGGCATAAAGAGGCAATTTCTTCCAAACCAAAAATAATTTCGGAATTTTACTCCAACGATTAATTTTATATCTAGAACTTCCGCTTGGTTAAGCACCTTTAAATACCTAAAACAAAGGTTGGTTGACCATAACTCTCATTAATATGTGATATCTGCATAACGATAAGAAACCAATCTTCCTCCCAAGTATCTTTTTCCCATTTGGCACAGATTTGCAAACACTGGAAATATGAATCATTTCTCTGTGTTGCGGTGTGCCTGTGTGTTTATATGAATGTTCAGGTGTATGCCTGCAGGTACACATGCATATGTGTGGAGGCCAGAGTCAACATCAGATACCTTCCTTTGTTGCTGTTTCCAGCTTTTTTTTTTTTTTTTTTTTTTTTTTCAGATAGGGTCACTTGCTGAACTTAGTTCTAACCAATCTGGTTAGAGTAACTTGCCATCAAACCCTGTGGATCCTCTTCTGTCAGCCTCCCTAGTGCTGGGATTACAGGTGTGCACTGCAACACCTGGATTTTACATAGTGCTGGGGATCCAAACTCAGATCCTCATTCTTGCACACCAAGCACTTTACCCAGAGCCCTCCCCCATTTCATAAAACAAACAAACAAACAAAAACCATTTTTTAAATGAGAAAATATAAAAAATCAGTACAAATAACCTACCTTTATAAATATTGTTTCCGTTTTTTGACAGTTATAAACATACTTTAAAATTCAAAAGTGGAAATAACTGGTAGCAGGGTGTATCCCAACTTCCATTCTCATGTCCATATGATATTCCACCTCTTTCAGGGAACAAACAGAAGCCAGATTGTAAGAACATCTGCCTTATGTTTTCTCTTCACTTTGCTGGGCTTTCCCTCTCCTTCCTGCTTGCGCCATAGACCTGGGACTTTTGCTCACTACAAGGGACAGCTTAACCCACAGTTCTTGTGGCCATTTGTCATTATTGACCTGTTGAGATGTTCCTTACTTCTGCCCCCAGGGTCCCTTTAATCTTGGCACTTTGGAGCTCTTCTATGACTTCTTTGTGATCTGGGGCTCTGGGAAAGGCTTTTGTGGATCTGCTTGTTTGAAGCAGTTCTCACAATTCTTGTCACCTCTTTTATTGTAGCACACAAACTCTTTCTATTTTGAAAACCCTGTAGCTGATTCTACTTTCCCTGGCCTTGCTGCCTCTAGTCCCAGGTCTCTTGAGTTCCTTCCTGGTATAGACATTTGAGGATAAAATTCAGATAGAATTGTATTTTTTTCCTATATTCTCCATTTCTTGAGAAATAGAAAAGGTAGTTTTTGTTTTAATGAATAGTAATTATTATGAAATAATGAGTAAGTATATTAACATGCTCTCTTGTCAGGTGGAATAGGGTAGAGAAAAGAATTGCAAAGAACATTGCTCAGAGGTTTTAAGGTGTCACTGGCCAGCAAGGGGGCACTGCTGAAGCTTAGGTGTTGTGTCACAGGTCTGAGCAGAGAGGATGCTCTCAGAAGTAACCCAATACAGGCATGCTAATGAGACTCAATGGCCTCTTTCCTAACAGTGGTCTAAATTGTCACTAGCCATGAGATGTATAATGGCTTCCATCTCTTTGCCTCTTTAGGTTATTTATTTATTTATTTATTTACTTATTGGCAAGCAGAAAGAGGTAGAGAGATAAACAGACAGACATACAGACAGAAAGAGTGGACACACTAGGGCCTCCAGCTGTTGTAAACAAACTCCAGATGCATGTGTCCTTTGTGCATCTGGCTTTAAAATCAAACCTGGGTCATTAGGTTTTGCAGGCAAGCACCACTGAGAAATCCCTCAAGCCCCCTTTAGGTTTTTATTTTTATAATCTATAAAATAGGCAGCCAATTTTTAAACAGCTCCTGACACATAGCTATTGTAAAAGTGATTATTGACATAGTGATTGTTGAAGAAAATGTGAGGGCATTGGAAATGAAGGCTATCCTCTCTCAGCACCTTTCCCTGGCAAGGAGTGGATGAAATATTGAATTGCTAGCATATTTATTTAGCTATCATAGAATTAAAACTAGAAGGCACTAAAGTTACTTTGAATTAAGTTTCCTGACCTCAGAGGAAATGGATGTTTATAAATCTATTTTCACAAGTGTCAAAGTGTCTATAAGTTCATATTTTGTGATAGCAATTACTTTATTAATAAAATAATAAAAATAACATGAGTTTTAATGTATTAGATACAAATTCAGACTTTATTGAAAAAGAACTAATTGAATTTAATTAGTTTGATACCTAATTTCATATGATGTTTTTGTGTTTTACCTTTGAATTGGAGACTCTTTACTTTAACAGCTTATATAGCAAAATCTTTTAAACATTTCTAGAAAAAAGATATATATGATTCTCTTTGAAAATTATTCATTCCAATCATAAAAGGCCACAGGCTTTCTTCCCACCCTGCCCCCATTCAGAATTCTCTAGGGAAAGAAATTATAGGGAGATGAAAGTCCTTTAAGACTTTTCCCTTTAAGAAATGAGACTCTCTTTTTCCCTAATTTAATTAAAATAAACATGACTTGAGAAAGAACAAGAATACCTGCAGGTTTCATTCTAGTTTCTCTCCATCTGTCAGACACATATTGCCTCCCCTGCCCCAGCAGCGGTTCTGCAGACACTCCTCACTGAGCTGTCCTTTGTGTGCACAGAGCCTTGCGAGCTAGTAAATATTTCAGTATCATATTGATACCAAGATCGTGACCCTTTAAGAAGGTCATCAGAAGCTTTATTAGTTTTTGTTGTTGTTGTTGTTTTGAAAGGAGGGCATAATGGCAATGCAGAGTCATTGGGCTATATTGTCGATCTGTGAGAACATTTGAGGATTAAAACTAAATCTCAAATCATACCCAGAGAGACACATGGTGGTGTGATTGGGTGTGGATCTTGGTATGCTGTTATGAGTATAGGTAAGTATTTATTTCTATGCTCTCTAAGAGCAGGACCTGAGGTTTGTAAGACAACACAATATAACATGATAATGACAGACCACAAAGTGATGCTTTGCCCATTCACTGCCATGTAACAAGGTGCTTATTGAGCACCTACATGCTATTTTACTGAGTACCATGTGCTATAAAGAGCAGGGCACTTTATTTGAATACTACAAATCTTGCTCTTGTGTATATTCATGTTTAAAGTTCTCTCAGTGGGATTAAGGAATATGTTCCCTGAGAGCTACAGTGTTATTCTTAAAAAGCATGAGAGGAAAGGCTATATGATTGATAAAACCTTTCTTGTAAGTTGTTAGATGAGGTTTGAGGGATGGATAGCATTTCATAACATTATCTTTGAGGACACGTTAGGGGTAAGACTCAAATTGACAAAGGCTGAGAGGAATAGAGCCTATAAGAGAACAGGAGCTGTCAAGAAAGGCACTGCTAGGAAGCAGCACCATTCCTCACAGATATTATCAGTCTAGCTGATTTTCAAAGCTTCCTCTGGAATACACTGATAGCCAAGAAAAATTAGGAGATATAACCAGATACACGTTTTCTTTTCTTTTCTTTTCTTTTCTTTTCTTTTCTTTTCTTTTCTTTTCTTTTCTTTTCTTTTCTTTCCTTTCCTTTCCTTTCCTTTCCCTTTCTTCCCTTCCTCTCCCTCCCTTCCTTCCTTCTTTCTTTCTTTCTTTCTTTCTTTCTTTCTTTTTTCTTTCTTTCTTCTTTCTTTCTTTCTTTCTTTCTTTCTTTCTTTCTTTCTTTCTTTCTTTCTTTCATGAAAGACAGAGAAATTTAACCTTTTTCAAAGTGGCCACTTTGGGAAGAGAAACAAGTTCATCTTCCTAAGTAAATGGAATTTACTTAAGATGACAAGAGGTTATGAGCAGATGAGCAGTCCTTGTCAATACGTGACCCAGCTCATCATTGAGTCATCATTGCCAGTCCTTGGGCTTTGCAGGTATGTGCCTTAACTGCTAGCCATCTCTCCAGCCCCCAAACCTTTATTTTTTATTTTTTAAATGAATTTTTTAATTGACAACTTCTATCTGGTTAAATGTATATATTATTCCCACCAAGCAACCCTGAAAGTACTACACTTAATGTTCATATTCACATATTAATGCTACTCTCACTTCTGGTTAGAGAAGCTTCTCTTTTCAGATGGTGACAACCACTGGGATGACCTAAAAGGCAACATAGTGCTGAGAAGAATGGATGGAGGAGTGCCCAGCTCTGAAACACCTCTGTCACACCTCCCAAGGCTCAGGGACAAAACCTTTATTTTTAAAGTCTTCTTTCCCAGGCTATTATTTCCCCAATTGAAAAGATAATATAAGAGATGAATTTTACAGCACATGCTTTCAAACAAACAGTGTCTCTTGTTTTAATCACAGCTGCACTCCATTTGATCTTGAGCCTCCTCAGTTTGTCCTAGAATCTTCTTTTATAACCTTTCCATTTCTACACACTTCCAACTTACTTAGCACCTGTATTGCTCTAGATTTTGGACTGGACCAGGAGTTGTACTCTTCAGGAATTTTATGGCAGGACTCTTAGCATTTTGCAAAACTGCCACCAACATAGTGGCGAATATGTGACTAGGTGTCTTCTGCCTTCATGGACCTCGAGCCTGAACAGTTGTGCAGACGAGCAGTATTGACTAGTAATGTTTAGAGATGCTGGCTGATCTTAATATATGCTCTTTGCCCAATTTCCAGAGTGACATGAGTGGACTCTTAACTCAGAGCAAGCATACATGTGCAAGAAGTGCTGATCGTAGCATTAAAGACAACGAGGTCAGTAACTAAGTGCCCACAGATCTATTGGAGATGACAGGTGGGCTTAATGTGATTGCATTTGTGATCAGTGTATGTGTTCTGGATCAGCAGAATCCAGCAGGTCATAGCTCTAAATCTGTTCCTCTAACAAATGTTTAAGGATTATCCAAAGTTGAAATTTCCTTACATTTGCTCATATAATGTACTACTTGTTCACATATTACTGGTATTGGACTGTTCAACAAAGTTACCAATGTGTGAGAAGAAGCCATGGTCAAAGTAAGATCAGAGTGACAGTGACAGCAGATGCAGCAGGTTTACAAAAGGCTTAAACTAAATTTCAGTTTCATTTTATTTGGGCTGCTGTCAAATAGAAGCAGCTTTCCTACTCCTTGACTGAGTATACCAGGAGTTAGCTCTCCCACTTCTGGAGCTCTGCTTCTAGAACCAGGTTGCCCACTTCTGGATAGGAAAGTTCCAGAAGTTAGTCTTCTCTAAATTCAGGGCTGGGTCCCCAAAATAGAGTTAAAAATGGCAAGCATTAGGTAGTAGTGAGTGCCTATTGTTTCCTAATTTTCATACACAAATATAGAAAAATAGATAATGGAATCTAGGAAATGTGAACTCTTGAGAGTGACTTTGTCTTGTTTTCTACTCACCCTTAGACTACAAGAAATGTAGAACAGAAAGCTAAGTAGGTATAAAAAGATGTAAGCAAACAGAAGAGCTATGGCTGTTTGAGTCAGTGATACAGGTAAAAGAAGATCCGTGTGTATGTGTGTGTGTGTATTTAGTGGGTTTGATACTTATTGTAGTCAAAGACCACCTTATTTATATGGAAGTATTTAATGTGTATGGTTCTCAGTGTAGCCAATCTGTGACTCCTCTTAACTACTTGATTGATCAAAATATTACTAATACTACATGGCATATATACCTTTTAAAAAAGATCTAATTACAGTTATAAATGCAACTTGTTTTTATTTAAATTTGCTCTGATAGAATTAATGAGCAAACATACTTTAGTGTGTCTGTGAGGACAAGGGCAAAGCAAATGAGTTGCACTCTCTCAAAGGTTTCTTCACATTCATCCCTTAATGTGCAAGATTTTGAACTTGATATTATATTAACCTTAGATACATTAGTAATCAAGGGTGGCCAGACAGCTGTCTCCTGATTACATATCTGAAGAGATAAATATGGAATTTATGCCAATAAAAATAATATAATTCACTTTTTGACTAGTCCCCAACTTAATAGAGAGTTGTGCAAACAGAATAAAATTAAGAGATGCCAGATAAAATTGAGAAAAAAAAAGAGCATTTACCCCCACGCCATCTTCAGGCTAAAGATGTACAGTCCCTCAGTATGTTTGTTAATGTGAGAAAGGCTGTAAAAAATTGGCAGGCTTACTGAGATATCACAACTTATGTAAGAATTGTCTGGTCTAAGCAAAAGATTTTTTTAAATGTAAATATAGTGTCACAACATTACAGGGAGTTTGGCAAACAGAGGGGGGAAATATCAATCATAATCCCAGCATTCAAACATTAAACCAAAGACTTGTGGCTCTCCTCCTTTTGTTTTCTCTTAAATGTTATGTTCCATCATTGCACTCATAATGCACTCATAGCTTTACTCTTCATTAAAGTCACCTTAATGAAGACACTTTAAAAATATTTATTTATTTATTTGAGAGATCGATAGAGAGACAGAGAGTGGCAGATGGACAGAAAGAATGGGCATGCCAGGGCCTCTGGCCATTGCAAACAAACTCCAGATGCATGGGCCACCTTGTGCATATGGCTTATGTGGATCCTGGGGAATTGATTCTGGGTCCTTTAACTTTGCAGGAAAGTGCCTCAACTGCTAAGCCATCTCTCCAGCCCCAATGAAGACACTTTTAATGTGTTGCTATATTGACTCATTTTAAAAGGTGTATAACTTCCAATTAGGTACATGCACTACAGCATTTTTAATGATATGTACCTATGGGGATGAAGTTTACTTTTAAATTATGAGTACTGTTTATCTTTTGGGTATTTTCTTCAAGATAATTCCCATGTTACACACATGCCTTTTTTTTTTTTTTTTAATTGATGACTTTGTTAAGACCAACTACCTGGTAGAATAAAGGGTGGTTTAAAACAGGTTCAGAAGGAACAGTGATAATGACCTAGAAATTTTATCTGAAAATACTTTCAAGAACACAATGATAGAAAATGTAAGAACAAGAAGGGATGACTCAATATATGGAGGACTGAAAAGGCAAGAAGTACTAGGACAAAACATAAAAATGCCCATGGAAAGATAGTGATGACAGAAGAAGAGATATCTCTTCTCCTTATGTGAGGCAGACCACAGTTTTAGGTACAGATGCATGTAAGTCTGTTGGTTTACAGGAAAGCAGCTAAGAGAAATCTCATGTGACTGAGTAAGTCATATGCCAGGAGGAGAAGAGAGACTATTTGAAATAGTCATTAAAAATGAAAGAAAATGAGGTGGATGTGGTGGCTTATACTTTTAAACTCAGGACATGGGAATCAGAGGTAGGAGGGTTGTTATGAATCTGAAGTCAGCCTGCACTACAGAGTGAGTTATAGATAATCCTGGGATACAGTAAGACCTTGCCTCAAAAATACAAAACTACCTCACTCAGAATAATGGAATATAAAAAGAGGGGCAGAATATAAGTTCTTCAGAGTAGACCAGTTGTTCTCTAGATCTCTGCTCTCTAGCTATACGCACTGCTAACCTGCTCCTCTACCTCTTCATGTAGAGGTAGACCTCTGAAAAGTCTTTGTTTTCTCCTCTACTCTTATATCAGTTACTTTCTCATTGCTGGGACAAAATAACTGACCAGTATCAATTTAGGCTTTAATTTGGCTTACAATTTCGTGGGGAAGTTCATGGTGGCAGGGAAAGTGTGGCAAGAGCAGGAATCCAGCATCACACTGTCACATCAGCAGGGTAGATAGAGAGTGGGTGACGAGCAAGTGGTGCTGCACTGTATCACCTCAAGGCCCATCCCCACTGACCCACTTTCTTCAGCAAGTCTCTTCCTCCTAAACTTCAACAACCTTCCCAAGTAGCACCACCATCTGAGGATTAAATGTTTAATCACATGAGTCTACAGGGGAAATTTTATTTAAAACCACTATGTTCTGCCCCTGGTCTTCATTTACTCATGGCCATCTAAATACAGAATGCATTTAGTCCAACTTTAAAAGTCACAATAGTTTATTTCAGTCTCAACATGCTTGAAATGTCCAAAGTCTCACAACAGTCTCTTCACTGTAAGCCCTGTAAAATTAAAACACAAGGCATACACTTCTACCATATAATGACACAGAGCAACCATCTCCATTACACAATGGAGGAATGGGGGCAGCAATGAAAGGATGTACCAAAGCAAGACTGAAACCCAGCAGGGAAAACACCAAATACTGAACTTGTTACAACATCCTCTAGGCTCCAAAGGCTTGAGTAGCCCCACTCTTCCACCTGTGCTGCCTGTAGCCTCTTTCATGACCAAAATTCTCCTCAGGCCTGTAGCTTTCCTTAGTAGGTGTCACATGGGGTCCCAGTTTCTCTAATAATCTGAGGTCTCCATTGCAATTTAAGGTTCACCTTCACGGCTTTTATGCAGTGGCCTCCTAGGGCCTCTGAGCTTCAACATTGCTTCACATAGCTTAGGCTCAGTAGCTGTCTGGAAGCATCCTGCCATACTGCATGACCCCTTACATAGTTCGTTCTTCTAAAATGAGTATCACTCAAGCAACACCTCTAGATTCTGCTATCAGTACTGAATGAAGCCTAGTGCCCTCGGACCACAGCTGTAGCAGCCTCTATCTATGTGCTGACCTTGGGGAGCAGAGACCTCTGCCAACAGTTTTCCTTATGCCTTTCCTTATTATCCCTGTCTTGATTCTTCATTGAGTTGAGTGTTGCTTTCAGGACATCTGTCCTACTGCTCCATTGCAGAAGAGTCAATTTATCTTTAAATTTTTAATGGTGGCAATCTCTTTAATATTTATAGCTGAAGTGGCTTGTGGTCTTTGGGTCTTGAACTTTAAATTTGATTATATCTCTTTCTGTTCCAAACTTTGTATTTTTATATCTTTCCGCTCTATACTTTGCATTTTTCATTAATTGTAGATTGTGTAAGAATATTTGGTCTTTTTATTCAAAGTGTGTATGACCCTGTGTAACTCCACTTTGTGACAAGCACAGTTTTTAATCATTGTATACTTGTCTCTTTGTCACTTTACCCTACTCCTGAGTGGTTCCACTTCCTCATTCCTCTGGTTGGGGAATTTCTGCATCTCTACAAACCCAGACATGGACCTCATTTAAATTAGCCAGTTGGGTTGGACTGGGACACCTGAGGTGGTTCAAGTGGCTAACCTGTTTCAGGAGGTTAAAAGGGAGACCAACTTCCTAGCCAGAGGCCTGACTCAACCAGCTTTTAGCAACTATCTACCCTTTTGCAGAAGTAAAGTTTTGCCTTGCCATGTTACTTTCAATTTGTGGAGTTTTTTGTTCTCAGTTTTGGTATTAGACTTTATTTCTAGTAATCTGGATCAGGGCATAGAAAAGAACCTATACCACAGATCCAATGTTATTTTGTCTTGCAATTTCCTATACCTGACACATTATTGCAATTTTTTTTGCATTATTTTTAAGTTCAGCTGTACTCAAGTACTGCAGCTGGAAACCTTTTCCAGGGGAGACACAAACACATGCCTTCACCTTAGGGCATAGACGACAGAGTACAGGACAATTACATCAAGATCAGTTCTGGTGAACCGACGAGTTTATTAAGTGTAGTGGTTTGAGTCAGGTGTTCCTCACAAACTTAGTGTTCTGAATGCTAGGTTCCCAGCTGATGGAGATTGGGAATTAATGCTTCCTGGAGGAAGTGTATTGTTGAGGATGGGCTTATGGGTATTATGGCCAGTTTCCCCTTCTCAGTATTTGGCACACTCTCTTGTCACTGTTGTCCACCTGATGTTGACCAGGAGGTGATGTCCACTCTCTGCTTATGCCGTTGTTTCCCCCTGACATTATGGAGATTCCCCTTGAGTCTGTAAGCCAAAATAGACTTTTTTTTTTTTTTTCACAAGTTGCTCTTGTGCAAAATGAACTGAAACATTAAGATTTCTTACATACAGGGTGTGAGGTTTCTTACAGGAGCAATATATTACTAAAAGGTAGCTTCATCACCAACAGCCCACCCCAGCATATGTAAGACTCACTGAAGTTGTGTCTCTGAAGCACAATGCACAACATGCAGTCAGTTCTGCTGCTAAGAGAGCCTTGGACACACTACACAACTTGCAGTCAGCTCAGAGTCTCTACCACGCTTCTTGAATAGTAGCAACTGAGGATTAAGTATGCAAAGACATGAATCTGTGGGAGACATTTTACATTCAAATCACCACAACTGTGTTCTCTCAGCTTTCATTCTCTCCCATCCACCTTTAAGTCCTTAGGACTGCTAAGATATTTTATAGCTTATTAGAATTTTAGAAATGATACCACATGCTTAGACATTGAAGTAATAATACTAGTAAACTCGGAGACAGAGGATGGCCTGTCTTTCATTCAAGTGTGTCATCTGTCTTCTGCCCTCTCCTATAAACTAATGGTTAAAACTTTGAAAGTGACTACCTTGAGCCTCACTGGCTCAAAGGAGCTTGGCTTAGGCTCTGCAGTGTTTGCTTATATCTGTACGCACACCTGCCAATGTTCATGTGTGTGTACTGATATGAATGTGCATGTGTGCAGACCACTGGAGAATGTTTCCCAAATAAAATCTTCCATAGGACTGGTGAACAAAAGTGAGAATGAGAAAAAGTCTTTTTATAGGATAACTTTAAATGCTCTGAAATTTATTTTAAGAAGGTCATTGGCTTCCCTTTAGCTACTAATAAATGAGTCATTCCTCACAACTGTCCTCAGCTCTCTGCACTGTTCTGACTTACATTTATCTGCTTTGGACCTGCAGATGGCCCTTCACACTTCCCTGATATCACAGACCTTAAGTACAAGCACCTGACTATTTGGACTTCTCAGAACATGTGTGAAACCTGATGTTGCTTGCAAACTCAGAGCATGTTGTCTCATCCAAAGAGGAAAAGACATTTTCCATGAGGATATAAATTTACCATTTATCCAGATTGCTTCTAGACTCTGAAGTACGGATACATTATTATATTTATCAAGGTGAAATGTGTCTTCCAGTTGCTGAGAAGCTCTTGCTATGTTTGTTCATGCTCTTAGAAGGGTTTCTTGCCTTACTGGTCTTCATAAATAATGTTGAGTAGTATCCCAACTTTATGTTAAAGTTTCCATTTGAAGATTACTGGCTTTATCACCTCCTTCTCTTACTATATGACCTTGCCTTCTATGTATTCTGGGGACTATGAAAAGGGCTCTGTTGGGTGTAAGTTTATGAATATGAAAAGCAAGAAATTTGCATGATTGCAGTGCATTCTTCATTGAGATTACCTTTTGTTTGAGCATAAATTCTAGACCAGTGTATAGAACAATTAATGAATACAATCTTTGAAAAAAGAGTGACATACAAAGGCCAAAAATGTCATTGCAATTGTAAGTTTCTTATAACTTAGCAACTAGTTCTTCTCTGAAATGGAGTGTCAATATCATTCTGTTCTAAATTCTTGATAGCCATCGCTTTTGGATTTACTGACTTCTTTACTTCCTATATTTTAAAAAATAAACAGAAACGTTAAAAAGTATTTATTTCAGAGAGAGAATTCTAGGGCCTCTTGCTGCAGCAAAACTTGAAGTGCAGGCACCACTTTGTGAATCGGGCTTTATGTGAGTACTGCAGAATCCAACAGAGGGCATTAGGCATTGAAAACAAATGCTTTTGACTGCTGAGCCATCTCTCCAGCCCATAAAAAATTGGACAGAAACTTTAATGTAGTATTGCCTTCTCCTCCTTCTCTTCCTCCTCTTTCTTCTCTAGTGTAAGTTTTCAAAATACAAGGACTAGTCTTAAGCCTCATTCATTCTGACAAGATGTAGTGATGCATGGGCATTCTTAAAGAAACAAAACAAGTAGGAGCATTCACCACTATAAAATAAACAGAGGAGTTTATCTTTTTGGATGCTTATATTCAAATGAGGAAATTCAGTGATGTGTGAATATTTCCTTGAAAGACATTAAATAAATAGTAAAAGAAAGAGATGGAAAAACAGTAAGATGAGCAGGATGAGAAAGTCTCTTCCTTCTGCACTTTCCCATTTACTTTAGAGTTGAAACTATTAAATTGGACACTGTTGACAACATTTTCTATCCCTGTTAAGTTTAAAATAGTGTATTTTTCCAAATTATGTCAGGTTATAATACCAATATCAGAGCAATGAAAAATAGAATATATGTGTACCTAGGTTGAAACTTCTTTAAATTCAAGTGGCCTAGTCTCAACTTCAAGACATTTTAGCTGTGACATTGGAAAAGTTAATTAACAATTCTAACTACCCCTTTTATCTTTTTTCACAGGCTATTGTGAATATACAAAGTAATGGACATGTAACCCATTTTCTTCTTGTTTTACCTTTTTTTTAATAATTCATTTTTATTTATATTATTCTAATTTTACATTTGTAATGGTAACTCCATTATCCTCCTCCCTGTCCTCCCTCTTCCAAAGGGACTCTCATCAATGGGGATGTGGGTCATGCATTGTGGGGGTAGTCAAGAGTTATGGGGTGTAGGCCAAGTCTCTTTGCATAATGCTCCAACTTGTGACTCTAACATTCTTTCCGCCCCCTCTTCTGCGAATTTCCCTGAGCCACATTGGGGTCATTTTAGTTCTGCTTCAGTGATGAGGTTTTGGGGGCCTCTGTGTCTCTGGATATCTGGCTTAGTAAGAGTTGGGTGTTCTCTGTGTTTACCTTCTTCAGCCTTTTTCTGGTGTCATGATCCCCAAGAATGCTGAACTCTTGCCCTTCCCCCGCATTACTCTATGGTTTCTTGTTTTACCTTTTAACTCTTTTCAAAGCTATAAAGTATGGCTCTATGAAATGCCTTCATTTTTCCAAATATTTTTGGATAGTCAGGGAACTTTTCATTTGACATGATGGATTTATTCATATTGCAGCACATTCAAGATAAATTCATAATTGTGTTTGACTATAGTAATAATTGAAAAGACTCAAAGTTGAATCATTTAGAAGAAACTGAAGTGTTGTCCCTAATCTAATATCTTCATAGATCTGAGTACACAAACCTTGAAAAATAGAATTATGGAAACACGTCCTGTACATTTTACAGAAATGATTTTGACTACTTGCCATATGACAAGGTACCCTTGTAGTTTTACCCAAATCCTACCTCATATTTTGAGTGACATTCTCTGCTTGAACTCTGTCTACAGACTACACATATTCTAGCTTAGGAAACACAGCCATCTGCTCTATGACCCCTAGATCTGAAATTTATTTCCTTTTTATATACCCCAACAAAGCATGAAGATAAGGTAGCTCTAATTTTGTGATAAGAACAAAATGTCAAGGTTTTGTTCTTAGTTTATTCATACAGTATTTGTGAGGTGTAGAATCAATGAAGTAATGTTCAGTTTATTCATTTGAACTGCAAAGCAAGATTATCAAATGGAGAAGGGATGAGGACTAGCTGGCATTTTTATTAAACTGGCAAATATAAATTTTGGATACTTTAAAGTATTTTTTAAAACTGTGAGGATCTATAACCTTTGAGAAGAAACTTGTGAGTCAGCTCAGAACAGAATGAAATCAGACACTTGAACATGCATGTGACTCTCCCTCTCTGTCTCCCTCCTCTCTCTCTGTTCTTAAGGAGGGAAGACATTGTTTAAAGCAACTTGTTTTTCTTTAATAGTACATTCCAGTTCTCATAACTAACATTTTTTCCCTAAAAAGCAAGTAGTAACAGAAAACACTGGGACCTTTCTAACTGTATCTTGTTAAATCAACTTTGTTAAGTTTCTTACTGTCATACTTTCCTGTAGGTTATATGAAGAGGGTAGAAGACAGGAAACCTGGCTTGACACATCACTTTAATAAAGTGACTATATTTAGTAGACACATGATTTGTCACTAGAAATCCATTTCATGTTAGATTAACTCTCAAGTATTATGATTTTGACTATGATCAGATTGCTTGAAATACTCAAAAAACAATCAATTTATTAAAAATTACCTCATCTTCAGGATAAAAGAAGTAATGTAATATGCATATAGAAAAAGATTTGCTTAAGATTTGAGTAAGATCACATCTACAGTATGACATGTGCCCTGAAATAGTCCTAAATAGCAAGTTTCCCATTTTGCCTGTTTTAATTCAGAAATACAAGATTTACACATATTTTTATTTTTTGCTATAAGATGATTATATAAAAATCTAACTTACAAGGTAAAATAAAGAATATTGAGACACCAACAGGTGTGTGCCAATCATTCAAGTCCCAGGTTTTATTCTCATTGAAACACAGATGCGTCCTTGATTGTAGTCAGGAGAAGTAGACTTATCAGAGGAAAGGAGAGAAATTGAACATGTTTAAGTGAGCACATAAAGGGCATAGACAACGTTGATTTCTTAACAAATAGCCATTCCCATCTTCTTGGTGAGCAGCACACCAATTATGTCAAGTGATTATATATATATGATTTGTGAATGATTGTGAATGAACTTTATGTTTATTGGGTTCTCACAAAATATATTTCATCATGTCTATGCAAATTCTCCAAAATAAAAAAATTATAAATCCAAGTCAATTTTAGTATCAAACTTTCCAGAATGGTTATTCAACCAGTGCCTTCATCCTCACACCAATTTTCCACTGTGCTGTTCTTGTTGAATGCCATAATCAGTTGTAGACATTATCTTATACTGATCTTGTCACACTTGACTCCCTTTTTGAGGTAAGGTCTCACTCTAGCCCAGGATGAACTGAAACTCACTGTGTAGTCCCAGGCTGGCCTTGAACTCATAGTAATCCTTCTACCTCTGCCTCCTGAGTGCTGAGAGTAAAGGCACATGCCACAATGCCAGACCACTTGACCTTTTTGGTTAAGGAATTCTATTTCTTTAAGGAGGTTAGCTCCCTCTTTGACCTTTGTGTAGTATTAGCTACTATCCAGAAAAATCCAAACATCTGTTCTTTCTGCTTCCTCTATCTATTTTGTAACCCTTATTCTAGGATTATTTCTAAATGCAGGCCAGGTTGGATATAAGACCCTGCATACGCTATCAATTTTCTTTTCCTCAAAACATAGGTATTCTAAAACAAACTCAATAATCCTAGAACATTACTTGTAGACATTTCTAAATATAATCACTAAACTGGTCTTAAAAAGATAGGTGCAATACCATACTCATACTTATGATTAAAAACAATTCTTAAATTGTTCATGTTATTTTCTAGATTAACTCATGAATTCAATTTTACAATTTATTGATTTATTTTAAAAAAATTATTTATTTATTTATTTGAGAGAGTGAGAGAAAGAGGCAGACAGAGAGAGCGCACGCATGAGAGAGAGACAGAGAGATAGACAATGGGTGCTCCAGGGCCTCCAGCCACTACAAATGAGCTCTAGACGCATGCACCACCTTATGCATCTGGCTTACGTGGGTTCTGCGGAATCTAGTCTTTTGGATTTGTAGGCAAATGCTTTATCTGCTAAGCCATCTCTCCAGGCCTCAATTTTATAATTTATTTGTTGAATTAGTCCAAATTTTCATAAGTGAAACCCAGATATTATTGTTTTTTGTTATAAGTTGGTGAAACATATGCTCACTTTTTAAACAAACTTATAATTTTTGTGATCCTATCTTTTTCTCTTGCCTAATATCTCTGAATATTGAATTTTTTAATTATATATACTTTATTTTGATTGGTTTCCACATTTATGGAATATCTACTCATCATGTGTTGGGCTTACTGCTATCGTTGGATCTGGCCTGTCCTACAAAGGTCTATGTGTCAACAGTTTTGTCTCCACTTGAGCAGTCTTTGGGAAGTGGTGGAAACTAAGAAAATGGGGTTTAAGAGAAGGTCTTTTGATCATCAGTTCATGTCTTCTCTTATTATCGCTCTATTCTCTCTTATCCTTTCTCTCTTCTCCATCCTTGAGTTGAGCACCTTTGTCAAGATGCCACAATGATGTTGTCCCTCCCCAAAAGCCCTGGAGCCAATTATAGACTCAGTTTCCAAAATTGTGAGTCAAACAATCCTTTTTCTCTCAGTAGATTAACATATTTGTTATAGCTGGGCATAATGGCACATAGTTTTAATCACAGCACTTGGGAGGTAGGAGGATCACTGTGAGTTTGAGGACAGCCTGGGACTATGTAATGAATTCCAAGTCAGAAGTGTAAGACCTTATTTTGCAAATACTGCCCCCCCCCACCAAAAAAAAAGATATTTGTTACAGTGACAAGGATGCTAATTTGCTTGTCTGCTGACTGGCTTCTTACTGACATCTGTTATTCTGATTCTGAATTCAAACAGAAGACAAGAGATTGTTTGCAGTGAATGTCCTTTGTGACCTATAAGGTAGATTGACATTTACTTACACAGGATTTACTTACTGCAGGATGACTTTTACTGTAATTCTTTTCTTGGGGTCTTGCTTAGAATTCACACATGCCCATACTAGGTACTTAAAGTGTGTGAGCTCTGTTGGAGATGAAGGTTCTTGAGCTCTACCGAACCAGAGCCTGGATTTTAAGGAAATTACAGATGGTTTTTATACAATTTGAACTCTTCAGTACAGGTATTTTCTTGGGTTTCTAATTTCTAACAGATGAATCTTTTTAAAAAAAAATGAATTTCTGGGAGAAGAAAGAAGCATTCACTTTCTTCAAGCAGATAGGTAGCATCTTCAATTCCCCTTTTGACTATGATGACATAGTCATCATTTGTTTTGGTTATGTAATGGAGTATCAGAGTTTTAATTAGGACCATTAGCAAAATCAAAGTTCATAGAAGGACTGCAAAGTGTATAGAAAGAAAGGGTTAGGATAGAAAATGAAGAAAAAGTTGACTATATTGGCAAAATTAATGAAAAGTAAAGAAAAGAAAATAATAAAACTTGTTAAATCTTAAATGTGTTAAATAACAACTGAGGTGGAGTGAAAGTATCTGGCATGTGAGTTTTTGCAGCAGCTTTGACCAGATTTCAATGTTCAGTGACTCATTGGGCTAGGGTAAAACCCAGATAGAAACTTCAGTATTTGTTTTTCATATACATTTTTATTAGTTGTGTGTATAGTATATATACAGCCATGATGGTGCCATCATTACCCTTCTCCCTGTCCTCCCCCCATTGGTAATATGGGTCTTGCCTTATGTGGGGATAGCTATCAGTTATGCGGGAGAGGCAATGACTATGTGTATAATGACCCAACTCATGGCTCTAACAATCTTTCCTCCCCCTCTTCTGAGAATTTCCCTGAGCCATGTTGGGTTCATTTTAGGTCTATTTCTGTGACGAGGTTTTGGTAGTCTCTGTGTCTCTGGATATCTGATTTGGTAGGGGTTGAGAGGTCTTTGTGTCTATCTCCGTCGCCCTTGTGCTGGTACGAGGTTCATCAATAAAGCATCACTCTTGCTCATTTCCCCTATAACTCAATGGCTTCATCTGGTGCCCTTTTGAGGTTTAATGGGCTGATTGTCTTTTCAGGATATCCGTCCATCTGAAAGAGACAAGCGGATTCTACAGTGGAGAGTGAGGTCAGTGTAAGATACACGGATAAACTTTATTATTTTAGAGAGAATTTAATAGGTTGTTTTTAAGGAAGAAATAAAGTCTCAGAGACCAGCCAATAATGATAAGAACAACAACATCAAGCAACAACAAAAACAACAAGAACAAAACAAAACAAGCAATAACAACAAAAGATAGGCAATTGATGGAGTATAAAGAAAGCCAAGAGGGGAGCAAGGAAACAGTTCAAACAAGCAGAAATAAAGTTTGCAGCCCATAAAGAGGACTATTGAAATAGACAACGGGACCACTGTGGGTTGGGTATGGTCTTCACTCTAGTGCCTCTTTCTCAACACTGTGGGATGTGCTAAGGCCTCACTAGTGTCCTGTAACTGGTGAGCACACAGGAAGGAGCCAGATTTTCTCAGCCTAGGTGGCTATGGAAAATGGAAAATCATTTTCCCAAAGCCCATGGGAAGGCTCCCTCCATGTAGGTCCCATGACAGTGCCATGGAGACAAGGGAACTTTGTAGGCTAAATGGAAATCTTTGGGGTTGTGTCACCAGCCATCACATTTATATTCTAAAAAGTAAGAATGACATGAAATAAGCACATTATTGTTCTATTGAATCAGTACATATCGATAAACTAAACTCAATCTCTGGAGTAAATATGTAATGTATTTAAAATATCTGATGTATAATTACAAATAAATCCACAAGTCACATCATATAAGAAATGAAAACAGATGTTATAACAGGTGGTTATTTACTTTTTATAGTTCATAAATTATCAAAGAAAGAAAAGTGTCTATTGGAATATAAAAATGTGCCCTCAAAAATAACAAAATGAATTAAAGAATTATTTTCAGCAACCACAACATCAAGGATGAAATTGAAATCAAAATCAAATACCTAAACATAGACTATAAATGATACAACACTATGGATTAAAACTGAAAGAAGATCTCTGAAAGAGAGCTCAGTTATACTCATGTTACTTAAGAGTTTAGCTTAGCTGGTGTGGGGGCGCACACCTTTAAGCTGAGGTAGGAGGATCACTGTGAGTTCAAGGCCAGCCTGAGACTATATTCCAGGTCAGCTTGGGCTAGAAACCCTACCTCAAAAAAAAAAAAAAAAAGAAAGAAAAGAAAAGAAAAAAAGAAAAGAAAGAGAAGGAGGAGGAGGAGGGGGAGAAAAGAAAAAGAGTTCAGCTTGGCCAACTGCAGCTTGCTAAGTGGAAACTGCTATGATTGCTCTGAGAAACAACTGTCAGCTTCTTTCTCTACCGGTTTCCCAGAATACTACAAACCAGTAAGAACATTAGAGTGGTATGTGGAACTCTACCATGAACTCCTGGTACCAGCAATGCCAGGGATGTCTGATGTCCTTGATATTAGCTCAAGATACAAAGGTAAATTTCAGGCCTGAGTGAAATTACTTTTTATTGACTATAATATAAGCTACCTTGTTGCAGTTACCTTGTCATTGCTAGCACAGAGCACCTGACCAAAATCAGCTTGTGGGAGGAAGGAATTTATTTTTTCTTACAGACTAGAGGGGAAGCTCCGTAATGGCAGGAGAATATGTAGAATGAGCAGAGGCAGGGCATCATCTCCCGGTGAACATCAGGCGGACAGAAGCAGCAGGAGAGTATGCTGAACACTGGAAAGGGAAGCTGGCTATAACAACCATAATCCCATCCCCCAAAACACACCTCTTCCAGCATGTCTACAATTCCCAAATTGCCATCAATTAGGCTCTCAAACATTCAGAATACTTGAGCACCTAATTCAAACCATCCAATTCCACCCCTATTCTCCATTGACCTTTCATGTTGTAAAATGTAATGCATGAAGTCCATACTTTTTATCAATCCTAGTACTGTTCAAACATGCCCATAGCCCAATGTTTCTTAACTAATAGCTGTAAAATCAAAATAAGAAACAAAACAAAATAGACCAAAAACATAATAGCACACAATAAACATTCACACTGCAAAAGATGGCATCAGGTATAGCAAAGAAATACTGAACCAGTTTAAAACAAACAGGGCACACATCAAATTGTGTAGTCCAAGTCTTACAATTCTAACCAGTGATAAGTCTCTGGAGTTTCTAGTTGCATTCCCCAACGCAGCTAGCCTGGGGAAAACTCCATCCCATGAAGCACTACTTGATAGCACCCTATAGTCATGGACTCTCCACTGGATTTGAACTACAATCCACCATTCATCTTCATGGCTTCAGCCAGTCTCCACACAGGTACTTCCAACAACCCTGTTTCACATTTCCAATGGGCAGTTCCAAAACACAAAACTGCATTGCAAATCCAATGTCCCTCTCATTCCTGCATTTTTATACTCCCCTAGTACTATGTGCACTAACAATTTGTTAATCCAGAGGGAAATAAAGCTGACTTTGAAGAGCAGGTGACCTCTTCAGCATTTAGGACCCCTACTTTCAAAAGCGTCAACATTCTTCCTGCTGTCCTAATGCAGAACAACTGGCCCAATCTCAATAGCTGATATCTCCCAAACAATTGTAACTGAACTGACTTCTTCTTGTCCTTAGACTGAAGCATTCATTTTCTTCCGTGCCATATCCTTCTCTTCATATGAGTTGTGGTAGTTTGAATAGATGGCTCCCAATATATTCAGTGTTTTATTAGTTTATAGTTTGCATCTGCAGCCACTTGGCTAGAGGAAGTGTCACTGGGCGGATCTTAAGGTGTGGTGGTGGGTTTAGGATTTTAATCTAAAGATATGCAAAGTGTGCTTAGCTGGAGTTCCTGAGGTGTGCTGTGGCTTTTGGCTTGTGACTTTGCTCTCTGTGTTTGGTCCTGTGAAAGCGGGCCAGCTTTTTCTGCCATTATGGAACTTCCCCTGGATCTGTAAGCTTTAACAAATAATATCCCTTCCTCCATAACTGTACCTGGTCTGGAAGCTCATCTCAGTGAACCTGAAGCTGTCTGCTACACCAGTCCATTTATAGGCAACACAACCCTGCACAAGTTCTCAAGACTCACAATCCTCTCATACAAACTGCTTCTACCTCAGGCCCTGCAAAGTTCTTTCTTCCCCTCTTAAATCAACCCTCGCAGTCTCTAGTTCTTACTGCACTCAGTCCTCTCAACTCTGAAAATAAATAAAAAATATTTTAAAACTGAAGAATTGGAAGTGGGTATGGTAGAGATATGCCTTTAATCCCAGCCCTTGGGATGCTGAGATAGGAGGATCATTGTGAGTTTGTGGTTAGCCTGGAGCTACAGAGTGAATTACATGTGAGCCTGAGCTAGTGAGACCCTGCCTTGAAAAAATAAATGAAAGGCTGAACTATATAAATTAGAATATTCATGATATATATGTGTGTGTGTGTGTGTGTGTGTGTGTGTGTGTGTAATTTATTTGAGAGAAGAAGAGGCAGATAAAGAGAGAATGGGTAAACCAGGGCCTCCAGCCACTGAAAATGAACTACAGATGCATGTACCACCTTGTGCATCTGTCTTGTATGAGTACTGGTGAATCAAACCTGGGACCTTAGGCTTCTCAGGTAAGCATGTTAACTGCTAAGACATTTTCCCAGCCCTAAGATTATTATTTTTTTTATTTATATGAGACAGAGATGGAGACAGAGGGAGTGGGTGAGCATGGTGGAACAGGGCCTCTTGCCACTGTAAAGGAACTGCAAATGTATGTACCACTTTGTTCATCTAGCCTTATGTGGGTACTGGGCAATCAAAACCAGATTGTCAGGCTTTACAAGCAAGCAAATGCCTTTAACTGCTGAGCCATCTCTCCAGCCTAGATAATAACATTTCTTAATTATGTTTATTTAGAATAATTCCAATAAAAACTCCAACCTTATTTTTATTTTTAATTTAATTTTTGAACTATTTTAATAAATATGAATGGAACTATTTTAATACACAAATTTATAAACTATTTCATAATGTATATAGAAATGAAAGGGGCTAATGATATTCTGAAAGAAGAACAAACTTGGAGGTTTCCTTGATCAAATATTGAAAATTATGACAATATAAAAATTAAAAGTTTAAAAATATCACATGAATAAATAAATGTTTATAGAGATCAAGGATCCAGCAAATGCAAAATATGGTGTGGGCCTCTTACCTGGTTTCCTCACAAGGGTATGAGAGGTTGTGGGTCTCTTTTTCTAAAGATATTAACCCTTCACAAAGGTCCCACTATCATGACCTAATCTAACTTGAATTATCTACAAAGTCCTTAACTTCAAATATACTACATTTAAATATTAAATACTAAATATACCATATTTGGGGAGGACATAAAAATTCAGTCTATAGTTTCCCCACCAAAGTTTTTGTATTTAATAAAAGCTGTGTAATTATCCACATATCTATCTACATTTATTTATCTGTCCATTTATTCACTCATTATTTTGCATCTGGCAGTAAACTCAAGAAACATAAAAGTGAAGACACTTTTGAGAATGTAAACAAAATTTTTAAAAATGAACAAAGGCACCATTGAAAAAATGTTCAAGCTAATCAGAATACTTGGGAGTAGGGAAGAAAACTATGACAGACACAGTGACATTGCCTTTAACAAACAAATACAAATTAATAATCAAAGGGAAATAACAGGATAGACAAAGGAAACCTCAACCTGTGAGACAAAATAAGTTTGAATAATGTGCCTTAGCTGATTCCAATTTATATGAAATCCCAATCTGTAAACTGAAAAAACCCTTCTCTGGAAGCATACATGTAGGAACTGAGGTATATGTCTATACGATTCCACAGGAGTCTTTTGTCAGGCAGCCTCATCACAGTGGCAGAAGAAAGCCAGCAATTAAATGGAGAGAGGAAAGTGAAAATTATTTTATTCCAAACATTTAGTGAAACAACACTTATTACAATGAACATATTCTTGGTATAATAAAATACATATGCTATTGAAAAATAAGGTGAATAAAGCTCTCATTCAACAGGTGCTTGTTAATTAACTGACAACACACTGAATTCACAAATTGAAACATATTAGTATATTTCCTTGGCCTAAACATGAAAGTATAAATATGTTAGTTTTCAAGCAGAGCGTGGGGACAGCAGCCAGGCTCTGCCGGCGTCCCTGTGGGGAGCAGACCAAATAGGACGGTCCTAAGCTGCAGCTCCGGCCCGGGCCCGGGCACTGCCCCAAGCCTTCCTGGCTGCGCCTCGCCTACACCTCCAGGCGTCACAACCACTCCTCCCCCTCTTTTCCAGGTTGTTGGGCCCCATGTTGGGCGCCAGTTGACAGTTCTTTTTCTTCACCACCGGCAGGTAGAGTGGAAGAGAGAGAGAGTCGGGCCAGCCACTTCTCTTGAGGCTGAGCGGGAAGGTGGGTGTCGGCAACTCACAAAACCTCCCCAAGCCACCTGGGAAAAGAAAACCACATTGAGCCGGGAGTCCGTCTGGCGGAAATCTCTCCGTTTATTGTCATGGGAAGGTATTTATATATTTTGAGGAAGAGGGTGGGAAGAGAGGATGAGAGAAAGGTAATATTATTTCACCACGTCAGCAGTAGCTGGGCGGAGGCAGTTTCAGCTTAGGTGCTGAGTCACTCCAAGGTCAGGTCGTTAAACTCTACTCAGGCTCCAGAAGTTCGACTAGGCGTCACAAGAAGCCAAGTACAGGTAAACTCTGGCTGGGCTCAGAACCACTAGGCCTCACACTGGGCAGGGCCCAACAACACAGAACTACTGAAACTTGGATAACCAGCTACACAATGCTCTACTCAATATGCAATGAGACATTAAACACGTTTAGACTCTTTTGTTCATTCATGATTAATAATCAATATATGATCATCAAGTTTTACTTAATGTGACCATACATGTTGGAATTGATAAATATTTCTCAACTTATTCATATTTCTCTGAATGTATGGAATTTCTGTGGTCCAGTAACCTCCATGAAGTTTCTCTGTTGAGCAAACACTTATGTTTGAATATCAGATGTCAATGGACTACTTCATACAATTCCCTTTATGGAACAATAGTGGCTCTGCAATAGTCCTCACAGCTCAAACAAACTGCAAGTCTCAGGAGGTCTGCAAATTGTTTCCCATAGATGAGATCTTCCAAATTCCCTGTGAAACTAAAGTTGGATTATAAACAAACAAACAAAGACAACAAAATGAACAATAATTTTATGCAGGTTATATATTTAAATAAAGTAACAATCAACAGCAAACAACAAATTCTTAGGATCTAAAATCCACTAAAATAGACATAACAACAAAAATAAATTAAAGTAGCAACTACTTTGTACTTTCCATTGCTGTCCTTTAATTCAGAATTTTATCTATCCTAAAAGCCATAAATTGCACCTGGAACTTCTGACATGTTGAATAAACATATCTGTGATTCAGTAAATGGAATTGTATGTACAGTTTTATTGGCATGATTATCATTAGTGAATAAATAAAATAAAATTGACTTTTGTATAAACATTTATATCCTACAATTTGGCTGAATATATTTATTGGCTCTAATTGTTTTAGTCTCTTCTTTTGACCTATGTACAGGATTATATCACCTGAAAATAGAGAAAAAATTGTTTCTTTCTTTCCAATAGAGATATCTTTCACTTATTTTCTTTCTTAATTTTCCTTGCAAGATTTTTAACATAATTAAATATATGGGACGATGCTGAAATAAATTTTAAAAATGACACTCATTTCATGTTGATACATTTGAAAATTAAAATTGTTAGGGTGGCAATATCCTCAAATTGACCTATATACTCAATACAAATCATAAAATAGACTGAGCTTATTACCTTGCAAAAACTGATAAACTGACCCTTATATCCAGATAGAAATTTAAAGGGTTCAGACTAGCTGAAGTAATTAAGACAAAAACAAAGAAGACTTGTATTTCAACTTCACTACTTGCTGCAAACCTACAGTAATGAAGATAGGCACTGCTGTAAATATGGATATACAAATCAATACAGTAGAATAAGGTCTTGAAAGGATCTTATAACATTAACTCAAAATAATGAATCATAGAGTTATTTGTAAAGTCTAGAACAGTAACTGTTAGAGGAAACATAAAAATTAATTTGACTGCAACAGTAGAAGCAGCAAAAGTGATTTAGACTACAAAAAAAAAAAAATGGGGGCCTGGAGACATGGCTTAGCAGTTAAGGTGATTGCCTGCAAAGCCAAAAGGACTTATGTTCAATTCTCCATGACCTACATGAGCCAGATGCACAAAGTGGTGCATGCATCTTGAGCTTGTTTGCAGTGGATGGAGGCCCTAGTGCTCCCATTCTCTCTGTCTCTGTTTTTCAATTAAATTAAATTAAATTAAATTAAAAATTTAAAAGTGAAAACACCTTTTTCAACCATAAATATCCTGAAGAAAAAAAAATTAATCCATATAATGGGAGAATATAAGGATTTGCAAATATGCATTTGATAAGGAATCCAGTCTAAAATGAAAATCTGTTATTTTGAAAGAAGTTAAGTAGTTCAACTAAAAAATAAACAAAGGATCTGAGCAGATATTACTCCAAGAAAGATACACAAAATGACACAATACTGTTATAAAATATGATTGATGTTATGAGGAAATTAAAAATTGAAACCAGATGCCACCCTTTCCCACTATGTCATAAATTATAGCCTAAAATAAGGGCAATGGAAGTATGGCAAAGCACATGGAGAAACTAGAACTCTGTACATGGCTTATGAGAAGTCAAAGCTTGTAGCTTGGTTAGAAAACAGTATGAAAGTTCTTCAAAGACTTGTAAGCACTGGAGTACTATAGGATTGGGAACTTCTCCTAGGCATATACCTGAGGGAAAAAAAAAATAATGTGTTTTACATAGGAAATTGTATGTGTCTATTAATATAAGCATCTGTAATAATAATAATAATAATAATAATAATAATAATAATAATAATATTGAATCATCTCCAAAGCCTATGAGCTCATGACTGGTAAAATAAGAATTGTACAATTCTATTCCATCTGCCTGTGGAAGAAATGGCAAGTCCACACCACTTGAGTACTCATGGGAAAATACAGATGGTCCTATGGCTTTATGTAGCATTCTGCATCCAGATGCGATGCTTTCTTTTGGGTCATGTCAGTTGGTTCATCTAATAACCTTGTGATATGAACAAATGAGTCATTAAATCTTACAAATAAATAGATTCTGAAAAAGTCAGTGGTTTTACCAAAATTAAATCTTTCTTTGTTCTTACTTAATATTTAAAATATTTTATTTATTTATTGTTTCTTTATTTATTTGCAAGGAGAGAGAGAGAGAGAGAGAGAGAGAGAGAGAGAGAGAGAGAATGGGAATGTCAGGGCTTCCAGCTGCTGCAAACAAAATCCATATACATGTGCCACCTTGTGCATCTGTCTTTACATGGGTGCTTGTGAATTAAGTTCAGGTCATTAGGCTTTGTAGTCAAGTGCCTTAACCACTTAGCAATCTTTCCAGCATGCTGTTTTGTTACATTTTTTCAGAGTATTTTACTATGTAGCCTGGGCTAGAAGAGGGGGAGAGAGAAAGAGAATACGAATGGGCATGCCAGGGCCTCTAGCCACTGCAAATAAACTGCAGACGCATGCACCACCATTTGCATCTGGCTTACATGTGTTCTGGGATTTTGAACTTTGGTGCTTACGCTTTGCAGGCAAGTGCTTTAACCACTAAACCACCTCACCAGCCCAGGATTATTTTTCTTCTTTCTTAAATTTTTATTATTAATAACATATTTTGTATGTATACATCATGTGTTCGTACCCTCTTTTCCCTTGCACCTGACCCCATTCTGGTTGGGAATGCTCCTCAGTGGGATTGCAGGTATTCCTTATGGGGTTATGGTTTGTGTAATTGTGGGAGCAGGAGTCAGTTATTTTTTGGGGGAGGGAATGCTTCTGGGCATGATGTCTCAACCTGTGGCTCTTACAATGTTTCTGCCCCCTCTTCTGCAAAATTCCCTTAACCGTGGTGGGTATGTTTTAAGTCTACTTCAGTGATGAGCTCTTAGGAGTCTCTGCTTCTCTGCTTTGGTAGGTGTTGAGTGTCCTCAGGGTCTGTCTCCTTCACCCTGGCACTGTTGTCAGGTTCAGCATGGAAGCTGCACTCATGCTCGTCTCCCCACTTCCTCTGTGGCTTCAGCTGTGGCTTGGCTGAAATGTAAGGAGCAGCTTATTTCCTCTGGTCTGGCTACCTTCTGAAAAAGAACAGACTCTGCAAGAGAAGGCAAAGTCAGCATAGTTTAAATGGGATAAGCATTATTACTTTAGGGAGAATTTGATGTATGTAACCCCTCTTTTAGCCAAAGACTGAGAGTTTGACATTGGAGAGCATTATTTTTGTCTCCATAGGATTCTGATCTGGTTCCCAATTCCAGATATGTGTTCCTTTATCCTGAGAGGATCTCATGCCACTATAGCCCTGGAATGTATACCCTGTCAGGGGGCTTGCTTCTGAGTAGCTGATACCTCTGGTTGCTCAGATCATTGTTGGCCACTTTCCCCGAGTGGCTCATGTAGCCCTTTCCAGCACTAGACAGGCTGTCTGGGGACTGGCGTTTTTTAGATTCCAGCCAGGTCTCACTACGTTCTGTGTCAGCAGTATGTGGTGTGGTGTCTTCAACAATAAGGTCTTCCCTTTGCCTCAGGTGGGTAAGCAAGTGCTTTGACAGAAGATTGTCTTGATTTGGGGACCTATTAGCACTCTCTGATCAACAGCTCAACATGGGTAGCAAGCAATCTCTGGTACTGGGAGTTATAGGTCAGAAACAGCAAAAAAAAAAAAAAAAAAAAAAAAAAATTCTTTTTTTCTTTTAAGCTTAGGCTTCATCCCACCCTCTCCAGGTCCCTAATTTTCAGGTTCTCCCCTCTTACTCCTTTGGAGGGTTATATTTTTTCATCTATCTATGATGTTAAAGGTTTCTATGGTACCAGCTCATTTTGGATTTAGTTTTGTGTTTGTTCCTCCCCCTTCCCCTACCCTTAAACCCTCCCATCCCTATTGTCTGCACCTTGAGTTGCGTATCATGTCTGTCCCTAACTTAAGCAGGTCCAGGTTAGGAACCACAGATAAGTGCACCATGCAGTGTTTGTCTTTCTGAGATTCTGTGAGTTCACTGAATATGTGGCTCTTTCTTTTGGCTGAATATAAGATATTATTTATTTTTAAAGTGACTAAAATTATATATATATATATATATATATATATATATATATATATATATATATATATATATATATATATATATATGGAGAGAGACAGAGAGACAGAGAGAGACAGAGAGAGAGAGAAAGAGGTAGGGTCTTTTTTCTAGCCAAGGCTAACTTGGAACTCATACTGTAGCCTAGACTGGTCTTGAACACATGGCAGTGCTCTTTCCCTTCTGGAATAATAGGTGTGAGACACCATGCCTGGCTCACAATATGATGTTTTAAAATATGCATACAATGTGGAATGATTAAATTTAGGTAATTCACATATATGTCACTTCAAATATTTCATTTTAGTGATATGAATATTTAAACCATCTGAACAGTTTTCATCATTGTATTGTTATTAACTCTAGTACCTTGTTTATAACAGGTTTCTCAAACTTATTTACCCTGACTTAAGTTTTGTATTCTTTGACCACACTATACCTGAAATGACTGTTGGGCCCTGCCCGGTGTGAAGCCTAGTGGTTAGCCCAGCCAGTCTTGGCCTACTCCCGGTGAGGCCTAGTCGAGCTTCCAGAGCCTGAGTAGAGTTTTGTGACCTGCCCTTGAAGTGACTCAGCACCTAAGCTGAAACTGCCTCCACCCAGCTGCTGCTGACGTGATGAAATACTATTGGCCCTTATACCTTTCTCTCATCCCCTCTTCCCACCCCCTTCCTCAAAATATATAAATACCTCTTGCGACAATAAACGGAGAGGTTCCCGCCCTAGACGGTCTCTGTGATTCAATGTGGTTTTTCTCCCCGGTGTTTTGGGGGGGGAGGAGGTTTGAGTCGCCGACACCCGCCTTCTTGCTCAGCCTCAAGAGAAGCGGCTGGCCCGGTTCTCTCTCTCTTCTGCTCTACCTGCCGGTGGTGGAGGGAAAAACCCCGGCATCTGGCGCCCAATGTGGGGAGCAACAACTGCTGCCCCGTGTGAGGACGTGTGAGGATTCAGAACGGACTACGGACTGGACGCTGACGTGATGAAACAAAATTCAAAATTAAGCTGACGGGCTAATCGGACTGCTGACGGGTGTATCCTCATAAGTTATGAGGTAATCTTCATATTTAATATTCTAACCTTTGCTTCTATAATCTGTGCTTGCTTCAACTTCTTTTCTCTTTCTTTTCATTTCCGGTTTGCCACCATTTCTAAACGGATACGTTCATGGCGGACACACCATGTGGGCGGACCTAGAGGAGACTCACCATTTTCTCTTTGCTTTCATTTCTGGGCTCTATGGTGCCGCCATTTCTAAACGCCAGTTCATGGTGGACGCACCACGTGGGTAGACCTAGAGGAGACTTTAAACGTTTTGCCTCCTCATTTAAATAAAAACTCCATCCCAAACTTCAACATCTCTTGTTCTTTTCTCTTTCCTCTCATTTCCGGGTTTCCGACAGACCGCTTCTGCGGTGCTGCCATTTTTGTCCTGCCCCCTCATTTGAGTGGGGGCGCCATCTTAAAAGCACCATTTCATGGTGGACGCACCACGTGGGCAGACCTAAAAACGAAACTCACCACGTGGGTAGAGACTCACCACGTGGAAAACCTAAAAAAGAAACTCACCACGTGGGTAGACCTGAAAAGGAAACTCACCACGTGGGCAAACCTAGAGGAGGCTCACCACATGGGCAAACCTGGAGAACTCTCAAAGTTTCCTGCCCCCTCATTTGAGTGGGGGTGCCATCTTAGAAAAATTCTACAACATGTTTACCTATTTTTTGGGACCTTGTGCTTGTGTTGTATCCTTATGTATTACTGTTACCCTGATTTTAAGGATACTCTTCCCTCAACTTTATAAGATGGGACAATCCTTATCTAAGCCAAATCCTGCCTTAGGGTCACTACAGATTCTGTGCAAAAGTAAAGGCCTTAATCTATCTGATAACCAGGCCCTCCAGATATGGGGATGTTTACTCAAGATTGCTCCCTGGTTGCCCGAGAGTAATCTTTTTGACTGGGACACCTGGGATAAAATTAAAAATCTAATAAAAAAAGCTCAGATAGAAAAAGGGGAGATCCACCCTTTGGAGGCCCTCCCGACTGTGTTGGCCTTAAAGGGCTGTTTTCCACCTCAACCTCCAAGGTCAAAAGGCGATACCCTGACCCAGGAAGGGACAGAGAGCAATCTCAGCCCCTCGTGCCAGCCTGAGTCCTCAGATCCTTTTGAGAGTGCTCCTTGGCCCTCTAAAGGTCCATCACACCCAGACCCCCCTACTAATCCTTTTCTGAGCACCTCTGCCCCTCCGCCCTACCATGGGGATGAGGCCCCAGGGGGAAAAATAATCGATCTCTTCCCTGTTAACATTAATCCCGGCGGTAACCGCCCTGCAGCCTGGTATCCTTGGGAAGCTCACAATTTAAAAGATCTTAAAAAGGCTGTCTCAGAGGACGGGCCTAACTCCCCCTGGGCAGAGACCATCCTTCAGGGTTTGGTTCATTATCATTGTACCACTCAAGATTGGAAAAACCTTGCTAAAGCTGTTCTCTCTGGCTCCCTGTACATAAAATGGTGTGCTTTTTTTCAGGATGAGTGTCACCTTCAAGCTGAGCGAAACCAAGCCGCTCAACCCCCAGTACCAATCACCTTTGGAATGCTCTCAGGCACTGCTGACCAGTTCTCTACCGGTCTTCAGCAGGCCGCCATTCCTGATCCATACTGAGATCAAGTACGGGCTTTGGGAATGGCTGAATGGAAAAAGGTAGAGGAGGGCCCCTCTGAGCCCCCCATTACAGGAGTCACCCAAAAGATCGGTGAGGATTTGGCCACTTTCATAGAGAGGGTCAAAAAAAGCCTACAAAGAAAGTTCCCCCCTGGCCCCCTGTGAGACCAATTTGCAAAAATGCTGGTCTGGGAAGGCATGACAGGTGATCATGAGTTGGCCTGTGCTGGACTCAAGGACCACTCTATGAGTAGATGGGTTGTAGCCATCCAAGATGTAGGGTCCCACTCTCATCAGATTAAAGTTATGACATCAGCCTTACAGGCTTCTCGCCGTGAGGACATGGCTGCACTAGAATGTGCCCTCCAACAGGTCTCAGGGGGATGGGGACGATCTTGCTTTGGGTGCGACAAAGAGGGTCATTTTAAAAAGGAATGCCCCAATAGGAAAAGAGCCCCAATAACTCCCTCAACCCCTAACTTGCCCCGCACGCCATGTCCTCAATGCAAAAAGGGATTTCACTGGGCCAGAGATTGCAAATCCAAGTTTAGCCTTCAGGGTGAACCTTTAAACTTCCCCAGGGGCTATCCCCAGCCCCATTAAATAAGGGGAAAAAGGTAATCAAAACACACTGGACTGTGCCTTTGACACCCGGACTTAGACCAAAAATGCACCTAACAGTTGGTGGAAAAACTTCCAAATTTCTCATCGACACTGGGGCTGACTGTACTGTGATAAGAAAAGAGGAGGTCCCTCCCTCCTGACAGTTGATCCCGGGTCCGCCCTTACTGGGTGTGGGCGGACAATCTACGTCATGGAAAACTGCTAAGTGGCAGACCTGGATTGACCCTGACAATAATAGTGGGGAGGTGCGCCCTCTAGTGGTGTTGGGCCTAACAGCAACCTCCTAGGCCAGGATATACTTGGGGAAGCTGAAGCTTATATTACTACTAATCATAGGGCTTTCTGTGAAGATAGACTTGACCAAAAAGAAAATAAACAGTTTGAGGAAGGAAGGACCTGCCATCCTAACTATAGAGATGATCCTCATTTTAAAAAAATTAAACAAAAACATTCTCAGGTTCACCCCAATCATAAGGGCCACTGCTCACCCCCCAGTACCTAAGATTCAATGGGCGCCTGGGGACCCCGTATGGGTCGAGCAGTGGCCTATACCTACCCCTAAACTAAAACAACTTCCTATACTCTTTAAACAACAATTGGCTTCAGGACATGTGCGATCTTCAACAAGTCCTTGAAACTCTCCGGTTTTTATTATAAAGAAGCCTAATGGCTCTTGGAGACTTTTATATGATTTGAGAAAATGATGCCTTTTGGGACCCCCCCCAGAGAGGGCTCCCTTGGATTCCAGCCATTCCCAACACCCATTACTTAACCATTATCGATATTAAAGATTGTTTTTTCTCTATTCCATTACATCCAGATGATATAGAAAAATTTGCATTCTCCATACCCTCAGCAAACTTTCATGGACCAGACCTAAGGTTTAAATGGACCGTCTTACCTCAAGGCATGGCTAACAGCCCCCCCCCCATTTGTCAATATTACATGTCTCATATCTTTTCTTCCTTGATTAATCATCCTAACGTTTTATTCTACATTTATATGGATGATATTATTTTAGGTCATTCCAACCCATCTGATCTCCAAGACCTTACTGCTAAATGCCTTGCCATTTTATAGGCCAATAATTTTAAAGTGGCTCCAGAAAAGGTACAGACTGCCTCTCCCTTCAAGATTTTGGGCTCCAGGTTATTCCTTGATACTGTTTGTCCTGTCAAACCCCAACTCCATATTCAAAAATTCTATACTTTGCCTCAACTCCAAAAGGTGCTGGGGGAAATTAATTGGATGAGGCCCTAGATACCCATAACTACTGAGGAACTGTCCCCTTTATTTGACCTCTTAAAGGGTCTTACTCTCTCCTCTCAGATAACCTTGCCCCCTCGTCATGAACAAATTCTACATAAGGTACAACAGGCTATTGATGCTGCTGTCCTAAAGAGGTTTGATCCTAACTTACCTATCTCCCTCTGTATTTTCTCTGGGGAAACATTATGCACTGCGCTGTTAGCCCAGGAAGGAGAACCCATCCAATGGATTCACCTCTCCCTTGGTGGAGTCCCCAGAGTTTACTCTATAACTAACCAGATTGCAGATTGCATTATCAAGGGCAGGGACACGTCTGTCCGATTGTTTGGCACAGAGCCTCATGTCATTGTCACCCCCTTTAAGGTAACAGACTTCACTTGGCTTCAGAGAAATAACAACAGGGTTGCTATGGCCCTCGAGGGGTTTCTGGGTATAATTAATTGTCACTATGGTCCTTATAAATGGATGAGCTCCTTCTCTAGGTTGGAATGGAGACCCCCCAGACTTCTTTTTATCTAAACCCAACCCTGATTTTCTTACCGTATTCACTGATGGAGGGTGCTTGGGAGCTTCCCTAGTTATTTACCCTCCCCTAAGGAGGGGAGAAAAGCCTATGCCCATAAAATCAATCTCCCATGAGGTCACAGGATCAGCACAATTCAAAGAACTATTTGCTGTCATTTTGGCTTTGGACACTATGCAGGAGCCATTTAACTTATTTTCTGACAGCCTTTATGTTGTTAACCTGTTACCCAACCTAATTGAGGCCCATATTATACTGGACTCCAATATTATAACCCCATTGATGATTCAAGCCCACTCCCTACTTAAACAAAGAATTAACCCCATTTTCCTTCAACATCTCAGAGGCCATCAAAATTTACCAGGATTCCTCTCTAAAGGAAACGATTTGGCTGACAAACTGGCCTTTCAGCCTCAATGTAATACAGTGTCAGAAGCTACACACTTCCACTTATTAACTCATATAAATTGGAGGGGCCTTAAACATAAATATCCCCATGTGCCAGTCAAGGACCTTAAAAAAATTGTCCGAACTTGCAAATCCTGTCAGCCTTTCCTCCAGGTACCTCCTCTTCAAACTACAGGAGCCAATCCTCGAGGACTACACCCTAATCACCTTTGGCAGATTGACGTTACTCACTATTCTCCATTTGGAAAACTTAAATATATTTTTCTCTCAGTTG
The DNA here is from genome assembly GCA_036365145.1 of Orientallactaga sibirica. Taxonomy (NCBI): domain Eukaryota; kingdom Metazoa; phylum Chordata; class Mammalia; order Rodentia; family Dipodidae; genus Orientallactaga; species Orientallactaga sibirica. The sequence continues at coordinate 60,950,751 of JAEOAD010000001.1, forward strand.
ATACTTTCTCCCATGCTTGCTGGGCATCAGCACATGCTGGGGAAAAAACTAAACATGCTATTAGCCATATGCTTCAATACTTTGCCACCCTTGGATTGCCAGATCAAATCAAAACCGATAATGGTCCCTGCTTCATAAGCAGGACTTTTATAGATTTCCTCCAAACCTGGAAAATCTCACTTTCCACAGACATCCCATATAACCCGTGGGGCCAGGCCATCATGGAAAGATATCATCAAACTCTCAAGTCTCAATTACAAAAACAAAAGGGGGAATCCCTACCCCCACATGACCAACTAAAAAAGGCATTATTAACCCTAAATATTTTAAATTTTTCTAAAGAAGATAGACACTTGTCCCCTTTTCAAAAACATTGGACCTCAGCTGTCACCTACAGCTCCATCTGGGTCAAATGGAGGGACCCATTAACTGAGGCCTGGAAGGGACCAGACCCCCTCCTCACAGCAGGGAGAGGATTTGGATGTGTCTTTCCTCAAGAGGAAAAAAGACCTATTTAGGTACTGGCAAGAGACTTAAAATATTTACCCCAACAAGGGGATGATAATAATCAATTCTCCAGGGAGTGTCCCACCCCTGAGAACTATGCCTCTGTTTCTTCCCCAGGAACAACTGAAGGTGTGGATGCTACTAGACCTGAATGAAGCCAAAAAAGCTCCAGAAAGATTTACAGAAGAGGAGTCGGGACTTCTAAGACAACCTGCTGTAGACGAGCTTACATGGCTTTTTATCCCACCTTCTCCCTCCCCTTGGACCCCCTCCTTCTTCTTGCTCTTTACCCTACCTTCTCCCTCCCCCTTAACCCCTCCTTCTTCTTATCCTCACTCTCAGGCCCTGTGTAATTAATAAGATTACACAATTCATTCACCAACAGCTTGAGGCAATTAAACTTCATCAGGTCACAATTAAACTTCATCAGGTCAAGGCACCACAGGTTCGCAACTCAAAGGCAACGGCTTTTCTGCTTACTGGCTGTCCACCTAACATCCCTCCCCCGCCCTCCATCGAACCAATGATGGGTAAGATCTCAGACAGGCTGAGACAACCTAAGACAGGGCGTGGAGTGGTCAATGGGCTAGAGGCATGGTGCTCAGTGACGGGAGAAGATTCCCAGAGGGGGACAACCTAGGACAGAGGCCATAGCCATCCACCGTTCTTACAAAAACAAAAGGGGGAGATGTTGGGCCCTGCCCGGTGTGAAGCCTAGTGGTTAGCCCAGTCAGTCTTGGCCTACTCCCGATGAGGCCTAGTCGAGCTTCCAGAGCCTGAGTAGAGTTTCGTGACCTGCCCTTGAAGTGACTCAGCACCTAAGCTGAAACTGCCTCCACCCAGCTGCTGCTGACTTGATGAAATACTATTGGCTCTTATACCTTTCTCTCATCCCCTCTTCCCGCCCCCCTTCCTCAAAATATATAAATACCTCCCATGACAATAAGCGGAGAGATTCCTGCCCTAGACAGTCTCCGCAACTCAATGTGGTTTTTCTCCCGGTGTTTTTTGGGGGGAGGGGGTTTGAGTCGCCGACACCCGCCTTCTCGCTCAGCCTCAAGAGAAGCGGCTGGCCCGGTTCTCTCTCTCTTCTGCTCTACCTGCCAGTGGTGGAGGGAAAAAAACCCTGGCAAATGACTACATTCTGGCCCCTGAATACTCCCACTCTCTTCTATGATTTGAGCCTTGTTAGACTATACATATAAGATCATATAGTGTCTATCTTTGTGAGCTTGGTGTATTTCAGTTAGCCATGTTCTCCAGGTTAATCAACATCATTGCATTTGACAGGATTTCTATCTTTTAAAATAGCCAATAATAAATTATGTATAAATAGCAAATTTTCATTTCTTTTCATCCATTGATTGACATACAGGCAGAATGCACATCCGTCCATTGTGAATCCTGCTGCAGAGCATAGTTTTGATTCAATTTACATGGTAGCCTCTTAGTCCATCTTCTGCTATTTTTGGCAAACTTAGACTTTGTCAAGATGATTGCCCAATCGATCCACAACTCTCAATCTCAGGGTGCTCACGATCTTCTTATGGCAATGTTTTTCCACCTGTTTAGAAGAATGTCTCTTTAAGCTGTAATAGTCAATTCTCCTCTTTGCATATTCAACCTGTGATTGATGAACATGAATTTGACTCATGCAAATAAAATCAAGTTACTATACTTGGGGGAGTAGAGAATATAGAATTCCAGTGAGAAATGGAATCTCTGCAGAACAGGAAAAAAAAAATGTTCAGGAAAAGGAAACAGAAATGGAGACTTTTGAAACTAGGACAAGACAAAAGGAATCTTGTATGTTAACTAATGAATGCCCATCACATGAAACCTGTCTCTGTGCCCAATAGCATGGCATAGTCTGGCAGAGATTGCTGTGACCATCTGACTGACTTGGAATGTGATAGGGCAGGAGGGTTAGCAGTTCCAAACATTTGCTTCTCTTGGGGCTCGAATTTTTCACTCTATAAAAATTTGGCAAGGTGCCTATTTATTGAAAAAAAAATGCTTCTCTTCTCCCTTGCCAGTGTGCATTGCATGGCAACTAAGAACAAGGCTGATATATAAGACAGACTACTTGATGTCATTCAGTACTTGAAACCCGAGTTCAACTCTGAGCTTCACCTCTGATCTAGATATATTTAGCCCAGAGACATTTTGTGCAGGAATGGGGTGAGGCTGACTACCTTGATGCAGAAAAGAGGAAGGTCCCATGACAGGCAGGACATCTCTTAGATTCTTCAAATACAGCTGGACTCCAATCAAATTTTTGCCTCACAGTTAAAGAAAAAAAAATCAAAACTATCCACCTATCCCTTATAATGGCTTGTGTATCATAAACATGCTCTGAGTTGTATTACAGTTTGTACTCATCTAGCAGTGACATGTATAACAAGAACACTCGATTGCTATTCTTTGAAAATATTTAACAATTTCTGTTTTCACTAAATATGCACTTATATTTATTCCAAAATTACCAGGTGGCTGTATATGTGTTACACTAGACCATGCCATTTGGCTGGAGGTATGAAATTAGAAAGAAACCATATAGTTATTATTTTATTTCAACTCTGTCTACTAAACACTGCTCTCACAGAAAAAAAAAAAAAAATAAGCACAGGTAGCAAAACTTCCTCTCCCCCAAATGCACTTCAATACGTTTTAAGTGTAAAAACCTAATTTAAAATAATGTCAGCATCTTTGGGCTGTAGAATAGGAAGCTCAGCATCTTTAAATTATTTAAGAGGTCCACAGAGGACCAGTTATGCTTATAACGTCAGATTTACTCAAAGAAACAGGAGAGCAATGCAAAGTGTTGAATAAGGGTTTCCTATGCAGTTTCATTGAGTTATTTCTGCATTGTGTAATTGGAACAATGGTCCTACCAAACTTTCAAACAAAACTGGAGGGCCTGTACATAAAGTTATGAGATCTATTTTGTTTGTTAGTTTTGTGTTTTTTCAAACAAATATTTGCTTGTTCTTCACAGTGCTACTTCTCTTTTGGCTTTTATTTTCTAAGACTAAGACTTCTCCAAAATAAAACATACTATTCACGATATCTCTATATAAAGTTATGGCATCGATTTTGAGGGATTTAGTTTTGTGTTTTTAGAACTAATACTTGCTTGGTCTCTATTATTCTTACTTTTTTAGGGAGGATTTTTATTTTTTGAAAGGGGAGTTCTATTTTGGGGAGGCACATTTGTTTTCTAATAATGGGATATAACAAAAAATTATAAAAATTATTGTGTTACTGCCACCTCTTAAACTTGTCCTCTTTTGTTGAAATCAGAGAGAGATGATTTGATACCTATGGATATGTTGTATATAAGTCCTTTGCATTCCTCTTTTCCAGTGGCATAGAGAGGAAAATTCTCCCTCTCCTCATTAGGATAATGCACACTATAGAATTACTTTTAATGCTATATTAAGGGAGGACATTTCATTTAGTGTAAAAATCACTGCAATATGTGTGTTAATACTCAGAAGTGGTATTTTTTCGTCTAAAGTGTTAAGAAAATGTCCTGAGATTTATTAAAACTAAAAGCACTATACAAAATGAACCTGGTGACATGGGAGGGCTTATTTTTAAATTTTATATAAATAAAATTGAAAATGCTATGAGATATTAGAGAAAAGCATTTATATGGAGAGAGCATATATGTCTTTTTTCCTTCCTTCCTTCCTTCCTTCCTTCCTTCCTTCCTTCCTTCCTTCCTTCCTTTCTTCCTTCCTTTCTTTCTTTCTTTCTTTCTTTCTTTCTTTCTTTCTTTCTTTCTTTCTTTCTTTCTTTCTTTCCATCTTTCTATGTCTTTCTTTTATTTATTGGTCTGTTGAGGAAATATGAGATATTTCAATGTTGAACCTGAATTTTAATCTGACCTTCTGTAAATCTAAGTAAACTGAAGTATGCTAGAATACTTAGCTATAAATGTCTAATAACTTGAAGAAGGTTTACATTTTAGTAGAGATTACTAGTGTGACACTGTTGTGAAGAGGATTGTGCCATTTTTCCTTTTATATTAGTTTTTGAATGAAATTATGGACAGTGTATTTGACATTTCATAGTAGCTTCAGAAATATGTCTACAGAGCTCTTTCTAAAACAAACACTGTTATAAAATAAAATTATACAAAGTAAAGCCACTTCTATAGGGTCTGAGATAAATCGATCATATTTCTTTTTGGTGACAGTAGATATCCACACATCTCTGGGATGAACCTCCAACCCAAGCACAGTTATGGAAGAAGGGAATTACTGTATCTTACAGATCCAGGGGAAGTTCCATAATAGCAGAAGAACCTAGCCTGCTGTCATAGGTCCAAGCAGAGAGAGAACAGTCCCAAGCCATTACCAGCACCACAAATAAACACACTTAGGAACTCCAGGCTAAGCTCCAGCACTTTGCATATCTTTAGACTGGAATTCCAAATCCACCTCCACACCTTAGGACTGGATCCTAGGATCCACCCCACAGTAACACCTCCTCCAGCCAGGTGGCTGTAGCTCTAAATATAGGCTTTAATAATATCCTGAGTATATCTACAATATACTGTGTAGGTAGGGGAGATGAGGCTCTATCATTATTGATAATCATTTTAATAGAGGTACATTTCTATGTGTTTTTCTTCAGATAATTTCTGGGATAGCCATTTCCTGATAGAAATTGCATATTTTCCAAGCTGGTCATACATTGAGAGCTGTGCTTTTCTTAACATTAGCATACTTTCACACTTGCATCCAAACTTGTACAATATTGATTATCATACTCTTTAACCTGTAACCAGAAATTGAAATAATTGTTTAGTGCTTTCAATGAACTGGAAATACAAGATATTTATAGCATACATTTCAGATTTACAAAATTTTAACAGTCAGCACATTTTCTTATCCCCATCACAAGTTTGTAAGATAGTTATGGCAAGAGTTTTTGACCCATTTAAAATTTATCTTATTAAAATTGTTATTATTTCAGGAAACAAACTGAGAAGATTTAGAGAATTTCTTTGGCAACAGCAAATAAAAAGGTAGAAAAGTACTAAATAAAAGTTGAGATAATAATTATAACAGAGTTATAAATAAAGATTTATTTGAAAGATATGCATTTAAAAAAATTATTTTTTTGGAGAGAGACACAGAGAGAGACAGAGAGAGAGAGGGAAAGGAAGACAGAGATGGGCGTGCCAGCAGTGTCTCAGCTGCTGCAAACAAAATCCAGATGTGTGCACCCCCTTATGGTCAAGTGCAGCATTGCACCCTTGCGTCACTTTGCATCTGGCTAAACATGGGACCTGGAGATTGGAACCACTGGAGATTGGAACCAGTGTTCTGAGGCTTAGGAGGCAGGCGCCTTAACCCCTAAGCCATCTCTCCAGCCTGAAAGATATGCATTTTTAATTGGGAATGACTAAAATATTTGGAAGCAACATACATTAGGTTTTCTGTTACAATTCAAAGAATGATGGTTCAAGAAAGAAATTGATTTCTGAAAGCCACATTAATATTCAATTTTACATTTTTGATTTATGTATATAGATGTCATAATATTTACATATACATACATATACATATATATATATAACTCATACTCAACCTATATAATATAATATACATATAAATACATATATAAGTACATATACAAATGCAACTGAAATCATATTATACATATAATTCTTTATTTTTGTTAATTTAATATCTTAATATTAAAATAGGATGAATTTTATCATGCCATTAATTTCTCTCTGAAATCTGAAACTCAAAACCTTCATAATTCATGAGTGCTCTCTGTCTACCATGGAAGACTACTTATTTAACTCAGAGATGGGAAAACAGATGATTAATTGAAAGGTATTTCTCTACTTGGAAGTTAAAGATTACCTGATCACTGGCTATAACTTGAGCTAAGTATTGGTATATTTTTTTGTTTCATTTTGTGCCAATATCCAATTTCCTGTCTCTGTATCTATGTAACTGTGTGTGTGTGTGTGTGTGTGTGTGTGTGTGCATGTGAGCTTGCATGTGTGTGTAAATGAATGCATTTTAATATAAATTATAAATTTATGCTTTCAGCTCATACTATTTCTTAAAATTTATATTCTCAACTATCACTTCAATATCTCCTTTTGTATATTTAAGTATTAGGATGTCAAACAATACCTTCACAATTTAGCTCCAAAAAATATGTACATGCTCTTCTAGGAATCTTTTCTATATTAATATATGGAAAAAATCTATTCACCCCATTCCTCAGGACATTCTCTGGAATATGTAGACTTAACTTTCATAATCCTTTACACTTTCATATAATCTCTCAGCAATTTCTATTGGTTTTAGGATCAAAACATGTTTAAACTCTGATCCAACTTCTCATGAAAAACGCTTATTCAGAACACCACAATTTCTGCCTTAAATTAATGCTAAAATCTGCTAACACCTCTTATGTTTCTACTGCTATCATAGTTTACAACTGTCTTCTATGTACATCCTTGGAGCAAAGACAATTTTAGGACTCTTCGAAGAGGTTTCACATGTAAGCAATCAAAAGTACCTAGTCCTGTTCATATGTTGATAAAAGAAGACACATTTTATATTATTTTATAACTGAAGTAAACTTTTTATGTGTTCCCATCCTTATCCTTAGCCAAATAAAGCATAAATTTAAAAAGTTATAAAGACAATAATGTTTCTTCTGTTTTTATTAGTTCCTATTATGTAAATATTGTAAATTTAGCATTCCAGAGCCCCATAAGTAGCATTTTAACCATACTCTCCTAGAAAAATCTATAAAGCTTTCCTCCTTGCAAAGATGCCCTTCATATGCACAATTACAAAGTTAGTCCCAGAATTCTATTTGCTCCTGGTGAGTTCCTGTAGCTCTCCCTTTCAACCAGTATTTCCTGACTTCTGTCACTGACTGAAATCAACATTAATATCTTGTTTGTATCAATCACCACAAGCCATGTCTGAAGGCAGTTCTTACAACTGAGATGCTTCAATATACTCCCTTTTCTGGTAGTATCTCTGCCTTCACGCAAAGTGCTTTTGTGGTGCTCTCTGGAACTGATGCTCATGCCATCACATTCTTTCATACACTATACTACTTATTTATTTATTTATCATACACTATAATACTTATTTATTTGTTTACTTTGAGAGAGACAGAGAGAGAGCATGGGCGAGCCAGTGGCTGACTACTGTGAACAAACCCCAGACGCATGTACTGCCTTGTGGGCAAGTGTGGCATTTCACCTTTGCATCATTTGTGTCCGCTAAACATGGAACCTGGAGAATTTATTGGGTGTTCTTAGGTTTTGTCTCCTCCTCAAACTGAAACTCTACTATTCCTGGAAGACATTGCTTTTCTCTGATGACCTCCACTGGAAGGCCTATTTCAGTGATGAGGTCATGGGAGTCTCTATGTCTCTGGATATCTGATTGGTAGGGTTTGAGTGTTCTCTGTGTCTATCTCCTTCATCCCTGTGTTGATACCAGGTTCACCAAGAAAGCAGCACTCTTGCTTATTTCCCCAATAACTCTATAGCTTCAGTTGGTGCCCTGCTGAGAGTCAGCAATGAGCTGACTCTCTCCTCAGGTTCTGGGTCCATCTGAAAGAGAGAAGCAGATTCTCCAACAGAGAGTGAGGTCAGTGCAAGATACATGGATAACCATTATTATTTTAGGGAGAATTTAATAGGTGTAGGCCCTCTTGCATCCCACTATTGGTGGGAGCTTGATATTGGACAGCAGGCTTGTTTTGGATATGGTTCTGACTTGTTTTCCAATTCCATGTATGGGTTCAGTTCCACTGAGTGGATCTGTTAGCCAAATCTAGAGCAGTTGGTAACCCACCATGGCTGTGTGCCACTACTGCCCTTGTGTGAGCATCATGTCAGGTTGTTTGCTGCTGAGTAGCTTAGACCACGAATTGCTTAGACAGATGTTGGTCATTTTCACCCAGTCACTTATGTAGCGCTTTCTGGCACTAGACAAGCTAACTGTCTGGGGACTGACTCTTGTTTATTTTTTCCAAAGAATTAAGTATTTATGTATTACTAAAGGTTCTCTACAGGAGCAGACCCTGATATAAAGAATCCATAAAATAAATTAGCTTATATCATAAATTTGCTTATTCAGTCCAAAGATGGCTGTCAGCAGGCATCAGCATCAAAGAATCCAGTAGTTACTCATTCCACCTGGCTGAATGCCTCAGCACTCCCAAGATGGCACTGAAGGCCTGGAAGATTCATGGGGATCCACTAATCTTCAGTCCATGTTGCGAAGCTGTTGAAACTCAGTTCACTGTTGACAAAGGATGGTGAATACAGGGTTGATGCCCATGCAAGTTACTAGTGAGACAAATGGATAAAAAGCATTAACTAGCAAGTAGCACAGCCATCTGCTTGTAAGCCCTGATACTAAGGACACAGGAAGATTCTGAGTTCCCACCAGCTTGGACAAACCATCTACAAACAATTAAATATGGTTTAGATCCATGTATAGTGCTAAAGTTTGAAAAATACAAATAAGCAATTCTAAGAAGTACTTAAGTCCACCACATTAGTAGTGGCAACCTGGCTGGTTGTATGTTACTTAAAGAGCTGGCATTCAGACAACTCTGTAATACTCCTAATACTGGTTCCATTTGCAAAATCCAGGAAAATGTAGATTCCTTGAGACAGTATAAAATGTTATATGAATATGTGTTATAAATGTGACATAAAAGTATTTTTCTTGTATAAAGTTTGCTTGTTATAATTCAAAAGGAAATAAATATCATAACACCCAGCAAATGAAATATCTTTAGGTCATACTCTTTTTTTTTTTCTTTTTAGAATTTCTAAATTTTCTTGTATTGTTTCCAAGAGTAGCTTTTAACTTGACTTAGTAAATTCTACAGCAGAAGCTTTGAAAAGCCAGACATAATTTAGCTTCATCTGAAAAGAGAATTCAATCATTTATCTCAATGATTTTATTCTCTGTATAATTCTTTTTTTTTAAGTTTTTATTTATACATTTATTTATTTGGGGGTGGGTATGTATGTATGTATGTATGTATGTATGTATGTGCAGGTATGGGTGTGGGTGTGCACATCCATGGCATGCCTCTGGAAGTCAAAAGACCACCAAGAGGGGTCTATTCTCTTCTTCCACCTTCTTTGATATAGTCTCTTGACACTGTAAATGAATGCCACTAGCTTTTTGAGGATGTGGCAGAGGATTGAACTAATGTTGGCAGGTTATCTAAGCAAGGGCCATCTTCCTAACCACAAAGATTTTATTCTTTTATTGTTTATTTTTTTTCTCTTTTGTTTAGGGTTAGGGTTAGGTATTAGGGGTTAGGAGTCTGGGGCTAAGGGTTAGGGTTAGGGTTAGTGTTTAGAGGTTTGGGTTAGGGTTAGCATTAAGGTTCAGGGATTAGGGGTAGGGGTAGTGTTAGGGTTAGGTGTTATGGGTAAGAGGTTAGGCTTTCACGTTAGAGGCTAGGATTAGGCATTAGTGTTACTATTAGGGTTAGGTATTAGAGGTTAGGTGTTAGGGGTTAATGTTAGGGTTCGGGGCTAGTGTTAGGGTCAGAGGTTAGGATTATGGGATAGGGTAAGGGTTAATATTAGGGTTAATGGTTATTGGCTATCATATTTTATTCTTAACTAAGCATGAGTAAGTAAAAGCTAGAACTTTTTAGTATTAATAAAAATCAGACACCCACATATAACATATAATTCAATTAATTCATTATTAAATACAACTTGTTCATAGTTGCACAGAACTTAATGATCATTATGGTGATGTATGAAATGTTCTGTGTTCCTATTTTCCATTCATTATTGAGTCCCACTTAGTTACCATGACAAGCAATGGAATGACACAATGAAGCACATACCTTTATGGAAAGGCACATAGTATTGATGGAAAAACAAGACCAGTATGCAATTAGTGTACATAGTTACAGTTGCTATAAAATGGCATTACTGTAGTACACATAACAGACTGTTCTGTATATTTTGTCACTTCTGTAGTCTTTTGGTGGAAGTGGCATGGAATTGCCTACCTGGGAGATAAGGAATAGGTGTATTAGAAAGAGGAAATAAGTACTTGCAAACACCTAGAGTAAGAAAGAACACTGTGGAGATTATGTTTACGTAAGTTTGGCTAGAAACAAGAAGGAAGGGGAAAAGAGGGGTTGATCAACATTTTTAAAAGATGGGTGGAAAGGATTTATTTCAGACTTATAGAACCAGGGGAAACACCATCAATGGCAGAAGAATCTGGCTCACTTTCATATATCCAAACAGAGAGAAACATAATCAAAAGCCAAACACCAAAGAGCCACAGATCAAACTTCTGTGAACAGTCATTAGGACTGGACATAAGATCTACCCCAGTGACACTTCTTCCAGCCACATAGCTGGAGACTCTAGTTTCTTTTTAAAAAATGTTTTTTATTTTTTCAATGTTATTTTTAAATTTTTTATTATTACTATTAACAACATATTTCATATGGATATATCAAGTGTTGGTACAATCTTTCCCTTTGTCCCTGCCCACAATCCATGGGGGATACTCCTCAGTGGGGTTGCAGGTATTCCCTGTGGTGTTGTGGTTTATGCATTGTGGGAACAGGAAGGGAATGCCTCTGGGCATGATGTCTCAACCTGTGGCTCTTAAAATCTTTCTGTCCCCTCTTCCACAAAATTCCCTGAGCGGTGGGAGGTGAGTATTAAGTCTACTTCAGTGATGAGCTCTTAGGAGCCTCTGGATCTCTGCTTTGGTAGGTGTTGAGTATCCTCAGGGTCTGTCTCCTACACACTGGCACTGATTATCAAGTTCAGCATGGAAGCAGCACTCATACTCATCTCCCCAATTCCTCTGTGGTTTCAGCTGTGGCTTGGCTGAAGTAGGAGGGGTGGTTTATCTCCTCAGTTCTTGCTACTTTCTGAAAAAGAACAGATTCTGAACAAAGAGTGGAGTTAGTTTAAATGGGATAAGCATTATTAATTTAGGGAGAATTTGATGTCTGCAACCCATCTTTTAGCCAAAGACTACTGAAAGCTTGAAACTAGAAAGCATAATCTTTGTTTCCATAGGATTTTGATCTGGTTCTCAATTCCAGATATGGGTTGCTTTACACTGATCAGTTCTCCTAGCCAATCAGAAAGCTGTTGGCTACCCACCAAGGCTGTGTGCCACTATTGATCTGGTGGGTACATCATGTCAGGGTGTTTGCTTCTGAGTAGTTTAGACCTCTGGTTGCTCACACTGTTGTTGCACATTTTCCCACATTAGCTCATGTAGAACTTTCCAGTACTGGACTGGGTAACTATCTGGGGCCTGAATTTCTTCTAGATTCCAGCCAGGACTCTCTATGCTGTGTGTCAGTAGCATATGGTGTCTTCAGCAATAGGGTCTTACTTTTTACCTCAGGTGGGTAATCAAATGCTTTGACAGAAAGCTGTCTTGATTTGGGGACCTTGAAGATATCTCTGATTAACAGCTCAATGTGGGTAGTAACTAATCTCTGATACTGGGAGTTACAGTCTAGAGACACAAAACAGATCTTTTAAGTTTAGGCTTCATCCCATCCTCTCCAAGGCCCTTCATTTCAAGTGATCTCCCTTTACTGCTTTTGATGGTTATATCTTTTAAAGTATCCCCAAGGATAAAGGTTTCTATGGTACCAGTTCATTTTGGATTTAGTTTTGTGTTTGTTTTCCCCTCCTCTCTTTCTGCTTCCCCAACCTGTTCCATTTATCATTTGATTTGTTTTGTAGGCCTTCAATTTATTTCATCATCCTGGGTTTCAGGTATTGAGGAGTTGTTGACATTTAAAGGTGTTACCTTGACTGGATTTTTGTTGTTGTTATTGTGTGCATTCCTATTTTGTGATTTGTGTACCTCTTGGCTTGGATGTCTTTCAATTTTATTTACTTTTTCCCTCTCTTATTTGTTTTATTTTATGTGTATCTTTTCAGCGGGAACTTGCATGAGTTGGTGTTCTATAGAGTAACAGAACCTAGCATGAATATATGTTATAAAGAGGACTTAATAGGTTGGCTTACAATATTATGGGCTGGACTGTCCAACACTGGCTATCTGAAAGCTGAAGTCTGAGAAGAGGTCAGTCCAGGAAGCTGGGTGCTTCAGTAGTCCCAATCTGAAACTGAAGGCCTGGAGGAATCCTGGAGAGCTGCTGGTCTTCACTTCACATTGGAAGGGTGGAATAACTAGGTTCTGTTGTCCATGGAGGACACAGCAATAGGGTACATATACTCTCTACCTGGTAGCAAGAGAATCCAGGCAAAAAGACACGTTTTTTTTTTTTTTTTTTTTTTTTTTTTTTCCCTGCAACCTTTTCATACCTAGACCATCATCAGAGGAGCTGCCCATTCTGGGGATAGGTCTTTGCCACTCAGTTAATCCTTCCTGGAAATGTCCAAACAGACTTATCCAAGCAGTATGTTTCTTTCTTTATTTATAACAATAACAGGAACAATTATTTGAAGCAAACCTGATAACAAAGTGAAGTGAAAACAACAACAACAACAACAACTGTGCAACTGATGTAATTAAATTAAATATCTAGTGATGCTAAGAAACAACAAATTTAGAATAATGTTAAGATAAATGGAGTTTGTAGATCATTAAGGCTATAAAAATTATAACTAAGTTGTAAAAAGGGGAAACAAAACGGGGAAAGGGATCAGGAAGTAGGAATAAGAAGGAAAGCATATGGGTTGCTGGTAAAATAAATAGCAGAGAGAACATAGTAGTGCATAAGAGAACAATTATAAAAACTAATCAATGCAAAAAAACTAAAACATAACGATTAAGAAGTTATAAATCATGAATGCTCACTAAATACAACATATAGTCATAGAAATACAAAAAGTAGCATTAGTCAATACATCTTCCTGCTAGAGCAGAGGTTTGTTATCTCAAGTCCTCACTCTGCTGGCGGTAGTGCAGCTGCCTGAGTCTCCAGTTCTAACAGGTCAGAGTGATATATGCAGCATCTCTGTAGAATTCAAACAGGTTACTTACTGTCTGTCTCTTTTCCCCATGGAGTTGAACTTCTCTGCAGTATTCAGCATGGGTTAGCCAAGCCCACCACATGGTTGTCATGTTAGGACAACACTCACCCTGTCAGCAACTGTCTTCTGCATGTGCTGGGGGATCCTGCTTTCTCTGTGTGGTCTTCCATGCCAGAGGCTCCGTAGAGGTTGCACATGTGCTTCTTTGCAGTGGACTATTCTGTAGTCTTACCAGGCTGCCTTTTCTCCATCACAGTACATTTTTAGCTGGAGGATACCATCTGGTCAATTTCTTTTCTGTGTAGTGTTCACCTGGTTCTCTAGGCTGTAAAACAGTGTGATGGTGGAGGGTGATAGATTTGGGGATTGGAGAGAGAGTATATCAAATTTTGTACTCTTCTCAACAGAGCAGTTTGTTCAGAGGGCTTCCCTCAGGATCTGTTCCACATTTGCCCCAGCATAATAGGAAGCATGGAGATGTCACTCCTCAGCATCTGCTCTTGCAGCTGGGGGATCTGCTGCCTAAAATGTTTCTGCTGCTTGCTTCTGGATGTTTTCCTTTTGTTTCAGTGTGTAGAGCCAGCATGGGGGAAGAGATAGTTTCCCCTTTCCTGCCACTTCACTCAGTCCTCTAAGCTGTTTCCTTTGTAAATATCACATTCCATACTTCTTAGTTTGATCTAGTATCTCACAATCGGCTGATTGCTATGTCCCTCCATGCTTCACTGATTCTCATAACCTTTTTTTTTTTGCGAGGTAGGGTCTCACTTTGGTCCAGGCTGACCTGGAATTAACTATGTACTCTCAGGGTGTCCTCGAACTCTCGGCGATCCTCCTACCTCTGCCTCCCGAGTGCTGGGATAAAAGGCGTGCACCACCACGCCCGGCCCTCTCATAACCTTTTGAAGTCACAATTCAGATGTTTTCTTTCAGATACTCTTTCTGTGTCTTTGGGACACAGAAGAATGCTGCTTGTCTCTCCTCACCATCTCTTCAAGCAAATTAAATGTCTTCATTCTGCATTGCATCAGATATCAAAAAGCAACAAGCCATGTTTCTCTTTTCAATTCCTCTTACCTCTTAAAAAATGCAAAAGCACTATGCTAGTCACAATTCATTCCCTCTCATCTGAAAATATTCTCTTCACAATGGCTTTCTGTAGATATTTTATGACTAAGCCTTTGTCTTCACTTAAGTAGATTGTTCACAACTGTTTAATTCATGTTCTTTTATTAGCTCGGATGACATTACCCTGGTTTTTCTAGCCTTCTTCTTAGATTGCACCCTTAATGTCTCAAACATTCAACACACAAATTCTGAGTTCCCAGACACCTCTTCTTTGAGCACACTCACTTCCTGTGAGGCGTTCTCAGTCTCGTGACATGTGCTCATGGCTTCTACACGGGCATCTCCTGTTGTAGTTTCAGCCATGAGCTCTAGATTTGGATGTTTGATCCTCTACCAGACATGTTCACCTGGATGTTTGGTGTAAGTCTCTAATGTATATTCCAAACTGATCTTTTAGTTTCCAAAACCTTCCACTGACAGTCTTGCTGATCTTGGTAAATTAAAAAAAAATCCATTCCTCACTTTATATTTCCTTCAAATCTTGTGGACCCTGTCCTCTTCACACAACAAGGGTTTTGCCATTGGGAAAATGAAATGAAAGAGACCCTGTAATTACACACATAAGACATTCACATAAGTGAGCTCATAAGATAGAGTGTGAGGTGACCCATGAGACCAGCCAGGAGCTGGTATAGGAGGTGGCTGATGAGGCAGCTCACATTCACATGACACCACTCCTCTGAGGACAGATGACTGTTTCATGACAGCTGAAGGGAAAGAATCTTTTCTTTGTTGATGGGAAATTTGTCTGTGCTATTGGTTTACCAAGGTATATTTGAGAGAAATGATTTATTTGGTCTGTTGTTGGTACCCCATCTACAGCAAATAATATTTTGTTCATGTCTCCTCAGAAAAAAAACCACATGCCATCACCACCAAAAAGAAAAAGTAAACCCTTTACATCATATTTAGTAACAAACCAAGCTAACTAAGATGATAAATGCCTGTAGTCCCAAATACTTGATAGACCGAGGCAAGAGGATTTCTTAAGCCTAGGAGTTGAAAGTCTGCTTGGGAAATATAGCAAAGCTATTTCAACAACAATAAAACAGTTTTATTGAGTAACAATTAAGATGGTACAAACTGTGCCTAGCTAAAGTATATGTATATACATATTGTATTAGTCTCATCCCTAGAGAGAGAGAGAGAGAGAGAGAGAGAGAGAGAGAGAAGGAAAGAGATGCTGAGATAATATGGAATTAATTCATGTGGTTATGGAAGTTGAATAGTAGCAAGACTCCTGCAGTTAGCAAGCATGAGACCCAGGAGATCTCATGCTATATTTAGAGCCCATATATGAAGGCCTGAGAACCAAGAGAACAGATGGTAAACTCTAGTCTGAATCTCAGTTCAAAGGCAGAAAATGGTCAGTGTCCCAGCTCAAACAAACACATTAACACGCAGGCTATAAATTCTTTCTTACCAAGTAGTTTTGCTCTATTCAGACCCTGAATAGTTTAGCTGAGGGGCAGTGACATTGAGGAATGCAATTTGTTTCACATAATAAAATGTCTGGCCACCATCCAGTCCAATCAAGTTGACATGAAACTATCATGTCTATAAAATTATAATCCTAAGCAAGTGAGTATGTGCACCATCATCTGAAAAAGTGATGTGTCAGCATGGGTACTCTGTGGTACCTATCTCTGTATGCAGAGCTGCAGATTTCCACCATGTTTCATCCTCATTATCTTCCAGTTACAGAGATCACAGGTAGAGACTTAATTTGTAGATAGCATTATTTAATTTGAAGAAACAGAAAAAGAGATATGAAAAAGCACTTGTGAAGCTTAACACAGCCTATGACCCACTCCCATTGATTTTTCCAGTCTCTTGTCAGCCCCTAGATAGAATTCTCAGGAGATTAACCTGCAGTAGATGATGCTTCAGCTGTGGGGTATGGGTCTTCAACACAACCAACCCTGTCATTAATTTCTTCTCCAAAAAGTATCCCAACATTTGATTTGACTCCAGTATATTGCTGTGGACTGTGAGCTCAAATGTTGCCAGTTTTTAAAACATGATGAGCTTGCTACATTTAATGAAGAAAAGCTAAAAGATGCCATTAATAAAGTAATTGAATCCTACTTCCTGAAAACACAACCAGCTATTAGCTACTTATAACTTGTATTTTTTCATTTACAAAAAAATAATGAAGAATAAAGACTACATCCTCCAACCAGCTGTAAACAAAAATAAAATATTTGTACCTTTCCACTGCAGGCTTTTTCAGTTCAATCATCGCAGAAAAATGATCTCAGTAATGCCAAGTTAAAAAAAAGAAAAGCTATTATACCTTCTCTTATTATTTTCATGCCATGGAAAATGGATTTATGAACCTTTTGTTTGAATAATTACAGATATTAATTATGGGGAAGAGTCTAGAAATTTCAATGAATTAAATATATTAGATCATGCCTAACTCTACCACTGATAAACTCTGAATATCTCTTTCCTATCCACTTAGTTTGGGTAAAGGTAGCTAGAAATGACTTGACTTTAACATGTTAAGTTAGGGTATAAATTAATCATATTGAGATAATATTAAATAACTATTCATATTTATTATGTAGATAAATCGGTGCTAAGGCATGTTATTCTGTCAGAATGTAATTTTAAACATAAAAAGGATAGGCTAGGGAGATGGCCCAGGGGTTAAGACCACTTGCCACTTAGGCATGAGGACTGCTCAGCTGGAAACTGTTAAGTTTGACTCCCCAGTACCCACTTAAAAAGTTGGACATGTCCATAGGGTGGGTTTGGAAACTGTAGAAACTGCTAGACCTAGGACTTGCTGGCTAATAGCAACTCGAGGTTGAAGGTGAGACTGTCTCAAGGAAATATATGGGAAAACTATAAGAAAAGATATCTGACTGTCCTATGATCCATGTGCATGGAGCACACACATGCACACACATACCTCACACAACATACATACTATACACACTCAGACAAAATACAAAATAAAAAATAATATTACTGAGTAATGGCAAGGCCATCTCATTTCAATTACTACTATAAAATAAACTGGTGTTAGAGGACTTTAATTAAACAACAAATCTCTAGAGACATTGATCACCTTTATTTCCCATCTTCCAGAAATTTACTTCCTAAGACCTTCTTCAGTGGAAAAGACAGATGATGTTACGACATGAAAGTAAGGCTACCTTGAGACTTGGAAAAGCCCTTTTTTTTTTTTTTTTTTTTTTTTTTTTTTTTTAAAGAATATGATCAGACTACTTCATTAGTCATCCTTGTCAAAATCAGAAAGCATTTGGCCTTTTTAAACTTCAGTGAACTTTTCCTCATAAGATATTACTTATCAAAAAGAGCAAGCTGTTTGTTTTTTGTATTATCTAACAGAAGAATGCATGAATAACTTCTGATTTTATCTGATTCCATTTATTTGCATTATTTCTGAAGCTTCTGGATATGTCATAATTTGTTTACACAAATGTATCTCAATAGCAAAAAGGATGATATAGAAAGTGGACTAGAGACTTAAGATAACTTGGACTTCCACATTCACAATAGAGTTATGAAGAAGTAAATTTCTCAAACCAGCCAAACATGCTTTTAAGTAAGAGTCACTACAAAAAAATAACATATATCTTTGAACAATGAACTAATAGGAAACATTAAAATTATATATTTTTTTTCTTAAGCTTCAGGTTATTTTATACTTTAGTACCTCTTGGTCAATATACTGATTCACTCATTCTTTAAAATATTCACTCAATATTTACTCCATGACTTTGTCCTATGATTTCATTGGGCTCAAATTGATACAACACAGTAAGGACAACAGAACTAGCTTCTCAGTGCTCTCAAGAGGCAAAGTCCATGGGTGAGGATATAAAAACTTACACAATTAATACAAGTTAATGACTTCAGTAGACAATAATCACTTATTTAGAAGGAGACAGTCCCTAGACACAAGTGTTTTCATTAACAAATCACAACTGTGAAGAAAATATTTTTTTGAATAAAGACAGAATGATCTGAATTGGATTTTGATTGATTTATTAGTGATTAAGAAGGGATATTAACTAGGATATGTACTTAATGCTACAACTTATATATACTTGATTTCATGTACTACATGAAAGTGTATGGCTTTTTACTATTTTACCTTACTAACGGAACTAATGTATAAATTATGCAGAAAATAAATAAATAGGACTGCCATTTTTCAAGCTAAAATCTCAATAACATTTTGACAGATAAAATTACATCTTCTTACAATGTGTTGTGTAATGTTCTGAAATACACTTTTGTATTAATCAGGGCTCTGTGGAGGAACAGAACTGATAGAATGAATTGCATAAAGGGAATTTATTGGATTATTATATGGCAATCCAACACTAACAGTCTGCCTGCCCAAGAGTCCAGGGACCCAATAGCTTCTCAGTGCATGTGGCTGGATGCCTCAGCAGTCCCAATCCAAACTGAAGGCTTCCTGGAAAGCCTCTGGTCTTCAGTCCACACTGGAAGGCTGGGGAAACTTGGTTCCAATACTAAGGAAGAATAGCCGAACAGGAAAGATGCCTGTGCAAGTGAAGTACTCACTAGCAAGCAGCACCAGCAGCTAGGTGGGAGGAAGGGATTCTTTTCTCCCAGGGCTTTCTTAAATAAATTCCCCCTATGGGCTGACCACCCACTCTAAGAAAAGCACTCACTCTGGAGGAAGGTCATCCTCCTTCAGTCAATCCTTCCTGGAAGCATCCTCAGACACCCAGTAAAGAGGAATGTCTGGATTCCTAAACTGATCAAGTTGAGAACAGAATTTAACCATCACAAAATGTAATGTGGGGCTGGCATAAACTACTTAATATATGTATTTTTCAGATATTATTCTCTGTAGTGAGGCAAGTTAAATTTACCTTTTTAAACCAACTTTCAAAACATGATGCATTGTTATTACTATAGTTGTGTGCTGTATAATAGATTTCTATTCATACTAACAGAAACTTTATATATCGACCAACATTTCTCAGATCTAGATCTCTCCATGCCCTGGTAATTGCTCAACTTTTTCAGATTCCACAAGTGAGATCATATGGTGTTTGCCTTTTTGTACCTAGATTATTTGTTTTAATATAATGTGTTCAGTCTCACCTGTGTTATGAAAAATAATATTTTCTTCTTTTTTGAAGACCAAATGATATTCTATCTGTACTATTTTTATTTTAGAGTGAAATCATACCTTTTCTGGAGATAGTAACAGCATACTTTAATTGAAGCTCATGGCAATCCACAAATTAAGTAACTGTTTCTTATGATAGGCATAATTGCCTTGGTTGTTATGTTTATCTAATGATATTCTTACAGTTATTTAATTCTTTATTTCCTTTTCCAGTAATTTCAGAGATGGAGAGGATACATTAGAAATCCATCATCTTCTCTGGAATCAACAAGTAAAAACTAACACTATGTTAACAATTTTTCACATACTAAATTTTACTACTCTACATTTAAATATAAACAGACTGCTATCATTTATTTTTATAATGACATGAAATGTTTACAATATCATTTTACCTAATAGAATACACACACACACACACACACACACACACACACACAGGCGCACCATAAACACAAATATCATCTATTTGCCTATCCATTTTACCTCTTTTATTAGATAGAACTTTGAGATAAGGATGTTTACTGAGAATTGCAATTTTCTTTGTGTTTCATAAAACAATAATGAAGTTGTTAAAATCTTGGTATTAGATTTTTATTATAGCAGTCAAAAAGGGCAATCAGTTAAATTAGTGCTTTAAAAATACTATTTAGGATAATTTTCTTTGCAATATCTAGTATGAATAATTAAAATTACATAATAAATCAACACCTCCAGATATATTCTATAGTGGGCCAATTAGTCATAGATCAGAAAAAAGGCTTTATGAATAAACAAAGAAGAAATCCCCCATTCAAAATAAAATAGGACTATATTTTGCTAAATATGCCTGATTACATGTCAGTTCTGTTTGATGCTCTTAGAAAATTTAAGGTTTGTGAGCTGGAGATAGGGAAGTGAAGTGACATAGATCATATCAGAAGAGGACTGAACATTGTCCGTCTGATGGTCTCATGTTCTAGTTGATGAGCTCAGCCTGGGCTCAGGTATTGGTGTAGACTCCAAAGTTAGTAAAACCTAAGCATACCAAGTCTGGTACAAATAACACAGATCCACCCAGCTGTCATACCAGCAGAAGCCTTTGTACTGGGTCTTATAGAATTATCCAGATACTTGATTCCTAATTTAACTATTTTGGTGGAACATTAATTAACTCTTAAATTAACTTGATCATTTGAGACGTGGCTATTTTACTCAAAGTTCTAGGCACAGACCTTCCAAGAAGTACTTTGGTTTAACAAGAGATTTTTCACCTTCTATGAGCTCTGATGGCAACAATTTTGTCTCACCTTGAGTGGGTCATGGTGTACCTACATGCTTGTCCAAACTTTATTCTAGATGTGTCTATGAGGCAGTTTTTAGATAAAATTAACACTTGAATTTGGAGACCTAGAAAATGTTTCTCTTCTCACTATGAGTAATGCTTAATCCAGTCAACTGGAGGTTTAGATGGTGCAAAAGGCTTCTCCTCCTATGATTAAATGCGGAGTACTTATGCCTTGTTTGAGTTGGGTCTTTAGTTAATTTCCGCCTCAGGCTTCAAGCAAAAATATCAACTTTCCTTGAATCTTGATCCCATTACACATTGACATGCCTGGGGCTCCAGCTTGCCAATTACTGACTATGTTACTCATGTAGCACCAGCTTAAGGTGATATGAATGTATATGACAGGTATATAGTCATGTATATGATGGGGTTGACATTTGGGTAACAGTAGACCTCACACGTGGCCATAGTCCTATAAGATTAGGATGGACTGAACAAGTTCTGAAGACTAGTGAGTGCATAGCTGAAGAAGACACAGTGACATATGCAGAGACAAGCTTAGCAGATGGTTTTTTATACTTCAACAAGCCCCTTAATATGTTTGAGAAAATGGATATGGGCATGGAAAGTTTCCATTAATAGGAGGAATGTTGGCACATTATCTGCTTCTAAGAAAATTTATAAGGGAAAAAAAAAGAAACAAGAAACAAACTACCATGGACACACTTCTAGAAGGACTGATACTTTGATACTGATACTTTGTCAAAAAAGACACAGGTGTATTCATTTGGAAGTATTCCTGAAGAAGGCATTGCTGTTATTGGAGACAAACGTTCCATATATGTTGCTGCTGCTGAGGACTTTCCAGTGATGTCTAAGACAGTAGTAGTGATAACTCTGAGTCTGTGAATATATAGGTTAATGCGACTATGTCTCAGTTTTTAACAAATATTTTAAGAAAAAGGAATTAAAAATACAAAAATGATCAGCTAGAATATATGAAAATGTGTTTGCATATTCAACTTGTTTTTTGAGCTCTTATAATAAAGGAATTAAAAAGCTAAAGAATGCTGATAAAATAACAATTATAGTAAGATAAGTTAATTTATTAAAGTACAAAACTCTAGCTAACTTTAAAGTAGCCTGCATGTGTGAAGTCTATGATAGCCCTAGTAACATCCCCTCCTTCATATTTACTCAATGTTCATTTTCAAACTCAACCAGAATAATTTCCAGTCTTTCAGGCTTCATCCATGGCAATTTTTCATTCAGGAATACCACTTGTTAACTTTCATATCAATTTTTTACTATATCTTTCCTGAGTTTAGTTATGTTCATATGCACATATACACTTGTCTGGAGTATTTAAAACTCCAGGCAATACATAGAATACATAGTTCCTATGACATGCTTTTACAAGTGCTCAGTCTCTCTCTCTCACTCTGTATGTGTGTGTGTGTGTGTGTGTGTGTGTGTGTGTGTGTGTGTGTGTAGGAGGGTGTTATTTCCATGTTATTACAATATTAATGAAAGAATTAAAAAAGACACACGCAGTACTTAAGCAACAAGAAACATTAAGAGCACAGCAATGGTAAGGTTTGAATACACTACCAAACTGGCAGTGGGCCACTTGACTGAGTACTGAACAACACCGAGAAGTGGTCTAGGGTTTCTTTCTGTAGGATGGATGGGTTGCTAGGGTCATAGTTTGGGTGGTTGTCTGCTTCAATTGATAGATTGAGGTTATATAATGTTTCTCTGCTATGCACATGTCTTCTAATGGATCTGATTTTAATCATATATATGCCTGGTTATACATAAGTATAAGATGGTAAATAGGGATTTCTCTCTACAAGTTCACTTAGAGGGCAGTTTCCTTTACTATGCACATGCCACAAGCCAGCCCAGACCAAACAGTCCACTGCTATCCCCATCCTGGACCAAGGAACATATTTTCACAGGTACTGGTCACTAATAATGGTTGCCAAGGGACAGAGAAAACTAGGTCATTTTTCTAGAGCTGGGTGTCTTTTCAGGTCAATACAGGTAGAAGTCCCAGGTTCGGCTACGTTCTGCTACTAAGGAAAAAGGTTTGTTTACTGTTCAAGTCAAGCAATGTCCCTTACATTTGCCTGCCTCATACAGATTTGTAGCCTATAGCATAACAGACTCTTTCATCCAGCATGGATGTGTGACATGTTCTGCATCCTAGCTTAAGGGCACGCTGGGAAGTACACACAGTTATGAAGTTGCTTAACAATGCTTTTTTTGTTTTTATTTTTGTTTTTTTGAGATAGGGTCTCACTCTAGCTCAGGCTGACCTGGAAAATTCACTTGTAGTTGCAGGGTGGCCTCTAACTCATGGTGATCCCCCTACCCTGCCTCCCAAGTGCTGGGATTAAAGGCATGCACCACCATCCCTGGCTCAACAATGCAATTTTTCAGAATATGTACCCATTATGAAGTGGCATCTAGTTATATACAACCCACAAGCAATCATGTACAGTCTATTGTATGCATGCATCCTACTGGTTCGGTTTCTCGAATAGCGCTAGTGCACATGGATTGGATGCATTTGCTATTTCCGTTTGACTCTTTTGATAATGAAAACTGTTCTCATGGACCCAAACATTATCTAGACATGAGGTAAGTTTTATGCTGCTAAGGATTACGTTATGATTCATTTCCAGTGCATTTTGACTCCTTCAATTGAAAACATTTCACAGTCACGAGCAGTGATAATAATCACCAGTTCATTGTAAGGGAGCACTTTCAGAATGACACATAATTTGGCATAGTGGAGCACAACAATTTTTACAGAGGTACTCTTCCTCTCTTTATGCCATGTCCAAAAGGTTATATAGAAAGAAAGTGCTTCAATAATGGTACTAGGTAAAAATTTTGAAATTAATAAATATGTGATTTCCAGGCAAATTATATCAGTGAATCAACATATTGAAATTTTAATTATAGTTAAATTAATAATTCACTTTTACTCATCTTATAGCTTCAGTTATTTTTACCTCAGTGTGAAGGAGATTAAAAAAATGCAGTCCTAATTATAGGATAGAAGAGAATGTGGTTCTGCAACACTACCATTTGACCCAAGTATATGTCAGCATCAAGCATGACTTGTGTGATGCTTAATACTGTCATCTTTGCAGCATCCAGAATCACCCAGAAGTCAAATCCCTGAGCACATTTATGAAGGAGTCCATAGATTAGGTTAATTAAGGTGGAAAGAGCCTTCCTAACTGTGAGTGGCACCATTGCATGCCTGGGGTCCTGTATTGAATAAAAAAATTGAGTTGAGTATCAGCATTCCTCACTCTACTCTATGACTGACAATGAAATGTGACCAGCCTCTTGTTTTTGCTGGTGTCTCTTTCTTTCCTGCCATGATGGACAGTATGCACTAGAACTATAAGGAAAAGTAAACCCTTCCTTCCTTAAGTTGTTTCTTGTTGGGTATATGGTCACAGCAGTGAGAAAGCATTGAATATACTGGGTTTAGAAACAGCAAAATTTTTCTTTTCAAGTCTTGTTCTTTTTAATTATTCAACTAAGAAGCTCTATGTTATTAAATCACAGATGTTTCAGAATCAGCAAAAAGGTATCCTATAGTCCATGAAAGGAGAGTGGTATTCAACTGTAATCCATTTTCCTAACAAGTAGTCTTTTCCTATGAGTGTACCCATTTTATAAGCACAATCCTACTTCACAGTCTGAAGTGTATGTATTGGCCTTTGTGGTATGGTTAACCACATAGTCTCTAGTAAAATAACTAAGTTACACTCTGAAGAAAAGTTCCTCTCAGGATATGACAGCTGTTGCCTCACACTCATGAAGAAATGAAACCATTCTTCTCTTATCTCAGTGATGAAACACACAAGAAACAGAGCCACACAGCATGTGCCTGCCTCGAAAGCAGCCCCACAGTGGGGTCCATAGACAGCAGTAAATTGATTTGTTTCCAATACCAAAACCACTAACAGTGGTAGGCTGGTGTTCCGTATGGATATAAGGTTGCAGCAGCACACCAGCTTATACACAGCTGGTACAGCCTAATTTTAGAGTACTTAACCCTCATTCTTAAGGCTCTAGAAAATATCCTATGTCAAAATGTGATGTGGACATTGGGAAAGCATGACAAGCCATGTTTCAACCTCAGGAGGAAAACAAAACAAAACAAAACAAAACAATGGTGGACTTTTCTCATGATTCTGAGATGACTTCATAATTAGCGTTTTAAATAACATTCTATTTTAGAGTGTTTAGTGCATGGAAACTAAATATTTCTATTGCCAAAATTTCAAGAATCTATTCCACAGTTGGAATTTTTCTTTGTTATTAACTCATATTACAAGGTCAAGCCAGCCTGTTTTAGTATTATTCCTTTAGTTTTTTGACTAGTTTCCACCAGACCTAAGGGATCAATGTTATATACTTATGTTATCATATATATTTTGAAATTGCCAACAGCACTGTTAATATTTCAAATAGCTAGTTTAGTAATACAGGAATTTATGCTGACATTAAAAGCCATCCTGAATTGCTAGTAGGGATATTTTAAGAATCTCTATATTACTAATGTGACAAATGATGACTTTAATGGCATCATAAACCAGAAATATGAAAGCATTATTAAAAAATTGCTTCATAAAAGAGTATTCAAGTAACTATCAGTTACGCTGTTTAGACATGATAAAAGTTCAGCTTAGACACACTGGACCACTTTAGATACCCTGAACTAGCAATATTGTAAAATGTGAAGGTAATGAATAGTATAGCTTCAAAAATTGTCTTTGCTAATCTTACTCTGAATAAATTGTGTTGGTTAGGAAAATACTTACACCTTATGAGACCAATTCACATCTAAAAGCCATTTTATTATCATGAAGCATTTGTTCATCACATTGCCCAGACATAGAATTCACATGCTGAATCTACATCACTTATGTTGGCTTAAATATTGAAATAGTGCACTTACATTTTAGAGATATGGTACTCTGCACTAAAGGGTATCATTCCATTAATTATTCAAAATCTGTGTGGTGGTTAAACATTTATGTCCCAATGTACATTTTATCTTCTTTTCTGATCCCCCTCATAATTAATAGGTCTATAATACACATGGTGATATGGGTTGCTTTAGATTCTGACATACATTTTATAGTAATAGTCTCCATCTTTGCAGAAGTGCAGCAACAAATCTACACTGATGAACAAGTAAGTGGCTTTAGAAATCCAGTGTTATTTATATGCATGGATGTACTTAAGGAAATTATGTTCATTTTCTTCTGAAAGACAAGTGCATGTATATGTCTATCCAGAGAAAAGAATGAAACATTCATGCTATCTGAAAGGTTATCAGCTTTCTGAATCTTCAATTTACTAAATTATATGACTGCATAATTGGTTCCTACAAAAATGCCACTTTAAGCAGTATTCTAACTAGTTTTAGTTTATAAGCAATACACCATCTATATTCTGGAGGGGATTATAAGAAATTAGATGTGTGCAATATAATAATATAGGCATATAAAGATTACAGTAGGCAAGGTTTACTATGGTCCTTGGGATGAGAATGGGAATAGCAGCAGACAACTCATGGGATAGCAATAATTGAGTCCTCTATAGCAGTGATACCTGCTGGGATTGTTAAGGTATGTTGGGCCTTGCTAGAAACGGGCTGGACCTGTGAGGAGGCTGGCCTGAACTATTGGACATGGCCAGGGACCCTGGGCTGTGGGGTTGCAGCTGGCCTTCTGCCAGGAAGTCCCTGGCGAGGGTGACGGCCTTCTCTACATTGTAGGTTGTAGTGAGCTATCATCGCCCAGAGTGGGCAGAACTGGCGAGGCCCTCCTCCCAGACCCCAAAAGGCTCTGACCATTCCATAAGTCAGACTTTGCCCCCCACAGTTCCTGCCCTTGTGGCTAGCTGCCCAAGAGACCCTTATGTGGCTAAAGTCACATAGCCTTCTCATTCCCCACAGTACCAGAAGTCAGCCTTCTGTTAATCTCCTCTTCCATCCTTCCCCTTACCTTCCCTTATCCTTCCCCCACAGCTTTGAAGTTACTAGTCCTTCCGTCACCTAGATAACAGCCCATTAACTATGCATCCAATTGCCATATAGTCTCTACGTGCCATCTCAACCTTCCCCAAGTGTTTATAAACCCACTCCCCTTTTGAACAAATGAATGCTGTCCATCAGACGGTGTCCCTGGTGCTCATTGCCCCGTCATGTTCATGTGTTGCACTCACCCACTGCTCCAGGAAGAACCCTAACTGTTTCCCTCCCAAATCTTCTCTCTCTGGCCGGGATGTTGGTGGCCAACGACCCCAGGGAAACGGGAACGGGAACGAACGAGACCCACAAAGGTATACTTTTTTGGAGTTTCTGACTTAGTATATTGGGTTTGAGCACTTAGCCTTTGCGTTTCTAACAGTTTCTTAGGGAATGCTGATGTTTTTATTCTGGGGACTGCACTTTGAGAAGTGCCTCCCTCTAAATAGTCACTCCAAAAATATTACCAGCTAATATATTAATCATTTTCTGTTATTCCAATAAAATACAGAAACACTGATAGTTAATCACTCAATCACTAAACTTGGAATTCAGAGACTCTTTTTATGTTCAATGCATCGCTAAGCCTCATGGAACCCATCATACAGGAGCCTTTGATTTGTTCATTTTATCTCCAGTAAAATCATATTACACCCATAATCACAAAAATAATTTTTATAAAATAACATTTTTATATTTTAAATTTTAAAGAAATACATACTTATAGGCAAAAAATTGAGCAAGAAACAGAGAATATGAGAATATATGTAACATTGCCCACACCAGAGGTAATCACTGGACAGTATGCAGAAGCGAAAAAAGAAATGAATTTGTTGAAAACATTGCAAACAATGAAATAAAATCCCTATTTGTCAATAGCTATGGGCAAATGGTTACCATTTTGTCTAGCTTCTAGTTGCTGATTCTCCCTCATGCTTTATGGCCTAATATATGTTATACTTTGGAGAAGGTTATGTGGGCTGCTGAGAAGAATGTATATTCTGTAGAGTTGGAGTGGAAAGTTCTATAGATATCCATTTGATCTAGTTGATCTATAGTGTTGTTGAGCTCTATTATTTCCTTGCTGAGTTTCTGCTTGGATGATCTGTCTATTGATGATAGTGGAGTATTGACATCTCTAACTATGGTGGTGTTGGTGTTTATTTCTGTTTTGTTGTCAAGCAGGTTTTGTTTTATAAACTGTGTTGTACCTGTGTTTGGTACATATACATTTAGGATTGTGATGTTCTCATGTTAGATCATTCTCTTGATGAGTGAGAAGTGGTCTTTTTGTCCTTTTTGATTACTTTTAGTTTAAATTCTATTTCATCAGATATTAAGATAGCAACACATTGTTATTTCCATTTGCTTGCAATATCATTTTCCATCCTTTCACCCTGAGGAGGTGTCTGTCTTTAGTGATTAGGTGGGTATCTTGAAGACAGCAGACAAAAGCTTCTATTTTTTTTCACCCACCCTGTTAACTTGTATCTTTTGATGGGTGAGTTAAGACTACTAATGTTGAAGGTTAAACTGTGGGGTTTGATTTAATCCCTGTCATGATGAGGTTTGGTGTTTTCTTGCATTTTGTATGTTTTTGAGTCTGGTCTAGTGCTGGAAAGTACTACAAGAGCTACTGGAGGAAAGTGACCAACAATGGTCTGAGCAACCAGAGGTCTAAGCTACTTAGAAGCAAACACCATGACAGGATGTACACACCAGTGCAATAGTGGCACACAGCCTTGGTGGGTAACCAATAGCTTTCTGATTGGCTAAGAGATCTGCTCAGTATAAAGGAATCTATATCTGAAATTGGGAACCAGATCAGAATCCTATGGAGACAAAGATTATGTTATCCAGTGTCAAGCTCTCACCTCTAGTCTTTGGCTAAAAGAGGGGTTCCATATATCAACTTCTCTCTAAATTAATAATTCTTATCCCATTTAAACTATGCTGACTTCATTTTCCATTGGAGAATTTGTTCTTCTTTTTCAGAAGGCAGTGAGACCTGAGTAGATAAACTACCCCTCGTGTTTCAGCCAACCACAGCTGAAACCACAGAGGAATTGGGGAGAGGAGCAAGAGTGCTGCCTCCATGATGAGTTTGATAATGAGTGCCAACATCAAGGAGACAGACTCTGATAATACACAACACTTATCAAAGCAGGGATCCAGATGCTCCTAAGAGCTCATCACTGAAATAGACTTAAAAACTCACCCACCACAGCTCAGGGAATTTTGCAGAAGAGGGGGTGGAAAGATTATAAGAGCCACAGGTTGAGAGATCATGCCCAGAGGCATTCCCTTCCCTTCTCCCCAAATAACTCACTGCTACTTCCATAATGCATAAATTACAACACCATGGGAAATACCGGCAACCCCACTGAGAAGGGTCCCCAGCAGAATGAGGGTAGAAACAGAAAAGAGGATACCAATACATGATATATCCATACAAAATATGGTGTTGTTAATAATAATAATAAAGAGGAAACAACAATAACAAAACCAAAAAAAAACCCAACTATTTTAAAATTCAAATCCTTCACAACTATGAATATGATCTTATTTGGTCATATTCTTGGCAGATGTAATAAAATTGTGTTAGTAGAGTACTCCGTTTATCCAGGTTAACTGGTACTCTCCTAAGGGGTAAAATGCCATATGAAACTAGAGACACAGAAATTGGTGATGACTAGAGCAGAAACTGAGTTGTTTGGCTACAAAGTACATATACATGTATGCATATAATGGTTAGCTATCTCCCCTTTAATATAAAAACCAGTATGTGAGCTTTGTTCCAATAAGCACAAAATATATGCACTTACCTTTTACATTGGGATTTACTGCCTGATAGTAAGTAGTAATTAAATTGTAATTTACATAAAGCAGGTATTCAATGATATTGAATCAATATTTCATCATAAATGGTAAAATTTACAAATGCTCTTATTATGTCCTGGGATACAATATTATGTGTATACTTTTTTCTTATAATTATGAATGTAACACTATAAATGTATATTTTGTTAACTTCTAGGTCACTGATCTAAATTAACTGAGATGTTCTCAACCATCTATCATAAATATTGACTATGGACTATGATTCTCTGAATGATTGTTTCATTTTGGTATGTTCTTGAATAAGTACACACTTCTCAAGTTTAATGACATGCTTACCAAGAGCCAGTGGTCATAGTATTTCTCTATTTAATTTGTAGAGTAAGTCTAATCAAAGAGAGCTATTTCTATGAAAACAAGGGTCTGTTTTGAAAAGACTTGATAAATCTATGTTTCTAAAACTGCAACATATATTTTATAATAAATGTATGTTAAATTTAATATATAAATAAATTATAAACTATTGGATAATAAAATACCATTAGTCTAGATGAATTGCTTATTCATACTGTTCTATAAGTAAATATGTCATTAAAAATATTTAGCTACTAGCAGGACATTAATAGCACCCAGTTAATATAGTTGTGCACTTTATAAAGACTGTGCCCCACCCACCTCAAAGTGCTGTTAAATCCCAATTCTACTTTAAAACAATCTGATCTAGGGTCCTGAAAATTATGAGATATACATAATGGGTGTGCCTATTATATGAAAGGAGATGAATCAGAAAAGCCTTGACCATATAGCAAAACCTTTAGAAGCACAAGGTGAACTGTGTTTAATGTTCTAAGGTGAAATGCTTGTCATTTTAAGGTATATGTGTGACTTCTATGAATCACTGGGTTAAACAACTTTTCAACTAAAACATCCTACTGGCACTGCTTTCTTAATAACATTGCTCCTTTCTCTCTTGTTCCAATTTATTCACTGTTTTTATCCCAAGAGATACTTTATAAAGAAACCTACCATTCAAAAGAAAAAGAATATGATGAAAAAAATCAGTATATTTCAAGTCTCTTAGACTTTCAGATAGTTTTTCAATTGGTACAGAAATAGGGAGCTATGGGCCTCTGTTAACTTGAATTTAAATCATTAATTGAGGCCAGGTAATGACTGAATCAGCAACATTGATACTGACTTCCTTCTCTGCCACTTCCTTTGTTTCTCCTTGTTCCCTAATACATTTGAAGTTGTTTATTTCATGTGCTGACTGAAGAGGAGACTGATGGCAACAGTTTAAAATTCTCTCTTATCTGTTTGAAATTTCTTTTTAGCATTCCTTCCTGGCTTCCATTGAAGTATGAAAACAAAACAAAACAAAACAAAAAAGAATCAGATACAAACAGAGCATTAAACAATGTGTCTGTCTCTCAAGCTCGTTTAATACTCTCCCATATACCCAAGTTAATAATTCACACTCTGCAGAGGCTTGGCACGTCTCTATTAGGCTTGATGTCCTGTGCTAATGTGACAGCACACCTCCAGTGCAAAGCCATGGTGTTGGGAATAGCACATAGGACAGGGGTTGCTCTATAACACAATGTGCTAATAGTGTCCCTCTAGACAAGTTAGATCATTTAAAAATAGGTCTCTGTAAAGTTGGAGTCTGTTAAGTGGCATTGGTTTTCAGTATACATACCATGGACTTTCAAAGTTAAAAATTGCAGAAGAGACCATTCTGCATAAACAACTCTCCTTTTCCAGAGAGGAATCGAAGCAAAACTTGCCTTTTCTGTTTCTCATCACTTCCTTTCAGCTGGCCATTAGCAGAGGAGCTGACTCTTCACATTGCAAAAGGAATAGTACACAAGTGGGATTAATCTGCTCAGGCTACAGGTCAGGCCTGAGGAATCTGATATTTTATTCAAATGTTTTATAAAAGGAACTTAAGATAGGAAAGAGAAGAAAAAGGAAAGTTTTATCTTAGAGAAAGTTCTGAGCTTTTAAAATCTCTCATTTATGTTTTATTTTGCTATATTTGTAATAGTTGTATGAAATCAGGTGTGTGGAATTCTGTACCAGGAGAAACGGGCAAATCCCAATAAGCATGTTTGAGCTACATTTCTAAGTATATAATATTTATGTCTTACTGAACAGAATTTCTTGTATATAGACAGAATTGGTTTGATTATCTGAGTTTTTCACAAAGAAACGTATTCTCCCAAAGGGAAAAAAAAATCATTTAGAAGTTCTGATGACAAAACTATCTTGAAGGGCTTTTCATCCATTACTAGCTTTCATGGGATAGTCCCCCTGACTATTGCACACAGAAAATTTTTGGCATCACACTAATCCTAAAAATTATAACCATCAAGTACAATCTTTGTTATTTCATGCCATGAATCAAATGAGAAGA
Source organism: Orientallactaga sibirica (assembly GCA_036365145.1). Taxonomy (NCBI): domain Eukaryota; kingdom Metazoa; phylum Chordata; class Mammalia; order Rodentia; family Dipodidae; genus Orientallactaga; species Orientallactaga sibirica. The sequence continues at coordinate 60,983,159 of JAEOAD010000001.1, forward strand.
TGAAATTTCACTTGAAGTCATATAAGAAAAAAGAAAAGACTTTTGAAGCCAATCCATAATCCAAATGAGCAACAAAATATGGAAGCCAAACTTAATTGGTAGAAAAAATTATTTAAAATTAAAGAAATTGATTATTGGGTTTGTAAATGAAATTTATTTAAAGTTTTAAATTTTATATTGTTAGTCTCATGTATTTCCAAGGCTGATTAAAGATGTATTTAGAAAAGATATCTTAAATAATGCCATATTAGCAGATGACTACTCTCAGTTCAATGATTTCAGCAAAGGTTACATATGGTAGGCCATACCTAACATTTTTCTGCTGTGGAATGGCCCCTCCCTCCATCAAGATTATTTGTATATACTGACCTTGGCTTTCAGATACTGGCAGTGAGTAATAAACAGATTGACTCTCATTTAACTCTTATGCCTGAAAAGGGTGGATAGTTAAAGAACAAACTCAATAATATGCAATTGTCATAAATTATACTTAATTTCCTTAGAGAAAATACATATGAAAGTATGAAGCTAGGTTTTTGTATTATATGCTTTTGTGGGGAAATATCATGATGATATTATTTTTATTATTATAAATGGTAAGCTCCAATTAAGCATGATGATTAACAATTATTTTTGCTAATATATAAATCATCATACTTTACTCAAATATGTATTTTATGCTTTCCAGTTTATTGAGTAATGGAGTGATAATTAATATTATTGAATGTTTGTTATCTGACAAGTTACACACACAAACACACACATATCTATATCTATCTATATCTATATCTATACACATATATCAACATTTTTAAGTTATAAAAACTACTTTCATTTTACACATTAAAAAAAATGAAGTCTTGTAGTATTTATTTTCTCATTGTGGGGACAAAATACCTGATAAAAAGCAGTTTATGGGAGGAAAGGGTTTATTTTGGCTTACAGTTTCCAGGAGAAGCTTCATTATGGCAAGGAGAAGCATAGGAGAGCAGAGATTAGGTATCACATCTTGCACATCAGCTGGAAGATAGCAGAACAAGAGTGATCTAGCCCTGGTTAGGGGACTTGGGCTGTAACAACCCAAGGGCTGCCCAGCAAGTTTTTACCTTCCAACTTGTCACCAGCTGGGAATTGAATATGAGGAACATTTTACACTCAAACCATCATAGACTTGAAAAATGAAATATAGTTTTCATTGAATAATGTCTAAAAAGCAAAACAGAGTCCACATAGTATAATTATAGAACCTAAGCATGCATATATTCACTCTTGTTTTTGAAATATTTAATATTTGAAAGAATATCATATATTTATGACACTATGCAATTTTCTGTACGCCTACCAAATAACAATGATGGTCTTTTATCTGTTGTGTATTCATATGTTTAATTATTCATTTATTAAGCCAAAATCACTTTGTATCAGACAGTAGGTGCTTAGGATATAAATGAGTAAAAACCAAGTCTTTAGAAAGGCTTTTCTTAATTAGAGAAAAAGAAACAGAATGAAGATTACCACACATAATTATGTATTTGAGTACAGTGTTGGATATACTTACCAAATGCTGGATGCACAATCCACTGGACACCTATTTCATTCAGAGGAGGTTCATGAAGAAGAAGATATACAAACACTTCTCAGATTAGGTGACATTTGAACTGAGTTTTAATGGTGTGATGTGAATGGATAGAGTTGTAGGAGCTGCTAAGATATCATTCTTTAACCACTGAGTTATCTCCATAGCCCTTATCTTTGGGAAGTGATAAATAAGTACTATTGAGTATCCTAGAGGAATATAAAATTATGAAAAGAATAAAATGACATTTTGTATGATAAAGTGGAGCAAGTTAACCTCTGCTCTGTAGTAAAAATCAGTGGAATTATAATAAGAGCATTACTTCTATAAATAATGACACAGTGAGGATGGATGAAGAACAAATATTTCTGATATTTTAAATTACAAGTTAAAATCACTCATTAAGTGTAATGACATAGTTTGAAGGGTCAGGTCATGACTAGTTACTAATTGATTACTTAGTGAAATTTGGCAACTTATTTTATACTCACAAATATCACTATCTTTTTCTAAAAAATGGAAAAATGATGTGTTCTCCATGAAATTTTAACACTGAGAAAATTATTGACAAGTAAGAAAGCAGGTGCTTGGAATGTAATAAGTACTCAGAAACTGATAATTATTGTTATCATATATGACATTTTTGTTAATGTCTACTCTAAAATGGTTGGGTTTGGTATTTTCTTTGGAATATACACAATTGCATGCTTGCAGTATCTCATACATTCTCTTAAGTGCCATAAAATTTCTGGAGCCAGTTGTTAATCACAGCAATCTTTGATAGACACAAGGGAAGCATTTTTATCAGAAACTGCATACATTACATTCAGAGTTTACTATCCATACAGAGCCAATTAGTGATGCCTGAGATAAATTTTCAAGGTGAAAGGTTGAGGTTGGAATTGTAGAAGTTGTTGGAGTAAACAAACAGAGAGTATCTGCTTTGTAGTTACATTCCTTTTGTGTGGACAAAGCACCCAACCAAAATCAGCTGATGGGAGAAAAGGGTTTGTTTCAGCTTATAGTGTTAAGGGGTATAGATGGTAGAACAGAGGCTATGCATCATCTTTTGCCACAGTCGCTGGCAGAAAGTAGCAAGAATGTAAGCTGAGATCTTGCAAGGGAAAAACTGGGCTATACCAACCCAAAGCTCTCACCCAGAAATACACTCACTCCAGAGAAATTCCATTTTCACAATTGCCACTAGCCAGGGACCAAGTATTCAAAATATATAAGTCTATGGGTAACATCTGATTCAAATAATTACATTCTGCTCCTGTACCCCCATAGACTCATGAGCATCTTGTGATACAAAATGCATTCAGTCCAATTATAGTATATTTTAAATCAATCCTAACGCTGTCCAAAAGTCCAAAGTCTTATTTATGAGACTTTAAAATCAAAACACAGTTAAATGTTTTTGGTACATAATGGCACAGAGTTAACATTCACACTGCAAAAGCAAGGCATAGCAGGAAATGATTGTTTCAATGTAAGGCAGAATACAAGCAGGACAAATATTAAATCCTGCATGTCCATATTTGCCATATGGGATCCTTGATGAACTGCTCCAAAAGACTACAAATTTCACCCCTCCAGCCTTAGCTATTTTCTTTCCTGGCATATCCACCCAAGAAAGAGTCTGTAGCTTTCCTTGGTGGCTTTCCAACAGTCCTGGCATCAAATAAACATGGGGTCTCCAATCCAACCCACAGTTCCATTATGTGCCCCTCATGGCTTCAATTCAGGGACTCTGATCCTGCTCCCCATCACCTAGGATCTATCTCCAAAAAAAAAAAGGCACAATGAAAATTCAATGACCTTCATGTTCCTGTATTTGTCTGTCATACTCCCAAAACCAGGTGTAATGTCTCTATAGCATCAGGTGTTTGTGATTAAGTTTCCTACTTTGTCCCCCACGTAGTAGAAACTATGAGGATGAGCTCTGTTGTAAGAAGTATGTCACCAGGAGGGTACCTTGGGGTAGAGTCCAGCTCTGTGTGTTCAGAGACAGCTCATTCTTGCTGTCCCTTTCTCTCCTATGGATATATGGTAAAGTAAGCCAGTTTCCTCCACCATGATGATGTTTCCTCTTAAAAGTGTAAGCCTAAAATAAACCTTTCCATCCCATAAGCTACCTCTGTTCTGGTATTTTGTCCCAGCATCAAGAAGCTAATTGAAACACCAGTAGAAGGTGGGCTACCAAATTTGTTAATCCAGGGAAGATTAAAGCAAATTTAAGAAGCAGGAATATTCCTTTAGCATTTTTCCTTTGGATCTCCCTCTTTTCCAAAGGGAATCAGCATTCCTTCTATTTCAATGCAAAGCAGCTGGCCCAATCTCAATGGTGATAATTTCTAAAACAACTGCAGTTGAGTTATGCTATAGTATCTGGCCAGAAGTTTGCATTTCTTTCTGTCCTATCATTCTGCTGCTTTTCTCTGTCAAACACACTGTAAAGGGGTGGAGAAGTGGGGTTCAGGAAAGGCCCTAAATTCCAAACTCTGAGTTCATGTCTGCTATTTAACCAAAGAATTGGCAAACCAGACTGACAATAAGAAGGTGCTGAGTCCTCCAACTGAGGCTGGCTGAGACTGCTGAAGTAGATGTGTGATATAAGGTACCTCCCTTGAGAACCTATTTCTTGTCTACCTATCTGATTCAAAGCTACCTGGAGAACATAGGCCCTCTCAATGTATTCTATTACCAATCCAACTATGCTCACGTTCTTAGACATGGGTCAAACTCAGCCAGCCTCTCATACAAAGCCCTTCTAGCCCAGTTTCAGCAAACTTTTATTTACCCTCATAAGTCAAGCCTCCAAAGACCATAGTTCCTTCTGCATTTAGATCTTTGAACTCTGATAGAAATGATCCATCAAGCTCTGTTTGCATCTCTGCACAATGTCTTTTAGTTCAAAAATCAGTTCCAAAAGAACAAAAGCCGTAAGTTTTCTTGCAGTAAAGACCTCACTTAGTGCTCTACTAGCAACTTTCTCTTGTAGTTACCTTTGCCTTGCTTGTACAAAGCACCTGACTAAAAGCAAAGCAACTGATGACAGAAAAGGATTTGTTTTCATTTACAACCGCTACAGGAAGTTTCATCATGGCAGGGAAAGGATGGTAGAACAGAGGATGGTATCACTTCTTGCCATGGCAGCTGGCAGAAAGTAGCAAGAAAGTGAGTTGGGCTCTGGCATGAGAAGCTAGACTATAACATGCCAAAGCCCTCACCCACAACAGACCTCCTCCAACAAGGTTCTGTGTCCCAAACTGCCACCAGCTACGGACCAAGTATGTAAAATACACAAGTCTACAGAGGACATCTGATTTAAACCACTATAATGGGTAACATAATGAAGTGTTGTACACCAGGAGTAAGAGGTTTATATGCTAAGCTGGACCAAAGTGATCTATAGCCAGTTGAATGTATCTTATTCAAAAAATATTCCCAGGTCAAATGAGATTTAAGATACAATCCAGGCATCAGTGCCCAATATGGAAGGCCTCACTAACTGCTGTAGTTACTGCTCATCTTAGAGAATATGGGACATGTGCTGGGCTCACCTGGTAAGTGCTATAGTGATTATAGACAATAGGAGGCATGTGAGGTCAGGCTTACTGGGTCTATGCAGGGAAGCAGCACCGTGAGGCAAGTAAACAGCACTGGGCATGAATACAATGAAAATACCTCCCCCAATATACTTGCTACTAATTGACATGTGCCTTTGTTCTGCTATTTGGTTGATTCTGTCTGCTCTACTCTGCTCAAAAAATATATATTTGGGCTGGAGAGATGGCTTAGTGGTTAAGGCAATTGCCTATGAATCCTAAGGATCCCGTTCAATTCCCCAGGACCCACATAAGCCAGAAGGGGCACATGTACAAGGGAGAAGCATGCATTATGAGTTCATTTGTAGTAGCTAGATGCCCTGGCACACCTATTTTCTTTTTCTCTCTATCCATCTCTTCCTTTCTCTCTCTCAAATCAATAAATAAAAATTAAATATTTGCCGAATTCTCACAAAATAAGAACCAAAATTTTCAAAGATATATAAGCTACTCAAAATCCATGCCACCTTACCTCTCAGCTTTCACTCTCTCCTGTTCTGTGTTGTCCCTGTGGCACTGCAATCAAGGACAGTGTGCTGCTCAGACCCTTTGCCCTGCTAATCAAACTTTGGAAACCATCTTCTACATTCCCACATGGTACTCTTTATTGCTTTCTTATATAGGTTTGTGCTCAAATATGAGCAGTTAAACCTGACCTATTCTTACTTTGTTAAAAAATCAAAACCCCCATATTAACATTTACAAATTCCCTTAATATCATAGAAATCATCATCTTCTAATAGCATATAATTGCTGACTAGTTAACTTGTGATATATGTTTCCTTCTGTTAGAAAGTAGCTCTATGAGGAAAGAAATTTTTGGTTTATTCAGTGTCCTATCACAGGCACCTAGAAAAAGTATTGGGACATAAGAAGTATACAATTAGCATTTATTAAGTTAGTGAATATTGGTTATAATTCAATCTCTCTTTTTTTCTCTCTAAGAGGTTGGATAGTTTATAGTGAATTTTTGAATAAAGGAACTAGAATTGCTTACTATGTCCTGAAAAAAAAACGCTCCTATTAATGTAGTTATTTACAAAAATGAGAGTACTTGACACTGATGAAGCTGATTTAAGTAATACATCTACATTTCAAACTGCAACCTCCTACTTCTAAATTTACTTTTAAATCTTAGAAGTTTTCCTCTTGTGGTTGAGCTGCATAGGATAGAAATTTGAAACAAGAAGAAGCATACATTGTAGAGATGGTGTTGGTAAGAAAACAAGAGCAAAGAACAGAATTACTGTTGGGGTCAGGTCAGGCAGCAAACATTTATGATGACCTCTATTGATCCCTGTCTCCTAAAATTCACTGCCATGGACTCTCCCGCAGTACTATAGTGTAATCGACATGACCAATAATAAATGTAGTACAAGTGCTGATGAGATACTTCCAAGATTGAGTTAGGAAAGCACTGAAACTTCTATCTCAGTCATCCTATTATCTTGGTTGGCATTTTGGAAATCTACCCAGTATATTGAATGAGCCCATAGAGGATCTTAGGATGCTTCTTACCATCTGCTACATGTGTGATCTCAGAAATGACAGCCTGCAGCTGACTGCAGCTCTAGACCTCAGCTTTACAGCATTCACCTCATTGCCACACAGAAAATCTAGGATGTGTGTAGTCATTTAATTGCTTTCAGGACAATTTCTTATGTAGAATAAATGTCTCATAAAACCATTGTCTTCCTGTTGACAACAGGAGAGGTAGAAAGATCAGATTGGCACATGTGATTCAATGAATGTGCTAAAACTTTCCTCTCCTCTTGGAAAGACACATAAAATGGGGAGTGTAGATACAGAAAGAGATGTTTTCCAATATTTTAGCTTTCTGTAACCAACTATGAAGAATACACATTTGTTAATCTTATTCATTTTTATGGTATAGAACAGAATTCCTTAAAACCAAAATTCCTGCTAATTTTCACAATATTGTATTTTCTCATTCATGTCAGGTGAGGTAAACTATTTTTGAGGTATTTTCCCCTCCCTCTCTTCTGGCTCATTCCCTTCCCTTCTTTCTTCCCTCTCCCTATAACATGTCTCATCCTCTTCCCTTCTCCCTCTTCTCTCCCCTGTCCTACAATTTCCTTCTCTGTCTCATTACTGAGCACTTAGAAAATTGTTGGTAACTGAGATAGCATAGAGCTGACTGAACAGAGCCTGATGACTACAACAGGGAAGAAATAATGTTCCATAGAGAAATTAAAGACAAATACATTTAAGTTCAAAATTGAACTAAAGAATGCTATGAGATACAAAGGCAGTAAACCTTTTCATGCTGAGATGTATCTTAAAATTCCAATAAAGGTTGCCACATTAAGAAAAAGCAGGGACTAGAGAGAAGGCTCAGGAGTTAAAGGCACTTGCTGGGAAAGCCTGCTAGCAGAGGTTCAACTACCTAGCATCAATTTAATGCCAGATGCCAAGTGACACATGTGTCTGGAGTTTGTTTGCAACAGACCCTGATATGCCCCCCACCCCCAGCACACAAATAAAATTTAAAAAGAGAAAGAAAAACCAAGGAAAACATATTGATTGATTCTAATTATATCAAAAATATATAAATGTATACTGTGTTCATTTCATAATAGGAAAAATAAGTATGACTTTAAAACAATATTACAGTATTTGCCAATAATCTATAGCTACCCTTAAACACAATAACTTGGAACATACCTATTTAAATTTACATACTTTGTATTGTAATTTTCTTCCTTATTTTAGATTTAGAGGAGAAGAATGAATGAAATGCACAAGGACAAGAATGACAGACAGACATAGATTAAGTAGGAAATAGCAGCAGGGCTACTGTTTGACAGTATACATTTTATTATTTCAGTAGGTATTTTATTGATGGGGGATTCTGCCCTGATTTTATTATTAAACTTTCTTGGAATTAAGACACTTTTCCTTTGAATATCAGTCAGTTTAAGTTGTTCCCACAGAAGGAAGATGGACAATATGACTAGAGATGAGTTTATATTATAAATGACATGGGCCCTCCAATGAGTTACACTCTAGTGGCACCTTCTCTGAAAGACTTTTCTCTGAGGAAATGCATGCTGCCTCAGAGCAACAATCCTTATAACATAGTCTAAATATGTCCTTCTATGGCAGTCTTCTGGAGGGATACTTTTCCCTGTAGTAGCCTGTGATATTTCAACAACAATATTTCCATCTGGAATAAGCAATTTTATCCATGTCCAAACCTCAGATAAGTTAATAAGTGTTCTCTTGCTTTGGAAATTTCTTCCCTGGCCCAATGGCATTGAAATATGGAAAAATTCATTAGGGTTCATTGTTTTCCCTTGAAATGGTGACACAATTACTATGTTTGTATTTATTCAAACAGAAAGATGACCAGATTCATCCGAACACACCAGGAAATCTTGTTTTAAGTTCCAGGAGAATCCAAGGTATTAGAGTGACTGAAACTGTAACTTTCATTGTGGGTGTTAGATAAGAAAGAGTTCCAATGCTCAATATATCATCATAGGACCAGCCTCTAGTTGCCAGTTCTCAAAACATTTAAGTTTATTGAAACTGAAATTACTTCTACCTTGAGGATTTTCAGTGGAAGTAACATGGCGGACACCACTCTGTTGCTCTGATATGGGCCACAAAACATACAGAAGATAATGATATAATGCATACAGGACTAGTAGTACAATGTTAACATGGGAAAGCCATGAAAAGAAAAAGATGAACAGAGGATAGTATATAAAAAATAATATATTTTATCATATAGATATATGTAAGGTCACACATTTGAATTGGTTTGTATATTTAACATATAATTGTTAGGAGTTAGGAGTAGTGACTGTAGATGTCTAGAATTAACTTTCACAAAACAAAGTTATTTTACTTGCTGATGATTGTATATCTGTTCATTGGTCAAATGAACATTTGAGAATGTTCTTCATTGACTCTAGAGGAAGCAGAATCTAGAAGAGCCAGAAGACAGGATATGGTCCATGATGTCATCTAGAAATCCTAGTTTGGTTCTCTTCCTATAGATGCTAGAGTGTTAAAGTTCACTAATGTGCCCCTAGTAGCATTTTGTATGAGACTGTGAGCGTTGGCCAGTGTTTTTACCATGACTTGTGTGTGAGCTCTCTGTGTACTTCACACCATATTGTATCATTCTTTATGTTTGGAATTGTCAATACTGGTCTGTAATATTGTGTCAACTTCCATGCTCATGCCCAAGAAGACTTAGGCTTCAGCCAGTCTTTATTATTAAGGCTGAAACTCTCTAAGGTGAGGAATCTATACATGTCTTTAATACTTACCTGAGACTTAATACTTCTTTTTCCCTAGCATAAGGCCTGAGAATGGCTGTGTTGGTTGTGAGGTTGTAATGAGTGTTGGAGGAGGAATGGGATGTATGCTGTCTCTTTCTGGGATTTATGTCATACTGCAATTAACATCTGCCCTGGTCCACTAAAGACTTTGGGATTAACTAGAATTTGAGTTATTATAGCAGCAAGTAATTTCACTGAAGAAACCATTCAATCCTTCAACTAACCCTCTACACTGTGATTACAGGCTGTGAGTACCCACCTGATTAAAATAAGCCTCCCAGGAAGAGACACTTATATGAGGAAATATGTTAATTAAAAAGCACAAGTCATATGGGTGGCTTTGAAATCTTTTGCGAAACTTAATAAACTGCCATTGACATTTATATCCCGATTTCCTTTGAGTGTGACCAAATAAATAACCCATCCAACTTGAGTCTATTTAACTCTGAGTTGCCAGAGGAAAAGAAACTCAGTAGGAGTTTCTTGTGAACCTAAGGAACAATGTTTTCCATGAGTTGATCTTCCCAAAGTAGTGGAATACCCATGTCCTGATAGGGCTTCCAGGGCTCTACAGTTTTCTTCTCTCACTCTGCCAAACCTGTATCATTTTTGACTATTTCAACTAGGTGAGGAAATATTTTTAAAAGAATAATAGTGAAATGCTATGTGATTCACAATCTGTTTATTTGCTTGTATATGTGTGAATTATATGTGGAGATGTGATCCTAATTCTTTGTGCTATAAGCCCTTTCCTGAGTGAGCCATCTCCCAAGCCCAAATCCCTTATCAGTTGTCAAATCGCACTACCCCTCAAACTCTCCTTTTTGTTCCCTCCCTCCTTCCACTCCTTTATAAATAAAACATAATTTATCATCAATAAATATGAGTGTGTGGCTTCAGAGATTACATTTAGAAGATTTTTAAGGAAACACAACTCTATGTCACTTAGTTTGTTTAATATTTTTTAAATATTTAATTAATTTATTTATTTGAGAGGAGAGAAAGAGGCAGAGAGAGAGAAAGAGCAAGAGCGAGAGAGAGAGAGACAGAGACATAGACAGAAAGAGAGAGAGGGAGAGTCAGTATGTAGGACCTAAGGAAGGAACTCCAGACATATACAGCACCTTGTGCATCTGGCTTACAGTGGGTACTAGGGAATCGAACCTGGGTCCTTGGGCTTCACAGGCAAGCAACTTATCCACTAAGCAATCTTGCCAGCCCTTGTGTAATATCTTAATTCAGTGTATATCTACACTGTTGACAATGAAGCTGTAGCTTTTGGAGTTTCCCTGTTGGAAACAAACATTAGTTTTGTTGTATGGCTGGCTGATAATGGTTGAGATTGGTTCCTGCATTTTTCTGCATAACACCTCCTGACTTGAGACACCTTTCTTTAGTCAGGCCATCCACACTTTTGCAGAACTCTTATAAATTCTTAATAATAAAATAGTTCCTTGAGCTAAACACACATACAAACCATAGATCCCCAGAACTTCTATGAATAAACATGTCACACATATAAGGCCCATGGTTCTGTGCACTCATATCACTTGTCACTTGTCCCCTACACACCAATGTCTGAGGAAAGAGCTAAAACTTCCCATATCTTCATATGAGCTTCATAAGTCTGTATTTGTTTAATCCTTACTACTCTGTGACCATAAGAAAATATACTATTCCCAAATATTTGGCAATTGCACAGATTTAAAAATATTTTACATTCATTTATCATAGTACTCCTTCCTGTCATCACGTTATTTTAAAAAATGATATTCTTTTTCTTCATTTTTTTTATATTCCCCTTGGCAGCAAAGGAGCATCTTAAAATAAAAACTATGGGGCTTATAATAAAATTAGTATTCCTTTTCCTCATTTCCACTTCTTCAATAAAATTAGAGAAATGCTTGTGATTGCAATAATCTGATTGGGAATTTAAATGCAAAGAAAATCAGAAAATTCTAAATTGTGGTTCCCACAGCAACTATAAAAAGACACTCAACATGACTGCATATTTATATCAAGATATAAAACTTAACAACTTCTCCACTTACACAAATGCTATATAAAAACAAAGGGGTGGAATTATGGTTGCTATGGGAATCACAACTCTGAACCTACTGACTTTTGGAAGTTTAAATATACTGACATACAGTTTCACACTGAATATTACATAGGTACAGGAACATGCACGGGATTAGAGACAAACATGTGGCAAATGACATGAAATGAAGGAAATGTCACTCTAGTGCCTAAATGTCTCCTATTTATGGATCAGTCTCTTTCCCTGTGATAATAAATCACTTCTGAAAAAAGAAAGAAATATCTCAAGGCTATGTTTTAGGAAGTGATACTATGAGCTTGTCTTTCCCCTTTAAAGGTTTAACTGCTCTTACATGTAATGGACAGAAGACACTGAATATTAGAACCTTAAAGGCATCAGTGTGGATACAAGAATTTTGCTAGCACAAACAACTTCATTGTTGTCCAGAAATCAGGGTTATAATTATAATTATATAGAACTTTTATGACAATGATTTAAATGAGATAATGTGTATAAAATTCCCAGTTAAGGCATGCAAATATTATATGGGACCTTCCTTTTCACTACTCAATACTTTTATCTCCCACAGTTGGTATATATTTTAATATTTAGGAATTGTTAGCCACTGAGGGAATCAAGGGGAAAGGGACACAACATATCTTTCACCTTGTAGAAATAATAAAGTGATGAAAGAAATATTGTGTGCACTTGCTATCTGAAAAACACTTAAACATTTATAATTGTTGAAGAGGCATGAAAATTAAAACTATTTCTTTGAGCTCTTCATAATTCTTGTTCACTATGTGCCTGCATGGGTATGGAATTTCAGGCAGATAGTGACAATATCAATCACACAGTTGTTTGACAACTTTTCTAAAAATTTATTCAGAACAATATTACATAGCAGTCACATCCTACTCACCTGGCTTCAACTTTCTTGTTGGGAAATCATAAATAATATTTCCCTTTAAAATCTTAGCCATTTTGGAATTATTTCTTTGTTAATAATAGTTAGTCTTCCCCCCACAAAAAAAAAATCAGATTGCTTCAGAGATCACAGAAGAATGCATGGTTTATTGTCATGGATGCCATGATGACTCTCCCATTCTCTGCCCTGGGCTCAGAGGGCACTTTGAGCTGACAAATATCACCAGGCCACAGTGTTTTTTTGAAACAGCTCTCTCACAGGAATTTTAAAATTCTTGTATGTTCCAGTTGTCATCATGACAGTAAAATGTCTTCTGACAATACACATCAGATCATGGTAGCACTGGCTTAATAGTGTAGTTATTTTTAGCATTAAAGTTATTTTTTCAAAGTTTTATTTACATCAGGAAAGCTTTACACCTAAAAACTGCAATTTAACTGTGCCTTTACAAATACTTATTTTTTATATAATATTTGAAGCAAATAAAGGTCAGGAGTCATTAAGATATTCAACCTAGATCAGAGTCTCTCAAATTTTGGCATCAAATCATACCAAGGAATCCATTTTATATTATGACCCGGTACACTCAAATACACAAATATATATTCAACTCTTCAAACATGATTGATGAAAGAACTCACTCTCACCACATATAATGTACTTTGACTTATTCTATTCTATTCCTAAAAATAATCTAGTTGTAACCCACAAAACTAACTACATAACCTATTTAAGGCTTTCTATTCATAGTTTTTAAAAAGCCACTGCATCTGTTACCAAAATAGCAGAAATTGAAAGGAAGCCACATTGTTCGAATTCTCACTCTTTCTGTTCTCTTTCCATTATCAGCAAGTTATCAAGTTACTTATTTTTTTTCTGTGATTTATTTATTTATTGTGTTTCTTTGAGACTGAGTCGTACTGTGTAGCCTACCTGGCCTTGAATTTATCCTTTTGCCTCAGCTTCCTGACTCCCAGTGGTGCGCCACCCTCAGTGCTGGGGTCATAGGCATAAGCAGTCACAGCCAACTTTTTGCATGGGTTCTGGGGATAAAACCCAGGTCCTTATGCTTGAGCAGCAAGTACTCTTGCCCACTCATTAATTCTGCTTAGATTGCCTGTTTGTTTTAGATCTCCTTACTCAGTTATTTGACATCCCCAAGAGATACATGAGATACAGAAATGAAAGAGTGTCCTTCATTTGCCTCTGGGACCTCAGGTGTTCAAGTCAAGAGCTCTTCTGGGGTGTGTGTACTCATGCTGTTGTTGAAGCCTATTGCTTGGGCATGGCTGGGCAATCTTCTAAAGTGAAATCATTTTCGCTCTTTCATAGACCCACCTATAACTGGATTTCCTTCCAAGGTGCTGATGGGCCTGTGAGTTTTACCCAGAACAATTGACTCTTGGTGACTATCAGCTTTTATTACCTTCTCATCTGTTTATAACAAGCAAATTTTTGGCTCCCTCATAAAAACTATGTTGCACACACACACATACACACCAGGCATGCATGCCTGATATAAGGCATTAAACAGACTCCATGGCAAGGGAAATGTGAATTTTTCCCCTCTGCTGTGATTTTAATTTATTTAATTAATTATTTATTAATTTATTTATTTATGAGAGAGAAAAAGAGGAGTTAGAGACAGAATGTGCACACCAGGTCCTCTAGCCACTGTAAATGAACTCCAGACACATGTGCCACCTTGCACATCTGGCATTATGTGCGTGCTGGGAAATAAAACCTGGATCCTTAGGCTTTGCAAGCAAGTGCCTTAACCACTTCTTCTCCAGCCATCAGCTATGATTTTATAGCATTATATATAAGCATACGTATATATGTATATGCATTACAATCCTCTGTACTATTATTTTTTCAACCATATGAACCCCAGTTTAATTTTCTCTTATTTTAAAAGTTTTTTGAGATATAATTCCAAGACTATACATTTATCACATTTACAGTACATGATTTTATGCTTTACCATCATTGTACTTAAGGATGTTTTATCCCCCCCCCAAAATAAATCCCTTTGTGCCCATTCACATTTGCTCCACAGAAACAGTAACCCTCTTTCATGAGCACTAATCAACCATAAGCTTTTGATTTCTATAGATTTGTCTCTTCTGGACATTCAGTATAAATTGACACATAACCTGTGTTCTTGTGGGGCAAGTTCTTTTACTTAGCATAGTTTCATGATCCATCCTTGCTCTAGTACATATCAACACCTTATTTTTTAATGCTGAATGGTTAAACTGTATAGAAAGGTGAGATTTTGTCATTCAGTAGTTGATAACATTGAGATAGTGCCTCTCTTTTACTTCTCTTTTACTATTTTCCATAATGCTATTGTGGACATTTGGGTTCAAGATGCTTTGTGCATAAGTCTCATGTCCCCAAGAGACCAATCACTACATCACTTGGTAGGCTTATGTTTGACATTGTAAGGAACTAGCAAACAATTGTTACTGTCTCCATTTTATATTCCCACCAGCTCCAGTCTCCTCACATCCTTATCTTCACTGTGAACCTGTGTTTTGGCTGTGGTCAGCTTAGTAGGTATGAAGTAGTGCCATTCTTCTCCACAAGGGAGAAATGTGGTGAATATCTATCTGTTCATGTGATTGTGACCTTTTTGAAGGAACTGCTATTTAGATCTGCTCACTTATGCATTAATATATGTCCACATTTCTGTGGGTTTTGTCTTTCTCAATTGTGTAATTTTAAACAAACTGTTTTAAAATTTGGTAAATTTCAATTACTCTTTTGTGTTTATACATTTGGTTTCATTCTTAATACTTTGCTAGACTTAATATCACAAAGATTTACTCCAATGCTTTATTGCAACTTTACTAGTTAAATTTAGGCCTATATTCCATTTTTACATATCTGATTTTTATGTGTCATGTAAAGCATATTATATTTTTACAATACTGTGGGTTCTGGGATAAACAATTTGGCCTTTTCTTAAATTAAGTGAAACATAATGGTCTCTTTCTGTGCAAGTTAAGTACTGATTTTTTTATTTGAGTAATTTCTGAAAGACACGAGCCATTGTTGAATTTATTTTGGTCATTACACATTTTCGTCCTTGGTGTATCTATCAATCAAGATTCTGCTGCCATAAAACTTCAGCTTTTTATGTCTCACTAGCAGACTTTTCTTGATTAATGGGCTCAGAGCTGAAAGAAAGAATTTTTACTTTTTTGACAAGTAATTAAATTTCTAACAATATACTGGATCAAACAGTTTACACTAAATTAGTAGTCTGATTTTTTAGCTTCAATTATATGTGTAAACAATTTCCTCTTCTCCCAGAGGTTGTAAATATCTTTACAAAAGTAGATGGAAGGAAACAAGAAGGGGAGGGAAATCCACCTACTCCCTCCACCCTTAAAAAAGGAAATCTATTGAAGTTAAAATTAAAAGGAGGTGTTTGATGTGATAAATAATGATGAGATAATGGGTTTCTGTGGGATATGGAAATCAAATCCACAATGAAAATGAAGACCTGAGCTAGAGATGGTGACTGAAGAGGATAGGCACTTACGCTTTACCTTACCTTCTCTTCATTTTCAAAAACACTGTCAGCACTTGCCATGAGGTGAGTCTTTTTGTATATATGGGCTCTTAGAAGAAACAGGTCACCTGGGACCCAAAATGCAATACTGTATTGCCAGCTGGTCATACTGCCATAGTTTCATTTCTGAATAGTTCCATGTGAATCTTCTAGGCCAGGTAATGATGAGATGCTATCAGAAAACTCTGTCATCTATTTAAAACCCACATAGGCTGCGAGGTAGGGGGCTTTGTAAAGGGGCTGTGCTGAGCAGAGCAGGTCATTCATTCTTTAGAGAAAGGTGGCTTACCACAAAGGGATAGCTCACAAATTGATTAAATATCCACAGCATTGCTGTGTTGTAAGTTATTACGGGGCAGTGGCACAGAGACCCTTGTCATCACTAATGAGGATTCCAACCTGACTGATTTGACCTAATCATTGCGAGATAATAATAGATCTATCCCTTAAATGACTCAGTAACTTTGATGATGGCTCAGTAGCATGCAGACTAACGCAGAGCCCAGCAGGGATTTTATCACTTGTTTAATCTATTTCAGACCAAAATGTGTCAGAAAGAATACTAAAGACATTAAACTATTTAGAGTTACAAAGCTATAAATATTTGTCAAATATGATTTTTACAGCATTAGGCTATTCTTTCCATGAAATATCTAAGATTCTTTTTGTAATCACTTTTATTTCTCATATGCCATGGCCTTAATACACAATGCTTTCCAAAAACTGACAGAAAGCATCAATTTAGTCAAGTTTTAAGTTGGCGTATTCTAAAATTGAATTAGAACACAGCTTAAGGATAGATCACTAACTCTGTAAAGAAGGAAATGCAGAGATTTTTATAATGTAGAAAATGTGCTAATCTACTGTGTTGCCTGCATCTTCATCTCCTGTATTTCTATTTTTCTCTCAGAGGTTTATCCTAATGCTACAACTTAAAAAGTCTCATCAGAGGGCTTCCCAATTGCTTTTTCTTCATAGTTTCCTCTATGATTTTGTGAGACTCATAAAAGTTCTGTCAGCCTATTTTATTTTAATTGCATAGAGAATTAACACAATGCATTCCATATACATTCAGTAGCACAAATTTTACCATGACCTTAAAAATATTTGTTTACTGAAATATGATGTCTAATAATCATAGGTAAGCTCCAGTTTCAATACTCACAAAGTAAACATGCAGTGGTGTAATGCCATTTTAAAATAATGCAATGACTACCCACATTTAGATGCCATTTTAGAGATACGTTTAAATCCAAACCCCTTCTATTCTCAGACAAAGACACTCTATCAGCTTCCAAAGATAGTTTAACTTTATCTGCTTGTTTGAACTTGTAGCTAGTGGAATTATGTAGTAGCAGGCATTCTTTTGTCATTTTTATTCAATTATATAGTTGAAAAACTCATCCATGGGTTTATATGTGACTATAGTAAATTCTTTTTCACTGCAGCATATATAATTCCAATAAAAGAACATGCTATAATTTATTTACACTTGAATGGATTTTTGATAGTTTTCCAGTTTTGAATAATTTTAAGTATTTTCATGCATGCACAGGTATTTCATTTGGATACATATGCAGGAGTGGAGTTTTCAGATCATGTGTGTGTGTGTGTGTGTGTGTGTGTGTGTGTGTGTGTGTGTGTGTTTCAGCTTTGCCAGGTGATACCAAACTAAAACTAATACCAATTTACATTCTGTCCATAGTAGTTTTTCCAGCAATCTAATATTTACATTAGTGGTCTCATACTAATATTTTGTTAACTCTGCTTTGGGTTTAAGCTATTCATTTTAAAATTATTTAGAGGAGGGCATATTTATAAGTGAAACAAGTATTAAAAGTTGGAAATCTATACATTTGATGATTCTAATAAAATAGTAAACAATGAGATCCTGAAAGTTGTTTTGAGGTCTACTATGACTGAGGTTCTAGAGATCCTTTTATTTTTCTGTAACTACTTTAGATACCCAATCACTTAATTGAAAGGGAATCAGTAATAAATAAATATCCTTACGGGGGATATTTAAGTACATAAAGCAACATGTCACCAGTTCAACACTAAATGCTCAGCAAGTAACAGTTATTTTTGTGTCAGTAGTATCTTAAAGTTATTAGTCTTAATCACTCACTTGATTAGTAGTATAAAACACCAACTTAACTTCATTAATGAAAAAAATGGAAAAACAAACATTCCCAGAATTCCTGGTGATAGGGGGACATTTTAATGTTGTTACACATTGTCAAAATGTATTTTATCTCAAACCTCAACCAGTCTTTTGGTAAAGGTTGCATTATGATTTTTGAGGGCCTCTTCCTTTATTATAAAAGTAAAAGAAGTAATAAAAAGCATATGACATTATTAGTGTAAAGATGAATATATTAATGTTATATAATACAATATTTACTCCAAGATAAAAGCTATTTCTATGATGTTAAAATCAATGCTTTAGGGCTGGAAAGATGGCTTAGTGCTTAAGGTGCTTGCCTGTGCAATCCAAGGACCCAGAATGGATTCCCCTGCACACACATAAGTCAGATGCACAAGGTGGTACATGCTTCTGGAGTTCTTTTGCAGTGGCTGGAGACCCGGGCATGCCCCTTCTCTCTCTATCTCTTTCTTTGTTAAATAAATAAAAATATTCTTCTAAAAATGAAAAATAAATAATTGCTTTAAAAAACTGGAAACATAAATTTCTATGTCTAACTCTTTAGTATGCAGAACTCAGATTCATGTAGCAAGTCTGCGTAGGTAACTGAAGAAGGCAGCACACTGGTCTGGGGGAATGACTGCTGCTTAGGATGTGTGAACAAAGCAGTTAGAATTTTGTAAGGCACAAAAGAGAGAAAAACCATCTCTAAAAAATATCAATATGTACCAGGGTAACCTAAAGGAGGGATGGACAAATGATGAAAGTGTGTTTTAGAGTGGTGGACATATGAAAGTGAATCCTTGGAAGATAGCAAGATTAGTTGAATCTATGCCAGACACATTCCCATGATCTGTCACAAACACTACCTTTGCAGATATCCTCTATGGCGCCTCCATCACATTTAGTAATATGCCTTTGATTCATTCCTACAGAATTAAGGAACATATACTAATACACCCTCTGATAAACTGAGTGGCTCTACTACTGCTACTACTAATACTAATCATGAGGATGAAGGCTCATAACACATTTTATATAACCCCAAGCCACTCCCAGGGTCTCTAATTTCAAAATTACATTTGCAGTAGATTAACTTGTCATTAATCTAGCTTTTAATACATAACTATTTTACGTGAATATAATATTCCTTAATGTTTACAAAGTGAACTCGGGCTAATTAATTCTGACAAGCCTCCTAATAGGGAGAAGGTTCATGGCAGGATGCTCTCAATTTTAAGGGAACTTTCATTTTGTAGTCTAGGACAATAATTCTGCAGAATATTTTGCTTAATTTTTTCTTACAATATTCTGCATTAGTAAAATTTCTGATCATTATTGCTTCATTAAAGTAAATGATTCAATGAGCAAAGCGGCTTTAAAATTCATATTCTGTGCCAATTAACAGAATTTTCTAATTGTTAGAATCTCCTGATGTCTTTCTAATTCATTCAACTCATTACTTTTTTCACTAAAGTTAGTTCTTAAAGGAATAGTAACAGATAGTAGGAAACTTCCTTTCTGCATATACACATTGCCTCAAAATACATTAATTTGTGAAAGCAGGCCAATAATTTAAAATCTGTTAATTGATGTGCTTTCCTTCCAAAACCAAGTGAAATATCTTTCCTATTTTCCATTTCTACTTTCCATCTGGGATACTAAAGTGCATTTTTAAAAGATTACTTTCAGTTGAAAATAATGTAGCAAAACATATATTAAAATCTCTCATGCTTCCTCTTGAATATATTTTAGTAAGATTAGTAGATCAGATCTAAGTTTCTCCTACTATAGAGAGGAGTGCGAGAGGGATCTAATTTTATTTTTAAAATGTTCATTCCTCTATATGATTTCATACAAATAGAGTTTATAATGTGTTGATTTATGCTTGGATCATTATGAAGTGATGCTTTTGGCAATTGTGCTATTGCAGTTTCTGGTTGGTAATTACAGAATGACAACTTTGCTTCAGACAAAGGTAATGAACATTTGAGAAATATCACAGCAACTACAGGAAGAGAAAATAAAAAAAAATTTAAAAAAATCTGGGCTGGAAGGATGGCTTAGCAGTTAAGATGCTCACCTGCAAAGCCAAAGGACCCAGGTTTGATACCCCAGGACCCACATAAGCAAGGTGCACAAAGTGGCACATGCTTCTAGACTTAGTTTGCAGCAGAGAAGGCCCTGGTGTGCCCATTCTCTCTTGTTCTTTCTCTGTCTCTTTCTCTTCTCTCCCTCTTTCTCAAATCAGTAAACAGTAAATTAAAAGAAAAAAACTTGGGCTGGAGAGATGGCTTAGCAGTTAAACACTTGCCAGTGAAGCCTAAGGACTGTGCTTTGAGGTTTGATTCCCCAGTACCCACATAAGCCAGATGCACAAGGTGGTGCATGCATCAGGAGTTCGTTTGCAGTGGCTGGAGGCCCTGTTGCACCCATTCTCTCTCTCTCTCTCTCTCAAATAAATAAATAAAATAAACAAAAAAATTAAAAAAAAGAAAAAACTTTCCAAGGAAGTGGAGTTTCAAGGACAGAGAAGAGTAAATAAGTGAGGGTTTGAGATATGGCTTAGAGTTTATAAAAGTAAATGACTAAAATCGATAAATATTTAGTCATTGTTCTTTGAAGGTGACCAAATAGCAAAACCGATGCAGAGTTCATTTGATTGATCAACAAATATAAGGCTTGAGAAGATCAGAAAAAATGTAGAAATTTTATTACCATATAAGATGATTATCAAGAAGTAGCTAAAGAAATTACTTTGTAATGAACACTTTTCAAGGAAAATTATAGACGTAGATATATAAAATTTATTTGTTTAGATTTCAAGAAGACAGACAATATCCAATAAAAGTCAAATGTTCTTTTATTTCTTTAATACAAGACTTTTCTTTAGACTGACAAATCACTCAAGAAATGATGAGGAAAGAATATAAAAAGTTAAAATAGTTCATGTCCCATTTGTCCATAGGAACAAATATTTGTTCAGCCTTGAGGCCTAAAAAGTTTTATCTGGAATTTGATGTACAAAGGACATATTTTAGTCAAATGTGTGATACTTTTGATTGAGGACAAAATTTAATTCAGAAGAATACTTCATAAAATACATTCATAAATGCCATCCAATTTAAAACTAACCCAATTTTAACTGATCCATGTATACTGTTTAAATCAGCTCCTGTGGAAAAAAATGAAACAATGGCAATAAAGATAGGGTTGTTATATGAATTTGCAACATTTTGTTGAAATTCTCTAACATGAGTTAGATAATGAAACATCTGGCAGAATCAGTATCCATTTGTGCTATGGCTCAGAAGCTCCCTTTCAAATACCACCAATGTCATCAAGAGTGATCATCCCTTACCTCCTTTGTTCCATGTGTTCAGGGGTCTCTACCTCTGGAGGAATTTCCCCTTCCTTAGGTTTTCATGTTTCCAACCACCACCTTAAACCCTCTAGCATCATGCATTTAGCATCACCTTCTAGCCTCATGCATTTAGTGGATACTCTGTTTACAACCTATGTTCATTCAGCCTGGGGTCTAAACTTTGTTAATTTGGCAACTAAACTAATGAATTCTTTTCCATACTTTTATTTAAGTAAATGAATTTCTAATTGGCATTTGCAACAGTAGGTTGGAGCAGCAAATCTTATATATTTCTAGTGAGTAGACAAGTGGTATAAATGAAGGAGACAGTGGTGAAGTTCTAATAAACATGGAACTATAAGTTCTGCTTGTAGATCACACACTTTGTTATGAAGGAAGAAAACTCGCCACCCACTGCTGTGAGGACCTTGTATTATAATTGGATGGTGTGTTGGCACCTTCTAATAATGTCTGATAAACTGTGCTTTCATGCTGTGAAGCCTACCTAGTAGCTTTACTTAATATCATACTGCTGATTCAATACAAATTTTATCCATTAAATCTACTACCAAAGAGTAACATAATGAGCTTTCAATAACATTGATGTTATTTAATATAGTATAGAGTGAGTATGGTATTGGAGAAATAAGAATCTGGCCAGTTAGGGTATCATTTGATCACAAAAACTTAAATGGAAATACTTATTACACTCGGTATTTAAAAAGACTATGTAGAGAATAGAAGCAAAACTATGGTCAAAAAAAAAAAAAAAAGAATCACATACTAACATTATTTGTAATGATTATTCAAAGACTTTAATCAACTTCTGAATCATCCAAGTTATATTAACCTGGGCTATTCAGAGGAACCAGAACTATTTCTGAAAAATAAGAGTAACGTTTTTTTTAAAAATTTTTAATAATTATTGCATTTATTTTTTTGAGAGAGACACAGAGACAGACAGACAGAGAGGGAGAAGGAGACAGAGAATGGGCACACCAGCAGTCTCAGCTGCTGAGAACGAAATCCAAATGTGTGCGCCCCCTTGTGGGCAAGTGCGGCATTGCGCCCTTGCGTTCTTTGCATCTGGCTAAACGTGGGACCTGGAGATTGGAACTCGGTTCTTAGGCTTAGCAGGCCAGTCCCTTAACCACTAAACCATCTCTCCAGCCCTAATTATTTTTATTTATTTATTTGAGAGCACAAACAGAAAGAGAAAAAGGCAGAGAGAGAGAGAGGGAGAGAATGGGCACAGGCATACCAGGGCCTCCTGCCACTGCAAATGAACTCCACATGCATTCACCACCTTGTGCATCTTGCTTATGTGGGTACTAGGGAATTGAGTCTCGAACTGGGGTCTTAAGGCTTCACAGGCAAGCATTTGACCACTAAGCCATCTCTCCAGCACAAGAGCAAAGGTTTTGTATACTTAATGTTGTTGATAAAAATAGCTTATATTTCTTTACAACTTGCCTTTAGACTGGTGTATTTATAAATGCACCTGAACTTACTCCTGTTCTCTGTGCTATTTCCCTACACATTTCATTTAGTGATTATTCTTTGATATCTATTTTTTTTCATTTTTTTCCATAAGATCCCAAGAGATTGGTTCTTTAGGCATTTTCCTTCTTGGATTAAGAGTCTATCAATTTTGTCTGGAGATTTTCCTGGGAACTAAATCTAGTAGACTCATTACTGAAATATACACATGGTCAAAAGAAAAAAAAATGTAGCAAGGAGATGCTATTGTTATGTGTTCATGGAGAATTACCTGGGGATTAGTTTTCATTACATTTCTTATCACTGTAGTGTACAGTGCACTACGTAAACCATTTATATTAACTTATCTAGCTTTATACTTCATGACATGCTTGGGAATAAAATTTATAAGTTTTATTTATGTTTCCACTATTTCTTATCTTAACCTTAAACTTTCCTATTTCTGCAGAAAATTATGCTGTATCTGAGCTTAAATTTTAGACTACTTTGAGTACTATAAGACAAGTTTCTGAAGAAATACTTTTTTTATTTAGACAACTATATATATATGAGATAGATATAGATAGATTAGACAGTTAGATTAGATATATAGATAATTATAGATATAGATTAGATATAGATATAGATCTGGGTATAAAGAAATATTTTTTTTTCTGTTGGATAATGTGGTAGTTTGAATGTATGTCCCCCATAGACTTAGGTGTTTTATGAAGATTGTAACTTGGGTGTCTAGTCACTTGGCTGGAGGATGTGTCACCAAGGGTGGATCGTGATGTCCAACCCTAAAGTGTGTTTGGGAGCAGATTTCATTTTCCAGCCCTGAGGTCTAAGAAAGAAATCTGAGCTCTGGAGAAGGGGGTGGGGTTGGTGTTTGCTGGCTGGTGATGGTTTCTTTCTGATTGGATATATGGAAGACGCTTCTTCCACCACTGGTGGAACTTCTCCTCTGGATCTGTAAGCTTAAAATAAACACCTTCCTTCCCTAAACTGCTTTTGGTTAGGTACTTTCTTCTAACAACAAGAAGCTAACTGTAACAGAAAATTTCTATTTGGGTGTTCTCCAAGTACCCTATGCTCCTAGGTCCCCATATCCTTATATAGCCTCTATTCTTGGTCTGGGCTGGCTCAGTAATGTGCTTCTAAACAATAAAATCTGGCAGAAGCTTCTATTTGCCAGATCCATGTCTTGGAATTGAGAAGACCTGGTGACACTTTGTGCACCTAGTGAATCTTTTTTTCTGTTTAAGGAATCTGATAAATGTAAGATTAGCATATTGTAACAAAGACTATGTTACCCACATAAAGAAATATGAAGAAATGTAAATAAATGAAAGAATTGAAGCCTAAGATATCTGGCCAAATTGAGTAATCTCTGCCTGTCTGTTGATATGAGAACAATCTCATCCAGTGCCGTAATGAAGAAAGGTAAAGCTCTTCTCAACTAGCCCACCCAAGTTGCAAGTGTGAGCAAGTAAGCAAACAAGAGCATTGTTTGTTTAAATTTGTGTTTTGGGATAATTTATTAAGCAAGAACAGATTACCAAAATATTTTTCTCTAAATATATCCATAGGTCAAATAATTTATTTTCTATTGGAGCTCTGAAAGCCTGAATGTTAGAAGCCAGACCATTTCTCAATAATTTTATTTAATCTTACTTGAAGGAGACATTATATTAAATGTTTAGGATCAATGCATTATCTAATTACTACACCCTTGTACAATTAAAAACTTACCACCATTAGACTTGAATTACTGGGGCCCCTGCCTTCCATACACTGCCTCTTGCTTTGTTTTCACTCTTTCTTTTGAAAAATTCTGGGAAGCCCCAAGACAGGAACTATTCCCTGCTTGACTCTCTCAACCATGAAGTTTTATGTGTGCATCTATCTTGTGTGGGTGGCTTTAGAATTGAACCCCAGCTGGCCTACTTTGCATGCAAGTACTTGTAACCACTGAGAAATCTTCCCAGTCCCATGAACCAACAGATTTTGAATCTCAGTATCTATTTCTTTCTCTCCCCTGCCCCCACCTACTCTAGGCTCTTTCAACCATGCTAATTTCCTTATCACTTGTATAGGATGCTGTCTCTGTGGTAGCAGGTATCAGACCCATTTGTGGTGCTGACATTATAGATGAATTCTATAAATTCCATTCATATCATTACTGAGAAAAATATTAAGATCTGACTCTTTTAGTACCCAGAACTCAATATTCTTGTCAACAAAGCATTGAGCACTGTCTATGCCTTGTAACTCTTCATTTTTTAAAACTTTCTTTCATGTTTAAATAGAATTGAAATACAGGGTGGCTATGTGTGAAAGATGTCTATTAAATAAGGCAGTATTTAGTGTTACAAGTGAGGGACAGGACACATTTTAGATTCTTAGGTTATATAGCTTTAGCTCATGCAGAAGGAACTTGATATTATTATTAACAACATTTTCTACTATAGAGACACTTAACTCAGCAATCCAACAGCATCAACTTTGCAAAAATTTCTAATTAGCTGGGAGAGCAAGGCCAGCTCAAGAGAGGCTGGGAACCAGGCCACACCATGCTCCATTAATCTCCTTTTGTTTTTCAGAAAGCAGTGAGAACTGAGGACAACATCTACCAGGACAAGAATAGATAGCTGACTCCTTGACAGGACAGTAACCACCCCTCACAAAGCAGCCAGGGCCCAGGTGAAACCACAGAGGAACTGGTGAGGTGAACAAGTGTGCTGCTTCCATAGCAAGCCTGATAAGGTGGGCCAGGGTGATGCAGATAGACACTGAGGATACTCAAAATCCACCAAAGCAGAAATCCAGAAGGTATTGAGAAAACAACACTAAAGTAGACTTAAAGCACACCCAGCATGACTCAGGGAAATCTGTTGAAGAGGGGGTGGAAAGAATGTATGAGCCACAGAGTAGGAAGGAGTATCCAGAGACATAGCCCTCTCCACAGTGACAGAATGCTGCTCTCACAACTCATAACATACAACTAACTACATGGTGAATACCAGAAATCCCAGTAAGGAGGGTCCTCAGTGGAGTGGGGGCATGGAGGAGGGAGATGATGATACCAACATATGATGTATCTATACAAATTTTCTACTTAATAAAAAATTATTTCTGGGCTGGAGAGATGGCTCAGCAGTTAAGGTACTTGCCTGCAAAGCTAAGGTCCTAGGTTCAATTCCCCTGTACCCACATAAAGCCAGATGCACAAAGTGATGCATGCATCTGGAGTTTGTTTGCAGTGGCTAGAGGCCCTGCTACTCTTATTCTTCTTCCCTCCCTCCATCCTTCCCTCCCTCTCTCCTTCCCTCCCTCCCTCCCTCTCTCTCTCCTCTAATAAATAGATAAAATAATTTACAACTTAAAAAAAAATCAAGTTTGGGCTGGAGAGATGGCTTAGCAGTTAAGGCACCTGCCCCCTAAGCCTAAGAACTCTGGTTCCAATCTCCAGCGGTTCCAACCTCCAGGTCCCACATTTAGCCAGATGCAAAGTGATGCAAGGGTGCAATGTCACACTTGACCACAAGGGGGTGAACACATCTGGATTTCATTCACAGCAGCTGAGATGCTGCTGGCAGGCCCATCTCTATCTGTCTTCCTCTCCCTCTCTCGCTGTCTCTCTCTGTGTCTCTCTCCAAAAATAAAAAAAAAAAATTCAGGTTACATAGGGGGGATTTTAGAGTAAGATTTTTATTAATAAGCAACCTACTAATAATAAACTGATGTATATCTTGATGAAGGAATATGAACATGTAAGGAAATTAGTTCAGTAGCTGAAAATCTTGTCTTCAAACCAAAGTGTGCCTTCTGGTTTGTTTTTCAGCTGCAGAGTGTGAGATACACAGAAGTGTGTAGTGACACTCAAGGCAGCTCACATGCCTTCATGTATTGTACTGAGGAGTGCCTGTAACTAGAATTCAGGAGAACATGTAAGTATCTAAGTTTCATAGGACAGAGAAAGAAAGACAAAAACCATGCTTTGGATTATGGACATCCCAATTTGTGTTGGGAAGTGCCAGACACTATCTATCTATTATCTATCTATATCTATCTATCTATCTATCTATCTATCTATCTATCTATCTATCTATCTATCATCTATCTATCATCTATCTATCTATCTATCTATCAATTAATTTTACATTCATGTTGGTGCCTCCAATACCCTCCTCCCTGTCCTCCCCCCCTCCAAAGGGACCCTCCTCATTGGGGAATGTGGGTCATGCATTATGGGGGTAGCCAATACTTATGGGGGAGAGGCAAAGTCTCTGCATAATGATCCAACTTGTGGCTCTAACACTCTTTCTGCCCCCCCTCCCCCAGTGAATTTTCCTGAGCCACATCACTCTTTTCCAGGATTACTTACCCCAGAACCACTGACGATCATTTGGGTATACCCATGGTTCTGTTCCATAAGCTTTACTTTGAGGCCCGGGGAAGAATATACTGGCAAGTTCTTGGTGAGTTTCGCATCTAAAAACTCTAGAATGACTTTCACAACAAATCAAGTCATGCCTAAAGGAAACTCTGGGAAAGCCACAGTTTCTCTGTTTCTTGCATTTTGAGATGGAGTTCATTCTGTTGCATCAAAAAAATAGGTTCAATATTTAAAATTCGATGTATGTCATACTAAATACAAAAGTAGACTTAAGAAGTTGCTGCTTATGTCAACAGATTTATGGAGCTCAGAGATGAGAGTCGAGGGTCAGCAGTTCCTTTCTGGGACAGCACTCGGCTTTAGAGGCCTCAAGTTTCTGGATCACTGGACAGGAATCAAAGTTACCTCTTCAGTTTATGTCAGCGGACAGCTCTAAAGTATTTGTCAGGGGAAGGGAAGAAGAAGAAATAGCATACACTGGGAGCAGTTCAAATGCTGAAATATAGTCCTGTAAGAATTCAAGGATGAAAATGAAGTCATGGCTTTAAAGATCTCTTCCACATTAAGTGTCAGAAGAATAGACTAAAATCTGCATATCTTGGAATGATGAGGAAGAAAGAAAATTAATATTCACTTTAACAGTTATATTAATATACATTTGGCCATAGAAAAATCAGCTATATAAGTGTTGCAGACAGCTTCAGGTTCGCTGAGATGAACTTCCAGACCAGGCACAGTTATGGAGGAAGGGATATTATTTATTGAAGCTTACAGATCCAGGGGAAGTTCCATAATGGCAAGAGAAGCTGCCTGCTCTTCACAGGACCAGCCAAGAGAGCAAAAGCCAACCAGCCACCACAGCACACAGAGCAAAACTACAGCCACAAGGTCACACAGCACACTTCAGGAACTCCTGCTAGGCACATTTGCATATCTTTACAATGGAATCTCAAACCATCACCACACCTTAAACTGGCCCCAGTGATAGCAAGGTGATTGCAGATGCAAACTATTAAGTAATAAAACATTGAATATATTGGGGGACATATATTCAAACTACCACAATAAGCTTTATATTGTTGGTTGTCTCTTTCATGAAGATTTATACTAAAACTCGTTTTTGGACAAATAACTAATATAGCAATAAAAAGAACTCACAAACAAGAGAGCCCTGACAGATAAATAAATGTTTTCATAATCGTGGATGCATATAAAAATGTGTGCATTTGGGCTAGTGAGATGGCTCAGCAGTTAAAGGTGCTTGTTTGTAAACACTGATGGTTCAGGTTTGATTTCCTAGTATCTGTGTAAATCCAAATGCACAAAGTGGCTTATGCATCTGAAATTCATTTGCAGTAGCAAGAGGCCTTTTATATGCCCATTCTTTTCTCTCTCTCTCTCTCTCTCTCTCTCTCTCTCTCTTTATTTCTATATATCCTTGCAAATAAATTAAGTGTTGTTTTTTCATGTGTGCATGTGCACGTGGAAGACAGAAGTCAATGTCAGATGTCTCTCTTTATTGCTCTCCACCTGCTTATTCAAACAGAGTGTCTCACTGAACCCAGCGTTTATGGAATTAGCCACACGAACTAGCCAATAAGCCTCAAGAATTCTCTGACTGCCCTCCCGCTACCCCCTGCCCACAATGCTGGGCTTACAGGCAAGGGATACATTTTCTAACAGTTATATGAGTTCTGGGTTCCAAACTCAAGTCTTCACACTTCACAGCAACAATCTTTCCAGCAATAGTTCACTCTTTTTATACCATAAGTACATATTAGGTAATGTATAGTGAATATTTTTATATAGTGACACAAATTCCTTTTAAATGTGGTTCAGAATGGTCATCAAAAAATGAATGAGTGAATAAATACACATACGTGTAATATGGCAATTAAATAAGGGAGAGTAAGAATCAAAGAGAGATAAAGTAAGTAAAGAGAGACAGGATCAGATACAGCAGAATTCCAACCAATGCCAGGTGTGATGAGAAGGTTCAGATAGTTTTGATAAAGGGACAATTCATGATACTGTAATTAGGAAAAACAGCAATAGTCAGTACAACAAAGGAATGTTGGAGGAACCTTCTCTGTTGGCTAAAGTGGAGCCAGGGCTGCTTAAATAAGCATAAATAACCAGAAACGGCAGAACCTGAGTTCTTGGCTCACCAGATATTGAAAACAAATAATGATATGGGCTAAAACAACCACCTATACTTCAAATTAATACGTTAAGCATTCAGTATAACAAATAAATTTGCATTGATTTCTAAAATATTTTTATTTATATATTTGAGAAAGAGAGAGAGAGAAAGAGAAATGGGTGTGCTAGGGCCTCCAGCCACTGCAAATGAACTCCATACCTTATGTCTCTGGCTTATGTGGGTCTTGGGGAATCAAACCTGGGTCTTTTGGCTTTGTAGACAAGCACATTAATCTCTAAGCCATCTTTCCAGCCCATGCATTGTTTTTGAGTAAAGATTTCAGATATATATATATATATATATATATATATATATATATATATATGGTGTGTATCAATGTGTATATATATTTATATACACATTTATATGTTCATATACTCACATAAACACACAAAGGAAAACATTTGGAAGGATGTCACTTATATTTTGTTAAAAGATTTTGCTAAACACGCACTTAATTTTGGAATTTTCCACAAGGAAAAACAGTAAAACAAAATAACACTCTGTTTCTCACCATGTAGCAATCACCACAAATCCCATTTTAATATATGTTTCCCTAGCTTATTTCTAATGCCCCAAATGTGCAATGATTCTATATTTACCAATAGAACTATTATTACTGCATACTGCTTTATAAGCTGCTTCATGCAAGTATTTTTAAATTGATAGGTAATAATTGTACATGTGATATTGCAGTACATTTATACATTTCATCATGTTATTAAAATAGAACCATAAGGTTGAATTTATTGCTGGGTGTATGAATATCTACAAGTTGAGAATTCACTTCACTATTTAAACAGTTGCCACTGTGTAATCTACAAATCTTCAGAACTTCCAAATTGTCCAGAATATACAAATTGCTTTTATAACAACTGTAATGAATTATTTACCCTTTACCCTTTTACCTGTGCATTGATGGTTAGCAATGCTGTGTGGAAGGACAGGTGTTTCTTTATTTCTTTCTTCTCTCTTTCTCTCTCTCTGTCTCTTTCTCTCCTCTCCATCTATCTTTATTTGGAAGTCATGAGATTTAATTTTTCTGATGAAATTAATGATAACAATAAATACTCTTCTTGTGTCTTAAAATAAAAATGTGCATGAATTAATATTTTTAAGTGATCAGTGAATGACTTTATATATTTCAGAATATAAGATAAACCCAGGACTGAAAATTTTCTGATGTAGTTTCAAATTCCACATTATGCATGCTGTAACCCTTACAACATTTGTGTTTAACAGCACTTGTCATGATTTGGTGCATTATCAAATCAACATTTCTGCAATCATAGGAAAAATGTACTGCAACATTCCCCCTGTCCAACAAAGTACCTATGTGAGAGGAGAATCCAGCTGTCTTCCATTGCATTTGACATTCCAGAGACTAGAACAAGTAAACCATTATTCTTAGTACTTTTTATGTTGGAAACAGTAATTTTTAAACAAAATTTATGATAAATACTAACATGCAATAACTTACTCTTGTTAGTTTTCTCAGCTTTAACTTCCAACACAGCAAGTATGAGTAGATAAAACCTCATAAATAAAATGCTTTATTGTTCACAATGATTTTCAGGACTATAAAGAAGTTCCCAGATCAGATCTTTGTAAACTTGAGAGCCAAAATTACATGTACTTAATTTATGATTACAATGTAATAAAAGTACCAAGTTATGAAAGTATAGTTAAAACAAGAAGACATCCAACTACTTTGAAGTTAAAAATGCCCATATTTGCCTAACCCAGTTCTGAGTAAAAAAGGAAATAAAAATTTAAGGCTCTACAAATCTTAGAAGTCGCAACAATGAATGTCCTGTATATATAGATTCTCTTGGAATATAGCCAATGAGATTGCTCAGAAATAGATTCAAAATCTTGAGTGTTATTAATTAAGCATGGACATAGTAAAAGCAAATTTTAAAAGATAGGTAATTAAAAACAGTAAGAAAATCACAGGATGGGGAAATGCCTTAGTAGAAGAAGTAAAAGTATATGGATTTATATTCTCAGAACCCACATCAAAGCTGGCTGCTGTTCAGGTCATCCCTGATCCCAGTGTGTCTCTAGCGAGAGGAGTGGTAGAGATAGGAGAATGTTGCAGGCCAGCTAGCGGGGCAAACACAGTGGTGAACAAGATGACCTGCCTAGAAAAAAAAAAAAAAAAAGTTGGAAGGTGAAAACTAACAGCCAAAGTTGTCCTCTGACACACATATACTGTGGCATATACACTCCTATACACACATATATCATATACACATACATACAGCAAAAATAAAGAATACAAGAAAATTAATAAATATGAAAATATAACTGTCTATAATTCTCAAAATATCATAGAAATACATTTTTAAAAATAAAAATGATGGACAAATTCTAGCCTATGTGTTCAAGAAATGAGAAGGAAGGAATGCACGAAGTGTCTGTCTTCAGAACTCATGCTTATCTTCCCTTGTAGCTGATTATTTTTTCCATTTTACAGGACTAGCAAAAACATGTAGAGCAGATGTTCCCTATATTGTGAAACTCAAAAAATGATTATCATTATGACTGTAAACCAGGGTTTTTATTTAGTTTCCTATTTTAAAAACATTTTAGTTTTTATTTATGTGACAGAGAAAGAGAGAGAGAGTGGGAGAGGGAGAGAGAATGGGTGTGTCAGCACTTCTAGCCACTGCAAACAAATTTTAGACACATGGGCCACTTTGTGCATCTGGCTTACGTGGGTACTGGAGAATCCAACCTGGGTCTTTAGGCTTAGTTGGCAAGCACCTTAACCACTAAGCCACCTCTCCAGCTCTAGTTTCCTTTTATTGAGGTAAAAATAAACTGACCTTCAGGCAGCTGTGGCATAGGTAAGGTGTCTGTATTAAGACCTTTTTAATTTTTTAAAAATTTTACTTATTTATTTATCAGAGAGAGAGAGAAAGAGACAGAGAGAGAGAGAGATAGTGAAAGTGCCAGGGCCCCCAACCACTGCAAATGAATTCCAGACGCATGCACCGCCAAGTGTATCTGGTTTACGTGGGAACCAGAGAATTAAATCGGGGTCCTTAGGCTTTGCAGGCATGCACCTTAACTATTAAGCCATTTCTACAGCCCTATTCACACCTTTTGTACCATCCATCTCTTGGGTCCAAATACTTCTTTTCTTGCCTTCATACTCCTCATCACCACTTAATGTTTTCTTCATGTAGGGAATTTAAAATATTTAAAGCCTGCATTAGTAGAATATCCATCTAGAGGTATTAAATTTTAACAGGAATGAATTGCTATGGTGAAATAATTCACCTTGTATGAATATATTGCCCTAAACTTATACTTTAAATATGGATTGAGTGTTAGAATGATAAAATTTGAATTAACATTTTACTAGGAAATATTATTTTGTTTTACTCAGGGAGAAATGAAGACTTGAGATATTTTTTTAAACATATTTTATTTATTTATTTATTTTTTTAAGGAGAGAGAGAGAGAGAGACCAAGAGAGAGAGAAAGAGAGAGAGAATGGGCATGCCAGGCTGGGCCTCTAGCCACTGTAAATGAACTCCAGATGCATGAGCTACTTTGTGCAACTGGCTTTACATGGGTACTGAGGAATCAAACCTTGTTGGTTAGATTTGTAGGCAAACACTTAATGGCTGTGCCATCTCTCCCACCCTTGGGATATGTTTTAATTGGTGGTTTTGTACATAGCTGCGAATGTGAACATGAATGCATGTCTCTCATAGCCTCAGGGATTTTTGACTAAGGTTATGCTTCCTATTTAGATCTCTAGCATTTTGGCTAAAGCAAGTGTCATTGGTGGGGGATCTTTCTTCCAACATGGTGGACTTTCCTCTGGAATACCTGTAAGCCTGACATTAAACCTTTTTCTCCCTTAAGCTGCTTTTAGCTGGGTATTTGTCCCAACAACAAAAAGTAACAATAAGACCTGATCAAACTTTATTTCTAAGGTGGAATTAGTGCTTCCAAAGAGCCTCTGTATTGATCTTTGATTTAACTGTGTCTAGCAAGCTTTACAGGCTACTTTCTGTCTGCCCCTCTATCCTTCTCCAGATTGCCTTCTCTTCAAGAAGAGGATCTTTATAGAAAACATGATGGGGTCAACTTGCCATTTAGTGTCCACTTGGATATGATCAATGAGAAGCACTCCATGTGTCTGAAAGATGGAGAAGTGCAAGCTCATGTTGGTACTCTGAGCGCCTCCTTAACAAGTTGCTGTATCTTCTTTCCATCCTTCCTTAGGGAAGTGTTCTGGTCAAGGAATCATCTCCTTCTCTCTAATGGACACACATTCTGAATGACAGCAACTTCTCCCTCATGTTGCCTTTTTTTGGACTTTTGTGTTGCCAGTTATGGGCTAGAAATCTTTTGAAGATTTCATTACTACTCTACATAGCTTTGTTAAAAGCAGCTGCAAACCAGGCATGGTGGTGCACACCTTTAATCCCAGTACTCGGGCGGCAGAGGCAGGAGGATCAAATTGAGTTCAAGGCCACCCTGAGAATACAGAATGAATTCCAGGTCAGCCTTGCCTAGAATAAGACACTACCTCGAAAAACAAAACAAAACAAAACAAAAACAAAACACAACAAAACAAAAAAGTGACTGCATTTGACACCTTTCAGTTACCCTGATTAAGCATATCTTCATATCTTCTCTTTCCTGCCAAGGCATAACACATAAAAAAAAAAAAAAATTATTAAATTCCCACATTTTCCAGCAGAGATGCAGCAAGCTCATTTGCTATCAGTTCATGAACTTAAGGTATCAGACTGCTTTAAGCGTTACCTACATTAATTATTTTACTTTACCTCCTGATTTCCTGGTACATTTGCATATTGTTATTATTAATCACCTAGCTGAGGCACAGACAGATTAAAGTACAGCTGGAATGTAACTGTGGCCACTTCAATCCCTCATTTAGATAAATCTCTAGTTATTCTACACTAACTTTTAGCAAATCAAGCATGCATTTGAGATTTGCTAGATAAGATTTTGCACTGATCTTTTCTTTTTTCCTAACAATTTAGCTGAATATCTTTGAAGTAAATGTAATACTTTGGCATGAACACATTTATAAATTGTTAAAATTATTTGGTCTATGAGGCTTTCATGTATTTCAGACTATATAGCTTATGAAAACATATTGCCTCATACCTGTGATTCTTGCTCAGTGTCCTTTTCTCTCCATTACTAGCTTCTCAGCTCATAGGTGAGTTCTCTACTGTCTTGCTTTACCCCGATGTACCCATAAACCTGTATCAATTGACAGTGTGGATTGCAAAGCACAGTACTCTGTCATGCACATACATGTGTGCAGTTTTGCTCTGGTTATGATTATGCTATTCAAAATTGGAAGCTTTAAATGGTTAAAATCATTTAATTGTCTCGCCTAACCTTATTAAAGTTATTAGAGATAATTAATCAATATCTGCAAAAGGTTTACTTTTTCTTTTCTTTTTATTATTATTATTAGAGAGACAGAGAGAGAGACAGAGAGGCAGAGACAGAGAGGAACAGGCACACACACACAGAGAGAGAGAGAGACAGAGAGAGAATGGACACCAGCAGCATCTCAGCCACTGTGCATGAACTCCAGATGTGTGCTCTCCCTTGTGGGCAAGCATAGCATTGTGCCCTTGAGTCATTTTTTTTTTGTGTGTGTGTGTGTGTGCCTGGCTAAACGTGGGACCTGGAGATTGAATGGGTATTCTTAGTCTTGGCAGGCAGGTGCCTTAACTACTAAGCCATCTCTCCAGCCCAGGTCTACTTTTTCTGTCAACTTATTTTCTGTTGCATACTAGATAAAAATTTAAAAATAAAAAACAATTATGTTACTAACTCATGAATTATCCAGATGTCTCTTCAAAAGTAAAATCAGGGCTGGAGAGATGTTTCAGTGGTTAAAGCATTTGCTTGCAAAACCTGAAGACTTGGGTTTGATTACCCAGAAGGTGGATTACGTAACTGAGTCAGTTTGCAATGGCTAGAGGCCTTGGCACACCTATTCTCTCTATATATCTCTCTCTCTCTCTCTCTCTCTCTGTGTGTGTGTGTCTCACTAAAATAAATAAATAAATAAATAAATAAATAAATAAATAAATAGTGTAAGATAAGAAATGTAAACTAAGCACAAACAGCCCAGGTAAAGATCTAATGAGAGTACATACACAACCTAGCAAAAGAATTGTAAAGAAGTACAAACAAACATGACTTGACCCTGTGCAAGTATTGATGATCAAAGGGGCAGACAAATCTCAGAGATATGCAGGCTGTATAGCCAAAGTAGTCTTTTACAAAAACTTCTTCCATGATCATATCATCCTGAGAAGGGTCATGGTACTGAGGACTTCAGACATGTGGCATGAGGGTAGAAAATCAAAGCAGCTCAGGTATTGGTATATACTTGAGCCCTGGTAAATCCTACCCCATAGATGGCTGCCTGTGTGCTTAGGGTGGTTCTGCATTCGGCCTTTTTTGGAGTCATCTGATTTTTTACTTGAGTGCTCTTTCTCAACGACTCAAGAGCCCAACTTAATAAAATATTTCTGCTAGGAAGTCTCTTGGTCACCCTTTAAATTGAGAATTGCAGCTGAGGACACTGAGAAGGCAGAGGTATCCTGCCAAGGTTATGCTAATTGAGGTAGCAGAGCTGAATTATATGTCTGGAAATTTAGCCTTTTTTCCCTACCATACTTCTACTTAGAAGCTATAGGTTCACTTTCTGAGAATTTCTGTGATCACACATTATTTATAGTCTACTCAGACTACAAAATTTGCAAGGAAATGTGTCTTATTAGTAATATATTCTCCATCCTTGCCAATTTTATACTTTTACTTTCTCTGCTATATCCACTTTCCCTCCCCACATCCCTGCTTGATAGACCCTATTCCATATGGGATACTTGGCTTTTTAGCCCCATACTCATTAACTTAACTATTTCCTTCATAGATCCCATACTCGGTTTTCTGACTATATCATTCTCATAGGTTTTCAGCAGATATTTCCAGAACAAAGACAGATAATTATCCAAGAGTTCAATGCTATTATAACTGATGTATAGCCCCTCCAGATAGTTTCAACTGCTTTATTGTAATAGTGACTATTGAAAAGTTTCCAAATAAATATTTTTAAAGTTTTTTTTTTTAATTTGTTATTTGAGAGAGTCAGAAAGAGAGAAAGAGAAAGAATGGGCTCACCAGGACCTCCAGCCACTGCAAACAAACTCCAGAAGCATGTGCCACCTTGTGCATATCGCTTATGTGGGTCCTGGGGAATTGAACCAGGGTCTTTTGGCTTTGCAGGCAAATGCCTTAACCACTATGCCATCCCTACAGCCCCAAAATAAAGCTTCATAGTGAAGAAAAGGTTTAAATTCATAACTGTGCTCTTTGTAGCACTGAAATTACAAATTATATGGATAGAGTTTGGGATTTTCTACAAAATATTAAAATGTGATCACTATTATAAAATGAATTCAATTCATAACTAGATAAGACATATGTGAATAAAGAAGAAAGCTCACTGTCTGGATCTAATAGCCATTCACATGCCCCTGTGTGTCCTGCTAGTGGAGGGTGGCTCGATCTGAAAAGCTGGCTGTGTGTGCCCAATCAGAAGAACACATTACATGCAGATGCCAGTACGATTCTGAGGTGAGATAGAGGCTACAGAGAAGTCAACACCAGCCCATAAGGCCAAGACTCAGAGAGTGTTGTTGAAGAGGGGGTGGAAAGACTGTAAGAGCCACAAGGCAGGTAGAAATAACCTGAAGCACAGCTTCCCCCAGAGACAGAAGTCCTAATACCTCATAGTGAACACCATTAACCCTACTGAGGAAGGCCCCCAGGGAAGTGGGAACTGGAGAATAGGAAATACTACAACCCATGTTAAAATTAACTAAATTATTTATTTATTAAAAAGACTATAGGGCTGGAGCGATGGCTCAGTGGTTAAGGCCCTTGCCTGCAAAGCCTAAGGAGCAGGGTTTTATTCCTTAGTACTCATGGAAAACAGGATGCACAAAGTGGCATATGCATCTCAAGTCAATTTGCTGTGTCTGGAGGCCCTGTCAAGTACATTCTCTTTCTCTCTTCTCACTATTTCTCTGTGCTTGCAAATAAACAAATAAAAACACTTTTACAAATAAATGCTCTTTAAGAGCTTTTTGTTAGTTTTCTTTTCTAAGGAAGGATATTTTATAAGTGTCCTTCATTTTGCCAAATTATTAGTGTGATCAACTTAGGAGAAACTACAAATTCAGTAGTGAAGCACATGTAAAACTCATCTATGGCTTTTTGTTTGAATGCAGCCACCTTGCTCACTATCTCCAGTCAAAGATAATGTATTTTTGTTCCCTGACCTCTTAAGGACAAATTTCAATGACTAATAAGAATTCTTCATCCTTGCAAAGTACATCATGGACCAACTTGCCTGCCAGAAATTGCTCAAATGTGAACCTACCTACAAATTATAGCCCCTCTCCACCCTGAACACTATAGTTTGACAATGACTTAACTTTAATAACTGAGGCCATTCAGAATCAACATCAGTGTTTCTGTTGGGGAACATTTTTGCTCTATCAGTGACTTACAGTTCAAATGGAGAATGCTGTCATTTTATAGAAAATGAATTAGGGGTGGAGACATGGCTTAGCAGTTAAGGCATTTGCCTACAAAGGCAAAGGATCTTTGTTCAATTCTTTAGGACTTACATAAGCCAGATGCACAAGGGGGCCCATGCATATGGAGATCATTTGCAGTGGCTGGGGGCCCTGGTGTGCCCATTCTCTCTCTCTCTCTCTCTTGTTCTCTCTCTGTGTCTCTTTCTTTTTCTCAAACAAATAAATAAAATATATTTTTTAAAAAGAAAATGAATTAGAAATAGCTTTGAATATTGTGAAGAACATCACAGGGCTATACCAGTCCAGAACATTCTTGTCCCTGTAGACATATCCACTTTTGATATTTCCACCCCCCTCACAGGTTTTACTTTTTTTTTTTTAATTTATATTTCTTTTTAATTTTTTAAAATTTTTTAAATTTTTTATTTTTTTATTGACAAGTTCTTTAAATGTAGACAAAGTAGAGTTAAGGTGGATCCACAACAAATTGGTAATTTTATTACCAAAAAAGTATTCTGAAAATGGTTTGTGCTTCAGAGATCACCCAGTGCTACCTTCCCCAGCATCAGAACTACATAAAGGAAGAAAGCTTCTACTGAGAACCTTCTGCCTGCTCACACTGTTAGGAGCTTGCTATAGACATTAATTTTTTGGGAGAAAGAAATTTATTTTATCTCTTGTTTTATAGATGGTAGGAACAAAGGAACAAGCTAGGTTAATTTACTCAAGGTGATAGAAGTACCAAATTGTGATTTCAAAGTGCATGCATTTCTACTTGGCATTGAAAAGCTATTTAAATATATAAACTTTTTCCTTCAAAAAGCATTGCCTGAAGATATCATACTTTCATATTCTGTTAAATATACTATATGATCTTCAATAAAAGAAGGAAAGAGCATTTCTTTCTCCTTTGGCAGGTATGATTTTGTGTTTAGTGTTATTAATGGTCTAGATTCTCTCTGGTTACCTGTGTTTGTTCTGGGCACTGTTAGTCAGTTTGGTAATTGTCCTATGTTGTATTGTTGAGTCTTCTGACATCATAAATAGGAATTATTCTCACTACTATAGAAGCCATGGAAGGGCTCAAACAATTGAATTAACTATCACAAGTTCATTGTGCTACTTATGGATTTTTTGAGTATTTGGAGACATGCTCTTACTATGTAGGTCAGGCTGTTGTTGAACTTATTATGTAGTCCAGTCAGGTCTCAAAATTACCTTCTTCTTGCCTCCACCTCCTGAGTGCTACCTCAGCCTCCTAACTGCTAGGATTATAGGCATTCACTACCACTCTCAGCATGTCACTCATGATTTTAAAGCATTCATATACTTTTAGGCTGATATGACTTTACTAATGTCAAGTTCAGAGTCCTGATGCTTCCAGTTAATTAATACTAGACAAGGTGATAATATCCCATGTCTTCTCTGCTATTTAATGTAAAACTTGATAGTTTGGATAACTCTATATCCAAGGTTGAAGAAGAAAGTTAAGGAAATAGGAAAGGGCTTCTATCTCTGGCCAGTAATTTGCTGTTAGTTTCCTTTGGTTTCAATAAATGCTTAGAATCCATGTTTTCTTTCACAGAGCATTTTCATGAAAGCTTCAGGATAGTATTCTAGGACAAAAAGGGTTAGAAATATGTAAAGATGTTTCTATCTCTTCTAAAATTTGAAATTAGCTTGCATAAATGTGTGGAGGCTGAATTGTCTAAGATCTGTTATCTGGAATGTGGAATCTGAAGAACTAGAAAAGCTGCTGGTGGTATGATTTAACCTGAGGCTGAGTTCTAAGAATTGGAGAAGTGAGGTTGGGGGAATTGATCTAAGTCCCATGCTCTGAAGGCCTGAATATCAGGAGCTTACATGTCTGAGGTCAAGAGCAAATACATGACACTGTTCAGGAAGAGAGAGACAGAAAGAGAGAGAAAGAGAGAGAAAATTCCCCAGTCCTCTGCCTTTCTGTTCTGTTCAGGCTCTTAATAAAATAGATGAATGTGTCCCACTGATGGGAGATCTTCTCTTTTCAGTCTACTGACTCAAAATATTTTTTTTTGCGTGAACACTCTCACAAATAATATATTAGGAAAAAATATCTTGTCTGCTGTTTAGTATGGGATTATCTCACCATATAAGATTAGTGATTACACTAATTTGGGAAATTACAAGCTGTAATTCATGTGTAGCAGGTAAATTTCAACCCTACTTAGTAGTTTAGTGACCTTTCTTGTATCTAGTCCTTTGGTAAATACATTCAGGCACTTCTAATTTCTTCAGGTAATCTCTTCATTTGGCAAGTAAAGATAATGACTCACTAGGTACCTTTGGCCCACCATTCAGTCCTGCTTTCAGTCAACAGCCTCAAAAGTAAAGGCACAGCCTTTCCCTTTTGATTTTTCAGACAGAAGCTGGTACAAGTCTTTATTATTTCTCTAACTTTAAGTCATGCACATCACACCCAATGTACGGTGCCCTTGAAACCATTGTTACTAACATTGGGTTGGAACTAAGTTCCCATTCTATCTCTTTCCTTAAGTAAACCCTCCATCAAACCTCCAATTCCCCTTGTAGTGGTAACTTTAATCCTTTTATTCCCCAAAGTCATTGGCAGAGATTGCTTAGGAATAAAAGAGTTGCAAGATTGGATTGTCCCTGCCACTTTCAAGTTTCATCTAGATGTTTTAACATCTTACTTTGAAGGCAGGAATAATCCAACACTATGACATTCTATCCTCAGCATTAATAAGCTTAAGGGGAAATTCCATTTTAACATGTGGGTACAGTTATTTTGCACATTCGTCTACCACACCACTACCTCATATGACTACTGAAGATTCCTAGTTTAATGTCTGAATTCCTCAGTGATCAGAAGATCAAGATCTCCACGTTAGTCCAGGGATTATCTTAGAGGGATATCTTTAACTTCACACTATCTTCTTATATAGGAATATGAGCCAGAAATTAAAGGTTACACAGCACTTTGATGAAAGAAAGAGCTTCTGCATTATGGTGCACAGTTCCCCACTAAATAAAGTATATCATTCCCTAGGCCAATGGGGACTCTTATGAGTAGAGCATTGCTGGTTTTTGAACATCTTATTTTCAGGTGCTTTAGACAGGGATTCTGAAGAGAGAATGATACATGATTAATGGATATCACCCCCACTTGTTATGGTCATTAAGCATCATCCAGTTTTCTATTGTTAAAATATGAAGCTGAATAATTTACCATGAAAAACAAAACAAAACAAAAAAAACCCAAAAACCAAAAAACAAACAAAAAACCCCCCACAATATTTATTTAGCCTAAAATTGCAGAGGCTAAAATCCTGCATAGTCCTGATTCTGGCATCAGGTTGAGGGTATCATGCAAGGAGGAAAAGATTAAAGTCAGAATGAGGGGCCAGTAATGACCATTTCTTAACATCACCACAATGGAAACTTTTTGTTTGTTTTTTTGTTTTTGGTTTTGGTAGAGTCTCGCTCTAGCCCAGGCTGACCTGGAATTCATTATGTATTCTCAGGGTGGCAGTGAACTCACTGTGATCCTTCCATCTCTGCCTCCAGAGTGCTGGGATTAAAGGCGTGTACCACCACACCGAGCTGGAAACTAATTTTCTAACCTGGGAACTTTTTGTAGGTGAAACACTTCCAAATCATCACACTTCACAGAGGATATATGTGGCATCTCTTTATAAAGCTACCCAAGATGGTGGAATTATGGAAGACAATGTAGTGCAAACACTATCTCCCTGCCAAGCTTCTGCCATCTCCTTTTTGAGTTTCCACTAGGGACTAGCAATGAACAGACATGTATCTTTGCTTGCTCCTACATGCTAGTACAGTGAAAATGAATGACACATTAGGTAAGGTACTGAGATGAAACAATACCAACCCAAATGATGCAGCACGCTTTGGAAGACAGATCCTCATTAGAAATTTTTAAAGAGAGTATGATAAATAATTTCTAAGATCCTGTGTTTTAACTTACAAAATAAAAGAAAGTTAATTAAAAATATGAATAATGGGGGGGAAATATTTCAGCTGAAAAATAATACCCATTTTTTTTTAAAAAAGCAAAATAAACGATAAGTGAGAGAAATCTCCAGAAAGTATGAAATGCAAATGCATTTTCTTGTGCACATAGCTTTCTACTACAGGAGCATATTAAAATTAGAATTCAGATCTATGATTTAAGAATTCTATTATTAAAGGAACTGAAGGGTTTTAATATTATAAATATGTATGGCTCTAAAACTAAGAAATATATTATGTTCAAAGTTGTACTACTGCTGAATATTTTAATGACATTTAATACATTTTTATCCAAGCAGTAGAAATTACACACTTTCAAATTAGATAAAAACTATTTGAGAAATAATTCTGAATAGCTGACTGCTGCATGCGGGCATTGGGTTTCATTCTTCATCTGCCACTCAGCCCTTGGTTCCATGGTACTGCCCCTAAATGTATTGTATCAATAAAATCACAGTATTTGGACAATGCAAATCATTTTGTTGCCTCTTTTAATCTATCCTATTATTGACAAAGTGCTTGTTATTTATGATTCTTACCCTTCTAGTTGGCCAGTGAGCTAATCTACCCTCTCCAAGGCTCTACTCCCAGACAGCAGAAATTAGAACACTTGTCTTTTTTGGCTGATAACAAATGTGGTTGAGATTATACTATCTACTCTTGCTTTGAAATTACTCACAGGCAATACTCTCTCTCTCTCTTTCTAGACAGCCTCCTATTAGCCCACTGAAAATTGTCAATACAATCTGTGCAAATGGTTTTCTGAAATATTTTTTCTTAAATAGATATTTAAAATTACATGCAATTTCTCTTCTTTCTCATTATTTTTCCATTTAATGCTCTTCATTTTTGCAAACCCTGCCTGATCCTCCTCTGTAACCTTCTGATGCAAATAACAGTGAAAGAAAGACCATGTAGACTAGAAATTACATATTTTTCTGCAGACAGATATAAAACTATATTTGTCTTTTCATGAAATATACAATTTGTGTATGTATATATCCTCATTGTATTAATTTATTATCTATTAATGATTATAGTTTTTATCTTTTTATTTTTTATGTACAATAAGCTATGATAATTCCCTTCTCTCCTCCACATTCCCCTTCACATATCCACTCTCCATCATATCCCCTCCCCCTCTCAATTAGTCTCTCTTTTAGTTTGATGCCATCATCTTTTCCTCTTATTATGAGGGTCTTGTGTAGATAGTACCAGGCACTGCAAGGCCATTAATGTTCAGGTCATTTTGTGTCTGGAAGAATGCATTGTAAGCAGTCCCACCCTTCCGTTGGCTCTCACATTCTTTTTGTCGCCTCTTCCCCAAAGGACCCTGAGTCTTTGATGGTGTGACATAAATGTCTCAATGATGAACCTTCCTCTGTCACTTCTTCTCAGCACTATGGTGCCTTTGAGTCATCCTAGGAGTCACAGTCATCTGAAAATAGAAGCTTCTCTAATTAAAAGTGAGAGTAGCATTAATACATGGGTATGGACATTAAGAAAACTGCTTATAGAGCAGTTTATGAGCATAATATATGCAGTTGGCCAGACACCACCAGGTGTCACACTCCTCGGGCTCATGTCCTCCCTTACCATAGGCTTTTGAATCAGTTTTCAGTATGAGGTATGTATTCAC
Organism: Orientallactaga sibirica; assembly: GCA_036365145.1. Lineage (NCBI taxonomy): Eukaryota > Metazoa > Chordata > Mammalia > Rodentia > Dipodidae > Orientallactaga > Orientallactaga sibirica. The sequence goes on from JAEOAD010000001.1 coordinate 61,027,103, forward strand.
TCCCATGGACTGGGCCTCTAGTACAATTAGAGAGTGGTTGATTTACCCCATAAAGACAAGCCACGATTGCATTCATTGGCTCATTGGCCCTGGCTGGCCAAAGGCTTGCACTGATCATTGTTGTTTATCACTGATGATGATTTCTCTCTCCCATAGGGCTACATGCAGGGTAGCATTTTCCAGATATCTATCAGCTGGTCTATAGAGAGGAGGTTCTTAGCTCAGTTCCAGCTTGATTTCACAGTGACCTTATAGCCCAAGTATGTAGAGTTTTCAGCAATAGGGTCTTACCATCTATTTCTGCTAGGAAAACAAGAGCCTTGGCAATGGACTGAAATGTTTTGAGGACATTAGGGAATTGCCTTGTCAACAACTCATTGGTTAACCTTCTCCCACCCTTCTTTTACTCAGTCTCTTCCTGTGATCTCATTTGGGGCCATTCCACTCTCAGTAATCTGTATGTGTATGGAGATATATATATATATATATATATATATATATATATATATATATATATATATATATATATATAATCATCCCATTAAGTCCTCCCCTCTCCTCTCTCCCTTATATCCCCTTTCTAGCTCACTGGCCTCTGCTACTGATTTTTACTCAAACTCACATACAAACCTAATATTTACAGCTAGGAACCATATATGAGAGAGGACATGAGGATTTGGATTTCTGGGCCTGGGTTACATCACTTAATATAATTCTTTCCAGATCCATCCATTTCCCTGCAAATTACATAATTTCATTTTTCTTTACTGCTGAATAGAACTTCATTGCATAAATATACCACATCTTCATTATCCACTCATCAGTTGAGGTATATCTAGACTGGTCCCATTTCCAAGCTATTGTGAATAGAGTGGCAATAATCACGGATGTGCAGGTATCTCTAAATTAGTGAGATGAGTCCTTAGGATATATGTCTAGGAGTGGAAAATCTGGGTCATATGGTTAACCTATTTTTAGCTCTCAGGAACATCTACACTGATTTCCACAATGGCTATATCATTTTACATCCGTACCAACAGTGTAGAAGGATTCCTTTTCTTTTTCTGCATCTTTACCAACACTTACTGTAATTTGTTGTCTTGATGATAGCCAATTATGACAGAAGTGAGATGGAATCTCAAAGTACTTTTATTTGCATTTCCCTGGTGGGTAAGTACGTAGAACTTTTTTTTAAAAAAGATATTTATAGGCCATCTGTATTTCTTCTTCAGAGAATTCTCCATTTAGTTCCACAGCCTATTTTTAATTGGGCTTTTGATTTATTATTATTTGGTTATTGAGTTCTTTGTATATACTGGATATTAATCCTCTGTCAGATGTATAGCTGACAATGATTTTCTCGCAGTCTGTAGGTTACTCTTTGCTCTATTCACAGTGTCCTTTGCTATGCAAAAGCTTCTTAATTTCATGAGGTCTCAGTGGTTGAATAGTGGTTTTAGTTCCTGAGCAACTGGGATTATATTCAGAAAGTTATTGCCTACGTCAATGTGTTTAAGTGTTTCCCCTACTTTTTCTTCTAACAGTTTCATGTCTGGAATTTAGGTCTCTGATGCTTTTGGATTTGATTCTTGTGCATGGAGAGCACCAAGGATCTATTTTAATCCTTCTACACACACACACACACACACACATGCACACACATATATATATTCCAACTTTTCCAGCACATTTTTAAGGAGGTTGTTTTTATCTCTAATGATTATTTTTGACATTTTTGTTGAAAATTCAATGGCTCTAGCTGCCTGGATTTACATCTGGGTCCTCTATTCTGTTCCATTGATCTATGTGTCTGCCTTTGTGGCAGTACCATGATATTTTGTTACTATGGCTTGGCTTTGTAGTATGGCTTAAAATCAGGTAGGGTGATATCACCAGCCTTAATGTTGTTGCTAAAAATTATTTTGGCTATTTAAGAATTTTTTATGCTCCCAAATGAATTTTAGGATTTTTTTTCTATTTCCATTTAGAATACCGTGGAAATTTTGATGAGGATTGCATTAAATGGGTAGATCACTTTTGGTAAGTTTGACATTTTCACAATACTGGTTATTCCCATCCAAGAATATGGGCTGTCTTTCCATTTCCTAGTGTCTTCTGCCATTTCTGTCTTGAGTGTTAAAGTTTTCATTGTAGAGATCCTTCTCTTCCTTGGTTATGTTTATTTCAAGGTACTTATTTATTTATTTATTTATTTATTTATTTATTTATTTGAGGCATTTGTGAATGGGAGTGATTCCCTGATTTCATCCTCAGTATATTTGTTGTTAGTATATAGGAAGGCTACGGATTTCTGTGTGCTTATTTTACCAGACCTTCTTAAAGAACTAACACCAATTCTTCTCAAACTTTTTCAAAGAATGGAAAAGGAAGGAATACTACCAAACTGCTTCTACAAAGCCAGCATTACTTTGATACCAAAGCAAGACAAAGACAGAACAAAAAAAGAAAATTACAGACCAATCTCCCTTATGAGCATAGATGCAAAAATTCTCAGCAAAGTACTGGTAAACATAATAATAGTATATGTCAAAAGATCATTCACTCCAACCAAGTAGGCTTTATCCCAGAGATACAGGGATGGTTCAACATACACAAATTAATAAATGTAATACACTACATAAATGTTGTATAAAAATCACCCAATCATCTCAATGGATACTGAAAAACATTTGACAAAACACAACATCCCTTCATGTTAAAAGTCCTAAAGAAACTGGGAATAGAGGTAACATTTTTGAATACAATAAAGGATATTTATGAGAAATGCACAGTGAATATAATACTAAATTGAGGAAAAAACTTGAAGCTTTTCCACTAAAATCAGGAACAAGACAAGGGTCTCCACTGTGCGCACTTTTATTTTATTTAATGTATTACTAGAAGTGTTAGCTCTAGCAATAAGGCAAGAGACACACATAAAAGGGATACAAATTGGAAAAAAAGAGATCAAATTACCATTATTTGCAGATGATATGATTCTATACATAAATAACCCAAAAGACTCTACCAGCAAAGTGTTAGAGCTGACAAAGAATTTTTGCAATGTAGCAATTTTTATCTTTCTTTATGGCAGCCTACAGATATTAAGCATAGACAGTAATTGATAAGAAAAAGAATACCACTTTTCACTCACATATTTTGTGAAAATAAAAATCACTGTTATTATTTTTAGGAAAAATATCCAAAAGACAATTGACTAAATAGCTACTTGAAGCAACATCTATCATCAAAACAATACTTGTGAGACTGAAGATGGCAAATGAGTGTGAGGAATGACAGGGCATTCTCAAATCACTCCCAGTAAACATTCTCCTTCCTGAAAACACTGTGTTAGGTTTTCTATATGTGACACATTCTATGTACATTACTGTTAGGTCAGGACAGGCTTCCAAGATGGAGTCACCAAGGATAACAAAATGGTGACTGAGGCATAAGGAAGTGGATTATCCACATTCCTCAAGGAAACAGTGGGTCATTAACCCCTTCTTGCCTAGCAATGCCCCAGGTCATGGTTTCCTGCCCCTTATGGTCACTGTTCTAGTGTCACACACTAGCTAGTTTAAATGGTTAATGTAATGAATGCCCCTAAAGGAACTTTTCTATTCAACTTAACATACAAGTTATTTTTCCTTCCTCACCTTCTCCCAACTGAAAAAGCACTATAAAGCCCTTTACCTGAAAACCTAGGTTGGCTGTGATTCCCTTTTGTGAGTCAGCCCTGGCAACTTGTGCCTTTCCTAAATAAAAGCTTTCATCTTTGCCTCAGAGTGGTTTGCATGGTCTTGGCCACTTCCAAACCTTACAGTTACTATATCAGTCTTGTCTGGGACAGGTAGATGGATAATGTATGTGTAGAGCACTTGATAGCTTGAGAAAAACTCCAGAAGATTTTGATAGACTTCTTCCATCACCTCCTATCAAGGGAGAGCCACCATCTAGGTGTGTGTCAAAAAATCTATACTACTGTGAATGCTATGTGGATTTCAAATTAAAAAAAAAAAAAAGCATTAGATTTGTTCAAGTACAAAGAAAATAATTAGCTATGTTTAGCAGACTTGGAATGGAAGGGATAGATGATGAAGTAGTTTTCTTGACTTATTCTCAACAATCGTAAGCTCTTTATTTCAAGACTCTTCCAATGAACAGAGAAACTTTTTGACCTTTTAGGAGTTAGTGTTTCCTCTGTGGATGAAATGTGTTTCATTTAGATTTATTTCACTGTAGAAAGCTTAACTAATGTGAACTTAACACATAATATTTACACCATAAAACTTAGTACTATTCTTATTATCTTGGGTCTAATGATTTAGGAACAAAAACATAGAGGCCGTTTATATTTGTTATGAAGTGGATACTGGGGTTCAGGAAAGTTCTTGAATTCCAAACCCCGAGTTACTGTTTGTATTTAGCCAAAGAATTGGACAAACCAAACTGAGAAGATAATTATTAAATTATATTTATTCATTTAATTATAAAACCAAGTGAATAAAAATGGCTACATCTGTAGTTCTGAGAGCCCATGTGGTTGGCCTGGAGGAAACATGAAAAGGGATTTAGAGAAAAAAGAGAAGAAAGTGCAGAGAGCTCCTGCCATGTGGAGGCAAGGAGGGGATAGAAAAGAGTCAGTAGGGTTTCACACTCATCTCAACCAAGCCAGGCTGAGACAAGGGGAGACTTACCAGAACGCAGAAGTCAGGAGTGATGAACAGGCAGCCAAGCAGGCTTGTCCTCCTGTATGCAATTATTTATAACTTTATTATGGTGGGGTTTACCTCCAGGCTCAGGTGAACCAGAGTGAAGGTTGATTGGTCTGGGCCCAGGGGCTGTATCAAAAAATGGCCAGCCACCATTCCAAGTTTTGGGGCTTAGCTTAACCAACCAAAATGCCAGGATCAGATTTGAATTCTAGGAAAGTAGAACTCCCTCCTATTTGGTGCTCAAGTAGTTAATGGAAAAACACAGATCTAGGGAACTCCTTTAGGAAAGAGATAAGAAGTCAGATCATTGATCTCTAGAAAAGTGGAGGTTGAAAGGGCAGACTTAAGGACAGTCCTGTCATTACTTTTGGGGGGCCCAGTTACCCCAGCTGCCTTATACTTTTTGTAAAAGGTATGTTGTGTACAAATATTTTCTTGTGTTTTCAGCATTAGGAAATGTTGTGTTTCTCTTTATTCACTCAGATTATATTGTTTTTATATCATGTCTTATGGTTGGTAATGTGCATTTACTTATGTTATCTTTTTAATCATCCTGAGATTCTTGCATGGGAAACGTCATAAACACATGCTTTCCCTGAGGAAAGGAAGGTTACCTCTGGAGAAGATGTCAGATCATTTAACATAATAACAAGGTTTAGTCACAATCAAAATATTTCAATTTAGGGCTGGAGAGATGGCTCAGCTGTTAAGACACTTGCCTTCAAAGCCTAATGGCCAGAGTTTGATTCCCCATTACCCATTTAAGTCAGATGCACACAATGGCACATACTTCTGGAGTTTTTTTGCAATGGCTAGAGACCCTAGAGTGTCCATATTCTCTCTGTGTCTCACTCATTTTCTCTTTCTGGCTCTATCTCTCTGGTTTCAAATAAATACATAAAATATTTTAAATATATTCAACTTTCATATTATTAATTCATAATAAAACTGCAAGTGTTAGCACATGACAATTTCTGAGAGTCCTCTGAGAAATTTAGGTCCATATTCTCTGTGTCCATCTCTCTCTTAGTGGATAATATAAGGCCTGAAAATTTTATGTTTCACTTGGCTTTAGTATCGTTGTGATATTGTCACAAATATAACATCTGAGAAGTTTATTTTTGACAGTTATAATAAATATCTTTTGATATCATTTGATTAACATGAAGGAGCAAAAATATAATTGATGATGTTGACACAAAAGACACAGCTCTCATCTCAATAGGAATAAGGCATAGGTTATTCTGGAGCATAAATATGAGTGGCTATGGCCCAGGAACACATATTTAGGTTACCCTAAATGTTTCAAAGTGTTAACAATTTCATGAAGGTTTTATAGTTACAGAACAGAAGAAAACCATAAATCAAGGCATCTTTCAAATATATTGCCTGACCCTCAGGTGGGCAAGTAATAGCAAGGCTAGGAAATCTCCACCGTAGATTTCAGAAGCTATCTGATGACAGTCTTAGCCCTTAGGTTAGTAGAAGCTGGTAGTGAGGTAGTACATTCTAAGAAGGTACCACCTAGGCTGGTCGTGGTGGCATACATCTTTAATCCCAGCGCTCAGGAGGCAGAGGTAGGAGGATCGCCGTGAGTTCGAATCCACCCTGAGACTTCATAGTAAATTCCAGATCAGCCTGAGCTAGAATGAGACCCCACCTTGAAAAACCAAAAATAAAAAAAATAAAATAAAATAAAAATAAGAAGGTACCACCTGATCAACTAATAGTCACCAGGATCTTAGGTTAGACAGAGGTGGGCAATAGATGGATAGCCCCGGGTAATTTGTCTCTGATTTTGCAACATTCCATCTCTCTGTGGTCCCAGGGGTTCTATCGGTGCTCAGCCTTTTGGAAGTAGGTGCAACACATGATACACTTTTATCAAAACTTTAGTTCACAATGACCTAATGAAGATAGACACAAACACTTTTGTAAAGAAAATGTTTTTGAAAGCTTCAATAATTAACTTTTTTTTTTCATTCTTGTTATTTCCCACAAAAGATTTTAAAGAATTTTATTTTTCAAGTATTTTAAACACTAAAACTAACCCTTACCTTGGTGCTAAAACAAGGATTTGAAAGAAAATCCATGCTGCTAAAGAGACAGCAGTAATCCACACTTCCTTTATTCCAACCATGTCAGAAATAATCAGGCTCCCACCTGAGTAAGGATCTGACCCAGAGAAGAAATATGATGACAGCTCAGGTGATTCGACAATGAGCTGCTAATAGCTCATGCTGTGTTCTCCTTTGACAGAGGATCTCGTCCAGAACCAGAAGCCAGCTGCTTCTGCATGCTGCCGCTCAGGGGGGCAGTGTTCCTCATGGTCTTAGGCAGTGTGGTTGTTGAAAGGAGATTTGAGGCTGTTTATGAATTTTCTGCTTTGCTACTTGGGCGGAGGGGGGGCAGGTTAGGGAAGCCATGCTTCCTTTTTCTTGAAAAAATACCTCAGAGAAGCAACAGACCAGAATTTTTCAAAGTACATTTTCTAATTGAAGAATTTATAAAAGTCAAGGATCTTAGACTGTGTTTTAGACATATTCAATGAATTCCTGAGATTTGGTTCTAAAATCTGACTTCTTAATAAACTCCATAATTGACTTATATACACATAAATTTTGAGAGTCAATTGTCTAGATTAGGTTTTACTGTAGAAATGAAAAAAAAAAATCAGAAAACTGTGTTTCTAAAAGTAGTGTCTTGCCCAAAGGTGTCTACACAGAATATGAGTAGTACTGAATCCCAGATGTACCACAGTTATTTTTATTCATATCCATAAATGTTGGCTATCTCTCAGAGATAGCAAGAGAAATTAGTCAAATGTTAAACACCACAGATCAAGAAGCTAAATTCTGCTTGCTTTTAAGTTTTCTAGATTACTAATATTCTTATAGAATTATGAAATTCCAGAAAACACTAGATTCATAAATAACTTCATAAATTCTTGAAAGTTTTTAGTAGGAGACAAAAATTGCCTAGGCAGTTAGTGTAACAGAACCCCAAAGTGAATTTCTTTTTCCTTGACTGAAAGCAGGAAATGTCACTAAGTGTACAAAATTATATATATATATATATAAATGGCCTCTTAGCAGCTGTGAACGAACTCCAGACACGTGTGCCCCCTTGTGGGCAAGTGCGTCATTGCACCTTATATCACTTTGCATCTGGCTAAGTGTGGGACCTGGAGAATCAAATGGGCATTCTTAGGAGGCAGGAGCCTTAAACCCTAAGCCATCTCTCCATCCATATATATATTTTTTTTTTCTTTATCTCTTTCTTCCCTGGAGAATTATATCCTCCAGGAAAGATTTCTAGATAAGCCCTTTCTAGATGACAGAAACTCTGATTCCTACCTAGGATTTCTGAAAATATAAAACCCAATGTTTCTTCCCTAGAAACTAGGAAATCTGGTCTTTATCGTGCAGTAACTTTTGAAACTGGTACTTGGCACATAACAATCTTTGCATGCCATAAAAATCCACAACCTGAGCCTTGAGATGGGTTTCTCAATCTGCTTCTTGCCTTCCTGAGCAAGAGCTCCACCTTGCTTCCTTCTCTTACATTCTGGGCTTAAGCCCACTTCACCCAACCCTCCCACTCCTTTCCTCTTCCTCCTAAAGTTTTAAGTTATAATAAAATCTCACTGAACCTTATCCTCTGGTCTGTCGATTTCATTCTTCAAAGTCATAAGATGAAGATCTGGGAATAAGTCAAGTTATAAGTGTATCAGTGTGCAAGGAACCCCAACATCCCTGTATCATTCTGATTATCACTGCAAAAATCAAGATCCCCAATTCCTTAAGAACTATTCTATATAAGAAATATTTCTGTGTATGCAAAAGTACAAAATACAAAGGAATTCAAGTAAAATACACACAGGACACAGAGTTAACCTTTGCAGTTTACTTTCTTCTTTACCAATCACTATAGCCAGTGCTTTTTTCATAGAGTAAATATTGAAGGAAGGGAGTGAAAACTGATGGGGCTCAATAGGTGAGCCGAAGATTGCCACCCCAAAGCATTGGCATCCTGTGAACTGAATCTGGAATGGACAGTAAGATTATGAAATGAGAATTGTGGGGTTCCTCACCAATACAGCAATGTATGGCAGCACACCAATAAAGAGAAGGAAAATGAGAAGGTACAGAGAACTTCTGCAGTGTGGAAGGTGAGAGGGGGTAGAGCCCCCCTCCTGTGACCCAAATTGGGGATATTTATAGATTCTGAATGGAGGCTGAACTAACCAGTCATGACTCCAAGTGTTGGAGCTAAACTTATCCAACTACAATGCCAGGATCATATTTAAACATTTGAGGAATCTTACTTCTAGAGAAGGAAGCTTTTCCAATTAGGACTCAGGTTTACCAAAATCAGATCCAGGAACTCCTCAATTGCACTGGAGGTAGGGTATTAACTCTAATCAAAGGTGAGTGAGATGTCAAGAACACTTCAATATTTATATTGTTTGTTTAAACTTAACCTTTTTGCTATTTGGTCTACAAGCTTATTTCTCTTAGTGTATTCTATTATCAAATATTAGGCTGCTAAATGTGATATCTAATTGTAAATATCATCTGATCAATAACGTGCATACTCTATTGTAACTAAAGAATAACTCTATCTAAAAATAGAAATACCACCAAAATGAGATTTTATGTCATGTCATTGTCACAATGCTCAGCCACAGTAGTTCGCTGAGTGACCATATTCACACTTTTGTATGATCATTACATGGTATGTTCACAGCATCCATTGACTTTATGATACAAAACCTGCATCAACTTAATAAACACATGTATGTTGGTGTAGTTATAATTAATTTAATTTTTATTGTGAGGAAGATTGTTGTAGGGAGACTTGTGAAAATCTGTTGTTTGGTTTGTTACTTAAATGCTAAAAAAATTAATCTTTATTTAAGAGATTGATTATATTAAATCTTGATTTCAATATGCAATAAACAAATGAATGTGAATTACTTTGAAAGATTTTGCTTTTAGACCCAAGTTATTTGAGATGAAATATTATGAAGTACAAAGTGCTAGACCACACCATCCCTGAGAATTTGTGGTTGCATGACCACACATGATGAAGGTATACATGAAGAATATATTAGGAGAGATTACATAGGCTGTATAAAACAGTGTCAACCCTTTTCTATTTTGTCTTGCCATTTTCAATTTCTTTCTTAGATTATAGCTAAAATATTTTAGATTTAATAGACTTAATATTTTAGATAAAATAGATTTTTTTTTCTAAATTTCTCTTTCTAGTTGTGCTGGCTTTTAAGAGTCTTTGGACCTATTGCTCAGTATCAGAATGCATTATTTAAGAAGAATGAGACACAGGATGCCAGAATGAAATTCTTCTGATCCCCTGTTAAGAAGAGGAAGCAACCCTCAGGTACTAACATTCAAAATCATGGTGATAATGTTTTCTTTCATCTTTCTCTTCTTGGAACATGGCCAGGACCAGAGGCAGAGATGTTGAAATGGCATGCAGAAGCCTGCTTCTTTGTAATACTGGCTTGATTGAAAGCTGAGAGTTCATGGGCATTAGTGTGATTCAGTCCAAATAAAACTCTTGTTCATTTTGTGAGCCTGAGAGATTGAAATACACTGATAATTAGAACTTAAGTTTCTCCACCTAGAGTTATTACATGGCAAATTACTTGCATGGTACACTTTCCATTGCACCAGGAAATGTCCTAGAATTGTGTTGAGAGCTCCTCCGGGCTGAAGAACTATGTCGTGCTTTCAAAAGCTCTGCACTCTCTTTAATTTTCTGATCATGTTTCTTTAGACATTTTATACAAGGCAGCTCTTTAAACTCACTCATTTGTCTTTTTCCATCTATTATATTAAAAATCTTTTTGGTTTACACAATTGAAATGTTAAAATGTAGCCAAGAAGGAACAGGCAAGACTTAACTTGGGGTAATTCATATTGAACATTCATAGGCTGAAAATATATGCTGTATTGCAAATCCTAACTGGCTGAGAGTGTTCTGTGTGGTTTGCAAACACTGATTCTCATTTATTGATTACATATAATTATGACAGTGAGACTTTTTGTTAGGCTTGAAATTTAATTCCATTAATATTTCTGATCAGATTTGATTCATTCAGTTTTACATTGGTATATTATTTATTGATAGTGCACATATCAAAACTATTTTGTGTATGTCAACTTCAGTACTGTGTACATCTTCCTGAAAGCATATTTTATTTGAATCTATAGGCAGACCTAATGAAATACAAGTAGTCCTTGGAATAAATTCACATTCTATTGTTTCTAAGTCTACTTCCAATTTTTCCTTACATAATACTGATGTTTGTTTAATATTAGTATCTTGAGTATATCCACAAGAAGTAGGGTGCTTTTGTTCAGTGTTACAACTACTTAGAAGTAGATGTGTGGCATGAACTCATATATTCTGTTGCCATGTTCAATACTATCTCAATATCATGTATCTTTTTAATGCTTTATAAACTTTAATTCTCAAATTAATGCAAACAAGAAATGGAACTTTCAGATATGCCTAACAAAAAATCCAACAGCTTTTTAGTCAATTTAGTCACTTATCTTGTTTTCATGTAGCAGATTTCTAAGAGAGTACATTGTATTCTATTAGGATATAACTTTCTGCCATTGCATACAATAGGTCAACAACCCATGTATCATAGCTTGGTGTGAGAAAAATAAACTTGCTGAAAGAAACTAGAAAAAAATTCTAATTTTAATTAAAAATAGCTAGGCTAAAGTAAAATGTTATATGTCTCAAGATACAACCAAAGTAGAGAGCTTTTGTTTAACAAACATAACATAGATGGGTAAATTTTAAATTATTGTCAGGCCAATTTGTATGAAGCTAGTATTTTTCTAATATCAAAATCCATAAAAGGAAATTCATAGAAAAATAATTCCCAAGGGCTTAAGTTAAAATATATTAACAAATCATTAGAATAAATATAGTAAAGTATACAAAGACCATCACATGACTGTCAAGAGGGATTTGTTTCAGGTCTGCAAGGATGAAGTAATGCTCAAACATTAGTCAATGAAGTCTACCACTTCAGTACCCTCAGTGAGAAAAATCATGCTGGTACAGCAATTAATGAAAACAACATAAAAAATTATCATACACAAAAGAATGAAATTATCACTTGGGTGTAAATCATAATTAGATAGCTAGCAGAAAGAAGTTTTGGTGTGCTTCTGAGTAGCAAGAAGCCTGTAGCTCAAAAAACATGGTGACAATTATAAAAAAAAATAGAAGAAAGGGTTTTATAAGTCATCATCATAAAGCAATAAGGACTGTTTGAGAACATAAGTATGTTTAGCCTGATTTAAGCATACCCAACATATGCATATTTAGAAACATAAAATGGTATGCACTAATATGTATTTAGGTTGGTAAAAAATAAACTACAAGACTAAATTATATTAATAGTACACATGTGAAAAACATCATTAAAAGCACAGTAAGTATTATACATGCTCAGATGAAAATTGTTATATATTGATATAGGAAGTGAAAGAAGATCAAAATAGATTTAAAGTGTTTGTCAATTGGAAAGTTTAGTATTAGCAAAGAACTCATTACAATTCTTATGCATTCCCAGCAAAGTTCTTTAGATTGTTCTAAATATTAATGGAAAGGCAAAGGTGCTAGGATATCTTAAGTAGCTTTTTAATTATTATTACATTTTTTAGAGAGCACAACAGAGTGAGAGATAGAAAAATGTCCACTGGGATCTCAGCCCCTGCAGTCGAACTCCAGACACTTGTGCCACCTAGTGGGCATGTTCTACCTTGTCCTTGCCTCACCTTTTTGCATGGGTCTTCACGGGATCTGGACAGTCGAACATGTGTCCTTAGGCTTCACAGGTAAGTGCCTTAATTGCTAAGCCATCTCTCCAACCCTTAAGTAACTTTTTGAAAGAAGATTGAGGTAGAAAGAAATGTCTAGTAGGTTCTAAAGAAGAAAATAGCAAAACACAAGGGGTTTATTAACAATTTAAAAGAAAGTTAATATAAATTACTGGCACACAGAAGTCAAGCCAGACCTCAATGCCTGTTTAGTTTTGAAGAGGGTTGAGGATGACACCTTTCAAATTCCTTTTATTTTTCATCTTCATTTCATCATGCAGAAAAGTAGAAATTAAAGAGGATATACATAAAATGACCAAAGAATTGAGTAGATAAGTACCCAGCCCTTCTTTATTTCTCAAGGGGATTAGCTTGTGATTAGTGGTAATGGCAGCTTATGATAGAGGAGGAAATCCACTCAGTTTCTGGTTTGTAGTTTCATAATCTGGTTGTGAAACACCTTTTCTGACTCTATAAGTTCCTGTGTTCTCACATAAGAGTATATAATTCATAGAGCTGCCCATATTCCATCACATAGATGAGGTTAATTTAACTTAGAAACAAAGGAATAGAAAAGAGAGGAGGGAGAAAGGAAAGTGTGATGATTTGATTCAATTGTCTCCAATAAACTTATGTGTTCTAAATTCTAGATCCCCGGCTGATGGCAATTTGGAAATTGGATCCTACTGATGGCAGTGTATTGTTGAGGTGACCTTATGGGTATTATAGCCAGCTTCTCCTGGCTAGTGTTTGGCACATTCTCCTCTTGCTGTTGTCCACCTGATGTAGGACAGGAGGTGATGTCCAACTTTTGCTCATGCCATCATTTTGTCTTGCCATCATGGAGCTTCTCCTCAAGACTGTAATAAAAAATAAACCCTTTTCTGCCACAAGCTTTCACTGGTAATGTGTTTTCTACCAGCAACATGATGCTGACTGCAACAGAAAGGAAGAAAGGAGAGAGGCAGTAGTGAGGGATGAAGTAACAACAGAGAGAGATAAGTTGGCATTTAATAATGATCTTTGTTAAAAGAATATTGAATAGATATAATTGTTAAGGAAAGGAAATCAATAGTCATTTTCAAAAAGTGTGTGATGTTTAAATTTTCATAAGTTGAATGGTGATAGAAAGTAGTAGTGATAAAAAGTAACACAACTTCTTGTGTTCACAGAAAAAAGCTTATCCTAAAGAACCATTCTTTCTCATTTAAATATATATCCTGAAATGGGAAGTAGCACTATATGGGAAAAGGAAGTAGATTAGTGGAAGTGGAAGGGGAGGGAGAAAAAAGGAGAGTGTATAAGGGTGTGAATATGTTCAAAGTACATGCTATACTTGAATGTAAATGACATTCTGAAACCCATCAATATAAATGATGAGTATTTGCCAATAATAATAGCAAGGGGCTATCTTGGGGCTAAGGAGATGGCACAGTTGTACTTGCCAAATGTCTGGGTCACCAACACCCACTTAAAGATCTGATTGTCTTGGAGGACCACCTATAATTTCAATGCTCAAAGTACTTTGTGAGGAAGATTGACAGAGATTTAGATCATCTGGGGCATTCAATATATAGATATAGATAAACACCAATGCATTTTGATTTGTATAGGTAGAAATGGAGATAGGAGAGAGAGAGAGACTTATTATTATTATTATTATTATTATTATTATTATTTTTATTGGTTTTTGTTTGAGGTAGGGTGTTATTCTAGCCAGACTGACCTGTAATTCACTATGTAGTCTCAAGACGGCCTTGAGCTCATGGTGATCTTCCTACCTCTGCCTCTAGAATGTTGGGATTAAAGACATGTGCCACCATGCCTGGCCCCTCATTAGGCTCTTTTGAGACAATGTCATGTAGTCCAGCCAAGGATTACCTTGAAGAAGAAGATGAAGAAGAGAAACAGAGAGAGAGAGAGAGAGAGAGAATGGGCACACCAGGGCTTCTAGCCACAGCAAATGAACTCCAGCACATTTGCCACCTTGTGCATCTTGCTTAAGTAGGTACTGGGGAATCAAACTTGGGTCCTTAGGCATCTCAGGCAAGGACCTTTACTGCTAAGCCATCTCCCTAGGCCAGCCTTGAACTTCTGATACTCCTGCCTCCAACTCTAAAATGCTGGAATTACATACTGTACTACTGAGCTCCATCCCCACCCAGGTTCACGTTTTATAAACCTTCTCTTGGCTACTGCATGAAGGTGGATAAGAACATGACAAGAGTGGAGCCTGGAAAGCAGTAGGAATATACAGGCCAAACGGTGGACAGAAGTGGTGGGGGACACTTAGAAGGCTGGTGGACAGCCTATGTGGGAATAGAGGGAGGCATCCAATAAGATGCCCAGGGCTTTAACTACCTGAAGTAATATTTGGGCTTCTCTAAAATGAGCAGGTATTGGAGGGAGAATGGGAAGAATTACCCCTTTCTTGTCATATTTGGCATGGGCCATTCAAGATCAATATTTTTAATTTTTAAAGTACCTGGGCATTTTTCTGTAATTATGTAATTCAGTAGCAATTAATCAATTTGAAGTTTCATAGTAGTATCGGGGGACAGGGGGAACAAACTTCCTATTTTTTAGACATCACTTTTTTAAAAATTTGGCTGTTTTATAATACACATATTCACATGTATGTATATATTTTTTTGTTTTTATTTTGCTATATAGTAAGCTACACTTATTCTGGGTAGAGTTTATGCATTTTAAATACTTTTAGGTTTTTGTAACCATCATGACAATCCAAATACAGGATTTTCATCATGCTCAAACCTTTTCCATGGGATCATTTTAAAGTCCTGCTGTATCCTTCCTCCTTTATAACCCTTGACCACACTTAGACTGTTTTCTAATGCTGTTTGTTGATATATATATATATATATTTGATTTAGCATAATACTGTTGAAACCTGTCTAAGACATCCCTTAGATAGTTGGTTCCTTTTAAAATATTTATTTATTTATTTAGTTGCAAGCTGAGAGAGACATACAGAAGACAGACACAGAGAGCAAGAGACTGAGACAGAGAGAGAGAGAGAGAGGGAGAGAGAGAGGGAGATAATGGGCACGTCAGGGCCTCTAGCCACTGCAAATGAACTCCAGGTGCATGTTCCACCTTGTAGGCAATTGGCAATCACCTTAACTACTAAACCACATCTCCAGCCTGGTTTGTTCCTTTTTATTGTGACATTGTATACCATCATTTGGGCTGACCACAGTATTCATCTATTAAGAATATTTCAGCTGTTTCTTGTTTTTGTAAAGTATGCACAGAGCTTACTTAACATCCATATACAAGGTTTATTTTAGATATAGAATTTAATTTTTCTAAAACAAATGCTGAAGAAGGAAGTATGTTATCAGGTGTAAGGTGTGTATTTGTTTAGGAGACTGTCTAAGTATTTTCCAGGATATTTACCTCATCCACATTTTTACAATAACAAACCTAATTGAAATAACATGGACTATGAAGTAATTAAATTTTCATAAGGCATTTATTTCTGAAGTATATTCATGTCCTAAGACACTCCTCATTCTTCAGGCCTTTAAAACCCTTCAGTCTGGATAGAAAACTGTTGTCAGAAAGGCAGTAAGATAAACTAAATACCTCCATAATCTTACTTAAGGTGTTGACATTCCTTGGGTGTTGAACTAAAAAACATTCTGAGGATTTTATATAGTTGGAAACAATGGAAAGGACTACAAAAAGTTAAGTTTTAATAACAGTAATTTCTCAGAACTACTTAGAAGCAAATACTGAAATTAGTATGATATCTGGGTGGCCTAGTATCCAAGTTTATTGAAAACACAGAAAGAATTATAGCAAGATCTAGGGTGGAGGTGAAAGAGGGTTCCAATCCAATATTTGGACAGATGTAATGAGACTTTCTCAGCAGATTTCTTACTTGAAAGTCAAGTATACCCTTAGAAATCAATCCATTTCTCCTTATCCCTAAATAAAGTAGTTTTTTTGTCTCCCCAAATATCTTTCTTATTGCACTGTATTTACTTAGTATACATCCAGATGTCTCCTATCTTAACCTAGCATGTTTTTTTTTTTCTTTTCCTTATTATTTTCATTCATTTATTGAAATTTTTTCTAAGCTCCATTTCTATTCTAGGCACATACCTGGAAACAAAGCAAATCGGACAATATTCTCAAAGAGAAAAATTTCAATTAGTGAAGAGAGATTAAAACAATTTTATACAGATATGGATGCAAGATAATCAAAAGGAGTTGACATTTTAATGAATGACTAGTGTTTCTTATCTATTGGCTTATCAGAGAATCTTCTAAATAGATTGACTGAGTTAAGACTTCAGTGCCTAATCCAAACTGTTCCAGAAGGACTAAATTAAACACTTCCAAGGTGGACAGAATAGGTAATGCTTGGACCCTAAGACAATTGTAAGAATGCCAGGAGTAGAAGAATGACCAAGGTTGGGAACACAAAATGTACAAGTCAGCAGTAGGCTATAAAAGTGGTATCAATTAAAACTTTTAAGTAGAGAATGACATGGTTAATTTTATGTTAGCCAAAGATCACTGGTACTATGTGGAGAAGAAACAAAGCAAGAGTACCAGAGGGGAAGATATCCCAGTGGTCTGGGGATAACTGGAAATAACATGATCTAGCATATAGTAATAGAGAAAGGAATGATGTGGACCACTTGGGATGCAGGAAAGGTGTCTGATACCAGAGGACCACTGTCTCTTTTCTATTTGGGAGTCATATAACTCAGGTATCCACCTTATTTTCATTAAGGCAGGAAAAATTAGGGAAAACATAGGGTCAGATTAATTGTTATGATTAGTGTCATATGTTTTAAAAATGAGATACATCTGGAAATAATTCAGTGCTACTTAAATTATAAATGATGCTCCCAATAGAGCTTAAAATGTACCAGAATCACTGCTCCTGTCCATGGGTAAACATTCACATTCCCACTCATCAGTAACTTCTCAACAAAAGTCCTAGTTAGTAAAATTGAAGATTGTTGCGCTGAGGACCTCAAAAGGAGATACTGTTGAATCAATGGTTGAGTACTATGGTTTGGATTCTGATATCCTCTCAAAGACCTACCTGTCAAAGCTTTCAGCCCCTGGGTGGTTCTATTGGGGGATGCTATGCAGGCTTTGGCAGTATTGTCTTATCACAGCTCTTTAAATTGCAAGAACACCTTAAAAAGAGACCACATTATCCTGGCCCCTTAATCATTATTTTTTCTCCAGGTTTTGAATTTAGTAGTTTTGTTCTGACACACTTTGTTGACACGGTGGGATGCCTTGACAAAGATCAAAGCAGTGGAGCCAAAATACCATTGGCAAAAACCTCCAAAACTGTGAGCCAAAATAAGACTTTCTCATTACACATTAATTATCTTAGGGATTTTATTATAATGCAAGGACTGTGCCAAAATAATATTTGGACCAAAAACAAATTTTGTAAATATCTTTGTCTTCTGCACTGAATGTTGTTTGGCATATTGTCTACTTCCTCATTTCTGATTCAAACACCATGATTCTAGAGATCCCAGGAGTTCTTTTGAGCTTAGTCTAGAGTTAAATATTTTTGAAGAGTTATTGAGTAAAGAAGGGGCAGAGAAGGTTTACAATAAAGACATGCTTAAAGTTCCTCAGCTGAACTTTGCTTATGTATCAAATGGAATAAATGTTTTGGCTAAAAAGTATACTTATGAACATTGTGCAATGTACATGGCATATGACATATAATCATTGAACATTGGTTACTGTTATTTTCTATTAGGTCTTAGAATGCCTGAGGGGGAAGAATCTTGCCCAGGGATGGACAGTTGAAAGGACCTGTGGAGAATATTCATAATTTAACCAGGATGGAATTGGATTAGAGGTCAAAGCAATGTAATTGAACCACATAATGCAAAATAATTTCAGCTTAATTGATGGTTTCCAGGCTGTGGGTACTCATGGATAACACAGAGATTGGCTGGGAAGCATGGCTGGTATCACTGAACAAGCCTTATTTCCAAGATACCAGATTATAAATGTGTAAGGTGTGTTTAATTTTAGGGTTTGCATTAACCTTCCATTCTTCCTTATTGGCAAATGATGAAGCACAGGGATGCCGGCTATCTAACAATGCTCAAGAATGGATTGTGTGAGCAGAAGCAACAGAGTCCATAGCTAGAAGGAATGTTGGGGCAAAAGAAAAAAGGTTGCCTGATTGATGCTAATCCTTGCACAGGACTAGGTGGTTGTGGCTTGGACTTGTAAGTTTTGAAACCTGACAAGGCTCCCTGATAGCAAAGTTGAGTGGATGAGGTCTCATTGGGGATTCCTTCCCTGGTTATATTTGTCCCCAGGTCCCAAGAAAGTGAGAGATGCAATATGTTAGTTTTGGAAACACATTCCAGCTTCTGGATTGAGAGCTAGAGTTTACCACCCTTCTTCAGAACTCTGGAGGAAGTGGAAATTTCCATAGTAACTTGATCTTCATATCTTCCCATTCCTGTATAAATCTTAAGGGAGGAAGTAATATACCTTCATTTGCAACCTATAAGTGTAAGTTGCCTTGTTCTTCCCTTAGTCATTGGAAATCTGTGTGAGATATAAATCTTCAAGGTAACAATTCCAATTGCCATGTGATCATTCTCCAATTAACTTTAGCATATCAAAAATAATTGCAATTCTCTTCATCTGTACCTTTTTTCAGCTTAACAAAAACACCATATGTTACTAATTGTGATCTTTGTAGAACAAGGCAGTTCTCTCCAGGGCTTTGTATTCAGATGCACAACCTCTCCAGAGTCCCATCCCATGTGCATTGGGGTTAGTAAATCTAAAGACATTAATTTTATTTAGCATTTCTTCAGAAATAACACTGCATTCAGTAATGCACCTTAGGTCCCCTGGGATGGTCATACATTAAACCAGAAATTTAGACTGTCACAACTGCAAATGTAAGAAATTTTAACTCCTGAATAACCAGTATGCTTTTGATATATTTATTTATAAGCAGGAGGGAAGGAGGAAAGAAGAGAGAGAGAGAGAGAGAGAGAGAAAGAAAGAAAGAAAGAAAGAAAGAAAGAAAGAAAGAAAGAAAGAAAGAGAAAAAGAGGGAGAGAGACAGAATGAGTGTATAGGTGTATCAGGGTCTCTCGCTGCTGAAACAAATTCTAGATGCATGCCTCATTTTGTGCATCTATCTTTACATAGGTACTCCAAATTGAGCCCAGGCCATCTGGCTTCACAAGCAAGCACCTGTGACCAAAGATTATTTTCTTTTTCAGAAAGCACTAGGACTTTCAAACTTTAAAAAAGCAAGTGTTTAAATACACTCTTTTTAGTTTGCTGGAGATTCTGAGGTTAAAATTATTAGGTAACACTAAATAACTTGACATTTGTTTGTAGTGTAATTGGCTTCCAATAAACCTGCATTGTTATCACCGTGGTATCCCTACTATGTGTTTTGGTGTACATTGGAATTGTAGCAGGTTAGAGGTTAGTTAGAGCTAGATAATACATTTAATAACACCTAGCTTTTATATTCCCATATTCAAACAACCTGAGTTCCAGAGAGAACAGTTGGTCAAAGTAGCATGGTGGAAGTATCAGGCAGACAATATTTCTATTTCTGTCTCTTTTCTGTAGTCTTCATCACTTTGATAAAATTATTAATCATCCTGCTTTGGTATTATTTTCTTAAGACAAATATGCTAATATTGTATGCTAGATACTTTCCTGAGAGTTTTGCAATGTTAGTGTTATCTTTTTTTTTTTTTTTTCCTTCATGTAATGTAAAGGGAGTTACAGGGAGTTGCAGCTACAGGAATATAGTTTGTCAGGCCCAAAGTCACAGTTAGTGAATGGTCAATGCAATGTTAGACTGGTTTTGGCCCTTGTCTCTTTTCACCCAAACGTTTCCCCTATTGTAATTGTTTCTTATGTGTTTTGTCCATTTTATCAGAATACCTATTTTAAAGACATTTTCCTACAGCTGATAGAATTGAGAAATTTAGCATGCAATGTAAAAGTACACACAAATATTCCTTTTTATCCTGAGAGAATTCTCTTGCAGTCTTAGTTGATGGAGAAGACGGTGGGTAGAGGTAATCTTGAATGTTCAGGAACCAAGTGGTACCTTGATTGCCACAGTGCAAAAGTGTCAGAAATGGTTCCTGTCAACATTATTTCTGTAGCAGACAGCTTCAGGTTCGCTGAGATGAACTTCCAGACCAGGCACAGTTATGGAGGAAGGGATATTATTCATTGAAGCTTACAGATCCAGGGGAAGTTCCATAATGGCAGGAAAAGTGGCCTGCTCTCACAGGACCAGGCAAGAGAGAGAAAAAAGCCACCAGCCACACAGCACAACACACTTTAGGAACACCTACTGGGTACACTTTACATATCTTTACAATGGAATCTCAAACCCACCATCACACCTTAAGATCCGCCCAATGACATTGCCTCCAGCAAGGTGCCAACTATAAACTAATAAAACACCGAATATGTTGGGGGCCATATATTCAAACCACCACAATTTCCAAAGAAGCAGATGTGCTCTTCAGTATCTCTCATGAAGATTAGGGTTTTCAGAACAGATAGTAGACGTTGTATAGTTCTAGGTCTGCAATTCTCTCTCTGTCTCTGCCTATTTCTCCCCCTCCTTCCTTCTTTCTCTCTGTCCCTCCCTTTCCTAATAGTCCCTGCCTCTATCCTAATAGTCTCAATCAAAAGTATCCCATTTCTGTCAGAATTCCTTGTTAACTAAAGTGTATTTGTTAATTTGACATTTGAGTTTTCAATATCTGGGGAACAGGACTGCTACTGGCATCTAGTAGGTAGTGCCAGGAATGTGGCTAAACATCTTATCTGGAACATGGCTGCTATAGTGGTGAGTTATCTGACCCAAAATGTCACAGGAGAATAATGTGTTTCTTAACAATAACATTGCAACATTTTGAGAACATGGTCAAATATATTACCTCCTTGGTTCTGGTAGAATTACTGTGGGTAGGGAACCATGGCTTGAAAGAGAAATGTAGTCTTACTGAGGCCCTGTGGATGAGAAAATGAAATCTCCATGTGAATCTTCAGTCTCTTAACATCTCACTTTCCATATATTTTTCCTTGAAGTCTCTTCTAGGGTAAAGGACTTTTCTGCCACCCATGTTATTCCGTTCATTTTGTTTATAAAAAAATATCAACTTAGGGGAGGATTTCTGTGTAAACTCTCCATGTATTTTCTGTTTCCTACAAATAAATTCTGCATTACATCTGTTTTCATAATCTTGCTGCATTGTAAATCTAAGCACATGTCAAGTGTAAAAGCCTCACACTTCCAGCTAGCCAAAGGATGTATCACTTTTTAGCCACTCTTGTCTGAGCTAAGAGCTGCACAGACAGAGCAGCCAGGAATAGCTGGCCTTTTGAGAGATGGCACATTTGAAAAGCCAGAAAGAGACAAACTGGAAAGAGACCTGCGGGTTATATACTGACAAATGAAATAAGAAAAAACAAGAAACAAGGAAGAGTGCCACATATGGCTCTCAGCCCAGATTCCCACACCAAAACTAATTTGTTAAGGTGATACACTGGAACTACATGACAATGGCAAAGCTGGCTAAGCTTTATACTTAGCTCAAGAAGCAATTTAAGACCAAGGAAAAGAACACTCAGACTGTACATGATGAGCAAATCACAAGACAGTAACGTGTTTGTTTAGCAGACAGTGGAAATGAACTACCTGCGCTTGTGAAACTACTCTCCACACTTGGCTAAAACCATAGTGAAACAGAATATCTTGTACAATGCATATAGGCTAAAATTTTTTTACAAAGAAATTCTGTAAAACTGAAGCACTCAGCAAAGTTGGTCAATACACTTGAAAAAAAAAAAACACAAATTATCTGGCAATATGTCAAAATAACTCTGAGGGGGAAACACTCTCTAACTGATGATTTGGCTGAAATTTTCACTTTTAATTGGTATATCTGTTTTGGGGCAGGATTTTTTTTTTTTTTGTTAATTTTATTTTTAGCTTTCTTTACCTTCGTTCATGTTTATAGCCTCATTTGATGTTCATATTCTGTTGCATACAAATTTTAGATACTAGAGACTATCTTATTTTTATTAGTATTTTCATTCATTTTTACCTGTTGTATAAATTTAAATTTTAAATTGAAGAAAAATTAATTGTGAATATTTAATATGAATGCTTGACATTTGCTAAAATGGAAGATGAGGACATATTTGGGATCAACACAGAGCATCATGAATCTAATTTTGGTTAATCTCAATTTTATTTTGAAATTTCTCAGTATTTATAGAAAGTCAAGAAGAGAACTGAATTATCTGAAACATTTTCTTACAAAAACCTTTACATAAATATGTAAAATATGAACACAAATACAAATGCATATAAATTTCTGTGCCTTTCTGGCAAGAGTAAAATAATCTCTCCAATCTGCTTTAGTCTTACTTTATGACCTAATATTGAAATAGCTCAGGTTTTAGTAAATCAGTCATATTTTGTGAAAGATACTTGATAGAATAATGGAATGGCAAATGCTAAGTCAGTTATTTCATCTTCACTCTTAGCTTGAAGCTGATGTACTGACTCAAAAGGAACATCTCAAATCATAACCGGTTATTTTCAGGACGATATTTTTCCTTCCGTCTCTCCTTCACTCTCACCACATAGTCCAATGTAAACTTCTAGGAAATAAGCTCAAATCTTTTCAAGGACATGTGCTCTGTCATTGAACTTGTGTGTGGACTGTTGCAATGTTATTCATAAGAGAAACCTCTTGCACTGAAATTATTGTATAGGCCAAGGATATTTTAATATCATATTTTATTCTAATATTACATTAGATAATGTAATTAAGTAATTAGATAATTTTTACATTTTAAGCTTCAACAAATAAAAAGACAAGAGAATGTGCTCATGGGAATAGGACTGGGGAAATATTTTCCCAATTAGTTGATATTGAGGGATTAGATTTATTACTCTTATTTTACTATATTGTAGCATTGTATTTGCATTGATATCATAATATTCAATAAGAGAAAACTATTTGATTGTGTCTTGTAATTTTTTTTTTCACTTCACATTTGATTCCTGCCTCATTATAGCTTCTGTTGTAACATCATCTCTGTCTCTGTTCTACAAGGGTCAGGAGAGTAGCTATGAGTTGCTTCAGTGTTGACACTGAAGCAAGGTAGCAATACCTCATGGGCAACGACTTTGCCATGTGATGGGCAGCAAGGGGATGAGATGCCAAGAAACAGCAACAGCAGGCTTGCAACCATTCAGAATGGCACTACTCCCTGCGATGAAAGAGTTGAGATGATTGCAAACCAAGGAAAATTGCTCAACCTGAAGGACAATGGCCTCATAAACTTCCCTTAAATGATATGCCCTATGCTTATTTATTCACTCACATGAAAAAAAAATTCTATATTCAAATTTTATAAAGCAATTGCATGTGAATATTTTATTTTGTCCCAATTATCATGAAGAATATTTTATCTATGTTTCTATTTGTCCCCATTATCAGTGAAGAGGAACTTAGGCCACCCTGAGATTTTATAAGCCTATGAGTTACCGAAAAAAAAAAAAAAAAAAAAAAAAAAAACTTATATGTTAACTATTTTGTAACTTATGAACTATTCAGTCTTCCAAACTTTAAGCATCTGTTTAAGTACATAACTAGGAAAAATTGAGTGTTCATTTGGGTTAAAAAAGAGGAAGAGGATGGATGTGGCAGCAAATGTCTATAATTACAGCAACCAAGAGGAGAATTTAGAAATGTTGTGAGTTTAAGGCCAGCCTAGGCTACGTAGTGACATAATGTGTCAAAAAAATTAAGTAGGTGGTGTGACATTCTTCTGTTGCAGGATACCAAGAACTCAAGCTGCAACTGAGATAGAAGCATCCTCCCACTGGATTAGCTACTATAGTGCTGTGAAGTGCTCTACAGTATGCTGGGAGAGAAAAAAATCATCAGCAGTCTTAGCCAAAAGTGGAACCTATAAGTTACACAACCAACCAGTGAATCAAGATGTGCCCACTGGTGCAATAGTGGCATGAATGTTAGGGGTTAGCCAACTTGTCTCTGACTGGATTGGAGGCCTACTCCAAGAGACAGAATTCATACCTGAAACTGAAAAGCTAGTCAAAAACTTTGAGGCCAGCCGGGCGCGGTGGCTCACGCCTTTAATCCCAGCACTCGGGAGGCAGAGGTAGGAGGATCGCTGAAAGTTCGAGGCCACCCTGAGACTACATAGTTAATTCCAGGTCAGCCTGGACCAGAGTGAAACCCTACCTCGAAAAACCAAAAAAAAAAAAAAAAAAAAAAAAAAAAAAACTTTGAGGCCACCCTGAGACTACAGAGTGAATTTCAGGTCAGCCTGGCCTATAGTGAAATCCTTCCTCGAAAAACCAAAAAACAAATGAACAAACAAAAAAAAACAAAAAACTTATGGCTGAGAACCCCATTGGCACTAAGGGGAAGGCTACACTGTTGTTCAGCTAAATGGCTATGCTATGACAATCAAATTCTGCTCTAAATATTAATGTTTTGCCCATAGATTAGTTTTGCTCTCACTTTTGGTCAGAGAATCTTCTTTTTGCAGGTGGTGGTGACTACTTGGGAGACTTAAAAAGATATCAAAGTGCTGACACTAGGTGAGTGTTGAGTGTCAGTACTAATGGAGACATTTCTATCATACCCTACAAGGTTATAGGAATATCAAGAAAAAAAAGGTAAAGAATAGAAGGAGTGCTTTAGAATGCTGCCTTCTGGACATGAAGTGGTCTTTGCATCAATGATCTCATAGCAGCTGTTGTTTTCTACACAAGATATGCACATTTTGGTCTATACACATTCCACCACAGATGGTGGAGGAGGGCAAAGAATGGACATGAAAATAGAAGATGGACTCATTATTTGGAAATAAGAGATTCTGTTGATGGGAAAATGGGAGCAGAACACAAAAAGGTAATGAAAGGGGATTGTGATTAAAATATAATGTTCATGAATGAAAATTATCAATGAAAAGTTATTTTATAGGGCATGTGCAGAAGAAGTGGAAGAGGTTGACTAATAAGTTTGGTGCTATAATTCGATAGAATAATCCTGCTATTGTTTTATCGAATAAATGATTTGAGGTTCTATGGTACAGAAACATTAATAGAATTATCAATAATGTAATATATAGTCACTACATGGTTAAAACAGATGAATTTGAATGTACTCCCCAAAAAGTAATGAAAAAGTTTTAAAGAGGATTTGTTAATTACCTTGAGTAGATAAGTATCCAACAAACACATGAATTGAAAAAAATCACATTATGCATCATGAATAATACTATGTGTCCATCAAGTTAAAAATATCATAGTAAATTGCCAGAAAATACAATTAATATATCAAATTTACTATTTTCACATGGTGCAAATGTTTATGAATCACAACAGTGATATGTTGAAGCCTAATTACCAAAATGATGGTACTAGAAGAGTGGTAATTACATTCTAAGACATCTTCCTCCACAATAAGGTCAATTCTCTTATTAGAGAGATCCCTAGGGAGCTGTCTTGCTCCTTCTACTGAGAAGTAAGAATTATCACCAAATGGTGGCCTTCACCAGACACTGAATCTACTGGTGACCTTCCTCATGGATATTCCAGCCTATAGAAATAAAGTTTTTTTTTTTTTTTTTTTTTTTTTTTTGTTCATTTGTTTTTCAAGATAGGTTCTCTTTCTATCCCAGGCTGACCTAGAATTTACTATGTAGTCTCAAGTTGGCCTTGAACTCATATCAACCCTCCTATGTCTGCCTCCCACATGCTGGGATTAAAGGCATGCACCACCATGCCCAGCTTGGACAAATAAATTTACAATGCTAATAGGCAACATAGTTTAAGCTATTTTGTTATATTATGTTAATCAGACTAAGACAATTATCCTTTTGCATCAATAGTTTTCCAAACCAAATGAATTGAAAAAAAAAAATACTGAGAATTTATTTAACAATGAAAATTTAGATGTAAGTTTAAGAAGTAATTAATTTAAAAAAGGATATTTTACATACACTAATAGTGTTGGTCAGCAACTGTATTGTAATTTTCTTTGTATTTCAGTTTGTTTCCATTTTAAGTTTGCCGTAAGAATAACTTTTGCCATCTTTGTTCTTTTCTTTCTATTTTTTCTTTTTACATATCTTTATAACTGAATTTATCTTAAATTGGAAAATAAAGCTACTTAATTTCACATTTTCTTAAAGATATAAATAGAAAAGAAAGGTAAATGTTATATTTTTATGCTTAACCACTTAGAGAGTTTAGCTTAAGGCTAACATTAATAAAAACATGTATAATAATCATATTTTTCAGTTTACAAAGTGTTTGTCTACATAGTTAATTGGTGTTATGGTGATGCTCCACTTTATAGCCACTTTACTGACTGATAACTTCTTTCCTACTAAATGTTCACTCTTTAGTATACACAGCAAGTTCTGTTACAACATCTAGTTTCTTTCTGTCTTATGAGCACTATCTTTCAGGAAATGTATTATCCAAGCAAGCTATATATTTTAAGATTCTTCCAAGTTTCCCTTAGAGTGCTGACACTAGATGCTTTGATATTGGATGTTTGGGGGATCCACAGAAATTGACTAAGAAAGATGAATAGGGTATATAGTCCTGTGGGTGAAAGGCTATGCCTTAATTTGGCAAAGTGACATTAAATTGGGCCTAGATTCAGTTGAATCCCCATTATTTTGTTTCATAAATGTCATGATAGAGAAAATATTCAAGCACTGAACCTTATAAAATCTTCCACAGACAAGATAGACTCCTTAACAGAAAATGAGGGAAGAAAAATGTCAAGAGAAGCAAGGATCATCTTCACCTTGTACTACATGATCAGGACCTCGCTCTAAGTCAATGATGTATAACTTACCAGACTAACCCAGTGACTCCATGCTGCCAAATGCTAGCTTTTAGAAGCAGGGTCAGGAGCAGTGAGAGGATTAAAGGCATAACCACTAATAATGAATGCCAGAATGGAGGCCAGCAAGCCACAGAATAGGTGCGCTTACTTTAGAAGTTAGTATAACATCAGCTGTGATTCTCTTCTCTCTTGTTCTATCTCCTTCATTTCTTTTTCTTAACTCTATCAACTTTTTTTCTGAACCAAAAATTGTGCTTATTAAACATATTCTGACTGTGAAGTTGGGCATGGTGGGACACACCTTTAATCCCAGCACTTGGGAGGCAGAGTTTGGAGGATTGATGTGAGCTTGAGGCTAGCCTGAGACAGAAAAAAATGAATTCCAGAACAGCCTGGACTAGAGTGAGACCCTACCATGAAAAACAAACAAACAAACAACAACAACAAAAAAAAGATATTACGACTGTGGCAATTTTCTCTATGGAAGAGAAGTATTTAAATGGTGTAGGCAATCAGCTTACATGGATTCAGACCACTCAGCACATGTCTTTTCCTTTGGCCATTTTAATTAAGCAGAAATTATGCTGAGAAAGGTGAAATGTCATTTTATATAAAAAAAAAAACTTCAATGAATATTTGTTTGCCTAAGACATAAATAGAAACAAACGTATTATTTGGTATGGATGTAATTTAAAGAATTAACCATTTTGTTATCAGTTAGCAAAATAGTTAATTCATTTATTGGCAAGAGTTAGAACACAACATGATTAATTAGCTTAATGTTTGTGTGCTAAATGCAAATAGCAGTACCAAATTATTCATGCTTCACTTTCTCTGGTGGTGAGCAGGAAAATACAACTGGAAACATAGAGATTTCTTCTCAGTCCTTCCTATTCCCATAATACTTATATCAAATACATAGTATATTATTTTTTATCATAAAAATAGAGAAAACCTTAGAATTTTTTAAAAATTTAATTATGCAGTATAGAGATATTTGCCCTCAGCCAAGTTTAAGTATCTTAATGTATAAAGGCAATATTTACCTAACATGTATAGAATATTCAAATAATATAATTTGGTCATACTAAAATAACCAATTTTAGTTATATTAAAAAGTTGTAAACAGTAACAATGTTATATGTATTTAGGGAACTGTATACTTCTTTTAACTTACATGAATCAAAACTAAAACATTGCCAGCAACCAATAAAATATTTCACCTCTACATTTTTAAATAACATAATTAAGGAATTGTGAAGAAGTGTTTAAGTTGGTAGCATTGCAAGAACACAACACAATGCTTTTCGAGGAACTAAGGTGCTTTTTCCAAGTTGAGGGTTTATATACTAAGAAAAGTATAGCCTATTAATTCTAATTCTAATGTGCTTTAAGGCTAGGCTCTACTCTGGTGTGTTACACCGCAATTCTGGATTTATTACTACTACATAATTGTAATTATAGTCATTTTGTACTATTACCTTTGCTTTCAGTCTTCCCTTTTCTCTCCTTCTCTCTCTTAAAACCTCCCTCAGAAGCATTAAGGCAAGAGAGCTAATAATAAAAAAGGCTGGATGCTGTAACACAGATGCCCCCTGACAGGTCAGAGAGCCTGAGTCACACATGGGCAACTGGACTGTGGGGCTTGTCTGATATGCTGTGGCTATTATGATTTGTTCTGAGTTACCTTGAACTAGAAAAGTTTAAATATATATTTGTTTACTGATGAACCAACCAAACAGAAAACACAGTTCATTGTTTTATGCACAGTATGCTTATGGAAACCATTTGCAAGAAAAAGATTCTTTCTTGATAATTAAGAGAGTTATCTACAAATAATTTATAAATATATATCAGTCAAGAGGTGTGGAGTCAAATGGAAAAGCTTTATGACACCCTCTGCCAAAGATTCTTAAAGCAGTGCATACGAGTCTTCCTGTAATGTCATAATTATCAGCTGGAAGCCCTCCATACAAGATGTAAAAATAACTGTGTGCCATCTGCTGATTGGTTTTCCCAGCAAATACATATGCAAAAGGGAATGGAAAGCAACAACAAAATTGAAAATCCAGTATGCAGGGATGCTCCATGGTGGCCAGAGTCTTAATAAGCCACTTGCTGTAAAATAATTTTTACAATCCCATAGCTTGATTATATAATACATTATAAGATATAGGAAAGTGCTATCATATTTATAGGCATGAGCAAAATGATCACACTTAATACTTAGTCTTCTGGTACAGAAAACAGGTATATTATTTGCAGATTTTACTCAAGGTAAAGCATAGCTTAAAAAAGTGAGCTGAAATTATGCCATTTAGCCACAAACAGGTTTTTTTCCTACAGGATTATTTTTTAATGATTGATTTTATGGGTATATAGTTTACTCTGACTTTTTAAAAATATTTTTTTTGTTTTCATTATGCTATTAATGTTTAAAAATGTGTCTGTCAGCATTAAACTGTCCAATTTCTTGTTGACATCATTAGGTCAATGTGGAATAATACCATATGATTATTTTGACCTAAAGGGCTTGCTCCGTCTTCTTGTAGCTTTCAACATGGGTTATATTTGCTCTCTGGTTCAGTCTTTTTGAAACTCGTTACTTTCCTACTAAAGGAAAAACTTATGGGTAGCTACAAAGATATCACAGGAATCATGCAAAAAGTAGCGTTGTATGTTACAGTATTCTGAGCAATAATAGGGCAGACTGTAGCTTATTGTGCCTTCCTTTACATTATCTCAAACCACATTTTAATTGTTTTATTAAATTTCATTCTAGTTCTCTTGAGGAGTAAGGAATTAATAATGGCTTTGCTATAGATGTCTTATAAAATGCAGTTTCTTTGCCTTCTCTTTCCCTGATCCATCTTCCTATAAAAATGAATCAGTGAATTTGTCATCATAGCATGGTTCAAGGCCTTTAATCCCAACATCACCTGTTCTGAGATTAATGTCAAAGGAATCAAATGGAACTAGGTTATCAGGGTCCACTAAGGATTCTGTGTGCTAGGTGGGTTATAGCAGTACTTCTAGATCAAAGTTCCACACCCAAATGGCAAAGGGGAAAACATGTAATACTAAAAGAAATTTTGAGTCCATGTTGCAGGATCTAAACTTATATTATGTATATTTAAAGCTACTTTCTTTCCTCATGCATTCAGAACATGGAGGGATGGACATATTCTAAGTATGGTGTGAACATGACCAAACCTACAACTCTGAGGAACACTTACAACTTCAATTCAGTGAGGGTCTAACTGCTTGAAGAGGGGGAAAAAAGTGGGTTTGATTTGAGGACCTGGTTGGTAACAGGCAAAATAATTTACCTATTGCCTCAAGTATAATATATTACAAAACTTAGTAGCAAAGGGAAAATGAAACTCTAGCCATGTTAGAAACTATGTGTGAGAATTTATGTTATAGCATGTCATGGGTAATGGGAATTGGTGTGACAGCATAGTAGCATAACACACACACACACACACGTGTGTGTGTGTGTGTGTGTGTGTGTGTGTGTGTGTGTGTGTGTGTGTATGTATGTATGTATGTATAGTGATTCCATTGAGGACTTCCCATCTTTGTTAAGTTAGAACTGAGGATGTTTGATGACAAGACAAAAATAACGTGTATCTCCTGGACTCAATCCAGTTCC
Source organism: Orientallactaga sibirica (assembly GCA_036365145.1). Taxonomy (NCBI): domain Eukaryota; kingdom Metazoa; phylum Chordata; class Mammalia; order Rodentia; family Dipodidae; genus Orientallactaga; species Orientallactaga sibirica. Next base: position 61,058,289 of record JAEOAD010000001.1, read on the forward strand.
ATAACGATGGAAGTCTATGACTTTAGGCAATACCTTTACTTTTTCTAAGCCTAATTACCTTCATCTGTAAACTCTTGGCAATGATAGTACGGTTGCATTCAAAGGAGGCAATGTAAAATAATGGTCAGGGTTGCCGAGAATAACATTAAAGAGGTTTGCCTTATAATTACACTTCTGTAGTTTCTTGGAAAAATATTCATTATCCCTCTACTTGTACTTGAGTTTCTTTATCTGTAATATAAGGATTTTGTTTCAGTCTGCTTTCCATCACTGTGGCTTTTGTGACTGGAGTGAGACAGAACATCATGGGAAACACAAAGTTGGACAAAACTACTTATGCATGGTGACCAGGAAATATGAGAGGAGAAAGAGAGAAAAGTAGAGAGGAAAGGAGAAAAGAGAAGAGAGGACTAGAAAGAAGAAAAACTTGAGAAAGAATACAGGGCCAAAATATTTCAATATCTGCATTAGAGCATGAATTCTATGACCTAACATCCTTTGGAAAGACCTACTCCCTAAATTTCTCCCACAATTTCTCCAGGCTCATGATCAAGTCTATAACACGTGGCCTTTGAGGCTATTTACTGTCCACACAATATCAATTTTTAAGAGCTGATGGGAGTTGTGTGTAGGACACTAAGAATAATTACTAATATTTTAGGTGAAGTAAAGACAACTATTTCTGTTACTATCATGATATTGCAATGGTGTGCTAAGAAATTATGCTGAGGAATTAAGTAAATGTTGAATAGAATCAAAACCACATTTTAAAATGCTTCATCATGTCTATGAAATACTGTGCATGTGTTGGTGCATACAATTCGGTGCAGGAATAAGTACATAATACATAAAGATAAAGTTTCATGAATGAGAGGGCATACACACAAACCAATACTTTAATGTATTTTAAATCTTATAAAGAAAAGGGGAATATAAAAACCATCATATGTACTTTGCAAAGTTATAAGTTAAATGCAAAAATGTTTTTCATCCACTATTCTTACAATACTGACTCCATTTAAGAATTAAATGTTACACACACACACACACACACACACACACACACACACACACACACTTAGTTGCTGACAGGTTGGAAGAATTAATGCAATGTTGATCTTCATTCATTCTTTCTTCATTGTTGTTTTTATTTAGTATATTCTTAATATATTACAGTATAGCTAACTTTCTTGGATTATCAAAAATGAGATTCTACCCTAAAGGTAGAGAAGTCTAGGGGAGCACTGTGTGCTGCCCTCTGCATTATTCCACAGGCACCAGATACCATCTGTTTTTTTAAGCAATTTGGCAGCAAACATAGGAAAAGAATAAATGAGAAGTATAAGACTATGGAGACATCTTTCTTCATTTGAGAATTATTATATTTATACAAATTAGAAAATTTTGACAGTCTATTACAGGACAAGATCTTTTTTTTTTCTAAAATGCTTTTATGTCAGTAATTTGCCCAATGGATCCAATATGGCATTATAATAAATGCATTATAGCAAGAAGAATTTTTTTCCACAATAGTCAAAAACCATGGCATGAAATTTCATAGATTCCAGAATTAAGCTACCACAGTCCTTTGGCTAAATAGAGATGCTATATACATAATATATCCTGCTTAGTATGTATGTGATGATCTTTGATCCTGACCTCACTTTCGGTTAGAGAACCTTCTTTTTACAGATGGTGGCAAATATTTGGGAGTCACAAAACTCATTAAAATAAGATGAGAAAGCACTAGACAAGTCATCTTTGTCATACTCAAAGGGCTCAGGGAACATGGTAAAGGTAGAAAATGTGTGTTACTCTCACTGCTAGCCAGAAAAACTTTTTTTATAGAGATGGTAGTAGATATGGAGAAGACTCAAAACTCGTCAAAGTATAAAATAAGAGGCTGTTGAAAGTTCATCACTGAAGGAGACATCTACCATATCCATTGAGGGTTGGGGGACATTGCAAAAGAGGGGACAGGAAGGATGGAAGAGCCACAGGTGCACAGGCATACTGTGCAGCACTGTCTTCAAGACAAAAACAGATTGGTGCATTGATGACCCTACAATGGTCAGTGATATCCCCACAAGACCAGCACAGTTCTGAGTCCACAAACATTGTGGCATAAAAGACAGAAAGACAAAAAGAATGACATAGCAGGACAGAGGAGGGTCCTCAGGAGAAAGGACCAAAAATGATGAACATTTTGATAGGAACAGGATCAAATTACTGTATGTTCATGTATTAAAGTTATCAATAATAAAAATAATTTAAAAAAAAACAAAGGAATACTTTTGTGATGAATCTATGGCCCAGAATGACAACCACTATTTGTCTGTTGAAACTTGTCTTACTACATCAGTGAGTAGCTTTTACACATTTTGGTACAGACAAGGAAAAGTGCTCCACACTGGGCACTTGGGCAACTTAATGTTGCATCAATGTGCAGATTCGCTCCATCTGTGTTTCAAAACATATCAGAAATCACCTCCTGTAGAATTTTTACTAAACTAGGTGTAATTCATTGAGTTTATTTTATTTTTCTACTTAAATTATTTTATTCAATATTCATTTTCAAATGCAAAACATAGCACATGGAATTTAATAGGAGGTGACAAATAGAGTAAAATTTTCCCAGACAATTGTGTGCATTTCTCCCAAGTCTTCTCAGAAGCAAGAACATTTCATGCTTTAAAGGCAGAAATATAGAACTATGGTCATGGGATCATTTTGTAGGTAAGTCGAAGGGACATGGTTGTTGTAAAATTAGAAATATATTTGGCTATTATTCAAAGTTTTATGTACCTCACACTGCTGGCCTGTCTGGTAGGAAATAATTCTGGTTGATCTGCTTAGTAATATAAAAGCACAACCCCTGGAAGGAATTAGATTTGATTTTTATAGCAATTCAATCTTTTAACTTAGATATGGTTCTATCTTTAAACAATATCACTTAAGATTTATGAATAATATAAATAATGAAGAGAATGTTTAACTCCATTCTCAATATTCTGAATTTTTAGAAAGCCATACCAAATACACTTCAGAGTTCAAATAATTGTTTCCTATTTTGTCATAAAACAAATGATAAGTATTTTGTTTTCCAATAAAACTGTAAATCCAACATAGGACATAACACTTCTCTTATGTCACAAAAGGAATAACTGAAAATGTTTGGTAACCAAGAATTCTGACAGTTTGATGAGAGGAAAAACTCATTTTATAAGCAGAGACATTTGAGGACAACACAAGGGCTGGTGGTCAAGAGTTATGTTCTGACAAACCTCCCTTGAGGCCCTTCAGCTCTGCTCACTGAAATGCCGAGTGAACAGAACATGTTGGTGACAGCACTGGGTATTGAGGATATGTATTTTCTAGAAGTGACCTCTGAGACTCAGGAATAGAATTTGTTTTGCATAGAACAACTCTAACTTGCCATGTCTGGTATAAAGAACCACTCAGGTTTCCAATGATTCCAACAGGAAAGTTGTGCATTTGGCTATCAGTATTCCTGTATGGCTTTAGAGATAGCTCAGTGGGTAAAAGCGTCTTGCTTAAGAATGGTGACCTGAGTTTTGGTCCCCATAAGTCACACAGAGTCACACTTAGACACGGGAGAAAGGGTCTGTAATCCGAGACTGGGGAGTTCTGGAGTCCAGTTAGCCTGGTATCTTCAGCAGTGAGTAAAGAGATCCTGCTTCAAACAAGGTAAAAGAGTGGCCCTAAAGGTCAGAATGATTACAGTATTCTGAGTGGATAGTTGTACTATATTCACTTATTTGTTCTCAAAATGTAGAAAAAAAAAACTCATTTGCAAATCATCTTTCTCTTTTAATGCCATATATATATATATATATATATATATATATATATATATATATATATATATATGTATGTATGTATTTAAGGAGATCAGCATATTAATTTGGGGGAATAATTTATTTAAGCAAATATTCTATTATAAAATAAAACAATAAAATCCTTGAAACTGCTCTATTATTTAATGCATAGTGATTAAAATTGAACACAAGGCAAAACAAAAACCTCAAGAACAAGGTTTTCCTCTGTTTATTGAAAGCAAGAATCGTGACTTTATTAATCTCTTGGTTTACTTAAAGACTGGTATTTCCTACTTTAATGAAGTGGTATGCTGGGGTATTGGCTAGAATTGGACATAAAATGGTAGATATTGTAAAGTTCTTAAAGCAGGAAAAGGTTGCAAATATGAATAGATGCTATCATATAAAAACATAAGTTTGGAATCCTTTTAAGTACACCATAAGACTGCACATAATGTAAATTTTGAAAAGGCAGTTAACTGGTAGGAAATCAAGGGAATTATTTGATTTGGGAGAATCAATGGAAAAAGACAACACATCTTTTTGTTGTTGTTGTTGCTGTTCTTTCTAGGTAGGGTCTCACTTTAGCCCAGGCTGACCTGGATTTTATGTAGTCTCAGGATGGCCTCGAGCTCATGGCATTCTTCCTACCTTTGCCTCCCAATTTCTGGGATTAAAGGCATGAGCCACCAAACCTGGCTAATTGGATATCATTTCTTAACACTGCACTTGATTTCATATTTTTACCTTTTTAATTGACAATTTTCATACATAAACTTAATATATTTTGTTCATAATCTATTCATGTCCTTCCTTTTTCCACCTTCTCCTATCTTCCCCATGACCTTCCTCTGGATCCCTTCTTCATTACAACTAGTCCTATTATACATTACGTCTTCTTTGTTTTCTCTTTTGCACTTCTCCATCATCTGCAATGATATGTTGATAGCCTCAATATTCTATAGGTAATGAGAGTCACTGTGGAGTCATAAGTGCATCTGTCATATAATGTCCAGAAGGCAGTATTTCTGGGTCTTATATTTTTTCTGTTCTGTCTTTTGCACTGTTCCCTGGGCATGAGAAGGCATGATTTCCTCATGAATTTCATTGTTTCATTTTTATTTACAGCTGAGTAAAACTTCATTGTGTGTTTGTACCACAACTTCATTATCCAGATGTCACTTGATGCAAATCTAGGCTGATTTAATTTCTGAGCTATTGGGAATAGAGCAATAATAAATATTGATGAACAAATATCTCTCTAGAAAAGCATAAAGTTCTTAACATATATGCACTGAGGTAATGTAGCTGGGTTATATGGTAGATCTATCTTTGGCTGTTTGAGAAACCTTTAAACTGATTATACCTCCAGTAAAAATGAATAATCACAGCTCTTGGGATTTAGAGGTAGGAAGATCGCAGTGAGTTTGAGGCCACCCTGAGACTACATAGTGAATTCCAGGTCAGCCTGGACTAGAGCGAGACCATACCTCAAAAAACAAAACAAAACAAAACAAAACAACAACAAAAAAGATTTCTCTTTCCCTGCATCCTAGCTAGCATATATTGTTATTTGATTTCTTGATGATAGCCATTCTGACCTGAGTGGGCTATAATCTCATAGTAGTATTTTAAAAATATTTGCCAGGGCCTCCTGCTCCCACAAATGAACTCCAGGCATATGCATTTTAACTTCTGAGCTATCTTTGCAGCCCTCAAAGTGGATTTTATTTGCATTTTCTTGATGGCTAAAGATGTTGATCACTTTGTAAAAATCAGTTATTGGCCATTTCTATTTCTTCTTTTGAGAACTCTCTGTCCTGTTCCATTGACTTCTTTATGATTGGGTGTTTGGTTTATTATTGTTTAGATTTATTTGCATTCTTTGCATATCCTAAATGTTAGTCCTCTGTCTGATATAGCTGATAACAATTTTCTCCAATTCCGTAGGTTGCCTCTTTGTTCCATTAAGTGTCCTGTGCTCAACAAAATCCAAACGAGTTCCCATTTGTTGATTAGGGGCCTTATTTCCTGAGCTACTAGAGTTCTATTCAGAGTCTTCTTGTCTATATCTTGATGTGATTCCCCTATCTTTTTCTCTAGTAGTTTTAACATTTCAGATATAATGTTAAGGTCTTTCATCTATTTGGAGCATATTCCTGTGCATGGAGAGAGATAATGATCTTGTGTCATTCTTCTGCACATGCATATTCAGTTTTTATTGGAGAATTCATGAAAAACGTTGTCTTGTTTCCAAGGACTATTTTTTGGCCTTTTTGTCAGAAATCAGATAGCTTTAACTGATGGGTTAATATCTAGATCTTTTACTCTGTTCCATTAATCCACATGTTTTTCCTTTTCAAAAAATAACCCTATTTTTAATTATGTGCAATGAGAGGAGGGAAAGAAAGAGAAGAAAGAAAGAAAAGAGAAGAAGAAAAAGAAAGAAGAGAGAGAAAGTGGGAGGAGGAGGAGGGAGAGGGAAAGAATGAGCATGCCCAGGTCTCTTGCCACTGCAAAGGAACTACAGATGCATTTGCCACTTTGTGCATCTGGCTTTATGAGGGTACTTGGTATTCAACCCATGCTGGTAGGCTTTGCAAACAAGCACTTTTTATCCCTGAGTCATTTCCCCAGCCCATGTATCAGTTGTGAAGAAGTATAATGGGACTTTTGGGATTCCTTGCCAATACACCAGCTTTCACCAACACACCAATAAATTTGGGATGTCCCTAGATCCTTTTCCTATCAGTTTAAAGAAATCCATAGACTAGAGGTAGGGCTTAGAAAGACTTTACTAGATTAAGAGAAGGAAAGAGGAGAAAGTATATAAAGCTTCTGCTATGTGGAAGACAGGAGGGGATAGAGGGTCCTTGTGGGAGTAGAGGATTTCCCCTACCCCGTCCCCTCAAACTAAGCCCAGCCAGGCTCAGACAGGTGGGAAGAAGGCTTACCAGAGCAGGAACCTAAAGGTTCAGGAATGATGAACAGCCAAAAAGAGGCCATGCGCATGGCTAAGGATCTATTTATAATCTTATTATGGTAGGCCTTACCCTCCAGCTCAGGTGAGTCTGAGTAATTGCTGATTGATCTGGACTCACAGGTCTGGCTCAGGAAGAAGTCAGCACACCTGAGTAGAGGGCAAGGGAGACCTTACTGGATAGGCTGGATTAGATGCTGCATTCCAGTTCTACTGAACCAGATGGTGTGACATCTTTTTGATTCCTTCTTTGGGCTACCTGAAAATAAAACTACCTGACAAATTCCCTCTGAGCAGCATTTCCAAGTACCTGAAATAGAAACAGTCCACACTGATTCTTGCTTTTCCAGAGAATCTCACCTGGCTTAATAAATCTCTTTATAGAACTTGTCCCTTATAAATAAAAAAGCATATTGTGTATTATATTGCCTCCCCTCCCCAATGGTTTCCTAGGTGAGACTTCCATTCTTCTCAGAAGTCCTGCACTTTATTTCTAATCTCAGGAAATATCAGACTACATACATTTATTGAATATGCCACAAACTGATATGCCAATGTCTACTTCTACTTAAACAACAGACAGAATGTTGGGATTTAAATCAGATGGGCATTCTGTTTGCATATATCTGTGCCTAGTATTTATTTACAAACTATAAATCCCAACACTCTACTAAACTCCTTCCAAGCATCTCAGTAATTAAAAAAATTATCATAAAGAGCTGGGTGTGGTGGCACATGCCTTTAATAGCAGCATTTGGGAGGTAGTTGCTGTGAGTTCAAGGCTGCCCCGAGACTACATAGTGAATTCCAGTTCAGCCTGAGCTAGAGCGAGACCCTGCCTTGGAGAACCAAATAATAAATATAATAAAATAAAATGTCCATAAAGGACTTGAAGGTCAGAAAGAAAGAGCATATGTAGGTGACAATACTTATACAACCAAATGTAAGGCAGCACCAGTTCTTGCTCAATTTGTCACCTTAGGCAGAGAGTATGTATCTTACCAGTTCCTGTAGTTGTCTAATTGGCAGTAGAACCACATACCTAGAATATTCTCTTTTAAATAGCAATGAAAATACTTTCTTGCTAATATTTAATGCAGAATTCCAAATTGTTTTCATTTTTAATCAATGTGAAAAAATAATTATGTGTTATAATATTCTTCAAAGATATAGCCTTGAAATATCTGAAGGGACAGTAAAGAAAACCTGCATTTCATCATTTGTCACATGCAGAAATTTAGATGTACATAAGATATTACCTTAGTTTCTCATTTTGTTAAGAGGCTCCTAATATTCAAACTTACATGATGATATCCTTTTATAAATTAAAATAGAACCTTAGACAGTGGAATTAAATAAGAGGGAATGAGAAAGGACATGTCCTCAATGTCCCAGTAGATAGTGATAGAACATAGTTAAAATAAGTTGAGACTTCAAGATATTTGGGGAAGTGCCTTCATTTTCTCAGTTTATTTTCACATCAATTTTGAGAACATAAATGTATTTTTAGACATTTTAATCCTAAACTGTTGATTTACTTGTCTCTCAATTGCTGTGCATATGCAAATAAGTAGCATATGACTTTTACAACACAACCAACACTTCCACCCCCAAAAATCAGAAAACATTATATGATATAAGTAAGATATCTAGGGCCTATCTTGGTTCACTCAGAAAGTAAACCCACCCAACCATGTCAACAATGACTATTACAGTGTTTATTCACATTTATTAGCATTTACTGTGCATTAGACACTACTATGAATTTCTAATTTTATTTACTTTTCATAAGGACCTATGAGAAGAAACTATTGACTAAGCAGAAAAGTCTCTCAAGAGCTTATTCAAAGTCACATAACTAATAAGTAGTAAAGCCACCATTTGATTCCAGACTGCCACTGCATTTCAGATGCTATGCTATTCATTGTACGACAAGCAAATATTAATTAAAATACTTACAAGTTCTCTTCTCTCTCTGAACAGGAACTTTCATGCATATGCATAAAAATCTCATAAAATTTATATGATAAACAAGAGAACATGGAAGACAGACAAGTTCTATTTGATTTGGGCTTTATGATTTCATCTTAACAATTGGAATGATGTTTCTATACAAATAGCAAATGTCCATTTAAAAGGTTCATATCTGAAGAAACCATTTGTGCAAATTATATTATAGACCTTGACTATCAGAAATACCCATGTTAGTTTAAATAAGAATCTAAGAAATTCAAACATCCTACAACAATTTTGATGGATGTGAGAAGTGCTCTTTTAAAAAACTACCTTTTCCTTCACTTCACTGGCCAGATAATGGGGAAAAAGTCTCTTACAGCTACAGATCATGGATGGTGGTTGGTGGCAGAGGCTCCATTATGTGCTATGTGTCAACGACACAAGACTAATAGATGAAAGACAGAACAAGGAAAGAAGTTAACAGTCTATACTTTTAAGCCAGATAAATAAAAGTGAAATCTCTGACAAATGTGCTTTACTTTTAAACCACTTAAACAAGATAATTCAAGACTAATAGATGAAAGACAGAACAAGGTGTTAATCCATACAGAAACATTCATATTTCTATTTCAGATATTCATTTTTTCTTTGGGTTTGTATTATTCAAATTCTTTTATTTTAGTTGTTAATAAAATACATAATAAATTATTAACTATAGTCATTGTCTTATACTATAAAGCCTTAGAACTGATTCAGTAGAGTAATTGTTTTAGAACATGTTATCCAACTTCCCTTTTAACTCCCCCCACCTGTCTTTCCATTCTAGCTTCTAGTAACCATTATTCTTCTCTCTAATAAATTAACTTTTTACTATGCATATAGGTTTTTTGTAATTCTGTGCTTTCACATATTGAGTTCATCATTTTACGGACCCCATGTTCTCTCTTATTTTCAATTTTACTTAAAAAGTATGAAAATACTGGGCTGGAGAGATGGTTTAGCGGTTAAGGTGCCTGCCTCCTAAGCCTAAGAAGAACACTGGTTCTAATCTCCAGCGGTTCCAATCTCCAGGTCAAATGTTTAAGCCAGATGCAAAGTGACACAAGGGCACAATGCCACACTTGACCACAAGGGGGCGTGCTGGCTGCTGGCTCGCCCATCTCTATCTGTCTTCCTCTCCCTCTCTCTCTCTGTCTTTCTCTGTGTCTCTCTCAAAAAAAAAAAAAAAAAAAAAAAGTATTAGAATACTTATTGCATAAACCGCTTCTGAATATTGAATTAGAATTATCTGCTTTAAGATTCTAACATAGTGTCCACTGGAAGATTCAGCAGTTATTCTCATTACAAATAGGGTTGAACACAGCTCCACTCTGAGATATATTCTTATGAATACTTTAGATTTCATATTGACCCATACCTCTTTATCCTTTCATTCCTTTTCAAACCCTGGGATTTAGCTTAAAAAGATGATTATAAAAATGAATTAGATACCTCTGAAAGGTTAACAAATATGCTTTTGAACATAGGATGGTATGTTACTTCTTGCTGAAGAGCTAGAGGTTGAGGATCTCTCAAGAAGACCACATGGTAATCTGTGAAGAGGCAAAAAACCCAGCTAGTGGGGAATGTGTCCTTACATAATATGATCTGCTCTTGTCCATTTTGATCTTATGGGGAATATGCTTCTTGAAAACCCACTCAAGAGCTCATTCTGATATATTTTCACATAATTGAATGATGAGAATGATTTTTCTTGTCATCTTAAATATATAAGTTGAAGGCAGGATGGGTAAGGTCCCTATTAATGAGTCACCAACAAACTGGATCAATAGGAGTCAGAAAGGTAGCCTGGATCAGTCCACAAAAGAAGGATTGCATACTATTGTATATGATAATTGTTAGTATTTTACCCTGAACTAACTTTTCATTTGAAAGGAGCCATATCCTTAGGTATCAGATATTATACTACTACAGATTAATATTCTGGTGATGTAAGATAATACTTGTACAGTTTGAACATCTCTTGAATTTTTTTTTTTATTTTAGGTTTAAAGCTTGAAAGCTTCAGCAAACATAAAGAGGCAACAAACAGTAAGAGGAATGAGTGAAAGTTTACTGGAGGTTCACATCAAGTTACTAGGTTGAACAACACAGTGCCTAGCTATGCCTGAAACAGGGAAATAAGAAATATTTTATAAATATGTCCCTATTTTAAAATGTAATTATAATTTATTAAAACTATGTACACTGACTGTTAATATATTAAATGTAGAAAAAATGATGTATTTGAAAGTAACAGAAGAGTTACCATAGTTGCCTCACAATTCACTTTCTTAAATCATACTCACAGAAACACATTTTAAAGCCAGTGCATTTTAAAAAAGACTTTATAAAAAAGTCTGCCTGTTATACTAAGTCAGAGGGAAAAAATACTGAATATAAAGTAGCATATACTCTGTGGAATATTTTCAGGGAACTTTTTGATTTGTGTAGTGAAGGAATACCTTATCTGTATACTTTCATGTGAATTTAAATCTGATATGATAGAAAAGACAAAAATGATCCCGTTTTAAAACTTATGAGAGTGTAAGATTATCTTAAATCCCTAATATAAAAAAATCATGTAAGTTTAACTTTATTTGGAATTACTAGCTTTTTTTCAAAGACTGAATCTTCATTCAGGCTGAAAACAAGTGCATCTCTGTCACATAATAACAGAAACACATGTATTCTCTCTTACTAGGATTTATTCCTTTTGGGTTGTATAGAAGATACTTTCACTAGATCCATAATAGGAACATATGGGGAACCTTCTGGTTTATTTTTGTTATCCCCTGGACAGATTTTGATTCTCATATTCATATAGCAGATGACATATAGAGTTTGTCCATCTGGGGGCAAAATCTTGCCTTCTGCCCCAAACCATTCATTGTATCCAGAATCCCAAGTCAACCCCAACACTTCCAGAAATCAAGGCCAATTTTGACAACAGGATTCTCTTAGACATGCAACTTATGGCATGAACATTTTAATGAATTCAGAAAGTCATATCCATCAATTTACTAGGACCACTGTGACAAAGTGTCACAGATGGGTGTCTTTATGAACAAAATTATCCTCATATAGTTTGAGTCTCCCCAGTGTAGTTCTGAATAGTTCTGCAGGGGGACAGTCTGAGGTCATGGAATCTTCAGAGTTGCTAAGTGCCACAAGAAGAGGAGCTATTCTAGGCCTTTCTCCTTGACTGGTGGTTGTCTATCTTATTCCTTTCTTTTCACATATCTCCTTTTCATACATATCTGTATCCAAATTTCTTCTTTTTATAAAAACTCTATTCATCTTGTCTTAGGGCTCACACCAATGAACTCATCCTTCATTATTTTGATAAAGACCATTAATCCAAATGCAGTCAGGTGCTGTCACTTAGGACTTCAACATATGGAATTTTATGTGACAATTCAACCACACTCTTAAAACATGAAGCATAAAGTTACTGTATGAAACCGCAGGCTAACACATAAAACTGGAAAGGAAAAGAAACAGGAAGAATATCTCAAATAAACCAGGACATGGAAATAATTGCAGAATTTGGTTGGTCTCAAATAGCAACAATCACATTATTGCTGGTACAATGTTTGTATTATTCCTTAGATGAAATTTGAATTTCTGGGGGCATTTGTTTCTAATGGTGGCTCTTCTTTCTCCTACACATACATTTGTGCTGGTTCTGCTTCCTTATCTACTTTGAGAAATGCCATTCATCAAGGGTACTAAAAATCTCAAAACATCTCTCAACTACTGGTAGCCATCTTTGAGAATCAAAGGGAACCCAGTGTTCATTTCAGCATTGATAATGATAATATGGAATCATTTTGATACAATGAAAAGAAGCCCAGTTTATAGCTTCCTTCTTTCTCTCCTTCCTTCCTTCCTTCCTTCCTTCCTTCCTTCCTTCCTTCCTTCCTTCCTTCCTTCCTTTCTTTCTTTCTTTCTTTCTTTCCTCTTTCTTTCTTTCTTTCTTTCTTTCTTTCTTTCTTTCTTTCTTTCTTTCTTTCTTCCTTCTTTCTTTCTCTTTCTTTCTCTTTCTTCCTTCCTTCCCCTCCCTCCCTCCCCTTCCTTTGTTTCTTTCTTTATTTCTTTTTCTTTTTTGGTTTTTCGAGGTCAGATCTTACTCTAATCCAGGCTGACCTGGGATTCACTATGTAATCTCAGGGTGGCATTGAACTCATGGTGATCCGTCTACCTCTGCCTCCCCAGTCCTGGGATCAAAGGCATGTACTACCATGCCTGGCCTGTTTTTCTTTCTTTCTTTCTTTCTTTCTTTCTTTCTTTCTTTCTTTCTTTCTTTCTTTCTTTCTTTCTTTCTTTCTCTTTCTTTTTCTCCTTCCTTCCTTCCTTCCTTCCTTCCTTCCTTCCTTCCTTCCTTCCTTCCTTCCTTCTTTCTTTCTTCTTTCATTTTCTTTGTTGTTGTTTTCTTTCATTTTGCTTTATTTTTGAGACATACCTGTGGCCCAGGCTTGCCTCACACATCCTAGGAAGCGGAGAATAATTTTAGCCCCTGATCCTCCAACCTCCACTTCTAGAGTGCTGGAATTAAATTAACAGGTAAAAGCCACCATGCACAACTTTTTTTTTTTTTTTTTTTTTTTTTGAGGTAGGTTTTCATTCTAGCCCAGGGTGGCCTCAAACTCATGGTGATCCTCCTATCTTTGCCTCCCACATGCTGGCCCAGCTCTGACTCATTTTAATCAAGCATTTCTCTAAACTGGGGAAATGGAGCATATCTACATGGAATATATATGATCATCTCCTTTTAATCACAGAACTCCCAGAGATTTCCTTTAGGAAACCATGCCAGGTCTCTAATGAGAGGACGTTTGCGTAAGGCCACTTTTGGTGAGAGATATTCTCAGCCTCTCAATTAACCACTTACTCATTCAAACATTCACTTCCCATAGCCCCAGTTTCTTTTTAAATAAGAATTTAGTAGAAGTGCTATATTAAAAGATAAATTAATATAACTCTCCCTCATACGTTAAGCAGCACATCAATGTCCATATAAATGTTTTTGTGCTTTATCTAATAACTTTTAGTATGTTTGAAATTTTGTTAAAGAAGAAGGATAATTTTAGGGAAGTCCATCATGGATAATAAGGCACAGTGGCAGGACTAGCTTCTGCCAATGAATATGGAAAGAGGAGAATAGTTCTCTACTAAAAATGAGCAAGGCCTTTTGCAGCTCTTAATATTAATTTTGCTTTATGAAAAAATCTATAATTTGCTCATCTATGATTTTGGGCTATTTTGTTAGTAACTTAAGAATATTTCCAGAGTCGGGTGTGATGGCGCACACCTTTAATTCCAGCACTTGGGAGGCAGGGGTAGGAGGATTGCCATGAGTTCAAGGTCACCCTGAGACTACAAAGGGAATTCCAGGTCAGCCTGGACTAGAGTGAAACTCTACCTCAAAAAAATAAATAAATAAACAAAACCAAAAGAATATTTCTAATTGTTTTGTGTGTCTATATGCATATGTGGTGTGCATGTGTACAAGCATTTATTTGCACATGTGTGGAGGCCTGAAGACAACTTCTGGTGCTGTTCCTGAGGTATGCCATACACCTATTTTTGTAACAGGCTCTCTCATTGACCTGGAGCTCACCAATTATGCAGGACTAGCAGGGCAGCAAGGTCTAGAGATAGTGTCTTCCTCTTCCAATGCTGTGATTATAGGGGTCCACAACCACATCCAGGATTATACATGACTACTGGGGATAGAACTCATGTCTTCATGCTTGCAAGACAAATACATTGCTGACTGGGCTATTTCGCTTGCTTCTTATGTCTGTGGATTTCTAAGGGAAAGTCAACTTTGAATTAGCTCTTGGGAAACATAACAACTAGGAAAGAGAAGATCTCTGCTTTTAACTGCTTTTTTCCTGACATACAACATGTAGGGACCTTTAAACCAAGACATAGAGGTGCTCTGCTGAATGCACTCCTGCTAACATGAAATTATGTTCAAATAATTAATTCTTGACTACAGAGCATTGAGTTAAGAACAGTACTCAAAGCAACCTATGGAAAACAAATAAAATACCACATTGGAAAATTTGTGGCCTTTTAAAAATAAAGAATAGAAAAGTTATTGTGTGCATAGTTTTACTTATTGTTATTTTTTAAGTGTGTGTGAGAGAGAATTGGCATACCAGGGCTCTAGCCACTTCAGTCAAACTCCAGTTGCATGCACCACCTACTGCACATGTGCAACTTTGTGTGCTTGCATCACCTTGTGCATTTGGCTTACACGGGATCTAGAGAGTAGAACTGAGTCCTTAGGCTTTGCAGGCAAGCACCTTAACTGCTAAGCCATATCTCAAGCCCTGAATAGTTTTAAAAATGAGAATAAAGTCAGGTTTTATAGACTTGGACCCAAACACCAACTTCTATTTTCAATCTTAAAATAAGGCTATTTCTTCTAATAGTACATTAATTTTTTTAAAAGGCAGTGTTTCAATAACTAATTATGTCATATGTAGAATATTAACCATATACTTTTGATCATCTTTTAAATGATTTATCTATGTTTTCCCCAAAGATAAAAGTAGCATTAGCTCTAGATTAAAAAAAAATATTGAAAGTGTATTCAAAGAAATGAAAATATCTTTCCATTTTAATAGCTAATGATAATGCTGTCAAGATATATATAAACAAGTGAAAACTATATTTAGTGATAATATTGCCAAATATGCACATACATTGTTCACAACAAAATGTAAAACAAAAGAAGCTGAGTCTATAAGGGCAGCTTCTACTAGAAAACTAATTATTTCTACTATCCTATTTGTTGTTTCATTATGAATACTCATTGACTCATCTAACAATTTGGCTTTGATGATAAATTTGCTAATAAAGTAATATTGAAAGTCTTCCTATGTGTGCTTAACAAAATTAAATTGTCCCCCATTATTGAATAGGTAGAATAATTACCAACAAATAGAAGTAATTACACAGGTCTAGAGGAAGCTATAGCTTAAATAACTAATACTAATCAATGAAAAAGTAGCTGCTATACTATTAGTTTAGAAATAAAGTGTATAGTTGTTCTTGCAAAATTAAATTATGGATAATGAGAGTTAAAATACTGGCTAAAAAGTAAAAGAACTCTGCAAAGAGGGAACATGGAGGAGCTAGAGTCAGATTCTCGGATGTTTAGAGTAGGACACAGCCATCAAATGAGGAAAGTCACAGGATATTAACTGCCTTCTCAGTGCTTGAAATGACAACAGGCATTTAGATATTCACTATAGTAGTGAAGATTCTCTAGAGCAACAGAACTAATTTCATATATATATATATATATATATATATATATATATATATACACATATGAGTAGACATAGTAGATTAGCTAACCCAATCAGAGACTGAATAGTGGCATAATGGCTGTTTGTAGGCTGAAGATCTGGGGAACCAGGAACTGCCACCCAAAGAACTTGGGAGTCTCAAAATAAGAGGGATCAGTGGTGCAGTTTTAGTTGTAGGCTGAAGCCCTGGATACCCCTTAGAAGTCGCTAGCTAAAGTCCATATTCAAAGGCTGAAGAATGTGGAGTATAATACTGAAGATAGCAGGACTGTGGTAAAACTACTACCAGAAGTAGTAATTTATTAATCAAAGAATTCCAGTGCCAGAGATGAGTTACTTTCCACCGAGTTTTTGGTTTGCGATACTAGACCAACTAAATCAATATGTTATTGCCAATGGTCTTGATTTCCCTGTTGCTGAAGACACCACACGTTTTTAATGTAACACATGAAGAGATTAAAATTTTTTATAGTGCTAGAAAATGCTATACAAGCTGCCTGGGGAGAAAAGTTAACAATTCTAGCTATCTGCGGACCTGTATACTCCAAAACAGACCTACCAGGCAAGATGTGTCCACTGATGCTATAGTGTGATGGCTATTATGAGAGTAACCAACTGCTTTCTGATAAGATCTGAGGTCCACTCCACAGGAGGGAATTCATGCCTGGCACTGTAAACCAGGTCAAAAGCATGTGGCTAAACACACAGGCTCTAGTGGGGAAGGTACTACTGATGCTTCACTAAATGGACAACTGGTCCAACTGCCTTATAAACATTTGTGTTTGTACTCACACATTAGTACTGCTCTCGGTTTCTACCAAAGAAGTTTCTGCAATGGGCAGTGATTAGACCAGAAATGTGTAAGTGGTCTTTTTTTTTTTTTTTTTTTTTTTTTTTTTTGAGAATAAATGATTATTGTGTGTTCAGCCCCAGATGAGACATCTTAAACCACCTCTTCCAAGGTTCAGGCACCCTTGTGGAGTCGGTAACAGAAAGAATATAAGAAACAGAGGAAGGGGAGAAGTGCTATGGAATTCTGTCTTCTGGATATTACGTGGCCATTATGCTCATGAGCTCATATTAGTTGTGGTTTCCTGAATAAAATGAGCCTATCAATATTTCATCAAGGATTAAGGAGGGCTTTACAACACTTCATACCCCCAGAATCGTTATTTATTGACAGTCAAAAGTTGCTGGGGATGAAGGAAGTCATGTTCTTCAGTGGCACAGCCTATAATCCAGTTTTATTCTTACTTTTAACTCCTAATACAGAGAAAGCCTGCTATCCCCCAACCCTACAGAAGAAAATCTACTGTGAACGGTGATGGCAGCATTCCATTGGCTGGCATCCCAGAGAGACAAAAAGGAGAAAGTTGGTGGAGCATGAGCATTCATCTCTCCCTCTCCCTCCCTCCCTCTCTCTCTCTCTTTTTCTCTCTCTCTCCCTCTCTCCTTTGTTGACTGTCTTTTCAGATGCAATGTGACCAACCAACTCACACTCTGGACATCATGCCTTCCTGCCCAAGGTATATGGTACCCTCAAACTGTGAGCTAAACACAAATCCATCCTATTTTAACTTGCTTTTGTCAGGTTGTTTGCCACAGCAACAAGAAAAACAGTATACTACTAAAAGATGACTTTTCTATGTGTAGAATTCTATATTCACCTAAGTTTCCTTTGACGTATGGCAGATATTTCAATTATTTCTCCCTGTGTGTATGTGTGTGTATTCATGTGTGTTTAAGTGTGGGTGAAAGACATGCCACAATGCATGTGTGGAAGGGAGGGGACAAGTTTCTGGTTGGTCCTGGTCTTTTTATTCCATTCTGAGGCAGGGTTTCTGTCTCTGGATCTTGTTCTGCTGCTATTTGATTTACTTACTGCAAGCTTCCTGGATATTCTTTTGTCTCTGACTCTCATAGCAATACCAGTTGCTGCAATTACAGAAATTTACCATGACATACAGCTTTTTACATAGATTTTTGGTATCTAACTTGGTACTGCAGGCTTCAGTAGTGAACTCTTTATCCATGAAGTCATCTCTCCAGCCATTTTCTGGTGTTAATTATTATTACTGAGAAATCTTTCATCTGTCAAATTGACATTGCTTTGTAGTATATTTCTCATTAATTTTTGA
The DNA here is from genome assembly GCA_036365145.1 of Orientallactaga sibirica. Taxonomy (NCBI): domain Eukaryota; kingdom Metazoa; phylum Chordata; class Mammalia; order Rodentia; family Dipodidae; genus Orientallactaga; species Orientallactaga sibirica. The sequence continues at coordinate 61,076,569 of JAEOAD010000001.1, forward strand.
CTAGTTCAAAGGAACTTTACTATATAGGATCATACTGTCTTCAAATAGAGATAATTTGACTTTTCTCTTTATTTGTATTCTTTTTTCCTATGTCTCATTATTAAAGCTAATACTTAAGTGCTATAATGCATAATAGTTGAGAAATGGAGTACTTTTATTTTGTTCTTAATTTTAGACAATGCTCTGAGTTTTTTCCACCTTCAGTAAAATGTGCCTAAGGATTTGTCATATATAACTACTATTTTGATGCAGTATTCTTTCTATTCTTGATTTCTTCAGAGTTTTTATTATTTAGGTATGTTGATCTCTGTAAAGGCCTTTCTGCATCTATTAATATGATTATGTAATTTCTTTTTTTGAGTGTGTTTATGAGTTCTCATATTTATTAATTTTTTAATGTTTTTTTGCATCCCTGTAATAAAGCCAACTTGATTAGAGTGGATGATATTTTCAATGTGTTATGGAATTTTGTTAGCATATATTTTATTGAGAGTTCATTGCATTCATGTTTACCAGAGAGATTGGTTTCTAATTTTCTTCTCCTTCTTTTAATTTTTCTGAACCATCTTCTTCTTCCTCCTTTTCTTCTTCTGCTCTGTCCTTTCCCAATTTTTATTAAAGATAATATGGGCCTTATAAAATGTGTTTGTGGCCACTTCTATTTTTATGGAATAGTTTGAGGAGAGCTATTATTAGTTGTCTAAAGGTCTGATCATATGTAAATAAAGTGAGTCTATCTCAGCCTGGGCTTATTTTAATTAGAGGAACGTTTGTTAGGGCTTCAATCTCATTGCTATCTATAGATCTGCTTAAGTTTTTATATTTTATTACTTTAACTGTGTTAGCTCATATCTATAAATTTATTTCTTTTAGATATTCTAATGTATTAGGATATTAGTTTTAAATATATGTCCCCAAAGACTCTTGAACTTAATTAGAATTTGTTGTAATTGCTCTCCCTTTTCATCTCTAGTTTTATTAATTTGTGTCTTCTCTCTTTTCTTTTGTTTGGATAATGGTTTGTTAATTCTGTTTATCTTTCAAAGAACTAGCTTTCTGTTGATTCTTTGTGTTTTCTTCATATTTCCATTTCACTGATTTCTTCCCTAATCTTTAATTATTAATTTTCATTTACTGATTATGGATTTGTCTAATTCTTATTTTTCTAAGATCTTGATGTGTATGGTTAAGTTATTTATATCAAATAACTCTGATTCTTTAAATGTAGCTATTAATACCTACACATTTTTTTCATAATTGCATTCAATATATTCCTCAGATTCAGGCTAGTATTTTCTTACTCATTGATAGTTTTTAAATTTCCTTCATTATGTATTTGATGACATGTTCTTCATTCAAACTGTGTTATTTATTATCCATGAGTTTATATAATTTCTATAGTTATACTTGTCATTGGTCTATTATTTTGTTCTTTTATCAGATAAAATACTAGATATTATTTCAATGATATTGAATTTTTTGACTTTTTGAGTCATAGACAAGGTCTATTTTAGGATCCTGAGAAGAATGCATATATTTTAGTGATTGAGTAGATTATTCTGTCTGTTAAATGCATTTGATCTAAACACCATATATATGGTGTACTGATGTATGCTGATATTGCTTTGTCAGGGTGACCTCTCTATTGGTGAGAATAAAGTATTAAAACAACTGACTGCCATTCTGGCATTTAGTATTTCTTGTAAGAAATCTGGTGTTATTATAATTGTTTGGCCTTTCTATGTTACTTAGTGGTTTTCTCTTACATTTTTAATGTTCTTTCTTTGTTCTATATATTTAGTATTTTAACTTAACTGCAATATGTATGAAGTGGTTCTTTTCTGGTCTTGTTTACCCAGAATTTTTAAAGTTTCATGTATATGGATGAGCATTTATTTGCCTGGATTTTAGAATTTTTCAATTATGATTTAATTGAAAAGATTTCTTATGCTTTTAGTTTGCACTTTTAATCTTTTTATGCTGATTTGAATACATTTGCTCTTTAAATGGTCATCTATATGTTTCTCATGTTTGTATTTTATTATTTTATCTTTAGTGCTTTGTGAATTTCTACTGCATTTCATTTTCCCCTTGATCCATTTTACAGGTTAGACTTTTCACTGAGTTAAAAATTGAATTATTGAACTTTCATTTCCAAAACTGATTTTTTCAGTATTTCTCTTTATTAAATTCTTACTTTATATCCTGTGTTGACATTTTGTTTTTTTTTTTATTTATTTGAGAGAGTGAGAGAGAAAGAGGCAGAGAGAGTGAGAGGAAGAGAATATGTGCACCAGGGCCTCCAGCCACTGCAAATGAAGTTCAGATGCATGCACCCCCTTGTGCATCTGGCTTACATGGGTCCTGGAGAATCAAACTGGGATCCTTTGGCTTTGCAGGCAAATGCCTTAACCACTAAGCCATCTCTCTCAGCCTAAGTATTGACATTTTTATTTCATTCAACTGTTTATTCATGTTTTCTTTGACTGCATTTGATAATTCACTTGTGCCCTCTTTGATTTTTTGAACATTTTTAATTATTCTTTTTAAAAATATTTCATTTAGTTATTTGCAAGGAGAAAGATTTAGAGACAGACAAAGATAATGGGCATGTAAGGGCTTCCAGTCACTGGAAATGAACTTCAGGTGCATGTACCATTTTGTGCATCTGGCTTTATGTGGGTTCTGGAGATTTGAACTCAGGTTGTTAGGTGTTTCAGGCAAGCACCTTAACTGCCTAGCCATCTCTTCAGCCCTTAATCATTCTTTCAAATTGATATTGCATCCAATTTAATCTCACTGGAGTTATTATTGTGAAATTGTAATTTTTGTAGGACTCATATTGATTTGATCTTTCTCTTTCTTTGTGTTTTATACTTTTGGAGTGGGACTTGAGTATCTAGTACTAGATCAATCATTGGGTTTATTTTAAGTAATGAACATATTTTCAGTTGATATACTTGGTAGGTTCAAGTGGAAATAGGTATAGTAAAGATGAGTTGCCATTCTATCCCTTTGGGCTCTGAGTTTTTCAGTTAAATTTACTCTTAACGCACATGCTCAGAACACAGGAAAAACTCTCCAGCACCAGTGGTACAATACTAACTTCAGGAAGAACTACAACTAATGGGGAGTCCAGTATGAAGACACACTGATAGGTGATTAAAACCACTCTTCCTTTTAATTTCAATAATTTTGTTGGGATAAAAATTTAAAGATAGCACAGTATATACTAAAAGATAAGTTACTAAGGATATGGATAGAATGAAAACAAGCTGAGTGAGACTAATTTTTAGTATTCTAGTTCAGAGAAATGGAAGCAGAAGGAAAATAAGAAGAAGAGAAAAACAGCAAAGAAGAAGGGAGGAGACAAGTCAGCTTCAAGCTAAAAATAGAAAGAGGAAAAGAAGAGCAATAGCACATCCAAAAACAATCTCAATATTGGAAGACCATGCAGGGATTAACTCATATCTAGGCTGTACCCTTTAGAATAGCTTATCTTACAAAAAAAGAGAAGGAAATGATAAAAGACCAAGACAAGTTATTGACAAAATTTAAATTGGGTATAGAATAGAATCTATCTCTATGCAATTGCCCACTTGAGTGCAAGTGCAGACTGTCTCTGTGTGTTCACTCACATGGTCACAGGTACAGTATCTGCCTCTATGCCATCACCTGTTTGAACACAGGCAAAAAAATATGTCTCTAGGTTGTCTTGCTTTTCCTTCTCCAGCTCTTAGGTGTTTTCTGGGGAGAGATTTAAAACATTTTATATTTTAGAAGCATTATTTGCTTCTTTTTCAAAGCTGATTTTGTATAGCTAATATATTTTGACCACCTAACAAAGATCATGTCTTCTATATTTTAAACATATCAAGTTTATTATTTCATGTACTATTTTGTAAAAATTATATATATATATATATATATATATATATATATATATATATATATTTAGCAATATGATTTTTTTCTGCATGTTATTTATACAGGTTCATCCTCATGATCTCTTGCTATCTTTGCAATTTGAAAATGTTATTCATTTTTCTTATACTAAAATGTAAAGAGACCTGAACTAAAGTTATATTATTTCAGGAAAGATTTATATTTTCCCTTTCTAGTTACTTAAGAGACTGTCAAACAGCAATAATTTTAAATTTTGGAGAGTGTGTATGACAGCATTTATGTGGGGGAGTCAGAGGACAACCTTTGCTGTCAGTTCTCACCTTCCAACTGTATGGTTCAAGATTGTTCAGGGTACTTTGTATCTCTCTTATTGTTCACTTCAGCAATTGCAAGTTTAGCTGGCCCATAAATTCATAATTATACTACTGCTTCTGGCCTTATGAGGGTTCTGGGGATCCAAATTCAGATCCTCACACTTTTGTGGAAAGTACTTTCTGCACTAAGCCAGTCACCAAGCCCTAGTTTCCCTTTGATGGTTGATTTTATGACAAAAATATAGTATAACCCAGCTGCACATGTGTATTATTTATGATTGATAGTTCCATAACTGGGCCAAGAGAATTGATACAGGGAGTATAACTGACTAAAAGTCCTTCTTTCTATCTTGTATACATTATTGCATTTGCACCAAGGACTGGCTCCTTTGTTATAGACAACTACTGCTTGTGTCTGAGTAGAGTGAGAATACTACTGTAGGCCTATGTATACAGGATACAGGATACAGGATCATTTTAACTGAAATTTTTGCTTTGAGATACTCCATTGGCGTGAAATTTCTAGATCGTATACTGGTCTAAAGCTCTTATTAGCTAATTGGTATGACTGCCTTTTCTACATGAGTGGGAGATCCGACTCATCTAACCCTTTCCCTTGCTTTCCTTGGCTTCCATAGTTTAATCTTTAAAGGATATTTTATACACATCTGGTATAGTGTCATTGTGTTTTTCATAGCATTCAGAATGCATATGCCCATATGTTTCTCCTGGTAGAATGTGTACTTATATGTGTACAAATATTTATGCTTTGTAATGTTGTAATTTTTTACTTGCCTAAGGAAAACTCTTGGTTAAATTCTAGTATTTTAAATAAATAAAGTAAATCTATTACACCTCAATCAGTTTATAAATATTATGGCTTTGTACATACTGACAATATAGAATACCTATATCTCAGGATACTTTCTGAATGAGATTGGGCATCTTCAGCAACTGACCAAGCTATTCCTTTATTGGGCATCTACCCTAAATGCTCCATTCTTCACTGCAGAGTTAATTACTCAACCATACTTATAACTGCTCAACTCACAATAGCTAAATACTGGAATCAACCAAGATGCCCATCATCTGACAAATGGATAGTGGAGGTGTGGTACATATACACAGTGAGATTCTACTCGGCAGTGAGGAAAAACTTGATGCAATGAAATTTATAGGAAAATGGATGAACTTGGAATAGACCATACTAAGTGAACTCATACAAATACAAAAAGACAAACGCCACATGTTCACCCTCACTTGTGATTCCTAATCTTGAACAGCTCGAGTTGTAGGAATACCTGACAAGCAACTCAAGGGACAGATAATAGGCATGGAAGCACTTGGGGAAAGGGGAATGGGAGGGCATTGGGGTTGGGGGGATATACAGAAAAAAAACTATATCCTAAGTAAAATAATACCATAGAAACCTTTCCTAGATAACAGACTGAAAGATTTAACCCTCAAGAGGAGTATGCAGGGATTATTTGGTTAGAAGAGCCCTGAAGAGTATGGGATGAAGCCTAACCCTCAAACATTTGGCTCTGGCTTGTAACTCCCAGTATCAGAAATTGGTTACAAACTATATTGAACTGTTGATCAGAGAGACCTATGAAGTCCCCCAAACAAGACAAGCTTCCGTCAAAGCACTTGATTCCCCACCTAAAGTAAAAGACCCTACTGATGAAGATACCACATGTTGCTGACATAGAACATCTAAATCTAGCAAAATCTGGAACAAAGCCAGTTCCCAGATTGAAAGTGCTACATGAGCTGCTGGGAAAAAAATGGCAAAAAAGCTTGTGTGCTAGTAGGATACACTGCTATATGAAACCAACCAGCTGACAATATGTGTACACATTGTGAAATAATGCCAGCCAGCATAGGTGGGTAACCAATGGCTCTTTGATTGGCTAAGAGATCTATAAGCTCAATGGACAGGAACTCACAGATGGAGCTGGCAAATGAGTCAGAATCCTATGGAGACCAAGATCATGCACTGCAATGAAAAGTTCTCACTCATCTTTGACCAAAAGAGAGGCTGCACCCATCAAAATCTCTCTTAATTAAAAATGCTTATCCAGGGGCTGGAGAGATGGCTTAGCGGTTAAACGTTTGCCTATGAAGCCTAAGGACCCCGGTTCAAGGCTCGATTCTCCAGGACCCACGTAAGCCAGATGCACAATGGGGCACATGCATCTGGAGTTCGTTTGCAGTGGCTGGAAGCCCTGGCGCACCCATTCTTCTCTCTCTCTCTCTCTCTCTCTCTCTCTCTCTCTCTCCCTGCCTATTTCTGTATCTCTCTCTCTCAAATAAATAATAAAATATTTTTTAAAAAATGCTTATCCAATTTAACCTATGCTGACCTCATTCTCCACTGGAAAATCTGTTTTCCATTTTCAGAAGGTAGAGACAACCAAGAGAGATAAACAACCCTTCACACATGAGCCAGGGCCCATGTGGAACCACAGAGGGATTGGTAAAATGAGCAAGAGTGCTGCTTCAATGGCAAGCTGACAATGGGTGCCAGTGTGATGGATACAGTCACTGAGTATTCTCAAAATATACCAAAGAAGAAATCTAGAAGCTGCTAAGAGCACAACCCTAAAGTAAAATTAAAACACACCCACTAAGGTTCAGAGAATTATGCAGAACAGGGGTCAGGAAAAAGATCATAAGAGCCACAGAGTGAAAGGGAATGTCTAGAGACATTGATCCCTCCCTTATAATGACTGACTGCTGCTCTCACATCTTATAACCCACAACCCCAGGGGAATCCCAGTCAGGAGGACCCTCAGCAGAATGGGGGCAGGGAGGGGGAAAATGATGGTACTAACATGTGGTATTTCCATACAAAGTCTCTACTTAATAAAAAAATATAAAAAGATACTTTCTGGAAATAGCAATAACAAATATTTAATAGCCATATCATCTAGTTCATTGTCCAACTGATATAAATTCTATTTTGTCTCTAAAATTATTAAATTTAGCTTATATTAAAACAACCACCCACCATCATATATAGTTTTATTTCTGTCCAGTTCACCAAAAACCAGAATTCTCTATCCTCCCTTTTAATTTTTCTATTTGTGAAATTGCAATGGAATATATTGAATATTCTTTTCAAAACTTTCATATCCATTCTGTATTTATATATAGGCACTGTGCTGTTAAAGTATACTTAGATTGATAAGGCAGTGTCATATATATGCAGATAATTTATTCTTGTTTTATTTTAGTATTAGTGCTCTTCTTAAGAAATTACTTTGTTATTTCTTATGATAACATTAAATTGTAGATCTTGAGGATTATTTTTCAAGTATTATGCTTACTACTGAGAGATTTATAGGTAAATTTGAGGCCTAATTTGTGTATTAATTCTACATTTGTATTTATTTTATTTCATTGTTTTTATTTTTCCTTTTCCGTAATTTTGACTGTCTGTATATTTGCCTGTATTGCTAAATCCCAACTTCTTTATCTAATGCTGATGAATATTGTGAATAGTATCTCTCTTATTGTTCACTTCAGCAATTGCAAGTTTAGCTGGCCCATAAATTCATAATTATACTACTGCTTCTGGCCTTATGAGGGTTCTGGGGATCCAAATTCAGATCCTCACACTTTTGTGGAAAGTACTTTCTGCACTAAGCCAGTCACCAAGCCCTAGTTTCCCTTTGATGGTTGATTTTATGACAAAAATATAGTATAACCCAGCTGCACATGTGTATTATTTATGATTGATAGTTCCATAACTGGGCCAAGAGAATTGATACAGGGAGTATAACTGACTAAAAGTCCTTCTTTCTATCTTGTATATATTATTGCATTTGCACCAAGGACTGGCTCCTTTGTTATAGACAACTACTGCTTGTGTCTGAGTAGAGTGAGAATACTACTGTAGGCCTGTGTATACAGGATACAGGATCATTTTAACTGAAATTTTTGCTTTGAGATACTCCATTGGCATGAAATTTCTAGATCGTATACTGGTCTAAAGCTCTTATTAGCTAATTGGTAGGACTGCCTTTTCTACATGAGTGGGAGATCCGACTCATCTAACCCTTTCCCTTGCTTTCCTTGGCTTCCATAGTTTAATCTTTAAAGGATATTTTATACACATCTGGTATAGTGTCATTGTGTTTTTCATAGAATTCAGAATGCATATGCCCATATGTTTCTCCTGGTAGAATGTGTACTTATATGTGTACAAATATTTATGCTTTGTAATGTTGTAATTTTTTACTTGCCTAAGGAAAACTCTTGGTTAAATTCTAGTATTTTAAATAAATAAAGTAAATCTATTCCACCTCAATCAGTTTATAAATATTATGGCTTTGTACATACTGACAATATAGAATACCTATATCTCAGGATACTTTCTAAATGAGATTGGGCATCTTCAGCAACTGACCAAGCTATTCCTTTATTGGGCATCTACCCTAAATGCTCCACTCTTCACTGCAGAGTTATTTACTCAACCATACTTATAACTGCTCAACTCACAATAGCTAAAAACTGGAATCAACCGAGATGCCCATCATCTGACAAATGGATAATGGAGGTGTGGTACATATACACAGTGAGATTCTACTCGGCAGTGAGGAAAAACTTGATGCAATGAAATTTGTAGGAAAATGGATGAACTTGGAATAGACCATACTAAGTGAACTCATACAAATACAAAAAGACAAACGCCACATGTTCACCCTCACCTGTGATTCCTAATCTTGAACAGCTCGAGTTGTAGGAATACCTGACAAGCAACTCAAGGGACAGATAATAGGCATGGAAGCATTTGGGGAAAGGGGAATGGGAGGGCATTGGGGTTGGGGGGGGATATACAGAAAAAAACTATATCCTAAGTAAAATAATACCATAGAAACCTTTCCTAGATGACAGACTGAAAGATTTAACCCTCAAGAGGAGTATGCAGGGATTATTTGGTTAGAAGAGCCCTGAAGAGTATGGGATGAAGCCTAACCCTCAAACATTTGGCTCTGGCTTGGAACTCCCAGTATCAGAAATTGGTTACAAACTACATTGAACTGTTGATCAGAGAGACCTATGAAGTCCCCAAAACAAGACAAGCTTCTGTCAAAGCACTTGATTCCCCACCTAAAGTAAAAGACCCTACTGATGAAGATACCACATGCTGCTGACATAGAACTTCTAAATCTATCAAAATCTGGAACAAAGCCAGTTCCCAGATTGAAAGTGCTACATGAGCTGCTGGAAAAAAAAAATGGCAAAAAAAACTTGTGTGCTAGTAGGATACACTGCTATATGAAACCAACCAGCTGACAATATGTGTACACATTGTGAAATAATGCCAGCCAGCATAGGTGGGTAACCAATGGCTCTTTGATTGGCTAAGAGATCTATAAGCTCAATGGACAGGAACTCACAGATGGAGCTGGCAAATGAGTCAGAATCCTATGGAGACCAAGATCATGCACTGCAATGAAAAGTTCTCACTCATCTTTGACCAAAAGAGAGGCTGCACCCATCAAAATCTCTCTTAATTAAAAATGCTTATCCAGGGGCTGGAGAGATGGCTTAGCGGTTAAACGCTTGCCTATGAAGCCTAAGGACCCCGGTTCAAGGCTCAATTCTCCAGGACCCACGTAAGCCAGATGCACAATGGGGCACATGCATCTGGAGTTCATTTGCAGTGGCTGGAAGCCCTGGCGCACCCATTCTCTCTCTCTCTCTCTCTCTCTCTCTCTCCCTGCCTATTTCTGTATCTCTCTCTCTCTCAAATAAATAATAAAATATTTAAAAAAAATGCTTATCCAATTTAACCTATGCTGACCTCATTCTCCACTGGAGAATCTGTTGTCCATTTTCAGAAGGTAGAGACAACCAAGAGAGATAAACAACCCTTCACACATGAGCCAGGGCCCATGTGGAACCACAGAGGGATTGGTAAAATGAGCAAGAGTGCTGCTTCAATGGCAAGCTGACAATGGGTGCCAGTGTGATGGATACAGTCACTGAGTATTCTCAAAATATACCAAAGAAGAAATCTAGAAGCTGCTAAGAGCACAACCCTAAAGTAAAATTAAAACACACCCACTAAGGTTCAGAGAATTATGCAGAACAGGGTCAGGAAAAAAGATCATAAGAGCCACAGAGTGAAAGGGAATGTCTAGAGACATTGATCCCTCCCTTATAATGACTGACTGCTGCTCTCACATCTTATAACCCACAACCCCAGGGGAATCCCAGTCAGGAGGACCCTCAGCAGAATGGGGGCAGGGAGGGGGAAAATGATGGTACTAACATGTGGTATTTCCATACAAAGTCTCTACTTAATAAAAAAATATAAAAAGATACTTTCTGGAAATAGCAATAACAAATATTTAATAGCCATATCATCTAGTTCATTGTCCAACTGATATAAATTCTATTTTGTCTCTAAAATTATTAAATTTAGCTTATATTAAAACAACCACCCACCATCATATATAGTTTTATTTCTGTCCAGTTCACCAAAAACCAGAATTCTCTATCCTCCCTTTTAATTTTTCTATTTGTGAAATTGCAATGGAATATATTGAATATTCTTTTCAAAACTTTCATATCCATTCTGTATTTATATATAGGCACTGTGCTGTTAAAGTATACTTAGATTGATAAGGCAGTGTCATATATATGCAGATAATTTATTCTTGTTTTATTTTAGTATTAGTGCTCTTCTTAAGAAATTACTTTGTTATTTCTTATGATAACATTAAATTGTATATCTTGAGGATTATTTTTCAAGTATTATGCTTACTACTGAGAGATTTATAGGTAAATTTGAGGCCTAATTTGTGTATTAATTCTACATTTGTATTTATTTTATTTCATTGTTTTTATTTTTCCTTTTCCCGTAATTTTGACTGTCTGTATATTTGCCTGTATTGCTAAATCCCAACTTCTTTATCTAATGCTGATGAATATTGTGAATATTGAATGAATATCAATATTGAATGTGCTAAAATTCCGTATAGTTATTTGTTTTGTATTTTTGGTAAGTTTTTTCTGCTCTGGAATATATATATATATATTTTCCAGTAGACATAGATCTCATTAATGTCTCATCAACATTCATCTGTTTCAGTAGTATTTATAATTATATTTGGATCATATTATCTTAAATGTGTGAAAAACAGTTTGTACTGATGTGGAATATTAATGAAAAGTATGCAAAAGCTGTGTCTTCTTCCTGCCTTGATTCAATATTTTGATGGTTTTTGACCTCTTGCTACACTGGTCCCTGTACATGGTATATAGGGATTTGGGAGAAGTATAAAATAAGTAGTTTTATGGAAAGGAGAATAAAACAGAACTGGCCAAAAGGAAAGCTCTGTCAAGGGAAGAAACAGAAGATACTTGAAATAAAGATAAATAAAACATTTAAAGTATATGACATTGTTTTATACAGTAATTCCTACTGTGCTATGCCTCAAGGCTATCTCCAGAAATAATATATATGATTCAGCAAACTTTAAAAAGTAACAAATATACTTCATTGTCCTACATTTAGTTTTTTTTTCTTAAAACTTAACTTGTTTAACTAAACTTTCACAAACATAATGTGTAATAGTTACTTTCTTATTGTTGTGAACAAATACCTTACCAGAAGCTACTTCTGGAAGGAAATATGTTTAATTTGGAGTATAGTTTTGAGGGAAATTTAGGGTATGGAGGCATGATGGCAAGATGTCACATTACAAGACAGTCAGAATGGAAAGATAGAACAGGAAGTGGAGCTGGACTGTAAAACCCCAAAGCCCATCCCCAGTGATTCACTTTGTCCAGTAAGCCTTCACCATCTAAGGTTCCATAACCTTCTAAACAGCACTACCCTCTGGGCACAAAGTGTTCAAATACTTGGACCTATGTGCATATATATATATATATATATATATATATATATATATATATATTAGGTAAGTGATCTTTTTAATTTTTTATTTAGTTTTTTATAATTTATTTTCATTTATATTATTCTGATTTTCCATTCATAACAGTGACTGCATTATCCTCCTCCCTGTCCTCCCTCTTCCAAAGCGACCCTATCAATGGGGAATGTGAGTCATGCATTGTGGGGGTAGTCAAGAGTTCTGGGGGATGGGCAAAGTCTCCGTGCATAATGCCCCAACTTGTGGCTCTAACATTCTTTTCTCCCCCTCTTCTGCAAATTTCCCTGAGCCACACTGGGGTCATTTTAGTTCTACTTCAGTGATGAGGTTTTGGGAGCCTCTGTGTCTCTGGGTATCTGGCTTAGTAGGCATTGGATGTTCTCTGTGTTTATCTCCTTCAGCCTTTTTCTAAGTCATGATCCCCAAGAATGCTGTATTCTTGCCCCTCACCCACATTACTGTATGGTTTCAGCTGGGGCCCTGGTGAAGTGTGATTGGTTGATTCTCAAACATTAGTCCACCTTTGGCCCACGCTATCTCATGATATAAATTACATTCAAACTACAAAAGTCCCATAGATTTTGACAATCCCAACATTGTTCAAAAATCCAAAGTCCAGAATCTCATCTTAGTTTCAAGGCAGAGTCTTAACAGTGAGACCTGTGAAATTAAAAGTAATATATCATGACACAGAATCAACATTCCCATTCCAACAAAGGAGGAATGGGTTCATAGCAAGAAAATATTGGACCAAAGCAAGACCAAAACCCAACAAGGGAAACATCATATCCTTCAACTCATGTCCAATATCTGAGGCTTTTGATAAATTTTTCTGGGCTCCAATAGTGATAAGGTAGCCCACCTCTCCAATTCTAATGACTGTAGGACATGTAGACTCATATCTTTTGGATCAGATCCACTCAAAGCCCAAGGCTGTCTTTGGTGCATATCCTATGATCCTGTCATCTCCAACATCCTGGTGTCTGGTTACAACTGCCACAGCAACTTTATAAAACTGGCAATATAGTTCATAGCTCTCTCCATCTTGCATCTTGTATCCCTGAAAAACCGTTGCCATGTGAATGACTACCAGTTTGTAATGGAGTTGTAGCAGCTTCTGTATATTGAGCTTGGTGAACAGGGAGCCCCTTTAGCATTCTCCTTTAGGCTTTCTCCTTTCAAAGAATTTTCATTTTTACCAGCTAGAGCCTTTAATAGGTTGAATCTTGCCCCTCAAGGCATCTGTCCTATTGTTCCAGGCAAGAACAGTAGGCTTCACTTTAGTGGTATTAACCTCTTTAACAATTGTTGTGTTATTGTCAGTAGTTTCCAGAACTTGAAACTTGTTCATATTACTCTTTTCCAAACTTTGCATTTTTTAAAATCTTTTTGCTGTTCATTTTGCTCTCTTTCATTGTACATTTGTATAAAAGCAGCTAAGAAAAGCCATACCACAGATTCAATGTTATTTTGACCTGAAATTTCCTTTGACGTAGTTGTCAGTCAATTATTCTTATATTTAGCCTTGCTCCATTTCACAGGATACAGGAAAAATGCAGCCAGATTCTTTGCCAGAATGCCACATGAACTGCCTCTATCCTAGTTTCTGAGAGAGGCCTTGTTCTCCCTTGAAACATTCATATTTTTTCAAATTTACTCCAGAATAACCCATTCAGCTCTGCTTCCCAGATTGAAAGGGTACTCAAGGCTATACACTTTTCCACATACCTCTTGCAAACCAGTTCCAAAAGACTGAGAAACACTTGGTCAGATTTATCCCAGCAATGACCCTACTGCTGCTACCAGTTTTCTTTGTCAATTTCTTTCTCATTACTGTGAACAAATACCTGACCAGAAGCAACTTATTGAAGGAAGAGTTTACTTCAGTTTGCAGTTTTGATGGGAAGCTTCATGGCATGGTGGGAGAAGTGGGGAGCCTATGTCATATTGTTGCAGCGTCAGGAAGTAGAGGAAGAATAGGAAGTGGGTCCAGATTATAAAGCCTCAAGACCTCCTCCACCCACCCTGTGACCCACTGACCCACTTTTGAAAGTCAGTCTCCACCTCCTTAGGTTCTATAATCTTCCTAAGATTGCCACCAGCTGAAGACTGGTGTTCAAATACATAAGCCAGATGTCCATCATTAGATGAATGGATAACAAAGATGTGGTATTCTAGCAGTAAGTAAGTAGCAGTAAGGAAAGATGAAATAATGAAATTAGAAAAAAAAATGATCAAATATGGAACAGATCATCCTCAGTGCGCTCACCCAATCACAAAAAGATAATCGTCGCATGGTCTCATATATCTGTCGCTCCTAACCTGAATCCACCTGAGATGCTGCCAAACCTAATAAGCACTCTGAAGACTAGATAATAGAGAGGGTGGGATGGAGGGAGGGTAAGGATGGGATGGAAATAGAGGGTGGGAGGGAGGACAAGGTTGGGGGGATACAAATAGGGAGCCTATGAGCATTTTTATATCCAAACCACAACACTAATAGAAATGATTTAATACTCTTATCTGGACCATAAATAAAATTAGATAACTACATCTATGTATTGAATTTGAAGCTTATCAAACTTGATATATTATCCATTTTTTATAAATAGCTTCATCATTAGAAAGATGGAAATATGTCCAGTAGAAATAAATTCACCAGAGAAATTGAGGATAAAAAGATGAATCTATTTGTGGTCATGGGAAATAATATGTGAAAATGAGCCTCAAAGGTAGGTCATGGATTCTTCCTACCTGGGAATATTTTAAGTGTGTATTGAAAGGAGCCCTCACTTCCTTGTTGAGCAAAGTATAGTTTGGATAAATATATTCATGTCTCAGATAGCTTTAGTAGTCTTCAACTTGTTTGAGAGATTAGACTTTAAAACATCAAAAATAATTTTAGGGCTAAAGAGCTTGCTCAGTGGTTAAAGGTACTTGCTTGCAAAGCCTGAAGGCCCAAATTCAATTCCCCAGTACCCACGCAAAGTCAGATGCACAAAGTGGCGCATTCATCTGGAGTACAGTTGTAGTAGCAAGAGACTCTGCCACATCTACTCATATTCTCTCTCTCTCTCTCTCTCTCTCTCTCTCTCTCTCACTGTTTCTTTCCTTTCAAATAAATAAAAAATATAAGAAAATAAATTTATATTATTTCTGACTATGCAGTTAGTAAGTTTAGGGTCCCTATAAATGGTAGATATGTCATTTTTCCAGCATGTTCAGAAAGAGAGACTAGAACCTAGATACAAGGACATTGCCTTTACTATTGAATGAAATCACATCACAAAGGAATATAAAATGTTATTAAAAAGTAGGAGTTTTACACTAGCCTCATTCATATTCTTTGCAAGGTTGGTTATAAACTCATCTAGTGCAGCATTTTTCACTAAAACTTGATCACCAGACAAGTGGTTCCTAAAGGTTTCAGAATAATATTGACTAACAACTTTTGAGGAGAGAAACCTGAAGGGTTCTGATGGTACATTTTAACATATTTACTACCTTAATTTAAAAATTACAATAAGACAGTTTTAATAAATTTAACAATAAATGCAATAAAATAAAGTTATACACTTAGTAATATTAATATTAAGTAAGTGGATATTTGCTTGATTTTGTTTTTTGTAGTTATTTTACTACATCTATCAATTATTTTGTACTTGTCTAAGTCTACCAAAAGGACATTTGTTTCTATACAGGTTTATTGCATTTATTGATTAATTATAACGTCCCATTAAAGTTTAGATGATAAAATAAAAATTAGTTTAAACATGTACTTACAAAGTTAACATAAAACTGACAGATAACCCCAAAAAGAAGTAGCTAAAAGCAAAAAAAAAAAAAAAATCACTGGGTTTGGTGGTGTACGCCTTTAATTACAGCAATGCAGAAGCAGAGGTAGGAGGATTGTTGCGAGTTCAAGTCCATCCTGAGATTAATTAGTGAATTTCAGATCAGCCTGGACTAGAGTGATACTCAAAAAAGCAAGCTGTAAAATAAATCTTTTCTCTTTCTTTCCATTATTCTACATACATTTCTAATGCTCCCTTTAATTTACATGTTGAAACTAGGTAGACACAGTCTTAAATTGTAATTCTTCCATGTAGAAAGTTCATAGAGTTTTAGCCATTGAGATACATGGGTTAGCAACGTATAGCTGCAGATTTTCTGATGAATCCAGGAGTTTAAACTAAGCATGCATCATTGTTTCCCCAAACTAGTGATACCCTTTTGTGAATACATTTTCCAAACGATAGGAAGAGACTATTGTAGATAATGTTTCTGCATTTAAACCCATAAGAATTATTGTGAAAGCAAGCGGAACTCATGAGAGACCAGGGGTTTGGAGTGGAGGAACCCTTGCAGTGAAAGGAATCAGGATTGACTTTAGAACCCATGCTACCTGAGCAAGCAGGTCAACGAGGCTGCCTCTAATGAAGGCCCATCCATTACCATGACAGGCGAACTCTTGCTGTAGATCACTTTCATGGTCTCCAAAGAAGCTGAGCAGTTATCAGTAACATTCAAAAATCCACTGGAAAGTCATTCATTTCACTTTATGGTCCTAATTAGCCATTTGTATAGTTCTATAATTAAATATGTTCCTTTCTCATCAAGTTTTCACTTTAGTAATGATACCACTGTGCCACAAACAGGCCCCATGCTGCTGGGTTTGGGACTTATTCATAGCATTTAATTGGTCACCCAGTGGTTAGCCAATAACCCCTTCTATGGGAAGCAACACTCTGAATGCTGTTAATGGGCTGGAGGCACAGTGATTGCCTCCTGGTACCCAGCAGTACTGGGAATAAAGCAATTTCCTCCACTGTGTTGTGTGCCCAATAGCTAATCCTCTCCACTCCTGAAATGCACACTATTTGGTTCTAAGTATTTGTGCTGGCTTACTTACCGCTGGGTTGTTAATAGGCAGTGATTCTTCAATGCTCCTTCAGTGAAGTTACAGTCTGCTTGCTGACTGCTAATTAAAACAAGTTTGCTCTCTAAGACTGCGACTAAAAGGTAGCAAGGTCATCCTATTTAATGCAGCAACCTTTCATTTAACAATGTTGATACACTACTCATATGTTCACGTTTTGTAAACTGGCAAGTCTATTATTGAGTGCTTCTAAAGAACCAAATTGAGCCTCAGACTACTCTGCTAAAATTGTTAACAACAACAACAACAAAAAGCTCTAGATTCTGTCAGACAGTTGAAAACCAAGGCTTCGTGAAAAGTTCTCTTTATTATATTTTGACTTCTGCAAACAAAAAAAAAAAATTGATTATATTATCCCCCCCAAATTAAATCCATTAAAGTAATATGTGGATGCTTTCTGCGTGTGTGATAGATGTAGGGCGGACCTGCTTAAAGGCTCAAATTTAAAAAGTAAGACAATCAGTAGAGGGCACTTTTCATCTTATAAACACACACATGTTAAGTCATAGAAGTGGGGTTCTGGGCAGGAAAATAGACAAAATTGTATAACCTGTCACAGATAGAAACCATGTTTTTATGAAGCATCTTATAAAGAGAATAAAAATAGTCTAATTGACTAAACTCTCAAGGTGCACTCTGTATCGTTCCTGGGATAAACCTCCAGGGAGACAAAGGAGGCTGCACAGTACTTTCTATGAGATGTACTCTCTCTTCCAGCTCTAGATACTTTTCAGAGAGCTGGGAGTGTCATTGTGATTATTTCCATACTCAAAATTAAACATCTTTACTTTAGAAATTATAATTATACTCACGATAATAAAAATATAGAAATAATTTTACAACTATACATTCACAACTCAAAAGTAAACAGGGATCTCAGATAATGTAGATGGATTTGAAAGCAAGAATTTAAATGTGTTTTGGTAGTTTGTCTTGTGTTGTACACATAGTAATTTGTGTTCATATGTAGTTGTGATTATATCAAAACAAATGCATATTTTCAACATAAAAAGTTATTAAAATTCTTTGTTACAATAAACCAATATCCTCCCTATTGCTCCTGCAGTAATAATTACTTGTATGTATTAAAGTAACAGAATAATATCCAGTGGTAATGATGGTTATATGTTAATTTTGCATCCCATGATTTAACTGATTTTTTTTATTTGCTCTAAGAGATGTGTGTGTGTGTGTGTATTTAACATTTTGTAACTATAAGAACATAATACTTCAAGGCTGGGCATGGTGGCGCATGCCTTTAATCCCAGCACTTGGGAGGCAGAAGTAGGAGGATTGTTGTGAGTTCAAGGCCACTCTGAGAATACAGAGTGAATTCCAGGTCAGCCTGGGCTAGAGTGAAACCCTACCTCAAAAAACCAAAAAAAGAAACAAAGAAAGAAGAAAGAAAGAAAGAAAGAAAGAAAGAAAGAAAGAAAGAAAGAAAATAATATTTCATAATAGAGAAAAGTATTTCCCAAGTTTTTGCAGTTTCCTTTTCATTGCTGGGACAAACAACCAACCAGAAGCAGCATATGGGAGGATAAAGTTTATTTCTGGCTTACAGAATCCAAGGGAAGTTCTATCATGGTGCAAGAGGCTGGCTCACTTCATATATCCACAGCAGAAAGTCAAAAGCCAATCTCTGTAAGAAAAAACAGCCAGAGGTCAAGCTAGCTCTCTATACACTTAGTAGGTTTAGACTCAAGATCCACCCCCAGGGGCATGGGTAACACTTACTGAAGACTAAGTAGCAGGCCTAATTAAAAATACCTGTGTCTATTGTGGACATACCTTCACATTCAAACAACTACATTGCAACCATAACTGCTGTAGACTCCTGATCATATCACAATGTAAATTGCATTCAATCCAACATTAAAAGTCCTCATAATCTACTAATTTTAACACTGTTCAAAGGCCCAATGTCTCATCTGAGATTCAAGACTGTGTCATAACTGTGAGCACTGTAAATCAAAGCACAACTTCCATACTTCCAACACATAATGACACATTCCAAGTCCAACATTCATAACCAGTGATGAAGAAATCTTGGGGTTTCCAATTCCACCCCTACAGTTGATTTGTTCATGGTCCAGGATTCCATGCTAAGCCATCAGCTCTCTGTATCAGATTTTCCAAAGTACTGGTATATTTAAAAATCCTCAGGTGTATATTCTGAACCACAGTTCATCTTTATAGTGCCATAAAATGGCCTTACTTGGCCTCCATATAGGGATATCAACCTTGCTACAAATTGCTACATCTGTACAGCTTTAGGAACCATGTGCACTTCATGACCCACTTCTCTACATTTTTCATGCTTCCAAAACCAGTACCAAATTTATAAATCTAGGGGAGAATAAAGCTTGACTTTGAAGAACATGATATGCTTTCACTAGTCTTCCTTCAAGCCAACTCATTTCAAAAGAATTCTAATTCATATATATATATATATTTCTGATTTTACATTCATAGTATTGGTTCCATTATCCTCCTCCCTGTCCTCCCTCTTCCAAAGGGACCCTCATCAATGGGGAATGTGGGTCATGCATTGTGGGGGTCATCAAGAGTTCTGGGGGGTAGGCCCCATTCTCTGTGCATAATGCCCCAACTTGTGACTCTAACATTCTTTCTGCCTCCTCTTCGGTGAGTTTCCCTGAGCCACATTGGGATCATTTTAGTTCTGCTTCAGTGATGAGGTTTTGGGAGCCTCTGTGTCTCTGGATATCTGGCTTAGTTGGAGTTGGATGTTCCAGAAAAAGGCTGAAGAAGAATTCTAATTCTTACTAGATTAAGCCTTCCACTTTTGGGTTCACCCTCAGGTATATTTTCCATTGCCCTAATGCACCTTAATGGTGGTAATCTGCTTAACAATTGCAGTTTAAATAACCAAAAAACAGTTTCTGTGCCTGTACTTTCAAACTAACTTGAATTTTTCTTGTGATAAACCATATATTTTTCATATCTTTCTGTTGTATACCTTCCACCAAGCATACCAGTCCATTACATTTTAGTTGAATTTTGCTTAAATTCTCAGGGTACTGTCAGAATTTACCTAGCCTTTCCACCAGTTGCCCAATTCTAACAAAGTGCTCCTCTTCCACTTTGAAAGTTCATAAACTGAACCTTAACACTCTCACCAGAATAGCCCATAAAGTTCTACTTATAGACCTGAAAGGCTTCGCCAGTCCAAAATACCAAATAATTCCCCATTCTTCTTGCAAACACGTTCCATAAAACCAAAACCTATATGCTAAGAGTCATTGTATGGATGAACCCATTTCTTTGTACCAATTTACTATTGCAGTTACCTTCTCAGTGTGGGGCAAACACCTGTCAGGAAGAAGCTGAGGGGAGGAAAGGGTTTATTTCAGGCTTACAGATTCCAGAGGAAGCTTCATCATTATGGAAGAATATGGGTCACTTCCATATATCCATGGCAGAATGAGAAAAGCCAGCACTGACACACATAAAGAGCCAGAGGTCAAGCTGACTCTCCATGCATCTAGTAGGGTGGAGCTCAAGATCCACCCTTCCCAGTGACATATCTGCTGTAGCAAGTCTCTGCCTGCTGAAAGCTAAGTAGCAAGCTTAACCAAAAATGCTTGAGTCTGTCAGAGAAACACATTTACATTCAAACCACCACACCAGTAGAACAGCTTCTGTTTCTTCTTCATGTCTAAGTCCCCTGACTAGGGCTTGGAATTCTTGGGTGAATAAAAATGGTAAACATCATTATTCTGACCTTTCCTCTAATCTTAGGGGAATAGCTTTCTGTTTTACACCAGTAAGAATAATATCATGTTTTTTGTCATGTCAAGGTAAATTTCTCATATGCCTCTGTTTCTCAGGTTTTAACCTGGAAGAATGATGAATGTTGCCAGATGGTTTGTTTCCATTTGTTGAGATGTCCATGTATTTTTATACTTCATACTGCTTATATGATAAATCACACAGATTGAACCTTCTGTGCATCCATCTAAGTTCAGTTTCCTCCAGCAATCGCTACTCTTGGAGTGTTTTTGTTTGCCTTTGGTATCAGGGTATCCTGGCCTGAATAAAATGATTTGAAGCAACTCTGTCTTCACTGAAATGATGCGTATTCATTTCTAGTTCACATTTTTGAAAGTGGATGTTTGGTTATTAATTCAATATTAGGATTATTATTATGCTCAGATTTTCTATTTCTTCATGATTCTATATATTAACTAAAAACTAACTGAAGAAGTAACTAAAAAAACAGTACCATTTAAAATATTTATTTAAAAAAATTAGACCTAATAGTGTAGGCTTTTATTACCATATACTTGTGAGGCTGCAGTAGGAGATCTCACATTTCATGGCAGATTTGATGATTTAGTGAGGGGTCTAGAGACATGACCCAGCAGTTAAAGGCACTTGGTTGCAAAGCTTGATGGCCCAGGTTCATTTACCCAATACCAAACAAATGCATACCCACAAAGTCATACATACATATG
Organism: Orientallactaga sibirica; assembly: GCA_036365145.1. Classification (NCBI taxonomy): domain Eukaryota; kingdom Metazoa; phylum Chordata; class Mammalia; order Rodentia; family Dipodidae; genus Orientallactaga; species Orientallactaga sibirica. The sequence goes on from JAEOAD010000001.1 coordinate 61,098,119, forward strand.
CAGTTTGTCTGCAGTGGCAAGAAGTCTTGGTGTGCCCATACTCACACTTTCAATCAGTTTCTCTCTGTATGTTTCTCTTGCTTTAATAAATAAATAATTTTAAAAATAATTTTTAAAATATTTTTTAAAAGTATTGGTCACAGGAAGGGCTGGAGAGATGGCCTAGCGGTTAAAGTGCCTGCCTCCTAAGCCTAAGAATGCTGGTTCCAATCTCCAGCAGTTCCAATCTCCAGGTCCCATGTTTAGCCAGATGCAAAGTGATGCAAGGGTGCAATGCTGCACTTGACCACAAGGGGGTGAACGCATCTGGATTTCCTTTGCAGCAGCTGAGAGGCTGCTGGCACGTCCATCTCTATCTGTCTTCCTCTCCCTCTCTCTCTCTGTCTCTCTCTGTGTCTCTCTCCAAAAAAAAAAAAAAAAAAAAAAGTATTGGTCACAGGTAGAAGTCTTTCCCTAAATTCAGTCTCTTGTAATACACACACACACACACACACACACACACACACACACACACAGACAGAGAGAGAGAGAGAGAGAGAGAGAGAGAGAGAGAGAGAGAGAGAAATAGCATTAAAAGAACAAAACATTTAGGCATACACTTAACTGAGGTGGTAAAACAATCATATGATGAAAATAACAGGATACTGATGAAATTAAATAAATAATAAAGAATGGAAAACAAATCTCACCTGAATGGATTAGATTACTTTATATAGTCCATACTAACCAAAATGATGTAGATATTTTGTGATCACTATTAAAATCCTAACAGATCATTCTATGAAAATTGAAAACCATCCAAAATTCATATAGAACCACATCAAAAATATCTTCAAAAAGAAAAATAAATCTGGGGGCATCACATTTTATATGCATAATATATTACAAAGTTACAGTAATTAAACATAATGGTTCTTGTTGAGGTTGGTGAGATTTCTCAGTGGTGAAGGCATTTGTTTGCAATGCCTAATGTCCCAGGTTCGATTCTCCAATACCCACATAAAGCCAGAAGCACAAAGTGTCCCATACACCTGGAGTTCCTTTGCAGTGGCTGGATGCTCTGGCATTCCCATCCTTTCTGTATCTCTTTTATCACTCTCTGCTTGCAGACAAATAACTAAAAATATTAAAGAAGCATAATGGTGCTTGTAGACTGAATGTTGTGTCATTCAAAAAATCTATATATTGCAATTCTATGTCCGAATGCCCTACCATGAAGTGGGAGTCCATTGGAAGGTTACTAAATCTTGATGGTGGATATCATATGAATTAATATACTGGTCCTATTAGAAAAGACCTTAGATAACACTCTAACCTTTTTCTGTTATGTAACAACAAGCAAAAGGGCAGCTACTTATGATCTAATAAGTGCACCATTATTACATACTGAGAATATACAATGGAAAAAGAAGTGACTCAACAAGTGGTATTGAGAAAGAAATGGATATTTGCAGGCAAAACAATGAAATTGGATATACATATCACACCATATGCAAAAACCAATTCAAAATGGAATAAAGACTTAATTGTGACATTTGAAAACATGAAACTCCATAAAGAAAATATAGGGGGAAAGTTTATAGCATCAATCTTTGTATTGATCTGTTGGATATGGCACCAAAAACAATGTAATGGAAAGTAAGAAAAAAATGGACAAGTGTGTCTACACTTAGTGAAAATCTGTGAGTCTGAAAGAATAATCAACAGAGTGAAAAGACACCATACAAATGAGACATAATATTTAACAGATCATATAATTGATATAGGGTTAATTTGAAAAATATATAAGACCTCCAAGAACTCAATGACAAAATAAAAATGTTATTTGATTTAGAGATAGGCAAATTATAAGAGTAGACGATTATTTCAAAGAAAATAACAATTGACAACAGTGACATGGAAAGATATTCAACATTATCACTATCACAGGAATAAAATACAAACACATGAGACATTAGGATGAGCACTACAAAATCAAAACAGAAAAGGAAAGGATTGTCAAGGATGTGGGAAAAACATATTACAAGCAGAGGCTAGACATTACTTTTGCCACAGCAGATGGAAAATAGCAGCAGGAAAATGATCCGATCTCCGGCAAGGAGAAGCTGGATATACACTCCAAAGCTGCCCCCTTCCCAGCAACATACTACCACCAGCAAGGCTTCACCACCTGAATTGCCACTGGCTGGATACTGAGAATTCAGGACAAATGAGTTTATGGGGGACATCTGATTCAATCCACCACCTAGAATAATCCCATTTTTAATTTATTGAAGAACCTCATCATACCATGCACTATTTTGTATTTACAACAGTACAGGAAAATTTCAGATTTACCACATTCATTTCTCCTTAGTCACCAAGATAGTCTCATTTGTGCCCAGAGCTTGCCAATTCAGCTAGACTGCCTAGCTAGCTTGACTAGAAGGTCTGGATCCCCTGTCTCTGCCTCCCCAGTGCTGGCATAACAGACCAGCATCTCTGCCCTCTCAGCATTCGCAAGGTGCTGGGAGTTGAGACTCATCCTCACACTTTAATAGCAAGTGCTTAAGTAGCTGAGCTGTCTCTATAGCCCCCAAGACCATTATTCTTGATGTGGAAAGAAGCAAAGTTAAACATCAAATTTGAAAGAGCTAGGGATGTAGCTTAGTAGTTAAGCATTTGAATAGTATATCACAACTTTGAATTAAACCTCATCACTATAAAATTAAAAAAAAGAATGAATAAATTAAAAATGGTTCATTTAATTTCAATATAAGACAGTTTACTTGTAATAATCTATTCTACATAAAGAAAACATTTTTACTTTCAATTTTACCTTTATTCATTTATAACTTAGAAATGATAGTTTTTCATGTTTCTTGGGGGATTCAGTTGCCCAGAGTACCAGTACATTTGATAATTTATTGTGTCTTACCTGTGTTGCTTGTGTGTGAAGTGCTGGCCAGAGTGAAGACTATAGTTAGATCGCCCACAAAAGCAGACTAGAAACTGATCAGCTGCTAGTTATTGAAAGAAAACTTTGTTATTTTTGTTTTTGAGGAGAGTGTTGTTTCCTTTAGTAAGTGGGCACCAGGAAGTTAGAAAGTCAGCTTGTACTGTGATAGGAGGACTCAGAGCACTAAAAGGTCTATTGAACTGGGTGTTGATTATATAGCAAATGCTCAGCAGTATTTACTGAGGAACAGTTACTGTGCATGATTTGAGCACAAGGAATTCTCCATTGCACACATCAAGAAGAGGCAAAGACATTTTCACCATGGACACTAATCCTGAGCTGGGTGGGAGGTATGGGTGGTTAAAGGACTATAGCTTCATGCTATACTGCATCCTCTGACCACTCTCTGTTCAGGTGTGGTGGCCAAGATGGCACAATGCTACTAGAGACTAGAAGAGATGACAGGAATAAGAGATATTTTATAGGGAGAAATGGATGGGATGTTACGGATGACGGGGAATGAAAGAGTTTAAAAGGATACTATACTTTTAAGTTTGGGCTACTGGTTCAGAAGGAATATAACAATAAAGATATAGCATTAAAAAGATGGCTTAGCAGCTAAGGCACTTGCCTGCAAAGCCCAAGGACCTAGGTTCAATTCCCCAGTACCCACATAAGTCAGATGCAGAAAGCAGCACATGCATCTGGAATTCATTTGTGGTGGCTGGAGGATCTGGCACACCCATTTTCTGTCTATCTGTCTCTCACTCTCTCTCTCTCTTGTTCTCTTGATAACTAAATAAATAAAATTAAAAAATAAAGATATATAGGGACAAATGGGGGGTAATAAAGTAGATGGAAATAGTTTCAGAATGGGAATAATTTAAATAATAAATTTAATTGCAGCAATAATGAGGAAAAGACTAATATTAACCTGGTAGGTTTTCATGAGCATTGAGTTAGTTAATAAGTAGAGAGTTTGAAATAAAATATATTTAAAAATAAGTACAAAGTTTGTGGAGTGATGCCTGAATATATAAATCAATAAATAATAATAATTATTAATGAAGGGCATAACAAGTAAATTAATATACAATAAATAGACTATCATGGTAAATAGGATTATGCACATTGAAGAAAGTTTCCACCATAACAAACATACATGAACATCAGGCAATTTTGTAGTCTCTATCATTAATACAATTTAGAATAAAATATTGAATTCAAAATTAGAATACTTTTCTATGGTAAAAGAAGTAACGTTAAAATATAAACTAAATTTTTAATAGATGGGTGGAAATATGACACTCCATGTGAGTATATGATAATAAAAGATGTTCTAAATTAAAGATGAAAGAAGGGAAACAGCTGAGTTTGAACTTTCACTTCTGTTATACTCTCTGTGACTGGAAGAGCAGAACAAGGCATGCTGTACCAAAGAGATGATACCACAGGTGGAGGTGCAGGAACAGAAAATAGTTTAGAGAAGACCGAGGGTTCTGATAGGAAATGTGGAGAAGGCAGCTGCGACAAGGACAAGATCCTGGCACCAGGAAAACAAGGCTTTGCTTGAGGAGACTGAAAAGGCAGTATCCTCTGCACTAAGAAGGGAAAGGAATTCAATGATTCCAGGCAAATAGCAAAAGAAGAGAGAAAAATGAAATCAATATATTCAAGAGAATGAAGAATCCAAGACCAGCTCTGGCTACAAAGTAAGCCTTGTCAAAAACAAAACAAAACAAAACAAAACAAAAAAAGAACAGATAGAAGATGGGTATGGATGCACATTCTTTTAATCCCAGAACTCAGGAGGCTGAGGTAGAAAAAATGTCTATGAATTTGAGGTTTGAGGTTAGTCTGAGACTATACAATGAATTCCAGGTTAGCCTAGACTAGAGTGAGACCCTACTTCAAAAAATGCAAAACAAATAAACAAACAAACTACAAAAAAAAAAAAGCAAACAGGAAGAAATAAGGAAGAAAGAAAAAGCAAAGAAATTGGCTGTGTATGAAAACATTTTCTATAAATCATAGCATTATAATTTGAGATGCTTTATCACTAAACAGTAGACAAATGAGATGAATATGTGAAACACTCATATGAGTTATAATAATCTCAAAAATGTTGCTATTAAAACAGTTTAATTTATGGTGATAGTTTGTGTGTAACGTGAAAATAAAATTTAAAAGAGATTTCAGTACTCATAGTGTTGCAGTCAGGTTCGCATATCTGGAAGAAAACACCCAACCAAGAACAGCTTGTGGAGAAAAAGAAAAGGGTTTATTTTGGGTTATAGACTTGAGGAGAAGCTCCATGATGGCAGGGGAAAATGAAAGCAGGAGAAGAGGGTGGATATCCCCTCCTAGCCAACATCAGATTGACAACAGCAACAGGAGAGTGTGCCAAACACTGGCAAGAGGAAGCTGGCTAAAACCCCCATAAGCCCGCCACCAAAAATACATAGCCTCCAGGAGGATTCAATTCCCAAATTGCCATCAGCTGGGGACCTCAGCATTCAGAACACATACGTTTATTGGGAACACCTGAAAACACACAGAAAACATAAAATGAAATTAAAATTTAAGTAAAAGTTATCTAAGAAACTAACTTTTTAGATGTCTACTATATTACATTTATTTCACATTGAAAGTTACCTGGTCTTTTTGTCAAAATAATTATTTTCTTATGAGTCAAAAACTGTTTTAGATCTGGAGAGCTGGCTTTGTGGTTAAGGTATTGGCCTGCAAAGCCAGAGATAAAAGTTTGACTCCCCAGGACCCACATAAGCCAGATACGTAAGTTGGCACATGTGTCTGGAGTTCATTGCAGCTAGAGGTCCTGGCATGCCCATTCTCTCTCTCTCTCTTTGTCTCCCTCTTTCTCTTTCTCTCTTTCAAATAAAATGAAATAAATGTTTAAAAAAAGCTATTTTAGCAGCAGAAAGAACCATAAGTTACTGATAAATCACTACTGTAGCCTCAACATTACTCAGGCCAGTAAAGATATTAAGATATTATGTTTTATTTATATGTTGGTTCTTTCTTTTACATTTTCATACATGTGTGATACATTTTGATTTTAAGCACCCCACATTACTCTTCCTTAATCCCCTAAATCTCAGCATACTCCTTCTTATCCCTTACTAATGACTATGCAGGGAAGACTATCCCTGACAACCTTTAACTGTCATTATTAACTCATATGGAGAGGAGTGGTCTCCCAAGTCCCTCCTCTATCTATAACTGGTTTCATCAATGCACAGGTATGCATCATCACATCTGGTGTAAGTTCACGAGTGCAATGTCCTTACCATGTCCAGGTGCCAGAGTTCCATAGTGCTACTCCCCGTTCTCCAACTCTTATATTCTTCCCACATTCTCTTCCACAATGTTCCCCAAGACTGGGAAAGGAAGATGTGTATGTCTCATTTAGGCCCAGGACTCATTAGTAACTTATTTTCAATACTTACCACTTATGATTCTCTGCATTGACTTCACACTGTCAAACAAAAACCAAAACAGCTCCTCTGATAGGGGCTTAGGGCAGAACTGATCTGTGGATACACAAAATTTAGCAAGCAGTGTGACAACAAACATGTGAACTCAAATATTTTAACTGGAGTATAGAAGTAGGGACACAAAGTCACTAATTAAATGTATATACTGACAATGTTGAGTATTCAAACAAAACAGAAATATATCAAACCAATACAAATTAAAAAACCAACAGCACACAAATGAAGTCACCTTTAAAGATAATCACGTTACAAGCAGGTAAGCTAGCAGCTGTGAGTCAATTTGTGTTCGAATAGAAATATATGATGTCCAGCTGGGTGTGGTGGTGCATGCCATAGTGAATTCCAGGTCAGCTTGGGCTATAGTAAGATCCTACCTCAAAAAACCAAAATGAGGAAAAAAGAAAAGAAATTTATGAAATCTATAGTAGGGATGTTTAAGAACATGGGAAACTGAATCTCTCCAAGATGTCAGAGGAAGGCAAGTCATAATCCATAATGATATAGAGTATGCTCTTACAAAAAGTGAAGTTAAATGATTTAAGTCTAAATTTAATTTTATGGATACAAATGTAAACAGTGCTTATATAAAATAAGCAATAGTAGAAATTGTTCTAATTTTTTTAATATATATTTTTTATTTATATTATTCTGATTTTACATTCATAGTATTGGTTCCATTGTCCTCCTCCCTGTCCTCCCACTTTCAAAGGGACCCTCATCAATGGGGAATGTGGGTCGTGCATTGTGAGGTTAGTCAAGAGTTCTGGGGGGTATGTCCCAGTCTCTGTACATAAAGCCCCAATTTGTGACTCTAACAATCTTTCTGCCCCTCTTCCGAGAGTTTCCCTGAGCCATATTGGGGTCATTTTAGTTCTGCTTCAGTGATGAGATTTTGGGAGCCTCTGTGTCTCTGGATATCTGGCTTAGTTGGAGTTGGATGTTCTCTGTGTTTATCTCCTTCAGCCTTCTTCTGGTGTCGTGATCGCCATGAACGCTGTATTCTTACCCTTCCCCTGCGTTGTTCTATGGTTTCAGCTGGGGCCCTGGTGAAGTATGGTTAGCTGATCCTCCCTTCAGGTTCATTGTCCACCTGAAAAAAGATAAGCAAATTCTCCAATGGAGAGAGAAGTTAGTACTAGATAGAAGGGATGACCATCTATGTTTTGGAGGGAATTTTATATGCGTTGGCTCTCTTCTAGCCCACATTTGGTGGTATCTTGATCTTGGAGACTGAGCTCATTTTTTGTACATGGTTTTGACTTATTTCCCAGTCACAGCAATGAGTTCCATTCCACTGAGTGGATCTATTAGCCAAATCAAGAGCAGTTGGTTACCCACCATGGCTGTTTGCCACTACTGAACTTGTGTATGAGCATTACGTCAAGTTGTTTCCTGCTGGGTATCTTAGACTGCAAGTTGTTTGGACCAATGTCAGACATTTTCCCCCAGTTGCTCGTGTAGCATCCTCTGGTACTAGACTAGCTAACTGCCTGGGGACTGACCTTCTTCCAGATTCTGGCCAGGTCTCTCTGTGTTTGGTCTCACACATGTATGCTGTCTTCGACAGTAGGGTCTTACCATTAACCTTTGGTGGGTCACCAACAACTCTGACAGAAGAGCTGGAATCAACCCAGGTGTCCATCACTAGATGAATGGATAACAAAGATGTGGTATATCTATACTATGGAATTCTATGTAGCAGTAAGGAAAGATGAAATAAGCAAATTTGAAGAAAAATGCTCAAACATGGAACAGATCATCCTCAGTGAGCTCACCCAAGCACAAAAAGATAATTGTCACATGGTCCCGTTTATCTGAATCCATGTGATATGCAGCCAAACCTAATAAACACTCTGAGGCCCAGACAAGAGGGAGGTGGGATGGAGTGAGGGTAAGGGTGGGAAGGAACAAGAAGGTGGGAGGGAGGACAAGGGGGGGATACAAATTGGGACCCAAAAGGAAAAGATACTATAAAACCCTTTACTCTGAACAACAGGCTAAAACATTGATCCTTCAGCAGGCCCGCAGAGGGAACACTTGAACCACAGGAACCTGGAGAGAACATCATGAAGGCCAACATTAATCTTGTCCTGCTTCTCTTCTCTTCTCTCTCTCTCTCTCTCTCTCTCTCCCTCTCTTCTCTATACTCACTTTCTCTTTTATATTATCTATCTTTTTCCTCCCTCACCTTCCTAGACTTATAACACCCAGTGCCAGCACAGGGGTTAACTTCCACAATGAACTGTTGATCTGAAACACCTACAAGGTTTCCCAAAAAAGAAATTGTTCTAATTTTTATTAGCAAGCATAGATATGATAATGGTCAAGACAGAAGGAATGACTCCCAGAAGAGTAATGTGTAATGGATGTAAACTGACAAGATAAACAGAGATTTAAGATACATTGGAAGGAAAGGGCACTGATAGTAAGTGAACTGCCTTCCAGAAGTGTCTTCAGGACAAGACCTATGGGTGGATGTATTTTCACAAATATAGTTTATTTTACATGTGTATATCATTTTCTTGGATACTTTTTCAAGAATTTTGAAAATGAGTCTCTTAAGGGCAGCCATCCAAGCTCCGTGTGGTCTGCTCCTGGTAAAGGCAGTGCGTGCTCTCAGAGCAACACTGCTGCACTTTACAAGACTTTTGGGATCTGACCTGACATCCTCTGAAAGTTGTTCGTAGAAGCAGGGGAAAGGGAAATGATCACAATCATGGAACAGAGGTGAACACTAGTGACTTAAAAACAATTAGAAAGAAACAATAAAAACCTGAGACCATTAAGCATAGTTGCAAAAAAAATTTTTTTTGAGGTATGGTATCACTCTAGCCCAGGCCCCAGATTGACCTGAAATTCACTATGTAGTCATGAACTCATGCTGATCCTCCTACCTCTGCCTCCCAAGTACTGGGCTAAAGGCATGCACCACCACATCCTGCTTAGTTGCAAAGTTTTTAAAGGAATTTACATGTTGGAACTTGTGAAAAATGATACAGAAGTAGTGCAGTACAAGGTGCGGTGCAGTATGGTGTCCAGTATAGGGTCCAGGACAGGATCAGTGTGGTGCAAGAATACATGTAGTGCAGGCTTAGCATGGTGCTGGGTTCAGTGTGGCGTAGGACATAGTACCATATAGGGTGCACTGCTTGGTTAGTGTGGTGCAGACTTAGTGTGGTATAGGGCTCAGTGTAGTGCAGGTCATGGTGCCATACAGGGTGCATTACAGGGCTCAGTGGGGCTCAGACTTAATATGATACAGGGCTCAGTGCAGTGGAGGTCCCGGTGCCACATAGGGTACAGTACATGGTCAGAGTAGTGCAGCCTAAGTGTGGTGCAGGGATCAGTGTGGTATAGAGCTCAGTCAGTGTGTAGTGCACTACAGGGTGCAGTTCAGTGTAGGGTGCAGTGCAGGACTCGGTGCAGTACAGGGCATGACCCTCAGACACAGCACACAGCTGCAGTTAGACAGTGACTTCATTTTGACACATATGAGTAAAACCACACCATATTCAAGGAGGAGAGTAAATGTTCTTTATGTGAATAAAGAAATAGATTTTATTCAGGGCAATAACAGTTTTCTCTTTTCAAGTTGGTGGTTTCCAGAAATTTTCTAGAAATCAGTGAAAAATGAAGTAACTCCATCTCCATTCTTACTCCAGTAGTGACAAAGAAATTAAACTTCATAAAGCCACACACCCAGTAACTGGGTGAAGGGACTTTAGACCATTGAAAACCAGGGATCAAATACAACCAAGAAAAAATGAAAAACCTTTTAAATCGGCCACACACAAATTCCTCTTTCTCTCTTATAAATATCTATTGATCTGTAAAAAAGTGCCTTCAGTTAAGAACATACAAGATAAATTAATAATTGTCACCAAAATTAATCAAAAGCAATAATAAATTATATAGAAGGTAGAGATATGCAGCAGAAGAACAATGTGAAAATCTGAATGACTCGTGGTGATGAATTTTCAAAATGCCAAGAAACAAAGAAATAAATATCAAGGGATTAGAAAATTCAGAAACACAGTATAAGTACTGTCAATTTTTTGTAGGCTTTTATTTATGACGGTCAATAATTTGCCACTGTACAGGAAAACTATCATATTACCTTTTCCAGCATTTTTAAAATTTCTTTTAATTTTACATTCATGTTGGTGCTTCTGGTAGCCTCCTCCCTGTCCTCCCCCCTCCGAAGGGACCCTCCTCATTGGGGAATGTGGGTCATGCATTATGGGGGTAGCCAACAGTTATGGGGGAGAGGCAAAGTCTCTGTGTATAATGACCCAACTTGTGGCTCTAACACTCTTTATGCCCCCTCTTCTGCAAATTTCCCTGAGCCACATTGGGTTCATTTTAGGTCTGCTTCAGTGTTGAGGTCTTGGGAGCCTCTGTGTCTCTGGATATCTGGCTTAGTAGGAGTTGAATGTTCTCTGTGTTTATCTCCTTCAGCCTTGTCCTGGTGTCGGTTTCACCAAGAAAGCTGCACTCCTGCCCATTTCCCCAATTACTCTATGGTTTCAGCTGGGGCCCCAGTGAGGTGTGATAGGCTGATCCTCCCTTCAGGTTCGTCATCCATCTGAAAAAGAAAAGTAAATTCTCCAATGGAGAAAGAATTTAGTACCACATAGATAGAATGGCCATAGTTATTTTAGAGAGGATTTTATATGCATATGCCCTCTTCTAGCCCACATTTGGTGGGAGCTTGATATTGGAGAATGGGCTTATATTTTGTACATGGTTTGGACTTATTTCCCAGTTCCAGCTATGAGTTCCATTCCACTGAGTGGATCTATTAGCCAAATCAAGAGCAGTTGATTACCCACCATGGCTGTGTGCCACTACTGCACTTGTTTGAGTATCATGTCAGGTTGTTTACTGCTGAGAAGCTTAGACTGCGAGTTGTTTGGACAGATGTCAGTCATTTTCCCCCAGTTGCTTGTGTAGTAGCCTCTGGCAGTAGACAAGCTAACTGTCTGGGCACTGACCCTCTTCCATATTCTGACTAGTTCACTCCATGTTTCGTCCCAACAGCATATGGTGTCTTTGGCAGTAGGATCTTACCATTAACTTTTGGTGGGTCATCAAGAACTCTGAACTCTGACAGAAATCTGTCTTTTTTTTTGGGGGGGGGGAAACCTTGTAGGTCTCTCTGAATAGCAGCTCATTGTGAAAGTTAGCCCCATGCTGGTACTGGGAAGTACAAGTCAGCACCAAGGAAGGTGAAGGAAGAAAAAGATTGGTTATATAAAAGAGAAAGAGAGCATAGAGAGGAGAGGGAGAGAGAGAGAGAGAAACAAGAAAAGATTAAGGTTAATCTTCATGATGTCCTCTCCAGATCTCTGTGGTTCAGGTGATTTCCTACCTCTTAGTTATGTCAGAGTTATATCCCCAAAACACACTTTTAATTTTATTTTTCTTTCTTTATTTATTTATTTAGAGAGAGAGAGAGAGAAGAGAGAGAGAGAGAGATAGTGAGAGAGAGTGACTGGAAGCACATGTGTCACCTTGGGTACATGGATACTGGGGAATAAAACCTGGTCCACACACTGTTTATTATGTGGTAAATTTCCTGACATGAATAAGAAGAGGAGTATAGAAGGCACCTCATCTCTTAGACATTATCAGAGAAAAAGTTTTGGAATAAAAAAAGAGGAAAAAATCAGAAGTTACAAAAATTAATGTTTTTAGACCAGGGCTTTGGGTATGCTAGAAAGCACTGTACCCTGAGCTCCATCCCCATCCCAGTACTAACCATTAAAGACATAAGTGTGTGAACCTATATCACAGATATTCCAGGGACAAGGAGACAACTCATATTTCTTGGTCATACAAAAAAAATCAGTTAATTTTTATTCATGGATATGGAATATGCCTGTAGTATTGTGGTAGTTTAAACCAGGGCCTTACTCAAATACAGAACAAAACAATCAAGGTCTTAAAATCAGTGGATAAACAACAGAAAGTCCTATGGCACAGGGATAAGACAAGAGCAGTTCCTGATGGAGGTAGGAACAATGCCAAAGCCATACTTCAGCCATTCCCCATCCAGTTCTGATCTTCCTTTTTTTCCCCCTAGATGTGTATTATTTGTGTGGCTCAGAAAATGACAAAATGAAAACAAAACCTTGGTTTCACAGCTATGATTCCCTTAGTTTCAGTCAGAACAGATATATAACACTTTTGGAAGATAGCCTTACAAGTCATATTCTAAAACACGTATAGGATCATATTTTTTTTTTTGTTTTTGATTATTTTATTGATAACTTCTATACTTACAGACAATAAACCATGATATTTCCCTCCCCTCCCCCATTCCCCTTCAGAACTCCACTCTCCATCATATGCCCTCCCTCTCTCCATTAGTCTCTCTTTTAATTGAGTTGTACCCTTCCTTTGGCTCTTACATTCTTTCTGCCCCATGTTCTGCAATGGACCCTGAGTCTTGGAGGGTGTGATAGAGATGGTTCAGTGCTGACACTCCATCCCATCTTCTCAGCACTATGTTGCCTTTTGGGTCATCCCAGTGGGCATTGCCATTTGAAAAGAGAAGCTTCTGTAAACAGAAGTGAGAGTAGCATTGATATGTGAATATGAACATTAAGTGCAGTGCTTTCAGGGCAGTTTGGTGGGAATAACATATACATTTAGACAAACAAAAGCAGGCTTTATACCTCTAAGGCTCATGACATCCCCTGCCATAGACTTTTGATTAGTTTTTTCAGTACCGGGCATCTATTCTCTCCCATAAATCAGGCCTTCAGTCCAATTAGGGAGCAGTTGGTTTCCCAAAGATCAAACATAACACTATTGCACCCATTTGGTCATTTTGGCCTGTCTGGCCAAACTTGAGTTTTCCTGTGTCCACTGTTCACCACTGATGATTTCTCCCATACTGCTGCATGCAGTGCAGCTTTTTCCAGCTTTCAGTTGGCTGTTCTGCAGGGAGAAGGTTTTCTGCTCAGCACCAGCTTGATTTCTCAGTGACCTTGCTGCTCAGGCAAGTTAGGTCTTCAGCAATAGGGTCTTACCATCTGTTTCTCAAGGGAAACCAAGGGCCTTGGCAATAGCCTGTAATGTTTTGGAGTCAACATAGACCTCTCTAGCCAACAACTCACTGGAAGGTATCCCATCCCAGGTACTGAAAATTTTTAGTAAGAATCTATAGCTTCTGGATGTGCCATTATACAAAAAAGTAGGTTTACATAAGTCTTATTCAGAATATTTTTAATTTTGATTGACCCTCCCCCCACCCTTCTTTTACACTTTCTCTTCCCCTGGCCTTGCTTAGGCCTTTCCCCTGCCTATAATCTGTTTTTCTATTTCATTTATACAATACCATCCCCTTAAGTACTTCCCTGTCCTCCCTCCCTTATAAGCTTTTTCTAATTACTGGCCTCTGCTACCAATTTTTGGTTCTGTTTGTATCTATGGTACTAGCAGCCTTTTAAGGGTAAATTTTACTCTTCATTGTTTTCCATTGTCTTCAAACAATTGTTTCTTGTTTGCTTTGTTTAGTTTCAAAGTTTCCCACAGGAAAAAAAAACTATTCACATAACCCTTTTCAAACTCCCACCTCATTTTGGCTTCTTTTATATACTCTTTTTATAAGGATGAAAATTAATGCATACCAATTTTTAAAATTTTTTTATTATTTTTTAATTTATTTTTGGAGAGAGACACAAAGAGAGAGAGAGAGAGAGAGAGAGAGAGAGGAGAGGGAGACAGATAGAGATGGGCGTGCCAGCAGTCTCTCAGAGGCTGTCGAAATCCAGATCTTTGTGCCCCCTTGTGGGCAAGTGCGGCATTGCGCCCTTGCATCACTTTGCATCTGGCTAAACGTGGTACCTGGAGATTGGAACCACTGGAGATTGGAACCAGCGTTCTTAGGCTTAGCAGGCAGGCGTCTTAACCACTAAGCCATCTCTCCAGCCCACATACCAATTTTATAATAAGGTAATTATTAGTTTGCAAAATCTCAAATAGGTATATTAGATTTGGTGTGTTTCCATAGACTCATTGTTAGTATCTTAAAGAACAAGTGTCTTAGCTACATAAATAGACTTATGGAGGAGGAATTTTTAATAAAACCTTGTTTTGGAAGAATTTAACTAACTGTGTTTTCCTAACCACATTGCTCTGAGATGTCATGATAGTGATGATTTGAGTGAAAACAAATACACCTTTTGCCTCATTGCATGAAAGTAGCCCATTTATTTTTCAGAATGTCAATCCACTTCCAATAAGTATATAAATAGCATCAAAACCAATTATTTTTATTTTCGAACAAAATATAATTTGAGAAATATAAATAATTTAAAGGTACAGTATGTACATGTTTAGCATTGATATATTTCTTCTACAATTTAGAATAATTACAATAATATCAACTGAAGAACAATTGTTACACAAAGGTAATTTGTTAATTACACTTTTAATACCAGGACTAAAAAATGAAAGTTAAATTTAGGTGTCTATTTTAAGGAAACATGGATTTGTGTTCTGCCACAAAAAATATGCTTTGAACTATCTACTTATATTGTATCTACCTTTCAATAAGCATTCCAAAATTATACAGATAGTTCCAATTTACATTGGTTCAAGATACCTTGGTTCAGGGTGTGTATGGATTATATATATTTAAAATGGGAGCAGGGGAGATGGCTCACCACTTAAAGCAGTTACTTGGAACTCCTGAAAGCCTGGGTTGGGCCTGATTCTATTTTCCAGTACCCATATAAAGCCAGATGCAAAAAGTGGCACATTGCTCTGGTGTTCATTTGTAGTCATAAGAGGCTAAGGCATGCCCATTCATATTCTATATCTCTCTCTCCTCCATTATAAATAAATAAATAAAATAAACATATTGTTAATGGTGCATAATAGATAAACATCTGGTAAGAGTACTACTTTGAAGTTTGGTCTTTTCTGATGCTGTGCAGATGCTCTGTTGAGGTGCTTGGTAGCCAGAGTGAGCCACAGCATGGTCATGGTAGGCTTGGCAGTGCTGTATGCTGCTAAGCTATGGTTTCAGTAGCTTAGTCATACTAAATACATCTTTCAAGTTATGGTATTTTTTTTTTTTTTGGAGAGAGACACAGAAAGAGACAGAAAGAGAGGACGAAGAAGACAGAGATGGGCCCGCCAGCAGCCTCTCAGCTGCTGCAAACAAAATCCAGATGCTTGCGCCCCCTGGTGGTCAAGTGCAGCATTGCACCCTTGCATCACTTTGCATCTGGCTAAACCTGGAACCGCTGGAGATTGGAACCTGCCTTCTTAGGTTTAGGAGGCAGGCACCTTAACCGCTAAGCCATCTCTCCTGCCCACCAAGTTATGGTATTTTAATATATAATGGATTAATCTAAATATAATCCTATTTTAAATTGATAAACATTTGTTTTATAGATTGTACAAGATTTAAGTTTCAACTCTAGAGCCTTATGAGTAAAGGTAGACAGCCATATTGAACCTATTCATGAAGAAAATTCCCATGAATCTGACTGAAATTATATAGGACATTTCAAAATTGCACAATTGGCTTAATTCTGTACAATATAACATATATCAATACAATATGGATACAAGAAGATTAGATTTATAATTTGAACTTTTATGTTTTACATGCATTCTCTTAACAGCATATAAATACACTGAGAATGTTATATGCAAATTTATAATCAGTTATTTTTCAGTAAATATAGACCTGGGCTTATAAATAAAACTGTGCTATGTGACTAGATTTGATTTTATTATCTTGCATCTATTTTGTTCTTAAAAAAGAATTGTAGCAAATCTAGAATAGTCCCTATTCACATGCTTACTTACCTAATGCTAGTGAAAGGAATCTATCATAATGTTCAGCTTTAGTCAAAATAACATTGAAATCTATAACATTTTCTTTTTGGTGTATTTTTTGGTACTTAAACAATCAAAATAAATAGTTCTAAAAGTTCTTGAAAATCATAGCATATTTTCTTCT
Organism: Orientallactaga sibirica; assembly: GCA_036365145.1. Taxonomy (NCBI): domain Eukaryota; kingdom Metazoa; phylum Chordata; class Mammalia; order Rodentia; family Dipodidae; genus Orientallactaga; species Orientallactaga sibirica. The sequence goes on from JAEOAD010000001.1 coordinate 61,114,560, forward strand.
CTAACCAATACTTTGTAAATTGATGCTTTCTTTTTATATGGTCTTTACAAATTTTGCTGTGTTTAGAGTGTTAAAAGGCATTAAATACTCATTTCCCCTTTAAAATTTATCTTTGCTTCATACTATAAACATATAAATTATTTATATAAGATCAAATTTTAATGCAAATGTATTATTCAGAAATAAGCTGCATGATGCTAGACGAACTGAACCCAGTGAAGAAACACATTAGCAAGAGATAGGGCAGGAAGTTATGGAGAGTAGTTTAGGAAAGTTTCCTTCTGCTTTTATCATTTCAAGTAATAGTTTAGCCTAAAATAAAATCAAAATTAATTGGTGGTTTGAATTTCAATGTTAGCCTTAAGTCATTCTGTATAAGACACCTGACTTGTGTACTCTATAACACCAGATTTAGTGGAACTTTTCATTCAATTTCAAATTCATAACCTAAATATCATAAATCTTTTTATCAAACCATGTGAACAGAAAAAAAAATGTAGTCTTTACTACCAGGGACAGCAGTATCATTTAATGATATTAAATAATATTTCACATCCTTACCATATTCCTAGGGCCTGAATGCTCTTAAGAGGTGCAGCTGCAAGATACATTTCAATGAGTCATAGATGAAGGTAAAAGCATTAAAAAGAGAATTCACACATCAGTGAGTTTTCAGAAAAGATACTAAAATACATGGGTACTAAATATGATTAAGAAGAGTGTGAGGGACAGCATTCATGGAGAAGGAAATAAAGTGATGAAGAAGAAGAAGAAGAAGAAGAAGAAGAAGAAGAAGAAGAAGAAGAAGAAGAAGAAGAAGAAGAAGAAGAAAAAGAAGAAGAAGAAGAAGAAGGGGAGCAAAATTCATCAATGAAAGGAAGTTACAAAAACTTTGCATTAACCACAGAGCATTTCTCAAAACTTTAAAGATCTAAATATCCTAATGCAAAATTCCCTTTTAAATGATTAAATGAAATGCATTACATTGCTTTTAATACAAAATATTTTCTCATCTTTAATTTATTTCATTTACGTGAGAGAGAGAGAGAGAAGTAGAAAGAGAGAGGGAGAGAATGGGTGCCCCATGCCTTTCAGCCACTGCAAACAAGATGCATGCACCACCTTGTGCATCTGGCCTACGTGGGTTCTGGGGAATCTAACCTGGGTCCTTTGGCTTTGCAGGCAAGCACCTTACCTGCTAAGCCATACCACCACCCCCATTTTCTCATCTTTTACTTACTGAAATATAGACAAGAACCAATAAGAAACAGTACAGATATCTTTTTTTGACTTTGAAATTTTCAGTGCCTAGAAGCTTTATTTTCTGAAAATATGGGGAAAGACATGAGTGTATTATGTCTGAAAAAATGTCCAATATTGCTTTACAATTGTGTGGAAAACAACGCATAACAATCTTTCCTCTAAGTGATTTAGGATTGCATAGTAGTTTCATATTAAAATCTTATTATTAATATATTATTTAAGAGAACTTTGACTTTGTCCAAAATTATCTCTGAAGTACCTCTCATGTAACATGAAAAACAAATATATTCTTAACTTAGTAGTTTTTATTTTAGATAATTGGCATTTATTCTTCAGTGGATAGCTATTAAAACATGTTGCTTGATTTATGCTCTTCTATTAATATCCAATGTAATGTATTTTCCAAAGGAAGAAATCTGCTGGGCATGGTGGTGTATACCTTTAATTCTAGCACCCTGGAGGCAGAGGTAGAAGAATGGCAATGAGTTTAGGCCAGCCAGAGATGAAATAATGAATTCCAGGTCAGCCTGGGCTACAGTGAGACCCTACCTTGGAAGAAGAAGGAGGAGAAGGAGAAGGTGGAAGAGGAGAAGAAGGAGAAGTAGAAGAAATCTACACCCTTGAAAGACAGCCATGGTAAACTCTAGATGATGTGGAATGAGTGTGAGGTGAGATTTGGTGGGAAAATAAACATTACATTCCCAGGAGCTTGAGAACCTTACGATTTTAAGTGCTTCAAAGGAGAATGGAGGGCTGGAGAGATGGCTTAGCGGTTAAGGTGCCTGCCTGCTAAGCCTAAGAACCTGGTTCCAATCTCCAGGTCCCACATTTAGCCAGATGCAAAGTGATGCAAGGGCGCAATGCCACACTTGCCCACAAGGGGGTGCACACATCTGGATTTCATTTACAGCAGCTGAGAGACTGCTGGTGTGCCCATCTCTATCTGTCTCCCTCTCCCTCTCTCTCTGTCTGTCTCTCTCTGTGTCTCTCTCCAAAAAAAAAAAAAAATAAAAGAGAATGGAAAGAGAGGTTCACCATTTCCTTATTTTCAAACTAATTTTCTGTGAGTTCATTTTGGGTTTCATTCCATAAAAACATTTTGAATGGATTTGACTGTTATATAGCAAATTACTCCTAATTAAACATTCCCTCCTGATGGAGGCTCAGGAGATCAAGTCTGGGAGAGCTGAAATTTTAAAAGGTCAAAGGACCATTTCTTAAGGTTATAGGATTAGTAAATAATTGTTGAGAGTCAGACTCTGACCAGGGTTGAATAGTAATTTTCTTTAAATTGAAATCTTCCTTCCTGGGGGGAGGAGGGATGATCAGAAAACTCTGGAGGTCAATAAGTGCCCCTCCTTAGAGTGAAACAAAAGATAAACAACTGCTCGTGGGAACATTTCAGCCTTGACCTGCCCAGCTGCCTGCAAGTAGTGCACTGAGCTCCAGAGAAAAAACTGCTGTGAACTGCCATCTATGCTGGGGTGTACTTTTCAGTGATATAACTGCCTGTGGGTGACCCGTTACTCCAGTAAGTAGCCCCTCACCTTGCTCTGTAAGTAATCCCAATAAAGTCATATCTGGTTTTGGCATAATCATGCTTTGGTCTGTCGTCTGTACATTATCTAGGGTGAATAATATGTGATTATGTTTCCTGAGACACTTAGTGCTTGAATAGGGACACGATCATATTCCTTAGACATGAGGGTTAACTCTTTATAAAACAAATTCTAATGCACTTTTAGGGAGTTTGAAAGAACTTTATTTGGAAAACAAACTATTTCCTCTCTATCCACACAAACAATATCAGCAAAAGCCATAACTCTTCCCTTCAGGCAAGGTCATTTCACCCAAAGTCCATTATCTAAATTATGTTACTTATTTTGATCACCAAAATAACCACGTTGACTTTTTACTTTGACCAATAAGCACAGTACTCCAGAAGGAATAGCTATAGATCTGGTAATTTGGTACAGCCAAGAACATTAGTGTATACTTCTTGTCCATGGAAAGAAGTTGGACAGGAGGAAATATTTGGAATAGTTGTATCTGTGGAAGAGATGTAAGAAGTAGGGAGCTGCAGTTTCCTTCTTGGTCCTTCTTATTTTATTTTTATTTATTTATTTTTATTAGTTATCTATATAATGTGTATACAGCCATGATGGTACCATCATTAGCCTTTTCCCTGTCCTCCCCCATGGGTAATGTGGGTCTTGCATTGTGGGAGTAGCCATCAATTATAGGGGTGAGGCAATGTCTCTGTGCATAATGACCCAATTTATGGCTCTAATAATGTTTCTGCCCCCTCTGCCACAAATTTCCATGAGCCATGTTGGGTTCATTTTAGGTCTATTTCAGTGATGAGGTCATGGGGATCTCTGCATCTCTGGATATCTGATTTGGTAGGGGTTTTAGTGTTCTATCTCCTTCACCCCTATGCTGATACCAGGTTCACCAAGAAAGTAGCACTCTTGCTTATTTCCCCCAATAACTCTATGGGTTCAGCTGGTGCCCTGGATAGGTGCTATGGGCTGATTCTCTACTCAGTTTCTGAGTCATCTGAAAAAGAGAAGCAAATGCTCCAACAGAGAGTAAGGTCAGTGCAAGATACATGGATAACCATAATTATTTTAGAGAGAATTAAATAGGTGCAGGCCCTCTTGTATCCCATTATTGGTGGGACCTTGATATTGGAGAGCAACCTTATTTTTTTGGATATAATTCTGACTTGTTTCCCAGTTCCAGGTATGGGTTCCATTCCACTTAGTGGATCCATTAGCCAAATCAAGAGCAGTTGGTTACCCACCATGGTTGTGTGCCACTATTGCAATTGTGTGAGCATCACCTTCTTGGTCCTTCTTTGCATAAAAGGCAGATATAACAGGTCCTATGAATAGACATGTACATTTGAAAATAAATAGGAACTCTAAGAACATAAAATGCCATGGAAAGAAACTGTTTTCTCTAAAGAAGTTTACAAACATGAGAAATTTGCACTTCTAAGGAAGCAGGAAAATGTATCAGACAACCTCAAGAAAGACCCTCACATCCCATAAACAACAACAACAACAACAAAAAAAAAAGTGCATGAAATACTTTCTCTTATTTTAAGAAAAGATGGCTTTATGATTTTATGATGCCGTTACTTTGCACAAAACCTTTTGAATTGAGTTCTTAAATTTCAAATGATAATATTGTAGAATATATACACAAGTGTACCTACACAAATGTAGACAATACACTACATAGGTGAAGGGTTGACAGAATTCATCTTGTAGAGAAGCAATGTTTTGAGGTGGATAGTTTATTCATAAGCTGTATGTAGGGTGGTTGGTATTTACGTCCTTAACTTCATTTATTGGGGACTTAATATATAGTGGAATCAATAAGAAGTATGATATTAAGTGACATCCCTGCCTTTATATCCTTGATTTTGTTGTTTCCTTTTACAATTTACAATCAGTCCCTATTTAAATATAGAATGAAATGAAATTTCTTTTTTTAAATATTTTATTTTTATTTATTTATTTGAGTGAGAGAAAAAGATAGAGATATAGGCAGGTAGCTAGAGAGAGAGAGAGAGAGAGAGAGAATGGATGTGCCAGGGTCTCCAGCCTCTGCAAATGAACTCCAGATGTATGTGCCACCTTGTGCATCTGGCTTATGTGGGTCCTGGGGAGTTGAACCTGGGTCCTGTGGCTTTTCAGGCAAGTGCCTTAACCACTAAGCCATCTCCCCAGCCAAAAATGAAATTGCTTAATGTGAGTTTTAAAGTTCACATTAGTTATATCTGCACATTATGAATACTTTATCAAGATCCTTCTCCCACATTATTTTTATTTTTTCCTTAGAATTAACTGTACCTCATTCTTTCTACTCATAGACTATTCTTCAAAATTAAAAATATCTAAAGATACCTTCAATGAATTTTTTTTCAAGTACCAAAACGTCTTTATTCTCCCAGGGAAAGAAGGGTAGGAAGAGTCAGCACGTATTACAAAATGATTAGAAAATAAGAAAGGAAGGAGTACAGCAAAATCAACCAAGAAATATAAACACACCAGTGATGGGGCCACCAAAGCCCAAGAGGGCATAGTCTCCTGCAGTTCAGGATAGAGAAGGGATGGGGAGAGAACAAACAGGTACACACTTCCCTCCCTCCCTCCCCATAAATTCAAGACTTATCATAACGCTTTGGTTTCTAGCAGTAAACATGGAGTTACATTGGTCCATCTCCTGTTAAATAATCTTGTGGCCACTTTGACATAAGTTTCTTGCACCTGCATAAAAATTTCCTGAGTGATTTAGATATATATTCAAATTCTCTTTTCTGGACTCCAGAACCCACTTTCTACATGGAAGGCCCTCAGTTGCTTCTCTCTACTTACGGATTACAGAATAAGTAGGTCTAATCTATCCAATCACCCCAAAGTATGCTTAGTAAGAATTAAATCAAGAAATGGTTTGGGAATGAGGACTCACATCTGTAATCCCAGAATGATGGAGGATAAGGCAGGAGGAGATTGAGGCAAGGCTGGCTTTCAGAATTGGACCCTCTCTCAAAACACCACCAAAAATAGGGGTTTTGACTCAGGTTGGAATCATGGGGTAGGGGTTCCAAGCATCTTCAGTATTTCTGCACACACCATTTAAGAGTTGTAGAAATACTTCAAGAATTAAATGTATCTAAGTGTGTGCAAGTTTTCTTTTGAGGGAGAAGAGTGTAGAACAGAGGCTATGTCAAGGACAGAGGATGTGGTCCAAAATGGAAGAGTGGGAGCACAAAACACATGGTTTAATATGGTCACTTTGAAAAAGAGACCCCCACCCCCGAACTATGTTTCAGATCCTTTTGTCTGGTGCAGAACCTTTTGTCAAAGATGCTCTGGCTATTTTTCTCAATACAAAAAGTTTTGTAAACAATAAAACCCCAAAGAACATTAAGGCCAGAACATTATATTTACACAAACTAGGCCACCTAGCAATCGCCAACTCAGAGACTCAGAAAGAACCAGTGACTTATTTTTCCTACCCTTTATGATAATGAGACAGAATCTACATGTGTCAAGGTCAAAAGACACTGCTACAAGTAGTCCAGAAGAGGTCACCATCATATTTCTGAGATTGCTACTTACTTTCCTCATTGGCTTTCCTGATTGGAATCTTACAATCCAGTAAGCCATTTTTATCCCAGTTTTAGCAGACAGCTTCAAGTTGGCTGAGATGAACTTCCAGACCAGGCACAGTTATGGAGGAAGGGATATTATTTATTGAAGCTTGCAGATCCAGGGGAAGTTCCATAATGACAGAAGAAGCTGGCCTGCTTCCAGAGATCCAAGCAATAGAGAAAAACCAACCAGCCACACAGCACACAGAGCAAAACTAAGGCCAAAAGCCCAGTACACTTTAGGAACTCCTGCTAGGCACACTTTGCATATCTTTACAATGGAATCTCAAACCCACCACCAACACCTTAAGATCAGCCCCCAGTGACATTTCCTTTAGCAAGGTGATCACAGATGCAAACTATAACTAATAAAATACTGAATATATTGGGGGACATATATTCAAACTCCCACACCAGTGGTTCTAAATGGTTATATTATAGAATAGAGTTCAATTTAAGCTATCATAGGTTTGTTATTAGATTTTAATGACTGTGAATTTTAATTTAACTAGAGATTTTTAAATATAGTGCTAAAATAATCTGGCATATTGCTGATCAGAGAAGGTCATGCACACACCACACCCCACCAACATACACAAATAACCTGTAGAGTGTATCATATGAAATTTATACTGGAGAAAATTCAATTGGTTATTAAAATATGTAAATAGCATGTTGTAGTGTAGTCACCAAGAAAAATTTATTCAACAGCAACACAGAATTGAAGGGCAGCCAATGAATCAAATTTAGATTGAGGATGCTTTTGTAGATGCTGTAAATCATTCTTTTACTATGGTAATGTCCATACTGTAATTGTAACTGAATTCTGTGCTTTGGTTTTCAGACTTACACTGTTTCCACGTGTAATCGTAACATATCTATTATTTACCTGAACTATCTCATCTGCAATTCTGAAATTAAAATGTTCTGACAAACATTTCATCTTAATCTTAATTCTCTTAGAAATACATTTGATCTGAACTGTTAATCCAATTTAAAGTGAAAATTCCTTCCTTCTGAAGGGAGATCAATTCATGTTTTTGATTATGGAATATCACTATGGATCCTGCTGTGGGTGTCACACAATATCCAAAGTGCTTAAATATTGGTTCCCCAGATGTTCAATATATGCTAGAGTCTAAAATAATAGCTTGCTCCACAATTTTGAAGTGATTGTATATCTTTAAACAAATATTCAGGATAGCTGACATTCAACATAATTACAAAAAGGCAACTTTTTAAATGTTTAGTATTCCTTTGCTGTTCTCAAAGCCAAAACTTTGAATTGAGTATTTATAATGCATGCTCATTTTACTTCAGTTCACACTTCCATTCTCTACTCTTGCTTCAGATGTACTGATCTTCTCAGCACTTTCCAAGCTCTTTTATAACTTACTAGCTCACTAAAAATGCATTTATCAGCCCCCCCAAACACTGTTGTCTAGTATAAAATTAGTCAATTCCTAATAGAGTTAATATTTTTATTTATTCAACCTTTCATTCATATTAGGCTTACTGTGGTTATTATAGCCTTTCATGATGTTTTCTCTAACCATGGTATTTATTCTGTCATATATTCTAATTACATATGCTCTCCATTGTGCTTATAAACATTGTTTAATCTTTCAAAACAGAGATGCTTATGTTGACTTCAATCTATTCTCATATATATATATATAATTTATTTATTTTAATAAATAAATTCATTTATTATTATTATTATATAATTCATTTATTATAATATGGATGCCATAGGTATGTGACTAATGGATACATTCAAGCAGAAAGGAAATGTATTAGTGTTTAGTTGAATATAGGTCTCTAAAGAGATAAAATTTGTTGTGGACTAAAAATTATTGGCATATATTCATTTTACAAAGTACATATAGTTCAAAATAATAATTTTGAACATAATTATGTTATAGGTTTAGATATATGCAGAGCCTTTATGGTCTGACATAATGTAAAAAATAGACTTTATTTTTTAAATCAGATTTGGGTTCAAAGAAAAATTGAGTAGAAACTACAGAAGTATCTTTTATGTACTCTGCTCCCCAAAACTGATGAAGCTACAATGGCAATCCTTATAACTCAATGTCTATAGTTTGCATTAATGTTGATTGTTGATCACTAGTACTTCCACCATTTCATTTTATATTGCCATCTTAGCTACTCTACTAAATAAAGACAAGAAAAACCACTTGGACAAAACCTCTGATTAAGCCTTCTATTGAAACACTAGGTGGTCATTGTCTTGCCAGTTCACAAAATGAGCCAAAGATCCTGCTTCTATAGCCAAAGGGGGTGTTATCTCCAATTACAGAGGACCTTAATGCAAATAAAGGATTATGTTTACACCAATCATGGTATGGTCCCCAGTCACAACACTCCCTATGCCATGGGTGGCAATGGTTGGTGAAAGCATTTGGAACAGTTGTGGCTAAGGCTGAAACTTCACCAGTCACCATTGTGATCTAGCAGCAATTAGCCTCAAATGTCATTTAGCTTTCTCTGGCTGGTGATGGCATAAGTGCAGTCTTGCTGTCTTTTTATTTGAATGATCTTTTTATCAAGATAGCCAGGATATGAGTGAGGAGTCTAATAGCTGTTTATTAGAGAGTCAAATTGCTTCTCCTCCCAATATTTGTGCTTATTTATAGGAAAATATACATTAAAATGAATGCTACAGTATGAATATTAATATTAATTTTAACAATGTTCACCATCTCTGCAGTGTCCCTGGGGTCAAAGGCTTAGTCTGATTGTTTCCCAGAGTCTGTATTTAATGTTCAAACCATCCTGATGATTTTTTTGTAGCTAAGGCTAATATCAATATGGGATGATTGTTCAGTACCGTGTTGTCATTTGTAGTTTATTCTCAATCTGGATCAGTTATTCAGCTTTTCTTCCTTTTTGGATATCGACAATTTGAAATGAAAAACATCATTACTTTATAAAATATTCGAGTTGGTCTGCTGTTTCCTCAGGATTAGTTGTAAGTGAGGCAATTTTAGCAGGAATATGACAGAAACAATCTTCTCTGCAACCTGCATGCATTATGACCAACATGAGAATTCCCTGGTGCTCATGAGGACTGGTTAGCAATGTCTCTATCTAGCAAGCATGTTTGTATGCCTATGAAGCTATATGAATGGCTCAAACTCCTAGCTCACGGATATCCATCATTATGTTTACAATCAAATGCCAATAGTGATTATAAATACTTGGGAACAAGTTAGGACATGCCCCCCCCCCATCGTAAGAAGTTTTTTGTATCAGGCTGGGAAGATGGTCTGTGGGTAAAATGCTTGCTATACAAGTATAGGGGCCTGCATTTGGATAGTTAGCACTCATAAAGAAAACTAGGCAATGTGGTATAAGCCAGTTCTGGGGAGGCAGAAACAGAATCCCTGAGGCTTACTGCCTAGTCTAGCTGAATCACTAACTGATATGGTCAGCAAGAGACCCTGTACTAAATAATAAATTGGAGAGCAACTAAGAAGCCACTAATTATTGATTCTGGCCATTGCAGATATATTCACACATGTGAATATATTCACACATATTAGCATGTACACAATCCCATGCACATCACACAAACACCACACACACACATACACACTCACAAAAGAAGTTTCATATATCAATACAAAGAAAGAATTGCATAAAAGCAAATGATTTGAATATAGTTATAGGAACTTTATTGATTCTTTTCAACGTTTCCCAAATAAATCTTTCAAAAATTTCTATCATGTTTGCTCAGGCTTACTAGTACAAAACCGAAGGGATGTTGCATGATTTGTGCTAATCAGAAAGCTATTGGTTACCCACCAAGATTGTGTGCCACTATTGCACTGGCATGTCCAAGTTGTCAGTGTGTTTGCTTCTGAGTAGCTTAGACCTCTGGTTGCTCAGACAATTGTTGGCCACTTTCCCCCAGTAGCTCATGTAGCACTTTCCAGCACTAGATGGGCTAACTGTCTGGGGACTGGCTCTCTTCTGGATTCCAACCAGGTCTCTCCATGCTTATGTGTCAGCAGCATATGTTATCTTCAGAAATATGGTCTTACTTTTTGCTTCAGGCAGGTAATCAAATTCTTTGACAGAAGCCTGTCTTGTTTTGGGTATCTCACAGATCTCTCTGATCAACAGCTCATGGTGAGTAGCAACAGATTTCTGGTTCTGGGAGTTACAGGCCAGAGACAAAAAAAAAAAAATGCTTTTAAGCTTAGGCTTCATCCCACCCTCTCCAGGGCCCTTCTCTTCAGGTGCTCTCCTCTTACTCCTGTTGAGAGTTATATCTTTTAGTCTATCTCAAAGGATAAAGGTTTACATGGTACCAGTCCATTTTGGATTTAGTTTTGTGTTTGTTTTTCCCACCCTCCCCTTTCCCTTCCCCCAAACCCTTTCACCCCCATTGTGTGGGCCTTGAGTTGCCTATCAGGTATGCCAGCAACTCAAGCTGGTCCAGGTTAGGAACCACAGGTAAGTGACACCATGGACATTTGTCTTTCTGTGATTGTGTGAGTCTGCTGAGTATGATCTGTTCAATGTCTGTCCATTTTTCTACAAATTTTATTGTATCATTTTTTCTTAATGCTAAGTAACATTGCATTGTGTAAATGTACCACAACTTCATTATCCATTCATCCAATGATGAGCACCTGGATAGATTCCAGTTCTTAACTATAATGAATTGAGCATCTATAAACACTGTTGAGAAAATATCTCTGTATTGGTGCATGGAGCATGTAGAATAAATGCCAGTAAGGGAATAACAGGGTCTGTTGGTAGTTCTATGTTCATCCTTTTCAGGAATCTGCATAGTGATTTCCATAGTGGTTGTACAAGTTTACATTCCCACCAACAGTGGTTGAGGGTTCCTCTTTCCCCACATCCTCAGCAACATTCAGCATGGTTAGATTTTTTAATGATTGCCATTCTTACTGGAATAAAGTGGAATCTCATAGTTGCTTTGATTTGCATTTCCCTAATGGCTAGGGATGTTGAACATTTTCTTAAGTGTGTGTTAGCCATTTGAATTTTTTCTCTGATAACTCCCTATTCATTTCTCTGTCCATTTTTTTTTCCAGTGGGTTGTTTGGTATTTTATTGTTTAATTTTTTGAGTTCTTTGTAGGTTCTACATATTAGGCTTCTGTCAGTGGTACAGCTGGTGAAGATTTTGTCCCAGTGGGTAATATATTGGTTCTGCTTATAGTATGTCTATGCAAAAGCTTTTTAGCTTCATGAGATCCCATTGGTGAAGTGATTAATTTCCTTGCTACTGGGGTTTTGTTTGATGTCTAAGGTCCAATGTTTTAGCATGTACATTCTAAGTGGTTAGAAATAAGAACATAAAATATGCAGATTCTCTGCATATCTGTTAGAGAAAAATAATGATAGAGTCATTAAGTAAATGTTTACCAGAAGATTAAAGAAAAAAATATATGAATATTTGGCAATATGGAAATTTCACCCAGAGATCAGATGGCATTATTTATTTTGATCAATATAATAGAAAAGACACTGAATTAAGTCAGTGTGCAAGAAGATGGTGGCTGAAAGTGGTAAATTCTTTTTAAAAAAATTTAGAGAGAGAGAGAGAGAATTGGAGTGCCAGGGCTGCAGCCACTGCAATCAAACTCTAGACGCCTGTGCTGCCTACTGGTGTGTGACATGTTGCACTTGCTCCACCTTTGTGCATCTGGCTTATGTGGGATCTGGGGAGTCAAACATGGGTCCTTAGGCTTTGCAGGCAAGCACCTTAACTGCTAAGCCATCTCTCCAGCCCAAAAGTGGTAAATTCTTCACAGAACAACACGATGGACCAAATAGCTTGAAGTGAAAACATGTTTATACACACAATTACATTTTCTTACAATACCTTTGTTGATTAGTCAGTATAAAAGTATATAATTTATTTTGTTTTCTTTTTAATTTTTTTTTTTCGGTTTTTCAAAGTAGGGCCTCACTCTGTCCCAGGCTGATCTGAAATTAACTGTGTAGTCTCAGGGTGGCCTTGAACTCACAGCAATCATCCTACCTCTGCCTCCCAAGTGCTGGTATTAAAGGCATGCACCACCATGCTCGGCCTTGTTTTCTTTTAAATTTTGTATTTAATTGCAAGGAGAGAGAGAAAGGGAGAGAACGGGCATGCCAAGGCCTCCAGCTGATAAAAATGAGCTCCAAATGCATGCCCCACCACACCTGGCTTTATATGGGTACTAGGGAATCAAAACCAGGTTATTAGGCTTTGTAGGAAAAAGTTTTAACCACTACTCTATCTCCCCAGCACACTTCAATTATTTTTGTTGTTTCTGACAACACTACCTTTTGCATTTCCTTGTATGTTTTCAGTACACTCTCAGTACTATTCTGATGTGGTTGTTTGAATGTTCAAAATATTATGAGCTATGGTTGGCATCTTAATTGCAAGTATATAATCTTATGTTAACACAATACCTTTTAATGTTTTTAGTTTAAGAAGTTAATTTAGTACTCTTATTAATGTGTTAGAATGCAATAGTTGAAGGCATGGGAATACATAAGAGGTTTTGACATCCTATCAGCTTTGGCTATGAAAAATGTACTCTGTAGCTATAAATTTTCTGTTTACATATTATATTATATTTTCTCTTATAATGGGTTTTGTTTCAATTTTTTCTGTCTTAAGTAGAAAAAGAACATTTAACAATATGTTTAAAATATAGTCTTAAAAATAAGTAACCAAGTACATGATGTTCCTCAAAAAATCACAATCAATAATGAAAAATTAAAAAGTTACATTTTCCAACTCATCTTTTCTTATTCTTTTTAAATGTTTTTTTCCAAATAACAGTTGCCTATAGAAAGATCAGCAGTACTCACAAATGATTGTAAACTGCCTTTGGTAACTGTGACCACATCCTTTTGCCCTTGACTAAGAGCATTTTAACCTTGGCACGTACTGCACACCATTTCCTGTCAGCTTCAAAGAGCACACTTCAATGCAATTCCTTCAGACAGTTTCCTCAGCTTCCTTAGCTTCTGAAGAGAGTACACTTTATTGATGTCTCTTCCCATGACTAGAGTTCTAGTGGCTGTGTTCTCAATAGCAACATTTTAGCTGCTTGAGTGTTTGGTAATCACACTTAATAATCTTGTTTGACTAATTTCTCAATGGAATTAAAGCACAGCCTATCTGCTCTATACCCTTATTATGACTAATTTCTTCAGTCAGTTCCCTCTAGACCAAAAGTGTAGGAGAGAATTATTAAGTCACCATTAATACAACCATAAGATGTACAACAAAGTGGGAGACAGAGTTTAAAAAAAAGTCAAACAATATCATATCCAAGGACCTGTGAAGAGGTAAAATGTAGTAAAAACAACAACAACAACAACAACAACAAATTAATTCTGAGGGCATAACTTATACAGAGATAAATGTATTAATGACAAATATATGGTATACTGAATATAAATCTATATTCAATACTTAAGAACATTCTAATACTTTAAACATATACATACATGTGAATCACTGTATGTCATATGCACTTAATAAAAGAATATCAAAGTAAAGACTGCTTTCTTTTCTTATTCTCATTCTTTAAAAACTTTTATGTGTACTTAGAAAAACCATTGTGTGGCAGGCAGAAACACTGGAAAAGTAGATTAGTCCACTTTAAATGATATTAATATCACTGCCAAATAATTTGCTATTGAGAATTTCAAACTGAAGACTAGAATTTGGTATTGAAAAACTAACTCTATCCTTCAGGCCACTCTCTTGGGAGTTACAAATCACCCTTAGCTAGTGTGATAGTTAATCTTCCTTGCAACTTGACAGGATTTGGAATCACCTATGAGACCCACCCCTTTGTTGTCTGTGACATTTCCAGAGAGGTAGACTTGAAGAGGGAAGACCCATATGAATATAGATGGCACCATCCCATGCACTGGGTCAGAGACTGAATAAAAAGGGAAAATAAAGTGAAAGTAGCTGAAAACAAGGGTTTACTTTATCTGCTCATAATGAGTCATGCAACTAAAATATCCAAGCATAGTATGATAGAACAACTGTCACATGTAGCAGAGTTCTAATTCCAATATAATTGTCATTTCCCTTCCATGTCACAGTTTTGTAGGTAAAAGGATGTACCACTACCAAAAGTCACAGCTTCCAAAGCCCCAGAAGGCAGAATGGCAGCTACAGTCCTCCAAAGGAAGCCATCTTTCTTTTTCTCTTTCTTTTTCTTTATCTTCCCTTCCTCTTACCCACCCTCTCTTTCCTTCCTTCCTTCCTTCCTTCCTTCCTTCCTTCCTTCCTTCCTTCCTTCCTTCCTTCCTTCCTTCCTTCCCTCCCCTCCCTCCCTCCCTCCCTCCCTCCTTCCTTCCTTCCTTCCTTCCTTCCTTCCTTCCTTCCTTCCTTCCTTCCTTTTCTTTCTTCTTCATTCTTTCATTTTTTTCCTACTGCTACATAGGTAATAGGAATTAAATTCAGGTCCTCATACTGGCAGCAACTCTTACCACCTGAATCATCTCCCTAGTCCAAATGTGTTTCTTTCTAAATTCTGCCAAGATGGAAGGACATCTATTAGGATTTCTCTGCACTTATGTTTCATCTTCTGGAAAGAAATTAAGAAGCCAAATGTCTTCTGACTTTGCTAGAGCCTTATTCAAGCAGAGCCAGCAAACACTTTTCATACTGTCTGCCACCACTACCATGTACCAATTTAGAGGTGGGGGAGCTTCAGTCCTAGGATTACTCTGTGAGCTCACACCTTGGAGCAAAGCACTACTGGACATATGTTGATAGCAGTATTCTCTTGTTTACATCATTACTAGAGAAAAAATCTTGAATCAATATCTCATTGGGGTATTCTGAAATACAGATATAATTTTAATTGCAAGATCCAAGGATTGGCCATTCCAGAGGAAGATTTCACTAAAGTTGGTCAGGCATGAAAGAAGGAACTACCTGATAATTTATCATGAATTCAATAATTTAAATGTACATGATAATGAGACATGGAGAACAGGAAATGGAATTGAAATTAAGAAATCAATTAAATAAAATATGCCCCTCCCTGTCTAAAAAGTAAATAAAAGTAAAATAAAACAAAGGAAAAAAGTCATTAAAATAGAAGAGATAGTAATTGGAAGAGGAATGGTAGGGTGACAAAAACATGTTGGGAGGGATTATCATCAAATTACATTATTTACACATAATAAAAAATTGTCAGTGAAAAGTTGAAAAAATAGTTTAAGTAACTGGTTAAATTACAGGTGATCTTGTATGTTTCTGTATTTCTAAATTTTCATAACAATAATGTATTACTTCCATATGATAACAAATAATAAATGTAAGTTTTAAAAATTTAAAAAATGGATTTTTTAGGTAAGAAAAAATATTCAGCAATTCATTAGCTATATAACCATGTAGTTAAATGTCTTTGTGTTTCTTTATGCATAGTATGAGTATAGGGATAGAACTATTTATCTCATTGTTTTTCTGATAATTATACAAAGTTGTCTATATTTTTTTCAATAAAGCCTGCAATACAGGAAAACCATTCTTATTACACAAACATTTAATAAAGGAAATGTATAAATAAAACATTAATGAGGGACTGGAGAGATAGTTCAGTGGTTAAGTTGCTTGCTGGAAAGCCAAAGGACCCAATTAATTCCTCAGTACCCATATACAACGCAAGGAGGTATATGCATCTGGAGTTCGTTTTCATTGCTAGAGTCCTTTGTGCACCCATTCTCTCTATCTCTAGCTCCTTGTCTCTCTCACTTTTGCTCTCTCAACTAACTAACTAACTAAATAAATATTTTAAACATTTAAAATGTAAAAATTAATAAGTATTTGATGAGGAGAAAATGATTATTTTGTAATATGGGTGTGGAAAAAGATGACAGGAAAATGAGCATTAGGCATGACTTTCATTCTCAGACATAACAAGAATATAGCACAATGCTATCACTTATTATTTCTCTGCATTGAAAATATATGACTTGCTTTCTATTCCATAGTATCTTTTTCAAAATTTCTTCAGCTAATACATATTTCATTTTTAACTATGAAAAATATGAAGAATTATAAGCTATCATCTGGGTTTTTATGGCAAAGTATTCCTTTGAGGTCAAAACTGCCGAAATTGAAATAAAACTAAGAAGCACCTTTTCCTCTAAATATGTTGGGGAAAGGAGGGAAAGAAAGTGCAGGACAAGATTGAAAGAAAATGGTCATTCTTATATATAAATATTGGGTATCCAGGGCCCTCCAAAAAATCGGACTATTGTTTGACATGTTATTCTGTCTCTTAAAATTAAGAAATACAAGCCTATTACATAATTATGAAATGACAGTCATTGCTAATAATGAGTACTTACTGTGAATCTATGGGTAGGGTATTATGGGCTATCACTCAACATTTCAAGGGCCATACATTGGGCAAACAGGACTATATCTACATGAAATCTGTTTCATTCATTTGTATTTTCACCATTAATTCTTTGAATTATTCAAACCACAGTGATGGAAATCCATTGTTGAATTTCTAGTACATATGAGGAATGCTAATATGAAGACAGTGAGATAGATGATAGGTTGATAGATGATAGATAGATAGATAGATAGATAGATAGATAGATAGATGATAGATAGATAGAGTCATAGAGACATAGATAGATATATAGATAGATACATAGATGATAGATAGACAAACACATGAATATAACATGATCTGTAGTCTTAAAATGCTTGTGTAAGCCACATGGACAATGGCTGCTCCAGGCTTTAGTGAAGTGGGAACACATCAAGGAGCACAACAGGGGAAGGAAAAGGGATTGTGTGGATTGGATGTGACATGCCCTCCGCAGGTTTATGTGTTCAACACTTGTCCCCATCTGGTGGCAGTATTCTAGGAGGTTGTGGAGGAAGGAAGTCTTGGGGGTATGTCTTGGAGGAGTGTATCTTGCCCTGGAACCTTTTATGTGCCATTTACTTTGTTTCTTCATGTGAAAGTCTGTGATCCACCAAGCTTTCCCTGACATGGTGGAACCTCCTCTGAGTCCATGAGTTAAAATAAATCTTTTCTCTTTTGGGTCATTCATGTCAAATATTTTGGTTACAATGATGACACATTAGTAATATCTTGTGGCAATGGATGATTTTAAAAAATCTGTTGAATTACAATTTACCAAAGAGAGGAAAGCCATCATTTTAATGTATACTTTTTAATCCAAGATATTTAAGATCCTTTCAAGAGTCACTGTGGCTTAATGATATATGAAGTAAAACAATGTTCCATGTGGAAGTACTGAATTATGATATTTGTATACAATCCATATTATACCTAAGTATGTGGTTAACCAAGTGCTGCTTCATTTGAGAGATTCTTTAATAAGGTTTCACGGAGTCATGTCTAATACTCTGGAATCTCAGAAAGGTTCTTTATCTATGTCTGTAATATGAACTTTCAAAACCAATGGTCTAGGCTGGGCAGTTTTTATGTATCAATTCTCATATACATATGCATATAGTAGAAAACCTAGATAAAATTAACTGAAGTATTAGAGGTTTAAAGCCGGAAAAGTACAGATTTTAGGTAAGGTTTGATCTGGGTTATATTTCCATTTCCTATTGTTTCATAGTTTTTACTTTTTGATGTATATTGGTTTTGAAACACATTTCTCCTGTTAATGAGAAGAGTGCCAAAATCAATGACAACTAAATGGTTCTTTTTTTGTTGTTCATGAAGAAAAAGAAAAGAGAGGAGAGGGAGAGAGAAAAAAGAATATGTATCTCCCTAAAGTCTTCAGAAAATGATAGAGGCTTTTTCTATTCTTGCTCTCCTCACCCACTGAATCAGTTCTTCTATCCTTGCTCTCCTCTTACACAGATTCAGTACTTCTATTCTTTATCTCCTCCTCCACAGATTCAGTACTTCCATCTTTGTCATGCTTTCCTCTAAAATCAGTATTTTGATTCTTGCTCTCCTCTCCCACTGAAACAACACTTCTATCTTTGCTCTCCTGTTACACAGATTCAGTACTTCTATCCCTGTCATCCTCTCCCTCTAAATCAGTGCTTCTGTTCTTGCTCTCCTCTCCCAGTGAATCAGTACTAATATTATTCCTATTCTTTTCCATAGAATCAGTACTTCTAACTGTTCTCCTCTCCCAAAGAATCAGTACTTCTATCCTCATATTCCTCTCACACTAGATCAGTACTTCTAGTGCTTCTACCCTTGTTGTCCTCTCCTACAGAATCAGTACTTCTGTCATTGCTATAATCTCACGCTAATTCTACTTCTCTCCTTCCCTCCTCTCATACTGAATCAGCATTTCTGTTCTTTCCCTCCACTTCCAATGTATTGCTACTTTTCTTTTGTTGTTAGGGAAATTATTTCCTTTATTTACAATTGTATATATATTTTTAGAATAGGTCTGGAGACATTTTAAAGGCTAGCAACCTGTCTTAGAGGGACATTTGTGATGGTTGATTTCTGGCTGTAAACTTCACATTATTTATATTTAGCATGGGAACAAATCACATATCTGGTAATGGTTTTCTCTGTTAGGTTACTTTTGGGGGGAAGATCCACCTTCACTGTGGGTGCTGCCATTCTGTTGGATTGGGTTCCTGAAGTGTATAAAATGGAAAAAGCTAGTTAAACACATGCATTGTTCTCTCTACTTCTTCCCTGTGATGTGACTATGTGACTTCAGCTTCCTGCTCCTGCTATGCTTCTGTACTATGATATGTGATATATTTCCCTTCAGAATCATGAGCTGAAAATAACCTTTTTCTCCCTTAAGCTGCTTCTGTTTGTATGTTTTGTTCCAAAAATAAGAAAGTAATGGTTACAAAATCTGAGAATGGACCTTTGATGAGATATTCAAGATAACCAGAGAAGTTTTAATTTGTGAAAAGTTGACATACCAGGAGTAATCACTCATTTAACTCCTATAATAAACTCATTATTTATCCATTATTACATTTGCAAATGTTCACATATTTGTACTATTTTTTGCAGTTTCCACCTCATTTTGTGAACATTGCCAATACAAGTTTTCCATCATTGTCAAACAGATAGCACAGGAATAAAGTGAAGTAACTTCCTCAAGCTCCCTGGCTGGCAAATCAAGGACTTACTGGGTTTCTGATTTCCATGTATTTTACATGTATTTGTATCAGTGAAAAGGCATTGACTTGCATCACTGAACCACAGGGACCTTGAGAGGACAGCATGAAGACTAACTTTAATCTTGTCATTTTTATTTCTCTCTCTCTCTCCCCCTTCTCTCTCTCTGCCTCTCCTCTCTATCCTATCTTTCTCTTTTATATATCCTATCTTTTTCTTCCTTCACCTTCCTTGGCACGGACTTGTAACTCCCAGTACCAACATGGGGTCAACTTTCACAATGAGTTGTTGATCAGAGAGACCTACAAGGTTTCCTGCCAAAAAATACAGAATTCTTTCAGAGTTCTTGATGGCCCACTAAAGGTTAATGGCAAGACTCTACTGCTGAAGACATCATATGCTGTTGAGATGAAACAAGGAGTGACCTGGTCAGAATCTGGAAGAGGGTCAGTCCCCAGACAGTTAGCTTGGATAGTGCCAGATGGTTCTGAATGAGTGACTGGGGGAAAATGACTGACATCTGTCCAAACAACGCATACCCTAAGCTACTCAGCAGTATACTACCTGATACAATGCTCAAACAAGTGCAATAGTGGCACACAGCCATGGTGGGTAACCAACAGCTCCTGATTTGGCTAACAGATTGACTCAGTGGAATGGAACTCATAGCTGGAACTGGGGAATAAGTCAAAGCCATGTACAACATATAGAGTTTTATAGTACCTTTTCCTTTTGGGTCCCTATGGTAGTTTGAATATATGTCCCCCAATATATTCAATGTTTTATTACTTTATAGTTTGCATCTGCAATCACCTTGCTAGAGGCAAGGTCACTGGGGGCCGGTCTTAAGGTGTGGTGATGGTTTGAGATTCCATTGTAAAGATATGCAAATGTGCCTAGCAGGATTTCCTGAAGTGTGCTGTGTGACCTTTTGGCTGTAGTTTTACTCTGTGTGCTGTGGTGGCTGGTTGGCTTTCTCTCTCTCTGCTTGGTCCTGTGGAGAGCAGGCCACTTCTCTTGCCATTATGGAACTTCCCCTGGATCTGTAAGCTTCAATAAATAATATCCCTTCCTCCATAACTGTGCCCGGTCTGGAAGTTCATCTCAGCGAACCTGAAGCTGTCTGCTACAGTCCCTATTTGTGTCCCCCCCTTACCCTCCTTCCCACCCTCTTGCTCTCTCCCACCTTTGCCCTACCCCCATCCCACCCTCGCTATTGTCTGGTCCTCAGGGTATTTATTAGGTTTGGCAGCATCTCAGGTGGATTCAGGTTAGGAGCCACAAATGAATGAGACCATGAGATGATTATCATTTTTGTGATTGTGTTAGCTCACTGAGGATGATCTATTCCATGTTGGACCATTTTCTTCAAATTTCATTATTTCATCTTTCCTTGCTGCTATGTAGAATTCCATAGTATAGATATACCACATCTTTCTTATCCATTCATCTAATGATGGGCATCTGGGTTGATAGTCTAAGCTATTATGACTTGAGCACCTATAATTATGGTTAGCAAACATCTCTGATCTGAGGCTTGGAGCCTTCAGGGTAAATGCCCAGTAGGGGAATGACTGGATCTGTTGGTAGGTCTATAGTCATCCTTTTCAGGAGTCTCCATATAGCTTTACATAATGGTTGAACCATTTTACATTCCCATCAACTGCTGAACAACAGGCTAAAACATTGGTCCTTCAGCAGGTCCACAGAGGGAACACCTGAACCACAGGGAACTGGAGAGAACATCATGAAGACCAACCTTTATCTTTTCCTGTTTCTCTCTCCCTCTCTTTCTTTCTCTCTCTCTCCCTCTCCTCTCTATACACACTTTCTCTTTTATATTACCTATCTTTTTCTTCCTTCGCCTTCCTTGGCACTGACTTGTAACTCCCAGTACCAGCACAGGGTTAAACTTTCACAATGAGCTGTTGATCTGAGGACCTAAAGGTTTCCAAAAAAAGACAGATTTCTGTCAGAGTTCTTGATGACCCAACAAAGGTTAAGGGTAAGACCCTACTGTCGAAGACAGCATATATGTGTGTGAGA
The DNA here is from genome assembly GCA_036365145.1 of Orientallactaga sibirica. Lineage (NCBI taxonomy): Eukaryota > Metazoa > Chordata > Mammalia > Rodentia > Dipodidae > Orientallactaga > Orientallactaga sibirica. The sequence goes on from JAEOAD010000001.1 coordinate 61,136,177, forward strand.
GAGCTGGTCGGAATCTGGAAGAGGGTCAATCCCCAGACAGTTAGCTAGTCTAGTGCCAGAGAGTGCTACATGAGTGACTGGGGGAAAATGACCAACATCGACATAAGCTACCCAGCAAGAAACAACCTGACACAATACTGAAACAAGTGCAGTAGTGGGACATGGCCGTGGTGGGTAACCAACTGCTCTTGATTTGGCTAATAAATCCACTCCCTGGAATGGAAATCATTGCTGGAACTGAGAAATAAGTCAAAACCATGTACAAAAAAATGAGCCCAGGGGCTGGAGAAATGGCTTAGCGGTTAAAGCATTTGTCTGCAAAGCCAAAGGATCCCAGTTCAATTCTCCAGGATCCATGTAATCCAGATGCACAAGAGGCACATGCATCTGGAGTTCATTTTCAGTGGCTAGAGGCCCTGGCATGCCCATTCTCTCTCTGTTTGCTTCTCTTCTCTCTCTCTCTTCTCTCTCTCTCTCTCTCTGCTTCCAAATGAATAAATAAAATTTTTAAAAATTAGCCCAGTCTCCAAGATGAAGCTCCCACTAAATGTGGACTAGAAGAGGGCATATACACATATATAATTCTCTCTAAAATAACTATGGCTATTCCATCGATCAGATGCTGACTTATCTCTCTGTTGGAGAATTTGCTTCTCTTTTTCAGATGGACAATGAACCTGAAGGGAGGATCAGCCTATCACACCTCATCAGGGCCCCAGCTGAAACCATAGAGTAATGCGGGGAAAGGACAAGAGTACAGCTTTCTTAGTGAACATGACACCAGAAAAAGGCTGAAGGAGATAAACACAGAGAACATCCAACTCCTACTAAGCCAGATATCTGGAGACACAGAGGCTCCCAAAACCTCATCACTGAAGTAGAACTAAAATCATCCCAACGTGGCTCAGGGAAATTCTCAGAAGAGTTGGGCAGAAAGAGTGTTAGAGCCATAAGTTGAATCATTATGCACAGAGACTTTGCCTCTCCCCCATAACTGTTGGCTACCCCCACAATGCATGACCCACATTCCCCATTGATGAGGGTCCCTTTGGAAGCAGAGGACAGGGAGGAGGATAATGGATTCACCAATATGAATGTAAAATTAGAATAATATAAACAAAATAATAAATTATAAAAAAAATTTAAAAGATGGTAAAAAAAAAACCCATGTACAAAAAATGAGCCCATTCTCCAATATCAAGCTCCCACCAAATGTGGGCTAGAAGAGGGCATACACATATAAAATTCTCCCTAAAATAACTATGGCCTTTCCATCTATCTTGTACTAACTTCTCTGTCCTTTGGAGAATTTGCTTCTCTTTTCCAGATGGACAACAAACTTGAATGGAGGATCAGCCTATTGCATTTCACTGGGGCCCCAGATGAAACCATAGAGTAATGGGGGAAATGGGCAAGAGTGCAGCTTTCTTGATCAACCCAACACCAGAACAAAGCTGAAGGAGATAAACACAGAGAACATTCAACTCCTACTAAGCCAGATATCCAGAGACACAGAGGCTCCCAAGATCTCATCACTGAAGTAGAACTAACATGATCCCAACATGGTTCAGGGAAATTTACAGAAGAGGGGGAAGAAACAGTGTTAGAGCCACAAGTTGGGTTATTATGCACAGAAACTTTGCCTCTCCCCCATAACTGTGGGCTACCCCCTTAATGTATGACCCACATTCCCCAATGAGGAGGGTCCCTTTGGAGGGGGGAGGACAGGGAGGAGGCTACCAGAGGCACCAACATGAATGTAAAATTAAAATAAATAATTTTTAAAAAGGAAAAAAGAAACAAAGCTAACAGGTTAGTTTTTATTTAACATATGGTTAACCTTAATTATTGAAATCATTTTCTAATGAGAAATTAAAAACTAGAGTTTTCATTAGTAGATGCAGACATAATCAAATTTTTAGATCCAAACAGATTTCGGATATTAATAAAGGACTAAATATTCTTGTACATGAAAGGTGAAGAATATCAAAAAATTCAGTATTTATTGCAGCAGAAGGATAAAAAATCCAGCATTTATTCCAGCACAAGGATAAGCTCTGGGTATCACAAGTGCTAGCCATGACTTCACTAACATTCACTGACCCTTCACTTTCTAGTATAGATTTTCCCTGAAAATTTCTTTTTCGGAAGAAAAGAGTTATTGGCCTTGCTTCCCAGAATTAAGCCAAGTAACCTTTAATAACAACATCTTTAACACAGGCATTTTGAATGATGCTTCTGCTCCCATGCACTGGGCAACCAATGCACAGAATTCTTTGTGCGCAATAATCACAGTGAGAGAAGTGGAGTGGTAAAGTGACACTCCATCCTTCACATAATAATTGAAGACATTTCTGATATCATGCTTTCCTAGACTTAACTAGATTACCCTAGGGCACATGGGAAAGAAGTTTCTTATGCAGCAAGAGATCCTAAAAGTAGAACACAAATTTTATAGTATTTTATACCAATAGGGATGACTGTTTTGTGCCTGAGGTCCATTCAAATCTAAATCCATTCATCCCCCTATTTTACACTTTTAGAAACCAAACCTTTTGAACATGTTTTTACTTTTCAGATTTGCCTCTGAGGAACTCTTTCAAAATGAACCAAATGTTTAACATGGCAAATTATGTTACTTATATAAGAAGATTTCTAAAAATCTGCAGCACTGGGTGTTGAAGGAAATCACAAAGAGGAAGAAATTATGGTAGAACTCATCACATCAGGTTTTCTCTCCAGAGCTTTTGGGAAGCAAGTATAGTCGTGTCTCTAGTCCTGACTGCTTTGCAGCACAGATAAGTTAGCTCACCTTCAGAAAAGGGGTCAAGCTTTCACTGTTACAAACAGACGAAGTTGAAAGTCACAAAGGACTTGCAAGTGTTGGTCCCAAGTATTAAGCAAAGGACAAATCTGTATGTAGTCTGTAGAGGGAACTGGGGTCATGTGTTCACTCTTCACAACCTTTTGCATGGAGGAAAGAGCTCAGCCATAGACTTCATCTTCAAATGTAGGGCTGAGGTCATGCACTGACATGGCCTCACTCCTCACACCTGGGCAGATGACAGGGTTTACATTCCTTTGGTCACCAAGTTGTTGATCTCTTCTGCATAGCACAGTTAGAGGCTTCTGCATGTTCCATATTGAGAATAAAAAATCACTATAGCTGAGAGTATAGCATCCTAAACATGAAAGTGCATCCTAAAGCTACATTTGAACTAGCTTTGTACCTAGAAGCCAGGTGTTTAAATAACACAAACACATGCTTAACCCAGGATTCATTCTTCTGATGTTCAGTGAGACTTTAATGACAACACTTTCACAGGTTAATGGTTGCTGTCACACAGTAGAGAAGGTTAGTATTTCATTTTCTCTCAATTAGCCATCCCCAAAGATACTGAATATTCAGCATAATTATTTTGGGGAGAAAAAGTTTTCAGTCTGTGTAATGGCATTCTGTCCTAGAAGTCCTAGAAGGATTAGGTGTTGTTATTATTATATTTTTTGAATTTATTGTGTGCTTCAGAAGCTAAAATTAAAAGAATATGCATAATATAGATAAAGGGAAATACCAGAAGTTTAAAATAAATTGTCATGATTTTTTAACATTTTATTCATTTATCTAAGAGAGAGAGAGAATGAATGGGTATGCCAGGGCCTCCAGGCTCTGCAAATAAAGTCCAGATCCATGTGCCCCCTTGTGCATCTGGCTTATGTGGGGCCTGCAGAGGTGAACCAGGATCTTTTGGCTTTGCAGGCAAATGCCTTAACTGCTAAGCCATCTCTTCAGCTCAATTGTCATGATTTTTATTTATAACTATGAGTATTTTTATAACATGATGGAATCTTGCTTTAATCTATTCTTTATTTGTTACATAAGGTGTAGTACATACTTTTGGACAGACAGATATTCTTTTTTTTAATTTTTATTTTTGGTTTTTCGAAGTAGGGTCTCACTCTGGCCCAGGCTGACCTAGAATTAACTATGCACTCTCAGGGTGGCCTTGAACTCACGGAGATCCTCCTACCTCTGCCTCCCAAGTGCTGGGATTAAAGGCATGTGCCACCACGCCCAGCTTCAGACAGATATTCTTGTATCTTTGAAGATGTTTTTCTCTAATTGGAAATATTGACAATAAATTTAAAACTTATTATTATTTAACAGTTTTTGCATAAGTGTGTTTGGACATTTTTTTAATTACCTTCACAATGCTGGCAGAAAGCACCCAACCAAAAACAGCTTGTAGGAAGGAAGGGCTTATTGTGGCTTATAGACTTAAGGGGAAGGTTCATGGTGAGAGGGGAAAACATGGCATGAGCAGAGGCTGGGCATCATCTCCTGGAGAATAGCCATATAAGAGTGTAACAAACACTAGCAAGGGGAAGCTGGCTATAATGCCCATAAGCCAGTCACCAAAACACACCTCCATCAAGGTTCCAATTCCCAAATTGCCATCAGTTGATGATCAAGCATTCAGAACACTTAAGTTTATGAGGAAACTTGAATCAAACCACCATAGATATTAAAAGTTCTCAATAAATCAGTGATGAGGGACAAACATTAAAAATAACACAGATATATAGATAACTCAATCAATCATTGTCTGATGGTTATTCCAGCATATGACACAGCTGCATAATATGTGTAAGAGAGAAAAAGGTGAGACCCACATGGATCTAAAGTGTTAGGCAAGGGCTCTCTCTGAAAGCCCCAATAAGTTCAAGATGTCTATTTATAATCATTTGTTGAAAAAAAATGAATTGATTGAAATTTTCCACAAAAAATACTTCTAAAGTTTCAAGTAAACTCATAAGGAAAATGTGGAACTTGGGAAAAAAATGACAGAAGTGTTTTCACCTGCCAGCAACAAGTGATGTACACTGCTCTTGTGTGGAAGAGAAAGGTTTGCCTGCAAGATACTTAAAGCCATATGCCTAAATTTATGTTGGACATAATTGTACTTACATAATCACATTTGAATTCATTGTGATGGAATTGGGTCCCTCATCTTATGGATGTTCATTAAGTCATCTGTCTAAAATTAATTATACAAAGGCATCAATTTAAATGTCTTATGTATTACCAATAATCAAAATATTATAGATCTTACAGAAAGGAAGGTAAGGTACAAAAATGTTTTTCAGCATATTTTTGACAATTTTATATTTGTATAAGATATACTGTGATCTATTCATCCATTACCCTTTTATCTCCCTTCCACATCTGCTGAATCCCTTCTTCCCAATTAGTTCACTCCTACCATATGTATGTATGTATGTGTGTATATATATGTCTATATCTATATCTATCTATCATCTATGTATCTATATAATTCTTGTGCATGTAGTCATTGCTTTTGTGTGCTCATTATTGTAAGGGCTATGCCATTTACAGAAGATAGCATTTCACAGCAATCTTCCCCATCCTCCAGATCTTATAATACTTCCTTCACTTCTGAAACATCCCCAGGGCCTTTCAGAGGGTCAGATAGATGTCCCATTCAAGGCTGAGCACTTAGCAGTCACATTCTCAGCACTTTGAATAGTTATAAGTCTCTGCATTAACATATTACCAACTGAAAAGGGAAGATTCTATGATTAAGGCTGAGAGCAGCACTAATTTACAGATATAAACACAAATGTTTAGGAAGTATGGATATGTAGTCAAACACTTGTGGTGGCTACAGTGAATCCACAAAGAATGCAAATATGGCTCAAAACAAATGAGCTAGAATGCAAGGCTGGAAACATTGCTAGATAATATGACTGATTAAAGCAAAGCTCTATTTAATAGCAATTTGGATGAATATTCTCTAAGACTTGACTACACAAGGGAAAATATTTAAAATACATAAATGTAAGAAGAAGACAAGAAATGATAATAAATCATAGACACTTGCCAGTTATATTTAGCTAAAAGTTGAGAACAGGCAATATTTTCAATTGGCTCTGGAATTTATCTTTTTTTCAAAAGCTTTAGGCAGAAAATGAAGGCTATGTAATTTAATTCTTTCATTAAGAAGGTATTTATTGGTGATTTACACAGTTAGGAATATGAAAAGAAAATGTCAATAGGTAGAGTTTGATAAACCAAGGATGAAGAGGACTGCGTAGATGAATTCACTGCTAAATTCTCAAAAATTCCATGTGCTATGCTGGGCATGGTGGCGCATGCCTTTAATCTCAGCACTCGGGAGGCAGAGGTAGGAGGATCGCCATGAGTTCAAGGCCACCCTGAGATTACATAGTGAATTCCAGGTCAGCCTGGGCTAGAGTGAGACCCTACCTCGAAAAAAAACAAACAAACAAAAAATTCCATGTGCTATACCAGAACGTCTTAGCTGGTGTGTATTGTCTGACACATTGTGTCTGTCAATCCATTTGGGATTTATTTAATACTGAGGGATGCATAAAGAGATGAGGTTTATTTGGTTCATGAATCTGGTAGCTAGAAAATTCAAGCACAGTCATGATGGCATCAAAGAGGACCTCCTAGGGCAAAACAACACAATGATATGATGGCAGGAGTATGTATGGGAGAGGCAAAGTGGCTCATGTGGAAAAGGGATTCAGGGAGGCAATAGGCACATGTGTAATGACCATTAGTTCTGTGTTCTCCACAGTACTAAACTCCTTCCTCCTCCCATAAAATATATTCATCACTCTTACAGGTTCAGTCGTATTTCATTTTTTATTAGTTATGTATATAATGTGAATACAGTCATGTTGGTACCATTGTTAACCTCATCCCTGTCCTCCCGCCTCTGAAAGGACCTTCTTCATTGGGGAATGTGGGTCGTGCATTGTGGGGGTAGCCATAAGTTATGGGGAAGTGTCAATGTCTCTGTCCCAACTCATGGCTCTACCAATCTCTCCACTTCCTCTTCCACAAATTTCCCTGAGCCATGTTGGGTTGTTTTAGATCTATTTCAGTGATGAGGTCTTGGGAGTCTCTGTGTCTCTGGATATCTGGTTTGGTACGTGAGTTGAGTGTTTTCTGTGTCTCTCTCCTTCACCCTTGTGTTGGTATCAGTTTCACCAAGAAAGCAGCCCTCTTTCTCATTTCCCTAATTACTATATGGTTTCAGCTGGGGCCCTGGTGAAGTGTGATGGGCTGATTCTCTCCTCAGGTTCTGCATCCATCTGAAAAAGAGAAGCAAATTCTCCACAGAGTGAAGTCAGCACTAGGAAAATGGGAAAACCATTATTATGTTAGAGAGAATTTAATAGATGTAGGCCCTCTTATACTCCACAATTGGGGGGAGCTTGATATTGGAGAGCAGGCTCATTTTGGGGGGATATGGTTCTGACTTGTTTCCCAGTTCCAGTTATGAGTTCCATTCCACTGAGCAGATCCATTAGCCAAATCAAGAGCAGTTGATTACCCACCGTCACTGTGTGCCACTATTGTACTTGTGTGAGCATCACGTCAGGTTGTTTGCTGCTCAGTATCTTAGACCACTAGTTACTTAGATAGATGTTGGTCATTTTCTTGCAGGTGTTCATGTAGCACCTTCTGGCACTAGACAAGCTAACTATATGGGGACAGACTCTCTTCCAGATTATAGCCAGGTCACTCCAGGTTCCATACCAACAGCATATGGTGTCTTTGGCAGTAGGTCTTATCATTAACATTTGGTGGGTCATCAAGTACTCTGACAGAAATCTGTCTTCTTTTGGGAAACCTTGTAGGTCTCTCTGATCAATAGCATATTGTGGATGTTAGTCACATGCTGGTACTGGGAATTATAGGCCAGCACCAAGGGAAAAGAAGGAAGAAAAAGATAGGTAACATAAAAGAGAAAGAGAGAAGATGGAGAGAGTGAAAGAGAAACAGGAGAAGATTAAGGTTAGTCTTCATCATACCCTTCCCATGGCCCTGTGATTTAGGTCTTCCCTCTAAGGACCTGATGAAGGGGAGGGGCACAAAACTGGACTCAAATAGAATTGGTATCATAAAATCCTATATCCTGAAAGAAAGTAAAAGGTTGAAGATCCAGTAATATTTCAATTAGGCCCATAACCTCAATACCACTGCACTAAAAGAATTCAGACTCTACATGAGTTCTTGTGGGGGGACACTGCATTCAAACCATAGAAAACTATACCTAGAAAATGAGGATATTAACTATGATTACTGTATAATCTCTGCACCTATCCTTTTAGTGATGAGTTCCTCCATTTTGGAGTTCCTTTTTCAATTTTTCCTTGATTTATTTTCTTATCTAGGACCATCCAGAAGCACTATATAGAGAAGGTCCCCTGACCTCATACTTAATTCTTTATGGGTTTTATTCACTGGAAGTGTTATTGTCAGAATTTACTAAGTTAGACTTTCGTACCTGGGATCAAGCAGGGACATCAATGATGGGGTAGTCATAACTGGTTAGTCCCATATCTTTCTTCTTATCTTTCACCATTCTTCAAAGGTGAGGTTGGTCAGTTGTCTCCAGAGTGCCAAGACTCATTACTCAGACCCTATGGTTTGGGGAAGGCAGCCAAGCAAACAAATCCCTTCCACTGGCTAGCACAACATTTCATTCATAGAATCATTTGAAAATTGGGCTATATAAATTTAGCACACATGTTCAAGTGGATTATTCAAATTATCTGTGTAAACAGGTTCACAAATAAAATGCTCAGATTTTCAAGATTTGTTGGCATTGTTATTTATTTTTTCAGATAAAAATTTCATTTTAAGATGTAACAGTCATCTGTAAAATTCAAAACTCTAGTGATTGATATTAGGTATTCAACTATAGCTTATTGACATGAGCTATTTAAAGGAGATATTTTAATGCCACATGGAAAATAATGATCAAAACAGTCATATTATATTGCATTAAATGTATTTTATCACTTTAATGCACAATATTTGGTTCTTATTCTTTCTCAACACTTTACCATTAGCTAACAAACACTTCATCATATGATATACTTACTTTTGAGAAAATCTACAAAAACAATCCATAAGCATAGGAAAAAATATTGCAAAGAAGGAATCATAGAGGTGGGGTCTTTATAGAAAGACAATTTACATCCCTGAAAATGAGTTGGGAACTTCACATTTTCAGCTTTGTACCAAACATCCATCAAATGCCTTCCACAAAGACATGTTCTCCCTATGCTTAATACATTACTCCTATCACAGTCAGAGTACACACTTAGTTTTAGCTAACAACAGAAAAACAAGCCTCTTTAATTATGAACTCTTCATTGGGACTATACACATGAATTGACGTGGAGAGATGGCTTAGTGGTAAAGGTGCTTGTCTACAAAACAGAGGACCCAGATTTGATTCCCCAGTACCCAAGTAAAGCCAGATGCACAAGGTGGTGCAATCATCTAGTGTTCCTTTGCAGTGGCTAGAGGCCCCTACACACCCATCCTCTCCCTCTCTGCCTCTTTCTCTCTCTCTCTCTCCTTCAAATAAATAAATTAATTAAATATTTAAAAAATAAAAAAAACGTGAATGGATTACAGTAGAGAAGATAATTTTCTCTGGGAATATTATATATTTTGAAAAATAGAAATAATCAGATATGAGTATGATAGCTTTATTATTATTGCTAATTTATTATAATTAAAGAGCAAAGATAGATTGTTGAAAGAAGTTTAGAAAGCTATAATGAATCAAAACTAAGATATAGTTTCAAACTTTAAGATCGTGTTTTTTTATGTTACTTATCTGATGGTAGTCAATAGATTATTTAAAAATAATTTTTGCTATTCTGTTTTTATGATACTACAAGCTTCCCAAATTATTTGAAGCATATTGAAAGGAAAAAAAAAAAAACAACTAATTTATACCAAGTATATATAATAGGTAAATGAAATTGAATAGATGCTGATAAATTAGAATATCTCATTCTATCAATGAAAGGAGAATTGCCCACTAGATTAATTAAACTATTAGAATGTATTGATTGAAATGTACTCATTGAAAGCTTGAGAGAAAAATGGAAAGGTCTTTATTTTAAACAGTATGAAAACAGAAATCTGATGATTGCAAAAATTGACTAGCAATGTGATATTGGATAATGTATAAATCTGTCAATGTGCCAGTTCCATAATTTATAGAACATTAGGATAAATTATCTCTTAGATCTTTTCCAGCTGTCACATTCTAAGTAAGATCTTAATTTATGTGATTCTCTCAGGTCAGAATTTGCAGTACAATAACAATATTTTGGAAAGAAAAAGCATTTTGAAATATAAGTTGAATCATTATTGTAATGAGTGAACTTAATAACAGCTTTCCATTGTATTTAAAGTACATTGTAATTAATAGGAATTTGATTCTTGAGGAAGGATATTTAAAACAATTTATGATATACTATGCACATTTTTAATTCCTCAAATAAAAACACTGTATCTTATAAAATGATTATTACATTATATAATGTAATTTTATATAATGTATGCTATATTACAAATATAAAATTTGTTAAAATTTGGAATATTGTGCATATTGCTGCTTTAAAATTCCAAAACTATAAGCTAAGAGTAAAAAATAATCCTAAATTCAAAATGGAATTACTTTAAAAGAAACAAATACATCTTATAAAAATGTTTAAGTTAGGCAAATAAAAATGCCATTGGGAAGAAAATGTGATGCAGGGAGCCGTAAGCAGTCGCCATTACAAGATGGCGCTGGCTCCTCCATATTAGACAGTGCCTTGGCGCCAACCGTGTCTAAGGTATGCGCATGCACTTGACGCAACCTGTCCCAAGCCTATCCCGTGGCACCTGGTGATGGCAAGCTGGTCGCAACCAATCAGTAAACGCCTTGTAGCAGTACACTCTATAAAAGCAGCTGCAGATTTGGGCCCCGGCCCTCCGCCATCAACTCATCTGTTAACCAAGTGCTCTCCAATAAAACTGTGATACAAGAAGGATCTTCGTTTGTGGCTGTTCCTTTCCTGCTGGTTGGGAAGGGCTCGCCGCAAAGTGGTGCCGAAACCCGGGACGCCGGACCTTTCAAAGACACCCGGCGGAGGGCCGAAGAAGATTCAGAACTTGACACACGGAGAGGTAGACGTCGGTAAGTCATCCCCGGCTTTGTTCTCTGATGGATTTTTGACTGACCCTGGCTTTCCTCGCCTGTTTTTGCCTGTTTTGTTTGGGGTTTTATCTCTGTTTCTGTCTACTTATCTTTAGGGGACTTTGCTAATGACTGTTTGCATTGTCCCTGGGACGAGATAGTGAAAGTAAAATCTCCCCGGTAGATAACGGGGTTTTTCCTTCTGTCCGTCCTGCCTTTGGTGATAAAGCTCGCAGGTAGATAACTGCGTTCATCATGGGCACTCGCGCAGAGCGGCTCTGTGGCCATTGAACACTTTTCTGGGCTGATTAAAGCTCTATTGAAACAACGTGATATTCAGATTTCTACAGTAACCATCAGACGGATTCTTAGAGATATAAATTCAACAGCCCCTTGGTTTGCGGCTTCAGGATCCCTTACACTCCCCTCCTGGGAGAAGTTGGGGCGTGTCCTGCGACAGGCAGAACAGGAAGGAAGTTTAGGGAAGGGCACATTACCGTTTTGGCGACTGGTTCATTTTTGTCTCAATAGCGGTAAACATGCGGAAATAATTGGGAAGGGACAAAGAGCTTTAGCCCAACATCAGGACAGTCTTTCAGAGTCAGATACTAGCGGGGACTCACATGCTAGGCCTAGGAAGAAACAAAAGGGAAAAATAGGATCCAGTCAAAAAGGAGAGGACAAGGAGAAAAGTTTACAAGAAGAACTTGAGGAGATAGGTGAGGCTTCATGCAGGCCCGCCCCTCGGAAAGGACAGAGAGACATAAGAGGCATTTATCCCCCTTTGAGTGGGCTGCAGCCTCCAATATCAGAATTGTCAAGGTTACAATTAGGGGAGACTGATGATGACAGTGGCTCGGAGTCAGGCTCCTCCCAGGAAGGAGATGGGCGCCTAGGCGCTCCTGAGGATATAGTTAGTAAAAGGCCTAATTGTGCTCAGGCTGTGGGAGCATGCGGCCCGGTAGTTCCATCAGCCCCCGCCCGTATGCGCCCTTGGGGGTAAATGTCATTTCATAAAAGATAAAACCTGGTCAAAATTAGCCTCAGCCTTCCCGGTCTTTGAAGACCCTGTCACTCAACAGAGAAGATACGAGGCAATACCTTATGAGCAGTTAAAAGATTTGGTACAAGCTACCAAGGACTTTGGCCCTGGGGCTGAATATACTATTGCCCTTTTGCGTAGAATCATTCTGGTGCCCCTGACGCCTACTGATTGGATGGAACTAGCTAGGGCTTGCCTTACTAAAGGCCAATTTTTAGAATTCAGGGCCCTGGTCACAGACTATGCTAACAATCAGGCTAAAATAAATTATGAACAAGGCAGACCCGCATGGACAGCAGAAATGCTTCTAGGCTTGGGCCGCATATGCCTCATCAAACACAGTATCCATTGGAGGTATATCAACAAGTCAGTGAAGTCCATTATAAGGCCTGGAAGGCACTCCCTAATAAAGGAGAGGTCATTGGACATTTAACAAAAATTCTCCAGCGTCCTGCTGAGCCTTTTGCGGATTTTGCTGCCCGCATGATGGAGGCGGCTGAAAAAACAGTCGGCACTGCTGATTACACTATGCCTTTCGTTCAACAATTAATCTATGAGCAGTCTACCCCAGAATGTCAGCGAGCCATCAATCCCGTTAGAAAAAAGGGGCTGGATGCATGGGTCAAGGCTTGCCGTGAGGTTGGCACCCCTCTGACCAATTCGGGTCTTGCCGCTGCCGTTCTTGCGGCCGCTAAGTCACCTCAGCAGAATAAATCAAAGGGATGTTTCAAATGTGGCCAGTTGGGGCATTTCAGACGTCAATGTCCAAATGATAATAGTGCTAAATTGATGGATAAGGCAGAAGTTAGGCCTAGAGCCCCGGGTACCTGCCCGAGATGCAAGAAAGGAAAGCATTGGGCCAATGAGTGCAGGTCAGTTAGGGACATTAATGGAATGCCCATCCCACCTATTCAACAAGGACAAGGTTCAAAAAACGGGATGAGGGGCCCTCGACCCCAGGGCCCTCAAATATATGGGGCCCTTCAGGCTCCGGCTCAGATGATGGGCCCCCATCTCACAGTCAGAAGAGCCACCTCAGGCTCCGCAGGGCTGGACCTCTGTGCCGCCACCGGATTGGTCTTAACCCCTGAAATGGGAGTTCACATTGTGGACACAGATGTTTGTGGACCTCTCCAACCTGACACGGTGGGCCTGCTATTGGGACGGTCCTCGTCAACACTGAAGGGCCTGATTGTTTTCCCAGGGGTTATTGATTCTGACTACACGGGTACTATTAAGGTCCTGTGCCACTCTCCTTATGGGGTAGTTTCTATAGCCCCAGGGGACCGCATTGCACAACTGTTAATCTTGCCTTCTCTACACTCCTCATTTCCCGCTAGTCATAAGAACAGGGGATATGCTGGTTTGGGATCTACTGGTATAGAATTAGCTTGCTTGTCTCTTGAATTAGATCAGAGACCGCTTTTACATCTAACTATAGAAGGAAAAATATTTTCAGGCCTGGTTGATACTGGGGCGGATAGAAGTATTATCCAAGAAAGTTTATGGCCAAAATCTTGGCCCCTTCAGAGATCTTCTCAAACTCTGCAGGGCCTAGGGTATGCGAATACGCCACAGATGAGTGCAAAGGAATTGACTTGGCGTACTGAGGAAGGGCAAAAGGGCACAATACAGCCATTTGTTTTAGCTGTCCCAATTAATCTGTGGGGCAGGGACGTCCAGTCCCAGATGCGACTCCGCCTGACCAACGAAGTCTCTGGACCTGCTATAAATATGATGAAAAAACAGGGATTTGTCCCAGACAAAGGCTTGGGTAAACATTTACAAGGGAGAGCAGAACCAATCATTCCTAAACAGAAGTTGGATCGCCATGGATTGGGTTTTACATAGGGGCTATTGAAAATAAGGCAGCTTCCATGACTATACAGGTGCCCATACCCTGGTTGACTTCGCGGACGGTGTGGGTTCCTCAATGGCCCCTGTCACAAGAAAAATTGGAAGCCGCAAAAACTTTAGTACAAGAACAATTGAATCTTGGTCATTTAGAACCATCTGTCTCTCCCTGGAATACCCCAATATTCGTGATTAAAAAACAGTCAGGAAAATGGAGACTGCTCCACGATCTGCGAGCTGTTAATGCACAAATGCAGGTCTTAGGGCCAGTGCAGAGAGGTCTGCCTATACTCTCAGCCTTGCCAAAAGATTGGCCTATAATAGTATTAGATATTAAGGACTGCTTTTTCTCAATCCCTCTTTGCCCTCAGGATAGGGAACGTTTCGCGTTTACCCTGCCTTCGGTCAATCATGAGAAGCCTGACGCTCGCTTTCAATGGCGTGTATTGCCCCAAGGCATGGCTAATAGTCCCACTATGTGTCAGCTATTTGTGGATTCTGTTTTGGCTTCTGTACGCAAGCAATTTCCTCTCCTTCGCATGATACACTATATGGATGATATTTTACTTACAGCTCCCACCTTATCTCTTTTGCATACTGCTTTTGAAAAGGTTGTCCAAGTTTTAAAGGAGAGTGGGCTAATTATCGCTCCTGAGAAGGTTCAATGTTCAGATGCTGTCACCTTCTTGGGGTCTGTCATCACTCGGCAGGCGATACGCCCACAAAAATTGTGCATTCGCACCTCGCATTTACATACTTTAAATGATTTTCAGAAATTGATGGGGGACATAAATTGGTTGAGGGGTTTTTTACATGTCCCTCGCTCGGAGTTGCTGCCGCTTTTTTCCATATTGGAGGGTAACCCAGAGCTTACTTCTCCCTGTGAGCTCACTCCATTGGCGTGCGAGGCCCTTAAGAAGATTGAAAAAGCATTGGAAAAGGCTCAGTTGGTTCGTTTTGACCCTTCTCAACCCCTTCTCTTATGTATCCTTAAAACTAAAAATGTTCCTACAGGGGTGCTCTGGCAAGAGGGACCCCTACTCTGGCTCCATGGACGCTCTTTGGGAGCCCGTACCCTTCAGTATTTTCCACAATTAGTGGCTCAACAGGCATGCTTAGGGCTTAAATATTGCTTAATGCACTTTGCAAAGCTCCCTGACAAGCTCATAATCCCTTATACTAGAGAGCAGACAGAGGTTTTGGCTGGTACTGTAGATGACTGGGCCATTCTTTGTTGTGCTTTCCCTAATGTTATAGATAATCATTATCCAAAGAGTCCTATTCTCTCTTTTGTTGAGCACAACTTAGTTTATTTCCCAAAAATTACTGTCCAGGATCCTATTGCATCAGCCCCGACCATCTTCACTGATGGGTCAAAATCTGGCCAAGGAGCATATTTAGTGCTGGGATCACAACCTGTGGTGAAACAATACAGACTTGAATCCCCCCAAATTGTGGAATGTATGATTGTTTTAGAGGTTTTTCAGACCTTTTCCACTCCTTTTAATTTAATCACTGACTCTCAATATGTGGCCAACGCAGTTGCTGGCTTAGAAATTGCTGCTTCCGTTAAATTTGTTAGCACAATCTCTAATATTCTTCTACAGCTTCAGTCTTTGATCCTGCAACGAGACTCTCCCTTTTATGTCACCCATATTCGTGCTCACTCGCTGTTGCCTGGCCCTTTGTCACAAGCTAATGATTTGGTGGACAAGGCCACGAGGTTGGCCATGCTTTCCTTGGATGATTCCAGGGCCTTGGCCACTGAATTTCATAGGTTATATCATGTTCCTGCAAATACCTTGAGGAAGAAGTTCTCTATTTCAAGAAATGAGGCACGAGACATTGTAAAATCTTGTCAGTCTTGTGTTACTTTCCTGCCTTCCCCTCATGTGGGTGTTAATCCCCGGGGCCTTCGACCTGGTGATCTCTGGCAGATGGATGTGACGCATGTGCCCGAGTTTGGGAGGCTGAAATACTTGCATGTCTCCATAGACACCTGTTCAGGCATTATTTTTGCCTCACCCTTGGCGGGAGAAAGGGTTTCTCATGTTAAAACTCATTGCTTGGAGGCCTGGGCTGCCTGGGGAAAGCCGCGTCATTTAAAGACTGATAATGGCCCGGCATATACTTCTGCTGGTTTTCAGGCCTTTTGTGCGCAGATGCAAGTTGCCCACACCACTGGCCTGTTTTATAACCCACAAGGCCAAGGCATTGTGGAGAGAGCCAATAAAAGTATTAAGGCCATTTTATTTAAGCAAAAGAAGGGGATAGCAGAAGATGCAACCCATAAGGAGAGGGTTTCCTTAGCCCTCTTCACCCTTAATTTTTTAATTTTGGACAATGATGATAAATCTGCAGCAGATAGACATAGTCAAATTGTGCCAAAAGCCCCAAGAGAAATAGTAATGTGGAAGGATGTCTTGGATAATAAATGGAAGGGACCGGATCTTGTCATTCTAAGATCCAGGGAGCTGTTTGTGTTTTTCCACAGGACCAAGAGTCACCCCACTGGGTTCCAAGTTGGTGAGAACAGTCCATCCTTCCTCAGAGAGAACAGTCCATCCTTCCTCAGGAAAGCAGAGCAATTTTGTCAGCCTTCTTGAAGCCGATGCCAGTTCCTCATCAAGCATCTGTGTTTCCACGTTTCTTCACCACGAATAAGGAACTAGGCCTCCCTTCCCTTCAGGAGGACCAACAGGTGGTCCCCATGGGGGAGTCCTGCTCCTTTGTTGAAAAAGGAACTCTTTGTTTTACTTTGCAGTGGAATCAGACTGATGACTCTTGTATAAGACTTCGTCAGCAGAGTTTTGCCTGGTTTGAAGGGGAACTCTGGCCATGGTCAGAGTGCCAGAGCACTTCGGTCGCCTGGGCTGATGCAAATCATCTCTTCACCATATCACCAGCTATGAGGGGTCCCCCACCTAGGTCAGGGGCATGGTCGGAGGGACTCTTTCTTCAAGATTCCAGAATTAATCCATTTTCAAAGTGGGTGCTGTGTGGGGTCAATGGTTCCTGTATGGATGTGTCTCCATTGGTTTTACTGTTGGGGGGACAAATTGCTTGCAACAATGTGTCAGAGCATGAGACCTCAACGTCAAAAAGAAGGGCAGTTTTCACGGACTGGGTCATATCTTGTGAACATTATGCTGGGTCATCAGACATTATCCCCGTACCAGACTTTTTTGTGTGCACCCCCTTTTCTGCTTATTGCTATTAATTCCACGAGAGTGGATCTTAGTCTTGCACAGGGCCTTACTTCCTGGATCTCCTCTGCTTTTAATTTTTTTAAGGAATGGGTTGGAGTGGGACTGTTTGCTGCCTGCTGTATAGGAGGATGTCTGCTCTGCCTATGGTTGACTTGCAAAATGCGAGCATTACAAGATGGCGCTGGCTCCTCCATATTAGACAGTGCCTTGGCGCCAACCGTGTCTAAGGTATGCGCGTATGCGCTTGACGCAACCTGTCCCAAGCCTATCCCGTGGCACCTGGTGATGGCAAGCTGGTCGCAACCAATCAGTAAACGCCTTGTAGCAGTACACTCTATAAAAGCAGCTGCAGATTTGGGCCCCGCCCTCCGCCATCAACTCATCTGTTAACCAAGTGCTCTCCAATAAAACTGTGATACAAGAAGGATCTTCGTTTGTGGCTGTTCCTTTCCTGCTGGTTGGGAAGGGCTCGCTGCAAAGTGGTGCCGAAACCGGGACGCGGACCTTTCAAAGACACCAGGCGGAGGGCGAAGAAGATTCAGAACTTGACACACGGAGAGGTAGACGTCGGTAAGTCATCCCGGCTTTGTTCTCTGATGGATTTTTGACTGACCCTGGCTTTCCTCGCCTGTTTTTGCCTGTTTTGTTTGGGGTTTTATCTCTGTTTCTGTCTACTTATCTTTAGGGGACTTTGCTAATGACTGTTTGCATTGTCCCTGGGACGAGATAGTGAAAGTAAAATCTCCCCGGTAGATAACGGGGTTTTTCCTTCTGTCCGTCCTGCCTTTGGTGATAAAGCTCGCAGGTAGATAACTGCGTTCATCATGGGCAACTTCTCGCAGAGCGCTCTGTGGCCATTGAACACTTTTCTGGGCTGATTAAAGCTCTATTGAAACAACGTGATATTCAGATTTCTACAGTAACCATCAGACAGATTCTTAGAGATATAAATTCAACAGCCCCTTGGTTTGCGGCTTCAGGATCCCTTACACTCCCCTCCTGGGAGAAGTTGGGGCGTGTCCTGCGACAGGCAGAACAGGAAGGAAGTTTAGGGAAGGGCACATTACCGTTTTGGCGACTGGTTCATTTTTGTCTCAATAGCGGTAAACATGCGGAAATAATTGGGAAGGGACAAAGAGCTTTAGCCCAACATCAGGACAGTCTTTCAGAGTCAGATACTAGCGGGGACTCACATGCTAGGCCTAGGAAGAAACAAAAGGGAAAAATAGGATCCAGTCAAAAAGGAGAGGACAAGGAGAAAAGTTTACAAGAAGAACTTGAGGAGATAGGTGAGGCTTTTGCAGGCCCGCCCCTCGGAAAGGACAGAGAGACATAAGAGGCATTTATCCCCCTTTGAGTGGGCTGCAGCCTCCAATATCAGAATTGTCAAGGTTACAATTAGGGGAGACTGATGATGACAGTGGCTCGGAGTCAGGCTCCTCCCAGGAAGGAGATGGGCGCCTAGGCGCTCCTGAGGATATAGTTAGTAAAGGCCTAATTGTGCTCAGGCTGTGGGAGCATGCGGCCCGGTAGTTCCATCAGCCCCCCGCCGTATGCGCCCTTGCGGGTAAATGTCATTTCATAAAAGATAAAACCTGGTCAAAATTAGCCTCAGCCTTCCCGGTCTTTGAAGACCCTGTCACTCAACAGAGAAGATACGAGGCAATACCTTATGAGCAGTTAAAAGATTTGGTACAAGCTACCAAGGACTTTGGCCCTGGGGCTGAATATACTATTGCCCTTTTGCGTAGAATCATTCTGGTGCCCCTGACGCCTACTGATTGGATGGAACTAGCTAGGGCTTGCCTTACTAAAGGCCAATTTTTAGAATTCAGGGCCCTGGTCACAGACTATGCTAACAATCAGGCTAAAATAAATTATGAACAAGGCAGACCATGGACAGCAGAAATGCTTCTAGGCTTGGGCCCGCATATGCCTCATCAAACACAGTATCCATTGGAGGTATATCAACAAGTCAGTGAAGTCCATTATAAGGCCTGGAAGGCACTCCCTAATAAAGGAGAGGTCATTGGACATTTAACAAAAATTCTCCAGCGTCCTGCTGAGCCTTTTGCGGATTTTGCTGCCCGCATGATGGAGGCGGCTGAAAAAACAGTCGGCACTGCTGATTACACTATGCCTTTCGTTCAACAATTAATCTATGAGCAGTCTACCCCAGAATGTCAGCGAGCCATCAATCCCGTTAGAAAAAAGGGGCTGGATGCATGGGTCAAGGCTTGCCGTGAGGTTGGCACCCCTCTGACCAATTCGGGTCTTGCCGCTGCCGTTCTTGCGGCCGCTAAGTCACCTCAGCAGAATAAATCAAAGGGATGTTTCAAATGTGGCCAGTTGGGGCATTTCAGACGTCAATGTCCAAATGATAATAGTGCTAAATTGATGGATAAGGCAGAAGTTAGGCCTAGAGCCCGGGTACCTGCCGAGATGCAAAAAGGAAAGCATTGGGCCAATGAGTGCAGGTCAGTTAGGGACATTAATGGAATGCCCATCCCACCTATTCAACAAGGACAAGGTTCAAAAAAGCGGGATGAGGGCCCTCGACCCCAGGGCCCTCAAATATATGGGGCCCTTCAGGCTCCGGCTCAGATGATGGGGCCCCCATCTCACAGTCAGAAGAGCCACCTCAGGCTCCGCAGGGCTGGACCTCTGTGCCGCCACGGATTGGTCTTAACCCCTGAAATGGGAGTTCACATTGTGGACACAGATGTTTGTGGACCTCTCCAACCTGACACGGTGGGCCTGCTATTGGGGACGGTCCTCGTCAACACTGAAGGGCCTGATTGTTTTCCCAGGGGTTATTGATTCTGACTACACGGGTACTATTAAGGTCCTGTGCCACTCTCCTTATGGGGTAGTTTCTATAGCCCCAGGGGACGCATTGCACAACTGTTAATCTTGCCTTCTCTCCACTCCTCATTTCCCGCTAGTCATAAAAACAGGGGATATACTGGTTTGGGATCTACTGGTATAGAATTAGCTTGCTTGTCTCTTGAATTAGATCAGAGACCGCTTTTACATCTAACTATAAAAGGAAAAATATTTTCAGGCCTGGTTGATACTGGGGCGGATAGAAGTATTATCCAAAAAGTTTATGGCCAAAATCTTGGCCCCTTCAGAGATCTTCTCAAACTCTGCAGGGCCTAGGGTATGCGAATACGCCACAGATGAATGCAAAAAAATTGACTTGGCGTACTGAGGAAAGGCAAAAGGACACAATACAGCCATTTGTTTTAGCTGTCCCAATTAATCTGTAGAACAAGGACGTCCAGTCCCAGATGCGACTCCGCCTGACCAACAAAGTCTCTGGACCTGCTATAAATATGATAAAAAAACAGGGATTTGTCCCAGACAAAGGCTTGGGTAAACATTTACAAGGGAGAACAAAACCAATCATTCCTAAACAAAAGTTGGATCGCCATGGATTGGGTTTTACATAGGGGCTATTGAAAATAAGACAGCTTCCATGACTATACAGGTGCCCATACCCTGGTTGACTTCGCGGGCGATGTGGGTTCCTCAATGGCCCCTGTCACAAGAAAAATTGAAAGCCACAAAAACTTTAGTACAAAAACAATTAAATCTTGGTCATTTAGAACCATCTGTCTCTCCCTGGAATACCCCAATATTCGTGATTAAAAAACAGTCAAAAAAATGGAGACTGCTCCACGATCTGCGAGCTATTAATACACAAATGCAGGTCTTAGGGCCAATGCAGAGAGGTCTGCCTATACTCTCAGCCTTGCCAAAAGATTGGCCTATAATAGTATTAGATATTAAGGACTGCTTTTTCTCAATCCCTCTTTGCCCTCAGGATAGGGAGCGTTTCGCGTTTACCCTGCCTTGGTCAATCATGAGAAGCCTGGCCTTTCGCTTTCAATGGCGTGTATTGCCCCAAGGCATGGCTAATAGTCCCACTATGTGTCAGCTATTTGTGGATTCTGTTTTGGCTTCTGTACGCAAACAATTTCCTCTCCTTCGCATGATACACTATATGGATGATATTTTACTTACAGCTCCCACCTTATCTCTTTTGCATACTGCTTTTGAAAAGGTTATCCAAGTTTTAAAGGAGAGTGGGCTAATTATCGCTCCTGAGAAGGTTCAATGTTCAGATGCTGTCACCTTCTTGGGGTCTGTCATCACTCGGCAGGCGATCGCCCACAAAAATTGTGCATTCGCACCTCGCATTTACATACTTTAAATGATTTTCAGAAATTGATGGGGACATAAATTGGTTGAGGGTTTTTACATGTCCCTCGCTCGGAGTTGCTGCCGCTTTTTCCATATTGGAGGGTAACCCAGAGCTTACTTCTCCCCGTGAGCTCACTCCATTGGCGTCGAGGCCCTTAAGAAGATTGAAAAAGCATTGGAAAAGGCTCAGTTGGTTCGTTTTGACCCTTCTCAACCCCTTCTCTTATGTATCCTTAAAACTAAAAATGTTCCTACAGGGGTGCTCTGGCAAGAGGGACCCCTACTCTGGCTCCATGGACGCTCTTTGGGAGCCCGTACCCTTCAGTATTTTCCACAATTAGTGGCTCAACAGGCATGCTTAGGGCTTAAATATTGCTTAATGCACTTTGCAAAGCTCCTGACAAGCTCATAATCCCTTATACTAGAGAGCAGACAGAGGTTTTGGCTGGTACTGTAGATGACTGGGCCATTCTTTGTTGTGCTTTCCCTAATGTTATAGATAATCATTATCCAAAGAGTCCTATTCTCTCTTTTGTTGAGCACAACTTAGTTTATTTCCCAAAAATTACTGTCCAGGATCCTATTGCATCAGCCCCGACCATCTTCACTGATGGGTCAAAATCTGGCCAAGGAGCATATTTAGTGCTGGGATCACAACCTGTGGTGAAACAATACAGACTTGAATCCCCCCAAATTGTGGAATGTATGATTGTTTTAGAGGTTTTCAGACCTTTTCCACTCCTTTTAATTTAATCACTGACTCTCAATATGTGGCCAATGCAGTTGCTGGCTTAGAAATTGCTGCTTCCGTTAAATTTGTTAGCACAATCTCTAATATTCTTCTACAGCTTCAGTCTTTGATCCTGCAACGAGACTCTCCCTTTTATGTCACCCATATTCGTGCTCACTCGCTGTTGCCTGGCCCTTTGTCACAAGCTAATGATTTGGTGGACAAGGCCACGAGGTTGGCCATGCTTTCCTTGGATGATTCCAGGGCCTTGGCCACTGAATTTCATAGGTTATATCATGTTCCTGCAAATACCTTGAGGAAGAAGTTCTCTATTTCAAGAAATGAGGCACGAGACATTGTAAAATCTTGTCAGTCTTGTGTTACTTTCCTGCCTTCCCCTCATGTGGGTGTTAATCCCCGGGGCCTTCGACCTGGTGATCTCTGACAGATGGATGTGACACATGTGCCCGAGTTCGGGAGGCTGAAATACTTGCATGTCTCCATAGACACCTGTTCAGGCATTATTTTTGCCTCACCCTTGACGAGAGAAAGGGTTTCTCATGTTAAAACTCATTGCTTGGAGGCCTGGGCTGCCTGGGGAAAGCCGCATCATTTAAAGACTGATAATGGCCCGACATATACTTCTGCTGGTTTTCAGGCCTTTTGTGCGCAGATACAAGTTGCCCACACCACTGGCCTGCCTTATAACCCACAAGACCAAGGCATTGTGGAAAGAGCCAATAAAATTATTAAGGCCATTTTATTTAAACAAAAAAAGGGGATAGCAGAAGATGCAACCCATAAGGAGAGGGTTTCCTTAGCCCTCTTCACCCTTAATTTTTTAATTTTGGACAATGATGATAAATCTGCAGCAGATAGACATAGTCAAATTGTGCCAAAAGCCCCAAGAAAAATAATAATGTGGAAGGATGTCTTGGATAATAAATGGAAGGGACCGGATCTTGTCATTCTAAGATCCAGGGGAGCTGTTTGTGTTTTTCCACAGGACCAGGAGTCACCCCACTGGGTTCCAAGCCAGTTGGTGAGAACAGTCCATCCTTCCTCAGGATTCATAATCCAGATCTTGACACTCAGCAGAGCAATTTTGTCAGCCTTCCCGAAGCCGATGCCAGTTCCTCATCAAGCGTCTGTGTTTCCACGTTTCTTCACCACGAATAAGGAACTAGGCCTCCCTTCCCTTCAGGAGGACCAACAGGTGGTCCCCATGGGAGAGTCCCGCTCCTTTGTTGAAAAAGGAACTCTTTGTTTTACTTTGCAGTGGAATCAGACTGATGACTCTTGTATAAGACTTCGTCAGCAGAGTTTTGCCTGGTTTGAAGGGGAACTCTGGCCATGGTCAGAGTGCCAGAGCACTTCGGTCGCCTGGGCTGATGCAAATCATCTCTTCACCATATCACCAGCTATGAGGGGTCCCCCGCCTAGGTCAGGGGCATGGTCAGAGGGACTCTTTCTTCAAGATTCCAGAATTAATCCATTTTCAAAGTGGGTGCTGTGTGGGGTCAATGGTTCCTGTACGGATGTGTCTCCATTGGTTTTACTGTTGGGGGGACAAATTGCTTGCAACAATGTGTCAGGGCATGAGACCTCAACGTCATCTCGGGGGCAGTTTTCACTCTGGGTCATCCTTGTGAACATTATGCTCGTCATCAGACATTCCCCCCTACCCCGGTTTGTGTGCACCCCCCTTTTCTGCTTATTGCTATTAATTCCACGAGAGTGGATCTTAGTCTTGCACAGGGCCTTACTTCCTGGATCTCCTCTGCTTTTAATTTTTTTTTAAGGAATGGGTTGGAGTGGGACTGTTTGCTGCCTGCTGTATAGGAGGATGTCTGCTCTGCCTATGGTTGACTTGCAAAATGCGAGCCCAAGCTAGGAGGGACAAGGTGGTCATTTCTCAGGCACTTGCTGCTTTGGAGTGTGGGTCCTCCCCCCAGATTTGGCTATCGGCCCTAAAGAGCACCTAGTTTCCCCTGGCCCTTGCACCCTTAGGGCTTGAAGTGCCCATTGCACAAGGATGGGCAGAGGGTTGGTGTTGGGAGCACGGCATTCATCACGCTCAGGATGCGAGACAAAGTACTGCACGTGGGGCGAGCTCTTAGCAGCTTCATGGAGGGCATGTCTGATTGCATATGGGTTGGTACTGTAATCCCATCTCTGAGGAAAGGTACTGGATGGGTGTGACACCAGCCTGGCTGGCCACTAGGTCTGGGGTCATCACAATGTCCTCTCGAGCATCAGAGATCAGACCTCTACCCTCGCCTGTTGCGTTTAAACAAGAAGGGGGAACTGCAGGGAGCCGTAAGCAGTCGCCATTACAAGATGGCGCTGGCTCCTCCATATTAGACAGTGCCTTGGCGCCAACCGTGTCTAAGGTATGCGCGCGCGCAGCGCAACCTGTCCCAAGCCTATCCCGTGGCACCTGGTGATGGCAAGCTGGTCGCAACCAATCAGTAAACGCCTTGTAGCAGTACACTCTAT
This sequence comes from Orientallactaga sibirica, assembly GCA_036365145.1. NCBI lineage: Eukaryota > Metazoa > Chordata > Mammalia > Rodentia > Dipodidae > Orientallactaga > Orientallactaga sibirica. The sequence goes on from JAEOAD010000001.1 coordinate 61,160,765, forward strand.
AAAAGCAGCTGCAGATTTGGGCCCCGCCCTCCGCCATCAACTCATCTGTTAACCAAGTGCTCTCCAATAAAACTGTGATACAAGAAGGATCTTCGTTTGTGGCTGTTCCTTTCCTGCTGGTTGGAGCAGTTGGTGGGAAGAGAGAGCCGAATCTCTCAGAAAGCCAACTGGAACATTATTAGAACTACTCTTTCAGTGGTTTTAAAGAAAAGAATAAATATTTATATTACTTTATAGCACTTTAGACAACAAGATATATTTCCCAAACATACTCATTCTTTTTATTTATTATTTATTATTTATTTATTTATTTATTTATTTATTTATTTATTTTAACAGGTGCTAATGTTATGCCCATATTAACATTAAGAAAGGAAGCACATAAAACAGTATGTCTTTCTAAACTGGTATAGAAATACCATGAGAAAGGCTAAGGTTTAGCTCATTGTATCACTGAATTTAGGAGACATCCCTGAGAGTATAAATATAAGGTGAATGTGGAAAACAAAATTGTTAAATAACATTGTTTATTGTTATTATTTATTATTTATAGACAAGCATGTTATTGAAAATTAAAAGAGATCAATGAGAAGAGAAAGAATGGGAACATCCAAATTAAATATTAAAAAAGAGAATAAATATAAAATATTGAATTGGATGGAAAAATGTTAGGAAAAGATTAAAACGACTTTTAAATTATAAAATGAACTTAAAGATTAATGGCAGCCCGTGTGTTATGAAGTTCAAAGGGGTCCTATGAATGAGCTCTAGGTCCTCGAATGACCATTTTCACTGCATTCTGTCAGCTTTCTCCTACCTGTCTTCATCAGTTTGAACATTTTTTCTTAGATATTTTGTGAACACTGCATGTTTCATTTCATCACCTTATCAAATATGAATCCAATTTTTACATTGTAATGCAAATTTTGCTTACAGTATTGCATAGTTTCTTTATTCTCAGGTCACTTAAAACATCTAAGTAAAACTTTGGAAAACCACCCTTACTAATTACTAAATCTTACTTTAAAAGTAATAAAATACCTTTTTTCTAGTCTCCCAAGCAATGAGAAAATAATTTTAATGTATTTTTGTTTTTATTTTCTATCATTTTTTATAAAGTATATACTTTGTATGGACATGTCAGGTGTTGGTACCACTTCCTTCCTTCCTGCCCGCATTCCACTGAGGGCCCACCTTAGTATGATTGCTGGTATTCCTCATGGGGTTGTGGGTTATGCATTTTGGAAGCAGCAGTCAGTCCTTGTGGGGATGGGGGGCGGGGGGCGGGGGGAGGGCAATACCTCTGGATATTCATTCCCAACCTGTGGCTCTTACAATCTTTCCTCCCCACTTTCTGAAAAATTCCCTGAGCTGTGACATATATATATATATAGTATATATACCGATGATGGTACCATTGTTCATTGTTAGCCCTCCCTGTCCTCCCCCATGGGTAATGTGGGTCTTGCCTTATGGGGGTAGCCATCAGTTATGTGAGACAGGCAATGACTCTGTGTATAATGAACCAACTCATGGCTCTAAAAATCTTTCGGCCCCCTCTTTCACGAATTTCCCTGTTTTAAGTCTATTTTAGTGTTGAGCTTTCAGGAACTTCTGGATTTCTGCTTTGGTACACGTTTAATATCCTCAGCATCTGTCTCCTTCACCCTGGTGCAGTTGGCAAGCTCCGCATGGAAGCAGCTCCCTTGCTCATCTTGCCAATTCCTTTAGAGTTTCACCTAGGTCCTAGCTGAGATGTGAGGGGTGGTTCATCTTCTGCCAGGAGGTTAGCTATCTTTTCTTGTCTTGCTGATAGATTTTGATTGAGCTTGGTTTTTGCTGCCTTTTGAAAAAAAAAAAAAAAAAAAAACAGATTCTTCAATGGAAAGTGAGATTGGCATAGGTTAAAAGGGAAAAACATTGTTAATTTAGAGAGATTTTGATGGATACAGCCCCTCTTTTAGCCAAAGGCTAGTGTGAGCTTGCCATTGGAGACCACAATCTTGGTCTCCACATGATTCTATGATTCTGACTTAGTTCCCAGTTCCAACTATGCAACTATGGAGTTTCTCTTTCTTTCTTTCTTTCTTTCTTTCTTTCTTTCTTTCTTTTTTTTTGTTTTTTTTGGGTTTTTTTTTGTTTTTTTTTTTGTTTTTCGAGGTAGGGTCTCACTCTGGAAAGTGTGGAATATCTTTAATCTAGCAATGTGCCATGGTTTTCCTTGATAAAGTCTTGATCCTTAAATAAACTTCATGTACTATAACCTAATTCATAGTAAAGCATTTATTTAGCAAAATATTTGCAACCGAAACACTTAAATGAAAATTGTCATGCTGGTTTGAATGTAAAATATGCCCTGTAGTTTCATGTGTTTTGGTTAAGACTCATACTTACATCCAGATGATGGGTCCTTTGGAAAATGGAGCCCTGCTGGAGGAGGTGGTGTGTCACTGGGGTCAAGCTTTGAGGTGTTATATCACAGACCCATTTGCCTCACAGAGATCACTCTCTCTCCTTCTCCTTTTCTGATTACAAAGATGTGAAGCCCAAATATCTGTCCCTGTTCTTGCCATGATAAAACTTCTGCTTGAAACCGGAAATGAAAATATACCCCCTCCTTCCATCAGCTGCTTCTAGTTTGGTGTTTTGTCCCAGTGATGAGTAGGTAACTTGTACAAGTGTCATTTTTTTTTCATTTTTCTTCCTGCTCTCTCTCTCTCTCTCTCTCTCCATATATATATATATATATATATATATATATATATATATATATATATATATGCCTTAGTTATATTCTTTTTCCCTTCACCATTGGTGAGGGACCCCCCCCCCTGAGGGACCTCCTCAGTGCCCTGTTTTCTGCAACAGTCCCTGAGCCTTGGCATGAGTATTACCAATTTGGTTTTAGTTTTGATTTATCTGTAGATGCTATATTTCTATTATGAGATGCATTAGTTCACCACTATGTTTGTTGCAATTGTGGGGCTAGCATTGGGATCAATCAATATTTGTCACTGCTTTCTCTGCACGATAAATATGGTAGAGGTGGCACATCTCATGGTGGGCAGTTATCTTTCTTAACTTGTCATATTGATGGATCTTGGGTCTCCTCAGTATTCACTGTCATATGTAAAAATAAAGCAGATTCTCCAACCGAGGGTGAGAACAACTTTGATTAATGAGGGTATGCATATAATTTTGAGAGACGTTATGATGAGGATACCCATTCACTTTGTCTAGAAAACAATTGAGGCTTCTCTCTGCTGGGTGAGTTTCCTGCCTAATTTGGGCACTAATTTGGATACCAGTACCAATTATGAGTTTTATCTCACTGTGCAGGCCTTATGTCCAAATGGATGACAGTTGGTCACCCAAAGGGCTATATGCCACTATTGCACAAGTGTGTAATTTTTGTCAGGATGGAGGATTGTGTAGCTTGCAGGGTCTCCTGACTCTTTATACTACTGATGATCATTTTCACATAGTAGCTCCAATGGCACTTTTCAGGATGTTAGGGTTTTCCAGGAGAGGATTGGCTTTCCTCTCTGTTCCACATGGTCTCTTGGCATCCAGAGATGGCAGCTTGTGGTGTTTTCAGCCAAAAGGTCTTACCTTTTAGCTCTATTGGTTAACTAGTGCTTGGCAATGGCCTGCAGTGTTTTGAGGACCACAGGGGTCTTCCTGGAAACTACTCACTGTGTGTGGGGTGGGGGAAGGGGCAATAACCCAGTTCTGGTTCAATAATCCCCAAGCCAGTGACAGTTTTGTGTTTTTCTCCTCCCCATCTTTCCTCACTCTAGCCTTTCTATCCTCCCACTACCCAAATTCTTTCCCTTAACTAGTTTTTCTGGTATTCCCTCTTCTCCTCTGTCTATGATCTCACCTTTTCTTGGAGTCATTCTACTTATACACCCATAATCCTAATGCTTACTGCCTTTTGCCATCCTCTTTCACTGGTCCATTTTAGGAACCACATGGGACAAAAAATAAGTGGCATTTGTCTTATATTATGAAATTTTTCTTAGGATGATATTTTCTAAGTCCATTTATTTTCCTGAAAATTTTACTAGTTCATTTTTCCTTACTGTTCAGTAGAATTCTATGGTGTATATGTACCACATCTTCCTTGGATGTCCCAAATTATCCTCAGCAAAAAAAAAAAAAAAAAAAAAAAAAAAAAAACCTATAAAGTCATAGAAATATCAAGAACATGGTACTGGCATAAAAATAGAAATAGAGATCAATGGAACAAAATAGAAGCTCCAGGCCTTAGTTCAAGCAACTGCAACTATCTGTTCTTTATCAAAGGAGCTAACAAGACACACTGGAGAAAAATATTTTCAACAAATTATGCTGGAGAAATTGAAAAACATCATGTAGAAAATGAAACTAGATCCACTTCTCTCATCATGCATAAAAATAAACTCCAAATGGATTAAATCCCTCAATATAAGACCTGAATGTCTTAAACAGCTAGATGAAAAATTAGGGAAAACTCTCTCTGATGTAGGTGGGGGGAAAGACTTCCTGAATAAGACTCCAGTAGTCCAGGACAATTAATAATCACTCAACCAGTCAAAATGGCAATCATTAAAAAAAAACAAACAATAAATGTTCATGAGGATATGGGGAAAGAGGAACCCTCATTCACTGCTAGTGGAGTGCAAACTTGTACAACCACTATGGAAATCTGTATGCACACTCAGGAAAAACATGAAAATATATCTACCATCTGACTAAGCTATTCCACTCCTGGGCATTTACCCTAAACACTCCCCCTCTTTACTTCAGAGATACTTATTCAACCATGTTTATAGCTGCTGTGTTCCCAATAGCTAGGAACTGGAATCAACCCAGATGCCCAGTGACTGATGACACATAACAAGATTTAAGAACGAAGAGATGAAACCTCTGTGTCCATCTCTTTACCTCGGAGATTCTTTATTACTTAAGCCAACAAAGGAATTGTTGGTAAATACAGAAGTCTTTTCAAAGTTCTTTCTGGTTCTCTTGGAGAAAAAAAAAAAAAAAAAAAAAAAAAAAAAAAAAAAAAAACCTGAGTTTCTCCTAAATGTGAGGCAAAAACTGATGAAAAATATCTAGAGGGAGAGATAAAATTGTGATTTCATGTTATTGTGAAACTAAATATACATATGACAGCTAACAGTGATATATATGGAATTTAGAAATTGTAGATACTTTAAATTTAAATTATTCCCACAATGTCTAAGGTCAGTGGAACATTACTAATGATAGGAGGCAGAAATTGGCTAGGCAATCAGGGTAACAGAACCCTGAAAGTGAATGATTTTTTTATTCCTTTACTAAAAGCTGGAAGTGTTACTAAGCTTGCAGAAACCTGAATGTAACACCCTCCAGGAAAGATCTATAGATTAAGCTTGAACCCTTCCTAAACTACATAAACAATGATCCTTATCTAAGATTATTGGCAAAGCTGTAAAATCTGGTCTTTGTCCACAGTAAAATGCCTACCTGGTCTTCCTCACTTAGCTACTCCCCATAAAAATCCCAGATCTGAGTCTAGAGGTGGGCTTCTCAAACCCCTTGCTGCCTCTCTGAGCAAAAGCTCTGCTTTCTTCTCTTATGTAGAATCTCAAATTTCCTCTTGCCTCCCTGGGCAAGACCTCCACCTTGGTTCCTTCTTTTATGTTCTATGCTTAAGTCCCCTTCTTTTCCCTCTCCTAAACCTTCAGGCTATAATAAAAACTCTCTGAACCTTATCATCTGGATTTCATTCGTTGAATTCATAGGAAAAGGATCTGGGAACACCCCAAATTATTGGTGCATTGGCATACAAGGAACCCAGAGTTCCTGTATCAGTAATATATAATTAACCACAATGAAAAGTAACTGGAAATTTTCAGTTTTCCAAGTCAGAACATGGCCTTACATGGCTTAGCAAGTTTTCAAAAAAAAATATTATGAATAATTCTGGGTAAGTAGTGGGTTAGAAGCTGCCTGTGTGTGAAGCTTTAAATAAGAAGAGTCTATATATTGAAGAACATACTGTATTCCAAGTACGGCAAGAAAGACCCAGTGGGTCACTTCTCCACATCTCAGTCTAGTCATTTGAAAGATCAACTTATTACTCTCACTAGAAAGCCTTAGAAACACTTTCACCAGTCATTGCCTGACCACTCTTCCTCCCTTTTGAAACCAATCCTTTACCCTTGGACTTCTAGTTTTTTCCTTAATAAATTTTATTTCTTTTACTTTAAATAAAATTTCTCTTATCAAAAATCTGACCTTTTATACTGTGTACATTTCTTTCTTCTAGTTTGAGAATGAACCCAGAACCTCTGACTAAGCATGGCTTCTGCAACCCTTGAAAGTCTGATGCCCTAAGGAGGCTTCATGAGTGTCAGGTGACTAGTCTCAACACAATCATTTCAATAGTTGACAAAAAGGCTTTTTGACAAAGCTCGTCATTCCTTCATGATAAAAGGTCTGAATAAATTAGGAATATAAAGGATATAATAAATACTCTATCTGACAAGTTTTATAGTCAGTACAATATTAAATGAGGGAGAAAGTTAAACATTTTCTCTAAAATCAGGAATGGAATAAGTGTCCACTTCTTCAACATAGCTTAGCTAGGGAAAATCTTAGCTAGACCAATGAGCATACTCTGTCCAATATTTTTCAAAATAGATTTTGAAGTCAGAGGTATAGTAACAATAAGTCATGAGAACAGAATGTGCCAGATGCATGCACCTGAGCCAGCTTCTGCCATGATGGAACTTCCTCTGGATTTTGTAAGCCTAAAAGAAACCCTTTCCTCTCATAAGCTGCTTCTGGCCTAGTGTTTGTCCCAACAATAAGAAAGTAACTGAAAAAAAGGTAAGCCCATCCCTATCTCTCAATAACAGGAAGTTTTCTGATGTCTTCATTTATTTCTATGGGAAAAGGGATTTGTTTAATCCTGGAAAGAACTATTCTTCCTAGACTGTTGAGAAAAATTAATTTGTGGAAATCTTGGGGGCTCCATCCAAAGTTACTAAATAGAACAGAAAATTACTAAATCAAGACTGGTAACATGAAAAATCATGACAAAAGAGAGACATGGTTGTAGAAAGCATCAGAGGCAAAAAAAATCAGGACTAGGAAGCAGAAAATAGCTTATTTTGTAATTTCAAAGATGTCTTCTTAATATTTTAAATAAATACATATATTAATGTTGTAAGGACCTCTTAATCTAAAATATTTCAATTATTTAATAGCACTATTTTAAAATGCTTTCTGAATAATTAACAAAATATCCCAATATCATTACCTGAAATAAATCCTGAAAGTAGTGTATTGTAACTTGTTTGTATAATTGCAATCATCAATTTCATTTGTTGATTAATGGGGTACAAGACATTAAACTTAGCATGAGGCAAAGGATCATGACCAAGGCAACCTAGCAATGGAAACAAAGGTATCAGTTGCCTCCAGTATATTTGGTACACCAAGTTCAAAAGGAAATCATGAAACCATCACTACATTATAGACATTAAAGCAAATGATTCAACACTGGGAAAAGATAATATGACTTTAATACTGAAAAGGATTATTTGAGTAGTGAATCAAAAAAATCAGAATTTGACATTGGGTTTTGTTTTAGAGCAAAAGAAGATGTTAATACTGCCTTTGAAAAAAGATTCTTTGGAAGAAGATAATGATTTCTTCATTTGTCTTACTGAATTTACACATTGAGAACCCAAAACTGAAATATTTAAGGTAGAGAGAGATTTTATAAATTACATAAAGTTAATCATACACACACACACACACACAAACACACACACACACATATATCTGAAATCTCTTTATATTAGGTGATAAGAGGCCTTAGTAATGTAGTCTGCTTGAGTTAATGAAAGTATCTAAGGATTTTATATGTAACTTCTTTTTCATTGGTAACCAGGAGTCACATATAACTTATAGGCATAAAAAAGGAGACCCAGAGGTATTTTATGAAAGGTGGGACTTTTGCTACTGCTTATATTCCACTGGAAATGGAATTTGCAGGCCCTGAAGGGTTTTCTTCCCAGAGCAACTCCCAGCCAGAGAGTCTGATACAGAGGGGAATAGAGCTCAATTTCTAATATGATTCAGTCTAAGGATAATTAGAAGGCTTAGTTCCATCCCTAAATACTTCCAGAATTGACATGAATTTGGAGTGCTAATGGTCTTTGCCTTATCATAAATTCAAACTTCAGCTTGCTTTTACTGAGTTGTTCCTGCAACACTTGTATGAATTAGTACAACAGTTACTGCTCATTTTGCTTTTGTCTCAGGAGCATCATGTGGCTGGTGATAGAGTCAGTGATTGCCCCCTAGTTAACCACACAGGACTGTGATGCAGGGACTGAACCAAAGAGCAACTTATAACCAATGAACATATGAATGAAAATAGGGTAAGATAAACATTAAAGAAAATGCACTCAAATATTAATTATTTTTCAAAGTTTTTTAAGTTGAAAGATAAATAAATTGCAGGACTTTGTTTTATTCTTAGCTTTAAAAAAATGTTAGCATAAGGGACATTTTAGTCTATTGTTGCACCTTTTTCTGTGCTTTTATAAGGTGACTTCTGAGAAGTACAGTGGAAATATCCAAAATCATAAACTAGATTTCTTGAATCATCTTTACATTTCTATTTCTTTTTCTTTTCATCAGATAACTTTGTTTAATCAGTATCTCTGTCTACTAGTAGCCAATATTAAACTTCTTTTGGCCCCTCAACTCAACTATGCATGTGAATATATTGAACTTGAGAAAATCTTGAGGGAGAGAGTAATTTTCCCCATTACTAAAGTAAGCATAGTAGTGTAGACTGCCTTGCTAATGGAACATGGTTATCATGACAATTAAATAAAATATGGTTTCTGAAAATATTTGTAGTTGTTATAATTTATTTGTTTTTGGTTAATTTTGGATATTCTTGGCTCTTTTTGAATTTTGAATGGTTAATGAATAGTTAATGAAGTTGTGGTACATTTACACAACAGAATTCTACTCAGCAGTAAGATAAAAACCAATATATTGAAATTTGTAGGAAAAATGGACAGACTTGGAAGAGATCACACTCAGCTAACTCACACAGTCACAGAAAGACAAACTCTGCATGGTTTCACTTATCTGTGGTTCCTAACCTGGATTAGCTCTAGTTGATGACATACCTTATAGGCAGCTGAAGGCTCACAAAATAGGGATGGAAGGGTTTGGGTGCAGGGGAAGTGGAGGATGAGGATAAACAAACACAAAACTAAATCCAAAATGAACTGATACCACAGAAACCTTTATAATTGGAGATTAACTAAAAGATTTAACCCTCAATACAAGTATGGGGAGTATGGGGGGAACACCTGAAAAGTAGGGCCCTGAAGAGGGTGTCATGAAGTCTAACCTTATAATCCTTTTTTGGCTCTGGTCTGTAACTCCCAGTATCAGAAAATGTTTGCTACCCACAGTGAGCTGCTGCTGATCAAAGAGAACTACGAAGTCCCCAAAACAAGCCAGGCTTCTATCAAAGCAATTTATTACCATTTGTTGCTGGCACAGAACATGGAGACACCTGGATGGATTTTGGAAGAGAACTAGAACCCAGGCAGTTAGCCCATCTGATGCTCGATAGCACTACATGAGCTAGAGGGGGAAAGTGACCAACAATGTCTGAGCAACCAGGGAGTCTAAGCTACTCAGAAGGAAACACTTTGACAAGATGTACACACACTGTGCAATGTTAGCACATATCCTTTGTGGGTCACCAGTGGCTTTCAGTGGAAAGGAACCCATATCTGGAATTGGAAACCAGGTCAGAATGCTATGGAGATAAATATTATGCTTTCCAATATCAAACTCCCACTAGTCTTTGGTAAAAGAGGCACTATATCCATCAAATTCTCCCTAAACTAATAATGCTTATCCCACTTAACATATGCTGACTTCATTCTCCAATGGAGAATCTGTTTTTGCTTTTTCAGAAGGCAGCGAGACCCCAGGAGATAAACTACTCCTTGAACTTCAGCCAAGCCCCAACTGAAACCACAGAGGAACTGGCATGATGAGCAAGAATGCAGCTTCCTCCATGGTGAGCTTGGCAATCTGTGCCAGGGGGAAGGAGACAGACATTGAGGATACTCAACATTTACCAAAGCATAGATCCAGAGGCTCCTAAGAGCTCATCTCTGAAGTAGACTTAAAACATACCCACTACAGCTCAGATAATTTTGCAGAGGAGGGGGTGGGAAGATTGTCAGAGCTACAAGTTTGGACATCATGCTCAGCAGTATTGCCTTCCCCCAATAACTGACTGTTGCTCCCACAAGGAATAACCCACAACCGGATGAGGAATAACTGCAACCCTACTGAGGAGGGCCCCCAGCTAAGTGGGGACAGGAAGAGAGAAAGGATGGTATCAACACATGCTGTATCCATACTAGCCACATCCATAATAAAATTAAAAAAGATATGCACACACACTTAGACAAAACAACAGAATCACAGCTAACCTGTTGTAGTCAGCTCCAATTTGCCAAGATGAACTTCCAAACAGACACAGTTTACAGGAGGAAGGAAATTTATTTCAGGCTTTCAAATTCAAAAGGAACTTCTATCTATGGTGGAAGAAGATGGCTCCCATTTATAAATCCAAGAAGAGAGACACCACCAAAAAGCCAGCACCATAAACAAGCCCACTCTAGCAGCAAGCTAGCATAAACCTGCAGCAGCAACATGCCCCCCTCGAGTCCACACTTCACTGCATACCTTGCTTTATGTCATTTTTTCTTACTGCTGTGTAGAATTCCATCGTGTAGATATACCACATCTTAGTTGTCAATTCATCTAATGATGGACATCTGGGTTGATTCCAGCTCTTAGTTATTATGAATTGAGCAGCTATAAACATGGTTGAGCAAAAATCTCTGAACTGAGGCTTGGAGCTTTTAGGGTAAATTCCCAGTAAGGGGATAACTGGGTCTGTTGGTACCTCTATAGTCATCCTTTTTCTTAGTCTCCAAATTGCTTTCCATAGTGGTTGTACCAGCTTACATTTCCATCAACAGTGAATGAGGGTTCCTATTTCTCCACACCCTCACCAGTATTTGTTGTCATTAGATTTTTTAATTTTTGTTGTCCTTACTGGGGTAATGTGGAATCTCATAGATGTTTTAATTTGCATTTCCCTGATGATTAGGGATGTTGAACATTTTCTTAAGTGTTTGTTTACCATTTGTATTTCTCTGAGAACTCCCTGTGCAGTTCTCTGCCCCATTTTGTGAGTGGGTTGTTTGATTTTTCATTGTTTATGTTTTTGTATTCTTTGTAGATTTTAGAATGTAGGCCTTTGTCTGATGTGTATCTGGCAAAAATTTTCTCCCATTCTTTGGGTAATCTATTTGCTCTGCTTATTGTATGTGTGTCAGTGAAAAAGCTTTTCAGCTTCATGAGTTCCCAATGGTTGAGTGATTGTTTAATTTCCTGAGCTACAGGTGTTTTGTTCAGGAAATCTTTTCCTACTCTGATATCATGGAAAATTCCTCCTACTTTTTCTTCCAGTAGTAGCAGTGATTCCGGTCTTATATTGAGGTCTTTGATCCATTTGGACTTGATTTTTTTTTCTTTTTCAGGTTTTTCAAGGTAAGGTCTCACTCTGGCCCAGGCTGACCTGGAATTCACTATGTAATTTCAGGGTGGCCTCGAACTCATGGTGATCCTCCTACCTGTGCCTCCCAAATGCTGGGATTAAAGGTGTGCTTTGGAACCCTGATTTGGACTTGATTTTTGTGCATGCAAAATGTGTTGATCGAGTTATCCTGCATATGATTATCCAGTTTGTCCAGCACTATTTGTTAAAGAAGCTGTCTTTTTTCCAGTCTACATTTTTGGGTTCTTTGTCAAATATCAAGTAGCTGTAGTTACTTGACCCAAAGTACAGATACTCTGTTACACTGGTCTATCATCCTGTTTTTATGCCAGTACCATGTTGTTTTTATTACTATGGCATTGTATATAGCTTAAGATGAGGTATGGTGATGCCTCCAGAGGTATTTCTTTTGCTGAGGATATTCTTGGGTAACTGAGGCCTTCTGCCATTCCATATAAATTTTGTGATCATTTTTTCTATCTCTGTGAAGAAAGATGTTGGGACTTTTATTGGTATTTCATTAAATCTGTATATTGCTTTCGGTAAGATTGACATTTTCACAGTGTTAATTCTCCCTATCCAGGAGCAAGGGAAATCTTTCCATTTTCTCAAGTGCTCCTCAATTTCTTTATTGACTGTTTTTATGCTTTCATTGTAAAGGTCTTTAACCTCCTTGGTTAATGTTATTCCAAGGTATTTTATTTATTTATTTATTGATGGTATTGAAAATGGGGAAATGTTGCTTATTTCTTTCTCTGTATCGTTGTCTTTTGCATATATAAAGGCCACTGATTTTTGTGAATTGACTTGGTATCTTGCTACTTTACTGAAAGAGTTAATCACCTTTAAGAGTTTTGAGATGGAGGTTCCCCAGTCACTTTTATATACAATCATGTCAACTGCAAATAGTATTAACTTCACTTCTTCCTTTCCAATTTGTATCACTTTTATTTTGTTCTCCTGTCTTATTGCTAGAGCTAGTACATCTAGTACTATGTTGTAGAGCAGAGGTAAGAGTAGACACCCCTCCCTTGTTCCTGATCTAAATGGGAATTCCTTCAGTCTCTCCCCATTAAGTATTATTTGGGCTTTAGGATCTTTATATATAGCCTTTATTATGTTGAGATATAGACCGTTCATGCCTAGTCTTTCCAATGCTTTGATGAGGAAATGATGAAGGCCTGGGGTGGAGGTCTTAGCCTGTTAGTTGTGTCCACTTTATCTGTGGTTAGTGCAAGAGAGACTTCCTGCTGGGACCCATGGCTATGATGTCTGCTTGAGGGAATTGGGGAACCCTAGAGCTTGGGAATCAGTAGATTCCCTCTTTTGCTCCTTCATACCCTCCCAATGGGAGCCTACTAGATTCAGTCACCCCCCCCTCAAAAAAAAAAAAAAAAACCTTTAATCTTAAGAGTCTTGTTTTTCCTTCTCCATGAGGTGAAGTGAGGTTAGGCAGATGCCATCTTAAATAGAAGTCCACCTTTTTCTTTTTTATATTTGATGTAGTTTTAGCCTAATTTGTATATTAGGATTTATTTTTTTATCTCTTAGTACCTCATTTGTAAAATCTCTTCTCCAGCACATATTATTCCATAATGGTTTTATATGAGATTGTATAATGCTTAGTTCAGTTTTCAAACTATACTTTGTATTTTTGTATGTATTTTTTCCACCCAGTCTACTATCATGTTATCCTACTATTCTTAACATGCACAACTCATATACTTTTCTCTTTCCCACCTGTTATCTACATTCTCTCCACCTCAACCCCTTCTCTTTAGAGTCCATACCTGTAGCCTTCTATAGTCTTAAGGACTTAAATCTTTATAACATGGGAATATCTCAACTTTCCTTTCCCAGTTCTTGTAACACCTCATTAATTTTCAAAGTTAACACCTGTCCATAACCTATCCCAAATACTTTCATCCCCCATTCTAAGTAAGTAAAATCCTAATGTCCCACAAACTATCTTTGCTTCTTTATCCAATACAGTTGTATTTTCAAAGACCATTGTGTAGATTTTTCTACTTTGACATTTGCATAGCAGGCATACCTCCTCAGCTTTGATCACTAATTATGTCAGTATTCTACCTTGGGATCAGTATGAAAGACATGCTGAACTACATACCTAAGAACACAATTTATAAAACCACTGGAAAATAACTTGAAATATGAAAATCATAATGCAGTAACACAGAAACATGAAAAATTACAATAACATAGCTCCTCCAAAAGTTATGAATCCCACAGTAATGGGCCCCAGTGTGAGTTAATTAGATGAAATGTCAGATAATTCAAAAGAAATATTTTAAGTATCAAGAAATCAAAAGAGTAATAGTAGAAAACAAACTGCATTTATATTTTCAGAATAAGCTTTTGGGAAGAAAGTGTATATTTCAGCTTACAGTCTCAAGGGAAGCTTCATCATGATGGGGAAAGCATGGTAAGAGCAGACAGCCTCCAGAGCAACAAATATTCATAGCAATAGGAAAGAAGACCTGATGAGCTAGCTAGCACTGGGGGCTGGATTATAAAACCCCAAGGCCTGTCCCTAGTGACACACATCCTTCAGCAAAGCCTCACCTCCCAAATGCTCTACTGCCTAGCTATTAACTATAGGCCTTATTCAAAAATACTGAGACAATAGAGAACACATTACATTCAAATTACCACAGAAACTACTATGGAATCCCAAGGGAACACAGAAAACCAGCTATGTGAAATAAAGAGGTTGATATAACATATGAGTAAGGAAATAAATTACTGATGGAAATACAGGAAATCAAAAATACAAGTCAAATGAAAACAACAACAACAAACACAACTAGAAGGCTTCACCAATACAACAGATCAAGAAAACTACAGAATAATTGAGTTTGAAGAGAAGCTGAAGGAATTAGAATATAACAAACTAAAGGCACAGTAAATAGTTTCAATGAAAACATAGAAGTCAATTTTCCATAATTAACAGGAGAAATGCCAGTGCAAATGCACAAGGTAGTTAGAACATCAAGCAGATAACATGAGAAAGGAACTTGTCCTCATAAAATATACTTAAGCTACTAAATATACTGACCAAATAAATTAAACTAAAAAGAGGAAGATAGAAGCACTAATTTAATTATAAAGGCAGGCCTATCAAAATAACAGTAAATTTATCAACAGAAATTTTAAGAAAAAGAATTTGGAATGGTGCACTTCAAGTAGCAAAAATCCAATAACTAACAGCAAAGAGTACTATAGCCAGTAAAGATATCTATGATAATTAAAGAAACAATAAGTTACCATGATAAAAAAAAATAGGCCAAAGGAATATATGCCCACTAATCTAGGTCCACAGAAAATACTTGAAGGAATCCTTCGACTGAAGAGAAATAAAAACACATACAAAAGGTCACAGGAAAGAATAAACCATGTTTGAATGCAAACTAATGCAAGACAGGAATATAAAAACATCAAGCATTATAAAATCAAACAGTATGATAGTAATTTATACACATCTTTCTATAATAACACTTGTAGCAGACAGCTACAAGGGATATTATTTATTGAAGCTTACAAATCCAGGGGAAGTTCCATGAAGGCAGAAGAAGCTGGCCTGCCTTCACAGGGCCAAGCAGAGAGAAAAAAAAAACACCAGCCACACAGCACAGCACACTTTAGGAACTCCTGTTAGGTACACCTTGCATATCTTTACAATGGAATCTCAAACCCACCACCACTCCTTAAGAACTGCCCAGTGACATTGCCTCCAGCAAGGTGGCTGCAGATGCAAACTATAAACTAATAAAACACTGAATATATTGGGGGCCATATATTCAAACTACCACATTCTGCCCCTGGCCCCCAATAGATTTAGCTCTTGGCCCCCAATAGATTTATAACTATCACACATTGTAAATTGCATTCAGTCCAATTTCAAAGGCTCTCACATTCTTGACCAACTTAAGATAGTGAGTCCTGTAAAATCAAACAAGTTAAATACTTTCAACATATAAAGGCACAGGATAAACATTTTTAACTGGTATAAGGCATAGAAAGGAGAAACTAGAACAATGCAAACTCAACCACCATCAGTAGTCATCAAACTTCTGCAGTTCAAGTTCAATATAATCAGAGACTGACAAGTCTCCAGGTTTTCCAATTCCACCCCTCCAGCTGGGCAGAGTAGCCAGGGAAAACTTTCATCCCATGCCAACACTGCACTCCATGGTAGCCCTTTTGCACAGTCGTGGTATACCCAAAATACTTTCAGGTCTCCATGCAAACCATGGTCCATCTTCCAAAGGCTCTTCCAGCCTGTAAGGGCCTTATGCCCTACCTCATTCCATATCTCAGCAGCATCTCCTGGAACTGTGTGCAATTCATGACCACTCCATGCATTTTTCATGCTTCCAAAACTAATACCAGGTGTGCAGGACACAGCCATATTCTTAATCCAGCAATGAAATAAATCATAGCTTTGAAAAGCAGGTTCCTTCTCCAGTCAACACTCTTTCCAAAAGAGTTTGTATTTCTAACAGTCTTTCCTCAGGCATCCTCTCCATTGTTTTAATGTAAAGCAGTCTGGCCACCTTCCTTCCACCTTCCTTAAGATTGCTAATGTGTTTGACAATAGCAACTCAGTAACCTAAAACCAGTCTCAGTGCCTCTAACTTTAACTTGCTTGAGGTTTTCCAACATAAAATCTTAAGTCTCTCAGTCCATTATCTTTAGCCAAGCACATCGGTCCATTTAAAATTTAACCTTGATCAAACTTTCTGGGCCTGGATAGCGGAATGCAGCTATCCCTTATGCCAGTAGCCCAGTTCCAACAAAGTCCTCTGCAGTCTTTCCTTCCCCTTAGAGAGCGCATAAGCCAAGCCTCAAAGTTCAATACTGTCTGCACTTAGCATTCTCAAACTCTCATCAGAATAGTCCATAAAACTTGGCTTACCACTCCAGAAGGCATCTTTAGTTGCAAGCACTAAGTCCATGCCATTCCTCCAAAACAAAGGTTCCAAAAGATGAATATCCACAGGGTCAGGTTCATCTCACCCCACACTCCTCAGTACCACTTTTGTAGCAGACAGCTTCAGGTTCTCTGAGATGAAATTCCAGACCAGGTACAGTTATGGAGGAAGGGATATTATTTATTGAAGCTTATAGATCCAGGGGAAGTTCCATAATGGCAGAAGAAGCTGGCCTGCCTTCACAGGGCCAAGCAGAGAGAGAAAAAAAACAACCAGCCACACATAACAGCACACTTTAGGAAACTCCTATTAGGTACACTTTGCATATCTTTACAATGGGATCTCAAACCCACCACCACTCCTTAAGAACCTCCCAGTGACATTGCCTCTAGCAAGGTGGTGGCAGATGCAAACTATAAACTAATAAAACACTGAACATATTGAGGGCCATATATTCAAACTACCACAACTCTTAATATTAGTGATCTCATTAACTCAACCAAAAGACCCAGACTAGAAGAATGGATGGAAAGGCAGGATCCCTCTGTTTGTTGCCCCTCAAGAAATTACCCTCACTGTAAAATGTGCTACCTTATGGTGAAAGAATAGAAATGATGTTTTAAGCAAATAAGCCCTGGAAAGAAGCACGTGTCATCTGCTAGGAGAGAATTCAAACCAGCAGTAGTCAAAGAGATAAAAAGGTCACTGTATACTGTCTAAGGAAACCAACAAGTGGATAATGCAAATTTACATTACATATATATATATATATATATAAAATCAGGCAGCTTTGGGTTCTCTGAGATGAACTTCCAGCAGACCAGGAACAGTTATGGAGGAAGGGATTGTTTTTGAAGTTTACAGATCCAGGGGAATTTCCATAATGACAGAAGAAGCTGGCCTGCTTTCACAGGACCAAACACAAAGAGAAAAAGCCACAAGCCAAAAGCCACTCAGCACAACACACCTCAGGAACTCCAGCTAGGCACACTTTGCATATATTTAGATTGAAATCTCAAACCCACCACCACACCTTAAAATATGCCCAGTGGCACTGCCTTCAGCCAGGTGGCTGCAGATCCAAACTGCAGTCTAATAAAACACTGAGTATATTGGAGGCCATCTATTCAAACTACCACATTCTCCCCTCAGCCCCCAAAAGATTCATATCCATTTCACATAGTAAATTGTATTCAGTCCAATTTCAAAGGTCCCATGGTCTTGACCAACTTAATCCTGTAAAATTAAACAAGTTAAATATTTTCAATGTCTAAAGGCACAGAGTAAACATTTTCAACTGGGATAAGGAATAGCAAAGACAGACTATAACAATACAAACTCAACCACCATCAAGCAATCATCACAATTTTGCAGTTCAAGTTCAGTATACAACCAGAGATCAACAGTCTCCAGATTTTCCAATTCTGTACCTCAAGCTGGGCAGAGAAGCCAGAGAAAACTTCCATCCCAGGCCAACAGTGCACTCCATGATAGTTCTGGTACTTCCAAAATGTCTTCAGGTCTCCATGTAAACAACAATTCATCATCCAAAGGCTCCTTAGCCTATCAGGGCATCACACCTTGCTTCATGCTGCATTTCAGCAGTGGCTCCTGGAACTGTGTGCAATTCCTGACCACTCTACACATTTTTCATGCTTCCAAAACTAACACCAGGTGTGCAGGACACAGCCATATCCTTAATTCAGAGATGAAATAATTCATAACCTTGAAAAGCAGGTTCCTTCTCCAGTCAACTCTTTCCAAAAGAATTTGCATTTCCATCATAGTCTTTCCTCAGACAGCCTCTCCACTGTTTTAATGCAAAGCAGTTGGGCCATCTTCCTTAAGATTGCCAATGTGTTTCACAACAGCAGCTCTAGCAACCTATAGCAGTCTCAGTGCCTCTAATTTTAACTGGCTTGAGATTTTCCAACTTAACATCTTAAATCTCTCAGTCCAATATCTTTAGCCAAGCACATCAGTCTATTACAAATTTAACCTTGATCAAACTCTCTGGGCCTGGGCAACAGAAAACAGCAATCCCTTATGCCAGTAGCCCAGTTCCAACAAAGTCTTCTGCAGACTTTCTTTCCTCTTAGAATGTTCGTAAGTCAAGCCTCAAAGTTCAATACTGTCTGCACTTACCATTCCCAAACTCTCATCAGAATAGTCCATAAAACTCCAGAAGGCATCTTCACTTTCAAACACCAAGTCTATGCTCATTCCTCCAAAACAAGGGTTCCAAAAGCACAAAATCCACATGGTCAGGTTCATTTCACCCCACATCTAGTACCATATTCTATAGCAGACATCTTCAGGTTCTCTGAGATGAACTTCCAGACCAGGCACAGTTATGGAAGAAGGGATATTTATTGAAGTCTACATATCCAGGGGATTTCCATAATGGCAGAAGAAGCTGGCCTGTTTTCACAGGACTGAACACAAAGAGAAAAATCCACAAGCCAAAAGCCACACAGCACAACACACCTCAAGAACTTTGCATATCTTTAGATTGAAATTTCAAACCCATCACAACTTAAAATCCACCCAGTGAAACTGCCTCCAGCCAGGTGGCTTCAGGTACAAACTACAATATAATAAAACACTGAATATATTGGGGGGGGGCATCTATTCAAACTACCACTATATATATCCTTAAACATAAACTACTAAATATCTAAGTATAAAGTTATAGATTAACTATGGCACCATAGCCATGGGGAAATTCAATAACCCACCCTAACTATCTGACAGGTAAGCCCAACAAAAACATTAAAATATCTGGATTAAATGATATTATAGAACAATGAAACCTAACAGACATGCATAGATCATTCTATCCAAATGCTGCAGAATATACAGCCAGTGGCACATAGGACTTTCTCTAAAATAAATTATATAGTAGGGCCTAAAGAAAAACTCAAAAAATATATGAACATTGAAAAATTTCCTATGTTTTATCTGATCATGATGGAATAAAACTGATAGTCAATATAAGCGACTACAGAACATACACAAGGTCATAGAAGTTAAATAATACACTATTGGATAATAGATCATTAAAGGAAGCAAAATAAAAATAAAATCTCAAAGTCTAATGATAATGAAAACACAACCTACCAAAACCTATAAATATAAGTTCTTAGAGGGTAGTTTATAAACTTAAATGCCTGTATTGAGAAGTTCAACAGATATGAAGATCTCAAGTAAAGAGCTTGAATGCATGTTGGGACTTCGAATAAAGGAGAACAAGACAAACCAAATATCCATGAACAAAAAAGAAATTAAAATCTTGGCAGAAATAAATGGTCATAGATACCAAAAAACAATCCAAAACAATCAATGAAAGGATAAACGGGATTGATAAAGTGTCAGTGAAACTAAACAAAAGAAAAAGAACACCCAAATTATTAAATTCAGAGATGAAAAGGAAACAATTACAACAGATACCAATGAAATTAAGAAAATCATAATGACATACTTTAAAATAATATTCTCCAATTAATTGAAAAATATAGAAGGAATGAATATATATATACATACATGTATATTCTAACAACATTAAATAAATATGACATAATCCAGTTAAACTTATCTATAACAAATTTTGACATAATAAATATATACATGACAAACCTATAGCCAACATTATGTTAAAGAGGGGAAAACTCAAAATGTTTCTACTAAAATCAGGAACAAGACAAGGCTATACACTTTTCCTGTTCTTTTTCAATATACTACTGAAAGTCTTAGCTTGAGCAATTAGACAGGAAAATCAAATATAAGAGATACAATATTAAAGATGAAGTCAAATTATTTTTACTTGCATATGATATGATTCCAGAAACGAGACACTAAAGACTCCACCAAAAAAGCATTAAAGATAATCAGTACTTTCACCAAAGGAACAGGATACAAAATCAATACACATTTAAATACATGTTTGTCAAAAGCTATGTAAGCATATGGGTCAAGTCTGTATATGTCACTGAAAGCTATAATTCAATGAAAAGCTCTTTAAAGCCTGGCGTGGTGGTGCACGCCTTTAATCCCAGCACTCGGGAGGTAGAGGTAGGAGGATCACCATGAGTTCGAGGCCACCCTGAGACTACATAGTGAATTCCAGGTCAGCCTGGACCAGAGTGAGACCCTACCTTGAAAAACCAAAAAATAAATAAATAAATTAATAAATAAAAAGCTATTTAAAAAGAAGAAAAAAACATTGATCCACAAAAATTAGTAGTTCTCTTATACATCAAAAGCTTTAATTTGGGAAAAAAAATCACAATTACATCAACAAATAATAAAATCACTTTGAATAAACTTAACTAAGGAAGTGAAAGATCTCTGGCAATAAAAAATCATTATAATGCCAAATAAAGAAATTGAAGAAACTGGGAAATAGGATGCCTTGGATTTCCAGAATCAATGATATGAAAATTTTTATATTACCAAAACCTATTTATAGATCTGAGTTTATATCCTCTGTACTCACATAAAGCTAGTTGTAGCAGCAGCATCTGTAATCCCAACCCTTTTGGGCCTTGCTAGAAATGGGCTGGACCTGTGAGGAGGCTGGCCTGAACAATTGGACATGGCCAGGGACCCTGGGCTGTGGGGTTGCAGCTGGCCCTCTGTCAGGAAGTCACTGGTGACGGTGATGGCCTTCCCTACTTTGTAGGTTGTAGTGAGTTGTCATCACCCAGAGTGGGCAGAACTGGTGAGGCACTCCCCCCAGACCTCAAAAGGTTCTGACCATTCCATAAGTCAGACTTTGCCCCCCACAGTTCCTGACCTTGTGGCTAGCTGCCCAAGAGACCCTCATGTGGCTGAAGTCATGTAGCCTTCTCACCCCCCACAGATACAGAAGTCACAGTCGATTGTTATCTCCTTTCCACCCTTCCTCTTCCCTTATCCTTCCCCCATAGCTTTGAAGTTACTAGTCCTTCCGATACCTAGATAACAGCCCATAAGCTATGCATCTGATTGCCATATAGTCTGTACGTGCCATCTCAACCTTCCCCAAATGTTTATAAACCCACTCCCCTTTTGAATAAATGAGTGCTATCCATCAGACGGTCTCCTGGGTGCTCATTGCCCCATGATGTTCACGTTGCACTCACCTGCTGCTCCAGGAAGGACCATGCTGTTTCCCTCCCAACTCCTCTCTCCTTCACCCTGGATGTCGGTGGCCAATGACCCCGGGAAATGGGAATGGAAAGAGACCCACACAACCCTCTCATGTCAAGATGGGCATCATGCACAGAAGACTGCTGGAAGATCACTGACCTGCTCTCTTGGCTTACATAGCAGTAATCAAGACTTACTAGATGACAAGGACTAAACACCTGAAACTGTCCTCTGACCTCCACATACATGCACAATGATCCTGGAAACTGTCACTCCTATTATCACAATTGAAGACCAGAATAGGGCAGGGGAGATACCTTAGCAGTTAAGGTGCTTGCCTGAAAATCCTAAGGACTGGGTGTTGCTTCCTTAGTACCCATGTAAGCCAGATGCATGAGGGGACACATGTGTCTGGAGTTTGATTGCAGTGGCTGAAGGGTCTAGCACACCCATTGTCTCTCTCTTTCTCTATCTCTCTTCAATACAATAAATAAATAAATAAATAAATAAATAAATAAATAAATAAATAAAATATTTTTAAAAATCTGTGTAGGGCTGTAGAGATGGTTCAGTGGTGAAAAAATCACTTTCTTTGCAAGTGTAAAGGCCAGAGGATGCCTGAGAGACCATTGGAGCACAAACCCCTGGTCCCACATAAACAGCTGGGAATGACCATGCAAATCTTGATCTGGATCAGAGAATCGAGAATTACTGGAAAAAAAAAAAAAAAAAAAAAGAAACGCTTCTGGATCAGTAAGAGACTCTGTCTCAAATAAGTGTGAGCAGAAGAGTGATGGAGTGGGAGTAAGACACTGCTCTGGCCACCACAGACAAGCTCATTAGGTGCAAGATGGACACATACAGATGCATATACAACAGACACCACACACACACAAACACACAGCCCCCCCCACACACACATCTTGTAGAAAAATCACCAGCTCTGATTTTTAGCTCCAACATGGAAATGAGGTGTATTAATTACTTTTCTTTTCTGTGGATCATAATATCTGGTGAAAGTAACTTAAAGGAGGAAGTTTTTTTTTTTTTTTTGTGACCTATTTGGCACATGCATGTGGAGGCCAGAGGAAGTGTCACCTTCTAAAATGCTATCCACCTATTTTTGAGAGTGTCTCTCATTGGCTTGGAGCTCCTCAAAAATTAGTCTAGATCAGTTGTCCAGTGAGCCCCAGTGATCCTCCGGTGTCTGCTTCCCAAGATCTAGGATTACAGACAGTCCTCACCTTGCCTGACATCTGGGAATAAAACTCACATTCTCCACTTGTGAAGCAAGCACTTTAAAGACTAAGCTATCTCCACAGCCAGAGGAAGGATTTACTTCAGTACAAGATTATAGTTGGGCGGCATGTTAGTGGAAGTCACATTTCAGTAACAATGCACAAAGCAAAGAACTTGGACCAGAACTGAGGATAGCTTCTACACTTTGTTTCTACCACTCTGACACATATGTCAGCTAGGCCACATGTCTAAAGGATTCCAAAGTCTCCCAAAATAGTACTGGCAGCTGTGGACCAAGTGTTCAAAGTCATGAGGGTGGAAGGCATTTTATACACAAACCACTGCGTGATAACTAGATTCCTGGAAAAAATATGGAAGATGCATTTGATTGCTCTTGAATGAAGATATAGAAATATTATTATGAAAGATTATATTTTATTTTATTTTTTAAAGAGAATCAACTGCTTTTTATTTATTTTTACTCTCGTTTTATAATTTAGTTTTTTAATTTATATTATTCTAATTTTACATTCATATTGGTTACTCCATTATCCTCCTCCCTGTACTCCCCCTCCCAAAGGGATCCTCATCAATGGGGAATGTGTGTCATGCACTGTGGAGGTAATCAAGAGTTATGGGGGATAGGCCAAGTCTCTGTGCATAATGACCCAACTTGTGGCTTTAACACTCTTTCTGCCCCCTCATCTGTGAATTTCCCTGAGCCATGTTGGGATCATTTTAGTTCTACTTCAGTGATGAGGTTTTGGGAGCCTCTGTGTCTTAGTAGGAGTTGGATGCTCTCTGTGTTTATCTCTTTCAGCCTGTTTTCTGGTGTCGTGTTCACCAAGAAAGCTGTACTCTTGCCCTTTCCCTGCATTACTCTATGGTTTCAGCTGGGGCCCTGGTGAGGTGTGATAGGCTGATCCTCCCTTCAGGTTTGTTGTCCATCTGAAAAAGATAAGGAAATTCTTCAATGGAGAGAGAAATTAGTACTGGATAGATGGGATGGCCATAGTTATTTTAGAGAGAATTATATGTGTGTAGGCTCTCTTCTATCCCACATTTGGTGGGAGCTTGATCTTGGAGACTGGGCTGATATTTTGTACATGACTTTATTTCCCAGTTCCAGCAATGAGTTCCATTCCACTGAGTGGATCTATTAGCCAAATCAAGAGCATTTGGATACCCACCATGGGTGTGTGCCATGACTGCACTTGTTTGAGCATTATGTCAGGTTGTTTCCTGCTGAGTAGCTTAGACTGCAAGTTGTTTGGACAGATGTTGGTCATTTTCCCCCAGTCACTCGTGTAGCACCCTCTGGAACTAAACTACCTAACTGTCTGGGGACTGACCCTCTTCCAGATTCTGACCAGTTCTCTCCATGTTCTGTCTCACCTGCATGTGCTATCTTTGACAGTAGGGTCTTACCATTAACCTTTGGTGGGTTATCAAGAACTCTGACAGAAATCTGCCTTTTTTGGGAAAACTTGTAGGTCTCTCAGATCAACTACTCAATGCGAAAATTAACCCCATGCTGGTACTTGGAGTTATAAGTCAGTGTCAAGGAAGGTGAAGGGAGAAAAAGATAGGTGATATAAAAGAGAAAGTGAGTATAGAGAGGAGAGGGAGAGAGAGAGAGAAACAAGAAAAGATTTAAGTTGGTCTTCATGATGTTCTCTTCAGTTTCCTGTGGTTAAGGTATTCCCTCTACAGGCTTGCTTAAGGATCAATGTTTTAGCCTGTTGTTCAGAATATAGGGTTTTATAGTATCATTTCCATTTGGGTCACTATTTGTGGCCCCCCACCCTTACTTTCACTGTTGGTGAGAATGTAAAATGGTCCAACCATTATGGAAAGCTATATGGAGACTCCTGAAAAGGATGACCATAGACCTACCAACAGATCCAGTTATTCCCTTACTGGGCATTTACCCTTACGGTTCCAAGCTTCAGATCAGAGAGATTTGCTCAAACATGTTTATAGCTGCTCAATTCATAATAGCCAAGAGCTGGAATCAACCCAGATGTCCATCATTAGATGAATGGATAACAAAGATGTGGTATAGCTATACTATGGAATTCTACGTAGCAGTAAGGAAAGATGAAATAATGAAATTCGAAAAAAAAAATGGTCGAACATGGAACAGATCATCCTCAGTGAACTCACTCAATCATCAAAAGGTAATCGTCGCATGGTCTCATTCATCTGTCACTCCTAACCTGAATCTTCCTGAGATGCTGCTAAACCTAATAAGTACCCTGAGGACCAGAAAATAGGGAGGGTGGGATGGGAGGGAGGGTAAGTGTGGGAAGAAAGGGTGGGAAAGTTTATATTTTCTATTGTTAATGTCAAACACCAAATAATTCAGAAATTAAACTAACAAATGTTAAACATTATTCATGCTAGCCTATAAAATTGGTGAGATCAAGATTTCTTTGTTGGAATAGTTTTTGGAATAAGGGTGTCCCTTGCATTACCAATTCGTTAATGGATTGACAAGACAATCATTTAATTAAATGATAAAGTTTTACTATAAATTATTTGCTTTGATACAACAACTAAGATCCATAAAATGTACTAATTATCATTTTATTTATAAGGAAACTTGGAGAAAATCCCAATAGATCATTAATTTCAGGTGTCTTCCATACATTTCCTTTCTGTACCTCGGTCTTCTGATTGTAACTGTAAAGCATGGTGTACTTCATAATTTATTAAGTTGCAGCATGTTATTTCTGAACACAGTGAATGATGAAAACATGAACAAATTTATGAGAAAATAAGTGCCAAGATTGTACATTCTCTTATATTTCCCATTTATTCATTACAACAGTTTTGTTTATATTAGAAGCATACTTATCTATTTCTGAAAAAAATATTATTGACAGAACTCTGTGCAAAATCAACATAATTCAACTCATCATGTGTACAAACAGTTTAAATTTTCTAACCATGGGGAAAATATGCTTGAAAAAAGAGCAATTTTAAAGTAATAAATATGTACAAAAATCTAATAAAATTATGCAAAGCAAAGAAAATGATTTCAATATTTACAGAAATAGTTTGGGTAAATATGTGTACAAATTCAAGATTTATTAATGTTATATGCATATTATTTCATAGACCATAAAATTAGTATAAGCACATTGAAATGACCTGATGCCATAGAGTTCATTTTGGAATTTTTAAAATATTATTTTATATATAATATAACAGATTATACTCTTCCATCCCCTTGACCAGCCCTCACCCCCCTGGTGGACTTTCCTCTCTTTGGTGTCATTGTATCCACTAATCATGGATTAGTGGATAAATTAGGTCATATAGGCTCAGGAAGACAAATATGAAATGTACTCTATCATTTGTGGTTCCTGTGATCAGCTGGAGATGATTGTGAGTGCAAATGATAGTAAACACCAAGGAAATGAGCATAAAACTAGAATGAGACCAGTAGAAAGAAGAAAAAGTGAGAGAAGAAAGGGGGAGTTACCTGGCAGGTTAGAACAGGGACAAAATATTGGGGGTGGGAGGGGCTTGGTGTGTTAAGAATGATGGGGAGAGAATTATACCAAAGACATATCCATCATTTTGGAATTTAAGAGTAATAAAATTGAGTTATTTTTTCTATAAAAATGCATGCATTTACCATGTAAGCTCACATGACTTTCTTATACTACATCTGCTATTTTGTTCCCTATTGTATCAATAGCCTACACCTCATATCTGCTATTCTCTCTATACTAACCTTGGTTATTATTTGCCTAGTATACCTGTTTTTATCTGTGAGTTACCACTTATTTTATATATTTTCTATTTTATTTATGTCATTATAAATCTTCAGTTGAATATTATTTTATTTAGTTCCAGATTAAAAATCTATCATTTTTTTTTTCATCTAGTTCATTTAATCCATTTGTACTGATTGTGATTAATACTACTTTGGTTATTATTTCTACAATTTTAGTTTGCATGTTCACCCTCTACCCTATATTTTTTTACCCTCTACCCTGTATTTTTCTACCTCCTATGTTGTATTAATGAAGTTTTAGCTACATATTTTTGTATATTTTCCCCTTAACTTTAGTTTTGTGTCCTAGGATTATAATTTGCACTTTTTGTTCTCTTAGTCATTGAGCTTTGAGTTTGTGTCCATCATGATTTACCTATAACTGGTAAATAATTATGATCTTCAAATGTGTTTGGCTTTAGTGCATGATTTGTATTCCCTTTACTAATGCTTTCTTAAAATTGTTTTTCTCTTGAGTACAGAATATGTAGCCACAAAATACTACAGGGTATTTTGGTTGTATTGTTTTTATTTATCCATTTTAGAAATTGTGGGGTTTTGTTCCACTACAAATGTTCAGGATTTCATCAATCCTGAATGTCAAATTTCTTTGAGAATGTTTAATATGCATCATTATGCATATAAAAAGTGATTTTTCTGTCATTTGTAGGTGTCCCTATATTGGGAGGATAATGATTATACAGTCATTATAAGTTGTCAAGGGAAATGAACATCAATAGTCTGTTACTCCGTCCCTTCCTCATCTTGTTTGTATGTGCATAAACCCACTTTGGACTCATTCAATCTTAGGAAGGTACAGGATTTCCATAGGACATGGTGAGGTGCTTTATGTAGCTGTGTTTGCTGCAAGAAGGAGTGTTTATCCTGTATAATAGGAAATAATAAGAAATCTGTGGGAGAGCTCAGGATTCAATACCTTTGCCTTCAATGTCTGGCTTTATCAGCACCTCCCATGGTCAGTGCCCCACTTTCCTTTGTTGCTCCTCTACCTTTTGTAGTCTTAATCATTCTGCCACCTAGATGGTCCTTGACTTAAAAATGGGTCTCTTGATCTTGTCTATGTCTTTCTGTTGTATATTATAAAATGTTTGAAATAAAATACATTATGCTAAGTTAAAAAGACCAAAGCAAAACTTTCTACTGTATCAATCTGCTTATTGGAAATATTAAGAAAAGGTAAATCTATAATTTTGTATATTAATAATGCCCTGAGGCTATGGTTGCTATGATTGGGAAGAGCGTATGGCCACATCTTAGATTGGAGTGAATGTTCTACAATGCTGGTAATAATGGTTATAAAGTATTCAAGATCAGTTCATGAGAAATACTGAATGCTATAATTAAAATTGGTCAATGTCATACTACATAAATAATGAAACCTAAAATGTTTACCTGACAGGTTAGGGAGGGACAGAATATCAGGAGTGGGAAGGGCTTTGAGGGGTAGGGAGTAGGAAAAGTGTGAGGGAATTACACAAAAGTTAAGACAGCATGGATCAATTCCATAGAAATCCTCATTTTATCATTCTATAAGATATCACCAATAAAAGAAGAAGGGGAAAAGTTCAGACAGAAGGTGGAAAAAGCTTAATCTTAAAACCATAGACTTTGGTAAATCCCAGGCCAAGAATTGGGCTGCCCCCCACAGTTAGGTGTTGACCAGGGAGACCCATGAGGTGCACAAAACAATGTATGCCAAAATACATTATTACCTACCAGAGCTCAAGGGTAAAACCCTATTGCTGGAGACAAAGGACATCAGAATACTATGCTAGAACTGAAAGAGAAACTAGCTCACTTCTGGCTAGCTCTCATTGTGTGGGAAATCCCTATTGGAGCTGCCTGAGGACAACTGTCATCAACAGCATGAATAAGCAGGGGACCCTGCAGATTATGTAATTCACCAGCTGGACAATAATGCACACTTGTGCAATAGTGGCACACAGCCTCTGCAGAAAACCAACTTTTCTGATTGGGCATGAGGCTTGCTCAGTGGGAGAAAACTCATATCTGGTACTGGAAACCAAGTTACAAACCCATAATCAGAAAAGCCAGATTTCAAAGAGAAGTCTCCACTGCTCTCTGGAGAAGAAGGGTGGGTTTGCACACCAAAATCTCTCAAATAACTTTGCATACCCCCATCAACCCAAGCTGATTTCATTCCTGGTTGGAGATGCTATTTGTTTAACAAAAGACAGAGAAAACAAAGGAAAGAAAAGATCCATCAACAAGACAAGAAGATGGCAGACTGCCCTCCATGAGACTAGCCACTTTTATCCCATTTACCAGGGTCCAGGAGAAATTTCAGAGGAAGTAGCTACATGCATACTGTTCCAGGATGATGGTGAAAGACACAATCACAATAATCAATAAAAACCCATCAAAGAAGAAATCCAGAGACAACAAAGAATTCCACACTAAATCAGACTACCAACAGTTCTACCATGGCCCAGGGAACTTTGT
Organism: Orientallactaga sibirica; assembly: GCA_036365145.1. Lineage (NCBI taxonomy): Eukaryota > Metazoa > Chordata > Mammalia > Rodentia > Dipodidae > Orientallactaga > Orientallactaga sibirica. The sequence goes on from JAEOAD010000001.1 coordinate 61,190,013, forward strand.
AGAAGAGAGGGAGGAAAGGTTGTAAGAGCTCCAAAGTGGGTGGGAATATTCATAGGCAAAGTCCCCCTGCTACCCCATAGGGACTAACTGAGGGCTTGATGCCCCACAGTAAATATCATAACATCACAAACACCACAAAGAAGAGTGCTTTCAGGGTAATAGGAGATAGTGTGAGGGGAAAAAAGAGTATAACACAAACACACACACACACACACACACACACACACACACACAAACATGTATAAATAATAACTATAATGGGCATAACAAAGTCCATTTTATCCATTACTGTTGGGGTCCCCCCTAAGGCCAGCCCAGGAGAGACTGCAGGGTCTATGCCAAGTTGGGGGGTGAGTAGCATGGAATCACGACACAGACTCCAGGAGTTGGGTGGGAACAGCAGAGGGTGAGCTGCAACAAACTCGTTTATTGGAGGAAGTACAGGGGGTTTTAAGGGGCTTGGCTGGCCAATCATTGTATGGGGTTGTCCCCTTTTTGTGACAAATGACCGACTGTCTCTAGACAGGTCATCTCGTAGCAGGTTTCTCTTGAGCATGGGACTGTAGCTGTTGTACGCCAGGCCTGCACAGAATGCCATGTTCACAGAAGCCACTTCCTGGTTTCTTCTGCCATGTGGTCTGGCTAGGGCCCGACCTGCATTGTGCCATACACATTACCATTATATTTGAAGAAGTAATCCATTGAATAGTGAAGCCCAATCAGACAATTGGAACACAGATATTTTCAAGTATCTTATAGTCATACAGGCAACAATATAAACACACAAAACTAGCATAATTTCTCTTGAATTAAAGTTCAGTTATGAAAACTAACACCTGCATATTCATAAGCTATAAAATATATGCTTCAAATAATAATCTGGTATTTCTTAGTTCTATTTTTTCCAGGTCTCAAAAATGGCATGCTTGTCCCTACTTGCTCAATTTATAGGAAGAATCTGAAAATTAAAACACAAAAAAACAAACATTGACTTGCATTTTGAGGAAAATTTATTTATACAGATTTGCCATTGCATAGCAAAATATTAATTAATCTTTTTGTATTTGAAAAGTACTTCATCATATTTTAATAACTTATTTCTCATTTAAAACATGTGGACCACCCAATCAATAGCTGGAAAAATCCCATTCTTATTTTAGGTTGAATGCATGCCAGTTCTGCAAATAATTTTCAAATAGGCTCCTATTATTCTATTAGGCATGTAATATCTGTGTTAAACCTTTACACATTAAGTAAAGTCAAAATATGATTGAAATGTCTACAATTTATTTTCAAGTTACCAGTACAGTGGAAAAACTTAAATAGAAATAAAAATGTATTTATTTGGCATGGCAAGTATTTTTCTTACTTTCAAATGTATACTGCAATGCTAAAACAAAGTGAAAATTATACTCATATTTTGTAAGTGGGACAGTTCAGAATAGTAAAGCTAAACCTGTGTGACTTCAGAGAGTATTCTTGCCTACTTTAGTATACTACATGCCCACAGCAATAACACAATCCTAACATGTTTCCAGGATCATTTGACCATCACTGAGGAACAGGATTGCCTCAACTTGAAAAACTTGTGTCTAGGCACAGGATTACCATTGCTTGCCAGGCTGTTTCTGCTTCCTAGAATTTGCATAGCTTCTATAAAAGTAAGTCTATGGACTTACTATGGAGTCTCAGGTGAACTCATAGTGATCCTCCTACCTCTGCTTCCTGAGTACTCAGATTAAAGGCATGCACCATCAAGCCAGGCTAGAGTACTTTTATAACTTTCAGCAGGATACATATTCCATGTAGAAATGTTCATAAAACATTATGGTTTTGACAAATTCTATCTTTAATTACTTAAAAAATTTTATACCAGTTTCAATGGTATAAATTACTGATTTTAAAAATTTATTTATTTATTTACTTTTATTTACCACTTCCTTAATTATAGACAATATCCCATGGTACTTCCCTCCCTCCCCCACATTCCCCTTTAAAACTCCACTCTCCATCATATCCCCTCTCCCTCTCAATCAGTTTCTCTTTTCATTTTGATCCAATTTCTTGATTGCTAAAAGTATTTACTATGTATCCGAAAAGCAGTGGGTAAGGTGAGTACTCCAAAATCGGTTTTGTTTTCCTTTTTCTGTCCAAAATTACTTATTATTTATTGGAGAGAGAGAGAGAGAGAGATACAGAAACATGCAGGTAGAGAGAGAGAGAGAGAGAGAGAGAGAATGGGTGCAGCAGGGCCTCAACCCACTGAAAACAAACTCCAGATGCATGTGCCCTCTTGTGCATCTGGCTTACATGTGTCATGGGTCCTTTGGCTTTACAGGCAAGTGACTTAACTGCTAAGCCATCTCTCCAGCCCCCAATATATTTTTGAAGTTAAAAGGAGAGGAAATTGTTGGTTAATGTCCTTCCTATTAAATTGTTAATTTATATGAAGAATATTATATGTAATTTTTATAAAGAAAGCCTTTGAAAATAGAGAAATATGTGTGTATATAAATGCACACATGCACACACATGTATATATGCACAGACCTCTTAAGTAATTTTGGGGGAATTTTAATATAAGAACACATTGACAACTGGTTGTATTCCCCTCAGGTTGTCTTTTGTTCACTCTCCCCACCCATATTGAGGTGCTTTCTATGTCAAGTTCCCTAAAAACGGGGGACTACATCCATCAAATTCTCTCTAAATTAATAACACTTATCCTATTTAACCTGTGCTGACTTCACTCTCCATTGGAGAATCTGCTTTTCTTTTTCACAGGGGAGCTAGACCGGAGGAGATAAACTACCTCTTGCATTTCAGCCAAACCCCAGCTGAAACCACAGAGGAATTGATGAGATGAGAAAGAGTGCTGCTTCCATGGTGAACCTGATAATCAGTGCCAGAGTGAAGGAGACAGATGCTGAGGACACTCAAGAGCTATCAAAGTAGAGATCCAGAGGCTCCTAAGAGCCCATCACTGAAGTAGACTTAAAACTAACCCAACATGGGAATTTTAAGGTAGAGGGGGCAGGAAGACTCTTAGAGCCACAAGTTGGGACATCATGCCCAGAGGCTCCCACAACACATAACCTATCAGCCGCCCCCCGGAAAACCTGTGACCTCAATGAGGAGGGTCCCCTCAGAAAGGGGCAGGAATGAGGGAAAGGATGGTACCAACATATGATATTTCTATACCAAATATATGTGTAATTAATGAAATATTTTAAAAGAAGTTCAGATGAGAAATGAGTAGTAAAGAGAGTTACACCGATGATTACCCAAAGTTCAGAAAAATTACACAGGTAACAGGCCCAGAGTTAGAGAAAGTACCCACATGGTAGATAGAGAGTTGAAGGGAAATATACACATGGTATATTCAGAGACCAGGGAAAATCATACATGTAATTAAAGTAAGAAGTTATCACATAGTATAACGCAAAAGTAAGCAGAAAATTATCCCAGCCAGGAAATAGTACTCTGCTCTCAGCCAGCTTGGGGCTAAGGGGGAAGAAGACAGACTCACATGTACCCCTGTGACCAGAGCAAGTAGAAGCAGAGAGAGGGAAAGAAGGCCAAAATCAGTGTTTATAGTCGATTGAAAAGGTGTTCTTTTGTGAGAGTCACATATGTAAAGGGAAAGACCTGGTTGGATTATAGATTTGAAGGATTGGAAGAGGCAGGCTCCAGGGCCAGCTCACCTGATTTATGCTAGAATGAGGGCAGCAGGGCACTGTAGCTGTTGTATCAGGCTATTTTCCTCATATAACCACTCTGTCATAAATTGATTTTATATTGATTAAGGTCAAATGAAACCTTACACTGAGAGACATGAGAACATCCCAGGTCATCAAATATTACTAAAGCCTTTTCTGCATGTTTGAAGAGAGATGAAAAGTAGGAGAGACAAAGGCAATGACAAGATTCTTTTTACATGCATTTCTGATGTGTCTATGTAACCCTGCACTGATTTAGAGATGCACTTACCTGGTAAGGAGTTCTTAAGAGTGCCTCCAGAAAGTTTGACTTAATGGTAAGTCTGGCATGGTTGATGGAAATTGCATTTTCACAATTTCCTAAGATGCAAATGCTATAAATACCAGGTTTGAGTACCAATGAAAACGAGCGTGGGCAGAAAAGTTAGAATTTTTTTTCTGAAACATGGATACACATTAGAATAACTTGTAGGCCACTTCTTCAGAGGATTTTATTTAATTGTTCATGAGAAATGAAGGGATTTAATACTTCTTAACTGTTTCCTCCTTGGACGATTGTGATTATCATACGTGAAGTGTGCCCCACAGACTTGTGTGCTTTAAAACCCAGTCTGCAGACAGTGGTACTATATTGGGAGGTTATTGAACCCATAGGACTTGGGGCATACCTGGTAGACCTTCAAAATGGTTATACCCACCACTGGTTCTGGCAAGCTCTTCCTGTCTGCCACCTTAGTTTGATGGATTGCTAGCTCATGCTGCCCAGGAAGGAACAGCTCCATCAGCCTTGGTTGCCCAGAAGCAGTGTGCCAAAACCAAACTACAAATCTTGCTTTCCTTAAATTGTCTCTAGCAGGCATTACATCAAAGGAAGCAGAAAAAGAACTATCAATATTGTCATGAGTATGAGATTTGGCAAACACTAGGAAGAACAGTCTTAGAATAGCATCACAACTCTGACATGATAGAGGTCAGCTCCATCAGTGTGAGGTAGCTATGACATCATGGAAAGAAGTCCCCCACTTTATTCGGGTATTTTCTTTTTCTTTCTTTCTTTCTTTCTTTCTTTCTTTCTTTCTTTCTTTTTTTTTATTTATTTATTGATGATAGTTGGAGGAGGCTGATCTGAAAGAAAATAGAAACTCAGTTCATTGAGAAATCTACAAATTGAAATATTGATAATTGTTTAAATTCACATTGAAATATTATGTGGATACAAGATAAATATTTAGGAATAAATATAACCCATTATATAGTTTATAAATTTGATCTTCAAAGAAATTTCAAGAAAATGGTCTATTATTTCTAATTAGTGTCCAAAGATGGTGTAGGTTTTGCATGCAGTGTAGCACAACTTAGTAAAAAAAATAAATCTTAGATACAACTAGGTTAAGAGACTGACCTTTTCTATAATTCTGATAGACAGAAAACAGCAGCTGGATGAGAGTGCCTTGGAGAGTTAAAAATGCCTCAGATAAAAGCAATTATTATAATTTTGCAACTATAAAATTTGAGAAACAAGTTTCTTTCCAATAAAATTTGTTCAAGTAATTTTTGTTCTAACAATTTTATATTACCCAAAGAGATAAATCTCCATAACATTTGCCATTTAACATCTAATTTGCCTTTCTTGATATCTGGGATTTTGGATTGGTCTTTTACTGTAGGACATTTACTACCTAACAGATAATTCATGAATATCAGTGCCATAAAATATTATACATCTTATCGATATAAAAATTTCATGCTGTGTGTGTTTAAGCTAAAATTGCAGTGCTATAAATGGTGATAACTCAACTAAAATATTATTAAAATTAAATATGTAAAGTTAAACAGAACTCCAAACAAAACATTTTGTTTATACTGTTACAGCATCTGTTAGTCTAACAGACCCTTCTGTGTAATTATTGACTAGGTCTATATAACAGCTCTCAACCACTAAATTTACTGAATTTTTAAAAATACAGCAAATGTGTAATTGAAATATGTTTCAGAACTTTCACACACATGTGACAAAAAATGAATGCATCATTCAAGTGTAAAACCTAAAAGCAAAGATGACTCAAGAATAATTCTATACCATGATAAATGTATAAAAATATCTTTTTTTTTTCTTTTCACCCAGTAACACATTAGGATTCTAATGCTGCAGAGGATATTAAGAATCACATATTTTCATGGTGGAAGAGCTGTTTAAAATTTCTTTGTAGTATTGACTTATGCTTCATATGGAGTGTTTCCAATAGATATCCTGGTTTTCAGGGAGAGGCAGAAGCAAGGATTCTGTTTCTCAATCTAGCAATCATGTGAACCAAAGGTCTTACTCCTCAGAGACTTCTACATTTTCAACATTCAACTCAGAATAAATGAAAACTACCATCACCAAAAACTGATCTATAGCAGAGGCCACAGAGTCAATTGCCTGTAGAATAGGTGGTAGCATAAATGAGGAAAGGACAGAAATGCACAATGTACCCAACAACTATGTAGATACAAAATATGGCTGTCAACAATGTTTATAGGTTCTCTCATGGGTGTGAAATCAGTCAACAGGAATCAGACATGTAAATTTGTAGGGAAAATATTCATATTTTAAAATATATTTTATTTATTTATTTGAGAGAGAGAAAGAGGAGGAGAGAAAGAAAGAATGGGCACACCAGGGCCTCCAGTCACTGCAAAGAAACTCCAGATGCATCCCCTTGTGCATCTGGCTTACATGGATCATGGGGAATCAAACCGGGATCCTTTGGTGTATAGGCAAATGCCTTAACTGCTAAGCCATCTGTGGTAGTTTGAATAGATGGCCCCCAATATATTCAGTGTTTTATTAGTTTATAGTTTGCATGCACAGCCACCTTGCTGGAGGCAATATTACTGGGCAGATCTTAAGGTATGGTGGAAGGTTTAGGATTTCAGTCTAAAGATATGCAAAATGTGCCTAACTGGAGTTCCTGAGGTATGCTGTGCTGTGTGGCTTTTGGCTTTTGGCTTTTCTCTGTATCTGGTCCTGTAAGAGCAGACCAGTTTATTTTGCCATTATGGAACTTCCCCTGGATCTGTAAGCTTTAGTAAATCCCTTCCTCCATAACTGTGCCTGGTCTGGAAGTTCATCTCAGTGAACCTGAAGCTGTCTGCTACACCATATCTCCAGCCCATATTTTAAATATTTTAAATATACAGCAATAGTAAGCCAAATAAGATATTTGTATGCAACATCAACTTATTGCACAACAAGCCTCTTACTTCAGCCTCCTGAATACTGGGATTGTAGGTAGGAGCTACTATACCCAATTTAGCAATCTATTCTTTAGTCATAAATTAGTAATTTTTCAAGATGAAAATACTTTTAGAGAAAGAAAATGATAGTGGCTGTGCCAACAACTTAATGTCATTAAATGTCATTTCAAAATCATTAGGACAGTCAGGTTTATGTTGTTTGTTTTATCATAAAATACAAAACAAAAAAAAAAAGGAAAAATGATGAGAATCTTGACTTTGCTAACAGGTGTAGACTGCTAATCACTTGCTCAGTGCATAGTGCTATCTCACATATACATTTAATCTCATTTTAATTTTGTACTATTTTCAGTATATAAATTATAGCCAATTGATAAGAAATCAAACTATGAATTTCTATGCAGAAAAGAAGACGTCTGGTGGAGATTCAATTGATTTTATTTTCATCATAGCAAAATTATTGTCATGTCAGTTTATAAATTCATTTCAATAATCCTGTAAAAATATTCATGTATATTTTTAATATTTTATAATTTCATTTGAAATGCTCATTACATTTTAGCTGATTCCTTCTGTTAATTCATTGAATACAATCTTAATTACATATTTATTTTATAACCATATAATCATTATGATTTTATCTTTTTGGGAAAATTTGTCTATTTTGAATTTGTAAATTGGTGACATACCTTATTATATAGGCAGAAGATTCATTGTTAAAATAGTTAAAATTATATGGCTACATATTATTTATTTACATAAATATTTTTAATATTTTATTTACTTGAGCAAGAGAGACAGAGAAAATAAGGCAGACAAAGAGAGTGAATATGGGTGCACCAGGGCCTCCTGCCACTGCAAATGAACTTCAGCTATAAGCAGCATTTAGTATATCGGTCTTATGTTGGTACTGGGAAATTGAACTGTGGTCTATCAGTCATTGAAAGCAAGTGCCTTTAACCACTTAGCCATCTCTCCAGCCTCAGAAATATTTTTATTTTTATTATTATAGACAACATAAAAATGTAACAAAAATATATTAGTAATTGGGAGCAAAATGTGTGCCATATCTGCAAGTGAAAATGTCACAAATGACAATTTCTGATTCTAATGATTCCCTCTTTCCCACAAAGAGAAGTCTCACCTTTTTTAAACATGAGACACATTATCGAAATTTTCATTATTTGTGGTATTGTTGATTGATAGGCCATTAGGGGAAGAAACATGCTCTGCAAAAAAGTTTAGGTTTCTATTGATGTTAGCATTATCTTTCACTGAATTTTCTAAATTTAGAGTTACCCTTCAAAATGGCAATCCATAACAAGCTGTTCTTGAATGTACCATACTTTACTTGGGATGTTCATAAATAAATATATTGAAGTAAATGACTTTTAGATTTCCTGGGAAGACTGAAACAATGAGATTTTGGCTGAAGGTTGGGCTTGATTTCTCAGTCAAACATACAAATTGCCCATCTTGTCAAAATCAGGACTTGACCAACTCATTTGGGATATTCCACCTTCACTTGCCTCTCCAGCTTGATATGCTGAATCCCACCAGAAATACAGAGGACATAATGCTGTTGTTTGATCCTCTTAAATGAGTTCATACTCTGCAAATCCCTGTTAAGAGTCTTGGGGTATAGATCCTTTACTTCTCCATCTCAGCCATACTAGAAATCACTAGAAAGAGTCAAAATGCATGCTGAGTAAATTTATTTATCCATCATACCATCTAGTTCTTAAATTACTGAATCAAAGGGTTGCTGATGTCAACTCAGTCTCCAATTGTTCTAGAAAGTAACAGATTTTGGTTGTCCCTGGTTTTTGCTGCCTCTGTAAACCAAAAACAGATTTTTCCAATGGAGAATGAGAGCAGCATAGGTTAAAGAGGGATTGGAGAGTTGAGCAAGAGTGCTGCTCTCAAGATGAGCCTGACAATCTGTGCCAGCATGATGGTGATAGACACTTGAGAACACACAAAATGTATCAAAGCAAAAATTCAGAAGCTGCTAAGAGCTTAACACTAAAGTGGACTTGTAATACACCTGTCAAGGCTTAGGTAATTTTGTGTAAAATGGAGCTTAAAGATGCCAAGAGCCACAGGGTGGAAAGGAGTATCCAAAGACATTCTCCAATTCCATAACACATAACCCATAATGGTGAATACCAGCAACCCCACTGAGGAGGGTCCTCAATGGAATGGAGGCAGGGATGAAGGGAATGATACCAGCAAATAATTTGTCCATATAAAGTTTCTCTTTAATAAAAAAAAAAAAATGAAAGATGCCTCTTTTAGCTACTTGGCTGGTTGTAAAAGTGCCATATTAATTATGGTTTATAATCTGCTCATCAGAATTTCTTTATTAAAGTTCCTATAAGTAGCACATACAGGATTTTTTGAGAAAGACTATACAATCTCCATTGCACTGGCTTTGCTCTTTCCCAAGTTCAGTTGACTATATTCATGTAAATTTGTTTCTAAACCTCTGGTTCACTGATTTCTTTTTGTTTTCCCATGAATTCCATGTTCTCATGATTATTAAAGCTTGGTAAAATGTTTGGAAGTTCGATAATGCCTGTTCTACAACTTGTTATTCTTTTTAATATTGAATTGTGTCTTTAGTAATCTTTGTCCTTCCGTATATGTTTTACCATGAGTTAGTTCATATCCACAAAACTATGGAATTTAATTAAAATTTAATTAACCATTCTTTTAATATGTAGATCAAGATAGGGAGAATTTATATCGTTATAATATTGAGTTTTCCTACCCACAAATATGGAAAATATATCTAATTACTTAGACTTTCTTTGGTTCCTTTCATCAGAAAATTTTAATTTTTTCATCTATATATAATACATATTTTTGTTAGATTCATAACTGCTACATTTTGGAGGTGTTAAGTGTTTTCCTTCATGAAAGTTACTCAATTTCTCAGCATATAGTCTTTTATTTTTATTTAATAGTGATCAAACTATTAGCAATGATTTCATCATTTGTCATATATGATGCTTATAATATAAATAATATCCCTGCTTTATAATTCCTTAGCCTTGCTAAAAACTTGTAATTTTTATTGACCTGTTCAGAAAATAAAGATTTAAAACTTTGTTCAATTACTTTTGTTTTAAATTTTATTTGCATTGTTAGCATTATTATTTGTTTTATATCTTTGGCTTTGGTCTCAGATTTTCTTTTTTTCTCTCTCTAGGTTGCAAAAAAATAATCTTAGGTAACTGAAATCTTTCTTTATTTCTATCAGTTCATTAAATACTCATAGATATCCTTGTAAGTATACTTATGGCTGCATTCAAAAAAATTGATAAGATACATCTTTATTATATTAGTTCAAACAATTTAAAACTTTCCCTTGAAATATATTTTATGATTTGCATGATATTTGGAAGGGTTTTATTAATGTGTATGATATGTGGTGTTTTTCTCACTACATTTCTGTTAATAGTTCCTAATTTAATTCCATCATGGTCTAATAACAGAATTTGGATACCTCCTATTTTCTTAAATTTGTCAATTTGTGATACAATATTTAGTTTATCTAGGTGAATATTCCAGGTAATCTTGAGAATAATATATATTTTCTTGTTGTTAAAAGAAAAAATAAAGTTCTTCTCAATGATAATTTAAAAATAAAATTTTAGGAAAATGGGTGAACCTGGAAAATAATCATACTAAGTAAGGTTAGCCCTCAGAAAGACAAATATTGCATATTCTTTCTCATATGTGGAGCCTAACGTGAGATACTTGGTTTATTTATAAGTTGTAGCAAGCATCAGCAATACTAGTAAGGAATCTAGAATGAGGCTTGGAGAGAGTAGAAACAGGGGGAGATCAGAGGAGGAGATACTTCACAGGCAAGTGGGGGCACAGAATATAGGGGGTGAAAGGATCTGGGGGGGACTGGTGTAAGGGAAGGTGGGATGGGGAAACAAGCAAAACTAATGAAGGCATGAATACTTGCCATAAAAACTACCTCTTCATAAGCTAATGTTACTCACTTAACAAGGTGCTGCCCTCCCCCAGGCACATAAAACTTTAGGAATGCCACAGAGACAGAGCCTGCTGCAGCAAAATGATCAAGGGAGGCGTGTAGCTTGTGGAAAACGTGGCCTGTGAGCACCAGCTCTGGAGCCTGAAATGGAAATACAGCACTGATGCTTGAACCTGAGATTTTCCACAAGCTACCTTGAGTGACTAGCTAAAGAATATATGGAAGGCATGACAACTGACACTGTCTAGGTGAACTACAACACAGGACCACATCGGTGCTGAACCTGGCTCAGACTTGCTGATGGATGAAAGTATTTCAAGCAAGAAGTTTGGGACATGTGAAAAAAAAAAAAAAAGCCAGCATCCAAGTAGGAAGAGAATGTTCAGCATTCTGAAGTAAAATAGCTAAATATAATTGTGGATGTGTCATCCCCTCACCTCAGATTCTCAGAAAAGGGGCCAAGGTGCACAGTTCAATTCCCAATATACCAGAGAGAGGGAGGATGGAGGGAGGTTGAGAGATAGAGCCACAGACTGGGGAACTCCAACAGAAATTTAATTTTATTATTATGATTTTCTTATGTATTTGATATTAATTGTAAAGTGTATCCTATTAAGTTATCCTGAATAATTATTATTTTGATTTAATGTTTATTATCTCTAATAATTTTCCTTATTCTGAATTATATTTTACTTGACATTCATCTAAAACCATGATTTTTCTTTTGATAAGTATTAGAGTTGTATGGCACAATGTGGTCGGGCCCTAGCAAGACCACATGCTAAAAGAAACCAGGAAATGGCTTCTGTGGATTTGACATCCCTCACAGGCCTGGCGTGACAACAGCTACAGTCCCATGCTTGGGAGAAACCTGCTGAGAGATGATTTGCCCAGAGACCGGCTGTCATTGGTCATAAGAAGGGGACCACCCCATACAATGATTGGCCAGCCAAACCCTTTAAACCCCTACACTTCCTTGAATAAACAAGTTTGCAGCAGCTAGCCCTTTGCCTGCTTCCACCCAACTCCTGGAGTTTGTGTCTTGACTCCACTCCCCTCCCCGCCCACTCGGCAGAGGCTCTGCAGTCCCTTCTGGGCTGGCCCTAGGAGGGACCCCAACATAGAGTAGTATATCTTTATCACTACTAAGTTTTAGTATGTCTGTATCTTTATCATGAAAGTGGCATTTTGTAAATAACATAAACTTTCGGTTTTCGTAATTTATTGTTTATAATTTTCTTAGATAGCCATTGTTTTATAATTGATATAGCCAAAACATTTATACCTAAAATGATTTCTACTATAATTATTTTGTTAACCCTTTGTTTGCTTCTTATTTTTCATAATTGTTCTTCTTTGCTCTCTAGTTATAATTTAAAATACATCTCAAATTTTAAAAATATTCTTTGTAGAAAATGTTACTTGATCCCAAAGTTATTGGTGATATATTGTACCATGTTTAGTGATGCATAAACAAATTGAAGTCAAACAGGGACATAGCTACCTAATAATATATAAATACATTTCTTATAATGTTAATAAAATAATTGAAAATTTTTAGAAAGGCAACTTTTAAAGTTCTGGACATTATACTTATTGTTTAAAAAGTATAAACATTTATCTAGCACCAAATTTTGACTATAATAAAATTCTATGGGTACATTTTAATAAATCTTCCACTTTAAACACAGCTATATTAAAGACATTCCATAGGATTAACTTCCATATTATAGTCTAAGTAGCATTAGTTACTATCTTACTTAAATGATATACAATTCAAATCATAGTTGTATTAATTATAAAATCCAAAATGTCCCAAATAATTATAAATTATATCTGTAGCTAGATATATATGTGCAATACCTATTATATCTTTAATAAATTAGTTGTTTAAATTAATATGTATATATAGATTTTACAAGTATACTTTCTCAATTTTAGCTTCTTTTCTATATAACCCACCATCACAAAAAAGCATTTGTCACAAATATTACAGGTTTAATTGACTTGTTCATGCTTTGTATGCAGATATTTTCAATAGTCATTCTGTCCTTTTTATATTTTATCAATTATTAATTTTATCAAATTATCCCACATTTAAGGAAAAAAGAGGTAATTTAAAAGGCTGTTTCTTATCTACACAGGAAGATTTATATATTTTAAATTATTCTAATGAGGCTAGTGATATTTGTTAATGGTGAAGGAGCTTGCTTGCATGTAAAACCTAAACTCTCATGTTCAACTCTCCATAATCCATGTAAGCCAGATGCCCCAAATGACACATGTGCACAGGTGGCATATATGAACAAAGTGGTACACCCACCTGGAGTTTGTATGCATTGACTAAGGCCTGGTACACCTATTCTTTCTCTCTCTCTCACTCTATTTCTTTCTTTCTCTTTTTTTAGATTTTTTATTGACAATTTCTATGTTTACAGACAATACACCACAATAATTCCCTCCCCTCTCCTACTTTCCCCTTCACAACTCCACCCTCCATCATATCCCCTCCCTCTGTCCATTAGTCTCTCTTTTATTTTGATGTCATTGTCTTTTTCTTCTATTATGAGAGTATTGTGAGAGTATTGCTAGGCACTATTGGGTCATGGATATCAAGGCCAATTTCTCTCTGGACAGTTGCATTGTAAGGAGTACTACCCTTCCTTTGGCTCTTACATTCTTTCTGCTCCCTCTTCTGCAATGGACCCTGAGCCTTTGAGGGAGTGATAGAGATTTTTCAGTGCTGGACCCTCCTCTGTCACTTCTTCTCAGCACTATGATGCCTTTTGGGTCATTCCATTGGTCACAATCATCTGAAAAGAGTAACCAAAGTGAGAGTAGCATTAATATATGAATATGAACATTAAATGTAGTGCTTTCAGGGCAGTTTGGATAGAATCATATATGAATTTAGCCAGACAAGAGCAGGCTTTATACTCCTAAAGCTCATGACCTCCCCTACCATAGGCTGCTGATTAGGTTTTCAGTACTAGGCATGTATTCCCTCCATAGAGCAGGCCTCTAGTCCAATTAGAGAACTGTTGGATTCCCCCCAGATCAGACATGCCACTATTGCACCTGTTCTGTACTTTGGTCTGTCTGGCCAAATGTGATGCTTCTGGTGTCCACTGTTTTGAATGCTGATGACTTATGTCTCCCATAGGGTTGCATGCAGTGCAGCTTTTTTTCAGCTTTCAATTGGCTGGTCTACAGGGAGGTTTTCTGCTCAGCACCAGCTTGATTTCTCAATGACCTTGCCACCCAGGCAAGTGAAGTCTTTGGTAATAGGGTCTTAGCATCTGCTACTCATGGGAAACCAACGGCCATGGTAATAGCTTGTAGTGTTTTAGAGGCAATAGGGACCTCTCTGGCCAACAACTCACTGGAAGGTATCCCATCCCAGGCACTGAAAAATTTCTAGTAGCAATGTATGGCTTCTGGATGTGCCATTATCCTAAAAAAGTGCACTTTCATGTGTCTTATTCAGAAATCTTGAATTTTGATTGACCCTCCTCCCACCCTTCTCCTATTCAATCTCTTCCCCTGGCCTCTCTTAGTCCATTCCACTCCCTATAATCTGTTCTTCTGCTTACATATATTCAATACAATCCCCTTAAAGTCCTTCCATCTCCTCTCTCCTTTATAGCCTTTTTCTAGTTTACTGGCCTCTGATACTGATTTTTGGTTCCAGCTCATGCACAAATCTAAACATTTTTAGCTAGGATCCACATATGAAGGACAAGAAGCAGCATTTGGCTTTCTGGGCTTGGGCTACCTCACTTATTATAACCCTTTCCAAATCCATCTATTTTCCTGCAAATTTTATTATTTCATTTTTCTTTACCACTGAATAAAACTGTGTAAATGTACCACATCTTCGTTATCAAATCACCTGATGAGGGACATCTAGGCTGGTTCCATTTTCTAGCTATTGTGAATAGAGCAGCAATAAACATGGTTGTGCAAGTATCTCTAAGATAGTGAGAAGAGTCATTAGGATATATACCTAGGAGTGCTATAGCTGGATCATATGGTAAATCTATTTTTAGCTGTCTTAAGAACCTCCACACTGATTTCCACATGGCTATACCAGACTACATTCTCACCAACATTGTAGAAGGGTTCCTCTTTTTCCCCATCCTCACCATTTGTTGTCATTTGTTTTCTTGATGATAGCCATTCTGACAGAAGTGAGATGGAATCTCAAAATAGTTCTCTTGCTCTCTTCTCTCTCTCTCTCTCTCTCATAATTAAAAAAAATTATTTGTATTATAACTTTGGTTTTTGATGATATATACAGCTTAACTGGACATAACACACACAATGAATGCATTTCATTAATCAAGGTAATATGTAGATTTATTCTAACTATATCTCTAAAATTTTATTCTACATTAATTTTAAGGAATTAATTTTATAATTTAAAGCTAAAATTTGAAAATCAAGCACAAAAAGTCACTCTTAACATGGGTAGGTATAAAATTTATTTTAGATGTATCAGTTATAATAGGCCTTAATCAATTAAAAATTTATTTAATGAAAGCGTAGTTCAGTAAATACAATCAGGTTAGGATACTTTCTTTTTTGGTTCAGTATTACTGAACAAATGATTTTAACAGAGATTTTCTTTGCTTATTGCTAAATTGTAAGTTGTGGCTAAATTGTAACTTTTAAAGTATATGGTAGTTATTGGCACAGATGTTTAAAAATTTGGGCTACTTCAGAATCAGATAGTAGATAGAGAAGTTACATGTATTCATTTTGTGGTTGTTTTCTCAATAGTGTAGAACAATGCCTAATCATTTCTAAAACAGTTCTATTCTAATTTAGCAATTCTACTTAAATATTACATTTTCAACTTTCAATGTCAATTAAATGTTACTGAATATGCTTGTTATTTTAACATCTATTTAAAGCACTATGTTCAGAATTTCATTATTCAATACTGAGATCTATGAATCAATCAGAATTTTCTAATGGTGTCAAAAATGAAAACAATATTATTGGAATCAGAGCTCATTCATGCACATATTCAAAGCAATAGAATCAACACTTTATGCCTCATAGATCAAAGGCAATGTCTCTAAATTTGTTGATTTATAGCACTGTATCATAACTAGTGGGGAGATAATTTTGGTTTTTAGAGTGCATGGGACATTGTACACATTTCTATTATTACAACTCTAGAGGAGGGTGCTAATGTCATCAAATTATAGAGGGCACCCATACTCATATAAATGCCTGTGGCTGAGCATTGTAGCATGTATGTGACCCCTGCCTTTCCCCAGTAAAGTGATTTCCTGTACAGCTTGTCAACTATACAAAGTTAAGAAGCACAGCTATCCAGTGTTCTGGACAGATGATACAGACATACAAATACCAAAGTAAGAGTATCAATAAAAACAGGCTCTAGATTGCATGGAGGCTAATCTGTTTATGCCTCAACTTAGTCTTCATAAAACTTAAGGTGAGCATTTTGGCCACATTCTGAAAGTAATAATCATGTCACACTTATCTTTTTTTTTGCAACAACACATAAACAAGAAAAGAGATGAATTGCCAAATAGCTGTTTCTGGACAGTAAAAGAGTAGACAACTATAATCAATCCCTACAGGGTATTATCAAGCCAGAAACACAACTAAATGATTGTGTATGTACTTTGTTCCATGTCCTCTATAATACATTTTATAACTATTTTTTATTAGTTATCTTATACTGTGCATACAGCCTTGATGGTACCATCATTAGCCTTCTCCCTGTTTTCCCCCCATGGAGATTATGGGTCTTGCTTTGTGAGGGGAGTTTTTAAAGTTTATTTCATTTTATTAGTTTAACAATGAAAGTTTTCAATATCATTGGAACTTTGATACTGATTGTGTTGTAAATATAGATCAGTTAAAATAATATGATCACCTCAATCTTTATTTTTCAATCTTTCAACAGAATATTTGTATGTGTTTCTGTATTGCTGTTTAGCTTCCAGTATAAAAATATTTCATTATTTATATTGACTAAGTTTTATTCCTATGCATTGAATTTTTGAAACAATTATATATCAATTTATTTTCTTAATTTCCATTCAGATTCTTAATTGTAGGTGTATAGGAAGATATCTAATTTTTGTTTACTTTATAAATTAATGCTCTGCTAAGTTAGTTTATTGATATTAATGAAATATGTGTCTCTCATTATATGGAATGTAATCATATATGATGCTTTCTAAAATATAAATAGGTACTTTTTTAAAAGAGGAATATGTCTTTTTAAAAGGACATTAAGTGATCAAAAAGGTAATAGGTATGTAGTTCTCTGCATCTTCACTACATAATATGATTAAAGTACTAAAGCAAAAAATATGGTAGAAGAAGCAAATATGAATGTGTGCTTGCTCTTCAATATACAAAAATTCTCAAGTATTATGACCTTGAACAAAAGTTTATCATTAAAAAATTAAGTTTAAGCCAGACGTGGTGGCACACACCTTTAATCCCAGAACTCGGGAGGCAGAGGTAGGAGGATCGCTGTGAGTGAGGCCAGCCTGAGACTACATAGTGAATACCATGTCAGCCTGAGCTAGAGTGAGAGGCTACCTTGAAAAACAAAAAAAACAAGACAAAAAAAAGTTTAACTAGATCATCTTTCAGTAGCAAATCCTAAACACCCAGTAACTATATATAAATAAGCATAAAATTAATGTCTATATTAAAATTCAGGTTCTTTTGGATCAGTTATATTTTTTCAGATCTTGGTCATTGGTTATATTGATATATAAGTTTTGTTTTATAAACCTTGCATTTTAGAAGTCTTAACTTGATCACATATGCATCATTCAAATATGTATTTGGAATGTTAAAAGTAAAATTATTCTAGAAAATTGGATATTAATCGTAGGAAGGAAACATTTTCTTTTATAGATTTAGATATGAGACCACAAGTGCAATGTTTTTGTTTTTGCATGCACACCTTTGTTAGTTTCTGTACTTCCTAAATGCCACTTTCATTCTTCCTTTTTCATTTTGAAACACAGCTGAGAGGACCAAACCCATTCTTCAGTGATCAGGACAAAAGTAGGTTAGTAGAGTGGGTTGCTAGGAGACCAATGTCAGCGTCATCTATGACCTTGTACAATGTAAAAAAAAAATAATATAGATTTATCGAGCTCAGTGCCATATTGTCTAAGTCCTCTGCTCTGGCTGTCTTATTTCATTTCTGTCCATCACGATGTTTTCGTCTTTCTCTTTGCTACCCCACTAATGTAAACACATAGGATCAGGCAACTTGCTTTCTGAAAACTTCTTAATTTCTCAGTTTTCACTTTGGTGCACTTAGGCACAGCATTATCTCTTAGCTAACAAGGGGCTCAAACAGCAATGTCAGCAGATTGCCCTCCTTTTAAAAGGCTTCTACAGACCATGACTATAAGAAATATAGAAACCCGTGCTACTAGGAACAACGTTATGAAAAATGTATAAACATCACAAAGTAATTTTGCTGTCACATTCAAAATGTTTTCTCAAAGTTGAATCTACAGTTTTCACAGCTGAAGTGGCTTAGGTTAAATAATCTCCTGCAGGAAAGAACTCTAACATTCTTGTCATCTTCTTGGCATATCTTGTTTTGAAATGGTTTACAATATGAATTTCATAGAAAAAAAGTACCAGCAGAGAAAGTTAAATGACAGAATCTCTTATTTCCTATAGTACTTGTGTGTTAATTTTTACAGATTTATTTCATCTTGAATAGATTATAAATCATTACATATTTTGATGGGGGATGTGTATGTTTGTGAGGAAGGTGCAGCTGCAAAAGGCCCTTACTCCAGAGGTTTCAATCTTTGTTGGAAAGCTTATGAAAGTGCAGTGAAGTCCCCATCCATTTACATTTGTGATCTATAATTAAATTTGCTTTGCTTTTGTATAATGTATTTTTTAAATGAAATAGATTATATATACAGAGATATCTCACCAGAATTTGAAGTTTTTCTGTGGCTTAGCAAAAATGCTATTTTAATTAAGCTAAGTTATGATTTATTTTCAAAGCCAGTTGAATACTATTATCAAAATAGATCCAGATTGTGTAAATAAATTTGAATTGTTGTCACAGTGGAATTTTGTTATGATTACACATAGGATATCAATGACCATAGATGAGCTAGGTAATTAAATTAATTTTTCTTATATTTTATGTTCTTCATACATTTCAAAATGATAATTAAGAAGAAAGTACGATATAGTTTCCAAAGTTAACACATGCTTATTTACCTTTTATTAGAGACCAAACAATCTATCAAAATTATTTTTGGTAATGTGTGTGTGTGTGTGTGTGTGTGTGTGTGTGTGTGTATTCCTGTGTGCAAGTTTTTGGGCATGCATGTGATATGGTGTATTGGTGGACATCAGCTTTTGGTCCTTGTCTTCCACCTTGTTTGCTTCAAGGTCTCTTCTTGTTAGAAGCTTTTTATGCCAGGCTATCTAGCATGCAAGCTTTTGGCGATTCTCCTTTCTCTGCCTTCATGTTGCCACAGAAGTATTAAAGGTATTCAAGGTATCTGTTACCATGTCCAGTTTAAGTTTGGCTTTTGGGAATCCAAACTCAAGTCCTCATGCTTATGTGGCAGTATTTCACCTACTTAACCATTCCCTCAGCCCTAATCCAAAGTTCTAAAACTTGAAAAATGTAATAGATAAATTTGTATTTTATTAATTTATTTTTATTTATATTTTTGTGGTGCGTGTGTAGTATAGTGTTTGTGAGCATGTGTGGTATATGTTTAATTGTGTGCAGAGGAGCATCGCATGTGGCCCCATGTACACAAGTATGGAGGTAAGGTCAGAGAAGGATTTGAGTGGACCTTTTTCATGAGCTTTTCTTAACATTGTTTTCATGAGACAGTGTCTCTTACTGAATATGGGGCTCAGGCCATGTTAGGACAGGTAGTTAGACTGGCTGACCAGGAAGGCCTAATGGTCCTCCTCCCTTTCCCCTCATCAGGTGTGTATGGCCACACCCATCTTTTTATGTGGGTGCTGGACATTGAACTCTGTGCCTCAGAATTACACAAGAAATGCTTTTATTCATTAAGTTATTTCTCAATCTCCTCATATTAGTTACTTTTCATGTTGCTCTGATGTGACATATGCTTCAACGGATCCTTAAATGATTCTAAATCCAGTCCACTTAATAATGAACATTAACAGTGACAGTGGAGCACAAAGATGCTCATAGAAAATGAGCTTTCATTCCTGCACTATATAAATAAACCAGCCCTTGGAAATGAATCACTCCCATTTTTTATGTGTGCAAGTAGTTTAATAATGTCAATAATTACTGACATCAGGGGGATATTAAACCCACACTCTTATGCATGGAATATAGGGGATTTTCAGGAACTTGTCAAGAGACATTGAGAGAGTGATGGAAAGAATGGACGAATTAAAACCAGTGAGCCATAAGAGTTCAAACCAAACTTATTATTGTGTAAAATAAATAAGATTAAAATGAGGAAGTGAGGATTATTGTGCTTAGATGGTACAGGATGCTGTTCTTGAATTTTTTACATATATATATAATCACTGGTGTGTTACTTGTGAAGCACATTCATCAGAAAACACTCTCAAAGACCACTGTAAAACTTGGGGAGTAGGATATAGGACTAAGGAGAAATTTGTGATCCAGCACTGAATCTAACACATGAATGAGGATGAGTAGATGTTAAATAAAACATCTGTGTCAAAACTATAGGCCAAATGCTCTCTTTATTTTTGAGATTATGTATGTGACCATGACTTTCTTAACCCTCTGATGAAGAAAACGCCAATTATATTTTAGCACAAAACAAACACAATGGAAAAATAATTACCATATGAAATATGTTCAGATTTTATTACAATAAGAAGTAAAGTGATATATAAATTTCATATTCCATTTACTCATTAACCAAAGAAACTATTAAATGCCTATTAGGCACTATTTTTTTACATCTGACCTGTGTTTAATAGGGGAGATGGGTATGTAAAAAGATAATTACAACATAAAGCAAAAGAAAGTGCTAACTAATGTAGGAAAGATTGCTGTGGTCGCAGGGTGAATTTGTTCATAATTGGCATATACATTATTATTATTATGGTCCCAGAACCTGTTTGAGATGATCCATAGAAACTAATATGGTACATGGGATTTTGTACATTGTGAAACTCTGCAAACGATGATATGGTTCTAGTGACTAGTTCATCTACTAAAAAGAGACTAGTGAAAACGATCCTAGAAGACTTATGTTTGCATTAAATGTCTTATCTGATCCAGGAATCTTTGATCTCCTCTATAATTCATTTTCAGAAATGTCAGTGTTGGTAGAACAATTATAAAAAAATTGACTCCATATCTTGTCAGGTATATTTTTAAACCATTGATGCACACATAAACATGTACAGTCAGAGGTAACATTAAGAAAAAATAGCACGTATGCTACCTTCTACCAACCAGAAGCCCCAACAAGCACTTAAAATAGCATTTATACTGTACTGTACACTACTCTGAGTTCCTGCACACAGTGCTCAGCCCGTCTGTGAGTTTGGAAATGCTAAAAAGGCACACAGAGCACAGAGGAGTACCAGGTGTCTATCTTCTAATGAAACATGCTAGCTAAACAATTACATAAGTGACTTACCATCACTTTTGAGTCCTAATGTTCTGAAAGATCTTTTGGAAAAAGTAATGTTATAAAGGGTTCATGGCACTAAAAGGATATATTTTCTTCCTTTTTGTGTATTTTCTCTAGTATGAAATCAATCATTTTTCTGACTAGATGTAAACAGGAAGTTTTATCATGGAAGTTTATCCATCTGGATAGGATTATTTTTGATAAAATTAGTTATGAAAGCAAACATAAGAGCAATAATTGTGCCCTTCACGCCTTCTAACACATGAGTGCATCTTCTTATAATCAGTAAACAAAGTGCACTGGGAATAAATTTATGCTACTAATGCATTCCACTGTCATCCTATGCTTCAGGTCTTACTTAATGCTTTGCAATTATCAGAATATACTTTCCTGAAAAGCTGTAAAATGAACACGGGATCAATATGATGGACATTTGAAATGAAGTTTCAGGGTTTTTTTTTTTTCAAAAAGCAACAAAATATTTTTATAAAAGTATTAATGTTCAAGGTTGCTTTTGGTCCATGCATTTACTAAATCATAAGTAGATGCTTATGAAAAGGAGGTAGGACACTAGACTGAACCTTCTTAGACAGGTGGAAAACTTACAACTCAAGGCACGAAAAGGAGGTATCCAGCATAGGAAGAGGACTTCTCCCAGTGTTATACAGTTGTTTCTTTCTGAGTCAGCATCCCACGACAATTCTCGGCTATGACATCCTGATTGGTCTCTAGGTATGTCAACTCTTGGAAAGGCTGACTGCCGTGCAATCTCAAAGCTAAAGTGGAGTTTGTATATAATTGAAACATTTAAGGATGTTTTAAATGGCTGTCTTTAAGCCCACAGGGAAAGTACACCAAGTATGTCCCATGATGTGGGATAGCCCCAGTGGCCTGCTCAATAAAACAAAGGACACTGCAGAAAGTTAGCTATCAGAGACCTTAAAAACCATCCTACAACACTGCATTGCATATAACAGCCCTTTTAGCTTTAAAATTGCAGGATTAAGCAACCCTGGAAGGTTTAAGAAAGAAGAAAAAAATATCAAGCAGAAATTCACAAGGGCTTCTTTGGGTGCCCTATTGATCCTGCTAATTCAACAAGGGATAATTGCAGACAGATACAGGGACACATTGAAAACTCCCTAAAGCACGTGGTTTCTGTCTAATACTGGCCTGTGGACAGGAGGTCCACAAAGTCTCTTGAAGCTTGCACAGCAAAATGAGCATAGGAGTTTTAACCCTTGAAGTGCTTATATGCAGCAGATTTGATTCCCAAAAGAACAGGACAACATGAGGCAGCATGCACTAGGCATGACTTAAGAATACCAGGGGAAAGAAGGTATACAATAACCATGTGTGAACTTGAAAAGTCAGCTCATAATAGGTATTAGTTAATTTAGATTAAAGCTAATATTATACAACCATATATAAGTCACATGATGAGAGATATGAAACATGTATAGGTCATCTTTTCAGTCTTCTTATGTGTGATTTAGGCAGAGCTTCCATTAAAACACTTCAAATATGCACACATACATGAATATTTGCTCTGCATCTTCAGAGATTATATGGACTAAAATTATATTTTCTCTATTTGAGAATTTAGTTCTGAGTTGAGAAGTTTGTTATTGGCTCATTTCAAATTATTTTCTTTTTCGAGGTAGAGTCTCACTCTAGCCCAGGCTGACCTGGAATTCACTATGTAGTCTCACAGTGGCCTTGAACTTACAGTGATCCTCCTACCTCTGCCTCCCAAGTGCTGGGATTATAGGCTTGCACCAGCATGCCTGGCTCATTTTAAATTAACTTTTATCAAGCAATATACCAAGTGAACTTTTATAAGTACTTTTTTCTACAAAATAAGTAGCAATCAGTGATATTAAAAACAATAAATTTTACTGTGGCCCATCATCCAGGTCAGCAGTGAGCACTAAGTCCTCACTCATTTGAGTATACATGAAACATGTGTGCACAGTTCTGTACAACTATGTGCAGTATTCAAGTCACTGCACACAAGAATAAATTAATAGCTCCTTTATTCTGCCATTATTTAACCTTTTAATTTTAAAGAATCTTGAAATATTTTACTAGAAAGATAGAATAGCACATTAAAGCTATATATTTCTCAGGATTGAACTGCATTGGCATGGACTGATATGATCTATGTGTAACATTTCTCCTGGTCCTTTGCAGGATCACACAGAATATCTATCAATAAATGCCATTACACACTGTTTCCTGCTAGTGTGAATATTTTGCCCTCATTTTGATGCCATCACCTTGGTGTGAATCCTCCTGTTCAACATGATGCTTTAAGTTAGATTCTGTGGTTCACTAAGACTGAGAATTCTGCTCTTGGCATGAGATTTTTTTTTTTTTTTCTGGAGAATAGCCTTATTCTTTTCAGTGGATATTACTACTTTCTAAGGAAACCCAACAACTTGTGAAATCTGTAATATATATGTGTGTGCATACATGTATATGTTCATGTACACGTTTGGGCATGGATGATTTACGGTGTGTATATGTGTGAATACAGAGTGCTGTTAATCAAGTATATAGCGTCTATGGCCATATCACCCTGAATGTGCCTTATATCATCTTATCTACAGAAGTCACGTGATCATTTATAATTTCTTCCAAAATACCAATGATATCAACAGTGTTTTTTTTTTTTTTTGAATGATTTGTGAAGGTAATATTCTACTAATGGATTTATGGGAATAATCAGCCAAAAGGTTAAACATCCATGTTAAAAAAAAAAAAAAAAAAAAAAAAAAAAACTTCAAGCTGAGGAATAAACAACAGGTTCCAGAATACATACTGATAGTATTTAAAATTTAGTGTGATTTTGAGGAAGAGTAGGCTGGCCTTGAGGAGGAAGATGACAGATGCTCTATAAAGAAAGTAGAATTGTGATGTAAATATTGGTTCCTAAGACAAAGAAGGAGAATAATTCAAAGCAATAATAATAATAAAGGCAATGGAACATAATTGTTTCCATTGGAGGGATGCTCAAAGGTGCTTTGGTGATATAGTTGGGATTTACAATGTCTTCCAAAAGCTAGTGTCTTCCAGCTGGTCACTGTCTTGGGTAATGGTGGAAAACAGGCCCTATTTGGAGGAAGTAAGCCTCAGAGTACATCCCCATCACAGAGTGTAAGGGGAAACTTGCCACTTATTCTTGCTCTCTGCTTCTAGGCTAACATGAGATGAACTGCTTTCTTTCAACTATGGTATTTCTATCTTTCCACATGTCTAAAAGTCAAGAATCCAGCTGACCATGGACTGAAATTATGAGTCAAAATAAACCTTTCCTTCTTTGTAAGACAAATAGGTGTGTTTTTTCATAACAAGAGAGTGATAACTAACATGCATAAGGATTGTGGGAGCCATAAGAAAAGAGCCTATATTTTCTCATGTTTCCCTATTCTCTATAAAGAGGGGCAAGTTGGAGTAGGAATCATGCTTATTATACCATGGGCTTCTCATATGCCATTTATTGGATGTAAATTTATTTGGGCAGAGGGTTGAAAACAATGGACTTTAGGAAATAAAACATTTGGATAGAGGAAATAGAGAAAGCAATTGACTCCAAAACAATGTACCACAAAATATAAATATAACTACAGGGAGATGAGAGAGAGAATGTTATGCATAGTACAAGGCCAAGCTATTTTGAAATACAGAGCAAGTATTGTACAAGAAGTAATTGTTGTTTATTAAAAATATGATTGTTAGCTGGGCATGGTGGCGCACACCTTTAATCCCAGCACTCGGGAGGCAGAGGTAGGAGGATCGCCTTGAGTTAGAGGCCACCCTGAGACAACATAGTGAGTCAGCCTGTGCTAGAGTGACACCCTACCTCGAAAACCCCAAAAAAAAAATATGATTGTTGGGCTGGAGAGATGGCTTAGCAGTTAAGCTGCCTACCTCCTAAGCCTAAGAATGCCGGTTCCAATCTCCAGGTCCCACCTTTAGCCAGATGCAAAGTGATGCAAGGGTGCAATGCCACACTTGACCACAAGGGAGTGCACACTTCTGGATTTCATTTGCTGCAGCTCAGAGGTTGCTGGCGTGCCCATCTCTATCTGTCTCCCTCTCCCTCTCTCTCTGTCTCTGTCTCTGTCTCTCCCTGTGCCCCCCAAAAAAATATATATATATATGATTGTCAGCCAGCTATGGTGGTTCACACCTTTAATACCAGCACTTAGGAGAACAAGGTAGGCATATTATAATGAGTTCCATGCCAGCCTGGAATTACAGAGTGTCTGGTCAGCCTGGGCTACAGTGAAACTCTATTTCAAAAAACAAACAAACAAACAAACAAACAAACAACAACAACAAAAATAAAAACACAACGGTTTACCCCTATCAGCTCTTCACTGCAGGGACACTCTACTTCCTACTCTTTCCTTCTCTTAATTTAAAAAGCTTCTATATGCCTTTAAAAAAGTATGATTGTCAAAATAAGTAGAAAAAAGTAGAAAGTCTGATATAACAGACATTGAGCTCTATTAACAAATAAATTAAAAAACAAGTACATGAAGAGAAATCCCACAATTTTATACATTATCATTAAATATTTGACATTTAAATATAAAAATAAAATTGAACATATTTCAGAAGAAAAATTAGGAAGCCTATAATAACAAAGTTCACACTGACAATCAAGTATTATATTAGAATGCTGGAAAGTAATAAAACAAGGATCAGAATGTGTAAACTATAAACTCAATATGAAGAAAATACCAATATTAAAATATTACTTCATGTCAAGCTCTGGCAAAACATAAAAGAGAAATCTAATGAGAAGAAAATTATCATATCCAAACATTACAAGTAACCTATAATTATATTTGAAAAATAATCTAAGGATGACAACTGTACAATTTGTATAGATGTTTTATCTATGCAATCTAAATAACTAAGTAAATAAAACTTTAAAAAATATATGTATTTATTTATTTATTGGTAAGCAGAGACAAATAGAAGAGAGACAGAGAGAATGGTCATGCCAGGGTCTCCAACTGCTGTAAATTGACTCCAGATACATGTGCTACTTTGTGTATCTGGCTTTTGTGTGGGTTCTGAGGAATCAAACTCAGGTTGTTAGGCTTTGCAGGCAAGTGCCTTAACCACTGAGCCATCTCTGCAACCCATAAATAAGAGTTTTTAAACAATGTCATTATGTGCATATGGAAGAGAAATCAAGAGACTTAGAATCCTGGTATAATGAATTTTAACTATAGATCTTTTCAACCTAGCATGAAATTAAGAGAAAAAGTTGAATCTTGAAGGAAAATAAATCCAAGAACATTATGATTCAAACAGGGAGCAAACTAAAGTGTGCTGTGATAAAATGTAAACAAAAGAAAACTATTGGATCTATTGCTGGGAAATTCCGTGTTAAATAAAGTAGATTTTATGAGCTAGAATAATGTTGACTGTGCTAATTCTAAATAAATCTTAGGTAACATAATTAACATTATCAAATGCAAGTGAATTTCAATGTTGTTAAATTTCTTTAGAAATTTACCACTGATCCAACATACCTGCTTGAAACTTTAATAAAATTAAATTTAAAAATTTTTGATATTAAGAGTAAAGATAGAAGTCACAGCAGAAATGTGTTATCATTTTTTCATGCATCATAATAGAAAATCAATATGCACTACTTAAACTTCTTGATAAAAACTAGAAAATACATTTTCCTTTCAAATACTATAGCTAATTGTGGACTAAATATCTAAGAATAAAGAATACAGGAGAAATTAAAGATATGCAAGTAAAATACTACATTGCAAAACTGAAAACAGGTATTTAAAATGTATGAATTAATGTTAGGAATATCATTTACAACTATGCAACAACCATAAAAATTGACTGAAAACAAGATATTGAGACTCCCCAATAAGGAACTGTTTCAAGGATAAATTTTCCACCACAAGCATGTTTTCAAATCTAAGTTTAGAAACATTGACTTATGTTTTCTTAGCTCATCAGCTTTTATTTTCTCAAAAACCTATGTCTTGGGGTAGATATTTATTAGGGGGTAGATGTTTATTAGGAAGGACAGTTCTATGCACTTGGTTTATTGTTTCAGATTATTTTAGTAGGCTGTTTCTACTGTGGATGGTATGATTTTGGTAAACTCAAATTTTATAACTTCTTTTGGATATGGCCTCTAGACCTATGAAATTACAAAATGACTTTAAGAATCACAGAAATCCTTTCCAAAAATGGAAAGCCTTTAAGAAGTGGTCTTTCATTTTCTCATCATTTCTTCTTAAACAATGATTATATACACTATCCTATACCCATCCATAGCAAGAGCAATGCTATCAGCCTGATTTACTGAAAGTATGGGATACCTTAAAAGCTAAAAATGGGCTGATTTTCTGTTGACTCATGCACATAAAATTTTTTGCATGTGTGTATGTACCTGTGGCGTACATGTGGTATATATCTGTATTTGTGTGACACTATGTGTGTTGACTGATGTGTATGTACATGTGGATATATGCATGTGGGTATGTGCTTGCCACTAGTTAGAATTATTGGACTTATCACTGGTTAGAGTTGTTTGACTCTGAGCTACAGAGTTTGATGTTTGCTGTTTTTTATTTTAATCTTGTATTGCCTCAGTATTTTTTTATATGCCAGTACCATATTTTGCAGTGTGAATGTTTATTCTGTGACATTAAGTTTGTTTTTGTTGTTGTTGTTGTTTTTAGTATCATGGCTCACTTAAAAGATGGGATGTGAGCAGGATGTGGTGGCACATGCCTTTAATCTCAGCACTTGGGAGGCAGAGGTAGGAAGATCACCATGAGTTCAAGGCCACCCTGAGATGACATAGTGAATTCCAGGTCAGCCTGGGCTACAGCAAAACCCTACAAAAAAAAAAAAAAAAAAAAAAAAAAAAAAAAAAAAAAGATCAATGAGGAAAGAAGGAAGAAGGGAAGAGGTCCAGAGAGGGTATGAAATGGAGTCTTCCTAGAAGAGAATAACACTTGATATTGTCCCAGAGGATAGCTAGAACCCTGGCGCAATCAGATTTAGCTGGGATGAGCTTCCAAACCAGACACAGTTAATGGGAGAAATAGCATTCATTTGAGGGTTATGGATCCAGGGGAAGTTCCATAATGGTGGAGAAGAGAAAACCCAAAAGCAAGAGCAGAAAAAAAGATGAAGTGGTTGTGCTCACCTTTGAAGTTCCATAATGGTGGAGAAGAGAAAACCCAAAAGCAAGAGCAGAAAAAAGATGAAGTGGTTGTGCTCACCTTTAATCCCAGCACTCCGGAGGCAGAGGTAGAGGATTGCTAGAGTGAAACCCTGCCTTGAAAAAACCAAGAAAAAGAAAGCATTGGGATTGATTAAAAACTATGGGGACTTTTAAAGTTGGACTGAATGTACTGCATTTTATCATGGATGGTTATCTGTTTATGGGGGATGGGGTGGAATGTGGTGGTTTGATTGAGTTGTCCCCCAGAAAATTATGTGGCAATTTGGGATTGTAGTCTTTTGGATTCAGTGATTGTTGGGAACAGGATTATGGGTGTTATAGCCAGTTTACCCTTGCCAGTGTTTGGCACACTGTCTTGCTGCTCTTGCCCAACTAATTTTATCCAGGAGGTGATGTCCACCTTCTGCTTGTGCCATCATTTTCCCTTGCCATCAAATCTGTAATCCAAAATAAACCCTTTCCTCCCACAAGCTGCTAAGGTTCAGGTATTTTCTGCCAATAGCACAAAGCTAACAGCAACAGTATCTAATAATGAATCTGGGTTTTGTCCAAACATCTTCATTCTACAAGTTTCTGAATGCTGCTGTTGCTGGTGGTAGTTGTCTGATGACTATATATGAGGCTCCATTGTTATAGGTAATTCTCTTTGTGAAGCCTTTTCCTAGAACCCCAATATCTGGCATAATGATTAATAATGACCATGGCCATTATGATGTCTTTAGAACAGAATTAATTCTGTATATTCTATCTCCAGAATTCTGCAAGTCTTAGTGTTCCTGAAGGCTTAGATATATCAAAAATAATTTTTATTGTAATTAAGAATTTATTGTTATCCATATCCCTGAATGTTTTATGTATTAATTAATTTTTATTAATTAATTCTCATTTCATACCTCTATTCTTTGTCTGTATGCATCATGCATCTGTATTTTAATAGTACTTCTGATTTGATGTTAAAAATCTTTTTGGGAATCAGGCACTTGATGCCAACAAAGTTCTCTAACTCCAGTTCCTCCCTTCTGTGTCATGGTGATGAAAATGAAACCAGAATCCCATAACTATGCCTTGGACTTTGTGCTCTGGGGAATTGTTTCCAACATTTTTGGACTACACACATATTTCAACACTATAAGACTATCAAACAAAGCTCAGGAGATGTAATGTCTATTTGTATTAAAATGGACAACATAAATGACACCACAGATAAATTCTCAGCCATAAAAATGATTAGATTGATTGATATGCTTTTTAAGGAAACATAGTAAAAATTACAACTAAGTTGTATGCATTGTGAATGAAAATTACATAGTAAAGTAAAATAATACACATTATATATTGACATAAAACTGCACAAAGAACCTTTTAAAAATTTAATATATTTTTAATTTATTTTAATTTTACATTCATGTTGGTGCCTCTGGTAGACTCTTCCCTGTCCTCCCCCCTCTGAAGGGAACCTTCTCTTTGGTGAGTGTGGGTCATGCATTATGGGGGTAGCCAACGGTTATAGGGAAGAGGCAATGTCTCTGTGCATAATGACCAAACTTGTGGCTCTAACACTCTTTCTGCCCCCTCTTCCTTGAATTTCCTTGAGCCATGTTGGGTTCATTTTAGTTCTACTTCAGTGATGAGGTCTTGGGAGCCTCTATGTCTCTGGATATTTGGTTTAGTAGGAGTTGAGTGTTCTCTGTGTTTATCTCCTTCAGTCATGTTCTGGTGTCAGGTTCACCAAGAAAGCTGCACTCTTGCCCATCTCCCCTGTTATGGTTTCAGCTGGGGCCCTGGTGAGGTGCTACAGGCTGTTCCTCCCTTCAGGTTTGACGTCCATCTGAAAAAGAGAAGCAAATTCTCCAACACAGAGAGAAGTCAGCATCTGATAGATGGGATGGCCATTGTTATTTTAGAGACAATTTTATATATGTAGGCCCTCTTATAGCCCACATTTGGTGGGAGCTTGATATTGGAGAATGGGCTCATTTTTGGGACACAGTTTTGGCTTGTTTCCCAGTTCCAACTATGAGTTCCATTCCACTGAGTGGATCTGTTAGCCAAAGCAAGAGCAGCTGGTTACCCACCATGGCTGTGTGCCACTATTGCACTTTTTTGAGCATCATGTCAGGTTTTTTACTTCTGAGTAGCTTAGACTGAAAGTTTTTTGGACAGATGTTGGACATTTTCCCCCAGTTGCTCATGTAGCACCCTCTGGCACTAGACAAGCTAACTGTCTGGGAACTGACCCTCTTCCAGTTTCCAGCCACTCCACTCTATGTTCCATCCCAACAGCATATAGTGTCTTCTGCAGTAGGGTCTTACCATTAACCTTTGGTGGGTCATCAAGAACTCTGACAGAAATCTGACTTCTTTTGGGAAACCTCGTTGGTCTCTCTGATCAACAGCTCATTGTGAAAGTTAATCACATGCTGGTACTGGGAGTTACAAGCCAGCACAAAGGAAGATAAAGGAAGAAAAAGATAAGTAATATAAAAGAGAAAGAGAGCATAGAAAGGAGAGGGAGAGAGAAACAGGAAAAGATTAAGAGAAGTCTTCATGATGTCCTCTCCAGGTCCCTGTGGTTCAACTGTTCTCTCTATGGGCCTGTGGAAGGATCGATGTTTTAGCCTGTTGTTCAGAATATAGGATTTTATGGTACCATTTCCATTTGGGTCCCTATTTCTGTCCCCCCCTTTACCCTCCCCCACCATCCCGCCCTCCCTATTGTCTGGTCCTCAAAGTGCTTATTAGGTATGATAGCATCTTGGGCAGATTCAGGCGAGGAGTCACAGATGAGTGAGACCACTTGACGATTATCTTTCTATGATTGGGTGAGCTCACTGAGAATGATGTATTCCATGTTCAACCATTTTTATTCAAATTACATTGTGTCATTTTTCCTTACTGCTGTGTAGAATTCCATAATGTAGATGTACCACATCTTTGTTATCCATTCATCTAATGATGGACATCTGAGTTGATTCCAGCTCTTAGCTATTATGAATCCAGCAGCTATAAACATGGTTGAGCAAATCTCTCTGATCTGAGACTTGGAGCTTTCAGGTTAAATGCCCAGTAAGGGAATAACTGGATCTGTCGGTAGGTCTATAGTCATTCTTTTCAGGAGTCTCCATATTGGTTTCCATAGTGATTTCACCATTTTACATTCCCACCGACAGTGAAAGAGGGTTCCTATTTCTCCACAGCCTCACCACCAAATTGTTTTCATTAGGAGTAAGGTAGAATCTCATAGTTGGTTTAATTTGCATTTCCCTGATGATTAGGTATGTTGAACATTTTTCTTAAGTGTGTGTATGCCATTCGTACTTCTTCCTCTGAGAACTCCCTATGCATTTCACTGCCCCATTTTGTGAGTGGGTTGTTTGACGTTTTATTGTTTAGGCTTTGGAGTTCTTTGTAAATCCTAGAAATTAGGCCTCTGTCAGTTGTATAGCTGGAAAAATTTTCTACCATTCTGTGGGTAATCTGTTGACTTTGGTTATTGTATATTTGTGTGTGAAAAAAAAACTTTTAGCTTCATGAGATCCAATGGTTGAGTGATTGTCTAATATCCTGAGCTTCTGGGGTTTTGTTAAGGAAATCTTTTCCCACTCCTATATCATATAAGGTTCCTCCTGTTTTTTCTTCCAGTAGTAGCAGAGTTTCCAGTTTTATATTGAGGTCTTTGATCCATTTGGACTTGATTTTTGTGCATGGTGAGATGTCTGGATCGAGTTTCATTTTCTTCCAGATGGTTGTCCAGTTTGTCCAGCACTATTTGTTGAAGATGCTGTCTTTTCTCCAGTCTACATTGATAGGGCCTTTATCAAATATCAAGTAGCTGTAGATACTTGAACCAAAGTCTGGATCCTCTATTCTGTTCCATTGGTCTATATTCCTGTTTTTATGCCAGTACCATGTTTTTATTACTATGGCTTTGTAGTACAACTTTAGATTTAGGTGATGCCTCCAAAGGAGTTTCTTTTGCTGAGGATATACTTTGATATCCGAGGCCTTCTGCCATTCTGTATGAATTTTGAAATTATTTTTTCTATCTCTGTGAAGAAAGAAGTTGGGATTTTTATTGCTAAGGCCTTATATCTATACAATGCTTTGGTAAGATTGCCATTTTCACAATGTTACCTCTGCTTATCCTGGAGCATGGGAAGTCTTTCCATTTTTGCAGGTCTTCCTCAATTTCTTTCTTTAGTGTTTTTATGTTTTCATTGTATAGGTCTTTCACTTCCTTGATTAATGTTATTCCATTGTAGTGTATTTTTTCTTGTTGTTGCTATTGAAAATGAGACAATGTTGCTTATTTCTTTTTCTGTAACTTTGTCTTTTGCATACAGAAAAACTTCTGAGTTTTGTTCATTGATCTTGTATCCTGCTACTTTGCTGAAGGAGTTAATCACCTTTAAGAGTTTTGAGATGGAGGTTCTTGGGTCACTTATGCATAGAATCATGTCATCTGCAAATAGGGCTAATTTAAATTCTTCCTTTACAATTTGTATCCCTTTTATTTCTTTCTCCTGTCTAATTTCTTGAGTTAGTACTATGTTGAAGAGCAGTGGAGAGAGTGGACACCCCTGCCATTGTTCCCTGATCTCAATGAGAATTCCATCAGTCTCTCCCCATTAAGTATTACTTGGGCTTTAGGAGCTTTATATATAGCCTTTATTATGTTGAGATAAAAACCATCCATTCCTAGTCTCTCCAATGTTTTGGTCATGAAGTAATGTATTTTTTTCAAATGTCTTTTCTGCATCTATTGAAATGATCATGTGATTTTTGTGTTTAGGTTTGTATATGTGGAATATTACATTGAAAGATTCTGTGTGTTTAACCATACCTGCATTCCAGGGATGAAGCCTACTTGATCAAGGTGGATAATGCTTTTGATGTACTGTTGAATTCAGGTTGCAAGGATTTTGTTCAGGGTCTTTGCATTTAAGTTCATCAGGGAAATAGGCCTATAATTTTCTCATGGCATCTCTGCCTGGTATTGGAATTAGGGTGATGCTAGCTTAATAGAATTAGTTGGGGATCTTTCCTTGTTCTCTGATTGCACAGTTTGAGAAAGGTCGGTTTCAGTTCTTCCATGAAGATAGAATTCAGCTGAGAAGCCATCTGGTCCTGGACTCTTCTTTTTGGGGAGATGTTTGACTACCTTTGCAATCTCTATGGCTGTGTTAGGTTTGTTTAGGAGATTAATCTGCTCTGGGTTTAGCTTTGGTATGTGGTATGTTTCCAGGAATTCACCCATTTCCTCAATATTCTCCTGCTTTGTGGAGTAGACGTTTTTGAAATAAGTCCTGATGATTCTCCCATGTTCACTTATATCTGTTGTGATCTCTCCTTTTTCATTTCTAATTTTGTTAATTTGAAGCATCTCTTTATTTTGCTTGATCAAATTTGCCAGGGGTTTACCAATCTTGTTAATTTTTTTTTTTTCCAATGAACCAGCTCTTTGTTTTATCAATTTTCTTAATTATCTTCTTAGTTTCCAATTCATTAATTTCTGCTCTGATCTTAATTATTTCTTTCCATCTGCAGCTTTTGGGGTTGGCTTCTTTTTGTTTTTACAATGCCTGTAGGTGTATGGTTAGGTTACTGATTTGGGATCTCTCTGTCTTTGTTATGAAGGCATTTAGTGCTATGATTTTTCCCCAAGGATTGCCTTCATTGTGTCCCATAAGTTTTGGTCTGATGTGTTCTCATTGTTGTTCAATTCTAGAAATTTTGCAACTTCATTTTTTATTTCATCCACAACCCATTTATTTATTTTTTAATATATATTTTTCATTTATTTTATTCTGATTTTACATTCATAGTATTGGTTCCATTGTCCTCCTCCCTGTCCTCTCACTTTCAAAAGGGACCCTCATCAATGGGGAATGTGGGTCATGCATTGTGAGGTTAGTCAAGAGTTCAGTGGGGTATGTCTCAGTCTCTGTGCATAAAGCCCCAACTTGTGACTCTAACAATCATTCTGCCCCCTCTTCCATGAGTTTCCCTGAGCCACATAGGGGTCATTTTAGTTCTGCTTCAGTGATGAGGTTTTGGGAGCCTCTGTGTCTCTGGATATCTGGCTTATTTGGAGTTATATATTCTCTGTGTTTATCTCCTTCAGTCTTTTTCTGGTGTTGTGATTGCCATGGAAAATGCTGTATTCTTGCCCTTCCCCTGCATTGTTCTATGGTTTCAGCTGGGACCCTGGTGAGGTGTGGTTAGCTGATCCTCCGTTCAGGTTCATTGTCCACCTGAAAAAAGATAAGCAAATTCTCCAATGGAGAGAGAAGTTAGTACTAGATAGAAGGGATGACCATATATATTTTGGAGGGAATTTTATATGTGTTGGCTCTCTTTTAGGCCACATTTGGTGGTATCTTGATCTTGGAGACTGAGCTCATTTTTTGTACCTGGTTTTGACTTATTTCCCAGTCCCAGCAATGAGTTCCTTTCCACTGAGTGGATCTATTAGCCAAATCAAGAGCAGTTGGTTACCCACCATGGCTGTTTGCACTACTGCATTTGTATGAGCATTACGCCAAGTTGTTTCCTGCTGGGTATCTTAGACTGTAAGTTGTTTGGACCAATGTCAGACATTTTCCCCCAGTTGCTGGTGTAGCTCCCTCTGGTACTAGACTAGCTAACTGTGTGGGGACTGACCCTCTTCCAGATTCTGGCCAGGTCTCTCTGTGTTTGGTCTCACACATGTATGCTGTCTTCGACAGTAGGGTCTTACCATTAACCTTTGGTGGGTCACCAAGAACTCTGACAGAAGACTGTCTTTTTTGGGAAACCTTGTAGGTGTTTCAGATCAACAGCTCATTGTGGAAGTTAACCCCATGCTGGCACTGGGTGTTATAAGTCTGCACCTAGGAAGGTGAGGGAGGAAAAAGATAGATAATATAAAAGAGAAAGTGAGTATAGAGAGGAGAGGGAGAGAGAGAGAAAAAAAGAGAGAGAGAAGAGAAAGAGAAGCAGGACAAGATTAAAGTTGGCCTTCATGATGTTCTCTCCAGGTTCCTGTGATTCGGGTGTTCCCTCTGTGGGCCTGCTGAAGGATCAATGTTTTAGCCTGTTGTTCAGAGTAAAGGGTTTTATAGTATCTTTTCCTTTTGGGTCCCAATTTGTATCTCCCCCCTTGTCCTCCCTCCCACCCTCTCATTCCCTCCCACCCTTACCCTCCCTCCATGCCACCCTCCCTCTTGTCTGGGCCTCAGAGTGTTTATTAGGTTTGGCCACATGTCACATGGATTCAGGTTAGGAGCGACAGATAAATGAGACCATGCGACAATTATCTTTTTGTGCTTGGGTGAGCTCACTGAGGATGATCTTTTCCATGTTTGATATGTTTTTTCAAATTTCCTTATTTCATCTTTCCTTACTGCTATGTAGAATTCCATAGTATAGATGTACCACATCTTTGTTATCCATTCATCTAGTGATGGACACCTGGGTTGATTCCAGCTCTTTGCTATTATGAATTGAGCAGCTATAAACATGGTTGAGCAAATGTCTCTGATCTGAGGCTTGGAGCCTTTAGGGTAAATGCCCAATAAGGGAATAACTGGATCCATTGGTAGGTCTATGGTCATCCTTTTCAGGAGTCTCCATGTACCTATCCATAGTGGTTGAACCTTTTTACATTCCCACCAGCAGTGAAAACTTGTTCCTATTTCTCCACAGCCTTGCCAGCATTTGTTTTCTTTTTCTTTTTTTTTTTTTTTTAATGTTAGCCATCCTTACTGGGGTAAGGTGAAATCTCATAGTTGTTTTAATTTGCATTTCCCTGATGATTAGGGATGTTGAACATTTTCTTAAATGTGTGTTTGCTATTTGTATTTCTTCCTCTGAGAACTCCCTGTGCAGTTCTCTGCCCCACTTTGTGAATGGGTTGTTTGTTGATTTATTGTTTAGGTTTTGGAGTTCTTTGTAGATTCTAGAAATTAGGCCTCTGTCAGTTGTATAGCTGGTGAAAATTTTCTTACATTCTGTGGGTAATATGCTGGCTTTGGTTATAGTATTTTTGTCAGTGCAAAAGCTTTTCAGCATCATGAGATCCCAATGTTTGAGTGATTGTTTAATTTCCTGAGCTGCTGGGGTTTTGTTCAGGAAATCTTTTCCCACTCCTATATCGCAGAAGGTTCCTCCTATTTTTGCTTCCAGTAGTAGCAGATGTTCTGGTTTTATATTAAGGTCTTTGATCCATTTGGACTTAATTTTTGTGCATGGAGATATGTTTGGGTCAAGTTTCATTTTACTACATATGGTTGTCCAGCACC
This sequence comes from Orientallactaga sibirica, assembly GCA_036365145.1. Taxonomy (NCBI): domain Eukaryota; kingdom Metazoa; phylum Chordata; class Mammalia; order Rodentia; family Dipodidae; genus Orientallactaga; species Orientallactaga sibirica. Next base: position 61,227,176 of record JAEOAD010000001.1, read on the forward strand.
ATTTTTTGAAGATGCTGTCTTTTCTCCATTCTGCATTGGTAGGGTCATTGTCAAATATCAAGTAGCTGTAGTTACTTGACCCAAAGTCTGGGTCTTCAGTTCTGTTCCATTGGTCTATATTCCTGTTTTTAATGCCAGTACCATGTTGTTTTTATTACAATGGCTTTGTAGTATAGCTTTAGATCAGGTATGGGGATGCCTCCAGAGGTGTTTCTTTTGCTGAGGATGAGTTTGGATATCCGAAGCCTTCTGCCTTTCCGTATGAACTTTAAGATGTTTTTCTATCTCATTGAAGAAGAAAGTTGGGATTTTTATTGGCATTGCACTGAATCTATAAAGTGCTTTTGGTAAAATTTCCATTTTTCACAATGTTAATTCTACCAATCCAGGAGCATGGGAGGTCTTTCCATTTTTGTATGACCGCCTCAATTTCTTTTTTGGGAGTTTTTATGTTTTCATTGTATAGGTCTTTCACTTCCTTAGTTAATGTTATTCCAAGGTATTTTATTTTCTTTGTTGCTATTGAAAATGGGACGATGTTAGTTATTTCTTTTACTGTCTCTTTGTCCTTTGCATACAGAAAGGCTACTGATTTCTGTGCATTGGTTTTGTATCCTGCTACTTTGCTGAAGGCGCTAATCACCTCTAAGAGTTTTGAAATGGAAGTTCTCAGGTCACTTATATATAGAATCATGTCATCTGCAAATATGGCTAACTTAACTTCTTCCTTTCCAATTTGTATCCCTTTGATTTCTTTCTCCTGTCTTATTGCTTGAGCTAATACTTCTAGCACCATGTTGAAGAGCAGAGGTGAGAGTTGACACCCCTGCCTTGTTCCTGACCTCAATGGGAATTCCTTCAGTCTCTCCCCATTAAGAATTACTTGGGCTTTAGGTGCCTTTATTATGTTGAGATATGGGCCATCCATACCTATTCTCTCCAATATTTTGATCATGAAGTGATGTTGTATTTTGTCAAAGGCCTTTTCTTCATCTATTGAAATGATCATGTGGTTTTTGTGTTTCAGCTTGTTTATGTGGTGTATTACATTGACAGAATTTCATATGTTGAACCACCCCTGCATTCCAGGGATGAAGCCTATTTGATCAAGGTGGATAATGCTTTTGATGTACTGTTGAATTTGGTTTGCAAGATTTTTGTTCAGGATCTTTGCATCCATGTTCATCAGAGAAATGGGCCTATAATTTTCCTTTCTTGTGGCATCCCTGCCTTGTTTTGGAATTAGGATGATACTAGCTTCATAAAAGGAGTTAGGGATCTCTCCCTGTTCTCCTATTCTGTGGCACAGTTTGAGAAGAATTGGTTTCAGTTCTTCTGTGAAGGTTTGGTAGAATTCCACTGAGAAACCATCTGGTCCTGGACTCTTCTTTTTGGGGAGGTGTTTGATTACCTCTTCTATCTCAAAGGGTGTTGTGGGTTGGTTTAGGAAATTAATCTGCTCTGGGCTTAGCTTTTGTAGATGATATGTGTCTAGAAATTCATCCATTTCCTCCATATTCTCCTGTTTTATGGAGTAGAGGTTTTTGAAATAAGTCCTAATAACTCTTTCTATTTCACTCATGTCTGTTGTGAACTCTCCCTTTTCATTTCTAAGTGTGTTGATTTGAAGTGTTTCTTTTTTCCGCTTGATCAAATTGGCCAGGGGTGTATCAATCTTGTTAATTTTTTTCAAAGAACCAGCTCCTTGTTTCATCAATTTTCTTAATTGTCCTCTTAGTTTCCAATTCATTAATTTCTGCTCTGATCTTAATTATTTCTTTCCATCTGGAGCTTTTTGGGTTGGCTTCTTCTAGCTTTTCCAATGCCTTTAGGTGAATGGTTAGGTTATTGATTTGGGATCTCTCTGTTTTTGTTATGAGGGCATTTAGTGCTATGATCTTTCCCCTAAGGATTGCCTTCATTTTGTCCCACAAGTTTTGGTATGATGTGTTCTCATTGTCATCGAATTCTAGAAATTTTGCAATTTCATTCTTTATTTCATCCACAACCCATTTATTGTTTAAAAGTGTGTTGTTCAATTTCCAGGAGGTAGAGGGATTCCTGGTGTACTTTTTGTTGTTGATTTCTAGCATTACAGCATTGTGGTTGATATCATGCAGGAAATTACATCAATTTTCTTGAAAATATGGAGGCAGGCTTTGTGGACCAGTACATGATCTATTTTAGAGAAGGTTCCATGGGCTGCTGAGAAGATGTGTAATCTGTAGATTTGGGGTGGAATGTTCTGTATATGTCTGTTAGGTCTAGTTGCTCTATGGTGTTGTTGAGCTCTCTTACTTCCCTATTAATTTTCTGTTTGGATGATCTATCCATTGTTGATAGTGCTGTATTGAAGTCCCTGACTATGATGGTGTTGGTGTTTATTTCTGTTTTGTTGCCAAATAGATTTTGCTTTATGAATTTTGGTGCACCTGTGTTTGGTGCATAAATATTGATGATTGTGATATCTTCCTGTTGAATTATTCCCTTGATAAGTAATAAGTGGCCTTCTTTGTCTTTTTTGGTTACTTTTGGTTTGAAGTCTATTTTATCCAATATAAGTATAGCTACACCTGTTTTTTTCATATTTTTGTTTGCTTGGAATATCATTTTCCACCCTTTCACCCAGAGGAGGTGTCTGTCTTTAGTGGTGAGGTGGGTTTCTTGAAGACAGCAGATTGAGGGGCCCAGTTTTCTGATCCACCCTGTTAACTTATGTCTTTTGATGGGTGAATTGTGGCCATTAATATTCAGAGATATTACTTTGAAGTTTGATTTAATATCTGCCATACTGTGGTGGGTTGTGGTCTTTGTGGGGTTTTTTTTTGGGGGGGGAGGTTAATGTGGACTGCTTCTTGAAGGCTTTTGAGATTGGTTATTTGTTTCTTCTGTGTGGAGAATTCCCTGAAGTACTTTCTGTAGGTTTGGCTTTGTGTTCATATATTTGTAAAGATGAGTTTTATCGTGGAATGTTTTCCTTTCACCATCTATTATGAGGGATATTTTTACTGGGTTGAGTAGTTGGGGATGGAAACCATGGGTTCTTAGAGTTTGGAGTGTTCCATTCCAGGCCCTTCTGGCTGTTAGGATTTCCATTAAGAAGTCTGAGGTAATTTTAATGGGGTTCCCTTTATATGTAATGTATTATTTTTCCCTGGCTGCTTTTAGGATTTTCTCTTTGTGCTTGATGTTTAGAGTCTTAGAGATAATGTGTCTTGGAGAATTTCTTCTTTGGTCCAGTCTGTTTGGAGTTCTACTAGCTTCTTATAATTTGATGGGATTTTCTTTTGAGAGAGCAGAAAAGTTTTCTTCAATTACTTTGTTGAATAAGCTTTCCATTCCTTTGGTCTGTGTTTCTTCCCTCTCTGGTATACCCATGATCCTAATGTTTGGATGCTTAAGGGTGTCCCACATTTCCCTCATGTTCTGTTCACAGAAATTTTTGAACTTGTTGAAATTTTTGGACTCCAGTTCTGAGTTTCTGTCTTCCACTTGACTTACTCTGTTCTTAAGACCTTTTATAGAGTTTTGGGCTTTTTCACTTTGGTTCATATTTTCTACGTTTTTTTTTTTTTTTTTTTTTTTTTTTTTTAATCTATAGTTTCCATCCCTTTGTCTAGTTCCCTTTTTGTGTCATTTTATGACTTTCTTAATGCTTCTTGGAGTTCATCCTTGCATTTCTTAATGTCTTCATTGTCACCACCGGCAGGTAGAGCAAAGAGAGAGAGCCGGGCCAGCCGTTTCTCTCTTGAGGCTGAGCGAGAAGACAGGTGTCGGCAACTCAAACCTCCCCAAATCACCGGGGAAAAGAAAACCACATTGAGTCGCGGAGAAGCGTCTAAAGCGAAACTCGTCGTTTATTGTCAGGGGAGATATTTATGTACTTTGAGGAAGGGGTGGGAAGAGGGGATGAGAGAAAGGTATAAGGGCCAATATACTTTTGAGGAAAGGGGGGGGAAAAGGGGATGAGAGAAAGGTATAAGGGCCAACAGTATTTCATCACGTCAGCAGCAGCTGGGTGGAGGCAGTTTCAGCTTAGGTGCTGAGTCAAGGGCAGGTACTCAGGCTCGACTAGGCCTTACCGGGAATAGGCCAAGATTGGCTGGGCTAACCACTCGGCTTCACACGGGCAGAGCCCAACATCTCCCCCTTTTGTTTTTGTAGAGCGGTGGATGGCATAGTCCCTGTCCTAGGTTGTTCCCCTCTGGGAACCTTACCCGTCTCTGGGCACTATGCCTCTAGCCCGTTGACCACTCCACGCCCTGTCTTAGGTTGCCTCAGCCTGTCTGAGAGCTTACCCGTCGTTGGTTCGATGGAGGCGGGGGAGGGATGTTAGGTGGATAGCCAGTAAGTGGAAAAGCCATTGTCTTTGAGTCGCAAACCTGTGGTGCCTTGGCCTGATGAAGTTTAATTGCCTCAAGCTGTTGGTGAATGAATTGTGTAATCTTATTAATTACACAGGGCCGAGAGTGAGGATAAGAAGAAGGAGGGTTCAGGGGGGGGAGATGGTAGGGTAAAGAGCAAGAAGGAGGAGGGGTCCAAGGGGGGGAGAAGGTGGAATAAAAAGCCATGTAAGCTCGTCTACAGCAGGTTGTCTTAGGAGTCCCGACTCCTCTTTTGTAAATCTCTCTGGAGCTTTTCTGGCTTCATTCAGGTCTAGTAGCATCCATACCTTCAGTTGTTCCTGGGAAGAAATAGAGGCATAGTTCTCAGGGTGTGACACTCCCTGGAAGATTGATTATTATCATCCCCTTGTTGGGGTAAATATTTTAAGTCTCTTGCCGGTACCCAAATAGGTCTTTTTTTCCTCTTGAGGAAAGACACATCCAAATCCTCTCCCTGCTGTGAGGAGGGGGTCTGGTCCCCTCCAGGCCCCAGTTAATGGGTCCCTCCATTTGACCCAGATGGAGCTGTAGGTGACAGCTGAGGTCCAATGTTTTTGAAAAGGGGACAAGTGTCTATCTTCTTTAGAAAAATTTAAAATATTTAGGGTTAATAATGCCTTTTTTAGTTGGTCATGTGGGGGTAGAGATTCCCCCTTTTGTTTTTGTAATTGAGATTTGAGAGTTTGATGATATCTTTCCACGATGGCTTGGCCCCTGGGTTATATGGGATGCCTGTGGAAAGTGAGATTTTCAGGTTTGGAGGAAATCTATAAAAGTTTTGCTTCTGAAGCAGGGACCATTATCGGTTTTGATTTGATCTGGCAATCCAAGGGTGGCAAAGCATTGAAGCATATGGCTAATAGCATGTTTAGTTTTTTCCCCAGCATGTGCTGATCCTGTGACCTCATGGGAGATAGACTTTATGGGTATAGACTTTTCTCCCCTCCTTAGGGGAGGGTAAACAACTAGGGAAGCTCCCAAGTGCCCCCCATCAGTGAATCTGGTAAGGAAATCAGGGTTGGGTTTAGATAAAAAAAAGTCTGGGGGGTCTCCATTCCAACCTAGAGAAGGAGCTCATCCATTTATAAGGACCATAGTGACAATCAATTATACCCAGAAACCCCTCGAGGGCAATAGCAACCCTGTTGTTATTTCTCTGAAGCCAAGTGAAGTCTGTTACCTTAAAGGGGGTGACAATGACATGAGGCTCCATGCCAAACAATCGGACAGAGGTGTCCCTGCCCTTTATAATGCAGTCTGCAATCTGGTTAGTTATAGAGTAAACTCTGGGGACTCCACCAAGGGAGAGGTGAATCCATTGGATGGGTTCTCCTTCCTGGGCCAACAGCGCAGTGCATAATGTTTCCCAGAGAAAATACAGAGGAGATAGGTAAGTTAGGATCAAACCTCTTTAGGACAGCAGCATCAATGGCCCGTTGTACCTTATGTAGAATTTGTTCATGATGAGGGGGCAAGGTTATCTGAGAGGAGGAGAGTAAGACCCTTTAAGAGGTCAAATAAAGGGGACAGTTCTTCAGTAGTTATGGGTATCAGGGCCTCATCCAATTAATTTCTCCCAGCACCTTTTGGAGTTGAGGCAAAGTATAGAATTTTTGAATATGGAGTTGGGGTTTGACAGGAGAAACAGTATCAAGGAATAACCTGGAGCCCAAAATCTTGAAAGAGAGGCAGTTTGAATCTTTTTGGAGACACCTGTAAAATGGCAAGGCATTTAGTAGTGAGGTCTTGGAGATCAGATGGGTTGGAATGACCTAAAATAATAATAATAAAACATTAGGTTGATTAATCAAGGAAGAAAAGATATGAGACATGTATTGTTAGGGTTAATCCAGGGCTGACAGTTAGCAGTTTTTATGATTGAAACTTATAGATCTAGGGCAAGTTTTATATTGGCAGAAGTTGGCCTGTCTTTGTAGAGCCATGAAAGAGAGAAAAAGAAATTAATTAGTTACATAGTACCTACAGCAAAATTATTGTAGTCAAGTCACAGTAAGCTTTAGGAATTTTTGTTAGGTACACTTTGTATATCTTTATAATGAAATTTTAAATCATTATTACACCTTAAAATTGGCCCCAGTGACATTGTCTTTAGTAAGGCAATTGTAGATGTAAACTATAAATTAATAAAATATTGAATATATTGGGGACATATATTTAAATTATTATATTTTGTCCCTGGCTTTTAATAAATTTATAATAACAGTAACAATAATACTTGGTATAAGGCATAGTAAGGAGAGAAAACAATTTAAATTTAACCATCATTAGTCGTCATTAAACTTTTATAGTAACTAGAGATTGACAGTTTTTAGTTTTTTTTTTTTTTTTTTTTTTTAAATTTTGTCCCTCCAGTTGGGCAGAGCTGCCAGAAAACTTTAATCTTAGGCCAACATTGTATTACCGATTGAGTTAGTTGGGCTTAGTATGAATTGAGGTAGGCAGGTAGGGAGAGAATGGGCATGCCAGGCCTCCAGCCACTGTTTACATGGGTACTGGAGAATTGAGCCTCGAATCAGGGTCCTTAGGCTCTACAGGCAAGTGTTTAACAATTAAGCCATCTTTTTATCTTTATGTTAATGGGAAGGCAGCGAAGGGTGGGACAATGGTGTGTAGGATATAGCCATATAGACTTGAAAAATAGGATTTTTACCTCTAGCAGGGCAATATGAATGTCTCCAGCTGTTTTTTTTTTTTTTTTTTTTTTTAAAGTAAATACTTTGGGCCCGTGGGACACTTAGTTAAGAGCATAGAGGGCGTCTAGAGGCAAAAGGGGGGGGACGGCAGCGGCTTGTCTCATGGCCTCATGGCGGATTGTCCGCCCATTCCTAAGATATTTTTAAAGCAAGTTAGGAGCCCGCCTATTTGCCTCCTTGTTGTTTGGTTGGCCTTTTATTTATTTATTTTTGATAAAAGTGACCAAAAGTGGCGCCTGGAGGTGCGGGCGGCGCAGCCAGTGAGGCTCGGGGCAGTGCTCGGGCCCGGGCGGAGTTGTCCCATTCGGCCCGCTCCCGCAGGAATGTCGGTGGAGCCTGGCGGACCAGTGACTTGTGCTCCACGCCCGTGAGAAAGTTAACCTCGGTTTGTATTTGATCATTTGTTTACATTCACAGAAAGCTACATGGCGGAGCTGTTCTCCATCAGGGGTTTGAGCACATTTGCCTTAGGCAGTAGTTAGGGGCTGAAAAGAGCTGAAAAGATAGCTGCCCGGTGGCGGTTTGGGTGGCGGTCTTGGGAGAAAGGAGATTTTAAAAGTTAGTTTTAGTTTTTTTTACAGTTTTTAAGGGCAAAAATGAACTTTTCCCTGGAAAAGCCTTTAAGGTTGGCAATTAAGGCAAGGAGGACTGAATTAATCCATGGGGCTAAAACAAAAGTTTTGTCCCAAGAGCCACACTGTAGGAGGAGTAGGGCAATAGTAATATATATGAGTACAACATAAGCATAAAGTCTTAAAAAATAGGTAAACATGTTGTAGATTTTTTTTTTTTTTTTTAAGATGGCGCCCCCACTCCAATGAGGGGGTAGGACACTTTGAGAGTTCTCCAGGTTTGCCCACGTGGTGAGCCTCCTCTAGGTTTGTCCACGTGGTGAGTTTTTTTAGGTCTACCCACGTGGTGAGTTTTTTTTAGGTTTGTCCACGTGGTGAGTTTCTACCCACGTGGTGAGTTTTGTTTTTAGGTCTGTCCACGTGGTGTTTCTAAGATGGCGCCCCCATTCAAATGGGGGCAGGACAAAAATGGCGGCACCGCAGAAGCGGTCTGTCGGAAACCCAAAAATGAGAGGAAAGAGAAAAGAACAAGAGATGTTGAAGTTTGGGACGGAGTTTTTATTTAAATGAGGAGGCAAAGCGTTTAAAGTCTCCTTTAGGTCTGTCCACGTGGTGTGTCCGCCATGAACGTACTCGTTTAGAAATGGCGGCAAACCGGAAATGGAAGGAAAAGAAAGGAAGTTGAAGTAAGCACAGATTATAGAAGTAAAGGTTAGAATATTAAATATGAAGAGTACCTCATTACTTATGAGGATACACCCGTCAGCAGTCCGATTAGCTCGTCAGCTTAATGTTGAATTTTTTCTTCGTCACGTCAGCAGTCCGTAGTCCGTTTTGAATCCTCACGTCCTCACATGGGGCAGTAGTTGCTGTGCCCCACGTCTGGGCGCCAAAATGCCGGGCTTTTTCCCTCACCACCGGCAGGTAGAGCAAAAAAGAGAGAGAGCCGGGCCAGCCGTTTCTCTCTTGAGGCTGAGCGAGAAGACAGGTGTCGGCAACTCAAACCTCCCAAATCACCGGGAAAAGAAAACCACATTGAGTCGCGGAGAAGCGTCTAAAAGCGAAACTCGTCGTTTTTTGTCAGGGGAGATATTTATGTACTTTGAGGAAGGGGTGGGAAGAGGGGATGAGAGAAAGGTATAAGGGCCAATATACTTTGAGGAAGGGGCGGGGGGGGGGGAGGGGATGAGAAAGGTATAAGGGCCAACAGTATTTCATCACGTCAGCAGCAGCTGGGTGGAGGCAGTTTCAGCTTAGGTGCTGAGTCAGGGCAGGTACTCAGGCTCGACTAGGCCTTACCGGGAATAGGCCAAGATTGAAAGTGATGGGGATCTGGCCAGTGAGGGAGGGGTCTGACTAGGGATGAGGGTCAGGCAGGCCCCCTGGGATCTGATTTGGCTCAGGAGGGCCTCCCCAGGACTGGCCAGGTGAGGAAGGGATCTGACCAGTCACTCAGACCGGCAGGGTCCGGGGTGCCTCTGGGTGGGTAGCCCTGGGCTCTGGCAAGTAATGGCAGTCATCCAAGAGGTCACTCAGACTGGCAGGGTCCACAGCACCTGCGGGCGGGTGGCCCCGGGCTCTGCCTGGTAATGGCAGGCATCCAGGAGTCTGAGCAATCACTTAGACCGGCAAGTTCCGTCATGCCTCCGGGTGGGTGGCCCCAGGCTCTGTTGGTAATGGCAGGCGTCCGAGTGGTCACTCAGACCGGCAAGTTCCGCTGGGCTCTGGCCAGTAATGGCGGGTGTTTGGCCGGTGGTTTTGGTCACCCCCGCCCAGGAGGACCTAATCAGCAGTGGCCCCTGGCCTAGAGCGTGGGAATCAGTGGATTCCCTATTTTTTCATCCACCCCCTCCCTCTGGCAGCATGCAAGGGCCAGAAAACCCTTTAAGAAATCTTTTACAAGCTTAAAAATCTTGCTTTTACTTCCCTATAAGGTGAGGTGAGGTTACGCAGACGCCATCTTCCACAACCCATTTATTATTGAAAAGTGTGTTGTTTAGTTTCCAGGAGCTGGAGGGATTCCCGGAATACATTTTGTTGCTAAATTCTAGCATTACAGCATTGTAATCTGATATTATGCAGGAAATTATGTCGATTGTCCTAAAAATATGGAGGCAGGCTTTGTGCCCCAATATATGATCTATTTTAGAGAAGGTTCCATGGGCTGCTGAGAAGAATGTGTAATCTGTAGATTTTGGGTAGAATATTCTATAGATGTCTATTAGGTCTAGTTGCTCTATGGTGATTTGAGCTCTCTTACTTCCCTATTAATTTTCTTTTTGGATTATCTATCTATTCCTGATAGTGGAGTATTGAATTCCCTGAATATGATGGTATTAGTGGTTGTTTCTGTTTTGTTGTCAAGTTAGTTTTGTTTTATTAATTGTGGTGCACCTGTGTTTGGTGCATAAAGATTCATGATTGTGATATACTGTTGATGCATTGTTCCCTTGATAAGTAAGAAGTGACCTTCTTTGTCTTGTTTGATTACTTTTGGTTTGAAGTCTATTTTATCTGATATTAGTATAGCAACACCTGCTTGTTTCTCATTTCCATTTGCTTCGATCATCATTTTCCACCCTTTCACCCTGAGAAGGTGTTTGCCTTTAGTGGTGAGGTGGGTTTCTTGAAGACAGCAGATTGAGGGGTATAATTTTCTGATCCATCCTGTCAGCTTACTCCTCTTGATGGTTGAATTAAGGCCATTAATATTAAGAATAATAACTGTGAGGTTTGATTTAATCCCTGCCATGTTGTCATAGTTTTTTTTTTTTTTTTTTTTTTTTTGACTGTGATGGGTTGTGTTTTTGTTTTGTTTTGTTTTTTGTTTCATTTTTTAGTGCTTTCTCTGAGTTTGGTTATTGTTATCTGCTTCTTTTATAGGTTCTTGAGGTTGGTTATTTGATTCTCCTGTGTGGAGAATTCCCTGAATTACCCTCTGTAGATTTGGCTTTGTGTTAATATAGTTGTACAGCTGGTTTTATCATAGAAAGTTTTTCTTTCACCATCTATTATGAGGGATATTTTTACTGGGTAGAGTATTTGGGGTTGGAAGCCATAAGTTCTTAGACTTGCAGTGCTCCATTCCAGGCCCTCTGGCTTTCAGTGTTTCCATTGAGAAGTCTGAAGTAATTCTGATAGGGTTACCTTTATATGCAATGTGTTGTTTCTCCTCAGGCGTTTTTAGGACTTTCTCCTTGTTATCAATATTTAGGATTTTAATGATAATATGTTTTGGAGAATTTCTCCTTGGTCCAGTCTTTTTGGAGTTCTGTTAGCTTCTTGCACCTTGATGGGACTTTCTTTAGAGAGATTGGAAAAGTTCTCTTCCATAATTTTGTTGAATAAGTTCTTAATTCCTTTGGTCTGAATTTCTTCCCCTTCTGGTATTCTGATGATCCTAATGTTGGAATGTTTAAGGCTATCCCACATTCCCCACATGTTCTGTTCACAAAAATTTTTGAACTTATTGAAACTTTTGGATTCATGTGCTGTTTCTTCTATTCTGTCTTCCACTTCTGAGTTTCTATCCTCCACATGGCTGACTCTGTTCTTGAGTTTTGGGCTTGTTCAATTTGGTTTGTATTTTCTACTGATTTTTTATGTATAGTTTCCAATCCTCTGTCAAGTTCCCTTTTCACATCATTTTCTGATATTTTTAGTGCTTCTTGGAATTCATTCTTGCATTTATTTGTCTTCACTGAGCTTAGCCAGCTGGTTATTGAGGTCCTCTCTTTTTGTCCAATCTCCTTCAGGTCATTTAACTGTTTTTGGAGCTCTTCCTAGTTCTTTTCTATTAGATCTAAGCTCACAAGAACAGCATTCATATAATTATTGGCCCTTTGTTGATTTTCTGCAAGTTCTACTATTTTCTTGGCTAGGGCTGAATTACTTATGTCTTCATTTTGGGGGTTCTGATGCTATTATCTCTTCTATGTTTTGGTTAGAGACATCCATTGTGGGACTTGGAAGCCTTGTTGGATTTACTTGCATTTGATTTTTCATGTTATTTCTTTTGCACTGTGGTCTGCCCATCACAGTGAAGGAATCTTTTTAAATTCAGCAGGAAACTGTAGTTTACCTTGAAGTGTCTTCAGTGATTATTCCCTTTTATGTTTATTTCAGTTAGGCTTCTGATGGCAGTGGGGCATGCCTGCTCAGAGTGGGAGCTCATGAGGGTCTGGTGAGGGTCTGAAGGTCTGATGAAGGGTCTTGTTCTTTGGTGGTTCAGGGTATGGGAGTGCATGGTTAGGTGGCCCAAGGGGCAGAGGATGGGTGGAAATGGGTCAAAGCAGACTGATGTAGTGTCTGGGCTGCAGATGTGGGGATTATGGGAATGCATGGTAGTTCTGTGATGCTGAAGTTTTAGGGGATGGCACAGTGGGGCATTGGGACTATGTTGCAGGGAGTGGCTGGGATTGCAGGGTCCTGTGTCAAAGGCAGAGCAGGGATATGTAATTGCTACAGTCAGGTGAAGTGCATGGGGGGAATTGTTGGTGGTCCAGGTGGGGTGGCAGGAAAGGGGAGAGAATGGTGAAGAAAAACTTTTGAGCCTGTGTCTGGGTCAGGGAAGGGGGAGAGAGGATGGGTGGCAAGAGGGATGGCATTTGGCCTTGAGTTGGTAGTTCCTATATCCCAGAATGGGGTCCCCACACCGAGGGGTGGGGCCTATAGCAGTGATGGGGATGGAGCTGGTGTATGGGGGTCCTGTATGGGAGGGTGAGTTCACAGGTGGACTTCCTGCAGGTATGGAGGGTGGGGTGAGAAGTTGCAGGGTCCAAGTGAGTGGAGGTCCCACAAGCAGGAAAGGTGGAGGTGGGGTGGTTTGGGGACCAAGGGAGAGCAGGCCTAGAGGGTGGAGGTGGGGATGCACGGGACTGAGAGAGTGAGGTTCCTGCAGCCATGGCAGATGTGGGTGTGGCAGTGTGGGGAACAAGTGAGTAACGTTTCCACAGGCAGGGAGAGTGGGGTGGGATGGTGTGGGGACCTAGTAAGTGAAGTTTCCAGCCAGCACAGAGGGTGGGGGTGGGACGGTGCAGGGACCCAGTGTGTTAGGCAAGGAGGGTGGGGGTGGGATGGCATGGGGACTGAGTGAGTGAAGTTCCCATGTGCATGAAGTGTATAGATGGTGGGTCATTTGTGGAGGGACATCTAGTCTGGTTCCATTTCTTAGCTATTGTGAATAGAGCAGCAATAAACATGGTTGTGCAAGTATCTCTAAGGTAGTGAGAAGAGTCCTCTGGATATATGCTTAGGAGTGCTATAGCTGGATCATATGGTAAATCTATTTTTAGCTGTCTCAAGAACCTCCACACTGATTTCCACAATGGCTGGACCAGATTAGATTCCTAACAACAGTGTAGAAGTGTTCTTCTTTTTTCACATCCACGCGACACTTATTGTCATTTGTTTTCTTGATGGTAGCCATTCTAACAGGAGTGAAATGGAATCTCAAAGTGGTTTTAATTTGCATTTCCCTTATGGCTAAAGATGTGGAACACTTTTTTAGATGTTTATATGCCATCTGTATTTCTTCTTCTGAGAACTCTCTATTTAGTTCCATAGCCCATTTTTTAACTGGCTTGTTTGATTTCTTATTCTGTTTTTTGAGTTCTTTGTATATTCTGGATATTAATCCTCTGTCAGATGTATAGCTGGCAAACATTTTCTCCCATTCTGTATGTTGTCTTTTTGATCTATTCACAGTGTCCTTTGCTGTACAAAAGCTTTATAATTTCATGAGTGGTTTTATTCCCTGAGCAATTGGAGTTATATCCAGAAAGTCCTTGCCTATGCTAATATGTTGGAGGGTTTCCCCTACCTTTTCCTCTAGCAGTTTCAGAGTTTCAGATCTGATATTAAGGTCCCTGATCCTTTTGGACTTGACTCTTGTGCATGGAGAGAGACAAGGATCTATTTTTATTGTTTTACATACAGTTGTCCAGTTCTTCCTGCACCACTTGTTAAAGAGGCTGTCTTTTCTCCAATGAATATTTTTGGCACTTTTGTCAAAAAAAAAAAAAAATCAGGTGGCTATAGCTTCCTGGATTATTATTTGGCTCTTCTATTCTGCTCCACTGATCTACCTGTCTGTCCTTGTGCCAGTACCATGCTGTTTTTGTTACTATGACTTTGTAATATAACTTAAAATCTGGTATGGTAATACCACCAGCCTGATTTTTGTTGCCCAAATTGTTTTGGCAATCCGAGGTCTTTTGTGTTTCCAGATGAATTTTAGGACTGCTTTTTCTATTTTTTGTGAAGAATGCTATTGGGATTTTAATGGGGATCACATTGAATGTGTAGATTGCTTTTAGTAAGATTGACATTTTCACAATATTGATTCTTCCAATCCAGGAGCATGGGATGTCTTTCCATTTCCTTGTGTCTTCTGCAATTTGTCGCTCAAGTTTTTTAAAGTTCTCATTGTAATGATCCTTCACTGCCTTGGTTAAGTTTATTCCAAGATTTTTTTTTTAAAGGCAATTGTGAATGGGAGAGATTCCCTGATTTCATCCTCTTCATGTTTGTTGTTAGTGTATAGAAAAGCTACTGATTTTTGTATCCTGCTACATTGCTAAAAGTGTTTATCAGCTCTAACAATTTGCTGGTAGAGTCTTTAGGGTCTGTTATGTATAGAATGATATCGTCTACAAATATTGATAATTTGATCTCTTCCCTTCTGATTTTTATCCTTTTTAAGAGTGTCTCTTGCCTTAGTGCTATGGCTAAGACTTCCAGTACTATATTAAATAGAAATGGGGAAAGTGGACACCCTTGTCTTGTTCCTGAATTTAGAGGAAAAGCTTCAATTTTTTTCCCTATTTAGTATTATGTTGGCTGTAGATTTGTCATAAATAGCTTTTATTGTGTCGAGATATGTTCCTTCTATACCCAGTTTCTGTAATACTTTCACCATGAAGGGGTGTTGTATTTTGTCAAATGCCTTTTCTGCATCTATTGAGATGACCATGTGATTTTTGTCCTTCAGACCATTTATATGGTGTATTACACTTATAGATTTGCCTATGTTGAACCATCCCTGCATCTCTGGGATAAAGCCTACTTTGTCAGGGTGAATAATCTTTCTGATATATTCTTGTATTCTGTTTGCCAGTATTTTGTTGAAAATTTTTGCATCTATTTTCATGAGGGAGATTGGTCTGTAATTTTCTTTTTTTTGATCTGTTGTTGTCTGGTTTGGGTATCAGGGTAATGCTGGCTTCATAGAAGGATTTTGGTAGAATTCGTTCCTTTTCTATTTTATGGTAAAATTCAGCAGTGAATCCATCTGGGCATGGGCTTTTTTTTAGTTGGGAGACTTTTTATAACTGCTTGGATCTCTGTAGTTGTTATAGATCTATTTAAATGGTTTATCTCAGCTTGATTTAAATTTTGTAGGTCATATGAATTAAGGAAATCATCCATTTCTTTCAGTTTTTCAAACTTAGAGGTATATATATTCTTAAAGTATGTCTTTATGGTATTCTGAATTTCTTTGGTATCTTTGGTATCTATTTATCAATTTTTGTCTCCTCTCTTTCTTTTGTTCAGATTTGCTAAGGGTTTGTCAATTTTCTTTATCCTTTCAAAGAACCAACTCTTTGTTTCATTGATTTTTTTTTTTTTTTTGGTTTCCATTTCATTAATTTCTGCCCTAACCTTTATTATTTCTTCCCATCTACTGACTTTTGGTTTGCCTTGTGCTTCTCTTTCCAAGGCCTTAAGGTGAAGCATTAAATTGTTTAGTTGTGAACTCTCTAATTTCTTAATATAGGCAATTAGAGCTATAAATTTTCCTCATAGGACTGCCTTCATTGTGTCCCAAAGATTTTGGTATGTTGTATTTTCATCATCATTTGATTATATGAATTTCTTGATTTCCTTTTTAATTTCTTCAATGACCCATACATCGTTCAATAATGTACTGTTTAGTCTCCATGAATTTCTGTATGCTCTGTAGTTTTTCTTATTGCTGATTTGCAGATTAAACCTATTGTGGTCAGATAGCATTCAGGGATTATTTCAATTTTCCTGTATTTGTTCAGATTTGATTTATGTCCTATTACATGGTCTATTTTAGAGAATATCCCATGTGCTGCTGAGAAAAATGTATATTCTGCAGCATTTGGATGAAATGTTCTGTATATATTCGTTAGGTGCATTTGTTCCATGATATCATTTAATGCAGATGTCTCTCTGTTTATTTTTTGCTGGGTAGACCTGTCAAGTGATGAGAGTGGGGTATTGAAGTCACCCACTATTATTGTGTTAGGAGATATCTCTGACCTTAAGTCCAATAGTGTTTGTTTGATGAAATTGGGAGCCCCCATTTTAGGAGCATATATGTTTAGGATTGTAATGTCCTCTGGTTGGAGTGTTCCTTTAATCAGTATAAAGTGACCTTCTTTATCTTTCCTCACTAATGTTGGTCTGAAGTCTATCCTGTCAGAAATTAGGATAGCAACCCCTGATTTTTTCCTTGGCCCATTTGCTTGAAATACTCTGTTTCAACCTTTCACCCTAAGAAGGTTTCTACCTTTTATTGAGAGATGAGTTTCCTGGAGGCAACAGATGGTAGGATCCTGCTTTTTAATCCAGTCTGCAAGTCTGTGTCTTTTGGTTGGGGCATTGAGGCCATTGATATTAAGTTATTATTGAAAGATATGTATTTGTTCTCACCATTCTTCTTGTTTTGTAGTTCTTCCTGTTTTCACTTTACTCACTTGTTTTAACTGTTATTTGAGTATGTTTTATTTTTCCTATTTCCTGCTGTGTGTGTTTTGCTTTCTCTTCAGTGTGAATGATTCCGGTAAGTATTTTCTGTAGAGCTTGTTTAGTTGCCATAAATTCCTTTAGCCTGTCTTTGTTGTGGAATGTCCTTATTTCTACATCAATTTGGATAGATAGCTTTGCAGGATAAAGTAATCTTGGTTGACAGTTTTTATCTTTCAGAACTTGGAATACATCAGTCCAGGCCCTTCTGGCTTTTAAAGTTTGTGTTGAGTAATCTGCTGTGATCCTGATGGGTTTCCCTTTGAAGGTCACTTGCTTTTTCTCTCTAACTGCTTTCAATATATTTTCTTTGGTTTGTGTGTTTAGTAGTTTAATAATAACATGATGAGAAGAGGATCTTTCTAGGTTTTGTCTCTTTGGTGTTCTAAATGCTTCTTGTATCTGCATTGGCATTTCTTTCCCAACTTAGGGAAAATTTTCTTCTATGATTTTGTGGAAAACACCTAATAAGCCTCTGGATTAAAATTCTTCCCCTTCTGCAATACCTTGAATTCTTATGTTTGATCTTTGCATAGTGTCCCAGATGTCTTGGAGTTCCCATTGCTACCTTTCTATTACCTTGTTTTTCTTTTTGTTGGACTGCATTATCTGCCACCTGTTCTTCTAGTTTAGATATTCTGTCCTCTCCTTCACCCATTCTACTGGTGAGACTTTCCACAGAGTTTTTTATTTCACTGACTGTGTTCTTCAGAGGTAGGATTTCAGCCTGGTTTTTCTTCAGTATTTCCTTACTCATGTCCTGTAATGACCTTTTTATTTCATTAAGCTGTTTTTCTGTATTCTCTTTCAAGAGTTTGTTTGTTTCTTTAATTCCTTTGTTTTCTTCTCTGGTTCCTTTCATTTCTTCTTTTATTTCTTCTTTCATTTATTTGAGTATAGATAACATAATTCTTTTGAAGTCTTTGTTAGGAATTTCATTTAAAACAGTTTCATTGGTGAACAATTCTGATGGATTTGTAATTTTTGGTGGGATTGCATTGTCGATTCTTTGTGTTTCTTGTATTATAATGTAGTGACTTTTGCATCACGGATTGATTTGATGCTTAGGTTTTCTATTTATCTACAGTCTTCTTAGGTATGGGGATACACCTTTATATAATTTCAGGATATGAGTTTAAGGTGCCAAGTGTAGCACTTGAACCCAAGTCCAACTTCAGAAGTAATCCTAGCTGTTGAATTTGCTTGTTAAGCAAGTATTGTAGTGGACTGGTGGAACAATTTACTGGCAAGTTCTAAACTTCAATTGAGCAAAATACACATTCAATTAAGATGTGCACAGAGTATACAAGTGTGGGAATTAAAACAAACAGTCTTATAAGGTCAAAATCCCTAAGGGTGTGTGTTGCTCTACACCCTTAATCCTGTCAGCTAGGAGATAGAGGATTTTGTTCTGACTTTGGTTCCAGGTCAGCCTGGAACTGGATCAGACCCTGCCCCCAATAATGACAAAAGCAAAAGATAAAGGCCCTCTAAATCTAAGTGTATTACAGACAGCAATATTCAACACCCCATATTCAGGTTATTTGAAAATGGTAAAGCCAACCACAAATATGTAACCCATAACCTGTCCTGACCTGGAAAGAGAGATTAGCACTTCCAATGCAGGCCTATGTACCTTTTTTTTTTTTGGTCAGCTGGCCTTGTTACCTTTTGGTGTGGCTTCCAAACTCACCAATGCTGAGTTCCCACCTTGTTCCCTGAGCTATGGTGATTGGCTCAGCTGTGCTGGATGCAGTGCTGGTGATGTGCTCCAGATTTTGAGCTTGCCTCCATAGTGCTGGATACACTGCTGCTAGTTGCTAAATGCTGGCAGTTCACTGCAGTTCTGAGGGTTGGGGGATGACCGAGTTCAGGAATCCTGTAGTAGCTCACACTGTTCCCCTGTATCTCCTTCAGTAGCTCAGAAGCCTTTTTTTTTTTTTCAATTTCTGGGCTCTGTGAGGAGACTGATGAGGTTGGAAAGTCCCCTTTTTTGGGTGGCTGCAGGGGCAGCTCAGTGGTTCCGGGCAGCAGCTTGGTGCTGCCGTAGACCAGGTTGCCATGGGTTGGGCCACAAGCTCCACAGTGGGATTCTGGCTCTTTTCAGATGAAGAGTGTAGTTTTGCTTAAATTCCTTCCTGATCTGGTTTGTTGTGGCTCCTATGCTGCCATCTTACCCAGAAATGACTTCTTTTTATACTTAGTAGTGTGAACAGTTTTGCTGAATTAAGCTTTGTTTTTTTTTTTTTTTTAATTTTACTTTATTTTATTTAGTTTTATGAGGTAAGGTTTCACTCTATCCCAGACTGACCTGGAATTCACTATATAGTCTCAGAGTGGCCCCAAACTCATGGTGATCTTCATACCTCTGCCTCCTACATGCTAGGATTAAAGAAATGCACCACCATGCTTAGCCTGAATTTTTAACATTTGGGACAACATTAAATCTCCTGGTATCACTTTTGTTTTAGTGCTATGTGACATCTTGTTTGCAGAGATCTATTGCTGCATAACAATAAAATAGAATATATTTCCACAGTTAAAGACTATAGAATTGGAATATTTCTAATTTATTGATTATTCAACTACTTGTATTCTGATATTTTAAACAACAATGTCCTCAATTACAAATTTATAATTTATTCATAAGGTCCTTTCATTTTAATATGTCCTTTATATTCAAACCACAAATTTATATCATGGTTAGCCTGTGCTATTGAGAGATCCTGCTATAAAACAAACAAACAAACATGCTAGAAAACATCATGGAGCTCCTTGAAAGCTGGCAACAAATTTGGCTTACAATACTATTCATGGAAATGTGCATGCCAGGAGCACTGTAGAACTCAAGGACTGTTAAATTGATATTTCAAGAGCATTATTTGGGGCTCACCCCACCTTACATAACTGGACCTTAGTGTCCCAAGGAAGAAACAGAAATACTCACAGTACACTATAGGTATTTATGTATTATACATACATAGGAAATAGTCAGTTGGCTTTGTAAATCTGCCCACACCTGTTTTTAGTCATTGACCTCCTCTGAATGGAGTAATCAATAGCAATTGAGATACTATAATGTGTCTAAAATGCCCATCAATCAGTATTGCAATTTCTGAGAAAATTCCTCAAAATCCCATAATCATTATCTTGGTACTATCTTTAAAATAATACCTTTTGGCACTGGATGCCAAGATTTAATAACCTAGTTGAAGATGAATAGTAACCTTTAACCCATACCTTCCAAATTCTCCAAAGAGCTCATTTACACAGAATTTCTGGGCCAATAAAAACTATATATGCCTCCGTATGCACAAGGAATACAGTCATGTTAGAGGGTGATTAAAACAAATTTTATGCCCCATATTGACTGTATCAAATCAGAATAGACTTGTCATGAGGCTGGGAATGTCACTCAGTGGAACAACACTTGCTTATAAAATGTGAGGCCTTATGTTTGATATTCAACACTGAAAAACATATGCAACCAAACAAATAACAAAAGAAGAATAATCTTATGATGAAAGCTTTATGGACCTGCTCAAGTTTTGGGAACTGAAAACCAACTTGAAAGATACTCCTTCGCTGGATGGATTCCTATCTTCTTCCTGTGAAACTTTCTTATGTGCAATATTTGATCCACTCACATTGACTATTTCTGTGTCCTGGGTTTCACTTTGATGCATTGTGAATATTTCTTCCTTTCTTTTAGAATGCTCTCTTCAAATTTCTCCACTAATAAAGATCATTTTTATTTCAGCAGTGTTTATATAGGTCTTTCATATCTTCTTATCTTATCTCAAGTACTGCATAGTATTATAAATAGAATGTATACATTTTGATTCCTTATTGCTATAATATAGAGTATAATTGATTCTCATGTTTTGATCTTACAACCTTCCTGATTTAAATTTTTATTTCTAATGTTTGTTTACAATTCCCCCATCATTTTCTACATACAGTGTTTGTTGTCTATGAATAAACATGGTTGCACTTATTATGTGAGAATAAAAAAAAGAAAATCAACCTGTATTTTCCAGATATACTTAGAAGTCTACTATGTCAACCAATGGCTGCATATGAACACTATAATATAAATTAAAAAATGTATACTTTCATGTCTTCAATTATTCTGACCAAATTTGAAATGTTGGATATCCACATACAACCAATGCCTATGACATTAGAAACTGATATTAAAATTACCCATTATCACAGAAACTTCAGTTGGACTCTGTAACATAACATTGTTTCATTATATTTCTTAGTATTTTGTTTTATGCTCTTAAGTGTTCAGAACAATATAAACCACATCATATTATTGTGTTACTTCGAATCTCATCTGTGGAAAGTACAATTGAATAGGACCTGCCCTTCATTTTAAATTACTCACAAATACATATTTTTTCTTTGCTAAGTGAAAAACTTAGAGAATATCTAATTTCATACAGTAAAATTACTCTCAGATACAAGCCACATATGCTAAATTAATTAAGTCACAATCTTTCTTATCAACTCAATTTAACATTTAATAAAGTTGGTCTTTTGTTCTAACTCAGTTTATAGTATTTGATTGATTTTAATCAGTTAAACGCCTCTCAAATGCCACTGTTTACATGGTGGATTGACTTACAAATTCAAGAGACTCTAATATGTTAGATATAATATGAGTACATCATAGTAATATTGTTTGCCTATATCTGCATCTTTTCTGACAAGGCAAATATGAGGTGAATCCTTAGGGAAATAATAAACTCCACATGACATCCGTTGGTCCTGAAACTACTTTTGTTGTATTTCCATTCTGATGCTCAGTTTTGAGACATGTAAAAAGACAGAAATAAACAGTGGTTTAGGAGCCATAAGTGTTTTTTTTTTTGTTTTTTTTGTTTTTTGTTTTTTTGTTTTTTTTTTTTTGCAAATTGAAAACAGAGATTTCATATCATAATGAGACATAGTGTTCATAGAGTGAGCCCACTAAGATTATTTGTTTTTAACTCTCATTTAGTGGAAAGAGAATGTATTTTAATTTGGATGCCATCACTGGAAGCACACAATTCTCTAGATGTGATCCCACAAGGGAAAGTCTATCCTCACTGATGAAAAATATTTAGAATGTCAAACTGAGCTGAAAATGTGACATGCTCAATTCTAGCATGATGTACTGTTTTCCTAAGAGCTTTTCAATAGGGTGAAAAGATATTTACAATTCAAGCAGGTAAGTATAAACAGTAATGCAAGGTTCTGAAAAGATCCAACATACCTATGTTCTCACTTACATTTTCAGTTATACCTCATCTAAGAATTTTCTCTTTTTCCTTTATCACTCCCATTTGTTTGTATTCTACAACTCTGCCTTTTAATGCCCCTTTTAAGAGCCATAATTGTCTTTCAGTTGATTATTACAAAAAAAATCCACAATTTCAAGCTAGACCTACACATTACCATTTTGAAAGCAACCTAAGAGAAAGTACTCAGAAATGATTTTGTCTGCTACATAGAAACATGAACTATAAAGCAAATGTCCACATTGAGGAACTTTGCTAACACTCGTGACTTTCTCACCCTGAGTGACAGATATAGAAATATTAACTTACTTGCTCCCTATATCTGCTCATTAAGACACTGCTAGTCTAACCACATATAGTATCCTCCATAATTTATCATTATATGTGGAAATGTTACCTTCAGGCAGCTGATATTATGGGAAACAATTAAATAAAATACTATGGTGCTATCTCTGTGGGCAGAAAACAACTCAGGAATACAAATATCTATCCCACCCAGTGGTACAGCTGGAATCTGCCTATCCAGCATCTGCATGGCTGAATTTACAGTATGTGCCATTTAAATTGTAGATTTCATTTGCAATGGGGTAAATGTGCATGCAATGACCTAGCCCTCCACTCATCAATAAAGATTTTTCCTGCATCTTTCTCGCACAGAAATATTATTCATACAGTTTTTTATTTCCATAAGAATCAACCCTGTAAAGCGATGGAACCAAGACAAGCACAGCAGGAATATTTCTCTCCTTGTGTGCTTCCATTTTTGATGCTGACATTAAATAGCATTAGAGAAATAATGAGGGATGCTTCACTGGCTGCTGATTCTCAGCAAAGTGGTAATGTTAGGAAGAAAGCCAGAGAACAATGATCACAAGTTGAAATTAAACACTAATTAAGAAAAGTTACCCATGATTTGATCATATAGTATTATTACTGAAGGCTTCTGTTTTATGAAAGACAGATTTTTGCCAGTTTGGATAAAACTTGTCAGAAACCATTCTCATGAGGGTTTTTGTTATCAGTTTGAGATTCTCTAAAGAAACTTGTATAAATCTGGTGATCTATGCATATTGAAGGGATTTAAATCAAGTTAAGCCAATCCTTGCCTATCCAAAACTATATTCTATGATGATGCTCATTCACAAGCTGTTTCAGTGTCCCTCACTTCCCCTGGCATTGATGTTTCTCTTTGCTCACTCCAACACAGACTGATGATACTCATTGGAAGACTGAAGCACCTGAAATGTTATTTTAGAAATTCACCTCATCCCCAGAATCTATATATTTAATTGATATTTAATTGAGAACATATTTAAATTTCTTTCATATTTTGTTATAGGATAGAATAATACCATAATACCATAAGGAAAATATATTTCATGTAAATTACATTAACTTTGTTAGATAAGAAAATCATGGCTCACCTGAAAGCAAAGGAATGGACAGTATATAAACCATTGGCTTCATTCGGATTGCATCCATAGTCAGCAATTGATTTTCATAGGAAATTTCCAATCAGAAATTAGTCATACTGAATAAATATTTCATAAACAGGTCGTCAGAAACAAGCTTTCCTTTCTGCGAAATTAACTCTACCAGTCGTAACTTTGTAGCTTGTTGTCCTTGGTTAGGATGTATATGGGCAAGGACGTTCTGATTCCCATCAGTTTTATATCTCCTGATTCATGAATATGCATGGACTGTAATAGGGTTTTAATGTTTGTTGCACATGTTTGAGAGTCGGGGGTTGAATTCTATAGTTGTATTTCTTGAGCCCTGTGTTATTTTTCCACATTTCCACATAAGGACTGCATTGCAAAGGCTATGACCCTCTTCCTCTGTGGATGGAGGATTTGTAGTACCATGTGCAGAACACATGGACACAACTCCAAGGAGAAAATATATCTCCATAGTTTCAGTCTGACTGAAACATCATGGACCTCATGTGTAGAAACTATGTACATTGAAGAAAGTGAAAGATGGGTATAAAATAGGTGTGTGTAACATATTTAAGAAAAGAGGAACAAAGTAAAAACAATGGGATAAGACAAGTTTTCAGATCTCCACCAATACTTAACTACTGAAGTAATATGTCTATATTAGTTTGTTAGCTTTTTCCATATGAAAATGGTAAAATTATACATTACATAATGGACTTTCTTTGTTTATCTATTTTGGTTGATCAATTATATAGAATATTTAATTATAGATTAAAATATATGGTGAAATGAATAATAATAGTATCTAGATAGAGAAAGCTGTCTCTATGTCTCCCCTCCCCCACACAACATGCCTTATTTTAATAAAGTAACTCAGTTGTAGATTAATGAGAATATTTGGAATAAGTTTTTCAGTTTACAAAGAATTTTCCTGGTGAGGCCAAAACTAAGCTAAGGTTTAAACATGATGCAATGATTTTTAGGTAACATATACACATTGGCTAGAGCTTTAACTGTATTGTTTTCCAAAGGTAAACAAGAGTATTAGCACATATGTAAAGATGTATGCAATGTTAAGGCTAAGATACCATGATAGTAAATCTGACATACTTTTCCTATATCACAAAGTTGTTTCATTTTTATCATGTAGCTGTGCTATCAGGTTTCATAAATATATAAAGTAAAGTGAGAGCAAATATGAATGTATAAATAATACATACATGTATCCAAAAGAAAAACACTTCTTAAAATTATTGGGTAATTGTCTGAAGAATCCATCTAAAGTTCTTTTGACATCCAAATTAGTTTATTTTTTATTCAGCTTATATGCACACACACACACATGGCTTTAAGAAATTCTTTTCACATTAAGGAAATATTTTACACAATATGTACATCCATGTAGAGCAAAATATCTTATTAGTTTTCAAAATATTGAAATCTTTTCCTACAATAATTTTATAAAAGATTTTGAAGATCCATGCTTCCTTACAGAAGCAACCACTTGAACAGTTGTCTCAGGAGTCAAAGGAAAGAAAATATTGAGAATTATATGGTGAGGCATTGTAAGAAGCCCTGTGCAACCTCTTGACACATTAGTAGAAGTGAAATATTTTGATGCTTTTGCACTACAGTAGGGAAATAAGTTAGCAAAAATGAAATCAGATTGCTGTGAGAGACCAAGACATTCTACAAGAAAACTGAAGATGGGTAATCTATATATTTCACATGTCAGGTTGTAAGCATCTAGCTTTTGTCCACTGTCCTGCACTTGCAACCAAGTTCCTTTAAAACAGTGTTCTCTCAGGAGGTTCTTGTGGTGAAGCCCTTGTTGATGGCTTGAAAGGCTCAAGAATAAAGCGGCATGTACTCTTTAATCCTCAAGGTGAGTGTCTGTAATGTATGATCACTTTTAATTAGAAGAAGAAATTTTGGGTTTGCTCAATTATAATAGACATTGAACTCATACACAACAGAGAAGGGAACTGAGAAATGTTTAGGAAAGGAAGGACAGTTTAAGTTTAGATACTTTGATATTCTTTTTATTTATATTATTTTGATTTTACATTCATAGTAAAGGTTCCATTGTCCTCCTCCCTGTCCTCCTCTTTCAAAGGGACCCTTGTCAATGGAGAATGTGGGTCAAGCATTGTGAGGTTAGTTAAGAGTTCTGGGGGGTTGGCCCCAGTCTCTGTGCATAATGCCCCAACTATGACTCTAACAATCTTTCCGCTCCCTCTTCCGCAAGTTTCCCTGAGCCACATCGGGGTCATTTTAGTTCTGCTTCAGTGATGCGGTTTTGGGAGCCTCTGTGTCTCTGGATATCTGGCTTAGTTGGAGTTGGATGATCTCTGTGTTTATCTCCTTCAGCCTTTTTCCGGTGTCATGATCGCCATGAACGCTGAACTCTTGCCCTTCCCCTGCATTGTTCTATGGTTTCAGCTGGGGCCCTGGTGAGGTGTGGTTAGCTGATCCTCCCTTCAGGTTCGATGTCCACCTGAAAAAAGATAAGCAAATTCTCCATCGGAGAGAAAAGTTAGTACTAGGTAGAAGGGATCAACAGCTCAGGAAATCAAACAATCACTCAACCATTGGGATCACATGAAGCTGAAAAGCTTTTTCACTGACAAAAATACTATAACCAAAGCCAGCAGATTACCTACAGAATGGGAGAAAATTTTCACCAGCTATACAACTGATAGAGGCCTGATTTCTAGAATCTACAAAGAACTCCAAAACCTAAAAAACAAATCATCAAACAACCCACTCACAAAGTGGGGCAGAGAACTGCACAGGGAGTTCTCAGAGGAAGAAATACAAATAGCAAATGCACATTTAAGAAAATGTTCAACATCCCTAATCATCAGGGAAATGCAAATTAAAACAACTATGAGATTCCACCTTACCCCAGTAAGGATGGCTAGCATTAAAAAAAATAATGAAAACAAATGCTGGCGAGGCTGTGGAGAAATAGGAACAACCTTTCACTGCTGGTGGGAATGTAAAATGGTTCAACCACTATGGAAAGCTATATGGAGACTCCTGAAAAGGATGACCATAGACCTACCAATGGACCCAGTTATTCCCTTATTGGGCAGATACTTTGATTTTAAAGTGGGTAAAGACTTTTACTTCTTCACGGTTTAAAGTGGTTGTTTTAGCTCTTCTAGTCTTTTTTAGGAATATGTATGTACATTCAAAAATGCTAGATTAAAAAGAAACTAAATGTTTAAATTTCTCTAAGCAGGTTATATAAACAATCATTACAAAAAAAAAAAAAAAAAAAAAAAAGATCTGTTCCTAGAGTTTTGATCCAACTTCCTGGTAAGGAAGGTCAAAATGAATTCTTCACAATCTTAACTTGCTTTGAGAAAATTGCTTGCAGGTAAAAAACTTTTGCTTAGAATGTTTTAGCTAAAAATTCATTTCTGACCCTGCCCCATAAGAATATGTAGTGCAATTTCAGAAAACACAATATTTCAGAAGACACAATGTTTAAGTAAGATTACTGCTGCCAAAAGATAAAACAGAATATTTTCTAAAATGTTCAATGTGATGATGTTTGCATAAAATCCTGACATTGTTGTGTAGTCTGGAAGCCAGTGTTGCACAATAACTGCTTTGTGAAGGAATGACTAAAAGCATATTTACGATTCATATAAAGTCTACAGTACACACATATGACAATTAAAACTGGCAGTGAGGAAGTGATAGACAAGGCTTTTGCAAAGCACTCAATGGATGCATGTTAAAAGCAATAGGCCACAGAAGAATACAAAACAATCATCATTGCCCTGGTTGTACTAATTCTGAATTTTATTCATCTAAGGGGTTTTCTGCCTATATGTTCTGTTTAAGAAAATTGTGGAATAACGGGCAAATAGAGTTGTATTATTTCTTTATCTTTTCTTTTTTTTTTTTGCATTTGAGGTTTGTATGTCATATTTGGTGGAATGTATGATTTTAGAAGGAAAAAAGATATAGTAATAATTTTTAGATAGTTTTATTCAGAAAATTTTCATAAGGTATCTTCTTATTTAAAAAATAAATGGATTTATTATTTATATTATTTTATACTTGGTATTACTTTTATATCTTATATACTTATATTTTATATTTTATATTTATCTTGTTTTCATAGTTACATTTTATATTTATATTTCAATACCCATGAACTGTTGAAATCTTTGTTTTACATTCCATCTTGGTTTTACAAAATAAGTAGCCTGAAGGTAATGATAAATTTAGATTTCAGCATATTCAAGTTTTATTTATTTATTGGAGAAAGAAAAAAGAAAGAGGCAAAGAGAGACAGATGTAGAGAGAGAAAATTGATGCATCAGGCCCTTTTAGCCATGTGCCACCTTGTATATCTAGCTTACATGGGTACTGAGGCATTGAACCTGGTTTCAGAGGCAAGCATCTTAATTGCTAATACATCTCTCTACCCAAGATCTTAATTGTTTAATATGTATATGTATGTATATATATATATATAGGTTTGTGTGAATGTGTATGGGCACATGTCTGAGGACAACCTCAGAGTGTTAGTCTCTCCTTCTAACCTGCTTGAAACAGAGTCATGCTTGTTATTTTGTTTTGGATTTGTATATGAATCAGTCAGCTAGTCCATAGGTTTCCAGATTCTCTTGATTCAGCTTTCCATTGCCACTGGCATTTTTAAAATCTATTTGCCCATTGAGTCCTTTCTTTATGATAAGATCATAAGAAAAAATAAGGACATGTTAAGTAAAACAACATGTTAACTTAAAATTTTGTTTTCTAAATTCAGTACCCCTAAAGCATGTTTGGTTCTTACATAAGACTCCTTTCTTTTATTTTTTTTATTACTTATATATATAGTATATATACAACATGATGGTACCATCATTAGCCTTCTCCCTGTCCTCTACCCATGGAGATTGTGGGTCTTGTATTGTGGGGGTAGCCATCAGTTATGGGGGTGAGGCAATGTCTCTGTGCATAATGACCCAACTTATGGCTCTAACAATCTTTCCGCCCCCTCATCTGTGAATTTCCCTGAGCCATGTTGGGTTCATTTTAGGTCTATTTCAGTGATGAGGTCTTGGGATTTGGGAGTACAGATGCATGTGCCATATTGTGTCTGGCTTTATGTAGTTGCTGGGGAGCTGAATTTAGGACAGCAGGCTTTCAAGTAAGCACCTTTAGCCATAAAGCCATCTCCATAAACCCAGTTTTATTTTATAAATAACAGAACAATCCTGCAACAGCTGTGCATTCCACACTTACCACAAAGCTTTTCTACTTATTATTCCAAAAGACATCATCTCCCATCATCTTTTGTTCTGGAAACATGGCTACTTAAGGCACAGGCACTCACTGGAAGTCTGATGATTAAATTGTCTTGTTAACACCCTCCCCAAGTACACAAATATACAAAATGGCACCTGGGTCCTTGAATGACCAAATTTTTTTTTTTTCGCTTTACCCTGGATGACCAGAGAGGGGACTTTGCCACCTTTGTCTACTGGGTGCTTTTGGATTATTCTTCTGTAAAGAACATCTGTGACAGTGTCTGGCTTCTGCTGGCTGCGATACAGTCTATTTCATCAGCATAGCTGCCATGCCGACATCTCAGTGGACTGATTCTTAATCACTGTATTAGTTAAAGTTCTCTAGAGGACAGAACTGATCAAATGAATATATGCTATAAACAGGGTTTATTAGAATGGCTTGCATATTATGTGTGTGAAATTCACAATATCTGTCTCCAGGCTAGAGAGTCTGGTAAAACATTAGCTGCTCAGTCTTCAAGGCTGGATGCCTAACAATCTGGTGCTGAATGCATAGAGGACTCCTGGAGAGTTACTGGTCTTCAGTCTATATTGAACAATGGAAGAAACTGTGTTCTGATATCACAAAGGATGGAAACAACAGGGTAGATACACTCACAAGCAAGTAGCAAAATCAGCCAGGCAAAAATGATTCATTCTTCCTGGAGACTTTTTATGTTCAGTCTGCCAGTGGAAGAGCTGCCAAATCTGAGGGATGGTCTTCCTCTTTCAGATAATACTTTCTAAATTAACAACATCTCTTACTTGATTCCTGATCCTTCAAGATGACATAGAAATTGATTGTCACAGTCAGCAAAGGAGGAGAAACACAAACTGATGATTCAATTTCTTCTTACATGGTCTTGAAAGATTTAGATATATATCACAAAAAAAGCACTGAATTTGGTATTTCTTAATGTCACCTTTCTTTTAAGACTATATCATAACAAAAACAGAGAGATCCCAAATCAATAAACTAACCATCCACCTAAAGGCATTGGAAAAACAAGAAGAAGCCAACCCAAAAAGTTTGAGATGGAAAGAAATAATTTAGACCAGAGCAGAAATTAGTGAATTGGAAACTAAGAGGGCAATTAAGAAAATTGATGAAACAAAAAGCTGGTTCTTTGAAAAAATTAACAAGATTGATACACCCCTGGCCAATCTGATCAAGCGAAAAAAAGAAATGCTTCAAATCAACAAAATTAGAAATGAAAAAGGAGAGATCACAACAGACATGAGTGAAATAGGAAGAATTATCAGGACTTATTTCAAAAACCTCTACTCTACAAAATAAGAGAATATGGAGGAATGAATGAATTCCTAGATACATACCACCTACCAAAGCTAAGCCCAGAGCAGATTAATTTCCTAAACAAACCCATCACACCCTTTGAGATTGAAGAGGTAATCAAACACCTCCCCAAAAAGAAGAGTCCAGGACCAGATGGTTTCTCAGCTGAATTCTATCAAACATTCATGGAAGAACTGAAACCAGTTCTTCTCAAACTGTGCCACAGAATCGGAGAACAGGGAGAAATCTATGAAACTAGTATCACGCTATTTTCAAAACCAGGAAGAGATGCCACAAGAAAGGAAAATTATAGGCCCATTTCCCTGATGAACATAGACACAAAGATCCTGAACAAAATCTTTGCAAACCAGAAGCATTATACACCTTGATATGGAAATCTGTCAATGTAATACACTACATAAACAAGCTAAAACACAAAAACCACATGATCATTTCGATAGATGCAGAAAAGGCCTTTGACAAAATACAACATCACTTCATGATCAAAACATTGGAGAGAATAGGCATGGACGGCCCATATCTCAACATAATAAAGGCTATATATAAAGCTCCTAAATCCCAAGTAATTCTTAACAGGGAGAGAATAAAAGAATTCCCATTGAGATCAGGAACAAGGCAGGGGTGTCCACTTTCACCTCTGCTCTTCAATATAGTGCTAGAAGTATTAGCTCAAGCAATAAGACAGGAGAAAGAAATCAAAGGGATACAAATTGGAAAGGAAGAAGTTAAGTTAGCTCTATTTGCAGATGACATGATTTTATACATAAGTAACCTGAGAACCTTCATCTCAAAACTGTCAAAGGTGATTAGCACCTTCAGCAAAGTAGCAGGATATAAGATTAATGCTCAGAAATCAGTAACCTTTCTGTATGCAAAAGACAAAGAGACAGAAAAAGAAATAACTAACATTTTCCCATTTTCAATAGCAAGAAAGAAAATAAAATACCTTGGAATAACATTAACCAAGGAAGTGAAAGACCTATATAATTGAAACATAAAAACTCCCAAAAAAGAAATTGAGGAAGTCCTACAAAAATGGAAAGACCTCCCATGCTCCTGGATAGGTAGAATTAACATTGTGAAAATGGCAATCTTACCAAAAGCGCTATATAGATTCAATGCAATGCTAATAAAAATCCCAACTTCTTTCTTCACTGAGATAGCAAAACTATCTCAAAATTCATATGGAAAGGCAGAAGGCCTTGGATATCCAAGCATATCCTCAGCAAAAGAATCACCTCTGGAGGCATCAGCATACCTGATCTAAAGCTATACTACAAAGCCATTGTAATAAAAACAACATGTTACTGGCATAAAAACAGGAATATAGACAAATGGACCAGAATAGAAGACCTAGACTTTGGGTCAAGTAACTATAGCTACTTGATATTTGACAAAGATCTTACCAACGCAGAATGGAAAAATGACAGCATCTTCAACAATGGTGCTGGACAAACTGGACAACCATATGTAGCAAAATGAAACTCAATCCACACATCTCAACATGCACTAAAATCAAGCCCAGATGGATCAGAGACCTTATTATAAAACCAGAAACTCTGGAAGAAAAAATAGGAGGAACCTTCCGCAATATAGGAGTGGGAAAAGACTTCCTGAACAAAACCCCAGCAGCCCAGGAAATTAAACAATCACTCAACCATTGGGATCTCATGAAGCTGAAAAGCTTTTTCACTGACAAACATACCATAACCAAAGCCAGCAGATTACCCACAGAATGGGAGAAAATCTTCACCAGCTATACAACTGACAGAGGCCTAATTTCTAGAATCTACAAAGAACTCCAAAGCCTAAACAATAAATCACCAAACAACCCATTTACAAAATGGGACAGAGAACTGCACAGGGAGTTTTCAGAGGAAGAAATACAAATAGTAAACACACATTTAAGAAAATGATCAACATCTCATGTCGAAGCCTGCACACAGTATGTGTTATGGATATGATCTATCATATCATATGATAGTTTCATAATATAGGCTAATTTTTAAAAAGACACTTGTTGAAAGCTAAAGGTAATATGTTATAAATGATGTAAATGCAAACTGTATATTAAGAGTGATACAAAGGCTAGGAGTGAGGTCAAGGGATGACATGACACAGAAGATGCTAAAGTGAAAAGTAGCTCCTCTCCTGTGCATGGAGGCAGGACCAAACTATTGCAAAGAATGAATAATATTCATAAGAATTCAACTATGAGGGGCATAGTGGGAAAAGTTCAGTGGGTCCTCAAGCATGAGGACATGAGTCCAAATCCCAGCACCCATGTGAAAGCTAGGTGTGACAGTTCATGCCTATAATCCCAGCACCGTGGAAACAGAGACTGAAGGAACACTAGGGATGGCTGGCTAACTAGTTAATCAGAATTAGGTGCTCTAGTTTTAGCACAAGACACTGTTTCAAAAAATAACATTTAGAGCACGAAACCTAGCCTCATTATGTATGCATGCAAATATGCCACACACCTGTAAACATCCACACATGTATCCATACACATATGGCAAGGCATGTACATGGGCTAACATACACCTCACATACAGAGGCAGGTAAAAAGTACTAGGTTGGATCTAGCAATTGTCTTTTAGATGCTATCTATTGGACTATCCTCTGTCTTTTTGGCTGAGCTGACAAATAGAATCATGTTGTCACAACATGGCCTCAGTACCTACAGCTAATGAGACAATGCAGTCAGTAAGACCTGTGTTAACATGACTCACTTAATTATTTGCTATAATGATTAAGAATAACAGGGCTGAGCGTGGTGGTGCACACCTTTAATCCCAGCACTTGGGAGGCAGAGTTAGGAGGATTGCCCTGAGTTCAAGGCCACCCTGAGACTACATAGTGAATTCCAGGTCAGCCTGAGCAAGAGCAAGACCCTACCTGAAAAAACAAAAACAAACAAAAAAAGAATACTAGGATAAGCTCAAGTACTGATCCTGGATATTCAAGTGTCATTTGTAAAGGATATATTCTTTTTTAAAAATTTATTTTTTATTTATATTATTCTAATTTTACATTCATAATGGTGATGCCATTATCTTCCTCCCTCTCCTCCCTCTTCCAAAGGGACCCTCATCAATGGGGAATGTGGGTCATGCATTGTGGGGGTAGTCAAGAATTATGGGGGATAGGCCAAGATTTTGTGCATAATGCTCCAATTTGTGGCTCTAACATTCTTTCTACCCGCTCTTCCCCAAATTTCCCTGAGCCACATTGGGGTCATTTTAGCTCTACTTCAGTGATGAGGTTTTGGGAGCCTCTGTGTCTCTGGATATCTGGCTTACTAGGAGTTGGATGTTCTCTGTGTTTTTATCTCCTTCAGCCTTTTTCTGGTGTCCTGATCCCCAAGAATGCTTAACTCTTCCCTTCCCCCACATTACTCTATGGTTTCAGCTGGGGCCCTGGTGAGGTGTGATTGGCTGGTCCTCCCTTCAGGTTCCTTGTCCATATGAAAAACATAAGCAAATTTTCCAATGGAGAGAGAAGTTAGTACTAGATAGATGGGATGGCCATAGATATCTTGGAGGAAATTTTATATATGTAGGCCCTCTTCTAGCCCACATTTTGTAGTGTTTTGATTGGAGACTGTGCTCATTTTTTGTACTTGTTTTTGACTTATTTCCCAGTTCCAGCAATGAGTTCCATTCCCCTGAGTGGATCTATTAGCAAAATCAAGAGCAGTTTGTTACCCACCATGGCTGTGTGCCCCTACTGCACTTGTTTGAGCACAAGGATATATATCTATATATCTGTATATCTGTATATCTGTATATCTGTATATCTATATATCTATATATCTATATATCTATATATCTATATATCTATATATCTATATCTATACACACACAATATAGTAAAAGCATGTTTTTAATGAGATTTTGTTGGTAGTTATAATGATAATTATACTTACAATGATATGAAATGGTTAAAAAACTGAAAAGGAAAATTTTAAATGTTAGTTGTTAAATATTTGACAAAATGTTTGATGAAAACAAGATTGTTAGGAAATGGTTATATATATTACAATGTAAAAGTATGTAGACAAAAGGTATGAATAAATTTAAACATAAGGCTTAAATGTCTTTACATACATATGGTATACAAGAAGGAATAAATTTTAACAGCAACAAGGCATTAAAAATATATAAACATGTATTTTTTCTTCTCCTTTTTGTCACTTGGAGACACCTCTGTCAGATAAATTTATTCAACAAAACAATAAAATAGATAAATCTAGTCTGAAATTGCTTAATCAGATTACAGACTTCCATAGGACAGGTACTGGACCTATCTAGGCCTTGTATCAGACTAACAAAGGATGATCCTGGCTGGTTTCAGGATGTCATGGTGTTCAGGTTGTGACTTTATGTAACCATGCCTTAAAATATGAAGGTTAAAATTCAACTCACTGATTTAATCTGTTCATGATAATCGTAAAAGACTGACTTTCGCATGCTCAACCAAGTTAGATATGTTCTTCTATTTGTCCATCATCTAACTACTAAAATAAAACTAAATCTTAAGATTAAGGTTTGCTCATTGGTATTTAATTTTCTATTATAAGTTTATTATATGTAAAACCATTATAATTATGAGATGGTTCTTGCCTTATTCATGCTGGTTCTGCTGGATGGTCATCACTAAATTTATTATCCAAGCCTTGTAAAAAGTGAATTAGTCATTGTGACTTTGTTCTTAGAAGGACCAAGGAAACTCCCCATGCCCTAAGAAAATCTTCTATGTACAAATAATGTTGGTATAGCTTGTATAAGCTTCATATATTCAACATTCATAAATAATGCTTAATGTTAAGTTATAAAAATGGCACAAATGGTTAAATTATAAAATTAATTTATGTCTGTCAACATGTCTCTAGAGTATGTTAAATTCAGGCTGGTTTAGTTCGATAATGACCAGATTTTTCTTTATTGCTTATAGATATTTTGATTCTTTTTTATAATTTATTTTTATTTATATTATTCTAATTTTAAATTTATAAATGGTGACTCCATTATCCTTCTCCCTGTCTTCTCTCTTCCATAGGGACCCTCATCAATGGGGAATGTGGGTCATGCATTGTGGGGGTAGTCAAGAGTTCTAGAGGATAGGCCAAGTCTCTGTGAATAATGCCCCAACTTGTGGCTCTAACACTCTTTCCACCCCCCTCTTCCACAAATTTCCCTGAGCCACATTGGGGTCATTTTAGCTTAGTTCTACTTCATTGATGAGGTTTTGGGAGCCTCTGTGTCTCTGGATATCTGGCTTAGTAGGAGTTGGATGTTTTCTGTGTTTATCTCCTTCAGCCTTTTTCTGGTGTCCTGATCCCCAAGAATGCTGAACTCTTGCCCTTCCCCCTCATTACTCTATGGTTTCAGCTGCATCCCTGGTGAGGTGTGATTGGCTGATCCTCCCTTCAGGTTCCTTGTCCATATGAAAAACATAAGAAAATTCTCCAATGGAGAGAGAAGTTAATACTAGATAGAAGGGATGGCAATAGATATCTTGGAGGGAATTTTATATGCATAGGCCCTCTTCTAGCCCACATTTGGTGTTATCTTGATTGGAGACTGTGCTCATTTTTTGTACTTGGTTTTGACTTATTTCCCAGTTCCAGCAATGAGTTCCATTACACTGAGTGGATCTATTAGCAAAATCAAGAGCAGTTGTTTGCCCAACCATGGCTGTGTGCCACTACTGCACTGATTGAGCATTAAGTCAGGTTGTTTCCTGCTGGGTATCTTAGACTGCAAGATGTTTGGACCAATGTTGGCTATTTTCCCCCAGTTACTTGTGTAGCACCCTCTGGCACTAGACTAGCTAACTATCTGGGGACTGACCCTCTTCCAGATTCTGGCCAGGTCTCTCCATGTTTGGTCTCACATGTGTATGCTGTCTTTGACAGTAGGGTCTTACCATTAACCTTTGGTGGGTCATCAAGAACTCTGACAGAAATCTTTTTTGGGAAAACTTATAGGTGTCTCAGATCAACAGCTCATTGTGAAGGTTAACCCCATGCTGGTACTTGGAGTTATAAGTCAGTGCCTAGGAAGGTGAGGGGAGAAAGGATAGATAATATAAAAGAGAAAGTGAGTATAGAGAGGAGATGGACAGAAAGAGAGAGAGAGGGAGAGAGAAAAGACAGAAAAGCAGGAAAAAAATTAAGGTTGGTCTTCATGATGTTTTCTCCTGTTTCCTATGGTTCAGGTGTTCCCTCTGCAAGCCTGCTGAAGGATCAATATTTTAGCCTGTTGTTCAGAATAAATAGTTTTATAGTATCATTTCCATTTGGGTCCCTATTTGTATCCCCCACCCTTGTCCTCCCTCCCAGCCTCTCACTTCCTCCTACCTTTACCCTCCCTCCATCCCACTGTCCCTATTGTCTGGTCCTTGGAGTGCTTATTAGGCTTGGCAGCATCTCAGGTGGATTCAGGTTAGGAGAAACAGATAAACGAGACCATGTGACGATTATTTTTTTGTGATTGGGTGAGCTCACTGAGAATGATCTGTTCCATGTTTCAACATTTTTTTCAAATTTCATTATTTCATCTTTCCTTACTGCTATGTAAAATTACATGGTATAGATATACCACATCTTTGTTATCCATTCATCTTATGATGGACATCTGGGTTGATTCCAGCTCTTTGCTATTATGAATTGAGCAGCTATAAACATGGTTGAGCAAATGTCTCTGATCTGAGGCTTGGAGCCTTTAGGGTAAATACCCAATAAGGGAATGCATTATAATAGATTATTATTATATTATATTATATTTATTATGCAGTATGACCTATCCTATTCCTAGGGCACATCAGCTTCCATAGAAGTCTAGTGTTCATCTGGTGTCATTTCACCACAGCCTAAAGAATTTCCCTTACCTTTTCTTCTGTGTGAATTCATTGGTTGAAAACGAAAGCTTTCAAATTAAATTCACATGGATGTCTTCCTTTAGCCACCATCTCTGTTAGAGTTTTGCTGATGAGAGGATCTAGGTGAACATACTTGCATCTCAGCCCTTAAAGTTGCTGCTGCACTGATTTCTGGTTTCCATTGTATCTGAAGGAGAGAAACCAGAATTCTCATTAATAGCTCTCCATATGAAAGGTAGCTTTGTTTCTAGTTGCCTTTAGGATACCTTATCTTTAGGAGTCAGCCTTGTAATTATGGTTTGGCTCCATTATTTTTATTGTTGCTTTTTATGTGCACTGTGAAGAATGAATTTTAATGTGTGTGCATGTGTGTGCATTTATGTGTGTTTACGTGTGTATGGAGACCAGAGGTTGAAATTGAGTGTCTTAGTCAATATCTTTCCACTTCAGTTATTCAGACAATCTCTCATTGAATCCATACTTCAGTGTTCAAGTCAGTCTAGCTAGCCAGCTTGCTCCCAGGATCTGACTGGCTCTGGGTCCCAAATGTAAAGATTATAAATGACATTTACAGACATTTACAAGTACTGAGGTTTGGAACTCAGGACCTTGCACTTGTGAAACATTAATTTTACCTACTGAGCCATCTCCTCAGTCACAAAAAATGACAGATTTTTAACAAAAAAAGTGTTCAATAACTCCATTTTTCCACTATCCATCTCTACTTTTTCATTCTTTTTACTTTAATACCATCTTTACTGACATTTACTTTTTTCTGCTTTTGACCATCTCTGCTTGTTAACCTTATATCTGGTCACACATTCCTCACCTTTGATTATAATTGTTATGCAATCTCAGGTCTTCTGACAGATTAGTGGAGCTGTATGTAGAGGCGGGTGGTTCATGAGCACATCCATTTTGCTGATTTCTAGGATAGAAAGTAACACTATGAAGTAAGAATTGCAGGCAATCTTTAGAGTATGGAAGGTTCTTGCGTCTAGGGTTGTTATTGATTGAAGGTATGCCTACAAGGAGCACTTTGGGGACTGCATCCTGTCTAGTTTTATTGATTCTCGATCATGTAGTAAGAAAATTTTCCTCGGCAATACATTCCCTGACATTGTTGCCCCCTCAACCACTCCTATCCCGAACATGATCTACCCAGTCACTGGTAGCAACCTTCCAAGTCACTATCTCAGCTATTTCACTGTAGTCATAGAAACTTGACATGCTCACATCCAAGGAAATGTTTACTTCTGCTTACCACTGAGCATGCCGTTAGCTGCTGATCTTCTCTGTGTAATGTTAAGATATTTTCCTTCCGTGTATCATTTATTAACAGTTTTTATCATGAAAGAAGGATGGATTTTGTTAAATGAAATTTTGCATTTCTTGATATGATTGTAATCTAACATTGTGTAAATATGCTATCTCATATTTTTTGGATTTTGTAAGTGAACTCTTCCTATTTCCCAGGTATAAGCCCTACTTGATCAGTGCATGGCACTTTCCATAGGCTGTGGAAATTGAACTGCCATTATTATGATAAGCATTATCCCATTAACATTCATCAGGGATATTGCTTTGTAATTTTCCTTAATTGTAGTATCATTGACTTAGATATCAAAATAATGTTCACTGCTTTGAATTAGCTATCAATTCTTTTGGAAGAGTTATTTCTCAGAATTCACCAGTGAAGCATTTAGTCTCAGAACAACTTGTTATTCTCTTCATATTTTATATTTGTCATGATTCAGGCTTTGTTTTAATAGTTTTAAAGTTTTTTATTTTTATTTATTTACTAGAGACAGAGAAAGGGAGAGAGAATGGGAGAGAATGAATGGGTGCACCATGTCCTCTAGCCAATGCAAACTCCAGATGCATGCACTACTTTGTGCACCTGGCTTACATGTGTACAGGGGAATCAAACCTAGATCCATTGACTTTGCCAGCAAGTTCCTTAACCACTAACCCATATCTCCTCCAGCCCATGATTCAGTCTTTATAGGTTGTGTTTTTAGAGGTTTAATCCAGTTTTCTACATTATCCGATTCATTAAACTACACTTATTCATATTATTCTCCTAAAATGTCATTTTTCTTACCTTTGCTGGAACAAAACACCCAACCAAAAGCAGCTGATAGGAGTAAAGAATTTATTTTGGCTTAAAGTCTGGAGGAGAAGCTTGATGATGGCAGGAAAAGAATGGTAGAGTGGAGGGTGTGTCACTCCATGTGGTTCTCACTCCAGCAGGTGGAAGATCGCGTCAACAGAGTAAGCCGAGCTGATTGTTGCGTGCTGTGAGCTCATAAACCTCAAGTTCTACCACCAGTGACATACTTCCTTTAGCAAGACTGAACTTCCCAAATTACTACCAGCTGAGGACGAAGCACCCAAAATGCATGGGTTTATGGGAAATACCTGATTAAAACTGGCAGAGATGCTTTTGTTTTGTACTTTATCCATCTTTCCTTTATCACTTTATTTGTGTTACTCTTTTTAAGTTTCTTGGTTAATTTAATTTGTAAATTTTGCTCATCAAAGCACTAACACTTAGATTAACTGAATTTTCTAATTGTCTTTGTCTAGTCTTTTTATCATTTGCTTCTGCTCTGAACTTAGGTTTATTTCCCTCTACTTTCAGGCTTCCCCCCACCCCTTCATTTTAGGAACTAGTAAAAGGAAATTTCTTTTAAAATCATTCTGTTTCTTTCTTGGTATTCAGAATAGCTTGCGAACTACAGGTAGTTAGAGCCTGAGGTTCAGATATGCTCATCTGCATCTCCTCTTCCCCTCATTCTTTAATGGAGATGCAGGCGGGTCAAGTAGCCACAGGACTGCTGAGTTAAGAAGGTGAGAATGTGAGTCCTGGGTATAGTTTTTCTGTGTTTAACAATGAGGTTTTAAATTAAACAGAGAGCTGATTGGGCATGTCCTTAGTGGGATGGCTCACCTCTACTCTCTATTAGGACACTTCTCATGGGGAAGGAGCAGAAACAGTCAAGTCCATAGAGACCTCAGTTTGAAAGTTACACATTGCTCTCTTCAGTGTTTTGTTTAGGTCAAAGTAAATGACAAGACCAGATGAAATTAGATGGGGAGACAAATAGGCTTCATATCTTGAACAGAGCAGTAGCAAGGCCACATAACAAAAGGGCATGAGTAAAAAGAAAGAAAGAAAACTTGGCCTACCTTTTGCACTCACTTTTACACTTCATTTTCCAGAAGTTCCTAAAAATTTCCCATTTATCCTATTCACTAGCTAATGATCTAATTCAGTTTTAAGCCCATCTCTTATAATGACACACACACACACACACACACACACACACACAGCAAATTGGACTTTGAAAATAGAATTTTTATATTGTAATATCAGCCAGTATCTCCTGAGGGCCTGCAAGTGGGAGCTCAGGAAGGAGAGCAGAGGGCAGAAAGAGGGATATTTTTCTTGTGCTCTCCAGCAGAAACAATGGACAACTACAAGCTCTGACACAACATTTTTTTTACCATGGCTAGCACAGACTTTTCCATTCTCTGCTGCATCATTAGTAGCACTCAGGGAAAGTCATGTTATTACATGGTGGATAAGTCTCTTGCCATATCTCACTCATCCTCAAATACTAATTGTGTGGGAATAGGACATGTTTCTTCTCCCGTCTTCAAGGTTGTGAAAATTCTGCCTCTTCTCTTTTGTACTTTCAGCCATTACAGGTTTGAAATGCCCTCTGTAGTTTATTTTTATTTATTCATTAGCAACAGACAGACAGAGAGAGAAAGAAGGAGAGAGAGAGGGGGCGGTAGAGGGAGAGAGAGAGAGACAATGGGTGTGCCAGGGCCTCCAGCCACTACATACGAACTCCAGATGCATGTGCCCCCTTGTGCATCTGGTTTACATGGGTCCTGGGGAATCAAGCCTTGAACCGGGGTCCTTAGGCTTCACAGACAAGCGCTTAACCGCTAAGCCATCTCTCCAGCCCCTCCCTCTATAGTTATTAACATTTGTGCTGTGTCAGAAACTCTAGCACTTCCAACTCATGAGTAATAAATTTCTGCTACTATTTATTAAAAGTGGTTCAGAGTTTCTAAGTTTCTACTATTTTTGGTATAACCCCAATAGCTAGTCACTCTATTCTTTTCAAGAATTTTGTTTTCCTTAGTTATCTATATTTTCAGGAATGCCTATAAATTTTAGATGAAGAATAGATGCATGCAAATTTATGTCTTAATTAAAGGTATGTTTAATGGGTATTTATATATTTTTGAGACAGTGAGTCATGTGGCATTGACTCCACTATACAGCATAGAATAACATGAACTCCTGATAATCCTACCTCCTACATACAATTCCTGTGTGCTTAGATCATCGAGGCTGGTTTATGTGATGCTGGGGATCAAACCCAGAACTTTGTGCATGCTAGGCAAACACTGTACCAACTGAGCCAAATCCTCAGTCCTTTTTTAATGTTTTTATTTATTTTTTTATTTGGGGATCTTTTGTGATAGGGTCTCATTTTAGCTCAAGGTTTATCTGGAACTTGGTCTATAGTCCAGGCTGGACTCAAACTCATGGTAATCCTTCTGTCTCATCCATCTTAGTGCTTGGATTAAAGACATGTGCCACCACACCTGAACCCAGCTGTTTCAAAAGTTGTAATTGTTTATACACAAAATACACTAAAACTTATTTTGGGGAATATTTACTGTGGTCTAATTTTGTTTTTTATTCTTATTTATAGAAACACTCACCATTCAAAAGCTTCCATTTTTTTTAGAAAGTCATCAAATTGTCCTTTCATTGTTAGGAAAAACAGGGTCCATGTTAACTTTCAAGACATTGCTGCAAAAACTGACAGGTCGATGCAATGTTTTTGTGTGGATGACAGGGTAATTTTTGTTTATACTGCTGGGGTTGGAACAATAGACAAGCCAGTAAAGCACATGTCTCACAAGTACAATGACCTGTGTTCATTCCCCAAAGCCCATGAATACATGTTGGGTGTGGTGGCATATATCTATGCTTTCAGAGCTGGGGAGTCAGAAACAGAAAAACCCTTAGGTCTCCTTGGGCTACCAGTCTAGTCCACTTGGTGAGCTCTAGGCTAATGAGTGACACTGTCTCAGAAAAGGTGGACAGCATTGCTGAGTATGACATCTAACATTTTCCTCTGCCTTCCACATATACACATGCAAACACACACACACACACACACACACACACACACACACACACACACATACACACTGTAATATTTATCTTCTTGTTGTTGGGACAAAACACTTGACCAGTAGCAACCTGTTAAAAGAGTTTATTTCTTATTATAGTTTCAAGGGAAAATTTCATCATGGTGGAGAAAACATGGCAAGGACAGATAGCAGTGCATCACCTCTTACCACACCAGCTGAGAGGAAGCAGTTTGTGTGAGCTATCTTGCAATGGCAAGGGAGGCTGCAGTATAGAAATCTCAAGACCCAAGCCAGGAGGCAGAGGTAGGAGGAGAGCCATGAGTTTGAGGACACCCTGAGAATACAGAGTGAATTCCAGTTCAGCCTGGGCTAGAGTGATACCCTACCTCGAAAAACCAAAAACCAAAACAAAACAAAAAAATCTCAAGACCTACACCTAGTGGCATATCTCAGCTTACAAAGTTTCACTAGCTGGGGATGAAGTATGAGAGTTAATCATGAACATGTGAAGCAATGGGGGACATTTTGCATTCAAAAACACATACGTGCATTTTAAAGAAATAAATAATTAAAAATTTGATTGCTTCTATCAGATTAGTGATTTATTGAAAACTATCAAGTCATCTTAGTTTCAGTTTCCAGATCTAACAATGAAGAGAAAATAAAGTATTGCTAATTTGCATATTGAATGACTTTCATACTTACAAACTTTGCAAAGGGCATGAGAATTACTGGTAGTCAATGGGAGAAGCACATACACATATTCTTACTAGTAACAGCATTGCTACTTAACACAATCTGCAAGGTGCATTTGAATAATGAATCCCACTGCTATTATTTCATTGCTAACATCCCTGTTCACAACCACTCCACCCTTTCTCTTTCCTGCTGGACATTACTTGCCATTGGTTAACTTTGCAGGGATAGACTGAATAATGTCCCCCGAAGTATTAATTTCCTAAAATTCCTTTAAATTGTGAATGGATAAAAGTACCTTGCAAGGTGGGTTTTTTTTGGTATGTAAGATTAAAAGTCAATAAAAAATAATAATTAATTAAAAAAAGTACCTTGCAGATGTCATTGAGTTAATGTCTTGAATTGGGAAGATTACTCTGAATTATTCAACTAGATCCTGGTTGGAATCTGATAAGTTCTTATAAGAAAGAGGCAGATGGATTTTGAAACTGCAGAAAAAAACAGTATGACCAGGAAAGCAGAAACTAGAATAATGTGCCAACAAGCTGAGGATGGTGGCGTGTGCTAGGATATTGGGAAGGAAAGACCTGGATTCTGCCCTGGCACAGGGAATCAACCCCACTGTGACTGTGACCATAGTCCAAAACATAGATCTTGGGATTTATGGTCTCTAGATCTCTGAGAAAAATTAATCTGTGTTGTTGTAAGATACTAACTTTCTGATAATTTGCAATAGCAGTTTTAAGATAAGTAATATATGTGAAAAGTATTATTTTGTAGAACTAATTTATGGTTTCCCAAATCTTGATTTCATATTGTATTGTAGACTACAGTGGCTTCGAACATGTTGTACCAGTGAAAATACTTCCTCACTGATATCTCACATGGGAACAATATATGAGAAACATAAACATGGTATCTTTTCTATTTATATTGATATTATTTTAATAAAAATCATAAACTGATTAATGTGTATACATTAACAGGATACAATATGGTGCTTGACTATGTGTTCTTTAGGATGAATCAACAAGCCAGTTATGTCTTTCACTCTATTCTTCATAAAAATGCATTTAAAATTTACTTTGGCTTATTTTGAATAAAGCAGTACTTTGCTATTGAATATAGCCACGAAATAATGTAATTGATGCCAAAAACATATTTTTCCTATCGAGCTGATGTTTTGTAGCTTCTAGCTGACATCCACAACTTCTTGTACCCCCACTATCCTGGAATAACTACCACTCTTTCTCTAGTGATATGTTTTTCATTTTTGATTCCTCATATGAGTGAAAATATTTATCTATGTTTTACCCAGAATCCACTCACAGCATGTTCCTCCATACACTCCAAGGCAGGCCAATATACCCAGGCATGTGTAGCTCCAAATAACACATTTTATTTTCAATAATACA
The DNA here is from genome assembly GCA_036365145.1 of Orientallactaga sibirica. Lineage (NCBI taxonomy): Eukaryota > Metazoa > Chordata > Mammalia > Rodentia > Dipodidae > Orientallactaga > Orientallactaga sibirica. The sequence goes on from JAEOAD010000001.1 coordinate 61,271,165, forward strand.
AGTTAAAAGTAATCTGAATTTTCCTAACCCAATGTGTAATTCCTCCAGTACTATCTGAGCACTGGTTCCCTGCTCTACCATGGATTCCCAAATGTATAGCTGCCTAAGTTCCTCTTAATTTATGGTTTATATTGGCATATAACCCAGGCAAAGAAACAAATATGACTTAAATCATCTTTAGATTATTTCTAAAACTAATGATAATGCATGCAAATAGATATTATTTTATATTGTCTAGAACATAATGATGAGAAGAAACTTTGTACAGTAGAAATATAATTGATTTTTCTGATATTTTTGATGCCCCATTGGTTAAATTCACAGATGAAGAATCTGAGAAACAGAGTAGCAAATACATAATTCCTGAATGACGCTAAGAAGTGAAGCATACCGAGAGTATTAATTTAAAATGAGAGACTGATGCCACAAAGTTGAGAGCTGAATCAACAAAAATTTGTAATGGGTGGCTCAGAACCAGTAGAGTAAGTACTGAAATCATGTGAAAACATCTCCTTGTCTGATCAGAAAAGAAGTTCAGAGTAACTGGACACTTCTGTAATATTTTGTATACTGAGGCCATTTATTACTGGGGGGCTGAAGATATTCCTCCAAAACTTCAAATCATTATGCTTAATTGCCTTGACTTTGAAATGCAGCTCAAATGAAAGATTTCCACTAAAGGAAAGTGTCCATAAATCAAACATAGATTAAGATTTGAGGAACTCAGTCAAGGCATTGCTCTTTTTGCTTAAACTTATAAAATCCCAAAGGTCAGATCGGATCCAGTGTTTGTGAACAGTAAAACCATAAGGCCAAATTCACTCTAGTATTTCAACAACTTTGACTTTGGCATCAACCTCTAAATGGCTAATGATATATGCTGCTAATAACCTAAAGACTGATGTCATGGTAGAATTCTCCAGAGAGCAATATATAGTTTCAACTGTTCTAGAATAAGAGCAGCTTTAGAAGCTATTTTTGACTCACAATGCTATAAATTATATATTATTATATTATGTGACTGTTACGCACCATGACTAGTTATCCATATATCATTGTGATTTACTACATACAAAGTGGAAAGGAAACAAGATTACTTATTCTTTTTTTAAAGCCTACATTAAGACTTCCAATGCAAGTGCCTGCTGAGTTTCAGCTTAGCAATGTGTTAATTCTTGCAATGGCTAAATCAGTTATCTGGCAGAATTAAAGATGCCACTTGAAATAATGCCTATTACTGCTCTCACCTGTGTTGTTACATCTCTATTAATATTGCCTCAGCACCAGAGAAGTGCTTATTTTGAAGTGGCTGGTTCAGAAAGTTTCACTGTTCTGAATTCAAACACTATGGTCTGTTTTTATAGTCTGTTCTGCCACAATAAATCTCTCAATATGTAAACATCATGTCCTACCTCTATGAAAAAGAAAACTTTGAAGCAGTTTTCAAATGCAATCATTAAAAGAATAATGTATGTTTAATAGGGTAACCAATTTTTCTCTGATTGGACAAAAGTCCTCAATGGGAGAAAACTCATACCTGGTACAGAGACCAAGCCAGACACCTATGACTAGGAAACTCATTGACTCCAGAGTGAAGCTCACACTGCTCTTTGGCTTAGAAGAGTAGGTATACACATCAAAAAATCTTTCATATAACTATGCTGATTCCCTTTGATCTAAGATGCTCTCACTCTTGGTTGGAATATCTTCTTATTTTACAGGTGGCAGAGAGTACTTGGGGAACCAAGATCCACTGATGTGATAAGAAACGATAGCCCACTGCCTATCACATACATTGCAAAGGAAATGGTGAATTTAACGTGAGTACCGCTATCACCACTAGCCTGACAACCAGCTCCATGGAGATGGAGACAACACTGTGATCACTCAAAACTCATCAAAACAAAAATTCAGAGGCTTCAGAGGGCTCAAAACTAAAAACACTTCTAACATGCCTACTAAGTAACAGGGAGAATTCCAGAATGGGGAGATTAAAGATTGTAAGAGGCACAGGGTGGGCAGGAATATTCTGAGGAAAACTTCAGCCTCCCCAGAGAAGTACTGAGGTCTTCCTAACCTTACAGTGAATACAAATAACCCCTCTGAGGAGGGTTCTCAGTGGAATGGGGGTAGAGTGAGGGGATATAAAATTATAATCCAATAGGAATATGATAACATGTAATATGTTCATATAGTAAAGTACATAATTAAAAATAGTATCTGCATGATTATTGATAATGAATATTATTTGATAATTCTAAATTAATGGTTTTATAATGAATATGTGCTAATATATTTTTAATAAAATACAATTCTATTAAACATATACTTCATGATATATATTACTATAAAAATCTTATCTAAATAGATGAATATCCCAAGATACATATATCAGAATATTCCTAAAATGTTGGAAATAAGAAAGCACTGATATTTTCTTTTTTCAAGCAGGCTTGGCATTGTTTTTAAAATCATATAAAACATCAAAGTTTATTCCTACTGATTAATATGATACACCCATGTGTTACTGAGTTTTTACTCAAAAGCAACAAAATAAAGACTACATATCCTAGTGTATATTTTGAGAAATACACATTCACAGGTAACCTATAATATATTGAGATAAAGAATATTCTGGAAAATGTTCTTTCTTGTCATGTTCAATCAATTTATAACCCACTTTCTTCCTCCACATATATGGTAATAAGATATTTTTGAATGTTAGGGTATGTGTACACAGTTTGTGTTTATGTGTCTCTGTGTATGTGTATAATAGGAGTGTGGGCACATGTGTGCTGAGGTTGAGGACAACGTTGGGTGTTGGTACTTACTTCCCAGTTTCTTTGAAACCAGATCTCTTTGTAATTCTCTGCTGCATGTACCTAGCTAGTTGGCCTGTGTGCTTCCTGGGATTCTCCTGTCTCCTTTTGCCATTTTGCCCTGGATAAGATTATAGATGTGTGCTACCACAAATTGCATTATATAAGTTCTGGAAATCCAAACTCAGGGCCTTCCATTGCCATGGAAAGTGCTTAATGACTGAGCCATCTCCCCAGTCCAACAGTCTGATTCCTTGAACACAGATTTGTTTCATTCAATAAAGATTTGCACATAAACAGGATAGTGTATTTTAGTTTTAACTTTATTACTGAAATTTTAAGAAATTTTAAGAAATGTATTCATATTTTTCACCAAGATACACTCTTTTGGTTACAATAATATAAAATTTTTGCATTCTAAGGATTGGCATTTTAATATACTTTATTTTTTTAAATTTGTGTTTATATGTGGTCTTTTGGTCTGAGAAAGAGACTTAGCAGTATGGCTGCTAAGTATGGCTGCATGTTATACTGAAATTAAAGAAATGACAGTTGCAAATCAAGTGAAGTCTAGACTAGAGTATAAGGAAAAGCATGATATCTAACTGCAAATTAGGCCACTAGCAAGTATGATGAGCTTGGCATCTACAACCAGAGGAGAGGAACTTAGTGACAATGAATTATTAGTCTTACAAAAATGATGTCATAATTGTTGTTCAGAATTGTTTGTTAGGGAAGTGCAACAATTAGTATGATGCCATTGGTGGTAATTTCATGGTTTTATCATTCTGATACACACTATAAACACTACTGGGAGAGATGGCTTAGCAGTTAAGGCATTTGCCTGTGATGCCTAAGGACCCAGATTTGATTCCCCAGAACTCACGTAAGCCAGATGCACACAGTGGTGCAAGCATCTGGAATTCCTTTGCTGTGGCCCTTGCATACTCACATTCTCTATCTCATAGAGAACTCACATGAAATTTGGACAGTTTCTTATCTAATGGTAAAATTAAGAAAAAATATATTTTGATTCACTGTAATATAATACAAAATAGATTATTATCAAGTTGTTTAATGTTCTTATTCATGATTCTTTAAATGATTTGTTAATATAAATATTCCTTTTCCCCCGATTTTAAAGTTTTTTTAATGAAACATAATCCTCAGTTCAGAAAAGTTTTATTTAGACTTCCCTACTTGCAGGGGGTAAAAGCTCAACTGGGTTAGCTTAATTAAAACTGGATTTTAGGAAATTATACAGTGGCAGTATAGGGAATGTGAATGTCAGAGAAATTTAAGCAAAAGTAAAGAGCTTTCCTGGAACTAGAGCAGAGCATGAATTCCATGAACTTAACCAGAAAGACTTAGTGAATTTTAATCTGTACATTTCTGCTCTCTCATTGTGAAGTAAAGCACTAGTAGTTATTGTGCTATATCCCTTAACCCATCTTAAAACAATAGCTGAGAAATGGTTAACTTTTGGTGTTTACCCCTTTAATGGGGTTCATTTATTAAAGAACTCAGTAATTGGTTCCAGCATCCTCTTGGTTGGAGAGATTTATTTAGTAGGAGTTATACAACCCCCAGCAAATCCCACACAAATATAAAGCAAAAGAAGGAAAGATCTTATATTTTATTTTTTTAATTTTCATTAAAAAATATCTCAGGGCTGGAGAGATGGCTTAGTGGTTAAGGTGCATGCCTACAAAGCCTAAGGATCCAGGTTTGATTCTCCAGGTCTCACGTAAACCAGATGCACATGGTGGTGGCTGGTGCCTGCATCTGGAGTTCTTTTGCAGTGGCTGGAAGCCCTGGTGCACCCATTGTCACTCTCTCTCTCTCTCTCCCTTTTTCTCTGTCCCAAATAAATAAATAAATAAATAAATAAATAAATAAAAAATGTCTTTAAAAATATTTTACTTATTTATTTGCAAGCAGAGAGAAAACAGACCCAGAGGAGAGCACTAGGATCTCCAGATTTGTGCATCTGGCTTTACATGGGTACAGGATAATCAATCTCACATTGTTAGGCTTTACAGGCAGACATCTTAACCACTGAGCCATTTTTTCCAGCCCTGTTGTTATTTATCAATCAAGTCCGTTTTCTACTTGGTTATTAATAGTAGTTGTTTCTCATATTATAAAATAATTATTAAACACTATATACATGGGTTTGGCAATTCAAAAGGTTGGGTAAGGAAATGGAAATTAAATAACTGAGAACTCATGAAGATAGATAGATAGAGATAGATAGATAGAAAAACTAAGAGTTCAAGAACTTCATTCAGCAATTATAACTTTGTCAAAAGTTGAAACTAAGTTTGATAATGACAAAAATGAGGTAAGGTAATCATGTAGCAAGAAAGAAGTTGATGGAAAAATGGAAATAGAAGATCTCAAGAAGGCCTATAGAGAAATACATAGTTCATATATAAAGGACGTCAATGACTTTAGAAACTTGCGTTCTGACTATCACCTGGCTATTACCATTTATGGATGTTGCACTTAAAATTCAGTGTGGTTCTTCTTGTGTAAGATATTTTTCTTTTCCTTTTTTAAATTTATTTTTTTATTTATATTAGTCTAATTTTACATTCATAATGGTGACTCCATTATCCTCCTCCCTATCCTCCCTTTTCCAAAGGGGACCCTCATCAATGGGGGATGTGGGTCATACATTGTGGGGGTAGTCAAGAGTTCTGGGGGGTAGGCCAAGTCTGTATGCATAATGACCCAACTTGTGGCTCTAACATATTTTCTGCCCTCTCTTCTGCGAATTTCCTGAGCTACATTGGGGTCATTTTAGTTCTACTTCAGTGATGAGGTTTTGGAAGCCTCTGTGTCTCTGGATATCTGGCTTAGCAGGAGTTGGATGTTCTCTGTGTTTATCTCCTTCAGTCTTTTTCTGGTGTCATGATCACCAAGAACGCTGTACCCTTGCCCTTCCCCTGCATTACTCTCTGGTTCCAGCTGGGGCCCTGGTAAGGTGTGATTGGCTGGTCCTTCCTTAAAAAGATAAGCAAATTCTCCAATGGAGAGAGAAGTTAGTGGTAGATAGATGGGATGGATAGATATTTTAGAGGAAATTTTATATGCGTAGGCCCTCTTCTCGCCCACATTTGGTGGTGTCTTGATCTTTGAGAGTAAGCTCATTTTTGTACATGGTTTTGACTTATTTCCCAGTTCCAGCAATGAGTTCCATTCCACTGAGTGGATCTATTAGTATTTTCCAAAGTGGTCCCAAAACTACAATAGCTGGGCAAACATCCTATCTATCCTTGAGGTCCAGGCTGTACTTGATGAGTATTCATTATTTTGTCAGAGACATTGAATAAGCTATCCATGACCCTCAGAAGTCTATATATCCATAGGCTTCTAAAGCATAATTCAAAACAAAGTAGTAAATACAGGAAATATTTTACACTTTAATTGTATATTTTGGGGAGAAAATCATCTGTTTACCACTAATTCATAGAAAGGCTAAACTATTATTCCTACTGAATCCTAGACCTGTTCTATTTATGATTTTGTATTCACTTATTGGTCTGGTAAAATAGGAACTTAAATCATTATGATCTTAAAGAATAGTACTGGACATAAAAAAGAAGAAAATTGAAGGTAACTGCTAAGATACACTCATAATCTTTCTTCCAAGGTAGAATAGACCTGTAGGATGGATGCCCTTTGACATTGATGAGGTTGGCTCTCAATACAGTTATTACTATCTTTCCTTAGCTAATACTATTACTGGTCTGTTGAGAACAATTATGAGTTCATAAGAAATGATTGGGGGTTCGAATGGAAAGCACAGTATGATCTAGCAGGTTGTATACACCTGAATGCCATTTAAGGGCTCATTTTAAATCTTCAGTACATTCTTCATTCTTTCTGTCTCTCCCATCATCATAATTCCTATTTCATTTTTCTAGACTGGGAATCTGTTTGATACTTGTGAGCATGGCATTGTAGTTGATGTGTTCACTTGGTATTAGTAGAAAGATGTATGAAAAATTAAGGAGTTGTGTAGGTCATCATTTTTTTATGAATGATATAGCTGATATAAGGAGGAAATACACTTGAAGCTAAAATAGATTTGTACTTTTGGATTTTGATCTTAAAACATTAATGAGAGTAAATTTAAGTAATATATACTTATATATTACTTTTGTCATCATTTTATGACAGGGTTCCTAAAGGGTTTCAGTGGCACACTTCTAGCAAGGTTCCAAAATCTTCCAAAATCATTACTAGCTTGGAACCAAGTATTCAAACACATGAATCCATGGGGTGACATTTTATATTCAAACAACCTCAGTAAATTTAATAAAGATAAATTTGATATTCTTAAAAATATACCTCTGTTGCTAGTAATAATTTTAAGGTAAATAATAATTAAGTGCAGGTTCTATAAAGAAACTCTGTTACTTTTATAAAATGTTCTTAAATAGAGGAACAAATTGTTTGAATTATTTATTTATATTTTTATATGCTGTTTTGCAAGCTGATAGAAAGACAGAGATACACAGAGACAGAGGGAATGGGCATGCCAGGGCCTCTTATCTCTGCAAAAGAACTCCAGATTCATACACCATTTTGCACTTCTTGTTTGACTTGGGTACTGGGGAAAGTACTGCAAGGAAGTGCCTTTATCTGTTGAACCATCTCTTCTGCCCCAACAAACTCTTTTAAACCAACCATTAACTCAATGGAAGAATATTTATTTAAAAAATTCCTTTACATATATGGTTATCCCTTCTATCTAGTACTAACTTCTTTCTCCGTTGGAGAATTTGCTTATCTTTTTCCAGGTGGACAACGAACCTGAAGGAGGATCAGCTAACCACACCTCACCAGCTGAAACCATAGAACAATGCAGGGGAAGGGCAAGAATACAGCCTTCAAAGCGATCACAACACCAGAAAAAGGCTGAAGGAGATAAACACAGAGAACATCCAACTCCAACTAAGCCAGATATCCAGAGACACTGAGGCTCCCAAAACCTCATCAAGGAAGCAGAACTAAAATGACCCCAATGTGGCTCAGGGAAACTTGCGGAAGAGGGGACGGAAAGATTGTTAGAGTCACAAGTTGGGGCACTATGCACAGAGACTGGGGCCTATCCACCAGAACTCTTGAGTAAAATCACAATGCATGACCCACATTCCCCATTGATGAGGGTCCCTTTGAAAGTGGGAGGACGGGGAGGAGGACAATGGAACCAATACTATGAATGTAAAATCAAAATAATATAAGTAAAAAATATATATTAAAAAAAATTCCTTTACATAACTTTAGTTGTGGAAAAGTGAAAAATCACCTAGATGATTCTTATATTTGAATAGTTAATGAAATTCACAATGTTTTTGAGATATTAATAAACATCAGATGAAAATTATATAGGATGATGAAAGGAGTATTTAGAAAAATAAATTTGCCTTTACGGTATTTTTTCTCATTAGAGAAGTCCCATCTCCTCATTTTCTGCACAGGGGCTTGATATTCCTTCTTGCACAGTCAGTTTTACCTTTGCTAACTATGTTCAAAATACAGGGATAAGATTTCACATCCAGGGATGGAGAGGTGGCTTAGCGGTTAAAGAGAATATTGTGAAGCTTAAGGACCCACATTCTACTCTTCAGGTCCTAAGTAAACTAGACACAGAAGGTGACACAAACATGCAAATTCACACATGCATACAAGGTGGCATGCCCATCAGTGGCTGGAGGCCCTGCTGTGCCAATATTCTCTCTCTCTCTTTCTCTGTCTCATTAAAAAGAATAAAATAAAGGCCACTCTGTTGGACTTGCCTCAAAAAAATGAAAAGGTTGCATATCCAGCATTAACTTACCTGCCATGCAAAATGGCAGAAGCAGCTAATGAAAAGAATGCCATAATTCTCCCATGTGAATCAGCTTTTGGTCACTCAGAATTATAATCCCTGTGTTGATGATATTATAGTATTATGAACGAATGGTTCTTAAATTATCTCTTGCTATGTTTTATAGTGACTCTTAAAAGTGAAAGTGTTTATAAATTTTGCTTTACTTTGCAATACCATTTAAACAAAATGCATCTTCCTTTATATGAGCCTAGTCGAAGCCCACACTATAAGTTCACCAGCAGCACAGTCAAACTGGGGTATACTTGATTACCGAACCAATAAAGGCTGTATCAAGACTAGATTATGCTGAGGCTGAGGAAAACATTTTGCAAATGGAATATGTGTACAATAATCTAAGTTTGTGACACTTGCTTTAAAGCATTCGTGTGCTTCTGAATCAAAAATGGCTTTTCAACCCAAAACTAAATAGCCTGGTCACTTTTGAAATTTTTTTGTTTTGTTTTGTTTTGTTTTGTTTTTGTTTTTTTGTTTTTGCACTTCCAAGTCTCTAAATGATGGGTGGGAGTTATGTTTGCTCTATTTTCTGTTGTACTAAAAGGTCAATACATTAAGATTTTCATATATATGAGATCTTAGCTGGGTCTATTTACACACCCTTGGTTGGATTATGAAGTAATTAGCATTGCCCTTATGCCATCCTCTTTCTGGATGTGCATGTGGAGCTTCACATTGCACTGCCATGCATGTTGGCTCTGGAGAAATGAATGTTATAAGAGTTCTTAATCTTTACTATAGGGCATGTTACTAAGTGTGATCTTGGCAATCACTGAATAATTTGACATATTTGGAAGTACAAACTAATTTCACATATGACTTTAAGCCAACTTCATCATATTCATATTTTAAAAATATATCACATGTAACCTGCCACATTGAAAAGTCTGCATTTTACATCAAAATCCTGCCTTACAAAATCAAAATTCATTTCAGCTCTGTATTACTCTATACGAGAACAAGCAATGATTATGGACTTTTAGACTATGTGGTCCTCAGGAACAACTATGCCATTTAGGGGACCACCCTTTTGTCTATCCTTCCATTTATACAACGTCTCATTTAATAGGCTATTATCATGCCAGACAGTAAACCTGATTGACACTCTGACACTGGGGAGAAATAAGGCAGCTACACTTTGTTCTTTCTTTGGTGAAGCATCTAGTAAGTTCAAGCAAACAGCCACAAATTGGGTTTCAATATACAAAGACAATATTTTGAATTAATCCGATGACATGAGGGAGTTATTAACTCTGACTAGAAAACTGAGGAAATTACTCTAAGAGAACATGCATTTGAGGTGCCTCTTGAAGTCTGAGCAGGGGTTTTCTAGGCATTCATGAAATATTAACAAAATTAGACATGTGATAGAACATGCTCTATCATGAAGAGAAGTCTAAGATAGTTGTAATATACGGGGTATAAGAAAGTGGGGCAGAAACTGCACATGTACATACAGGCAATATTGTAACTGTCCTGGACAGATGAGCTAGTCCTAATACTAATAAAAAAATCTATGCCCATTTAATGAGATCCCAAAAGAAAAACAAATTATACATATTATTCTAATATTCAAATAATATTGGAAAATACTTATGAACATTCTCAATATGCAATGCAAGCAAGGAAAATGAGATTCAAAATGCAAATACCAAATATAGTAACGGTAGTAAGATCATTGGAACCCAGTTCTGATTTTAGCATCCTTTTAAAAAATATTTTTATTTAATTAGTTGAAGAAGAGAGACAGAAAGAGAGAGAGAATGAATGGACATGCCAGGGCCTCTTGCACATGATGGCCAGACACATGGGCTACTTAGTGCCTCTGGCTTTATGTAGGTATTGGGGAATAAAATCTCGGCCATCAGGCTATGCAAGCAAGTTCCTTTAACCATTTTAATATCACCAGCTCTCAGAATTCTTTTTTTTTTTTTAAGATCAAGTTACCCTGGGTCATGTGTGCAATAGAAAATTCAGTAGGAAAATAAGTAAATAGCAGCAGTCATAAAATAGAAGTAACAAACATCTCAGAGGAAATCAGTGAACAGTCTGGAAATAATTCAAAGAAATGATAAATGTAAGACAACATTCAGATGTGGATAGGAGACATTGGAGATGATTTAGAGAAGAATTCATGGGACTTGAATATCTGCATGCTAAACATGAGATAGGTTGGAATGACCAAAAACTTGCCCATTTAATCATGAAGTTAGATGCCATATATCCTGCTCTGTGTAGCAGCTCATCACACTACTTGGACAATCAGCTGTGCAAATATGAGTAGGCCCCTGAGATGCCTGCAAATATGTTCTCTGGTTGGAATGTGATAAGAGCATGGTAGCTTCAGTGTCAGGAAAGCCGGCAGTGCTGGACAGAGCCTAGAAAAACAACTTAATAGAACACTTCCTTTTAAAATTAATTTATTTTCATTAGCATATAAAGAATTGTTTTTATTACATTATATTTTGAATAATTTATGTATAATTTTTTCCTTTTTCAATGTAAAATGCCTCTTAATACAAGCTTTCTATAGTCAAACATTTACCAATAGCTACCCAGTTGGATCCCGCTACTGTTTCTCAGTAGATCTCTACATAAACTGCAAGCTGTTGTCTTGAGACTCAGCTCTCTTCAGTTGGCTATTCCCTTTCTGTTTTGCATTAGGCCCTCACATTGTGATTCCTTGCCTTTCTCTCTCTTGGTGTGCTCTCATTTGTCATATCCATTTCCCAGAAGCTATCTAGAAACATATAACTCAGAAGTACTATTTTTGATAATCTGGGAGAAATTTCTATTTTTTTGTGAACATAACAATATTAAAGGTTTTGTTTCTTTATAATTTATCTTATATTCACTATTTAAAAATTAAATATTGACAGGTATGGGGCTGTACATCTTTAATCCCAGTACTCAGGAGGCAGAGATAGAGGATCACTGTGAGTTTGAGACTACATAGTGAATTCCAGGTCAGCCTGGAGCAAGATCCGATCTTGAAAAGCACTCCCAAAATTAAATAAATAAAAATGAAATGTAACTTTGAATCTATACATGTAACTGTTTCTGTAAATTGCTGACATTTTATTATTGTCATGTTGTATTTTGTGGAGGTTTTTTTGTCAACTGATCCCCATTTTTCTCTTATGTACCTTTTTATATGGTGCCTTATTTTAGTTTGATATTTTTAATTTTCAGTTAATTCTGTCAGTACTGACACCAGGTTACATGTACACATTGCCTTTTGACAAATACACAAAAGCTAGCATTTATCTTTCGATTAAGATGATTCTTTTTTATTCCAAATGATCTACATGTCTCGTGTCTAGGAAATTATTGTTGTGTCTATAGAAAGAACTAGATATTGCATGGGTTAGTGATCAAATTTATTCTAATCCTTCTCTCTGTGTTACTTTTCCACGGTAACCTTATCCTTAGTAACCTCTGTGTATGAGGTTCAAATGTGCAAACCTCTGGGGACTGACTTCAACAGTCACAATCATACCTATGACCTCCACATTACCCTGGGAATGAACAGTTCCTCAAATACTGGAAGGTGGAAATCTGATGAGATTACTATATTTATTTTTATTTATCTGCCTTATATTTTCTTCTGAAAATGATGAAAAATAATTCCTAGGTAATTTTTAAGGAAATGTGACCCTAAATTTGTCTCAACATACCTACCTCCTCTTTCAAACCATAAGGGTAAAAAACTCTCTCTTATGGACTGCTTACTATCTAACCTCCTCTTTATGATAGTGGGTTTTGATTTGATGTTAGGTACATGTTCTACTCTGTACTTCATATTTTTCTAAATATGTTGATATTCAACATAATAAGAGAAAATATTCTACAAGGCTATTATTAATTGTTAATAAGCCGAGACACATAAACATCAACGTAAATAGCTACTGTCATATCCTACTTAGCAACCTACATGTTAACCATGGGGGCACATAAAATGGTGGTCCCATAAAGTTATAATGGAGTTGAAAATTTCTAACCTCCAGTGATATAGTCATAGTTATATCATAATGAATGAAATACATGCTTGTTGTGAACATGTTTACTGTGCTATCAGTCAAATAAATTCCTGGTTATAGTAAAAAAATTACTTTAAAACAATATGATTCTGACAACTAACTCATCTCTCTCTCTTCCCCCCTCCTCTCTTCTTATTCTTCTTCCCTCACCTCTAGAAACAATGATGTGCTTGCATTTACTTAGGCCTTCTTTAGTTTAAGTTTCTTCCAATATGTTTTATAGATTTAATTTTATATGTTATACTTATTAAATTTGTTCCTAAGTATTTAATTGTTTTGGATAGCTTGTCTTTAACTTAATGGATACATAAAATGATAAAAATGTACATATTATTTGGACTTCATTTTATGTTACAATAAATATATGCATTTTGTGATGTCTGGATTAGTATAAACACACCTGTCTCCTCAACAGCACTTTCTGAAATGCCTCAAGGAGCCAGTTGTGCTATTTGACCTTCCTATACTCACACAAGCCAAATCAAGAGTAGTTGGATACCCACCATGGCTGTGTGCTGCTATTACACTTGTGTGAGCATCACATCAGGTTGCTTGCTGTTGAGTGGCTTAGACCACAGAGTTGCTTGGACTCGGCCATTTTTTTTTTTTTTTATGATTGGTTTCTCAGTTATGGTGGAAGATTTGGCATAGCATAGGGGGAAGCTGGCATTTTTAATTTACTCCTTTTATTTGCCAAGTCATAGAATTCAAAATTTTATTCATTTCTGCCCAAATGAAATCTGAAAGTAGAACTATGGTTTTAATTTGAATTCAAGGTTTTTTTTTTTTTGTGTGTGTGTGTGTGTACTAGACTAATCTAAATGACAGAAAAAAGAATAATATTTTTACCAAATTTTGCTATTTTCTTTTAAAAGTATTACAAAGCTTAGAGAGATGGTTTAGTATTGAAGAGCTTTCAGTACAAACACAAAGATCTCAATTTGGATGTCTAACACCTAAGTTGGAAAAAAAGAAAAGTCTTGACATATGGCATGCACCTTGTCATGTTTTAAATGTAAATGTCCCCATTGCCTCAGGTTATATTTATTTATTTCCCTACTTACTTACCAGTTGGTGGAGCATTTGGAAGTTGGAGCCTTGATAAAGGATGTGTGTTTCTGGAGATTGATTAGTCTAGCCTACTTCAGAGTCAGCTCAAACTTCTGTTCTCTCTACTGTTAATGTGTGATTAGAAGTGAGCCAGGTTCCTTTGCCATGATGAAGCTTTCCTTTGAAACTGTAAGCCTGAAATAAACTGTTTTGTCCTATAAGCATCTTATTATTGGGTATTTTGCACCAGCAAGGAGAAGCTAACTGCAGCATGCCTATAATCATAGCACCTGTGAGGCTGACAGAATGACCTCTGGACTTGCTGGCCAGCTAGCCTAGCAGAATTAGTCAACTCCAGATTCAAGGAGTAATCCTTGCTCAGAAATATGGTGGAAAGTGATTGCAGAAAACACCTGATATGGATACCTGGTCTACAGATGTATGGGCATTTACATACACGTTCCTATGTAACATGAACACACAAGCACACATGCATGCTTACTACACATATATTCATATATACAAATTAATATAAATCATTAGATCACTGACACAAAAGAAAGAATATAGCTTTCAAATATACAAATTAAGATTTGAAAATTGTTTAAATCAATAAAGAGAAACAAGATTCTGAAAACAAAACTTATATATTTGTATGGTACATATGATTTGGCATGAAAAGTTTGATGAAGTAATTTTATTCACAATATTTCAGCATATTATAATAATGTAATTACATATAGTTATAATAACTCTACCCTTATATATATAATTATGATAAATATGTACATACATGGATTTGACAAACTCTCATTTTAAATTCACTCAACAAAAGCAGAATAAAATAGATGGCGGAATATATGCCAAATATGAAAGAAGAAAAATTAATGTTCTTGAATAAATGATCTCTACAGTCTATTTTTTGCTCTAAAATCCTCTAATTGTAAAATTCAACAACACAGGAGACAGCGATCAACATATTTAACATTAGCATACATATATTTTGCTTTGGAATATTTCTTCATATTTTTTTCACACAGAATCTGGATGGAGGTTTTATGAATGTAATGATCATAAATATCTAGTATAAACACACTTAAATGCCAATATTAGTGAGGGTTTAAACTAGTGATGTGTCTAAACAGGTGACACAGTTCTGAATCTTATAAAGGAAGGAAGCTCACATCTTTTACTAGTTTGTTCCTGGCAATGAGCACTCTGTTGCTTTTTCTCCACCTTGGGGCAGGAAGAACAGGATATAAGCATTCCGATTGGGATACAGGTGGCCCGTGTCACTCAGGGATTACATAGATATTTATGCAATGTCCATGCTTTTGAGTAATCACATTTCCATCCATTTTCAATATTTGGTGATTAAGTGATAGGTGGTTAAGGTGAGGGCTTGTCCGATTGTTTATATCTCAGCATATTTGTTCCTCCTGTTGCCCAAAGGACTATACCCTGAGGATCCTGATGATGAAGAACGTGTGTCAGAAGTGAATAAAGGACTTCAGGATCAGACCTGTGCCTACTGAAGATAGAAATTAGCATATGAGCACATCTTCCTCTTCCCTATTTCGTTATTGTTTTTATTTTAAAATCACTTTTATTTCTTTGAGAGTGAGAGAAGCAGACAGAAATAGCGAGTGAGTATGGGCACAAAAATGCTTCCTGCCATGGCAAAGAACTCCAGGTGCATGCACCCTTTTGTGCATCTGACTTTATGTGAGTACTGGGGAATCAAACTTGGACCATCAAGTTTTGCAAGAAAGTGAATTAACCACTGAGCAATCCACCCAGTCCCACTAAATCATTTTATTTGACAAAACTGCAGTAAATCTTTATCCTGTGAACAAAATCAGCTATTTATTCAAGGTTATTCCAGGATAACATACACAAAAGAGATTCTACCATCTGTAATTCTCAGCCTAAAAGACTCAGATCAGGAATACAAAAGGTGGTACATCTAAAAGGTTTAACAATTTTTGAACACCTTTTTCCAGCCCAATTAATTCTCCAGAACAATGTAGCCCATTAGCAGAAGATGAGTGTGCTGCTGGTGTCTTCTGTTTGGTACTGAAGTCCTGGCAAAGATGAGTGGTATGGTGGGAATTCTTACTATTTGTTGAATGTATTTATTATTGCTATTGTTTTTATCATTATTATTATAAGGCTATAATATTTTAAACTGGGAGTTTTGTTCTAGAACCAAGAAGATGAAGATGCTTTGCAATGTCTTTAGGCAAGAAAATTTGTATTTTGGACAAAGTCAGTTGTGAAAAATGGTAGGATAAAAGATAGATTTTGTTATTTTTACAAAGTAGTTATATAAATACAGGTATTTGATGCATTAAACTATTTTTTAAAAAATATATATATGTATCAAATTATATTATGTTCATATATGAAAAATGTCATTAAAATTATTTACTTAATCAACAAAGATGGATCAGATTGTTGTCTCCCTGAGAATGATGGATGGGATTATAGGCATTTTATGTTTCTCACTTGAAGCTTTTAAGAGTATACAAAAACTGATTTACACCTGAATATAAGCAATTGCTAAAAATAGCATCAATGTGTGCTTAATCAGTATGTTTAAGAACTGTTCCAATATCTGTTCATCAGATATTTGGAGCATCAGTTTGATAATCAAAATGCTAATCTTCACAGGCCATTTGAAATCTAGTTGTGCTTGTAATAAACAAATCTTGGGGGCTACAATGTATTCTTTATGTTGCTGATATATATATATGCTTTAAATTCTTCCTAAAAACCAAAGAACTTGTCTCCTCCTTGTTTGTATTCCTGCCTCATAAATCCTACCAAGCAGATGTGTACACTTGTTGTCAGATGTATTTGTCACAGTGCAGACTGTCTCTTGCCAGCTTGTCAGCGTGTTGTTAGGCATGATTCATGGTCTGCTGTCAGTCCTGTAGTTTCTTTACAAAGGAGTGACTCTGACTTCCGGGCCTGAATAAAAAAGTCATCAGGGTGGTAATCAGTGATGTACAGAACTCAGCTAGCCCAGTGGTGCACGACGCTTTTCTGACTACCCTTGGTTGAGTCACTGCTCAAAGCTTTAACAATATGAAAAAAATAGAAAAAGAACAAAATAACAAGTATTAGCATTAGACTTAAAAGAAAAAAGTAAAATAAATGCACTTTTAATAAAAAGGTCATGCTTTTATACTGTCCTTTCTTATTGTGAAATTGAATCTCCTGGGGCTATCAGAATGCTGAACTACTGCCCAATTACCACATCATAAAACTGCTCCTTGAAGATGATGCATAGTGCAGGAATAAATTGAGAATTCTTACTTTCTGTCACTTTGTAAATCTAGTTCAAGCTGAACTCATCAACATAATCTAGTCATTTAATGAGGATGATTTATATAGAGAAGAATCATGTCCGCTCCAGGGCCAGGGGAGAAAGGGTAGGCTAGGAAGACATGGGGAAATGATGTAAAGTACAAATTCTTATTAAGCAAAATGATGTCAGCATGGACTTCAAGACAGAGTTAGTATTTGGTTGAAAATTACCATTTTTATTCTAGGGTTTTTTGATCCTGCTCTCCATAGTATATAAAATACTATTTTAATATTTTTAAAATGTAGACTCATATAATCAATATGGATAGCCAGTCATCAATATGGTCTTCTTCCCATGATTTTCACTAATAGCCATTGATGGTCAGTGACAGGAAGTTGGCATTTTATTCAGTTGGTTAGAATGAATATCACCAAAGGCACAAAAACTAACATGTGGTTGGGGGTTAAAAAAAAAAAAAAACAACCTTCTGCACTACTGGTGGTAATGTAATTAGTAAAGCCTTTATGAAAACCTTCTTGGAGGTTTATCAAAAAAACTTAAAGAAGTGGCTGCAGATATGGCTCAGTGGTTAAAAGTGCTTACCTCTTAAGCATGTGGCCTTCTCTAGCCTGGGTCAGCCAAGTTTGATTCTCAGAACTCACAGAGAAAGCTTGGTGTAGCCATGAAAATCTGTAATCCCATGGGTTATGGTGGGGCTCCAAACCAGACAATCCATAGCACTTGGTGATAGACAGCAGCTTCTAGTTGAGTGAGAGACACTGTCCCAATGTAATATAGGACATTCTCCTCTGGTCTCTGTGGGCACATGCAAAGGATGCATGCATTGGGACTCACAATATATATACTGCACATTATACACATCACACATAGCACACAAAGCACATACTCCACACACACACACACACACACACACACACACACACACACACACACACACACTATTAATATCTGATCCAGCAATCCTACATTTCAGTACGCCAAAGAATTGAAATCTGAGTATCAGAGATATTTGCATGTTCATGTATATGAAACAATATTCAAAAATAGTCATTATCCAAAATCAACTTAATTTATTGGCAGTAAGTTACTAGATGAGATCTCTCTCTCTCTCTCTCTCTCTCTGTCTCTTTCTCTCTTTCTCTCTCTCTCACACAAACACCCACACACAATCAACCTTAGGAAAGGAAGAAATAATGTAATATGCACAACATAGATAGAGCTGGAGGAGATAATATTCAGAGAAATAATGACCATACACAAGAACAAATACCAAATGTTCTTCTATGTGTAACTTAAACAATGGAAGAGAGATGAAAGTAGTCTTTACCAAAGGTCTTGTTCTTGAGAAGAGAAGATTGTATTAGAAAGGTTCAAAAGCCTTAGTTTCATAATAGGCATGTGTTTGATTTGTTTTTGAGATCTGATACAGTCTAGCAATTTAACCAATAGTTAAATGACAAGCATGAAGGAAGCAATTTGAAGAAGAATTGTGATGTGGTTTGAATATGGAATGTCATTTAAAGGAAATAGATTTGAATACTCAGTTATCAACTATTTTGAAGACTGCTGGGCTCCCCAAAGAGGAGCCTGGCTGGAGGAAGGAGATCACCAGGGGTAATCTTCGAAGAATATATTCACCCTTGGTACTGGTTTAACACTCTACCTCCTGTCTACTGTTCTGAGGATAGTTACCTGCTACAAGGGGCTGGGCCACTTTATCTTGTCTTCCCATTGATGAGTCAAAATAAAAATTTATTCCACCAAGTTGTTTCTGTCAGGTATTTTGGCCCACATAATGATTCTAAGCAGAGGAAAACTAAATTCACAGGTCAGGTGTACTTCTGTTAGCTTCGAGTGGAATGTCAAGAGCAGATGTTATACTAAGATTTGTGCATTTTAATGAAAGACAGCTCAGCTCTCATGATCTTGGATGTGTTAATTATTACTTTAGGGGCAACTCATCAAAGGACATAGAGTCCTGGAGTGCTTCTGCTCTCTGAGGATAAAATGGTACAGAGCAACTTGGTTCCAATAGTTCCAAGGACATTTTCTGAAGACAAACCACAGGTGTTGCATATTAAAAGGTAAAATAAGGCTGGAGAGATGGCTTAGATGTTATGGCACTTGCCTGCAGTGCCTAAGGACCCAGGTTTGATTCTCCAGTACCCAATATGCCAAATACACGTGGTGGCACATGTGTCTGCACATGTAGTTTGTTTGCAGTGGCTAGCAGCCCTGGAGTGGCCATTCTTCTCTCTCTCTCTCTCTCTCTCTCTTTCTCTCTCTAAATAAATAAAAAACACAAAAGAAGTTTATAAAAATATTTAAAGTGAAAAATCATAATAAAGGTTAAAGTGTCACTTTCTCCCAAAATGAAAAAAAAAATGATAGTATGAGACATAGATATTAGCCTATTTTAGTGGGTATTCTCTCTTGGATGTTCTCATTTACAGCACCTTTCACCATTTCACAGGATATATTTGCTTCATGTCCGGTAAGCCTTCTTCTGAAGGAACTTGAGTTTTCAGATTTTAACCATGAGCAAAATGAAGGAAACAACAAAATTCTAGCTCATCTAATAAAACTCTAGGAAAAACCCTGTAATTCTGTGTCTCAAAAATTGCTTCATTCAGATTCAACACTATATATGAAAAAAATCAGACCTTACCTTTTTTCCTAAGAGAATATTGGGACCTATATAGAGTTTAAAGACCTGATACAAGCTCAAAGCAAAATGCATAGAAACCAAATGCATTGAGAGAGGCTGTGAGAAACTCTATGAAGAATTCCTAAGAGAATATAGCTCATTGCTAAAGTGCTTGCAGAGTGTTCTCAAAGCATTGGGTTCTACCTCCAGGGCTGAAAAATTAATCAATCGATCAATCAATTAATAAGTAAAGTTCACATCTGCTAGAAAAGTAGGACTTGAAAAATATACAGGAAGCAAACAAATATTTAATTATCTGACAAGCCATTTCAACTCCTGTAATGAAAAGGCTCACATAAATT
The DNA here is from genome assembly GCA_036365145.1 of Orientallactaga sibirica. Lineage (NCBI taxonomy): Eukaryota > Metazoa > Chordata > Mammalia > Rodentia > Dipodidae > Orientallactaga > Orientallactaga sibirica. Next base: position 61,291,316 of record JAEOAD010000001.1, read on the forward strand.
GTTTCAACCTACTAATTCCAAGGTTGCTTATGGAAAAAATATTAAGACAAATTTAGAAATTAAAAGCAAAACAGAAAGCATAAGAGTGCTCAATTATCTGTTACTTAGAAAAATATATTAAACACACCTTATAATTTCAAATAAAATGCTTTTGTTTTTCATGTGGATTTTAACTTGTACAAACCAGACTTCAGTTCTACCTAAAACTTTCTCCATTCTTTGGGTACCATTCTTCAGACTGTGAAGCCAAATTCTTCAAGAGACTAAAGAAGACCAAGTGATAAGCATGAGTTGCAGGAGATTTTGAAGTAAGGATAGATGTGAGAATTGAGAGCTGCTTCTTCTTCCCAACATCAGACCTGGCTTTCTTGATGTATTTCTGGATTTTAGTTTAGGGGTCTGTCTGGGACTTGAAAAAAAGATAGAAAGACAAATGTGAAAATGTAATGAAAGCAGCCCTCTAAACTTTTTATTCTCCCTTAGGGTAGGAAGCAGAATTATTTCAAGATTACCCAGAATTGAGAGCAGAAGGATCAGAAGCATGATTATTGCATTTTGATTTTTTCCTTTCTGCTGACATTTTAACTCCAATAGTGACATATTCTATACTAAGAAAATAAAAGCTTAGTGAAAATTACTGGAAAATTTAACCCAGCTATGCATCCTTACTGAAGCACCTATAAGTAGTGATGCGTTCTCCTGGCCACATTCAATTCTCAACAATGTACAGAAATTTTCCACTAATTTTTTTTAATAATAATTGAAAAAATGCCTATTTGAGAAGATGGAAGGACCTTACATGCTCCTGAGAATTAATATTGTGAAAATGGCAATTATGTAAAAATCAGTACACAGATTCAACACAATACCAATAAAAATCCCAGTATTGTTCTTCACAGAGATAGAAAAAAAAAAAAAAACTCAAATTCAGATGGAATGGCAGAAAGCCAGGGGTATCCAAAAATACCCTCAGCAAAAGAAACACTTCTGGGGGTATAAACATACATGATCTAAAGCTCTAATACAAGGCCATGGTAATAAAAATAGCACAGTAGTAGCATAAAAACATACATATAAACCAGTGGAACAAAATTGAAGACCCAGTCCTTAGTTCAAGAAACTGTAGCTACTTGATCTTTTACAAAGGAGCCACCATTGTGGGTTGGAGAAAAGACAGGATCTTCAACAAATGAAGCTGGACAAATTGGATAACCACAGGTAGCAAAATGAAATTAGACCCACTCCTCTCACCATGCACAAAAAATCACCTCCAAATGGATTAAATACCTCAATATAAGATCTGAAACTCTCAAACTACTATAAGAAAAAATAGGGGGAACTCTCTACTACATAGGAGTTAGGAAAGATATCCTGAACAATATACCAGTAGCCTATGAAATTAAATAATCATTCAACAATGGGGATCCCATGAAACTAAAAAGTTTTTGTACAAACATACCATGAACAAAGCCAACAGACTACTCGTAGAATAGGAGAAAAGGCTTAATATCCAGAATCTACAAAGAACTCAAAAAAAAAAAAGTGTGCAATAAAAAAATTAGATAATCCACTCAAAAAATGGTGCAGAAAACTGAATAGGGAATTCTCAATGGAAGAAATACAAATGGCTAATAATTAAGAAAATGTTCACCATCTTTAATTATCTGGGAAATGCAAATTAAAATGAGATTTCATCTTACTCCAGTAAGGATGGTAATCATTAAAAAAAAATCAAATGACAACAAATTTTGATGATGATGTGGGGAAAGAGGTGCACACATTCACTGCTGGTTAGAGTGCAAACTAATAGAACCATTATCTAAATCAATATGGAGACTCCTGAAAAAGATGAAAATAGAGGTATCAATTGACCCAGCCATTCATCTACTGAGGATCTATCCTAAAGGCTCGACTCTTCACTGCACAGATATTTGCTCAATGATGTTTGTTAGTGATCAATTCACAATAGCTAAGAACTGGAATCAACACAGATGTCCATCTTTTGACAAATGGATAATGAAGATAATATACATATATAGAATGGAATTCTACTCAGCAGCAAGGAAAAATAATATAATGAAATTTGCCAGAAAATGGACAGACTTGGAACAGATCATTTATACTAAGCAAACTCACACAAGTACAGAGAGACAAACACTGCATGCTCTCCCTCATCTGTGGCTCATAAACTGGAACAGCTTTTGTTACAAACATACCTGACAGACAACTCAAGGGGCAAATAAGAGAGATTGAAGGGTTCAGGGGAAAGGAAATGGGATGAGGCAGATATACACAAAACCAAAATGAATTGGTAGCATAGAAATCTTCCCCCTGGATAGCAGACTAAAAGATATCATCCTTAATATAAGGCAGGAAGATCATCTGGTAAGAAGGGCCCTGGACAGGGTGGGTTTGCGTTTAACCCTAAAATATATGGCTCTGGCTTGTAACTCCCAGCACCAGAAATGGGCTATCATCCACATTGAATTGTTGGTCAGACAGACCCATGAAGTCCCCAAAACAAGACAGGCTACTGTCAAAGCACTTGATTAGAAGCCTGAGGTAAATGGTAAGGTCTTCTTTCTGAAGATACCACATGCTGCCAACACAGAACATTGACAGATTCAGCTGGAATCTGGACTGAAACCAGCTCTCAGATGGTTAGCCCATATAGTGCTAGAAAGCACTACATGAGCTGCTGGCAGAAAATGTCCACCAACATTGTGAGTAAACATAGGACACTGCTACATGAAAGCAACAATACTGACAAGATGTACATACCTGTGCAATAGTGGAACATAGCCAAGGTAGGTAACTAATGGTTCTCAGAATGGCTATGAGATCCACTCCATGTAATGGAACCCATAACAGCAAGTGGGAACCAAATCAGAATCCCATGGAGACCAAGGTTATGTACTCCAATGAGATGCTCCCATGAGTTTTTAGACAAAAGGGTGGCTATATCCATCAAAATCTCTCTAAATTCATAATACTTAAACACTTTAATCTATCCTGATCTCACTCTCCATTGTAAAAGTTATTGTTTTTTCAGAAAGCAGCAAGAACCAAGGACAATGTAAATATGACAAGACAAGAATAGATAGCTGACTCCTTGGGAGGAGATAAGCCTCCTCTGTCACAGCAGCTAGGGCCCAGATAAAACCACAGAGGAATTGGTGAGATGAGCAAGAGGGCTGCTTCCATGGTGAGCCTAACAATCTGTACCAAGGTGATGGAGACAGACATTGAGGATACCAAAGCAGAAATCCCAAAGCTGCTGAGAACTCAGCACTAAAGTAGACTTAAAGCACATACACCAAGGCTCATGGAATTTTGCAGAAGAGGTAATGGAAAGAGTGAAGAGCCGCCAGGTGGGAGGGAACACATAGAGACATTGCTTTCCCCCAGTAATGATTGACTGCTGCTCTCACAACTCATAACCCACAACTCCATGGAGAATACCAAAAATCCCACTAAGGAGGGTCCTCAGTTGAGTGAGGCCAGGAAGGAGAGAAATGATGGTACAAACACACGATGTATCCATACAAAGTTTCTACTTAATAAAAAGTTATATATATAGTTACTTTGGGCATGTGAATATATCTAAAAACATGGAGAAAATTAATATGTTAACAATTTTAAGCAGTTCTGATGCAATTACCAATTTGCTCTTTGTCACTACACATTGTTTACCATATTATAACATTTTAGAAAAAATAATTTTGCCTTTTGATAGTTCTGCATTTCATGTTGAATAATATTTACTGTATAAATATATTAATACGTATCTATCCATCCACAATTCAATGATGCATTGTGTTGTTTCCAGTTTAAGAATATTAAAAATTAAGATGATTTTATATATAAAAGAATGCCTAGAAGATATTTCATGTGGTTTTAACTTTGTAAAAAAAATATATACATTCATCAACACATATTGTCTTTTTAAAATATTTTCAGATTATTTTCATTTTGCCTGGGACAGTTTTGAGCACTTTCCAGATGTTAATTTATTAATATTCCCATTAATCAATAAGAGGCATTAGGTGACAAATGTTTACTAAGTACTAAGGTGAGATTTTTAACCTGAAGAATATAGCTCCACATTCCCCAATCTTAATTATTATGCTCTACTCTTCCCACACTAAAAATATATCCCAAGTAAATATAGTACCTTGTTTTTCATGACTAACCAACAGTGAATTTAAAGAGTAATTACTCATTTTTTACTTGTTTCATTTTTGACCTAAAATATTTGTTGATACTTTTAGCTTAGTTCTTTTGAACAAACTCACAGTTGAAAACATTTAGAAAGGCTACAGGAATAACAGGAACAAAATATTCACCTCATTAAAATCCAGAAAGCAAAAGGAGGAGAAAAAGATCCCATAGCCTCCTGTAGGACAAGCTTTCTGTATCCTCACATCCTCCAAAGGAGCCTTTACCACCTTCCTGTAGGACCACATTGAGAATAAAACTATGGGATGTTCAATATCCAAAGTGCAACTTTCTGCCCCTGGACTCCATGTAAGAAGAATTAAATTCATCTCCAGAGTTCAAAATTCTTGACTGTGCCAGTCTAGCATCCCATCACTTTTAAGCTCTGCCTCCTACAAAACATTAGGTCTTAGGTAAAATGCAGGTAAAATCTTTGTCCTCATGTACCGAGGATAGCCTCTCATCAAATTCCTTATAGAGTTCTCCCATTTCCCCCGAAACCTCATTAGTAGAGAACTTTTTATTTATATTTTATTAGTATTCTGAATCCCTACAAGAAATTCTACTTAGAGCATCCTAAGCTTGTCCCAGCATGTTCCCACAAGCTTTCAAATTCCTGTACCCTCACTCCAGAGACTTTGCCACATTATTAGGTGGGACATCAGCCACAGCATAACTCTGCATTTCAAGCTTTGTGTTGCCTAGTTTTCTACCACTGCAAAAAAATACTAAACAATTTATAAAAGAAAAGGTCTATTCTGTCTCACTGCTTTGGAGGCTGTGGTCAATGACTGGCTGACCTCACTTCTATGGTCTTTTGGCAAGGCTGTGTGTCAGGATCAGAGTGTGGTAGTCAACACACTCCCCTCATCATGATCCAATGAATAAAAGGGACAGGAAAAGGAGTGTATGGGTGCTGCAGTCCACTTCAAGTGCCCAACTTCAATGACATATAGATCATCCCAGGTCCTGTTTTGTTGAATAGTTCCACCACTTTAGTACCAGGAGTACTATGTTGGTAACCACAACTTTAGCTATGGGCCATTAGAGAGCACCATAGAGAGATCTAGTTTAACTAATGATATGGAAACAAAAGAAAAAGTTGTTGGCAGGGGAGGTCATAGATACCCCCAAAATATTATAGGCCATTGCCAAGGCCATTGGTTTCCCACCAGGAATAGATGTTAAGACCCTATTGCTGAAGACTCCACATACTTGGGCTTCAAGGTCACTGAGAAATCCTGATGGAGCTGAGCTGAAAGCCTCTTCCAGGTAGACCAGCTGACAGAAAGTTGGAAAAAGCTATGCTGCATGCAGTTCAATGGGAGAGAGAGAAAACACCAGTGAAGATACTCAACAGTGAACACTGAAAGCTTTAAACTTGGCCAGCCAGGCCAAATGAGCCAACAGGTGCAATAGTGGCATGTCTGTAATGGGGGAAACCAACTGCTCTCTAATTGGACTGGAGGCCCACTCCATGGGAGGGAACACATAACTGATACTGAAAACCTATGGCAAGAGCCCTAAGGGTGTAATGTCTGCTGGTATCTCTCTAAATGTATATACTATGCTCACCAAACTACCCAGTAAGCACTTCTCTTAATGGCCACACCCATATATTAATCTGACTCTCACTTTTGGTTAGAGAATCTTCTCTTTTCAGATGGTGACAACCTTGGGATGAAGAAGGCACCATGGTGCTGAGAAGAAGGGACAGAGGAGTGCTCAGCAGTGAAACATCTCAAACATACCTTCCAAGGCTCAGGGTCCATTGTGGAAGAGGGGGTGGAAAGAATGTAAGAGCCAAAGGAAGAGTAGGACTCTTACAACGTGCTCCTCCAGATACAAAATGGCCTGGATATCCATGACCTCACAGTGTCTGACACTACCTACACAAGACCATCATAATAGGAGGAAAAGATCATAACATCAAACTGAAAAGAGAGACTGATTGTGAGGGGAAGGGATATGATGGAGAGTGAAGTTTCAAAGGGGACAGTGGGGGTATGGAGGGAAGTACCATGGGATATTGTATACAATTAAAGAAGTTGTCAATAAAAAAATAAATAATAAACAAACCATAAAAAAGTAAAAAGAAAAATAAAAAAAGAAAAATCTTGATCCGGGCATGTTGGTTCAGGCCTTTAATCCCAGCAGTAGGAAGGCAGAGTTAGGAAAATCTCCATAAATTTGAGGCCAGCCTGAGACTACATAGTGAATTCTAGGTCAGCTTGGGCTAAAGTGAGACCCTACCTCATAGGAAAAAGAAAAAGAAAAAAATATTATAAGAAACCAGAGCTCTTAAGTTTTTCCCAATATATATTATCTATCCAAAGGCCACTTCCATAGACAGTAATAAGCCACTTGTCAATATGTTTCTTAGGACTTTTGTTAATACTTAGAGTGCCAGGAGAAATATAACTTATTGGGATAACTAACTAAATTTGGTATTTCTGGTAAATTATCATTGTCATTTACATTAATTTGTACACAAGGGACTTGGCTTGCAATGCTTCAATGACTAAATATAATTTTAATCAAGGTTGAAAAATATTTCTCCAAAAATCATGTTGGCCAAGCTTAGTAGACTTTTGACATAGGAGACTTTCCTGTGCATAGATACAATAATTGGGTCTATTCCCCAAAGAACAATGAAACACATTTATTCATATATTTATGGAGGCACACATTATAACTTTCTTGGGAAGATATACAGAAGTTATACCCTCTACCAGCTGTCAGCCTCTCATTGGGTGCTTTCAATTAATGTTCTATGTCTTTAATACCTCAGTGTATTTCTAGCATACAAAGCAAGATTGTTACTTAGCTCACTTCCTGTCCATCTTTAGCATATAAACTTGACTATAAAACTTGGCACTTACAGTAGAAGGGTTAACCATTGCTATTGATGGAGACTTGATTGGTTAATTCCCATCTTCCTAATTTATGTCCATGATAATAAGCATAATATCTTCTAAATATTATTGACCATATTGTCCCTTATGTCTGATGCAGAGTTTGGTTAATTGAATGATAAATGAATAAATTATCTGCTGTATATTTTTAATTTTTCTTTGATTCACAAGGACCTTAGTATATACTCACTGAAAGAAGTTAATAATATGATCAACACCAGATAGACACTAAATATCTGTGTTCATTGTCTCCCTTAGCTGGTGATCTATATCATTCCTAAACAGTTCAGAAATGTGTCTTAACTGAGTTAGAATTCACTTAATCAAATAAGTCAGACTACCCTTTGTTTCAATATTTTAAAAGATTTTTGAAAACTTCAGTATATACTATATAATACTAAGCTTTTAATTAACTTATCTTAATTAGCACAAGATTAGTGAATAAATGTCTTTATATTCTGTACACATATTTCTATTTAACAGTGTTTTTTGTTTAATCTGGATAGACTGTGTAAGATCTCCCAGACTACTTCTCTTTTGTGTGACATACCTAACCTTGTCCTTAAGCTAGTCTTGCTTAGATTTCCATTCTCTAGAGTAATTCCCAATGTGGTCCTTGGCAAACAACAGCATCATTATCTTTGAACTCAATAAGAGCAATAATGGACTTAATAGGCCCTTGGAATTTGGAGAGTAGGAACCACTACAGCATATCATGGGGGTCCTTGAGAGGAGAGAATTATCACACTTGGTCAGCTTGGTTCTGTGAATTCCTGCTTAGATGATGAATGTGTATTAGTTTTACCAGATAATATATAAAGAAGATGAAGAAAAAACAGCTTCAGGCAGTCCACATAGGGTCTTACTGAGATGGAACAGCAATAACTAATTTTACTCTTCAGCTCTCTCAGTCATTTCCTTCACATATTATTCAACTCTGGAAGTTGACATCTCCATTTATTGCTAAAATGATACCTTAGAGAAAACTATTGTAGTAGATTATAGCTTCAACTTTGAGTCACCATAATGGAAAAATTTCCCTATGATGAAAAATTCTGTACCTATTACATTAAAATGTCTATGTTGGGTATTTCTCATTGCCAGGACAAAACACCCTATGAGAGGCAGCATATGAGAATAAAGAGTTTGTTTCAGCTTGCAGTTGTGAGGGGAAATTTCATTATGGCAAGGAAAGCATAATGGAGCAAACAACTAAATATTATTTTTTTTGTCATATTACCTGGGAAAAGGCAGAAAGAGTGAGCTAGTTACCACTGGCCAGGGTAGGGTGGTCTATAAATCCCAAGGTCTGCTCCTAGTAAAACCACACTCCAAAGGTTCCACCTACCAAAGACTCCATCATCTACGGATCAAGTATGAGTCTTAATCACAAACACATGAGGCTATTGGGGACCTATGCATGAAATGTTTGCCATTGTCACCATCTGAAAATTACAGACATTGCCCTGCATTCACTTCTTACCGAATGTTTGCTGACATAAACACCTCCATGGTGATGAACTTTTAAGGAGGATTCCTTCTCAGAGGAAATCAAATTATGAAAATCACTTAAGTAATTTGTAAGGTAAAGTGGACTGGAATGTGGATAATCTTGGATTGGACTGTGACAACGGATGTAAGAAGTATTAACAAGTCTAAAAGATGATGTTAGAAGAATAGGGATGGGAAAGTCACCATAACCGAGAGCCTAAGGGAACCTACTGCAAGTAGCATAGCAAATCAGTTTAAGAAATAAGGCTGTGAGGAAAATTGTATAATGAATTTGAAGTGCTGATGGACAACAGAGTGAAAGGGGATGTGAAACCCAGCACCGATGAGATCATGAATGCTGTTCAGATTCCATTTACAGGATGGTAATTATGTGCATGTATTGGCCAAAGTGCTGAAGACAGATGCTTAAAAAGCTTCTATTTTTAAAACACAAAAGAATATGAGGCAACAAATGAGACAGATAAAAGTTGTTCAAAAGATAAGGAATCCAGGGTCAATGCAGCAATGTGAGAGATGGATTTCAGTATCAAGGAGACAGCAAATAGAAAAAAAAATACTTAAGATAGGATCAGAAGGTGTTAGGGCACAAGAAGATCATTGGATTTCTGAAGTCATTAATAGACTTCAAAAACTTTTTTCATGGAGTATGAAGACAGAAGATAGATGATAGAAAGTGAGGGTATGTGTAGCTAAAAGGAGGGAGTATAGAATATACTTTTAAAAAGTTTGGTTGGAAAAGATGAAAGAAAAATGTGTTTTCTACAGAAGCTTTGTACAAGAGGTTTTGTCTTTGGTTTGATTTTTTTGGTTTTCTTTGTTGTATCAATAATAAAGATTACAAAATAAAGATTATAAAAACTCTCTTAATACTATGCTTTTCAGAAGATTCTTAATAAGGGAAAATTATATAAAATCCAGAAAGTTTGAAAATGCAACTTAACGTAGTTACTAGTATTAAACTTGATGGAGAAAGGAATAGAGGCAAACAACCTATATGGATAGTATTATATGTATTTACAAAATTAGAATAAAAGTGTGTAAGAATCACATCAGTTTTCCACTACCTTGAGATGATTAACATATAATAATATAAGAAAATATCCTTATTTTATAAACATCCCTGGAGTACTTAGTGGTAAGGGCCATGATATCATAGATATGATGAAAATCATTTTAATTTTAATTTCTGTATTTCATATGCTTTACATATTTTACAAGTTTATTTTATTTGAGAGAGAAAATAGCAAATATCCTGTACAACTACAGTAAAGAAGTGATTGGGAGAAGAATATATACAAAACTGACCTTTTAACTTTTATGCTTATAATTTCATAGAGAATTTGAAATTTCATCCAAATAAAAAGATAAAAATCTAGGGCTGGAGAGATGGCTTAAGAGTTAAGGCATTTACCTGTGAAGCCAAGGGACCCAGGTTGGAGTCCCCAGGACCCACGTAAGCAAGATGTACAAGGTGGCACATGAATTTGGAGATTTTTATAGTGGCTGAAGGCCCTGGCATACCCATTCTCAGTCTCTCTCTCTCTAATATATTTCTCTCTTCTCCTGCCTCAACCCATTATGTGTTCTTTTTTTTGTTGTTGTTGTTGTTTCATTTTTCTGTTTTTCAAGGTAGGGTCTCACTCTAGCCTAGGCTGACCTGGAATTCACTATGTAATCTCAGGGTGGCCTCGAACTCATGGCGATCCTCCTACCTTTGCTTCCTGAATGCTGGGATTAAAGGTGTGCGCTTCATCCAGCTTCATTGTGTGTTCCAAAAATCTCTCAAACAACATATTCTGGTAAACAAAAGCATACTACTTTATTTCAGTATAGTTTGCTTTTTCAATGTGTTCCAGAACTCCTAAATTGACATCCATCAAATTAAGCAATGCATATGAGAGTGTTTTGTTAATTAATAGCAATTTTTGCAGTGCCCCAAAGAAATCACTTTCTTGTCACTAATATTGTTATCATAAACATAACTACATATCAGCTGTCTTAGTGCTGCTCATGTATTAAACACACAAAGCCAGGTATACAAAGACTATAGGCATCACATACATAATGTTGTGTACTTTAATACTCAATGACAAAACAAAAGACAACCATAGGAGATGAAGCAAACAAGTGTAGCCAATGTGCATAAATGATCTCATCAATCATCTAATGGAATATCAGATGCAACTTCAGATACTACCACAGCTACAAAATAGCAACCCATGAGTGCTCACATAAAAGCGCATGTGATGTCTGTAGATATTGGCAGCATGCAGACAGGAGTTCAACTGCTCCATGGAATATGATAAAGCCCTGGTAGAAATTTCAAGAAAAATTGAAATTTCCTGTTGTGACAAGCCCCTCTAACTCCAATGATTGTTCTGGGATTCAGCTACATGTACTTAATTCCATGCTTAAAATTATTTTGCATAATAGAACCAATGTGTTTTCACAAACATAAAGACATTATCAATTTATAATGAATAGAGAAATTAGATATTAATGTATAATGACTAGATATACTAACAAAACTTGATATAATTTTGCAAATAAGAAAAATAACAAGTTCTAATGTTATTAAAACCATGCTTTTCTAATTTCCTCTCTTTTTACCATATACATTTACAAACATTTTATTTTCTGTGAATTTAGGTAAACATATTAATTTTCCTGAGATGATAAATTATTTTAGACAGAGTATTGTGCATAAAAATTTTTAAATGCTTATAATGTTTTAGTTTAAAGCCATGAAATATTAAATTTATATTATAATTATTTTTTAAGATATCAAAAATTTGAATTTGGCCAAACCATTTTCATGCTATATTGTTTGGAAAGCTTCTTTATATACTTCAAATTTTTTCAATTTTCCACGCATGTTGTTTCCAACAAGTCAATTGCCTACAGCCTAGACTTCTATTTGAATACAGGTTTCTGCAAGTAAAATATTGACCAGGGCCTCCAGCCACTGCAAATGAATTACAGACACAACACATGTGCTGCCTTGTACATCTGGCTTATGTGGGTTCTGGGAAATCAAACCAAGGTCCTTTGGCTTTGCAGGCAAATGCCTTAACTGCCAAGCCATCTCTCCAGCCCCAATAGTGATATATTATTTCATTGTCCCACCAGCCATATATGTAAATGTCCTCCAACAGTGTGTATTCATCCTGTAGTCTTGGTTCCAGGACACTTTGTGAAATGTCAAAGATACTTGATCTTTTATGCAAAATGGTTACATTTAGATCATATATATATACTTCCCTGCTCTTATCTTCTCCCTTTATTTCCATCATCTCATGTTAACTCAGTTCCTATGGCTGCTTACCAAGTCTCCTCTCACCACACGATTCACATAGCTATCAATAGCTTTTTCTATAATTTAATTTCTCATTGATTATTATCAACCTAAAATTCAATTTCATTTATATGCAACACTTCCATCTTTTGTAGAATAGTTTCCTATTCATTTATTGCAGTAAAATGTTACATGGGTGTTTTTAATTATGAGATAAAGAGGTAACATAAATTTTATGTCTTGCTATTTATATGTGAAAGAAAATATGCACAGTGACCAGTTACTGTCAGACATTTAAAAAAGTGAGATAGGGGTTCCTTCTGGACTGACATAATTTTGTAGGCAGAAGTTTGTTCCTTTAGATGTTAGTCACGGTTAAGTCATGTTCATGGAAGCTCATACACATGACATGCATCCCCAGCAAAATTTTAGTATTTATGCATTTGGGCTGCTTTCTTCATATTTCATTGAGTGAAACATTTTTCATTGACTTTATTCCATACTTTATTTCATTGACTTTTACTATCACCTTTTTGGGTAGATTAATCCTTTGTATATCTGGCAAATTATAATTCCAATAACCAAATATCCCATTTCTTACCATTAGCAATAGAATATTCCAAAATGTTCTGTTGGCACAGATCACCTCATGAACCTTTTTTACTAGCTTGTATAATCAATGATTCAAGTGCCTGAGTTTGATTTCATTATGATGGTTAATTTTTCAAACTGTATTCAACATGACCTTCCTTCCACATAGAATGGGAGTAGCTTCATTCATTTTGAAGTGATAGTGCATAAGGAAGAGATTTTTGAAATATTTACCATATAATATCAGTTTTCAATAATCAAATAGTAAGCAATGAATATCATATTCATTTATAAATATATTAAGTTTAAATCATATATTCTAAAGTCCTATACATTTGCACAATTCTAAGACATTATTTCATAAGGCAAGATGTACTATTGAATTTGTAGAATGGACTTATAGCTTTACCATAGAATTAAGGTATGTCTCACTATAATGTACTTATCAACTTTAATTTCATATTAAGGTTTACTTAAATTATTGTCCTCAGTCTTCTAAGTATCAAAGCCTCATATATTTTATCACAGTGCTCAGATAATTATTATTTCTTGAAAAATACATAGTCCAGTCCAAGAATCCTCAGTTCCTTGAAATGATTTATCCTATACTGTCTTTGGAGGTGTTTCTGAGGAATGATGCTCAAGGTTGCTCTCTGGCCTTCATTCACAAATGCCCCCATGTGCACTCACAACCCCCTTAATGCACACTTACACGTGCATACTAACATGCACAGATACATACACAACCAAAAGAAACATAGTATAATATGAACTCTCTAGTTGATCCTGGTAAACTCCTATACACATCATTTGTTTGGTACATCTAAAAATTAACATAATTTTAAGGCAATCATCATAAAACTACAAATTTTTTATAAACTTTTAATACCATATTTTCCATATTACATGTAGGGAGTGAATTAGATAGTTCTAAATCAGTTAAGAAAATGAGATACATGGTGAAAATTGCCCAGCTAATAATCATTTCTCTCTCATTTTACAACTTATACTAATTATTGAATAAAATATATTACATTTATATTTGATTTTCCTTTCTATAGGATAATTAAAATATTATATAAAAGTTAAAATACTTTTTTTCTGAACGTTTTTATTACCCACAATCAATATTTAACAAATGTTAAATGTTGGGGGATAGAGATATACCTTAGCAGTTAAGGCACTTGCCTGTGAAGCCTAATGATCCAGGTTTGATTCCCCAGCACCTATGTAAGCCAGATGCATAAGATAGTGCATGTGTCTGGAGTTTGTTTGCAGTGGATAGAGGCCCTGGCATGTCCATTCTCTCTCTCTCTTTCTCTCTCTGCCTCTATCTCCATACATACATACATACATTAAAATGTTAAATGTTGGAACTGTTTTTCTACAAAAGACGTTATGACTGAGTTTTATATCCCTTATTTCTTCATTGACCTGATTCAGTTTTGCAGTGTGAAATACCACCATGTTCTGTGTTGTTAGACTTTTCTTACATACACATGTGTTACTGCACAAGCAGTATCTATCTGTATGGTTTTAATATCCCTCATATCACTGAAATATGAGACAGTTTTCTAGTATTTACTTTTTACATTTTTTCTTGCAGTTTCTGAGGTAGGGTCTCATTGTAGTCCATCTGACCTGGAATTCACTATATAGTATAAGGGTGACCTTTAACTCACAGAAATCCTCTTACCTCTGCCTTCCAGGCTTGGGATTAAAGGCATGTGCCACCACTGCCAAATTGTTTTTTAAATGGAATTAAGTGTCAAACTTTGTTTCTATCTATTGCAAAATGATACCAAGTATTGGTAGTGTGAAGTGATATAAAGCTGGACAATGGATAAACAATATCATTGTTGAGCAGGCTCTCCACACTGTGGTCCTCACATACTTTTTTTTTTTTTTTTTCTGTGAAAGCATTGTGTTGCATGTAATAATTAGCATAGGAATGAGTTATTTACTTAACATCTTTAATTTCTACACAATTACATATCTTGAAATGTGGATTGGAAATACAATTTATTACAATCCTTTGGTATTATTCTAATTTATTAAAAGTATAAAATCTCAAATGTTACCTCATGGAAAACTGTAAATATGACCTCATTTTACCATGGAGTAAAATTCTGTAGTTGCTCCCTGAGGAGAATTCAAAATTTGATATGCAACCAAAGGAGCTGGTCCTTTCAAGTGTGTTCACTCTGTTTATTTTGGTGACTAGCTAACCATGTGGACTGTGATTTAATGAAGAAATGGCAGTGTTTTCTGTTATTTAGGCATGGGATTTTGTTGTACTCCTTTCTAAGGAAGTAGATTCAAACTCACAGCAACAAAGCATCCATTTTCCCATCCACTTGCTATGTTCTACTTCTACAATATACTTCAACACAATGTTTATATAAATAATATTTATATGTCTGGTGAGTTAGGGATAAGAAAGACTGATTTGTGAAGATGATATATGAGTTAAGAAACAGTCAACAGATAAAATAATGTGGTTAGAAACTGATTGGAAAGTGAAAGCTATTGCTTTGGAAAATTATTCTGAGCCAGTTAAAAAAATTACTTTTGTGAAGTTGCTGAGCTGCCTCTGTCCTTCTTTGGAGGGTAACTATCTTTTTTTTTTTTTTTTATTTAATTGTTCAGAACATAGCAGTGTGATAAAACTTTTTTTATGGAAATTTCTCACAGCAACACAATCAATCATATTTCCAACTTGTGTGCTGTCTTGAGCCCCTGAGCCTCAAAGACTTTTTTCTGAGGAGCTTACTTGTTAAATTAGCACTGATCAAAGGCTAAAACATTTATCATGCTTATTAGTGAATAAACCTAGCAGCAGGTATCCCAAGTGAGGAAGCAAATCCTCATTTCCTGCAAGAATGAATTGGAAATTATCCAAACTGCTTGCAAACATTTTTCAGGAGTGACGAATTGTCAAAAAGAAAGCAGCTGCTAGATGTGGCAGCAGCCAGGGTTAGCGGGAGAAAGACCATCTTTCACAGGTATCTCCAAAGTAGCCCATGGGGATGCTCTGCATTTTGATTTACCCTAATTGCCTTTGAAATCCTGCATCAGCTGACCTTACCAATGAGCTGTAGACTCACATACCAAATCAGACAGTTATGAAATCACAGGTTCTTCATTTTTGCTGCTTTTTCTGCTTCTTATCATTATTGTTACTAGGATACAAACTGACACTTCTAAAATTGATAGACTCTTGTGTCCATTTATTGCAAAATGATACCCAGTACTAGTTTCATTGGGAGCAGTAGTTTCATTAGCATAATTTAATCAGTTGGCTGATAAAACAATGGAGAGAAAGTTGGACTGAAAATCCCTTTCTCCAGTATTAAACTTTTTAGGTAAAATTAAGAATATTAAAAGCTTTGGCAACTTGGCTCTTATATCACATTGAAAGTAAGTTAGGACTTAAATTATAACCAGGCAATAACACATAAATGAAAAACAAAATCAAGTAACATTAAATTAGTAAGATAAACACAGGGCTGGAGAGATGGTTTAGTCAGTAAGGTTCTTGCCTAGCAAAACCAACAGACCCAAGGTTGATTCCCCAGTACCCAGGGGTTAGAGCCCCTAGAATGTGCATTCTCTCTCTCTCTCTCTCCCTCTCTGCCTTTCTCACTCAAATTACTACACAAAATACTTTTAATTAAATAGCTGGAGAGATGGCTTTAGTGGTTAAGGTGCTTGCCTGCAAAGCAAAAGGACCCAGGTTTGATTCTGCCGAACCAACATAAGCCAGCTGCACAAAGTGGTACATGTGTCTGCAGATCATTTGCAGTGGCTAGAGGCCCTGGCATGTTCTCTGTCTCTCTCTCTCTCTTTCTCTCAAATAAATAATTATAAAGAAAATAAAACATAAGATAAATTCGTAATACAATCATATATGTTCTAAACTTGGATGAAATCGAAGTTCGGGGTTATTTCTTTTGGTTTAGGGCTGATAGTGCTGCCTCACTCCTCCTTTTGCCTTTGATATTCAGAGAACTGCAGTACTTTTGAAGACTTCTTAACAAACAATACATCATTGGAAAATAATACTGAATTGCATTTGGTATGTTTTTTCAGATGTTTCTGAAAAGATGCCATTCATTGTTAATATTTTGGATCAGATATAGATGATAACATTGGTTAATATCAGAAAGAATTGAGTACAGGGACAATGTTATATTGTGAGAAAGGGGGATTGCAAAAATTGAGAGTGATCTAACATTATTTATATGTGTCTCACGGAAGTTCACAGAAAAGGCCATCTATTGCCTCCCACTCTCTTCTACCCCAGTGAAAATAGCTAGTTATCTTTGGACTAATGTTAGGCATGCCATTTACAGAAAGCATATGTCTCAGTCTGCCATTCCTGTAAAACAACAATCAGAACTTTCTGTTCACCTCAGAACCTCTGGTCTTTTTCAGGTTGGATTTACAGACACTGCAGGTCTCTTTGTGCTTGGTTATAATTGTAGTCACCCTATTGACACTAGTCAGAATTAAAAAGAAAAAAAAAAAGTCATGTTCTGGTTTAGAAAATTCTATATATCTCACATTCTAAATAGGGTTTCAGGTTCCACAGCTTATAAAAATATCCTGAGTTACATCTTAAGTTTGCATATCAAATCATTGGTTCCCTATCTTTTCCCTTAATTTTGAATTTAGGTAATAAAGAGGACATTCTATGTAGTGCTCATTCAATAAGCAGAAGGCATCAAGTCCTTATTAGAACCTGTTGGTCACACAAGCCAGCTTCTCTTTAGGTTCACCTGATTCTCTGCCTCGAATCTAGGCTCTCCCCATTGCCTACCAGGTTATTGTTGTGGTATTTATTTACTTATTTAACCTATAATTTCCACTTGGATTTTTTTTTTTCATTTTAAGATTGAGGAACATAAAAGGGTTTTCTCCTTTAATGGTAGAAGCATCTCCTCTGTGGTCTCACCTTCCATAGTATGTTTATTATGTGTTGAATAGGGTATCATGTAGTTTAGGTTGGCATCCAACACTTCATTAACCACTCCATTACCTTTGAACTCCTAATTCTCCTGTATCTATCTCCCAAGTGTTGAGATTATATAGTTTGTACCACTAAGCCAGTTTGTAGAGCCCTTTATTTATTCTCATTTTAAGTGTTCTACTCCAGCCTAAATTTCTCTTCTGTTTCATACTACTTTACTTATTCAGCAAATAATTGACCTGTTACTATATTTGTGTACTAGTTTTCTTATTCTGCAATATGTTTTCACTACCCATTCAGGCTTCTCTAATCTTCAGAAAGAACCACTTGCCCTTGTGAGGCTTCCACTTTAATGGCATTCAATCAAAACTTCTCTCACACTAATCCCCTGTTGTCCCTGAAAATTCCAGGGAGAAATCATGATTGGTAAAATATGCTGGCCCATTTGCATAGATTACCACAGAGAGGCTTCATCTATCAGCTAGCAAATACCAAAAAGCATGAACAGCCAGAGCTCCAAACTGCTCTCTGCACCTTAGGGCTGGAATGAAGATGTGACTACAAACACACCTTAGTGCTGGACTCCAAGACCTACCCTCAGTGACATAACTCTTCCCCAGCAGGGCTCTATCCACTGGAGACTCAAGATTCAAGCATAAGTCTGGGGCCACACATTATACCATTGCATTCTGCCCTTATCCCCATATATTCATGACCACCTCACAATGTAAATTGCTTTACCAAGTTTAAGACTGTTAAAAGGTTTCAAGTATCATCTGAGATTTAAGACCTCCAGTTACTTGTGAAATTTTTACAATCAAAACAAGTTACATACTTTCAACAAATAACATCACAGAATAAACATTTTCTTGGCAACAAGGCAACACAAGAAGAGACTGGACTAATGTGAGGTCAGTAATCATCAGGCATATATCAAAAATCTGAAGTTTAAAACCAATATCCATAACTAGTACAATAGTTTTTGGATTTTCCAGTTCCACCCCTGCAGCTAGGCTGGTCACAGCCCAGGTAAACATCCCATACTGAGCTACCAGCTCTCCATGGTAGCCAATGCACTGTCCTAATACATCCAAAACATCTTCAGATCTCCACGACAAGCTATGGTGCATCTTCATAGTTCTGTACAATAACCTTATTTGGTCTCCAATACAGGGTCGATTTCAATCCTGTTTCCAATTCTTCATCTCAGCAGGGGCTTCTGGAACTTCATGCAATGACATTACAGGGCATCTACATAGGGCCTTCATCCTGCTTCACACTGCCACAAGTGTGGGTCCTGGAACTTTTGAACTTTATGACCCACTTCCATGCATTGTTCATGCTTCTAAAATCAACACCAGCTGTGGGGCATAGCCAAGTTTGTTAATTCATGGAAGGGAGAAATATAACTTGACCTTGAAGAGATGGGCATGCCTTTAGAATTCTTCCTTTAAGTCACTTCCTTGGAAGAGTTTGCATTCCTACTTGTTGAAACTTTCCTGGGTAGATTTTACCCTCAGGCTCATTTTCTATTTTTCACAGTGGAAAAAAATATTGGCCCATTTTTAATGGTTGGTAATCTGTTTAACAATTGCAGCGACAGAAACCTAAAACCTTTCTCTGTGGCAGTGACTTTAAACTTGCCTGAATTTTTATGTGATACACCATACATCCTTCATATCTTTCTGTTCTATACCTTCTGCCAACTGATTCTATCACTTTTAGAGTCAACCTTGATCAGTCTCTCTGGACATGGGCAGAAGAACACAGTCAGCTTTTATATCAATAGCCCAGTTTCACACAGTTCTCCACTTTCCCTTTGAAAGTTCATAAGTCAAGTCTTCATAGTCCACAAGTCTCTCTGTGCTTAACATTTCCAAACTCTTACTAAAATAGCCAATAAAACAATGCTTACCACACTGTGAAGTTTCTCCACTCCACAGTACTGAATCTGTCCACATTCCTACAGCACACAAATTCCAACACAACTCCAATAATGCTCCGATTCCCAACGTAGCCATCATCTGGGATTTAGACATTCAAAACATATGAGTTTATAGGGACATATAATTCAAACTACCTCTTTCCACCTCTGTCCCCCATAAACACATGAGCATCTATAATGTAAAATGCTTTGCATTCAGTCCACCTTTAACTCTCCATAGTTTTTATCAATCCCAATACTATTCAAATATCCCCATAGACCAAGATTTTTTAACTGTTACTTACAAAATAAAACCGCAAACAAACACATAATGGCATAGAATAAACATTCATACAGCAAAAGGTGGCATTGGGCATAGCAAAGAGAGATGAAACCAATACAAGTTTGAAAACAAACAGGGTAAACATAAAATTACATAGCTCATAAGTTCATCATCTCAACATCAGTGATAAAATCTAGAGTTTCAATTCCACTTCTTCAGGTAAGCTGGTTATAGCTGGAGGAATAATGCACCCAAGCAGACAACTCTCCTTGGTGGCTATCTCACAGTCCTGGCATTTCAGAAAGGCTTAGGGTCTGTACTGTAAGTCACAAGTCACCCTTATGGCTCTATCAGATCCCACACAGGGACTTCCAACAACCCTGTCTCACATTGCCCATGGACAAATAACAAAATTACATTGAAAACCCATTAATCCTCTCTTTCCTGCATTTGTTACACTCCATAGTAGCAGGTGGGCTACTAACATTTAATTCTGGGAGGAAATAAAGCCAATATTGAAGAGCAGGACACTCCCAGAGCATTCTGGTCCCTTACTTTCAAAAGAGTCCACATTCTTCCTGCTGTCCCAGGGCAGATCATTGGGTCCAATCTCAATAGTTGTAAACTCTCAAACAATTGCAGCTAAATGGTACAAGTTTCTTTCTATGCCATATCTTTCTGCTCACATCAGTCCATTTCTATGCAGTGCAATGGTGCACAGTTCTCAGGACAAAAACAGAATCTGACAATCCTCTTATACAAACTTTTTCTAGCCCAGTCCCTACAAAGTTCTTCTTCTTCCTCATAAGCCAAACCTCACAATCCATAGTTCTTACTACATTCATGTCTTTCAATTCTGACCAGAATAGTCCATAAAACTCTACCTTCAGCACTGAAAGGCATCTCTTAAACCCAGCTTTTAAATCCTTCTACAGTCTTCCTGCAAATCAGTTCCAAAATGCCAAGATCCACACAGCCATGTTTCTAGTAGCACCAGCCCCACTGGTTTTACCAATTTTATGGTTGCAGTTAGCTTCCCAGTGCTCACTGAAAGCACTTGACCAAAAGCAGTTTGTGAGAGGAAAGGGTTTATTTTGGCTTACAAACCAGAGGGGAAACTCCATGATGGAAGGGGAAAATGTGGTATGAAAAGATGCTGCAAATTACCTCCTGGCCAGCACCAGGTAGACAATAGCAGCAGGAGAATGTACTGAACCCTGGCAAGGGTATGCTAGATATAATACTTATAAGTCTACTCCAAATAAAACACCTCCAGGAGGCTCCAATTCCCAAATTGCCATCAGTTGGAGACAAAGTATTCATAACGTATTAGTTTACAGGAAACACCTAATTCAAACCTCAACCTACTTACAGAGTTATACATATTTTACTAATTTGTTTTGTATGTGCTTTATCATCTTTCAATTTACTAAGGGTCCAGGTGTGTCATAAAGACATCCACATTATTAATAATATAAAAAAATGTCAATGCAGTGAACTTACTGGACTTAGACTCACTCATACACAGAAACAGTTATGTAGTCTGGTCACTAGACTCTTCTCATGCTTGAGATGTTTAACAAATTCTTTGATAGGAGCCACAGGAACAGCATTTCCATCCAAATAAGTTGTTTTCCATAACCTCCTTGAATTTTTTTTGTGCAAGTGTGTGGTGTGTTTGCATGTTTGGATGTTGAAATGTGTGTGTACATGTGTGTGCACGTGTGTGTGTGTGTGTGTGTGTGTGTGTGTGTGTGTGTGAATGCTAGAGAAAATCCCTGGGTGTCATTTCTTAGGAATACCATTCATCTCTCTCTCTCTCTCTCTTTGAGACATGTCTAACCAAACCAGAGTTCATCAATTACATGATGTTTACATTCCACCATGGTCATGGGCACTTTAAAAAGAAATTCAAATCAATTAAAGTAGACTAGCTGGCAGGAAAGTCCAAAAGATTCATCTGTTTTTGTCTCCCCAGCACTGAAATCAGAAGTACATGCTACCATGCATGGCACCGTATGTGAGTACTGGGAATCAAACTCAGGTCTTGATTCAGCTTCTGAAGTAAGCACTTTACCCACTCAGCCAATTTCCCGGTTCCAATTCTAATGCTAATACTTCCATCTCCACGTTCTTCAGCCCGATCCTGTTTCATTTGGTACAAAATGAGACTATGAAAGGGAGTAGTATTAATTCATCATCTGAGAACCTGATATCACCTACTTCACAAATATTATGCTAAGACTCAAAGTGGTAACCACAGTGACATGTTAAAGTCCCACATGCTATAACTCCAATGATGCTACGACCACACATATCCTTTAGATTTGAGCATTTTCTAATTCTTGTAGTCCTGAGAATACATGAAGCTTTCCAAATTGAAACAAGAAGACTGGTTGAGAGTAGAGGAAAGTCCCACAAGAGAACAGCAATGTCTCTGGTAGGAAGGCAGCTCTGGCAGGGATACTGAACATGAGTAATTCCTGAGGACCCAGGTTACAATAAAAATATAAACTATAAAGACACTATGAATGTAAAATCAGAATAATATAAATTAAAAATAAATTATAAAAAAGAATTAAAAGAGAAAAAAACAAAAAATAAATAAAAAACTATAAAATAGAGATGCCACACACATTCATCTCTGAGACATTCTAAAATCTTTATTATCAATTTTACAGAGGGCTGGAAGGATGGCTTAGCAGTTAAAGTGTTTGCCTGCAAAGCCAAAGAACCCAGGTTCAATTCTCCAGGACTCATATTAGCCAGATGCTCTAGGGGGCACATGCATCTGGAGTTCATTTACAGTGGCTAGAGGCCCTGACACACCCATTCTCTCTCTCTCCATTTCTCTCTCCTTTCTTTCTCTGTCAAATAAATAAATAAAAATAAAATATTATTAAACAGATTTATACATTTTACAGAATATCTTGTCTTTAATTTGCCATATGTTCTGTTAATAAAAGAGTTCACTAACATTGGGTAACCCAAATATAGTTAATTAGAAATCCTTCACTTAATATTTAACAAATATTTTATTTATTTGAGAGAGAGAGACAGAAAGAGAGAAAATGAACCAGGGCATCTTCCTGCTGCAAACAAACTTCAGTTTCATACACCTCTTTGGGAATCTAGCTTTACATGGGTTCTGGGAAATTGATCCCTGGCTGGCAGGCTTTCCAAGACACATTTGACTACTGAGCAGTCTCCCCAGCCCCATCCTTAAATTTATCTTAATTTAACCTTTGAAATCTTCATCCTACTCGTAAGAGAAGACAAGCTTGATCCAAGAGAAGTGATGTTTACATGCCACCATGGTCACGGGCACTTTAAAAATAATTTCCAAGTTATTTTTACCTGCATTTAGGATACTAGTCCTTTAAATCTCATTATCACATCTTCATGCCTAAAAAATCATTTTTATTTTAAAAATGTGTTAACCTAAACCAAATATTTTCTTCATCTCCTTCACAATAAAAGATGCTGCCCCCATGCAGCATATGCTCAGGAGAAACCCTCCATGATTCTGTCCCAGCAGCTCATCACCAGAAAATTATCCCTGACAGAAAGACAAGCAAATCCAGGAATGAAAAGCCTAAACTTCAGTGTGAGGGTGTGTCAAAAGATAAAAACGAAATCTCCATGTAATCTGGCTATAACACTCGGGCATATACCCAAACAATTCTATGTCCTACCATAGATATTTGCACATCCATGTTCATTGCTGTTCTCATTTAAGGGGAAGGAATAATTTGTAAATCTAATCAGCCCAGATGTCCATCAACTAACATCTAAATAAAGAAAAAGTGGTATATATACACAATGGAGGTTTGTTCAGCTGTAAAGAAAAATGAAGTTATGAAATTTGCAGGAAAATGTATGGAATTGGAAAGAATTTTACTGAGTAACTCAATCTCAAAAAAAAAAAAAAAAAAAAAAGACAAAAACACATTCTTTCTTATATGTGGATCCTAACTTTTAATATTGGTATGTTGTAAATACAGGTTGAGAAACTGAGCATGGGGAATGATTCAAAATAGGAAACAATGAGAAGGAAACAGGAAGATGAGAATTGGTGAAAGGACAGAAGGAAACAGGGAGTATGAAAGCAGAAAGGAGGTTAAGTTGTAAGAGGGTATATGGAAGGGGAAAGAGAGCGTAGGCAAAACAAAAGATTCTTTAAGAAACAATATAATCTATTACTTTGTGACCTAACAAATAAATAAATAATGAAAAGTCAAATTTAATTGTAAATAAAATTCTTTAAAAAACAAATGACACAAAACCATCTACATAAAATAGGTTTTGTCAATTGGTAGTAAGGAGATGAAAACATTTTTCACACATCAACTCTTTCGAGTCAGTTGGCATGTGTATTAGTTTAGATACAAGGAGCCATGGGTTTATTGAAGCTTTTCACTGGGCATGTTTTCTCCTGTAGCACAATTTCAAATTTAAGAAAAATACAAAATGTTATCTTTACCATCTCATTTAATTGGAAGGAAAACAAATAATTTAGTTTAAGTGTGATGAATTTAGAAAAATAATTTAACAATACTTTTCATAATTTTAACTGAACTCAAGCTGTTTAATAATAACTTAAATATTTAAATTCCCCATGGTTTAGATTTTACTTAATGTCTGATTGGTCCCATATTTGAATCCATGAGATTAAAATTAAAATATTACAAATTGGGCTGGAGACATGGCTTAGCGGATAAGGCACCTGCCTGCTAAGCCTAAGAACGCTGGTTCCAATGTCCAGTGGTTCCAATCTCCAGGTCCCACGTTTAGCCAGATGCAAAGTGAGGCAAGGGCGCAATGTCGCACTTGCCCACAAGGGGGCACATGCATCTGGATTTCGTTCACAGCAGCTGAGAGACTGCTGGCATGCCCATCTCTGTCTCCCTCTCCCTCTCTGTCTATCTGTCTCTGTCTCTCTCCAAAAATAAATAAAAAAATAATTTAAAAAAATATTACAAATTGGTGATTTCATTATTTCATAGGGAGATAAGACTATTAAAATCACTTTTTCCGTATTTCTTAAAATTTGTTTTAATTTTACTTTCATGTTGGTGCCCCTGGTAGCCTCTTCCCTGACCTCCCCCCCTCCAAAGGGACCATTATGGGGATAGCCAACAGACTTTTTCCTTCTTGAGGCAACCATTTTACATTAAATTAGACATAAATGTTTATTTTTACCATATGGCAAGAAAAAAGTTAGTTAAGGTATTTAGATTATTCATATTCAAAACAATTTTGTTTTGGAGAGAGACACAGAGAGAGACAGAGAGGAAGACAGAGAGGAAGACAGATAGTTATGGGCGTGCCAGCAGCCTCTCAGCCACTGTGAATGAAATTCAGATGCATGCACCCCCTTGTGGTCAAATGCAGCATGCGTCCTTGCCTCACTTTGCATCTGGCTAAACGTGGGACCTGGAGATTGGAACCACTGGAGATTGGAACCAGCATTCTTAGGCTTAGGAGGCAGGCGCCTTAACCACAAAGCTATCTCTCCAGCCCCAAAACAACTTTTCAATTCATACTTGTGTATTCACTTTTTCCCATAAAGTGCAGCTTTCGGCCACATCAAGGACATTTTGGGCAATATTTTATAATAACTAAGTGCCGTTGATGACTATACCCTTGTTAGCTCTGTACTATGAGGAGCTGGAAACTATTCTACTTATAACAGTCATGAGCATGTCCCATTCACTCATGCCTGAGTGCTCACACAATCATCTTTCATCTTGTGTCTGGAAAATAGTGCTTCAAAACTGTTTTACATGCTCTTGCTACTTGCACTTGTTTGGCAAAGCGTAACGTGGCTGTTTTTTGTTTGTTTGTTTGTTTGTTTTTTTCCTGAGAAGCATGTCATATCATTCAACATTATTAAATATATGTGGCATATAGATATTAGAAATATCTTAAAATTGGCGGTGTTGTGTGAACCTTTTCTGAGGAGATGTGAACAAAGCCTCCATTCAACCCAGATTGGACAGAAATAGCTAGAGCAAAAAGGTGATCCCCTTCAAGCATACTGGGTGAACCAGTGAGTTTACCTGGAGGAGCATGGGTAAGTTAGCAGTGGCTATGACACTGAGGAAAAAGAATATTTCTCTCAGCAGTTGTAAACTCCCTTTATAGGCTATGAGTGGGGTGGGGCCTCATAAGTCACTCTGGCCTTTAGGATTGAGCCATGCTTAATGGGCTCAACTCCTCTGCAGGTCTCCTGTGGGTAATCACAGTTTTTGAGAGTTAAAAGAGGCAATAGACAAGTCATGCCTAGAATTCAGCCCTATACAACAGACAGATATGTGGTTATGCCTTAGCTGAAAATTATAACAATTGACTTGAGATGTTATTATTAAAGCTTTACAGATCATGTGCTCATTGGACAAAAGATCGGAAGACATTCAGAATCTGTAAACGTTAGCTACTTTTTATTATTACACTGGAAACATTACCCATCTACTAAGAGAACCATATGGCAGGCATAACTCAGTGTCTTTCTCCTTGAACATCTCACAGCGTTCTGGGGTAGAAAATGTCAATTTAAAGAAAATCATAACTCAGAAGGGCTAATGCCTTGTATAACATCATGAACACAGTGTTAAGAGGTGTCTAATGTGGCCTGTGGGGGGAGGGTCAGAGGATGATTCCTGGAAACAACGAAATCTTAAAGGGGCAGGGGAGGGACACTCCTGACTTACCGTGGGAGGGGAGTGGGCTTTTTTGGGAAGATTGTTCATGTATGAGTATATGCTGAAGCATGGAGGTCAGTTGCTGGAACAGAAAGGGCCATGGCTTAAAGAGACTTACAGTACAGACTTTTTAGCTGGGTGTAGTGGTGCAGTCCTGTGTCCTTAACATTCAAGAGACTGAGAGTCTGAGTAAGGATGATTTCTACTTTCAGGTCATCCTGAACAACAAAACTTTGTATTTACAACAAAAGCAAAGAAACAAAAATCAGAGTAGGTCCTTTGTACCATGTGACGGGTGTGAAAACCAGAGATGCAGGCTTCATGAACCAGATCACAAAGTTGTTTTTTTTTTTTCTTTTCTTTTTTACCAATCTTGAGCTTATATTGTATCTAATAGTAATCAGTATTCAAAAAGGGACTTTAAAAAAGAATTTTAGTCAAATTTTATGAAGATCCACACTTTATAATCCAATTAACATACTGGGACAACAGAAATCAAATAATGTCAAGAATGTGGTCAATGTCCCCAAATTCCTTGGTCTCAGTGTCTTTCAGTTGTTCACTCTTCAATTTTGATAACTCATAAATCAAATTTTTATTTCATACACAACTACTAGTTTTCTTGATCAAAGAATCACAGAATATTTACATTCAGAACAGGAAGTTTTGTCTACTCTGGAGAATTTCACACACAAAGGACTAGACTCTTATTTTAGTGAAATCTTAATGATACCACTGAGATTTATTTTTAAGTTTGACAAATGGGTTTACAGGAAGATGGAGGACATAGAACATGGCTGTTTAGAAGAGCTCTCACTCTGGTGTGACAGCCATCATTTTGTCTCACAAAGTACCAAGGGTCAAAGCAGTTCTAAAATTCAAGTAGTTTTGTTGCTGATAATATTAAATCATATCTTCACATACCAGTCTCTTCTACTTTTTCTGCATCAAGCTCTCATTCAGACTTACTGGTAGAAAAATCTGTATTTGGAAAATAATAGTGAAAAATTCCCATGAGTTATCTCCCCTAGAAATAGAAATCCATGTAAATCATCTACATAAATGCCAAATAGATCAACCATTTTACTATGTTTTTTTTTTTCTTGTTTTATATACATCTCTGTGCTATTTAGTCAGCTAAACAAGTAATCCAGATTTGGTTTACATATTGCTTCTTCTAGTAAACATGTTTGGGAACAGAATGTTTGCAAAGCATAGAAAAAGGTTTATTTGAAGAGTTCTTCTATTTTCCTTCTCTCCTGTAATCAGAGCTATTTCATTAGTAAAATGTGATTGTGGTACTGTAAGGTATGTGTGTACATACATACAGATATTTTGTTATTGCATAGAAGGGATGATAGAGCTTATTGTTAATGAAGAGATTAAATAAAATGTCCAAATAATTTAGGGTGGTCTCTAACTCATGGCAATCCTGGGTGCTGGGATTAAAGGCATGCGCCACCATGCCTGGCAATGTAATTTATATTTTAAAGTGTTTAAATATTAACATTAGAAACCATAGCATTTTAGAAAGTAAGTCACAGTAAAAATTGCTTGTTTCTTTTGTGATCCTCACCTCTGTTAAATAGTAAACTAG
The DNA here is from genome assembly GCA_036365145.1 of Orientallactaga sibirica. Taxonomy (NCBI): domain Eukaryota; kingdom Metazoa; phylum Chordata; class Mammalia; order Rodentia; family Dipodidae; genus Orientallactaga; species Orientallactaga sibirica. The sequence continues at coordinate 61,319,327 of JAEOAD010000001.1, forward strand.
AATTGTGTTGGAAGATAAGCTTCAAGCTAGGATTAATGGAAAAAAAAAAAAAAAAAAAAAAAACTACCCTGTTGCGAAACCTATAAAATTAGGACCTATAAATTGTATATTATATTTAGCACTGTTAAGACTAGAGTTCATCAGTTACAGGTAATTTATAAGCCTTCCTTAACAGTAACCCTGAGAAACAATGCCTAGGGCTCAGAGAACGTGTATCTCTAATATTACATTAAGTAATGTCTTTGTTGTATGTGTCAAAGTTTAATTATAGTTCTATTAATCATTACTTCTGGGATTTGAAGAGAATACTATTGTGTATTGAAGAGATGTCCTAAGAAATTCAACTTAAAAAAAATCAAAAAGAATTTCAATACATCTCCTACTATTTCCCACCACTACGTTAAATCTTCAGAACTGAGATTGGAGAATGGCTTAGCAATTAAGGCACTTGCCTTCAAAGCCAAAGGACCCATGTTCAATTCCAGAGGTCCCACATAAGCTAGATGCACAAGGTGGCTCAAGTGTCTGGAGTTTGTTTGCAATGGTTAGAGTCCCTGGTGCACCCATATTCTATTTCTCAATCTCTCTCTCTCTCTCTCTCTCAATCTCTCCCTCCCACACTTCAGCCTCTCTGTCTCTCTCAAATAAGTAAAGAAAAATAAAAATCTTCAGACTTTAACCTGGCCAGTGTTTAGGAGATAGATAGTTTTCATTTTGGAGATGGAGTCAGGAGGCTCAGAAGGTCAAGGTCACCTTCCACTACATAGTAATTTTGCAACAAGCCTGGGTTATATGAGACCCTGTATCAACAAGTAAATAAATAAATAATAGATGAAGACACAAATAAATAAACAATATGTAGAAAGTTTTCTCTTTAACCATCTCAGTGGCATCTTGTAGCTTTAGAACTACATAAAGATTATTCTGTCAATAAATTTTCACATATTTTAACTGTTTATTTATTTATTTATTTATTTATTTATTTATTTATTTATTTATTTGGTTTTTTGAGGTAGGGCTTCACTCTAGCCCAGGCTGACCTGGAATTCACTATGTACTCTCAGAATGGCCTTGAACTGATGGTGATCTTCCTACTTCTGTCTTCCTGAAAATAGCTATACCTACATAAAATTCAACTGTCTTCTAATCCCCCTTTCTTGATTTATCACTTTCAAAACAATCTTTTAAAAATTCAACCCTAAACATGCCATTTGTTTCCTATCTGTATAATTAATCTAACCCTATACTTGACTATAACATAGTTCTCTTTGCATACCATGGAATCTTCCAGTATTTCAAATTTCAAGTTCGTTTTTTTTTTTTTTTCTTATGAGTGGCAATTATCATTTCCTATCTTTCATCTTATAGAGGTCTTCTTTTCTGAATATCAAGCTGTGTTCTCTATCATGTTTTTGTCCCTCTGCTTCATGTTCACAGAATCACCCCTCTAGTGTTCCTTTAGAATGTGTATCATTGTAGCAGACAGCTTCCAGGTCACTGAAATGAACTTCTAAACCAGGCACAGTTAAGGAGGAAGGGATATTTATTGAAGCTTACAGATCAGGGAAGTTCCATAATGACAGAAGAAGCTGGTCCATTTCCACATGTCCAAGCAGAGAGAGAGAGAGAGAGAGAGAGAGAGAGAGAGAGAGAGAGAAGACACAAGTCTAAAACCAAAAAGTCACACCACACAGAACCACACTTCAGGAAATTGAGGCACTTTGACTAGAATTACAAGTTCACCACCACACGTTAGGGCTGGACCCTAAGATCCATGCAGTGACACCTCCTCCATACAAGTAGTTGGAAATCCAAGAAATTTTAATAAACTACTGAATCTATCAAGGGACATCTATTCAAACTACCACATTCATCAACTGAGGATCCTAGCACATTTGAGGGGAATGTGTTAGTTCATGCTTACATTCATATCACCTAGTTGAGCCACACATAAAGAAAATTCTTATCAGTGAACTGAATTTTTCTATCCCCTGTACTCTTCAATTTCCAAAGTTCTCATTGTGGTCAAGGATTAATGTTAGTCTTTTTAAGTCACTTGAACATCTTCCTATCTTCCTTGGAAGAGTGAAATATCCATACAGCTTTTTGTGATGATTCTGTTTCAGTTCTCCTGTGTACACATGCCTGTTGACTTGTGTAAACCCTTGCATCCTATTCTAAATAGTAATCATTTTTCATAGGTGTAGATGCTTATGGTCCACCTACATTTATCTGTGTTTATCTGACTAACACAATGTTTCACCATCATTGAGGCCATTTTAAAAAATAAGCTTCTCTGGGCTGGAGAGATGGCTTAGAGGTTAAGGTGCCTGCCTGCTAAGCCTAGGAACCCCGGTTCCAATCTTCAGGTCCCACGTTTAGCCAAATGCAAAAGTAACGCAAGGGCACAATGCCACACTTGCCCACAAGGGGGCGCACACATCTGGATTTCGTTCACAGCAGCTGAGAGGCTGCTGGTGCCCATTTCTATCTGTCTGCCTCTCCCTCTGACTCTCTCTGTCTCTCTCTGTGTCTCTCTCCAAAAAAATTTTTTTTTTTAAATTAAAAAATAAGCTTCTCTAAAAATTATATTGTCAGTTTTACAGGGCAGTTGTCAAAAAGAGGTTTATGTAAAATCTTTAACTAAAGTTGTTCCTCTTATCTTTTGTGCAAAGAGTCCTCTTATTATCATTAGACTTACTATTTAAAGATTATGCATTGTGGTCAAGACACTAACTGAACTTGGCACTTTCCGCAAGCAATGTCTCTTAATCCTTACAGCATGTTTCATTCTATAACTGAAGTTTCAGGTGCTCATGCTGTCAGGTGATTTCCTTGTTGTTGCACAGCTAATAAATTATTATGATCACATAGGTCTAATTCTAATATTTATTATTTTTATCATTTTATCACCACAGTTTATATATGTTGAAAAATAAACATATATAATATTATATATATTATATATATATATATATATATATATATATATATATATATATATGAATATAAGAATGCCTGTTTATACCAAAACCTACTGGCCCCAAATCACTGTAATGTTGTTAGAGAAAAAGACTAGAGAGCAGCAAAATGAGAAGAAAAAAAAAACTGAATTACTCTTATACCTGACACACACAGAGGGAAATAAGTGTACAGGTAGGTAGCCTCTTACAGTGCTTTACATGCACAAGCTTGTCTGTGGAAAGAGTCCTTGGGTAGAACAGATATTATAAACTGGAGAAGGTAGTTTTCATTGGATGAAGTTCCTTGAATAAAACAATTTTTTCTAAAATTTTAGGCTGCTATACTTTTTTAACTGCAACTGTTTAACTTGAAGAATTTAGAAGCCAAGAACATGGAAGATATTGATGGTATTTCAGTCTGATCTGTATTTTTTCCAGTCCAGTATCCCCAGTATAATCTTTGTTGGGCATGGAGTCTGCTTTTGGCTGGAAATTCCCTTTTTTGAAAATAAAAAGAGCAGAAGACAACAGACTTTGAGGATATTTAAATATATCCCATATGGGGAGGTCCAACAGTTACCCACAAATTTAGGCTCCACAAAGTTGAAGGCTTTATTTAGTCACTCCATAAAGTTAAAATACCCTTTTCTTTTTGTTATAATTTGAAGGAAATATTAAATAAGCATTAGATATAACACTTATATATTTTTTTATTTTCTGAATTCTCCTTAGATTCCATTAGTAAAGAACGTTTGACAGGTGAACATCTTCATAGGGCGAACAGTACTTGCTGACATATAGATGTCAAAATATTGTAGCTTTCATATGCAAATTGGAGTTACTGAGCTCAGCTCAGCAACTCTTCACAACCTGAAATACACACTTAGAAGAAATTAAAATGTTTTAACAATAAAATATGAGAATATCAATCTCCAGCTCTCTTTGATGTGGCAGAATATAAAGTCAGCAGTAATTTCTTTAATAGTGTTGTTGCTCTCATTTCCCATTAATTGATTTTAATGTCAAATAAAAGATCAACGCTTTGTCAGCCAGGACCGGCAGGCTGCATATTGCCCTTGAACATGTTTCGTGCCGAGTTGTAAATCTTAGATTGGGTTGAATGGTCATGTTCTCCTGATAGTCATGGACTGGAAGTCAGTTGCTTCACTTAGAAAAAGATTTATCTGAACTGTGTAGCAAGTAGACATTGATAAATAAACTTATCTTCCTAAAGGGGAATAATTGCTAAAACCGTGAGTTTCCACATGCAGCATAGACTCCTCCATTTAATTACAAAATCAGTAAAGGTTCTTGATGTATATATGTACAGAGCTTGTGCTTTGCTGTTTCTTCCTAGCAATAGTAAGATTTTAAATATGTGTTGATGAACGAAGTTAACTGATATGAATTCAGGTTCTAAGCCCACACTGTATAGGTTTTCATTCATTCTTGCAATGCAGGAATGAGAACAAAGAATCAGACCCATCATATTCTAAACAACTATTTTTGTGTGACAACATTACTGAGAATATCTTTCTCCTCCCAGGCATTTTTCATATGTTTAGATGATAGAGCAAGGCTAACCTAACTCCATCACTTATTAATGAATGACTGATTCTGGACAAATCATTTATGATTTTTTTTTAATTTTCATACCATAACGTAAGATTGAGATGAAATTTGTGTTGTCCTCATAAATGAATTGCAAAGACTAGATGTGTTGATTTTAATATCATTTCAGATCATTGTGAAGTGATTGGTGTGCATTGCTGTTCACATGCATCAACTTGCACACAGAGAATGGGTTTTTGACATGTTCAGTTTTATTATAGACATCAGCATTTCAGAGTTATGGACCAAAGTTCAAAAACTACTGAAAATAGGCTTTTCTGGCATTTTCATACATGCTTACCAACGTTCCATGTGCCAGTAAGAATAGTGATGTCAAAAGGTGACTGAGGGCTGGAGAGATGGCTTAGCAGTTAAGGCATTTGCATGCAAGGCCAAAGGACCTTGGTTTGATTCCCTAGGACCCATGTAAGCCCAAAGCACAAGGTGGTGCATGTGTCTGGAGTTCCTTTGCAGTGGCTGGAGGCCCTGGTGAGCCCATTCTCTCTCTCTCTCTCTCTCTCTCTTTCTCTCAGCATGTGTGTGTGTCTGCCTCTTTCCTTCTCTCATTATCTCAAATAAATAAATATTTTTTTTAGAAAGGTAATGAGAGGTAATGTGTGTACTTATAGAAAAACAGCTACATTTATCCACTGCCAGTTACAGCCCTTATCACCATACACAACACCACAGAGAAAAATCAGTGACATAGGAAACAGAAATTATTTGTAGTGAGGTTTAAAAAAATTTTGTGTATTAGCTTGAACAATTTCCACAACTCAGACCAATACAGTTGGCCAGCATTTTTCTTTATAAATTTGAAGAGGAAATTACTTTAAAAAGTATCAGTGGCCTAGAAATGTTATGAAGGCACAGTATTAGAGACTATATTCACAAACCATTTATTTGGTAAGGGGTTAATATACAAAATACAAAATCAATTCAACTCAAGAGTAAAAGAAAGTAATTCCTTAAAGAATTAAAAATACAGGGTTGGAGAGATGGCTTAGCTGTTAAGGTGCTTGCCTGTGAAGCCTAAGGAATCAGGTTCTATTCTCCAGGTCCCATGTAAGCCAGATGCACATGGTGACGCATACATCTTTAGTTCGCTTGCAGTGGCTAGAGGCCATGGTGTGCCCATTCTCTCTCTGTGTCTCTCTTTCTTTCTCTTTCTCTGTGTCTCTAATAAATAAATAAAAATAAATCTTTAACAATAAAAATAGAAAAATGATCTGAATAGATATTTCTTGTAAAAAAGACATAATAGACAAGAATGTAAAAAAAACACTCAAAATCACTATTCATCAGGAATCACAAATCAAATCAAGAAATGACATCACAAATTTTAAATGACTGCTCTCAAAAATTGAAAAGATAATGGAAATTATCAAGGTGTGGGAAAAAGGAGAATAATATAAGTGTAAATTTGTAGCCAGTATAATAAACTATATGGACTTTCTTCAAAAATTAAAAAAATAAAACTATCATATGATTCAGCAACCCCACTCATGAGCAATATAGCCAAAGGAAATGAAATCAGTATGATGAGACACCTTCACTTCAATGTTCAATTCAGCATTATTAAAAGTATGGAAACAAAGTGAGTGCACATTGATGAATATATGAAATGTGTATATACATACAATGGAATATTATATTGATCAGGGCTAATATTCAGTTTCATCACATGAGGAAATCTTATATTTGCAACCACATGGATGAATATTATGTTAAGTGAACTAAACCAGGCCAGGAAGATAAATTCTGCATTACTCCCCTATTTCATGAAGTGTATATTGTGAAACTCATAGAAGTAGAGAGTTGAATGGTAGTTATTAGATGCTTAGGATGGGGATGGGGAAATGGTGGGCAACAGACATAAAGTATTATAGAAAACATAAGTTCAAAAGGTCTATGATATATTATGAGAATCACACTACAAAACAATCTATAGTGTATTTTTAAAAAGTCTGAGCATAAGCCAGGTGTGGTGGCTCACACCTTTAATCCCAGCACTTGGGAGGCAGAGATAGGAGGATCACTGTGAGTTTGAAGCCACCCTGAGACTACATGGTGAATTCCATGTCAGCCTGAGGTAGAGTGAGACCCTATCTCAAAAAAAAAAAAAGTCTGAGGTCTGGAGAGATGGCTTAACGGCTAAGGCGCCTGCCTGCTAAGCCTAAGAACGCTGGTTCCAATCTCCAGTGGTTCCAATCTCCAGGTCCCACGTTTAGCCAGATACAAAGTGATGCAAGGGTGCAATGCCGCAATTGCCCACAAGGGGGCGCACACATCTGGATTTCGTTCACAGCAGCTGAGAGACTGCTGGCGTGCCCATCTCTGTCTCCCTTTCCCTCTCTATCTCTCTCTGTCTCTCTCTCCAAAAATAAATGAAAAATGATTTTAAAATTTTTTTAAAGTCTGAGCATATTTTGTGTTCTCATTAGAAATGTAGATCACTAATGAATATGTTAAATAACTTGAATCAGTTATTAAATAATATGTGTAGTTTCTTTACACATAGAAAATAAATATTTTACTAGCAAATTTATAAAAGGGAAAATAGAAAGCATGTGGAAATTTACCTAAATGTTGGTACCACTGGCTTGACATCATTTGCTGCCAATTTTAGAAGTAGTTGCAAGTGTGGGGTACAAAAGCCTCAATGAATCAAGTTGGTGAATATTGTGTTTGCCTGTAGTACAGATTTCTCTTGCTTTGTAAATTTCCTTGATGCAGACAGCCAATTCTTGACATGAGATATGCCCTTTTACTTCATCCATAAGAGTAAGTGACAAATCTCGACCTTCCTATGTGAATGGATGTTAGAATACAATACTATTCGCAGTAAGTAGTTCCAATATAGAATTTTCATAACACTTTAAACAATACCTCCAATCTAGTATGCTTACCTTTATTCTGCTACAATTAACAGTAAGATGAAAACGTGCTCTTGTCAGTCAAAATTTAGATTGGAGATGAGATTTCTAGTTTGACACTGTAGAACAGAAAGACCAAGTACAACAAACTGAAAATCATGATAGAGGCTGGAGAGATGGTTCAGAGGCTAAGCTATGTCCTAGCTAAGCCTATTGACCCAAGTTCAGTTCCCCCATACCCATGTAAAGCCAGCTTCACAGTGCTACATACCTCTAGAGTTCATTTGCAGTGGCTGCAGGCCCTGGTGTGCCGATTCTCTGTATTTCTTTTCTCTATATCTCTATGTTTGCAAATAAATAAGTAAAATATTTTTAAAAATCGAGCCATGGGGATGGAGAGATGGCTTATCAGTCAAGGCATCTGCCTGCAAAGCCTAAGGACCCAGGTTTGATTCTCCAGGACCCACGTAAGCCAGATGCACAAGGCGGCACATGCGTCTGGAATTTGTTTGCAGTGGCTGAAGGCCCTGGCGAGCCCATTCATTCTCTCTCTGCCTCTTTCTAACTAACTAAATAAATAACTAAATAAATAAATAAATAATAAAGCAAGCTATATTTTATTTATGTTGAGGCTAGAATTAAACATATGGAATTCATGATAAAAGAATAATATGAGATAAGTGAGTAAAATTACAAGAGTAGACAAAATTTTACATGGAATTTGTGACATAGAAATCATATTTCTCAGATTGAACTATCTCCTTAGTGTAGTTGATGATGTCAAGGAAAACTCTGACAAAGTTAATAGATGAGGCAAGATTACAGAGAAAAACTAGCATGGACCTTCAGAATGGCATAGGAAGGGTACATAGAAAAAGATGAAGCTATAAGACAGTAGTTCAGTTCAAGAATTGCTATCAAACCTGAAGCAGAAAGATAGAGAATAAGCACAGAATTCTTTTAATATACAGAGGATTAAAGACTGATAACTGCTACAGTAAATAACAAATACCTAAAAATAGCCATGAAAGAGCCAAAAACATTTAATGGTTCAGTGGAGGGGCACAAGGACCCAAATCTATAGCTAGTTACACTTGAAGATGAAGTTTTACTTGGGAAGTTACAGAACTATAAATGGGGAATAGAAAAGAAATAACCAAGTCATAAAAATACAATAAAACTTTGTGATTATTTTTAGGTAAGATTTTTCTTCAAATATTTAAATAAAAAATTGAATAATAAAAGAAAAGTATAGGGCTGGAGAGATGGCTTAGCGGTTAAGGCACCTGCCTCGTAAGCCTAAAAGAACGCTGGTTCTAATCTCCAGCAGTTCCAATCTCCAGGTCCCACTTTTAGCCAGATGCAAAGTGATGCAAGGGCGCAATGGTGCACTTGACCACAAGGCAGTGCAAGCATCTGGATTTTGTTCACAACAGCTGAGAGGCTGCTGGCGCGCCCATCTCTATCTATCTTCCTCTCCCTCTCTCTCTGTTTCTCTCCAAAAAAACAAAAAGTATAACAAAGAAAACTATATATGGCAGGAATAATAATTATTATTTGCTGAGACAATATGACTATATCAAAGATCACAATTTCTAAATTCGTTATTTAAAGACCAGTTATTTGTAACTCTTAGATATGAAAACTATCACTTAAATAATGAAATTTATACTCCATTGAAGGAAAAAGCAAAATGATGTAAATACATAAATGAATTAAAAACATAAAGTATGAGGGGAAATTATAAAATAAATAGAGCCGGGAGTGGTGGTGCACGCCTTTAATCCCAGCACTTGGGAGGCAGAGGTAGGAGGATCGCCATGAGTTCAAGGCCACCCTGAGACTACACAGTGAATTCCAGGTCAGCCTGGGCCAGAGTGAGACCCTACCTCGAAAAACCAAAAAAAAAAAAAAAAAAAAAGAAATAGTAACAGCCATCTAACTACCTTATAATGATGTTTACAAAAAAATGAAAACATAACCAGTAATTTCTGGAAATCTAAATATGAAATAAATAATTTAACAATGAGTAAATGAAGAATATATAAAATTAAGAGGACAATCTGAAATATGAGAGTACTTTACAGTAAACAAAATGATTTAATTTCATGATTTTTTATAAGCTAGATTTATAAAGGTATTTCTTACCCTTTGTATTAATAATAGAGGATTATAGATGGATGATTTTCTTTAAGACTGGAAGTGTTTGCTACTAGTACTTCAGGCAAGTTGTATGCTTTCCAAATCACTAGCTTAAGGACAAGAACAAACCCAAAGTTTTTTGTAGCAAATATAGAAAGTATGGGAAAAATGAAGCCAAAAATGTAAAATTATGAAATTGGATAGCCAGTAAAATAGGATGATAAAAATAAAGCTAAGTGTATTCTTTGTAACAATACATAAATGAATTCTGTTCTTCCAAAAGGCTAAGAATCTCATATTAAGCCATGAAGAAAATCTGTCTCCAATAATTACAGGAAAGAAATTAGAATAAAATTTTTGGGAGCAGCAAATATATGAGCAAATTATTGGGGAAATAAAGTCTAAGTGATTAATTTTAGTAAGAGAAAGATTTCAAAGCATGTGTCTTTCAATGAAATGTACATGCTTAATATTGTTACCTCCATAAATTCCTCATATATTCTGGCAGTACAATTTTACTTCTAGGAATTTACATTGCAAGAAATAGTAGGAGATGCACAACACTAAGTTATGAAATATTGCTATGTGTATAGAAAAATCAACTGGAAAGACATTCTGAGATGCTAACAAAGGTATTTTGGTTATCTAATAAAAGGCATATTTATCCAAATTCTACATGACAGATATCAACTCAAAAGATTTCCCGACATAATGTTTACTTGCTCTGAATAACTGACATGCTTAGGGCTTGGCCTTCACTCAAGCTGTTCCAACCCTGTAAGAAAGGCCTCATTTCTGTCTTTCATTCTGTTCTATCTTTGCTATGTAAGTTAGTTTTTTCTGATATTTGCTTTTTTTTCTTTAATTTACATATGGTAGCTTCTAGTACTGGACAAGTATCTTTGTTCTTGAGAACACAAAAATTAAAGGCATCTCTTTCAAATAGCTTCTACATCAGTACCAGAAATCATTTTGATTTAATCACTGGTCACTTCTGAACCTGCCAAGTTCTATCTGAAATGTGTGTGTTAGGTTTTAAAAAATTCACCCTTCTCACTCAAATTAGGTAGAATAGCTAACTTATGATTTTTTTCTTTCTGATGTTTTTCAGTGATTTTTCCAAATACTCGGGTTTGAGAATGTGTTCTGTTGGTAAATGCAAAGAGGATAAGTCTTACTAAATATGTTCATGTGAACCATTCTTCCTTTTCCTTGTCTATTTCTAGAAAGGAGACAATTTGAAATAAAGAATATCTGCAATTTTATAATTACAGTTAAATTTAAATAATGATGAAATCAATTTCATCAGGATATTCATTTAAATATTATTCAGTGAACTAATATATTTTGAAAGCTAGAAACTAAAAATTCCTTTGTGTTATAGATTCATACTAAGACAAAAATATAAATACAGGCAAACTGAAAAAAAAAAAAAAAAAACAACAGCAACAACAAAAAACTGTCCAGGCACACACCTTTAATCCCAGCACCTGGGAGGCAGATGTAGGAGGGTCCTTGTGACTTTAAGGCCAGCCCAGGACTACAGAGTGAGTTCCAAGTCAGCCTGAGCTATATAGACTGAGACCCTACCATGAAAAAAAAAAGGAAGAAAAAGAAAATGGGCAAACTGCCATTCTGAGTTGGAAAAATGGCATAACAATTCCATATATATATACACATACATATACATATACATATACATACATATACATATACATACATATACATATACATACATATACATATATATATATATATATATATATATATATATATATATATATATATGCAAGAAGGGTAATCATGCTGGAGATTTTTTGTCATTTAGAGTGGTATAAATGCTTTTAACATTATATATATTAAAGCATAAAATATAAAATTAAATATGTTATTTTTGAGCTTGAAAATTTATGTGTCATAAGTGATTAGTTTGTGCATGAAGAATTATACTGTCAGAAGCCTTGTTGCATCAGAAAGTGAAGCTTGCCTCATAATTACAGTCACTATCATCTTCCTCTACCCCCATTGGTTTAGGAGGTCTATCTTATTCTCTAACAACATCCTTAAATAAAAATGAATCTTCAGTTTCAGATTTTAAAATTTCAAAATCATTTTCATGTATTGTCTCAAACATAAAATTCTAGGTGGAACTTTCTCTAATTTGCTGTTATATTTTTTCCCTTTCCTGTGATCTCTAACAGGTGTCTAAATTGGAAATAGCTGGCAGGCATGCTCAACAGTGAGGTCCAAATTGCCTCCAATATGATGAAAAGGCCAGGGTAAGTTCCTAAACATCTCAACACCTCAAGTTTGTCATGCACAGCTCTGGGGCATTCTCTCTGCTCACTGGACATACCTGCCTAGGACTCTACAAGCATATACTTTGGCTCCCTTGAAATATTACATGCTTCATAGTCCAAGCTAAAGCAAATTTTACAGCTATCCATCCACCACTTCTTTTTCCCCATTCTCATTGAACTACATGAAATAAATTGAATATTTTGTGACACTATAGAAATGGCTGAGGAAGGGTATCATGTCTGGGAATAGACATATATTTCCCAAATGGGATAGACTGACAGCGGGTGAAAGTTAATTTGAGAAAAACAATCCAAATGAGTCCTTCCTACCTAAAAAGTCCCAAAAGGTTCTATAGGAAATGAAAGTGAAAGTGACAGAAAGAGTAATGGCATTAATAAGTTTGTGAGGTAAAATGCATATTCTTAATAATGTCTTATAATGCCTAGCCTTTGTTGGCATTAAATAAGTGCTTAATAATGGCAAGGACAATATGATTATTTCACACCCCTTGCCTCTTTAAGGGCTCTCTGAAGTGATAGCAATACATGATCTCTTAACATCTTCAGGTGACTGTCAAGTAGCATTACCTGAACTAAGTAAGGAAAGATATTCCTACACGATCAAGGTCAGGAGCAGTTATTATTTATGCTTAAGCATTTTGTCCCACAATTCTTAATTCAGTGAGACCTCTTGTCACACAGTCACCTAGAGAGCGATGCACTAGAGAAATAGAAGTTGCAATTAAAATGCCCTTTGCTGCCCTAGGCTTGTTTTGAGTTCATTGTTCAGCAGATGAGCAAGTTCAGGTTTTCACTTTCAGCAGTTCATTTGATTGAACTTGGTACCAATAAAAGTGAAAGGCCAGATAAAGCTATAGGAAATAGCTGTGATTTGAAAATGTAACTTAAAATAAGAATAAGTAGACAGAAATCCATAAAAATGATAAAAAGAAATTATTTTTACAATTTCAGGTCATGGAAAGTTAATGAGGTCTAACATCTGCCTGTCTTCATTACCTGGAATCTTTCTTTAGGTTACTTCTCAGAACTGGTGACTAGTAAGCAGCATTGTTTTTCCCAACTCTTTTTCAAGCAATTTTAATAAATTGTCCTGAGATGAGAAATATTACACTTACAGTTGCTTTGAAAATATTTTCATATAGTTAACTTGCCCTGAACATGTTTTAAATATCTTTCTTTCCTGCTGTTATTCCCCACTAATAGTTGGGTATCTTTGGCACCTTCTAGAAGTCTTCCTATCATTTCAGCTTGCTAAAATTCCCAGTTCTTTCCACATGAAACCATCTGCTCCAGTCAGACACAAGTGAATTCTTCCGTGCTTTTATATTAGTTCTTTTTAATATTTTTATATCATATCATACATCATAATATTTCTTTCCCTTAATTTTTTAAATAGTTTTGTTAGTTTTAGGTTAGACTATACAGTAATGGTTTACACATCACAATATTTTTATCATATGGCAACAGAATAAACATTATTAAATATTGTTCAGTATCTCATTTTTTATTATTCTATGTTTATGAGTACTGAAACTAATGTTATATCAAAGTGATAGACTCTGGAACTAGAATATAGCAAACAAATCAAATTCTTACCATATCAAAAGACAAGATATCTTATCCATGAACAAACAGCTATCAGGATTATCACATAATGGCATAATTTGAGAGAAAATACTTTACTTAATGCTATTAAATCACCAGTATTCAAGATTATATTATGCCATTTTGTCTTCTATTCATATGGTCTATAATTATATCCAATATAAGTCAACCTGTCTTTTAAGATCCTCATATTGTTTTACCTAGTTCTTTCAGAAACATTTTTATTTTTATTTATCTGAAAGAGAGAAATAGAGAGAGAGAGAGAGAGAGAGAGAGAGAGAGAGAGAAAGTCAGATAGAGAGACAATGGACTTGCCAGGGGCTCTAGCCACTGCAAATGGACTCCAGAAGCATATGTCACCTTGTGCACTGTCTTATGGGGTACTAGGGAATCAAACCTGGGTCCTTAGAATTCACAAATAAGCACCTTAACTGCTCAGCCATCACTGTAGCATTCTTTCAAAAACTTTATACAACATTACTATTCAAGTGATGAAATCAAACATAAGGAAGCAGGGAAGTTTGTCTTAACTTACTAAGTTGGCAAATGGCTTTCAGGGCTGGTAATGGATTCTCTTAGCCTTGAAGCAAGAACCTAACTGGTACAAGTCACCCTTCATGTGAGTTGAACATGTGAAAATATGGGACAGATCCAAGACATGTGATTTACTCAGCCAAGCCTTATTTTAGTCATACTTTATATTTATTCCCATTAATTAGGAGACAACAAATGCAAAGATGAAATAGACTTTCCTTACACATTTCTCAAGGAATAACCCACTTATTTGCAAATTTAGGACAGTGAATAAAAGAACGATAGGAAAAAGTATGATCTTTGAAAAAGGTAGTTGTTTGTCTTGATAGCAAAGTCTGAGACTCTACCATCCTTGCCATTGGGTAACTCATCAGAACAGAGTTGAAGAGCATGTCATGACAGCAGTGAGAGCCACATGAAACAGTTGTTGAGATAAAACAGAGCAGTAATATCAGCCCTGCTGGTTTATTAGAAAGATAACTTTACTAGCCTTTAAAAAATATTTCTCACAGGACTAGGATGTCAATAATTATAATTCATCTAATTTCCACAAAGCCACTAGGTATAGTCAATATAGGAAGGCTATTATTAAGAATGTGAAATTCCAAAATTAATGGTGGCTTAGAAATGGCAAAAAAAAAAAAAAAAAATCCTAACAAAATTATATGTCTGCCTCCCATGATGTCCTCTAAGATCTGTGTGACTCTCTAAGTCAGCTATTGTCTACGGGATCCTTTAGTATTGCCCTTCTATGGTAAATCATCCTTTCAAGATTGCTCAGGTCAAACAAGAAAAGCACAGCACCAGTAATTGAATGGTTCTGCCTCCCAGCAACACTTGCTGCTTCTACATACTTCCCGCTACCCAAAGCAAGACCTGTGACTCTGCTTAAACCAGTGAGGATAAGAAGTTTCAAGTACCTTGAAGGCACACATCCAAAATAAAAAAGCTAATCCTCCCCTGTCACATTTTATAGGTGCACTTATAAACTTGACTGTGAGAAGATATGAAACTGCATGCAAGGCTCTTGGTAACATTAATGCCATGCCTCTAATATTCAGAGAAAAGGAGAATTTTAAATTGATGTTTAGTCATATTTTTTATTTTATTTTATTTTTATTTTTTGGAGAGAGACACAGAGAGAGAGAGAGAGAGAGAAGGAGAGGAAGACAGACAGAGATGGGCATGCCAGCAGCCTCTCAACCACTGCGAACAAAATCCAGATGTGTGCGCCATCTTGTGGTCAAGTGCAACATTGCGCCCTTGCGTCACTTTGCATCTGGCTAAATGTGGGACCTGGAAATTGGAATCACTGGAGATTGGAACCAGCATTCTTAGGCTTAGGAGGAAGGTGATTTAACTGCTATGCCATCTCTCCAGCCCAATGTTTAGTCATATTTTAAAATTTATATAATAATTATTTCCTCAGAATAATTCATCTCTCATAGGTGTATAACGTGTGTTAGTAATCATGTAAAGAAAAATGGGGAATCTTCTGCTTCTAACCTCATATTGCTAATATCTGTCCTTTCAGAGAACAATACAATTTTTCAAAGTCATGTATAGGGATATATACACAAAGTATTTGTCGAATCATGATAAATTAGTTGTCTGGTAAACCTCAACTCACTTTTGCTGTGCTATGGAACAGGACTACCTGAAATGTTACACAATATATGATTCTCACATAAAATGAAATGAAAGTGAAAATATGAGATTCTATAAGGAATAAACTTTCAACAAAGTTGGATGATTGTGGTAGTTTGAATGTGTGTCCCCCACAGACTTAAGTGTTTTATGAAGCATGTAATTTGGATCTCCTGCTGCCTGGCTGGAGGGAGTGTCACTGGGGATGGATCCTAGGGTCCAGCACTAAGGTGTGTTTTGGGGCAGATCTGATTTGCAGCACAGAAGTATGCATAGCAGTGTAAGCTCTGGTTGGGGCTCCCTGGTGTTTGCTTCTGGCTTTGTGCTTGATTTTTTTTTTTTTTTTTTTTTTTGGCTTGATGTTTTTGGTGGTTATTGGCTGGTGATGGTTTCTCTCTGCATGGATGTATGGAAGCAGTTTCTTCCACCACTGATGGAACTTCACCTCTGGATCTGCAAGCTTGAAGTCAATCTTTTCCTCCCCTAAACTGTGCCTGGTTTGGGTGTTCATCCAGAATGTGGAGCTGTCTACACAGTCATTATGGCTTTAAGTAAGCAAGAAGGCAAATTAGCAAGATCTTGATTTCATTAGCCAATGAAGTTCACTAATATTACCTGACTACAAATGAGTAAGTTGACCACAGTAAAACACAGTTTCAAAACATTTTTGATATCTTATTTTACTTCTCTAAGCAATTATGCTATTTCAACTAGGTGATAAAAAAAGAATATTACATAGCCAATGCTATATCCTCAACCTATGCTGTTGTCTCTCATTCCCAAAGAAACACATTCTTTTTGTTTGTTTGTTTGTTTGGTTTGGTTTGGTTTTTTGAGGTAGAGTCTCACTCTAACACTTTCCTCTTAGATCTTAAAAAGCCAGGTCATCTCTTATCCTTCATTTTGCTTTCACGCCCATTGTTAGCATAAACACAAACACACTTTTACACATATAAAGTGATTTTAATTGTCTATATTTTATTTAGAAAAATCATTTGATTTAATGACACAGATGTCTTCCTTAAACATAATAGAAATGTATTTTATATTCTTCAGGTAAATATTTATCATTCATCAATTGGTAAGTATAACAAGTAACATTATATTTGTGCATATTAAATGTATAAGTAATTATGTCAAATAATTGCCTTATTATGAAAACATTGTGGATAAATTATAGCCACAAAATAGATTCATGTCCTACACTCCCATTACTCATAAATTACTTGCTCCTGAACAATACATAGTCATTAAGAGTCAAAGTGAAATTGACAAATAATACTCTACTGATTGAAATTAATGGCAATGCATGGTGAGTTACTGATGCTAATTTTAAAATGTTGTGGCTTTGGAACAGATTTTTTAAAAAGAATATTTTCAACACCCTGGGGTAAAGCTTCTGTGGGGTTATTTGACAGATGTCCTGTGAGTTTCTTCAAAGCATGGGATAAAAGTATAGTGCTCCAAACAAGAAAGTGTGAGCAGAATGGCTTTTGGGCATGTGGGTGGGGAGGCTGGCACATTCTCAGTTCAATTAAATGCAACTTCAAATTGTGAATTTGCACAGAGCTGAAAAAAGACAGCCATGTGGAAGTTTGTTTTCATTCTTAAAGTGAATTCTATTCTGCCCTTGCTACACTCACATAGTGTTCAGTGCTGCTAATGCACACTCCTCCTGTGATGTGAGAGGTTGGGACACATATGTTGGTAGAAACATGTTTCCTTCTCAGAAACTGAGGTATAGAGTAGCTACAACCAATTTGCTTTCAACATGATTGGGTTGACTTTTAAAATTGTGAAGAATTTTCTCAAGATGCATGAGAAGGAAACATAAGTGGCCGTGGACTCAGCACATGGCACAGAACTCTCCCACTAATTACCACTGAAACTCGGAACAGAACACTTACAGCAAAAATTGAGATACTCTGAAAGGTTCAGAAAAGGAGATGCCTGGCTATGAAAGGCTCCACAGAAAGTGCCCTGGAGCTTCCGTCATTCAGAAATGTCAACTTATATAGATAAAGACAAACAAATAAATTAAATTAAAATGAACTCCCCTCTCCTTAGCTAAAAACAAAACAAAACAAAACAACAACAACAACAAAACAGAGTAGGCTTGAAGGATGGAAACCCTTTTCTTTTTATATTTAACTTCTTTATTTTTTTAAACCCTTTTTAAAAAAAATTACTTTCATGACCTCCAGGTCAGATGCTATATTAAAAGCTGCTTCCGTAACAACAAGTCAAAGAGAGAATTAAAATAAGAAACAAATATACATTATTCAAAGAAAAAAAAAAGAGAAATAGAAGAAAAGCTTCAGAAATCCATGAGGGAAGTGAAAAGATTCTGGGAAAGAACAGAGATAAGACTCACAGAAAACAGAAGCAAGCTGAACACAGACTCAGCCAGCAGTTTGCTGGCAGCAGGGCCGAGACATTGGAGCCAATTCCAGAAAGCTAAGCCAGAGGAAAACCTGGCAGTCCTTCCCTCACAACAAACCAGCAGACCTCACAAGTTTCAAATCCAGTTGTGGATTTTGGTGATATAATGGTTCCTCCTGCAAACCTGTCAGCAGAAGGGAGAAATTCCATTTTCTCTCATTCCTTGACTAACAGACCAGCAGGTGGGAATCACCTTGAGAGAAAATCTACTGTTAACAATTGAGCCTGTCCCAAGGTTTTAGATGAGTAAACATTCACAGGGCAAGTAGCCTGAGTTTGGCTTGCCACAGGCCCTGGGTGAGGGAAGGCAGGGAGAAGCTGCTGGTGAGAGCAGGAGGGTCACACTCTGATGTGTCAAATGCTTTAGGCAGTAGAAGCAGGCTCAAGCCGGAAAGTGCTCAGGAAGGGAATTACACTGGAGTTTGATAACTGTGAGCCTGATACCAGGCTGGATCAATTTCCCGGACTACCTAGCTGTCATTAGCTACTGTACAGCCCAAGAACTCTGAACATGTCACCCACAGCAGAAGCCCTACAGTGAGTGGGGTGACTAGTACTCAGGAGGCCTTGGAATAAAAAGTCATGTTCTCTGCTCTCTGCTGATGTCACTTCTGTGGTTTCTTCCCAGACTCCCAGTGTGCGTGGGAGACACTTCTCAGCTAAAAGAGACATCTGAGGTCAGTCTCACGAGGGTGAAAGAATCTGGTCAGCTCATAGAATGCAAAGTTAGATGTAACCAGAAGGGACCCTTGAGCCACAAAGAAGGAAAATACCTGTGAAGACACTTTAGGCTGATATCAGACATTTATGCAAAACATACACAGCAATTTCCAAGTGGAAATGGCACCCTCCATACATATAATTAGTATCTTCTAATTTCTAAGGGCCCAGAAAGAAACTTCTCTATAATGTCGCCCTGTTTTTTTTTTTTTTTTAAGTCATATGGTACTGTTTGGTTGTTTTGTGCTTTCCTTTGTTTTTGTTTTGTATCATTTATTTGCAACATTTTCGACATATTGCCAAGATTTTTGCTGTATTTTTCTTTTTGTACTTTGTCATTCAGTTTCTTAAATTCAACTAAGTAGAAACAAAATGGTGAAGTTATTACAGATTCTAGTGAAATAAATAGAAATTACTTTGAAAACTTATATTCCAAAAATTACTAGAAAACTTAAAATAAGCATACAAATTCTTAGAAACATACAGCTTCCTAAATTTCAATCAAGAAGATATAAAGAACTGAAACCAATTCATACTAAACAAGAAAGTGTAAGCAATAATGAAAGGCCTCTAATAAAGAAAGCCCACTGCAGAATTTAACCAAAGCAGAGCAACACTAATGTTCTTCCAACTGTTCCATAAAATATAAAGTGACAGCACATTAGTAAACTTATTCTATAAAGCCAGCATTAACCTGATACCAAAACCAGATTAAGTACACCACAAAAATGAAAGGTATACTTCCAGATGGACATAAATACATAAATTGTCAATACAATTCTAGAAAAGTGAATTTAAAAGACATTAGGAGACCTCCAGCCAGCATGACCTAGGGAAGGCAGGTCCCTGGCACCAACACACCCATCCAGCCTGAGTGGGAGAACTCCAGCCAGTGTGACCAGTGGGAAGCACCAGCACTAAATGTGACCAAGCAGCAGTGTTCTGCCACTAAGCTCCACACAGCATCATAAGTACAAGAGGTTTAACTATACTGTTAAGTAAGTAAGTGGTTAGTGTGAGAGCAATTCATTGTCAAAAGCTACAAGGAATGTAAAATTAAAAAATGCAGGGGCCTGTAGGAGGTTCCAAAGAAAATAAACCAAGCCAGTAATTAGTACTAGAAAGTGCATGCCTTTAATCCCAGCATTGGGGAGTCAGAGGTAGGAGGATCACCATGAGTTCAAGGCCACCCTGAGACCACATAGGCTGCAGGTGGTGATGGCAATGGTGCAGGCATTGTTTCGTCGTTTTTTCTGTTCCAAGTCTTTCGTCACAGTTTCGAGATTGTTGCTGTGGCCTGTATCAATCTTGCATCAAAAAATCGAAGAAGCACCTCGAAGCATAAAAATGTGATTAATGTGTTCCACCACCTCCGCCAGTTAAGAGGAAAAAGGACTCCAAGCCCCCTGATCCTTGATCGGCACTACATTAACAACAAAAATCAAGTTATCAAGGGAGAAAAGAGGGTGATAAAAGAGTTGGGATTTTGTGTTCACGTCAAGCATCCCCATAAGATCATTGTAATGTATTTACAAGTCTTAGAAAGTGAACGTAACCAAACCCTGGTTCAACTGCCTGGAATTACATGAATGATAGTCTTCGAACCAATGCTTTTGTTTGTTTTCAACCAGAAACAATAGCATGCACTTGTATCTACCTTGCAGCTAGAGCATTTCAGGTTCCATTGCCCACTCGATCCCATTGGTTTCTCCTTTTTGGTAGTACAGAAGAGGAGATTCAGGAAATCTGCATAGAGACCTTAGGCTTCATACCAGGAAGAAGCCTAACTATGAATTGCTGGAAAAGGAAGTAGAAAAAAGAAAAGTTGCCTAACAGGAAGCCAAATTAAAAGCGAAGGGATTGAATCCTGATGGAACTCCAGCCCTTTCAACTGTTGGTGGATTTTCTCCAGCCTCTAAACCATGATCACCAAGAGAAGTGAAAATTGAAGAGAAGTCACCAGTCTCCATTAGTGTGAAGACAGTCAAGAAAGGTCCAAAGGATAAACAGGCTTCAAAAAGCCCTTATAACCGGGTAAGAAAAGATAGCAAGAGAAGTATAAATAGCAGAAGTGCAAGTTGATCAAGGTCAAGAACACGGTCACCTTCTAGATCACATTCCCAAGAAGACATTACAATAATAGATGGAGTCGATCTGGAACATACAGCTCAAGATCAAGAAGCAGGTCCTGCAGCCTCAGTCAAAGTCCTCGAAGACATCATAATCATGGTTCACCTCACCTTCAGGCCAAGCATACCAGAGAGGAATTTAAAACTTCCAATAGACATGGTCATAAAAGGAAAAAATCTAGTTTCTCCATCTTAGAGCAAGTCTCGGGATCACTCAGATGCTACCAAGAAACACAGGCATGAAAGGGGACAGACATCATAGAGACAGGCGTGAATGATCTCACTGCTTTGAGAGGTCCCATAAAGACAAACACCACGGTGGCTGTGCCTCAGGATGTGGTAGGCACAGGCGCTGACTTTCTTCCTCTGAGCCTGCATCAGATCCTGGTTTTACCTAACCTACAGTGTGATGTTCAGACTCAATGAAAACATTAAAGCAAACTGATTAGGATTGGGTTTCTTAATTCTTTAGGTCTCTAGAAACAAGGATGACATTTTCTTTTGAAAAAGAACTATTGTTGAGTTTTTTTTTTTGTACATCAAAATGCCCTAGCATTATCTACTTGAAAACCATTGTCAGGTTCAATTGTACTTTATTATAGTTGTGTATTGTTTATTGCTATGAGAACTGGAGTGTGAATTCTATAAAAATAAATCTTATTTTTATACAGATAAAAACTGCACTGTTATATTTAAGTGGTTATTTGTTTAAATGATGGTGAATACTTTCTTAACACTGGTTTGTCTGCATGTATAAAGATTTTTAGAAGGAAATAAATAGAAATCTTGTTTTCCTTTAAAAATAAACTGGGAGAGAAATAAGAATGTTCTAAGAAAAGCACAACTATATCAGCAGTACAGAAAATTTTAAGAAAAATACTATATAGGGAGGAAAAAGAAAAGCAGTCTCCTTCATGTGAATGTGCGTAAGAATGCCCAAGAGGAGCCAGGGAACAAGGATGACTTGGCAATGATACAACCATTCTTCACACAGCTAGTTGTACACATCCAAAACGAACATGGGATGTGAAAAAGACAAGCAATCAAACAAAACAACAACCTAGGAAACTGGAATATCACCCAATAAAATCATAGGAAAGCCTTCTCAATAAGAACCTTGAATGTGATGCCTTCAACTCACCAACAAAAAGATATAGACTAACTGACTTAAAAACCAAAACCCAACAATTTGTTATCTTCACAAACCTTGCATAGCTAGCAAAGTTATCTGCAAGCTGAGGGTCAAAGGATGGAAAGTAACTAAGCAGATGGAAACAAAAACCAAGCAAGCATGGTTATCCATATATCTGATAATGTAGATCAAGCAAATCTAATCAAAGTGACAAAGAGGACACATCATATTAATAAAGGAAACAATTCATTAGCATGAACCCAATGTAAACATTTATGAACCACATATTAGGGTTAACAATTTCATAAAAATAAAGTGCTTAAAACTTCACATAGCTAGTAAGAAATGCAGTGGAGATTTGTATACCCCACTCACATATTTAGACAGGTTCTCCAAACTAAGTCAGCAAAGATACTTTAGGGCTAATTTATACCATAGACAACATCGATTTAACAAATATCCACAGAAAATTCCATCTAAGAGTTAGGGAAGACACACTCATCTTGGTGATACATAAGGTTTCTTCCAAATTGACCACATCTGAGGCCACAAAGTAAATATTAGCAAATATAACAATTTGAGATAATTCCTTGTGTTATAGCAGAACAAGTAGAAGAAAACTATGAATTGACAACTAAAGAAGGTGCGACAACTACACAAATACACGGAGACTTAACTATATACTTTTAAATGAATGATGGATTATTTATTAAATCAGGCAGAAAATTAAAAGAAAAATTCTATAAATAAATGAAAATGATAACATAATCTACCAGATCATCTGGTATATAACCAATACAATCATAAAAGAAAAAAATGCTAGATAGCCATAAGTGTGCACATTAAAAAAATCTTAGTGGTAACAAATAATTCAAGGATGCAACTTGAGGTATAGGAAAATGATAACATGGCAATATCAAACACAGTGGATGGCAAGAAAGAATATTAGGGCAGAACTTAATGAAATAGAGAATAAGAATACAAAACTGACCAAAGAGTTACTTTTTATTTTTTGAAAGAGAGAGTCAGAGAGAGAGAGAAAAAAATGGGCATTCCAGCAGCCTCTCAGCTGCTGTTAATGAACTCCAGACACATGTGCCCCCTAGTGGGCAAGTGTGGCATTGCACCCTTGCATCACTTTGTGTCTGGCTTAACATGGGACCTGGAGAATCAAAAGGGAGTTCTTAAGCTTAGGAGACAGGCACCTTAACCCCTAAGGCATCTCTCCAGCCAAAAGAGTTGCTTTTTTGAAAAAAGTTAGCAATATTGATAAACCCAAAGCCAAACTAAGCAAAAGGATGAGAGAAAAGAACCAAATAAGTAAACTTAGTAATGAAGAAGGAATTGTTACAATAGGATCCAGTGAAATCTGAAAGGTCATTAGGGAATACTATGAACTTTATACTCCAAAAAGCTTAAAAAATAGATGAAAAATATGAATTTCTAAATGCACATTATATACCAAATCTAAAACAAAATATAAACAGATTGAGATTAAAGCATTTTTCTTTAGTTTGCTTATTGAGTTCTGATAGTAGAATAAGAGTGATTCCATAGAGTGAGTTTGGTAGTATCCCTTCCCTTTCAATGTTCTGAAACAGTTTGAGAAACACTGATATTTCATAGTCCTTAAGGGTTTGATAGAATTTGACAGTGATCCCATATGGTCCTTTGGTTTTCTTTTTGGGCCAAAAAAAAAAAAATGTTTGAAAACACCATAGTGAAACTTAATTCTTTGTATGATACTTTAAAAAGTAAATAAAATTCAAAACTAAAAAGAGCACATTAAAAGGATCAGATGCCACACCCAATTAGTTTCATTATAGGGATGTAAGGATGGTTCAATATACTCAAATTAATAAACATCATAATATGGTCCATGAATATACTTACAGACAGAAAATACATGATAATCTCAAGCAATATCAGAAAAGCTTTCAACAAAGTTAAACATACCTTTATGACTAAAACACAAAAAACAATTATATATAGAAGAAATATACATCAATATAACATGAACTATATTCTATAATCCCATATTCAAACTATTCCAGAATGGCGAAAAAGAAACCTGAAAGTATTTCTTCTAATTGCTAAATCTGACAAGGATGCTCACTCTCCCTATTCTTCATCAGTAGATTGCTTAAAGTCTTAGAAGAGTAATACAGTGATAAAGAAATATAAAATATTTGTATTTGCTAGAAAATAGAGGCAATTAAAACATGTTAAATGAAATAAGCCCAACTTAGAAGGAAATTTTATTTCTTGTTTTCTTTCATGTGTTTAGTTGAAGTTAAATTTTAAATTATGTGTGTATATATGTATGTGTGCATATTTATATACATGTAGTTGTATGTAATGAAACTAGGAAAGGGATCATGAGAATGTGGTAGTTTGAATATATGTCCCCCAATATATTCAGTGTTTTATTAGTTATAGTTTGCATCTGCAATCACCTTGCTAGAGGCAATGTCACTGGGGGCCTGTCTTAAGGTGTTAATGGTGTGGGTTTGAGATTTCATTGTAAAGATATGCAAATGTGCCTAGCAGGAGTTCCTGAAGTGTGCTGTGTGACTTTTTGGCTGTAGTTTTTGCTCTGTGTGCTGTGTAGCTGGCGGCTTGGCTTTTCTCTCTCTTGCCTGGTCCTGTGAAGAGCAGGCTGCTTCTCCTGCTTTTATGGAACTTCCCCTGGATCTGTGAGCTTCAATAAATAATATCCCTTCCTCCACAACTGTGCCTGGTCTGGAAGTTCATCTCAGCGAACCTGAAGCTGTCTGCTACAAGAGGGAAGGAAGAGATGCTAATAAAGGAGGGTAATATAGAGTGGAAATTGATCCATGTAATAGGAATATAGAGAGGGGCCTGAGGGTAGAAAGGCATTCAATTAAACAGGGAAGGAGGCAGAGTGAAGAGCAGTGGAGGATGGATAACAAGTGAGAACAATGGACAATAGTGATGAAGATGCAATGATGAAACCCATTACATCATATCATAACCTAAAATTAATTTTAAAAATTAAATGATTTTGAAGAACTAATGTTAATTTGGAATTGACTTTTAGGAAATAATGAAAGAAATTGTAATGTATTTCAGTATCTCTCATTAAATCAATCATAACTTCTCTTTAAGCCAATATTATCAAAAGTATCTCACTACATATTTAAAATGTTAGGATGGAACTTTTGTGTCAATAAACCCATTCTGGAAAAAAGTTGAAGAATTTATTATGAAACAATGTATATTTTTGCCATAAAATTCACCTTTCCATTCTGAGATATTTAGTATAGAAGACCACTTACGTATGTGTGTGTGCATGTACACACACACACACACACACACACACACTTTGAATACTATTGCTACATTTTTGCCAGTAAAGGCTAATGAGAACTTTATAGTTAAAGATATAAATGGTTCTGAGTTGTTATTTTTATGTGCTTTTATGTTTGCTCTTTGCATTTTCATAGATCATTGGATATATGCATTAAAATAAATGAAATTTCCCAGAATATGAATTTTTACTAGAATATTAATATTATTGAAAATTATGCTCATAACCACCCTATAAAACTGAAGGAAAATATTGAAACCATAGTGACTTCATTTATAGTCATATTACTTTTGTTCATAAATGTTACTCTAATTAGAACTTTCCTTTAGGATTATTATATAAAATCATTAATTCTGTAAAATATTACTTTATAGATTTCCTCTTCATAGATTTTGAAACATGCAAAATTGAAGGATTGGTGACAACAATGGATTTTTATGCATAACTCAAAATTTAGTATATTTATCAAAGGTATGGCAAAAGCAGGTCTAGAAATTATTGTGATATTTTGGGTTATAAGAAATCCTTTTTTGGGTCATAAGAAATTAACACCTACATCTTTCAGAAGATTCTGCTTGTGGTCGGCATATACATCTTTGGTGATAAGCATAATAAGTCTCCATAAACTAGTGGGTTTTGAATGCTTGCTTGGTTCCCAGCTGGTGGCTATTTGGGAGGTGGAGCCTTGCCAGAGGAGGGGTGTTACTGAGGGTCGGTTTTGCTTAGCTTTTCTATGCCAAAGCATAGTTCACTCTGTTCCTGCTTTCTGCCAGATGGCAGGGAGATATGTGATGTCCAGCCTCTGCTCTACCATCCTTCTCTGACATGCTGAACCTTCTCCAGATTGTAAGACAAAAATCAACCCTTTCAATCCATCAGCTTCTTTTGTTTGGGTGTTTTGTTCCAGCAATGCAAAAATAACTACAATAGCAATTGCAGGAGTTCCTAAAGCTGTATCTTCTCATGCTGCCATACTTACATTTTAGTTTGGGTAAGTACACAATAATTTCCATACAGTCTTGAAATCATCTAACGGTGTTTTTCTCAGAATGTCTTTATCTTAAGTCTTGTATGGCTTCCTAAGAATTTTACATTTTGAATAGATAAACACCTATAAAAATTACTACCCCTAAGGAAACTAAATCTAGATTATTTAAGTGATGTTCCTGTTAAGAAAATAAAATTGCACAATGTACTACCTACTAAAATATATTTCTGAGAATTTTAAATGTATTTCAAAACAGTGAGATCTCTACTCATACAGATTCTATCAGTGAAGAAGAAAATTATATCAGCAGTTTGAGGAATGGAAACTATATAATTAAGACATGTTAGGAAAGATTGGAAATGATCATCAGTCCTGTGAATGTTTTCTACCTGTGAATCTCCTGAAGTAGCAGCATGTGTCACTGGGACTTGATCCTGTTTCTGGGATGGTATATTTTTCACCTTTTAAAGTTCATCTACTGCAACTAAGCTTGAAACCTTTTTGGATTTTTAACAAATTTAAAAAAAGAGACAAGTATAGATGAAAGACTAGAGGTTTGAAAATCTAAAGGCTTAGTAGGAAGATTTTTCTAAACTGCCTCAAAATATGACCTTGGAACTAAAGATAAACTGCAATGCAAATCCTACCTAAAATATTTAGTTTTATTTTTCCCAGAAAGTTATTCCATTCCATATAGTCTTCACTTCACTGAAAACTGGATACATTAAAGGTAGTTTAAGAAGATAAACCCAGCCAAGAAAACAGAGGCATTGCTGAAATCACACTATCTATTTGAGAAATATATTATCTGCTGGCTCTTTGCAGGCCTGTTGGAAATGAATCACTAAGTTGCAAGTACACATGTATCCTAATTAATTTCCTAACTTGAAAGTTAAAAAAAAAAAAAAAAAAAACATAGACACTGAGCAGAGGACTGGGTACTATGGTCAGAAAATAAATCCCTTCTTCAGAAGTGTTTCTGTATGCAATAAGAGACTAACTGGGATATTTTGTAAATCCAAGGATGGCAGTTTTGGCAAATAATCAAGGCAGAAGTTTAATTCAGGAGAATTTCTTAAGCCAGTGAGAATAAAATAATGTTCATCCTAGTCATCTACAATGTACAGTCAGGCTGCCACTAGGTTGATGCCTGAGCCCTTGGCAATGGTACCTGACAGACAATCGGCATAGGTCTTTCCTGATAGAGGCTTGGCTTGCTGTGTAGTAACATCATGCCTAAAGGAGAAGCTGGTGCAGTTTATTAGAGTTCAAGACGCTAGACTGAAGACTTGGGATAGGTGAAGAAGGAGATCTGTTAAGAGCAGGAGAGACTATGGCTGCCCCATCAACAGGGGAAAATCAGCAGTGTGTGTATGTGTGTGTGTGTGTGTGTGTGTGTGTGTGTGTGTGTCCACGCACACACTCATGCAAACACATCCTCACACTCCTGCTTGCTGCTGCTGCCACCACTGACTACGGTGGTGGCTGGCGATGCCCCACAGTATTCAGTTCTGCAGAAGTATGGCTGCTATTTCACTGTCATGCTTCCAAACAGCATGAGATGTGACTTTGGTAGACAATAATAACCTGCAAAATGGGATTCTGGGAGCCATATTTTCTAGCTTTCTAAAGAACAGTATTTTATTATTATTATTCTGATTTTACATTCATAGTGGTGACTCCATTATCCTCCTCCCTGTCCTCCCTCTTCCAAAGGGACACTCATCAATGGGGAATGTGGGTCATGCATTGTGGGGATAGTCAAGAGTTCTGGGGGTTGGCCCAAGTCTCTGTGCATAATGCCCAACTTGTGACTCTAACATTCTTTCCGCCCCCTCTTCCGCGAGTTTCCCTGAGCCACATTGGGGTCGTTTTAGTTCTGCTTCAGTGATGAGGTTTTGGGAGCCTCTGTGTCTCTGGATATCTGGCTTAGTTGGAGTTGGATGTTCTCTGTGTTTATCTCCTTCAGCCTTTTCCTGGTGTCATGATCACTTTATAGTGCAAGATTTTCAAATTTTAGTAATGTGTTTTTCCTCATTTGATTTTTTTAATAGAAAATGTGGAACATGTCTTGATAAAGATGCTTACTTGCAAAGTCTACAGGTCTGGGTTTAATTCCTAAACTACCCACATAAGTCAAAAATGAAAAGTGACCAAGTGATTAGAGTTTGTCTGCAGCATCAAGAGGTTCTGATATGTCTACATGCACACAAACACACACACACACACACACACACACACACATGCACAGGCACATACACAAGCACACGTGCAAAGAATACATAAAAAGTTAAGAATTAATATGATGAAAATAAATAGTTTCTCCTGGCTGTAGAGCTTATTGACTATCCATGAAGTGGATAACAAGTATTTTGGCCATGGAAGAAACATGAGACTACCTTAGGAATATGTTTCTATTCAGCAAAGGTGGACCACTCTGAATTTAGGATAATATTATTACACACTGTGTAGTCTTAAAGCGCATTATTACCTTGGAGAAAAATATAAAACATGTAAGTTTTCCATCACAAAACAGTGTGTCCTTATTATTTCACATTGTCAGAATGTTCTCATGGATATATTGGAAGATATTTTTACAAATTCCTCAAAATCTGACCAGGGAAATTTGTCCATACTATTGGTGATAAGTTGTCTAGAAAGTGACCCTGAAAATGCAGCACAGGGGAGGGAACACATTTCTCAGCATTTGTGTCATCTCCTCAGTACCTTTCTGTGCCCCAAATGTACAAAGTGCTCCGGATGCAACTTCAGTTTTTGCAGAAGGACCAGCTTTCTGTACTCTGACACTCATTATTTTTTTTATTATTTTTATTTTTTATTTTTGGAGAGAGAGACAGAGAGAGAGGGAGAGGGAGACAGATAGAGAATGGGCGTGCCAGCAGTCTCTCAGCTGCTGTTAACAAAATCCAGATGCTTGAGCTCCCTTGTGGGCAGGTGTGGCATTGCGCCCTTGAGTCACTTTGCATCTGGCTAAATGTGGGACCTGGAGATTGGAACCAGCATTCTTAGGCTTAGCAGGCAGGAGCCTTAACAGCTAAGCCATCTCTCCAGCCCTCTGACACTCTTAACTATGGTATGCTTCTGTAGTTACAGTGCCTGGAAGCAAGCGTGATGGTGCACACACAGACACACACACACACACACACACACACACACACACACACTTAGCTGCTATGGTGATGTTTACATCTGTTACTATAACTCCTGCCTTGTCTCACCTTCTCCTTTCATGTACACTTCAAACACTATTTTCCTACACTCTGTTTTACCGGCACGTGACCCAATCCATACTTTGTCATGTTAAGTATAATCAACTTCCTTCCCTTCTTTATTCCACATGGGGAAGTCACTTTTCACTGTATCATCCTTCTCAGTTCCTATTGATAGTAAGATACATATAAAATGGTTGAGGAGGCTACGGAAACTCTCACATGAATGGGTACTGGTGTTTGTTGGTCTTAGTTTGTTTTCCTGTCATTCCTTAGAAGATATGTGTACATAATCTTTTCATCTTCAACTCAGAGAAGACTGCAAAAAAATGGAGTCAATTGAAATTATCTATATTAACAAAACTTTGAAAATCTTTTAGGTCCACTGACAAGAACTGAGTCTTGAACACCAGTTAGAAAGTGACCCAAGCAAACAGCCCATCCCTTCATCTAGACCTGAGTGATTGGCTACTGTTCTCTGCAGGAGAGTACCTGATTAGCATAAGGCACTGTTGGTTTTCCTTACAAAGATCTTTAAGATTTGTTTTGGTTCTCATGATCATTATTCTAACTATAATTTCTCTCAATTCATATCTGAAGCCCATATAATTCTCTCTTTTTTAATCAAATCAATCTTCCACATCCCTAGGGTAAGTATTGATAACATTGTTCTATCAAGTGAACAAGAAGCATCAGTGAAGGTCATAAGAAGCTTCAGTCCATAGAATAGATATTCACCAGAGCCAAGGAAAACTACTGCAAAGAGGAAAGATAAAGCAAGAACTTGGCTCAATTCGAAAGTCAGAAAGACTCATTGAAGTCTTGATTGCACACAGACATAAAAATCCTTTTGTCTGTATTGTGTCCCCAAAATTATTCTGTTGGAGTTTAATCACAAATATGACAATATTAAAGAAGTAAGGACTCTAGGTGATTATAAATCACAAGAGCAGAGTCCTCATGCGTGAAGTTGGCATCCTTCTAGAGAAGGTGTGAATGAGTTGTTTTCTTTTTTTATACCATCATTTACCTAGAGGCCCCTACTAAGAGAGCAGCATTTTCAGTGTTGTACATAGATATGAGGTTTAGAGTGGTTGATAGATGGACTTCTATTTCCTTGGTTTTATTAGAAAAGGAAGAGCCATCTCCCCCTGACCAGAGGAACAAGATCCTGAATGGATCACTCACCTGTTTAAGAAGCCACCCTTCACCAATAGAAATGTTCAGGATGCTAAGGAGGTAAGAGGAAAAGTTTTCCCCTTAAATGAGATAATGCACTATACCCCTGAGGTAGCCTTTTCCTCAGAGCAGTGACAGACCTCACTTCAGAGACTGTTTGCTTTTCAGAGTTCTAGCTTGAAAGATGTAACTTTTCCTTTCCTTTCTCTTTCCCTTCTTTGGATGCCAGTTGGATTCTTGACACTTTGGGCCTTTCCCACCTTTGCACTCCCAGTTTCAGGATGATCTAGCAACTCATTCTCTCTTTCAGGCAATCCTCCCACTCTCTAAGGAGTCTTTCTCTATAGTTTCCTCAATAAAATCTACCATTTTTCTGCTCACATACAAGTGTGCATTCCTTACATTCTTTGAGGTTCTGTGATTTGAACTCAAGAGCCACTGGCTCACAGTTGCCATGGTTATAGTTGCATTTTCAGGCACGAAACTCATGAATATATTTAAATTTTCATCCCACCTGGGCCAAGAAATGTCCCATCATTTTTAAAATCTGCGAAATGACAATGAACTCTTACTCGGGTTATGCAGATACTCAACCAGCAAGAAAATAATTTTCTTTTCTTTATAAGTCACTCAATATCAGCTATTTTGTTATAGAAGCAAGAATGGATTAAACAACTAATGGAGGAAAGAACTAATGGTGAAACATGGATCTTAAAATTATGAAAGCAATTCCTCACTGCTCATGACTTAATGAAGTGGTAACTCTGTTAGTAGATGTTTTGTATTTTTATTATATTTTGGTTTCATTTCACAAATATTATAATTTCAAGTAAAAAATATCTTTCTAACCAGGGAACATTTAAAAATATTTTATTTATTTAGTTAGTTATTTTAGAGAAAGAGAGAGTGAGAAAGAGAGAGCAAGCACATGTGCATGCCAGGACCTCTAGCCACTGCAAATGAAATGCAGAATCATGTGTCATCTTATGCATTTGGCTTACATGGGTACTGGGGAATTGAACGTGGGTCTTTAGGCATTGCAGGCAAGTGTCTTAGCCACTAAGCCATCTCTCCAGCCCAAGGGGTTGGTGCATTTTTGAAATGTCATCTTCCTTCTAAAAATGTAAAAGATAATTAACAGAAGTACTCACTTGAAATTCTACATTCTGATGGCATAATCCATGTACAGTATTATAAAAATTAAATATTAATTTTAGGGGCTGGAGAGATGGCTCAGTAGATACGGCACTTGCTGGCAAAACCAAAGGACACAGGTTTGATTCCCCAGTACCCATGTACAGCTGGATCCATAAGGTGGTTCATGAGTCTGGAGTTTGTTTGTAGTGACTAAAGGCCCTGGCACACCCATTATGTCTCTATCTCTTCCTCTCTTGATCTCTCTTTCTCTCTTAAATAAGTAAACAAATAAATAAAATTTTTAAATATTAATTTTATATACTTGCATTGAATTTTCCCACAAATGTATTGATTTCCTTTGTGAAAGGACCACAGCAATACATTCTCTTCTAGTTTCTATTCTTTAGGCAAATCTTTCCATGTTTATGTCATGTTAAAGCTCCAGATCTATTCTCCTGCTCCTGCCTAGATCAATCTCACCTAGGACTGTGATTATCAGTAAGAATGCATGTCCTCTTGCATGGGCATTTTTATTTGGGCTCTCTGTTATCTACGTGCATGTCAGAGATTTCATTATTCAGTGTAAATGCTACGGATTCATATAAAAAAGAGATACATGTAAGGTTCTTCTATTTTTCTTTTATTTTTTTTTCTATTTGTAGCTGATGCTACAAAATTGAAAAAACAAATATAAGAAGAGCCAATCTCTGGATATTTTTCATGCAAATACTGCCCTATCCTGATGCACTCGGAGTTGTGTTTGCAGCCTTCTGCTGACCTTCTCATGGAGTGATACAAACCCCACATAAAACAACCATACAGCTTCTAGGCAGATCCTGACCAAGGCATGTGACTTGATTTCCTAGATTGGAGAAGGAAAAGCAGAAACAAAGTGGTTGAAGTCTTTCTTCATAGCAGCCAAGAACATTCCATTCAACAGAGGCCAGAGCTCTGTGCTTGGGAGGCCTTTCACTTTACTATGTATGACCTGTCTTAACATTGCTGAGGTCATTGGGTTTTTCAGTTTAAGTGCTCAGGACACTATGCTTGTTTTAAGTATCATGGTTCTTTTATCTCTTTTTTAAGATAAACAATTTGTTCTTAAGATAACAGATAAAACACAGATTTTTAAAGATTTCTTCTGGGTATTGACTTTCACATTGTACTTGAAAATTTACATGACAAATTCCTCTAAAGTCATTTTTTTTATTATTTATTTTTCAAGGTAGGATCTCACTCTAGCTCAGGCTGACCTTATATTCACTATGTAGTCTCAGGGTGGCCTTAAACTCATGACAATCCTCCTACCTTGCCTCCCAAATGCTGAGATTAAAGGCATGCACCACCACACATGGCTAAAGTTATTTTTTCTAACTTTTAAAATATTATTATTAAAATGTTTGTGGCAAGTGGTTAGCATACATTTGCTTTTTCTTGTTCTGAAAATTCATAATGACTTGAAATGCTTTTCCTTAATAGAGGAATTTGAACTATGAATACTTTTAGAAGTCTGAGGTGGTTCTCAGTCTTTCTGTTCTCAGGGACAAAACATAGATGTGGGGGGGCAGGTCAGTGTGGGAGTGGGTGTACAGCATTCAATTCAATAGTGTCTTCTGGCTTAGTACCCAAACCATGGGGAGATAGAAGCTGTCCTGGATATTCATGTAGTCAATCCTTCATATGACTTGTCTTATACTCTCTGTAAAATAATAATAATAACACATGATCAAAAATATCAAGAGTCAATGGTTTGATAATCCCATAGTTTTGAGATAGATGAGATTTAACACAAATTAAAGGAATAAGAAGATGAATTAAAACTTTAGAACTTAATTATGGTGGTATAGGAAGATAAATAGTTTCCTTATTCCTAGTTATTTTTTTTGCTTCTATTATGACCAGTTACAGATTTTTTGAAAAAAAAAAATTAATCAGGAAAGAATAATTAACTATTTTTACCAGAACTTTTTATGTCCTCTTGGAACTAGTATACCATTTCTAGATATAAGAAAACTGTTAGGATGTAGGAAAAGACAGCAAGACATTAAATAGAAAGAGATTTCAGTTAGTAACTTCCTAAAATGCCTCTAGAAGCCAGTATAGAGAACTAGCAAAGTATTGTAAGGTACCTCATATCACAAATAGACAACTACTTCTGCCTCGTAGAAGTCTTGGCACCTGTCTTTATGCCTACTCCTTCTTAGCATTTCCCCATGTTGACAAAATTCTGGCAGGAAGTTGGAAGTGAAAATATAACAAATTTTTCTTTATCATAATGTTATGATATCTTACATAATATACATGGAAAATTTTATTTATATCCTACCAGCCAGAGTTTCATAAATAGGACCATAAAATTATACCAAAAATTAATGCAATTTCCATGTCCATTTCTCTAGCTAAACACTACATAAAATCATTGAGTTAAGCTTCATGGATACTCATGAAAAATCAGGACACTTGGTTCTCTTGATATATGAACTAGAAAATCATTGGCTGCAATACATTTTAGCAATTGGGATTCCCGAGTGTTTAAAAGAGTATCAAGGCCAATGTTGCAACCAGATCTCCAGATTCTTCCAGGGTTATCTTCCTGGTGGAGACCTTGTGAAATCTTGCAGGAATGAGTGCAGTTAGAAAAGATGTTAGACCCTGGAATTACTAATAATAATATATATATTTTTTATTTTGGAGAGAGACAGATAGAGAGGGAGACAGATAGAGAATGGGCGCACCAGCAGCCTCTCAGCTGCTGTGAATGAACTCCAGATGTGTATGTCCCCTTGTGGGCAAGTGAGGCATTGTGCCCTTGAGTCACTTTGCATCTGGCTAAACGTGGGACCTGGAGATTGGAACTGGGTTCTTAGGCTTAGCAGGCAGGATCCTTAACCACTAAGCCATCTCTCCAGCCCCTAATAATAATATTTTAGTGCACAAAAAATCCTGACATGTATACTTGTAGGGAGAGAGATCTAAGTAGTAATTGATTTCAATGTCAATGAAAGGTAATAATATTCTCAGCATCTATGTATTTGAGATCTCTTGTATTTAGCTAAGACATTTGTGTTAGTACAAAGCTGTGTGACATACTTATATTTCAAGGTGAACATAAATTAGAGATACCCAGAAAAGCCTGGAGTTAAAATTGATATGATATCTACATTAATCTAAAGTTACAATCAAGTAAAAATGTTCTTGTACTGACTGGGTATCCTACCAGTTTAACAAATGAAAGCAATCCCAATTTCTCTCTCTCTCTCTCTCTCTCTCTCTCTCTCTCTCTACATATATATATATATATATATATATACAACTTCACATATCCTCTAGGTGAACAGAGGTAATATATTTATAATCATCAAAACTGTGTCTAAATAATTTTAGTGAAATAATTTGAATGTGTTGTCATACGCCTCTGTTATGCATACTGGCAAATGCATTTGACTCCTTCTGTGGCATAAAAGTCAAACACCATGAACTATGCACCAACCCATGCATCATGAGTACTACATTGAATATTAGAAGTATATGTTTAAATAAACTAAATGGTCCTGATATAGGAGACAGCCAATTGAACAAGAGAAGATCTAGGATTACTAAAAGTATACTGCAATGAATGATAAACATCACACTTTTGAAATGGGATAAATGATATTGGGAGGAATTCAAACAAAAAAATGCATAAAGTTTAGGATGTTGGGTTTCCAGTAGATAATAATATATTTAAATAATTTTGAATAATAATTTTTGAATTCAGGTTCACATTGCTGACAAAAAAACACCTAAGAGCAGCTTGAAGGAATAAAAGGGTTTATTTTGGCTTACAGACTTGAGGGACAGTTTCATGATGGCAGGGGGAAACAATGGTATAGCAGAGGCTTGAGGCCCTGCATGCCCATTCTTTCCCTCTTCTCCCTACTTTCAAATTAAGTAGACAAATAACTGTATGATTTTATCATACAATAATGTAATGCATAATTTTGGAGTCATATAATAAAGTGTGAAAATGCAGCAGTGACATCATGTCTGATTAACAGTCTATAAAGCAGCAGTGTAACAGATAAATATAATGTCCTTATTTTTCATATCAGTGATTCAATTGTAACTTTATAAATTTCATCTTTCAATTAACTTATTATGGAAGGTAGTAGATAAAAACAGTAGGAATGAGTAGAATAAAAGAAAACTTACGTCTTTCTATAGCTAAGATAACAGAACAAAGAAAGAAATGAACAAATCACTGAAAAGTAAAAGCATGGAAAAATCTGATCTAAGTTGTCACTTATGATAATGAATATAATTGACTTAAACTTATCTTCAAAAACAGAAACTCTTGCTAATTGTCATAAAAAGAAACTTAGTTAAACGCTAATTAAAATAGATACCTGAAGGAAAATAATGTTAGAAGGGCAAAATGAATAAATAAATAAATAAATAAATAAATAAATAAATATTTAGATGTTATAGAGTATGAACATCTTCTATTGGAAAAAGTCAAATATAGAAATGAGTTACTAATGCTAGTTGTTAAAAAACAATTTAAAATAATAGGAAGCATATCTTCATATATATAATGAGAACTAGAATTTATACTTTCTCCCCAAATATCTATAGATATTCCACATTCTTTTATGGTGAAGCAACATGGACAAGCTATTGAGATTATTAATATGATATTACAATAGGAGATTTCCAAAATTTTTTAAATGAATTCAGAATTATTTTTTCTATTATTGTAAATATCTATGACCACAATCCAGCAGTTTAACAAGGAGAAAAATTATGGGACTATAGCATTAGGAAATAGAGTCATAACAACAGTTACAGAACACTTTTTATGGAACCTGCATGATAAAAAGTGTTACCTAAGATATGATAATGGAGAAGAACAATGCAAGGAAAATATTTCAAAGTATAAACACTGAAAGATTAAATTAAAAGGCTAGGACATAAGATAGATGAGCAGGTAGTAGAAAATACAGAATGAAATGGGTAAAGGCTGGGATGTATCCTGTATGTAATGGGAAGATATTGGAAGATGTTTTGCAGGAATGATCCATAAGGACCACATCATGATTATAAAGCAAGGGAATCCTATAGGAGGTGTGACATGAGATGAACTGAACAAAGTTGATGGTTGCCTAGTTAAAAATACATTGTGAAAGCAGAAGGAAGAACATTAGATAATGATGGGTGCAGGCTGATTAGGGAAATAGTCTAGTAGTAGAATTGAGGGCATAATGTTGGAATGTAGAAAGTGAGTGCTAAAAATGGAAAATATGAATCAGTAGCACTTACACTGAATAATGAAATCTCTCCTGGACATGCACGTGGATAACAGAGAGTCCAAATAAAAATGCCCATGCAAGGGGACATGCATTCATTCTTACTGATAATCACAGCCCTAGGTGAGATTGATCCAGGTGGGAACAGGAGAATAGAGCTGGAGCTTTACCATGACATAAATATGGAAAGATTTGTCTAAAGAATAGAAACTGAAAGAGAATATATTGCTGTGGTCCTTTCAAAAAGGAAATCAATACATTTGTGGGAAAATTCAATTCAAGTAATATAAAATTAATATTTAAAATTTTTATTTATTTGTTTATTTATTTAAGAGATGGAGAGATCAAGAGAGGAAGAGAGAGAGACAGAATGGGTGTTCCAGGGCCTTCAGTCACTACAAACAAACTCCAGACGCATGTACGACCTTATGCATCTAGCTGTACATGGGTACTGGGAAATCAAACCTGTGTCCTTTGGTTTTGTCAGCAAGTGCCGTATCTACTAAGCCATCTATCCAGCCCTTAAAATTAATATTTAATGGCACACATTCCCCACACAATGTTTAGAGGGAAAAAAAGCTGGCTATACATTTTAAAACCCTACATGAGATTAAAGCTATTTTTCTTGATCTTATTTTCTGACAGAAAGTATAAAAATGAATTTGGTTAAACAATGTGATAAACTAAACCCAAAAGATATAGACAGAGACCTATGTTTTTTGGTGTCAATACTATTTGTGAAACACCAAGATGTCATATTTTTTATTGTATATATCAGCAACAAAAATGTATATTAGATGCAATGCTATAAGATATATTCTTGGAAAACTGAATCAATGAAGTAATGAAAGAGTAAAGAAAACTAAATGTTTGGAAATATGAAGAAAATCCTTTCTACTAATAACTGAATAATAAATATAAAGTAGACAATGCCCTTTTTATCAAATGTGCAAATACTGTTCACAATGATATTTAGACAAATAGTTTCAAATAATGATAATCATGCAAACAATTTTCACAGACTATATCTTTAAATTTTTAAAGACCTTAAATTTGAATAATTATTTTTGTTTCAAAAATCCAGTTTTACAAGTAAGTGTTCAAATATCAAGTCTATAGTGATTATTATTTTTATCAATAACCATTTGCCACATTGAAAAATTAAAAATTTCTTTTAAGGTAACTAAATGAAGATTTTAATTTTACTATAACATATAAGTTATTTAACTATGTAATTTTTAAAAATTATTAAAATATTCATAATACAATGTTAAGTATAAATAATCAATAGGTTATTGCACCTAAAATAATAGCTCAGTTATATAAAATGTATACATATATTATACCAACATGTAAATCATCATATATTCTTACTAATGAAAATATGCTAGCAAGCCAAGAATTACTATCTGTGCTTGATAAGATTATGGAAAATATTCACATAATTATGTAATGTAGTTCTTATATATTTCATGAAGAACTTATCTTTAAATTTGGAAATAGATAACAAAATTCTTAATAATTTAGATATATGAACTATGGGCTGAATTTTAGAAGTGAATCTCCATGTGATGCTCAATAAATACAGGAGGAAGAACATAAATTTCATGTGAATTCTGTTAAAACTTAAATGGGTTGCAGCTCATTGTGATGGATCTTTGAAGGTGAAACATTGAAGTAGTGTTTTAACATCTTCTCCCATGACACTGATAATGATCTCACAAACTTGTTTATAATCACTTTATTGCATTCATCAGCTGAGACTAATTATAATTCAGATGAAAATCATCCTTGAAGAGTGCATTCTAAATATTAATAAACATAAATAATGCAAGTTTACTATTAAAGCAATTCAAAACAACAAACAGAACCCACAGGGAGTTCCTTAAAATTAATCTGGTTCCACATAATTCTGTCTTAAAATGTTCAAAGATACAATATCCCATATCAGAGGATATATTAGCTTTTTCTCTTTTGTTCCACTTTTTAACTTTATGAGAAAAAATAATAGATGTGAGTGATTGGAAGCTCAGGAAGTATTCCATGATAATGTCTAGTTAAGAAAATGGAACTATTTTAAACCTCAGCTAGGAAAGAAAAACAGGACTAGATACTTTGAAGTTGATTTTCTAAAATTCTTCAAAATTGTTTGTTTCCTTAAACTGTCAAAAATGGACAAGTATGTAGGAACTAAAAAAATGACCTCATAACTTCATGCATTTATTTATAATTAATAAGCTTCAAAACTTGGATAAATTCACCTTTTAGTACATTTAAAAACATTTAATGCAGCTTCATATTCTGTTTTAGGGTGTAGGCATTTTGATTGTCCTGGACTTCAGAGTCTTCTATCAAATATTCAAGATTTCTGGCCTTATGGCTTTAGGAAAATTAAGATTTTGTAGTTGATATCTGATAACTGTTAATAATTTTCTCTCCCAATTATTATTAGCATAAAATGAGATATGATGTTTAAAATATACAATGCAGTTTATGAATGTCTGTTTCTATTATTAGCATCATATTTTCCTTTTGCTTCTACATGCCATCATTATTTTATCAAGTAATTTTCTATGTTATAGAAAATTTCTATGTTATAGAAGATACATGTGGATACCAGTTTCAAATCTGTCATTTAATATCTAATTTCACTTTTGCCATTTTTACTCAGTTCATTTCCTACCTTCTACTATTAACACTTGAAGAAGCTACTCTACATATAATGGCAAGGATATACCAAGACTACAATTTGAAAATACTTATAAAATCTAAAATTAAATTCAAAGTATAAAGTCTATTACCAACTCTACATATTAATGATACTACTACCAAAGTTCAACAGAGCCAGAAAATTAGCCATTACCTGACATTCTTCATTTCCTAATGATTTAATGTTATATAAATAAATATTTAGTATTTTGTACTGACTTTGTTTACATAAAGAGATACATATATGTGCAAATATATTTTTTATGGATAGGTGTGTGTGTGTGTGTGTGTGTGTGTGTTTGTGTGTGTGGCTATTGTGTGATGTATGCATGCATGTTCATGTCCATATGTTACATGCACACAGGCCCAGAGGTCAGAGGAGAATGTCAGATATCTTTCTATTTTTTTTGCTCATTTTCTTATTTACATGGAAACAGCCTGTCACTGAATCCAGAGCTGCAATTTTTATGAGCCCCAGCTATTCTCTGGCCTCCATTCCCCATAGGACTGAGGTTACAACATGGGAATAATTCCCATCTGTTTATGTAAGTGTTGGGGCCTTGAAACCAGGATGAATCAGGTTCTCTCAGGTTCTCATGCCATCTCTCCAGCATTAGAAATAAATTCCTAACAAAACAGGACGTCCATGACCATTCTAATCCTTGGGTCTATGACTGGTTGTGTGGAAGAAGCTGTTATTTATAACTACTTTCTTCTACTACTTTAATGGCCTTCTCCATGAGAATAAAGAGATCCTAAAAATCTTATTCCAACAGATGCACTTCATTCATTGAATGAAACATACATTTATTTCTTTAGATGCACATATAGAACTAAAAAAGTAAGGCCCTTAAATTAAAGAGTGTTAGGCAGCAATACAAGAGGCATTATGGAATTGGAAATGGAGTAAATTATTTTTTTATTCCTATAAACTCAACAAAAATTTGTCTGCATTTCCTTCAGGGGGTAGATGGCAAAGAACCTTTTGAGAACTCACAGGTGGATATGCTTCTTTGGCTCTCTATGACTCCCCAGCATGAGTCCCTTCTTTAACCCTTCCTATTCATGCAGTGCTGTATGTTTTATTTTCCCTTCACTGGTAATGAAGAGATAATTTACCCTTTTACTTAAATCTGTCCTAAGGATATGTTTTTAGCATTTTTATATACAAAATATGCTAAGTGATTACATCTTAAAATATTATACTGTCATCATCTTCCCAAATATTCAATGTGCAGAGATAATTACTTCTAGCAAATACATTATATGTTGTGGTCACTTTGCTATAATAACTGTACCACAAAAAAAAAAAAAAAACAGAGAAAATATAATCTTCCTAAAACATTTCAGAATTAAAAGACAATAAGCAGAAATATATTTATCCTTAAAAAATAGTCAATTACACGAAATATTGTCAAGATTTATAACAAGTTGGGCAATCAAGGCAAAATCGTGGGAATTAATTGTC
This sequence comes from Orientallactaga sibirica, assembly GCA_036365145.1. Classification (NCBI taxonomy): domain Eukaryota; kingdom Metazoa; phylum Chordata; class Mammalia; order Rodentia; family Dipodidae; genus Orientallactaga; species Orientallactaga sibirica. The sequence continues at coordinate 61,360,776 of JAEOAD010000001.1, forward strand.
AGTCCTATTCTATCTCACAATTGTTGATAATCTCTGTTAACATTTCTTTATTCCCTCATGTAGAAATGGAACAGAAAGAGAATCACAGAACACATTATTTTTTACTCTTATCTCGAAAGATTTTTAAAGAGAAAATATACAAGAGAATACATGGAAAGTACTTTGTCTAAGACAGTGGAAAACAGAGTAAGAGTAGTAGGACCAGGCCTGCATTTTGATCACTCTCCTCCCACAACAATAACAGAACTCTACATTGGAGACTTGTTTGAAGAGTGATAGTTAGATCTTAACTGTCACCATGCAAAATTGTCTTTATTTTCTTAGCATTAAATTAATGAAACTGGAGAAAAACTTAAGTGATACAACAGTATTTTGTACTTGAATTATTCTGAACAGATGGTTATCTTTTTATAGTTAAGAATATACCCAGATATCTATGATGTTATTTTATAACCTGGGTGGTCAAGAATGAGCTAAACCCTATCCTCCTCAATTAATAAAAGTATCCAAAAACAAACTAAAAGGCTCAAAAATCAAATGTCTGTTAGATAATATGTGAAACAGATTTTTCTGCTGATACTTTGTTAGGATTTGAGTGTACATATGTTAAAAACAAAATTTTTGTCAAATTCAAACAGATGTTATAGCACTTCCTGAAATTTTTCATATATTTTTGTTTAAAATACTTTAATGATTCAAAATTAAAATGAATAAAATATTTTCTTGCTAAGCTCCATCATAGTCATTAATAAATAAATGTCTGCAGTAGTCATTTCTTTGATATAAAAGTAGCTGAATGACATACGCATACCCTGGGTGTTTTGCTCTTATTTTCCTTAATGTAAAATCATGAGTTTATAATGGTCTATAAGACAAGGAAGTTACATAATTTTTTAAAAATTCAAGGGTAGAGAGATTGCTGAACAATTAAGGTGCTTGCCTATGAAGCCTAAGGACCCAGGTTTGATTCCCCAGATCACACATAAGCCAGATGTTGATGGTAGCACATATATCTGGAGTTTGTTTGCAGATGCTAAAAGCCCTGATGCACCTGTTCTGTCTCCCTTCCTTCCTTCCTTCCTTCCTTCCTTCCTTCCTTCCTTCCTTCCTTCCTTCCTTCCTTTTTCTCTCATAAATTAATAAATATAAATTTTAAAAATATTTCAGAGCCACATGCATCCATAAATGCATAACAACAATAAGTAAACTAGGTAAAAGTGCTTAAACATGCCAAGACCAGAAAGCCAATAGGATTGTAAAGATCTGCAGCAATCATATCCATATAGTTGTGTTTTTCCCTATGTGCATTTTTTTCACTTTCTTACATAAAAAATCAGTTTAGAAAATTGACCTTCATGTGTGTGATATGTAGAAAATTTCAGACTGATAATAAAAAAGGATTCAACAATCAGCCTGATTAATTTTAGCAGCCAATAAGTATTTTAATCATACATTTCAACAAAAATCATGTTTGCATTATACATGTTTCTGCAGGTATTTGTATAGAAAAATTAAAAATATATATTAATGATTAACTCCTCTTATTCAAAATTTAGTCCATCATAGTGAGGAAGCTCCCTGCTGTAAAAAGTGTGCTTACACACAAGGCTCTGACAAGGAAGCCGAGAGCTGGGTAGAACCAGAGGAGTTCTGTGGGAGGAGGGGGATTTGGATAACCTTCAAAGACACCACTTCATAAAGTCTCCACAGCTTTCATAATAGTTCCCCAAGCTGTGACCAACCCTTCAAAACATGAACCAGAACCTTTGGGAAACATTTTGGATTCAAACCATCACATTCATTAACATAGAATCTTATACTAAACCACTAGACTTAAAGATAGCATAGTATGATATAGTGGCAACTGAAAGGCAATTTTAGTGCTACAATATAGTATTCTCCTTTAATGAAGATGTAAGAATTTGTCCTTGGCTTCTGTTAGGTGCCTGAGTGAACTGTAATATGATGCTAATAAGGGAAGGGGAAAGAATGAAATTGCTTGATGACTGCAGGCTGATACAATATCTAATATTGATAGGTTGATACAGATCTCACCACAGTGAAACCACACTATAGCAGGACATAGTGAGACCACTCAAATAGTAAAGACACAAGACCACTCAAACCTGGCTGGTGCACACATGGTTGGCTATAATGATGAAATTGTTCTTTGTTTTTTGTTTGTTTGTTTTACAATAACATCTCAATTTCATTATCTTTACAATGCTGGTTGCTTCATCATGTATCTGATGGTATATTCACTACTCTCATATGAGAACATAAGAGGCAGGGGAATAAAACCCACTGCAGGAAATTCATGAAGTTCATCTGCATCATTTTCCTCTGTCTAAATTCAAAATGGCTCCTCCCTTAAAGTTTAGACATCAGATAAAGTATCTGAGATCTCATTAATGGAATTCTCTCCAGAGGAGCCCAGACTCACTCTATGAGTATATACTTGTGATTTGTAATTAGCAAACATACTCCCAACTCTACATTGACTTTTCTTTATATTTTTCCTCAATAATTACAAGACCCAGGATATAGAGGGTAGAGGTCTTAAACTGGTCTCTAATATTTCCCAGCTTTCACCTCTAATAACAGAACATCTTAAGGAATTTGTTGCGTCGAAGAAAAAAACATGGAAAATGGTTTAAGAAAACTGAAAATGTAGTGTTTATCATAAAGATTCAGAAAAATTTTCCAAGACTTACCAATATTGTAGAAAAGAAGAAATTTTGTATCCATTGCTAGAATGGTTAAGGGGATTGATTGAAAATATGGAATATGCCAAGTAACTTTTTATCTCTGTATGATAAAATTTGGGTTTAAAGAAAGAGTTCAGGGGGCTGCATGGATGGGTTTAGCGATTAAGGTACTTGCCTACAAAGCCCAAGGACCCAGGTTTGATATCCCAGGAGCCACATAAGCCAGATGCACAAGGTGGCACATGGGTCAGGAGTTTGCAGTGGCTAGAGGCCCTGGTGCGCCCATTCTTTCTCTCTCTCTCTCTCTCTCTCTGTTTCTCTCCCTCCTCTCCCTATTTCTCTCTTTCAAATAAATAAATAAATAAGAAAGAGTTCAATGTTGAAGAAAATGTCAAAGAAAGAAATCATGTAGGATAGATTGTTAGCAAAAGTAACTTTTCATTTCAAGTCTAAGACAAATTAAATTCTCAAAGTTTAAGCCTCTGGGTAATGTGAGAAAAATATCTCAGGGTAAAGGTTAGATGAGATGATAATACTTAATCCTAATAAGTTCAGACCTTCACCAATGTAGTACTTAGTGAAATATTTTCTTATAGCTCAGTCATTAAAGTGCATGCCCAACAATCATGAGGACCTAGAGCCCACATAAACATTCTGGGTGTTGTGATGTGTGTTTGCAATCCCATTACTAAAGAGGCAGAGATAAGAACCCCTAGGGCTCGTTTGTCAGCCAAGGTAGACTAATTGGTGAATTCTAGGGCAGTGAAAGTTCCTGTCACAAAAAATGATGGATATTATCTAAGAGGTCTAATGCTCAAGATTGTTCTCCAGGATTCACATGTACAAGCACATGAACATACTCATATATTTAAACTACACACATTCACAATAAAAATGTGTTTTGAATGGCTTGTTTATGTATATTTTTATAGAATGAGTTGCTTGGTACCTGAAAGGAGATATCTAGATACAATATTTCCATTTAGTCAGGAAAGCAATGTCGTGTAAGTCTCATGGTTGGATAGTGACAATCAATATGAACCTAAGAATCCAGTACTTTAACAATATGGTCAGAATTTCCCTTTAATGTTTATACTTATTATTATAATGATAATTATAAAACATATATTATACATTATTATAATTATATAATATTTAATTATAATGTGGTCTTATTTATAATAAAAATAGTTGAATGACCAAACCAAATCCTCTAAAGTAAAAAAAGAAAACCAATTCAAATGGGCATTTTAACTATAAATTTTGACAAAATCAAATAAGAAGGAAAGATAGGGAAAATATCTTTAATCTTCTAGCTGAATTTTCAGAAAATATTTTCCATAAAATATGTGTTATTAATTACTTTTAGAATGTTCTTATTACTATGAGTTCTGTTAGTAAACTACAGAGTTAAGTGTATTATACAGTTTTAAAAGTAACTTTGGTTATTTATGGATTTAGCATGGAATTGAAATCAGCTATAAAATTTACTTCCATTACTAATATTTTGCAAAGTGTAAAACAAACATACAACAATAAAAACAAAATTAAATCAAACCAATCCATTTCTTCATATAGTTTGTCACTTATTTGCCAAATAGCTTCAAAATATAAATTCTCATGTGTTAGTCTACTGAAGTGCATATAGTGTAGGTGTTGACAAGAACACAAAGTGTACCATACTACTTTAAGTTAGTGGCACTATTAAGTCAAGAAAAGCAATTTGGAAGAAGGAAGGAAAAATTTACTTTTATATATCAATCATGAATAAACATCAGTGAAACTAACATATCATTGACATTTTCTTCAGTATATAATCTAGAAATATAACCAAAATTTTTACTTCATATGAGTTACATAGTCTGATCTAAACTTTCTATTAATGTGCTCCATATATATCAACAGATTATGAAATATTAACTGAATCTTATTTGAGAAATAGAAACTCACTCAAACGTTCATATTAAGACATTAACAACTCATTTAGCGTACTTGGCAGCCTTTTTATTTTTCCTCTGAACCTGAGTAGTTTTGAGTCTCCCTTTCAAGGCTCAGGGAACGCTGTGGCAGAGTGAGTGGAAAGAATATAATAGTAAGAGCCAGAGTAAGGAGAGGAGGATTTTAGACTGCTGTCTTCTGGACATGACATGGCTATTGGATTCATGGCCTCACAGTAGCTGTTGTTACCAGCACAAGATGTGCACAATATTGGGCTCATCAACATTTAGATATGGATGGTGGAGGGCAAAAGGAAAAAAACAAAACAAAAAAAAAAAAAAAGGCATTGGCTTGAAACCTTGGTTTCTTAGAATAAATTCCTTTAGTAATTACATAATATTCTTTAAAATATTGTTTAACTTTCAGTCAAATTTCAAATTGAAAAAATGCAAGTTGTAATTTGGTGAGCTGACACTGAACAGCATGATGAAGAGTGGATGATGAAGGAGAAAAGGATGGTTAATTCCACAGGGTGTAATACTCACACAATGAAAAAAACGGAGAGAAAAGCTCCTAAAATACCTGAATTTGTGAAATGATTTCTATTTAATTTAAATTTAATTTTTCTACCTATTTTCAGTGGGGATGCTGGAAGGTATCAGTGAAACTGAACAAAGGAATGGAGTATCTTTCTTCCTGATTCTGGTTTTGTTTCATGCTTTCTCAGTACATTCACTTTCTGAGCATGCAAACTTTTCCTTTTTCTTTTTCATATGTCTTCCAGGGTGCATTTTACCAATTTATTTTCATTTAATCCTTATGTACTAACAAACTGGCAGGAAGTCAGACAAAAAGGAAAACAGGAGAAAATGTCAAAATGTTATTTTTTCCATCCCTAAGCAGTAAAAAGGAGGAAAATACCACTTTCATCTTTTTAATATGAATACATTTTTTTCACTACCAAAAATGAGAAAGTACATCCTGCTTTATTTGAAAAATGTTCCCTTTAGGAATGAAAGAACTGTAGATAAAGGAAAACGCGTTAAACTCCATAGCACTTTGAGCTGGATCACTTCAGCTTCCTCTTGTAAAACTGATTGATCTTCCAACAGCCTGAAGTTACTTTTGCTGCCAGCTATGGCTATTCTTTTGGTATAGAAAATACATCAAATTCATTAAGTTTTCCTTACATTGTTAGTTCACAACTTTGCCAACAAATGTCATAAGTAATGAATTAACTTTTAAGTATTTTTGATGCTTGAGGACACAAGTAGCTAACTTTAGGATTATAAAATTCATTGACCTACATTTAGGGTAATAGTTTTTAAGCTGAATTTGACTTAGTTTTAGGAGACACTTTTATAAAGCAACAGAGTTGTGAACTTTGTACTAATGTGATAAATCTCTTAAATCTTTATTATGTCCTATAATATGAAAGACATCAGAATGGTTCAAGTTACAGTTATGTTTCATTTTGTTTGGTCAATAAACCTTGACTATGACCTAAGGTACCATAAAATGTATTATAATATAAGGTGGGTTAATGCATCTGGAAATCATTTGCAGTGGCAAGAGGTACTGGCATACCCATGCTCTGTTCTCTCTCTCTCTCTCCCTCTATCTATCTCTATCTCTCTTGCAAAAAATAATTTAAAATATTTTTTTAAATATATGAGGAGAGCACATGGATTTGGAGTATAGAAACTTTATAAAATATTGTATACAAGGTATATTCTATATACCTCACAATGATTTACTGATTGAAATAAAGTGTATCAGAGAATTAAAATATATTTTATAGATATAAACGACCCAAGGCTTATGAAATGCTTACACATATCAATTCAAATTGATAAAATGGGTGAGAAAGGAATCAAGGGAATTTAGTTTGAGCAAGCACATAGGGTTATCACTAAAATGATAGGCAAGGTCTCTTTCAAGACTAAATCCACAGAGTTACACACACTTAACAAACTTGTCACCTTTTTGAAAATGAGCTTTGATATGTCAACACTTTGACTTACCTTTTTTTTGAGAGAGAGAGAGACAGAGAGAGAGGGAGAGGGAGACAGATGGGCGCGGGCAGCAGCCTCTCAGCTGCTGCGAACGAAATCCAGATGCCTGCGTCCCCTTGTGGTCAAGTGAGGCATTGTGCTCTTGCGTCACTTTGCATCTGGTTAGACGTGGGACCTGGAGATTGGAACCACTGGAGATTGGAACCAGCATTTTTAGGCTTAAGAGGCAGGTGCCTTAACCACTAAGCCATCTCTCCAGCCCTGACTTACCTTTTTTAATAGAATAATGTCCCCATCCCAGGCTAAAAATATATTAGGAACCTCTCAGAATAAATCATTTAGGAACATGGGAGGATTGATTCCCCTAAAATACCAATTTTGATAGATGCTAATTTTGCCTGCTATCCTTGTAAATATGTGCATTATTTGTTAAACTTCCAATATAATTATGTGTTTTCACCAATTAAGGCGTAAGAGCTGAGAAATTATAAGTGCTGTCTTTTCCGTTTACAGATACTATAGAAACTGACATCAAAAAAGAGACATTTTTAATCATCAGAGTTACTGACAATGTGTCCATAAGTCTCCACATCAGTCAAACTTTTGATTCTCTCTTATTGGCTGAATTGCACATATTAGAAATTAAAATCCATTAGTGAGTGTGAAGCAAACATTGAGTTGAAAATTATGCTCCTCATAAGAAACCTTATATTAAATGTACATATAAATATTTTGTCATAAATTGAATATAAGTTCACATCTCAAAAATTTAAAATACATGCATAAACAAATGGATGAGAAGAAAGAGAGTGAACAGAGCACAAAGGTAGTGCTTGGTAAATCAGTTGTTTAAGAATACATAAATGACCATCTTTGATGTCCTCAGAGCAAAGTGGGCTCAAGACAAGACATCTTCCATCAGTGCTGGTTTATGCTGAGGTTGAATTCCATGAGTTGCTCAGTGAAAGTTATTGAAGCTCTTCAAGTCTAGGATAACTTGGATAAAATTATGTATTTATTTTCCTGTGCTATTGGATAGAACAGTCACACAGCAGACCAGTGTCATAAAAAGAAAGAAAAAGAAAAGGGGAAACATTTGTGGAGCTGAAGAAAGGAAGGGTGAAGCAGTCTGTATCAGCCTGTGGATAGAGAGAAGATGAGCCTTTTAATAATGGACTATGTGGGATGACAGGAAGTTATTTGATTTCTTACCAATACTGTTCCTCCACATGGACATGACTTGAAAAGTGTTTCAATTTTTTTAAAATACTTATTCTTTCAATAAAAAGTGATTTCATGCATTATAAAAACAAACAAGTCAATGTGAAGAATAAAAATTCAAAGCATATCAAAGCAGAGAGCCAAAGGTTTCTAAAGGCTTAACACTACATCAGGCTTATAACATACCACCAAGACTCAGGGAATACTACTGAGGAGGAGGCAGAAAGATTGTAAAAGTCACATGGTGGAAGGGAATATCCACAGACATTGTCACTCTCATAATGACTGACTACTCCTCTCACAACGCAACTCACAACTTCATGGTGAATACCAGTAACCTCACTGAGGAGGGGAATGAGATAAACACCTGATCTGTACATACCACAAGGTTTCTGAATAAACATTCAGAATTCAGTAGCCTTCCTATATGCTAACAACAAACATGCTGAGGAAGAAATCAGGAAATCACTCCATTTCACATTTGCATCAAAAAAAAGTACCTTACAGTAAAACTAACTAAGGAAGTGAAGGATCTCTACAATGAAAAATTTAAACACTCAAGGCAGTAGGAAATAGAGAGATATCCCATGTTCTTGGATTGGAAGAATCAATATTGTGAAATGTCAATCATACCAAAAACAACCTACACATTCAATGCAACCCCCATCAAAATCCCAATGGCTTTCTTTATGGAAATAGAAAATCTTAAAATTCAATTGGAAGCACAAAAATCCTCAAATATCTAAAACAATTTTGAGTAACAAAAATAAGGCTGGTGGTATCACCACACCTGATTTTAATCTGTATTACACAGCCATAGTAACCAAAACATCATGGCACTGGCACCAAAAAAGACATGTTGATCAATGGAACAAAATAGAGGACCCAGATGTAAGTCTGGGCAGTTACAGCCACCTGATCTTCAACAAAATGCCCAAAACACTCATTGGAGAAAACACAGCCTCCTCAACTAACGGTGCTGGGAAAAGTGGCTATCTATATGTAGACGGATGAAAATAGATCCTTATCTCTCTCCATGCACAAGAATTAAGTCAAAATGGATCAAAGACCTTAATATGAGACCTGAAACTCTGAAACTACTAGAGGAAAAAATTAGAGGAACCCATTCAACATATTTCCATAGGCAATGACTTTCTGAATATAACCCCAGTTGCTCAGGAAACAAAATCACTAATCAACTGCTGGGACCTCTTGAAATTACAATGCTTTTGTACAGCAGAGAACACTGTGAATAGAACAAAGAGGCAACCTACAGAATGGGAAAAAAAAACTTTGACAGCTATATATCTAACAAAGGATTAATATACAAGATATATAAAGAACTCAAAAAACTAAATAATAAGAAATAAAAAACAATTAAAAATAAACTATGGAACTAATTAAAGAGTTCTCAAAAGAAGAAATACAGATGGCATATAAACATCTAAAAAATGTTTTATATCCTTAACTATCAGGGAAATGCAAGTTAAGACTAGTTTGAGATTCCATGTTACTCCTGTCAGAATGCCTAGTATCAAGAAAACAAATGACAGTAAATGCTGGCAAGGATGCAGAAAAAAAGGGAACCTTCTACACTGTTGGTAGGAATGTAATATGGCACAACCATTGTGAAAATCAGTGTGGAAGTTCCTGAAACAGCTATTAAAAGATTTACCATATGATCCAGCTATACCACTCCTAGGTATATATCCTAATGACTTGTAACAGACAGCTTCAGGTTCGTTAAGATGGACTTCCAGACCAGGCACAGTTATGGAGGAAGGGACTTATTGAAGCTTACAGATCCAGGGGAAGTACTATAATGGCAGAAGAAGTTGGCTTGCCTTCATAGGACCAAACACAGAGAAAGAAAAGCCAAAAGCCACACAACACAGCACACTCAGGAACTCCAGCTAGACACACTTTGCACATCTTTAGATTGAAATCCTAAACCTACCACCACACCTTAGCGCTGGATGCTAAGATCTGCCCAGTGACTCTGCCTCTAGCCAGGTGGCTGCAGATGCAAACTACAAACTAATAAAACACTGAATATATTGGGGGCCATCTACTCAAACTACCAAATGACTCTTCTCACTACCTTAGAGACACTTGCACAATCATGTTTATTGCCACTCTGTTCACAATAGCTAGGAAATGGAAACAGCCTAGATGTCCCTCAACTGATGAGTAGATAATGAAGACATGGTACATTATAAAAATGGACTTCTATTCAGCAGTAAAGAAATATGAAATTGTGAAATTTTCAAGGAAATGGATGGATCTGGAAAGGATTAGACTTAGTGAAATAACCCAGACCCAGAAAGCCAAACATCACATGTTCTCTCTCATATGTGGATCTTAGCTGCAAATGTTTGGACTTCTCTGTGAGTTGGAATAAAACTCAGTAGCAGAAGCCAATAAACTAGAAAGGGGGTATAAATTGTATAGAAAGGGTGGGAGGAAGGGGGACTTTAGAGGATGATACTGTATATAGGTAAGTAGAAGAACAGATTACTGGGGGTAGAAAGGCCTAAGTGAGGTCAGGTAAAGTGATTGAGTAAAAGAAAGGTGGGGGAGGGCCAACAAAAATCTAAGAGGGCATGAATAAATTATATGGAAAACTACATTTTTGGGCAATGGCATATCTAGAAGCCATAAATTGTTACAAGAAAATTTTCAGTGAGTTGTTGGCCAGGGAGGTCATTATAAGCCATTGTTGAGGCTCCTGGTCTCCCACCAGGAATAGATGATAAGACTGTATTGGTGAAGATTCCAATACTTGGGCTACATGGCTACTGAGAAATCCTGCTAGAGTTGAGCTGAAAATGTCATCCTTGTAGACCAGCTGACAGAAAGCTGGAAAAAGCTATGCTGCATAAAGTTCCATAGGAAAGAGAGAAATCACCAGTTTAGATAAACAACAGTGGACACTGCAATACTTAAATTTTGCTAGCCAGGCCAAATAAGCCAATGGGTACAATAGTAGCATGTCTATTGTGGGGGAAACCAACCACTCTTTAACTGGAGGCCCACTCCACAGGAAGGAATAAACACCTGATATTGAAAACCTATGTCAGGGGAAGTTATGAGCCCTAGGGGTGTAACATCTGCTGGTGTCTGGCTAAATGTATATACTATGCTCAATAAACTGCCTGGTAAGCACTTCTTTTAATGTCCATACCCATATATTAATACTACTTTCACTTTGGGTTAAAGATGCTTCTCTTTTCAGATGGTGGTACCCTTGGGATGACTTAGAAGGCACCATAGTGCTGAGAAGTGACAGAGGAGTGCTCAGCACTGAAACATCTCTATCACACCTTCCAAGGCACAGGGTTTATTGCAGAAGAAGTGGCAGAAATAAGTTAAGAGCCAAAGGAAGGGTACAATGCACTCCTTCAGATACAAAATGGCCTAGATATCCTTGACTTCACAATGCCTGACACTATCTACACAAAACCATCATAACAGAAGGAAAAGATGATTGAGAGGGGAAAGAGTGTTATGGAGAGTGGAGTTACTAAGGGGAATGTGAGGGGAGAGGAAATTACCATGGTTTATTGTCTGTAATTATAGAAGTTGTTAATAAAAATATTTTTTAAAAAATAAAAAAATAAAATTGAAGATACATATGTAGAAAAGTAATAAGCTCTATATATTTATCCAAAGTAGCATATGCCAATAAACAAGAGCTATTATTATTTGTTTTCCTTTTCTTTTTCTACATAATAATTAAACATACCCTCAATGTCCTTAAACTAGAAAACTAGCTGTGAAAGCAGTGGAACAGTTCTCAGCAAGATCATGGAACAAAGTATCCATAGCTGTTACAACAGAGCTAAATCTTGAAAGCACTGTGCTTTCAAAATATCCAGAGGCAGAACGGTAACTTTTACATGATGCCATTTATTTGTAGTTTTGTGATAGACAAAACTATACTGTGGTGCTAGAAATGAAAACTGTTTCACTTGTAAGTGGAGAGGGTTTGACTTGACAGAGATTTCAGGGAAACTTCTTGGAGATTGAATAGTTCTATATTTCGACAGGTATTTGGATTATAAACTTGTTTTCATTTTAGAAAACATACAATAGTTTGTCACTTATAAATTATTCTTTGATATAAAATGAAAGAGAAGCCGGGCATGGTGGCACATGCCTTTAATCCCAGCACTTGGGAGGCAGAGGTAGGAGGATCACCATGAGCTCAAGGCCACCCTGAGACAACATAGTGAATTCCAGGTCAGCCTGGACTAGAGTGAGACCCTATCTTGGAAAAAAAAAAAAAAAAGAAAGAAAGAAAGAAATGAAAGACATAGCATAAACAGGAGAAATGTAAACAATAAGTTCTGGATAAGAGAGAAAAGGCTTAAGGGAAATGGTTTTAAGATGATTTAGGAGATTTGAGCTTGTTAACATTAAAAACATTGACCAGTAGAGAAGAAAATATCAAATTTAAGAGGAGGATATGGATAGAGCAATGGACCAGAGTGGGCAGATGGAATTGAACTTAAAGTTACCAAATATGTTTTACTTTCCTACTTCAAAGGTCCAAAAACATACAGAACAGGCTGAGGAGTTTTAGGGACTTGGTCCAATTGACTTCTAGTGGGTTGCATAATCAATCATGAGAAGAGGGTGTTTGGGCTCTGTCTCATCTTCCGGGGGATAAGTAGCTCCTGAGCTTCTGTAATTCACTCTAACTAGGTGGATCATAGTGATAAAGTTAGAGACCTATTTCTGAAATGGACTCTGCCATGGCCAACTGCCTTGGGAAGGAATAAGCAATAGTGACTCTCATATAAAATTGTTTTTATAGAAGAAAAGTCAAGTGTTGCCAGAAACTTTGAACAGAAATTATAGCCAGCTATCATCTCTGATGCACACTAAAATTGACAGATGCATTTAGAAAGATCTTATATATCAAAACATCAAATGGTAACATAACCACAAACATTGCCTATCTCAGAATAAGGAAAAAGAAAATGCTTGGTTATCTATCAAATAGCAGAAAATAAATGAGAAGTAGAGTCAATCATTCTTGCAGTTTGGCCCAGACAAATCTATTAAATCATGGAACCAGGTGGATCAGACTGGGTGAAGCTATTAAGGACAAATGAATGGGTACAATGAGTACAGTCCATGTTTCTGTAGTACTACTTGATATTTGAATATACATGAGAATGGCTAGAAAGTATCAGAGAACAATACTGGTGTAAATATTGATAATAGGTTCAACACTCCAAAAACAAAGCTATGAGTGGCCTCATTGAATTTACTCACATTTGAAATTATGGATTATAAAACTTCAGGAAACAAAATAAATTGAAACTATCTGAGGGGAAAATAACACAGCTTAAAAATCTCTTCAAAATCTAAAGCTATAATAGAAAAAGATACTGAATGCTCACATTGAGTATTTACTATCATTTAAACAAATCTCTGCATGTTGTCATTTAAAATCCTCACCTGTGGGGAAAACATGCTATTTTAAAATGACTTATTTTTATTACTCTTTATTTTTATTTTAAATGATTGCATCATTTTTATACACAAATAAATTAACATATTAACACACTAAAGGATCCTTTAATCATTTTTTATTATTCCAGGTCACATATGAAGCTGTCCTGAAAGGATAGATATACATAACAGAAAGATTTAATGCAATCCCCATTAAAATTCCAATAGCATTCTTCTCAATTCTCCTACAATTCATCTGGAAAGGCAAAAAACCTCAAATAGCCAAAAAATTTTGGGCAACAAAAATCAGGCTGGTGGTATCACCATACCTGATTTTAAATTATATTACAAAGCTATAGTAACAAAAAAACAGCATGTTACTGGCACAAGGACAGACATGTACATCAATGGAACAGAATAGAAGACCCAAATATTAATCCAGTCAGCTACAGCCACCTGATTTTTTACAAGAATGCCAAAAATATTCATTGGAGAAAAGATAGCCTCTTCAACAAGTGGTGCTGAGAAAACTGGAAATCTTTATGTAGAAGGATGAAAATATATCCTTGTCTCTCTCCATGCACAAGAATCAAGTCCAAGTGGATCAGAGACTTTAATATCAGACCTGAAACTCTGAAACTGCTAGAGGAAAAGGTAGGGGAAACCCTTCAACATATTTGCATAGGCAATGATTTTCTGAATATAACCCCAATTGCTCAGGAAATAAAACCACTAATCAACTACTGGGGTCTCATGAAATTACAAAGCTTTTGTACAGCAAAGGACTCTGTAAATAGATCAAAGAGACAAGCTACAGAATGGGAGAAAATCTTTGCCAGCTATACATCTGACAGAGGCTTAATATCCAGAATATAAAAAGAGCTCAAAGGATAGAACAATAAGAATCAAACAACCCAATTAAAAAAATGGGCTATGGAACTAAATAGAGAGTTCTCAGAAGATGAAATACAGATGGCATATAAACATCTAAAAAAGTGTTCTACATCCTTAGCCATCAGGAAAATGCAAATGAAAACTACTTTGAGATTCCATCTCACTCATGTCAGAATGGCTACCATCAAGTAAACAAATGACAATAAGTATTAGCTTGGATGTGGAAAAAGAAGAATACTTCTACACTGTTGGTGGGAATGTAATCTGGCCCAGCCATTGTGGAAATCAGTGTGGAGGTTCTTGAGAAAGCTAAAAATAGATTTACCATTTGATCTAGCTATAGCACTCCTAGGCATCTATCTGAAGGACTCTTCTCAGTACCTTAGAGATACTTGCACAGCCATGTTTATTGCTGCTCTTTTAACAATAGCTAGGAAATGGAACCAACTTAGATGTCCCTCCACAGATGAATGGATCATAAAGATGTGGTGCTTTTACACAATGGCATTCTATTCATCAGGAAAGAAAAATGAAATTGTACAATTTGCAGGGAGATGGATGGATCTGGAAGGGATTATACTAAGTCAGGTAACCTAGACCCAGAAAGCCAAATGTCACATGTTCTCTCTCATATATGGATCTTCTCTAAAAATGTATAGACTTATGGGTGAGCTGGAACCAAAAATCAGTAGCAGAGGCCAGTAAGCTGGAAAAAGGCAGTAGGGGAGGGAGGAGAGGGAAGGACTTAAGGGGATAGCATTGTATATAGGTAAGTAGAAGAACAGATTACAGGGAGGGGAAAAACCTAAGTGAGGCCAGGGGAAGAGAATGTATAAAAGAAGGGCGGGGGGAAGGTCACTCAAAATTCAAGACATTCTGAATAAGACCTATGTACACCTACGTTTTTGAATAATGGCACATCCAGAAGCTATAGATTGTTACTAGAAAATTTTCAGTGCCTGGGATAGGATACCTTCCAGTGAGTTATTTACCAGGGAGGTCCCTGTAGCCTCCAAAACATTAAAGGCTATTTCCAAGATCAGTAATTCTCTTTGTAGAGGTAAATCTACACATAAAGGACCATTTTCCCCAAGCTATAATGAATGCAAGACATTGTCTTAGTCGGTACAACGTTGTAACAAACTGCTCAAGTGTGTTCCTCACAGTTCTGGAGCCTGTAAACACAGGATCACAGGATCAAGTAGTCATCAGGTTTGGTCTTTTCCCCCTTTCATGCCTGTTTCCAGGTGATTGTCTTTGCACTGTGTCCTCACAAGCCTTTTCTTTGTGTAGGCATAATATAAGTGACTTTAAAAATATAATAATAATAAGGGTACCAAACATGTCATCTTGGATCTCTATGGCTTCTTGTACTCTCTCACATCTAATGCAGTCATATTTGAGGCTAGGGCTTCAACATGTCAATCTGAGCTGGCACATTTCAAGCAGTAACAGTGTCCTGCTTATCCTCCCCTGGACAGTTGAGCAATTTGCAGAGTTTCTAGATGGAGCTATGTAAAAGTGAATAATGTTCCTTCATTGCCTCTTCATTGGGGAGGGAAATGTTTATAGAATAGAAAGGTAGATTTTGTAAACTAGAAAAGTATTCATTTTGCCTTGATGACGTTTGGGTTGGTATGGTTACGTTAGGGGCAAACTGTTAATATTGATTTGTTTTTTTAAATATAGATTTTCTACATGGCCTGTAAGAAAGGACCAGATAGCCTGTTCAGTCCTCCTGAGCAACATCTCATGCCTAGAAAGTGGGAGAGAGATGGGACAATGCTAGCTGCTTAAGTGTTAGAACTGAATACGAGGTGAAGAGGTTCCATTCATTTCTATAAGAAGGTGGGCTCTAACAAGATATCTCACCTCTGTGCTGACATCATGTGGATATGTAAATTGATCAATGCTGAATGATATATGTGCTGTTTTGTACACTGAATAAAGTATAGAAGCTTA
Organism: Orientallactaga sibirica; assembly: GCA_036365145.1. Taxonomy (NCBI): domain Eukaryota; kingdom Metazoa; phylum Chordata; class Mammalia; order Rodentia; family Dipodidae; genus Orientallactaga; species Orientallactaga sibirica. The sequence continues at coordinate 61,376,977 of JAEOAD010000001.1, forward strand.
TCTAATTATAACTTAAATGATTCCCAAACATTGTTAAATGCCCTTCATTGAACAAAATTGCCCTCAGTTGAGAACTGTTACTCTAAAATGAGGGGAAAATCCAGCAATAGTATGAATGGCTACAGTATCATTTAGAGTTTTATATTTTAGATGACTTAGTTTTACTTTAATAGAATTCTGGACATATTTGAAATTGGCAAAAGAATATTATGTATGGATGCTTGATTAGGTATGATTACCTCCTAAAACTTCACCACAATGACAGTGGCAATAAATAAGCAAAAGTGATACAAATCCAGGGGCTGCATTTATAGGTCACTAATAGGATTTTTTAAATGAAAAAAAAAAAAAGAGCATAAGAAACTATCAAAACATATATGAATAGATAAGCAATTTAAAGAATATTTTTTAATCCAGAAAAGATTAGTTATTTATTGAGTGAAAAGAACAGAGAAAGCTAAGCTTCCAAAATGATTTTCTTTTACTACCAAGATACCTAAAAGGGAAAGCTGCCTTAGAAAGAATGCATGGTGCACAGGAATGAGGATGGAGGGTTGGTGGAATACATTTCCAAGTCCAAGATCTGGTTTCCAGCAGATCTGGAAGACACTATTCTAACCTTATCACAATGCCAGAATTTCCTCATATCTACCAGATCAGTTAGAATTCCTCAGGGGTTTTGCATGTGCATTGTTCCTTTTGAGGAACTTAGCAGAAGGATCCCATGCAAACATGAGGACAGACAGTAGTGCTCACACTCTTCTAGAACACAGTTGTCTTCCTCACCTGACACCTAGGAACACTGTGTCAGGCATTTGTTGCCTTAGGCATATTGTGTGTTATATACTTTCACTTCATTAGTCAGAGTATTGTAAAACCATACTGAAAAATTTAAATTGCTAAAACAATAATGAACATGCTTTCTTACTAAAACAGTCCAAAAATAAGGGGTGTTCTTTGCACAATAATGAATCCTAGAGAGGAGTAAACAAGATACTGAGGTTGTCCACATGTGTCCACGTGTAGCCCCATATATACATTGTCATCAGGAAAAGGGGAATAGGGCTTGAATTATCAGGTTTCTAAGGCTAAAAGTAAAGCACTTGAAAACTCCCCCAAGTTTACCCTTAACTTAAAAGCTTGACTTATATTGTCTTGGTGTGCATTTCTGGAAAAAAAATTGGCAGTAGGTAAGGAGCTCATTCTGTCACCCTAACAAGATTGTTTTTAAACAACACAAAGGGTAACTTGTCATATAGTCTATACTTTCATTAATTTATCCATATAAGCATTATTTTCACAAACTATTGAATTTTAGCTATGTGTCCATGTTTGTACTAGTTCACAGATGAGTGAAAAATAGGTCCTGCCTTTGTAGAATTTGAACTTTGTGGTAGAAAATATGTTCTAGAGAACAGACAGACCCTATATTTTGAAATAGTGTTAAGCTCCAAAGACATATGCAAGACAAAAATAATGCAAGACAAATAATGCAAAACAAAAAGAATATCTCATCACACTGGGTAAGTGATGTTTCTGGTTAAATGATCAGAAAATTTTCTTTGAATAACTGATGTTTTGAGCAACAAAAGTATGTGGAATATGAATATTTGAAAGACAAGAATTCCAGAAAGAAAGAACAGTGAATTCTGAATCCTTGACAAGGTGGAAAACATGGTGTTTCCAAGGGAGCAGAAGGCTCTTACTCCCCTGAGAGTCTTAGACACTGTCCCTGAGGCAGGCAAAGTCTTCTACCTTGAGCTAAATGCTGCAGAAAATCACTGATGGTTCCTGAGCATAGCCATCATGCGATCTCATTTATCTTTAAAAGAATAATTGTAGCTGTTACAGTATATCAAATATAGAGTAGAGAATTTTGTAGACTTTTGAGCCAGACATAAGAGATTAAGCTTGAAGTCAAGGAGGAGGTGCTATGAAAAGCTTACATTTGGTAAGCAGTTTTGATGGTATCAGTGATATTATTTGCTGATAGATACAGAGCAAAACAGAAGAGAGAAAAATCAAAAGTGTGGATTATATTTACAGTATGAATATCCAGTTATAGAAGCATGTTACTGAAGTGACAGGATGATGACATGTTAGCCCTTTGGGATGTACAAAGGATGAAATGTCTATCAGATGTACAGACGAAATAGTTGAAAATATGGCCTTGGAAATCTAGGCTTTAGCTAAGGCTTATAATAGACAGTTGGGACCCCTAAGTATGTGAACAGTATATCAAATCATAGACCTAGATTAAATTATAATGGAAAAGACTGACATTAAGAAAAGAGACATTGTCTGGGATTTTGACAGTCACTGGAATAGAATGTGTGGATGCACCAAGTTTCAAATAATACTCTGAACTCTCTGAAACATAAATGAAATGTAAGTACTTGTAAAATGATTTTAAAATAGTTTGTGGGAAACATGTAATTATAGAAAACTTTGAAAAATACTAAGACTATTATATCTTTTGAAAACCATGAGAGTGTTCATATATTTCAGCCATCTATATACTGTTATTTAAAATAGAAAATATTTAGTATACCTGGAAAAATGAAATAGAATACTAAAAATTCACCAGATATACTCTTTCTCATTCCCTAAATGTTTTTTTCCAATAGTTTTAGAACCAATTCAAATCATAATTGAAAGTACTTCAGCAAAAGAGCTTTAAAATGGAGCTCATGCATTTAGATAAACAGTTTTATTTGAAAACTTCAGAAAATTACAAAAAATTGTCAAGACCTCAACTGTCTTACCCATTCCCCTGATCTAAATACTAAAGCTTTTTTTCATAATACTGCTAACATGTGTGTATAAGCAATAGAAACAATAACATACATTTTGCTGGGCATCATGTTATAGAAGCTGATCTCAGAATAATATGAAAACATTACACTAAGTGTGATTGTACTATTTAACCTTTTGAAAATTACTTATGATTTGGGGCCTGGGGAAATGGCTGTTACCATGCAAACATGAAGGTCTGATGTACCCATGTCAGTACTGGATGGGCATGGTGGCATGTCTGTAATCCTATACACATGAGGCTGAGACAAATCCCTTATGCTGCTGGCTAGCCAGACAAGCTGAATTAGGGAGCTCATGGATCATTGAGACATCCTGTCTTGATAAATAAGGTGGAGGGAGGTATATAATGTCGACCTCTGCATAAACACACAAATATGAGCACTCACACATGTGAACACGGATACACATACATACACATACACACCATTTACACTTTCATACACCAAAAATAATAAGTAATTTAAATTGATAAAAAATCAATCTTATTGTTATCAAGAAAAAGAGACAAATATAACACAGAAGGGAATTAAAGTAATTTTTATATGATTTACAAATTTGGAATGGGAGTAAGATAGAAAGGATATAACATGATGGAAATATGGCAACACAAAATATATTCAAACAGTGAAGTTAAGTACTGATGTAAAAAGAAACTTGTAACTACAGATAATTAATACTATAGAAATAATAAAAAGTTGTTTCTCAGATCTCTCTTTGCTAATGTTTTGATATACATACATTTGATCTTCTATACTTGTTTTGCATCTCTTTTTTTCAGGATTATGTCTCTTATTTGTACCTTACAATAATAGTTTTCATTGTGTACACTGTGTTCAACAAACATATTTTGTGTATACACTTGCAACGTAAATTTATCCTGGTAGTATATAACAATAGTATGCAGTCACCTACTTTTAAATTCAGTTTGACAAAATTTATAGCTATTATTTAATAAAGTATCAAATTGAACTGTAGTTTAAATTAAACACCAGTGGTATTTTGCAAAATACTAACCAAAGAGGAAATTATAGTCTTATGAATGTGAATGTATATAACCCATTTCACATGTGGGTTTATTTTTTATGAGTTGAATTACATTTCATGTAGATCTGACAGCATATACAAAGAAGTGTATTTGGAAGGCATGATTAACAGTTGCTTGAAGGTGACAGATTCTTACATCAAATATTCTGCTTGGATTGAATTGGAAAATGCTAGCTCATTAAGCAGTGTATTTAAACATTTCACCAGTAAGATTGACTAGTAGAGGAGAGATCAAAGAATCAATAGGATCTCTTTCAGGAGATTCATACGTGCTTGCTATAATAGGGCTCTTGGAAAGTTTTCATGGAAGGATTGTTACTCTTCTCCCTGGTGATGGCAATATAACATTATATTATATAATTTAGCTATTTGGAGAGGCTTGAGGAAAGAATGTAAATTGTAGCATGATGACCAACATTAGTCAAATCAAGATAAATATATCAGTGCTTTTTAATGTTGGCTGAACATTGACTGTGTCTAGTGTGGATAGGGTGTTCTGCCTACAAGGACGCTGAGATACCTGGACTGAAGGACAGGTAAAGATTTAAATGTGACATGAGATCTGGTTTATTAAAGTGACAGATAGCTGCTTTGAATAGCCCTACTTTTTCAGGTAAAACAAAAAAGAATTGAGACTTATATAAAATGAGCAATCACACATCATGATTCAATAATGACAAACAAAATTTACAACATAGATTATCCAACCATTATAATTTAGATAAGTGCCTCTTTCTGTCCTTGGCATCTAAAATGACAAAAAAAGTGAAGGAACAATGTTTGAGCCAAGAAAGGCCCAGGCATGTGTAGCCTGTCCTCGTGCCCAAGAACAAGACCATTAAGAAGTTAAGAACACAGTAGAGGCTGCTGTCATCAGGGACATTTCTAAAGCAAGTGTTTTAGGTGCTTATATACTTTTCAAGCTCTGTGAGAAGCTTCAATACTGTGTGAGTTGTACAATTCACAGTAAGGTGATCAGGAATTGATCTTGAGAAGCCCAGAAGGACCGAACCCCTCCACCTCAAGATTAACCTGCTGTTGCTGCTCCATGACCACCAGCAATGCCCATGCAAAGAGTGGGATTCATAGGGACTAATGAAAAACTGTCTTCTGAGAAAACAAAATAAAATGGAAAATATACTTTTGGAGACAAAAAATATTTAAATGTGAAAATTTATAAAAGAAAGCCATATGTATATTTTATTTTTTATTTTTTAATTTGCTGTTCCATAAAGATTTTATTTTATTTTATATTTTTTATTAGTTATGTATATAGTATATACATAGCCATGATGGTACCATCATTAGTCTTCTCCCTGTCCTCCTGCATGGGTAATGTGGGTCTTGCCTTATGTGGGTAGCAATCAGTTATGCAGGAGAGGCAATGATTCTGTGTATAATGACCCAACTCATGGCTCTAACAATCTTTCCGTCCCCCTTTTTCACAAATTTCCCTGAGCCATGTTGGTTCAGTTTAGGTCTATTTCAGTGACGATGTTTTGTGATTCTCTGTGTCTCTGGATATCTGAGTTGGTAGGGGTTTAGAGTTCTTTGTGTCTATCTCCTTCACCCTTGTGCTGGTACCTGGTTCACCAACAAAGCAGCACTCTTGCTCATTTCCCCTACAACTCAATGGCTTCATCTGGTGCCCTGTTGAGGTGCAATGGGCTGATTCTCTCCTTGGGATATGAGTCCATCTAAAAGAGAGAACCAGACTCTCCAACAGAGAGTGAGATCAGTGCAAGATACATGGATAACCATTATTATGTTAGAGAGAATTTAATAGATATAGGGCCTCTTGCACCCCACTATTGAGGGGAGCTTGATCTTGGAGAGTGGGCTTGCTTTTGGGTATGTTTCTGGCTTGTTTCCCATTTCCAGGTATGAGTTCCATTCCACTACTGCACTTGTGTGAGCATCACTTCAGGTTGTTTGCTGCTGAGTAGCTTAAACAACGAGTTGCTTAGACAGATGTTTGTCATTTTTCCCCAGTCACTTATGTAGCACCTTCTGGCACTAGACAAACTAACTGTCTGGGGACTGACTTTCTTCCATATTCCAGCCAGGTCTCTCCATGTTCCGTCCAAACAGCATATGGTGTCTTCATCAATAGGGTCTTACCAATAACCTTTGGTGAGTCATCAAGTACTCTGACAGAAATTTGTCTTATTTTGGGAAACCTTGTAGGTCTCACTGATCAACAGCTCATTGTGGATGTTAACCACATGCTGGTATTGGGAGTTACAGGTCAGTGCCCAGCAAAAATGAAGAAAGAAAAAGTATAGGTAATATGAAAGAGAAAGAGAGAAGAGAGAGAAGAGGAAGTGATACAGAGAGAAACAGGAGAACATTGATGTTAGTCTTCATCATACCCTCTCCAGGCCAGGGTGATTCAGGTGTTTTCTCTTTATATGGTTATTTAAAATGTTCATCTCATGCTGGGCATGGTGGTGTATGCCTTTAATCCCAGCACTCAGAAGGCAGAGGTAGGTGGATCATCATGAGTTCGAGGCCACCCTGAGACTACATAGTGAATTCCAGGTCAGCCTGGGCTAGAGTGAAACCCTACCTCAAAAAACCAATAAATAAATAAATAAATATAAAAATAAAATTTTCATCTCTTAAGTCTGTAGCTTGTGTTATCTTTAGCAATAGGGTCTTGCTTTTTAGTTCTTGCAGGTAATCAGTTGCTTTTACAGAAGCCTTCCATGGTTTAGGGACCTCATAGGTCTCTCCTACCAGCAGCTAACGGTGGCATGTAACCTATTTTTGGTCTGTAATTGGGAAATATAAGTCAGAGCCCATGGTTTTAGTTTTAGGCTTCCTTACACCCTCTTCAGGGCCCTTCTTCCCAGACTATCACTACCACTCCCTCCTGCTGAGGGTTTTATCTATTAGTTTGCTATCGAGGATAAAGATTTACATGGCACTAATTCACAAGAGATAATGCTGGAATTTGGAAAGAAGGCATGTTTCTGATGCCCAACCATCATAATGCTGCAAAGTGGTACATGATCTTCTGGGGGAAAATGGACACCAACACTGTGAACCAACATGAGACCCTGCTAGATATGGAATAAACCAACCTAATAAGATGTGCAATAGTGGCACTCAACCTAGGCAGTTAACCAATGACTCTGTGATTGGATAAGAAACCTACTCATTGGGAAGAAAATCATACCTGGTACTGGAAACCAAATCAGAATCCTACAGAGATGGTGGTAGTAGATTCCAGTGAGAAGCTCCCAGTAGTCTTTGGCCAGAAAGAGTGGTTATACCCATTAAAATCTCTCTCAATTGACTATTCTTATCCCTTTAGCCCATGCTGCTCTCACAATTGGTTTCTTTTCTTTTTTTTTAAGGGGAAACTGGGAAGAACAAAATTCAATTCACATGACAAGAAAAGATAGGTGACTCCCTATCATGGAATGAGCCACCTCTTGCACATTAGCCTGGGTCCAGATGAAACCACAGAGGAAATGGCAACATGAGCATGCTCTGATGGCCCCAGCCAGACAACCACTGCCAGGGAGATGGTGATAGACACTGAAGACACTCAAAACATATCAAAACAGAGCTCAAGAATAAAGTAGACATAACACTCCTGAGAAGTCTTAGGGGACATTGCAGAAGAGGGGGTGGAAAGATTGAAAGAGCCACTGGGTGGAAAGGAGTATCCAGAGGCATTGCCCTCCCATAATGACTGTCTGCTGCATTCATAACCCATAACCCCTCAGCGACTACCAGTAACTCCATGGAGAAAAGCCCTCAGTGGAATGGGGGCAGAGAGGAATCAACACATCATTTATCCATACAATAAGCTATATAATAAAAAATAAACAACCAAAATGTTCATCTCATTTTTTGTTGTTGTTGCTATTGTTATTGTTTTGTTTTGTTCATTTTTGTTTTCAGGTAAGGTCTCACCATAGCCCAGGCTGACCTGGAATTCACTATGCAGTCTTAGGCTGGCCTTGAACTCACATTGATCTTCCTACCTTTCTGATCCCAAGTGTTGGGATTAAAGGTTTGCACCACCATTCCTGGTCATCTCAGGTTTTATAGACAAATTCAAGATTTCAAATAGTCCCCTTTCAACCATATAGTTAAATATATTTTATTTTGTTTTCTTAAATATTTTGCATACTCACAAAATTACATAAAAATAGAATTGGTTCAACTCAAACACCATATTCTCATCTTTCTGAGTATTAAGTTTTGTTCAAAGTTAACTCTACTTATAAATATCAGGAGGTTGAGCAAAGTACTACCACACTTCATCATCAAATGAAATCCATACAGGTTCAGTGACAGGAATACACAGGATTGTGGGATGGTGCCCAAACAGATAATGAATTATTTACTTGACTTTAAAGACTAAGGTGGAGGGAGGAGTATGCAAATGCCAGCTTTCAGTTATCTGGGAGGTTCTCATTGTTATTTTCTGAATTTCACAGTCAGAAGATAATGATAATGTCCTTGATGAGTAAGACTTTTCAGTCTTTTTTTTAACCTCAGAAATTCTTTTAAAAAAATATTGATTTTTTTTAAACTTATCTATTTTTTTGAGAGAGAGACAGAGAAAGAGGCTGATAGAGAGAGAGAGAGAATGGGAGTGCCAGGGCCTGCTGCCACTGCAAACAAACTGCAGACGCATGCGCCACCTTGTGCAGCTGACTTATGTGGGTCCTATGGGATAAAACCTGGTCCTTTGGCTTCTCAGGCAAGCACCTTAACCACTAAGCAATTTCTCTAGCCCATCCTCAGAGATCCTTAATCTTGTTTAAGTATAAGAATCATCCAAACAAATTAGAAAATACTGTATATATTGCTTTCTTTAGCCTACTTTAAGTGTTGTTTTACAGACAAATGAATTTTAAGAAACGTATGTCACAAAAATCACTATTAATCTCAGTGACCTGTTTTTGAATGTGAACTCTGAAGATACTTTTTTTTTTGTAAAATAATTTGAAATTTACATAAGACCTGTATTTCAATCTTTACCAACTTCCATGAATTGAGTTCTTTACTGCAATGACAGAGAAAAAAAGTATTGACAAAATTATGTTAAGAGCCAAAGGAAATAACATATATAGTGTGTATCCACCCCGGTACCTAGAATAGACTGGATATAATCACTTTCACTTCTCATCAAACTCTGCAAAAATTTATGGGGAAGTCTAGTCCTAAATTAGAATGTGGGTGGCCAAGGATATATCATAAAGACAGTGAACTCTTGCAGGAAAAGTAGAATCATGTAACACATAAATAATCTTTGATAAATTAGTAGTGATTGCTCCTAATTCCAGTATGGGATGGCAAAATCATAGAGTAAGCTTCAAACTTCCTGACTGTGAGATCATTAAAATGCTTTTCTTGACATTGACATGTGGCCATTTTTCATAAACATTTAGGGATTTAAAGAGTAATAAGAAATACATTATCATATCTGTGTCTCCCTAAATAAAACAACATTATCTTAAAGGAGCATCAGTCATTTCTTTTTCATTATGATAGTAAAATACATGGCAAAATTATTTTTATAAAGATAAATCCAAACAGTATTATACACTCTGAAGAACATCCCCTTGATGTGAGGAAAGCTCCCGTCACTAAATAGTAGCCAGAGTGGAAGAAACCCAGGCTTATTATAACAATCCTATTGTCACAACTAACCAGTATCTATGAGAATGATCTTAATCCTTTCTGAGGACTCATTCCCACTGATAGAAGAAGGTCTTACCATTTCACATTTTAAAATTTCCCAAGATTTCTTGACACTGTCATTCTGGGGAACGAATCTCTAAACCCTGGCATTGTCCAAGGAGCAAACAAATTTCATGGAAGCAGTGTGTTCTGGACATCAGTTAATAGAATGATGGATCACTAAAGTGTGAGTAGCCCACATTTTGTATTTTGCTGTTGTTTTATTTTTTATTTATTTATTTGAGAGTGACAGACAGAGAAAGAGGACAGAGAATCGGTGCTCCAGGGCCTCCAGCCACTGCAAACAAACTCCATTTGCATGTTCCACCTTGTGCATCTGGCTTACGTGGATCCTGAGGAATCGAGCCTCAAACTGGGGTCCATAGGTTTCACAGGCAAGTGTTTAACCACTAAGTAATCTCCTCGGGCCTCACATTTTGTATTTCTTAGTAATAATAGCAAAAAAGTTCTAACAAAACATCAATAGAAATAATAAAAATCCTCTAAAATTTCTCAAATCTATATATTAGAATTATAAAACTAGAAATGAAAATATGATAAATATAATTATATGATTAAAATTAGCAATTATATTTGCTGGATTAGTCCTGGCTTATTTATATAGAAATGTAGATACAGATACACAGAAATCCACTTTGATTAACATGGTGAATAAAATATCACTATTTCCAAAAAATCCTTACTATGAGTATAATATAACATATTCAAATCCATTTTAATGTTTTTAATGTTTACTTGCATTTCACATACCTATTTGTGGTAGTTTGAATATATGTCCCCCAATATATTCAGTGTTTTATTAGTTATAGTTTGCATCTGCAATCACCTTGCTAGAGGCAATGTCACTGAGGGCAGGTCTTAAGGTGTGGTGGTGGGTTTGAGATTCCATTGTAAAGATATGCAAAGTGTGCCTAGCAGGATTTCCTGAAGTGTGTTGTGTGACTCTTTTGGCTATAGTTTTTGCTCTGTATGCTGTGTGCCTGGTTGGTTTTTCTCTCTCTTGCCTGGTCCTGTGAGAGCAGGCCGCTTCTCCTGCCATTATGGAACTTCCCCTGGATCTATAAGCTTCAATAAATAATATCCCTTCCTCCATAACTGTGCCTGGTCTGGAAGCTCATCTCAGCAAACCTGAAAGCTGTCTGCTATACTATTAAATATGTCTATGTACGCATACAAATAATACATTTTATTGTTTAGTTCAGAACATTTTCAAACTTTTTTTCTGAATTAAAATACTTTGAAGCTATATCTTATTTCTTCACTCAGTTTTTCATTTTGAAATCTTTTTTATGAAAACAGTATTATTGGTCTACACACACACACACACACACACACACATACACAAACAATACATACATACATTCATACAGACATACTGACACAGATATAGAGTTGCTTTATTCTCATTGTTGGAACAGTTTAAGAAAGGAAGGATGTATTTCAGCTTTCATTTACAGGCTTCAGTCTGTCATGGTAGGAAGGCATGGTATCAGAAACTTGAGGAACTGGTCACATTCAGCCCATAGTGAGAAAGCAAAACATGATGAATGCTTGTGTTCAGCTAGCTCTCTCTTTTTCATAGAGTACAAGATCCTGCCCATAGGATCTTGGTGGGTCTTCTCATCTCAGTTAAACTAATCAAGATCATCTCTTATAAGTAATTTTGGTCAAAGTGACCATAGATATAAGCCATCACAATCTGTGTATACTGGTCCACTGTAAGTATGCTGTTCTATTTACATACTTACTAATGAAGATAAAATAAATTGCATATTATTAAGTATTGTATTCCACATAGCATCCTTTAACAATACAGGTCTCCTTGTGTACTTGTGAGAGTTTATTTGAATTGAGAGTTCATTCTAAAAGCTGTGAATTCTGTTCTGGTATGTAATTATTCTGACAATTCTTTGCAAATAAACTTAAATTACACATGTTCATGAAATGTAAATGTTTTATTTATATTTGTGTGAATTTGGAAACATGTCACCTAAAGATTCTTGTGGGTACTAGATTGTGTTATGAAATGAATGAGAATCTTCTTGAATCTTTATGGTTTGCTAGGCTCATGTACAAGGTCACAGACAATTTTCTGCTATGTATCTTTATATCGATGAAAAAAATATACACATCTATGCTTCAAGGTAAAGTTTAAGTGACTCTTCAGTTGATTTCAAACTTGATTAGAAATGTAAGAACAGATTAATACCTAATTTTGTACTTGAGCCTAGAACACAGAAGAAATATGCTTTACATAGTAGTTATGTTGCTAAGACAAAATATTATTCTGTTTCAGGTTGTTTGTTATTATAAATAATTAATATATAACAGATTTCATATCATTTGTGCTTCATAACACTTGAGAATATATTACATTTATCTATCGTGCCAAGGTTTTATTCAACTATGCTCTTACAATGTATTTGCTGACCTTACTGAAGCCTGTTTTCCAGTTGTGAATAAAGATATGCTTAGAAAAATCTCACTAAGTAAAATAGAGGAAAATTAAACAAAAGTATCTATTATGATAGAAGCCGAAGCAATTCTCAAATAAATGAAATTAATGGAAATGACATGGCTATCTATTTCATATTCTCATTTGACAGGTGAGGATTTTCATGTCTAGCAGATAAACATACAAGAATAGAAATATACTATTTTCTTTTTTATGAAAGTATTTACAAAGTCTTGAAAATCGATGAAACTTGCTTACTGCCAACTTTCAATTTGGATGTTTAGGTTAATGAGAAAAAAATGATGATATGTATTATTTGTTTACTTTTTGGGATCTAGGAGAAGTTTAAAGATGTTCCTTTGGGTCTGGAAACAATTAACATTGGTCCTGTGTGTTTTTATATTTGAAAATTATATACTATTTTGGTGTTAAAAATGAACTTCTATTTAATTAAGTATTAGCTACTTTTCTCGTTGATGTGATAAAATACCTGACAGATACCACGTAAGGCAGACTTGAACTTGGATCATGGTTTAAGTTCATCATGCTGGGAAAGCATGAGAGAGAGTGAGGTATTTATTTGTTCAAATGTCCCTATAATCAGGAGGCAGAGAGTTGAAGGCTGTTGTTACCATACTTTCTTCCTTTCTTTCCACTTTATTCAGTCTAGGACATCAATCCATTGGAGGGTGCCCACATTTCCTTCTCAGATAAATGTCTGTGGAATACCCTCACAGACATGCCAAAACCTATGTCTTGCTGATCAAGTCAACAATGAAGCTTATCCTTCACATAGAGATATTTTCTCATCTATTTTCCTAGATTAAAATTTATTAAGGATGATCACTCTACCTTTATAACATCGATGCTTCAGGTGACATATTTGAATTTTAAAGAAGGGATTCCAAGCTATAAAATTTTGTGAATAGCATTGTTTTGACCAAGAATCTGATTATACCATGACTACTTTTAACAGTACCAGCAAATTGCATACTATAAAGCATATATTATAATATTTTCAAATTGGAAAATGAATATTATGCTATAGCATAATAACTTCAAGGTTGGTACTTTTGTACATATTTTTACTCAAAGTAACAAGGCAAAGATATATAAGGATTTGGTGGAATGAACATATATAACCATTTTCATAGTTGTGACACTAGTAATATGAAGTTTCATGTTAACTAATATCTTTATCAAAGCAAGCATTCTATTCTGTTTCTTTATTTTACTAATTTATCATTTATTGTTTTTCTCTCAGGGCCTATATGTGCACGAATTTATCATTGCAGTTACCTTCTCACTTCTGGACAAACACCAGACAAAAAGCAGCTTATGGGAGGAAAGGGTTTATTTCAGGCTTATATAACCAGGAGAAGCTTCATCATGGCAGAAGAAGCTGGCTCACACAGCAGAATGAGAACAGCTGGCACCAGCAATTATGAGATTGTTGGAACACACAAAGCTGAACTCAATCCTATGGTCCAACTTTGGTAACACATTTTCTCTAGCATGGGCATGGAGTGTACTGCTTCCCCACACGCCTTACTGGTCATTAGGTAGTCCTTTTTATCTCACCTGTACTGGCAGTTTACATCATTTGGCCTGTTTGAATTTGGTTCTTTTCTAAATGTCTTACTTTTTCAATGAGTGTCAGCAGCATCTGCTTGATATATATCTACTCAATTATTACTGTATGTTTGATTAATAAGGCTTAAGAAAAACACTAAATTTGTTATTTCAATACTCTATTTTACCATTCAAGCAAAGATGAAAGATTACTATAATAAAGTTGATAATAAAGTTGGTAATCGCAGACTGGAGAGATTGCTTAGCAGTTAAGAGACATGTAAGCCAGATGCACTAGGTGGCACATACATCTAGAGTTCATTTGCAGTGGCTGGAGGATGTGGTGATCCCATTTTCTCTCTCTCTCTCTTTCTCTCCCTCCCTCTGTCTACCTCTTTCTCTCTCTCTCTCTCTCTCAAATAAATAATTAATTAATTTAAAAGTTGGTAATAGAAGCTATGACAAAAATTTAAATACTTTGATTTCCAAACTTAAGTACATTATTTCAAATTATAAAATTGACTCCAAATGCAATGGGGATGATATTATTTAATACCATATGCTAAAAAAAAAATTAGGTGGGGCTGTAAAGATGGCTCAGAATAAGATACTTGTCTGAAAAACCTAATAACTTCAGTTTTATTCCCCAATACCCATATAAAGCCAGATGCACAAAGTAGCCCATGCATCTGGAAATTCATTTGCAGGGCCTGGAGGCCCTAGCATACCTATTTTTTTTTATCTCTCTGTCAGTTTCTTTTCTTTCTTTCTTTCTTTTTTTAAGGTAAGGTTTCACTGTAGCCTAGGCTGATCTGGAACTCACTATGGAGCCTCAGGGTGGCCTCGAACTCACAGCGATCTTCCTATCTCTGCCTCCCGGGTGCTGGGATTAAAGGCGTGTGCCACCATGCCCGGCTTTTTTCTCTGTCAGTTCTCTGTCTTTCACTCCCTGCAAATAAGTAAATGAAATGTTTTTAAAAGGTTAGGTATGGGTAGCTTAGACTTTTTAAAAATTTATATTATTCTGATTTTACATTCATAGTATTGGCTCCATTGTCCTCCTCCCTGTCCTCCCTCTTCCAAAGGGACCCTCATCAATGGGGAATGTGGGTCATGCATTGTGGGGGTAGTCAAGTATTCTGGGGTGTAGGCCCCAGTCTCTGTGCATAATGCCCCAACTTGTGACTCTAACATTCTTTCCACCCCCTCTTCTCCGAATTTCCCTGAGCCACATTGGGGACATTTGAGTTCTGCTTCAGTGATGAGTTTTGGGGTGCCTCTGTGTCTCTGGATATCTGACTTAGTTGGAGTTGGATGTTCTCTGTGTTTATCTCCTTCAGCCTTTTTCTGGTGTTGTGATCACCATGAACGCTGTATTCTTGCCCTTCCGCTGCGTTATTCTATGGTTTCAGCTGGGGCCCTGGTGAGGTGTGATTGCCTGATCCTCCCTTCAGGTTCCTTGTCCATCTGAAAAAAAATAAGCAAATTCTTCAACAGAGAGAGAAGTTAGTACTAGATAGAAGGGATGGCCATAGATATTTTGGAGGGAATTTTATATGCGTTGGCTCTCTTCTAGCCTACATTTGATGGTAAAACCCTTTACTCTGAACAACAGGCTAAAACTTTGATCCTTCAGCAGTCCCACAGAGGGAACACCCGAATCACAGGAAACTATAGAGAGCATCATGAAGACCAACTTAATCTTTTCCTGCTTTTCTTTTCTTTCTCTCTCTCTCTCTCTCTCTCTCTCTCTCTCTCTCCCCTCTCTATACTCACTTTCTCTTTTATATTATCTATCTTTTTCCTCCCTCACCTTCCTAGGCTCTGACTTATAACTTCCAGTGCCAGCACAGGGTTAACTTCCACAATGAGCTGTTGATCCGAGACACCTACAAGGTTTCCCAAAAAAGACAGACTTCTGTCAGACTCCTTGATGACCCACCAAAGGTTAATGGTAAGACCCTACTGTCGAAGACAGCATACGTGTGTGAGACCAAACATGGAGAGATCTGGCCAGAATCTGGAAGAGGGTCAGTCCCCAGACAGTTAGCTAGTCTAGTGCCAGAGAGTGCTACACGAGCAACTGGGGGAAAATATCCGACATCATTCCAAACAACTTGCAGTCTAAGATACTGTGGTAGTTTGAATATATGTTCCCCAATATATTTAGTGTTTGATTAGTTATAGTTTGCATCTGCAATCACCTTGCTAGAGGCAATGTCACTGAGGGCCGGTCTTAAGGTGTGGTGATGGTTTGAGATTCCATTGTAAAGATATGCAAAGTGTGCCCAGTAGGAGTTCCTGAAGTGTGCTGTGGCTTTTGGGCTGTAGTTTTGCTCTGTGTTCTGTGTGGCTGGTTGGTTTTTCTCTCTTGCTTGGCCCTGTGAAGGCAGGCCGCTTCTCCTGCCATTGTGGAACTTCCCCTGGATATCTGAGCTTCAATAAATAATATCACTTCCTCCATAACTGTGCCTGGTCTGAAAGTTCATCTCAGCGAACCTGAAGCTGTCTGTTACAGATACCCAGAAGGACATAATCCTCAAACAAGTGCAGTAGTAGCAAACAGCCATGGTGGGTAACCATGATTTGGCTAATAGACCCACTCAGTGGAATGGAACTCATTGCTGGAACTGGGATATTAGTCAAAACCAGGTACAAAAAATGAGCTCAGTCTCCAAGACTTATTATTATTTTTTTTAACCAGAGCTTTAAATACAAACAGTGATCCTGACCAACCAAGAAATCCAACCAATAATTATCAGCTGCAGCAATTAGCAACAGTGCCTAGTGACAATGATGGTCGCAGAGAGGTCAGTGGGGAAAAGATATATGCCAACTTTGTTTGACTGATATGTTATAAGCATGGGAAACCTTGGGATAAAAAGGTTTTTTGAGCCGGGCGTGGTGGTGCACGCCTTTAATCCCAGCACTCGGGAGGCAGAGGTAGGAGGATCACCGAGAGTTCGAGGCCACCCTGAGACTACATAGTTAATTCCAGGTCAGCCTGGACCAGAGTGAGACCCTACCTCAAAAAAACAAACCAACAAAAAAAAAAAAAAAAGGTTTTTTTGTTGTTGTTGTTGTTGTTGTTGTTGTTATAAATCTCAGACTGCCAAAGTCCTATGATTTTATTACCTCTAAGAGCTATGTCTTATGGGTAATCATCCAGTTAGAAGAGTATTATTTAATAGTGGTTATGGATTACAAGAAGAAAAAAATACAAATTATTACATTAAAAGCAATGAAAGCAAACAAAACCTATCTAATTTTACACTAAAATTTCAGGGCACAGATGGATCACTCATTATGACAGTAATAATTTTTTCATGGCACATTCATTGATTTTCAAAAATGATATATAAAATTATAAATTAGCAGCCAGGAATGATGGTGCATGAGTTTAATTATACCCCTTAGGAGTCAGCTGTATTCAGAGGATCACTGAGTTCAAGGCCAGCCTAGGATAACATGGGATATTTTCTCAAAAAATAATTAAAAATTAAAACTTTGGACTTTAGCAGTTATAGGCACTTACTTGCAAATTGTGACACCCTGAGTTCACTTCTCCAGTATTCACCTAAAGTCATATGCATAAAGTAGGAAATGTCTGGAGTGCATTTGCAGTGGTACAAGGCCCTGGTACACACACATTCTCTCTCTGTCTTTCTCCCTCTCTCTTCCTCTCTCTCTCTCCTCATTCTGCTTACAAATACATAAAATATTTTTCAAATATAAATTATTCATAGTACAACATATATAATAGCATTAAGTATAATTTTAATTATTTAGTATTATACAATGTATGTTAAATGCCTATATAATATTTTACACAGGCAAACAGCCTATCAGAGAAATCATATTCTTATTGTCCATATCAATAAAGGAAAATAGAACACTGAGAAAGAAAAATATAAACATTGGAAGCATTTTCTCAGAATAAAGCCATGGGGATGTTGTTGGTTTTTGTGAAATGGTATTTTGTGCTGTGTATTCAACAGGAAAAGGATAGCAGAATTAACTATCCTGCTGAGTCAGGGACAAAGTGAAAATGAAGGTCATTTTTCAGCCTGTGTTAACGAGCATGCCAGTTACTCTTCTCCTTTGACACAAAGCAGTCCTGGAGGGAGTGCACCACCTGGAATCCTGGGGCCCCATTCAGCAGAACCTCCAGGCTGCTGTCTGGAAGGTAGCCTCTCCTTGCCCAATTTACAGTCAATATGACTCAGGAAGGATTCTTCATTAAAGAATGAAATGGTCAAATTTGAATCACCCTCATCTCTACCTTACTGTGCCTTTTTAAAATGTCTGGGATTTTAAAAGACATGCTTTCATAGTCTCCAGAAGTTAAGATTAATTAAAATGTTAAAGAATAACCTGGGTTCTTTTTCACAGATGCTAACAATCTATTATTTTAAGAGGAAAGACTGATAGTGATTGTAAGAGTCCATTGAACTGTTTGCCTGTTATGCATCAGGTGTGTGAAAGCTTTATTCTTCACAACAATGTCTGCAAGTCCTCACATTTAAAATCTCTGTTGTGCACAGGCTAGAAATGAATAAAGAACATTACCATAATTCACTCAACCTAAATCTTTGCTAGCCAGGTGGAACTGAGCTGCCCATGTAGTCTGCAACTACAAACCTGACTTCTTACAACACACTGCATTCCCATCTCCTAGGAAGAAATATACTTGGATACTAATTAATGAGCTCTAGCAAAACAACAGACCAAATCCACCCTTGTTGCATTTAGCATCCTGAAACAACTTGCATTTTATTTTCTTCATTTTTTGGATGAAAACTCATCTGTAAATACTTTTTACTCAGCATATTTTTGTGTCTTTTCATAGTACAGTGTACCACAGGGATTAAAACACAATCGACTCTAAACTTTAAACTACATTTAAATGCTTCTGTTCTGAATTCTGTGAGAATTCTTGCTTACTATAAACTATAGATTGTTGTTTGCTACAATGGAGTATTTAAAAAACTGTATATGCTTTCTTGTTCATTTTTTTTGGAGGGTGGGGTTCAAGTTAGGGTCTCCCTCTAGCTCAGGTTGACCTGGAATTCACTATGTAGTCTCAGGGTGGCCTCGAACTCATGGCGATCCTCCTACCTCTGCATCCTGACTGATGGGATTAAAGGTGTGCACCACCACACCCGAGCCTTTCACGTTCATTTGTAAATATTCTATTTTTATTTATTTTCTTGAGAGAGACAGAGAGTCTGCAAGAGAGAGAGACAGAGACAGAGACAGAGAGAATGGATGTGCCAAGGCCTTTAGCCTCTAACTGAACTCCAGATGGGTGTTCCATTTTGTGCATCTAGCTTATCTAGGCCCTAGGGAATTGAACCTGAGTCCTTTGGGGCTTTTCAGGCAAGCACCTTAACTGCTAATCCATCTCTGCAGCCCTTGTTTATTATTTAAAAAGTGTTTTCAGTGCATTTGTCTATTTCCATTACAAAATTTAATGAGAACACTAGAATAATAGAATGGGGCTGAAATACTATTACTAGGAATTATAATAGATCAAATCACATTTTCTGAAGTTAGAGTTACTTAGGTTGAAGACCTTGCTCACCTATATAAGCAGCCTCATCTCAGGCAGTACTTTAATATTTCTGGGCTTCAGTTTCCTCATGTATAAAAAGAGAATAAACACTATACCCTTCCCTAAATGTTCTAGAGAAGATTACTGAATTGGTCCATGTGCAGTCCTCTGAATTTGTCAGCTCATTATTATCCATTGTTTTCACAGCAAGAATTATTATTAATACCAATATCCTCTTATCAAATTTATTTTCTCTGACTTTAGTTTTTATCATTCATTTTTCTCCCAGAGGTTCAGAAATTAGTCTCATAATTACTCTTCAATCTTTCAAGTATATAATACTTAAAGACAACACTTAAATTGTTTACACAGCTTTTCCAAAAATATGTTACTTATTTTAAAAATATTTAACATTGGTAGAATTAACTAATATCATGCCATTGCCTTTGAATTTGTAAATTAAGTTTATCCTACAAATTTTTTCCAATGGCAGATTAGGGACTGACTATTGTGTACTCCCTAGAAAGAAAATGAGAAACTCTGAAAATACCCTCATTTGAAAAGGCTGAGCTGCATTAATGTGAGCTGACATATTAATTAATTCAAACCTCAGCTGTTCCTTTTAACTCCAGACATTCCAGACATTCTCAGGTGGTATTCCTATCTAAGAATCCTGCTTTTTTCTTTGTTTGTTTGTTTGGTTGGTTTTTGCTGTTGTTGTTGTTGTTGTTGTTGTTGTTGCTGTTGTTTTGGGGTTGGCTTTCACTCTAGCCTAGGCTGACCTAGAATTCACTAGTAGTCTCTGGGTGGCCTCGAACTCATGGCAATCCTCCTACCTCTGCCTCCTAAGGGCTTGGATTAAAGGTGTACACCACCATGCCCAGCATACAAATCCTGCTTTTAACAGTCAGATCTCTGGCATCTTTTGTTTACTTCACACTTAGATCATGTTATACCTGTTGACTGCTGGTTGGAATGTGGTGCTGCTCAGAGACCAACTGATTCAATCATAGGCTGCTTGCCTAATACTTTTTCATGAAAATGAGTATAACAAGAAATTCCTGATGTTTGAGAGATCGGAAATTTCATTGTTTTTGAGATTCTTTTTTTATTACTTATGTACACAATGTGTATACAGCCATGTTGGTACCATCATAAGCCTTGTCTCTGTCCTCCTCCTCCAATGGGACCCTCCTTTTTTTTTTTTTTTTTTTTTTTTTTTTTTTTTTTTTTTAGGTAGGGTCTTGCTTTGGCCCAGGCTGACCTGGAATTCACTATGTAGTCTTGGGTGAGGTCTCTGAGAATGATCTGTTCCAAGTTTGACATTTTTTTCAAATTCCACTGTGTCATTTTTCCTTACTGCTGTGTACAATTCCATCATGTAGATATACCACATCTTAATTATCCATTCATCTAATGAGGGACATCTGGATTGATTCCAGCTCTTAGCTATTATGAATTGAGCAGCTATAAACATGGTTGAGCAAATCTCTCTGAACTGAGGCATGGAGCTTTTAGGATAAATGCCCAGTAAGAGAATAACTGGGCTTGTTGGTAACTCTATAGTTAACCTTTTTAGGAGTCTCCATATTTCTTTCCATAGTGGTTATACCATCTTACTTTCCCACCAACAGTGAATGAGGGTTCCTATTTATCCACATCCTCTCCAGAATTTGTTTCATTAGACTTTTTTAATGTTTTCCATCCTTACTGGGATAAGATAGAATCTTGTAGTTATTTTAATTTACATTTCCCTGGTGATTAGGGATGTTGAACATTTTCTTAAGTGTGTGTATGCCATTTGTATTTCTTCCTGCAAGAACTCCCTATGAAGTTAGTTCTTGGCCCCATATTGTGAGTGGGTTGTTTGATTTTTTCATTGTTTAGGTTTTTGAGTTATTTGTGGATTCTCGAAATTAGAGCCCTGTCAGTTGTGGATAATCAATTGGCTCTGCTTATTGTATGTTTGTCTTTGAAAAACCTTCTCAGCTTCATGAGATCCCAGTAGTTGAGTGATTTTTAAGTTTCCTGAGCTACTGGAGTTTTATTGAAGAAGTCTTTTCCCACTCCTATATCATGGAAAGTTCCTCCTATTTTTTTTTTTTTCTTCCAGTAGTAGCAGAATTTCTGGTCTTATATTGAGGTCTTTTTGATCCATTTATATTTGATTTTTGTACATGTTGTGAGCTCTCCTTTTTCATTTCCTGTTTTGTTAATTTGAAGCATCTCTTTTTTCACTTGATCAAATTGGCCAGAGGTTGATCAATTTTGTTTATTTTTTCAAAGACCAGCTCTTCGTTTCATCAATTTTCTTGATTGTTTTCCTTTTTTCCAATTCATTAATTTCTGTTCTTATCTTAATTATTTTGTTTTGTCTCGAGATTTTGGGGTTGGATTCTTCTTGTTTTCTCAATGCCTTTAGGTGGATGGTTAGGGTATTGATTTGGTATCTCTCTGTTTTTGTTATGAAGACATTTAGTGCTATGAATTTTCCACGGATGACCACCTTCATTGTGTCCCATAAGTTTTGGTACATTGTGCTCTCATTGTCATTCATTTCTAGAAATTTTGCAATTTCATTTTTTATTTCATCCACTACTGATTTATTGTTTAAAAGGGTGTTGTTCAGTTTCCAGGAACTGGTGGGACTTCTGGCACATCTTTTGTTAATTTTTAATTTTTTTGTTATTTGTTAATTTTGTTAATTTGTAGCAATACTGCATTGTGATTTGATATTATGCAGGAAATGATGTCAATCTTTAATCTTCCTAAATATATGGAGACAGGCTTTATGACCTAGTATATGATCTATGTTAGAGAAAGTTCCATGAGCTGCTGAGAAGAATGTGTAATCTCTAGAATTTGGGTAGAATGTTCTATAGATGTCCTTTAGGTCTAATTGATCTATGGTTTTGTTGAGCTCTCTTACTTCCCTGTTAATTTTCTGTTTGGATGATCTATCTATTGCTGATAGTGGAGTATTTAATGGCCTGACTATGATGGTGTTGGTAGTTATTTCTGTTTTGTTGTCAAGTAGGTTTCGTTCTATGAATTGTGGTGCACCTTTGTTTGGAGCATTGATTGTGATGTGCTCTTGTTGGCTTTGTTCCCTTGATAGGTAAGAAGTGGTCTTCTTTGTCTTTTTTGATTACTTTTGGTTTGAAGCCTATTTTATCTGATATTAGTATAGCTACACCTGCTTTTTTCTTATTTCCTTTTGCTTGGAATATCATTTTCCACCTTTTCACCCTGAGGAGGTGTCTGTCTTTAGTGGTGAGGTGGGTTTCTTGAAGACAGCAGATTGAGGACTCTAATTTTCTGATACATCCTAATAGCTTATGTCTCTTGATGGGTGAATTAAGGCCATTAATATTTAGGGGAATAACTGTGAAGTTTGATTTAATCCCTACTCTTTTATGGTGGCTTATGTGGTTTAGTGTTTTCTTGAACTTTGTAGTTTTTTGTGCCTTCTCTGAGTTTAGTTATTGTGATATGCTTCTTGTAGGCACTTGAGGTTGGTTATTTGATTCTCCTGCGTGGAGAATTCCCTGAAGTACTCTCCATAGGTTTGGCTTTTTGTTCATATAGTTGTAAAGGTGAGTTTTATTGTGGAAAGTTTTTAGTTCACCAAATACTATGCAGGATACTTTTTCTGGGTAAAGTAGTTTGGGTTGGAAGCCATAAATTCTTAATGTTCCATCCCAGGCCCTTCTGGCTTTCGGGGATTCCATTAAGAAATCTGAAATAATTCTGATGGGGTTTCCTTTATACATAATGTGTTGTTTCTCCCTAGCTGCTTTTAGGACTTTCTCTTTGCTATCAATGTTCACAGTTTAATGATAATATGTCTTGGAGAATTTCTCCTTTGGTTTAGTCTGGTGTTCTGTTAGCTACTTGTAACTTGATGGGACTTTTGAGAGAGTGGGCAAGTTTTCTTTGATAATTTTGTTTAATAAATTTTCCATGCCTTTGGTCTGAATTACCTCCCCTTCTGGTATTCCCATGAGCCAAATTCTGGGATGTTTAATGGTATCCCACAGTTCCCTCATGTTCTGTTCACAAAAATTTTTGAACTTATTGAAACTTATGGACTCATGCACTGTTTCTTCTGTTTTGTCTTCCAGTTCTGAGTTTCTATCATCCACATGGATGACTCTATTCTTGAGAGCTGCTATAGAGTTTTGGGCTTGTTCAATTCAGTTTGTATTTTCTGCTGCTTTTTTATGTATAGTTTCCATCCCTCTGTCTAGTTCCCATTTCATGTCATTTTCTGATTTTTTTCATGCTTTTTGGAATTCATCCTTGCATTTATTTATTTCTTCATTCAGCTTAGCCAGCTGGTTATCGAGGTCCTGTTTTTATTTGGCTCTCCTTCAGCTCATTTAACTGTCTTTGGAATCCCTTGTGGGTCCTATTCTATTAGGTCTAATCTAGTGAGGACAACATTCATACAATTATTGTCTCTGTTGATTTTCTGCAAGTCCTGCTATTTGCTTGGCCAGGGTTAAATAGCTTGTATCTTCATTTTGGGGTTCTGCTCCTATTGTCTCTTCTATGTTTTGATTAGAGACTTCCATTGTGGGACTGGGCAATCTTGTTGGATATACTGTTATTTGATTTTTCATGTTATTCTTTTTGCACTGTGGTTTACCCTTGAAGTGTCTTCAGTGATTATTCCCTTTTATGTTTGCTTCAACTATGCTTCTGATGGCAATGGGGCTTGCCTGATCTGAGGGAAGGAGCCTGTGAGGCACTGGTAGGGGCCTGAGGACCTGATGAAGGGGCTTGTTGTTCAGTGGTTCAGTGCATAGGATTGCATGGACAGGTGGTTCAAGGGGACCAAGGGTTGGTGGGGAATGGGACAAAGAAGACTGGTGTTTTGGCTTGGCTGTAGTGGCAGGGAAGATGGGAATGTGTGGTCATTCCATGATGCTAAGGGTTTAGGGGATGGGACAGAGGGTCTGATGGGACCATGTAGCAAGAGGTGGATGGGACTGCCGGGTCCTGTGACAAAGCAAGGTGGGGATATGGGACTGCTGAGGGTCAGATGATGTGTGCAGGGTGGGGGGGGGATTGGCAACAGTTTTGGTGGAGTGGCTGGAAAGGGGAGGGGGTGATGAATAGCCTGCTGGCCTGGGTCCAAGTAGCCTGCAGGACCTGGTCCACTCAGGGCAGGGAGGGAGGTGGGAAGGTGGTGTGGTAGTTTCAATATATGGCCCCTAATATATTTGGTGTTTTATTAGCTTATAGTTTGGATTTGCAGCCACCTGGCCAAGGGAGTGTCACTGTGTAGATCTTAAGGTGTGGTGATGGGTTTGAGATTTCAATCTAAAGAAATGCAGTGTTCCTACCTGGAGTTCCTGAAGTGTGTTGTGCTGTGTGGCTTTGGCTTTTGCTTCTCTCTCTCTCTGCCTGGTCCTGTAAGAGCAAGCCAACCTCTTCTGCCATTATGGAACTTCCCTTGGATCTGTAAGCTTCAATACATACCTTCCTCCATATCTGTGCCTGGTCTGGAAGTTCATCTCAGTGAACCTGAAACTGTCTGTTACAGGCTGTCACATGGAGGTACCTGTGGTGGGAAAGCCTGAGGAGGGAGGAATGCTAGCCTACTGCTGTGGGTCCACACAAAGGGTGGGCAACAGTGAGTGGGACCATGTTCGCATGTGGAGCTCTGTAATGATGGGAAAGCCAAGGGAGTCTGGAATGCTAACCCACTGATCTGGGTCCACACACAGGTGGTGGAGGGCAGCAGTGAGTTGGACAGTGTTTGTGCTTGGAGCTCTGCAGTGGTGGGAAAGCCTAGGGAAGGGAACACTAACCAGCTGATACAGGTCCATGCATGGGGTTGGGGGGGGCAGTGGTGAGTAGGATGGCATTTGTGTGTGGAGCTCCACAGAGGTGGGAAAGTCTAGGGAGGAGGGAACACTATCCTGTTGGCCTTGTTCCACTTAGCCTGTGGTTATTGCAGGAGTAGCCTGAGGCTGGGACCTTGGCTGGGTTGCTTGAGGGAATTGGGGGACTGGTGAGCTACCCAACAGCATTTGAGTCAGAGGATTCCCTACTTTGCTCCTGAATAGCCTCCCCCTGGAAGTCTACTAGAATCTGCAAGCTCCTTAAAACCCTAATGAACCCTAAAACTCTTGCCTTTCCTTCTCTGCAAGGTGAGGGGTGCTTAGGCAGATGCCATCTTGACCAGAAGTCTGTAAGTTTAATTTTTAATGACAAGTTTATGAATAAAATTTAATTAAAATCTGAAAATTCAGCTTTGATCTTATTAATATTTGACATAACCATCAAGAGAATGGAATGCAAATCACAGACAAGGTAAGTATTTGCAAAATAAATCAGATAAAGGACTGTTATAAAATGGAATGAATTCTTAAAACTCAATCATGAAGATACCAAAAAAAAAAAAAAAAGTTAAAACCTGTGGTAGTTTGAATATATGTCCCCCAATATATTCAATGTTTTATTACTTTATAGTTTGCATCTGCAATCACCTTGCTACAGGCAAGGTCACTGGGGGCCCCGGTCTTAAGGTGTGGTGATGGTTTGAGATTCCATTGTAAAGATATGCAAATGTGTCTAGCAGGAGTTCCTGAAGTCTGCTGTGTGACCTTTTGGCTGTAGTTAGTTTTTGCTCTGTGTGCTCTGGTGGCTGGTTGGTTTTTGCTCTCTCTGCTCGGCCCTGTGGAGAGCAGGCTGCTTCTCCTGCCTTTATGGAACTTCCCCTGGATCTGTAAGCTTCAATAAATAATATCCCTTCCTCCATAACTGTGCCTGGTCTGGAAGTTCATCTCAGCGAACCTGAAGCTGTCTGCTACAGTAAAGTGGTACCAGGAGTGGGGTGAGATGAACCTGACCGTGTGGATATTCGTCTTTTGGAACTTTTGTTTTGGAGGAATGGGCATGGACTTGATGCTTGCAACTGAAGATGCCTTCTGGAGTGGTAAACCAAGTTTTATGGACTATTCTGATGAGAGTTTGAGAATGCTAAGTGCAGATAGTATTGAACTTCGAGGCTTGGCTTATGAGCTTTCTAAGGGGAAGGAAAGACTGCAGAGGACTTTGTTGGAACTGGGCTACTGGCATAAGGGATGGCTACGTTCCGCTATCCAGGGACAGAAAGTTTGATCAAGGTTAAATTTGTTATGGACTGATGTGCTTGGCTGAAGATATCGGACTGAGATTTTAAGATTTTAAGTTGGAAAACCTCAAGCAAGGTAAAAGCAGAGGCACTGAGACCGGTTTTAGGTTACTGGAGCTTCTATTGTCAACGCATTAACAATCTTAAGGAAGGTGGAAGGAAGGTGGCCAGACTTGATTTACATTAAAACAATGGAGAGGATGCCTGAGGAAAGACTGTTAGAAATGCAAACTCTTTGGAAAGAGTTGACTGGAGAAGGAACCTGCTTTTCAAGGCTATGATTTGTTTTGTCCCTGGATTAAGAATATGGCTGTGTCCTGCACACCTGGTATTAGTTTTGGAAGCATGAAAAATGCATGGAATGGTCATGAGTTGCACACGGTTCCAGGAGCCGCTGCTGAGATGCAGCATGAAGGCAGGGCATGAAGTCCCTGAGGAATAGGCTGGAAGAGCCTTTTGGAAGATGGACCGTGGTTTGCATGGAGACCTGAAGATGTTTTGGATATACCAGGACTGTGCAAAAGGGCTACCATGGAGTGCAGTGTTGGCATGGGATGAAAGTTTTCCCTGGCGACTCTGCCAGCTGGAGGGGCGGAATTGGAAAAACTAGAGACTGTCAGTCTCTGGTTATATTGAACTTGAATTGCAGAAGTTTGATGACGGCTGATGATAGTTGAGTTTGCATTTTTCTAGTCTCTCTTTGCTATGCCTTTTACCAGTTAAAAATGTTTACTCTGTGCCTTTACATGTTGAAAGTATTTAACTTGTTTGATTTTACAGGACTCACTATCTTAAGTTGATCAAGACTGTGAGAACCTTTGAAATTGGACTGAGTACAATTTACAATGTGTGATAGTTATAAATCTATTGGGGGCCAGAAGCTAAATATATTGGGGGCCAGGGGCGGAATGTGGTAGTTTGAATATATGTCCCCCAATATATTCAATGTTTTATTACTTTATAGTTTGCATCTGCAATCACCTTGCTACAGGCAAGGTCACTGGGGGCCCCGGTCTTAAGGTGTGGTGATGGTTTGAGATTCCATTGTAAAGATATGCAAATGTGTCTAGCAGGAGTTCCTGAAGTCTGCTGTGTGACCTTTTGGCTGTAGTTAGTTTTTTGCTCTGTGTGCTCTGGTGGCTGGTTGGTTTTTGCTCTCTCTGCTCGGCCCTGTGGAGAGCAGGCTGCTTCTCCTGCCTTTATGGAACTTCCCCTGGATCTGTAAGCTTCAATAAATAATATCCCTTCCTCCATAACTGTGCCTGGTCTGGAAGTTCATCTCAGCGAACCTGAAGCTGTCTGCTACAAAACCAATCCAAGGACTTTAGCAGATACAGCACCAATAAGATACAAAAACAATAATGAGATAGCATGTTGACTGATCAGAATAACTAAGATCTACAACTAGGGATACTGGCTCCTATGGGAAACACCTGTAGTTCTTCTTCATGGCTGGACATGTAAATAGAATTTATACTTGGGAAGACATAATGTTTCATTCTTCTATCATATGATGCACCAGTCATGCTATAGGCATTTCCTAAAGAAGATGATCACATATTCACACAAACCCAGTGCAAAGAGGATAATAGTAATTGTGTTTATGTTCCTGAATCTGTCATTGCAATGTATCCATTGCAATTGAATCTAGAGAAAATTGAGGCTTTGGTGCCATTTGTTGACAGGCAGAAATCACGAGCAAAATCACCCAAAACACTTTTTAAAGAATATGCTTGTGTTGGGTTGGGGAAGTTGCAAGTGGTTAAAGACATTTCATTGAAAAGCCTGATGATCTGGGTTCACTTCTCCAATACCCATTTATTGACAGATGAAAAAAGTTGCACATATGTCTGGAGTTCATTTGCAGCAGCAAGAGGCCCTGGCATGCCCATACCCCTCCTCCCCCCTCCCACACTCTCCTCCCCCACCTATCTATCTCACATGCATATACATATTGTCATACACACAATTTCAAGTCTGAATCTGATTATATAATCATAAGAAAGACACATGCAAGTGGAGATGTAATTATAGATAGGACAAACTTCATTCAGAAGGTTATGGAGCAGCCTCAATGAGCAAATGTGGAGCAGAGTTCAGAAGCCCTGGTGCTAAGGTGGTGATATATATGAAGAGCTGGATGTCCGTACTTTATTAACCCAGAAAGGCAGATGACGAGGACCACAGATAATAATTTTTATAATCACTTAAATGCTGTGCTGGGTCACATAACTCCATTTTCAGTAAGTTCATAGTGTCCTATGAGCATATTCCTCTCCCCATGCACATCTAGCTTCTCTTTTCTCATTCTTCTCCTTCCACTAGTCCCTTTTATTCACTCTTATACTTCCATATCTGTACATCTATTTTTATATGTGTATAAAATCTATGGTTCATAAATAAAAAATTTTATATTTGTCTTAGACTGAATGAATTTATTAAACAGTAAAATCTCCAGTTGCATCCATTTTCTTATAAATGGCAGAACTTCAACTTTATGGCTAGACTAATTTTTAATGTGCATATAAACTACTTCTTTTTTGGTTTATCAAGTTACAGTCTCACTCTTAGATCACGCTGACCTGGAATTCACTATGTAGTCTCAGGGTAGCCTCGAACTCATGGCAATCCTCCTACCTCTGCCTCCCAAAGCGCTGGGATTAAAGGCATGTACCACCACGCCTGGTTTACAAACTACTTTCTAAAAATCCATTCCTGTATTTATGGATACCTAAGTTGGTTCCATAACATCTACTGTGAACACAAGTAACCATTTGAAGGTGGGGTGGATGGGATGAGATCTGTGATGATAACACAGTTTGTAATTGGAATGCAGTGAATGCAGTGCTTTACCATGAACTGCTGGAGAGACACAGCACCCTTCATGATGATGGTCCACAGCATCCTTCACTGTGACGTTGATTCAGGCAGATGACAGTTTGAATGCCAGATATGGTATGGGATGGGTTCAACTTGTTATGACTGCTTATGAATAAGCATGGAGGCCCACTCTCAGTTCTCTCCTAAAGATCAAATTTATACAGCTTATAACAATGTCAACTTTTTGGTAACTACTAATTATGTCTTTGTCTTCTTCAATACACTGTGACCTTATGGAGTAACATCTTCCAGTGTTTCCTAAGGTTATAGTATAATTATGTGCATATAGTAGGTGTTCAATAAATATTTTTGTAAGAGCCAAATGAATTCCTTGATGTGAATAAATGACATAGTGTACAAAAATGAAACTATGAAGCTTAAAAAAGAAGTTAAAGCAAAAAGAATGTGGGTTTTTATTTGATTTTGAAATTATCAAATAATAAACATACTATTAAAGATAATGATGAAAGTTCAATTTTTTTATTATAAGGCAAAGTAAATAGTGGGAGAAAATATGAAGACTAACCTCAGTCTTCTCCTGTTTTTTCTCTCTCTTTCACTCCCTCTTCTCTCTTTCTCTTTCATATTACCTGTATTTTTTCTTCCTTCTTTTCTCTTGGCAATGACCTGTAACTCCCAATACCAGCATGTGGTTAATATCCACAATGAGCTGTTGATCAGTGAGACCTACAAGGTTCCCCAAAACAAGACAGATTTCTATCAGAGTACTTGATGACTCCACTGATAAAGACCTCACATGCTCTTTGGACATAACATGGAGAGGCCTGGATGGATTCTGGAAGAGAGTCAGTCCCCAGACAAATAGTGCCTTCTGGCACTAAACAAGTCACTGGGGGAAACCGACCAACATCTGTCTAAGCAACTCATGGTCTAATCTACAGAGTAGCAAACAACCTACATGATGCTTACACAACTGCAGTAGTGCTCTTGATTTGGCTAACGGATCTGCTCAGTGGAACGGAACTCATACCTAGAACTGGGAAACAAGTCAGAACCATATCCAAAAATGAGCCCCAGCTCTCCAATATCAAGCTCCCACTAATAGTGGGATACAAGAGGACCTATACCTATTAAATTCTCGCTAAAATAATAATGGTTATCCATGTAGCTTGCACTGGCCTCACTCTCCATTGGAGAATCTGCTTCTCTCTTTCAGATGGACACATATCCTGAGGAGGGCCCATCACACCTCAACAGGGCACCAGATGAAGCCATTGAGTTATAGAGGAAATGAGCAAGAGTTCTGCTTTGTTGGTGAACCTGGTACCAGCACAAGGGCAAAGGAGATAGACACAAAGAACTCTCAACCCCTACCAAATCAGATATCCAGAGACACAGAGACTCACAAAACCTCATCACTGAAATAGACCTAAAATGAACCCAACATGGCTCAGGGAAATTCACAGAAGAGAGGCAGGAAGATTGTTAGAGCCATGAGTTGGGTCATTTTACACAGAGTCATTGCCTCTCCCGCATAACTGGTGGCTACCCCCATAAAGCAAGACTCACATTACCCATGGGGGGAGGATAGGGAGAAAGCTAACGATGGTACCATCATGGCTATATATATGCTATAAATAACTAATAAAAATATATACTAAATTAAAAAATACATAAATGGAGAACCTCAAAATTGAGAATGTTAGCTGTAAATTCAGCTGAAGGTAACAAATAATGACATAGTCACTTCAAAGTCTGAGTCTGTATACTATTTTACCAGCATTTTATTGTGAGGCCAAAAACATCTCCCATAAAAAAAAAAAAAGAAAAAAAACACTCATAAAGATTAGTTTCTAACTTAACAAATTTGATTTCCTCAAAATCAAGTGAAAACTTAAAAATATGTGAGAAACTCTGCAAACTTCAAAATCCTCTGGCTCTCACATTCTTTCTGCCCCCTTTTCTGCAAGGCTGCTTGAATCTTGAGGTGAAGCAGAAAAAATATAACATAAATACTTTTAATCATTTCAGAAATGACTACTTCCTTGAGTCCATTTGTATGCATATTTATTTCTGCAAGCATCTTTCTATGTCTCTTACATGAAAATTTTATGAGAAATCTCTTTGAATATAGATAAATTTCCAGTAATAACATAAACTTTTTAGTGTTTATGTATAATGTTACTATATGGCTTTAGTGCAGTTCTTTTCTTTATATTATTTTTATTTATTTATTTGACAGTGAAAGAGGGAGGGGGGAGAGAATGGGCGCGCCAGGGCCTCCAGCCATTGGTGACAAACTCCAGATGAGTGCGCCCCCTTGTGTACCTGGATAACATGGGTGCTGGGGAATCGAAACTGAGTCCTTTGGCTTTGCAGGCAAACGCCTTAACTACTAAGCAATCCCTCCAGCCCCTAGTGCAGTTTTTTATCAATAGGGAATTTTCTTGTTTTCCATGGGCCATTTGGTTTATGTTTCCTTATATTGTTCTTAATTCTTTTCTGCTTGCTTTTAGAATTGTCTAGGTGAATTCAATAAATTATATGGTCCGCGACCTACACATAAACATTTAGTTTATTTGGGTTTCATTATTAATTGCATTACAAAAATAAAATATTTTCTCATACAACTTTCATATTAATGATAATACTTTTGAAAATAATTATAAACTGAAGCATGGAGTTAGGGTGTGTGTTGTTTTAACTTTAGGGATATTACTAAATGTTCATTCAAGATGGTTTTAATAATGTATAATCCTTTTTAGCTCAAAGTTTAAATCCCAGAGGAATCTTAACATAAAAAAAGAGAACATGATCCTACTGTACCACTAATAAGGAATATTCTCAAGGAAGCTGTTATAGTTCCATTCACATTTCTGAGATAAAATACTGACCAAAAATAGCTGATTGGAGGAAAGGGTTTATTTCCACCTACAATCTCAAGGGGAAGCTTTATGAAGTCAGGGAAAAGATGGTAGAGCTGGACATCACCACCTGCCACATCAGGTAGAAAACAGCAGCACGGTAGTGAACTGAGCTCGGGCAAGTGCAAGCTGGTTATACCAGCCCAAACCTTGCTCCCAACAACACAACTTCTCCAGCATTGCCCCCCCTCCCAAACTTCCACCACATTGGGCCCACATATTCAAAACATATGAGTTTATGGTGAGCATCTGATTCAAACCAACACAAATTCTAAAGCAGCAAACCACAGAGACACTGTTCATCATGTTTACTATGGAATTTTTCTGATGCCCACCATATATATATTTTTTCACAATTTTGTATCCATGTATCTGTTGGTGGGCAACTTTGTGATATATATATGGTGCATCTTATGTATGTGTATAAGCAAAGGAGTTTTATTCAGCCATAAATAACAAAATTATAGCTACTTATTTCCACAAGAGATGTCATCATGCATCATTATTAGTCTTTTGCCCATTTCATAACAATGGATCCCATCATCTTAATTATCTTCCTTTTAATAATAAGCAAACCATACATTGCAGTATATTAATTACAAACTTTAACTTGTTTGTATCAGTGAATTTTCTGTTTGTCTTGTTAACCTGTCCACTTGAGCTGATAAACAAAAGGTAAAATGAAAACAACAATCATAACCTGTGTATTTTTATACACTGTTTAGCCTTCTGGACTTAAGCATGTAATAAATAAAGCTGAATTTTACCTGGTACACAAATATAATGCAAGGTTAGAGGATTAAATGTGTCTACTGGGGTGGCTTTAATGTTTTTTTTTTTTTTTTTCATCAAAATCTGCTCAAAATCTTTTTTAGTTATCTGTTTATCAGACAGTGCATATTTGAAAGGAAACTAAGGACCACACCACCAAACACCTCACCATACCTCCTGCCAACACACTCTGTTCCTCTTAGTAAACTCCATTTATGCAACTTAATAAAGCTACAATTTGCCCTTAGCTCAAGCCAGAACTCAAGTTCTCTTTTCTGTCATCTTTCTTTGTAATATTTTAGAATTATTTATTCACTTATCTTTGAAAGATATCTTGCATAGAATTCTGACAGATCCTACTTCTATACTTGCTTTCCTACTTTCTATTTTCTGATTCAAATCCAATGTAACTACTTTAAAATTATTATTAATTTAAGATGGCAGCCTTACCATGTACTGATGTTCTCTAATGCCTTTTATCTTTATTAAAAGTAGTATTCAGAGTCCTCAGGATGACCCACTCAGCAATACCTGACCTCTCTTCTTTCTCCTTCTGCTATGTCTTCCCCACCTTGAGTGACCCCAGATCTTCAGTCTGTCCTCAGTTATTGTTTCCTCTGTCCTCAATCAACCCTCCCCTGAAACTCAAGGTGTTTCCTTTTGCCCTGTTCACATCTTGGCTGCTTGGAAAATGATCTTAAGTGATTTCTGACTTTTTTCTCCTTTACTTTTATTCAGGTATGCCAATCACAACCTGAGACATTATATCTGTACACATGTGGAAACTGGAGAATCAAATCCTTAGACTTCACAGGCAAGTGCCTTAAATGGCTAAGACATCTCTCCAACCTAACACTGTCTCATGTTGACCTGAACATGACACAATTATGACTTTTAACTCAGTTTTGTAGGACTTGTGGATGCTTTGTTAATTCATTCAGACTTAATTTATTTAGAAAGTATTCTGTGTTAAAAACACTAGGAATATTTTGTAAATAACTGAAAATGTGTGTCTTAGGAAGAGAAAGAAAGGACAAATTTAATTAAAGGGAATTTGCTCAGGAAAACATTTAAAATTTTATACTAAAAGGTTTAAGGTTAAGAAATAGTCAACATTGGGAAAGATTATATTTAAAAAATGTTAATTGTATGTTGATAAACAGACCAAGTTGGTTGAACCTGCTGACTGAGCCTGGAAATTCAAAATTCAGGCTGTGTTCGTGAATGTTTCAGTGCCTCAGACAAATGTGTATTTAAATTAACTTATGTAAACTACAAGTCTTGAAACAAATGGTTGTTTATTTTTATACTATTTCAGAATTGAAGAATCTTTTCTGAGAATAAATTTTGACTATTTAAAAAATATATATTTATTTATTTGAGAGAGAAAAAGAGGGGGGAGAGAGAGAAAGAGAATGGGTTAGTCGCCAGGGCCTCCAGCCACTGCAAATGGACTCCAGATGTGTGTGCCCCCTTGTGCATCTGGTTTACATGGTTCCTGGAGAGTTGAACTGGGATTCTCTGGCTTTGAAGACAAATGCCTTAACCACTAAGCCATCTCTCCAGCCCCTCATTTACTTCTTTAAATATATGTTTTATTTTTTCCTACACAACATAAAAACTTCATGAAAGCAGAGGTGATATTCTGTTGGTTCTTTGATATTTTGTATGCTAGCAATTCCTTTGTGAGTTCCCAGCACATATGTGGTCAAACAGTAGATAAATAGACCTCTTCATTTAGACATTGAAATATGATGGAAAATAGAACAGTAAAGGGAAGCTCAGCCCGGGCTATACTGATCTTGTAGTTAGTTTGATAAAACTGTTCTTTTGACCTACTTCCAAGCCTTGTAGCAGCAGTCATTCAATACTATATCCAAGATCATTCCCACAATGCAGTGACAGCTTGATTAAGCATTGATAGACTGTTGATTTCCCATCCTACCAAACATCCTCCACCTTTTGGTTAGATACGATTTAAAAACTAAAGAGGACATGAATCTGGAGAACTTTAAGGTGAGGAATCTATAGTTCCCTGACTTTATATTTCCATACAGCAATGAGCTCTTCTTCTTACATCTTTCCAGAACAGATAATATGAACAAAAAGAAAACCTTGCCGCTGTTCTGTCTTGGGAATATAGAGAGTCAGAGCTTGGGCCTGCTCCACACTTTTAACCCAGCAGTAGAACTCAATACTACATGTGAAAAACTGTGGTTTTTTTTTTAGACATGCCTATTTCAGAAATTTGCTATTAGCAAAACTGCATAGACAATAGTCTAAAATGAGGCATTCTCAATAATTATAATCGAAGTCCTGCCTCCATTTCCTTCTCTGTGCTTGTCCATTTTTCATTTTCAATGCAGAAATCTGGCAACACAGAATTGTGTAAATTTTTGCTCTTTTATTTCTAGTTCATATTTCTAAGTGTATTAACTACTTCTATATTACAGCTTCCTTAAGTATATTTAAGATTATATAGATAAGAATATTAATGAATTATATGAGGATTTTAAAACAATTTTTCATCACAATGATTACATTGTCAGTCCTGGTACACCTCATCAGACTGGGCTTATTGTAGCAAAGTTACAATGTATAACATTTATTTTAGTATTTGAGCCTTCCTAAATTTCTACAAGTTTACATGAAATCTATGAACTTCAATGATGTCTAGTTGCTATTATAAATTTGAATGAATATAGAACAATTTTCTAAAAACAAACACATAAGTTTGTATTGAAAGGTCACTGTGGTAGTTTGAATATATGGCCCCAATATATTTAGTTTTTTATTAGTTTTTTGTTTTTGCATCTGCATCTACCTGGCTGTAGGCAATGTCACTGGGCAGATCTTAAGGTATGCTGGTGGATTTGAGATTTCAATATAAAGATATGCAAAGTGCCTAGTTTGAGTTCCTGAGGTATGCTGTGTATGTGGCTTTTGGCTTGTGGCTTTCTCTCTCTCTCTCTCTTGTCTAGTCCTGTAAAAGACAGGCCAGCTTCTGCCATTATGGAACTTCCCCTGGATCTGTAATCTTCAATAAATAAATCCCTTCCTCCATAACTGTGCCTTTTCTGGAAGTCCATCTCAGCCAACCTGAAGCTGTCTGCTACAGTCATTTAATCAGAATAAATTCCTTCCAACCAAATGACCTCAAGAATTTTCATGATACTGCTATAATTACAAAGAGACACTCCACTGTAGCTATAGATTAATCATTATCATTTAAAAAGTGAAAAAAGCAGAAAATGTAACCTTTATTTCAGACAAGTAAAAGGATTATTTAATTTGATAGAAGATTTGTTTCCTTTTCTAGAATTAGATGAGTCTCCTACAACAGAGTAAGAAAAAATAGTGATATCTGCTAGAGATAATTATACACACAGAAACAAGGGTATGCTCTGACAATAGGATCCAGTAATCTCACTCAAGAGAAAAGAAAACATATGCCCACACAAAGATGTGAACATAAATGTGCATAACAGTTTTATTTTTTTAATATTTCATTTTTATTTATTTTTATTTGACAGAGAAAGAGCTAGAGAGAGAGAGAAAAGAGAGAATGACTATGCCAGGGCCTCCGGCCCCTGAAAACGAACTCCAGGCGTGTGCACCTCCTTGTGCATCTGGCTCACATGGGTCTTAGGGTATTGAACCTGGGTCCTTTGGTTTTTCAAGCAAATGCCTTAACCACTAAGCCATCGCTCCAGCCCTGATAGCTTTATTTTTAAAAATACAATTTTGAAAGTCACCCATATGAACATTAAGTAATGAATGTATAGACACATCATACTATGTTTATACAATACAGAAAAATATCAAGGCACAAAAAATTAGTAAGTACAACATCATAGATAAATCATAAATACATCGGATATTAAAATTCCATTCATGTACCATTCCAGAAATGTGAATGCTCATGACAGAAAGCAGACTATGATTTTGGGAAATGGGGTAAGTTGAGAGAATCAACTGTAAAGAATTACTAATTGCTTTGAATACTGAAAATAATCTATAGTTTGATTATATTGATTATATAACTGGACTTAATTGCCAAAATCCATTTGAAATGGAAAAATCATCTCATGTAAATAAATTTTACTTAATAAAGGGTTAATCATATATGTAATTAGGAGTGATGTTGAAGACAAAGTAGAGCAGACATAAACATAATATTTTTATGACTATAATTTTTACTATTAGGAAAAAACAACTTGAGCAAATAATATTTGTGAAGTTAGGAAGTATTGAAGTATTTGCTCTTGTGAGGATGGGTCACAATTGATTTAAGGACTAAATAAGAAGTCCTGAATGCACATTACCTTGTCCCAGATTTCTTACAGTACAATGTATGTTAATAACGATACTTAAACATTTCTTCCTCTGTCATTGTAACAAGAAAGAATTTTTCTAAGAAATAATAAAGCAAAGAAAGACTATTTTTCTTGAGGGCTTCATGAAAACCAAGAACACTATTCAAATTGCTTGGAGGTATATGTGGTGTGTGCAGGTATGTGTACATGCTTGTATGAGTGTGAGTACATGTATGTGTATATGCATATTGAAGCCAAAGGGTGGTTTTACTTATCTTCTTCAATTTTTCTGACCTTTTTTTGTTTTGTTTTGAGACAAAGTCTGTCAAGGAACCTAGAGCACACTGATTAGACTACCAAGCAAGCCCCAGAGATCCTTCTGTCTTCGTCTCCCCAACAGTAGGATTATTGACACATGCTACCAAGCCTAGCGTTTTATTTTGTTGTTGTTGTTATTGTTGTTTTGTTCTTTTTTTTTTTTTTTTTTTTTGAGAGAGAGACAGAAACAAAGACAGAGAAAGAGAGAGTTGGCACACCAGGGACTTAGCCACTGCAATTGAATTCCAGATGCTTGTGCCATCTAACAGGCATGTTCAATGTTCTGCTTGTCTCACCTTTGTGCATCTGGCTAATGTGGGATTGGAGAAGGGAACACCGGTCAGTAGGCTTTGCAGGCATGTGCTTTAACTGCTAAGCCATCTCTGCAGCCCAAACCCTGCTTTTATATGGGTTCTTGGAGTTTAAACTCAGGTCAGCTACCACTATTCAGAATATTTTCACACTCACCCAGCAGAAATCATAGAGTATGAGAGTACCATTTAGGACACAGTTATTGGGGTAGTCCCAGAATAGACTGATGACCCAGCATCCAAATGAGCATTTAACCACTCAGTGACAGGCTGCTGGGCCCATTCCAGCTCACTTTTCACCTTATCTATCTCATCTCTGCTCTTTACATGGCTCTTGCTGGTTGCTATCCTTCCTATGATAGGCTACATAGAGACAGGGCATGAATGGTTTAGTTCATCACACTTATTGGAAAGAATTTGGGGATGGAGCCATCTGTAGTTCTTCTAGAGATTTATGGCCAATCCAAAGTTTGTTGCTCTTATACCACTCATCAATCCTTCCCTACTCATCTATGCAAGGAAGTCACTGAGCTAATGACCACAGAAAACTAGACATGAAACAAGTTAGAGATTATTTTGAATGGCACTTTTTATATATCACACTCAAAGCTGAAGGTTGATAAATTCTCTAAGATAGAAAGCAATTATTACTCTATAGTGTCACTTATGACTAACTTGTAATAGTCAGTGCTATAAATCCCTAATTCTTAATAGCAAGAACTATCAATTTCACAATATCTTATAGATTTGCAGAACCATTTAGGGGGAAAAGAAAATAGTTATGAAGTATATTTGACATATTAATATTTAGATCACTTCATAAGTATTTTAAAAAGTTGTAAGGATTGAGTGAGTGTTCTCTGCTTAGCTTGCATCTGCACCAGAGCATTATGAGAAGAGAGACCCTGTTGGAGGCTGTGCAGTCCATACGTCCTAGCAGTCTCTCAGATTCTACTGGTTTCACTAGATCTGAATGGGGAAAAAATAGGTAAAGATATCGTAACATACAAACCAATTCATATTTTGACAACAAATTCAAAACAGTGCTATAAATAGTTGTTTGTTTGATTTCATACAAGAAGACTGTACATTTTTGGTAAAAAGATATATAATCTCAGAAATAAGTCTTAGAGTTAAATACTAAGGAGACAGAGAAAGTCATCATGGTACAGCTCAATTGTTTATTTATTTCTAGTTGTTTTTAAATAAAAGCAGAATTTAAGTAAACAGGAAAGGCTGTTCATTTCTTTGAAGTTATTAAATATAAGACAAATACCATATTGAAGTAATTTCAGAAATCATAAATGAATCATTTAAATGATTCTAACAAAAAACTAGCTTTTTTCATACACATTAACTATTGTCAAAACAAACAATAGCAGTCTAAACAGTGTCTGGCATTTCCTCAAGGAAAATAAGCCTCATCAGAAGTTTGTTTCTCCTGTCCTTTTAAGATGTGGGTTTTCACAGGTTAGCTCCCATTTCCTGGCAAGTTTATGGCTAAATGAAAGCCTTCTGCTTGTGGTTAAAATAAGCTTACATTTTCCATCACTCCACTTCTCATCTTTGGCTTTTTTTTTCTTCCTTGATAATCATATTAGGAAAATAAAATGATTTTTTGTCACACAAAACTAAACCCAAAATGAATTGGTGCCATAGAAACCTTTCTCTTAGATAGTAGACTAAAAGACACAACCCTCAACAGGAAAATAGGGAGATTGTTTGGTAAGAAGGGCCCTGGAGAGGGGGGGATGAAGCCTAAACTTAAGATATTTGTCTCAATCCTGTAACTTCCAGTATCAGAAATTGATTGCCTCCTACATTGAGGTAAATCAGAGAGACATATGAGGTCCCCAAAACAAGACAGACTTCTGTCAAAGCACTTGATTACCCACCTGGTAAAAGAAAGACTGTATTGCTGAAGATACCACATGCTGCCAACACAGACTGTGGTAGTTTGAATAGATGGCCCCCAATATACTCAGTGTTGTATTAGTTTATAATTTACATCTGCAGCCACCTGGCTGGAGGCAATGTCAGTGGGAGGATCTGGATTTAGGATTTCATTCTCAAGGTATGCAAAGTGTGCCTAGCTGGAGTTCCTGAGTTGTCCTGTGCAGTGAGGTTTTTTGGCTTGTGGTTTTGCCTTCTTTGTTTGGTCCTGTAAAGGCAGGCCAGCTTCTTCTGTTATTATGAAACTTCCCCTGGATCTGTAAACTTCAATAAATCCTTTCCTCCATAACTGTGCCTGGAATGGAAGTTCATCTCAGCAAACCTGAAGCTGTCTGCTACACAGAACATCAAGAGATCCAGCTGGAAACTGGAAAGAAGCTAGTGCCTAGATGGTTAGCCCATCTAGTGCTGGAAAGTGCTACATGAGCTGCTGGGGAAAAGTG
Source organism: Orientallactaga sibirica (assembly GCA_036365145.1). NCBI lineage: Eukaryota > Metazoa > Chordata > Mammalia > Rodentia > Dipodidae > Orientallactaga > Orientallactaga sibirica. Next base: position 61,417,170 of record JAEOAD010000001.1, read on the forward strand.
GCCAAAAACAGAGTGAACAAGCAGGGGACACTGCTATACAAAAGCAACCAGCCTGACAAGACATACACACCTGTGCAAAGGTGTCACCCAGCCTAGGTGAGTAACCAGTGGCTCTCTGATTGGCTAAGAGATCCATTCAGTGGCAAGGAACCCATAGTTGGAACTGTGAACCAAGTCAAATCTTATGGAGACCAAGATTATGGGCTCCAATGACAAGCTCCCACTAGTTTTTCACCAAAATAGGGGCTACATTCATCAAAAGCTCTCTAAATTGCCAATGATTATTCTCTATGCTGATATCATTCTATGTTGATGAATTATTTGTGGAAATAGGGGTTAGAAAGATTATCAGAGCCATAGTTTGGAAGGGAATATGTAGAGGTATTGTCCCCCCAATAGTAACTGACTGCTGCTCTCACAACTCATAACCCAAGATCCTATGGTGAATACCAGCAATCCCACTAAGAAGGGCCCTCAGTGGAATGGGGCCAGGGTGGAGAGAAATGATGGTTCTAACACATGATGTGTCCACACAAAGTGTATATTTAAATCATTAAATAAAAAAAGGAAAAAAAAAAGTTATGTTCCTGAATTTAGACCTTTTAATATCAGGGTGCATTTGTTTTTAGAAGTACACAACATTTACTTTTATAAATTTATTCTTTAAAACTACCATATCAAGCAATTTATTTACTGACAGATGAGTTTTAGATCATGTACTTTGGACCTCTCATGCTTAAGTGTACACAAAAACACTGTTCTTTTTTGATTTTATTTGTACTTTTTGGCCTGGGACATGGGTTTTCAATGGACACTGTCTGTACCAGCTTCATGGAAGTAAACAATATTTATAAAAAAATAACATGATATGTTTTGATATAGCAATTATAAATGGCTTTTAAACAAGATTAATGCAAGTAGCATAACAGTTATATAATATGGAAAGCAATTTGCTAAAATATTTTTAAGTGTTATTCTCATTCCTTTCCAGCATGTGTGGGTGGTGGGAGGGAGGAATCTATGGCTGTCATCTGTTAGGGAAATTGTTTTGATCCCTCAGATAATAAGTGAGGGATCTGGGATCTGAATGTAAAAACACTAAATTTGAACCTGGCATTTCTAATATCATACAAATCTTTCTAACATTTACTGGAAAATGTTACTATAATTTGCATGTAATTGTATTTTAGAAAATACGCTAGCAAATACATCCAACATGTCATGATGTTGTACTTTAAAAGACACTGATTTACTAAAAATATATTTATGAAGAAGCTGATTTGTTTTAGTAAGTATAGCACAAAACATTGAGTATTCATTCATTTATTTTCCATTTACAAAATACTTTGAAAATAATATGTAAGCAACATTGAGCCTCATTGCTTTCCCAACATGTGTATCTATTATTGATAAAATGTACTTTAAAAGTGATTTTTAAAATAAATTCAATATTTTAGGTGGTTTTAATATTGGGTAAGTTGTAAAGAATGATTGAAATTGCATTATTGAAGCAACTTTAACATGAGAATAGTTCAAAGTCATTCAACAAACTATTTTCTTTGTCATCTTGAGAAACATATATGGTGTTTGATTACACTTATTGATAAGGGGAATTTGAGGTGTCTTTTGAGAATGATGGAGCCAGTCTTGCCTCTGGGTTGGTTAGGATTTATCTCAGGAGTCAGAGTGGTGGATTATCTCTGTCACACAAAACTGTCACTGAGTCAGTGTCCTCTAAGATCTTGTCTTATGAATTGGATGAGTGAAATGTATAGACCATAAAGGATGAAGTTTAGAAAATTTTTTATTATGAAACTTAAGAAAAGGAAAGTAGGCAGAGCTCCTGCTGTAAAGTAGGAAGTAGATCCTTAGCATGGAGAAAACCCCATGAAAAAAGAAAAACCCCTCCAAGAGGAGAGGTCCCTAGCAAGACAAATCTGCCTCGTGACTCTGATTGAAGTCTTTTATGGGAATTCACTGGATGGGGACTGGGCTGGTCAGTTCAGCCCCATGACAGGTGTCCAGGTGCCTGACCAGGGTTACAGGAAAGAAAATGATCTAGGAAGAGGAAACTCCTTCAGGGAAGAAAAGATTAGGAAAGACCAGACCAGAACTTTCTGCCCTTTCATGCCTCTAGCAAGATGGAGTCTATGAGGACACTTTTAGGGAGAAGGAGAAAAAGAATCTGATCCTCCCTTAAAGGCTTCATTGTTTGCCTGCAGGACAATTGGGACTTGGTGACAGACACCCTTAGACTGTGGGGTCTAGAAGAGTTAAGTTACAATAGTAGGCATGTACTTCTGAGGAGGATATTTGGATCTGAACCCTCTCCTCTCTCTCTCTCTTTGCTCTCCAGCCACCTTAACGTAGGCATCTGCCTTGCCAAGCTCTTCTGCTATGACCTCCTTTGACCCATGCCCACAAGCAATGTAGCCTATGGTCCATGGACTGTGACCTTTGAAACCATAAGCCATAACAAAACTTTTCTTGCTTAAGGCAAGAATGCTGCACAACACTACTTTTTTCTGTAGTATCCCAATATGAATCCATTCTGTTATTTATTTTATCCAATAACATGCTTAGGTCTAAACCATTTTATGACTGAATCTACTGAACAGACCTTGAAATATATATTATATAATAAATAAAATTATGATTTATATTATGCTGTAAATATTTATTAACCCACTATATTAATATTACTTATACTATATAGAAATAAACATACTATTTGTGTGTGTTTCAATTTCATTCCAAATTGCTTGATACAGTCTTTATCTAAATACTCCATTTTATTTGATTTAGCCTGAATTTATTTTAATAGTGCTGATTTCACATTACACAAAAAGTAGCAAGGATTGACTGTATGCAAATACTGCTTCATGTGTAGCAGCACCTCTCCAGGAAAAATTCCTGGAAGGAAGACTATATAATCAAAGATCAGACACATGTAGAATTTTGTTCTGTTGTATCAAATTTCTCTCTTTATAAACAGTAGCATTTACAAGTTTAGTGAAGTATGTACGAAAAGATTTATTTCCATCCACTACCATTTTTTTTATATTTTGTTATCTTTAAAAATGAGAAATAACATCTCACTTGCATTTAAATATTTGAATTCCTCATTATCTATTTCTTGTCCCTAATTTTAAGTACATACAGTGAGTTTATGGTTTTTTAAGTTCTTTTGTTTTATGTTAGTTTTGCTTTTGTTTTTTAAATATTGGCATATTAAATATTCATGTAAGATAACATAGCACCATTTAAATTTTTGAGAAGCTTCTTAAGAATATCACTTTATAATATCTTATGAATATTCAGTAACATTTAAAATTAATAAATATATAATTCAACACTGAATTCATTTTAACTCAAATTCTTGTTATTTCATGCTAGTACCAATTTAGTATGGAATATTAAATGTGCTCTTTAAATGAAGTTACAATTACCTACATTGTCTCCTATTCCATTCTAACTTAATTTCAAACCATTATGATTATTGTGAGCAATTATTTTTAAACAATTTCTTACTAAATTCTATATGGTAATAATTAAAACTTGAAAGCTTTAAAAGAAAAACATTCAAATGAGAAGAATTTTAAAGAAGTTTAAGAAGCCTCCTTGGGTCTGGTTGTCTCAAACATCCATGCAAAATTGTGCAAGACTCATTTTCTTCTCAAATGAATGAAACATTTGTATTCTCTTCAGCTTATTTTAAAACAAAGGCTTTATTTTAAATGATATATATATATATTGAAAGTACAATGTGTTCACTTGTAAATACTCCTTTAATAAAATTGATGACTCCTATTTATTTTGTACCTGTTTATGGAATGATGATTTTGTCTCATTTTAATTTCACCATTACCATGTTATTTCATAATTTAATAATAAATTCTTCAAAATGTGAGGCCTGAAGTTCAAAGAAACAACATAAAAATAAAAATTATAACAGACATGTTATGATCAGTTGATTTTCAAAAGCTATACCCCAATTTGTTTATCACTGGATAAAAGATTTAAAATACTAATTATATCAGTCTAACAAAAATAAGTATCCAGGGGCTGGAGGGATAGCTTAGCAGTTAAGGTGCTTGCCTGCAAAGCCAAAGGACCCCGGTTTGATTCCTGAGTACCCACATAAGCCAGAAGCACAAGAGGGCACATGCATCTGGAGTTTGTTTGCAGTGGCTAACCAGAGGCCTTGGTGTACCCATTCTCTCTCTCCTTTTGTCTCTCTCTCTCCCCCCTCTGTCTGCTTGCAAATAAATAAAATAAAATAAAAAAAAAAAAGAAGCTGGGGGGCTGGAGAGATGGTTTAGCGGTTAAGGTGCCTGCCTGCTAAGCCTAAGAACCAGGTTCTAATCTCCAGGTCCCACGGTTAGCTAGATGCAAAGTGACGCAAGGGTGCAATGCCGCACTTGCCCACAAGTGGGGGCACATGCATCTGGATTTCGTTCACAGCAGCTGAGAGACTGCTGGTGCGCCCATTCTCTATCTGTCTCCCTGTCCCTCTCTCTCTGTCTGTCTCTCTCTGTGTCTCTATCTCTAACAAAAAAGAAGAAGAAGAAGCTGTGGCCTGGAGGGATGGCTTAGTGTTTAAGGCACTTGCCTGCAAAGCCAAAGGACCCAGGTTCAATTCCCCAGGACCTACGTTAGCCAGATGCACAAGGTGACACATGTATCTGGAGTTCATTTGCAGTGGCTGAAGGCCCTGGCACGCCCATTCTCTCTTTCTCTCTATCCCTCTTTTTCTGTCAGTTAAATAAATAAATAAATAAGTAAAATGTTTTAAAAAAAGAAGTTGTCTTTTCAAAAAAAAAAAAAAAAAAAAAAAAAACCTAAGTGTTCCAGTGACAATAATTATACATATCTATTTCCTTAGGAAATGATGGAATTTTTTTTTAAAGAAAATAAAGATAAAAATTTTATTTTAAGGATTAGATTTTGCAGAATAAAGATCAGTTGTGCTTTGAAAGCTTATATTTTCCATATTCAATGAAGGAAAGTGCTTGTGAAAGATAAAAGAAAGATCTTGTTAGTGGCTGTGGTAGCTACAATCTTCCTATAAAGATAGGTTTCCTTATTAAGTGTTGACCTTCATCAAGAGCTTAATGGAATTAGAAGTTGCTTTCACTTTAATACTTGGCTAGAAAATTAGGCAAAATTACAACTGCATTCAATTTGCATATATTGTTATGCTCTTAAGTGTTGGGTGGAAATATTTCATGAAATTGACAAATATCTTGATTAGATTCTAGATTTGTCAATGGGAGGGTTTGGTAGTGTCAAAGCAAATGCATTGTTTTGCATTTGAAAATACTTATTTTTAAAATTGAAAAAGTACTTTTCTCTGTTTTGGTTTAAATAATATCACTAAATACATATTGTTTCAATTAATATGAATATTTAGCAGAGCTTTATTGTTATGCTTTGCTTTTACTCTCTTATTGAGCATAAGTCTATAGCAGACTAAAATCTGTAACATAGCTTATCCAGAAATATGTACTGCCTAGGGAAGAAACTGCAGGAAGTCTTACCTATGAGGAATGATGGGATGGTAACTTTGAGAAACCACTGAAGCAGAATGAAGCCTAGCATAGAAGTGAGAAGCTGCTGGAGCTTTAGACATTAAAGGGTGTGCCATACTTAATCTTTGATGATTTCTCATGATGAGCACTTGAGATAAATCCCCTGTGGTGCCAGCTAGAAGTGTCCAGGAAGCAGTCTTATTAAAACAGACCCAGAGTCATCTCTGGAACAAATACCCAACATGTAGGGGAACTATCACAAGAAATTATGTTGATAGCCTCCCAGGTGACGAAAGGAAAATGGGTTCATCTTGGAGGTGGGGATGGGACAAGATCAAAATTAGGACATAGAAATTCAAGAAAATAGTTCAGGAATAGTGTAGCCAAGAAAGTGTCAAAGGGAAAATGTTTGTGAAAGTAGTCCTTAAGACATGTAGATTTAGACTTATGAAACAAAACCCCTGTTTCATGATCTGCCACCTCACCTGCAAGCATTCTGTCAGTACTACACTCCGGCAAAGACATAGGGATAATGAAAGACCTGCAAATGCTCTCTGAGAGGCATTAATCTAAACTTAGTAACCTACTTCTCCACGTTAGCAATCTGGAGTGGAAAAGCAATTAAACCCATAGCAAATGGAAAAAAAGAAAAAAAAAAAAAAAAGAAAAGAAAGGACAGCATTAGAAAAGATATCCATGAAGTTAAAAAGAGAAAGCAATAGTCAGAGTGCATGAAACTGAAAGCTAATTCTTTTAAAAGATCAATCACAGTGTTAAACTTCTAGTCAGGAGAGCCAATGCAGTACCAGAAATCAGTTGCTACCCAAACAGCTGTTGATCAGAGAGATCTATGAGGTCCCCAAAACAAGATAGGTTTCTGTCAAAGTACTTGATTACCTGCCTAAGGCAAAAGGTAAGACCCTATTGTTGAAGACACCATATGCTGCTGACACAGAAAATGGAGAGACATATCTGGAATCCAAAAGAGAGCCAGTCCCCAGACAGTTAGCCTATTTAGTGCTGGAAAGCACTACATGAACTAATGGGAGAAAGTGGCCAACAAAGGTGTGAGCAAGCAGGGGAATAAGCTACTCAGAAGCAACCAGCCTGACAAGACATACCTACCAGTGCAATAGTGGCACACAGCATTGTTGGGTAACCAATAGCTTCTGATTTGCTAAGAGATCCACTCAGTGGAAAGGAACCCGTATCTGGAAATAAGAACCAGGTCAGAATCCTATGGAGACAAATATTATGCTCTCCAATGTCAAGCTCACACTATTCTTTGGCTAAAAGAGGGGGACTACATCCATTACCTTCTCCTTAAATTAATAACAATTATCCCATTTAACCTATGCTAATGTCACTCTCCACTGGAGAATCTGTTTTTCTTTTTCAGAAGGTAGCGAGTCACGAAGAGATAAACTTTTTGCACTTTAGCCAAGCCACAGCTGAAATGATAGAGGGATTGGGGAGACGAGCAAGAGTGCTATTTCCATGATGAGCCTGTCAATCATGGCCTGGGTGAAGGAGACAAACACTAAGGATACTCCACACTTACCAAAGTAGAAATCCAGAGGCTCCTAAGGACTCATCACCAAAGTAGACTTAAAACATACCCACCACAGCTCAGGGAATTTTGTAGAAGTGGGGACAGAAAGATTATAAGAGCCACAGGGTTGGGACATCATACCCAGTGGCATTGCCTCCCACCAATAACTGACTACTGCTCCCACAAAGCATAACCCCATGCCAAATACCTGCAAGACCACTGAGAAGGTTCCTCACTGGAATGGGGGCATGACTAGGGAAAGGATGGTACTAACTATGTCCATAATAAAAAGGGGGGGCTGTAGAAATGGCTTAGTGTTTAAGTGCTTGCCTTTGAAGCCTAAGGAACCCAGTTGGAGACTCAATTTCCCAGTAGCCAAACAAGCCAGACGCACAAGGTGGAACTGCATCTGGAGTTTGTTTGCAGTGGCTGGAGGCCCTGGTGTGCCCATTCTCTCTCTCTCTCTTTCTCTCTCTCTCTCTCTCTGCCTCATCTCTCTGTCTGTCTCTCATGTTCAAATAAATAAATAAAAATAAACAAAAGAATTTTAAAATTAAATTAAATGAAATTAAAAAAGAAGACAAGGGCTGAAGAGATGGCTCATTGGTTAAGGTAAAGCCTAACCCAGGTTCTATTTCACAGTATCCATATAAAGTCAGATACACAAAGTGGTGCATACATCTGGAGTTCATTCGTAGTAGCTGGAGGCTCTGGTTTTCCCATTTTTTTCTCTCTCTCTTTCTCTTAATCTCTTATCTGTGTTTGCAAATAAATAATTAAAAAAAAAACTGAAAAATAAAAATGGAAAGGTGTACTTTGCACAGAACAGAAGTGAAAAGACAATTGTCTCTACTGATTTCAGAAATAACATAGGAACAAAAACAAAGTTCTAGGAAAACCTCTCATCCACAAATTTGAGAGTGTGGGTCAATTCTTTGAAAGAGAAAATAATATTTAAACAATAACAACAACTAACAATTGCAACAGAATAGGATTATCTAGGTTACACTATATCTGCTAATAAATTGCATTACTACTTTAAAACAAACACATCAAAATAGAAAAATTAGAGCCCAAAGAACTTCACCATTGAATTTTACCAAATATTTAGAGAAGAAATAAATCTTATACATTCTGTTCCAGAATATAAGTATCAAATTTTACATAGAAACGAAATATTTTCTGGGATTTCTGCCATTGGAACAAGGGACCTGTGACATGTGTGCCACAGAACAGAAGTGAAAAGACAATTGTCTCTACTGATTTCAAAAATAACATAGTGAACAAAAACAAAGTTCTAGGAAAACCTCTCATCCACAAATTTGAGAGTGTACCAGAAAGGTCAATTCTTTTTTGAAAAAGCAAAAAATAATATTTAAACAATAACAACAACTAACAATTGCAACAGAATAGGATTATCTAGGTTACAGAATTTTAAATCTACAAAGAACTAATAAATTGCATGTTTACTACTTTAAAACAAACACATCAAAATACAAAAATTAGAATATAGAAAGAACTTCACCATTGAATTTTACCAAATATTTAGAGAAGAAATAAATCTTATACATTCTGTTCCAGAATATAAGTATCAAATTTTACATAGAAACGAAATATTTTCTGGGATTTCTGCCATTGGAACAAGGGACCTGTGACATGTGAGTCCATGGCCATAGTTCCTCTACTTAGTTCTTTCTTCTTCCTCAGCAATGGGCTGGTATTTCTACCTCTATATAACCTGGGAGCTGTGCTGCATGAGTGTGGGCACACACCTCCACCTAGCATCCTTTACCTTCCAGTTCCTTGTAAAAGGGGAATTTATCTTGTGAGTTTTGCCAGCACACATTTCCCCAAGTACCTTCCACTCCCTGGCAGCTGGGACCTGTGCTATAAGAGTCTGAGCACACAGTTTCCCCTAGCATGAGCCAGCATTTTTGTCACTGTAGCTAGAGTTCTCAAGTGAGTTGAGGCAGGAGTCCAACCAAGTTGAGTTCACCTGACCTACCCTATCCATAAAACAGCATCAAGGGTTTCCAAGAGTGAATTCCAAGCTCCACAAAGCAGAGCAAAGACAACCTCAAAGAAAAGGCACCATCTTGTTTACTAGTTACACAGATGTACCAGAAAGATGTGACAACGTGCTTTTTTCCAGATAAGTAAGTCTAAATGCAAAAAAGGTTAACATGAAAACCAAACTAATATGTCTTCCTTCCCTCACCCAAATTTCTAATCCTATAATATATGAACCTTTATGAAAACAACTTAGAGAAAACTGCACAAAATTTCAACAGAATGATTAACATACATACAAAGAACTTAAAAGAGGTCCAAAATAAATGCATGGAAGGAATTCTGAATAAATTCAAAAGGCCACAAATAAACAGCTAAATTATTTCCAAGAGAACACAAACAGCTAAATAAAATGAAGTCACATATGAATATAGAAACTGAATTCAGTAAAGACAAAGAAACTCTGACTAAAATTCAAAATAAAATGCAGCTGTAAAAGACAAATACAAGTCAAATGAAAAGCTCCCTAGAAACCTACACTGATAGAATACACTTAGTGGAAGACAGAATATCAGGCCTGAAAAATAATGTAGAGGAATTATGTCAATCAGTCACAAAAAAAAGCATTGAGAAGTTTTAAGAAAAAAAAAAAAAAAACTATTACTTGAACATGAGAGATGCTTGGTAAACCATGAGAAGACCAAATGTTTGAATAATGGGCATAGAATAGAGCAAAACTTAGACCACTGACATAGAAAATAGTGCCAGCAATATATAGAAGAAAAATTTCCAATTCTAGGGAAAGAGATGACCAGTTAGATACAATAGGCATACATAACTCCAAATAGACATGACCTAGCAAGAAACATTTTTTTTTTTCATCGTATAGTCATGAAACTATACAGAACAAAGAAAAGGAAATGAAAGCTAAGAGAAAAATCAATCACATATAAAACAAGCTCATCAGAGTAACTGCTAATTTTTTAGAGGAAACTTAAAAAAAAAAAAGGTTGGGATGATTCTAAAACATTAAATGGCAACAACTGCCAACCCATATAAGAAGAAAGAGAAAAAGAAAAATAAATTTTCCATGACAAAAGCAGGCAAAAGGAACTTATGTCCCCTAAGAACATACAAGAGAGGATATACACATTCAAGAGAATAGAGAAAGGGAAATAATCATTGTTTTGATAATTGCTAAATCATGAAGATTCCAAAAATCCTGAATACATAAAGTCATCAGCATGATGGGGATTAACTCTGACTTTTCAATAATGTTTCTGAATATTAATGCTCTCGATTCACCAAACAAAATACAAGCTATAACAAATAATATTCATCCTTTTTCTGTTTTAAAGAAACTCAAATCATCTTCAAAGATAGACATCTATTATACAAATAAAAGAATGAAAAAAGATCCCAATTATTATAGATTTAAGAAATGAGGGAATCTTGCTACTCTAATTTTTGCTAAAAGAGATTTCAAGTGAAAATTAATCAGAGGAGATAATGAAGGTAATTTCACACTGATTATGGAAACAATCCCTTAAGAGAGTATTGTTTCTAAACAAAACAAATAGGTTCATCTAGTCTTTATAAAAAATTTCTACTAGATATAAAGTCAGAGATCAATCCCAACAAAACAGTAGTGAATGAGTCCAATAGTTTACCCTTAACAATTGTTCATTTGGACAAAATATAATCACATACATTTACAAAACATTCCATACAAACAACACAGCAGCCCATGGAAAGTTTTCTAAAATAAATCACATATTAGAACACATGGGAAGTCTCAAAAAATTCAGGAAAACTGGAAAATATCTTGTATTTTATCCACATAGTATAAATTAAATCTACAAACAAATTACAAAAGCCACAAAATAAACCTTTGGAGCTTAAACAGCATACTATTGAATAATGAATGGGCCACTGAAGAAATCAAGAAGAAAATCAAAATGTTTCTAGAACTGTCTTTAGGAAATTGATGATACAACATCTGTGAGACACAATGAAAGCATTCCTAAGAGGGGATTTTGTAGTTTGAAATACAAAACTAGAGATCCTAAATAAATAAGTTAGTTATGTACCTGGAATCCATGGAAAAACAAGAACAAACCACGCCCCATAGTACTAAATGAAAAGAAGTAATCAAGATTAGAGTAGAGATCAATGAAATGAAAACAAATAATTAAAAGAATCAATGAAATAAAGAGCTGTTTCTTTAAAAAGATAAATTAGATTGACAAACCCTTAGAAAAATTAGTTAACATAGAGAGAAGAGCTTAAACAACATTAGTGATGAAAAATGACACGCTACCACAAATACTAATGAAATAGAAAGAATCATAAAGATATTATTTTAAAAAAATGAGGCTGCTCTCCAATATCAAGCTCCCACCAATTGTGGGCTACAAGAGGGCCTACACATATGAAATTCTCTCTAAAATAATAATGGTGGGCTGGAGAGATGGCTTAGCAGTTAAGGTGCCTGCCTGCTAAGCCTAAGAATGCCAGCGGTTCCAATCTCCAGGTCCCACGTTTAGCCAGATGCAAAGTGATGCATGGGTGCAATGCCGCACTTGACCACAAGGGGGTGCACGCATCTGGATTTCGTTCACAGCAGCTGAGAGACTGCTGGCATGCCCATTCTCTATTTGTCTCCCTCTCCCTCTCTGTCTCTCTCTCTCTGTGTGTCTCTCCAAAAAAATAAATAAAATAATAATAAAATTAAAAAATAATAATAATGGTTATCCCATCTATTCAGTGCTGACTTCTCTCTCCCATGGATAATTTGCTTCTCTTTTTCAGATAGATGCAGAACCTGAGGAGAGGAACAGCCTATCTCACTTCACTAAGGCCCCAGCTGAAACCATACAGTAACTGGGGAAATGGGCAAGAGTGCAGATTTCTCAGTGAACCTGACACCAGCACAAGGCTGAAGGAGATACACACAGAGAACACTCAACTCCTACTAAACCAGATATCCAGAGACACAGAGGCTCCCAAGACCTCATCACTGCAGAAGACCGAAAATGAACCATGACTCAGGGAAATTCACCTAAGAAGGGGTGGAAAGATTGTTAGAGCCACAAGTTGGGTCATTATGCACAGAAACATTGCCTCTTCCCCATAACTGTTGGCTACCCCCACAATGCACAACCCACATTCCCTAATGAGGAGGGTCCCTTTGGAGGGGGGAGGACAGGGACGAGGCTATCAAAGGCACCAACATGAATGTATTCACATTATGAGCATAACTAATAAAATAAATCATAATATTTTAAAAACCTGCATTCCATAAAATTATAAAACCTAAAAGAAATTGATGAATTTCTAGATGCATATGTGCTCACAAAGTTAAACCAATATGAGATAGTTTAAGCAGTTCTAAAAGAAGAAACCAGAATGAAGATGTAATAAAATCTCCTAGCTCAACACATTCAAGTTCAGTAGGGTTCACTCCATAATATTATCCTACCTGTACAGAAGAACTGAAAACACTACTTTCCAAATTGTTTCATAAAATATAAAAGGAAAGAATACTCCCTATCTGTTGGGGTCCCTTCTAGGGCCAGCCCAGGAGGGACGGCAGGGTCTCTGCCGAGTAGGGGCTGAGAGGCACAGAGTCACAACAAAGACTCTGGGAGTTGGGTGGAAGCAGCAGAGGGGGAGAGCTGCTGCAAACTCATTTATTCAAGAAAGTGTAGGGGGTTTTAAGGGGTTTGGCTGGCCAATCATTGTAGTCCCCTTCTTGTGACGAATGGCAGCTGGTCTCTGGGCAGATCATCTCATAGCAGGTTTCTCACGAGCATGGTACTGTAGCTGTTGTCAAACCAGGCCTGCACAGGATGTCATGTCCACAGAAGCCACTTCCTGGTTTCTTCTGGCATGCAGTCTGGCTAGGGCCAGACCTGCATTGTGCCATAGATATCCTCCTTTTTGTTTTTATTATTGGCAACACTGGGAGGCATGGTTCTTTGCCCAGCCATTGTTGACCCCAGGCTCCAAGGAATTATCACATGCAGCAGTGCCTGTTTTAACTTGTCCCATCTCCTGGGGTCTTACCTGTCATTGACTACGTGCCATCCTGGTGAGAAAATCACCTAGGAGGCATGGGAGGGCCAAGTGGTGGTGGCTCTGTGGCGTGCAAACAGTCCCAGAAAGAGAGAATCAACTATAGAACCTGAAAAAAACTGGGGTAGGACTGGTTGTTGTGTGACTGTCTTGAGCTCACCCTTAGCATCATAATTAGTAGCACTGAGTGTCCTTAATGGTAGCAGATCAATGTAATTAGAGGAGGTGCAAAGGAATTTATGGCTGGTTGGAGGGTAGCATTAGGATAAGAGGCATTAATAAGCAAAAAAACAAAGGTGTGGCTAAGGAGAAGTGCTTGAAGGGGGAGGAACACAGTGACATAGAGTGGCTAAAATGAAGCCTAAGAAAAGCATGGGAATCTAGACCCACCACACCAAACAAGTATGGCCTAAGAAGAATTGTCCAAAATGGTTTCTGGGAAGTGGTAGTAGGGAGAAAAGGAGATAAAAGGAGAAAGAGGGGGGATAAGTTTATAGTCCTGTATGCAGACTGAGGTGTTTGGCATCATCCACTTCATCAAGGTTCATCCCCGACTCACTGGCTGGATGGATGTTTCTGGCAGAGATCCAGATTGGGATTTGTGAAGTTTCTGGAAAGACACAAGCATATCCTTGGCCCTGCTTTAAAACTTTGGTTTTGTAATTAGTTCCTTTAGGATCCAGTTAGTTATTTTCACTATGGCTTGTTCTTGTGGGTTGTAGGGGATCACAAGGGAGTGTTTGATTGCCCAAAATTCCATGAAGGATGTGATTGGGCAGATGTGTATGCAGGGCCATTATCTGTTTTAATTGACTAGGGTATGACCATGACCAACATGGCAGTTTTTGTCACCTTAATGACATGGATGCCTTCTCCCTTGAGAGAGCAATAGCAAAATAAGTTTAGAGTAAGTGTCAACAATGACATGGACATATTTGAGGTTACCAAAGGAAGGTATGGGGTAACATCCATCTGCCAGATAGAATTTGCTGTAAGGCATCTAGGATTGACTCCTTGAGGCTGTAGGGGGCCAAAGGGGGCTAGGGGAGCACATGCCTTACAGGTATGGGTTAAATGTTTGCATTGGCTAAGCAAGAGCTCAGGGTATAGGGTTCTTATGTTAGTGGGGGATAGATGTAACCTTTGGTGTAACCGTCTAGCTTATTCTAAAGGTGGCAAGGATGAGAGAGCAATCAACTTGTCTACTGCAAATTCCCATCAGCAATAAAGCCAGGCAGACCAGTGTGTGAGAAAACATGCTCAATAAGTCTGAAGATGGATTGCCCAGTGTAAAAGTACTTGTTCAAAGTAGGAGTCAATGCCAGATTCCTGGGCCACCTTGCAGATGAGAGCCAGGTCAGAGAGGGGGTGGGGTACCAGGTCCTGGCTGTTGCATCTGGCCCTACATTAACAGGGAAGGCAGTGAAAGGGCGTGTCAGGGAACTGGCAGTCTCCTGGGTGTGTCCAGGACTGAGTGGGCAGTGGTCCTGCCAAGGGTAAAGAGGGGGAGGGTTGGTTGTGAGCGTGGCTGCTGCAAGCAGAGGTTTGGGTGGCGGTCTTGGGAGGGATGAGATTTTAAGAGCCAGTTTCAGTTCCTCCTTACAGCTTTTGTTATGGGCAGAAATGACTTCCTCCATGGAGGATCCTTTAAGGCTGGTGATTATGGCAAGGAGGATAGGAAAGAACAGGGCAGAGGGTGTGTGCCCTTCATAAACCTCACATTTCTTTGGGAGGAAGAGAACCTGGGACCAAATGGAAGTGTCCCAGATGTTCTCCAGACTAATCCATGGGGCTAAAACAAGAGTTTCATCCCCAAAGCCATGGAGGTCCTTTTGTTTCACTTTTAAGCCATGTTGTAGGAGGAGGTCCTTAAGAGCCTGCAATTGCAGCATCCTCTGATGGGGAGGGAGGTTGCCCATTATGGCATGGTGGTGTTTGAGGGGGTGCCTAGGCTGGGACACTCCTGAATCAAGGAGACTGAGAAAATTATAACTCAGATAAAAATGATAGCCCAAAGTATAATCATGCAAACCATAACACCTATTGCTGGGCCAGCTGAGACATACAGACAATGTTTAGGACCCATGTGTCTTGTGCTTAGTGGGGGACTTCCGTGGGTCGTTACTCCATGGCCATATGCCCATATGGTGTCTCAGCCAAAGGCCTCACCTTGGTTCTGAAATTGAGTGGGTCAGGCCCTTATGTGATTTTGCTGGGACAAACCAATAGTGGAGGGGCCAACACAGGCTTTGGGACCATGGGGTGAAGTGTGCCTTCCTACCAGGCAAAGGACAGACAAAGGAAAAGGGTGGAGGAGGGGGCTGCTCTCTCACGCTCGCGCAGCCATCAGCACACAGAACAGCAAAGAGCCAACTCACTGGTTGATCAAGAAGGGGCCATCTCACCAAAGCTGAGGGGCAGAGGGTCCCTGTTTAGGAGCCAGATGTTGGGGTACCCCCTAGGGCCAGCCCATTAGGGATGGCAGGGTCTCTGCCGAGTAGGGGCTGAGAGGTGTGGAGTCATGACACTGACTCTGGGAGTTGGGTGGAAGCAGCAGGGGGTGAGCTGCTGCAAACTCATGTATTCAAGGAAGTGTAGGGGGTTTTAAGGGGTTTGGCTGGCCACTCATTGTATGGGGTGGTCCCCTTCTTGGGACGAATCACATCCAGTCTCCGGGCAGATCATCTCATAGCATGTTTCTCGCAAGCATGGGACTGTAGCTGCTGTCATGCCAGGCCTGCTCAGGACTCTATATCCACAGAAGCCACTTCCTGGTTTCTTCTGGCATGCGGTCTGGCTAGGGCCAGACCTGCATTGTGCCATACACCTATCCTATTAAAATAGCCTTACACTGGGCTGGAGAGATTGCTTAGTGGTTAAGCACTTGCCTATGAAGCCTAAGGACCCCGGTTCAAGGCTCAATTCTCCAGGACCCAAGTAAGCCAGATGCACAAGGGGGTGCATGCATCTGGAGTTTGTTTGCAGTGGCTGGAGGCCCTGGCATGCCCATTCTCTCTCTCTCTCTACCTGCCTATTTCTGCATCTCTCTCCCCTCTCTCTCAAATAAATAAATAATAAAATATTTTTTAAAAAATAGCCTTACACTAATAGCAAAACAAATGGAGCCAAAAAAGAGGGGAAAAACAAACTATAGATTAATGTCACTAATAAACATTCAAAAATTCTCAATGAAATATAAACAAAATTCAAAAAAATTAAAAATCAACCATCTTAATCAAGCCAGCTCTATTTCAGAGGTTTAAAAATGGTTACACTGATAATGCCAGCAAGTATAGAAGTCCTTTGACAATATGCAACATCCCTTCATGATAAGAACACAAAGAGGGACTGAAGAGATGACTTAGCAGTAAATGTGTTTGCCTCCAAAGCCAAAAGACCAAGGTTAGATTCCCCAGAATCCACATAAGCCAGCTGCACATGGTGGTGAATGCATCTAGATGTTTTTTGCAGTGGATGGAGGTCCTGGTGTACCCATACGCTCCTTCTCTCTCTGTCTCTCTCCCTTTTTCTCTCAAATAAATAAATAAAATATAAAATGAGTTAGGCTGCAGAGATTGCTTAGTGGTTAAGGTGTTTCCTTGTGAAGCCCAAGGATCTAGGTTTGATTCTCCAGTATCCACATAAGCCAGATGTTCAAGATGACACATGCATCTGGAGTTCATTTGCAGTGGCTAGGAGCTCTGGCATGCCCATTTTCCCTCTCACTCTATGTCCCTCCTTCTATCTCTCACTCTCAAATAAACAAATAAATAAAATATTTTAAAAATATAAGAGACTCATGATTGAGAAAACAATGCAATAAAGTGATATATATATATATATATATATATATATATATATATATATGAAACACAATTCTAAATGGATAAAAACTGAAGCATTCACACTAAGATTCGGAACAAGACAAAGGACTCCTTTCACTCTACTACAATTTAATATAGTGTTGGAAGTCTTACCTAGAGCAATGATACAGTAGAAGTCACAAAAAAGATACAAATTGGAAAGAAAAGAGTAAATTATACTCACTTGCTAATGACATGAATATATACATCAAGAAATAGTCCCAATCACAAGTGCCACATAAGAAATAAATTAAATATATAAGAATCTTCTCAACCAAGGAAGTGAAAGAAAACTACAGTGAAAACTCTAAAACACTAAAGAAAATAATTGAGGAAGACCCCTGTGGAAATTTGAATGGAAAATATTCCCCACAGGTTTGTGTGTTTGTGGTAACCTTCATACGTAATCCCTCTGTTGCAGACAGCTTCAGGTTTGCTGAGATGAACTTCCAGACCAGGCACAGTTATGGAGGAAGGGATATTATTTATTGAAGCTTACAGATCCAGGGGAAGTTCCATAATGGCAGAAGAAACGACCTGCTCTCCACAGGACCAAGCAGAGAGAGAAAAGCCAACCAGCCACCACAGCACACAGAGCAAAACTACAGCCAAAAGGTCACACAGCACACTTCAGGAACTCCTGCTAGGCACATTTGCATATCTTTACAATGGAATCTCAAACCAACACCACACCTTAAGACCGGGGGCCCCCAGTGACCTTGCCTCTAGCAAGGTGATTGCAGATGCAAACTATAACTAAAAAAAAAAAAAAAAAAAAAAAAAAAAACACTGAATATATTGGGGGACATATATTCAAACTACCACATTCCGCCCCTGGCCCCCAATATATTTAGCTCCTGGCCCCCAATAGATTTATAACTATCACACATTGTAAAATGTACTCAGTCCAATTTCAAAGGTTCTCACAGTCTTGACCAACTTAAGATAGTCCTGTAAAATCAAACAAGTTAAATACTTTCAACATGTAAAGGCACAGAGTAAACATTTTTAACTGTATAAGGAATAGCAAGGAGAGACTAAAACAATGCAAACTCAGCCATCATCAGTAATCATCAGACTTCTGCAGTTCAAGTTCCATATAACCAGAGACTGACAGTCTCCAGGTTTTCCAATTCCTTCCCTCCAGCTGGGCAGAGTCGCCAGGGAAAACTTTCATCCTATGCCAACACTGCACTCCATGGTAGCCCTTTTGCACAGTCCTGGTATATCCAAAACATCTTCAGGTCTCCATGCAAACCATGGTCCATCTTCCAAAAGGCTCTTCCTGCCTATTCCTCAGGGACTTCATGCCCTCCCTTCATGCTGCATCTCAACAGCGGCTCCTGGAACCGTGTGCAATTCATGACCACTCCATGCATTTTTCATGCTTCCAAAACTAATACCAGGTGTGCAGGACACAGCCATATTCTTAATCCAGGGACAAAATAAATCATAGCCTTGAAAAGCAGGTTCCTTCTCCAGTCAGCTCTTTCCAAGAATTTGCATTTTTAACAGTCTTTCCTCAGGCATCCTCTCCATTGTTTTAATGTAAATCAACTCAGGCCACCTTCCTTCCACCTTCCTTAAAATTGCTAATGTGTCGACAATAGCAGCTTGGTAACCTGAAACCAGTCTCAGTGCCTCTGCTTTTAACTTGCTTGAGGTTTTCCAACTTAAAATCTTAAAATCTCAGTCCAATATCTTCAGCCAAGCACATCAGTCCATTACAAATTTAACCTTGATCAAACTTTCTGGGCCTGGATAGTGGAACGTAGCCATCCCTTATGCCAGTAGCCCAGTTCCAACGAAGTCCTCTGCAGTCTTTCCTTCCCCTTAGAAAGCTCATATGCCAAGCCTCGAAGTTCAGTACTATCTGCACTTAGCATTCTCAAACTCTCATCAGAATAGTCCATAAAACTTGGCTTACCGCTCCAGAAGGCATCTTCAGTTACAAGCACCAAGTCCATGCCCATTCCTCCAAAACAAAGGTTCCAAAAGACGAATATCCACACGGTCTGGTTCATCTCACCCCACACTCCTCGGTACCACTTTACTGTTGCAGACAGCTTCAGGTTCGCTGAGATGAACTTCCAGACCAGGCACAATTATGGAGGAAGGGATATTATTTATTGAAGCTTACAGATCCAGGGGAAGTTCCATAATGGCAGAAGAAATGACCTGCTCTCCACAGGACCAAGCAGAGAGAGAAAAGCCAACCAGCCACCACAGCACACAGAGCAAAACTACAGCCAAAAGGTCACACAGCACACTTCAGGAACTCCTGCTAGGCACATTTGCATATCTTTACAATGGAATCTCAAACCATCACCACACCTTAAGACCGGGGGCCCCCAGTGACCTTGCCTCTAGCAAGGTGATTGCAGATGCAAACTATAACTAAAAAAAAAAAAAAAACATTGAATATATTGGGGGACATATATTCAAACTACCACACCCTCTGTTTTTGTACTGCTGAGGAAACTTGTGGAGCCTTGCTGGTGGAGCTATGTCACTGAGGATGTACCTTGAGTGTTATATCCCAGCCTCACTAGCTGCACCAATTCACTTTCTACATCCTTCCTGGTGATGTAGACATGTGATGCCTCTCTGCCTGCTCCTGACACACTTTCCTTGTTGTGATAAAACTTTCCTTTGAAGCAACCAGAGGTCTAAGTTACTCAGAAGCAAACACCCTAACAAGATATACACACCAGTGCAATAGTGACACACAGCTTCAGTGGGTAGTCAATAGCTTTCAATTGGCTAAGAGATCTGCTCAGTATAAAGGAACCCTTATCTTGAATTGGGAACCAGATGATAATCCTATGGAGACAAATTTAGGTTAGCCAGTGTCAAGCTGTCACTAGTCTTTGGCTAAAAAGGGGGTTACATACATGAAATATGAAATATGACCTGATGTTCAGTGTTAGGGTGTAGAAGACAGACCCTGAGGATTCTCAACACCTACCAAATCAGAGATCCAGAGGCTCCTAAGAGCTCATCACTGAAGTAGATTTAAACCTCACCCACCATGGTTCAGGGAATTTTGCAGAAGAGAGGGCAGAAAGATTGTAAGAGCCACAGGTTGAGACATGATGCCCAGAGGCATTCCCCCCCCCAGAATAACTGACCATGGCTCCCACAATGCAGAAACCACAACCCTGTGGGGAATACCTGCCACCCTGCTGAGGAGCATCCCCAGGAAAGTGGGGGCAGAGATGAGGGAAAAGAGGGTACCAACACATAATATATCCATATGAAACATTTTGTTAATAATAATAATAAACATTTTAAAGAAACTCTCCTTTGAAACTGTAAGCCAGAAATAAACATTTTTGTTACATAAGCTGCTTCTGGTCAGGAATTGCCCCAGCAATGAGACGGTAACTGAAAAATGAGAAAGTAAGTTCAGGCAGATATATCCTGCCAGTCTGGATAATACTGCTCTCAGATGAACATATAACATGTGTATGTATGTACTTGTATATATGCATGTTTGTTTGTATGTATGTATGTATGTAGATTACAGAAAGACCCCAGTACCAGAGGTGTGATTCCTTCCCATGAATTATTAGTCACAAATCCTTAAAGCCACCCAAACAATAGAGATTATTACCAATATTCTTTGTTCTCTCCCAGCACTAGATTGAAAGTC
Source organism: Orientallactaga sibirica (assembly GCA_036365145.1). NCBI lineage: Eukaryota > Metazoa > Chordata > Mammalia > Rodentia > Dipodidae > Orientallactaga > Orientallactaga sibirica. The sequence continues at coordinate 61,437,858 of JAEOAD010000001.1, forward strand.
CCTATACTGAAGGCATCACATGTTTCAGTGATAGGACGCTGAGAAATCAAGTTGTACCTGAGCTGGAAGCCTCCTCCCTCCCTACTGGCTGTCTGTCATAGTGCTAGAAAGTCCCATATAGCTTCTGAGGAAGAAAGTTGTCAACATGCTTATCCACAAGTTAATTCACCATGTGTGCTTCACAACTGACCAGCCAGGCAAGATGTGTCACTACTGCAATAGTGGCATGACTTTAACGTAGGTAACAAGCTGCTCTCTGATTGGTTTGAGGCATACTCAATGGGCCAGAATCCATACCAAAGTTAGTCAAAAGCTTATGACTGGGAATGTCATAGACCCTAATAGGGAAGATACTATTTTTTGACTAAATGGACATGTATTTTTTTCCAGAAAATCTCCTTAAATATTTAGGATTATGATCCCAGCTTAGTGCTGCTCTCAACGTTTGTCAGAGAAGCTTCTTTTAGCAGATGGTGGTGACAACTGTGGAGAGTCAAAATCTCTTATAATGATAGAATGATATCCTTTTGAGTGTTCATTGAGACGTTACTATCAACCACTCAGAGACTGGGGGAGCAATGCCAAAAAGAAAACAGAAAGAATTTAAAAAGCAGATAATACAGAAGAGTACTTTGGAAGGCTACCTTCTGTACATGGAATGGCACTTGCATTCCTGACCTCACAGCAGTTCTTGTTACCTGCATCAGATCTGCACAATGTTAGGCACATCAACATTTTGACAAACAAAAAACAAAACAAAAAAATCATCAAAAAGGACTTAGTTGTAAAGAAGAACAGGTTCCATAGTTGTTGGGGAATTGGGAAGGGGAAAAAAAAAGAAGGCAATGAATGGAGATCGTGATCAAATTACATCATATATTTTTTTTCAATAAAATGTTTAGAAAGAAACCTTGTCAAAGCCACCATTATATTGATATGAAACTCATGTTGAACTTTAGTACACATTATGAAGTTTCAAGGGGTGAGACCACATGAGACTTTTAATAAATGTTAAACTTTGTGCCCTTATGGGTGTATTGATCCATTTATGTGATTGGTTATCTAGGAACTGGGTCAGTTATAAAAGCCAGTTTAGCTAGTTTGTTCATGTTCTCCCTGTCTCTGGCCATGTGATACACTGTCATCTTTAAATCCTGCCATCAAGCAGGTTGTCACCAGAAGTGCTCTCTTCACCTACTTCTAGTACTGTGATCTAAACAATCCTCCTTTCTTGTAACTTAATAAGTCTATAATATCCTGTTCTTAGCAATAGAAAACAATCTAGGAGTTTTGGAAAACCTCAACTAATCTGAACCACTGTAATTTGTAGTTATTTATGTGATTTATTATCTCAACATTGATATTTACTTGATTCATAAATGTGTACTTATTAATCCCTTCAACAAATAATTCAGAGTTTGGTAAAGGTTTATATTTTTTTGCATATTTCACAAATAATTATATATTCATAAGATTTACAGAAAAAGTAATTGTGTACCTAAACCAATATTAATATTCATGAAATATGCTTTAAAAATAAATATCTAAGTTATCAATTTTTAGAAGTATCTAAAGTTTCATTTGCTTAAATAACAATTAGAAATAATATGAACTTAAAATGACCCAAATGAATTTCTGATAATTTTCCTTCATTATAAAATTTGATTACTGCATTAATGAACCATGAAACATCCAAAGAGAAGATCTTCTTATAGAATATCAGGATATTCAAAGATCTGGTTAATATTAAAACTAGAAAAGGTACTGAAAACAGGTAAATGTAGATCATTAAGGCTTGCCTATAAGAGTCATAGATTCATTTATTAAAATATCTTTTTAATGATCAATATAATTTCTTCAAAGTATATTACTATATTCTTAAGGGCAAATATAAATTCCTAACTAGTTTCCCTTCCAATAGCAGGCATTAACAGTGCTACCACATGATTCTTTTTTAAAAGCTTCCTTAATTCATGGATATACATCAACTGATGGACTGCTATGTTTAAAACACTGTTTCAGGGTGTAAGAGAAATAGGTGTAAGAGAAATAAGAAAAGTTGAATGGCAGAGGTAGAATGAGTGCAGAGGAGTGAAAGATAAAGGTCTTAGGCAGAGCCTGGAATTCAAAATTCTTCTGTTACTAAGTGGTTCACTATTCCCAGCCTGCCATCTTCTTGGTCACTCTCCATTCCTAACCTGTAAACTGATAATGATGAAGTAACTATCTGCTAATCATTCACTTTGTCATTTGTTCTTCCATTGCTTTATATAGGACTACTATATGACACAGTTTTCCTATTTGGAATACAATAGTGGTGGCTGAAAAAGGTAAAAAGTAAAAGTTAAACTATAGTCAAGAAAGCAGACTGTTTGGTTTCACATTGCCGGGTGTGGTGGCACACACCTTTAATCCCAGCACTCTGGAGGCAGAGGTAGGAGGACCGCCGAGAGTTCGAGGCCACCCTGAGACTACATAGTTAATTCCAGGTCAGCCTGGGCCAGAGTGAGACCCTACCTTGCAAAACAAACAAAAAAAAAAAGCAGACAACACAAAGGTAAATAAATAAATTGTGCCAGTTTGGGTGGAGGTACTTCCTGGGAAAAACAGTTAGGGCAAAGATTTTTTTTTTTTATGGCCACAATTAGCATAGTAAGAATGCATGTAGTAAGTAATTGTGACATTTTATATGGCCACTAATAAAACTTGCCATAGACTCTACATTTGAAAGAAAATAGCTGAGTGTGGTGGTGAACACCTTTAATCCCAGCACTCGGGAGGCAGAGGTTGGAGGATCACCTAGAATTTGAGACCACACTGAGACTACATAGTGAATTCCAGGTCAGCCTGAGCTAGAGTGAGACCCTACGTATGAAAAAAATAAATTGATAATGACTTTTTTTCATTTTTAACTACTGGGTGAATGGGGCTCTGTTTTAGAATTTATCAGAATGTGTTTTCAATGGGTAAAGAAAAGATAAATTCCTTTGAATAATTTTACGTTAGATATCCAAAGGGAGGTGCAGATCAGGTGGTTGGATCTTTTTGTATGGAGCTCAGAGAGTGGACTTATCTCTGTACATCATGAAGTCATATGCATGTAGAGAATGCTTAATGCCGTGGCAGTGAGTGTTAATAAAGAGTAATATCTGAGGCTAAGAAATTCCAACAACCATAGGCTGAGAAGAGGGAAACAAATTACTTGAAATACAAACTGTGAGAGAATAAATCTTAATCTTAATGAAAGGGTAAGATCTTCAAGAAGGATAGAAGTATTTTTAAATGTATGTAACAGTACTTTAAATATCATTGGTCTAGCAAAAAAAAAAAAAAAAAGTTATCCACTGTCATTTTAACAAGAACTGAGACTTTAGATTTAGCTTAATTACCTTGATTTCTATTTTTGGTCTTTAGCTTGACTTGTGGTTGTCTAAGTATGGGTTGTTTCATATTGTAGAATACTGACATAGGGATAAGTCCTTTTCTCTTGGATTGTGGCAAAGTGAAGATAAGAGTTTTAAATATAATTTTCCAAAATAGTCAGAAAAATGTTACTTGTTCTGATCTAGGAATCAAGAAAACAGTGTGCACATTGCTTTGAGATGGAAACCGAATAGAATTTTATGAAGCCTTATGGAAAGGAAAATTTGAATATAGAGAAAAACATGAACAAAGACAGAGCAATTATGCACTAAGGGGATCATGTGGGGGATGACAATTTAATATTTTTTCCTGAAAATTAGGTGTTAACAACAAATAAACCTGGGGTCATAAATTGAGGAAATCAGAATGACAGGCTAAGGGGATCTGGATTTTATCTTGCAGATTGCATAAAACCATGAATGATTATTGAATAGGTAATTAAACTAATCAAGACAGGGCTTCAAAATTAATATGCTTTCACAGTAGTTGAACAGAAAATAGTGGTTTCCAGAGGCTGGAGAGATCAGGAGGGATAAAAGGATGATCAGAGGTTGGTCAATGGGTACCAAGTCAGAGCTCCATAGAAGTAAGAAATTCTAAGGTGCTATTGCATAATAGGGTGATTATAAATAATGATAATATGCTCTGTGTCTCACAGACTAAAAGAAAGGGTTCCAAATGTCTTCACTGTACAGCAATAGTGAGAGCCTGGCTCAGCTATTACAACAGTCTACCTTTTGATTGGTGTACTGATTCAATTACATTTTCTGTAATTACCAAGATGATAGTATTTGTCTGTCATTTTGTCTTTTGCTTTCTAAATGCCCTATATGGCTTTTATTCCTCTACTCACCATTTTTTCCTTCCTTTGTGGTAAAAATATTTTTCATGCATTATCAATGTCTGAATGTGTACTGTCATTTGTTGCTATATGACTTACATAAAATAACTTTTGCAAATGTGAGAAAACCTGATAGAAATTCCAACTCATAAAAAAGCTGGTAAAATACTGCAAAAATCTAACTGTGGGTAAATATAAAAAGATAATATAAACATTCTCTTACTTATAACTTTCCCTTTATCTGATTAAAAAGAAACAGTGAATAAAATTACCAGTGGTTGATAATTGGGTAGGAAATTTTAAAACAGTTCCAGACATTTATCTGAATAGTTAATTTTGGTAATTGAAAATTTTAAACAGTTTCAGATCTTTATCTGATAGTTTTTTCCAAGTATAAGTTTTTAGTAAGCATTTCAGTTCAACATTTGGAAAACACTTCTGCATTTTCTAATGGCTTCCATGGTTCCAGGTGAGAAATTCTTAATCTTAGTGATGGTCTTTTTGAATGGGATGTGGTTAGGAGGGGACCTATTTGTGTTTATCTGCTCTAGAATTGCTTGAGTTTCTTAAATATTCATATCTATGTTTTACATAAAATTCTTATATTCTTTTTTGGTTCTCTGCCTATAGCTATTGTTATGTATATGTTTGATGATTTGACATAGTGTTCTGAGGCTAAATTTAGTCTTTCTTTCTTGTTTTTATATCAAATAATCTTTCAAATTCACAGGTAAAGTTCCTCAGAGTCTTAGTCTTGAATATATTATGAGTTCCCGTATGATGTAATTTGGGTATTATATTTAACTCCAAAATTATGTTTCATACCATACTATAATTTCTGTTTATTGACAACTTATTTGGTTTAGAAATTATTATAATTTTATTCACTTCTTAAACTTTTTATTATTTTAAGGATCTACACCTAGAAATTTGTTGTTATTTTCTTAATGTCCTGGGTACACAACTATTCTCATCCTCTTCTTTTATTGAAGGGTAGTCAAATAATATTCTAGAATAAAGATTATTAATGTAGCTACAAACTACATCTGGACATGGTACTTTTTAAAAACTTTTAAAATTAGTTATGTATATAGTGTTATAAAGCCATGATGGTACCATCATTAGCCTTCTCCCTGTCCTCTCCCCATAGAGAATGTGGATCTTGCTTTGTGGGGGTAGCCATAAGTTATGGGGGAGAGGCAATGTCTCTGTGCATAATGAACCAACTCATGGCTCTAATAATCTTTCTGCCCCCTCTTCCATGAATTTTCCTGAACCATGTTGGTTTCATCTTAGGTCTATTTCAGTGAGGAGGTCTTTGTAATCTCTGTGTCTCTGGATATCTGATTTGGTAGGAGTTGAGTGTTCTCTGTGTCTATTTCCTTCACCCTTGTGCTGATACCAGGTTCACAGAGAAAGCAGAACTCTTTCTCATTTCCTCAGTAACTCTATGGCTTCAGCTAGTGCCCTGGTGAGGTGTGATGGGCTGATTCTCTCCATGGGTTCTGCGTCCATCTGAAAAAGAGAAGCAAATTCTCCAACAGAGAATGAGGTCAATGCAAGATACATGGATAACCATTATTACTTTAGAGAGAATTAAATAGGTGTAGGCTCTCTTGCATCCCAGTATTGGTGGGAGATTGATATTGAAGAACAGGTTCGTTTTTGGATATGGTTCTGACTTGTTTCCCCATTCCACATGGTGCTTTTAAAAGCATTCCAAAATAATACAGCCATTTCTTTTGTCTAAAAGCTGCCTTATGCCAGGTAGGAAAGAAGTTTAAAAATGAAACAGACCTTGTGATCTTATTAAGTTTCAATAGTTTCATTGCAATTGCCAGTTTGTTTGTGGATTTTGGTAATTTACATAGTTCTGAAATTAATAATTTTTGTTTATTTTTCATTGTAGTTTTATTTTTTTCTGAGAAGATCACACCAGATCCTCATGCCAACACTGCCAAAGTTGATCCTTAATAAATCCCTTTAGAAATATAAGGGAAACTTTTTAAATTTTTGATGTCTGGATGAAAGAATGATGGGATCAGGAATTTATTAAAACTGTGGGACTGGGCTGGAAAGATGGTTCAGAAGAAATCCTAGGGACTCTGATTATATTCCCCAGTACCCACATAAAGCCAGATGCAAAAGGTGGTAAATGAACCTGGAACTCATTCAATGTCATAGAGACCCTAACACACCTATTCACTCCTCTCTACCTGCCTCTTTTCTCTCTCTCTCTCTTTCTCCCTCATAATAAATACATACATACATAAATAAATAAAATATTTTTTAAAGATTTTATTTTTATTTATTTATTCATTTATTTATTAGAGACACAGAGAGAGTGTGTGTGAGTGAGAATGGGTGCACCATGGCCTCCAGCTACTGCAAATGAACTCCAGGCATGTACGCCATGATGTACATCTGGCTTACATAGGACCTAGAGAACTGAACTGCAGTCCTTAGGCTACACAGGCATGTGCCTTAACCACTAAGCCATCTCTCCAGCCCTAAATGAAATATTTTTAAACTGTGGGATTCCATATATTTGGATATATGTATATAATTTTTAGATTTTAAATGTTTATACCATGATTACCAACACATAGTTTAGTATAACTGAAGAAAATAATCTCATACCTTTATATAGTAAGACCACATCAACTATTTCACACTAAGCAAGTTATGTAGGATGAGAAAAAAAGAAGAAAATTCAGGCCATGTATATGTTCTGGCATTTTATCTCAGGATCCTCTAGAACAGAAAATATTTAATACTAATTCAGATAACTTACAGAAATAGGAGATTTGGTAGCCCCAAGTCTTTGTTTTAGATTAGTTATGTGTACATCAGATGCGTTAAATTATATTTCTTGTCAGTTACTATAAAATGACATGGAAGAATTGAGAATACTCAATTTTCTCACCGAGCTCCAAATACTACTTATATAACTACATCTTATATGTGCATATCATTATGTAATTAATACAAACAGTTGTTATTGAATTATAGAGTCAATCCATTTTTACCAATGAATAGAGTTTGTTTCATTAATTAAGTTTAATAGTTTGATGTTATGCTTTTCTTTATTATGCAATCTCAGTACCTGCTAACTAACTCATTTTCATTAATTATTAAACACACAAAACTTATTAAACATTTTATAGTGCATATTGGTTCACACTTTTCTAGTACAAAATTTTAAAATGGGTCATCTCAAAATACTTGATTTAATAAACAGCTTAAGTTGATAAGACCTTTTATAATGCCAAGTGTCTATAGAATGATTCACCAAGTGTCTATAGAATAATTCAGATAGTATCAGAAAGATATTTACAACATTACTATATAATGCAAAGATATAAAACCTTGAAAGAAAATATTGTATATTTTGTAATAGCTTTAAAGAAAGAATACAAAGATATAGATATCACAAAACAACAAGATGTCCATTAGTGTCCAAAATGAATATAACAAGTATTATCAAGGCAAACCATTTCAGCTTATGGATATATGAAATTCATTTAAATTATTTATAGAACTTGAATATCCTGGAAGTCTTCCCACACCTTTTAGACTTTAATCAGGTATCTGACTTTCTTGAAGAAAAGAATCATCCTTATGTGATTTACTATCCTTTGGCTGTACCTTAATAAAGACTCATAATCATTGAGTACTTTCTTTGCCCCCTCTACCAAGGTATTTTTGGGCAATTGATTAATCTCAGGCATCACTTACACCTTTCTGTAATTATTTCATTTAAAATTTGTGTGTTTATAACCTCTCTGTTTTTTATGTGAGCTCTAGAAATACCTATCTTAATTCTTGCTTTTGTCTTTTATCTAAAAGATGTAACTCCTATTGTCATTGATATATAAAGATCTTTGTCGGTGGTATATTTCACACATATTTTTCTTTATTATGTGTACATCTCAGTTAGTATTAGTAACTTATTTATCAGTAACAAGCAATCTTATATGTCAGTAACTTAAAATACCCTTCCTCACCATGGTACACATTCTTTGTAGGTAGACAGATTAATGGATTTCTTATAATTGACCAAAGATCCAAGCTAGCAAATCAAGGGCCATTGTGAATGCTGATGGCCATATTGCCAAAGAAAATTTTATCTTTGAACTCTTTCATGAAGAGAAGATAATGCTGAACTAGAAGAAACATATGTGTTTCTACACATACTCCTTACTCAGAATCACAATGCACTCAACTGTTCCTAGGACTGGAGGAAAGTGAAATCAACAAGTACAGCTGGAAGATTATACCAAAAGGATAGGACATGAAAAACATGGGGGGAGGAGGCCAGAAGGTCAATATTGCAGTCTTTCTTTATAAAGTCAACAAAGGGAAACACTGGCTTAAGAAAATCATTTAGTTAAAAATAGATCAGACAGAAAATAAGAAATCTACTCAATCTACTTAGATGCTTTTATGCATCTTATATTCTTATGATTTTTTTCAACACTTGGATGAGAATATTGTCTTTCACCAGAGTACATTCAGGTTCTGTTCAAAATATCCAATGATTATCACGTGAAAACATTTCAATAGAACATGTCTTCTTTTAGGAGTATCCAAGTGATTTATGAATGGTGATTAAAATACCAAGGAACAAATCAAATTAAGTTAAAGGGAAAATAGTAGTTTTTAAATTATTTGGAAAAATAAAAAGAAATCTGAAAACATTTGGTTATCTAATACACAAATGTGTATGGAGAAGTGAGAAGGCATTAAATCCAGCTATTGCAAAAGACAAAAATAAAAAGACAGAGAAATGGTTCCTTTTTGATTTTAAATAAACCATGTAGTGAAACTACAATGCAGTGGATTTTACTATTTACATTATTATGGGTCAGTGATCCTATTTGTATCAAGAATATTGAACAGTATAGTATAAATGTGCTCTGATAGGATAATTTTGCTCTTAAAATGTATTATCATATTAAGAAAAAATATTGTTTTATTTTATACTCCAGACACAGTATTATAAGGACCTTTGGAAGGACAAACATCATATAGTTCTAACTATAAAGTTCTATCATCTATTTAAACAAATTTGTATCTATACATTTGTCATATAAATTTCCTAATTATTTTATGCATGTCCACTGAAGTGTATATATACAATAGAAAGCTACTTAAATAGAACACACACACACACACACACACACATATATAGTGAAGAAAGGGAAAAAATGGTATGGTATTTTCATGTCAACTCACCCCAGAAATCACTGAGCATAATAGAGACTCATACTTCCAATTATTTTGATAAATCTGTTTTGCTTTTATAACTGTATCAACATTATTGCCCCTTAACAGGGAAGAATTTCCATTTTCATGTCTGTTAGAATAAGGTTGACAGAGTAGAGAGAAAGGGGACTTTTGATCAGTGTAAGTCTTGACAGTGCTAAGTAGACTCTATTGGAAAAGTAGATGTAAATAACACCGTGCTGGCATCACTGCTGATCTGGGAATTAAAAGTGCAACACTTGCTCCCTTAGCCTCCTGTTAGAATAACAGTTGTGGTCTTTTCAAAGCCAAGGGGAGCAATATTGCATAGATTGTAGGAAATTTTCCTCTGGAAATCTGTTTACTGTTAAGGAATGGGATTCAGCATGTGTGAGAAACTGGCTAATTTAGTAAAAATATGGCAACTTTCCTTATAGAGTCTTAACAGAAAGTCTATGATAGTTTGCATTTAATTGTTTTGTGGCTTGTAATGTAGTCATACAATTATACCATAAATTCCAGGGCATGCTGCCAGAATGGCATGGGCATAAATTTACAGAGTGAAGGTCAATAGACAGGTGAAATATGATAATGCCTTCACATTTATAATATATTGACACACAACTTATATATTAGTCTGGATTTCACAATAATGATATAACAATTTCAAAATAGGATTTTTTTCATACATGGACATTCATTTTTAAAGCCATATATAGCAAAACCACAAAGGACAGCCAGGCTGAGTCAGTCACTTGAAATATAAGAAAACAAGGGAAAGTTCTAGACTTTCCAACAAATGGGGTAAATGGGTGCATCCCAATGAGTCATACAACATATGAAATGTGTTCTTTTGTGTTTAATTTTGCTGTGTTATTTACTTTTTGTCTCTCTCTCTCTCTCTCTCTTTCTCTGTAGTGTATGTGTGTTATAGTGTGTGATGGGATGTATGTATAGTGTATACACATTTTTAACATTTTTATTGGTGCATATTCACTGTATATCATGACAGGTTTAATTTTTATTCAAGTCTATCATTACTTTGATATATATTTTATATAGTATATAATTTCATTCAGGTATATATAAATGCATATGTATACACATCTTGTGTATTCATAGTCAAAAATTTTTCAAATGAGAGTAAACATGCAATAATTGCTTTTCCAAATCTGACCTATTTCACTTAAATAATGAATGACCTCCACTTGCATTGATTTTCTAGTAAATGACATTAATGCATTCTTGTTTGTGGCTGAATACAGCTCCATTGAGTTTATATACCATATTTTTTAAACCATTCTTCTACTGACAGGCACTTAGGCTGATTCTATAACTTGTGTATTGTTAATAGTACTTCAGTAGTCTTAGATTTGAGATAATGTCTGTGGTATGATGATTCAGAGCCCATCAGGTATATACACAAATTTGCATAGCTGGGTCATGTGGTAGTCTCTGTACAACACACATGGTGGTTTTCAAAAGGCTGCACTGGCATATATTTCACCAGTAATGCAGATGGGTTCATGTCCCTTCTCATCTGCAGGAGCACATGCTTCCTTAATGGTAGCCCTTCTGACTAGGGTGAGATGGAATCTCAATGTACATTTAATTTGCATTTTCCTAAAGGTAAAGCTATTGAACACTTTTTTATGTGTATGGTCCTTTATACCTCATCTTTGAGAGACAGTCTATTTTATTAGGGTTTTTTGTGGGGTTTGGTGTTCAGTTCTTTGAGTTCTTTGCAAATCTTGATATTATTCCTCTATGAGATATTTAGCTAGCAAAGATTTTCTTCCATTTTGTAGGCTGTCTCTTCACTTTGATGAGTATTTCTTTTGATATGTAAAAGACTTTCAACTTTATGCAGACCCATTTGTTGATTGTTGGGATTATTTCCTATGTTATTGGAGTCCTTTTTTTTTTTTTTTTTTTTAACTCAGAAAAATCCAGCTTTGACTGGCAGGTATTTTTCCTATTTTTTTCTAAAAATTTTAGCTCCCAAATTAAGGCATTTTATTTTTGTGCATTGTGAGAGATAAGGAACTATTTTCTTCTTTATTTTGCTGTGTTTTGTTTTTTTTTTTTTTTTTGAGAAAGGCATTAGGAAAAATATCTCATTCCTGTGAGTATGATTCCTGTAATGCCAAATATAGTGAGGAGGACTGTAAGAGTAATCACTAATTTTATTTGATGATATCCTATTTCAAGTAAATCAGATTTTGATCTAATACCTGGGGAAGTAATGATCATAGGTAATAATTTCCCTCCCTTGATGTAAAACAAAAGTAAAACAAAAGCCATTCATAATACAATTCTTCATCTAGTGACATGTATTAGTCATGGATAAAAATGGGTGTATATAATGAGTCAACATTACTTAGCCATGGTCCTATAGATCTGCTCAAATGGTGCTTATGAATGTATCTGTGAATGTGCTTCTAAAAACTTTAAGCCTTTGAATTGCTGGACAATTGAAGCAACTCTCTGTCCCCTGGATCCTCAGAGAAAGCATGCATTGTTCAGTTTGCTTAGTGCTAGAGTAGAACAAAAAAGAAAAAGCTGTCTATGCTGAAGGCTTTAGCTGGGGCATTGATCTTCACTTGCTCTCAGTCATAACATACTGGCCTTCCTTCTGGACTGGAAACTGCATTTATTCTCTAGCCTGTGTGTGTCTGTCTTTCTCTGTGTGTCTGTCTTTCTCTTTATCCCTTTTTACATTTGCATCCCAGTGTAGACCCACTGAATATATATTTTTTGAAAATAAAATTCTGAAAATTTTATTTTTATATTTATTTATTTGTTATATTTTCATCTAATTCTAGAAGGATGAGGGGAAGATAAAACATATTCAACAGGCTCGCTGATTTAATTTTTCTGAAGTAATGACTAATACATTAGGGTGATGAATATTTAAGTTATACAAGTTTATGGAACTTAAGTATTTTTTTAAATCCCATGCTATACAAGTAATTTTAAAAGTCATATCTATTTTCACAATATTAATTCTGACTGTCCATGAGCTTGAGAGGTATTTCCATTTTCTAGTGTCTTCATTTTTTTTATTCAGTATTGTAGAGCTTTCATTGAAGACTTTTTTTTTTTTTTGTCACCTTCTTGGTTAAATTTATTTCTGGGTATTTTATTTTGTTTGAACCTATTTTGGATGAAATTATCTATCTTACTGATTATTTTCTCAATGGATCTTCATAAAACTAGAAAAATATGTTGTAAATTCATATGGAAGCAGAAAAAGGCTCCAAATGCCTAAAGAAATATTTCACAGAAAGAGCAATTCTAGGGATATTGCAATATCCAATCTCAAACTGCATTACAGAGCCATAGTAACACAAAGCAAGTCAGGCATGGAGGAATGTACCTTTAATCCCAGTACTCAGGAGGCAGAGTTAGGAAGATCTCTGAGTTTGAGGCCAACCTGAAACTGCATAGTGAATTCCAGGTCAGCTTGGGCTAGAGTGAGACCCTACATCAAAACAAACAAACATACAACAACAACAACAACATATCAAACAGACAAAAAAGTCATGAAACTATCACAAAACAGATACACAGACCAATGGAATGAAGTACAGAACCCAAACACAGGTCTGGAACTATTGGGTTAGTTGAGAGATGCTGTCTTTATAAATGAGGTGGAGAGTGGTAGAGGAAGACATCCAGTGCCAACCTCGGGCATACATGTGCATAAACTCACACATGCAGATGCACCTGCATATATGCACAAAACCACACACATATGTCCATGCATACACACTCACGATATACACAGAGAGAGTGAAAGAGAGAGCCCAGAAAGAAATCCATATAGTGACAGTATGGAGACAGAAGTAGAAGGATTGCTATGAGTTCAAGGCCAGCATGGAGTTACATAGTGAGTTTCAGGTCATCCTGGGCCAAATGGAGACCCAACCTTGAAAAAAAAATCCTTATTAAACAATTAAACATGAAATAATCCCCCAGCTTGACAAATCAAATGGGACTGTATGAATTAAAAAGATTTCTGCACAGCAATGGAAACAGTCAAAAGAATGTAAAGACAGGCTACAGAATGGGAGAAAAAATATTTGCTAGTTATATATCTATAGATAGATACAGAGACAGAGATAGCAATGTATAGGACTCAAATAACTAAATATCAAAAATCCAAACAACCCAATCAGAAAATTGGATAATGAGATAAGATTATTCTGAAAAGATAAAGTAAAATAAACATGAAAAATTATTCAACCGCATTAGTTTTCAGAGAAATGCAAATAAAAACTACATTGAGATTCCATCTTACCCTAGTCAGCATGGCAGTCACTAAGAAAATAAGAAACACTAAATGCTACTGAAGATACAAACTAAAGGAAACTCACACACACCATTGGTAGGAATGTAAACTATTGCAACTACTAAATCAATCAGCATGTGGCTCCTCAACAAAAAAAAAAAGAATCAAATCATATGAATCAAATTCAGATTCAGAAAGGCAAACATGATATGTTTCATCTCATTTGTGGGAGTTTTTACAAATACATGAAAACTTTCATGTTTTTCTGAAGTGAGCTTGGCTGTACAGGGAAACAAAACAGGGTGTCGGGAGAAGAGGGAGGATAGGGAGTTATGGAAGTATATGCTCAAAGTAAATTATGAAAATGATCTTACATAAACTGTATAATTAAAAATAATAATCAAATAAAGTAACATATAAACAAAAATTATAAAATTTGTACTACCATTAAATGCAGCACTTCTTGATATTTATTAAAGTACATAATAATTGACATATTTAACTATGGAAAGATACATTGTATTAATAAAACTTTGTGGACTTGAGAGAATTTATTTTCATGTAGTTTCTAAGAAAATGAGCAAAGTGGGCTGGAGAGATGGATTACCACTTAAGGCCCCTGCCTGCCAAGCCTAAGAATGCCAGTTAGATTCTCCAGGTCCCATGTTTAGCCAGATGCAAAATGTGATGCAAGGGCACAATGCCACACTTGCCCACAAGGGGGCACATGTGTCTGGAGTTCATCCACAGAGGCTGGAAGGCTGATGGCATACCAATTCTCTCTCTGCTTCTTCCTCTCTCTCTGTTTCTCTGTCTCTCTGCCTTTCAAAAAAAAAAAAAAAAAAAAGAAAAAAAAGGAAAGAAAATGAGCAAAGTGTAACATTTCATTATCTTATGATTCTATAATTCTAAACTTTTATCAAGCGGAAAAAAGCACAAATTGAATATTATGAATGAATTCTTGCCTACATACAGGAATATAAATTGCATGCACCATAAGTTTTTGCTTTTGAACTTAAGTCTCCTATATGGTGCAGGCATCAACAAAGAAATGGATGTGTAATCAAATCTGGACAATTCACTTCCATACAATTTTAAATTTCAGAATCCCTTTCAGTCCTAAAATACTAGAATATTGATATTCTAAGGAAAATCATACAGTTGAGATGAGTTGTCACTAATGTAAAACAATATGAAGAAAAAAATATTTTAATAATAGATATCTGATTCAGAAAGCTATCCAGACATTCATGGAACCTCATTTTTCCATATTCTAAATGGTTACTAACTATAAGGATATATGTATTGGTGTAACCTATTAGAACTATTTTTTTCTTTTTCCATTTGTTCATTTTGGATATCAAGGCATGTGTAATACAGAAATATTTTATGACAACACAAACCAGTGTTATTTATTTATTAAATCACTTGTTGAATGCTCATTTTTATGCCAAGCAATGGGAAGAGAGCAGTGACTAGATTTGCAATGCTTCTGAATCGCCACCGAGACATTGTTGCTCTTAGTTCTTAGCAACCACTGCCATGGTGACGAATACCTTCTGAGGAGTTGAAATTCAACTTCCTGCATTATTGTTGATCCCAGACATAAACTGAGAATTTTTCAGAGCTGCCAGCATCAATTGATGAGAATTTGTTCACATGATGAAATAAATATGTGTGTGTGTGTATATATATATCATTATTAGGCAGAATGATAATATCATCCTATTGGAAGAGAAGAAAATAA
Source organism: Orientallactaga sibirica (assembly GCA_036365145.1). Lineage (NCBI taxonomy): Eukaryota > Metazoa > Chordata > Mammalia > Rodentia > Dipodidae > Orientallactaga > Orientallactaga sibirica. The sequence goes on from JAEOAD010000001.1 coordinate 61,453,410, forward strand.
GGCAGAACGTAGTGACAATGAAAGAAATTATGTAAAAAACAAAATAAGAATTTTTATTTTCATCTTAGAACATTTTAAGTACTTTTAAAAATCATTAAATGGTTTTACTTGGCACACTGAGGTTGAAATGTCATTCATTTTGGCTATTACAAGTAGAATTTGTTTTTAATTGTTGTCATACTTCTGCCCTCTTTCCCTCATCCCCTCAATTCTGATCTCCCATGGCTCATCTGTTTATGCTCATTATTAGTAAGGGTTCAATCTTTGAATGTTTATTTCCCATTTGCCCCACATCCTTAGAGATATTACATTCTAAGACCTCCATAGCAGAGAGAATATATGGTTTGGGTCTTTTTGAGTTTGAGTTACTTCACTTAAGGTGATTCCAGATACACCTAGTTTCATGCAAATTTCCTAATTTCATTTCTTCCACACAGCTGCATAGAATTCTCTTTTGGTATATGTACCATACTTTTCCTTATACACTCATCTGTGGATAGGCTTTTTGGATGACTTTAATTCTTCATTATTGTAAATAGAGTTACAATAAGCATGGATATGCAAAAATACTCCAGAGTTGTATAGCTATGTTGCATTGGAGTCCTATTTCTAACACACTGACTTCTGTAATGGCTGTCCTAGTTTGTACTCCCAGCAGAAGTGAAGCAGATGAGGAGTGCTCTTACCCCACATCCTCACCAGCATCTATTCTCTGAGGCAGATAGAGAGAAAGATAAAGGGAGAGAAGTATATTCTTTATTCCCCTCATATAGTCATTTCAAGCTATTTTAAACCGCATAGTAACATTTGAGTGAGAGTTTAGTGAAAACATATAATGCATATAGCATACCTGACCATAAGAAGACTAGGCTGGGAGTCTTAGCTGATCATAATATATTTTTAATTTATTGATTTTTTTTTTATAAATAGGTTGCACTCATGGACTCCCCTTCTACTCTGCCCCATTCCTGCAGAGGATCTTTGATGGGGTTATTGTTATTCATTGTTTTGAACTTGCCTGCCCACAGACATTTAACTTTCAAGGAGACTGGATTTCTGAGGTTCTTAGGAGCACATTAGAAATAGGGATCTTTAGGGTAGGAGTGATTTTAAGAGTGGGGATGAAGGGAATAAAAGTAACACACAAAATTCAACTGAGAATCTACTAAGCAATAGCCATGTGGCTATTACATATATAAAGGTTAATCTGAAATAAGAGTTTACTCCTGTTTTTAACAGCATGAAAACAGATTAGTATTCACATGCCTTATACAGTTTAAGCTTTAATAGATCCTCATTTTGCATGCAGTTACTCCCAATGCTTTGCTCATTCTGGCCCAATCAGATATTGTCTCATGCTAAAATTTTTGTAAACCTGCTAAAAAAATGGCTCTAAGCATAAATAATACAGAAATGCAAATAAAATTAAAATTGTATTACTGTAGATATAAGTAATCTGTGTCTAGATAATTATTGATTTCTACATTTTAAAGTATGGAGATTATTATTAACATCTTAATGTTTTGTTTAACTTAACTGTTTTGGTCATTTTATTAAAATGATCCTCTCCAGATGTAATCGTTAAAGCTTGGCAAAGTAGGGATGCTGCAGATTCCTCCATTATCAAGAGATGTAACCTAAGCCTTTCTGCTTTGACTTAACTCTGGGAAGTTGCTAGGCTGCTCAAAACTGTCAACATGAACAAAAGCTCTCTTTCTTGGAATGCTGCCGGTGAGGATACTCCATGTCAGAACACAGCACCTTGTAGAAGCCCTGGTCATATGTAAATATCAGAGATCACTGTTCCAGTGACAAACATCACACAGGTCCTACTCAATACCAAACACCAGTCACATAAGGGGGATATTTTGGACTTCCAACTCAACAAACTGAGATGTATCTGCATTCAGTGACATGGCAAATCCCATAAAAGAATTTTGCAGTTGAGCTGACTCAGCTCACAGAATCAATCATATTTGATTAGTAAATTATTATTGTAAGCTATGATCTTTCAAAGTTGCTTATTACTCAGCAATGAGTACTTAGAAGTTCAAGTATAAATTGCAATTCAGAGTCATCAAATTCTCATCAAGTTGGTTTGTCTTTTATTGATCATATATTTTAATAAATTTATTTTTAAATGTGTTGTGAATAATTATTATCTATCATTCTCTTACTGCGTAATAACACATTGGGACTTCTTATCTGATCTAACAAAACAATAACTTTGTACCAACTAATCAACTCTTCCCATCCCCCCTCTTCACTACTCTTGCTAGTTCTTGGTAATCACTATTAGACTCAGGATGTCTATAAAATCAGGTTTTTAAAAATCCTCATCTGCATGAGAACATTTATCATGTGTCTTTCTATGTCTCTTTTACTTCACTTCATATAATGGTCAGCAGTCCCACCCATGTTGTTTCCATTTGACATGGTTCCATTCTTATTTATGGTGGATGAGTGTTCTATTGTGTATATCTACCACATTTTAAAAACCCATTTAACATTCAGTGGCAGGTTTTATTCCTTGGCTATTGTTGTTAGTGCTGTAATAAGCATGAGACACAGATGTCTTTTTAACATACCAATTTCATTTCCTTTGGCTATATATCCACGACTGTGGTGGCTGGATCAATGTAGTGGTTCTATTTTTATTTTTTTCAGGAACCGCCATACTGTTTTCAATAGATAAGCATAGCAATAGCTCTGCTCAGCATATTGCAGACACTCTTGCAATAACAGTACTCCCATTAGTTACCAAATGATAATAAAAGATGAGTATATTCCTATTTTGATAGCAAAGAGGACAGGAAAGAGATGGAGAGAAGATGCTGCCAGATCCCTCTTGTTTTCCCCTCCCTTGAGCACAGGACACATGCAGCCAGGAAACTGAAGGCAGTGGAATGTAACTGGCACTGGTAATGCTGATATATTCTTTTCAGTGCCAGAACAGTCTTTTGGCTATATCCACAGTACTGTTGCCCAAACAGAGGATCTTCTGTTTTAAGGCTGAGCATGGCAATGATTCCAGTCTTTCCCCTTCTTTTACCATTTAAATTACTAGAAAACATTTCCATATTTTGCTTTCTAAAGAATTTTGTATGAACAGAAATGATACCTATATTTACAACTTATAAGAGATAATCCTCACAACAATTGTACAAAGGACAGTGCTATGTATTGTCCTTAATCAGCAAATTTAAAAGCATTAGGGTTCTTTCTAAGATACTCCTTGTTTTCACTAATGCCATCACCCTTTGGGCCCTTGTTTTCTTCTTATGGTATTTAGAACACTAATGCACCATGTGCTGAAATCATAGCCCTTGGTACTCAGAAGCATAAAGCAGAAGTAACAGGCTGAATCAGTACTGATCTTGGAAAACACAGTCTGCTTACACAGAAGTCTAAGAGAGAAAATTGGCAATAGTGAAGAGAGCAGACAGCTTCATGGAGAGTGCCTCAGTGGGAAAACCACTGATGAAGCACACAATAGTTGAAGGCAAATGATGGCATGGTCCATTTTTCCATGGAGATATTTTAGAGGAATTTTGGTATCCGTCTATCTGGGCTATTTAAATGAAGGCTGCCTAGATGTAATAGGAGGTACTTTGTCCTTGGAGTCCTTTTCAGCTGTTGCATATTGAACTAAGAACCTAGTGATTTTTATTTTTTCTGTCACTGCCAGGAGGAACTAAAATACATTTTGATCCCCATGTAAAAAAAAAAAAAAAAAAAGCATACTTTTTTGCAATTTTCTTTAAAGTTTCTTTAGCCTCCAAAAACCTTTTCACTTGTAGATGACTTGTATTTGTTAATGTTTCATCTATATTTACTAATGGAATTAATTCAATGCCTGTCATATCTAATTTTAAATGTATAGTTTATATCTTCTGAACAGGTATTTCAGTCAAATTCACAGAAGCACACAAGAGGGAACATTAAGAATGCTATTGATAATATGAATACATTGATCATATGAACACTGTCATACATTAGCTGCACAAATTTTATAGAAATGGACAGAAGGTAAGATGGGATGAGAGAAATGATACAGATTTAGCTCCAGTGGAAACAGTATTTGCAGGGTCACTCTACTACTTTCTACTCATCTGCACGTGGTCAGGTGGCATATTATGTACACACGTGGAAGACATTTTTGTCAGGAATAGTTTATCATCAGGAACATATGCAGTGCAAAGTCAGTTGCTATGGAGAAAATAGGGATTTTCAAAAATATGAGTTGCAAATTTGTGATAGGCAAAAGTTAATAGCATAATTATTAACTTAACCATACTTCCAAATGAAATCAAGTTATCATATTCATTACTTTGATTATTCACAATAAGTCCTTCAGAGTCATCAAGCATAACATAATCACATAATCAATTCTGTGTCAATTTAGGTTTTAAGTAATTCAAATGTAGAATTGTCAGCCTAATAATCTCAAGAGTATCCTGAAAGGATGAATGCATATTTTCAAAGGCTTACCAAGTTGGAGTTAAAATTTAATCTATCGCTTTGGCAAATGACCTTTCTGTATATAATTTAAGTTATAAAAGATCTTTACCAAAATTCTTTTCAGTTGACTTATTATCTCAGTGCCTGATATTTTCTCATTTTTCTTACAAATGCCTAAGAAAGGATTAGACACAAGATTAGTTATTAATAAATGCTGGTGATTTATTAAAACAAGGCCATAAGACTGATAATTTTCACTCTTTGAAACTCAGACTTCATAACTCTAAAAGACCAATCACTCTTGAATCGATTGTACTATTAGCACTGATTACACTGAAATTGGACAGATGGCTCTGACTGCCCTCTCTAGTGTTCCTGGTCAGTGAATGGAAGAGCAAGATTTTCACTATTCAAAGTATGTAAATGTACATATATGTGCATAAATCTATCTCTAATTCTAATTATAAAAAATTGCTGTAATTAATACTTTGTGAAACAAGGCAATTGCAATTTACATAGGTGAGGCAAGTTTCTTAGGCTTTTTCTTTTATGTTAGAATAAATTTGACAAAATGTCTCCAACTTTTTTTAGCCTAAAACCTACATATAATAAGTAATGCCTGGCTCAGTTAGAATTATCTTAGCTATAAATAGTTTAAAATAAATGTAATACTATATTAGTGAAATGTCATTGTTTGTAATAACATTGTTAATATTATTAATAAATATAGGTGCAGATACAGATAAAATGACATGGCTATAATAGAGATATTGTTTTAAATTTTACTTTTGAATTCTATAATGCATTTTGGAAATATATTCATGGTTAACAGAAATATAGCTTTAATCTTTATTTTCTAATTCATAATTATTTTCTAATGTAGCTCACATTATAAAACTATTTTAAGAGTGCAGCTTCATGTAATTTTACAAATGAATGTAAAACAAACAACAAATTAATAAATTTAAAATATTACCAACAATACCTTTCCTTGTCATTTACTTACCCAGTCAGAATATTATTATAATTTAGATCTTCATGAACAAATTAACTTTTTAAATGATTATTTTTAAATTAGTATACAAATAGTTATTATGATGACATTCTCACACACATTTCAGTTTAGATGTATCTCTTCACCCCATCTTCTCCATCTTCCTCCCCCTTATATCATCCTCATTTCCCTTTTCATGTCATATGTGTCCTTGTGCTTCTATCCCAGCATCTATTTCTACCCTTCCTTGAACACATAGCTAACATTTTAGACGTTACCCACATTTGCTCCCATTTGTATACATAAATATAAATATTACAAGCTAGAACACACATCTGATAGAAAATGGGTCATCCTGATCTTCCTCAGTTTGGGTTTTCTTGGTTAATATTATTCTTTCCAGATTCCTCCATATTTCTGCACACTTCATAAATTCATTTTCTTTGCTGCTTAGTAAAGTTCCACTGCATATGTTACCAAATTTCATTATCATTATCATTTTCATTTTCAAGAGCCCTGACTGTTACCTTCACCTTGTTATGTTTCTCAACTTCAAAATTATTAGGTAACCTGCAGAGTGATGCTCAAAAATTGTGTTGAATATCTTGTTTTCTTTTTGTTTGTTGAGTATAACATCCATTGACTGACATTCATGTCTGTATTTTCTTACTACAGTGATAGCACACTATTACAGTTTTCTTGTGTTATAATTCCTCTATATATATGAGCTGGCATACCTTTCTACAGAAGCATGTCTCTTTCTACTACTCTACTTTTTTATACCTTTACACTCTCCTTTGTTCCCTCCTCCTTTCTTTTTAAGAAATGGGTTCTCATTACAATATTAAAATATATTGTGAATATCATTTTTCATGATGCTAAAATTATCCCGGGTTTGTTCATTTGATTGTTTCTCCTACTTGGATAATTCCAATTTCATTTCTTTGTTCATTTCCCTTTTCTGGAACCAGACATTTGCGTATACATAGCACTTTAAGCTGTCCTAAAGTCAGTTAATTATAAAGGAATTTCTTTTAATCATGGTAATATCTAACAACCAAACTATGACCATAAAATATGCAGCTCCCTACACAGGGCCTACCAGCTTATGCTGCATCAATGACAGGACAGTAGACAACAAAATCAGTGCACTTTTGAAATAAAATACCCATGATTTTATCTCCAATTAAAATCAGTACATCAGGACTCTGTCATGCCTTGGGTCATGTTTTTACCTCCTCAGTGTTGGTGTTCCCAGTTCTTTTTTTTTTTTTTTTTTTTTTCGAGGTAGGGTCTCACTCTAATCCAGGCTGACCTAGAATTCACTATGTAGTCTCAGGGTGGCCTTGAACTCATGGCGATCCTCCTACCTCTCCCTCCCGAGTGCTGGGATTAAAGGCATGCGCCACCACGCATGGCTGTGTTACTGGTTCTTAAAGGATCAAAAATGAGTAATGATGTTCAAAGTATTTTCCTTCCAATAAAACACAAAATACTTCCCACATGATTACAATCAATTTAATGCCACACACAAACATTTTATGTAAATTTATATAATTCTTTCTAGTTTTCTCTTCTTTTGTGATGTTAAAAATTCACAATCAGAAGAGTGTCCAAGATTTGATAGAAGGAATTATTTTAAAAACTCTATTCTTCCACATTGTTTGAATTTACCTTTAAGCCTTTCATTTTGCTTCTTTTTATACAAAATTTACATGTTGCAAAAATACCCAGGAAGTAAATGACTACCTTCTTGGGTCCCTGTTTACATTCTTTGTTTACATGCTTTGGCTCTTCTGTCTCTCACTTTGTAGGGGAAAAACTGTAAAATCTAAGTTGTTTAATATGAGAAATATCTGTGAGTGGTTTGTTATGTCACAGTAAACAACTGATACAACCACATTATGTGGTTTTTATTCCAAATTTCAAGCAGGCAAAATGTTCCTTTCAGACAAAGGACATCCTTTGATATTTAGCTGTAATGTGAGACTTTAACAATGTATTTCTTATGTTCACTCAGTATAAAATGAAAAATGGTCCTTCACATTTCACATACTATCCATGATTGTCTCATCTAATTTTTATGAGAAATTAATGACAGTTTATAGAGATGTTTAGGATTCAAGGAGAAAACATAAATTCCTATGTATGTTGTTTAGCAACATGGGAAAAATAATAAGGATCCTGTAGAGTTGTTTTACTCTACACCTATTTTGTAGTATGTGAATAATTAAACTTTATATCTCTACTACAGATACCATCAATAATTTTCTTTTGAATAAAATCATGCTGGAGAGATGGTTCAGCAGTTAGAGGACTTCCTATACAAGCATGAAGGACTGAGATTTCCTGAGTTGGAATTTCCAGAACTCAAATAAACAAATGAGCATGGCTATGCATGTCTGCCACACCACTCTTGTAAGGAGCAAAACATGAGAATTGCCAGGACTAAAGAACCACAAGTTCTGGTATCAGTAAGACTCCATTACCAGGAAAAATTAGGCAGGTGACCTAAAGTTTCTTGAACTTATTAGCTAATTGTGCTTTATAGATATTTCCCCATTTCCACTTGCTGGTTATACTGGAATCCACCTGTTCTTAGGAACTTTAGATGAACCTTTTGCTTCCCTTCCCTTTCTCCTGTATAGATGATTATACTTTAATTTTTTAAATGTTTACAGTCTGCCTTTACTTAAATTTTGGAAAACTTATTACTTAGTGATGTTTTAGGAGTGATCCATATATATTAGATTTTAATATTATAATTGAACTCCATATGAAATTACTAAGAGAAATTAAGACTATATTATGTTGCCAATGTGATTATTCTAACTTTTCAACCTATGAAATATTTTTATTAATAAATTATTTACTCTACATATAGTGATGAGAAAATTACCAAATTGGGGTATGTAAGAAATGTTTCATACTTTTAAAAATAGCCATCGTTAAAGGAGAAGGAAGAATAAAGCAGTCAGTAGACAGATTTCCATAGTTCGGCTCATGGCAACCAAAAATGGTAACTGATTATTTGTTTTATTCTATATGATGACATAATTTTGAATGGTTTCTCTTTCAAATAATTTTATATGTTTTACTATGAGATTTATATTAGCTATAACATCCATATTGACTGACTTATGTATAGTAATGTTATTTGCCACATAATATATTATAGAAAAATCCCTATTCTTGCAAAATATATGATGATGTGTTTACAGTAAAAATAGCATAAATTGGGCTGGAAAGATGGCTTAGCAGTTAAGGAACCTACCTCCTAAGCCTAAGAACACTGGTTCCAATCTCCAGCGGTTCCAATCTCCAGGTCCCACGTTTAGCCAGATGCAAAGTGACACAAGGGCGCAATGCCACACTTGACCACAAGGGGGGCGCAAACATCTGTATTTTGTTTGCAGATGCTGAGAGGCTGCTGGCGCACCCATCTCTGTCTGTCTTCCTCTCCCTTTCTCTCTGTCTCTCTCTGTCTCTCTCTCTCAAAAAAAAAACAAAAAATAGCATAAATTTTGTATTCTACTTATATATGCATGAACAAATACATATATATGAACAAACACACACACATATAGTTATTTCTACATATGTGAGTGTTTCTATAATTACATCCACACACACTATATATATATATATATATATATATATATATATATATATATATATATGTATGTATGTGTGTGTGTATATATATATATATAGAGAGTTACATATGCATGTGTGTAGATTATAATCATTAAAACAAAATTTTGTCAGTCTGAAAAAGATAATCAAATTCTCCAATGGAGAGAGAAGTTAGTACTAGATATATGGGATGGCCATAGATATTTTAGAGGGAATTTTATATGCATAGGCCCTCTTCTTGCCCACATTTAGTGGTGTGTTGATCTTGGAGACTGAGCTCATTTTTTTACATGATTTTGACTTATTTCCCAGTTCCAGCAATGAGTTCAATTCCACTGAGTGGATCTATTAGCTGAATCAAGAGCAGTTGATGGACAATGAACCCGAAGGGAAAATCGGCCAATCACACCTCACCAGGGCCCCAGCTGAAACCATAGAGTAATGAGGGGAAGGGCAAGAGTACAGCATTCTTGGTGATCAGGACACCAGAAAAAGGCTAAAGGAGATAAACACAGAGAACATCCAACTCCTATTAAGCCAGATATCCAGAGACACAGAGACTCCCAAAACCTCATCACTGAAGTAGAACTAAAATGACCCCAACGTGGCTCAGGGAAATTCACAGAAGAGGGGGTGAAAAGAATGTTAGAACCACAAGTTGGGGCATTATGCACAGAGACTTGGCTTTTCCCCATAACTCTTGACTACTCCACAATGCATGACCCACATTCCCCATGGAGGACAGGGAGGAGGATAATGGAGTCACTATTATGAATGTAAAATTAGAATAATATAAATTAAAAAATACTTGCAAAAATATTCATTACAACAGGAAACTCATGTAGCTAAATAAACCAGTTCTAGACTAGATGGTATTTTAGTTTGTGGATTTACCTATTTATTTTGGCCATCCTTATAGAAACCATTATAAGGAATTTAATGTATTGCATCCCATTAATGAGTGTTGTTTTATCCACCCTAGTCTGTTTTATCACTCTGTTTCCATATATATTTAAAAAATTCACTTTTAATTTTTTAATTATTTATTTATTTGAGAGTGCAATAGAGAGAGGGAAGAGGAATAGGCAGAGAGAGAAAATAAGTGTGCCATGGCCTCCAGCTTCTGCAAATGAACCCCAGTCACTGTTAAAAAAATAAAAATAAAAATAAACCTCTAGGCTTATGCACCACCTTGTGCATCTGGCTTACTTGGGTCTTGGAGAATCAAATCAGAATCTTTTGGCTTTGGAGGCAAGGACGTAACTACTAAGCAATCCCTACAGGCTGAAAACCATATTTATTAATCAATGTCAGAACTACAACCAACAAAGGATATTAGAAATACCTTAGGAAAGGCTGGAGAGATGTTCCAGAAATTAAAGTGCTTGTCTGCAAAGTCTAAAGCCCTAAGTGGATTCCCCAGTACCCATGCAAAGCCAGATGCACAAAGTGGCACATGCATCTGAAGTTCATTTGTAGCAGCTGGAGACCCTGGCACATTCATCTCTCTGTCTCTCTCTTTCTTTCTTTCTCTCTCTCTCTCTCTCTCCTTGCAAAAATAAATAAATAATTATTAAAAATCCACACTAAAAAGAATAAAAACCTGGGCTGGAGAGATGGCTCGGTAGTTAAAGACCCTTGCTTGCAATGCCTAACAACCTGTGTTAGATTCCTCAGTACACACATAAAGCCAGATGCACAAAGTGGCACATGCATCCAGAATTCATTTTCAGTGGCATGGGGTGAGGTCCTGGCATACCCTTATTTTCTCTCTCTCTCTATCTACCAGTCTCTCTCTCTCTCTAAAATATATAAATAAATTTAAAAACAAATACATTATGAAAAAGGATTACTAACAAAGAGAATATCCAAAGAAAAGGGAGTTAAATTCATTTGAATAGTTAGAGAAATAGATGATAGATAGATAAATAAATAGATTAGACAGATTATACATACATACATACATACATACATACATACATACATAGATGACAGATAGATAATAGACACATAGGTAAATAGATACATAGTAGATAGACAGATAGATAGATAGATAGATAGATAGATAGATAGATAGATAGATAGATAGATAAAGGCTTTACTGTTATTGTAACAAACAGCATCTATCAATTAAAATGGAAATATAAACTAAAGTATGTAATGATTCAGCTCTTGAGACAATGTAACTTCTGATAATACTGTGATTGTCATTGTCATTTTACTACCAAGCTTTGTATTAACTTGTACTTGTCATTAAAATAACAAAAAGCCATGACTAAGTAAAATATATGTTGCCATGATAGATTATATATAACAAAGATATTCTTTTGTTTCACCATTGACCGATATGACAATAATATCCACATATGTGGTACTTTTAGTCTTAGCAAACAGAGTAAGAGCATTGACATAGGGAAAAGAGTGTGAACAATTCACAGCTGCTAATCTGTCCTATAACTCCATTGTTTTATGTTCCATTCATATTCAATGCAAGTAAATGAAAATGACATTTTCTTCAGTGTCAGTCTTCAATCCACTGTAATTTCCATTTAAAAAGTCAAAACAAACATCAATTATTTACATAAGCATTTTAATGAATTTATACAAATATGTAAAAACTTGCAGTGATTGTAAATGCACAAGTTCAATGGATTTCCACAAACTAAACACAGCTGTGTAACCAAAACTCAGTTCAAGGAATGTTACCTCATACAATTGGCAGGAAAAAAAAATTCATATCACTTTTCACCTCATGAGAATCACATTCTTGAATTTTGTACATGCATCTTTCCGGGTTTTCACAGTTGTTATAAATATATATAATATAAGCTCTCATCATCTGGCTTCATTTTTGCATCATTCTTTGAGAAGCATCCATAATTCTCTAAGTGGTTATAATTCATTCATCCCTATTCATCAGCCTTTGCCTGAATAACACAACATATTCAGATTTTAATTTGTTACTGGCAATAGAATCATATGCAATTTTTCTTATTATTAATAGATAAATAGAATAAATATTCTTGTAATAAATTTTACTGATCATACATTTACATAAATTGGATAGTCCTGAATATGGCTAAACATGGTAATATTGCCAAAATGGGTCTAAGTACTTATTCTATCGTGTAAATACAGCCTCTAGCTTTTCCACTTTCCTTTTCTCTACGTATCTCTTTCTTTGTAATTCTTTCTGTGTGCATCTTTGTCTCTATCTCTGTGTCTCTATTTCTAACTCCTTTATTTTTCTTTCTTTAGCCAATAGCCAAGTATATGCTGTGTTGTAGTATCTCATTTGCTCTGAGTGTATGCCTAACTAAAGAATATGTGCATTGGGCTAGAGAGATGGCTTAGTGGCTAAGGTGCCTACCTGCTAAGCCTAAGAATGCTGGTTCCAATGTCCAGCGGTTCCAATCTCCAGGTCCCACGTTTAACCAGATGCAAAGTGAGGCAAGGGTGCAACTCCGCACTTGCCCACAAGGGGGCACACACATCTGGATTTCGTTCACAGCAGCTGAGAGACTTCTGGCGTGCCCATTTCTGTCTCCCTCTCCCTCTCTGTCTGTCTCTCTCTCCAAAAATAAATAAAAAAAAATAATAAAAAAGAATATGTGCATTGAAGAATATGCACACTGGGAGCATGTTGGATATTTTTTCATTATTTGAATACCTGTTATATGAAGTGAAGTACCTGTTAAGCATATTCTTTTTGAGTTCTTTATATCATATATATGATTTATATATGATTTTCATATATATCTATAGTATTGCTGGCTATTTCCTTCTTTAATTATGTCTCTTTATAACTTCAGTATCTTAACTTTAGCAACTGTAAAATGTATCAATTGTTTTTGTGTAGCACAACCCATGGCTTGTTTAAGAAATGTCTGTAACTCTTGGGTTATTTTCTCCACCAATTTTGCTTTTGCATTTAAACAGACATTTTTATTGAGGTCTTTCTTTGTAGAATGTGAAAGAGCAATAAATATCACTTAGTTTTCAAATAGATATGGATTTGAGACAAAAGAAATGGTGGAAAATATATCTTTCCTCATTTCATAGGATTATCAAATTTTTTTACATGTAAGTTGTATGTATAAATGATTATCTCTGCATTCTCTTTAAATTTTCTGCATATCTCTATGTGTGTTAATTTTCTTTTTCTTTTTTGGGTTCACCTGTACATTGTTTTGATTTGTAATGCCTTCAAATATTTCTTGATATATGCTAGTATAATTTCTCCACATTATAATTCCTATTTTTTGAAAGGACTTGTCTATTTTGGCAAAAATATATAGGTAAACACACAAACACACACAATGCTTGATGTTTGCATAGAAGCTTTTTTATACTACAAATTCACTTTGTTAAAATTGAACTTGTGAAATTGCTTCACATATACTGAGGCCAACTATACCTCCATCCATTGGCTAGTTTCTTAGTTGCTGTGTTCTATAGGGTATCTTAGAGGTCTTAGATCTCTCAGATGTATATATACATATCTAACAATTATCCAATGATATAATATAGTATAACATTTTAAAATACAGATTTCTATTTGCTTACATATTGAAAATAACATTTACTTTGTATGCAGATACTTTATCAAAAGTGCTAATAAATAAGTATTATGCCTGGTCTGTTCCCACTGTTGCTGGCTTAGGTCTTCTTGGACCCTGGGAGCCTGTTGCAGTAGCAGTATCCTAGTTATACCTTCCTGATTGAATGGCCCCTGGATCCACAATTCTCATATTCCCCTGCTCTAAATGGTGTAACTGTGGAGTGAGTTGGCCAGAGCTTCTGGTTTCTTCCCCAACTCCTAGTTTCCTGGTCCTCTTACCCCTGCTAATGTTTTGGAGTGGACTGATTACTGTGTGTGGGCTGCAGAAGAAGGCCTTTTGTTCTGGTTTCCTGGTTGACTAGCCACTGGGTACCCAAATCCCTATTCCCATGAGCCAGCAGATGTACAGGCCACTATAGGAGCTGGCCTCTTGCCCCTGGCTCTCCACTCTACCAACTGCTTATTCCCCAACCACAGATCCCTGTGTGCTGAAGAGTATGTGTAAGTGGAATGAATAGGCCAAAGCTCCCAGTTCCCCACCTCCCAGATTCCCGCCTACCATTAATGTACTTGCTATCTCCACAATTTGTACATCTCTAGTTATAATCCCATTGTACACCAATCCCCTTCACATTTAAAATAGAGCACCTATTGAAAATCCTACAAGGACAACTTGCTTCCCCCTAAATAGAATATAATGTTTCCATAAGATTGGTAGCCCAAAGTGGAAAAAAAAAAAATAAATGAAAGACAGAAAACTGAGAGATCTCCACCAAGGATGACTAGACTTCAAAAAATCATAGAGAAATCAACAGACATTGAATCCCCAAAATCAAAACACAACAACCAATGTGACCCAAACTAAGAGTTTCTGAAGCAGAAGCAAGCCATCAAAAAACCAACAATCACATCAATGAAACCGAGCAGAATCATCCTGTAGAACATGCAGCTTTTTTTTTTTTTTTTTTTTTTGCTTTTTTTTTTGTGTTTGTTTTGTTTGTGTTTTTTGGAGGTACGGTCTCATTCTAGCTCAGGCTAACCTGGAATTCGCCATGTAGACTCAAGGTGGCCTCAAACTCATGGCAATCCTCCTACCTCTGTCTCCCAAGTGCTGGGATTAAAGGAGTGTGCCCCCACACCTGGCAAGCACTCAGCTTTTGACACTAGGCTTAACTTAATTGAAGAAAATCTTAGAAGCCTCAAAAGAGATATAAATGAATTTAAGGTGAGTCAATAAATGGAAGATCTCAATAACTAGTTGATTAAGCTTAATTAAGACTTGATCAAATGCAAGAATGAATTATAGGAAGCATCAAGGAAATAAGACTTCAAACTGAAATCATACCTCAAAAAGGGATGGAAACAATGCAAAAAAAAAAAAAAAGTAGAAAACAAAGATTTAATAGAACTTTTTAATATCTCTCTAGACCCCCTCAATAACAGAGTTACTCATGAGGAAGACAAAACCTTTGAGCTGGAAGACAAAACAGAAGAATTTGATCGGGAGGTCAAAATTTTTGCTAAGTTAAAATAAATAAATGAATAAATAAATAAATAAAACAAAGCATGTGAACAGAATATGAGGAAACTGTGGGATACAATAAAACAAACAAACATCCATATTATGGGTATACCAGAAGGAGAGAAAATAAAAGAGGCATAGAGAGAATATTCAATAAAATTATTAAGGAAAATTTTCCAAATATCCTAAAAGAGAGGCTCTTCCACATACAAGAAGATCAAAGAACACAAAACACAGAGAAACAAAGAAGATACTCTCCAAGGAACATGATAGTTAAAACTCTTAACAATGAAAAAGGGAGAGAGTTCTAAAATTAGCAAGAGAGAAACAACTCACTACTTACAAAGGCAATTCCATAACAATTACCTCAGATTTCTCTATGGAAACCCTGAAGGAGAAAGGCCTGGAATGGAACACTTCAATTCTAAAACCCTATGGCTTCCAACCCAACCTAATGTACCTAGCCAAATTATACATCATAATAGGAGGTTAAGGGGGAAAAAATCAATGAAAAAAGTCAAGGCTATGATTATATGAATTCAAACTAAACCTACAGAGAATACTTCAGGGAATACACACAAAGGGTCAAACAACCAATTAGAAGAGCTTACAAGAAGAAGATCACATTAACCAAAACTATACCAGGCTTTAAAAAGAACAAAACATAAGAAACGGCAATAAGCACCCCATCATGGCAGGGATTAAATCAAACCTCAAAGTTATAACCTTATACATTGATGGTCTTAACTCACCCATCAAAAGACATAAGAAAATTTACATAATTCCTGCATCATGTCAGATCACAATGCTTTTAAGCTAGATATCAACAATAAGAGACACATCAGGAATGCCACCAGCTCCTAAAGACTGAGCAAAAACTTTTCAGCAATAAAGGATTATGTCAAGATGGCATCCACCTAACCTTGCCTCACCTCACAGGGAAGTAAAGGCAAGATCCTTAAGGTTTAAGGGATTTTTAAAAGGGTTTTCTGGCTCTTGCATGTTTCCAGAGGGAGGGGGGTGGATGAGTGTGGTAGTTTGAATATATGTCCCCCAATATATTCAGTGGTTTATTACTTATAGTTTGCATCTGCAATCACCTTGCTAGAGGCAAGGTCACTGGGGGCCCCGGTCTTAAGGTGTGGTGATGGTTTGAGATTCCATTGTAAAGATATGCAAATGTGCCTAGCAGGAGTTCCTGAAGTGTGCTGTGTGACCTTTTGGCTGTAGTTTTTTGCTCTGTGTGCTGTGGTGGCTGGTTGGTTTTCTCTGCTCTCTTGCCTGGTCCTGTGGAGAGCAGGCTACTTCTGCCATTATGGAACTTCCCCTGGATCTGTAAGCTTCAATAAATAATATCCCTTCCTCCATAACTGTGCCTGGTCTGGAAGTTCATCTTGAACCTGAAGCTGTCTGCTACAGTAAAGTGGTACCGAGGAGTGTGGGGTGAGATGAACCTGACCGTGTGGATATTCGTCTTTTGGAACCTTGTTTTGTTTTTGGAGGAATGGGCATGGACTTGGTGCTTGCAACTGAAGATGCCTTCTGGAGTGGTAAGCCAAGTTTTATGGACTATTCTGATGAGAGTTTGAGAATGTTAAGTGCAGAGTGTATTGAACTTCGAGGCTTGGTTTATGAGCTTTCTAAGGGGAAGGAAAGACGGCAGAGGACTTTGTTGGAACTGGGCTACTGGCATAAGGGATGGCTACGTTCTGCTGTCCAGGCCCAGAAAGTTTGATCAAGGTTAAATTTGTAATGGACTGATGTGCTTGGCTAAAGATATCGGACTGAGATTTTAAGATTTTGAGTTGGAAAGCCTGAAGCAAGCTAAAAGTAGAGGCACTGAGACTGGTTAAGCTGCTTCCAGTTTGACACATTAGCAATCTTAAGGAAGGTGGAAGGAAGGTGGCCTGACTTGATTTACATTAAAACAATGGAGAGGATGCCTGAGGAAAGACTGTTAAAAATGCAAACTCTTGGAAAGAGCTGACTGGAGAAGGAACCTGCTTTTCAAGGCTATGGTTTATTTTGTCCCTGGATTAAGAATATGGCTGTGTCCTGCACACCTGGTATTAGTTTTGGAAATATGAAAAATGCATAGAATGGTCATGAGTTGCACACGGTTCCAGGAGCCGCTGCTGAGATGCAGCATGAGGTAGGGCATGAAGACCCTCAGGAATGGGCTGGAAGAGCCTTTGGAAGATGGACCGTGGGTTGCATGGAGACCTGAAGATGTTTTGGATATACCAGGACTGTGCAAAAGGGCTACCATGGAGTGCAGTGTTGGCATGGGATGAAAGTTTTCCCTGGCAACTCTGCCCAGCTGGAGGGGCGGAATTGGAAAACCTGGAGACTGTTAGTCTCTGGTTATATTGAACTTGGTGATGGCTGATGGTGATTGAGTTTGCATTATTCTAGTCTCTCCTTGCTATGCCTTATATCAGTTAAAATGTTTACTCTGTGCCTTTATATGTTGAAAGTATTTAACTTGTTTGATTTTACAGGACTCACTATCTTAAGTTGATCAAGACTGTGAGAACCTCTGAAATTGGACTGAGTACAATTAACAATGTGTGATAGTTATAAATCTATTGGGGGCCAGGAGCTAAATATATTGGGGGCCAGGGGCGGAATGTGGTAGTTTGAATATATGTCCCCCAATATATTCAGTGGTTTATTACTTATAGTTTGCATCTGCAATCACCTTGCTAGAGGCAAGGTCACAGAGAACCAAAACTCTCCATGGTCTTAAGGTGTGGTGATGGTTTGAGATTCCATTGTAAAGATATGCAAATGTGCCTAGCAGGAGTTGGAATGGAACACTTCAACCCCGAAGTGTGCTGTGTGACCTTTTGGCTGTAGTTTTTTGCTCTGTGTGCTGTGGTGGCTGGTTGGTTTTCTCTGCTCTCTTGCCTGGTCCTGTGGAGAGCAGGCTACTTCTGCCATTATGGAACTTCCCCTGGATCAGTAAGCTTCAATAAATAATATCCCTTCCTCCATAACTGTGCCTGGTCTGGAAGTTCATCTCAGCAAACCTTAAGCTGTCTGCTACAATGAGTCAAATAGGGAATCCACTGATTCTCTTGCTCTCTGGCAGGCGCAACCACCAGTCAGGTCCCACTGCACCTACCTGAGCCACCTTGCTGGCCAATGCCCCGCGTGCCATCACAAGTCAGTTCCCACTGGACCTATGTGAGCAGCATCACAGGTCAGATCCCTCCCTCACTGGCCAGAGCCCCCCATGCCATCATAGGCCAGGTCCCACAGGACATGTGCCAGCCGTATCACCGGTCGGATCCCTCCCTGGCCAGCCAGAGCCCCATGTGCCATCACAGGCCAAGTACCATGGGACCTGTGAGCCCCATCACTAGTCAGATCCCTCCCTTGCTGGCTGCTAGCCATCAAAGGTCAGGTCTCACCAGCCTGTGTGAGCCACATTGAAGGTCAGGTCCCTTGTCATTGCTTGCTTAGATCCCTCCCTCGTTGGCCAGAGGCCCCACACCATTCCAGACTAGGTCCCACTGGGCCTGCCTGAGCTGCATCAGGTCCCACCAGGCCTGCATGAACCCATCACAGGTCAGGTCCCTCCCTCACTAGCCAGAGCCCCATGCACCATTGCTGGTCAGGTCCTGCTGGACCTGCTTGAGACCTATTGTTGGTCAGGTCCTGCTGGACCTGCTTGAGCCCCATTGCTGGTCAGGTCCCTCCCTCACTGGCCAGAACCCCCACACACCATCACAGGTCAGGTCCCACCAGGCCTGTATGAGTTGCATTACGGGTCAGGTCCCTCCCTGCCAGCCAAAGCCCCATGCGCCATCACAGGTCAGGTCCTGCCTGAGCCCCATCACTGGTCAGGTGCCTCCCCAGCCTTCCTGAGTCCCAATGCCAGTCAGATGCCACCACCGCCCCTCCCACAGCAGGTCAGGGATCCAGGAAAGTAGACCAGTGTTCCTGCCCTACCCTTCCTGAGCCCAACTAGGGCAGTTGCAGTCCTCTCCTCCTTCCACCTCTCATAGGTAACCAAGGCCTGCAGGCCAGTGTCCCACATCCCACCCTTTCAGAACTCCAGGGACCATCACCCTGACACTCAGTACTGCACCTCACCTCACCCCAGGGAAGCAGGCTAGAATATTATACCCTAGGCTTTCTGAACCATTGTGATGGGCAGACCACAGTGAAAAAAGAATAGCATGGAAAAACAGATACAAGTAAATCCAGCTAGACTGTCCAGTCCCACAATGGATGTCTCAAATCAAATCATAGAAGAGACAATAGGATCAGAACCCCCAAATGCTTCAAGAGACAAGCTATGCAACTCTGGCCAAGCAAATAGCACAACTTTCAGAAACTCAACAAAGAGGCAATAATTGTATGAATGTTATCCTTGCTAGATTAGACCTAATAGAAAAGAACCAGGAAGGGTTCCAAAGACAGTTAAATGATCTGAAGGAGAGCAAGAAAAAAGAGGTCCTCAATAACCAGCTAGCTAAGTTTCATTAAGACATAAAAAAATGCAAGGATGAACTCCAAGAAGCATTAAGAAAATCAGAAAATGAGGTGAAAAGGGAACTCAACAAAGGGATGAAAACTATACATAAAAAAAAAAAAAAGTAGAAAATATGAACCAAATTGAACAAGCCCAAAACTCTATAGAAGCTCTAAAGAATAGAATCATCCTTCCCACATTCTCACTCCAAATAGGGACCCAAAAGGAAAAAATACTATAAAACCCTTTATTCTGAACAACAGGCTAAAACATCGATCCTTCAGCAGGCCTGCAGAGGGAACACCTGAACCACAGGAAACTGGAAAGAACTTGTTTTGAACTTGTTGAAATTTTTGGACTCACAAACTGTTTCTTCTGTTTTGTCTTCCAGTTCTGAGTTCTATCCTCCACTTGGCTGACTCTATTCTTTTTGCAAGAGTTTATTTTTTATTTAAGGATAATAATTTTATGAATGTAAAATTAGAATAATATAAATAAAAAATAAACTATATAAAAAAAGGATAGAGTCAGTCAAGTGGAGGATAGAACTCAGAACTGGAAAACAAAACAGAAGAAACAGTTTGTGAGTCCAAAAATTTCAACAAGTTCAAAAATTTCTTTGAACAGAACATGAGGGAAATGTGGGACACCCTTAAGCATCTAAACATTAGAATCATGGGTATACCAGAGGGGGAAGAAACACAGACCAAAGGAATGGAGAACTTATTCAACAAAATAATTGAAGAAAACTTTCCCACTCTCTCAAAAGAAAATCCCATAAAGTTCCAAGAAGCTAGCAGAACTCCAAACAGACAGGACCAAAGGAGAAATTCTCCAAGACACATTATCATTAAGACTCTAAACATCAATCACAAAGAGAGAGTCCTAAAATCAGCTAGGGATAAACAACAAATTACATATAAAAGAAACCCCATTAGAATTACCTCAGACTTCTCAATGTAAACCCTAAAAGCCAGAAGGGCCTGGAATGAACACTGCAAACTCTAAGAACTTATGGTTTCCAACCCCAACTACTCTACCCAGCAAAAGTATCCCTCATAATACATGGTACAAGAAAAACTTTCCACAATAAAACTCATCTTTACAACTATATGAACACAAAGCCAAAACTACAGAGTACTTCAGGGATTTCTCCACATAGAAGAATCAAATAACCAATTTCAAGTGGCCCCAAGAAGCAGTCCACATTAACCAAAAAAAAAAAAAAAAAAAAACACAAAGACGAAAAAAAAAAAAAAAAAACACTAAACCACATAATCCACCACAATATGGCAGGTATTAAATCAAACCTCACAGTTATTTCCCTGAATATTAATGACCTTAATTCACCTATCAAGAGACATAAGCTAACAGGGTGGATCAGAAAACTAGACCACTCAATCTGCTGTCTTCAAGGAACCTACCTCACCACTAAAGACAGACACCTACTCAAGGTGAAAGGGTGGAAAATGATATTACAAGCAAACACAAATAAGAAACAAGCAGGTGTAGTTATACTTATATCATATAAAATAGACTTCAAACCAAAAGTAACAAAAAAGACAAAGAAGACCACTTCTTACTTATCAAGTGAACAATCCAACAAGAGGATATCACAGTCATAAGTCTTTCTGTATCAAACACAGGTGCACCAAAATTCATAAAACAAAACCTATTTGACAATAAAACAGAAATAACCATCAACACCATCATAGTTGGGGAATTCAATACTCCACTATTAGCAATAGACAGATCATCCAAACAGAAAGTTAACAGGGAAATAAGAAAGCTCAACAACACCATAGATCAATTAGACGTAACAGACATATATAGAACATTCTATCCAAATTCCACAGATTAAAAATTCTTCTCAGCAGCACATGGAACTTTCTCTAAAATAGATCATATACTGGTTATAAAACCAGCCTCCAAATATTTAGGAGGATTGACATGATTTCCTGTATGATATCAGATCATAATGGTCTATTGCTAGAAATTAACAACAAAATATGCACCAGGAATGCAACCAGCTCCTGGAAACTGAACAACACACTCTTAAACAATAAAATGGTTAGTGGACAAATTAAAAAATGAAATTGCAAAATTTTGATAAATGAGTGACAATGAGTACACAACATACCAAAACTTATGGGATACAATGAAGACAGTCCTCAGGGGAAAATTCATTGCACTGAATGTCCTCATAACAGACAGAGAGATCCCAAATCAATAACCTCACCATCCACATAAAGGCATTGGAAAAACAAGAAGTATCCAAACCAATAAGCTCCAGACGGAAAGAAATAATTAAGATCAGAGAAGAAACTAATGAATTGGAAACTAAGAAAACAATTTTAAAAAATTGATGAAGCAAAGATCTGGTTCTATGAAAAAATAAACAAGATTGATAAACCCCTAGCTAATTTGATCAAGTGGAAAAAAGAGACAACTCAAATTAACAAAATTAGAGATGAAAAAAGAGATATCACAACAGACATAAGTGAAATTGGGAGAATCATCTACTCTACTCTACAAAACTGGATAATATGGAGGAAATGGATGAATTCCTAGACATAAACCACCTACCAAAGTTAAACTCAGAGAAGATTAATCTCCTGAACAAACCCATCACAACCACTAAGATTGAAAGGGTAATCAAAAATCTACCTAAAAACAAGAGTCCAGGAACAGATGGCTTCTCAGCAGAATTCTATCAAACCTTCATGAAAGAACTGGAACCAATCTTATGCCACACAATTGGAGAACAGGAAAGTCCCCTAACTCCTTCCATGAAGCTAGTATTACCTTAATACCAAAACCAGGAAGAGATACCACAAGAATAGAAAACTACAGACCTATTTCCCTGATGAACCTAGATGCAAAGATCCTGAACAAAATCCTCGCAAACCGAATTCAACAGCACATCAAAAGCATTATCCACCTGGACCAAGTAGGTTTCATCCCAGGAATGCAGAGTTGGTTCAACATATGGAAATCTGTCAATGTAATACACCACATAAATAAGCTTAAATACAAAAACCACATGATTATTTCAATAGATGCAGAAAAGGACTTTGACCAAATATAACATCATTTCATGAACAAAACATTACAGAGAATAGGCATGGATTGTCTATATCTCAAAATAATAAAGGCTATATATAAAGAACCTAAAGCCCAAATAATACTTAATGTGGAGAGATTGAAGGAATTCTCATTGAGAGCAGGAACAAGACAGGGGTGTCCACATAGTACTAGAAGTACTAGCTCAAGCAATAAGACTGGAGAAAGAAATAAAAGGAATAGAAATTGGAAAGGAATAAGTTAATTTAGCTTTGTTTGCAGATGACATGATTCTCTACATAAGTGACCCAAGATCCTCCATCCCAAAACACTTAAAGTTGATTAACTCCTTCAGTAAAGTAGCATGATACAAAATTACTAAAAAAAAAAAAAAGTAGCCTTTCTATATGCAAAAGACAAAAATACAGAGAAAGAAATAAATGACATTGTCCCATTTTTAATAGCATAAAAAAAAATACCTTGGAATAACATTAACCAAGGAAGTGAAAGTCCTTTACAATGAAAACATAAAAAAAACTCAAGAAAGAAATTGAGGAGGACTTGAGAAATGGAAAGACATTCAATGCTCCTGGATAGGCAGAATTAATATTGTGAAAATGGCAATCTTACCAAAAACAATATACAGATTTAAAGCAATACCAATAAAAATCCCAATGTCTGTCTTCATACAGATAGAGAAAAGGATCTCAAAATTCATATGGAATGGCAGAAGGCCTCAGATATTGAAGCATATCCTCAGCAAAAGAACACCTCTGGAGGCATCACCATTCCTGATCTAAAGTTATACTACAAAGCCATTGTAATAAAACAACATGATACTGGCATAAAAAGAGGATTATAGACCAATTGAATAGAATTGAGGACCCAGTCTTTGGAATAAGTAATTACAGCTACTTGATATTTGACAAAGGCACAAAGAATGTAGACTGTTACAAAGACAGGATCTTCAACAAATGGTGCTGGAAAAACTGAAAAATCATATGCAGGAAAATGAAACTTGATCTACACAACTCACCATGAACAAAAATCAAGTCCAAATGGATCAAAGACCTCAATGTAAGACCAGAAACACTGCTACTACTGGAAGGAAAAACAGGAGTAGCTTTCCTTGATATAGGAGTAGGAAAAGACTTCCTGAACAAAACCCCAGTAGCTCAGGAGATTAAACAATCCTCAACCATTGGAATCTCTTGAAGCTGAAAAGCCTTTCCACAGACAAACATACAATAAACAGAGCCAATAGAGTACCCACAGAATGGGAGAAAATTTTTGCTTGATACACATCAGACAGAGGCCTAATTTCTTTTTTTTTTTTCTTTCTTTCTTTTTTTTTTTTTTGTAGAGAGACAGAGAGAGAGGAAGAAGAAGACAGATAGAGATGGGCGAGCCAGCAGCCTCTCAGCTGCTCTGAATGAAATCCAGATGTGTGTGTCTTCTTGTGGTCAAGTGTGGCATTGCACCCTTGCTTCACTTTGCATCTGGATAAACGTGGGACCTGGAGATTGGAACTGGTGTTTTTAGGCTTAGGAGGTAGGCGCCTTAACTGCTAAGCTATCTCTCTAGCCCTAATTTCTAGAATCTACAAAGAACTCAAAAACCTAAACAATAAAAACTCACATGACCTACTCACAAAATGGGGTGGAGAAATGCACAGGGAGTTCCCAGAGGAAGAAATGCAAATGGCCAACACACACTTAAGAAAATGTTCATCATCCCTAATCATCAGGGAAATGCAAATTTAAACAACTATGAGATTCCACATTACCCCAATCAGGATAGCAAACATTAAAAAAATCTAATGACAACAAATGCTGGCTAGGTTGTGGAGAAATAGGAACCCTCATTCACTGTTGGTGGGAATGTAAGCTGGTACAACCACTATAGAAAGCAATATGGAGACTCCTAAAAAGGATGACCATAGTGGTACCAGCAGACCCAGTTATTCCCTTACTGGGCATTTACCCTAAGAGCTTCAAGCCTCATTTCAGAGATATTTGCTCAACCATTTTTATAGCTGCTCAGTTCATAACAGCTAAGATCTGGAATCAAACAAGATGTCCATCATTAGATGAATGAATAACTAAGATGTGGTATATATACACAATGGAATTCTACATAGCAGTAAGAAAAAATGACACAATGCAATTTAAAGAAAAATGGTCAAAGTTGGAACAAATCATTCTCAGCGAACTCACCCAGTCACAGAAAGATAAGCATTGCATGGTCTCACTAATCTGTGGCTCCTAACCTGAATTTGCCTGAAATGCTGACACACCTAAGCAACATTTTTAGTTCCAGAGACACAAAGACTCCCTGACCTCGTCACTGAAGTATACCTAAAATGAACCCAACATGGCTTAGGGAAATTAGCAGAAGTGGGGGCAGAAAGATTGTTAGAGCCATAAGTTGGGTCATTATGCACAGAGACATTGCCTCTCTCCTATAACTGATAGCTATCCCCACAGTGCAAAACCCACAATCCATGGGGGGGGCCAGGGAGAAGACTAACAATGGAACCATCATGGCTCTATGTACATTATATAGGTAACTAATAAAAAAGGCATAAAAAATTGAAAAGAGGAAAAAAAAAAGAAAATGTTCAACATCCCTCATCATCAGGGAAATGCAAACTAAAACAACTATGAGATTCCACCTTATCGCAGTAAAGATGGCTAACATTTAAAAACAATGAAAACAAAAGCTGGCGAGGCTGTGGAGAAATAGGAGCAAGCTTTAATTGTTGGTGGGAATGTAAAATGGTTCAATCATTGTCGAAAGTTATATGGAGATTCCTGGAAAGGATGACTATAGACCTATGAACAGATCCAGTTATGCCCTTACTGGGCATTTACCCTAAAGGCTCCAAGCCTCAGATCAGAGAGATTTTCTCAAACATATTTATAACTGCTCAATTCATAAGAGATTAGATCTGGAATCAACCCAGATATCCATCATTAAATGAATGGATAACAAAGATGTGGTATATCTCTACTATGGAACTCTACATAGCAGCAAGGAAAGATGAAATAATGAAATTTGAAAAAAAAAATGGTTGAACATGGAACAGATCATCCTCAGTGAGCTCACCCAATCACAAAAAGATAATCGTCACATGGTCTCATTCATTTGTGGCTCCTAACCTGAATCTGCCTGAGATGTTGCCAAACCTAATAAGTACCCTGAGGACCAGACAATAGGGAGGGAGGGATGGGGGGAAGGTAAGGGTGGGAGTGAGTGAGAGGGTGGGAGGGAGGGTAAGGGGGGGACAAATAGGGACCCAAAAGGAAATGGTACTATAAAACCCTATATTCTGAACAATAGGCTAAAACATTGGTCCTTCAGCCTGCCCACAGAGGGAACACCTGCACCACAGGGAACTGGAGAGAACATCATGAAGACCAACCTTAAACTTTTCCTGTTTCTCTCTCTCTCTCTATCTTTCTCTCTCCATCTCCTCTCTATACTCACATTCTCTTTTATATTACCTATCTTTTTCTTCGTCCACCTCCCTTGGCACTGACTTATAACTCCCAGTGCCAGCACAGGGTTAACTTTCATGATGAGCTGTTGATCCAAGAGACCTACAAGGTTTCCCATAAAAGACAAATTTCTGTCAGAGTTCTTGATGACCCACCAAAGGTTAATAGTAAGACCCTACTGTCAAAGAGAGCATATGTGGGTAAGACAAAACATGGAGAGACCTGCTCAGAATCTGGAAGAGGGTCAGTTCCCAGACAGTTAGCTAGTGCCAGAGGGTGCTACACAAGGGACTGGGGGAAAATGACTGACATCTGTCCAAACAACTCATAGTTTAAGCTACCCATCAGGAAACAACCTGACACAATGCTCCAACAAGTGCAGTAGTAGCACACAGCCATGGTGGGTAACCAACTGCTCTTGATTTGGCTAAGAGATCCACTCAGCAGAAGAGAACTCATTGCTGGAATTGGGAAATAAGTCAAAACCATGTACAAAAAGTGAGCCCAGTCTCCAAGATCAAGATATCACCAAATGTGGGCTAGAAGAGGGCCTACACATATAAAATTCTCTCTAAAATAATTATGGTCATTCCATCTATCTAGTACTAACTTCTCTCTCCATTAGAGAATTTGCTTATCTTTATCATGTGGACAATGAACCTGAAGGAAGGATCAGCCTATGACATCTCACCAGGGCCCCAGCTAAAACCATAAAGCAATGTGGGGAAAGAGCAAGTGTACAGCTTTCTTGGTGAACACAACACCAGAAAAAAGGCTGGAGGATATAAACACAGAGAACATCCAACTCCTACTAAGCCAGATATCCAGAGACACAGAGGCTCCCAAAACCTCACCACTGAAGTAGAACTAAAATGATCCCAATGTGGCTCAGAGAAATTCATGGAAGAGGGGGCGGAAAGAGTGTTAGAGCCACAAGTTGGGTCATTATGCACAGAGACTTGGCCTATCCCCCATAATTCTTAACTACCCCTACAATGCATGACCCACATTCCCCATGGATGAGGGTCGCTTTGGAAGGGGGAGGACAGTGAGGAGGATCATGGAGTCACCAATATGAATGTAAAATTAGAATAATATAAACATAATAATAAATTTTAAAAAATAAATGAGTTATGAAAAAATCAAAAAAGAAATTGTAAAATTCCTAGAATTGAATGATAATGAAAACACAACATACCAAAACTTATGGGACACAATGAAGGCAGTCCTAAAGGGGAAACTCATAGTGCTAAATGCCTTCATAACATACACAGAGAGATCCCAAATAAATAACCTAACTGTCCACCTAAAATCATTGGAAAAACAAGAAAAACCCAACTCTAAGAGCTCCAGATGGAAAGAAATAATCCAGATCAGAACAGAAATTAATGAACTGGAAACTAAAAAAACAATATAAAAAACTCAATGAAAAGAAGAGCTGGTTCTTTGAAAAGGTAAACAACACTGATAAACCTCTGGCCAATTAGATTAAGTGAACAAAAAAGAGAAGTCTCAAATTAACACAATCAGGAAGGAAAAAGGAAAGGTCATAAGAGACATCAAGGAAATTAGGAGAATCATAAGGACATACTAACAAACTCTTTATCTCACAACACTGGATAATCTAGAAGAAATGGATGAATTCCTAGACACATACCACATACCAAAACTCAACTTAGAACAGATTAATCTGCTGAACAAACCTATCACATCCATGGAGATTGAAAAGGTAATGAAAAACCTTCCCAACGGCTGGAGAAATGGCTTAGTGGTTAAGCACTTGTCTATGAAGCCTAAGGACCCTGGTTAAAGGCTCGATTCCCCAGGACCCATGTAAGCCAGATGCACAAGATGGCACATGCATCTGGAGTTCATTTGCAGTGGCTGCAGGCCCTGGTGCACTCATTCTATCTCTCTCTCTCTCTTTGTCTGTTGCTCTCAAATAAATACATAAAATAATAACCCCCTCCTCCAAAATTTTAAAAATAACTCCTCAAAAGGTTGTCCAGCATCGGATGGTTTCTCAGCAAAATTCAATTGAACCTTTACTGAAGAACTGAAACCATTTTTTTTCTCATACTGTTTCACATAATTGGAGAGCAGGCAACCCTTCCCAACTCCTTTTATGAAGCTAACCTCACCCTCATACCAAAACCAGACAGAGATGCAACAATAAAAGAAAACTATAGGCCTATATCCCTGATGTATTTAGATGCAAAGATCTTGAACAAAATGCTCACAAACCAAATTCAACAACATATCAAGAGCATTATTTACCGTGATCATGTTGGCTTCATCCCAGGACTGCAGGGATTGCTCAACATATGGAAAACTATCAATGTAATACACCACATAAAGGAACTTAATCACAAGAATCACATGGTCATCTCAACTGATATAGAAAAGTCCTTTGACAAAATTCAACACCAGTTCATTATAAAAATTCTGGAAATAATAGGCATGGAGCGTTTATATCTCAACACAGTAAAGGCTATATATAAAGCACCTAAAGTCCAAATAATACTTACTGGGGAAAGACTCAAGGAGTTCCCATTGAGATTGGGAACAAGATAGGGGTGTCTACTCTCAACTCTGTTCTTCAATATAGTACCAGAATTCATAGCCCAAGCAGTAAGACAGTACAAAGAAATAAAAGGATTACAAATTGGAAAGGAAAATGTCAAGTTTGCCATATTTGAAGATATTATGATCCTATAGAGAAGTAACCCAAATATCTCCATCTCAAAACTTCTAAAGGTGATTAATTCCTTCAGTAAAGTGGCAGGATACAAAATTGATGCACAAAAATCAATAGCCTTTCTATATATAAAGGACAAATATACATAGAAATAAATCAACCACGCTGTCCCATTTTCAATAGCAACAAAAATGAATAAATACCTTAGAATAACTCTGACCAAGATGTGAAACACCTATATACTGAAAACATTTTGAAAAAACCTCAAGAAAGACCTCCAATAATCCTGGATAGTTACAAATAATATTATGAATATTATTATATCAATATTAATTATTATTAATATTATTATATTGATATTAATTAATAATATTAATTAGTTATTGGTATTAATTAATATTAATTCCTTACAGATATAAAAATAATCTCAACATTCATATATGATGGCAGAAGGCTTTGGAAATCAAAATATGTTCTCAGCAAAAGAAACACCTTTGGAGGTATCATCATACATGATCTGATGCTACACTACAAAGCCATAGTAACAAAAACAGCATGGTACTGGCATAACAACATAGACCAATGGAACAAAATTAAAGATCCAGATCTTAGGGCAAGTAACTACTGGTACTTGATCTTTAGCTAAGGTTGCTAATAAAGAAAACTATAGAGAAGACACAGTCTTCAACTAAGGGTATGGACAAATTGGATACTTGCATGCAGAAGATGAAACTAGACCCAATCATCTCACCATACACAAAAGTCAAGTCCAAATGGATTAAAGACCTAAATATTAGAACTGAAATTCTTGTCCTAGTGGAAGAAAAAAATAGGAGGAATTCTCCATAATATAGGAGTGGGGAAAATTTGCTAAAAAAATCCCTTAATGGCCCAGAAAATTAAACAATCTCTCCACCAATGGGATTTCATGAAGCTAAAAAGCTTTGTCATGGACAAACATACCATAAGCATAGCTAATAGATTACCCAGTGAATGGGAGAAAATCTTTACCCACTATACCACTGACAGAGGCCTAATATCTAGAATATACAAAGAACCAAAAACTAAACAACAAAAAATCAATCAACCCTCTCCAAAAATTTGGCAGAGTACTGAATAGGGACTTCTCAGAGGAAGAAATACAAATGGCCAATACTCACTTTAAAAAATTTCAACAGCTCTGACCATTAAGAAAATGCAAATTAAAACAACTATGAGATTCCACCTTACTCCAGTAAGGATGGCAATCATTTAAATAAAAAAAAAAAAAAAAAAAAACTAACAACAACAAATGTTGGTGAGGATGTGGGGATAGATGACCCCATCATCCACTGTTGGTTTGAATGTAAATTTGTACAACCACTATGGAAATCAATATGGAGATACCTGAAAAGGTACACATAAAGCAACCAAAAGACCCAGTTATTCCCTTTCTTGGCATTAATCCTAAATTCTCCATGCTTCACTACAGAGAAATTTTCTCAATCATGTTTATAGCTACTCAATTCATTATAGCTAAGAACTGGAATCAATCCAGGTTCCCATCATTGGAAGAATGAAGTTGTGGTACATTCACCCAATAGAATTCTATTCAGTAGTAAGAAAAAAAAATGATACAATGAAATTTGTGGAAAAATGGACAGACTTGGAACAGATCATACTCAATGAACTCACACAATCACAGAAAGACAAATGCCACATGATCTAACTTATATATGGTTCCTAACCTGGGCCAGCTTGAGTTGCTGATATACAACTCAAGGTCCACACAATAGGGATGGAAGGGTTTGGGGGGAGGGGAAATGGAGAGCTGGAAAAAAACAAACACAAAACTAAATCCAAATGAACTTGTACCATATAAACCTTTATCCTTTGGAGATAGACAAAAAGATATAATAGTCAAAAGGAGTAAGGGGGGAGGGATTGACCTGAAAAGAAAGGCCCTGGAGAGAGTGGGATGAAGCCAAAGCTCTAAAAAACATTTTTTTGTCTCTGCCCTTTAATTCCCAGTACCAGAAATTGGTGGCTACCCACAATGAACTGTTGAAGGAGAGACCTAAGAGGCCCCCAAAACAAGACAGGTTTCTGTCAAAGCACTTGATTGTTGAAGACACCATATGTTGCCAACACAGAACATGGAAAGACAAGGCTGGACTCCAGAAGAGATCCAGTCCCCAGACAGCCCACCGAGTGCCAGAAAGTGCTACTTGAGCTACGGAGAGAAAGTGGCCAACAATGATTTAAGAAACCAGAGATCTGAGTCACTCAGAAGCAAACACCCTGTTAGGATGTACATGCCAATGCAATAGTGGCACACAGCCTTAGTGGGTAACCAGTAGATTTCTTATTGACTAAGAGATCTGCTCATTGTAAGGAACCCATGTCTGGAACTGTGAACCAGGTCAGAATCCTATAGAAACAGATTATACTCTACAGTGTCTAGCTCTCGCTAGTCTTTGGCTAAAAGAGGGTTACATACATCACTTTCTTCCTAAATTAATAATGCTTATCCCATTTAAACTATGCTGACTTCACTCTTTGTTGGAGAATATATTCTTTTGCAGAAGGTAGCAAGACCTGATAATCAGCTGAAACCACAGAGGAATTGGGGAGATGAGCAAGAGTGCTGCTTCCATGCTGAACCTGATAATCAGCACCAGAATGAAGGGGACAGACCCTTAGGATACTCAACACTTACCAAAGCAGAGATGTAGAGGCTCCTAAGAGCTCATCATGGAAGTACACTGAAAACTCACCTAGCACATGTCAGAGAATATTGTGGAAAAGGGGGCTGAAAGATTGTAAGAGCCACAGGTTGAGACATGATTTCCAGAGGCATCCCCCGCCCCCCAAAAATAACTGACTGTTGCTTTCACAACTCACAACCCACAATCCCATAAAGAATACCCTCAACTCTGCTGAGGAGGGTCCCCAGTGGAATGGGGACAGGGAGGAGGGAAAAGAGTGTACCAACACATGATGCATCCATACAAAATAATGTTGATAATAATAATGATTAAAATTGGGGATTATAAGCTTCTATGATAATTACCTGAATAGGATGACAATTGTAATTTTGGACAAAACTGTTAACCACAATCATTCAGGGTGTTCTACAATTCAATTAAAGGTATATAGTTATGTGAGAATTTTTTGATTTGTTTGTTTTTCAAGGTAGGGTTTTCTCTAGCCCAGCCTGACCTGAAACTCACTATGTAGTCTCAGGGTAGCCTCAAACTTATGGCAATCCTATTACCTCTGCTCCTGAGTGCTAGGGTAAAGGCGTGTGCCATCATGCCTTCTTTTCCCTTGGCACTGACCTGTAACTCCCAGTACCAGGATACGATTAACATCCACAATGAACTGTTGATCACAGAGACCTACAAGGTTTCCCAAAAGAAGACAGACTTCTGTCAGTGTACTTGAATACCCACCAAAGCTTAATGGTAAGACCCTACTGCCAAAGACACCATATTCTGTTGGTAGGGAACATGGAGAGACCTGTTGGGGATCTGGATGATAACCAGTCCCCAGACAGCTTGTCTAGTGCCAGAAGAAGCTACATGAGTGACTGGGGGAAAATGTCCAACATTTGTCCAAGCAACTTGGGGTCTAAGCTACTTAGCAGCAAACAACCTGATGTGATGCTCACCCAAGTGCAATAGTGGTGCACAGCCATGGTGGGTAACCAACTGCTCTTGGATTGACTAACAGATCTACTCAGTGGAACAGAACCCATAGCTGGAACAGAGAAAGAAGTCAGAATCATATCCAAAAAAATGAGTTTGTTCTCCAGTATCCCACCAATCTTGGGCTACAAGAGGGCCTACACCTATTAAATTCTCTCTAAAGTTATACTGGTTATCCTATTTATCTGTTGTTGACTTCACTCTCTATTGGAGAATCTGCTTCTCTTTTTCAGATGGACTCTGAATCTGAGGAAAGAATCAGCCCATTGCACCTCACCAGGGTCCCAGCTTAAATCATAGAGTAATTGGGGAAATGAGCAAGAGTGTTGCTTTCTTGGTGAACCTGATACCAGCACAAGGGTGAAGACAATAGAGACTGAGAACACTCACCTTCTACCAAACTAGATATCCAGAGACACAGAGGCACCCTAGACCTCATCACTGAAGTAGACCTAAAACAAACCCAACATGGTGCAGGGAAATTCAGGGAAGAGGGAGCAGAAAGATTGTTATAGCCACGAGTTGGGACATTACAACAGAGACAATGCCTCATCCTGATAACTGATGGATACCCCACAATGAATGACCCATAATCCCCATGGGGATAACTGGCATCCCCAATGAGGAGGGTCCCTTCGGATGGGGGAGGACAAGGAAGAGGGTAAAGATGGTACCAACATGTGCTGTTTACACACTGAGTTTGTACATAACTAATAATGGGGGAAAATGGTAAAATAAAAAAAATAGGTGACAAAGGGCTAGCGACATGGCTCAGCAGGTAGTTGTCCCACATTATTGTACATACTGGAATTAATTTTTCTTTCAATAGCATATATTTTACTGTATGTGTATGTGTTTGCATGTTCATATACTTTTGAGTGCATGTATGTGCTTGCAGGTGTACGTGTGAACATGTGCAAGTAGATCCCAGAGGTCACCATCAAGAGTCCTCCTCAACTTCTACCTTCATTATTTTTTGAGACAGGATCTCTCACTGAGCCTGTTGATGACTGTTTGAGCTAGACTCGCTAGGTAGCAAGCCACAAAGATCCCACTGTCTCTACCTCCCCAGTGCTGAGATTACAGGTGCACATGGTCACACTCAGCTTTTCCAAAAGTGCCAGGAATCCACACACAGGTCCTCATGCTTATGTGGCAACCATGGCACAGATTGAGTCATTGCTCCAGCCCCTGAACATTTTGTTCACATAAAAAAAAAATCTTTATTCAATGATGCTCTTAGAATTTAAAGTACTACCCCTGTAGTAATCTTTTATGTGCAAGTGTTGATTTGGATAGTGAAAACTTGATCATACATTTCTGTTTTCAGTTTAACAGATATTCCCTATGAATACTTTATTTTGAACTTCAGTGTGTTAAGTCATTACCACACTTACTTACTTTACTTTTGGCAACAAGTTCTTAGACTTATTCCTTCATTTCTCTTGGTAGGTCACTGAGTGTCATCAATGAGACCTTCAGCATAATCTTTGTCTATCCTTATCTACTTTACATTCTTTAGTATCCCAGTTAGACATAAAAATATAAAGAATAGTCTAATGATCACCATCATTTGTCAAGTACTCACCATAAAGTTTATGTGCAGTGTTCAATATAATATTTAAGTTAAAATGATCGAGGATAATATTTAATAATGTAGGAAACCAATATTCAAGAATGTGGCAGGTGGGCATGGTGGCTCATATGTGTAATTCCAGCACTTGGGAGACAGATACAGGAGAAGAGCAAGAAGATTGAGGCCAGTCTGATATAAATAGCAAATAGCAGTCCATCCTGGGCTAAAGAGTAAGATAGGCAGAGGAAGGGGGAGAGAAGGAGGGAGGGAAGAAGGAAGGAAGGAAGAAAGGAAAGAATGAAGGGTGAGAGGGAGGGAAGGAGAGAAGGATAGAGAAAGGAAAGAAGAAAGGAAGGTAGAAAAAGTACTTTTGGCTAGCTGGGTATAGCTCATTTGGTAAAGTTCACAAAATGAGAATTATGGTACATGCCTGTAAGCCCAGAAATCCAGAGGCAGATGGATCATATGTTGAGATCATCTGCAGCCAGAGATGAATTCACAGATTGCCTGGGATATATGAGACCCTATCTCAAAAACAACAAAATAACATGACAAAGGTCAGACTGATGATGCAGTAGAGCTTTTTTCATTGACTCACTCACTGAGAACATTAGGGATACACTGGCAGTAAGAGAATGCCAGTGTCCCCCTCTCTCATGGTGTTAGCAGTGAAGATTTACACACATGTAAAATAATAATAATGTACCAATAAATGTACAATTGCATATAGGTGCTAGATAAATGCACAGGGAAAGAAGTCAATTTCATAGGAATTGCTAATTGAACTATGCAAAGACTCATGTGTACCGAGTAACTCTTCAGTTCACGCACCAACACACATCACACTGACAGTGCTCTGGCATCTGTTGCTGTGGGACAAACATTTCTGTAAAATTAGCTCCAGAATGATTTAACCAGGGCTCTACTGCACAGGGTGAGGTATTAATTAGTACTCGTAACATCAGTCAGTACTTCAATCATGTACAGACGAAACTCTGGTCCTCAGTGTAATAAACAGGCTGTGCAAGCTCTTCAGAAGACGAGTTCTGAAAGGCTCTTCATGAAAAATTGATTTAATTGATTTTTCATGTCTATGCTCTAAGACGGTGATTCCCTGCTTTTTCTGGGAAGAGGATGCCCTTTTCATTTTGCAAACATGCACATGAAAATGTATTTCTGATCATTTCAGATTGAGAAAATTCAAGAGTAACAGCTTTCATGATACCAAGAATATAATCAATAAATTTTTATTTTCTTAATTAGTGAAGCATCAAAATATTTTTTAAATAGTTTGCAGGTTTGGTCTCTAAGTGTGGTGAGAATTAATCACTTAGAGCACCGTGGCCACAGCTATGGGTCCACCATGTCCATTTGTTCAAGCTGTTACAACAAAATCAAACATTGCACAGATTTTCAAACCAAAGGTTTATGATATACATGTGTGCATAAGTGTGTTTTCTCATGTGCCTTACATGTGTGCATAAGTGTGTTTTCTCATGTGCCCACATGTGTTGAATGTTCAAATGGAGGAAATTATTTACTGGAAGCCCACATGTGTTGAAATGTTTAGCGTGATGAATTGTAGGGGACAGCTCTCTGTGTAAACAGTACTCCTGCCATGAAACCAGCAACTTCAGGATCCTACAAGCACCTTCCATCCCTCCTCGCGCTTCTTCCAGTGATAACCACCACCTTGGCTCCTAACATCAGACTGCTACCTGCTTTTCTACTTGGTGAATGTGATACTCTATCTGTAGCTGGCTTCATTTCCTCAACATTAAGCAAGTGAGTTTCATCCATAACTTTAAATGTATTGTAGACTGAGCCTTCATACTGATGCATAATATTACAGTGTGTGATTGAATAGACTTCTTGTGGAAATAAGGTGCTCTTAAGATCCCAAAAATGCTTGGAAGAATGCTGAGATCCACTCAAAGTACTCCACTGTTATATGGAATTGTGGCAAAAGCCTACTGAACAGAAAAGCCAGGTGGCTCAGAACACAGACAGAAGGCAGGCAAGATGCCATCATTGTGCATTCTCTTCTAATGCAGATGAGAACATGGCAAGTATTATGGCATCATCATTGAGGGTCACACTTGCTGCTTTCCTCATCCCTCTAAGTTTTGTTCCTCATCTGAAGAGTGGGAATGATAGGAATATATCTCCATGGAGTTTCTGTGATTAAACATTTAATAAACTTTGCTTAATTCATAATATTACTACTTCCATATTCTTTATATTCTTTAGGCTGCATATATGTTTACCTCATATTAAATGAAAAAGTCAAATCAATATATATTACAATAAATTTATTATAGGAGATTACTTTGGGAATTAATTTATAATTATAATTAAATATAATCATTTTCTAATTGCATATGTAGAATCATGGTTAGAAATATATATTGGGAAGATATGTTGAATCAGAATTATTGACTTATTTGAAAAGAAGTATAACATTATGTTATAAGCACAACTGGGTACAGAAAGCAGATGTGAATGGCATTTTAGTTTTACAGATGGCGAAGGTTCCCTAACAGAGTTCCCTGTTGTGTAAATAAGACTAACAAATAGCTCTGAGAAGGGAAAGGAAATGTACACAAATTGAGGAGGAACACAAAGATGAAATCCCTTCTAGTCCTTCCCTGTGAGTGAGCTGAGACATCATTATACTTTTGTTGCTGCTGCAGTTGTTAATTTTAAGAGCAAGATGGACATGTGGCATTAATATTGGATAGAGACTTACTTTCCCAATAGAGTGAAACATTTTTAGGCAATAACACACAGACAAGAATCAGGGAAGACAGACATGTTTTGGTATCTTGACACCTGTCCTAGGTATGACTTGCCCATTAGGAATTTCCTTAAAAAACAATTAAGCCACAGGGAAATCAGTTTCTACCGATCAAACAAGCCACTGGCTAGAGGTGTGACTCCTGGTAATTTTGTGACGACGCTATAGAAAGACAATGTTTTATAGTAATTTCTGCAATGCTACTGAAAAAACCCTGGACATTACTGAAAAGCAAATGCATATATCGTAAATAACATGTGAAGTAGAAATTTTTACTTCATTTTTATTATATTTTGTGAAAATATAAAAAATAAATAAATTTAAAACAACTTAATCGACTATGACACCATCTTTTTAATTCCTGAGGTTTATAATTTGTCTTCTTTCTTTTAATCTTTATGAATCTTGTCTCTTTAGAGAACTACCTTTTGATTTTTTAAAATTTCCTTATTACTAATTTCTTGATTACATTTATATTAGCTGGAATGAAATATACCCTATCAACTCATGTGTTTTAAATACTTGGCACCAATTGTTTGCAATTTGGGATGTGGAATCTTGCTAGAAGAGGTATGTTGCTGTGGCTGGTTTGGGGGAATTATGTGCCAACTTCCCCTTTGCCAGAGCTCATCTTCTTCTGCTGATTTCTGCCAGCTGCTGTGGCAAAATGTGATGTCCAACTTCTGCTCTACACTCATTTCCCGCCATGTTGAAACTGCCCCTCTAGACTGTAAGTCAAACTCTATTTTAGAGGGTTTACTTTTTTTTTGATAAAAGCACATTGTTTGTGAAAAGTAAACCAAAATATCAAATGGCATTTTGTCTTTATGATAAATTAATGAAACAAATTTACTTTATGCACTGGAGAGATGTTTTAGCAGTTAAGGTGCTTGCCTGTAGAGCCAAAGGATCAAGGTTCAATTTCCCAGCACCCATGTAAGACAAATGCACAAGGTAGTGCATGCATCTGGAGTTTGTTTGCAGTGGCTGAAGGGCCATTTTCTCTCTCTCTCTCTCTCTCTCTCTCTCACTCTTAAATAAATAAAATAAATTGCAAATAGAAATAGAAATAAAATGATTTTAGAGTTGAAATAGAAAGATATAGTAAAATTTCATGGTAAAATCCTAGGAAGTGAAGTATCAATGAACTGTTTCAAATGTCATAAAATTGTTTATAACATGCTGAATGATGAAGTATTGATGGGAAAGTTTTGAGGAAACACAAATAGGAGTAATACTTGTCTACTGGGAGGACTCTGGACTATATGGCATCCAGAGGAGGTGATATTCTGATAGCATTAAAGGATATCCAGGAAAAGAGTAGTAACAAATTGTCACTCTGTGTGTTATATAAAGCATTTAATAATATCCTTTCTTATTGGAGTGAGTTGATATCTTATGGTTTTCATTTGTATTTCCTGGTTGAATGGTTAGTGTTTTTTTCAAGTAGCTGTTGTACATCTTGTTCTCTTATTTTGTGACAGATATATTGAGATCTATTGCCCATTTCTGACTATATTTGTTCATTTCTTTTACTGTACTGGAAACCTGACATGGGGTCTAGGTTATATGAGCAGTGTGCTACCACTGAATTACAGTGAGGGCAATTGTTTACTAAAATTAGATTATTATTTTATTGTTTCTGAGTTCATTATATCTTCTGAAGGTAGAATTGGAAAGAAAAGAAATCCTTTGAACATTGTTTGTGAGGATGTAAACTAATACAATTACTATGAAAATAATATGAGTTTATTCTAAAACCATAACACATTATCCTGCACTTCCATTGCTGGAAATGAAATTAGGATGTGGAAGAGAAACTGTACCCCATTGTTTACTTACTGCAACACCATTCACAGTAGGCAAGAAATGAATCAACCTAAATGTCCATCTATTGATGAATGAATAAATAAAATGTGGAATAGACATACAACAAAATATGATTTAGCCTCAAGGAGAGGTTTATCATTTGTGACAAGGATGTAAATTTAAATCATATGTTAAGTGAAAAAGGTAAACAACAATTACCATATCAATCTCATTTATATGTAAAAAAAACAAAATGCCTGAGAGTAGAATGGTGGCTGTTATATTCTGGGAAGAGTAGTTGTGAGAAAGATATGGGAAAAGCTTGACCAATGGGTATAGAGTGGCTATGAATAATAGAAATATCTTATCATCTATCTCAAAGAGTGATTATATCATAAAATGAAATAATGCAAATATTGGGGATAGAGATTAATGGGTCATGTACTAACTTCTATGTTGAAATTTTAGGAAATTTCAAAAATTTCCTAGTAGCTACAATATTTTATATTCTTTGCAGTTATGTATAAAAGTTTCAATTTCTCCACAACCTCAAAATCCTTGATATTCAGCAGGATTTTTTTTTTTCATACATCTACCCTTTTAGGCAAGAAGTAGTATCTCCCTTCTGTTTAGCAGATAATTGCTCTGAAGATCAGTGATTTTCAGCATGTTTTCATGTACCTGTTGGGCATGGGTATGTCTTCTTTTGAAAATTCTCTGCCCAAGCTTGTTGCTCATTCCTTAATATCCTTACTATCAAATTTAATTCCTTATGTAGTATGAATAATAGCTCCTTATCTGAATTATGGATCTCAGATATAGTCTTCCATTCCATAAAATTTGTTAATTGTGTACATTGCTGTTGACATGGTTTCCAGTTTGATACAATTAATTCCTTTTGTTCAGTTTTGCTTTTGTTGTATATGATTTTTAAAAAAATGTTTATTGGGGGGATTGAATGGTGTGATAGAGCCTCCAGATGCATATGTTACTTTATATATTGGTCTTATGTGGGTACTGGGGAATCAAACTTGGTTTGGAGGGCTTTGTATGAAAGTTCCTTTAAGCAACAGCCATCTTCCCCATCCCATTATATGTGCTTCTGTGATTATATCCCATCATTATTTAATCAATGCCATGAGGAATCCTTCTATATTTTCTTCCAGAGGTTTTAACTGTTCTTGAAACACATTATGTCCTCAATTGACTTTTATTGAATTTTGTATATATTGATATGAGTCTAATCTCGTATACTACATGGAAGAATCCAGTGTTTTCAGTATCTTTATTAAGAAAATAGTTTTTTTTTAATTTACTTGTAGAATACAACAGCATAGAATAAACATTCCTAATTCCAAAAAGATTTTTTTTTTTCTGCCTATGACCTGTAACTCCCAATACCAGAGATTGGTTGCTACTCACATTGGGCTGTTGATGGGAGAGACTACGAGGTCCCCAAATCAAGACAGCTTTCTGTCAAAGCACTTGATTACCTGCCTGAGGCAAAAGCTAAGTCCCTATTACTGAAGACACCATATGCTGCTGACACAGAGCACAGAGAGACCTGGCTGGAATTCAGAAGAGAGCCAGTCCCCAGACAGTTTGCCTGTTTAGAGTTGGAAAGCACTACATGAGCTACTGGGGGGAATGGCCTAAAACAGTCTGAGCAACTAGAGGTCTCAGCTACCCAGAAGCAAACACACTGACATGATGTACATGCAAGTGAAATAGTAGCACATAGCCTCGGTGGGCAACCAATAGCTTTCTGATTGGCTAAGAGATATGCTCCGTGTAAAGGAACCCATATCTAGAATTGGGAACCAGATCAGAACCCTATGGAGACAAAGATTATGTTCTCCACTATGAAGATCTCACTAGTCTTTGTCCTAAAGAGGAGTTATATACATCAAATTATCCCTAAATTAATAATGTTTATCCCATTTAAACTATGCTGACTTACTCTCCATTGGAGAATCTGCCCCAACAATTTTTTTTTTTAAGTTTTAGCTTCCACCTTGAAAAAGCAGGTTGACTTCTCCAGTCAGCATTTTTACAGTCGATTTCCTCAGGCAAGATAATGAGACAACAGGAGATAAACTACCCCTCCAACTTCAGCCAAGCCACAGCTGAATCCACAGAGGAATGGAGAGAGGAGCAAGAGTGCTACTTCCATACTGTTCTTCATAATCAGCTCCATAATGTAGGAGACCGACCCAGAGGATACTCAACACCTACCACAGCAGAGACCCAGAAGCTCCTAAGACCTCATCACTGAAATAGACTTAAAACTCCCCATTCATGACTCAGGGAATTTTGTGAAAGAGGGAGCAGAAAGTCTGTAAGAGCCACAGGTTGAGACATCATGCCCAGAGGCTTTCCCTCCCCCCAAAATAACTGACTACTGCTCACACAATGCATAAACCACAACCCCACGTGGAATACCTGCAACCCCACTGAGGAATGGGGGCAGGGAAGAGGGAAGAGCTATTTCAAGGTGGACCCTTTCATGTAGAAGTGTTGCCCTTAGGGGACCTTTCCTATAGCCCCAGTGTAATGCAGGAGTGATCTCCTTATTGGCGCTTCTGTCTTTACATATTGTTGTTGTTTTCTCTGCACTGCTCTTGTCCACACCAGTAAACCTGCTCAGGTTTATTTCCTCACAGAACCACACTTTTTTTATATATATATTACCTGCTCTCTCATTGTAAACCTGAATAAGATCAATAAACAAGCCATGCCATGGGTTGGATGTTTTCTTCTCTTGATATTTTTTGTAACAGACAAATTAATCCATTGTCTTTCCATGTAGACTCACAAAATTTTCATGGTATAGGCAGAACACAGGCATATTTTACCAGATTATAGCATGAATGGTGATTAATTGACTTCCTGATATAATCCCTGTGCCCTTCTGCAACTTCATGAGCACAATGTGCAATATCTACTTTTCTACCAGCATTAAAATCCTCCACCAGAATGGCTCAGTATGGGATTTGTTAAAATACCATTCTAGAATGTTTCTAAGCACACATCTCTCAACTCTTATACTTTCTCCTACGTACCAGTTCTAATGGCCTGTGAACCATTTTATCACAGCAATAAGCCCATTCCTATGTATCAATTTCCTGTTATTTATGTTTGTCATCACTGTGACCAAACACCTGACAGAAAGCACTAAAAGGAAAACAGGTTTGTTTGGATTCATAGTTTTGAAGTGTACAATCCATCATGAAAAAGGACATGCTTAGGTTACTGTTTGCTTCACCATGGATAACATCTGGAAAGACCAGGTAGCTGAGAGCAGCATAGCTCACAGTCCTTTTCCTCCTTTTTACTCAATCTTCTATTTTATTTGGTTCAGGACCCCAGGCCATGGCCCACATTCAAACTAGTTTTTGTTTTTCTCCTCAGTTAAAGCTCTCTTAAACCACTGTGAGACTCCTCAGAGGTAGTTCCAAATTAATCAAATTGACAGTGAAGATAAACCATCACCATGATTCTCATAAACACTAATGAACAAACATTGATAAAGGCCTAAACCATGAGTAAAGCTGTGCTTCGCTGAACTTATTTTGTTCTTATTTTAGGGGTTCTGTGAATCTTCTCAGTATGCATTTTTCATTTGTGAATTGTCCTTCCTGAAAATTAAAATTAGCTTTGGTGTCTGACATTATTTATATTGTCATTTAATATCCCTTCCATTTTATT
Organism: Orientallactaga sibirica; assembly: GCA_036365145.1. Classification (NCBI taxonomy): domain Eukaryota; kingdom Metazoa; phylum Chordata; class Mammalia; order Rodentia; family Dipodidae; genus Orientallactaga; species Orientallactaga sibirica. The sequence continues at coordinate 61,495,907 of JAEOAD010000001.1, forward strand.
AGTTTCCTTTCTCTATTTTTCTACCTTTACTATTTTCCTCTTGTTTGCTTTGTGCATTTTGATTACAAACTCAAATCATATCTGGGAAACTAAAATGATAAGCATGTACAAGTGTGCATACATGTGAAATTTTTGTTTGTAATTTTCATGATATATTCAAACCCAGACTGGAAATTATGAGTGAAGTTAACTCAGAAAATCTACAATTCTGACAATAAGATTACTTAACTACATTTTATTTGGTAAAATATATTTTAGTCAAAACAGCATGATTTGATAAGCACTTTACTACTTATTGGTACACTCTTATGAAATTGGCTGAACCTGATGATTATCTACAAAGACAAATTCTAAGTCTGAGTCCGTTAAAATATACCCCAGTACATTTTGTGTTGTGATGTATGTTTATGGTTCTTATAGTTGCAAGTAATTCTCATGCTAGGTAATAGCAAACAATTGCTGCTAACTCCTTTCATTCTGATGACAGAGAAAAATGTCCACAGAAATATCAATAGAAAAATATCAACAGAGCCACATGATAAGTGTGAAAAGGTCAATGCTCTACAATGTTGCCAATGCATAAAACAGTACTTTTTTATTTTATTACCATGAGGTACATATTTCTTGCACAATTTCTAATATGCTTAAAGAATAAAAATTGTATAACATGGCTCATGAGTCATAATGGATTGAAAAATACCATATAATAAACCTTACGTATACCTGTGTCTGCAGTATTTAAGTTCACAAGCTCAATGTCTATGGATATAAATTTGATGTTAGAAATTAAAGTTGTCTATTGGGACATTAGTTCAATCCCCTGGCCCTGTGTTGCCATGAATTTCATCATCTATAGTGATGACATTCTGCCTCAATACTCATGTTTGTGTCTCTGAAATGCTAGAGGAACATTGAGCTCTATCATTATAATTCCAACATCATTACTTCAAGAATGGTATTAGCGAGGGTAGAGAGATTGATTTTTCAGTGCTTAAAATGCTTGTCTGCAGAGTCTAACAACCAGAGTTCAATTCCCCAGTACCCATGTACAGCCAGATGCACAAATTGGCACATGCATCCGGAATCCATTTGCAGTGGTTGTCAGCTCTGGTGCACCTATTCTGTCTGTCCTTCTTGATTTCTGTAATGAACAAGTGCTTTGTATACTGAGCAAAATGTACTTAAAGAGTTTAGATAGTGGAAACAGTTAATACTGGACTCCCACCCCCTACTTGCTGGTTCCAAATATAAAACTCTTACTCTCTTATCTCATAATAACTAAAACCATGAAGAAAGAGTGCTTTTATCATCATATCATTCCTTCAGAAATGAAATCTTCAGGGTGAAATTTACTAGTCTCACAAGTATTTTAAAAATTATCACCTTTCAAGGTGTCAACATTAAGCATTTTCTGGTGGCAAAAACAAGAAAGGTTTTTTAAAGGTTTTTAATTTATTTTTATTTTTTGGAGAGAGACACAGAGAGAGGCAGACAGAGAGAGGGAGACAGATAGAAAATGGGGCACCAGCAGTCTCTCAGCTGCTGTGAATGAAATCCAGATGTGTGCGCCCCCTTGTGGGCAAGTGCAGCATTGCACCCTTGTGTCACTTTGCATCTGGCTAAACGTTTGACCTGGAGATTGGAACCACTGGAGATTGGAACCAGCGTTCTTAGGGTTAGTAGGTAGGTGCCTTAACCTCTAAGCCATCTCTCCAGCCCTTAAAGGTTTTTTTTTTTTTTTTTTTTTTTTTTTAAACAGAGAATGGGCACAACTATAAAATATTGTTCCTTTTGTTTTGGAACAAATAGAAAATAAAGATACTTTCAATTTGTGTCTAGTTAGTTTCCATAGTAAATGATTTTAATTTTTTTTTTTTTTGGAGGAGAGACAGACAGAGAGAGAGAGAGGAGGACAGATGGAGATGGGCGTACCAGCAGTCTCTCAGCTGTTGTGAACGAAATCCAGATGTGTGCACCCCCTTGTGGTCAAGTGCGGCATTGCACCCTTGCCTCACTTTGCATCTGGCTAAATGTGGGACCTGGAGATTGGAACCAGGTTCTTAGGCTTAGTAGGCAGGTGCCTTAACCGCTAAACCATCTGTCCAGCCCATAAATGATATTTTATATGTGCCAAATAGTTACTATATTTCATTAAATTGGTTTCTTCACTGTGATTTTTTTCTAATTTTTTTTTTTTTCTTGAGGTAGGGTCTCACTCTAGTGCAAAATGACCTGTAACTCACTTTGTAGCTCCAGGATGGCCTCAGACTTACAATGATCCTCTACTCTGCGTCCCAAGTGCAGGGTATCCCATCTGCCCTACATTCCCTCCTTCTGATTGGTCCACCACATGTCCTGGCTCAGCACTGGCAGCAGGTACACTGGATGTACTCCAACTTCTGCATGCAGTTCCAAATGAGACAGGTAACTCAGAATCACCCTGGTAGTACCCTCTGAATTGTGGAAGGAGTTAGGGAAACATCTACCTGATGACTGAAGAGGCAGCTAAATATAATAAAGAGAGTAGGACAGGGAGAAGCAGGGAGTACAGACATGATGAAAGAGTCGAAAGCCGAAACAAAACAAATAAACCTGTATATTCTGGTCAAGAGAAACATTCCAGAGACCTGTCAAATAATAGGAACGAAGGTTCTCAGATCACAGGCTCAGAGCTATTACACTGGCCACTACTAAGATAAAGTCCCCATACCTACATCCTATACACAATCTGTTACCTTGGGGTGGTGCCGGTCATTACTTCCACCTGCCCTCTGCTGCTCCTCAATGTTGCCGGCCACGGAGGTAAAAGAAAGTCATTAGAAACAGTCTACAGCTTCTGGATGTGCCATTATTCAAAAAAGTAGGATTACATAAGTCTTATTCACACTATCCTGAATTTAGATTGACCCTCCCCCTGCCCTTCTTTTACTCATTCTCTTCCCATGGCCTCGCTTAGGCCATTCCCCTCCCTGTAATTTGTTCTTCTACTTACATATGTGCAATACCATACACTTACGTCCTTCCCTCTCCTCCCTCCCTTATAGCCTTTTACCAGATTACTGGTTTCTGGTACCAATTTTTGGTTCCAGTTCACACACAAGTATATACATTTGTAGCTAGGATCCACATATGAGAGAGAACAAGTGACGTTTGGCTGTCTGAGCCTGGGTTACCTCACTAAGTATAATCCTTTCCAGATCCATCCATTTCCCTGCAAGTTTCATAATTTCATTTTTCTTTACCGCTGAATAGAACTCCATTGTGTAAATGTACCACATCTTTGTTATCCATTCATCTGTGGAGGGACATCTAGGCTGGTTCCATTTCCTAGCTATTGTGAATAAACCAGCAATAAACATGGTTGTGCAAGTATCTCTAAGGTAGTGAGACTGTTACTAGAAAACTTTCAGTACCTGGGATGGGATACCTTCCAGTGAGTTGTTGGCCAAGGAGTTTCCCGGTAGCCTCCAAAACATTAAAGGCTATTGCCAAGGCCCTTGGTTTCCCTTGAGAAACAGATGGTAAGACTCTATTGCTGAAGACATCTCTTTCCTGAGAGGCAAGGTCACTGAGAAAGCAAGCTGGTGCTGAGCAGAAAACCTTCTCCCTGTAGACCAGCTAACTGAAAGCTGGAAAAAGCTGCACTGCATGCAGCCATCTGTGAGACAGAAGTCATCAGCAGAGAATATAGTGGACTCTGGAAAATTCAAGTTTGGCCATACAGGCTCAATGACTGAATGGGTGCAATAGTGGTATGTCTGCTCTTGGAGTAACTAACTGCTCCATAATTGAACTGAAGGCCCTCTCTATGGGAGGGAATACATGCCTGTTATTGAAAAAACAAAGCAAAAGTCTATGTCAGGGGAGGTCATGAGCCTTAGGGGTATAAAGCCTGCTCTTGTCTGGCTAAATGTATATATTATTCCCACCAAGCTACCCTGAAAGCTCTACACTTAATGTTCATATTCACATATTAATATGGTTAGAGAAGCTTCTCTTTTCAGATGGTGATGACCACTATGAAGACTCAAAAGGCAACATAGTGCTGAGAAGAAGGGATAGAGGAGTGCCTAGCATTGAAACATCTCTGTCACACCCTTCCAGGCTCAGGGCCCATTGCAGAAGAGGGGGCGGATAGAATGGAAGAGCCAAAGGAAGGGTACGACTGCTTACAATGCAACTGTCCAGACAGAAATGGGCCTTGATATCCATGACCTTGCAGTGCCTAGCAATACCTTCACAAGACCCTCATAATAGAAGAAAAAGATGATGACATCAAATTAAAAGAGAGACTAATGGAGAGAGGGAGGGGATATGACGGAGAATGGAGTTCTGAAGGGGAATGGGGGGAGGGGAGGGAAATATTATGCGTTTTTGTATGTAAGTATAGAAGTTGTCAATTAAAAGAAAAGAAAAGAAAAGAAAGTCATTAGAGCCTTCCTATGATTTGTACCCAGGGGGAATAAAAAAATCTTCACCTAGCTTATTGGTAACATATTTAAAATGTCCTTCTCAAAAATCTCGATTTACTTTATATCCTTGTATTAGTACAATAAAGTTAACAGTAAGCTCACTAAATGTCATAAAATATTTTAGACTTCATCTCACATTTTCTTGGTATAAAATTATGCCATTATTATATGTACATATAGCCGACAAGAAGAAAATAATTGATGAGACATACACACAGTTTGCTTGAATATCCAGGAAATAAAATGGGGAAAGTTGGGCAATAACTATTGAAAGAGGTGGGTAATGCCCCCTCCCCCTCCAAAAAAAAAAAACAAACAACAACAAAAAACTTGTTTCAAGAGCAAAGTAAAATAAGAAACTGAAACAAAATAGGAGAGAAAGTCCAGAATCCATTCCAGAGGGGAAGAATGAGTCAAATTTGGGAAATTCTCCTCTCCCTGTGACAGAGTTGCAACAGCAGATGCCAGAAGTGGTGGCATGAAATAGAAAAACTCAGAAAACCTGCTCTGTATTTTAGTAGCTGTGACAGTTTCAATCAGATGTCTCCAATGAACCCACGTGTTTTGAATGCTTGTTCCTCTACTGACAGCAATTTGGGAGGTAGAGCAGTGGCTCCACATTGCATTCAGAATAAAATCCACACTATTAACTATACTTTACAAGGACCTGTATGATCCAGTCACCAGTAATGTGTTTGTTTAATTATTCAAGACATTGTACACATTTAATTTCTTTATTTATCAAGTTATAAATAGCTACACATCCATATCATAAACTTACACAAATAGAAAAATGATTCATAAACTATAGGATTGTATTCATGATAACATTTTATTCTGAGCTATTGAAAAACTAACACTTTTTTCAAGCTCATAATAGAGCTTTTTTTTTTTTTGTCTTGTCCACAAAAAACTAAAGGTCAGAAGTTCAAAGTTTATTGATTTTCAGAAACCTTTCATTAAAATGCCTTAATGAACAACTGCCCTGTCATTTGGTTTGAAATCATCCACCAATATAGTAGTTCTTCTCTGGTGTATCCCAGTAATGTTCTGGCTTCACTGATCATTCCATTGAGCTAAGACAGAGAGTAGTTTAGTTCAAAGATTTTAGGTTCAGTTGTAGACAAACTCTTCCAAAACTATTAGGCATAATCACAAAGAAGCACTAACTGTTGGTAACATTGCTGAAAAATCTAAAAACATAGAGAGATGGAAAAAAATGACTCAGCAGATAAAATGCTTGCCTATAAAACCTAAGGATATGGGTTTGGTTCCCCAGTACCTATGTAAAGCCAGATGCACAAGGTGGCTCATGTGTCTGGCATTCATTTGCAGTGGCTAGAGGTCCTGGTGTGCTCATTCTTTATCTGCCTCTCACTCTCTCTCTCTCTCCCTCAAATAAATAAAATATTAAGAATTGTGCAGTTATGTTAAAAAAAGAAAATTCATGTATAAATCACCCTTCAAGGAAATGGTATATATATATATATATATATATATATATATATATATATATATATATATATATATATATATATATATATATATATATATATATATATATATATATATATGGAGAGAGAGAGAGAAAGGCACTGATTTTTTAGAAAACAAAATCTTACTGAATGGCATTGAGTGAAGTGGATATAACTCAAAAGACCAGCCATTCTAAAGTGATGTTGCCACTATGTATAACTATATTCTTTATCAACCACACAATACAAGAAAATTTCAAAGATATTAATATCTCTGATGCTCTTAAATTTAATAAAATTGGCATGCACATATGTACAGCCCACTTTTAAAACCAAAGAAAACATGGAAACATGTATACAAGTATCTAAAAGTTAAAATCATTCATTCCATCACAAGATAATCAATAGCCATTGTCATAGGGTCAAAAGTTTTTTTTTTTTTTTTTTTTTTTTTTTTTTGATCACCACTTCCTGACCACAGGATATGTTCATTATATTCCTTTGAAATACCTATTTCATCCCCAATCCCTAGCTGTTCAAGTAATTTTCAAGAGTCTCTGTGAAATGCTGTTTCCTTAAAGACTTTTCTAGTAGAAGATATGGAATCAGATGTTACATCTTCATTACTAATGGTTCTATTGTTTGAGAGATAGTTACAATGGTAAGTGCAATATAGTTACTTTTCCATACTTAAGACTCATAATATCTGAAACTTATGAATGATTACAGAATTACATCATCAAATTATATACAGTACAGGGCGCAGTTTTTTACTATAGTCTAAATAGGAAAGAAAGAATTATTGCTACCTTAAATTCCTAATAAGTCCTAAGATTATTCAGGAAAAGAGATATTCAATGAGCATTATAGCTTAATCAGCTTGTATGAAAAGAGTTCACACACACAGTGTTTCATATGCACTTTGGTAATTGGGGTTTTACTATTTTACCTCATACATGTATATGCATGGGTGGTAGTTTGTATGTGATAGTGTAAATGGATGGCCCCATAGATTTAGGCATTTTATTATAATTGAGTTTTCAGCTTTAGCCACTAGTATACAGATTCCTGCTACAGAGGAGCATGTCAATGGGGATGGGCCTGAATTCTAGCCCAAAAGGTGTGTGGAGAGGAGTTTGAGCTCTGGAAGTTTCCTGTTAGAGTTTGTAGGACTGGATGTTGGTAGTTTCTCTCTGTTTGGATCTGTGAATGGAGTCAGGTTCTGCTACCATTGATGGAACTTCCCCTGAATCTGTAAGATTAACCTACATCTCTTTCTCACATAAACTGTGTTTAATTGGATGTCCATCCCAGAAACATGAAGATGACTTCAACAATATATATAAATTCTTACATTAGGTTCTTTGATAAATTAAGTAAACTGAGGACCATGAGTTTATTGAAACTGTTCAGTGCACATTTAACAACTAATGCTAATGTAGTCAAACCTAGAAAATGTTCACACATTGCACATATAAGCATGTATATTTTAAGCTGGGGATGGTGGTGCATGCCTTTTATCCCAGGACTCAAGAGACAGAAGTAGGAGGGTCCCTGTGTATTCAAGGCCAGCTTGGGACTACAGCGTGAGCTCCAGGTCAGACTTGGCTAGATTGATAACCTACCTAGAACAACAACAAAAAAATTAAAAAAGAGAGAGAGAGAGAGAGAGAAGGAAGGAAGGAAAGAAAGAAGGAAAGAAAGTGCATTTTAAGACATGGATAAATGAAAATGTAAGTAATAGCTCCAAACCTGGAAGAGTAGCTAAAAATAAATCCTGTAGAAGTAACAAAAAACAAAAAAATCATCCTTTCTATGAATTTCAGTCTAATTTCGCTTTTATTCTTTATTAAGTCACCTACTTAATTTTTATTAGCCATGCCCATCCCCATGTCACCTGAATTGCTTTGGTCACTCTGCTACCAGAGTTACTCAACAATAAAAGGATATTAAAAAATTTTTTTGAGAGAGAGACAGAGAGAGAGAATGGGCGCTCCACCAGCCTCTCAGCTGCTATGAACGAACTCCAGATGTGTGCACCCTCTTGTGGGCAAATGTGGCATTGGGCCCTTTCATCACTGCATCTGGCTAAAAGTGGGAACCAGTGTTCTTAGGCTTAGTGGGCAGGTGACTTAACCACTAAGCCATCTCTCCAGCCTGAAAAGATATTTTTTAAAAATGTAAATATTCATTTGAAAACAGAGAGAGAGAGAGAGAGAGAGAGAGAGAGAGAGGGAGGGAAGAGTGAGGGAGAGAGGGAATGAGCACAGGGTATCTTGCCACTGCTAACAAACTCTAGGCACATGCATCAATTTGTGCATCTAGCTTTACCTGTGTACTGGGAAATTTGAACCCAGGCTGTCAGGGTATGCAAGCAAGTGCCTTTAATCACTGAGCCATCTCTCTAGCCTAAAAGATAATTTTGACACATAACATGGAGAGAAAGGAAACTAGGAAAATGAAGGCAGACTTCTAGGCAGCAGTGGGTTCTCTGGCTCCATGTTGTTGGTAAGTACTCATGCTGCCTGCCAGACATCTGTATACTGGCATAAAAACTATTCAAGATAATTTTCAGATTTTTGTCATAAACTGTCACCTGACATATTGTTCTAATACTGGACTTACAAGGAAGAATGTAAGATGAATTTACTGGAAATCAGAGAGTTAAATGAATGAAACAAAGTAAAAGAGCATGGTTAATAAAACAAGTGACCAGAAAAGGCAAAATGAACAAAGCTGCATAATAGGATGAGATTCTGCTTATATTTAAAAATTAAAATAAATAAAATTAAAATAAAATAAAATTCCACACTCAATGAGCTTATTACAATGGGTTGAATTTTATTTTCCTTGTAGGAATAATCAATTTTTTTCTACAGTCCTGGTGACCAGAGATGGCTTAAATAAGGGTGGGTCATCTTGTACCACACAAACTTTCCCAAGCAGATGGAAAAGGAAAATGAGTCCAAACTGGCTAAAAAAAGTTAGAAATTCTAGAAAATGCCACAGCAGATCAAATGAAGCAAAACAGGTCTTGGTTGGGCAATGCTGCTCAAAGACAACAAATCTTCTCAAAGAAAATGCCATATAAACTCAGACCTCAAGCCTGCTCTGACCCACTCTGAGTCTAAGCACAAGGAGCCATTTTTTTCCACATTACATTTAGAAAATTAAATTAGAAATGCAAATAGATTTAAAATAGCTACTTTGAAGTTACTACATATAATCAAGTTATTTTCTTACAAATAAAAAAAGTTTGCTTCAGGGAGAATAAGGTAAAATTAAATGGGAATATTAAATTAGAGAACTTAGCTCCATATCAGATAACAATCTGCGAGTTTCTATTTTTTGTTTATTTATTATATTGTTAATTAAAACATTTTTTTCTTTTTAAATATTTTATGTTTTATTTGTTTACTTGAGAGAGAGAGAGAGGGAGAGAGAGAGAGATTGGGCATGCCTGGGCCTCCAGCCACTGCAAATGAACTCCAGATGCATGTGCCTCCTTGTGCATCTGGCTTATATGGGTCTTGGTGAAACATACCTGGGTCCTTTGGCTTTTCAGACAAGTGCCTTAACTGCTAAGCTGTCTCTCCAACCCATAAAACATTTTTCTTAATACAAAGAGTCCGCCATTCAAATTAAAATACTTATTGCTTTACATGATTATGATTTTTTTATTTTAATTTTCTTATTTGTAAAAGAGAAGGGGAGAGAGAGAAAGAGGCACATAGAGAGAGAATAACTGCTGCAGGGCTTTGACCACTGCGAACAAATTCCAGATGCATGCACCACCTTGTGCATCTGGCTTAATTTGGGTCCTGGGGAATCAAACCTCGCTGCTTTGGTTTTGGGCTTTGTAGGCAAGTATCTTAACAACTAAGCCATCTCTCCAGCTCTCTCTCTCTCTCTCCTTCTATATATATATGAAAAATTGTAGTATAGCAAATGTGAGCTAAATTGCAAAATACTCGTTTTTAATATAACTATGTAGAAACACATTCTCTTCATGGGAATGTTAAAATAATAAATTTAAAATGAAATGAAAGACAATTAAAGCATAGGAAATTACAAACATTTTTCTCACCTTTTTAAAATTTCAAATTATATATATATTTTATAACAGCTTATACTCTTTTATCTCCTTACTCCTGCTACTGTTTCCCTAGGGGTCCTCCTCAGTTGGGTTATGCTAGATCACTGTGAAGGTCTCACTCAGTCCTGTGGGGTAGTAGGGAGCCATGCCGCAGGATATTCCTATCCAGTCTGTGGCTCTTACAATCTTTTCACTCCCGTCTTCCACAATGTTCCCTGTTGGCAGTCTGATTTAGTTGAGTCCTCTATAGCCTCTAGATTTCTGCTTTGATAGGTTTTGATTATCACCATACATGTTGCCATCACACTGGAACTTGTTTTCAGGCAAGCAGTAAGAACAGTATTCATGTCACCACTTCCTTTGCCCTTTCCTTGGCCCTAGTACATGTGGTAGAGGTAGGATGTCTTGTGGTGGGCAGTTGGCTACTTCTTGTCTTACGGTTGTGTCTTGGTTCTTGTCCATTTTCTCTGCCTTCTATAAATAAAGTAGATTCTCCAACCAAGAGTAAGTTATAAGGGGCATGCAAAGTTATGTGAGAGATTTTTCTAGTTTGCAAACCAACTCTTCTTCTCCTCTAGGGAGCAGTGGGGGCTTCTTTCTGAAGCCTGAGTTTCCTAACCATGGGATTCTGAGTTGGTTTACATACCAGATATGAGTTCTCTTCCACTGAGTGGGTCTCATGTCCAATGAGAGACCAGTTGATTACTCTCAGAAGCTTCTTGCTAGGATTGCATAAGTGTACGTACTTCTTGTCCAGCTGGTTGATTTCCTAGTCTGCTGGGTCCCCTGATTATTCATTCTGTTGGTGACTATTGTCCTCCAGCAGCTCCCATATAGATTCCCTGCACTATGAGGACTAGCCAGAAGGGAGCTAGTTTCCCTTTTAGTTGCAGCATGGTTAGCCAATGTTCTATCACCTCAGCCTGTGGTATCTTCAACAGTAAGGAAAAAAGGAAATAATGAAATTTGGAGAATAATGGATGGATTCAGGAAAAAAAAAATCATTCTAAGTCAAGTCACACAGGCAGAGAAAGACAAATGGCACATGTACTCTTTCATCTGCAGTTCCTAACTGGGATCAATTGGAGATGAGTGCAAAGGTGTAAAGTACCGGGAATGAGACTAGGACAGAAAAGAAATAAAGAGAGAGGAGGAGAGGAGTTACTTGGCAAGTTATGGGAAGGACAGAACATTGGAGGTGGTATGGGGGCTTGGAGGGGTATGGGGAATGTAGCATGGGAAGGAAATTACACAAAAGTTAAAACAACATGAATCAGTTTCATAGGAAGCTTCGTTGCATCTAGCATTCTACAAGATATAAGCACCAATAAAGATGGAGGGGGACCCTCCGGATACTAGGGGAAAAAGCTTAACATTAAAACCATGGTCTATGGCCTGTAAATCCCAGGCCCAGAATTGGGTTGCTCCCCATATCAAGCTGTTGGCCAGGGAGACCCATGAGGTCACCAAAACAATGTAGGCTATTGTCAAAACACTTGATTACCTGCTAGAGCTAAAAGATACAACCCTATTGCTGAAGGCAAATTTATTTTATTTTATTTATTTAATTGCAAGAAGAAAGATAGAGAGAAGTGAGACAGACAGAGAAATAATTTGCATGCCAGGCCTCTAGCCACTGTGAACGAACTCCAGATGCATGTGCCCCTTGTGCATCTGCCTTACTTGGGGCCTGGGGAATGAAACCTGGATCCTTTGGCTTCACAAGCAAATGCCTTAACTGCTAAACCATTTCTCTAGCCCGACAAACTTATTTTTTAACATGTATAAATTTAATATGTCATTCAGTAATTAAGTTAAATGCTCAATTTTAAAATGTGATAAAATAAAATGAATTATTGCAAAATTGAAGAAGAGAATTATCTAAGTGTTTTGCTTAAATTCTTTTTCAAAGTTCATGTGTATCAAGATCTAAAACATTACATAAACTAAATGGTAGAAGTACTGAATACATGTACTGATAAATATGTATGTTAGAGTGTTTTTCCACTTCCTTACTCGTATGCTGTTCAAGGACAAATAATTGTAGCAGAAAGGTCTATTCTAGGTCACAATGATCCTGTTGATTCTGTATGTTCAACTCTAAGTTTAAAAACAATGGTGCTTAGCCATTAAGGGCTCCTCTCTGAATGAATGATTGAGTCCAGGTAACACCAGATCATTAACTAGACCCTCAAAATTCTGCATATCAAAATCATAATCTCCACTCAATTTTTTTTCTATAGTATCTTTTAAGCTCATCTTGTGTTTAATATGATTTTACTGTTCCTCAAATATCTTTTATGTTACATAGTCCATAATTTGTTTTAGAATTGTGGAAACTGAACCATCAAATTATTTCATCTAATGATTACCATGTTCTTTTACTCAAAATCATGTCAACCTCTGATCCAGACATGAAGTTCAATGCATGATATGTCATCACTTCCATAAAAATAACTCATGGTGAGTTTAACAAACTTTCAAAACTTTCCTTTTAATTGCTGCTTTCTGTGGCAATATTTTGAAAGGCTTAAACATGATTCCACACAACTAATTCATAATTTACAACTTTACCAGTTGGTTTTGGTGATATTTACCACAGACTAGCATCAGCAAAAAAACAATAATGACAACAACAAATAGTACACCTGGTTGGAATTATTACTCTGGGTTTGTTGTTAGCATGGATATCTAGGTTAAATAGAAATGAACTCCCCAGTAAAAGTCACACACCACTTGATACAGGGATGTGGCAATTCAGAAGCTAATGTGGAGGACAGCACCAGAACAGGACTCCACTATTACAATTCTGGTCTTAAACAGGCAATTTTGTCCTGAACAGAGCTATGCATCAGCTGCATGCCACATCACCTACAGCAGAGATAACATAACTGTTACTACAATAAGAAATCATGCTGTTCCATACCGCATGGGAAGAGAAAGAACACAATGGGATTGTTCTCCCAGATAATCCAATGTAAGATGACATAGCTTCAGCTACATGTCTTAATCACCCAGACAGTGGTAATGTATTGGCTTCACCCCAATTCATCACTGCTCCTGCCAGATCTCTGTTTAGGAATCAAGTGGTGTGTGACTTTTACTAGGGAGTCCATTTCTATTCAACCTAGATATCCATGCCAACAGTAAATCAAAGAAACAATTCCACCCAGGTGTAGCTTGGTAAACTATTTTTGTTATTGTTCTTGTTGTTGCCTTTGCTTTATTTTTAAGAGTGATTAATTATAGGAGCATGGGTGAAGGGTGACTTACAAAAGCAGAAGCAACTTTTGGGCAGCTATATGATCAAAGAAGACTCTCCTTCACCCCAGCACTTGCTAACTGCTGATATATCCTCGGGAAAGGGAGAAGTCTCCTGGACCTTCAGAGCCTTGTGAGGACTCCTGGGCTTCTGTGAGGGAATGAGTGAACCCAATCATGTCAGAGTCTCCTGAAAGTAACCAAACCTGCTCTGGTTTCAAAATAGCACCAGCCACTTCATGCCTTGAATATAGTGTTCCACAACAATGTTTTGCCAATACTTGAAACTGTGATTTCTCACTTAAAATTCTGAGTGCAAATGAATTCTTCACAAAATTACACTATTTTTAAATATTTTATTTATTTATTTATTTATTTATTTATTTATTTATTTATTTGAGAGAGAAAAAGAGAGAAAGGCAGAGAGAAATAGGCAGATAGGGGATGGGTGCACTAGGGGCTCTAGCCATTGCAAATGAACTATAGGTGCATGTGTCACCTTGTGCTTCTGGCTTCAGTGGATACTGGGGAATCAAGCCTGGGCCCTTAGGCTTTGCAAACAAATGCTTTAGCCACTAAGCCATATCTCCAGCCCAATTTAAAACTCTTCCACATATCAATTTTTTTTTACTCTTAAATTTTAAAATATATGTATATTCCATTGCCGTACAGAAAGCATTAGTTTTTAATGTCTATCATTTATGTTTGGCTCAGTCTTTTTTTAAGTCTATTCACACTAATTTTTAAATATAGAAAAATAGTACATGTCTAAAAGGAAAAAAAGTGAGTGCAGATTTCTGTCAGAGTTCTTGATGACCCACCAAAGGTTAATGGTAAGACCCTACTGTCAAAGATAGCATATGCATGTGAAACTAAACATGGAGAGACCTGGCCAGAATATGGAAAAGGGTCAGTCCCCAGACAGTTAGCTAGTCTATTGCCAGAGGGTGCTACATGAGCAACTGGGGGAAAATGGCTGACATCTGTCCAAACAACTTGCAGTCTAAGATACCCAGCAGGAAACAACCTGACATAATTCTCAAACAAGTGCAGTTGTAGCACACAGCCATGGTAGGTAACCAACTGCTCTTAATTAGGCTAATAGATCCACTCAGACGAATGGAACTCATTGCTGGAACTGGAAAATAAGTCAAAACCATGTACAAAAAATGAGCTCAGTATCCAAAATCAAGATATCACCAAATGTGGGCTAGAATAAGGCCTACACATATAAAAGTCCCTCCAAAATATCTCTAGCCATCCCATCTATCTAGTACTAACTTCTCTCTCTGTTGGAGAATTTGCTTATCTTTTTCAGATGGACAATGAACCTGAAGGAAGGATCAGCCAATCACACCTCATCATGGCCCCAGCTGAAACCATAGAGTAATGCGGGGGAAGGCTAAGAGTACAGCATTCTTAGTGATCACACCACCAGAAAAAGGCTGAAGGTGATAAACACAGAGAACATCGAACTCCTACTAAGCCAGATATCCAGAGACACAGAGGCTCCCAAAACCTCATCACTGAAGTAGAACTAAAATGACCCTAATCTGTCTCAGGGAAATTCACAGAAGAGGGGCCAGAAGGAATGTTAGAGCCACAAGTTGGGTCATTATGCATAGAGACTTGGCCTATCCCCCACAACTCTTGACTACCCCCACAATGCATGACCCACATTCCCCATTGATGAGGGTCCCTTTGGAAGAGGGGGGACAGGGAGGAGGATAATGGAGTCACCATTATGAATGTAAAATTAGAGTAATATAAAGAAAAAATAAATTATAAAAAAAAAGAAAAAAAAGTGAGTGCAGCCGGGCAAGGTTGCTCACGCCTTTAATCCCAGCCCTTGGGAGGCAGAGGTAGGAGGTTCACCATGAGTTAGAGGGTACCCAGAGATTGAATAGTGAATTCCAGGTCAGCCTGAGCTAGAGTGAGACCCTACCTCAGAAAACAAAACAACAAAAAAAAGTGACTGCATTGTTACAATTCAGAGGCAATTGTACTAATACATAAAGCCATTTTTTCTTTATATTTATAATCTTATATGTTACTTGCCAAATAATATAGAGTTAATATTGAATTTATGTAATCATTTTTCCATTATGATATCATAATGGTGTTCAGTATTTAATACATGTTGCTTATTTTTTTTTGTTTTGTTTTTTGTGTGTTTTGTTTTTGAGGTAGGGTCTCACTCTAGCTCAGGCCGAATTGGAATTCACTAAGTAGTCTCAGGGTGGCCTTGAACTCATGCCAATCCTCATACCTCTGCCTCCCAAGTACTGGGATTAAAGGCACATGCCACCATGCCTGGCTTAAAATGTTTTTTAATGATTTCCTAATAATCCATTCTATTGTATTATAATTAACTAAGTATTGTCATGTTTTCAGATTTTCAAGGAATTTCATACTTACAATAATAAATGGTACTCTGATGAGTATTTATCAATATACATATGTGGAGACTTCTCTAATTATTTTCTTTGGATAAATTCCTGGTAGATAATTGATGAATCCTAAACTTCAAAAATCTTAAGGTTTAAAAAAAATCTTAAGGTTTCTTAATCATAGTGAAAATTGATATACTAAAATGATATATCACATCATAACATCTGGAGTTTTTATTAACTGTAATTTTAAAATGTTCCAGTATTAGTCATGGAAAATAAATTAAAAAGGAAAAAGAACCTGGGCATGGTGATACATACTTTTGACCCCAGCCCTTGGGGGGCAGTCATAGGAGGATCACTGTGACTTTGAGGACAGGCTGCTACTACAGAGTGAGTTCCAAGTCAACCTGGGGTAGTGAGATCCTAACTTAAAAAAAAAAAAGCCAAAAAAAAAGGAAGAAAGAAAAAAAAAAGAAAAGAAAAAAAGAAAAAGAAAGAAAAAAGAAAGACAAAATCATCACCAAGTTAATAGGGGTAATATGGCATTATCTGAATAAGTTCTATTATTTAGAAGAAAGAAAGAGAGAGAAAAACTGAGATAAAGCAAAGAGGAGAGAGATTTAGACAAAGTTTACATGTTATTTCTCCCTGTGTGAAAGGCTCATTAAGTTTGTAAAGAACTATGAGACATTTGTTGAAAATGACTTAAATGTGTACAATAAAGTAAAATTGAAATCCTTACAGTTTCATTTATTAGGTTATTCAATCTATTCATGTATGAGTTTTCATGCCATTTGACAATGTTTTATATTTTTCTCCCTTATGTTTCTTATAATGCTTGTGGACAAATTATTTTATAAGAATTGATAAAATATAATAATTTATACATATGTATATGCACATATACATGGATGTCTATGAACTTAAATTTAGATAAGAAGAGATACAGATGAAGGTGTAGATTTAGAATAGGAATACACATATATTCATATATGCAGATATGCATAATGCACATTCTCTGAGTTCTCTATTTTCATGCAATTTTGCTCTGCTTATAAAATCATACATACACTTTCATCTTCATTATATACTTTCACTTAAATTTGTGATTTTAAACCAAAAAAATAAATAAATAAAATCATACATATACTAACCAGCTCCTGCACTCCTTCAATGAACATACCTCTATTTACTTAGTTTTGGCAAGACTGACGTGGCAAGGACTTCTGAATACTTACAAGTAGGCAGCCTTGTGTATGGTTCATTTCAGGAAAATGTTTCTTATGCCTCATACATTAACAAACTCTAGGGAATTTTTTTTAAAAAT
The DNA here is from genome assembly GCA_036365145.1 of Orientallactaga sibirica. NCBI lineage: Eukaryota > Metazoa > Chordata > Mammalia > Rodentia > Dipodidae > Orientallactaga > Orientallactaga sibirica. The sequence goes on from JAEOAD010000001.1 coordinate 61,512,931, forward strand.
ATAGAACATGCTTTTGGTTTACAGTGGAGTTCTATCTGATTTCTACCAAGTGAAGTTAGTTTTAAAAGTGCAATTATTGAATATTATTCTTTTTTCTAGATTCTCTGTTTATAATTTTCTTTCATTACATTTGTTACTTGAGTGAATTACATTAACAAGTGAACTTACATGGAAATTTCATTGCATTTTTAGGCTATTTTGTATTTTGATGCATTCTTACATGTATTCTTAGGTATGGTGATCATTGCAAGAGCCTTTGCTGAGGGAGGATTCATTTTTAATTTAAATCTTGATCCCTTTATGCAACACTAATACTAATATTTGATTTTTGTTTTATTATATTATTATATAATTTTTATGTTAATGATATGCTAGCTTCATAAACAAATACATAATACAAATCTGTGCACGTTGAGTTTTAGTGAATTTGTATAATATTATATGACTTTGTCTTGGAAAATTAACTAGTTTATTATAATACCTGTGCCTTAAATGAAAGATGACTAGTAGATAACAGATCAAATAATCCATGGTCTAAGTGTATTCTGCAATGTAGGGAAAAGAGAAAAATTATCAGGTCTGTGAAAGGCCATCATCAAGATTCAAGCTCATGTGAATCAGCATTTCAACAGGCTTTCTTACAGAAATAGCCCATCCATATTGGGCCTTTCAGTATGAGAACTATATGGCTTTCCACATGTATTTCTTAAAATATCTACATGAATATTTGCCTAATAAAATATCCATAAATTTGTAAAATATTTTATTAAAAGCAATACATGTGAATGCCTTAAGGTAGATGTAAATTGAAAATGTCTGGCTTAATTTAAATTGGGAAAGTAACCAGAGCCTAGTATAGTCTTAACAGAATATAACGATGGGGAATTTTATTTCATGTCTATAACTATGTTTATTCCTTCTAGGATGTGAAATATTCAAATTGGAGGGTTATTTCATGTATAGTGTATATAGAAGAATATTTTAAAACTTCTATGTTTCTTTTACCTTATATCTAAATTAATAAAATATTATCTGAAAATGCATTTGATTTCCTTGGGACCTGACATTTGGGAAGATTTGCCTGGAATACAAATTATTAACTATTAGTAGTGCATGGTGGTTCATGAATTTAATTTCAGCATTCAGGAGGCTGAGGTAAGGGGATTACTGTGAATTGTAGGCCACCCTGAGACTACATAGTCAATTCCTAGTCAGTCTGGGCTAGAGCAAGACTTTACCACAAAAACACAAAAAACAAAACAAATAAAAGCTATTTCTTATACCATAGAATACCCAAGCTTGAACATATTGATATCTGGTCATTAATACAGATACAGAATGTGTGTGTACATGAATATGCATGTACCCACCCATCCCTCTGAATTCATTTAGTTGTATATAATTGTACATATTCATATATAAATTCTAGTTAAAATAATTATTATGGATTATTAAAATGATGATTAATTCTGTATTACCAAGTGCTGACTTTAGTTTCATCTACATTAGTGATTCTGAGATATTTATAGTGGCTACCTATTCAATTACTATTTTAAGTCATGTCTTGCCCATCTTGTGAGTGGAATATCTATCAATAGTGATGAAATGATGGACAAGTATCTCTAGCTCTTATGGCCATTGTGAACTCAACAGGGCCAACAGGAAAAGGGTAGCTATTGCTAATGCAAGAAAAGGATCAGGAAAAGGATCAGGGAGCAGGAAAAGGGAGAATGATGTGACTTAAGTCCAGGAGCATTCACCAAACAAATGTTCCCAAAGGAGATCTAATTGCTGGCCATTGTGCAATCAACCATGTTGTAAGCGACTGGTTGTCACAAGGCAAACCTGGGCGTCCCATGTATGATTTTGGTCACTTGGGTGAATTAGGTTGTATCAAGCTGACCAATAGGAAGGAAATCACCAGGAGGTGATTAGATGAGGTAGATAGTACAGGTCAACCAAACCTGCTATAAGAAAGTCCAACCTATATTCAAAAATAATGTTGAGGTAAAATATAATTACAGTCACTAACTGTGTTAAAATTAGAATTCAAGGACATATCTAAATATCTTATTTACACGTTTAAACATTTTATTTTTATTTACTTATTTATTTGAGAGAGAGAGAGAAAGGGAGAGAGAGAGAGAGAGAGAGACAATGGGCAAGCTAGAGCCTCTAGCCACTGCATTGCAAACTAACTCCAGATGCATGTGCCACCTTACACATCTGGCTTACGTGGGTCCTGGGGTATTTAATCTGGGTCCTTTGGCTTTGTAGGCCAATACCCTAACCACTAAGCAATCTTCCCAGCCTTACTTACATATTTTATATAAATATGCTGTAGCAGACAGTTTCACATCACTACCTAGTTTGAATATATGTCCCCCAATATATTCAGTGTTTTATTAGTTTATAGTTTGCATCTGCAATCACCTTGCTAGAGGCAAGGTCACTGGGGGCCCGGTCTTAAGGTGTGGTGATGGGTTTGAGATTCCATTGTAAAGATATACAAATGTGTCTAGCAGGAGTTCCTGAAGTCTGCTGTATGACCTTTTGGCTGTAGTTAGTTTTACTCTGTGTGCTGTGGTGGCTGGTTGGCTTTCTTTCTCTCTGCTTGGTCCTGTGGAGAGCAGGCTGCTTCTCTTGTCATTATGGAACTTCCCCTGGATCTGTAAGCTTCAATAAATAATATCCCTTCCTCCATAACTGTGCCTGGTCTGGAAGTTCATCTCAGTGAACCCGAAGCTGTCTGCTACAGTAAAGTGGTACCAGGAGTGGGGTGAGATGAACCAGATCGTGTGGATATTCGTCTTTTGGAAACTTTGTTTTGGAGGAATGGGCATGGACTTGGTGCTTGCAACTGAAGATGCCTTCTGGAGTGGTAAGCCAAGTTTTATGGACTATTCTGATGAGAGTTTGAGAATTCTAAGTGCAGACTGTATTGAACTTCGAGGCTTGGCTTATGAGCTTTCTAAGGGGAAGGAAAGAATGCAGAGGACTTTGTTGGAACTGGGCTACTGGCATAAGGGATGGCTACGTTCCGCTATCCAGGCCCAGAGTGTTTGATCAAACTTAAATTTGTAATGGACTGATGTGCTTGGCTAAAGATATTGGACTGAGATTTTAAGATTTTAAGTTGGAAAACCTCAAGCAAGGTAAAAGCAGAGGCACTGAGACCGGTTTTAGGTTACTGGAGCTGCTATTGTCAACGCATTAGCAATCTTAAGGAAGGTGGAAGGAAGGTGGCCAGACTTGATTTACATTAAAACAATGGAGAGGATGCCTGAGGAAAGACTGTTAGAAATGCAAACTCTTTGGAAAGAGTTGACTGGAGAAGGAACCTGCTTTTCAAGGCTATGGTTTATTTTGTCCCTGGATTAAGAATATGGCTGTGTCCTGCACACCTGGTATTAATTTTGGAAATATAAAAAATGCATGAAATGGTCATGAGTTGCACACGGTTCCAGGAGCCGCTGCTGAGATGCGGCATGAGGCAGGGCATGAAGACCCTCAGGAATAGGCTGGAAGAGCCTTTTGGAAGATGGACTGTGGTTTGCATGGAGACCTGAAGATGTTTTGGATATACCAGGACTGTGCAAAAGGCTACCATGGAGTGCAGTGTTGGCATGTTATGAAAGTTTTCCCTGGCGACTCTGCCCAGCTGGAGGGGCGGAATTGGAAAACTGGAGACTGTCAGTCTCTGGTTATATTGAACTTGAACTGCAGAAGTTTGATGACGGCTGATGATAGTTGAGTTTGCATTATTCTAGTCTCTCTTTGCTTTTTACCAGTTAAAAATGTTTACTCTGTGCCTTTACATGTTGAAAGTATTTAACTTGTTTGATTTTACAGGACTCACTATCTTAAGTTGATCAAGACTGTGAGAACCTTTGAAATTGGACTAAGTACAATTTACAATGTGTAATAGTTATAAATCTATTGGGGGCCAAGAGCTAAATATATTGGGGGCCAGGGGCGGAATGTGGTAGTTTGAATATATGTCCCCCAATATATTCAGTGTTTTATTAGTTTATAGTTTGCATCTGCAATCACCTTGCTAGAGGCAAGGTCACTGGGGGCCCGGTCTTAAGGTGTGGTGATGGGTTTGAGATTCCATTGTAAAGATATGCAAATGTGTCTAGCAGGAGTTCCTGAAGTCTGCTGTGTGACCTTTTGGCTGTAGTTAGTTTTACTCTGTGTGCTGTGGTGGCTGGTTGGCTTTCTCTCTCTCTGCTTGGTCCTGTGGAGAGCAGGCCGCTTCTCTTGCCATTATGGAACTTCCCCTGGATCTGTAAGCTTCAATAAATAATATCCCTTCCTCCATAACTGTGCCTGGTCTGGAAGTTCATCTCAGCGAAGCTGTCTGCTACAGTAAAGTGGTACCAGGAGTGGGGTGAGATGAACCAGATCGTGTGGATATTCGTCTTTTGGAAACTTTGTTTTGGAGGAATGGGCATGGACTTGGTGCTTGCAACTGAAGATGCCTTCTGGAGTGGTAAGCCAAGTTTTATGGACTATTCTGATGAGAGTTTGAGAATTCTAAGTGCAGACTGTATTGAACTTCGAGGCTTGGCTTATGAGCTTTCTAAGGGGAAGGAAAGAATGCAGAGGACTTTATTGGAACTGGGCTACTGGCATAAGGGATGGCTACGTTCCGCTATCCAGGCCCAGAGTGTTTGATCAAACTTAAATTTGTAATGGACTGATGTGCTTGGCTGAAGATATTGGACTGAGATTTTAAGATTTTAAGTTGGAAAACCTCAAGCAAGGTAAAAGCAGAGGCACTGAGACCGGTTTTAGGTTACTGGAGCTGCTATTGTCAACGCATTAGCAATCTTAAGGAAGGTGGAAGGAAGGTGGCCAGACTTGATTTACATTAAAACAATGAAGAGAATGCCTGAGGAAAGACTGTTAGAAATGCAAACTCTTTGGAAAGAGTTGACTGGAGAAGGAACCTGCTTTTCAAGGCTATGGTTTATTTTGTCCCTGGATTAAGAATATGGCTGTGTCCTGCACACCTGGTATTAGTTTTGGAAATATGAAAAATGCATGGAATGGTCATGAGTTGCACACGGTTCCAGGAGCCGCTGCTGAGATGCGGCATGAGGCAGGGCATGAAGACCCTCAGGAATAGGCTGGAAGAGCCTTTTGGAAGATGGACTGTGGTTTGCATGGAGACCTAAAGATGTTTTGGATATACCAGGACTGTGCAAAAGGCTACCATGGAGTGCAGTGTTGGCATGTTATGAAAGTTTTCCCTGGCGACTCTGCCCAGCTGGAGGGGCGAAATTGGAAAACTGGAAACTGTCAGTCTCTGGTTATATTGAACTTGAACTGCAGAAGTTTGATGACGGCTGATGATAGTTGAGTTTGCATTATTCTAGTCTCTCTTTGCTTTTTACCAGTTAAAAATGTTTACTCTGTGCCTTTACATGTTGAAAGTATTTAACTTGTTTGATTTTACAGGACTCACTATCTTAAGTTGATCAAGACTGTGAGAACCTTTGAAATTGGACTAAGTACAATTTACAATGTGTAATAGTTATAAATCTATTGGGGGCCAAGAGCTAAATATATTGGGGGCCAGGGGCGGAATGTGGTAGTTTGAATATATGTCCCCCAATATATTCAGTGTTTTATTAGTTTATAGTTTGCATCTGCAATCACCTTGCTAGAGGCAAGGTCACTGGGGGCCCGGTCTTAAGGTGTGGTGATGGGTTTGAGATTCCATTGTAAAGATATGCAAATGTGTCTAGCAGGAGTTCCTGAAGTCTGCTGTGTGACCTTTTGGCTGTAGTTAGTTTTACTCTGTGTGCTGTGGTGGCTGGTTGGCTTTCTCTCTCTCTGCTTGGTCCTGTGGAGAGCAGGCCGCTTCTCTTGCCATTATGGAACTTCCCCTGGATCTGTAAGCTTCAATAAATAATATCCCTTCCTCCATAACTGTGCCTGGTCTGGAAGTTCATCTCAGCGAAGCTGTCTGCTACATTACCAAATATGCATTTACATATATTTAGAAATTACTAATGTAACTAAAAAAGACGATTCTAAGAGAATAATGAGTACATTGTTTTAAATACATATTCTCAAGTATTCCACTTAAGAAACTCTGAAGTAGTTTCTTTCTTAAACAAACATAACAAGTGATCAAGACTCAAAGAACATAGACTCTACTTGGACTATTGGAGGAATAACATATATTTAATGTTTCTAGTTTATATTAGTTTAGATGGAATATTATCCATGTATCTATAAGAAATGTAAATGTACTTAGGACTTCCAGTGAAGCTATTGATGTTGCACTTCCCTCCACTGAGACTGTAGCGGGGGAGATTCCTCTGATGGTAGCTAACAAGAATTCTGTAACTCTGAGCCTGACCCCTTTGGATAGTATATAACTACCTTATCTCAGGAGACAGCTGCCTGTACTTAATCTTATTTGACAAAACCCTACACTTACTGATGTAAAGCTCTCCCCTCTCTAAGTGTGGGAAAATTCAGACAAAGGATTTTAAAAGGTATATAAGTTCAACACAATCTGAATTCAGAGCCTCTGTCAGGTTCTTGGCATTAGCAAGCAGAGGTCCATGCATGAATAAAGGCTCTCTCCCTCTCTCTGAAGTGGATTTTGCCTGATTATTCTCATTGACTCCTCAAGTCCTATAACATAGCTGGTTGTTGACTGGGAAACTGAGTCACAAGGGTTTGGCATGCAAACTCCTGGCCCTTTGAGCCACTGGCATGGGCAGCCAAGCTGTTGAGAGGGATGGAGTCTGATCTACTTGGAAAACAAGTTCCCTGATGGTTTCCAGGGCCCAAACTCCTATGGCACCCTAGCTCCCGACCAGACTTGGAAGAAAAGATGGACAGAGCCACCAGATAAACGGCTGAGGTAGGTCCTAGGGGGAGCAGAAAGCAGACTGAGAGCAGACCCCATGTTGTATACAGGGTTGAAATGATGGCTGACAGGGGGCTCCATGTGCATTCAGAGTCCACTGGTTTGCTCCATGTGTATTGGAGCTGACAGGTGTATTTGTTCCATGTGTATTTGTAGTTGCTCCATGGGTATTTGGATCTAACTGGGGTCTCCAAGTGTATTCAGAGCTGAAAGTTAAAGCTTTACAGAGTCCCAACGGGCCCATTAAGAGGCATTTGCTTAGTGACAGCCAGGGAATTTCCATAAGATAGGGAGGGAACTGTAATTATGTGAATATGTGAATGAATAGGTGACTCAGTCTGCTTGTGTTCTGAATTCAAATTTGTGGTCCTATGGCTGGCTATTCTTAAGATCCACTAAGGCCACAGGATTCAAGTGGGTTCGTTCTGCGGTACAGTGGCAAGTGGCATAAGGTCTCATGGTGGGATCGGAATAGTATCCAATCACAAGTCACAAGTTGAACTCACTATAGCCAAGCGCTGCCAAAGTTCTTCCGGGACTGGCCAGACAAGCAATGGCTTCCTTCTGAGGTGGCAACACCATCCGTTGTCTATCATGTGTCACTGAAACCGGGGAGGAAAACAGAAGGACGGGGAGCCACTGTGATGCCTCTTAATGTATGTGTGTATGCAAATGTGTATGACAGCCCTGAACCCATGAGTATGCAGGTAAGGGGGGAAGCACTGTGCTGTTTCCTAGTGGTGTGTGTGTGTGTGTGTGTGTATCTGAGGCTCTGAACGATTTTTGCCTAGGGCCTCAGTACCCTGAGCAAAGCCTGGAAGAGACCCAGTATCTCAGGCTGAAACCTGGAGGACCTAGGAGCGTATGAATGGTACAGAGGGTGAGTCCTATGCTCATGTCTCTTGGGAAGGAGACTGTGAGATTGCCTTTGGTGCAGCTTTGCAAACGCTACTGTGTTCCTGGGTCCCTGGTCCTTGCTATTTCCCCAGTGCTGGAAGTTGAACTGAAAAAGTTGGGTGCTGGGGTGGGGTCAAAGCTATTACAGGTTTCTTTGAGGACCCAAGTGGAACTTCTTATTCAATTTGTGAAAGAATTTGCTGTAGCTGTTTCAGTACCTTTTGTCTCCCTTGGTCTGTACTTATGGACAATGGGGGCGCTGGGAGAAGGAGGCCGACTGCAGTGAAGGTCTCAGCCGGGGGGGGGGGGGGTAAGCTACCTCGCTACCTCACTACCTCACTGTGCTCCCCAGTGGTGAGGGTCCATCAGAAGAGGTTAAAACACTAAAGTAAGTGTGTGTGTCTGTGTGTGTGTGTGTGTGTGTGTGTGTGTGTGTAGGTGGGGGGGGGGGGTTGAAGTTTCTGGGTTGCCAGAGCAGTCCAGCAGTCCAAGCTAAAGGGGCGGGGATTAAATTTTTGGCTGTTTGATTTTCCTTGGGAGTGGATAATGGGAAGATAAATTGTTTTCCTTTTGTTTACTAATTGCCTGTTGAGAGGAGATTAAAGCTGTTCCCCAGGTAGCCTGATAACTCCAAGGTCAATTCTGTCTATCCGTGGAACTTGTAAATTTTACTTTCCAAAAGGATTTTTTCCATGGAGGTCAGTGGTTCATAAATCATTCAGTTATGTTGAAGTCTTATGATAAGGTGGTAAGGTATTCTAAGACATTGTTCCCCCAGAGAGACTGGCTGATGCATTCATGACCCAACTGAGTAAATAAAGGGAGAAAGACCAGGAAAGGTAAATAAACAGAGATGGATCTTCAGAAGACTTGAGAGGAAAATAAAATGCTATTGAATATCAACACACTAGGGTTGATTAGAAAAGGGAAATTGTTACAAAATTTACAACTGGGAAACCTGTTTGAGAGATTCTTTTTTATTTTAGTGAAGTTTCCTTTTGTCCTGTTGGAACATAAAACTGTTTTAATTACACAGATACATGAACAAAAGGTCATCTTGGATCTGCTGTGTGTGGTACTTTTCTTTGTTATTTGCTATTAAATTAGTTAAAAGGGACCAAAAGATGCTAACTGGTTTTGTAAATTAAAAGAGGAAAAAAAGAGAGAGAGAGAGAAAGCTGGAGAGACGGCTTAGTGGTTAAGGCGTTTGCCTGCAAAGTCAAAGAATCCTGGGTCAACTCTCCAGGACTCACGTAAGGGAGATGCACAAGAAGGCGCTTTCATCCGGAGTTTGGTTACAGTGGCTGGAGGCCCTGGCATGCCCTTTCTCTCTCTCTCTCTCTCTCTCCCCATCCCTCCCTCCCTCCCTCCCTCCTTCTCTTTCACTTTCTCAAGTAAATAAATAAATAATTTTTTTAAGTGGCCAGTGTTTTTTTTTTTTTTTAAATGAGAATTATAACCCAGAGCAAGAGATGTCTCAGTTGGTCATGAAGATGCCAGGTTACATAAAGAAAGTAAATTGACTATTCTATGGGGCAAATATAGCCCAAGATTATTAGGCTCTGGACAGACAGCAATCTATTCTGCTTAACTGCTGAAGATGAAGTTTTAATAATACTGGTGTAGCTCTTAGGAACTTTAGTTTTAGTTCCCTTCTGTATGCTGGACAGGCACAGAAACCACTCTTCATAGAAAATTGCTTATCAGAGCCACCAAGGAAATAAGTCGCTGGATTATATTAAGTCTATTAGCCCCCATAGCCTGGTTATTCCTTTCTGTATGTGGCATGACATTTACAGGCGACACAGACACATATTATATCCAAGGTCAAAAGTGAACAATTACAGGTGAGAGAAACAAGTTTTTTTCTATCAAAAGAGACATTAACTTAGATAAAATTAATTAAAATTAAGAGACCAATAAATAAAAGTACTTACTTAATATAGGCAACAGATCTAGAGATATGAAAGGATTTCAAACTAAAAAGACCAAAGGTTTGATTATTTTTATCAAGTTTTATATAACCATGAAATTATGAGCTTTGTATCATTGGTCCTAATGTTTTCTGTTGAAATGAATTTCCCTATTAAATGAGGTTTTTTTCTAACAGGAATGATATGAGATCAAAACAATACATATGGACAGGAACTTATGTATTCTATCAAATCAGCCAGTTTGTTTATTGGGAAAACATACAAGTTTAACATTCAGGCATGATTCTAAATGGGAATTATTGAAGGCTTCCCAGGTAAAAGATAATCATATTTTAAAGGAAGAAATCTTTTTGTTATGAACAAGTAACATACAATCATGGACTAATTAATTAAAAAATAAATCTAAAATTCTGTTTGAGAACAATTTTTATAAAAACATCAACAGAAGTATAGCAATATCTAAGAGTAAAATTGGATTTACTAAGACTTGAATTTTGATTATGGGAGATTAATATTCCCTAATAACAATACCCTGTAATAATATAATTTTAAATAGATCAATGCCTCTTAACTTAGAGGTATCTGGGACCAGTCCTATGGTTAAAATAAAATGGTTCTTTTTAATGTTAATTAAATTGGATCAGTCTTTGCTGGCCTTTGACCCTAACTGGTATCTCTATATCATCCCTTTTAAGAGTTAGAACTCATAATAATTTTGAGAATGGTTGTTAACTCAGTCTTGCTTCTCTACACTGGACATGTATAATATGGAGTTATAAAATCAATACTCTTATGGGCTAGGCCTTGGACAACAGTAAGGAAACCCAAAAAGTCAGCTATAGTTAAAAATAACTTTTACATTGGTATGTGATGGCATTGGGATTTTAGCTTTGCAGCATAAAAAATATCAAACTACAAGGTAATATCTAATGTGTCGTGTTAGCAAAATTTATACATTGATCTGAACCTAAGAAATGTTTTAAGAATATCTTATAAATGTTAATATATAATGTATACTTATTATATTACAGAGGTCAATGATCATAACAAGAAAAACAATATTCTAATTTTAGAAAACCTGGTGAAAATAAAGTGTACAGAGTACTGCTACAAAAATAACTTTTAAATAAAACTTGATAAAAGGCAAATATATTTAAGTGTAGCTTAACATTTGAAGACATTTATAATTAATCAATTTTAATAGAAAAGTAGTGGATATTAAAAAAGGTTTTAATTAAGATGATTAAAAGAAAACACCTTGACGTTTCTGTCCAAAATATATATTTGTTAACCAGTTATATCATGGTATCCAGGTTATGAATTGTGATTGCCACACCTCAAGATGTCCAAGGTTAAGACTTCAGCTCGCTGATGTTAACTTGTGCTTAGTAATGTTTGTAACTCATTTTTCGAATTTTTCAAGGTAGGGTCTCACTCTAGCCCAGGCTGACCTGGAATTCACTCTGTAGTCTCAGGGTGGCGTCGAACTCATGGTGATCCTCCTACCTTTGCCTCCTGAATGCTGGGATTAAAGGCATGTGCCACCACACCCAGCTTTTTTTAAAGTTTTTTGAGTTGAGTTTTCACTCTGGCCCAGGCTGACCTGTAATTCACTATGTAGTCTCAGGGTGGACTCACAGCCATTCTTCTACCTCTGCCTCCTGAGTGCTGGGATTGAAGACATGTTCCACCATGCCTGGCTATGTCAACCTTTTAACTGGTAAAATAACTGAGCTTTAACATCAAGATTTACCCATTAGGATTTAATCTTCTCCTGGAGGATTAATATATGTAAAGACACTGTAACTATGAGATGTGCCTTTCTTTTTCATGCTGGTTCTCCTAGGTTGTCATTGTGGAAGTTATGTTATGTCTTAGGAAAATGATTTAGTTATTGTGAATGGTCATAAACGCCCAATGGTTAGAGGTGTTATATTACAATATTACTTTGTGTCTGTCAGAATGTCTCTAATATATGTAAAATTCAAGTTGGTTTAACTCAACAATGAGCAGGTTCTGCTTTATTCTTAAGCTGTGTGTAGTCAAAGTCTCAGTGAAGGTCTTAGTTAATAGTTGTTTTATTGCTGGACTCTTAAGTTTATTGCTTATAGATATACTGATACTTAAGATATGTTCCCAATTTTTGAGCACTTCCAGTCAAGATGGCATCTGCCTAACATCACCTCACCTCATGGGGAAGGAAAGGTATGACTCTTAAGATTCAGGGTTTTTTTAGGGAGTTGCTGATTTTAGTAGGTGCCCAGTGAGAGGGTGTGAAGGAAAAAAATAGGGAATCTTCTGATTCCCAAGCTCTAGGGGAGCCAACCAGTTCCCCAATTCCCTCATGCAGCCCTCCTAGCTGTGGGTCCCAGCCAGAAGCCCCTCCTGCTCTCACTGCAGGCCAAGTGGACCCAAGGAGCAGGTTAAGACCTCCATCCTAGGCTTTCCTGCCATCATGGAGAGCTCCACTGGCATGATCGCTGCTCCCAGCCGTTTTTGAGCCCAGTGTGTGCCCCTGGTCCCTCTCTACAGTCCCACTCCTGAGCACGGATACAGCCCAGCAGGCTAGTGTCCCCACAGTAGCCTTTCTGAGCCCCGTATTTGTTCTCAGTCCCACTCTGTTGTGTTGCCCCTGAGCATGGATCCAGGCCAGCAGGCCAGGATCCCCACCCTATTCCTTTCTGAGCCCTGTGGGAAAACCCTGTTCCACTTCATGGTCCCTCCCCTGAGCAGGGATCCAGGTCAGCAGGGCAGTGTCCTCTCCTTAGCCTTTCTGAGCCCTTTGTGGGACCACAAATCCCAATACCTGCTCCCGCCTGGGAACAGGGACCAAGGCCAGCAGGCCAATGTCCCCATCCCAACCTTTCTAAGCCCTGTGTGGCCACAATTGCCGGTACTCACCATTGACTCCTCAAACCCATGAACAGGGACCCAGGCCAGCAGGCCAGTGTCCCCACTCTAGCCTTTCTGAGCCCTGCATGTGAGATCGCTGGTACCTGCCACTGAGTCTGCCCACCAACTAACAAGGACCAAGCCCAGCAGACCGCTGTCTCTGAGCTAGCCTTTCTGAGACCTGTGTGCACTTGCACCACCACAGCCTCTCTGAAATACTCAGGCATTTGCCCTTACACTGACTGCCCCCCTGTAGCAGACAGCTTCAGGTTCGCTGAAATGAACTTCCAGACCAGGCATAGTTATAGAGGAAGGGATATTATTTATTGAAGCTTACAGATCCAGGGGAAGTTCCATAATGGCAAAAGTGGCCTGCTCTTACAGGACCAGGCAAGAGAGAGAAAAGCCACCAGCCACACAGCACAGCACACTTCAGGAACTCATATTAGGCACACTTTGCATATCTTTACAATGGAATCTCAAACCCACCACCACACCTTAAGATCTTCCCAGTGACATTGCCTCCAGCCAGGTGGCTGCAGACGCAAACAACAAACTAATAAAACACTGAATATATTGGGGGTCATATATTCAAACTACCACACCCCCTCACCCCAAGCTAGCAGGCTCACGTTCCATACACTAGGCTTTATGTACTGTTGTGGTGGACAGACCAGAGCAAAAAGGGAATAGCATGAAAAATCAGATGCAAGTAAAGCCAGCTAGAGTGCCCAGTCCCACAATGGATGTCACTAATGAAAACACAAAAGAGACAATAGGACCAGAATCCCAAAATGAAGAGTCAAACTATGCAACCCTGGCCAAGCAAATAGCAGAATAACTTGCAGAAACTCAAAAAAGAGCCAATAATTGTATGAATGGTGCCCTTGCTAGATTTGACCTAATAGAAAAGAACCAGGAAGGGTTCCAAGACAGTTAAATGACCTGAAAAAGAGCAAAACAAAAGAGGACCTAAATAACCAACTGGCTAAATTCAGTGGGGACATTAAAAAATGCAGGGATGAACTCCAAAAATCATTAAGAAAATCAGAAAATGACATTAAAAGGGAACTTGACAGAGGGATGGAAACTATAAAAAAAAAAAAAAAAAAAAACAGTAGAAAATATGAACCAAATTGTACAATCCCCAAATTCTATAGAAGCTCTCAAGAATAGAGTCAGCAAAGTTGAGGGTAGAAACTCAGAACTGGAAGACAAAACAGAAGAAACAGTTTTTGAGTCCAAAAGTTTCAATAAGTTCAAAAATGTCTGTGAACAGAACATGAGGGAAATGTGGAATACCCTTAAGCACCTCAACATTCAAATCATGGGTATACCAGAAGGGGAAGAAACTCTCAGACCAGTGGCATGGAAAACATATGTAACAAAATTATCAAAGAAAACTTTCCCAGTCTATCAAAAGAAAGTCCCATCAAGACACAAAAAGATAGCAGAACTCCAAACAAACTGGACCAAAGAAGAAATTCTCCAAGACATATTATCATTAAGACTCTAAACATCAAGCACAAAGAAAAAGTCCTAAAAGCAGTTAGGAACAAACAACACATTACCTATAAAGGAAACCCCATCAGAATTACTTCAGACTTCTCAATGGAAACTCTAAAAGCCAGAAGATCCTGGAGTGGAACACTGCAAACTCTAAGAACTTATGTCTTCCTACCCAAACTACTCTATCCAGCAAAAGTATCCCTATACAACTACATGAGCACAAAGCCAAACCTACAGAAAGTATTTCAAGGAATTCACACAGAAGAATCAAATAACCAACTGCAAGAGCCCATGAGAAGTAGATCACAATAACTAAACCGTGAGAAAGCACAAAAATACAAAGACCAAGAGAACACCAAAACCACATAAGCCACCACAATATGGCAGGTATTAAATCAAACCTCACAGTTATTACCCTAAATATGAATGGCCTTAATTCTCCCATCAAGAGACATAAGCTAACAGGGTGGATCAGAAAATTAGACCCCTCAATCTGCTGCCTTCAAGAAACCCACCTCACCACTAAAGACAGACACTTCTTCAGGGTGAAAGGGTGGAAAATGATATTCCAAGAAAACGGAAATAAGGAACAAGAAGGTGTAGCTATACTTATATCAAATAAAATAGACTTCAAACCAAAAGTAATCAAAAAAGACAAAGAAGGTCACTTCTTGCTCATCAAGGGAACAAGCCAACAAGAGGATATCACCATCAAACGATCTTTATGCACCAAACACAGGTGCAGCACAATTCATAAAACAAGAACTACTTGACAACAAAACAGAAATAACCATTGACACCATCATAGTTGGGGACTTCAATTCTCCACTACCAGGAATAGACAATTCATCCAAACAGAAAATTAATAGGGGAGGAAGAGAGCTCAACCACACCATCAATCAATTAGACCTAATGGACATATATAAACATTCTACCTAAAAACCACAGATTACACATTCTTCTCAGCAGCCATTAAACCTTCTCTAAAATAGATCATATACTGGGTCATAAAGCCTGCCTCCATATACTTAGGAGGATCTACATAATTTCCTGCATGATATCAGATCACAATGCTATATTGCTAGAAATTAAAAATAAAAGTTTTGCCAGGAACTCAATAAGCTCCTGGAAACTGAACAACACACTCCTAAACAATAAATGGGTAGTGGAAGAAAAAAAATGAAATTATAAAATTTCTAGAAATGAATGACAGTGAAAACACATTGTACCAAAACTTATGGGACACAATGAAGGCAGTCCTCAGGGGAAAATTCATTGCACTTAATACCTTCATAATAAAGAGAGAAAGATCCCAAATCAATAACCTAACCATCTACCTTAAGGCATTGGAAAAATAAGAGGTATCCAACCCAAAAAGCTCAAGACAGAAAGAAATAATTAAGATTTGAACAGAAATTAATCAATTGGAAACTAAGAAGACAATTAAGAGAATTGATCAAACAAAGAGCTGGTTCTTTGAAAAACTAAATAAGATTGATAAATCCCTGGCCAATTTTATTAAGCTGAAAAAAGGGACAACTCAAATTAACAAAATTAGAAATGAAAAAGGAGCAATCACAATAGACATAAGTGAATTTTGGAGATTCTTCAGGATTTGCTTTAAAAACCTCTACTGTACAAAACTGGATAATATGGAGGAAATGGATGAATCCCTGGACACAGAACAGATTAATCTCCTAAACAAACCTATCACTACCATAGAGATTGAATGGGTAATCAAAAACATCCTTAAAAAGAAGAGTCGAGGACCAGATGGCTTATCAGCTGAATTCTATCCTTATCCTGAAATACATACTAAAAAGTTGAACCTGCATCAGGTGCTTGGAGAGAACACCTGCATCACAGGGGCCTGGAGAGGGTATGATGAAGACTAACTTCAATCTTCTCCTGTTTTTCTCTCTATTGCTCCCTCTTCTCTCTCTTCTGTCTTTCTCTTTCATATTCCTATACTTTTTCTTTCTTCTTTTCCTGTATCTCCCAGTACCAGCATGTGGTTAACATCCACAATGAGCTATTGATTATTGAGACCTACAAGGTTTCCCAAAAGAAGACAGATTTCTGTCGGAGTACTTGATGACCCACCAAAGGTTACTGGTAAGACCCTACTGCTGAAGACCCCATATTCTGTGCAGATGGAATATGGAGAGACCTGGCTGGAATCTGGAAGAGAGTCAGTCCCCAGACAGTTAGCTTGTATAGTGCCAGAAGGTGCTACATAAGTGACTGGGGAAAAATGACAAACATCTATCTAAGCAACTCGTGGTCTAAGCTACTTAACAGCAATCAACCTGATGTGATGCTCACACAAGTGCAGTAGTTGTACACAGCCATGGTGGGTTACCAACTGCTCTATACTTGGCTAAGAGATCCACTCAGTGGAACAGATTCAATTCTTGGAAGTGGGAAACAAGTCAGAACCATATCCAAAATGAGCCCACTCCCCAATATCAAGCTCCCACCAATAGTGGGATACAAGAGAGCCCATACCTATTAAATTCTCTCTAAAATAATAATGGTTATCCATGTATCTTGCACTGACCTCACTCTCCGTTGGAGAATCTGCTTCTCTCTTTCAGATGGATGCAGAACCTGAGGAGAGAATCAGCCCATTGCACCTCACCAGGGCACCAGCTGAAGCCATAGAGTTATAGGGGAAATGAACAAGAGTGCTGCTTTATCAGTAAACCTGGTACCAGTACCAGAGTGAAGGAGATAGACACAAAGAACACTCAACTCCTACCCAGTCAGATATCCATAGACACAGAGGTTCACAAAAGCTTGTCACTGAAATAGACCTAAAATTAACCCAACATGGCTCAGTGAAATTCACTGAAGGGGGAGGCAGAAAGATTGTTAGACCCATGAGTTGGGTCATTATGCATAGAGTCATTGCCTCCCCCACATAACTGATGGCTACCCCCATAAGGCAAGTGCCACATTACCCATGGGGGGAGGACAGGGAGAAGTTTAATGATAGTACCATCTTGGCTGTGTATATATACTGTATACATAACTATTAAAAAAAGATATGTTCATTACTCTAGTACCCAACCTCATGTCCAAGTGATCTTTTTAGATGAAACAAGAGCAACAACAAAAAAACCAAGCAAACAAACAAAAAACCTTAAACTCTCCTGTTCTACTTCCAGTTTTACTAAAGTTGTTTGCAAATACAGAAGCCATGTTTTTATACTGTGTTTTCCTGACATATAAGTTCTAGATCAAATCAATTAATTTAAAGTTATTGGTAAACAATTGATTTCGGGGCGTGTTCTGCCTCTACTTATAAATGACAGATACTTAGAAGATTAAATATGTATGTTTTCTATGTTTCAGGTATGATTTATACTGTCTCCCAACAACTAAACTTAAATATTAACCAGAATAATTTAAACTTTTGCATTTTCTCTAACCAGATCTACCTTATTAACCAGATAGGATCTGCACTTCTTTAAGCAGATCTGTTTTGCTAATAATGTGTATTTAGTCTCTCTGAGTGATTAAAACCATAAGTAGAAGTCAAAGTCAATTGGAAACATCAGAATTAAGAGGATAGCCAATATTTTTTCCCTACTCTCAGGTCAGAAGGCCACAAGAGACAACAGGACACTTATAACCTCTAGTCTCTTGTGAATTACCTGCCTTCTTGGTCAGAGAGGAAATGGAAACCCAGAGATAAGGAAATGGACTCCATGTCAGTGTATCTGCAGAAGGAATCACCTCAGATGCTTCTGAATGAAGCCACATGGTCAGCATGGCCTTGCCTCCTCCTAGCAGATTACACAATAGTGAGAGTCTTAGAGCTCTTCACAGGTCCCTAAGATTCATTCCTACAGAGCCATAACTGACCTCCAAAGCACAATGTTTTGTTAATTATGGCTGCCTGTATAGTCTTAAACACCCAGTAAGAGAATATAACCACAAAATGTTACAATATGAATGAAAATTCAGACTAATAGTTTCCTCTGTCTGATGTTGGCTTACAAAGCTCTTATGTTAACTTACTTTCTTCTGCCTATGTCTGTCTCTGGTTAATTAGCCACCATTTGCCTTCAAATAAAAAAAAAGGGGGTGAGGGAAATAAAATGCCTAAGGATAATTTTCACCCAGGAAAATGCAATGAGTAGGAATACAAATTCTTTAAAAGGAGATAACTCACCAACAACAAAAACCTAGACATAACCTGATTTATGCTGATGGCTCAGAATGGGATGTTTGACCAGGCTGTGATCAGCCCAATTGGTAGTGTTAAAATAGACAATCCAAAGATTGTCATGACTGATTATGTTTACCTAGTGGTTGTCAATTTCTATTGGTCCAGACTCTCCTCATTATGCTTTATTACAATAATATTGCTTACTTTGCCATCATATGTTAAAATATGTAGCTTGTTTTGATTTCATAGGATTCATAGTTACCAAACTGTCCTAAATCTTAGATGAGGCTTGAAGCTTTAGAACTATCTTAAAGTTGGTAAAAATTTCTGGGAACTTATAAAGCTATTACAAATACAGTTTACATTATGAGAAAGACATGAGTCTATGGGCAAAAAATTGTTTAAATGTGTGGGCCCATTAAATCAGACCTAAATCTTGTCTCCAATTGACAGAATATTCACAGGCCTGAGTTTCTATTTCCAGAAGGAGCTGACACAGCACTTCTGCAGTTGCTGGAAAAACTCCAAACTGATAAGTATTCAAAATAATCCTTGAAATGAGCCAATCATAAGAAACTCAGCAAACGTTTATACATACTTGTGGCCCTCCTAATATAGAAAGTATATTCAAAATGCCCCAACAACCAAATAACCAATGAGCTTATTACATGTACCTTCTTACTAGCTGTTAACCAATCATGTTAAGAATTTTCCTCTTCTTTGTCTAAACCCAATAAAAGCTGCCTTGGTTCTGCACTAGGGGTCCCAGTCTTCTCCCCCTGCGTGGTAAACGACTGGGGCCCCAGCGCGCTGGAATAAAAAAATCCCTCTTGCAATTTGCATCAAGACTGTTTCTTGGGGTGATTTGGGGTGTCGCCTTTCCTGGGACAGAGCCCGGGAGTTCCCGATTTGGTTTACATTTGGTTCCCTGACAGGGGAAACAGTCCACCACCCCTCACACCGAGAACCAACTTGGAGGTAAGGGGATCCCCAGATGTAAATGTGTGAGTGCAGGCCGATGTCTTCGTTCTGAGTTTCTGTTTTCTGTTTTGAAATGCGCGCTTTATGGTTTACAGCTGTCCTCTTGGACTGTGAGGGCCAGAGGACTGTGATCAGCAGGTGTGCTAGGAAGATCACAGGCTGTCACCCTGGGGGACGCCCTGGGAGGTGAGGAGAGCTAGGTGCCCCTGGTTGTCTCCTATTGTCGGTCGGAGGACCGAGTTTTGTTGTTGAAGCAGGAAGCTTCCCTTTGGGCGACTGTCCGATTGGCGGACAGGTTGCAAATGTTTGGATCTGTTAGTCTCAGTTCTGTGCGTCTTTGTCTTGTGTGTTTTTGTCTACATTTTTGTCATGGGACAGACGGTGACGACTCCCCTTAGTTTGACGCTTGACCATTGGACTGAAGTAAAATCCAGGGCTCACAATTTGTCAGTTGAGATAAAGAAGGGACCCTAGAAGACATTTTGTGCCTCTGAATGGCCTATATTCAATGTTGGGTGACCTTCAGAGGGAACTTTCAATTCTGAAACTATTCAGGCTGTTAAAACAATTATTTTCCAGGCTGGACTCGGCTCCCATCCCGATCAGGAGCCCTACATCCTTACATGGAAAGATTTGATAAACAACCCTCCACCGTGGATTAAGCCATGGTTCATGCCTCTCATGTCAAGCCTGCTCCGCCGCCAGATCCAGAATGGAGGATCAGGAAAACCGACAACCCACTTAAACTTAAGCTTTGTCGTATGGACTCTGTTTCTTCAGCTAAGTGACTCTACTAATCCCCGCCCCCAGAAACTAACTTGGCAGGTGATTTCACAGACTGGAGATGTGATATGGAGCATCTCCAAGGATGCTCCCCCTTGGACTTGATGGCCACCACTGTACCCAGATCTCTGTCAACTAGCAGCAGGCATAGAAAATTGGGACATACCTGAGGTAGATCCCAGAAAAAGCACTCCAATATGCTTATCTGGAAGCTGCCCCTGCCCATTAAAGGGAATAGGAAAAGAATTAGGCTGTAGTCATCCGCAACTAAGAGCTGAACTCCAAAAACAGGACATTTATGTCTGCCCCAGAGATGGAAGGGACCGGAGCACAGCTGTTAGGTGTAGAGGGGCAAAACATTATTATTGCAATCCACTTCCTAAAAAGCCTGTGTCTGGCCCTTCTCTCACCAGCCTAATTCCAAGGACCCCAATTATCATGACTGGGACATACAAAACGCCTTATCAGCCCCCAGTGCAGACCAGTAAAAGATTATTTAACCTAGTGCAGGGAGCTTTTCAAGCCCTCAATGCCACTAACCCAGAGGCCACCTCTTCCTGCTGGCTCTGCTTGTCGTCAGGCCCCCCTTATTATGAAGGCGTGGCCTTAACAGGAACTTTCAATATTTCTGATCATTTTAAGGAACAATGCTCCTGGGGGTCTCACAATAAACTAACTCTGACTGAGGTGTCCGGGAAAGGACTCTGTATAGGTAGGGTGCCCCTAACCCATCAACATCTTTGCAATACTTCTGTAACTTTCAAGTGAACAGAGTCAAACCAGTACCTGGTGCCGGGACATAATAGATGGTGGGTATGCAATACCGGGTTGACCCCTTGTGTTTCTACTGCAGCATTTGATCAGTCTCAGCATTTCTGTGTCATGATCCAGCTAGTCCCCCGAGTTTATTATCACCCTGAGGAGGTGATCATCAATGAGTATGATCACCGACCCACCCGCTCTAAAAGAGAACCTGTGACCCTTACTTTAGCAGTTATGCTTGGACTAGGGGTAGCTGCAGGTGTAGGAACAGGAACTACAGCCCTGATTGTGGGACCACAACAGTTAGAAAAAGGACTTGGCGAACTAAGTGCTGCCATGACTGAAGATCTCCAGGCCCTAGAAAAATCTATTAGCAACTTAGAGGAATCCCTGACTTCTTTATCTGAAGTAGTCTTACAGAATCGGAGGGGATTAGATCTATTGTTTTTGAAGGAAGGTGGATTATGTGCAGCCTTAAGGGAAGAATGTTGTTTTTATGTGGATCATTCAGGGGCTATTAGAGACTCCATGAGTAAGCTTAGAGAGAGACTAGAGAAACGTCGAAGGGAAAGGGAAGCTAACCAGGGATGGTTTGAAGGATGGTTCAGCAGGTCCCCTTGGATGACTACCCTATTTTCTGCCATGATGGGACCCTTAATAATTCTACTCTTGTTGCTTATAGTGGGGCCCTGCATAATTAACAGGTTTATTGCTTTTGTTAGGGAACGGGTGAGTGCGGTCCATCTTATGGTACTCAGACAACAGTATAGGGACCTCCCAGACGGGAAGGAAACTAATTTCTAATCCCCCCATAGTTCTAGGATTAGAACTATTAACAAAAAGGAAGTGGGGAATATAAAATAAAAAAATTGTTATAGAATAAAGAAGAAAAGCCCAAACTAAAGTAACGCCATGACAGGCTTTCAGAATATTCACAGGCCTGAGTTTCTATTTCCGGGCTGAACTGACACAGCATTTTGCAGTTACTGAAAAAACCCCAGACTGCTAAGTACCCAAAATAATCCTTGAAATGAGCCAGACAGAAGAAACTAAGCAAATGCTTATACATACTTGTGGCCCTCAAGTTATAGATAAATTTGCTCAAAATGCCATAGCAACCAAATAACCAATGAGCATATTACATGTACATTATTTTTAATTGTTAACCAATCATGTTATAAATTTTCCTCTTCTTTGTTTAAACCCAATAAAAGCTGCCCTGTTCTGCACTCGGGGTCTCCAGTCCTCTACCCATGTGTGGTGTATGACTGGGGGCCCCAGCGTGCTGGAATAAAAATCCCTCTTGCTATTTGCATCAAGACCATTTCTTGTGAGTGATTTGGGGTGCCGCCTTTCCTGAGACAGAGCCCGGGAGACCTTGTCTGCTAAATTCATGGATAATGTACACCAAATAGCCAAGTCATTTATAGACCTACAAAAGCAGCTAAATTCCCTGGCCCATATGGTTATACAAAACCAGACAGGCCTGAATCTTCTTATAGTTGATAAAGGAGGACTATGCTTATTTAAATAAGGAATGCTGTTTTATACAAACAAAACTGAAGTTACTATGAGTAGACTCCAGAGACTTAAAGAAAGCTTGGCTAAAGGAGAGAAAAATTATTAAACTCCTGACTGTTGTAGAATAGTTCTTGGTCATGGGCTAACTGATGAGACCACTAACAAAGATCTTCTTAGGATTATTATTTGAGCCCTGCATTTTGGACCTCTTAAGTATACTTATTACCACTAGATGCTCTCAGCCCAAAGGCTTATTATAATTCAATTAAACAAGAAGACTCAGATTTATAAAAGTTGAAGGCTTTTAAATAAAATTGACAAGACTTCAAAAGAGGAAAAACTATTGAAGGAATACCATACATTTAATGTTTCTAGCTTATATTAATTTAGATGGAATATAATCAATGTATCTATAAGAAATGTAAATGTACCTAGAACTTCTAGTGAAGTCAATGATGTTGTACCTCCCTCCTCGGTGACTGCAGCAGGAGAGATTCCTCTGATGATAGCTAACAAGGATTCTGACTCTGAGCCTGACCCCACTGGATGATATGTAACTACCCTTGTTGGTTTATGAACATGTGGTCTTGGGGATTATGATCTTGTCCGCTTTCCATTAAATGATAGTGTCTTATCACTGAATTCATCCTTTTCTCTGCCTACACTGGTCTCACAGAATAATCACTGTTCTCTAGCTTTAGTACATAGACTATCACTCAGATCATGATGTAAAATTTCTTAAGAAGAAACTTTGACTCTTCTTACATGTATCATTTACAGTTAAATTAAGAGTCTGTGGAGTTGCAGAATGTGTGGGCTTTGTGTAGAGTAGAATGTGAAGCTTAGTGCTCACTTTCTGAAGTTCACTAATGCTTTTTCTTCAAAGAGCTCCAGTCATTGAATAGTAAGCTTTTAAATTCTTCAAAGTATTTTTTTCCAATGAGGATTATTTTTTGAAAGAGAGACATAGAGAGAGACAGAGAGAGAGGGAGAGGAAGACAGATGGAGATGGGTGTGCCAGCAGCCTCTCAGCTGCTGCAAATGAAATCCAGATGCATGAGCCCCCTTGTGGTCAATTGTGGCATTGCTCCCTTGTGTCACATAAATGTGGGACCTGGAGATTGGAACCAGTGTTCTTAGGCTTAGGAGGCAGGCACCTGTACCGCTAAGCCATCTCTCCAGCCCCCAATGAGGATTTTTAAACATTCTTTGTATATTTGAGTAGAGCCAAGAAAGTAATGAAGAATGAGAAAATGCCGGGGGGGTTGGTGGAGAAGACAGAAGTTATTCAAAAAAGCAAACAACTAGATTAAGATGACTAATGGAATCATGAATTGCCAAGACCTTCATTGTTAGGTCCAGGCACCACTGCTGGTGGGAGGTAGAAAAAACCCTAGGGTGATGAGATTTTTGGAACTATTGCTCTTCCACAGTATGTGTTGTATACATCAATGCATATGGGCATGTGTGTGTGTTGTACATGGAAGCCAGAGATTGACATGGTTGTCTTTCTCCATCACTCTCTATTTAATGAGGCAGGGTCTATCAATCAAACCCAGAGTTTTCTGAGTAGGTTCATCTAGCCAGTTAGCTTGGTCCAAGTACTAGCCTGTTGTCTCTGTTTTTCTGAGTGTTTGTGTTGGACATCCAAACTTTGGTCTTCAAACTTGGACAGTAAGCATTTTATATACTGTGCCAGGTCACCAGCCTCTGGACTGTCATATATATAGTAGTCACAGTGGGATTTCCACATACAATTAAGCCACTTTCATAGATTTAGTTCATTACAATATTACAAGCTATGCTTTATTTAGAAATCATAGGTATTTGTGAAGATTATAAAAATTAATTCAGGTGAGATTGGGAATTTTATATAGCCATTCTTGAGTATAACTCTCATGCTATGATTTAAAAACATGCTACTTTTGAAACCATTCATTAACCTTTCACATGGTGTATAACTAGCTTTATCACAGTGGATAAAAAAAAGGAAATCCCCTTAGAGTTTTGAAAGAGTGACCCAGTGGGAAATACACAAAATGGTAAACTCTACCAAAGGACACAAAAAGGCCCATAAAACATCAGAGGGGTTATAGAGGTCTATGGATTTTAATTGCTGTGTGCCATTGGGCCTTTACAAAGCAATCAAGCAGGCAATCTCCAAAGACAGTCCTGCCATAATACATTTAACAATAGAGTTCTCACCCCATCGGCAGACTAGGGTTTATGAAGGTCCCAATAGCAATTAATGACCTTGTACTCTAAGGGAGGGGAAATGGAAGAGAGAAAGATAGAGACAGAGAGAGAGGGAGAGATTTAAAAGGTCTCATTTTTGATGCATGATGTAAGTATACAAATGACAATTTTGAGAGGAGAAGTGAAAATACCACTAAGTGATGCCATGATATTCTTAAGTATTATTTATGCTTGTGTTGTTTACATTCTCCAAAAGGATAGAGAAAAATTGTTTTAAAGACACTTTCCTAAAATGAGTTATTAACTTAAATATGATTTTGCCTATTTTTTTGAAATGGGAAAGTATAATTGATATATTTACTTTTGACCATAGGACATCATTTTAGTGATTGGAACATGCATAATGAGAGCTGTAAGCATACACATATTCCAGATATTAACTTTCATTGATTCTAAATTCAGTGACTGTGATTACTATCAGCACTGCTTTGTATGGCTGCTGTGCTTTGTGACCTGACCTGCTATGCACCATCAGTCCTATAATGTATTGGGAACCATACTTCTTACAAGTTTGTTAGTGATTGCACTGTGACTCAGTTTGAGATTTTTTTTTTTTGAAAGATATTGAGTGTAATGCTTTCTACTACCCATATATGCCTCTGGAGTCCGAATTGCACAGGTATGATAAACAAATATCTTGCACTAGTACAACCAGACCAAGTTTCTAGATAAAATGGTGAGAGCTTGCATGACACCTCTCTTCTGTCTCCTAGTTACCTAGACATGCCCACTTTGTTTGGAGAATCTTTTCTAGAAGTCAGTATAGACTGGGAAGGGTCTGAAAATCATGGTTGCCTTCTGCCTGATAACCTTGTGTCCCCTTCTGACTATACCTATTGTTCTCCAGAGAGCCTCTTTTAAGAGCATTCTCATAGACATCACCTATAGACATTTTGCAGTTTCTAAACAACTCTCCATAAAAAAGGAGATTTGGGGGAGTTATGTATACAGCCCTTCAAATTGATAACATTTTGAACTCATTCCACCTTTACTTTTGTGTGGGAAACTTCAGGCATCTTTATTAATTTATAACCTTGGATTAGAAGCAGAATTTTTACCCCCTTCACCATAAATTCAAAAACCCTGGTTTAAAGGAAAACAATACCAGTTTAAGCTTGTTATGGATATTACTTTTAATAAAGTTCACTTAATTCTTGCTTTTCCCTCAACATACCTATATCTATTAAAGACTAATTATGATAGAGGGAAAATATTACAAGTTTGTCCCTTAAAACTCCCCAAGAAACAGTGTTCCATAAAAACATTATCCTCTAAATCATAATTTATCTTGTACTTTTCTATAATTGATATCTTGGTACCATAATTAGTTCCCATCAAAATGAAGAAATAATGCCAGCAATAATAATTTTAGTATAGGTATGTTAAGATGAAAACTCTTTAAAAAATGTTCTACATATTTATTTTTATTTAACAATGAATATTATTAAACATGTATGTTACAATTTGTAAAGATAATTTCCAGTAAAAATATCTCGTGTCTGTATTTTATATATAAATGCTTTATCAACTGTTGCAGTTACCTTAGCACTGCTAGTAGAAAGCACTTAACCAAAACCAGTGGGAAGACAGGGTTTATTTTGATTACAGACTCCAGGGGAATCTTCAATGTTGGCAGATAAAACATGGTATGAGCAGAGGCTAGACATCACCTCTTGGTCAACATCAGGTGTACAACACCAACAGGAGAGTGTGCCAAACACTAGCAAGGGGAAGCTGGCTATAACACCAATTAGCCTGCCTCAAACACACACCACCTCCAGGAGGCTCCAATTCCCAAATTGCCATCAGCTGGGGACCTAGCATTCAGAGCACATGAGTTTATGGGGGACACATTATTCAAACCACCATATAAACTAAACTTCAACACACACATGAAAATAAAAATGTTTTGAATTATTTTACTTTGGTACACACATGAAACAATGTACCAGATATCTCAGTGTAAATGAAATAATGTTTACTTTATCCTTTCTCATGACAAACTTATGAAATTCCCAAAGGAGTAAGAGCCAATATGTACAATTGCTCGAGGCTATTCCAAACCTGGGTCCTGTTGATTATCTAATGTGGTATTATGTTAGTTTCTGTTGTCAATTTCATCAGATAAGGAAGCAAGAGGCAACTCTCTTGCATGGGTCTGTGAGAGTGATTTCCAAGAAGGATTAATGGAGAGGGGAGACATTTCCCCAGAGTGGGCAGCTCTTCCAGTGGCATTTTTATCTGTAAACAGGTTCCAGGAGAGGGCAGTGCCTTTTGATGATGATGGAATTTACTCAGTCACTTCTAAACTTTATGGACATTGGGCCCCATCTTCTTCAACCTGCCCACTGGCTGTTGAGGACTCTTCCAGACCTGCAGTATCATATTGCAGCTTCTAAGGTATCTCATGGACTGAACAACCACTGGGCTCTCAGACTCTCCAAGTATATATACAGCCTTTCTAAGTATATATACAACCTCTGTTGGACTGTAGTTTGTAAGCCCATTCCATAAATCAACTCTGTAATATATAATCATCCTATTGTTTCTTTTCCTTTAGAGAAGTCTATTTAAGACATGCTTCCAAGCCCCTCTCATTCTGCATGACTCTGGTCATAGAGGCCCTTTTAGATCATGCTGCAGATAAAGATTTGTCTAACTGAAAGCCATAAGAAGTGAATGTTTAAGAGGAATTTGACTTCATTACTACAGATTGTCTTCAAATAGATCAACTCTCAGGGAGCATTGAGATGATTTTTTTATATAAGAAAAGCAGAACAAAGTTTCAAAATAACCTTTTATAAATTAAGCCAATACCAGACATTAGTGAAAAATGGTATTTATTTTTCACTCAATGTTTTACAGCTTACAGGGAACATGCCCACAGATGGAGTTGAAATCCTTTCTTCATGAGCACATGTGAAACCATCAATTTTTCTATTATGTAGGGGTTATTTCAGCTTACAACTTTGAGGGGAAGTCTCATCATGGCAAGGAAACCAATGCAGATATCCAGAACATCATATGTTACCACATTATCTGGGAATAAGTAGTCTGAATAGTAGATTTGGAAATGGGCTATGTTATACCAAAGTCTGCCCCCAGCAACACATCTCCTCCAGTGAGGCTCTACCTCTCAAAGATGATACAACTTTCCCAAATTGGAACCAATTTGGGACCAATATTCAAGACTAATAACCCTCTGGGGGACATTTCTATTTATTTATTTATTTATTTATATTGACAACTTCCTTAATTGTAGACAATATCACATGGTGCTTCCCTCCCTCCCCTTTCCCTTTTGAAATTCCACTCTGCATCATATCCCCTCCCCTTCCCAATCAGTCTCTCTTTTAATTATGATGGTCTTGTGTAGGTAGTTTCAGGCACTGTGAGGTCATGGATATCCAGCCCATTTATGTCTGGAGGAGCATGTTGTAAGGAGTCCTACCCTTCTACTCCTCTGTCCCTTCTCAGCACCATGGTGCCTTCTGAGTCATCCCAAGGTTACCACAATCTGAAAAGAGAGAGTAGCATTAATATATGGGTATGTGTGGGTCTTTACCGTTCCCATTTCCCAGGGTCATTGGCCACCACTGATGTCCTGGGTGAGGGACGGAGGAGTTGGGAGGGAAGCAGCAGGAGCCTGGAGCAGCAGATGAGTGCAACGAAGATGATGGGCAATGAGTACCTGGGAGACCATCTGAGGAACAGCACTCATTTATTCAAAAGAGGTTGGGTTTATAAACACCTGGGGAAGGTTGAAACAGCACATATAGACTATATGGTGATTGGATGCATAGTTTGTGGGCTGTTACCTAGGTGGCGGAAGAACTAGTAATTTCAAAGCTATGGAGGAAGGATAAGGGAAGGGGAAGGGCAAGGACAGAAGAGGAGATTAACAGAAGGCTGTGACTTCAAAACTGTGGGGGATGAGAAGGCTATGTGACTTTAGCCACTTAAGGGTCTCTTGGGCAGCTAGCCACAAGGTCAGAAACTATGGAGGCAAAGTCTGACTTATGGAATGGCCAGAGCTTTTTGGGGTGTGGGGGGAGGGCCTCGCCAGTTCTTCCCACTCTGGGTGATGACAGCACACTACAACCTATAATGTAGGGAAGGCCAGTCACTGTAGCCATGGACTCCCTGACAATAGGGCCAGCTGTAACCCCATAGCCCAGGGTCCCTGGCCATGTCCAATAGTTCAGTTCTAGCCCATTTCTAGCAATGCCCCACAGGTATGGACATTAAGATAAGTGCTTACTGGGCAGTTTTGTGATCATAGTATATACATTTAGCCAGACACCAGCAGACATTACACCCTCAGGGCTCATGACTACCCCTGTTGTAGGTTTTCAGTATTAGGGATGTATTCCCTCCCATGGAGTAGGCATCCAGTCCAATTAGAGAGCGGTTGGTTTCCCCCATAACAGACATGCTACTATTGCACCCATTGGCTCATTTGGCCTGGATGGTCAAATTTAAAACTTGCAGTATCCACTGTTGAGTATCTTCACTGGTTATTTCTCTCTCTCCCACTGAACTGCATGCAACATAGCTTTATCCAACTTTCTGTCAGCTGGTCCACATGGAGGAGGCTGTCAGCTCAACTCCAGCAGGATTTCTCAGTGACCTTGCAGCCCAAGTATGCGGAGTCTTCAGCAATAGGGTCTTACCGTCTATTCCTGGTGGGAAACCAAGGACCTCACCAATGACCTATAATGTTTTGGAGGTATCTGTTACCTCCCTGGCCAACAACTCACTGGATAGTATTCTATCCCCAGCACTGAAATTTTTCTAGTAACAATCAATTGCTTCTGAGTGTTGCATTGTCCAGAAAAGTAAGTTTCCATATGACCTATTTATATCCTCTTAGATTTTGATTAGCCCTCCCTCCTCCTTTCCTTTACTCAGTCTCTTCCACTGACTTCACTTAGGGCTTTTCACCCCCATTAATCTGTTTTTGTACTTACATATATCCAATACCATCCTATTAAGTCTCTTCCTCCCTCCCTTTCTATTCCCTTTATATCCCCTTTCTAGCTTACTGGCTTCTGATACTGAGTCTTATTCCTACTAACATGGAAGTCCAATCTTTTGTAGCTAGGATCCACATATGAGAGAGAACATGTGATATTTGGCATTCTGGGCCTGGGTTACCTCACTAAATATAATCTTTATTATCTTCTTATCAGTTGAGGAACATCAAGGCTGGTTCCGTTTTTTAGCTATTGGGAATAGAGTGGGAATAAACATGGTTGAGCAAGTATCTCTAAGGTAGTGAGATGAATCCTTAGGATATATGCTTAGGAGTGGTATAGCTTTATGGGGGACATTTCATTCAAACTTCCACATGCATTTATTCAGTCTAACTTTAAAAGTATGATAGCATTTCCAAGTCCACAAAAGGTCTAAAAGTGGGACCTAAGACAGTTTCTCAACTGTGAAACCTGTATAATCAAATTATAAGTTAGATACTTGTAAAACATAATGACATGGAGTAACATTTCCTTAAAAAAAGAAGATTAAGGGAATGCAGGGAAAGTTGAAAGAATGTGAGACATAAAATCTGCATGGCAAACATCAAAATCTGTAGCCGATGCCCAGCATCTAATACTTGTGACAAAATCCTCAGGTTTCCAAAGGCCTTGAGCAATTCTATCCTTCCATCTGTGCTGCTTGTCTCAAGCAGAATCCACCTAAGACAACATCTTTTCTTGGTGGTCATACCATTTTCTTTGCATTTCCAGCATCCTAGGATCTCTACTGTAACCCATGGCTTATTTTCACAGCTTTCTCCCATGGTCTCTCCATGGACACCATTCATAGACTTCAACCCTGTCTCACATCACCTAATGGCTATCTATGAAATGAAGTTTTGCAAGTACAATGCCACTTTCTTGTCTGCATTTGCCATATTCTAAAACTATTTTTAGGTAGGTTCCATATTTAATAATCTAGGAGGTATGGGACTTCAAGGAGCAGGAACACCTTCATCATTCTTCCTTCAAGTGCTTTTCTTTCCAAATAATCAGCATACCTCGTTTTGTCCCAATGCAGAACAGCTGGCCCATCCTCAATGATCATAATCTGCTAAATAGTCACAACTGAAAGCTACAGTCTCCATGCCCTGGATCCAAACCTGCTCACATTTTTCCTGAGCTTAACTTAAAATTTTTTACATCCTCCTGCCCCATATTTCCTCTGCCAAAGACATTCATCCATTAGTTTTACATTCAGTTTTTCCCAGGTTCTTAGTACATGGGCAGAATGAGGCCAACCTCTTTTGCCAAATCATCATCATCATCATCATCATCATCATCACACACACACACACACACACACACACACATAATAATAATAATAATAATAATAATAATAATAATAATAATCCTGCTAGCCTAGTTCCTGACAAAGCCCTCTTTCCCCTCTGAATCTCATAACATGAGTCTTCAGAGAACATATTTCTTCCTAAAGGTAGGCCATTCAAACTCTCCCCAGAATGGTCCATTGAGCTCTGCTCATAGCACTTCAAGGTTTCATTATTCTAAAGTTCCAAATCCTTACATAGTCTTCCCACAAAATACTTACAAAAGACCCTAAAGCACATGGTGGGTTATTGCAGAACTCCCCCTCCCCATTTCTTGCTAATGTTTTGTTGCAGTTACTTTCTCATGCCTGGGGGAAAAACAGAAGCCACTATGGTAGGAATGGGTTTATTTCAGCCTACAGTTTCAAGGGGAAGCTTCATCAAGGCAAGGAAAGCATGGCAGAGCAGACATCCAGGATATCACATCTTGTTTCATCAACTTGGTGGAAGTCTTTTAAATACAGGGATTGGAGCTAGTCTATATTATTCCAAAGCCTGCCCTTAGCAAGATTCCACCTACAAAGGCCTCACAATTTTTTCAAATTACCACCATCTAGGGACCAATTATTCAAAATATATTAACCTATAAATAACACTTCACTTCATCTAAACCATCACAATCGGTATATATTATCAATTTAAATTGTTCAAATGTATGTGGCATATGTGTGTGTGTGTGTGTGTTTGCATGTGTGCACATGCTTCTATGGTTTGTTTTACAGGCACCAAATACTCCTCTCTCCAAATATGCCTATGCTCATGTGAAAGGGAAGATATGAAATATATAATTAAAGTAAGAAGAAAAATGACAGGCATTACCAAAAATATTATACAGATTCAAAAAATCTGAAAATAGAACTACCACACAGTTCATATATTCCCACTATTTGGTATATAGCCAAAGGACTATACATAACTATACATATTTCCATGTCTATTGCAGCACCATTCACCATACCTAAAATACAGATTCACCATAGAATGGTTAAATAAAAAATGGTATATTTTCAGGATATTATGCATCCATGAAAATGGCTGAAATCCTTTTGTTCATAGCAACATGAATGGCACCGTCAAGTAAAATAAGAAAGACACAGAAGTATAAATTCCACCTGCTCTTATACTTTTATAAAATTAACAAATAAGTCTCATAGAAAATGGAATGCAGTAGTGGTCATAAGAGAATGGGAAACATAGAGAGAGGTGGAATGGAAGAGGTTCAGTCACAGGCACCAAATACAGGGTGGAGAAATTATTTCTGGGTCTTCTGTAGCATACTAGGGTGATTATAGGTTAGAACCATCTGTGGTATATTTTAAAATAACAGCTGGATAGATGACTTAGTGGTTAAGGTGCCTGCCTGCTAAGCCTAAGAACCCGGTTCCAATCTCCAGGTCCCACGTTTAGCCAGATGAAAAGTGACGCAAGGGCACAATGCCACACTTGCCCACAAGGGGGCACATACATGCATCTGGATTTTGTTCATAGCAGCTGAGAGACTGCTGGCACGCCCATTCTCTATCTGTCTCCCTCTCCCTCTCTCTTTGTCTGTCTCTCTCTGTGTATCTCTTAAAAAATTTAAAAAATTACCAAAAAACACGAGAGGAAACTTTCAGCTCATAAAAAGATTGAAATACTTATTTATAATAATAATATATATGTGTGTGTGTGTGTGTGTGTGTGTGTGTGTGTGTGTGTATGTCCCAATAAAGATGTATAAATATTGTATCTATACAAAATAAATTTTAAAAGACATTATTACTTTGAATTAACAGAATATAAAGTACAATCAAAATCTGGTATGGAATAAAATTTTAGTAGATTGTGACATACTAGCCTATTCCACAAATTAAAATAAACTACAAAGTTTAACCACAATTCTGACTATACTAAAGAAATGATGAACACAGAGGCTCCCAAGACATCACTGAAGTAGACCTAAAATGAATCCAAATGGCTCAGGGATATTCATGGAAGAGGGGGAGGAAAGATTGTTAGAACCACATGTTGGGACATTATGCATAGAGACATTGCCTTTTCCCCATAACTGATGGTTACCCCCACAATGCATGACCCACATTCCCCAATGAGGAGGGTCCATTCAGAGTGGGGAGGACAGGGAGGAGGGTAACGATGGTACCAGCATGAATGTATACACACTATCTACACAACTAATAAAAAAAGAAATGATGAAATTCATCAAATATTATGAACTGTTGGTCCTCATTTAGCTATGGAACACTCAATATTTGGAATCATGTCAGAAAAAATCTGTACAGATTAGAAGTAGGAGGGCTTTAAGCTGAAATTATGCTGGTATAAAATATTTTCACAATTACACAACCAAATACATGCCATAACTGGATTAACTAGTGCTTAAGGAAGGGCTATCCTTTTATCACAAAGAGGAAAAAATCCTTTTATTAAATTTATGGAAATTTAAAACACAAATAAGTAGCAATAAAAATGAAAGTAAAGGGCTGGAGAGATGGCTTAGCGGTTAAGGCGCCTGCCTCCTAAGCCTAAGAACGCTGGTTCCAATCTCCAGTGGTTCCAATCTCCAGGTCCCACGTTTAGGCAGATGCAAAGTGACACAAGGACGCAATGCTGCACTTGACCACAAGGGGGCGTACACATCTGAATTTCATTTGCAGCAGCTGAGAGGCTGCTGGCACACCCATCTCTATCTGTCTCCCTCTCCGTCTCTCTCTGTCTCTCTCTCCAAAAAAAAAAAAAAAAAGTAAATTTAAAAGTAAATAAGGGATGGAGAAATGGCTTAGCAGTGAAGACACTTGCCTGAGAATCCATGTTTGATTCCTCAGTACGCACATAAGACAGATGCATAAGGTGGCAGATATATCTGGAGTCCGTGTGCAGTGGCTAGAGTTCCTTCCCTTCCCCTCCCACCTCTTTCTTTCTCAAACAAATAAATAAAATATTTTAAAATAAATGAATAAATAAGTAAATAGCTCAGTCTGTTCCTTTGCCTGATCCTTACCCCTTTCTTCCCAATCAACAAATCTTGGGATTTCTCCTGCCCTAATCCTTACCCACTCTTTTGTCAATCTCAGTCAAAAACTTGAATTATATTATTTCTGTATTGTAATGGTTGAGCTAGACTACGATGCAATAATAAATAGCTAGCATATTGGACCTATAAGGTAAATAGTAAAATAGTAAGCATATTATTGTGCATGAGGTGATAGTTATACTGTAAATTGTCCTTATTCTCAGACTCAGGCAAATATAGGAATTACCATTTTCAGAGCTGCTGTTACTGGAGTTGTTAGGGTCAGAGCCTAGACCCTGACATGTCTAATAAGCGAAGTTCAGCTTTCATCTTCATAGGCCAATTAAAAGGATGTTAGTATTCAAAAGCAGAAAAAAAGATTAAATATGGCTCCATTGAGAAGAACACAGAGATCACATAATGCCCCTCAAGTCCATCTTTGGAGTCCTAACATGAGGTTTAGGTTTAAATATTAGGTAAGGGGCATGTATAGCTAAGCAGTACTGGTCAAATTACAGTCTTACCCACCATCATCTTCTTGGCTTCTGTCTATCCTGCAAGGTGATCTGACAAATCATCATGACTGTGGGAAATCTCTTTCTATGAGACAAAACTTCTTTTCTGACTAGAACCAGGGTCCCATTCTTCTCCTTTCAGCATGGGATTGAGAAGGAAATTCCAGTTGCAGGGCATCATTTCAACAGTCTGAAAGCCAAAACGGAAGGGCACAAGTGTCTAGAGATTTGTCATTCCTGACAATAGGTTAGAATGTGAGTAAACAATAGCAGAAGGTATAATTCTTGAAGTTCTCCTATTGAAGTATTGAAGTGAAATGGTTCAGCCTAGAAGAGCTTTTTCTCATGGCTAAAACCTATTCCCAAGGCTTCATCTAGCCATTACATATATATGAAATGGAATCCTACTATGTGTCCTGGAAAGCAGTCTGGAAATATCTGATGCTATATCACTTATTTCTTTAGATGTTCTGTAATTGCAGTCTGCAGAATGAATCCTTTGCTAAGTTATGCATGCATGTGCTCAACTGTACACTCCATGTTGAAAGTTCGAGAGTATCTCATATTTATCATGCCCAAAAATGAATACTTGATTTCCAGTGCCAACAAACATTCCTCCTCCAAGCTTTCCTATGTAAGATTACTATTCCTAGGACTTACCTACTTTTTTAAATTATTTTTTTATTGACAACTTCTATACAAACTTGTTTTTTTAAAACTCTTCCTTCTTTTTATAAAGCATATACTCATAGTCCATCAGTTTCATTTTTTTGCTGTTGTGGTGTGACATTTAACTCTTGGAATAATGTCATCATTCTATTTCCATTTTGGAGGAGAGATTACCATGTTTTGGTGGCCATGCCAACTAATTAAGCAGAACAATAGATTTTCAGTCAGGTCTATAATGATAATGAAACTATTGACACTATAATAGTAAAAGGAGGGAGAAGACTTTCACTTGGGTCCTTTATGCCCACCCCAAGTACAAGAGATCTTGGAGGCACTAGTATATATAAGAAGTAGAAGGAGGATTCCCTGATGTGACCAGATATCTTAGTATTGTTTCCTGCATTCATTATGGTAGTTGCCAGGGCTTGAATCTAAAATGCCCTTCAGGAACTCATATGCTAAAAGCTTGGCCAACAACCTGTGATGTTACCCACAGGACATATAATCCTTATGAGATGAAACGGAATGGAGGAAAGTTGGTCTACATTGAATTTATGATGCCCTCTCCCTCTTTCAACCTGCCTCCTTTCCTCCCTTCCTCAATTTTTTTACTTATCTCTTTCTTCCTTCTAAACCAAGACTGGGTTCCCACCTAGCCACAAGCGAACAAAGAATAAAAGAGACCAGGGACTGAAGCTGCTGAAATCATGAACTAAAATTAATATTATATTCTTTCAGTTGGGTTCCTTATGTATTTTGTCACAATTATTAAAAGTTGACTAATGCAATTACTGCTAAAATATCATCTTTCACATAAACTTTATTTTATGACTAGTATCTAAAATACCATTTTGGGACTGGAGAGATAGCTTGTCATTAAGGTGCTTGTCTACAAAGCTTAATGACCTAGGTGCAATTCTCCAGTACCCAAGAAAATCCAGATGCACAAAGTGGTGCATGCATCTAGACTTTGTTTAAAGTGGCTAGAGGTCCTGACATGCCCATTCTCTCTATCTGCTTCTAACTTTTATAAATAAATACCATTGCCTTCTTTTTTTTTTTTTTTTTTTTTTTTTACTTTATTCTATCTCCCTACTCATTTTTTTTAGAGATTCCTGTTGTGTTACCTTCTCATTGTTGGGACAAGCACCTGAACAGAAGCAGTTTATGGGAGGAAAGGGTTTATTTCAGGCTTACAGATTCCAGAGGAAGTGTCAACACATGGAGAAGCTCACTGACTTCATCATGTATCAATAGCAGAGACACTACCCAGCACTGTCAATCATGAGCTGACTCTGAACAGCTTAGGAATAGACTCAAGAATTAACCCCAGTGACACACCTCTTTTAGCAGGGCTTTGCTTGCTGGAGAGACTTAAGTAGGAAGCTTAATCTTAATCAAAAATGCCTGAATCTACAGGGACATTTACATTCAAAATCACCACAAGGCTCAAATAATTTGGTTTTTAATAAAATTTGAGTCCAAAAAATTCTGAGAACAAGAATATTTACATTTTTTGCAAGCATAAACATTAAATGTCACTTTCATCAAAAGTAACATTTCTTTCCTTTGCTTTTAGGCTTTCTTAATGACTTTTCTCCCCTCATAGTAGTTGACATGAATTTTTGAGCCCTGGATGAGAATGCTTCTTCAATATAACCTATTCTAGTGCTTTATTACAAATATTTAGAAAAGGCAGTCTTGATTACTGTACTAGAACTCTTTCCTGTAACCCAGTGACATGCATGTGTTGCTAGGCTTCCATGCATGACACATTGCTAGTGCCTAGTGCTGAGTGAATAAATAAATGGGATTGAAAGTACCATAAATTCCTTCTTGACAAACACTTTCTCAAAAAGAAACTTTTTTCCCCCTAATCAAATATGAGAGAATAAAGAGGCCAAGTTTTAATCAGTGCTTCAGTCATTTCCTCATAGACTTAAACAGAACATTTCCAAAAAAAAAAAAAAAATCCAATTTGATTTGCATTCAAATTTCTTTTCCCTCAAGCCTATACTGCATAAACTTCAGTTTGGATTAACGTGATCTCCTTTACATAAAAGGCTTCTTCTTTTACATAACACTTCAAAATTATCATGTTATTAATAACCTCAAAATATGTTGATGAGAGTATGATGAGCACACGAGACATACTATACAATTTGAAATAGATCTACATAGAGGTTTTTTATTTTTTTTGTAAATGAGAGTGTGTGAACTTTGAAGACAACCATAAAAGTAGTGAGGCATCAAGGAGAGCACTTCAAAGGATTGAAATTAAAGTTATCATCAGGTTCAGTAATTTCCAAGATTATTTAACCATTCTGAATAATCACGGCATCACAGAGCCAAATAGAAAAGATTCTGAATGACTGATGAGTCATGAACATAGGTCACATTTTAAAGTGCTTAAATTCCTTCCTTTAAACCATGCTGTTAAATAATCAGCACAATAAAGTAGGGTGATATGTCCAGGTAGCATTTACTGATTTTAGTATACTACACTAACTAGGCACTTAATGATTTTCAGCTATTAAAGAAATATTTACAGCATAGAAATTAAAAACAAGGAACACATGGAATATACATGTTTGTGAAGCACACACAGTCACTAAATTTTATAGATTTCTTAGAACTTACTTCTCGTATATATTTATAAACTTGTGAGAGGGTTATTTTAGCTCAGAAATTTGACCTCACAGTGAACATTATTGTTATGTGATGATAATAAAAAATGCCACCCTTTCACCCCCATTCAGGATTAAGGTGATTTTTCAGGAAATATTAAGTAAGTTACTTGTAATAATGTAAGCTAAAGTGACTTAAGTCCTTTACAAAATCCTTGAAATTACAAACAATAGCTATAAACCACCTCAACTTTATGAAAATGTTTTTCTACCATGGCTTTGTGTTTCATTTGTCCTTGTTTTTAATAATTTTTTACATAGGTTTTATAGTCTTATAGCCCATCTCTCTCAGTTCTCATTTCCCTGAGGGCCCTCCTCAGTAGTTATTGGGGATTGACTGTGGAGTAATTCAGGTTTCATTCATTCTCTGGGGGTGAAGTTGCCCCTCTGGATAGTTCATATTTCTTTCAGGCCTGTTCTGCACATGATTAATAACAAGGGCTTTGGAAAACAGAACTACAATTTTCTTTCCTAGCTTTACCAGTTACTAACTATACAGTTTCATATAAATTATTTAGGTATTCTATGTTGTAGTTTTCCACTGTTTACAAGACAGTATGCATTTAAAAGGTTTATTATAAGAAGAAAATTAATTGAAAGTGTGTAAGTGCTCAGAATATGCCTATTATTAACTATCTAGTAAATATAAACAGTTACTACATGAATTATTGCTATATCATCTGAAAATTCCTGCTATATAGTAACTACTCAAAAATATTGCATTCCAGGGAAGTAAGAATTTAACCAATTTCACTTTGTAATGTATATTAGTTCTGCTACAGTCCTTTCATTTTAAAACTTAAAATCATGAAGTTTTATCTAGATTACATGTAGAAATTAAGTGGATCACATACAAATAATCCCTTTAGTTGTAAATACAACATAAATGATACAGTAGGACAGCTTGAAGTAGTGTCAACAGGGGTATGAAGTCAATAGGCCTGGAAAAACTTGTGTTTAGAAGAACCAAAACAAAGATTTAGAAAAAGTAAGAAAGGTTCCCGCTTGATTCATGTCTGTTGGCTCGTTCACCAAGGAAAGAGCATATTCAAGAAAGCTGATCATATGATGTCTAGTAACAGCTACAAGTCATTGTACTTTTCACGGGAAAAATAGCTAGAATTTATTGAATGTTTATAGTGTTCTTGTGATATGTAACCACTTTATCACTTGTTTTTTTTTTTTTTTTTTTTTTTCAAGATAGCATTTCACTCTAGCTCAGGCTGACCTGGAATTCACTCTGTAGTCTCAGGGTTGACTCAAACTCACAACAATCTTCCTACCTCTGCCTCCAAGTGCTGGCATTAAAGGCCACTACACCCAGCAACTTTATCATTTTTAATTTATTTTGGTCATGGGTGTATTTCAGCTATGGCCATTACAATGATGAAACTAGGATTTAAGTAATATAAGTAATTTACTTAATTTCATGCATGAGACATTAACAAAGCTTCTATTTCAATCTAGAAAAGTTTACTCTCCTACGAGTGAGAACATTTTCTTTGTTGTTACCATCATTCTAGAGATTTTTTTCAAAGGTATCTATGTGCTCAGTTAAATGTCAAAATTGAATGCATGCATTCAAGTTTTCTGTCTTCTGCTAAACCTGTTTGGAAACACTCATAGACACAAATGAAGGTGCACTTTCTTGGTGGATCTAAATGTAGACATGTTGACAATGAAGACTGCAATGAAGCATCTCAGACCTGAACAAGAAAAGAGAAAGGAAGCTTCAGAACCAGAAACATTACATACCTGAAAGAGGAATTTACATGCTCTTAAAGCCACCATAGTCCCACTGAGAATTGTTGACATCGATTTTTTAAAAAGGTTTTGTTGATAATTTCCATGCAGTTACATGATGTATTTTGATCATAATCCCCTTCCATTACAGTCATTCATCCCTCCCCATGGAACTCTCTTCCACTGGACCTCTTCTTTCCATTTAGCCCCAGCTCTATTCTGATGTCTTTCCTTTGCATTATCCATGATGACATTTTGATAGACCCAATCTTGTTCGGGTAATAATAGCTGCTGTAAGGTCAGGTATGCCCCAACCACTTCATGCTGGGAGGACACTATTCCAAAGCACTTCTCCCCATCCTTTGACTCTTACATTCTTTCTGCCACCTATTCTGAAATTTACCCTGTGCTTTCATGGGTGTGAAAGAAATGGTTCCTTTAGAACTGAGCTTACAATTTACCACTCCTTTTCAATATTTTGACAAGTTTTGGTTGTCCCAAAATGTTACCATTATCAGCAAATTGAAGTTTCTCTGAATAAAAGTGAGGAAAGAGCTTATTGGGTATAAATATAAATATTTGCAGGGTAATTTGATAGATACAACATAAACATTTATTCAAACAATAGTTATTGCTTCACCCCCTGGGTCCTATTACCTTTGAAATCATAACTAGATTTCTAGTTCTAAGCATATATTCCATTCCATATAGTGGGTCTTAAATTCATTTAGTTGGTTACCTTCTTAACAATCCTTTGACTACTGTACATGCATTGGTGGACACCACTTGTCTTCTATATTGGTACTATAGTTGAATGAGCCTGTTGATGACTTTTACTTACAGCAAGCAACATAATACTTTTACCACCATGACACCCAGACAATCATGGAAGAGGCCCCAGCTCAGTGTATCTTGATTTTTTAGTGTCATATAAGTGAGCCATTTGGTGTTTTCAACAATAGGGTCCTATCACCCAGTTTTGCTAGGCAACCAGGAGAATGAACAATGGCTTGTATTGTTTGAGGGCCTTGTGGACTTCTTGACCAGCAGCTCACTTGAAGGTATCCACTCCTTATCACTGGGATTTTATAGTGACAACCTATGACTTCTTCTCGCATCACTCTATATACCCACATGGTACTTCTGTCCGATCTCCCTGCCTTCTCTCTCTCTCTCTCTCTCTCTCATCATATTTTAAATACCTAATACAGTAGTGTTTCCCTATGGGTTACTCATAATAGCTTTAGTGTGTGTCCATCCTCCCCTGACCACACATTGACTCTTTCACTCTCAGTATTGTCTCCCTTTAGCCCTATTTTCTTCAGTTAAGCCTACTCTCCTCATCAAACTTCCTTTACAGTTTTGTGACCTCTGCTACTGACTCTTGAGACAACTTAAAT
Organism: Orientallactaga sibirica; assembly: GCA_036365145.1. Classification (NCBI taxonomy): domain Eukaryota; kingdom Metazoa; phylum Chordata; class Mammalia; order Rodentia; family Dipodidae; genus Orientallactaga; species Orientallactaga sibirica. Next base: position 61,553,929 of record JAEOAD010000001.1, read on the forward strand.
ATAAATCTAAAAAGAAATTGAATTTGGGATCAGCAAATGAAAAGGATAATGGCACTTGTCTTTTGAGCCTAGTTTCCTCATTTAGTATAATATTCTCCAGAAATATCCATTTTCCTGAAAACTTCATGATTTTCTTTTTCCTTACAGCTGAAAAAAACTTATTTGTGTATAGGTATCATATATTCATTACCCATTTATCAGTTGATGAGCATGTAGACTGAATAGATAATTAATAAACATGGATGGACAAGCATGTCTACAGTAAATCATAGTGTTGTAAATTCCTTAGGATATATACCCAGAAATGGCCTATCTGGTTCACACAGTAGATCTATAATTAGCTTTTTGAGGAGTCTACACATTCTTCTCCATCATTATGGGTAACTGTGTGAGCTTATACTTCCTTCAACAGTGAATAAGGGTTCTATTCTACTTTTCCAATAATAGCACCAACATATGATATATTTTTGCTATTGATGAGAGTGATTCTGACATGAGTGAAATGGGATCTGAAAATAGTTTGATTTTCATTTCCTTGATAGCTAAAGTTGCTAAATATTATCACATATTTATTGGTCATTTCTGTTTCTTCTTTAGAATTCTATTTAGTCCTATAGCCAAATACATGTTTGGGTTGCTTGATTTTTTTTTTTTTTTGTTTCATTATCTTAATTCTTGTGTATTCTAGATATGAATCTGCTGTCAGATATGTAGGAGAGGTCGTAAAGATTTTCTTCCATTCTGTGATTTGCTTTCTGACTTAGCTGATGGCTTCTATCAACATACAATAGCTTTTTAGTTTCATGAGGTCCAGTTTATTGACTGTTTGCAATTTCCTTGGCCGCTGGATCCTATTCTTAGGCCTAGATCTTGATGCATTCTCCCTGCATTTCCCTCTAGCCACTGCAGACTTTCAGGCCTTTCATTGAGGTTCTTGATCCATTTGTAGTTGATTTTCATGTAGGGTGAGAGATAAGAATTTAGTCTCAGGGTTAGAGAGATAGCTAAGTGTTTAAGGCACTTGCATGCAAAGCCTAAGGACATAGGTTTGATTCCCCAGTATCCATGTAAGCTGGATGCACAATGTGGTGCATGTGTCTGAAGTTTGCAGTGGATGGAGACCCTGGTGCACACATTCCTCTTTCTATTTCCCTGTTTCTCAAATGAATAAATAAATTAAACATTTGTTTAAAAAAGAATCTAATCTCATTCTCCTACATGGAGATATCCAGTTTCCCCAGAACCATTTGTTGAAAATGTTATCTTTCTCCAGTGTATGTTTTTCAGCATCTTTGTGAAAAAGCAGGTGGTTATAGTTATATCAAATTATACCTGGAATTTCTATTGTATTCTATTGATTTATGTGTCTGTTTTGTGTCAATAACATGCTGTTTATCTTACTATGACTCTATGGTATGACATAAAGTCAAGAATAGTAATACTTCCAGCAGTATTTTTTTTTTTTTCTGGATGAGCATGGTTAATATCTGGGTTCTTTATATTGCTTTTGGCAGGATGACCACTTTTGCAAAGTTACTTCTTCCAATCAATGAGCATTGGAGAGTTTTGCATCTCTGATGTTTTAAAGTTTTGTTCTAGAGATTTTTAACTCCTAAGTTAAGGATATTCCCAGGTATTTAATTTTTTGTGGCTTTTGTGAATGGGATTATTTCTGTAACTTCCTTCACAGTATGTTTATAATTTGGTATATAATACTACTGATTTTGAGTGTTAATTTTTAAAAATATTGTATTTATTTGTAAGCAGAGCAAGACAAAGAGACACAGAGAGAGAGAGAATTAGCATGCCAGGGTTTGTAGCCTCTGAAAACAGAATTTTAGATGCATGCACCATTTTGTGCATCTAGCTTTACATGGGTACTGGTGAAATCAAACCTGGGTTGTTAGGCTTTGCAGGCAAGCAATTTAATTGTTGAGCACCTTTTAGAAGAAAAATATTTTTTATTTATTTGTTTTTAAGAAAGGAGGGCAGGAGAGAGAAGGAGAGAAATAAAGAGAAGGGGGCGGGGAGAGAGAGAGAAATGGACACACCAGGGCCTCTAGTCACTGCAAATGAAACTTTGGATTCATGTGATACTCTATGCTTCTGGGTCCTGAGGAATCAACCCAGCTTGTTATGCTTTTCAGGCAAGCACCTTAACTGCTGAGCCATCTCTCCAGCCTCAAGTGTTAATTTTTGTGTTCTGGTACTTTTTTTTTTTTTTTTTTTTTTTTTTTGAGGTAGGATCTCACTCTAGACCAGGCTGACCTGGAATTCTATGTGGTCTCAGGCTGGCCTCAAACTCACAGTGACCTTCCTACCTCTGCCTTGGATTAAAGGTGTGCACCACCTCTAGGGGTTTCTCCATGATGTCTTTAGAGTCATTTATATGTAGAATCATATAACTTGCAAATAAGGATATTTTGACTTCTTCCTTTCCAATTTGAATCTATTTTGATTTTTCTCTTTTCTTATCATTCTAGCCAAGATTTCAAGCACTATATAAAACAGATATGGGGGAAATGCTCACTCTTGTCTTGTTCCAAATATAAGAGTGAATGCTTCAAGTTTTTAATACAATGATGATTATAGGTTTGTTATCTACAGACTTTATTATGTTGAAGTGCATTCCCTCCATCACTGTTCTCTCCAGTGGTTTTTTTGTTTGTTTGTTTTTGTTTTGTTGTTGTTTATAATTATTTTTATTTTGTGAACACAGTGTCATGTGTTGGTACATTTTGCTCTCAGGAATATTGGTATTTACCATGGGGTTGTGGTTTTTGAGTTGTAAGAGAAGTAGTCAGTCATGGTCTGGGTGACAATGCCTCTGGATATTCCCTCTCATCCTGTGGTTCTTTAAATCTTTCCACCCCATCTTCTGCAAAATTCCCTGAGCCTTGGTGGGGTGTGAATTCTCAGAAGCTTCCTGATTTTGCATTGGTAAGGTTTAAGTGTCCTCAGTGTCTGTCTCCAGACACTTGATGCTGGTTGTCAGGCTCACTAGGGAAGCAGCACTCTTGCTCATTTTACCAATTTCTCTGACATTTTACCTGGGCCATTTTTATGTATTAGTGAAGAGAGAGAAAGTATGGATATACTAGTGGACTTCTTGCCACTGAAAATGAGCTCAAGACACATATGCTATTGTGTACATCTGGCTTTCTGGCTTTACTTAGGGTCATGGGGACTTGAGAATGGAATCTGAGCCAGCATGCTTTGCAACCAAGTACCTTTTAAAAATACTTTTTAAAAATTATTTTTATTTTTGGGAGAAAGAGAAAGAGAATAGACGTTCCAGGACCTTCAGCCAATTTGGAACTCCAGAGGTATGTGCCCTCTTGTGGCACATGTGCAACATTGAGTGTTTGCATTTGTGCGTTTGGCTACAGTAAGACCTGGAGGCTTGTACATGAGTTCTTAGGCTTTGCAGGCAAGCACCTTAACCACTAAACAATCTCTCCAGCCCCTAAGTACCTTTAATTGCTGAGCAATCTTCCTAGCCTTCCAGTGTTTTTTTAAACGTTTTTATTTTTTATTTTTTATTATTTTTTTGGAGATAGACACAGAGGGAAACAGAGAGAGAGAGAGAGAGAGAGAGAGAGAGAGAGGAAGTCAGAGATTGGCGAGCCAGCAGTGTCTCAGCTGCTGCCAACGAAATCTAGATGTGTGCGCCCCCTTGTGGTCAAGTGTGGCATTGCACCCTTGTATCACTTTGCATCTGGCTAAACGTGGGACCTGGAGATCGGAACCGCTGGAGATTGGAACCAGTGTTCTTAGGCTTAGGAGGCAGGCGCCTTAACCCCTAAGCCATCTCTCCAGCCTGCTTCCAGTGTTTTTTAACATAAGGGATATTGAGCTTTTGAAAGATTTTTTCTACATCTACTGAGATGATCCTATGGTTTTTGTCTTTGCGTCTATATATGTGATGCATTATATTTCTTGATTTATGTTTGTTGACCTAACCTGGCATATCTGTAATATAGCCCACCTGGTCAAGATGAATATTCTCTTTAATGAGTTCTTGAATTTGATTTATAGGCATTTTATAGAAAGTGTTGGTCTCTATGTTCATCAAGGATATTGGTCTACAATTTTCTTTTTTGATTGTGCATCTATCTGGATTGGTATTAGTATAAGTATAATGCTGGCTTTGTAGAAGGAGCTGAGAAGCATACCCTTTTTAAATTTTAGGTGATAGTTTATGGGACAGTAGTTTTATATTTTTAAAGGTCTCAGAATTCTACAATGAATCCCTGTGGTCCTTCATGTATGTCATTGAAAGATGTATTACTAGGGGTTCCGGGTAAGATGGTGGCATAGGAGCCACGCCAAACCGGATCAGGCAGAGAATCAAGAAAAACTACACTCATCTGAGGAAGAGAGCAGAATATTTTCTCCGGGAAATAGCAGAAAAGCAGAAGACAGCCAGAAGCCCACTGTGGAGAGTGCGGCCACCGGCGGCTCACTACCCAACCGCTCCACGCCGCCGCGGGCTCCCCAGCCGCGGACTCCCCAGCCGCGGGCTCCCCATCCGTGGGCTCCCAGCGGCTTCACTCCACCCCAAGAGCACCCCAGCAGCTCCACTTCACTCAGCCGGCTCCCCAGCGGATCGGCGCCAAGGCTCCAACCCTCGATCCAAAGCTACCAACCAGATCAGCTAAGCCCCACTGAGCTTCCGCTGCAAATGCCGCCTGAACAAACAAACAAAAAGGGACTTTTCAACCTCATCAGTCTCCTCACAGAGCCCAGAAATCAAAGAAAAATCTGCGGAGCTACTGAAAGAGACACACACCGTGAGTTGCTGCAGGCTTCCTGAACTCACCCATCCCCCAATCATCAGTTCCCCAGGGAATTGGTAGAATCGAACAACAACCGGTGGCAGATTTGAACCACATCGTCAACACCGGCCCCAGCTTACCTGACCCAAGCTCCACAGCTCAGGTAACGAGGTGGGCACCCAGCATTGGTGAGTTTAAAAGCCACACCAAAAGATAACAAAGGCCTGCATTGGAAGTGCTAACCACTCTTTCCAGGTCAAGGCAGGGTATGTATTACATATTTGTGGGTGGCTTTACCATTTTCAAATAAGCTGAATGTGAGGGGTTGAATATTGCTATCTGTACTACTTATAGATTTAAAGGGCCTTTATCTTTTGCTTCAGTTATTATTGAGGACAGGGTCTGATTCCCAAGCTGACAGTACTAAGGGCGTGGACCATCACATGCCCTTAGGGATTTTGACCCTATAGGACTGGTTGTCTCAATTCTCACACTTGTATACTCTGTGTTCATGTCAATTGAATGTGTATTTTGCTCTGTTGAAGTTTAGAACTTGCCTCTAAATTGTTCCACCAGTCCACTACAATACTTGCTTAACAAGCAAACTCAACAGCTAGGAGTACTTCTACTTAAGTACAAATGCTACACTTGACACCTTAAACTCATATCCTGAAATAATATAAAGGTGGATCACAACACCTAAGAACACTGAAGATAAATAGGAAACCTAAGCATCAAAGCAATCCAGGATGCAAAAGTCACTACATTATAATACAAGAAACACAAAGAATCAAGACAATGCAATCCCATCAAAAATTGCAAATCCATCAGAAAGGTGCAACAATGAGACCATTTTAGATGAAATTCCTGACAAAGATTTCAAGGGAATGATGATATCTATGCTCAAAGAAATGAAAGAAGAAATGAAAGCAATGCAAGAAGAAAACAAAGGAATTAGAGAAGAAAACAAACTGTTGAAGGAGATTACAGAGAAACAGTTTAATGAAATAAAAAGGTCATTAGAGGACATGAACAAGGAAATAGAACTACTGAAGAAAAACCAGGCTGAAATCTTAACCCTGAAGAACATAGTCTGTGAAATAAAAAACTCTGTGGAAAGTCTCACTAGTAGAATGGATGAAGGAGAGGACAGAATATCTAAACTAGAAGACGAGGTGGCAGATCTATCACAGTCCAACAAAGAGAAAGACAAGCTAATAGAAAGGTATGAATGGGAACTCCAAGACATGAGAGACACTATGAAAAGATCAAACATAAGAATTCAAGGTATAGCAGAAGGGGAAGAATTTCAATCCAGAGGCTTAGTAGGTGTTTTCCATAAAATCATAGAAGAAAATTTTCCCCAAATTGGGAAATAAATGCCAATGCAGATACAAGAAGCATTTAGAACACCAAACAGACAAAACCTAGAAAGATCCTCTTCTCGCCATGTTCTAATTAAACTACTAAATACGCAAACCAAAGAAAGTATACTGAAAGCAGTTAGAGAGAAAAAGCAAATGACATTTAAGGGGAAACCCATCAGGGTCACAGCAGATTACTCAACACAAACCCTAAAAGCCAGGAGGGCCTGGAGTGATGTATTTCAAGTTCTGAAAGATAAAAACTGTCAACCAAGATTACTTTATCCTGCAAAGCTTTCTATCCAAATTGATGGAGAAATAAGGACATTCCACAACAAAGACAGGCTAAAGGAATGTATGACAACTAAGCCAGCTCTACAGAAAATACTTGCAGGAATCATTCATGCTGAAGAAAAAGCAAAACACACACAGCAGGAAATAGGAAAAAAGAAATCATACTCAACAGTTAGAACAAGTGAGTAAAACGAAAACCAGGAAGAATTACAAAACAAGAAAAATGGACAGATCAAATACATATCTTTCAATAATAACTCTTAATATCAATGGCCTCAATGCCCCAATCAAAAGACATAGACTTGCAGACTGGATTAAAAAGCAGGATCCTACCATCTGTTGCCTTCAAGAAACTCACATCCGATTAAAAGATAGAAACATTCTTAGGGTGAAAGGCTGGAAAAAGATATATCGAGCAAATGGACCTAGAAAACAAGCAGGGGTTGCCATCCTAATTTCTGACAGGATAGACTTCAAACCAACATTAGTGAGGAGAGATAAAGCAGGTCACTTTATACTGATTAAAGGAACACTCCAACAGGAGGATATCACAATCCTAAACATTTATGCTCCCAACATGGGGGCCCCCAATTACATCAAACAAACACTATCAGACTTAAGGTCAGAGATAACACCTAACACAATAGTAGTGGGTGACTTCAATACCCTGCTCTCATCACTTGACAGGTCTACCCAACAAAAAATAAACAGAGAGACAACTGCATTAAATGATATCATGGAACAAATGGACCTAACGGATATATACAGAATATTCCATCCAAATACTGCAGAATATACATTCTTCTCAGTGGCACATGGGTCATTCTCTAAAATAGACCATATGATAGGACACAAATCAAATCTCAACAAATACAGGAAAATTGAAATAATCCCTTGTATGCTATCTGATCACAATGGGATTAAACTGCAAATCAACAACAAGAAAAACTACAGAGCATACAGAAATTCATGGAGACTAAACAGTACATTATTGAATGACGCATGGGTCATTGAAGAAATTAAGAAGGAAATCAAGAAATTCATAGAATCAAATGATGATGAGAATACAACATACCAAAACCTGTGGGACACAACGAAGGCAGTCCTACGAGGGAAATTTATAGCTCTAAGTGCCTTTATTAAGAAACTCGAGAGTTCACAACTAAACAATTTGATGCTTCACCTTAAGGCCTTGGAAAGAGAAGAACAAGGCAAACCAAAAATCAGTAGACGGGAAGAAATAATAAAGGTTAGGGCAGAAATTAATGAAATGGAAGCCAAAAAAAAACAATCAAAAAAAATCAATGAAACAAAGAGTTGGTTCTTTGAAAGGATTAACAAGATTGACAAACCCTTAGCAAATCTGACCAAAAGAAAGAGAGAAGAGACAAAAATTGATAAAATTAGAGATGAAAAAGGCAACATCACAACAGATACCAAAGAAATTCAGAAAATCATACGGACATACTTTAAGAATATATATGCCTCTAAGTTTGAAAACCTGAAAGAAATGGATGATTTCCTTGGTTTATATGACCTACCAAAATTAAATCAAGATGAGATAAACCATTTAAATAGACCTATAACAACCACAGAGATCCAAGCAGTCATAAAAAGTCTCCCAATTAAAAAAAGCCCAGGCCCAGATGGATTCACTACTGAATTTTACCAGACATTCCTGGAAGATCTAACACCAATGCTTCTCAAACTTTTCCATAAAATAGAAGAGGAAGGAATTCTACCGAAATGCTTCTATGAAGCCAGCATCACCCTGATACCCAAACCGGACAAAGACAGATCAAAAAAAGAAAACTATAGACCAATCTCCCTCATGAACATAGATGCAAAAATTCTCAACAAAATACTGGCAAACAGAATACAAGAATATATCAGAAAGATTATTCACCCTGACCAAGTAGGCTTTATCCCAGAGATGCAGGGATGGTTCAACATACGCAAATCCATAAATGTAATACACCATATAAATGGTCTGAAGGACAAAAATCACATGGTCATCTCAATAGATGCAGAAAAGGCATTTGACAAAATCCAACACCCCTTCATGGTGAAAGTACTACAGAAACTTGGAATAGAAGGAACATATCTCAACATAATAAAAGCTATTTATGACAAACCTACAGCCAACATAATACTTAATGGGGAAAAACTTGAAGCTTTTCCTCTAAATTCAGGAACAAGACAAGGGTGTCCACTTTCCCCACTATTATTTAATATAGTATTGGAAGTCTTAGCCATAGTAATAAGACAAGAGGCACTCATAAAGGGGATACAAATCAGAAAGGAAGAGGTCAAATTATCATTATTTGCAGATGATATGATTCTATACATAACAGATCCTAAAGACTCTACCAGCAAATTATTAGAGCTGATAAACACTTTTAGCAATGTAGCAGGATACAAAATAAACACACAGAAATCAGTAGCTTTTCTATACACTAACAACAAACATGCAGAGGATGAAATCAGGGAATCTCTCCCATTCACAATTGCCTCAAAAAAAATAAAATACCTTGGAATAAACTTAACCAAGGAAGTGAAGGATCTCTACAATGAGAACTATAAAAAACTCGAGCGACAAATTGCAGAAGACACAAGGAAATGGAAAGACATTCCATGCTCCTGGATTGGAAGAATCAATATAGTGAAAATGTCAATCTTACCAAAAGCAATCTACACATTTAATTCTATCCCCATTAAAATCCCAATAGCATTATTCACAGAAATAGAAAAAACAATACTAAAATTCATCTGGAAACACAAAAAACCTCGAATAGCCAAAACAATTTTGCGTAACAGGAATGAGGCAGGTGGTATAACCATACTCGATTTTAAGTTATACTACAAAGCCATAGTAACAAAAACAGCATGGTCCTGGCACAAGGACAGACAGGTAGATCAATGGAACAGAATAGAAGACTCAAATATTAATCCAGACAGCTACAGCTACCTGATTTTTGACAAAAATGCCAAAAATACTCATTGGAGAAAAGATAGCCTCTTTAACAAGTGGTGCTGGGAAAATTGGACATCTGTTTGTAAAAGGATAAACATAGATCCTTGTCTCTCTCCTTGCACAAGAATCAAGTCCAAATGGATCAGGGACCTTAATATCAGACCTGAAACTCTGAAAATGCTAGAGGAAAAAGTAGGGGAAACTCTTCAACATATTGGAATAGGCAAGGACTTTCTGAATATAACTCCAATTGGTCAGAGAATAAAACCACTTTTCAACCACTGGGACCTTATGAAATTACAAAGCTTTTGTACAGCAAAGGACACTGTGAATAGAGCAAAAGACAACCTACAGAATGGGAGAAAATCTTTGCCAGTTATACATCTGACAGAGGATTAATATCCAGAATATACAAAGAACTCAAAAACAGAATAACAAGAATTCAAAACCCAGTTAAAAATGGGCTATGGAACTAAATAGAGAATTCATGGAAGATGAAATACAGATGGCATATAAACATCTAAAAAAATGTTCTACATCCTTAGCCATCAGGGAAATGCAAATTAAAACCTCTTTGAGATTCCATATCACTCCTGTCAGAATGGCTGCCATCAAGAAAACAAATGACAATAAGTGTTGGCGTGGATGTGGAAAAACAGGAACACTTCTACACTGTTGGTGGGAATGTAAGCTGGTCCAGCCACTGTGGAAATCAGTGTGGAGGTTCTTGAGACAGCTAGAGATAGATTTACCATATGATCCAGCTATAGCACTCCTAGGCATATATCCAGAGGACTCTTGTCACTACCTTAGAGATACTTGCAAAACCATGTTTATTGCTGCTCTATTCACAATAGCTAGGAAATGGAAGCAGCCTAGATGTCCCTCCACAGATGAGTGGATAATAAAGATGTGGTACATTTACACAATGGAGTTCTATTCAGCAGTAAAGAAAAATGAAATTATGAAATTTGCAGGGAAATGGATGGATCTGGAAAGGATTATACTTAGTAAGGTAACCCAGGCTCAGAAAGCCAATCGTCACATGTTCTCTCTCATATGTGGATCCTAGCTACCAATGTATAGACTTGTGTATGAACTGGAACCAAAAATAGGTACCAGAAACCAGTAAGCGGGTAAAAGACTATAAGGGAGGGAAGAAAGGGAAGGACTTAAGTGTATGGTAATACACATATGTAAGTAGAAGAACTGAGTACAGGGAGGGGAATGGCCTAAGCGAGGCCATGGGAAGAGAATGCATACAAAAAGGGCAGGGGGAGGGACAATCTAAACTCAAGATATTATCAATAAGACATATGTAAAATTACTTTTTTGAATAAGGGCACGTCTAGAAGATGTAGACTGTTGCTAGAAAATTTTCAGTACCTGGGATGGAATACCTTCCAGTGAGATGTTGGCCAAGGAGGTCCCAGTAGCCTCCAAAACATTAAGGCTTTTGCCAAAGCCCTTGGTTTCCCTAGAGAAATAGATAGTAAGACCCTATTGCTGAAGACATCTCATGCCTGAGAGGCAAGGACACTGAGAAAGCAAGCTGGTGCTGAGCAGAAAACCTTCTCCCTGTAGACCAGCCAACTAAAAGCTGGGAAATGCTGCACTGCACACAGCGTATGGGAGACAGAAGCCATCAACAGTGAAAATAGTGGATGCTGAATATTTAAGCTTGGCCAGACAAGCCCAATGACTGAACGGGTGCAATAGTGGCGTGTCTACTCTTGGGGTAACCAACTGCTCCATAATTGGACTGAAGGCCCTCTCTACGGGAGGGAATACATACCCGGTACTGAAAAACCTAAGTAAAAGTCTATGGTAGGTGAGGTCATGAGCCTTGGGGGTATAAGCCTGCTCATGTCTGACTAAATGTATATATTATTCCCACCAAGCTGCCCTGGGGACACTACACTAAATGTTCATGTCCACATATTAACGCTATTCTCACTTCTGGCTAGAGAAGCTTCTCTTTTCAGATGGTGATGACCACTGGGATGACACAAAAGGCAACATAGTGCTGAGAAGAAGGGATGGAGGAGTGCCTAGCACTGAAACACCTCTGTCACATCCTCCAGTGGCTCAGGGACCATTGCGGAAGAGGGGGCGGATAGAATGGAAGAGCCAAAGGAAGGATATGACCTCTTACTATGCAGCTGCCCAGACAGAAATTGGCCTCGATATCCATGATCTTGCAGTGCCTAGCAATACCTTTGCAAGACCCTCAAAATAGAAGAGAAAGATGATTTCATCAAATTAGGAGAGAGACTAATGGAGAAAGGGAGGGGATATGATGGAGACTGGAGTACTAAAGTGGAATGGGGGAGGGGAGGGAAATATCGGGTGGGGTTTTTTTGGTATGTAAGATTAAAAGTCAATAAAAATAATAATAATAATAAAAAAAGAAAGATGTATTACTAATGCTTCAATCTGTTTGCATATTACAGAACTACTTAAATGGTTTATGTTATCTCTTTTAATTTTGGTAGGTCATATGCATCTAGAAAATCATCCATTTTCTTTTAGGTTTTCAAATGTGGTAGAATTTAAGTCTTTATATATGCTGATAGGATTCCCCTGATTTTATTGGTACATGCTCATTTGTCATCTATAATCTTACTGGGTAGGGTCTTATCTTTCATTCTTTTGGTTAATTTGGCTGTTTGTTAATCTTTTCAGGGGATCAACTCAGTGAAAGACTAATGTAGCTGGATACTGTATATTCTGCTCTGGTCACCACAGGTGAGCCCCTCCTTCTACATGGGCACATGTATGTACATGCACTACAACAAAATACATACACACATATAAACAAGCAAAAACAAGTTAAAATACTTTTGTTTCAGTTTTTTCTAGTTCACTGATTTCTGTTTAAAATTTCCTTTCATCTGACAATTTGGGGTCTGATTTGTTCCTGTTTCCCAAGGTCTTCAGATGCATCATCATGTTTTTTTTTATTATTATTATTTATTTTTATCTCCCTCTCGTTTTGTAAAGTAGGCCTTTAAAGCTATGAACATCCCTCTTAGGACAGCTACCATTGTGTCTCGTAGGTTTTTATATGTTGTGCCTAGGACCTTTTTTTTTTTTTTTTTTTTTTTTTTTTTTTTGGAGAGAGCACAGAGAGAGACAGAGAGGAGAGAGGGAGAGGAAGACATAGAGATCATAGAGATGGGCGTGCCAGTGGCCTTTCAGCTGCTGCAAATGAAATCCAGATGCATGCACCCCCTTGTGGTCAAGTGCAGCATTGCGCCCTTGCGTCACTGCATCTGGCTAAATGTGGGACCTGGAGATTAGAACCAGCATTCTTAGGCTTAGGAGGCAGGCGCCTTAACTGTTAATCCATCTCACCAGCCCCTAGGACCTTTTTTGATTCCCTTCTTGATTTAAGTGAAACTTTTATTATTCAATGGTATATATCTTAATTTCCAGGACTTTCTATAGTTTCATTTGTTGTTAATTTGTAAGTTTATTGCACTTTTGTTGGATACAATGCAAAGAATTATTTTCCTAATTTTTTGACGTTTGTTTTTGTCCTATTATATAATTTTGAGACAGTTCTATGGACTGCTGAATATAAATATGGGTGTGTTTGAATGGGATGTTCTTTAAATGTCTGTTAGTTCCATTGATACATAATTTCATTTAACTCCAATATTTCTCTACTTATATTTGTTGTGATTGCCTGCCTATTGATGAGAGTGGAGTGTTAAGTCACCTTCTAATACTGTGTTCGGATTTATCTCTGACATTAAACCTAGTGGACTCTTTTTTATAGTTTTATGCACACCTATGTCTGATGGGTATATGTTTAGAATTTTACCATTTTCTTGGTATGTTGTTCCCTTAATCAAGAGGCCTTCTTTCTCTCTTGATTGATTTTTATTTGAAGTATTTTTTGTCAAATATTAGAATAGAAACATCTGCTTGCTTCTTGGTTCTATTTGCTTAGAACACCATTTTCTCTTTCCCCCCTCAGGTAGTATGAATATTTGATGGAGAGATGAGTTCTCTGAAAGATCCAATCTATTTTTCAATGTCTTTATTTTTATTATTTTTATTTTTGGAGAGATACAGAGCAAGAGGGAGAGGAAAAAAGATAGAGAATGGGTGCACTGGCAGCTTCTCAGCCACTGTGAACGAACTCTAGATGTGTGTTCCCCCTTGTGGGAAAGTGCAGCATTGTGCCCTTGCATCACTTTGCATCTGGCTAAATGTGGGACCTGGAGATTGGAACTGACCATTGTTAGGCTTAGCAGGCAGGTGCCTTAACCACTAAGACATCTCTCCAGCCCATCAATGTCTTTTGATTGAGGTATTGAGACCATTAACATTCAGGATTACTGAAAGTAGCAGTTGATCCCTGCAAGGCCCATGCTTTTGTAATGTTTTATATTCTCCTAGTTTAGTTTTCATTTGATTAATATATGTTCTAGCATTAGTTATAAATTTCCCTGCTATGACCTCTTGGATATGTTTATCCAGTTTGATGTGGAGTATTCTCTTCAGTATCTCATCAAAAGTTGGCTTAGTATTAGCTGTCTCTTATCATGAAAATTTTCATTTTCCTTCTCTTACTAGAGGTAGTTTTGCTATGTGTAGTAGTCTGGGTTGGCATGTGTGTTTATTTCAAAACTTGAAATACATATTTTCAATACTTTCTGGCTTTCAGAGATTCCACTGAAATATTGACTCTTATTCTGATGGATCTCCCTTTATATGTGACTTGATGTTTTTATTTTGCTCCTTTTTTTGTTGTGTATGTTTAATGTTTGGCTATCATATGATGTGATTTTTCTGGTTCTATTTGGTGCTCTGTACGCCTCTTGTTCCTGGGTGAGAACGTCTTTCTCTAGAGTTGGGAAATTTTCTTTTATGACTTAATTAAAAATACTTTCTGTGCCATTGGCCTGTAGTTTTTCTCCTCCTTTTATGCCCATAATTTTAACCCTTGTTCTATTAATCATTTCCCACATACTTCTCATATTCTTTACATATGAATTTTTGAAGTTCTCATTTGTTTGAAGGAATTGAAGCCATTCCTCTGTCTTGTCATCAAAGCCTAATATTCTGTCTTCCACTTGTTCCATTCTGTTGATTTAGTTTTCCATGCACCTTTTGTTTGACTGTATTTTCATTTCCAGCTTCATTTCAGTTAGGTTTATCTTTAGCATTTCTATCTCTCTGTTAAGTTCTATTTTTGTTCCTGACTTGATGTTGTGATATCATCTAGCTGTTTGTTTTCTCTTGAAATTTATTTGGACATTTATTTGTTTCATCTTTAATTTACTCAGGATTTATTCAAGTGCCTACCCATATTTTATTTGCATTCTATATCCATATATATAATTATATTAAATTCTTTGTGTGGAGTTACCTCTAAGTAGCTCCAATTGAGGTCCTCTATTACGGCATTGGTAGTTTGTGAGGGAGACATTGGTTTGGTTTTATAGTTACCCATTTTTTATTAAGACTATACATTTGGAGACAGTACTTGGTAATGTTTTCACAGAACACTTGTGTTAAATGAATTGGTTGTGTGTGTGTGTATGCATATGTGTGTGTGTATGTGTGTGTTTTCTTTGCTCTCCTCTGTACTGATTGGAGTTTAGTCTTGGAGATTCATGGTGCTGCTTTGTGGGTGAGGTAGGTGACACAATTTCAATTTGATTTTAGCTGTATCCTGTTCCACACTTGAGTCTCATTTCAAAGCCAAATCATCTACAATCTAGGGGAGGGTGACAGGAAGAATCCAGCAAATGAACTCACTAGGGTTCTATCAGCCACAACTCAGGGCAACAGAGAAGGTGCCAATGAAAGGCTGGTTACCAAATTCAACAGTGGCTGTTTGCCAGTTGCCTGGCAGAAGTGAAAAGAGTGATGATGCAATGGGACCTGAATTCATCAATAACTACCCCATGAGAACACAGAGGAGAGACAATTCTTTGAAGAAATTGAATATGAGCTCAGGAATGGCCAACCTGCTGAAGTTAGGTGGGGACAGTAATAGTCACAGGAGTAAAATCTGGCTTGAATTTACCAATAGCTGACTGAAAATAGTGTGAGGAGAGGATACCATGTCTGCACAAAAGAAAATCATGTCAATAGTGGGTCCACAAGAACACTGAGTTATGACAGCCAGTTAGGAGGAGAAAAGCTAGATTTGAAATCCCAAGGGCTAGTCCACAGGTGTTTGGGGGAATCAGCTGGCCTGAGAGGGAAGCCAGACTGGAAAATCCCTAGGTATCTACATTTTAATAGTGCTTTAGAAATATTTAGACATTTATAAAATTATGGGAACACCGTTTTGTGTTCCTTTTCTGTGTCTGCCAAGTAGAAGAGGGCATGTACTAACCCACCATCAAGCTTCTGAGACTCACATGGTAAACATTGTGTGGCATAGAAAACCTACAACAATAAACACAGATAAAACTGGGGCCTGAAGAATAATTGTTACAGAGGCACCATTTTTGCTCCTTGTACTTTCAACCTTTGAGCTGGAGAGAAGCATTGCGTTTTATCATGTAGAGGGTAAAGAATGCCTGAATACTATACAAAAATATCCTTGTTTTAGAATAAAGAATATCAGTGCTGTTACTCAGGAAATATCACCTCCCAAACACTCCAAGCTAATACTATAAGCTTCTCATTTTTTAAAATTTTATTATTTATTTATTTATTTGAGAGAGAGAGATACAGAAATAGGCAGGGATAGAGAGAGAGAGAGAGAGAGAGAGAGAGAGAGAGAGAATGGGTGTGCCAGGGCCTCCAGCCACTGCAAACGAACTCCAGATGCATGCACCCCCTTGTGCATCTGGCTTACGTGGGTCCTGGAGAATTGAGCCTTGAACCGGGGTCCTTAGGCTTCATAGGCAAGTGTTTAACTGCTAAGCCATCTCTCCAGCCCGCTTCTCATATTTTTTTTAAAATATTTATTTATTAAAGAGAGAGAAAGAAAGAAAGTGAAAGAGGCAGAAATAGAGAGTGATTATATGTATGCCAAGGCTTAATGCCACTGCAAACAAACTCCAGACACATGTATTACTAGTGCACTGGGCTTTATGTAGGTACTGGGGACTCAAACTCCAGCTGCCAGGCTTTCCAAGCAAGAATTTTTAACCAATGAGCCATCTCCCCTGCCACATAAACTTTGCTTCTGATTGTTGCTTTTCAGAGATCAAATACATGAAAAACTAAATAATCTTGATGACTGAAATTTTAGTTTTCATATTAAAGGTAATTAATATCTCTAACTAGTTTGATTTACAATAAACTAATTCATTTGAAAGAAAGAATTTTCTAACCATAATGTTTTTATATTAATTTTAGTTAACAGAAACTTGTTTTATTAGAAATTAATAAATAAATATTATTGTTCATAAATTTTGTGAATGTTTTGTTGGCACCTCTGAATTTGAAGGTGCAGAAATGAAATACAATATCTAGAGCCATAGCAACCTTAAAATACTGTCTTGTGTAACTGCTCAGTAGGTCATCTTTTTGTCATCACTTCTAGAGCAAATACTTTCCTCAATGAATGCAGACAAACAATATGATAGGAATCTACATGCTATGTGAATTTATCTAATGGAACAAACACTATAAGGTATTATAAATGAATGACTAAAATGAGAAGTGCCCATGGATGTTTACCATAATGATCACTTGTAGCCACTTGGACATCACGGGGTAATGAGTATGTGGCCAGTATACCATGTGGAATAGGAGCTTCACTAAAGTCTAAAAATTTCTGAGCAGCAAATGTGTAATATTGTTTTTTCCTGAGATTATAAGAGCTAAATTTATAGTTTCATTTTTATTTTTACAATTTTAATAAAATAATTTATAATTAGTTTATGAGACTTTTCCTGGTCTTTTATGAGCTTGTGTTATAATTAATGCATGACAAATTTTATCTTCAGAGTGGAATCTTTCACCTGAATATAAAACTTATTACTGACATTCAGTGTTGTCTATTGATTGGTATAGACATTAGGACTTTAGTTTGATCATCAGTCATCAGATTAGTGTGTGTGTGTGTGTGTGTGTGTGTGTTGTGAGTATGTATGTTCATTTGAAAGTCAGAGGACAATTTCGAGTGTCAGTCCTCATCTTCCACCTTGTTGGAAGCAGGGTCCCTCATTGTTCAACACACTTCATTCACCTGGCAAGCTGGCCTGTGACTTTGTGGCTAAGTCTCATGTCTCTGTCTCTTTTCTTGCCCTCGGAGCACTGAGATTACAGATGTGTGTGCTACAGCATCTGGCTTTATCTAGGATCTGGGTATATGAATTCAGGTATTCACTCTTGCATAGCAAATATTTTTCCCATGGAGCAATTTCCCCAGCTCTAATCATCAGAATATCTTGGCATAAACACATATAATATTTCTACAACCATCATTTACACATATAATTTATTCCCTTAATATGGATATTTTTAAATTGAAAAGCTTAATATTTCTTTTGGTGAAAGCTGTTTTTTCATTCCTTTTGTCTTCTCTCTGGCCCTACTACAAGTCCCATGGAAAGTCTCTGAACTGTAGAAAGTTAATGACTTCCTATGGATTGTTCGTTGTTCTACTAAGGAACATGTCACTATTTTATTCAACATATAAAGTGAAATTTTAAATATATTTTCTTTACTGATAATTTTAAAAATTTTATGGAGAAAGCTATATACTATCTCATAAAATTAATAGATTTTTGAGAACAATACTGAAACTTCGAATTTAGAAACCTGTTTACCTAATTCTAACACAGACACATATATAAGACTCTCTTACAGATGAAGGTATGCATTGGTCATCATATATCATAGTACGCTGTGATATTTCTAAATAGTAACTCAGAATTATCTTCATGTAACAGGTCTAAAGAGGTAATATGAGATAAGTGAGGCTCATTTATGCAGATAGCCAAAAGAGTAAGGTTGAGTCTTCTAATTTCTCTAGTGTGTTTTATGGAAAGTAGTTAAATATTTTACTTGGACTCTGGTTCTAATATTTACATAATATTGTGAACACCAAGTAGAGATCTAATATTTGGGAATTTCTTCCAATGACCTGCTAAATATAATGCAGAATACATGGTTCTGTGTATATATGTGATTGTATTTATTAGTTTGTCAGAACTTTAAACTGAAGCAGTAAGATAGAATAGATATAAAATTTCAAAGTGAATTACAAGACTAGCTAGTCAAGTGGACTGGCAAAAAGTAGACATTAAAACAAATAAAAGCATGATATAGTAGTTCACTGAAGCATTACATGGAGACTTTTAGTAGACTCCAGAGTGGAAGCTAAGAGAACACAGCAGGGCACATGTGGTAGGGTCATGTAGAGACTGTGCTTTTGAGTTCCAGCAATTGAAAGGGGAGGACTCTTCTTAGTCAACCATCCTCAATGGAATCACTCAATAATTTAATGTGTGTCCTTCCTCTATAGTGTGAAGAACACAGGGATATAATTTTTGTCTAATACTGAGAACATTTGACCCAAGTAACTAGCGTTCAAGTCAGAGAAGAGGCAGTTGAATTGAGCACATTTGGGTTTTGGTTGGTCATTGTGAATCTGTGGAACAGGAGGGCACTACAATCAATACAAGATTAGAAAGAGAGAGCAAGAGAGTTGTATTATGGTCTATCTTCTATTAGAAGCTGGGTCTTTGGATTCCCAAGATCTTCAGAAATTTGGAAAGCAGAGTTGTAGGTAAGAAAACCTCAACAATAAGAAAGAATATCCCATTAACTCAGAGAAAGGTTGTGACATATTCTTCAGAACACATGTTTCAGTAGAGGTGAATAGTAAGTTCATGGGAACAAACACTCTGTGATCAACTAAGGTTGGAAAAAATAATTACTAGATCCCTCTCAAATTTACAATGTAAATCAGTCTACTGGAATTTCTGAAAACTCTTACAGTAAACAAAAATTCTCTTGATTTAACCTTTTACTTACAAATTATTTCTTAGGTTCTGGGCCATTCTTTTTCCCTTCTTTCTACATAGCAGTAAATACTATTTCTATTAAAAATTTTTAAATTATTCAACATATAAAATTTATTAAATACTAATGGTATATATTAATAAATCTATATAAGTTCCATGATCTGAGTATAAAGAAAAATATATTTAAATATATACTATAAATTTATATATATATGTACATATTACATAAATTTATTATATATTTGTATGTAAATTTAGAGTATATGTTGGGAATTATTTTCCCATATTTCATCATATCAACACATTTGCAAAGGACAAATATTCTGCAAAACTTGAGTCTCAATGTGAGTCACAGCCATATGGAAATCAGTCAGTAATAAATCCTGATATTTTAACAATTACTTTCCCACACGCTCATTTTCACTCACAGTGCAACCTGGTATTGATTAAATGGCTCTCTTGGGTAGTTGTCTTCTACCAGTGACCCAGGAATCAGAAGTACTCTACTAAATATTAACATGATATTCTTCATATGATTATATTTTAATTTTGCTTATTTCAAAACTTTACATTAATGGAATCAGGAGCATATGTTATGTTAGATCCAATTCTTTTTTTATAATTTATTTTTTTATTTATATTATTCTAATTTTACATTCATATTGGTGACTCCATTATCATCCTCCCTGTCCTCCCCCCTTCCAAAGGGACCCTCATCAATGGGGAATGGGGGTCATGCATTGTGGGGTAGTCAAGAGTTATGGGGGTAGTCAAGAGTTATGGGGAGATAGGCCAAGTCTGTGCATAATGACCCAACTTGTGGCTCTAACACTCTTTCTGGCCCCTCTTCGGCGAATTTCCCTGAGCCACATTGGAATCATTTTAGTTCTACTTCAGAGAGTGTGCTCTTCCAATCACAAAATGATAATCATCACATGGTCTCAGTCAACTGTCACTCCTAACCTAAATCCACCTGAGATGTTGCCAAACCTAATAAGTACCCTGAGGGTCAGACAATAGGGAGGGTGGGATGGGGGGAGGGTAAGGGTGGGAAGGAGTAAAAGGGTGGGAGGTAGGGTAAGGGTGGGGAGACACAGATAGGGACCCAAAAGGAAATGATACTATAAAACCCTATATTTGTAAGACCCTACTATCGAAGACAGCATACGTGGTTGAGACAAAACATGGAGAGACCTGGTCAGAATCTGGAAAAGGGTAAGTCCCCAGACAGTTAGCTAGTCTAGTGCCAGAGGGTGCTACACTAGCAACTGGGGGAAAATGACCGACATCTGTCCAAACAACTCACAGTCTAAGCTGCCCAGCAGGAAACAACCTGAGGTAATGCTCAAACTAGTGCAGTAGTGGCATACAGCCTTGGTGGGTAACCAACTGCTATTGATTTGGCTAATAGATCCACTCAGTGGAATGAAGCTCATTGCTGGAACTGGGAAATAAGTCAAAACCATGTACAAAAAATGAGCCCAGTCTCCAAGATCAAGATACCACCAAATGTGGGCTAGAAGAGGGCCTACCCATATAAAATTCTCTCTAAAATAACTATGGCCATCCTGTCTATTTAGTACTAACTTCTCTCTCCATTGAAGAATTTGCTTATCTTTTTCAGATGGATGACAGACCTGAAGGGAGGATCAGCCTATCACACCTTACCAGGGCCCCAGCTGAAAACATAGAGTAATGCAGGGAAAGGGCAAGAGTACAGCTTTCTTGGTGAACACGACACCAGAAAAAGGCTGAAGGTGATAAACACAGAGAACATTCAACTCCTACTAAGCCAGATATCCAGAGACACAGAGGTTCCCAAAACCTCATCACTGAAGTAGAACTAGAGCCAATCCATATATATATATATATATATATATATATATTTATATGTATATATATCATATATATTTTTTTGCATGCTTCTATAATTTTTTGCATGTGTTTAATGGTATGGTGTTTACATGGTATGGTGTGGTTTGTGTATGTGGTGTATGTGCCCTTATGGGCATCCCAAACACTAACCTCTACTAGGCAGCACTCACCTAGCATAATGTCAGATGCCCTGCTCCATAGCTCTTCTACCCAGTCTTGTGAACCAAGTCTCTATTGATTCTGAAGCTTGTGGGTGCCAAAGATTGTTGGGCATATACTTCACAGTGGGACCAGGGCTATAGGAAAGTGAGTCTCCCCTGAGCTATTTATGTGGGTCTGGAGATTCAAACTCTGGCAGTCTCAGGCCCTTATTCTTACGTAGAAAGTACACTTGCTATTGAGACATCACCCAACACTCTAATCATATTTTATAGTATGAATATTTCTCAATATTTGTATCTTACCTTGTTAGAAATTTTATCATGATATGATATTTTTCTTTTTCTGTCTTAAAATACACAATTCAATTGTGTGTCTCCATTTTTAAAGCATAAGCATAGAAAATGTAAATAAACTTGGGGCAATAGAAATAAAACTAAATCTTCACACAGGTAGTGTCTCCATCCAATGACTATTCCCTCTAAAGAATGAAAAACTCACAGCCTGTGTCTTTGAGAAATGCTTAATATATAACTATATAATAGGCACAAATGTTTGTTAGACTCCTCTCAAAATACTTACATCATATAAAATCATAGGATTAAATTGGAGAACTTGAATATTCAAAACATGTGCAATGAATAATCTGCTTGTGGAAAAGGACAGGGCAATTTTGCAGTAGGCAGTTTTTTTAACAGTTTTGAAAAGACTGGAAAGTGAGGACTCAGGAGCAGGTGTACCATCATGCTAATGGGGTACAGTTTTGATGATTTTCACCTAGAAACAAAGAAGGAAACCAAAATAAAAATGAAATATAATAAGGAGATCTGGGGCTGGAGAGATGGTTTAGAGGTTAAGGCACTTGCATGTGAAGCCTAAGGACCCAGGTTTGATTCTGCAATATCCACATAAGTCATATGCACAAAGTGGAGCATATTTCTGGAGTTTGCAGTGGCTGGAGGCCCAAGCATGCCCATTCATTCTCTCTCTCTCTCTTTCCCTATTCTTTTTAAATAAATAAATAAATAATAAATAAATAAATATTAAATAAATTTTAAAAAAACATGAGAAAGATCTGGAGCAAGAAGTACTAGGGAAAGCTAGGGTCATAAACTTATTTACAATTAAAACAGCCCAAGATGTAATTTCCCATCTCTCCATTAGTTACGGTATCCACACTGAAAATCACTTATAAGATACTGTCTTTTGAAATCTACTTATATGGAGACAGAACATTCTTTTTTAAATAGGTGACAAGGTGGTGACCAAGGTTCCTAAATATAAGCATCACTAACATTTACAGCCAAGTAATTTGTTGTTGAGCTCTTGCTCTTTTGGAGATTTTCAGGGACATTCTCAGCCTCTACTACTTACACTCCAGTTAAGATCTGTCCTGTCAAGTTCAGCTTACCTGACCAGATAAAAGGTACCTGACTGAGAATTATGGGACTAAGTTCTCAGTTTTGAAAGTGTGGTAGTACAGTTGTTTGTTATAGTCTCTTCTATTTGCTCATGACTGTACTGAACCTATGAACCTGTGCAATCTTTGAGAAGGGTGTGGTGTAGACAAAAGTGAAGAATGTAGAGTTTGCTCTCCAAGATACAAACACATGCATGTCTCTGTATGTGTATGCACATATGTGTGTGTGCACATGTGCAATTGTGTGTGAAGTAGCTGATATAAATAACCTATATTCTTGAAAGAATTTGATTGTTGTCTTCTAGAAATTAGGAAAGATTGCATAGGGTGCACTCCTGCCACAGAAACCTTGACTGGAACTACTGTGTACATTTTGCCAGTTGCCAATGCTAGTGCTGCCTGGCTTTGGAAAAGAATATCCACGTCAATTTTGAAAGGAAACTAAGCAGCAGCTGAGTGCTCAACTCAAGGGGCCAGATCACTGCCTACTGTTTCCTCTTGGAGGTATTCCACATAATATTTGCACATTTTAACGATTTTGGATTTGACTAGCTATAATAATTAGAGGCTGCAGCCAACACTGCAAAAATATTTTGCTAAAATGAACAATGCAAGCCTGTCATCTTCAAGAAAGAACGTTTGTACTTATAGCACACATCCTCTTTGGTAGTTACATAATAGGCTTATTCTTTGAATTCTGCTAAAGATTTAAAGCCACAGCCTCGCATGCATAGTAGAAGACACCAGGGATCCCCTGTGCATTCTGAATGCGCCCAAGATAATGAAAGTTGACGAACACGGGACGATGTCTCTATTGTGCTACTTTCCCACTTGCCATTCTTCTCTGACAAGGGTAAACAGAGCACTAAATGGACTGTGGCTATTAATTTCTTTATGAAGGCATAGCACCGTAATGAAGCCTGCATTTCTTTATCATCTGTGATCCCTGTTATTCTTATATATTCATATGCATGCCCTCAAAATCTCTCATTTGGAAATGCTCATAAAAGAAATATGAATAGTCCACATCAGAACAAAATATGTAAAACCAGCCTGTTTTCTTCTCATTTCCCTTTATTCCCATACACTAATTAAACATTTATTTTTGATATATAAATATACCTCTAAGATCCTGTGCAATTTATTAAATATTGAAATAAAATGATAAAGTAATTCTTGGTTTTATTATTAAAGTAAAACAACCTTTAGACCAAGTGTGATGCATTATATTGACATAACCAATGTGGACATTAATTAAAGAGCAGCAGAATCCAGCAGAGAAGTTTGCCCTCCATCTGCTTGACCTGAGGTAATAACAATGTTCTGTTAACCCAAGCTGACAGATTTTCTAGGGTTTGTCTTCATCTGTGAAGTTGGTGTTCCTGGTATGAATAACCATACATGTTACATCATCCATAGCACGCCATGTAGAATTAAATGAACTGCTTATGAATTGTGTGTTTTGTTTTCCACTGTGCCTCTTAGGATGTCTATCCTACAGGTAACCACCCCAAACTTTCCCTAGTTTCCTATCCATGTGCCTTCTAGCCACATCACTTAGTCCCAATATAGACTCCCAGGTTTTGGCAACCATCTGCCCAAGAGGAAGTTTCATGAAGCTACATGACATCAACACTGAGATATGAGTCAAATTACCAAGAGTCAAATATAGCATCACAAGCATAGACTTACTGAAGTCAAACTGAAAGTAAAAAGGGCTTTCAATTTGCCCTGAATCCATCGCATCATAAAAAAAGGGCTTACAGAATTTACTAAATAATAAATTAGTGGGAAGGTGGATCTTGTCCCAGAAGTAATACTGAAATCTTTGAATCTGTTCATATCCTGTCTGTATTTGTTAAGCAAGGGAACTGTTTACCCCGTCCATCTCATTCTAAATTAAATAGCAAATACTTTCCATGAGAAGCCATCAACCAGGGGATACTTAGCCTTGTCACGGTGCAGTTTCTGACCTCTCTGACAGAAGAGCAGACATTCAGGGTAGCTTGAAAGGACCACAGGGCAATGTTATTGGGCTGTGTTTCTCCTCCTCTGGCATCTTTGCTTCACTGTGATGATAAGTCGCATTTCTCCCAGTTAGCCAATCTTCTCCAGTGCACAGAGTTGACCTCCATGACTTGTCAAAAGACTCACTGTGTGGAGTCATTAAACCAAGGTTTTAAACATGAAGGGAGACTTGTAAGAAAGACATAAAGTCATGGTTCTGGAAGAACGACAATGGCATACAGTATTTTCTCAGAGTACCCCCAACCCCCATTTTCTCTCTCGCTCTCTCCCTCTCTCTATGTTTGTAGGCATGCTTGCAATATCATTGTGCATTCTTCTTTTCTGGAAGTGTTTTCTTGTTTCTTTTTTTTTTTTTTTCAACTATTATCCCTTGGCTTGTACTTGTTCTTGGTGGGGAACAGCATCTATTAAACCTTGTGCATTAGAGAGCCTAGCTTCCCCTTCCGCTCCCCCCAAGCTTTGGCCTGGATAGAAGATTCCAGAGGCAGCATCCTATTGGGGCAGAGGAAAAGATGTGCAATGTCACCCTTGCAGGTTTTTGCAACTAGCCAATGCCAGAATTTATAAATTCCTCACTCTCCTGTCAACATAAATTTCTTCCTCATCTTTGTTATTAGACATGACAATGCAACCTAATTGGTGTCTCTATAAGTTAAAACTTCTCACCTATAATTATGTAATTTTTATCCACAACACTTTAATACTAGATAGATATCATCTGAAGTCATTAAGGTTCTCTGGCCTTTCCCTCTTCTTGTGTTTTACAAAGGTTGTTTTTAATGTATAGAGGGGAAATAATACATAAAAAATAATACATAAAAAAATAAAAATACACTATAGTCTACTATTTCTAATCATAAGCTAATGTACTAAGGAGCAATCTTGAGCTGTTTTATGAACTTGATATGTATTCAAATGTTTCACCTTCACCTAAGATCTGATTCTATCTTCTGAAATCTTCTTTTAAGCCAAAGAGAGATAATATCCTGAGTCTGTAGGATTTTTATACTACATCACATAGGAAATTAAAACATTCTTTTTGTTGCTGGAATTGGCCCTAGAACAGATGTCACCGTTTCCCTCAGGTCTGGAGCTCTGATGTTAATATGAGCTAAATTATTCTTCCATCTACCCCAATCTTTTTTTTTTTCCTGCTATATGTTCACTGCTTAGCAAAATGAAGACAGGAATTAGTGATGCTCTTTCATTTTCCTTCTTCCCACACATAGTGATAAATTCAGACTCAGAGTCCATTAAACCTAAGGAGAGCAGCCCAGCAGGTGGCTGTACTAATGGAAAATCCTGGCTTTGGAATAATGGGAATTACAACCGACAGCCCTTGTACGCCACAAAAAAGATGATGTATCCTTATTGACAGTGTCGCATTTGAGTCCAGAAGGCTGATCTGATAGTTCAGTCCTGGCACAACGGAAGCTAAAAGCCCCCTGGGTATTTTCTTGGCCACACCACTGTAATTTTTGTCATCTGAACTTTCTATTACAATTCATTTTTACAAATCTCATATAAGTTGAAGAGAGCATGAGGAATGGAAGGGAGGGGAAATAAAAAGGGGGCTTTATTTTGCCTAAAGGCATACTTTCATTCTTTTTTTTTCCCCTTACTGTAAAGGACAAATAAAGGTTGGCACACAACAGTACTTCCAGCCAATTCAGTATATTTAATGCTGACATACTTGGCCCAAGTTCTTTTAGTGATCCTCAACCAGCTCTTTTCAGGGTGTTTCTGCTTAGAAGATGCATAGATTGCCCAGGAGGTATAACATTCAAATTTCATGAGAATTCTTTCAGGAGTCCTGAATGTGGATGTATTATTGTTCCTCCTTCTTTTCTTAGCTCCACCTTCCTTTTCAAACTCCCACATTTTATTAAAAACAAACAACAAAAAACTTTGTTACACTGATCTGACAAAGCATCTGGGTGTTCCAATATTTAGAACCCCATATTTTCACTAAGCTTCCAGTTTCTGAAAATATAACAAGGAGTTATCCAAATATTTCATTGCATTCACCACCTGCCAGCTTTTCAAAAATATTATATTAAGACCAATAATCCTATTTCCACTTACACAATATAGTATGTTTTATTTTTCTCAAGAACTGTTAGTACTTTATAAAACTGAAGTGAGTCATTGACACTTTCTCCAATAAATTATTTTCTATGTACAGAAAGGATGAATTTTCAAGATATGTCTAAAGCTTGAAGAAGTACTGGAGGAGGTAATATTGACTTCCATGCATAACTTGATTTATTTATTTAATTAATTTCACTTTTATTTTCTAAATGTTGAATGGGAGTTTTCTTCTATAGTGGTCATTTTATTTTCTTGTCCTACAAGTTCAAAGCTCAAAAGGCAAAATAACTTAAAAGCATATCACACTGGCTATAAAGTTGGTGGTAGAAAGAAAGAGACCTCAGGATCTTGGAGAGGACAAACACATACAAGTTCAGAACATTACAGAGGGTGAACTTGTGTTCTTCTCATTTCCTTCTGCAATGAAAATTATGAACTGGGAGTTAATGGACTACTTCCCAATAAAGAAGATAGATATAGATAAATAACAAATAATTTTACTTCATGTATGAAGAAATTCTTGTGATACATTTGTTTCATCATTTCTAATTCACTACCTTAGCTTTGTACTAATATTCTGAATAAAAGACATGACCTAGGTAATAGTGCTATATTGTTATCCCCACCAGTAATATAGTCAGTGATTTCAATTCCATGTAAAAATAGGAACATCACATTCAGAGAACAACTCACAGAGATATTACTGAAGGAACAATTGTTTATAACAGCATAATGTGAAAATAAATTACTGTGAAATATTAGCTTTAATTCAAGCAGTTTTATTATGATAAAACACTAACTCAAATGTACTGATTTTCAGCAAATGAAGACCAGGATGATTTCATGAGGGAAATATATGAGACTTTTAATTTTATTTGTGGGGCAGGGGAGAAAGAGTGAGGGAGAGAGAGAGAATATGAGCATTCCAGGGCCTCTTGCCACTGCAAGCAAACTCCAGATGTATGTATCACTTTTTGCATCTGGCTTTATGTGGGTACTGGGGAATCAAACCTGTGCCATTGGGCTTTCCAAGTGAGCACCTTTAGCTGCAAAGTTATCTCTCCAGCCCAGTAAGAGACTTTTTATTTACTATTATTATTGTTTTTTTTTTTTTTTTTTTCTAGGTAGGGTCTCATTTTAGCTCAGGCTGACCTGGAATTCACTATGTAATCTCAGGGTGGCCTTGAACTCATGGCAATGCTCCTACCTCTGCCTCCCGAGGGCTGGGATTAAAGGTGTTTGCCACCACACTCAACTCCAGCAAGAGAGTTTTTAACTGATTTTATTAATATTTTTGAATCTACCACTATTGTTTAAAGGCATAACTTTCAAGAAAATGGAGATGAAAACCTCAGAAGGCTGTTGATGCAAGCATAGTATCAATTCACATTTGAAAATAGAAGTACTATTTACTGGTTGCTTAACATGAATGGGCTTTATTCATTTTATTTAAAAGGTGTCTCTAAATGTCTGTATTTAATAGCCATATGGAGACTCATGATTTTGGATATTTCAAGATAATTTTAATTGAATGGAATTTGAACTTGATTCTGATAGGCTCAAAAAAAAAAAATCCCTACTAAAATGTTGTTTGTGAAAGGCAGTCAGAGTATGGTTCCTGCTCTTGATGTAGCACCATCAGCATTACTGGAAACTTCTAAAGTTCTGACTAAAGCAAAAGCTCTGTGACTAGAACCTAGGAATCTGTGTTCTGATGTATACTGATGCTTAATAATCATTCTTAAGGGCCAGAGATATATTTGCACTTAAGTGATATTTAGAAATACGACAATGCATATATGCTTTTTGCCCAAAGATCAAATCACATGCATCATTTTCCATGAGAATGGATATTAAAATATATTTATTTAACTGTACAAAAACAAGGTGCTAATGGTTTCATAATTTTTATTCCATTATTGTCACTTGGAAGGAACATTTACTATTTCAAATTCAATTGTAGTATCACTATTTGTGTTTTCTAATCTGCAATTTTCTGGAAAATTTAATACCAAATTTGAATACCTTATACCAGTAGTTCCTCTAAGATTTATATAGTCCCAAATTTCTCTCTTCTGGAATTCTTTTACATAAAATTTGTGAAATCTATGTCATTAAAATTAACAAAATGAATAAGGAAAAGGTGGCATGTGGTGGAGTTAAGGCAAAAGGAATAAACTTACTGTGCAGGGCAAAGACCTGTCAATCAGCCAACTAAACCATTATATTAAGAGTGAAGACATGAACAGAAAGGCTAAAGGAAGCATAAGGAGTTGGGGAGAGAATAGCTGTGGTGCCACTCTGGAAATCCGTGAAACAGTATTTGTATTTTGTGGAGTATACTAGTGGAAGAGAAAGGATTGGTGATGTCAACTGTTAGCTACTTAAGAGCTGAGAATTAACCAGGAGAAAGTGAGAGGGAAAATGAGAAAGAGAGAGTCAGAGAGAGAGAGAGATGAAGTAATACTCATGATTGTGGAGGTATGGAGACTGGCCTGACAAGTTCTTTAGTGTTTGTTCTCAGGTATGCAACACAGATCAACGGTGATATTGCTGCTCAAATCTGAGGCTAGTTTATAGATTAAATTCCATATTTTAAGAATCTTACTCTATTTTCTATTCCTATCTTCAAATAAATTTCTTTACATTGTGCATGGCAATTGACTTACTCAGAGTCTACTGACTTAAATCTTAATCTCATCTTAAAAATACTGCACAACGACATTCAATGGTATTTGACCAAGTACCTGGTAGTATAACCTAGTTGGGTTGACATAAAGGTAAATACCATAAATTAAAATTATTTCTACAAGGATTCAAATTATATTAGGCACAGATTATTCATTAATCACATAGATTATTCATTCAATACAGTTATCAGTGGGTTAGAGGTGAGAATGCAGAGCACTTTCATAAAAAATGACAAAACATAGAGGACTTCACTGAGATGTGAATGCCAGCAAGGATAAACTTCTTCTAGTTCATTCTTTCTGAATTTCTGTTCACACTACCAAAATATTTCATTCTTATTCCAGTCCTCAGTAAACTCAAAAAGATGGACTGTGTACTGTGACCATTTCCATCAGCTCTGACTCTGCTTTCACTACAATTTAGAACAATCATCTTCTAGGAAAATTACCAGTATACAAACCAAATTGTAAAGACTTGAATTTCTTAAAGTTGTGCAATTATTTTGACTGGACATCCTGCATAGAGATATTAGGTGGAAAGTTTCTTAAGGCTCAGTCAACTGTAATTTTTTGGTAGTGTGCAAAAGCCTACAAGATAGAAGTTCTTAAGTCAGAAACTTACTGCTCTTAAAAATGTACACTCAAGGTCCAGATAAATGGCTCAGTAGTTAACAACACTTGTCATTTAAGTAGGAGGGCTTCTCAGGCATAGACTGCCAAGTTCAACTCCACAGATCAGATATAAAAAGCTGGACAAGGCTATAAATGTCTATAAACTCAATGCATGAGGGGGAGAGGAAGAGAAACACTGGGAGTTTCTGATAGACAGCAGCTCTGGGTTGAGTGAGTGACCCCCATCTCAAGAAAATACATGCATGTGGATGAGTAATAAGAGAGGGACACTCAACTTTCTCCTCTGCTTGCAAACATATAAACATGGAGCACACATTCACACACACACACACACACACACACACACACACTACACACACATACTCTTCACAAATACACACATACACAAAAGAAGTACAGTCAAAATCACCTAGTCACACAAAATAATTTGTTTAAAATATTGTCAGAAAATAAACAAAAATCAAAGAACAAGAGTAATTCACTCTGCACATCAGCTCTATAAAATATACTTGAAATATTGTTGTTTCATTTTCTACATACAAACTGTTAGGTCAGGATAGGTTCCCAAAATGGAGTCACCAAGGATAGCAGAATGGCGACAGAGACATAAGGAAATGGACTATCCACATTCCTCAAGAAACTCCCCAACCATTATCCCTTCTTGCCTACCAATGCCCCCAGATCATGTTTTCCTGCCCCCTTATCTCATAAGTCACCTGTTCTCACACCCTAGATATCTGTATGTGGTCTGGTCTCACACCCTAGATATTTGAAATGGCTAATGGAAAGAACAAATGAGTTCTTTTCCCTTGCTCACCTTACCCCCAACTAAAGAAGCCCTATAAAGCCCACGGACTACAAACTCAAGTTGGCTATGGTCCTCTCTTGAGAGTCAGCCCTGGCAGCCTATGCTTTTCCTGAAATCAAAGCTTCCATCTTTGCCTCAGAGTGGTTTTCATGGTCTTGGTCACTCCCAAACCTTACATCTGGTGCCCTGACTTGGATAGGAGGCTACCAGTTGCCCTCTTGGGTGGCCATACCTCCTTAACTCTGACCAGACCACCAAGCTGCCAGTGACTTTCTGAAGAACTTGGATCATCTCTGCCTGATACCAGCTTTCACACCCACCACAATTTAGCCTCACTCTTCTTCCCTTCTCATCTTCTCTCTCCCTCTTGGTAAGTGTCCCTCTTGGGTTGCCATGCTATCAGGTTTAAACCTCCTCATGGAAGCCATGCCAGCACACCAGGCTACACCCTTCACCTACTTCTGGTCCCCAACACCAGGTCTTGAGAAAGACTCACTCTGGACACCTCTGGTCTCTTGCTCTCTGGTCTACCATACCCTAAGGGGTGCCTTTTGTTCGGTTGTACCATCTTGGGACACTTTCTTCCTCTCTCCTCTCCCTCCACCTCCTGAGGTCTCATCTTTCACTGCCAGCCGCTTTCACCACTGGGAGCACAGGTGCCTGCCTTGCCCACTACCAGACTAAAAAGCTGACAGTTGCAACCTGTATGGCCTCTGCCCATGTGGGAGGTGCAGGCCCTATTCACATTAATGGGAGAGGGGATCATATTGGTGTTCTGTGTAAACCCAGCTTAAGCCCTGATTCCTTTCTCTCACCTTGCTTTGCTCTTTCCCTGTCTCCTTAATAACTTAAAACCTCTACAACTCTTTTTTTTTTTTGTAAGGCATTAAGTTTTATTTAAATTTTATTTCAGTCATTTTACACAAATTGTGTATCTATTTTTTAATATATTGTTTATTAGTTATGTATATAGTATATATACAGCCATGATGAATCAATCATTAGCCTTCTCCCTGTCCTTCCCCCATGGGTAATATGGGACTTGCCTTATGCGGGTAGCCATGAGTTATGAGGGAGAGGCAATGATTCTCTGTATAATGACCCAACTCATGGCTCTAACAGTGTTTCCGCCTCCACTTCCATGAATTTCCCTGAGCCATGTTGGGTTCATTTTAGCTCTATTTCAGTGACAAGGTTTTGTGAGTCTCTGTGTCTCTGGATATCTAATTTGGTAGGGGTTGAGTGTTCTTTGTGTCTATCTCCTTCACCCTGTGCTGGTACCAGGTTCAACAATAAAGCAGCACTCTTGCTCATCTCCCCAATAACTCTATGGCTTCAGCTGGTGCCCTATTGAAGTGTGATGGGCTGATTCTCTCCTCAGGTTCTGCATCCATTTGAAAGAGAGAAGCAGATTCTCCAAGGGAGAGTGAGGTCAGTGCAAGTTACATGGGTAACCATTATTATTGTAGAGAGAATTTAATAGGTGTAGGCCATCTTGTATCCCACTATTGGTGGGAGCCTGATATTGGAGAGCTGGCTCATTTTGGGATATGGTTCTGACTTGCTTCCCATTTCCAGGTATGGGTTCTGTTCTACTGAGCAGATCTTTAGCTAACTCTAGAGCAGTTGGTAACCCACCATGGCTGTGTGCAACTATTGCACTTGTGTGAGCATCACATAAGGTTGTTTGCTGCTGAGCAGCTTAGACCACGAGTTGCTTAGACAGATGTTGGCCTTTTTCCCCCAGTCATTTATGTAGCACCTTCTGGCACCAAACAAGCTAACTGTCTGGAGACTGACTCTCTTCCATATTCCAGCCAGATCTCTCCATGTTCCTTACAAACAGCATATGGTGTCGTCAGCAGTAAGGTCTTACTAATAACCTTTGGTGGATCATCAAGTACTCTGACAGAACTCTACACCTCTTGGATGACATCAAACCTTATCATCTGATCTTTCTCTGTAACTCTGCCTGGCCACAATATAAGCTAGACAATGGGTCCAAAGGGTTTAAATATAGCACTTTTGATTTCAAAATTCTCATTGATTTAAAAAACTTCTGCCAACGTACAAGCAAGTGTTCCACAATACCCTATATTCAAGGATTTTTCATTCTGCATGCATGGCCTTCTCTCTGCTCTACCATGCTCCCACTAACAAGGTTTGGGTATTGTCTATGGAGTTGTAAATAGAATAGAAATTTAAAATTAAAAATGCATAGTTTCTGAATAAATGAATGAATGTGTAAGTGGGGAATGGTTGTCTGGAGTCTATATGAAAGTACACTTGAAATGAGTGTGTATGTTTAAGTATATATGTGGCTCAGAGCCCTAAGGCTGTAGAATGGCTTCTGTTATGAACAGTGCCATTTCATTGTGGGGATGTTCTTCACCAAGCCCACTCTACTAGATGACATAACCAACTTTTACTGTTGCGTGTCCTGCAGAAGAAACACTAAAAGTAATTGGGGAGTTATACTAACCCATTCTATTCACCAGTAACAAAAAGTAGATCAAAAATAATTTAAGTTCTGGGCCAGTCCAGGCAGATGTACCTATAATGTGTTACTTAGTGCTTTCCCCTGAAAAGCTTGATCTGTAGATGGCCAGGTGGCCCTAGTTGAAAGAGGGGAAGACTAACACAAATCTTATTGTTGGGCAGAGAGACAAGACACCGATCTCTCTGGGATTTATGCTGCCCCAGGAAACTCCCTAATATCTCTTTCTTAGCTTCCCTGCCTTGCATAGCCAGGGGGCTACAGGCACAGGGAACCTCAGGATCCTGGCCCCAGCATGATAATGGGTAAATGCCAATTTGCTGTGAAGAGATGGGGACTTCTTGTAAGAATTTGTAAGTGTTTATACATTTAATTTATCTTTATCTGCTTCTATGGAACTACTAACAAACAACAGGCTTAAGATTTATGTTTAAATTTAGAAGTACTTTATACTGAGGTTGTAAAAAAAAATCTAAATTTTCTAATAATGTTTGAACCTGCTTTCATATTAAAAAAAAAAAAGGGTTTCAGGAATGTTATAATAAACAAAGTGCCCAAATCAATAAATGGTAAAATCCACATGTTTATTCTGGGTAAATAGTGCAAGTCAAATTTTGTCTATTCTTTCAGAAAAAAGTTATCCTAAAAGGCCTCCTGAAAAGAATGACTATAGAGGTACCAACAGAACTAGTTATCTCATTACTGGGCATTTACCCTAAAAGCTCCAAGCCTAGGTTCAGAGATATTTGCTCAACCATGTCTATAGCTGCATAATTCATAATAGCTAAGAGCTGGAATCAACCCAGATGTACAACATCAGATGAACGGATAATTAAGATGTGGTATGTCTACACAATAGAATTCTACACATCAGTAAGGAAAAATGACACAAAGAAATTTGAAGAAAAATGGTCAAACTTGGAACAGATCATTCTCAGTGAAACCACCCAATCACAGAAAGATAACTGTCACATGGTCTCACTCATCTATGGCCCCTAATATGTATTTTTCCAAGATGCTGACACACCTACTAAAGATCTTGAGGACTGGACAATAAAGATGGTTGGGTGGGATGGCAGGGAAATAGTGGGTGGGGGAGACAAAAAACTGGACCCAAATGGAAATGGTAGCATAAAATCCTATATCCTGAAGGACATACTAAAAGGTTGAACCTGCATCAGGTGCTTGGAGAGAACACCTGAATCACAGGGGCTGGGAGAGGATATGATGATGACTAACTTTAATGTTCTCCTGTTTCTCTCTGTATCACTCCCTCTCCTCTCTCTTCTCTCTTTCTCTTTCATATTTCCTATGTTTTTCTTCCTTCTTTTCTGTTGCCACTGACCTGTAACTCCCAATACCAGCATGTGGTTAACATCCACAAGGAGCTGTTGATAATTGAGACCTACAAGATTTCCCAAAAGAAGACAGATTTCTGTCAGAGTACTTGATGACTCACCAAAGGTTATTGGTAAGACCCTACTGCTGAAGACACCATATGCTGTTCAGATGGAACATGGAGAGACCTGGATGGAATCTGGAAGAGAGTCAGTCCCCAGACACTTAGTTTGTCTAGTGCCAGAAGGTGCTAAGGGGGAAACTACCAACATGTGTCTAAGGAACTTGTGGTCTAAGCTACTGAACAGAAAACAACCTGGCGTGATGCTCACACAAGTGCAGTAGTGGCACACAGCCATGATGGGTTACCAACTGCTCTAGATTTGGCTAACGGATCCACTCAGTGGAATGGAACCCATACCTGGAAAAGGGAAACAAGTCAGAACCATATCCAAAAACAAGCCTGTTCTCCAATATCAGGCTCCCACCAATAGTGGGATACTAGAGGGCCTACACCTATTAAATTCTCTCTAAAATAATAATGGTTATCCATGTATCTTGCACTGACCTCACTCTCCATTGGAGAATCTGCTTCTCTCTTTCAAATGGATGCAGAACCTGAGGAGAGAATCAGCCCATCACACCATAACAGGGCACCAGATGAAGCCATTGAGTTATAGGGGAAATGAGCAAGAGTGATGCTTTATTGATGAACCTGGTACCAGCACAAGGGCAAAGGAGATAGACACGAAGAATTCTCCAACCCTACCAAATCAAATATCCAGAGACAGAGAGACTCACAAAACCTCATCACTGAAATAGACTTAAAATGAACCAAACATGGCTCAGGGAAACTCACAGAAGAGTGGGTAGAAAGATTGTTAGAGCCATGAGTTGGGTCATTATACACAGAATCATTGCCTCTCCCACATAACTGATGACCACCTAAGGCAAGACCCACATTACCCTTGGGAGGAGGGCAGGGAGAAGGCTAACAATGGTACCATCATGTCTGTATATATACAATATACATAACTAAAAACAAATATATTTTAAAAAGTGATAATGACAGAATAAAAGATGAACATTAAAAAAAAAAGAAGAAAAAGCATTTTGAGGAAAAAAGCTTAAATGGTCATATGAAAAGTATTATGTTAAGGACAATAAAAAGTTTTGTTGATAGTTATGACATAAACTGACCAGAAAAGATAAATTGGAGAGAAAACTTTAAATGTTGGATGTTAAATGTTTGATGAAAATGTTTGTTACAGAGGGATTACATATATTGTATAGTAAATGTATGTAGATGAAAGTATGAATAAAGCATGTAGATGAAGGTATGAGTAAGCTTAAATGGAAGGTTAAAGACAAAGTACTTGATCAGATTACAGACTTCTTGAGATATAAAGTGACTATTAGCCTAGGGCTTACATCAGACTTACAAAGTATGGCCCTGGCTGGTAGCAGGTTGCTATGATACTCAGGCTGTAAACTGAAAACTTAAACTTAATGGTGCTAATATGGTTATAAAAGACTGAGTTTACAGTAACTAACCAAGTTAGTTAGGTTCCTCTACTTGTCAACCCTTTAACTAAATGTTAAGGTTAAAATTGACTCATTAATATTTAATTCTCTCCTAAGGTTATTTTATGTAAAACCATGCCTCGAATAAGAAATCTCACAGAAAAATTACTTACTCTTTTTTCCCATATTTTATAAGGTAAATAGATTACATTTGTATTCATCTGTCATGCACTTGGAAACTATTTATTTCATGGTGAGCATTAAAAAAAAAATCTAAACAAAGTTATATTGTGATTTAAAATGTAATTCCTTGATTCCTCCAACAATCATAGTCTTAATTACTTTAGATTTAACTTACATCATTATTGAGCAAGTTTGCAAGTTTACTGGAGTGCCACAGGCAGATATATAGAGTGGATTAAGATTTGAGTAGTTATAAATTGTGTGATAAAATTTTGTGTGTGATTTTTAGAAGATTGAAAATATTTCTTTTTGGCTCAGCAGTTGAAAGTGCTTGTTTTCAAAGCTAGATACACATAGTAGAGAATGCATCTGGACATTGTTTGAAGTGGCAAGTGGCCCTGGCGTGCCCATTCCCTCTCTTTCCATGAGACTTGTCTCCTCTTTTTATTAGATCATGGCAGTTTAGTCCAGTTCCTCAGTTCTTTGGGTATATTAGATATACCTGAATTAATTTCAGAAACTGACTTATAGATTGGATTGACATCTTATTTAACTTTTAAAAGTACTAAATTTCCTCATAAAAATTATTGTATAAAGGTATCCCAATTCTGATGAACTTTAAAAATTGTCAAATTTTCATGTCTTCATATTTAAGCCAAAAATGGCATTACGCACAGAGACTTGGCCTAGCCCCCATAACTCTTGACTACCCCCACAATGCATGACCACATTCCCCGTTGATGAGGGTCCTTTTGGAAGAGGGAGGACAGGGAGGATGATAATGGAGTCACCATTATGAATGTAAAATCAGAAAAATATCAATAAAAATAAATTATAAAAATGTTACTACATAATATAGATTTCTTATTTATTTTAAATTCTATTAGCAGATCTTTTGTTCATAGTTTACTCTCTGTAGCCTCATGTGCCTTAAATATGTGAACTCTTTGTTAATATCAGACTGTTACAGATACCAGATATTGTAATTTGGTTTATACAAAGACCATAATGTTTTTCCTGTCAATAAGCATACATCACCATGCCTGGCTAAAACTCTGTAATTTTAAGTTTTTTTTTTTTTTCTTGTTCATGCTGGTTTTGCTGGGTGATTATCACTGAGGTTATAATCTAAGTCTTATAAAAAGTGACTTATTGTAATCTTGCTCTTAGGAAAACTGAGAAAACTCCCCATGTCTTAGGGAAATCCACTATATACAAATAATGTTAATATAGTTTGTCTAAGCTTCATATAACAGTCATAAATATTTCTTTAATTAAGCCTTAAAATTGTTAAATTGCAAAAGATACTTATTTAAAAAATTACTTAATGTCTGTCATTGTCTCTAATGTATGTTCAAATCGGGCTTGCTTAACTCAACAATAACTATGTTTTATTTTATTCTTCAACTATGTATAATCAGTCTCAGTCAAGGTTTCAATTAATTGTCTCATTTCTGGTATATTAAGTCTATTGCATATAGAGATATTGATACTTAAGACATGTTTTCTGCCCTAGAAAAATAATCTTATTGATGTCTTTCTGCCAGTTTGGGGAATAATTGATACTTGCATTGGTATACAGACTAGTGAAAGTTGTTTTCAAAAACAGATGCTAAGTCTTTATACTGTCTGGTCTTTCCCTAGGCATACAATTGCTAGAATAAATCAATTGGCTTAAAGTTATTGATAAAATAATTGATAAAATATTGTTTTAGGGCTACTAAAATTTTCTGCCTATACTTATAACTGACAGATACTTAAAAGATAGAATGTGTATGCTTTCTATGTATAGCATACACTGTCACCTGACAACTAAACTAAATATTAATCAGAATGATTTTAAACTATTGTGTCATTCTCTAAACAGATCTGCTTTGCTCTGTACCTTTTTATCTAATCTGTTTTGCTAATCAGGTATATACAGTCACTCTGAGTGATTAATAACCATATGTAAAAGCCAAAATCAATTGGAAACATTGGAGTTAAAAATATAAACAATATTTTGGTTCTTGCTCCCAAGTCAGAAGGCCACAGGAGATCATGGGACACTTGCTAACTTCTAGCCTCTGGTAAGTTACCTATCTTCTTGATCAGAGAGGATGTGGAGACCTGGAGATAAACCCCAAGTCAGTGTATCTGCAACAGGAGAGTCACATCAGAGGAAAATCAGTCCTCCAGGCTTCCCAAAAGATTTGATGGCCACTTGGTCAGCATGGCCTTGACTTATCCTAGCATATGACAATTCTGAGAGTCATAGAACTCTTCACAGGTCCTAAAAGTCTCTCCTACAGTGCCATTATTGACCTCCAAAATATGAAGTTAATTCTGGCAGCCTACATGGTCTTAATCACCCAATAAGAAAAATATAACTACAAAATATAACTACAATATAAACAGTGATTCAGACTAATAGGCTCCACTGTCTGATGCTGAGTTACAATACTAAACTCTAATAATAAGTCATGCCTTCTGCATCTGCCTATTCCTGATTAACTTCACCTACCCTCACCTCAGCTTCTCCCACTTGCCTTAGCCAGAATCAGAGCTATACCTTGGGCCCCCTCCTTCCTTAGCCCTTACCCTATCTCATCCAGGGATAAGTACACTGCAATCCCGAGGGACACTCACAAACTTAAACTCTCTTGTGTTCCTATTCTTATCCTGATCCCCAAATGCTCTACTTGAATACACTGATGCCCCTCTGCCTCCTCTCTTGCCTGTCAGTGCTCATCCTCCCCTTGTACCTGGTTTTCTGATGTCATAGCTGTTGACAAGGATAACAAGCTTTTAATTCTTCCTTCTGTCCTCTCATGGGGTGCACAGAGCCCATCTCCCTCACCTGTATAACAGATGTCACCAGTAACTGCCCCAAAGCCAGCTCAATACAGGAATGACACAAGAGAAGTCTGTGTCATTCAGACCCAAGTCATAACAGCATACTACACTGGCATTGACAGAGGATGCTCACTATCAATCTCACCGCTCTGCCTCCTCTAGCCACCATGAAACTGCTTCATCACCTGCCCTTAAGGGAGACCCATCAACTGAATTATCTAGTCTCTCCAAGAGCTCATCACCCCTACATGGTCAGCATGAAGAAATTAACCTTTGTCTCTTATCATTAACAAAAGGCTGGAATGGTAGGTCAGGACATGCTCCCAAAATGAAGTCACCAAGGACAGCAGAAGGGTGATAGAGACATAAGGAAGTGGATTATCTACATTCCTCAAAAAACCACCCAGGCATATTATTTTCTTTGCCTAACAATGCCCCAGGTCATGGTTTCCTGGTCACTTTTCTGGTCTCACACCTAGCTATTTGAAATGGGTAATGGGAATAACAAAAGGAGTTGTTTTCCCTTCCTCACCTTCCCCCAACTGAAAAAGCCCTATAAAACCCACTAACTACAAACTCAGGTTGGCTGTGCTCCTCTCTTGAGAGTCAGCCCTGGCAGCTCATGCTTTTCCTAAATAAAAGCTTTCATCTTTGCCTCAGAGTAGTTTGCATGGTCTTGGTCACTCCCAAACATTACATAAACAACTTCATATTCAATAAGAAAAAATATTCATCTTCCTATCATAACAATTACAAGAACAAAAGTCTGATTTTATATAGAAGAATCTGATTATATAGGAGCAAGCCAATCTGAACTCTATACTCACTTTTCTCATCTTCCCCACCATAGAATTCTTCTGATACCATTATGTGGGCTTTTAGGCCAAATTCCAAACCAGAAACACCACAATGCAAGGCATAACATGATACCTTATAAGTTAATTCTGCTGTGACACTAAACAGGGACAGCATCAGATCCCAAAAACTGACAGCTCCATCCACAAGATGGGTCACCCCACATCAGAGGCCTCTGGTAGAAAATCTGCATGCACTTTTGAAAGACCAGTTGAAAACCAGGGACCCACTATCATCTCCTCAGATACTATTACTTTCTTTGGGGTCTCACAGAAAACATCTTCATGCATCAGTCTATGAACCTCCATTTCAGCTAGCTAGTTCTCAGAACTATGTCATTTGCGAGTTCATTAGCATAGGAATGGATAATGAAATCATTGTGTGTTATTGCTCGGTTTAACCTTCAGCTGAAATCCTGGCCCTGCCAGTCCTGCCAGTTCTGCCTTGGCATTTCAGGCAGCCAGTCCCTATCATGAAGACAACTGGGCCTATATCCACCAATCAATCCATCAGCATACAAAAGGACAGGAAGAACTTTAAAAATTCTAAAGGTCTTAGGAGCTGTGTATGCCATAAATTAGGCAAATATCAAGTCAAAATTTCATAATATCCTGTTAGAAAATGATTCCTAACATATAAATACACACAGACTGTTGAACTAGAAATGCTCAAATCTTCCTCTCTCAGTTATTCTCTGTGTCCTTAAATTACATAGCTTTACAGTGCATTACATGACTCTGAAATATTGGGATAAAATAGTAGAGATAAAGAGTAAAAAGGCAGTTAATAGATCATTTCTCTGGCCCTTGGCACAGGTAGTCTCCACAGAACAGGACAATGTCAGAAATAACCACCACCCAACAGTTGCCCTGTGACAAAGATACAATGAGTTAAAATTCACCATGGCTTCACAACCACATGTTAGCAGAGCAAAGCTATTAACGTTGTTCAAACTACAAGCATTGTCCAATTCACGTTCCCAGCTAAGGTGTCGCATGGCTGCTGCTTTGATCTGTCATGTGGGACCCCCCCCCTTAATTGATGTCAGTCCTGCATAAAGATGAGTATGTCCAATCCTAGAGGTTCTTCTACTTCCTGATATCCAGGCCAGACCAAAGCTTTTTTTCCCTTAAATTTTCACAAAGACCACCCACACTATCTTCTTGTCCATTATTAAGTTCCCTTCTGACACTGTTTCACTATGAGGTCTCTCAAATTCATGGGATGCACACCTTCCTCATTGTAGCACATTTATAAACACAACTTTTCTCAATTTCAGGAATGTTTCCCTTAGTCTTTGGTGGCAGGGTATGTGACTGCTATAAATATTAAGTCAGTTAATTTACATTTTAAGAATTGAAAATAGTAGAAGACAAAGT
This sequence comes from Orientallactaga sibirica, assembly GCA_036365145.1. Taxonomy (NCBI): domain Eukaryota; kingdom Metazoa; phylum Chordata; class Mammalia; order Rodentia; family Dipodidae; genus Orientallactaga; species Orientallactaga sibirica. Next base: position 61,595,607 of record JAEOAD010000001.1, read on the forward strand.
TTGATACATTATTATTTTTAAATTCTACCAAAATGCCTTCTGCTTTAAGATACATTTTACATTTCTTAATAAAATGTCTTTGTCATTTTGTGCAGTTTAGGTCTATGGTACATATATATATATATATATATATATATATATATATATATATATATATAGAGAGAGAGAGAGAGAGAGAGAGAGAAAGAGAGATCTAGAGACATACATTTTTCTGCCTGTAATATGTAAATTAAATAAATGATAGCCACTTGTGGATGGATGAGACTATTAGAATTTCTCAAATAGCCCTCCCTTACATCCTGCTTCCTGTACTATTACCCTCAGAGGATTGTTCAACTTCCCTCATCCAGGATTCTGCAAAATTATCATTACCACAAACACTTTGGGGAATAAGAAAAGAGGATTATAATTCCAAATATAATATGACCTAAAATTCAATACCAAAACTGGTCCTTACCAGGATTGTGGAGAGGTGAGATCACATGTGATTGTTATATAGAGCCAACTTAATGTGAATTTGCCATTGGATATAATAAATGGAGATACTTCTCACCCTCTGACATGTTTTGGCTCATGAAAAATCATAAATGTTCCCTACTTAGTAATCATTATCTTTGCTATCCCATCCTTCTGTTAGTGCCCATTCTTTCTTCTCTGTTTTTGCTTCCATTGTAGACACAAGTCACACAGAAAGAGTAAACAACCACCCTCTTACTTTGTCCTTACAACCATTTCATTTCATCCTCAGGTTGACATGACTTCTCTAAAACATGCTGTGCAGACAGAGACAGCTTGTCTTTTGAGATGATTGTGTTTTACTATGCCTTAGAATAGCTGTCATCTAGAGTTTAGTACTATAATGCTATTTTATAGCATGTTTTATTCAGCAATACAGCAATGTATTTCCAAGAGTCATAAATAGGTATACATATGTATCATTACTTTCTTGACTAGGTAAGGGGTGTGTATTATAGCAGTACAAGGTATTGACTTTTTACTATTTCAGATAATGTTTCAGAGACACTCTAACAAACTTCTTTAAATCATTTTATCAGTTTTGCCTTAGGAAAATTAGAAGTGGAACACTGGAGATCCAAAGAAATGTACATTTAAGGCTTTAGGTTGCACATTGCCAGAATGTACTCCAAATGGGTTATATGAATTAGATTGTCTTTAGATTTCATTGTGAGAGATCACATGGGATATTGGTTATACTGAACATTTTTAATATTTAAAAATGATACAAAAATTTGCTTATATTCTCCTGATTAGATATTTCTATGATGTTTGGCATTGAAGATACTGCAACTTCTTTGGTGATAAACCTGGTCTTATTATTTGTCCATTTTTTTCTCATATTTACTCTTTATATGAATGGATATGAATGCTTGGTCACAGAGAGCATGAGCAAACATCTCACTAGATTGTACAACAATTATAATTAAAGGTTTGTGTTAGTGCATTGCATTTTAATTTCATGTATTCAAATATATTCATAATTTTAGGCTGATTCAGGTGTAAAATTTTATCCCTTTGTATTATAATTTTTCAACTCCTATGTCTATTTCAGTCTGTTATGACTTGATGCATATGAGATTTTTGAATTAAGTCCTCAGTCCTTTAAAAACTGAGCCACTTTTGGAAAACTTCACATATTTAAACTTATACTTTTTCAAACTTATTACCTTCAATATTTTAGGGATTCTTTGTACATTGTCTTTCTTTAGAATAAATATATATATATATATATATCTCCATCACAATACTGAGTTCTTCAAACTAATTTTGATGTGATAATATTTTTATTTCAAACATCATTTTATAGAGAATATCAATAGTCTACCAATGCCCACTTGGGCACACATTATTACAAACAGTGAAACAAACACACTCATGTCTTTTTTTTTTTTTTTTTTTTTTTTTTTGTAGTAGCAATTTGTCTCTTGTGCTTTTATCATAAAACTTTCTTGATATTTTTCTAAATTCTGGAACATTGTTACCAATATCATTTATATTTAAAATTGTTTGCCTTCAGTGTATTCTTCAAAATATATTTTGGAATAATTTCACTAGAACTAGAATAAAAATAATTGTACCTGTGTGTATTTTATTTAGAAATACTTATAAATATCTATATAAATATACATGTATGGATATATATGATCATTTAAAACTAATTATTTAAATATTGACATTTTTAAAAAAGCAAAGTAATGTAAAGTATTTACTTTTGATTTTATAATTTCTTATAAAACTTTTTATAACTTCTTATATTTACTATAGACTTGGTTTCATAATGCATTTTGACAATATATTCAAGCTGTGATTTTTAGCCATGCTTTTGAATTTTCAGCTTATTGCAGACAATATGACAAATTGAATGAACAATCTCATTAAAAATTAGCTTTATTCTTAGATGTGTAAGGAACAGTGGATAATAAATTTTAACATAATAAGAGAATGAAAAATACATTATGGCAAGATTTTATAGTACATTAGCTATTAGCATTTGTTTTGTGTAAGTACAAAGCCTTCTTTTAAATATTCTTTAAAAAATAGAAAATGGGGATGGAGTAATGGTTTATCAATTAAGATGCTTGCCTTTGTAGCCTAAGGACCTAGGTACAATTCCCCAGTGACCCACATAAGGCGGATGCACAAGGTAGCATATGCATCTGGTGTTCATTTACAGTGGCTAAAGGCGTTGGCATGCCCATTCTCTCTCTATGTCCTCTTTCTTTCTTAAATAAATGAATAAATAACTAAGACAAAAAATAGAAAAGAACAAAGTTAACTACATTTTGGACTTCAAGACTGATGATGAAACTCTACTAGTCATGATATGGCAAGAGTAGATCTGGAAATGTAAGTATCAGAATAGAGAACCACAGTGTGTCACAGATATAGACTTTGCTTTTAAGGTTTTATTTATTTATTTTATTTATTTGAGAGAGATAAAGAGGGAGAGAGACAGACAGACAGACAGAATTGTTGCACCAAGACCTTCAGCCACTGAAAATGAATTCTAGAAGCTTGCATCCACTACCTTAAGTATCTGGTTTACGTGGGTCATGGGGAATTGAACCTAGGTCCTTTGGCTTTTCAGGCTAGCACCTTAACCACTAAGCCATCCCTCCAGCCACAGCCATTCTTTTTGACAGAAACATAAAGGTAATTCAATGAGGGGAAAGACAATCTTTTGTGTGAGATTCTGGTTTTAATCTCCAAAACCATATAAAAATTACAAAAATTGTACCACATACTCTATTTTATATCCTACAAAAATTAACTCAAAAGGACCATATACAAAGAATCTAAATGAGAAAACTAACCCAAGACAGAGAAACTCTTCATGACCTTGGACTAGGTATATCTTCCTAGATTAAAAAAGACATTCAACAAATTAGAAAACAGGATGGTAAGTTACTGCTTATAAGAATAAGAAATATATTCTTCTACAAATAATCTTTTAAAAAATAATCTATAGATATAGGGAAATAGTTTTAAAGCCTGTATTTGGTAGAGTATTTTTACTAAGATTGTGTTTTAAAAAATAAGGATCTAATAAGAAACCAACACAAATTTTTATATGGGAGAAATTATTTGAACGTCCATTTCCAAAGAAGTTGGCAGGTAACAAGCAAGCACATGGAGATATTCAAGGTTGTTATGACAGGAAATATAAATTACAGCAATGGTATACCAAACCATAGTTCTAGAATGACTGATGAGGACATAGAGCAGTGGGGATGCCTGTGCAGTACTCCTGAGGAACCAAAGCACAGAGCACAGAGAAAATTGTAGTCATGTTGAAAGAGATCAGGACCATATTTGTTGCATGTAACATATGTAGAAGCATATTTATGGCTAAACATTCTTATTCTTTGGTATTTATCCACAGAAATAAAAACACACGTTTATTTAGATGTGTACAGAAATGGTAACGACATTTTTACTCAGTAACCATTAAAAACTGCACACAACATAAATAAATGGTCATCCAATACTGAATGAACACACAGAGTAATTCAATGTCATGAACTAAAGTTCACAGCAAAAATGAGTCAACAAGAAAAATAGAGGCATCTTGAAATATTATTATGACTGAAAGAAATACCTCCAAAACATTTCATGCTATAAGAATATATGATGCTAGGCAAGGCAAATTTATACGGACAGAAATCTGAAGAGTAAGAAAAGCATACTGAACAGGAAGTATCATGAGGGTACATTTTGGCATGGTGTTCATATTGGAATGTTAATTATAACATGGTTACCTATTTGGACTGTTTTGTCATCTCAAACAACCATGCTTCTTCATGAATGCAACCTATACCTCAATGAACTTGACCTTTAAGAAAGCACAGGTTCAGAATTTGAAAGAGTTGGGCTAAAAACTTGATTACAGAAGACACCGACCTTGAAACCCTAGACAGGTTGTCTCATTTTTAGATCTCAGTCCATCTTTCTGCTGAGAAGCAATGTACATAGAATGCTGGGACAAATCTCTATTATGTGTGTTAGCAATTATGAAAAGGAAGTAGATGACGATCATTTGCTACTTAGCATGAGTAGGAAGTGGTAACGAGATAGAGGTGAGTGTACTACACACAAACACAACCTTCTCTAGCAGGAGCAGGAAGAACCCATTTACCCATCACCTCTGAGGCTCAGCTCAGTTTATCAGACTGATTCACAAGAAGACTATCACAGCTTACAGGAGGTAATTTAAAGAGTTTCGTTGCCAACACAGGAAAAAATATAAACTATAAATATATGTGTGTGTGTGTGTGTGTGTGTGTGTGTGTCATATACAGTTTGTTAATTGAAGTGTGAATGCTGTAAAAAGAGTGTTTGAGTAATAGGTGACTTAAGCCAAATTTAGTTTAGTCAGATCTCTGTTCTGCCAACATACCTCTAGTTTAAATGGTACCATAGAAGCTGTTTCAGACTTGAATTGCTCTGAAGCACCATCCTTGTGCCAACTGGGCTGACATCTATGGTAGTTTCCTCTACAAAGAGGCAGGATCTTTTATGCTTTATTTATTTGAAGCATCACTTAAGCCATGCATCTCTATATAGGCAAGTGTAAAAGCTAAACTCATAAATTGTGAAGTCAACATCATAGGAAGTTAGCAGTTTACAATATAAAATATATTTTAGGGATAGAAATTGTAGTTTAGAGAACCTGGAGGCCACTGACTCAGTGGAAGTTTGGTGACACTGTGACAATCAGACACCCGAACTTGCTGGGTTAAAGCCCAGCAAGGAGTTGAGAATGGCTCTGTCACTCTCAAAGACATCCACATTCCCTTAGCAATATTTAGGATTTAGACCCAGATTACTTATGTCCCCATAAGCTAGGAGTATTGTTTATTTTCCTGTTGTCCCTAGTGAACTTTCAAATATACTTTTCATGTACAACAGAGTTGTGGTATATGTTTGAAAAATGGTTGTTCTCACATATATGCTTATATAATATACATATGTCTATCTATAATAAATGTAAATATTTACTAGAGCTACTATTTGTACATAAAATATGCACAGATAAATTATTATTAAGTGACCATGACTTACGATTTCTTGAGCCTGTGAAGTGCCTTATCTTGTCCATATATCATATACAACATGATCTAAGGGCTAAGCAGTTACCTGCAACTAATCTACTCTGAGAATTATGATAATTTAATGATAATTGAAATCATTTTAGATGTGAATTTGACTTTTTTCATAGTCTTTTTAAATCTTAGAACAAACTTTATTAATACCAGCAGTACTTTGAACTGTCATGCATGTGATATTACTTCTCATGTATCAAAGCTAAAACTAAACAATGAGTTCTGTGTTGCAAAAGAAAATTTACTTCTGCACCTCTTTAATTCTTGGTTCATCAGTTGAGCAAAAAGCACACACAAGTTTCTTACAAAGCAAAATATACCTGATTCCTATGGGAAGATTCACAAACTAAGGTTACTAAGGGTTAAATTCAACCAGAAAGTTAAGGTGGTGGTTTGAAAGTAAACTATGCTCCATAGGATTGGGAAGATGGCTTAGTGTCTAATCATACTTTCTTGTAAAGCCTGAGGTTCCATGTTTGATTCTCCAATATATACCTAAAGACAGATGCACAAAGTGGTGGCTGAATGCATCTGGAGTTTATTTATTTATTTATTTTTTTTGCAGTGGCAGGAGACCCTGCCATACCATTTTCTTTCTGTCTGTCTCTCTCTCCTTATGAATAAATAAAAAAATATTTTTAAAAAAATGTTCTCCATAGCTGCATGTGTTTATGATTAATCCTCATGCTTGGTCCCCAGTTGGCAACAAACTGGGAGGAATCTTCCTGGAGGAGGTGTGTCATTGGGGCTAAATCTTGAGGTTTATTAATATAATCCTACTGGGTATTCGTAGCTATCTTCTTCTTGCTACAATCCCAGCTAATGTGACACGATGTGATACTTAGTGTTTGCTCTGTCATACCAGAAGGAAACTTCCCATCAAAACTGTATGCTGAAATAAGCACTAAGCCTTTCCCTCCTATATACTCCTTTTGGTCAAGTGTTTTGTCCCAGCAATGAGATGATAACTAAAAGAGTTGATAATAGTTTTTATGATTAAAAATGCTTAAATTAGAAAAAAAAATGATTCATGTCATATGAAAGTTCTATGGAAGTCAAGTTTTAGCGTTAGCAAACAAAATTTTGTTGGAAAATAGTCACAGCTATCTATTATCAATTGTTTATGTGCTGACCTAAGATAAGGCCAGATTAAGACATCTGAGACAATCATTATGAGCAGAGAATTTGAAAGAGTGACAAAAATTTTAAAGATAAAGATAAATAACACATTAGTTATGGATCCTGTCTGGATTACTAATAATTTGATGCATTAATTTAGAAATCAAAGCAATAATAAGAAACAAGTATAAAATTTATATTAAGTATAGCATCTGTATTATAAATACAGAAGGAAGCAATTGTAATGGAAACTCTGTGGCCTATGAACCTGCAGTATTTACTTCTTTGTCTTATATCAAAAGGAATTACCAACTCCTCTATAGTATTTATGACTGAGTATTATTCTCATACTTCAGCCAAGAGTTTAAGGCAAAGGTAACTAATCTTTTATATTAATATTCTTTTCCAAAGGAATATTTACAGAGAGAAATACAGATTTGAATATATTTTGCCAACAATATGATAAGTCTGAACTCTTCTTAGTGTGGCTTTGCAAATGCAAGTATTGAAATACTGCATGGTAGCACAATTTTATGTTCTTATGTGTCAGTTAAAACCTTTGTTAGAATAATTAAATATGTACAAAAAGAATGAGAAAGTGGAGGACCTAAAGTGGGAAAAGGACAGACCTTGTGCCATATGAAAGAAGAAATTCATATCCAGAGTTGATATCATTTTCTATGATGGTAAATAATTTCCAGCATGGGGAAGTCCTACAGGCTTACAATTATTTTTCCACATTCATCAATTACATATTGTTCTAAAACTTTTTTATGTGTGTGTGTTATACATGCATGCATATATGCATGTTCACATGCATGTACTTGTGTGCATGTGGAGTCCAGAGATCAGTTTAATTTGTTGTCCTCACATATCGTATTATGGTGAGAGAGTTCTCTCTCACTGAACTCAGAGTCCACTGATCCAGCTAGACAAACTAGCCAACAAGCCCAGGGTTTCTCCTGTTCCTTCTACCAGCCTTACATGGTGGTGGATGTGAACTTAGAACCTCGTGCTTACACAGCAAGCTCATTATCCCAGCCCTTAAATTTTTCTTTGAAGTTGAGGATGTACTCAGTGGTAAAACAGTTGATCAGTATTCCAGTGAGCCCAGAAATAACACCAGCAATACAGAAATGGATCAAAATAAACCTATTTTCTTTTCCTTTGTATGTTATGTTCAATATGAGGTTTCTTTATGTTTTGTTCATTTGTATTTCTTTATTGCAGTAGAGATTTTTGTGAGCATATCTAAGTCATATAAAATATGTTTCATCATTACATTTAGTACATAATATACTTCACTCATATCTCCTTTTTATGATCCTCACATTGCCCACATCTCTTTCTTCTTCAGTGTTAGATAGGGTTCACCATATTCTGCAGAAGTTTATGATGGCAGGCACTGACTCATTAATGTTACCTACATTCTTAACAAGAAATAGATTATATCAAGATTGAGACCACATCGTTCAATCATTTCCAAGATCTAGTTTCATAATTGTTGTTAAGACATTAAAGCAAACACTAACTATTGATGACATGCAAAACCATATATCAGGATTAATTATCAGAGGTAAATTTTAGAACTAATATTTCTAAAGATTACTGTTCAAATTCTTATTTGCCTTCCGAACTCTATTGGTTTCACAGATAAGTTTCTATACTTTGCCACTTGCCACTATTGTGAAGGGTAGAATAACAGTTTTTCAAACTTTCCCAAAGGAATCCTTGACACTAGCTTTTCAGAAGTCCTTTATTACTTTTAAGAATCTTGAAAAAACATGCTTCCTGGAGACATACAGAGTACTCTTTTCCTTGATTGTTTATTTTAGTTTATAAAAATTGTTTCCCACAACAATGCACCCTTGTTTATTACCCTGTAAGGGTATATTTTACCTTCTCTTTTAATGATGGGATAATCACATCTGAGGTTTATGGTTGTTAATAAATATGCAAAGTGCAAACATTAAGTCTTTAAATATCCACTTGTCAAATATTTAAAGAAATACCAAAGTCATATTGGACTAAATTAACTTAGACAGAATGCATAAATAATGAATTATATTACTTACATATATAAATATATTTAATGTGAATATTTTAAAATATATATTATTTTAAGCAAAATATATGTATTCTATAAATTAAGAAAGGGGAAATTTTGAGAATTTTTATAACAGCATATGAAATTGAACTTTTTGAAAATTATGGTAAACAGTGATGATATTTAAATTCATTTATGCATTTTAAAATGTTATTAGACAGAATGGTATCATTATAAACATTCTATATTGCATTCTGACCAATCAATTGAGTTACCTAGCATCATTGAATCATTGAGTGTCTTCTACAACTTTCAAGTCTGAGAACTATCATTAGTAATTCATCCTATCCTAAATTAAAAACAAATTATATATACATACATATATATTCTATGGTTTTGGCATTACAAATTTTAAATAATGTTAGTTTTAAACTTATAAATATATTTGATTGTATATTATATTCACTAAGATAAGTGTCACGTCTCTGTTATGCAGAGTGGTTACTAAATAATTGGTGGCTCATACCACATTTTTCTATATGAATGCAATAAACCAGAATGCTCTTTGTGATGAATATTTAATAAGGAAATAAACATGGAAGATTAAACAATCATGGGAGAATCATCAAGGTCCACATCAATGTGAACTTGACAATATCTTACTAAACATTTAAATGAGCAGCTTACACCTCTAAGCCATCTCCCCAGCTTCATTAAACATTTAAAATATTTTTCATTAACAGCTGACTCTACTAAAATGTTCACATAGATGATGATGATGAAGAAGAGAATAAGGAAGAGGTAGATTATAGGTAGATGATAGATGTATGACTGCCTGCATAAAATTGGTATCTTCCTGAAAGAACCAAATTTCATATATATAGATGTATATAATTTTTAGTTATTTCTCTGAAAGAGTAAGAGGAAGATAAAGGGAGAATGGGCACACCAGGACCTCTAGCCACTGCAAAGTGAACTCCAAAGGCATGTACCACCATGTGCATGTGGCTTACATGGGTACTGCGGAATTGAACCTGGGTCATTAAGCATTTCAGGGAAGGGCCTTAACCTTTAAGCCAACTCTCCAGCCCAAGGAGGTTTTTTTTTTTTTTTTTTTTTTTTTTTTTTAATTAAAAGAGAAGGATCTTTTTTTTTTTTTTTTTTCCATTTCAAAGACACTTGGATTCCGAGTAAAATTTAAAGTGATATGTTTTAAGAACAAAACCCATGCCTATTTTATTAAGGTCCATATTCCCCTTGGAGGCCAGTGAAAAGGAGGCATGTTCTGCAGCTATAGAAGAGACTTGAATGCCTTTTATGCATGATGTCTTTTTTTCAACATAGTCTAGCTTAAAATTTGCACCATTATCAATTCCAACAATGAAGGGGTTGTCCAAAAATTAACAAATAATTATTCAAGGAAGTGCAGCCTACACAGCTCTGAAAACTCTAAAGAGATTTAATTATCCCTATACTATGAGTAATACTTTTTCTTAGGTCAGACACATGGCAAACATACAAGGAAGGCTTTTTTTAAAGAATCAAAATGGTCTGTTATACTGAAAGACTTACTACAAGTACTATAGAAATATACAAATGTAGCACTTGGTAGCTGGAATGGGCAAAGATGTGAGTTCTTTCTCAGCTGTACTAATAACAGGCTGTGCAATGCTGGGCAAGTCACTTAAACAATCAGGCCTTTAACTCTGCCATCTTTCATGAAAGTATGTGCAGAGGAGGTTGATGTTTCTCAGCTCTTAAGAGTCTAAGCCACAGTGGGTTCTGCAGGGAGGAATCACATCAGGGGAGTAAAGAGGTACCTGAGTACCCTGTGCATTGCAAGACAATGGTCAGCCATCCAAAGTTAGGTGCAAACATTAGTAAGCACCTATGTGCTACATACTCTTTTTTGTCTGAAGGTAATCTCGCTCTGACCACACATCATGCCAGCTATGTGCTTTCAGTTTCTCAGATTCATAGCCACAAGAGCCAACAATCACTGGGTAACTGGTGTGCTTTTGCTCAGAAAAATTATTTTGCTTACAGATCCCCCATAATGTAGCGGCCTGCTCTCACAAGGCCAAGCAGAGAGAGAAAACCAACCAGCCACCACACCACACAGAGCAAAACAAACTACAGCCAAAGGTCAACAGCAGACTTTTAATTCCAAGAAGATTGGAATCTCAAACCCATCACCACATAAGAGCATTCCTGAGGAACAGTGCACAACTTCTCTTAGTTCATGTAGTGTCTATGCAGTGTGAAATTTCTTTTATTAGGCAGAGATTTTTTATAAGGAATAGAGGAAACTAAAACATTCAAACCATAATTCAAAGTGGAACAAGTTTTTAAAGGACCATACTCATGTTTAACACTCTCAGTTTTCCAAAACATCTTCAGGTCTCCACACGGTCCATCTTCCAAACTGAAGGTCTTCCTTTCAATTGAAAAACAGACCTTAATCCAGGGACAAAATAAACCATAGCCTTGAAAAGCAGGTTCCTTCTCCAAAATGATGACTTTTAAATATAAATATATATTAAATATATCCACCTTCCTTGATTGTGTGTGTGTGTGTGTGTGTGTGTGTGTGTGTGTGTGTGTGTCACATAATCTTTTTTCATATTTTGCTTTATATGTCTGAACTGTGTAATGACTCTAGGTATGCCCATTCCTAGGTTCCAAAAGATGAATATCCACACGGTCAGGTTCATCTCACCCCACACTCCTCGGTACCACTTTACTGTTGGGATGAGGACAGACTTGGTTATATCCTGAGAATAGGTGACTACCTGAAGTGTGAGAATGAAAGAAAAACCAAGAATTGTATGAAAGGTTTGACTACAGAGAATATGGGGCCAAGACCTTCATCTAACCCTGGATACACATTATTCTTAATAATGCATACCGTTACTTTTTTTTTTTTTTTTTTTGGCTGACTTTAAGTAGTGAGCTTATAAAAACTGACAATATTTTACAGAAACAGACTTTTTTTTTAAAAAAAAGCATAGTTCTATTTCCTGTATCTTTCACAGTTCTTTAATTTGAAACATATCACTTTTATCTCATCTTGCTTCAACACCAGATTTGGTTTAATTAAATTTATGTCAAATGAACACATGAAACGAAAGGAAAATCAGAAAGCCTGCAGCTGCCCATTAGTGAGTCAGTGACTGTGGTGAAAGGCTTTTGAAGCCTGGCTTACTGCCAGGACAAGCTTGCAATGATGCTCGGAGACACCCATGATGCTTTGAAGGAAAGGACTTAGCTGACCCGAGCCTGCTGAATGGAATAGTCAAAATCCTCTTGGGCTGGATGTAAAATCTATAATAAGTCTTCTATCTTCAACCATTTACCTGCCAAAGGAAAAAAAGCAGGGGGTATGAAATGAAAATCCATATAGAAATTAATTCTACTAGACCCATTTGTTTTTATTATTATCATTGATTATATGGGCCATATTGTTTCTTCTAAAACCAGCATGCCAAGTCCTTTGAAAGGCAGTGCCAAAATGTCAATCCTTGTAGCTACTCTATGAGAGAAATATTTAACTTAGACTCTGCTAATTGAAATATCTGTCAATTAGTCACATAATGTATGCTGCTGGAGGATACAAAGAGCGTATCCTTTAGGAGCTGAGATTTGGAGCTTTGCAAATGTGTCAGTACTAAACACCTAAGTTTAAAAATAAATGAAACCCCAAATGTTTTGACACAATTGCTCAAATATAAAGTAAAATATGCTGCATATAGTTCTTAATGGCACTGGGTTTTTGTACTTGAACATGACTAGTTCATCCAGTTTTGACACTTCCATGTCAAGAGCATTCATGACTCTGTATCTTAAATGCAATTTTCTTATTATGTTTTATATTCAGACATTTCTAAAGGAGGGCATATTACTGGTTTGATTCATTTTACTTATTGAGATCTGATAGTCAAGTTCAATTGCATTCACTTTTCTGCACTTTAAATGCTAAACCCTATACACACAGTTACAAAAAAATAACTCATTGTCTAAGAACACAGTGTACTGATGTTAATAAAATATATGAGTGGATGTGGTAAACATCTAGAATGAGCAAGGACTGAAGAAGACAGCAGAGGGTTACAATATCTATTTTGGCTTTTTTCCTGTTTGGAAATAATTCAAAGTTTTAAATGTTTACAAAGTCAAATCAATATGTTCTAAGGTGACAGAACAGTTACTCTTACCCATGCCAGTCTCTTATTTACTCAGTTTTGCTGGTTTCCTTTACCAGTTACTATTATATCATTTGTACTCAAACAGGCTTTTCTTTTTACTGTATCATTTCATTTATAACTGAAAATAAAATCAAGGCAAAGGGGCTGGAGAGATGGCTTAGTGGTTAAGGTGTTTGCCTGCTAAGCCTAAGGATCCCAGTTCAATTCTCCAGGTCCCACTTAAGCCAGATGCACAAGGGGGCACATGCATCTTTAGTTCGTTTGCAGTGGTTAGAGGCCCTGGTGCACCCATTCTCACTCTCCCTCTCTTTCCCTCTCTCTCTGTCTCAAATAAATAAATAAAGAAAGAAATAAAAATAAAATCTTTTTTAAAAAAATCAAGGCAAAGAGGAAATAACAATAACAACCCAAAGGTTTTTGTTTGTACCACTTAAACAAGATTTCATTCCCAGATTCAACATGGGTTGTATGTTCTACAGCATGTGCGTGTCCTGAGATGCCCACCAAATTTGACTTGAGTAGAATATGTTTCAAGAAAGGATTTCTATTGAACACAATATGTGAGAAGTCATTTCTTGGCCAATAGCAAAGTCCTTAATTTTTTGTAATTTGTGAAATATATTCAGCTGGATTCTGCCACTTGCCTCTTGTTAGATATTAGTAGTCCTTTCATTTTCATGAGATCAAATGAGATATGAAAATTTTCATTGTTTTTAAATTCCAGAAGATATAGTACAATCCTAGTAATATAAGGGCAAAAGAAGATGTGTTTAATTTGCATCCACGGTTCTTTAGCTAACATTAAAAATATAAGCTTATATTCAAATTACTCTCTTCAAAAATGGTTCTCTTTATTCTTAAGTTTATTATAATATAATACATTTAAGTTTATAATATTCATACCTATTTACCAAAATCATATTAATTTTACTTTAAAAAGCAAGGGCATGTTTACAAAACAGCATTCAGTTCCTCGATTTTAATTCATGATCCTCAGTTCTATAAGCATTTGTATTTAAAAATTCTCAATTTTTCAAGTATTTTGCTTTGTATAACTAATTTGTTACATAAATAATATGTGAAATTGATATGATAAATTCATAATGAATGTAAATGAGGTAATTTATTTATGAACATGGTAAACAATAATAATCTTACTTGCTTATAAACACAAGCAATTGTCATTATTATATGTTTACTTTGATTTATTCATGGAATCTTTTTTTCAGTGAGTTAAAGTAGAAAAATAGCAGGCACTTAAACTCTCCTAGAGAATGCACAGAAATAAAACTTGTTTCCTCTTGCACAATATTTGTCCAGCAAGCTTTTTCAAAGTAGAGTACACAATGGCCATACCTATCTATAAGGAAAATCCCAACTTTATTTTCTTTTTGAACTAGTAATCTTGTAGTACAGATTCCTCCTCGCTTCCCATTTCTACAGGCCAAGCCTCTTAAAACAGCAGCAAAAGCACATCAGGGACAGACTTGCTACTACACCTAGCACTGAGAGGAAGGGAGAGATTGTTGAGAGCTCTTTTGCCCTTGGATTGAAGGCACATCATGAAATTCAACATTTTGCCAGAAGTTTCTCTCTCCAACATTCCCATACACCTTTGTAAAATAGTTAAAAGGACATCTGGGACAATCCTGGATCAAGCTGTGCAGTTTTGGGTCCATCTGAAGAGTCATAGCCAAAAGGGGGAAAATGTTGTTAGAAATATTTCAATATGATTCTCTATATTTTGTGTGAAGAGAAGAAAATGTGTGGTGAGGTTTGGCTCCACCTCCTGGGAGTAGAATTTGAGCTTCAATCAATTGCTGTTGAGCAGACTCAAGTAAATATCCCTGCCATCATTTTGATCCATCAATGTTGGCTTTAATGTCTTTATTAGCACTCAAATTGCCAAGTTGTACATTTTCAAATTGCCTCAGTTACTAAAAATGGAAGTTTTGGGATGAAAGATTGAGAGTAATATGTCTTTAAAAACGATGTAAGAAGATACCTACACAGTGTTATCTATCTTAAGTATATTTCTGTACTTCAAATTAAAGATTGAGCAGAATCCTAAAATTCTTGTTATGTCTGAGGTTAATTAGCAAAGTGTCTTCAGATTGCTTCCAAATGCAGAAACCAATCTCACAATTGGCACCTACTCCTTTTTCTTCATACAACACAACAAACAGATCAGAACATGGCTCTTAAATATTGCAGCATGGGAGAAGCCAAGCATTACCAGTTTTCAGTCACATAACCAATGACATCATTAATTTTCCACAAATGATAACTTATAGACACCCCAATCATTCCAAGTAACTTTTAAATGGAGCATTGTTTTTAAGAATTAACAGTGTCTTCCCTATATTCATATTATTCTCAATATAAAAATGAATATATAAATATATGCTTTCTTTGGTTAAAATGGAACAATTGAGAACATAAAAAAGCATTTTAAATATATTCAGAATATGATAATTCCACATACATAATGCAAAATATTTAAGTGGAACAACGTGCATTATTTATGCAATTTGAACTTAAAAATCAAATGAAAGAATCTTCACTCAAGTCAAAGACAATATATTTTTTTCATAATTATAAGCATCCACAGGAAAGCCTAGGTCAGTTTGGCCTCTAGAATAAAAGCTTGTTTTCTTCTGTTGTCAGCATTAGAACCGGACATATTTTCGAACCTAACAGGATTCTGTCTTTGGGTTCTGTGTTTATAAATCTCCCAATTCTAACAATATAATTACAAAATTTTAAATGTTCGCAGCAAAAAGACGTACAGTTTCGAAAGCATCAGGCAAGCAAGTTATCCTGACAATAATGCTGCCACAACAGGCATTTTCAGGGGCCAAAGGTACAGATTCAGTGCAGCAGGATAGCCATGCCCCCTTCAACCCCCGCCAAGGTCATTGCAGGAAGAAAGAATTTTGATTAAGACCATTAACTTGGCAGGAAGTAATTTGAAAGAAACAATTAGTGTGCAAGTTCCAACGCGCATCTAAAACATTTACTAATATACACTTCTGGAAAGATGTGCGCTGACGAATGGGTAGAGAGAGAAGGCAGAGTGAATTCATTCACGTTTGCATAGCGCTGGAGAGTAAGAAGGAAGACAGCAACGAAGTCACTTACAGTTTGCAATTCAGCTGTCATGTGGAAGCCTGCAGTGGGATGAGCAAAACATACCATGATGAATTTGTGGCTTGGTGTTATATGGCAACACCGAAGTTTGCAACTGCTTATGCATAATTGACTACCTGGGACTAGCCTGATCCGATGCGCCACTTTATAGAGTAATAACAAATTAAGTTAAAAATACAGACTGCTAGGTAATTGCGATCACAGTACAGCTCTATCTTCCTTTGCAGGCTTATTATTTCCTGGAGCTGTGGCCTGCAGGTTCTAGGAAGACTCGTTTTTGCCTATATTTTGTTTATGTGCAAGCTCTGGCATTTCAGCCATCTCCTGCTGAGGCCCCTTCCTACCATATGCTTCTGTTTTTCTTCATTAGGTGATGTGATCCCTTTTGACTGCTGCATGCACGTGAAAGGACAGTGGGCTTTGGGGGGAGAGGCAGCCCTGCTTTCAGAGAGTACACTTCAGTTGCTCTTCAGCTCTTTGGGGCTGATTGGATCTGACAAGTGTTGTAGCTACTCACCGTAATGGATGTCTCTTCCGTAGCAGAGGGGAGGTGAAAGGGTTGCAATTCCCAGTGAAAGAAAGCAACCCTAACTATTATTTAATTACTGCCTAATATATAACTCCCCAGGAGTCCCTGTTGATTTACAGTTCTAGATCCTTCCTTTCTTTATTAATGAACATCTTCGCCCTTTAATGTGATGTGGTTTAAGCCACACCTGTTATTGATAGGGACTTTCCCAAACCAGCAAATGATCTCTTTTAACGTCCAAAGTGTGTGTGCTTCTGGAACACTTGCTTTCTCAAATACAGAAACGACTCCTTTGCGTTCGATTTTTTTTTAAAACAAAGCAAAAATATAAATAAGAAAATAATAAACAAACACGGTGCTAGTGTGACTGGTTTATTTCTGCTACCGCTTTCAGATTTGGAGCACAGTTTTCATTGTTTATCACATTGTCCTTTTTTCAACTCTGGCATATAGAAATCAATTCAAATCTTGTACTCTTCTTTCCATACTTCAATTTTTACACCAATTATTGACCGAATTAGCTAATTGTAGTTTTTGGTTTTTAATCACATGAAATTTCAGGATATGTTGAATGTGATATTTGTCAGCTATTTACATCCTGCATAGACTTTACTGTCTTACAGGAAACCCTTATGTTTAAAATCTATGAGCAAAGGCTAATATAAATTTGTCATTCATTATCAAATGTTCAGACATGTTTCAGTCAAGTGTGGTTTTGGTTTTATGTAAATAGAATTAAAAAGTGCATATTTGCTAAAAAGATGTTGAACTCATGTAAATGGAAGCAGAGATCTAGCCACATGGCAAATATATAATAAAAAGATTATGTAATTTTTATTCCAAAATTATATAATCTGTTCAAAATATATTGTTACAATTTCTTATATTTCTAAAATATTTTGGCTACTGCTCATACACTATCCAATTTCACTGAAGTACTATTCGTAATATATAGTATCTAGATCATATAGTAGTTTATATTTTTGTGTAAATTCTTCAATCAACATTTCAAGAATGAAACACATATAGATTTTGGAAAATTATATTTGTGACAAAAAATCATATGGAGAAAAACAAACCTTATACTGAATCATTCATAGAGTTGAATCAATTATTTTAACTTGTAATAATTTAAACACTTTTATGTCATTTGCCATAGCTATATGTAGCCTTAGAAAATTTGCAAATTGTAGCTTCCATTAAAAGGTACCCAATTTGCTAATTTCAATATTATTAAGAAAATTTTAATATGATGATGCTATATGAGGTTTACTTGAAAGTATATCTAAATAGAAAAATAAACAGTCTAAACATTGTCACTTTATGCTAAATTTTTTGTGATTTTTCCAATGCTAAATCCTTAGCCTGTAGTATATATTATGTTGTCTTTACTTTTACGTACACATTTACCTAGTGATACTTTTTCATATCTACCACTCTGATCTGTTTCCAGTGTGTCCTTATTTCCCGTTCAGTCATTAGCATGGATGCCATGGCCTGTGGGCTATAGCATATTGCACTACTTTTAAGCAGACTTCCATTTGATTAGTGATCACTATTCCAATATATCAGTGTTGATATAGTTTGGATACTGGAAACTTGAAAGAGAAAAAGCTACTTATGTAACAGCTTTTCAAATGAAACAGCAGCTATGCCAAATTGAACAATATGAGCTTTTATGTCAATTAAACATTCCTGATATAATGTTTGATGATTTGAAACCAAATGCTAAAAGCAAAGAGACAGAATTCACCAAAAACTATGGCAATAAAATCATATTTTAGATTTTAGCACACTGCAGAATAGCATTGTTTTTTTTTTCTTGTAATTAACACTACAAAATGTAGATTTGTCCAAAACTAAAGTTTCTTTTTTAATATGATTCCTAAGGGAGATTGTTTTTAAAAGATAGAACTTTATGTTTTGAATGTAAAATAAATCAAACTTCTTATAGTTCCTGATGATAATATAGTAGCACTTCTCCCTTTTTTACAAGACTTTTTTAAGAAGAAGCAAAATAAGAAAAGAGGAAAATAATTGTGGAAAGGGAAACCTGCCTTCATAGTGTATAAATCATTCAACAAAAGGTGTCTTTATTCACACTGAGGAATAGGGACACTTCAGGCTACAGTATTACATGCAGTAAACACTGTGGATTGTATTCAAGGTATAAGTCTATCAATAATTAAACTGTAACAACATGATTTAAAGCAGTTGGTCTTTTATCCAGTATCTTAATGTTACTTAATCTGCCTGGAGAGCATTATGTAGCATATTTAAACTGCTACATTTACTATATGACTATATTTTACTTTAATGACTTTATACAATTCATAGAATTTTTCACATTTATAAGAGAAGTGAATAATTGATTAATATAGTGACGGTGAAAACAAATCTACTTAAATTGTAACAATTTTCTGATATAGACAAAAGTACACTGCTCAGATATGGAGGTAAGAAGTTTCCCTCAGATACTCAGAAATACTAAACTTCATTTGCCTCTAGATTTTTTGTAATGAAGGAAAACACACAGAAAAGTACACACACACACACACACACACACACACAGTTTAAATTCATTCTAATACACAACAATTTGGCTTGATATAGTACCAGTATAGTTGTAACTCTTAGGTAATTTTAATAGGAGAATTACTGCAGAAGACCATCAGAACTCCTGTAGAGGTAAACATTTATTTATTTTTGCTTCTTTCTGACCAACAATACAATAACCATCATATGAAATATCATCAAAATAGTAGAACTTAAACTAAATTAGTCTAAAAAGAAAATTTTATCCACAGAGCTCATATATAAGTGATAGTTATTTTTACTCCAAATATAAAATCATTTGACATTGTTTATAGGGTTTCAAAGCAAGCCCAAAGTTGTCATTGTCCATTGAATGAATAATTCAATTTTACATGAATCAACCATAAATCGCCTGCCTATTTTGACATTGGATCCTTTTATCACTTCTACATCAAGACTTCCACACTAGAACTATGGGCTCCAGAGATTCTCAAAGAACATTTTAAAAAGCAGTGTATTTTCACAGAAGGATTACACTGAATTGGGATAATAGCTAACATAAATAATAGTCTCTAAATTTTTTCCATATTGAAATATTTTAATTTCTATTAAAATTCTTAAGTATCCAAATTTCCATTTCAACTTGATCTCATTTCAAAAAGAACAATAGTATTGCATGATGTGGTTGTGCATGCCTTTAATCCCAGCACTTGGGGGGCAGAGGTAGGAGGAGCCCTGTGAGTTCAAGCTACCTTGAGACTACATAATGAATTCCAGGTCAGCCTGGGCTACAGTGAGACCCTACCTCGAGAAAATTTTTTTTTAAAAGAACAATAGTCAATAGTATTGTATTGAAAACTCCCTCTGGTGTTATATTTCCCCAGTTACACCATATGTACTGAGTGTCCAGGTATAGACAGTAGTGGTCAGTGTATGATGGACTCCACACCAAGAGAGTTGTGCTCTGCACATCAACAATAGAAGTTTTCTGTATTGCTTGTCACAGACCACTATCCCTTTACCTGGTCCATAAACAGTGTGTACTAAAGACTTAATCCCAAATCCAAAGAAAAACCATTGAGGTTTACAAACTACTTTTCTTAATCATCAAAAGTACAGGGGGTGGTATTCATTTGTGGGTCCACTCCAACTCCAAAACAGATCTGAAACCATTACAACACATGGCAGTTGGTCGATAGTGTGGAAAAACCTCATTTACTGACTGGCCAGACAGTTTTAAAACCTTCAGATTTTTCTAAGTCTAGGTTATTAACTGTCTGACTGTAATCACATCTTCACCATAGGGAGCTTCAAAAGCTTTTCATTTGCATTGAATCAGTTGCTTTCCTCCCTGTCTTTTTTTCCCCCTGGAAATAAGCTTAAATAATTCAACAAACTACACACATGGCTAGTGATTATCGAACCATTCGGAAACACTCGAAGCAAATGGACCATTATGTGGTGAGAATTAAAACTCCCCTCCTAGTCACCGGGAGGGTAGGTATTCATATACAGTCAATATATTTGTCTGAAACATTTTTTTTTTTTTTGGTACTCCTCGTTTTCTTAAACCAATGTGGAAAGGGACAATTGCATTTGACTTTTATTCAGAATTGTTCTTTTTGGAAGTTTTAAGTCAGATAAGAGCCTTTGGGAGCATGTATATATGGTGTATCTTTGTCTGTGTATGGAGATAAAGTTATTTAAAAAAAAACACAGGGCAAAGGAGATAGTCTAATCAGTAAAGTCCTTGCCTCAGAAGCATGAGGACTGAAAATCAATCCCAACCACCCACTTAAAAATTCCAGGCACTGTGGCACATGTCTATGTTACAAGTGCTTGGGAAGTGGAGACAGAAGTATCCCCAGGGCTCACTAATCAGCCAGTCTATCTTAATGGCTGAACACCAACTAATGAGAGACCCTTGATCAGAAACAAAAGGACAGTGATCCTGAGGAGGACAGCAGAGAGGGTCCTGTGGCCTCCACATGCACACATATGCATATAGCTGGTACACATGTGCATCCATACATACAACTTTCACACTCATGGACACATACATACAAAAAAATAATAAAATGCAGCATTTTTTATAAACACTGTATAGATAAAACTAAATGAGGGAACTATACCTTTTTTTGATCTACTTTTTAGGATATTGAGATCCCAAAATAATTAAGTCATATTTGGCTACCTGAATGGACATACCTTTCACTATACATACTGATATTTAGTAAAACCAGTGTGTAACTATGCTCATGGATATTTTGCATTGGCTGATATCCAGACACTTAGAATATCCAAAATTCTAAAGTAATATTTTGTGATATATTGGAATTTGTTTCTACAGATATACCATGTGTGAAGAAAAATGTCCAAATATTATTAGCTTGTAAAAGAAACTAGGATTTTATGTCAAGT
This sequence comes from Orientallactaga sibirica, assembly GCA_036365145.1. Taxonomy (NCBI): domain Eukaryota; kingdom Metazoa; phylum Chordata; class Mammalia; order Rodentia; family Dipodidae; genus Orientallactaga; species Orientallactaga sibirica. The sequence goes on from JAEOAD010000001.1 coordinate 61,617,234, forward strand.
TTTAACAAAGAACTATCACAAATTTTGAAAGATGAAATATTATTTTTAATATATAGATAAGATTTTAATTTTATAAAGCATATAATAGACAAGCATTTAAAAAGTGGTATAAAAATTGCAAATGTTTGATAACAATAGACCTTCAATTCAAGATATCATAGAATACTGAATAATTGTCATTGACAAAAGAGTAGAAATGTATGGGCTGCAGAGATGGCTTAGCAGTTAAGATGCTTGCTTGGAAACCTTAGGAACCAGTTTTGATTCCCCAGTACACATATAAGCCAGATGCAAAAGGTGGCGCATGCATCTGGAGTTCATTTGCAGTGGGTAGAGGTTCTGATGTGCCCCTTCTGTCTCTCTCTCTCTTCTCTTTCTTTCTCTCTCTCTTTCTCTGTCTCTAATTAATAAACTTGTCTAAGGATGGGGAGATGGCTCAGTGATTGAAGGCACTTGTTTGCAAAGTCTATGATACTGTGTTCTGCAGAACCCTCATAAACGCAGATGCACAAAGTAGTTTATGAGACTGGAATTTGTTTGCAGTGGCAAGAGGCTCTCTCCCTTGGCTCCTTCTAATAAAGAAATAAAAAAATATTTTAAAAGGTTTGCTAAAATAATATGTAAGTTTAAAGAGACACTCCTTTAAAAAAGATGTGTATTGCTGAGCATGGTGGTTGATGACTTTAGTCCCAGCACTTGGGAGGCAGAGGTACGAGGATTTCCATAAATTCAAGGCCACCTTAAGAATATAGAGTGAATTCCAGGTCAGCCTGGGTTACATTGAGACCGTACCTTGGAAAAACAAACAAACAAACAAACAAAAAAGGTGTGTATGATGAGCAGTCAATACTACCATTTGTTGTTTTAGATCTTGTAGTTTTGAAATTGTAAATATTGATTCCCTAATTTCATATCATAAAATAAGATCTGATCTATAGGCTCATTAAAAATAATTTGTGTACATGACAAAGAATTCAGTATCTATAAAAATAAGAGTAATAAAAATGCACTGTTTTTAATTTCTACAAAAGAAAATCAACTCTATTATATGTACAAAAAAATAAGACAATAGCTAAGGGTAAGAAGGAAATTAAAGTGTGCTCTTGTAAATTTTTAACATAAGAAATAAATTGAAAAAATCTTGGAAAATTTGTTTTAATAGGTTAAAGTTACATATTTAAAACTATGAGACACCAGTGAATATTTAAGCAGAAATATAATTAATAAGCCATCAGTGAAGATAAAGGGAAGACTTTTAAAATACTTTAGTGACCCAAAGCAAGAAAGAATAGACAAACAAAAAAAGACAATAAGAAAGACTGTGTATTCAAATCAAGTAATATCAATAATTGCATTAAACTTGGATGATTTGAACAACCCAAATTAAAAGTCAAAATATGATAGATTTAATAAAGTAGGATGAATCTCTAATGTGTTGTCTATAATAATCACAGTTTACAAAGAAAGACATAGATTGATTAAAAGAAAAAGACTAGAAATAAGATATAATATGCAAGGTATAAGCAGAAACAAGTTGGAATGGCTATTAATATATATAATATATAGTATATTAATATATTAGACACATTAATTATGAAGACAAGTAATTTAAAGCAGTGTTTTAAAAGGTACTACATGATACAAAAGACCAGCTCATCAAGATTACATATATTAATCATAATTATACACATACCTAATAATAGGCTCCCAACTTTGAAATTTATATTTCTTTAAAACAACACTCTACATCAGATAATTCTAATATAGCTATAGAAATATGATTTCCAAAGAATCAATCATGTCACAGTATGTATCTACAGACACAAACAACTTTCTTGGTTTATCATTGACACAGTCTTTCAAATAAGAAATAATATGGGTGAATTTCCATTGAGGCATTTGTTCTTCCAGTTCTTTGGTAGTTTGGAATGTTTGAAAGTTGAGTCCTATCTCTCATTATACTAGAGTGCTAAGTTGCTTAAATTTCCTTCTAAGAATATGAAACCTAACATTTGATAATACAAATCTCTGGTAGAATTTAGATTTGGAAAAATTTCTTTCTTCTGTATATTCCTTCTTGTATTCAATTTTAGATTTTGTTAGATTGCTTTATGTTCTCATAAATATAACATATCATATTAAAAGAAAGGTCAAAGGTTGGATAGATGACACTGATTAAAAGAATGAGGGCCTGAGAGGGCCTAAGAGATTATTCAAGGTCCAATGCCCAGAGACCACAGTAAGGTCTGGATGTGGTTATATATACCTGTAATTCCAGTCTGATAAGAAAGCAGACACCTCAGAATCGTTTCAGGTCAAAAAAACCTTCAAGTTCTGGGAGCAGTAAGATTGTGACTCACACAAAAATGAGTAGAAGGAAGAGAAAAAGAGCAGAACACATGACTTTCTGCTCTGTCCTCTGTCCGGGGTATGAGGCACTGTATGAGCACATACATATGCATACACCACGCACAATACACATACACATTAGAAAAATAAAACCAAGTTACTTCAAACTGATGATTTCTGGTTGTTAAAATCAGTTTCTGAGACTATTTTGTTATAACTATTCAATTATACATTTTTACATGTAGCTAATATACCTTTCAAATTTTCACAGTATCTAAAACTATATTTAATTAAAATTCTAAAACTAACTTTTCTCAGAATATGTTTTAATATATGTGTATATTATTGTGTTGTATATGAATATAAAAGGGTAAGTTCTTTGTGCTAAATTATTCAAAATGTGAACCTTGTTTGTGATGAATTGGCAATTTCAAATTTTTACATATATATGCAAAAATAATTATTGTTTAAAATACACAAATTATAAACACACCACTATATTTACTTATATTTGAAAGATTGTATCTCTTTACTACATCAAAGTAAAAGATATTTCATGAATCTTAATCAATTTTTGCCAGACAACATATATTTGCTGTTTATTTATTTATTTATTTATTAGAGACAGAGAGAGGAAAAGAGAGGGAGAATGAGAATGGGCGAGCCAGGGACTCTAGCCACTGCAAATGAACTCCAAACACAAGTGCCCCCTTGTGCATCTGGATTACATGGTATGTGGAGAATCGAACTGGGCTCCTTAAGCTTCGCAGGAATGTGCCTTAACCACTAAACAATCTCTCCAGCCCTATTCGCTGAGTTTTTGTTACTTGTCTTAGCACTGAGGATACACAAGGGTATATCCTCAAATTGGTCTCTCTCAAGAAGCTTGGTAGAGAAGACTGAAATATTTACTTCACAACAAAGAAATTTCAGCTTTGAAAGTTCTACAAAAAAATTATATGGTGTAAATCATGTCCATAAAAGTGAGAGTTAGTCTAGGAAAGTAATACTTTTATCTAAGATCTGGAAAATGAGCTATAATTACTATAAAAGATGAGAAGGAATAAAAGTCTATGCAGAGAAATGAGGTTATCACAAGTTATTGTGGTAAGAACAACCATGATAAGGGGCCAAAAGATACCCATTTAATGAAAATCAGAGTGAAGGGAATCTAGCAGAAAACACAAACAGAAGGGTAACATGGGCACACTGGCATAATTCTATATTCCTCTTTTAATTTTAACCTTAATTTCAAGCAATTTCCAGTTGTTTAATGTAGGGAAGAAAATAATCAAATTTGGGATTGCAAAGATTACCATAGGTGGGTTGGAATTGTTTCTAAGATCGCTCTTGCTATAGTTTGGACAAAAGTCTCCAAGTGGCCTATTATTACAAACTTGTTCCCTATCCTGTGGTACCGTGGAAGGGGTTGGAACTTTTGGAGACAGGGTCCAGTTGAGTTAAGTAAGTTATTGTAGACATGCCCTTTAAAGTGGTACTGGCACTATGCCCATCCTCTCCTTGATTCCTGGTTGCCATGAGGTGAGCATCTCCCCTCCAGGAAAGATGTACTGAGCAGCCACAGGATCAGGATCAAAGCCATGGAGAGGAGTGATCATGGACTGAAACCTCTGAAATGGTAAGCCAAAATAAACCTTTTCTTATTTTGAACTTATTTTCTCAAGTGTGTTGCACAGTGGCAGAAAACTATCCACAGCCCATATCACATTATATCTTTTAAAAAATTTTCCTCTTGATTATAAGGAATATCATGGGTTTTCATTTTCATGGTTACACTATGATACATGAATAAGGTGAAGGGATATGGGGGAAAATAAAGTCTTTAATTGTTTGTTTGTTTGTTTGTGTATTTATTTATTTATGCATTTGATAGAAGGAGGGGGATAGATAGAAAAAGTGTGTCAGGACCTCCAGCCATTGCAAATGAACTCCAAACTCATGTGCAATCTTGGACTTCTGGCTTATGTGGCTACTGGGTCCTTAGGCTTGACAGGCAAATGCCTTAACCACTAAGCCATATATCTAGACCCTAATTGTTGACTTTTAATCAACAGAGAGATTATCCTGGTCCTGTTTTAACCAAGTTCAAAAGCATTCAATGGTTTCCAAAGAGAAGAGATCCCTGTCAAGAACAATCTTCCTTGTGGCCTGGAAGTAACAAATGAAACAGTCTGTACAGGTGGCCATGTATCAAAGACTCTGGGAGAGTCCTGAAAGCTAAACCTTCCCCCAGCCAACCACTAGGAGAAGAGTCTGAACAATCTGAGTATGCTGTGATGAAGCTTTGAGCTTCCAAATAGGAGACAGCCTTTCCAACACCTCCATGTGAACCTTGTGAGGCACAGGGCACAGGACCCTTTCTAGACTTCTGATCTCTAGAAACTGAGATTATAAAGACATGTTGATTATGTTGATAAGTTCAGGGTAATTTAATACAAGCCATAGAAAATAATTTTTCCAGCAGCCAAGAGGAAAGAAGTTGGTGGTACCCTTGAAGGGGAGGGGCAGACTTACAATGTGCTGCACTTATCAGCATGTGGAAAATGTGGTGGCTATAAATATGAAGGATGTCTCCAAACTTTCTAGTTTGATGATATAGGCCCATGTTCTATCAAATGCTGAAATAAAAGGCATTGAGGGAACCTAGATGTTTAGGGGCTGAGCATGCTTTTGAATTTCACTATTCTAAGGGTTAATTCCAGGGTAAATATTTCAAAGTACTTAAGACAATTAAATGATATATGGTATTTGGCTCAGAATAAGCATAAAGGAAAAAAAAAGAAAATTCAGTAAGTATAAGGAAATGCAAGTTGTAGAAAAAATAATGCGAATTTTCTAAGCATAGGTTGTACATTTCACAACTTGGCTTTATTTAAGGGTGGTGATTAGGAAGTCATGGCATAATTAACATATTATCATGATTACTTTAAAATATGATGAATCTAAGCTGTTTCAAGAAAGCTCTGGAAAATTAGACTGTGAGCTACATTCTTCAATAACTCTTTCAAAATCAATAAAATAAAGGAGAACAAAAAGGCTTTTGGTATATTTCTGTAATTGTAACAACCTTATCAACTGTAGGCCCTGTTGTGACTAGATAACAAATATGTCAAAAGAAAAGAAAAAGTGCACATAATTTGTTAGAGATATAAGGATAAGACACTGAGAGGAAACATTCAAACATGAGATCATATACTTAGACAATAAATATTCTGAAATGAAGTTGATATGTAGATATTTGGTTTTGAGTTGTTATCAACAGAATTTATCTTCTTAGGAAATCTATAGAAAAGTTGTGAAGTCATAGTTTTATATTCTTATTGTAACTTAATGTTCTCTTGAACATTAAGGGAGGAATTCATTCAAGTGTTCAGTAAAATGCCACAATAAAACATTTCTTATGTGACTAGTGTACAGAGTGAGCTCCCTGTATCAGTAGGTTCTCCAGCCCTGGGCTCATCTAGTCATGGATTGAGAAGGTAGGAGGCCTATGATAGTTGTATCTACAGTGAACATGTAGAAACTTTCTTTATCTGGTCTTTATTCCTTAAGCAATACAATATTACCAATATTTGCATTGCACTTATACAATATTAGACATTATAAGTATTCTAGGGTTATTTATTGCATAAGGATGATGTGGCCATATTTTATAAGGGGCATGAGAAAATATGTGATATCTACAGAGGTTTTGCAGCTGATATCTCACAAGTAACAAAGGGAATTATATCATGTTTGTTTAGAGTACAAACATGAATGGACTCTGAACATTTACATAATACATTACATGGTCATTAACATATTACTTTCTCAAATGTGGCTGAGACTGGATAGAATTATTACTGCTGAATCCTTAGCCATGTTATTTAGCTGAATTCTATTTCATTATCTCTAAATTGTCGATAACGGATAACATATAATATAAATAATAAGGCCTCCATAGTAATTAAAAGAGAGAATGCAGGGCTGGGGAGATGGCTTAGTGGTCAAGGCACTTGCCTGCAAAGCCAAAAGACACAGGTTTGATTCCCCAGAACCCACATAAGTCAGATGCATATGCATCTGGAGTTTGTTTGCAGTGGCTGAAGGCCCTGGCTTGCCCATTGTCCCTCTCTATCTCTGCTTCTTTCTCTCTCACTCTCTCTCAAATAAATAAATAATATAAAAAGAGAGACTATATTTAACACAAGACTTGCTCATAACTGTGAAATAAAATTACATATGTTTAAATTTCAACTTTATTTATAAGAAGCTTATGCATTTACAAAGGTAAATAGCCAGTGTACCTTCTAATTAAATGACTTATGTTACATGGAGGATATGACATGAAGACAGTGTAGACCAATACATTATAATTTTTTTCAATGGCTGATTTAATATCAATAGGCCCCAGTGATTCAGATATGGTACTTTTATGGCATTTAATATATGCTGAGGAAGTGAATTAAAAGAGCAGTACCATGTTGATTATTATTATATAAACAAATTGTTTGCTTTCCAGTAATTACCACATTGCACTTAATTATTTGGCATGATTTACAAAAGACAACACAATTCACATGCTATCCTCCATTATAACAGGGAAAAAACACAATTAACAAAAACAGAAAAACAGAATCACTTCTTTCTTTTAATAATTGTCTTGTTAGAAATTGTTCTCTTCTTATGTTGCATACAAAATAATTAGAGTTAAGCAATTTGAGTTTGTTAGTGTGACTGGATGAATCCAAACAATTATTCATAGGGCATAGGGTTACCAAATGAATTATTCAGCAAATTCTCCTTTTATATCACCCATAGGGACTGATTTTTCATTTTTAAAATTTATTTTCCATGTGCACCTGTTTAGCTGTTAGATTTCTTTACTGTGGTGTCACAACCTCTTGTACCATTTCTTGAAGACTGAACATACAACAATATTATCAATTAAAGAATCACACAGGAGGAGGGCAAATGTGTTGTTAAGAGAGGGGTGAAAGAAATGCTGTCAATCAAGTTCATACATACAGTGTCTTTTAGTTTCTATTACTGTAATAGTCAATGCCTTAAAAAATATGACAAGTCTTACAATTCTTTAAATTCTTTAAATAAAGAATTATTTTGGGGGGAGGCGTTCAACATTAACCTATTTTATTGTCATATTTTATTGAAATATATTTTATTGAAATACTTTCTCAGTGCCATACCAATTAGAAATGTCTAGTTCTCTCTAGAATATGATATTTGCATTGTAAGGTTAGTATATAGAATGCAAATGGCTCATCTTTCCTCCTCTTATGACATCAACACTGTCAATGGATGGGAAGTCATCATGAACTCTTCCACCCAGAATCCATAATATGTACAGTGTATCTTCTTATTGACCACGAATAGTTCAACTTCAATCAATGCCTGGAACACTGAAAATGAAATCAGAAAACTGGTCAACCTGAACATAATTAGGCTATAGGTAAATAATAAAGTCCTTTGTTTAATTTTTAGATGTTTACTATTCATTTTTTATTTCTCCAAAGCCCTATTCCATACTTTATTAATTTATTACACTGAAGTTATATCCCTTCTTTTTCTATCCCTCCTTTAGGGACAATGAAAACTAAGCTTTAATTAGCATTTATTTGGAGGTCTGGCAGTCCTGGCCAAGACACTAACAAGTAATGAAGAGAATAATATATGAAACCTTTCTTTTCTTTTTTCTTAGCCAGGCCTGTTTGCATATGCCTATAATCCAGTATGCAGGGGCAGAAGAGGGAGGATTGTTCTTATGTTTCAATGCAGCCAGTACTTCATAGTGAGACCATTTCTCAAAAATATTATCAAATTAACATAAAAATAAAAATATTTTCTTTATCAATTAGATAGATATTGACAATGATATTGATGTTTTCCTTGCTTGGATTGGTTTTAGTTTTGATTTGTTTCACACCATGTTGATTCAGGATCACATTTTGATGTACAGTCTACAGAACTAGGACATTTACAATGATAATGAATAGTAGGTGAAATTACTATCAGAAGCAAAGTCCTTGAGTAAAAGATAGGAGTTTATTTTATCCTTTTTTTTTGCTTAATATATGTATTATGTTCTTATATATGTTCTTACAATATGTATTATGACTTTGTTGAATTATCTTTTTTAGAAGGAACAGTGTGCATAGCATTCTGAAAACCAAACACATTCCTTGTAATTCATTTTAATGAACTTGTCATTATAATATTATTTCACAAATTTTCCACTACATTTTATTGAGATATAGTTACTGTCATTAATATTCAGTTACTAAATAACTGGACAAATGAACATTTCTGCTCATTAAATTCATGAAAAGACAAAGTTGAAGAACTTCCTAAGATTCAGAAACTCTGGAAAATTAAAGCTTTAAGCAGGTTCTATGTCTGCTTTATTTAATCATGAAAAATTCTCTCTGAGTAAATGATTTAAAAAGAGGAATTCAATGTATTTTTGGCAATAAGTACTAAATTAATATTTTATCAATTAGATTTGAATTAATGGGGTCTCATGGACTGGCAAGGGGCACAGTTGAAAATTCATGCTTGAACTGAGAAAAGACAGCTTTCTCAATATCTACAAAATAAGAAATGGATATTTAAAGAACTATGCAGATTCTGAACCATATTTTTTGAAAATTATGATGTAATGGACTTTTCTCATAGAATTTTAGAAGTCATCATCAAATATCAGTAATGTACTTAATAGAATCCTTGGTATATTGTAGGTATTCAAATATTGATTGCAATTATTCAAGTTTTTTTTTTTTTTTTTATGTCACAAGGGTAATGAACTCTCCATGCAGGTTGGCTGTCTTGTCATCAGTTGGTTTTGGAAGCTTGGTCTTATTTCCTTCTTTGGTTAAATAATGGCATGTTATTTGTCAGTCTGACCCCAGAAAGGGGTGAAAATCTTATTCACTATAACCCAAACAATGGCCCAAAAGAAATTGAGCTTTGAGCCAGGTGTGTCACATGCCTTTTAGTCTCTGCACTCAGGAATTGGAGCTAAAGAGGTTCACAATGAGTTTGAGGCTAGCCTGGGCCAGCCTGAGTGAGACCCTGCTCTGATACAAAGGAAAACAAATTGAGCTAGGTTTCCTTGTTGGTATGGAAATATTTAGAGGGAATTGTGTTTTTCAATAAACAGCTCTTGTTAGGTTGCAGACTTGTAGTCACTCTCTACTTGTGGACAAGATAGACTAAGATACAGCAATGAAGCCCATCAGTCCACCCAACGATTAGCTGGAATCGGGCAGTAATCCCAGAGTGAGGCAGTAAGAGTAGGGATGCCCACCCTAAAACACTTTCCTGGACAAAGAAGCAAATTAAAAATGGAAGAAAAGATTTTTAAAAGTCCTACGAAAATGACATTCAAATAGAGATCATCCCTCGCCATAAGGGACAGAGTATACAGATGGAAAAGACAAAGAGACAGAAACAAATAGTCTGACTCTGTTGAAGCTTGCTCTGGTGGGTATAAAAACTGAATCCTTCCCATGATGACATGACCTTGGGTGTGAAAAATGACCCTCCACCTCCTGAGGACAACCAAAGAAGAAAGAATTAACCATACTGGATGACTGTTGCTTTAATTTCGTGGTTTCTAAGGCTGTTTATGTGAGGCCCAAAACTCAACAAGGATGTTTGAAATAGAAGATAGCTAATCACCTTTATCAATGTGAGTTTATATTTATTTATTTACTTATTTATATTTACCTTGAGCCAGGAAGGTACAGATAATTGTATTTCCTGTTACCAGTTTACCCATTTATCTCTGAGGGCCGACACTGCTCTCTGGTTGATTTTTTTCACTAAGTGGTACAAACTGATGTTACCATTTGAAAGTTCTAAGATGTCTTACTGCTGGGACAAAACTTCTGACTAAAAACAGCTTATGGGAAGAAATGGCTTATTTTTGAGAGGTGGTTTCAATGGCAGGGGGGCGTGGAAGAGCAAAAGCTGGGCATCACATACTGCCACAGCACCTAGAAAGTAGCAGCAAGGGTGAGCTGAGCTCTGGCACAGGGGTTTTTGCAGTCAGGTTCTCATTGCTGGCAGAAATAACCTGACCAAGAGCAGCTTTTAGGTAAAAAGGGTTTATTTTGGCTTACAGACTCAAGGGGAGGCTCCATCATGGCAGGGGAAAATGACGGCATGAGGAGAGGGAAGACATCACCCTCTGGCCAACATAAGATGGATAATAGCAATAGGAGAATGTACAAACACTGACAAGGGGACATTGGCTATAACACCCATAAGCTCACCCCCAACAATACACTGCCTCCAGGAGGCTTGAAATTCCAATTGGCATCAGCTGGGGAGACTAGCATTCATAATATCTAAGTTTATGGAAGACATCTAAATCAAACCACCACATTAAACTGATAGCCATCCATGATGTAAAATGCAATGTAGTCATCCAACTTTGAAAGTCCCCATAGATTTTATCTATTCTAATGAGGTTCAATCATTCCCACAGTCCGAGATCTTTTGACTGAGCCACAATTCCAAACCTGCCCCCCCAAAAAAAATCCCATAATGGTACAGAAAAACACTCATAATGCAAAAGATGGCACTGGGCATATCAAAGAAATACACAAGCAATACAAAATTTAAACAGGGCAAACATCAAACTCTGTAGCTCCAAGTCCAACAACTCTAACCAGTGATAAGTCTCCAAGTCCAATACTTCTAATCAGCATCAAGTCACTGGAGTTCCAGTTCCGCCCCTCCAACTAGGTGACTCACAGCCCTGCAAAATTTCATCTGGGGCCAGCAGCTCTCCTTGGCAGCCATCTCATGGTCCTGTCATCTCCAGTGGTTCTCTACTGCAATCCATGATTCATCTTCACAGCTCCATCAGGTCTCTATGTAGGCATCTAGCAAACCTGCTTCACACTGCCCTTGACCATTTCTAAAACATAAGACCATGTTGCAAACTCAATGACCCTCTCTTTCCATCATTTCTTATACTCTGCAATACCAGATAGGAGCCAATTTCTAATCCAGGAGAGAATAAAGCAGACTGAAGGACAGGACACTCTTTGAGCACTCAGGCCCCTTCAAAATAGTCTACATTCTTCTTATTGCCCTAGTGCAGATTAGCTGGTCCAATCACAAAGGTTGTAATCTCAATTGCAGCTGAACAGGCAGAAGTTTCAGCCCAAAGATTTCACTTTGTCATATCCATCTGCTCACACCAGTCAATTTCTATGCAATACAACCCTGCACAAATTCTCAGGACACGGGCATAACAGCAAGTCTCATACAAACTGCTTCTAGCCCAGTCCATGCAAAGCTCTTTCTCACCTTCATAAGCCAAACATCACAGTCCATAGTTCTTATTGCATTCAAGTCTTTCATCTCTGACCAGAATAGTCCATCAAGCTGTACTTATAGCACTGCAAGGCATCTTAGGCCAAGGTTCAAATCCTTCCACATTCCTCTTGAAAATCAGCTGCAAAAGGCCAAAGCCACACAGTCAGGTGTCTAGCAACAACCCCACTCCTGTTACCAAACCTTACTGTTGCAGTCAGGTTTGCATTGCTGGCAGAAATCATCCAACCAAGAACAGCTTTTGGGGAAAAAAAAAAAAGGGTTTATTTTGGCTTACAGACTCAAGGGGAAGCTCCATGATGGCAGGGGAAAACGATTGCATGAGCCGATAGTGGACATCCCCCTCTGGCCAACATAAGGTGGACAATAGCAATAGGAGAGTGTGCCAAACTCTGGCAAGGGAACACTGGCTATAACACCCATAATCCTGCCCCCAACAATACACTGCTTCCAGGAGGCTTTAAATTCCAATTGCATCAGCTGGGGAGACTAGCATTCAGAATAACTAAGATTATAGGGGACACCTGAATCAAAGAACCACAGGGGTCTTGAACTATAAAAACCCCAAGGCCTACCCTAAGTGATACACCTACTTTATCAAGGCTCTACCTCCAACATTGCCAGCAGCTGAAGATTCAGTATGTGGCTTAATCACAAAACCTACAGGCTCTAGGGGACATTTCACATTCAAGCTATGACATACTTCTTTATGTATCTACTTTCTCTCCCTAACTCCTTGCTTACCCTAAGAGGAACACAGATGAAGGATAAGGTCACATTGTAGGGATTAAGTTTCTATTTTCAGTTCTAGTTGTGTCAGTGAATTTAAGGAAATGGAATTTTGTACTTTTTTTTTTTTTTTCATTTTTTCGAGGTAGGGTCTCACTCTGGTCCAGGCTGACCTGGAATTAACTATGTAGTCTCAGGGTGGCCTAGAACTCTCGGCGATCCTCCTACCTCTGCCTCCCGAGTGCTGGGATTAAAGGCGTGCGCCACCACACCCGGCCTGAATTTTGTACTTTTAAAACAAATATTTTAGAAATAGAAAGAGTTACTGTTCATTGAATTTTGCCTTGTAAATACAAAAAATAAATCTCAATCCTAATAATAGAGCTTTTATGAATATACTGTTTATGCAGTATGAGATATTCAAACCAAAAATCTGAATTGTACCTATATCTTTTCTAATAGCAAATTTGAAACTATGTTTATGTTCTATAAAGCATAACACAAAAAATTTATTATGCTTGCTGGTCTTCCTAAAATTTTAACTTAGTATTATAATATTGTACTATTTTGAATTTCTATTAAACATCAAAATATTGTAATTCTTCTTGTAGCAGTAGCCATTTAAAATTATGTGAGTGACATGCAAAAATTTTATTATAAATTCATTAAAAATTCATTTAAAGTAGTTTTATACATTTTTTGTTATTGAAGATGTATGGAAAGTGAACATATGCTTGAATTCAAACTCATTTTTTGTACGTTGAGGGTGCCCCCACTGGAACTTCCCAAGTCACCAACAACTGTACATCACACCTATTGCTGATGTGGGCCCTATTGGACAGTTGTCAAAGAGGACAGGGAATCATGTACCATCCTGTGTTAACTCACATCAAAGGAGATGAAGTTTTAATTTTAAATTAAAAAAAAAAAAAAAAAAAAAACTTCTGAGGCAAGCCCAGCACACTGGCCCAGCACACTATATATATATTAAAATATATATATATATATATATATATATATATATATATATATATATATATGAGAGAAAGTGAGAGAGAGTGAGAAAGAGAAAGAAATGGCCCACCAGGGCCTCCAGCCACTGTAATGGAACTCTGGATGTGTGTGCCTCCTAGTGTGCATGTGTGACCTTGTGCACTTGCATCACCTTGTGATTGGCTTACATGGGACCTGGAGAGTTGAACATGGCTCTTTAGGTTTCACAGGCAAGCACGTTAACCGCTAAGCCATCTCTCTAGCCTGAGACGAAATTTTAATAAAATCTAACAACACTCTATCTTTGTATAGGAAGTAAAACTGTTTCCTAGGGGGATATTTCAGCACATTTGAGAAATAATGGACCCATCAATACTCACATATTTTGTGATTGTAATAGAGAAATAAATAATAAATTTTGCTTGGTTTGGAGTCCTGAGGAATAATAAAAAAGAATTTCTAAGATTTCTTTAGTCACATGACAATAAAGCACAATGCTCTCTAGAATCTGAGAGACATGGGCTAAGATGAAGAGAATGTTTGTCACTGACACTGTCAGCACTACATAAGTTTACTTTGCAGTAGCTAATCCTGTAAGTGGGGAGGGGGGCATAAGGGACATGGAGCAAAAACTGCAATAAACGAAACAAAGCAAGTAGAAATACAAATCAATTTGGATCAACAGAGCACTTATCCCACATCCAAGCATTTAGATCATAGTTTTGGTCCTAATGAAGGCCCGTTTACCACCTGAAGCATAGAAGGGTAGGATTATCACTATAGGCTTCCAATTATGAATGTCATTGATTTTCAATGAAAACAAAGGAAAGAAGGGAGGTGGGGAAGGAGGGAGTGATGGAAGAGAAAACATTAAAAGTCTAATTAACAAAATATATGAGAAAACAACATTTTTTTGGAGTGTCAAGACTAACAAAGACTCCAAAGCAAAACAATGATATGCAATAAAGCCAAACAACACAACTGAGTTTTAATGAAAATGACAAAAGGACCACCCAAGCAACCTCTATTAAATGAAAGAGTTAAAACTGCATGTTTTGTAATGGTTTGCATAAATAATTGCTGAAATATATCTTGTTTACATGAGAAACAATATATGAATTAGTTCTATCGTTAGCTTTTCCATTGGAGGAAGTGTATTTTAACAATGTGCTCAGGCTGGGGAAGTGACTTAGCAATTAAGACACTTACCTGCAAAGTAAAAGGTTCGATTCCCCAGGACCCACAAAAGCCAGATGCACAAGTTGGTGCAGGCATCTGAAGTTTGTTTGCAGCAGCTGTATGCCCTGATATGCCCATTCTCTCTATATATCTGCCTCATTCTCTCTTTTTCTCCCTTAAATAAATAAATATACAATGGTTTGCATCTTAAAAATATGCCTTATTGAACAACAAGGTGTAAATGATGTATCTTTGAGTATATAGTTGCTACTTGCAACACTATATGTCAATTTCAGTAGGTCCCTGGTGTTCTTGGAATAAGATGGGAATCCTGCTATCCATCACCAGCAATAGTGGGTGAATAGTTGAAGAAATGGTGAGATAGGATAAGAAGGTTCAGAATAATCTCTGGCTCAAAGCAGTCACTCAATGAATAGTAAAAACATATCAATTCCACTGTTATGTTAAATACTAACAATAAAAATAATGTAGAAATTAAACAATCTGAAAAATATATTCATTCAAATTATGTAAATATATTCCTTAATTTTCTTCTAAACTATGGGATTCTCAACTATTATGTAAGGTGAAATACAGCTGTTGAAAACATTCATTAATTCAAAAGGATGGGAATAAAGAAAAGCAGCAAAGTACAGAACTGCATAGTTTTCACATACGAGGAGTGTGACCAAAGAAACACCTTAAACAACTAGGAAAAATCTGCATTACTTAATAGAGCAGGGAACCTATTAAGAGCAGTCCCCGATCCAGTTTAATTAGGCTAACTACAGGTAAGGGAGTGCTATGTACAGGAAGGAGCATTAGGTGTGAATTCTCCCTGTACCTCTTGCATCTCTGACCCTCTACTGTGACAGTGTTAAAGGTATATAGTGGAGCTCTTGACTTTAACCTGACAGTGCCCTTTCCAGAATTAAATGAATTCAGGCTTCAACACCACTGGAGTTAAACTCCAGCAGTGGTCCTGGGCTGTAAAAGAATTAACAAATTACCTCTTTTCTTAATTATTATTCCAGATAACAACAGATTATGGCAGGTAGATTTGAAACTTCAGCTTTAATTGCTGCCATATAAAAACTGGTGTGCTCTATGTGACTGGAAGAAAAGATGTCCTGTCCAGTAATCATGCAGTGTCAGTGTGGAGAAATGTGCCTTAAAATGCTGCTGGAATGAGAAACTAGAAGGTAGATGAAATATTGCTATTTTTTTCATCTGTGTGGTTACTTGATTGTAACTCTGATATACTCTCCCCAAGTATTTTGAGTGTTGCAAACAGATGTGCAAATAAAATCAGATTTTGATTTCTGTCTCTTCTCACATATTGATTTCAGGAATTAAGCAATACTTTAACCCACAAGGGGGAAGAAAACAAAAGAGAAAAGTTTTCTCATCTGCCCACTCACATGTCTATTCACAGATGCAAAATATGAAAGAACTAACATTGACTTCAACACAGTGTGTTTAGGAGGAGTCAGAAATTTACCTGACACAGTATTAAGCGAATATTTTAAGACTATATTGGAAAAGAAAATGCAGTTTATCTTTAGTAGTTTAGGGTATATTAATGTGCTTAATTCATGAAGTTTCTTTTCTCCATTTTTAAGGAATTGACTCATCTTTAATGTGACATTTTAACAGGAGGAAATTATTTTACAAATGCCTGAGTAAAGCAGTCATGAGAATTTAGCAGAAAAAGAAGACAAAACAGTAACAACAAAAAAGCAGAACATTGTAAGAACTGAGATTTTGTTGTGGGAAATTGGGTAATAGCTGTTATAAACAACATGAAAGGTTAGAAATTAATAATCAAAACCTCTTAGACCATGCTAGAGATGACATTGGTTTTTATTAGAATGCCCAAATGGTATGTAGGAAAAATAAACTGTTCCAAGGAGAGTAGAGAAAATAATTATTACAAATTAATGCCAAATAATATTCTAAATCATAATGTGATATGTATATATGTTTACATACATCTCATTACACTTTTACTATAAACAGTTGCTTGTCTATAGTTCTCTGTACATATCTCCTTAAAACATTGTGACTGTAAATCAAGAAAAATAAGAATGGTTGTGAAGTCATACAAAGAACTAATTTTCACATTAAAGACCCTGTAGCTAAGTGGAGGAGGGCAGAACATCTCAGACTTGCTCAGCATCTTCTCAGTGGCATTATCAAAGAATATTCTCTTGAGCATCAATTTCAGTGACCCTTACACTCAGAGTGCTTTACATTTCAGTGGTTACACATTTGCTTTCACTAATTTTCAAATAAAAACATTGTTTATATCTTTTTCTGATTTTTACCTAAATATAAATGCCCAATGTCAATACCAAGGTCATAGATGTTACGTTCATTATTCGTCTAATCTCTGATCCTCCACCTGAAATATGCCTGTATCTGCTAGTAGAGGAATAAATAGATTCCATAACTATAAATTTATGATCATGTAATAATGACATTATGACTTATCAGTTTATTTCAAAGACTTTCACCTAAAACAATGAGTATTTTACCTGTCTGTACGAAATGACAAATGTTCAACAAGTGTTTTCTGTGCACCTCCTCTGTGCTGTAAATGATGCTGGAAATTTGGGAAGGATGCAAGAAACACAGGACATAGTTCATTTCCCCTACAAGAAATGGAAATATTGCATAGATTTACACATTATTGCTGAGAGACTGGAGGAAAATCCATGATAGAGACATATGTGCCCTGACAAAATATGCAATTAGGTCTCCAGGCGTGTCTCTAGTGAATACTAAGGGAGAAAGTCGAAATACACTAAAGCAGATGCACTTGTCCAATTCACTCATTGAAAGCAAGTGTTAGAAGATGCTCATTGGTGAACTCTGCTTGCGCATGGTAAGTGCAGGCTGAGCTAGATAGACATGTGTACTGGAAGAAAACATTATAATATAATGTAAGCTAAATCTTACACCAAAAGGAATAGTATTTTCTAACAATATTAAAATTGCAGATTGAAAAATTATTAATTGTGGGATGAAAATTTTAGAGTTTTGCACCAAAAAAAAATCTCATAAAACCAAGTTTATAAAATGAAAAGAAAGGAAAATGCATCACTAGGGAAGCCTACAGTTCTATTGCAGGGGCCATTACTAGCATATTATCGTCTATATTGACTAAGAATAATGGGCTTTTTAACTTTAATAAAAAGCACGGAAGCACATAAATACCATTCAACATGTAAGGAGTGTGGTAAATAAGACTGGGCTCCTTGTGAAAGGGCTTTATGACGCAGTTGTTTATTCGGGAAAACAAAATTGTTTCCTGTGTCTGTTAACAAGCCTCGCTTTGTGCCGCACCGACCGCTGTGGGGCTGACTCTTGCTTGGAACCATTTCACACTAATTAGAAATAAGAGAAAAGGCGGTGTTCATAAGTGCCGTGGCTCTTGGTCCCTTTGTACAGCTCTCCCCCAAAATTAACTCGGTTGTAACCCTGCGTGAATAATAGCTTTGTGGCAATAGTTGAGAGAAATATATTGTTAATGATTGCCATCGTGCTGGGCAAAATGCTGGGACAAATTTTACATAACAGTGCAAGATGTCATGGAAAGGCAACTGTGTGAGTCTTTGAAAGACAGTTTGCAGTTCTGTTTTGTGCTAAAATCACAAACAGGTAAGAACAAAATTTTGTGGTTAAAAATTGTTTAAAATTTTACAATTACATTTATAGTATGCTAATACCAAATGGTGAGGTAGAACTAGCTAAAATGCAATATATTTCCAATGACATATGAACACTACAAAAATGGGCATTTTAGTTTGATCTCCATAAATCACTCAAATATATAGGTGGTAGCTATAGGTAAGAAACCTGAGGAACAGAGACTGGATAAAATATGCCATGCATGCTCATTACAGCTCAGGGATAGAAAGGAAAGGGTGCACTGAGCAGCTTTTTTTTTTTTTTTTTTTTTTTTTTTTTTTTTTTTTTGAGAAAGAAATGTAGCCATGGAATCTAGGACTTGGCCTATCACATAGTCTAGAGGTTTCCTGTATGAGACCAGCTTTCTATACCTTGCAGCTCTCAGACTGTGTACAGGAACTACATACTTTTTCCTGTGCTCTTACATCTCCTTCAAGAAACATAGGTTCAGAAAATGGAAATGAACAACATGACTAGACACCCTGCATGGCACCTTCAGTCCTATTTGCTAATCTGAGCCACAGGAGAGAGAGATGTTGAGTTCTGGATGCTAAACCATCAATAAAACACAACGGAATCAACAGTACATAGAATATTTTATCCACTTAACATTTTATTGCTGTTATTGTTGTTTATGTTGATAAGGATTGAAGCTTTTGATAAACAATGAAGAGTAGTCCTTCTTTCTGGCTTCAGGCAACACTTTGTTTAAGATTAAAAAAACATATGACTAATTTGAATATTGTGCTATGGACGCACAAATCAGAAAATGCTTCATAGTCAGGTAAAATGTAAGAGAAGTTTTGGGTTATAAGAAGAAAAGAAGTGTTTATTAACATTCTTTTATCTATCCATACTTAAATTAGATGACAAAAGGTACCTTTATTTTCATGATTTCCAAATAAGAGATCAACCAGAGTCTATAAATTATTGAATATACAGAAAAATAGAATATATACACAATGGACTATTTGAGACCAGTAACCAGAATGAAATCCTGTCATTTATAGAAACATGGAAGGAGTTGGAGAATACAAGGTTAAATCAAGTGAGCTTGCATTCCTATATAGAAACATAAAAAGATGATCTCGTAGAAGAAAAGAGTGGAATCATAGTTATGAGAGGCTACAAATGGAAGAACATTTTTGATAGCAGGTAACAAAGTAGAGTTAGGTAAGAGAAATAAATTGTAGGAGTATAGTTAACAATTTGTTTTACATGTAGTTAAAAAATAGAAGAGGAAAAGCTCATTACCTCTATTTCATTATTACATGTTATATTCATGTGTATCAAATTTTAACACAAAACTCTACAAGTATACAAATTCTTATTTTAAAAAATGTCTAAAAGACAGCTGGAAAAATCATTTACTGGCTAAGGTACTTGCCTGTAAAGCCAAAAGACCACAATTTGATTCTCCAGGACCCATGTAAGCTAGATGCACAAGGTGGCACATGTATCTGGAGTTTGTTTCCAGTGGCTGGCCTCCCTGGTGCACCCATTCTCTCTCTTTCTATTTCTCTCTCTCTCTCTCTCCCTCTGTCTCTCTCTGTCTCTCTCTGTCTCTCTCCCACTCTTGAAAATAAATAAATAAAATTTAAAAAATAAAGTCTAAAAGACATTTCAAAAGTGGCATTATTTCCTAATGAATTTAAACATAAGAGTTTCAGGAGTGTATATTTTAAGTGATGTAGATAAAAGCATGCCTCAACAATGAGGGATCATATTATTTCTCCACACTGTATTTCATACAGTATTCATTAGCAAATATCCCAGTTCAATTCCTTTCATTACAAAGGTGCTGACAGCCTACTCAATGCTTTATAGTCTAGAAAAAGTATATACAAATGAGTTGATAATCATAGCTAAGGAAATTACAATTAGTTGCTAGAAATTGACATCAAAATATATTTGAAATAGGTGGAAACTTAAAAGGCTTTTAAGGTACAAATAAAGTAGATATTTATTTAATTAGAAATCAGCATATTATTAAGAAAAAATCCAGATGGCTATAGCCCAGACATATTTTTACAGGCATGGAAAAACATCACAGTTTGATATGAGAAAAGAAAAAGTGTAAATTATTAAGCTAATAAGAGATAGGCAAAGTGCCTTAAGTCAAGTGAGGTGGTGGTGTTCCACCTCAGGCCTTCTGATTAACTCTGCTTATATTGTGCCACAGCATCATTTGGGTGTGGGGGAGGGGGTGTTTTCTTATATTTTTGTGAGTCAGAATGAGACACTCAAATTGGGAAGTATTTTTACTGTGGTTGTTTTGTGGAAATTATATGCCCTATTCAAAATATTTTAAGAAAAAAACCTATTTCTTTTAAATATATTTTTTAAATGCACATTCAGGAGGTGCTGGCATGTTTGGGGTCTATGGACTCAGACCAGAAGTCAACAAAACTGAGGACAACCAAAATCAATCAACAAGACAAGAATAAATACCTGACTCCCTGACAAGAAATGAACCACCTCTTGCTCATCATCTAGAATGCAGGTGAAACCACAGAGAAATTGGCGAGATGAGCAAGACTGCTGCTTCCATGGCAAATCTGACAACCAGTGCCAGGCTGATGAAGACAGACACTGAGGATACTCAAAATGCACCAAAGCAGAAATCCAAAACCTGCTGAGAGCTCAATATTAAGTAGATTTAAAGAACATCCACAAAGGCTCAGAAAATTTTGTGGAAGAGGGGGCAGAAAGATTCTAAGAGCCACAGGGTTAGGGGGAATATTCAGAGGCATTGCCCTGTCCACTCCAATGACTGCTGTTCTCACAAGTCATAACCCACAACCCCATTGTGAATACCAGCAATCCCACTGAGGAGAGCCCTCAGTGGAATGGCGGCGGGGAAGAGGGAAATTGTGGTACTAACATATGATATGTCCATACAAAGGTTCTACTTAATTAAAAAAAATCGCTAAAGGAAAATAAAGTTACTAGGATTGGTCTCAACAGAAACAAATACATTTTCAAATGTCCTGAAATCTTAGACCCTGTAATTATATTCTCCATTAGGTAAAAATTTATATTAACCTTAATAATGATATTACTGATGAAATATTTTAAATGATACATAAGTTCTCTTTTACAATATTCACTTATTTACATTCTATTTAACACTATTATTTTATGTTCAATTTTATTGTGATGATACATTGATTTTATAACATGTATTTTATAACTGTGCAAATTCTTTGCAAATGAACCCAAATCTTTAAAAGATTCTTTCTTATCAATTGATATTTTGTTATTTAACTATGTTGTTAAAAATGAAATATACAGTCTTATATTTTATTATTTATAATAGTTCCTTACTCTGTCTCAAGTCTTCTTGGTGGCTTGGTATCACTCCTTTCTTCCTTATTAGTACACAAAACATGTCTTGTACAACCTACCACAACACTTTAACTTTCTTTATATCAATTGAAAGGGGAGTGGAAAAAAATTGTCCAACAGGATAAATAATTTTCTCTTTCACATTCTTGTCACAAAATGATCAGCCCCATCTCTTCTCATTTTTTCTTAGTGAGAAGCCATTGTCTCATTTCAGGTGGAATTGAGCCAACATATTTTCCAATGATTCAAAAATGAATGGGTGGCACTTTCTGTCTTTGCTTTTTATCTTATGGATAGTAATTTTAGTACAAATTCGTTATTGAAACGTTGTGTGCCAGCTACTGTAATATTTGCTATAAGAAATATGAAGTCAGTATGATAAATATTCTGATCTACAGAAATAGAGTATTATTATGTAATCATCATGGATATTTACAGAATTATGTATGTGTATATTTTGAATTTATAAGTTCTAACGTTTTGTATAAATTTTAATGATCTGACACATATATATAATTAATAGTAATTCAGAAAGGGTAGAAATTATGGTTTTAATAATTAGGAAAGAATTAGGTATCAGCATAAGTGTCATTCAAATTTTATTTCCTTAATCATTTGGATATAAATAATAACAAATCTGAAATAATGATTTTACTTTATAATTTAAATTTTTATACCATAGTTATATGTTACAAATAAACATATATGTTGATTTCAAAAGAAGTTATTGGCTTTGACAATCCAACATGATACTAAATAAGTAAAACATTAAAATAATTTTAATAAGGAAAAATGCACATATTTTGAAACTAAATTATTGCATATGTTAATATACTGAAAATTTGAAGGTATAATTCATATTTTATATTAACTCATTAGATTAAGATGTATATCAAAGGTAGTCTTTCAGTAAAAATATTCTTTTTCAGAATTCAGTATCCTTTTCTATGAAGTTAATATTTCGAACAGTACATTTATAGTAAACATATTTATAACTTAACGGTATTCAGATAAATGTTCTCTCAGAGGAGCACTGTTGACTATTAACATAGTTCACTCTAATTTTCATGTGAAATTGCAATTTTGCTGACAAGTTATTGAGATTGATTATTTCAATTCAATTAAATGCTCCTGGTTTAAAGGAAGGCATTAGGGAAATTTTTGTTTTGAAGGCTTGTTCCAACCTTCAGTTTTGAAGGGCTATGATGTTTCTTTAAGGAATAATACATAAGGGGAAGAGACAAAGTTAAGCCATACTTAAAGTTCATTAATATAAATTTGCAAATTTAAAGCAAATAACTCTTTAACCTCAACTTTAAGCACGAAGAGCACATAGAACAGACAAAACTGTGTCATAGCACTTCAAATAATTCAAGTTTTATGTCATTTCAGTGAATCTATAACAATGTCACTTTCAGACTAACAAAAGAGAAAAGCATGGAAGATGCTGGAAGGCAGGTCAGTACAAAGTCAACTTAACTTTTTACCGATGAAAATTGCCAAATGTGTCTTCCAGAGCAGTAACAAGTTAGTACAAGGAAGATGTCCATCAGGTAGTGTCCTACAACCCAAGGCCATTCTTAGCTGCTTGGTGAAGCAGGTAGTTGTGTGGCCCCAATTGTGCAAACTCTGGAGGCAAGCTGGCCATGTTCAGGACTATTCTGCCCCTTATCTGACATCTTGGGCAGGACAGTTAGCAACAAAGTTTCAGATTTCCCATCTGTAAATTGGTTTCCTGAAAGAACCTACATAGCCCAGTTGAGTAATAATTCTTATTATTTATTAATATCATTATTAATATAATATTTCCCCACGCAAACAATATTAACCATGACCAAAAATATCCATTAAAATCGATTTATATAAAATTTGCTTTAGATAAACTCGTTAAAGTTATGGTTTAGAATGTATATATTTTCTAATGTTCAAATTAACACACAAAAAAACTTTAATTTAAAAATCTCTCAGTACTTAGTACAGTTTATCTCAGTCCCAAGAAGAAAACCATATTTCACTTTAAAAATTGAGTGGAGGCCTGAAGAGATGGAAAGGCTCTCAAAGTGCTTGCCTGAAAAGACCATCAACAACAAAGTGGGGCATGAATCTGGAATTTGTTTGCAGTGGCTAGAGGCCCTGGCACACCCATTCTCTCCCTCTCTCTCTTCCTCCTTTCCTCTCTCCTTTCGTCTCTGCTTCCCTCCACCACCCATCTGTCTCTGTGCTTCCAAAAAAACAAGTATATATAGAATTGAATGGAAAAGAGTTCATTGGAACAAACATTTGATAAATACATTTTCCTTGGAAACATGGCTTTAAGATTGGATTCATAAAATAGTCTTTTGTGCTATACTGATAAAAGTTATAATGAATGTTAACTCCAGTCTTCCAAATAATTAATCTGATAATTAAAAAACAATTGCAATAATGAAATATAAACAAGAATTCTGCT
Organism: Orientallactaga sibirica; assembly: GCA_036365145.1. Lineage (NCBI taxonomy): Eukaryota > Metazoa > Chordata > Mammalia > Rodentia > Dipodidae > Orientallactaga > Orientallactaga sibirica. The sequence goes on from JAEOAD010000001.1 coordinate 61,641,340, forward strand.
CTTTTCTATATAGATTCAAAGAAAGATTTTCCAAGATGAGAAATTGTGGGCCCAAGAGTACTTGACTCACATTATGCTTCTGAGAGTTAGTTACAGTTCTTAGGACAGAACCCACATTTATTGATTTAGGAGAATTGACTTTTTGTGTTTATAGTTCTTATTAAATTTTGTAAGGGAGTATTTATTTTGAATTATATTTTCACTATTCTTTTTATTTTCACTAAACTAATAGGTTCCATAAATTTCTTTTATCACATTGGCTTTTAGTGTTTTATTATTTTTATATAAATAAGAAAAATTAATTATTGTCAAAAGATAACATTAATAAATTACAATAATGCATATATTAGCTACTTCAATGTTTTAGCAATTAGTCATTTCTATTTTGTAGGAAAATTCAGGAAATATTTTTGTAGAATCTGAGTAGTTCTGGCTGACTCTAAAGGATTCCAGTACAAGCTTGTTAAACCAGAATAGTGCCTGTAAAAATTGTAGGTGTAAATGGTAGAAATAACAATGATTAAAAAAAGAAAATAATGACATGTACTTATATTCATGATTTCATTAAGCTGTCTTTCTAAAATTTGTTTCATGATGTTATATTGAGATGCTCATAAAAACTTGTTTGAAAAATGTGTAAGGTACTTGGTTCAATGCTAAGTAAATGTACACACACACACACACACACACACTTTTTTTTTTTTTTTGGTTTGTTTTTTGAAGGTAGGGTCTCACTGCAGCCAGGCTGACCTGGAATTCACTAGGTAGTCTCAGGGTGGCCTTGAACTCATGGTGATCCATCTACTCCTGCCTCCCAAGTGCTGAGAATAAAGGCGTGTGCCACCACACCCTGACACATACAAATTTTTAAGAAAAAAAGTAATTTGACACTTCATCTTAAATTCAGACATAGTAAATTTCCTGAAATTCATATATGTTTCAATGCTTTTCAAATTTATGCATAGTGGCCCATAGTTAGAAACCCTCTTTCATTTTTGGTTTCTAGTTTAGTTTTTCAATTCTCCTCTATGCATTATAATGCTAATTGTTATTGACAGGAAAGGCCCTATGATAGAACTGTTTTCTATGTATATATGACCACCATTACAGAAGAATTAATTATATTGCAGTTAATGAATGGCATTTCATTGAGTAAATACTTGATGAGAACACTATATTCAAATTTGAAAAATCAAAGTATACTATAGTACTTCTTGAACTTATGAATGAATATTCTCATTAAAAATTATTAATAGTTTTAGACTCAATGTTTTAAATATACAGAGATTTTTTGTGCTCTTGTCTCTGCATTCCCTATTGAGGTTGTACTGCCAAAGTTCATTGCAAATGACTTATTTCACATAAGCCTTACTTTTTCATTTAATTCATTTGAATTTAACAACTTTTTAAAGTGGGGATGAAATCAGTTTTTTGTTCACAAACTGTGTATTGATCCCAGTGTTTCAAAAGTCCTAAAAATATTTTTGGAGACAAGCCTAACAGACTAGTCTTCTTTTATGTGAGAGAGTGAGATGGAGAGAGCAAGAGAGAGAATGGTAAGTCAGGGCCCCAGCCACTAAAATTGAAGTCCAAACACTTGTGCATTGTGTGCATGTGTGACTTTGGAAGTTGTGTCACCTTGTGTATCTGGCTTAAGAGGGGCCTGGAGAGTCAAACATGGGTCCTTATGCTTTGCAGACAATCCTCTTAACAGTTAAGCCATCTCTTCAGCCTCTAAAATATTTTTTGATATTATGTTCCTGCATCTTTCAGAATAGCCAGTATCAAATCAAATGTGCTCATTTGTGATGTCTGTGAGTCTATATAAGGGTATCTAAAGAAAACCACCACCACCAATAGCTGACTAGCATAGTCTATGGACCTGTAACTCCCAAAAGATTCCAAGCTGTGAAGGTGATAATGCAACACACACAACTTGAGCCTTTCTCAAATAGAAGGGTAAATGCATTGATGTACACAAAGCCAAATTGCATTTTTGTCTTATGTATCTTCTCATTGCTAGGATCAAGTTCCCAACCAGAAGAAGCTTATAAAAAGGGCTTACTTTGACCATCAATTTCAAGGGGCAGTACCTCATGGCAGGGGAAGCCTGGCACAAGCAGGAAAAGTGTCACACCATCACATCAGCAAGGAGAAAGTAGTGAGAGGGCCCAAAGCAAGCAGGATTGGGCTGTAACAACTTAAGGACCTGCTTGAGTGACACACTTCCTCCAAAAAGGCTCCTTAAGTATCCACATCCTTCTCAAACAGCACAACCAAATGGGGATTACACATTTAAACACATTAGCCTATAGGAAATATTTTCCACTGAAAGCATCACACCATATATGAAGTTTGGTACACTTCCATATCCTTTTGAACAACTTTGTGTAGGAAATCCAAGTAGTAGCCAAGAATTACTAATAGTATGTATGAAAGACCCTCATCATAGGAGTTACCCTGTGATGGGCTAATGGTAAACTTCCATTTCCTAGGCATTGTCTCCATTCAATGCAGTAATTCACCTTAATGTCAAAGAATTCAAAAATGCATAACCATTAACTCTGATCCTTATTATGAACATAGATTGATCAATTCAATAATATACCCAGCTAAATATATGAGCTGAAGTTCTGTAAACAGTGTCAAAGGAGTAACTCCAACTTTTTTTTTTCTAGATGAGGTCCCCTTCTGGCCTTGGATGCACTGTGTAGCCAAGGATGACATTGAATTTCTGATTATCTTGCCTCCACCTACTGAGTGCTCAGTTCTGAGATTAAAGATGTGTGCCACCACCCCAGTTTCAACTCCAATTATTGAAAAGCAAGTAAGCAACAGTTTTCCTTTTTTACAGTTTTAATATAGTTTAATTCTTAACCCAATGTTGTATAGATGTTACAATATTATTATATTTATATTCTGTAAATTAAGTAAGCATATTCAAGATCTGGGTATTAAAATTATATATCTAAATGGAAATTGGAAATTTAAATTATGAAAAAATAATATAGTTTTGTCTGAGAACAAGTATTTGAAATCTAATCTAGTCTATATATCACAAGATGTTAGCCAGATATTTACCATGCACCTCCATCTTCAGATAAAGTTATCAAAGATGATTAATTTATCCTTATATTCCTTTTTATAAATGCCACATAAAATGTATATCAATTATTTTTGCTAACTCTATCAAATGTCTTGTCTGAGATAATTATTTCCATCCCTTTCCTGCACATTAGTTCATTATATCATTTGAAATCCAGTTTCTGCCACAGAAATTATTTTAAGACCACTATTTTCCATTCTTTCTTGGCTGAATACATTTTGCTCAGAATAAAAGTCATAGAAAAAAGTCCTTGGCTGCATAAAAGTCCTTTGTTGGTGCTTTTGAACTCCCTAGTCGTGGACTACAAAGAGTCCAGCGCTCTGCCTCTCACCCCTGTAGAACAGAAACGGGGCCTTTTGTGGATCTTGATATACAGGATACATTACTGAGTGCCTTTAAAAGCTTTGTGAACCTTGATGGAAATCATAGGTGAAAATGACAGTTCAAATGTCTGGTCTGGGTTTAAAAGATCTATGGTAATATATTTTTCTTCATAACAGATGCAGATAAAATAGTGAGAGTTGTTCTACCAGTAAAAGCAGGCTCAGACTTACGGTCAGCACTTTGTACTTCCCAAAGCCATAACCCAGTGGACTTGGGAATCAGACTTACCCAACAGAGGTGTTACTAGGAGTAAGGAAACATGCTTTTGCTCATCAGGACTGGTTCATCAATGTCTTTTAACTCTGAGATGAATTTTGCATTGGTATGACCTATTCAATAATATAACCATTATCAATCATGATTCAAATATTTATATAATGCCTGAACATATTTGGACTATTAGTGCTTAAGACAATTCCTTGATCCTACAGGAGTCTGTTATGTTGGTTGTATTGAAAATGAAATAACTTTTTTGAGTTGTGTGCCAAAAGACTCATGTAGTGAAGCAGAGGTTCAATGAATGCTTAAAAAATTAAAAAAAAAATTGTTATACAGAATGGACATGCCCTAATTTGTAGGATAATTGAGAATATGTAGGTTTCGAAGGAGGAAATCAGACCATGAGGGAAAAATAAAAACATTAGTAATTCCTCCTGAAGTCCAGTCATGAGCAAATGAGTCAGAGCTTAAGGTCTTTGGAGAAGTCAAGCACATCACAACTGTACCAGACTCCTCATTGGAGCTCATGGCCAGAAACAGTGTGCCATGAAAGGCCAAGACTGCCTTTGTTCACTGCCCGTTTTGATTGGCAGTTTTGTAGCCCTATAGGTAAGCACCTCTGGGTGGGCCTAAGGTCCTTGATGGTAAACTGGGCTATCAGTAAGTGTGACAATCTCGGGATTAGAGCAGGGAAATCTGAGGACAAACTGAGCCCCTGGGATTGTCTGTGTTCACTTATCAGTCCAGGTGACCCATGAACTCCTTGATGATATGCAGATTTGCGGAGCTGGAAGCTTAGGCATGGTGTGTAGAATGCAAAATGTCTTTCACATACTCATGTGTTTGCACATATGGTCTCCATCTAGGAAGGTTATGGAATCTTAGGAGGTTGAGCTTTGCCAGAGGAAGTGGGTCCACTGAGGGCAAGCCTTGGAGTTTGATACCCTGGCCCTATTTCCTGTTCACCCTCTGATTTATTCCTTCCAATAAGACTAAATGAAATGCCATGCCTTTTTGTGCAACAAAATATCTTTTTTTCTTTTTTGATTTTTTTTAGAGGTAGGGTGTCACTCTAGCCCAGGTTGACTTGGAATTCACTCTGTAATCACAGGGTGGCTTTGAACTCATGGTTATCCTCCTACCTCTGCCTCCAAAGCCCTGGGATCAAAGACAATGCCCCACCACACCTGGCTCAAAAAAATCTTTTGAAACAGTATGCCAAAATTAGCATCTTTACTATCCTAAGCTGTTTCTGGTCAGGTATTTGTTTATAGCAAAGAAAAACTAACTCATCTCCCAGCCACCCACCCCCAAATGATACCAAGCATTGGGTTTTGCTGTGATAAACCTAATGTGTAGTTCATAAGCTTATGGAACTGGTTTAAAGGAAGAACTTTGGGCTAGACAAACCTTACAATGCTTTAAGCAGAGCTGAGCTGTTCTGGTGAAAGCCTGAAAGACCAGAAAGCGTATATAAAATACAGACACAGACAATTGTGAGGTCTCAGAGAAAAACAAGAACAATCGAGGATCAGACTACAGGTACTCATCTGATATTCTGGCAACTAATCTGGCTGCCTGCTACCCTTACCCTTAGAATTGAGCAAGGCTGAATTTAAAAGCAATGGATTCATGTGTTTTTGGATCTATTAGCTGAGGCATAAAGAGGGTCACTACAGTTGAGAAAAATGTGAGTCAGGCTTTATCTAGCTTAACAGCAAAACTTGGAAGCACTGTCCACATGGTATGGGAGAAATAAAGATGGAAAGTCACAGAGGTCATAAAGTATTACACTACATTTCCAGAGTCACTGATATCAAGCAATGAATTCCAGGGTCAGCTCCATGTTGCTGGGATGAACATCCAAACTAGACACAGTTTATGGGAGAAAGGGATTTATTTCAATCTTAACAGATCCAGGGGAAGTTCCATCAAATGGCATCAAATGCTAAGCCTTCAAAGTCCTTTCTGCATTTAGGTATTTTAAACTCTGACCAGAATAATCCATCCAACTCTGCTTAGAGCTCTGCAAGGAATCTCTTAGGCCAATGTTTAAATATCTTCCACTTTCCTCCCATAAACCAGTTCCAAAAAGCCATAAGCTGGGGTTGGAGATATTGTTCAGTGGTTAAGACAGTAGGCCTGTGCCACAGTCAGCCATGACTAAAATACATGCACTTTTTAATGGAATGAGTGTCATTACTATATAACCTGAGGTAGACTAAAAACTGCTAACCTGAGTATAAGTAATAAAATCAACTATAACATAGGTTGGGGACCAAATTCAAACCACTCTGCTCCAGGCCACTTTAAGTTGCAATTGGAGGCATAAGTCCATATATATGACCCCATATCTTTAAAATAAATCTAACTATACATGGGGCAAAATTAATAAGCATCTCCATGGGTCCCTACTTAATTATGTTCCTATTAATATCAATTGATTACGTGACCAAATTAGTTAAACAGTACTTATCTTACAAAACAATATTAAAAAGATATATTGACACCAGGATTTCACCAACAATTTGTATTGGCTTACTCTGTCTTCCTGGTTTTCAAATACTTAGCCTTCTACTTTGGGGACCATTGGATTAATTTTCTGTACTGTGTTTTTTCTTTAAACAGTTGGAGGGATCAACATAAAAAAATACTAGCCAGCAACAATATGTCAGGTTCATCAGACTGCTTTTAAACTAAAAAGAAAAGGGGAAATGTTGAGATCAAGCTAATTTGGAGCAGGTTAATCTTTGCACAAACTAAGCCTGGGGACATGGAAAACTGTGAACCTTGGGTGGAGCTTCTTGAAGACAGGGAACTTACAGCTTCTCCCAAGATTTCCTGATGAAATAAACCTAAACAAACAACTTGTGTTCATGATCTGGCTCATGCTCTATCTACCCATAGCTCTGACTGCCTAGATCTAAATAAAATCTATGAGTACAATAAGTGAGGGGAGCACTAGAATGCATCCCCCTGACCCTCCAATAAATCATATTTTGCCTGGTGTGTGTTCATTTCATTTTACCCAAACACCACTGTATAGTGTGCATACAAAAAGCTATAAGGTGGGGCTGGAGAGATGGCTTAATGGTTAAGGCACTTGCCTCTGAAGCCTAAGGACCCAGATTCAATTCTCCAGAACCCACATAAGCCAGGTGAACATGGTGTTGCATGTGTCTGAAGTTTGTTTACAGCAGAGATAAGCCCTGGTATGCCCATTCTCTCTCTATCTCTCTCTCATCCTCTCTCTAAAAATAAATCTTTTTAAAAGCCATAAGTTAACTAGGTGTGGTGGTGCATGCCTTTAATCTCAGCACCTGGGAGGCAGAGGTAGGCCACCCTGAGACTACACAGTGAATTCCAGGTCAGCCTGGACTAGAGTGAGACTCTACCTCGAAAAAACCAGTACATACATACATACATACATACATACATACATACATACATACATACTAAATAAAATAATAAAATAAAATAAAAAGACATAAGCTAAACAGTCAGATTTCTAACAGTTACAACCCCACTCCTCTGGTACCAACAGCAGATGATGGGAGGAAAAATTTTATTTTGTCTTACATTCCTGAAGGAAAGCTTCATGATGGCAAAGAAAATTATGACATAAGCAGAGGCTAGACATTACCTTTACCATAGCAGTTAGAAAACAGAAGGAAGATACTTAGCCCAGCTATGGCAAGAGGGATCTTGTTATAACACCCCCAAAACCTACACACAACAACATTTCTCCTCCAGCAAGGCTCTATCCCCCAAATTACCATCAGCTGGGGACCAAGCACTAAAATCATGTGAGTTTATGGGGGACATCTGATTCAAACCACCACACCTATGCATTCACCTCTTCAGTGATTTCTTTTCCACTTTTGCCTAAGAGAATTAATCCTGCACTATATACTGAAATGGCACTGACTTTCCCTGAATGAGTTGCCCAGCACAGAACCATCACACATCATTTCCTATAACCAGATTCAATGCTCAACAGATACCCAGATTCAAGCTACAGCCCTAAAGACCTTCATGAATGCTGGGCATGGTTGGCTCACACCTTTAATCCCAGTACTCGGAGGCAGATGTAGGAGGATCACCAAGAATTTGAGGCCACCCTGAGACTACAGTGTGAATTCCTGGTCAGCCTGAGCCAGAGTGAACCCTACCTAGAAAAAAAAAAAAGAAAAGAAAAGAAAAGAAAAGAAAAAAAAGAAAAAGAAAAAGAACTCATACAAGCAGAAGTCTGAGGAGTATTGTGACAATGAATTTTAATGGGGCTAGATGATGATGGAAAGATTATCAACTTAGATTATAAACTTATAAGCTTAGTTTATTGATTCAAACCTACTTAGAAGATATTCTAGGTTTAGTGTAGCTTGCTCAGTTTGAGATTAAAAAGACATGAAGAGTTTGATTGGCTTGTTGAAGTATGTGTCAAAACACGACCTACTGTAAATGAACTGGAACTGCCTAATAAATTGTACTTTAATGTTGATGAAGGAATTCATAAGCTTGGGATAACTGGAATGCTGGAGCACATTTTTTCATGTAATACTTAATCTTCCACAATGGGTGGGTGCAGAACTGTCCCTATTAATACTCTGAGGAATAGGTGTGGAGAGAGTACCAGCATGCTTAAGAAGTTCTAACAAGCTCTTCTCTGTATGCCAGACCTTACAATGGGTGGAGACCGGGAGAGGGGAAGGGGAGGATATAGCTGCTCAGTTGGGTAACTGGGTAACTTAAATGCAAAGGATCTAACTAGGTCCTTGAAAAGCAAGGTCCAAGTGGCAACACTGAATCACCACAAACCAAAGGAAATATTCTGACCCCATGGGACAGAAAAATCATGGTGCTTCCAGAATTGAAATAGACAAGATTCCTATTGAGTTTCTTGACATACATAAGCAGAAGATTTTCAGAACTAAGGAATAAATGCGACTTTGAATTATAGCAATTCACAGCTCCTCAATAAATTTCCAGTCTTGAGTCAGTTTACAAAATCAGAGCCTTATGAATGAGGGGAAGGCAAGGTACCTTACCTTTGAGGAAGGACCATACTATGATAACCAAAAGTTTTAAAACTAATCTTTTACTTATTCTTCCCCAAAGGGACCTATAGGGAAAAAGGAAACAATTACACCTTATGTGGCCTACTAGATGCTGGCACTGAATTCACATATTCCAAAAAACCCTAAACACAGTCATGACCATCTACTTAAAATAGAGTATTATGGATGTAGGTGATCAATAGAGTATTTGCCAAAGTCCAGCTCACAGTGGGTGCATCCAATAGATCACTGAACTCAACCTGTGTTTGAAACAAATATATTTAGAAGTTTGCAGAGTCCCTATATTGGTTCCTTGATGTGTGGAGTGAGGGCTCTTATAGTTGAAAAGGTTAATCAAAACCATTAGATCTGCCTCTAGTAATGAAAAGAGTGAACCAAGTCAATATTACATTCATACTATGTATTCATAGTACCACCATGAAGTACTTGAAAGATGAAGGGGTGGTGGTTCTCACTATTATTGGTGGTCTTTTCTCCCTTGAAACCCTATTCAAATAGTTGTGAAGACACACAGAAAGTATAGCACCATAAAATTTTATTAGAGAGTAAAGCTCTAGTATAAGCTTGAAAATTTTGCAAAGTGGGCAGAAGGTTACCAGAGTGAGAAAGTACTCAAGGACCCCGGGAAGTTGCATGTGCTTTCTATTTAAGGAATCCACAAGAAAAGAGGGTCAGTTGCTAAGGGGCATAGTTTGGGTTATTTTTATTAACAGACTTTGGTTATATGACCTTTTCCCTACTGCAAATTTTTGCAAACAACTTGAATTGTAGCCTGCCCCTTTGGACCACAGCTATGGTGGCCTCTGTATGTATCATTGGATGAATCTGAAAAATTATTTTCTTAGAGTTTTGGTTTACACTAAGGAAGTATTTCTGAAGATTTTTCCAATCAAGCTTTCTGCTTTCAAAAAATATGTTTTTACAAATTGAAGCCTTTGATGGGTGTGATCTTGCCTTTAGTGTACCTTTCCTATTGCTTGAATGAAGACAGTGAGATTTCTGTGTTTCAGTTGCATTGTCTTCTGGCCCCACCTTTTCCATAATTTTAAACTTGCTCACACAACTTGCCTTTCTAAATTGCCAAAATTTAATATGTTGGTTTTCTTTTACACTGTAGATTTGAATATGAGCACTAAGCGGTAGCTGTGCCACAACCTGAATGCCATTCTGTCTAGAATGTACTACCCTAAATAAATTATCCATCAGCTTTAAATTTAGCCTCATGCATATTTTTAGGGCATGGACTCTTTGTCAGAATGTAGTGAGAATGACCTTGTAGCAGACAGCTTCAAGTTCGCTGAGATGAACTTCCAGACCAGGCATAGTTATGGAGGAAGGGATATTATTTATTGAAGCTTACATATCCAGGGAAAGTTCCATAATAGCAGAAAAAGCTGGCCTGCCTTCACAAATCCAAACAAGAGAGCAAAGCCACCAGCTACACAACACAGAGCGAAGCTACAGCCAAAAAGCCACAGCACACTTCAGGAACTCCCACTAGGCACATTATGCATATCTTTATAATGGAATCTCAAACCCACCACCACACCTTAAGATCCGCCCCCAGTGACATTGCCTCTAGCAAGGTGATTGCAGATGCAAACTATAAACTAATAAAACACTGAATATATTGGGGGCCATATGTATTCAAACTACCACATTCTGCCCCTGTCCCCCAATAGATTTATAACTATCATACATTGTAAATTGTATTCAGTCCAATTTCAAAAGTTCTCATAGTCTTGACCAACTTAAGACAGTGAGTCCTGTAAAATCAAACAAGTTAAATACTTTCAACATGTAAAGGCACAAAGTAAACATTTTTAACTTGTATAAGGCATAGCAAGGAGAGACTAGTATAATGAAAACTCAACCACCATAAGCAATCATCAAACTTCTGCAGTTCAAGTTCAATATAACCAGAGACTGACAGTCTCTAGGTTTTCCAATTCTGCCCCTCCAGCTGGGCAGAATAGCCAGGGAAAACTTTCATTTCATGCCAACACTGCATTCCATGGTAGCCCTTTTGCACAGTCCTGGTATATCCAAAACATCTTTAGGTCTCCATGCAAACCACGGTCCATCTTCCAAATGCTCTTCCAGCCTATTCCTGAGAGTCTTAATGACCTGCCTCATGCCGCATCTCAGCAGTGGCTCCTGGAACTATGTGCAATTCATGACCACTCCATGCATTTTTTCATGCTTCCAAAACTAATACCAGGTGTGCAGGACACAGCCAGATTCTTAATCCAGGGACAAAATAAATCATATCCTTGAAAAGCAGGTTCCTTCTCCACTTAACACTCTTTCAAAAGAGTTTGCATTTCTAACAGTCTTTTCTCAGGCATCTTCTCCATTGTTTTAATGTAAAGCAGTCAGGCCACCTTCCTTCCACCTTCCTTAAGATTGCTAATGTGGTTGACAATAGCAGCTCCAGTAACCTAAAACCAGTCTCCATGCCTCTATTTTTAACTTGCTTGAAGTTTTCCAATTTAAAATCTTAAAATCTCAGTCCAATATCTTTAGCCAAGCACATCAGTCCATTACAAATTTAACCTTGATCAAACTTTCTGGGCCTGGAAAGCGGAACGTAGTCATCCCTTATGCCAGTAGCCCAGTTCCAGCAAAGTCCTCTGCAGGCTTTCTTTCCCCTTATAAAGCTCATAAGCCAAGCTTCGAAGTTCAATACTGTCTGCTCAAACTCTCATCAGAATAGTCCATGAAACTTGGCTTACCACTCCAGAAGGCATCTTCAGTTTCAAGCACCAAGTCCATGCCCATTACTCCAAAACAAAGGTTGCAAGAGATGAATATCCACACGGTCTGGTTCATCTCACCCCACACTCCTGGGTACCACTTTTGTAGCAGGCAGCTTCAAGTTCACTGAGATGAACTTCCAGACCAGGCACAGTTATGGAGGAAGGGATATTATTTATTGAAGCTTACAGATTCAGGGGAAGTTCCATAATGGCAGAAAAAGCTGGCCTGCCTTCACAAATCCAAGCAAGAGAGCAAAGCCACTAGCTACACAACACAGAGCAAAGCTACAGCCAAAAAGAAACAGCACACTTCAGGAACTCCCGCTAGGCACACTTTGCATATCTTTACAATGGAATCTCAAACCCACCACCACACCTTAAGATCCGCCCCCAGTGACATTACCTCTAGCAAGGTGCTTGCAAATGCAAACTATAAACTAATAAAACACTGAATATATTGAGGGCCATATATTCACACTACCATAGACCTCTAGTCCAATAAATGATAAAATCCTTTCTACGTTCTGAAACTTCATGAGCAGAGCCTCCTATGTCAATGTTTTTCTCAGATTTCTTTTGTCCAAAGCAGGCTGGAGAGATTGCTTAGTGATGAAGGCATTTACTGGTGAAGCATAAGGACCCAGGTTCAATTCTCCAGGTCCCACATAAGCCAGATGCACAAGGTGGCACATGTGTCTGGAATTTGCTTGCAGTGTCTAGAGGCCCTGTCCTGTCCATTCTCTATCTCTCTCTTTTCTCAGTCTCTCTCTCTCTCCCTCTCTCTCTGTCTCTAATAAATAAATAAATATTTTTTTTAAAGTTCCCAAAGCAATGAACCATTAACAACTGCTTAGAATATTAAATAGCTTTTCTAGTACAAAGTTCCAACCTTTTCCAACCCATTCTTCCTAGAAAACAGTTCCAAATTCCTAAGAACTACATTACAGGTTTATCACCTGAAAGGCCCCACTACTGTTACCAATTTTCTACATTACTTACTTGTTTCATGGCTATGGCAAAATACCTGACAAAACCAACTTACGTAGGGAAAAATTGCATTTGCTGGTGGTTTGAGAATACAGTTCACCATGGTGAAGAAGTCATGGCAGCAGGAAGTTGAGGTAGTTGATCTCATTGTATTTGCGTTCAGGAATCATAATACTAAATTCCTGGGCTTTGTTCACTTCATCCCGTTTCTTCATTCCATAATACCAGTATACAAAACAGTACCACTCCCATTTAAGAGGGTTTTCCTGAATTCAATAAACTTAATCTATTAATCACTTACATACATCCCCTCAAGTTGACGAACAAGATTGATGTATTACCTTCAGCTCTTGTTGCTGGGGAGACAAACCCAATCAAAAGCACAGATAGGTGAAAAAGTGTTTATTTCAGCTTAAAGTCTCAAGGAAAGGCTACATAATCGCAGGATAAAGCATGGGATGAGTAGAGTCTGGGTATCACATGTCACAATAGCTGAGAGGAGGCAGAAAGAATGAGTGGAGCTAGGTATTGGCAAGAAGAATGAGGCTGTAATACTTCTAAGGGTACTCTGTAGTAATACACTTCCTCATCCCAAATTTCCTACCCACTGAGCACCAATTACTCAAAACAGGTGGGGATATGGAGGACATTTTACTCAAACCAACACAAAGATCATACCACCCCTTCTATAATCTCTTCTTTTTATAATCATGCGCTTATTTCCTCACGGGCTATGCTCTTTGATTGGTTGACTAATAAAGAGAAGAATAGGGACTAATTTACACATGGTTCTATGTGCCATGAAGACAGCACCAAAAGTATACTGCTATAGCATTATAATCATTGTCTGGGGGCAACACTGAAAACCAGTGCTGAATTGGCAAAAATTCTACACAGTATACATGCTTTGAGAAAAAAAATAGAAAAAAATGTGTGGTTATATACTCTTTCATGGACTGTAGCCAGTAATTTTGCTGAATGGATAGGGACTTGGAAGAAGCATTATTGGCAAATTGGCATGAAAAATATTTGGAGGAAGGATTATGTGAATAGCTCTCTCAAAATGTTCACAAGACATAAAGATACTTGTATACCATGTAAATATTCACCAAATGATGAGCTCAGTAGAGAAGTTTTATATTTACCTAGGTAGGACTGGCCTATGGATAATGCTCAACTTCTCTCCATGTCTATTCCTGCCATTGCCCAATGAATGCATGAATAAAGTTCCTATGGTAGCATGGATGGAGGTAATGCAGGAGTTCCCTAACAAGCACTTCCACTAACCATGTTTGACTTGGCTATAACTACTATTGAGCAACAAATCTGCCAGCAGTAGTAAACTCTCAATATAGTGAACAGTGAACTCTCAATATAGCTTCACCCCCAGATGTACTCACCAGTGACCTGGTAGCAAGTTGCTTACATTAGATCACTTCTACAATATAAAGGCAAGCATTTTGTCCTTATTACAATAGATAGGGATCAGCTTGTCTTATTGCATATAATGCTTGTGCAAAAACTACCCATCCGGGGCTGAAGAGATGGCTTAGCGGTTAAGGCGCCTGCCTCCTAAGCCTAAGAACGCTGGTTCCAATCTCCAGCAGTTCCAATCTTCAGGTCCCATGTTTAGCCAGATGCAGTGTCGCAAGGGCACAATGCTGCACTTGACCACAAGGGGGCATAAGCATCTGGATTTTGTTCGCAGCAGCTGAGAGACTGCTGGCGAGCCCATCTCTGTCTTCCTCTCCCTCTCTATCTGTTTCTCTCTGTCTCTCTCCAAAAAAAACTTTAAAAAAAAAATACCAGACATAGGTTTTAATAATGCTTTATCTACCACCATGCTATTCCACATAACATTCCTTCAGACCATAAGAACTCATTTCAAAGTTAAAGGCATGCTACACTGGCCTCATGTTCATGTAATTCAGTGTTTCCGTCCACATTCTCCTCTGTTCTGAAGGATCTGGCTGTACAGAATAGTGCCAATGATCTTTTAAAGAAACAATTACAGTGTTAACTATGTAGCAATATCCTAGAGGGTTAGGACATGATTCTCAGATGGCTGTCCAAAGTATGTCCAAAACTTCTTTCATTGCCAGCATTTGTGGGTTAAGGAATCAAAAAGTTAAAATGGGAAAGGTTACCCTCAGTGACTGACTAGATTATATTTTTGTTTCTTGGTTACATTATCTTTTACACTGACCATTTGTAGTGGACAGTTCTATGACACTTGGATGAAGAAAAAGCAAACACAGTTTAGGGGAGGAAGGGTTTATTTCAAGCTTACAGATCCAGGGAAATCCCATCAGTGGTGGAAGAAACTGACTCCCATTCATAAGTCCAAGCAGAGAGAGAAACCACCATCAGCCAGAAAATACCAAAGAGCAGCAAGCAAGTACCCCACCAGAGCTCAAGATGGTTCTTCATACCTTTGGGCTGGATCCCAGTATCTGCCCCCAGTGACACCTCCTACAGCCAGTCAGCTGGAGACCCAAGCTACAAGTTTACTAAAACTCCTGAGACTATGGAAGACATATATTCATCTCCAAACCACCACAGCATTCTAAGAAATCTTTGCTGCAGATTAAGAGTTCCTCTGCCAGTGGGAACAAAAACCATCTCACTGAATTGGACAGCTAAGATTTTCCACTGGATACCTTGGAATCCTAATATCCTTGAGTCACCAGACTAAGACTTAGCAAGAGTAGTATACACAGACTACCATGAGGAAATTAGACTGCTTTTACAAAGGAAAGGCAAGGAAGAATACTCTGGAGTGCAGGAAATCCTTTAGGGAACTGTTACTATGCACTGTAGTAATTAATGTCACTGGGGAACTATAACAATCCAATCCCAGTAAGGTGACAAGTGGCCTATAGACTTCATAAATGAAGGTGACTAGCAGCTTTGTGGGTCAATTACAAAGATATGTTGAGGTTCTTACAGAATGGTAGAAGAAATGCAGAATAGTTAATAAAAAAAATTAGAATGACAAAATATGGTCACTTGGGCAGTTATAGAAACAAGAGTTCTAATTGCCAGTCATATTTCTCTTATTTTGTTAAAAATATGGATATATATAGATACATGATACATACATACAGAGGCTATAGATACAGATATATAGATATTTCTATTTCCTTTTCTCTCTTTCTTTATAATGTTATATGACATCCACTAATATTAGTAGCTGTTTTTAAGCCTGTATTATCATACATAAGACTAAGAATTCCTCAAGGGACATTGATATTTATTCTGAAAGGAGAAAAGATCATTTTGGTTGTATGTGTGACAGTTATTTTATGTCAGAGAGAATGATAAAATTGTTTTTGTTTTGATTTAAAAATTGAGTAAGACATAAAATGATATGATTAGGTGCCAAGTTGAAAAGGGATAAACTTTTGTGTGTTGTGGTGTGTGTGTGTGTGTGTGTGTGTGTGTGTGTGTGTGTGATTAAGTTTCCTACTTACTGGTCTCCAGCAAGAGGAACCCTGATGGAATAGATATGCCACTGGGTGCATGTTGTAGCTTGAAAGTACAAGTCCCGTAGAGACTCACATGCTTTATTAAAGCTGGTAACTTAGATCTCCAGCTGCATGGCTGGAGAAGGTAAAACTGGGGGCAGATTCTGGAGTGTTTGTGGGTGGATCTGATTTCCAGCTCAAAGGTATGCACAGAGGTCTGAGTCCTAGCTGAGCTCTACTGTTTGTTGCCGGTTTTGTGCTTGTTGCTTTGGGTGTTTGCTGGCTGGGGGTGGTTTCTTTTTGCTTAGCAGTATGGAAACAGCTTCTTCTACTACAGATGGAACTTCCTCTGGATTTGTAAGCTTGAAATAAACCCCTGTTCCCATAAACTGTGCCTGGTTTGGATGTCTATCCCAGCAACATGAAGCTGAATACAACAGAGTAGATCTTGAGTCCAGCTGTAAGATGGGACAGCTTGATCCCTGGCTGTTCTTTCTGTCTCTCTTCTATGGATGAATGATGAAGTAATACACCTTCTGCCATGATAAAGTTTACCTTTTATTTTTTTTATTTTTTTATTTTTTTGGAGAGAGACACAGAGAGAGAGAGAGAGAGAGAGAGAGAGAGAGAGAGAGAGAGAGGGGGAGGGAGAGGAAGACAGAGATGGGCCCGCCAGCAGTGTCTCAGCTGCTGCAAACGAAATCCAGATGTGTGCGCCCCCTTGTGGTCAAGTGCAGCATTACGCCCTTGAGTCACTTTGCATCTGGCTAAATGTGGGACCTGGAGATTGGAACCGGTGGAGATTGGAACCAGTGTTCTTAGGCTTAGGAGGCAGGCGCCTTAACCCCTAAGCCATCTATCTCTCCAGCCCTAAAGCTTACCTTTTTTAAAAAAAATATTTTATTTATTTTATTTTTTTATTTATTTATTTGAGAGAGAGAGATACAGAAATAGGCAGAGAGAGAGAGAGAGAGAGAGAGAGAGAGGGAGAGAATTGGTGTACCAGGGCCTCCAAGCACTGCAAACGAACTCCAGATGCATGCACCCCCTTGTGCATCTGGCTTACATAGGTCCTGGAGAATCGAGCCTCGAACCAGGGTCCTTAGGCTTCGTAGGCAAACATTTAACTGCTAAGCCATGTCTCCAGCCCAAAAGCTTACCTTTTAATCAGTACTCTGAAATAAACCCTTTGGTAACTGAAACCAAAAAAATGGTAGGGTTATTGCTGGGATGAATCTGAACATATAGTATTTTTGGTCTTTTGGAATGTGTTTGTGGGAGGAACATGGATGCATTTGGTACTTTGAATGGGAGAAACCTTGCAGTATTATAAGCAGAGCTTGATGGGATATCCTAAAAAGTGTTGGATTTTTTTTTTTTTTTTTGAGGTAGGGTTTCCTTTAGCCCAGGATGAACTGGAAATCACTATATATTCTTAGGCTGGCCTCAAAGTCACAGTGATCCTTCTACATCTGCCTCCACAATGCTAAGATTAAAGGTATGTACCACATACCATCCCACTTCAAAGGTTCCCCAAGTATTTACTAACTTTAACATTGTACAAAAGTCCAGCACAGCAGAGAATTTAAAAATATTAAGTGCAGGGAGAGTTAAGGACTGTAAATTCTTTCCTTATGAACTTCCAAAGGAGAAGGAGAGAATGTTGTTGAAACTATGCCATTGTCAGAAAGGCCAGCTGCATTCTGACCATACCCTGAGGATTTGAGCAAACTTGAATTTAAAAGCATGGATTGGTGGGGCTTGACAAAAGGTATAGAACAGAAAGATATGAAAGATATGCAGTTTATCAAAGGAAAAAAAACAAGCAAATTTGAAGTTTTAGGCACAGAAACTGGGTTTAGACCTAAGCTACAATTATCATGAAAATTACTACCATTAAAGCTGGGCCAAATCTTTTACATAGGGACAATGATAAAGATGTTCTCAGACTGAAAACCAATCCATGGAAGGCTCAAGTTTGTACTAATACGAATTCATTTGGAAAGAGAGACTTGAAGGATGACTGCTGAAGGAGTATCTACTCTTCAATATCAAGCTTTATTCTTCCTCTGAGTTACAAATTTGGCTATGGTGCTCATCTGATACCTATTTTGGAAACATGGAAAATTCAGTGAAGTAGGTCATGAAGTACACAGTTCTAGAAGCCTCTGAGGTGTGGCATGTGAAGAAGAGTTGAAATCCTTCTATGGAGGGTCAGTGAGGCTATTGTGTGGAGCTATGAAGATGAACTGTGAGTTGCAATGGAGACCCAAAAAGATGGTAGGACTGTGGGACTGCTGCTGAGGTGATTTTCAGCCTCAGGGAGAATTGTCCCTGGGCTGTGAACAGCCTAGTTTGAGGAGCAGAACTTGAAATCCAGAGACTTCATCACTCGTTACAGATGTTTGATGTTTGCATGGGTTCAGTCTCTTTGTCATGCCTACTTTTGGCAACGGGAATGTTTCCACTTTGCCATTATGTGTTGGAAGTATGTAACTTGTGTTTTGATTTTATAGGACTCACAATTAAAAGACAGTCTTGAATCTCAGATAAGACTGGACTTTTGTACAGTGTTAAAGTTAGTAAATACTTGGGGAACCTTTGAAGTCAGATGGAGCACAATTTTAATTGTGATAAGATCATGAGTCTATGGGGGCTCCAGGTGGAATATGGTGGTTTGAATACAAATGGCCTGAGAGCCTTAGGTATTTTTGATTAAGCATCCTACTTACTCTCAGCAGGCAAAACCTTGTAGGACAAGGTTTGTCACTGGGTATGGATCTTGAGTCCAGACCTAATTGTGTGTTCAGAGTCAGCTCCTGTTTGCTGGTGTTGGCTGTCCTCTCTCTGCTATGGATATATGATGGAATGACCCAGCTTTTTCTGCCTTGGTAAAGCTACTCCTGGAATCTGCAAGCATCAAATAAACATTTTCTCCCCATAAGCTGCTTTTAGTTGGTTGGTTGTCCCAGAAACAAAAAGGTAATTGCAATATAAGGTTTATAAGAAGTATTCCCACAGTGGGTACCCATGCTTCAGTTCTATAGTTTATTTCCACAATATTGATAGTGGTTGTATTTCTTTCTATTATCTTTTTGTTTTTATTATACATTTACCTACATTTTTAAACCTTTTTCTATCTTTCTTGCCTTACTTGAATTATTTCAGTATTTTTTCCTATTGCTTTTTTTGTTAAATTTTGTTTCTAAATTCTAAGAATTGATCTCCATTGTTTATTTTCCTCTGCTATCTGTGATATTTCCATAAGAATTAAAGTAGTAAAACACTAAACTATTTGTTTTATTCAAAGTACACGCTGTGACATTCAGGAGAAACAACTTGTGGATGGTGGTGATGATAAACAGAGCACAGTTAGAACATCAGTTCTATCTGTTCATATATTATTTTGATCATTGTTTTTGCATGAAATGTGAAAATACCATATATAAAATGCAGAATGTCTAAAAATTGTATGTGGAGACATCTTAGTATTTCCCTGAAATTCTGTTCTTCTGAGACCAGCTTCAGCTAAGTGTCAGAATTCCTCAGGATTCACCATTGTCCTCCATTTGGGTTTTTCAAAAGTGAGAGGTTTTAAGTTGATTGGTCTGTAGAGAATAGCAGATGCATAACCAAATAGCATCTTTCCCATTTGTGCAGCAGAGAAGAGTGCATTTTATTTCTTTTTGAATGAAATCTGTTAACATCTGGCATTTGTCCTCTGTGCACACTTAGATGCACACAGAGTTACACACACAGGTACCAGTTGTTTTGCTCTTGGGTTTCCTAGGCTTTACCACTTGCTGTTAAGTTGAAAAGAGTGTTGAATCAGAAAATAGTCTAAGTACCCACATCACTTCCTATCATATCCTATTGCCCTGACATGCTAAGAGGACCCTGTTTGACTACACTAGCATAAGGGTCATCCACTCACAAGCAAGCATCTTTAACACTGAGAAATCTCCCAATCACGGAGATCACCACTCTCTAAGATCTGGGAGAAGAGAGCTTCTAGCAAAGGAAGAACATGGGTCCCTGTGAGAAATTTCAAGTGAAATTACTTTTCTCAATAAACATAGCATATGTAGCTATTATTGCTGAACAACTAATATTGCTACCTTAAACCATTTGTTATAGTCTTTTTTGCTAACCACACAACAGCTGACTAAGTTTTTATGATAAGTTTATTTTTGTTTCTGTTTTCATTCTAAAGTCAAGGACTGTGTCTGGTGATGGCCTTGGTGCTGGTAGAGTCAGGAAATGGTCCAGGGCATTCAACATACCTCATGAACCCACAAATTCATGAATATCTACCCTAATGACTTCATCTAATATTAATCGTTTCTTTTTGGCTTACTGCTGAATCCACACTGAATCTCCTCACAGTGAAGATTAAACCTCAGCACAGGAACTGCTGGAAGATACACTTACTCAAAATCTAACCAAATCATAGCCTTAAGAAAGACGCTTAAGCCAGGTGTAATGGCACACTCCTTTAATCCCAGCATTCAGGAAGCACAGGTAGGAGGATCATGGCCATCCTGAGACTACATAGTGAATTCCAGGTCAGCCTGGACTGGAGTGAAACCCTACCTCGGAAAAAAAGAAAGAAAGAAAGAAAGAAAGAAAGAAAGAAAGAAAGAAAGAAAGAAAGAAAGAAAGAAAGAAAGGAAGGAAGGAAAGGAAGGGAGGGAGGGAGGGAGGGAGGGAGGGAGGGAGGAAGGAAGGAAGAAAAAAGAAAAAAAAAAAAAAAGAAAAGAAAAAAAAAAAAAAAGAAAAGAAAAGAAAAGAAAAGAAAAGAAAAGAAAAAAAAAAGAAAAGAAAAGAAAAGAAAAGAAAAGAAAAGAAAAGAAAAGAAAAGAAAAGAAAATGAATGGTGATGCATGCCTTTAATCAGCACTTAGAAGGGCCATGGTGATGCATGCCTTTAATCCCAGCACTCGGGAGGCAGAGGTAGGAGGATCGCCGTGAGTTCAAGGACCCTGAGACACATAGTTTTCCAGGTCAGTCAGAGTGAGGCCAAAAAGAAGGTGAGCTAGGAGGATCACTTTGTGTTGAGGCCAGCCTGAGCTAGAGTGAGACTCTGCCTTGAAAAAAACAAAACAAACAAACAAAAAAGATGATGCTTAAATATGGAGTGTAATAGCAATGTCTCATCTTGCTTACAGTATTTGACTGAATCCCTTTATGAACAAGCTAGCACTTTTGATGAACAATTTCTCAACACTTTCTACAATTTTTTCAACTATTTGTGGCATCATCTGACCTTTTAGTTGTCCCAATTTTACTGATATCATAAGGTTTTGATTTTCCTCACTGTGTGCATATATTATTAATTAATTTTTCAATCATTTTTTTTATCTTCACAATGTTTTCTTTGCAATCACTTTACTATTTCTATTATGGAGCATCCAGCATTAATAATCACTTATGTAAATGTGAGCATTAAATAGACTTTTACATTGAAAAATATTTTATAAATCTTCCTAAGGGCATCTCTACATCACAGTTATACCTTATGTCTGATTAAGTATTTTATTTATAGAACATGGCTATTATTTTTCTCTGTTATTTGCCTAAGATACTATTTCTTAGAGTAGGGAGTGATACATGCAATTAAAATTATCAATGAAACAATGCATATTGTCTAATGTACATTAAAGCTAGACTGGTTTTAATGTCCTTAAAAAACAATGATTAAATTTAATCCCTATTCTGAAGTTCAAGGGTGACCAAGTGGAAAATTTGAGAGGTAATTAGTTTCATATATTCTACATTTGTAAAGGATTAATCTATTTGATAATAGGTTATTGGGTTGAAAGGTTATCTCCAGAGTATGTTAGTTATAAACTTCAGTTTTGCTGTTTCTTGTATGTGTCCATCTTACTATGTAATTTCTAGTGACACTGTTGGTATTAGTAAATTTTCTTAATTGCTTTGACAAAACACTTGATAAATGACTTAAGTAAATAGAGTTTTACTTTGACTCACAGAATAAGGGTACAGTATATGATGACAGGGCAGTCATGGCAGCAGGATGAGGCAGAAGGTCACATTGTGCATATAGTCTGGACGCAGAGAAAGATAAGGCTAGTGTTTAACTTGTGTTATCATTGCTATTCAACTACCCCATGGAATGATGCTGCCCACATTGAGGGTGAGTTTTTCTTGTTCAATTAATCTTTCTAGAAACACCCTCATAGACATACCAAAATACACATTCCATAGTGATTCTAAAACCCATCAAGTTGACAATGTCTAATCATCACCCTGTGGGACTAAGCAGGTTCCAACAACAAAAAAGAATTCAACTGAAGCTGCCCCAGGACCTTGGGCCTGCCATCCTTCAAAAGCTGAAGTTAAAGTGAGCTTTTATAATTCATAAGTTACACAGTCTATGGTATTAATTATAGTCTGAAAAAGCAAAGACAGAGACTATATAAATATCCTTAAAAACTCTAACTTTTACAAATATTAATGACCTTTTATAATTCTAATATAGCTGCAGATAATTAGAAGTTTATATACAAAAAAATCACTCAAGGTATAGTTAAACATTAAATATCAGATTTTAAACATATGACACATTAAATGCGTTTTTTATTTAAATGAAAGTTACAAAATTTTAAAGTCATAGAAGTAAAGTTCTAAAATGCATTATAAAATTTACAGTGCAGTTTTTTAAAATAGTTTCAGATATTTTAAGTTAGTCTATTGTATCATGTAATTTGAATAAAAAATGAATGGTGATGACTAACCCAAAAGTGGTCCTCTGTCCTCCACATGTACACCCTGGCACATGTGTGCCCACAATGTCACATTCACCTGAAATGTACACATAAATGAATACACACACACACACACACACACACACACACACTTTTAGAGCTTTGTAAAGAGTAGCCAAAAAAAAAAAAAAAACCCAAGACTCTAATATCAGACAAAATGAACTTTAAAACAACTGTCACTATGAACAAAGAAGTATAGAATGTCATTAAGCCATCAATTCATCAGAAAGACATAACTATGACCGTGAACTCTCCTGATAATAGTGACCCCAAAAGATACAAAATACAAGTTCAACAATAACAGTGGCCACTAGGGGGCCTCTCAATATAAGCACACCCAGGTTCAAATCAGTAGAATGTAGCCCACTCAGACTGCACTCCCAATCAAGTTAATCTAATGAAATCTGTAGACTACATAACCTAACAGTAATAGAAGACAAATCTGAAGCATTTCAGCATTTGCAAAGCTACCTCATAAAGTAAGACTCAATAAATATAAAAGGATTAATATCATGTTTAATAAACTTATATTACCATAATAAAACAACTTAGACATTAATGACAAATAAAATTGGGAATTTTTTGAATAATTAGAAAAACAACAATGTATGTCTAAATTAACAATGGGTCTAAAAAAACACAAAGGGATATAAACAACACATATAAGTGAATGAAGAAAAAAAAGAAGAAAGCATGGTGTTCCACTAAAGCAACTCTGATGGAAAAGAGAATGCTTAAATGCCTATATCAGAAAAGGTCTCATATTAGTAACATAAGCTTCTATTTTAAGAAATTAGACAAAGGCCAATCAAATAACAAAATCAAACAAAAGGTAGAAAACTTTAATTTATTAGATTTTATCAGAATTAAGAATTTTGTGCATGAAAGATACCTTTTAGAATGTGGGAAAAAAACAGATTGAAGAAACTATAACAAACACTGTTTAGGATGGGTATGAATTGGAAATTGAATATATTCCTGGTGTGGATAAAATGTATGCAGGCACTTTGGAGTAATTTTCATTTCTTATCTAAACACAAATATATCATGCAATCCCGCATTTCAGTTCTTAGGTATCTATGTATGTGGGAACAATGAAAAAAATAAGTCCATACAAAGCAGTGCAAATTTCAGTGCAATGTAGTCAAATTATGACAAAATATAGAATAAATGCAAATATCCTGAAACTGGTGAATGAATAAACACAATATAGTACAATCATAGTATGAAATATTATTCAAAAATTTAAAGTAGCAATACATGCTACAGCATAAACCAACCCCTCAACATATACTAGGTGGATGAAATCAGATGCAGAAGACCTCATGTTAACTATTTATACTTAAAGTCTAGATAAGTCATTCCATAGAGGCAGAAAGTACAATGGTGGGTACCTGGGTGTGCAGATAATGAATATACATAAGCATGATAGGTATTTTTGGAGTAAGGATTGTTCTAAAACTAGACAGTACTGATGGTTGCACAACTTGGTAAATTTATCAAAACTCTGTGAATTATGCATTTAAAATGAAGAAGCTTGTGGTGTAAAGTTAAAAACAGAAATCTTCAGATCTGAATAGTTTCTTCTGGCATGTGTTCCTTCTTAACATAGTTATGGCAAAGCTGGGCTGCAGCTGGTAAGGAGAACCTGCAACGTGGGACTGTTCCAGGCTAGCAGTCATATTCTAGAAAGTGCACTCTATGTAATACATTAGACAAGAGGTATACAATCTCTTAAACAAAGTTTTCTCTCCAGGCATGATACTTTTCATTTCTCTGTCTTTGTTCATATTTCCTTTAATCTAGAAAAACAACTCTTTTACTCCAACCATATAAACTACAGCCTTCTTCTAATAATCAGGCTAGTTTTATCCCCTCTTATGTCATTTACCAGTTACTACAGTCCATTCAAAGTATCATTCCTTAAAACTAAGTGGTTATGGTAACTTACATGCTACCTCTTAGTTGATGCATGTAATTAAAGAGCAAGAAAAGGCAATTCCTAGTCCAACAGTATCTGAAGGTCGCCAGATGGTCTAAGTTCTGAGAATTTAAAGAAAGATTAGTGAACAGTTAATACTTTAATCATTTACATGTGACTCTTTTAAAAAAATAGAATGCTAGGGAAAAGAAAAGTAACTCTGCCAAGAATAAGTCACAAAAGCATGGTTACTGTTATAATATCAAGGCAGATAACAGTACTGAATATATCTGAAAATTCACTTCTAATTCTTCTTGGCTTCAGGAGCCCACTGTTTTTTAACCAAGAGAAGGAGCTCTCTTCTGAGATAACAGGGAAATCCTAGCAGGACCCAGTGTGTTGTTGCATGCTGATAATCCCAGCACTTGGGAATCAGAGGTCACAGAATACTAAAGAAAGACAAAACATATTACAGATTAGAGGACACATGAAAACAAAATCTGCCGTGGGACAAGTAGTCCTGGAAGAGAAAAGGAGCATGAGAGGAATGGCTAGTGAAATCTGAAATGCTTCGGTAAGTCTAAAAGGTGGGAGAAAGAGTTCAGCAGGTAAAGCCAGCAAAGTCTAACGACAGGGGTTCAATTCCCCAGTAACCACATAAAGAGAGATGCTCAGAATGGCACATGTGTTTGGAGCTGGTTTGCAGCATCTGGAGATCCTGGTGTGTCTATTCTTTCTTGCTCTCTGCTTGAAAATAAATAAAATATTTAAAAAAAAAAAACTAAGTGGTTACATTTCAAAAATCAAAAACTAACATATTTCCATTTGATAGTGTGCTCATTTTGATTTTTTAATTAGTATTCTCAATTCCTTGCAATTTAAAAGACAAAATTATGTATTATCATATTGTGGTGGTTTGAATAAAATGTTTCCCATAGGCTCATGTGTTTTGAATATTTGATCTCTAGCTGGGGAAAATTTGGAAATATCTTGGGTCTTTGAGAGCTTAGCCTTGATTAAGGATATGGGCTACTGGGCATGTGCTTTGGGGGTAAGACACCAAGCCCAGTACCGGACTGCTGTTTTTATTTTATTTTTTTCCCTGCTGCTGTGGAGATGTGAAGACTTGGCTATCTGCTCGCTCTGCCATGCTTTCCCTGTCTTGATGAAATTTCTTCTTGAAACTATAAGCTGAAATAAACTCTTTCCTTTCACAGCTGCTCTGGTCAGCTGTTTTGTATTAGCCACAAGAATGTAATGGCTACTGTGGCAATTAAAAATATAACAGGTGCAGCCAGATGTGGCCAACACAACAAAACAGGTGCAGATGCTTCAGGATGGTGCCAAAGTAAACCCTGCCTGAGTACCCAGTGACAAATGACTTCACCATCAGAGGGGACTGAAGGACCATTCAGCAAGAGACAACACCACAGACAGCCACCACGGGACCAATGGGGAACATTGGGGGGATATAAAAGCTTGTACTTCCCTGAATAAATGAGTCCATTTTCACCACCTACTTGACTCACGGAGTCTGTGTCGTTGACTCTGCAGCCAACTTGCCCTCACCCCCGAGGGTCCATATAGGATCACCGGCAACATCTGGCGCCCAATGTGGGGCCCTTTCACCCATGTGGGCATGGGTATTGGGCCCTTTGGGTAACTCCCTCCTTTTCTTCCTTTTGTTTTTTGTACTCATTTTGCTCACCTTTTGCTCTCTTTGCCAGTGTCCACATTGAACCTCTCTTCCATCTAGTGGTACAACCAAGTGCCCCCATCCGCAGTTCTTTGGTGAGTTGGCCTCTACATGTTTTGTGTCCTTTGCCCTGCTGTGAGGTAAGCGTGCAGGGCCTCTCTTATCTCTTCCCTCTGCATTGGTCTGTCTTGTTAGGGAGGCACATTCAAACTTTCATTTTAGGTTCACAGGGAGTCTCCACATAAGGATTGGCCACCCAGGAGATGGAACCACCAACTGGACTGCCTGAATGTCTTTTTTTTTTTTTTTTTTTTTTTTTTTTAGTTTTTCCAGGTAGGGTCTCACTCTAGCCCAGGCTGACCTGGAATTAACTATGTATTCTCAGGGTGGCTTCAAACTCGTGGTGATCCTCCTACCTCTGCCTCCCAGTGCTGGGATTAAAGGCGTGGGCCATCACGCCTGGCTCTAAATGTCATTTTGATACCGGAGACACAATGTGGGCATAAGACAGTGGCCTAATGAACCATGGAAGTCCCCCACTAATTACAAGACTCTTCAGCCAGATACATACTCTTCCTCTTTCACTTTTGTATCCTCCTTTCCTAGCTTCATTAGGGGTAATTTGTCCCATCAGTGTAGGGATCCCCAAATTAAGGCCCTGAAATCTCTCCTTGTGACTCGCAGCCTCAAGGTTAAATCCCATGATACTGAAGCCTTCTGGGATGAGGCAGCAACCCTGGTCCACTGGATTTCCCCTGACAACATGTGGGATTCTGACCTCTGGATGCAGGTCCTCTTTTTAGCTAGAAAAAGAGAAGTTCAACAGGGAATCATCCCTCCCATGTCTTTTGTTTCCATCTTCCTTGGCATTATTGACAGCTTAAAGTCCTCTTCTGCTGAGGAGGTTATTTCTGCTCATAACGAACATTCAAAAAGCCAGGACGTCTCTGAATTTACTCTTCAGGGTATTCCTCCTACCCCCCGCTTCTGTTCAGGATAACCACCCACTGAGGCATCCATGCCTCCTGCTCAACCTGTTAATCTCCTCCTACCCCTTCTCTCCCCACTCCTCCTACTAACCCTTCTCCCCCCACTCCCCCTACTGACCTACCACCCCTCTACCCATGGCAAGAGGTACAGGACCTTGAGGTGGGACATACCTCTGTTGGCACACCCTCCTGGCCTCCACCTCACCCGCCTGTTCTGCCCCTTAAGTGCCACCCTGAGGCCTTCCCTGTTAATGTTGGTGCCAACGCTGCCCAGCAGCCTTGGATTCCTACCCCCTTGGCTGACTTGGCCCTCATAAGGAAGGGAGCAGCCGACGCCAGCCCTGACTTGCTTTATTTTGGACAGGTCCTCCACCAATGGGCTGTTGAACTGCAAACCCACTATGATTGTTACAACCTACTTAAGGCAGTCCTAGAGCCCTCGGCCTTTCTTAACTGGAAGTCTGCCTATGATAACCAGGCTGAAGCTCAAGCAAGTCTCAACCTTCAGTATGGCCTAAACATCACCTTGGATATGTTGATGGGCCGTGGTCAATACATTGACCCCATGTCACAGGCTACCATTGGGATATATGCCTACTTTCAGCAGGTTTCTGACTTCTCCTTTAGGGCACTTAAATCTTGCACTCCTAAAGACCCCTCCACCTACTTCCGTAACCTAATACAACACCTTGGGGAATCATTTACTAACTTCCTCACTCGTGTCACGGAAGCGATGGACTGGAGATTAGATCCAGGCCCTACAAGGGAATTAATGTTAAAACAACTAACTTGGGAAGGACTTAATGCTCCCAACTAGACAGCCTATCTCCCAAGGTGGGCCTTCCTATCCCCTGGGAACAATGCCAGCCTGCCCCTCCCTCTGCCTTCGAGGGATACGCCCTAGCAGACTCTCATCTTTCTCTCCTCATGTGAAGGTAACCTACTGACAAAGACACTATCAACTCCCCCTACCTCTGCAGATGCCCGTTTGATCATACTGTTGATACAATTATGGGAAATTGGGACCTATGCAACACACTGGCCTTCTTAGATCTATGCCCCTTTATGTTTCTGAAGGAAGGAAATCTCTTTAATGGAACTTACCTACACATAAATTACTCTTATTTTCAGTCTCTTTATGGATATGCCACTCACTGGAACCCAAATGAATCAGCTAATGTATCCATAACAAAGAAAATAGCCTGGGCTACTACCCCTGCTTGCGTTAGGCCCCCTTTCTTCTTCCTGGTATCCAATGCTACTGACATACATGATTCTCTTAATTGTTCCCTTCATATGTGCCAACTGCGAGCATGCTGGGATGAAACCACCTAACTAGCCATTCTGGTAAAACAGCCTGCAGCTATCTAGTACCCAGTGGTAAATACAACTCACTTCCATGATATCACCCTTATGGCTCAAACTTGATTAGATGAATTACAAAGAATCAAAAGAGACTGGTATCACTGAGGCTATAATTGCCGCCATTGTTCTGGGGAGGGGGGGGAGGAGTGTTACGGCTGGAGCCATTGCTATGGTACAGACAGCAACCACAGGAGGAACTTTAAATCAGGTCATAACCAAGTCCTCTGAGGCCCTACACTCCCAAGAAACTATTAATCAGCAGCTTTATCAGACCATCCATATCTTACAACAACAAATTGACCTCCTCGCTGAGGAAATAACACTTCTGAGGGACATGTCCCTGCTGGCATGTGACCCATGCTATCAGGCCATCTGCCTAACCCCATATAAAGTTCATAACACCTCCCTAGAGAGAATTAAATTAGCACAATATATTAAAGGTACCTGGTCTGAGGAATTTCTAAATTATTCAATCTTACTAAGAGAACAGATCCATCAATTAAACATCACCAGTGTCCCTGCTATGACCCTAGATGCTGATATTATGACCAGGGTATGGAATAATATTAAAAGACTTTTTGACCCTTTGTGGATATTGACCTATGCCATCTTAGGGGGAATTATCATTATATTAATAATTCTGTTTAAGTGTCTATTACAGCATATTCGCATACAAAGCTCCATCAACAAGACAACCCTCCAAATCCTCATGGCACAAAAACGCCCTGGTTGGTCCTAAGCCACTGAGAAATTATCCAAATTTGGATGGCAAACCTTGACAGAGCCTCCATTTAAATAATAAAGATCACCCTTCTCTTGCATGTACAACTCAGATGAACAGCCCTTTGAGGCCTGGTAGCCAATGACGGGTAAGATTCCCCTAGGTCATGCCCACCTAAGACAGAACATGGATGACCATGTCCATGCTCCAATGACGGGTAAAGGCTTGACTCTGAGGGGACTACCTAAGACAGGCACAGTCTACAATACTGTGAGAGCAAAAAATAAAAACAAAATGGTGAAAATGTGGCAGTTAAAAATGTGACAGGTGCAGCCAGATGTGGCTGACACAACAAAGCGGGCGTAGTTGCTTCAGGGTGGTGCCAAAGTAAACCCTGCCTGAATACCCAGTGACAAATGACTTCACCATCAGAGGGGGCTGAAGGAACATTCAGCAAGAGACAACACCACAGACAGCCACCACGGGACCAATGGGGAACATTGGGGGATAAAAGCTTGTACTTCCCTGAATAAATGAGTCTATTTTCACCACCTACTTGACTCACGGAGTCTGTGTAGTTGACTCTGTGCCAACTTGCCCCCACCCCCGAGGGTCCACATCAGATACCAGCTACAGGCTACTTTCTCTCTCTCTGTTTCTCTCAGATATATATATAATTTTTTCAGCAAGAAAACAATGTGACTTCAATCCCCTACACAGCATGCCCCATGTGTTGCATAATGCCTACATATATTTTTGAATGAATAGACTATATATAAAACCATAAAAATCTTTATTCTATATCTTATGTTTGGATGTTGGTACTGAACAATATAAATTTTGCCAGTAATTAGTGGATCTATCTTTCTAAACTTAGTACAGTAGAGGATAGTATTGGATCATCTGAATATCAAAGGAAGTAAGAAAACTTGTACTTTTAAATTGAAATTGTGAAGAGATGTGAAAAGCATACCAAAAAGAGCAGAAACGAAGATATAAGTGCCATATCTAGGAAAGTATAAGATTTAAAATAGTTAAAATGAATGGTGATAGATTTTCTGAGTTCATTCTGATAATTTATATGTGAATAAGGGATGCTCTTTTTATAAGAGAAAGCAATTAAACATAAGGAACAGTATAGTTAGAACATTTTCTTGAAATTGCTATGGAAATTTATTAACTAAGGAATTATCAAAGATCTAAGAATAATCAAAGATATTGTTACAAAGGGAAGGATAATCTTACATATCATTCATTCATTTACCCATTACAAAAGGAATATAATAATTTGTTGCAAAAAATTATAAAAATTTACTTAAGCAATCACTAAAAGTAATGCTGCTCATGGGCTGTGGTTATAACTAGATGGGATGGATGTGTTAAGAAAAATGCAGCCTTAATAGGTAGCTAGTAAAATTTTAACATCATTACAGAGAATTAGGACTGGTGCATGTCCTCTCCCTCATAATCAATAGCTTATAAAACCAAGGACTAGAACTATGGAACTCAAATTCCTGCCATGGGAATGGGACCCAAGTCAAAACTCTGGCCCTGCCTAAGAAGTTCATTAATTACATAACTACTAAACCTTTTTCCAGAAGCTCTAAACCTGTCCCGATTACTGTCTAATAAGAGTCTAGCTGTTAAAGGACAAAGACATGCATCTGCCCTCTTTAAGGGTCAAATCAAACGGGTCTGTGAACCATCTGGATAGGGCAAAGGCCATCAGGAAAGCTTCTTGTTCCAGACACTTAAAAAGTAACATCAAGCCTACCTACAATGCATCTTGGCATAGTGGTCCTTCTGGCCATTTTTCACTCTCACCCCTTGAAAGAGTGCTATACTTGGCTCTATGATAAGCTCTGTCTAGCTTGTACACATCAATATGAATGTCTGCTCTGCATCATTTTGGCCAGAAACTTAGGGAAATACAGGCTGAGATCCCATGGGGGCATCATCTACAGAACATTCTTGCCAAGTATTCATAAGTCAATATAATCATGAGGAAACATTAGAAAATTACAAATTGAAGGGTAGTTTATAAAACAAATGTGGCTATACTTTAAAAGATACTGACATTATAATGTGTTCCAGATTACCACAGAATGAAGAGGCAAAGTAGTTGGCACCACTGCATGGCATAACAGTAGATGCTATCTTAACACAAAACTCGAGAGCCAAGAGATGCCGTGATGGGAAAACTCAGGAAAGCTTAACATGTACACATATAAAATAATAGTATTTCACATGCAAAAGATCCTGAATTTTTTAAAAGTTAGGCTATATTTCTAGAAAAAGATTACCTTTGTTCTTAAAATTTTATGGTACTGGAGAAATGGCTTGGCAGTTAATACACTTGCCTACAAAGCTAAAGGACCCAGGTCTGATTCTCCAGTATCCACATAAAGCTGGATGCACATCATGGCACATGTGTCTGGAGTTCCTTTACAGTAGATTGAGGCCCTGGAATGCCCATTCTCACTCTTTCACCCTCTCTCTCTGTCTTTGCAATTTCTCTCTCTCTCAAATAAATAAATAAAATGTATAAAAACATCAGTTTCATTTAAAAACTTACGAAAGTAGAGCCAGAGAGATGGATTAGTGGTTATGGTGCTTGCCTGCAAAGACTAAGGATGCAAGTTCCCTCTTCTCTCTCTCTAATAAATAAATAAAATATTAAAAAATAAAAAAATGTGAAAGTATTTAAGAATAAACGGTTAAAAAGTGCCAAAAATTACAATATATATGGGAGTGTAAAATTTTTCTAGACATATGAGATATTAATTTTCTTCAAAATATTTTAAAATGGGTATTGAAGTCATGTGACACATTTTGTCATTCAATTCTATGTCCTACCATATACTATATGCTCTAATGTGTGAGTATTGGCAAATTACTTAATACTGCCAAACCTTGTGTTTTTTACATATTAACTGGAGGGTATTTGTAGCTATCTTGCAGAGCTAATGAAAGGGTGAATAAGAGAAAGTGCTTAGCAGTAAAAAAAGCCAGCTATTTAACTATTATTCTACCCTAATTGTCAGCAACAATTTGAATAACATTAATGTGTATGCCCTAATTATTTAAACTCTCTCATACTTTCAGTGTTGAATCTTAACTAGTTCTCAGTACAATCCTCAAACATCCAGTACCATAATCAACACTGCATAGTCATGTTCATGACTTTATGCCAGATTTAAAGGTAGATTGATCAGCCACTCATATACATGTGCTTATTGCCTCAACTTCATGCCTGTCTCTGTTCACATCTTTTAAAGTATCTCACTTTCAGAGAAATACTTCCTTCCTATACCTGTGATTAATCAGTTCTATGCTCTTACAATATACAATTATATTGAAAACAAAATGTACTAATTTATGTAATCAAATAAGTGTTGCTTAATACTGGAGTATAGTGAATAATAAAAATAAAAATTGAAATGGAAACTATTTAAATCAAAGCAAATACTGTCTTGTTTAAAACATGAAGAGACAAATTGCATGGATCATGTATAATTAACCTTAAATAATTGCAAGCAAATTATTTGGAGAAGTTATAGGTTTATGAAAGGCATCTTAGTTTTGTATAATATTAACTAGATTTATAATGTAATCAATTAAATACATTTACATTAAATGTATCCTTTATTCAATTAAAATAAAAATTAAGTAGACAGGCATGGTTATTCAAGTATCATGAAAGAAGAGAAATATTTTAAATATGATTTAAAAATGGTAGATACATTTCACTAGAGGAATTACTTTTAGTGAATTTTAAATAATTCAATTAGTACTAAGCTTTTAAAATCAAGAACATGTTTATTTGTTATTTTTCCCTTCAATCTGTTCTCCTTTTGGTACATCTGATTTAGTAAGTATGTATTCAAATTCTTTTATAATATGAATGTCTTGTTAAAACTAGTCTGTGAGTGTGGTTGATTCCAAGCTTCACTTATTATGAAATTGTATATTTGTCTAACCTAATACCCTTATTTTGGAAAAAAAAATGATACTAAGTATCTGATTGCAAGTCCATATATTCTCACTTTTGACTACTACATATTTTTTTCTAAGATATTTACTCACAAATTATTCTCCAAAGGACCATAAACATTGATGAGAGGTAATAGCTTATTTACTCATATTTACTCTAATTGTTAATATAAAAATGAAAGACATTCACAGAAATACTACCAAATATTTTAGTTTTATTTATTTAATTGAAAGAGGGGGGAGAGAGAGAATGTGCATGTCAGGGCCTTCAGCCACTACAAATGAACTCCAGACTCATGCTCCACCTTGTACATCTGCCTTACATGGGTCCTGGGACTCAAACCTGAGTCCTTTGGCTTTGCAGGCAAGTGCCTTAATCACTAAGCCATCTCTCCAGCCACCTACCAAGTATTTTTTATGGAAATTAAATGAAATAAAGTATATGAAATTGTTGACAATGTCTGGAAGATAGTAACTGAAGAAACACTGGGGAAAATATTGAAGTTGATGATAAAAATTTGATAATTCTTTCTGCAAGGCCTTAGAGTTAGTTGGCACATATTCTCCAGTTATAACAACTTGACAGTATTTTTTGAACAAAGGGAATTCTATTAAATGACTTTGCTGGTAAAGAAGAAAATGGTGCCATTTTAATTGATGGTGAATCCATGCATTAAGGATTTAACTCAGAAAAATAAGATGTGGGTCAAAATTATATAATTTGTTAATGAGCTTGCAATGAAGATACTAAAGGTAGTGTTAAATAAGAATGCTAAAATCTTGTTTGAAATATGGTATCACTTGCTACATAAAGAATATGAGAAGAGTTTAGGAAATAGCAGCCTAAAAAAGTTATTCATCATGCATTCTATTACCATGTCTATTTAAAACATCCAACTGAAAATGAATTCTAAGAAAAGATCTGTTGCAAGAAAAGAAACAATGTGTTCCATTGGAATAAGTTATCAGACACCAATTTGGAATTCAAGTAATGGTTATTCATATATATATATATATATATATATATATATATATATTTCAATTTATATGTATGAATTAATGATTACTGTAAATTATTAATGGGATAGAAACAATATTATCTCTGTACTAACCTTTGATATAGTATATATAGAAAATTTATATTAGATGGTACGATTTATATTCAGCCTTCAATATAAGTTTATTTATTTTGTTCAATGGTATCAATGGTAGTTTTAATTATTTTAATGATGCAAGAATATAGATTGAGTTTGCAGTGTTGAATCCTATCGTCTCTTTAAAAGTTACTTTCTGGTGTGATAAATCCTTGAATACATTTTTTTGTTTTGGTTTTTTGAGCTCAGATCTTGCTTTAGCCCAGGCTAACCTGGAATTCACTATGTAGTATCAGGCCTGCCTCAAACTCACAGCAATCCTCCTACCTCTGCATCCCAAGCGCTAGTATTAGAGACTTGAGCCACTATGCCTGGCTGAAAGTAATCTTTGTTTTTAATAAAATAAGTTGCAGAACTGCATTCATCTTCCTTTTTAACTAAAATGAATAAAATTTATACAAAGTTGGTTATCAAACACCATGAAATTATGCATGATTCTTGTCAAGACTTCAGCTGTTGCGAATTTTGTATATGATTTATGAACTTTTAAATCAAGAAATCAGAAAAACAAAAGAAACAGGTATGGATGGATGGTTAGTATAACAGCACCCAAGTTACAATTTCAGTTTTTCACTTTCTTGAGAAAGTTTTTAAAACAAGAAAATCGTAGATATTTCTTAAGATAATTTAATCTCAGCACATGGAAAATTTATAATGTGTGTTTATGCTATTAATTCTTTTATTTATATTTTATATATAGATTTTTATTTATTTTATTTTTTAACATATTTTTATTATGTATATATAGTATATATACAGCCATGATGTTATCACTGTTAGCCTTCTCTCTGTCCTCTCCCCATGGGTAATATGGGTTTTGCCTTAGAGGCAATGACTCTGTGTATAATGACCCAATTCATGGCTCTAACAATCTTTCTGCCCCATTTTCCTTGAATTTCCCTGAGCCATGTTGGGTTCATTTTAGGTCTATCTCAAGGATGAAGTTTTATGAGTCTCTGTGTCTCTGGATATCTGATTTGGTAGGGTTTGAGTGTTCTTTGTGATTGTCACCTTGGCCCTTGTGCTGGTACCAGGTTCACTGATAAAGCAGCACCCTTGCTCATTTCCCTTATAACTGTATGGCTTCAGCCAGTGCCCTGCTAAGGTGTGATGGGCTGATTCTCTCCTCAGGTTCTGCATCCATCTGAAAGAGAGAAGCAGATTTTCCAATGGAGAGGGAGGTCAGTGAAAGATACATAGATAACCATTATTATTTTAGAGAGAATTTAATAGGTGTGGTCCCTCTTTTATCCCACTGTTGGTGGGAGCTTGATATTAGAGAGCGGGCTCGTTTTTGGATACAGCTCTGACTTGTTTCCTGTTCCCAGATATGTGTTCCATTCCACTGAGTGGATCCGTTAGCCAAATCTAGAGCAGTTGGTAACCCACCATGGCTGTGTGCCACTACTGCACTTGTGTGAGCATCACTTCAGGTTGTTTGCTGCTGAGTAGCTTAGACAGATGTTGGTCATCCCCCCCCCCAGTCACTTATGTAGCACCTTCTGGCACTGTACAAGTTAACTGTCTGGGGACTGGCTCTCTTCCAGATTCCAGCCAGGTCTCTCCATGTTTGGTCCAAACAGGATATGGTGTCTTCAGCAGTAGGGTCTTACCATTAGTCTTTGGTGGGTCGTCAAGTACTCTGACAGAAATCTGTCTTCTTTTGGGAAACCTTGTAGGTCTCACTGATCAACAGCTCATTGTGGATGTTAACCACATGCTGGTACTAGGAGTTAGGGGTCAGTGCCAAGGGAAAAGAAGGAAGAAAAAGTATAGGCAATATGAAAGAGAAAGAGCGAGAAGAGAGAGAAGAGGGAGTGATAGAGAGAGAAACAGAAGATTGAAGTTAGTCTTCATCATACCCTCTCCAGGCCCCTGTGATTCAGGTATTCTCTCCAAGCACCTGATGCAGGTTGTACCTTTTAGTATGTATTTCAGGATTTAGGATAAAATAAAATACGTGGAACTAAATCATGATATCCAGTATTTTAGAAACTTAGGAAAGAAATAAACAGCTCAGGGTAGTTGAGGGTAATGCTGCTAAAAATCTGTTCACTATGGAAGTAATTATCTACACCATGTACTCCACCACTCCTAGGAAACAAAGCTGACCCAGAATTCTGTTTTAGTGTAGCTGAAGTGAGAAGAAAAAAATCCCCATTCATGAAGCTATTTGCCCTCCTGTGTTCACTGTAACATGTAACATTACCAACAGTAGAAAAGATGGGGAGACAACCTGAAGTTCAATCAACAGATGAATGGTTAACAAAGAATGTGCTAAATAAGTATGATAGAATATTAGCTTAAAATGATGACATCACATTATTTGTCATAACATGGATGAGTCCACAAGATATTATGCTAAGTGAAATGAATAAGGAACAAAATTATAAGTATTGAATGATCTCATAAATCTATGGATTTTAAAACATCAAATATAGAGGGATATAGTAAAAAATTGTGGCTACTAAAGGGGGAAAGGTGAGGAGACAATGGAGCCACAAGGTCAGAAAATTCAAAGTAGCTGAAATGGGAGACAAGTCTAGATATAAAATTGGAATACATTTGGGAGTCAATAAATTAGAAGTTCTTGAAACAAAAAAGATAACTATATGATAATGATATAATTGCATCAATATAATAGACATTTGGTTATTTCTATGTCTCATAACATTATGGTATATACTTTAAATATACAAAAAATAACTATATAAAAATAAAAGACAAGTTAGAAAATTATTTGCTACCAAAAAGAAAAGGAAAATAATTTTCCTTGTTCTCACTAAAACTACAATCATTTTTTAAATCAGTATAGTCCTGCAGATATTCTGATTGTTGGATACAGTGGGGATTGCATTGAAAGCTTAATGTGAATAGCTAAACTATAGTATTACAAAATGATTACCTCATGCAGAGTAGCAATTGTAATATTTCTGTTTCCTATGCGATTAGTCTAGAAACAGTAAAGCTCCTGCTGTGATTCTTAAAGGAGATGTGGTCAAACTGGGGCTATGATCAAGATCCCCTTAGGTAAAACAAGATGAACATCTCTCACTCCATAGTGGCTCTGTGGCTCTGTTTTGTACACCTTGATAAAGAAAGGATCAGAAAGTACAAAGAAGTAATAAATGTATTTTGCACATTTTAAAATACGAAATCATTGTATGAATATCTCATATTTCAAAGATAAATTGGATGAAGAGATAATAAAAGTTTGCTGATCATTCTTTGCCTCACAGAGGAAATTGACTTATACTTTAAGCTGATGCTTGGTTTGGAAAATAGCAAAAGTTTTAAAGTTCTCACTTTTTCTGTAAACCAATCCTATGTAGCCTGAGCCAATAACAAAAGATGTATTAGTACATGTAATCATACTCCTCTTTGAGAGGAACTGTAAATTTTATGTTTACAGTTATGTACATAGAAAAACACTGGAGGGAACATTCATAATTAAATGACATTCCAAAGGGTCATGGATCAACCGAGTTTGCACTCTAACTGGCCAGCTTTTCTGCACTTTTTACTACAAAGGTATGCTGTCTTTTTTTTTTTTTTTACTAAGTTCCAAACACTACCACCATATTTATGCATGCATCAAAAGCTAATTCTTATTCAGTTCTTAATGTGCTTTCACTTTTAGTCTGTCCTTTCAATATGATATGAGGCTTTATGACTTCAACTTCCCTGTTTGGTATTTGTTGACTTATTTATTATCTCCAGATTCATAATCTGAATTATCTTTTATATTGAGTAATATGAATTTATAATAATGAAAACATAGTAATAAAGATTTAATTTTAAAAAGAAAGACAAAAATAAAAATACCAAGTAGCTATAACTACCTAATATAAACATTTAAATAATTCCCGTGTCCCTCAGTGACTTGTTTGTATGTAAATACACACACACACACACACACACACACACGCACACACACACACCTACATATATACAAACAACTTGTGCAGGCATCTTTCTTTCTCCTTAGTATTCTATATGCTATATGGCCTAGGAGTTTCCTGTCAGTGACTCTTAAAGTTGGATAAGATAAAATAAAATTTAACCATGTATCAAACATCTTCATGGCTCATTTTTGCTTCTTTAGCTAAGGGTTGCACATGAAATTCCCCAACTCTGCATCCATGAATTTAATTAGCATCCTGTTTACTTTCTTTTTACCATCATTAAAGAATCTGTTTAAAGTAACTGGACTTAACCAATAACCCTGTGACATTCCTCTAGCCCCGCCCCCTAGAAAAAATGCCACTTATTAAGAGCCCTTTCATGTGATACTTCAACCAATTTTTAGTCTGTGTGAAAATGTTCGAATCTCAGTTAATTTAAACTAATTCTTTGAGTAAAATTTTATAAGATGAGCTATAATTTTTGCTTTGCTGAAATCAAGATACACCACATCTATTACTGCTTTCATCTGCTAATCTGATGACTTGATCCATAAGCAAAAAAAGTAATTAAATTTGCCTGGCATGATTTTTCTTTGTAAAAATGGCATTGCTTGCTTTTCATAATTCATTTATTCTCTCAATGTCTTCCAATATTTATATTAGAATTTTTCTTCTTATTTCACTAAGCATTGGAATGAGTGGTGCCTTTTTTTTTTTTTTTTTTTTTAAAGAAAAGCAAGCCTTGTTTGCTGATAGCTTGTCTCTTATATTCTTTAGTTACCTGTGAGCATAAACAAAGCCCAATTCCTGACCAGGCAGCAACCTTACTAAATAGATTATGTCTTCCTATTCTGTCTTAAAACTGACACAAAATCAATACACAAGCCCATAAACCTACATGTTAGGTTTATTGCTCAAAATACTGTGATGTATGATGAATAAACAAAATATTTAATTGCTAAAGATGACCCCATCTTCCTACTTGTTAAGATCTTCATTACATCCTCATTACTTTAGTTTCAACTTTCTACCTTGGCTTCCTACCCCCCCCCACCCTTGTTTGTTGTTAAAAGATGATTTTAGAAAGCAGGTCAATATCTTAGGCATTTCAAAGTCTTTGTGGATTTCATTATCCTCTCATTAATTAGTATATACATAATCCCTATTTATTTCTTTGAAAACCCCTCTGGATATTATTAACATTTCTTTTTTAAACATTTTTTTTCCTGAGGTTTCCCTTTCACTACCAGTCTTATCTAATTATTTATATTTTTATAACTTGTATTCCATTGATCTTTCTTTGAGTTACTATCATATTTCCCATTTCTATTCTTCATCCCTGAAATATTTATATTCATCACACTTACACTTAATTCACAGCATTCAGAGATATTAGGTCTCCTTTTGAAACACAATATATATATATTTTTCCCTTTAGTAACAATTAACACATTATAAGTTTCAAAACTTCTTCAAGATGAATAAAATCTCTTTTTAAATACTTCCTGTGCCCAGACAGGGTAAGTATAGGTGATTTTTAAATCCAAGAAAGGAAAGGATTACAAATGATAAAAGTCAGAAACTATTGAAAAATTCCTGGGAAGAATTAGTATGTGCTAGGCCATATAAAGAATTGAAATAAAAAGGAGGATTGTTTCTTTAGTTTTATTTGTCCTTTTTATTGCAATTTTGAGTTTATTAATAAGAGTTTAATATAAGTATGGATATTGAGAGGAAACGAGGAGACATAAGAAAAGGATGATGTCACATGTCCAGAGTAAGTATGATCTTCATAAAAGTGGAAGTTGTATTTAAATGTCTTAAAATAGCTACATATATAATTTTGATAGTTCTTAAAATTGCATTGTTTAAAGAATTTTAAAACACTTTAAAATATTTTGGAATATTTATTTTTACTTAACTACATTTCTTTTTCTTTTTTTTTTTTTTTTTTTTTTGAGAAAGAGAGACAGAGAGAAAGAGAGAGGGGAGGAAGAGGTAGCGAGAGAGAGAATGGGCATTTCAGCTGCTGTGAATGAACTCCAGATGTGTGTACCCCCCTGTGGGCAAGTGCAGCATTGCACGCTTGCATCACACATCTGGCTAAATGTGGGACCTGGAGATAGAACAGGCATTCTTAGGCTTGACAGGCAGGTGCCTTAACTTCTAAGCCATCTCACCAGCTTTTAACTACATATCTTTAGTAATTGGGGTTTTGTGTAACTAATGAGTTTCATGTTACAAGTTTATAGGCTGATAAGTTAATAAGTAAAATGGCCAAAGGAACATTTTGCACAAATGCATAGGTCCCTGGGAAGTCAAGGTTGTGAACATGGTTTGTAATCTTGTTTTCAAGAGTCTCTTTCTCAGCCAGCAGGAATGAGGGGGCTTCAGCCCATTGCCATGTCCCTTTCCTTTTTTGTTTTTCTATCCGGCCTCAATTTCCTCATCTGAGCCATTAAGCCTTAGGGTTGATGACAGTTGAAGTTGCATTCTCTGAAGGTTTCTCAAGATGAGGGTAGAGACAGATTGAGGCTACCCAGAAACTGAAAGTCCAAACTGTCCAGTCTAAGGAAGGCAAGAGAAGATCTGGGCTTGAGGCTGGAGGATCCACAGATAATTGTGCTCTGGAAGAAAAGACTGTCATTACTCAGGACATCACACTATATAAACATTAAAGCACACACCAGTTTGCCAGAGCCAAAAATTAACATGAAAATTAGAAGGACCTTTTCACCTTGAAGGGTCTGACAAACATAATATAAGCCATTACAACTAAGGTAGAGGGACAGGAGAGATGGTTTAGCAATTAACTTACTTGCCTAAGGAACCAGGTTCAATTCCGCAGAACCCATGAAAGCCAACTGCACAAGGTGGCACATGTGTCTGAAGTTCATTTGCAGTGGCTAGAAGCCCTGGAGTGTCCTTCTCGCTGTCCCTGCCTCTTTATCTCTCTCTAATAAGTGAAATATTAAAAAATAATAATAAGGCAGAGCTAGGGAAATGGCTCAGTGGGAAAAAGGTTGGCTGGGCAGCTCAGATCCCTAAAACCCACATGAAATGCCTGGTTTTGTGGTATAGTCATAAATCTCAGCAGAAATGAAAAGAGGGAATCCTAATTCAGTAGCGGGCAAGCAAGTGGAGCTGATTTGTGGAGCTTTAGGTGAAAGAAAAAAAAATACGTAGATTGATAGTTTAATTCAGAAAGACATATAAGGTGGACCTCTGGCCATGACATGCACATATGCATGCACACGCATGCACACATGTGCAACTACACACCACACTTACACATGAAGAAAAAAGAAAGAGAAGAAAACCTAAACCCAAGACTGGAGCTCAGGCCAATCTTTGTTGTCTGAGGATTGCATTGCAAAGTGGAAGGCATATAAGTATATTCTACCTTACGTTGAACATTGGCTCACCCTTGTCCTTTTGTTGGAATAGCAAATGGCACACAACATTGTAGGATGGCAGACTCCTCATCTTAACTTGTAAGAGCTAGATCTCTTGGACTAATTTCACATAATGAACATTTTTTTTCTTGTCTAAAGAAAATTATGTCTTCTCACGCTAGGACTATGTAAATGACCTTATCTTCAAATGCTGGGCATTGCTAAAAATGGGCTGGGACTGTGAGGAAGCTGGCCTGAGCTGTTGGACATGGCCAGGGACCTTGGGCTGTGGGGGTTGCAGCTGGCCTTATCATTGGGAACCCATCCTGGCAACAGTGACTGGTCTTTCCTATCCTCAGGCAAGGTTGTACTGTGCCCTGTCATCACCCAGAGTGGGCAGAACTGGTGAGGCCCTTCCCTCTTTTTGAACCCAAAAGCATCTGACCATTTCATAGTCAGGCTTTGCCATTCCCCCACAGTTCCTGACCTTGTGGCTAGCTGCCCACGAGACCCTTATGTGGCTGAAGTCACATAGCTTTTCCCACCACTTGTTATCTCCCTTACAGCCCCTCCCTCGCAACTCTGAAGTCACATAGCTTTTCCCTCCACTATCTCCCTTATACTTCTGCCTTTCAACCAATTACATAGCAACCAATAAACTATGTATCCAATTGCCATATAGTCTGAATGTACCTTCGCAACCTTTCTCAAGTGTTTGTAAACCCACTCCCCTGTTGAATAAATGAGAGCATGCTATCCATCAGACAGCCTCCTGGGTATTTATTGCCCATCGTTGTACTCACCCACTCCAGGACCCTGCTTCTTCCCACCCAACTCCTCCTGCACCCAAGATGTTGGTGGCCAACAACCCCCAGGAATGGTGAGTACCCACACCTGGTGCCCAAACAGGGACCCTCTGGATGCATGGGTAATAGGTGAACACCCTTTGAGGGACATCCTTCCCTTGGGGTTAATGGCCTCCTGTGTCCGCCTCCCTATCGAGGGCTGGCAAGTTACAGTTTCTCCTTCCTCCATCAGAGGAAGGCAGATTTCTCCTCTCTCCATCAGAGAGAGGCAGGGTTCCCTTCTCTTCATCAGAGAGAGGCAATTCTCTTTCATCCATCAGAGGGAAGCTATTTTCTTCTTTTCCTTCTTTACTTTCAGTTTGTGCCATCACGTGGGTTTGAAGCAAAGTGAAAGGGCAATTGATATCATTTGGCCAGGATTACACCCCAGTATTGACTGAAGGCCCCTAGCGCACTATTCAAACCTTGACAGGCATTGGCAACAACCTTCTATCTATTTCTCTTCACAATCAACAAGCCGGTAAGGCATAGACAAGTAAAACTCCCTAGGGTGGTCGCTGGTCTCTTAAACTTGTGGACAGGCTTATGTATAGACTTTTTGGGGAATCCCCCATGGTGCTGCAGTACCCTGGGAACGTTGCCCTCTGGTCTTGGCATTTCTAGTCTTTCTCTATCATGGGAAATGCTACCTCCCATCAAAAGGATTCCCAAAACACCAGATTGAGGACATTTCTGAAAATTCAGGGCATAAAACTCTCTCAGAAAGAAGCCAATTCATTTTGGGAAGAAGTCCTTCAAATAGCCCCTTGGATGACTTCTGGGGACCTCTATAACCCAGACACACAGGCCCATATATCATATCTAGCCAGAAGATGAGAAATCCAAGAAGGGAATCTCCCCCTCTCTTTTCTTCCCATTATTGTAGCAGTTAGACCATGTATCAGCCCCTCAAAAAATGCTTCTGCACCCAAGTCAGACAACGACTCTGATGAGGACAATGCTGAGGACTGGCCAATGGTGGATGTGGTAGTTTGAATATATGTCCCCCAATATATTCAATGTTTTATTACTTTATAGTTTGCA
Source organism: Orientallactaga sibirica (assembly GCA_036365145.1). Lineage (NCBI taxonomy): Eukaryota > Metazoa > Chordata > Mammalia > Rodentia > Dipodidae > Orientallactaga > Orientallactaga sibirica. The sequence continues at coordinate 61,685,156 of JAEOAD010000001.1, forward strand.
TCTGCAATCACCTTGCTAGAGGCAAGGTCACTGGGGGCCGGTCTTAAGGTGTGGTGATGGTTTGAGATTCCATTGTAAAGATATGCAAATGTGTCTAGCAGGAGTTCCTGAAGTCTGCTGTGTGACCTTTTGGCTGTAGTTAGTTTTTTTGCTCTGTGTGCTGTGGTGGCTGGTTGGCTTTTCTCTCTCTGCTTGGCCCTGTGGAGAGCAGGTCGCTTCTTCTGCCATTATGGAACTTCCCCTGGATCTGTAAGCTTCAATAAATAATATCCCTTCCTCCATAACTGTGCCTGGTCTGGAAGTTCATCTCAGCGAACCTGAAGCTGTCTGCAACAGTGGATCACAGCTCCTTATAAAAGGAAAAGATCTCAAATACTTAGAAAAAGGAAAGGGTCTCAGATCCTTAGAAAAAGGAAAAGATCTCAGCTCCTTAGAAAAAGCAAAAGAAATTGAAAAAAGGGTCACTCCTGACAGCACAGCCAACCTCCTCTATCCGCCCCTACCACTATATCCACTCCCTGATCCTAGATGCCCCCCTGAGCACGTCCTACTGTAACAACAACAACAACAACAACAACAACAACAACAACAACAACAAAACCTAACATGATGAATACTCCTAATCAGAGCTTTCCTGAAAGGACCCCCACCCAACAGCTCTGTGAAACTAGAGATAAGAACAGGGCTATTTACAATCAAGAAGTCACAGCCTTTCCTGTTAACCTCCAACCAACTCGAGCTCAGCCCTTAGACTGGTATCCATATCAGGCCCATAACCTTAAGGAACTCAGGAGAGCAGTCAGGGAGGATGGGATCCACGCACCTTGGACTAAATCCCTGCTCCAGAGCTACAGGGCTTTCTTAACACCCTGAAGACTGGCAAGACATCTGTGGCTTGTCACTGGCTAGCCCCTTATTTCTCCAATGGGAGGCTCTCTACTGAGATAAATGCCTCCGACAGATAAAAAGAAACCAAAATCAACAAAATGTCCCTGGCGGCTTTGATGAAATGTTTGGACAAGGAGGTTTCTCACCAGGGTTGCACAAGCCTGACAACCCCTAGGGTTCTATGACCACGTCTGCCTTTGTGCCCTCCAGGCTTGGGATACAGTGACCCCCATATACCAATTCCCAAGATAATACCCCCCCCCTTTTTTCTTCACCAAAAACCAGAAGATACACTTTCTGATTTCATTTTAAAAACAAGGACCAATTTAGAAAGAAAAATCCCTGACCCTACTGCCAGGGACCTCCTCATCAAAAGTATTGTATGGGGGGGAATGACCTCTGAGTGCAGGGCAGCCTGTCAAGGGCTCACAGATGAGCATTATAATAAATGGATAGTTGTCACCCAGGATATTGGGACTGCCTCATACAAGGCTGCCTCTTTAGCCCAGGCCTTCACAGCAGCCCTAATAACTAAAGGAAAATGTTTCAATTGTGGGAAGAATGGACATTGGAAAGGGGAATGTCCCAGACCCCCCCCCACCGAATTCCAAAGGCCCCCTACTGAAAACAGTCTGCCCTAGATGCTGCAGAGGATTTCACTGGAATGGGATTGTCATTCTACTCATGATATAAACAGCAAACTCCTGGAGCCTTTAAACTTCAAAAGGGCAGCCCTCAGCCCCATCAACAAGAGGGAAGACCCATAAAGTACAATGGGTAACAAGTATCCTGGAAGGGGCCCACCCAAGATTAGCTCTAAGAATAGGAGGGAAAAATATTAAAAGTTTACTTGACACTGGAGCAGATAAAACTATTCTGAAACAATCTGAGGTTCCTCAACATTGGGAGTTAACCCAACTAATGGGGATAGGAGGTCCTTCACAAGCATGTGTTACCAAAGAGGCTTACAAATGGAAGGACCCAGATGGCACTATGGGCCTTATTAGACCCCTAGTGGCTGATGTGACAACCAACCTACTAGGAAGAGATATTCTTGAAGCCCTAGATGTAGTTTTTGCCAGCAACGTTGAAGGAGAATGCATTGAAAGATAGGATTATGAGAGGTATATCTGCCGATGTCACCCCCAATCCTAAAGGCCACTGTTAAATATGAAATTCTCTGCCTAGAATGAGCCAGTCTGGGTTGAACAGTGGCTTCTAACAAGGGAAAAACTTGAAATCTTAAATCAGCTAGTAACAGAACAACAACTTAACCATATCTGCCCTTCTCAAAACCCATGGAATACCCCCGTGTTTGTAATTAAAAGAGCTCAGGAGGATGGATATTATTACAAGACCTTAGGGCCATTAACAAGGCTATGCTTATTTGGGGTGCCTCTCAATGGGGAGTGCCCCTTGTCTCAGCCATATGGGCCAATTCCCCCATCCTTGCTATTGACATCATTGACATCAAGGATTGCTTCTTTTCCATTACCCTGCACCCTAGGAACTGACAGCGCTTTGCATTTTCAGTTCCCTCTGTCAATACTTCAGGACCTTCCAAATGTTTCAAATGGATGGTCCTACATCAAGGCATGGGTGCCAGTACTACCATATGCCAAGAGGTGGTTGCTAGCATTAAGGCCTCATTTAGACCAAAGCCTTAACATTTATCATTACCTGGATGATATTCTTGTTTGGAAAAACTCCTTCACTCCACCAATAGAATTAAGAGTCCAATTTTTACCTTCCTTCACTGAGGCAGGCTGTAAAATTGCCCCAAATAAAGTCCAACTAATCCCACCCATAACTATTGCCCAGCCCCTAAAGCCCATCCTCTCCTTCCCCCAAAAGCTCACACTAGCTTCACTCCACAGCTTTCTGGAAACCTCAACTGGTTTTGGCAATGGATCCCCATCTCTACCAGTGATCTACAGCCCCTATTTGACATGTTAACAGGTGACAAGGATACATCTTCCCCCATTCCCTAAGCCCAGAAACAAAACAGGCATTAACCAAGGTTAATAACATCTTCTCTCATATAGCCCTTGCCCAATACTCACCAGACAAGCTGATCCAACTTTTAATATTTAATGCTTCCCCTACCATTATGAGGGTGCTACATCAACCTCAAGGGGTCCTAGAGTGGCTCCAGACATCTGTTGGTGGAGCCCCACACATATTAATAGAGGTTGACGCCCTTGAAACCATGATTAGAACTGGGAGAGACTGGGCCCTCCAGATCTTGGGCAAAGAACCTCAGACTATCATAACCCCCTTCCCCATCTCTGATATGCAATGGCTACTCAAGAATCACTCCCGATTTGCAATTAGTCTACTGGGCTTCTCTGGCCAAATTGACAACCATTATCCTAATGAAAAATGGATCCCTGCAATACCCCTCTTAAAATGGCTCCCACCCAGCCTTTTTCAAGAAAACCCATCCTCAGAGCCACCCCCACCCCCATTTTTACAGATGGGGGAAAAGGGGAACAGCTGTAATTCTCTACCACCTAGGGGATTAACCGCCCTCCATTTGCTTTAGGGAGTTTACAGATAGATCCCCACAATACAAAGAATTTTATGCCATTTATCTAGCACTATTAGAGGAAGATGGCCTTTTCAATCATTTCTCCTATAATATATATGCTGTTAATTTTCTCCCCTGGCTTGCTCGCTCAAATATCTGGCTAGCTGAAAACTCCCCTTCACTACTACTGATAAAAGTTTCTAACCTCATTTGTAAAAGAAAAGCCCCTCTATATATACAACACATAAAGCCTCACAGCCCCCCCTGGCCCACTTTCAGAGGGAAATGCACTAGCAGATCAGGTGGCCTCACACGGAAGCCTGACAAATACCTTCTTAACCATTCTTGAGGAGGCTGGAAAATTCCATGCTAATACCCATGTAAACCTCAAAGGGCTTCAATCATGCTTTCCCCAAATCCTTAAAAGTCAGCTCCAACGTATCCTAAAAACCTGCCACTTCTGCGCCTCATTAATCACCACACCAGCTCTCCAGACTATGGGCACCAACCCCAGAAGCCTTAAAGCTAATGCCCTCTGGAAGATTGATATCACCCATGTCCCCCAATTTGTCACCAAAAATATGTATACATACTCCCACTTCATGTGAGCCATGGCACAGACAGGAGAAAATACAAAAAGGCCATATGCCATATGCTAGCCACCTTCACCATCAGGGGCATCCTTCTCCAAATAAAAAGTGATAATGGCCCAGCTTTTATCAGCTCCTCATTCAAAACACATCACACAGGAATTCCACACAACCCTCAGGCCCAAGGCATAATAGAAAGAACACACCAGACACTTAACAACCAACTTAAAAAACAACAGACTAATAACTATCCACCAAACCTCCAACTGTCCATGGCACTGCCCACTCTAAATATTTTTAACATATACAAAAATTCCCAACATCCCCCATTGCCCTTCACTGGAACACACCAAAAATCATCCCCCCATCCTTGTATGATGGTGAGACCCTCTAGATGGGAAATGGAAAGGGCCTGATGCCCTCCTCACAAGGGGGAGAGGATTTGTTTGTGTCGTCCCACAGGACCAACCCAAACCTATTTGGATAACAGCCAGAAATGTCAGATTCAACCCCACTTGTTGGGGTCCCCCCTAGTGCCAGCCCAGGAGGGACGGTAGGTCCTCTGCCATTTAGGGAGTAAGAGGCATGGAGTCATGACATAGACTCCATTATTTGGGTGGAAGCAGGCAGAGGGCAAGCTGCTGCAAACTCGTTTATTCAAGGAAGTGTAGGGGATTTAAAGGGTTTGGCTGGGCAATCATTGTATGGGGTAGTCCCCTTCTTGTGACCAATGACAGCCTGTCTCCGGACAGATCATCTCGCAGCAGGTTTCTCGTGAGCATGGGACTGTAGCTGTTGTCACGCCAGGCCTGCACAGAATGCCACATCCACAGAAGCCACTTCCTGGTTTCTTCTGGCATGCGGCCTGGCTAGGGCCCGACCTGCATTGTGCCATACCCACTGACCAAGAAGATGGCTAGCCTGAAACTGAAATAGAAGTATCCCCCTCATCACAGGAAATGGACAAGGAGCACTCCCCAGGCACCCTAGGAGGAAAACATGTTGACCTGGGGCCAAATTGAGGCCCTCTGCCAGCAAGGAGTCATGCTGGTATGAAATTCACAATAGCCTTTTATCGCCAGAGACTCTGTTTATATCCTTACTTGCTATCCTGACCTTAAAAATAGCACAGGCTCAACAAGCATATTGGGCTTATGTACCTGACTCCCCTCTAGCTAGGGCTGCTCTGTGGGAGAACCCCTACCTAAGATATTTTCCAATGCTTCCCTTACCACTACCAATTATGACCTAGAGTTCTTTTTTTTTTTTAATTATTAAATTTTTATTGACACCTTCTATACTTACATACAAAAAACATATGATATTTCCCTCCCCTCCCCCCATTCCACTTTAGAACACCAATCTCCATCATATCCTCTCCCTCTCTCCATTAGTCTCTCTTTTAATTTGATGTCATCATTTTTTTTCTTCTATTTTGAGGGTCTTGTGAAGGTATTACTAGGCACTGCAGGGTTATGGATATCGAGGCCAATTTCTGTCTGGGCAGTTGCATTGTAAGAAGTCATACCCTTCCTTTGGCTCTTCCATTCTATCTGCCCCCTCTTCCGCAATGGTCCCTGAGCCTTGGAGGGTGTGACAGAGGTGTTTCAGTGCTGGGCACTCCTCCATCCCTTCTTCTCAGCACTATGTTGCCTTTTGGTGATCCCAGTGGTATGACCTAGAATTCTTGCAAGAAGATACTAAACCAATTAACTGGGCCTCTCTCACAGCAGAGCGGCCTATCTGCTTTTCAAATGATAGGTATCACGAAGGATGTTATATAATGTATACAAACCACCCATTAATTACAGATGGTGAATACCACAATCAATTGAACTTACAATTACAGTTGGTTCCCCAGGAAGGCAAACAAACAGAGGTACCACCCATCTTGTGTTCCCAAGGGCAGCCTCAACCAGAATTATGGAAAGTAGTAGTTACCCAAAAAGAAAATCATTTTAATTTTCTTATGTGTCTGCCCCTCCCTTATCATTTCATAGTTGGGCCTGGGTGGGTCAATCACCAAAATGGGATTTACTATCTTAGTTGTACCTTGTGTATTATCACCAATTGTATCAATTCTAAGGGAGCCATAGTTGCAGACTACTCCTCCAATGTAGTCTTTATTGTCATGCAGCCTCCTTACTTAATTATGCCAGTCAAAATTACTGAGCCCTGGTACTCCAGCTTTGGAGCTCAAGTGTTCCAGCAGCTCAACAGATTGATGACATGAAAAAGATTCATGGAATGGCTAATTGTGGGGCTCAATGCTACAATCACCATCATTGCCTCTTCCACCACAGCAGCAGTATCCTTGGCACAATCGAGGAAGACAGCTGATCATGTTAATGGACTGGCTAAAAATATATCTCAAACCCTTTTGTCACAGATAGATATTCATAAAAAGGTGTTAGTCTGGTTAGGTGCTCTAGAGGATTCTGTTATGTATTTAGGAAGATGGGTTGCCAATCTGGTGGCTCAAATGCAATTGTTTTATCATGCTAATTATTAATTCATATGTGTTACTCCTTTACCCTACAATGGAACCACTACTGAATGGTGGAAGGTTGAAAATCATATTTGGGGTATTTGGAATCATAATAATCTCAGCATATATTTACAAAGTTTACAAAAGGAAATATCTGTTATTTCACATAGTCATTTGTCTTTTGGTGATCCTGCTAAGGCAGCTAAAGGATTTTTGATGCCTTACAAAATCACATTACAAAAATTATCTCCCAAACAGTTTCTTTCTCAGATCTTCGTTTACCTACTATTGGTGTCAGGCACCCTGCTACTACTCTTATGCATAATTCTCTGTATGTGAAAATTAGGGCTCAAACAATATAGAGAAATCTTGACCAATCTGGTCCTTATACATCATCTGGCTTTAACTGGACATGCAGTAAGCCACAAAAAGCTTACCCGAGATGAGAGTGCCCCATTTTAAAAAACAAAGGTGGAGTTTTTGGCATTGCTAAAAATGGGATGGGACTGTGAGGAAGCTGGTCAGAACTGTTGGACATGGCTGGGGACCTTGGGCTATGGGGGTTGCAGCTGCCCTTATTGTCCAGAACCCACCCTGGTGACAGTGACTGGCCTTCCCTTCCCTTGGGCAAGGTTGTAGTGTGCCCTGTCATCTCCAAAGTGGGCAGAACTGGCTAGGTCCTTCCCATTTTTTGAGGCTTTGCCCTTCCTCCACAGTTCCTGACCTTGAGGCTAGCTGCCCAAGAGACTCTTATGTGGCTGTAGTCACGTAGGTTTTCCCGCCACTATCTCCCTTACATTTCTGCCTTTCAACCAATTAGATAGCACCAATAAACTATGTATCCAATAGCCATATAGTCTGTATGTGCCTTCTCAACCTTGCTCAAGTGTTTATAAACCCACTCCCCTGTTGAATAAATGAGAGCTTGGTATCCATTAGACTGCTCTACGGGTGTTTATTGCCAATGTTGCACTCACCCACTGCTCCAGGATCTTGATTCCCCCAACTCCTCCTGTGCCCCAGATGTCCATGGCCAATAACCCCCTGGAAACGGTGAGAACCCACACACAAAATGTTTCTGAGGCATGAATGGTTCAGTATTCCCAAATAGGTCACCAAGGAAGCATGTCAGGTGTGACAGTCCTTTCTCAATACCATGGGATGTAACAGCCTGAAGTGTTCTACTCTGAGACATCTATTCAGGTAAAGATGAAATTCTTAACGCTACAGAAAAAATGTCAGGATGAGTCAGGAGGAGGCAAATTAATAGTTTATTAAGAAAGGTTTTAATATAGGTTGAAGCACAGGCATAAAGAGGGAGCAGAAAATTCTATAAGAGAAAGACTGGTCCCTGCTCCAGAGAATCCTATAATAGGAACCATGTACCAGAGAGGAGCTTTTTAAAGGGAAAGAGTGGTCAACAGGTAGAGTTGATGTCAAAGGTTCCCAGTAGACATTTTCAGGTGAGAAATTCAGGGGTAAGGTATTCTTCACTGCCAGTTCTCTTTCTAACTTTATGAGCTAAATTTGTGCTTTTTAAAATTTCTGTCATTTTCTTCTTAAATACCTAATAAAATACATCAGTCCTACAGATCTCTTGGTTTCAAGAAGTTTTTAAGTGTAAATTGAACACCTGTAAAATCTGTAGTGAAATATGAGTTACCTTTTTCTTCTTCTAGCATAATCATTGTTAGTTTGTGGCTTTGATGAAACATCTTCTATGTAAATTCCAAATTTGCTGACATAAATGGTCAGGTTCTTCTGTTGATTCTGATGTTTGTACAAATAGTGATTAACCTTCTTGTTATCATAATATTGATGCTGATCAGTCAAGGTTCACTAGAGAAATAGAACAACAGAATGAATATATATTACAAAGGGAATTTAAGACTGGTTTACATGATAGTGTCTGGGCTATCCTGCAGGCTGCAGGAGGATGAGGACTCAATATCTGCTCAGAGCAGGTGGCTAGATGACTCAGAGGTCCCAGTCTGACACTGAAGCTCTGGAGAATCCCTGGAGAGCCGCTGGTCTTGTAGTAGTGAGCTCAAAAAACAAAAACCAAGGCAGGTGAGGAAACAACACTACAATTCTGCACCACCTTCCTCCAGTGCCTCAGAATGGAGCAGCCCAGTCTTCTCACTTCAGTGGTCTTCCCTGAAGATGCCCTCACTGACCCGACCAGAAGAAGATCTTAATCCCAGGTCTACTAAATTAACAGCCAAGATAAACCATCACTGATAACTTGTGTTCTCTTTTCTTGTTCTGCTTAGCAAGAGTTGTATGTAATGTTGAAATTTTAGGAATCCATTTAGTGATCCTGGTAGTTTTCTCTATCCCTTATTTTTTTTTTTTTTTTTTTTTTTTTTTTTTTTTGGTTTTTAGGTAGGGTGCCCAGGCTGACCTGGATTTCAGGGTTTCTTCTCTCGGCAATCCCTGGGATTAAAGGCGTGCGCCACCACGCCCGGCCTCTATCCCTTATTTTATTTACTGATGTTTTTATTAAAATTTTCCTCTGATTTTTATATTTATGTTCTTTTTGTACATTGGATTTGCCTTTTTCATTAGCCTTTTGACATGGAGTTATCATTTAAATTAGGTTTTTCTTGTGATAGTATCAAATTTCAGAGACATTTCCTACTATGCTTTAGCTTTATTGCATGCATTTTCTTTTTATTAATTAAAAATCTGTCCACATTTCTTTATTGGCTTATGTGTTATTTAGAATAGAACTTTATAAATAAATTGTAAATATTTTTGCTTTTTTGATGACTTATAAGTCTTGGTTACAATTTGATTCTGTTGGCACTGGAAATATACACTACTTAACTTCAATCTTTGCAATTTGTTGACAAGTGTGACATTTACACTTTTTTGTTGTTTTATTTGTTTGTTTGTTTTTTGAGGTAGGGTTTTGCTCCAGGCCAGAATGACCTGGAATTCCCTGTGTAGTCTCAGGGTGACCTAGAAATCAAGGTGGTCCTCTAACCTCTGCCTCCTGAGTGCTGGGAATAAAGGTGAGCACCTCTACTCCCAGCCATTTACACATTTTGTTAATAGCTGTCAGAAAAAGAAATGCTTATTGTTTTGTGTATTGTTAGGGCTCAGCATACAATATGGACATTAAAACAATGTTGCTGAATAGAATTTTCAACATTTTTAAATCCCCTAATCTCTATAACAAACTTTAACATTTTTTATATTATTTTATTTATTTGAGAGAAAGAGAGAGAGAGAGAGAGAGAGAGAATGGACACACCAGGGCCCCTACCCTCTGCAAATGAACTCCAGAGGCATGCACCACCTTGTGCATCTGGCTTTCATGGTTACTAGGAAATTGAACCTGGGTCCTTAGGTTTCATAAGCAAATGCCTTAACCACAAAGCCATCTATCCAGTCCTATAACAAACTTTGATTCTTAAAATATGTGCTGTATAATATGAGTCTATGGGGAAAATATTTATGACTATATAAGTCCTGATATGCATGGAACAGTGTAGTTTTCTTTTTTTCCTTATTAGAGAGAATAGTGACTTTAGACTGAAAATACCTATATTTTACTGGGTTATGACATTATCTACTAATTATTATGGATTTTTAAAATACTGATTCACTATTACCATTTCTAAGGTATTTTCAACATCCATGGAAATGCATTGTTTGTTTGCCTAGATCAATGAATAGTAATTTAGAGATTTTTTTTCCAAAAACAGATACATTCCTACAGTCATGAACACATTCAATTTTGCTTGCATTTATATTTTTTTATTCTACTTGCTAACAGTTAATTTAATTTTTTTTTTTATTTTTAGAGGGAGACACAGAAAGAGACAGACAGAGAGAGAGGGGGAGAGGGAGACAGATAGAGAATGTGTGTGCCAGCAGTCTGTCAGCTGCTGTGAATGAAATCCAGATGTGAGCGCCTCCTTGTGGGCAAGTGCAGCATTGTGCCCTTGAGTCACTTTGCATCTGGCTAAACGTGGGACCTGGAGATTGGAACCGCTGGAGATTGGAACCAGAGTTCTTAGGCTTAGGAGGCAGGGCACCGTAACCACTAAGTCATCTCTCCAGCCCTATTTAATATTTTTGAGCATTATTTTTATTATATTTGGGTTTTTTGTGTGTGTATGCATGTGTGCATTGCATTTATCAGGTTTCATTTTTTTTTTCAAGTTAAGTGATATTTTAATGTAGAAAATAAAAGGTAAATTAGAATGCTCTTGAATTTAGAAGGTCCCAAGCAAAATAGGTTTAATTAACAAAGTACTTGCTTCATAAAATTACCTAGATAATTTATTTTCAATACTTTAGAATAAAATGTATATTACTGTGGTTCTCTTATTTTTGGAAAGCTGAAGACATACTTGTGAAGTCTCTTAGACTGATTATTGTGGATTAACTTATTTAGTAATATTTTTAGCCTGTTGGATATTGATTAAAGTTTTTATTTATAATGGAGTACATTTTGATAAATATTATCTTAAATATGATATAACAGGTTTTTTACATGTGCAATTTTCTAACTAGTAGTTAGACATGTAGATGTTATGTGTTCTATTTTTTTAAATAACTGTATGTAGCTCTGGTCATTTTGTTTTGGCATAAAATTTAACAATATGTTTTTTCCATAATTTTTGTTAAATATTCCAATGATCTATCTATTTTGGTATGTTTGTCATTTACATCTTATTTCATTTCTATTGTTCTGTTTTGTTTCATTTAATGATTTTCAAGTTCAACTTACACTGCCTTTCCACTGATTTAGATTGGATTTTTTTAAAAACTGCTCTCATAAATTCTAAATGCTTTGAGTTTTCCTCTAATTATTGCATTAAGAATATCCCATGTGGTTTTTAATGTAATGTTAGTTTTATGACATTTTCAATTGCTTAATTTTGATTTGTATCTTTTATCATCAAAAAGTTGTTTCTGCTGGGCGTGGTGGAGCATGCCTTTAATCCCAGCACTCGGGAGGCAGAGGTAGGAGGATTTCTGTGAGTTCGAGGCCACACTGAGACAACATAGTTAATTCCAGCTCAGCCTGGGTCAGAGTGAGACCACAACTGCATGCAATTGTTTTTATACTGGACTATATAAGAATTAACCCATTTATTCACAGTTTTATGCAATCTAGTGGCAACTTATTGGAGTCTCTAACTTAAAGATTCCTATAGGATTAAAACACAGCTGTCAGCAAGAAGTACAATCTCTTCTGAAGTTTTTCAGAAAAAGAATCAACTTCAATGATCAGCTTTGTAGCTCCAACAGTACATTTGCGAGAAGCCCTAGCTACTCACTGGTATTGGTTGAAGCCGTCCTTTCTTTTTATCTCATCTTACTGTATATATTTATGTAGTTATTTATTTGTTTTCCTTAGGCCAACCTGGAATTCACTATGTAGTCTCAGCATGCCCTCAAATTCATGGTAATCCTCCTACCTCTGCTTCCTGAGTGCTGGGAATAAAGGCATGTGCCAACATACCAGCTGAAGTTGTCATTTCTTTCATTGTTATCTGGACCTCTCCACTGGGCAGTTCAATCCAACAGTTGCATTGTATCCATGCAGGCAAGAAAGAGAGTGGGAAAGCATCCAGGACAAAAATTGTAATCTTTCCACGGCCTTCCTTGGAAGTCTATACCTTTGCTTCTCCCATGTGCTGATTACCGGAATCAAATTACCAGGAGGAGGAGATAAAATAGAGGTGCAGAAATTAGAGACCATAACCCCGAGGATTTTTTACTTTATTTAAAATTAATTTCCCATTTATTCTTACCCTAGTAACTGATGAGAAGTGGTGCAATAAGCACCTTTGTATATTTGCTTTTTACATACCACTAAAAAATGAAGACCAGACTGTTGTAGGGATTTCTTTTTTTTTTTTTTTTTTTTTTTTTTTTTTTTTGCAAGGTAGGGTCTCATTCTGGTCCAGGCTGACCTGGAATTAACTATGTAGTCTCAGGGTGGCCTTGAACTCATGGCGATCCTCCTACCTCTGCCTCCTGAGTGCTGGGATTAAAGGCGTGTGCCACCACGCCCGGCCCTGTTGTAGGGATTTCTTTTTCCAACTGTAGGGGAGCCTTTTATACAACAAAAAGACCACATTGTTTTATATAACAAAAAGAAAAAACAGAAACAAAAATGAACCAACAAGCTGGGCGTGGTGGCACACGCCTTTAATCCCAGCACTGGGGAGGCAGAGGTAGGAGGATCGCCGTGAGTTTGAGGCCACACTGAGACTACATAGTTAATTCCAGGTCAGCCTGGGCCAGAGTGAGACCCTACCTAGAAAAACCAAAACCAACCAAACAAACAAACAAAAAAGAACCAACAAAACATAACCCAACCCTTAATCTAAGAATAGCATGACAAATAAAATGAAGATGAAAGGTATCCATTTGGGATAATTCTGTTGTTTTCATGAATAGATAAAACTTCACTATGAATATACACCATGTATTTTATCTCTGCAGACCAGTTAATGAGTCTGTAGGCTGGCTTCATAGCTTCCCTAAAGTGAATAGTGCTTCCATGAACATGGAAGAACACATATCTCTGTAGTGTCTTGACTTAGATTCTTCACATATACAGCAAGCAAGACATGGGCATGGTAGTGCATGCCTTTAATCCCAGCATTTGGAGGAGGCAGAGAGGCCACCCTGAGGAATTCCAGGATCTGGGCGTGAGTATAAAGGATAGAGGCCACCCTGAGACTGAGGAACATCCATAGTGAATTTCACAGGTCATCCTAAGGGTAGCATTTGTTGCTCATTTAATAACCGCTATTCTCAGTATGAGACCTTTTTGGGTTTATTGTTGTACCTTGAAAAACCAATATCAATGTTTTATACTTTATAAGGATAGAGCTTAAGGTGTGGTGATGGTTTGAGATTCCATTGTAAAGATATGCAAATATGCAGTTCCTGAAGTGTGCTGTGTATGTCTAGCTTTTTATTGATATGCTTCAATAAATAATATCCCTTCCTCCATAAGGAACATCCATACTGATTTCCATTTCCACTAGAACCTTTGTTTTGGAGGAATGGGCTGACTTGTCATCTCCAAGTTTTATGGACTATTCTATAAGATGGTAGCATTTGTTGCTCATTTACTGGGCTACTGGCATAAGGGATGGCTATTCTCAGTATGGTAAATTTTTATACTTTTTGGGTTTATTGTTGTATCTCCAAAAGTCAAAAGAGTGAGAACAACTATTCATTTAAGAGAATTATCACTAGAAAATGCAATCTTAAGGAAGGTGGAAGAGGTGGCCTGACTTGATTTACATTAAAACAAAATAAGACTGTTAAAATCAAAAAAATTATCACCTGGTTTTTCATGAAAAATGCATATGGTCATGTTACGGTTATTTGAAGCAGGGCATGAAGATTGCCTTTTGGAAGAGGAGTGGTTTGCATGGAGACCTGAAGATGTTTTGGATATACCAGGACTGTGCAAAAGGGCTACCATGGAGTGCAGTGTTGGCATGGGATGATGCCCAGCAGAAGGGGCGGAATTGGAAAACCTGGAGATTGTCAGTCTCTGGTTATATTGAACTTGAACTGCAGAAGTTTGATGAAATGATAGTTGAGTTTGCATTATTCTAGTCTCTCTTTGCTTTTTACCAGTTAAAAATGTTTACTCTGTGCCTTTACATGTTGAAAGTATTTAACTTGTTTGATTTTACAGGACTCACTATGAACCTTTGAAATTGGACTGAGTACAATTTACAATGTGTGATAGTTATAAATAAGAGCTAAATATATTGGGGGGCCAGGGGCGGAAAGTTTGAATATATGTCCCCCAATATATTCAATATCTGCAATCACCTTGCTAGAGGCAAGGTCACTGGGGCTGGTCTTAAGGTGTGGTGATGGTTTGAGATTCCATTGTAAAGATATGCAAATGTGCCTAGCAGGAGTTCCTGAAGTGTGCTGTGTGACCTTTTGGCTGTAGTTTTACTCTGTGTGCTGTGGTGGCTGGTTGGCTTTCTCTCTCTCTGCTTGGTCCTGTGGAGAGCAGGCCGCTTCTCTTGCCATTATGGAACTTCCCCTGGATCTTTAAGCTTCAATAAATAATATCCCTTCCTCCATAACTGTGCCTGGTCTGGAAGTTCATCTCAGGGAACCTGAAGCTGTCTGCTACAATCTCCAAAAGTCAAAAGAAGTGAGAACAACTATTCATTTAAGAGAATTATCACTAGAAAATGTAGAGCAAATAATAAAATAAAAAATTATCATTTTTCTAACATATATGTAATATTTGAAGTAGAGATTGTAAGTGTCCCAACCATTGCCTAATATATTGATAAGAAGATATTCATGTGACTGAAAATTGTTGTTTCATGCATACTTGATCATTAAAAGGTGAGAAAGCGATGTAGAGATATCAAAGACACCAATGAAAACAAATGAAGTTAAGCCTCCACAGTGAGGCCAAGGTTTTCCTTGGAGGATGATACAATAGGAAAGTTAATAAGTAATTGGCTTATTTCACATTCTGTCAGACAAGTGGTCTAACACACGGACAGATGAAAAATAGAGAGTTTGTTGTTCTAGAACATGTGTCAGAACTATGACAACACTTATCAGTAAATAAACATAGTTATGGTCATTAATTTGTAAATTGTTACCAATTTGAAACGACAATAGCAGAGCTGAGTGGTACCAATAGAGATCATTTGATCCATAAATTCAAAAGTTTTACCACTTGTCTCTATGGAAAACGTCTGTCAAGTCCATATTCTAGATTAGCATGAAGAGATAATATAAGTAAAACAACATAGTGATTATGATGGTTAAGTTTGTGTCAACTTGATTTGTTTAGGAATCCACAGACATTCCTCATAAGTGTGTCTCTAAGGCTGCCTCTAGGAAGGATTAACTAAAGGAAGAATCCTTCCCCCAGGGGTAAGCCCTTCCCCCAGAGTGGGCGGCCCCTCTTGGAGGAGGGGGCTGGTTGACAAAAAGAAGCTCTGGGAAGAAAGGCTCTCTTTCTCCCACCTGGATGCCGGTGCTGCTCGCTGCTTGCCACTGGATGCTTGCTGCTTGGTGTTTACCACTTGGTACTTGCTGCTTGGTGTTGCTGCTCTCCAGTGTGGACTGAAGACCAGGGTGGACTGAAGAGCAGCATCTCTCCAGGAAGCCTCCAGGCCTTCAGTGCCGGATTGGGACTGCTGAGGCCTCCAGCCTCGTGGACTGAGCAGCTACCGGGTTTCTTGACTCTCGAACCTGCAACCTGCTATTGCTGGACTGTGTTAGCTAATCCAATAAATTCCCTTTTAATACAATTCATCCTATCCGTTCTGTTCCTCTAAAGAACCCTGACTAATACAGTGACCTTGCTGGGATTCTGGATTTAACGAAAGATCACATATAATGAGCACATTTGAGGCCATTTAAAATGCTTAAATTTGTCATATCTGGAAAAAATATTATTATAAATTTGTTAATTTTCTTAGATACAATAAATTGTGACTATACTACAGTATTTCCTTGAATAGATTAATCTGAAAGCTGAAAAGTTAAATAAATAATGACCATGATTTTATATGTCCAAGAGCAGGCTAAAAGATGTATATAAACAAGCAGATCTGTATAATTTATCTACACATTTATCAATGCACCTATTTATCCATACACATATCTTCTTTCAAAATTTACAGATTGTCAGCCATACTTCATGATGGTGTCAACAAGGACTGTAGGCCCTCTATCTTACCACGATGCACTGAAACCCATTGCGTGTCCCACAGTACGTTGGACAAAGATAATAGGTGTAGCAAGAAAGTCAAACTAAAATCATGATATTGTATTAGCCACTTAATTTTATTATGAAAAAAATATATAAAGCTACTAGTAACATAAAACTCAACATTGGCTGATTATCTTTGGGTTTTAATTGTTTTCTGGCCCTCTGATAATAGTATACCTGATAATTTTACCCATACCTCTTTTCACATGGAGAAACTGGGAGACCAAAAAACTCATAGAGTGACTTGAAAATATTTGCACCCTATGGAAATTTAGATGAAGTTTTGCCTTTAAACAATATTAATTTATAATAACATATATGTTTACATTATATATATATTATGGTGCTCATTATTATATTTATGACAATATATAGTCACCTGTATAAACTTTGCTTGATTCTTAAAAAAATACCCTATATATAAAAAATATTTATTTTTGAAATAATATAGCCTTCTTCAATATATGTTATTTCTAGACTATCAAGGTTTATAAATGTCAATTTATATGTCAATACATCAATATGGGATTTGATGCTTGTGTTTTTAAATGATACTGCTGAGTACATGACTCTCACAGCAGAAGGCAAGGATTACAGTCATTTACCGAAAGAATGAACTCTGAGATTTGAAGCCCATACCATTTCTTATGGGCTTTTCTTGCCTGCCTTCCATAATTTCCATTTATTGCTGCCTTAATTGCTTGGGCATGACCTTCTATTTTGTAACCTTTTCGTTTTTCTCTTTAGGGCTTTAAATGATTTGCACATATCATCTTTAATTGACATCTCAGTGTGACATCAGCAAAACAGAAAGGATGGATAGCCCAATCCACAAAATATTTTCCTTGCAACTACTTTTCTAATACTTTGTAATACAAATTAGCTGGTCATGTTTGGTTTTTAATCTTTTGCTGAAAGTCTTTTTCAGGAGGGTAATTCTAGTCCTCAAATGGACCAAATCAATATGTATGTATATATTTAACTTCAACTTAAAATTCAACAAATGAGATCAATGAGGGAACACTTTTATTTATTGTTGGGAGTAATATGAAAGTATAATTTTCATCATATAAAGAATTTAGACAGATAATGGATATTAAATCATAGACTTTCAGAGGGCATAGTAAACTTACAGATTACAGTAACTCCCCATTGGCATTGGGGAATTGAAACTCCATAGTGTTCA
Organism: Orientallactaga sibirica; assembly: GCA_036365145.1. NCBI lineage: Eukaryota > Metazoa > Chordata > Mammalia > Rodentia > Dipodidae > Orientallactaga > Orientallactaga sibirica. The sequence continues at coordinate 61,702,589 of JAEOAD010000001.1, forward strand.
GCAACATGAGTGTCTAATGATGGACTTAAGACAACTCAGATATTCGAATTGCCATCTCACTGTAAACTCATTTCTTTGAGAACATAATCTAATAGATGTTAAAATTACATGCTTGATTGAAAACATATTGCATCATTTTGCTTATGAGGGTTACTGAACCATAACTGCCATTATTGTCAGAAAAGAGGGGAGAAGAGGCAACTTCAGCTATGTAGCATGAAAGAGATGCTACTAGTTAACTTTAATCACTTTAACATACCTGTTTCTCATTCCCCACCTATCAGATGCTTGATTCATCTCCACAATAGAATTAATATGGGTTCTCTAAATTATCTGTGAATACCTCTGGCAACAGCTTATTATTTCATAGGCATGGATTAGATTTCCACCTGACTTAGACTGCAACAATTTCCTTGAAAGGCCTTCTCTTACAACATCAGATATGTGGTTACACTGTGGAATAAAGATAATCACTGGGTGTTCAGACTTCTTATTCTTTCTACATAGAAACACATATGAGTCAGATGTAGTAACAAATAATTTTTTATCTTTTCCATCAAAGCATGCAACCTCCCAAATTAAAATTAAAATTATATCATTCAACCCATTATTCTACTTTTACCAGATAATTTATTTGTCTTGCCTAATAATCTTGAAGCATATCTATGTTTATATACAGTCAAATTAAAGACTTTTATAGCTCCAGAAGAACTTGAAGAAAAGCAAATATTCTTTCCTATCACTACAATGTCACCTAACTTTAATAGCTTTGAACCAAATGATTAGTTAGTATAAGAGAAATTTAAGAGTCCTGTTTGCATTCTAGTGAAGGAATCATTTACCTTGGACTATTTAATGGTGAAATACAGATTCTATGGAAAATGCAGAGGGATGAGTTATAAGTATTAGTGTGAATAAAAAAATATCTCAAGGCAAAAATGCAGAAACCATACGTAACAGCAAAGGATGTTTATGGAACACAATCAATGGCCTTGTCTTCAAGTCTATGTGTGAAAGAGAAATCTTCTGAGCAGATACTTCCACCAAGGAATCAGATGTAACTTTGAGATATAGTTTACCTTTAGTTATTACTGGCACAGGCAGTATCACAAACACAATACCTCCAAGTACTTAATGATAATACTTCTAATTGAAATACTCTTTTTGAGGCAAGCCCAACAGAATGGTGTTTTTTTAATGAGAGAAAGAGAAAGGAGGGACAAGGAGAAAGAGAGAGAGATTTGGCAGGCTAGGGACTCCAGCCACTGCAATTGAACTACAGACATGTGCACTCCCTTGTGTGCATGTGTGACATTGTTCACTTGCATCACTGTGCATCTGGCCTACGTGGGACCTGGAGAGTTGAACATGAGTCCTTAGGCTTCACAGATGAGCTCTTTAACCACTAAGCCATATCTCCAGCCCTGCGAATATTTTTATTTTGTTTTTTCAAGGTAGGGTCTCACTCTAGTCCAAGCTGACCTGGAATTCACTATGTAGTCTCAGGTTGGCCTTGAACTCATGGTGATCCTCCTACCTCTGCCTCCTGAGCACTGGGATTAAAGGCGTGCACCACCACACCCAGTCTTGAAATATTATTTTAACTTATTTTTTATTTTTTTCTACAAGTAAAGATGAATGCTGTTGTAGAACTGTTTCTTCTAAATTGAAATATTTCTTTCTATGAAGAGGAGGAAGAATGCTTTTAGGACTTAGGGAGCTCACAATTTTTGGGAGTCTCAGAAGGCCTCTCCTCAAGGTAGAATAAGCATGTGGTCCATTGACTAAAAATACCATTTGTTTGTATTCAGACATATATTCAGAGATTAACCCATTGTACCTTAAAACTAATAAAGGAGGGCTGGAGAGATGGCTTAGCAGTTAAGGCGCCTGCCTCCTAAGTCTAAGAATGCTGGTTCCAATCTTCAGCGGTTCCAATCTCCAGGTCCCACAATTAGCCACACGCAAAGTGATGCAAGGGTGCAATGCTGCACTTGACCACAAGGGAGCACACACATCTGGATTTCATTCACAGCAGCTGAGAGGCTGCTGGCACTCCCATCTCTATCTGTCTTCCTCTCCCTACCTCTCTGTCTTTTTCTGTCTGTCTCTCAAAAAAAAAAAAAAAAAAAACTAATAAAGGACAATCAGCAGGTCCTCCCTCCATATAATAAATAAGTGGAATACACAATATTTTCATTAGCAAAACCAGCTCATGGTTAGGGTTCTATGACATACAATATCTGATATGATGTTAAAGCTATGTAAATGGTTATGCCATAATCTTTATGCTTCTTGGTGATCCCTGATAACTTTGATATGTATATCAGTCTCTTGCATTTTTTCAATTTTCCAATCTTGAAAACTTTGAAGTCTTTCTATTTTTCATGATCATAGTTTGCACCTTTTTTAATTTTTTTAGTCTATGAAACATTTTATCTGGTTTACTTAGGTCTTGATGCCTAATGGCACCATAAGGATCTAGGATTTTTTCTCCCCTCTTGCCAGAACACTAAATCATCTACATTTTTCTGAACATTAGTTCTCCTCTAGTTCATATTCTCACCTTGGAAATGTCTGGTCAATGAGTGTCAGATTTCCTTATATTAATAGGTTTACATTTTTCACTTCCATATTTTTGTTGTTCAGCATAAAATACAAGAAAAGTCAAGAAAGACACGCATGCATGACTTTGTTTCCCTCAAATGTGTGTTCCTTAGTGATATACTCTAGTCTTGTCCTTTTGTGCTTTACATAAATGAAAATGGTATGAATATATTATTTATGTTTTCCTTTATTGAATATGTATGCACTCTTTATCCATATTGTTGCCTTCTCACCTACCCATAGAGCATACCATTGACTGGTCTCTGTGTGGTTTTCAGATTGGGATGAGGAGAATGCTATTTGTATATTGGTGAACACAAAGTCTCAAATCTTTAGACTAGAGGCTCTCAAATTCTTGAATGCCCATGATTATAGCAACAAATATAGTCTTTATAGTGATGTAACATTAATAAAATCTATGTTTAACCATGAACTATGACCATAGTTTTGCTCTTCCCTGCACAACTGTCATAAAAAGTTGCTTTTCCACAATTTGAAAGCAAAGGGATCAATCAATAATGGACTGGGAATTCCAAAATTGAAGACCAAATAAGACTTTTCTCTTCATAACTTAATTATTTCAGGCACTTTGTTATAGTGGCAGAATGTTAACACAGTAGGCAAAATAATGAATTAGGACATTGATCAATATAATTAAAAACAATTCTAAGAAAAGTTTTATACTCATGAATAAAATATTGACAAATGGAAACTATTTAAGATAGATGACAGGAAACTAGTGATATATATCAGCAAGAAAGCAATTCTCCATCAATGTGGATATACTGAATTTAGTGTAAAACATCTTCTGATCACATTGTAAGCCTCCTGAGGGCTGGGATTAGAGGCATGTGCCACCAGGCTTGGCTAAAAATATTTTTTCTATGTTTCTCTTTGTGTCTTGGTGTTTGAGCCTGGACCCTTTTGCATGCTAGGAAATCACTCTACCACGGAGTTCCACTCCTAGCCAAAGTTGAAAAATTTGTATGGCAAATACCAAAGAGAAGGATTATAGGAGACAGGAGTAAGGATATGTTGGCCCATTTAAAAATTACTGAACCTTATCCAGAAAGGCAGTTACATTTGGACTTCTGACAGCATTGTTATGAGAATTCTAATGGTTGCATGGACTGATAGCATTATTTTATATTTCCCTGACGACTACAATCTTTACATTGTTCTTATTGCAGTAGGTATTCACATTCTTTCTTTACTTTTAAGCGCACAGGGCAATATATCATGGTAGGAAGTCAGGCAAAGAAATGTCACCCAGTGTGCCTCTCATGACCTAAGTACCTCCCACTTTGCCTCACAACTCACAGATGCCCTCATTTCCCAAAGGCAGCTTTCTAACACCCATCCTATAACATATGGGCCCATAGGAAACATTCAAGGTCACTTATTGAGAAAGGTAGTATACATATATTTCTTGCCTTTTCTAGAATTATTAATCATACTAAAGTAATTATTTTACCTGTAGGATAATTTTTGGTTTTGTCTTCCAATATTTGTACATTGGTTTATCAATGTTGACAAATGATAAATAAATATATATATATGCATATTCTAGGGCTTTGTTTTCAACCATTCTGCTTTGAATGCTCCACATGTATAGAATATATGTAGTTTTTATTTCCTTTTTAGTTTTCTACTCTTGTCATTTAAGAAGGGAATTCAATTCTTTACATTCCACGAAATGTCAAATTTAGCAAAATCTTATCTTTGAGTATTAGCATACATGTTCTAGTTTGTTTTTTTCTTGATCTTTAAATCTCATGGCCCTTTGTTTATTATCAATATGGCTTAATTCTTTGTTTGATAATTATAAACTATTACTTTCAAGAGTAATCCCATTTTAGTGATTACTCATGAAATTGCAATCTATATAGCTGAATTATCAAGTGCATATAGGTTCTGATTTAGCAATGTTATGATTAAAATTCTATTTTAAGGTCTAAGATATATACGACCAAATTTTTATGACAATGCACCCTAGTAGAATGAAAGATGTTCAATGTCAGGAGTTAGCTAAATAAAATTATGTAATGAAGTAATCTATAGTTCTTTAAAAATAATATATAGAGAGATAATCAATGAAATAGTTATTTTCTAAAACTGGATTGAGAAAAATGATAGGAAAGCAATACATTTTTGTATGTACACACATCTATACATTCAAAGATCAGTACATATGAACATACATAAATGTGTAAAGATATAATATGAAGAACATTTGGAAAAAAATATATAGTTAGTAATGATTATAGGAAGGTGCTGAGGTTTGTTCATTAATTGTTTTATAAGAATTAATTTTATAGCAACAAAAACAATCAAAAACAAAGTTGTTAGGAAATTGGCAACACCAAAAAGAGTTAGCACTACCAGTCTAATTGAAATATTAATCCCAGCTCTACTACAATTATAGTCATTAACAAATTGCATATGCATGTGAAAAAAAATCTGTGAAGATATAAACAGAACAGTTAATTTGTTCTCATTTCCAGTTGTATATTAATAATTTCTCCTCAAAAACATTTATTTTCCTTTAAAAGTTTAAGCACAAAATACTGGCAGACATTGCGCTGAAAGTCCAGGCAATAGACGAGGAAATTGTATGGATCCAAAATAATCCAACTTCAAATATAGAGTTTCTCACTGCACATACTCAGTTGTGTCTGTCAGATATAAACTGTTATTGCTATCATTAGCCAACGAGTAAATCCCTGATAAATGAGCTTGCCAGAGGGGGCCCCTTCAGTCATCTTTGGCTCAGCTCTGCCATTAATCTCAGGGAAGACACTCTATACTCCTGCAACCCTGCTGATGTGCTATGACCTTGGGCTATAGGCACTGGCATTGGTCTTAGACCAAGGAGCTGAAGATTGCCTAACTGATTCTGACTTCAGACTGATACAACTGAAGTAAATCATGTTACAAGTTTGTATTCTTGTTTTTTTTTTTAAGTTTTTTTTAATACTTATTTATTTATTTGAGAGAGAGAGAAAGAGATACAGAAATAGGCAGGTAGAGAGAAAGAGAGAATGGGTGCACCAGGGTCTCCAGCCACTGCAAATGAACTCCAGATGCATGCACCCCCTTGTGGATCTGGCTTACATGGGTCCTGGAGAATCAAGCCTCGAACCAGGGTCCTTAGGCTCCACAGGCAAGCGTTTAACCACTAAGCCATCTCTCCAGCCCTTAAGTTGTTTTTAAATTTTATTTATTTAATTATTTATGAAAGAGACAGAAAGAGGGGGATTGGAGAGAGAAAATGTATGCCATGGCCTCTAGCCACTGCAAGCAAATTCCAGATGCATTCACCACCTTGTGCATCTGGCTTTACCTGGGTACTAGAGAATCAAACCTAGCTCCTTAGGCTTTGAAGGCAAGCACATTAACCACTGAGCCCTCTCTCCAGCCCCTAGTTTGTATTTCTTAATGTCAAGAGTGCAACACACACACACACACACACACACACACACACACACACAATGAAAGCACAATGAAATCATCTTAGCCAATGTTGAATAAAAACTTGGTAAAAAAGCATGCCATGAAATAATCTTTATTGACAACTTATGAATATGACCTTCACTGTGAGATGAAGGTGTGAAATTAAGTTACTATTAACATTCTCATTCAAAGTCTAGGTGCTGCAATAAAAATCTTATTTTAGATGTTCTGCAGAATTACCAATTTAACTCTCTAGAGGTGATTTACCCCAATTTTTCAGTAGAAGTCGACATATGCACACCAAAGACAATGTATGAAAAGACTTGTTGCACATCAGTAGATTCAAACATTTCTTATTGGAGGAAAATACTTTAAAGATAAAGAAATAAGTTAAAACTAAGCACCTTAAAAAAATTTTTTTTTAATTATTTCTATTCCAAGTAGATGGGGGGGGGGGAGGAGAGAGGAAGAATTGGTGTACTAGGGACTACAGCTACTGTAAACAAACTCCAGACACATGTGCCACTTTGTGCATCTGGCTTTACATGGGTACTGTGATATTGACCCCAGACCATTAGGCTTTGCAAGCAAGTGCCTTTAACTGCTGAGCCATCTATCCAGCCCCTAAGCACCTATTTTAGTGGGTTGGTCCCAAGGAGATTCCTTATATTCCTTTGTGTAATTCCCTTCTAGTGAAGGTAAGATTTATATATCAACTTTGCCACAAAATAATGCCCTACTATTTATTTAATCAAATGTCAATTTAGATGATGCTATGAATGTTATTTTTGTAGATGCAGTTTATAGCTGGTTGTCAGTACTGACACTGAATATTCTGGACAATTTGGGTGTTGAAAGTGCTGAGATCATAAATAAAAAGAGAGAGATTTCTCAAATAAAAAAAAAAAAAACACCTACCTTAAGACTTAAATTTTGCCTCTTGCTCTTGTCTCTAGCTTTCTAACCTGCTGTAGGTATTGCAGATTGTTAAACCTTTATGTGAGCTAGTTATTTCAAATGAATCTCATATATACCTTAGTGGTTGTTTTTCTGGAGATGTTATCCGGCTATTGTAGTGGCACTTTGATGTGTAGATAAGAGTCCAAAAAGTCTTCACTTGTGCAGTGAATAACTGTAAAGTATGTTGAAGATGCCCACATGCCAATCATTTCAGTGTATGAAGTAAAAATCTCTAACATCTATAACTTCAAGAGTCATTTAATGCCCTTAATGTCACAGTCATAGTCATACTTTCTACTAACTTGAAAGTAGCTGCAGTGCTCTGGTCAGAATATCATCATTAGAGTTCTTGAATTTCTGAGTCAGGAAGATGGCATGTAGGGACTCTAATTGCTAAGTGTACTTGGATCCATTTTTTGAATATATATTGCAAATTTGAAGGAAAAATAGAATGAAATCCACAGCCTCTTCATCCTGGGTAAAACATGGAACAAAGAGTTCTGTCATGAGGCCACACAGTGGTGGCAAAGTGAGGCCAGTGCTCTACCTAAGGGCCCCAAACTCCACGCTCTGCCACTGTTTGCAATAGGACGAGTTCCTGTGGATTCAAAGTAAAAAAGAAGTCAAGCAATTCTAAGTATTTCTGAAGTGTAAGGTTGTAGTTAGAAGGGTATTGTTCTGTGTTATTTGAGGAGGCAGTGCCTATAATATGGTAAGAAAATTTCAACCATAGAAGCTTCCATCAAGTCCAATTTTATTTAATTAGGAGTAGAAAATATCAATAAAGTTACAGACAGGACAAGAGAGTAACAAATATTTTCACGTGGTTTGTTTTGGTGGCTTCACTAGTTGTCAACAAACTGAAAGTTTATCTGTCATAAAATCATTGTGGGCTGTACAAAAACTTTTCATCTATGTTCTTTCTTTCAAGATGTATGTGAAATCTAAAATAGGCAAGTCTATGAATATTTTTACAATCCACTTCAAAGATACTATGTCACCTACAGCCTTGGATAATAAGACTTATTTATTCAATAAGTACTAAGTGAATTTTCACTAAAATCTATGACTCCCTAATTATTAACAATAACTTAAAAATTAAAGGGAACATGGGGTATCAAAAATAGTCTCAATGAGGGGGTGTTTGCTATAATTGTAATTCAGAAGCAAATAAACAAATATTTTCAACTGAAAGTACATGACTTCACCTCCTTAAGGGTAAAAGACTCAAGGTTTAGGAGATGGCTCAGCAGATAAGACCACTTTCAACACTAGCATGAGGTCCAGAGAGGTCCTGATTCATCTTGACTTTGATTCCTCAGTACCCATGTAAATAGCTGGGCTTCTGATCAACCAATCTGACTAGAGCAAAATAAAAGCAAAATGGCAGCTCTGGATTCATTGAAACACTGTGCCATAAGGAAACAATAGATAATTGTTAATGAATAATGTAACCTGGACTTCCCACATGTGTGCATGGGGTATGGACATCTTCATACACATGTGCATGCACCACACACATACCACAGCATGCATGCTACAAACAAAAATTAAATTAAAAAAATTCCACCTGGGTCCCATCATTCTAATATAATTTTCTGTAAAAATATAACACATAGAAAGGGTAGGGACTCTGGAGTATAACTGTTTGTTATTGAAAAAACTATAAGTACATAATTATAATCTATATATAGTTAAATAATGAAGTCTTTACATTACAGGGCTTTCATGAACATAAACCTTAAGGACCAGTAATGTGCCTTCAGAAGCATTATAAGTCAAAGCAAGAAAACCAAACATTGACATCTACAAACCCAAAGGTGATGTATTATCAAAGTCTCATCCACAAGATAGTGTTCTGCAAGGTCAGTGTTTACAGGACTCAGTTAAAAAAAAAAAAAAAGGAAAACATAACTAGAATTTATGTTACCAGCTGTGCATTCTTACCATACTATTAAGGTATAATTAAACAAAACAATTTAAATTTTGTCTGTCATTTTTGACACTACCACAACAGGTGGAAGTCTCAACATGTATACATCGGATGTGTACATATCTATATTTACACACAATACAGGTAAGTATACATTTGTATGCTATATGTATAAACCAGTATTTCTTTACTTAACTTTATGATTCTTAAAGCAGTGGTATAAATACAGGCATGCACATCATTTATTACCCACACTCATTGTATGAATAAAATATTACTTTCTAGGTAGATTATATCTCATTAGTAAAAGCACCCTTGTTTTCACAATTTATAAAGTAATATTTCCAAAATTACAAATATCCAAATAACTCACTGCAAAACTTGGAATGGAACATTCTCAGTGAACTCACCCAATCACAGAAAGATAAACGCCACATGGTCTCACTCATCTGTGGCTCTTATCGTGAATTTGCCTGAGATACCGACACACCTAAGAAACATTTCTAAGACTGGACAATAGGGATGGTGGGGAGGAGGGAGGGTAAGGGGTGGGGGACAAAAAACTGGACCCAACTAGAAATGGTACCACAAAATCCTATACCCTGAAAGACATACTGAAAGGTTGAACCTGCATCAGGTGCTGAATCACAGGGACCTGGAGAGGGTATGATGAAGAATATCCTTAACCTTCCCCTGTTCCTCTCTCACACTCCTTCTTCTTTTTCTTCCCTTTCTCTCTCTTTTCTTTCATACTATGTATATTTTTCTTCCTTCTTTTCCCTTTGCACTGACCAGTAACTCCTATTACCAGCTTGTGGTTAACATCCACAATGAGCTGTTGATCAGTGAGACCTACAAGGTTTCCCAAAGGAAGACAGATTTCTGTTAGAGTACTTGATGACCCACCAAAGGTTAATGGTAAGACCCCACTGCCGAAGACACCATATGCTGTTGGGTTGGAACATGGAATGACCTGGCTGGAATCTGGAAGAGAGTCAGTCCCCAGACAGTTAACTTATCTAGTGCCAGAAGGTGCTACATTAGTGACTGGGGGAAAATGAGCAGCACCTATCTAAACAACTCGTGGTCTAAACTTCTCAGCAGCAAACAACATGATGTGATGCTCACACAAGTGCAATAGTGGCACACAGCTATGGTGGGCTACCAATTGCTCTTGATTTGGCTAACAGATCCATTCAGTGGAATGGAACCCATACCTGGAAAAGGGAAACAAGTCAGAACCATATCCAAAAAATGAGTTCACTCTCCAATATCAAGGTCCCACCAATAGTGGGATACAAGAGGTCCTACAACTATTTAATTCTCTCTAAAACAATAATGGTTATCCATGTATCTTGCATTGACCTAACTCTCCATTTGGAGAACTTGCTTCTCTTTTTCAGATGGACACAGAGCCTGAGGAGAGAATCAGCCCATCACACCTCACCAGGGCACCAGCTCAAACCATAGAATTGGGGAAATGAGCAAGAGTGCTGTTTTCTCGGTGTACCTGGTATCAGCACAGAGGTGAAGGAGATAGACCCAGAGAAGACTCACCTCCTACCAAATCAGATATCCAGAGACAGAGACTCCCATGACCTCATCACTGAAATATACCTAAAATGAACCCAACATGGCTTAAGGCAATTCACAGAAGAGGGAGTGGGAAGATTATTAGAGCCATAAGTTGGGTCATTATGCACAGAGACATTGTCTCACCCCCATAACTGATGGCTGTTGCCACAATGCAAGACCCACAATCCCCGAGGGGGGGAGGACAGGAAGAAGGATAATGATGATACCATCATGGCTGTATATCCATTATATAGATAACTAACTAAATAAATAAATGAGTGAATGAAAATAAAAGTACTTCTCCAATCTAGACAAAAAACTGGAATAAAATAAAATAACATGTACATATTTGTGTTTAAACATGCTAGATTAAAATGGAATCCTCTAGGACACAATATATTCACACCACAATATGAACACAATAAATTTCTTAATGCACTCTTACAATAAAAACACTTAAGGTGGCTGAGGTGAGAAGATGGGGGAGGATCAAGACTAGCGTAGGCTACACATTTATATACTGTCTGCAACTAAATAAAATAATACCAACAATAACAAAATCTGCACCTTTTCTTTCATTTGCTCCATAAAAATTTAATGGTATAGAATAACCATTGTGCATAGTCCCTGATTTAGAACATCACTTCTTAAATTGTAGGCCATTATTCCATGTGGAGTCACATAACTGAATGTAAGGGTTGTAAAAAGTATGGCAACGTGAGAAGATTTGCTGAATGCATACTGACCAAAATTGAGTTCAAATTAAACGCTTAATGATTCTGAGGTGTACCCAGCATCACTTGCCCATGTTGTAGCCTGTAACTCCACTGCATCCTTCATTGTGGACACATAGCATTTACAGTTTACATTGCACATGCCATCATGGCACACAGTGCCAATGAATGCTGCCTAAAACACCCTGGCTCAGGTTAGAGACTGTTCTGTGTTATGAATTTCAGTGTTTGTACTACATGTGGAAGTTTTCAGTTCTATGGAAATATAAAAGCTTAATTATAGGAAATATTCTCAGTGCTTTACACCCATCATTGCTCCCCATACAAAGACTAAATTAGTCAATCTTTGAAATTATTTTAAATATATTTTTATTTATTTGAGGGAAACAGAAAGAGGAAGAGGGAGAGAGAGAGAGAGGGAGAGAGGAAGAGAATGTGTGGATATGGGTGAACCAGGGCCACCTGTCACTGCAATCAAATTCCCATCATATGTGTAACTTTATGCATCTGGCTTTATGTGGATACTGGGGAATTGAACCCAGACCATCAGCCTTGGCAAGCAGGTGCCTTTAACCATTGAACAATCTTTCCAGCCCTCTGGATTATTTTGTTTTGAAATGTTTGATTTTAAAAATTGAATCCTTTCCGGGCATGGTAGTGCACGCCTTTAATCCCAGCACTCGGGAGGCAGAAGTAAGAGAATCGCTGTGAGTTTGAGGCCACCCTGAGACTACATGGTTAATTCTAGGTCAGCCTGGATCAGAGTGAGACCCTACCTAGCAAAAAAAAAAAATTCCTCATTCAAATTTCATGAAAAATCATTGCATGAATTTTGTGATTAGGACAGAATATTTATAATTTATAAAATGGCCCTAAATATTTGTGCCAATATATACTACATATTTGTATGAAGTAGTTCTATCAGAGTGGATGATTATAAAGTCAAAATATTGATGTTTTAGTTACATTTTTGCTGCTGAGGTCAAATACCTAATGAGAAGCAAAGTAAGAGAGGAACAGTTTGTTTTGGTTTTGGTTTCAAGGGACAGAGTCTAGGAAACAGAATCCAAAGAAAGGGGGAACATGCTATAAAATTTCAAAGCCCACCCCAAGTGACCAGCTTCCTTCAATAAGGCAACTTGTAAGAGTTCTACAAACTTTCAAAGCAGCCCCACCACCTGGAGACCAAGCATTTAAACTTTCCCTATAGGTGATAGTTTACATTCAATCCCTAATATAGGTCAACTCTGAAAATCTTTAAAGATGCTTTACAATCTGCAATATTAAATGCTTAGGTAAGATTTAATTCTTCTTGTGAAAATAAATACATCCATCTCACTAGTGTGCAAATTTGCTTTCAATAAATGACAAAATTACTACATATATATATATATATATATATATATATATATATATAGAGAGAGAGAGAGAGAGAGAGAGAGTTATTTAAAATAAATGTCTTGTGGTAGGCAGACAACTCAGTGAGTAAAGTACTTGCCACATAAACACTAGGACATGAGCTCAGATCCCTAGAACTGATTGGAGTAGCAGAGACAAAAGGATCCTATGGGTTGGCTGGCTAGCTTATCTACCCTAATAAATAAGTCCTGAGTTCAGTCAGAGACTGGGCATCACAAAAAGGTAGATTAAAAAAAGATGAAGACACTCAACACTGCCCTGTGGTCTCTACATGCATGCACATACATATGCCAACATGCCTTCTAACATGAAAACATGCATGCACATACAACACACATATATGTGCATATGTAATGTATATATACATATATTTTATATATACAAATATATGAAAAACCAATTTCATTATGTTTTTATCAGAAAATGTTTGAATTGTAGATGTATTTTATATGTATATATACCCAGGTTCATGTAGAAATTTCTGTGGAGAAAAGGGGTCATGGGTGCAAAAGGTTTAAGAATTCCTGATATAAACACTTAAGCACTTAATTATTTATTAAGCACTTAATTATTTATTTAAAATCCTGGGTCATTATTATTGTTTTTTCTTTAGCATGAAAGTCCTTAATTTTGAAGCTCTTAAACTTTTCAAAGTACTTTCATACCAATCTCTCTTGAGTCTCATCTTAAAATAACATTGTTAAGATGGCAAAAGAAAGTATTATCAGTTCTTTTTTGAAGAGATGATTATTAAAAGAAGTTCAGACACATATCTGTGAAGGATCCATGAAGTTTAGAATTTCCTTCATGTGTGAATGAATCTATTTTTTCCTAACAGATTGTTTAAAAATACTTTCAAAAGCCTTAGGATTATACATGCCAAAATAGTACCTGAAACAATAAAAACAACCATTAATACAGAAAATGAAGCTTTAGCAATCTTTATTGCAAAATAACATTCAGCTCATAAATTAATATATTGGAGACAAAAATATATAAATGACCATATCTTCAGAAACAAATGCTAGAGATTTGTTATTTTTCACATAGCACAATTAATTTCTTTACAAAAATGTGTGTTAGAATATTTCTTGGTCCTGAACTAGAAAATACTTATAGATTAAAATAAAACAAAAATAGTTATAGTCTAAAATTCATAAAATAAATCCTAGCTTCCTGTTAATAGTGCAGTCACTGTGGATATTTTACCAATTCAATAATGTTTACTTGTTTTTCTTATTTCATATCTACTAGGAGACATTTAATGAGTTGCTTATACATCTTTGTTTCATTTCAAATTCTCGCTGACTCCCATTGGATTTCTGGAGACATTGTCAGATCTACCCATAAGCATATACTCACCAGAGATCCAAACTAAAACTAATCCATGGATAATTTCAGTTAAAATGAGTGTTGATATCCTCCTTACATCTCAACCATGAAAACCTTGATAAAATGTAGACTAAAAATAGCTTAGAGAATAAAAATCAGTATCTGAATGCGTGAGAGAATGCATCGCAGAAAGAATTTATTTTTTAAACAGCAATCTGGAAACAAATGTGTACATTAAACTATAACTTTCTCATCCTACACATATATCTGATAGAATAACATCTTTCAAAGTAATTATGAAATGTTGAGCCCTACGTAGAGCAGAAAGAAATAGGAAAAACAACAAAAATGCATAATTATAAAAAGCAGAAAGAGGCCTTGATGTTGAGTCAACAGACCTAGACTATGTGATTTGGGCTATTAATTGATGATTTTTTGTTTTGTTTTTGAGATTCCTTGTTATTTAGCTTTGGCTTGCATGGTACTCATTATGCAGCCTAGTTTGACTTTGAGACAATACTCCTGCCTCCATCTCCTAAGTGCTACTGAGATTCCATGTAGGAGCCAGCAGAAGGAAGGGTTCTCTTACGTGGAATCAAACCCAGGCTACTGAGGAGAGAATGCTGAATCCTAACTACTAGAATTTAGCTACCTTTCAAGCAGCACTCATCATCCATTAAAACTCATGATTTCTGTCTGCTGCTCTGGTCAGAGAATATTAAAATGAATTATTCATAACAATAAACTTTAGGAATTTATATTCTATCCATAACCAGATAAAAACCGAAATAAAAATACTTAGCTGCAATTTATAGGCTATGCATTTAAACAATGGTATAGAACCTTTAAGGTATGGGAGACATATTAGAGATGGTCTCAGGAAATTAGGAACAGTAGAGACCAGTAATTTTCCAGAAAACAAAAAGAAGAAGAAGAAAGAAAAGATTTGAAAAAAAAGATTAAGTAGGATTTAGCTACACGAGTAGTAAAATATCAAGTCCATATACAACAATTTTGTCATTGGGATAAGATTACATGTAAAGAGTCAAGTTAGAAAAGAAGAGGTCAACAATGGCTATGGCTGTAGACTGAGCATCAAGGGAATTAGGTGAAGGTACTCTATCAAAGTCAGAAGTGACATAGATGGGTAATTGCAACACAATGCCATATTTCATGAAGACATCTTTTAGTTCTACACTAGAGTCAAGTCTGTCAGCCACATATGCTCTCTGTCCCGAAATTCTCCTCATAGCATAGAGGAAAAATGTTCATATGTTAACTAACATTATATATGTATGTATATACTGATACGTGTGTATAAAAGTTCCTATTTATGTTCTTTGTAATAACCAAAAGAGGGAAACTGCTTGTGGTTATCAGGCACAGAACAGATAGACAGATTGTGTCATTGTCATGAGAACATTATAGTTTTCTTAGAATTTCTGTTATTGTGTCTGGAGTAAGTTCTATAGTTAGGATCCTAATCCCAGCTGTCACTTCACCATCTCTGAAACAACCCCCATTTGTATGCTGATTCTGCAGAAGATAGTGCTAAAACTTTGTATGTTTCTCCATTCAACATCTTTCATCACCTGAAGAACTACAATCAGATAAAACCAGTGGACTCTGTCCTATGAGACCCTACTCTGTACATTGTCCCACAACACTCTAAATACTTCTGCAACTCCTTAGCAAAGTTTTCTGACTATCTTCTCATGTTGCCACAGTGGGAAGGGGGACTGGAAAAAGTTTCATAAAACAGTGAATCATATCTCTCCTTATGTCTGCACAATCATTATTTTTAAGCAAACCTAAAATATATAGTCAGTCAATGTGGTGGTTTGAATTTATGGCTATATAGACTCAGGCATTTTAATATTATTATTATTAAGATTGAATTTACAACTTGAATCTCTAGAGAGCAGAGCCATGCTGGGAAGAGGTATGTCACTGGTGGCTGGTCTGGTAATCCAGCCCGAAGGTGTGTCAAAAGGCCAGTTTAGGCTCTGGTGTTGGCTGGCTGTTTGTGTTTACTGCTTGCTGCAGTTCCTTCTTCCTGCCATGGATCAATACAAGCGAGACAGCTTCTTTCCCTAGATGTTTCCCCTAGATTCTGTAGGCTTTTTCTGATTTGGTATTTGTCCAGTAATGAGAAAGTAACAACAGCAATCAACAAAGTTAGAAAAACAAAAGGTGGCAATTCCCCATTGATGACACCTCCCTTGATCTGCCTTAGTTTCTCTAAGCCAACTCTGCTGGCTCTCCCTTCCCAAATAATCTTCGATTCAACGCTCATGAGTCTGCATCAACCCCAGGCCAGATGAGGATCTGTAGAATGTCCATTAATATAGCTCTCTAGCCATTCCTAATGACACTCGCGTCTGAGAAACTCTAGGAATGGAATAACATACAGATTATTGACCCATTACATTTATTGACTTTCAAACTACTGGGAGAATGCCTTTTCTTAGATCAAAAATTAACCAGAAGATTTTTGTTTGTTTGGGAGTTTTTTTCATTTTTTTTTTTTTGTTTTTGTTTTTGTTTTTTGAGGCAGGGTCTCCTGTGGCCCAGGCTGTCCTGGAATTCACTATGTAGTCTTAGGCTGGTCTAGAACTCACAGTGATCCTTCTACCTCTGCCCCCCAAGTACTGGGATTAAAGGTGTGCACCACCACAACTAGCCAAGAGATTGTTTTTATAGAGTTTGTCTCACAGAGAAAATAAAAAAGAATTAATTAAGAGTCCAGAATCCATGCTCATCAGTCTGCCTGGATCACATTCAGTGGGTGCTGGAGATCACTATAGGATCAGTCCGCAAAAGACCTAATCTATAGATATGTTATCTACAGTTTGAAGGATTATTACATTTTTTTTCTATTAGTTTTGTTTGAGTAAAATATACAGCCACACCTTAAACCTATAAAAGTCTAAGCAGTCTCTACACGACAACTCTCCTGATGGTGATAATACACATGGATGGCATTTCATTTTTGTCTTATCCTTGCATTTAGTGCTTCCAAAGTTGTCAGCACCCAAGACTCATAAGCCTCTCATTCCTCGTGTGATTGTCTTTGCAACAGAGTAATTATTGCCTTTGGACTTATCTAAGGTCTTTATGGGCGTAGGATTTCTAGTCTTTCATATGCTTGCCAAATGTTAACCTAATACAAAATATACATCTCATAACAGAACTCAGTTTAAAGAGACAAGATAAATTAATCACTATGCTCTAGAATAACTCTTCACTGCCACTTGAGTTCCATTTCCATTCTTCCAAACATTGGTTGTACATGAGTGTGGAGGTTGCCAATTGTTGCAGTTGCCATTTTATTGTTAGGAATAAGAAAAGAAAAGAAAAAAAAAAAACATGATCAAAAGCAGTTTGTGGGAGAAAGGGGTTTATTTTGGCTTATAAACTTGAGGGGAAGCTCCATGATGACAGGGAAAAACCTGGCATGAGCAGAGGCTGGACATCACCTCCAGGCTAACTAATGTCAGGACAGCAGCAGGAGAGTGTGCCAAACACTGACAAGGGAAAGCACCCATAAACCTGCTCCTAGAAACACTTTTCTAGCAAGGCTCCAGTTCTCATGCTACCAGCTGGGAACCAAGCAGTGAGAGCACATAAGTTGATAGGAGGCTGTTAATTCAAACCACCATTCCAGTATCCTGTGACCCTTGTCCTAGGTTTAAAATCTGACTGAGTTTTTCTAATGGTTTAACTCTCCGCTTTAAATACATGGAGGCTGTTGTCATTGCTAGTCTTGGCTGTCTCAGCTAGATCATCCTACTTTGCTCAGACTAGAGCCTGCACTCTGATACTGACCATGCAATTGGAAGTGTTTAGAGAGATGAGTAAGTAATGATCTACTTAAAATGTCATGACTTACCCATTATCACCATCTAAAGCCACCACATTGCCCACAAGAAAGTGATTTTTTTTTTTTTTTGAGAACAAGAAAGACCAGATGAATTCCACTGGATGTTCCCAAAGTGTCTCATGATCACATTTGGTATATCCCAAGGGTTTATTAAGCTTTCTGGGATTGTCATACAAAAAAAAAAATAATTTTATGGTTCTTTTGTTGGGCTGGAATGAACTTACCCTCAATCTCTGCATCTATCTATCTATCATCTATCTATCTATCTATCTATCTATCTATCTATCTATCTATCTATCATCTCCTCTCTCTCTCTCTTTTCCTCTGTCTCTTTCTCTTCCTCTCTCTCTCTCCCTCTTTCAGGCTGGCAAAGGCTATCTTCATCATGAATTGCATGGCTTTTTTTGTAAGGCTGGGAAGAACTAGCCCTCAACCTCTCTCTCTCTCTGTCTCCCACACCATCTTCTTAATTCTGTTTACTCACATCATTTTTTTAATATACACACCTTTCTCTAAATTGCCATTTTGTGATACTAGCTAATTGAGAGTTTCTTTAATGACCTCATTTTAATGTGATTACCTCTATAAACATTCCACCTCCAATTAAGGTCACAATGTGAACTTATTAAGGAATTCAATCAATTCCATAAAAATGCATAGAATAATTTGAAGGAAAAATACAGAATCATTCAGTCTATGGATATAAATGGAAGCCCAACATTATTACTGCATCATTTAGACTAATTTACTTCATTCTCCTGGATTTTTAAATAGAAAAATTATACAATGACTAAAATGATTTAACTTCATGCGCTTGATATCTTGGCACATTAAGATGCTAGACTGACAGTTGGGGGCCAGAGTAGGACAGAAGAAACTCTCAATTAAGTTTTATTCCTTCATCACTTTATTTAGTAACATTTCTTTTAGTAACATTCAACTTCTTTGATTGGTGTCTTAAAACTTATGTTCCCAAGCCTGCATCCATGCCTCCATCACAGAGTAGAGTACAACATGAAGTCTGCAGGAACAGAAACCCAGGCTTGGGAAAGGAGAAAACACAAACAAGTACTGCACCTATTTTATTTTGTGTTACCATAATTATTTACCATTTGAATATGTAGCATTAGAAAGGAAATCTGAACTAGAAAGTCTGTCAACCTCTTTTTGAACAGTTGAGGAGTTTCACTTGTCAGCTTCCATCTCTCTTCCACAAATTCA
Source organism: Orientallactaga sibirica (assembly GCA_036365145.1). Classification (NCBI taxonomy): domain Eukaryota; kingdom Metazoa; phylum Chordata; class Mammalia; order Rodentia; family Dipodidae; genus Orientallactaga; species Orientallactaga sibirica. The sequence goes on from JAEOAD010000001.1 coordinate 61,721,706, forward strand.
GATGTCTTCTTGATCCTTGTTCCTGTTTCCTTCTCATTGTTAGAACAAAACAGAGCAGCTTATGAGAGGAAAGTGTTTATATCAGCTTACAATTTTGAGAGGGAAGTTTCATCCTTGGCTGGGAAAGCATAGCATGAGCAAGAAAACAGAGGAAGGAAGTAGTCCAAATGAGCTAGCTGGGTCAAACCTAGTAGAGCTGCAGTAATAAGGCTCAAGGTCCACCAGCAACATTCCCCACCTCACCCAGCAGGGCTCTGCCTCCTTAATTACTACCAACTAAGGATTGAATGTAAGGCTTAATCACATGCACACACATGAGATTGTGAGGGACATTTCACATTCAAACTACCACAACACCCAACCTCATCATGAGGAAAAACTCCCTTTAGACCAATGAGCATGAGTCTTGCTTTGTACTTTTACTTTGCACACACTTAATATATACTTGGTTATTTTTTTATTATTTTATTTTTTTTTTATTTTTGGAGAGAGGCACAGAGAGAGACAGACAGAGAGAGAGAGAGAGAGGGAGACAGATAAGGAATGGGTGCGCCAGCAGTCTCTCAGCTGCTATGAACGAAATCCAGATGCATGTGCCCCCTTGTGGTCAAGTGCGGCATTGGGCCCTTGCATCATTTTGCATCTGGCTAAACGTGGGACCTGGAGATTGGAACCAGGTTCTTAGGCTTAGCAGGCAAGCGCCTTAACTGCTAAGCCATCTCTCCAGCCCTATACTTAGTTATTTTATTTTTAAAATTATTTATTTATTTATTTATTTATTTATTTATTTATTTATTTATTTATGAAAGAGAGAGATAGATAGAGAGAATGGCTGCATAGGAGCCTCTTGCCACTGCGAACAAACTCCAGACACATGTACTACTTTGCATATGGCTTTACATGGGTACTGGGAAATCAAACCCAGGCTGTTGGGTTTTATAGGCAGGTGCCTTTAACCACTAAGCCATTTCTCCAGCCCCTTAATATCTACTTATTATACACATCAGTGTATAATTCCAGATTATGGCAGTAGGAAAAAAAAGCTGAATAGAATAGTATCACGATAGGTTGGACAAATAGAAATCATTGCTGTGAATGCCTAAAACTCCTGCATCCTTCAGGACAGACAATTAACACAAAGTCTGTAGAGGGATGCCTTTACAACTTTGGTTACATATTAAACTTTGCATGCATTTCATTGGGCAAGGCAAAATAAATAAACCAAAAGCAAAACAAAACAACAACAATTCTCTGGGAATCTAGATTCTAAATATTTTCAGAGATCGCAAAGTTTGGGAGGTGTCTGAGTCCAACCAACTCCCAGTAGAAGGAGTTTGACAGATAACTGATATATTCAGGAGAGGCATGTGAAGGACTTGGTAATATGGCTAACACAACCCATCCCAGATCTACCTTGAGAAAATTTACAAAGAAGCATGGATTGTATCATGTAAGATGGAATTGTACTTTATCCTCCATTTCTATAGATTAAATCAATTCCCCAAAACATTTCCTCATAAAACTTTTTACAGACAAAAAAGAACTTTCTATGTCATCATAGGTAGTGAAAAGATCACTAAACATGTAGTATAAATGTACCTGCAACCAGCTGAGTTCCCATTCTCTCTACAGGCCTTGCTTTCTCCATTTGAAATCTGTATCATTGCTTAATGTCATACAAGAATTAAACAAGATAACCCAGGTGAAAATCCCTTGATTATGAAAGTGAGGAACACATAGTGTAATGTTTAATTGAATCTAAATATTTCTTGATGAGATTATCATGAGAACATCTTCATAAATAAAGCAATTTAATTTCAGAAAGAAAATATGAACTATAAAAAAATGTCTAATTTGAGGGCTGGAGAAATGGTTTAGCAGTTGAGATGCTTGCCGATGAAGCCTAAAGACACAGGTTCAATTTCCCAGTACTCACATAAGCAAGAGGCACAATGTGAAGCATACGTCTGAAGTTTGTTTATAGTGGCTAGAAGACCTGACATGCCCTTTCTCTCTATCTGCCCTTCTTTCTTTCTTTCTCTCTCTAATAAATAAATAGAATATTTTTAATTGTCTAATTAGAGCCAAAAACTTGTGACATCTGAAGTATGGCTCTTTTCTATTTCCTTCTTTTTTATACAGTTCTAAGCTAGACTTTTAATGATATAATGGAAATTACTTTAAGAAAACTTGACTTGAAGGGTAATAGTTGTTGTGTTTGACTGTGCATAGTGACAGAAACTGTAGTTTGATATAGTTAACTTTTGCAACTTGACTTTTTCTAGTCTTTGCCGGGTCCTCTGGCAGGTAGGGCTGAAGAAGGAGCCGGTCCAGCCAGTCCCTTCTTGGGGCTGAGCGGGATGGTGAGTGTTGACGACCCAGAATCCCCTCCGCCAAGGCGCCGGAGAGAAAAACACACTGGTCGGGACTCTTGTCGAAGCAGGATCTCGTTCTATTGTAGTAGGAAGGTGTTTATATGGCATTGAGAAAGAGAGTGGGGTCTCAGGATGGGATAAAGGTGTAGGGGTCAATAGTATTTCACCACGTTAGCAGTAGCTGGGCGGAGGCAGTTTTGGCTTAGGTCTTGCTAAGTCACTCCTAAGCGGGAGTAATAGGCCAAAGACAGGTCGCCAAACTCTAGCCAGGCTCAGGAAGTTCCACTGGGCCTCACACCCGGGCCTCTTAGGGCCCAACAAGTCTTTCCTTAAATAGATTAATTTTTTTAAATATATACAATATTAAAATTACAGCAATAAATTAAAATAGAATAATTTTCTCCATATATGTGAATTTTACTTTATTTCTTGAACTCATAAAATAATACCTTTTACCTGTAAATACCTACTAATACTTTTAAAATGTCTTGGTCATTTAACAATTTTTCTAGGAGTATTACAATGTTTAGCTCTAACTGCAGATTATAGGTCATCAAAGTCTAGGGAGATAGCTCAGTGGTTAAGGTCCATGCTTTCAAAGCCTAATGACCCAGGTTTGATTTCATGGTGCCTATGTAAAGCCAGATGCACAAGGTTGCACATTCATCTGGAATCTGATGGCAGTAGCTTGAGGCTCTGGCATGCCCATTTCTCCTCCTTGCCATAAATAAATGTATTAAAAATGTGTCATCAAAATTCACTATATACATATATATAATACCCCAGAAAAAACTAATAGAGACATCTTGACATCATCAATATTTTGAAAAAGAGAAAAAGAATATGTTTTCTGAGATATTAATGCAAATATATTAAAGAATGCTTTGCTTTTAGTGGCTTAACTTCAAAAAAAATCCTAATTTGTCAGTGTTTCTTATTTTTGCAATATTCCTTAATAAATTGTACACTCCTCAAAAAAGGGTCAAAATGATTTGTTAGAAAATTATCAATGATACTATTATCACATCCTTGGAATCTAGAGGTTTAAAACATTTATATATCCAATATGCATGGAACATACATACTCTAACACATGTTAAATTGGAAGCTCTGTCCTAATGCTGTGAAAACAATTTCTCATTAAGCCACAGATTTTTATGTGTGAAGTAAAAACAGAGAATTATCTTCATAAAATGGGAGAAAATTACTACTACTTTTCAAATGTACCCTTGACATTTTGAAAAGTGTGGTAATGGATCTATCCCCATGGTGACAAATATTTTACCCCTTATTTTGCAGCCAAAATTCAGCACATTACACCTAGATTTGATCCAGTCTCTGTAGTCTGTCTTGAGGATGTGTATAATCATAAAGATGTGTACAAGTTAAAAGCAAAGACTTGCAATGAATGTTTCCATTCTCCACTGTTCCATTTCATTCTGTGTTTTTCATTGTTCTGTTTTTAATCTTACATTTCTCAAAAAAATGTATTTATTCAATAAAGTGGAAATTTCCATACAAACAAAATCTGCATGAGATCTAGAAAGAATTATAAGTCCTGAGACCTAACAGAGTGTTTTTGTCAAAGTAAAGACTACTCAAAAACAATAATAACTGGTCAGCATTTTATCCTTGAAAAACACAAAATAGGAAAAAACTATTGAGATTCACGAACACACATTTGTTACTTAAATGTGCCTTTATTTTCATGTATGTTATAACACTAACTGAAACAATAAAAGTAAACATTACTTACCAGGTGTTTAGAAGAAATTGGGTATTTCTTATATGCTTATTTGTCTCTCGTTCATCTTTTCATTACTCACTTATCTTTTTGTACTTTGAAAAGTTTATTAATGCAAATACTTTAATCACTATAGCTACATTTAAAAAAGAACAAGGAATGGTAAACTGGTACTGATTGACAGGTTGTAGCTTATTGTGGGTCTGGCTCATGTGAATGTAAATTTTTGACACAGAAGGACTGCTTATGATTCTATAGTATGCCTTATGAATTTCAGTACCTGTACAGTGTCATTTTTAATAAAAATACAAAAAAATTATTTTTGTCACAAAATAAACACATTCATCTAAGACTGAGTTGATAGATAAAATTTTTCAAAGTATTCATCACTTGGTTCCTGTGTGAAGAAAAGGTTATCATCATATATTTATAATCTAATTTCTAGCTAATTTCTAATTCTAACTCTAGCTCTTAATGGAACCAATGAGAAAATGGAGAAAAAGTCCTTCCTTTATTTTCAGGTTTATTTATTTACCCTTTCACTTGTAAAGAAAATCCAGCATCTGCAATGTTTGTGTGCATGATAAAGTTTAAAAAGGAGCTACACATAGATATAATTAGGCATATTACATATGACAGTGTCAGAATAACTAAAATGTTTCACAATTTTTAAAACATGAAATATATCTATCTATATATCTATATTATTGTCTTTATGCACTGGTTTCAATAAAAGTATCCATATGTGTGTGAATGTATATAAATAAGAATAAATTCCTAGTATGAAAAGCAATTTTGTTATAAATAAAGTAGTTACAAGTTCAATGAGAAAATCTTAGAAGTAATAAAACTCAAAAAAAAAAAAAATCACAATTTATATGGTCCTATGAACTAGAGTAGCACCAAGGTAGGAAAGCTGTTAGCATTTAACTGTGTCATAAATAAAAGTGAAGTTTCTGTGTGGAATTGCAGCTTCATTCGGATCTTGAAAGTAAAGGACACATAAAACTCCATTGGCTCATGGAAACAATTCTATCTTACATCCCTTTCAATCTGCATATGAAGTCTATTCCTTTTGGAGTTTAGATCAGGTATGCATGGGAATTTGTAGTATTAACTTTCCCACACAGTTAAGCAATAAAGTATAATATATTAGATATATTAATAATATATCAAGACTTTACCATACCTTTTTAAACAAATTGCTTCTTACATGCAATAGTTTTGAGTTGGTTTCAGTTTGCCCTACATTTCTTTTTTCTAAATGTGTGAATAAGTAAAACATTTACGTTGTTCAAAATTCACACTGATATAAAAAGACATGTGCACAATAGCAAGTTCTCAACTTTTCTTGAGCCCATTGGCATGTTGAAGTTACAGGGCAGCCATCTGGTCCACAGTCTAAGAAAAGATAGGCATCAGTAGGGAAGCACCACGTATGAGCAGAGGCTGGCCCAGGCAAGGCGCCAGTGGACAAGAAGAATTCAGCTGGAATTTCTTCACACAGCGGTAAAGACATAGTGAGCACTAGCAAGAGCAAATGAAGTCACTAGAAATTTGAAATTGTAGGGGATTTTGCCAATTGAGGATTAAGAAAATTTGGTACAATCCAGAGAAACTTTCTTCTGGTACATAAATGTCAAAAGAAAGGAGGGCTGCTATGAGAGGGTCATGAAACGTTTTTTCTCTGTTTTTATCTACCTTGCTAAACTTGACCCTGAAAGGTGAAGAAAGCATATACTGGGGCTCTTGAGGACACTGGTACAAACTGACTGCAGCTAAGGGACAGGAATAGGTTTAAAGGAACCTCAATCTCTAGAGGAGGGCTATGCAGTGTCCAGAATTGCAGAGTAAGACAAGGTGAAGCAATAGCCATGGTGGCCAGAAAACAAAAGCAACCCCTCCTCCAACCACAATATTAACTACCCTCCTGGATCGCATGTGTCCCTACAATAAATAATTATTATGCAGACTGAGAGAGTTCTTATTGTTGGAGACATAAGGAGGAGGGCATGCTTAAACATGAACAAACAAGAGATCAAAATTATCAGGTTGTAAACAATTTAAGTAACAAAATAAATAAAATAATATTGGACTGTCTTATAAGTATAAAAGAAATAAGTTTGAAAGCTCAAGTTTTAGCTTCAAAGTGCTACTACACATCAAGAAAATCAGTGACTATTCTTGGATACATCAGAGAACCGAAGTCACAAGCCTCTTCCCAAATCTGGAGAGGCAAGGCACATGTACCTGAGAGCTGCCTGATGGAAGTGGGAACTAGTCAAGGACACCTTAACCAGACAGCATTAGAGATTTCTGAGATGAAGTGTGTGGGAACTAGATAGGGAGAAAAGTTCCTAGGGTCAGATATCAGATTTTCATAAGCTTTATTTACAGGAATAGCAATAAATCTCTATTAGAGGATGTGGTAGTTTGAATAAATGGCCCCCAATATGTTCAGTGTTTTATTAGTTTGTAGTTTGCATCTGCATCCACCTGGTTAGAGACAGTGTCACTAGGTGGATCTTAAGGTGTGGTGGTGGGTTTGAGATTTCAGTCTAAAGATATGCAACGTGTGCCTAGCTGGAGTTCCTGAGGTATACTGTGCTATGTGGCTTTTGGGTTTTGGCTTTTGGCTTCTCTTTCTCTGCTTGGACCTGCAAAGGCAGGCCAGCTTCTTCTGCCATTATGCAACTTCTGGATCTGTAAGCTTCAATAAATATCTTTTCCTTCATAACTGTGCCTGGTCTGGAAGTTCATCTGATTGAACCTGAAGCTGTCTGCTACAGAGGATCTGGGCAAGCTGCCAAGTGGATTTGTCAGGCAGAAAGGAAGTGTAGTCGTTGGGGAATCATTTGAGATCTTCTGCTCTCTAACAAATGCTTAATCACTGGCATTCACCAGATGGCAAATAAGTCTTTCTTGAGAATATTGTACCTTTTCATGCCACCTAAAGGAGTCATGGTGGACAAGGAAGAAGGTATCAAGGATACATACTGAAAACAGTACAGCAGGATCAGGACAGGAGGAGAGAGATGAAGTCTTAAAGAGGCATGTTGTGAGCTATGGAAGGTGAGCAGGAACTCCTGCAGAGGAGCCACCAGCTGAACCCATTGAGCAGCAGAAGCATTTCACTGATGCCTTCTTGAGAATCTGGAGGCTTACCCAGAGGACTGAATATACTCCTTCCCTTCCAGTACCTATCACAGTAGTAACAGCTTCCAGAAATAATACTGCAGTGTAGTTTAAAGACCAGAAAAATACAAGTTCTCTCTAAAGACCAATACAAAGAAAACTGAAAGCCAAGTAAGATGGAAGAGACAAATTCACGACAGTGAGCTTTCTACAGTTAAATAATAAATTGGCTCCAGCACTTAACCAGATTAATATAAAACCCCATGCTATTTATTTATTTAATAGAGATAACTCCTTCCAAAATAGGTAATTAGTAATCTACTTTCAACATCTTCCTTGCGTGTGAAAAGCAAGAACTTAAAAAAAAAGTGTAAAAAAGACAGCAAAATCATCTCATAAGCAATTAAAATAGCTATGCTTACTATGGCAAAGAAAATATAGTCAATATGCAAGACCAGATAGAATGTCAACAGAAAATAGAGCTAAAAAAAAGGGAGTCTAGAAATGGAAGACAGTAAGACAGTGTCAAACAAAAAGCCTGTTTTATTCTTTAACTTTGTTGTACTGTGGAATCAGTGAGCTGAAGCACAGATAAATGGAAATTTCTCAAAAAAAAAAATTCGAAGGCAAGAGCAGAAATTAATAGAATATAGCAGAACATCTGAACACCCAATAACTGTGAGACAATATCAGGAGTTATACTATGTATGTATGTAACTGGAATAGCTGAATAAGGAGAAATAGAGAATGGAGTAGAAGAGATATTTACAGAAATTATGGTTAAGAAGTTTAAGCCAGAGATCCTAAAAACATCAACTAGGTAAATACCCAAAATGTCTTACATGGATATATCATACTCAAATTAGTGATATCAAAGGTCAAGAGAAAACCTCAAGGGAATCCAAGGCTCAGATGCACACTCCATGCAGACGTAGGGGGAAAGGAACTATATCACACACGTCAAGGGAAACCACCTTAGTAAAGACATTGAAAACAAACCTGCAAAATGCTGAAAGAAAATTATTCTGTAAAAGAAAAGAAATAAAGTCTTTCTCAGACAAGGCATTTCTAGTCAATAGATCTGTTGTGCAAAGAGTATTTAAAGAATTGCTTTACATAAAAGGAAAATGACATTGGTGGGACATTGAAATTTATAAAGAACAAGAGAATATTGAAAGTTTAATATATGAAGGTAAATTATTTTATGTCTCTTTTTTAACCTAACTTGAAGACAAGTCTGTAATTATAACAATGGTCATAATATTCTGGAGCATATGGATTAGGACAACACATATCCAAGAGTGTCATAAGAGAAAGAAAAGAATTTAGATACTAGATTGTAAAATATTTGCAGTATACTTACAGAGGTATTTAGTGATTTTAAAAGTGAATATTGTGTTAGGTAAATCAATTTTAGTAATTTAATGCTCAAAAATAGAATGCACCAATGGTGTGATCAGAAAGGAAGTAACAAAATGATTTTTAAAAGTCCTTGAGTCCATACTGATCTAAATAATGAATTATACAAATTAGTCAAATTTGAGAAGTAACAAATCCTCCTAATAAAAGCTGTGAAACTAATAAACTTAGAATGAGTAAAGTAAACATAAAATCACCATTAAAATACCATGTAAGGCCTGGAAATATACTTCAATGGTAGAGCAGTTTCCTAGCATGCAAGAGACCCTGGGCTAGATTCCCAGGACCAAAAATAAAGCATAAAAAATAAAATAAATAAATTAGGAACTGGGGAGATGGCAAAGCAAAGTCTGCCTGCCCATGTTCAATTCCCCAGGAACCCACGTAGAGCTGGAAGAACATCTGTTGGAAGCAACAAGGAACCCTGTTGAACCCATTCATACATACAGTCACATATTCCAGTAAATCAATAAAAATTCACACATATGTGCAAATAAATAAAGAATATCTTTAATAAAATAAATACCACAGTGATCATGGCTGTGATCAAGATCCATTGGTGAGTATCAAAATTTGTTGACAAACTATATGAAGCTGAGTTTTCACATGTTTTCATTTCAGATTATCTTCCTCCCCTTAATATTTACAAGTAGAAACTATTAATGGTACCCTAGATAAATCTGTGTAAGGTTTTAGCTTAGAGAAGAAGTTTAGCAACACTTCTAATTAGATTTATCATCTTCATTGTCAATGCCACAAAGGTAATATTCTGAGAATATATGGCATAATAGGGATTGTCTTCTCTACAATGCTTATCTTTAAACTAGTTGTATGAAAGTATGAGATGTACTAAGCTACATTCTTCAAGATATCTGAGCAGCTTCTGTACAAGCGTCTTAGTCACTGAGTCATGGAGAAAATGAGAAACATCACATATTAAAGGAAATTAAGTTACCACAGGTAAATGCAATGGGATATTTGAATGTCTTCTAAAGCAGAAAATAAGCATTATTAGAAAAACTGATACATTCATCAATGGTATATGCCAGTGATAATTTAAGTGTGCATGACATTAATATTTGGGAAGGCATCTTGAAAGATATATGGACCTCTGTGTATTGAATTTGTTTAAAGCATTCTCTGAGTCTGGGTGTGTGACACATTCTTGTAAGCCCAGCACACAGGGGACAGAAGCAGGAAGAACAGGAGTTCAAAGTCATCCTTGTCTAGATAGCAAGTTTGAGGCCACCCTGGGCCACCAGACCTGGTTCAAAAAAATCAAGAAGTGTCTCCTGAAAATTATATCCTGGCTTCATTGACATCAATGCCACAACCTAATTTTTAAGCATGGCTATCACCATGATTATCCTGTCATTGATTTGTGAACTAAGAAGAAATGCACTGGTATATGTACTTAAAGGATCTACTAGAAAATGTTTTTCACTGAGTTCTACCTCATTACCTTCCACTGCACAGTGTTGGCAACATTATTCACTCCCACCAATGATATAATAGAGCACCAATTTCCCCACAGCTTCACTCAGGGGCTCTTAAAGTTTCCAAAGTGCTTTCATAGTATATGTTATTTTTATTAATTTTCTAATAACATCATGATGTTATCATTATTTCTGAAACTGAGGAAATCTGGTCCCAAAGAGACTGTATCTCCTTCAAATAAATGACCAGTATAATTTCAAGATGAATCCATTTAGAGGTAGTTTTACCCCGTGGAATAAAATGAATCAGGCTCCTGCTTCATGTAAGCAAACTGGGCAGATACAAAAAGCTGTTTAATAAACAGAAACTAACCCATAGAGCAGGGGATAACCATACTAACTTATATTTTGTTTTTTTCATATGTTATTAGATTTTAATTTTATATTTATTATTATAGCTTGAATTATACTTGGAGTAATATCTCAAAATTTTAGCCTTGATTGCTTAAAGCAGGTTAATTCTCAGATTTGAAGACCTGGTAGTATGGACTTTGGGCAGAGTAATTCTTAGCAGGGCTAGTTAACAAACTTCTGAGACGTTGGTAAATTTGTTTTGTGTTCTATTTGTTGTTTTGGGGTTTTATTTGTATACTTTGCATTTTTCTACACACATTATATTTCAGTGTTCATAAAAAGTACTTTCCATGGCCTAAGCTCATACTAGTCTTTGTTGAACACGTGCTAAATGTCGATGCTCTTCCCTCTACCTTAAGTAGTGAAGGGAAGGATGTTTTCATCTTTTCTAAAGACAAACCTCGAGTAAACAAAATATTTACATATCCAGGTGTGCAATAAATACTCGCTATGAAAAATTGATCAGGGGTGGAAAGATAGCTTGGCAGGGCAGTTAAAAGTGCTTGTTGTAGAAGAATGAGAGCTACTTAGTTCCTGAGGTCCGACCCAAGTTAAAGTACCCAGTACCTATGTAAACAGTAGGGCATGGACACACACACCTGTAGCCTCAGCCCCCATGGAGAGGGTAAGATCAGAGAATTGCAAGGGATGGCTGACCTATCCCTGGTGCATGTCTCTGAGTGGGGGGGATAGGAGGGTGGGCACAGACTTGGTCTGGGGAAGGCCAGTCCAAGAAGACTTGAGATTGGGGTTTACATGAACATATTTAAAGCATTAGCAAAAGCTTTCTGGATGAACAGATTTAAGAACAATGTGAATGAAACCTTAGCAACTTGGTTAGTAATCCAAAAAGTCTATATATACTTGAAATTCTGTTTGTTTATAAATGCATTGGCTGCTTTAATTTAACACTGTGTACAAGAACATTATGCATGTGAGTGGTTTGAGAAGTAAGTGGTTTAATACTCAAAAAAAAAAAAAAACAGCAACTGGATTGAGTGAGAGATTTCATCTCAAAGAAACAGGTGGGTGAAAAGAGAACATCTGGTATTCTCCTCTGATATACATGTGATACACAACACATCACATAACATACATACACACACACATATCAGTCACATGCATACACACATGTGATACACTACACACATATTACACACACAAACATGCCCTAATTATTTTTAAATTAAGTCAACTAATACAATTCAATCTCAGTTGAAACTAGGATAGTAGAACAATATAAGATACCTCTTTGATGACATAAGTTGATAAATTGTTCCATGGGTTTCCATTCATCTTTGTAACTACAGACAAGTTCATAGTTCAACCTTATATAGCTCTTTGAATGCAGGCTCCAGGATGAACAGAAATGAATAACTCATTTCCCTTGCTGAGAGCCTCTGATTTTACCCCCCCCACACACACACATCTATTATGTCTCCAGTTCTCCTGTGGGGCCTGGGATTGAGGTGTGAAATGAGCATTTGCGTAAAGCTAACAGCCCTTTCTCTCCTTTGTAGGAAAACACCTCCAACCCTCTTGCAACTTTTGTCCTCAATTTAGACTTATGCCAAAGTCATACATTCCTCTCTACACCACCTACTCCCCACCTACAAGACAGCACAACACAGGCTCTTAAACATAAAGCCCTAAATATAAAGAAGTAAATAAAAGCCAAATGACATTGCAAAGTCATCCACTTCCCATATAGATACAGAAGGATCTTAGAGAAAATTAAAAGTAAAAATGCAGTTGGAGAAAAAGAGAGAAAAAATGCATTTCGACAAACATACTGTCACATGTTTTCCAAATGATCAAACTACTTGTTTTAAATACTACACAGACCCTGGAATGTGAAAGGAAAGTTCAAAGTTAAAATAGTTTTTACTTTTTTTTTTTTTAGCTATTAAAAATAAGAATATGGTTTTTAAGTGTCAATTTTGTGACTGGTAAATAAAATTTTCATAACATATTTTGGGAGAAGTGGGGACAATTCTGAAAACATATGCCATTATGCAATAATACAAACTGCTTTTAAAGAAGTTTCACTTACCTGTGGGAAGCGCATATTTTAAGTGTCAAAAAAAGAATTGCCTTTAACATCATTAAATATTTATCAAAGATTCTTTGAACATAAGGTAAAGAGCAGTCATGCTTAATATTTACAGATCCTGTCTAAGAAATGGAAGTTTAAAGCTCATTTTGCTGACAGGACTTTGCAAAGTTTTCATTTAACATTTATATATTGCAATATTTTTTCAAGTACATCATAAATCACCAAATAAGCAAAGCTGCTTTTGAAGATTCTTTAATAAAATCACCATTTTATAGAGCTGAGTCACAATTCCATGCTGACTTTCTATATGTATGCATTTTTTAACTATTGAAAATCATTGATTTCATAAGCATTTAAATAGAACTCAGATTTTCTGACAGAGAATGAATATATTCAAGGTTCATTCTATTTCCTCATTCTCTCTATTTTGATTGTTTTTTTCTCCAGGTTGTGTTTCAGTGTGGTTGGAAGAGTGGGGAGAAGAGGCAGTGGAGAGGGAGGACAGGAGTGAGTAGGCAAGGAGAGACTTCATTGTACAGAATGGTCATTAACTGTGATGCAAACGCCAATGTTTCCATGGAAACTTCTGTCCACTACAGAATATACTAGAGCAATTTTTGAACCATTTGTCCATTTGATTAATTATGTCTTTGTGGTGAAGGCAGCTTGGCTTGATTGTCTCATCATGTATTAGAGAAGCTGCTGCTCTAACAAATGGGCCTATTGTTTTGGGCCTATTCATCTTGATGCATCCCTGCAAGCTGATAGACATCTCAACAAAATGACTGTCCCTTAATGAGCTGCAGCCTGTCAGAATTGTTTAAGGCTTCGTTTGAGGCACAGACCATGGTCATGACAGCCTCAGTTATTATGACAATGAGTAGGATGTCTATGAAAGAGTCTACATAAATACAGTGACCCTCATTGTAATATCACATAGTTGCTTTTTAATTATCAAACCTATGTATATTATGGTCATAAAAAACTAATTTTCCTCCAATATAAGCTATAGCGTTTTCTGACAAACTAAATTAACATGACCACAATATCAAAAAGAATAAAACATTTTCATAATTTGATATAATTGTTCTTGGTTTCTAATTATGTGAAACCCATCATTAATGTAATTATGGGAACTGGTTAGTAGAAGTAAAACAGAGATGACTGCTATATTCTGAATATATCCCTGGTTAGTTTTGAGAACTCTAAAGTGGTACAAGCTAATTTTACTTAAGAAACATTCCTCCAAAAGAAAACATTTCTGAAAAAAATCAAAGCAAACAAAAATAATACCCAGGAAACAAGCTTGGAGGAGAACCATAATATTTAAACACAAGCACAGCTTTGGGGATGGGATGGATACAACAATTTCCAGCACCCCTTATCCATGTGAAATAATGGAGAGTGATGTACTCCTGCTTGAGAGTACTCACCTGTTGATTTGCTCAGAACACCCATGAGTATTGGTAGTCCAACAACCCATAACAGTGCATTTTTCTGTCCATATTAAACTGTAATAATTCTACTAAAAAAGAGAGAACATGTTGGCAATTTTGATTCATGTTTGCTCAAAGCAAGAGCAAGTTCTCCCTCGGAACAGATGATCACCCTTCTTCAGAGGAATGGTGTGCCAGTCACAGCCAGAGTCAACACGCCTAAAACACCCCCTCTGCCAAAAGTTAATTATGACACAAGAGCTTCCTACACATTTATAGATTGTATATTTCAGCTTTGCTTCTCTAGTTCTTCAGAGCTGGGAACAACATGGAGCATGACTGTGTATGGTATGTATTGAAACTATGGCTCCATACAAGATCAATAGTGAAGCTGTGTCACTAAGTCACAGATGGAAATCACCATGCTAGCTACCAACAACACACTTAATTAGTTAATAACTGGAGATTAGGCTGCATTCAAATTAATCTGTATTAGTATGGAGTTTGTAAATCTTTTGCTTTCATGTTAATTTACATGTTGTCTAGACATGACATCATGTTGATTCTTTCTATAGTTTAAATCCTAATTAAGACTTTCAGGGTAACAGATGCAAATTTTGCTTAAAGCTCTGAAAGCAAGTCTAGGCTGGCCTGGTGGTCCAGTTTGTTTTAAATCAGAAAATGTTTTTTTGTTTGTTTGTTTATTTGTTTTTCAGGTTTAGTATAAAGCTACATAATAAAGTTCAACACTAGAATGAGTATTTTAATGTGCTTAAGTACATTAATAGCTTCTGATGAAGACAGAGACTTTAAGGCAATTTTTAAAATTGACGCCAATGTCCCAAAAACTCAATCAGTAAATCAGAAAGGAAGACATTCTTAAGCTTCTTATAAGTTTCCATTTGAATTTGTGTTGGTTGTGGTCAGGATATTAGTGTCACATAATTGGGTTACTAGTATGTGAGATACCTTCACTTAGGTTTGATAGCTTAAGTCTGATTGTAGTAAACACGAAAGGAACAAAAGTAGAAATTGTTTTTTTGTTTTTTGTTTTTTTTCTTATTTCTTGAATGATCACTCTCCAGGCCCCCAAAAATAACCCTCAAGGATTCATATTCATTTTATAAAAAATAACATTTCACTTCCTTTATTTTCTAGTTTTTAAAATTTATTTTGTTTAAATATTTTTAAGACGAGGAGAATTTTCTTTTGTTTGTTTGTGTGTTTGCTTTTTGAGATAAGGTTTCATTCTCACCCAGGCTGATCTAGAAACCAGTCTGTAGCCCCAAGCTCCTATGTTCCTCCTTCCTCAGCCTCCCAAACACAGATACTAAAGGTATATATCACCATAGCCTGTAGGGTCTCACTTTTTAGCCCAAGCTAATCTCAGACTCATTCCAAGAGCCAGGTTTACCTTGAACCCATTATGTAGTCCAGGCTAGCTTCAATTCACAGCAATCCTCCTGTCTCAGTCTCCCAAATGTTTTGATTACAGGCATGAGCTACCATGCCGCACTAATGAGTTTTTTTTGAACAAAAAATGGAATCTACCAAAAAAACACCTCAACTTTGAAATCTTAATTTGTTCTTATTTCACTTATAGTTAGAGTGATGAATGGTCAAAAAATCAAATAGAATTAATCATTTCATTAATTTTTATTTTTTCCAAATTATATTAGGAAATAAGCTTTCTAATTTTCTGGATTATGATAGAGGGCCTGCTTATATCAATTGTAGTTGCATTTTATGTTTCTAAAAGCCCATTTCATTTATAAGTATATATATTTCCTCCATTCTAACAGTATTCTTTATGTGCACATGAGAAAGTCAGTACACGAAATGCAAAGCCATGCTGCTGTGGCACAGTGACTCGTGGAGCTTTGTAACTTGAGTAACTGAATGGTATGCAGTCCTTTGGTCGCTGCTTATATCTTATGATGCATGTAAAGTATGGCATTATCTGTCTCTACATAATTTTACTCTTTAATGTAAATGAGTCACTGTTCCTTCCATAAATATGCTAAAACATTAATCTTCATGATGCTATCTTTAAAACTTAATAGGCATTAATAAAATAGTGATTATTCTTTTTATATATTTGTACCACAGTAATACTATCACTTTTGACTATGAATGAATCATTATTCAGGAGCCCTTTCATAAAGTTTTGTTTTAAAAATAGCACTGCTTACAAAGCATATACCTGTATTTGCCTTGGATAATTGATGTAGCATAGATAACATTTTCCCAGCTTGTATGTACACTAAGCAAATAGGAACATTGCAGTATGCCTTTGACCTATCATAATGCTTTACCTAAACAGAGAGAAGAGCACAGTCATCTTCTGATACAATTTTAGAGACTGTTATGCCTTCAGTTAATAGAAATGAAAGTCACTTTGTCAGTGTTTGAAGCTATGAGACAAAAGATGTCTGAGATGAAAATGTAGGAAACAACAAACTCTCATCCATCCAGTTCAACATTTCTAAAATTTTATTTTCGTAAAAAAAATCGTTTCCTGCCATTTCCTCCTGGCAGGTAGAGCTGAAGAACGAGCCAATCCAGCAGCTTTTCTTGGGGCTGAGCGGGATGATGGGTGTCGGCGGCCCAGAAACTCCCCCAAAAGACCGGAGAGAAAAACACACTGGGCCGGGAGTCTTGTCGAGGCAGGAACTCATTTTATTATAGTAGGAAGTTGTTTATATAGCTTTGAGAAAGAGGGTGGGTCTCAAGATGGGAAAAAGGTGTAAGGGCCAATAATATTTTACATGTCAGCAGTAGCTGGGCGGAGGCAGTTTCGGCTTAGGCCTTGCTGAGTCACTCTTAAGCCGAAGTAGGCCAAAGACAGGTGCTAAACTCTAGTCAGGCTCAGAAAGTTCCACTAGGCCTCACACCCGGGCCTCTTAGGGCCCAACATCTCCCCTTTTGTTTTTGTAAGAACAGCGGAGATCATGGCCCCTGTCTTAGGTTGTCCTCCTCTGGGGATCTTACCTGTCACTGGGTACCATGCCTCTAGCCTGTTGAAAATCCACTCCATGACCTGTTTTAGGTTGTCTCAGCCTGTCTGAGATCTTACCCATCATTGGTTCGATGGAGGGCAGGGGAGGGACGCTAGGTGGACAGCCAGTAAGAGGAAGAGCCCGGCTCCTGAGTTGCGAGCCTGTGGTATTTTGACCTGATGAAGTTTAATTGCCTCTAGCTGTTGGTGAATGAATTGTGTAATCTTATTAATTACACAGGGCCTGACAGTGGGGATAAGAAGAAGGAGAAAGAGGGGCCCAAGGGGAGGGAGAAGGTAGGGTAAAAAGCCATGTAACCCATCCTCAGCGGGTTGTCTTGGAAGTCCTGTCTCCTCTTTTCCAAATCTTTCTGGAGCTTTTCTGGCTTCATTTGGGTCTAGCAGCATCCACACCTCCCATCGTTCCTGGGGAAGAAACAGAGGCACAGTTCTCAGGGGTGGAACACTCCCTGGAGAGTTGATTGTTATTGTCCCCTTGTTGGATTAAATATTTTAAGTTTTTTGCTGGTTCCCAAATGGGTCTTATTACTCTTGAGGAAAGACACATCTAAACCCTCTCCCTGCTGTGAGGAGAGGGTCTGGTCCTCTCCAGGCCCCACTCAATGGAGCTGTAAGTAACAGCTGAGGTCCAATGTTTTTGAAAATGGGACAAGTGTCTATCTTCTTTAGAAAAATTTAAAATATTTAGGGTAAATAATGTTTAGTTGGCCGTGTGGGGGTAAGGATTCTCCCTTTTGTTTTTGTAATTGAGACTTGAGGGTTTGATTATATCTTTTTACTATGGCCTGGCCCCGCGGGTTATATGGGATGCCTGTGGAAAGTGAGAATTTCCAGGTTTGGAGGAAAGCTATAAAAGTTTTGCTTACCAAGCAGGGACCATTATCAGTTTTGACTTGATCTGGCAATCAAAGTGTGGCAAAGCATTGAAGCATATGGCTAATAGCATGTTTAGTTTTTTCCCCGGCATGTGCCGATGCCCAGCAAGCATGGGAGAAAGTATCAACTCAGAGAAAAATATATTTAAGTTTTTCAAATGGAGAATAGTGTGTAATGTCAATCTGCCAAAGGTGATTAGGGCATAGCCCTAGAGGATTGGCTCCTGTAGTTTGAAGAGGAGGTACCTGGAGGAAAGGCTGACAGGATTTGTAAGTTTGGACAATTTTTTTAAGGTCCTTGACTGGCACATGGGGATATATATGTTTAAGGCCCCTCCAATTTATGTGGGTTAATAAGTGGAAGTGTGTAGCTTCTGAGACTGTATTACACTGAGGCAAAGATGCCAGTTTGTTAGCCAAATTGTTTCCTTTAGAGAGGAATCCTGGTAAATTTTGATGGCCTTTGAGATGTTGAAGAAAAATGGGTTAATTCTTTAAGTAGGGAGCAGGCTTGAATCATGAAGGGAGATATAGGGTTGGAGTCCAGCCTAATATGGGCCTCAATTAGGTTGGGTAACAGGTTAACAACATAAAGGCTGCCAGAAAATAACTTAAATGGCTCCTGAATAGCTTCCAAAGCCAAAATGACAGCGAATAGTTCTTTGAATTTTGCTGACCCTTTGACCTCATGGGAAATTTACTTTATGAGCATAGGCTTTTCTCCCCGCCTCAGGGGAGGGTGAGCAACTAGGGAAGCTCCCAAGCGCCCCCATCAGTGAAAACGGTAAGAAAGTCAGGGTTGGATTTAGATAGAAAAAGTCTGGGGGGGTCTCCACTCCAACCTAGAGAAGGAGCTCATCAATTTATGAGGACCATAGTGACAATTAATTATACCCAGAAACCCCTTGAGGACCATAGCAACCCTATTGTTATTTCTCAGAAGCCAAGTGAAGTCTGTTACCTTAAAGGGGGTGACAATGACATGAGGCTCTGTGCCAAACAATTGGACAGAGGTGTTCCTGCCCTTGATAATGTAGTCTGCAATCTGGTTAGTTATAGAGTAAACTCTGGGGACCCCACCAACGGAGAGGTGAATCATTGGATGGGTTCTCCTTCCTGAGCTAACAGTGCAGTGCATAATGTTTCCCCAGATAAAATACAGTGGGAAATAGGTAAGTTAGGATTGAACCTCTTTAGGGTAGCAGTATCTATAGCCCATTGTACCCTATGTAGATTTTGTTCATGATGAGCGGGCAAGGTTATCTGAGAGGAGAGAATAAGGCCCTTTAAGAGGTCAAACAAAGGGGACAGTTCCTCAGTAGTTATGGGTATCCAAGGCCTCATCCAATTAATTTTCCCCAGCACCTTTTTGAGTTGAGGCAAAGTATAGAATTTTTGAATATGGAGTTGGGGTTTGACAGGAGAGACAGTAACAAGGAATAACATGGAGCCCAAAATCTTGAAGGGAGGTGTGGTCTGAATCTTTTCTGGAGCCACTTTAAAATCATTGGCCTGTAAAATGGCAAGGCATTTGGCAGTGAGGTCTTGGAGATCAGATGGGTTGGAATGACCTAAAATAATATCATCCATATAAATGTAGAATAAAACATTAGGATGATTAATCAAGGAAGAAAAGATATGAGACATGTAATACTGACAAATGGGGGGGCTGTTAGCCATGCCTTGGGGTAAGACATTCCATTTAAATCTTAGGTCTGGTCCACGAAAGTTTGTTGAGGGTATGGAGAACACAAATTTTTCTACATCATCTGGATATAATGGAATAGAGAAAAAAAGAATCTTTAATATCAATAATGGTTAAGTAATGGGTGTTGGGAATGGCTGGAATCCAAGGGAACCCTCTCTGGGGAGTCCCAAAAGGCATCATTCTCTCATTTAGTTTTCTTAAGTCATGTAAAAGTCTCCAAGAGCCATTAGGCTTCTTTATAACAAAAACCGGGGCGTTCTAAGGACTTGTTGAAGGCTGCACATGTCTTGAAGCCAATTGTTGTTTAATGAGTATATGAAGTTGTTTTAGTTTAGGGGTAGGTATAGGCCACTGCTCAACACATATGGGGTCCCCAGGCACCCATTGAATCTTAGGTACTGGGGGGTGAGCAGTGGCCTTTAGGATTGGGGGTGAACCAGAGAATGTTTTTGTCTAATTTTTTTTTTTTTTTAAATAAGGATCATCTCTGTAGTTAGGATGGCAGGTCCTTCCTTCCTCAAACTGCTGTTTATATTTTTCCTGGTCAAGTATATCTTCACAGAAGGCCCTGTGATCAGTGGTAATATAGGCATCAGCCTCCCCAAGTTTATCCTGACCCAGGAGGTTGGCTGTTAGTCCCGACACCTCTAGAGGGCGCACCTCCCCACGATTATTGTCAGGGTCAATCCAGGGCTGTCAGCTAGCAGTTTCCCATGACGTTGATTGTCTGCTCACACCAAGCAAGGGTGGTCCCGGGACCAACTGCCAGGAGGGAGGAACCTCCTCTTTTCTTATCACAGTACCGTCAGCCCCAGTGTCAATGAGAAATTTGAAAGTTTTTCCACCAACTGTTAGGTTCATTTTTGGTCTAAGTCCGGGTGTCAAAGACACAGTCCAGTGTGTTTTGACCACCTTCTTCCCCTTATTTAATGGGGCTGGGGATAGCCCCTGGGGAAGTTTAAAGACTCACCCTGAAGGCTAAACTTGGATTTGTAATCTTTGGCCAAGTGAAATCCCTTTTTGCACCGAGGACATGGCATGCGGGGCAAGTTAGGGGTTAAGGGAGTTATTGGGGCCCTTTTAATCCTATTGGGGCATTTTTTTAAAAAAATGACCCTCTTTGCCACACCCAAAGCAAGATCGCCCCCTCCCCCAGAGGCCTGTTGAAGGGCACATTGTAGGGCAGCCATGTCCTCACACCGAGAATCCTGTAGGGCTGACGTCATAGCCTTAATCTGATGAGAATTGGACCCTACATCTTGGGTGGCTACAACCCATTTACTCATAGAGCGGTCTTTGAGTCCAGCGCAGGCTAACTTATGATTGCCTGTAATGCCTTCCCAGACCAGCATTTTTATAAACTGGTCTCACAGGGGCCAGGGGGAACTTTCTTTGTAGGCTTTTTTCGACCCTCTCTATGAAAGTGACCAAATCCTCACAGATCTTTTGGGTGACTCCTGTAATGGGGGGTTCAGAGGGGCCCTCCTCTAACTTTTTCCATGCAGCCATTCCCAAAGCCGGTACCTGATCTTGGTATGGATCAGGAATGGCAGCCTTCTGGAGACCAGTAGAAAACTGATCAGCAGTGCCTGAGAGCATCCCAAAGGTGATTGGTACTGGGGACTGAGAGGCCTGGTTTCACTCAGCTTGAAGGCAGCACTCATCCTGAAAGAAGGCACTCCACTTTATGTACAGGGGGCCAGAAAGAACAGCTTTAGCGAGGTTTTTCCAATCTTGAGTGGTACAATGATAATAAACCAAACCCTGAAAGATGGTCTCTGCCCAGAGGGAATTAGGCCCATCCTTTGAGACAGCCTTTTTAAGATCTTTTAAATCATGAGCCTCCCAAGGATACCAGGGGGCAGGTAGATTACTGCTGGGATTAACATTAACAGGGAAGAGGTTGATTATTCCTCCCCCAGGGGCGCCATCCCCAAGGTAGGGCAGAGGGGCAGAGGGGCTCTGAAAAGGATTAGTAGGGGGATCTGGGAGCAATGGACCTTTAGAGGGCCAAGGAGCACTCTCAAAAGGATCCAGGGGTGGATATGAGGACTCAGGCTGGCATGAGGGGCTGAGACTTTATTTTGGTTTTATTTGTAGTTCTTTATTGTCCTCTGTCCCTTCCTGGGTCAGGGTATCACCCTTTGTCCCTTCCTGGGTCAAGGCCCCCCCTCTTGACCTCGGAGGTTGATGTGGAAAAGAGCCCTTTAAGACCAACACAGTTGGGAGGGCCCCCAAAGGGGGGATCTCCCCCTTTTCTACATGAACTCTCCTGATCAGACTCTCAACTTCGTCCCAGGTGTCCCAGTCAAAAATATTACTCTGGGGCAACCAGTGAGCAATCTTGAGTAAACAGCCCCATGCCTGGAGGGCTTGGTTATCAGAAAGATTAAGGCCTGTATTTTTGAGTAGAACCTGTAGTGACTCTAAGGCAGGATTTGGTTTAGATAAGGATTATCCCATGTTATAAAGTCAAGGGAAGAGTATCCATAAAATCAGTGTAACAGTAATACACATGAGTGCAACACAAGCACAAGGGCCCAAAAAATAGCTAAGCATGTTGCAGAATTAAGTTTAGATTTAGATCTGTAATGGCCAAATGAGCCTGTGTCCTTAGGGGACGGCTCGATGATACCAAACTCATTACAGATGGGATCAGATCTCCCCAACAGGTTTGTTCTGTCTTCTGAGAAGGAGCCCCCACTCAAATGAGGGGGCAAAATGCTTAGAGTCTCCTCTAGGTCTGCCCACATGGTGATTCTCCTCCAGGTCTGCCCATGTGGTGTGTCCACCAGGAATGTATGACCTGTTCAGAAATTCAGGGACCACAGATGCGGCTTGCTGGCAACCCAGAAGTGAAAGGAAAGAGAAAGGAAACAAAAAGATGTTGATAAGCAAGCACAAGTTACAGAAGCAAAGGTCAGAACATTAGATATGAAGACTGCCTCATAATTTATGAGGGTACACCCATCTGCAGTCCAATTGGCCCGTCAGTGTACTTCCGTAGGCAAGAAAGAGAGTTCCTCACACAGGGCACCAGTCTGCCGGTTCCTCCCGGCAGGTAGAGCTGAAGAACGAGCCGATCCAGGGGCTTTTCTTGGGGTTGAGCGGGATGATGGGTGTCGGCGGCCCAGAACCCCCCCCCCAAAAGAACTTGTTTTATTGTAGTAGGAAGGTGTTTATATAGCTTTGAGAAAGAGGGTGGGTCTCAGGATGGGAAAAAGGTGTAAGGGCCAATAGTATTTTACCACGTCAGCAGTATCTGGGAGGAGGCAGTTTTGGCTTAGGCCTTGCTGAGTCACTCTTAAGCGGAAGTAGGCCAAAGACAGGTCGCTAAACTCTAGTCAGGCTCAGGAAGTTCCACTAGGCCTCACACCCGGGCCTCTTTGGGCCCAATAGTTACCAGCATTTGGATTCTAGAAGGTTTACATCAGTGATCTATAGTAGGTGAAATCTATAGCTGACTGTAAATAGGTTTGACTCTCAGAGATTGTTCAGATTCTAAAACATAGTTCCTTCTTTTCCTTTATTATACACTGGGCAGCCCTTCAATTCTTAAAAAAATCTGCCTCTGGGCTAGAGAGATGGCTTAGTGGCTAAACACTTGCCTGTGAAGCCTAAGGACCCTGGTTTAAGGCTCTGTTCTCCAGGACCCACATAAGCCACATGCACAAGGGGGCACATGCATCTGGAGTTTGTTTGCAGTGGCTGGAAGCCCTGGTGTGCCCATTCTCTCTCTCTCTCTCTCTGTCTCAAATAAATAAATAAATAAATAAAAATATATTTTTTTAAATCTGCCTCTGTTTGCTGGGGTGGGGGGGGATGGCTCAGTAGTTAAAGGCACTTGTTGGCAAAGCTTGGCAGCTCGGATTTGTTTCCCTAGTACCCAGGTACAGCCATGCATCTGGAGTTCATTTTCTGTGGTAAGATGCTCTGGTATGCCAACAACCTCTTGCTCATTCTCTCTCTCCCCTCCCTCCTCCTTGCTAATAAATGAAAATATCTTTTTGAATTTTAAAAAATATTTTATTTATATATTTTGTGAGAGAGACAGAGATACAATGAGGGAGAATAGGCACATCAGGTCCTCTAGCCACTGCAAATGAACTCTAGACACATGTGCCAACTTACATATCTAGCATAAATAGGTGCTGGGGAATACTTAGACTTTGCAGGCAAAAGCATTAACCACTAATCCATCTTTCGTGCCCAAATGAAAATACTTAATAGTCACCTTTGGAACTTGTGTAAAACATTTCCTCAGACTCCTCCCCCACTAAGCACTAGGAACTTCACCCCTCTTTTTTTCCTTAGTCCAAGGATGGGACACAATTGGATGATCACCTGGCAATGTTATCAACAGCAATAGGGTCAGGTCTGTTAGCACCTGACAAGGCTACATGCCTTGTCTTGAAAAAGATAGAGTTTGCTAGTAACGCCACAGGCAAAAATAACTGAAAACTGAAGAGCTCAGCTTCTGTTTATATCACTCACCTTTTGTTCACAATACCATAGAAGAAGACAGGCAGGATAATAAGAAAGGGATGAATGTGACACATATTTCTTAGGATTTCCATGTAGAGAGTATGTTCTGCGAGTAGGTTCAGTTTTACTTCTTCCTGATTGGTCTTCATGCCTCTTCTTCCCATTTCTTGCCTTGTTACACTAGTGAGGGCTTCTGAACAGTTTACTACAAATAATGAGAACCAGTTCTTCGCCTGGTTCTCAGTTGTAGTGGACAGATATGCCTCTTAGCCTTCTCAGCACCACACTCACAGTACAGTGAAGAAGATGTCCAATTGTGCAGGTCATTTTGGGAATACCACCTCTTTATCTACTTTTCTTAGAGCTATGATCATGAATGAGTACCGGATTTT
Source organism: Orientallactaga sibirica (assembly GCA_036365145.1). NCBI lineage: Eukaryota > Metazoa > Chordata > Mammalia > Rodentia > Dipodidae > Orientallactaga > Orientallactaga sibirica. The sequence continues at coordinate 61,746,200 of JAEOAD010000001.1, forward strand.
GTCCATGTGTGTGCCTGCAATTGAACGATAGAATCATTTGGTGTTTTCTCTAAGAGGTTGGTATGGTGAATTACATTGACTGATTTTTCAAATATTGAAGTAGACACACAGGTATAACCGCACTTGGTGATACTGTTTAATATTTGTATATTTTTAATTCCGTTTGTTAATACTTTGTTGTGAGTGTTTGTCAGAGTTTTGTTTTTGTTTTTGTTTTTTAACACCTGTTGATTACTGTTGATGATGTTCTTTAATTAGCTTCTCTCTTTGGTTTGGTCTCAGAGTATCTTCATAAAATGAAGAAAAAAGTTTGTTCTCTTCTATTTTCTGGAAGACAATGTGTAGAAATAATGCTAATTCTTTCATAAATGTTGGGTAGAATTTTCCAAGTGAAACCATCTGGGCTTTAAAATTACTATTCTGGGAGTTTTAAAATTACAAATTCAATTTCCTCAAGAGTTAGTGATATTCTGTTTCTACATATCTGATTGTGGTAATATGTGCTTTTAGAGGATTTTCTCTACTTTGTGTATGTTGTTACATTTAGGTAACTAAAGGTGTCTACACTATGTCCTTACTATCATTCTGAAATCTGTACCATGAATCATTTTATTATAGATAGTTTACTTTCATCAATCTTTGGGGGCCAAATGTTTGTCAATTTTACTGGATTTCTTTAAAGAAATAAATCTCACTTTCACTGATTTTTTTCTTGTGTCTTTCCATTTCCAATTCATTAGCATCTTCTCTTTTCATTATTTTCTTTTATTTTCAACATATTTCTTTGGCTCTTTTTATTATTGAAACAACTACTTCAATAAATAAGGGATAATTGTGTCCTCTTGCAACGTATACTTTTACAATTCCATATTTCCTCTCAGTCCTACTTTGTTCTGAGCCACAATTTTTTAAATACACCAGAAATTTATACTTGTTTATCTTGATATTAGAACCTTTAGACATTTCAAACTACATAAAAATATGACAGACTGTTGGGCCCTAAGAGGCCCGGGTGTGAGGCCTAGTGGAACTTCCTGAGCCTGACTAGAGTTTAGCAACCTGTTTTTGGCCTATTACTCCCGCTTAGGAGTGACTCAGCAAGGCCTAAGCCAAAACTGCCTCCGCCTAGGTACTGCTGACGTGGTGAAATACTATTGGCCCCTACACCTTTTTCCCATCCTGAGACCCCACCCTCTTTCTCAAGGCTATATAAACATCTTCCTACTACAATAAAATGAGTTCCTACTTCGACAAGACTCCCGACCCAGTGTGTTTTTCTCTCTGGTGTCTTAGAGGAGAGCGTTCTGGGTCGCCGACATTCACCATCCCGCTCAGCCCCAAAAGGAAGCGGCTGGACGGGCTCTTTCTTCAGCCCTACCTGCCGGGAGAAACCGGGAACAGACAATATACAACAGGAAAAATCTTGTTGAGAACTCATTTCCAAAACATCACTATTATATTGTAACTGAGCAACAAGATAGCTTCCCCCCAAAACAGAGTGATTTTAGTGGAGTATTACCAACAAAATTCAACACAATCCCACACAATAATGTTTCCAGTTTATTATCTTTTTCACAATATAAATTTTTCATGTCCGTAAATCTTTTGCTTGTGTTCAAAAATCTATAAACAAATGCCTGAACCACCACATACCTGACTTGAGTTTAAGCTTGTGAATGTTTTAAGGCCTTCAATCAAGTTTCAGCTGTTCAACTAGTATAAGGAATCAATGCTCACAAATTTTTAATGTTTTATTTTATTTTCATTAAGCTCAATGAAGTTTTTATTTATTTCATTTTTTTTCCAATCATGAGTGTTTTAAAAGTATGTAGCGTAGATTCCCAGTATTGTAAATTTTTCTTCTATTTTTCTGTTACTGGTTTCTAGTTTGATTCCATTGTGTTCAAAGAGAACACTACATGATTTCAACATTTTAAAATCTGTAGAGGTTTATTTTATGGCCCAAGACATGATTCATGTTTTGTGTGTATTGTAATAGTGTGGTAGTTTGAATATATGCCCCCCCAATATATTCAATGTTTTATTACTTTATAGTTTGCATCTTCAATCACCTTGCTAGAGGCAAGGTCACTGGGGGCCAGTCTTAAGGTGTTAATGGTGGGTTTGAGATTCCATTGTAAAGATATGCAAATGTGTCTAGCAGGAGTTCCTGAAGTGTGCTGTGTGACCTTTTGGCTGTAGTTTTGCTCTGTGTGCTGTGGTGGCTGGTTGGCTTTCTCTCTCTCTGTTTGGCCCTGTGAAGAGCAGGCTGCTTCTTCTGCTGTTATGGAACTTCCCCTGGATCTGTAAGCTTCAATAAATAATATCCCTTCCTCCATAACTGTGCCTGGTCTGGAAGTTCATCTCAGTGAACCTGAAGCTGTCTGCTACAAATAGAATGTGTTTGGGGTGGATTGTGACTGATGTAATAGCAAATGAGTAGATATGTTGACTAATGGTGTTGTTGTGCTTTGATAAATTATTACTGAATTTCTTTCTAGTTTTATTTGAGAATAATTAAGATTTCCAATATAACCATGGCCATATATGTATGTATGTATTTATATATCTATATCTATCTATCTATTTATCTATCTTTCTATCATCTATCTATCTATATATTATTTCAATGATCTCAGTTTTTCTTTGACACTTTTGTAGTTCTATTGCTTGATGCACATACAATCAGAATTCCTAGATCTTCTTTGTGGGACAAGTTGACCATTTGATTATTACACAATGCACATTTCTGACAATTTCCTTCCCTTTTAAGTATATTTATTTGATACTAATCTATCCATTCCTACTTTACTTTTGATAAGTGGTTTTTATGAAATATCGTTTTCTCATTATTATACTTTCTGTTAATCTATACATGTGACTTGGAAGTGAGTTTCTCACATACAATACTCAGAAAGGTCATGTTTTGAAATTTACTGTTTTTTTTTTAATAACTGCAATTTGGTCATTAAAATTTAATTATTACTATGCAAGTGTTTCTGTGGTCTTTCATCATCCATGTTTGTTTACTTTCTCTGTCTCTGCCTTTTTGTAAGTTGCTTGAACATTTTTTTAGGAATTACAGCTTGATTTATGTAGTGTTTTTGATCCCACTTATTTTTCAATGTGAAGGTTGCCTAGATAGTACATCTACATAACTCATCATTTACCAGTTTCAGTAAAATATAATATGCTTCCCTTGTTCCTGTGTACTGCCTCTTAACTGTTTAGTCTGCGTACATTAGAAACACTTCAGACACTGTTACTTCAAATGTGACACACAATTTTAAAAACCCAACAGCATTGTTGCAGTAACCTTCTCATTGCTGAAATAAAACACCTGACCAAAATCAGCTTATGAAAGGAAAACATTTATTTTAGCTTCAAGAGTAAGCTCCATGATGACAGGGGACAATATGGCATGAGAAGAGAGGCTGTACATCACCTTGGCCATAGGTGGAAAATAGCAGAAGGAGAATGAGCCGAACTTAATACTCTCATGCTAGTGATAATAAACCTCAAGACCCACTTCCAACAACACACTTCCTGCAGCAAGGCTCCACCATCCAAATTGCCATCAGCTAGGAACCAAGTAGTAAAGACACATGAGTTTATGGGGTACACCTGATTCAAATGACCACAAGAATGAAAGCCTGTTATATGAACCTGTATGTTTGCTAGGTGTAGTCTTTTTTCTTTCTTAATATTTCAAGGTTTCCCTTACTTATAGGGGACTTCCTTGGTCCTTCCCACATTATTTGAATGGATATCTATTTTTTTAAATATTTTATCTATTTACTTATTAGAGAGAGGGAAAGTGAGAGAGAATAGGCACATCAGGGTCTCTAGCCACTCCAAACAAACTTTAGATGCATGTGCCACCATGTGCCTCTGGTTTATGTGGGTTCTGGGGAATTGAACCTGGGTCCTTAGGCTTCCCAGTCTTAACCACTATGCCATCTCTCCATCTCTGAATGTATTTTTATCTACCAGGTAGTGAATTCTTTTTCTCTGGCTGCTTACAAGAAGTTTTTCTTCCTTTAGTTTAAAATATTTAAGTTTTCTTTTCTTAGCCAAGGAAATTTGGATTTATACTGTTTGTGCTCATAAAAAATTTAAACATATATATCTCATCTCAAATATGGACGATTTTCAGATGATATATTTGAATGCCTTTTTAGCTTATCTCAATTTCTTTTTTCCTTCTCAGACTCTGTTGTAGTCAGCTCTACATTGCTGGGATGCACATTCAAACCAGGTACAGTTTAGGGAAGGACAGGTTCATTTCAGCTTACAGATCCAAGGGAAGTTCCATCAATGGTTGAAGATGCTCCCTCCAGTTTATAAATCCAAGCAGAGGGAGATACCACCAAACACACAGCACCGTAAGTAAGCAAGAAACTGGCAGCAAACTGCAGCAATCAACATCTACCTAGGCAGAATTTAAACTTCTCTGTATACCTTTGGGCTGGGAATCATACGTTCCTCCTCTCCTCCAGTACCACCTTCTCCAGCCAGAAAGCTGGAAGGTTTAATAAAACACCTGAGTCTATTGGGGGGGGGCGTACATTGAAACCAACGGACATGTGCTTTGACTATTACAGTTTCTGCTAAGAATGGGTACACTATCAAGTTTGCTCATCTTTTGAAGCAAAAGCAAGTCATATGAATAAGTTCAAAGTCAATTGGATGGAGAAGGATCCTTTAGTAGGAAACAGAAACATTACAGAGTAAAAGCACAAATACATAATTATTTAAAGGAGGATGCCAGTGAATCTGAAGTATATTCATTGTATGATTATAACTGTATGAGTATCATAATTCTCAAATACTGGATTAATTATAAAAATTGGATTTGACTTAGTAAATATTCTCAAATATAAAACATATGATATGTATTTTATGTAAAATATACAGGTCTCACTCACCTAGTAAAAAATGGTTATGTGATTACTGTAAAAATTTTCACATTCACTATAAAAGAGAAAAACCACTAATTAAAGTGAAGTGTCAAGTAGGTCACCTGAAACCTATGTTAGTTGTAAGCTTAATTCATTTTTTATAAATGCCTTGAAAGTTTTCTCCAGGCCAGTTCTTTTCAGCCTACTAATATTTTACAATGCATCCCTAAATCTTCATTAAAATTTAGGTATATCTATAGAGAAAAAGATACCCCTAGAGAGACCTATATATCCTATTGTTTCAAGAATTTTTTTATTAAGGCCAGATACAGAATAATTCCATAAAAAGATAGCAAGGGGAAAAAGGATTTTAGGCAGCTTGATCTAGAAGGAAAATTAGAAAGAAAATGTTCTCTACTGGGAACTATTTTAAGTAAGGAATCTGGGGCAAAATTTTATACAGCTTCTTTCTAAATGAGTGAATTGATTCATATCCCTCCAAATTCAATAGTAAGTTCACCTGAGTCCCACATACAGAATTCCATCATCAAAGAAGCACACCGTGTAGGTAGATATAAATTAGTTTGTGTGCTTTACTTAGTTTTAGATATATATCTAGCTATTTGCTGATAATTGCATGGGGATTATGCTAGTTATTTTCTGATAATTGCATGAATATTAGTTATGTATGCTGACACACATCCAACCCAAATAATTAGAATTAAATATTCAACAGCACCACACACATTAATTGAAAAAAATATAAAGATATTATATTTTTTTGTTATTCCTTATAACAGACAATCTTCAGCAGCATTAAGTTTGGAAAACACCATTGATGGTAAGACTTTTTTCCTCATGATCATAAGGATACAATTACTTACATTGAAATAAAATTTATTTCTACTATTACAGTAAAAATGATTTTGCTCTTCCAAATTCTATTTCATATTAAAAGAAATGTATCAATTAATAATTAATCAGTATACAATGAATCCTCAGTTAAGTAATTTAGGGTATTGCTTAAATAATCTAATATAGCAAATGGGACAGACATCAAAAACAAATGAATTGCTGTATCATGCCTAGGTGAATATATCAAAGTAGGAGTGATTATATGCTAAGAGACAGGTATTTTAGCATGAGTAGAGAGGTGTTAAAGTACAGGTAGAATTCTGGCAGATAAATGCCAGTGATCAGAAGAGAAAGAAAGGTCATAAGAGAAAGTTATTAAAATGAATGTGTTTAAAAGAATAGGAAAAAGGAAATTAAGAATTAGACAAGGTGCCTTTAAGGGTTAGATGGGACTGCATAACAAATATCACATACTAGGTAGATTTTCTTTGTTTGTTTACTTCTCATAGTTGTAGATGCTACAAATATAAGATGAATGAGACATCGTGGTTGGCTTCCCCCAAAACCTCTCTTCCTGCTCATAGAGCCTGCTATCTTCCAGGTCATCACCTGGACCTTCCCCTGTGTGCTGAGCACAAAGGTATGGATCTTATGTCTTTCTCTTATGAGAATATCAGTTGTATTGGATTAGGTTCCTATTCTTACAGAATCATTTATTCCTAATTGCCTCTTTAGAGACATTGAAGGGAGACTCATATTAAGTATATAGTAGTCCTTAAAGAAAAAAAAAATAAAGAACTTCATGTGGGCAGAGGAATATGACTTCAATCCAGTTAGCACTGGAAGACTTTAACATTAAATCTGAAGTAGGAAATAACGTGTAAAAGTGGCATGCGTTTTTTTCCCATAAAATGAGGAAAACTGCTTAACTTCTATAGGTCTGGAGCACAACATAAGAAAATCTATGATTAAGATGCAATAGTAATGACTATGTCAGTGAAAATGGACCTTCCAATGAGGACAAGAAGTAAATAACCCAAGGAAATATTTGTGATCGTATAAAATACAAACGAGGCACAGTTATCTAATGTCACTCATCTTTACCAATGCTTGGTATTGTTGCAGTCAGCTACACGTTTCAGGCAGAAAACACTGGATTAAGAGCAGTTTATAGAAGACAAAGGATTATTTTTACTTATGCACTCGAGGGGAAGCTCCACGACAGCAGTGTAAAACTATGGCATGAGCAGAGGGTGGACATCACCTCCTGTCTAAGATCAGGTAGACAACAACAACAGGAGAGCGTGCCAAACACTAGCAAGAGGATGTTGGCTATAATACCCACAAGCCTACCCCCAACAATACACTGCCTCCAAGGAGGCTCCAGTTCCTAAACTGCCACCATCGGTGGGGACCTATATTCAAAATACATAAAGTTATGGGGGACATCTAAATCAAACCACTACGGGTATGTATAACTAGATTTTTTTCCAAGTAAAATCTGAAATGTACTTTTATCTGTACACACAGAGTCTGAGTTTGCATGAAATACTTGAATCAGGATGATCCATTCTGTTAAACACATTTTAATTCAAATTCCCTATGAAAATGTGGGTATCAGTCAAAAACCTCAGTTTTGGCCTTTCCTTGCTGAGTAACATTGAGGCTGTTTTACTGTTTTATGAATTATTGAAAGCTCCTGTCATTTCATTTGTTTTTTGCTATAACATAGTAGATATGATCCATGAATATTTACAATATGACAATATGAAGTAGAAAGCTAAAATTAAATTAATCCATAATTCTAACTTGGGAAATAGGGAAATTCAAATTACTACCAGGTGATTTTTTTAAAATTTCCATTCCATAATTTCCAATACTGACTAGGTAATCTGAATTCATCATCTAATTAAATATGATCTAGATGTACTTATGTCAATTCAGTGCTTATTCTTCCTTAACATCACTTATCTGTGTTTATTTTCTTGTCTCTTAAAATGAGCATACTATTAAGGCTTTTTGTTTATCTTTCCTGTCAAACTTTATTACAGAAAATAATAAATTAATTCATACTTTCCTTGTTAAAATATTCATGAAATAATATTCCTATAATTTATAGATCCAGACTAAGTAATGAGTTATACAAAAGGATATTTTGTCTTGTGTGATTGCAATGCAACTGATTTCTGAGTCAGACACAGTAGTATAAAGGTATTCATTATATCAGTAATGATTAGATATGATTCATTTGAATCTCAGGTAAGAGGAAAACATAATATATGCCAAGACTAGTTTATTGCTCTTGGTCAGCTTAAAAAAATCAATACAACATAGAATTGTAAGGAAGTCTCACTTGAATGAAAATGGATAATGAGATCATTGCAAAACATATAGTTCCATTCACTTATAATCTTCCAAATAATAAACAAGAACATTTGGTGAAAAGCCTCATATAAAAATTTAGGGAAGATTGCATTTTTAAGAGTTAAGCAGCCTCTTCATTCTCTCTATATTTTCATACCTTTATTTTGTTTCCATAGCTAGAAAACACTGAAGATAATTCTTTATCAGATGGAACAGACCAGCCATAAAGAAACCTAAGACTGGCCAAACTGACCTATATTGCAATACTGATGAGATTTTGTGTAGAGAACAAGGAAGAAACTTGATTTTTATTTTGTCTTCTAACCTTGGTATGAAAGGCAGAGGACTGAATGGGGAGAAGAATAGCAAGAGAATAAGGGAATATTGATATGTTAGGGAATTCAAGAAAGAATAAAGAACCAGTTTTGCCATTCTGAGGACTACATCCAGTGGCCTTGTCAGATTGCAGTTTTCCATTTGTTTCATTTTTATCCAAAAGTTGCAAATGAGTAAAATGAGGCTCAGAAAGAAAAAATGATTTTTGTCCAGTTATAGCTACTAAATGGAAGTCTTTGTGTTTCCTTATATATGTTCTAGCAATGTTTAATATGATACAACTGTCACTATATATATATATATATATATATATATATATATATATATATATATGTTCATGGAAAATAAATTTCTGGCATAAAGTATTTAATTCTTAAAGGGTGAATTGTGTATTTTGGAAGAAAAAGACAGAACTGCCCAAAGGCACATAAGCCAAATAATCAGGTGAAAGGTGTAGTGAACCACAAGGAGCCCCTGCCTCAATCAATGTAGAAGGTGAGGACTAACACCCAGAGTTATTCTGTTATTCTGTGACATCTACACATATACTGTGATGGTCTAGAGCAATAAGTCAAATAAAAGGGATATAAATAGAACAGGCAGAAGTCAAATTATTCTTATTTGATGATGATATGGTTCTATATGTAAGGAACAGAAGGTCTACACCAGAGAACTGTTAAGGCTGATAAACTCAGCAAAATAGCAGTATACCAAATTACCACACACAGTACAGTATAGCAATAGCAAACATGCTAAGAATCAGGGAAAGACTCTCAATCACAATTGCCTGAAAAAGAACCTAGGGATAAATCTAACCAAGGATGTGAAAGACCTCTAAAATGAAAACTTTAAAACACTCAAGAAAAAAAAAAAAGAAAGAAAGAAAACACTAGGAAATAGAAAGATAGCTCATGTTCATGAATTGGAGGATTCAGCATTATAAAAATGAATACCATACCAAAATAAATCCACAGAGTTAATGCAAACTGCATCAAAATATCAAAGTAATTATTTACTGAAATAGAAAAGGCTCAATATTAAAATTCATTTGGACACACATAAGACCTCAGAAAACCAAAGCAATCGGGGGGGGGGTCAGATTTTAAAAAGGGTTAAATATCAACATAGATGATTTCAAGCTATATTACAAAGCCATGATACAAAACGAGCATGGTATTGACACAGCAACAGACATAGAAGACCCAGACTTATAAATGAATGCAGCAAAGACATCTGATTTCTGACAAAAATGTCAAAAATTCTCACTAGAGAAAAGACAGCATCATTGACAGAAAAATGGATGTCTATATGAAAAATAATTAAACTAGATATTTATCTCTATCCATGCACAAGAATCAATGCCAAATGAATCAAGTACCATACAGTAGGACCTGAACCCCTGAAACTATTCCTAGAGGAAAGAGGAAACACTTCAAGATCTAGGCATAAGTAAAGACTTTCTAAAGAGAAGTCCAGTAGCTCAGGAAAGAAGGCCCAACAACTGAGACCTCGCGGAATTGAAAGGTTTGTATAGCAAAGAAACTATAAACCTAGTGAAGAGACCGTTTACAGAAGCTGAGAAAATCTTTGACACCTATATATCTGACAGAGTACAAGTATCTAGAATATACAAAAACTTAGACATAGACAATAATAATTCAAACAACCCAATCAAAAAAAATGGGTTATGGAACTGAACAGAGAATTCTCCAAAGTAGAAATACAGATAGCAAATAAATAAAAGTATTCAACATCATTAGCTATTAAGGAAATGTAAATTAAAATTACATTGAGATTTGCTCAGAATGGCAATCATCACATGATCAAATTATAACAAGCATAAAATGTCTTGAAAGGTGTTCTATACATATGCACATTATTAGACTTTATTGCTCAAGAGATATGTATTTTAGAGGCATATGGATTGAGAATGAGAATTTTTAATTAATATCAATTTTATTTGTGGGAAAATTTTATGAACTATTAAATATAGTACTTTGATCTGACATCCCAAATGATGTCTCTTTACTTTTCTCAATGATCTATATTTGAAAAGATATTCAGATAAATACTATAAAATTGTATAATCTGTCTAATGTTCAATTTATCCGTAAGAGTAAATATGTAGTATGTCATACTTGCTACTATGTAAAAAAGGAAGTAGAAATATTTAGAATAATGGTATGCCATAAAATGGAAAACCTACATTATAATCTCCTTATAGTCACGCAAACTTTCTGCATGTCTTTGGACTAATTACCTGCCCTTTATGATATATTACAATAAAGCTGGAGAGATGTCTCAGTGGTTTAGGCACTTGCCTCAAAATTTGGGGAAAATCTCATAATTTATATGTCAAAGTGACCTGGAATCTCTCAAATACCTTTTAAGATTGAGAGATTTTAAGATATCTAAAAAATATCCATCCAAAACTTTATGTCAAAGTTTATAGTTTTAATGCTTTACATAAGGTTTAAAGAGGTGACATCATACAACAATTATATCCATTTTAAAATATTCATATTGCCTTTGATACATCAAGCATGAGGGACTGTAATCTTACTAACCAAAAGGTAGTTAAACAAGTAAAAATTACATCTTAAAAATATACATTAGGGCTGGAGAGATGGCTTAGCAGTTAAGGCGCCTACCTCATAAGTCTAAGAACGCTGGTTCCAATCTCCAGTGGTTCCAATCTCCAGGTCCCACCTTTAGCCAGATGCAAAGTGACACAAGGGCGCAATGCTGCATTTGACCACAAGGAGGAGCAAGCATCTGGATTTCCTTCGCAGCAGCTGAGAGGCTGCTGGCGCGCCCATCTATCTGTCTTCCTCTCCCTCTCTCTCTGTCTCTCTCTGTCTCTTTCCAATATGTATATGTATATATATATATATATATATATATATATATATATATATATATATATATATACACATTAGATTATTTTATGCACAATCTGCACTCAGCACATACTAAATATATGGATTTAAGGCAAGATTAGCTCTGTACTGGTGACAAGAAATTTTGATAAGGTAAGTGATTCAATTTCATATACTTAGTGAATTCAATTTTTCTGCAAGCAATAATCTTTGTAATTGTCATGAATAAATTATTGTATTCCTAATAAAATATGGTTAAAACACGGCAAATTTGATTAGTTACCAGCATATGTTTTCACATTTCTTAGACAGTAATTTTTGGAAATACGATGAGCAAACTGGAATGTCTTCATTTGAATTTTCCAAGTTTCTAAGTTTGGAATATCAACATTAGGGGAAAAATGAGGAGAGTCTCATGGTCATCAGCAATCGTGTATTCTGACTAGATCGGGTTGGTATGGCCATATACAACAAGCCAGGGAGCCTAAGGGCACATGATGCATAACAGGAAAAAATTAGTTGTGAGGAAAAGTGGTTGCTGTTTTTCCTAACTATGTGACTATCTCCAATGTGAATATGTCAAAGACTAAATGTCTTGAAACCTAAGCTCAATTTTGCATTTTATGAGTCTCATTCTCATCAATTCTGAATGAGGAAGCACATTTTAGCCTTATGGCAAGCAAATGAATGAATCAATGTAACATGTGGACTATCTTACATAAACACAGCAACTTCTCAAAAACATTTGAAAGATGTGTGCCAGTTATCAATATCTGTGCAGTTTATTTCTGGTGCTCTTGCTTATGGATACCAATATCCCATTCTTATGGGTACCAATATCCATGGTCATGCCTTATGTAAAATGATATAGCCTTTACACCAACATGTTCATGCCTTCTTGTGTATTTTAAATAATTCCTAAATTACTTATGCTTCCTAGTAAGAAAATTTCCTACCAAGAAAATGCTATAGTAATAGTTGTATTACTTGATTCTTTAAGGAGTAAGGACAATAGAAAATCTTACATATTCAGTATAGATGCAACTTTTTCAAGTTAATGACAGCCCATACTTGGTGGCATCCACAGAAGCACAACCTGTGACTATGTAGAAATGACTATGACTTGTGAATGTTTGAAAGAAGAAAAACACTTCTCGCAAACCTTCCGTTTTCTTCCTGGTTTTCTAAAACCTCTTTGTAGTTTATTTGTAGTTCATTCTCTCTCTCTCTGTCTCTCTTTGCATTTCTGTATAAATATCTAAATTTATCTAAACATTCACATTCCTAGCAGTCTTAAACTAAAATTTTATTAATACTTTTGATTTTTGTGTTCCTAATATTTTCATTTCTTAGTATTCTAAGAGAGGTGCCAGTCCTAACATAGCACTTAGCAGTGTTTCCTTTATTGGGCTCTCTCTAGATCTAACTTATAAATTTTATTAAACCTTCTTAAACAGAATCCTGTAAATAAAAACTAATGTAGCTTATCCATATACCAAGGAATTCCCAATACCTAGATTAACTCATGCAACTTCATATTTATACTTCCTTTTCATTCATAAGATAGTGTATGTAGCGAAATGCAATAAATTGTTATAACATACAGATAAGATGTCTCAAAGACAAGAAAGGGCTTAGGATTAAAAGGCTCCATATTTGTACCAATTAAGGAAACACTTTCATTATCTATTTTTTTCAATATTTTATTCAAGTTTTAATGCATTTGAAACAGAGAATCTAATTCCACACAAAATAGAAGACTAAAATATACCCATTAAACTTTAAAAACAATAAGCTTAGTGGTGAGAATACCACAGAAGTCCAATTTAGATTCCGAATGCTGTTTTCACTATGGGAGTACAATCAGGCAGACTCTACCCAGCTCTGGCTGGAGCTCTAGGAAGCTATTTCATACTGTGCTGCAACTCCCAAAACAAACACGTGTAAGGGGGTTATGGGGCTCATGAGATCTCCTTGAGCCTCAAACCCTGCGTTTGTGTCTTTTCTTACCTAAAGAATTGAGATAAACCAGACTGAGAAGGATAATTATTAATTCATTACATTTATTCATGAATATACAAGAGAGAGGGAGGGCCTATAAACTAAGGAAGGGAAAAGGGATATACCCACAAGAACCAAAGTGAGCATGAGCCTGAACCATGAAACTGGATTTAGAGAGGAAAAAGAAGAAAATGAAGAGAGATCCTGCCATGCAGAGGGCAGGAGAGATAGAGAGCCAGTGGGGGAGGAGGGGTGGGTGGGGGTCTGGGATGAGACAAGGAGAGGCTTACCAGGATGTTCAGGAGAGATGAATAGCCAGTGAAAAGGGGACTTGACCACTTAGTATGTGTCTGCTTGTAGCCTTATTGTGGTGGGGCTTACCTTCTCTCTCAGTTGAGCCAGAATGAGGGCTGATTGGTCTGGGCTAGGGGCTGGCTCAAGAAGAGGTAAACCAGGAAGCCAAGTTTGGGGGCTGAGCTTAACCAACCACAATACCAGGATCAGATTTAAATTCTAGGAAAAGGGAATTCCCTCCCAGGGAGGGATTCAGGCTGTTCATGAAAAAACAGGTCTAGGTAACTCTTTTAGTCAAGTGATAAGGAGAGGAGCGATCCTTTTCTGATCTCTATTAAAGTGGAGATAGTAAGGGAAGATTTAATGACATTTCTGCTTTTTACTTTTGGGGTGCAATCACCCTAAAGTACTTCACAAAGCATCCTGACTCTCCCTCACACTCACAACACAAAGAGGAATTACCCACCTTTCCAGCCTCATAACAACAAAATGGAAATGGCTCCCATACCCTGCAGACAACTGTTGGCATAAAACATGCTGTTGGCCTCAGGTGGGATCAGAGCATGAAGACCTGTCTAAAATATCCCTGTCAAGAGTCAGAACCACCAAGGGAAGAGCTTCTCATCAGCCAGGCAGGAAGCACTGTTAAATGCACAGAAAGTCATATTTTTATCCGATGACTCAAGACAGATTTATATCGTGTCTACAGATGATCAGCTTCCCTTTGCAGCCATTCTTACATTAGAAAGATAAACCTGGCATCTCTACCAGTGCCATCAAATTTCCTTGAATCTACAGCCAAAAGGGTCTCTTTTAGAATTGAGTTTCTCTTGTACTTCTGAAATGGTTACCCCTTCAAGTTGAATAATCTTTATCCCTGAGACCTGACATGACATTTAACACTTCTTGCCTCCAATACATGCAACATTCAACCATACACTAAATTTGAAGGGTGCTATGCCACAAAATATTTGAAAATTAAAATTGAGCAGTACTTATTTTTGCTTGAAATTCCAGTCCTGGATCAAGCTTGAGAACACCAGCATTGGTGGTCTTGCTAGCCAGAAGAGCTAAATCAGATTCTCCTTGGAGGGTAAATGTGATATTGGGCTGCCTGAGTATATTAGAGCAGCCTTGTAGTTGGCTACAAGCTGAATAAATTACAGCTTCATTTGAATATGAACAATGAGAAAGTTTGGTGACTCCTTGTACCAGAAGATAGACAAGAAGTTGGTGACTGCTATCAGCATGGTCTGAAAGCTGGAAACAGTGACAGTCACTTTGGAATGAGTTTGCCATCTCAAAATTCATCAGCCAGCCAGCCAGAGCACCTCATGAACTGAACATCCCTGCAATGCCTATGTCCACATCACAGCCCAGGTCAATGTGCTTTCTTTTGTAACCTGTCTTGAGTTTAGCACTTTGATTTCTTGTTGTTAGATGAGAAGGATGAATCTAGCGTCTGCTTAGGTTCATATGCAATCTGATCTTCAGGGTGATCTCCGTGTCTGGCATGTTTTCAGTGTGACACTTCTCTGTACAGCTCATGCCATGTTCAGTCCACTTCCCAGGCTCTGGTTTACTTTTGTGATCTCTGTTAGCTGAGTCCGAGCTGATAGATTCCAGTCCATTCACAGACTTTATTTTCAAATTGTGTTTTATTAAGCCACTTCTGTAGCCTTTGTTGAAGGCATCCCTGACAGATTTATATGTAGGAAAAGACCAAACATTGCCTCCAAGAGGAAGGAGCTTGGAACATGAGCATTATGGTGGGGATGCTATTAGCTATTTCTTGTGAATACAAAATTAAAACTGAACTACATAGCAAAAATTATTCATACATAACATGGGGGAAAACATTTAATTCAGGGAAATAAACTACAATATGTAAATCTTTCTCAGATGAAATCAAATTCATTCACATATATAATAAGAGAATGGCATGATAATATAAGTAGAGTAGGGAAATAAAGCATGTTTATAATAGCATTTCCAGACAGGTTTCATTCAGGAAGGAAACCCACCTTGAAGATGGGCAGCAGCTTCCCATGGGGTAGCGTCCCTGACTAAAAGCAAAGGAAGAAGCAGGCAGAGCTTTAGATTTCCTCTCTTGCTGCTTCCTGGCTTAGGCTTTAATGTGATCAGCTGCCACTTACTCCAGAGGCCATGCCTTCCCCACCACGATAGATTCTCTTCCACCTTAACCTCTCAGCCAGCATGAGTCATTCTTTCTTTAGGTTTTCTTAACATTAAAGTTACTACTATATCAGATGCCTTTCAGGTACTTTGTCCCAATAATGAGAAAAGTAATTAATACTGCATGGTTTTACATACAGTATTAAATTCCTTCAGGATTATTTGTCCCCAAAATGTCATTGTACTTAGTATTTTCCATTTGAATTTTCAAATGTTTGATTCTACTGTGGATCAATAGCATTTCAATTGTTATGCTGGTTCATCTTCTTGTGGCACTGTTAAATTCAGTAAAGTTATGTATGTGCATATGTTTTACCATATATTAAATCAAATTCCCACGAATAGCCCAATAGTCATTTTTTAAAAAAGACATGGGTTGATTTTTTTTTAAGTTCCTTTGGAAATGCTAATAATTTTGTACAAGAACAAATTTCAATAAGAAACTGTCACTCTTTGGGGTTTACTGTGGAGGCAAGATGCACTGAACATAATGTTTGCCACAGGTCATAGAGTAATGGCAGCCATTAGAGAGCTGAGGCTTAGATTCATGTTGATGTGAAGCTTCTTCCTCTGAACTGAAGTTTTCCCTCCTGAAGGAAGGGAAAGCTCACAAAGTTTCAGAAACTCACAAAAGCCTTAGAAGTTTTGGGGAGGCTTACAAAGTTGCAAGGCTCGTGAGGTCCCTCCCTGAGGATACTTAAGCAGTATACAATTTCTGACGAGACGTTTTGTTGGATGCACCTGAAAACTGAGGAAAGAGACTGAAAGCAAGAGACATGCAGCTGTCATGAATTGTCACTCATGCTGGATTGGCTTTTGGGGGATGCAGCTCCCCAATCACCCATTCTCCTCTAAGAATCTTGTCACCATCCACCCGTAAGTACCCCCTCATCCTTGCTCCTGTAAGTATCCAATCAACAATGCTCCTGTAAGTAGCCCCGGGAGTACATTGGTTCACTAAGATAGGCTTGGGAAGAAGCATTGCTTTGGCCCATTGATGTATTATCTAGGAAGAACAAGTCTTTGTTCATATCTCCCAAGTAAAGTTTATACAACACAATTGGTTCTCAAACAAGAACTGACAGAGCAAATGTTGAATTTAGAGAAATGATTGTAAGATTCCTATTGTGTTACAAGTCACCACCAAGGACAAGCTCTGTGAAATTGGAGCACACTTGGAAAGAAACCCAAAGTGCCCATTTTCCTCTATGTGTGTGCTGTGGCATGACTTCTTCATGAATGAGGTCTGGCAAATGAGTATGGGGATGACCCCCAATGACTGATGTATTACAGAACATATGCAAACCCTAAAATTAGCATATATGGGGAAGGGTCAGAAAATATGGGTGATCAGTCATGTAAGAGAGGCTCAGCTGTCTGCGCAGACTGAACTTGCTGGTGTAAGGAGGAATTACAAGGAAAAGACAAGTTGATATAATCCTCTACTTTAGCTTCTGACTTGGCAAGAAAAAGAGAAAATGGAGGATGAGATGGAGGTGTTAGTTGGCTATTGTTTACAGCTGGCAGGATGCAAGGGAAAGAGAATACAAATACCAGAAATTATTGGTTCTTTGATCATTGGATTTTAGTGAGAAATGACCTGAAAATACCCTCAGAGGAAGGGCTGGAAGGTGACATAGTCAGGGGTCAAAAATGTCCTCAATCTAAGGGCAGCATTGCTCGAGGAACTGCCTCTACCCCACTGGCAGGAACCCACGAGAGGGAAGGAAATTTCACCTGAATCACATCCCAGGCAACTTCCAGCAGTAAACAGTTGTGTCACTGTGTAAGAATAGAAAAGTGTGACTAGTTGGATTGTGAAAAGCAACAGATTCTGTGATGTACATTGGAATGTAGGAGGTTGATCAACATTTGATTTATTCATCCATGCCCATGGAAGCAAGGATGGCAGGAAGCAGGAGAATATAGAAGAAGTTGGGCTGCAGCCCAATCTTGATGGAGGCCTCAATCAGCCTCACAATGAGCTCAGAAGCTGGGAGGGTCATTGGGTAGATAGGTCAGGCCATTACGTCATATATAAATCATAAAGGTAGCCCAAGGGAAGGAACATAACTTTAGTGAGGTGGCTATCTTTGATGGTAAAAAATAAGAGGGACTATGGCATATCTACCTGATTGAAACCAACATGTAAATCATGTTCCTAAAGTGCTAAAGCAATCAAAAAGTGGTGAGAGCAGGAAAGGTGATAACAGAGCCTCTGGGAGTTCCTGGGTGGTGGGGGTGGCATAAATCCCTCTGAGCAACAACACACAGAAGGTATGGATAAATTAAAGTGAGAATGAACTGAAAATTCCTTCCCTGTGGGCTAGAATTTGTAATGCACTATGCAGACTGGTAAGGGAGAATTGTCCCTGAAAGTCCTGTTCAATTACAGATCCTATATGCTATACTGCCAACATGGCAGGCTAGATTTATCCATTGGTATACTGGTAGCACAAAAGCTATGGTTGCAACCAAATAGTTAGATATAGGGTCTATTCAATAGGAGGGAAGTCATGTTTGGTATTGTAATCAGTGTAAAAGCTCTGTAGCAGATGAAGTCATAGACCAGAAGGAAGGCCATGCCTGTTGGTTTTCTTTAACAGATATATGATATGCCTATCAAATTGCCTCCTGTGGTGTTTACATTGATTGCCAATGAGACAGGACCTAGAATTGCCCTTTGAGGAGTTATGTAGATTAGTTTGGCCTCTGTGTTCCAGTGTGAGAGATGATCTTGATTAGGTAATTAAGTTGGAAAGACCCACCTTACCTGTAGGCAGCATCATTCCATGGGCTGGAGTTCTGAATTACATAAAACAGAGAGAGGTGGCTAGGCAATAGCTTTTAATGCCCCCTACTGCCTCACTGTGGACGGAAAGTGATCAGCAATTTCAAAGCCTTGCTATCCTGTCTTCTTAAACATGATGAACTCTACCCTCTGAAATTATAAGGCAAATTAAACCATTTTTCTTCCTTAAGAAGTTTCTCATTAAATATTTTGTTCCAACAATGAGAAATAAGTGCCTTAGCACAGGATGCATGAGATACCACTCAGCATTCTGTCTACATGAGTCAATAACCTATTTTTAGAGAAAATTGTTGTTATCACCTCAGAAATGTTGTTACTGGAAAGGTGTTGCCTCAGAAGATTACATCTCCTGTGCATTAATGCAGTAGCCAAGTAGTTTCATATTTAGTTGCTTGAAAATTGATCTGCAACAGTCAGACTTTGTCAGGCTTTGAAGCATTTGTCACCTTGTAGACATCAATAAGACTGAACGGCCTGAATAGAGGCAACTCTGTAGTGCTTTAACTCAATCTCCCATTTCCTTTTTTTCTACTTAATAGCTCAATGCTCTTTAGAATACTAATAGCAAATGAGCTAAGAAAATATGTGGCTGCTGTTTGAAACTGGCATATAGTTAAGGTTTCTGGTTATGGTTTAGTATATTGTGCTTATATAATCTGTTATCAGTTGTTCAAAAAAAATTAAAAATTGTATGGGGCAGTTTTTCTGTTTACATTAATGAAATCATGCTTCTGTGTTTATTTTTGAAAGCTTGTTTGGAGGTTCTAGCAGAAGAGTGCAGCTATTTATATACCCTTGACCAAAGACCTCTATATGAGGAACGTCATCCTGTTCGACGGAGCATGCAGCTTCTGGAGGGATCCACATGGAGCTGTGAGGGTGGAAGAGGATAGCCAGATCAGCCAAATCAACCCTGGCTATCAATAGGATGACAGATGTCTCAGCCAGATCACTCTCACATCATTTTGTGTTTATTTTTGTACTTACCTTCTCATTGCTGGAGTAAAACACCAAACAAAAAGTAGCTGGTAGGAAGAAAGCTTTTTACTTATTTATTTTTTATTTTAGCTTATGGGATGGTCCATGATGGCAGTGGATAGCATGGCATGAGTAGAGGCTTGACATCACTTCTGCCACAATAGGTGGAAAACAGCAGCATGAGACTGATCCAAACTATGGCAAGGGACAGTGGCTATAACTTCTCTAGGCCCACTCCCGGAAATACACCCCCACTAGCAAGGTTATACCACCCACATTGCCACCAGCTGGCAACTAAGCATTCACAACACTTGAGTTTACAGGGAACATTTGATTAAAATGCCAACAAATATGTATTATTTCCTCAGCTGCTCCAAAGAATACATGTTTTAATGACATTAAATTAGCACAATTTTTTCCTTTGATCAACTCAATAAGAACTCCAACTTTAAATAAAATTAGCTTATTGAAGAAACAGGTTTCCTAGACTAATACCTTTGGTGTTGTTCATCCTCAGAACATAGATTTCTTTTAAAATGATTACATTACAGACTCTTGAATAAGGAGATTATATTAGAAATGCTGACATGACTTTAGTTCCTATATGATGCTATGAACTCACAGCTATAATAATTAAGCAATTACACATGACAGAGAGTGTGAGTTTCCTGAAATAATCACACCCCTGGGGCATTGCAAGTCATGATCCAAAGATAAGTGCTTTTAATCTCCCAAGGGTGTGATTATCAGCTGATAACTACACCCCCAAGGGAAGACTTATGACTCATAAAGCAATCTCTACAATAAGGAAAAATGATTATGCTGCTGTATGCAGATGAAACTGGCCATAGAGACTGTTATGTGTTTGCCACAATTAATTAAGTATCGCAAAATGTACAACATCCTAAGGGTACCAGTACTGATCCCAAAAACTGGATTGTTTTCTTTCTAAAGAGATAAAAGAAGAAATCTCTTTTCAATTTCAAGAAGAAATAAGTACTTGATTAAATAAATCATAAAGGTTATATTGGCAAGCTATTACATTAACTAGGTTTTATCATTATATCTTAAGATATATTCTTGTTATTTATGTGTGACAAATGTGGTTACTTTGCAATAAATACATTTTAAAAAACATCATTTTGGACCTATTTATTCATTAATAGCATTATTCCTTTCATTCATTATTTAGGATACACATATAGAACTACTGTTCCTGAGGTATTAGGAAACTAGGAACCTATTTTGATGTATTGGAATACAAATATAATGGTTATAATACTGTGATGCAAATAGTATTGACTTGGTGGCTAAATTGTGCTATGTAGTCAAGTACATAGCTGGGAAAACTGGAGCTCCAGATGAACACTGAAACTTGAAAATCACTACTCACCTTGCACAAAATAAAAGTTCAAAATGAAGACCTTAATATAAGACTTGACATTTTGAAACTATAAGAGGAAAATATGAAAGAAACAAGTCAAGATATAGACATGGGCAAAGACATTCTGAAGAGGGCTCTAATGATTCAGAAATAATGACTGATAAGTTGGATTTTATCATACTAAAAGGTTTTGTATAGTAAAAGAAGTTTAAAAATTAATAAACTGAAGAGACAACCTTGAGACATATTCTCATTATCTGACATCAGCAGGAAATAGCAACATTGAGACCCCAACATGGCATCATTCCCAAAGGGATCAGCCAGCTGCTTTCTGGAAAGTTGATTTCATTGAACAATTTCCATTACAGGAGTAGCATTCTGTCTTTACTAAAATAGACCTTTATTCTGGGTATGAAATTTCCATTCATGGTGATATTGTCCCTTCAATAGTGCAAACAAAATCACAAATTGATCTATCCACTATGCTAGTAACCTATACAGTATTTCCTCTGACCAGAGTTCTCACTTCTCATTTTATCACTAAAGTAGCATAGCAATGGGCTAGTGTTCAAGATGTTTGCTGTTTGTTACCATGTTCCTTACCATTACTAAGAGCCTGGCTTGTTGGTAGAATGGCTTACTGAAGACACGATTATAATGATAAGGTCACTACACCTTGAAGAGCTGTAACAATGTCCTCCAGAAAATTTTTTACGTTCTGAATCCAACATATGTCATTGCTTCTAACTAAGCCACGATTCATGTGTTTGAGAATGGAAGAGTGAATAAAAGAATGGTACCACTCTCCATTATGCCTAGTGATCCTAGAAAATGTGTGGCTTCCCGTTCTTGTAAAATTTTATTCTGTTGACCTAAAAGTCTTAGTTCCTGAAAAAAGGAATGCTTCTTCCAGAAGATACAATGATAATTCCAATGAACTGAACTATAAAACGCTAGCCTCAACTGTAGACTCCTCATACTTGTTAGTCCTCATACTAAGAAAACAGGGACAGAATTGATGAGGCTCATTGTTCTAGAAGCCCAAGGGAAAACTGAACCACTACAGCACAAGTAGGCTAAGAAGATTATTTGTGCAATAAATGAAATTCTTTAGAGACTCTCAATATTACCATGCTGTATGATTCAGAACAAAGTGCAACTATAAGAACCCAATTCAGGCAGGAATACAAATAGTCCCACCCTCCTAGGTAAGCCACTATGTCCTTTGAGGTTCTTGATGAAGGCAAAGGAAATATAGAAATATAGAATAGCAGTTGAAAAAAAGTGCTGTAAATATCAGATATGACCATGTAACCAGTTCTATAAACAACTTTAATAATTTGAAGGCTTACTTACTTATTCTGTTAAGAACATTTTTGTACATGAATACACATATATAAAACAAATATCTTTGTCTTGTTAGTCTTTCAGCATGAAGTGTAAGATTAATTGATTTTATATTATATATAATTACTGCATAATTTACACCATAATATTTATGTTATGGGATATCATGAAGAAGTGGGGACAGGCTGGATGTTTTACATAATGAGATTCTGTCTCATTAAATTAAAAAATAAAAAATTAATAAAAAATTAAAGATAAATAAATAAATGTCTCTTCCTGGAAAGGAATTATTGCACTTTGGGTTGAATGCAGGATGTTTATGTCATGTCAAATGGAATTACAGCCTTATATGTATCCTTATTTTGAGCAAAAGTATGTTTCAAGGAGACCTGTATGCTTTGAAAGTATGTTTTAAGGAGGATTTAAGCTAATTGGGGTAAACTTGTGATGATTAATTTGGTTATCAACTTGCCTAGACTAAGGGAAACCTGAGTAATCAGTTGATAATAGTCCTGAGTGTATCTGTGAATTTGATTCTAGGAAAGATGACCATCTGAATGTGTAAACTGAGTGGTGAAGAACATGAATGAGGGTGGCTCCATCCAATAGGCTCAGTGCCCAGATTAAAATATTAAAAAGTGAGAAAAGAGCTAGCTCCTTGAGGACATGTTCTGAGTGGGTGCATTTTTCTGTTGCTGTCACAGGTGTGCTTCAGACTCCAAATTCTTTACTCTCTGAACATCGACCTACACCAACAGTTCTTAAGGGAAATTGAAGGCCTCAGACTTGGCCTTGGGGTCTATCATTGTCCTCATTCTGAGTTTCCAGCTTCTTGGCTAGTACCTGCAAAAAGACAGAATGAGAATTTTCAGGTGATCATGTACCACAATCTTAACAAATCACTAAAATTACACATACATATCTATCTATGTGCTTTTAGAGATAAATAGATATTCTATTGGTTTTCTTTCTTTGGAAAGCCCTATCTAATATAAGTCAATTTTCTTTATCTATGGAAATGAAATAACAGCAATCAGTATTGACACAGATCTTTACAATCTAGCCAGAAACCCCATGAAAAATTTCTAAGAATAAAGGTTCTTGCTTCTAAGGGCAAGTGAAAGCTAACAACTGCAGCCATCCTTTCTCACTTCACCACTTAAATGATTGCTATAAAATATATATACAGATAATAATCCCATACAGAGGCTAGGTCACTAAATTATAATTGTGAAACTATAGTAATAATATTGTTCAACTTATAGGCTCAATGTTTAGCCCAATATCACAGGAAAGAATATATGTTTCTTAGCCATTATTATCATTAATATATGAATAAACACACACACATATATACATACTAATGGGTTCTTAGCAAAATACCAACTAAAAAGTTTAAAGGAGTGTGAAATAAATAATTCTTGTTAATTGGTGAAGAAAATGTAAGCAATGTTATTATTTGCATTTAGAAACTCAATAATATGGGCTAGAGAGATGGCTTCATGGTTAGGGTCCTTGCCAGCAAAGCCTAAAGACCTAGGTTCAGTTATTCCCCACTGCCCATGAAAAGCCAGATGCACAAAGTGGCACATGCATCTGGGTTCATCTGCAGTGGGTTGGAGGTTCTGTCATGATGATTCTATTTTTGGGTGTCTCTCTTCTCTCTATCTCTCTGCCTGCAAATAAATAAAGAAATAATTTTAAAATATATTTTAAATATTTGTCTATTTATTTATTTAGTTAGTTAGTTATGAGAGATAAAGGGAGAGAGAGAGAGAGAGAGAGAGAGAGAGAGAGAGAGAGAGAATATGGGCACACCAGGGTCTCCAGCCACTGCAAATGAACTCCAGATGCATGTACTCCCTTGTGCATCTGGCATACATGGGTCCTGGAGATTCAAACCATTATCTTTGGCTTTGCAGGCAAACTCCTTAATCACTAAGCCATCTCTCCAATCCCTAAAATTAAAACATCTCAATAATGTTGCCATAAATCAGATTTTGCTTCTCAACTTATGCAAATTGCCCAGCTTTTATTATAATCGTGTAGGGAAGCAATAGTTTTGAGAAAAGCCCTCACTAAATTCAAATTTTATACCATATTTATTTTTGAACTGATGTTAATTTAGGTCAGAAAGTAAACCTCATAGCATCAGCATTTATGCAATCAGTTTCTTAGAGAGGCCCAAACATATGTGTTGGATACATGTGAGATTCTGTTGGGTTTTACTACATTAGCCTAGTAACAATAGGAATCCATAATTTCATTGCAGTCATTAATCATTCCTGCTCTTTTAACAATAAACACAACCTAATGGTGTGTTATAGATGAATCCATGTTCAAATAAATATGATTAAATAACCAAGACAAAAAGAAACATGGTAGACAAGCCATATTTTATGTAAGTTTACTTGGTTACTTACCCTAGTGAGCAAATTCAATGGAATCCTGACTCCTATTCTTGAAAACATTTTTGTGGTGGCCCTCAAATCAGCCACTGAAGATTTGAGCAGAAATACCACCATTATTAAACACAAGATGTAGAATTCTAAGAAAATTATGGCCATTGCCTACTGGATGACTCTTCCCACATACCAGACACAGCCTCCAGCAGCACCTCATTTCAAGTTCCAGAGGGCAAAAAGGAAAGTTGAATGTTACACATTTCACTGAAACACTTTCATCAATTAGAGTTAACTCCTGGAATCACAACTTCTATGAGTATTCTAGAATAAGATTTTTATTATAATGAGGCCTTACATTGTTATAGGAGGAACTGAGAGGAATGTACAAAAAGACCAAAGAAAAGTCTCCTAATCAACTCGGCTACTGGAGGATAAAATAAAGCAAAGTGAATCCACCAAGGGAACAGACTTTTCCAAACTGCTTCATGCAAAAATGAAACTTTATATGTTGAAAACAGATGGTGTATATGACAAAAGTAATACATGTTTTAAAATATAACCCACCAGCTAAATAAAAAATAATTCAAAATTAATTGAGAAATTCCCGTATAATTAGATAGTGAGGAAAATTCAAAAACAATGCTATTACTTAAATTTGGTACTGAGAGTAAAAGTAGAGAAATATGATGGCAATGGAATTCAACTTCTCATAGGTCTCAAAATATTCCTGAAATTCACCAGAACATTTGTAGTCCTATATCCTGTCTTGTAGTCCATGATAATGTTTCCCTGCCAGTGTCATCTTGGTCCCTGCTTGGCCAGAGGCCACTGGCCATGTCCTCCAGTCATCTGAGCCTCTTCCAGTGTGGTCCCGCAGCAGCTGCATAGAAAACCCAGAAGAAGCTGCAGAAGGAGACTCAAGTCTTCACTAAGACTTTGTTCATCACATATTATCTTTTATATTGCTTCCTGTGGTACTGTGTCACAAGTAGAATTGTCTATACTACAGAGTTTCTCATGAAAATGTTTTATTCTATACCTGCAAGTCACTTTGACTCTGATGTCAGAAGAGCAAATTAATTTGGGGACAGAGTCACATTGTTCTAGTCAGCCTATACATTCATTTCCTAATCTTCTCTCTGCAGCATCTGAAACAAACAAACAAAATCCATCATAAATATAATAGAAATCAGGGCAGGAGAGATGGCTTAGTGGTTAAGGCACTTGCCTGCCAAGCTTAAGAACTCCCTTTCAAACTTCCAGGTCCCACATTTAGCCGGACGCAAAAAGTGATGCAAGGGTGCTGTGGTAGTTTGAATATATGTCCCCCAATATATTCAGTGTTTTACTTTATAGTTTGCATCTGCAATCACCTTGCTAGAGGCAAGGTCACAGGGGGCCGGTCTTAAGGTGTGGTGATGGGTTTGAGATTCCATTGTAAAGATATGCAAATATGTCTAGCAGGAGTTCCTGAAGTCTGCTGTGTGACTTTTTGGCTGTAGTTTTGCTCTGTGTGCTGTGGTGGCTGGTTGGCTTTCTCTCTCTCTGCTTGGTCCTGTGGAGAGCAGGCTGCTTCTCCTGCCTTTATGGAACTTCCCCTGGATCTGTAAGCTTCAATAAATAATATCCCTTCCTCCATAACTGTGCCCGGTCTGGAAGTTCATCTCAGCGAACCTGAAGCTGTCTGCTACAGTAAAGTGGTACCAGAAGTGCGGGGTGAGATGAACCTGACCGTGTGGATATTCATCTTTTGGAACCTTTGTTTTGGAGGAATGGGCATGGACTTTGTGCTTGCAACTGAAGATGCCTTCTGGAGTGGTAAGCCAAGTTTTATGGACTATTCTGATGAGAGTTTGAGAATGCTAAGTGCAGACAGTATTGAACTTCGAGGCTTGGCTTATGAGGTTTCTAAGGGGAAGGAAAGATGGCAGAGGACTTCGTTGGAATTGGGCTACTGGCATAAGGGATGGCTACGTTCTGCTATCCAGGTCCAGAAAGTTTGATCAAGGTTAAATTTGTAATGGACTGATGTGCTTGGCTAAAGATATCGGACTGAGATTTTAAGATTTTAAGCTGGAAAACCTGAAGCAATTTAAAAGTAGAGGCATTGAGGCTGGTTTAGCTGCTATTGTCAAACACATTAGCAATCTTAAGGAAGGTGGAAGGAAGGTGGCCCGACTGTTTTTACATTAAAACAATGGAGAGGATGCCTGAGGAAAGACTGTTAGAAATGCACTTTTGGAAAGAGTGTTTACCGGAGAAGGAACCTGCTTTTCAAAGCTGTGATTTATTTTGTTCCTGGATTAAGAATATGGCTGTGTCCTGCACACCTGGTATTAGTTTTGGAAGCATGAAAAATGCATGGAGTGGTCATGAGTTGCACACAGTTCCAGGAGCTGCTGCTGAAATGTGGCATGAAGGCAGGGCATGAAGTTCCTGAGGAATAGGCTGAAGAGCCTTTTGGAAGATGGACCGTGGTTTGCATGGAGACCTGAAGATGTTTTGGATATACCAGGACTGTGCAAAGGGCTACCATGGAGTGCAGTGTTGGCATGGGATGAAAAAGTTCTGCCCAGCTGGAGGGGCGGAATTGGTAAACATGGAGACTGTTAGTCTCTGGTTATATTGAACTTGAACTGCAGAAGTTTGATGATGGCTGATGATAGTTGAGTTTGCATTATTCTAGTCTCTCTTTGCTTTTACCAGTTAAAAATGTTTACTCTGTGCCTTTACATGTTGAAAGTATTTAACTTGTTTGATTTTACAGGACTCACTATCTTAAGTTGATCAAGACTGTGAGAACCTTTGAAATTGGACTGAGTACAATTTACAATGTGTGATAGTTATTAATCTATTGGGGGCCAGGAGCTAAATATATTGGGGGCCAGGGGCGGAATGTGGTAGTTTGAATATATGTCCCCCAATATATTCAGTGTTTTACTTTATAGTTTGCATCTGCAATCACCTTGCTAGAGCAAGGTCACTGGGGGCAGTCTTAAGGTGTGGTGATGGGTTTGAGATTCCATTGTAAAGATATGCAAATATGTCTAGCAGGAGTTCCTGAAGTCTGCTGTGTGACTTTTTGGCTGTAGTTTTGCTCTGTGTGCTGTGGTGGCTGGTTGGCTTTCTCTCTCTCTGCTTGGTCCTGTGGAGAGCAGGCTGCTTCTCCTGCCTTTATGGAACTTCCCCTGGATCTGTAAGCTTCAATAAATAATATCCCCTGCTACAGGTGCAATGCTGAGCTTTCCCACAAAGGGGAGCAAACACCTGGAATTCATTCACAGTGGCTGAGAAGCCGCTGGCACACCCATTCTCTGCATCTTACTCTCTCTCTCTCTCTCTCTCTCTCTCTCTCTGTCTCCCTCTCTCTCAAAAGAAAGAAAGAAATATAATAGAAATCAGGCATATATGTTAAATATTTACTTTTACTATTTCTCTAAAGTAGACAAATAATTATAATATATTTTACTGTACCCATTATGTACAGTTTTATTCCAAGACATAATATAAAATTTGTTAATGAGATATTTGAGACATTTTGTGTTGTCTTTAATTTTACATTTGTGGTAAACTTCTATTCAGACTAAACACATTTAAAATTCTCTATGGCTATATACAGCTACTGGCTAGTTTTGGCTAGTTGGACAATACAAGCTCAAAAAAACCAGAAGCCACCTTTCACCTAGGAAGATTCTAAAATAATTTTCTTTTCCATACGGTACAATTTATGTATATTCATGAAAATATTTTTAAAAATAGCTGACCAATTTCTCAGAAAATAGTTCTAAATTATTCCTACTTAATTTAGATTTTTTGATAAATAAATAATTCTGTTTATTTGTATCACATCACTGTTTATATCTACAATTAACACTAACATATTAGAGACAAGTTTGCAGAGCAATAGGGCTGAGGAAACTAGATTATTTTATGATGTTTCTTAAAGAGTTGAATCAAAAGATCTTCCCACCCTACATTTCTCATCACCAAGTGTAACAAAATGGGAGTGTCTTGCCATGCCAAAACAATATCTCATGCTTAGGAAGTTATGCCCATGGTCCCTCTCAAAATATGAATACCTAATTCTTATTTTCAAGCATTTCTGTGTTACTGCTGTACAATTCTAGTCATTCACCTAAATTGTAAATTGTGTGATTAGATCCTTGAGGGACAAGTTTAAAGACAAGAAAGTTAGATAAGAAATTTTAAAAAGCATACTACTTTCTAGGCTACTTTATAATTATATCTAGAGTCAATAGGTTATACTGAAAGTTAATGATTTGCTGGCTCCAAAGAAATGACCATCTTCTTGTGCATAAGTTGCAGATGGTGGAATGAAGCAAAGTTGTCAATTCAAAGATAGAACTGTGGACTCTAAATGATTCTTAGAGTGACATATATTTGGCTTTTCTTTCCCATCAAACTTTTTCTTAAAGAAAATGGAGTCTCTGCCCTCATCTGTTTAGCACTTATTTGAAGAATGTTGTGGAATCATTTGGGGGAAACTGCAGACATGCCTTTCCCTGGCACATATGAATCTTTAAACACAACCTAAAGAAATTCAGTTCCTTTCTACTCGTGTCTTTTACCTTTTAGTTAGTCAACTTGTCATTGCTGGAACAAAATACCTGAGCAGAAGCAGTTTGGGGAAGGAAAGGGTTTATTTCAGCTTACAGTTTTTAGGGGCCTCTGATCATAGCCAGGTAAGCATAGCAAGAGCAGAGGTTCCGTCACATTTTCATACCAGCAGGGAGGCAGTCAAAGAGAACAATCATGACTGAGATATCAAATCTCTTCTAGGCATGACCTGAGTGACATGCTTCCTCCACCTCCAAAATATTCCACAAATTTCCCAAACAGCAATACCAACTGGCAGTTAAGTATTAAAACACATGAAGCAATGAGGTGCATTGTTTTACATTTAGACCACCACACTTGCATTGTGAAAAAAATAAACAACAAAAATACGTGACTTATATTGCCAGCTTTTTCTTCACTGTAAGCAGAGTATTTGCATTTGTGGGGTGATCTAATGGTCACTATGTTTTGGGAAAGAGTGTTACACCTCACCAGAGAATGGGATTCCCTAAGATCAGTTGTCAGCTAACAACTGGGTAGACAGGCCATTGGACATTAATTACCAGGTAGTGTAACAGAATGAATTCTAAATAAGGAAATGCAATGACCACACCTTGAGGACTGAGTTTTCAGACACAATTAGCATAAATTCAGAGACAAGTTTGTGTTAGTTAAAATATCAGAACTGTATTCTTGTTTTGATTGTGTGACCTTAGAATGCCTGAACAATCAATTGGGTACACCTCATCCTCCCCAAGCTAAATTCTTTCATAGTTGTCATATGTGATTAATACTATTACTGATAGTAACTATAATAACATCTTCCATAGAACCTTTCTTCTGAAGTCTTTGGGACTTCAGGCCAATAGTGACATAGTCTGTGAATACCATTTATTTTAAAATCATTGAGAGATTTCTAAAGGATAAGGTATTAATTTATGATGGAAAATAATAGAGAAAGATGATTTCATACAAAACAAAATGGGAAAAGCAAAAAAAAAAAAAAAAAAAAAAAAAAAAAGATTGCATAATAGCCAGTTAACACAGCACACAAACTGATACTCCTAGCTTATCTAGAAAAACTAACATTTTATAGTCATATTAAAAGTGCATCACAAGATCTTTCAAAATTAAAAACAGATGAGGTAACTGGCTATATTTCTTATGTCAAGTTCTGAACTTGGACCAAGAATTAAAGGTATCATAACCACATGCTAAACTAAGAGGGAATTAGTATCAGAATTTTTCATGTGGCCATGAGGCAAGCATCTACAAGAAAGAAAACAGTTCTTTAATGAGAACCATCCAATTCTGTGTCCTGTATGTTTGCTCTTATCTTTGGTGCTATCTGTGTTTGTCCTGGTCTTTATTTCCAGCTTTATGCCCTGAATAATAGATGAGGTTTGTTAGTGATAGCTACTCTCATTCCAGGATTTGTTCTAAATGCAACAAAGACTGTCAATTCAATATTGCAATCTCAAGGGGCAGATGGCATTATGATCCACCTGAGTTTTCAGATGATAGGAAAGTTCAGGCACAGAAAACTAAAAGAACTTAACAATATGTGTCTAGCAACAGTCCAGCTGAAAATGTGTGTCTAGATATCTGAATCTGAGGCCCATGGTTTTATCCACTACATTATATTGAGGAAACATAAATGGTTTGCTGGAGCTTATACAGATGTGGTGTTAGAGGAAACAAATTATATCCAATTATCTAAACTAATCTGCCTTAAAGGAGCAAGATCCTGTAATACAAAATGAACCAAGTGGCATCCCAAGTTCATCCCTTTCCCCAGTCCTTTTGTGCCTGTCTTTGCTTCTTAAGATCCATTTTCCTTAAACTCTGCTTTATATACTATGCCCAAATATACCATGATGTCTGCATGTTTATGAACTATATAAGCTGTGCTATGAATAACACTGAATTATATTAATCCCTTTGGGTAAGTTGAACATACCATGTTGCTTTAAAAAAATAATGCAATGATTTCCAAAGGCAAGAAGAGGTTAACAATGTAAAAATTTTGCAAATCTTCAATCAGAAAATTTCATGCTGAGTTATCAAATAAACAAAACTAAGATGACATTGACTCAAGTATTGGGCAGTGTGACCCAACCTATATAGTGTCTTTCAATTTATATTCACAATTCTAAATCATCTTATGGTTGAGCTGAAATAATTATCCAGCAAAGAAGTGTGGAGCCTAATAAAAGTTCAGAATTCTCACAATCAATACTAGCTGGCATAAATTCCCACTGGGAAAACAGTGAAAAATGTGCTTGCTAGATTTCTAACAATAGGTCAGGTTATTGCAATGGCATTTCTGACGAATGCAGGTACTTCTAAATTGTGCATTGAAATATATGGTGGTCTTTCTGCAGAGCCATTGTTTTTTCTTTTTCTTCACACATAATTTGAGAAGGATAGGAATGAAAATTTACAGCTTGCAGCTCTTGTTTTGATTTTCTTGTCAGTAAGTTTCTACATTAACAATTCCTAAAATGAAAGCACAGTCTTATTGAACTGTGCTTTTCCTTTCCTTGTAGTCCACCTATATAGACGTAAGATACCACAAATCAAGCACAGGGAGAGATGGGGAATTAAATAGCTTTCCCAATTTGCTCAAAACCACTATGAAGTGATAGGTAAGTATTAGCATTCAGCACGTTAGAATCTGCATGCCTACTCAATATGTAAAGACAAAATATTATGTGTGAACTATTGCCTCTTTCAGAAATATACATGAGGCAGGATAAAATGAATCAATAAAGCCAGGAATGGCTTGAAAGGTGTGTTTTTAAAATATTTTATTTATTTATTTGCAAGGAAAGAGAGAGAAGAAAGAGAGAGAGAGACAATACCCCAGGAACTCTTGCTGCTGCAAACACCCTCCAGACGCATGGGCCACCTTGACATCTGCCCTTATGTGGGTACTGGGAAATCAAACCCAGGTAGTCAGGCTTTGCAAGCAAGGACCTTAACTTCTGAGTCATCTTTCCATTCCCTTAAGGTTTTTATTTTTACTTAAACAGAAGAGTTTAAAATATGTAAGAAGTAAGTTAATATAGCAAAATTAATTTTGACAGAAGATTGACTAGAGACAATTGAGGCTAAATAGGTTGGAACAAGGTAGGATGTAATTGTATTACTCTGGTCATTCTCAGTAGAAGGTGATCTTGCCTCCCAGGGGATAATTATCTGCAGAAGCATTTTTGTTTTCACAGCTAAAGGTCATGGAGACGCTACTGTGATCTTAGTGGTTAAAAAGGAGGATATATTCTATGCAAAAGACACTCTGCCACATCAGAGAGTTATCTGACTTAAAACATTAGCAGTATCAAGATTGAGAAAATGGGGCTGGAAAGATGGTTCATTGGGTAAAAATTCTTGCTGGGTAAGTGTGACAATCTGACTTTGGATCTCCAGAACCCATATAAAGCCAGATGTGATAGAGTGTGTTTGCAATTCCAGAGCATTCAAAGCAAGATAGGAAACAAAGACAAGAGAATTCCTAGAAGCTCATGGGTCATCTAGCCTGGAGTATACAAGAACACACAAGAAAACCTGCCTCACACAAAGTAGAAGAGCACACATGCACATTTTCACACATACTCATACATAGAAATTTATAAAAAAATTAAGAAAATGGCATATGAAACTCATTACTTTATAAGGTAATTATTTAAAAATCTGGAAGTCTTGTTTTGTTGAATGGAAAAGAAAATAAAGGCTGACCAACAAATGTGTAGAATCTGAAACACATTTGTAATACATAGTTAAAACCCAGAGAATAAATGCGGTGAAACATGAGTATTAGATGAATGTGTGGATAACTGGCACTTTCATGAAAGGAAACAAGGATGGGAGTGCAAAAGAAGAGGTAATTTCTGTAGAAAGTGAGATGCTGGGAACAGGACACTGAATTTGAGGTGTCTGCAAGACATCTGTTTCCCAATGAATTATACTAGTCTGAAATAGAAGTCTATTTTGAAGAAACAGATTAGAAAGATATCAACAGATGGCAGTTGGAGGTGTAAGAATAGATAAGATGCCAATGAGAAAAGGTGTGGAAATGGAAGATAAATAATATGGAAGGAAGGTGAATCAACAGGCATGAAGTGAGATGAAAAACTTATTTGGTAATCTAGAAGGATTTGCCTTTGGCCACATCACCCTGAATATATCTCACTTTGGTAATGTAGAAGGATAACTCTTAGTACAAACCTGTGAGCACCCAATAAACTCAATGTGGAGAACTCATGGCCTCTCTTCTGTCTTTGAATTCTCAATAAAGATTAATCACATTGTGAAAAAGTAGGCAGGGAGGCATCAAATTGCTACTAGATAGCATTGTAAATCAATATATTTCAAGAAAAGTGAATATGAACATTCCTTATTAAATGAAAACACTTCCCATAAAACTTCAGCAACAACTTTGAAAAAATGTCTAATTAATTATATTTGAAATATTAGACTCAATAGATTCCATGGTTGAATTTTACGCTGTTGTAGTAATTGTGTTTCTAAAAGCCTTGCTGTTAGGAATGTTAACCTGCTCTTTGATAACTCTTTATAAATTTTTGTATTGAAGATATAATGATATGACTGAAACAAATAAATTACACTCTTTGTGCTAAAACACAAAATGAACAATTTCCATATATACTTTTAAGTGGGCAGCTCAGTGGTAGAATGATTGTCTAACACACAGAAAGAAGGCCTGCGGGTCTCTCCTGAGCATGGTATGCACAATATGTGGTGTTTCATGCCTAAGACCTTATCTCAAAACAATATATTTTTACATCCTTTACATTATAGTTTATGGGCCTCTTGGTTTGTTCTGGCTCTAAAAATCTAGCACTCTCTGAAGTCATAGCAATGCAATAAAGTTTAAAAATCTATATAAATATAAGAGAATACAATTTAATTGTCAAATACCAATGAACTAGCCTACCTTCTTCAGGAAACAATCAAATTAAATGCAGAGACAATATATGCAATTGATGTCCAGTCCATTTGACTATAGGAGGCCACCAGCCTCAAGCCCTGCCATTTTCCTGATATAGGCCCACAGCAAGTAGTTATAGAAGTGTAATTTTCCTGAACTGTTTTCTCTTACTAGTAGAGGAACTAGGGTGGTGAGGAGGGAGTGGGACCACCTGTGGTATAAATATTTCATCTGCAAGCAGAATTTTGGGCAAAAACCCTGTGGTTTACAAATTTATTTTAGTGCTATTATATGGTCACTTTAATGTCAGATTAAAGTATATTTAATGTTGTTGTGGTTTAAAAACAATATATTCACAGAGTGGATAAGGGAAACACTAGAAATACAGTGCTTCTGGCAGTGTCAAGTGTAAATATACAAACAAGGCCTTTGGTGGTTTATCTGGCTTTGTAAACAAGTCTGAACATGAACATGAGCTAAACATATAAGGTGATTGTCTATTTTTTTTTCATTTGTGACTCATATTTGTATTTACCACTTATTTATTTGTTTTTACATTCAGAAGACAAACATTGTGAATTTTGGACAAAATTGTAGGATGCTTTTTAAGTTGTTTTCTACATTTTAATGTAATTTAATCATTTTGTATTCTTAGATCATTTTGGATAGCATTCTTTTCTTTTTAAAGAGACTAATTATCACTTATTGGTTTGCAAAGACCTTTTTTTTTTTTTTTTTTACTGTATCCTTATAATAAATGCAAAATGTTTGCAGCAAAAAAAAAACGGAATTTTTAAGAATCTGAAGAATAAACAAGTACAGTTTATGAGTGCTCAGAAGCTTGCATAATTGTGAGCACTTTGGACCAGTGTGCTTTATATGCTACAAACCAAGAGCATGCTCCCAAAAGTCAGAAAAGAATAATTCAAGTTACTTTCATTTTTCATAGATAGTCTAAATTAGTGTTTTCAGAAATATTTTAAGACAGAAATAGGACTATGTTTCATAAGCATAGATTTTACTACATTTTTTTCATTACTAGTAAAGTCAAACCTAGGTCCTTCTAATGTTTCTTTCTTGCTTGTCCAATGTAGCTAGCTCACTTTATGTTCTTGTTTGGCAAACTTATGAGGACTGATAATATAATGCTTGTAAATCAATCTGAACAATTGATAGATCTTCTACATATCACCATGTTTAAATAGACCATTCTTGTGATTTATTAGAAAGGTAAAAGAAACTTGTATATTCAGTATTCAGAAGTCTTTCTGGTAAATCACGGAATATGGAGAGTTAAAGTTGTAATTTCAGGAGTTAGAACTACTACGTTTCTAAGAATGACTTTAGATATGATATTAGTTGTATTATAAGATAATCCTTAAAATTCTATAAAATACATGACTCTTTTCTCTACCTAGGATTAATTTCTTGATTTTAAAGAGAAAGATAACCTATAGTTATATGAAAGAGAGAGAAAAACAGAAAGAGAGAGAGAGAGAAAGAGAACTGAAAATTTTCTGTAACAACCTGTGTCTTCTGGGTATAGCGTTATCAGCCCCCACAGGATACAAATATATATATTTGAAAAAGAGACAAAGGGAAAGAGAGAGAGAGAGAGAGAGAAGGAGGGA
Organism: Orientallactaga sibirica; assembly: GCA_036365145.1. Lineage (NCBI taxonomy): Eukaryota > Metazoa > Chordata > Mammalia > Rodentia > Dipodidae > Orientallactaga > Orientallactaga sibirica. The sequence continues at coordinate 61,782,112 of JAEOAD010000001.1, forward strand.
GAGAAAGAGTACAGGCGCACCAGGGCCTCTAGCCAGTGCAAATAAACTCCAGACGCATGTGCCACCTTGTGTAACTGGCTTATGTAAGTCCTAAGGAATTGAACCTGGGTCCTTTGGCTTTGCAGGCTAACCACTAAGCAATCCCTTCTGCCCTGTCTTTTTAATTATTTAACAAAAAAAGTAGGTTTACATAGGGCTTATTCATAAACTCTTGTTTTGATTAAACCTCCTCCCACTTCCTGGTCTCCTCCAGCCCCCTCCTCTGACCACACTTATACTATCAGCAATTTTATGGTCAGGTTTCTCATTGTTTCACCACTTGTTTTCTGAGCTTTTGGGCGCTCAACTGTCTCTCTGGAGTGTGCTGGGCTTCCAGTCTTTATGGGTTCTAAGATTCTGAACTGTGGTTCTCAGAGTTGATGGCATAGCAAGTTCTTTATCCACTGAGCCATCTCCTTTAGCCCAGTACTAATGTTTGTAAATAATAGTGAGGGACTCAATACTTCTCTTCCACATTACTTTTACTAGAAGCATGAGGTGTTGTTTTCTGTTGTGATAGTATCTGTTGGGATAATTCCTGCAATTACACAATACTAGCACAGTTATTCATTTGATATCTATAAAATCAAAACATTATATTATTAGGGATAAGAAATCTCTCTCTCTCATACACACACAGCTAGCTGCACCCCACAGATGATAGACAGATAGATAGAGATGAAAGGTTGACCAATGTACTTACTCATTGTTCCATAACAGAATATCCCATCCTTGCATACACATTTTAGGAGGTTAATTCTCTACAATTGCTTTCTGTAAGGAATTATAAACAGCATAGAACATAATTAGGAAGACTTAGCAATAAGATCATCTTCAAACAGGAGCTTTTCTAATATATGCATACTCTGCACAAAAGTGAACTGGGATGTTAACTGCAAAGAAAAATAATGCTACTGGTATAAAGGAAAACTATACCTATTGTTAGGTTTTGAATAGGAACTGTCTCCCACAGACTCATGAAGTTTCAGGCAGAACAATGACTGTTGGGAATTATTCAAGCGATTTGCATTACATTATGGCTCTGTTCTGCCTGCATACTGAAAATTTGAGGGAAGCTGAATTCACAAGTAATGGACTAATTTGTATGGTGCAGGGAATTTTAAGACAACATAACATTTGGGCTCTGCCATTGTTATTGCCTGCTGTTCTTAGTCAGACTTAAAGCGAGAGAAAGCAAAAAGTGCAACAGAAAAATGTGAAAAATGCTTGGCAAGGAAAAGAGTGTGAACACAGTTAAAGTGGTATACAGGGAGAATAAGGCATGTGTGGACAAAATTGCTACATAAAGCTATAATTGTTAAAGAGATCAGTGCAATTAAAGTGAAATCTTCTGCTTTGCACTGAGCCAATAGAAGTGGTTCCTTGACAGCAAGACCTATCATAGGCTCTAAGTGTAAAAAGGCAAATTCAATAAAAGGAATGCACCTGAACAGTGAATACCACTGAGTAGAGTGAGTATGGGTTCTGGTTAAAAATAACTTCCAACAAAAGGGCTTTCCCAGATTCAGCTGTGCATGAAGACAGGCTGCAGTAGGTCCCAGGGCCAGGCAACCAGGCCATATCTTGACCTGGCATCTAACTCAGTGTTGCTAACCACATGATGTTTGTCTTGAAAGCAAACAAAAGGGAGGGTTGAACAAATGTTTCAGAATTCTGCTTATGCTAGTCTGTACATTAAAAGGGCCAGATTCTCTGTATGGAGTTTCTGAATGGGCCAAGAGTAAAATTGTGATGGTGGAAGCTTACCTTTCAATGAACACAGTAGAATGGTGGAGAATATGGAACCTTTGCCAAGAAAATCTGTGGACACTGAGTTGTGCCACTCCAAGAAAGAAGCAACATGTCCTCTATGTAGCAGAGCTGCAAGTGCCAGGCTATGCAAGCCTGTTGGAGCTCACATATTACCACCACTAATTTCAGGTGTTTAACATGGAATGACATGGCTTGGTGTCAGCTCTGCTGTGTTTTGGTTTTGCTTTGGTTCTGTCTTTCCTTCCTATGCTCTTATACTTTTCTTTTAGTATGATGACATTTGCTCTGGACCATTATATGTTAGAGTATGTAACTTTTTTTTTTTTCTTTTTATTTTAGTGCCTCACATTCAAGATACTACCTTGAGTTCCAAAAGAAACTGGATTTGGGGGTTTTGAGCACTAGTAACTATAAGAAAATGGAGATTTTGGAAATTGGACTGAATGCATAAGATGATCATGAGCCTATGGATGGAGGAAGGACACAAAAGTGAAATATTATCAATAAGTAAAAAGTTCTCTACAAGCTCATTTCTGAATAGTTTGACAAATATACAGTGGTACTGTTATGAAAGGTTATGGAAGGAATGCTGGGCCATGAAGCCTAGCTGGTAGATGAAAATTTAGCACAGGAAGAAAAAAAAATAATACACTTATCTATTAGCAACAACTGAGCAAGTGGGGTTTCATGCACACAATGAAATGAAAATTTACGAGTATTTTTATGTTCTCTTATGTGTCCCAAAATCTGTCTTAAAATTGAATCTAGTATATGTACTTCAGAAATGCAAAGTTTAATGTGCACGATGATATATGAGGAAATTACCTGCTACAGCAAACTTTTATATAATTTATTAATAATTGGAGTATGATTAGGCAAAAATAAAATAATCTTTTGAAATATTTTTCTAAAATGCACATGTTCTAAATAATCTTAAAGCAGATTCATAGTTTATTGCTTCATTTATAGAGAATTATCTTTTGTTGCATGTGTATGTGGTATGTGTAAGTGGTATGTGTGTTTGGTATGTGTATGTGTCTGCATATTCGAGTGTGTGTGTGGGAGGATATGTGTAAATGGGTGTGGAAGCCAGAGCACTACATTAAGGGTCTTCCTCAACCACTCTCTATTTTACTCTTGGCTGAGGAATTCTCACTGAGCCAAGAGCTCTGAGATTCCAGATTCAGCTAGGCTAGCCAGTCACTGAGTCCCCAGGATGCTCTGTCCCCATCTTCCCAGCACATGGATTATAAACATGTGCCACCATGCCTGGCATTTTATATGGATGACAGGGATAGGAACTGACATCTTCATTTTTTAGGAGCAAGCCACTTTACCCACTGAGACCCTAAAATTATCTTTTAATGATAAATGAGGTTAAATTATCAAAAGTGGTCTCTCTGGAGTAACTAAAAAGATTGTGGAAAAATTTGCAAAAGTATAAATTATAGAGAAAAATGATAAAATTATTTAGTTGAAATGAAACATTTGCAAAAACACTGGCTTTGAAAACGTAGTAATCTTTTGACATCCCTGATAATATTACACACTGTTAAACCATTTTAATGATTAATTTTTACAGTAGATTAGCTTATTCAAATTCACTCTTTTTATATCTATGTTCACTGTCAGCCTTCTCTGTTGTACTTGATTCTGAATTTATGATTGTAAAGATATCTTCCATTTCTCCTCTTTAGTTGAAAATTTAAATTGTTTACCAAAATTCAAGGTTCCCAAATTTATGGTTTTGCTCTGTGACTAGGAATAGTTACATTTGGCTAAGCTGTATGTTGAAAACTGTAGTGATTATAAGCTCATTTACTAAGAGACATTTGAAATTTTTATTTTTAATTGTTTCTCCATATTATGCAACTAAAAGAGGATCCATTAACATGTTTACATAAAAACTTTTTTTTAATATAATGAGAAAGGAGAACAATTTCCTATGCATACTGGCCTCACATGAAGAAGATATTCTTAATAGACATGTTCTAACAAATAAATGAACAAAGAATGTGGAATTAGCATGGAACCAGTTTGTCACCTTCAATGCAATAATTTCTTGAGACTTCAAATACCAATAATACCTAAAACTTGCTGAATTGTGGGTGGGAAGCATTATTATTATGAGTGCAACAGGATAGTAACTGTGCAGTAACATATGAATGGGTTTTAAATGTCCACAAGGATGATGACCATGAAAGGATGGGGAAAAGAATACAGAGGACCAGGCATGGATGAGGGGAAGTAAATGGGAAGGGAAGAGAACTAGATGTGAACCCCTACAGACAGGGTGGCCAAAGAGAAGCTAGGAAGGATCCCTAGGCCCCTGGAGAGCAGCAGCAATAGATGACACTGAGAGTGTGAAGAACAAAGGAAGCAGAGATAGACAGATGAAGTGGGCCAGAGTGGCAATAGAACTTCTTACCAGATTTCTGGGTTGAATCAGTCATGTTTCAAACTCTTTCAGGGAAGGTTTTCCAGCCCCACCCCTTCAAAGCTAACATGCAAGGGCAGTACTCACAGTTCCTACTATTTACTTAATGGAGCAAGACATTGATTACATAATGGAAATTAATGAAATCACAAGAAGTAGACCCCTGGAATGTGACCAGACAATATTCATTCTTTGATAGCTAGCTTTATAGCAAAACTAATTCTCATTGGGGTGCATATTTATTTATAGCCATCACTAGCAAGCCTAGAGGCACTTAGCACTGGGCCTTTCTTCTATTTTCCTGACTTCACTGAGAACTGATTAACCCATTTAGAAAGAGCTAAGCCTATCTTTACATGTAGCTAATTATGTTCTAATGCATACATTCAGCAATGCCATGAGGCTGTCCATCTGCAAACTGCCAGAAATAAGCTGCCCAAATTCAGAGAACAACTTATTTTAAGGCTGAAAATGACACTGATTTTGAGCTTGCTTTTGCTGATTTGATAAACTGTAAGTTGAAACAATTGCATTAATGTAAGCCATCTTAATGCCAATGATCCTTCTAAAGAGAAAAAAAAATAAGGAAAGTAGGTACCTTTATCTGCACATGTTATACAATAAATATGATTTCAGAAGGCATTTATGTGCACCTCAGAACTACTATAGAAGAAAAAGGGAGTAGAAAAAGAAGTTCTAATGGATAGCCTTCTCTGGGCAAGTGAGAGCTTCCAGAATGGTGTTTAAAGGTAAGTGGTTCTGAGAATTGGGGGGATAAAAGCTGTTTTTAAATAGCTGGATACAGGTATATTTCTCCTTGGGCTGGTAAAAATAGCAAATAAATAGGGCTATAATTCAAAAGTTAGCAGGCTAGTCAATCTGCATGAATGATTCAAGTAGAAGACACCACTGCACTAAAGGCCGGGAAGAATCAACCAGGGATTGGAAACAGGTATGAGGCCATGAAGTATGGCTGAAGGGAACTAGGGAACTAGTTCGGAGAACTCTGAGCTTTTCCCAGGGAAATTCTTGGACAAGATGCCTATGAGACCGTCAAAGCCTTAGGAAAATTGAATGCATCCATTAAATCAATTATCGTATTGGGCTGCTAGGATGGACCAGCCCATTTTTCTAATGACATCTATATTCCTTCCCCACTCATCCTTTTTTGGGCCAACATTTCTGTATTTTCCTAGTGTTTCCAAAACTTAAATAGATACAGGTTATTTCATGGCTTTTTCAATTTCTCCCTGGCTTCAGTATTGATTTTATTGAAGCCTCCTCTACTGACACAACCTCAGCACCAGAATGAGAGACGCATGGTATGCCCATGACCTTTGTATCAATGAAACCTTGCTTAATGGATTTTTATAGGCTTAAAATAAACAAACAAATAAAAGATATCTGAGTATGGATACAATGAACCTTTTTTTTTTTTTTTTGAGAAACTGTTTTTTAGCAGAGGCTAGCCTCAAACTAGCTATTGTCCGAGATTTCAGGCACACAGTAACACTCCTGGTTCACATAGCACTAGAAATTGAACCCAGGACTTTGTATATGCTAGCCAAGTTTTCTACCAACCAAATCACCTCCCCAGTCATAAACAATTGTGATACATGTTCTGTATTTCTTTCCATTATACCTGTTGAGTAAAAATAGATCAGGCCCAGCCAACCCTGAAATAGAGGACTGGGCAGTCACCCAAAAATTTTAAAATAACATATTATTATAGTAATGTTTTTTAATGGGATGAACATAAAATAGGAAAGAAGGTAGGTAATATTTTAAAGCATTATTCACAGAAAGATTACTTTGAATAAATGTATATAAGTCAAAATAGGATTAATTTCTTGCTTGAAAGAATATTGAATTTAATATAATAATTTGAAAACACATGAAATAACTCAGCTTAAATTCATCTAAAAAGAACTAAACAATTAATAAGAATTATTCTTCCAAAAATTGCACAAAAGATGCATGAGTTTCAGTGCACTACAGTATAAAATAAATGGCAGGTCCCAGATGCATGATGACTTTACATTGAATATCCTGCCACTAGCCAATTTATTTTTGATGTTTAAGTCCATCTTCATCATGTTGGCTCAGAATATTTTTCTATAATAATAAAAGTAACAATCCAAGTTGCTGAGTGGTACCTGGCAAGGTATGCCTGATATTCGTAAATCAGAGCCATTGAATTTCAGAAAGGGAAATGCTACAAAGGAAGTTTTGCTCTTTTGAACTGTGTTCATTTTGCTGGGTAGCTGTGTGATGACTCCGAAGAAGAAGTACATTTCTACAGCATAAATCCTTAAATAGAAGACCCTTTGACTGCTGTGACTGACAGATTAATGCTAAAACAATTCTTTTAAAAGATCCATCAGGAACCTCCCAGGGAAGTAAAAATGCACCAGCATGCTGCTCCCCCAGCAGCCTGGTGTTAAATTGCAGATAATCTGGGCAAGGTTTTTAGTGCTCTAATGTTCTCACTCCTCACAGAAACTGTACAGATAAGGGCTCCTGGATGCATTAGAGGAGACCTTTCTCCTCTCACGAATAGCAGTTTACTTTGCTTCATTTCGTGATTCAAGCTTTGCCACTGCCCTCTCCGGGCAGCTTTGTCTATACAACACTCGCTTTTCTCAGATGCTGCTCTGATCAGTCACATTTGAACATATTACCATTTTCCAGCTCAAGAAGGATTTCCACACTGACCTTTCCTTTCCCTGACACAGTCTTTTTCTAGGTTCTCATTCTCAGTTTGTGATGCCATAGAAGATGCTGTACCAGCCAACCACTTTGCCTTTGGGGTTTTCTTCCAATCCAATGAATTATTCCCTTCCTAGGAAATGATGGAGGGGGCAGGCTACAATGTACTGACAAGTTTTGTTGTTGTTGTTGTTGTTGTTGTTGTTGTTGTTGTTGTTCTCTTTTGTATATTGTGAATGTACTAAAAGATAAAAATATAGTTTTATGGGCAAGCCTATTTTGGCTAAAAGTATACATTACCTACAAAATTCCAGTTTTACTTTTACACTTTTCACTTGACACAGCAGGAAATTATATAGATACAATTAAACTTCAGTATGAAATACTATTAACATAATTTCTTCAGTAACACAATCAAAGTAAGTGGGGTTGGAGAAACCTGGAAGCAATCTAAATATCTATGTGCAAGAGAGTAGGTAAGTTAACCAACCATGTTGTTCTCATAAGAACACTATGAAATATAACATACTATGATATATTTCTGTTAATAAAAGGTTTTCAAAATACACTAACCAGAATAAACCAAAGGTACAAACCAGAACACATCATATATGTGTGTGTCCATTCAGTGGCCTTTGCACAATGAGTATAGAACATTAAAACTGAGCTTTTTAAGTTTAGGTTCATTTTGCTTATGTTGGTTGCAACAAAATCACATGAAGTCAGAAACAAATTTAAGAATTTAAATGGAAATAAGAAGGTAAAAATGATTAAAATAAGAAAGGTACTGGAGAAAGAGCAAAATGATTTCAGAAACAAAAAGAAAGAAGAAACAACAGATAGCATCCGCAGGCAAGAAAACAAAATGACAATGAAAATAACAACAACCAAAGAATTGAACCAGCCAGTGTGAAAGAACAGATGGAGGATGGGTTAAAATTGAGTTAGCAGAGTGTTTTCCACTAAGGACTATTCTAACTATTCTGAATTTCTAGATGCATTTAATAAAGTTTAACAAATTTTAAATCTATTGCAGAAATAAGACTTGAATATTGAGGAAAAATGGATCACAAGGTATCAACTCAATACCAACTTGAATTATCAGTATAAATTCATGATGCTCCTCATGTATGTGTGAGAATGTGTAAATGGAATGTATAGTTAATTTAGGGTTTGTGAGTCACATATGCTTGCTTTTGCATGCATATATATACATAACATATTTTTTATGGTTGTACTTAAGTAGATAGATAGCATAGACAGATTTCCATGGGTTCTACACTCACAGATTTAACTAACTTCTTAGGTTGAAAATAACTGAAAGAAATGCAACTGTATTGAACATGTACAGACGTTGTTTTCTTGTCAGTATTACCAAAACAATGCAGTGTAACCACTGTTTACATAGAGGTTGCATTATACTAGATATTATAACTAGCCTAGAGATGAAGTTTTGTTTACAGGAAGTTTATGTAAGATACGTGCAGAGTATCTTATGTAACCTAATTTTATGTAACCTAATTATGCACCTGCAGATTTTGGTAACAATGAAGGGATCCTGTGCTCAGTTCTCCCCCAATATTGAGAGACAACTTTGTAATCTATTTTTCAACTCTTTAGAGATTGGTAAAGTCACATAATATTTTTAGCTCATTGATTATACAAAACAGGCATTGGAAAGATCCATAAGCTTACACAAGCAGATTTTTTCAAAGATTTATTTATTTTATTTATTTGAGAGTGAGAGAGATAGTGAGAGAGATAATGGGCACACCAGGGCCTCATGCCACTGCAAACAAACTCCAGATGTATGTGCCACCTTGTGCATCTTGAATTATGCTGGTACTGGGGAATCAAACTCTGTCATTAGGCTCTTCAGGAGAGCATCTTAATGACTGAGCGAGCCACCTCTCCAGCCTGACTTTTGTTTTGTTGACTTATTAAACACATAACAAAATTCAGAATTTCTTGGCCATTCCTTAGTGCCAACTAAACACTTTCCTTATGCTTTACTCCATCACTGAGAACTAGTCACACTGATGGGAGTGGCCTGAGACCTTAGGTTGACTCATACACTCATTACAAGTACAGAGTTGGGGTGCACCTCAACAATCTAGCCACCATTCCCACCCCACTTATCTGCTCAGGTCACTTTTCTGTTAGTCTACATGTACTTCATTTTTACTTTTAAAATGTTTTTTTAAATTATTGTTTTTTATTGACTTTTATACTTACATACAAAAAAAAAAAACACCTGATATTTTCCTTCCCTCCCCCATTCCACTTTAGAACTCAAGTCTCCATCATATCCCCTCCCTCTCTCCATTAGTCTCTCTTTTAATTTGATGTCATCATCTTTTTCTTCTATTTTGAGGGTCTTGTGAAGGTATTGCTAGGCACTGCAAGGTCATGGATATCGAGGCCAGTTTCTGTCTGGGCAGTTGCATTGTAAGAGGTCATACCCTTCCTTTGGCTCTTCCATTCTATCTGCCCCCTCTTCCGCAATGGTCCCTGAGCCTTGTAGGGTGTGACAGAGGTGTTTCAGTGCTGGGCACTCCTCCATCCCTTCTTCTCAGCACTATGTTGCCTTTTGGGTGATCCCAGTGGTCATCACCATCTGAAAAGAGAAGCTTCTCTAACCAGAAGTGAGAGTAGCGTTAATATGTGAATATGAACATTAAGTGTAGTGCTTTCAGGGCAGCTTGGTGGGAATAATATATACATTTAGTCAGATAAGAGCAGGCTTATACCCCTAAGGCTCATGACCTCACCTACCATAGACTTTTACTTAGGTTTTTCAGTACCAGGTATGTATTCCCTCCCATAGAGAGGGCCTTCAGTCCAATTATGGAGCAGTTGGTTACCCCAAGAGTAGACATGCCACTATTGCACCCGTTCAGTCATTGGGCCTGTATGGCCAAGCTTGAATATTCAGTGTCCACTGTTTTCACTGTTGATGGCTTCTGTCTCCCATACACTGTGTGCAATGCAGCTTTTTCCAGCTTTCAGTTGGCTGGTCTACAGGGAGAAGGTTTTCTGCTCCACACCAGCTTGCTTTCTCAGTGACCATGCTTCTCAGGCACAAGATGTCTTCAGCAATAGGGTCTTACTATCTGTTTCTCTAGAGAAACCAAGGGCTTTGGCAAAAGCCTTTAATGTTTTGGAGGCTACCAGGACCTCCTTGGCCAACAACTCACTGGAAGGTATCCCATCCCAGGTACTGAAAATTTTCTAGTAACAGTCTACAGCTTCTAGACGTGCCCTTATTCAAAAAAGTAATTTTACATATGTCTTATTTATAATATCTTGAGTTTAGATTGACCTTCCCCTGCCCTTCTTGTATGCATTCTCTTCCCATGGCCTCACTTAGGCCATTCCCTTCCCTATAATCAGTTCTTCTTCTTACATATGTGCATTACCATTTATGAAAATATTTACATGTTCTCTTCCTGCCTTTATTACCCCTCTGTCACCCCCTTATGTTTGCATTAATTTAAGATAGTATATGTTGCATGAAATATCACTTCATCCCAGATAGTGAGGGTTCAGATAACAGAGAAAAAGGTGATGGCTTAAATCAGATGTTCCCCATAAACACATGTGTTGAAAGTTTGGTCTCATGGTGGCAATTTGAGAGGTGGAGTCCTGCTGGAGGAGGGACATTCCTGGGATGTGAGAGCCAGCTTCAACTTTCTAGAATTTGGCTCACTCTCTTACTACCATTGTCAATCTGCTGTGGCAAAAATGACATTCAGCCTTTGTGGATGCCAGGCATTCCCCTGTCATCGTGAAGCTTCCCCTTGAGAGCACAAGCCAGATAAACCCCTTCCTTCTGTCAGCTGCTTTGAGTTAGATTGTTGTCCCAACAACATGAAGATGACTTCAAAAAAATGCACAGGTTGGTTAACCAATGATATATGAGAGTTATTTGGAATCAATCCAAAGTAGCTACAGTTCTAGGATGTCATATCCCCAGAATGGCATGGGTATGAGACTCATGAGTAGTTAGTTACAGCACCGCAGAGTGCCAACACACAGTCAACTTTGCACTGGCAGTGAGGGTTCAGAGACACAACTCCATAGCACATTGTCACTCTCAATGGTCTTGGCAGTTCCTTTAATGTTTAGGGACTTCAACTCAGATACAACCAAGATTCATGGTTTCTACATAGCAAAGAATTTCAGGACTAGCCAATATGAATACATGTTGAGGATTTCTTTTTTTTTTTCTTTTTTTTTTTTTTTGGTTTTTGCAAGGTAGGGTCTCACTCTGGTCCAGGCTGACCTGGAATTAACTATGTAGTCTCAGGGTGGCCTCGAACTCTCAGCGATCCTCCTACCTCTGCCTCCCGAGTGCTGGGATTAAAGGCGTGCGCCACTACGCCTGGCACGTTGAGGATTTCTAAAAGGTATTTTATATACATTTTAAGGTGCTCCAAAGGAAAGACACATCTCAGTGTGGAAGAGGATTTTTCAAAGAGGGAAGCACAGGAAGTAAGGTACACCCAAAGGTAAGTATGGCCTGCTCAAGTGAGAGCAATTAAGGGTCTTAGCATTATCCAAGTAAAATGCTTTGGTGGCTCAAAAGATTGTTAAGAAACCATTTTTAATTTTATATTTTATTTTATATATTTTTCTTTATTTATTTATTTGAGAGTGACAGAGAGAGAAAGAGGCAGATACACAGAAAGAGAATGGGCATGCCAGGGCCTCCAGCCATTGCAAACGAACTCCAGATGCCTGTGCCACTTTGTGCATCTGGCTTATGTGGGTCCTGGGGAATCGAGCCTCAAAGTGGGGTCCTTAGGATTCACAGGCAAGCACTAAACAGCTAAGCCATCTCTCCAGCCCCCATTTTTTTTCTTGTATTGATAAGTGAGATACCAGAATGGCTCCAGAATTGACTTGCTTGGGATAATAAACTGATAAAATAAAATGAGGAGTCTCTAGGATTGGGAAATGAATGGGTTTATAACACAGGTCCTTTCACTTAAAGAGGGTTTCTAGTAAGATTGTTATAAAATTCTAGACTTTCAGCTGAGAATGGAGAACGGCCTTAAGCAAATATTAATTGTTCTAGAAATTTTGATTCTTGGCTGGTGGAGAGGCTTGAACCATACTTTGAGGCCAGGGGCTCCTTTTCCTTATATTGCTCTCATAATTTTCCTTGTCTGTCTGTCTAGCCACAGCACCTTCTGTATACTCTAGCATTCCCAGGACAATGTACAGCTGTTGACACAGGGATCACTCTTATATGCTCGTTCACCCTCCTGTACTTGTGATTTCCAAGGAAGGAACTCAGAAGAGACACAGAGCAAAGTGTAGAAGATAGGTAGTGTTTTCACTCAAGAAGGGAGAGTAGACAATATCCAAAGGGGCCATTGTGCCCATTGACATTTTTGGTAGGTTTTTTGCTACTTCTAAAGCCTCTACAGGCACCTATTCTTTGGGCTATTTTCTTGTTGAACTAGTTTGTAGGCTCGTTTAGATTCACTCTTAAGGAAAGGAAAATGGCATATCTTTGGTCCTCCTCAGTCAGCCTCCACCTAAATAGTAATCTTACAAACTTCTGGGCAGTTTGGAATGTCATGTCTCTATTTGGGGCACGAGAGGTGACTAAAGCCCCATTCTTTGGTGGACTTATCAGTGTCTCACAGTTTCAGTTCTTGGTTTTATTAGCTAATGATTGTGAATAACAAGTCCAACCCCAGTGACCTCCAAGCCTGCTAATGTCCAACTAGCTACATAATACTGGCATGGGATTATGTGCTTGTGGGGAGGAAACAGTAACTAGACTCTCCTCCAGTGAGGATTTTGTGACTCTCCTCACTCCATCCAGAAAGCAATGTTAACAGCCTCTTTACTGTTCACATGGCTGTGGTTATCACTGTGTCATTCTGCATATACCACTGCCATGACTGCAGGCCAAGGCATGCTCTAAGTCACCACTGTAGCTTTGCTCCACGATGGCTGATTGTCATGTAATTCCCAGAGGAAATGCTATGCCACAGGATCTGTGGCTAATGAAATGGTTTCTGAAGGTCCTCACATCCAAAGTAATTGTCTGTCACAAGCTGATGAAATGAGAAGAGATTCACAGACAATCTGTAGGGAAGTACTATAATTCAAAAATTATCCAGGACACGTGTTCAATTTCCCACTAATTTGAGTTAATAAAGGGGGCAATCAAAGAAATGTTTGAAGAATCCACAGGCCTTAACTCTTGCATAAGAGGGCATAAGCAATCCAACCTTCCAGGTGTGAGGAAGTGACTCCACTCTTGTGTTCAGGTAATGAGGCTTATTAAGTAGTTTTGACCTTTCATTCTATTTTTCACTGAAGAACTTGAAAGAATCAAAGAGACTTTATAAAATTGTGGCAAGTAAATCCTTATCCACTTCTATATTCAGTAAATGTCCATGTTAAATTTAAAAGCAGAATAATTCTAGACAATATTTTAAAGTACTTTGAAAGGAGATATTTGTGTCATAATAATCAATTGAACAATGTCTTTTTACAACTAAATATATAGTATTAAAAAGAATTAGATAATAAATAAATGCTTATTGATATACCTATAATTCCTATAGTAATAATTTCAAAGATGAAAGTAACTTTACAGAACAGCATTAGAAAAATTGCCAGAGGACAAAATGTTTGGGGAAACTAAAAATCATTATATCTACATTCTTTTTTTTAAGTCATTTTTCTCCCAAGAGAACACAATTTTAGTTGTTGCTTTCTGGGCTGTCACAAAATACTATATATGTACTCTGCAATTCCCAATAAATGCCAACAATATGACCTCTAAGGGAGATTACTTTAATTCACTCCCTGTTTCTAATTTCCTCACTGGCCAATTCCTGATAGAGAGAAAGTCTGAGTTCTAATAATATAGTTATGGAGAGAGAAATATTCTACAGATTTCCACAGAGAATCTGGAAGGACAAAATCCCATGAGAAAAACCTATGCAGTTTCATAGGGCATTGTTGAGATCATGCTGACCTGAAGTTTGACTATACAGCCAATAGCAGCTTCTCTAGGTTCTGCCACAGAGAGGCCCTATTCTCTTGAAACACAGAAACGTTCACATTGTCTATCAGTTTTCCAGCTCAAGTCCTCAGGGACCTTTAGTACTCTCATTAACTCTTTGTAATCATTTTGAAATGTGTGTGTGTGTGTGTGTGTGTGTGTGTGTGTGTGTGTGTGTTGCAAAATGTACTTTAATACCTAAAATAAGTAATTAAGATTGGAGTAATATAAGTTGTTTTTGCAAGTGGGAGATTTGGACATATTGCCTCCATTAGAACTATCCTGCCCTGTGAATTCATTGCCATTGAATAAATAACAACATAGTGGAAAGACACAAGCTATGCTTCTGACATAGATCATGACATGCTTCCTACTTTCATCTTGCTGACAAACTGAGACTGTGAGCCTGAAAGCACACCTATTTTTATCATTTTTTTAAGTTAGAACTTTGTATGGCTACATCATGTGTTGGTATCATTATTTGCCACCTCCCTGCCACCACTCCATTAACGGGTAATTGCTGGTATTCACAATGGAGTTGTGGGTTATGTGTTGTGACAGCAGAAGTCAGTGATTGGGGGCGTGTTTCTGGCTATTCTCTCTCACCTAGTGCCTCTTACATTCTTTCCTCCCCTTTTTCTGAAAAATTCTCTGAGTTGTGGCGGACGTGTTTTAAGTCTACTTTAGTTTTGAGCTCTCAGCAGCTTCTGGATTTCTGTTTTGGTGCATTTTGAGTGTCTTCAGTGTCTGTCTCTGTCACCCTGGCTCAGGTTGTCAGGCTCACCATGGAAGCAATGGTCATGCTAATCTCAGCAACTCCTTTGTGTTTTCACCTGGGCAGTAGCTGCTGTGCTAGGGGTGGGTCACCTGCTGACATGGAGTCAACTACCCTTGTCCTATTGATAGATTTTTGTCTGTTATTGGTTTTCACTGCCTTCTGAAAAAGGAAAACAGATTCTTCAACAGTGAGTGAAATCAGGATAGGTTAACAGTACAGACATTATTAATCTAGGAATATTTTGATGGGTGTAGCCTCACATTGGGAGAAAACTAGTGTAAACTTCTCATTGGAATACATAACGTGGTCTCCATAGGATTCTGACTTGGGTCCCAGTTCCAGCTTTGGGTTCCATTCCACTGAGCAAATCTTTTAGCCAACCAGAAAGTCATTGGTTACATATCTAGGCTGTGGGCCAGCATGGCACAGGAATGTACATCTCATCAGGATGGTTGCTTGAATATAGCAGGGTACTCTGCTTGGTCACAGAGTTGTTGGCCATTTTTACCCACATCACATGTATCAGTTTTCAGCACTATATGGGCTAACCATCTGGTAGCTGACTTCCTTCCAGATTCTGCCAGATCTTTTGATGAGTTGTGTTGGCAGCATGTGTTGCCTTACCTTTCCTCTCAGGTGGGTAATAAAGGGCTTTGCCAGAAGTCTATCTAGTTTTGAGAACCTCATAGATCTCTCCAATCAACAGCTCAACGTAGGCTATAACCCATTTATGGTACCGAAATTTACCAACCAGTGCCCAATCTTTTAGGGTTAGGCTTCATCTCAACCTATTCAGGGCCCATTTTATCTGACAATCCCTCCAAGCTCCTATTGAGGGTTATAAATTTTAGTCTGATATCCAGAAAGAAGGTTTTTATGGTGCCAATTCATTTTGGATGTGGTTTTATGAATGTGTTTCCCCTTCCTGTGCCCCTCCCTGCCCCCAAACCTTTCCTTCCATTATATGGCCCTTGAGCTGCTTGTCTGCTATAACAGTAATTCAAGCTCTTCCAATTTAGTAACCAAAGATGAGGGAGACCATATGGCATTTGCCTTTCTGTGACTATGTGAATTCATTTAGTATGATCTTGAGCAGTGAATAAGGGTTCCTCTTCCCCCACATCCTCACCAACATTTACTGTTGTTTGATTTTCTAATGATTTCCCGCTTTCTCATAGTTGCTTAACTTTTTATTTCCCTAATGATTAAGGATGTTGAACATTTTCTTAGGTGAATGTTAGCCATTTGTTGCTCTTCCTTTGAGAATTCTCTTCTGAGTTCTGTTCCCCATTTTTTGAGTGGAGTTTGACTTTCTTTTTTTTTTTTTTATTGCATAGCTTTTTGAGTTCTTTGTAGATTCTGGATATTAGGCCTCTGTCAGTGGTATAGCTGACAAAGATTTTCTCCCATTCTGTATATAATCTCTTGGTCCTGTTTATGGTATGCATGCTTATTTTGGAATGTGTTTTAGATAAATGTATTACTCTTCCCATTGCTGTGACAAAGAACCTGAAAAAGCAACTTAAAGAGGAAGGGTTTATTTTGGTTTACAGTTACATGGGTACAGCCCATCATGGTATGGAAGGCATAGAAGCAGAAGCAGGAGACATTGGCCATGTTTTGTCCATAATCATGAAGCATAGAGGTGAATGTTATTGCTTAACTAGCTCCCATCCACAATTAATCTAATCTAGAAACTCCCTTATATACATACCCAAAGGCTTGTCCCCTAGGTGATTTTAGATTCAATCATGTTGACCATCGAGATTAATCATCACAATGATTAAGCTCCTATTTTTCTATACAACTTTCCATGCAGCCATCCACAGCCCATTTGTTTTGTTTTGTTTTGTTTTTTACTTAGTTTATGTTCCCAGAATCTTAAAACTTTCAAGAATTAAATGCTTCTTTCAGGTCAACACTGGTGAAAAAAAAAAAAAAAAAAAGTGCTATTTGAGAACAATGATTTTTCCCAAATGAAGACTCCCACAGTATTCCTTATGCTATACACAGTTTGGTAGCTACTGTGCACTAAATTCCTACCATATTCTTTAAAAACCTGAGCTTTCTACTCTGATCTAAAGGGTAAATTCATCGCTGGCCTGCCAATCACCCAGTGGTTTTCACATAGTCAAAAGAATAAAATCCAGACAATTTAAAGAAAAAGGATGCAAGTTGAAACAGTGTACCTGCCCAATGTGCTATAATCAATTCCTTTCTTGTTCCAAAACATTTGTCTTTTATTTCATCAGTCACATTTCTGGGGATATAACACAATACACCCCTCGCACACCATCAAAGAAATCCATTCTTCTGTTTCAGAGGAAGTACTGAAAGGTATAAAAAGAATTTCCTCATCATGAAGTATTAATTCTTTTATGAACATGTATATTATATGTAGGTTTTTATAATCCTGTCTTCTTTCAATTGATTTTATACTCCCTAAGAGAACAAGCAGTATTCACTATATTTCTGGCTCAACGAAGTACACAGAAGTCTTGCACATAATAAATATTCAATGAGTAGGTGCTGGATGAAATAGCCTAGAAAAATGATGACAAACATTTACATTTTGTTTCTCAAGGTATGATTCAAATACTGTAGGAATATCCAAAAACTTTGTAAAATTAAGATAAGCATTTATTATTAGCATCATTATTATTATTCCTTCCCTCCTCATCCTCATCCTCCTACTCTAGGCATCACCTACATGGATGTGTGTGGAGAATAATGTACTAGTTACACTTTGGCTCCATTACTGGAGACTTGAAAGAAATATTCCATGTCAAAATCATTTATAATATTTTTAAAAGGAGGGCAAGAGAAAAGGCCTAGAAGTTAACGTACTTTCTTGAGAAGCCTAAGGTCCCATGTTCAATTCCTCAGTATCCACATAAGCCAGATGCACTGGTGGAGTGTGTATCTGGAGTTCATTTGGAGTGGATGTAGGCCCTGGTGCATGCATTTTCTCCCATTCTCTTTCTCTCTTTCTCTCCAATAAATAAATAAATAAACAAACAAACAAATAAATGAATAAATAAAACACTTAAAAAATGGTTTGCGCTCTTTGATAGACTGAATATATGTGTACAAAATGTTTGTATTGAAGCCTGATTCTCCAACGAAAGAGCATTTGGAGCTGGGTCTTTGGGACACAATTATTTAATAGTATGGTTAGTGTCCTTATAAGAAGAGACAAAATGTTAATGGTTCAATCTTTAAAATGGACTCAATTCTCTAATCAAAAGACCAAGTGGTTCCTTAAATGTAAATAGAAATAAGATTTGCAGATTTCATGTGACTCACTTTAGTTTTAAGGACACACAGATTGAACGTGAAGGGATAAATTCAGAGATATGAGGCTAAGTTGTTGGATCAGGCTTGCTTGCAAGCCTGCCCACTGATCTTTAATTCCCCAGTATCCATGAGTTACCTTCTCATTGCTGGGACAAAACACTCAAACAAAAGCAAAAGCAGCTAGTGAGGAGAAAGTTTTTTTTTTTTTTTTTTTTAACTTATATTTTTTGTTTTGGGTTGCAGTCTTGAAAGAAGCTACATAATGGCATGAAAAATATAGCATGAGCAGAGGCTGGACAACCTCTCTGCAACAGCAGATGGCAAATAACGTCAGGAGTGTGAGCCAAACTCTGGCAAGGGGGAGCTGGAATTAACTCCCCTCAGACTGTTCCCAAAAACACACCTCCTCTAACAAGACACCACCTCTAAAATTGCCATCAGCTGAGGACTAACATCCAAAATACATGAGTTAGTAGGGAATATCTCATTTAAACTATGATACCATGTAAAGCCAGTCACCCGGGGTGGTGCATGCAACTGGAATTCATTTGTAGCACCCAGAGGCCCTGATGTAATTATTCTCATTCATTCATTCATTCTCTCTCTCTCTGCCTTTTTCTATTTCTGAATAAATAAAAATGTATCAGATACAGTGGATTTTAAGCCATGAACTCAAAAGGGACAGAGAAAAACATAATAATAAAGTGGCTGATTCATGAAGATAATTTAAAAATTATAAGTATGTATTCATTCAGCATTGAAGAACCTAAATTATGTAGATATTTAGAAATCAGAAGAGGAAAAGAGACACATATATAATAGTTCAGGGAATTCAACTCACACAGTCATCAGGACAAACTATCAAGAGGAAAATAATAGATTTGAAACATACTTCATTTCAAATTCCACTAAACGACATATTTAAACATTCCATCAAAAATCAACAAAATCCCTACGATATAAAGGAACACATATTTTCCAATATAAATCAGATATTAGGTAACAAAAGAAATATTAAATTATAAGATTGAAATGGCATCAAGGATATATCTAACCATAATGGTATAAAAATAGAAATTAACAAGTAGACATTTTTAAAATTCATAAATACATGTATATTGAACACACCAAGGGGTCTCTTTCCAGAGACCAGATCTACCAAACTCTTTAAAACATACCTTATCTTCATTCACAGGTCATGCCCTACTCACTGTCATATGCATTCCCACAAACATTCACAGATTTTTTTAAGGACTAATGTTAATTTAAAAATAATTCCTAATCATTCAACTCAGGGAACTGCATTGCTAGCTCTGAAACCACTTCTTATTCTGTGTGAACTAAGGTTGAAAGGTTGGTCAAATGTTTACATCATCTCCCAAACTATGATAAAATACCTAAGAAAGCCAACTTAAAGGAGGAGAATTTTATATGGTCTCATGGCTTCAGAGCTTGGCACTGCTGCTTAGGACCTGTAATGAATCAGAATACTGTTGAAGTGAGTATGTGCTCTTCATAGCTGCTCACCTTATGGTGGCTGAAAATAGAAAGAGAAGGAAAGAAGAACCACCATGGTTCCAGAAGCATCTCCAATGGCTTACCTCTAAGGACCTAACAACTTTCTACTAGGTCCTACTTCCCACATGCTCTACCACTTCTCAACAGCACAATGGGCTGGTGGCCAGGTCTTTCTCATAAATGCCTTGTCAGACATTTGAGGTAATATATAATATTGACACACACTCATAAGGCATGCAAATCAATGGTACATAAGATTATCATCATAGGAGAAAATAGCAAAATGTGTTGTCATTTCTCAGCTCAGTGGTGTAGATTGAAACTTCCTGTCAAGGTTCTTTTTAGGAGGTACTGATTATTGAAAGACAGAAAAATGATGAAATAAACAGTTTTACAGTCAAACTAGTAGCCATGGTCAGGCCCAGTCAATGTTTCAGGCTTTATGTGTATTATTTTCAGCTTTGTTTTTGTTTCTGTCTGTAAGAACTGCATCCTGAGGACACTTGTGGTCAATATGGCATCTGCCTAACCACCATTCACCTCATGGGGAAGGAAAAGCAAGATCTTTGGGTTTTTAGGGTTTGCAGATTGTAGCAGACAGCTTCAGGTTTGCTGAGATGAACTTCCAGACCAGGCACAGTTATGGAGGAAGGGATATTATTTATTGAAGCTTACAGATCCAGGGGAAGTTCCTTAAAGGCAGGAGAAGCAGCCTGCTTTCACAGGGCCAAGCGGAGAGAGTAAAACCAACCAGGCACACAGCACACAGAGCAAAACTACAGCCAAAAGCCCAGCACACTTCAGGAACTCCTGCTAGGCACACTTTGCATATCCTTACAATGGACTCTCAAACCCACCATCAACACCTTAAGACCAGCCCCCAGTGACATTGCCTCTAGCAAGGTGATTGCAGATGCAAACTATAACTAATAAAATACTGAATATATTGGGGGACATATATTCAAACTACCACATTCCACCCCTGGCCCCCAACAGATTTAGCTCCTGGCCCCCAATGGATTTATAACTATCACATATTGTAAATTGTATTCAGTCCAATTGCAAAGGTTCTCACAGTCTTGATCAACTTAAGATAGTGAGTCCTGTAAGATCAAACAAGTTAAATACTTTCAACATGTAAAGGCACAGAGTAAACATTTTTAACTGTTTAAGGAATAGCAAGGAGAGACTAGAACAATGCAAACTCAGCCATCATCAGTAATCATCAAACTTCTGCAGTTCAAGTTCAACATAACCTGAGACTGACAGTCTCCAGATTTTCCAACTCTGCCCCTCCAGCTGGGCAGAGTAGCTAGGGAAAACTTTGATCCCATGCCAACACTGCACTCCATTGTAGTCCTTGCATAGTCCTGGTATATCCAAAACATCTTCAGGTCTACATGTAAACCACGGTCCATCTTCCAAAAGGCTCTTCCTGCCTATTCCTGAAGGTCTTCATGCCCTGCCTCATGCCGCATCTCAGCAGCGGCTCCTGGAACCATGTGCAATTCATGACCACTCCATGCATTTTTCATGCTTCCAAAATTAATACCAGGTGTGCAGGACACAACCATATTCTTAATCCAGGGACAAAACAAATCATAGCCTTGAAAAGCAGGTTCCTTCTCCAGTCAGCTCTTTCCAAGAGTTTGCATTTCTAACAGTCTTTCCTCAGGTATCCTTTCCATTTTATTAATGTAAAGCAGTCAGGCCACCTTCCTTCCACCTTCCTTAATATTGCTAATGTGTTGATAATAGCAGCTCAGTAACCTAAAACCAGTCTCAGTGTCTCCATAATTTTAACTTGCTTGAGGTTTTCCAACTTAAAATCTTAAAATCTCAGTCCGATATCTTTAGCCAAGCACATCAGTCCATTACAAATTTAACCTTGATCAAACTTTCTGGGCCTGGATAGCAGAACGCAGCCATCCCTTATGCCAGTAGCCCAGTTCCAACAAAGTCCTCTGCACTCTTTCCTTCCCCTTAGAAAGCTCATAAGCCAAGCCTCGAAGTTCAATACTGTCTGCACTTAGCATTCTCAAACTCTCATCAGAATAGTCCATAAAACTTGGCTTACCACTCCAGAAGGCATCTTCAGTTGCAAGCACCAAGTCCATGCCCATTCCTCCAAAACAAAGGTTCCAAAAGATGAACATCCACACGGTCTTTTTCATCTCACCCCACTCCTGGTACCACTTTACTGTAGCAGACAGCTTCAGGCTCACTGAGATGAACTTCCAGACCAGGCACAGTTATGGAGGAAGGGATATTATTTATTGAAGCTTACAGACCCAGGGGAAGTTCCATAAAGGAAGGAGAAGCAACCTGCATTCACAGGGACAAGCGGATAGAGAGAAAAACCAACCAGGCACACAGCTCACAGAGCAAAACTACAGCCAAAAGCCCAACACACTTCAGGAACTCCTGCTAAGCACACTTTGCATATCTTTACAATGGAATCTCAAACCCACCATCAACACCTTAAGACCAGCCCCCAGTGACATTGCCTCTAGCAAGGTGATTGCAGATGCAAACTATAAACAAATAAAACACTGAATATATTGGGGGCCATATATTCACACAACCATAGACCTCTAGTCCAAATGGCACTGTGTTTTGCATAGTTATACAGTGTTGCACTACTTATAACCCTTATAAAATGCTGTGAAACAGGAATTAATTTAAGTAGGTAAACTAGCCTAAATAACAGATAATGATAGAATCCAACCAACCCTTCCAGTCATGCATCCATGCGAGCAAGCGCACACACACACACACACACTAGTTCCTCATGGGGATGTCTTTCAAAGCAGGCTCAGTCTCATAATTCCTTGTATTCTTTGCAGACATTCTTCATTTAAGCTGTGTGTCAGACATAGTTAAGTTGTATTTAATCTTTTCCTTTTGCTTTCCATTTAGCTACATCTTTAGTTCACCAAGCAGTTCATTCCAGGCTTGCCTTACACTGTGGTCTATACAACTAGGTTGTGATTCACAAAAGAAGGGAGAAAAATTATGTGGTGTGACTTGGTAAGTTTATTTATATTTATTTATTTTTCTTTTCTGGTAAGTTTCTTAAATTTAGCAAAAAGAAAGTATGGTGCTTTAAATCACATGTGCATCATTAACATATCTGATTTGAATGTTTGGGCCCTAGCTGATGGCAATTTGGGAGGTGGAGCCTTGCTGTAGGAAATGTGTTTCTGTGATAGGTTTTGGAGTGTTATAGCCAGCTCCCCATTGCCCAAGCTCACCTCACTTTCATTTTTATTTTTAATTCTATTTTACTTAATATCCATGTACATTGCATTTTTATGTTAAGCATAAAGAGTTATTTCCCTGTCATTACTGATAAATTAATTATAACTATTATAACATATTACAATTATAAATGTTTATGGGCATATGAGTTGCTTAGTTTTAAGGCAAATAAATTTTACCTCAATTACTATTAAACTAGATAGTCAGAAGAGTATAATATTGTTCATGTAATATTGAAATGCTTGTCTCCAGCAGCTTTGAATAATTCCTCTTTTGTTTAAATTGTTTTAAACTCTCTAACTACCTTGCTACTACTATTCAGGTACTTTGACACAAATTTATTTTTATCTTCCATGTTCAATGTAGCAGCAGGTATAATTGGTAGGTCACATCACAAAAAAATATATATATAAATACATTAGATAATAGACTGAACTTGAAGTACCTTTCAAATAATTAACTTGAATAGTGCTCTTAGCATTCTGAAGAACTGAATAATTAAATATAATTATATAAATAATTAAATAGGTCTGTATTATTATCCCCATTTTATAGATGGAATCATAGGTACAAGGATATTAAATAATTTGCTGGAACACACAGATTTAGTTAATAGCTGGGATAAATTGAGAGGAACACTCAAAATTTGCATTATGAGAAAAACTTCAGCAGAAATTTCTGCTCCATCTGAACTCTACATGGAAAGCTAAATTGAAATTATCACTGCTCTCATTATTAATATTCATTTAGAATCAAAAATATGCTAGGTATTAAAGGATATACAGAATGAGATAAAACCCCTTGGCCCCAGGCCCACTATATATTTAATTCTCTCAACTTATTACTACATTCAAATGGATGTTTTATCACCTTAATTATTTTCAAGAAATGGCATCAATAGCAAAGAATCTTGTGAGTCTAATTGCTAAAGAAAATATATCGCTTATTTGCCAAAGTGGTACTAACATTTCTTATTATAAAAATGCAGACAGAATTTGAAAATGCAAGGTAGGCCTAAATTTAACTAGGGATTGCATCTGTTAGCTGGATAGCCCTTTCATCAAGGAATTAATTGAGGTTGTGTTCATATACCAACACAAAATTAAGTTATACTTTAAAGATTTATTTTCATCCTATATGGTACTTCGCTAGCCATACTTCATTTTCTGTAAATAATCATGTCAAATAATTGTTAGGCAATATTCCTAGTATTTTACATGAATAAAGGCTCTGAAAACAATAAACTTAACAACACAGTTTCATAATACATACATAGCTGTTCTTCAATACAATTAATTTTAATTCCATAATTTGAAAAATAATTAGACATGATTTATTTGTATTTTAATTGTTAACAATTATTAAAATTACTGATATATATATATATATATGATTTTGTGTTTCAACTCATCTTCCTGCCTTTGTGGGTTGATTTAAAAACTTCTTGCTCCCAGCCAGGTGTGGTAGTGCATACCTTTAATCTTAGCACTCAGGAGGCAGAGGTAGGAGGAACACTGTGAGTTCCAGATCAGCCTGTGCTAGAATCAGATCTTACTTCAAAAAAAAAAAAAAAAAAAAAAAAAAAGTCTTTGCTCTGTAATCTTGAAAGTTGCACATTCTGTTATTTTATAGCATACTTCAATGTATTAGTTGAAATCAAATTGTTTTTGCTTACTATTTAACTATATGGTCATACCACAATTTTTTCACTATTTTTTTATAAATTAACTTTTGATTATTTCAAAACTTTTAGTATAAAAATTCTGAGATAATCATCTGTATAAACATTTACCTGCATATTTTCATAGCTATCTTATTATTTCTAGAGTACAGAAGTGTAATAATGTAATGGTGATATCAGAAATCATATACATTTAAATACTTGATATATATTTCTAAATACTGCTCAAAAGGTGCATCTGTATTAATACTGACACACGAATAGATGGGCATACTAGTGACCTTTTTTGTCATTGCTAGTCCTCAGTCCTCTTCCTTTTAGACATTAATTGTTAACTACACCATGAAGTGACGTTTGTCTTACTATTAGATACATTATTTTAACTGTTTTTTTTTTTTTGTGGCAATATATATCCTATTAATGATACTTGTGTTTAACAATTTTCAGCATTAGATTGTGTTGACAGTTATTCATATATGTGTGTGTGTGTGTGTGTGTGTGTGTGTGTGTGTGTGTGTGTGTGTGACAGCCCCATTTATATAAATCTGACCAGCAGAGGCTCCCCTGCTGGCAACATGGCTCAGAACAAAGAGGCCTCTGCTCCCTCCCTTCCAACACAGTTACATTCCTCTGCTTGCTCCCATGCCATATAGGGAAACAGTTCAGCTCCAGGTTGACATGTCATCCCCATTACCCTGTGACATTGAGGATTTGTTTATGATCTGGACCAGCAGACTAAAGGAAGACTGCCCCCTGCTAGCCAACAATTGGTCCCCTAGGGGCCTTAGCTGTGACCTTACCTGGCTGCCAGTGAGGCTTCTGTACTTGCCCTGCTCCCTTCAGGGTGGACTGAAACAGTTCTCCAGGAAGCCTCCAGGCCTTCAGTGCCGGATTGGGCTTGCTGAGGCCCCATGTGCACTGAGCAGCTATGGCCATATAGGACCTGCAAACAGTTCTAAGCTCCTTTTTGACATGTCCATTCTGTTCCCTGACTAATACACGGGCCTTTTAAAATGCCTCCATCTTAAGTCCCAGGTGTGACTTCCCTGGCCTCGCATCTAGAGACTGGTGACCCTCGCCCAAAAGCTATGCCAATAAACCTGAACTAGCTTTATTGATCTGGTCTGATCTGGTTCTTCACGTCAGTCAAGCCTTTCACTTGGTGCTGAAACACAGGAGAGGCTGAGCCCTCAGTCCCAAGGGGTTGGGCCCTCGGTCAACTGGGAGCATCTTCTCTCCTGGCTGTGGATCTGACACATTCGGTAGCATTCTGATTCAGGGTAAGTTGCCTGTTTTTAGCATCCCCATTCCCGGCCTGTGTCCAAAGAGGCAGCCAGGCCAGGATAAGGATTTTTTTCCAATGCCAGGCAGCAGGGTACCTGCATTGCTGGTAGACAGCCCCCCCCTTAGGATTACCCACCCTCTCACTGTTTGGGCCCAGACCATTGTGAGGGACACCTTTCTCTGGTCTATGGCCCCCAGCTTTAAAGCCTCAGCTTTAAAATGGGTAACTCCAAATCAAATGTCCACCCTCAGTCACTGCTGGGCTGTCAGTCACAAAACTCATCTAAATTGGAGCTCTCCTTAACCAGTAAGCTGAAACACCTGATATTTTATTCTCACAAAAGTTGGCCTTTTACAAGCTCAACAACCAGTAGCACTGGCCTTCGGAGGGTACTCTGGATTTGAATGAAAATTTTTGTTGCCACACTGGCAAATGGTCTGTGCTTCTTATGTTCAGGCTTTTGGGGAACTACCTTCTCTCTCATCCTTTTCTCTGTAGCCAATGTTCCACGGCTCAGGTTCTCCTAGCCAGAATAGACAAGCCAATAGACCGATCAAAACCACAGGAACCATAGGAACCACAGGTTCTTGAACACGAGTCTTCAGCACTAACTGAACTCCCAGAACCCTTGGCTCTACCACAACATGGTCCTCCCAGCAATTCCCAGCCTTCTCCTTGTTCTCCCCCTCCTGCTGCCTCCTCCAACCCTCCTTCCCTCTTCACCCCTTCTTTCCCTACTCCTGCTCTGATTTCTCCTTCCCTATATCCGACTTCTCCCTCAATCATGGCTTCCCTTCCAAACCTCCAAGGCCATTACCCTTCCTTCCCCTTTCCCCTTTCCTCTTCCCCTCAGGCCCTTCTATGGCCGTTGTTCCCTCCTCTGCCCTATCCACCATAATCTGCCTCCTCTTCCACTCTCTCTCCCCTCTTCTCTTCCAGTTCCAGCCTTTCCCCCAAAGCCTCGGCCGATTCGCCAGGACTCTTCCCCATGCCCTCAACACCCCTTCCCTCAACCTTGTCTTCCCTTGCACAACCCCACCCGACTCATCCAGTTCTCCTCCCCATGCTTCCCAACCACTACCTGCCCATTTCGTCAGCTCCTGAGATTCCTAACCCATCTGACCCCTCTCCAATCACCTCCCATACCCGGTCCTGGCAGTCTTATTGCCAGCATCCTCCCCCTCCTGGAAGTGGCAGGGGCTGATGGAACTGCCTGGGTACATGTTCCGTTTTCTCTCCAGGACCTATCCCAAATCAAAAAAAAAAAAAAAAAAAAAAAAAAAAAGCCTTGGCTCTTTCTCATCCAACCCAACTTCCTATATTAAAGAATTCCGATACCTCACTCAGACCTATAGCCTAATCTGGCATGACTTACATGTTATTCTTTATTAAAAATATTTTACATTTTATTTTTATTTATTTATTTGACAGAGAAAGAGGGAGAGAGAACAAGAGAGAATGAGCACTCTAGGGCCTCCAGCCACTGCAAATGAACTCCATATGTGTGCACCCCATTGTGCATCTGGCTCACATGGGTCCTGGGGAATCAAACATGGGTCATTTGGCTTTGCAGGCAAATGCCTTAACTGCTAAGCCATCCCACCAGCCCTTACATGGTCTTAAATGCTTGAGAAGAGGCAGCTGAGTCCTCCTGACAAGCTCAGATGGTCTTCCTGCAGGGGGGGGATAAGGGAGTGTTCCTTAGCTCCATCCTGCTGGGTCCACCCCATCAGGGTCCTGCTTCACATGTCACCAGGAAGGCCATTGGGCCCATAAGTGCCCTAATCTACCACCACCCACTAAGCCATGACTTATATGTCAACCACTAGGTCACTGGAAGTCAGACTGCCAATGTGTGGGCTTGTCTTCCATGCTGGGCCATGGAGGTCCAGCCCCACAAAGTGAGGTTCTCCAAACTCTCCCAGAATTAGATCTTCTTGGGTTGGCAGAGGACTGACAATGCCCAGACTCAGAGACTCCCATTACCCTCACCAAGCCCAGGGTAAAGCTCTAGGTAGCAGGTAAATCCATCACCTTTCTGGTGGATATGGCACTGAGCCTTTTCTGTTTTGCCTGCCCACTAAGGCCCTAGCATCCCTTCACCCATCTCTGTTACAGGAGTTAATGGGGTTCCCTCCTTCCCACCAAAGACCCTACCTCTCCCTGCGTATTGGCTGGGTACCTTTTTTCACATTCATTTTTATTCATGCCTGACTGGCCAGTAACCCTACTAGGCCAAGACATTCTCAACTGCTTTAGGGCCACACTCTAACTATCCTCTCTGCCTCCCTGGAAATACATCTCCTTCTTCCTCTAATAGCTTCTCAAACCTCCACTCCCACCTGTCATATTCCTCCCAGACCCAGTTGATCTCCAAGTATGGAACATCTCCACTCCCATAATTGCCACACATCATCAACCTGTCCTTATCTGTCTCAAAGATCCTTTCTCTTTACCTTTTCGACCTCTGTTTCCCATTTCCAAAATACAC
Source organism: Orientallactaga sibirica (assembly GCA_036365145.1). Classification (NCBI taxonomy): domain Eukaryota; kingdom Metazoa; phylum Chordata; class Mammalia; order Rodentia; family Dipodidae; genus Orientallactaga; species Orientallactaga sibirica. The sequence continues at coordinate 61,810,414 of JAEOAD010000001.1, forward strand.
CACCTTGGGCTCAAACCTATCATCACCGTCTCATGTCACAAGGCCTCCTTATACCTACTGACTCACCATTTAACACTCCCATCCTCCCCATATGCAAGCCCTCTGGTGCTTATCACTTGGTACAAGAGCTCCAATTAATCAAGGAGGCAGTTGTACCCGTTCACCCGGTAGTAACTAACCCTTATACCCTCCTGTCTCATATCACATCCAACACCACCCACTTTATAGTCTTAGACCTCAAAGATGCATTCTTTACAGTCCGCTTCCACCCTGACTCACACTTCCTTTTCACTCTCACTTGGGAAGATCTTGACACCTGTTCCTCCAGACAGCTTACCTGGACAGTCCTCCCCAGGTCTTCTGGGACAGTCCCCATTTTTTTGGCCATGCCTTGGCCAGGGACCTCTCCACATGCAGCCTTGAACCTAGCACTGTCCTGCAGTATGTAGATGATCTTCAAGTCTGCAGCCCATCCCTCCTTCTGTCCGAACAAGCCTTGACATCCCTCTTCAATTTTCTTGGTTCTAAGTGCTATAGAGTGTCTCCCTCCAAAGCTCAATTTTGTTCTCCTAACATAACCTACCTGGAAGTCCAGCTCAGTCCCAGCTCAAAGGCCTTAACAGTTGATAGGATCCAAGCTTCCTGTGACCTCCAGCCTCCAGAGAACACAGATCAAACCCTCTCTTTCTTGGTTCTCATGGGAGATTTTCACCATTGCATTCCTAACATCGCTGTCACAGCTAAACTGCTATATTGGGCAGCAAAAGACATACTACAGGGCCCCTTTCCCTCCCTACTGTAGTCTGTCACCATTTCTCACTGTTATGTGCTGTTCTCTTGACAGCCCCAGCTCTGGCTCTCCCAGATCCCTCCCGAACATACCACACTTTTACTGATGAAAGATCGGGAACGTCGACAGGTGTCCTGGCCCAGCCTATTGGAACCACACACTGGGTAGTGGCTTTCTTGTCTAAGCAATTAGATTCCAGTGTGCAGATGGCAGCCCTGCCTATGGGCCCTGGCGGCTGTGGCAGAGCTGACCAAAGAGGCCCTCAAGATCACATTACTTGAACCCATCACTGCCTTCTCTTCTCATCGCCTGATAGATCTCCTAAGCCATTCCTCTCTTTCCCTTCTTGGACCTTATGGGTGCAGACCTTTCATCTGCTCTTCTTGGACAACTCTCAGGTCTCTCTAGCAACCTGTTCCACCCTCAATCCAGCAACGCTCCTCCCTTCTTCCCCCTCCCCAGGGACCCCCTCTCATTCATGCCCTAAAGTAGTGGAAGCCCTCCCCTCCATTCTGCTGGGCCAGGTCTCTAAGACATGCCCTTCACATCACCTCAATTAGTCCTCTTTGTAGACAGAAGCTCCTCAGTTGAAAGTTCAGGAAACCGACAAGCAGCCTATGCTATGGTCATGCCTACTGATATTCTAGAGGCTGCTCACCTGCCAATGGGCACCACCTCCCAAAAGGCTGAACTAATCACACTAACTAGGGCCCTATATATCTCAAAAGGCTTAAGAGCTAATATCTATACAGATTCTAAATATGCTTTCTCTATAGCTCACACTCATTCAGTCCTGTGGAAGGAGAGAGATTCCTCCCTACTAAAGGCACTCCAGTCATTAACGGGCCCCTCATAGCCAAGCTTCTGGAGGCTCTCTAGCTCCCAGCAGAGGTGGCCATTATCCACTTCCAAGGACACCAGACCTCTAGAGATCCAGCAGCCCAAGGCAATGTCGGGGCTGACACTGTAGCATGAAAACTAACCCTGTTACCTCCCCCCAACACAGGATGAATCTGTCTCCTGTCCCTAGCATACCAACCCAATTATTTGCCAGAAGAGGAAAATGAACACTTCAGAAAGGGGGCCACAGAAGATAGGGATGGCTGGATTTTTTAAAACAGTTGGCTAATTCTCCCCCGGGAACAGGACACTACAATTATCTCTGACATTCGCCAAACTTTACACATTGGACCTAAAGCCCTTTACAGATTCCTGCAATCCCTGCTGGACACCAATGGCCTCCAGGCACACATCTCACAGGTCCAGTCCATCTGCCAGATATGTGCTCAAGCCAATCCACAAGGGGGCCTACACCTTCACCAGCCCCTGCACCAATTATGGGGACATCAACCAGGTGAAGACTGGCAGATAGACTTTATCCACATGCTACCCCACAAAACTCTGCTATCTCCTTACTTAAGTTGATACTTTTACAGGCTGGATAGAGGCTTCCCAACTTTCAAGGAGACTGCTGATGTCATGGCCTGGGTACTTCTAAAACACATCTACAGAGATTTGGGGTCCCACTGACCATCCAGACAGACAATGGCCTGGTCTTCACTTCTAAGATTGTCTCACAAATATCGGAGGCACTCAACACATCCTGGAAACTAAACATCCCTCATCTTCCTCAGTCATCAGCTAAAGTATAATGGGCCAATGGTCTTATTAAACAGCAGCTCACAAACTCTCTATTGAAGTTAAGCTGCCCTGGCCCTCCCTTCTTCCTGTTGCTCTAACCCACTTATGAGCTGCCCCTCACTCCCCCACTGGGCTCAGCTCTTTCAAGTTACTGTATGGGAGACCATTTCTACTCTGTAATCACCTTCCTGCCCAACCCCGCTGGTTAACTACATCCCCTACCTCTTCCTTTTGCGGTCCCTTCTCTGCTCACACGCAGATAGATCCTGCCTGCTCCAGTAACCAACCACCCAAAAGGAATGACCCGTACTACCTCAGATCCTATTTCACCTGAGGATCAAGTGTATATCAAGCAGCTTGGCTCCAGACCTCTTGAACTCAGGTGGAATGGACCCTACACTGTGATCCTCACCACCCCCTCAGCAGCTAATCTTCTGGGACACTCCTGCCAGTACCATACCTCCAGGCTCAAATGAGCTCCAGGACAAAATGACTGGTGTGTACAGCAAACAGGTCCTACCTCCCTTAGATTCTCAAGCCATCCTGCTCTTACATAACCTAGCCCCCACCCTCTGGGCTTCTGACTACACTTCACCTCCCTGTGAGTTTCAATGTCATGTTTGTATCTTAGATGATCAGGGACAACAGATTGTCCTACACAATTACACTTTGTGTCCTTTTAATTCCTTCAATGAAGTCCGCTTAACCTTTGATGCTATCTCTACATGCCACCACCAAAGTTCCAGTGAAGGAACCCGGAAAGTGAGCCCCATATACCTTTGCTTTCAACAGGATCAAATCTCCTTGAATTGTCAAGATCCCGGGGGATGGGATGGCTGCCCCTCATAGTCATAAAATTACCACTCTGTCAGGGGGATTTGGAAACCTATCACACCTCTGTCATTATTCCAAGATAACGTTGCATACACTATGCCTGCATTAGAACAACCAAAAAGCCTGACCTGGGATCAGTGGCTGGATCAATGGAAAAATGTCATCTTTATCATATGAAATCCCAGTTCCTGGCAGAGCCACATAACAGCAATCAGACTCTACTAGTCTTCTGGGTCAGATGGGATGGGTAAGATCAAAATAATCAAAACCCTTCAACAGACCAGGGCTCAAAACACTTTGGCAGTCCTCAGTCAGACTGGCCATGGCACTTCTCTATCCTTACAGCGCCTCCACTCTTCCCTCCACTACTCTTGGGAAACAGTCCTCTCCGTGTCCTTGGCACTCTTACAAAACTACACGTCTCTAAACTCCACCACATGTTTTCTTTGTTATGCACTCCACAGACCAGCTTTTGTTCCTCTTACCTTAATGACCAATGTCACCCCATACAGTTGCCCAAGAACTCCCATTTCTTCCTCACTGTTCATGCCCCCATACCTCAATATCTCTGAATGTTGGGCTCCAGCCCATACAAATCCATAACCTTGTCTCGGTCTTGTCCCTGTCCCTGGGTACATTGTTCCTCTGCAACTCATCACTCTGCCACTGTGTCTCCCCTCACTGGAAAGCCCCATGCATCCCATTCACCCTGATCCCCAGCCTAACAGTCTATACTAAGGGAGAATTAGACTCATATTATCAACAATATTCAATTACCCCGGGATTGCTACAAAGATGAATAAGAGGAGCTACACTGGCAGTATGGGTTGGGGTTAGATTAATCACATCAATCACAGCACTGGGCCTGGCAGCAGGAGGCCTAGGCCATAGCCTGATGACAGCCCGACACTTTTCCCAACAGCTAACTGACCTAACTGGAAGGCTCACAGACACAGTCGAGACCACTGTGATAACCACACAATCCCTACAGCTCCAACTGTCGCTGCTGACACAGGTAACCCTACAAAACAGGAAGGCTATAGACCTACTAACTGCAGAAAATGGGGGAACGTGTCTCTTTCTAAGGGAAGAATGCTGCTACTATATAAATGAATCGGGCCTGGTGGAGACCTGAGTAGAAACACTCCAGACACTGGGTGAAGACCTCAAGCACCACTTCACTAGCCAGGCATCCTCCCTGGGCTGATGGCAATCCACGTCTTTACCCTGGCTAGCCTCACTTATGAGCCCAGTTTTAATGATTTGTCTTTTTCTTCTAATAGCCCCTTGCCTCCTCTGCTTCCTCCAGGAGCCTATCCTGGAAGTTTCCAGGGTGGCAGTCAACCAAATGCTCCTACACTCACACATTCCCTTGAACACTACCAGACAACTTCCAACTCCCCCTCCCCCACATCATCCCCGACAAGCTTAAAGTCGCCAGGTCTTGAAATTCTTTCCACTGATCTGTTAATTCAACAAATCTTGGATCAGTGTCATAGCTATGAGAGAATGAGCAGCAGAAAAATGCAGTAATTACAAGCTCTGGGTTTTAATGGTCTACAATCTACTAAATATTAAATGTGTATTCAAACAATTACAGAACAAGGTCTAAGGACATCTATGCCATATAGGAAACAGGTACGATGCTCCTTACAGAAACCTGAGGAGACAATGATGACATATTACATGTGGTGAGGTGGAGTGGGAAGTGTAGAATTAAAGGAGAAACACAAAAATAACACAAATCTATTTCTGTTCACTTATATCATAAATCAAGTTCTCCAACACATTATTACCTTTGCACTATAAACTCATCCCCAGAAAATTCAGTGTATAACTTACCTGTAATGGTACATATATATGTCACACTATTAATTATGGATTTACTCATATTAAAAGTGTAAATATGGCAGATCTATATTTAGCTGTCCCAGGAACCTCCACACTGATTTCCACAGTGGCTGGACCAGATTGCATTCCCACCAACAGTGTAGAAGGGTTCCTCTTTTTCCGCATCCTAGCCAGCATTTATATTCATTTGTTTTCATGATGGTAGCCAATCTGACAGGAGTGAAATAGAATCTCAAGGTAGTTTTAATCTGCATTTCCCTGATAACTAGGGATGTAGAACATTTTTTAGGTGTTTATATGCCATCTGTATTTCTTCTTCTGAGAACTCTCTATTTAGTTCCATAGCCCATTTTTTAACTGGGTTGTTTGATTTCTTATTATTCTGTTTTTTGAGTTCTTTGTATATTCTGGGTATTACTCCTCTGTCAGATGTATAGCTGGCAAAGATTTTCTCCCATTCTGTCTGTAGATTGTCTTTTTGCTCTATTCACTGTGTTCTTTGCTGTACAAAAGCTTTGTAATTTCATGAGGTCCCAGTGGTTGATTAGTGGTTTTATTCCCTGAGCAATTGGGGTTATATTCAGAAAGTTCTTGCCTATGCCAATATGTTGAAGGGTTTCCCCTAACTTTTCCTCTAGCAGTTTAAGAGTTTCAGGTCTGATATTAAGGTCTTTGATCCATTTGGACTTGATTCTTGTGCATGGAGAGAGATAAGGATCTATTTTCATCTTTGTGCAGATGCCTATCAGTTTTCTCAGCACCATTTGCTAAAAGAGGCTATCTTTTCTCCAATGAGTATTATTGGCATTTTTGTCAAAGATCAGGTGGCTATAGCTACCTGGACTTACATCAGGGTCCTCTATTCTATTCCATTGATCTACATTTCTGTTTTTGTGCCAGTACCATGCTGTTTTTGTTACTATGGCTCTGTAATATAGATTAAAATCAGGTATGGTGATACCACCAGCCTTATTTTTGTTGCTCAAAATTGTTTTAGATATCCTAGGTTTTTTGTGCTTCAAAATGAATTTTTGGATTGTTTTTTCTATTTCCGTGAAGAATGCTGTTGGAAATTTGTTGGGGATTGTATTAAATGTATAGATTGTTTTTTGTAGAATTGCCATTTTCACAATATTGATTCTTCCAATCCAAGAACAGGGGATGTTTTTCCATTTCCTAGTGTCTTCTGCAATTTCTAGCTTGAATGTTTTAAAGTTCTCCTTGTAGAGATCCTTCACATCCTTGGTTAGTTTTACCCCAAGGTACTTTTTTTTTTTTTTTGATGCAATTGTAAATGGGAGTGATTCTCTGATTTCATCCTCTGTGTGTTTGTTGTTAGCATATAGGAATGCTACTGATTTCTCTGTGTTTATTTTGTATCCTGCTACATAGCTATAGGTGTTTATCAGCTCTAACAGTCTGCTGGTAGAGGCTTTAGGGTCCTTTATGTATAGAATTATATCATCTGCAAATAATGATAACTTGATCTCTTCCTTTCCAATTTGTATCCCTTTTATGGGTGTCTTTTGCCTTATTGCTATGGCTAAGACTTCCAGTACTATATGAAATAAAAGTGGGGACAATGGACACCCTTGTCTTGTACCTGATTTTAGTGGAAAAGCTTCAAGAATTTCTCCATTTAGTATTATGTTGACTGTGGGTTTGTCATAAATAGCCTTTATTATGTTAAGATATGTTCCTTCCATTCCCAGCATCTGTAGGACTTTTATCATGAAGCGATGTTGGATTTTGTCAAATGCTTTTTCTGCATCTAATGAGATATCATGTGATTTTTGTCCTTCAGTCCATTTATATAATGTATTACATTTATCAATTTAGATATATTGAACCATCCCTGCATCTCTGGGATAAAGCTTACTTGGTCAGGGTGAATGATCTTTCTAATATATTCTATTCTGTTTGCCAATATTTTGTTGAGAATTTTTGCATCTATGTTCATGAAGGAGATTGGTATGGAATTTTCCTTTTTTGTTCTATCTTTGTCTGGTTTTGGGATCAGGATGATGTTGACTTCATAGTAGGAGTTTGGTAGGGTTCCTTCCTCTTCTATTTTATGGAAAAGTTTAAGAAGGATTGATGTTAGTTCCATAAAGGTCCGGTAAAATTCAGCAGTGAACCCATCTAGGCCTGGACTTTTTTTAGTTGGGAGATTTTTTATAACTGCTTGGAACTACATGCTTGTTATATGTCTATTTAAGTGGTTAATCTCATCTTGACCCAGCTATAACACTCCTAGGCATATATCCTAAAGACTCATCTCACTACCTTAGAGATACTTGCTCGACCATGTTTATTGCTGCTCTATTCACAATAGCTAGGAAATGGAACCAACCTAGATGTCCCTCAACTGATGAGTGGATAAAGAAGATGTGGCATATTTACACAATGGAGTTATACTCAGTGGTAAAGAAAAATGAAGTTATGAAATTTTCTGGAAAATGGATGGATTTGGAAAGGATTATACTTAGTGAGGTAACCCAGGCCCAGAAAGCCAAACATCACATGTTCTCTCTCATATGTGGATCCTAGCTACAAATGATTGGACTTCTATGTGAGTAAAAATAAAACTCAGTAGCAGAAGCCAGTAAGCTGGAAAGGGGATACAGAGGGAATAGAAAGGGAGGGAAGGGGACTTAATAGGATGGTATTGTATATATGTAAGTAGAAGAGCAGATTAATTGGGAGTTAAAAGGCCAGGGGAAGAGGTCAGGGGAAGAGATTGAGTAAAGGAACAGTGGGGGTGGGGGCTAGCCAAAATCTAAGAGGATATAAAAAAGTCATATAGAAACATATTTTTCTGGACAATGGAACACTCAGAAGCTATAGATTGTTACTAGAAAATTTTCAGTGCCAGGGATGGGATACCTTCCAGTGAGTTGTTGGCCAGGGAGATCACAGATAGAAAGGGAACATTTTTGGCTAATGGTTTCCCACCAGGAATAGATGGTAAGACCCTATTGCTGAAGACTACACATACTTGGGTGGCAAGTTCACTGAGAAAACCTGCTGGAGCTGAGCTGAAAGCCTCCTCCCTATGGACCAGCTGACAGAAAGCTGGAAAAAGCTAAGCTGCATGCAGTTGAATGGGAGAGAGAAAACACCAGTGAAGGTACTCAACAGTGAACACTGCAAGCTTTAAATTTGGCCAGCTAGGCCAAATGAGCCAATGGATGCAATAGTGATATGTCTGTTATGGGAGAAACCAACTGCTCTCTAATTGGACTGGAGGCCTGCTCCATGGGAGGGAACACATCCCTGATATTGAAAATGTATGACAGGGGTAGTCATGAGCCCTAAGGGTGTAATGTCTGCTGGTGTCTGAGTAAATGTATATACTATGCTCACCAAACCACTCAGTAAGCACTTCTCTTAAAGTCCACACCTATATATTAATGCTACACTCACTTTTGGTTAGAGAAGCTTCTCTTTTCAGATGGTGGTGTCCTTGGAATAACTCAGAAGGCACCATGGTGCTGAGAAGAAGTGTCAGAGGAGTGCTCAGCACTGGAACATCTCAAACCTACCTTCTAAAGCTCAGGGTCCATTGTGGGAGGGGGCTGGAAAGAATGTAAGAGCCAAAGTAAGAGGAGGACTCCTTACAATATGCTCCTCCAGACACAAAATGGCCTGGATATCCATGACCTCACAGTGCCTGACACTACCTACATAAGACCATCATAATAGGAGGAAAAGATCATGACATCAAACTGAAAAGAGAGACTGATTGAGGGGGCAAAGGATATGATGGAGAGTGAAGTTTCAAAGGGGAAAGTGGGGGGAGGGAGGGAAGTACCATGGGATATTGTCTACAATTTAAAAAGTTGTCAATAAAATAAATAAATAACAACAAACAAGTGTAAATATTGCTATGTTATACATCCTTTGTGTATGGCTTTTCAAAATAGAAACAATTTCAAATATATGCCACATTCTACCACATAGAAAATAATAATTTTAAGAGAATGTACCTAATATAATACATACATCAAAATAACACAACTAAAATTTATTTTCATTGTATTCCAGCTAATTTTATGAAAAATATTTTCAAATGTACTAAAGTGTAGTAAGCATAATTAAAGAAAATTTATTTATATAATGTTGAGTGAGAAACATTGCTCATTATTTACTTTCATTTGATGTGAGCAAATATCTCTAATAAGCAAACTGGGGACAGAAAGGGAACATTTTTGGCTAATGGTTTTCAGGGATAGCTTCATGGTCAGATTTGCATGGTATTAGGACCTGAGGCCAGCCTATCACTCCAACCAGCAAGAATCAGAGAGCAAAAAGAAAGTGGGGCCATGCTATAAAGCCCCATGCTCTGACCTCAGAGACTCACTTTCTCCAGCATAGCTTTACTTCATCAAGGTTCCACAACCTTCCCAAACAGCCACTGTCAGTAAAACAAGTATGAATCTATCAGAGGGCATTTTATATTCAGAACTAAAATATCTCATCTCTGACCCCTATAGGCTCCATAGCCATCTATGGTTGGAAAATGCATTCAGGCCAACTTCTAAAGTCCCTATAGCCTTTACCAAACCCAACTCTGTTCAAAAGTCCAAAGTCTAATTTGAGACTCAAATCAGTCTCTTAACTGTGGGCCCTATAATATCAAAATATACATTACATATAATAGCATAGAATAAACATTTGCGGGTCTTTACCATTTCCCAGGGTCATTGGCGAGGGAGGGAGGAGTTGGGGTTGGAGCAGCAGGTGAGTGTGATGACATGACAGGAAATGAACACCTGGGAGACCATCTGATGGACAGCATTCATTTATTAAAAAAGGGAGTGGGTTTATAAACACTTGGGGAAGGTTGAGATGGCACATACAGACTATATGGTGACCGGATGCATAGTTTATGGGTTGCTGTCTAAGTGGCAGAAGAACTAGTTACTTCAAGCTATGGGGGAGGAGCTGAGAGATAGCTACTGAGAGCTGTGGGGGGAGGAGTTGAGAGAGAGATAAGGGAAATGGCAGAAAGCTGTGACTTCAAAGCTGTGGAGTGAGAGAGATGGTGGAAAGGCTATGTGATTTCAGCCACATAAGGGTCTCTTGGACAGCTAGCCACAAGGTCAAGAACTGTGGGGGGCAAAGTCTGACTTATGGAGTGGTCAAAACCTCTTGGGGTCCAGGGGAGGACCTCCCCAGTTCTGCCCACTCTGGGTGATGACAGGGCACACTACAACCTACAATGTAGGGAAGGCCAGTCACCATCGCCAGGGACTCCTGACGATAGGGCCAGTTGCAATCCCACAGCCCAGGGTCCCCAGCCATGTCCAACAGTTCAGGCCAGCCTCCTCACAGTCCCAGCCTGTTTTCAGCAATGCCCAACAAACATTCCCATTCCAAAAGGGAAAAATACCAAAACCCACAGGGCAAACATGCAACCATGTAGCTCCATTTCTGGTATATTGGAATTGTGATGAAAATACCTGGTTTTAAAAGAGTTTGTATATCTCTGCTCTTCCAGATCTGTGTTTACCATTCACACATCCTTCCTGTGATCCAGACTTCCCCAATATTCTTGGGTCTCTATTGTCACTGTGGCTTCATAATCACAGCTCCACCCAGTGGCCTCTCAGAATTTCCTTGCAGAGAATCCAACACTACCATACATTGCATAGATTCAACATAGATTCTGTACTTTGTTCTTTCATTATAGATCTGAATCAGAACAGTTAGCAAAAATCATGCAAAAGATGTAAATTATTTTTGCCTTGAAAGTTCCTCTACTGATCATGTTAGTCCATTATCTTTAAGTTAAAAAAAAAAAACACGTATTCAGGAAATAGACATAATGCAGCCTGCTTCTTTGGCACAATATAATAAGAAGTGAGTCTAGCCCAGTTCTCAGTAGAGTCCTTGTTCCCCTCAGAAACCTCATGTTGAGAGCCTTTTGAGTTCATGTTTCTCTTGGCCTTTTGGTCTTCAAACTGCCATTAGAATGGGTCGTTTAACACTTCTTAACAGCATTGTTGGGCTTCTCTAGCCCAAAGTTCAAATCTCTTTTCCATTCTTCCTGAAAATAAATTCTAAAAGACTAATAACTGCATGATCAGTTACCAATTTTCTATAATTTATTACTTTCTCATGGCAAAGAACAAATAGCAGCTGTCTCACCAGAAGGCAGGGAGAGATACTGAACAGGAAGTGAAGCTGGGCTATATAGCCTCATTGTTTTGGCGTGGTGGCCCGTTTCATCCAGCAACATTCCACCTCCCTAAGGTTTCAACAACATACCCAAATAGCATAAAGAACTTAGGATCAAATGTTCAAACACATGAGCCTATGGGGGTCATTTTACATTCAAACTGCAACATACAGCTGTTAGCTAGGTGTCTCTCTATGATAAGGGAATATATATATATATATATATATATATATATATATATATATATATAGTCACTAATCAAAGTAAATCAAGGGGCTGGAGAGATGCTTAGAGGTTAACTGCTTGCCTGTGAAGCCTAAGGACCCTGGTTAGAGGCTTGATTCCCCAGTACCCACATAAACCAGATGCTCATGGTGGCACATGCATCTGGAATTTGTTTGCAGTGGCTAGAGGCTCTGATGCACTCATTCTCTCTTTCTCTCTCTCCCTTTCTCCATTTCTAATAAATAAGTAAATAAAAATAAAAAAATAAAAACTCAAAGTGAAACAAAAGATGTATTTCAGGTTGCCATAGCACTGTATATTAATAAAGGGTTAATCAAATCAAATGATGTGTGTAATAAAAATCCATGACATGACAGAGCTAATAAATAATTTCCTCAAATTCTTACTGTAATAAGTAAGATGTCTTAAAGCAAATAAAATATTGTCTTTTTTAGGTAATTAGTTTGTTTCTTGGAGAAGAATTTGAAGCCTTCTATTGCAGCCCTAAAACTTAGATGAGCAGAGACAACCCTGATGTTCTTCGTGACATGTGGTTCTTAGCTGGTAGTATATACAAGTATATATGGAAAATGTGGACAAAACCTACACAGGCAGAACTGTGATGAAAAGAAACATAAAGAACAGAAGGGAGGAATATACAGAAAGGCATTGGGATTAGGGGGAAGAGGGGATTGGGGACAGGAGAGGGGAGGGGAAAGCAACAAAAACAAAATTTCATTTTAAAATGCCAGAATGTGTGATGGCTAAATCTCTGTATGACAACTCAAAATCTCTGTAGAACAACAAAAATAAAATTTTCAAACTAAAAAGAATATAGAAAATAAGTATATCCCATAGAAATATAGCATACTCTTCTTCTTTTACTTTTGTAAGGATTACTATAACAATTCCATTTTGATGGGATGAACTCTTGAGATATTATTCACATCTTTTAAATGAGAAAAGAAAGTCACTTGAGTGATTAAAAAAGGTTAACAATCAAATTTAAATAATTAAACACATGATTGAAAATTAAACTTTATAATCATAGTATAAAACCCCTTATATGTGGCAGTAAAGATTCAAGAGAAAATCATCTTCAAGTGGTGTTTAGAAAAGGCATATCTTTGAAAAGTTGAATAGGTTAGGAAGTTTATACTGAAGACCTAGTAAATGAACAAATCACCATTTACCTAGTTATTTTCCATAGGTTCCTTTTAGCAATGTGCAATAGTAATATAATTACTTGTTTACAGACACATAAGTTAGTTGAAAGAGATAAGTTCATTGACAATAAATATAGGCTAAAATGAAAATCTATGGAGGTATAAAATATTTCTTATATTCCAACATTGTTGTACCCCATTGAGAAGAGCATGCCCATGTCAAACAGATGATGAAATAAGGCTTATAAAAACAAATGAATGGATTCATTGCCTTTCAAATAGAAAATGAAGGAGGAACCTGAAGGGAAGAAGTGGCAGCTGATGGTTACAGGTTCAGAAAGAAATATATATATGAAAGTAGTGGGGCATAAATCCTTTGAAGATGACAGTGATAGGAAGGTCTCATGTTTTTGTTTTCAGCTCATGATATCATTCTAGTCATTCCCACTACTATCCTAAAATAGGATGGTATTTGCATAAGGCAATATCCTTCATGTCAAATATGTCCTTCCAATTTTTTACCTTAGTCTTCATTATTGGAATGATAGCTAGCACTATAGAGAAAATATAGAGAAAAATTACTTCTTACCAGCAATCATTACTTAATGGTGGATAAATCTGTCTAGATTCATAATATATTAGACACCCAGAAAAATGAAATAGTGCTCATAGTTGTAATCATGAATATTGACACTGATCTATGATGTTCACCTGCACAATTCTCACAGGCCTCCACTTCTGAAATGGCAAATCATAACTCTGTCCTTTAATTCATAACATGCAGTTACTTCTCTATCAGCTCCATTGGCTCAGTGTATGACATGCTATACACTCTGGACAGTCCACTCTGTATAGGCACTGCATCCTAACTGATTGGGTCAATGCAGCTCCTGAGCAGTCAAGTTTGGATGTTCTCCTTTGGACCCAACATAACTAGGAAAGATAGTTTATAGTTTATAATTTATTTGTTTTTAATTCGATGATTAATATTTTCCCAGGAAATTCTGTCTTGTATTTTCAATTGTGTCGGAGGCTGACTGCCTTCCACTCATTCTACTGTTCACAATGATTAACAAAGAAGAGGTGATCTGTACCAAGTCTGTCTTCCTCCCTAGAACTAGTCTTTGTTTATGAAAAATTGTAGTTACTTGTTTTGACTCAAAAGGAATAAAGGTGAATTTCCTTCACAATTTGAGAACAGTTCAGCTGTTTTGATGCTGTCTCCATTGACGGTTGATCCTTCCAGTTGTATCCAAGAACACGTAGGAACTCTGCCCAATGTTTTCTCATCCTTGCATAGATATTTGAAGATATATTTAAGGTTTGTTCAAATTCCAACTCTGCTTGTATTTTTCTTCTTAAAAGCATATGTTTATTTAAATATTTGGGGGCAGACACAGAGAGATTTTGTGTGTGTGTGTGTGTGTGTGTGTGTGTGTGTGTGTGTGTGTGTTTCCAGGGACTCTTGCTGCTGCAAATGAACTCCAGATGCATGTTCCACTTTGTATATCTGGCTTGTTGTGGATACTAAAGGATAGAACCTGGGCCCTCAGGCTTTGAAAGCAAGGACCTTTTAACCACTGGACCATCTCCTTAGCCCTACCAGCTGTTTTTTAATAGCCTGTTTTATACTTGTAAATTCTGAGATTGGAAAACATATTTAACCAGTTAATACTCTCAAATTTATCAATATCTGATAATGGAAAAATATTAAAAACTCAGATCTAAACCAAAGCTATAGTGAGAACATTATATATTCTATAGGAGACATTAGAAGGAAAAATAAATTAATTTTAGAATAGAGTAGAACCAATTTACATTTAACTTTAAAAAGTCTGCAACAATTATTTGGGCAATGAAAATGAAGTTTAAAATGGAGTAAAATAAACATTTGATTAAAAAAAAAAGATCCTGGCATTATGAACTTTATAATTAGAAAAAATTAATAGTAACCTGATATTAACTCACTGAAGGAATGATCATGAATGAAACAGAGAAGCTTTTATTAGAATTAAGATTGCTTACATGTCATTAATATGATAATTATTCATGGTGAGAAAATTAATTGCATTTTTACTGAAAGCACATAACATTTAAAAAACAAACTATATTATTGCAAAATGTTATTTGCGAGATTTTTATGCATATTTAAAGTCTATATAAACTTGTTCTTTGAAGAAAATTGCTAAAATGTTCAGTCCACTGTCACCTGAAAGAGGAAGAAGTCGCCCTAATACAATAAGTATGGAATAATTCAAAATACTTCCATATCATTATTTTTCACTCTTATCCAGTACTGATACTTCTCAAAAACTATAAAAAATGCTTCTCTTTGTCAATGTGAAATATATGTCACAGTAAAACGAGTCTACATATCAATGCTTTAAACATAAGATTAAAACCTTAATAAGTATTCAATATCTTTAAAGAACAACCTAATAACTTATTAAATTTGAATATATCATATTCTTCCAATTGTAATTTGAACAAAATATAATTAGGCCTACAGAGTTAATAATACTGAATTATTGAAGGACAAGATAGGAGATAGATGACATTTAATTTCCACCATGGTGCTAACAGACTTCTCCATCCCATACTGTAACTATCTTTCATAGGGCCCAGACCAAATCCATTTTTGCAAATGAATGCTGACATTACGGCATTTACATGTCAAAAATGATTCAAGCTTGATTAAATCCTATATAGCATATTGAATTTCCTAAACTCTGTTTATCTATTTTAAATATTTTATTTATTATTTATTTATATGACAGTGGAGGGGCAGAGAGAAAGAGAGAAAATGGGTGTGCCAGAGACTCTAACCACTGCAAACAAACGCCAGGCGCATGCACCACCTTGTGCACCTGGCTTTATGTGGGTATTAAGGAATAGAACCCAGGTCCTTAGGCTTTGCAGGCAAGCACCTTAGCTGATGAGTCACCTCTCTAGATTTCTGTTTATCCATTTTATATTTGTGCTAATTTGATGAATTCTTTGCTAGAAAAAATATATAGTAAAATAATTCTAAGACATAAAGATTTCTGTTTATCCATTTTATATTTGTGCTAATTTAATGAATTCTTTGCTAGAAAAAATATATAGTAAAATAATTCTAAGACATAAAGATTATTAGTAAATTTCAAGTTGTACTAGATATTCTTTTTTAAAATAAGTATTTATTTATTTGAGAGAGAGAGAGGAGAGAGAGAGCTGCAAGTAGAGGGCACACCAGGGCCTCTAGCCACTGCAAATGAACTCCAGGCATACGCCCCACCTTGTGTATCTGGCTGACTTGGGTTCTGGGTTATTGAACCTGGGTCCTTAGACTTTGCAGGCAAGTGTGTAAACCTCTAAGCCATCTCCCCAGCTTCTGGATAGTATTATCACCAAGAAATTTAGAGTAAATGTGGAAGCTATTTCTGAAGAATTTCAATTTTTCGTTCTGTTAACATGGTGCTTAATCATCTAAATCTTACAAATCAATGGTTTTCCTCTTTTATTTGGCTGCACTTTCAGGCAAATGTATTTTATCATGTTCACAAATTAATAAACACGAGAGATACTCTAGGTATTATCTATATTAATAAGAAGAGCATAGGTCATGCTAGTAGACAAATGTCACACTATAACGTTTTTTTTTGTTGTTGTTGTTTTTTTGTTTTTTTTTGTTTTTTTTTTTCGAGGTAGGGTCTCCCTCTAGCCTAGGCTGACCTGAAATTCACTCTGTAGTCTCAGGGTGGCCTCGAATTCACAGAAATCCTCCTACCTCTGCCTCTCGAGTGCGAGTGCTGGGATTAAAGGCGTGTGCCACCACACTGTAAAGTTCACACTGTAAAGTTTTGTCATCTCAAACCAAGTCTCAACATCTCTTCAAGGCAGCTTTCTCAATGAGTTCATTCAGTGCTTCAGGTGCCTCATAGTTGTGACACCTGTACTTTAATACACACTTTCACAATTCTGTAGAGGAAGAGAACACAATGGGCTGAAAGTGCTACATTTTACTTCAGGTCCTCTGTCATTCTTCAGAGGATCACCCTAACCTTAAGCGGTATATTCCAGATGCAAAATGCACAGCTTAGCAAGCTTTATCTAACCCAATATTTTCCTGTTCTTGCTCACCAAATTGAAACCCAGACTAAGGTCACAAGATTAGCAAATAGCAGACATAGAATCATAGCACTGTTCACGAAGAGTTTCTTCAGTCATGAAAAGTATTAGCCTTGTTTGATACTGACATAGGACATTTTAATATTTCTAGAGGTAAGATTGTCAGAATCTAGTGCATATCATTTAATAGTGTGATAACTTCTGAGTAATCTCAGAATAACAACCACAAACACAGGTAATAATAATTAGTCTGGAGTACCTTAGTAAATATCTAATAGATTAAATATGACTGTGCCTCTACTTCTATTATAAATATCTTTTCTATGTCTCAGAGTCAGACCTGGTCCTAATGACAACTATAGTCCTAACCATCCATATTCATCTGAGTACCCTTAGAAAAATAGATAAATATTACAATGCACTATACATTGGATGAATCTGCTGACATAATGCCCTCATTCTGGGTAAACAAAGGTGGGCAGACAAACTTTACTGTTTCATTTATACTTATGTGGTATGATGACCAGTGTCTATCATTAAGAAGCTCAGCATGCCAACCATAACATAAGTCATAAATAGTGAATTCCAGGCAGATATACATTTCATGGGAATAGTAGAACTGGTAGTCTCATTTCCCAGTCATTATGATGCACAGTAACAGTACTGTGTATAAATTAGCAAATGCATAATGGCTTAATCTATGGACACATTTCTAAAGCTAATGTGTTTCATGGATGCACCTTGAAGAAGGTCATCAGTGGAATGCCATCCCCTTTTTCTATGCTCAGGCCTTAACATTTCAGATCAAAGTAGTGAATAAAGATAGGTATTCTGTTGTTTTCTTTTGTGGTCATTGTCATTGGTTTTGAAATTCATACCTGTGATGGTTAATCTTGTCAAGATACTGGGTCTGTAATCACCTAAGTTATATATCTGGTGGGTCTGTGAGTGCTTCCTCAAAGTGAGCAGCACATTACACTGACAAGGGTGTCCAGATACAAAGAGGCCTGAATAAAACGCAGTGCTGCCTATGGGCCTGCCTTCTCTTCTTGCTGGTGAGTGCATCTATCCCTGTCCCTGCTTCTGCTGGGCTGGTGAAGCAGCCTTTGCTGACATCATGCTCCAACTTGTTCAGCCTTCAGACATGGACTCAAGGCCAGTGATTCCAAGAATCTTCCCACCACACTGTGAGTGGCGGAGGCATCCAGCTTTATGGGCTGAGCAGATTCTGGGTTCTCATCTTCTCCAGCATGGAGGAAAGAGTTGTACAATTACCCAGGCCTACCTGACGTAAGCCATTCTAGTGAGTCCTCTTTTAAAATACATGTACATTCTATCAGCATTGCTCCAGTAGAAAACTCTGTCCAGTAAATACCTAGATAGAGGAGATCAAGATTGTGAGGACACTTATATGACATTTTTGAGTTTCCTTTACCTTAGGTTATGAAGAGTGTCCTATTTAGAGTCTCTTTGAAATTTTCCACTCATATTGACTTCTATTGTTTGGTAAACTTCAGGCTTTCTTTGTCTTTATACTCAGTGTTTCAGTTGTATTTTGGAAAGGAGATGAACAATGTGAAGTTTAAAATAAAAATTGTGCTGGAATAGTTAAATAAACTATGAGTACGATAATAAAATTACCTGAAAGGAGTGTTGTAGAAGGGGCTTGGCAGTTAAGAGCATTTGCTGCAAAAGCTTAAGGGCCTGAGTGGGCTTAAAACTTCCCAAAAGTTCAATTTCTCAGCACCCATGTAGACAATATGGTCATGCACATCTGTAACTCCATTAATTCTATTCTTGTGGGAGCCAAAAGACAAGAGAATTGCTGGCACCTGCTAAGCAAAATGAATAATTAATTAATAAATAAAATAATAAAAAATAAGGTGGAAATGGCAGCTCTGAGAATGACCAAAAAGACAAAAAGGGATCCCCAGTATGTCCTCTGCACATATAAGCACAAAGCATATGCATCTACACACATATGTGCATGCACTACAAACACGTATAAAAAGAAAAATTACTATTGTAAACTATTATAAAGGAAAAGAGATTGCATTTGACTGCATTGAAATGCAGGGCATGAATGACTTTAGAGTTGCAGGGAACTAGTGGAAAATCCTGGAGATTGTCAGGGTGAGGGTGGTCAAGATGAGATTGATCATTGCAATATCAATATTTGCTAATTATCACTTATCAAAGAATATACACTTTTTTCTCCTCCTTAGACTGACCTTTGCTGATAGCTACTCTACAAGGGAATAGCATTCAGGCCCTTGAGGATTTCTGGATTGTAGAAAATCTACATACCCATGGAGGCAAAGGAAGAAGTTATAATTTCAAGTTTGCTGGAGTAAATAAAATATGCAATTGGAAGCCAGGAAGCTGCATTCTGAAAGAAGTCTTAAAGTGTAGTAAACTGAAGAAAGGCCAGGTCTTCTGACAAAGTGACTAGGTCAGAGTTAAAGTGAGGTGTGTCAGCTATGGTGAGGACAGCAGACCAGGGACTACAAAGAAGCATTTATATGTGTTCACTATAAAACCTGCAAAATAAATTTTCTTCTTTCTGAATACTTCTACAACTGAAATTATTCTTGGGAAGAGTAGAAGGGATAGAGGCTCACTATTTTTATAAGGTTCCATAATTTGTAAATTTTGATTTTATTCATTTAAATTATCATTGTATCTCTTTAATTAAAGACTAAAACATAAAGGCATGGGCAAGAACTATTTAATTCAGAACCATGAATCAGTACCAAGAACAAGGACAACATACACACTAGATTTAAAAAGGAGGAGGAAGTTAAGACTCAAAATCTCTCCTTTTTTAACCTTATTATTCTTGGACTCCCTAAGTCATTTCCTTTTTGTTAATTTTGCTTAAGTCTACTTGCAACAGTAAGTTGTTTCCATCTTCTCTTCCCCTTTAAATCTAGTGGAGTCCCTAAAGAAGTAAGGCTCAGCATTGTATGGTCAGTGTTACAGCTGGGGTTGAGTTCACTCCTACAGCCTGCCACAGAGATGGGTGTCTTTCTTAGGTCTCCTGCCAAGTTCATGGCTAGATCCTAGTGGTCAGCATGGAAGTTTTCAAAAAGTACCATGTAACATATGCAGCACACCACTGATCCTTCTAGACTAAAGCCAGGAAAGAAAATACAAATATTAAATAAAGCAGATTTGACAGAAGAGGAATGGCATAGGAAAATAATTAACAGTGATACTGAGAAATGTGCACAATCATTTTTATACCTAAGTAGTGCTGGGAAAGATCAGACTCAAAAGAAATAACATGTGAAACTGTCCACTTATGGAGCTCAACCTTCAGACCAAGACTCTCTTCATGTCTTTAACTTTTACATATGCTATACTTCCTAAAGGAATCTAATACTTGAAAATAATTAAGATATTCAAGTCCATGAACTTATATATATATTTTTAAAATTAGATTCATGAGGGCTGGAGAGATGGCTTTGTGGTTAAGGCACTTGCCTGCAAAGCCAAAGGACCAAGGTTCTATTCTCTAGGACCCAGGTGCACAGAGTAGTGCATGTGTCTGGAGTTCTTTTGCAGTGGCTGGATGCCCTGGTGTGCCCATTCTCTCCCTCTCACTCCCTCCTCCCTATCTCTGCCTCTTTCTCTCTCAAATAAATAAATAAAAATAAGCCTTAAAAATTAGATTCATAAGCGTTATTTTTAAAATAATTTATTTATTTATTTGATAGAGAATGACAGATGGGTGGAAAGAGGCAGACAGACAGAGAATGGGTATGGGTATCCCAGGGCCTCCTGACACTGCAAACTCCAGAAACAAATGCCACTTTTGCATTTGGCTTTATGTGAGTACTAGGGAATTGAACTTGGACCATCAAGCTTTGCAAGCAAGTGGCTTCAACCATTGAACTATCTCTTCAGCCCCAGAAATGTCATATTTTTAATACTGATAAACTATTAACAGATTTCAAATGAATATTTGTCTTCACTATTCATTGTCATAATTTAAAAGAAGCAAAGAAATCTCCAAATCTAGTTTAGAAGTTGTTAATGCCTAAGTCATTTCCCCCTCCTTTTCTTTCCTTCTTTATTACCTCTTTTTACACTTGATAGTAGCATGAAAATTTCCCAATAGAAGCATATGACTTATGGTCTGTGCATACATAATTACTGTTGAAAGTTAAAGCAAAAGTATATAATTCAGAGAAATGGAGCGCTTGACAGAAATAAACAGTTAAGAAAGAAGAAAAGATCTAGCAGATCTAGTCATAGAATCTTAATATAATAATATCAACTGAATGAAAAGCTAATTGAAAGTATTGGATTACAGTAATACAACTTGATATAGCAACTCTTAAATCTATCTTAAGAAAATGTTGAACACAAACATACATAGAGACAGAAAAAAAAAAAAAAACTATCCACTAGGAAAGCACAAAATAATTTGGCAGCCTCATTGAAGGAAGACAGCTACATGGTACACATGATGTGTCAAAGAGTTTAAATAACCCAGCAACTTGGAACTTGGGGATTCTTATTAACAGAATGGAAAAAATTTCATCAAGTTTGAAACATTGTACAAAGGGTGCCAGTAAGCAACAGAAACATATTTCAAACTGTTTATTTTCCTTAAAACATCGC
Organism: Orientallactaga sibirica; assembly: GCA_036365145.1. NCBI lineage: Eukaryota > Metazoa > Chordata > Mammalia > Rodentia > Dipodidae > Orientallactaga > Orientallactaga sibirica. The sequence continues at coordinate 61,831,844 of JAEOAD010000001.1, forward strand.
AATATTAAATTAAAAGAAAATAATTATAATAGTTCTAAAATGTTTATACAAAATAAACCAAAATTAAGAGATAACAACCTTCTCTCAAAGAAGAAAAGCTAAACTGTCATGTAAATGAGTGGATTTCTTTCTTTTTTTTTTTTTTTTTTTTTTTTTTTTGGTTTTGCAAGGTAGGGTCTCACTATGGCCCAGGCTGACCTGGAATTCACTATGTAGTCTCAGGGTGACCTCGAACTCTCGGCGATCCTCCTACCTCTGCTGGGATTAAAGGTGTACACCACCATGCCCGGCTTAATGAGTGGATTTCTAAAAGACAATTTTAGGAGTGTACAAAGTCTAGGGAACAAGAATGTATTGTTAACCTGAAAGAATGATCCCAAGCCTCTCAGAGCCAGCAAGCGGACATCTGTAAGTAAGTAAACCTCAACAAAGTCATACGACTATGGATTAGATAACAATTAATCCAAAAGAAAACCATTTCCACACATGCTACTTTTAATTTTACCCCAGTGTGGAAGAATACCAAAGCAGATATCTTGCCAGGATCTTCATGTGCCATAAGCAGCTATCTGAGCCAATAGCCCAGTTGACAGCAGTACTTCATGTAATATCAATTCTTCAACTCCTGAGTGCTCTACATCGCACAAAAAGTCACAATAATGTTATGTTGCTATAGAAAGCTACCCGACAGCCTAGAAGATTTAAGCTGGTATCCTGAACTCCACTGTTGACTAAATTATTCTGTTGCTTACAGTTATTAATATTCGGACAAAGCCAATTTAGCCAGACAAAAGTTTCACTGCCAAATATTTTTTTAAAGCTCAATACATGGAATAGGAATCGAAAGAGACAGTGACAGTTGCTTGTTTGTAGATTTATCTGCAGCATACAACACAATGAACCATCTAAACCCATGTGACAAATTCCATGATATGATAAATGGCAATCATTACTAGGGTTCATTTGACAATTTTTTTTTTTTTTAAATCAAGGATAAGGCAATAGCTTGAAACACCATCGGTGAAGACAACAGAATATAGCAATTTGAAGTCTTTCTCTCTTTTCTTACTATTCTTCCTCCCAATCATTCCTAACCCTCTCTTTCTCTTTTGTTTCTTTTCTTCTTTATATTTTCACTTATAAGAGTAGTATGTTAAGAACAGAATTTAGGTATTTGTTCATATATACTTGCATTTAGAGGGAAGAATTATGCTGCAATTCAACAAAACATTAACATACTCTTTTTTATATTGTATTCTCTATATTATAACATATACATGTATATTATTTACTTAAACTGTAATTTTTGAGACACCTGTTATCTCTCTCTCAGATAAGTAAAAATAAATAAAATATTTTTAAAACAAGGGATGGAGAGATGACTAAGTTGTTAAAGTGCTTCCCTATGAAGAATAAGTATGTGCGTTCAATTCCCCAGTACTCATATAAGCCAGATGCACAAGGCACAAGGTGGCATATGTGTCTGGAATTTGTTTGCAGTTGCTAGAGGCCCTAGCATTCCCAGTCTCTCTCTCTCTGTCTCTCTCTTTATCTTTACTCTCCCTCTCTTTCTCAAACAAATAAAAATATGTAAAATATTTTTTAAAAGATACCCCAGAGTTTGTTAAATTGAGTCACTGACATGTTAGCTAGAATCCTAAAGTCCTCCAGTCCATATGGCAATCCTACTATGCCCTCTTTTCTTAGGAATAACATGATGTTTGGTAAAGTGTTTCAAATGAAAGTAAAATCAACTTTACAAACGTAGAATGTTCCAGACAGAGCAAGACTCCAGCATTTCAGGAGATCCTCTACATTTTTTTTTTTGTAGTTATAGAAGATATGTTCAGTGACTGGGAGTAAACTGCAGACAGCAAGAGAATGTCCTGTATTTAAAGATTTTGAATGGTCTGCTCTTGTTATAGTCCATAAGAGGCAATCCTAAATGCCCCCTTTATGAGGTCATATTAGAGAAGTAATTGAAAAAGTATTTTCTAGTAGTAGTAGTAAAAATTCATGGAAATCAAACAGAGTGCAAGAGAGGTGAGTTGCTGCAATTAAATTTAATTGTTGGTGCAAATGAAAGACTAAAAACAATATGCCAATGAATTATCAGAAAATTACTAAGTAGTTCTGGCTTTAAAATTTTAGTACCATGTTTGATATGCAATTAAGTATTTCCTTTATATTTTATAATTAGCCCAGTCTGAGAAGAGACAGCAGAGAGGGGAGGAAAAAAGGAACTCAAACCTCATCTGAAGCATAAAAATGTGCAATGAACATCTTGTGAGACCAGAGTGCGAGTCATGGTTCCACAAGCCCCTGTCAGGATGCAGAAGGGCTGTGAACCATGTCAGACACCTTTAGAGAGAAAAGTATATTTGTTGTGTGAAGCCCATGAGATTGCTACATCTATTTCTTACCACTTCTTAACATGGACTAGACAAATAATTACATCCTGAATAAAATGAAAGCTGAAATTTATCATCCCACAAATGTAGGTGTTTAAATAGCATGACTTTATTTTCCATCGCTTGGTTTTCTAAATGGCTTTATTTATATTTAGGCCTCTGCTCATCATACTAAACCTACAGTAAATTTGGCTATAAGTCTTAACTTTCATTCTCCCCTGCTCTCATAATCACTTCCACGCTATCATTCCCCAAGGCCTCAATCAAAGCTATATGGGGGCTGGAGAGATGGCTTAGTGGTTAAAGCACCTACCTCCTAAGCCCAAGAATGCTAGGTCCAATCTCCAGCGGTTCCAATCTCCAGGTCCCACGTTTCCCAGATGCAGTGACACAAGGGTGCAATGCCGCACTTGACCACAAGGGGGCACACATATCTGGATTTCGTTCACAGCGGCTGAGAGGCTGCTGGCGCACCCATCTCTATCTGTCTTCCTCTCCCTCTCTCTCTGTCTCTCTCAAAAAAAAAAAAAAAAAAAAAAAAAAAAAAGCTATATGGACTTGTATAGGGTAGATACACTTAGATATTGATTCTTCCAACATCTCACTCTGGGTCACAATATCCAAACTCAAATCTGGTGGCTCCTTAGAAGTAAAGGCCTGTGTCATGTTCACTACTTGTTAGGGACTCTGTTTGGCTCTTCTTCTTATGTGACCCCTGGACTTATCACTGGGACCTGCTGTCTCCAGTTGCTCTGTACATCTCAGGGCTTCCTATCTGGTGCCAAGGATATTGTCAAATATACCTGGAATAAAACTGACTCCATGTTCTTGCTCCTTACTCAAAGAAACCAGTAGTTCAAGGACAAACTATTAGGACAAAGAACAACATTTTATTTTGAAAAGCTAGCATAGTAAGATGATTGAAAATGAAGACCATTTTGTCTAGGGTTACAGGAACAAGGGTCTGGAGTGGTATCTCAGATATGCCAGCTTCAGAAGAGTTTCATATTTTGGATGGTTTGTTGTTATCTATCAGGCACTGGCATATGGATTCCGTAACTCAAGAGATGTTGCTGGTTGGAAAGTATTATGATTCACATCTTTTTAAATCATTGTCCCTGCAATAGATAATTCTATCATTAGTGAATAGGTTTCCATAGCTATTGCTCCCCAAGCAAACAAGAAAAGATGGATACTTATGCAGGAGGACCAGGGGAGATAAAAGTACATCTCCACAACTTCTCCCCAGGACAGGAGAAAGATTCCTTTCATAAGCAGGCTTAAGCCACTAAGGGTCAAGAACAGATGTCATCTATAGCTAAGCTACATGTCCTTGGGAACATTGGCAGTGATCACATGTATATGCCTTTTCTCTATCTTCCTCTTTCTCACAACCTGAGAGAAATTTGTATCAGCCGCCACCAAAAAAAATTCCTCCAAGTAATTTCCATTGACCATTCTACAAACCTTTTTCATAATCTTATTTAGCATGTCACATTATGCAAAAACGAGTCACCTGCTCAGACTCAAGAATGGTAAAACATAGAAATAACAACTGTGATAAGAGGAAAATCATAAATTAGTATTTCAAAATATTCTCTGGGAATGCACAGTTCATGACTTCCTTCATTTTTTTTTTTCTAGCAGAACTGTGTTCAATGCAACTGGTTTAAGCCAATTATGTCTTTCCAGGCTTACCTCTGACTCATGCTGTCAACTCACTATCATTTCTAATAAAATGATTATCTTACAGACTCTTATAAAGCTCTTTGGCCCTGTTGCTCCACCTGCATTCCAAATGTGCTGTATTTTAAGGCTCAGCTTACAGACCATTATCACTCTGTAGCACACAGCTTCAGGTTCGCTAAGATGAACTTCCAGACCAGGCACAGTTATGGAGGAAGGGATATTTATTGAAGCTTATAGATCCAGGGGAAGTTCCAAAATGGCAGGAGAAGCGGCCTGCTCTTACAGGACCAGACAAGAGAGAGAAAAGCCAACCAGCCACACAGCAAACAGAGCAAAGCTACAGCCAAAAGCCACAGCACACTTCAGGAACTCCTATTAGGCACACTTTGCGTATGTTTACAATGGAATCTCAAACCCACCACCACACCTTAAGATCCACCCCCAGAGACATTGCCTCTAGCAAGGTGATTGCAGATGCAAACTGTAAACTAATAAAACACTGAATATATTGGGGGCCATATATTCAAACTACCACACACTCTAATAGAAATAGCCCTTTTAAAGTGAGCAATTTAGCCAGGTGATGGTACGCACATTTAATTCCAGCATTGGAGAGGCTGAGGTAGGAGAATTTCCATGTTACAAGGTATCTTACACTATAAAGTAAGTTCCAGGTCAGCCTGAGATAAAGTAAAACCTTACTTCAAGATCTGCCTCCCTCCCCCCCCCAAAAAAAAAGCAGTGAGAATTTTGGGTTCTTAGTGTGCCCAAAGTGAGTGACACTCAGCAAATGACTTTTCAGCCCCTCATTGAAAATCTGGTGGTAAATACCCGGTGATAAAATAGGCATGGTGAAATGTCCTATGATGGTGTAAGTTTTTAGAAAAGAGCAATCATGAAGATTCGTTATCAATAGTATAAGTTAATATGCTTGAGAGAATTTACTCCTAAAATAAAGTTTTACTACCTAAGACTCCTCCAAGAATGTACACCATGTGTATTTGTGTGCTTCCCCATAGCTCTTAATATTCCAACCAATAAAAGCTTATTTAGTCAATAAAGTACTGTACCAGCGAATACTTCAAGAGGATCACTCCTTGAGGAGGTTTAAGTATATGCTAAAATATACATATGACTACACACCATAATAGTCATGGTGTCTAATCAACTTACACTTTTGCACATTAGACACCATCTTATGCTGAGGTACTCAGTCCTATTATCCTTCATTGCATGGAGTTAGTCATGACAAACAATCCACACTCCACAGGTACCCTTCACCCCATCCATGAATCCCCTATTCTTATTGAATTAGTCATTTCTTCCTCCTCCCAACTCTGTTTTGAAGCTCCCAAGCTGTCACCAAAACTATGGCTGTGTGCAATGTTTCCTTTACTTTTTAAAAAATATATTTTATTATTTCTTTATTTGAGAGAAACAGACAGAGAGAATGGGCACACCAGAGTCTCCAGCCACTGCAAATGAATTCCAGATGCATGAGCCACCTTGTGCATCTGACTTATATGGATCCTGGAGAATTTAACCTGGGTCCTTTGGCTTTGCAGGCAAGTGCCTTAATGTCTAAGCCATCTCTCCAGCCCTTCCCTTTACTATTGATCACAGTCACAGTAGATGGCAAGAGTGCCTACCATACAAATGGTTAGAGACCTAGTCAAATATATCCTTAGTTGTGTGTTCAGTAATAGGCTCAAAGAAAACACGCAATATAGTTTCCTAAGATAAACAATTGTATACAGTTCATAGCATATTTTATAAAAGTACCTTATATTTGAATAAGGGCAACATACCTCTTCATCCTCTCTTACTAAAATGGGGTGTTATAGGTTCAGGAAAGTCCTTGAACACCAAACCTTAGGTTTGTGTTTACTATTAATCAAAGAATTGAATAAAATAAGACTGAGAAGGATAATTATTAAATTATTATATTTATTGAAGGAATTATAGAACCAAGGGAAGGAAAATGAATATACCCGTGTGGGCTCTCACATGGTGTACCTGGAAAAACCACAGAGGGGACAGAAAGTACAAAGAGATCCTGCCATGTGGAGGGAAGGAGGAGATAAAGAGCCCATGTGGAAAATAGGGGTTAGGGGATTCTCCCCTCATGTTGGCCCAAGCTGAGCAGAGAGAGGGGAAGCTCTCCAGAAGTGATGAACAGGCCAGCAAGAAAAGACACTTGTCCTCTTGCATGCATCTATTTATAACCTTATGGTAGTGAGCCCTACCTTCTGGCTCAGGTGAGCCAAAGAGACAACAATTAGTCTGGGCTAGGGCATAGTCAGGACACCAAGCTCTAGAGGATGAACTTGACCAACCACAATGTTAGAACTAGATTTAATTCCTCCCACGTGGTGCCCAGGTTGTTTGTGGAAAAACAGATCTAGGAAAGAGATAAGACATCAGATCATATTTTGATCTCTAGCAAAGTAGAGACTGCAAGGACAGACCCAAAGACATTCCTGTACCTTACTTTCTGGGTTCCAGTCACCCTAACTGCCTAACAAAGCTATCTGACTCCCTCTCATTAGCACCTCAGACAATGTGTAAAATTTGCTCAATTTCTGAAGCTGTGCCATTTCTTCCTCTCCTCCCAGACTAATTGGGTGCAATAAACAAATTTCTACATCACAATAAACACGTAAAAAGGCTTCTGAAGACTTTCTCAGCTTACTCTCTTGAAGTATCACAACCTTTTTATACCCATACTTGCCTAAATGGTACAGCATTTCATTTTAAATTAATGCCCTGGGTTAAATATCAGGTTATAAACACATTAATGTATTATTTACAGTAGTGAGGATCTGCAGAATTAACGAATCCCTGCTTATAGCAGTCTGTAAGAACTGTATGGTATTCCTCGCAAATTGGAAAGCCTTTCCACATCAAACTGAATCCACTGAGTGACAAATCAGAATTGAACATCTCGAAGTTAGCTAACTCATTGACTGGCTTTATAGCAGCCAGAAGTATGGTGCACTTAAAAGAAAAACCCATTCCCAGACATTACCTACAGTAAAATTCCCCAGAAAGAAGGAAAGTAAGAAACAACAAAAAAAGATTAACCTAGTTGCATAAAGAGCAGTAAAGGACTCTGGTGATGTAGCTCACTCGCTCAGGTTCGCATCACAGGAGCAGAAGGCTGGCTTCATGGCTCCCTCAGGAGTGCTCTCTCATTGCATCCCTGTGCTGGGAGTCAAGGCACTCTTTCTCTGGCTATATTTGGCTGACTGGTTATTTCACTTTCTTTTTGCTCTACTCATCTTATTCTGTATCCCCCTGTGAGGTGAAAGCAATCTAGAAAGAACTAGACTGTCATACAGGACTCATTATTTAATTTTCTCTTTTTGAATAATTCATAAACAGAATCTTAGCTGCTTGCCTTTCCTGTGAGGTCACCACACATTGATTTGCCCCACACTGAGTCTTGATTCTATGAACCAGAAAGCTCTGAATTCTGATTCTCCTCTTTACTATATCAGGGACAGATGAAAGGCTCCAGTGTCTATCACTGTATTCCTCTACTTCATGCAATGTGGTTCACTCTGCTTTATGATCAGCATATACTTACTTCTGCCTTTATTGTACTGCTTAGACAGGATCTGAGATACTCCCTCTGTCCAATGAATTCAGCTTAATTCTTAGAACTCCTTCACTCTGTGTAGTCACTCTGTAGTCACCCACCACAGGCTCTCACGTTCATATCTCATGGTGTAACCAGGATAATCCACACATATGTCTCAGTTATATATGACTATGCTCTATTTGTTATTTCCATGTGTTTGGTTTTGAACTGTGCTCTGAATGTCCAAATAGTTTGTATTCAATCACTCCAATAATATAGTAGAAGTGAGAGGGCTCTAGATAAATAGAAACAACAGGGTCCATTTATCATCTATCTATCATTATATATCTACCTATCATCTATCATTCTATGTAGACATCTAGCCAGCATTGAACTTCTATATCCATGAATTCGGCACCTTCAGATCCACAGACTGAAGTATTTGAAAAGAGCTATATGTCTGTACTGACCATGTACAGAATTTTCCTTGTCATTAATCCCTGCACATTATAGCAGTAGACTGAGCATTTACATTGTATCAGGTATGATGATGTAGCAATGATTTAAAGCATACCAAAGGATCGAACTAGTTATATCAACATAGGTATAACACTTTAAAATTATTTTTTTATTATTTATTTATTTTTGGAGAGAGACACAGAGAGAGACAGACAGAGAGGGAGAGGGAGACAGATAGAGAATGGGCATGCCGGCAGTCTCTCAGTTGCTGTGAACGAAATCCAGATGTGTGCGCCCCCTTGTGGGCAAGTGCAGCATTGTGCCCTTGCGTCACTTTGCATCTGGCTAAATGTGGGACCTGGAGATTGGAACTGGGTTCTTAGGCTTAGCAGGCAGGCGCCTTAACCGCTAAGCCATCTCTCCAGCCCGGTATACCACTTTATATATGATTTTTGGTTTCCACAAAAGTCCTGGAATTAATCTCCAAATAGAAGGTGGGAGAGCACTTACATGAGTATAGTTGTTTCAGCAATTGGCTTATGTTTCTATGGAAGCTTTATCTCTAGGGTAGACCAGTTGTCTGAGATGAAGAGTCTCTCCATGAGACCGGAGGCAGTCTTCCAGCAGAATTCCTCTTGCTTGGTCATGAGAGGTCTTCATCTCTGTGCTATTGTGGTCTTCACATGACTGAATGAGGTTCACACACATTCTGGAAAGAAATATTCTTCATTCATTGTCCATCAATTTGAATATTAATCTCTACCAAAATTATACCCTCATAGAAACTTTTAAAATGCTTTTTTTTTTTTTTAATATTTAGGCACATACAGCCAAATGGACACAAAAAAATTAACCACCAAATCTTCCAATGGCATTTGAGTATAATATGGTATCAACTGACTTCCATAATACACTGTTCTGGCCCCCAGAATATTCCAAGCCTTGCCCTTTGCTTATGTTTTCTCTGAAGTCCTATTCATCTTTCTCAAGATACCATTTCCTCACCCTCCAGACCGGTTTTACCAGTCATACCACTGCATATAATAAAAGACACCTTTCTCTTCTAGTTCTTGGAATTAGAATCTAATTCTTTCAGATTAAGTCTATATTATTTGATTAACAACTGCTTGATAATTGACTGAAATTTCCAAAAAATATTTCCACTTTGGGTCACATGTAGCTGATCACATGTATCTGTGTCCAGTACAGTGTATGGTAAATAGAAAATAATCAATAAATTTTATTATATTAATAATTATCAATTAATAGCCAATGAGTTTAATTTTTATTGAATGATTCCAAAAATAGCCAGACTAAAATACAAGCAGAGTGCACCTATGATATATACTGTATGCGTAAGACTAAATAATCTCTTTATTATCTCTCTGAACTGCCTACTTACATTGTCATGGGTATAGTTTCAGAATGGTAAGATCTTCTAGTGAATAATCATTGTTTCATACTATCTGCCATTAATTCTATCCCATAAAGATCACATTACTTTTCAGTAAGGAGAAGGGTGAAGGAAGAAGAAAGAGGGAAGAGGGAGAGGAGTGGGAGGAGAGAGGAAAAGAACAGAAAGATTTCCAGGCATGGTGATGCATGCCTTTAATCCTAGCACTTGGGATGCAGAGGTAGGAGGATCGCAGTGAGTTCAAGGCCACCCTGAGACTGCATTGTGAATTCTAGGTCAGCCTGCACTAGAGTGAAACCCTATCTTGAAAAACAAAACAAAAATTAAATTAATGACCTCAATATATATGGTTTTGCAAGTATTTGTGGTTCATTGGTGGATACTTAATTAGCAAGGTATTACCTATAGTAAATATTATGAAACAATAATTTACTAATTTTGAAGTTAAAAATATTGTCAGAATCTAACACAAAATTTGTTGTTCTGTTTGAACACTTCAAGTTGTTTTTAGAAATCCTCCTTAGGTATCTGTGGTCTAATAAAAAGTATGCATCAGTTATAACCTGACTGTCAGTTCCATCTTCTGCCTTATATCAGGTTTCTTTCCTGTCTCTAAAGGTCACCTCTTTTAGAGTTGAGAATGCATGGATTTGTCTATTCCAAAACATCATAAAAACTAAAGTACATGACTAGAGAGATGGTCAGCCATTAAGGCACTTGCCTGTAAAAACCAAGGATCCGAGCTTGATTAGCCAGTACCCACATAAAACCAGATGCACAAGGCAGAATATGCATTTGGAGTTCGTTTGCAATGGCTAGAGTCCCTGGCATGCCAATTTTCTCTCTTTCTCTCAGTCCCACTTTATCTCTCTCTCAAATAAATAAATAAATAAATAAATAAATAAATAAATAAATAAATTTAAAAAGTTAAAAAGTACAATAAATAAAATATCTCAATATTATACCTTTGCAATTTTATAATCCTCATTTCAGTTTTCAGTAGGCAGCTATTTCATTATTATGAATAATCTAACCATTTAAATTCTATATATCTGGTTTTTCACTTGCAAAAGTAAGAAAGTAAAAATATATAACCCATATTAACACTCTGAGAAACAAGAGAATCAGTAGTGGTAGTTAAGTATCTTAACTAGAAAAGCACTTAATAAATAGCAGTGCTTTTATTATGAAGTTAAATATTCACTTGATTCATTTTACATTTTATAGTCCAATCAAATAACTATGGAAACATAAAAATAATACTCAAACTATTGTTCCTAGATCACCAGATTAATTATCACCATATAATAGCTTTAAACTATTCTTTACTTTTAAACTATATTCACTTAGAATCTAATTGATGCATATTAAGTGAATATTTATTTAAAATAAATTAATATGCAGCTTACTGATAATAAAGAAGTTGAAGTCAACATTACACACAAGTTGAGTTGATACATATGTAACTTTCCCAAGCTAATTGCATTTTTTTTTTTTTTTTTTTAAGGGCAGGAACATTTTTATTTTCTTTTTTTTATTTATTTATTTGAGAGAGTCAGAGAGAGAGGCAGACAGACAGAGAGAATGTGTGCAACAGGGCCACCAGTCACTGCAAACAAACTCCAGATGCATGTGACACCTTGTGAATCTGGCTTACATGGATACTTGGGAATCAAACTGGGATTCTTAGGCTTCACAGGCAAGCACCTTAACCAGTAAGCCATCTCTCCATCCCCTCATTTCATTTGGCATCAAAATTGTCCCAATATCCCTAAATGCAGAGAACTATGCAATAGAGTTAAAACCCAATGCAGATATCTTACAACATATCACTTTAGTCAAATACACAGTAGAGGCTTATTAGGTTTTCACCATGGCAAGAGTATCATTAAGCCAAAAATTAATTCATATATTCATAGAATTTAACTAACTTATACTTTCCTAGCCTCAGTAACTTTTTAACTTCTACTGGATTTAACGAGCTGCTTCAAAATATCCTTGTAGGAGATTTGCCATCTCTGTGATAACACTAAAGAGTTATAATTTAAGAGCATATTATTTAGAAACAGACATTCTGTAATGTGAATTTTTATCATACATCTTCTAAGTTAGAAAATCATAGGTTGATCACTAGCTTGTAGAAACTGCTAATAATACTCTCTGCTTCTCATTCACTGTGAAGATTAAATGACATCATTCTTATAAAGGACCATGCAACTTGAGTGCTGTATTTAAATTATTATTGAAAGTAAAGCAATAAGAACAGTGTGTATAGTTACTTTGCTGTTAGCTCATTTCTAGTTTCTAATTTGACTATTTTTTAAACTGGAACTGGAAATATCAGTGCATTTTATTTTCTGAAAATAAATGTTCCATCTTAGGGTGAAAAAAAAATTAGTATCAAACTTCTTTCTGTTTTACCCTATGTTAAACAAAAAGTTTGCTATCTATCATCTGCCTATTTCTTTGTTTTTGTTTTTGTTTTCTGAGTAGGGTCTCACTTTAGCCCAGGCTGACCTGGAATTCACTACGTAGTCTCAGGATGGCCTTGAACTCACAGTGATCCTCCTACCCCTGCCTCCCAGTGCTGGGATTAAAGGCGTGTGCCACCACACATGACTCATCTGCATATTTTTGATGAAAACATTGCTTGAGCTTGATTTCTCTCCTAGGTCATTGCTGCTGCTTTTTACTCCACACTTAGGCATAGACTTAATATTCCAACCTTCCTAGTCTTGCTTATGTCCTTATTTTCTGATTAATATAATTTTACATCACTAATATGAAAAGCACCAAAGAGTACGCATCATTATTTTCAAGGAGATTCCAAAGCATCCATCCAACCTGGTGCTTGCATCTAAAGAACTCAGCATGTTTGGCAAAATACTCACTATACAGCTATCTGTTTTTGGAATAAGTGCCCCTTTCCATTCTAGTTAATTGAAAACAACTCTAAACTGCTCTCCTGAGCATAAAGAGGCAGGGATTGAGATATAGTAGTGGGAAGTATCTGAGTTTTAAAGACTTATATAAACAACACAGTTGTTTGAGCGGGTGACAAATAAATTCAAGCTCCCCAGGACACACTTGTTTAGGATTTTCCCAATTAGGCATTTTATTTGATCTTCGGGTCTGGGTGAGCCACAATTCTCTAGAATTGAAGAGGAGATTAATGGACCAGAGACAATGGCTAATTCATCTCCAGGGCTTTATTCACTGCTTGTCTTTGCTAATTTAATACTGTTATTTCCAAACTTAAATAAATCAGAATGAGAATTGGGCTAGGGCAGCACCTCTCAACGCACCTTGCCATCATGGGGTAATTCTTCAACACTCTCACCTTTATGCAAGGTAGCTTTACTTAGGAAATAATACTCCCCTTTCAGAGAGGTATTAACAGTCTAGAAATAGCATTTTCCATATTACCTTGATCAAGTCTGCTCATTGGTAAAGTGGAGGATGGAGAATAACTTAGCATATTTACAAAGAGATTGAAGAGAAATTCGTTAAGGTTTCCATGTAGAGCCTGATTTCTCACAATAGCCTACATCAGAATGAGTACAATATGCAGCAGATATATATGAAAGCAGGTTTTTCTCAATGATAGTTCTAGCACCTAAAATGAAACACATATGTTATGGTAATTTTTTTAAAGAAAAAAAAGTTATTTCATGCCTATGAAGTAACAACCTTGTTTTATATCCTTGCATACCCACACTTTTGAATTTAGGAAATTACTTCAAAAATATATTGTCAGTAGAAGAGAAATTCTTCTTTTGTTATGTTGGGAAAAATGAAGTATAATTTTGTTGTTCCACAAATAAAAGGACTTTTGGCTAATACTTTTAATTATCAATTAATCAATTGAGCAACAAAAATAAAGTACTTACTTCAAAGAGAACAGGATTCCTGTGGAAGTTTGAGCTCATAGTCTTTCACCTTATTCCCTCACAGAGTAAATTCTAGGCTAACATACTGCAAGCTGAGCAGTTGAACTCAATTGTATCACAGTTTTATATTTATTTGCATTATATGCATATACATACATACAAACACAAAAATACACACACATTTCAACTCACAAAACTTCCTGAAAACTTTCTTACCTATAAAGCACTGTCTTCAGAACAATATGAAAATATGTGATACTGTCCTTTAATTTTACCTTATAAATGTTGACATTTTTCATATAAAAATAAGAGATTCTGGGCTGGAGAAATGGCTTAGCAGTTAAGGCACCTGTCTTCAAAGCCTAACAACCCAGGGTTTAATTCCCCAGTAATCATGTAAAGCCAGACACACAAAGTGGTGCATGCATCTGGATTTTGTTTGTAGCACATGGAGGCCCCTGGTGTACCCATTCCCTCCCCATCCCCACTTGCAAATAAATAAAAAAGAGAGTGCAACTTAAATTACACAATAAAATATCAAGCAAATTATTTTTAACTGATAGTTACATAGCTACTCAATAATTGAAAATAAAGGAAGGTTTCCTCAATTAAAAATAATATAATGAAGAAAATATTTGTTAGACCTATAACAAACCTAACAAATTTCTGAAACTACTTTAATAACATTTTGAAGATTTTAACATATGGAGAGATGCAGAAACACAAGAAGGTTCTGTAAAGCCCAATTGGCTTTTGATTGCCTCAATCAAGTTCTCACACAGGCTTATTTGTGTATGTGTTCCCTGTTTGCTTTCTCGGTTTCTCTTTCTTTCCTTTTATTTCACCGGGGGAGGGCAGCCAGGCAACTGAATCTCCCTTTGCTCTGTTTTGCCCTGGGTACAATGTACCAAGCAGCCGACATCTGGAGGACACTTGGAGAGTTGAAATGTGACGACTGTGCTCTCCTTCCTCTTTCTCATTTATAATCTTCAATTTCAGTTAAGTTGCTGTTTTTAAATTTCTATTCTCTGGCAGTATTGGCACTTCATGAAAATAGCAATGCTTTTCTGGGGTTAATTGAGGCTCTGAAATTTGTATTATATCTTTTCAGGAAAATGATATGATTCTTTAATTTTGTAAAAAAAAAAAATGCATTAGAAAATTTCAAAGATTTCAATTATCCTGTGCAAAAAGAGTTGACATATATCCATTGAAATACCCTTTTATGTGTGAACAGATATTTATTGGACACCCAATAAAGAAAGAATCATATTCATATATAGACAGTATGAATCAGACATGAAATTGTCCACTTGGGGATTCAGTAATTCTAATAGGATCTCTAGGAACCCAACTACAATAAAAAGTAGAAATATCTATGAATTTTGTAAAGCACAGAAAAGTTATACAGGAAGCAATAGAGTATGATTTAAAACAGTGAACCTACACAGGGAATTTACTGGATATATTGTCTTCATGTCAATAATAAAACAGAATAGCTGTGGTAGTTAGAAATAAAATCAGACAAAACTATATATACTCGATGCAAAGCTCTGTGCATTCTATAATGTCACAAGCAAGCCATTTAATGTCATGGAGTGCCTGGGAGATAGTACGTACTTGCTTTCATGCATTTATCAGTGTTTTTTTTTTTTTTTTTTTTTAATCTAGAGTATCTCTACAGATTTTAATGTGCACAACACAAGGAGGACAATGTCTATATTAACAGAGAAAATTCTGTTACAGTTATTCAGAAATTTAAAATATACTAAATTTCTGATACTCTGCAATGCCAAAAACAAGTGTAAAAGTAAAAAAAACAAAAGTGTACAGAAAAAAAGAGAACAGGATAAAAAAAAAAAAGCAACACAAAATGAGGAGGGGGTGTTTACAGTAGAAAAAAAAGAGTGTCCAGACAAAAAGAGAATAGGATAAAATTGTACTCATAGTAGAAGGATATGAGCAACACAAAATGAGGAGGGGGTGTTTGAAAGTAGAAAAAAACACAAAGAGTGTCCAGACAAAAAGAGAATAGGATAAAATTGTATTCATAGTAGAAGGATAGGAACAACACAAAATGAAGAGGGGGTGTTTGAAACCCTTTCCCCAAAGTTTTCCTTTCTGTGTGAAAGAACATCACTCCTTAACAAACAAACTGTTTTCAGATTAAAAGAGACAAACAGAAGACTCATTATGACCAAACATCACAGGACACCTAGCAAGTTCTACAAACACTCAAACCATTCTATTGCATTCATTTTTTAAAGATTCTTTTCAAGGTAACTTTAAAAAATTCAAGATAAGAATGTCAACTCTTTATTGTATTTGTATTACCAGTTCTCATTCAAATTTAAGCAATTTCATATGCTCTACTTTAAAGAAAATTTCATGTGCTCTACTTTAAAGAAAATTTTTTAAAGAAAAATTGAAGGATATTTGGTTCAGAAATATTATGTGTTTTCTCTCTCAGGCCACACTGTCAGGAAAACACATGTATTTTTTAAAAGGAGCATATGCCTTGGATAAGGTTCCTAATATTCTTCATTCTTAAAAGAGCCAGTAGAAAATATTGATCCATCTTCTAATTCTGGCTGGAAAACTAAATACTAAAGCAGGAATTGTGGGTTATAAAATAAGATTTGAATTAAGTACTTTTCTTCATTCAAAAAAATTCATGGTTTGGGCTGGCACTTTGAAAATGCCTGTGAATGCAAGAAACACCACATTCAAAATTAGAATCACAGAAGAAACCAGTTAAGGTACAAAGGATAATGCAGCACCCCCATAACTAGTTGATATGTGGGGTTTTATCCAGATATGTGACTATGTGATGAACAAGAGGAGTGCTTACCAGAATACAGAGAGCAGGGTAGAAACAGGCTACTTTTCACAGCAAAGAACCAATCCTGGCATCACCTTGGCCCACATCACTCTGGATCTCCTGCTGGGACCTCCCATCAGTCAAATCCAAGAAGACACACCTGGAACACGGAGCAGAATAGAACAGATGAAGCTTGGAATGGGAGAGCTAAAAAAAGATGTGCTCCTCAAGTTAGGACAGCAGACAGACAAATGATGAGTGCGGAGTGTTATTTGCTTATAGTAGCACTGAGCAGTGGACTTTAAGCAATGCAATGCCCTCAGTCCCACACTGCTGCCTCTACCAACTAATGTAATACATATGTGTGAGAAAGGTTTCCAGAGGTCATGGAACAATACAGGAAAAAGTAATAAAGGAAAAAAGAAGCATAAAGAGGAACAAAGTTGAAACCACAGAAAATTGTAATGTTTAATTTCCACATAGAAAAATAATTCACAATCCAAATGGTTATAAGTCTTCTCTCTCTAAAATTCAGATCAAATAATATTTGATTATTGATACTTCAACAGATGGTTATATATCCACACATATCTACAAATACATGACCATTGATCTACAGAATCCAAATACAGAATACATGGGAAAGAAAATTTTAGGAAAAATATTTAGTCTTTCCTTCCTTCCTTTCTTCCCTCCTTTGATCTCCTATTTTCTAACATCATTTTGAACAATCACAATGTACTAAGTGCTCTACAAATAAAGAAAGGAAATAGCAAAGTGACACACTTCTTCACATCATTTTAAATGTCTCTTCTATGAGGCAGAGGTCTTGAAACAATCATAAGTACAAACTACAGAGTGGTAAATTCTGTAATGGTTGAACAGTGACCAGCAGCCTGAGTTTCACAGACTAATGTACTTGTGTGTGTATGGGGAGTGGGAGGGTGTAAAGTAGAAAACTTCTTTGATATACTCATGTTTGACCTGAAATTCAATAGGTGAAGTGGAAAGACAAAGGAAATGGCAATCTAATCTAGTCTATAGTTTCCTAAGAAAAATTTCAAAACCTGGGACTGGGGAGATAGCTCAATGGGTAAACTAACTACCTTGCAAGCATGAGGAACTGAGTTTGATCCTCAATTCACAAGTGATGGCAGTCATGGTGGCAATGACCTATAATCACGGCCCTGGGGGGTGGGCAAAAATAGGAGGTTAGCAGAAGTTTATTGGATAGCTCCTCTAGCCTAACTAGTGATGGCCAGGCCAATAAGACCATGTTTCAAAAAAAGAAGTCCACAGTATTCCTTAAGATACTACTTGGTTGTCTTCAGTTTTCCAGATACACATGCACACAGGCACAAACACACATGCAAACAACAATATACATATGTGTACCACAAAGAATTTCCAAAAAATGAATATTTCTATGAAATAAGGGAGAATGTTGACAACAGAAAGACATTTAGCATAATTCATGCAAATTTATGTGCAATGTACTTATCTCCATATATAAGTTTCATATAGGAAAAATAAAAAAATACAGTTGTTAATTTATAGGACAGAATAAAATGGCAAGGTGCATAATGAGAGATACTTTGAGGAGATTTTTAATGTATCATAGAGATTTTTTACCCTACAATACTAAAACAAGAAGATTTAATTTCAGTCAGAAATTGAAGCAATTAGTAAAAGTGTGAAATCCATAATCATTTGTTGAGCTACTTTTAAAAGTGTTTATCATCACATTGAGTAAATTTCACCCATGGTAATTGACTATACTCTTCTCTCACACATGGCAGGAGGAAGCACACATGTTCCTTACTGATGCCACTGGAAGCACATGCACTAAACCCCAGCATAAATATGTTACTTCAACACAGACCCAGGGAGTCACTATGCACATAACTCTGTAGCAGTGATGTAATTAGCCAACAAGGATGCAATGTCATGCCATCATGCACAATCACAGAACAAAGGCCAGGAAAGGACACCAGGACACTAAGATATCTGCCATTCATGGAATGGCAAAATTATCTAAGAAAACTGTTCCTTGGGGTGTTGACTTCTCAGAAGAAGCTAAGTATGTGCCCTCAGAGATTTATATGAAGAACAATGTCCTACAACTCTTTCAGGCGGTTTCTCCTCGCTAGTCCATTATAGGATTTTACACTTTGTATTTTGTATTGGTTTCAGGCTCGCTGTTCCATATAATATAATCTCAGCCATAAAATTATAAGAAAAAAGCTATGAGAAAACATGGGTTGGACTTATTCTGGAACTTAAAACTTTTAAAACCTGCATCTTAGCTATCCCAGTGATAGGGAGTTAGACCAAGAGCCACTAAGACTCCAAAACTAGCATGTGGGGCCATAAGTGACTTTAGTCTGTGCAGAAAGAATAAGAACCGTATGCTATACATTTCCTAAGACAGTTTATGCTGGGTGACTTAATGTTATTACTATGAGAATGCACTGTCATCTCCCAAAGTGTACTTAGATAGTTGTACCAAGCATACTAAAAGTACAATTCAGGGTAACATAAAGTGAAACTTTGAGTGTTTTCAACAAACTAGCATTCACTTCTAGTCATTTGTCTACATTTCCTACACTGTCCACACTGCTTGATAGCAAACATGAGTATCATGATGGGCAGGCAACAAATTAAAATCCGCATATAAATTCTCATAAATTACATGTCATGAATAAAGTTCCACTTTTAACTTAGGACAGTAACAAAGTTTTCCCCTCTCCTATAAGCAATGACACTTTGGATAAGTCTTTGTGAATTATATCACAGCTCCATTATCATGCTGTATTTTACAAAAGTTGTCTTGTTCTCACTAAGAAACAAAGAGGAGGCCAGTGTCCTCCTGTCCTCAGTGCAGGGCAGTAGGGGTTGCGCTCCTCCTCTTCATCCATGATGCTGGAGGGATTTACTGCCACATGGGCATGCGCAGCAAATAACCAGCAAAGGGGGAAACATAGCCCACTTCCTCAGCTGCCTTTTTAGACTATGCATAATTCTTGCCTCGGAACAATTTTGATACTATATGAAGTATTTATAAGGATATGTTGTTACTCATCTAGGTCTCTTAGAGAACAAAATCATCCTAATATAATTCTGTGAACTAAAGTTCCCAGAAAAGTGCTGCATCTGCTGCATCTACTTCCAACATGGCTGAATGGACTGGTAAAAATTCCTGTGATCACAGAGAGCTGAAATGCTGCAAGACCAGATACAAATTTCCTTGGACTGCCTTTAGCCCCTCAATAACCATGTTTTGCCCACATCTGTGTCTGATCTAACATACATATATAACTATCAGTTGATCAGGTTTGACCTTTTTTGGATGTACTAGCAGACCACCAGCTTCCACCAACCCAAGGCTTAAGAATGTTTACAGATAGCTTCTGAAACCCATGGTGATTTCCTCACTTTGCTGTAACCCACCTACTTGATGGTGAGCCAACGAATTTGAAAAGTGCCTTAATTTAAGCTTTCTTCTGCTCCCTTCCTACAAAACCTTCATGAAATTGTTAACATCTTAGAACATAGAACTGATATAACCTAAATCTGTGTTACCAAGCCATGATCACTCATACTTGCCTCCACAATAAACTATCTTTTCTCTCCTTTGAGTTGAGAACTGTTTGGCATTGCTAAAAATGGGCTGGGACTGTGAGGAGGGTTGCCAGAACTGTTGGACATGGCTGGGGATCTTGGGCTGTGGGGTTGCACCTGGACTATCATCAGGAGCCCCTGGCAATGGTGACTGGCCTTCCCTATGTTGTAGGTTGTAGTGTGCCCTGTCATTGGCCAGACTGGGCAGAACTAGTGAGGCCCTACCCCTGGACCTCAGAAGGCTCTGACCATTCCATAAGTCAGATTTTGACTCCCACAGTTCCTGACCTTGTGGCTAGCTGTCCAAGAGACCCTTATGTGGCTGAAATCACATAGCCTTTCCACCATCTCTCTCACCCATACAGCTTTGAAGTCACAGCTTTCTGCCATTTCCCTTATCTCTCTCGCAACTCTTCCCCCCACAGCTCTGAAGGCACAATAGCTATCTCTCAGCTCCTCCCCCTACAGCTTTGAAGTTCCTAGTTCTTCCAACACTTAGATAGCAACCCATAAACTATGCATCTGATAGCCATATAGTCTGTATGTGCCACCTCAACCTTCCCCAAGTGTTTATAAACCCACTCCCCTTTTTAACAAATTAGTGCTGTGTATCAGATGGTCTCTTGGGTGTTCATTACCCATCATGTCATCACACTCACCTGCTGCTCCAGGACCCTGCTTCTTTCCCCCAACTATTCCCTCCCTCACCCGGGACATAGGTAGCCAATGACCCTGGGAAACTGTAAAGACCCACAAAGAACTATGTCTTTTCCATTGACCATTATGGTGCCCAAACATGGTGCCCCATGGACAAGCCACTATCACTTAGGGTACATCCTGTGGACTTCTGGTGTCCAACCATTCCATGTTGTCTTCTTAAGCACACATTGGTGAGATCATTCTGGGGCCACCCACCTGTTTATTCTGAGCTAATTTTAAGATGCTGGTTTTGTTTTTTTGTTTGGTTTTGTTTTTCTTCTTGGTTACCTTCTTTCTGGCTTGTTTCCAATGTGTTTGGTTTAAGATATCCATTTTCTGTGCTTTGAAAGTTTTAGTTTTGAACATTCATTTTGTTGTATGCATCCAGATATTTGCAAGTACTTTGATTTGTGTCTGCTCAGTTTGTGTTAGAATGTTTTTTTCTCTTACCACACCATATAAAATTCAAGAAGGAAGAAGTGTTTGGAAAAAAAAAAAAAAAAACTGATGTATGGCACTCTTGACTGGCTTGAAAATTGTGCTAACTTTACTTGAAAGTACTTGATTAAAAAGTAAGGAAAGCTAAATAAAAATAAATTTGGTTTGATTTATATTTCTCACAATGGGAGTCTTAAATTAATGTTCCTTTTTATTTATAATGATATCCTATGGAAGGAGTATAGGAAAAAGCTAGCTCTTCTTAGGCAATCTCAGTGAAAGATTGAGGCCCAGAGAGAACCATGATATGCCACTCCACAAGAAATCTCCCCCCTGACACAAGAACTGACAGTGTCTGATCACTAATAATATACAGTGGCTCCTGTTGTCCAAAGTCTAGTGTGCTACCTATATAAATGTCTGAAATGGACTGACTCAGGTGGGCTGGCTCTGGGATCCATCTCCAAATCTACAAACCAATCAGGTCATACCTTTGCCTATAAAGGCTGCTTCCTTCTTCCTATCACTTTCTCTGACCTACTTTCCTGGCTCTGCTTGCCTCTTCCTGCCTCTTTTTTGGGACAAAGGGATACACAAAAGCCTGGCTTGCCCCCTCACCGGCCTGGCTCTTGGTATGGAGGGGCATAATACATTTTCTTGGTCTAGGAGAACTTTTCTGCTTGCCTTTGCAAGGGGTAACTTCTCACTTTGATTAGATACCTGATTTTCCTACCTGAATCTACCACATACATACTTCCCTTATACTGTTGATTTACCATGTGAGTGCTCTCATTAACTCCAGACCTGCTACAACTTTAAGTAACCATGAGTATAACTCTCTTCATTACTCATTTCTCCTCTGCATTTCTTGGTCTCTGCTTTAATGTTTTCTCTCTGTTATTCTTCCTCAAGTCACTACTATTTTGTCTTTTAACTTTCTTCCATGGGGCAAACAAATAGCAGATGCCATGAGTGTTCCTTCTAAATCACCCTACAAAAGCTCCTAAGTTCTATCCTCCACATGATTGTGGCTCTACTCCAGTCTTTCTTTGAAAGCCTCAATTTCTCTTAGATGGAGACATGGCTTTGCAGTTAAGTCACTTGCCTGCAAATCATAAGGAACCAGGTTCAATTCCCCAGTACCCATGTAACCAGATGCACAAGGTGGCACATGTGTCTGGAGTTTATTTGCAGCTGCTGGATGCCATTCTCTCCCTCTCTCTCTTTTGTCTCTCTATCTGCCTTTTTTTCTGTCTCTCTAATTAATTAATTAAATACTTATAGAAATAAATAAAAATAACAGAATCTGAGAGATTATCTCAGAACTAATGATAAATTAGTGGAAAATAATTATTTAAATGATCTTGTGTATCTTTTCCTGAACTTGTCTTTTCCATATCAAAAGAGAATTCCATATCAAAAGAAAAGGTTTTTGTTATTTGTTGTAAGATAAAACCTTGAGGAATTCCATACTCCATTAGAATCCTTATCTGTATAGACACCCATATTATGCCCTTTTCTTTGCCTAACCCTCATGCTTAAGTTTGTACTAAAATATCTTTAATAAAATTTTAAACTTTGCTTCATACTGGCTTTTCCTAAAATTCCATGAATCCTAGATACAACACCCAGGGCTTCTCAAATGGCAACTAAATGCTCTACCCTTGAGCTATAGCCCATTTTCAGTTGATTCTTAAAGGCATCTGAGACTAAAGAAAGAGATTGAAATCATTGCTTCACAACCAGCTCTTAACCTCTAAGATGACAAAGTCACCTACTTTGCATGTTAAACTTGGGGTTTTGGGGTCTTCTTTGGACATCTGGGTCTCCTTCAGCCATATTCACCAACCACACCATTGTTGCTGTGAAGAAAGACAAAATTTCAGGTGACAAGATGTGCTGGGGGTAAGTAAGTGCTCCCCCAGAGGGACAATCATTGTCAAGAGGGACACTGGCCCCGTGGCCCATGCCTCCACATTTTGAGGGCTCACAGGATCTTTTCTTTTCCTCCTTTACTTTCAGTTTGCGCCATCATGAAGGACCAAATAAGGTGAATAGGCAATTGACGTCTTTTGGCTGAGGCCACTCTTTGGATTGACTGAAGGCCCCTAGCCTGCTGCTCACATTCTGACAGCCCACCTGGGCATTGGCAACAACCTTCTGTCTATTTCTCTCCAAATCCCAAACCAGTAATGCATTGACCATTTAAAAGCTCTTAGGGCGGTCTCCAGACTCGTAAACTTCTCCCCGGTGCTATCCAGCCCTCGGGAGCATTGCCCTCTGGTCTTGGCCTCTCCACTCTTTTTCTATCATGGGCAATATTGCCTCCCACTAAAAGGAATCACAGATTCAGGGATTAAGGGCTCTCCTGAAAGTTAGGGGAATTAAGCTCTCCCAAAGAGAGGCTATCTCCTTCTGGGAAGAAGTCTTCCAGCATGCCCCCTGGATGATTTCTGGGGGTCCATATGACCCAGACTAGTGGACCCACATAGCTTACTTAGCTGGGAGATGGGAGGTTTGGGAAGGAAACCTCCCCTCCCTCTCTTTTGTCCCAATCATAGCAGCTGTTAGGCAATGCATTAGCCCCCCCCTAAGACCTCTTCCACACTAGCCTTAGAGGTCGGGGGAGAAATTTTCAAATGTCTAATTGATACTGGGGCAGATAAGACAATTCTAAAGTGATATGAAGTTCCCCAACACTGGGAATTAATTCCTTGGCCCCAATTAATAGGAATAGGTTGTCCTACACAGGCGTATGTTAACAAGGAAGCCTTTAAGTGGAAGGACCCAGGCAGAACTACAGGTCTCCTCCGACCCCTAGTGGCAGAAGTAACAACTAACCTCCTAGGGCAAGATGTTCTTGAGTCCCTAGATGTAGTTATTGGTAGTAATATAGAGGGAGGATGCATTGAGATGGAAGACTACGAGAGATCCTTCACCAGTGTCATTCCCATTCCTAAAGGCCCCTGTTAAACATGTTAACAGGCCCCTGTTAACTCCCTGCCTGCAATGGCTCTCTTACAAGCCAACCTTGGTTGAACAGTGGCCTCTGCCAGGGGAAGAAACTTGAAATCTTCAATCGGTAAGTAGTAGAACAACTTAATCACATCCACCCCTCAAGGGCTCAGGAGGATGGAGGTTACTGCAAGATCTTAGGGCCGTCAATAAAGGCATGCTCATTTGGGGTGCCCCTCAAAGAGGACTGCCTCCTGTGTTGGCCATTCCAGCCAACATCCCCCTCCTTGCTAGTGATATTAAGGATTGTTTCTTTTCTATCCCCGTGCACCCCGAGACCGATAACGCTTTGCATTCTCAGTCCCCTCCATTAATAATGCAGGACCTGCCAAACTCTTTGAGTGGATGGTTCTTCCCCAAGGTATGGCTTAATGCTATGGCAGTAAGCCCACATACAGATCAAGGCCTTAATATCTATCATTACATGGATGACATCCTAGTATGGAAAGACTCCTCCACCTCACCAGCCAAGGTAAGGGATCAATTAATACCTTCCCTCACTGAGGCAGGCTTCAAAATGACCCCAAATAAAGTCCAACGGTCCTGGAGACAGAACTCTCCCTCACCTCTGCCTGGCCTCTTCAAACCATACTCTCCTTTCCCCAGAAGCTCACATTGGCCTCACTTCAGAGCTTTCTGGGGAACCACAATTGGCTCTGGCCATGGCTCCCCATCCCCACCAGTGATTTACAGCCATTATTTGACATGTTAAAAGGTGACAAAAGGGGACTGGAGAGATGGCTTAGCAGTTAAGCACTTACCTGTGAAGCCTAAGGACCCTGGTTCAAGGCTTGATTCCCCAGTATCCACGTAAGCCAGATGCACAAGGGTGTGCATGCAACTGTGCCGGGGGTTTTTTCCCTCCACCACCGGCAGGTAGAGCAGAAGAGAGAGAGAGCCGGGCCAGCCGCTTCTCTCGAGGCTGAGCGAGAAGGCGGGTGTCGGCGACTCAAACCCCTCCCCCCACTAAAACACCGGGGAGAAAAACCACATTGAGTCGCGGAGACCGTCTAAGGCGGAAAAATCTCTCCGTTTATTGTCAGGGGAGGTATTTATATACTTTGAGGAAGGGGGAGGGAAGAGGGGATGAGAGAAAGGTATAAGGGCCAATATATTTTGAGGAAGGGGGCAGGAAGAGGGGATGAGAGAAAGGTATAAGGGCCAATAGTATTTCATCACGTCAGCAGCAGCTGGGTGGAGGCAGTTTCAGCTTAGGTGCTGAGTCAAGGGCAGGTACTCAGGCTCGACTAGGCCTTACCGGGAGTAGGCCAAGATTGGCTGGGCTAACCACTCAGCTTCACACCGGGCAGGGCCCAACACATCTGGAGTTCATTTGTAGTTGCTAAAGGTCCTGGTACGCCCATTCTCTCTCTTTCTCTCTCTCTCGCTCTGCCTCTTTCTCTGTGTGTTGGTTACTCTCAAATAAATAAATTAAATTAATTTTTTTTAAAAAGGTGACAAAGATCCATCCTCCCCTTCTCCTAAGCACAAAGATAAAACAGGCATTAATAGAATAATAATATGTTTTCTCATATGGCACTTACCAGGTACTCACCAGACAAGCCAATGCAGCTTATAATATTAACTCCTCCCCAACCATCATGGGAGCATTATACCAACCCCAGAGAGTCCTGGAATGGCTCCACACTTCCATTGGTGGTGCCCCACACATATTAACAGAGATTGATGCCCTCACAGCCATGATCAAAACTGGGTGAGACCCGGCTCTTCAAACCTTGGGCAAAGAGCCTGACATGATCATAACCCCCTTCTCCCTTGCTGATATACAATGGCTATTCATGAACCACTCCCGATTTGCAATCAGCCTAAGAGGCTTCCCTGGTCAAATTGACAAACACTACCTTAATGAAAAATGGATTCCTGCAATTCCCCTTTAAAATGGCTCACACCCTGCCTCTTTTCAAGAAAACCAATCCCTGGAGGACCCCCCCCCCATTTTTACAGATGGGGAAAGGGGAGCAGCTGTAGTTGTTTACCACTCAAGGTATCAACCTCCCACCATCATTTTTAAGGAACTTCCTGACAGATCTTCACAATATAAGGAACTGTATGCCATCTATCTGGCACTCCTAGAGGAAGAAGGCCCCTTTAATCACTTTTCAGATAGCATTTATGCTGTCAACTTGCTCCCCTAGCTTGTTTGCTCGCTCACATATCTGAGTAGACGAAAACTCTCTTTTACCGCTGTTGATAAAAGTCTCCAACCTCATTTGCCAAAGAAGCCCCCCACCCAGTTTGTACAACACACAAAGTCTCACAGCCCCTTACCTGGCCCCTCACTGAGGGAAATGCATTAGCAGACCAGGGTGCCTCCGATGGAGACTCAGCAGACATCTTCTTGGCCACCCTTGAGGAAGCAGAAAAATTTCATGCTAACACCCTCATCAACCTTAAGGGTTTATAATCACACTTCCCTTTGATTCCCCAAAATCAACTCCAGCATATACTAAAAACTTGCCAGTCCTGTGCCTCACTAATAACAATGCATGCCCTTCAGATGGGCACTAATCCCCAAGGTCTCAAGGCAATGTACTTTGGCAGATTGATGTCACTCATATTCCCCAATTCAGCCATCAGAAATATGTCTTTGTGACTGTGGATGCTTACTCCCATTATGCAGGAGAGAGCTCAAAAAATTCATACATCATATGCTCTCCACCTTTGCTATCATGGGTCTCCCCCATCAAATAAAAACTGATAATGGCCCAGCTTTTGTCAGTTCCTCTTTCAAAGCCTTTTGCATACAATGGAAGATTACCCATCATACAGGAATTGGCATAACCCACAAAGCCAAGGTATAATAGAAAGGATACACCAAACCTTAAAAGCCCAATGTATAAAACAACAGCCCAATACCTATCCACCCAACCTTCAGTTAACCATGGCTCTGGCTACTATAAACATTTTCAGTGTGTACAAAAACTCCCACTACCCTCCCCCCATCACCCTCCACTGGCACACACCAGAGGCTGCTCCTCCTATCCTGCTGCTATGGCGAGATCCTTTAGATGGAATAAGAAAGGGACCCGACCCCCTCCTCACCACAGGGAGGGTATTTAGTTGTGTTTTCCCACAGGACCAGCCCAGGCCCAAAGAGATGGCTCACCTGATGTTGACAGATCAGGGACAGAAGAAATAGAGGAAGCACTATCCCCACTGGCACCACCTGAATCAGAAAAAGGGAGACCCCCTGGGGAGATGTCCATGACCTTGCAGACACAGCCAAAGCCATATGCCTGCCACAGGCCTCCCTCTCAGCAATTTTGTTGGCAGCATTAACAATCTTATATTCCAATGCAAATGTCCCTCTCTTTGCTTCTCTCATCTCCCCATCCCCAGTGGAGGATGGTGCTTTGAATCCCTAGAGACCTATCAAGGGGTCAATAAAATCACTAGCATAGGAAATTGCCCTACTAAGGGCTGCCAGGACACTGTCACCTTCCAGGTCTATCCTAGGTCTGTGGTTTGTGTGGAGAGCATGGCATGCTTTGCCTATCACCAGGACTATCATGGGGGATGCCGATACAATTACTGTGTCATTGACTGCTTTAGCCATCCAAAAACTGTCTTTAAAGCCTCCAGGAAAACTAGAGAATGTATACTCTCCATATGAGACCCCTGGAATCAATGTTGGAAGATAGGAGTGATGGGAAAACTCTATGCTAATATCTACTTATCATCTCCCTCTAGTACTCCTTATAATTCTAGACAGTGTATCCCTGCTTCCCACCCAGTGCAAACTAACCATCACATTCTTTCCCATGAAAAACAAGTCACAGAAAAGATACAAGCCACTATGTTATGAGCACAATATATCCAACATGTGGCCAATCTTCTCCCCTTTACTAACTATCTTAATGGCTCTAACTTCTTCTTTTGTGGTTCCCCTACCCATCCCCTTGCTAACCACAGTCCCTATTAATGCCACCCTTGAATATCCTACATTAACCAAGAGAGATTTTAATCCCCCTATTGGTGGGCCCTGGCATGAGGCTCTGCCTGGGGGCCTCTGGTGCTGCTGGAGCAGCCCTGGTCCAAACCAACCACCTCACGGGGGACTTCCAAAACAAGCTTGACCAGGCCATGATATCCACTACCAACAGCCTCAAATCTCTCCAGAGACAATTGAATTTTCTTGTGGGTGTGGTACTCCAAAACCATAGAGTCTTAGACCTCATTACTGCTGAACATGGAGGGACATGTGTGGTCTTTGGAGAAGAATGTTGTTTTTTTTGTTAGTGAATCAAATATTGTTGAACAAAATGTTAAGACTCTCCAAAATCTCCTCAAGGAGCTGCTTCACCACTACAAGCCTGAGGACCCCACCCCCTGGTTTTCTAACCCTTTAGTCACTTGGCTTCTCCCCTTCCTTAGCCCCCTCCTTGCTACAGGAACCCTTTTACTTGTAGCCCCCTGCCTCATCAAATTTCTCAGACAACAAATAACTAATATTGCTAAAGTAGCTACTAGTCAGGTCCTTGTGCATCATCTAGCTCTATCTGAACCTATGACAGACTATAAAGATCTCACTCAATATGATGACATGGCCCTGTTATAAAAATGAACAAGGAACTGTCGGCCACAGGCAAGGCCCTGGGTTAAAAGCAGGCCTAAGCTATCAGACACGGTCCCCAGGCAATGGAGAGGTCACAGCACCCTAGACCCTGGGTGAATCTTGGGATCCAGGAACTGGCCTAGTAAGGCCCCTCCCCCCTCCTGTTGGTTACCTTGAGCCTGGACTCCTAGACAAATCTCAGGTCCCAAGATGGGCAGAAGGAGGGCCATTCCCTCCCCCACCAGCCCAGGGAGCCTGGACATCCTGATAAGACTTAGGCTTCACTGGTAGCTCTGTGACCTTTGGCCAGTTACCTAGGAAACTCCTTGTACAGTATCAGCCAACAGCCTTTACAGCCCATCCCCCTGTCCTATACCTCTTCCTGCCACTATGTAGATCACCTGACCCTCTCCCGACTTGCTTGAATGAATGTCCCTATATGCCAATTAGGCACCAACAAACAACCTTTGAACCCACCAATCGCTTTGGAACCCTCTTCCTGCTCTCTCTCTCTTAACTGCTTATAAAAACCCAGTTCCTTGTTGAATAAATGAGAGCTGTTCCCCAAAGCTGTCTCTTGGGTGTTTTTTCACATCACACTCATGGCTGTCAAGACCCTGCTCCACAGTTGCCTGGACACCTCCGGGGAGCTGGTGCACAAAGGCCCCTTGAGGAACCAGGCACCCACAATCTTACTTTCTTTGCTTTAATCTATTTTTCTGCCAAAAAAAATAAAAATAAAAACTTACAGCACTTAATGAATGCCACTGGCACCAAAGATAAAAGTCCCCTAGACACATATACCCTATTCCTGGGTCAGATGGAAAAATACATGGCTTCTCCTGGGGAAATCATGTAAGTACTGATCCCTCATATGTCCTAAGTCACTCTTGTCCCCTAGAGGGAGAAAATTACTCTTAAAAGCAGCATGTTCTAGATCCTAAACATGAAAAATGGCCACATCTCCCCTAACCTTTCTCTGTCTATCCCATTGCTCCTATCCTATCTGCTCTGTGAAGCTGATAGGCTTAGACAAAAGAGACTCTCTGTACATATTGCTCTACCTGTCTGCTTTCAGCCTCACTTAGAACAACTTGTATTGCTAGCAAATGTTATAAGTCTGATTTGTCTTTAAATATGAATCCTTGCTAGATGACATTTTAAAGACTTTCCCTATTTTTCAAGATAAAAATACATAACTTTAATAAAAGAATAAGACATTTCTATCTGTAAGAACATCTGCCCCTCTTCTTTTTTTTAATATATATTTTTTATTTATATTATCCTGATTTTACATTCATAGTATTGGCTCCATTGTCCTCCTCCCTGTCCTCCCACTTTCTTTTTAGCTCTCAAAACAAAGGGATGATCATCTGCTGGAGATCTGCATAACAAGCTTCACCTTTGCTCTTCTGTGTTACTGAGTCTAACATTTCAGAGAGGATATAAACTATACACTTATTTTACTTTTGGGGTACAATAAGAATTTATGCATTCATGTCACGTGTTCATGATTTTTTGAAATATTTATTTATTTAGTTGCCAGCAGAGAGAGAGAGAGAGAGAGAGAGAGAGAGAAGGCATGTCAGGGCATAGTGCCACTGCAAATGACATCCAGATACACACACTACTTAGTGTATCCAGCTTTATGTGGGTACTGGGGAATAAAACCCATGTAGTTAGGCTTTGTAGGCAACTACCTTAACTGCTGAGTCATCTCCCCAGCTCTTTGTCCATAACTTTTAATGTTTGTGATACAGGATTTTTGGGTTTAGGAGGTGTTCCCCAAAATTTATGAACTCCAAGTTTTTGGCTCTGTCCAACCATTAATAAAGAATTAATAAAGACAGTGTCAGTGAAGAATAAATTATGAATTATTAAGATTATTTAGGAGGAAATAACCAATTATAGGTTTTATTTAAGGGAGATTGGGTCTTTTGGATTTGCAGGCAAATTCCTTAACCACTATGACATTTCTTGAGCCCAAGAGTTCAGTTCTTGTGTCAGGTGAAGGTGGCATTTGAGGTCATATCTCCTGGTTCTTGTTGAGCCTCAATCCAATGTCTAACTAAAGCTGCCTGAGAAAAGATAGGTGACTCCAATCCTCCTTCATTTGTTTTTGTATGTTGTTTTGTGGCCATTTCAATTTTTTTATTTTCTTATTTTTGTTTTTAATATATTTTTGCTATAGCAACTTAAAGTGTGAATGTGTGTGTGTGTGAATGTTTTCATGCTCTATTAAAATTACAAAATGTTTCATGAAAACTTAAATGCTATTTGTTTGGATAATGTAATGTTCATTAAAAATCTTAAAACGTGGGACTGGAGAGATGGCTTAGCAATTAAGGCATTAGAGCCAAAGGACCTAGGTTTGATTCCCCAGGACTCACGTAAGCCAGATGCACAAGGTGGTGCGTGCGTCTGGAGTTCGTTTGCAATGGCTAGAGGCCATGGCATGCCCATTCTTTCACTCTCTCTCTCTGTCTGTATCTTTCTCTCTTGCTCCCTTAAATAAATAAATAATTTTTTTAATCTTAAAATATGGGGCTGGAGAGATGGCTCAGTAGTTAAGGCACTTGCCTGCAAAGCCTAACAATCTGGATTTGATTTCCTAATACCCACATAAAGCCAGATGCACAAGGTGGCACATGCATCTGAAGTTCATTTGCAGTAGCTGAAGGCCCTGGTTCTCCCATTCTCTCTGTCCATTTCTCTTCTATCTCTCTCTGCTTGCAAATAAATAAATAAATAAATTTCTAAAAAGTTCTTAAAATGGACGTTTTCTTAGCCTATAGAGGTTAACATTGATACATGAATTTTGATGATGATTTCATTCCAAAAGTGATTTTACAACAATTCTACTTCATTGTTCCCCCTCCCACCGATTATATAAAGAATAGATTCCATCTACAGAACAATATAATTAAATTTTTAAAAAGGGTATATAATTAACAATCGTAATCATATTTTATTCTATTTGATAAATTCTTTCTTCATTCAAATTACACAGGAAGTCCTTTTTGCTTAGACTGGGCTCCAGAACCTGAGCTTCATGCTCCAAGATTTAGACTCTGCCTTTGGACAATTGTTTTACCTGGGGGACTGGGGAAAAGAAAAGTTCTGTAAGACTTAAAAATCCAAAAAAAAAAAAAAAATGACTTATCTCTGCTTTCTGCTTTCCTTGAGTAAGAAGCATATTTCAGTAAATAATACACTTGCCTACAGAGTTATAGATTAGCCATAAAAATGTTTTAAAATAGGATGCTGCATTGTTATCCTACTTTTATTGCATTTAATAACAATTTTCTTTTTTCATGGTAATACTGAAAAGAAGAAAGCCACTCGCCCATCCAGAGAATTGATCTTGGGTAAAAATATAAAGGAAATAATAAATATTTTTAGATTTCAAATGTTAAATAAAATATCTAGATCAAAAGTTATCAAATCCTGAATAAGTTAAAAAATAAAGCTTAGGGCTGGAGAGATGGCTTAGGGGTTAAGGCACCTGCCTCCTAAGCCTAAGAACACAGGTTCCAATCTCCAGGTCCCGCGTTTAGCCAGATGCAAAGTGACACAAGGGTGCAATGCCACACTTGACCACAAGGGGGCACACACATCTCGATTTCGTTTGCAGCAGCTGAGACACTGCTGGCCCGCCCATCTCTGTCTTCCTCTCCCTCTCTCTCTCTGTCTCTCTCTGTGTCTCTCTCCAAAAATAAATAAAATAAAATAAAATAAAATAAAATAAAATAAAATAAAATAAAATAAAATAAAATAAAATAAAATTAAAAAAGTTTAAAAGAAATAAAGCTTATTAAAATTATATAATCCAAAACTCAAATGTTGATGAACATGATTCTGCTTTTGGCAATGTTTACAAAATACCTAATTCTCTGTTTACAACAGATTTCTTACATGTTATTATACTTTTACTAATGCATACTAAATGGTTTAAAAACAAAAATTTTAAATATATTTATTTTTCACTAGTCTAAGCCTTTATTTTGTCTGACTAATTAATATGCTTGCCTACACACTTGATAATAACATCTATTTGTATAGTTGCAATAAGGTGTCTTAAATATTGTTCTTATCAATGTTTATAAAAATATCTTACAAGGATTTTATATGCCATCCTCTTACTAACTGAAGCTTCAAATAACCTATGGTTTCATTACATCTAAATGCTGTTTATATGTTTTCCCATTTAGATAAAGCCATCACTTATTAGTTTATAAAACTTATTTTAACAAATACAAGTTTAAATTTATTTCTAAAAATTAACCTATTAAAATCCATTATGCCATTAAAATAATTCATCTTTAATATTACTGGTTAAATGAACAAATGATGCTCATACCTTGTCAAAACTTTCCAAAACATTTGGCTTCCTTAAGATACTTCATATAGTTGGAAATCTAAGATACATACTTTTAAAGAAAATACATTATCCTCTTATAAAACAAGTATTGAGTGCCCTATAAACATTAAGTACACATGCATGATTATATGTTTATATGTTTAATTCATTTCTATTAAAGAGAGTTTTAAAGGAATTTTAAAATAATAACTAAAAATTAGGAATTGCTTACAGGTTTTCCACAATGAGCTACTGAGAGATGAAGAAAAGATATGACAACAAAGACTTCTGCCTATACCGTATTATTATTAACTATTCCTAACAAACTCTTACATTGAAGAATTTCAGTGGATGGACTCTCAAGATTCCTATTTCCCTCATCAAACATCTGAACATACACACATCAACATGGAGTTCAGCAATGCTAGGTGATACACATGTTCAATTACATCAACAATTAAGTACTTCAAATAACTAAATGCCTTTAAGACTTATTTTTACATTATGCAAATCCTTTTATATTTAAACATTTTAAAAATTGTCTAAGATATTTAATTTTTTCCTTTGTATATTTTAACTAATAAAAAATAATGTTAATGTTGGTCTGAGTATAGCTACAAATGACGATGATATTATATTCTTTCATTAATTGTGTTTTGTTATGAATATTTGCTAATCCAGACTGCTACCTCACTTGAAC
Organism: Orientallactaga sibirica; assembly: GCA_036365145.1. NCBI lineage: Eukaryota > Metazoa > Chordata > Mammalia > Rodentia > Dipodidae > Orientallactaga > Orientallactaga sibirica. Next base: position 61,865,520 of record JAEOAD010000001.1, read on the forward strand.
CAAGATTTTACATTTAAAGAGATTCAAGTTTTTCTCATTATTCAGTATAATTTGTTTATGAAACAAACTAGCTATAATTCACAAAGATTTATTTTAATTTTCTAAGAAGCACCCCATTCTGGGTGCTCTGTTTTTAAATCCAAATTCTTAGAACAGAATAAATGACCACTTTATCTATATATATATATATTTCCAAATATATATTATTTGGTTCTATCCAGTTAGATTACTATATTTTCAAATATTAAGAGAAAACTAATTAAAGGCTATAAAAGATCCTATGACATATTCAAATTTCTAAAAATTTTAATGTATTTCTAACTTCATTTACTCTTAGAGATAACCAAAGATTTGGATTAACTTTCATATAAAAATTATACAAAAGATGTCAATCTTTAATAATAACAATACTAATGTTGTTTTATAACTTGAGATCTGGTATTTCTTAAGTAAATGTTTAAGGAGTCCTATACTACAGTTAACTGAGATTAACTGTGACTCCTGTAAGAGTCCCATTTCCCTTTCTGCCTCTAAAATAATAAATAAAATTTAGATATGTCCACACAATGTACAAATCCTAATTTATAGCATATCTAACCTTTTATTTCTATTCCAGTCACTAAAATATTTCATTAAAAAAGGGACAATTTGTTGTAAGAAAATGTTATCTGATTTCTTTTGTGATGAAATTGTCTATTTACTTTCACACATCAGGACCTGTTACAATACTAAGATAATATTACAGATCAAGTTATTATCTACAAATAAGAGTTATAATAATTTGTATGTTAAAAATAATTTTTCCCAGAATCAGAGCTAGCCACTTCACAACAGGTTATAGATATAAAAACAAGCTGGCCAAGAAAATGTTAAATTAAAAGATAAATTAGGGGCTGGAGAGATGGCTTAGCGGTTAGGGCACCTGCCTCCTAAGCCTAAGAAGAATGCTGGTTCCAATCTCCAGGTCCCACGTTTAGCCAGATGCAGTGACGCAAGGGCGCAATACCACACTAGACCACAAGGGGGCGAACACATCTGGTTTTCATTGGCAGCAGCTGAGAGGCTGCTGGCTCGCCCATCTCTGTCTTCCTCTCCCTCTCTCTCCCTGTGTCTCTCTGCAAAAAAAAAAAAAAAAAAAAAAAAAAAAAAAGATGAATTATTTTAAGTGCTCTAAACTGCAAGTAAAATATTTCATAAATTAAAACTAACTATAAATACTGGGGAAAACATATGGCCAATCTAATTTCAATTACACACACACATACACACACACACACACACACGTGTTCGTCTACTATATATACTTTTAAGTTTGTTAGGCCAGACATACTCTTGCTTATATTCTTGCTTATATTTGATTTTAAATATAACATCCTTATTATGTTTCACTGCAGTGGTTTGATTTAGCTGTCCCCTATAAACATATATGTTCTGAATACTAGTTCCCTAGCTAGTGGAAATTTGGGAACTGGATCCTCCTGGAGGCAGTGTATTGTTGGGAATGGGCTTATGGGTGTTATTTATAGCCAGCTTCCCCTTGCCAGTTTTGGCACATTCTCCTTTTGCTGTTGTCTACCTGATGTTGCCCAGGAGGTGATGTCCACTTTCTGCTCATAGCATCATTTTTCCCTGCCATCATAGAGCTTCCCCTTGAGTCTATAAGCTAAAATAAACCCTTTCCTCCCACAAGCTGCTCTTAGTCAGGTGTTTTCTATCAGCAATGTGAAGTTGACTGTAACAGTCACACATACATGTTATATCAGACACAGAGGACAAAAAAAAAATTATACCTGGATTATGATATTGACATAATCCAAGTGTTCCTTAATGGCTTTATCAGCAACTCCTCTCTCCAAAAGATCATTTTCCTGCCTACTACTCAGCCTCATCTATACTAAATTCTAGTATAACCCTCCTAGCTATGAGGGACATATTAAATATTTGGCATTTTCATGCACAAATTGAGATGTGTGTCCAACAGGGAAAGCTGTGGATTAAAGTCCCTCTGCTGCACATACTTCCAACAAGGCTGAATGGACTGATGAAACTCCTGTGATCACAGAGAGGTGGAATGTTGTAAGAACAGAGCCTAATTACCTTGGGCTGCCTTTCGCCTCTCAATAGCTGTGTGTTGACCACCTCTGTGTCTGACCTAATATCACCAATCAGCTGATCAGTTGCAACCTTTTTGAATCCAAGGGCTGAAAATGTCACCAGATAGCATCTGAAACCTATGGTGGGTTTTTTTTGTTGTTGTTGTTTGTTTTGTTTTGTTTTTTTCTGATTTTTCTTCTTTGCTGTAACCTGCCTACCTGGTTGTCTGCCAGTGTATTTGAAAAGTGCCTTGATTTATGACTTTCCTCTGTTCTGTATCTATTAAACCTTCATGAAATTGTTAACACATTGGAACATAGAATTAGGGCAAACTAAATCTATGCTCCCAGGCTGTGGTCACTCATATTTGGCTCCAGAATAACTATCTCTTATCTCCTTTGAATTGAGGGTTGTGTCTTTTGCACTGACAAGTCTTTGCATGAAATTTAAATTTAAATGAATAAATTGAATAAAGTCACTAAATTACTTACATACCCATCTAGTTAGTCTGTGTTGTGAAAACTGTTTTCTTATTTTTCTCTAGTAAAAATGGTTGGAGGAATCTAAAAACTTAGTAAGAGATGACATCTGAGTTTTTATTTTATTTATTTATTTTTTTTACCTTCAATTAAGAACTGGTAGTTGAGTCCAAGATAGCAGTAGACATCCAGAGATTAATTCAACATTGAAACCTACGAGGACAAAATGTGATTTACTCTAAGTATTAAAGTATAAAACTTAGATTTGAGTTCACTCAGAGAAAACAAACATCAAATGTAAATGGAAGAGTGAATTAAGCTAATATATGAACCAAGAAAGGGATAAGACAAATACAAATGTGGTTGAAACTGCTCATCCTAGGGGGTGGGGAGTAACATTTATTTCTAGATAAATACACCATGCTCTTTGGATTTGGTTCCAATACCTACTTATGTAGATGGAAAAAGAGAACCAGGTAAATGTCCCCCTTCACCACTTCAAGGAGTAACTGCTGAGAAGAAGCAATTACAGTAAAATTGCTTACACCTTAAACCCCAGGTGCTCTGGATGGATGGACAATCTCGATAGTGTGATTCTGTGCCTCTGAGACTCTGGGGTGGCACTAGGCAATGTGCACGAGATGTGCTTTGTAGCAGAGAAAGCAGAAAGATCTCCTAGGCTATAAGACAAAAGACCCGGGAGAATGGGTGAGAGCCCTATTTCAACAACAAAAGTACATAAAAAACCAACATGCATTTGTCAGGGTAAAGGGAAGCCACAAAAGACAGAGATGCAGGAGGGGAGGAATATTACAGGAATGAGAAGGTGAGTCACTGGATTTGCAGATACCCCAGTTGGACTGAGAGGTACATATTGAGAAAATTCTTGCGCAACTGTAGCAAGCAAGGCTCTAGGACGAACCAGAGATGATTTAGGCACAGAAGGTGACTTTTTAGAAGAAGTAATGACTGACTTTTAAAGAAACAACACAGAAAGATAAATGCATGGATTGAATGACTATGCTATCAACCGAGAAAAAGAGACTTGCTCATTTGATGAATGTTTTTGTCACAAATATTTTCCAACATTACTAGGCTGCATTGGGCAGATATTTTTCTCAACAAGACCATGTGCAATACAATAGGTTTTAATTGTTTGAGAGGTTTTTATGTAAATATTTACTAAGGAAATCCCAAACCAGCTATGAGTTGATGTATCTTGCCCTTTAATTGATTTCCAGATAGAGAGCACTGCTCAGGGAGTCATGCAACACATACTCCTGTTGAGGCATTCTCCTTTATCTCCATTACCCTTGATGTGTTATCAGGAAACACATAGAGCCCTCTATCTTCAGGGGATCATTTTTCCCTTTGGGTGGAGATGCTAGGTTTTTGCAGATAACTCGGTTGGGGGCTTTCCTAGCTCTACCTCTTCTTACAATCACAAATTGAGAAGGAAAACCTTTCTTACTATGAATATGATCCAGAATCATAAATTCTAGTAATTTCCTGTTTAACTAACATAAGAATATATTCAACAATATCCTCTTTTAAATAAAGCACTCATTTTAGTTTTTCATTTTGTTTGTCAACAGCGTGTTTGATGTTCTGGGTGATTTACTCCAGAGCAAACACTATCAGATACCTGTGGTTTCTCTCTCTACCACCTCAGGGGGGCTTCAACACCCTCCACCTCAGATCTCAGCACTTCAAAGACTTTCCCCTGAAGCTGTATTTCCAGTCTAAGCTTAAAAACAAAGCCCTGCTTGCTTTCACACACCTTTTCACCACATTAAAATCTGAGCTGCACCAAAGTAGCAACTTTTATTTTATTTTATTTTATGTTATTTTATTTTATTTTATTTTATTTTTTGTACAAGTTGGTGGTGGGTTGGAAGGATGCTGCATTTTAACTTTTGCAATCCAAAAACCACAAGCTAGGTGAAAATGACTGAAGTTGACTTTCACCAAATCTTATACCCAGTTGTATTCTTTGGATAGTATATAGCACCATGTCTTTGCATGACATTATTTAAGGTGGAGACAGTGTGGTAGGTAGACAGATATTAGGTTTACAGATTATTTCAGGAAGGACCCCACCTCCCATCTTCCTCATTAACATTAGAAAGGGAACAGCTCTACCTTCTGCAGAACAAAGTCCTCTAGGCCTGAATAATCTCGTCAATCACTCACCTGATGAAAAGGCCCCACCCCTCTTCCACAGAGGTGCTAGTGAAGTGGAGTAGTTACCCTCCTATTGAGATAATGCATTCTACCCCTCCAAGAAGTTTCTCCCTACTTTCAGTTTCTCATAGACCCTCATGCTGAACCTGTCCGTTTTTCTGAGTTCTACCTCAAAAGCATAATTTTCCTTTTGTTTTTGCTCTTTTTCTTCTTTGGATGGTGGTGGAATTCCTAATCATTGCTTGCCCAGACTCATTAGAGATTTTCCACTTTTCTCAGCTCCAAGCCCCTGATCTGGCAACATCCTCTCTTTTTCTTTTAAAGAACCCTCCTATTCTCTTGGGATTATTGTTCTATATTTTCCTTAATAAGGTTTATTTTCCCTCTTTACCTTCCTTAATTTACATTCTTTAATTTCTCTTTGTCATGCAATAGGAATTCAAGAGCCTTAGCCACTGGAGACCACCCCATCTGGGCCAGGAAAGACCTCCTTTCAAGATCTACAATGATAGGACATGGGAAATGAGATGGTGACCTGTATTCTTTTCTTTTTTTCGCTAAAGTCTTTATTTTCTCTAATATAGAGTTGCAACTACAATTCCAAATACAAAAGAGGTTTTCACTGGAAGTTTACAAAATTGTACCTTTAAATGTACTTAAACGTGGGAGTTGCTAAAGAGATAATTCATGGGTTTGTGGTGCTGCAAAAACAAAATAAATCATATACTTTGATATTCTGATTAACAGCACTGGGTTGTGCCATAGCATAGTAAATTGCTTTCTGATACTTCATCAGCTATTCTCCCCACTCACTTCTTCTCTGCCTTACCCAGCTTTCATATCGAGGAAGAATTCGTCAGGTAGCCAGTTAGAGGTCTTAAAAAGGGACTTACATGGATTCAGGCAGAGATCTATCACAAGGCTGAAAGAGCAGAGATTGAAGGACTTTTGCTGGCCCCAAAAGAAAAGCATGGTTCCCTTGAATTCATGACTCACGAACAAACATTGATTTAAGCCATCCATAAATCATAGACAAAACAATCAATACATATTCTGACACACAAACAACCCCAACCCACATTGAAACGTCTTGGACATTACAACCTCAGAAACCATTCTCCCTGAATCATTTCTCAGAAAATACCCTCAATATCCCCTAGAGTCCCAACCATACCTGCCATTTTGATCTGTACATTTATAAGCTTCATTTACGCTCTGGCGAGATGCAGAAGGCCTCTAGTCCATACAGAAGTCTTTGTCCCTCACTATTTATCATATCTACAATACATGGCTTCCTTCTGTTGCAGTTCGAGTCCATTGTATTTCTCTTCAACTTTCCTTACAGAGATGACGACAGGCAAGCTTTTATGCTCCATTAAAAATGCATTGGCTTGGCATGGTGGTGCACGCCTTTAATCCCAGCACTCGGGAGGCACAGGTAGGAGGATCACTGTGAGTTTGAGGCCACCCTGAGACTACATAGTGACTTCTAGGTCAGCCTGGGCCAGAGTGAGACCCTACCTTGAAAAACAAAACAAAACAAAAAAGCATGGGCTCAACTACTTTACATTGAAACAATGGAAAGATGCCTGAGGTAATTCTACCCAGGAGAGACTGAATGGTAGAAATGCAAAGTCTTTTGAAAGGAGACGACTAAAGAGAAGAAGCCTGCTCTTCAAGGTCACAATTTATTTCTTAATTTCTTAATCATGGATTAATTTTAATGTGGCTGTAGTTGCACACCTAATACTGGTTTTGAAAGCATTAAAAATGTATGGAAGTGGGTCATGAAGTACACATGGTTCCAGGAGCTACTGCAGAAATGCAGTATATAAAGCAGGACATCATGTCCCTGGTTGAGAGACCAGTGAGGCCATTAAAAGTTGAAACACAGTTTGCAGTGAGACCCAAAGATATTTTGGATATAACAGGATTGATCAAAGGCTACCAAGGAGCACTTTTGGATCCAGATGGAAATTTTCCCTTGTATACTCAGCCCAGCTGGAGGGATGGGAATTGGAAACCAGAGATTATCTTCACTGGTTACAAATTTATGGACTTGAACTGCAGATGTATGAGGTTTTCCTGATAGTTATTGATTTTGCATTAATCCAGTCTCTCTTTGTTATACATTATTGCAATGGAAATTTTTACTCTGTGCCATTATATATTGGAAGTACATAATTCGTTTTGATTTTACAGGATCCAAGGGATGGTTTTAAAGTTGGTAATGACTATGGGACCTTGGCAGCTGGAGTGAATGCAATTTGTAATGTAACATGATTATGAGTCAATGGGGGCCAGGGGCAGGATGTGGCAGTTTGGATGAATGTTCCCTATTGATTCAGATGTGAAGATTAAACTTGTAACTTGGATCTCCAGCTGCCTGACTGGAAGAGGTATCACTGGGTGTGGATCTGAATTTCAACCCAAAGGTAGGCAGAGAGGTCTGGGCTCTGGGGTTACTGTTTGCTGCCCATCTGTGCTTGCTGTTTTTTAGGTGATGATGGCTGGTGATGGTTTCTCTCTGTGTGTTTGGATTTATGAATGGGAGCCAGCTTTTTCTACCAAGCATGGAGCTTCCCCTGGATCTTTAAACTTGAAATAAATCCCTTCTTCTATAAACTGCGTCTGTTTGGAAGTTCATGGTAGCAATGTGAAACTGTCTACAACAATATTGAAGGTGAATATACATAGTCAGGGTTCTCCAGGGGAAAAGAAACGATAGAATCAATTGGTATTATAAAAGGGATTATTACCTTAGCTTTCTGCAGTCTAACAATAACTGTCTGCAGGCTTGAGCATCCATGTGGCAGCATGAAAGTCTCCACAATCCCAGTCCAGCACTGAAGTCTTCTAAGATTTCTGCAAGAGCTGCTCTTCTTCGGTACACTTTGCAAGATTGATGAAACTCAGTTCTAAAGCCAAGGAAGGATAATCCAAACAAGATAAATACATATTGGAGTGAATAGCAAGGGCAGCTAGGTTAAAAGCAGTCACTAACACAGGTAACCAGGCCAAAAAAAAAAAAAAAAAAAAAAAAAAAAAGGACTATTTTCTTTTGGATCTTTTTTCATGTATAGTTCACCACCAGAAAGCCCACTAACTCTGAAGGAAGGACTTCCTCCCTCAGTCAACCCTTCCTAGAATCAATCTTACAGGCCTGCCCAGGAGTCCTGCTTATGATTCCTAATTGTATCAAGTTGAAAACAGAATTTAATCATCACATTGAAAGATAAAGATAAATGATAAGTAGGTAGACAAATGATAGATGATGTTTCGTTTCACCAAAGTATGAATACTTTTTAAAAAAATTGTTTATTTTTTATTTATTAATTTGAGAGTGAAGACAGAGAGAGAAAGAGGCAGATAGATAGAGAATGGGCACTCCAGGACCTCCAGCCACTGCAAACAAACTCCAGATGTATGTGCCACATTGTGCATCTGGCTTACTTGGGTCCTGGGGAATCGAGCCTCTAACCAGGGTCCTTAGGCTTCACAGGCAAGTGCTTAACTGCTAAGCTATCTCTCCCGGCCCAAAATATAAATACTTTTAAAGCTGATCAATATTTTGTAACTAAAGCTATTCTGACCATTTGCAAAACATACCTTCTAGTTTCCTTCCAAATTGCTCAGACTTTTTTTCTACTTCTTCTCACAACCTACCACCCCTGTTATGGTCTAGATCTGAAATGTTCCCCAACAGCTAATAATTCATTCAAAAAAGGTCCTCAAAGTAGCAATGTTCAGAGTTATAGCTTTAGGGAAATGAATGGATCATGAGAACTCTGAGCTCATCAATCAATTAAGTAATTCCTGGAAGACTTTATAATTTGATGGGCTGTTGTCAGATGGTGAAAATTTAAGACATGGTAGGTGCTTGACAAAAATAGCTTCTTAGAGGTTTGCCCTTGGGATAGAAGGGCTTCTTATTTTTTCTCTTTGCTGCCTTAAAACTTCAACATGAGAAGTTTCCTCTACCAGATTCAACTACTGCCCAGATGTTCTTCCTTTTCACCAAACCAATAATCCATTTGAGCATTGATTGAAACCTTTCAATCCATGTACCCAAATTATTATTTTCTCCTTTAAGTTGTTTCTTTCCAGTATCCTGTCATAGAACCACATACTAGCCAACAAATTTGCCTTTGTGTTTGTGTAGAAAATCAAGTTAACTCCTTCAAACTCAACTCAGTATAACTCATCCTTCCAAGAGTCTCGGTAAAGAAGTCTATTTAACAAGACCTTTATAAGGTGACCATAGTATAGAGAGTAATATTTCTTGCCCTATTTTACACATAAAGTATTTACCATAGTATGTGACTGTACAGTTATCATTAGTATGTGATAGATATTAAAAGATTTGTAATAAAGTAATAAATTAGTAATAGAATGCATTTATTTAATAATTGTGAATATAATACCAGTTCACACACATCAATATATGATAGTTTACATTACATATATATATATATATATATATATATATATATATATATATATATATATATAATGAATAGGCATAATGAACATTGTAAAACATAATGTCAGGAATGTAATTTTTTTAGGACTCCCTTATATTGCCTAAATAGTATTTCAATGCATTACTGTAATATTGGATCAGGTACTGTGAATTATGTATAGACCAGCTTTGTTCTGAGAGTGATACATGATTACTTGCTGGAAAGATGTGATGATAGCTCTTCAAAGTTATCGGCAGAATATTTTCATAATGACAAATGGGTGCAATTACTAAAATAATGACTGGCTTAGACATTAACGCTTTGTGACTTACTATAGGGGAGGGCAAAAAGTTACACAGAATTTATCTTATTTGTGAAAAGCAAACATTAGACAGACATATGATTTCTCCTAGTATATATTGCTTTGTCTAGACTTATGTTATACAAATCTGATCCATGCTTTCTTACCCAAGTTCAAAGTCAAAGTTCAAACTGTATTTGTGGTATATTTTTTATTAAACCATGAGAGTCTCCAATCATATTATCAGTAAGTATAACCTGGTTTATGATTAAGTTTGGTGCAGAATAGAGTACTATTCCATATTACTGGAAAGCTATGTATTGTAATTTAATTTTTGCTTATAATCTGTGTATAAGCTTTCAGTGACTCATGCTTCTTTTGTGTTTGCCCTTTCAACTACGGTGTTTAACCTTTTAAGTGATATTTCAATAATATCAAGTGTACAATACGGTGTGTTCAAAATTTGTAATGATTTTTTGTAATGATTTTTATAACACAGATTTTTTTAAAAAATACCAATTTAGAAAATAGAGAGCAGGCTTTTTCTTAGTGTCTCCACCCCAGGGTTTAGAAGCCAACATATTGCACTGATATGATGTCTAATAAGTTTGTTGTATGTATATGATATCTGGTGCATGTTAGTGCATGTGAATGCAGGTGCACATATGTCACAGAGCACATGTGGAGGTCAAAGGACAACGTGCATGTCAATCACTGCTTACCACTTCCACTGAGGAAGGGTCTCTCATTATTATTCAGTTTTGTTTACCAGGTTAGTTGGACTGTGACCTTACATGGAATTCTTGCCTCTAACTCCCTCCTTCAACTAGGTGCTCTGAGATTATAGAAACCTGTCATAGCTTCTAGCTTTTACATGGTGCACAGGGATCAGAACACAGATACCTGGGCTTACCCAGCAAGAATTTTATCTACTAAATCATCTCTCTAGCCTCTCTTGATGTTTTTTCTTACCCTACTCCTTTTAACTTTATTTATTCATCTGTTTGTTTATTTTAGTTAGTATATAAGATAATTGATTTCATTATGACATTTTGATGCACACATATTCCACCTTGTTCATACTGGCATCCCCCTCCACTAACCTTCTCTCTTTTTGATTTTCAGCTTAGACTTAGACGTCAGTTATATCATCCAGTAACTTTCATGAACTTCTGCTCTTTGTAAACTGTACAAGGAAATTGTTTCCAGGATATAGCTCTCAAGATCAAATCTTAGCACATTAGAGTCATTTTTCTCATCTCAACCATGGTAACAAAATGAGCAAACAAAACAACAAGTAAACAACTTATAAAGTTCATTGCAAAATTATAAAAAAAAATTGTTATGCTTAAATTATTTCAAAACTCAATTTCTATACCATAGTATGGTCTGAATTTGGAAAAAATATTTGTTTTATACAATGTTTTAGTTAAATAAGTGGTTAATAGGGGATGAACTACTATTTTTCAGCTTAATCTCAAACCTAAGAGAACTTATTTAGTAATCTACTTAAGTAATAGGTTGTCCAGTGATCTATTAGGTATTATGATACATTTATAAAAGAGACAGCCAGAAATACAGACATATAAATAAATGATAGGCACACACAAATATAATACTAAAACTCATCTATTCACTTTATGTTAGACAGCCACAAACAGATCATTAAAATCAGTTTAGATGGGTATGGGATGAATTTTGAGTTATGTATATCAGCGTTTCTTAATTTAGGCTTGACACTTTGGGCTCAGCAATTCTTTGCTGTAGGAAACTTTTATTTGACAGGTTTTTATTTCTTCCTAAGGAAATCCAAACAACATTAAACTCCTTTGTGGTGCCAATTAAAAGAATAAGCAAATTCTTCTGCCCATGAAGCTTGTGAAGACAGGTAAATGTTTACTGAAGGCTGATTTCAAAAACTTAACTAAAGTTTTCTGAAAAGCTATAGGATTAATAGTAATTTAGAAACACATCTCCTGCTTGTTAGAGTTCTATTCAGGAATTTTTAAGAGGCATGTTACTCCCCTAATGTTTAAAGAGTTATTGTCTGTCAGCTTCATAGTCTGAGATAACTCAGTGAGAAAGTATAACGCAAAAGTGATTACCCAGCCTAGATATGCTGCAATGGTTTTTATAAGTGCCCTCACAGACCCTATATTGGAAGCATGTTTACCAGCCTATCTGGAGGTGGTAGAATCTTTAGAAGGTGGAACCTAGTAGAAGGTGGTTAAGTCATTTGAGCATGCCCCTGAATTAGGATATAGAGACCTAACAGTCCCTCTCTGTCTCTCTTTACCTTCTGGCCACAACAAGGTGAATGGTTTTACACTGCCAACATACTCCTGGATGTGATTGTTCCCTCATGGCCCAAAAGCAGTGGACTGAAGCAATGTGGGCTGAAACCTTTGAACCTATGAGCCACAATAAGCCTATTCTCCTTATAAGTTATTTATCTGAGAGATTTTGTGCAAAGTAGAAAGCTATAATATTTAGTGAGGATTAAAATGATAATTTAAGGGAAGTTTGATAAAGTGAGTGTATTAAAATTACTTCTTAGGAGATGACACTCTTCTGCACGAAGTCCACGAGTCCTTCAGTTGTAATTACATTTGAAAGTGTTCAGTGACAGGTTTCATTACCTCAGCAGGTAACCCTTAACTTGGAAAAATAAAGGCACAATTCCTCACTTAATATGCCTTTGAAGCTTCAGTATCTTTCTACACGAGCAAGTAATGATTTGAGATTCCAGTATAATTCTTTGTATGAGGAGCAAGGACATTTTAGATTTCACTTTTGAAGTATCAATTATTATTGAACTACATTTAATCTCACAGAAACAATTCTGCTAAAAATATCAGGACTCTTCAGAGCTTTGATTAACTTTACATCGGCCCTTTAATATATAGATATACTTCTAAGCTCTGTGATTTTAAAATAAGTCTTCAGTTATTAAAATGCTGGTGAAGTTGAAGTCTATGATATCATTGTCAGAATCAACCAAGACAGCAATTCAAATATATAAGAAAAATATCAGTGTTGGACCATTTTTACCTTCACCTAGATAGTTTTACATTCATTATAAAGATATTAACTCATTACAAGAGAGAAGAATAATTACCCTTCTCTAAGATCAGTTCATAGTTGTATTATTATGGATTATGGAAGGCTTTAGAAGAGCTGCAAACTTGATAGAGTAGGCAATTAACATGAATTATGATAACATAGGTTTTTATTATTTTGATAGGGCCAAATAATTCTATATTGTTCAAATGGATATTAACTGATTTCATTAAGCAACACAGCTTGTTCTGTTTTTGTCCATAATATTTCAAATTGTATTAATATTATACTTGTAAACATCAGAATCCCACTGAAATTAAAATTACATGACCTGTGAGACTATTACTGAGGATTTTAATGAATAACTATAGTGGAAAATTTGTATCATTTGCTAATATTTTCAGAAACAGAATATCTGATCATTTGATTTTTTTCTAGTTTTACTTTTCTAATCAATACTGTGAGACTGAAGCACTATGTACTGTGCTAATGAGACACCCTAATCAATAGTATAGATTACTATTAATATTAGCAATTAGAGTAATTTGTATACACTGAGAGAATACTGTGTGCCAGGCACATTTATGTGTTATCTCATTTATGTTTAAAGCAATCCTTGAGATATTATACATTGCTACACAGTATAATAGACTAAGAAAAGAGAATTGAAGGGACTTCCCCAAGATACAATTGGTACCTTGGAGAACTTTAAACTGCCTAAAACTCGTACCGTTGTCTACCAACCCAAAGCATTTGTCCATGACTGCACTGTTTTCTGAACTCCTGGTTCCACTAACATGTATAAAAAATTTTATCACAAATCAAAATTTTGACAAATGTCAAGTTTAGAAAAAGTACAGAAATAAATGAAAATGCTACCTACATTCTGCCTAACCCAACCTCTGTCATGAAGTAAAAAGCCCTCATGATTTCCTACAGATGTATCCCAGGCACATGAGAATGGGTTCATATCATACTTGTTCATCACCAATTCTCAACATTAGTCTATGTCTGGCTCATTTTTAGGAGTTGGTAAAATGATTACTATTTAGGATGTAGCAAGCAACCACCAAGTAACTCCCTGTGTGAGCCTTATAACAATGTACATGTGGATTTTTAATGGGAATTTACCTTAGTAAGACTCGAACTCTACTTTAAATCTTTTCTATAATTTAATGTTTTTTAATAAAATTGAGGCAAAGATTAGAGTAAATCATAGATATGTTAATTATCCATTTGACTAAGTTATGTATGAAAAGTCTGGAAACATGTAGAGTGAAGAAATCTATACAAAATGTGCTCATTCTACCACTCCTTAGTAAATTTTTCTCATCACCCAAGACATGACTGGAATGTTTTCTAAAACAAAAGCTTCAGTTTGATTCTATCTAAAAGTTCAAATGTCTGTTCGATGCATATCTTCTTTTGTTTGTCCACATCTCCCTTGGTACTTGTCTCAATTTGTTAAAATATAGCCAGTATGTTAGAAATATATAGTGTCTAAATGTGCTTTTAATTTGTATCACTGATCAATGATTCAAACTATTTTTATGCATTATTTGTACATCTCCTTTCTGAAGTATCTGTTTTTTATCATGCTTTTAATTTTTATTCTGAGATAATTGTAGATGCAGTTATAAGAAAGAATATAGAGATCCCATGTGTTCTTCACAAAGTTCCCCAATGGTATCTTGCAAAACCATATCACAGTATCACCAAGAAGATATTGATATGCAATGGGGAAATACATTGATTAAGCACTTGCTGTGCACACAAATACCTGAAATCAGATTCCCAGAAGCCACATAGAAATGCAGAGGCTATAGTGGAAATCTGCAATCCCATTGTACCTACCAAAAGATGGGAGATGGAGATAACAGGATCTCCCTGAAGTTGTGCAGGCCAACTAGCATGCCAGATTTAGAAATGAGGGACCCTGCCTCCAATGAGGTATGCAAGGTGAAGAATGTCATCTGAGGTACTCTGATCTCCACAGCAGTTCCCTGGCACACACTCCAGCCCCCTTCCCTGCCATCACACACAGAGAAGATATTGATGTGAATATAGTGAAAATGTAGAACATTTCCATCACTACAAAAATCCTTCACACTGAGCCCTTCAACCCATCCAAACTCCCTCTTTAAACTCTGTTAGGAAAGAATATGTGCTCCATTCTTCCCAATGTTGTCCTTTCAATAATGCTGCATAAATGGTATCATATGGTAAAAAAAAAAAAAAAAAAAAAAAAAAAAAACTTTGGTTTTGTATCCTTGGATCACCATAATTTTCTGGAGCTTTGTCCAAATGGTTGCATCCATCAATAAGCCATTACATTTAAATTATTGAGAAATATCTCACACTATGAAGGCAACGAATTTTGTTATTGAGAGATACTTGAGGTTTTGGCAGTTTTGGGCTGCTGTGCATAAATGTATCAACTGATGTCTTCATTTGTTTGCCATAAATGTCCAGTACTTTTATAACTGAGTTAATAGTGAATGATTTTATTTTTATTTCTTTTATTTATTCATTAGAGTAAAGGAGAGAGTGAGAGAGAAAGAAAATGAGAATTGGAGAGCCAGGGCTTCCAGCCACTGCAAACGAACTCCAGATGCCTGCACAACCATGTACATCTGGCTTACGTGGGACCTGGAGAATTGCACCTGGGTCCTTAGGCATAATAGGCAAGCACCTTAACCGCTAACCCATCTCTCCATCCTTAGTGAATTATTTTAATTTTAAATCACCTTTGGACTTTAAAAAATACTGAATGATATTCTAGATTTCATATTCCACTTATATTCTCACCAACAACATAAAAATGATCCAGTTTCTTTCCAGTCTTGTTAGCATTTGCTATTGTTGCTATTTATAATTTGATTCATGTTCATAGATATGTAATGATATCTCCCTGTTGTTTACATTGGCTTTTTGTTAATGAGTAATAATGTTGACAAATGCATTAGGCAAGTTTCTGTAAAGGAACAGAACCAATAGAGTGTATATGTTTCTACATACTGTGTTGGGCTCTAAGAGGCCCCAGTGTGAGACCTAGTGGAAATTTCTGAGCCTAGCTAGAGTATAGCGACCTGTCCTTGGCCTACTCCCACTTGTAAGGCCTAGTAGAACTTTATGAGCCTGACTAAAGTTTAGTGACCTGTCCTTGGAGTGACTCAACAAGGCCTAAGCCGAAACTGCCTCCACCCAGCTACTGCTGATGTGGTGAAATAATATTGTCCCTTACACCTTTCTCTCTCCTTTTTTTTCCCACCCTCTTTCTCAAAAAAAAAATATAAATACCTTCTCAGTGCAATAAAAGTCGAGTCCCTACTTCGATACGACTCCCAGCTCAGTGTGGTTTTTTCCTCCGGTGTTTTGGGGAAAGGTTTGAGCCACTGACACCCGTTTTCCCGTTCAGCCTCAAGAGGATCTGGCTGGACCGGCTCTCTCTTCCGCTCTACCTGCTGGCAGAGAAGAACCAGCAGACTGGTGCCCCATGTGAGGAAACGGAAAAGCACGGAACTACCTGCCAGGGGAAGAAACTGGCAGACTGGTGCCCCGTGTGAGGAACGGAAAAAACAGGGAAGTACGCTGACGGGCTAATCCGGACTGTGGACGAGTGTACCCTCAAAAATTATGAGGTAGTCTTCATATCTAATATTCTAGCTTTAATTCTGTAACCTGTGCTTGCTTCAACATCTTTTCGTTCCTTTCTCTTTCCTTTCATTTCCGGGTTGCCAGCAAACCACATCTTTGGCACCTGTATTTCTAAACGGGTCATACATTCATGGTGGACTCACCATGGGGACAGACCTAAAAAAGAAACTCACCACGTGGACAGACCTAGAGCAGACTCACCACGTGGACAGACCTAAAAAAACTCACCATGTGGACAGACCTAAAAGAGACTCACCATGTGGGCAGACCTGGAAGAATCTCAAAGCGTTCTGCCCCCTTATGTTAGTGGGGGCTCCATCTTAGAAAAATTCTGTAACATGTTTAGCTAGTTTTGGGGCCCTTGTGCTTGTGTTGTACTCATGTGTATTACTGTTACCCTGATTTTATGAATACTCTTCCCTCGACTTTATAACATGGGACAATCCTTATCTAAGCCAAATCCTACCTTAGAGTCCCTATGGATTCTGCTCAAAAGTAGGGGCCTTAATCTATCTGATAACCAGGCCCTCCAGGCATGGGGCTGTTTACTCAGGATTGCTCCCTGGTTTCCCAAGAGTAATCTTTTTGACTGGGACACCTGGGACAACGTTAAAAATCTGATCAGGAAAGCTCAGATAGAAAAGGGGGAGATCCCCCCTTTGGGGGCCCTCCCGACTGTGTCGGCCTTAAAGGGCTGTTTTCCACCTCAACCTCCAAGGTCGAAAGGGGGGACCCTGACACAGGAAGGGACAAAGGGCTATACCCTGAGCCAGGAAGGGACAGAGGACAATCTCAGCCCCTCGTGCCAGTCTGAGTCCTCATATCCACCCCTGGATCCTTTTGAGAGTGCTCCTTGGCCCTCTAAAGGTCCATTGCCCCCAGATGCCCCTACTAATCCTTTTCTTAGCCCCTCTGCCCCTCCACCCTACCACGGGGATGGCGCCCCCTGGGGAGGAATAATCAACCTCTTCCCTGTTAACGTTAATCCTGGTGGTAATCGCCCTGCAGCCTGGTATCCTTGGGAAGCTCACGATTTAAAAGATCTTAAAAAGGCTGTCTCAGAGGATGGGCCTAATTCCCCCTGGACAGAGACCATCCTCCAGGGTTTGGTTCATTATCATTGTACCACTCAAGATTGGAAAAACCTTGCTAAAGCTGTTACCTCTGGCCCTCTATACATAAAATGGAGTGCTTTCTTTAAGGATGAGTGCCGCCTACAAGCTGAGTGGAACCAGGCCACTCAGCTCCCAGTACCAATCACCTTTGGGATGCTCTCAGGCACTGCTGATCAGTTCTCTACTGGTCTTCAGCAGGCCGCCATTCCTGATCCATACCGAGATCAGGTATGGGCTTTAAAAATGGCTACATGGAAAAAGTTATAGGAGGGCCCCTCTGAACCGCCCATTACAAGAGTCACCCAAAAGATTGGTGAGGATTTGGCCACTTTCATAGAGAGGGTCGTAAAAAGCCTACAAAAAAAGATCCCCCGGCTCCCTGCGAGACCAATTTATAAAAATGCTGGTCTGGGAAGGTATGACAGGTGATCATAAGTTGGCCTGCGCTGGACTCAAGGACCGCTCTATGAGTAAATGGGTTGTAGCCACCCAAGATGTAGGGTCATCTTCTTATCAGATTAAGGCTATGACGTCAGCCCTACAGGCTTCTCACTCTGAGGACATGGCTGCACTAAAATGTGCCCTTCAACAGGTCTTGGGGGGAAGGGGGTGATCTTGCTTTGGGTGCAGCAAAGAGGGTCATTTTTAAAAAAATGCCCCAATAAAAAAAGTGCCCCAATAACTGCCTTAACCCCTAACTTGCCCTGCACGCCATGTCCTCGGTGCAAAAAGGGATTTCACTGGGCCAGAGACTACAAATCCAAGTTTAGCCTTCAGGGTGAGTCTTTAAACTTCCCCAGGGGCTGTCCCCAGCCCCATTAAATAAGGGCAAGAAGGTGGTTAAAACACACTGGACTGTGCCTTTGACACCCAGACTTAGACCAAAAATGAACCTAACAGTCGGTGGAAAAACTTTCAAATTTCTCATCGACACTGGGGCTGACCGTACTGTGATAAGAAAAGAGGAGGTCCCTCCCTCCTGGCAGGTGGTCCCAGGTCTGCCCTTGCTTGGTGTGTGCGGACAATCAACATCATCAGAAACTGCTAACTGGCAGACCTGGATTGACCCTGACAATAACCGTGGGGAGGTGCGCCCTCTAGTGGTGTCGGGCCTAACAGCCATCCTCCTGGGTCAGGATATACTTGGGGAGGCTGAGGCCTATATTACCACTAATCACAGGGATTTCTGTGAAGATACACTTGACCAGAAAGAATATAAACAACAGTTTGAGGAAGGAAGGACCTGCCATCCTAACTACAGAGATGATCTTTATTTTGAAAAAATTAGACAAAAACATTCTCAGGTTCATCCCCAATCCTAAGGGCCACTGCTCAACTCCCAGTACCTAAGATTCAATGGGTGACTGTGGAACCCATATGGGATGAGCAGTGGCCTATACCTACCCCTAAACTAAAACAACTTCATATACTCGTTAAACAACAATTGGCTTCAGGACATGTGCGGCCTTCAACAAGTCCTTGGAACTCCCCGGTTTTTGTTATAAAGAAGCATAATGGCTCTTGGAGACTTTTACATGACTTAAGAAAACTAAATGAGAGAATGATGCCTTTTGGGACCCCATGAGAGGGCTCCCTTGGATTCCAGCCATTCCCAACACCCATTACTTAACCATTATTGATATTAAAGATTGTTTTTTCTCTATTCCATTATATCCAGATGATGTAAAAAAAATTGTGTTCTCCATACCCTCAACAAAATTTCGTGGACAAGACCTAAGGTTTGAATGGACTGACTTATCTCAAGACATGGCTAACAGCCCCCATTTGTCAGTATTACATGTCTCATATCTTTTCTTCCTTGATTAATCATCCAAATGTTTTATTCTACATTTATATGGATGATATTATTTTAGGTCATTCCAACCCATCTGATCTCCAAGACCTCACTACTAAATGCCTTGCCATTTTACAGGCTCATGATTTTAAAGTGGTTCCAGAAAAAATTCAGACTGCCCCTCCCTTCAAAATTTTGGGCTCCATGTTATTCCTTGATACTGTCTCTCCTGTCAAACCCCAACTCCATATTCAAAAATTCTATATTTTGCCTCAACTCCAAAAGGTGCTGGAAAAAATTAATTGGATGAAGCCCTGGATACCCATAACTATTGAGGAACTGTCTCCTTTGTTTGACCTCTTAAAGGGCCTTACTCTCTCCTCTCAGATAACCTTGACCCCTCATCATAAACAAATTCTACATAAGGTACAACGGGCTATAGATACTGCTACCCTAAAGAGGTTCGATCCTAACTTACCTATTTCCCTCTATATTTTCTCTGGGGAAACATTATGAACTGCGCTGTTAGCCCAGGAAGGAGAACCCATCCGATGGATTCACCTCTCCATTGGTGGGGTCCCCAGAGTTTACTCTATACCTAACCAGATTGCAGACTGCATTATCAAGGGCAGGGACACCTCTGTCCGATTGTTTGGCACAGAGCCTCATTTCATTGTCACCCGCTTTAAGGTAACAGACTTCACTTGTCTTCAGACAAATAACAACAGGGTCGCTAAGGCCCTCGAGGGTTTTCTGGGTATAATTGATTGTCACTATGGTCCTAATAAATGGATGAGCTCCTTCTCTAGGTTGGAGTGGAGACCCCCCAGACTTTTTCTCTCTAAACCCAGCCCTGACTTTCTTACCGTGTTCACTGATGAGGGGCACTTGGGAGCTTCCCTAGTTATTTACCCTCCCCTGAGGAGGAAAAAAAATCCTATGCCCATAAAGTCAATCTCCCATGAGGTCAAAGGGTCAACACAGTTGAAAAAACTATTTACTGTCGTTTTGGCTTTGGACACTATTCAGGAGTCATTTTAACTTATTTTATGATAGCCTTTATGTTGTTAACCTGTTACCCAACCTAATTGAGGCCCATATTAGGCTGGACTCCAACCCTATATCTCCCTTGATGATTCAAGCCCGCTCCCTACTTAAACAAATTAACCCCATTTTTCTTCAACATCTCAAAGGCCATCAAAATTTACCAGGATTCCTCTCTAAAAAAAAAAAACTGATTTGGATGACAAACTGGCCTCTCAGCCTCAATGTAATACAGTCTCAAAAGCTACACGCTTCCACTTATTAACTCATATAAATTGTAGGGGCGTTAAACATAAATATCCCCACGTGCCAGTCAAAGACCTTAAAAAAATTGTCCAAACTTACAAATCCTGTCAGCCTTTCCTCCAGGTACCTCCTCTTCAAACTACAGAAGCCAATCCTCAAAGGCTACACCCTAATCGCCTTTGGCAAATTGACATTACACACTATTCTCCATTTGGATAACTTAAATATATATTTTTCTCTCAGTTGATACTTTCTCCCATGCTTGCTGGGCATCGGCACCCACCGGGGAAAAAAACTAAACATGCTATTAGCCATATGCTTCAATGCTTTCCCACCCTTGGATTTCCAGATCAAATCAAAACCAACAATGGTGCCTGCTTCTTAAGCAGGGCTTTT
Organism: Orientallactaga sibirica; assembly: GCA_036365145.1. Lineage (NCBI taxonomy): Eukaryota > Metazoa > Chordata > Mammalia > Rodentia > Dipodidae > Orientallactaga > Orientallactaga sibirica. Next base: position 61,886,354 of record JAEOAD010000001.1, read on the forward strand.
ATAGATTTCCTCCAAACCTGGAAAATCTCACTTTCCACAGGCATCCTGTATAACCCGCGGGGCCAGGCAATCGTGGAAAGATATCATCAAACTCTCAAGTTTCAATTACAAAAACAAAAGGGGGAATCCCTACCCCCACACGACCAACTAAAAAAGGCATTATTAACCCTAAATATTTTAAATTTTTCTAAAGAAGATAGACACTTGTCTCCTTTTCAAAAACATTGGACCTCAGCTGTTACCTACAGCTCCATCTGGGTCAAATGGAGGGACCCATTAACTGGGGCCTGGAGGGGACCAGACCCCCTCCTCACAGCAGGGAGAGGGTTTGGATGTGTCTTTCCTCAAGAGGAAAAAAGAGCCATTTGGGTACCAGCAAGAGACTTAAAATATTTACCCCAACAAGGGGACAATAATAATCAACTCTCCAAGGAGTGTTTCACACCTGAGAACTGTGCCTCTGTTTCTTCCCCAGGAACTATTGGAGGTGTGGATGCTGCTAGACCCAAATGAAGCCAGAAAAGCTCGAGAAAGATTTACAAAAGAGGAGACGGGACTTCCAAGACAACCCGCTGTGGACAGGCTTACATGACTTTTTTCCCTACCTTCTCCCTCCCCTTGAACCCCTCCTTCTTCTTCTTGCTTTTTCCCTACCTTCTCCCTCCCCTTGGACCACTCCTTCTCCTTCTTCTTATCCTCACTCTCGGGCCCTATGTAATTAATAAGATTACACAAGACATTCACCAACAGCTAGAGGCAATTAAATTTCATTAGGTCACAATTAAACTTCATCAGGTCAAAATACCACAGGTTCGCAACTCAAAAGCAATGGCTTTTCCTCTTACTGGCTGTCCACCTAGCGTCCCTCCCATGCCCTCCATCGAACCAATGTCAGGTAAGATCTCAGACAGGCTGAGACAACCTAAGACAGGTCATGGAGTGAATTTTCAATGGGCTAGAGGCATGGTACTCAGTGACGGGTAAGATTCCCAGAGGGGGACAACCTAAGACAGAGGCCATGCCATCCACTGTTCTTACAAAAACAAAAGGGGGAGATGTTGGGCCCTAAGGGGCCCCAGTGTGAGGCCTAGTGGAAATTTCTGAGCCTAGCTAGAGTTTAGTGAACTGTCCTTGGAGTGACTCAGCAAGGCCTAAGCCAAAACTGCCTCTGCCCAGCTACTGCTGATGTGGTGAAGTAATATTGGCCCTTACACTTTCTCTCACCTTTTTTCCCACCCTCTTTCTCAAAAAATATATATATACCCTCTCAGTACAATAAAAGTCAAGTCCCTACTTTGATACAGCTCCCGGCTCAGTGTGGTTTTTTTCTCCGGTGTTTTGGGGAAAGGTTTGAGCCACTGACACCCGTTTTCCCTCTCAGCTTCAAGAGGATCCTGCTGGACCGGCTCTCTCTTCCACTCTATCTGCCGGTGGAGAAGAACGGGCAATACTGTATTATATATCTTTACTTTTCTGGAATAAATATACATATTACACTATATATAGACACAAGTGCAATATATACATGTGCATTATATATAAAAACACATGTCAATTCAATTCTGTTGGTTGAATTCTTCAAACAACATATGCATATATATGTGTGTATACACACACACACACACACATATGTTGGGCCCTGCCCGGTGTGAAGCCGAGTGGTTAGCCCAGCCAATCTTGGCCTACTCCCGGTAAGGCCTAGTCGAGCCTGAGTACCTGCCCTTGACTCAGCACCTAAGCTGAAACTGCCTCCACCCAGCTGCTGCTGACATGATGAAATACTGTTGGCCCTTATACCTTTCTCTCATCCCCTCTTCCCACCCCCTTCCTCAAAGTATATTGGCCCTTATACCTTTCTCTCATCTCCTCTTCCCACCCCCTTCCTCAAAGTATATTGGCCCTTATACCTTTCTCTCATCCCCTCTTCCCGCCCCCTTCCTCAAAGCACATAAATATCTCTCCCCTGACAATAAACGACGAGTTCCGCCTTAGACGTATCTCCGCGACTCAATGTGGTTTTTCTCCCCGGTGTTTTAGTGGGGGGAGGGGTTTGAGTCGCCGACACCTGTCTTCTCGCTCAGCCTCAAGAGAAACGGCTGGCCCGGCTCTCTCTCTCTTTTGCTCTACCTGCCGGTGGTGAGGGAAAAAAGCCCCGGCATTTTGGCGCCCAATGTGGGGCTTCTAAGATGGCGCCCCCATTCAAATGGGGGCAGGACAAAAATGGCGGCACCGCAGAAGTGGTCTGTCGGAAACCCAAAAATGAGAGGAAAGAGAAAAGAACAAGAGATGTTGAAGTTTGGGAAGGAGTTTTTATTTAAACGAGGAGGCAAAACATTTAAAGTCTCCTCTAGGTCTGTCCACGTGGTGTGTCCGCCATGAACGTACCCGTTTAGAAATGGCGGCAAACGGGAAATGGAAGGAAAGAGAAAGGAAGTTGAAGTAAGCACAGATTATAGAAGTAAAGGTTAGAATATTAAATATGAAGATTACCTCATAACTTATGAGGATACACCCGTCAGCAGTCCGATTAGCTCGTACTTTCCTCACTGGCGTGGAGCACAAGTCACTGGTCCGCCAGGCTCCACCGACATTCCTGCAGGGAGCGGTTGAATGGGACAACTCGGCCCAAAATGCCGAGCACTCCCAGGAGCCTCACTGACTGCGCTTGAGGCTTGCCCGCACCTCCAGGCGTCGGCGACTCAAACCTCCCAAATTTTGTCAAAAAATAAATAAATAAATTAAATAAAAAATAAATAAATAAATAAATAAATAAAAAGGCCAACCAAACGGCAAAAAGACAGATGGGCGGGGGCTCTAACTTGCTTTAAAAATATCTTAGGAAGGGGCGGGAAAAGGGGATGAGAGATGAGGCCATGAGACAAACCGCTGCTGTCCCGCCCCTTTTGCCTCTAGGCAGTTTCCTCTATGCTCTTAACTAAGTGTCCCGTGGGGCCCAAAGTATTTACTTTAAAAAAAAAAAAAAAAAAAACTGGGGACATTCGTATTGCCCTGCTAGAGGTAAAAAAACCTGTTTTTCAAGTCTATATGGCTATATCCTACACACCATTATCCCACCCTTCCCTGCCTTCCCATTAACATAAAGATAAAGAGATGGCTTAATTGTTAAACACTTGCCTGTAGAGCCTAAGGACCCTGATTCGAGGCTCAATTCTCCAGTACCCATGTAAACAGTGGCTGGAGGCCTGGCACGCCCATTCTCTCTCTCTCTCTGCCCGCCTAACTCAATTCATAAAATATAAAACTAAGCCCAACTAACTCAATCGGTAATACAATATTAACCTGAGATTATTGTTACTGTTATTATAAATCTATTAAAAGCCAGGGACAAAATATGGTAATTTAAATATATGTCCCCAATATATTCAATGGTAATACAATATTAACCTGGGATTATTGTTACTGTTATTATAAATCTATTAAAAGCCAGGGACAAAATATGGTAATTTAAATATATGTCCCCAATATATTCAGTATTTTATTAATTTATAGTTTACATCTACAATTGCCTTACTAAAGACAATGTCACTGGAGGCCAATTTTAAGGTGTAATAATAATTTAAAATTTCATTATAAAGATATACAAAGTGTGCCTAACAAAAATTCCTAAAGCTTACTGTGACTTGACTACAATAATTTTGCTGTAGGTACTATGTAACTAATTAATTTCTTTTTCTCTCTTTCATGGCTCTACAAAGACAGGCCAACTTCTGCCAATATAAAACTTGCCCTAGATCTATAAGTTTCAACATCATAAAAAACTGCTAGCTGTCAGCCCTGGATTGACCTTAACAGTACATGTCTCATATCTTTTCTTCCTTGATTAATCAGCCTAATGTTTTATTATTATTATTTTAGGTCATTCCAACCCATCTGATCTCCAAGACCTCACTGCTAAATGCCTTGCCATTTTACAGGTGGCTCCAGAAAAGATTCAAACTGCCTCTCCCTTCAAGATTTTGGGCTCCAAGTTATTCCTTGATACTGTTTCTCCTGTCAAACCCCAACTCCATATTCAAAAATTCTATACTTTGCCTCAACTCCAAAAAGTGCTGGGGGAAATTAATTGGATGAGGCCCTGGATACCCATAACTACTGAGGAACTGTCCCCTTTATTTGACCTCTTAAAGGGTCTTAGTCTCTCCTCTCAGATAACCTTGCCCCCTCGTCATGAACAAATTCTACATAAGGTACAACGGGCCATTAATGCTGCAGTCCTAAAAAGGTTTGATCCTAACTTACCTATCTCCCTCTGTATTTTCTCTGGGGAAACATTATGCACTGCGCTGTTGGCCCAGGAAGGAAAACCCATCCAATGGATTCACCTCTCCCTTGGTGGAGTCCCCAGAGTTTACTCTATAACTAACCAGATTGCAGACTACATTATAAAGGGCAGGGACACCTCTGTTCGATTGTTTGGCATGGAGCCTCATGTCATTGTCACCCCCTTTAAGGTAACAGACTTCACTTGGCTTCAGAAAAATAACAACAGAGTTGCTATTGCCCTCGAGGGGTTTCTGGGTATAATTGATTGTCACTATGGTCCTTATAAATGGATGAGCTCCTTCTCTAGGTTGGAATGGAGACCCCCCAGACTTTTTTTATCTAAACCCAACCCTGATTTTCTTACTGTATTCACTGATGGGGGGCGCTTGGGAGCTTCCCTAGTTGTTTACCCTCCCCTAAGGAGGGGAAAAAAGTCTATACCCATAAAGTCTATCTCCCATGAGGTCACAGGATCAGCACATGCTGGGGAAAAAACTAAACATGCTATTAGCCATATGCTTCAATGCTTTGCCACCCTTGGATTGCCAGATCAAATCAAAACCGATAATGGTCCCTGCTTCGTAAACAAAACTTTTATAGATTTCCTCCAAACCTGGAAAATCTCACTTTCCACAGGCATCCCATATAACCCAAGGGGCCAAGCCATCGTGGAAAGATATCATCAAACTCTCAAGTCTCAATTACAAAAACAAAAGGGGAATCCCTACCCCACATGACCAACTAAAAAGGCATTATTAACCCTAAATATTTTAAATTTTTCTAAAGAAGATAAACACTTGTCCCCTTTTCAAAAACATTGGACCTCAGCTGTCACCTACAGCTCCATCTGGGTCAAATGGAGGGACCCATTAACTGGGGCCTGGAGGGGACCAGACCCCCTCCTCACAGCAGGGAGAGGATTTGGATGTGTCTTTCCTCAAGAGGAAAAAAGACCTATTTGGGTACCGGCAAGAGACTTAAAATATTTACCCCAACAAGGGGATGATAATAATCAATTTTCCAGGGAGTGTCACACCCCTGAGAACTATGCCTCTGTTTCTTCCCCAGGAACAACTGAAGGTATGGATACTACTAGACCTGAATGAAGCCAAAAAAGCTCCAGAAAGATTTACAGAAGAGGAGTCGGGACTCCTAAGACAACCTGCTGTAGACGAGCTTACATGGCTTTTTATCCCACCTTCTCCCTCCCCTTGGACCCCTTCTTCTTCTTGCTCTTTACCCTACCTTCTCCCTCCCCCTGAACCCCTCTTTATTCTTATCCTCACTCTCGGGCCCTGTGTAATTAATAAGATTACACAATTCATTCACCAACAGCTTGAGGCAATTAAACTTCATCAGGCCAAGGCACCACAGGTTTATGACTCAAAGACAATGGCTTTTCCACTTACTGGCTATCCACCTAACATCCCTCCCCCACCCTCCATCGAACCAATGACGGGTAAGTTCTCAGACAGGCTGAGACAACCTAAGACAGGGCGTGGAGTGGTCAACGGGCTAGAGGCATAGTGCCCAGAGACGGGTAAGGTTCCCAGAGGGGAACAACCTAGGACAGGGACTATGCCATCCACCGTTCTTACAAAAACAAAAGGGGGAGATGTTGGGCCCTGCCCGGTGTGAAGCTGAGTGGTTAGCCCAGCCAATCTTGGCCTACTCCCGGTAAGGCCTAGTCGAGCCTGAGTACCTGCCCTTGACTCAGCACCTAAGCTGAAACTGCCTCCACCCAGCTGCTGCTGACGTGATGAAATACTGTTGGCCCTTATACCTTTCTCTCATCCCCTCTTCCCACCCCCTTCCTCAAAGCACATAAATATCTCCCCCCTGACAATAAACGACGAGTTTCGCTTTAGACGTATCTCCGCGACTCAATGTGGTTTTTCTCCCCGGTGTTTTAGTGGGGGGAGGGGTTTGAGTCGCCGACACCTGTCTTCTCGCTCAGCCTCAAGAGAAACGGCTGGCCCGGCTCTCTCTCTCTCTTTTGCTCTACCTGCCGGTGGTGAGGGAAAAAAGCCCCGGCACACATATACACACACACACACACACAAACATACAAATGTGTGTGTTTGTATATACACATCAATTAGATTCTGTTAAATTCTTCTATATCTCTGCTGATTTTTGAGTGCCATTCTAAGAATTGATTAGAGTGATGTTCAAGTCTTCAACTATAATTGTGGTTTGTCTATTTATCTTGATTATCTGGTCAGGTTTTGCTTCACATAGTTTGTTAATCTGTTTTTTTTTTTTTTTTTTTTTTTTTTTTGGTGCATATACATGTAGGATTTCTGTTTGGTGAATTCAAACTTTTCTTGTCATTTAATGTCCCTTCCCTCTCTTCAATCATTTTTGACTGCTTTTTATTTAATTTAATTTATATGACATTAATATAGTCATACTGCTTTCTTTTAAATAGATGGTAAATCATATATATATGTGTGTGTGTGTGTGTGTGTGTGTGTGTGTGTGTGTGTGTGTGTATTTGTGTGTATGCATATGAACTGTTCCACTTGTTCTTGATTTTGTAGAAAGGGAGGGGAATGGCCTAAGCGAGGCCATGGGAAGAGAATGCATACAAGAAGGCAGGGGGAGGGTTAATCTAAACTCAAGATATTATGAATGAGACATATGTAAAATTACTGTTTTGAATAAGGGCATGTCTAGAAGCTGTAGACTGTTACTAGAAAATTTTCAGTACCTGGGATGGGATACCTTTCAGTGAGTTGTTGGCCAAGGAGGTCCCGGTAGCCTCCAAAACACTAAAGGCTTTTGCCAAAGCCTTTGGTTTCCCTAGAGAAACACATAGTAAGAGCCTATTGCTGAAGACATCTCATGCCTGAGAAGCATGGTCACTGAGAAAGCAAGCTGGTGTGGAGCAGAAAACCTTCTCCCTGTAGACCAGCCAACTGAAAGCTGGAAAAAGCTGCATTGCACGCAGCGTATGGGAGACAGAAGCCATCAACAGTGAAAACAGTGGACGCTGAATATTCAAGCTTGGCCATACAGGCCCAATGACTGATTGGGTGCAATAGTGGCATGTCTACTCTAGGGGTAACCAATTGCTCCATAATTGGACTGAAGGCCCTCTCTACGGGAGGGAATACATACCTGGTACTGAAAAACCTAAGTAAAAGTCTATGGTAGGTGAGGTCATGAGCCTTAGGGGTATAAGCCTGCTCTCATCTGACTAAATGTATATATTATTCCCACCAAGCTGCCCTGAAAGCACTACACTTAATGTTCATATTCACATATTGATGCTACTCTCACTTCTGGTTAGAGAAGCTTCTCTTTTCAGATGGTGATGACCACTGGGATCACCCAAAAGGCAACATAGTGCTGAGAAGAAGGGATGGAGGAGTGCCCAGCACTGAAACACCTCTGTCACACACTCCAAGGCTCAGGGACCATTGTGGAAGAGAGGGCCGATAGAATGGAAGAGCCAAAGGAAGGGTATGACCTCTTACAATGCAACTGTCCAGACAGAAACTGGCCTCGATATCCATGACCTTGCAGTGCCTAGCAATACCTTCGCAAAACCCTCAAAATAGAAGAAAAAGATGATGACATCAAATTAAAAGAGAGACTAATGGAGAGAGGGTGGGGATATGATGGAGACTTGAGTTCTAAAGTGGAATGGAGGGAGGGAAGGGAAATATCACGTGGGTTTTTTTGTATGTAAATATAAAAGTCAATTAAAAAATAATAAAAAAAAAACAAAAAAAGAACTGGTAGATCATAACCATATTCTCCCCTGTAAAAGTGAATAGTTGCCAGGTTTGTGTCTCTATTTTCTAATCTGCAAAAAAAAAAATCGTATATGTCCAGCTTTTCAGAAAATTATAGGAAATAATTAGTTTTCTATGGAAAAATAGAGCTTTGGAGAGTAAGAAGGAAAAATACTGTTACATGGTACACTCGGTTTGTCAGTGTTAAGGTGGAAAGAGAAACATTGCAGTCATCTTTAATAGTCATTCATATTTTAATGTGTCTTAAATATGTATTCTTCAAACATCCATAATCCCAATACATTTTAAAATAGTAAAACAAGCTTTAAAAACTCAAATTATATATGCTCTATATCCACAGACAGGCTACTTTCTTTGAAAGCTAAAATATGTTTTGGCTCACTAAAAAAGACATTTTCAACATAGGGCATATTTAACCCAAGATACTGCCTTCTTCAAACATGCCTATTCAAAGCAGATAGTCTAATTAGGCATCAGATATTAATATTGTTGATAAGATCTTCTGATCTGTGCACAGAAGAGACATATATACTGCCTGTGCTGTTTAGCAGAAATAACCTTTAAAACACTAATATCCCAAAGCTCTTAAGAGCATGTGATTCTCTTCACTTCCCCTGGCTAAATCTCGAGTTTCAATCTGGAGTTATTTTAAATTTTTTGTTTATTTTTATTTTATTTTATTTGAGAGTGACAGAGAGAGAGAGAAAGAGGCAGAGAGAAAGAAGAGAGAGAGAGAGAGAGGGAGAGATTGGGAGTACCAGGGCCTCCAGCTACTGCAAACGAACTCCAGATACATGTGCCACCTTAAGCATCTGGCTCACATCAGTACTGGGGAATTGAGCCTCAAACCAGGGTCTTTAGGCTTCACAGGAAAGCACTTAACCACCAAGCCATCTCTCCAGCCCACCAATCTAGAGTTACTTTTATATGATAGGGGACAATTGTGAGGTTTTTTTTTTTTTTTTTTTTTTTTTTCATCTGGGAAGTTTTAATCATCAGTCTCCATGCTGGGAATAAATCTGTCCATTCTAGAAAAGATTTAGCTTTGCCACAAAAAAAAAAAAAAAATCAAAGGAAAATGAAAGGAGCATGAGAAAGAAAGAGCGGGAAAGAGAGCAGGGAAAACACTTATGAAATCATGAAGGAACAGGAAGCAAAGTTGAATTGTGAAGCATCAAGTGTATTGTGACTACGGCTGATACCCACAGGTGCTCTGTGTTGACATTTCTCTGTCTTTAGACCCACACTGTAATGTCAGGTTAAAGGACTGCTAAGAGATATAAGAAGAGGGATTTGAAATCCAGGAGACCTGAGAGCAAACCCTGGTGTGAGAACTGGGTGTTCCTAGTTTACTTACCAAAATCTTTCTGATCTTCTTTTCCAACCTCCTAAAAATACCTATATTATATGAATATTTTAAAGAGCCAATGAAAATAAATATGATAATTTATATTTAATAACATAAATTACACAGAAAAGAAAATTATTTAAATTTCTAATTCATACTTGACATTGAAAGGAAATATTTTAGATTTGTTTTTGTCAGTATTAGTGGATTTTCACAATAATAGGACATCTTTACATAATTTACAAAATTAAAACAAACACTAATCTACAACTCAGTGCCATGTGTGCATGTTTACATTTGTGTGTGTGGTGGAGTGTACACACAGATGGCCAGAGGAAAACCTTGAATGTTGTTGCTAAAGAATATCATCTACCTTTTTCAAGACAACTTGATAGGACTTAGGAATCAAAGAATCACCTAGAAAGAAAGCTCTGGTGATGCCTATGAGGGATTAAATGAGGTATGAAGCCCCACCATGGCTCTTGAAGCCATTCCATGGACTTCAGTCCTAGAGTGTATAAAAAGGAGAAAGCTAGCTATGCAGTAGCATTTATCATCATCTGCCTACTGTGGACAAATCATGACCAGCTTGATGTCATGCTCTTTCTGCCATGTCCTCCTTCCCTGGATGGATTGCAACCATGAATTGTAAGTCAAAATAAACACTTCATCTTCAAGTTGGCTTTGTGGAATACTTTGTCATAGCAATGAGAAAGATAAATAAAATAATTGTTACCACATGTATGGTCCTTACTTTGATAAACCTGTATGGTTTAAAGACATTTATTGTTGATTTATAGGAGTAATGTAGAAGCATTTAGAACTTTGGGATAGAAAGTTCTTGAATAATATAAGCAGAACTCAATGTTCCATTCTGTTAGAAGCTTGGAATATAAGAATACCAAGAGAAGTGCAAAGAGTGGAGAACCAGCTTAAGATGTTTCAGAGGATAGAAAGGATTTTATTAGGAACTGGACTTGAGGCAGTTCATGTTATATATTGTCAAAGAAACTGGCTACAGTCTGCCTACCTTCTGAGCATGTTAATGTTAACTCAAAAGCAATGAACTAACTTGTTTGGTGAGAAAAAAGTGAAAACAGTAAAGCACTCAGGATGGTTCTGAGAAGGCAGATGTAATTGTTAAATAGATCAGCATCCCTGAAGCAAACTCTTCAGGGTGTCTTCATTCCAAAATTCCACCCATGGCAGGCTCCATCTTATAAAATATCTGAATTCATTTGAAAGAAAAAAATCTTAAACTGAAAGTGATCAGTGCTGGAACACAAACTTAAAGGAAGTATTTCACTAAAGTCAACTTAGAAGGTAGACAGAGGCTATTACAGCTTTGTCTCAGGGGGCCAAGCTACATTTCAAGCTGGTACCAGAACTTATCAACATCATCTGTGTTATTGTTTTTGGAGACCTAGAAGATTGAGGGGTCGTGGAGTCATATGTGATAGTTACAGGTACCACTGGGGCCAAAAAATGTATTATAGAGTTGAAATGTCTAGAAGGAGGGCCTGTGAGCCATTGTGTGAAATTTAGAATGATAATCTCAAATATTACCTAAGATAATTAATTCTGCATTTTCTATGGAACAAGCAATGATCTCCCTTCCATAAAGGAGATGGCAAGCAAGCAAAGCTTATGCCCCCTTATTGAGTACTCATCTTTGCCTTTAGACCTATGACCAGAGTCAAGGATAAGCAGGTCCTTAGAGGTGAGATAGAAAGTATGGCCTATGAGAACATACAATACACACCTTAAGACCTTCATGAGTTTTCTAACTTATTCAAGCAGAATCATGGGAAAATATGTGTGAATGCATTTTAAGTGTGGGATAATGGAGGGGGAGCATAAAAAGAAATCATGGTCAATTTATTTGTATGGACAAACTGAACAGAGACTCTAGATTTAATACTATAGCTTGTACATTAACAAGAAATTACTAAGAGTTTATTGGTTGGCAAAGTATGGATCAAAACTTGACCTACTGTGAGGGTCTGGAGAGCTTGTTTACTGATTAAGGCACTTGCCGGTGAAGTCTAAGGACCCAGTATAATTTCCTAGTACCCATATAAGCCAGGTGCACAAAGTATTGCATGAGTCTGGACTTCATTTGCAGTGGCTGGATGCCCTGGCATACCCACTCTCTCTATCTGCCTCTCTCTCTCAAAATGGAAAAATAAAAATTAAAAAATATTTAAAAATATTAAAAAATGATGGCCTAAAAAATGATGAGTTGTCATTGCCTGATATATCTTAGTTTAATGTTGATGGAGAGATTTAAAAGCTCAAGATGGACTGGAGAGATGATGAAGTCTAAGGGACCCATTTTTGACTCTCCAGATCATGCATGCTCAAAGTCTCACATGCCCACTAGGTGGCGAAAGTGTCTGGAGTTCGACTTTAGTGGCTGAGTCCCTAGCACACCAATTCTATCTCTTTCTCTCTCTCTCTCTGAAATAATTTTTTTTTTAAATGGGCTAGAGAGATGGCTTAGTAGTTAAGGCACTTATATGCAAAGCCTAAGTAGCCAGGTTCAATTCCCCAGTACCCACGTAAGCCAAATACATAGGATGGCACATGCATCTGGAGTTTGTTTTCATAGCACACATTATTTCTCTCTATCTGCCTTTCTCTCTCTCTTTCTCTGTCTCTCTCTCAAATAAATAAACAAAATAAATATTTTAAAAAAATTAAAAAGAGCTCAGGAAAATTTGAAAGTTGTAGTGGATTTCCCCTGTAAAAACCTAATCTTCCTATGGCCACAAGAAACAGATTTATCAGAAAATCACACACATACTTGAAGAGATCTTCTCTATGTAGTAGGAGCCTGTGCAGTAGGAGATACAGTTGCTAAGTTACCTGCATTGGGTCTAACTGAACCCCAGAAGAACAAGTGTTAAGTGGCAATACTGAATGCTAGGCAAGGCACGGTGAGCATATCCCTGTAACAAGCATCACAGGCAAAGCAATGATCACAGTGGGCTGACTTATGTTGACACTTGGCACAAGCTAATTAATGATGGTATTCCAGAAGGGAAATGGGAGCTTATTAAATTCTTAATCTATAGAAGCAGAAAAGATGAAGAGCAAATGAATGAAAATTAACATATCTGCTGCTTTGAATCATAGTAACAGGGAATCTAATACCTTAATCAATTTCCAGACTTGAGCCAGTTTATAGACCCAGAACACCATGACTGAAGGGGATCCCAGTATCATAATACTGAAAAGTGGTAATATTAATCTTTCTCCCATTCTTCTTTAACGGGACCCTACAGCCTTTAACAAAGCTAATTGTACTTTGGGGAAAAGAAAATAATAAGATGTTTTGGTACTACTAAACACTGGCTCTAAGTTGACAATGATTCTGGGAGACCTCAAGCAGCATTGTAGTCCTTCAGTTAAAGTAGGGACTCACAAAGGTCATGGTAATTATCATGTGATCTCCTGACCTGTGTTATTAAAAATTTTTGTGTAGGGCTGGAGGGATGGCTTAGGGGTTAAGGCATTTGCCTGCAAAGCAGAAGGACCCAGGTTCAATTCCCCAGGACCCATGTTAGCCAGATGTACAAGGAGGCACACATGTCTGGAGTTCATTTGCAGTGGCTGGAGACCCTGGTGCACCCATTTTCTCTCTATCTCCTCTCTCTTTCCCTCTCTCTCTGTCAAATAAATAAATAAAAATCAAATATTAAAAAATGTGTAAATATATAATTTTATTACCTTTATCATGCAATATTATGCCAATTGGGATAATATAACAAGCATAAATAATATTAAATTGATAATACATAATACATTGATAAATATGTTAATACATATTTAATGTATAGGATACTGAAGATAAAGCATTCCTCAAGGGATTTTGCCATACATTTAGGGCTAAGAACAGTACATTTCTGATTATACATTGAATAGTTATGCCATATTGAGTGGAATTATGACCTTTTCATTCTCTACATTTTGAAATTAAGCATGACATAAGGAGATGTGATTTGATGTCACAACTGACAATGGGTAGACTTGTGATGGTTTACTTCTATAGCCATCTTGTCCAGATCAGGAATCAAGAAACACAGGCTTCATGGGCAAGTCTGAGAAGGAATTTCTGGGGAGGATTAACTGAGGGAGGAAGACTTTCCGCCAGAGTAGGCTACTTTTATGGTGGCAGCCCAAATGTAATGAAGTTTGAGGAAAAGGTAATGCATTTTGCAGGGCTGTCCTTGCTGATGAGTGCATATGTATTGTCACTTCCATCCTTCGTGGACATCAAAGCCCAGCTTAATCAGCCTTCCAAAGTGTACTAAAGGCCAATTGCACTCCAGGAATTCTCCAGATCTTCAGTGCCATATTGGAACTGCTGAGGCATCCAGCCTTATGGACTCTGCAGCTTCACGAGGTTCTCAGGCACTCCAGCCTGCATACAATCATTGCTAGACTGCCCAGCCTGTATTGTGAAAGCCAGTGGAATAAATCCCCTTTATAAAATTGATTCATTCCATGGGTCCTGTTCTTCTAGAGAACCCAGAATAACACACTCTCTCTACCAATGCGCCTACTGACTTTCTGTCAGAAATGCACTTGGAGTTCCATATGAAAATAAATGAAGTTGGAGAAAATGTGCTGCCATTATGTTCTAGCAAAACAAAGAAAAGAATCTAGAATCCCAGATACATGTTGCAGATTGCATCATGATTTTCACAAACAGCATCTTCATAGAGATATATTGGATAAAGTTGTTTAGTTATTATTTGATAAGACTGAGAACTTTTCCAAGGCTGTTCCTCTAGGGTTAATTTTAGTATACTCTCTTTCTTTAGTGATCTTATGTAGGTAAGCCTCCCATTCCTCACATTGCTTCTCCACCATGCAGCTAATCTCTGATGATGCAGAGTGACATTTTACCAATCTCAATAACACCAGGTAAGTGCCTCCTGTTGATAGCAGTACTGTGTTTTAATGAACAAATAAATGGCTTATCTACTCTTCTTGGCAAGAAGCTCCTGCTATTGAGGGAAAGCACCAGCTCTCCCTGTTACTTGGGCTAATTGACTCTTTGGATGAAGTTAAATCACATGCATCCCCAGTGGGATGTATATTTGCCAGTAATCAATAGCTCAACAAGATCCACATGGCAGATAATTAAGTGGAAAGTAATTAATACCCATCAAAGGTTTTATTAACTATATGCCACTCCTCCATTCAAAAGTCCCACTGTAATGTAAATAACAGAGGAAGAAGTAAGAGAAGAAGGCAGGCACAAACCAGATTATTTATAGGAAGACAAAAATTGTAATTTTTATCATGGGTTAATCTCACTTAGAGGATATGAAATGTTCAAATTATTGTATCTTAGGTTTATTCTGTTTTATTTTGACACATTTTGAGTAAAAGTAGGATCTCAGAGTTATATACTATCACAAAAATATCCTGTTTCATTTTGATATAAAAAGGGGGTAGTTTAGTCACAGAAGCCAGTAAGCTAGAAAGGGGATATAAAAGGAATAAAAGGGGGGGCACTTAATTGGATGGTATTGTATATATGTAAGTAGGAGAACAGATTAATGGAGGTGAAAAGGCCTAAGTGAGGTCAGGGGAAGAGATTGAGTAAAGGAAAGGTGGAGGGAGTGCTAATCAAATCTAAGATAATATAAATAAGTCATATGGAAACCTACTTTTCTGGACAATGCAACACTCAGAAGCAATAGATTGTTATTAGAAAATTTTCAGTGTCAGGCATGGGATACCTTCCAGTGAGTTGTTGGTCAGGGAGGTCACAGATACCCCCAAAACATTATAGGCCATAGCCAAGGCCCTTGGTTTCCCACCATGAATAGATGGTACAACACTATTGCTGAAGACTCCACATACTTGGGCTGCAAGGTCACTGAGAAATCCTTCTGCTGCTAAGCTGAAAGCCTCCTTCATGTGGACTAACTGACAGAAAACTGGAAAAAGCTACACTACATGCAGTTCAATGGGAGAGAGTGAAAACACCAGTGATGATACTCAACAGTGAACACTGCAAGCCTTAAACTTGGCCAGCCAGGCCAAATGAGCCAACGGGTGCAATAGTGGCAAGTCTGTTATGGAGGAAACAAACCACTCACTAATTGGACTGGAGGCCCACTCCATAAAAAGAAATACATTGCTGATATGGAAAACCTACAACATGGAAAGTCATGAGACTTAGGGATATAATGTCTGTTGGTATCTGGCTAAATTTATATACTATGCTCACCAAACTGCCCAATAAGCACTTCTCTTAATGCTCATACCCATATATTAATGCTACTCTCACTTTTGGTTAGAGAACTTTCTCTTTTTAGACTGTGGTTAACCTAGGATGTTTCAGAAGGCACCATGGTGCTGAGAAGAAGGGACAGAGGAGTGCTCAGCATTGAAACATCTTCTAACACACTCGGGTCCATTGCAGAAGAGGGGGCAGAAAGAACGTAAGAGCAAAAGTAGGAAGAGTAGGACTCCTTACAATGTGCTCCTCCAGACACAAAATGGCCTGGATATCCATGACCTCACAGTACCTGACACTACCTAAACAAGATCATCCTAATAGGAGGAAAAGATCATGACATCAAATGAAAAGAGAGACTGATTGAGAAGGGATATGATGGAGAATGGGGCTTCAAAGGGGAAAGTGAGGGAAGGGAGGGCAGTACCATGGGATATTGTCTACAATTAAGGAAGTTGTCAATAAAAAAACAGAAAAAAATAGTAAAATAAAAAGGGTGGTGTGGTAGTTTGAATATATGTCCCCCAATATATTCAGTGTTTTATTATTTTATAGTTTGCATCTGCAATCACCTTGCTAGAGGCAAGGTCACTGGGGGCCCTGGTCTTAAGGTGTGGTGATGGTTTGAGATTCCATTGTAAAGATATGCAAATGTGCCTAGCAGGAGTTCCTGAATTGTGCTGTGTGACCTTTTGGCTGTAGTTTTGCTCTGTGTGCTGTGTGGCTGGGGGCTTTGCTCTCTCTTGCCTGGTCCTGTGGAGAGCAGGCCACTTCTTCTGCCCTTATGGAACTTCCCCTGGATCTGTAAGCTTCAATAAATAATATCCCTTCCTCCATAACTGTGCCTGGTCTGGAAGTTCATCTCAGCAAACCTGAAGCTGTCTGCAACAGGTGGAAATAAGATGTATATGGGATTCATGTGCTATGAATGATGATCTTATCATCAACCTAACTAAATTGAGAAATGCATAGAAAATTGCTACACTATGCTTCTAGTTATGTCTGTGAGGACATTTTAAGTGAAGTCTGGCATGACACTGAGCAGAATGAAGAAGGAAGTTATGAGCTGACTATGGGTAGGCACCAGGGCCCAATTAGAACAAAAGTGAGGGGAAAACATGTGATGTTACAGACCTATAATCTCATCAGTCAGAAGGTTGAGACAGGAGGATTGCGAGTTCTAGTTCACCTGTTGACATTGTTCAAAGAAAATATAAAGATAAATAAAATCCAGAAGTTGTCATATGCACAAGCTCAGTCATTCCCCAGATATGCCTTCTAAATTATGCTGTTATAGCTCTTGGATAAACAGATTCCAAATTCTTCAGTCTTTGAATGAGCACTGGACACTCCAGAGAGCTTCTAAACTCTCAGATCCACATTAGGGAAGGCCAAGTAGTCCTTCATATCCCCAAATGTTTGTTGCTTAGATTGATCATCTACTAGTTTTCCAGGTTCACTAGCCTGCAGATGGCCATGTATGACTAATCAGGCCGTAATTATGGAAGGCAGTCCAATAATCCCCTCTGATAATTTATATATATGTCTAGGCAGCTACAGATAAATTATGGAAGGAAGGGATTTATTTGAAGCTTACAGATCCAGGAGAAGTACTATAATGGCAGAAAAAGTTTTACAGGTTCAACCTGTTCAAGCAGAGAGAGATAAACCACACCATGCAGCACACTTCAAGAACTCCAGGCACTTTGTATATCTTTAGATTGGAATTTCAGCTCCACCACCACACTATAGAGATGGACCCTAAGATCTGCCCAGAAACACCTCATTCAGCCAGGTAGCTGCACATCCAAACTATAAACTAATAAAACACTGACTATATTGGGAGGCATGCATTCATATATACATATGTTTGTGTGTGTGCATATGTGTGTGTGTGTGTGTGTGTGTGTGTGTGTGTGTGTATGGGGAGAGAGATTTTGTGTGGTATTGTGGTCTATTGCTGTGTTTATCTGAAGGAATTAATATATATGTTGAATAAAGAAGTATTGATAGGCCATTGATAGCAATTCTCATATTAAAAAAAAAACAGCAAAAATTACGTAACAGTGGTTGATGCTACCTATACAAGACCTGAATAATAGCATAGAAAAAATAGTACAGGGACTAGAAGAAAAACAGGGATGCTCTGGGTAGAACTTAGGGTATGGGGGCAAACTACTGTTGTGGGAGGGGACTAAGATCATGAAATATTGCACCTATATGGTGGTATGAATGTCCTCTATAGCCTGGAGTATTTTTTAATATGCTAAGTCTCCATCAGACAAAACTTTGCCAAAAGGTATGTCATTGGGGATGGACCTTAATTCCAGGATTTATGTGTGTTCAGAGCCAGTTTGGACTCTGCCTATTGGTGCTTACTGTTAGTGGTTTATTTCTCTTTGCTGTGGATACCAAAATGAGCCCACTTCCCCTTACCATTGATAGTGTTTCACCAGGAATCTTTAAGCCTGAAATAAACCCTTTCCTTCTATAATCTGCCTTTATTGGGATATTTATTCCAGTATTAAAAAGTAACTACAACAGAAAATTGGTACCAAGATGTGGGGTTATTGATATGATGACTCTGACAGGGTGGGGTCTGGTCTTTTAAAATGTGTTTGTAGGGGAAATGTCAAAGGACTTGGTACTTTGGACTGAAGAAACTGTGCTATGCTTTAAGCATAGATTTATGGGCTATCCTGGTGAGGATTTGAAAATGCTAAATTTAAGCTGGGCATGGTGGTGCACACCTTTAATCCCAGCACTTGGGAGAGAAAGGTAGGAGGATCGTTGTGAGTTCAAGGCCACCCTGAGATTACATAGTGAATTCCAGGTCACCATGTGCTAGAGCAAGACCCTACCTTGAAAAAATCAGAAAAAAAAAAAGAAAGAAAAAGAAAATATGAAATTCAGAATTGTGGACTGTGAAAGTCAGGCTTATGAACTTTCAAAGAGAAAAGAAGGAACTTTGTGGGGACTGGGCTACTGCTGGTAAAGGTGGCTGCATTCTTACACCCATGCCCTGAAAATCTGAACATGACTGGTGTGCTAGGCAGAAGGTATAGAAGAAAAAGATGAAAAAACTACAGTTTATCAAAGAAAAATCCAAGAAAATGAGAAGCTATTGGCACAGAGACTGGTTTTAGGGCAAACTGCAATTGTTGAGTTAATTATCATCACTAAGAGTGGATCAACTGCTTTCCATTGGGACAATGGAAAAGATGAATAAGGTTGAAACCTACCCATGGAATGCTGAAATGAGTAGGGATGCAAAATTTTTGGAAGGAGGAGGCTTGAAGGAAGAATTCTAAATAAGTAACCTCCTCTTCAAGATCAAGTTTTAATCCCCAATGGATTTACAAATTTGGCTGTGCTGCACATCTGGTACTGGTTTGAGAAATATGAAAAATGCAGGGAAGTAACTTATGAAGTGAACATTGTTCTAGGAACTACTGAGATGCAACAAAGCAAAATAAGGTTGAAATCCTTGTGTGGAGACCTAGTAATGCCCTTGTATAGAACTCTGAAGATGAACCATCATTTGCAGGGGAAACCCAAAGATGTTATAGCAGCACTTTGAAATGGAGAACTACTAGATTGGGATACAAATTTCTGCAGGCTGTGATTAGCCCATCTGGAGAGGTAGAATCTTAAATCCAGAGACTTTTGTCATTGATCATGGATGTTGGAATTGGAACTCCCAACATTTTATATTTCCCTGCTGGTTATTATTTGCATTGATCTAGTTTTTCAATTTTATGCTTTTTTTTTTTTTTTTTGCAGTGGAAATGTTTATTCTGAGCCATTATGTGTTTAAAGTATGCAACTTGTGTTTGATATTAGAGGGCTTTCATGGTTAAGAAACAGTCATGATTCTCAGGTGAGTCTTTGGATTTTTGAATAGTGTTAAAGTTGGTGAAGAATATGGGGACCCTTGAAGTTCGACTGAATGCAATTTGCACTGTGAGATTATCAAGAGAAATGGGGCCAGAACAAAATGTGGAAAGCATGTCCTCCCTAGCCTAAGGTATTCTGGGTTAAGGTTTCAAGTTAACTTTCCATGATGCAAAGCCCTGCTGGATAGTGTGTTACTGGTGGTGGATCTTAAGTCTACCACTAAGGTGTGTTCAAAGCCAGTTTGGGCTCTGGCTGTTTATGCTTGCTGGTGATGGTTTGTTTCTCTTTTTGGTGGATGCTAAAGTGAGCCAACTTCCTCTGCCACTGATAATAATTCCTCTGGAATATGTAAGTCTGAAATATTCTGTTATCCAATCAGCTGCTTGGGGTCAGATATTTGTCCCAGTGAAAATAAGGTAAGTACAACATTATATGTATGGAAGTTGTCAATAAAAGTAGAACTTTTTTTTAATAATATGGCCAAAATGATTATCTCTGTAAATGAAATATTCCAGATGTTTAAATTAATGGAAAATATATTACTTGTGTCTGGTAGAATCAATTATTAATTCTTTTTAAACACTTAATGAGATAAAGAAGGATCTCATATAATGAGGTGTCCTTTCTACTTATACTTCTACTTCTGTGTCAACATCATTTGGTGGGCATTCTCAGAGGACAGGAGTTTTGTCCTTAATTTTCCCTGTTCAATATATATTGTTTACATGAGTTATAGACTTCTATCCCCTCAGTCCTAGTCCCCATTTACCCAAATGCACTCCTCAGTAATGTCCTTGGCATTATTGTGCAGTCATTAGGACTCTAACTTCCTGGAAAGACTGTGTTTCATATTTATACCCACCCTGTGGCTCTTACAATATTCCCACCACCTCTTCTGCAGCAATCCCTGAGCATTGGTTGTGTTAGCAGTTTATTTTCAGTGTTGAGTTCATTGTGGCCTCTATACTTCTGTTGCACTATATTTCAGTTCTTCTCTGTTTGTTGCTATTTCCCTGGAGGCTGTTATCAGGCTAGCACTGGGAATAATCCTTGTATTTATGTTTCCTCTGTGGTTTATTCTGGACACCAGTAAACTTGATAGAAGTGATACAACTCATGGTGAGCAGTCTGCTTTCTTTTCTTACTGAATTGGTGGATCTTAAATTTCCCCATTATTCTTAGTTAATGATAAAACAGATTCTCTAATCAAGGGCGAGAACATCTATGGTTAAGGGAGATATGCATATAATTTTGAGAGACATTTTGATGAGGATGCCCACTCAAAATATCCAGAGAACCTTTTGTTCATATATTCATACAAATGACTTTTATTATGGGAAGTTTTCCTTTCTTCTTCTATCATGAGGGCTACTTTAGCTGGGTACAGCAGTTTGGTCTAGATGCCATAGTTTTATAAGGTTTGAAGTACTATATTCTAAGCCCTTCTGGCCTTTAGAGTTTCCATTGAAAAATCAGAGGTAATTATGATGAGCTTACCTTTATTTATAATGCACAGTTTCCTCTGGTCATTTTAAGCATTCTCTCTTTGTTTTCATTGTTTAGAGTTTTAACTATGATGTGCTGTCAATAGTTTCTTCTTTGGTCCTGTCTGTTCTATGAGCTTGTTATATCTGGATTGGTCTCTCTTTTGTGAAACTAGGAAATTTTTCTTCAATAATTTTTCTGAAGAATTTTTATGCCCTTGGCCTTTATTTCCCTCCTTATATGTGCATAATCTGTATGTTTGTTCTTTATGTGGTGTTCTACAGTTCCATTATATTCTTTTTACAACATTTTTTAATGTATCTTAGTATTTGGTCTCCTGGTCAGTTTCCCCTATCTTTTCTTTGAGTTCTGAGGTTATTCCTTCCATGTGATATACTATGTTAGTGATGGTTCCTAGGGAGGCTTTTAAAATTACCTAGTTGAATTTTGTTTTCTGTTGCATATTCCTATATTATATCCAAGCACAGAAAACACCAAATCCTCTAACATCATGTATCTGAGAGTCTAACATCATGTATCTGAGAGTACTCACCACCGGCACGGAATCACCTTGGTTTTTTCTCTCTAGGCTGAGCGAGAAACAGGGACTCAAACCCCTCCCCACTAAAACACCGGGGAAAAACCACATTTAGGTAGCGTTTATTGTCTATCTTTCCAAATCTGAGGCTTAAGGGCCAACAGTATTTCAAGCAACAGCACATAGCATATTACAGGTTAGGATAGCGGGAGTAGGCCAAGATTGGCTGGGCTCCATGCCTACAGCTCCTTCCATGCCTACAGCTCCTTGCAAGGCTTATATGACTGTCACATACCACCTGGCCACACTGCCTCTCTGAAATCATGGAGCAAGACTCCATGACTCCCTCAGTGTTGCATCTTTCTTGCCTTTATATAAACTGTATGATGCTGACTCCTTCTGCTATTACTTAGGAGGTAGACTACCTGTACCTGTACTTGGACCACAAGTATAGAGGCCTATGTATGCCTTCCAGACTGGCCCTTGTTAAGAACTTCTCTATGTGATTATGTTTGAGCAGAGAACTCCTTTAGTCTGAGCTCTCTTCTTTAAAATGAATCTGTGTTGTCACTTGTTAGAGCCTTTAGTGGTGGGGTCTTGCCCTCAGAGTACTTTTCCTCTTGTTTCAGTGAAGAGAGTGAGGTGTATGTTAAATAATTTTAGCCACTTTTTCAGTATATGCATTGCATACAATTTTAAAGTTGCTTGGTCCCGTATTCTCAGAAAACTGCATATTTTTATATCTTTCTGCCCCACTTTTAGCTGTTTTTCACTTAGATCTGGGAAGGGAGGTGAGCAATGAACATGCTGCAGTCTGAATAATATTCTGCTTTTAATTTTCCCTGCCAAACAAATAAATCCATTACATTTCAATTAATTGTGTCAGATTTTCAAGATATGAGAAGAATGTAGCCAGATTTTTTGCAAGAATATTATATAAATTTCCCCTAGCCCAGTTTCTGATAGAGTCTTTGTTTCCCTTTCAAAATTTATGAACCAGATTACCACTTTCCGTGATTCTATCAGCATTCTTCCTCCCAATTCCCACCTGAATGGTCCATTAAGTTCTTCTGACAGTCTTCAAAGGTTCTTATAGTTCAAAGATACAAATTATTCCACATTCCTCCCACAAACCAGGTGCCAAATACTAAAAATCACATGATTAAGTTCTCACAGCAATGTCCCCACTTTTTGGTACCTTTAAAATATTTATTTATTTGCAAGGAAACAGAGAGGAGGGAGAGAGAAAGAATGGGCACACTGTAGCCTCTAGCTGATGCAATCAAACTCCAGATGTATGTGACATTTTGTGGATCTAGCTTTACATGAGTGCTGGAGAGTCAAATGTGTAGCTTTTGCATGCAAGTGTCTTTAGCAGCTCAACCATCTTTCTAGCCCTGACCTTGTTTTGTTTGTTTATTTTTCATTTATAATATTTGTTAAGTTCCTCATGACTCTGAACTTAAGAAGTAACTTGGAGAATGAGGTTTTTGTTTTAGTTTACAGTTTTAAAGAATACAGTCTATGATGTTGGAAGAAGCATGAAGTTATAGTCATACTGTGTCAGCTCACTTTGTCCTTTTTATTCATTCTAGGAACATAACCCATGAAATATCGCACTGTTAGTTAAAGCAAATATTTTAGCCTCAATTAACCTAATCTAGTAACTCACTCACAGAGCACTTCAGAGATTTGTCCCACTTGTGATTCTCAATCCTATCAAGTGGATAAGATTAGCTATCATGCATGGTAGCAATTTGTGTAAGTATGCTTTGTGATGCCCTTCCAACAACAAATAGTGTGATACTTCTGAAGATATACTATAATTTTTAAGAAATTCACAACTGTGTATATATGTATATAGATACAAATGCATTTATATATTCATATACACACTGAGAAAGGTGAACTGTGATTATTGTCCCTCTAGGAAAGACTAGGAAATATTACCTGGAAAAGAACTTTCTACAAACCCACTTTGATAGCCACAGAGAAGAACCAGCCATACTAGTTTATGAGAAATGGTCTTTGTCCTTCCTTGACACTTCTGTTACTTTCTTGTAGTGCTTCTATGAAATTCAGGATCCATTTCCTTTTTTTTGCAATGTCCCTTATTAATAAAAATTACTATTATTTCAGTAGTCTGAATAAAAATTTAACTCCTTGATTAGGTAGAATATTTAATCTTAAGTAGCTAATACATGTTCACAAACATTTTCATTTTCCAAGTAATAGAGCCATATCTTATTTATCTATGCCACCAGCACCTGTTACAAATTTTCCCAGTAATACCACCATATACTTAATTTCTTTTTTAAACAGCCTCGGAAGAGTATGATTTGAATGTATCATATTGAGTTTCTCTGGTAATGAGCATTCACTTTATTTTAAACATTTGCTACCATAAACAATATTTTTTCAATATCTAAAACAGCCTATCATGTCACTTTTAAAATATCTATGCCTTAGATATGCAAAACATTTTCATATATTTTTCCATGTGAAAAATTGTATCGCTTCACATTTATTGTATTTAAGGGTGGTGTATCTCTAAAAACAAAATGTGTTCACTTTGTTAGCCTGATTTCTAGCCACATTTAAATGATTTACTCTTCTACTGTCCTTTTAAAATAACTTTATAGATGGGTTTTTTTTTTCCTAAGAAAGACAAAAGTTGTAATTAAGTTTACTTCTTAGTCTGAAAACATTGTAAAAGAATTATGAACTCTTCAACAGAACTTTGAATTCAATACTTAGAATATTTTACCTTAACACACCTTGCTTTACCCAATATTCCATATCCTTTATTCCATGATTAATTTCCAAGCCTAATAACATTCCCATATCCACACATGTAGGTTACATTATACTTCAGATCTTCTTCTGTAACTGACTTGTCTCTTCTCTCTCAGATGTGAACAGTTTTGAGGAGAATGTGCTCCTCATTACTGCAAGAAGCAAATTTGTCCTGACCCCAGAGGAACTTCAAACCTTCATCTCTGACAGATTAGCATGAAAGCTTTCTCAGATAAAGGAAAAGATGATTCTATCAGGGACAACATTTATGTTTGTATATATGTTTGTTTGTTTATAAGCACATAAATATGTACATATAGGTGTGTATGTATATACACATATATGTATGCTTAAGTGGTAGGGAGCTTAAATGATTTTAGATAAACCTACCCTGTCAGTAAGAAGAGCTTAAGTTCAGATTTCCTACTTATTGGGATACAAACAAGTTATTTTAAATTTTTATTATTTATTTATTTATTTGAGAGAGGAAGAGAAAGATGCAGGTGTATATAGAGAGAATGGGCACACCATAGCCTCTAGCCACTGCAAACAAACTCCAGATGCATGTGCTACCTTGTGCGTATGGCTTATATGGGCCCTAGGGAATTGAGCCTGGTTCCTTTGGCTTTGCAGAAAAAGTGCCTTAACCCCTAAGCAATCTTTCCAGCATCTAAAATTCATGTTTTTTTAAATAGAACTCTACTTCTGGCTTCTTTATAAATATTTTCTCATTTATTTCTCATCCCAAAATAGTATAGCAGTAGCTATGATTACAATAATTGCTTAAATGAAAAATATTGATTCTTGCCTGATTATGGCTTACAGTGCTGAGGAGGGACAGAACTAGACTTGGAACAAGATCTAACTAGTTCTTTGTTCTGCCATTGTCCTCTGGGCTTGAGATATTTCAGGCAAGTGCATTAACCACTGAGCCAACCCTCTAGCCTGCCTTGAGATACTTCAGAGAAGAGCCCAGGCACCTCCATTGATTTGATGAGGCTGCAGGAGGTAAAATGCAGGAACTTGTGTCCTGAGGCACTAGGCAGAGACTTCTGAGAGAAAAAAAAAATCCTCTTTTACATTCCATGTTACACAGAGGACAGCCATGAGCACATTGGTTGTCAACTTTCCAAGAATCTCAAGTTATATTGGATCTGTGTCCAAATCTGCTTTTAGCAACGTGAAACTCAGGTAATTTGGCAAATGAACAGAAACTAATCACAGGGGAAGGGAAATTCAGCCAATGGGCAGGGTTTCAATAACATGTTTGAGGTTGAACCGAGATAGCAGGCATTTAGAATGTCTTTATAGAAAATAGATACCAACTTAGGTACTGGTTTATATTAACTTTTCAGAAGTGTTTTGGTAGAAAGTTTATTGGTTAGTAGAGAGAATGTAATAGAACATAATGAAAATTATTTGGATTCTAGATGGTTCTCCATTCCATAAGTGCCATACTTATTTAGCTACCATTTGCATTCTATAAATTATTGTTCCCCAAATATTCTAGGATGTGTGTTATTAATCCCATTTTTTCAGATAGAAAACTTAAGATTGGAGAGATGAAATTTCCCTAAGCTCATAAACGTAGTTCATCATAGACTTTAGATGCAAATTGAAACATTTAACTACAAGGCCAAATTCTAATAGAAGCAAAAATAACTATATGTATTTTTACAATTAAATAACTTTAAGGCTTGCAAGTAAATTCAGTGCTCCATATGCTAACATCAGAATTGTGAAAGGCAAATTATAATATATATATATATATATATATATATATATATATATATATATATATATATATATGCCATCCTTGGTTTCTAATTGTTAGCAATTACAAGTACAAAACGTAGATTCCATTGAGCAACTCGCATTGCATGCTACACAATGTTAAAGAGGAGTGTGATTCCTAATGCACCCCAGCACGGGTGCCATGCTATAATTACACCACTGGCAGCTCTATAATGAGCACTTTCTTTTCTCTCCAATCAATACAACTGCCTATCAATGTAAAATAGTTACACAGCTATTTACAATCTAGAGAGTAAAATGTAATTCTGGGCTGATAGAGTACCTGCAATGTATTTAGGCATATTATTGTTTCTTTTTTCCCCCTAAAAATGCATTATTGGTGTTACTTAACATTCATAGAGGGTGGCCAGCAGGTAGGAATAATTAGAGAATTATACACCTCAAATGGAACATATAGGTGTCCTGCTGTACTGATAATGAAAGCTGCTATCAGAGGCAAATCACATCCAATTAAGACATAAAAGGAGACATTATTAATGCTTAATTCTGACTGTGTCAAGATTTCTTCTTTGCCTTCTTCTATTGCTGATAACACTATTGCTTTGCCCTTATTGAAAAATTAATGGTAGGCATGTTATTATGGTCCATCTCCCACCCATAATCTTTTGGAAATGTGTGCAATTTCGGGGGCACCATGATATTTGTAAAATGTCTCCTCATATTGACATAGAACTTAGTTCTAACTTTGTTAATAGTTATTTTCAAATGTAAAGAAATGTAAAGAAAAGAAAAATAAAATTTTACAACATTTAAAATTATCCATGTCATTTAATTTCAATTTCAATGCATGACAAACCATGTGGACACTTGTGAGATGAGTCCTTTTTTTGTTGGTTTGTTTGTTTGTTTTTCAAGATAGTGTCTCACTCTAGCTCAGGCTGACCTGGAATTCACTATTGTATTCTCAGGGTGGCTTTGAACTCACAGTGATCCTCCTACCTCTGCAGAGTTATGATGGACTGGCCCTGTACAAGAGACCCTTGCTGCAGACAGTGGGTATGTAAAGCAGCTGCAGTAGCATTGACTGAGATAGGGTCAGGAATGCAGAATCACAGGGTCCACTAAAACAGAATCCACATTTCAGCACATGAATGATCCCTATGGACATTAAAACCTATGAAGCAGGGATAAGGAGTTCAGGATACTGCAAAGTTAGGACCACTTAAAAACTCTTGAGTAGAGGGCTGGAGAGATGGCTTAGCAGCTAAGGCACCAATTAAATGTCCTTCCCTGATCAACTTTCATTACTGTTATGATGTCCTGGTGACATTTATTCTTTTTTCTTTATCTCCTCTAGTCCCTTTTTTACTTCACTTCCTGATTATAATAAGCAGAAGTTGCCACCTGGAGCAACTGTTTTAAGTTCTTATCTGGTTCAGCTACCAATCTTTGTAAGTCTCTGGAGAAAAGTAATGAGCAATTCCTGTTTTCTGTGTATTATTGAAATGAGCCCAGTTTCTCAGGAGACAGGCTAGCAGAGCTTTCTGGGTTCTCCTGGTATCCAACTGTCTCATCTGAAACAAAGTGGAAGAAAGTTAAAAGAAGAGTCTAGAGTCAGGTCATGCCCAATCCTGACTTTCATCTTTTCAAAGAAGGGGGCTATCCCTCAGGGCCAGATTTGGGAGAAGAAATTAGGACTTTACAGGAGTCCTCAACCCAAATTTCCCTGTTTTCTTCTTAATCAAACAGGGTCACATAGTGCGGTCTAGGTGCCCCTGGGTGCAAGGAAGGTCCAGGATATCCATGCTCATCTTGCCTGGCCAGCTTCCAAGCCTGAGTATGTCTAGGACTCCCCCAGCCCTGCACGTGTCTTACATCACAGCATATAAGCAGCGCCATTGGCAACATAGGCCCAAGTGTGAAGACTTCTGCATCTACTGTACTGACAGTCTCGATGCCCTTCTGGGGGAGGAGGTTTCCTAAGACCACTTTCCCACCTCCATGCTGTGGGAGCCTGGGATATGGGTCCCTCCCATTTGTGAAATGTTTCAGAATGGTCTAGGGACTAAAGGGTATTATTTTAAAGGTAATTTTTGGTTTTATTACCTTAAATATAGAGATTCTATCCTTTGTTGATAGTAGAGAGAGAGAGAGAGAGATGAGATAGAGCATGCCAGGGTTTCTAGCCACTGCAAACAAATGCCAGACACATGTGCCACCTTGTGCATCTGGTTTAAGTAAGTGCTGGGGAATTGAACCTACATCTTTAGGTTTACTTGATGACTTTTTTAAAGTCATATGTGTGTTTATACCCTGATATACAGTTAAGTAAGTCTGATGTTTGCCTTTGTAAGGAGTTTGTAACCTGATCAAGTACCTTGACTCAGTTTACCTATTTGACCTTTTTGTCCAGTGAGAAATCTCATTGGATAGAGATGACTTTAGGTGTTCAAAAGAGAGGAACCATAAAGAGAAAAAAAAAAGTTATATGCTGTTTGTCATTCCCTTTTCCCTCCAGAGTCCAGCTTATCATGACTTTAAATAGCAAATAACAGTAAGCAAGAGTAAAAGAAAATTAGAAAGCAGAGAGCTAAGCATGCTGACATTCCTTGTCTTGCTCTGAAGTTTTTTTTTTTTTTTTTTTGTTGTTGTTGTTGTTTGTTTTTGAAGTTTGGTGTTTTTAAAAAAACTTTTTGAAATACTTATTATTTATTTATTTATTAGAGGCCAGAGAGAGAGAGAGAGAGAGAGAGAGAGAAAAGAGAGAATGGACAAGCCTGGGGATAAACCTTATAAATACCTCTAACTCACTTGGAAATGCTTTTATTAAGAGTAACTAAGGCAATTGGCCCTCTAGCCACTGCAAATGAACTCCAGACACACACACCACCTTGTCTGTCTGGTTTGCATAGGACTTGGGGAATCGAACGTGGGTCCTCAGGCTTCAGGAGCAAGCACCTTAATTGCTAATCCATCTCTGCAGACATGAAG
This sequence comes from Orientallactaga sibirica, assembly GCA_036365145.1. Classification (NCBI taxonomy): domain Eukaryota; kingdom Metazoa; phylum Chordata; class Mammalia; order Rodentia; family Dipodidae; genus Orientallactaga; species Orientallactaga sibirica. Next base: position 61,915,471 of record JAEOAD010000001.1, read on the forward strand.
TTGTTTGTTTTTAACTAGAAAATTTATTTTACCCATTTGTAATATATAATGCAATAAGGTCTTGTCTATGTGTAATCTGGTTAGACCTCCAAAGAATATGAATTACACCTGTACATCTTTGATTAGGGAAAAGACACATGGTGAGTGCCATCTTTAATTAACCATGGGTTCATTAGTACTTACGAAAACATCTTAGTATTTAGGAGAAAAAGAAGACACATTTACTTAAATTTGAGGGAAGGACAGGTGAATCAGGAGTAGGCCCAGACACATGCAATTATAAATCTTATGACTTTGTGACCCACCCAGCATAGGACATTACCTGTGTCTAATGTAAGCTGAATTTAAAATAAGTCTATGTCCCTATATAAAACTTTTAAAACATCCTTGAGTCTTGAAACAGTTGAAAAATCTTTTAAAAATCTTTAGAACCCTAAATCTTGAGTATTTCCCAAGTAATCAGAATGATTTTTAAAATACCATATTTTAAAGCACCTCTGCCCTCCTCTTGCAAAGGTATTTATAACCTTAGTGTGGTGGGCTGTCTTTTGGCCCAGGTGAACCAGAGGGCCAGCTGGTTGGTTAGGCCCAGGGGCTATCTCCAGAACTTGACCAACCACAGTGTTTAAATCCTATGAAAGACTTCCATCCCAGAGTGTTCCTGATTTTTTTGTGGAAAAACTGGTCTTTAAGGAACTAAGAGATAGAAAAATCAAATCATCTTTGATTGCTAGCAAGTACAAACTTTCCTGCCCTTTTAACCTTCAGGGGTCCAGTCACCCTAACTTGACCCCCTTCTCAGGATGTGGCTGCTTTATGAATCTGACCATGTGGAATTTGGTCTTTAGGAACTTTTGTTCTGGAGGAATGGGCATGGACTTGGTATTTGCAACTGAAGATGCCTTCCAGAGTGGTAAGCCAAGTTTTATGGACTATTTTGGTGAGAGTTAGAAAAAGTGAAGTGTAGAGAGAACTGTATTTGTAGGCTGTCCTTATGAACTTCCTAAAGGGAAGGAAAGACTACAGCGAACATTTTTGGAACTGGGCTTCTGGCATAAAGACTGTCTGTTTTCTGCTGCCCAAGCCTAGAGAGTATAATCAAGGTTGAATTTAAAGGCATGTGCCTTTGATCCCAGCAGTTAGAGGCAGAGATAGGAGGATTGCCATGACTTTGAGGCCACACTGAGAGTACACAGTGAATTCAGGTCAGCCTCAGCTAGAGCATGATCCTACTACTGAAAATGAAATGTGTGTGTGTGTGTGTGTGTGTGTGTAAAAGTAATGTGCTTGGCAGAAGATATAGTACTGAGACATTTAATTGGGAAAACTCAAGCAACTTTAAAGTTCATAGCACTGAGACTAGTTGCTAAAGCTGCTATTGTTCAGAAGATATTACCATAATTAAGAATGTCCCAACTACTTTACATCGAAACAATGGAGAGAATGGCTGAGATGAAGACTGAATTGTTAGGAATGCAAACACCTTAGAATGGAAGAATATTGTTCTTCAAGGTCAGGATTTATTTTGTTTAATAATTTAAAAGATGGCTGTGTCCCATACATGTGGCATTGGTTTCAGAAGCATGAAAAATTGAAGTGTTTCATGAAGTATACATGGTTCCAGAAGTCATTGCTGAACCGCAGCAAGTGAGGCAGAGCATGAAACCCTGATAGGCCAGTGAGGTCATTGGAAGATGGACCATGATTTGCAATGCTGACCCAAAGATGTTTTGCATATATCAGGACCATGTAAGTGCTTCCATGCAAACATGACTGTTTGCTCAGGATGGAAGTTTTCCCTAGCTACTCGGCCAGCTGGAGGGATAAAATTGGAAAAATCTACAGACTGTCTGTCACTGGTCACTGGTTATAGACATCAGACTTGAACTGCAGATGTTTTATGTTTGCCTAAAGGTTGTTGAGTTTTCATTGGTTATTGATTTTTCATTGGTCCATTCTTTCCTTGTCATGCCTGATAGCAATGGAAATGTATATTCTGTGCCATTATATGTTACAAGTATATTTTAAAGGACCCAAGGTTTAGAGACAGTTTTAGATTTCAGATAACACTTAGAACTTTGGAACAATCTTAAATTGGTAAGGATTTGGGAGACCTTTGAAGTTGGACTGAATACAGTTTACAATTTGAGATGGGTAAGAGTCTTGCGTGCCAGAGGCAGAATGTAGTAGTTGGAATTTATGTTCCCCAGTAGACTCAAATATTTAATACAGTTGTATCTCGGATTTCTAGCCATCAGTCTGGAAACTATACTATGGCAGGAAAATATGTGGCATGACCAGAAGCTGGACATCACCTGAAGGCTAACATCAAGTGGAAAACTGCAGCAGGAGACTGTATCAAATACTTACATGGGGAAGCTGGCTACAACACCCATAAACCTGTCCCCAACAACACACCTCCAACAAGGTTCCAATTCCCATATTACCATCAGCTAGGGACCCAGCATTCAGAACACTTGAGTTTCTGAGTATCAACTAATTCAAACCACCACCTCTGTCTGTGAGGAATTATTGGTAGGTACTGGTTACTGGGGAAAGGGGAAATATTTTATTAGTGGTGTTGCCACTGGAAAGTTGCTCATGTTCTAGGAAATAGATCTTCATCCATACTCCATTCAGAGAACTTTAATTTCACTCAGTTGGGCAGGGACAAACACATGCACACAAATACCACAAGGTCTTTCTATGTCTAGGCTAGGAGTGCCTCTGTAATTAAAACCTCTCTTCTCTTTATGGTTGGTTGTTTGCTTGGTTTGGTTTTACTTTTGTAAATAAGCAGAAACAGAATAAAATCTGAGGCAATAAAATGTTTTATGATTGGAATCAGAAATAAATTTTCTTTTGCATTATATTTACACCATGACACTTCTGAGTAGCTCCATTTGTGTTCTCTAGCAATTAGTATATTGCTCAAGGTGACATGGGACATATATGTGTGAAAGTATAAAGTCATATTAAATTTAATGCAAGAAAAGCACAACATATATTTAATACACACTATCTACAACAAAATAATCTCCAAATAGTTCCAAAAACCTCATGTCCATGATGACTCATGCTGCAGAAAATCTCTAAAAAGAATTATTGTGAGGATACTCCCACACATGTTCCATGCTCTGGGAGAGGAGAAGGAAGTGTTGCTCTTTTGTTAATAATTTTGCTTTGTAAGTGCTACACTTTCCACAGTCAGGATGGAGAGTGAAATAAAATATAATCAACTTTTTTTTTTTTTTTTTATTTCTACTGAGTTCTCTTCCCTGTTGAGTAACCGGATACTTCACTGCTCTCTACTAAAATGTACTATATCAATATTGACAGCTAATGGTAAAAAAGAGGAGAATTTTAAGTGGCCAGTAAAGGGCATTACTAGTGCTGGGTCTTTGTGAGGGCATAGTAAGATAAAAAGTAATAAGGCTTTTCATGTGGCCTTCCTACTCACCCTCATAAACACTCATCACTGACAGAATTAAAAGATGGGTGTAGATGGGAACAAAGCCACTCTGAAAGACTATCTATATCTCTGGGGGCTGTGACATGCACAGTAAGATGTTATTTGCCAGGTCTCTGTTTCCTTCATCACCTCAGCAAAAGTTTAGAAGCTGTTCTAAATACTCATAAAGATAATACGATTTAGATATAGTCAGAAAGTTTCAACACAGTGATAGACAAATTTATAAATTCCTAAGGACAATGGTATTGTTATATTTTAATAGAACTTTCACTTTAAATATTATCCGGGCTATTCTGTTATAGTTCTGACTCCAATCATCTTCAGTGGTTGGTTGTGGTTATTATCTTGATTAGTCTAAGAACTTCTGGACAATACTAGGACCATCAACATTCTTTCATGGATGGTAGAAAAGGGCACGAGGCCCTCATCTCTCTGTGAGGAATTATTGGCAGGTACTGGTTACTAGGGAAGGGGGAAGTATTTTATTCAGTGGTGTCACCACTGGAAAGTTGCTCATGTTCTAGGAAATAGATTTTCACCCATACTCCATTCTGGGAACTTTAATTACACTCAGTTGTGCAGGGACAAACACATTTGTACACACACACACACACACACACACACACAGAGAGAAAGAGAGAGAGAGAGACAGAGAGAGGAAGGAGACATTAAAGTAGAAGAGGGAAAAGATGGGATGAAGAAAGTGTTCAGTGGGAGGGTCCAGGGGAGGGGACCATAGAAGGTAACAGATAGGGATTAGGATTAATGTACATTATGTCATGTATGAAAACTGTCAACAATAAAAAATGGGAAAGCACTGAGAAAGCAAACAATATCTAACACTGGTGAAATGCATCTTTGTAGGTCTGTGGTGATACTGCCAAAGAGGGCTAACATGGGTGGAAGGAGAAATATTCACCCTAAATGTGGGCAGCACCATGCAAAGTGCTTGCAGGCAAATGGAAGGGTATGAGAAGAAGGCAGGTGTGAATGAGAAATCCCATTTTCTTTCCTAGTGCATGCATGAGTGTAGCCATCCTCCTTTGACATCAGACTCCAGCTTCTGCTCCCTTCAGCAAAGGCTTAATAACAACGACTTTCTCAGACTTTGAATCCTCCAGCACTGGTTCACTCTGCCTCTCCAGCAGGCAGATAGCCATTGTGGAACTACCAAAATCCTTATTGTAAACCAATCCAATAACACCCCTTTTATAATATATGTTAGGTATCTAGTTACATCCTAACAGACTTGAAGGAATTAGGACTGGAACAGCAGAACTCTAATTACTGGTTGGAGGAATAAAACCTGAGTCCTATTTCTGGCCTTGGGAGTAGATGAAACATCATGAATTTACCAGAAGGTTATTAACTGATAACTGCCTAAACCTGGCTCCAGGAGCTCTAGCATTATAAGATTATTATCTAACAGAGATTTATCTGATAAAGAACAAGGACATGCCATTGCTCTCTTCTATAAGAGTCAATCCAAATAGGTCTGTCAATCATCTTGACAGGAAAATGCCCCTCAGGAAAGTGGTTACAGAGATTTTGGAAATATTATAAAACCGGTTTCAAATGAAAATCATCACAATGGTCTCTGTGGTTATCATTTCTCACCCTTGTGAGTACCCTAGCATACTCTCTTGTAAACACTACTGATTTTGTAAACTGTATTCTGCAAGCATCTTCAGGAGTCCTTTGACACAGATCATAAAGACTGTAAGAGGATTCCAGAGTCAGATCCTGGAGATAGCATGCACACACCTCTTTGACTGTATTCCTCTCCCAACCCCTGATACTCTACTGATAAATTATTACATGTGCATCTTTATGTTACTACATATATACTTTTAAATATGTATCTTTTATATTTCTTGATAGATTTTCTTGGGGATCATTCACATGATCTGTCTCTAACAAAGCAACCCTAACATCATTTTCAGAACATAAATATACACCATTTGATCATAGATATGCCTGACCCCAGTAGTATTTTTGTGAAAAAGTTAGCTCATGTAACAAAGTGTAACTTCTCATGTAGATAATTTATTATAGAAGCTCACCTGATATTCATTTTCCTCAGTGTGTATGCATGTGTATGTGTCTATGTACATGCAGGTACACATGCCCCTGTGTGCATGCAGATGGATGCCATAAGGCAACCGTGGGAATTCTTCCATAGGAGGGTCACTGGTTTCTTTTCTTTCTTTTTGTTCTTTTCTTGATAAATAATTTGTCATTGACCTGGGCATAACTAATTAGGCTAGAATGACTGGCCAATGAGACCCTAAGAGGGATTTTATTCCATTTCCCCTGTGGTGGGTTTTCAACCAGTGCCATTACACATTTTAGTCATCTTTTTAAAAGATTTTATTTTTATTTATTTATTTATTTACTTATTTATTCATTTATTAGCAACAGAGAGAGGGAAAGAGAGAGAGGGAGAGTGAGAATAGGTGAGCCAGGCCTCTAGCCAGTGAAAATGAACTCCAGATGTATGCCCCCCCTTGTGCATCTGGTTTATGTGGGACCTGGAGAATTGAACCAGAGTCCTTAGGCTTTGCAGGCATGTGCCTTAACTGCTAAGCCATCTCTCCAGCCTTTTAGTCATTTTTTAATGTTGGTTTTGGGGATCAAACTTAAATGCTTATGCTTGCAGGGCAAGGATTTTACTGAGTGAGCTACCTCCCCAGCCCCAGCTATTATTATTTCCACATTTCTGGATTTCTGGTACATTTTATATATATGTAGATATATGGATATGTAAAAAGGTATATATATCTAATATATATAAACAGTTACATGTTTATGAGTGTTGGTATAAGTATAAATTAGTGTTTCCATATGGAAAAGCTATTTGACTCTAAGAATAATAAAGTTAAAAAGAAGGTGGATTTGATGGATTTGGAAAAAAGAAAATGACAATTCAGAGGAAATGAAGAAAGGGGAAGATGGAGAAAACAGACTTTGAGAAGAGATAAAAAGGAAAATGTATGGAAACATGTTTGATGAGGAGTGATTAGAAAGGGTAAGTGAAAAAAAACAAAACAAAACAAACTCAGTGACCCCCATAAGCCCATGAGTGAATGTAGTAATGAGGGAGACTTCAACCTTTAATTACCACAAGGCAGGAGTTTTCTCAGTCCTCAGAGCCTTTTCTTCCACTCCTTCCCAGTCTTTTGCAACGTGCCCATCTCATGAACATGAAAAGTGTGCAGCTCTTCCTGCACAGCCCCCTTCCTGGGTTTTATTTTCCTATCCAAATTTAATGTTTTTAAATTCTCGATGGTTAAGAACTTATGAACAATAAAACTGAGTGAGTTGATGTAAGAAAACATCAGAAAACAAAACAAAGATGAGTCATTTCTTTCATTCATTCCATATGGCATCTGTCAAAGAACTGTGAATTCTAGCTGGTTACATTTCTAACACCACCTGTATGTAGGACTTTGGCTCATTTCAACTCCCCGTGTCTCTGCTTTCTTTGAACTCAGAGAGTAGTTTAGTTTGTTAGAATCTAGGAAATCCTGTGGCTTCTTAATTACAGGTTGAGGTGAGAAACACTGAAGGAGAGGAAATTTCTACTCAATATGAGGATTATCTGGTCTTCTTGTCTACAATCCACTATGACTTCTGCTACAAAAGAGTGTTACATTTCCTAAAACACAGGAATCTGATATTACTTGGATAAGGCCTATGGGCAGAGAAGACACTCATAACAATGCCTGTGTCCTTTCACCAGCCACATATTCATGGCCTGTCCCTCACGTGGATTTTCCCATCCCAGATCTCACCAGCTTCTAGCTCCAATCAGTTTATATTATTTAAAAGAGTGAAAGACTTTGTTAGTACTTGCCTCACAGGGATTCCAACCTACTAGACCTGCATTTTATAATTTTCTCTTGGAAACCTCTCTAAGCAAGTTTTGGGATTTATTGTCTAGACTTCTCAGCTACCTATCTCACATCAGCTGTTTCATGAGCCATCGGCCCTGGGTGTAAGGATGTTGGGCTCAAAAAGCTAACCCTGAGTAGCCAAAGCAGCATCACATCTACCAAAACCCTGAATACAAAGGCTCAAGATACTTCAAGCAAAGGAAGTTGCTATCCTGACCCATCCTGTGATCCACTTTATGCTGTTATTAAAACATTGTTACCCCTAGATAGTCTCTTCTTAGAGTCTGTTCCTTCTATATCAGGTTGCATCCTTTCATTACTTAGGACTTAGATACAACCTTTGGGATGGTGTTGCATAGTACAGACTTTTTACCTAGACATCTTACAGTTTTCCACACCTATCCCACCCTCTACCATGAGAGCAATGAAACTTTTGCCTATAAAGCCCTTTTATGCCCCAAGTGACTTGACAGAGAAAAAAAATAGTGGCATTGTTTATTAAATATTGGAGTATTTTCAAACACATGTGAGTCCCAAAGTGCCAGAATCCTGTGAATGAGTTCCTAGATTTCTATTCCATCAAGATCATATGCTCCAGACAGAGGATGAAGTTAGTTTCTTTCCCCTGTGATTGAATAGATGCACTTTAGGATGCTTCCTGAAGAAAATAGACTGAATCTGGTCAAGTGGGAAAGGGATGAGAAACTTTGAATGTTCATATACCTGCTCCATTATAGATGAAGACAGAAACAGAAAAAAAGTACATAGATAGTTATATAACTATAATGTCATGAACACTAATTTTGCAGAAGGAAACAAAACTATAACACCACAATTACTTAGTCCCTTTTGGTTGGTTCAAGCCCTTACTTTGAAAAAATAAGAGTGAGCTGAAATACATAGATAAGCAATAGATAGATAGATAGATAAAACACAGAAAAAAAAAATAAATCCAACAAACAATCCAGTTTCAGATAAGCACATTGCAATTCATGGGCACAAGTGAGATAGTCTAGGCAACAAAACTCTCCAAAATTATCCCTTCATTAAAGATCTCCTTGAGAAGCAATTTGAAAAAAATCTCAGAAACAGAATCAAGAAGAATAACATAAGTATACTAAAAGAAACCAAAGTAGAAAATAAACTCCTGAATAATTACTATGAAAACATACACGCACATGCACAAGCGCACACACACACTCAAACACACCTCAATAACAATGGTTACTTGAAATAAGGAAGGAGATAAAATATATGAAAGAGGAATTGAAAACAGAGATAGAAATGCTGAAGGAAATATAAGTTGAAACACCTAAAATGAAAAATAAAATAACTCAAACAAAACTTTCTTTTTTTTTTTTTTTTTTTTTTTTTTTTTTTTTTTTTTTTTTTGAGGCAGCATCTTGCTCTAGTCCATGCTGAACTGGAATTCACTATGAGGTCTCATGCTGGCCCCAAACTCACAGTGATCTCCCTACCTCAGTCTCTAGTGTGCTGGGATTAAAAGTGTGTGCCACCATACCCTGCCTCAAACAAAACTTTGTTCAGGAAATCTGAATTAATTCAGAAGGTCAAGTATCTGAGCTAGAAAACAAGGTGAAAGAATTAGAAAATTGCAAAACAATTAAAGATAAATTAATAAGCAGTCATAATCAGGACATTTAAAATATTTAGGATACCATGAAAATACCAAATTGAAGAATCATGGATAGAAAGAAAATAGAACATATTATCAACAAAATCATAGCAGAGAATATTATCTAAATTAGGAAAGACAACACAAAATCATAAAATAACTTTTCTACTTCAGACTGTTATTAAACAATTAATACACAGAACTACAATATACATTTAAAGCAAAAAGAGAGAAACATATAAGTTCAGGTCCAGTGAATACCAGCTAATATCTCAGCAAATGATAGAAGATTGGAGGGCTTGAAATAATGTATTTCAAGTTCTGAAACACAACAACTACCAGCTTAGGTTACTGTACCCAACAAATTTATCCATCATAATTGAAGGAGAAAGGAAAATTTTCCATGATAAATATAGGCTTAAGGAATTTATGAGCACTCATTCAGCTCTATAGAAGATTCTGGAAGGAATTCACTGACTATAAACAGAGAAAAATAAATGTGCAAGGCATTAGAAAAGAATAATCCAAAATTCAAAAAAAAACTACACAATGAGCACAATGAAAGGAAATAATATATATATTTCAATAATAATTCTGAATATTAATGGTCTCAATTCCCCATTAAAAAGATACAAACTAGCTGATTGAATTAAAAGGCAGAATCTACCTATATATATGGATATCCTCTATAAAAGAAGACAGAAAAACCCAGAGAAATAATAGATACAGTTACAAAATCATTAGTAAATTATATCATAATCCACCAAAAGAATGAATTGAGATAGTCATAGAAAGTACAAGAAGACAAGAATATATTCTAATAATAAAGTAAAAAATCTAAGCCAAAAGCTCCCAACAAGTTAACAAGAAAATAAAAGCGGGGCCTGGGAAAACCACTTAGTGGTAAGAGTTCTAGATGCACAAGCATGAGGATCTGAGTTTGATCTTTCGCATCCATGTAAAAAGCCATCCATGCTGGTTCATGGCCTATAACCCCAGTGCTGAGAAGGGTAGAGACAGGAATTGCTGAGGCTCCCTGGTCAGCCACTCTTAACAAAATACAGTGAGTTACAGGTTCAGTGAGATACAGGGTTCAGGGAAAAAATGTGGAAGAGGGATAAAGAAGAACATTTGACATCTTCCTCTGGTCTCTGCTTATATGCACATAGAGTGTGCACATCTACAAACACACACACACACACACACACACACACACACACACACACAAACACACACACCATATACTACAAACAAAAACCAAAAAAAGAAAAGAAAAGTAAATCGATTGTCTCTTGCTTCCTTATCATTGGCAAAATTGTTTAAGATATTTCTTTTGTTTCATTGAAGAAAATATATTGAATGTCATTCAATTTGTATATTCTAGCATAGCTCTCTGCTTGCTGCTTGGTGCTTGCTGCATTCCAGCATGGACTGAAGACCAGTGTGGACTGAAGAGCAGCATCTCTCTCTAGGATGCCTCTAGGCCTTCAATGCTGGATTGGGACTACTGAGGCATCCAGCCTTGTGGACTGAGCAGCTACCAGATTCCTTGACTCTTGGGCCTGCAACCTGCTATTGCTGGACTGTTGTAAACAAATCCAATAAATTCCCTTTGAATACAATCATTCTATCATTTCTGTTCCTCTAGAGAACCCTGACTAATACAATACCATAAACTAAGCATGGTGGTGCTCATCTGTAATCCCAGCACTGGGGAGATGAAGACAAGAGAAATTCTGGAACCACCTTGCTAGCTAATCTACCTAAATTGGTGTGCTTTAGGTTCTGGGAGAAGCCCTGACTCGAATGACAATGTAGATAGTCATTGAAGACAATGTCCAAGTTTGACCTTGGCATCCACACATATGCACACACATGTCTGTCCATGCCCCCCCCACACATGTGCACCATATATATGATTATGTATATATACATGCACTCAAAACACACATACACATGAAGGAAAACAGCTTTTTATTGGCTGCTAGCATTATTATTAAAATTATCTAGGTTGATATGGTTGTGTTATACAAACCAAGACAATTTCATAGCATATATAAAGTAAAGGGTGGTTTTAAAAATTAAGTGCATAGGAGAAGAAAATGAGGAAATGAAAAACTTAAAATAAATGGGCCCAATCTTAGGATTAGAAAGCTTTACCTAGTACTTATGATTTTTAAAAAGTATTTCGAAGTATAAGAGTTCAAGGAAACCCATAAAACTCTACTTTCAGTCCAAATTAATAGGGCCAAACACAGCAACTTTATCAGAGGTTCTGGAAAGCAGTTTGATAGGCATACTTACATCAATGCTATAGAAAATGAGTTAATAAGGTTTTTACTGGGCTATGAAATCAATATAGTACATTAAAGTAATTTCTTATGGAAGAGAAGAGACCAGAACAAAACAGAAAATAATTTAAATATGAAATACAATCAATAACAACAGTGTACCTTCCAAACCAAGGGTGCTGTTTCAACAAACTTTGTTTTAGACATATACATGTAGGGAGAGAGTCATAAGATGTGTTGTTACCGTGGCTACTTGTCAAATGTTTTAACAGCCTCTACCTTGTACAATATGAGAGAAAAGCAATTTACATAATGCCAATAAAGGGATGCTCTACTTTGGAAGTGCTGCACATGGTGACCTTTCAGCAAGTACAAATGACAAAGCACTTCACAGATGAAACCCTGCAGCCAGAATAATCAATATGAAGTGATGATGTGGGGAAGAGAGGAGGGCAGGCAAGACCAGTGGGGAGTGGTTGGCAGTGATAAAGAGCCACTTCAATCTAACAAAAAAAATTCAGCTATTAGATTAGCTACTGTCCACAACTAGTGGTTTCTTCTCTATTTCAACATCCCCCACACTTTTTTTTTTTTAAATGTGTGAGTTCTTGGACAATACTGATTTTGACATTTCCTATAATATAGAATGGCTCAAAAATCATTACAATCAACAATCATTACAATCAACTGTGTGAAATGGCCAGAAGATGCTTAAATGCCTTTAGTGGCTGCTCCTCACTCATGAAACACACATTGGACCATCTCTAGCCTCTGATTAGGCCATCACTTAATGCATTGTACATGGCACTCTGATTTACTAGAAAAGGGCAAAAAAGAAAAAGGAAAGAGTTCAATGTTTTAATATCAACCAAAATGGCTTCCCTCTATGTTTCTATATTTTGCCACTTCCCATCACCAATATTGCTTCTTGTTGACGAGATGTATTCTAAATGCAACATAAATGCAAGATTCGATACCATTGTGATTGGGTTCTCGGCATGGGTGAGAGTTATGTATGGGCAGCTTTCTGATACATGCGCATGACTTCAGAGTTAGCATGGAGATGTGTTATAAGCTCCAAGAAGGTCTGTGTGATGCAGGGAATTCTACAGATTTACTACATCTAGGATTTCTAGTCACTAAATAGCTGTGTGAAGTCAACACAAGGATGCTATGGTTTGCATGTATCTCTTAAAGACCCACTTGTTGACAGCTTGGTCTATGTCCAGTGGAGCTATTCAGAGTTAGTAGACACTTTGAGGTGTGACTTAGTGAAAAGAAGTAATGTCAGGGCTGGAGAGATGGCTTAGCGGTTAAGGCGTCCGCCTGCTAAGCCTAAGAATGCTGGTTCCAATCTCCAGTGGTTCCAATCTCCAGGTCCCACGTTTAGCCAGATGCAGTGATGCAAGGGCACAATGCTGCACTTGACCACAAGGGTGTGCACACATCTGGATTTGGTTCACAGCAGCTGAGAGACTGCTGGCTCGCCCATTCTCTATCTGTCTCCCTCTCCCTCTCCCTCTCTCTCTCTCTTTCTGTGTGTGTGTCTCTCTCCAAAAAAAAAAATAAATAAATAAATAAATAAATAAATAAATAAATAAATAAAATAATTTTAAAAAATTAAAAAAAGAAGTAATGTCATTTGGGGCATTGCTTCCTGGCTTCCAAGGAGAAAGGATCTTCCTCCACATGCATTCTAGGCATGAGGGGTGCTTCACTCCAATTCCCAAAGCAGTGTGCCAACCAGTTACCTCAGGAGCATGTGACAACCAGGGCAACTCACCTTGTAACAAGCAGAAAACCATACAGTAAGATAGCAAATGGCTTGGACAAGATACACCCTTCAAAGGATCACCCTCAGGGACCTGCTTCCTTTAACGCAGGACTCACTTAATAAAACCCTATTCAGCTGGGAGGGGAAAGGGAGGATGGGGGAAAATAAACATAAAACTAAACCCAATATGAACTAGAACCATAGAAACCTTTCTCCTTGAAAGTAGACTAAAAGATATAACCCTTAACAGGAGTATAGAGGGAGTGCCTAAAAAGAAGGGCCCTGGAGAGGGTGGAATGAAATCTAACCTTAAAAAAATTTTGTCTTTGACCTGTAACTCACAGGACCAGAAATAGGTGCAACCCACATTGATCTGTTCATAAGAGAGACTTCTGAGGTCCCCAAAACAAGACAGACTCCTGTCAAAACACTTGATTCCCACCTGAGGTAAAAGGTAACACCCTATTGCTGAAGACACCATATACTGCCAACACTGAACATAGAGAGACCTGTCTGGAATCCAGAAGAGAGCCAGTCCTCAGTTAGCCCGTCTAGTGTTGGAAACCACTAGATAACCTACTGGGGGAAAGTGGCCAACAACAGTGTGAGCAAGCAAGGGTCTAAGCTACTCAGAAGCAACCAGCCTGACAAAATGCCCATACCAGTGCATTGGTGGCACACAGTCTTGGTAGGTAACCAATGGCTTTCTGATTGGCCAGGGGACCCACTCCATGGAAAGGAACCTACATCTGGAATTGAGAAACGGGTCTAAATCCTATGAGGACAAAGATTATGCTCTCCAATGTCAAGCTTCCACTAGTTTTTGGCTAAAAGCAGGGTAGCATCCATCAAACCCTCCCTTAATTAATAACTCTTATCCAATTTAACCTATGCTGACTTCACTCTCCACTGGAGAATCTGTTTTTCTTTTTCAGAAGGTAGTGAGACACTGGGAGATAAACCAGTCCTCGCATCTAAGCCAAGGCCCAGGTAAAACCACAGAAGAATTGGGGAGACAAGCAAGAGTGTTGCTTCCATGGTGAGCCTGACCATCAGCGCCAGGGTGAAGGAGACAGACACTAAGAATACTCAACACCTACCAAAGCAGACATCCAGAGACTCCTAAGACCTCATCACTGAAGGCACCAAGGCTCATGGAAGTTTTGGAAGAGGGGATGGAAAGACTGTAAGAGTCACAGGTTGTAATGTCATGCCCAGAAGCACTGCCTTCCCCCAATAACTGACTGCTGCTCCCACAACACATAACCCACAACCCCATGAGTAATACCAGCAACCCCACTGCAGAGTGACCCCTTTGGATGAGGACAGGGAGGAGGGACAAGATGGTACCAATACATGATGTATCCATACCAAGAATGTTCTTAAAAAAAATTCCTACTCAGCTGTGAACTTGCCACCAGATTAAGTCATTGATATTAGTAAGTCCCTTGTATCATATCACCTCTCAATCACCAACAGTCTGGATTCAAGCCTTTAGCACAAGATGCTTTGGGGACATTTCATATCCAAACCATATTTTAGGATTTCCAAATTTAGCAAATAAAAATATAGGACACCAGCAAAATTTGAATTTTAAGCAAAGAATACATGCTTTTATCATAGAATGTAGCATGAGGTATTTGGGGACATACTTATATTAAACATTATTTGTAATTAATCCAAAATTCAAATTAAATTTAAAATACTGTTTTACCCAATAGCATTCATTTTAAATTTCATAATCTATTTCACTCTGATGAAGTTATTCTAGAAAACACTGGTAAAACTGAAGTTGTAAGAAGTTGGCATTTTCGCAAACCCAGGTGATGGTATCTGCTTTGGAGAGTGCCACCACCAGCATGAGAATTCTCCAGGAAAAATATTCAGTCTTCAAAATAAGCCATTGCAGTTACTAGTGTATATCTTGCTACGAAATTACTCAATATAACTTTGACTGGGTTTGCCAATCTTCCATTGTGCATTGTTGAAATATAATCTAACCTAAAACAGAAAATACATGGATACAAAGGATATTAAAAAAAAATCAACTCTAATGGAGATGTCGGACATGCTTTCTAAGCCTCAGGGAATGTTGTGGAAGAAGGAGTGGAAAGATTGTAACACCAAGTAACAGGGTTGAAGGTATACTGGGAAGCACTGTTCCCTCCACAAGAACAGACTGCTGCACTCATCACCTCACTGAGATTACAGATGTCCCACAGAAAGGGACCCTCAGAGGAGTGGCGATAGGGAGAAGGACACCTGATGGTAATGTGACCAATTTGCAATATGTTCATATATTAAAGTCCCCAAAGCAAATACTTTCAAATGGCCTGCATATTTCTAACATTCCTCCGTGGCTGTCTGGCATAAATTGCTATTGCCCAAGAAGAACATGAAATTAGATGGATCAAGAGAGAAATGGAAGATCAGCTAGGTGATATCAGAGAGATAAACAGCAGTGAACTGGATATAAAATGGACCAGTTCCAATAGGACAGGAAATAAATTTCTGATTTTGTAAAATTTTGTAAAATTGTCTCCAAATAATTCATGTTTGTATATAACAATTTATCCTGAGGCTGCAGAAACCATCCAGTGCACCATTCTATTAAGTGGTAGAACATTATTTTAACCTATACTGTCCATTTAGAACAGAGTGTGGATACTCAAATGCATAGGAGTAACATCAGTGAGTAAAGCATTCTGGGAGTTTGTAAGAGGGGTTGGAGGGGTCAGTCATGCCATGTGACTGGGTCACAACCAGTTGGCCAATGAGAAGCTAGTGCTGCCCTTGGAGTTTCAAAGATGACAAATCAGACTGCTGTGTGATTTGATGAAGGGTTTAGAAGCTGTCTCAATTCAGAGCCCCTGATTTTACTCTGAAAGGCTGTCCAAGACTTTCTACAAAATATATTTATCTATCAACCATCTAAAAGTGGAGTACAGGACTGGAGAGATGGCTTATCACTTAAGGTGCTTACCTAGAAAGCCTAAGGACCCAGGTTCAGTTCCCCAGTACCCATGTAAGCCAAATGAACATGGTAGTGCATGTGTCTAGAGTTCATTTACAGTGGTTAGAGGCCCTGGTACACCCATTTTCTCCCTCCCTCTCTCCTTCTCTCTCTCTCAACTAAATAAAGGTTTTTTTTTGTTTGTTTGTTTGTTTTTTCGTTTTGTTTTGTTTTTGTTTTTTCTGTTGAGTTAGGGTCTCACTCTGGTCCAGGCTGACCTGGAATTCACTATGTAGTCTCAGGGTGGCCTCGAACTCATGGTGATCCTCCTACCTCTGCCTCCCAAGTGCTAGGATTAAAGGCATGCGCCACCAAGCCTGGCTTTTTGTTTTTTTGTTTTTTTGAGGTAGGGTCTCACTCTGGTCCAGGCTGACCTGGAATTAACTATGTAATCTCACGGTGACCTCAAACTCATGGCGATCCTCCTACCCCTGCCTCCCATGTGCTGGGATTAAAGGTGTGCACCACCATGCACAACATAAATAAAGTTTTAAAACTGGAGCACAATTGCCTTTGGGCTGCTTACTTAAATTCTGTTAACCAGAGAAGGTTAAACTCATATTATTGGAAAGAAGACTGACATTGAGACTTCATACCTAGAGGCTTGAAGGTCTTTTGTCAGGTCCACTATATATTTTTTGGACTCTTTCATCTACCTCTCAAATTACTTAGTATCTCTCTAACATTTTCTATGGCCCTAATTCCCCTCACCGTATGAGTTGGACACTTTAATTTCATCCATCTGTTCCAATTTTTAATAGTATACTTTGTGTATAGCACCCCTGTTTCTTCCAGTTAGTAAATTTTGTGTCCTTTATCCTGCCCATCTGTATGTTTCTGATTTTCCTGTCACTGTAACAAAATAGTTGATAGGAACAATTTAATAATGGATGCACTTGTTCTGGCTCATGGTTTAAGAGGTTCCACTCTCCTATGTCAGGATTGTGGTGGTATGGGGACACCATGGTGCCAGGAATTAGAGAGAGAATTTTTGTGCTCTGGTTTTCTTCTCTTCTTTTATTCTCTCTCAACTCCTAGCCTATGGCCTGGTGAGGCCCATATCTGAGGTAGGTCCTTCTTCCATCCTTACTTAACCCTCACTAAAAATGCTTTCACAGACAAACACAGAAGTGTGTTTTACTTATCCCCTAGATACTTTGTAATCCAATGAAATTGACAACTAAGATTATCCAGAACAACTAGTTTAGTTACAATTAAAATTGTAGCAACTTCAGAGGAAACAGGTAATCTTCCCTGTTCCAGAGGCTGCTACCATTATTTAACTGAGACTAGAGATTCACAGAGAGTTTTTATATGAAAGCTCAAAACCTCTCTTTTATGAACTAAATAAAATGCATTTGAAAGCAGCTAGGTTATTTGAGCTTTGGTGTCAGTTAATAGCTGTCAAAAACCAGAATTTGAGAAATGTAGTATAATTCAAGAAATAAAAGAAAGAGAAAGAAAATCAAATCTGTTCAAGACACTATCAAGGAAGAATCCCTACCAATGTACCTTAGGAAGACACACTAGAAGAAAATTATATCTCTCCTCTAAATGGAGATATTCAACTATGCATCACTCAATAAGATTCTACTCAATACTTTGCTTGGAGGAATAATTATAGTCATTCACAAGGAAAAACAAACTTATTCTGGTGGAAAAAGTTAGTCAAGCTTGAGCTGTAGCACCTCCATGTAAAACGAGCCTTTGTCTCCTCCCATTTCTCCCCTTGACTCCACTGTAGCCCTGTTTCAGGAAAGTAGGAGCAGAATACACCCTTTTCGTTTTCCTTGTAGGACTAACAGAGACTAGGAGAAGAACTAATAGACTAGTGGAGTGCCAAAGAAAGCACCTATGGTCATGATAGTGTACTCAGAGATGGTCCTTCAAGAGCAAAGGCATGAAGTATAGTGAGAAACCAAGGGCTAACCTTCTTAGAATATTTAAAAAATTTCATAAGACTTGCAGGGAGTTGAAACAAATAAGTATTGGGAGATTTGAGTTCTCCAACACAACAGATTTAAAAAAAAAAAAAAAAAAAAAAAAAAAACTTGTTTTCCCACTGAGTTTGTTGGAATTGTGAAAGAAATGGCATTAAGTTGCAAAGAATTGAGCATTGTATTTTATTAGCCATATCTTTAATATAATGCCTAGACTTGGATATAAAAGCATAAATTTCAAAAATATTGTTGCTTTGAATTTTAAGAGAAATAAATAGTAACCTAAGGAAAATGCTTGGTAATGTTTAACACTTGAAGGATGCAACAATAACAAATATCAAGGTGACCCATAAGTCGGCATGTCATGTCAAACCTTCGACTTTCTAACGAGCTGTCACCATACATATGTTTGAATTTCACACATGCTTTCATGGTTGTGTGGTTTTAAGGGCATTTTAATAGGACACAATTTTGAAAGTCAAAGAATTGATTCAAAATACTAAAATAAACTTCTCCAAAGGTTGCTAATTTAAAAAGTAGCAACATGTACAGTTCTTTAGAACAAAGCATCTTAGCAAAAGTTTGTTGTTGTTTTGTAAGTATTGTTGAAACAGATTGCCTACAGAGCTCCTGTATAATAATATCAATGAAAGCAAAACTATGACAGGTGTTCTAATTGGCAGCACTTTACTCAGTAATTCCATTTAATACTGGCAAAAACTTCATATATATAGTGATGTAAGAGTCAGGAGATAACATACATCTTTGCAACTTGATCACAAGTTAAAATAAAATAAACACATCAAAAACAATTTCACAGAAAGAGAAGGGATAATACAATAACATCTTAAGAAATGCACTAACAAGCAAACATAAATAGCAAAAGAAGGATGTGAGTTCAGGACATGATCAGGAGGACAGTGTTTTACATAGTAAAATGTATACCCTGGAAAGGTAGGTGGGAAGACTTCAGAGAAGGCATCTAAGTGCCTTGATTCTCCCATAATTCCTCAGTCAAATATCAATGTTTAATTTCCTGGTTCTGATACGTACCTCAGTTGGCTCTACTTTTTATTCTTCTAGCCCAAACTTGAGAGTCTGAACAACTTGAGGATATAGCATAATATGCCCCTTTCTGTAGCAGCTTTAGAACTGGATTTGTTACTAGAAAAATTCCTGAAGAAAATTTAAATATGTGACTTGTTTGAATTAAGTTCCCCAGTTAATATTTAAGAGATACTCACTGTTTGGACTAATAGTATTGTTGGTGGTACTTAATATAAAAGGATAGCTGAACAAAGTCTATGTCTCAAAACTAGTGTTAAGTCAATCTCAGAGTCCAGAGGAAAAAAAGGATGAGTCTGAAATCTCAAGTGCAGACATGTCTAGAATCCATGTCCTTCTGGAGCCACACTTCCTTCAGGGTCTCCATCAATATAAATGTTGTCTGTCATCTTCCCATCTGCTACACTTGCAAGATATTGTCTCCTGACACAGATCAATCACCCATTGTTCATTAGAATTCTATGAAATCCAATATTTTGGCAGTGAGACAACTATGAATAAAAACTCTTATAGGCTGCCTTCTGAAACTTTGGGGAATTGTTCTTCTCCAAGTTTATTTCATTTTCAGAAATTTGCTTTATAGTTAGCACCCACAGAAGCCAAAATAGTCTCGTTTTGAGATGACCAATAAACATGGTATATTTTTAAAACATTTTATTTTTATTAATTTATTTGAGAGGGAGAGAGAGAGAGAGAGAGAGAGAGAGAAAGAAAGAAAGGGTGCACCAGTACCTCCAGCTACTGCAAACGAACTCCAGACACATGTGGCACCTTGTGCATCTGGCTTATGAGGGTCCTGGGGAATTGAACCAGGATCCTTTGGCTTTGCAGGCAATTGCCGTAACCACTAAGTAATCTCTGCCATCCCAAACCTGCAATATTTTATCCTCATGTGATACAAAGGAATTAAACTCAAGTCTTAGTTTTTCAGATCCCACAAGGCAACAATATTTTCAGCTGGTCATGTGGCAAGAATGAACTCACTGTAACTATTAAATGACAGTTCACTTCAGGAGTGTGAGTATCAACCTAGTGAGTAGTTTGGAAGTATTTGTACAAATAGCTCAAGTCAAGATTCAGGTCATCATGCCCTGAAACATGAATATGGTCTTTGAATCCACCAGTTTTCTTTCCTTTAGCATAGGAGGGCTTTTCTACAGGCAGATGATACAGTCATCCAAAACACTAGGTACCAGAAGAGTCTGATTTAGAAGGATGTTTTTTGGGCTCAAAAACAAGAATGGGGCTGAGGAGATGGCTTAGCAGTTAAAGTACTTGTCTGCCAAGCCTAAGGACTCAGGTTTGATTCTGCAGTTCCCGCGTAAGCCAAAGGCACATGGTGGCACATGCTGGAGTTCATTTGCAGTGGCTAGAGGCCCTTGCAAGCCCATTCTCTCTCTCTCTATCCCCTTCTGTCTGTCTCTAATAAATAAATAAATAAATATATATATTAAAAAAAACAGAATGTCACTGGGTAATCTTTGCTGCAAGGATGCAAAGGTTTTGGGACATGTAAACAAACTCCAAACAGAATGGATGATCTTGATTTCTCCTTCAGTGTTCTGACTGTCAGAGACAAGAAGTCCAAATTCCTTCTCATTGCCCTACTATGATAAATCAGTTTCCAGGTGTCATTGCTGGGAGCTAGATTATGTGTGTGTGTGTGTGTGTGTGTGTGTGTGTTTTCATACAATATGTGTGTGTGTGTCCAGGTCCCGTTGATAAATGCTGAAATATTTCTCTTCAGGTCTAGTCACATCTGGAGGCCACCAGGCAGTTAAGCTGGGCCACTCCAGAGCATAGGGCATCACCCAATCATAGAGAAAAGAATGTTCCTTTCCCAGATTCTTACTTTGTTATAAGAGCTTAGGTCTTAGATGGGTCTCTGTGGATTATTCTTGCATAAGATCCCAAAGATTTCAAAGGGTGCTAAATGATACCCGGAGGGCACAGGAATGATGTACATTCACTGTAATATAATTGTACAAGTACAGCACACTACAAAATAGCATTTGTCTTTTCAGTGGAGTAGCTGAGACTGATAATGTATGACATCTAAGCAACTCCAAAATATAAGCAAAGCATTAAGTTCTTACATACAACACTGATTACAAAACTACAGAACCTCTGAGTATGTGTAAATGTCCAGAGTATTTAACAAATGAAGATCTAAATTGCTATATAAAATTATGAATATGTTAACACAGATTCAGATAAAATAAACTGAACATTTTAAATCTTCTGATACATTCTTCACAAAAGAGAGAGCTTAATGTAAATTTCCACCCCCTATCCAGACACTGCATATCTTTTAAAATGTAAATTATGGAGTGCTCCCCTTACATTAATATATAGAATGTAGTGAACAGTATGAATTATGGGTTTGTTGTATGTGTTTTGCCTATATAGCAGAGGTCTGTTTGGGAAACAGTCATGTAAATTATAAATGTGTTTTTAGAGGACCACATTTCAGTACAGACTGCAGTTGACTGAAGACCATGTTTATACATAAAAACCGTGTAACACACAGTTGTAGCACCCCCCTCCAAAAACAAAAAAAGGGGGTTTGGTTAAGGAGTAAAAATGAGTTACCACAAAATAAGTATTTGTCTTATTTTAACTTTATATGCATTCATTTGCTATACATAAAATTTTGACTGCAGACTAAGAGGAGAGAATAAGGAAAGAGGGGAAGAAGATGAAAACAAAAGGGTAGGATAAATGAGAAAGGGAAGGAGGTAAAAAGAGAGGATTATGGAAGAAGGGAGAAGAAGAGATGACAGAAGAGGATATTAATAACGAATGTAATGCCTCTACTCTCTTCACTACACCAGGCTGTACCTTGAGAAGTTGTTTTTATTAAAATACACTTGTTCTCTCAAACAGAATCTGAATATGAAATGGCTTTCAAAAATTCAACACATTCATTTAATATGAAATAAATGACTTGCTAAAAAGGGGGAGAAATCCAAGAGGCAGAGTCATGTCTAGAAGTCTTAAACCTATTGGCTTATTTTGATTGCATTTGCAAATACCTGATGAGAGTGTGCAAATCAGCCCATGTCTGCAGCTCAGGCTTCCTGTTGATTGTGTGACAGAGTTGCCAGGCACATAACACATTTGTTTTACAGCACTGCGTGATGAACTCACAGTGTTTTACCTCCAGGACTGAAAGTCCTTAATTTGTTCTTTGAGGAAGAGTCTGCTTTCATCAAGAGACTCACTTTCATTGGTCTAGCAATTCTACAGAGTGACATTAAAGAAGAATGTGAGGATAAGGGTTAGCAGGGAAGTATCTGCCCAGTGCTCATGTAAACACAGCAGTTCTGATTTTCCAATTAAACACATTTATTAATTTTTAAATGAAGTTTCCAGAATTACGCCTGCACCAGCACAATAATAATTTCCAGGGCAAAGAAAAAAGTAAACAAAAGCAATGGGAAAAGTGAGGAAAAAAATAGTTTATTTGTAGTGAGTGCTTCATTTACCAGAAGTGATATAAGTGTCAGGTGTTGCAGTCAGGTTCGCATTGCTGGCAGAAATCACCCGACTGAAAGCAGCTTGTGGGAAAAAAGAGGTTTATTTTGGCTTACAGGCTCGAGGGGGAAGCTCCATGATGGCAGGAAAAATGATGGCATGAGCAGAAGGTGGACATCACTCTCTGGTCAACATAAGGTGGACAACAGCAACAGGAGAGTGTGCCAAACACTGGCAAGGGGAAGCTTGCTATAATACCCATAAGCCCGCCCCCAACAATACTCTGCCTCCAGGAGGTGCTAATTCCCAAGTTGCCATCAGCTGGGAACCTAGCATTCAGAACACTTGACGTTTATGGGGGACACCTGAATCAAACCACCACATTCCGCCCCTGGCCCCCATAAACTGATAACCGTACATGATGTAAAATGTAATGCATTCATGCAAATTTAAAAGTCCCCATAGTTTTTATCAATTCCAATGATGTTCATACATCCCCATAATCCAAGGTCTTTTAAGTGAGCCATAATACCAAAAATAATCCCCCCCAAAAACCCATAATGGCACAGAATAAACATTCACACTGCAAAGGATGGCCTTGGGCAAAACAAAGAAATACTTAACCAATACAAGATTTTAAACAACCAGGGCAAACGTCAAACTCTGTAATTCCAATCCAACAACTAGTCAGTGACAAATCTCCAAGTCCGATACTTCTGAGCAGCAACAAGTCTCTGGAGTTCCAATTCCGCCCCTCCAGCTAGGCTACTCACAGTCCTGGAAAACTTCATCCAGGGCCGGCAGCTCTCCTTGGCAGCCATCTCATAATCCCGGCATCTCCACTGGGTCTCCACTGCAACCCACGGTCCATCCTCATGGCCCCATGGGATCTCCATGCAGGCATCCAGCAAACCTGCTTCACACTGTCCATGGCCATTTCCAAAACACAAGACCGCATTAAAAATTCAATGACCCTCTCTTTCCTGCATTTGTTATACTCCATAATACCAGGTAGGGTACCAATTTGTTAATCCAGGGGGGAATAAATCAGACTTTGAAGAACAGGACACTCCTTCAGCATTCAGGCCCCTTCAAAAGAGTCTGCATTCTTCCTGTTGCCCCATTGCAGGTCAGCTGGCCCAATCTCAAAGGTTGTAATCTCTCAACTGTAGCTGAACGGGTAGAGTTCACCCAAAGATTTCATTTTTTCTCTGCTCACACCAGTTCATTTCTACGCAAAGCAACCCTGCACAACTTCTCAGGACATGGGCCTAACAGCAAACTTGTCACACAAACTGCTAGCCCAGTCCAATAAAGCCCTTTCTCACCCTCATAAGCCAAACCTCACAGTCCATAGTTCTTACTGCATTCAGGTCTTTCAGCTCTGACCAGAATAGTCCATTAAGCTGTACTTACAGCACTGCAAGGTGTCTCTTAGGCCAAGGTTTCAAATCCTTCCACATTCTTCTTGAAAATCAGCCTCAAAAGGCCAAAGCCACACAGTCAGGTGTCTAGCAGCAATCCCACTCCTCGGTACCACTTTACTGTTGCAGTCAGGTTCGCATTGCTGGCAGAAATCACCCGACTGAAAGCAGCTTGTGGGAAAAAAGAGGTTTATTTTGGCCTACAGGCTCGAGGGGGAAGCTCCATGATGGCAGGAAAAATGATGGCATGAGCAGAGGGTGGACATCACTCTCTGGTCAACATAAGGTGGACAACAGCAACAGGAGAGTGTGCCAAACACTGGCAAGGGGAAGCTGGCTATAATACCCATAAGCCCGCCCCCAACAATACTCTGCCTCCAGGAGGCGTTAATTCCCAAGTTGCCATCAGCTGGGAACCTAGCATTCAGAACACTTGACATTTATGGGGGACACCTGAATCAAACCACCACATCAGGGAATATATAAAAAAATTAAAACTGGCTTTTTTTTTTTTTTTAGATAAAATGTAGCTGTCTTCTTAAGAATTTTCCCAAATCCTGTTTAGTAGATAAGTTTAGAATAATATATGTATGAAAATCTTGCTTTACTGAGATTGTAAATCTTATTTTAAAGTTCTTAGAAAATACCTTGATACTTACTTTCCATGCGTATTTCCTTTTAGTATACTACTGCTCAGCCACCATCTCCCCTTCCCACCTTTGGACACTAGATATACAAAACAGCCGCAGCACACACCCCTCGTTCTCATGTGGAGATTGGTGTAGGTAAAGTTTTTCTTGTTGGGCCCTATATACAGATGAGCTTCTGGGATCTTCAGTAGGAGTAAGCGAAAGGGAATTGTACTTAACAGGAAATGCACAGGTCTTTTGCACAGGAAATAAGATGAAAAGCAGATGGGTATTGAAGGTTTAAAAGGAGATGACTAAAAATTGCAAT
This sequence comes from Orientallactaga sibirica, assembly GCA_036365145.1. Taxonomy (NCBI): domain Eukaryota; kingdom Metazoa; phylum Chordata; class Mammalia; order Rodentia; family Dipodidae; genus Orientallactaga; species Orientallactaga sibirica. Next base: position 61,940,416 of record JAEOAD010000001.1, read on the forward strand.
AAAACTTGAAGTCTGGAACACTGGAAATTATTGAAAAACACTGAGAAGTTAGAGTGCCTAATCATTCAGTTTAAACCTATCTGTTGGGCAGTACTATGTACAAAGACTTCTAGTGCATAACTTGAACAGTCCACTGCACAACAGAAGCAATAGCCAGACAATGGCCAGAGAGCTGATGTTGAACAGATGCAAGAAACCACAGCAGAGATCAGGGTCAACATTAGCCACAGAGGAGTTCACAGAACTCTTAGGGGGATAAGTAGTGGAGATGAGTGGATCCTAAATATACAAGAAGTACAATAAGAGCCAGTGCAGGACTCTTTTCCCCTCTCTCTCCTCTCCTCTATGTGTGTGCATGTATGTGTAAATTTGGTCATTACATAAAATAACAAAGAGAAAAAATTTGGATTCCAAAATCAGTTAACAATTCCTATTGCTTCTTCAACTGAAAATCCGTCCTTTCTGGCACTGCTTGAGCAGGAAGAACCTTACTCCTCCCATTCATGCAGTGTGGGTTTTCTCAGGCTACTTGACTGAGGAGTTCAGACAAGCAAGTTAAACAATACCCATGAAGACAATTTGTAGATTGCCACCTACTTATCAAGGGAAAGGACAGCTCTGAACTCTTTACAGATTTCTTTTCTTTTTTTTTTAAATTTGTTTTTATTTATTTATTTATTTGAGAGAGAGAGAGAGAGAGAGAGAGAGAGAGAAAGAGAGAAGTAGGCAGGGAGAGAGAGAGAGAGTAAGAGAAAGAATGGAAGTGCCAGGGCTTCCATCTGCAGCAAACGAACTCCAGATGCATGCGCCTCTTGTGCATCTGGCTTACATGGGTCCTGAGGAATCAAACCTGGGTCCTTCGGCTTGGCAGGCAAGGGCCTTTATTACTAAGCCATCTACAGCCCTACAGACATCTTTTCTGTGCATCACACCTTTTTTTCATCCCTGCAGGATTGGTCTTTCCCAGCCTGTTGAAAGACAATAAAACAAAGATCTCAGGGCTGAGTAGTCACATAGCACAGACAGGGAGGGGAGGCTGCTCCCCACTTCACAAGTAGCTTTTTCACAGGTGATGCCTTTCCTTCACACAGCAGGAGGCTGATACATGTAGTAGCCTCAATTTCCCCTGCTCCATTTTTTTTTTTCTGGTCAGAATGAGCCCGCTATGTAAAATAATGGCTTGAACTACTCAATCTGTCCATCTCATTGAAAAGGAAATATCTACAGGTATAGAAAAGGTAGACTAAGAGGAAGGAACCTGGAGAAGATGTTAAAGTTGAAAATAGAGATCCTACCATGCTGGGTAATTGCTTTACATAATTTTAAAAGCAGAAATTATAGATCCATAATATGCTAATGAATATTCACACTCTCAGCATGCAGTCTAATGACTCCAGTGGAGAAGACTGAGCTTCCATTCACTTCTGAGCAGCCTGCCAAGTAAGATCACACCTACTTTCAGACAATCATATAGTAAATAATAATTTATCATCGGCTTACTTTAAAAAACACACACACACACACACACACACACACACTAGGATTATAAAACACTATATTCAATTACAATAAAACAGAAATGTAGCCAGAAAGTGATAAGAATATTGAAATCAAATTCTTAAATTTACCAAGAAATATTTTCTATAGTTAAACAAGCCAAATAAATGAGAGAGAAGCCAAACTTTCACTCAAGTTAACTATCCATCACAAGTTATAGAAATGACAGTTCTATTTGTGGGTTAACTACCCAGTTCACATTGTGTTACCCTACCCCTAATTATTCGGCATATCAAGTCTGAAAATAGCAATAAAACTTGTATTCATTTATGATTATCTCTCCATTTTGCCACATGATAATAAGAGAACCTAGAGTCAGGAAGTGGTTGACTGTTGCTCTCATTTTCTTCACTTGGCATATGCCTTGTAGCACAACATAGCCAAGCCTTTGTGGATCGAAATCATTTTTTCTTTCCCTCTTTTTTTCTTTCTTTCTTTTTTTTTTGTTCATTTACTTTATTTGAGACTTTAATGGATTTGAATACTTGTCCTAACTCACATCTGTATATGTTGAGCTGAAATCTACCCTCATTTTTGACCCTCCTTCTGAAGAAATTCTATTACACAAGGTTGATGAAATACTTTCTAAGTTCCAGATGACTCATGTTCTAAGATCAGGTAGTTTTATATTGGGGGGGGCAATGATGGACAAGTGGTATAGTAGACAGTTCCATGAATCTCCAACCACACACAGTTTTATGGGAGGAAGAGATTTATTACAAGTTTATAGATCCAGGGGAATGTCCATCAAAGGCTGAAGAAGCTGGTGCCCATTTATAAATCCAAACAGAAAGAGAAAACTCATCAGCAGCTAGCAAACACCAAAAAGCAGTAAACGTGTACCCCCAGAGTGCAAACTGTTTGCAATACATTTGGGACCCAAACATCCACCCCCAAACACACTGGCACCCAGGATCCACCCCCCAGTTACATGCTCACCAACCCTGAATCAGGAGTCTGCCTGCTAGGCAAACTGCTAAGCTGAAGGTGCAAACTCAATTTTAATAAAATTTCCTAGTCTATGGGGTCATACATTCAAACTACTTTAAGTGTATTTACAGAAGTGTCTTAGTTTAGGTTTCTCTAAAAGACAATGCGGAAATAAAGTTTATGTGCAAATAGTGTGTTGTAGTTTCTCCTTATCTGCAAAAGATATGTTTTGCACCCCCAAATCACAGCTATTAACTAAACTATATATAATTTTCTCCTATACATCTGTTCCTATGATAAGTGTACTAAGAGATTAATAACAATAAGAATAACATGAAATGATTATAAAAAAAGAGGCTATAATAATGTCACCACCATCATTACTTTTGTACATTGGGGACAAAATTCAATAGAAAAATCATCCCTTGAACCCAACCCTGTAATACCATGACAACAAATCTGGTAATTGGGATAATTACTAATGGTCAGGTGGGCAAAGGAAAGACACAAGTTCGGATTGGAGAAGGAGAAGGCAGGGCAACACAGGATGCCCTCAAGTTTCACAGCAATATATACACAATGTAATAGCATTAGACCTCAGTTGACTATGAATAATTGAAACTATAAAAAGAATAACTTTGGGCAAGGGGGACATTTCTTAAAGTAAAGTGGGCAATGAATTAGTTAATACACATCTCATGCTGAATAACTGGGGAAGAGTGCCATGATAGATGATGATAGGTAGATGATAGATGGATGGATAAATGAAGCAAAATTATTTAAGTCTAAGTATAAGATACATGCATATCCATTTTGAATTGATTTGAGATGTTGTTCAAGGACCCACTGGTGAAGGTGACAAACAGCAAATTACATTAGTTCCCTTGTACCTCCAAACTGCTAAAGCAGGGAAGCAAGTATATGTAGGAAACCACTGAACAAAGAGGTTGAGGCTATGGAGAAAGAGCTGGGGACCAGAAACTTCTGCTACAGGATGTGTTTGACTCAAACAGGAGAGTAAGGGAACCCGTATCACCTGAAATCTGCTAGGATGATATGAATGCAAACATAGAAGTCTCATATGGTTTCATTCAATATGTTTTGTTATATTATTCCCATAACTACTATGACTATATGTTTTATTGGCTTGTATGTTCATTTTATATACTTAGCAATCATCTCTGTTTTTATGAATCATTTGCCTGTTCTAAAATTGATTTTTAATGACTAGCAACTAAATGTAAAATGTATAAAACAAAATATGAAAAAGCAGGAGAAAGAGACGTGCTTGAAATCACAGGATTGAGCAAAGAATGAGACTCAAAAACACATTTCATACCAATCTGTACATTTGTCTTTACTCTAAGAAACAAGATTTTAACTAGGAGAGTTTCTTGTTTAATCTGAGCAAAAGTAATAGAAGAATTAAAAATATCTTCTCACACCACAAGGTGGTATCATTTGAGGAAATAAGAAATTCTAGAGATAATCTTTGCCATATTTTATGTAAAAAATATTCTCCTACCAGAAGAATAAAGAATAATTACATATGGTATATGGATGTTACTTACACAGAACCCCATGGTCATGTGAGCTTTCTTCTGCTTAAGAAATTTCAGATAACTAGTATAAAAAGAGGAGAGGTCTGTTCTTATAAAATCATACAATTTGTGGACTTTACACATGGAAGAATGCTTCCATAAGAGCACACAACTAATCATTTGGATATATATGGCTTAATATATCTCCTTCATTATTAAGTTTAATTGATCAATGCTATGCCTGATTTTTTTTAAACTCTCATCTACATTGTAAAGTGAAGGAACAACAGTATATTATGATTTAGTGACTGTTTCTAATAAATCCAAAAGATCTTCTTTCCTTTGTTAAAAAAAAAAGAACACATACACAAATTTCAAAAGAAGTTAGACTTCCTCAAACTTTCTGTGTTCCTGGAATCCTCATGTTTAATGGTATTTTAGGTAAGCTGCACTAATAATATCTTATATTGCATTTAGTAAGCAGTTGGATTCAAATACTGAAGACAGCATATTCTAAAAGGGTAGAAACCACTGAAAAATCATATTTACATGATTTTAAGAAATAAAATAGTTTATTTCCTAAATAATACTCACAATGGGATGTGCTTTGAGTGGCACATCAGGCACCAGTCCTATCTCCTGCTGTCCACACTTGTTTTTATTTGAGCCTGTCTCTTATCTTGGGGCCCATGTTTCTTATTTGTATTAGCTAGTGAGAAGTACCAGGTGATTAATATCTCAACCTTTCTTTAGAAAAAGTGTTGTGTACAGTATGAACTGATATCTCTGCTGACCTACAAGATATGTAGAAAGCCTAACCTCTGAGATGAGGCTGTGTTAGGAGGTGGGTTTCAGAGGCAATTAGGTCGTGAAAGCAAAATTCTCACAAATTCCATTAGTATAATAATAATAATAATAATAATAATAATAATAATAATAAGTGGGAGAGAATTCTTCACCTCTTCTGTGATGTAAGTTTATAGTGATGAGGGAGACAACCATTAAGCTGGTCCTCACCAAACACCAAGTTGATAGTGTCTGGATCTTGAAATTTTTATTTTCCAAATCTGAGGAAAAAAATAGTTCTATAGTGAAAATATGTCAAGTTTACAGTTTTTGTCGGATGGCAGTCTGAATAGACCAAAAGAATTCCTTTAGATCCCTTGGCAATTAGGTAAAATAATTCTAAGGTATTCCCATCTGTCTCTCAGAATTCCCCAATGGAATTAGGTGCATCACCCATAGTGGGCTCTTGATTGTATTTCACTGAGCTCTGCCACTTACATGTGGCCTACAATGTGTGCCCTTGGGTTTAAAGGCTGGTGGAGAAAATTTAAGTCTCAACTAAGGATTGCATTGATTAAAACATTGAAAAGGAGATATTGGGATATTGTACTCATATGGTTATGGTAATCATGTTTCTATGAGAACCCTATGTAAATAATATGTCAATATGCTTATCCCATTTAATTCTGCTTCAGACAGTTAGAAAATCAGGCTAAGTATACTCATACACACATCTATACATGCAACAAAAACATATGCATGAATGCATAACCCATAAAATAGGAAAGAACATTTTATACCACTGTGCAAAGCCAGATATGGTAGCCAGTTTTCATAGCCAGCCAGTGATTAAATACAGAAAATTGATATATCACAATGTATTTTACAGGTATACACCATGGTGGACCACAAAAGGACAGAAATCCAGTGAGAAAAAAATATGTTATGATTATTTTTCATTGTTAGTATCTTTTAGAACATAGTAATAAAATGATCGTATTCCTTTATGTGATATACATAATTTAGAAAACTTATAAACTTTACATAATCTGGTACCAGTTTCTGATAGTATTTGTAAAAGTGCCAACATTGAGACTTCTATATGTTTACACAATTTTGAGGATTCAATTGTGTGTGTTGAGGCAAGGGAAAATAAAGGCTTAGTAAACTCCCCTAGTTTGCACTAAGTAACAGGGAAGTACCCTGAATCAATGACTGTGTGAAAGTCAATGTTATCATTTTCCTTCCTGAGTGTGTTCTGTGCCTCACACTAGGCTAATAAAGTGTTGCCTGGAAGCAGTCGTTAGAGAAATTACTTTACTAAATAAGAATGTAAATAAGAATGAGTCCATTGTTTTAAGAGAATATTTCAAAGTACAATTTACATAAACTAATTAAAAACAACCCCAACCAACTTGTTTCTACTGATAAAATCAAGCCATAGACACAGAACTAATAGTACAAAAGTTTGTAGATGTTATGTTGTAAACTTAACACCAATGTTCTATTACAATAAAGCTCTGTACTCCAAAGTTCTGATTCAACATTCATTCTACCACATGGGCCAGATCAAACATGAGCCACTTCTGTCTGTCTCTGTGTCTTTCTTGCTCTGTCCATTTATACATATCCTTTGTTAATATTTTTTTCAGAGATGCAGTGAATTCCTTGTATATAATCTCACTTCAGCTTTCTAGAACCTCTAAGTACATCATGAATGTTGAAAGTAAAACTTCTCAGAAAAATTCCGTAGGCTGATCATTAATGTCCCTTCTGTAAACAAAACACACCTAAATAATTTTCTTGGGTAATGTAAAAATTGACATCAGAGACCAAAAAAAAATAAATAAATAAATAAATAAATAAATAAATAAATAAATAAAGTGAACCTTTTGTAGTTATAGTCATACTATAGTCAAATGTCCATGGGTCAATTCAACGTAGATTAGAAGCAGGGAGAGAATTAAGCCAGAACCTTTAAACACGATTCCATTAATAAAGAGTGGAAAGCAGAAAGAAAGTGAAGGCCCACAAATGAGAGTAAGATCTCTTCTCTTCTCTGAAATGTGTTAACATGCAAGATAAGTATTAAAATTATTAGATAAAAGTATCTATTCAAAGAAAACAGTGCCCTTGAATATGTAATGAAGACACTGCCTTACCAGCAGGGATATAAACACTGTTACTGACTAATTCAGGATAACTTGCCATTACGCCTATGAAAGCAGACTTTAAACTTTACAAAAAGAAAGTTGTTTTTTTGTTTTTTTTTTTTCCTAGCCTCTGTCAACTTCTACTCATCAGTTTTCAGTTAGGGACATGTGTAAATTTTTTAAATATGTATTTCAGAAAGCCACAAAATTTTCCTCTCTTTTGTTTCCTTTACCATATTAACTTGAGATTCAGAGGATCCCATGCAGTACCCAGGCAAACACAAAGACAAGGAAGTAAAATGATTCATTCATAGCCTCATAAATACTTGAAAGACGACTTGGGATAGAACAGGCTGTCCTAATTGTCTCTCTAGAACTTAAGCCAGTGGCCATTTCTCGGATGCAGAGATCACCCATAGAAGTCAAGTACAGTGGTGGCTCACATTTCAATCCTTTCCTCATCAATGTTGCTGACTCATCGTAGGCAGTTAAATGCTGCAGTACAAACTATATCATGATGTACAACAATTGAATGGAAAGAGTCTGCAGAGTATATATTGAACCTTTAGAATAGCATCTGATTGCTTTGCTAGGATGGCAAAGGAGAAAGTCAGACTGTATTAACATTAACCTCAGGGAAATTGCCAGTGACATGGGCACTAAAGTTGTTGAGAAGTATACTGAGTGTACCACTTCTTTAAAACCCATATTTGGGCTGTAGAGATGGCTTAGCAGTTAAGGTGCCTGCCTCCTAAGCCTAAGAAAGCTGGTTCCAATCTCCAGTGGTTCCAATCTCCAGGTCCCACATTTAGCCAGATGCAGTGATACAAGGGAGCAATGCCACACTTGCCCATGAGGGGGCGCACACATCTGGATTTCATTCACAGCAGCTGAGAGGCTGCTGGCCCATCCATCTCTATCTGTCTTCCTCTCCCTCTCTGTCTGTCTCTCTCTAAAAATAAAAAATAAAATCTTTAAAACCCATATTTAACAAAGCTTTCTGAAAATATTACATATGGCATGAATTAACCTATGACATGTGGCCAGGTAGAAATTTAACTTGGGTAATTAAATATGAAAGGCATACTAACCCATTAAGAATTTTTATTGTTTGATGTTAGGAGCAGTACAAGTAATACAAATAATTAGGAGTGACAGACTCAGTTCTGACCACCACGGCTGTCATAGGCATGGATTCACTGTGGGCATTTCAAGTAGAACTGTGCTTTCTTGAGTTGTGAGGAGAGATATTGGAAAGGGGTCTTCTAAGTACTTCATACTGAAAAGAAGCCCTCTTGAATATGTCATGATTGCATTAAACAAAGGTGATGGTATCAAGGAGAATAGTGCATTAATACAAAAGTATAGTAAGCAAGTCACCAATGGTTAGATGTCATTCCTGAGGGTGTTACAAAGCTGTTATCTACTGAACTGGTAATCATAAGAGAGCCCATCAAGGACAGTAAACACAGAATATATGACATAGCAATTATAATTCTTTCTCTTTTTAATATATTTAATTAATTAATTTATTTATGTGAGAGAAAGAGGCAGATGAAAGATAGCGAGAGAGATAACGGGCATGCCAGGGCCTCTAGCCACTGCAAATACATGTGCCACATTGTGCATCTTGCTTATGTGGGGAATGGGGAATCAAACCTGGGTCCTTAGGCTTTGTAGGCAAGCACCTTAACCACTAAGCCATCTCTGCAGCACTATAGTCCTTTCTTTAAAAAAAAATCTACTTGAAATATCTTCAAATAAAAAGTCAGTAAAGATGCATAACAATACACATAATATTATGACTTGGAACTCAAATATCCCCCAATGGCACTTGGGCCCCAGGGTGTCTTTCATGGGATGCTATGGAAACTTTAGAGGAAGGACCTAGATTCTCTCTCTCCCATCCATCGTGGTCAACTTCTGCTGCACACTTGTCATCAGTATACCAAATGCCCAGAAACATCAAAGCTAAATGACCATGGACTGAAAGTTCTGAAACTATGAGCAGAGATGAAAGTTTCTTCTTTTAAGATTTGAGACTGAGACGATATTGAATTTGTAAGTGAATATGGAGAAACTGACATCTTCCAGCATGGACACCATGAATTCTTTGGTGTCATTAGGCTTTTTTTTTTTTTTTTTTTCTGTTAAATATCTCTGAGTTTATCAATTTAAAATAATATAGTGTGTAATAATAAAAATGTAGAAACAAGCCAGGCATGGTGGCACATGGCTTTAAGCCCAGCACTTGAGAGGCAGAGGTAGAAGGATCACCATGAGATCAAGGCCACCCTGAGACTACAGAGCGAATTCCAGGTCAGCCTGGAGTAAGACACTACTTCAAAAACCAAAAAAAATTAGAAACACCTTTTTCCTGTATTCCTATCTGGAAGACATTTGTGTTTTTAACCATTGCATTATGTAAACTGTTTTACATTGTTAGTGACTTTTTGTCACAGTGACACCAGTCTGACTAATATGCTTTGGAACAAACCAAAAGAAAAAAACGAGCTGATAATTATCATTGCTAGTTAGAAAATGAGCTTTGCATTAAATAAGACAAATGGTCAAGGCAGATTCACAAAATGAGAAAAGTGTATCTGAGTTTGAGGTTACAGTAGTTATAGCCTGGAATAAAGTGAGCTGAAGCAGTAAGTTCTAGAACATCATTACTAGAATGTTAAGATGCTCAGTGGAACTTACTGTGATAAGGCAATGTTTTCTCTCTGTACTGGCTTTTGTTGAAGACATACATGACTATACAGCCCTTGAAATGTGGCAGTTTTATTTAACTTTAATTAATTAAAAATGTAAGTGGCCACATGAGGCTACTGATATCAGTATTAAGTGCAGTTTTAGAGAGCAGGGAATCATTATAGGTTTTAACCAGGGAATGACTAAACAAAAGCTTATTTTTTAAAGCACATTAATTTGGCAATAATGTGTAAGAAATTTGGGAAGATGTTGGAGAATGAGGAGTCTCTTGAGAATTTATAAATCAATCTAGAGAAATTGTTATCTTTAAAATATCTTAATCATATACATGATGGACTGCTCCATTTATTTAGAATTTTAAGTTAAAACTGGTAGTGACATATTAATAATAATCACATTAATAGAAATAATGAACCAAACCAAATGTTCTTCAAAGTCTAATATGAATATAAAAATTTAGGGCTGAAGAGATGGCTTAGATGTTGAGGTGTTTGCCTGTAGAGCCAAAGAATTTCTGTCCAATTCCCCAGGACCCACATAAACCAGATGCACAAGGGCGCATATACATCTGGAGTTCATTTGCAGTGCCTGAAGACCCTGGCGCTCCCATTCTCTCTCTCTCCTTCTCCCTCTCTCCCTTTTCTCTCTCTCATATAAATAAAATAAAAATTTTAAAATTATTTTATTTATTTTTGGAGAGAGACACAGAGACAGACAGAGAGGGAGAGGGAGACAGATAGAGATGGGTGCTCCAGCAGTCTCTCAGCTGCTGTGAACAAAATCCAGATGCGTGCGCCCCCTTGTGGGCAAGTGCGGCATTGTGCCCTTGTATCACTTTGCATCTGGCTAAACGTGGGACCTGGAGATTGGAACCTGGTTCTTAGGCTTAGCAGGCGGGTGCCCTAACTGCTCAGCCATCTCTCCAGCCCAAATAAAATATTAAAAAAAAGAAAAAATTATTATAAGGAAGTGAAAGAACTGTAGTTGTATTAATCATTATAAATAATATTAAATACATGAAGACACAAGTGAAACATATAATAGTATTACATTATAGACCAAAGGTTCAAAGGGCTGAGGAAATGGCTGAGCACTTAAACGCTTTTGTTTGCAAAGCATCCTGGCCCTAGTTTGATTTTTCAGTACTCATATAAATCCAGATTTACAAGGTGGCCCATCTATTTTGACTTAATTTGACATGGCAAAGAGGCCCTAGTACACCCATTCTTCCTCTTTCTCCCTCTCTAGCTCCTCAAAAATATATAAATAAAAATATGCTTTAAAAGATAAAGGTCCAAGAACAAATAAATTTTATGATACCTATAGTAAAAATAGAGAAGAGGACTCATTAGCCTGACTGCCTGTGACATCAGTATAGGGACTCAAAAATTAATCTCACTCTCCAGGCCTGAACACTGAGTAGGCCACCCAAGGTTCAACTGAGCATTAGATCTGTCTCCAGCAGGTACAACCTTGGACCCCTCTGAAGATCAGGCCTATTTGGTGCTTTCTTAGCTCCCTAGTTTTCTGCCTATGCTGCTAGAGTGGGGAGTCCATGCTGATAGCATTGAACAGCCCCAGGTATAGAGTAGGCCAGGCCACCTAGGGTCTAGCCCAGACCCACATGGAGATTGTACATAAGAGGAGGAATCTGGTTAGTGACCAATGTGGCTCACCTAAACCTACACATAGAAATCAACAACAGAAAATACACGAACACCTGGAGATTGAACAACACACTATTGAATAATGAATGTGTCCTTGAAGAAAACAAAAAGGAAATAAAAAAAAAAATTCCTGACACTGAGTGACAATGAAAACACAACATACCAAAACTTATAAAACTCATTGAAGACAATCTTAAGATGTAAGTTTATAGCTCTAAATGCCTACATAACAAAAATAGAGAGATCTCAAATAAATAACTGAATGATCCATCTGAAAGCTTTGAAAAAACAAGAATAATCCAAACTTTAAAATACCACACAAGAAGAGGTAATCAAAATAGAGGCAGAAATCAAGGAACTGGAAATGAAGAAACCAATTTTTAAAATTCATGAAACAAAGAGTTGGTTCTTTGAAGAATAATCAAGCTTGATAAATCCCTGCCCAACTTGATTAAAACAAAAACAAAGAAGACTCTAATCAATGAGATTATATATATTTGAAAAGGAGATATTAGAACAGATACCATTGAAATTTGGAGCATCATTAGACATATTTCAAAACCCTATATTTCACAAAATTGTAAAATCTGGAAGAAATGGATGAATTTCTTCACTTGCAGAAGGAATTACAAGTTACTGTAGCAGTAAATAAATCCAGGCCTAGATGGATTCTCTGCTAAATTCTACCAAGCCATTATAGAACAACAACAACAACAACAACAACAACAACAACAACAACAACAAAACAAACTTCTTCCAAAGGTATTTCACAAAATATAGAAGGATATAGAAGGAATGTTCCCTCCCTGACTCCTTCTATGAAAGCCAGCATTGGAAATTATAAACCAATATACCTGCTGAACTTAGATGCAAATAGATCAATGAAATTCCTCCAAATAAAATCCAAGAACACATCAAAAATATCATTCAGCTCAACAAAATATATTTCATTCCAGGGATATAAGGATGATTCAACATATGGAAATTTATAAATGTAATATATCACATAAATAGACTTAATGACAGAAATCACATGATCATTTCAATAGATACAGAAAAGGTCTTCAGCAAAATACAAAATCTCTTCATGATTAAAACCTCAAGAGACTAGAAACGAAGGCAAACTATAGCACTGTAATAAGGGCTATATATAACAGACCTAAAACCAATATCATACTAAATGAGAAAAAAATTTGAAGCATTCCCATTAAGATCTGTAACAAGATAGGGGTGTACACTCTCCACACTAAAATTTAACATAATACTTGAAGACTAACTGTGAGGTTCACTCTCCATGCGGAAGAAATACAAATGGTCAATAATCTAAAAAATGTGTCACGGAATGGGATAATGGCTTAGCCGTTAAGGTGCTTGCTTACAAAGCCTGAGGACCCAGTTTGTTTCCCTAGTACCCACTTAAAGTCAGACACTCCAGATATGCATGTGTAAGAGTTAATTTGCAGCAGCTTGAAACTCTGGTGCACCCATTCTTTCTCTATCTACCTCTCTCTGTCTCTCAGATAAATAAAACAAAATATTAAAAATATGTTTAACATATTTAGCTATTAGGTAAATATGAATTAAAATGATTTTAAGATTTCATCTCACTCCCATAACAATTGCTATATCAAAAAATTAAACTAAAACACATGCTGGTGTGTATATAGGGAAAAAGAAACCCTCATCTACTGTTGGTAGGAGTGCAAACTTGTACAGCCACTATGCAAATCAGTATGGAGTTTCCTCAAAATTATGCAAATAGATATACCATTTGATCCAGTTATAGCACTCCTAGGCATATACCCTAAAAATTCCACTCTTTACTACAGACATACTCTATTCACAATATCTAAGAAATGGAATCAGCCCAGATTCCCATTAACTGATGAATGGATAATGAAGAACAGCCAAGAGCTCACCCCTGGTAAGAGTTGATTTATAACCTTATTGTGGTGAGCTTCACTTTCAGGCTTAGGTGAGCCAGAGTGAGGGTTTATTGGTCTGGGCTAGGGGCTTCCTAAAAAAGAGGCCACCATGATGTAACTGACCGCAATGTCAGGATCAGATTTAATTTCTAGGAAAGGGAATTCCCTCCCAGGGAGGTGCTCAGTTGGTTCATGGAAAAACACAGGTCTAAGGAACTCCTTTAGGCAAGAGATAAGAAAGAGACAGATTGGTCTTTGGTCTGTAGCAAAGTGGAAATTGTGAGGACATTTCTGCCTTTATTCTTGGGGCCCACTCACCGTAAACTACCTAACAAAGCTACCTGACTCCCTTTCAATAGACTCTAGAGGAAATTCCCACTGCCTCCTTGCTAAAATGAGAGGGTACACCCATCAAAAAGTCTTCTAAGTGCATGCCCTCATTCCCTTTGATCTACACTATTGTCATTCTTGGTTAAAGAATCTACTTTTTTTTTTTTTTTTAGGGTAGGGTCTCACTCTAGCCTAGGCTGACCTGAAATTCACTATGTAGTCTCAGGGTGGCCTCAAACTCATGGTGATCCACCTACCTCTGCATCCCAAGTGCTGGGATAAAAGGCATGTGCCACCACACCCAGCTTGAGAATCTCCTTCTTACATATGGCAGTGAATATTGGATGAACCTGAGATCCATTGCTTTGACAAGAAAAGAAAGCTGACTGCCTGGCATGAGAGGAGTCATCTCTATAACATCATCCAGGGTTCAGAAGAAATTATAGAGGAAGTGGAAGATTAAATATGAGTCTTGCTCTAACGGCTAGCCTGAGAACCTCTTCCAGGGAGATAGCTGTAGACACAAAACTCATTAAAGCATAAAATCAGAGGCTTCTGAGAACTCAACACTAAAAGGGACTAACAACAAACCTTCAAGGTCAGAGAACATTGTGGAAGAAGGGGCATAAGGAATGTACAAGCCACAGTATGGAAAAATGTATTGTGAGGCATTGCATTGTGTCTCCCCTACCCCACCCCAGGGAGGCTTACTGGTGCATTCATGACCCCACAGTGAATATTGCCATCTCTCAGAAATGAACCCTGAATGGAATGGAAGTGGATGAGAGGGAATATAAGAGTATATACCAAAGGAAATATGGTCAATATGCAATATATTCATACAATAAAGTTCTCAACAAAACAGTGAACAACAAATAAATGATTTAGTATTGAAGGCAAATTGATGATTTCCTTTATGAAGCGAATAATGTACTACATGGGGTGTATTTCTAGGATAATTGTTCACCTGTTTTTTTTTTTTTTAATCTGAATGGAAGTATTGCAGACATTTATTTAATTGTCACCTATTAAACTGGAAGTACATGTTTTATATGCTTCCAAGGACATACATCACAGTAACCAAGGGAAAGTTTTAAAGAGAATTGTATACACAATAAAATCATTGAAATCAGCAAAATCAACAGAGATGACAGATATAGAAGCATGTCACAGATCCTCTAAGGCTCTTGCCCTTCCAGACGAGAGCCTGCTTCTTCTCCTTTTACTGCATTTTGGTGACTCCCGGAGAATTAGTAAATGTGGTACAAATAAAGTCTTGAAACCCGACTTACACTGGGGAGTGCCTTTTGTTTTGCTTTTATTGTTTTCTATTTTTGGAATCCAGCATTGAAGAGAAACAGTTGACTAGATGCTGGAGACACTTGGCTTGGTACTGCTCATAACCTAAGCCAACTTCCAGACTCATAACTGAAACCAGCTTGGATCAACCTGTCCCACATGTCCCATAGCTGATTGCTACTACAGGAAGGGGCCAACCTTAGACACAGGGAGGAAGTGCCTGACTAAACATAGCCTAAATGAGAAAACATCAAAATCATGAGCTAAAAAAAATAATGTTTTTAAAGCACTGAGTTTTGAGTAGTCTATTTTAACAAAAGCTAGGTACAAAGTAGCAGAATATTGCTATATGCCCAGTACCCAAGCTGGGTTCTTTGTTACAATGAATCTGGGCTTCTGAATCCAAGTGTTTTCACTTGAAGAAAGAGAAAGCATACTGAAATTCAGCATTTTCATTTCTTGTTCAACAATTACCAACAAAAAGCAAAGAAAAACACACTGTATTGACTAGACTCAGGTATAATCTTTTTGCATGGATACTTTGAAAGGAAATTGTGTTTAAAAAGGGAAAATATAGCCATGTTTAATTTTGAAAGTCACAGAAAAGTTATACAAGTCAGCCACCTTTGAACTGCTCTTTGTAAGGACAACATAAGGCAGTGATGGCTTACACTTCTCATTCTAGTACTTATGAGGCTGAAGCAGGATGATTGCCCTGATTATGAGACCACTCTGTGATTCGTAGTGAATTCTAAGCCTGTCAGGGCTACAATGTGAGACTTTGTCAAAACAAAACAAAATTTTGAAAAGACCCAAAAAAATTAATAACTTTGAAGTAAATACTGACTCAAAGACAACATTCAGTAGAGAGTGGGTCAGAGAAAATATGATTCAGATACACCACTATGAAGGTATCAAATATCTTAAGTTGTCTTTTGAAATGACTGTTTTATAGATGATTCATGAGTAATCTTTAACATACTGTATTTTTACAGGATAGATATATTGTTCATAAATAGGTATATTGTTAAAGATACAAGAGTTAAGGACATTTTTTCTTTTGCTGAAATATCAAATTCTGTACTTGATTATCTTTATTTATGTATACTTTTTTTATTAGAGAATCTTACTAACATGAATAGTGGTTAAATATCTATTTCAATCTTGATAGGATTAATAAATTCCTAGGGCACTTATGTCTGTGAGGGTAATTCCAGAGAGAATTAACTAAGATCCACCCTGCATGTGGATAGTAACACCCCAAAGCCAAGGACCAGGTATGAATACACTGAGAAAAGGGAGAATGTCAGGAGTATCAGAATTTTCTATTCTGTTTCCTTATTTAGTAGGTGTGAGCAAACAACCCCATATTTCTACCCCCATGCCAAAAAAAAAAAAAAAAAAACTAAACAAAACAAAAATAGCAAAATAAAACATCCACTTAAATGGCTATTTATCAAGTATTTGGTTTCAACAATGATAAAAGTAACTCATAAATATAGCTTTCAAAATACTATTGATTAATTGATTTACTGAGGATAGGATTTAGCTGGGTAGCCCAGGCTGACCTAGAGTTCCTGGTCTTCTTCGTAGAAGTCACCATAGTGCTGAGATTATGAGCATAAATCGCCATGCCCACCATACTTCCATTGCTATATTTTGTTTTGATTAAGATTATTTTATATCTATAGCTCCATGCTCAGTTTTCTATAATCAAACCCATGTGCAGCCATCTTTTAGTGTTGGATACCTAGCTGGCAGTATATGCAATGAAGTGAATACAAAATTTTATTGCCCATCTATGAACATATCCCCTAACTGAAGCAGCAGCAATTTTATACCACTTCTCTGTATGACTTTCATTCTTTATATTCATGATTCCTTTGCTTATAAAAATACTTTCAGTCTTTTAAGTCCAACCTTAAAATACATCTCTTTGGATATGTGCCTGCAAGTTGCTTTTGTCCTACTTTATACAATGATCATAACACTTTTCTTTGTTCTAATAGAGTCTTTGTTATCCCCTTTCTTAAATATGTTGGAGACAAAGATAGTTCCTTACTGTTTTGATTCTCCTCAAATGTTTACACAATGTTTTCCTCATAAAAGTGTCTCAATAAATACTTGGGAGTTTTAAAATTTAAAATTGTATCCTACATGTTCATGAAGACAGACTGTCAGTTTATTCCAGCATGATCATGTTGTAGGTAGAAGTGTATTTAATTTGGCTACACTGTTCTGAGGACAGGGGACACTACCGAATGCAAGTGAACCATGTCTGTGTTGATGGTATAGTTCTCACATGGAGTCTACCATGGAAATAAGCCAATGCCCCCCAAGACTTGATCTTGAAGAACTGTGACTAAAAAGTGACTAGAATGTTTTAAAATCTGAGAAACAAGCAATACCATATAATCTAAGAGAAAGAGATCAAAGATCCCAAGGCTGAGGCAGGATCCTGGCTTCACGTTAGGAGTCACAGTCCTTAGGTGTGCTAAGAGATTCACTCCCAGCACTCCTCTCCTTACAAAACACTGTGCAGTTGTAGGGTTCATTGAACTGAACATTTTAGATATCTGCATTTCTCATACATAAAGCATGCATTAGACTTTGTTATGTATGTCCACTTAGCTGATAGTCTTTGATTTGGTTTTTGCTAATTTCTGTACTTTCATTTCAAGTAGCTTAACATAGTTTTGGAAAAATATATGTCATTTAAAGCAAATGAAGCCCCAAAAGCTGAACTTAAAAGTCAATATGTCAATGGGAAAATAATTTGGAATCATGTAAGAAGCTAAAGGTAAGGAAAAGAGCAAATACAAAGCCTTTATTCCCAAGTAATAGCAGTGTAATATTGTTGTCCATTGTAATTAATACTAGTAATTTATTAAGCAAGAAATATCTTTATAAGAGTGAACAGTAAGTGCTGTTCTAATGGATCCCGTAAACAATATTATAAGGACCTACATGAAGTGACACATACCCACAAAAACCCATGTGTTATAATTACTTCAGAATTTGTTGTTTTATTTATAGAGCTGTGTCCCTGTATACATTTAGAGATGACTAAGGAGCAGTAGGCATACAGCCAGTCATTGTTTGTAACAATGTTGTGCTGCTGCTGCTTGTGTAAGAATTTTATGCTATACAAACATGTCGATTTTAATATTACTTACAGCGTTGTCAGAGATCATAAATATCTTGCTATGTTAAAAATTCTAGGGTTTATGAAAATTTGCTGCAGCCTGGTTACACTTTATCCTTCCTGACAGTCTTTTATTATCCTATCTTTCATGTGCATAATTTCATATCGGTGATGAGTGTACTTTTATTGGCTGCTATCAAAATTTCCAGTATTAAAAAGATTCTGAAACTAGGTGAACTTGCTAAAGCAAAGATGATTTTAATCACAGAATATGATTCTTGATAAACAAAAGGAACCCCCAGCCTCCTCAACGAAACTACCTTCAAAGCACATATACATAGTTTTAAATGCTCTGTATTTTACAAATTTTTGAATATGTAATATTATGTTAGGCACATGTCACTAAGTAGACTAAGAAATACCACATATTTTGGAAGACAGTTTAAAATTTGTGAGTTTATATGTTAATATTTTTAAATAAAGTATTCATATACCTAAGAAATGATAGTAATCGTCAGCCTAACCTTTAAAATGGTACATATTATAGATTTAAGGTAAAAGAACTATAAAAACATTTTGCAAATATAAATGAATCAATCTGATTGAATAATTTTAAACCATTTAAAATTATAATTTTAGCTTTTATTAAAGCTATCACTTTATTGTAAACTTAGACAAAAATATTCTCGAGCACTATGATTTTAGTGTTAAGCATATGGTAGACAAATTCTAGGAAAACTGGAGGATTTTTGGAATTATTTTTATTTTCTTTCCAGTTGAAGTTTTTACAGTTCTACAATTAGAATTCAGTAATCTCGGGACAGTGAGAAGGTTCAAAGAAGAAATCATGCCTGCACTTTCCAAAGTGTCGCTTGTTTGCCATTTATCTATTCACCCCTTAATTCCTGGATAATGATTTGTTTTTTGGTGAACAACTTAGAAGAGAAGACATAGTATTATTTGGGGTACCCTGAATGGAGAGGTGCAAAAATGCAGCATTTTGGGGAGAGAAAGACAGGCAATGAGGTAATAGGGAGAGAGTAATTAGTACTAAGCATGGAAAAAAATAGATAGTATTCTGAATATCAGAGGCCTGTGGAACTTGTCTGGACCCCAAAAGGTAATATGGAACTATGAATTCAAAAAAACCTGTGTAATGTGTCAAAAACTGTAATGAGTGCTCATAAAATAATTAACCTTAAATGTTTAGAAATATGTACAGCTTCACTTTAAATTCTGAATGAGTTCAGAGTCACCCCAAGTATCTTTCTCTCCTGTCAGTAACATAGCACACACCTAAACTACTAAACTATTCCCTGCTTGTACCCCTATGATTGTGCCATAGACATTTTTGTACAAAATATCTTAACTTCATCTATTTCAAATGATCTCTTATATCCACATTATCTCCTGATTAATTTCTTTAACATTATTAAATAAAGTAAAATGGTACCCATAGGATGCAAAGTAAAATTCAGTCACCACTATCAGCTCAGTCCCTCTGAAATAGCTGTTTTCCTCTGTCCCCCACTAATGGATTGATGGTGATTAAATTGCAAAAGGCAGGACTGCAAGGTGATGTTTTGACAAAATGAGCTTGGTTGTTTGGAAGCAGCCCCGAAGCAGCCGCTCTCGGAATCGGGGCCTTGTGCGTTTCTCTGTAATGCAGATAGAACTTCATGATATATTTAAATCCTTTTCCGCAAACATTTCCCTGATCTGTTGCCAAGCCATCACTGAATTTAGTAATCCAGACAGATTACCAGAGGGGGCCTATTTTTAGGGTCCGTCTGTTGCCGTGGCAGTTGCAGCTGGTCGGATTATGGCTCCATCCTACCCATGTAAAATGCATTGATGCTTCAGGAGGAACCCGCCCTCCACTCCTTTAATTACAATGTCAGACACATAGCTGGATAGTTCTCTCTGAATTTATTTTGTAGCTCCATTGTGGCCAATCTATTATTAACTCATGAGATGATATGTTTGTTGTCTTTTAGCTCTGCTCTGTGCCTTTCAAAGGAGCTCTTGGCGTGTGTGTGTGTGTGTGTGTGTGTGTGTGTGTGTGTGTGTGTGTGTGTGTTGGAAGAGAATGGGTAGGTGATAGTAAATGCATGCTGCGGGTCACAGAGGACATACATAAAATCTGTGATTCAAAGAGCAGAAAATTTTGTAATGTAGACATTACTCTCATCTATAAAATGACAATATCTCCATCTAGTGGCCAACATGACCCAAATCATTCTATTTCACTTCAGATGAGGAAAGTGGCATCAACACATTTGTATCAGAAGTCATTTTGTATTTAATATTTGCAATATAAATGTCTTCGTAAGAAGAATAGAGGCTCACCAAATCAATTTAATTCCATCTTTTATCTTTTCAAGGGAAAAAGCAGTGTTACCTACTTAAAGAGAATTTATCCTGATATCCCAGATGTACAAAGTTCATCTCTCAAGATAATCTTTCTCATGATGTTTTACAAGCATTGCAAGGGAGACAGCTATACAGTGCAATAAAATAAAAACTTGAATTCATAAAGTGTCTTATATGGCATAAGAAGTAAATTATCCAACAAATTTTTCATCTACCATAAAATTATCTTTCATCAGTTTCATAGGTATTACACACAAGTAATATGCACAGATAAGCAAAGAAATTACATTTCTATGGAAGAAATAAAGGCTAAAGCAGAATATTGAAAATATCTTTCTTTCATAACTTTTTAGGACCACAGTCTCAAAGCTCCTGTAGATATGAAGCCAGTAATTTAAAGCTGTCTATTTTAAATATTCTTCATTGCATTACATGACTATTATTTGTTAATGTGAATATATTAATATTTTAACTAAGGTTCCAATTCACATCTCTCTCACCTTCCCTCCCTGCTTATCTAGCATTGGATAAATGAGAAAATTCAGGCACTGACAGAGATAAAATGTGAAAACATTATTGAGGACAGAAATTTATGCTAAAATCATAAATAATATGTGCAACAAAATCATAGTAGAAAATTGTCAAAAATCTAAGAAAACAGACACCCTTCTAGACTAAAGAGGAATTTATAATACCAAGCAGACAAGATCAGGAAATATCTTACCTACACCATGTTATGGTTAAAACACTATACATAGAGAACAAAGAAAAGTACAGAAGCTGCAAGAGAAAAGCACCAAGTCACATATAAAGGCAAACCCATCAAAATTTCCACAAGTTTCCTCCACAAAAAAAAAAAAAAAAAAAAAAAAAAAAAAAAAAACCTACATGTGGGCTGGAGAGATGGCTTAGCGATTAAGGAGCCTGCCTCCTAAGCCTAAGAACGCTGGTTCCAATCTCCAGTGGTTCCAATCTCCGGGTCCCACATTTAGCCAGATGCAAAGTGACACAAGGGTGCAATGCCACACTTGACCACAAGGGGGTGCACGCATCTGGATTTCGTTGGCAGCAGTTGAGAGACTGCTGGTGCACCCATCTCTGTCTTCCTCTCCCTCTCTCTGTCTCTCTCAAAAAAAAAAAAAAAAAAAAATAGCCTAAATGTTAGGAGAACACAGACTCACACCACATCAGAACTACAGAAATACTTGAAGAAACCCTACAGACTGAAAAGAAACATAAAGACATCTATAATGATATAGGAAAGAATATACAATGCTAGTTTTACAGAAAAAAATCAAAAAGGCATCTCATAATATCAAGTTCCAAATCAAATGACCCAGAATAACAGATTGGATTATGTAAGATCCACCAATTGTTGCCTCCAAGAAATGCATGCTACCATCAGAGACAGTCCTAAAATGAAAGGATGGACAAAGGCATTTCAAGAAAATAAATCTAGAAAGCAAGCAGGAGTTGCTGTTCTAATATCTGATAAAATTACTTTAAGCCAAAATTATTCAGTAGAATTAGAAGGTCACCACATATTGATAGAGGGGAAAAAATCTATTAGAGGATATAACAACTCTAAACATGCACATCAAATATCATTGCATGAAGTTCACAAAACAAGCACTACTCATTGTTAAAACACAGATTAGCATCTCACAACAACAGTGGATCATTTGAATAGCCCACAATCACCAAAAGGTAATTTTAATTAAAAAATAAGGAAACTTGAGTTAAATGACTTAACAGATTAAATGTATTTAACATATCTAAAGAACATTCTGTCCAAACAATGTAGAATATATATTCTTTTCAGCAGCTCATAGAACTTTCTCTATCATGAAACTTTTTATAAAACATGGAACAGGACACAAAGCAAATATTTAAAAAAAAAAAACTGAAAAACTGAAATAATTTCTTGCATTACTGATACAGAATAAAAGCAAGGTAGAGGCAGTCAGCCAGGAACAGAGGCCCAATGAGAACATGGATACCAACTTCCCTCCTCTGGCAAGACTAGAACTCAATTTTGACCCAGTCTCAACCAAGAGGGTTGAAAACAACAACTCAGCAGCTCTTTGTTTTTGAAGTTTTCCTGGGCTTAGCATACCTGTGGGCTGGCCTTACTGGAGTTAGCCTCAAGAACTCAGCAAACAATGAAGTTCCTCCTGTGAGATCTGAAACAAATATGAGGATCATCCTAACTAGATGTTTGATCCACTTAAAATCTCATAAAATCATGTATGTGAAACTCTCTTGGCCCCTGACTTTTCTGGCCTTTGCTTCTTGGCTCCTTCCCTATGTGAAGGGGATATTCTCTCTCTGGTTTCTCAGCCAGACTGGGAAGAGGAGGATTTCTCTTTGGCCAGTCACTTTTTTCCCTTGTTTTCAGTGCTATTCCCACCCTCTCTCTCACCCTCTCCCTCTCTGTGTATGTATGTGTGTATGTGTGTGTGCAGATCTTCCTAAATGTGAGGGAGATATTTTCCCATGCTTGTTCAGATTGGAGAGAATAATAGAACTTCTTTTGCCTTGGGTATGTCTGCTAGCCATCTCTATGGATCCTAAATCTACCTAAAATAAACATCATAATTCATAATTTACAATCCTCTGAGTCTGCATTTTCAAGTCTTTGATAATTTGGATGAGGACTCAAAAGTTGGGGTTTCAATCCTAGGGATCTTCTGTATGTTTATGGAATCTAATTCCTCCCTGGACTTCAAATTCCTGCATCATTTTATGTGATCACAGTAGAATAGATAGAAACCAACAAGATAAACTACACATTGTAAATAAATTCATGGAGATTAAACAAACTATACAGTGATAAATGGGTCATTAAAGAAATCAAGTCTGTGCATTTTTGAGTTTCATGAAGCATGTGTCTATTTTTGTTGTTTTTATGCCAATTTCATGTTGTTTTCATTAGTACAATGGGACTTGAAATCAGGTATGGTTGATAATTTTAGCATTGTTCTTTCTACTTAGGATTTGACTAACAGATCTTTATGCTACCATATAAATTTTAAGATAGACTTTTTTTTTCTCTTTTTTAAAGGAGGTGCTACATGAACAACTGGGGGAAAATGACCAACATCTGTCCAAGCAACTCGTGGTCTAATCTACTCAGCAGCAAACAATCTGACATGATGCTCACACATGTGCAATAGTGGCACAACAGCCATGGTGGGTAACCAACTGCTCTTGATTTGGAAAACGGATCTGCTCATTGGAATGGAACCTATAGCTGGAACTGGGAAACAAGTCTGAACCACATCCAAAAAATGAGCCTACTCTCCAATATCAAGCTCACAACAACCAGGGGCTACAAAGGGCATATCCCTATTAAATTTTCTCTAAAATAATAATGGTTATCCTATTATTTGGTGCTGATTTCATTCTTTGTTGGAGAATTTGCTTCTCTTTTTCATGTGGATACAGAACCTGAGGAGAGAATCAGCCCATCACATCTCACCCGGGCTTCAGCTGAAACCATAGAGTAATTTGGGGAAATGAACAAGAGTGCTGCTTTCTTGGTGAACTTGATACCAGCACAAGGGTGAAGGAGATAGACACATAGAACACTCAATAGCTACCAAAGCAGATATTTGGAGACACAGAGGCTCCCAAGATCTCATCACTGAAGTAGACCTAAAATGAACCCAACATAGCTCAGAGAAATTCACAGAAGAGGGGGTAAAAAGATTCTTAGAGCCACAAGTTTGGACGTTATGCACAGAGACATTGTCTCTTCCCCATAACAGATGGTTACCTCCACAATGCATGACCCACATTCTTCAACGAGGAGGGTCCCTTCAGAGGGGGGAGGACAGGGATGAAGCTAACGATGATACCAACATGGCTGTATATACACTATATATATATAACTAAAAAAAATAAATAAAATATTTAAAAAATTTTCTTCCAGTAGGAGAAGTTTCAGGTCATATATTGAAGTCTTTAATCCATTTTGACATGATTTTTATGTATGTAGAGATGAGTGGGTCAAGTTTCATTTTTCTAGATATGATCATCAAATTAGTCTCACACCATTTGTTGAAGATGCTGTCTTTTTGCTAGTCTACATTGTTGGCTCCTTTGTCAAAGACCTAAGGTCTGAGCCTTCAGTTCTGTTCCATTGGTCTATAATTCTGTTCCATGCTGTTTTTGTTACTATGGCTTTGTAATATAGCTTTAGAGCTTTAGATAAAGTATGGTCATACCTCTAGAGGTGTTTTTTTTTTTCTTTTTCCAAAGATATGTTTTGATATTTGAATGCTGTCATTCCATATGAATTTTGAGATCATTTTTTTAATCTCCATGAAGAATGATTGTGGTATTTTTATTGGTATTGAATTAAATCTGTATATTGTTTTGGTAAAATTGCCACTTTCACAATATCAATTGTACTTATCCAGGAGCATGGGAGATCTGTCCATCTTCTCAAGTCCTCCTAGATTTCTTTGTTTAGTTTTTTTATGTTTTCACTATATAGGTCTTTCATATCCTTGGTTAGTCGTATTCCAGTATTTTTTTTTGTTGTTGCTATTGAAAATGGGACAGCATCACTGATTTATTTGTCTGTATATTTGTCCTTTGCATACAGAAAGGCTACTGACTTTTGTGTTTTAATTTTGTAACCTACCACTTTATTGAAGGAATCAATCACCTTTAGAAATTTTGAGATGGAGACTTTCCAGTCAGTTATGCATAGGATCATGTCGTATACATTTGCATGTCCTGCAAAGAGGGCCATTTTGTCCTATAGGCTCAAGAGGAAGCACCACAATGGCAGGGGAAAACACACTGATTCAAGCCCAGTCCAAGCAAAGCTCTTTCTCACCCTCATAAGCCAAACCTCACAGTCCATAAATCTTATTGCATTCAGGTCTTTCAACTCTGAGCAGAAGTCCATCAAGCTGTACTTAAAGCACTGCAAGGGGTCTCAGAGTGGAAGGTTTCAAATTCTTCCACGTTCATCTTGAAAATCAGCTTCAAAAGGCCAAAGCCACACAGTCAGGTGTATTGGTTGAATATTTCTTTGCTATGCCCTATGCCATCCTTTGCAGTGTGAGTGTGTTTTCTGTGCCATTATAGATTTTTTTTTTGGCAGATTTTTTGGTATTATGGCTCAGTTAAAAGTCCTTGGATTAAGGGGATTTTTGAACATCATTAGGATTGATTAAAAAAATGTGGGGACACTGAAAGTTGGACTTAATACATCACATTTTACATAATGGTGGTTTAATTCCAGGTGTCCCCCATTAACTTAGGTGTTCTGACTGCTAGGTTCCCAGCTGATAAAGATTTAGCAATTAATGCTTCCTGGAGGTCAAAATGTGTTGTTAGAGGTGGGCTTATGGGTGTTATAGCCAATTTCCCCTTGCCAGTGCTTATCACACTCTCCTGGTCCTGTTGTCCACCTGATGTTGGCCAGAGGGTGATGTTCACCCTCTGCTCATGCCATTGTTTGCCCCTGCCATCATGGAGCTTCCTCTTGAACCTGTAAACCAAATTAAACCTCTTCTTCTCCCCACAAGCTGCTCTTTCTTGGGGGATATCTACCAGCAATGTGAACCTGACTGCAACTGTCTCCAATGGAATGGGGACAGGGATGAGGGAAAAGAGAGTACCAACACATGATGTGACAATATGAAACATCTTGATAATAGTAATAATAATAATAATAAATATATAAATAATAATAAAAGCAATAATCATTTAAAATGTTATTAGGATAGCAAAATATTTTTGTGAAATATTTTGTGAAAGTGAGAACAAGCAAGAGAGAGAGAGAGAGAGTAACAGTGAGAAAGAAAGAAAGAAAGAAAGAAAGAAAGAAAGAAAGAAAGAAAGAAAGAAAGAAAGGAAGATGCAGGTAGAGAATGGGTGTGCCAGGGCCTCTAGCCAATGCAATGAACTCCAGACACATGTGCCACCTTGTGCATTTGCCTTACATGGGTATTGGGGAATCAAACCCGTTTCCTTACACTTCACAAGCAAGCAACTTAACTGCTAAGCCATCTCCCCAACTCTAGTGTATTTTTCTATTTCTTTGAAAAATGGACTTAGAGAATTTTGACAAATTTTGCATTTAAATTGGAGATTGATTTGGTAGAATAGCCATTTCGCAATATTAATTCAGCTCATCCATAAGCATCGGAGGCTTTTCCATCTTATACTATTACTTCCAGCTTCTTTCTGCAGTTTTTGATAATTTTTATTTTAGAGCTCCTTCACTTCTGTCGCGTCCGCCTCGACCAGCAAGGAAGACGCAACACTCGGACTCTTCTTTCAGCAGTTTATTCAGGAACCTTGAACAATCTTCTGACCCCTTAAACAATCTTCTGACTGACTGACTGACTGACTGACTGACTGACTCACTCACTCACTCACTCACTCACTCACTCACACACTGACTCACTCACTCACTCACTCACTCACTCACTCACTCACTGACTCCCTGACTCACTCCCTGACTCACTCCCTGACTCACTCACTGCCTCACTCACTGACTGACTGCCCGACTCACTCCCCCACTCACTCACTCACTCACAGACTCACTGCCCCACTGACTGACTCACTCTCTGACTGCCTCGACCACTCACTGACTCACTCACTCACTCACCCACTCACTCACTGACTCACTCCCCAACTGACTGCCTCCGGGACAAGCCCGCCCAAAGCTTAAGAAGCCTTTGAACAGCCAACCCTGGTGTGCCACGTGGTGAATGCAGATAGGTCCACATATGCGGAAGCAAGCCTAGATCACGGCCCAAGCCAAATAAGGACTTGTTTATCCAGGAGAGCACTCGCCATCGGGAAGGCGGAAGGCGGAAGCCAGCGCCATCTTTAAGGCGCGGCACCTCGCAGCTCTCTACAGTTCCCCCTTTTTTGTTTAAAACACGCAAAGCAACAGGCAAGGGTAGAGGTCTGATCTCCAGTAACTCTTAAAATAGGCGTAACCGTCTTGCATCTTTTCCCTGGAGGTGGGACCATGGATGCCAACCCACATGCAATCAGACTTGCCCTTCAGAGAGTCTTTCACAGCGAACTCTCCCTGCAGTGCTTTGCCTCGCAGCCTGTGCCTGGTGTTTACATTTTTATGGTGGCTAACCATGCCTGGGGAGATTGACCTGCCTCAATAGCCGAGAAGGCCTGGACGATCATGACTGCATTCCGTTTTTGTGTTACTCTGATCTTACATAGACACCACAAGCAAACCAAGGAGACCAGTAACAGAAGGCCTGCTAAAGCGCACCCAAACCCGCCCATTCCTTCAGATGATTCATAGCGGAGATCAGCCAAGATGACAATCCAGAGGCAAAGGAGAGGTCCATGCAGGTAGAATTCACATTAACTACAGCCAGCCTCAATTCTTTTAAGGTATCTTCAAATTCAAGCGACCAATTCTGTAATAGAAAACTAGACAAAAATCTGGATAAATTTGCAGCCCTAGTATAATTTATATATTTTGAGTTAACTAAGCCACGGCGGCTGCGAGGCTAGCATTGGTCAAAACACTGGCAAGGGGAAACTGGTTATTATACCCATAAGCCCGCCCCCAACAATACTCTGCCTCCAGGAGGTGTTAATTCCCAAATTGATAAGTTGTTCTTTGTTTTTGCCTCTTTTTCACTGTTTGCCTGTTCCGACCTTTCTTCCTATAACATCTCTAAGGCCGCCTGTCCATTTTCCACTGCCTCACTGCATTGTTAGTCCTCGAGGCAGTTCCTCACTAACCTCCAGATCGATCTTACCCCGCCCTTAAGCGTGCCTTGGTATGCTGCAAAATCAAGATCTTCGCCCAAATTTTCCCATGAAGGGATTGTAAGACTTCCAGAGCACGCAAACCAAGGGGCTATGGCATCACATTCCTCCAGGAACCTCTCCAGCGTACTCCCCTTTATCTTTAAGTTTTTGAACGAAGCAGCTCATTCAGAGCCAAAAAAATTGGAGTGCGAGTGAGAAGCGCCCATGGCTACACTTGCAAAAGATTCTTTTAAAACTTTTACTTTTGGTTCGCTACACATGAACTCTTCCTGCTCCCTCTTTTCTACCGAGAGGAGCAAAATTCCCGCTTTGTCGTGGATTCCCACCTTACCTGGGAACTTTCCTGCTCCCTCTTTTTCTACCGAGAGGAGCAAAATCCCCGCTTTGTCTGGATTCCCACCTTACCTGGGAACTTACCAGTGCACTGCCCTGACTGCAGAAAGTTCTGAGTCCCTCTTCGGACTCTTCTTTCAACAGTTTATTCAGGAACCTTACTTTTTCTTTTAGATGTTTTACTCGAGCGCTCTTCTCTCACTTCCTCTAAATTTTTTTTAACTGCTTCTGAATCATTCTCGTTTGCCCTATGTAATATGACTAGACACACTACAACACAAATACACCACATGAGGTTAACCAACTTTTATACACTAATAAGACACACGAACAAATATACATTAATTGGCCGGCTATCATTCTTAAGAAATCTTCTCACTGCGTTTCCTCTAAGGAAACCTTATTGTGGCGCCTTTTAGAAACTAAAACAATGCAAACTCAACCACCATCAGCAGTCATCAAACTTCTGCAGTTCAAATTCAATATAGCCAGAGACTAACAGTCTCCAGGTTTTACAATTCCTCCCCTCCAGCTGGGCAGAGTCGCCAGGGAAAACTTTCATAGCCTTGAAAAGCAGGTTCCTTCTCCAGTCAGCTCTTTCCAAGAATTTGCATTTTTAACAGTCTTTCCTCAGGCATCCTCTCCATTGTTTTAATGTAAATCAAGTCAGGCCACCTTCCTTCCACCTTCCTTAAGATTGCTAATGCGTTGACAATAGCAGCTCCAGTAACCTAAAACCAGTCTCAGTGCCTCTGCTTGAGGTTTTCCAACTTAAAATCTCAGTCCGATATCTTTAGCCAAGCACATCAGTCCATTACAAATTTAACTTTGATCAAACTTTCTGGGCCTGGATAGCAGAACGTAGCCATCCCTTATGCAACCCTAATACTGGAAGATGTATTGCCCATTTTGCTATGGGACCTTATCGTCTACCGGAGAACTTGCCTTTACCCTTTTTGTCCACTTATCTGGAACTTACCAGCTAGCTGCCCTGCAAGTTCTGAGGTCCCCGTACGGGCCACCATTTGTCGCGTCCGCCTCGACCAGCAAGGAAGACGCAACACTCGGACTCTTCTTTCAGCAGTTTATTCAGGAACCTTGAACAATCTTCTGACCCCTTAAACAATCTTCTGACTGACTGACTGACTGACTGACTGACTCACTCACTCACTCACTCACTCACTCACTCACACACTCACTCACTCACTCACTCACTCACTGACTCCCTGACTCACTCCCTGACTCACTCCCTGACTCACTCACTGCCTCACTCACTGACTGACTGCCCGACTCACTCCCCCACTCACTCACTCACTCACAGACTCACTGCCCCACTGACTGACTCACTCTCTGACTGCCTCGACCACTCACTGACTCACTCACTCACTCACCCACTCACTCACTGACTCACTCCCCGACTGACTGCCTCCGGGACAAGCCCGCCCAAAGCTTAAGAAGCCTTTGAACAGCCAACCCTGGTGTGCCACGTGGTGAATGCAGATAGGTCCACATATGTGGAAGCAAGCCTAGATCACGGCCCAAGCCAAATAAGGACTTGTTTATCCAGGAGAGCACTCACCATCGGGAAGGCGGAAGGCGGAAGCCAGCGCCATCTTTAAGGCACGGCACCTCGCAGCTCTCTACACACTTCCTTAATTATGTTTATGCTAAGACTTTTTTGAGGCTATTGTGAGTGGATTATTTTTATTATTTCTTTCTTGTGCTCAGTATTGTATGATGTCTTGGTACATGATGTCCTGTAACAGTGTAGATTATGTCCTCAGTATTGTACGATGTCTTGGTACATGATGTCCTGTAACAGTGTAGATTATGTGCTCAGTATTGGACGATGTCTTGGTACATGATGTCCTGCAACAGTGTAGATTATGTGCTCAGTATTGTACAATGTCATGGTACATGATGTCCTGTAACAGTGTAGATTATGTGCTCAGTATTGTCTTGGTACATGATGTTCTTCAAGATTTTTATCAGTAATGAGATGCTGATTAAAAAAAAATAATAGTTTATATACATACTCAGTGTGTAAACAGCACATGTTTGTACCATCATTACCCTTATCCCTGTTGCCCCCTCTGAAGGGACCCTACTCTTTGGAGATGCTAGTAAACCCCATGGGGATTATGTATCATGCATTGTGGGGGTAGCCATCAGTTATGGGGAAGGGGCAATGTCTCTGTGTGTAATGTTCCAACTTGTGGCTATAACAATCTTTCCACCCCTCTTCTGTGAATTTCCATGAGCAACGTTGGATTCATTTTAGGTCTACTTCAGCGATGAGTTCTTCTGAGCCTCTGTGTCTCTGGATCTCTTATTTGGCAGGAGTGTTCTCAGTGTCTATCTCCTTCACCCTTGTGCTGATACCAGGTTCACAAAGAAAGCAGCACTCTTGCTCATTTCCTCCATTATTCTATGGTTTCATCTGGGGCCCTGGTGAGGTGCAATGGGCTGATTCTCTCCTCAGGTTCTGCATCCATCTGAAAAGAGAAGCAGATTATTCAACAGAGAGTGAAGTCAGAACAGGACAAATGGAATAACCATGATTAGTTTAGAGAGAATTTAATAGGTGTTAGCCCTCTTGTAGCCCAATATTGGTAGGAGCTTGATATTGGATAGGTAACTCATTATTTGGATATGATTCTGACTTGTTTTCCAGTTCTAGCTATGGGTTCCATTGCACTGAGTGGATCTGTTAGCCAATCTAAGAGCCATTGGTTACCCACCATGGCTGTGTGCCACTATTGCACTTAGATGGGGATCATGTCAGGTTGTTTGCTGTTGAGTAGCTTAGACTTTGAGTTTCTTGGAAAGATGTTGGCCACCTCCCCTGGTAGCTCATGTATCACCTTCTGGCACTAGATGAGCTAACTGTCTGGGGGCTGGCTCTCTTCCAGTTTCCAGTCAGCTCTTTCCATGTTCCATACCAACAGCACATGGTGTATTTGGCAGTAGGTAATCAAGTGCTCTGACAGAAGTCTTTTCTTTTTGGAAACCTTGTAGGTCTCTCTGATCAACAGCTCATTGTGGATATTGACTGCATCCTGGTTCTGGGAGTTACAGGCCAGAACCAAGGGAAAAGAAGGAAGAAAAAGGTAGGTAATATAAAAGAGAAAGGGAGGGGGACAGGAGAAAATTAAGGTTAGACTTCATCATACCCTCTTTAGGGCCCTTTGATTCAGGTGTCACTTCTAAGGACCTGATGAAGGTTCAACCTTTTAGCCTGTTTTTGAGGATATAGGATTTTATGGCACTGGTTCCATTTGGGTCCAGTTTTATGCCCCCTCCTCTTTACACTCCCCTCCAGCTCTACCTTCTTTATTGTCTGGTCCTCAAGATGCCTGTGAGGTATGTCAGCATCTCGGGCTGATCCAGGTTAAGAGCCACAGAGGAGTGAGACTGTGCAACAATTGTCATTTTGTGATTGGGTGAGTTTGCTGAGAATTATCTGTTCCAAGTTCTACCATTTTTTTTTTTCTACAGATTTCATTGCATCATTTTTTTTTTTATTACTGGTGTGTAGAATTCCATTGTGAAGACATACCCCATTTTGGTTATCCATTCATCTAATGATGGCCATCTGGGTTGATTCTAGTTCTTAGCTATTATGAATGAGCAGCTATAAACATGGTAGAGCAAATATCTCTGAACTGAGGCATTGAACTTTTATGGTAAATGCCTACTAGGGGAATAACTGGGTCTGGTGGTCACTCTACAGTCAACATTTTTAGGAGCCTCCATATTGCTTTCCATAGTAGTTATACCATCTTACGGTCCCACCAACAGTGAATGAGGGTTCCTTTTTCTCCACAGTCTTGCCAACATTTGTTTTCATTTGATTGTTTAATGTTTGATAACCTTACTGGGGTCAGGTGGAATCTCATAATTGTTTTTATTTGCATTTCCCTGTTGGTTAGGAATGGTGAACCTTTTCTTAAGTATATGTTTGCCATTTGTGTTTCTTCCTCTGAGAACTTCCTGTTCAGTTCTCTGATTTTTTATTGTTTAGGTTTTTGAGTTCTTTGTAGATTCTAGAAATTAGGCCTCTGTCAGTTGCATAGCTGGCAAAAATTTTCTTCCATTCTGTGGGTAGTCTATTGGCTCTCCTTATTGCATGTTTTTCTGTGAAAAAACTTTTCAGCTTCCTGAGATCCCAATGGTTGAGTGATTGTTTAATTTCCTGAGCTACTGGGGCTTTTTT
Organism: Orientallactaga sibirica; assembly: GCA_036365145.1. NCBI lineage: Eukaryota > Metazoa > Chordata > Mammalia > Rodentia > Dipodidae > Orientallactaga > Orientallactaga sibirica. Next base: position 61,973,168 of record JAEOAD010000001.1, read on the forward strand.
TTTTTTTTCAGGAAGTCTTTTCTCACTCCTATATCATGGAAAGTTCCTTCTATGTTTTTCTTCCAGTAGTAGCAGAGTTTCCAGTCTTATATTGAGGTCTTTGATCCATTTGGACTTGATTATTGTACATGGCAACACGTGTGGTCTAGTTTCATTTTCCTGCATATGGTTATCCAGTTTGTCCAGCACCATTTGTTGAAGATACTGTCTTTTTTTCCAGTCTACATTGCTAGGTCCTTTGTTAAATATCTAGTAGCTGTAAATACTTGACCTAATGTTCACATCCTTTATTCTGTTCCATTGGTCTATAATCCTTTTTTATGCCAGTACTATGTTGTTTTTGTTACTATGGCTTTGTAATATAACTTTAGATCAGGTATGGTGATGACTCCAGGGGTGTTTCTTTTGCTGAGGATATGCTTTGATAGTCAAGGGCTGCTGCCATTTCATATGAATTTTGGGATCATTTTTCTATCTCTGTGAAGAAAAATGTTGGGATTTTTATTGGTATCATATTAAATCTGTATATTACTTTTGATAAGGTTGCATTTTTATTGGAGAGAGACACAGAGAAAGACAGAAAGAGAGGTAGAGGAAGACAGATAGAGATGGGCATGCCAGCAGCCTCTCAGCTGCTCTGAACGAAACCCAGATGACTGTGCCCCCTTGTGGTCAAGTGTGGCATTGTGCCCAGTCTCTAAGGGAAGCTTCATAATGGCAGAGGAAAGCATGACATGAACAGAGGGTGAACATCACCTCTTCCACAGCAGGTGGAAAACAGTACCAGGAGAGTGAGACCATATCTGGCAAGGGGAATATGGCTATAAAATCCTTCATCTTGTCCCTCAATTCTACCTCTTCCAACAAGGCTCCATCTCCCAAGTTGTTATTAGCTGGGAACCAAGCCTACAGAGCACATGAGTTTATGAGGGACATCTGATTCAAAACACCACATTACACCTCTTTTCTCCATAAACTAATGGGCATTCAGATGTAAAATTCAATGCATTTGGTCTAACTCTAAAAGTCCCATTATTTTTTATTTATTCATTTTTTTGGATAATGCAACTTTATATTGACGTTCACACATCTGTATCTTAAAGAATGAGACTCAAAGAATCTAATGTATTTCTAAAATACCATAAATCATATTATAAGCTTTCACAAGTTAAAACTGAAATAATTTAAATGACCAATACACCGACTGTGCAGAAAAGTATAAACAAGACTTCGCCTTCCATAGAGTAAATGCCTCACCAATTGTGCCAGATATCTAACAAAGGCTGTGGTCTCTCCTTGACAGCTGACTTAAAATATAAACATACATCAAGTGTCTGCTTCTTCGAACACACTAGAATGTGTAGCACACCTCAGAAGAAAAATTTCATATTATGTCAGTGATGTGCATCTTAATTTTCAAACCATGTGAAGAAAAATGTAAAAAAAAAAAAAAAGTATTGAATAATCTTCCATGCACGTCCAGATGAATGACCATGACTAGTTACTGATTCAATGCCTCTTGACTTCTTGATCTACCACTGATAAGATGAAGATCGAAGACCTCATTATTTTAAATCAATCTCCATGTTGCTTAACACCCCCATAGTTCAAGGTCTCTTAACTATGAGCTAGTAATACCAAAAACACATAATAGCACAGAGTAAACATTCTTACTGCAAAAGATTGAAAGATTGAAGTAATGTAAGATCTAAAACAAATATGGCAAACATCAAATCTGGTAGCTCCAAATTCTGTATCTGGAACCTGTGATGAAATTTCTAGAATTACAATTCTACCTTCCACCTGGGATGCTCATGGCCTGTGAAAAACTATATCCTAAGCCATCAGCTCTACTTGGTTGCCTTTCCACATTCTTGGTAACACCAAAAATCCTGGGATCTCTATTGCAACCCACAGTTCATCTTCCTGACTCCATTGAGTCTCCATGGAAGGTATCCGAAAATTCTGCCTCACATTGCCCTCTAGCCATTTCCAAATCACAAAGTGTGATGCAAGTCCAATGACTTTTTTCTTTTATTGTTTATTGTTTTTTGTTCCATTTGTTATACTCCCATGGTAACATATGGGCTGCCAAATATGTTAATCCAGTAGGCAATAAAGCCAACTTTGAAGAGCAAGACACTTTTCAGCATTCAGGCCACTTACTTTCAAAGAGTCACTGTTTTACCTACTGTCTCAGAGTAGAACAGCTGTCCATATCTCAATGGTTATAATTGTTCAAACAATTGTAGCTGATGCAGCTCTCCTGTTTAGCCTGAACTTTCATTTCTGTGCCATATCCTTCTGTGATCAAGCTAATTTATTTCTTCTAAAGTCAACTCTGCTCAAGTTCCCATGACACAAGCAGAATGTAGCAGGCTTCTCACAGAACTGCTTCTAGCCTAGTCCTAAAAAAAGTTCCCTATTTCTAATAAGCCAAGCCACACAGCCTACAGTTCTTTCTAAGTTTAAGTCTTGTAACTCTGACCTTAATGGTTCTCAAACTCTACTTAAAGCACTGCAAGGCATCTCTTAAACTAAGCTTCCAAATCCTTTCACATTTCTCCAACAAATCAATTCCCAAAGGCCCAAACCAGTCATGTTTCTACCAGTAATGACACCACTTTACTGGTACCAATTTTATGTTATAGTTACCCACTTATTGCTGGGACAAAGCACCTGACCAAAAGCAGCTGAAGGGAGGAATGTTTTCCTTTTGGCTTAATGTCATAAGGGGAAACTTCATGATAAAGGGGAAAGCATGACACGAGCAGAGGCTGTACATCAACTCTGACACGCCAGGTAGAAAACAGCAGCAAGAGAGTGAGCCCATCTCTGGCAAGGGGGAATCTGGATATAATATTCCTAAGCCTGCCACCAACAACACACCTCTTCCAGCAATGATACACCTCCCAAGTTTCTATCAGCTAATATCAAACATTCAGAATGCCTGAGTATATCGAGACATCTGGTTAAAATTTCTACAGGGTTGTTGTCCTGTAATTTTGTATTTTTTTCTTGTCCTTGCCAGATTTTGGAATCAGAGAAATGCCAGCTTTGTGGAATAATGGCACTGACAAAACAGAAGCAACAGTCAGCTCTGGAGTATGATGCTGATGGGATACCATTCAGCAAGGCTGCAGCATCTGAGATGTTCTTTGGCAGGGCCAAGAAGTTTTTCAGCAACCTCCTGGAGTGCCTGTCGCCTGAAAGTTTGGACTATTGCTATCTCTTTCATAGAATTTTTGGAATTATTGTAAATTTATTACTGCTTATTTTTGCTTTCAGTAGTAATAAGGGAATCCAACTTAGATGTGTTTATACACTCACAAGTGCTTAAACAGGAAAAGAAAGTTGCTGCAGAAATTTCTGAGGCTGTAATGTTTAAACAAATTATGGATTCTGAAACTATGACTAGTTTAAATGTACAAAGTTTCTCAATACCACAAATGTATATTTCACCTAATGAGATATGTTCCTGACAATGCTATGTCACATGCCTTATCAATTTTTCCCAAGTAACATTACTTACAAGACAATTCTTGTTGTTGAGATAGTTCCAGGAATTAATGGACACATTTCCCAAACCTAGGAGCCTGAAACACTATTGAGCAAACATCTTTCAAATAGTTGGGTAGGGCCCACACAAAGAAGTAAAACAAAATATGTAACTTTCAGAATTAACAATAAAGTTGGCTGGGCTCCTAAAGGAAAGACATCAATGCAAAACACTGGTTGGATGGATCAACCTTTACTGTATACAGGGGCATACATTAATGGAGAAAGAGTAAAATTAACTGTCCTTTTTGAGGTCAAAAATGTCTATCACCTTATAACCTCAAGAGCTGCCTGCCCAGGCTCATGGCTAGTTTTTATGAGCCTGAGTACGATATTAACCAGCTTGCAATCTTTGACATTCTTATTTAAGATATTATCAGAATGTCTATGGAGCAAGAGTTTTATGAGTTAAGCAGAAGCAGGGGAAACCAAGAAAAAAGAATAATATTGTGCAAGATTTCTTAGAGAATAGAATGAATAAGTTTCTTTGTCTTGCTTGCAAAAAATATAATGTATTGTAAAAGTATAAATAAAGAAGCAGAGTTTTGCTCTGTGTCCAGTGTGCTTCACCTGAACCACTGGTCCAATTCATTTCCTCACGACACCAATGCTGGCACATCCCCTTCGAGGTCTACAACCCTGCTGGGGCTGGACTCTGGCAGAATAACTTTTGCAGCATTTCTTTCATTTTGTTTCATGAAATAATAAGAGCAACATTGGTTTTACTTCTTGTTTAGAAGTTAGAAGTAAATTTAGAACTGATTCTGTTTGAGCCTAAATTATTTTTTCATAACTTGAAAGACTTTTATGAATGTTTTGTTTATATTCTGATACTAATTCTCTTGGCTTAATTTTGACAAGTAATGTGTATCTATGGATTTAGCCATTTATTTTATATTTTTCAGATTATTGGAGTACCATGTTTTTAGTATAAATCCAAATGATCTTCTAGATTTCATTGGTATCTGGTTAAGTACCTCAGTTTTTTAATCTCTAATTTTATTAATCTGCACCTTCTCTTTCTCTTGATTAGATTGTTAACAATTTGTTGATCTTCTTTCTAAGATCATATATATTAATACATAAAGTATGCCTCTATAAATTCTTGAAAATTGACATAATTCCCTGCATCATATCTGACTGCCATTCATTAAAGCTGGAAATCAACAATGAGAGAAACAACAGAAAACACACCATCTCATTGAGACTTAACAACATGCTATTAAACAATGACTGTGTCATGGAAGAAATCTAAAAGGAAATTATAAAATTTCTAGAACTGAATGATAATGAAAACATAACATACCAGAACTTATGGGACACAATGAAGATAGTCATAAGGGAACAGTTTATAGCACTAAATACCTTCATAAAAAAGATAGAGACCTCAAATTAATAAGTTAACCATCCACCTAAAAGCATTGGAAAAATAAGAACAATTTAAGCCTAAGATATAGACAGAAAGAAATAATTCAGATCAGAGCAGATATCAATGTGTTGGAAACAACACAATTGAAAATATAATTAACCCCCTTCAAAAATATAAGTCCAGAACCTGATGTATTCTTAGCTAATTTCTCATAAACCTTCATCAAATAACTGAAACCACTTTTCTCAAGTTATTTCACTCAATTGGAAAAGAAAGAATATTCACCACTTCATTGTGTGAGGCCAGAATTATCCTAATACCAAAACCAAATGGAGACACAGCAAGAAACAAATATTATAGACTGATATTTCTGATGAAACTAGATGCAAAAATTCTGAACAAAATCCTCATAAATTGAATTCAGCAACACATCAAAAGCATGCTTCATCCCAGTGATGCAGGGATGGTTCAACACACAAGAATCAATAATGTAAAACACCAAATAAATAAACTTAAACATAAGAACCACATGATCATTTCAATAGATTCAGAGAAAGCCTCTGACAAAGTATGCATCGCTTCATGATCAAAATACTGGAAGGGGTGGAAGGTTCATATCTCAAGACAATAAAGATTGTATACAAAACACCTAAGGCCCAAATTTACTAATTGTGGAAAGAATCAAAGAGAGCCTAGTAAGATTAGTAATAAGATAGGGACACCCTCTCTCACCACTACTCTTCAATATAGCACTAGAAGTCCTAGCCAAAGCAATAAGACAGGAGAAATATATAAAAGGGATACAATTTGGGAAGAAAGAAGCCTATTTGCAGATGGCATCTTTCTATAAATAAGTGACTTAAAAGACTCTACCAAAAAACTTGTAAAGGTGATAAAATCCTTCAAAGTGGCAGGATACAAAATCAACACACACACACACACACACACACACACACACAGAGAGAGAGAGAGAGAGAGAGAGAGAGAGAGAGAGAGGGAGAGGGAGACATGTGGGTCTTTACCTTTCCTGTTTCCATTCCCAGGGTTGTTGGTCACTGACCTCTCAGTCAAGGAAGGGAGGAATTGGGAGGGAAGCAGCAGGGTCCTTCCTGGAGCAGCTGGTGAGTGCCACGACGAACATGATGGGCAGTGAACACCCGGGGGACCCTCTGATGGACAGCACTTGTTTATTCAAAAGGGGAGTGGGTTTATAAACACTTGGGGAAGGTTGAGATGGCACGTACAGACAATATGGAAAACGGATGTATAGTTTATGGGCTGTTATCTAGGTGGCGGAAGGACTAGGAACTTCAAAGCTATGGGGGAAGGATAAGGGAAAATAAGGGGAAGGGCAGAAGGCTGTGACTTCAGAGACTGTGGGGGATGAGAGAGATGGTGAAAGGCTACGTGACTTCAGCCACATAAGGGTCTCTTGGGCAGCTAGCCACAAGGTCAGGAACTGTGGGAGGAAAATCTGACTTATGGAATGGTCAGAGCCTTTTGGGATCCTGGGGGAGTGCTTCGCCAGTTCTGCCAACTCTGGGTGATGACAGTACACTACAACCTACAACAATGTAGTGAAGGCCAGTCACCATTGCCAGGGACTCCTGATGATAGGCTCAGCTGCAACCCTACAGCCCAGGGTACCTGGCCATGTCCAATAGTTCAGGCCAGCCTACTTACTCTTCCAGCCTGTTTCTAGCAATGCCCAACACACACACACACACACACACACACACACACACACACACACACACGGCAGAGAGCTGAATAGAGAATTCTCAAAGGAAGAAATATAAATGGCCAGTACTCAAAGAATGTTCAACGACCTTAGCCATCAGGGAAATGCAAATTTAAAATAGCTATTAGACTCCAGTCAAGGTGGCAATCATTAAAAAAATTAATGACACTAAATGTTGGTGAGGATGCAGGGAAAGAGGAACCCTCATTCACTGCTGGTGGGAGTGCAAACTTGTAAACCACTATGGAAATCAGTTAAGAGATCCCTGAAAAAGATGAAAATAGATTTACCATCTGACCCAACTATTTCTCTCCTGAACATTTACCCTAAAGACTCAACTCTTTATTTCAGAGATACTTATTCGATCATGTTTATAGCTGCTCCATTCACAATAGCTAAGAATTGGAATCAACCTAGATGTCCATTGATTGGGCAATGTAGATTTTGAAGATGTACTCAGCAGTAAGGAAAAATGAAATAATGAAATTTTTAGGAAAATGGATGGACTTGGAAAAATATCATCCTAAGTCAAGTTTTTCACTCTAAGAAAGACAAACACCACATTATTTTCTCTCATATGTGGCCAAAAATGGACCAGCTGAATAGGAGGGTAAAAAGCAGTAAGCATTAAGTCTAGGGGTGTATAACTAGAATGAGACCAGGAAAAATGAAAACAGAAAGGAAGGGAGAGGTTATACCAGAAAACTGAATGAAAAGAATATAGGAGGAATATAGGAGGAGGGTGGAGGGGTGGGGCAAGGGAGGGTACAGAGGGAATACACAAAACAAAAGTCTATAGTAGTTAGTATATCAGATAGCTTCTTCCTGGATAGCAGTATATAATACAACATATAATAAGGGAAGCAGTCAGACCAGAATGATATACCAATTAGAAGGTAGACAAAGCTTAATCATAAAATTACTGGTGGTGTCTTGTGAAGCTCAGGACTAGAACTGGCTCATTCCCCCACAATGAATAGTTGGACAGGGGGCACATGAGGTCCCCCAAACATACAGGCTATTGCCAAGCACTTGGTTACCCAACAATGAAAAACTAAGACCCTGTTGCTGAAGACAACACAGGCTGCCATCTCAGGACCACATTGTAACTAAGAGGAAATCCAATCCTCTCTTAGCAAACCCTCATGGTACCAGAAAGTGCTATGGGAGCTACTGAATAACATTGGTCACTGAATAAGCAGGAGATCTGAATGATATGCAGGTCACCTGAACAAGAAATAAACACTTGGGCAATACTGGTACACAACCTCCATGGGTAACCAATTGCCTTTGGATTCTACATAAGGCCTTCTCACTGGCAGAGAACTCAAAACTGGTACTGGGATTGAATTTAGCACCTCATGGGCAGGAAGGTCACAACTACTAGAGAGAAGTCCCAACTGATCTTTAGAAAAGTTGAGTGGGTATCCCCATCAAAATGTCTCTCAAAATTCAGTGCATATCCTCCTTAATCAGAGTAGCTCTCATCCTTTGCTGGAGATTCTGCTTTATTTTACAGATGGGAAATTATACTGAGGAGATCCAAGATCCATCAACTTAACAAGAAAAGTTGACTGCCCACCATGAGATGTGCCAGCTCTACCATATTCAGCAGCATCCCGACGAATTTGGAGGAAACAGAGACAAGTATTGCTCCCAGCGCCAGCCTGACAAACACCACCAGAAAAATGGAAACAAACCTGAAGGAGAACTGAAACAAATGACAGCATAAATGTAGAGTCTATAGAGACTCAACACTAAAATCAAACTGCTAATACACCCACCGAAGCTCAGGAACTGTTGCAGAAGAGAGGGCATGAAGATTTTAAGAGCCACAGGATAGATAGAAATATCCTGAAGCAGAGTCCCACTGTGGAGGCCCTAAACACCCATAGTGAACACCAAAGACAGTACTGAAGAGGGCCTTCATGGAATTGGAGACCTGGGGTGAAAGGATATAAGAGCACAACCTATGTAAACCTATGTAATAGACCTAGGAAACACACACACACACACACACACACACACACAAAAGAAGGGATTCAGTGGAGGTAGGATTTGGGAGGAGAAAAGGAAGGGTGGAAGGAAATGATCATGGTATACTGTTAATATATATGGAAGTTGTCAATAAAAAATATTCTTTGGGTTGGAGAGGTGGCTCAACAGTTACGGGACATGTCTGCAGTCTAATGACCCAAGCTTGATTCTTCAGTACCCATGTAAATCCAGATGCCCAAAGTGGCACAAGCATCTGTAGTGGCTAGAGACCCTGGCATGCCCATTCTCTCTCTGGATCTCTCTTCTACCTTTTTCTGCTTTCAAATAAATAAATATTTTAAAAAATATCTTTCACATTCTCATATAAATATGTTGTAATTTGATCATATGTATCCCCTAGTACACTCTTATCCCCTTCTCACTCCTACTAAACCCCTTCTTCTTCCTACCATACACCAGTGGCTATGCTATGGAAGAGAATAACTCCTCTTTTCCCAGAAATCATTAACTATTGAGGATGGATGTAGACTCAGAAGCACCTCCTAATGCCATGACTGAATGTACGCTGGCTCAGTTATTTGCAAGTCTTGTGCAGGTGACCGCAGTCGCTGTGAGTTCATGAGTACAATGGCCATATCATAACCATATGACAGAGTTTCACAGAACCACACCCCATCCTCCAGTTCTAATATTTTTTGTTTCCTCTTCCATGATGCTTTCTGTGTCTTAAAGGGGATAATATACCTGCCATGAATAGGGCTGAGCATTAAACCACATTTTTTCATCATTTTGACTAGTTATGAACCTCACCATTAGCTACTGAAAATATTAAAAAGCTTCTGACCAAAGCATGGATCAATATAGTTGAGTCTATGGTTATAAACACAAATTTTTAAAAGGCAGTTGGCAACACAAACTTTAGAAAAATTATTTATTTATTTATTTTAGAGAGTGAACGGATACACTAGGGCCTCTGGCTATTGCAAACAAATTCCAGATGGATGTACTGCTATGTGCTTATGTGGGTTTTGGGTAATTGAACCTGGGTCTTAGGCTTTTAAAGCAAGAACCTTAACTGCTAAGCTATCTTTCTAGCTCACAACACATACTTTTTTTTTTTTTTTAATTTAGAGAGAGAGAGAGAGAGAGAGAGACAGAGAGAGATAGACAGAGAAGGAGAGGGAGACAGAAATGGGTGCGCCAGCAGTCTCTCAGCTGCTGTGAAAGAAATCCAGATGTGTGGGCCCTCTTGTGGGCAAGTGTGGCATTGTGCCCTTGCCTCACTTTGCATCTGGCTAAACGTGGGACCTGGAGATTGGAACCGCTGGACATTGGAACCAGCATTCTTAGGCTTAGCAGGCAGGCGCCTTAGCCGCTAAGCCATCTCTCCAGCCCACAACACATACTTTTAAAGCATTCCCCTTATGACTGCTTTTATTGTATTCCAATGGTTTTGGCATATTTTCATTTTAATTTTATATTAGTTTTTTATTTCTTTCTTGACTTATTTAATGAGTCATCTGTCATTCAATAGTGTTTTGTGTAAGCTCCATGAATTTGTATATGTTCTCTGGTTCCTCTTGTTGGTTTCTAGCTTATTCTACTGTGATCAGACATAATGCAAGAAATTATTTTTTACAGACTTATTCCATGGCCTTTTTTAGAAAAAGTTTCATGAGCCACTGAGTAGAATGTATATTCTATAGTGTTTGATTAGAATGCTATTTATATAGGTTAGATACATTTATCACTGAGGTTATTTAACTCAATTTTTTTGCACAGCTATTGTGATTTTATTTTTATTCATAAATTGGAGAAAAGACATCCTCTTCAACAAATGGTGTTGAAAAATCTGGATATCCGCATATAGAAACATAAACCTACATCCAGACTTCTCACCTTGAACAAAGTAATCAGTATCAAAGTACCAACAACTTTATTTTTTATTATTTTTTTGGAGAGAGACAGAGAGAGAGAGAGAGAGAGAGAGAGAGAGAGAGAGAGAGACAGAGAGAGAAAGACAGAGAGAGAGAGAGAGAGGAAGACAGAGATGGGCGCGGCAGCAGTGTCTCAGCTGCTGCGAAAGAAATCCAAATGTGTTCGTCCCCTTGTGGTCAAGTGAGGCATTGTGCCCTTGCCTCACTTTGCATCTGGCTAAACGTGGGACCTGGAGATTGGAACTGCTGGAGATTGGAACCAGTGTTCTTAGGCTTAGGAGGCAGGCGCCTTAACCCCTAAGCCATCTCTCCAGCCCAAAGTACCAACAACTTTAATGTAAGACCTGACACTGAAAATAGTACAGAAAAAGTAGGGAAACACTTTAAAATGTAGGCATACACAAGGACTTTCTGAATAGGACTGAAGTCACTCAGGAAATAATGTTAACAATAAACAAATGGGATTGTATGAAATTCAAAAACTTCCTTACAATAAAGGAAATAATTGAGTGAAAACTCGACCTATAGAATGGGGGAAAATCTTTGCTAAATTACATGTATCAAAGGGTTAATTTCTAGAATGTATAAAGAACTACTAAACCTAACTAGCAAGAAATCAAACAAACCAGTGAATAAATAGGTTAACACAGTGATCAGTTTTCAAGATAATGTATGAAATATATGAAAAATTGTTCAATTCTACTAGCCATTACATAAAATAAATATTTTGATATCCCATTTCACCAGAGTCCGAATAGAAATCACTGAAAAAGAAAACAACAATGTTGATGTGGAAAATAAAGAGTCATTATACTCTTCTTATGCTAAGTTAGTACAGTTGCTATGGAAAGTAGTATGAAAATTTCTCAACAAACTAAAAAATAGCTCTACTATACAACATAGCTATATCTCTTCTCTATATTTACCCAAAATATCCCATCTATATACCATAGAGATAGTCATATATCAGTGTCTATGGCAGCACTATTACAATAACTAAGTTATAGAACCAGTGGAGGAATATATAATATGGTTCATGGGTACAACAAGATCTTATCTAATCAGAATTAAGAACAAAATTATGCCGTCTGCAAGAAAATGGAGGTAACTGAAGATTGTCATAATAATTAAATTAATTCAGAGCCAGAAAGACCAATATCACATTTCCTCTCATTTGGATGGATCCTTGATTTTATATAGGTATATAAAATCATGTATGCATCTATGATAGGAAAGTACTCTATGGGAATCAAGAGGATGAATAGGAAAGAGGAATACAGTAGTTTCAATTTATATCCCTCCAATAGACTCAAAAGTTTTATGAAAGCTATAACATGGATGTTCAGCTGAGCTGCCTGTTTGTGTCCCTACAGATTTAGTTTTGGTTTCGGACTCATAAAATTACATAAAAGTGGGTCATGAAATCAAATGGTTCCAGGAGCTGCTGCTGAGACATGGCATAAAAAATGGGGCAATTTCCCTGTGTGGCCAGTGAGGTCATTGTCTGAAGTTGAATAGAAACCACTGCTGACATGCAGCACAGGAAGAAGAATAATATTGTTGTTTTAAAAGCCAAATGGGCCAGTGCATGGAGCTGAAGATAGACCATGGTTTTCAATGGAGACCCAAAGATATCTTGGATATACCAGGACCGTGCAAAGGCTACCATGGAGCACTGTTGGCTCAGGATAGAAGTCTTCCCCTGGCTACTCAGCCTAGTTGGAGGTATGGAAATTGGAAATCCCAACGACTGTCATCACTGGTTATGGATGTCAGACTTGAACTGGAGGTGTTTGATGTTTGCCTAATGGTTATTGATTTTGCATTTCTCCAGTTTCTCCTTGTTATTCCTTATAGTGATGTAACTATTTACTCTGTGCCATTATAAATTGGAAAGTAATCTTGAATCTCAGATAAGACTTTATTGTAACTTTTGAATTATCTTAAAGTTAGTAAAGACTGTGGGGATCATGTAAGTTGTGCTGGATGCAATTTAGATTGAGATGGTCAGCGTATGGGGGCCTGGTTGTAATGTGGTGGTTTGAATGTGAATATATGTCCCCCATGAACTCAGGCATATTTTATTAAGGTGAAACCTCCTGCTTAAGTCTACAGCAGCTTGCTGGAGGAGGAATGTCAGTGGGTCATATCTGATTTCCAGTTCCAAGATATGGAGAACAGTCTGTGCTCTGGGGGTCCTGCATGCTGCCAGTACCTGCTTGCTTCTTTTCTGGTGTTTGCTGGCTGGTAGTAGTTTCTTTTGCCTTGGCTTTGTGAAAGCAAGCCAGCTTCTTACACCATTGATTTAACTTCCCTTGGATTTGTAAGCTTGAAATAAATCCATTCTCCCCTTAATCGTGTCTGTTTAGAAGTATGCCCCAGCATTGTGGAACTGATTATAACACTCCTTCAATGTTATAATGTTTTCAAATGTATTAACTTGTGGAGCATTTATGAACTTCCTTTAATAATATGAAAAGTAGATGGAAAAATGGCAAGTCATTTGTATGAATTTCAAGTAAGGATCCTCTGAAATGTTTTGTATTGAGACTACTAGTTTAGGGAAGGTAACATGTGAAATTATATATCATTTTCAAGGACATCAAGTGGGCATGGAAGACAAAAAACATACATTCAGAGGATAGTGTGTAGCCACTAGTAAGCCAAGTAGAATGATGCAGAGACTAACACTGACATATAGAAAGTAGAGAAAGGGCACCTACCCCAGGAACAAGGCAGAACAGAGAGTCACGACACAGCCAGAGGACTACAGTCCTGGAAGATAAAGACTCACAGAAGTGCCCAGTGCAGCTCAGAGTTTAAGGACTGAGGATGAGTATGTTGTGAGGATAAGATCCCAGTGACTGTCCAAGCTCATTTCAGCAAGTAGTGTGGGTACTATAGAGGAGAAAGTAGTCACCAAGATGGACCAGCTTAGGAATTATGGGTGTAGAGGGGATAAGAATAACTTGATCAATTTAAAAAAAAATCTATGTTCCATTATGAAATGTAAAGCTGAATTAAAGATACTAGACATTAGTTTCAAAATTTTCTCTTGCAAATAAAAACAACAAACATATGAAGTCATTATTTGGTATGTTCCTAGTGTTTATGCATAGATTTACTACTATTGATATTTTTCTTTCATATACTTTCCATAACTGATTTTTTTTTATTTTCATCAATTCATTTTATGTGTCCTGGGCTAGACGGTGAACCTTGTGAGGAAAGAACCTTCTTTCCAGTATTATTCTATTTGATGATCCTTTATTCTGAATACACCTAGGGAAAATTTTAAATAAGACCACTAGAGGGTGGTAAAGTGCAAAAGTTGGATGAAATTAGAGGCAACTCTTCCATGTGAATAATCATTTTGAAATAAATTATAAGTATACATTTAAAATCATATAAATACTCACAAAATAGTGATAGTACTAGTACCAATTTCTTTAGTTGAAACATATCTGAAAAATATACTAACCTACTGTTCTTAAGGAGTAGTTTCTCTGGAGGAAAAACAATAGAAATATTGAAGCCGAAGTGTTAAAAATCAAAATCTAATGGTACACCTATTTGTGTCATATATGTACTTTCACAAACTCTATATGAAAAAAATATTTGATGCTATTTGCATAATGTGAAAATCATACCTAATGTATCACAGCTAAGTTCTGTCAGAAAACATGAAGTTTCCTAACAAATATAGAGGAATTTCTTTATTTCATATTTTAGAATTCTTCACTCTAATACTTTTCTTCATATTCTGTAGTGATTGGCTAAAATAACATAAGTTATTACATTTATTAAAATCTATATTTATTGTATTTACAAATAATGTTTATATATATATATAGGTATAAATTAAATATATTTAATAGTAAAACTTTAAAAACTTAATTTCAGGTTTTTCTTTTTCATTTCTGCATCAGTATTTTATTTGAGAAGGTTTTCAGTGTCCTTTGCTGTCAAATGTGCATGTACTAAAGGGTGATTGAGCTATATATACACAGCACATAGCCCCACTGCAGATGTTCACCAGAACTCAAGGCAACCGGCAACATCCACCTGGACATACCTCCTAGAAAGAATCAAAGAAGGGGAATGGCTTAGGGAACACTTCACTTGAAGGAACAGATGTTCCTTCTCTCACTCTGTTGTTATGCTATTTTCCACTAAATATTCACTTGAGATTCACATCTTAATTGAAGTAGGTAATGTAGTCCTTATTTTACAGTAGAGCCCAAAACCATGAACACATATTAGGCTAGATATGATTTTTCATCTTTATATTCTTTTAAACAAAGAAAGTTCTTGATTCTATTAATAAAGATGGTAAAGAACAAAAAAAAAAAAAAAAAGGGATTTAAACTAATCCCAAAGAATGTTATCTTCCACTGATTACATCACAACAAAACAGAAGTAAAAGAAAAGGAGAGCAAAATGTGTTCACTTCATAAACAAGCTTACTCTAAAGCTTCTTTAACAGAAATCAAAATTTATAATAAGTGTACATTCATAAAAAACATGATACAAGACGTATGGGTTTAGTTTCTAAATTTTAGAAACATTTTTCATGTAAAATTATAGCTTATTTGTGGAAAAAAAAAACCTTATGTGTCTTCATGATCACCGATATTTTTCCCATGTTTGCACACATTAGGAAAAAAATTAAATTTGTGGCTTATTTTTCTTTGCATATTTTGGCCTTCACTGTCAAATATCCTCTAACTCGACAAGAGATATAAACCAGTAAACATAAGGATTGGAGGACACTGAGCAAGAAGCCTGAATGCTTTGTTTATGATAGCACCCTTCCCTTCAGTATACTTAGATCAAATACTCTTAGAGCATCGGCAGAGGGGGAAAAGAGCTAGAAGAGAAAATCAGAAACTGAATTTTAATTTTGTCCTAAAACTTAAGTTTTTAGACTGTGTCATCGCAAATGGCACAGTTACTATACCCCTCCTTAAGATGAGTATAAGAGTTCATGTAAAAATAGATTTTCAGACAAAATAAAGAAATTCTATTCAAAGCTGCCTTCATAGGCATATCATCAGGTCACCTCAAAAGGTACATGTTCTTTGGGTTACTATCAGCTCTTAGGATACTGGAACTCTTAATAATTTCTGGACAGTCAGTCCCACTGTTTCATTCTGAACTTTTCCTACAAGTTTTGCAGACACCCGTAAGTCTATCTTCTCTGTTCTTTCAAATTATGATGGACATTAATACAGATAAGCCAACCATTTCCTCCTCTTTTCTTTTTCCTCCTTCTCTGCCTTCTCTTGCCTTCCCTTCTCTCCTCTGTGTTCCTCACTATCTTTTTTACTTGTTAAATTAGTACAAAATACGTGTTTCTCTATGGTTATGTGGATAACTTTTGTGGATATATTATATATATTTTTTTCCACAATAATAGATTTATAAAGACTAAAAAGGTAGATATTAAAATGTAGACAAATTGAAAGGAAGATTTTCATACGATAGGTGCACCAGAATAACAATAATTAAAATATAAAAGTCAATGCATTTTAAATCAATTATCTGACTTGCATTCTGCCAACACAAATGTCCCAGTGGTCACAAGCTCCATGAAATTCCAATCGAGATAATTGTTTCCAGAAGAAAGAGCCTAAAGCTTTATTTCCATTAGACTGGCCAAAACCAGTTTTCTTTCCAGAAGGACATTTGGTGAATGACTTAGTTTGTGACTATGCATGACTTTAATCACATTATAGTTATCTTTGCAGTAACTGGGAACAAAGAACTATTTTTGATAGTATAAGGTATTTCATAATGCACGTTCATATGAAAGGACAGTTTTTCATTAGAAATGCCCAGCATGCTTCTTAGCGTGACACCAGATGCTAGATACTAATATTTATTGAGTATCTTCTGTGAGCTGGATGCTGATGATCTCACTGAGTTTGTTTATTTCTTTATTTATTAGAGAGCTAGAGGCAGAGCAAGAGAGAAAGAAAATGGGTAGGCCAGGGCCTCAAGCCACAGCAAACAATATGTGCCACCCTGTGCATCTGGCTTACATGGGCCCTGGTTTGTTGAACCTGGGTCCTTAGCCTTTGCAGGAAAGTGCCTTACCCACTCAGCCATCTCTCAAGCCCCTCATTTAGTTTTTTTTTTTTTTTTTTTTTTTTTTTTTTTGAGAGAGACACAGAGAGAGATAGTGAGAGAAGGAGAGGGAGACAGATAGAGAATGGGCATGCCAGCAGCCTCCCAGCTGCTGTGAATGAACTCTATACATGTGCACACCCTTGTGGGCAAGTGCAGCATTGAGCCCTTGCATCACTTTGCGTCTGGTTAAACATGGGACATGGAGATTGGAACCAGCATTCTTAGGCTTAGCAGGCAGGCGTCTTAACCACTAAGCCATCTCTCCAGCGCCCTTCATTTAGTTTTTATCATGATCACCAATAACCTCATTCCACTGAGGAACCAGTGAGGTACAGACAATGGGAATGTGTCAGAGCCCAGTGAGTTTGAGTAGAGCAGCCAGAATAACTGAGATATGGTTCTGAAGCCAATAACTCCTGTGTCAGTTTTCAAAGTCGGAAAGTAAACTGCGATCTTAAAGGCAAGAATGCACATTGTTTCCACACCAAAGCCAGGGAAAGATTGGAAGGTAGGTCACTTTCCCTATGTGGTCTATAACCCACATTTTAATTTATTTTTAAATTTTACTTATTTATTTTACTTATTAAGAGTGAGAGAAAGAGAAAGAGAGATTGAGAGAGAGAGAGAGTAAAGAGAGAATTGGCACATCAGGGCCTGCAGCCACTGTAAACTAACTCCAGCCACATGTGCCAGCTTGTGCATCTGGCTTACATGGGTACTAGGGAATTCAAAATGGATCCTAAGGCTTCATAGGCAAGTGTCTTAACCACTGAACCATCTCTCCAGGCTATAACACACAGTTTTAGTGGTGAAGTTAAGAAAAAAAAAAGAATTGTTGGGTTGGACAGATGGCTCAGCAGTTAAGATGCTCGCCTGCAAATCCTAACAACCTGAGTTCAATTCCCCAGTACCCATGTAAAGCCAGATGCACAAAGTGACTCATGCATCTGAGTTTGTTTGCCATGGCTGGATGCCCTGGTATGCCCATCCTTTCTCTCTGTCTGTCTCTCTCTCTCTTTCTCGCTGTTTGTGTCTCTCTGCTTGCAAATAAATAAATAAAATACATTTTTTAAAATAATTGTTTCCACATGACTGAATCTTGATTTCTTAATGCTATATCTATGCTTGTATTTCTTGGCCAGACTGTAGCAAGTGTCTCCTCCAGAATAAAATTTTTTTTAATCAATATATATTTTTTATTTATATTATTCTGATTTTACATTCATAGAATTGGTTCCATTGTCCTCCTCCCCTTCCTCCCACTTTCAAAGGGGCCCTCATCAATGGGGAACGTGTATCATGCAATGTGAGTTTGTTCAAGAGTTCTGGTGGATAGGCCCCAGTCTCTGTGCATAATGCCCCAACTTGTGACTCTAACAATCTTTCCGCCCCCTCTTCCGCGAGTTTCCCTGAGCCACATTGGGGTCATTTTAGTTCTGCTTCCTTGATGAGGTTTTGGGAGCCTCTGTGTCTCTGGATATCTGGCTTATGATTGGAGTTGGATGTTCTTTGTGTTTATCTCCTTCAGCCTTTTTCTGGTATTGTGATCGCCTTGAGCGCTGTATTCTTGCCCTTCCCCTGCGTTGTTCTATGGTTTCAGCTGGTGAGGTGTGGTTAGCTGATCCTCCCTTCAGATTCATTGTCCACCTGAAAAGAGATAAGCAAATTCTCCAAAGGAGGGAGAAGTTAGTACTAGATAGAAGGGATAACCATATATGTTTTGGAGGGAACTTTATATGCATTGGTTCTCTTCTAGCCCACATTTTGTGGCCTCTAGATCTTGGAGACTGAGCTCATTTTTTGTACATGGCTTTGACTTATTTCCCAGTTCCAGCAATGAGTTCCATTCCACTGAATGGATTTATTAGCCAAATCAAGAGCAGTTGGTTACCCACCATGGCTGTTTGCCACTACTGCACTTGTATGAGCATTACGTCAGATTGTTTCCTGCTGGGTATCTTAGACTGCAAGTTGTTTGGACCAATGTCAGACATTTTCCCCCAGTTGCTCGTGTAGCACCCTCTGGTACTAGACTAGCTAACTGTCTGGGGACTGACCTTCTTCCAGATTCTGGCCAGGTCTCTCCGTGTTTGGTCTCACACACGGATGCTGTCTTCGACAGTAGGGTCTTACCATTAACTTTTGGTGGGTCACCAAGTACTCTGACAGAAGTCTGTCTTTTTTGGGAAACCTTGTAGGTGTTTCAGATCAACAGCTCATTGTGGAAGTTAACCCCTTGCTGGCACTGGGAGTTATAAGTCTGCACCTAGGAAGGTGAGGGAGGAAGAAGATATATAATGTAAAAGAGAAAGTGAGTATAGAGAGGAGAGGGAGAGAGAGAGAGAGAGAGAGAGAGGGAGGGAGAGAGAGAGAAGAGAAAGAGAAGCAGGACAAGATTAAAGTTGGCCTTCATCATGTTCTCTCCAGGTTCCTGTGGTTCGAGTATTCCCTCTGTAGGCCTGCTGAAGGATCACTGTTTTAGCCTGTTGTTCAGAGTAAAGGGTTTTGTAGTATTTTTCCCTTTTGGGTCCCAATTTGTATCCCCCCCTTGTCCTCCCTCTCACCCTCTGATTCCCTCCCACCATTACCCTCCCTCCATCCCACCCTCCTTCTTGTCTCGTCCTCAGAGTGTTTATTAGGTTTGGCCACATGTCACGTGGAATCCGGTTAGGGGCGACAGATAAATGAGACCATGCAACGATTATCTTTTTGTGCTTGGGTGAGCTCACTGAGGATGATCTGTTCCATGTTTGACCATTTTTTTTCAAATTTCCTTATTTCATCTTTCCTTACTGCTATGTAGAATTCCATAGTATAGATATACCACATCTTTGTTATCCATTCATCTAGTGATGGACACCTAGGTTGATTCCAGCTCTTTGCTATTATGAATTGAGCAGCTATAAACATGGTTGAGCAAATGTTTCTGATCTGAGGCTTGGGGCCTTTAGGATAAATGCCCAATAAGGGAATAACTGGATCCATTGGTAAGTCTATGGTCATCCTTTTCAATAGTCTCCATATAGCTGTCCATAGTGGTTGAACCATTTTACATTCCCACCAACAGTGAAGACTTGTTCCTATTTCTCCACAGCCTCTCCAGCATTTGTTTTCATTGTTTTTTTTTAATGTTAGCCATCCTTACTGGGGTAAGGTGGAATCTCATAGTTGTTTTAATTTGCATTTCCCTGATGATTAGGGATGTTGAACATTTTCTTAAATGTGTGTTTGCTATTTGTATTTCTTCCTCTGAGAACTCCCTGTGCAGTTCTCTGCCCCACTTTGTGAGTGGGTTGTTTGGTGATTTATTGTTTAGGTTTTGGAGTTCTTTGTAGATTCTAGAAATTAGGCCTTTGTCAGTTGTATAGCTGGTGAAAATTTTCTCCCATTCTGTGGGTATTCTGCTGGCTTTGGTTATTATATTTTTGTCAGTGAAAAAGCTTTTCAGCTTCATGAGATCCCAATGGTTGAGTGATTGTTTAATTTCCTGAGCTGCTGAGGTTTTGTTCAGGAAATCTTTTCCCACTCCTATATCATGGAAGGTTCCTCCTATTTTTTCTTCCAGTAGTAGCAGAGTTTCTGGTTTTATATTAAGGTCTTTTATCCATTTGGACTTAATTTTTGTGCATGGAGAGATGTGGGTCGAGTTTCATTTTCCTACATATGGTTGTCCAGTTTGTCCAGCACCATTTGTTGAAGATGCTGTCCTTTTTCCATTCTACATTGCTAGGGCCTTTGTCAAATATCAAGTAGCTGTAGTTTCTTGACCCAAAGTCTGGGTCTTCAATTCTGTTCCATTGGTCTATCTTCCTGTTTTTGTGCCAGTACCAGATTGTTTTTATTACAATGGCTTTGTAGTATAACTTTAGATCAGGTATGGTGATGCCTCCAGAGGTGTTTCTTTTGCTGAGGATGAGCTTGGATATCCGAGGCCTTCTGCCTTTCCATATGAATTTTGAGATACTTTTTTCTATCTCATTGAAGAAGGAAGTTGGGATTTTTATCGGCATTGCATTGAATCTATAAAGGGTTTTTGGTAAAATTGCCATTTTCACAATGTTAATTCTACCAATCCAGGAGCATGGGAGGTCTTTCCATTTCTGTAGGACCTCCTCAATTTCATTTTTGAGAGATTTTATGTTTTCATTGTATAGGTCTTTCACTTCCTTAGTTAATGTTATTCCAAGGTATTTTATTTTCTTTGTTGCAATTGAAAATGAGACGATGTTAGTTATTTCTTTTTCTGTCTCTTTGTCCTTTGCATACAAAAAGGCTACTGATTTCTGTGCATTGATTTTGTATCCTGCTACTTTGCTGAAGGTGCTAATCACCTTTAAGAGTTTTGGGATGGAAGTTCTCGGGTCACTTATGTATAGAATCATGTCATCTGCGAATAGGGCTAACTTAACTTCTTCCTTTCCAATTTGTATCCCTTTGATTTCTTTCTCCTGTCTTATTGCTTGAGCTAATACTTCTAGCACTATGTTGAAGAACAGAGGTGAGAGTGGACACCCCTGCCTTGTTCCTGACCTCAATGGGAATTCCTTCAGTCTCTCCCCATTAAGAATTACTTGGGCTTTAGGTGCTTTATATATAGCCTTTATTATGTTGAGATGAGGGCCGTCCATACCTATTCTCTCCAATGTTTTGATTATGAAGTGATGTTGTATTTTGTCCAAGGCCTTTTCTGCATCTATCGAAATGACCATGTGGTTTTTGTGTTTCAGCTTGTTTATGTGGTGTATTACATTGACAGATTTCCGTATGTTGAACCACCCCTGCGTTCCAGGGATGAAGCCTACTTGATCAAGGTGGATAATGCTTTTGATGTACTGTTGAATTCGGTTTGCAAGAATTTTGTTGAGGATCTTTGCGTCTATGTTCATCAGAGAAATGGGCCTATAATTTTCCTTTCTTGTGGCATCCCTTCCTGGTTTTGGAATTAGGGTGATACTAGCTTCATAAAAAGAGTTAGGGATCTCTCCCTGTTCTCCTATTGTGTGGCAGAGTTTGAGAAGAATTGGTTTCAGTTCTTCCATGAAGGTTTGGTAGAATTCTGCTGAGAAACCATCTGGTCCTGGACTCTTCTTTTTGGGGAGGTGTTTGATTACCTCTTCTATCTCAAAGGGTGTGATGGGTTTGTTTAGGAAATTAATCTGCTCTGGGCTTAGCTTTGGTAGGTGGTATGTGTCTAGGAATTCATCCATTTCCTCCATATTTTCCTGTTTTATGGAGTAGAGGTTTTTAAAATAAGTCCTAATAACTCTTCCTATTTTGCTCATGTCTGTTGTGATCTCTCCCTTTTCATTTCTAATTTTGTTGATTTGAAGTTTTTCTTTTTTCCGCTTGATCAAATTGGCCAGGGGTGTATCAATCTTGTTAATTTTTTCAAAGAACCAGCTCTTCGTTTCATCAATTTTCTTAATTGTCCTCTTAGTTTCCAATTCATTAATTTCTGCTCTGATTTTAATTATTTCTTTCCATCTGGAAATTTTTGGGTTGGCTTCTTCTAGCCTTTCCAATGCTTTTAGGTGAATGGTCAGGTTATTGATTTGGGATCTTTCTATTTTTCTTATGATGGCATTTAGTGCTATGATTTTTCCCCTAAGGACTGCCTTCATTGTGTCCCACAAGTTTTGGTATGATGTGTTCTCATTGTCATTGAGTTCTAGAAATTTTGCAATTTCATTCTTTATTTCATCCACAACCCATTTGTTGTTTAAAAGTGTGTTGTTCAATTTCCAGGAGGTAGAGGATTCCTGGTGTACTTTTTGTTGTTAATTTCTAGCATTACAGCATTGTGGTCTGATATCATGCAGGAAATTACATCAATTTTCTTGAAAGTATGGAGGCAGGCTTTGTGGCCCAGTACATGATCTATTTTAGAGAAGGTTCCATGTGCTGCTGAGAAGAATGTGTAATCTGTAGATTTTGGGTGGAATGTTCTATATATGTCTGTTAGGTCTAGTTGCTCTATGGTGTTGTTGAGCTCTCTTACTTCTCTATTAATTTTCTGTTTGGATGAACTATCCATTGTTGATAGTGGAGTGTTGAAGTCCCCGACTATGATGGTGTTGGTGTTTATTTCTGTTTTGTTGCCAAGTAGATTTTGCTTTATGAATTGTGGTGCACCTGTGTTTGGTGCATAAATATTGATGATTGTGATGTCCTCTTGTTGGATTGTTCCCTTGATAAGTAAGAAGTGGCCTTCTTTGTTTTTCTTTTTGGTTACTTTTGGTTTGAAGTCTATTTTATCTGATATAAGTATAGCTACACCTGCTTTTTTCGTGTTTGTGTTTGCTTGGAATATCATTTTCCACCCTTTCACCCTAAGGAGGTGTCTGTCTTTAGTGGTGAGGTGGGTTTCTTGAAGACAGCAGATTGAGGGGTCCAGTTTTCTGATCCACCCTGTTAGCTTATGTCTTTTTATGGCTGAATTGAGGCCACTAATGTTCAGAGATATTAGTTTGAGGTTTGATTTAATACCAGCCATATTGTAGTGGGTTGTGGTCTTTGTGGTTTTTTTTTTTTTTTTTGGAGGGCTAAGAGGTTAATGTGGACTGCTTCTTGAGGGCTCTTGAGATTGGTTATTTGTTTCTTCTGTGTGAAGAATTCCCTGAAGTACTTTCTGTAGGTTTGGCTTTGTGTTCATATATTTGTAGAGATGAGTTTTATCATGGAATGTTTTTCTTTCACCATCTATTATGAGGGATACTTTTGCTGGATAGAGTAGTTGTGGCTGGAAACCATGGGTTATTAGAGTTTTCAGTGTTCCATTCCAGGCCCTTCTGGCTTTTAGGGTTTCCATTGAGAAATCTGAGGTAATTCTAATGGGGTTCCCTTTATATGTTATGTGTTGTTTTTCCCTGGCTGCTTTTAGGATTTTCTCTTTGTGCTTGATATTTAGAGTCTTAAAGATAATGTGTCTCGGAGAATTTCTCCTTTGGTCCAGTCTGTTTGGAGTTCTTGTAGCTTCTTTAGCTTGATGGGATTTTCTCTTGAGAGAGTGGGAAAGTTTTCTTCAATTATTTTGTTCAATAAGCTTTCCAATCCTTTAGTCTGTGTTTCTTCCCCCTCTGGTATGCCCATGATCCTAATGTTTGGACGCTTCAGGGTATCCCACATTTCCCTCATGTTCTGTTCACAATAATTTTTGAACTTGTTGAAGTTTCTGGATTCACGAACTGTTTCTTCTGTTTTGTCTTCCAGTTCTGAGTTTCTATCCTCTACTTGGCTGACTCTATTCTTAAGAGCTTCTATAGAGTTTTGGGTTTGTTCAATTTGGTTCATATTTTCTACTGTTTTTTTTTTATGTATAGTTTCCATCCCTCTGTCTAGTTCCCTTTTCACGTCATTTTCTGACCTTCTTAATGCTTCTTGGAGTTCATCCTTGCATTTTTTTATGTCTTCATTGAACTTAGCCATCTGGTTATTGAAGACTTCTTTTTTTTTCACTCTCCTTCAGCTCATTTAACTGTTTTTTGAACCCTTCCTGGTTCTTTTCTATTAGGTCTAACCTAGCAAGGATAACATTCATACAATTATTGGCTCTTTGCTGACTTTCTGAGAGTTGTGCTATTTGCTTGGCCAGGGTTGCATAGCTTGTCTCTTCGTTTTGGGGTTCTGATTCTAATGTCTCTTCTATGATTTGCTTCGAGACATCCAATGTAGGACTGGATAGTGTAGCTTGATTTACTTGTATCTGGTTTTTCATGCTCTTCCTTTTTTGCTGTGATCTGCGCATCACACCAGTTCAGAGACACTGGCTCAGTGGGATCTGTCTTGCGATGGCACAGGGAATGGGTGGGGCTTGACCTGAGGTGTGGCTGCACAGGTTCCAGGCAGGTGATATGGTTCCACAGGCCCAGAGCACCTGCCTGTGATGGTGCTCCGGGGCTCTGGCCGGGGAGCCAGAAGTGGGATAAATATGTCTTGCTCAGCGGATCCATAGACCCAAGGGCCTGGCTGCCATGGCAAGCTCAGGGACTCTGGCCAGGGAGCAGGAAGTGGGACGAATCTGTCTCACTCAGCAGATCCACAGACTCAGGCACCCCACTGCAATGCTCACTCAGGGGCTTTGGCCAGGGAGCAGGAAGTGGGATGTATCTGTCTCACTCATTGGATCCATAGCCCCAGACACCTAACTGTATTGCCATGCCCGGGGGCTCTGGCCGGGAGCAGGAAGTGGGACGAATATGTTTCACTTGGCAGATCCACAGACCCAAACTCCCAGCTGCCTTGGCTCACCTAGGGGCTCTGGCTGGGAGCAGGAAGTGGGACGAATCTGTATCACTGTGCCACTGTGTGGGACCACAGCCCCAGGCACCTAACTGTATTGCTGTGCCCAGGGGCTCTGTCTGGGGAGCAGGAAGTGGGATGAATCCATCTCACTGTGAGGACCCAGGCACCTAAGTGTATTGGCACAACCCAGGGGCTCTGGCTGGGAGCAGGAAGTGGGATGAATCTGTCTCACTCTGTGGACCCAGGCACCTAACTGTATTGGCGCACCCAGGGGCTCTGGCCGGGAGCAGGAAGTGGGATGAAACTGTCTCACTCTGTGGACCCAGGCACCTAACTGTACTGGCACGCCCAGGGGCTCTGGCCGGGAGCAGGAAGTGGGACGACACTGTCTCACTCTGTGGACCCTGGCACCTAACTGTATTGGCACACCCAGGGGCTCTGGCTGGGAGCAGGAAGTGGGACGAAACTGTCTCACTCTGTGGACCCAGGCACCTAACTGTATTGGTGCGCCCAGGGGCTCTGGCAGGGGGCTCTGGCAGGAAGTGGGGACGAATCTGTCTCACTCTGTGGACCCAGGCACCTAAAGGCACCCTAACTGTATTGGCGCACCCAGGGGCTCTGGCCGGGAGCAGGAAGTGGGATGAATCTGTCTCACTCTGGACCCAGGCGCCCTAACTGTATTGGCGCCCAGGGCTCTGGCTGGGGAACAGGAAGTGGGACGAATCACTGTCTGGACACAGGCACTCAACTGTATTGGACCCAGGGAGCGCCCCTAACTGTGTTGGTGCACCTAACTGGGCCCCAGGGCTGGGCCAGGTCAGGAAGTGGATGAAACTGTCTCACTCTGTGGACCCAGGAACCTAACTGTATTGGCGCACCCAGGGCTCTGGCCAGGGGTCAGGAAGTGGGAAGAATCTGTCTCACTCTGTGGACCCAGGCACCTAAGTGTATTGGCACGCCCAGGGCTCTGTGGTTGGGAGCAGGAAGTGGGACGTAAACTGTCTCCACTCTGTGGACCAAGGCACCCTAATTGGCGTGCCAGGGGCTCTGGCCAGGATCAGGAAGTGGACGAATCTCCCACTCTGTGACCCAGGCACCTAACTGTATTGGTGTGCCCAGGGCTCTGCCTGGGAACAGGAAGTGGGACAAACTGTCTCCACCTCAGGACCCAGGCAATCTAATCAGCTGGCGCCCAGGGGCCTCCTGGTCAGAGCAGGAAGTGACCTAAACTGTCTCTACCTCTGTGATCCCAGGCACCTAACTGTATTGGCGTGCCCAGGGCCTCTGGCAGGGTCAGAAGTGGGACGAAACTGTCTCACTGTGGACCCAGGCACCTAACTGTATTGGCACATCCAGGCTCTGCCAGGGGAGCAGGAAGTGGGAAAACTGTCTCACCTCTGTGGACCCAGGCACCTAACTTGTATTGGCACGCCCAGGGGCTCTGGCTGGGCAGCAGGAAGTGCACACAAACTGTCAAACCTCTTGTGGACCCAGGCACCTAACTGTATTGGCACGCCCAGGGGCTCTGGCCGACTGGCCGAAATGGGACGAATCTGTCTCACTCTGTGGACCCAGGTGCTAACTCATTGGCGCGCCCAGGCCTGGCTGGGAGTCAGCAAGGGACTTTTTAAAAGTGTCTCACGTCAGGACCCAGGCACCTAACTGTATTGGTGCACCCAGAGGATATGGCCTGGTCAGGAAGTGGGACGAATCTGTCTCACTCTGTGACCCAGGCACCTAATCACTGTACTGGCACACCCAGGGGCTCTGGTCGATCAGGAAGTGGGATGAATCTGTCTCACCTGTGGATCCAGGCACCTAACTGTATTGGTGCACCCAGGGGCTCTGGCCTGGGAGCAGGAAGTGGGATGAATCTGTCTCACCCTGTGGACCCAGGCACCTAACTGGCATTGGTGCGCCCAGGGCTCTGGGCGGGGGGAGCAGGGGACTAAAACTGTCTCACCTGTGGACCCAGGGCCTAATCTTGTACCATGGCCCGAGTCTCACTCTGTGACCCAGGGTCAGGAAGCCGGGATGAACTAAACTGTCTCACTCTGTGGACCCAGGCACCTAACTACTACGCCAGGCTCTGGCCGGGAGCAGGAAGTGACCTAATCTGTCTCCACTCTGTGGACCCAGGCACCCACCCATTGGCGCCCAGGGGCTCTGGCCGGGGAACAGGAAGTGGGACGAAAACTGTCTGACCCCAGACACAGGCACTCCAACCGCAGCTGGCGTGCCCAGGGCTCTGGCCGGGAGCAGGAAGTGACCTAATCTGTCTCACTCTGTGCACACAGGCACCTAACTGCACTGGCACACCCAGGGGCTCTGGCCGACCTTTCAGGAAGTGGGACGAATCTGTCTCACTCTGTGGACCCAGGCACCTAACTGTACAGGCACCCAGGGCTCTGGCTGGGGAGCAGGAAGTGGACGAATCTGTCTCACTCTGTGACCCAGGCATCTAACTGTATTGGCGCGCCCAGGGGCTCTGGCTGGGGGAGCAGGAAGTGGGACTAAACTGTCTCAATCTGTGGACCCAGGCGCCTAACTGTATTGGTGCGCCTAGGCTCTGGGCCGGGACGAGACGAATCTGTCTCACCTCTGTGGACCCAGGCACCTAACTGTATTGGCGCGCCCAGGGGCTCTGGCTGGGGAGCAGGGGACTGAAACTGTTCACTCTGTGACCCAGGCACCTAACTGTATTGGCATGCCCAGGCTTCTGGCCGGAGCAGGAAGTGGATTTGGGGTCTCACCTGTGGACCCAGGCACCTAACTGTATTGGCGCCCAGGGCTCTGGGCTGGGGAACAGGAAGTGATCGAAACTGTCCCTTACTTGCACACAGGCACCCAATCAGTATTGGCGTGCCCAGGGGCTCTGGGCCGAGCAGGAAGTGGGACGAAACTGTCTCACAGTGGACCCAGGCACCTAACTGGGGCCACACCCAGGGGCTCTGGCCGGGCTCAGTAAGTGGGACGAAAACTGTCCCCACTCTGTGGACCCAGGCACTCCAACTGTATTGGCGCGCCCAGGGCTCTGGCCAGACCAGGGAAGTGGACGAATCTGTCTCACCTCTGTGGACCCAGGCACCCACTGTATTGGCGCACCCAGGGGCTCTGGCTGGGGAAAAGGAAGGGGACGAACTGTCTCACCTCTGGATCCAGGCACCTAACTGGGTATTGGCGTGTCAGGCTCTGGCCAGGATCAGGAAGTGGGATGAATCTGTCTCACTATGTGGACCCAGGCACCTAACAGGCTGCGTGCCTAGGGCTGGGCTGGGGAACAGGGAAGTTGGACGAAACTGTCTCCACTCTGTGGGACCCAGCTCCCAGGCACCTAACTGTATTGCTGCCCAGGGGCTCTGGCCGATCAGGGAAGCGGGAGAAACTGTCTCACCTGTGGACCCAGGCACCCAACTGTGGCAGCCTTGGCGTGCTCCAGGGCCTCTGGCAGGGGTCAGGAAGTGGCCAACTGTCTCTGGCTGGGACCCAGGCACCTAACTGTATTGCACATTCCAGGGTCAATGGGAGCAGGGAAGTGGTGAAACTGTCTCACTCTCTGTGACCCAGGCACTAATTGTATTGGCGCGCCTCAGGGCTCTGATCTGAGCAGCAGGAAGTGGGACAAATCTGCCTCACTGTGTGGGACCCAGCCCCAACTGTATTGCAGCTGCTGTACTCTAGGGATCTGGCTGGGGAGCAGGAAGTGGGATGGAAACTGTCTCTACTATGTGGACCCAGGCACCTAACTGTATTGGCGTGCACCCCAGGCTCTGGTTGAGTAGGAAGGGACAAACCTGTCTCATTGCAAGTGTGAATTAACAGCCCCAGGCACCAACTGCATTGCTGCGCCCAGGGACTCTGGCTGGGTGGGAGCAGGAAGGGGGATTGGAATCTGAGTCCCACTGTGCTACTGTGCAGGGACCAAGGTTCCCAGGTACCTAATCAGGTTGTTTCTAAGGGCTCTGGGCTGGGGAGCAGGAAGTGGGATGAATCTGTCCTTACTGTGCCATTGTGCAGTGACCTCACAGCCCCAGGCACCTAATTGTATTGGTGCGCCTCAAGGGCTCTGGCTGGGAGTAGAAGTGATGGACTTGTCTCACTGTGCTATCAGGTGGGACTACAGCCCCAGGTGCACTCTAACTGTATTACATGTGCCTAGGCTCTGGCTGGGAGCAGGAAGTGGGATGAATCTGTCTCACTCTGTGGACCCAGGCACCTAACTGTATTGCTGTGCCCAGGGGCTCTGGCTGGGAGCAGGAAGTGGGGCGAATATGTCTCACTTGGCAGATCCCACAGACTCAGGCACCCAGCTGCAATGCTCACCTGGGGCTCTGGCTGGGAGCAGGAAGTGGGATGTATCTGTATCACTCATTGGATGGGACCATAGCCCCAGGCACTAACTGTATTGCCATGCCCAGGGGCTCTGGTGGGAGCAGGAAGTGGGATGAATCCATCTCACTCATTGGAGGACCCAACACCTAGCTGCCTTGGCTCACCAAGGGGCTCTGGCTGGGGCAGGAAGTGGGATGAATCTGTCACTGTGCCACTGTGTGGCCCCAGGCACCTAACTGTATTGGCTCACCCAGGGGCTCTGTCTGGGGGCAGGAAGTGGGATGAATCTGTCTCACTGTGTGGACCACAGGCACCTAACTTGCTGTAGTACACAACCCAGGGGCTCTGGCTGGGAGCAGGAAGTGGGATGAATCTGTCTCACTCTGTGGACCCAGGCACCTAACTGTATTAGCACGCCCAGGGCTCTGGCTGGGAGCAGGAAGTGGGGATGAAACTGTCTCACTCTGTGGATCCAGGCACCTAACTGTATTTGGCGTGCGCCCAGGGGCTCTGGCCGGGAGCAGGAAGTGGGATGAAACTGTCTCACTCTGTGGACCCAGGCACCCTAACTGTATTAGCACACCCAGGGGCTCTGGCCTGGGAAGCAGGAAGTGGATCTGAAATCTGTCTCACTCAGCAGATCCACAGACCCAGGCACCTAACTGCAATGCTCATGCCAGGGGCTCTGGCCGGGGAGCAGGAAGTGGGGATGAATCTGTCTCACTCTGTGGATCCCAGGCACCTAACTGTATTGGCACGCCAAGGGCTCTGGCAGGAGCAGGAAGTG
This sequence comes from Orientallactaga sibirica, assembly GCA_036365145.1. Taxonomy (NCBI): domain Eukaryota; kingdom Metazoa; phylum Chordata; class Mammalia; order Rodentia; family Dipodidae; genus Orientallactaga; species Orientallactaga sibirica. Next base: position 62,003,263 of record JAEOAD010000001.1, read on the forward strand.
GGACGAAACAAAGCTCACTCTGTGGATCCAGGCACCTAACCAAACCCAGCTGCCTTGGCCCCGGGGCTCCCTGGGAGCAGGAAGTGGGATGAATCTGTCTCACTCTGTAACCCAGGCACCTAACTGTATTGCTGTGCCCAGGGGCTCTGGCTGGGGAGCAGGAAGTGGGGCCATCAATCTGGCTCACTGTGAGGACCCATTTCTGGGGCCATGTATTGTTTTAAACTCAGGGGCTCTGGCCTTTTCTTTCAGTGAAGTGGATGAATCTGTTCAGGCTGTGGACCCAGGCACCCCAACTGTATTGGCGCATATTGGGGCTCTGGCCGCTCTTTGGAAGTGGGATGAATTTCATCTCACCCTGTAAAGATAATTCCAGGCACCTAAGTATTCTTCTCAGGGGCTTTGGGGGAGGCAAGGTTTAGGTAGCTGCCATCTGATTTTTCAGACCCTGAATAAATAACTGTAACCCCACACTGGGGGCTCTTGGGAGCAAAGTCAGAAACTTGTTTTACTAGATGAATACTGCAGCTTTAAATTAATTCCTTTATCTTTAAGAATCTTAACTAATCTTTGCCAAGGTGGATGGCAAAGGCAGATTGTCTTGTTTTCTTGATCATTTCCCAGGCTGGATAATTCCTTGCAATTATTATTTATTTCTTTTATTTAGGTATCTGTCTCACTCAGCAGATCCACAGACTCAGGCACCCCACTGCAATGGCTCACTCAGGGGCTTTGGCCAGGGAGCAGGAAGTGGGATGTATCTGTCTCACTCATTGGATCCACAGCCCCAGACACCTAACTGTATTGTCACGCCTGGGGGCTCTGGCCGGGAGCAGGAAGTGGGACGAATATGTTTCACTTGGCAGATCCACAGACCCAAACTCCCAGCTGCCTTGGCTCACCTAGGGGCTCTGGCTGGGAGCAGGAAGTGGGACGAATCTGTATCACTGTGCCACTGTGTGGGACCACAGACCCAGGCACCTAACTGTATTGCTGTGCCCAGGGGCTCTGGCTGTGGAGCAGGAAGTGGGATGAATCTGTCTCACTGTGCAGACCCAGGCACCTAACTGTATTGGTGTGCCCAGGGGTTCTGGCCAGGAGCAGGAAGTGGGACAAAACTGTCTCACTGTGCCACTGTGAGGGACCACAGCCCCAGGCACCTAACTGTATTGCTGTGCCCAGGGGCTCTGGCTGGGGAGCAGGAAGTGGGATGAATCCGTTTCACTGTGAGGACCCAGGCACCTAAGTGTATTGGCACACCCAGGGGCTCTGGCTGGGAGCAGGAAGTGGGACGAATCTGTCTCACTCTGTGGACCCAGGCACCTAACTGTATTGGCGCGCCCAGGGGCTCTGGCCGGGAGCAGGAAGTGGGATGAAACTGTCTCACTCTGTGGACCCAGGCACCTAACTGTACTGGCACGCCCAGGGGCTCTGTTTTGGGAGCAGGAAGTGGGACAACACTGTCTCACTCTGTGGACCCTGGCACCTAACTGTATTGGCACACCCAGGGGCTCTGGCTGGGAGCAGGAAGTGGGACAGAAACTGTCTCACCTCTGTGGACCCAGGCACCTAACTGTATTGGTGCGCCCAGGGGCTCTGGCTGGGAGCAGGAAGTGGGGCTTGGGAATCTGTCTCACTGCAAATGGACCCAGGCACCTAACTGCAAATTGGCGCCCAGGGCTCTGGCCTGGGAAGTGGGGCGGATCTAGCTCACTTGGTGGGTCCACAGACCTGGGGACCTGGCTGAATCACCAATGGTGCCAATGGTGCTCCGTGTCTGGCTGGCCAGGGGGCCTCAGTCAGGTCCAGCAGGACCTTTCAGGCAGTGGCGCCTGCCTGCCAGAGCTTGGGAATCAGTGGTTTCTTGTTTTATATTGCAAATCCACCCCCATTATCTGGAAAATTTAATAAAAAATAGTCTCTTAGTGGAAATCACCCTTTGCACAAAAGGTTCCTTTAACCTTAAGTATTCTTCTCTTTTATTTCCCATGAAGTGAGGCAAGGTTAGGTAGCTGCCATCTTGACCGGAAGTCCCAGAATAAAATTTCCTTGCCACACTATTTACTCTTTTAAAGTCATTTCAGTTAGAGACCAAGAAATAAATTAATTCAGGTTGAATCACCACAATGTCCATGCCAAAGGTGGATGGCAAAGGCTTATTTAATTATTGTTTAGCTGATCATTTCAAATAAGCTGGATAATTCAATGCATAGTTATTATTTATTTATTTTGGTTTATGTTCTATAGTTGGTTTGATGTGAGATGCTTTGCTGATTTCTTAGGCATTTATTAGTGTCAATAACTCTAGCACCATTATATCTAATTCTTATAGAAATCCGAGTGGCAGATGAAGGTCTTGTTTTACTGCTGCAATACTGCAGCTTAGAAAAGGCAATCATTATCTTTGAGGAAATTTAACTAATAAGGAATAGTCTCTTAGTGGAAATCAGATCTGTAGTCTGTGCACCATTCTACTGTTACATCATATTAAACTTAGCAAATATTTATAAATGTCTTTCCTGGTCCATGGCTAGCAATAGTTCATGATGGTTGTAGAGAAAAATGTCATGGCTAATCCTTAATCTTGTTCACTAAATGCAATCTTCTGATTTATGCCAAAATTATGCCTATAAATTGAACATAAAATTATCACTCTGGAATGTACTATAGTACCAAAATATATAACTGTGGTATTTGAATATATGTCCCCCAATATATTCAGTATTTTATTAGTTATAGTTTGCATCTGCAATCACCTTGCTAGAGGCAATGTCACTGGGGGCTAGTCTTAAGGTGTTGATGGTGGGTTTGAGATTCCATTGTAAAGATATATGCAAAGTGTGCCTAGCAGAAGTTCCTGAAGTGTGCTGTGTGACTTTTTGGCTGTAGTTTTGTTCAGTGTGCTGTGTGGATGGTTGGCTTTTCTCTCTCTCTGCTTGGCCCTGTGGAGAGCAGGCCAGCTTCTTCTGCCATTATTGGAACTTCCCCTGGATCTGTAAGCTTCAATAAATAATATCCCTTCCTCCATAACTGTGCCTGATCTGGAAGTTCATCTCAGCAAACCTGAAGCTGTCTGCTACAATAACATAAAGGACTTGAGAGAGGTATTAGAAAGTTATCTATAGAATTAGTAAAATTAACAATGGTAAGATGAGATGAAAATTACAGGAAATCATTTATAGGCCTGAAGCTCTCCCAAATGTCCCTTTTTGTGAGGAGGCGGGAACCAAGCAAGCCCCCCCAGATAGAGGATTTCAGAATATTGATGTGGGTTAAATATGGTGCCAAGAACATACTGCCCCCTATGGAGGATAATTGGGTGGAGACTAAATGATACATGTCTTCTCTGCTGACCCAGGAAGCCCATCAGATCTGTCTCCCTCTCTTTCTCTCTCTTGCAAGAGTATATGTATATGAAATAGAGAGATAATCAAAATTATATTCTGACAACATGACCTTTTTTACAATTACAGTGTTGCAATTAGTTTAATATTTTCTTTCATTGTGCCATTATTACTTAATGAAAAGGAATGCAAAACCAAAAAATATTGAAACACAGAATCTGGTGGTAAACATGCATATCAACTAAATAATCCTTTGGAGCTGGAAATGCCATTTTAGGTATACTGATATATGATGGACTTCAAACATACTTTTGATGAACAAAATTCAGTTGATCTGATGTGTCACAACATCAAAGAATATACGTAAAGATATGTAATATGAGACAAACATAAATTTGTGACAATGGAAAGTTGTCCGGACCCTTGGGTAATATAAAAAAAAAGGTATGCAGTGTGGTGACCCTTTTTCTGGCACAATGGGGCAGGCCTGGTCAATCAGCCAGACTGTCCACTGGAAAGATGGCAGAAGACAACAGGATGTGTCTTTCTGTAAAAGTGGCGTTCCTGCCAAAAACGTCCGTCCAGCCACTGACTCAGTGACCAGCCTTGCTGAAGAGGATTACAGCCCCACACTACATATGGGACTTTAAACTTATTTCCCCCACCGGCCACTGACTCAGCGACCAGCCTTCTGATGATGCCAGATCCCTCAGACATGCCGGGACTGTCATTTCCCCCACCAGCCACTGTCAGCAACCAGCCTTGCTGGAAGATGATGCCAGACCCCTCAGACTACATATGGGACTTTAAACTTACCCCACCACCTAGCTATAAACCCAACTCTGTGCACTTCAGGTTTGCTGAGATGAACTTCCAGACCAGGCACAGTTATGGAGGAAGGGATATTATTTATTGAAGCTTACAGATCCAGGGAAGTTCCAACTCGGCCTGCTCTTCACAGGGCCAAGCAGAGAGAGCAAAAGCCAACCAGCCACCACAGCACACAGAGCAAAACTACAGCCAAAGGTTCAGCACACTTCAGAACCCTGCTAGGAACTCCTCCTGAGCATTGGCATATCTTTACAATGGAATCTTAAACCCACCATTAACATCTTAAGACCAGCCCCCAGTGAATTGCCTCCAGCAAGGTGATTGCAGATACAAACTATAACTAATAAAACAGTGAATATCTGGGGCATATACAGGGATTGAGCTGCCACCTCTGACACTCAATGCTACCGGACTATGATGCTAGGGAGAACACCCCAATCCGTGACCCCCCTCTTCAGGCTCCCAGTTGGCATCTGGGACTGTTCACATGCCCAGAGCCACGCCCACGTGGCCCTTCCATGAGCAGGCAACAGCCTCATATGTTTGGTACAGACAGGTCTAGCCCCTAGCCAGCCCTCATGCTAAAAGCCATACCAGGCCATACCCCCGGGTTTTCTCACCAGGATGGCAGCCAGCCCATCGGGTAAGATTCCATGAGATGGGGCAACCTAAGACAGGCACTGTCACATGTGATGATCCCTTGGGGCCTGGGTTCAACCATGGCTTTCCAAAAGCCATACCAGGTCATCTTCGGGTTTGGTCACCTAGGTGGCATTTGGCCCATGACGGGGGTAAGCCTGAGATGGAACAACCTAAGACAGGCACTGTACGTATGATGATCCCTTGGGGCCTGGGTTCAACAATTGTTTGACAACAAACCATTTCAGGGTTGCCAATAATAAAAACAAAAAGGAGGACATAAGGCACACAGGCCTGGTCCTAGCCAGACCACATGGCAGAAGACAACAGGAAGTGGATTCTGTAAAAATGGCCTGCAGGCGTGATGTGACAACAGTTACAGCCCCATGCCGAGAAGCCCACGAGATGTTCTGTCCACAAGACAAGCTGTCATTGGTCCCAAAAGGGGACCATCCCTATTAACAGCCCTTAAAACCCATGCACTTCTGAATCAGCTGGGATTCCCAGCATTCAGGACTTGTGGTCTTGCATGACTTATCCTCTAGAGACCCTATCTGAGCTGGCCTTGGGGGGACCCCAACAGATAATAATATATAATTAATCATCATGCTGCTTAGAATCCAGCACTTGGGAGGTGGATGTAGAGGACGAAGAGTTGAAGACAATACTCAGAGACAGTGAGTTTAGACCAGCCTGGGCTACATAAGATGCTATCTCTATAAGCCAATAAACAGATAAATAAATAAATAAATAGTATCAGGAATAATTTACAATCACTTTAGTTCTCTAAAATTGGATCCTAAGGTAGTAACTGTAATGTATTTTTTTTTTTCTTGCTGAGTATCTTAGAACATGAACCAAATGGAAGTTCTATATGCTTTAAGTTTTAATAACAAATCCCTTCCGAGAGTAAACAAGCCATTCCAGAGGATATAAACAGAAACATTAACTTCTACCACTCTAAGATAGATAGAGTTAACATTGGAAAGACTGAAAGTATGAGATATATGTGATTTTTCCAGTGACCCAAGTAGAAAAGTTAACCAACAGACATTATATATATATATATATATTCCCAGAAACAAACTATGAAGAGAAAACAATAGTGAAACGAATACACAAATAAGTAAACCACCTTGTACAGCTGAGAGAATAGATATTGAGCTTTGAACTATACTGACTCAAATTGAGAACTAACTGTATGTTTCAGCTAGTAGAAATACAAACCCATTGTTTAGCCAAATCTTACAGTAAAAGTTCAGGGATGTTCAGTGCAATGGGAATAAAAAAAGAAAAAGAAAACTCAACACTTTTTTTTTTTTTAACAAAAATTAAAATCCTTGAAAATAAGGACCAGCTTGCAATATTTTGCCTTGAAAATGGACTTTGAGCATTGAACAATCTTTAAATATTTCAAAAGATAGTCTCAAGGTGGCATCAAACTCATGAAGATCCTCCTACCTGTGTCTCCTGAGTGTGGGACTAAAGGCATGCACCACCACATCTGGTTTTGGAAAGGTTTTATATTATGACTTAAACACTAGAAACCAAAGTGTATCAAAGGGTTAATTTCTAGAATGTATAAAGAACTACTAAACCTAACTAGCAAGAAATCAAACAAACCAGTGAATAAATAGGTTAACACAGTGATAATGGAACTTTTCAAGATAATGTGATGCAAAAGAAAACTGTAATAGATAATGGGGACTCAAAAAAAATTGTTCAATTCTAGCTAGCAGGGATGTTACATAAAATAAATATTTTGATGGAATCCCATTTCACATCAAAGTCAGAATAGAAATCACTGAAAAGAAAACAACAATGTTGATGTAGAAAAATAAAGAGTCATTACTATCTTTTCTTATTATTAAGTTTTTTAGTCTCACTGTTGCTACCTGGAAAGTACTATGTAGTCTCAGGATGATAATTAATGGTCAAATCTAAAAAGAGCTCTAACTATAGCTTTTAGCATTTTTTTAACATGATTGGCTAATTTGAACAGCAACTGTACTTGTGTTTTTTTGATTGGTCTTAAGGTTTTGGGGGCCAGGTCTAGGGGAATTTCAGGCTGAAGAGGTAATCTCCTAATGTGATTGGCTAAGCAAGCAGCAATTACGTTTGTACATATTCAGCCCCCAGAGCTCGCACCTCCTGGAAATTGAAACTTTGGCCTAGTTAGAACAGTATCTTACTGATCCTATCATGGCATCAGTTTGGTCCCTTCAATCCTCCTAACTTTGCCTCCTGAGTGCTGGGATTAAAGGCGTGTACCACCATGCCCAGCCCAACTGGTTTTTTGACAGAATTTAAAGCAACTTAATAAGAAAAATCAAGTGTTTCCAACCAGCAACAAGGATACTGGAGCAAATAAAAGCCCTTGACTTAAGTAATGCACTGAAAAAACATTAACTTAGAATGGATCAAAACTTGAACAAAAGCAGACATATAGACTAATTGATAGTCTTAGGACTCAGAAATAAATCACACAGCTTTGTCCACCTAATCCTTGATAAGTCAGCCAAAATATTCACTGGAAGAAAGTCAGCCTATTCAACAAATGGTACTGACCAAACTGATGTCCATTTGCAGGAGAATGAAACTAGATCCACATCTTTCACCCTTATTGCTGTCAATACAAAGAGGAACCTTTAACCTAAAACCCCCTAACTTAAAACCTGAAATGCTAAAACTGTGAGAGAAAAACACTTCAAGATATAAATGTAGACAAAACCTTTCAGAACAGGATTCCAATAGCATAGGAAATAGCACAAATAAGTAACAAATGAGACCATATGAAATTAAAAAGTTTTTGCATAGGACTGGAGAGATGGCTGTGTGATAAAGCATACTTCTTTATGGTGATGCACACCTGTAACCCCCGTCCAACAGTAGAGAAAAGTCTTGAGAATCAAGAATCTTTGGAGCACTACAGGCTCTGGATTGGTAAAGAGGTACTGGCTTAAAAACAACACCAAGCACAAGAGTGATGGAGGAGGACACCCAATGTTCCACTCTGACTACTGTAGGTAAGTACCCCCTGCAGCAGGAGAGAATATGTGGTGCCAAACCACAGCATACTGTACACATCACCTTATTCACACATATACACATACAAGTAACAGCAACAAAATGTTTCTATATAACTAAAGAAAACACCAGGAAAGCAATTAGTCAGCCTACAGAATGGGACAAAATCTTCATCAGCTACATTTCAGACAGGGGGTTAATATCCAGAATTTATAAAGAACTACAAAAATTAATCAGCAAAAACTAACCAAAAATAAATAAATAAGTAATAAATAAATAAAAGTATCCCAATCACCAATGGGCTAATTAAATAGTTCACAAAAGAAGCAAGAAGCAACACAAGTGGCCAATAAATATTGAATATAGCTCTATTCACAATAGGTAGGAAATAGAACCATCTTAGATGCCCACCTACAGGTGAGTGGATAATAAGAATGTGGTATGCATTCCTAATGAAATTTTACTCAGTAGTAAAGAAAAATGAAATGACAAAATCCACAGGAAGATAGATAAATCTGGAAAGAATTGTATTAAGTGTCATTACCCAAATTCAGAAAGCCCAGAACCACATAGTCTCTCTCATATACAGATCTTAGCTCTAATATTTATATTACAGCTACATGGCAACAAACATGGGTAAAGCCTATAAAGCTAGAAAGGTGACCAAGATATGGCAAAAAGAAATGATGACTTAGGGCAAAAGGACACACGTGACATCCAAACAAAAATTGTGAATCAAAAAAGTATAAGAGGGAGGAAGGTGATGGGGGAAGGAAATCAACTAAAACAAATAGTGTCTGGAAATGCCATAATGATACTTAAAACTTCTTCTGCTAATTAAATAATTAAGTGAATAAATCAATCAAAACTATCATGCAATATAAAAGCCACAAAATTTTTGTAGCACATTGGTAGAAAGATTTTTTGGGGGGATAAAAATAGGTGAAGTGTTTATATGCATGGTGCAAAAACATAGTATATAAAAGAAATAAGTAATATAACATTAAAAATTAAAACTTAAAAAAATTGAAACTTTTGTTGCATGGAAAATCATATTAAGAGGATGAAAAGAAAGCTACACATGGATATAAAATATGAACTAAGCCGGGCATAGTGGTGCATGCCTTTAATCCCAGCATTTGGGAGGCAAAGGTAGGAGGATTGCCATGAGTTCGAGGCCACCCTGAGCTTACATAGTGAATTACAGGCCAGCCTGGGCTAGAGTGAGACTCTACCTTAAAAAAAAAAAAAACTGAAAAATGAAAAAAACAAAAAAAAATGAACTAATCATATATTCTGTAGAACATGCAAAGTTGTCTCAGAATGGTCCAAAACAAGGACCAAATGACAAACAGTGACATCAAGTTCTGAGGAAGATTTAAAAAAAAAAAAAAAAACTGAACAATAGCTATTTATATGAAGGGGAAGTAAAACAGTATTACTTCCCTGTAAAATTTTGTTTTGAGAAATGATTTTAGAAAATATAATTAGAAACAAATATATGAAGTTTTTATTGCTGCTTATATTTTATCTCTATATTGGCCCAGGAAATTTAACACATGTCTAATTATAATTCTGGTTCTTCCTCAAAATGAAAAGAAATATAAAAGCATTTTTTTACACAGATATTATCTCTTTCCATGATATATGTCCATGTGATGAAATATTAAGTAGTCAATTTTCAAATTCTGTATTTTCTTCAAACCATCATGTGAAATATATTTAATGAAGTAATTATCTTCTTGAATTCAGCATTCAGTCCCTTGTAATATTAGCCATTGGATAGCACAAAAGACAATCAGAATGGAAGAGCCAATAACACATCAACTGTCTTACAAAATTATTTTATTTTCAGCTACATAAACATCTATCTCAGATAATATTATCAAAACAACTTGCATATGGGGATTTCAAGTTTAGGGTGAATATAACTACAATACAAGTTTGCGTCTCTTGTATAGATCTATGATGCAAAAATGATTTGTAGGCTGTATTTTTCAGAAAGGAGACTAAAGTGTGACCCCACTGGAGGAACTTTCCTTTTGAAGCCTATGTGACACAATGCAAGCTACAGTTAGGAGATCTTCTGAACATGAGTGTCAAAGGAAAGTCTAGTTTCCACCACACAGAGCCACCAGGATTTTTTCATAGTCTCCCTTGGTTTCATCCTGTTGATTAAAAAACAGAGTACACTTAAAGCAACGAAGATGATAGTCAATGACAGATACTTAAATGTGGATAGAGTATGGTATTTGTAGAGTTAGACTGAGTCATATGTTGTAGCATGCCATGTATCTGTGATCTTTGATCACAATACTGTTCATCTTATTAAATAATATGACAAAGCAGATGACTGATAAATATGACTACTGTTCAAAATTACTAATTCATATAATTTCTCTGAATCAATTACATTTCATGTTAGAACCATTACTAAGTATGAAATAATGACATAATATAAAATATTTTTATATTTTACATAAGAAACTATCTGATCCATTCATTAAAAAGAGAAAATTTTGGGCTTATAATTTTTCACTCTTAGTAGATTTTAATTATCAAATATAAATAATATTATAAATCTAAATAATTATATTTCACCAAATTCAAGTGTTTGGGTTTTCTTTATGTCTTATTTTTCAACACTCTAATGATACAACTTGAACATGGATTTAAAATATTCTACACAAACTAAAAATTTTTGGAACCAAATAAAATATCTAAAGTTACTCTATGGTTTCAGTGGGGTCCCTTTGGAAGAGGTAGGATAGGGAGGAGGATAATGGAATCACCATTATGAATGTAAAATTAGAATAATATAAATAAAAATAAATTTAAAAAATAAAATAAAATATATTCACAAAAATATCTATAGTTAGTAGAAACTCATTCTCTGATTAAAATTAATTGCATACTAAATTATGCTGCATATCTATCCTAGAAGAAATTGTTAAATATTATAGAATATGTATGCACAGAAAATGATTCATGAAATTGCTTCAAAACTGTGCCTACTTCTCTAATAGAAAATATCAGATTTAACTAAGTGCAAGTTTCTTTATGAAGTATTCTTTTAAACATGTTTTACTCATCTGACATATGAAATATACACATTCAGCAAATCATCTCTGCTTTTAAAAAACATTGCATAAAGAACTCTCATTTGTGGAGGTACCATTATGAAGATGATCACATACCAGGATGGCTTGACAAAGAGAGATATTATATAACTTCTGGTAAACTACTTTGATATCATTCATGTCGACTTCAGAACGGGAGACCATGATCCTGATCAATGCTTTATGACGAGTCCCAGCTCCCTGTCCAGACAAATCATGATTCATTAGATTCTGAAGAACATGGATTTTAAAAAGACCTCCCTTTTACCCTCCCACAGTCTCTCTCTCTCTGTCTCTGTCTCTCTCTCTCTCTCTCACACACAGAAACTCATGCAGTGCAAAGTGGTAATGAAATATTAAACCAGCAACTATGTTAGCGGTAGGTACAAAGAGCTTCCATAATCTCCTAACTGACTTTCTATCATTCAGTTTTTCCTAGAATGGAACTATCTGCTAATAATAAAGTGATTAGTTTTCAGAAATTGCAAACTGAACATCTAGTCCATTTGTGTAAAGCATTTCAGTAGACTCCCATTGCTCTTGGAATAAACATCTAATCAGGGCTTACAATGTCCTGCCTAACTGTACAACCACTTCCATTGTGCATAATCACTCTAGTAATTGTTGCTGGCTTGGAAGGCTCAATTCTACTTTCAATTCTAAGTTAATGCTGCTTCTGTCTCTTGGCCCATCCTGGCTTTATCCCACTTCTCTTTCTTTCTCACTCTCTCTTAGCTCATTCCCATTTAAACATCAAGTCTTAGATTAACTTACTGCAAGGCTATAATGATCTCTAAAGTTGGAGATAAATGTCCTCTTTCCTATAGTACTAGATATTCACTCCTCACTACCCTTCTAAGTAGCACAGTGAAAACAGAAGGCTCGGAGCATCTACTGTGCCAAAATTGTTTGGGAACTAGATATATTGTGCCTATGAGGCCTGTTAAACACATGGAACATGTGCCTTCATAGTATTTGAATAGTTTGCTCTCTCTCTCTCTCTCTTTCTCTCTCTCTCTCTGCCAATTTTCTCTCTGAAGGCCTTCTTACTTGGGAATTGTGAAGAAACACAAAGATCACTTCATAGCTATTCTTTGGAGAGCTCAAAATATAATCATGGGGTGGGGCTATGTATTATCCAATTCTTGCTAGAGAGTAAAAAGTAAAATAGTTGAAGCATTTCCAATACATCTTAATGTCACTTTTACTTCTGTAACCATAAAATGATATTGTTAATGATCCAATATTAATCCATGCCATGAAAGAATTTGTAATAAAAAAAACCAACAAGAAAACCTGAAAAGTGGATAATTAAAACTTTTGTAGATGTGAGTACTAGAGTAACACATTACATGTGAAATTAGACCAAGGTGACTCATATTTTCAGCAAATCACAAATCAGTCATATTTTAATACATACCATATTCTTATATCCTTACACTTAAAATGTACCAAATTCTTCTTATTCTAATATGTCAGAGTACTGCCTCTTATGCTGAATGAAGCAATGATTTTCTTTAAAGCAAAGATATCTGATGTGATTTTTAAGCACTATTAGGGTTTCTGTTCTATATGCAACTAATTTTTCCCTCTATTAAAGCATATAAGAAGAATGATACCTTCATGGCCTCATGAAGTTTCTCTGCAAAGAAACATGGGGTGCTGGTGGCACACTTCACTGTAAGAGATGCAAATTTTAGCAGATGTATTAATCACAAAAGATGAAAGATGTATATGAAAGAAATAGAAAATTATTTTACAAAAATACTCCTATTACCCCTCCTAAAATGGTACATTTAGCTTTTGAGAAGACAGAATGGCTGTCCATGTGGGGATTTTCAGTATTGTTTCCTCTGTCAATCTCACCTGCTTCCTAGCTACTTTAAATCTACCACCATAACAACTCTAATAGTTGAATATACTTTCTGTAGACATAGGGAATTCAAGGGTATCATACATGTAAATATTTGATTCGTGCTTTTAAATTTTCAGTTTTAAAAGAATTAGAACAGACCAGACTAAATATAAAGTACCATCCAAACAAAACATTAGCTCACGTCAGTCTGCAGGATCCTTTCTTTATCTTGCTACTCAAACTGGGATTTATGACAACAGTACTGGTATTCACCAGAAGCTAGTTAGAAATTTAGTACCCAGAACTACTGACTCAGTGTGTGCAAAGTAAAAGGGCTCCAAAGGGAGTCATCCCCATGGTTATGGTTGAAAAGCATCACTTGACCACATTGATTCCAAGCCCCCATGGTCTTCTGAGCATCCATGGGGACATTCAAAAGTTTTAGATAATTTAGAAGCCAATTCAGACCTACTAAATTAGAATCTCCTGCTCTTATCAAAGATGATACAACTAACAGTAGTGGTGCACCAGGATGCGAATGCACATTTGTCAAATTCCAAGTCCTATGCTCTCAATGATTGTGCAGAATTGGCCAGTGGTGAGCCTAGTCTGCTGCACTGCTTATACTTCTCCACATTTTTTAAAAAGGGAACAACACTTATTATCATTAAAAAGGTTATTACATATCTATTTGGCCAGTTTGATACATTGCTTCGAGCTGAATATTGTGAATAGATATATCATCAGTAAAGGTTTATTGTTTTTAATAAGGCAGCATTGAAACACCAATTCACGTTAGAGAACTCTTCCAGTGCAGGACTACATACCAATGGCTGTCAGGCATTTCTCAATGTCACCTTTCATCTCCAGGTCCAGAACTTTGTTCATATCATGTTTACTGTACTTGGTATATTTCTGAAACACTGAATTTTAAATTAAAAGTAAGATAGGTACAAAACATCCTAGTAATTCTTTTTCAAATTTTAGCAAAATCAGGAAACTCCTTGAGACCCCTAAACTTCAATCACACTGTTTGAAACTATTAATATGACTCAACATTTTGTGACTGTTTCCTCTTCTCCTAGGAATGTGACTCATATGACTATTTTGGTGTTCCAGTACATTTTGTGGACATGTTTGCAAGTGCTAACAGTATTAGAAATGGATGTGATTGACAAATTTACCACTTACTACAGCACCGTTGCCTGCCAAAACAATGGTCCATCCTATCTATCAACGAGTCACACAAAGGTTCCTTACTTATCATTAGAATAAGGTAATAAGCTTTGGTTGACATCCTATATTGTCATCCAAAAGACTAATGATGTCAGTCTTGTGCTACAGGAATAATTATTCATATTGTTTTTATTTTGTTTCTGGAATATTGACCTAATATATTCTCTATTTACCAAAAAGTTTTTTTGTTTTTTTATATTGGTTTGCTTTATTTATTGTAATTTAATTTATATTTCATTTTATTTATGCATTTTGTCATAACTGTCCTAAAACTTTGAAAGAATATGAATATCAAAAATAGAGAAATGACATTTCATATGCCAGTGTCACAAATGGGTTTGCAATGGTATGAACTGGTGGTTGTACAAAGTTGGACAGAGGCATATAGCAATAATGGATCAAAACTGCTACACCCATCTGACATGTTAGGAACACTGACTAAGATTCTTCCTATTTGTCTCAATAGAGAAAACAATCCTATTTTTCATATACATGTTACATAAAAATCATTCAGGTCACCTCTGCGCAGATGAGGGTAGCTTCTAGTGGTCAGAATTGTATTGAACACGTTCACATCTGTCCCCTTTCTTCTTTCTCCTGCTTCATATAGGGCCTGTCAAGGATCAGCAAGTAAACACTTCACTATTTGCTGAAAGTATATATGCACAGGCTGTGGGGTCTTCTAAGACAGTGGAGGTTTGTGCTTAAGGTTGGGCCTTTTCTAAAGACAAGAGCCTTCCTTTATTTGCCAAGTAACCTCACAATATCTCAAGGAGGAGATTTTTCAACACTATAAGTTGAGTATCTTTTCAAAATGTAGCTTAATTAATTAAATTGCCTTAAATTATGCTCTATCCTAAGGCAACTCCAAGGGACTCTCAAAAACATACTTTTTATTACTTATTGCTTAAAGAACTTATCAGCAAGTGATGATAACAATAATCAATAATTTAACCACAGTTATTTGCTACTAATAATTTGGATTTTGATGTTATAATTTTTGAATTCAAATTTTACCACTGAAATTTAAAAGTATCATAATTTTGGAGAAATTACTAAACTTTACTAAACCACAATTTTTCTTTGTTTGTAAATGACAACAGTAATTCTAGACATATGTCTGTTAACTCTAAAGTATAACCTTATATTACAAATAGGTAAATGCAGGTGGACAAATACACTTATATTTTACTGAATCTTTATGAAGAATTGATATAGCAAATAATATTCTGTGAAGAAAGAAAAATGGGATTTGCATTTTTTGGATATAATTTATAGGTCCTATAATGTTACATTTTTCTAAAATTACCAATATTTGCAAATGTTGACAACTTCACCAAAAATATGTACAGTAATATATTTGAAATCACCATGTCTGTATATAGCCATACCACCCTGAAAATGCCAGATCTCATCTGAAATTACCATGCCAGATATTATAATTTATATAAATTATTATGTCATTGTAATAACATTTTATAATAAATCTGATATTTAAACTGTATTGAAATATCATATTTAAAATATTGTTCAATGTGTTTACTGTTTTCATTTTACTTAATAATGATTTTATTTCCAGTCTAGACATAGTGGTACATTCTGTAAAACCAGCATTTGGAATACTAAAATAAGAAGATCTCAAGTTTGAACCAGCCTGGATTATATACTAAGACCTTTATCTTTCTTATGCTAGGTAGAACAATAATTCAGAATTTTTTCCAGAAAATAATTCCTCAAAAACAAACATACATTGTTTCTTCTTTCAAACTTCTATGTTTATAAAGGGATAAACTGGAAATTTAAAGACTATATTTTTCACTCTCAGGCTACAAGAAGCTATATTCTTTTATTCTCAGTTAAGGAGTGTCAATGAACCAGTGGCCTCTCACAAGATCTGAGATTTTTTTTCACATGAAGAACATTGAATGATGACGCCACAGAAGATAGGAAGAATGGCTCTGGATGTATTATCTCAGTCAACACTTACCCTGGCATCTGTATCAGCCAAGTCTTCATTCACACTATAATTCTCACTTCGGTCACCCTGAAAAATGTTTTAATTTTTGTAAGCTTTTCTGTAGAGTGCAATTATACAATTAATTTAATTCCCCCAATCTCCATAATTATCTTCTAGGAAGACAGTGAATAGGATATTTGTCACTTGCAACTACATGGATGAAGTCAAGGGACATTACAATAAAGGAAACAAGCCAAAAATCATAAGCCACTTATCTCACATAGGAGAAAAAGCTGAGTTCATAGACAGGAGTATATTGATGATGACTAGGAGAGGTAGGGTAGGGAAGAAAAGCTGATAAAATATAGCTCAAAGTATAAAAAGTCTATGAAAACAAGATGAACACATTTTTTTTTATCTACCACACAACAAGGTGATCATAATCAATGATTCAGTGTATATTTCTAAATAATTAAGAAAATAACTTCAAAAGTTGCATTCCAAAAACCGATAGGTAAGTGAGATGTGGATATATTATGTAGCTTGAATTACTGATTCCACACAATGTACATATATTAAAACTTTGTACTGTTCACCATAAGTATATATAATTATTAAATAAATAATAGTAGTTTAAAAGAAAAGAGTAAATTAATCATTTATAGGAAAAATTGAAAGCTAGGATTTTACTCTTCCTAAACACAAAGACTTCTTTTTTCTAGAAATATTGGAATTATACCTTAGCAAGAGAAAGCAAAGCCTTCCGGAAGTCTCCAGAGGTGTCTGAAGTGATGTCTTTAGCCAGATCTCTCTTCAGCTCTGCAAGTGAGAAAAATAGTTCAGTTTTCAGTAAACTAATGTAAAATAAAGAATAACAGTGTCTGATATATCTATAACATAGTTTATAATGCCAAAAATTTCAATGATTTATAGAACATATTTCATATATATTTTTTATGAATAGAGAGCAATTAGAACATGTAAAACTTTATCAAATCTATTTCCTATAGGTCAATAGAACCAATTTGAATTATGGTATGAATGAAAACTCAGAGGCATAAAGCTTTATTAATAATAACTAATGGTTTGCATACATTTCTAGAAACTATTCTGAAATGCAATATTTTTAGCTGAAAAAAGGTATAAGTACTGGCTTGAACATTTAATTTATTTACTTTAAAATTTTAAGTAACTCATAGGTGATATGGTTTTAATGATATGCATATATGTAAATTTATTTAAAACCCATCCACATATATTTAATTACCTAGAATCCTGCTTTAATGTAAAACTAACAGAATTTACATTGAATAAGAAACAGAGCAGCTCAATAAGCTAGTGTTGGACTATGTCTTGGTATAATAGAAACACATGAATATTTACATTTTAAGCTATATTTTTGTCAAACAAAAATTAATTATTATGCCCTACTGATTACTATCACTGATAAATAGATTTAAGATAAGCATTTGGTTATGGAATAAAGAGTAGAAAATGTGGTTGATACTTTCTTTATTTGATTCATTTACTAAAGTGCTCTGTTAATGATTTGTTACTGTATTGATGCTTGGTAAGAGAACCAGGCAGAAAGAGTCTGTACAGAGACACATATTAGCTTGGAAAAACAAATAAGTCAATATCTCAGAGAAACTAGAAAATGTGGAAGACCTTCCCTTGTTCTCTGTGAAGCATGGGGTATAGCGCACAAATCATAGGCTTCACAAAGTGGTTAGTTGAGCCTGTGATAGTTTTTCATCCTCATCAATCTAACCAGAGAGAGAGAGGGAAGCGAACCATTTGCTCTTATAATGGTAAATTTAAGGTTCCCAACATAATAAGATGCTTATTCCTTTACCTTTTCAAACACCAATGAAAAATATTTGTGCTTTAATACTCATTCTTTATTATAGATTCTTTTCAAATATGTAGTATAATTTTATGAATAAATCTCAGAAAAATAGAAAAAATAAATTTAGAAAATTCTTTAAATTCAATATTCTGAAGTGAAAATGTCATTATAACAATCTTTCTTATTAGTTCTAGATGGGCATTTTATGTTGAATTATAAGGCCTGTGTTATATTATGTTAAATTATAAGGACATGAGTTTCTTCCTTGGTTCCCTAAACGTGAGCATTGGAAGGCAATAGGGTATACATTCAGTGAAACTGTCCAACCAGTAAGAGTATTTTGAAACATAAACCTCACATGGCCCCTATACTTAAAATCTGAAGTCTATTTTAAGAATGTTTTCTATCTCATTAAGTCACTTGGTCTGTTGGATATGAAAACTTACCCTCACTGTAAACTCTGTTAATTTCTCTGATTTCTTTGTTTGTTCTTGACACCAAAATCTCAATCAGAGTATCTTCATCAGTTCCAAGTCCCTGCAGTGAATGAAAAAAATGTATAAATTGTTTTTATTCAGAAGATACAACTAAATTTTTCTCATGAAATTTATTGGAATTTGTCATTTTGTCTATTTTGACCATAATATTTAATAACCATGTGATCTGTGTTTATTACATTACTCTTTAAAATAAAGTGGGCTCATTTTCAGCATTCAAAGATGTCAAAAATGCAGATATTTAACTCATAAAGTGAAACTGAATGAAGGAAATGTGTGCTGATATTTATTTATTGTTGGATCTATTAATTGATACATTAAATTATTAATTTATTTATTCACTAAAATCTTACTGATTAACAAATGCTATACTAACTGATGATAATGCAACAATGACAATCAAACTTGCTGTGTACAATGTTTAAAAAGAAAGGGACTTTAATGCTGGAGAGATGGCAAAGGAGCTTGTCTGTGAAGCCTAAGAACCCATGTTCGACTTTCCAGATCACATGTAAGCCAGATGCACAAGGTGATGCAAGGCAAGGTCACACATGCGCACAGGGTGGCTCACGTGTTTGGAGTTTGAATGCAATGGCTGGAAACCCTGGCATGTAATTCTTTATCTCTCTCTCATGAAAAAAAAAAAAAACATTAAAAATAAGTTAAAAGAAAGGAAGGGAGAGAGGAAGGGGGAGAGAGAGAACAAAACAAAGAAAGAGAGGAAGGAAGGAAGGAAGGAAGGAAGGAAGGAAGGAAGGAAGGAAGGAAGGAAGGAAGGAAGGAAGGAAGGAAGGAAGGAAGGAAGGAAGGAAGGAAGGGACTTTGCTAAATCAGTTCATTTACCTTCATGGCAGCACGCAGTTCATCTGCATCAAACTGAGCTGGAGTTTTTAGCAGAGCTAAAGCAACTTCTTCCAGGTGACCTGTAAGGGCTTTTTTCAGAGCTTCATCCAGGGGCTGTCAAAAAGATTAGAATGAGACTATCTCATGGGTTGCTGGCTAGGTGTTATAACAAAGTGGTATTAGCTAACCTTAGGTCATAATTGGAGATCCCTAACCCTGTCACCTTTTACAACTCATTCTCTTTGTGCTGAAAGCGTATTAGATATTTAGGCATACCATGTTAATCCCTTAGATGTAGTGGAATTAGATGAAATTTGGTGAATCTATTCGCAACTTCTTAACATGTGGGATTCTCAATATTTTATGTAGGGAATTATAAAGCTTAAAATGCAGGAATTCATTTGTCACCAGAT
Organism: Orientallactaga sibirica; assembly: GCA_036365145.1. Classification (NCBI taxonomy): domain Eukaryota; kingdom Metazoa; phylum Chordata; class Mammalia; order Rodentia; family Dipodidae; genus Orientallactaga; species Orientallactaga sibirica. Next base: position 62,022,873 of record JAEOAD010000001.1, read on the forward strand.
AACATTAAGAATACATTACTATGAATACTTTAATAGAAATTTATCAAATTTTCAAAGCTTTGAAGATTCCATTGAGCTAATAGGCACCATAATAAAACTGAGATTTTATACTTTCTTAACTGCACTGATGTGAAAAATCTTCCCATATTTGTTACACATCACATAAAATTCATTTCTAAGAAAAATTTGCATGCAAACTTTATATTTCTGTATTAAACAGTTTATTTTAGCTTTAGCAGAAAATAATTTCAATCAGAAAATTTCTTTGCTTCCAATAGCAATTTTGATGTTCATTATACTCAAGTTGATAACAAGGCTCCAATTTAGAACATCACCTGTCAAAAAACTTCAAGATGGCTATTGTATGAACCCTATAGGTCTATTAGAGTTAATTAGATTGCAATCACCTATGATGGGGAAACAGTGTTTAGGAGCTGAAAGAACAAGGAAACTATACTTCAGTACCCATGTGCAAACATCAATATAGCCAAATCTGAAGCCTTAGTCCACCTTTCTTACTCACCTTGCCTTTCTCCTGGAGGTATGCAGCCTTGATCTGCTGACGCTGTGCATTGTTTCTCTTGGTTAAAATGTCAATGATGGTTGCTTCATCCACACCTGGAAATAAAGGATGTCCTGGCTTTAATATCCGTTTTCTTAATCATGAAAAATTGATATAAGTAATTTATTATTGAGATTGTCTCAATGAAGCTTATTACAAGGTTAGATTATGAGTTTTGTATCAGCCTAGGAGATGAACAGAGCTCTGCTTCTCAAACTGCAACACTTGAGAGGGCATTTCACTCATTTGATTGGGAAATGAAGAGACAATCAAATGTTCCCAACCTCAGTATCACAGAGTTTCATCTGAGTTCAAACCCTGACTTTGACCAGAGATTTTGGCTTCAGTATTGGTTTATACCAGAAACAAGCTTGTTTAGATATTGAGTTGCAGTAGCAGATATGTCATTATTGACCATAATTTCCTAAGTACTGACAGGAAATTGACTTTTATGATTTTTATTTTTTATTTTTTTAAAATTTATTTTTTTTTTTTTTTTGATTTTTCAAGGTAGGGTTTCATTCCAGCCCAGGCTGACCTGGAATTAACTATGCAGTTTCAGGGTGGCCTTGAACTCACGGTGATCTTCCTACCTCTGCCTCCCAAGTGCTGGGATTAAAGCCGTGCGCCACCACGCCTGGCTTTGATTTTTATTTTTTTAAACAGTCTTACTATGTATTCTCAATCTGGCAATCTTCTGCATCAGTCTCAGTCCTAGGATTACAGGCATGAGCCATTGTGTACAGCTCAGCCTTCTTATTTTCCAATGAAAAGACATCATTCATGTGTGATTCCAATAGCTGTTCAAATAGCTGATTTGAAGTGAGGAGGAGACTTTTACACAGACACACTCACCTTTGACTGTTATAGCTTTGTGCAAGGCTTCAACATCTGAGGATGGATTGAAGCTGGGGTAGGGGCTCACTGCTGACCCAGGGCCACCTTTAGATGATTTCACAGATTGCTATACGTGACAGAGAAATAAATTAATGCCCATTCCCTCATGTGGATTTCTATTTTAATATTGTAACTAAGTCATTTTATTGTCACTACTTACAACATATTCCTGTTCTTGATTGTCAATGAACCAGGCCTGCTTGAGGAATTCTGATACCATCGCCATTTTAAAGAAGTTTCTGGAAAGAAAATGAGTAGATGCTTTTATACAAGAAAATCAACATTCACAAACATTCTTCTAACACATGTAAGGTCCAGAATAAGAACAGACTTGCCCTTACCTGCTAGGATTATACTTAGGGACATGTATGAGTATCTTTAAAAAATAGACTTACCCTAAAAGACCGTCATAGTATCCTCTCCTAAACAGGGTCTTTTTTGGTATATTGTGTCCTAACTTTTAGGGATCAGATGATGACTATCAGTAAGCCTATGGTCTGAAGAGAACAGCTGCTGATGTACTTCACTGGTCTAAAGTTATAGCCCACCAAGTGTGCAAAACCTTTGAATGCCATCCACAGCTAGCATGTGCTCTCCATGTGAGAGCACACATGTGAGAACACAAAGGCTAAGGAAACTTTCCACAGGAAGTGCTGACTCGCAGGAGCCTCTGTTGAAATGATTAAGAATTAATCTTGAAGAAAGCTAAAGAAATTAAAAAAAGAAAAACTTGTTCTATTTGGGAAAATGAAGAAAATTTACTGAAGCAAGAAATATTGATAGAAGTTGGAACGAAGTTTATGTCCAAACTTGTGGCAAACTAATTAGGTTGGTACAATAAAAGCAGGGTGACTCCATTTGTGTTTTGGGAGGACCATTCATTGTGCATCACGGAACAATGGTTGGATATGGGAAAGACCATTTACCAGGCCATTGAAGAATCTGTGTAGGATTAATTAGGGCCTGTACCAAAAGGCTGGACAAAGAAACAAAACTATGTTTATGTCTGCATGGTAAAATGATCAACTCAAAACATTCTGTACATTTCTTCCCAGTTTCTTTTACCATTTCTGTTGTAAAATTATTTCAGTACTTGGAGTAGCTGCTATGCTTACTTTTTTTTTTTTTTTCCTGTGTGAGCTGTCTAAATTATAATGCTTCACAGTATTCTGGGAAAGTGCTAATTTTATACAGGTTTTTTAAAAAAATTGTTGTTTTAAAAAGAAGCACTTCAGTGAAACTACAGTACGAATGATCTTCTAGTGACTACCAACCATCTTAAAGGAAGTTTCTTAAATTTGCTTAATGGTTTGGTAGTGTTGAACTTAATGGACCAGATATGCTTTTAAAAGTGTGGTATATTAAAATTAATATGTATATGTTTCTATATACACACAAACAACCAGTGACCCTATTGATCATTTAAGCTGGTGTTAAGGTCTTCACTGATCTATCTCTTGACACCCTCTGGAGATGGCTCACATTAATACCTATAAGGGAGGCTGGAAAGATCATCATGAAATTTTAAATCCACACTCTATAGCTATATGACGTTTGAATACTGAAACTCAAAAGCTGACTCTTAGCAGCATGTTCAGACAATCTCAATCCACACCCACTGAAAAATAACTGCAATACCATGTCATGCAATTAGATACTCGAGGGTGACATTTATTCAAAGCTGACACATCATTATCATAGGACTTATTAAAAGTGCTATTTTGTCATTTGTATAAAGAACCACTAATGTCTTCTCTCCAACAATCTCTACATCAAAGTTCTTTCATAAATCACAATGTGCAGTTATGCACAAGGGCTTACTTCCTATCTCAGTCTAATCTGGTACAACTTCTGTTGCAACACAGAATTTCATGTTCTGACTGCTCAGTTGGCACACCACAGCTTCACAGCAAGTCTGTCAAAGTTTCTCTACAGAGTTTTTTATCTTCCCTGTCACATCCAGGCCCTTTGTCAAGAAGAATCCTCAAAATAAGTGACATGATTGGTCAATTGGCATAGTACTTTTCTGGTGCTAAAAAATGCATAATTTCATTGTTTTCAGTTATGAATGAAAAGCCTTAAAATAGAAGAAAATAGAGAAAAAGGTAGTATAAAAGTGATTCTGACAACTGCAAAATAAATTTTATAAAGATTATGCTTCATAGCTTTTTGCATTGCTGCAACTAATCATATAAATAAAATTATTTACAAAAACTGAGGAAGCCTAGTGAAATAATTATTTAATTATGCTAATTTTTAAAAATTTATATTATTCTAATTTTACATTCATAGTACTGGCTCCATTGTCCTCTTCCCTGTCTTCCCTATTCCAAAGGGACCCTGATCAATGGGGAATGTGGGTCATGCATTGTGGGGGTAGTCAAGAGTTCTGGGGGTAGGCCCCAGTCTCTCCATAATGCCCCAACTTGTGACGATAACATTCTTTCCTCCCCCTCTTCCGCGAATTTCCCTGAGCCACATTGGGGTCATTTTAGTTCTGCTTCAGTGATGAGGTTTTGGAGCCTCTGTGGCTCTGGATATCTGGCTTAGTTGGAGTTGGATGGTCTCTGTACAGCCATGGTGGGTAACCAACTGCTCTTGATTTGGCTAATTACGCTAATTTTATAACAACAATAACCAGAGGTTTGAGCAATTGAGACCCTAAAAGCAACAGGTTTGGACTTCTAGCTTTTGAACTCTGACAGTTCAGCTGGAAATATTCTCATGGCTGAGAAGCATGGTCTAGAAAAACATCCAGAACAGAGCCATGCTTGGGAAAGTCAGTATAGGAAGATGGACTCTGAGGCTAGCCATATCCTCTAGCTCTTAGCAAAGCTTAAAGACACAGGTTTATTTTAGAATGTAAGAAATATCTGAAGCCAGGCATGGTGGCACTTAAGTGCACTCATTTAATCCCAGCACTTGGGAGGCAGAGGTAGGTGGATTGCTGTGAGTTCGAGGCCACCATGGGACTACATAGTGAATTCAGGGTTAGCCTGGGCTAGAGAGCAAGACCCTACTTAAAAAAAAAAAAAAAAAATCTGTGCAGGAGAAAAGATTTCACCATCACCTGGTGCTTAAGTGCCAAAGTTATCACATAGATACCAGGGGGAGAATATTTTAGGCAGATTTCATTGCTGACACCCCTGGCCTGTGCTCTGTGTGGAAACAAGCTTAACCCTATGAGCTCATAAAAGGTTTTCCTTTCCCTTTTGTATTGTAATGTTTTAAACTCAACTAAGTTTTTAAGAACCTATTCTACTAGCTTATTTTAGCTTAACACATACTTCAACTAGCTACTAGTAAGCTGTAAAGCCAAGTTCATCTCAATGATCAGTACCAGATAATTTGAAAACTTAGCCATTTATATACCTAGGCTGACCTATATGAATGTTAAAAGTGTTTTACATTTCTTGAGACAAATAATCTTTTTGAGAATATGCATTTTTATGCTAATTTCAGTGAATTAAATATATAGATTCCTTCTTTGTTTTTAAATCAGGGTCTCATTCTAACCCACCCTGATCTGGAATTCAGTCTGTAGCATCAGACTAGCTTTGAATGCACAGGGATCCTCTAACTCAGCCTTCTAAGTAAGTGCTAAGATCAAAGGCTTGGACTACTACAGCCAATTAGATTTTTTTTTTTTCTTTGTTTGTTTGCTTTTCTTTTTTTTTTTTTTTTCGTTTTGAGGTATGTTCTTGTGTAGCCCAGGCTGACCTAGAATTTACTATGTAGCCTCAGAATGGCCTTGAACTCATGGTGATCCTCCTTCTTCTGCCTCCTGAGTACTGGGATTAAAGGTGTGCACCAACACAACCAGTGATTCCCATATTTTTAAATGGGTAGTTTTCTATGATTGGCATTTGATATTAATTTACTTGTCCTAAGAGAGTCCTCTTCATTTATCTTTCTGAGACTCATGAAAGGTTACTTCCAGTATTTGTAAGAGAGGAAGATGAACTCTGTGGTTTGAGGTACCTTCCTGGTTACAACACTGATATTTCTATATTAATTGTAAAGCACAAACAAATTCAGGACTTCTGACTACAAAATCTTACTTATTCTTTTAAATTAGAGACTCAAGAGAGAAGGATAAAATCAATATTATTTTTAATAGTTTCTACTTGAAAATCTAATTAGCAGTAAGCCTATGGATACTATAACAAGTTTCTCTGCAGCTCTAGCTAGTTTAATTTTTTTCCTTATTCACAATTGTTCCTTGAATTTATATTTCATAAGTCCCACATCTACCCATATGGAGAAAAGACAACTAGTCTATAAAATGTCATGATTTGAAGACTCAAAATCTTCAAAAACAGCCATGGATGTTTTGCTTTAGGATTTTGGTTAGGGAGTTTCTGTTGCCTGGAATGTTCTTTCTTCTTCTTTATACAGTGTTTTGAGTCCAACAGTATACGTGAGGACTCAGGAAGTCACCACTTGGCCCACAGACCTGCACTGGGTTTCCTTCCAAGGCATCTTGCCTTTAACCCTCCAATGCCCTTACTATTCTGCATTATCTCTTCCTATTTATGTACCTTTGTCCTCCAGCAGCAGTATATGAGGACACTGCCAATCCATTATACTCAACCAGTCCAGGCCAAAAATCTGGCATTTACCATGTTTATATGCATTACTAAATTCACAATTAGTATTTTGGGAAACACTTATTTGACAAACATCTTCAACCTATAAATATAGGAATGTGAGAAAGAACTTAGGTATTATGAACCTTACTTTATGTCTCTTTAAGTGAAAATCTGTTCTGAAGTTTTTGAGCAAAACATATGTAAGAGCCATTATAACTCTGAAACATCAATCTTAAATTTCACCTTGTATAAACAGAGGTATGAAAATGAGCTTAAAGAAGGGAAGACATTAAATAGATTTGATCAGTTATCTTCCTGATAAATCTTAATTTTCAAAGAAAAGGAAATTGTTAGCTTCAAAATTGTTTATGGTTTGTCATTAAAATTAATAGGTCCAATGATTTCACTCTGATTTTAAATATGTAACAAATTAATAGATCTTTAGGGGCATAAGAGCAATTGGCTCCGTGAGCTAATATTACACACAGAAATCAATCTTCACAAATATTTTGATTGAGGCTAAGTGCTAGTTTCTTAATAACATTATTATAATTATGTCAACATCAGACACATGTTGGGTATCTGCCAGATAAGATCGAGCCTGTGGCAAGGATAGTAACTTTACTATTGAGAAGTAAGCCATTTCAGAGTTGAAAAATGAACATTTTACTACATTTGAATCATTTGAAATATGCCTTGTCTGCAGCTACAAAACACATTCCTCTGGCCTGAGAGGAGCATTGATTTCTGAAAGTTCAAACATAATTTCAGGCGTAACCATGGGAAGAAGAAGCATATCTTTCTTAATTAACTCACATTAAACTAAAAAATTAAGGCATTTAATTAGCATTTAAACTGAGCTAAGAGAAAGATCCTCAAAGGGTCATTTGCCATAAAGACCAGCCGATGATGTAGTAATGATCTTTAATCTCTCACTTTTGCAAATATATCCAGCACTGTAAAACTCTATATTTACATTTTGCCTTCCTGAGGAGGCTTTGGCCTTACCTCATTCAACAATCAAAGCGTTACTAAGTGGAATGGTTGTGGCATTCCATGGGATAATTTATCTGTCACCACCCAGGAAATATTTCCTTTCCCCTTAGGTTTTCAAACCAGGACTGGAAAAGCCTGTCTATGACACAGAGATTACAGGAAAAAGAATGTGGCCACTCCCTGTTTAAATGAAATGAGTAACAAGCGGACCTTCTTAAATTATATGAGTAAACATAACATTAATTTCAAAACGTTAATTAAAAAAAAAGCACCAGTACTATATTCAGGGCAGAGGCTATTAAGTTTTCCTTACAAAAGAGAAAAATTAGTTATGGAAGTCTTGCTCTTCTTAAATCATTCTGATATACTATTCTTTTTCTCTGGACCCCCACAATTATGCCTCCCCCAGCCGGATATCCTTGTAAAGCCCACAGCTCTGGGTTCACATGTTCCTAGGAGGAGGAAAGAAAACACACATTCCTTTAAGATTACCAGAGGACAAGTACATTCTTTCCTTCTTTTCCTTGGTTACAACAACACAGCAAAGAAGTAACTCACCATACTTTGGAAGTTATATTTTTCAGTTAAGAAAAAAATTCAACTTATGATTTCTAAAATATAAATACACATTGTAAGTTTAAAGGAAACCTGATCAAACACTGTTAAATGCAGCTAGTCATAAAACCTATAGCCACAGTAGCATTTAGGATCTCAAAACTTTTTTTAAAAGCCCAAAGCAAATCCAAGAGTTTTTACTCATTTTATAAAAGTTTTCAAAACCATCAAAACCAGCTTAAATGAAAAACAAAAAAACCCAAAAAAACAAAGCTTACCTTTTTCTTTAAAAAAATAAAAGAAAGAAAGAAAAAGAAAAAAAAAAAACTTTACCTTCTTCCAAGGAACTAAAGAGTGGTTGTCTGTCCTCTGAAGATTTCAATCTGGAAGCTGAGGGTTGGACTCGTGATTTTATAGGAGATGAACTCAGGCCACACCTAGCAACCAGAAGTTAGTAACTGGCTGCTTTTGTTTGAAGTACAAGGCTCAGTTCTGTCCAAAACCAAAATGAAACAAGTCTTGCAAAACTACTCACTAAACCAACTCAGCTGACAGCTTAAAGGAAATGAAGAGGAAAGAGAGAATTTTCTCTCCTGCCTCTCCCTCCTCCTGTTAGAATTCAACATAGTTTCAAGTATGTAGTGCTACCTGCCCCAGTCCTAATGAAATTATTAGCAACTTTTTAAATTAAATAGATTCTAGAATAAAACACACACACAGATTATAGAATTTAAACAGAAAAGAGAACATAGGGCCTCAAAATTGAACTTCAGCTCCATCACATACTATGTGACCTTAGGTACATATTTCATTTCTCTGAACTTGCTTATCCTTTTGCATGTGGGAGTAAATGACCCACTAAGATTCTTATGACAAATGAGGAATCAATTCATTGTAAGTTTTAATTCTATACACTGGTGAATTATTTTCTGCTTATAATATACCAGCATTGTTTTTGACATTCAAATAAAAAGACATTTTAGACCTATGTATAAATAAGAAGTATGAAAGAAATTAAGCTCCAGAATGGATCAAAACATGTGATCATAATGACATAGAACACTCAACTCCTACCAAACCAGAGATCCAGAGTCTCCCAAGACCTTGTCATTGAAGTAGACTTAAAATGAACCCAACATGGCTCAGGGAAATTTGAGGAAGAGGATGCAGAAAGATTGCTAGAGCCATAAGCTGGGACATTACACACAGAGACATTGCCTCTTCCCCATAACTGATGGCTACCCCCACAATGCACAACCTACAATCTCCATAGGGACGTCTGGCATCCTCAATGAGGTGGGTCCCTTCAGAGGGGGGAGGGCAGGGAGGAGGCTAAGGATGGCAACAACATGTGCTGTTTACACACTGAGTATGTACATAACTAATAAAGAAAAAAAGTCTTGATTTACATGAAGAACTATTCACATTAATTTTTAATAGATTTACGTTCCATGATAACTTGAAAACAAATAGGCCCTTGAGATTATAGAACAGTTAAACAGTGAGACAAGGAACCAGAACTGCAAATCACAAGGATTAACAATGATCACAGAACAGGTATCATAAGAAATTCCCCACTTGATTTACGGAACGGAAATCTACTCCAGGAAACTCAAGAGTGACTCACTTTTATTCACCAAAGCTTACCAAGCTGTACCTGATTTTCCTCTGAGCCATGCACAAGTGTGACTTATATCACAGTATGGTTCTGCCTTTACTGCATTTTATTACATTGTTATTTTCCCTGTAGATCCCACTAGTAATTATATATTTCAAACTTATACTAATCGATGGCTAGACTAGAAATGATGGCTCACACCTCAGCAGCAAGGCTGAGGCCGAGGGATTGCTATGATTTCAAGGCCAGCTTGAAGTACACATAAATACCAGGCAAGCCTACAAAGTGAAATCCCATCTCAAAAAATAAAAATAAAATAAAAACCTTGGGTATGGTGGTGCATGCTTTTAATCTCAGTATTTGGGAGGCAGAGGTAGGAGGATTGTTGTGAATTCAAGGCCACTTGAGAGTACATAGTAAATTTCAGGTCAGCCTTGGCTAGAGTGATATCCTACCTTGGAAAACCAAAAACCAAAAACAAAGTAATAACAACAAAACAAACCTCAAAGAAAATACCTTTCTAATATTGTCAATAGTAATAGTACACTCTCATCTCTCAATGAACCCATCTTTTAAGTAGAAAGGTCATATAATCTGAATACTTAAGAAAATGTCAATCAATATTTTTGGAACCTGCTCCATGTATGTGTTGAAAATTAGAATCAATTATGGGCTGGAGAGATTGCTCAGTGGCTAAAGTACTTGCGTGCAAAGCCTGCATACTTGGGTTTGATTCCCTAGTACCCACATAAAACCAGATTCACAAAGTAGTGCATGTGTCTGGAGTTCATTTGCAGTGGCAAGAGATCCTTGTGTGTCCATCCTTGTGATCAAATGAAATTGTTGGAGGTTTTTCCCAGAGGTAGGAGGATCGCCGAGAGTTCGGGGCCACCCTGAGACAGTTAATTCCAGGTCAGCCTGGACCAGAGTGAGACCCTACCTCGCAAAACAAAACAAAAAAAAAAAAAAAAAAAAAAAAAGAATCAACTGGGCTGGAGAGATGGCTTAGCAGTTAAGGTGCCTGCCTGTGAAACCCAAAAATGCTCATTCGATTCTCCAGGTCCCACGTTTAGCCAGACACAAAAGTGACACAAGTGCACAATGTTGTGCATGTGCACAAGGTGAGGCATGAGTCTGGAGTTTGTTCACAGCAGCTGAAAGGCCACTGGCACACCCTTTCTCTCTCTCTCTCTCTCTCTGTCTCAAATTAAAAAAGAATCAACTAATTATCTCCTGATTAATTTGATTGATATCAAGCCAAATTGATCTTGATGGATATAAATTGGTTTTCCAATGCAATATTTATATTGTCAGCTGAGAAGGGAAAATAATTAAATAAGATCTGGTTAGTTTCCTTTCTTTTTATTTCCATCTCACTCTTAACGTCAGTAGTGGAAATATTGGCACATTCATGGACAGTCTAATAAAGGAAAAACATCCATGTTTTCAAAATGGTGTTAATACTATGAAAGAAATACCTCATTTTACTTTTAAAAAATATTTTTTAAATTATTTCATTTATTTGTGAAAGAGACAGAGAGAGAGAGAGAGAGAAGCAGAGAGAGAGAGAGGGAGAGAATGGGTATGTGCCCAGGGCTGCTAGCCATTGTAAATGAACTCCAGATGTATGTGTCACCTTGTGCATCTGGCTTACATTGGGTACTGGGGAATCAAACTTGTGTCCTTAGGCTTCAAAGACAAGCACCTGAACCACTAAGCCATCTCTCCAGTCCTCATTTTACTTTTGGTTGCTGTTACTCATAGTGTAGAGCAAGTGGAAACACTTTATATACTTGGATGTAATAAAAATAAATAAATGCAGTGTTTGGGTAGAATAATGAGAAAAAGTTTAAAGAACACATTTCTAAAAATAACTTCCAGCTATAACTCTAAAAGCAATGGAAACTCCCATACAGAAAAAGAGGAACAGGCATTAGGCAAGAATATTGCTGTGAATGCTCTATTAGAATTTCCTTTTTTTTTAACTGCAAAATAAAATTTTCATGAAAGAACAAACAAAACATGTTTCATTAACTTCTAAGGGACAGTCAGGGGTTAAAATGCTGAATGTGAGTGAAATGCCACATATTCAACCCAGAGCTGTGACTCACCACTCTTGCTGTTTCTAGAGGGCTAGAGGGTGGGATGACTCATCAGCCTCATACTTCATAAAGAGCTAGGAAACAAAGTAAAGGAAGAGAAGGCAGGAAAAACACTCAAGACAAACCAGTATATATGTGGTGTGTGTGTGTGTGTGTGTGTGTGTGTGTGTGTGTGTGTGTGTATGTGTGTGTGTGCCTATGTGTGTGATACATTCTCGTAACATACTTATTTTAATGACTTTAGTATAAAGCCTGAAGCTGAAAAGGAAACAGAACAGTGAGGAGAAAAAAGTGGATTCGGTCACATCAGTTCACTCTTTAACAGAGCTGTGGAGTCTCAGTACCGTCACTCCTGTCCCTGTTTTAGTAAGCTCTATTGAGAAGTACTGTATATATGGAAGAGGTCAGTTGTGAAGAACAGCTTAATATTAAACACCCCAAAGCTACCACGATGTCCTCTTATTACCTAGTTCTAGCCAATGGAAATTATTGTTTTGCTTTCTAATGTGTTCTCACTTAAAGCCTTTTTGAAAGGTAATGTTCTAAATAGTTTCCCCTTGCCTTTAAATATGTCCCAGATGTCAGATAATTCTCATACATACACACAACCACACATAGTTAGGTTCTTTTGTAAATATCCCTCAGTTATTAGCAACATGAGTTGAAATAAAGATATTTTTCTATAATTTTACTGTCTCAAGCTAATAAAATGGTCTAATTGACAGCTAGGGAATTTGTTGGACCTTATATTTGTTGTACTTCACTTAAGATGTAATGATCTGTGTGCAAACAAGTTGCAGAAAGAAATTTGATTTTCTTAAAACAAATCTGATGAAAGGAGGTAATTATTTAGAAACCTGCCAAAGTAATCCTTGGATAAATTAGTTTTCTTTCCCTAATATAGATTCAGCAAGAGAGAATAAAGAATATCTCCCACTCACTGACAAAACTAAGCTAGGTTCCAGAGTCTCAAAGAATAAAATTTCCTTACAAGTACAAGTTTTATCATTAGATTGATGAGAAGACAATGAAATGTAAAGCCTGAGTTTCATATAGTCAAATATTTTAACCTTCAGATCAATATGAATGATGGCTTTATAATGACAAATGCTTAACAATGTCGATAGTATTGAAGAGAATAGAGTGAAACATGGAGTAAGATTATTGGGGCTGAAGATGGTTCAGCAGGTAAGAGCACTTGACATACAAGTATGAGTTCCTGAGCATGAGGGCCTGCATTCGATGCCTAGCACTCACATAAAATGTTGGACATGGCAAAGCATGACGGAAACTCCAGTCCCATGGAATGTCAAAGACAAGAGACTCATGAGGGCTTGCTGATCAGCTAGTCTGACTGAAAAAGCCCATTCCAAGTTAATTGAGAAACTCTGTCTTAAGGAAATAATGTTGAACAGTGATAGAGGAGGGTGGTGCATGATGGACACCTCTGTCCTCCATGTGCATAAACATGCACACATATTGTACATATACACATCATACATAATATGCACACAATACAAAACAATTATCAAGAGTGTCTATACTATTGTATTATGAAACATTGATTTGTAATGAATGTACATGTGTATGTATGATATATATATTCGAATTCAAGGGTTAACTTAAAATATTTGAAGCTCACACAATTTGAAATGATTATAGAATGTTGGAGATGGTGTCAGGAGGATTAGAAGTTCATGGTCATCCTCAACAAAACTCAAGGAGTTTGAGACCAGGCTGGGCTACATAAGACCCTGTGTTAAAAAACTGAAAAACAGCCGGGCGTGGTGGCGCACGCCTTTAATCCCAGCACTCGGGAGGCAGAGGTAGGAGGATTGCCAAGAGTTCGAGGCCACCCTGAGACTACATAGTTAATTCCAGGTCAGCCTGGACCAGAGTGAGACCCTACCTTGCAAAAAAAAAAAAAAAACAAACAAACTGAAAAACAATTAAAAATTGCTGTGAAAGTGGATATACACAGTAGAAATGGAAAAACATAGGCTTTGTCCTATAATGTAGAATGCAGTTATAAGGAGCTATGTATTTGTTCAAGACTTGTAATAATTTAAATGTCCTGATTATTTATCAATAGATAACAGGGCATAACATGAATAAACTAGATATATAAACATCAATAAGAGCTGAAGACATATTATGGCTGTAAATAGAAAGTAACAGTAGATAAGTATATTAGTTAAGAAAAAAGAAAGAAAGCAACAATATAAATTTCAGAAATGTAAGCATGGCAAATACTACTACTACAGCATGATTAAGAAGGGGGCCTATTACAGCTACACATTGTGGTATTATATTTATTGTCAATTTGGCAGGATCTATAATCATCTAGAATGCAAATCTCTGGGTATATCTATGAGAGAGTTTCTACATAGGGCTAACTGAGGTAAGAAAACTCACCCTAATTGTGGGAGACATCATTCTATGGGCTGAGGCTTCATGTGGAATAAAAAGAAAGAAAAAAAAGTGATGAACATTCCTTTCTGCTTCCTGTGCCTACAGATGCCATGTGACCAGCAGCATCAGGCTTCTGCCCCCATGTCTCCCCTGCCATGATGGCCTGTACCCGCAAAGTGAGGGCCAAAGTAAACTCTTCCTTAAGTTGCTTTTCTCAGGTTAACTCTGAAAAGAAGAAAGAGAATGATTACTTTCAGTAAACTTACATGCATCTATTCCTTTGAAAAGGTATTTTTTTTTTTTAAAAAAGCAACATCTATGAAGCTTCAGTATTGGATGAAAATGTGCTTATCATGGGCTGTGCATTTTGTACGTTTAAGATTTCACAATTGTAAGTGACAGGGAATAAGACATTGTATATAACTTTTTCATGTAACATGTTCATAAGAATGCGATAGTGTACACACAATTGATATACATACTTGTTAATTTTAGCAGGTATTGGTATCAAGATGTTTATAACAGCATTTTCTATAATGGCTAGAAATTAAACATGCCAATATTTGATTAAAGAAAAATGCATATTTAAATTTACATATATATATATATATATATATATATATATATATATATATATTTCAACAGAATATTACATAGCAAAGAGAAATATGAAGACAGAATGTACAAAATAACAATGTCCACAAATACACACATACCTCATGCACAGAGTACCTTACCTGTTCTCATTGGTATGATCTAATCCCAGTGATGGAAGGAGTATAAGCTAAGTTGTTTCTATAGAGTACAGTGTATACATATTTTTTTTAATTTTTATTGACAACTTCTTTAATTGTAGATAATATCCCATGGTACTTCCCTCCCTCCCCCACTTTCCCCTTTGAAACTTCCATCATATCCCCTCCCTGTCTCAATCAGTCTCTCATTCAGTTTGATGTCATGATCTTTTCTTTAAAAAGTTGTGTGATTAATGTCAAGAGAACTTTTTTGTTTGTTTTAAAGAGAGCCAAGTTCTTAAAATTTAAATCTAAAACTGTGTCATTTCAACTTTATTGCTGATAGTTTAAGTACTGTCAGTTGGTATACAAATTCTAAAATGGTTAATAAGCTGTTCATTTAGAGCATTTTCCCAATTATGTAAAACCATTTATAGGAATTTTTAAAAGATTTTATTTTTAATTATTTATTTGAGACAAAGAGAGGGAGAAAGAGAGAGAGAGAGAGGGAGAATGGCCACACAAGTGCCTCCATCCACTGCAAACTCCAGATGCATGTGCTGCTTGGTGCATGGATTTATGTAGATACTGCACAATTGAACCCAGGTCATTAGGCTTTGCAGGCAAGTGCCTTAACCACTGATGTCTCTCCAGCCCAGCAAATTTGATGATAGGGGAAAAAAAAACACAGAAATTAAAAGGATGAAAATAATTATTTGATAAACAGATTTTAAACACAAGCATTCTAATTATCATATATCCATTTTATAAATTGTTGGGTTTAAAAATATTTTTTCCAATTTTATTTTCATACATATATGCAATGTATTTTGATCTTATTCAACTCAGTGAACCTCTTTTATATTCTCCCCCACACATTAACACTATTCTTCTTCCCCATTAATCCCCATCTTACTTTCTTGGCTTTTAAAAAGCCCTTGAGTTAAATTAGGGTTGGTTGCATGATCATGAGTGTGAGGTTATCTACTGTGGAATGGGCAACTTACCAATGACTACACCACTGAAGGGCCTGACACCTACTCTCCTACAACCATTAGTGCTGTTAGCTACCCTGGGAAGTCTTGGGTATCAGGTATCCTTCCTTCATTCATGGTAAAGTACTAACAGGCTTAATTTTGTGCTGGAAGCCACACTTGCTGTGAGTTCATAATAGGACATTTTCATATATATACTTGGCTCACACTCACCCCTCATAAGCTCATAAGCCTGCCTAGTGCCTCCCCCCAATTTCCACCCCACTCCTGCTGTTGTCTTTCCTCCCCCAAAACAGGGCTTCACACACACACACACACACACACACACACACACACACACACACACACACCTCATATGTATAATACATGGGCTGGAAAGATGGCTCAGTGGTTAAAAATATTTCTCATAGGCAAGTAAATATGTGATATTTGTCTGAGGCCACCCTATTTACCTTATTAAGATGATCTCTAGTTCTCCCTATTTCCCTGCAATTAGCATAACTTTGTTCTTCAAAGGTCAAGTTGGAAAGGATTTTCATTCATTGCTAGGAGAAATGCAAAGGGGCACAGCCCTGTGGAAGATAGTCTGTAGATCCCTTACACTTTCTCCTCATGCAGTCTATCAATTGTGCTCATAGCTGTCCCCAAATATGTCTGAAAATGTGTCCACACGAAACTTTGAACAGAAACATTAGTAGAAATTTATATATAAGTACTAAAATTAGAAGCAAATAATATGTCCTTAAAAAGATAAAGCAGGGCTGGAGTGAAGGCATAGTGGTTAAGGTACTTGCCTGTGAAGCCTAAGGATCTGGGCTCGATTCCCAAGTACCCACATAAGCCAGATGCACAAGATGGCACATGTGTCTGGAATTCATTTGCAGTGGCTGGGGGCCCTGGTGTGCACATTCTCTCTCTTACTAATTTGCCTCACTCTCAAATAAATAAATAAATAAATTTAAAACAAAAAAATAAATAAAGCAGGATGGAGATATGGCTTAGCAGTTTAGGTGCTTGCCTGCAAAGCCAAAGGAATCAGGTCTGATTCCCCAGGATCCATGTAAGCCAGATGCACAAGGTGGCACATACATCTGGAGTTTGTTTGAAGTTGCTGGATACCCTAGCATGCTCTTTCTCTTTCCCTCCCTGGCTCTTTTTTTCTCTGTTTCTCTTTCTTTCTCTCTGCCTTTTATCTCTCAAATAAAATAGAAAAATATTAAAAATATAAAGCAACTGTTATAATTCATGTAGTGAGATGTCATTCAAAGATAAAGTGAATGTAAGCCAGGTGTATGGTTCACATAGTTTACTGTATGGAGGAAGCAATTTGAAGGGACTATATGTTTAGAAGGCATGATTCAACAAAATGTTTTCTGGAAAAGGCACATGATCAAGTATAAATGGCCAATGGTTGACAGGACAGGTGAATATTAGAGGGACAGCTATAAAATGGGGGAGTACAGAAGTTGATGTGGGAAGGACCATGATTTCATGTGATTATGCATTTGGCAAAACCCATAGAACTGTATACCATGAAGATTGTTTTCATGAAAAGTCAGGCCATGAGCTAATGGTGATGTGCCTGTGCTGGTTTACAAATGCAGTAAACACAAGATGTTAGGGAAAGGGGACACTGAGGGCAGAAGAAAGTGGACTATATAACAATTCCACAAAGTTTTTGCTCAATTTTTCTCTAAATTTAAATTTTCTCTAGAAATTATGGTCTCCTAATAAATATGTAAACTTAGAATATTTTAATAAAAAAGTAATTCATATGCAAACATAAATTAAGATGAATCTAATATTAAAATTTAGACAGCTATTACACAAGTTATTTGGAATAACATGCAATGTCCAGGTTGGGGAAAAATAAAAATTCATGGGGCAGCAATACAAATTAATCAGCAGATTCTCTCCAAAATGTCAACATTTCTTTTCATGAATTAATAAAGAGTTACAAAATTCCAAGAGTACTTGTGAATTATTGAGTGGGACAAAAGCAAATCAAACATTATTAACCAAAACATGATTCTTCAGCAATGAAAATGCACATATTCAACCAAACAAGAATGTTGGGGAAAAATACTTTTGAAAGAAACAATAGTCAGTATACAAACACCATCAGACTGGTTTTCATCTAAAGCTTTCTTATATCCCTTTCATGTTAAGATTTAGGGCTGGGATATAGCAATATAACAGAGAATTGCCAGGCACACACAGGGAGCTGAGTTCAGTGCTTAGCACTAAAGAAAATGTTTTATAAGTTGGCAGTGCTTGTTCATTTGAAAGCAGTTTGGCAACAGTGATTAAAATAAAACTCACACAAATCAGAAGAGTACATGGCTATGTAAAAGTTAGGTATATTGAGGAAGCACCAACAACAGATCAAGTCAGGAAGATGTAACTAACTTGTGACTGTGTGTGTGTGTGTGTGTGTGTGTGAAATACATTATGAGTTAAGAAATTAATAACAAGAATTTTGGAAGCACAGGGAAGAGATGTTTGAGAAGTGAAAGGAGCTGGAATGTTGAGTTAAATGTCAGAAATTTTTAGTTGCACACATCCTTTATGTGATGAAAAAAGAAATAACAAGGTACTAATTGTGAGGTAGGTTGGGAAACTGGAATGTTTCTGAGTCAAAGATCAGGAGCTATTAAAACAAGAGATTCAAGTTACAGGAAAAATAAATAAATAGCATAGTGGATGGAATGAGCTTCTAGTTGATTCAAGAAGAGAGAACTAATTCAAAGAAAGTTAGTATCTTTCCACTGAGGATCTGCTTACAGTTTCCTTTCTAGATTCCACCTTACCCCAGTAAGGATGTCAAACATTAAAAAATCCAATGACAACAAATGCTGGCAAGGGTGTGGAGAAATAGGAACCCTCATTCACTGTTGGTGGGAATGTAAGCTGGTACAACCACTATGGAAAGCAATATGGAGACTCCTAAAAAGGATGACTATAGAGTTACCAACAGACCCAGTTATTCCCTTACTGGGCATTTACCCTAAAAGCTCCAAGCCTCAGTTCAGAGATATTTGCTCAACCATGTTTATAGCTGCTCAATTCATTATAGCTAAAAACTGGAATCAACCCACATGTCCATCATTAGATGAATGGATAACTAAGATGTGGTAATATCTACATGATGGAATTCTACACAGCACTAAGGAAAAATGACACAATGTAATTTGAAGAAAAATGGTAGAACTTGGAACAGATCATTCTCAGCAAACTCACCCAATCACAGAAAGATAAGTGTCACATGGTCTCACTCATCTGTGGCTCCTAACTTGAATTTGCTGGTGATGCTGACACACCTAATAAACATCTCAAGATCTGGACAATAGGAATGGTGGGGAGGAAGGGGAGGGAAAAGATGGGGAGGAGGGACAAAAAACTGGACCCAAGTGGAAATGGTACCATAAAATACTATATCCTGAAAGACATACTAAAAGCTTGAATGTTCATCAGATGCTTAGAGAGAACACCTGAATCACAGGGGCCTGGAGAGGGTATGATGAAGACTAATTTCAATCTTATCCTGTTTCTCTCTCTCTCACTGCCTCCTCTTTCTCTCCTCTCTTTCTCTTTCATATTACCTATATTTTTCTTCCTTCTTTTCCCTTGGCACTGACCTGTAACTCCCAGTACTAGCATGTGGTTAATATCCACAAGGAGCTGTTGGTCAGTGAGACCTACAAGGTTTCCCAAAAGAAGATAGATCTCTGTCAGAGTTCTTGATGACTCACCAAAGGTTAATGGTAAGGCCCTACTGCTGAAGACACCAAATGCTGTTGGGATGGAACATGGAGTGACCTGGTTGGAATCTGGAAGAGAGTCAGTCCCTAGACAGTGAGCTTTTCTAGTGCCAGAAGGTGTTAAATGAGTGACTGGCAGAAAATGACCAACATCTCTCTAAGCAACTTGTGGTCTAAGCTATTCAGCAGCAATCAACCTGAGAAGATGGTGGGTAACCAACTGCTCTTGATT
Source organism: Orientallactaga sibirica (assembly GCA_036365145.1). Taxonomy (NCBI): domain Eukaryota; kingdom Metazoa; phylum Chordata; class Mammalia; order Rodentia; family Dipodidae; genus Orientallactaga; species Orientallactaga sibirica. Next base: position 62,042,329 of record JAEOAD010000001.1, read on the forward strand.
TGGCTAACAGATCCTCTCAGTGGAATGGAACCCATACCTGAAACTGGGAAACAAGTCAGAACCATATCCCAAAATGAGCCTGCTCTCCAATATCAAGCTTCCACCAATAGTGGGGCACAAAAGGGCTTACACCTATTAAATTCTATCTAAAATAATTATGGTTATCCATGTACCTTTCACTGACCTCACTCTCTATTGGAGAATTTGTTTCTCTTTTTTAGTTGGATGCAGAACCTGCAGAGACAATCAGCCCATCATACCTCACCAGGGCACCAGCTGAAGCCATAGAGTTATTTGGGAAATGAGCAAGAGTGATGCTTTCTCAGTGAACATGGTATTAGCAAAGGGTGAAAGAGATAGACACAGAACACTCAGCTCCTACCAAATCAGAGATCCAGGGACACAGAGACTCACAAAACCTCATCACTGAAATAGACCTAAAATGAACCAAACAACACGGCTCAGGGAAGTTCACAGAAGAGGGGGCGGAAAGATTGTTAGAGCTATAAATTGGGTCATTATGCACAGAGACATTGCCTCTCCCCCATAACTGATGGCTACCCTCACAATGCAACACCCACAATCCCCATGGGGGGAGGACAGGGAGAAGGCTAATGATGGCACCATCATGGCTGCATACACACTATATACATAACTAATAGAAAAAGATTTGATTGGAGGGGAAAGAAAGCTAAGTCCACTAGAGGTGCAATTGTAGTATACTAAGGAGCAGAGACTGAGGACTGTGGAAGAATTTTCAAAGGAGAGATGATGGGAAGAACCAGGGAGACCACAAGTCAAGGACAATGGCCTGGGGCAGTTTCTTCCCTCACAGCCCTCGGAAGAAACATATTGCAGGTCTAGCTTTCATAACCATGACACAATGTATTTCTGTTGGCTAAGATCCTGTTGCAGATTTTGAGAGCTACGAGGCCTTTCTTGTCCAGGTGCGATGGACTAGAGTGGTTGGCTAAGGCTTTACAAAGAAAAGTAAGCTATGTGGACAAGGAGGTAAGGGAGGCTAAAGTAGATTTTATTAAGGAAAATATACAAAAAGACTCCTGAGAGAGTAAGCTGGGTGGTCATCAGAAGAAGGAGGAGTTGCCACATCAGGAGCTTAGAGTTGGGAATATAAAGAAGGAGAACCCCCAAAGTGTTAGGACAAGCATGGTTAGGCTAGTGGCTGGCATCCAAAGAAAAGGAAAGGGAAGGGGAAGGGAGGGGAGAGAAGGGAAGGGAAGGAAAGGAGAAAGTAAAGGAAAAATTACACTTTTGAGTTAGAACTCAGAAAAGATGGCAAAGTCTGCAGTGACAGTCTGTAAGCAACTGCAGCCTGGGAGGGGCTTCCTAGGGGTATAGAATATTACCTCATTAAGTGAATGTAAATAACTATTCTTCCAGTCTCTTTTAGCATGTCTGTATGTGAGGGGTAGTCTCTTGACCAAGTGTGTTTTTGACAGGCTCCACTCAGGACCAGAGAACTTTTTCTGGCTAGGAAATGGTGTTTTTTTTTTCTTTTCTAATTTTACCAGGAAAATGGAAGGGTATGGAGTCTTCCTTCAGTAACTTTTATACCTAATGTCTGTCTACCTACAGCATCCCTCCCAGTAATCATTTGGTACATGATGGCAACTCAAGGTTGCAGCAGGGCACAAAGAGGTTTCTAAGGTCTCCCAGTCTTGTTGATTGTCTGGCCCTGGTAGATGAACAAAGGGGACCCAGAGAGATGGATTTAAGATTGTTATAAGACCAGCTGGGGGTGGATAAGTGAGAATTGATAAAATTGTACAAGTTCTGAGGTTTAATAAGATTACTGCTAAGATTATAATATATGTAACCTATTTTTTTGCAAGGAAGATAGAGGGATCTAATTATATATATTTTTCCTTTTATCATTAAGGCAGGGTCTCATGCTACACAGGCTGACTTGAAATTCACAGCAATCCTCCTATCTCTGCCTCCCATGTGCTGGGATTAAAGACATGTGCCACCATGCCAGGTTGATCTACATACCATTCTGTACTTGCCCAATCTCATCTAAAAACACATTTTATGTATATATTTGTGAGGAAAGATAGGAAAGCAAGAGAAAGATTTTCTCTCACTCCCTCTCTAATAAATAAATAAAAATAAATATATTTTTTAAAGTGCTGGGGAGATGGCTTAGCAATTAAATCACTTGCCTGCAAAGCCTAAGGAGCCAGGTTTGATTCTCCAGATCCCACATAAGCCAGCTGCACATGGTGGCATATACATCTGGCATTCATTTGCAATAGCTAGAGGCTCTGAAATACCCATTTTCTCTCTCTCTCTCTGTAATAAATAAACAAAAACTAAAAAAAAATTAAAAGAGAGAGAATATGTACACCAGGATCTCTTATACTGCAAATGAACTCCAGATGCATGCGCTACTTTATGCATCTGGCTTTATAAGCAAATGCCTTTAACCACTAAGCAATCCCCCAAGCCTAAGATACCCAATTTTAAAGCTGTTCACCAAAAGCCATGGTGTTTGACATGGATTGAATCTGAAATAAAGCAAAAGAGACATTGGAATCATCTGGAACATATACAGAGGCACCTGAGCCTTTTAATCTATGTTTCTTGGGCCTATGTCCCTAAATTACCTTCCTACCTACTTACCTATAAAAGAAACCTATTTTGGCTGCACTTAACCTTTGCTCCTAATCAATCCCATTTGTGGAGATGCTGAATTCTCTCCTAGTGCTATTGGAAGCAACCACAAGTCAGAATGACGCCTCCCTCCCTCCATAACCCAATTGCCTTGTCATGCTTTGCAGAACTGTAGGTAAACAGGCCAACATATCATCATTAGGTGCACCCTCCAGGAATGGGAAGAGCCGGAACTGTTTGTAACTGGAAAAGTTCTCACTCATATAAGGAGAAGACATTTTCTTTTGCTATGGATGAGTAATAAATGGAGAGCAAAGTAACCCTTTGTTTGATCTTTGTCTCTAGGTGTCTTGCTTGTCAAGAAAATGTGCTTATTGAGATAAGTTTTAAGTCTTTGCAAAATGAAAACATGGCTATCTTTGATATTTGGTAATTTCCTTAAAGCAACTCATTTCTTTTTTTATGTTGCAAGATGCAAGAGCTGCAGCTATAGTTTCAGGGAGACAGGCATGCTTGAGTTGTACAACATACCACTTAAAAAAAAAATTCACAATTTACTTTTCTACAGATAAAATTATCTTCGCCAGAGAAACAGGCCCTGACAGTACAAGAGAAATTTTATAATTACCAATGCCTTTTCAAAAATTAGTAAATAAAATTCAACAATGTATATATATGTGGCTCAATATATAATGTTGAGTGAAGTTTCCACAGGACAAGGGACAGAGACCAATTTTAAAAATTGTATAACTCAAAAATATCCTTAATGTCATCATAGTTATGCAGAAGTATTAAAACAGGCTGCTCTGTAACTAACTACTCAGTACATGAAGTTCAGTGTGAACTTTTTCAGATGTTTGTTTTTCATGTCCACACAAACATGAAAGTGCATAAAACTGCTGAACATGAACATCAAAACATGACATAAGAAAGGGGAGGACATACATACTCTTTATAAATAGGATCATCTTTAAGCTCAAAGTCAAGGATGCAAATTCTAACATTTTCCCTAAATCTGATACATAAACAGGAGTCTTTTGGAAAGACTAAAACTAAGCAAAATGTGGAAAAGGAACAAGTCTAAATTCCACCTGTGATGGCAAAGTCGAAAGAACTCTGAGAAATTCAGATCCAGCTAGTGGGTTTACAGGAGGCCATCTGGAGAATTAAGGAGCCTTAGGCTTCATGAGCCACCCCTCTTCCTATTTGAAGCTGTAGCGCTGCCTGGTCAAGGTTTTGCATTTTTAAGAGGGGTGGCAGGTGCTTACAATATACACTCTGGAGTTTAATTTCCATCTGGGTGAACAAGAAGTCAGCTGCCTGGGGCCAGGGCTTATTTGTTGTGGACACAGGTAAGTTTGCTCAAAGGACTCTAAGTGCAAAGGGAATAAAGGCTTAGTTGGGTAAAGAGGGAGCATGGAAAACTCCCTGGGATTAGAAATGTTGGGTTAGGCAAATATTCTTTATAGCATTTGATATTTGCAATATGGAAATTAAATTCAGATGAGAAATACTGCCTCATGTACTTCTTAAATCACAAGGTCTCCTCAACTTTCTTTAAACTGAAACATCTAAGTTACATTTCTATGCACTTTAAGTATACTAAGTTGAATGCATCTATAATATATATTTAAAAACTCTACAGACAGGTTTTATTGAAAATGAGCATTTTATTGAAAATAATTATTAAATAGTGAATGTCACTAGCATAAAAAAGGGTTTCTGAGAAAATTAATGAAGACTCCACTCTGCAAACAATCTTGCTTTGCAGAGAACATTACAAAAATTTTGAATGTCTAGTGGTGGTTGGATGAATCATGACTATAAAATTTACTCAAAGAAACAGAAGTACTGGGGGAGGTTTGTGGGACATTGCACAGTTCCTGCTGAATTTAACAAATGGGAAAAATAGCATTCCTTTCTGAAGAAAATATACTTGTATACTTCTTTAATATGAAATGTACTTTAATATGACAGATATTTAAGACTGAACTATGACTTCTTAATTTATGTTTCTCAACTTACTCGTTTCACTTTAAGGAAAAGTGATTAAAGTCACATTTCCCCCAAGAGAGGTCACTCAGAATTTTTTAAATACTTATGTCTTGAAGAAACTGCAGTATTACATAACAGAAAGCTAAGTTTTCCTTCTATGTACTATTCCTTATTTCTGAAAGTCTTACAGATGTTCAGAAGATAGTTTAATGCTGATTTTTAGGACATGCAGTCCCTAACTTAGCTTTCTCTGACCTGGCTCAAGGGCCAGTCCTTTATGGCAAAATTGCAAATATGCATAGAAAACACATTGGTTAATCTTGACTATAGAATTATTATACTATAAATTGTACTTCAATGCTATTTATGGCCTCTCTGCCCTATTAGAAGTAGGATTTTTAGAAATCATTCTTACACGTACTAAAATTATTTACATGGAAATATACTCAACATTTACTCGATTACTTAGAAAATTATTCTAGTGTCTAAGCTGTCTAATAGCAACCTCATACACTAATGGCTACTCCAGTACCTACAGGCTCTGTGGTAAGACAAAAGTACCACCACTCTCACAATACCTTCATTCTAATAACACATTGTTGGAGCCAAGAGATCATAAATAAAGGATGATTTCCTGTCTCAGCTCTTTTTTTTTTTTTTTTGTTTTTGGAGGTAGGGTCTCACTGTAGCCCAGGCTGACCTGGAATTCATTACGTAGTCTCAGGATGGCCTTGGACTCATGACAATCCTCCTACCTCTGCCTCCAAAGTGCTGGGATTAAAGGTGTGCACCACCATGTCTGGCTCTCAGTTCATCTCAGAACAAGTCAGTATTTTCAATTAAAATAAATTAGATTGAAAACATGAAGGCTTAATCATTAATCCTTTGTAGGCATCCCAATTCCATACCCTGTCCCTTCCAGTCATAAACTGAACTTTCTAAACACTATCATCTCAGGGTTGTCCAGGGAAGGGATATGAAAAGGAGGCCTTGGTGGCTTAGCAGTTAAAGACATTGCTTACAGAGCTTGCCTTCCCATTTTCAATTCCCCGGAACTCACATAAAGCCACATGTCCAAAGGAGCTCATGCATCTAGAGTTTATTTGCAGTTGCAAGAGGCACGTGTCACCTATACTCTCTCTCTCTCTCAAATAAATAAATACATAAATAAAAATATTGGGCCTGGGAAGATGGTTCAGGTAATGTAGCAGGACTTAGGCCATTCTTAATGTTGTGTGCACATGTAAAAGTCAAATTGAGGAGGGAGAGCTTATCCTACATGGTCAGTAGTGCAGGAGTGTATGGCACAATGCAGGTCTGGCCCTAGCCAGACCCCATGGCAAAAGAAACCAGGAAGTGTCTTCTGTGAACATGGCATCCTGCACAGGCCTGGCATGACAACAGCTACAGTCCCATGCTCGCGAGAAACCTGCTACAAGATGATCGGTCTGGAGATAGGCTGCCATTGGTCACAAAAAGGGGACCATCCCATACAATGATTGGCCAGCCAAACCCCTTAAATCCCCTACACTTCCTTAAATAAAGGAGTTTGTGGCAGCTCTCCCTCTGCTGCTTCCACCCAACTCCCGGAGTCTGTGTCATAACTCCACGCTTCTCACTCCCAACTTGGCAGAGACCCTGCCGTCCCTCCTGGGCTGGCCTAGGGGGGACCCTAACACAGGAGCAAAGAAAAGAGGGAGCAAAAGCTAAGTCACCTAAACCCAGCTATAATAGCGCTTAACATCCAAGGATCTGAGACCAGCCCCTTCACCCTCTATGGAAAGGTCTAGGATGAGAAGGATGGTGGTAACTTATGACTGTTCTTTATCACACTCTCACAATGAGCTGGCCAAGGGAAAGTAGGCTTGATTAGGGAGTAGGGCAGAAAGGGTAGAGAAGGCTTCCAGAGACAGAAGGAAGATTGTGTAAGTTTTGTACTGTAGGGCCTTAGTAACTACTTGGGAGGAAATGATATTAAGCAAGGACAGAATTACATCTAGCTTGTCATAATTTTAGCAAGTTAACCTCTGTAACAGAGATGAAGAGTGTCTGTCATATTTTGGATTTATGTGTTAAATAGAAGATCCCTCTGCTGTGTTGCTTGAGAATGCTGTTATAGACGCTTTGTTCCACAAGCTTAAGTAAAAATATTATAGAAAGTTACTGAGAAATCTTTCATAATTCAAGCTTTATACCTTAACCTGCAGACTAATTTGGGAACAGGAATTTGAATATTGGTTCTTGCCTCTATCAGACTCGTCTGTGTACTAACAATAGAAAGAATGGCAGGCAGGGTACCTACTTTTGCATTACACACCTTCATGTCTCCTGTTTGAGGAAATTAAAATTAAAATTCCATGGAAGTGTTGGGGTTGGCCTAGTGTGGGTCAGTGCCCTGTCCTTAAAACAATTGACTATGGTCAGAGAGTTGACATTCTTTAATTAGGAAAACTTACTAGAAGCAGCTAGTTAGTTTTCCCCTAAGAAGAGATTGTTTGAAACATCAGAGAGGAATACCTTAGCCAAAATATGCTGCACACTTTCAGAAATGAAATCTATTTCCTCTGCGTCTCCAGTGTTCATGTTGGGAAGTTTCCAAATGCATAAGCTTCCATCTAAATTTGATTGTCTTTATTTTCCTCTTGATATGACTGAAAATTTTTTATACTATATACAGTGACTTATGATTAATTAGTACATTATTCCCATAAATAAATATAGTTGCAAAATAAAGTCATCTAATGGCAATGACCTAATCTGGAGAAAATATTACTGATTTTCAGAACAGATATCTTCTCATGATTGTTCTAACAATAATGTTAATTTGCTTGATGCTTTATGCATTGGGCATTTTAGCAAAAGTGATAAATCATATGATCAATTTTCAGGAACAAAAATTCCAATTTAGGTAAGACCTATAGTATTGATTTTTTATTACCTTCCTCATTTCTTTTTGTCTTTATCTTACTGAAATATAAATATAGGCTAATACACATACAAGTGATGAACTATCAATGGGATTTTAAAGTTTTCTTCCCTTTTTCTCTGATCACAATCCTTTTCATTTGTGTACTGTTTCACTATAAAATATTTTATATTTCCCTCATCTTATTATGATCACCTGCCATGTGCCTTCTTAACCCAGTGCAATCATATACAATGCTAAATAACCATTGGGCCCAGTTGATTTTCTTTTTGTAAGGTAAGCCTCATTGCATGAACAGGGTCAATGACAGTCTGAAATAAAATAAGATTAGTACTTATTTTTGTGACTTTCTAATGCGTGTCTATTCATTAGACAAATCTTTAAAGGTAGTAAAATTAAGGTAGGAGGACTATTAAAGTTATAGTACTTTAATTTTAGATTGGCTTCTTTTAAAATTTTTACTTACTTATTTTTTTTGAGAGAGAGAGAGAGAGAGAGGTAGATAGAGGGAAAATGGGAGCACCAGGGCCTCTAGCCACTGCAAACAAAATCCAGGCAAATGCAACACCTTGAGCATCTGGCTTTATGTTGGTTATGTGGGTCCTCATGTGGGAACCTAGGTCCTTAGGCTTTGCAAGCAAGTGCCTTAACCACTAAGCTATCTTTCCAGCCCATAGTTTGGTCTTGAGAATTTTCCCCACTTTTGCTAGTTCATTTCTTAGCATAACGATTTATTTGGAGGGAATAAGAAAAGTTACATTAATATGCATAGTTAACTCAGTTCTAGGAGTGTCATACTGATGTAAGAGACGTCAGTCATTTGTGCGATCAGTCTTATTCTTATTATTAGTATTTAAAATGTTCAGCTGTGTTGTACATGAATGTGTTTGTGTTGTATGTATATAATCATATGCATATTGGTGTGTCCATGTGGAGGCCAGTAGCCAACTTCTAGTGTCTTATTTAAAGATTCTCTATCCTATTTTTATTGAGACAGGGTCTCTCATTGAGACCAAATTTCAAAGTTCACTGATTCAGCCAATGCCCCATGTTTTTTTTAAAATACTGCTTTAATTTAAATCTCAGAGATATCATGTTAGAAATTACCATTTCAATTTATCTGATGAAAAGAATGAAAAGGAACTCACATTGTTTCTAGGGTTTTATCCTAAATTAAAGCAAATTAAGTAACAGTATTTTAACTTAGGCCAGTTTTACACTCAAAGGAAGTATCCACCTTCCACTGTCTTTGATATATAATATGTTTGTGAATTCATTGGTTTTCATGAATTCCAGTAACAATTAGATAAATAAATATACTACATAATTGTAGCTTATGAGAAGATTGTGTTTTGAGAACTGGTGTGACTAAATACTGATATAGTTATGTATGTGATTTTCTGTGTAATTATGTATGTATTTGTTTTCAGTATTCCAAAACAGAATGAACTCTATTTTGTATTGTTCTTATTTCCTAGCATAGTGTCTGGTGCAGAGTGGGTACTAGATACTCATTAATGTCTGGTAGCTTGTGAATGACTTGTAATTCTAGCTAGTTAGGAAGCTGAGGTGAGTGTGACATCAATTCAGAGGTCAGGTCAGCCTGGGCAACATAGTAAGACAACATCCCTGAAAATAAATAAATGATCTTCAGTAGGTGAATAATGAATGATGACACATTTTTATATTAAAATGAAATCATTTGGACAAGGATGCCATGAGTAATGAATAATCAGATAGGACAAGCTTGTTTACCCTCCACTGTTGGGAAGCTGGCAGTATTCACTGAAAGGAATTTTCCTTAGACTGTTGGACAGGACACTGGTGAGCTGATATGGACAAGTGGCATACTTCAAAACAAGTCCCATGATGGTGCAACATATATGGGAAAGTTCTTATGTGTCAAATCAATTCTAGTTTCAGTTTCTTCATTCTAACCTTTTTCTTTTCCCTTTTTATCCATCTGAAAATAAAGTCCTTCATTGTTAATTGTCTGATGACAATGAAGTATGACTTCCTTATTTAATAACCTGCAATAGACATGTTATTTGCAAACAGCCTTTTGAATTACACGAATGAGAATTAGAATGATCTCATTATAAGGAAAACAAATGGTCCTGTGTGTAATTAAAACAAAATTGATAGAGATAGCAGGGTGTGGTGAGGAACTGAGAGGTTTAACTATTAAAAAAATAGTTATCACCTACCTGGCTTGGACAGGTTCCTGAGTAGTCTTAACATGGGGTCAGTGCAAAGCTATTTGAAATCAAATAAGTGAGGAGGGAATTTGATCACCCTGACAAACCTGAATTACTATTTATTTCATTAATACTGTGGGTACATGCCCATTCCATCAACAACAGTCTTTCTTTACCTATAATTCTGGAACATAAAACACTGCAGGGTGTTATGCCCAGGTGGGCAGGTCACAAAGGAATGATGTGTTTTTATTTGGTTGACTAGCTGCTTTCTTTGTGGTTTAAAACAGGAAATTGAACATATCTCACATGTATTGAGATCACTTGGACAAAACTGAACTTCCCTTAATAGGCAAATGGGAACTAAGTCAGGTGGAGACTTCACAGCCCCAAGCCTATTCCTGGTAACTTTCAGGGTGTGATTAGCCCTATTCTTCTAAGGATATGACACTGAGTGAATGATTCACCCTGCTGCAGGATGTTACCTGCTGCAATAAGATTTGATCATAATGACTTATAAAACTGAATTGGTTCTATCCTACCATACATGTTAAAGTATATGCCTGTGTGTGCATTTGATAATCACTCAACACAAAAATCCCAGGATAGCAATGCCTCAAAATGTTCTGTGCATGTGACCAAATGATAACTGGCAACATTTAATTTGAAAGACATCTGGATGCACAAGACAGTGCACATCTCCACAAGACTTATATCAAAAGACCTTAGTTCTTTCACTATGTATATTGACCCTGATTTTTGTATAGATGCTTCATTGGTACTGCACTGAGCAGCATTGTATAGGTGTTTCCCACAAGGGTAAGGCAAATACCAACTCAGAAAAGTTAAGTCAAATTGTGGCTACTCAACTGAGACCATTTGTTTGGAAAATTTGATACAAAACTGCACTCACTAGAACTAGACTCAATTATTTACTAATAATACACTGAAGTTATAAAAGATCTGAGTACATACAGCTTCTCTTATGTGAAAGAAATGTGTAAATTTATAAATATATGCTTATTTCTGAGTATAGATGAGTTGTCTTTGTGCCAAGGAAATTTATCTTCTAACCACCTGACTTTTGAGGTGCCATAAAACTGTGCCAAGGGCAGCCACATGCCTAAGGGAATAGAACTTTCTTCTCAAACATGCAGCTACAATATCTTTTATTTGTTTATTTTTTTATAGATTTATTTTTATTTACTTTTTTATTAGAGACAGAGACAGAGAGTGGGAGAGAGAGATAGAGAGAATGGGTGCACCAGGGCCTCTAGCCACTACAAACGAATTCCAGATGCATGCGCCACCATATGCATCTGGCTTACATGGGACCTGGAGAATCGAACCTAGGTTCTTAGGCTTTATAAGTATGTGCCTTAACCCTAAGCCATCTCTCCAGCCCTACAATATCTTTTAAATCGAAGGAAATCAAAGGTAAAGCTAAATCTGTCTGCTACACACCAGAACTGAGCACTCTGTAGCTTTCATGTACTATTCCTTACAAATGACTACATGCTTCACTTTTTACACACACACACACACACACACACACACACACACACAACGCACGCACAGAGTTAAGGAAGGTAGAACACTTACATTGATTGTGCTTATATCTTCACTCTCCATTGGAGAATCTGCTTTTTCAGAAGGACCCAGAACCTGAGGAGAGAATCAGCCCATCACACCTCACCAGGGCCCCAGCTGAAACCACAGATTAATTGGGGGAAATAAGCAAGAGTGCTGATTTCTTGGGGAACCTGGTACCAGCACAAAGGTGAAGGAGATACACACAGAGAATACTCAACTCCTACCAAACTAGAGATCCAGAGACACAGAGGCTCCAAAGACTTCATCACTGAAGAAGAACTAAAATGAACCCAACATGGCTCAGGGAAAATTGAGGAGGAGGGTGCAGAAATATTGTTAGAGCCTCAAGTTGGACAGTATGCACAGAGACATTGTTTCTTGCCCATAACTGATGCCTACCCCTACAATGCATGACCGACATTCCTCAATGAGGAGAGGCCCGTGGGGGAAGGGAGGACAGGGATGAGGGTAAGGATGGCACCAACACGTGCTGTTTACACACTGAGTATGTACATTACTAATAAAGAAAGAAAATGGTAAAAAAAAGTGGAGTCCAGGTGGAGATTAGCTAGTCAATCACTAGCTAGTAAAGAATTCATGCCTTGCATCAGTTTTTTCACTTTTGACTTATTCACATCAGACTATCACAGTTTAGATATTTCAAAACATAAAATTACCTCTGAAATTTATATCTAGACAATAAAAAATTAGGCCCAAAGATGAGTACTTTAGTGACCTCATGCTTATATACAACTAACTCGTAATACTGAAAACAAGCCCTTTTAAACTCTTATACCCACACATCTATTCTCAATGTATAAAACCACAGGCATCCACCTTGATCTCCTCTTTGGGAGGGTGAGGAAATCTCAAAAGCACACTTCTTCTCATTACTAAGTCAACACTCAATTTCCTGCATAATTCTTGAAAAACTAGCTATTCTAGTATTAGCACTCATTATGTCTTCATAGTTATCAAGTTTCTTGCCTCTGGAAAACTTTTGTTCTTCACAGTAAGTTTTCATGCCTGACAGCTGAGACAAAGGACAGTGATGAAATCCCATCTGAGGTTTCTCAGTGTTTATGATGAAAGGAGCACAGTGGCTATGCAAGACCACCAAGCACACCTACATTTTGTCCATTTGAGGGTTTTTCCTGGGTTCATTTTCCTTCAACTCTACCATTTTTAAAATAAAATTTTCTTGAAATTAATTCCCGAAGTTTTTTTATATCTTGAATTACCCTTTACCCTTTTATTTTTATGTCAAACATCTTTTATCAGTTTTTTTTTGCTTCTACTCTCTGAAGTCAATGACTATAAATAAATGCAGAAATTCCAATTTTCTTAGAGTTCTTCAGAAAAATAAGTAAATTGACGATACAGACAACTTTCTATATGTTTTTATTTCAAATATTTATATGTGAAGTATATATTTGAATATTATATTTGAAATGTCTACTTATATATGGGTGCATATGCATATCATCTGTAGCAGAGAAAATGCAAAATACCCTTATTCCATCATCAAAACAAACTAGCCAGAAAAATGGTGAAGCATGGATTACATCAGCTAGTACAATATGACTGGATATCCTGGTCTCATATATTTCAGAAAGTAACATCAATGAATGTCTGAAAACTACCCCACCACTCAGTCTTTGAAATATACTTAAATACTTGATGGTACTATTGCTTGGAATTCATGTTTTTATATCCATAACTTTAGAAAGTTTTATCATATACAATTGCTGATTTATACCAATAACAAAAATATCATAATTTTGAGAAATTATTAATAATTTAAAGCTTATACTTATTGTGGAAGTCCACAAAATTGATTATCTTTCTGTAGATAATGATCTGAGATTAACAAAGATAGCACCACAAAACCACAAATTAAGGATTATCCCCCAGGACCCTTTCTACCTCAGGAGCTTTCTATGTTACTTTCTTTCCTAAAATAAATGATGCTTGACTTGCCCTTCAAATAAGTAAAATACTATTTATATAGGTTTTGGCCTTTTAAAATATAGAATTGTTTTAAAGCAGAGATATTGTATTTAGTTTTAGGAACTAAATATAAGAAAGAAAACCAGCAAAACTCTTCCCTAAGTTCATTCTTTCCAAATGAAAGGAGATTTGAACATTTTTATGTTCTATTGGCCAGTTTTTTTTTTTTCTTTTGTACCCAAGTGTAATCACTGTCGTGTACCTCAGCATGTCTCCAAGCAGAGGAGAAATGCATTCAAGAAATGTTTCAGGAAGCATCTTTTGAAATTTGACATAATACATGGCTGATGCCAGGGTGAGCTGACTGTTCTCTGAGGTGACTACTCTCTGAGCCTGCAGTGAGACATGCGGAAACAGGTAGTTTCAGTGTGAAAGTACTCTGACTGGAGCTGTGTTGTGGACAGCTACTTCAGGTTTTATGAACACCAAAGACTGCATTGGTGAGAAAGATGTGGAACATGCTATGGTACATAAGGTGGAACTTGCTACAACTTGCTCATCAAGGTGTGGTCATAATCATCAATCCAGGAAAATTTACATTACATACAGGTGCAATGTGTTGTCCAGAATCCAAATATTATTATTTAACAAAGCATTTTACCTGCCTTCATGTGGTGTGTACAATGTGAATCACAATGCTCATCAAGGTAGCTCACTTTGTGGATACCATGCCATTTTAAGGTATTGCTGAAAGAATCTTAAGTGAAAGGCAGTTGTTTTTAACCTCTACTGTTTTATGGGAAGGAACAGAAGGCTTTATTCAGACAGAAACCAATATTACCTGAAATTCATTGTAATAAAACATTTAGTCATGAGGAACTTTTTAAGTTTTTTTTGGCTGGGGAGGTTTCAAGGTAGGGACTCACTCTAGCTCAGGCTGACCTGGAATTCACTATTTAGTCTCAGGGTGGCCTCAAACTCATGGAAATCTTACTGCCTTTGCCTCCCAAGCGCTTGGATTAAAGGCATGCACCACCATGCCTGGCTTAGATTTATTTACAAAATAAAGATTAGATAAAAGTAAGTAATCTAGGAAAGCAAAAATAATAAACAAAATAGTCTCAATCCAGTTTTACAAAATAATCCATTATACACTAGATCCATAAGTTTTATAAAAAACTGCATTTGGGGCTAGAGAAATGGCTTAGTTGTTAAGGCACTTGCCTGCAAAGGCAAAGGACCCAAGTTCTAATCTGCAGTATCCATGTAAAGCCAGATGCACAAGGGGGCACAAGCATCTAGAGTTCCTTTGCAGTGACTCAAAGCCCTGGTGCAGCAATACTATTTGCCTTTCTTTCTCTGTTTTTCAAATAAATATATTAATTAAAAATATTAAAAGTGGGCTGGAGAGATGGCTTAGCACTTAATGTGTTTGCCTACAAAGTCAAAGGATCCTGGTTTGATTCTCCAGGACCCATGTAAGCCAGATGCACAAGGAGGCACATCCATCTGGAATTTGTTTGCAGTGGCTGGAGGCCCTGGTGCACCCACTCTCTCTTGCCCTCTCTCTCTGCCTCTTTCTCTCTCATAAATAAATAAATAAATTATTAAAAATATTAAAAGATATCATTTGGTAAAGATTCAAAGCAATAGTTAAACTCTTTCTAATCATGTATATTTCACATTCCATTTTCTTTTCCATATAGAAAGGATACTGATTTTTGTGCATTAATTTTGTATCCTGCTACATTGCTGGAATTAATTACCTTTAAGAGTTTTGAGATGGAGGTTCTTGGGTCATTTATGTATGGAATCATGTCATCTGTGAATAGGGCTGACTTCTTCCTTTCCTATTTACAGTCCTTTTATTTCTTTGTCTTGTCTTGTTGCTTGAGCTAGGATTTCCAGTACTATGTTGAAGAGCAGAGGAGAGAGTGGACATCCCTGTCTTGTTCCTGATCTCAATGGGAATTCCTTCAGTCTCTCCCCATTAAGCATTATAGAGGTGTTAGGAGCTTCATATTTAGCCTTTATTATGTTGAGATATAAACCGTCCATGCTTATTCTCTCCAATGTTTTGATCGTGAAGTGATGTTATATTTTGTCAAAGGCCTTTTCTGCATCTATCAAAATTATCATGTGGTTTTTGTGTTTAAGCTTATTTATGTGATATATTACATTTACAGATTTCTATATGTTGAACCACCCCTATATTTCCTATAAATCTGGCACATAGAAATTAAATATTTATTAAAATATTATTTTCTACATCTTATTCAATTTTATTTTTTATATTTATTTATTTATATAAGAGAGAGAGAGAGAGAGAGAGAGGCAGATAGAAAGAGAATGGACACGCCAGGGCCTCCAGCCACTGCAAACAAACTCAAGATGCATGTGCCCCCTTGTGCATCTGGCTTACAAGGGTCCTGAGGAATCGAACTGAAGTCCTTAGGTTTCACAGGCAAATGCCTTAACTGCTAAGCCATTTTTCCAGCCCTTAATCAATTTTCATATTCTGTCTCTCATATTTACTTTCACCCATTTAATTAGTAAAGGAAAAGACATTATTGCTCTCATGTACTCTATGACACTCAAAACTTCATAGCAAACTTGACGGAAGAAATTTCTGACTGTAGTTCTGTGCACTGGTTATCATTACCATCCTGACCTTACATAAGGTCTCATTTTGGTTAAAAATCTCTGAAGGTCTCATTGTCACTAAGTTGAAAGGTAAGACTTAAGAGCAATCATTCCCTATGGACTATATTTTGGAAATTGTGCCATAAGTGGTCCAAATACAGCTTACTTTCTTATTGAACTTTTTTCAATTTTAAGTAAAGCTTAGTGATAGAAAAATTTCATACTATTTGTGACATGAGAAAGTGAATTAAACCAGAGGAGTAAAACTATGTTTCTCTTTCTTTCTCTCTCTCTCTCTCTCTCTCTCTCTCTCTCTCACACACACACACAGGATTCTTTGATTACAGTTGTTTTTGAACATTTATTGAGAAAATCCTTTGGTATGTGATGTATATTGGTTACCTCATGTATAAAAAGGATATAGTATCACTAAGCTTTATGTACATATGGAAAAATGTTAAAATGATTATCTATAACTTAAGTAAAGCAAAATGTTATGAAATAGAATAACATAAAAGCTCAAAGAATTCCTAGACCTTTTAAAATATTTTATTTATTTGTTTGAGAGAGAGAGAGAAGCAGATAGAGAGAGAGAATGGACATGCCAGGGCCTCCATCCACTTGCAAGCCAACTCCAGATGCATGTGCTACCTTGTACATCTGCCTTACATAGATACTAAGGACTTGAACCTGGGTCCCTAAGCTTCACAGGCAAGCATCTTAACTACTTAGCCATCTCTCTAGCCTCTGAATTCCTAGAATCTAATTACTAAAGAGTATATAAGTTTTAAAATTAGTTATAAAATGTTGTTGTGTCTCAATTTCCTGTCTGTAAAGTATGTAAAACAACATTACTCTGTTTTAGTAAGTCTGTGCAAAAAATGTCAGCATGATATTCTGTATGTAGGTAGTCCACAATAGAAATTTCTTTTTGTTTGCTCATAGTAGATAAAGTATTATCAACTGTTTGAAATATTAATAAAATTGGTTCTTAATTAGACCACAGTCAGGATTTTTTTTCTAAGATAAATGTGAGTTTTTAAACTATGTAAGTATTCTTTTGGAAATAGTTATGTTAACATTTTGCACTACTGAGGATGAAACTAAAGGTGTTTTTTTTTGGAAGAAATTGATTTCTTTTTTTTTCCCTTTTTTTTTTTCATACTTCATTGTTTTTCTCTGAACTTCTTTCTATGTTTTTAAAGACACATTATAGGATTTTCCAACTAAGAGCTTGGCCTTAAGGAAAATAGATCAGTTGACACCTTAAGAAGCTGAAAGAAAAAAGTGAAATGTCTTTTATCCCATTTCTTCTAATTTTCTTTTTTTTTTTTTTTTTTTTTTTTTTGTTAAAATTAGACCAAGCAAAATGCTTGGTCAAAATGCCAAAAAACAATAATGCAATATAGATTTTCTGTTGAATAATTGTTATATACTATTTTGTTTAGAAAATAATGACAAGGGAAAAAGTGTCTATATGTTTAGTACAGATGCAATTTTTTTTCCAAATATATTTCATTCACCCTTGGTTGAAACCATGGATGTTGAACCTGAGTATACAGAGAGTCAACTGTGTATGTTATGAAACAAGAATGGATATATATATATATATGGAGAGAGAGAGAAAGAGAGAGAGAGAGAGAGAGAGAGAGAGAGAGAGAGAGAGAGAGAAAGGAGTATGTCTAAAAAGAATGCCCAAAGGTTCTGAAAGATCGGAAATATTATTAACACTAGAAACCAAGTAAGTGAGAAAGACAACAGCATGTATCTCTGCAACTGAAGTGCATGGCTCTGGCAACAGGAAGAACTATGAAGCCCTGTGGCTGGGCTCTAAGCTTGTCTGGGCATGTGTCTTGAGTCTATGCTGTCAAGGCACTTCCTGTGCTGGTTGCTATAGAAATAATTATACCACACAGCTCTGGGAATCAGAAGCAGATGGGTGTTAAAGCAGAAGCATTGTTATCTGTACAGTTTTGCTCTCAAAACTTTAGAATTAAATAGGATATAAAATTTAAAAGCATAATTATCTTAATTGAAAGTCTGGTAACAAGAGTTTTACCAAGGGAATCAAGCATGTTTCTGTAGCATAAAAGTCAAGGACTCTTTGTTCCAGGTCTCAGAGTACCAAGAAAATGTTCAAGAAAACAGGAAGTGAGGGCATTATTAAAGGGAAGAATGTCTGATTTTAATCAAGACACTGAGGATAAGTGCATGTTTGGAGGGATTATAACACTCTGCAAATAAACATTTTCATCTGAAATGTTTGTTGGCACCTCACCAACTGTAGAGACGAATAAAATTCAAAGCCAACATTGAATCCCACTACATTCATTTTGATTCTTTTCAAAATTTCATTCTTGGGAGAGATTCCTCCTATGTGTGCATGAATCCCTATGTGCAAATACACACATACTGTCCTCAATTCTTTTCCATCCATCTTTCATATGTCAATGTGTATAACAGTATTTCAGTGTTTAAGCTTCTGTAATAAGTTTTATGTAATAATACACAATTTCAACAACTGCTTCTTCAAATCTCTCTGAGTCAAAACACTTTGATAAGTTTTTTATGAAACAAGTAATCAGAGATTCCCATTTTGACATGGTGACATCTGGAAGGCTCTGTGATAACAACTGTGTTTTTTTAGATATTATGAAGCAACTGATGGCAAAGCCACTGCAAAGGGGCAGTACATGCACGAGTGTGTGTCTCTTCTGCAGTGCCATGGACTTCCTTTCACTTATCTGATGTTAGTAACTTATAATCCAAGCTTTAAAGCAAAACAACTGCTTTATTATGCTATGCACACACCCAAGTTACTCATTCAATTTAAGTGTGCTATATCTACTTATGCTTATCTTCAGGCTTTCAAGTCATTCATCCAATTAAGAATCAAAGATAAATGCATGGATATAATGATGTTTACCTTGTTCATAATCAGTGATAAATAAGTATGTTTCAAGTTCAATAAATGGAAAGAATTAAAAGTAGTATGCATAAAATACCAATAATTTGTTAGACATAATTCATTGTAAGGAAATCCAAGGTATAAGACAATAATACTATTTTCAATGTTCTAAGAAACTATTTGAAAAAAAGACACTTTTCTATATATACAAATGCAATACCCAGTCAAGGGTTGAGAGCAGTGAATGTTAAAGAAACAGAAAGACTGTGTGGAGGAAGTTGTGAGAACCCAGACTCGAGGATCTTCTGAGAAGCTGTTTTTGAAGTCTTAAAACACAGAATAGCATTTGCACTGAAGGAGGACTCAAAAGCTATTCCATGGAGGAGAAGCATGACGAGCCTGCATAAAGAGCAGAATGGATATAGTGTACTTGCTGAGTGTACTCTTAAATTACAAGTGAATTACATGTGAAATATGGAAAGTCATATGTACTGAAAACTCTACTGAATACATTTATAGCTTTCCAGGGTCTCTTTGTGGATCTGATAGCTGAGAACCTACTCCTCTCACATTATTGTCTTCAACTTACCCTGATCTCGTTACCACTGCGCTTCTCAAAAATTCTGCTTACTTCTTCTCAGTAGCTCAGTTCTGGTGGGTATGTGATGAGTGTTCTCATATCCTTCACTGAGCACAGTCAGCTTGTATAACACAACAGAATAGTTGGAGCATGCCTCTTGCTTCTTTGAATCTTTGATTCTTTCCTCAAAGATCTGCCAAGGCAGTTATGTCATTTCTACTTAACTAGTAGGAGGCTTCCACATCCCCAATTCCAAGGTACAGTAACCAGACAAGCAGCATGTTAGAACTATTGCCTGCACTCTCGCCAGGGTCATTTTAGTCAAGAGAAGACTCCCTTATTAACAAATTCTAAATTTATCTTTCAACATCCCCAGCCCCCTATTCTTGTCCAACACTATCAAGATTTACTTTTGGCATGCCTTCTTGATTCTTAACATTCCTTTAGTGAATAATTACTATTTTTCCTACCCTGGTTTATGCCAAGACTTGACCATAGTTATAGAACTAGAAGAAAGATAGGATAATAATTGGGGCCAGATATTAAAGAGGATGCAAATTTTCTTCCAACACCTCCATTTGAGTTGAGGCTGTGACATGGTCAGCTGGAAAGAGGAGGCTGCTCTCCTCTAGGAAAACAAAGTAAGCTGGTCCTATAGGCACAAGGGTACAGAAGAAGACAGCAGTGTCTCATTCTTGAGCTGTGGCTACAGACATAAATCAGTGTTATAGTTCACACAGCCTCCAATGAACACATGCCAGAAAAAGTGGATTGAATTACACATCAGAAATTTACTTTGAAAGAAGAAAAAAATATATTAATCTCTCATAAATAGACAAGTTATGGAGCATTTTGTTAGAAGGCTGTTTTTCTTTTAGAGTGGTTTTCTTAATCTGTGTTATGATTTCTGGAGATAATACTGTCCCCCAAAGTTCTGAAGGCCTCCAGTCTTCTACCATGACAGCACTGAAAGCACTCCTTAGTGTTCATGGAAATGGCTTTGTCACATGAGGTTCTATAGACACTTGTGAAATAGTGATTTATATGTTAACAAACCCAAGAAATCAGAAGTTGAAAACTGACACTGAAGGCTAATATAGAAATGATAAACACTTTGTCTACATTGAAATTCTGAAATAATTCTATTTTAGCATTTGGCAGTAATCTAGTTTTCAGTGGAATGTGTCTTAATTTCCATTAATGTAAGGCAGACTACAAGCAAGTTCCCAGCATCTTCCCTGAAGCAAAGTTAGAGCGTGTGACTTAATCTGAACATAGTTTGAAGGGTCAGGAAGCAGGCATGAGTCTGTTTGTATCTGGTACAGTAAATTCAGGAAGTGGGTGGAGTCCAAGCAACTCTTCTTGCTTCACTGTATACATTCAGAAGGCAAAGCAGAGAGTCTTCACCGGTTTTCTAGGAAAATCCAGAGATATTAATAGCACGGTTATGATATATTGGGAATAGAGAATTGCAGCACCCAATGAAACAAACTCAAATGAGAAATAACCATTGTTAAAGCAGAAGAAATATCTGTACCTGCAAAGTAGGAAAGAAAATGAATAAATAAGGCCCTCATGCCTCTGGATTGTCCCATCCTCTTCCTGTTTGTCACACACAGAAAGGCTCTATCATCATGACTTCAGGAAGTCTTTTAATTATGAGATAGTACTACTTCTCAAATATTGCAGACCTAACTGACCTGAGACACTGGTAAAAGGATTTAGTGTTTCAATTTTATTCTTAAATAATAATACCAACAAATACTCAACTTGGCTGGGTAAAATCCTGCTCATGGAAGTATTAGACTACTTAAGGAGTATCCCATAAGCTTCAGGTCAGTTTTGGGGTACAGTGGGACATGTGGTCAGTGCTATGATTAGTGGTCTCGTACCAAATTACTGGACACCATGGTGAACATCTTTCCTATGTTAAGAGATTATTAGTACCTTGAAATTATAAATAGTAGATTACATTACAAACAAGGAATTTTATCTTGACTGAAAATAAAAGAAAAAGCATTACCAGCAAAGATCAAGGTCTGCACTGATTTTCCTTTCCAAGCATTCTTGTCTGTGGATCAATTCTATTACTCAAGGAGCCATTTGGAGAAGGACTACCATTGCTGTTCATCACCATGAGTTCATTGACTGTGCCCGTAATACCAGTTTAATATCCTTTAAAAGCTCTCAGTCATGTTCTGATGGTTTATTTCAGAAACTAATCATTGGAGTAATTCAAAACAGGAACTTGCTAGGGTAATTTTAGTATGTTTAACTCTCTGTCACCACAGGGCATAATGAGTTAGTCAGCAAATGAAGGTGCAGTCTTCAGAGTGTGAGAGAAAAGACACCTTTGCCCTGACCTGCAGCGGGAAGTCTAGGAGAAATTCTGTATGGCATGACTGATCCATGCTACAAGGAAATATTGCATCATTTTTTAAATATCCCAATCACTGCACAGTGTGTAAAATTCTTATGTTTTCTACTAAAATATGGGTTTTGTCACCTTGAAATTTTCTTTCTTTATAGAATTTCTGCTATTTTTATTGGCTATATAGTGCTTTTGTAACTATAATAACATGCTTAAATATAGTTTTAAAATTTGAGTACATGATGGCAAAAACCTGTTATTATTTTAACCTCAATTTCCAAAAGGCTTCACAATGTCTTAAACAGATTAGGACTTCTGTTGCTGTTTATTGAATTAAATACAAAATATTCAAATGAAGGTTAATATAATATTGATTATTTCTGAGATGAATTCCAAATTTAAGCATTTGTTTTCCTTTTTTTTTTTTTTTTTTTTTTTTTTTTTTTGGTTTTTCGAGGTAGGGTCTCACTCTGGCCCAGGCTGACCTGGAATTAACTATGTAGTCTCAGGGTGGCCTTGAACTCATGGCAATCCTCCTACCTCTGCCTCCCGAGTGGAGTGCTGGGATTAAAGGCGTGTGCCACCGTGCCCGGCTTTTGTTTTCCTTTTCAAATAAAGAAAACATGAAGATTACAGGATTGGGAGTCTTGAAGAAATACTATGATAGTCCCAATGAGCTAAAGATTACCTAAAATGGCTTGTCATGAGAGCTATGGCATAGGAAAGCTTCGCCCCTGATGCTCCCTTGCCTGGAATTGTGCCTGATGAGACAACACAAGTTCATCTGACCTCAAATGACTCAGGTATTATAGTAAATGTATTGAAGAACAAGGACATAGTATCCCATGATTAATTGCTTAATGAGAGAAAACTCTACTAAACGACAAATGTAAATCTTACTATTTAATATTTATTGCTTAAAAAAATTCTACTTTAGCCAGGCAAGGTTTCACTTGGCTTTAATCCCAGGGAGGAAAACCGTAGGAGGATTGCTGTGAGTTCGAGGCCACCCTGAGACTATATAGTGAATTTCAGTTCAGCTTTGGCCACAGTGAGCCAATACTTAAAAAAAACCAAACCAAACCAAACAACAACAACAAAAAGCCAGGTGTGGTGGCACACACCTTTAATCCAGTACTGGGGAGGCAAAGATAGGAGGATCACCATGAGTTCAAAGCTACCCTGATACTACATAGTGAATTCCAGGTCACCCTGAGCTAGAGTGACACCCTGTCTCATAAAACTAAAACTAAAAAAAAAAAAAAAAAAAAAAAAAAAGATAACTTCAATGTCATTGATTCAATTACTGTGTATTCTTTTACTTTCCTAAGATTTTACATCCCTGAACTCTCAATCAAGGAACAATAATTTTAAAAATTTAAATAATCAAAATTAAATATATATTATTTAGGTGTGAGAGAGAAAGAGCCAGATAGAGATAGAAAGAGAGAGAGAATGGGCACACCAGGGCCTTCAGCCACTGAAAACAAACTCCAGATGCACACACCACCTTGTGCATCTGGTTTATGTGGGTCTTCGGGAATCAAGTCTGGTTCTTTGGCTTTGTGGGAAAGCATTTTAACTGCTAATCCATCTCTCCAAGCAAAATAATCAAAATTAATCATGGTTACATTTATCTACCATGACCAATTTTGATGATATCTAAGTATACTTTGCTTAGTTAGCTAGTTTGCCCATACACTAATATTTTTCTACTTCTCTCCAGAAATGAGAAAAAAAAAATTCCTTAAAATAAACTTAAAGAGCATTGAACACCAGGACAAACAATCAGTACAGAGAGAAAACTGTAACAAAAATTTGTGATAAATCTGAAGCATGATTCCATGATACAAGTAGTAGACTGTGTAACAAAATTGGTCTCTTTAGTCTATTTGTATGATTCAAAAAAAAAAAAACATTGGGCAAATGAGGTAATGGAAAGAATCCTAAACTCACACCAGTTTAATATATAAGATTTTCTTTATTATTTTTGCCTAATTTTGCTCCAGTTTGGCAGTTATGTAGAGCAGCTATCTCCTCAATGTTTTCTTAATCTTACAGAGCAACAATCTGCAGTTCTTGGTGTATAGGTAGTTGGGATAAGAGATGAAGGGGCTGGGAAGTGTGTCTATACTCCTCATCAATGAGGCTCACTTTGGCAAAAAGACTGAGAAACAGACATTAAAACTTATCACAGTGTCCATATGCTATCCACACCCTACCATTCCCACACTAATAGTTTGAAATAATAAGATACCCCTGACCAATGGACTAACAATAGCAGAGGCCTGTATCCTCTGGAATGAGACAATAAAGAGCCAACTTGAGGTCTTCATATTTTCTCTCCAATGTCTAGGGTCAATACTATGCCAAAAAGGTAGAAAAGAAAATTAAAGAAAAAAGAGAGTTGGATCTTCAGGTCCCCTCAGAAGTCTATATAGAAAAGAAGGGAAATAAAATTTCAGACACTAAGCCTTTAGATTTGGGGGTTGCACTCAAAGCATAACCCAGACTGTGCTTAGAGATACCTTTAGGCAGATGGGAGCTTCTGAAATAATTTCTCCTCTAGAGGTTCATGGAATCAAGTCCCCTTAAATCCAGAGCATTACAACTCCAGGAAGAGCATGGCATGCGCAGACCAAAAGCATGTCATTTTAGCCTAGAAACAACAACATAATTAAAATATAACAGCTAATTGTGTCAAAAACAGACCTCATCTTATGCTTACTTTTTTTTTTCTTTTCACTTTTTCCTCAGGATCTATAGAGATCCCACTGAAGTTTTTTTTTTTTTTTTTTTTTTTTTTTTTTTTTTTTTTCTGAATGACAGAAATGGTTTACTCACCTTACTCACCTGCTTGTTTATTAAAACAAGTATTCTTGGCTGAATATTCTTCTAGCAGAGTGAGATCTGAAACAGTTCTAAGTCAGCCATGATGAAGATCACCCAGTCTTTGACTCAACATCACATTCTGTACATTATATGTAATATACTATTTATGATGTTATTATGTTTGTTTCTGATGATCTTCAAATATTTTTAAGTAAAAGGGGCCTGATTCTCCCTAAAACATGGGAAAAAAATTCATGTCAGATATTTCTACTATCAGCAGGGCTCTAAAACTGTTTTAGAGACTGCTTTAGATTCTTGTTTATTACATAAAAGTTGTACAAATTTTTAAATTGCTGAAATGAATACCTTTGCCAGTGTGTACTCTGAACAACATGACTGGAAGAGGAACAATGAACATGTACTTACAACTTTATCCATTCAGTTTCAGTCAAGATGCATGAGGTCAGATTTATGACTAAGAATGTTACTTTTGGCCTCTCATGCAGTGAGTCAGAGGGAAAGAACACTTAGCTAGAGTTAAACATAGCTTAACAAAAGGAGAAACTGTTAGTATCCTCAATGCCCAAATATTAAGCAATTAATGCCAACTAAACTGGTTAATCCCAGATTGAAACCAGAGTGAGTGAATAAGAATGTATTGGGTTCAAAGTTTTCACTGCTGGTGGGAATGTAAAATGGTTCAACCACTATGGAGAGCTATATGGAGACTCCTGAAAAGGATGACCATAGAACTACCAATGGGTCCAGTTATTCCCTTATTGGGCATTTACCCTAAAGGCTCCAAGCCTCAGATCAGAGATATTTGCTCAACCATGTTTATAGCTGCTCAATTCATAATAGCAAAGAGCTGGAATCAATCCAGGTGTCCATCACTAGATGAATGGATAACAAAGATGTGGTATATCTATACTATGGAATTCTACGTAGCAGTAAGGAAAGATGAAATAAGGAAATTTGAAAAAAAATGGTCAAACATGGAACAGACCATCCTCAGTGAGCTCACCCAAGCACAAAAAGATAATCGTCGGATGGTCTTGTTTTTATCTGTCACTCCTAGCCTGAATCCACGTGACATGCAGCCAAACCTAATAAACACTCTGAGGCCCAGACAAGAGGGAGGGTGGGATGGAGGAAGGATAAGGGTGGGAGGGAATGAGAGGGTGGGAGGGAGGACAAGGGGGGGATACAAATTGGGACCCAAAAGGAAAAGATACTATAAAACCCTTTACTTTGAACAACAGGCTAAAACATTGATCCTTCAGCAGGCCCGCAGAGGGAACACCTGAACCACAGGAACCTGGAGAGAGCATCATGAAGGCCAACTTTAATCTTGTCCTGCTTCTCTTTCTCTTCTCTCTCTCTTTCTTTCTCTCTCTCTCTCTCTGTCTCCCTCTCCTCTCTATACTCACTTTCTCTTTTATATTATCTATCTTTTTCCTCCCTCACCTTCCTAGGTACAGACTTATAACACCCAGTGCCATCACGGGGTTAACTTCCACAATGAGCTGCTGATCCAAGATACCTACAAGGTTTCCAAAAAAAGACAGACTTCTGTCAGAGTTCTTGGTGACCCACCAAAGGTTAATGGTAAGACTCCACTGTCAAAGACAGCATACGTGTGTGAGACCAAACACGGAGAGACCTGGCCAGAATCTGGAAGGCCAGTCCCCAGACAGTTAGCTAGTCTAGTACCAGAGGATGCTACATGAGCAACTGGGGGAAAAGGTCCGACATTGGTCCAAACAACTTGCAGTCTAAGATACCCAGCAGGAAACAACTTGACGTAATTCTCATACAAGTGCAGTAGTGGCAATCAGCCATGGTGGGTAACCAACTGCTCTTGATTTGGCTAACAGATCCACTCAGTGGAATGGAACTCATTGCTGGAACTGGGAAATAAGTCAAAACCAGGTACAAAAAATGAGCTCAGTCTCCAAGATCAAGATACAATTAAATGTGGGCTAGAAGAGAGCCAACGCATATAAAATTCCCTCCAAAACATATATGGTCATCCCTTCTATCTAGCACTAACTTCTCTCTACATTGGAGAATTTGCTTATCTTTTTTCAGGTGGACAATGAACCTGAAGGGAGGATAAGCTAACCACACCTCACCAGGGCCCCAGCTGAAACCATAGAACAACACAGGGGAACGGCAAAAATACAGCGTTCATGGTGATCACGACACCAGAAAAAGGCTGAAGGAGATAAACACAGAGAACATCCAACTCCAACTAAGCCAGATATTCAGAGACACAGAGGCTCCCAAAACCTCATCACTGAAGTAGAACTAAAATGACCCCAATGTGGCTCAGGGAAACTGGCGGAAGAGGGGGCGGAAAGATTGTAAGAGTTACAAGTTGGGGCATTATGCACAGAGACTGGGGCATACCCCCCAGAACTCTTGACTAACCTCACAATGCATGACCCACATTCCACATTGATGAGGGTCCCTTTGAAAGTGGGAGGACAGGGAGGAGGACAATGGAACCAATACTATGAATGCAAAATCAGAATAATATAAATAAAAATATATATTTAAAATTAAAAAAAAGAATGTATTGGGTTCGTGAGGCATAACTTAGCCTTTAAATCTCTCTTCTACAAATATATCTTATTTTGGCAAAGCAATATTGATACAAGAAATTTGGCATATATTTGTGCCACTAAAACAAACAGGCTGTTTAACTCTCAACATAGAGTCATTCTCTTTTAGTAACAGATGGAAAAGTTATATCATCAAAACCTTTATTCTTAATATGTGGTCGCCAGGATAGTTTATAATTCTACTGCCTCTAAAAACATTAAAAAGTGAAGTGCCATAAACACAATTTCAGCATTTTTTTCAGTCTTAACTCAAGTTATGTTTCCGCATGGATGCTGGAAATAAGAAAACTGTTTTCACCTAAATAGAGGTAAAAACTGAAAAAATGTTAAGAATGGAAACATCTTTGTTTTCATATTTTACACTTTTAAAATCTGTACATCCCTTTGAGTACATTATAGTAAGTTTATACAGCTATAAATGTATATTAATCAAATCAGGATAATAGCCAAATCCTTATAATAGAGGCTCAAGGAACCAATGTTGAGGGAATGGCTCAACTTCTCAAAATTTTACAAAGATATAAATAGTGGAATCAACTTAAATATTAACACCAGCTACAAATTCAGCTCTTTTTAAATATTTTGTTTATATTTTATTTATTTATTTAAGAGAGAGAAAGAGGCAGAGAGGAAGAGAGAGAGAGAAAGAGAGAGAGAGAGAGAATGGGTGCACCAGGGCCTCCAGCCACTGCAAATGAACTCCAGATGCATGTGACACCTTGTGCATCTGGCTTACAAGGGACCTGGGGAATCAAACTGGGATCCTTTGGCTTTGCAGGCAAATTCATTAACCGGTAAGCCATCTCCCCAGCCCCAAATGCAGCTTTTATTTTGTGTCTACCATGCCCAATTCTAGGCAACCTATATTCATATTAACACATTAATACTGTCAATACTATGACATGGGCAATGTGCTTAGTGCCATTCAATAGAAACATGAACAGAGCCTTTAAGTAACTTCTTCATGTCCCATGTTGGAAAAGGAATTTGAACCCCAGCCTCCTGACTTAGTGTTTTGTGCTTTAAGTAACATGTTAGGCTTCTTTTGTGTGCTCTTGGGAACTGTAGGAATTAGCACATCCAACTTATACCTGGGGACCCAAGTGTTATGGATGGAATGCATGAGATTAGAGTCTCACTCTTGTCATTTGCAGTCTAACATTCTTGCCTGTTCTATATCAGTACTGAGTCCAAAACTCCAGTCATAAGACTTAGTAAGAGCGCTTTTAGTTTTAAAGAAAACTGAAAACATAATATAGCATTTAAGTTAAGGAATTTTAATCTAGCCTAACTGACATGATTGAGTCAACTTAAGCAAGATTCCTTGAACAAAATCAACATGATGTTAATTTTGACATCATATATTATATAATATAAATAGACTGAAATCCACCTAAATTAACAGAATTAACTATAAACATTATTGATATGCATAGTAAGATATTTATGATAAAGTCACTATAAAATAGTGTCATTGGAAATTAGAGTAAACACATACAAAATATTTATGAAGAATAACACTGTTTAAATGGTGTTTATATTTCTAATTCATCCTTGTAATTAAAACCTATTTCATTGCAATATCCAAGAATTAATAAAAATCAGGAAATCATTCATCTATTTTGATAACAAAGCATTGCCATAAAGACCCAGCTGAGCTTTGGAATGACTCATGAATGGCAATCTGGTTAACAGAAAGGTTGGGTTAAGGGGTCTTTCCTCATAATCAAATGCAAGGGTGAGGCCCTTGGTCTGCATCACCACTATAAACTCAGAGTCAGTGTCATTGACAAAGCATTGTGCTGATTTTTCTGACAGACTTTTTAAACTTACTTTTTAGCTTCCTAGTGAAACAACCTTTTAGTCTGTAGGCTATCAAGATTCCAAAGAGGTAACTATTGGTTACCTCAGATTTCTAGAACTTTCTGCTGTAGGCCAGGCAGAATGGATAAAAATAGAAGAGTGGGTCCATGTGACAGTTATCTTTTTGTGATCGGGTGCGCTCACTAGGATGATCTGTTCCATGTTCGACCATTTTCTTTTCAAATTTCATTATTTCATCTTTCCTTACTGCTATGTAGAATTCCATAGTATAGATATGAACAACAGGCTAAAACATTGATCCTTTAGCAGGCCTGCAGAAGGAACACCTGAACCACAGGAAACTGGAGAGAACATCATGAAGTTCAACCTTAATCTTTTCCTGCTTCTTTCTCTCTCTCTCCCCCTCTCCTCTGTATACTCTCTTTCTCTTTTATATTACCTATCTTTTACTTTCCTCACCTTCCTTGCCACTGACTTACAACTCCCAGTACCAGCACAGGGTTAACTTTCACAATGAGCTGTTGATCCGAGACACCTACAAGTTTTCCCCAAAAAAGACAGATTTCTGTCAGAGTTCTTGATGACCCACAAAAGATTAATGATAAGACCCTACTGTTGAAGACAAACATATGTGTGTGAGACCAAACATGGAGAGACCTAGCCAGAATCTGGAAGTGGAAGAGGGTCAATCCCCAGACAGTTAGCTGGTCTAGTGCCAGAGGGTGCTACACAAGCAACCAGGGGATAATGGCTGACATCTGTCCAAACAACTCTCAGTGTAAGCTACCCAGCAGGAAACAACCTGATATAATGCTCAAACAAGTGCAGTAGTGGCACATAGCCATGGTGGGTAACCAACTGCTCTTGATTAGGCTAATAGATCCACTCAGTGGAATGGAACTCATTGCTGGAACTGGGAAATAGGTCAAAACCATGTACAAAAAATGAGCTCAGTCTCCAAGACCAAGCTACCACCAAATGTGGGTTAGAAAAGAGCCAACACATATAAAATTTTCTCCAAAATATCTATGGCCATCCCATCTATCTAGTACTAACTTCTCTCTCCATTGGAGAATTTGCTTATCTTTTTCAGATGGACAAGGAACCTGAAGGGAGGATCAGCCAATCACACCTCACCAGGGCCCCAGCTGAAACCATCTAGTAATGCGGGGGGAAGGGCAAGAGTACAGCTTTCTTGGTGATCAGGATACCAGAAAAAGGCTGAAGGAGATAAACACAGAGAACATCTAACTCCTACTAAGCCAGATATCCAGAGACACAGAGGCTCCCAAAACCTCATCACTGAAGTAGAACTAAAACGATCCTAACGTGGCTCAGGGAAATTCACAGAAGAGGGGGCAGAAAGAGTGTTAGAGCCACAAGTTGGGACATTATGCAGAGACTTGGACTATCCTCCATAACTCTTGACTACCCCCACGTTGCAGGACCCACATTCCCCATTAATGAGGGTCCCTTTGGAAGCGGGAGGACAGGGAGGAGGATAATGGAGTCACCAATATGAATATAAAATTAGAATAATTTAAATAATTAAATAAATTATTTTAAAAAGATGACTACAAAAAATAGAAGAGTGGGCTCTTCTTGGGCTTTTTAATGTAATAATAATAGAATTTTAAAAGTCACTGTCTTTAGCACACAGTAATTATTGTGAAGTTGAGCAAAGTTTGTTCTCACGTGCTAATCACAGGGACAAGGAAGAAAAAATGAGTCAATGTACTTAGTTTATGCTGAGGATTGTGTGAGAACCTGAATGGAGAAGTAACTTGAGTAAAGAGATAATTGCATGGGAATTTGTAACACAAAAACAAAGTTTAAAAGTCAAATTAGGGCTGAAGGGATGGCTTAGCAGTTAAGGCACATACCTGTGAAGCCTAAGGACCCAGGTTTGATTCTCCAAGTCCCACATAAGCCACATGCACATGGTGGTGCATGAGTCTGGAGTTCGTTTGCAGTGGCTAGAGGCATTGGTGCAATCCTTCTCACTCATATTCTCTCTCTTTCTCTGTGTCTTTCTCTCTGTCTCTAATAAATAAATAAAAGTAAATAAATCAGAATTTTTTTTTTAAACAAATTAACCACTTAGTAGTAGTGTGGCTCTGAAGAGGTCTCCTCTTTTCTCTAGGTACTGAACAATTAGACAATCTTAGACAAGGGCAAGTTTAGAGAATGATGTTCAGAACTGAATATGGTAGTACTGGATAAAGGTTTACCACAGGGCTTAGGTGCAGCAAATGGTAAAACTTTTGAGGAAAGGATTAACCATATAGCTCATTGGTAGAAAATCTGAGTAACATGCACAGGGTTCTGGTTTCAAACCACATATTCTCCCCCCAAATTTTATACTGAGGTGAATACTGAACATATTGTGTCAGATTTTAACAAGTTGATTTATGTAGTCTATGTGCTTTACCTCTCCTGCTTGATTTTTCCCTTTTCCCCATTGCTTTACAGATGACAAAGCGCATGCACAAATGAATCAAAGTACACACAAATAAAATGCATTTTATGATAAGCGGTGAATTCTGATAAACGTTTCTTTACTGCTATAGGGTATAAATGCTAAGAACTTACAACTGAATCAATTTAGAATCTAGCATTCTGACTACTTTTCTGTTAAAATTATACGAATCTTAATGGGTTTATGATGTATGTTCTAAGGTTTTAAGTTGTCAAATTGACCTATTGACATATTTATCAATCAGTATCTAGAGCTACTGTAGAAGTTAACATTATCTTTGAGGTGTGGTGAGCCTTCATGCTTTACACCCATTCATGCTGTAGTGCCAGATGACAGCTCCCCCTACTGACCAAAAGTATGCATGGAACTATGCACAGATGGCCATATCCCTGAAAGTATCTAAGTATCTAGAGCTCACTTTGTAAATCACCACTTTGGCACACAATTTCCACTTCCATCCCACCTACATAGGCTTGACAAACACTAGGGATATAAGAGGCGAAAATGATATGGTTAAATGGTATACTTTTGTTGTACATAGATATAGCACAATTACTAATGCACACAAATCTTCGTCCAACAATCTGTGACTAATTTAATTTCATCAAGATACAAGACAAGCAGGAAAATAACATCTGCATTAAGCTCAAATGCAAATGAGATTTTAGTTATTTCTGTCAGACTCGGATTAATTGCTGGATCTACCGAACTGATATTGATTATATGTTTGTTTTCTTTAGACTAAAGTTATTATAATGAACCAAAAAGCAAAAACCCTGTCTTCATGAAATAACAACTTTCAGGGATAATTCAAGGCTCATCTTAGTTCATACTTCTCTGAAATGTTTGATATGCAAAATATGCCAAAAATTAGAAGTATACCTTAATAATTTTCTCCAAGGAGTGTGTAAATGTGAGGTTTTATGCCCTTACCATTGCTTAGACATGACATTTGGCCTGTTCCTTAGTAAATCTCTAGCTCTATTTATAATTTCCACTGGTGTTTTCAAGTGAACCCAAAAATGCTGATGTAGAGAAATGTGAAGATAAGATTATGAAAACTGTGACAATCAGTAGTGTATATGATGTAGAAGTCAGTGGAGGATATGTCTAAGATGAAAGACTTACTGCTATATTCTAAGTCCTTGATCCTTTCCCACTCAGAGTCATCTCTATCATTAAACTAATTTCCTTCATGTGCAGAGAATTATAGAGCAATGCAAATTGAAGTATGATTTGTAAATCCACATAGGCTTGGAAAGAGCAGGAAAGATCATCCAAACAGAAATGCCTATGTACAGACTCTGCCGTGGGCTTGTATTTAAGGTTATCTTCTGTTACAGCTCAGTTTTTAAGCTACTCAGATTTTCAAAGTCAAACGCTAACCTTTCAAAGACTAATTTTGGAACTTTTGTTTAATAAATCAAGAACTGTCTGGAGAATACTGTTTTGTTTCCATGTCATTTGTTATAATTGCGTATTACCAGTGGGCAGCAAAAGTCTTAACACCGAAACTGAAGGACATGCGGTGCATGTGGGGAAGATACCTAGTGTCCAGTTCTCTTTGTTCTCTGTGACAACACACTCAGAAATGCATGTTCTTGACAGTGAGTCTTTCTCACCATTCAGCACTTTGCTGAGGTTTCACTAGATGACAAATATGCCAACAGTAAGTGCCAGAGATGTATGGTGTGCCAGGGCAGTGTTAAGGATACACTTAACATTTTATTTTCTGTATCGAAGGACCACTACAGGAAAATAATGACACTCAAGGTAGCCACTGAAGCATATATTATGTTTTAGTAAAGAAAAACAATCCTGGCAAGACCCAATGAAGGCAGTGTTGCACTATAAACCAGTCTGTTAGAAATGGAATTCCCTATAAAGTACTAAATAGCCTACAAACATAGTATTAGCCAGTACCAGAAAATAATAATTTCTCTTATATTATTAAAATTTATGATTGCTCTATTATCTACTATATTATCTGCTATTATCTCCTTTGGCTTAGTTCATTCTCAGCGGAAGAAAATGAGTCAAAACTACTTACAACAAACTTCTAAGCAAGCACCAATGCAGACACCAATAACACCAGTTCCCTCTTTGCTTTCAAAGTGTTCATGACTATAAATGAATGATGTGTGATGGGAATTCCATGCAGTCATTCGGTTTCCTTGCTCACAAAAAATAATTTTTTTGTTGTATAATTATATATTCAAAAGAAGTCTAATACAAGGAAGTGTGGATGTTATATAGAATTCTGTATCTTTACAAGTGTTAACATTGACATTGAGGTTCCTGGAAGTGGAAATCAGAACTTTAATAGCCAAAAGCCACATTGGAAATGTCTCTATGCTCTCAGCATTCCTGTGTTATAAGACAAATGGCCACAAAAATGTAGCAAAAAGAATTATTAGACAATCCTGAGGAAATTAGCTTAGCTGCTTGATAGCCATGATAGTCTTACATCAGTCAGTATGAGATATTCCTTAATTTTAATTTTAACTTGAAATTATTCTTGTAAAATGATAAAATTAGCAATGCATTTGATTCAAAAGCAATGCTATGATTCTGAGTTAGTTTTCAAACATTAGTTTGCATTTTTGCTGCTGTAACAAATTATCCAAACTTAGTGACTTAAATAACACAAATGTATTATCTTAGAATTTTGTAGTTCAACATTCCAAAGTATGGCTTACTTGGCAAAAAAATAAATAAATAATAAAAAATAAAAGAGGAAAAGAGAAGAGAAAGAAATCTAGAAAGGGTGTCATTTCTCTTTGAATTTTGTCAAGGAGAGTTTGTTTCTTTACATTTTTCCAGCTTCTCCAGCTCCCCTTATTTGCTAGTGCCTAGTGCATAGCCCTCTCCCTTCATATAGCACAGGTCTGACCTGACTCTGCTTCCATCATTCTTTATTTTTCTGCTTTTCTTCCACTTATAAAGACCCAGCAGTGATTTCTCTAAAATCAACTTGGTTCCTCATACTTGGGGCCATCATTCTGTGTACCTTTGTGATAATGGTTGAGAAGTATTTATATAAGTGGGCTTAGTTTATTTATAAACATAGTAAAATACAATTTGAAATCTTGAAATTTTCCTTTGGGCTTTGAAAGAGTGATTAAAGAGTTTGTTGTGTCCACCCAATGATTTGATTGCATGCTACTGCTGAACATGTCATCTTTACATCCACATTCATTCAATGCATATTCAAGCATTATTTTTTTTTAAAAAAGCATTTATTTATTCACAAGGAGAGAGAGAGAGAGAGAGCGAGCGAGAGAAAGAGCAATGCCAGGGCCTCTAGCCACTGCAAACAAACCCAAGATGCATGAGACACTTTGTTCATCTGGTTTTATGTGGGTACTGGGGAATTGAAAACCGGTCATTAGGCTGTATAGGCAAGCACCTTAATTGCTAAGCCATCTCTCCATCCCCTCAAGCACGATTTTAATGTTCAATAGTAATTCATTTGCAAACTTTGAGCCCACAACTGATTTTAAAGTATCCTCTGTCTCAAATGGAACTATATATAGTGATAAAACCAATATTTTAAGTGAAAATTCTGCCCTTATTTGTGTACAGGTTCTGATGGAGAAAAAAGGATGGATTTATGAAAGAAAAGAAAAAGGCTTGCCAAATTAATGAGGAAATGAAAAACAGGAGAGAGAAAAAGAGAAGTTTAAAAACATTACTTTCTTATTAAAAGTTTGAGCTGGGAAGAGATCTAGTTTTAGAATATTTTGTCAACTTTTACCTATGCTATGGCTCAAAGTTTCACTCTCAGATTTTGTGAATAATACTCATTAATTTTCAAACAGAATTCATGAAGCAAAGAGCAAGATTCTATGAAAGTAAAGAGGAATGGCATAGAATACAGATATAACATTTTTATTGCAATATTGGAAGAATCTTAGGTAAGCTATTTCTAGGCTATTAAGAATGCACTAAAAGGGCTGGGGAGATTGCTTAGTGGTAAGACACTTGCCTGAAAAGCCAAAGGACCTAGGCTTGATTCCCCAGCACCCATGGAAGCCCAGATGTACAAGGTGGTGCATACATATGGAGTTCATTTGTAGAGGCAAGAGGACCTGGCACACCCTTTTTCTGTCTCTCCCTCTCTCTTCTTTCCTTCCTTCCTTCCTTCCTTCCTTCCTTCCTTCCTTCCTTCCTTCCTTCCTTCCTTCCTTCTTTCCTTCCTTCCTTCCTTCCTCCCTCTCAAATAAATAAAAATAAAATATTAAGGAAATTTTTAGAAAGAATGCACCAAGAAATGGTATGTAGAGTGAGATATGATACATGCTTGTGATCTATGAACTTATGAGGATGCAGTAGGAGTATTTTGAGTTCAAGGCCATACTGGAGCTAGAGAGTGAAACAATATCTCAAATAAAGCAAAACACAACAAAAAATAAATGGGTGTCAAAACCAGCCCAGAGAAGAAAACTTAACCATGCAATCCCAAACAAATCTGATTCAAAATGACATCCTAGAAGATAAATAAAAAGTGTCAAGGTGATGCAATCCCAACACAAATGAACAGACACTAGAAAAATTGATTTTCAGAAAAAATGTCACTTTAAGGAAAATCAGGCAAAGAGATAAATAATCTTTTGCACTAACTGAGTGTGTCAGGGTGAGGGGAGACACCTGCTTGTTTATTCAGTTTATGAAATTGTCTTGACAGTTGAAAGGTGAGACCCCATACACATGCATACTCAATTTGAATAGACTTGGAGCACTGACCCATGCAAATACAAAATTCAGGAGAATATGTCTGTGTGAACAGACACTAGTATCAATTATAAATTTTGGATGTTCCACAACTTATGATAGTATTAGATTGATATTAATAATACCACCTTCAATTGAATATATCATAAGAGAAAATGAATTTCATACATTTAACCACATTTCAAAGCTTTGCATGATGATCAGTTGGCAATGATCTGGCCGACTGGACCCTGCATCTTACTCCCATTGCTCAGACTGAAGCAACAGATCATGTTACATATGGCTAGTCTAATCAACATCCCATGTACAGTTTCTCCTGAATGCCTGTGTAGCAGATAGCACTGAGATGAACTTCCAGACCAGGCACAGTTTGATTAATTGGCTACAGATCCAGGGGAAGTTCCATAATGGCAAGAGAGCGGCCTGCTCTCCACAGGGGCCAAGCAGAGAGAAAGGAAACCAACCAGCCACCACAGCACAGCAAAACTACAGCCAAAAGGCTTGAACTTTAGGCACATTTTATCTTGACAATTGAATCTTGACCCACCATTAACAAAGCCCCCAGTGACATTGCCTCCAAGGTGATTGCAGATACAAACTATAACTAATAAAACACTGAATATATTGGGGACATTATTGATCTTGCCCCCAATATATTTAGCTCCTGGCAATAGATTTATAACTATCACACATTGTAAATTGTACTCAGTCCAATTTCAAAGGTTTCAGTCTTGATTTTAGTGAGTCCTGTAAAATCAAACAAGTTAAATACTTTCAACATGTAAAGGCACAGAGTAAAACATTTTTAACTGATATAAGGTAGCAAGGAGAACCTAAAACAATGCAAACTCAACCACCATCAACAGTCATCAAACTGCAGTTCAAGTTCATCCATAACCAGAGACTAACAGTCTCCAGGTTTTACAATTCTGCCCCTCCAGCTCATCGCCAGGGAAAACTTTCATCTCATGCCAACACTACACTCCAAGCCCTTTTTTGGTATATCCAAAACATGTCTCCATGCAAACCACGGTCCATCTTCCAAAGGCTCTTCCAGCCTATAGTCTTCATGATTGCATCTCAGCAGCAGCTCCTGGAACCATGTGCAACTCATGACCACTCCATGCATTTTTCATATTTCCAAAACTTCAGGTTGACACAGCCATATTCTTAATCCAGGGACAAAATAAACCATAGCCTTGAAAAGCAAGTTCCTTCTCCAGTCAGCTCTTTCCAAGAGTTTGCATTTCTAACAGTCTTTTAGGCATCCTCTCCATTGTTTTAATTTCAAGTCAAACTAAGATTGCTAATGCGTTGATGATCTTCCAGTAACCTAAAACCAGTCTCAGTGCCTCTGCTTTTGGCTGAGTTTTTCCAACTTAAAATCTTAAAATCTCAGTGATATCTTATGGCCATCCCTTATGCCAGTAGCCCAGTTCCAACAAAGTCCTCTGCAGTCTTTCCTTCCCTTAGAAAGCTCATAAGCCAAGCCTCAGTTCAATACAGTCTTAGCATTCTAAAACCTCATCAGCTCCATAAAACTTGACTTACCACTCCAGAAGGCATCTTCAGTTGCAAACAAGTCCATTCCCATTCCTCCAAAACAAAGGTTACGAATATCCATGGTCAGATTCATCTCTACACTCCTCGGTACCACATCCCTGAGATGAACTTCCAGACCGGGCACAGTTATGGAGGAAGGGATATTTTCTCCTACAGATCCAGGGGAAGCCATAATGGCAAGAGAGCGGCCTGCTCTCCACAGGGGCCAAGCAAACCAAAACCACAGAGCAAAACTACAGCCAAAAGGTCACACAGCACACTTCAGAACTCCTGCTAGGCACATTTGCATATCTTTACAATGGAATCTCAAACCCATACCATTAACACCTTAAGACCGGCCCCCAGTGACATTGCCTCTAGCAAGGTGATTGCAGATACAAACTATAACTAATAAAACACTGAATATATTGGGGGACATATGTTCAAACTACCACAGCCTGTCACTTTCATACCATTGTAAAACCATAGACCAAGGAAAATTTCAGGTTCCTATGCATTTATAATGTATATATACACAGACATGTACACACACTTCTATTTGTACAGATAAGTTTCTCTCAGGCCAGCTTGTTGAATGCTTCATGAATCCTTTTGTGGTAATTCTAAGTAGAAACATCTGCCAGAGATGATGATTTACTGATATTTTAATAAAATGCTTTTTTTAACCAGAAACATTTATTTCATATGCTTGGATTATTTTCAATTTATTTTTTTTCATGGCACTGAATTTCATAAGGACATGTTCAGACAAGGACATATTATATTTTCAGTTTATCCCCTGCCTATTCTGTACTCTCCTTTTTCTCCCCATGCCTGTTATACCTTTCACTCCTCTGGAGAATTTCATTTCTACTTTTATGTCATGTTTACATCAATGATTTTATGGACCAATAAAAAGTGAAGGAATGAACATGACAGAATATGTAGAATTTTTCACTGTCAGTCTGACTTCACTTAACAACTTCAGGTGCATCTATTTTCCTATGAATAGAACTTTATTCCTAGTAGCTGAAATTATATATATGCACAGTTTACCTATTGTAAATCATACTTCTCACTAGATTGTTTCCTTTGTTGTACAGAAGCTTTGATTTTATGCAATCTCATTTGTGAACTTTTAGCATTATTTCCTGAGCAACTGGAGTCTTTTTTCAGAAAGATGTTGCCTATGATTATATATTGAAGTGTTTCCCTTAATATTTATTCTAACAGATCTTCAGTTTAAAATTATATTCTTTTATACATTTAAAAATGATTTTTTACATAAGGTGAGAAAGAAGAATAAATTTTCATTTTTTTAAATGTGAATATCCAGTTTTGCCAACATGTTTGTTGCACAGGTTTTCTTTACTCCTAAATATATTTTGTCCACTTTGTAAGAAATAAGGTGGCTATAGCTATTTGGATTTATATCTGCATTCTCTCCTGTGTTCCATAAATCTTCAGGTCAGTTTTCATACCTTGCTATTTCTATGTTACTGTGCTCAGTAGAATAACTTGAAATCAGGAATGGCGATGATTTCAACATGGCTTTTGTTGCTCAGGATTTTTTTAATTTTTATTTTATTTTATTTATTTTTGGAGAGAGACACAGAGAGAGATAGAGGAGAGTGTGCCAGCAGTCTCAGGTGCTGTGAACGAAATCCAGATGTGTTCGCCCCCTTGTGGCCAAGTGCGGCATTGCGCCCTTGCCTCACTTTGCTTCTGGCTAAACGTGGGACCTGGAGATTGGAACCGCTGGAGATTGGAACCAGCATTCTTAGGCTTAGGAGGCAGGCGCCTTAACCGCTAAACCATCTCTCCGGCCCTGCTCAGGAGTTTTTATCTGTCTAGGGTCTACTGAGCTTCCATGAATTTTAAGAATACCATAAGAATTTTGATTGGGATTGTACCGAGTCTATAGAATTCTCTTGGTGGCATAGTAATTTTCACAATATTAATTCTTTGAATCCATGGTTGTAAAAATTATTTCCATCTTCTAATGTCTTCTTCAACTTCTTTCTTCAATGTTTCAAAGTTTTCATCATATAAGTTTTTAACTTCCCTGGTTAGGATTATTTCTGATATTTTTTGAACAAATCTGAATAGCTTTCTTGATGTCTTTCTCAGTGTAGCACTTTGTTCATCTGGCTTGCGTGGGTATTGGGGAACTGAACCTAGGTCCGTAGGCTTTGCAGGCAAGCACCTAAACTTCTAAGCCATCTCTACAGCCCCTACTGTTGTCTTTTTTGAGGACTGTGTTTCACTGGCTTTGAGATCACCACTTAGGTTAGACTGCATAGTGAGCCTCACAGATTCTTCTGTCTCCCCAGTGCAGGGATTGCATGAATGTTCCACCATGTTCACATCCTGTATGTTTTTCTGTATGTTTATCATTAAAGCTACCACCCACAGTGGCCCTATGTTATAATAGTTAATTGCAAAGATCTTCCATATTCTTTTCCTATTTCTGCTGCACAAGATGTGTAAGCAGTTTGATCTGGAAAAGGTCCAGGAACATCTAAAGTTTCCACATGACCATCAAGAGGAATCAATGACCCCTGGGAAAGAAGGATCGCATCTGGATAAGAGAGGCTATCAGCAAAAGAGTGAAAACAAACTTGGAAATGTTATCTTTTTTCATGACTATAGAATAATTAAAATACATTAATTTAGTCATATCTCAAGTAAATATTCTTCTGTTTTTAAATTGGTAGTACAAAACAAGCCATAAGCACTTGAAATGATTACACCAGAGCAATTATAAGGCATATTCTTAAAAGTCTTTTCCTTCTTAAATCTCCAAACAAATGCATGCCTCTTTTCTGTTATGCTTATTTTGTCCTCTCAAAATGACCATTAAAGTTCTGAGGAGATAGCTTGGTGGGTAATGTACTTGTTTAAATATGATTTTGATGCTAAGAAACCTTATTAAAAAAAAAAAAAAAGCTTAGTATGCTGGCATTCACTTATAATCTCAGCACTGTGTAGGCAAAGACAGGTAGATCCTGGAGGAGCATTGACCAACCATTGTAGCCTACTTGATAAACTCCAGGTCAGTGAGAGATCATCCCACAAATAATGTCTAGTATTTAAGGAACAATACAAAAGTTTTCCTTGTGCCAGGTGTGGTGGTGCACACCTTTAATCCCAGCATTTGGGAGGCAAAGGTAGGAGGATCGCCATGAGTTCAAGGCCACCCTGCGATTACATAGTGAATTCCAGGTCAGCCTGGGCTAGTGTGAGACCCTACCTTGAAAAATCGAAAAAATGAAAAAACCAAAAAAAAAAAAAAAGTTTTCCTTGTGGCCCAGAGACATGTGTACATACATGCATCAGTACACACAAACATGGATACACATATGCATACACACTAGACCTTTATAAAGTTACTCCATGTGTTAGGTTGAGATGAGGATTCTAGCTGTTAGCTAAGACACATTCTCTAGGTAAGTTATTCACAAGTTCATACTGTAGCAAAACTTAAAAGCTTTCAAAACCATAACTGCTGCATCTTTATGAGGAGACGTATTCTCCCTGATTTTTGTGTGGAAAATATACAGATGTAGGTTTACAATTTGGAGTTCATGTGATTCACTGCTTATAACTAAAACAAAATGTTGTCTGCAGTGGTAATGATAGGGCATAATTCTTGGCAAATGTGGAGAAATATTACATTAATGGAAAGAAATCTACCATTGCCTTTCTAAGTAACATTTTAAAAAACCAAAAACTGGAACCCAATATAGTTATTTATATGTGTATATATAACAAAATTATATAATATTAATATACACATGTATGTATATGTATATATACATACATATATATATATATATATATATACAAACATACATGTGCATACATAAAAACAATCATGTTACTACATAGATTCTGTTTCTTAAGTCCCTTCTAACAAAAATACACTCATAAGTTATCCTGTATTTTAAATTATTTAAATGGCTAGGGCCTCTTTCATATCTTGTTATAGCTGAAATAACTGGCTATGAATAGCAAAATCCAAACTCCACGACAACATGGGGCTGTTCCTGTTTATGTATGACTCACTCATCATAGCTCCTCTGCTCGAATCTGCCACAGACTCCATTCCTTGTGGTTGGCATTTCTTTTCATCAAGCACAGACTCATGCTGAAGAAAAGATAGAAGACTGTTTCAACTCAGGTGATGAATCACAGTTGCCTCTTTCTTACTTGTTGTGCACACCACTTAGCAATTTACTACCTTATGGGGAAAAACTCCTATCTAAGGCATTTCCTTACCATTGGTTGAAATTATACCTGTCCACCTCCACCGGACACCTGCAGAGTAACACACACACACACACACACACACACACACACACACTTTCTTAGACTTTATTCCTTAAGTATATTTTCTTCTTTTTATTTTAGCAGCCTACAGCTTATAGTCAGGTACACATTAGGTACTCTGCGTATACTTGTTGGTGGCTCAACTGCTTTGTTCCATTAGGAACACAACCACAGAATTCAAACTGCTTTTCAGAGAAGACAGAAGACAAAATGTTTCCTATACCAAACTTTACATGAGAAATTTATTTTTTAATTTTTAAGAAATATTTTCTCTTTTTTAATTTGAAAAGAATTTGGTAAAAATTATATGTAAATAAGTAAAATGTATCTAGAACCTATCTAGACATTAGTAATAAATACACCAACAACCTCCTTTATCTTAATAAGCTCTTTTGTTCACAGTCTTTCAATATTCAATCCAAGAAAAAGCAACATAAATTCTTTTACTCCCACCTGGATTGGCTTAAATTAGAATCATTAAATGGACAACCCAGAAGTAGTAAACTCCTATATTAGGACTAACCTTTGAGAGTCCTGAAAACCAGCAGGAGATTTCAGCCAGATTCTCTTTTTCACTAAAAAAATTTTCCTCCTTGTAATTAATGCCTCAGTTGACCTTTAATTACTGGCATAATATTTTCTATCTTATTTTTTAATTAGCTTACAAATTAGCTAATTTCCTCATGACATTTTCATACATACTCACTGTTGGCTGACCTTTGCTACCATCCCCACCATGTCCCCTTCTCTCTGACCCTATGCCTTCTATGCTCCTCTATGCCAAGTATTCCTCCTTCCATTTTCAAATCACATGCGTTCTATGATCTTCCATACTTTTATCTCTTAAAGACACTGATTACTGGGATAATCTTAATTTCCTGTGGTGAAATGTAATCAGTAGTATCTATTAAAAATTG
Organism: Orientallactaga sibirica; assembly: GCA_036365145.1. Lineage (NCBI taxonomy): Eukaryota > Metazoa > Chordata > Mammalia > Rodentia > Dipodidae > Orientallactaga > Orientallactaga sibirica. The sequence goes on from JAEOAD010000001.1 coordinate 62,085,414, forward strand.
CTCTCAGCTTTCTTTTTATATTTAAGTTTTAATCAGCATCAATAATGTAATTATTTATTATATCATTGCTACCATAGCTTTTCCATATTTACTTTCTTGTTTAGAGGACTGTTATCAATATTCAGTGTTTCCATTACTTTTGTTTGAGGCAGGGTCTCACTCAAGTCCAGGCTAGCAGAACTAAAAACAAATCTCCTATCTGTGTGCTGGGATTAAAGGCATGCTACTCCACGCCCAGACTCCTGTCTTTATTTTCCACAACTGTTCTGTTCCCAAGATCTTCTGGAATGAATTAGTGATTGAGACTGCAGTATCAATCACTGAAAGTGTTTTTAATTCTGAAAATGGAGTCTGAAAGTAGAGGGTTATAATTAATACCAGAGAGAACATGAAAAGAACATTAAACAAGGTATAAGTATGATGAAAGCAATCCCATTGTAACTGTTAATTTGTTATGCAAATTAAATGTTGAACTGAATTAAATATCACTTGTTTTTAAGCTCTGTAAAATCACCATCTATTACACAAAACGTATTTCAATATACCTTGCAAATTAATGAATTATTAATTCAGATTCAAGTAAAAGTTCAAGAAAAATATGTAAAAATTCTGAGAACATTTAGCTTTTCCAAACTTAGAAGAGAAATATTTTTGCTTAAAATATTAAACAAGTATAAAATTACAAGTATGAATTTTAATTAAATTGATCTTTCACCCATCCTGTACTTTTGTTCTAAAGACAATCAGAGCACTGATATTTCCTGGCAGTCCAACAAATTAGACATGAGAAGGAGGAGATAAAATTACTTGGACTTATCGTAGCAAGCTGTCAACTAAAAATAGACATGTGACTAAGGAATTATAAAAAATATAATTTCTGTTGGCTATCAAATTAATTGGTAAAATATTACTAAGATTGAATTTCTCCTGGTCCATGCAAGTAAAATGTATAGTGATATAATAATATTTTCTTAACATTTGGACCCTTAATTAAGATAAGCAACCATGTGCTTTTTGAGGAGATGCAAGTAAATAATTAAATGGTTGATCTGGTACATATTTTTTTCTTTTTGAAATTTTTGCTTAGACAAGATCTAGAGAACAAACAGAAAAATCCCTTACCCCAGTTAAGGATGGCTAACATTAAAAAAAAAAAAAAAAACAGTGAAAACATATGCTGGCGAGGCTGTGGAGAAATGGGAGCAAGCAAGAAGTTCCTGAGCAGGAGCTGGTCCCATGATACTGATATTCCAGCCTACAGAACTATGAGAAAGTAATTTTATGCTCATTAGAAATTACCCAGTCTCATATATTCCATCATAGTTTCACAAAATGAACTAAAACATGGTACTTAACTATCTATTTATTGAACATTTGATTAAGTCAATACTGATTATTCCTTGTGAACATTCTAGATCGTAATATTTTGTATTTGCGTCATTTTGACTTTTGGGATTTAGGAACACATGGAAAATTTCTTTGAAACATACATCTCAATGTCATTTAAAAATCTGTTGATAAAGTATTATAGATGTTGTCCTCTCCTCAAAGTAGCACAAAGTTATGTAAAAATATTAAAATACTAAAGTGGAAAGCCAGTTCAAAGTTGGTCAGAGGCAAAAATTTAAATCCTGAAATTCTGAAACTGCTGGAGGAACACATAAGAAAGCACTCCATGATAAAAATACAGTCAATACAGGAAAATACAAGAAATAGCGTAAAGAATAAATAAATAAATAAATAAATAAATAAATAAATAAATAAATAAATAAATGTGATAGAATTAAAACATTTACAGGGCAGTAAACTATGAGCAAAGAGTCAACATGGGAGAAAAAAATATCCAGCTCAATTTCAAAGGGTTAATCTAGGATATATTACATACTAAAAAAATGTCAATCAGTAAATGAGCCAACAAACTGGACAGAAAGTCCTCAAAAGAAAAAAAAGTGCAAAAATCTAGTACATATTTTAATTTTTTCTTATTTTTGTTTATTTATTTGAGAGAGGAGAGAGAGAGAAAAGGAGAGAGAAAGCGGCAGGCGGAGAATGGGTGCTCAGGGCCCCCAGCCACTGCAAATGAATTCCAGACACGTGTCCCCTTGTGTCTGACTTATGTGAGTCCTGGGGAGTTGAACCTGGATCCTTTGGCTTTGCAGGCAAATGCCTTAAAGGCTAAGCCATCTCTCCAGACCTAGTACTTATTTTTAAAGTGTTCCACACCCTTGGCCATCAGGGGAATGCAAATTGAAGTATTCAATCAGAATGGGCATTGTCACCATCAGGAAGCCAAATGACAACAAATGCTGGTAAAGACGTGGGGAAAGAGCATGCCTCAGCCATTTTTGGCAGGGGTGTAAACTGCTGCAGCCACTGTGGAAACTAGCATGCAGGATCTCAAAAATCTAAACATAGAACCACTAAGTGACCCAGCTATATCTTGTCATTTAATCAAAGGACTGCAGAAACTACCACACAGATGCTTGCACATCCCTGCTTATTTTTGTCTTATTCATAATACCAAAGAAACAGAATCCACCTAGATATCCATCAGCAGATGACTAGATAATGGAAAGGAATACAATGGGGTTTTATTTAGCAATGAAGACAAATTAAATTATAAAATTTGCAGGAAAGGGGATGCAATTGAAAAATATATTAAATGAGGTAATACTACTCAGAATAAAAAATACCAAATGTTCTCTCTCATATATAGTTTCTATATTTTCTGTATTTCTGTTGAAGTGAGTGTGGAAGGAGGTCAGAAAACTAGAAAAGAGCCCTTGAGAGAGGTAAGAGGAGGGTGTAAGAGAGGAAACAAGGTGATGAGAGTAGTAGACTACACCTGATAATGAAAATGAACGACAAGTGGAGTAGAATACTAAGAGGTAGAAGGACACAAGTGGGGAGTGAGGGACTAAGAGTGGGGAGAAAGGTATACCGGAGGGTATCAACCAAAACCAAGTATAATGGAAATGTTACATGGAAACTGGTCACTTTGCATACTAACTAAAAAGAAAAAGGGGGAAAAAAGAAAAAACAATAACTGTGATTTCTTTCTATAGAACCAGTGGTTAAAACATTGAGTTAATTATAGGTTTACTTTCTGTGTGGGTTCCATGTTCTAAGTCCTACATAAACCTTTAATTAAAGCCTTAATTATTTTTTAAATGTTAAAAATGTTCTTGGATTGTTATTTTATTCTTGAAAGTCTATTAGAAACAAATGTAATTATGATGATCACTGTTGACTTGATTTATAAAGTATTTATAAAGTATCTTATAGTTACTGTGAATGTCTTGATAATCCCTTAAATTTCAAGATTTCCTTTCAATATATATGCATTTTTCCCTTTATTTCTTTTAAAGTTGGCCATCGCTAATGCCAGGATAATGGTCATTTGTTGCTTTCAAAGTGGAGAATATATATATATCAGTATAGGATTTATGAGCTATGAACCCTGAATAATTTAAGCAGATTCCATGGTCAAAATGACCTTTATTTGGAAAATACTAACAATCAATCTATCTCAAGTTAAAACCACTGAATCATTTGCTATAATATGATTAATCCATATGCATTATCAGTTTTAGCATACAGTATAGCATTTTTACATGCTGCAAAAGAGAAGACTAAAATTTTAGAGAACAGAGTAGTCTTTGACTACTGATAAAATGTGAATGTTTGCTAAAACAAATCATCGTGGGGACAAAGTTCTGTTATAGAAGTGCATTACTTACTAAGGTTAAAAACTCACAATCCAATGTTTAAGTGTTACATAAGTATCAAGTACAGTTAGTGCTTTTTGCACATTGGGATGAGCGAACACAAAAATGCATTCTGAGAACTCACAGAATCCCCCCCGCACTCTCAATTTTCATTCACTCTCTCTCTGCCTCTATCCCTTCCTCCTTCCCTCTGTCCTTCCCCTGCCAAACTATTGTAAACTAAGGATATGAGATGCTCTTTCTCATAAAATTTTTAATGTCTCGTGACTAATCACATGCATACATTCACAAAGGATGACCAGTCATCATCAGATACAGATGATACAATTTATTCCAAGAAAATTTTGCACATGGATGCATTTGGATGGATTCTCTAATATCCTCAGTGATTATTACAATTTGAATGTGAAATTTCCTCCACTAGCTTATGAATTTCAACATTTGCTCCTCATCTGGTGACATTGTTTTAGGAAGTTGACCCTCCAAGAGGTAGGGCCTGGCCTGGATAGAGGAAGTAGGTCATAGATGGGCAAACCTTGAGGTTGATGTCCGTTTACTCTTCCAGCTCTTCATCTGCGTCCTGCTCCACTGCAATGCGAACAAGCAGCTGGTCCCATGCTTTCCCTGCCATGGTGGACTGTGTCCTCTCAAACCATGAGACAGCTGAATTCTTTCTCCCTTAAGGTGCTTTGTTAGCTACTTGACAACAGCAATGAGAACAGTAAATAATACTACAGATAATGATAAATGCTTTGCAGTTCTTAATCATCTTTTAAAACCATACCAAATATATTGATAACTCTCTTCCATGCCTCCTCCTTCTCTAGTTTGTGAATAGGCTTCAAATGCTGTGAGTGGAAGAAAGAGCCTACAGTGTCCAGCACCAGGGAATACTTTCAATGAGGAAATAATAACTTCTAGAGAGGATGACCCTGAGAACTAAAATGACCTGCAGTATATGACTGAAAACTTAGCTCCTCTCTAAGTGATAAGTACATAATCGATGAGTGAGTATAAGAAAAAAAGAAATCTAACCATCTCTCCACAAATATTAGAAATTTAATATACTACATGAATTTAAAACCTGCCTTTCTAAAAAAAGGCTCAGAACTATTTCAAAGACATCATTTTCTTTTCTAGATTAAAGTCCCAGAAAGCTTCAAATTTAATTTAAAAGAACTATGCCATGGTATATATGTTCAAGTGTAAACCTCTTTAAAATGTGACAAGTGAACTTCATGCAAGTTGGCAAAAATTCTGGTACTAGAAATTATACTTGTTTCTTATTTTTATATAACCTCTTTAGTATTGAATCCTCTACCAAGATTTTCTTCCTTAGATGAGTGACATCATCATTTACCGTCGTGTCTACAACCTGTGATGGGAGTACTTTTTAAGGGCTTCATGTGAATTATGTATCATATTGCATTTTTAAAAGAGTAGTAAAATTTTGTTTACATATCAATTCTGATCAGAACATTCAGGCAAAGTTGTTTTTATTCATCAGGTTTTGGTGAAGTGGATCAATTTCTTTCAGCAGTTGTATAGTTGTATAGTAAAGGTAAAACACTAACTCAATGTATATTCAGTTTAAATTATTATGTCTTTTAATTGCCAAGAACAATAAACAGTTTTATACATTTGAAAAAGAGGAAACAAATGCTGCTTTACAGTTTTCTATGAACATAAAAGTGCCCTTTCCAGGGCTGGAGGGATGGCTTAGCAGTTAAGGCGCCTGCCTGCTAAGCCTAAGAACGTCAGTTCCAATCTCCAGGTCCCACGTTTAGCCAGATGCAAAGTGACAAGGCTGCAATGCCGCACTTGCCCACAAGGTGGCGCACACATCTAGAGTTAGTTTGCAGCAGCTTAGAGACTGTTGGTGCGCCCATTCTCTGTCTTCCAGTCCCTCTCTCTGTGTCTCTCTGTGTCTCTCCCCCACCCCTTCCACCAGTGCCACAGTGAAGGTACAAGCACACTCATTGCAGGGTAGACTCTAGGGATCACCTGGCTGAGTGAGCATCTAACTCACCTGTGCAGTATGATTATTGAACTATAATACAGGGCATGCAGTCTCACAATTATTAAGCACCATCTTTTCATACATGTTCAGAGTTTTAGGAAGAATTATTTCCATGCGTTCAGGTCATTTTATTTCTGTTCTTAATAAATGCACTATATTTCCTACATTTCTAGTTGCAATTTATTAAAGGTTTCTTAACTACTTTAACGTATATACTTGTAACTACATATTTCTTGAAGTTACAAAATGGGGACACTATGGCCTTCTTATCCTCACACTCCAGCAGTAGAGAAGACACGTTTTTTCCCAGATGTGGCCAGGCTGGATCTTAGCACAACATTCCCTCTTCTTGGGGATATCAATAGCTATCAGGCCTCCAGCCTAGCTTCTTTTGAGGTTGAGTGCAGGAAGTGTGAAGAAAACCTAAGTAGAACTTCTTGAAATGATATTGAAAGATTCCTCAAAAAAAAAAAAAAAAAGTAACAGCTTACATATCAGGTTCAGTGCATCAGAACACTTGCATGGCAAGGCAAAAGGAACATTCAGATAGTGGAAAGAACAAAGATATGAACATGAAAGAAGATCTGAGAGACATGCAGAATGAGAAGGGATGGCATTGAGTATGTGTACCCCATAAACAAGAAGAGTTTATCAACATCTGCTTAAAAATTCATTTATTTACTTGAGAGAGAAAGTGAGTAAAAGAGGTAGATCAAGACATTACCCATGGGTGGGGACAGGGAGAAGGCTAGTGGTGGTTATATACATGGCTGTATACATACTATATACATAACTAAAAAAGCAGAAAAAGAAGAGAGTGAGAGATTGGCCTCACCAAGGCCTTCAGCCACTGCAAACAAACTCCAGACTTATGCATCTGGCTTATGTGGGTCCTGGGGAATTGAATCTGGGTCCTTGGGTTTTGCAGGCAAGTGCCTTAACCACTAAGACATTATCTCTAGCCAGTAAACATGTTTATTAGAAGCTAGAAAGTCTAAAAATTTGCCGGAATCTATGAAAAATTTTATCCTCAGGTCCAGACTTCAGAAACAAATCCAAAACACATTAAAATATATATATTTAAAAGTAAATTAGAAACATATATAGATGTATATGTTATGCACATATATGTCACCTATATTTAGAAATAGGTTATATATTATAAATTGCATATTATAGGTAATATTAGAGAGTAGATTCAAGTTTAAGAATTTCAAAAGTAAAATCTCTCTGAAAAACAGAGATTAAGAAGGAAAAAATGATATAATTGACATAATTGTAAAGAGCCAGTGTAATGATGCAAGTTTTGGAATCCCAGCATCACATGAGGATGATCACAGGTTCAAGAGGAGGAAAAGGAATAAGTCGAAATAGAGTAGCAGGAGAACAAACAGGAAGAAAAAGAAACAAGAAAACAGGGAATGTCAAAAAAATTGAATTGTTAAACCAGTTCGTAAATCCAACCAAGCATTGAATATATAAAGAGTAATAAAATAAATAAATTTTTGGATTTAAAGAGCCATAATGAGATTAAAACACATTGGGGTTTTGTAGGCTTCTTTTCTGTACTGTGTTGTAGGATAGCAGAGGTACTAATTAGTATGTAAATTTACAATTATAGTTAATCTTGGATTTAAATTAAGCATTTTGTAAAAAAAATAATGAGTATGCTATATTACCAAAGAAATAGTGAAAATATAGAATCATAAAAATTTTTAGTTTAGTTGGGCATGGTGGCACACACCTTTAATCCCAGCACTTGGGAGGCAGAGGTAGGAGGATCACAGTGAGTTCAAGGCCACCCTGAGAATACAGAGTGAATTCCAGGTCATCCTGGGCTAGAGTGAGACCCTATCTCGAAAAACCAATATATATATATATATTTAAAGAAATAAGGATAACAAAAAATGAATAAACAAAGCACTGCAGATATATTCTGGATATTAATCCTCTGTCAGTAGTATAGCTGGCAAAGACTTTCTCCCATTCTGTAGGTTGTCTCTGATCTATTGACAGTGTCCTTTGCTGTACAAAAGCTTTAAAATTTCATGTGATCCTAGTGGTTGATTAGTGGTGTTATTTCCTAAGCAACTGGGGTTTCAGGTCTGGCATTAAGGTCCCTGATCTATTTGAACTTAATTGTTGTACATGGAGAATGACAAGGATCTATTTTCATCTTTCTACAGATGAAACCACTTGTTGAAGAGGCTGACTTTTCTTCAATGAATATTTTTGGCATTTTTGTAAAAAATCAGAAGGCTGTAGCTGCATGGATTAACATCTGGGTCATCTATTCTGTTCCATTGATGTACATGTCTGTCTTTGTGCCAGTACCATGCTGTTTTTGTTACTATGGCTTTGTAATATAGCTTTAAATTGGGTAGGGTGATACCACCAGCCTTATTTTTGTTGCTCAAAATTGTTTTGGCTATTTGAGGTTTCTTGTGCTTCCGAATGAATTTTAGGACTGTTTTTTTCTATTTCTGTGAAGAATACCATTGGAATTTTAATGGGGATTGCATTAAATGACTGAATAGATGCAATAGTGACATGTCTGTTCTGGGGAAAACCAACTGCTCTGTAATTGGACTGGAGGCCTGCTCTATGGGTGGGAATACATGCCTGGTACTGAAAACCTAATCAAAAGCCTATGGCAGGGGAGGTCACAAGCCTTAGGGGTGTAAAGCTGGTTCTTGTCTGGCTAAATGCATGTATTTTGCTCAACAAACTACCATGTAAGCACTACACTTAATGTTCATATACATATTTTAATGATACTCTTACTTTGGTTAGAGAAGCTTCTCTTTTCAGATGGTGATGACCACAGGGATGACCCAGAAGGCAACATAGTGATGAAAAGAATTGATGGAGGAGAGCCCAGAACTGAAACATTTATATCACACTCTCCAAGGCTCAGGGTCTATTGTGGAAGAGGTGGTGGAAATAATGTAAGGGCCAAAAGAAGGGTATGACTCCTTAAAATGCAACTGTCCAGAGAGAAATTGGCCTTGATATCCACAACCTCACAGTGCCTAGCAATACTTTCACAAGACCCTCATAAAAGGAAAAAAAAAAAATGATGACGTCAAAATAAAAGAGAGACGAATGGAGAGATGAGGGGACATGATGGAGAGTGAGTGGCGTTCTGAAGGGGAAAGTGAGGGAGGGGAAGGAATTATCATGGTTTATTATCTGTAAGTATAGAAGTTGTCAATAAAAAGTTATACATTAAAAAATTGTATGCCAAAAAATAAAGATAAATAAAGTATACAAAGCGATTAATCAGCAGACTGGGTGGCTCATAGGCATGGTAATAATCCCCCTACTAATACTATACCATTTCCAATCCATTTTCTGGCCTGCACCAACTAAGATGCAGTTGAAAATATGAAAACCTTCTACTATTTACTATAAGGATGCCATTATGCCACAATGCATAAAACATCCTTACATTCTAATTGGTGAACATAAATCACATATTACAAATTTGTTTTGTGAACTGAGCTCTGTACAGTCTGAAAAATTACATATTTTTCCCATTGCTTTGAGTGAGAAACTAAAAACAACCACTTGAGTAATAAAAGTAAAAATTCAGTAGATTTTAGGCTTGGGGATGATAGACATTAATGTATAATATAAAATAATATAATCACAATCATAATTATCCCTGAGTAACCATCTTAAGATAAAAACACAAAAGAACGGAATTACTTTTGTTTTTTTGTTTATTGTTTTGTTTCAGCTCATCTCTAACCTTTCCATATTTTATAAAGGTAACTTTTTCTTTATTTTTTGAGACTTATCTATGGATGTAGTATGGGTTATCTTTGAACCTAAGTTGCTCCTTCCTCAGGTCTTGTGAGTACTCCTTTTATAAGTGTGTGCTTCCATACTTAGTACAAATATAGTGATTTTTTTCATTGGTCTGCATGACTATTATATTGAAATCCAGAATATTTTTAATCAGAAAAGAGAAATAAGAAAGTTAATGGAAAATAAACAAAGAAAATGTTAGCAACAGAAAGACTAGGAGGACACATGGAAAATAAATGCAACAATGGGAATTTTGTAATATACATTTTGTAATTTCACATTTGAGGCACTATAAACAATCTCCCAGCAGATGGTGCTAGAGATATACATTCCAACATTCCAGAAGCCAGGCTTAGTCCCTTTCCTCTCCACATGCAAAAACAGAACAAAACTAAAGAACCCCAAACCAGTCATACATCAGGAATTGAACAATAACTAATAAGTTCTTTCTGATGCTGAATTGATAATAATTATACTTTCAACCATGTTAGGAAAAAAGAGATTTGGTAAGACAATGTTATTTGGAAGAAATACTGGCAGATCAGTATATACTGAAACCCTATAGCTAGTACTTTTCCTCTGACTTCTCCTTTTATATTTTCATTAGTCAGAAGACACACTTTTCAGAGTAAGGTTTCAGAGAAAGCAAAAAGCAAGTAGAATTTTAGGTGAACTGGTGAGCTATCTCAGCAGTTAAGGGCACTTGCTTACAAAATGTGCTGGCCCAGTGACAAGAGACCCTGTCATGTCCATTTTACACACACACACACACACACACACACACACACACACACACACACAGAGAGATCTTTTTTTTTTTTTTTTAAATATTTAGAGCGTTAGTTCCATTAAGAAATAGTGTCAAGAAACACAGAAGCTTGCTTCCCCAACTGTTTAGCCAGGTTGATGGAAGTGCTGAGAAAAATAAAATTTTCAAAAAATATGATTTAGTTAAAAACAAACTAATGTGACTTCTGTTTTATCAACTAAATAATCCATAGTTACACAAGCCTTAAAAACCTAGAGACCTGAGAGAACTAAGGGAGCCATCCTGTCACTAGCCTGTGATCACTACACATTCTGAGACAGAATTCCAGAATGATAATGAGTGATTCTCATCATTTCAGCCCAGTAATCTATTAATTCCATTATAAATTGACCATTGATGGGATGTATATAAATTGGCTCTATCTCCAATTGTTCCTTATCACAAGTAGCATTCATTTACTTATTTCTGGTAATGTATTTTATTCTCAGTCTTATATGCCTATACTAATCAATCAAGGATTTCAGTTCTTTAGTATGAGACAAGATTCCTTTAGTGTAAAGAGTCAGAAAGACTGTGGTTAGGATATGAAGAAGATGAATATGCAGATTAGGATATATTTCCAGTCAATGAGCAGTGATACTTGTAATTGAACTGTCCTTCCTTATTCAGTAATTTAAACGTGGTGAATGTGATGTTTCAAGAGTGAGCTTTAGAGCACTCCTTAAGTCACACACAAATTGGAGGTTATTTTAGTGATGGTGTTTGTATTCTTTTCTTAGCTATATTAAGCCACGAGGGGAGGATATTACAGGAGAGATATGACTCAGCATAAGTGGTTAACATATTGATTTATATGTGGCTAATGTTTTTATTTATTTATTTTTTAACTCACATGCAGTGCAAAAGCTTAACCCAATGTTTTGTGCTTTGTGCTTTTATTTTTTTTAACTTGGCTGGAAGTTTATTGTCCCATAACAGAAAGGCTAATTGTCCTGTAGATGATCTGTCTTCCTAGCACTCCTTGAAGGAATTATACCAGGGAAGGGAAAGAGAGTAGTGCCTTATGGTAAAGAGAGATGGGTGGGACAGGGTAGAGAGGGAAATCTATAAGGTCCCAACTGGGGCTTTTTTTTGCTTCTTCATCTGGAGGCCAGAGGCATTCCTGCTTAGCAAGATAGATGTGTAATTTACTTGAGGCTGGAATCTAGGTTAAGGCTGACAGCCTTTGTACAATCTGTTCTTTGCTTTACTGGAACACAGTCTTACCTTGTCCACACTGGCCCAAAACTTGCTATATAGCTGGGGCTGACATGGACCTTCTGATCCTCCTGTCTTCCAAGTTCCAGTATGACAGGTACATGTCAACACACTTGGCCTAGTCTACTGTCATCCTAATGGAACTAAAGCTCATGGTGAATAGTCAGTTTTCTGTCACTTAGGAGTTTAGACAGGGCATCTCAATGGTAACCAAGTGAATAAAATGTGGAAGGGCTCCCCAAACAACACCGACATAGATTCAGAATGACTTATTATAGGACTAGAGCTAAAAAAAAGTGATTTAAACTTATTTTAAAAAAATAGTTTCTGAGATTTTTGACCAAGATTTATATTGAGAACTTGGAAGAGGATTAAACTTCAGATTTTAACATTTAACATCCTTGTATGTACTTGTGTACTCTACAAGAAACGTGTCTAGGCTTTCATGATGTGAACCAACAAGGACTGTTGAAGCTCAGTTACACAATGAAATAAAGGAGTGATTGTTTGAAATGTTCCACACCAGGCTAACAAGCAGATGACAGACAAGACCCACCTTGAGTCACAGCACAATGCCTGTACTTCAGTGTGTGTGTTCTTTCCACACACACCTTATTTCAGTTCTTCAAATAAACAAGATGTATGCCAGCTTATGGATAGGAATTCTCAGTGGATTAATTTTCATCTTTTATTCTGCCTTCCCTAGAGCTGGACTTAGGACAGATAAATAGATCATATGCCTCCATTTTAAGTGATAGGTGGTATATTCATTGGAGATTTTGCTTTTCTATGCATGCCACCCATAGCCTAGTTCACTCCATTTCTGTGCCAGTAATTTCCTTTTTATCCTGAAGGTTCATGTGCATTCAAATCAATTTTCCCCTCTGGAAAGCTTTCTGCTCTCAGTCCTCTAGACTTCCCTAGTGCTTTAAGAAAGATGTTTGTTAAATTATTATGAGGTTTGGCAAATTACCAAAACAAGATTTTCCTAAAGATTATCAGCATTTTGACACCATTTTTCATAAGACATCAAAACCAGTCCTTTGCTCACATCTATTACTTCACCCAAACTAATGTTCAGATATGACTTACTAAAATGTAAAGCCATAGCTCTCACAGAGATATATAAGCAAATTGTGAAAATTTTCTTTTATTCATATAATATGAGGTAATAATGCAGACCTAAGAACTGACTCAAAGAAAAAGCCAAACATCAAAAAAATTATATGGAGATAAGCCTAATTTCAACACTCAATTGCACCACTACCAAAGAAGGTTTTTTTTTCCCTTGCCATTAACACCATTTATAAAGAATTTGAAAGACTTCACAGTTAATGAATAGTATTCGACATGATAAACCAGAAGGGTTGCTAGACAATGCTTGATTTTCCATTGGAGCACACTTATTTTTTTATACACTAATTTTATTAAGTTTATCTCTACACTGAAAAAAATCCAATGCTATTTTTCAGTAAACATCTTGCTCCAACTATTAGCAACTTTTGAAACAAAACTAAAGACATCTTTTGAGAAAGAAAAATCTTTGCTATCCTTTGTGCTACTTCTTCATTATTTTGGTAAGTTTTTCTCCATCTATAGTTCTTGTGTAAGTGCCTTCATCCAAGTCCAAGGACTTGGATATCAACTCTCTGTTTCAAATGTCTTATATCTTTAGTCCCAACTTTTCCTGGATGCTCCTGGTTTAAACTTTTTTTAAAAGAAACTTACAGTTGCAAACAAGTTACCATCCTAAATTTGTGTTACAACACAAATTTTGATTCTTTCAATCTGCATCTGACACACACACACACACACACACACACACACACACACCTTCATTTTCTCCCTCTAGGCTCATACTTTATTGTCTATGCAAAACAATAATAACAAGCCAAATATCTTTCTTCAGTAATTATCCGGTAAGTGTATGAGAACTCCAAGGTATTCTAGTCTTTGAAAAAGGAAACAACAAAATTTTAAATCAGGTGTCATATATTTTATGATACAGCCCCTCCCAGCTAGTCCACTTTTCCAGATTTTTAAAAATTTATTTATTTATTTATTTATTTATTTATTTATTTATTTATTTATTTTTTTGGTTTTGCGAGGCAGGGTCTCACTCTGGTCCAGGCTGACCTGGAATTAACTATGTAGTCTCAGGGTGGCCTCGAACTCTCAGCGATCCTCCTACCTCTGCCTGAGTGCTGGGATTAAAGGTGTGCACCACCACTACCAGCTATTAAAATTTATTTTTATTAGATATGGACATACTTAGTATGTAAACAACACATGTTGCTGCCATCCTTTCCCTCCTCCCTGCCCCTTTTCCAAAGAGGTCCATGGGATTGTAGGTCATGCATTGCCTGTACTTGACCATTTTCTCTGAAGAATGCTAATAATAAATGTAAGAACAGGCCTGAGAATCACATATAAATTCAATAATATTGAATAATGACAATAGAGCAAAGAAAAAATTTCTAGATACATCTCTAAACTCCTGTAATCAACAGTATATGCCGTAGGTACAGGAATGCATATATATATATATATATATATATATATATATATATATATATATATATATATATACACTATTTGATTGAGCAGTCATGGAAGACAGCTATGCTCACCACTATACCACCAACGCAATTGAGCAGTCATGGAAAGAACCATCACATATGGCATTTCTGACTGAACAGCAAGAAAAAAACCGGTTAATTTAAGAATTTATGTGAGCCTGCTTAGTGGTTAAGGCACTTTCTGGTAAAGTCTAGGACCCAGGTTTGATTTCCCAGTACACTTATAAAGCCAGATGCACAAGGTAGCACATGCATCTGGAGTTCGTTTGCAGTGCCTGGAGAGTCTCTCTCTCTCTCTTTCCTCTGCCTGTCTTTCTCTTTCTCATATAAATAAATAAAATATAAAAAAGGAAGTTCCATGGATATGATTCATTACCCATCTAAAAGGAAGCAGAATGTGAACGTTACTTTCTTTCCATCTAAAACTAAAGTTTTATCTTTACTCCTTTATTTTTAACTAGGTTTTCTGATGTAGTCCAGGTTAGCTTCAAATTCATGATCTTCCTGCCTCAGATTGTACTTCAGGGATTATAGTTGTTAACTACTCTCTCTGCTTCCTTGCTTTTTTAAAATTAAAAACATTAGAAGAAAAATCTAGAAGAGTGTTTATTTAAATTTGAAGACATTTTCTAGTCACATCACACTATCAAGTTTTTTTATAGTCATGTCAGAAATCTCAAATTGTAAGAAAAAAAACTGTAAACATTTTCTCTTAAAACTACAAGGAACTGTTTTTGTTACTGCAAAAATATCATAAATAAAATAAGAATAATAACTCAAAGAGATAAAATATTTTATAAAGAGAAGGTTCTACTTTATTCAGAACTAATCATTGCTTTTATTTAGAACTAGTATCACAAAGTATAAAATATACTTTTGGGATTCATAGGATCATCTTAATATATATCAGAAATAATTTCAAACCTTTTCAAATAAAAGACTAGAAGACTATTGCAATTGAAATTTAACATCCTGGGCTGGAAAGATGGCTTAGATTTTAAGGTATTTGCCTGAAAATCCAAAGGACCCAGGTTTGATTCCCCAGGACCCACATAAGCTAGATGCACAAGATGGCACATGCATCTGGAGTTCAACTGTAATGACTTGAGGTTCTGGTGTGCCCATTCTCTCTCTACATGCCTTTCTCTCTCTCTCTGCTTCTTTCTCTCCCTCTCAACCTAATAAATAAAAAATAAAAATAAAAAATTTAACCTCATATTACTAAAAAATGCTTTTCTAATGCAATGATACTTCTAGAAATAAATTTTAAAAAAACTCAAATCTTTATTTTAAAGTAAGTCAGTAAGAGGCAGAATGATGTGAGTTAGAAAAGATGACAAGTGAAGCAGAGCAAAGGAGAGAACATGGAAAGTAGCTAATAAGATGGCAACATTTCCCCTCCTGGATTTTTTTTTCTTGTCCCAAAACAAAAACATTGCGTCAACAAACTTGCACTTTTGACCAAGAAGGAATTCTGGAAATGTGAATCAATAGAGAACACATCTTGTTTTCCAATCCCCATAATTGCAAAGAAAAAAGACAATTTTGAAGGATACAAAGAGCCATGTCACAAATAAACAATCACTTCTAGACTATCCCTAACTTATGAAGAAAGATAATTATCACAGTAAATAAAATATAAATTTGAAGTGGAATTTGCTCTAATTAATGGGGAAAATTCTGTAGTGTCTGTAACAAAAGAAATTAGAAAAAGAAAGTCTTAGCAAAACTACTCTCAGGAGACCATGGCAACTGTGAACTGAGATCATCTGTTCCTGGGTGGCAGGGAAGAGTGGGAGATCATTCACTATTGACGCTTTCCTGGGTGCACTCAGTCTGTCCCAGATACATTTCATTAGGAGAGAATAAATTGGCTACCCTTGCCAAGGTCAAGTTCACGTAAGGTAACAGGTGGGGTCTTTCCGAAGATGTGTCTCTTTAACAAGTTTACATTTGACATCAAACTGCCTGAAATGAAAATGACAGAAAATATCAAGTGTGGTAATGTGGAACAGTCAGAGAACTTTTTGGTTTGTCTTGTTGGGAATGTTAACTCTTATAGCTAGGCTTAAAATCTAGCCAGTTATTCTACACTGTAGGAATGAGTGCTTATGAGTCAGCAATTCCAGAGCTGGGTTATATGATGAACAAGAAGTAGGCACGTATGTTCACCAAACTACGTGTGCATGAGTTCGCACAGCAGCACTGTTCATATAAAAACTCATTAGCTTTAATCTTAAGTTTTGTGAAATTTTCTGTATACATGTTATATTTTCATAAAAATCTTTCTCAACAAATGTATGTTTATAGCATGGAACAGGAAATCATGGGGAAAAAATGAACAAGTTAACTTCACATGGAGGAAATCACTTAAAAAATGCCTAACTACAAATCAGCCAACACTTTTTACAGAATAATAGGCTTTGTAACTATTTTGCCTCATATCCAGAAGGAAAATGACAGCTTTGATTTTTATCTTAGACCTAGAGCTATTGTTGCTCCTGGTCCAAAAAACAATTTTCATAAATTTGTCTCTACTTCCAAATTTTCTGAAACATATAGAATAGGAAAATTAACTCAAGGGACATCAATGTGTAAATCACTTCACTGCCCATAGTAATTTTAACTTTGGGAAACCTTTCAACAATAACACCTTATGACACACAAAAGCCCAGTGAAGTGGACTGCCAATACACACTTAGAATAGTGAGCACATGTTGAATGATACTTAACAAAGCCCAGATAAGATATTACATGACTTTTTCTGCCTTCTAATGATGTTATACTGCTTTTCCAAGCTAAAGGATTTATAGCTATCCTGTTGTCATAGGCTCTGACGTGACAAAAATCTGCCAAAGAGCTAAGCAGAGAGGTGAAGGCCAAATTGCTGGAAGACTGGGGAGGTAGTGTATGGCACCATACAGGTCGGGCCCTAGCCAGACCACATGGCAGAAGAAACCAGGAAGTGGCTTCTGTGGACATGGCATCCTGCACTGGCCTGGTGCAACAACAGCTACAGTCCCATGCTTGCGAGAAACCTGCTGCGAGATGATCTGTCTGGAGAGAGGCTATCATTGGTCACAAGAAGGGGACCAACCCATACAATGATTGGACAGCCAAACCGTTTAAACCCCCTATACTTCCTTGAATAAATGAGTTTACAGCAGTGCACCCTCTGCCTGCTTCCACCCAACTCCTGGAGTCTGTGTTTTGACTCCGCACCTCTCACCCCCCATACTCAGCAGAGACCCCCTACCATCCCTCCTAGGCTGGCCCTAGGGAGGACCCCAACAAGATAGCTCACTGGTAGAGAGCTTGTTTAGCTTTTCAAAGACTCTAAGTTCAGTCTGCAGGATCCAATTCTTCCCACCTCAAAATTAAGCAGAAAATCAAGAAGCATGCTAAACAGTGAGGATTCCTCAGCATGGGACACTAGTAACTCTCGAGAGACATGGCGAACTGTCCAAGAATGCAGATTGGGCTTTCACCTTTCAAGGACGTTTTCCAAAAAGAGAATATTGGACTTTTGATCAAGACAGTGGATTCATAACGATGCCAGAGTTTCAGGGGTGAAATCAGGCAAGACTTGCATGGCTCCAACAATAGTATGTTCTAGTTAATCTTCACTGGGTGTTGGGCAAAAGGGTGCATATTCAGAATCTGCCTATTCCTATGCTCTCAGGAACCCTACTTGGCCTCCACAGTGTGGCGCTGTGTTGTCTACCTAACTAGGGCGGTCTGATGCAAAGCAGGCAGAGCGATCTCATGATCAGCCTTTCCCCACACCTCCTGCACTCAGATAGGAGAACAACCCACAAAAGAGGTACACACAGTGCCAGATCCAGCAACCACATTTCAGCCCCACCCTGCACAGCACAGGCTGCCCTGTAGCCCTGAGGAAAGTCCAAAAGTCTCCCTAGGAAAAAAAAATATAAAAGCTCAGCTAAAGCCAGACCAGAAACTTCAAGGACAGAGATCACCCCCACACACAGCTGCCTCCTAACACACTGTCCAGTAATGAGATACTGGCTGGCAGGACTTGAAAATGGCTAAAACCAAGGCCACAGAAAGGGAGGTGGAGTGCTGTCTTGACTACTGGAAAATTCCAACTCTCCAGGGCTTGACCCTGAGGAAGGGGTTAAACAATGGAAGGAGGCAAAACAAAGGTGAAAGTCTCTCTCTGCAAAGTTTTGCAAAGGTCTCCGAGCTAAACAAATGTGAGTTGAAATCACTCAAGCCATAAACCCAGCCACATGCCTACCAGAAGAGGAGAACCAACACTTGTAAAAAAGAGTTATACTGTACTACTGTATTCCCCAGGGACAAAGAGTAGATCAAAAATAATTTAAGTTCTGGGCCAGTCCAGGTAGATGTACCTGTAATGTGTTAGTGCTTTCCCCTGAAGAGCTTGATCTGTAGATGGCCAGGTGTCCCTATAAGTAAGAGGGAAGCCTAACACACAAATCTCATTGTTGGACAGAGAGACAAGACACAGACATCTCTGGTGTATATGCTGCCCCAGGAAAATCCCTATGGCTCTTTCTTAGCCTCCCTGCCTTGCAGAGCCAAGGGGCTGCAGGCACAGGGATTCTCAGGATCCTGGCCCTAACATAATTGGTGAATGACAAGTTGCTGTGAATAGATGGGGACTTCTTATAAGAATTTGCAACTTTTGGGGCTGGAGAGATGGCTTAGTGGTTAAGGCACCTGCCTCCTAAACCCAAGAACACTGGTTCCAATCTCCAGCGGTTTCAATCTCCAGGTCCCACCTTTAGCCAGATGCTAAGTGATGCAAGGACGCAATGTCGCACTTGACCACAAGGGAGAGCACGCATCTGGATTTCGTTTGCAGCAGCTGAGAGAATGCTGGAAAGCCCATTTCTACCTGTCTTCCTCTCCCTCTCTCTCTCTGTCTCAAAAAAAAAAAAAAAAAAAAAAAAAAGAATTTGCAACTGTTTAAAGTTTATTTTATCTCTCTATGCTTTTGTGAGACTACTAACAGAAAAATGGTGTCAAGATTTATGTTTAAATTTAGATGTGCTCGATACTGAATTTGTAAGAAAATTTCTAATAATGTTCTAATCTGCTTTAATATTTTAAAAGTATGTTTCAGGAAAGTTATACAAACAAAAATTCCAAAATCCAAAAATGATAAAATCTATATGTTTATTCTAGAAAAATAGTAAACATCAAGCCTGGTCTACTCTTTTATTAAAAAGTTATTTCAAAAAGCCTTTTATTAAAAGTCTTATGGTAAGGAAAATGAAAGCTTTTGTTGGTAGTTATAAGATGAACTGACCAAAGAACATAAACTGGAGAGAAAAATTTAAATGTTGGAAATATTTGATGGAAAAGATTGTTACAGAGTGGTTACATAGGTTATAAAGTAAAAGTATATAGGTTAAGGTATGATAAACTCTGTGAATGAAGGTATGAGTAAGCTTAAACAGAAGGTTAAAGACAAAGTACTTAATCAGATTACAGACTTCTTGAGATATAAAATAACTATTAGCCTAGGGTTTACATCAGACTAACAAAGTATGGCCATGGCTGGTAGCAGGTTGTAAACTTAACTTTAACTCATTGATGTTAATCTGGTCATAATGATCATGAAAGACTTAATTTAGGGTACCCAACCAAGTTATCTAGGTTCCTCTATTTGTCAATGTTTTAACTAAAGCTTACAATTAAAAGTGACTCATTAATATTTAATTCTCTCCTAAGGTTATTATATATAAAACTCTGCCTCAAAAAAAAAAATCTCAGAAAAATTATCTACTCGTTTTATCCTATTTTATAAGGTAAATAGACTATATTTGGAAATACTGACAGTATTTACGCTGTCAACCTGCTCTCCTGGCTTGCTTGCTCCTTCCTCCAGCTAGATGAAGGCCCACTTTCACCGCTGCTAATTAAAGTCTCCATTCTCATACATAAGAGGAGGGCATCCATGTTTGTATAACACATAAGGCCTCACAGTCTTTTACCTGGCCCCCTCACCAAGGGAAATGCATTAGCAGACCACGTGGCCTCCTATGGAGGCCCAACAGACATCCTTTTGGCCACCCTTGAGGAATCTGAAAAATTCCACACTAATACCCATATAAACCTTAAAGGACTTCAATCACATTTTCTTCTGATCCCTAAAAGTCAACTTCAATTTATATTAAAAACCTACCACTCTTCTGCTTTGCAAGTAACCACACCTGCCCTACAGACGATGGGCACCAATCCCCGAGGCCTTAAGGCCAATGCCTTTTGGCAGATTGACGTCACCATATTACCCAATTTGGCCACTAGAAATATGTCTTTGTAACAAGACACATACTCGCACCTTATATGGGCCACAGCACAAACAGAAGAAAGCTCAAAAAAATTCATCATATGCTTTCTACCTTTGCCATCATGGGACTCCCCCACCAAATAAAGACTGCCAATGGCCCGGCTTTTATTAGTTCCTCATTCAAAGCCTTTTGTATGCAATGGAAAATCATTCACCCCATGGGAATCCCACATAACCCATAGAGCCAACACATAATAGAAAGGACACACCCAACCCTGAAAAACCAACTTAATAAACAATAGCCTTGTATGGCACAATATAGGCCTAGTCCTAGCCAGACCACATGGCAGAAGAAAACAGGAAGTGGCTTCTGTGGAAATGGCATTCTGTGCAGGCTTGGTGTGACAACAGTTATAGTCCCATGCTCGCGAGAAGCCTGCTACGAGATGTCCTGTCCAGAGACAGGCTGTCATTGGTCACAAAAAGAGGGACCACCCCATACAAGGATTAGCCAGCCAAGCCCCTCAAAACCCACATGCACTTCCTGAATAAATGAATTTGTGGAGTCTCGCTTAATGCTTTCACCCAACTCCCTTCCCCCCTTTTCTTTGTTTGTCCTTTGTTTGTCCTTCCCCTCCCCCCCAGGAAGGCACACACTGCCTCACGGCCCTGAAGACTGTGTTGGCCCCTCCCCCCACTAAGCACAAGACACGTGGGTCCTAAACAATCTATCCGTATGTCTCAGCTGGCCCCAGCATTAGGACTTGTGGTTTGCATGATCATCCTCTGGTCTATCATTTTTGATCTGGGTTATTATTTTCTCAGTCTCTTTGATTCAGGAGGGTCCCAGCCCAGCCCCCCCATCAAACAACACCACACGGTAATGGGCAACCTCTCTCCCCACCAGAGTACGCTGCAATTGCAGGCTCTTAAGGCCCTCCTCCAGCAACGTGGCTTAAAAGTAAAACAAAAGGACCTCCATAGCTTTGGGGATGAAACTCTTGTTTTAACCCCATGCATTCTTATCCTCCTTGGCATAATTTCTGGCCTTAAAGGCTCCACTGTGGAGGACATCATTTCTGCCCATAACAAACGCTATAAGGAGGATCCTAAACTGGCTCTTCAAAGTTCGTTCCTCCCAGCCCCCTCTTATGGTAACTCACCCCTCCCCCACTCAGTCCTGGACATGCCCAGGTGACTGCAAGTTCCCTAATATGCCCCTTTGCTGCCTTCCCTGTTAATGTAGGGGCAGGTGCGACAGCAAGCCACAGTGGGCATGCCTACTTTGACCAAATAAAATTTTTATCCCTTCAAGGGCTTAAGGCCTGCCTCCCACAGAGGCCAGATACCTATTTTCATAACCTGGTCCAGGTCCCATCCGAGGGCTTCATGGATTTCCTCTCTCATGTGATGGAGTCAGTGGACCGATGCACTCCCCCTGGCCCCTCCAGGGATGCTTTAGTTAAGCAATTGGCATGGGAAGGAGCATCCACAGCAGTGCATAATGCTATTTCTGCCATGCATAATGAGGATCTCCATAAATGGATTGTAGCTACCAAAGATATCAATCCTATGTCTGCCCAATTCACATCCTTCTTGGAATCTTGGGGAATAAAACACTCCTTTGGGATCCCCTACAACCCACAAGTACAAGCCATAGTGGAGAAAACTAACCAGACCCTAAAGTTTTATAAAACAAAAGTTTTAATGCAGGGCAGAGGGTATGCTTGTGTCTTTCCATAAATTTCACAGATCCCAGTTTGGATTCCTGCCAGAAACATCCGTCCAGCCACTGACTCAGCGACTGACCTTGATGAAGAGGATGATTCCAAACCCCTCAGGCTGCACATGGGACTTTAAACTTAGGCCATACTTGTTTGGTGCAGTGGGCCTATATTCCCACACTTTTTCTAGGCTTTATTTTAGCCACTCTATTTCACTGTTTTCCTCCCCCTTCAAGCATGCACTTCCCCTTAGCCACACCTTTGCCTTTTTTGTTTATTAATGCCTCTTATGGCAATGCTATCCTCCAACCAGCCGTAAATTCCTTTGCAACTCCTTTGATTTTCATTGAGCTGCTACCATAAAGGACACTCAGTGCTACTAACTATGACGCTAGGGTGAACTCACGATAGTAGCCCAGCAACTTGTCCTACTCCAGTCCTTTTCAGGCTCTCTAGTAGATTCTCGCTCGCTGGGACTGTTCACATGCCACAGATCCATGCCCACTTGGCCCTTTCATGCCTCCTAGGCAATAGCCTCATATGTATGGTACAATACAGGTCTAGCCCCTAGCCAGACCTCATGCTAAAAGCCATACCAGGCCATACCCCTTGGGTTTTCTCACCAGGATGGTAGATAGCCCATGATGGGTAAGTTTCCATGAGATGGGGCAACCTAAGACAGGCACAGTCACATGTGATGATCCCTTGGGGCCTGGGTTCAACAATGGCTTTCAAAAAACCATACCAGGCCATCCCCTTTGGGTTTTCTCACCAAGGTGGCGAGTAGCCAATGATGGGTAAGACTCCATGAGATGGAACAACCTAAGACAGGCACCCATCACGTATGATGATCCCTTGGGGCCTGGGTTCAAAAATGGCTTGGCAAAAAACCATACCTCTCAGGGTTGCCAATAATAAAAACGAAAAGAAGGATATGTATGGCACAATATAGGCCTGGTCCTAGCCAGACCGCATGGCAGAAGAAAACAGGAAGTGGCTTCTGTGAACATGGAGTTCTGCACAGGCTTGGTGTGACAACAGTTACAGTCCCATGTTCACAAGAAGCCTGCTACAAGATGTCCTGTCCAGAGACAGGCTGTCATTGGTCACAAAAAGGGGGACCACCCCATACAAGGATTATCCAGCCAAGCCCCTCAAAACCCACGTGTATTTCCTGAATAAACGAGTTTGCGGAGTCTCGCTTCCCGCTTTCACCCAACTCCCGGAGTCTGTGTCATGACTGCGCTGCTCACCCCAACTCGGCAGAGACCCTACCGTCCCTCCTGAGCTGGCCTTGGGGGGGCCTTGGGGGAGACCGCAACACAGCCAAATACCTACCCACCCAATCTTCAGCTGGCCATGGCCCTATAAACATTTTCAGTGTATATAAAAATTCCCAACACCACCCTATCATCCACTGGAATAAACCAGAGTCTGCCCATTCTGGTGCAGTGGCAAGATCCTTTAGATGGAATATTGAAGTGACCAGACCCCCTCCTCACTACAGGGAGGTTTTAATTGTGTTTTTTTCCCCAGAACCAGCACAGGCCCATCTGGGTCCCAGCTGAAAATGTTCAATTCAATCCCACTGAACAAAGAGATGGCCCGCCTGACATTGATAGACCAAAGTCAGAGGAAATGGAGGAAGAGCCACCCCTATCAACATCACCAGAGTAAAAGAAGAGGAGTCACCTGGAGGGATGTCCATGACCTCATTGATGCAGCCAAAGCCATATGCCTGCCACAGGCCTCCCACTTGGCCATTTGGTTGGTAGCTTTAACAATCTTACATTCCAATGCAAATGTCTCTCTCACTGCTTCTTTCACTTCCCAACCCCCATGGAGGATGGCACTTTGAAGTCTGAGAGACCTATCAAGGGATCAATAAAATCATTGGCACAGGATATTGCCCTACTCAGGGCTGCCAGAGCACTGCCAGCTTCTATATCTATCCAAAGTCTGTGGGTTGCGTGGATGGCAGGGCATGCTTTGCCTACCACCAAACTAAAAAAGAGTGTCTTGATGATCAGAAGTATTATGGGGGATGATGCTATCAAACCTATACTATTGAGCACTATGGGCATTCATACTGTCTTTAAAACCTATATGAAAGGGATGGAGAGATGGCTTAGTGGTTAAGGCATTTGTCTGCAAAGCCAAAGGATACCAGTTCATCTCTCCAGGACCCAGGTAAGCCAAATGCACAAGGGGGCACATGCATCTGGAATTCATTTACAGTGGCTGGAGGCCTGGAGTGCCCATTCTCTCTGTGTCTCTCTCTCTGCCTCTTTTTCTTTCTCAAATAAATAAATAAATAAATAACCTCTAGGAAAACTAGAGAATGCACACTCTCCATACAAGACCCCTGGGATGAATGCTGGCAGATGGGGGTGACAGGAAAACTCTATGCTAATAGCTTCTCATCATCTCCCTCTGGTACTCTTCATATTTCTAGACAGTGTATCCCTGCTTCCTGCCTGGTGCAAACTAACCACCACATTCTCTCACAGTAAAAACAAGTCATGAAAAAATGCAAGCCACTATAATCTTGACACAATATTTCCAATATGTGGTCAACCTTCTCCCCTTTGCTTGTAATTGCTTCTTTTGTGCATACCCTACCCATCCCCTGCTGACAGCTATCCCTATTAATGCCACACTTGAATAGCCCAAATCAATAACAAACATTCCCAACTGCACCTTACTGATATTCCCCTCTTTGATGCCCCTCTGCCTGTCCAGCTCTAAGACGATGAGAGATGAATGCCTTCTCAATATTTCCATAACCTAAACCACTTGTGTCAAAACACCCACTCTCCTTTGGTGCAAAGGGCTAACCACCCCATGCATAAATGTCTCCTTTCCCACTTATTGTTCCCCAGTCTTGATTGTTCCACAGGTGTATCTCTACAAGGAGGAAGAAGCAGCCTACAAACTCCACCTGGGGCAACCTAGAGAGATTTTCATCCCCCTACTGGTGGGCCTTGGTGTGATGCTGATCCTGGGGGCTTCTGGTGCTGCAGGTGTCACCCTGGTCCAAACCAACCACCTCATGGGGGGACTTCTGAGACAAGCTTGACCAGGCCATAATATCAATTACCAACAGCGTTAAGTCTCTTCAGAGACAATTAAACTCTTCCACAGGTGTGGTGCTCCAAAATCGCAGAGCCTTAGACCTCATCACAGCTGAACATGGGGGGACATGCATGGTCTTGGGAGAAGAATTTTTTTTTTTTTTGTCAATGAATCAAATGTTGTTAAAAAATGTTAAAACTCAAAAAAGTCCACAAAGAGCTACTTGATTGCTATAAACCTAACGGTCCCATCACCTGGTTCTTTAACCCTTTAGTCACTTGGCTTCTCCCCTTCCTTAGCACCCTCCTGGCTATTGGAACCCTGATACTTGTAGCCACCCCCCCCCATGTCATCAAGTTTCTCAGACAATAAGTAACTAATATTGCAAAAGTTGCTACCAATCAGGTCCTTGTGCACCATCTAACTCTATCTAGACCTGTAGCAGACTATAAAAATCTCACTCAATATAATGAGATCGTCCCATTATAAAAACAAAGGGGAAGCTGTAAGGCATGGTTGATGGCCCCCAGGCTACTGGAGGCAGGCCTGAGCTGTCAGGTATGACTAAGGGCCCCTGACCTCCAAGATTGCAGTGAGCCCTGACCCCAATAATCTCAAGACTGGCAGGAGTGAGGCCTGTTTCTCCCCCCAGCAAAGGGCACCTGGACTTCCTGATAAGATTTAGGTTTCACTTTCTCCAGAGCCTTGTGACTTTTGTCTACTTACAACACTATATGTTAACGTATCAGCCAGCAGCCTTCACACAGCCAATGCCCCTATGAACTTTACCTTATACCTTGTCTAGCCACAACTTAGACCATATGACCCTTCCCCACTCACCCGTGATGTCACTACATACTAACTAGGCATCAGCAGGACCTTTGTACTGACCAATCCCTTCATAACCTTATAACCTGTACCTACCCCCTCTTTCACAAACGCATATTAACCCATTCCTTTGTCAGACACATGAGCTATTCTCTGAAGCTGTCTCCTGGGTGTTTCTTCCTGTCACACTCATGGCCGCTCAAGAACCCGCTCCTCCATTGCCTGGACACCCCTGGGAACTGAGGTTCTACAGCCCCATGATGACCAGAAACCATGGGGGGTAAGTCTTTCACTAAGTGCCCAGCTGGGACAGTTGGGAAGTAGGCATATATGCTACTGTCCCTGATCCCCACAGACAAAGCACAGCTGTGTTCTGAGGCCAAAGAGATTACAGACCTACAACAGAAGCTTTTGTATCAGCCACTAACTGAAAGCTGCTGGGGCATGTGCATCCTCCACAATCAGTGCATCAGAAAATACAATGTCATCCCACTGCAATTATGATCAAACCCAAAACAAAACACTCACTGAAAATCCTACAAAGGAAAATAGTTGCTTCCCCCTTAGTAAAATAAGACTTTTTAAGGAATCTACCCACACAGTATCCTTGACAGTTTTACTTAATTTTTAGATGGTTTTTATTTTTCTCCTTATATATCATTCATTTCTTTCAAATATTAGGTTTAATATTGATGATATTGTATAAATAAGTATTGTATAAATAAGTATTGTATAAATAAGACTGTGTGCTTTGTTCTGCTGGATGGTTTGACTGAGATAAGCACATATCTGGTATTCTCTTAATAAAGTCAATCATTTGTTGAGTCAAAAATATGTTTATCCTGAGTTGGGAAAACCTCAAAACAAAACAACAACAACAACAACAAAAAAAAAATCAATGAAAGACCACAAACCAAGAAATCTTCACCAAGGTTACCTAGTTCCACAATGGAAGTCTCCAGTGAAAATATAGAGGAGACAGCAGAGCCAAAGTACTGTATAAGTAAAAATGAAAAATGAAAGCACAATAAGCTTATTTACCCTAAGTAAGTGAATGGCTGAAGTGTAATCAAATCATCAAAATACCAACAATTGCATAAATGAAATTGAGCAGAATCATTTCTCACAGTACATAGCTTTTATAACTATGATTAACTCAATTTAAGAAAATTGGAGAGACTTCAAAAGAGAGATAAAAGAATTGAAGGTGAGTCAACAAATAAAGGCTCTCAATAACCAGCTGATTAAGCTTAATGGAGACATGATTAAATACAAGAATGTATTCCTAAAAGCATCTAGGAAATCAACCCACAAACTGAATTGGAAGTCAGCAAAGAGATAGACACAATATAGAAAAATACAGCAAAACAAAAATCAAGTAGAGATTGTAAAAGCTTCCCTATAAACCCACACTAACAGAGTTAATCATATTGAGGACAGAATCTCTGAGCTAGATGACAAGACAGAAGAAAGTGGGAGTCAAAAAACTTCAGTAAGTTCAAAAAATCATGCAAAGAGAATATGAGGGAATTTTGGGATGCCCTAAAATGACCAAATATTCAGATCATAGGTATGCCAGAAGGGGAAGAAATTCAGGCCAAAGGCATGGAGACCATATTAAATACAATTGTTGAAGAAAACTTTCATATCCTCTCAAAACAGAGACCTATCCAGATCCAAGAAGCTCATAGAACAGCACACAGACAGGACCAAAGAAGAAACTCTCCAGGCATATCATAGTTCAAACTCTAAACAACAAAAATAAAAAGAGAGTGCTCAAAACAGCGAGAGAGAAACAACTCATTACAAAGGCAACCCCATCAGAATTAACTCAGACTTTTCAGTGGAAAACCTGACAGCAAGAAGGGTTTGGAATGCAGCATTTCATAATCTAAAAATCTATGGCTTCCAACTCAAACTACTGTACCCAGCAAAGTATTTGTCATAATAGATGGTGAAAGGAAAACTTTCCATGATAAAAGCTCTATAATTATAGGAACACAAAGCCAAACCTACAAAGGATACTTCGTAGAAGAACACTCCACAGAGGAGAGTCAAAAAAACAACCTCCAGAGCCTACAAGAGGAAGCTCACAATAACCAAAAGTAGACAGGGTCTAAAATGTACAAAGCCCGAGAAAACGCCAAACCACATAAAGCCTCTAACTTTACAGTGATTATATCAGAACTTAACTCACCCATCAAAAGACACAAGTAATAGTGTGGGTCAGAAAAGTGAACCTTTCTATCTGCTATCTTCAAGAAACCTATTTCCCCACTAAGTATAGACACATCATCAGTGTGAAAGGATAGAAAAGAATTTCCAAATGGAAATAAGAAACATTGGGTGTGGATATATTAATATCTGACAAAATAAACTTCAAAACAAAAGTAATAAAAAAGGACAAATAAGGCCAATTTTTACTCATCAAGGGAACAAACCAACAAGAGGACATCACCATACTAAATCTATATTCACCAAACCAGGTGTACCCAATTTTATAAAACAATACCTACTTGACAACAAACCTTAAATAAATCTCAAAACCATCATAGTTGATGACTTCAATACCCTACTAGTATCAATAGACACATCATCCAAGGAGAAAATCAACAGGAAAATAAGAGCTTAACAATACCATAGATCAACTAGACCTAAAAGACATCTACAGAACATTCCACCCCAATTCCACAGAATCCACAATCTTCTCAGCAGCCCATGGGACCTTCTACAAATAGATCATATATTAGGGCATAAGTTAGGCCCCCATAAATTTAGGAAATTTGATGTAACTTCCTGCATCATATTAGACCACAATGCATTAAACATTAAAATTAACAACAAGAGAAACAACAGAAATTACAAAAGCTCCTAGATATTGAACAAGATGCCATTAAATAATGAATGGGTCATATAAAACATTAAAAAGGAAATTGTAAAATTTCTAGAAATGAATGATAACCAAAATACAACATATTATAACTTATGGGGTACAATGAAGACAGTCCTAAGGGGAAAATTCATAGCACTAAATGCTTTCATAACAAATGCAGAGCTTTTTAAGATTAATAACCTAAAGGTGTTGGGAACATGAGAAAAATCCAACCCTAAGAGTTCCAGATCGGAAGAAATAATTAATAGTAAAAATTAATGAATGTAAATTTAAAAATAAGAAAATTGACAAAACAAAGAACTGCTTCTTTGCAAAAATAAACAAGATTGAGAAACCCCTGGCCAATTTGATCAAACACAAAAAAAGAGAAGTCTCAAATTAACAAAATTAGAAATGAGAAGTCACAAGAGACATCAATGAAATTGGAAGAATCATCAGGACATATTGCTCAAACCTCTGAAATCAACCGAGATGCCCATCATTTGACAAATGGATAATGAAGATGTGGTACATTTACAAAATGGAATTCTACTCAGCAGTAAGGAAAAAAAATGATATAATGGAATTTGTAGGAAAATAAAAGACTTAGAACAGATCATACTAAGCTACCTCACACAAACACAGAAAGACAAATGCTGCATGGGCATTGTGCATCTGTGGTTCCTAACCTGGAATAGCTTGACTTGCAGGCATAACTGATAATCAAATGGAGAGACATATAATAGAAATAGCAAGGGTTGGGGGGAGGGTAATTAGAGGGTCAGTGGAGGCACACGCAGAACTAAATCCAA
Organism: Orientallactaga sibirica; assembly: GCA_036365145.1. Lineage (NCBI taxonomy): Eukaryota > Metazoa > Chordata > Mammalia > Rodentia > Dipodidae > Orientallactaga > Orientallactaga sibirica. The sequence goes on from JAEOAD010000001.1 coordinate 62,115,174, forward strand.
AATGAATTGGTATCATAGAACCCTTCCTCCTGGATAGTACACTGAAGAATATAACCCTCAATAGGAAGATGGGTTATCTGGTAAGAAGTAATGTAAACAGGCGAAACTGCTATACAAAAGCAATCAGCCTGACAAGATATACACACCTGTGCAATGGTGACATACAGCCTAGGTGGGTAATCAATGGCTTTCTGATTGTCTAAGACAGAAATCTCTCAGTGGAAAGGAACCCATAGTTGGAACTGGGAAGCAGGTCATAATCCTATGGAAACCAAGATTATATTATGGTCTCCACTGTGAAGCTCCCACTCGTTTTTGGTCAAAAGAGAGGCTACAAAATCCCTCTAAATTAACAATGCTTATTCCCTTTCATATACGCTGATCTCATTCTCCATTTGAGAATTTTGTATTTTTTAAGGCAGCAATAACTGAGGAAAACCAAAATCTATCAACAAAAAAGATAGTTGACTCCCTGTTAATAGATGAACCACCCCTTCCACCTCATCTAGAGCCCAGGTGAAATGACAGAGGCTTTGGCAACATGAGAAAGAGTTCTGCTTCCATGGAAAGCCAGACAACCTACACCAGGGTGATGGAGACACACACTGAGGATACTCAAAACGTACCAAAGCAGAAATCCAAAAGCTGCTGGCTAAGAACTGAACACTAAAGTAAACTTCAATCACACCCACCCCAGCTCAGAGAATTTTGCCAAAAGAGTGGCAGAAAGACAGTAAGAGCCATAGTGTGGGAGAGAATATTTCAGAGGCATTGCCTCCCCCCCCCCCCATAATGGCTGACTGTTGCTCTCACAACTCATAAGCTATAGCTCCGTGGTAAACACCAGCCATCCCACTGAGGAGGGCCCTCAGATGAATGGGACCAGGGAGGAAGGAAATGATGATATCAGTACATGGTGTGTCCATACAAAGATTCTACTTAACAAAAAGAGAATATTGCAAAGGAATTTTCAAGTATTATACATCCCACTTAATTATGTGAGGAAAGTAGAAAAAAAAAAAAAAACATAGCCTATCAGATTTGCTACTCTTTTACCAAGGGGCACATGTTACCTGGCAAAAAGTAGTATAGCATTCAGTGTACACAGCTGAATAAGACAAATGATGACAATTCTTCCTTAGCAGCTATGTAGCACCTTGAAGAACTAGGAGGGATAGTAAGTAGGAAGGAAACTTCCAATCCAGTTCCAGCTTTATTTCTCTATGTCCTGTGATTAAAGTATATTGTATCTTCAGCTACTGGGCCTATCATCTTGTTCTAATGGAAAACCAATAGCAGTGACAAAACTAGTAATCATATGCATGTATGTAATGACTGTATTAGTTTAATATTTTTGTTTGGAATAATTCAACCTCATAGAAAACTAGACAGAAAAACATAATAAAAGTTTTCAACTTATTGTGAAGCTTATAAAATAAGGCATGACACCATTACAACTACATGATACCCTCCCTATTTAAAATATTTTCTTCAAACAATATTGAATTTTGTATTTATTATCTCTGTGTAGCTGTTTATGGTATTGCTACACTTGCTTATATCTCTATGCAATACATACCATTATTTATTTTTAGAGAGAGTGTCTGTGAAAGAGAGAGAGAAAGAATTGGCATGCCAGAGCCTCAGCCACTGCAATAGATCTCCAGATGCTTGCACCACCTAATGGGCATGTATGACCTTATGCTTGTCTTACCTTTGTGCAACTGGCTTGAGTAGAATCTGGAGAGTTGAACATGGGTCCTTAGCCTTTGCAATCAAGCACCTTAACCAGTAAGCCATCTTTATAGCCCTCTAATTTCTTTTTTATAGCATTATTTTTATGATAAAACATTTACATAATATGTTGAACTCTTTGTATACTTATGAAATTATTATTTTACCAAATGTTTCAGAGATGTATCCATGTAATATAATGACACTACTATTGTGTATTCCTTTATATGATAATGACACAAAGATATTTATGATTTTATTTATAGTAGATGGATACAATACTTAAGACTATCACAATATTTCTTAAATTTTTCAAGTTATAATTGGTGGTGAATTCTCTAGTATGTACATTTGCATATTGGTCATCTATCCAAAGGGTTCTATTGTTTATTTTTCCTCTCCTTTTACCTCATCCTTTCTTGAGTCCCGAAGGGTGGAGTTTCCAATATTTACTATTGTAAAATCAATGGGTGTCATGATGGCATGCCTCAAGTTATTCCTTATACTGGGTGTTCATTTGTTCCCTAGTCCACTTCCTCCCTGTCCTTACACTCTTTGTCCAGTGGTTTCATTTCTCTTCAATAGTTGCTATTCCCTCTGGTTCATATTGCTGGATTCAATTAATCTCTTTACTTCCCATACTGCATAAGATCTCTTCCTCTCATCTTACTATACTCTCCCTGGTTTTCATGCCTATACACATCTATGTGAGTACTAACCTACATATTCTTAGGTGGTGTCTGTTATCAATATGGATGCACATCCTGTGTATCATGTTCACTCATATTGAAGGCATACCTAGTACTGAAAACTTTTAAATATCTGATGTAATGAACTTTAAGATATTGTTCCACTTCAAAATATAATTCAGTCTACACATGATCCCTACTCAAGCAATGTATTTTGAGTCAATCAATCAGATAATTCCTCTGTTAAAACCAGATTATTCCAAATCCTTCCCCCTCAATTAGAGAATCTGCATTTCCAGCTGAAAGTGAACACCAGGAATATACTAGGAAGATCCACAAATTCTCAGTTTGGCAAGAAAAGTATGGCAACTGCCAAGAATATGAGTAATCTGTCTCATAACTTCTCGGGACCTGGAGACATTACAGAAGAAGTGAAGATTAAACATGGTGTTGCACTCACTTGTTGACTGAAAACCTCGTGCACAGTGATGTAGACATTGAGGAGACTCAAAAAATCTCAAATCAGAGTAAGAGCAGCAGCTCACAGCACAATATCAGAGTAGCACTTGCAAAGCTCAGTGAATATTGCTGAAGACTCTGCAGAAAGAATTAAGAGTCTCAGGGTGGGCATGGACATCCTGAGGCACTGTGCCTCCACAATGATGGACTAGAAACTTCATGACACGACAGAGGATAAGACTGTGGAGAATGAACATAAAAGATAAAGCAATGAGAATATCATCAAAGGGCAATATGTACAGTAACATTCACAATCCCTAATAAGGTTTCATTATGTACCAAATATAAGGACCACAAGTACCAAATTATGGAATAGTGGTAGTATTTTTATCTGTGTAATAATTATATGTGACATTTGTTTTCTTAAACTTTACATTGACTGTATTGTCACCAGTGCTTTTACTCATGTTAATTTGACAATTATGTGATAGTGAGTCTTCAAAAGCAAAAGAGCTCTTTTTGTATTGATGCTAATGTTAAGATATCTGCTAATTGTTAATGCTAAGACTAGTAGATGCCTTTACTTGACTCTTATAATGTATTAATATAACATAAATCTTATATCCTTTACCCTAAAAAAGCTCACCTCATCGCCATATAACACCTGAGATTTCTATGTCCAATGACAAAGTGAGGAGGAGCCAGGAGTATATAAACTGCTTGATAGATGAATGGATAATAAATGAATTGAGAAAGGAATTATATAATATAACACAATGAAATATAATCTAATTTGAAGAGTAGAATTGAGTTGGGTAGATGTTTCAGACAATAAAGTGGTTGCCACACAAGTGTGAGGACCTGAGTTCCAATCTCCAGCAGTCATGTAAATGCCTGGCTCAGTGGGGTGTGCCTATCATCCCGGTGCTCTGTAGGGAGAGGCAAGCAGAAAAACCTGAAGGAAGACTGAAGGTGCTTGAGAGCAATCTCTGGCCTCCATAAGGACATGAACACACATACAAATTCTTTCACATACACACGTGAGCTCACACACATATGAATATATACACACAAAAAAATGAATAAATCTTGAGGATATTATACTAATTTAAATCAAGTAGCCATGAAATAATATTTTATTAGTCCACTAACATTAAGTATGAAAATACTCAAAATAATAGCAATAAAAATAAATTGGCTAGGGCAGGGGAGAAGAAATATCATTGATTAATGAGCATAAAATTTAGTTTTGCAAGATGAAAAAAAATTTAGAAATCTGTTTCTCATCAATGTGCATGTATGGAGGACTACTGAACTATACACTTGATACCTCACATGACAAAATCTGTGTTATTATTTGTACCACAGTCAAAATTAATTAAATATATAAGCAACTTACAAGACAAAAGAAAACACTGGAAACCTTGGACTACGTAAACACTATTGATACTTATCAATCCACTTCTCACTTCTATAACAAATACCTGAGATAAAGAGAAATAGTTTATTTTGGCTCACAGTTTTAGTGGTTCTTGAGGTTCTAGTCTATTATCAGCCAGCTCTATCTTTCTGGGCCTCATTGAGGTAGTGTATCGTTGAGAGAGCATATGGTGGGGCAAAACTGCTCACCTCATAGTCAGAAGCCAGGGAGCAAATGAGAGGGGGAGTGGCAGAGTTCCTGCAAAGCTAAGTTATAACTCCTTGAAGACCTCTCACTGGTCAGTTCTTCAAACCTCCACCACCTCCCAGTAGCTCCTAGCTGGCATCTCATCTGCCCTTTGAAGGATATTGAAGATCCACATTACACAGTGTGGAAATAAGAATCACTATACCTTAAAGTAAAAATAATTGCATAGAAATATTTAGATTGAAATAAACAAATAAACCCAAATGCTAAGATTGCCAACAAAGGTGGTACCAAGAAGAGAGGGAAAAGCGAAAACATGAAAACCATTTTACCAAGATTAAAACATTAAAATACTTTTAGTATTTTTTGTGACACAGAATTTGCTTCTTATATCTCTCATTTTTCAGACACTGTAAATTTGATGGAGAAAATTATTTTTAGAAACAACTATAAAATTTAAGAAAGTTAATACAGTAGTAGTGTAAATTGCTATACTCAGCCTCAAAAGAGATAGGACAATGTCAATCCAAATTGAAAATTTTCTGCTTCATAGCATGCTATATTTTAAGAGAAGGCAAAAGTAATTATAATATTGATACGTTGTTCAATATATTTATTTTCTATGTAGCTAAGACTTTCAAAAATTCAGAACATCTATTAGGCAAACTATATGCAGAGTGGGTGCATTCACAGAATGTTACAAAGCAATTTAAAACTAGACCTGTCAACCTGGGTTGGATATTAACTAATGGGCTTTGTGAAAAAGAAACAGATTAAAATATAAATTGCATGAAAACATGAGGCATATGGTAACATATAACATTAACTCTATTTTATAAGAAAGCATGAAACTGGAACAATAACACATTAGGAATGAATGTCAATGGGTTAGCAGACATAACTGAATGGATGAAACAAGAAACGACTGGTGAGGTGGATATAAGAGATCCCTGGAGCTCACTGGCCAGCTAGTCTGGCTGAATTCATGAGCTCTGGGTTTGGTGAGAGAGCCTTCTCAGAGAGTGAAGGTGAAAAGTCGATGAGGAAGATGTTCAAATCCACCCCCACATGGGCTCACATGAGTCCACACATACCTGCAACCACACACATAGTAACATGCACACAACCACTCATGAACACTATACTCTCAAATATAGCAAAAACTAAACATAGCCAAAAAACAAAAGAAAGGAAAGAAAGAAAGAAAGAAAGAAAGAAAGAAAGAAAGAAAGAAAGAAAGAAAGAAAAGAGAGAGAGAGAGGGAGGGAGGGAGAGAGGAAGGAAGGAAGGAAGGAAGGAAGAGAAGAAAGGGCAGCTCTATACCCACAGCAGTTATCATGTGCCATGACTGTCATAAAATTCCTTTCTACTCCCAAAATCAAAATGAACTTTTCTGAATGATATGGGAAGTAGACACAATATTAAAATATGTATTGTGAAATCAGCCATACAGAATTAGCAATCAAGTAAGAGAGGAAGTAGTATAAATGGTGAACAGTGAAAAGGAACCACAAAGAACTGCATTCAGTCTCTGGAGTGCCAAATATTTGCCTTACATATGGAGAAATACCCCCCACCCCACCACACACACCATTAATAAAGAGGTTGCTAATGGTGCAAATGATTTCACATGAGTATCAGTAATATCTTAGATATGGTGCCTGAGAGACAAAGGTCAGAAGATGATCCCTATCTACATTCCATACCACATACGAGTCCATTGTAGAGGAAGCCATGTCTCCATGGAATTCATAATGAGTGAAGTGACTTTGGGAAGAATATCATGGACCAATCTAAACCTCACAAACCATTTGTGCTTGTTAATGATGGTGTATAATCTTAATGGAATGTTACCAAACTCAATTTTCTTCATAAAATATTTTTAAGCTGGGCTGGAGAGATGGCTTAGCAGATAAGGCACTTGCCTACAAAGTCAAAAGATCCAAGATTGATTCCCCAGGACCCACGTAAGCCAGATGCACAAGGGAGCACATCGTCTGGAGTCCATTTGCAGTGGCTGGAGTTCCTGATGCACCCATTCTCTCTCCTCCCCTTCTCTAAAATAAATAAATAAATAAATAAATAAATAAATAAATAAATAAATAAATATATTAAAATATTTTAAGCAATTTAAAGGCTAACTATGTCTGAAAACATGCCTAAACATATCAAAATCTAAGGTTAGCCTGTAGATAAATTTTAAGGCAATGGGTATAAAAATAAGTTTCCACATCTGTTGGAAGGATTTTACTTTATATGCAAGTATATTTATACCTTTAAGCCTGAGACTCCATAGTTTCAGACATAAAATGGGAGAGACAAAATAATTGGCTTATTGCTTAAAGATCTCATGTCTTACTGCTTATAATTTACGTGCCACTTATAGCTTCTTGATTAAAGGGTGTCCAGTCCAAAGTCATAATGTTTCTATTTCTGAGTAAATTGTTTGAGAATTAAATGACTCAGCATTCTTTTTAGGGCTTTTACTTGAGATCTGTACAAACTTCTTAATAATCTCACTAAGACTCAAATTGATGAATACTGACTAACTTTCATTGTGACAATATTGTAATGGGAAGAACCAAGGATGAATGCAACTTTCTGGGTACTCAGTGCACCTCACCTCTCCCCTATATTATTTTCCTCACCAAAGCCTTTCACTCGTTATAAATTAAAACCCTTTTAAAAATTTATTTAAATTTTATTTCTTATGTTTTTATTTATTTATTTACCAGCATGGAGAGCTAGAAGAAAGGCAGAGAGCATGAATGCACCAGGGCCTCTAGTCACTGCAAACGGACTCCAGATACATGCATCACTTTGTGCATCTGGCTTTACATGGTTATTGGGGAATCGAACCTCAGATGTTAGGCTTTACAGGAAAACATTTTAACTACTGAGACATGTGTATGGCCATGAGTTAAAATCTTTCTATGAGGCAAGACAATCATGCGTAGTTCCTGTAATAAAATTAGTTGAACGCTTGAAAAAATTTCTAGGGTGCATTTGTAACTGAGAGTAGAAATTGAAAGCCAGGCACTGGAATGGAGCCCTGCAAACCATCATTGGTTTCAACTATTCTGAGGGGATCCTGTTACTGAGGGGGCACATATCTTGCAAAAAGGGGGGAAAATCAACACAATGATGGTCACTTCATAGCCATCATACTTCTGTGGTCCAATGTACTATTCTTGTGTATCAGTTCTGCCAAGATTTCATCACCTCCAAAGTTTCCTTGGGCACCCTCCTCAAGCATGTGAATAGGTGCTTCAGATGAGGAGCGTGAACAGCAGAGGCTGTGCTTGTAAATGGAGCTCACAGGTTTCTCCTACAAAGAAAGTGAAGCTCACTCCTCTACCAAGAAAGAAAATGGAGTCAGTCTTCCCCTTCTTGGGATTCTTCCTGTGTTTGCTGACTGCCACAAAGGCAGCATCTCTCCCACAGGCTCCCCATCCTTCTTTGAGACAGGCCCCAGATCAACAGAACCTTTAAAACTTTACCCAAAATAAACCTAAAGTTGATTTCCTCAGGTGTTTTGACAGTGATAGAAAGGTGACAACACACATATACACATGGAGAGTACTTTTATACCATTGCATTTAATCATGACTGTATAGAGAAACTTCCTCTTTATTAAAATAAAACACAATTGAACTCTTCACCTTTATAATAACTAAGAAATAACATTGATGGGCAGTGTACTCATTAGCTAGTGTAAATTTCCAGTTATTCATTGAATTTTGAGAAGAAATAAATTGGTTTTTTTCTCAACTTAAAATATGCATCTTGAAAAACTAAGAATTGCTTTTCAAAAAGCAATAAATTGATTTCGCATTTCAGATATAAGTAATTGGTGCAAAAAAAAAATCATTGTACTTATCCTCCATTCCAAAGACACTAAGAGGGCTGGGGGATTGCTTAGTGGTTAAAGGTGCTTGCTCTATAAGCCCACCAACCAGAGTTCAGATTTGGAGCACCAAAATAAATGCTTGGATGTGCAGTGGTGCAAGGACCCATCATCCCAATGGGATGGGAAGTAATCAGGAGACTTCTGAAGCTCAACAGCCATCTAGTCTGATCTTCCAAGAGACAACAAGAGGAACCCTGTCACAAATAAGATGACAGAAGTGCTTGTCCTCTGATTTCCAAAAGCACTCTATGGAACATTGACACCCATCCACACATTCAAACATGTATGGATACATACACACACAAATAATTTTTAAAAACTGTAGGTACCTTATTATCATTTTATGTTATTTCCTCTAAATTCTCAGATGAAATGTTACAAACTATGCCTTTTTGGTTGGAGCTGTTTTCTCAGTAAAACTGAGAGATTTTCTTCTTTTATGAAAAGATAAAGAATCCATGGGTACACTGGTACACTGGAACTAAGCAACACAACTCCAACCTGCAACACCCTGTTTCTTCTTTCTGCTCAGAAAGGAAAAGAGTGAAGACTCTATGGAGCTTTTTTATTTTTATTTTTATTTTTATTATTTTTTTTTTATGCTCTAGCAAGTGTCAGCCCTAGGCAGTTCTGATTGACTTTCAAAAACTCATACTGCTGGGGTTTCAAATCACCCTATTACAATGAAACTCAGAGAAATGAAGTCACCTTACCACTATCTCCCATTGTTTTTTAAGCTCAGTTATGAATTACATACTTGTAGTTACTGTTTTTTGTGAGACTCAGTTTTTTTCTTGAAGAAAATCTCCAGTTTGTAGAGTGACGGTGATCAAGAGTCTTTGGAGACTGGAGTGAGGAGGGTAAAATGTGTACATGTGTTTGTCTGTCTGTCTTTCTGACTGTCTACAATGACATTGGATTTTCAGAAAGATACTATGTTTCCCATAACTACCTGCCAGTATTTGTAGGGAATATTTTTGTTAAGTTCCTATCTCTTTTGCCTCAGTTTTCTTGTTTCCTGGAAGGTTTCCAAAGCCAGCTATCTCCTTCAGCTATCAAAGCCAGAGGGGAATGAAAGGCAGAAGGCAGAGCATGAACTGCAGGGCAGCTGCCCACCATCATTATTTCCCTGAGGCTCCAGAACAATGAACAATTCATCCACTAACGTTCGTAACTGCAGTCAGTCTGGATTCCTTTTGAGTCAGAGTGAGCCCTTCCAGTTTCTTTTATCAAGTTCTCACTGGAAGTTTACCAGGCTTGGGTATATTGCCAACTTCCTCAGCAACTTTCTTGGAAAGTTCTGAAGGCACACTCTGTCCCTGATGCTGTGAGGTGACCTGTGGGGCTGAGGACAGCACATAGAAAGTGACATAAAACTCAGTCAGAAACAAGGCAGATAGGACAGACACGAACACGAAAGATTTTGTTCTGACCGTCAAGCCTAGACACGTACATATAGACCTCCCTCATGAACTGCTAAGTCATAAATTTTTTGAAATAAACCAATTATGTCTACATCCCTAGAGATGGATTCATTTCTAAAAGCCTCAATGTGACCAGTACATTTCGGGTTGAGGAGGTTCTTAAGGATAAACAACTTGCAAGTCTAATCCTCACTCAACAAACCGACTCAGCATAATGACTGCAAAAGCTGACTGAAAGGTTCACTTGGGCCTAGGAATCTTGCCTGTCACTGAGGGGAATATAGAGGAATCTAAGGACAGAAGAGAATTTTGGCAAAGTTTACAGTGTCCTTAGAAACTAGAACAGGCCTTGCCTCAGCAGCAGCAGGGCCCCAAACTAGCCTGCCTGTGAGGAATGGCTGGAGAAGCATACCCTACCCCGGAGGACAGGGCAAAGGGCGGACCACCTGTTGTGCAGAGAAGCCTGAACTGTATGTGCCTCTTGGGATCAGGAAAGAAGAACAGAGAGGATACTACAACCAGAGAGAGGCTGGAAAATGCCCCAGTGAGAGGAACAAACGAGGTATTCTACCTGGAGCAAATGGGAGGAAGGAGGAAGGTGGTAGTTGACCACAGAGAAAGGCAGGGCAGGAGAAGGGAGATGGGAGGATGAAATTGCTTTTAAGTTGCTAGCAATGAACAGAGGAAGGTTGAAAGATGCCTAGCAAGAAGCAGAGAAGTGTCGGGGATGGGGAGCAGTTCCAAGATGCTGCTTTTCTCTGAGCCTCTGGTCCCCTCTCAAAGAGTGCTACAGGACTTGATCCCAGGATGTTGTTCATTTTCCTGTGGGCTCTGTAAGCACAAGTGAGGGAAGATGGTCGCAGGAAACAAATAAGAGGAGTTAAGTCCACATTCTCAGATGGGGTTGGTATATTCCTTGAGAAATTTCACAAAGACAAATAGGTTATGTAAAGAATTAGAACCATAACATTCCATAAATAACAACCATCTTTGCTTTTGAGAAAATATTCCCATTTCATCAAGGGTGCTTATGCCACATCTGGATAAATATTTTTTTTTCCTAGATGTAAGTAAATAACCTGTGTTTTTTGGTTATCTCCCTGTCAAAATATTTGCATCATATAGCATAATAGACAATTTTCTTCTTTACACTTTGGAATTTTGGGGTTTGTGGTTATTTGAGTTTTCAAAACCAGCTTTTTATTTATTTATTTATTTATTTATTTAAGAAAGAGAGAGAAAGAAAGACAGAGAGAGTGACAGAGAGGAAGAGGCAGAGAATGGGAGTGCCAGGGCCTTTTAGCCACTGTGAACTAACTCCAGACACGTGTGCCCCCTTGTGCGTATGTATGATATTGCAAGCTTGCATCACTTTTGCATCTGGCTATAAGTGGGACCTGGATATTCAAACAAGAGTTCTTAGGCTTAACTAGCAGACTTCTTAACCACTAAGCCATCTCTCCAGGCACAAAGCCAGCTTTTAATGAGCATACCACATAATCATGTTCTTGGTCATAACCTTCTCATGCAGGGAAGAAAGCAAGTGTCCAAAGTAAATAATAAACTAACAAGTTCTCTTAAAGTAACCATCAGGCCCTGAGCTACTTTGCCATGTTTTAAAAATATTATGGGATCATTAGTATCTGAATTCTGAATGTTTTGCACCAAAAATTCCACAAGGGTCTACAGACAACCAGAACTCTCTGATTACTGGCAAAAAATGTGTAACTACCCTACAATCATGTCACATTTAGTAAATGAAAAGATTATTTTATTTTTAATATCTTTCCAATGCAATATTTACACTAATTCATTCCACATTGAATTAATTTATAGACTTTAAGAAAACAATGATACCGTAGTGTAGGCAATGATGATTGCCTGAGAATTGTGCTGAAAGTTTTTCTAGGAGAGGGTAATGCAAATTGTTTTGCATTCCCATCAGTTAAAGAGAAAGTCGATTATGCAATTATTATTATGGCAGCCAGTGTTTACTGTGTATTCAAAAGGAATAGACATTTAAAATAATTTTATATGTCATTTGTTATTTCTCATAGCCAACTGATGAGGGAAATTTTGTTTCTACTTTATATATGACTAATGCTAGCACTCAAGTAAGATGCAACATTTGATCAAGATAATGGCATGTTAAGTGGTTGAAAAGAGACTTTAATCCAGTAGTCTTATACTTGTGCCATTAGCCTACATTCATTTCACTTTCTGTTGAAGAATATTTCTGCTGAGACTTGAAGACCCTAATGGTAACAACAACCACCTTTCCTGATGTGATGACATGAGAAACTATCATATGAAATATGAACTAGTCTTTCAAATCAGGTTATAGTTTGTGGGATCTATTCATCTAATAAGATGGCAAGGATGGTGGATTATTTTTGTTTGTTATAACAGAGAACTTTCAACTTAACTGCTTTTAATAAAAAAAAAAATTAATGCCCAAACTGGAGGCCAGATGTCAAAAATTAAGGTGACTTCAAGGCTGTGATATCTCCAAAGACCTTGCCTCTTCCAGCTTCTGGTGTTCCAGGAATTTCTAGGTTTGTGTTTGCTTAACTCTAGTTTCTATCTTAGTCATCATATAGCATCTCTCTCTTCTCCAGACCTCTTTCCTGTCCCTCATAAGGACTCTTATTATATTTACAGCCTACCAAAATAATACAAGATGATTTTCTCTCATAAAGCTCAATTTAATCACATCCACAAAGACCCATTTTCCAAAGAATGTCACATTCATAGGATCTATGGTAAAGCCATATCTTTCTGAGAAACAGTCTTCAGCCCACTGCTTATAGGATATCACAGGCTATTAGGGTTTGAACTTGGATTACTACATAAATGCTCATATGTTGAAAGCTTTATTCTTTATGTAACAATGTTGAGAGGTATGGACACAAGAAGTTAATGGGATTACTAGAGTCTGAACCTTAGCCACTGACTGACTCATGTATAGCCTAGTGGCCTACTCAGAGATAGGGCTTAGTTGAAGAAAGTAGGTAAATGAGAACATACTTTGAAAGGTGTTTTTTTTTTTTTTTTTTTTTTTCTTTTGAGATAGGGTTTCATTCTAGCTCAGGCTGACCTGGAATTCACTATATGTAGTCTCAGGCTGGCCTTGAACTCACGGTGATCCTCCTTCCTTTACCTCCCAAGTGCTGGGATTAAAGGTATGCACCACCAAGCCCGGAAAAGGTATGTTTTGTCATAGCCCTTTTCTCTCATCCTTCCATGAGTAAGCAGCCCACATCACCAAGAGTGCCCAGTCTGTTGCTATGCCACCTCATTTTAGGCTCAAAGACTTGTACCCAACTTGCTTTGCATCTTTTATGATCATTGCCCATAGCATCATCTTAAAGATGGCTGTTATTAGTATTATAAGCCCCCAAATCTCATATATACAAGGACTTGTCTCTGATGCTGTAATATTAAGAAGTGTAGTATTGACATGTGATTAAATCACAAGGTCTTTATCCACATATCTTGATAAGATATTCAGAGATGGAGCTTAGTTTGGAGGTAGTAGATCACTGTAATTAGTGGCTTTGGAAGGTGATGATTTTGCCTAGTTATACCTGCTCTGTCTTTGACTCTATGTCTATGTCTCTCTTCACTCCTCTTCCAGGCTGTCATTAGGTGACCTGCGTCCTCTAACACTGCTCCTGATGCTGTTATGTTCTTCCACACTTCAGGCACAAAGCAGTAGACCCAATGGTCCTACCTCTGAAGCCTCTGAAACCCTGAGCCAAAATAAATGTCTCCACTTTCAAGTCGATATTGTCTGGTATCTCATCATGGAAAGAGAAAATTGACTAAAGCACAGTGGTTTGGGTTGACCCACAGCTGGAGGACTGAAGTCAGTCCCTCCTGATTGATGCCATTGTTTTTGTCCTGTGCCAAACTGCTTTCAGGTCTCTGAATCCACATTTCCTGAATTCAAATCCAAAGTCTATGATTTCATAGATTTTTATTTAAAGTAAATATGTCCTTTTATACCTCAGTTAATCATCAATATAGTGAGAACATTCTACAATACTTATGCAAGAATTAGTTAAAAAAGAATAAAAACTAGCCGGGTGTGGTGGCGCATGCCTTTAATCCCAGCACTTGGGAGGCAGAGGTAGGATGATCACTGTGAGTTCAAAACCACCCTGAGACTACATAGTGAATTCCAGGTCAGTCTGGACTAGAGTGAAACCCTACCTAGAAAAACCAATAAATAAATAAATAAATAAATAAATAAAATGAATAAAATGGCAATATTCATAAAACACTCTGTTATATAATAATTTAAAACAGTAACTTTGGGGAGTTGTTTGATTTTTTTTTTTAAAGGTAAGGTCTCACTCTGGCCCAGAATAACCTGAAAATCACTATGTAGTCCCAGGCTGGCCTCAAACTCACAGTGAGCCTCCAACTTCTGCCTCCAGAGTGCTGGGATTAAAGGTGTGTGACACCATGCCAGGCTATAAGACAGAAACTTCTTTACACAGAAGAGGAATATTTGCTTTGGATAGTCAACAGTAGGGATACTTTATGGAGAAAGTATCATTTAAAATAAATTAAATAGGAAACTACTAGAAATTGTGTGAACAAAAAACTTGAAAAGCAGAAAAATGCATAGAAAGGTAAAGGTTAGCCTAGTATGGTCCTGGGGAGATGGCTCATTAGGTAAGAGCATTTGCAATGCAATCATGAGGGCCCGAGGTGACCTAGTTTGCCCTGTTTAATTTCTCAGCACACTCATAAACAGCCAAGTGTGGCCATACCTGCCTGTAATGCCAATGCTGAAAGAGCAGAGAACAAAGAATTGCTAGGGCTTGCTGGTCAGCTACTTCATTGAAAATGACAATTCCAGGTTGGGACATTATACACAGAGACATTGCCTCTTCCTCATTACTGATGGCTACCCCCATAATGCATGACCCACAATCTCCATGGGGATAACTGGCATCCCCAATGAGGAGGGTTCCATCAGATGGGGAGGAACAGGGATGATGGTAAGGATGGTGCCAACTTGGGCTGTTTACACTGAGTACATACACAACTAATAAAAAATAAGTAAATAATAAAAATAAAAATAAAAAAAAAAAACATGGGTGAGTAGTAGAGTACACAATTGGCATTCTCCTCTGGCCTCCCATTGGGTGCATAGACCACACACATTTGGTCACACAAAATAACACAATACATATATTCTACATAGATAGTACACATATTCAAACATATCTAAAATAAATGAATAAATAAATAGTAATCATTAAGAAATGAAAATAAGATGCCAGAAGTGATACTAGAAAAGTTCTTAAGTCAGAACCTCAGAATAATCTGTCAGTCCTCAAACCTCTTTTTCTACCATTGCTCCTGTAGAGTCAACCATTGACATATTAAACATTAGTTTGTTGTCTCTATTCCCAATTGCCATTACCTCAGTAGTTCTCTACATTAGTTAAGTACTCAACAGTCAGCAAGAACAGCACAATTAAAATGACCTTAAAGTAGGGCTAATATTACCTAAGGCTGAGTGATTGTTTTCATTGGCTCCATGGCCCTTTGAAGTGATGAAGATCTGAGGTGGTGATTCTGCTGTTGCTAGGGCGCCCTTTGACTCTAAGATATTGCTAAAACCAGAAAAAGTCATGTATGTTCTATTTCATAATTCAAGAAGAAGGAGACTCAAATACATGTTCACTTAAATCTCATGATATCATAGATGAGGAAGTAATTACCTTCCCAGACAGCCAATGCAAAAGGAAGAAGGTTTAATTTGTAAGAGAGCTGGATATGTTGAATGTGGTTAGTAACTATTGTACCATGCTTCCTGTGGTGGGGCGGAAGGTCTTTTCTTTAGTCTCTCCCTGAAACCATACTCAAATCTGATAATGTCATTGGTTTTTAAATAGAAAAAAAAAAAAGCCAGTCCCCTTGTGCACTTTGGTTAGTATGTAGAGAGCTTTGCACACCACTCAGGTACTATATGTAACTGATTTACCTGCCTCTCCAGATTCAGCAGATGGAAACTAAATCCTTGCTTTTCCTACTGTGTCTACTTTGCTGCTCTCTTACTCTTTATCCTCCTCCTCCTCTTCCTCCTCCTCCTCTTCCTCCTCCTCCTCCTTTCTCAAGTCAAAGGCATAGAAAATAATGCAAAACTGTTAAGTTTTATCCTGCTTTATCCCTAAGTGCTCAATGTTCCTGTTCCCTGGCATGTTCTTTTCAATCTATGTTGTATAAAACAGCTTCTAATTTAATCATTGCAGCATGCTTGATTGTGTGGACTGTGTTTGCTCTCTCTCCATGGCATTGGAGCTGGTACTGTGGTGCCTCTTTCAGACACATTCTGCAGGGTAATGCACATCTCATTAGCTGACTTTCCTCTTTTATGTCTGGACAACACTACTGAGTGGCTGAAGCAGAGACTCAAAGGCACTCAAGCTCTGTCTCAGCTCAGGGCAGTGGTGAGGATTCACTCAGCCCACCAGGACTCCAGTAGATGGATTGACATGGGCTGTAGCAACATCTGCATCCGGGAACATGCTCTTCCTCTGTCACTGTGTCTTCCCTCCTTCTTTAGAAGTGGATCCTCTAAGACATTTCAGTAAAATGTCTGTGTAGATTTCAACTTAGAGTCTGTTTCTCAGTTACTCAGTGGAAAACAGTTCTGATGATATTTATGACAAACTGAATGTAATCTTTTGTCCAGTGGTGTCCTTTGACTACTATCATAATCTCTGCTAAGCCAGCTGGAATTCCTACCATACCAGAATGTTGTTTTTTTTTTTTTTAATTCAACATTCATCCAGAGTTTAAAATAATAGCAAAGTTTTTCTAGAGAAGATTGCAATTAGGTAAAATGGCCTCTTCCACTTCAAAATATAAACTTTATTTTATGTGTTTTCTTTTGTCTTATAAAAATGAATATTACAAAGTCACAAGTGAGCAAACACAAGTGTTTGCATAAATACAGGAAACCTTCACTGATTGTAACATTGCCCCAGCCACTGATCTTGCACACATGTATCCAACCCCTGCATTACCCACACCAGACATACTATATGTACCCCCTATGTTATATAAAGGAGTGCTGTTGACTATGACTAGGAAACAAGCATGGTCTCAAACACCGACAATGGAATCTTTTTGCAAAGCAGTTTAAATCTGTTTCTTTGTATGTACACAGAACAAAACCAGCTCTCTAAAGGAAATAGAGTTTGGTGCATGAACTAAAGGTAATCACACATTAAAAATAATAAGATGGGCTGGAGAGAGGGCTTAGTGGCTAAGGTGCTTCCCTGCAAAGCAAAGGACCCAGGTTTGATTCCTCAGTACCAACAGCGAGCCAGATGCACATGGTAGTGCATGTGTCTAGTGTTCATTTACTGTAGCTAGAGGCCCTTGTGCACCAATTCTCTATATCTGCCACCCCCTCTCTAATAAATAAAATAGGGTGGGGTGTGATGGTGCACATCTTTAATCTCAAAACCTGTGAAGCCAAGGTAGGAATATCACCCTGAGTTTGAGGCCATCCTGAGACCACATAGTGAATTCCAGGCCAAAGCAGGACCCTACCTTGAAAAACCAAAACAAACAAACAAACAAAAAACAATAGAGATTAGCTACCTTAGTTTCTTTGCTTCTACCCACACTTAACCATTTCCTCATGATTCAGCCAGCCATGGGTTGATGGAAGTGTGACATACATCTGATTATCATTTGGTAACTACCAGTTGTAGGCAAAGGAAACAATAAAATGAATTTTAACTTTTTCTGATGTTCAGACGAGATTCTAGAATAACATCTTAGAGAACTATGTCTAGGATCTTAGTCACACATGCCATGTTGGAAGGTGTTCCAGTCGGCTTCTTTAAATCTAGGGTCAGGAGCAACAAGCCCATGGTTCAGTCTTTTGGCTTACAATTTTGTTAGTGCATGAAATATCTGAATTGAAAGTGCATGTACTTACAATATGATGGTAGATTACCTGTGACCTATGGAAGCACTTGTTATTTGTGATAGTTATAGCTGACACTGTGTGAGAAAGCATTGTTAATAGCACAAATAGATGACAAATCTTTATTCTGTTCACTAACACAATAACTACTCAATAATATAGAAAATGGCAACAGATTTATGTATTTCTTATTGCACTTTCCTATAGCTTAATGTAAAATAATGTATTGCTAATAATGTGATTTTACTTTTGAAACAGAGCAGCTTGCAAGTTTATACTGTAACATTATGCCTCTATCTATCATTGGATCCAGACACCCACCATGTTGGAATTTATTTTACAAAGATAGGTGGGAATGAAAAAGATAGGTGGGAATGAAACAGATGACATTATATATATATACATACACATACATACCAGCTAATGTTTCTTCAGTATATGCTTTATATAGGGACTAATTATCCTCCATGGTTATACATATGAACTTCTATAATCATTTTTCAAGGATGTAATCACTGCCATATTGCTAAGTATAAAGCAAGTAGATACACATGCATAGGAACAAGTCATCTACACAGAATTACAATGCACTAAAACATCATTCTGTTCATTCCTATATTCAGCATATTTATTTTCTTATCCTTATTATATTATTATGTGTTCTGATCATTAAAACTCTTAACATTGAAGGTAATAAGTTAGTGAGACACAAACCATACTAGAAAATGGGTCTAATTTATATAGGATGGACTGTGTCATGACCAGTCCCTTTAGTAGCTGTGGAAATTTGCCCCTGTCTTATACAAAGCCATGAGGAAATTACAAATGGAACCAACAAACCGGTCTAGTCATGCTTATGTGATAGACTCACTAGCACCAAAAGGAAAGCTGAGACCAAATGCTAAAGGACTTAGAAAATGTAATAAACCATGATATTGACTGAATGACTTTGGGTAACTGATGTGTCCTTTCTAAACCTACCTTGTTGTATTTGTACTTTGCTGAAATGTTTATTAAATGTAAGCTTGTAGTAGGCTTCCAAGTAATAGCAGTTGTGATAGCCACTATAATGATGATTATTGTTTTTATTATCATACAGGAAATGTTATCTTGAAAACTGCATGATGAATTGTATCCATATATCAATTCAAAATAGGGAATTCAAGTATGAGAGGAAAATATTTTTGTTGCATCATGTAAACAAAATGGTTCTTTTTAAAAATATACAGTGTTACCAATTTTCTATGTATTTTCTTTATTCAAAACATTCAGCTTGGAAAGAATATTTACATACATTTTTAATTTGAATATGGGGCAATATAAATTTTAATTTAGTTAAATTCTAACCTGATTAATTTCATTCCCAGTGAACCCAATTGTCTGTTGTAGAAATCATACAATAAATTTTTCCTCTGTATAGGAAACATTTGGTGTGGGTCATACCCTACTTTGGCTTAAACATTTTATGTTCAATTTCTGTAAACACAAAAATTACCTTGCAAGCATTATGTAATATCATATCACTAGTATGGAAAATTACTAACAAACACATTAAAAGCAAAGGCAACTATCTGGGTGTGGTTGTTCACACCTATAATACCAGCCCTCAGGAGGCCAGGAATGAGGAATTCTGTCAACTTGAGATAAGCCTGGGCTACAGAGTGAGTTTCAGGTTATGCAGACTAGAGTGAGACTGTGCCTAAAAAAAAAAAAAAAAAAAAAAAGTGAAGATAAAATTTTTGGTGGTATGAAGGTGTTGTCTCCCATAAACTCATGTGTTCCAAATGCTTGGATGCCTAGGTGAAAGCAGATTTGGAGGTGGAGCCTTGCTGGATGAGATGAATTGTTTGGAACAGGCTTAGGAGTGTATTTGTTCATTCCTCATGGACAGTTTGTTCACTGTCCTGCTGCTGTGGCAGAGATGATGTACAGCCTCTGCTCATGTCATGTTTACCCTGACATCATGAATTTCTCCCCTTGACTATAAGCCCAAAAAAAAAAAAAAAAAAAAAAAGAAAGAAAGAAAGAAAGAAAGAAAGAAAAAAAAACCTTTTCTTCATCAACATCAACTGCTTTTGGTTGGTTGATTCATCCCAGAAAATGGATGTATATGTACACACACACACACACACACACACACATATATAATTTTTTCACAGTAAGTTTGCAGAATATTCATTGATACTATAAATAATCAATATACATGAGATGCCACTTAAAAACAAAAATGAAGACAGCATTAATGATATTCCCTTTGATTTTTTATTCATATATGTTCAATATGTATATATTATACAATATATCAATTTGTAGGTATTTCAATTACTTCTCATGGGTGACACAAAGGATCTGATCAGAAGCAGCTTATAGGAGGAAAGGATTTATTTGGTTTACAGACTCAAAGGAAAGAGCCATGATGGCAGGAGCAAACATGGCATGATGGGAGGCTGGATATCACTTCTTGGCCAACATCAGGTGGATAACAGAAGCTGGAGAATGTGCAGAATACTAGCAAGGGGAAGTTGGCTATAATAGCCAAGAACACACTTCCTCCATCATGCCTACATTTCCTAAATTACCATCAGCTGGGGATTAAGCATTTAGAACACACGAGTTTACAGGGGAAACCTGAATCAAACCACCACAATAGGTAAGAAAAGGAAGCTCAGATAGATGGAGGCAGTGGTATTCACTGAACTACATACTTTAAAATACTAAAATTATGATTTTCATTATAAGTATAATTAAAAATAATGTAAATTCTCAAAACATAAAAGAATGATACATAGTTATTAGAATTTGTCATCATTTCATAAAAACAAAATTCTAATTAATGTCCTCATGCAGGTGATGCACTAGATTAATTAAAATCAATAGATATGTGGAAAAGCTTTCTTTCAAATATCTGCTTTTGTTAATTGCAAAAATGGAAAATAATATAATCTTGGGTATATTACTTGTAAACATTTTTGTAATGAGTAATCTGGACTTATTTTCTTGCCCATTTAAAAAAATATATTCAATGTTTGAATATTTCAAATTTTCTTAAATAACAAAAATGTATTCTTTGTTTCTACAGACAATTTTAACTATTGCTTGCCCTTGGAAGTAGCTCTTGTGGCCTCACTAATAGATTTGGATTTACCTTGTGGATGTGTTCAGAGGGTTGAAAGGAAAGTCAAGTAGATATCTAGTCCCTCGTTTCCAAGCAGGACCCAGCATTCCAAGAAGATGACTTTGTATTGTTCTATTTCTTTTTCCTGACTCATAAAATTTCTATTCTATTCCTTAATAACAGTATTTATGCTTAAAATTGCTCATAATTAACCATGTGCCCTTTGCAAAACCCATGGTCTCTTATTCTTCCTATTTAGGGAATAGTACAAGCTGTCCATGCATGCTTTTTGTGGAAGAAATTTGAAAATATCTGTTAGGGGAGTCAAGTTCATTAAAATTTTAACTTTGCTAGTATATGAATGCTTTGAAGTAAGGTGGAATAAACTTTCTTCCAGCTAAAGAATTCATCATTATAGGTGTATTCTGAATGTACAATGCCCCACATAGACTCAAGTGTTTGAAAACTTAATTCCCAGTTTGGGTATGTAGAAAAACCTTTAGGAGAATTGATAGAGAAAGTTGGTTAATTGGGGAAGGCTTAAGCATTTTGTAACTGGGTCCAAATTCTGATAGTATGTGCTTCCTGACTGCCAAGACAATATGACCAGCTCTGACCCCACTACTGCTATTGTGACTACCCTCACAAGAGATGCTCCCTTGACACTATAAGCTGAATTTAACCCTTTTATTTCCATAAATGGCTTTTGTTAGATTTTGTGTTTCACAATTTGTATCAACAAGTACAGTTTCTTGGATCTAAGACTGTATTATAGCAAGTCAGAGGGAGAAGTAAGGGACACACACACACACACACACACACACACACACACACAGAGAGAGAGAGAAGAGAGAGAGAGACAAAGACAGAGAGAGAGACCGAGAAAGAGGAGAGAGGATGTATGCACCAGAGAAAGACAGAGGACAGATAGCACTGGTGAGAAAAGAAATGATCCCATGCACTGGGAGCAAGAGATTAAAGGAACGTGTGAGGATCAGGGAGAAGGTTTTATGGGGAACAAAGAGAAGCTGTAAAGGAGGGACCTTCGGAGGCTGCAGAGGTAGAAGCTGGTGGAAGGTGGACTTTCTTCCTCTTAGTCCAGT
The DNA here is from genome assembly GCA_036365145.1 of Orientallactaga sibirica. Taxonomy (NCBI): domain Eukaryota; kingdom Metazoa; phylum Chordata; class Mammalia; order Rodentia; family Dipodidae; genus Orientallactaga; species Orientallactaga sibirica. The sequence continues at coordinate 62,137,198 of JAEOAD010000001.1, forward strand.
GGTATCTTTAATTATCATATCAGGAGGCAGTTCTAGAGTCCCAAGCTAGCAAGGATGGGTAATAGGGAAGAGCGAGGTTTTTGTTAACATCAAAGAGAAAGTAACTGGGAGAAAATTGGTACCAAGATGTGGGTTAATTGCTGTGATAAACATGACCCTGTGGTTCTTAGGAATGGGTTTACTGGAGGATTACGTAAAATTTTGGAACTTTGGCCTGAAGAAGCCTCAAGTGTAGTTTAGGGGTTATTCTGGTAGGAGTTTGAAATAAACCAGATTTCTGAGAGAAATACAATGTATGTCCTTGAGGCTGCAGAGAAGAACAAAGCCCTTATCAGAAACAAGGCTACAGCTCATGAAATATTGTGGAAAAGAATCTGGCTGCCTTTTGACCATTTCTGAGAATTTGATTAAGACTGAATTTAAAAGTAATGGTCTATCATGTTTGTTAGAGAAAAGTTCAAGGAAGAATGGCATTAAGCCCTCGATGTGGCTTCTTTTAACTGCTTTTATTCAGAATAACAAGTGAAAAAATCAGAATAAAAATATGAAAAATGTGATGTTTTGGTCAGAAAGAAATGTGAACAACTTAGGGGCCCCAGGGAGGGAGATTGAAGCCATGTTGGCTGTACTTGTTAAGGAAATTATCACCATTAATGAGCAGCCTACTTCTTTGTACTGACATGATAGGAAAGATGTCCTGAGGGCATGAGCCAACCCATTGAAAGCTCCATCTTCAAGAATGAAAATTTGGGATGGGGAGATGGCTTAGCAGTTAAGGCATTTGCCTACAAACCCAACAGACCCAGGTTCAATTTCCTAGGACCTATGTAAGCCGGATACACAAAGTGGCACATGTGTCTGGAGTTCATTTGCAGCAGCTGGAGACCCAGGCATGCCAGTTGTCTCTCTCCCCTCCGCCTGGTTCTTTTGCTCTCTCTCTCTCAAATAAATAAATAATAATAAGCATATAAAGAATTAAAATGAATGCAAATTCTATTTAAAAGTCCCAAAAGTAGAACATTGAAGGAGCCCCCCCACTTCCCCTACTACCTCCCTACCAATGTCTGCATAGAGAGGCTGCTATGACTTCATCTAGAGCTGGCAGGATAATATGCCACTATCATCCATGTGCTACTGTGTTGGTTTCCATGAAGTGTTCCCCATAAACTCGTATGTTTTGTAAGCTTGGCCCCCATCTGGTGGCAACTTGGTAGGTAGAGTTTTACTGGAGGAGTTTTGTTGCTGGTGGTGGACCCTGAGGTTCATTAGCCCCTAGCTTTCCAATGTTAGTTTAGCTCACTCTCTTACTACTGTTTTATATTTGCTGTGGCAGACACAATGTCTAGCCTCTGCTCATGCCATGCTTTTCCCTGCCATCATGAAGCTTCCCCTCACAACCATAGCCAAAACATGAACTTTCCTTCCATTAGTTGCTTTTGGTCAGGTTTTATGTCCCAGTGAATGATAATAGGAGAAAGCTAGTTTCTTTTAAGCAGTTTCACTTAGAAATAGAGGCCGAGAGAGAACTAGTTGATGTCACCCCACATGTAAACTTACCCAGGCACAAGAATGAAACTCTTGGATGGCATGGAACTGGTATCTGATTGAGAAATCTATAGCACCCCGTGATGCCTACAATGTAACACACTACCTAAATAAACAGGCCAGGTGGGCTGGCCCAGGGGTACACCGCCCAAATCTACAAACCAATTGGCTCTTCTCCTTGCATACCTGAATCTGAAAAAGAATACATTTTTCTTTACTATAAAGGCTCTGGCCTTCTTCATGTCTACTATCTGTGGGTTCCCTGTCTTCTATGCTTGCATTCATGGGAGCGGCTGCCTGCCCCCCAGTCTGAGTGGGTAGTAGGGGAGCATAACACTGTTTCTTGGTCTAGGGGAACATTTCTGCTTGCCTTTGCTTTATAGTTTGGGTAACTTCTCACTTGGATTACATGCATGATTCTTCTCTGGTCTCTGAATCTACCCTTACACCCTAAATCTACCACATGGGTGTTCTCACTATCTCCAGATCTGCTACCTATGTAATTTCTTAAAATTTGGGGTAACCATGAGTGTAACTCTCTTAATTACTCATTTCCCCTAAATCTTTCAGTCTCTGCCTTGATATCTTCCCTCTCATTTTCCTTGAGCCTTTAGTCTCTCTTTCAGTGCCTCAGTTTCTCTTAAATGAGCTTTCCATGTGCCTGAAGCTTTACTCTATCTCTCTTTAAAAGCCTCAGTTTCTCTTAAGTCCACATGCTTGAAGCTTTAATTTGTTTTTAAAGGCTTCATTTATCTTAAATCCCAATCTCTCTTAAACCCCACAGTTTGTGATTTCCCTCTAAATAAATTTAATAATTCATAATTTATCATTCTTGAGTTTATCTTTATTAATTATTTATTAAAGGTAGGACAGAACCCAAAACTTAGGGTTAAATAATTATAGAGGACCTCTCCTCTCAGCCCCCAAATCCTGCATCATCAGCAAAGAGAAGGTAACTATAACAATTACTAATATTGGGGGCATGAAAACTACAAATTTGAGGGGGTTCCCTAGAGCAACTGAGGTTAGGCAGTGTGAGGCTAAGTCAGATTTTCATGTAAGGAGATGCCACGTTGTTGGAGATGCCAGGACCATTGGATGTCCACCAAAGAATTGCAGGCTTTGGAGTGGATCTGATCTATGGAAGAGGCTGTGGGTACTATATACAATAGAACTGGAGGGGAAAGGCTACTTATGACTTCTGGATTCCAGATGATTTCCTCCTAAGTCTCAGATACCAAGCATAGAGATTCAAGATCTAGTATTTGCGCTGTATGATTTTGATGTTATTTTGGTCCAACATTTTCTTATAATGCTCCACATTACCCCTTTTGGAATGGGAAATTTTGTTGGGCAACATTATATGGTGGATGTATGTAATGTGTGTTTTGATTTTATGGGCCTCATAATTATAAGAGACAGACTTGAGTCTCAGATAAGACATGAGACTTTTGAACTCTTTGGGGAATAATAATATCTATGGGGATTTTTTAAAACTTTCACTGAATGCATTTTATAACATGAGATGGCCATGGAGCCTAGGGGGCCAGGGCCATATAGACATAATATAAATGTAAAATCCCCCATAGGATCAAATGTTTTACATTTGCTGTCCAGCTTGCATCATTATTTGAGAAGGTTGTGGAACTTTTAGGAGGTGGAACATACAGGAAGTGGATCAAAGTACATAGGAGCTGAGTTTTTTATAACCCTGCCACACTTTACTTTTCTTCCTGTTTCTTGATTGCTGATGTGATGTAACCATCTTCACTCCTATTCCTGCTGCCATTCCTTCCTCACTACAAAACTCCTCTTTGAAACTGTAAGTGTAATAGAAGGTATTCCTTCCATAAGTTGCTTCTGGTATTAGCTCACGGTAATGAGAAGGTAACTAATATCATATTTAAAGGTAAAAAAGGAAGGAAGGATACTAAGCTCCTTAAACAATCCATTTAGTATCATATTAGCTATAGGTTTGTTTTGTGTGGCCTTTGTATATTGAGGTATGCCCATTCTTTCCTAATTCTTCAGAGAATTTATCATGGAAGGATATTGAACTATGTCAATGGTTTCCTATGCATGGTTGACATGATCATGTGATTTATGAAATTAAACCTTCTTATCTACTAAATTATACTTCTTCATCCTTGGTTATTGAACTAACCTTGCCTCCTAGAATGAAACCAACTTAGACATTGCATATGACCTTTTTAATGTGCTCTTAAATTCAATTTGCAAGAATTTATTGATAATATTTTGTAGCTGCGATTATCAGACAAATTGATCTACATTTTCTTTCCTTGTTGTGTCTATCTGGTCTGGGTATCAGCATAACACTGGCTTGAAAATGAGTTTGGCAGTGTTCCTTCCCTTTCTATTTTATGAAACTGTTCGAGAAAGTAGTAGCTCTTCCTTAAGTGTTGAGAAGAATTTACCAGTGACTCCATCTCTTTCTGGATTTTTCTTTGTTGGGAGGGTTTTTATTACTGCTTCAATCTTGTTTATTATTGTTGATCTATTTTAGCTGTTTATATCTTCTTTTGATATGTTTCCTATGTGTAGGAATCTTCTAGATTTCCATATTTTTTTTTAGATTTCAGATTTCAAAATTATCTGTATTTCATTGAAATCTATAGTAGCCTTACACCTTTAAAAATCATGTATAGCTGTGAAACCTCAGATTTCTCTGGCTTGACAGCAGTGAATGACAGGCAGCTCTTGAATTTTACCTGCTTGCTGGCCTCAGGCTCTGAGATGGCAAGCTCAGCTCAGTGCTTGGACGATCTGACCCCTGCCACCTGGCTTGCAGCAAGCTCCTGCTTTCTGCATCTTTGCACAGGCTGCTAGAGTCCCCTGCTATTCACAATTTCTTCTGTGTGTTTTCTCTCACCAAAGGGTGTTTGCATGCTTGAGGATCTCTAATGTGGTTATTCTTGATCTCAAGCCTCCCACATGCCTCAGCCCTCAGCATTATGTCCTCTATGAGGCTCACGCTCAGCTACATGCATTCTGTACAGCTCTTTTCTGACATCCTCTATCTGTGGATTTCCTGGAGCTTTTGCTCTATTGCTCTCTTTTGGGTAAAGTTTGTATTTATTTAGATTGTCTGCCTTCATGCATTCTTAGCTGTAAAGCACTCTAATTATTAAAGTAAGAAAAGCAATGTTAATAATATAATATCACACAAGAAAAGCACACTGTATTTAACTGTCATGTTTTGATAAGCTTTGTAACCTTGAAGTGCTCCTAGTTCACCTTTGTATTTTATGACTTCAATGCTGCAGCTAAGCAGTGTGGAGAGTTGTTTGCTAAATTGTTAGCATTCGGGTATGGAATGTTAAGTCAGGAAAGTCCAACTATAGCATAAAGCTTGAAAAATGTTGCAGAACTACTCTAAATTACATCAAGGATTTGAATTTGAATAGCAATCCAAAGAAAATAATTTTAGCTTTCTCCACTCATTCAAAAATTGTTTTGAGCTGGGTATGGAGATGCATGTCTTTAATCCCAGCACTTGAAAGGCAGAGGTAGGAGGATTGCCATGAGTTCAAGGCAACCCAGAGACTACAGAGTGAATTTCAGGTCAGCCTGGGCTAGAGTGAGACCTTACCTTTAGTAAATTCCACAACTTGTATAAATGTCATAAAGACTTACTACTCTCATGTTCACATGTAATAGGATACCAGAACAGGAAAGCTGCATCACAATATAGGCTTAATAATGGAAGAATGTTTTGTCAACTACTATATAAGAAACACAAATCACAACTTCTGATTAATGGAAAATATTGTCATAATTTTATTTCTTGGATTTTCCATTTAAAATATCATCATTTTACTTTCTTTCATGTCTCCTGACACATTTATTGGGGGAATTTTGCCCAAAACATGTTTACATGATATAAAAACATCACTTCTATAATACTTCAGTTTTGACTAGTCACTTTTTAAAGAATTAAATATCATGAAAATGTTATAATAAAACTCCCCTGCATTGTATAACTTCAACTATTATAAGATTTATACACAGTTGATGACTTCTATATAATACCCTATTATCCTAAATATTTCCCTTTTAAAAAATAAAGCATTGTTACTAATGAAAGAAAGAGGTCTAGGAGCTAAAATTAGTAACCAGTAAGTTGTCTGGAACCTCTTTAGTGGTTGAAATAACTGTTTATAATGAAGCATAATTGCGTGCATTTCTGGAGAGTTTGATCAGTAATGGCTAAGATGGCCCTAGACATATCTACTATGGCAGAATAATCCAAAGGTGAATGAAGAATATAATATCACACTTCTACCTATAAGAGATAACAATGCAAGTAGGTTTGAAATTCAGACTGATTATACTAGTGACATCTGAGATCTGATTATGTGATAGTAAAAGAACCGTTTTGTTCTTGATGAAATGTCTAACTAATTTATTCATCCTTCAGTAATGACTCCCTATTTTGCAATAGAGGATCTATATTCTTTTTTAGATAAATGAGTAAGGACCAACTAGCAAGAGTTGTCTACAAGCATACAATGTCTTTTATAAAACACACCTCTTCAACCTATTAATTGATCTGATTCATATTACTTATAGACTCTTCACTGAAATTGTAAAATTTAAGATCTAGGAAGGGGGATGGAGAAATGGCTTAGTCGTTAAGTCATATACCTGTGAAGCCTAAGGACCCAGGTTCGATTTTCCAGGTCCCACATAAGCCAGGTGCACATGGTGACGCATGCATCTGGAGTTTGTTTGCAGTCCTGGCATGAGTCCCTGGCATGCCCAGTCTTACTATCTCTATCTCTCTCTCTTTCTCTCTGTCTCAAATAAATAAATAAAATAGATAAATAAACTGTTTTAAAAAACAGTTAGGAAGGACAGACTAACCTCTACTTGATAGAGATGACAGTGGCAATGGCTGGAAAGCAAACTTGGTGAAATTGACACATTTTAATCAATGCCCTACATTTAGCTATAAGAAATTCTTGAATTTCTTAAATATCAGCTTGTCTTGAAAGATCATAATGTCTGACAAATTGAGATACACCACTGACTAAAGCTGGCATGGCTTATTTGTAGAGACAGCACATGTGTGCAAAATATTTTCTTTTTTCTTGCTTGTCTGCCTACTAGAATGTATTTTCAGAACCCTAATACTATCTTATTATTTTACTGAAGTCTCAATGTGTATGTGTTTGTCTGCATGTGTAATGAAATATGAATGGACCAATGTGCTTAAAGTCAGGTTTCTTATGTTTTATGTTTTTTTGTTTGTTTGTTTGGTTATTTGTTTTTAGTTGCTTTATGACTCCTTCTCCCTCCAATCTTTGGAAACTGCTATTATATTCTCAGTATAAGATCAACTATTTTGAACACTTCATATGAGACAAATTAGATATGATCTTTCTGGGCCTATCTTAGTTTATTAAAATAATGTCCTTTAGGATTACTTCTGTGCTAACAAATGACACAACTTCTTCATTTTAAGGCTGAATGGTATTGTGTTGTTGTACATGACCTATTTATCTTTATCCATTCATCCAATGGTGGATATTTAAAGTGGTCCCATATATTGGATATGGTAAATAGTGTTGAAATAAATATGAGCATCCAGATGTATCTTTGACATACTGATTTCCTTGTGGAGGAGTAGGGTTTCTTTCTTTCTTTCATTTTGGTTTTTGGAGGAAGGGTCTCATTCTAACCCAGGCTGACCTAAAATTTACTATGTAGTATTAGGTTGGCCTCAAACTAATAGGAATCCTCCTACCTCAGGCTAGATTGCTGGATTTTATAGTAGTTTAGTATCGTTTATTGTTTTTTTTTTTTTTTTTTAGGAAATGCCATACTATTTTCCATAATGGCTGCTTTTAAATGAATTCCAACCAATAACGTATGAGTTCCCTTGCTCTTAATTGTCACCAACATTTGCAATTTTTGTCTCTTTTTATTTTTTTTTATTTATTTTTATTTATTTTTTTTTTTTTTGCAATTTTTTTCTCTTTTAAACCAGACACCCTAACTGGTATGAGGTGATATTGTCAGATAGTTTTTTTTTCCTTTTATTCTTCTCTGATAGTAAATGATGTTAAGTATTTTTTCAAGTGCATATTAGTTTTTGTTATTTCTTTTTTAAAAACTTTTTATTGACAACTTCTACTTACAGGCAATAAACCATGATATTTTCCTCCCCTCCCCCTATTCCCCTTGTGAATTCCATTCTCCATCATATCCCCTCCCTCTCTCAGGTAGTCTCTCTTTTAATTTGATGTCATCATCTTTTTCTCTTAATGTTAGGGTCTTGCGGAGGTATTGCGAGGCACTGTAAGGTCATGGATATTGAGGCCAATTTCTGTCTGGACAGTTGCATTGTAAGGAATCCTACCCTTCCTTTGGCTTTTACATTCTTTCTGCACCCTCTTCTGCAATGGATCCTGAGCCATGGAGGGTGTGACAGAGATGTTTCAGTGTGGGACACTCCTCCATCCCTTCCTCTCAGCACTATGTTGCCTTTTGGGTCATCCCAGTGGTCATCGCCATCTGAAAAGAGAAGCTTCTCTAACCAGAAGTGAGAGTAGCATTAATATGTGAATATGAACATTAAGTGTAGTGCTTTCAGGGCAGTTTGGTGGGAATAATATATACATTTATTCAGACAAGAGCAGGCTTTATACCCCTAAGGCTTATGACCTCCCCTGCCATAGGCTTTTGATTAGTTTTTTCAGTACCAGGTAAGTATTCCCTCCCATAGAGAGGGCCTTCAGTCCAATTAGGGAACAATTGGTTTTCCCAAGAGCAGACATGCCACTATTGCACCCGTTCAGTCATTGGGCCTGTCTGGCCAAACTTGAATTTTCCATTGTCCACTGTTTTCACTGCTGATGACTTCTGTCTCCCATACGGCTGCCTGTAGTGCAGCTTTTTCCAGCTTTCAGTTGGCTGGTCTACAGGGAGAAGGTTTTCTGCTCAGCACCAGCTTGCTTTCTCAGTGACCTTGCCTCTCAGGCAAGAGATGTCTTCAGCAATAGGGTCTTACTATCTGTTTCTCAAGGAAACCAAGGGCCTTGGCAATAGCCTTTAATGTTTTGGAGGCTACAGGGACCTCCTTGGCCAACAATTCACTGAAAGGTATCCCATTGCATGCACTGAAAATTTTTTAGTAACCATCTATAGCTTCTGGATGTGCCATTATTCAAAAATGTTGGTTTACATAATTCTTATTCAGAGTATCTTGAATTTTGATTGAGTGTCTGTCCCCCTGCCCTTCTTTTATGCATTCTCTTCCACTGGCCTTGGTTAGGCCTTTCCCCTCCCTATAATCTGTTCTTCTACTTACACATATACAATACCATCCACTTAAGTCCTTCCCTTTCCTCCCTCCCTTATAGCCTTTTAAGAGCTTACTGGCTTCTGGTACCGATTTTTTTGGTTCCAGTTCACACAAAAGTCTATACATTTGTAGCTAGGATCCACATATGTGAGATAACATGAGACATTTGGCTTTGTGAGCCTGGGTTACCTCACTTAGTATAATCTTTTCCAGATCCATCCATTTCCCTGCAAATTTCATAATTTCATTTTTCTTTACCACTGAATAGAACTACATTGTGTAAATATACCACATATTTATTATCCATTCGTTTGTGCAGGGACATCTAGGCTGATTCCAATTCCTAGCTATTGTGAATAGAGCAACAATAAACATGGTTGTGCAAGTATCTCTAAGGTAGTGAGAAGAGTCTTCTGGATATATGCCTAGGAATGCTATAGCTGGCTCATATGGTAATTCTATTTCTAGCTGTCTCAAGAACCTCCATAATGCCTGGACCAGATTATATACCCTCCAACACTATCGAAGTGTTCCTCCTTTGCCACATCCACACCAACACTTATTGTCATTTGTTTTCTTAATGGTAGCCATTCTAACAGGAGTGAGATGGAATCTCAAAATAGTTTTAATTTGCATTTCCCTGATGGCTATGGATATAGAATTTTTTTTTAGATGTTTATATGCCATCTGTATTTCTTCTTCTGAGAACTCTCTATTTAGTTCCATAGCCCATTTTTAAACTGGGTTGTTTGATTTCTTATTGTTCTATTTTTTGAGTTCTTTGTATTTTCTGAATATTAATCCTCCGTCAGATGTATAGCTGGCAAAGATTTTCTACCATTTTGTAGGTTGTCTCTTTGCTCTATTCACAGTGTCTTTTGCAAAATAGTTTTTAATTTGCATTTCCCTTATGGCTATGGATATAGAACTTTTTTTTTAAAAAGCTTTGTTTTTTCATGAGGTCCCAGTGGTTGATTAGTGGTTTTATTCCCTGAGCAATTGGGGTTATATTCAGAAAGTCATTGCCTATGCCAATATGTTGAAGGGTTTCCCTTGCCTTTTCCTCTAGCAGTTTCAGAGTTTAAGGTCTGATATTAAGGTCCGTGATCCACTTGGGCTTGACTCTTGTGCATGGAGAGAGACAAGGATCTATTTTTTCATTTTACAAACAGATATCCAGTTTTCCCAGCACCACTTGTTAAAGAGGCTATCTTTTCTCCAATGAATATTTTTGGCATTTTTGATAAAATCAGGTGGCTGTTGCTGCCTGGATTAATATTTGGGACATCTATTCTGTTCCATTGATCTACAAGTCTGTCCTTGTGCCAGTACCATGCTGTTTTTGTTACTTTGGCTTTGTAATATAATTTAAAATCGGGTATGGTAATACCACCAGCCTGATTTTTATTGCACAAAATTGTTTTGGCTATTCAAGGTTTTTTGTTTTTCCAGATGAATTTTAGGATTGTTTTTTTCTATTTCTGTGAAGAATGCTATTGGGATTTTAATGGGGATTGCATTAAATGTGTAGATTACCTTTGGTAAGATTGACATTTTCAAAATATTTATTCTTCCAATCCAAGAACATGGGATGTCTTTCCATTTCCTTGTGTCTTCTGCAATTTCTTCCTTGAGTGTTTTAAAGTTCTCATTGTAGAGAACCTGCACATCTTTTGTTAAGTTTATTCCAAGGTATTTTATTTTTTTATGAGGCAATTGTGAATGGGAGAGATTACCTGATTTCTTCCTCTTCATGTTTGTTGTTAGTGTATAGAAAAGTTACTGATTTCTGTGTGTTTATTTTTGTATTGTGCTACATTGTTAAAAGTGTTTATCAGCTCTAATAGTTTCCTGGTCGAGTCTTTAGGGTCTGTTTTGTATAGAATCATTTCATCTGCAAATAATGATAATTCGATCTCTTCCCTTCCAAATTGTATCCCTGTTATGAGTGTCTTTTGCCATATTGCTATAGCTAAGACTTCCAGTACTATATTAAATAAAAGTGGGGAAAGTGGACACCTGTGTCTTGTTCCTGAATTTAGTGGAAAAGCTTCAAGTTTTTCCCCATTTAGTATTATGTTGGCTGCAGGTTTGTCATAAATAGCTTTTATTATGTTGAGATATGTTCCTTCTATCCCCAGTGTCTATTATACTTTACCATGAAGGGATGTTGGATTTTGTCAAATGCCTTTTCTGCATTTATTGAGATGACCATGTGAATTTTGTCCTTTAGACCATTTATATAGTGTATACATCTAGGCCTGGACTTTTTTTAGTTAAGAGAATTTTTATAACTGCTTGGATCTCTGTAGTTGCTATAGTTCTATTTAAATGGTTTATCTCATCTTGATTTAAATTTGGTAGGTCATATGAATCAAGGAAATCATTCATTTCTTTCAGGTTTTCAAACTTAGAGGCATATATATATTTTTAAAGTATGTCTGTATGATTTTATGAATTTCCTTGTTATTTGTTGTAATGGTGCCTTTTTCATCTCTAGTTTTATTAATTTTTGTCTCTTCTCTCTTTCTTTTGGTCAGATTTGCTAAGGGTTTATCAATCTTGTTTATCCTTTCAAAGAACAAACTCTTTGTTTCATTGACTCTTGATTTCTATTTCATTAATTTTGTCCCTAATCTTTATTATTTCTTCCAGTCTACTGATTTTTGGTTTGCCTTGTTCTTCTCTTTCCAAGGCCTTAAGGTTAAACATTAAATTGCTTACTTGTGACCTCTCAAATTTCTTAAATATAGGATCTTAGAGCTATAAATTTGTCTCTTAGGACTGCCTTCATTGTGTCCCAAAGGTTTTGGTATGTTGTATTCTCATCATCATTTGATTCTATGAATTTCTTGATTTACTTTTTAATTTCTTCAATGACCCATACATCATTCAATGGTGAACTGTTTAGTCTTCATGAATTTCTATATGCTCTGTAGTGTTTCTTGTTGCTGATTTGCAGTTTAATCCCATTGTGGTCAGATAGCATACAAGGGATTATTTCAATTTTCCTGTATTTGTTAAAATTTGATTTGTGTCCTATTATATGGTCTATTTTAGAGAATGTTCCATGTGCTGCTGAGAAAAATGTATATTTTGCAGTATTTGGATGGAATGTTCTGAATGTATCTGTTAGGTCCATTTGTTCCATGACATCATTTAATGCAGATATCTTTCTGTTTATTTTTTGCTGGGTAGACCTGTCAAGTGATGAGAGTGGGGTATTGAAGTCACCCACTACTATTGTGTTTGGAGTTATTTCTGACCTTAAGTCTAATAGTGTTTGTTTGATGAGCTTGGGAGCCCCCATGTTAGGAGCATATATGTTTAGGATTGTAATGTCCTCCTGTTGGAGTGTTCCTTTAATCAGTATAAAGTGACTTTCTTTATGTTTCCTCACTAATGTTGGTTTGAAGTCTATCCTGTCAGAAATTAGGATAGCAACCCCTGCTTGTTTCCTAGGCCCATTTGCTTAAAATACCATTTTCCAACCTTTCACCCTAAGAAGGTTTCTATCTTTTATTGAGAGGTGAGTTTCCTGGAGGCAACAGATGGCAGGATCCTACTTTTTAATCCAGTCTGCAAGCGTGTGTCTTTTGGTTGGGGCATTGAGGCCATTGATATTATGAGTTATTATTGAAAGATATATATTTATTCTCGCTATTCTTCTTGTTTTGTATTTCTTCCTGTTTTCACTTTACTCACTTGTTTTAACTGTTATTTGAGCATGGTTTATTTTTTCCTTTTTCCTGCTGTATAAGTTTTGCTTTGTTTTCAGCGTGAATGCTTCCTTCAAGTATTTTCTGTCGAGCTGGTTTAGTTGCCATAAATTCCTTTAGCCTGTTTTTTGTTGTGGAATACTCTTATTTCTCCATCAATTTGGATAGATAGCATTGCAGTATTAAGTAATCTTGTTGACAGTTTTTATCTTTCAGAACTTGGAATACATCATTCCAAGCCCTTCTGGCTTTTAAAGTCTGTGTTGAGTAATCTGCTGTAATCGTGTTGGGTTTCTCTTTGAAGGTCATTTGCTTTTTCTCTCTAACTGCTTTCTATATATTTTCTTTGGTTTGCTTCTTTAGTAGTTTAATTATAACATGGCGAGGAGAGGATCTTTCTAGATTTTGTCTGTTTAGTGTTCTAAAAGCTTCTGGTATCTGCATTGCCATTTCTTTCCCAATTTGGGGAAAATTTTCTTCGATGATTTTGTGGAAAACACCTACTAAGCCTCTGGATTGAAATTCTTCTCCTTCTGCTGTACCCTGATTTATTTTATTTTATTTTATTTATTTTATTTTTTATTTTATTTTTATTTTATTTTATTTTTTTAATTTTTGGAGAGACACACACACACAGAGACAAGAGAGAGGGAGAGGAAGACAGATAGAGATGGGCACTCCAGCAGCCTCTCAGCTGCTGCAAACGAAATCCAGATGCATGCACCCCCTTGTGGTCAAGTGCAGCATTGTGCCCTTGCATCACTTTGCATCTGGCTAAACGTGGACCAGGAGATTGGAACCATTGGAGATTGGAACCAGTGTTCTTTGGCTCAGGAGGCCGGCGTCTTAACCACTAATCTCTCCAGCCCCCCTGAATTCTTATGTTTGATCTTTTCATAGTGCCCTGGAAATCTTGGTATTCCCATTCATACCTTTCTATTAGCTTGTCTTTCTATTTGTTGGACTGTATTAGATCTGCCACCTGGTCCTCCAGTTTAGATATTCTGTTCTCTCCTTCATCCATTCTACTGGTGAGACTTCCCACAGAGTTTTTTAGTTCACTGACTGTGTTTTTCAGAGCTAGGATTTCAGCCTGGCTTTTCTTCAGTATTTCTATATCCTTACTCATGTCCTGTAATGACCTTTTTATTTCATTAAGCTGGTTTCCTGTGTTCTCTTTCAGGAGTTTGTTTTCTTCTTTAATTCCTTTGTTTTCTTCTCTGATTCCTTTCATTTCTTCTTTCACTTATTTGAGTATAGATAACATCATTCTTCTGAAATCTTTGTCAGGAATTTCATCTAAAACAGTCTCATTGGTGAACATTCCTGGTGGATTTGTAATTTTTTGTGGGATTGCATTATCTTGATTCTTTGTGTTTCTTGTATTATATTATAATGTAGTGACTTTTGCATTTTTAATTGATTTGATGCTTAGGTTTTCTATTTATCTGCAGTGTTCTTAGATGTGGTGATCCACCTTTATATACTTTCAGGATATGAGTTTAAGGCGCCAAGTGTGCCCAAATCCAACCTCAGAAATAATCCAAAATAATACTAGGTATTGAGTTTGCTTGCTAAGCAAGTATTCTAGTGGACTGGGTGGGGCACTATACTGGCAAATTCTAAACTTCAACTGAGCAAAATACACATTCAATAAAAACCAGCACATAGTATACAAGTGTGGGCATTAAAACAAATAGTCTTATAAGGCCAAAATCCCTTAATCCTGTCAGCTAGGAGGTAGAGAATTCTGTTCTGAATTGGGTTCCAGGTCAGCCTGGATCTGGATCAGACCCTGCCCCCAATAATGACAAAAGCAAAAGACAAAGGCCCTATAAATCTGTAAGCATTAAAGGCAGCAATATTCAACACCTCATCTACAGCTTTTTTGAAAATGGTAAAGCAAACCACAAATATGTAACCCATAACCTGCCCTGACATGGAAAGAGAGATTAGCACTTCCAATGCAGGCCTATGTACCTTTTTTTTTTTTTTTTTGATCAGTGTGCCAGCCTTGTTACCTTTTGGTGTGGCTTCCAATCTCACCAATGCTGAGTGCCCACCTTGTTCCCTTCATGTGTGCTGTGGAGCTTGAGCTTGGCTCAGCTGTGCTGCATGCTGCAGGGAGCTGAATGCTGGAGGTTCATGGTTCTGATGGTTGAGGGATAGGAGAGTTCAGGAAGCCTGTAGTTGCTCACACTGTTCCCCTGTATCTCTTTCAGTAGCTCAGCAGACTTTTCTTTAGCTTTCTGGGCTCTTCAAGGAGGCTGATGAGGTTGGAAAGTCCCCTTGTTTGGTGGCGGGTGGTGCCTGCAACACAGATCACGTGGATCAGGGCTTTGGCAGACAGGGACTGCCTAGGATCAAGCTGCAAACTCCTCAGTGGGATTCTGGCCATCTCCTGCTTCTCTGCTGTGTCTAGGAAAAAGGATTCTGCATTTTTCAGAAGAAGAGTATATTTTGCTGTAGTTTTGCTTAAATCCCTCCCTGATCTGGTTTGACTTGGCTCCTATGCTGCCATCTTACCTGGAAGCCCTAGTTTTTGTTATTTCTTGACTCCTTAATATCTTTTGTTGTTTGTTTCTATCTTTCTTTCTCTCTCTCTCTCTCTCTCTCTCTCTCTCTATTTCTGTCTGAGACATGACTAAGGAAATCGGAGGATGTAAAAATAAATGACAAGGTAGTCCATGCTCATGGCTGACTTTCATACCAACCAAAGTGACTTGTTGGTTTAATACTATCACCCTATTAAACTTCCAATATTGCTATTGTCAAAATAACATACGGAACCATACAATTTCCCAAATGTCCCAAGTAATTTTGAACACAAGAAACAAAATTGAAGATAGCAAACTTTCTGACCTTAAAATTTGTTACAAAATGATGACAAAACAGTATGATATTGACAGGAAAATAGACACAAAACTAAACAGAAACAAACGCACAAAACTTTACCTTTTTGACAACTAGCAGAAATAAAATGAAGAAAGGAGATTCTCTTCAGAAAACTATGCTAAGAAAACTGGACATTCAAATACAAAAGAAAAAAACTATATTATCTCATACTTTAAACAAAAATCAATGTAAAGTAGATTAAAGTCTGAAATGTAAGACCTGAAACTATGAAAATTAAAAAAAAAACTGCTATATGGCATTAGTAATGGGCAATGACTTTTTAGCTAAGATCTCTAAAGCACAAGCAATCAAAGCTAAAATAGACCAATGAGAATATAGCAATCTGAACAGATCCCCAACAAAAGAAAACATTAAGAGTATGTAGAAAATCTATAGAATAGCAGAAAAATATTTCCCAACTCTGCATCATGTAAGTGGTTAATTTAAAACTCAACACAATAGCCAAGAAACAATCTGAATTTAAAGCAGAAAAAAAAAATCAACTTGAATAGACATCTTTTAAGTAAGTGTTGCAGATGGCTTAAATATTTATAAAGTTTGATTTGTATGCCTCTTTGCCATTGCATGTACAGTTGTTCATAAAGAAGCCTATGCCCAGGACTTTACTTATCTATTCCTTCATAAAGCAAAGACTGTAAACCTGGCCTGTTTCCTGAATTCTAATCTTGTATCTGCAACTGTCCTTCAATTTAGGCTGTTTTTTGTCAGAAGCTTAATCTTTCATCCAGCCATGCTGTACTTTTCAACTGAGTGGCCATTGTTTTAAAATGCTACCATCATCCTACCTCCCACACACATATAACCTTGGAGCATCAGCAATTTTATATTGCTCTTTTTCTCTTATCAGACATTTCAGTGAGTTCTCAAGTCTGTATTTTCCTTCCTCTGAATAATGAATGCCTCTATTTTTCCTCTTCTTCCATAACCCAAGGTCAAATTTATCATTGTGATGACATAAAATTATTCTTTCCTCAAGTCTATGGTATGTATATTAATTTATAACACTAAAATGTCATTTGTCAAATTTCCAATACTTATTTGTCAAATATTTATTTATTTATTTACTCTCTTAGAAGTTTGTGGTGCAACAGTAAAAAACAAACAAAGAAACAAACAAAAAACAGTAAAACAGTAGTTTTTTGCCCTTGTGGACTTTGTGGGTAGTGAGTTATGAGCAAATACAGAAATAAATATAACAATAAAAGTTATGTGGGAAAAGCGGAGTAAGAGAATAGAGAATGCCAGATAAGAGAGGTACTAGATACTACTTTTAAATATAACTGGGGCTGCAAAGATGGATCAGCAGTTAAGGTGCTTGCTTACAAAGCCTAGGGACTCATGTTCAACTCTCCAGATTCCACATAAGGCAGATGCACAAAAGTGAGGCAAGTGCAAGGTCACACACATCCACAAGGTGGCACAAGCGTCTGGAGTACAACTGCAGTGACTAAGGCCCTGGTGCTCCAATTCCCTCTCTCTCTCCCTAAAAAAAATAAAAATGAAAATAATAAATATAACTGTACACCTTTCAATATTTAAATTTCCATGCAATTAAAGGACATGTTTTGCATACATTTTTCCAGATTAAACTTTCTATAAGATTTAACTTTTTGTTATTTCTCCATTCAAACACATACAATAACCTTTCATGTATAAACTCAGGATTTTAAACTCCAAAGTACCTAATTCAGAATTGCTTAACCTGGCCTCAACACCAAAGTGTAGCAGGATTGACAAATATCCTGTGTCTGTTTTACTAATTTAAATCCACATCTATATGAAGTTCTTCTTCTTTAAGGCTCCAGTGCAAAAGACCCTCTATTTAGGGGTTCATTCATATGCATATGAATAAAGTTCCTCAAAACTACATAGAGGAAATTGTTCCCAATGGTATTCTGGGAAGAAAATAAAGTATCAGGGAAATGCCTTTTTTTTTTTTTTTTAGGGAAAATATATATAAATTTGATAATTAACACAATAAAACCCCAAATTTATAAAATGAGACTCAATGTTTAATATTACTATCTGAAGAAAAATGTTACTTTTATGAAAAGTCATCAGACTATAACACACCAGAATTTTTTTCAGTGAAAACATAATCAGTGGTTAACCAGCAGAGTAATGAGTGATGATTTCATCTCAAGATTAATCCTATGTTGCATAATAGTAGACAAAGATTGTTTTCATGACTGACCATAAGGTGCTCCATGAGAGAGTTTTGAGTGCATAGTTACATAAGATCCACTGTTCACCACAGTGACTATACTAAAGAAATAGCAATATCCAACATGTTACTAATGATCATAATGTTCAGGCTCAAAAAGTTTTTCTTTCACCAAATGGGACTGTAAGAATGATAAAGTGCTGGGAAGCAGCTTCTGAGTAAACTTTTCACAAGCATATCCTTGTATCAAAAACTCTGCTGGACATGGTGGTTTATGCCTTTAATCCCAGCATTTGGGAGGCAAAGGTAGGAGGATCACCCTGAGTTCAAGGCCACCCTGAGACTACAGAGTGAATTCCAGGTCAGCCAGAGCTAGAGTGACACCCTACCTTGAAAAACAAAACAAAACAAAACAAAACAAAAACAAAACAACAACAACAACAACAACAACAAAACAAAACAACAACAAAAAAAAGTTCTGTCAGGTTTGCTTATTACAATCTTAAAGATTACTGTTGATTATTTGAAAATAGCACCATGGTTTCTCTTTTCTGAAATTAGAACCTAACAAAATAATTTTATGCCCAAATAACTGTTTATAATTTTGTTCTCTTTTATTTAAGAACCTTTGTCAAGGAAACTGCACCCCACCTCACCTTACTTTTCCTAACGTTGCCATAAGGAAACTGTCTTTCAGTGTCCATTAAACAACACAGCAGTGTCACAGCAAACACATCTAAGCTACCTCTCTACTTGCTTATTTCTCCCTTGGATGGAGATGCAGCTTATCTGATTGGGAATCTGGAATTCAACTGTGCCAAGTATCACTACTGGGTGAGGTGGTGGCTTCTGAAGATCTATCCCTAAATGACCCTGCCTCTCGAATATTTTCCTCCTGGAGTAATCTTTCCTCCAGCAGAACAAGCTTCCCTCCTACTGATTTTCTATGTCTATTTGGAAACTATGTGTAAGTAATAGATATCATTCTTTAGTTTCTCCAAATCAGGTTCATGAGATTAAATCCTAACAGGAAAAAGTATCTACGTTAGTTCAACCTTGATTATAGATGTGACCTTCATCTATGTACTTGTATTGGTTCTAAATTATGTTGAACCTCTAAGAAAATTATGTGTAATTTCGTGTTTTTCAAAATTTCCAGAACTGTACATCCAAGTGTCTAATGTATCTCTTCTTCAAAGTCATAAGGACTTTGAAACTAATACACCCTAACATAACTTATAATTTTCCCTTCAGGCCAAAAACCAATTAAGCAAAACACTAGTTTTCCTTCCAGTGTCCAGTGCCCTGGTGAATGACATTATCTTCCCTCTAGTTGTGCAAAGTAAAAACCAGAACTCTTATTTCACACATCCAGTTCATCATGGAACACTGTTAACTTGCCACCTAAATTCATCTCAGGCAAACAAGTTCCCTGCATTTCTACTCCTTATTCTAAAACAACTTGATGATGTTGGAAACAGCAGCTCAAGTAAGAATCTAGTACCTAGGAACGTGGGTGTAAACCACGGGTTAGGGTGGTCTTAATTGAGCCCAGGCAGGGAAGGAGTCATTGGCCTGTCCATAAGTAGATGAAAATGAATAATTAGCAGTGCAATAACTTCTAGAAGAAACATCATACTGGGCATGGTGGTGTGTGCCTTTAGTCCCAGCATGTGGGAGGCACAGGTAGGAGGATCGCTGTGAGTTCAAGGCCAGCCTGGCACTACATAGGAATTTGATGTCAGCCTGGGCTAGAGGGAGACACTATCTTGAAAAACATGAAAAAAAGAAAGAAAGAAAGAAAGAAAGAAAGAAAGAAAGAAAGAAAGAAAGAAAGAAAGAAAGAAAGAAAGAAAGAAAGAAAGGGAGAAAGAAAGAAAGATAGATCATGATTTAGAGATAGAATTATAAAGAAATGATATATGGGGCTTCATTTAAAATTCAAGGGATCCAAGTAGACAAATTTTGTTAAAAAGCACAAAGGCAAAGATAGCATACTTCCCACTTTCAAACTTTATTACAAAACTATAATTATCAAATTCACGTGACATTTTCATAAAAAAGAAAAATATGCCAGTGGTACAGGATAGACAAACCAGAAATAAACTGTCACATACAGTTAAATGATTTTTCAATAAGCATGACAAGATCATGATGGGAAAAGGATAGCCTTTTCAGAAAATGGTGCTGGGAAATTTGTATATCTACATGAAAAATGTGAAGTTTGTCATTATTTTACAACATATTCAAAACATATACAAAAGTTAGTAAAAATACACAAAATATTTGGATATAAGAGCTAAAACAGTAAAATCTCTTAAAGAAAGAAATTAGGGAAACTTCAAGAACTTGGATATAGCAATGATTTTTTTCTTATGATGCCAAAGAATCAGGTTACCAATGGAAAAAAATAGATATATTGCACTTCATCACAATTAACATTCTTTGTACATCAAAGAAACCAGTAGAGTGAAAATGCAACCTATAGAATAGGAGAAAATATTTGCCAATCAAATATGGTAGGGGACTAATAATTCTGATTACATAAAAGAATATTACAAATCAATAATGTCAACAAACTTAATTAAAAATAAGCAGAGCATTTAAATAAACCTTTCCCCAAATAAGACATGTAAATAACCCATAATCACATGCAAAAATGTACAACCTCATTAATCCTTAGGGAAATGCAGATAAAAACAACAGTGAGATATGACCTAACATCTTCATGTCTCACCTGATCTCCTGCCTTATTTCTTCAGCATTAACCTATTCAATGTTCTTCTGAACCATGTTCAATGAGTTCACCATGTACAGACAAAAGCATCTTCTCCACTGAAGTATTCCCTTCCTCTCTGAATCTAGACAAAGCTCCTAGGCTAATCTATATAGCTGGTCAGGTAGTATTTCCCCTAATGATAATAAATATATTGGGTTTTGTGATTCACACAGATGCTGTTAAATTTATCCTGTAATACTATATGGCAATTGGAAATAAGCCATAGATAACATTTTGGTAAATAAATCCCTTTATTCCAATAAAACATTATATTCCAATATGAGTGACATGTTGTTTGTTACTCATGGGCTGTAGTTTGCCAACCCCCATATCCTTCATGTCATAGCCCTCCTTATCTCTCCATTCAATTCTATGTAATTCCCTGTGTTATGAAATGAAGATAATGTCTTCCTCATGCTTTTGTACTCATCAACTTTTACCTACTCTAGGATCTTTATGAACGTCCTTCTTTATGCCTAGTATGCTCTTGGTTCATCTCTAACTTTTTTTTTATGATATAGGCATATTATTTTATTTACTTGCTAGAGGAAGAAACTAAGGTGTTTTTAAAAAGTCATATACACTCTTCAAGTACATTAAACCAGTTAGACATGAAAATGAGACTTAAATTCAGGTCTTTTCTTATTGTAGATCATGTGCTTAGTCATACAGACAGTACCTTGTGATTCAGTATTATTATATAAGCTAGATATATACATGATAAAACACATAACACATTCTACTATTATTTATAAGCTCTCATAGTCCTATAAAATTCTTAACATTTTATATTTATATATATTTTATATATAATATATATTTATATCTCTTATCCAATTTAGCAAGAGATAGTCCTAATTTTTTTTCATTTTTTTATTTCTATTATTCTGATTTTACATTCATAGTATTGGTTCCATTATCCTCCTCCCTGTCCTCCCTCTTCCAAAGGGACCCTCATCAATGGGGAAGGTGGATCATGCATTGTGGAGGCCGTCAAGAGCTGCCCCTTACTCAGGACAGCTGTCATTGACTTCTCTCCTCAGTACAGCTTCTCAGGATGCTTTGAATCCAGTGACAATTTTTCATCCGGTAATTATTTGGGTAAAGTCCACACCCACAATTTCCTACCATTAAGCAAAGATCCATGAGTGAAGGATTAATCTTTTCTTTGTCTCATTATCTGACTGACTGAATAAAGGAATGAATGCACAAGTGATCATTCCAATTCCTCTACCAGCAGCTTTTGAGAGCCTCTTGTGATTCGTAACTGTTTCCTCAGTTTCTCTCCTCACAAGTTGTTCCTTATAATGTTTCTTTCTTCATCTCATTAGACCATCCTTCCTTTGTGTGTACTAGCAGGGATTTCTGTTGTTGTGAACTCTCCTTTGTGCCTTGTGTAGGGCTGTCTTTTCTTGTGAACACTCTGCCTTTCCTTTGCCCTTACCCCTCAAAAGCTTATGAGAATAGACATGTAGATCTCTCTGGTAAAGGATCTCAGGACTATGTTGTATTGACTTGCTGTAATGAGAAGGCCATGAACTATGGGGAACGATGGGGGCACATCCATGAAAGGATGTAAAACCAACAACATAAAGAAGACTTTGAGGATTTGGAATTATGTTTAGTAATGTGAAATAGACTTGAAAGAAGCACTGTTTTTGTTCTGGCTTTTGCTATCAGGAAGTAAGTGTAATTCTCTGATTGGGCAACCTAATAGTTATCTAGGCAGTAGAGACATATGGAGCATAGCCAAAGCTCTCATTAGTGAAAAGATATTTGGTCTTGTGGTTTGGATAATGTTCTTGCTCATATGTTACGACATGATTACAGAGAGTTTTGTTGTTGCTTCTTCAATGTCCCATAGTGGCCCTGTTTGCATTTGTGTTTCCCTGAAGTTCAGAAGGGGCACAGAAATGCTTCACTGTGGATAGCATGCCAGCATCTGGAAGTACTAAGGTAGCTCCAGGCTTTCCCAAGTACCTTTCTTTCTCAGACTGTAGTAAAGGGTAGATGGCATGTAAGGTTTTTTATGTGAAGGCTGTTTGTGCCTAATTCTGAGTCTGGTATCTAGGCTCTAGGCATCTAACAGAATTTTAAGAAAGAAAACTTTTGTTTGTCATTTTTCCTTCTGTCCTAGTTTCAAAGTTACATTAAATTACAAAATTATGGAGTTAAGCAAATAAAGTTCCCAACTTGCTGAAAAATGCATGGTATTCATTGCCTTGCACTTATTATTATAAACTCACAGAAGAATTTGAAATCACAAACTCTCAAAAATCTTTCCCAAATATAGGACCTTTAAAATATCTTTTCAGTAATTTTGCCACAATCTGTACATTTTAACAACAAATGAAACAAACAACTGGATTCTGTAAAGGAGATAATTGTTTATCACAATTATTGGATGGAACCTTTGATGTTGGTATAACATACAAGAACTAATGAGAAAAAGCCAAGGGACAGCTGCAGACTGCGGAACAAACTGGCCCATCCCTCCATGCAGCAGAGGTTTTAAATTAACAGTACATGATGCTGTGGTAACAGGAGGTGCATTCAAAAACAGGAGCAGGAAGCATTGTGATTCACAAAATTTTCTCCTCAATCAGTGAAGCATAAGCTGGAGAAGGTTCCAGAACACCATCCTGTACTTCTTTCCATATGAAGGGTTTTCGTGATCTTATCTGAGGCAGCAATTGATCACCAGGTCAAGTCTAAGTCAAAGCAAAATGCAAATTAACTGTCAGAACATTACCTTCTTGGCTGAAGCAATTTAAATTCAAGAACTACTCATTTAGGAGTTCTTATTAAAGCATTATTTTATATCTTAATGAAATAAGATAAGTTACAGATGTGTGACTATTAGCATATGGATCATAACCTGGCAGAGAGATAACATTAAACAGGTGGTCTTAAGGGGGGAAAATGCAGAAATGGTTGGACTCTTTACCTTTCAGCATCACTTTTCCTCCTTTCACCTGTCCCTTTAAGACCCTGTGCCATTCTCCAAAGTTGGAGCACTGTTCCAGAGCTGTATAAATTTCTTTTTGTTAGAAAATAATAGGCCTACAAAGTTTTAAAGAGAAATTAGAATTTTCATAATATCTACTCATCTTATCTAACAAAGATGTTCTGAGAAGTTCTGGTGACGATCACTTGGGTCTGTGGTTCTGTTCCTTACTTCTCACTTCCTGAGCCTGTCTTCTCTTCTGACTCTCTTACACACACACACACACACACACACACACACACACACACACACACTTCTTCAACATTCCCTTCTCTATTCTAATATATTCCATAAATATCCCTTTGCTGAGGCAGGAGGATTGCACATTTGAAACCTATGTAAGCTACATTGTGACTTTTAGATTTGTTTAAACTATAAAACAATTCTGTCTTAAAATGTTGTATAACTAAATGGAATACAGCTTTAAAATCATGGGAATTCTATTACTTACCATGTGAATGCAACTAGAGGGTATTGGGCTAATTGAAATCATCCAGGCACTGGCAAACAAATATTGTATAGTTGATATGTGGAATCTAAATGTGACTATGGAAAGTGAGACTTGGGCGATGATTAGCAAAGACCACAATGAGTAATGGGGAGAAGGTAACCTCAAAGGTCTAGTGAGATGAGAGTAATAAGTTTTTGAGATCTATCACATTGATAAGCATAATTAATAACAATGTGAATTGTATGCTTAAAACTTACTAAAGTATTAGATTTTAATATTATCAATAGAAAATACAGACGTGTGAGGTGTTATGATAATGTTTTAGATATAATTATTCTGTCACATATTGATGAATCAAAATGCCAGTCTATTTCATAAATACAAATATCTACAAATCAACAAATAACTAAACTTAGGAGAGAGACAGGATAGTCAGCTCCTTGAGGACTTACAGGCTGTTTTGATATATCTACCTACAGATATCCTATCAGACTTAATAACCAAGGCCTTCCAGGAGTCAGGAGAAGAGGAGAAGCAATTTCTTTGGCAGTAGATCACTGCGGTTTCTCCTATCTTGATCTCTGGGAAGGATGACTTAGCAACAAAGTTTGTTTATAACCCCTAATCCTAACATGTTTAAAACAATTCTAGAATAAGAAAATTCTCCATTAGATTAAATTCAAATTTTAAGATAAGAAATCTCACATACAAACAAATTAGTAGCAAAATTAATGGCACATCTATATTTGGGTTAAGTATCAGCGATAATGGAAAAAATCCAATATAAAAAATCATGTTGGCACCTGCAAGACCAATTAGAGAAGCAAAGTTCTTAGTAAATTTTAAGGAAACAAAGCTGGACAAAGGGAGGAAAGAAGGAGTAACAAAAACCAAGACAAAAGTAAAAAAAAAAAATAAGCTATTTAAAAGAAAAGAATAAGGTGATAGTTTACATTTCAGAATATTGTATTGGAAGGTAATAATATTTTTATTTTTATTTTATTTATTTGAGAGAGAGAGAGAGAGAGAGAGAGAGAGAGAGAGAGAGAGAGAGAGAGAGAACCAGAGCCTCCAGCCACTGCAAATGAATTCTAGATGCATGTGCCACCTTGGGTATCTGGCTTACATGGGTCCTGGGGAATCAAACGGAGGTCCTTTGGCTTTGCAGGCAAGTGCCTTCACTTCTAAGCCATCTCCCCAGCCTGGTAATAATCTTTTATTTAAAAATATTTTACTCTTGTCCTACACCCAACAGCCCACAGCTCTGTTGGGTCTGAGTTCAGCTGCACAGAGACAGAAAATATCAACACATCATAAACAAGCTCAGTGCCCCTGGTGTCTCTTTCTCCTCTAATGAGCCTACTAGTTCTATTAGATTAAGGTTTCACCCATATGATTTCAGTTAACCTTAGCTGCCTTTCTAAAGGTTTTATCTCTACATATAGTCACATTGAGAGTGAAAGCTTGAATCCATTAACTTTGAGGGACACAATGCAGTCCATATCTTAAAAAAGAAAGAAGACTCAGCCAGGCATTGTGGTGCACGCCTTTAATCCCAGCACTTGGGAGGCAGAGGTAGGAGGACACTATGAGTTAGAGGCCACCCTGAGACTACATAGTGAATTCCAGGTCAGCCTGGGCTAGAGTGAGACCCTACTTCAAAAAAAAAAAAAAAAAAAGAAAGAAAGAAAGAAAGAAAGAAAGAAAGAAAGAAAGAAAGAAAGAAAGAAGAAAGAAAGAAAGAAAAGAAAAGGAAAGAAGACTCTTCCTTTTCCTCTCCTTTTTCTTCCTTCCTTCCGCCCCCCCCACACACACACTCAAAGGACTTTACAGCACAGATTGTGCTGAAACTCACTGCATAGATCAAATTAACCTCAAATGTATACCAATACACCTGATGAGCCACTACATCCAGCTAAATACTTGAAGGATCATAGGTGAGTCATTTAAGTGATTTAAATTAATAAAGGTATTATTATGCTGATATTTAGAATGAAATATAACATATAGGCATGCATATGTTATTTGAAGATCTCGTCAGTCAGCAAAGTATGCCTAATATTGTCAGTGCCTTTAGAAATCATTATGCGATTGTTCTTAGAATTTTACATATTTATCCTGCTATTGAATCATTCTTACATTCTTTATCTGCTCATAACCCTTACTTTTTGTATGTGCATTAGAAGAACGCAATTTTTTTTTTTTTTTTTTTTTGCTGTTGTTGTTTTTTGTTTTTTCAAGGTAGCATCTCACTCTAGCCCAGGCTGACCCAGAATTTACTTGGTAGTCCCAGAGTATTGAACTCAGGACAATCCTCCTCCTCTGCCTCCTGAGTGTTGGGATTAAAGGCATGTGCCACCACTGCCAGCTGAGTAGTCCAGTTCTTGATACCTTAAGATTTTCTTTTCAGTATCCATATTATTGTATTAACCTATAGTTGCCTTTTGTGTTCAGCCATGAACTATGAAATCACTGTCACACCTGTTTCAGAAAACAAACAGGGAATTCTTATTTCTTTCCATGTTATAATACTTTGAGGAACACTAGTGTTATTTTGTTTGTTTTGAGGTTGGAAGATCTTTCCAACTAGTTTAGCTTTACTGCTCCTAGGTTCTGAACTGTGATGCCTTCATTGCCATTACATTGCACAGAGCTTATGTTCTATATGTATCCCCTTTGCCTCAATAAGTATTTGGCAGTCATTCTTAATTACAAAATGCAGGATTTTTGTTTCTTTGTTGTTTGTTGAACTGTGTTCATGGAATGCTGGTTGCATTAGACATGTTTTACATCTTAGTGAAGTTTTTCATATGACTAAAGAAGACTAATTTGGATGCTCTCATTTGCACTGGCAAATCAGTTGCATTCTTTATTATTGTAGCATCCATTTCATCTTCATTCTGAATCTTCTTAAATGTTCTGCAGACTGAATTGTATCTGTGCATTTTGAAACATATATAAATTTTCACTACATTTTCCTAATAGTAGGTTACCCAACCTTTCATTTTTAATTTGTGAATCACATTTAAAAAGATAGCTCACATGTACAATATGTGGAACTCTTGGTTTTGCACACCAATATATATTTTAGTATTTAGTAGGTAAAATAAACCCATTTATATATTCTTATAAATACTATTCTTTGCCTGATTTCTACCATTTTATAGCCCATTGATTATAAACATGTGACATATATTTTTGTTCATTTTTGGTAGTTCATTTGATATTTTTAAAGATTTATATTTTAGTGTAGTCATTAGGTCCCAAGTCAAATATCAACTTCTTAGAGAGGATTTTTTCCTACCTAGCTCATAACTTCTATGGTATGTCTGGCAGTCTTTTATTCATTTTAAGTTTTTCCATATTGTGATGGATATCTGAAGTTATCCTAGGGATTATTAGTTTCATAATTAAGTGTTTCTTCTCCATCCATGTCTAAATTTCTTTTTTCTGGCATCATTTTGTATATTATCTTCATTAGTGACAGAATTAGAACCTGTCACAGTAAACAATGGATAATAGATAACATATAATGAATATATGATTATTATTTCAAGCTGTTTTTTTTTATTTCTAGCTTATTCATTTAGACATCCCATGTGAATGTGTTACCACTGAATTGACACTGTAAAGATGAAATATGAAATATGAAATATAGATGATGATGACAGTTAAGATTCATGGATCATAACTAGATCCTAGACAGTGTTCCAAGTCATACAGATCTTTGGTCTGAGTTGCTCCTCACAGGAATCCTAATAGGCACTGCCACTATTTTTCTCTATTTTATGGGTGAGAAAACAGTAAAATGTGGGTAGATAGACTAACGGCTCAGCAAGGAAAGTTCTTTCCATATAAGCCTGAGAACCTGGGTTCAGATCTCTCAGCATCTATGTAAAAATTTGGGAATGGCAGCACACAGTGAAATCTTATTATTAGGGTGTCTTGTGAGCTTTTTTGGCTAGTTTAGTTGACTCAATCAGCTATATGTTTAGTGACAGACCTTTCTCAGAAAGTAAGGTGGAGAGCAAATGAAGATTTCCAATGTTGACATGTGACCTACACACACACACACACACACACACACACACACACACACAAAGAGAGAGAGAGAGAGAGAGAGAGAGAGAGAGAGAGAGAGCCATGAGAGACATTTATAAATATTAAACTAGAAGCAGTGGTATGAAGATTATAACCTTTTCAAATATGTGAAATTTGTATAAATTATGTCAATGAAAAGATGGATATTAATATAAATATAAATTAATATAAATATAAATAATATAATCTATTATTTATTATATAGTACTCACTGTTACAATTTTGTCTCTTTCATTATTGTTGAAGCTTTTCAAAGGCTGTTTTGTGACATTTTTTTCAAGTCCCCATGATTAACAGGTAGTTGCCAAGTAAACAGCAGCAAGAAGAGTAGCTGACATTAACAGAGCATTTACTGTGTGCCAGACCCTCTTACGGTTTCAAATGCGCTTAGTCATTTAATGCTAACAAAAAGCTATTCTGTTATCAAAATTTTATATATGAAAAATTAAAGTTACAAGGGTTTAGTGACTGTTCTAAGATCACCTACTTTGTATGTGACAAAAGCAAAAACCAGTCAGTCTGGTCCAAAGTCAATGCTTTCAACTGTGTTGTTGTGTTAGTCACTATGTGTTCTGAGTGATTAAAGAGGTGTGCCTGGTGGTATGGTTTTAGACACAATTTCTCTGTATTCTTATCTATGAAAACCAAATTTACATTTTTGGCAAAACCAAATTAAAATAATTAAGTATGAATGAATAATATATAGGGTATTAGGAAACACATGAGGCACATACATTCTTAGAAACTACCATTTGCCCTTAGATAAAATGATTATTTAAATAAAGTCAACATGTGAATAGGTCATGAGAATTAGGAAAATTTTACATTTATGGCATATTTCCTTTTGATGCAATGTATATTGGGAATTACTACAAGTATCTGTGAATGGACCAAATGTACTACATTTAAAGAGTAATTGCCAAAATACACTTTCCAGACCAGAAATGGCTATTTGATTTGGAAAGAATATAATTCATCCTCAGGCATATTATTTCTTAAAACAGATTATTTACACATTTCAAAAGAAAAGAAGAGATGATTAAATGTTAATTTCATCAAGACAAGTTTTGGAATTTGTCTTATATTCTTGATAACATCTACATTATAAAGCAAAAATATTATCTTCTAAAAAATGTAAAAATCACTAGAACAGTAGTGATGCAAATTGGGCATCACTAAGAGCTATGTTTACATCCTCTTATAGATGAGTCCTTCATTATGAGACAAAATACATGATACCGAAATATGTACTTCACCATTTATGACCCACTGAATTATGACTCCTACTAACTAGGCTAGGTATTGGAATGTTGGAATCAAATAATGAAATTAATCAATAATTCTTTTAGATTAAATGACTAGTTTGTATATATATATATATATATATAATATTTTAGATGCTAATACATGTGTAATAATATATTTTAGATCTAATACATGTAATAATATTCTACACATTACATAAAATCTTATAAATCCATCAAGTACATAATTATGATTTATAAGAAACATAAAATTGCTACTGAATAAAACTATATTCTAAGACAGTTAGTACTGGAATAAAATCAATCACTTGTGTTTTTTATATGAAGTTTTTCTTTTCCTTAACTATTTCTAATGAGTCACTATTTTCTAGACTCACTAGGAGCTATTTTTAAATCATTGTACGGAGTTGAAAAATTCTTCTACAAAAAAGAGATTACTATTTATTTGTGAATACCAGCAATTTGAAATAATAAATATGTCTACTAAATAGCTATAACCCTCATATTGCCAAATTTAATAGTAAGCATACAATTGAATAAATTTAATTTAATTCCCTCAGGAACATAAATAATAAGTTCATAGTTTTTCTACTTTAAAATTTTTATAAATCTTAATAATACACTAAATATTGTCCCAAAGAAAATCAATGAACTATCACATCATTTCTATAATTTGACATAATAATAACAATTAACAGTAAGAGGTTAACATAAATGCTCTAACCAAGATAAACAATATAGAAATTCATTTATAACTAGACCAAATAACACAGTTCATCTACAAAGAAAATAATTATAAGTATTTTACCAAGAAAAACACCATGAAAATAGAATACTACTCTTTCAAAAGCTCAATCTCTGAGGTATTTTCTACATTTAATTTAATTATTATGGTAGATAACAAAGCTTTCCTACTTGGGTTCAATAGCAAACTTTCAGGCCAATAATTAAGTGCTTTTGACATCTTTACTCAAGAAGACCTCAAAAGTAAATTCATACCTCCCCAGACAAATTAAGAATAAATCAATGTATAAATGTTAATATCATTGCCCATGCAAGAAGGGCTCTCTTGCCTGGTCCTTCGTCTGAGACAGAATGTTCGCTGGGTCATTCGCTGGTCTTCCTCAATCATCCTTGTTAACTCTGCAGGGAGTGGAGTCTTGATGTTCTGGGCTATTAAATCAATACATCTTCATAGGTTTCATCACTCCTTAGGATCCTCAAAAGTTCCACTTTGGCCAAACTCATTAGAAAACTGAAACATTCTGTCTTCAACAAATTTCTTTTCAAAGCAGTTGTTTGAGGGCAAAAACAAAAATACACATTAAAAGCCAAGTGCATGTTAAAGTGGCATTTGGACAAGAAGGAAAAGGGGCTCGAATCTAAATGGAGCATTTCCAGCAGCAGGAACACAGGCATGCCTGCTCACCCTCCTCCTGCTCTTCATGCTGGCGAGCTGATCCAGAGGAGACTCCGGCCTCCCAGCTAAACGACTCTGATGGTGGGCTTCTGCCGGGTGAATAAGGGCATGTGACCCTCATCTCTGCACAGTGAGGAGATGCTCCTACTCCATTGTAAGTGCCTTCATAGTATGGAGCAGAATACATCTTAACTCCCTGACTATATCTGATTTGGGGACCAGAGAGAGGAAGCACATGTGTTCGCATGGTAAAAGAAAGGCAAAATATCCTGCAGATAATTTCATCCCTGTCGCAGACTGCTAGGGCTCCTTAGAAGCTCGTCTGGAAATAGTTGGGGCTGACTCACTTGCTTTGGTGACATGCTTCTTGTGCCCAATTTTTTTATGGGGCTTGGTGTGAGATCTCAGATTAGCAATGTTGCTTAGCAATGCAGTAACATCCTAGACTTTTCCTTTCTATTTACCTAAGTTCAAATTTCAAACTTTCAGAATGAAGACAGATGGTTTTAAGATTTAGCATTTTGTATCTGTAAGGAAAAAATATGTTCAATCCAAATGTATTCTCCTAGAACAAAAATTCTAAGATTGATTTTGCTAAACAATTCCATTTACAGCTATGTTAATTATCATTGCCGTTTTTTTTCAATCTCTATTCAAGGTGTTCTTATCATCCCCCCAAATCTCTTTCCATGAACATTTGACCATAATTGGTGCTCCAGAAAAAGTGTACAGTAACTCAAGTAATTCTTACATTTTAACATCAAAATGTGATTACAAAGTGAAAGAAGAAAGGAAAGGGGGAGAGAGAGGAGGGTTTATAACTAAATTATTATTTTTTATGTGGCAATAGTATTTTACAAAGACTCACATCAAGAAAAATTTCACCAGAAGTGTATATATCAGTAAGATGAAAATATAATATAATAAGAGTAAAATGTATTTTCCCCACCAAATTTAGCATATCAACAATGTTTGTAAAAGCTTCCAATGAAATTATTTATTAAAATATTATGTCACTTAAAACACAATTATATTGTAATATATATGGAACAGAATCCTATGTGAACATTAACACTGAGTAAGGAGTTATTTAAAGACAAATACAGATGCTAACAGTTACATATGATTATTAAGTATAAAAACTGGTTACAAAAATCTCAAATTGAATATGACATAATTTTTTAGAAAATATGAATTGGTATGTGTGCATTTGTATGTAATATGAAGTGGTATGTATGCACATTTGTGTGCAATATGAAGAGGTGTGTCATCATTTGTGTGTAAAAAGCCACAAGAAGAAATGTAACTCAATAAAATTATGAGATTGTGGATAATTTTTATTTTTTTTAATTACCCATAATAAATACATGCTGTTTTATAGTATGAAAACAAGGCTGCTTCTGAATCTTTTACAAAGGTTAGGCAGTAGAGTGATTGTATCAGGTTCGTGCTTTATGAATTATTTAACAACTGTGTGTCATCACTGACCCCCAGCAATCTATACTGAGTCTGGTAATGCTTAGTTCACCACACTGGAAATAATCTTTTTCTTTTCTAGCACTACTTTCTACCCACCATGGATCTAAAAGGAGGTTGTGGGGGAGGAAGGAACATGATCAAGTTGTTTGCTTCTTGCTTCTGAGGTTTCCTCAGCCGTGGCCCATCAACTGACAGCAGCATTCTTGTTACCCACCAGCTTCCTGCAGCGTTCCCAGAATATGGCAGAAAGTGGGCAATGTCCTTTCTTCAGGCATCTTATTCTAGGCTGTCATTTCCATTGTCATCTCTAAAATGTCCAAATTTGAGCAGGAACCAGAGGAATGGAAGGCCCAGGAGCAAGCTCAGGATGACAGGCAAGATGTTCTTCCACCTGCACATCACCAAGAGAGGACGATCCAGCCTGTGGTAGACAGGAGTACCAAATGACCATATCAACTCTCCGAAAGTGTTTGCTTGATCACAATGTAGACTTCTAGAGTTTGGAAGCAAACCCAGTTCTACTTGACATATCTGCCTTGCCTTTTTGATCCTTATAAAAAACAAATACTTCTGTATCATCCTGACCTTGCAACATGAGCTGCTGTTTGTGAATGGGACATTATGCTGCGCACCACACCATAAGTTTGGCTGAGAAGTTAATCAGCAGGTAAAATACCTTGAACAGATGCTCAAGAGAATGTGTCACAAAGCTGTCATTTGCCCTCCAGCGTTCCTTCTTCAAATTCCTCTCCTGTTTCATTTCCTTCCATCACTCAATCCTGGGAAATCCTCCTAGGACTGAGAAAAATATACCTCAAGCTTATGCTAGATGTTTAGATCTCAAGGAAAGCAGACATTCATAGGACCACAATTTCCATTCAATTGCAAATTAAAACTTACTTGGCATTCATTGATCCCACACTTCCGAGGGGCTTTGCATTGACTGATCAACTGATTTTTTTCATTCTTTTTTTTTGGTGGTGGAGGGCTGGTGTGTGTGTGTGTGTGTGTGTGTGTGTGTGTGTGTTCATGTTTGGGTGTGTAGCATAAAAGGTAGTTCATGAGATCTTAAAACACTTCAAAAACAAAGATTCTGATAAATTCATTAGTGAGGCATCCAGTGTACTGAGGACAATGGAACATGGAATGGAGAAACATAGTTTCATGACTAGTTTAGGAGGACTTGGGCGGCCATGTGTGTTTTCTCCCTTGCTTGTTACTTGAGTCTATACAGGATAGTTGACCATTTACAACAAACTAATGATGAAAAGATGCAGGGAAAAATATATCTTATGTGACCATTTTCAGATTTTCTGGTTGTCAGTATTTAAAAATAAAGTTAAAACATCATTTACACAGTACAATTTTTAGGTACTGAAATAATCTAGATCAGAGTCAAGATATTCAATGGGATAAACACGAGCAATATGAAAAAATATTCATAGTAATGGTATCCATAGAGCATTCTGGAAACAACCTCCTGCTTACACCAAGGGGTTATTTCATTTGTATTAATATATATTGGTTAATTTACCTCTATCTCTTCTCTTTTCTTTTTACTATCACATAACATTTATTGATGTTGGCTCTTTTTGGAATTTATATTATAAATCTTCAGCTGACACTGTAATACAATATGAGGACCTATAAACACCATCTAGAAGGGGTGTCTTGACTCCATTTTGTGTGTGTGTGTGTCTGAAAACACCTTGATTTTTAAAATTTTTTTTTATATTATTCTGATTTTACATTCATAGTATTGGCTCCATTGTCCTCCTCCCTGTTCTCCCTCTTCCAAAGGGACCCTCATCAATGGGCAATGTGGGTCATGCATTGTGGGGGGTAGTCAAGAGTTCTGGGGGGTTGGCCCCAGTCTCTGTGCATAATGCCCCAACTATGACTCTAACATTCTTTCCGCCCCCTCTTCCACAAATTTCTCTGAGCCACATTGGGGTCATTTTAGTTCTGCTTCCTTGATGAGGTTTTGGGAGCCTCTGTGTCTCTGGATATCTGGCTTAGTTGGAGTTGGATGTTCTCTGTGTTTATCTCCTTCAGCCTTTTTCTGGTGTCATGATCACCATGAATGCTGTATTCTTGCCCTTCCCCTGCATTATTCTATGGTTTCAGCTGGGGCCCTGGTGAGGTGTGATTGGCTGATCCTCCCTTCAGGTTCGTTGTCCATCTGAAAAAAGATAAGCAAGATCTCCAACGGAGACTTTGTGTCTCCAAAGAAAAGAGAACAAAGACAGTGTTGTACCTTTTACAAGTTCAAAAATATATAAATATAGAATAATCAAAGGAGTGTCCTATGCCAGTTTAATAAATTTTTTTTCCGACTTCAAATTTTTCTTATCCTCATTGAGATGCTGGAGGCTTCTGCTTTGCTACATTGTGTCTCTGTGTTTCTGTCAGTAGGAGACACCAGGGGAAAAATGGCCTTTAGGAGGAGGGGGCAGGACAGCCTCATGATATTTTATTACTGCTCCCTTGGCACTCCCGCGCCATCTCTGTGTGCCACAGCTACTCTGGAATAATCACAAAGGCTGACAATATTCTGTGCTGTAAAACTTACCTAAGTAAACTAAAAAGAATAGAAATACAGTATCTAAACTCATACAAGAGAGGCTCCCTAGACCTCATCACTGAAGTACACCTAAAATGATCCCAACATTTGCAGAAGAGGGGGTGGAAAGATTGTTACAGCCACATGTTGAGAAATTATGCACAGAGACATTGTTTATTCCCCATAACTGCTGGCTACCCCCACAATGTACCACCCACATTCCCCAACAAGTAGAGTCCCTTTAGAGGGCGGAGGACAGGGAGGAGGCTAATGATGGTACCAGCATGACTGTATGCACACTATCTACATAACTAATATAAATGAGTGAAAACTATTGTTACTTAAAAAAAGAATAGAATAAAAATCAATAACAATAAAGAGATAACCCCCCAAATCCTAAATACATAAGATTAAACAATACAATGCTAACTAAGTAAGACAAGGGTCAAAGTAGTAATTTCACAATGATGTTAAATATCTGGAACTACGTGATAGGAAAATACAGCTGCGAGAAGTACTAAAAGCATGGCTTAGCAGAAGAATACAGTAAGAGAAATTGATATTAGCCTCTGCCTTAGCAAACTAGTAAAAGGAGAGTGAATTAATTCCAAAGAAAGTGGGAGAAAAATAATGAAAATCAGAATAGAAATTGAAATAGGAATTGAAACAGAACACCATGAAAGAAAACCAACAGAAGCAGAACAGGTTTATCTTAAATATAGATCAGGATAATGAGTAAAAGAGTTGTCACAACTTATCAACTTAGTAAATGAGCACTGAGGCTTCACTATTGATCTCCAGGACAGTAAAAGCACGACAAAGGAATATTATGGGAAACACCATACCTACAAATTTGATAATCTAGAAGAAACAGGAGAGTTTCTTAAAAGATAAATTCTGCCAAATTTAAGACAATGAGAAATCATATGAATAGATGTGCATTTATTAAAAATGTATGCCCCCCAAAACAAAAAAAGCACAGAACTAAATGAGATCACTGATCATTTTTACTGAACATTTACAAAGATATTATACCGTTTTTTTTTGCATTTCTTCCATTAAATAAAAACATAGAAAATATTTCTTAATGTATTCTTTGTGATCATTAATTCAAACAGACACTATTAGAACCAACAAAAAAATCTCTTGGAGCATAAAAACAATTATAGCATGATTAATACAAAAAGTTGATTTCATGTTACATAGGGATCGTACAGAGTATACACATACTTTTTTACAAATCAACAATAACATTGTTAACAGCATACTTCCTGGAGGCCAGAACTTGGAAGCAACTAAGGGGCTGAGTGGATGAACTGATTATATTGAGACAATAGAATAGTATGCAGTGCTAAGAAGATTATTATCAAGCCATACAAAATCATGTAGAGTTTCACTGCATATGACAGTGACAGAAGCTAATCTGAAAAGGCCACACACTGGAGTATCCAACTATCTGAGGTTCTGGAAAAAGCAACATTATGGAGACAGTGTTTAGTTCACCAAGACTTGGGGGATAGAAAGAAGAGTCAGAGCACAGATTTTTCAGGCATGAACATGTCCCTCATGGTGTTGCAATGGGGGCTACATGGCCCTGTTCATTTGTCCAGAATGTACAATGGGAATGAATGCTAATGCAGACTGTGGCCCATGAGAGGTCCCCTTGCGTCAGTGCTAACCAGAGTTTATCAAGGGCTCGGCTGTGGCCTGAGGGGCTGACAGCTGAGCTTGGTGTGCACCAGGATAGGGTGCCTAGGTGCTCTGTGTACCCTGTGTATTCCATTCCATTTTGCCATCAATATAAAAATGATCTAAAAAATAAACATCATTGGTTTACAAAACAATCTTCCTTTCTCTGTATTTTATATGTTATGACTAACTCAGTGTGTGATAGCTGAGAAGTGTGTTGCATGGGTAAGAAATGATCATTGCCACTCTTTTACTTTTTTTAATTTACTTTTGTAATTCAAACAGGATTATGTGCATAATGGCTTAAATCACTTATCTTTACTCATTATCCATCTTTGATTTAAAATTCTTTGTACTATTATCATGTCCAAGATAAAGAAAGTTCAAGGAAGAACAAAATACAGTCCCTGTCTCAATTGGAGCAAATGTCATGTAAACAAAGAGCTGGGGTAAAGTTTAAAGAAATGG
Organism: Orientallactaga sibirica; assembly: GCA_036365145.1. Lineage (NCBI taxonomy): Eukaryota > Metazoa > Chordata > Mammalia > Rodentia > Dipodidae > Orientallactaga > Orientallactaga sibirica. Next base: position 62,174,091 of record JAEOAD010000001.1, read on the forward strand.
CTACAATAAAACACAATAAAAAAAACCTTTCACCTTTCTTTACACTTTTTCATATGTTTTACATTTCTCTTGATATATGCAAGTGAAAGTACACGTAAATGTTTTACATGTCTTATTCACCTAATAAAATACAGTTTAACATTATTACTGATATTGTTTTTCATTTTAAGAAGATAGTTTATAATAGTAGCCTAAATTAAATGAATTGTCTATTCACTTCTAAATGTTAGTATTTTAAAATGGAGAAGATCATGTATATGTGATATTTAATGACTTTTAATTAAGTATATACTATATTTAATATTGTATCATATTATATATATAATACAATATATTATACAATATATTATACAATATATAATCTTTAGGAGTATAATTATAAATGCCTAATTACTTTATTTCTATTGACAAAACATTTAAAAAATGTTCTGTGGAATATTATTATCTTTGCTTACCTTCTACAGAGTCAAAGTTATAATGTCAAAGCAAGTGAGGTCTTAAAATAACTAAGAAAATAAAAATAAGAAGAGCAGTTACAGAGAAGGGAAAGAAAGGATCGTGAAAGGCACATTAACAAATGCATGTTTAACCTAGCCTCAGAGATCAGGCAAGAAAGCACTTGGTAAATACACTTTGGGGAAATAATGCTCAAAGGTTGTGTTTGCTGTTGTGCTTGGCGTTTGCTCTGCGTGTGACGGGAGATACCAGATGACCAGTAATCTCACTTGCCCTTTCTTTTTCTACTCTCTGTGGACTGCTGCACACACCTCCTTCCCCTGCAACCTTCCTTCCCTTGGCCATCACCCAGCAGACTTGTTCGTACATGTCTGGGATGGTTAGGATTCAGCAGGTCACACCTTAGCCTGTCAGGACCTGGTGCCTCCTGTGCCCAGCATCAACCCATCGCTTCATTTCACCTCCAAAGAACCCAGCGACAAGTCTGCCTTGTTAGGCTCAAATCTCAGAGCGCCCAAGGCAGCCAGCAGCTTCCTTTTGGCTTCCTGTCATATCTCTTTATGTTTTGGCAGTGTGATACCCACAGCCCTTATTAACCTCAGCAAGGGCCAAGCTAAGGAGGGAGAATTATTGAGATGATAAATTGACTCAATTTACTCTGCACAAGGTCAGCATTTACAAACTGCAAATATGGTGGATCCAAATTCATGATCCATGTTTTTTTTTTTTTTCAAATTTAATACAATCTCCCAATCATTTACTAAAGCTTCAAATGTTGAGAGAAACTTGCATGGCACATTTTTAAGAAGTTAATCATGCCGTACTGGTTTTGATCCTCAGACAGCCTCGAGAGATAGATGGGTGAATATTTCTCCTAGTCCGAATTGAATCACATTCAATTATTATCAATTCATGCATTTAGATTTTTTTCTGCTTATTTTCATCTAGCACTGCACTTGGGGTGGACTTCTTAAGACCAATAGGGTATGGTTCTTAATTTGCACACACTGCGGCTTCATGGGGAAGCATAGAAGTATACATCTAACAGAAAACACCATGGCAGAGCTTAGCCAAGAGCAGAGTGAGGACACCTGATCACGTGGGCTAAGATGACCCCTGTCAGGGCAGGAAACCCAGAGGGGAGGGAGCCTGGCCTGGCAAGTGAAGAAGTGAAAACACAGACCCCAGTCAATCTGCCCCTGCTGAGCCCTCCCAGAGACCCTTCTTGACTGCTCAGGCCTGCTGGCACCTCTCTTCAAATATTTTAGTCCACTTTCATGCAGTTGTAGGAAGTGGGCAGTCAGCAGATAACTAGCAGAAAAGGGACAAAAAGGATACATTCTGAGTCATATCTGGTGCCATATTCATGAAGGCGTATTATTTCCTAAGGAGGAGGAATTAATCCTATTTTGAAGATGGCATTGATCATTGAGAGGGAATGCATTAAACTTGAGATTGCTTCAACTTAATCATCTACAAAAATAAGTTTTTTTTTTGTCTAAGATATACTAATTCTCTAGTTCAACAGTACAAGATAGTAAACAAGATCTTCCATTTATATTTAAAAATAGGCTTATTATGTGGTGACTAAAATGCACTCATATATACTTAGTGAGCTTTATTGTAAAATCAGTTTCTTTTACAAATCACAGGCTACCACTTAAATTTTATTAGATAAAATGATTAGATAAATATTAGATAAAAACAGTTAATTTTATCCAAAAATTTGAGGTGTAGGTGACTAAATAAAGATCTTAGAAGTATGTTTCTACAAAGCCAAACCAAATGTTTTAAAACATTAGATTGACTATTTAGAAGGAAAGTAAGTAAAAGAATAAGAAATGCATTTTTTATGGACTTTCTTGCAAAGATGGCATGGGAGCCAGTTATAAAAAGAAATGAGTTAGGGCTGGAGAGATGGCTTAGTGGTTAAGGCGCCTGCCTCCTAAGCCTAAGAACGCTGGTTCCAATCTCCAGGTCCCACGTTTAGCCAGATGCAAAGTGACGCAAGGGCGCAATGCCGCACTTGACCACAAGGGGGGGCACACATCTGGATTTCGTTCTCAGCAGCTGAGAGACTGCAGGCGTGCCCATCTCTATCTGTCTCCCTCTCAGTCTGTCTCTCTCTGTGTTTCTCTCCAAAAATAAGTAAAAAATAATAAAAAAAAAAAAAAAAAAAAAAAAGAAATGAGTTAGAAAAGTGACTCAATGGAAAACCACATGAGTAAGAACAGCAGCTCAGTTCCGATGTGCTGTCAAACTCTGGACACTTCACCTTGCTGGGGTGAGCCCTCCTGTCTTTGTTTTTGTGATGGAAGGACTGTCACTGTCATTTTCTAATTTGCAAAATGGTAGAAGAAATTCTATGGAACAGAAAACAATATGCATAATAAAGGACCAAATAGAAGAATGTTTTATTTATTGTGATAAACTAAGTAGATTTTATGTACTAATAAAGAAAATTTTATTGACAGACACTTAAGGGAAAGTATTGATACACAAGGAAAACTTTAAAGCTTGCTAACCGATTATATCAACCCCAGCTAGGTTGCCTATAATTTATTTATTTAAATACTTCAGCATAAACTCTACGGTATGTTTGTAAACTCACTAAATTCCACAGACTAAAGTAGGCTGCTTTTTGGAGTATTCTGATTATGGATACACTCCACTGGGTGTGTTTGGTGTTTGTGAGAAGCTCCAATCAGTGTTCCACACTTACAAGGGATCATTCTGAGTATGATTGTTTCAAACAGCGGTGACTTCCAGTATGACTATCTCCAGCTGCCTTAGAACAAAGAGAAAACCCCCAAGGCAAAGATGGCATCAGATCTGATGAGGCTGTGCCCTTACGCCCTTTTCAGCTCTGCCTCGGCCATATGACTTGTCATCAAAGCTCAGGCATGGTGGTATACTCTAATGGTAACTAACTGACCATTCCTCAAGACTATGTGACAATAGACCTCTGAAGATTTCATGTCAGGTATTGGTCAGTGCCTGAAGCATGCAGAGCTGGAATCTCACCTCACTTATACAACAGAGGCTCTTTGTACCTTGTTGATACAAAAATCATGTCTGCTGGACTGTGTCTGAAACTTGCTTTCCTTGACCTCTGTGTAACATGGGGAGAGAGAGAAAGGAAGGTGGGGATAACAGAATCAACTAAAAGAGCCTAATAATTGTGAATAGACAAGTTGCCTTAAGTTATTCCACCCAAATTCACTTTTTTATTATTTGGAATTCAAATTTCTTTTTTAAATCTACCAATCAGCTACTATAAAGTATAAACACAGAGGAAATGACTGCTTAGCATGCTGCCTCAGGAGCTCTGCTTCTTCGATAAAGCTTTGTTTCCTTGGAGGAACAAAAGCAAAATTATCTTTTTAATGAGTCATGAGACAAACATTTTCTGCTATTTCATATTGGCTTTCAGAAAACCCTAAATTGCATTTCATGTTCAATAAGAAACTCTCTTGGATAATTCAAACAAATTTCATTTTAGTATTATTCCCTTTATATGGCTTTGATTTTCTCTAGTTTTTAGTCAATTTTTTTATTTTATTGTAATGAAATTTTGACATTTTGCATCTTTAATGCAACTGCAAAGATTAGAATTATAATCCTATAATTAAAAGTAAACTTACCATGTGATATGTATTTTAAATTGCAAAACTGCTGTGAGGTGATTTTGTAACACTAAACATTACCGTGAAAAGTGTAAATTCATAGGTATATTTGAAAATTCAATAAATTGGTAAATATTAAAATGGCAGTAGCATAAGAGCTGAAAGTTCATTTTAACAACACCTCATGAATAGTAAACTATGAGAAATGGGAAGGAGTAAGTCATTTAATGCAGAATTTTATCAAGAAATTTCATTCATAATTGTTTCCCTCATATGATCAAATTAGAATGAAGGTTTCCATAATATATTTTACTTAGTATCATTGATGGCACATAAATCTCAGTATTTCTCTAAATCTTTAATGCCTCAAAAATAACAAATGTTTGAAATACTTTTCCCTAAAAGCATATCATTAAAACATTATTTTACTATTCTTACTATTCACCCTTCCCATATCCAAGCTAACAACAAGGGAGGAATCAAGTGTCAGAGAAGGTTGATGCCATTTCACACTCTGGGCTGCCTTCCTTAAGTGATAAATTCTTCCTTACAGTACACAGGGACACTGATGCAGGTGGGTAAAACCATGGGTTGGTTATTGTTTGCTTTCAACAGTGACCCAATTTACCTTTAACATTTTTTTCCCTTTGTACTCAACATCTTTGAGACTTGAAATTAGGATTACTTTCTTAATCTTCATGTTGCTGTAGGATTTATCATCCCTCTCTCATTAGTCTAATTTGAGCTAACCAGAATCTGTCATGTGGTCCCAGTTTGTATTAGTAAAGAATAGTTGAAACGAGAGAGAGAAACACAATCATGCCATGTTATTGTCTTGATGAGACAGAAAGCCAGTGGGGATTCCCTTATTAAGTTAGCATTGACCTGACTTCAAAATATTTCACTGGTACAAATAGCAGTGAGGGTGATGGGGAATCCCATCCTCCAGTCCTCTTTCTCTTATGTCCCTATACAACCTGGTTAATCCAAAGGTGTTGGAGGAAAAGAAACATTCTATATGTCAAAGTGACAGAGCCCATTACATGACTCACAGGATGAGGAGTATAGGCGATTGTCAGGATGAACTCATGTTTGTGCTTTTGAACTGAATTTCCTTTCTGCCATGTTTTATTAAAATCTTCTTTTGAGTCCATGTGGATGAAATATGTGCCTGAATAAACTCTTTAGATCATCACCACAATAATTTGATGAGTATGAGAATGAAAGAAGTATAAAAATATTTGTAACTCCCATTGCATCTAAAACCTTGACAATCAAGAGATTGTATGTAATACAGGTTGGGAGCCCAAAGGAAACTTTGCTTGTGATAATAGATTTTCAAAGTCAGTTTTGTTATAAAGGAAAGACATTTCATTCTGAAGAATTAATGTGGCTTAGGCCAGCTCTGAATTTCCATGTAAAATATATTATTTAGTAAGTACATAATAAATATTTTTGCCATATAGTGATGTAGTCAAAGGAACTGCATACTCCCAATTTAATGGTTAAGGATTAGTACTATTAAATGTATAACCAAAATGAATTAGTCACTAATATGTATACATAGATGCTTTTAACACAGAGGAACTATCAACAGTCATTGTACAGGCTGAAATATCGTAAAGTTCACACCTTAGAAAATTCTAATTGAAACCCACTGGGAGCCATTAGAACATGAATAAATGTAAAACAAATGAAAAACATATTTTGTAGTATCAAGATCAGGTGGTAGGAAACAAAATAAATGTCAGCTACTTAAGAAATCTACATTGAATAATAAATGACAAATAGTCTTCCAAAAGGAATATTAAGGACTTATCTGAAAGATATCCTCAGATCTCTCACAATTCAGAAAAGCAACAACTAGGTTGTCTCCTCTTAACATTAAGCAAAATATATATCATGAAAAAATAGTTGACTATTAACAAATATGTTTTAATTGACTGGAGTGAAAAATTGTTCCTCAAAAAATGTTATTTACAGAAAAGTTTTCAAAAGAAAATTCATTTTTATAGGCTAAGTTAAATGGGTCATTGAGAGATCATTTATATAGACTACATTGCAAGGACATACTACCTTGTCATTAATTTTGTGGTTCTTTTAAAACATGTGTTAAATAATAAAACAGCATGCTTTAGGATTGAAAGTCAGTTGTCAAAGCATTTGGTTAGGTATGTTATTAGCCTAGAATGTTATATTTATTTTTAGATGCAGAGTTTAGGGTTATGAGACTACTTGATCAGTTGTAAGTTTTCTTTTTGTTGCTGTAGCAAATGAGAGCATTCTTCATCCTCTCCCAATCCAGGGGGGATTCACTTCCAGTTTGTTGGCTATAAATAAGGAAAATACAGACTTTCCTTATGTCCTAGTATTACTATAAGTACTCTGAAAAGACATGAGTAGAAGTGGGAGAATATAAAACCTTTGGCCAAAAAGTTGACACCAGCTTTCTCTTTGGAAATCACTTGGAAAGAGTAGTACATTCTTCCCTAATGATATGAGCAGAGAGAACAGTCTGTGAATGTTTTTGTGTTTAGGATGTTGTAACATCTCATGTTGGAAATTCTATAATCTTCAACATGTTCTAAAGATGAAATTAAGATCTCATTTCTTCAGTGGTGCTTTCAGCAGTTCACAAATTCCGTGGCCATGAATGACCTGCGTCTGTTGTCCTGGACAGTACGGTTAGACACAGCCACTCTAACATTTATGACCCAATGGATGTATTTTGGGATATTTTAAAGATATGACATCTAGAAACATAACAAACTTTTACACACACTAGAGATATCATACACTGATGGATGTCTATGCTATAGAAATATTAATTTCTCATTTTTTATTAGTTTACTCTATCATTTTATTACTTTTATATTTATAATTTTCAAACTATGTAATACTGCTTAAAATCTGAATGACTGAAAGGTTGTTACATTAATGAGAATATGCCTGCCCTTTATATATTTTACTTCTGAAGAAGAGTGAAGTCCATTCATTTCCTTGTTAAGGGAGGAAGGATTTATAAAAGATTGGATAATTTACATATAAATGTGTACATTCACATTCCAGCACTCACTTTCCTAGTCCCTGAAACAAAAGTGTTACAAAGTTATACTAACTATTTTAAATGAAAAAATCAATGTTCATTGCAAGTTATAGTGTAGTTGTTTTCTACTTTTATAACCTTTCATAACCCATATAGTCTGGGAAATGGTCAGCCTTCAGATATAAGCTTTATTTTCATCTAATTTTATGTGATGGTGGAAAATCCTTGGAGGTTTATTCCATTATATTTTTTATACTACCTTAATCAACATTGAGTAACAAGCAAACCTGACTATAATTACTTTGTGCTCTCTAAGTAACTGAATTTCATTTACATTCTTATATGGTTTATCATAATTGACTTTAAAGTTTGCATTAACCCAACATCAGAAAAAATTCAGAAATTAAATTATTTTCATTAAATTGTTTATATCATTTATTACTAAAAATACCTCAAAGTAACTCCCTCATGCATTACACTTTGGTGCAAAAAAAAAAATGATCAAATTTTATAACAAAAAATCATGTACAATTGTTTTCATTTTTTAAAAAAAGTATATCTCTTATCTTAAAGTATGTAAATATACCTTCATTTTCAAGATGTTTCATACAAACTTCCCTGACTAAAAACCAGTGAGACTATGTCTAAAGTGCTGATGTCAAATGATCATCAAACTAAAAGTCTTCCCTTGCAAAATCCATTACTTAGTCTCCTGTGGCCAACTTTGTGCTTGGAGTTGGTGTGAACTCAAATGACTCCATGGGGAATTGACATAAGCTGGTTCTAGTTCCTTACAACCTCACTCCCACTGGACATTCCACAGAGAGTGCTCCTGCACTTTCTTTCAGAAAAAGCAGGTGCCTTGTTTGGTTCCTATTCATGATGTCCTCTAAATAGGGAGGCATTGTAATATTCATTCCAGCAAGCCACCACATGCCACTGTAAATATGCTGAACTGTTTGTGACTCTGGGAAGAGGCAACAAGTGGCACTTACAAAGGATTTCTCTGTGTAGAAAATAATGTGTAAAGAAGAAAAGCATGTAGAAGCCTCTCTTTGAAAGAAAATAATGTTTATAATACCAACCCAACGTAGGAAGTCTACTAGTACACCTTGCAATCTTACACTGGTATATTGTTTATAAGGTTACTTATGATAAGCAATGCATCAACTAAAACACAGAATGATGTTGTTTCACATATTTTTACTGAACAATAATTACAGAGTGTTTTGTGTTCTAGAATATAAGAAAGGCAGCTCTATCATCATTCATCTTGCTAGCATAAGAGCTGAGTAAACCTTTTTCATATTACAGCATAACTATTGAAAAATATATTATCTGTAAGTGTATAATGCCATGCTTAGCCACATAATTGTGAATATGTAGATAAAAAATTACATGTCAGTTCATGTTTAATACTAAACACACTCTGTTTAAAGTACAATAGTTCTTTGAAGTCTTTATTAAAAACATATCTAGCCTTCTTCCTGAACATAAATTTCAGGAGTATTGTCACATTGTATGTTAGGGAAGACCTTAATATTCCTCCCAGCAGCCTAACATGTTGGCTTTGCCCTCTACACTTGTGTCATATTTAAAATTTTTGAGATCCAAAATATTCTATGGTGAAGGACAGAGATGAGAACTGGAGAGTGAGATTGGAATTTTTATAGTCTTTACTCTTTTGTAGAGTGCCCTTATTATTGCCTAGGAAACAAAACAAATCTCACCTCCTTTTAGCTGACATTAACTGAGAATGTTGGGAGCTAGGTCCAAATAAATCTTCCAACCTCTTTTCTTGAGTTTCTATAGTACTATGTTACTTCCCAGAACAATATATTCCAATTTCAATCAAACACTGCAAAATCTGCTGAGTTGGTTCTTTACTAATTCCTCTTGCTCCCCTCTTAAATAAAAAAAGAACAGATTGGAAGATAAGTATGGTGCCTTCTTTATGAAAGTTTGTCCCTTAACAAAAGTATTAGCAACATCTTGGAACTATATAGAAAATCAAAATTAATTGATTTTACTCCACCATACTAAATTGGAAACTGTGGGAGTTTGAAGCAGCAGTTTGTGTTTTAATGTGTCCCAAAGGAGATTCTTAGTGGGAACACAAGAGACATTGCAAAGCCAGTGCTGAATTACCCCAGATTCCAGAGTCAGAGACAGACCCAGCCTAAATCACATGCCCAGACTCTCAGCTCAAATCCAGTGGCCTACACCCTGCATTTGGGTGACATTGAGCTCTTCTTGCATTCACACATAAGCTCCATTTGGGACATACATGAAACACAATTTCTCTTGGTATTCCTTTAAATTGAAGACCTTGATTACAGCATGAAAGGCAGATTTTAGTAACTCAAAAAATGAAAAGAGCTGAGTTCCTTGCATGGACAGTCTGTGGTTGGGCGTGGAGGTCTGGAGTGAGTAGGCCAGACACATTTCCCGGCTCCTCCTACCTCCCAGGTCTGAGTTGCCTGCCCTGGTCTGTGTGCTGGAGGGCTTGGCATGAAATAGGCCAGATTTTTGTTCCCATGTTCCTCCCAGTCCCTGGTCCTAGTAGGGCCCATTGTGCCCTGCTTGAAGAGGCCTGGCCCTTATGTGAGCTATGGAATCAGGCCTTTTGCTCTGGTATCCCAACTGGCCTCTAGGTACCAACATCCCTGTTCACATGATTCAGAGGGTGAATGGGCCAAAGTACTCAAACTTGCTTCCTCAATCAAATAAAAAGTCTTCCTAAAATGGGCAGACAATAATGCAAAAAAGCCAACTGAAGTCAGAAAACTGAGAGATCTTCTTCAAGGATACCTAATCTTACAGTGGAAGCCTCCACTGAAATCATAGAGAAATCAACAGAAATTCATTCCCAAAATGAGGGCACAACAAACAATGAGACCTGATTAAAAAAAAAAAAAAAAATCACTGAACATGAAGCAAACTATCAAAGAACCAGCAATTGTATTAATGAAATTGAACAGAATTGTCTCCTAGAGCTTTTAGCTTTTGACAGTAGGCTTAACCTAATTGAAGAAAATGTTACAACCCTCCAAAGATATGAACAAATTGAAGGTAAGTCAATAAATGGAAGACTTAACAACCAGTTGATTAACCTTCATAAAGACTTGATCAAATGCAAGAATGAACTACATGAAGCATCAATAAAAATAGAACTGGAATTGAAATCATACCTCAAAAAAGAGATGGACACAATGCAACATGACATGACAGAAAACAAAAATCAAATAGAACTTATAAAACTCTTTAGAACCACTGACCAGCAGTTACTCATGTGGAAGACAAAACCTCTAACCTGGAAGATAAAGCAGAAGAAATTGATCAGCAAGCCAAAACTTTGCTAAGTTCAAAAAATCAAGTGAACAGAATACAGAACTGTGGGACACCCTAAAATGACCAAATATCTGGATCATGGGTATACCAGAAGAAGAGAAAATCCAGACCAGAGGCATAAAGAATATATTCAACAAAATTATTAAAGAAAAATTTCTGAATCTCACAAAAGAGAGGCCCATCAAAATACAAGAAGCCCACAGAACACCCAACAGACAGGAAGAAAGAAGAAACTCTCCAAGACACATCATAGTTAAAACTTTTTAACAATGAAAACAAAGAGATTGAGAGAGAGAGAGAGAGAGAGAGAGAGAGAGAGAGAATGTTAAAAGCAGCAAGAGAGAAACAATTCACAACATACAAAGGCAATTCCATCAGATTTCTTGGTGGAAACTCTGAAAGCCAGAATGGCCTGGAATAGAACACTTTAAAGTCAGAAAAACTATGGCTTCCAACCCATGCACATTTACCCAGCAAAAGTATCCTTCATAATAGATGGTGAAAGAAAAACTTTCCATGAAAAAGGTCAAGTCTATGATTATATGAACACAAAGCCAAATCTACAGAGAATACTTAAGGGAATATTCCACACACAACAAACAACCAATCTCAAGAGCCAACAAGAAGAAGATCACAATAACCAAAATAAACCAGGCTCAAAACAAAAATACAAAAATACAAAAAAGCACCAAACCCCATAAAACACCTCATCATGGCAGGGATTAAATCAAACTTCATAGTAATAACCTTAAATATTAATGGTCTTACCACACCCATCAAAAGACACAGTTTATTAGGATGGATCAAAAACTGGACCCTTCTATTCACTGTCTTCAATAAACCCATATTAACATTAAAGATTGACACCTCCTCAGGGTGAATGGTTGGAATATGAGATTCCAAACAAATGGAAATAAAAAAAAATTAGGTGTTGCTACATTAATATCTGATAAAGTAGACGTCAAACCAAAAGTAATAAAAAAGGACAAAGAAGGCGACTTCCTCCTCATCAAGGGAATGGTCCAACAGAAGTACATCAATTATATATATCAAACACAGGTATACCACAGTTTATAAAACAAAATCTACTTGACAATAAAACAGAGATAATCACGGACACCATCATAGCAGGAGACTTCAATGCTCTACTATCATCAATAGACAGATCATCCAAGCAGAAAATCAACAGGGAAATAATAGAACTCAACAACATCATAGGTCAACTAGACTTAATCTATATCTACAGAACTTTCCATTCCAACTCTACAAAATAAACATTCTTCTCAGCAGCCTGTGGAACCTTCTCCAAAATTGGCAATATATTAGGCCATAAAGCATGCCTTCATAAAGTCAGGAAAATTGAAGTAACTTCCTGCGTCATGTCAGATCACAATGCTTTAAAGCTAGAAATTAACGATAAGAGACACATCAAGATCTCCACCAGCTACTGCAGAATAAACAACACACTTTTAAACAATAAATGGGTCATGTAAGAAATCAAAAAAGAAATTGTAAGATTCCTAGAATTAAATGATAATGAAAACACAACCTACCAAAACTTATGGGACACAATGAAGGCAGTTTCAAGGGGAAAATTCATAGCCCTAAATGCTTTCATTACAAAGACAAATCCCAAATCAATAACCTGACTGTCCACCTAAAGGCTCTGGAAAAACAAGAAGAATCCAATCCAAAGAGCTCCACACAGAAATAAATAATCAACATTAGAACAGAAATTAATGAATTTGAAGCTAAGAAAATAATTTTAAAAATTGACGAAACAAAGAGTTAGTTCTTTGAAAAAAATAAACAAGATTGACAACCCCTGGCCAAATTGATCAAGCCAAAGAGAGAGAGAGAGAGAGAGAGAGAAGTCTCAAATTAACAAAATCAGAAATGAAAAAGGAGATAGCACAACAGATATCTATGCAGTTGGAAGAGTCATCAGGGTATACTTCCAAAACCTCTACCCTACAAAATTAAATAATCTGGAAGAAATGGATGAATTCCTAGACACATATCAACTACCAAAACTAAACTCAGAGCAGATTAATCTCCTAAACAAACTGATCACATCCATGGAGATTGAAAAGATTGTTTTTCATAATTGGAGACCAGGGAATCCTCCCCAACCCCTTTTATGAAGGTAGCATTACCCTAAGACCAAAACCAGACAGAGATGCAACAAGGAAAGAAAATTATAGGCCTATATCCCTAATGAACTTAGATGCAAAGACCCTGAAGAAAATCCTTGCAAACTGAATTCAAAAATACATCACAAGCATTATGCACCTTGATCAAGTAGGTTTCATCCCAGGGATGTAGGGATGGTTTTAATATATGTAAATTGGCCAATGTAATATACTACATAAATAAACTAAACCATAAGAACCATATGATCATCTCAATTGATGCAAAGAAAGCCTTTGACAAAATAAAACACCACTTCATAATCAAAACACCAGATAAAATAGGCATGGAGAGTTTATATCTCAACACAATAAAGGCTATTTATAAAGCTCCTAAGACCAAAATAATACTTAATGAGGAAAAACTCAAGGAATTTCCATTGAGACTGGGAACAAGACAGGGGTGCCCATTCTCACCTCTGCTCTTCAACATAGTACTAGAAGTACTAGCCCAAGCAATAAGACAGGAGAAAGAAATAAAAGGGATTCAAATCGGAAAGGAAGAAGTCAAATTAGTTCTATTTGCAGATGACATGATCCTATATGTAAGTGACCCGAAATTCTCCATCTCAAAACTTCTAAAGGTTATAAATTCCTTCAGGAAAGTGTCAGGATACAAAATCAATGCACAAATATCAGTAGCTTTTCTACATGCAAAGGACAAATATACAGAGAAGGAAATCAGTGAGGCTGTCCCATTTTCAATAGCAACAAAAAAATTAAATACCTTGGAATAACACTAACCAAGGACATGAAAGAACTATATAATGAAAACATAAAAACATTCAAGAAAGAAATAGAGGTGATCTTGTGAAGATGGAAAGGTCTTCCATGCTCCTGGATACATAGAATTAAATTAATATTGTGGAAATGGCTATTCTACCAAAAGCAATATACACATTTAATGCAATATCAATAAAAATACCAGCATCGTTCTTCAGAGCAATTAAAAAAATGATCTCAAAATTCATATGGAATGGCAGAAGACTAAAAATATCCAAACACAACCTCAGCAAGAAAAAGAAAAAAAAACACCTCTGGTGGTGCCACCATACCTGATATAAAGCTATATTACAAAGCCATACTGACAAAACAGCATGGTACTGGAATAAAAACAGAAACATAGACCAATGGAACAGAATTGAAGACTCAGACCTTAGGGCAAGCAATCAGAGTGGTTTGATCTTTGACAAAAGTGCCAATAATGTAGACTGGAGAAAAGACAGCATCTTCAACAAATGGTGCTGAACAAATTGGATGACCATATGTAGAAAAATTAAATTAGACCCACTCATGTCACCATACACAAAAATCAAGTCCAAATGTATTAAAGACCTCAATATAATACCTGAAACTCTTCAACTACTAGAAGAAGAAATAGGAGGCACTCTCCACAATATAGGACTGGGAAAAGACTTCCTGAACAAAACCCTAGTACCCCAGGAAATTAAACAACCACTCCACCAATTGATCTCATGAAGCTAAAAAGCTTTTGCACATGCAAAGCAGAGCCAATAGATTACCTACTGAATGGGAGAAAATCTTTGCCAGCTATACAACTGACAGAAACCCAATCTAGAATTACCAAAAAACTTTATTCATTTATTTGAATGGGAGAAAATCTTTGCCAGCTATACAACTGACAGAAACCTAATATCTAGAATCTACAAAGAACTCAAAAAACTTTATAAACAATAAAAAATCAAACAACCCACTCCAAAAGTGGGGCAGAGAACTAAATAGGGAGTTCTCAGAGGAATAATTACAAATGGCCAACACACACTTAAGAAAATGTTCAACATCCCTAAATATTAGAGAAATGCAAATTAAAAGAACTATGAGATTCCACCTTACCCCAGTAAGGATTACAAATATCAAAAAATCAAATGAAAACAAATATTGTGAAGGCTATGGGGAAGTAGGAACAGTCATTCACTGTTGGTGGGAATGTAAGTTGGTACAACCACTGTGGAAATCAATATGGAGCCTCCTGAAAAGCATGAATATAGAGTTATCAATAGACCCTGTTATTCCCTTATGGGGCATTTACCCTAAAAGCTCCACATTTCAGTTCAGAAATATTTGCTCAACCATGTTTATAGCTGTTCAATTCATAATACCTAAAAACTGGAATCAACCCAGGTGCCCATCACTGGATGAATGGATAACCAAGATCTGGGATATCTACATGATGGAATTCTACTCAGCAGTAAGATATAATGACATAATGAAATTTGTACAAAAAATGGTCAGACTTGGAACAGATCATTGTAAGTGGACTCACACAACCGTCACATGATCTCACTCATCTGCAGTTCCTAACCTGCAGCCCAAGTGGCTGACATAACTGACATAGCATCTTGAGGCTTGGACAATAGGGAGGATAGAGCTTCCAGGAATGGAAAGTGGGGCGGGGGAGGTACACAAACTGAACCCAGATTGCACTGGTACCATGGAATCCTATATCCTGGAAGTCAGACTAAAAGGTGGAACCCTCAAGAGGACCTTAGGGAAAGCACCTGAACCAAAGGGCCCTAGAGAGGGTGAGATGAAACCTAACCTTACTTTTCTCCTACTTCTGTTTCTTCTCTTTTTCTTTTTCTTTTCCCTTGCCACTGGCCTGTATTTCCCTGTATCAGGATGTGGTCTCCATCTGTTGATTAGAGAGACGTACCAGATCTCCCCCAAACAAACAAACAAACAACAACAACAACAACAACAACAAAAAAAGACAAGACTTTTGTCAGAGCACTTGATTACCCATCAGAGGTTAAAGTAAGACCCTACCATTGAACACACCAAATGCTGCTGGCATGGACCATAGAGAGACCTGGTTGGAATCCAGAGGAGAGCCAGTCCCCAGATCATTAGCCCATCTAGTGCTTGAAGGTGCTACATGAGCTTCCGGGGGAAAGTGGCCAATATCTGTCCAACCAACTCAAAGTCTAAATGACTCAAAAGCAAACAACCTGATGTGATACTCACACAAGTGCAATAGGGGCACACAGCCAAGGTGGGTAATCAACTGCTCTTGGATTGGCTAACAGATCCACTCAGTGGAAAGGAAACCATATCTGGAACTGGGAAATAAGTCAGAATCATATCCAGATAATGATTCTGCTTTCCATTATCAAGCTCCCACTAACCTTAGACTATAGGAAGGTCTACACTTTTAATTCTCTCTAAATTAATGTAGGTTATCACATTTAACTGGTGCTGACTTCATTCTACATTGAAGAATATGCTTCTCTCTCTCTTTTTTTTTTTTTTTTTTTTTTTTTTTTTCAGACAGGAGCTGGATCTGAGGAGGTAAATGACCTAGCAGATTCTACCCCAACCCCAGCTGAAACCACAGAGGCATTGGGGAAATGATCAAGAGTGCTGCTTTCTTAGTGAATCTGGTATAAGCACAAGGGTGATGGAGATAGATGCTGAGGACACTCAATACCTATGAACCACAGATCCATAAGCTCCTCACAGCATGGCTCAGGGAATTTTGTGGAAGAGGGGGAAGAAAGATTGTTAAAGCCACAAGTTGGTTTATTTTGCACAGATACACCCCCCCATGCATGACCCCACAACCCCCAATTAGTTGACCTGCATTCCCAAAGAGAAAGGCTTCTTCAGAAAAGGGTCTGTGAGGAGGGAAAATATGGTACCGATATATGTTGTTTACATACAAAAATAGATGATCCTTTGGTGATAATGACCCTCTGAATATACTTAGTAGCTTCCAAATCTAGGAACAAGCTCTTCTAAGTGGTCACATATGAATATTTAAAAGTTTGATTCTCCAGGTCCCATGTTTAGCCAGACGTAGTGACACAAAGGTGCAATGCTGCACTTGCCCACAAGGGGGCACAGACATCTGGAATTAGTTCAGAGGGGCTGAGAGGCCGCTGTTGCTCATATTTTCTGTCTCTCTCTCTCTACCTCTCTCTTTCTCTCTCTCTCTCAAAAAATAGTTCCTGAAATCTCCATAAACTTCAGAGTTTCTGCTTTAGAAGGAAAATATCTCTCGAGGCACAGCAGTGATGCTCTAAACGATTCTGACCTACTCTAGTAGCATTCTTCATTCTTCATTCTTCATCTTTTTGTTTGTTTTCTTTTTTTCAAGGTAGTGTCTCTCTCTAGTCCAGGCTGACCTGGAATTTGCTATGTAGTCTCAGGTTGTCCTTGAACTCACAGTGATCTTCCTACCTTGGTCTCCTGAGGATTAGAGGCACGTGCCACCATGCCCTCATTTTACTTTTCATCTTAATTCTCAGATTTGCATACAGACCATTCAAGAGATATCATGGGTTCTCTTGGTACTTTGAGATGTTCTCATTTGTGACTCTGGCTTTTATTTGCCTGCATGAATGTGGTATACATTATCATGACTTTTCAATTGTCTGCAGACAAGATTTACTGTTTCCCCTACACTTGTAGTAGCTTCTATGCCAATTTGCTTCTGGTAATTTTTTATGTACTTCCATTTGATATATTTTTTTAATTGGCTTGATGGCTTCTCCTACTCTTAAAAATATTTAGTGATCCAACAAGTTCTATTATTTTTGAAAGAAAAAAAATTTTCTTATGAAAGGCAGCATTTTACAAATGTTCACAACAGGATCATTTGGCATGAGTATGAGGTTTCAAAGAGGCTGCCTGCCACTTGACCCATTTTCTTGCCAGAGATAGGTTTAAGTCCCTTGTATGAGAATGCTCTTCTAAAACCACAAGGTGTTGAAAGCAAGCAGGTTGTCAAGTGTGATTTTGCTTAGCAGATTTGATTTCACCACAAATCAGGTGATTCTCCCTCTGCTGTCTCTGGGGAGTTTTAGTATTACTTTCAATGAAATTATCATCACCTGGGGGCTCCAGGAATAATCCAGGTAGAACACAATTATGTGATGACTTAGTGCACTCAGCATGGGAATCCTTTTGGTCAGTAAATTGATAGACAGCCAGAGGAATTATTTGAACACCAGGGAGTGAAATGCCAAGCAGAGGATGCAACACTATCCTGTGTTGCAAAGCAAGAAACAGCATGTACCTGGCACCATGAGGACTGAAGTGAAGTGCCTAAAAATGGACTCACAGCCACTTTGTATAACCCGGTTCCTCATGAGAAATTACTCTTCAGGTAAATTAAACAATCTTAACATTCCCTGTGTGACTGCCGGAGGGTTTTTAAATCACACCATACTTTGCTGCCCACATTTATTTTGGAACACTCTTTAGCCTTCTAAGTCATGGCAATCAGCCATTTCCTGCACTCTGCCTTCTTAAGGAATATTTTAAAACTCAGTTATAGACCCCGTATACATCATTCCCAGGGACCGTGATGTATGTCACTCATATATTTAGAAATTATTATTGACATTAATACATGGCAAATCCCATGGTTGGAAATCATAATGGCCTGAAGAAGGCACATTGATTCAAGACTCAAAGGATTTGGGAAGATTTCTTAAAAAATATTAATGATGATATGACTTAGTTGGGGAGCTTTGGGAGGGCATGTAATCTTATTCCTATAATACCAGCACTTGAGAAGCTAAGCCAGAAGGATGCAATCAGTTTGAGGCCAGGTATGGCTAAGCAGTGAGTTCTAGATCAGTCTTAACTATAATAAAGAAATGTACCTAATAAGAAGGAAGAAAGAATGAAAGAAAAGCCAGCAAGCAAGCAAGAAATAAGAAATAAAGAAAGGAATGAAGGAAGAAAAAGGAAGGAAGAAAGGAAAAAAGTGTGTTAGGAAAGTGGGAGGAGAATGGAATATTTACAGATACAGAAATAGAGAATTCAATTTATTGTAATACACATAAGCAAGAAATTCTGTCATGGGACTTAGGTAACATTGCAAAGATCAGTACTTATGGGCAGAGAAGTAGAGCAATGAGGCTGACCTAAGTCTTCCTACACCATGAAGCCAATTTAACACAGATGAAAAGGCATTTGTTTTATTATCCAAAGACTGAGGGGAGCCATTGAAAAGCCTTCAGCATTAACAGAAAGACAGTTAGGTTTCTGTTTCAGAGGGTTTGGCTTGCTTTGTGGAGAAAGGATGAGTAGAGGGATGACTTGGGGATGGAGTATTTGGTCACTTATCACTGAGTTTTCTTGCCCTTAAAAATGATATAAATGATTCCATCAGATAATATCTGGAATATTCTAAGTGCTCAATAAATGCCCAGTTCAGTGTTGCTTCACATAATTTCCTCTTCTATAACCTAGTGTGAGTATAATAAGAGAAATAGTGTCATAAAAATTTTGTAAATCTTTTTAGCATTCTTTTGAAGCAAAGCATCAATCCTTATGTAACAAACTTAGTCATATCAATAATATTCTACTGCTAAGCATGCAGATGGGGTGGAGACAGGAATGCTCAAACACATTTCAACACTGGACTTTGAATCACACAAACATAAACTCCAGCAATTGTACAATGACAAAGCACTTTGAATGTGGCCTTCCTCAATGTTATTTAGGAGGAAGGTTTTCAGCTTTAGGAATTACTCCCTGCCATCATCATTGTGACACTTGTGCAGTCACCCTCTCCCACATCCTCTCTCAAAGTACACTGCCATGGATATGATTCCCGATCACAAAAACATGTACCTTCTGATGTACCCCCACATTACCAATATGTGAGAATGAAAACCTATCTAAATTTTCACTTTGAAACCAAGATGGCTACAGGAAGATTGAAAGCTGCTTAAGCTACAATTGTTTTGTACAAGGCAAGCAGATGATGATGAATTTTATCTACAGACTGGTGCAGAGATGGGCATCCATTACCTACCTGCACCATTTTAAATAGAAAAACCCTCACTCACACTCACTAAGTTATTCCTTAAACATTTAAATGTAAAATAATTTAAGTTTTAAATGTGAAAATTTATGTTAATGTTTAATTTGGTCTTTCTAGCTCTGTGTTTGAGTCGGATTATAATGCTCTATGTTAAAATGTATGTAATAAGCATTTTGAGAGTAGGAAATCCACACAGAAACATACAATGAAAAGTTTGCAAGGCAGGCTCATCAGTAAAAGCATTACCTTACACCTGAAAACACATATGAATGGATTCCAGTCCCCCCTTTGTCCAACCCATATCTTCTATTTTTGGAAGGCTGCACTTCAGATCCTTGCTGCTTAATTCAATCAAAACTTATCTACTTGGCCTGGAATTTTCATTATAATTTAAGTTTTTCCAAATTGGAGTTATTGTGTGTGTGTGTGTGTGTGTGTGTGTGTGTGTGTTCCTAGGTGTGAATGCAGGCACACATCCACCATATCACGTAGATGGAGGTCAGAAGACAAGTTTGGTTGTCAATTCTCATTTCTTACCTTGTTTATAACAGGTCTTTTGTTAATCACATCACATATTTGCCAGTTTAGCTGGTCTAAATGCAGGTGGGAAATTCTCTTTTTCTCTTCTTGCGAAAGGCAAGCTGGGATTTATAGATGCTTGACCTATAGCACCCAGCTTGTACCTGAGTTCTGCATGTCTGAACTCAGGTACTCACACTTGCTGAGAAAACACTTTATCCACTGAGCCAACTTCGAAGCCCCAATCTGGTCATGAAAACTGGTTGTAAAACCTAGGTTTTAAAAACTTCACTTTCAATGATTTTCCTACACACAAACAATAAACACACATCACATCAACAAAATGAAGGATACAAAAATCAATCATCTCATAGATTCAAAAGGAACATTTGATAAAATTCAATATCCCTTAATAATAATTAGATAAATAACTAGATACAACTTCACAACTGCAGGAGGCAGAGAAAGGAGGGTCTCCATAAGTTTGAAGCCAACTTGAGACTAAATACTGAATTCCAGGTCAGCCTGGACTAGAGAGAGAAACTACCTCAAAGAAAAGTTTTACTGGGTGTGATGGTGCATGCCTTTAGTCCCAGCACTTGGGAGGCAGAGGTAGGAGGATCACCATGAGTTCAAGGCCAGCCTGAGACTACATAGTGAATTCCATGTCAGCCTGGGGTAGAGTGAGACTCTACCTTGAACACCCCCCTCAAAAAAATTACAAGTGCATCTGAACTTTATATATACTTTTCCTACTCAACACATAAACTTTTGTAACCTTTGGAAATGCTTTCAGGATAATTATTAATCATTAACTATCCAAATTTAATCATTAATGCATTATTATTTGATTTAGTTTGTGATACCTATGAAATATTATCCAACCTTGTCTAGATAATTATTTTATAATCTACAAAGTCTATCTCAATTAGGGATGACTATATTTTCTTCTAACAGATTTTTTTTTTTAAATTGAAGTAGGGATTTACTCTAGCCCAGGGTGACCTGGAATTCACTATGTAAACTCAGGGTGGCATTGAACTCACAGCAATCCTCCTACCTCTGCATCTCAAGTGCTGAGATTAAAGGCGTGCGCCACTATGCCTGGCTTCAAAGATCTTTTTTTTAAAAAAGTACCATAAACTGGTTCACAATTACAAGATTACAGTGGGAATTGTGAAGATGGGACTATTCCTACAAGATCACAACCTGGAGGAAAAGGTTCTCCACTGAGTATTCTCACACAAGATTTGTGGAACCAAATCTGACTGCCAAACTTGGAAAACGTTTCAGAATTCTCTGCTGCTAACAAGCCCTGGCATTGCTCCTGGGAAGTTTCTTTCTTTCAATGGGTCATGGTTTTACTTGCTCAAATTCTACTCTTAGATGCCCATAATTTTCATAGTTATGTAGAAGGTAATTACTTTCAATCACCTTAGTTATTTCCAATCACTGCAAATGAACTCCAGACACATGCAACACCATGTGTATCTGGTTTACATGGGTTCTGGGGAATCGAACCTGGGTCCTTAGGTCCAGAGGCAAGTGCCTTAATCGCTAAGCCATCTCTCCAGCCCTTTTAAAATTTTAAAATTTCTTTAAAGTACATTCCAAATGTAGTTTATTGCCTATTTATTTATTCATCTGTTTAAGAGAGAGAGAGAAAGAAATAAAGAAAGGAAGGAAGAAAGAAAGCAAGAAAGCAGGAAAGAAAGAAAAAAAGAAAGAGTGAGTTAGGAAAATGCAGAGAGAGAGAGAATGGGCATGTCAGGGCTTCCTCCCACTGCAAATGAGCTATAGATACATGTGTCACTTAGTCAATTGAGCTTTACATGGAAACTTGGGATTTGAACGTGAGCCACCTGGCTTTGCTAGCAAGCACCTTCAACTTCTGAGCCATATCTCTAGCCAATATTTTATTTTTCAAATGCTGACTGCAGCAGTCCTCTAGAGGGAGGTTTGTGTGGGGCAGCCTGGACCCTGAAAGCATTTGGCATGGTGGAAAATACTAGGGAGAACAAGGATCCACCAGTACATTAAGAAGAGAGTCTCGATGGGCTGGAGAGATGGCTTAGCAGTTAAGGAGTTTGCCTGCAAAGCCAAAGGATCCCAGTTTGATTCTCCAGGACCCACATAAACCAGATACACAAGGGGGCGCAAGCATCTGGATTTCATTTGCAATGTTTGGAGGCCCTGGCGTGCCCATTCTCAATCTCTCTCTCTCTCTGTCACTCATAAATAAATAAACAAGATATATTTAAAAAATAAAGAAATCTGTGAAAAAAAGAAGAGAAAGTCGACTGTCTACCAGGAGATGGGCCACCTCCACATCATATGCCCAGACTTAGAAGTCATTACATGGGAAGTGGTAACACAATACTGCTTTCATGGCTAGCCTGAAAGCCAGTTCCAGGGAGATGGCAACAAATACTGTGGTCATTCAAACTTCATACAAACAGAGATCCAGAGTGTAAAGAGAAAGCAACACTAAATCAGATGGCTATCTTGCCCACCATGTCTCAAGGGAACATTGTGGGTGGGAATAGCCCAAGACACCATGTTTCCCCTATTCCTACCCTGAAGAGAGTGACTGAGGTCTCTTGGTCTCCACAATGAATACCAAAAACCCCACTTAAGACCCTCAGCAGAATTGATGAGGGGAGAGGGGAACAATGTGTAAAAACCTTTTCATTAAAAAATTAATAAATTAAAAAAATTGCTGACTGCAACCCATTAAATTGTTTGGATAATTTGATATAAAACCAACTTGATAATTATGTTGAATGATTATTTTATTTTTCAGTTAAGATACTGACTTTAGCCTTATTTATTTTTAGTAAAATATTTTAAAAGCTCTAAGTCTTTGGAAGATTTCAGGCTCTACCCTATGCATAATATGGAGTTGTCTAAGAGTTTTAAGCAAAGAAAGAAGAGATTATTTGCTACTTTAGAAGATTAATCTAGCTCCACCACAGAACGGGTCCTGGAAGAGGTGGAGACATGTGAGGTGTCAGCCACTGGCCAGGGGTCTGGCATTTCACTGGGCAACTAAGCAGGGATGGTCTCCTATTAAACAAGGAGGTAACACAACACACAGAGGTTTTGAAATTAGACCCATTTTGTGGGCTGGAGTTTAGAAACTTCAAAAGAAAGAGCCTACTTCAGGTTAGCCATGTATGCTTTGTTGACCACGTGAACCTTATCCCCTGGCTTATCTTTTCTTGAACTTACATAAAACTATTACCATGTGAAGATTGTTTTAAGTGTCAGGGGCTTAGAGAAATATACTTCTTCCTGGCTCAGAAGGGCATTTTCCTTGAAAGAAAATGCATCAAGTGTTTTCTGTATTAATTTTCCCTTTTCTCCCTTGCTATGCAAGTCTCTCATAATCTAACCTGCTTATCTGCACTGGTAGGAATTTCCAGTGTCAATTAAAAACAAGGTAACATTCTCCCCTACCACCAGCACAAAGGAAATCTTGATAGAAAAACAAAAGTCTATAATCATTTGAATCAAACTGGATTTCTCTATAAAGTCTGCTGCCAGAGATAAGTTTTTTCCAGGTTCTAGTTTTTCTTTTACAGACTTAGCATTTTCTTAATCTTTCACTATACATTTTTTTGTATGTCTTTTCAACACATGTTAGGCTAACTAGATAGAAAACAAGTCATTCATCTTCAAATATGCATGAAAGTAATATCCCATTATTCATGAGCACAGAACTCTTCAGATATTTAAACAATCATACAATAATAATGGAAACAGCTGAAACAGGTTTACGAAATACTGAGGGATACAAGATCTGAACAGTAACCCAGAACAACAGTAGGGTTATTCAAAGTACACTTTCTCTTGAACCCCAGCATGCACAACAATGCCCTCTGTGAGCAGCAGGCTCCAGTAGAAGATCAAAGAATGAACACCAGCCTATATCAAGAAATCTATTTGTTAAAGAGCCAGAAATGTAGATCAGAATCTTTTTTCACATTAACTCAGGATATGAAGCAGAGGAAAATGGGCAAAGTGTTTTCCTAGCAGAGTGAGGAAGAAGAAAGACAAGCAGTAAAGTGTGGATTTCAGTGTGCTCCTGAATTGTGCAACACTAAATTACAGTTTTTGCAAGCACATGAATTGTGTCTTCATCCCACACTACCACCAAATGATTATTTGTTCAAAATTCTTTAAAAATTACAAATCCCTATAGACAATTTAAATTGTTAAGTAAGAAAGAGGGAAATTCCTAAAATTATTTCAAAATATTGCTGCATTTATCAGACTGGTTTCAATGTCAAGTTATTAATGGTTTTATACTGGAACAAATAATTCATATTTGATACTTTATTGGCATTTTGTGATAATTAATGTACAGTTCCCTTCTACTGCTTTATCTTGCAAAATGAAACTGTAAAAATGAATGATTACATAAATGTTTCACAGACTTAAGTGTATATAAGACAAAGCCATTAGGAAAGATAAACCCATGAGTGTATGTATGTATATATATATATATATATATATATATATATATATATAGATAGAGAGAGAGAGAGAGAGAGAGAGAGAGAGATGAGAGAGAGAGAGAGAGAGAGAGAGAGAGAGAGAGAGAGAGAGAGAGAGAGATTATTTTTCTTATGAGGAAAGAGCACATCTGAATTATAGCATTTCTGATAGAGGGTGGCATCTGTTGGTTCTCATGGAAGTCTGTCACTTCTATCTTGGTGGCCAATTTAATATATTAAATAAAAGCCATTAATGGGCACATGATTTCATGCATCTGTTCTTCCATTTTTGAGGAAATGCATTTTTATTTGGATTTAATCCAGAGTTAGAGTTTGATCTTTAATTTCTTGCACAATGCTGGAATACTATTTCTTGCACAGTGACTCAGCATTATTTCTTACCCAGTGACATAATACTATTACTTTCACAGTGACTTAGCATTATTTGGTGCAGATAAAGAATGTTTATGATACTTGTTATTAAATAACCCACAGAAATAAAATTATCAGACTTACCATTGTGATACTTTTATAATCTTGCACCTTCACAACTCAAAAGGCCCCACTTATGGCTCTATAATAGGACATACACCTTCTGTACACATCTGAAGTCTTGTTTATATTTGGTTTCTGTTTTATTAGCCATAAGAGCATTTTTGTGGAAGGTGTTTCTGTTTGCACCAAACTTTAATTCAAGCTTGATTTATAACACCCAAACCTAGTAACCACAAGGGCCTGGCATGTATGCCATGGTCTTAGTGGAGATAATCACCGCTCTGGTAAGCACTCAAGGACATCAAAGGACATCTTGATATGAAAAAGAAATCCATCATGGTTAAATGGTTCTGAATGTATTGAATCATAATAGTTCAAGTATTATTTTTTAAAAGGGGGAAGGTCCATCCTCTGTTCACTAAAAACATTTTGTGAATATTCATGAGAGAGAAACATTGTGAGAGATTAGAATGTCATATTATTTCAAGAACTTAAAATACCCTAGTTTACCTAAAATATATGAGTCTTGAAGCAATAGTTAATATGTAAATATAAGAAATACAGTGTTCTGAGTAGGATCCTTGGGATCACAGTGCCAGAAGACAATCCTTTTATTATACTATGTTAGTCAGGTCTCTAGCTTTCTGTTTTGTTATATAAGCATACCCTCCACTATTAGAAAATGCCTCCAAACCACAAAATGCTTTCAGGATTGCCAATAAGTTATTTTCCCAGCATGTTTTTGCCATCTGTTTGTGTCACGTTATTAGATGCATTCTCTTCACATAAATTATTTTTTTAGGGAACTTATCAAATTCAAGGTATAGAAACCTACTTTTAATAGTTTTTGTTTTAATATAAAATTCTGGCATCTAAATTCATGAATGCCTTCAGTCAGCCAATGTATATTTATTTGTGCTTTAGCCAGGGGCTATAGAGGATACAAGGAAATAAAGATGATTAAGAAATGACTCCTGTCCTCGACTTGCTCAAAAATCGAAGGAAGGACACAGGCATGTTACCACATCTGTAAAGTAGGTTGATTAAGATGACTGGCAAGATGTCCAGGCCTGTTCCTGCTAACACACAGGCAAGTGTGAAGAAGATGGAACCCCAAGAGCATATTTTGAACATCTCAATCCAGGCATATGTGAAGTCAATTTTCCTCTTGTGATAGGTTACTTCAGTAAATTCTCTTGGCTTTATTTTAGTTTTGTTAACATAGTTTGAAAAGAGCTTCTGTCTCTACTTGGAAAGATTATAATAGAGAGGTAAAATAAAAAAGAAAAGGCGAACCACAATCTGCATGAATGATGACAGAACTAAAGGAGCAGCTGTGTCCATAATGACTAAGGATCAGTGACTCATTGGATGTGTGAGTAGAAGTTTCTGGCACAATGGTAGATGGCCCATATGAAAAGGCAGCAACTGTGTGTCCATCCACCTGGGAACTCCAGGACTAGGTCCAAGCTTAGTATAAGCAGCTCACGTAGTACTCGCTGCTCCTTCATCTAGGGCCAAGTTCCAAGGGATGTGAGGCCAGCTGAGCTCAGTCTCGCCCTAAGATGAGGGTGATTCACCGTGCTCAGCTTCCCTGCCCACTACTGCTGTGAATGGATAGAAACCCAAGTCCTCCTCTTTGAAGCCAGTCTCTGCCGCCAACTCTGAACAGGACAGTAATTCAATCTGCAGTTCCCAGAGGTATAAGTGACAGTGGCTTCACAGACCAGATGCCACCTCTGTGCCAGAGAATGCAGCTGGAATAGCACTCTGTTCAAATGCTAAGGCTGGATCTAGGGAGCCTTTACTCTTGTAAGGGAATAAGAACACAGTGTGGCAAGGCTTAAAAGAGATAATAGTTCTTAAAACAATCAAACTACTTGTTACCTAGTATAGGATTGTGAGCCAAGAAGAACTTACTCGAATGTGCATGGGAACACCAAGACAAAAGGATTGATGCTTGCAATCCTGAGACAGCCTGGGCTATAGAGCAGACAATCTCTCAAAACAACAACAACAGCAACAACAACAAAAAAAGCAACAACAAAAATAATAACATGCAAACAAGAAACAGGGACATGATAGAGTGATAGGACACTTGCCAAACATGCACAAGTCCCTGGGTACAATGTTCAGCATAAAAAATACAAAAACCAGCCGGGCGTGGTGGCGCACGCCTTTAATCCCAGCACTCTGGAGGCAGAGGTAAGAGGATCACCGAGAGTTCAAGGCCACCCTGAGATACATAGTTAATTCCAGGTCAGCCTGGGCCAGAGTGAGACCCTACCTCGAAAAAACAAACAAAAACAAAACAAAAAAAAATTACAAAAACAAAAAAGAAAATAGGGATGCAGAGATGGGTTAGTGGTTGAAGCACTTGGCTGTGAAGCCTAAGGCCCAATGTTTGACTCTCCAGCTCCCACATAAGCTAGATGCACAAGGTGACAGAAGTGTGCACAAGGTGGTGCAAGCATATGGAGTTCAATTACAGCGGCTAGAGACCCTGGCACACCTATTCTCTCCCTTCTCTTTCTCTGTCTTCCTCACTTTCTCACGTAAAAAATGACCAGTGTGTTGGGATTGCCTTAAACAATAAAATAATAAAAAGAGTACATACTCATATGTCTTGTGTATATTGTATTTAGATGTCTAAAACTACAAAATAGCCTTTCTCTTTTCCAATATCCCTTTTCCCAGGATTATATCATAAGGATAGTATTTAGAAGAAGAAAATTACAAATACAGCAGATGTTCATTACAACATTCTATATAATATCCAATACACTGAGAAAATATTAGCTCATCCATTATATACAAATAGGTAATATAATGCTACAAAAATGAATGTAGAAATAAATACTAAATACAATGCAGAAACATGGGAAGAAACATGGTAGATTTTGAAACAAAGAAGCAGCACACAAAATATGTATTATACAGTCGAAAGGTATACACTTGGACATAGACTAAGTAGAATCAAGTAAGAAAAATATAATACACATGCTGAAACAAATGCATGACTAAAGTGAAGAAAAGAAGAATATCTCTTCAACAAATGGTATTTGGAAAGCAGGCAGACAAAATAATTCTAGGTAAATAAAAATCTTTAATGTTAATGCTAAACTGGCCATTTAAAAATAATAATCAAGTAATAACTTTTTTATGGACCCCAAATAAGGAATAACTCATTTAAAATACATAAAATCCTTCTTAGTTTATGACATTAATTATATAACTTCTTTAACCCAAGACAAAAAGGAAACATTTGGAAATAAAAAAAAAAAAGTGTGAATCGGACACAAAATAAGAATGTTAGTAAGATAGCATGGCCTCTTTGCTTTACAGGACAAAAAAAAAAAAAAAAAAAAGTCAACTGATGTGGGACATATACTTGAATATTATCCAACAAGTAACACAGAGTCTCTTGCTGAGCAGATTATCCCAAGTCGGGGGAATGTTAATCTGTGATGGCCATTAAAATTCAATTTTACATGAATTAATTAATTAGAAAGATTCTGTGACTCAGGCCTTGTTCTTGTCAGAGAACCTTCCTCTCAAGTATAAGGTAAGCATTTTTCTATGCCAACTTAGATTGAAGCATGAAAGGTGCCTGGAAGCAATAAACCATTAGCAGTCTACCAGATGGGCATTAGGTTCAAACCTAGCTTCTTCCCTTTAGCATCAATGTCTGCAGTATACAAAATATAAAACTGATCAAAGAACGGCTTATTAAATGTCATATTTTCTTTTTCTCTCTTTATCTACCACATTTGGTCAGGAGCTGGGAGAAACAGGGAATTTCTCAATTTATATGCTGCTACATGGATGAGCAAATGTATACGTGAGAACTGTATTAAGAGACATATCAGGATATGATTATTACATCTCCATAGCAGGTGGAAAATTAAAAAAATAGGTTCTAAATGGACTTGGATGTTGGGAAACATCAAGAAGGTAGTAGAACTCTGATGGTACTGTCA
Source organism: Orientallactaga sibirica (assembly GCA_036365145.1). Classification (NCBI taxonomy): domain Eukaryota; kingdom Metazoa; phylum Chordata; class Mammalia; order Rodentia; family Dipodidae; genus Orientallactaga; species Orientallactaga sibirica. The sequence continues at coordinate 62,203,051 of JAEOAD010000001.1, forward strand.
TAAAATTCAAACACAATGTTCAGTACCGTGAGACATATGAGGGTTCCCATTCAGGTTTGCATAACATTTATAGCACATTCATGTCCCTAATAACTAGAAACAACTCTGAGTGTCACTGTTGCTGTTTTCTGGGCATCATCGTATATCTTTGAAACTCTGACTTTGAATAAGGAATACTATTCTAGCTTTTTGTTGTTGTTGTTTGTTTGTTTTTGTTTTTGTTTTTGTTTTTGGTTTTGTGAGGTAGGGTCTCACTCTGGTCCAGGCTGACCTGGAATTAACTATGCAGTCTCAGGGTGGCCTCGAACTCTCGGCTATCCTCCTACCTCTGCCTCCCGAGTGCTGGGATTAAAGGCGTGTGCCACCACGCCCGACTATTCTAGCATTTTAAAATGATGGTGTGTACAATTCCAGAACAAGAATTGACTCTTGGCAATTTCATTGGCATGAATACAGAACACAGTAGTATGTAATATGGATTTACTAGGTAAGATACCTTTCCTAAGCCTAAGAGAGATTTGAAAACATGAAGTGATTTTTTTACATTACTTTTATATTTATCAGTAATGATCTTATAAATTTTCTGTTTAGCCCTTTGGAGGGAGACTATCACCAGCCTCCTCCTTGTGCTGACCAAGATAAATATATATTTAGAAAATATCAGGATATTATCAATGACAGCCCACATATGGAAGCACATATATATAGCAAAAAACATTTTGACTAGGGTTTTGTTGTTGTTGTTGTTGGTTTTGTTTTGTTTTGTTTTTTGAGGTAGGGTCTTCTCTGTAGCTCAGGCTGACCAGAAATTCACTATATAGTCTCAGGGTGGCCTCAAACTCACAGCAATCCTCCTACCTCTGCCTCCCAAGTGCTGGCATTAAAGGAATGTTCCACCAAGCCCAGCTTAGGTTTTTTTTTTTTTAATTTAATCAAGTGGTAGTTGAAATACAAGAGTTGCCTAATGTCATTTCTCTTCCCCTGCAGTGGTAAACTAAAGTCAAGTAATGGGAAATGAATAGTTCACAGCTCTGTAGACCACAAAGGAATCTATGTACAATATGTAGGCTCCAAATGATGTATTTTTGCTATTAACTGTGTGCTTCTTGAAAGTTTACAGTTTGGAGGGATTGAATTGCAGACCTAACTTCATATTTGGAAAAAAAAAAAAAGCAACACCTAGTTATTGCTAAATGAACTTTTCAAAGTTCATCCAGGACTTTAAACTCTGGAAACCAATCTCCTTGAACAATTCAAGTGCATAATTTTAGTAGATAATGTGTTTATGACCCATGTGATTAAGAAATTGGTCTTCATGCAGGAATATGCAGAAAGGAAATGAGGTATTACATTTTTGGACAGAAAATTTGTATCCTGGTAGATACATCTGTTGAAAAGAGAGCTCTGAAAGCTGGGTACAGGATGAACCAAGATACTATCACTTGAAACTGTTTCCTATATGCACACACCATTTGTTTTAAAATGTTAAAACTCTGCATGCTAATATGCTGCCCCATGAAAGGTTGCCATTGTGGCCTCACTGCTGAGATAATGACTTCCTAATTCTAAGGATATTTTGAAAATCCTTTCCATAGCTAGTCAGGACAGTTTACAAACATGTTGTATTAGCACCCACTTTGGGTTTTGTCTTTAAAGAGGTTAAACATTAGTGAAATTGTCTCCTAGTCTTCCAAAAAATAGTCAGAAACAATAAAAATATACAAAAGCTGACCTTTTAGAATATTCTTGATATGTTATACAGTACATTCCAGTTGCTATTTACATTGTCACAACATCTAAGAATTGCAAATGAAATAGTAGGACATGAGAGAAAATATTTCAAATGGTGTCAAAATCAGGTTTCCCCTGGGCACCTGTTCCTTCCTCACTTTGGAAGTAGAAAGTATATTTCCCCATGAGTAGAAGCAGGTTTCACAGGCCTTTATTTTCCCTTCTGTCTCAAGATTCCCATCCCTAAGGAATCACCCATTATTTGGGGTAGGCCTAGGGGTTGTCACACATGGTCACAGATAATTTTTTTTCTCTCATCCTTGCATTTTGAAAATAATTTATTGTGATGAAATTCACACAGGCTAAAGTGACAACAATTATAAATATAAAATTATCACTTTCATCTGCTCAGTAGCAATTCAAAGCTTCACAGTGTGGTAGAGTCACACTGTTATCCAATTGAGAGCATTTCCAGCACTTCAAAATCAGCTGTTCACCTGGTAAGTCAGGCATTTTTGTTACTCATCTGGACCCCAGACAATGACCACCTGCATTTTGTCTCATCTACTTCTCAATTCCTGATCATTTTAGGGAGAGTTATATAAGATTTTTCTATTCATAAAGTCACCTGATAACACCTTACAGATGCTGTTGTCAAAGTCTTAGATTTAAGGGCACAGTGTCTCTTTGTGATCACCAAGCTGCCAGTCTCCCTCTGCTGCCTGGCTACTATCTCATTTCCCTGGCTACCTTATTGCATGCTGTGGCTGTACTCCCTATATCTCCACAGCCATGGGTGATACAGAGAAGGTTTTAAATTTACCAATGATAATTTATTTTCTGAGTTTTTTTTCTTGACCCTGAGCCTCTGTTGGGAGAATATGTCTGCCTCTTCCAATTTTCATTCTCTTTATCATGTGGCTAACAAAGATGAATGAAGCACTTCTCAAATTTGTCTATGTACATGGAAGAATGGCATTTAATTATAGACTTTTTCACTAATTAATTTCAGTACACTGTCTCTTCTTCTATGATCAGAGAAAATGTTGGAAGGAGGGAAGCTGGGTCAGAAGCACTTGTCAGTAGCACTTTTCCAGTTGTGATCAGATTTGACTTTCATCTTTGACAACCAAAGCATTTTTAGACATAAGTTTACTTGATGCTGCTGTCTGCACTTGGAGAATGTTGCTGCCAAGAAGACCTTAACTCCTCCTATAAAAGTGCTTTAGATGAGCAAAGTATAAATATTTGCAGACACATTGAAAATATCTGAAAACTAATGATTGATTTAGTTTAAACTGGACATCCAAATACAAGTATATGAATAACAATTCTATATGAACAGCAATAACATGAAGTGTTGTAAGTTTACCATTTTCAACATTAATTTACCAAAAGTCCTGTGAAAGAGAACAGCTAAATGCAAGAGGCTAGAATCTACAGATATGGTTCACTATACATATATCTGTGAGTTTAATAATTATGAAAAATCTCTATAATATAAGAGGATAAGAATATATTCAGAAATCAATTGCTACTCAATATAAAACTTTGCAAAAAAGGGTAAACCAAAAAACTATTGAAATCTACTATTTATGAAGCAATTAATTATTGAATGACTGTGCTCCTTCCTTTGTAATGAAAAAATGGTTTCTATTTCATTCATTACAGCAGTCTAGATTCCATGAGAATTCAATTTCTGAAATACAAGCAAAGATGCAATGTACAAATATCATATTTGCTTTCAAATACACCATTGGCTAAAGGAGAAAGGATGAGAAGTCTGCAGAAGTCAAAACAATAGGATAATCTTTGAATAGCTTCTACCCACTCAGAAAGGCAATATAAAATTACTGGATGAATACATGAGAGGTAACTTAGTCCTATCCTCAGAGACTGAGAATGGGAAAAAACATTCTCTTTTCCTTGATTTTTGCTAAGCAAAGTCTATTACTCTTTATCAGTGCTCTTAATGCTTCAGCAGGAAGACTATTTAATGCAGTGCCTCCCAAAGGCCTTAGAAATGGATAGCAAACAGACAAGAATAAAATGTCCCCTTTTCCTGTTACAGTAAGCAAGCCAGGCACATAATTCTTCATTTTACTTTTAGTTCTAGTAAAGCCTGATTTGAGAACATGTAGAAACATCATGATTGGATTCTCCTTTTCCGTATGGAAATCTGTATTAAACTGTGTAGTCATGCTCAACTCCCTAAAGCATTCTTAGGCCTGTTATTTAGACAAATGAGACACTGAGACGTGCTTTGTGAAGTGTGTCATCTCCCTAATGAACTTGCATGAGCTTTACCAAGTAATACTATTTAATTAGTTAAATTGCTTTGAAACTTCATTAATGTTAGTCCACAGAAAAATTTTAGACTTTCATCTTAACCATTTATGCACAAAGATATAACTAGTAGTTCTCTTGAACCCTTTATTTAGATGATAATTTGAGATTGCCTTAATTAAATTATCAAAAGACAATAGCACATAGAGCAATATAAATGTATGAAAGTAGAAACAAAACTCTACAAAAAAAGAAATCACTGAACTATCAAATGTGAATGATCTAAACAGCAGGTTAAATATAAATGAGAGAGCAGGCTCACTACTATGCAGATTTGAAACATTCATCTAATATAAAGTGTGAGGAGATTAAGTCAGGTTTGTCTGAGATCAGGAGTACAGAGTGAGAAGGCGCCACATATTTTCTAATCGAAATACACATGAAGAAATCTGGAAATGTAATGAAGGTTATGGAACACAGATTTAAGTATCAAAACAAATGGCAAAGAGAAATGCAATGTGCACTTAGAAATATCACACTAAAAACGATAATGTCACAAAAAAGCATAGAAGAGAGAACATTTGTAAATGACTGAGAAAAAAAAAAACTGGTAATACACAGTTATCATTTAACCTAAATTATAATCAAGAAAATTCTGTAACACAAAGGACAGTGTGTTAATTACTAATTCTGGTAGTGGCAGAGCAAAAATCTTAGGGTGGAAGCCCCATTAAAAAATAATAAAACCAGTATAACTGTGTACAATATTTATATAAACAAATCTCCCAAAGGCATAAAATTTGCTAAGTATTGGTCCAGATTTGAGGGATGGAGAAGGGATTTTAAAGGGAAGGGATCTAGTCTGCTTACCCTCGGGGAATTTTTTCACTGTGGAAAATCTAGCTGGGCATCAGTGAGATTGTGTTGCACACTTTCCAATCTCATGATACATAGCCCACAGGATGCAGAGTGTGAGGCAGTCCTGATGACAGCCTCCTCCTTTATCCCAGAATGCCAGGGACAGAGTTGTTTGAAGTAGCTGAAGACTCCAGGAGCTTTGCAGGTGTAAATACAAATAGTCTGAAAATCACACAGTTCTATGTCTCTACTTCTACAGACAAAATTTTAAACTAAATTTCTAGTAAATTTCACCTAACAAAATAAGAAGAAAAGAAAATATCAACAAAATTCTGAAAAAACAACCCATACAGTTGGAGCTATCAGACACAGCCTTTACAATGCCCATGGTTATAAGACAAAAGTGAAACTGGGAAAAGGTGATATCTAGGACTTTGAAATGTGTACCATAAGATCATTTCTGAACCAAAAATGGTATCTGTCAAGAAGTCAGTGAATAAATCTGTTAACAGAAAGTACACACAAGTGAAAAACTGATTAGGGAGAAAGTTTCTAACTAAAAAATGCAGGGAGAAGAAAATAAAGAGTGAAGAAGAGGAGATGATGGATTAACATATTTGAATATGATCTAAGAAGACAAAATTTGATAAGGAAGAGAAGTTATATGAAAGAACATTCTCAAATTTGTGAGTGTACTATAAATTCAAATTCAAGAAGTGCTGACCTTATTGCAGGATGAATCAAAGACATCCCATCTTGATCAAGTTAAAGAAAAGCTGGAAGAAAACACTTAGCAAGAGCAACAACAGAAAAGATAAAATTCCTTCAAAGAGACAATTACTAGATGGTATCAGAGTAGCAAAGAGAAAAGACAATAACTGCTAAACTAGAATGCCTTGGGCAGGAGGGAGAGGATAAGGGGAGGTGTCAAAGCCATCGCCAGAAACAATCTACAAAAATTCTTAGCAAAATTTAAGCAATTGAATCAAGAAAAGTATAAGATATTATTTTCAGACCAAATGTAATTTATCCCAGGAGTGAAAGATTAGTGTAATCAATTCACATAATTCACCATATGATCATCACAATACATGAAAGAAATTGGGAGGTATTCACCATCCTTTTCTGAAGAAAGTATACATCAGCTAGCTAAGAATAAGAGTATCCACTGTCTCATATAAAATATCCCAGACATAATCAAAAAAGATAGAAGGTTTTATCCTATGGTCAGAGCAGGAGAACTTTAGTCTCTCTCTTTCTACCTATCCAATACCTCACAGAAATGTGATCAGACAAAAATAATAATATTATAGAATGACACTTCGATTGGATAAAAAGAAGTACAAGTGTCTCTATTTTGTGGTTATGTGCTCACCCATGCTGAAAATCCAATGGTATGTCTTCTTCAAAAGATACCAAGACAAACCATTGAATTTTGGAGGTGTCAGAAGCAAAATCAATGCACAGAAGTTGACTGCATTATGCATAACTTGTAACATAGAAAATAAAATTGACAATAAAAAAGTTAGCTATAAGCCAGATATGGTGGGATAGACCTTTAAACCCTGCACTCAGGAGGATGAGGTAAGAGAATTGCTATAAGTTCAAGGCCAGCCTGAGTTCCGGGTAATCCTGGGATAAAGTGAGACCCTACCTCAAAAAAAAAAAAAAAAAAAAAGAAAAGAAAGAAAAAGAAAGAAAAAGAAAGAAAGAAAGAAACAAACAAACAAACAAACAAACAAAGGCTACTTATAATGCCATTGGAAAAGTCTGAAGTGTGAGAATAGATACAACAAAAGTTCTAGGAGTGCCATTAACAGAGCAGGATGGACATCTACCCCTGACCGGGCAAGCCCTGTGCTGAGCACCTGATAAGAAGATAGAGTGAATGTTTTAAAGTATATCTGTAGTCCAGTGTTCCTCACAGCACTGTTCCCAATTGGCAAGATATGGAGAACAATCAAAGTGTTTGTCAGCAGTTGAATGAAGAAAGAAAATGTGGAATATAAACATATTCTGCCATCAAGAAAGAAATTGATATTTGTAATGCAGATGAATCTAGAAGACATTATGTAAATTGAAATAAGGTAGACCCACAAATAGTGTGAATAATCCCTGGCCACATGTGGAACCTAAAAATCAAACTTATAAATTTAAAGTAAAATGTTCATTGTTTCTTATATATGTAGAATATACACCTAGCAGCCATACTACTGTAAGAACATGTATGTTGGGTTGTAAATTGCTGATCAAGAGAAATATTGAGAAATATTCATCACAATAATAAGCAAGTCAGTTCAGACTCTTGCTTGCAAAGCCTGATGGCCTTGGCTCCATTCTCCATTACCCATGTAAAGCCAGATTCACAAAGTGGCATCTAAAGTTTTGTTTGCAGCAGAATGAGGCCCTGGTGTACCCATATTCTCACTCTCTCTCTCTCACTCTTCCATCTCTGAAATTTTTCTGTGTTTACAAATAAATAAATAATTAAAAACAAAAAAAGTAGTAAACAAATCAAGCAAGACATAAGAAAGTTAGAAAGTATTTTAAATTGAAAAACAATATTACTTCCCAATATGTACATGCTTCTCAAGACATGATTAAATGAAAATTCAGGGCTTTCAGTGAAAAGAAGGAAAGTTGAAAATCCAGTTACCTAAGTGTATAGACAGCAGAGGAACAAAAAAATCACATGAAGAGAACAGAACAAAGGATATAGCAACCAAAATGAATGAAAGCAACAAAAATCTTAGTAGAGAGGAATGACAAAGCCAAATGTCCTCAAAACAAACAATAGCAAAAAAACCCTAATAAAATTAACAATGTCTGGACTAGACTGAACAAGAATGTGACCTTCTCAACCTAGAAAGAAGGGCTAAGGGCAAACATGGAATAATAGCCAAAGATAATCTGAATAAATAAGTTACTTAAACTAGAAATTGACAGACTAACAGTAACATAATCTGTGACAATCTACAGAGTATAAATGAAGGTGGAACAAATACATATGACTGATACTATCATATGTACAACGGGATCAGAGGAGCCAGAGTAAGGAAACAAAGTCCTTAGAGTGTTCTAAAGAAAGGGGAGAGTGAATGAATGTAAACATGCTTCTGAGTTTGTTAAAATACTGAGTTTAATGAAAACAATCTGAGGTAATTTTAGAAATCAGAAGAGAAGTGACAAGAGATAAACTGTTACCAATGTCTTAGGAGAATGGCATGAGGAGGAGAGGAGAGGGCAGAAATTGCTGGCTACCTTGATGACCAGGGAGGCCCCTGCTCTTCTGAATAACACAGCTGCTGACTAGAGTGTGAGCCTGACTGCTTAGAAAACGTGCACAGGCTCCTCAGACCCAGGTGAGACACATGACCACACTCTGGTCCACCACTTGCACATTTTTGAGGAGCCTCAAAATGCAGATGGGCCCTTCTTGGTCATTTTGAATCTTTCTTCATCATGGCAGGGCAAGAGACGTGGAAACCACAGGAAGAGCAGTGAGCAGGAGATAGAGGGTGTGGTTCAGCTCTGACATCATGGCTCCTGCATGACTGCTCACCACCCTGGCTTTTGAGAGAGTTCCCATCCTACCTGTGTATTTATTAGGGCTCTTTCAGGATGGGCAGTGGAACCTAACCCTGACTAATCCAAAGCCAGGAAAAAATACAAAGTACAACAGTGATTACAATAGATATAAGTAGATATGAAAAGTGACAATGAAACACTCACTGGGTACATATTAACCATAAGTTAAACATCAATATATATTAAAGTCATAAACACAATTTAGATTATAAGACAGTCAAGTCATATATTCTTTAGAACCTAGATCTAAAACAGAGCACTAAGGATGGAAAGTAACCATTGCTTCACTTAAATTAACCAATTGTTTTGCAGGGGGAAACAGAGGCAAGAAGCCACCAAGAGCTTCATTAGCATTGCTTTCTGTTATGAGAAAGAGAAAGCTCAAGAAAGAGATGAGGTTTAGAGGAATCATAATAAGTTCCTGTAGACATCTAAAACTGTACACTGAATGGCAGTTGGGTAACATAACTCCTTACAGGCAGGCTAGATGACATAATGGAAATCTGGTCATGGCTTGTGGGCGGGAGTGCAAGGCTCTCCCTCAAGCCTGACTCAGATTCCCCAGGAAGGTTTGTGCCCTGCAGGTGGCCTGGATCCATCTTAGAGTTTCTGATTCAGCAGTGTTCCTTTTTAAAATATTTTAAGTTGGGCTTTGACTACAGCTTTGGGACCCCCTGCTCTGCATCTTGGGTGCTGGGTGCCTCATGAGGAAATGGTCCAAGGGTTGCTCGAGTGGTTGTACCACGTGTTAGTTGAGAAGCTGCACATGCAGGCCTACACCTGGGCTCAAACCAGCCCTATCATGTCAGAATCTCTGGTGTGTTGTGTGTAATTCTCTGGGTGAGGCTGAAGCCATCTTTAATTTCTTTTTCTTTTGAAGTTGAAAAGTGAAAATCTAGAGCTTTGGTATAAATGCTTTTAATTTGATAAAAATGTTACTGCTCACATGAAATAAATATGTAGCTCCCAAGTTTATAAACCTAGCTACAAGACTAGGTGTGGTATTTAGCTTAGGGGTCCACCAAGGATGTAAAGGGTAAATTCAGGACCTGAAAGATAAAATGCTATCACAGTCGCTAATCTGGGATTATTTATTAGACTATTTTCAATATTTAAAAAAGTTTTAGACACTGATAATTTCCAAAAGTATCATTATATATTATATTTTACTTCTTCATTAAAAGGAATATTCAAGTATACTACAATCAGAACTGGAACATTTTCAAGATACAAAGTAACTGAGAAGTTTTTCAATACAATGTACACACAGCCCACCTTTGTTTGAACACAAATATTTAGACATTAACAATCAACTTAGTCCACACAAAACAAAGCTCTCACCTCAGAGGGAATAAGAAGAGACTGTTTAGTTCTCATTGAAATATGAGTGACCATGGCCGAACAGCATGCATTCAGGTGGCCCATATAATCAGTTCCAAAGTGGAAACTATTTTGTTGTCTTTAGTAATAAAGCCAAAGGAAGACATAAGTCAAGGCACTTTTTTTTGTTTGTTTGTTTTTGTTTTTTGTTTTTTTTTTTTTTTTTTTTTTTTTTTTTGGTTTTCCAAGGTAGGGTTTCACTCTAGCTCTGGCTGACCTGCTCAGGTAGCCTTGAACTCACAGTGATTCTCCTACCTCTGCCTCCTAGTGTTGGGATTAAAGGCATGTGCCAACATACCCGGCAAGTCAAGGCACTTTTCTAATACAATAGTGGGAACATTAGGTAGGTGTTTTACTATTTGATGACATTTTTAGCTTTTAGTTGGTAGAAGCTGGTGGCTAGTTAAGTTAAAACAGTCTGAAAGGTTCAGCTGATAGTATCAAGGATCTTAGATGGACTCAGAAGTGGGCAAGGTGCAGAGGTGGGACAACAGCCCAAGATATTTTGGCTCTTGCTCTGCAACATTCCAGCTCTCCAAACTCACAAAGTTCTAATCAGTTAATCAGCCTTGTAAAATCCGCAACAGAGGTGTGGCTTTCTTCTGGACACTCCAGTTCTCAGCCTGGAGGATATGCTAAATGACTGGCTCATCTTCAGTGACAGAAAGTACTTTTGGCATCTCTCAACTCCAGCTCTTATCCAGCAGTGTCCTAACTCCCCATGGCTACTGCAAACTTGGTCAAAACCAACAAATATATTCTCATTATTTCAGAGTTCAGAGAACTGAAGTCAGTTCACTGGTTGATATCAAAGGGTTGAGCAGTTGCCTGCTTTTGCCAGAGACTAGGGGAGAAGCCATATCTTTGCCTTTTCCAGATGATGGAGTTTTCTTCCTTAAACTCCTTAGCTTCCGATCCCTTCCAAAGTCAATTTAAAGTCAATAGCAGAGCATTTCTTTTCAACTGGTCTTTCGGTCTTGGCTTGGTCTTTGCTTTCACATTTAAATCCTCTTTGCATTTATCTCTTTTTTAAAGCTTTCACAGCAACAATTATTTATTTATTATTGTTTTTAATTAATTTTATTTTTGTAAAAAGTTATACTCTTATATCCCCTCTCCCCCACCCTCCTCAGTGGTGTTATTGGTATTCGCTGTGGGTTTCTGAAGATTTTTCTCTTATCATGTAACATTCATATTAAAAGATATCTCTAAGGGCCATTATTCAGCCTCAAACAATGATTTAGAATTACATAATTAAAACATTAATTAAAATTAAAATTAATTAAAATTTTCAAAAGGCAAATTGAATCTTTAAAAATTTATTTATTTATTTATTTATTTGTTTGTTTGTTTGCTTTTATTTGTTTGTGAGAAAGAGGCAGATAGAAAGAGAATGGGCATATCAGGGCCTCTAACCACTGCAAACAAACTCCAGACACATGTGCCATCTTGTACATCTGACATTATATGGACGTATTATGGGGAATCAAACTCAGATCCTTAGGTTTTGCAGGAAAGCACCTTAACTACTGAGATATCTCTCCAGTTCAAATTTTTATTTATTTATTTTTGATCACACATTTTCAGATTGTGAGAAATAACAGTGTATTAGTTTTCTAATTCGTGTGACAAAACCAACTCAAAGCAGGAATTATTTCTTTTTGGCTCATGGCTGTAGAGATTTCATGCCATATTTCTTGGCCACATTGATTCTGGGCCAGAGGAGGAGGTAAAGGAGATTGTTCACAGAAGTGAAGAAGAAGAGAGAGAGAGAGAGAGAGAGAGAGAGCAAACACCAGGTAAAACTTTCCTTCTGCAGCTAGGACTGACCTCCTAAAGTATTTTAGGAACTCCAGAAATAGCGACACCACTACTATGTTGAGCCAGGCATTAAGCACACAAGGCTGTGGGAGGTATTTTATATCTAAACTATAACAGCTAATTTGCACTATTCCTATTACTTGATTGAATGAATGTGATTTAAAGTAATGATGCATTAGTGTTAAAAGGAAAAGGAAACTAAACTTGATATATTAAAAACACTCAAGATTTTCAAGTTGCTAAATACCTTGCTAGAAACTTGTGCCATAAGACAATTTTAGAAAACATGTGAAAAAATTAAAATTCTTAAAAGTGCCTAGTATTCATATTGCCTAACTGATCTCCAGTGCTTTACTATTGTCTTTATTATCTCCCTAAACTGAGGAAACAAAGTAGAAATTGCATAAAAGCACTCACTGTTCTATAGACAAGATTATTTCAAATTTAAAGACAACCCAGTTCCAAGAAATGATGTTGGACCATAAGGTTATATAAAGCCTATTTAACCTTAAATAATTATTTTATGAAGGCTTTAAACCCTTATTTATTTTAGAGTCCTTATTAACCAATAAATTTCCTGATTGTACCTGATGACAGGGATATCTCTTATGTTTTCATGACAAGCGGATAATAAAATTTGTGAGGAACCAGAAAAATCAAAAGTGAAGAAATTCTGCTCAGTGGAGAAGGGAAGATGAATAAAATGAACCCAAAAAAGTACATATCAAAGTTCATTTCTGCTTTTTAACAACTGAATAACCAGGTCCACCTTTGCCAAAGTATTACAGCCTAAACCCCAAACAGGCGTAAGAATAAGTTAGTGACTGATACAATTAGTCATCAAAAATATGCATGTATAGCCTCAGGGCTAATCCAGCAACACTGAAGGAAACAATGGTACAGGAAAGTGCACAAGATTAATCAAGGAACCGAGTTTCAATGAATTGTCTAGGATCTTGAAACCAGAAAATATGAAAAGATGCTATCTTAGTGCGTTTAGGCTACTACAGCAAAGAAACCAGAGGCTGGGTAGCATATACATAACAGGAATTTATCTCTCTCTGTAAGCGAGAAGGTCAACATCAGAGCGCCAGCAAGCTCAGGTTCTGTGAGGGCCTTCTTTGGAGTTTCAGACTGCTGGCTTCTCCTATTATCTTCAAGTGAAGAAATTTGCTAGAGAAGCTGGAGAGGTAACTCAGGTGTATAGTCCTTGCCTAGGATGCATGAAGATCTGGATTCGATCCATTGTACCTTAAAAAGAAGGAAGGAAGAAATAAGGAAGGAAAGAAGGAAGAAAGAAAGGAAGGAAGAAGGAAGGGAGGAGGGAAGGGAGAGAAAGAAGGGAGAAAAAAGAAATGGACAAGAGGTCTTTCTGGGGACTTTTTAAAAATAAGGTCTCTAATTTCATTCAGAAGGGCTCCCCATTTATGACACTCTTACATGCCAAATACCCTCCTTCCTCACACCATCACGATAGACTAGTTCTTCACATGGATTTTAGGAGGATGCAAATATTAAAATGTTTGCATTAATAGTTTTATATTGCTATAAAATTATGCTTTATTAATCATGTTTACTTTTGTTTCATTTACTCATGTTATTACCAGGTTTGGGTACTCATGTGACAGGGTAATTTGAACTTGTCAGAAACTGAAGATTGAATAGAATCTGGAGTGTTTGAGGTAAGATGAGGTTGGCTTCAGTAATTATATATGTCAGGATCTATACATTTCCTAGCATGAAAGAGTGTAAGTCACATAACTCTCATCTCATACTTTGTACTCCTCTCCCCCCCCGAAGCATGTGTGCACGCACTCATGTGTGTGTGTGTGTCTGTATGTGTATGTGTATGTGTGTGTGTGTGTGAGAGAGAGAGAGAGAGACAGAGGGAGAGAGAGAGAGAGATTCTGCTTGTCATTGAAAAATTAAAGAAGACTAAATACCATTGTTGAGAACCCAATGTTAACATACCAGCCCTGGCATATACCCCATCCTGAATTCAGCCTTAAGTAGTAATACATGGCCCCCATAATCTCAACAAATCAGTTTCCACCCGTAAGAAAAGAAGAAAATGAAAAGAATCTTTTACCAAGTAATGATTCTCAGGAATGTACATTTCTACAAAGTAAGTGTGGGCCAGGCAACACCAACATCAGAAAAAGATATCAGGCCCGTGGTTTCTGGGCACAAAAGATCAGTACCATTTGAAGAATGGCTGGGGCATAAATGAGGATTAGTAAATATTGGTTGAAATTAAATGGGCAGGTGTGGCAACTTGTTTCCAAAGCTGCTTCCTTCATGTACATGCAGTAATGTCTGGTTTTTAGGAGACCTTTCTCATATAGTTTTCTAACAAAATACAATGAATGGTGCAATCATTCAGAAAATAGGATGCCACACCAAGGATGCTATGAAGCCATGTTCATTCACCTCCTAGACATTAAAGAAACCAGTATTTGAATCCACAATCACCCTTCAAGCTGGGAAAGGAAAGCAGCAAAGCACAGCTGTTTGAATATTGGCTAAAGTACATCTCCAGTGTTATGTAACAGCTGTTGTGTAATTGTTCATTCAACTCCAAAACATAGTTATGAAAGAAGAAAATTCATTTATTTAAAACAATTGAGAGGGAAAGAGAGATATTGTACAAACACAGAAGTATTTGTTCAGCTTCAAGTTAAAGGTATGCTGTATTCCAAGACTTCTATAAAGTATTGCCTTTGAATCTAAAAACTTGGTTCAAGCTCCAGATCTCGCCTAGTCCTGTTATAGTTTTTAACTTAATTCTATTAAAAATCATATGTTTTTACTCATTTCCCTATTTTCTATACTTTATTTTAAGCAAGGAAGAATAAGTTACAACAGAAACCCTGTGTCCCAGAAAGATGAAAATATTTAATATTTGTCATTTATAGGGAAAGTATGTTAAGCCATGACTTGAATTTATAAAAGCATAAATTTTGAACCTATCTAGGAATACCTTTATAGAAAACAGGGCAGAGAGGAAAAAGAGTAATAACCTGGGTTACGGAGTCATACAAACCTGAAATAAGATTTGGCCATTGACTTAGGAGATCTGTGATCATAAGCAAGTTCTAAACCTCTCTGTGTGTATACAATGGGGAACCCAATTCAGGATGGCAAGAGAAACTGAGGCTCTTGAATAACTCTTTTTTCCCCCCTAAATCCTTATTCAGGGGGTGTGGCAATTTTACTACCAAGAAATAGTTATTGTTAATTCTTAATAGTGCATCCAAACAACTTTATCATGTTCTTTCTTTGACTCATCCTGGATCTTCAATACAATAAAGCAGGTACTTCAAATGGAATTGCTGCAGTAAAAAGCGGGCTTTGGGAAAGCTCTCAGCCTGAAACATTACGAATTTTAATTATATTATTTTGGAGCTTTGTTTACATGCTTTCTCACACAGTTGGCCACAGTAATGATTGCAAGTGCAGACACCTGGCCAAACCAGAGTTTACTTTCATTTTAAATGAGTTTTCACAAATGACCTTGGCACATTGATAATTGTGGTGGCAGTGGGTGACAATGTACTCTGAGTCCCTGAAAAGCCTTACTCTTTCTGTTCCCACAGAGAAGATAAAGATACTTTCAGGGTTCTGAAATCACACTAGCTTTGCTCATCCAACACTAAAAATATTCCTGACTCACTGAACTTTTAAAAGTGACTGAAGGAAGAGACTAGGATAGAGGACATTCCCTCAACAGCATGCTATTGTTTTGAGAGATTGACTGACTTTTCTGGAACTCTTGTTCTAAAGACACATGGTGAGGGCCCTCCCCAGCTCCTACTGACAATTGCTCTTTAAGACAATTTTTCAACTCCCACATTTTCTGATTACAGCTCTGTGTGAGAATGGAAAGTTACATAGTAGCATAAAAATCATGAAAAGATGCGCGCGCACGCACACACACACACACACACACACACACACACACACACCATGCCAGTGTGCTTTGAGTGGCCAGAGCAGCTGTCTGCACACCCTTACACCCTTATCACAGGCTTTGGCTTTGTAAATTAATTCATCTGCAAATAGCACACTGTCTCCAGATGCAACTTCAGCTCTGGAGTCTTAAGAATTTACATTTAAGGCAAAGGCTTCCTGCCCTAGGTGTTACAAATAAGTAGGGTCCTTTCTGCTCTGCTCTGAGTCTGCCATCCAATCATGTTCTGATATGCAAATAGCGCTTAGCCAGTGCAGATAAAAAGAACAAGTGCTCTACCGGAACCAATTGCTGAGCCTGACACCTGTGTTCCAGGAGCAGAAGCAGTTATGATCTCCTCAGGAGCACCAGACATCCCTGCCCCACTTGCCAACCTGAAGGTTCAACATACCAAGGTGAGTAGACTCGGAAGCACTGCTTCTCTGGGATTTGCACAAACGACATGTACTTAAAGCAAGAAAGGTCAATTTAACAGAACTTGTGTAACTTTCCAAATATAAAAATGAAAAACTTGCAAGGTTAGTGGCCTGATGCAACAGTAAATTATGAATTATAGCAGAAAACTTCTGACAAATGTATTTCTTGAACTGTCTCCAAGTTAAAGGTGTTCTGTTCTGTGAGAAAGTTTCTTGTGTGAGAATGCAGTGGACTGTAGTAAGCAGTTGTATTTACTTGCGTGCAGCAGGCATGTATGCTGAGAAAGACAAATCCTCACAGGAGGAACTTACTGGAAGGAACCAAACACATGGGAAAATGCTTTTGTAAAAGGCAAAATAGCACCCTGAAACATGATGATATTTTTATAGTTTAATGAAATGAGTAGTACTCTCTGAGGACTCTAGACTGTTCATTTCATGAAGTTTGTTTCAAAAGCTTCACATGGAGTTGTGTTATGTTTCATATTTTGAGAAAGAAAGTATTCCTATTTATTTATCCAGGCAAGCTTGTTGCTGTTGGAGCAAATGAGTAATTGTTAACTGACAAATATTTAGAGAAACTGAAGTCTGACCCAGACTTCAAAATCTGCAGCTAGGGAGAACTAGGAAATGAATCTGGCTGATTGTTCTGAGAGTATCTGGATTTTACCCATTTTGTACATGTCTGCTTTTCTTGCATATTCTAGGACTCAAGAATAAAAAAGAATAAATAACACACATACACAAACACTTGCACGCACGCACACACACACCCAGAGTCTAGCTGAAACTACTTACTTAAAGTTAGCCGTGAAGTACGGTAAGAAATGAACTGTGGCAACTCTGTGAGCAGGAGGACAGTATTGGTGCCTTACACACACCTGCAAACCAGGCATTTCTCCATGCACTGTCTTCCTCACAGCCCAGAAGGCTAGAAATGGCTCCTCTCAAGGAACTGCTCCTGGGTACTCTGACAGGAGAATCATTTTCACTTTTAAATGGACCAGCGAAACCAATAGCAATAAACTAACAAAATATAGTGTCCATGGTGGGCCCTCCATTATATATTTATTTGCTCACAATAGGAAGTTTTGAAATATTGTGGTCTCTGGTGTCTTCAGAAACTCCGTCATCAAGTGAGGGAGCTGCTCAGTGGATGGGCTCTGCCTTCCAGACTATGTCAGCTGAGGGGTTAGTGCCTTGAACATGGCTGGGCAGCGCCTACAAAGTGTGCTCAGCTGTTATTTCACATGGCTTTACTCGAGAGTATTATGTCCCAATACTTTATTGCACATGAAAGCATGGAAAAAAAGTTCTGAGTCCTTATCCTCCAGCCAGTCATATTTGGTAAATGTATGCCCCAAATATCATAAGATTTCAATCTTCCCTCACTTTCTTTCAATTTTCTCATTTGCAAGAAAATTGCTTTAAAAATAGGTAATTTTAAAGATGTTTCATGAAGATGAAATTTATTGACAATGATTACAGTAGCTGAGAAGATATTCGGGTAGTCTAGCTGTCCCCTTACACTGTGTAACTTGGCTTATAATAAGTTTGTAATGTCTGTCTGCATGCGTATCTCAAGAAAGTTTTAATGTTGTCTTATACTGATTTATTCTTTTTTAAGCACCTAAACTTGTACATAAAAAGTACTACAAAAAGAAGGATGCTTTTAGAAATCTAATATAAAATTACAGATCTAGGAATCACAGCACAGAGCAATGTTTTTGAGATTGAAGTCCATTCACTTCAAAGGCATTTCACAATGCCTTAGCGAGAATGACTGACCCAAGAATTGTTGATACAAGATTCTAAGAGTAGGCTTTTGTTTTGTGTTCATGTATTTCTCTAGGTAAATATAAACTGCATTCCAGGGAATTGTGATTTATCATGGGTCTTGTACCTAAATCTGGTCTATTCAAACAGCATTATATTGTTTGACTTGTACGTTACATTTTCACACTCGGGAGGACACCAGCTATGTATTAATTAAATCTAAATGGGTGAGTTTTTTCAAAAGTATTCATATTTTCTTTTTACTGTGTCCCACTGAAGTATTGTATTGGATTTGCATTTGCAAAAGGAATTGGAAAAAATGTTAGCTATTAACTAAGTTTCCTGGTATCTTTTCCAAACAACCTCCTCTGACTGATATTATTTTCCTACTTTCCTACTTTTAAAAATATTCTTCGTCTTCTGTTTTTTGTTTTGTTTTGTTTTGTTTTGTTTTTTCCCGGTGTCACTTTAGCTCAGGCTGACCTGAAATTCACTAGGTAGTCTCAGGGTGGCCTCGAACTCACCATAGCAATCCTCCTATCTCTGCCTCCGGAGTGCTGGGATTAAAGGCATGTGCCACCACGCCCAGCTAAAATATACTTCTTTATTATTACACAAAATATGTTGGTAGGGGGCAAAGGAGAGGGAACAAGCAAGCAGAGATGAGTAATAAAAAGAAAAAGAGAATTATAGCAGGAGAGCCACATGTTCTAATCTGAAAACTACTTTTCCTCCAGACAATTCTGTCTTTTTTACATTTTTTTTTTCTAAAACAGTCAGATTCTTTCTTTTTGGTTTTTGTTGTATTTTTTTTCTCTCTCTCTTTGGGTAACCCAAGCTTACCCATAACTCACTTGTAGTCCATTCTGGCCTCAAACTCACAGCAATCCTCCTACCACAATTTTCCAAGTGCTAGGATCAAATGGGTGAGCCACCAATCCCAGATAGATTATTTTTTGATAGGGACAATAAAGTAAAATAATATAGTTTAAGCAATATTTTGTACAACAATACAACAAGTTTTGCAATTGAAAGATTCCATAACATAATAAGCCCAGAGGAACAGGCATCCCAACCTGTTCTCATCATTCCCCTCCCATTTGTAAAGAAACCCCACATCTGCCCATCCACCCCAGGTTCTGTGTCTTTGCATGACAAGTGCCTGGGAAAGTTATAGGACTATCTGTCAAGCTCTATCACTTTAACCTGCCTCTGTCTTCTCATATATGAGATGGGGATTATGAAGGTCCTTGTTACCTGGAAGGTACAAACTAAAGGTTTTGAAGGACATTCCATCTACTTAGAACAGGGCAAGATGGAATGGACAGATAGAACTTCTGTGATAACAGGAAGAGAGAATGTTGCAGGACCAGAGCGAAATGACCTTGGACTGCTTTTAGCCCTTATTAACCATTTATTTCCCACTTCTGTATGTGACCTAACTTCCTGGTGACTCTCGGTTGATCGGGAGTGACCTTTTTGGAATGTGAAAACAGACCCTCAGCTTCCACCCACCCAAGGGCCAAGAATGTCATCAGACAGTATCTGAATCTAAGGTGGAAATTTTACTGATTTGCTGTAATCCATTTACCTGATGGTTATTGAAATATGCCTTTTTGTTCTATAACTATAAAATCTTCATTAACTTGTTAACACCTTGCAACATGGAATTGGGGAACCTAAATCTGTGTTGCTGGGCCATGGCCACTAACATTACGTTCCAGAAAACCAACAAACAAGCAAACAAACAAACAAAAAACTATCTCTTATCCCCTTTAAGGTAACTAATCAATGCATTTCATGACTGCCCAGCAGTGAGACAGTGTCCATCTCGGGGAAAGTTGCTGGCTCACGTTAGCTACCACATACCCATTGCTTCTCTGAATCCTTTCCAGTTTCCAGAGTTTTCTCATCTTCCCTTTTTGAGATCTGTTTCACACACTATACCACTAATCTCATTTTTCCAACCTTTTCTGCCACTCTTTCTTGCTTGGTCTATCACCACCCAATTAATGTTGTTCCAGAGTGAAAGTGCCTGTATTCATCCACTTCAGAGATCAAGAATATTTTCTAACAGAGTTTAGTAACTGTTTTCCATTCTCTTTTCACAAACTTTTAAAAAATAAACAAATGGGAAACTCAAGAAGACAATCTTTCTCACAGAGGGCTCAAACCTCAGTGATTAGCATAATTATTAACATAACTTATTAACTTATTATTAGCATAACTTATTAAATGATAGTTTGTTCATGCTTAAAAATATGTTTACCAGCTAATGATATATATACAGGATACAGCTAAAAGTCCACTGATTTTTCTATGCTGGTGATTATTTAAGTTCTTTTACGATGGTTTTAGTGTCTTCTTCACAACAGCTCTACTAGGAGGTTACTCTTTCCTTTACCAGTGAAAGAACAGAGGAATACACTGGTTTAGTAGTAACTAGTCTAAAGTAATACAGTGAGGGAAAAACACTGAGCACTGACAACCTGAGCCCTCATAGTAACAAGTGACTTGCCTAAGGTCACAATCACATTGGGACATGAAATAGCTATGTTGTGACATTTTTTTTTCTTCTTCTGGAGAATGTTGGAGGTGAGTCATTTTCTGTGCTGCTCAGCTCTCTAGAGTCCTTGGGGATACTGATTACCCATTCAGACAGGAAGACACCATTAGGGAGTGTGAGGAAGAAGCTGGGTTCTGCGCTGAATGCCTGAGGGATGCAGACCATGTGGTGTCCATGTAGACAAACATTAAGAAATAATCATAATGCCTGCAAAGATAGTGATAAGAACTAGTAATGTCCAAAGAACTAATGGAATAATGGGAAAAGAGAGAGTGCCAGGGATGATCTTTGGGGTACCTTGACTGAGGGAGTATATTTGAGAGAAAGAGCAGAGGTTGTTTACAGAAGTACAAAGCTATGTTCAAGACAAAGTTGACCATGCTATAGCACTGATTTCATTTGTGAAATCCCATTTCACTTCTGAGGGAAGCAGTTCTTTCTTTGCTTGAGGCTCAGAAGTATTGGAACTCACACCTGAATGTCTACTAATTGCAGTAGTTTAATAAGACAGATGTGGATGCAGTTTCCATTGTTCATACTTATTTCATAACACCACCTTGGCCAACCTTTTAATCTGTCTGAACTGGAGCTCCACTATTTGTGAACTAACATTGAACAAGGCAACTACATGGAAAATGGTTGTCATAATTAAGGAAGGTAGTCAGTGGAAAGTGCCAAACACTTCTTAGTTCTTTGAGGCCTTCTTGAACACTCCATAACTCTTAGGATTCTGAAATTATTCAGAAATTATGCTAGTGAAATTTATACTTGCACTACCCATCAGAGTTGAAAACTGACTTCATCCATTTAATTTCACTTGAAATTAGCAATTAACTTTGGGAAGGAAATACAGATGTCAGATCATCAGATCACTATAGCAGAGTGTAGTGCTGTGTTCTACTGCCTGATGATCTCAATATAAGAAAGTAATTGGTTATGCTGTTTGTATATAGGAGTGAAAAACCAGAAAGTGATTTCTTTATATGCACGTAGAAAATCTAATGAGATACTTTGAGACACTGTGTTCACATAACTGTTGTTATAGTGGAGTGTCATGATTACTCTGTGGTTTTCATCTCTTATCTTGTCTATATATAAAATAAACTTTATAGGTAAATATTTTTATAGAAAAGAATAATTAAGTTAGGATGTTGTACTACTGGCCTTAGTCATGTCCTGGGTGTGTTCCCATATTTCTCTTTAAATAAGAAGGAAGTATTGTTCTATTTGTATAAACCTGCACACCATGAGTGTGCTTCTGTGTATACATGCTCGAAAGTTCCCACAAACATAGCAGCATTGCTTGAAGGGAGGGAAGATGTTGCTACTGCTGATTTCCCGATATTATAATATCTCTGATTTATTACATTGTTGGGATTGGTAAGGGAGTTTGTTTGCTGGAGCCTGCACAAATTTCACGACTCACAAGACTATGAACTGATATCACCTTGTCCTAGTTCTAACTATAAGCCATTTCTGTAGCTCTGCCAATATTTATTTAAAACTCTAAGGCTGAACTGTGCTATCAACACGTTTTTAGAAGGAAGAGCACTTCTATCACCAATTTTCTATAAAATTATACATAAAATACATACAAAACTTTGCAGTGCTTTCACAGCTATATTCTGCTTTAGGATCTATATCATGCCAAACATTAATGACAAGCATTTTTGTGACCTACAGAACATAGGATGGTGTAAATCAAAATAAAAGCTACAACATATTTCCTTTCTTCCTGACTGAAAGGAGCTTTGTAAACAAGAAAAAAAAGACAGTGCAGTCATGTTATTGAAGCCATTCTAGAATGTCAAACAAAAATGGAAGGAACATTTTATTTCTTCCCTTCATGTTTTGGTCACTCTGTTTGCAGTCTTTTGACTTCAGTTACATATTACGTAGGTTTTTGTCGTCTGTCATGTCCTTTTGCTTCCTTTTGCATGTTTCAGTTTGAGTCTCAGAATTTTACTTTGCTGCTAAGGGGTTTGGGCTAGTGATTGCTAGAGACCCATTGTTGACTCTTTCATATGTTCAGTCTTACCTGACTCATGTTCTGTCTCTCTTATTTATATTCATCCTTCTCGGTTATCTTTCCTTCACCTGTTCTCCATTGTCTTTGGTATTCTTTTATATGCCTACAGCAGTTTTTTGTTTGTTTTGTTTTGGTTTGGCATATACATACTTTCCCTCACATTGTCTTCTCCACCCAGCTTTCTCCTTGCTGTGATCCCAGCTTCCAGAGCTGGAAATCCACAGAGAGGACCTAGAGCAAGGGCTGTCTTTACCTTCCCTCTTCCTTGACCTATCTTTAAAGGAATGCTTTGTGTATAAAAATTATGATTTGCTATAATCTCTCAGCCACAGAGTAAGTTTTGCCTTCACTAATAAGTTTGCCTGGCCCTGCAGAGAAAATACAAATTCAGGGAACCTTGGTGGAGAAGTCAGGGTCCCTCTACTTCAGTCAACAAGCACCCAAATCTCATATTAACAAGTCTAATCTAGAAATATTTTCAGGAAATTTCTTATTTATTTTAGAATTATAAGTTTGTACCAAATAAATTATGGCACAATAACTTTTATTTTGGAAAGTCTTTTTTCCTAGACATTACAACTTCTGCACTAAACTGTATCCAGAAAACAAAATGATATATGTGCATCTCTTTAAATCTGAGGTTTTGAAAGCACAAAATAAAATTTTAGATTGCCTAAACATTTCCATTTTCTCCAGATAGAATGTACTTGAGTTCTAAGTGTGTGCCTAGACATTTGTTATTTCCAGTAAACACTGTGAAAAACTTGATGTTTACTGTACATACATACATATTATTCAATCTATGTCCAAACTTCATAAGGAGACTACATACAGTTAGTGTTTAAATATGAATAAAATGGTTAAACTAGAATATTTTACTTTAATAACACTGTCTTTTTCCCACTAAACTTGCTAAAGGGAAAATGGCAAATGAAAATGTGGATGTTAGCATGGCAGATCATCCAAACAGGCCTAAAATGGATTTGTTATTTATAATAATAAACATTCATTGGACTATATTTTTCCATATGACCATAAAATATACTACCAGAAAGGGTGATTTTTTAGCTTCATTTGGTCTTACTGGTAGCTATAAGGCAAACACCAAACTTTTGTCTAAAAATGAAAATTAGAACAGTGAAAACAAGATAATTAAGATGCCAGACCTGGCCCTTAGGGCTATCTTGGTAATCCTGCTATTTATACTGGGTTTTGTCTTAATGTTAAAATGTCTTTTGGGGACAGAATGCATGTACGCCATTAATGGAAGACAATAGAGTCCTACTTTGAGGATGGTACAGAGATCTACTTTCCAGCATTGTGATGTCGGTCTTGACTTTATTGCTATAGTCTCTCAGTCCCTGGGACTCAGATGACTCTAGTTCAAATCAATGGGGGGCGGTATTTTAATCAATCCTAAAACATCTATTTGTTCTACAAGGTGGCTTATATTTCTCTCTCTGATTCAGAATGCACTACATACGCATGAATTTTTTATCCTCAGTCCACTACAGTTCTATGCTGTGCTGCACATATCTCAAGGTTGTTCCATCTCTTGCTCTAGATTTCTCTTCTTTCCATTAATTCTATTGCAGCATTCAAGGATGCACCCTTCCAGTACACATCCCTCCCTTTCAAGAATCATTGTGCAATATATTGAAAAAAATACCGCATTAGCTATTTAATTCTTCAATTCACTGTCTGATATTGATTTTAAATCCATTCTCCTCCAAAAACTACCAACCTTCAAGAACAAGGCCATGGCTAACTCATTCTCATTTTCCTTCAGTGTCTGCAAAATATCCACATTCATTATTTTTTACTGTGTGTGTGTGTGTGTGTGTGTGTACATTATGTGGTTGAGTAGGTGTGTGGTATGGTGTGGTGTGGTGTGGTGTATATGATGTGTAGTGTATGCCTGTGTGCACTTGTTTGCAGAGGCCAGAGATGAACGTCAGTTGTCCATTTATTGCTCATCTCTGTCTATCCTTGAGTTGGTATTTTCAACCCAGACCTGCAAGCCCCAGCTTTATCCAGTCTAGGTACCCTCATAGACAAGGATTCTGGATGTGCATGACCAGCTCTTTGTTGTTGTTGTTGTTGTTGTTTTTCGAGGTAGATCTCACTCTAGCTCAGACTGACCTCGAAATCACTATGTAGTCTCAGGATGGCTTCAAACTCTTGGGGATCCTCCTACCTTTGTGTCCCAAGTGCTCCATGCCCTGCTTTTTAATGTGGATTCGGAGGGAGGGCGGCAAACCTGGTTTTCCCTGGCCTGGGATTCCTTATTTCTTAAGCAGCAAGTGCTCTTAAGTGTTGAGCTTTCTCTGAAGACCTTATGTACATTATTTGACAAAAAATTATGATCAAAACATGTGACTATTCAGAATGATGTGAATATAAGCCCAAGGTCAAGGTGTATTCAGAATTTTCTTTTGTATTAAAAGCTAACACTGAATAATGCAGAGTCATGGCTGCTAACAAGATTATCTACAGTGGATTTCTACATTTCCCTGAAGCTTGACAGATAAACTTCAGTTAGTACTTGACATTAATTCTCAATTAATAAACATTAACAACATATAGACTGGAGGAATTTTTAAACAGTTTCGAGGCATGATTCTGATAATGAAATGGTAAAACTATTATAATGAGACTATTAGGATAGATATGAACTATGTGTCGAGGGCATATTATTGAGGACTTGAATGTGCAAATTATCACAGAGCTAAGGACAAGAGGATTCAGGCAGAAGCTGGCATGTCTTACTACAGCCTAACAAAACGATGAATTCAATATGTGACTTTTACTTGTTTTAAGGTAAAATTATATTATAAAATGGCAGAATTCTGAGTCAGTTATGACAAAATGACACTTTTTTTCCTGTTACCTCATTGATAGACATTTAAGGGGCAATAGAATCTTTATGGCAAAGAGAAGGTAGAACTAGTGAGAGAATTTTAAACAAACTTTAGAAGTCTAATTATAGAACTAGGGACAGGTGTTATGGTGTCTGTAGGTTTCCTTTGCTTGCAATCCTATGTGTGACATGTAGATATCGAACAATGACAGAGAACAAAACAATCTAATTTCATGGTAGAATCTTGCCATGTTGTTTGGGAGAAGAGGTTGCATCCATTTGGAGCAAGTACTGAAATCTTCCAGGGAAGGTTTTGTAGTGAATTTGAAGTACAGGAAACTACAGGTGAGGAACAGTGTGAATGAAGGTGACAGAGAGACACCTGATTTTATTGCAGAACAACGAGGCCTAAACAAGTGATGAACTTAAGGAACAAAGGACCAGAGGTCAGCAAAGCTTTGAGGCCATACCACAGCCCACTTGAGTGTCCTGCAAAGGCTTGTGACAAGGGGCATCAAACATGGAGTCTGAAGAGGGCTCCAGACAAACTTGAACTTTCTTGGTTTCAGGAAGATTTTTATAATAGTGTCAAATAAAATTTTAATTAGGCAGAAGCAAGGGGCAGGAAGAATAGGAAGTAGTGTTTTAAAGTGGTAAGCAACAAAGTAATATGAAAAGGTAGCTTGGAATTCCTTGTCGTTAACTGAAGGAAAGTGTGTGTGTGTGCTTACATGTGTGTGTGCACGCGTGTGCACACGCACGTGAGCACACATGCTGGGGGGGGGAAGATGATGAGCTAGCTTCTAGACTTTTTAGTCTGGAGAGAGAACAAGAGATGATCAGGATGACAGAGAGAGGAGTTTGGGACACATTGATTAAAGCATTTCCCAGGCATTCTTTGGAAAGAAACACACTAAGAGGTAAGGGCTAGCGATGCGTAAAAGAGTAATTATAGGATTCAATAATGTGTGTTTCTGACAGCCAACTAGCTGATTCACTCTATGAGACATTGGACAAGACAGCACATTAATCTGGATTTCTCATTCTTCAATTTTGACTAAGATGTTAATGTTTTTCTTCTCAAAGCATGAGATGATTAATTTTAAGGATTATATTTGCACTGTACGACCCTATTAGAGAAACCAGGATTTTTTGAACTGTATCTTTCTCATGCCCATCTATGAGACGTTCCACATCTTATGTCTTCAGTGAGCTAGGCACATCTTTTCATTTACTGATGCACACTTTATTTCCCGTCAGTTCTTACCTCACAGTACAAATTTTTTGAACTCTTCCACTAATAAAGGATGGTGTTTTTGCTTTATGGATAATTGTAGGGTTGCAGATGTGAGCAATAGAGCTTGATCTGCACCACATTTTTGAAGCAACACAACACCTTAATGTGTTCATGTGCAGAATATACTTACCAATTTCTTTAGCTATATGTCTTTTTTTGCATAAGTGTCACTAAGATATGTAATACCTGATCCCATCAGAACATAAATAATGAGAATTCTTACCCAAATGACAATGACCTGTTTTTCTAAACAGCCAATGGTAAAAATGCCCTAGCCATGTTTTCTAAGAAAACTTCTGTTAATAGCTGACTCCAAGGATAGCTTTAACACACTAAAGTACAACACTGCAATTTAATCAATTGTGATAGTAATTCACTAGCAACCCAAAATAAGCAAGTTAAGACTCTGAAGTGGAAAACAGGAGCCAGAATTATCAAGATGAAGCCCGCTAAGGGTTTGACCCATGCCTCAAATGCCTGCTTAATTCAAGATCACACTGTCATCTCACTTGTTTT
The DNA here is from genome assembly GCA_036365145.1 of Orientallactaga sibirica. Taxonomy (NCBI): domain Eukaryota; kingdom Metazoa; phylum Chordata; class Mammalia; order Rodentia; family Dipodidae; genus Orientallactaga; species Orientallactaga sibirica. The sequence continues at coordinate 62,230,145 of JAEOAD010000001.1, forward strand.
CTAAATTCCCTATTCTACTTTTGATATGACTGTACAGTTTTGCAAAATTTAAATATACAACCATATTTTGTGCACATATGATTCTCTGTGTATGTTTTTATATGTGGGATGTCAGAAGCAACCAAGCATTTTTGAGATGGGTAATAATGTGTAACATGTAAACACCCTGTAATGTTTGCCTGTACTTTATAAAAATTAAAATAATTTTATTCTACATATAAATGCTTTTTTTCTGTTTGTTTTCTCTGCAACTCTACAGATCTTCATAAACAATGAATGGCATGACTCAGTGAGCGGCAAGAAATTTCCAGTCATTAATCCCGCAACTGAAGAGGTCATCTGCCAGGTAGAAGAGGGGGACAAGGTCAGTTTCAAATACCACCTCTGCCACTTTATGCCAACTTTGATGCCCATACTTCCCTAAGTTCACATGCCTCACTGCAAGTTAAAACATGTCATAAATATATGGCTTCTTGGGCTTTGAATACACAGGTGACTTATATATGTATGTGCCTCTAAGTTTAATTTAAAATTATTCTGCTCACTAGCAGGCTTTAAATCTCTGTAATGTCACGTGGAAAGAGATAAAGAAAACTGCGTCATGAACAAATGCTGGGAGATGAAGTCAGCTAACCTGAGAATATCTCCATTCATGGCATCACCTCAGCTAAGTTTAGAATTGCACATTCCAGTTCAGGTACATAGCATTGTCCCAGCTTTATTCTGTTCACAAAACTCAAGGTATTTATGGAGTCACTCAGGCCTGTTCAAAGACAACCTAGGGCTAGAGAGATAGCTTAGTGGTTAAGGCACTTGCCTGCAAAAGCCCAAGGACCAAGGTTTGATTCCCCAGGACCCATGTAAGATAGATGCACGAGGTGGTGCATGCATCTGGAGTTTGTTTGCAGTCTCTGGAGGCCCTTGCGCACCATTTTTCTCTTTCTGTCTGTCTGCCTCTTTGTCTCTTTCTCTCTCCTCTTTCAAAATTTAAACAGAATGGAGTGGGCATCTGCCACTTGCTTTCAGATTTAACTTTTCCTACAGAATAAAGTCGTCACCCCTGCATAAATTATTCACTGTGCTTCTCTCTGACTGAGGGGTAAAGTCTATCCCAAAGTCCTTAATCACATTACTCAGCATTTTTTGTGTGTGGCTTTTCTCCCAGGCTACCTTATCAACCTGAAATTTCTTCTTTTCCCATATCAATGTCCTCCCCAAACATGCTTGCTGCCTGCTCTGTGCCTCTCTGGTTCCCTCAGTGCCGTCATCTGGTACTCTCCCATCACCACCTGCAATGTATGTGTTCATCCTCTCTCACCTTCTCTTCTTCTCATGTAAAATGAGGACAGAGGAAACATTTGGATGGCTAAGTAAAACATAGAAAGCTTTTCCAAATGCCAGACACATAAAGCCTCATGCATTACAGGATTTATATTTATTTCAGCTTCTTAAAACTTCTGGTAGAATTACTGTCTTCTGAGTCATTTTAAACCATTGTGCTTGTCTATATAGGTCTTTCTAAGTTAGTCTACGACCAATGTATTGGATGCATCAAGGAAATATTCTTCTCTTCCAGAAAACTTTTATTGCCATATATATCAGGCAATTGCGAACTTCACCCTAGGAATCATATACTGACCCCATTCTATTTATTTTAATTTTTTATTGACAACTTCCATATATATATATATATGTATATATATATCATGATCATAATACCTTCCCATCACCCTCTCTTTTCTCCCCCCTTGAATATTTTCTTCATTTAAACTAGTCATTCTTCTATTTTGATGTCAACATTTTCTTTCCTCCTATTATGCAGGTCTTGTATAGGTAGCATCAGTCACTGGGAAGTCATGAATACCATGGCCACTTTGTTCCTGAAAGACAGTATTATAAGCTCTCCTCCCCTTCCTTTGACTTTTCCATTCTTTCTTCCCCCTCTGCTGCAATGGGCCCTGAACCTAGGAGCTGGTGATAGAGATGTCTCACTTAGTACTGAACATTCCCCTGTCACTTCTCAGCACTTTGGTGAGTTTTAAATCTCTCCAATGGGCACCGTCATCTGTAAAGAGAAGCTTCCCTAAACAAAAGTGAGAGTAGCAATAATATATGGTTATAAATGTAAGTATTTAGAGGGCAGTTTGTGGCTTAATATATCCATTTATCCAGGGAGTGATGGTAGTTTCCCTGCTATGGATTTTGACCTCCCCAGTCATAGGATTTTGGTTAGGTTTTCAATATCAGGCAGGGATTCCCTCTCATGGAGTGGGCCTGAAGTCCAATCAAAAGTCAGTTGGTTTCCTCCATAGTAGATATGCCAACATGGCACCAATTGATATAGTTGGTTTGAGTGGCCACCTCTAAAGCTTGCAGTGTCCACAGCTGGTTAAAACTATTCATAACCTTTCTCCCCCAACAGGCTGTCTAGGTTTTCCAACGTCCTGACTGCAAGTCAGTAGGGAGGAGATTTCCAGTTCAGCTCTAGCTTGATTTTTCAGTAATCTTGCAGCCCAGGCATGTGGACTCTTTCGCAATAGAGTCTTATCATCTGGTTCTGGTGAAAGACCAAGAGCCTTGGCAATAGCCTATAATGTTTTGGGAGTATCAAGGGCTTTCATGGCCAACAACTCCTTGCTAGAAGATATCTAACCCCTGGCAATGAAATTTTTCTAATAACAATGTTTAGCCTGTGGGAAACATTATTCATCTGCACAGGATACTTGTGCCTAAACTCTCTTTTTAACATACATAATTGTAGCTAATAAAGAAGTATGATATCATGTTTACCAAGACAATAATTCTGAAATTTGCTATGCATCTGAATTTCTCAGAAAGTCCATTAAGGCATAGGTAACATGGCTGGCAAGATTGTCCAGTGGGTAAGCATACTTGTTGCTTAAGCATGAACGTTCAGAGAGAACTGGAGACAGCCTGGATTTTATACCCAGCACCCACATGAAAATCTGGGCATGACCATGTCTGTAACCCTAGTCTTGCAGAATGAAATAAGGGAAGACCAGACAATTGCTGTTGCTTGCTAACCAATACAACAGCTCCAGGTTGAACTAGAGACTCTTTGTTTTGTCTGTTTTTTGTGATTTTTCAAGGTAGGGTCTCACTCCAGCCCAGGCTGACCTGGAATTCATTCTGTAGTCTCAGGGTGGCCTTAAACTCATGGTGATCCTCCTATTATTATTATTTTTAGAGAGAGACACAGAGAGAGACAGAGAGAGAGAGGGAGTGGAACACAGATAGAGATGGGAGCGTCAGCAGCCTCTCAGCTGCTGTGAACAAAATCCAGATGCATGTGCCCCCTTGTGGTCAAGTGTGGCATTGTGCCTTTGAGTCACTTTTCATCTGGCTAAACATGAGACCTGGAGATTGGAACCGCTGGAGATTGGAACTGGTGTTCTTAGGCTTAGGAGGCAGGCACCTTAACCGCTAAGCCATCTCTCCAGTCCTAGAGACTCTTTTTTAAGGAAATATAAAGATGAGTAATAAATGAGGGTACCATATATTAATTATCCTCTGGACTACACACACAGGGCACTCACATATTTATATGTGCATATGCCATACACAACGCACACACACACACACACACACACACACACACACACACTTCCTATATTCCTCTGAAACATGAGATATTACATTGTGTTTAATTTTTCATAAAACATGTTAATATTATTTATGAAAACGTAGGGGATATATTTTGAGAATTGCTGAAGTATGTCTTTCTCATGGGTTTTCTTTTAGTAATATCATAGATTATGTCTTTTATTTAGATCTTCAATTCACATGAGTTAATTTTTTATTTATAGTGAGAGATAGAATAGGAGGTTCATTCTTCTTCTTACATGTCCATTCTTCAATGTAACCTTTATATAAGAGGCTGCCTTTTCTATGTTTTGGGCCTCTGTTGAAATGGTTGCAGATACATGAAGGGGAAAACATGGATTTGGGCAAGTAAAATCTTTGTTATTTGGGAGAGGGGTGCTGGAGAGATGGCACTACTTCCTGCTCTAGCATGAGGGTCTGAGGGAACTTCAAATCACTTGAATTTCAATCTTTAGAACCCACATAAACTGCTAGATGTGGTTACCTATATCTATATCCCCAGTCCCAGAAAGAGGAATGAGGCCAGGGAATAATCGAGGCTTGTAAAAACAGCAAGTCCATGATGTCAGTAAGAGAGCCTGGCTTAAAAAAGGAGCAAGCAGAAGAATGATGGAGTGGGACACCTAGCATTCTGCTCTAGCCACCACAGGCAAGTGCCCTGCCCACAGGCAAGCAAAATTAAGAAATAGAACAAAGTGGATGTTTAGAAACTGTTGACAGTCACCTTCTGAACTGCAAGAAGACCAAACATGGGAGGAGAGATGTTGATCATACACAGCGATGTGCCTGGAACAGCCAGAGCTGAAATCCTACGAGCTACTCCCAGAAAGAAGAGAAAATGTGTTCTAAGACAGCACTCATGAGGCAGAGACAGGACGTTCACTGTGAATTCAAGGCCAGGTTGGGATTACTGAGAGAGTTCCACGTCAGCCTGGTCTAGAGTAAGATCCTCTAAAAAAATGTGTTCTACACATTCAAAGCAAGAAAATGAATGCCTCTAATCAGACTTATAGAGATCCATGCAGTATTGCCTTACCTCAAATGCTCTTCTAGTTGCTTGATCAGCTCTAGCAAGTGTAAGGAGGAAACCACAGCCACACACACTAAAGGCCTACATATGCACATGGCCAACAGCTGACAGATTCCCACTCGTTCTCAACACAGGTATAAGTGACATCCGTAAAGATTACTGTATATCTCTTGGTATTTTGCAATTAGCAAATGGAAAAACAATTCTTTTTCTAATTTATTTTTTATTGACAACTTCCTTAATTGTAGACAATATCCCATGGTACTTCCCTCCCTCCCCCGCTTTCCCTTTGAAACTCCACTCTCCATCACATCCCCTCCCCCTCTCAATCAGTCTCTCTTTTAATTATGATGGTCTTGTGTAGACAGTTTCAGACACTACGAGGTCATGGATATCCAGGCCATTTGGTGTCTGGAGGAGCATGTTCTTGATGCTTCTATTGTAGAGCCTTGCACACACTGCTCTCCCCTAGCTTCCCAGGGGAAAATCTTGGATTGTCCCTGGGATCAGTTCCACAAGGAATGGGCTTCTCTACATCTGGGTTTCAGAGGAAAACTTGTCAGGCAGTCTGGTGACCTTCTAGGAGTTTTGATATTTACCATCATCCTAAGTCATGTAAGGGACAGCTGATGATCACCCAGCAGCCACTAATGTTCTCTCTTCGGACTGACACTTTCTCATCACATAGACAAGACTAGAGATGCTTAACCACATCAAGCTAAGCTTCAGGTCAAGTTCGATGCTAATCTGGTTAGCTGGAGAAATGATACCTCTGACTAAATTGTTGGTTATACAAACTGTTTGCTGCAAGCCAGAGCTTGTTCCCAGCCAGCATAACTATAGCTGTATTCTGTTTTGGAATTCCAATACTTCTGTCTTTTAGGAACTATTGTTCAAACAATGTTACTGAGAAACAAATGAAATGGTAAACTAACACAGCTTAGTGAAAAGTATAATTCAGCTAAATTACATAGAAACAGTAAACCTGATATGCTGGAGGTGACTCATTAGGTAATGAGCCAAATGGTGGGGTTGAAAATGGGCTATATCCTGCCTTGTACAGTATCATAAAGCCACGGAGAGGAGCAAGAACAAATCGTGGTTTCAAAGCACAGCATGGATATGAGTGGAACTGTTTTCATTTCACTTTGGTGGCTCCTTTCAGATCTGTTAACTAATCTTAAAGCATGACCCAACTAGTGATTGGTGGTAATGAAGGAAAATGCCCATGAACATTAGTGCACAGGGAAAGTGTGGAAGAAAGCTGCTCTGACAGCCATTTTCTCCATTGCTGAATGAATTAAATATAAAAATATACATTCTGGGAGAGATGGTTGAAGAATTCAATCCTTCCCTAACTAGGATTCTGGGACATGTGAGAGGCTGGAGAGATTGCTTAGTGGTCAAAAGGCTTGCAGGCAGAGCCTGATAGCCTGGGATTAATACCCCAGTAACCACATAAAACCAGATGCACAAAGTGATACCTGCATCTGGAGTTTGTTTACAGTGTCAAGAATCCCTGGTGCATCCATACTTTCTGGCTTTCTCTGTCTGCTTCATTCTGTTTTAAAAAAATAGTTAAAAATATTTTTTTTTAAAAAAAAAGAGTCATGAGATGTCTTATTATTCAAACTGCCTTCATCATTCAGTATGCAAACACTTCCTTCTAAATAGGGACATTTTCAATGCCATGAGCTATATATATTATTCTAATGGTGGCAAATCTCAGGATTTCCATTTTTATTGTCTGTGTATATGTTTTGTGAGTTTGCATGTGCTTTCGCACATTTGTGTGAATACTTGAACATGTTTGTGGTAATGTACAGGCATGTGTGCATGCATATGTGGAAGCCAGAGGACAACTTCAAGTGTCGTTACACTCAGGACCATCCTCCACTTTTTTTTTTTTTTTAATTATTTTATTTATTTTTGGAGAGAGACAGAGAGAGAGACAGACAGAGAGGGAGAAGGAGACACAGAATGGGCGCGCCAGCAGTCTCAGCTGCTGTGAACGAAATCCAGATGTGTGCGCCCCCTTGTGGGCAAGTGCGGCATTGCGCCCTTGCGTCACTTTGCATCTGGCTAAACGTGGAACCTGGAGATTGGAACCGCTGGAGATTGGAACCAGTGTTCTTAGGCTTAGCAGGCAGGCGCCTTAACCGCTAAGCCATCTCTCCAGCCCCATCCTCCACTTTTTGAGACGGTTTCTCTCATTAGCCCGGAGTTGTCTAGTAGTCTATACTGGCTTGCTAGTGAACCCCAAGGATCTGCATGACTTCCCCTTCCCAGCACTCAGGTTTTATCTAAGTATGTGCAGCTATATGTAGCTTTTTTTAAATGTAAATCCTGGGGATTAAGCTCATTTCCTAGTACATTTAAGGCAAGCTTTTGACAACTGAGTCATCTTACAGGCTGTAGTACATCAGGGTCACATGATAAGTTTATGATAGTTAACGAAACATTTCAATAGTAGATGCCTATTGTAAGCCTGAATAATAAGAAATCTTTCGGCTTATAATAATGTCCTATTATAAACAGTAAATATTCATTGCAAAGGAAACATTATTAGAACATTATTTGTCGAGTATAAAAACTAGATGTGGGGCAAGAGAAGATTGCTTATCAGTTAAGGCGTTTGCCTGCAAAGCCAAAGGGCCCCAATTCTATTCCCTAGGACCCACGTAAGCCAGATGCTCAAGGAGGTGCATGCATCTGGAGTTCATTTGCAGTGGCTGGAGGCCCCAGCATGCCCATCCTCTCTCTCTCTCTCTCCCTGTTTCTCTCAAATAAACTAGATGGAAACTCAGGAATAGAATCAATTTGGTTCTTCTATCTATCTGTGCGTGGGATCTATTCACCTGTAAAACAAAATCTGTGCTGTCAAAATACATTAGTAACTTGTGGTTAAAAAGAATTTGTTGCCAGGCGTGGTGGCCCACACCTTTAATCCCAGCACTTGGGAGGCAGAGGTAGGAGGATCGCCATGAATTCAAGGCCACACTGAGACTACATAGTTAATTCCAAAACAAAAACAAACAAACAAAAAAAGAACTTGTCTTTCTGTCTGAATATTAACAAGCTCTTAACTGGTATCTGACCTCACGCTGGACTTCTGCTGAGGATTGAGATACATTACAATGTTGAGCTGAGTCATATAAAATGTGTAGGATTTTGAAAGTAAAATGGGATGTTGTTAGGACATTGTCATGCTCAAGGAGAGTTCCAGGAGCAATAGGGAAAGGGAAAGATAAGATAGACATAAAAATGAACACAAAGTTTGGACAAATAAGGTGAGGCTATGAAATGTTGAACCTTGAAAACCAAGCAGAGGAGTTTGCCCTGAGCATTGTTGATGAAGGCCCACCCTTGCAAACATAAAAGAGACAATGATGAAATATCTGTAATATATCTGTAAGAAATATCTGTAAGGGAGATTAAGGGAAGCAAAGAGAACTCACTTGGGAGGCTGATGACAATATGGAATAAAAACTGCCCACAACAGTCGAAGGCACTGAAGGTTGAAAGAAGAATTAAAATAGTAGATTGCTGATACTTATTTTAAGTTTGGTGAGACTTGTAGTACTACAGGTGGCTTCATTTACTGATCAGTTATGGTGATGTCAGCCACATAGAAAAGGTAACACATCTATCTAGAGATAACTTGAAGTGAAGAAAAGGAAGTATGTAGGTTACATGCAAATACAGTGTTAATTTTTCGTCTGTGAGTTTAAGGTATAAATGTAACTGGATCCTGGATCTGATTACTTATGTATGTCGAGGGATGACTATGATTTTCACATTTTATCATTTGATGTATTGATGATGCGGTTTTATATCCCTCCCATTTGATTCAATACTTCAAAAAAACAACCTCTTCACTTCTCTGTTCTCACATTTCCACATTGATAAAAAAAGATACTAAAAATGGAGCATATATGAATTCCTTAGCAAGATCAATGGAGAGCTGAATGCCTCAAAATTTACACAGCTACTAAGGAGAAATCAGAATTCAAAACTCTTTTATGAGCCGGGCATGGTGCACGCCTTTAATCGCAGCACTCGGAAGGCAGAGGTAGGAGGATCGCTGTGAGTTCGAGGCCACCCTGAGACTACATAGTGAATTCCAGGTCAGCCTGAGCTAGATTGAGACCCTACTTCAGAAAAGCAAAGAACAAAAAAATTTTTATGTTTCATAAAGAAAAGTTGACGGCCTTGACTCAGTTTTTACCTCCCCTCAAATGATTGCATGTAAGGTGTAGGAAGAGGAGGGCTATAACCCATAAGACTGTAAGAATACATGTACTTAATTTGCTTTCTGAAGGTATTATTTTCACATGGCAGGGTTACTTGTCATGAAGTAAGTTCGCACCGAGCCTTGGGGAGGCCACAAAGCTTGAGGCAGCCCATATTTGGTGAAAGCTAATAAGAGAGCACAGAGCAAAAAGGCCTCTCTGGAAGCCATGCCCCCCTACCAGGTCTGTTCAGACACAGAGCTGCATATGCATCATAAACTACACTATCCGTAGACCATTTGTGCACTCATGCATCCTTGTGGTTTGTTTTTTCCCAGCAGTGATCTCTTAATTAGCAAAGGTCATGTGACATAAAACAATGGCCAAATATAAGTCATTATTTGACTTACCAAATGTCCTAGGTATGCAGAGCATATATATTTCTCAGGAAAGCAAGCCATAAATGAATATATTTTATGCATACACTCATCTTTCTCTGAAAAGTTTGACATGAGTGTGATGTGTCTGCTTGTAGTTACCAAATATTATCACTTGCTCAGACCAGACTGTGCCTTCCTATCCAGTTCATAAATACAAGTAGACAGGCTCTATTTAAAATACACTCCACTAGCTTTAGATTATTCACCTTAGAACAATCTCCTCTTACTCTGTTTCTCTCTCTTTACAACAGTTTCTATATCTATAAAATAAGGAAGATTCATTCCATAATATCATTGAGAGTGAAATCAGTCAACATGTGTAAAGTTATTAGAACATTACTATAAGAGGCATAAATATTCATATTCATATTAAAATAGGGTAAACTACAAAGTGTTAAAATACTTCTAGGAATTCATCCATTTGACAGATTTGTGGAGCTCATTCTAAGACTATTACTGCAAATGTAGTGGAAAGTATAGAAAATGCAAGACTTGGGACTAATGGAATCATAGCTACTATTTTTGAGGAGCTGTAGTCTATTTCATATGGGTATACCTATTGGATTTACTCATCTAGTATGATGAACATATGGAATTGAACTCCTGATGACTTTCAGGCAGATGTGGATAAAGCTGTGAAGGCTGCAAGACAGGCTTTCCAGATTGGCTCCCCATGGCGCACCATGGATGCTTCAGAGAGGGGACGTCTACTCTACAAGCTTGCTGAGCTAATTGAGAGAGATCGTCTGCTACTGGCCGTGAGTATTAACCAATGGGAAGCATAGTGAGAGCTCTCAGCAGCCCTCGATGTTTGAATTGGCAAGTCAACTTGGCTTCAGTGATCGCCATTCACACAAATATCCTTCCTTTAGTCCAGAACTTCTCAGAGCCATCTACAAGGTCAGACATTCCTACACTGATATCCTAGATTACTCAAACTTCCTGACTGAAATATGTTAGCAGGAAATTCATTAACTGTGTGAAACATGCTAAGAATGTTTCTCTAAAATAAATTTTACTTAGCACTAGCCTTACTCACCTAAATATTTAAAAGTGGCTATTTTTCCTGACACTGGTCTGTTCACAATGTTCATAATTTCGGGAGATCACTTTTAATTTTCACAGAAGAAAAAGAATAAGGAAATTGAATCTACTTATTTACATCTCTATCAAAATTATTTTTATGTTTACTAGTTTTACTTTTTAAATTTTAGTAGGTAGATAAATGTCAATATGAAACATAGGCAGGAAAAGACATCTTGGATTCTCAGTCAGAATTTTCAGTAAAGCCAGCTTGACGCAAACTAGAACTCATTAGAGTCCAGAATATATTATTACCTTTAGAATCTTAAGGTGACAATAGCAGAGCATTCATGTTATTAAAAATATTGGCAACTGGGCTGGAGAGATGGCTTAGCGGTTAAGGCACCTGCCTGCTAAGCCTAAGAACGCTGGTTCCAATCTCCAGTGGTTCCAATCTCCAGGTCCAACGTTTAGCCAGATGCAAAGTGACGCAAGGGCACAATGCTGCACTTGCCCATGAGGGGGCGCACACATCTGGATTTTGTTCACAGCAGCTGAGAGACTGCTGGTGCACCCATCCCTATCTGTCTTCCTCTCCCTCTCTGTTTCTCTCTGTGTCTCTCTCCAAAAATAAATAAAATAATTAAAAAAATTTTAAATATTGGCAATTATAGTTAAAGGGTCATATATTATTCAATGATTCCACATAACTGAAAATTTGAAAGCTGTGTGCAATAAAACTGCACTAAGGCAAATGTCCTATAGGAAGAAAACAGACTTTCCAAAATACCTTGTTTCATTTGCTTTGTTGAATTAACTGTCTGTATCAGCATGAGAGCCCATGAGATAAAAGCACAGGTGTACAAAATCCACATGTACTTATTTTTTGAGGTAATGGGCAGTATGACACCAAGATAGAACAGTTTAGCAGTTAATCACCAATCCATTCTGTCAGGCAATCATCCAATAGGATGTAAGATGCCAAAGAGCTTCTTAAACTCTGCATAAAAAGTGAAGGAAGAGAAACTAGAAAATGTCAAAATTTACAATCTGACTATTGAAATAATTATGGCAATAGTACCCAAACCAGAAGGTCATTTGATATTGAAAATTGTGTGAAGAACACCCATTGATTATAGATGGAGGTGTTAAGTTTGTGTGAATAAATTATATCTAGCTGAAATAAAAAAATTAAGAATGATGTTGAGGCATCATTGACAATTGCAAGCACTGAGCTGATCACAGGTGGGACTTGTTAGAAGTCTGGTCTTACTAAGGAGACTAAGTACCTTCTTACCTCAAAGAAGTCCACATAAAACTGGAACTAAATCTTAAAACTTTGACTAGCTGGAAGGGACTTAGCATGTGTCAGAAAACACTAAGATGACCAGAATTTCACTATCCTACCAGCAACTTTGTATGTGACCACAAATGAGTCATTTGAAATAATTCTCAAGTTTAAACAAAATAATTTAAGATTTCTTCTTTTAAAGTTCTCTAATACATAAAATTTATCTAGTGTTAAAATTTTAACTATATCATTTTAATTATTTCATTAGATGTTTTTCATCTAAATGTTTGGTGGATTTTTAGATTTTTGGAAAAAATTGCTTAATTTTTCAGACAATGGAGTCAATTAATGCTGGAAAACTATTTGCTAATGCATACTTGATGGACTTAGGAGGCTGCATAAAGGCATTACAGTACTGTGCAGGCTGGGCTGACAAGATCCATGGTCAAACAATACCAAGTGGTAAGTATCCTGGAGAAGACACCAGAATGGGGGTAAAATAAGGCCATTATTACACAGCTGTATCCTTACAAACATTCCATTTTAAAGAAGTCATGTAAATAAGGTCAAATTATTTCTTGCCTAATGCTGTATCAACACAATTCTGATCTTAAAGTTTTACGAATCTGCAAATGTTTCTTTTGAGTTTCTTCATCACAAACATGCAGAAGGTAACAGTATGGGTAAGTAAGAACATTCTCCTAGACTCCATTATTAATTTCACACAAGTGTCTAAGGGCTTTTCAAAGCTGGCTTTGAAATTGTTTGAGCTTTATTACCATAATAACATATGGACCCTTATTATTATATGAATCTACACATTGTAGTAGATGCAGGTATGCTTATCTGTGCTTGATCACACTGAGACCAGACTAACTCAAGAAATTAATTCATACTGATCTGTTTAAAATAGCTACAAAGCCAGTTAAGACTATGTTTATAGGTCAAGATTATTTGTGTGTGTGTGTGTCTGTGTGTGTCTGTGTGTATTTGTGTCTATATACATAGTTTAGTGAGATATTCATATAACAGAATAAACATATGGCAAATATTTATATATGACAGAAGAATCTACTTGGAAAAGAGCAAGGACAGAATTTTACTCATATAAATGCAATTACTTTAGTAATATTCATAACCCACTTCTTGGACTGGTCCTAATGGGCATTCCCAATGTAAATGGAACATTCAACTTAAAAAATAAGAATGGGTCAACAGATGGGAAGTGTGGCTGTTCTATAGCTGGGTTACTTCACCCTCACTTAACATGAAAAAGACATTTACATACCTACTAACTTTGAGAAGGAACACTATCACTACGATAGTCAACAGACTCCTATGGAGTCCACATCAAACTGAGGCACATGATTAAGTCATGTTCCAATGCAAACTAAATTTCTTTCAGCTTGAACACTGTTTTCATAGATTGAGATATTCCCTTTTTGCTTGATAGACAAAAGGAAAATATTTTTGGGGGGGGGGAGAGACAGAGAGAGGGAGAGGAAGACAGATAGAGATGGGCATGCAGGCAGCCTCTCAGCTGCTGAGAATGAAATCCAGATGTGTGCACCCCTTGTAGTCAAGTGTAGCATTGTGCCCTTGCATCACTGCATCTGGCTAAACGTGGGACCTGGAGATTGGAACCACTGGAGATTGGAATCAGCGTTCTTAGTCTTAGGAGGCAGGCACCTTAACTGCTAAGCCATCTCTCCAGCCCAGGAAAATAATTTTTAGCAAGTCAGTAGAAAGGTATTTTGCTTCAAGAGAGACACTTAACTATTTTTCAAATAATATTGCCCTTTTAAACAATTAAACTACTGAGAGAGAGAATTTGAGCTGTTGGAAACACAGTTTAACATGTCTTCTCTCTGAGAGATGACCCTGCCTTCTTTCTAACTACTTTCTGTGAAATTTTGAGGATAAGGATGATGAAGAAAAATTGCCCTTCTACATGATGAGAGATGGAGTTAATTATCTTTCAAAACTGTTCCATACTGAACCTTGAATTTCACTTGACTTGGTTCTTTCTTTTCATTCTGGATTACTATTTGAAGGCTCAAGTTTTTTATTTTGAAAAGTTATAGATATGAACTTTCCCCTTATTAATTACAACACAGCATCCTCTCACATCAACTTCAACCCCCCTCTCTGTGATTACACAATATGCATCTTTAGCAGAGTGATGTGTGGTTTATTTTACAGATGGAAACCTTTTCACTTATACAAGACATGAACCTATCGGTGTATGTGGCCAGATCATTCCTGTAAGTTTTTCTCTTACATGAACCACAGTGGGGCGGGGATGGAAGAAGGAATCTTCAAGTCCATTGGTGATAAAACTTGTGAAAACTTCTATAGCATACACAAATGTTTATACAGTGATGAAATGTGAAGTAAATTGGTTGAATTTGGTCTTCCTGTGAAGAACTTCTTAGATGTGAATTAGTCTAGAAATTCATCCACATCCTGACTTATCTCCTGAGGGTGTTTCATTTTCATGACACCAAGTCTTGGGCTTTTACTCCATGGGTTGCTTTCTGAATATTGTACTGTGTTTTCTAAACTTATAACAGTGTTCACCATGGCTCATCTGCAGTGGGAAACCATTGATGTATAGTCTAGCTTATCCAACTGTTTGACAATACTTTTCTTTCCTGTTTAAAGATACTTCTCATGGACAATAGCAGCAATAATAGTGTTCAAATTCTTAAAGATGTCTCTTAATTAAAATGGAAAAAAATATCCAAGACCTTCTGAACACTGCATGGCATGCATTTTACCTTGAAATAAGATCTGATACTCCAAATTCCAATACAATAAATGTGTTTTTGAATGGAAAACCTAAGAATTCTTTTTATGCCTGACATATAGGATGCTGGCCAAACATAGCTGGCATACTTGAAAAGGCTAAGCAGAAACATAGGGCTATATCTTGAGAGTTTTAGATGAAAGAATGACAGAGACATTTCTCTTGTTTTCACTTCAGAGACTGAGTAGTAACATTGTCGACATTCTAATGAAACTCTTCATCAGTTCAAAGCTGGAAAAGAAAACATGCATTACTCTAACCCAAAGGATCATGCCTTTCTCTACTTCCCCAATGCTAGGAATTAGATGCTGGGAATTCAAACTCAGATTTTCATGTTTGAGCACCAAGCATTTTACTAACTGACCCATGTTCCAGGCTTTGACTTCTTAAGCATAGATACCTTACCTTAAACTTAATTATATACATGCAGTGATTTCTTTTTCCTTGTAGAATAATAATCCAAAGTAACCACATTTGATTAAATTTGAGTGATTTGTTTCTATTCCTTTCTCCTATAAGATTTACTTAGAGCTTTTATCATTTATACTTGGATGATTACACAACATTGAACAATTTTTATTCAACACATACCAGGAAGGCAGGTTGTAGTGAAGAAGTTACATGAGTAAGTGTGGCTTTGAACAATGCAAAGATTACATTGTCATTTTTGTTTGTTTCTAGTGGAATTTCCCATTGGTTATGTTGATCTGGAAGATAGCGCCTGCCCTTAGCTGTGGAAACACAGTGATTGTCAAGCCAGCAGAGCAAACTCCTCTCACTGCTCTTCATGTGGCATCTCTAATCAAAGAGGTAAGGTTCCTAAGTGCAAACATGAAAGAGAATGAAGAGTCCTAACTCACCACAGGAGGCTCTCCTTTAGTGCTGCTAGGAGTACATGGTATGCAAATGGGTCCTGTGCAGTGATGGAGAAGCAAGCAGTTGGGTTGCTGGCTGGAATTTCTGTCAGTCAGCACAAATGTTCACTCAAATGCAAATAGGAAGCCAGGCTGAAAGGCCTAGAGGCAGTTACCCTGCAACCAATTATTTCTTTTGTCCAACTCTCATGACCATAAATTCATGGTGAAATAAATACAGCACTCTTTCAAATGTTCAAATGTTAAACTGGTTTGTATCTGCCTGGTTTATAACTGACCTGGTTTCATCGGTAAATTTATTTAAACTTGAAGTTTTATGTGTAATCTTCCTAAAAGCTGGAGGTCCATGTGCCAAGAAGCTAACTTATAACATTAGGTGATGTTATTGTAAATACACATATCCAGGAATGAGTATGATTATACTTACTTTTCTGCATTTGCTCTGTATTTCCTTTCTTCTTCAAAGTGAAAAAAAAACACATGAAAGTTAATTTTCAGATATCTAAATAAGTGAATGAATTTTTTACATGAAAAACTTTATTTGACTCTGTCCTTAACATTTTATAGAACCTCATAATGAGGTACTAATAACTAGAAGCTAGAATTTATGAAATTGGACCCAATGTCATAAAAAAATTCATGTCAAAATATAATAGCCAAAAGAGATGTTAAAATGAGGCATTTGATACAAATACCATAAAATGTTATGGGTAGATAAGTTGCCTCCTATTTGGATTCATAAACTGGGACCAGACCAGTCTGGGGATTTCTTCCTGATATCCAAATAATTAAATAATGTCCATAGGGATTTGCAACTCAGCCATTATGTCATGAGAAATCAACAGCTTCAAACTGAAAATGTTATCTCTTTAGCTTCTTAGTTGCTGATGGGATAATAGATATATTGTTTTCTTTCTGTATACATAATTTACTATATACATCTATTAGTTTCTAAGTTACCATCATGAAATTTGACATAGTTGGAACAATGATCCAATGATAACCAACTACCTTAGAAAAAAGTGTCCCTCAATAATATAGCTTAGATATTTCTTTTATATTGGTTAAGAAGTCAATATAATAATAATAATAAAGATAATAAATCCACTGAAGCAAAATTTTCTAGGTAGAGCAACTCAGAAATTTAGCACAAAGAAACAGACACAATAACACACTCTACTGTTTCTGTAATTAGAGTATGAATTCTGTTTTCACTTCTTCTTACCTTTTAGGCAGGGTTTCCTCCTGGCGTGGTGAACATTGTTCCTGGTTATGGGCCAACTGCAGGGGCAGCCATCTCTTCTCACATGGACATAGACAAAGTGGCCTTCACAGGATCAACAGAGGTAGGATCATTCTCTAAGGCCAACAGTTAAGAACACCTTCAGAAATAACCATTACAAATACAAAAATTATAATATATTCATTTACCATCTCTTAGGGGGAAAAAAATACGCTAAGCCTGTCATATGGTTGGTAGAGCATATGATAGAACTATAAACTATGCCACAGTGATTTATATGAATGAATAGAATTATAGCCTGTTGATTACAAAAATTAAATAGTGAAAGACTCGTTCTTAGCTCCTTATTTAGGACTCTGACTTCCCAGTATAATCTGGAAAGTAGCCAAAAATTCAGCTTCCTTTCATGTTTCTGATGACCTAGGCTAAATATTTTGTGTTTCTGCCTCACACTGGGATAGACAAAACGTTAAAAACCTGGACCAAAGTAAACATGAGCAGTGCAAAGATAAGAAACAGAAGAAAGAAAAAGAAAAAGGGAGACGCACTGAAGGTCTAATTCTGAAGAGTGAATGACTTTCTTTTATAAGCAAAAGAAAATGTCACAAGTCTTCTGTGTAGGCTTTAACATTATTAACTTTTGGCGAAGAGGATAACTCATGCCTCATCAGCACAACAAGTGAAAAGTGAGCATGACTGCCTCTTATAAAGCTGCCAACTGAGCAGGTAGGATAAGCTGGCCATCAGATGCAGGCAAAGTGCTGCAAAGGGTCTCAGGAGAAGGAATGCCAATTCACAGGTGGGTCCTTGAATTCGCTTGACCTTTGGAGGAGTAGTTTCTATTTTAAGGAACCAGTTTAATCTTATTTTATAACCAAATTTTAATTCCAGTAGGCACTACAACATATATTTTTACTTACACAAAAATTGTAATGATAAGATATTAATTTCTATTTTTCTTGACCTTTTCAAACATCGTTTTTCTTTGTTTTCCATAGACAGAATAGAACCAGATTGTATTCTTCCAATCCATAAATGAGGCAGGGAAAAAGCCAATCCTGTATTTAGGATTTCCTGTGTACATACCAATTGAGAATGCCCAAGTCATGATCACTGTAAAACTGGAGAAGCTACTGGTTGTATAATCACAGAGAAGGTAGAGGAAGGCAGGCATAAGCTCCTTGCCTTCTCCAATAGACTGTAAGTGTATTGCTGTGTCTATATGATAAGCCATGACTCCAGTTGGTACCAGGAACTGCTGTTTCCTGAACCGAGTGCAGTGTTAGTGCCTTTATCCATTGGACCATCTCTCTGTGATGAGCACAGAAAATTCTGAATCATCATAAATAAAAATGGATTTAATAAGTTTGCTTTTATTGACTTAAAATGTAGATTAGTATAGATTAGTATATAGTATTATGAAACCTTAAACAAAATGCAAACAACAGATTTTTGGTCTACCCTCTAATTCACTGTAGCAGTTTGTTCATGATCCATATAAAATTTTAAATTACCTGTTTGTTCTGATTAAATAGAAACTGTTTAGTATGATACAATAGGAAGAGAAACCCAGAAAAATAAAAGCAGTAAAATAAAATGATTATCTCCAAAATAGAAAGGGCAGGACCATTTCACTGGATTATGGTGTAAATGCATTCACAATGAAGAATAAATAATTATAAAACGTCGAATTTTGAGAAAAAAAAACAATAACAGAAAACAATCTTGGAGCTGGGGAGATGGCTCAGTGGATAAAGTACAGGCTGCAAAAGCATAGGTGTCTGAATTCAGATTCTTAAAACCCATGTAAAGCCAGGCACTGTTGTGTTTGTCTATAGTCCCAGAGCACCTACAGCAAGATGGGAAGCAGAATCAGGAAGCCCCTGGAAACTGGAAGTCTGGCTAGCTAGGGGAACATAGCAGAGACAACAAGAGAACTACCCAAAAATAAGGTTCAAGGGGAGACAGATACCCGATGTTGTCCTTTACCTCCATATGTGTCATTGCTCATCTTTGCCCATACTCAAACACATGAAGACTCACACATGTGTGCAATAACACTCCCCCTGAACACACACCAAAGGATTAAACAATGGAATGGTTCAAAAATGATGGAAACAGATCATAAAAGAAAATACAGGGCTGGAGAGATGGCTTAGGGGTTAAGACGCCTGCCTCCTAAGCCTAAGCACACTGGTTCCAATCTCCAGCAGTTCCAATCTCCAGGTCCCACGTTTAGCCAGATGCAAAGTGACGCAAGGGCGCAATGCCACACTTGACCACAAGGGGGCAGACACATCTGGATTTCGTTTGCAGCAGCTGAGACACTGCTGGCGTGCCCATCTCTGTCTTCCTCTTCCTCTCTGTCTATCTCTCTCTCTCTCTCTCTCTCTCTGTCTCTGTGTCTCTCTCCAAAAAAAAAAAAATAAACAAAAATAAAAATAAAGGAAATACAATGAAAGCACTGTCATTGTCTGCAAAGAAGGAACTAACCTTAAAGAAGAAGACAGAATGGTAGGATTCCAGCAATCCACAGTCACAGCACAGAACATGGATCCAATTTCTTCCTTCTAACTCTGCTGCACATAGCTGCATGTTTTGGAGAAGTGGAATAGTCAGAGAAAAAGTAAGGGGCAATAATCAATCTATCAATAGTTAAATAAGCCTACTGTGATAAATTTTATGAAGTAGTAAACAATGATAAAACACTATCACAGTTACCAAGGAGGTGACAGCCTGTCTGGACAATTTATACAGATAGAAATTGCTCAATTTAAGACTGACTCCAGAAGAGTTTTTCCTCATGTGGTTCTTTGAGTGAACAGGAGAAGAAAGTCATGTCTACCTAGAATCATCAGTGAAGGACTCAAGGGGATGTGAGATCAGAGCTGGGACCAAATGTGAGCAGGAGTTGGAGGCAGTCCAGGTTGGGGAAGGTATAGAATAAAGAAAGAAAGTTGAGTATAGGAGGGGGATAGAATGCTAATTTGACTGGGCAGAGTTCTCTGAATGTCAATAGAGGGATAAGTTGTCATTGGGAAATGAGGTCTGTCAATATACAGATGAAGTTCTGATGAAAATGCCAAATGACCTCCCATCCTTCTCTCACAATTGAAGCATTAGCTCTCCTACCCATGAGCCCTTTCTGATTTGTCACATGTCTTCATACTTTGTTGGGGGCTTTTTAGATTTGATGATGGAAAATCTTGAAAAATACATTTTACTAATTCTTCCAAATAATTTGGATGTGGCATAAACATCGTACACATTGAAGATTTTCAATGAATTTGTTTCATCCTGCAAGCTGTCTGATCCTCCTCCTTCACAATGTTCCATTGCAGGTCGGCAAGCTAATCAAAGAGGCTGCTGGGAAAAGCAATCTGAAGAGGGTCACCCTGGAGCTGGGGGGAAAGAGCCCTTGCATTGTGTTTGCTGATGCAGACTGTGAGTACACGTCTCTTTGCCAACTTGTCTTCTTCTTCCTTTCTGATGACTGATTGTACACACAGAACTTGAATCTTGCAATGGCTTCAACATACCAGGAACTGACAAGGGTCCTTAATGACTCTAGAAATACTTTAATATTGCCCTAACATTTAGCATATAGATAACTTAGCACAGATAGAAATTTTTCCTGGGTTGGAATAGAATGCTACTTCTTAATAAAACCCTGAGGTGACATCAACAGTTTACATTTAGGAGTCAGGGTCCAACGTGTATAATTCCTTATTTCTTTTTGCAATGAGCACAATGAGATACATCAGACCTGCAAAGTCAAGGCCAGCCTGGAGACAGCAGCTTCCTCTTTGCCATCTCTCTCACTCTCAGTCATCTACTCCTGAGGACATGGCCAGATGGAAATTAAAACCACTTCAATAGTTTCTAATTTGCTAATAAAATGTAGTGAACTTAACAAATACTAAATTTGTAGTATCAAATAAAATGCTAAGATTACTTACTAAATTAGGAGTTAACTAGCTGGAGTAAATGGTCAAGAGTTCTTTTATTTCTTAGAACAGTTGACTTATTGGTATGAGTCTATAAACTCCATTGGTTCATAGAATTTGCCATTGTTTATGATATGATCTTACTGGTAATTTTTTAGAACTTACTACCTTGTTAAACAGTCTACAAACAGGACATGATTTCTAATTTACCAAACCTGTCTATAAACTGCACACAGTATAACTTAAACAGCTATGACTAGCTCAAGGATTCACACTTAATTTCTGTAATTTTGGATTGAATTTTCAGCACTTAAAATATTAAAATACAGTGATTTTTTTTTTCTTGTTTACATTCAAGAAAATCCTAATAAAAACATTTAGGCACACTACAATCTAAACTGAGTTGCTATACATATGTATAGGCATAAATGAAATAATATGAAATATGATTTGGATAGATAAGAATTTGAAAAGTGCCTTTTCTCAAATAAGATTCATCAGGTGAATGAAGGATTCTGAATATCAGAGGTTTTTTTTAAAAGAATTTTTAGTTGTTTATTAGAAAGATAACTTCTCCTATTGATCATAGTATTTAAGAATGTTTTGAAATGATTTCTGGCAATAAATAATTCAGATATTTTTGTCATGTAGCCAAGTTATGAGGCTTAAATGAAACATTCACAATTATATAAGTAAAACTGTAATTATTTGTAATGATATTTGACATTATGAACAAATTTCTGAATTAAAGTTGTAACAATGGGCACCATCCTCTTAGATCCTCTATGTTGTTATTATTTTCATAGTAAATAAGGTTTTCCAAAGAGTAATTTCTCATCTCAATTTATTTATTTATTTATTTTGTTTTTTTTTAGGTAGAGTCTCACTCTAGCTCGGGCTCACTTGGAGTTCACTATGTAGTCTTAGGGTGCCCTCGAACTCACGGTGATCCTCCTACCTCTGCCTCCCAAGTGCTGGGATTAAAGGCGTGCACTACCATGTCCAGCTTCAACTAGCTTTTAAAGGGTAGAGTATATTTAGTTGTTGCCCTGAAATTTTGTGATTTTTCTGTATCACCAATTTGTCTCTGAGAAATGCATATATGTTATATATGTTCCAAGTCATTAAAAAATGTTTATTGGGGCTGGAGAGATGGCTTAGCGGTTAAGGCCCCTGCCTGCTAAGCCTAAGAACTGGGTTCCAATCTCCAGGTCCCACGTTTAGCCAGATGCAAAGTGACGCAGGGGTGCAATGTCCCACTTGATCACAAAGGGGCACACACATATGGATTTTGTTCACAGCAGCTGAGAGACTGCTGGGTCGCCCATTTCTGTCTGTCTCCCTCTCCCTCTCTGTCTGTCTCTCTCTGTGTCTCTCTCCAAAAATAAATAAAATAAAAAAAAATTTAAAGTTTATTGTTGGGCTGGGAATGATAGCACATGCCTTTAAACCCAAGCACTTGGGAGGCAGTGGTAGGAGGATCACTATGAGTTTGAGGCCAGCCTAAGGCTATAGAGTAAGTTCCAGGTCAGCATGGGATAAAGTGAGACCCTACCTCAAAGAAACACAGCATTTTTTTTTTTTTTTTTGACATGTTTCCTCTGCAGTGGACAGTGCCATTGAATTTGCACACCAAGGGCTGTTCTACCACCAGGGCCAGTGCTGTGTAGCTGCATCCAGGCTTTTTGTGGAAGAATCCATTTATGATGAGTTTGTGCGAAGGAGTGTTCAGAGGGCTCAGAAGTATGTTCTTGGAAATCCTCTGGCCTCAGGAATAAATCAAGGCCCTCAGGTGAGGATACAGTACAAAGAAAAATCAATCTGACAGAAGAGTAAAAAGTCCTTTTTACGCCCAATGTGCTGTGCATATTTCCTCACTTTCTAAATATGTACAATTCTAGCTACATAAATATAAAACACTTTTGCAGATTATAGATAGACTGATTGATAAATGAAAAGTGGAAACTATTTGAAATACTTAACATAGGACATTGTCAAGATTTTCTTTCACCAACGAATCTTTGTAATTCAATCATAGCCTCAAAAAATGAGTTGCAATGCTTTATTATTTCTTAAATGAATAAGATAAACTAGGTTTATAAAAGTGTTAATCATAGGATACTAAAGTAAGTAATCCAGTGATCTATCTAATATATAGCTTGAATATGTATAAATCAATAGGTGTTCATCACAGGTTGCACTGATAAGTAGGCTAAGCGGGTGGACTGGGTCATTGCGAAGCAAAGGTTGAGAAGCCCCTGGCATATTCACTGGATCTGCACTGAAACCCACCATTCATCCTCATGGCTCCATTGGGTCTCCATGCAGGCATCCAGAAAACCTGCTTCACGAGACCCTGTTGCAAACTCAATGACCCTCTCTTTCCTGAGTTTCTTATAGTCCACAATACCAGGTGGGGTGCCAATTTTTTTAGTCCAGGGGGCAATAAAGCAGTCTTTGAAGAACAGGACATTCCTTGAGCATTCAGGCCCCTTCAAAAGAGTCTACATTCTTTCTGTTGCCCCACCGCAGGTCATCTGGCCCAATCTGAAAGATTGTAATCTCTCATACAATCACAGCTGAACAGGCAGCAGTTTTGGCCTAAAGATTTCTTTCTGTGCCATATCCCTCTTCTCATACCAGTCTATTTCTACACAACGCAACCCTGCACAACTTCTCAGAACATGGCCATAACAGCAAGCCTCTCAAACAAACTACTTCTAGCCCAGTCCAGACAAAAGCTCTTTCTCACCCTTACAAACCAAACCTCACAGTCCATAGCCATTACTGCATTTGGGTCTTTCAACTCTGACCAGAATAGTCCATCAAGCTGTACTTATAGCATTGCAAGGCCTCTCTTAGGCCAAGGTTTCAAATCTTTTCACATTCCTCTTGAAGATCAGCTCCAAAAGGCAAAAGCCACACAGTTAGGTGTCTAACAGCAACATTACATAATTGTTGCAGTCAGGTTTGCATTTCTGGTAGAAATCATCCAACCAAGAGCATCTTGTAGGAAAAAAGAGGTTTATTTTGGCTTACAGGCTTGAGAGGAAGCTCCATGATGTCAGGGAAAATGATGGCATGAGCAGAGGGTAAACATCACTTCCTGGCCAACATCAGGAGGACAACCACAACAGGAGAGTGTGCCAAACACTGGCATGGGGACACTGGGTATAATACCTATAAGTCTGCCCCCAACAATACAGCACCTCCAGGCAGTTTTAATTTCCATTTGTCATCAGCTGGGGAAACTAGCATTCAGAATATCTAACTTTATGGGGGACACCTGAATCAAATCACCACAGATAATATTTCATAAAATTACCTCTGAGACAAGGAGCTATCTGATAGTAGAGGTGCCGGCTTCATCCAAACATTATGAAATAGGGTCTGGGGGTGATGAGGAAAGCAAAGCTCATCCTTGATCAGTTGGAAGCATTTTGAGGAAAATTTGTATTTAGCTAGGTCAAAATTTTAAGTTCCTAAGCATAGTTGCAATTTTCTGCTGCCATTCCATCCTCTAGCTGGTTGTCCCTCTGTCTTTCCAGTGCATTTGAATTTCCTTGCCATTGCAAAGGTTTAGAAAGGTGCCCAAGAACCATATGTTATTACTACCAGCTGAAATCAGAGCTGCTCACTGTAGACACCATTGTCCACAGGAAGACACTGAAATATACAGTCTTGTCATTGATTATATAGAATTCCTAGCAGCACATATGCAGGGACTGGATTGTCACTGGATACATACTCTGGCCACAGATTAAGAAATCTTATTATTAGGAAAATATATCTTGAAATAATAACTGAAAATATTGGGCTTGAGAGATGGCTTAGCAATTAAGGTACCTGCCTGTGAAGTCTAAGGACCCTAGTTTGATTCCCCAGGCCCCACATAAGCCAGATGAACCTGATGATGCATGCATCTGGAGTTCATTTAGAGTGGCTAGAGGTCCTGGCCTGCCCATTCTCTCTCTGTCTCTCTCTCCCTCTTTTTCTATTAAGTAAATAAATAAAATATTTTAAAAAACAACTGAAAATATAATGATTTTGAGGTCATACATTCTAGTACCTTGGAATAGGCCAGAAAAGCTTTACATGGAGTAACATGGATCCTTGACATTCAATGACACCGGAATGCATTAATTGGGAAAATCCATCTAAGACTAACATTTAGTCTGGTTGTATTATCCAGTACAGTAGGTAGTAATGTAAATATTTCTTCCTTTAAGCAATGGTACAGCATTCTTAAATGCCTGCAAGTGAAGGGATTTTCTCTCAGTAATGCCCTCTTGAGCCTCTGCCAGCCATTTGGAGACAACACTAGACCTAATACCAGTACCCTAGTATTCTGAAGACCTCATTCACAGTGTACTTTCTTTATCAGTTTTATATATATATATTTTTCCTTTTCCCATGATGTTTTACAACTAGATTGACAAGGAACAACATGACAGAATACTTGGACTCATCGAGAGTGGAAAGAAAGAAGGGGCCAAACTGGAGTGTGGTGGTGGACGCTGGGGGAATAAAGGGTTCTTCGTCCAACCCACGGTTTTCTCCAATGTCACAGATGAGATGCGCATTGCCAAGGAGGAGGTCTGTGGCTCTGTTCCTTTGGTTGCCATGTTTTGTCTCCATGTATATACTGACTGTTCCTCTAAACCTTTTAGCTGATTGAATATCATGCAATGCTTCATTGATAAAGGCTTAAGTTATTTGTGATCAACAATTAATATAGTAAGAAATCCAAGGACCTGTAAAGAATTTATAATTGTAATATAAAGTGTTTAACCACTTTTATAGGTGCTTCTTTCATGACTTTAAGGAATGGAAAAGAATTTTCTCTTTTGTGATAATGAGAATAAATATGTGCATCAATCTGTAACATGAGATATGCCAGTTCCTGGAAGACATACACTGAATGATCCAAATTATGCATAGAACATAAGGAGGTCACTATCTCAGTAATGGAGAGTGAAAGGATGGCTACCAGGCACATTGAGGGTGAAGACTTTGGAGTGCAAACTAAATCACATAAATAAAGATGTTAGCCAGAGATATGACATATAACTTAGGGGACCTAGATTGCCTTTAAATTGTAAATAATCTACCTCTGGGATTCTGAGGCCTTTAATACATGCAGAGATTAGTGCAGCAGTCTTGGATGATGAAGATATTTTATATTAAATCATAAAGTTATGTCCAGAATATGGCACAGAATATGAGGTTTATTTTCTTTAACTACTCAACAACATCAAATCAAGAGAAAGGTGACTTCATCAGATTTTATATAAAGGAAATAAATAGAAGAAACATAAAATAAAACATGTATGTATACTTAGAAAATCCTGTTGTTTTTTCCAACTTAGAGCTGAGATACAGAACAAATTGGGCATGGGCTTTGTTAACTAGCAAATGTGAAAGAGATGCTCACACTGGAATAAGAAAATCAGGATTTTCATCTCCTGTCCTGATTAAAGCCTTGGACAGGAAACTCAGCCTTTCGTTAATATAGGGTACTTCCAGATTTAAGTACTTCCAATAATGAATCTTTATGTTTGCTATATATAATGTAAGATTTTATGACTTGCAGAATTTGAATAAAAATCTCTCTTCATGTACCCAATATTTCTAACTATGAAAAAATGTAAGTATAGTGTAATAGCTGACATAGAAATCAAAGGCACACTGACATTTATTTTAATATTGCTATCAGTAATTGCCTATTCATTTACTCAAGAGCCTGATGTTAAGAACTTGGAAGATGAAGAAAACTAGGAGTAAAATTAGAAAAGTCTCCAGGGATGGAGTGATGGTTAAAGGAACTTGCTTACAAGCTGTACTAGCCTTGGTTTGATTACCCAGTACCCACTCACAGCCAGATGCACAAAGTGGTATATTTATCTGGAGTTTGTTTTCAGTGGCAAGATGTTCTGAGGCCTGGCACACCCATTCATTCTCTCTCTCCCTCCTCTGTTCTCTCTCTTTCTCTCTTGATCTTTATCTCTCTCTGCTTGCAAATAAATAAAAATATTAAAATGTTTCCAGAGAAATTCACATTTGAATTTGATGTGTAATGGTAAAGATTTTTAGCAACTTAATTACTACATCTAGAGATGCTTTATTTATTTGTATTCCTATGTTGGTCCAAAGAGAATTTCACACATCATTGTTACTGTTTCTTTGACTACCTCTTTTGATTGTGACTCACAGGTCTGAAATGAGAGACAATATCTTATTTAAAGTAAAATAGTTTTAAACAGTGTTGTTTAAAATACTTAGTTTTAAGCTGGTTTTATTCCTTTCATTCTTCTGGCATAGATATTTGGACCAGTTCAACAAATTATGAAGTTCAAATCTATAGATGATGTGATCAAGAGAGCAAACAACACTACCTATGGTCTGGCAGCAGGCGTCTTCACAAAAGATCTTGATAAAGCCTTAACGGTATCCTCTGCTCTGCAGGCTGGTGTTGTGTGGTAAGTTCAGATAGAGATTCTCTCTTAATATTAACAACATCAACAACTTTTCCAGTATTTGAAATTACAAGGCCTTCTATTAATATAGCTGATACAAGTAAAATTGAAACCAAATAAAGTAACTTAAATTACAAGAACTTTAACTTGATTCATCTGTGTCAAGTAACTTAGTCCAAACATTTTATGGATGCATGATTCATACAGTGCAAGCTTAGCTGGATGACTTACAGTTAATTAGCATGATGCTTTGTATGAAAGAAGAAAAAGAATGCAAGTTAATGGAGGTCACTTTGTTGTCCAACTATTATGATAGCATAGAAGAAAGGACAATTATAAAAGCAGAATATTTTTTCTCCTTTCTTTGTTCTGGTTTAGTGAAAATCTTGCAGGTAGTTTAGATTTCATTGTTCACTTTGCCCAATAAAAAATTAAACCTAAAACAAAATTGTACATGACATGCACAATTGTAATCCTCGCCTCAACTGTTGATTGATCTTCTACTAAGCTTCCCTTCCATTCTAGTCACATTTTTTCTTATATTTCTTCATAGAAACATCTTTAAAAATCTTATGAAAACCAGTTAACAAATTGATCCAAGTCCAACTCCTGTCAACACCTCTGTTTAAACAGTTTGTTGAATCAATTAATGAAAAAAATAAACTAAGACATGATAATTACAAAAGAGAATTTATTCTAGTCTGGAAAATACAGAAATCTGAACAGTATTTTAGAACTAATTGAATATGGCAGTAACAATACACATGCAACAAAGTCCAGCCTTTAGCAAAGCAGGCCACTCCTTCTATGGCATATTAGCCATTTCTTTGTTATCATTCACACTACCACTTTTTAGAGTCATGATGTTCTATGCGAATAATGATTGACTGGAATAATTCTTCCAGTTATTTATCCCTAAATCATATGTATGTATGTGTGTATATATATATATATATATACATATATATACATATATACATATATGTGTGTGTATAGTATTTGCATTCCAGTTTACATTGCTATAGTTTTCATAGGAAGCACATTATATTGAAATGAATTGGGCTTTTAAAGAGCTCCTTAGATCTCTTAAAATTCCTATTTTTGAAATTATATAATATAATAAGTATCATCTATAATGTACTTCTTTTTAGGGTAAATTGCTACATGCTTTTATCTGCTCAGTGCCCATTTGGTGGATTCAAGATGTCTGGAAATGGACGAGAACTGTAAGAAAAACTTTATGTTAAGAAATATAGATTTATTTTTGCAAAATCAGTTGTCACTTCCAGGAAAATAGCTGGTTTTCATCATGTTAAATAAAACCTTACATATTTTTGCTTGGTGATGCATAATAACAAATAGCTTATTAAATGTTCTCCATAGTTCTCCATAATTGCAAAGAGGTAGCAACAGAAGAAAATAACTTATCAGGCTCCTGTTACTCACAAGGAACTGTACTAAGTATGTATCTTGGAGATGGAGTTATTACATACTTCTAGAGTTACTCTTTGTACATATGAATATAATCCATTTGGAAAAGTTTTTTTCAGAAAGGAAATAGAAACTCCAAATTCATATTCATAAAAAGTATGCAAAGAAGGGAACACTGTAGGTATTTGAATATACCTCTTAAAAATTAATCAATTACCAAAATAACATTAAATTAATATTTGTTCAAGTATTACTAATATAGACTCTAAACTATTAAATAACCTGAATGAGTTGTTTTCTGCTTCAATAAATAAATCAAAAGGAATTTTGACTTACATAAATATATTCTTGAGTTGTAATTAGATTGAGAATATGTATACTTAAATGTAGTTAGGATCCTTCTATACACACAAAAAACAAAAATATAGGAAGCAGTAGCACTATTTTCAGTTAATCTTATCTAAGCACTTTAAAATTTTTCATTTCTTAAATTATCCTTATACATATTAATAACTAAAAAGAGGCCAACCTGAGACTACATAGTGAATTCCAGGCCAGTTTGGCCTAGAGAGAGACCCTATCTAAAAAAAAAAAAAAAAATAGAAATAAAATACCTTAATAATAAGGAAGCATCATACAAACTATAAAGACAGACTCTAAAACTTCCCATAGAATGGATGCTTCTAAAGGTCATTGATGCATTAAGTAGCCATTAACCTTGTTGTTTGTCTTAATTGATCAACAAGTAATAAATGAAATTTAATATAACATAATAACATAGTAAAATTATTGCATTTGGGAAGGCACAGAAATGGAGGCATGACATTTTCAATATGTATTCACTATGTATTTACTAAAGAGGAGGCCCTAAGAGGCCCATACATGATGCATGTTTCATCCTCCATGTAACTGTCGTGACAGAAGGAATAAATAAAAAATTTTATCCTTCAGATCTCATGAACATAAAGAATTATTTAAAATACACAGAAGTGTTTAAGGACAGATCTGAGTGACATCAAGAGTATAACATTGGATAGAGTAACTCAAAAGGTTCATGTATAAGATAAAATCAAGGTTTGTTTGAGAGTAGGATTGGGAGAAGGAGGGAAGTCTTTGAGGTTTATTCTGTGATTAAGAGTCTGTGGTTTGTAAAAGGATAAAAATTAATAAAAGAACAGAGAGAAAAGAAGACCCAGAGCCTAAGAAACCTGTCTTTTATTCCTGACTGAAACAGTGGAAGACGTGGGGGAATGATTCCAATTGTCTTGCTTCTGAGCTTATATTTCCTCATACATTTTTAAATTTAAATTTTATTTTATATAAACTATAACTGGTTTTTATCCTTTCTCCCCTGTTCTTATTACACTGGGAGTCCTCTTCACTATGGAGTCATGAGGCCTCAGTCAGTCCCTGTGGGATACTGGGGGATGTGCCAGAGTATTCTTGTGCAATCTGGCTCTTACGTTGTTTTCACCCCCTCTTCCACAATGTTCTCTGAGCCAGGGAAGGCCTGTTGGCAGTATTATTCTGGAGCTGGTGCCAGGCTAGCAGGAAGAACAGTGTTCATGTCACAAATTCCTCTGTCATTTCTTCTGGTTAAATGGAACCATCACTGTTCTCCTTAGGATGATTGTGAGAGTGGAATGACCTACAGAATGTTTAAACTCTAGCCTTATTACTATCACAAAGAATCTTTATTTCTTTAAATTATTATTTTTGTTTGTATGATGTGTTTGTGTATTGGTGCATATATGAGGTCAGAGGACAACCTTGGGGTATTGGTCATCTCCTTCCCCTTTGAGACATGGTCGCTCCTGTTGTTTTGCCACAGGGAAGGTCAGAGTAGGTTCCATCTGAGATTGGTAATTCTCCTGATTATGTCTTCTATTGTCCTGAGTGCACTGATCCCCATGCACATGTACAGACATGTGTTCTACTTTGTACCCAGCTTTAGAAGGGGGCTAGAGATCCAAACTCCCATTGGAAAGCCTGTGGAGCAAGCAAGCTTAACCACTGAGATATCTCCTAGGACCCCTTGGAGAATTTCTTGACAGATCTACTTGCTTTGTACAAACAGCTACCACAATGGTTGCTTGTGCTGAAGGACACTAAATTCACTGGGTCCCACAAACAAAAGTATCCCAGACTATGTTGACAAAATAAATAGGTTAGATGAGATAAATAAAATAGAAAACATATGTCAAAATGTTGGTGATTTTAATAATGTCAAGTTTTAAGGTTGAGACATAAAATAAGAAAAGGACTGAAAATAAATTCCAACCATCCATAATTTCCTTAAAATCCAAAATGAAGGTATAGACAGTTCACATCTTTAAAAAACACAAAGGAGTATGTTATGCTATAAAATTAATCCTTCAAATATTTTCTCTGAGATGACTGCTAATAAAATCTACTTAAGCCGGCCGTGGTGGCACATGCCTTTAATCCCAGCACTCAGGAGGCAGAGATAGGTGGATCACAGAGAGTTTGAGGCCACCCTGAGACTACATAGTTAATTCCAGGACAGCCTGGACCAGAGTGAGACCCTACCTCAAAAAACAAAAAAAAAAAAAAAAAAAAAAAAAAAAATCTACTTAATAAACAGTAATTTCTTTTTATAAACAAGAGAATGCTATAATTGTTCTTATAGAATTACAGAACTAATAAGCTCTAATGACTCCCATAACTTACACTGTGCTCAAAGTAGAAGCTGAATTGGTTGGTTTACAGTGGGTTCAAAAATGTCAAAAGTAGTTCTCTGAAGCACGTACGTATTCCTTGGTAACCAAAAGTGCCCAAGCCTGGATTGTGAATCTCTGATCATAGGATTGGCAATGAAGGGGTTAAGTGGCAGAAGTCAGAACCTTTTTATAATCCTCCTCACTTTCACACAAGTCAACTTCAATCACTTGACAACTGAGGAGGAGGCTCTCAAATACTTCCGAAGATTTTTCTTATTCCACAATTCCTTCCAGAAATGGGGAGCAAGGAAGTGTTCTGAAGGTCTGAGTTTATAGCATGAAGACACATAAATGTTATGCTTGGTTATATTTGAAAATAAACTTCAGCACATATTTCAAATATTATCACTGTGCTTGTTTATTAATGCTAGGCTTTTGTTTTGTCCCCAAATCAGAGAATATTGTTAAAACTATAGCTTCAGAAGAATAGAACACCTTAGAATTAAAGAGGAAGTGTGGGTACTTTCCACCTCCTCACCATCTCTGTGCCAGAGGCCATGGTAAATACTGCTCTGCTTCAGCTTATCATTGAACTCTATTACTCTTCATTGATGACATATTGTAACTTGTTCTGTATTATATAGATTTGATTCAAATCTAGGATTGATAAAGTTCTGGATAGGATGAATAGTGTTTTTGATAGACACTTTATATAGTCAATTAGAATAATGTCAATAATGATTAATTCCTGAAGGATTTGTGTTTGGCAGTGAGGTACTACATGAACTATTGTGTACACTGCTAACACTCCTCACTGTCCCTAGTCAGGGAAGCAACACATACCAAATCAGGGCTTGTAGTTCATTGGTATTGTTGTGCCACAACAGAAGATGGATAACTTTTGTTTCTCTCTCTAGGGGAGAATACGGTCTTCGTGAATACACAGAGCTCAAGACAGTTGCAGTGAAAATATCTCAGAAGAACTCATAAAGAAACCATAAGAACAAAGAGAGATTTTCCTTCAAGATCTAAACACCTCCCACAGTCACTAATGTAGTGAGACTTAAATATAGACTTTTACTTTTCCTGATTTTCTAAACATAAGCAAATCATTAGTATTAATGCTACACTTAGCAAACATGTAGCTTATTCTGAAAGAATTATTTGCCTTTCAATGTGACCCCAGTTTCTTTCCTAAATAAAAGGGATGGAATTGGATATAAGACCCTTTTAGCTGTGTCATTATCAGATATTTTCCACTACTATATTTAACTAGAATCCTTGTTTGACAGAAGAGGCCAGTAGTCATTTAGTTTCTGTCCCTTAACATACACACTAATTGCAGAGTAAAAGTCGCTCTGTTCCCAGTGGTTATGTCCTTACAGTGTCTTGAAATATTTCCTAGAATGCCATGTCCCCTTGAGAAATGAAATCCCACCTGTAATCTGAATGTAACACATAATAAAGGCACCCTTGCATGATGTTGTTGAGTTTAAAGTGTTATGTGTCATTTGGAGTTACTGCGATTAACGCTGGTCATTCACAAACAGCATTACATTTAGAATTAGTTTCCAAATTTCCAATCTGTCATTCACAAATGTGAAAAAAAGGGATTTTGCAAAATAATCCTTGAAATAAATAGCACATATTTGAGAAAGATGGGACCTGTCCTTTGTAAGTGTTCCAAGAGTTCCTATGTAGTTCTGGCAGAGGTGTTGCCCCAGGTAGGTGAATTGGGAAGGACAGAGTATCTGAAGGTAATTTTTCTACAAAAGAACAAAAACAGAATCCCTCCAAGGAACAAGAGAGGCAGTATAAAATGGAAAGGAGGGTTCTGCAAAACATAAAGTTGCAGTAGTGGGCCAAAGGCCAGAGATGGATGTGAGGGATGTGGATTTAGGAAGGGCTTCATGAAGGAAATTTGACTTCATATGACCCTGAATGATGAGCCAATCTCTAGTGAATAAAAGGAAATAGGAACATAAATTCTCAGGGTATTTGATCAAAAAAAAATCTTGGAGACATTCTATACCTGTATCCTCTTGGAGTTTCAAATTATACATTATCAACATGTAGTATGTTCTGGGATGTCCTGAAGTATCGTTAGCTTTGTTGTGTTATTTTTTCCCAATGAGAATATAAAAAGCCACATTTTTCTGATAAGTCCTTAGAAAGCCCTGTGGAGAGGTGCTTGCTTCTACAGTGGGGCATACCAGTGTTAGGAGAGCTCAGAAGGAAAAAAGGAGTCATGGCCTCTCTGTAAAGCATCCTGACCACACTCCCATTCTGCCTTGAGGACTTTTGTCAGTCTGTGCTGTGCTCCCATGAGTAAAGAAAGTTAGGCCCAATGAAAACAGGAATGTCTGAAAATTATATACATATTCTAACACTTCTCAGTTCAACAAATAAAATTCAAGGACTGGGGTTATTAGGCTAACTTTGTTTTCCAAAGTCAGATTTCATATAACACTTCAGTTGATCATTTTACAGTATCAGATACTCTAATAGTGACAGAATGAATGGAATTGATCAGAGCCTTTGACTTGAAATAATTTAAACTCTAATTTTGAGTGTTTCAAACTTCTATAAAGCTATAATACTTTCATTCTGGATCACCTTATAATGTTTATAAATTTTTATCATTTTTAAGGCTGGATGAATCAAAGCCTTGAGGGAAACCAAAAGGCCCTTGGATACTGAAAATTAAATTTATCTGAATACAGAGGAGTGGTGTATTTTCATGAAAGCAGACAGTGTGTACATTTTTACAAGATAAGTTTAAACTGTCTGTAAATATATTAATTGGCAGACAACCTAATGTAATAGTAGGAAACCAGAATATTTTGAACATATAACAAAGAAGTCTGAACACTGAACAAGACAAAACCCAGAAGCAACTTTAAATATTTGAAAATCAAATCTTCCTAGTATAAATAAGACATTATAGGATTAAACAGAAAGTATCTGCTCTTTATTTCCTCATACTGTGCCTCTGGAAATTATTTCCATAATACCATTTGTATGAAATGCACACCTGCAATACTTCTTAAAACCTTGAAATGTTAGAGTGCTCCTTATTAGCCCATGTATAAGAAATTTTTGGAAGGACTTAGTTTAACAGATATAAACATTATCTCAGTGTCAACAGTATCCACATGATAAAAGGTCTTCCAGGAGGACAAACTATGGCAGCCACTAGAATTTACTGTTCAAGTGAGGACAATGTCAGACTCCAGAAACAGAACCTCACACATCTAGTATAGTAGAATTGTTCTCTTCCCTTTTTGCACTTTCTTATTATATTTTGTTCCTAGATATCTATTGCTGGATTTTTCTTGAAATAGTCTAAGGAAAATTGAGGTGAGGACAAATCCAGGTGGATATTTCAGCCACCTCTTCCCATAATTCAATAAGGAGTCATCCAAATATATTTCCCTTGGTATTCCCTTATACATAAGATTTTATTGTTGAAATTCTCCTGGACCTTTGGAAATACACTTGTACATGTGTTACTTCAACCTCACACCTAAACTAGTTTCCTTTTACAAAGTACACTAAATTAAGCAGGCAACATTTTCATGTGAACTCAAATTCCCCATTCTAGGTTCGTCTGCTAACTTATCCTGGGATGTTTTCTCTAGAGATGCAATTCTACTTTCCCATGCTGATGGTGAAAATTCTATAGCAAGGAGCATGAGCAATGACAGCCAAATTCTCCAGAGACTGAACTTCAGGACTCTGGGAAGCCTTGGAAGTTTACTATTTTGGCCAGAATACAGTATCCTGCACAATAATAGTTAGAGTCAAGACACTAATAAGGAAGGAAACCATTTAGTTATCAACTGGACATTCTGTGGCAGAGTCGAGAAGACCACAGGGTTCTCTGCGGGTCTAGAAACAACTCAGGAGCCTGACCATTAGAGCCTGGCTGGCATGTTCATCCCATAGAAAAATCTCTGCTTAACTTCAGAATAAAACACGTTTTGCCATGTATGTTACAACTAATTTGTCTAATATAGGAATTAATAATGTTAACTGTATACTGGGATTATTATAGTAAATAAAAGGATGTTTGCTTAGCAAAGTTTCTAGGATACAAGAAGTACTGAAAGAACATGACTGATCTACTTAATGAAAATATTGACCTAATTATTATTTCAACAAAAGTGATACTTTCTTTAGAAACCAGGTCTTCTTCTCCATTGTATCTGTTTTCTAAAGTCTTTTTCTATCTTCCTCTGACTTGTCTGAGTCAAAGCCCACTAGAATTGTGATTATGCCTGTTCTTTTCACCATTATTCTTTTATTCTGTTTTCTTTCTTTTGGTATGGGTACATTTGATATGCTTGCATGTGTCTGTGTTATGTGTATGCATGCGTTTAGGGAGGTTTGCAGTGGGGGGTGGTGTCAGTATAAGTACAAGTGTGACATGGAGTCAGAGTTTCTCCCCTGAATCAAGAGCTTACCAATTCAGCTAGTCCAGCTAGCCAGTCTGCCCTGGAGATCCTTGATCTCTTCCTCCCACGTTCTGAGATTGCAGGCGGCCACCATGACCACCAGCGTTTATGTGGGTGCTATGGATCTGATCCCAGGTCCCCATACTTGCATGGCCAGTGGTGGTCAACTGGACCTTCTCCTCAGACATTCATCTTCTTTTCCTTTTTAACCATGGTATTCAGATAAAGGTTAAGATTTAGTGTGAAAGCAAGAACAGCATACAGAAGAAGGTGTGTCCAAAAGTTGTCTTAGAGTTAAATTTCGAATAGAATATACATGTAACACCAAAACAGAGTTTATCCAAATTAAATGAACTCCGCTGCCTTTGACCCAAATCACCAGTCCTCACTGTGACTAAGTGACTAAGTGAACAGCAAGCAGAAAAGGCAATTCTCCAGTGCAGCTCGGGGCCCACAATGATGCTCGTCACCCATCCACTGATTCAGAGGCTCAGCCCCAAGACTTAAAGAAGAGGATTAGGATGCTGAAAGGCACATGGCTTAGCATTTAGGCCCACTATGCAGTCACCTTTCATTCATGGAATCACATGTGTCAGAGGGAAAGGAACTTGGTGTGTTTCTAGCACAATAACTTCATTTTATAGAGGAATGGAGAAATCAAGCCACAAGTGAAAGTTCACCAAGTGATCAGAGTTGGCTTAAGATCTTTTGTTTTCTAACTCAGCTCTGCACCATTGCCTTTGACCCATTTGGCACTGCATATATGTCAATATTATTTGGTTAAATATACAACATGTGGTTGAATGGATTTTATTTTATTTTATTTTACACTTGAGAGTCGTTGGATTTAAATTTTACCTTTTTTGTTGGTTTTATTTATTATATTTGATTTATTTATCAACGGAAAAAAGTATTTAATACAAACTTACATTTTATTTCTATGTATTTTTATTAGAATTTATTGATTTTTTTTCCTAAAAAGGAAAATGTTTAAGTGATAGTCTACACAAACACTCAAAATAATGAAATTATTTTCAGTTATTTCCAAATAAGCCTTAGTTATTTATCTAACAAAATCAAAACTCAAGTTGAGCATAGCAGTGCATGCTTTTGATCCCAGTACTGGGAAGGCAGAGGTAGAGGGCTTGCCATGAGTTCGAGGCCAACCTGAGACTACATAGTGAGTTCCAGGTCAGCGTGGACTACAGCAAGACACTACCTTGGAAAACCAATGATAATAATAATAATAATAAATTTATTTAACTGTCAGGGAAGAGTCAAAACACTTTGAGTAGAACAAACATATTAAGTTATGCTCTGTCACTTAGGTGACATTTTGATATTATTTGATTTACATAGACATGAGAGATCCTGCTTGTACTATGCATAAATCTATTTGAAAAGATGAGCAGTATGTAGAAAACTAGGTAAATAAAAAGAGGATGCACGTAAGTCATCAAATCAGTAATTGTTTGGATGGAGGAAGACGATGCTTCCCTGATTTTGTGGAACAGGGATCATGTAGCCTGGCCAAGACTTTGAGTGTAACCCAGACATGTGCATGAAGCAGGGAGGACGCTCTAGCATGAAAATGAGCAATAGAAGTAGGAAAGCTGCAGGCGTATATGTCACTGAGGTTGAGAGACAATGCCCCATCCCAACTCAGCAGGAAAGACTGGAGACAGATGCAAATAGTTAACTACAACCAGCCTATGGAACAATTACATATTTCAAACAACATATAACAGATTTATTTGAATCCTTGCAACTTCACAGAAGTGAAACAACCATTATTTTGAGATAATTTTTGAATGCAATATCTTATCTGTCAATTTTATTTTTTATTCCTTTTTCTTCTTTTATACCATATAAGGCTCTCTCACCTGAGATTTTTTTTAATTCATTTGTTTTTGTATATGCGGTGGTGGTGTGAGTTATATATACATCTATGTATAGAAGTGTGCCACTGTGTGTGTGCAGAGAACAAGGAGAACTTCATGT
Source organism: Orientallactaga sibirica (assembly GCA_036365145.1). Lineage (NCBI taxonomy): Eukaryota > Metazoa > Chordata > Mammalia > Rodentia > Dipodidae > Orientallactaga > Orientallactaga sibirica. The sequence continues at coordinate 62,267,705 of JAEOAD010000001.1, forward strand.
GCCTCCTCCCCCAACCCATCATTCTCTTACCTGAGAGTCGCTGGATTTAGATAAGCTTAGTTAATTAAACATAGTTTTATTTATATTTATTCGTTTATGATACAGAGAGAAAAAGAGGCAAAGAGTAAGTATGGATGCACCAGTGCCTCCTGCCAATGCACATAAACTTCAGATATATGTGCCACTTAGTACATCTGGCATTACATGGCTACTGAGGAATCCAACTCGGGTCCTTAAACTTTACAGACAAGCACCTTAAATGTTGAGAAATCTCTCCATGTCAAAGTTTTCTATACAATCTCATAGTTTCCTCACCTTTGAAATCAATCTATGGGAATAACACTTTAAGACATTCTCCAATGTGGCTCAGGGAAATTCACAGAAGAGGGGATGGAAAGAATGTTAGAGCTATAAGTTGGGATATTATGCACAGAGACTTGGCCTATCCCCATAACTCTTGACTACCCCCACAATGCATGACCCACATTCCCCATTGATAAGGGTCCCTTTGGAAGAGGGAGGACAGGGGGGAAGGATAATGGAGTCACCATTATGAATATAAAATTAGAATAATATAAATAAAAAATAAATTATAAAAAAGACATTCTCTTAGGTAGCTTATCCTGAAGGTGTATCATTATCATAAGTAGAGAAACATGAATTTCCATATTATTTCATATTTTAGAGATAAGGTGCTACAAACACTTTACTAAGTTGTGGCCATTATATGCCAAGAATGATGTAACACATCTCAAAATCTCTCAATTTAACTCATTTAATGTTACCATACATTCATAAGCACACAATAGTTTTATTCCTTCTTTATATGTGCAAACACAAGTTCAATATTGTCATGCAAAATGACCATCCATGGTAAACCTGGAATCAAACTGAGGACATGTCCCAAGAGCTGATGTCAACCATCTGTCCTCACACTCCCTTTTCTCTTCCTGTAGGCTTTCTCTCCTCCTAAATTTTAATCTCTCAGAGTTTGTCAGAACAGACTAGATGTGCTACCATCACAGAAAATTCTAGAAGCACTACATAGGAAGGATCATAACTCTTTGACATAAAGTCACATGTGGGTGTTTAAGCCTGTTGTATCTTTTCATTTCATTTTATTTATTTATTTATTTATTTATTTATTTATTTATTTATTTATTTATTTTGCTTTTTCGAGGTAGGGTCTCACTCTGGCTCAGGCTGACCTGGAATTAACTATGTAGTCTCAGGGTGGCCTCGAACTCTTGGCGATCCTCCTACCTCTGTCTCCCGAGTGCTGGGATTAAAGGCGTGCGCCACCACGCCCGGCTAAGCCTGTTGTATCTTATAGCTATATCATCTGGAGCACCACAGGTCCTCAAAGGAGAGAGGGAGAATACACACAATAACTGCAGAGGAAAGTTTATTACTTATTTATATAAAATCACATATGGGTGTGCAAACCTGGTATATCTCACAGCAACACCTTCTGAAGCATTGCAGGTCCTTGAAGGAGAGAGGGAGTATACACACAATATCTTAACAGTCCAGAGAAATGCATAACATACACAATCCTTCTGTCAGAACCTCAGGAAGTCTCAACAGCTTTAACTTTATAAATGCATCACAAGAAATTTATTTTATATCAAAGAAACACCAAAGAAATATATTTTCCTACATATTCAGTTATTCATTTTTTTGGTATGTGTGGTGATGGTATGTATGATTTATACACATTTATACATAGATGTCTGTCCCTGTATGTATGTATGTAGAGGCCAGAGAACTTCATGTGCCACCCCCACCCCCATCTCTCATCCATACGTTTCCTTGAGATGGACCATCTCACTGGTTCTGAAACTTTCCAGTTTTGCAAGCCCAATGAGTCCCTGATTCTGCTCTCCTCAGAACTAGGGTTACATGGGTGCTAGGGACATCCAACTCAGGTGGACTCAGGTCCCTTCAGGCCCTTGGGATTGTGCAGGATGCACTGACACATTTATCTCAGCTATTCTTTATACCATACTTGTCAGATCTCTCGTCACTACAGTAGACATATTCCACAAGGTACAATAAAATTATCAAGAATCATAAAATCAATTCTTTTAGTGATTGCACTTAGGGATTCACTGAGTGATCATTTCTTCCACCACTAAGTACTTTGCTTCCTATGATGTATAACAGCTGCAATTAACCTGAAATATCTGTATGTGTTTCTGTCATCTCAGGGTCAAGTGGGCTGGTGAAATCTGTGAATAACCATCCTCATGAGTAGCATCTTCACACCAAATAACAAGATTTTATAAACTCTCCTCCCCATCCTACACACACATTGACTATGTAGTCTAAAGCAGACTACAGAGATCCTCCTACATCTGCTTCCAGAATACTGGGATTAAAGGCATACACCACCACACCAGGCAGAGAGAGAGCACACACACATATATTCAAACAGTATCACATATGTTTAACTATAGGCTCTAAGATTTCCATTCTATTGTTTTTTTTTCCATGCATTGCTATGTGTTTGACAGACATCTGTTCTTAGCATTTGTGTAGCTTCATATATGAATAACAAAAGTGAACAGAGATATTCACATAAAAGACACAAATCTTTATGGAATAATTCAATATATTGAAGCCAGGTCCAGACACACAAGTATAGGAAATCAATGACTCCTCCAGACAAGGATGCTACAAGAAATATTGTGCCCAAGTCTCCTTTTGGAAAGCTTTCATTCATCTTGATATTCTGGACTGTGAAAAAAAAATAATGTTAAATGCTTTTCTTTGGCTCTGGTTTTGTTTTGCTTTCTTTTCTTTTCTTTTCTTTTCCTATCATTTCCTTTCCTTTCCTTTCCTTTCCTTTCCTTTCCTTTTGATTCCTTTCATTTCCTTTCCTTTCCTTTCTTTTCTTTTTTCTCATCCTGGTACTCTCAGGGATTATGAGTGCTATAGACAAGATAAAAGTACAAAATGGCAAACTACTCTCTTGAACATTTTGCCACTGAAGTGAAAAGTTTGGAATCATAATCATAAATATTCATTAAGTCTTGTTGTGTACATCATTTTATTTGATCCTTTTAGCTCTGTCAAAGGAAGTCACTGATCTCATGGTTCATAGAAACAGTGACCAAGGAAATGTCAGGTGAAGCTGCCCATCATTGTTTATTAGTGTCCTGGCTGCTGGAAAGTGCTGGGAACCAGACAATACACACTGCCCTGCAAATCCTCCACAGCATCCCTGGAGTAAACGCATTGCTATTAGAACTTCTGAAATTTCAGACAGGGCTAAGCCATAAATTCAGGACACACTCAAGATGAAGTCTCTCGTGCTCCTGAGTGTGAACTCTGACTATTGTACTCAAACACTCTGCACCTTGTTAGAACCCAAAGTTCTGAGGTTTCTTCACAGTATTCACTCACCACAGAGTTCCTCATGACAGACAGACCTTCACTGTGAACTATTTTGCTGTGAAGAGCAGTTTTGATCATGCTTCAGGAAGTATTTATGAGGCTTCCCTTGTTCCTTGATTGGACATGGCAAGTATGGCTATAGTATAGTTGACCCTGAACTTGCCCCCACCAAAAATTCTACTGGGATGACCCAAAAGGCTACATAGTGCTGAGAAGAAGGGACTGAGGAGTGTTCAGCACTGAAACATCTCTATCACACCCTCCAGGGCTCAGGGTCCATTGAGGAAGAGATGGCAGAAAGAATGAAGAGCCAAAGGAAGGGTATGACTCCTTACAATGCAACTGTTCAGATAGAAATTGGCCTCGCTATCCATGACCTTGCAGGGCCTAGCAATACCTTCACAAGACCCTCATAATAGAAAAAGATGATGACATCAAATTAAAAGAAAGACTAATGGAGCGAGGGAGGGGATATGATGGAGAGTGGAGTTCTGAAGAGGAATGGGGGTGGGGTGAGGAGGTGTTGGGCCCTGCCTGGTGTGAAGCCTAGTGGTTAGCCCAGCCAGTCTTGGCCTACTCCCGGTGAGGCCTAGTCGAGCTTCCAGAGCCTGAGTAGAGTTTCATGACCTGTCCTTGGAGTGACTCAGCACCTAAGCTGAAACTGCCTCCGCCCAGCTGCTGCTGACGTGGTGAAATGCTATTGGCCCTTACACCTTTATCTCATCCTTTTTCCCACCCTCTCTCAAAATATATAAATACCTCCCTATGACAATAAAGGGAGAGATTTCCGCCAGACGGACTCTGGCTCAATGTGGTTTTTCTTCCCGGTGTTTTGAGGGGAGGGGTTTGAGTCGCAGACACCCGCCTTCCCGCTCAGCCTCAAGAGAAGCGGCTGGCCCAGCTCTCTCTCTCTTCCTCTCTACCTGCCGGTGGTGGAGGAAAAGCACCGGCAACGGGTGCCCAACGTGGGGCTCAACAAGGAGGGAAATATCATGGTTTATTGTCTTAAGTATACTTGTCAATAAAAAAAAAAATCTTTTTTTAAAAAGGCCCTGGCTTGTCTATCTCCCCTTTTTTGGCAAATAAATAAATAAAAATATTTTTTAAAAATTTCTCGGCACTGTCAGGTGATTAGTGATTCAAGATGGCTTTATTGGCATAGAGATTGTAATTTAACTCTCCATGCAATGGATTCTTTGGTATAATTATAATAATACATCAGTAGAATAACAATTTATAAAAAGAAATTGAACAGGGCTCCAGTCAAGATGGGGTCCATGTAAACATGCCTCACCTGGCATGGAAGAAAAGGCAAGACTTTTAGGGTTCATTAGGGTTTGGTGGGAGGGCATGGAGGAGCAAAGCAGGGAATCCTCAGATTCCAACTCTCCCGGGGACCCACCAGTCCCCCAATCCCCTCAAATAGTTTTCCTGTTTCACTCTCTCTCTCTCTCCCACTTCTCTCTCTGCTCTCTTTCTCTTTTTTATTACCTATCTTTTTCTTCTTTCATCTTCCTGGTGCTGATCTGTAACTCCCAGTACCAACATGCGGTTAACTTTCAAAATGATCTGTTGATCAGAGAGACCTACAAGGTTTCCCAAAAGAAGACAGATTTCTGTCAGAGTTCTTAATGACCCACCAAAGGTTTATGGTAAGACCCTACTGCTGAAGACACCATATGCTGTTGGGATGGAACATGGAGTGACCTGGCTGGAATCTGGAAAAGGGTCAGTCCCCAGTTAGCTTGTCTAGTGCCAGAGGGTGCTGCTATATGAGAGACTGGGGAAAAATGACTGACATCTGTCCAAACAATTCATGGTCTAAGCTACTCAGCAGTAAACAACCTGATGTGATGCTTAAACAAGTCAATAGTGTCATACAGCCATGATGGGTAACCAACTGTTCTTGATTTGGCTAACAGATCCGCTCACTGGAATGGAACTCATAGCTGGAACTGGGAAACAAGTCAAAACCATGTCCAAAAAATGAGCCCATTTTCCAATATCAAGCTCCCACCGATCATGGGCTATAAGAGGGCCTATGCATATAAAATTCTCTCTAAAATAATAATGGCCATCCCATCTATCTAGTGCTGACTTCTCTCTCCATTGGAGAATTTACTTTTCTTTTTCAGATGGACGCCAAGCCTGAGGAGAGGATCAGCCTATTGCACCTCACCAGGGACTCAGCTGAAGCTATAGAGTAATGGGAAAAATAGGCAAGACGTCAGCTTTCTCAGTGAACCTGACAGCAGCATAAGGCTAAAGGAGATAGACACAGAGAACACTCAACTCCTACTAAACCAGATATCCAGAGACACAGAGGCTCCCAAGACCTCATCACTGAAGTAGAACAAAAATGAACCCAACACGGCTCAAGGAAATACACGTAAGAAGGGGCAGAAAGAGTGTTAGAGCCATAAGTTGGGTCATTATGCACAGAGACATTGCCTCTTCCCTATGACTGTTGGCTACCCCCACAATGCACGACCCACATTCTCTAATTAGAAAGGTCCCTTTGGAGGGGGGAGGGTAGGGAGGATGCTATATAAGGCACCAACATGAATGTAAAATTGAAATAAAAAATAATCTCACTAATGGATAAAGTGGGCTATCAACTGTGACAACACCAATTAATTGTTATATCAACCCCACTTCCTTCTGATATCCCTTGCACAGATTTTATTCATGGTCTTTATTACCTTCTTCCATACTTGTTATGATATGGATCTGAAATGTTCCCAAAGTCTAGAATTCTAAATGCTTGTCTACTAGCCTGTGACATTATGGAGAATGGATGGCACCTTTAGGAGGAAATACAATGGAGAACTAATTGAATCATTAGAAAAAAGCCCTTGAAGGTGATATGGGGTAGGGTTGTCCTCTATGTTGTCACATAGCTTCCCAGCCACCAGAAGTTTAACAGATATCCCCCACAATGTGCTCTTACCATGATGTACTGAGTCACTGTGCAGCCCAGCAACAGCTATGGTCTGAACCCTCTGAAACTGTGAGTCAAAAAGAATTTCATTCCTTTTAAGTTAACTTCTTCAGTATTTTTCACAGTGCTAGATATTTGGCACTATACTTTGTAGGTTATTTATTTGTTAAATATGGCCATTTTAATGCTTTTTTCTTATTTAGTGTAAACGACAGATGAGCAAATATTTTTATCAATTTCATGCAGTATTATTTTTCTAGTACTTCAAGAAGTTGTTATAGTGGTTCCATAATACTTGTTAAAGAACCACAAAATTATGAAGGAAGAAGTGAGGGAGAGAAGAAAGTAGTGGGAGAGAGGGAGACAGGTATAGATAGAGGGATCCTAGAATAAGTTGGGAGATAAACAGGAAAAGAGAAAGAATGGGTAAGAAGGACATGATTTGAGGAGATTTTTCAGTGGATTCAGTAGGCAGTTTTCACCTTCAATTGGACACCATAGTGCACCACAGAGTCCTTCTAGGAGAAAAACTATCCCCCATCCTTTAAATGTAGTATTTAACCACGCAACAGTCATTGTAGCTCAGAGATTTTCTTGCCAGGGGTGAAAGAATCATGCAATCCCGTAAATTGTAGATTTGACCCTTGCAGTAAAAATATAGGTAACTCTCTCTGTCTGTCTTTATGTCTCTCTCACTCACACATGCATGTTCAAACAGTATTACATATGTGGAACTATAGGCTCTAAGATTCCCATTCTATTTCCTTTTCCATGCATTGTTGTATGTTTTATAGATAGATATCTCCTTTCTACATTAGGCAGCTTCATCTATGAATAACAAACAAAGTGGACAGAGATACTCACATGAAAGGCAAAAATCTTTCTGAGATAATTCACTACCCTGAAATCTAGCCCAGACACACAAATATAGGAAAACAGTGTCTCTTCCACCAAGGGGTCCTCAAGAACTACGGTGCTCAAGCCTCCTTCTGCAGAAAGCTTTCATTCATCTCACTATGTGGAATGTGAAAAAAAAAATTTTAATGCTTCTCTTTGGCTCTGGTTTTGTTTTGCTTTTATTCTTTTTTGTTTGTTAGTTTTTTTTTGTTGTTGTTGTTTTGTTTTTCATGATAAGGTCTCACTCTCACACTAGCCCAGGCTGATGTGGAACTAACTTTGTAGTTCCATGCTGGCTTCAAACTCACAGATATCATCTGACCTCTGCCTCCCAAGTGCCAACTGCTGGGATTAAAGGCATGCCCCACCATGCCATGCCTTTTTTTTTCTTTTTCTTTTCCTAGTACAATCAAGGATTGTGGATGCCATAGATAGGATAAGAGAAAAGGACAAAATGAAGAACTACTTCTTAGGGGTTTTGCCACTGAAGTGAAAAGTTCATAATCATAATCACGAATATTTATTAAACTTGCTAAATAAATCATCATTTCATTTGATCCCTTTAGCACTGTACAAAGAGGTCACTGATCTCACAGTTCATAGAAACAGTGACCAGGGAAGTGGTGGATGAAACTGCTCATGAACTTAGTGTCCTGGTTGTTGGGAAGTGCAGGAAACCACACAACCCACACTGCCCTGCAAGCCATTCATAGCATCCCTGGAATAAATGCATTGTCATCAGCCCTTCTGTAATTTCAAGAGACAAAGCTGAGTGGCAAATTCAGGACAGATTCAAGATGAAGTCTTTCTCTCTCCAGAGCATGATCTCTGACTATTGTACTCAAACACTCTGTATCTGTTAGAGCTAAATATTCCAAGTTTTATTTTTTAAAATATCTTTATTTATTTGCAAGTAGACAGAGAGACAGACAGATACACAGAAACACACACACACACACAGAGTATGAGAGGGCCAAGGACTCTAGCTGCTGCAAACAATCTTCAGATGCATACACCACTTTGTGCATCTGGCTTTATGTGGGTACTGGGGAATCGAATCCAGGTTGTGAGGCTTTTCAGGCAAGTGCATTAACCACTGAGAAATCTCTCCAACCTCTAAATGTTCTGAGCTTTCTTCACAGTATTCACTCACCACAGAGGCCCTTGTGACAGACAGACCTTTACTGTGAATGTTTTACTGTGAAGGGCAGTTTTCATCATGCTTCAGGAAGTATTTATGAGGCTTCCCTTGTTCCTTGATTGGACATGGCAAGCATGGCTATAGTATATATGACCCTGAACTTACCCCCACTAAAAATTCTCAGTCAAACATGGCAGGGGTGAGAATGTAGACAACATCGTGTACTCACAAAACATACACCTGGTGACCAGAGGCCCATTAGCCTGGTCAGCAGTTCCTTAGCCTGCCACTATGGACACTGGGCTATGTGAGTCTTTGTTGACAAGGGATACTGAGTATGATGGGAAGTATGTCCATGCTTCTTAATAATACTCACTACATGCTCATAACACTCATCCTCCTCCATGTCTACCAAAAGGTCTCTAGCCACTGTTGTGACCCAAGGTTCGCCCCAGCTAAGAATCATTGTCCTCCAGATATACCATGGAGGAGAGGAGCAAAGAGACCAATTACAAGCAGTTAATAATGTGGTATGATTTTAATTAGAGACATTTATTTACACACCTACTGTAGAAACCAGATATTGTTCCAGTCTCATAGTAATCTCAGCCTGTGTACAAATTAGTGACGCCAATTTTACAGGGACAGGCACTGGAGCACAATGAGCTGGGTAGACAGAGTTGCACAATACTGAGTTACACAGCTGGCACCTAGTTTCTACCTTTTGGTCTTAGCCAGGGACTGGGATATGAAGAACATGTTTAAGCTTTTGGTAAACTTGCCCATTTTCTCTGCACATCCCCACACTGAATCCAGCATTATTAAAAGGAATGAAAATTTCTAATTTTGCATTACTGTGATAACCTTTTGTGGACATTCTTTTTAATCAAACATGGGCCTCATTGATATAGCTTATTTTCAGTGATTTGGCAAAAGGAGTTTTTCTTATATAACAAAAGTATTTATTCATTCTGAATATAGATGAAATAAGCTTTAAATTTTAATTTGTCTTTGGTAGTCAAGCCACTACTATGTGGAGAAAAAAAAAAGTGAGGTATTGATCAGAGATACCTACAAGGTTTCCCAAAAGAAGATAGATTTCTGTCAGAGTTCTTGATGACCCACCAAAGGTTAATGGTAAGACCCTACTGCTGAAGACACCATATACTGTTGGGAAGGAACATGGAGTGACCTGGATGGAATCTGGAAGAGGGTCAGTCCCCAGATAGTTAGCTTGTCTAGTACCAGAGGATGCTACACAAGTGACTGGAGGAAAATGACCAACATCTGTCCAAATAACTCATAGTCTAAGCTACTCAGCAGTAAACAACCTGACATGATGCTCAAACGAGTGTAATAGTGGCACACAGTCATGGTACGTAACCAACTACTCTTGGTTTGGCTAACAGATCCACTCAGTGGAATGGAACTCATAGCTGCAACTGGGAAACAAGTCAAAACCATGTCCAGAAAATGAGCCCATTCTCCAATATGAAGCCCCCACCAATCATGGGCTATAAGAGGGCCTACACATAAAATTCTCTCAAAAATAATAATTGCCATCCAATCTATCTGGTGCTGATTTCTTTCTCTGTTGGAGAATGTGCTTCTCTTTTCCAGATGGATGCTGAACCTGAGGGGAGGATCAGCCCATCGAACATCACCAGGGCCCCAGTTGAAACCATAGAATAATGGGGGAAATGGGCAAGAGTGCAGCTTTCTCGGTGAACCTGACACCAGCACATAGCTGAAAGAGATAGACACAGAGAACACTCAAATCCTGTGTATCTGGAGACATAGAGGCTCCCAAGACCTCATCACTGAAGTAGAACTAAAATGAACCCAACATGGCTCAGGGAAATTCACGCAAGGGGGGCAGAAAGAGTATTAGAGCCACAAGTTGGGTCATTATGCACAGAGACATTGCCTCTTCCACTTAACTGTTGGCTACCCCCCACAATGCACAACCCACATTCCCCAATGAAAAGGGGCCCTTTGGAGGGGGGAGGGAAAGGAGGAAGATATTGAAGACACCAACATGAATGTAAAATTAAAATTAAAAAGTTAAAAAAAACTACAAATTAGAATATATGGCAAAGACAAAATCTAGTCATTTATTTTTACTAAAATACTTTAGTAAAATACATTCATAAGACACAAAAATAAAGTAATATTATAAATAAAGTAGAACAAAGAGTATATCTCGGTTCCTCTTACCTCTGCTTATAGTTTAATAAAAGAGTCCAAGGAGCCTTGGGATGGTTCAGAGGGTAAAAGTGCTTGTGCCACAAGCATGGGGACATGAGTTTTGATCCCTACGACCCATGGTAAAATACTGGGTGTGGTGGCATACGCTTGCAATCCTGGGTCTAGGGAGGTGGAGATGAGGAATCTCTGGCAAGGACTCTCAACCTAACTAGACTAGTTTAATCTGTGAGCTCCAGGTTCAGCAAGTGATCTTGTCTCAAAGAACAATGAGAAGATTACGTAAGGCAGATGCCAGTGTCAAGTTCTGCCTGCCTTCCCATCCCTCACCACCACACATATATAGAATGCAAAAAAAGACAAAAGATTTTAAGGGTCAGTGTATTTTTAAAATTTTTATATACCAAATTCTATAATTTGTTCAGAAAATCCCTGTGTCTTTCATATTAGTGATCACACAGATACACTGACTTCATGAGCATCAAGAAAGGAGATGGATCTGTCCCTGAGGGCCTAGACAACCAATCGATTTCACTGTGGTGGTTTCTGAGAATTGGAAATGCTAGGGACAACAATCAGTTTCCTTTTCAGAGTGGCTGACACACTAATTCACATATGGGAGGTCAGAGAGAATCAGAACTCCATGCCACCTCTGAGAGCCACGTGGGATCAGTGGTGCTCCGAGGCTTGGCACTGGGTATGCCATACTCTAGCAACTTCATTTCAAAGAAAAATCCTTAATAAGTAGGAGACTGTTTATATGCCTGAATTACATTTTGCTTTGTGCCAATTAAGTGAACAGAAAAAGAGACAAATCTACTAGCTAATGTAATACACCTGATGAGTTCCTAATGTAAAATGTAAAGCAAGTTATTGCATGTACTTGTAAATTATGTAACTACTAACTGTTGGGGAAAATGATAACAAATTTATAATGTCAGCTTCCTAGTACTACGTGAAAAAAAAAAAAAAAAAAAAAAAAAAAAAAAAAAACAGCTTCAGTGAAGGTAACTATATTTTACAGATTTCACAGCAAAAAAAAAAAAAAAAATCCATTAATAAGGCCTGGAGAGATGGCTTAGTGGTTAAGGCTCTTGTCTGTGAAGCCTAAGGACCCATGTTAGTTCAATTCCACAGTACCTACGTAAGCCATGGTGTATGCATCTGGACTTCATTTTTATTATCTAGAAGCCCTGGCATGCCTATTCTCACTCCCTCTCCCTCTCCCTCTCTCTCTCTCTCCCCCTCTCTCTTTCTCCTTCTGTATTAAATAAAAAATATTTTTAAAAAATTTAGTAATTAGGGCAACATTTCCTCCATTTATATCATACATCCACACATAATATTTTAAAACAATAAGCTATTATTATAATAACCCTAGTGTTCAGGTATGGATATGAAAGAGATCACATCTTTCTGTCTCAACCACGGGCTAAGCATTGCAGTTTTCCATATGGTGTCAACCTGGTCACCTCCTTATTAACATTACACTTTATCATTTAAAAACTCTTACGTACTAATGTTAGTGAAATTAAGTGCTCATGTTTCAAACTCTTTAATACTATGCATTTTGATCATCACGTTTTGGGCTTATTTATTTAATCCTGTCTTCTCCTTCAGTGTCTTGTCCTCTCCTGTGCCAGCCCCAGCCCCAGCCACCTTTGTAGAGACTGTACATGGTTAATGAATGAGTAATGAATAAATGAGACATAGCACCAGTAGCAGTCATTTTAGAGCACCCCTTCCTCCCTCTAAGCACTGTGTATTGTTTACTGCATTTCAAGAAATGTCTCTGGTATTCCTGGTATGTGTTTTAAAATCAGGTTATTTTTTTCTTGAGACAACTGGAACACATTCTTTCCTTGCCACAGAAGAATCTTAAAAGAGAACTATTCTATTTTGAAAAATATACATAAAAATAGAAAAAAATGTACATGAAATATGGGTTTAATTTTAAAGTGACATCATAATGGTAAAATGAGTGACATATTTGACTTCCTTAATGCAATCCATAATGAAGCCCAATGACTGTTTTTGCAGAAATAGAAAATCTGTCCTAAAATTTGTGTGAGATATCAAGGGATCCAAAATAAACCAAATAATATTGAAAAAGAAAAAGTTGAAATACTGTCACTGTGTTATATCAATACTTACTACACAGCTATAGTAATCAAGCTCTGAGACACAGTAAGATGTATTCAGAACAATGAACTAGGAGTGCAGGACCAGAATTAACTCATATGTGCATTAAACTTATTTTCTAAGTGCCTATATTAATAAATAAGAGTTCACAACTAAACAATTTAATGCTTCACCTTAAGGCATTGGAAAGAGAAGAACAAGGCAAACCAAAACTCAGTAGATGGGAAGAAATAATAAAGGTTAGGGCAGAAATTAATGAAATGGAAACCAAAAAAAAAAAAAAAAATCAAAAAAATCAATGAAACAAAGAGTTGGTTCTTTGAAAGGATAAACAAGATTGATAAACCCTTAGCAAATCTGACCAAAAGAAAGAGAGAAGAGACAAAAATTGATAAAATTAGAGATGAAAAAGGCAACATCACAACAGATACCAAAGAAATTCAGAAAATCATATGGACATACTTTAAGAATATATATGCCTCTAAGTTTGAAAACCTGAAAGAAATGGAAGATTTCCTTGATTCATATGACCTACCAAAATTAAATCAAGATGAGATAAACCATTTAAATAGACCTATAACAACCACAGAGATCCAAGTAGTTATAAAAAGTCTCCCAACTAAAAAAAGCCTAGGCCCAGATGTATCCACTGCTGAATTTTACCAGACATTCCTGGAAGAACTAACAACAATGCTTCTCAAACTTTTCCATAAAATAGAAAAGGAAGGAATTCTACCAAAATCCTTCTATGAAGCCAGCATCACCCTGATACCCAAACTGGACAAAGACAGATCAAAAAAAGAAAATTACAGACAAATCTCCCTCATGAACATAGATGCAAAAATTCACAACAAAATACTGGCAAACAGAATACAAGAATATATCAGAAATATTATTCACCCTGACCAAATAGGCTTTATCCCAGAGATGCAGGGATGGTTCAACATACGCAAATCCATAAATGTAATACACCATATAAATGGTCTGAAGGACAAAAATCACATGGTCATCTCAATAGATGCAGAAAAGGCATTTGACAAAATCCAACACCTCTTCATGGTGAAAGTATTACAGAAACTGGGAATAGAATGAACATATCTCAACATAATAAAAGCTATTTATGACAAACCTACAGCCAACAAAATACTACATGGGGAAAAACTTGAAGTTTTTCCTCTAAATTCAGGAACAAGACAAGGCTGTCCACTTTCCCCACTACTATTTAATATAGTACTGAAAGTCTTAGCCATAGCAATAAGGCAAGACACACTCATAAAATGGACACAAATCGGAAGGAAAGAGATCAAATTATCATTATTTGCAGACAATATGATTGTATACCTAACAGACCCTAAAGACTCTACGAGCAAACTGTTAGAGCTGATAAACACTTTTAGCAATGTAGCAGGATACAAAATAAACACACAGAAATCAGTAGCTTTTCTATGCACTAACAACAAATGTGCAGAGGGTGAAATCAGGGAAGCTCTCCCATTCACAAGTGTCTCAAAAAAAAAAAAAAAAAAAAAAACTTGGAATAAACTTAACCAAGGAAGTGAAGGATCTCTACAATGAGAACTTTAAAAAATTTGAGCTACAAATTGCAGAAGACACAAGGAAATGGAAAGACATCCCATGCTTCTGGATTGGAAGAATCAATATTGTGAAAATACCAATCTTACCAAAAACAATCTACACATTTAATGTGATCCCCATTAAAATCCCAATAGCATTCTTCACAGAAATAGAAAAAAACAATACTAAAATTCATCTGGAAACACAAAAAACCTTGAATAGCCAAAACAATTTTGAGCAACAAAAATCAGGCTGGTGGTATAACCATACCCTATATTAAGTTATATTACAAAGCCATAGTAACAAAAACAGCATGGTACTGGCACAAGGACAGACAGGTAGATCAATGGAACAGAATAGAAGACCCAAATATTAATCCAGGCAGCTACAGCCACCTGATTTTTTGACAAAAATGCCAAAAATATTCATTGGAGAAAAGATAGCCTCTTTAACAAGTGGTGCTGGGAAAACTGGACATCTGTATGTAAAAGGATAAACATAGATCCTTGTCTCTCTCCATGCACAATAGTCAAGTCCAAATAGATCAGGGACCTTAATATCAGACCTGAAACTCTAAAACTGCTAGAGGAAAAGGTAAGAGAAACCCTTCAACATATTGGTATAGGCAAGGACTTTCTGAATATAACTCCAATTGCTCAGCGAATAAAACCACTAATCAACCACTGGGACCTTATGAAATTACAAAGCTTTTGTACAGCAAAGGACACTGTGAATAGAGCAAAAAGACAACCTACAGAATGGGAGAAAATCTTTGCCAGCTATACATCTGACAGAGGATTAATATCCAGAATATACAAAGAACTCAAAAAACAGAATAATAAGAATTCAAACAACCCAGTTAAACAGTGGGCTATGGAACTAAATAGAGAATTCTCAGAAGATGAAATACAGATGGCACATAAACATCTAAAAATGTGTTCCACATCCTTATACATCAGAGAAATGCAAAATAAAACCACTTTGAAATTCCATCTCACTCCTGTCAGAATGGCTACCATTAAGAAAACAAATGACAATAAGTGTTGGCCTGGATGCGGAAAAAGAGGAACACTTCTACACTGTTGGTGGGAATGTAATCTGGTCCAGCCATTGTGGAATTCAGTGTGGAGGTTCTTGTGACAGCTAGAGATAGATTTACCATATGATCCAGCTATAGCACTCCTAGGCATATATCCAGAGGACTCTTCTCACTACCTTAGAGATACTTGCACAACCATGTTTATTGCTGCTCTATTCACAATAGCTAGGAAATGGAACCAGCCTAGATGTCCCTCCACAGATGAATGGATAATAAAGATGTGGTACATTTACACAATGGAGTTCTATTCAGCGGTAAAGAAAAATGAAATTATGAAATTTGCAGGGAAATGGATGGCTCTGGAAAGGATTATACTAAGTGAGGTAACCCAGGCTCAGAAAGCCAAACGTCACATGTTCTCTCTCATATGTGGATCCTAGCTACAAATGTATAGACTTGTGTGTGAACTGGAACCAAAAATCGGTACCAGAAACCTGTAAGCTGGTAAAAGGCTATAAGGGAGGGAGGAAAGGGAAGGACTTAAGTGTATGGTATTGCACATATGTAAGTAGAAGAACAGATTACAAGGAGGGTAATGGCCTAAGCGGGGCCATGGGAAGAGAATGCATAAAAGAAGGGCAGGGGGAGGGTCAATCTAAATTCAAGATATTGTGAATAAGACTTATGTAATCTACTTTTTTGAATAATGGCACATCTAGAAGCTGTAGACTGTTACTAGAAAATTTTCAGTGCCTTGTAGGGGATACCTTCCAGTGAGTTGTTGGCCAAGGAGGTCCCTATAGCCTCCAAAACATTAAAGACTTTTGCCAAAGCTCTTGGTTTCCCTTGAGAAACAGATAGTAAGACCTTATTGCTGAAGACATCTCTTGCCTAAGAGGCAAGGTCACTGAGAAAGCAAGCTGGTGCTGAGCAGAAAACCTTCTCCCTGTAGACCAGCCAACTGAAAGCTGGAAAAAGTGGCACTGCATGCAGCTGTATGGGAGACAAAAGTCATCAGCAGTGGAAACAGTGGACACTGAATATTCAAGTTTGGCCATACAGGCCCAATGACGGAACGGGTGCAATAGTGGCATATCTACTCTTGGGGTAACCAACTGCTCCATAATTGGACTGAAGGCCCTCTCTTCGGGAGGGAATACATACCTGGTACTGAAAAACCTAAGCAAAAGTCTATGGCAGGTGAGGTCATGAGCCTTAGGGATATAAAGCCTACTCTTGTCTAACTAAATGTATATATTATTCCCACCAAGCTGCCCTGGGGGCACTACACTTAATATTCATGTTCACATATTAACGCCAGTCTCACTTCTGATTAGAGAAGCTTCTCTTCTTAGATGGCGATGACCACTGGGATGGCCCAAAAGGCAACATAGTGCTGAGAAGAAGGGATAGAGGAGTGCCCAGCACCTCTGTCACACCCTCCAAGGCTCAGGGACCATTATGAAAGAGGGGCAGATAGAATGGAAGAGCCAAAGGAAGGGTATGACTTCTTACAATGCAAGTGCCCAGACAGAGATTGGCCTCGATATCCATGACCATGCAATGCCTAGCAATACCCTTGCAAAACCCTCAAAATAGAAGAAAAACATGATGACATCAAATTAAAAGAGAGACTAATGGAGAGAGGGAGGGGATATGATAGAGATTGGAGTTCTAAAGTGGAATGTGGGGAGGGGAGGGAAATATCATATGTTTTTGTATGTAAGTATAGAACGTGTCAACAAAAAGTAATAAAAAAAAAGATGAAAGTATTTAATGAAACAATAATATACCAGGAAAAAGTTGAATAAATATTTACTACAACTCCTACAATCTTTTGTTCAAGTGGCAAAATCTCAAGAAAGCAAATCATTCTGCCCTGTACTTTTCTCTCATCCTGTCTCCTGCCTTCAACTCCCTGAGAGCACCAGGAATAGACAAAGGAAAGAAAAACAAAAGCAGAGCCACAGAGAGGCATTTAAAAATATTTATTTCCACATACCAAAAGAGTGAGATGACTTGAAAGCTTTCTGCAAAAGAATCCTTGAACACTAGTTCCTGCACATGCCAGAGTTCAATGTGCTCAATTATCCCATAAAGTTCTCTGCTTTTTCTTGTAACAAAGCTAAGTCATGATTTCTGTCATCACTTCTCCATGTTTTCCATTTTCAGTTCATTATCCGTACACTAAGAAGCTCAAACATTAAGAAGTTTTATAGATCAGAAAAACAATACAAGGGAAAGAAAATAGAAGTGACCTTTGGAGCTTACAGTTCCACATGATAAAGACAGAGAAAGAGAGAGACAGATAAAGTATCTACAACCACTGATTGGCAGGGGAGGGCTGGGCAATAACTAGAACAATACCTATCATACAGGGTCATGGGATGTCAGGGTTCTTCATGTGGGATTTCTCTTCTGATTACAGTGAGTTTCTCTGCATGCAATTTCCTGTATATAATTTGTGCTGTACAAAGGAATATAGTTAGAGCAATGGGAGGGTAGCCTGAGTCCTGTGCATGTAATTTCCAGGGGAGCTGCAATCTCTCCATGCAAATCAGCCCCATGTAAACAAGGGCAGTCCTGGTCCAAGGCTGAAGTCACATGGTGCTTGGTGGTACCAGATTACAGCATGTTAAGCCTAGAAGTACTTGTTCATAGGAAGCGAGCCTTCAACTCACTGAAAACTCTACTAAAGTAGTCCTTTTATATATTAAAAATGTTGAATACAACTTAAAACTTAACAAGGTTCAAAATCATCCTCCCCAAACTATTCTCTTTAAACATTGCTTACTAGTTTTGGCACTTTGGGACATTTGGGAAGATAATACCTTCTTATTGGAGATGGTCCTATGAATTTCAATGTATTTATACCTTTGCTTGTCTTGATGCATACCTATTAGCTTTGGTAAACAAAAATATCTTCGGATATTGTCAATGCTTTCCTGGGATGCCTGAGAATCATTGCGCTGTCAACAGTAATCTGAGAGGAGAAGACCCTCAGATTAATTGGCACTTCCTGTGCAGAAAGAATAGTCAGAAATCAGGAGAATTTGTTTGCTTCTGAGAACTTTGTTAGTTATCTCACTCCCTCCCTCTCACTCTCTCTGCTTGGTAGATATAAGCCAGAGCTTCATATCTATGGTGAATCTCCTTCATTAAGAGATATGGGGACATTTAAAGAATCATCATCTTCTATTGACACTATAAAAAGATGTACAGAGACACAGAGGCTCCCAAGACCCCATCACTGAAGTAGACCTAAAACAAACCCAACATGGCTCAGGGAAATTCGCAGAAGATGGGGCGGAAAGATTGTTAGAGCCACAAGCTGGGTCATTATGCACAGAGACATTTCCTCTTCCATATAACCATTGGCTACCCCCACAATGCACAACCCACAATCCCCAATGAGGAGGGTCCCTCCGGAAAGGGGGAGGGCAGGGAGGAGACTATCAAAGGCACTATCATGAATATCTTCACATCATGAGCATGACTAATAAAATAAATTATCAACTTTTAAAAATGAAAATTAAAGGAAGAATGCATTCTAGGTGGTGTCTATTCCATTTCTCCAAACTTCAATATTCTTCCAGAAATTTTGTGCCAAAATCTAAAGAACCACCCATTCATTGTTATCACTGCATCCACTTCAATTTTTTACACTCATTTTTCATTACTGTTACATCACTTGATGTTTAACAACATTCCTAACATAACATCAGGGAAAAGATGTCTATTTTGGCACATGGATCAAGAGATTTCAATTTATCATGGCAATCGGAGCAGCTGAGACAGTGTGACGCAAAAATGAGGCAGCATGCTCCCATATCTTGACCTGTCAGAAGCAGAGAGAGAGACTCAAGTTGTGACAGGGCCACAATCCTCACTCAGAACTTCCTAAAAAGCACCTCTAACTATATACCAGGAGCCCAGTCAGGAAAGCCTGAGGGGACAGGTCAGATTCAACCTATGACAGAAGAACATGTAACTCCTTGAGAGACAATGCCTAAAACCCTGCTTTATCTTACAGGTTGATGTTGTGAGATCCTTCTGGGGTCTCTCCAATAAACTTAAGTCACTCGTTTGCTGTCATGACCCAAAGATGACAAACCTGGAAAAGACACTTTGCCCAGTGGAATTAAAGGATGATCTGAAGAACAACTTAGTTCAAGTTTGTACATGTGTGCTCAGCCACCTATGAATGAGTTTTGAGAGTAAAAACCCTCCAACTCTTCCTTTATGAGAGCATTGTGGGTTTGAAGCTAACTGACTTGAATGAAGAAGAGTTTGTTCGGAAATCCAAAACCATGGACTGTATGTATCTAGATGTATGAGGGCAGGTTGATTAAGTCTCTTGGGGAAATAAGGAACAAGAAAAGCCCAAAGGAAATTTTTGTTTACCTTCTGGAAGAGATTTTAAATTTCCATCATCTAAATGAGAGTGCTAGTGTTTAGCATACCTGCGTAGACATGAGTTTCCAAGTAATTTTGGAGTGTTGCACACCTGGAGAAGTTGTAAGATCATTCTGTGTTCCCTGCTCCATGTCTCTCAGTGTCAGAATAGGATCCACAAAATCTGTCACCATGGCTTGTTGAGGATATTAAGTAGAAGGAATTTGAGAAGCAGCATATACAAGGATGTCTCTCTGACCTGCTTTTGGTTGAGAGTCGTGGTTCTTATATGAAAGGAACCATTCTTATCTCTAAAACAAAGGAATGAGCCGGGCTTGGTAGCGTATGCATTTCATCCCAGCACTTGGGAAGTAGAGAGAGGAGGAGCACTGTGAGTTCCAGGCCACACTGAGACTACATACTGAATTCCAGGTCAGCCTGGGATAGAGTGGGACCCTACCTCGAAAAACCAAAAAAAAAAAAAAAAAAAAAAAGAAATTTGGGTTGGAGAAATGGCTTAGCGGTTAAGGCACATGCCTGCAAAGCCTAATATCCCTGGTTCAATTCTTCAGGTCCCACATAAGCCAGATGCACAAGGAGACTCACACATCTGGAGTTTATTTGCAGTGGCTAGAGGCCCTGGTGCACCCATTCTCCCTCTCCCTCTCTCTCTGTCTCTAATAAATAAATAAATAAATAAATAAATAAATAAATAAATAAATAAATAAATAAAATAAAATCGTTAAAAAAAGAAAGAAAGGAACATCTTTATCTCAAAGATGAGGGATATTTTGAGAAATCTAAAGAAACAAGTATGGTGATCAGGTGTGGTAGTTCACACCTTTAATCCCAGCACTTGGGAGGCAGAGGTAGAAGGATCACTGAGTTTGAGGCCAGCCTGAGACAAAAAAAAAAAAAAAAAAAAAAAAAAAAAAAAAAAAAGGAGGGGGGAGAAAGAAAAGAAAACAAAAGAAGAAAAAAGAAACAAATATAGTCATTCCTTTAAATCAGTCACCATTTACTCTTCTCTATTTTTATAGTGTTTTTTTAAACAGATTTCCATTTTCATTTTATCTTGTTATAGAAAAACTAAAGTTTCCATTTCCTGGTGAGTTTTTTTAAATATTCAATAAAACTTAAATAATAGGGTGGGGATAACAGTGCAGTGTTTCAAGTGCTTGCTGTACAGGCATGAGGACCTGAGGATTGATCCCCAGCACCTATGTGGGAAAATTCATGTGTGATGCCACACAGCAGTAACCCCAGTGTTGGAAAGGCAGAAACTGGAGGATTTCTTAGATTAGCTGGCTAGTAAGTCAGCTTGAATCAGTGAACTCTATGCTCAGTGCAAGAGCCTATTGTAAAAGAGGAAGACATCTGCATTGATCTCTCTCCTCCTTGTTCATACATGGGTGGCCACACATATATGCACATGCATATATACACGTATGCACACCATACATATATAGAAACACCAAAAATTAACAGCTTAAATAAATTCAGTTTATTTCCACTGCTCATCTATCTATTGTTATCGGATCTCTAGTTACTGGACTTACTAAGTTGGGTAGGAGGGCAGGTAGACTTCTTCCCATGTATGTCTCTAATGCTATTGCTATCTCTCCATAGCCCATCTTAGGTCTTCATCCTGCTTTTCATATCTTTGACTGTATACACAGTCAAATGCCATATGCTTGCTTACACTGCTATTTTCCAACAGTCTTTAGAGCCTGAACTTCTAAAAGCATGGAATTTCCTGGTACTCTCCTTTACCTAGAGTAGTGACTATTCTCTGACTTGTTCAGCATGGTAGGAATTTTCCACTGCCCTGTTCTTGACCTATGGTTTGAATACCATATTACTCTCTACATGGCAAGTGACAACACTTAGAACTCAATCTCTCAAAATATATTGTCTCTATCACAGGTACTATGAAGAACTGGGAGGCCACACTCAGCTGTAGTCTTTCTCCTGTACAGCTAGCATGAACAGCCAAGCCCCTAGCCCCTTTCTGGTAACATGCCCTTTCAGACAACAAAGCCCTACATGAAGAATGCTGAAGGCAGGGTAAGAAAATATTCCATTCCCTTGTGCCTAGTCCCAGAGATAGACTGACCACTGTCACACACAGAAATCATATATCAATTAGGTCCATTGCTCTCCCAGATGCCCATTAGCCAAGAATGTCCTTGGGACTTTTCAAATTACTGTCCCATACACTTCTAAGTATAGATAGGTGATACCAACCAATATGGGACCAATTTATTCATAGAAAAACACTTCTCCCTCTCTCCATTCTCTCACAAGGGATCTTAAAGGCTCTCTTGTTCTGAGAAGATTGAAGCTTTCCTTCTGACTCTGATACTTGGTTAGATTTAGGAAGTGCTTTACTTGAAGGTCAGTCCAACTCCATCTCTCTTTCTTGAACCTTGCTTCCTCAATTTCTAACAACAATCTTGGACTTAAGCAACTTGATCAAGGTCACAAAATGAGAACTGGAAAAACCAGGATCCCAGTGCAAGCCTGCTTTCCCATTGTTAATGTCTCAATTGTAATAAAAGAAAGTATTGTATTTCTTTATGCAGTTTCTCATACTGGTATAAGTGGTCTGTCCCCTAAAATCAAACACTTGATAAAAACCTTTTTCAAATACTTACTGTTATTGGTTTATTCCCATTGTCCTGTTGCAAAACAAATAGAAATTTGAAATCTGGGTGTGGTAATATGGCAATATAGCAATATTCTTTGGAATGTAGTTTCTCTGGGTGTGGAGATTGTCTAAGGAAGGGACAACCATAAGAGCAGCAATAAAACAAACAGTTAAAGACAGTGTTAATAAGTGAATGAATAATCAAGCACAGATATGAATAAATGAATGGATTGCTTGGCAGTGAAAGCACACTAGTGTAGGGGGAGTGCATGATGTCATTTTAGTGCCTGTTTTTATTCAGGGTTTAGGAAAAAGCACAACAGGCCTGATAGCTCCTATTCCTCTGTTCTCTCATTGTTTTGAGCACACATTAGCTGGCCATGATTTTAAAAAAAGGTCATATGTATATGCAGAATTTTAAAGTATACATGCATGTATTAAATCACACTATATTATGCATTCATTGCTTTAAGGATTGTCATAGGTAGTCTTATCCACACTCTGCTGCCAGCTCCATATTTACAGCTTTGAGAAGACAAAACTTCTACTTTTTGAACTTCTGTTTCCTCCACAACATTGTAGATACTGTTCACTTCCTTGTGATATTACCAGAATGGTTAGAAATTGTACTGAGCTTGCATACATACACACACTCACACCTTAGTGCCCTGCCTATTGCACAATAAACACAGTAACCTTTCTTCTTAGAAAGAAAAAGATTAAACAGCAGAAGTTTGTATTCCAATAGAATTGCCATGATTTGTATGAAAAATGTTCAGACTAACATTGTTGCTTCTTTTCTCACTTAGATTCCCATGAGGCAACTTTTTTTTTTTTTTTTTTTGACTTTGTGTGTTTTCTTGCAAAAGAAAAAGCCATTTTAGAATTTGTGCATAAATTTTTGTCTTTTGGATTTTAGGAGTGTGTTTTAATAGTGATAATTGTAAATTTAGAATGGTACATATTTGAAGTCCATACCTGATTGTTCCAGAAAATTTATAGACATGTGTTATTTTGATATGTACATGCTGGGCATAAAAATGGTTTTTCATAGACTTGAGTATCATATGTGACTTTGAAGTGACAGAAATACATACATATCTTCTTGGCCAATTATTGATAATCAGAACAAATGAATATCTATCAAACTCATAATTGGCATCACTATAATACTTCTTTTTGAAACTTTTGATAATTTTACCTTTAATGTATAGAATATAATATCTACAGAAATAAAAATATTGAAAAAATATTGTACAAAGAATAGCTTAGCATATAGAGTATTTAGGGAAGTATTCCAATTTAAATATGCCTTGACAAGGTTACAAAGCTTGTAATATTTCTTGAGACTATACAAGGCAGGCTGTACATGCAATGCATTTTTTTCTGAGCTAGCTCTTGTCTCTCTTTCCTTCAAGTATCTATTATGGAGGTAATGCATTCTAGATTGCATAGCTGTAAGATGCAGGATCACTTCAACATAAAGATGAGGCTCTTACTTGTAAGAGTCTTGAAATTTCACTGTGAGAACCCTCTGAGATATGGAGTAGATCTGTAATGGAAGCACATCTAATCTCTCCTGTCAAGTTGAGGGAGATGATTATGTGACAAAGTCCACAGGAGAAGAAATGAGAATTTGAGAAGAGCAGTGTAATGTCAGCACTAGGGGATTGCCCTGAGTTTGAGTCCATGAAACCTGTTTTATTCATTTTTGAAAGAGAAATAAGGATATTATCTTATGAAATTTGCAACAATAAATGTGATAATTCATGCAAAATAACTGTTTCATGTAGTTTTGGGGCATGTTTTAATCATTGCATATAATGTCTGATAGCATCTTATAGTTAAATATGTGAAATCATACAGAAAACTTATGTCACCATGTTCAGGATTATGATAAAACCTGCTTAGATCAATTTGCATAGGAGAACATTTTAATTTGAAGACACATGTAAGCATTCTGGGGTAATACAATCATATTACAGCATAATCTTTGTCCTGTCATTCCATTCCTGTGTATACTTTGAAACATCACTACATTTTTTGTCTATCATATGTGCACTGTACCATGCAAAATGATACACTCACATACATACATATACACATACACAAATAATAAAAAAAATAATTCTGAAGCTTTTCCCCTTTTTTCTTTAATATTTTCCTTAAGAATTACTTTGCTTAAAAATGGGCCTTAAAGGAGATGAATATGAATAAAAACCCTTTACCTTTGGAATAATCAGAGAGTTTTTTTTTTTTTTACTAGTTTTAGAATGTTATAGAAACACCATAATAACCATTGACAAACTTGGACACTGGTCATGGATAGATTATTGTCCTTAGTGTAGAGGAGTGTGGGCTCCTTTTTGTTCTTAGGGCCTATGTGTAAGAAAAGAGGTGATGGATGACTCCTTGGGCCCAATTCCTAGAAATGGCCATTAGGGAATAACGAATGGATTCTCCCATAGGTCTCTTTTTCTGGAGGGGAGTTGCCTCCCATCAGGACCACTGGCTCTAAATCTCTTGTCAGCAATGGTCAATAAGAATATAACAGTCCTATCTTACTTAAATCTGGACTTAGATCTCAGAGAGTTGATATATTAAATATGGTTTCAACCTGAAAAACTCCAGGAACTTTTCATGAAATATTCCTACTGTCTGCAGTAATTAAATTTTTTTTTCTTTATTTGCAAGCACAGAGAGAGGCAGCTAGAGACAGAGAGAGTGAATGGGCATGCCAGAGCTTTCAACCACTGCAAAGGAACTCCAGATGCATGCACCACTTGGTTCATCTGTATTTGTGAGGGTACTGGGGAATCAAACCCATGTTGCTAGGCTTTGCAGGCAAGTGTCTTAACCACTTAGCCATCTCTTCAGCCTGGTCTGCAATAATTTGTCCATTATATTTTTAATCTTCACTGACCATTAAATCTATTTAAAGTATTATTACCTTGGAACTAAAGTATCAACACTTCTTTGGAAATGACTGAAAATAATTTGCACTATTTTATTGGCTTATATAATATATCATTTAAATGTTTCCTTTTGTAGGTAAAATTAATCAATCCTAATGAATTAAATATGCAGAAATAAAAACAAAATGTGGGCATTACATAATTTTATTCTTAGACAAATTAATAAAGTATCAAAAATAAAATCCATATAATTGCATACATCAGTGGACATTATGTATTTAATCAAATATCACTGACACAACTGCAGTGACACATTGGTCAAAAGCAGCAATGGAGAACTCAGAATTAGAAAGTAAAACATCTCATGAAAAATCTACTTTCATAATTTGGTAAGTTTTTACATGTCCCTTGATTTCTCCACGCCTCTGTAAAATGATGTTATAGAGCTAGAAGAACACCAAGTTCCTTTCCAGCTCTGACACATGTGATTCCACAAATGAAAACTGACTGCACATTGGAAACAAATGCTAAGCCAGGTGCTTTTCATTGTTCTAATCTTCCCCATTGAGTCATGGGGCTGAGCCTCTGAGTCAGTGGAAGGGTGATCAGCATCACTGTGCCCTGAGGTGCACTGGAGACCCACCTCTTCTACTTGCTGTTCGCTTAGTCTTGCTGCTTCTGTTAGTGTAATGATTAACAGATGACTGGTGGCTCCAGTGACAGGCAGTGGAGTTCATTCAATTTGTACATTCTTCTTCAGTATTACTTTTCGAACTTTAAGACAACTTTTAGACACACATTCTTCTCTACACTATTGTTTTTTGATAATAAATCTGAACCTTTATGTGTAAACAATTACTAAGAAGATGGAAAGAATGAAAGTAATCGACACATAATCACAACTGAGATTTGCCTAGCAGTCAAAGGAAAGCTAAGAAGAATGGCATGCAGGAAAAAAAAAAAAAAGATATAATATCAATGTCACTAGGAAGACTTGGGGTATATAAGAAACTACTATTTTTGTTGTTAAATGGAGGTTTTATTAAGTAGGTTAGAAACATGCAATAAGCACTTGTTATGGCAACATTTCTGAGAAATATTATATTTGTTAGAACGATCCAAGAGGGAAGCTTGTCTATGCCAGAAGATGCTACATGAGCTACTCGGGGAAAACAACCAACATCTGTCTAAGAATAGCCTAAGGTATTCAACAGTATTCAAACTGCCATGATGCTCAGACAAGGGCAATAGTGGCACACAGCCATGGTGGGTTACCAATTGCTCTTGATTTGGCTAATGGATCTGCTCAGTGGAACATAATGCATTCCTGGAATGTGGAAACAAGTCAGAATCATATCCAAAAACAAGCCTGCTCTCCAATATCAAGGTTCCACCATAGTGAGATACAAGAGGACCTACACCTATTAAATTCTCTCTAAAATAATAATGGTTATCCATGTATCTTACATTGACCTCAATCTCCATTGGAGAATTTGCTTCTCTTTTTCAGATGGATGCAGAACCTGAGGAGAGAATCAGCCCATCGTACCTCACCAGGAATCCAGCTGAAGCCATAGAGTTATGGGGGAAATGAGCAAGAGTGCTTCTTTCTCAGTGAACTTTGTGTCAGCCCACGGGTGAAGGAAATAGACACAGAGAACACTCAACTCCTACCAAATCAGATATGCAGAGACACAAACTCCTAAGACCTCATCACTGAACTAGACCTAAAATTAATCCAACATGGCTCAGGGAAATTTGCAGAAGGGGGGGGTAAAGATTGTTAGAGCCATAAGTTGGGTCATTATGCACAGAGACATTGCCTCTCCCCAATAACTGAACACTACCCCTACAATGCAAGACCCACAATCCCCATGGGGAGAGGACAGAGAGAAGGCTAACAATGGCACCACCATGGCTATATACACACTATATATATAACTAATAAAAAATTATCTTCTGTTTGATTCCAAAGATTAGCGTTTTTCTAGCATAAGCGTACTTTGGCAGTAGAATTTCTATGTGGCTAAGGCAATTTAAGTTGCCATGCCTGCTATCACATTATAGGTGACTTGTTACTAAGGAACAGGTCCAAGTAAGTAAACTAGGGAATGAAAAGACAAAGTACACTAGTGTATACTTACAAAGGGCCAGCACTCATATTCATAAAGAAACAGGTGTTTTCACAGTTGTCTAATGGGGAAGGAACATTTTTATCCATATCAATAGTCTTGTCTGATTGTTACAAGGATGCCAATAATCCAATATTGAGATGTGGTGCTTTCTCCCTTACAGCCAGCCAACATCTATGGCTGTTTGTTGTTAACTTAGTGACTGTCAGCTAGGCATATTTGTAGTTTTCCTTCTAGAGTCAAAGATGCATCAGCAACCTGATTGAATGGATTTTATGTGTGCTTTTAACTTCTATCCCCATCACCAAGGGATAGTAACACAAAACAGAACAACAACAGATAAATGCAACAACAATTTAATACTATTTTTTAGGTTTTAAGGAGAATATCATACAGGAGATTTAATGGGATGATTAAAGACAATTTTTTGTATTGGATAATAGTATTTTGTGGAGGTTAAATTTCCTGGACTAGATGATTCTATTATTATTTTGTGAAATAATGATTTTGAGAGTTACTGAAATATTTTGGGCTATAGGTATATATGTCTACAAAGTATGTTTCAAAGAAAATAGAGATCTGTATATAGAATGATAATGACAAATTCTTGCTAGGAAAAAATTTAAAATTAGTAACTACTGGGATATAGGAGATTAATTTCACTCCTCTGTCATCTCTTCTAAACATTTAAATTTATTTTATTTTATTTATTTTAATATTGTATTTACTTATTTGAGTGAGGGAAGGAGGGACAGAGAGAGAAGAAGAGGCAAATAAACTTAGAAAATGGGCACACCAGGGCCTCTAGTCACTGCAAAGAAACTCCAGACCCATGTGGTACCTTCTGCATCTGGCTTACATGGGTGCTGGTGAACTAAACCTGGGTCCTGAGGTTCCACAGGCAAGTGCCTTAACCACTAAGCCATCTATACAACCCTTAAATTTATTTTAAAATAAAAAGTTAAAGAAAGAAGTTCCCAGCTTCGATCAGTTTCGTGTTTTACTATTCAAAATATTTTTCTAGGCCTGACAAATAAGTTTAAAAAAAGCAAAAAGTAGTTAAAAAGCTCAGAAAACTTTGATAAAATCAATACAGACTGGAACTTTGTCACCCTGAGGGAGAAATATGAGCAAGTTATGTAGGTCATTTTTTATAGGTACTCAGCTAGAGAAGGACCAAAGAAGGAACCAAAAGAGATGTCACACCACTTGCTTCAGTGGAACTGGAATTCAGTCTCATCTCTCAGTCACAAAGCCCTGTACTCAGATGTGCTGACATCATTACTGCCCCAGTCCACTGAGTCCAAACTAATCAGCTCTCTCTCAGAACTCACGGCATAATGGTAAAGCCCACAGGGGCTTATCAGGTGTGCAAGGCCAGCTTGGCTGTTCATTTATCCTGATGCCTGAACCTCCAGGCCCCTGTAAAAGGTCCAGTAAGACCTCACCAGTCTTTGCATGGATGGACTGGAATGGGGAAAGGGGAACCTTACTAACTGACCTCTTAGCTCTTTACCTAATCTGAAGATGAAAGGCTGGCATCATTTTGTTCACTTCATGTGTGTATGCACATTTCTTTAAGATCTGACCCCTTTACCCTAGAAATCCTCTCTACCATCCCAGCCTTCTCCTGGATAACAATTTTCTCAAATAAACCTTATAATTTAACCTTTTAGAATTCATTTCCTCAGTTCTCTCATAGAATGGATAAAAATCTAAAAGTTTGAGATTCATAGGACAGGAAACAAGGCTCCTGTGATTCCCACGACAAGCCTTCTGTGAACATTTCTATAAATCAGAAATGTGCCTTTAAAAAATGAAGTTCTTGGGCTGGAGAGATGGCTTAGCAGCTAAGGCGCCTGCCTGCTAAGCCTAAGAATGCTGGTTCTAATGTCCAGCAGTTCCAATCTCCAGGTCCCACGTATAGCCAGATGCAAAGTGAGGCAAGGGCGCAATGCTGCACTTGCCCACAAGGATTTCGCTCACAGCAGCTGAGAGACTGCTGGCGTGCCCATTTCTGTCTCCCTCTCCCTGTCTCTCTCCAAAAATAAATTTAAAAATAATAAATTAAAAAAAACTAAGTTCTTGTGAATTGTGTGTCAGTATATTGCAGTAAAGTAGATGTACAAAGGCATTGCTATCTTGTTAGTATAGATATTTCATGAGGCAAATTTAAGCACATGCACCTAGCATTCGTTTGCAGTGGCTGAAGGCCCTGGCACACCCATTCTCTCCCTCTCTCTGCCTCTTTCTCTCTCTCAAATAAACAAATAAATAAAATATATTTAATTTTTTTAACAAAAAAGAAATTGAGATTCTAGAGAAATAGTGATTCGGGAATTATCCTACACATTTAAGAAATGGAACTTCTCTCCGGTATAAAGCTGTCTTCCCAAATCTAAGGGCCAGATCAGACACCTAACCCCAAGCACAGAAGAACTCTGGTCTCCTCTTCAGAAATGCCTTCTAGACTTCCAGAGAATGTGGGAATTATAAATGTTTTTTCTGAGCTGTTTTTTACTCATTATTGAATTGACTTAGGATTTTTTAAAATATATATAGAAGGCCACAGTCCTGGTTTCATAACAGTTTTGTGCTTTCCTTCAGTCCTTGTACCTGGGTTTTCTAGAGGATTTAACCATTGCCTCACTTTATCCTTCATATATAGTCCTGTACTGTCAAAGTGGGAAAGATTGAAAAAAACAAATCCCAGGGAAAGTAAGCAAATGGAATTGTGGAGAGGAATTTCTGGAAATCAGTCCTTGTTCCTATCAAATGCTGCTATAACCATTGATTAACTTTATCCTTTATGTAGTCCTGTACTACCAAGAAAGATTGGAAAAAAAACAAATCCCAGGAAAAGTAAACAAATGGAATTGTGGAGAGGAATGTGGGTCTCACATGGAAATGTAACTTGTTCCTATCAAATGCTGCTATAAAAATGATTATGTGCTGGAGAGATGGCTTAGCAGTTAAGGTGCCGGCATCCTAAGCCAAGAATGCTGGTTCCAATCTCCAGGTCCCACATTTAGCCAGATGCAGTAACGCGAGGGCACAATGCCGCACATGACCACAAGGGGGCGCACACATCTGGATTTCATTCACAGCAGCTGAGAGGCTGCTGGCATGCCCATCTCTATCTGTCTTCCTCTCCCTCTCTCTCTCTCTCTCTCTGTCTCTCTCTCTCAAAAAAATGATTAACTAAACTAATTATATGAAACCTGATTGTAGGGGAAAAGTTATGAACTGGAGAAATGCCTTAGTGGTTAAGGTACTTGCCTGCAAAGCCTAAGGACCAAGATTTGATTTCCTAGTACCCACAAAAGCCAGATGAACAAAGTAACACATTTATCTGGAGTTCATTTGCACTGGCAGGCTGCTCTGGTATGCCTATTTTTTTCTCTCTCTCTATTTCCCTCTTTCTTTCTCCCTTTCTCTCTATTACTATCTCTCTCTCTACCAAATAAATAAATAAAAATAAAATTTCTAAAAATTTGGCTTAAATACCCCAACCCTGAATTTTAAGACCTTTAACTAAGAATTCTTAGAATATGTATACAATTCACTCATATTCTGGTTTCCATTGGGCCTAACTTGCTTTCTTATGAGAGCGGAGCACAGTACTGAGAAGGTCTTCAACTGCAGGGCAGAATGGGAGCCTGGACAGTGAGCTTCACACAGAGGCCATGACTCCAGCTGCTCTCTATTACTGCTCAAAGCTCTCCATAGGGAATGGGTGCTCCTGCACTGTGGGACTAGTATGTCCCCAATTAGCTTTCTAAATGCTCATTGATAAATCATAACAAACAAAGATAATGATATTCAGGATTGAAGATAGAAATAGAATGTCTCCACATTTTAAAAAGAAATGAAATGCCCTGAGAATTTCCTTTTTATGTCCACCCTCTGCTCATGCCATCATTTTCCTCTGCCATCATGGAGCTTCCCCTCAAGTCCATAAGCCAAAATAAACCTTTTTTTCTGCCACAAGATGCTCTTAGTCAGGTGTTTTCTGCCAGCAATGCGAACCTGACTGCAACATCCAGACTCTGAGTGACCTAGATGGTGGGACATAATTAGAACTCTACAGACTTGTCACTAGCTAGAATTATTGGACTTGGAGACTTGTTAGTAGCTAAGAGTTGTCGGACTTGAAACTACAATGTTTGATGTTTGCCCTGTTTGTTTTAAATCTTGTATTGGTTGAATACTTTTTTGCTATGCCCAATGACATTTCTTTCAGTGTTTTTTTTTTTTTTTTCATTTTCTTGTCTTTTTCTTTTTTGTTTTTTGATTATGGAAATGTTTGAACAACATTGGGATTAATAAAAACTATGGGGAGGTTTAAGGTTGGGATGAATGCATTGCATTTTCATCATATAGAGTTATCAGTTTATCAGGCCATGGGTGGAATGTAGTGGTTTGATTAATGTACCTCCCATATACCTGTGTGTTCTGAATGCAAGTTCCCTGTCTGTTGGCAATGTGGAACTTGGATCCTCCTGGAGGCAGTGTATTCTTTGGGGAGGGCTATGGGTGTGATAGAGAGCTTCCCCTTACCAGTGTTTGGCACAGTCTTCAGCTGCTATTGTCCACCTGATGCTGGCAAGATTATATCCACCCTCTGTTCATGCCATTGTTTCTCCTGCCATCATGGAGTTTCCCCCTCAAGTCTGTAAGCCAAAGTAAACCCTTTCCTCCAACAAAGTGTTCTTGGTTGGGTGTTTTCTGACAACATGAAGCTGATGGCAACAGTAAGTAAATTACCTTTAGATATTTTGTCATTCACCATTCACCTGCCTGGTGCAACCCATTTATCAGAACTTATATACTGAGGGAGAAACAGGTAGTTTTATTGTTAGGTAGCCAGCCTGGGATGGGACCAAAAAGAATTCAGCATCTGATCCAGTCTAATCCCTCACTTACAGTGCCTTCTACTCCGGTATTCTGTCCTCTTTTGGGGCAGTCCCCTGAGTCAACCCAAACAGCTCCTCTCAGAATTTACCTGTGTCTGAGGGTAAAGCCAACCCTAATAAGCTATAAAAGGGGTTTATCTGGAGGGCAAGGCCTTCTTTTTGTCTATTCATCTCTCCTGACACCTGAACCTCCAGGTCTACTCTGGTTAAGTCCTCTCCCATTGCAACTGGGCTGGGCTGGGCTTCGGGGATTCCTTTGGTAAACTTACTAACTGACCTCTTAGACTTATTTGTAACATGAAGAGAAAAGACTAGCATCCTTTTATTAAATTTCCCGTGTGTGTTTGTGTGTGTGTGTGTGTGTGTGTGTGTGTGTGTGTGTGTGTGTGTGTGTCTTTCTTTAAGCTCTGGACAGTTTTTTAATTTCCCTTGAAATCCCCTATACCATCCCAGCCTTTCCCTGGATACCAATTTTCTCCAATAAGCTTTATAATGCAAACTTTTCAGAATCTATTTCTTCAATATCTTATTGCATCTGTAAATCTATTGCAGATTTACAGGCCAGGAAGATAATTTCCCTGTTCCCTGGAATCCCATTACAATAGGAACTCAAATGCTCATAAAGGACACATCCTATCTATCTCAAATATGTGCCATTTATCTCAAGGATATTCTGTGAAATAAATTACTTCTTTTGACATACAAAAATTGGTAGATTCCAATAATATAAAATGTATTTTTAATCCTTAATCTAATATTGAGTGACCAAGATAATTAATTGTGATAACACCTAATTACACATAACACTTTAAACTCAAAAAATCATGCAAGGATGTTTTTATTACATGTTACTTCAGATTACAAGTAGGGTTTCATTTGATAAGCAGACATGGCATTCTAGGAAACATTTCAAGATACCCCAAAGACACAACTACTGGGAACAGAGCAACATTTACTGTGGTTAAGTACTACAGTGGAAAGCATCTGGTGACATAGCTAAAAGGGTCTTATATCCAATTCCATGCCTTTATTTAGGACAAGAATTGGGGTAACATTGAAAGGCCAATAATTCTTTCAGAATAAGCTATATGTTTGCTAGTGTGACATTAATACCAATAATATGCTTATGTTTAGAAAATCAAGAAAAGTAAAAGTCTGTATTTAAGTATCATTACACTAGTGACTGTGGGAGGTGCTTAGCTCTTGAAGGACAATCTCTTCATCCTTGTGGTTTCTTTATGAGTTCTTCTGAGATATTTTCACTGCAACTGTCTTGAGCTCTGTGTATTCATGAAGACCATATTCTCCCCTAGAGAGAGAAACAAAAGTTATCCATCTTCTGTTGTGCACAACAACACCAATGAACTACAAGCCCTGATTTGGTATGTGTTTGCTTCCCTGACTAGGGACAGTGAGGAGTGTTAGCAGTGTACACAATAGTTCATGTTGAACCTCACTGCCATAAGATGTCTTCCAAATACAAATCCTTCAGGAATTAATCATTATTGACAAAATTCTAATTGACTATAGAAAAGTAGCTGTTAAAAACACCATCCATCCTATCAGAATTTGATGCATATTAGATTTTGCCCAAATCAGTATGATAAAATACAGAACAAGTTACAATATATCATTGCTGAAGAGTATTAGTGCTCAATGGACAGCTGAAGCAGAGCAGTATTTACCATGGCCTTTGGCACAGAGGTGGTGAGGAGGTGGAAAGTGTCCACACTTCTCCTTTAATTTTAAGGTGTTCTATTCTTTTGAAGCTACATGTTTAACAATATTCTCTGATTCTTGGACAATACAGGAACCTAATCTTTACTATTGGAATTTTTATTGCTTCTTTGGTTTGCTTGCATTCTTTTTGTTAAGGTGGAAAGATAAATAATAATTCAAGATGTTGGAATCTTAGCTAATACTGGTTTTACTCTAGAATCAACCACCCACTATTTTCTTATAAAATTCTTAACTCAACTTCAAGTTACCAGTGGTTGACATGAGCCAATCTATGTGTACTCCAGTATCTTGTTATTAGGGCTACATCTCTTAACAATACAGGAAACTGTGAAAAGATCAAATTGTATTCATGTAAGTCTATTCTTTAAATTATGACTCCTATTACATGTGGATTTGCAGATATGAGAATGCCACAGCCTCCCAGCTAATACAAATGAACTCCAGATGCATGTGCCACCTTGTGCATCTGCCTTTATATGGGTACTGGAGAATTTAACCTGTGTCTTTTGGCTTTGCTGGCAAGCACTTTAATTGCTAAGGCATTTCTCCAGCTTGTCCCCCACTCCAGTAATTGTCTTTGAACATTTATAGCACAAGTCTTGTTTATGAAACTCACTGCTTATTAGGTATATTTTAATCAGTATCACTCTCAACCAAAGGTTTTGAAGAGTTAATTTTACAGTATAACAATATCCTTTGTCATTTAATGATGCAAGTTGTCTGTGTTCTCATATATTTTAATGAAATTATGGATGGTTGATTTTTATTTCATCAGTCTCAACCTTAAAGTTCAACAAAATTAAATTCACCAAAATTGGCATATGCTGTCTATTTTATCAATTGCATCCAGTCTTTTAGCAACATTGCTAAGGATGTGTTAGGTCATGAGTCCCCAGTGAATTTACTTCCCATCAGCACAATCTAACCTATGTGGTAGCTGTTTTCTCAAAGAAGCAGATACACCAAGAAATTCTCCAAGGAGGCTGAGGAACTATCTCAGTGGTTAAAAGTGCTTGCTCCACAAGCTTTCCAATGGGAGTTTGGATCTCCAGCACTCTTGTAAAGAAGAACACATGTCTGCACAATGCATTGTGATCAATGTACTCGGGGGAATGGGAGACATAATCAAGATAACTATGAACCATTGATGGAAGCTACTCTGGCCTTCCCTGTTGCAAAACAACAGGCTCACCCCATGTCTCAAAGTGGAAGGAAAGGACCAAAACCCCAAGGTTGTCCTCTGACCTCCACACATGCATCCATGCACACACACACCATACACACACGAATAATAATTTAAAAGAAGCAAAGATTCCTTATGATAGTAATAAGTCTAGAGATCAAACATTCTGTAGATCATTCCACTCTCACAATCATCCTAAGGAGAACAGTAACATTTCTGTGATAAATACGAGGAAATACTGGCTAAGAAGCAAGACAACTTTAAACAAGCCCCATGGCTGGCCATTGTCGGAGTCAGGAATCAAGGCAGGTCAGTTAGGCTCTGGGTCTTCATTGCTTTCTGTTTATAGTTTATTAATTTGGTCACAATGTATGACCTCAACAACCTTCTGATGATATCCATACTGCTCCACCACTCAAATAATATGATTCAAATAAGTTTTAGTAGAATGAAGACTTTGTAATTTAAACTTGAAATCAGCCTTCTCATACTCCCAACTCCACACCAACCATTCAGTGGTCCTTCAATGTGCCACTTTTGCTGTCATTTTTTTTTTTGGCACCCTACTCTAGTGGCATGTCCCATATCTGGCTTTTTCCCTGATCTACCTTCTTCTCTCAATCCTACTCTCACACAAAATTTGATCTTGTTTTACACATAACATAATGAGGGTCGTAGAATGACTACATGCAATGTTATGCTCTGTGTTATGCTCAAATTTGTCCTTAAACACTGAGGTGAATTTAACTACTTCTCCAGGCTCATGCATTATGAAGAATATACCTTTTTTACTTATGCTTCCTGCCAACACGGTTACATGGAGGATGAAACATACATTGGGAATGTATGTTTAGAATGTCACTGATCCATTTTTATGCTTTCAAAAATACAATAGTTTTTATATATTATATTACAACATATCTATTTGTTGATTAATTAAGGCAAATGACAAAGGTTATGGATAATTAATGCATCAATGCCCTTTAGAAACAGATTCACATTATGAGACATTGTACTATTTTGTGCCTATAGTTTGTATATGACATAAGATTATTCTTCAGGTCTTTTTAGACATTCGCAAGTATTAAGATAATTTAAGAAGAACAAAACAACTCATTTAGGTAATTGAAAAGCTTAGAGTCTCTCCTAGTAATACCTGAACAAATGTTAATATAACGTTACCTTTGCTTCCTAATCAATTTTATTAATTTAATTTAATTCAAATACCTAGTGTTCCTTTTTTGCATACTTTTTATGAATACCAATTTGGAGTTTCTACTTATTTTCTGAAAATGTTTCCCAAATGTATTATATTCATATGTACAATGAGTAATTCTAGAAGTATGTAATAATTCCATCTCAAGATCAGTACTTGTACAGTTCCTTGTGAGTAATAGGACCTTGACAAATTATATTCCTTCTATTACTACCTCTTTGCAATTATGGAGAACTTTTAACTTTTCAGCTATCTGGTGTTATGCATTGCCAAAAAAAAAAACAGGAAAGGTTTTACTTAACATGATGAAAACAGACTACTTCCCTGGAAGTGACAATCAATGTTTTGAAAATATACTTAATATACTTTTTCTTACATTTCTCGTCCATTTCCAGACATCTTGAATCCACCAAATGGGCACTGAACAGATAACAACAGGTAGCAATTTACCCTAGAACAGTTCAGAATATACATGTCATTTAACCTATTATAGAATTCCAAAACTGGGAAATTTAAAAGACCCACAGAGCTATTTAATAATTCAATTTCTTTCAATATAATATGCTTCACTAGATAAAAACAATAGTTTACACTGAAATTCAGATGGAATATGTATACATTTCTCTCCCTCTCTCTCTCTCTCTCTCTCTCTCTCTCTCTCTCTCTCTCTCACACACACACACACAACAATCATGCCAGTGAATCATTATTCAAATAGAACATCATGTCTCTGAAAAGTGGTAGTTTGAGTTAACAAAAACAGAATGGCCAATATGCTATAGAAGGAATAGCCTGCTTTGCTAGAAGCTAAAATTTGTTGCATATATATTCTTACTGCTATATTCAATAAGTTCTGTGATACTGTTCAGATTTCTGTATTTTCCAGACTAAAATCAACTTTGTTTTGTGATTACAACATCTGTCACAATATTCAGTTTATTTTTTTCATTAATTGCTTCAACAAATTGTTGACAGACTGGTACTGACAGGAGTCATTACTTGGTAAATTTGTTAACCTGCCTTCATAAGATTTTTGAAGCTGCTTAGGTAAAGAAATATAATCATGAAAATGTGACTAGAATTGAAGGAAAGTTCAGTAGGAGATCAACGAGCAGGGCAGAGGCAAGGATTACAATTGTGCATGTCATGTACACTTTTCTTTAGCTTTATGCTTCCTAGTAGCCAAATTGAGTAGCACAATCCAAATTATCTGCAAGATGTTCATTAAACAGGAACAGAAAAGGGAGAGACAATATTCTGATTTTATAACTTTCCTTTCTTCCATGCTATTATATTAGTTGGACAACAAAGTGAAGTCCATCTTTTTCTTCTATCATACAGGACATCATGTTAAGTATCTGCAAATTGCTTAACAAAATTTGCACTGTATCAAGCATCCATAAAATGTTTACACTAAGTAACTTGACAGAGATCAATCAAGTTAAAGTTTTGCAATGTAAGTTCTTTTATTTGGTTTCAATTTTACTTGAATCAACCATCTTTCTATCAAGCCATATAATTTCAAATAATATAACTGGAATAGGTCCCATTTACTATTGATGTGGTTAATATTAAAAGGGAATATCTTACTTTATCTGAACTTACCACACAATTCCAGCTTGCAGAGCAGAGGAAACTGTTAAGGCTTTATCAAGATCTTTTGTGAAGACACCTGCTGCCAGACCATAGAAAGTGTTATTTGCTCTTTTGATCACATCATCTATACATTTGAACTTCATGATTTGTTGCACTGGTCCAAATATCTATACCACAAAAATGAATCAAATAACAATAGGTTAACACAAAGTATTTTAAATGACACTGTAGATTTTTTTTTCCTCTAAGCTGATCTATATTAAGATTTTTCTCTTCTTTCAGACCCATAGATCACAATCAAAATAGCAGTTAAAGAAATAGTAACAATGATGGGCTGGAGAGATGGCTCTTCGGTTATGGCCCCTGCCTGTGAAGCCTAAGATCACTTGATCAAATCTCCAGGTCCCACGTTTAGCCAGATGCAAAAGTGATGCAAGTGAGCAATGTCACACATGCACACAAGGGGGCGCACACGTCTGGAGTTCATTCACAGCGGCTGATAGGCCCAGGAGTGCCCATTCTCTCTCTGCCTCTTCCTCTCTCTCTCTCTCTCTCCCTCTCTATAGAAAGAAAGAAAGAAAGAAAGAAAGAAAGAAAGAAAGAAAGAAAGAAAGAAAGAAAGAAAGAAAGAGAGAGGGAAGGAGGGAGGGAAGGAAGGAAGGAAGGAAGGAAGGAAGGAAGGAAGGAAGGAAGGAAGGGGAGGAAGGAGGGAAGGAAGGAGGGAAGGAAAGAGGGAAGGAAGGGGAGAGTAACAATGATATGTGAAATTCTCATTGGAACAACACAGGATACAAATAAATAAAACATATCTAGATGTTGTTATTAAGCTTCTAATTTCTTTGGAAACATTCTTAAATTTTATTCATAATTTTCCTCATCTTCCAAGTTACATAACTGCAAGCCCAAGAAAGTAAATTTTCTTCTCTCTTGAATAAATGAATAATTAATGATTGATAGTAATATTCAAATGTCAGTGTGCCTTTGATTTTAAAACCAGCTTTTACATTGTGCTTACTACATTGTTAGTTAGTAAAACCATTAAGAGATTTTATTCAAATTCTGCTAGTCACCAAACTCTTACTTAACATATACCAAACAGAATGATTCATTACTGCAAGGCATTAAATCTAGAACCATCCAGCTCTAGCTAAAGGCTGAGTTTTCTGGCAATGGTTTTAACCACAGAGCAGGAAACAAAAAAATAAAAATTCCTGATTAGCTTTTTCCAGTGTGAGCCTTTCTTTCATTTCTGATAGTTAACAAAGCCCACACCCAATTTGTTCTCTATATCAGCCCTAGGTTGGGGAAAAACAACTAGATTTTCTAAGAGTACATATAGATTTGCTTTTAGGTTTCTCCTATTTTACTCTATATACAAAGTTGGGGATGCCCTCTTTCTCTGATTTGATGGCATTGAGTAATTGAAGAAAAGTTCTCAGATCCTCTGTCATATCATGAACATGAATTTGCCAACATATTACATAATAATTTCACCATCCAACATCCAGGGCACTGAATTTATTTCTACACTTAATCAAAGTCCTCAAAATACCCAAGATAGATTACTTAAAATTTGAAGGCTTATATGCCATATCCCTGGATAACATCTTTATTGATATGATTTAGTTTGAGCTCACCAGTCCTCACCCTAGTTTCCCATCCAAGGGACTTGGTAGCCATCCTCTCAATCTCTGTTTCTGTAAGTTTGACTTCCTTAGGTTCTACACAAAATTGAGGTCATTCAGTGTATGTCTTTCAGTTACTAGCACATCTTATGTAGCATTATGATGTGAACATTAATCTCCATTATCACAAAGAGAATTCTTTTCTTTTTTTTTTTTTTTTTTTTTTTTTTTTTTAGTAAGGAAAGAAACACCTGTAAAAGCCGATAAGCCCTTTGTTCTGTGTTTGGTTAGAAATTCTTTGCAGTACTACTGGATTCCTTACTATAGTAATTCTTGGTCAAAAATGACTTATGCTTTTATAAATTAAGCATTTCATGATGTGCAAAGAGCTAAAAAAAATCTTTAGGGGACACAGAGTATAAACACGGTGACAAAACATGGAACAAATGGAACAGGACAAAGTAGAGCCACAGACCTCCTCCTTGGCAATGCGCATCTCATCTGTGACATTGGAGAAAACCGTGGGTTGGACGAAGAACCCTTTATTCCCCCAGCGTCCACCACCACACTCCAGTTTGGCCCCTTCTTTCTTTCCACTCTCAATGAGTCCAAGGATCTTCTCATGTTGGTCCTTGTCAATCTAATTTCAGGGAAAAGAAAACAATTACAACTTATAAAGAGATCATATTTGAATGAGGTCTTCAAAATACTAGGGTACTGCTGTTAAGTCTAGTGTTGTTTCCAAACAGCTGGCAGAAGTTCAACAGGCCATTACCCAGAGAAAATCCCTTCACTTCCAGACACTTAAGACTGTGGTAGCATTGCTTAAAGGAAGAGATACTTATATTACTACATACTGAATAATACAACCAGACTAAATGTTAGTCTTAGATGGATTTTCCCAATTAATGCATTCTGGTGTCATTGGGTGTCAAGGATCCATGTTACTCCATGCAAAGCTTCTCTGGCATATTCCAAGGTACTAGAATGTATGTCCTCAAAATCATTATATTTTCAGTTCTTGTTTCAAGATATATTTTCCAACTCATAATGTTTCCAAGTCTGTGACCACAGTATGTACTCAGTGATAATCCAGTTCCTGTATATGTGCTGCTAGGAATCCTTTATAATCCTTGACAAAGACTTTATATTTAAATACCTTCTTGCTGACAATGGTCTCTATACTCAGCAACTCTGATATCAGTAGGTAGTAAAATGTGGTCTTTGGTCATTTCCCTATATTATGTAATGACAAGGGGATAAAAAATACACAGGAAAGAGAAAGGGACACCCAGCTAGAGCATGCATTGGTGATAG
Source organism: Orientallactaga sibirica (assembly GCA_036365145.1). NCBI lineage: Eukaryota > Metazoa > Chordata > Mammalia > Rodentia > Dipodidae > Orientallactaga > Orientallactaga sibirica. The sequence goes on from JAEOAD010000001.1 coordinate 62,308,729, forward strand.
AAATTTTCAGCTATGCTTAGGGACATAACTTTCTGACCTGGATAAATACAAACTTTCATCAGAAAACTTCAGACTGACCAAAGATGAGCCTGGGTTCCATTATCAATCCCAGGGTCTGTGTAATATTGTTCACATGGATCAGAACTTTGTACTACCAGAGGGTTCATTGTGCCATGTGACAGTCTGAAATGCAATCAGTCATGATATTTTCCTAATATTTTAAAATATATGTTTGAGTTGTTGCAGATTACCTGATTCCATAGGATAAAATCAGAAAAATCAAAAAGACATATGCAAAACTATATAATCATTTGGGAACCATAGACCAGTAGTAGTAATGAAAATAGATATAAAAATGCAACATTGTTTCTAAAAGGAATAAGTTAAACATGTAGTTCTATATAATTATTACCATATTGAGAGACATTTAATTTTTATTTATTTGAGAACTGTACATTATGGTAGATGTGTTACATAGTTTACTTCATATTACTGCATAATGATCCCTCAAGATTAATGTTACCATCCCCATTTTATTGGCAAGGAGACCTAGTTTGAAGGAAGTTAGATTTCTTTTTCAAATGAAAATACTGATTTTGGTTAATGAAATCAAGTAGGAAAATCACTGTATAAATGAAGGAAAACATATCTATAGAAATACTCATATATAATGCAAAGGCATATAGAAAAAAAGAAAGATGATAGATGATAGATAGATAGATAGATAGATAGATAGATAGATAGATAGATAGATAGATAGATGGATAATATATAGAGAGAATAGATGCACCAGGGTCTTCAGCCACTGCAAACTAACTCCAGATACATGCACCCCTTTGTGTATCTGGCTTATATGGCCCCTGGGCAATCAAACCTGGGTCCTTTGGCTTCGTAGGCAAACACCTTAACCACTAAGCCATCTCTCCAGCCCAAGTGTGATAGTTTAAATGGATGTCCCCAAATATATTCAAGATATATTGCAATTACCTTAGCACTCAATATTTAGTTTAAACTTTAAACTAAAGAAAGAACACAAGGCTGGAGAGATAGCTTAGCAGTTAAGGTGCCTGCCTCCCAAGTCTAAGAACGCCGGTTCCAATCTCCAGCGGTTCCAATCTCCAGGTCCCACATTTAGCCAGATGCAAAGGGTGCAATGCCGCACTTGACCACAAGGGGCGAACACATCTGGATTCCGTTCGCAGCAGCTGAGAGGCTGCTGGTGCTCCAATCTCTGTCTGTCTTCCTCTCTCCCTCTCTCTCTCTGTCTCTCTCCGTGTCTCTCCCCAAAAAGAAGACAAACTTCTACTTAAAATTACTTGTCTAAACAAATAAATTGACTTTATTTTCATTATAACTGATATTGTTGCAATTTTTTTAAAAAAATAGTTTTATTTATTAGCAAGAGATGGAGAGGGAAAAAGAAGAAAAATGTGAGATAAAGACACAGAGAGCTAATATGGGTATACCAGGGCCTTTTGGAGCTTCAAATGAACTCCAGACTTGTGCACCACTTTGCTCATCTGATTTTACATTAAATCTGGAAAATTGAACATGGGCTAGTAGGCTTTATAGCAGATGCCTTTAAATATTGAACCATCTCTATAGCCCTGTTGTGAGATTTTATGACAATTCTATAAGTGAATTCAACAAGCCTTGGAACTTTCCACCAGAGGAGGAAGCACTAGGCTAAAGCCTAGAGATTTGTGTCTCTTCCTGTGAGCTCTGCCATAGAACAGGTGGGAAGCAGTAAGGGCAGAGAAGACCCAGGGGCTCTCAAACTTTGCTTCTCAATGACCCAGTCCACCTGCTTACCCTACTTATCAGTGCAACCTGTGTTGAACACCGATTGATTTATAGAGATTAAAGCCATATATTAGTCAGATCACTGGATAACTTGCTTTAGATTTCTTTCTATAAGGTTCTTTAAACATATTCTTCTTACAAGGAATAAAATGACACATATAATATTTGAGATTTCAGTTGAATTGCAAATACTCGGTAAAAAAAACACATTGGCAATGTTTGATATTAAGTATATACTGTCCACTTATCATCTGCCTATCTATCTATCTATCTATCTATCTGACATCTGCTTAAGTGTGTTATGTTTATGTAGATAGAGTTTTAGATATTTAGAGAGAAAAGGGGAACATCAAATTTGGCCTTAAAAGGACTTTTTATTCTTGTGGTCTGATTGATTTTTCTTTCTTTTGTGTCCTCACCTGAGGGCCTTGATTTATTTCTGACTCCAGAGGATTTCCAAGAACATACTTCTGAGCCCTCTCAACACTCCTTCGCACAAACTCATCATAAATGGATTCTTCCACAAAAAGCCTGGATGCAGCTACACAGATCTGGCCCTGGTGAAAGAATACCCCCTGGTGTGCGAATTCAATGGCACTGTCCACTGCAGAGGAAACATGTCAAAGAAGAAATAGTTTTAGAGAACACATACACACACACACACACACACACACACACACACACACACACTATATGTATATATCTCAGAGACAAAATGGTTATAAGGAAAAACTACAAATTATCTAGTTAGACAGAGACTCAATATACTTTATATTTTAGAATCAAGATGACAAATTACTTTTTGGGCTCATTTATTTACCATGAAAATAATAACATTCTCAGAGATTTGATCATAAAATCAAATATAATTACAAATAATTTATATAAGCATTTCCATTTTACTTATATAATTGTGAGTACGCTTTTATACCCCATATATTAGCTAAACAATATCAGAATTACCCATTTTCTCAAGTCATTTCAAAAAATTATCAAATACTATGATCAATAGAAAAAGGTATCTTTCTGAATAATAAACAACAAAACTAACCAAAATTTTTTGATATCATTTACTCACCAGATAAATCGTATTTGAGAAAGGGCATTTACTAAAACTGTAAACTTTATATATACATATATATATATATGAAATCAGCTCAGTTTAAATTATATTGTGCCTAGATTGTTTTATTAGTATTTTGTTGAATACAAACAAGAATAAAGTTTTCTTTTCATTTTAGTCTTCTAAATCCTGAAGATTCAATCCAAAATAACAGAAAGTGGCTGTGACTCCTTGAGATAACAATAGCTGGGTACACTTTATAGACAGCCTGATTGAATTAGGAATCTTGTCATGTTTGTAAAATGTTTAATAAGGTAGTAAGTTCTAAAAAATTCCAATTATAAACACAACATAAACAATGTCAAATTATATGAACCATTGGGCTTTATAGTCTATTACTAATAATAAAACCATTTAAGAAATAGTTAAAAGAACTCTTGACCAAGTTTTCTTGCTAATTAACTCCTATTTAATATGTAATCTCAGGATTTTATTTGATACTATAATATGGGGTCATACTATAACTATAAACCTAATATATTTTACATACATTTCACTACATTTTATTGGACAAATTAGAAATTACTGACCTGGTTTTTAATTTCCATCCAGCTAAGTCCTAAAGAGTAGATAACTGAGAGTGAGGAAAATGGAAAACAGGAAGCTGCTGCCTTGACTTTTCAGGTCTGATGTATCTCATTGTGCTTATTGCAAAAAGAAATGAGGACCTATACATATTGGACCCTGACTCCTAAATGTAAACTGTTGATGTCACCTCAGGTTTCTATTAGGAAGGAATATTCAATGCCAACCCAGGAAAAATTTCTATCTGTGCTAATTTATCTATATGTTAAATGTTAGGACAATTATAAAGTATTTCTAGAGTCATTAAGGACCCTTGTTAATTCCTTGTATCTTGAAGCCATTGCAAAATTCAAGTTCTGTGTAAAATCAGTCATCAGAAAGGAAGAAGGAGACATGTTGACAAAGAGACGTGTACTCACAGTCAGCATCAGCAAACACAATGCAAGGGCTCTTTCCCCCCAGCTCCAGGGTGACCCTCTTCAGATTGCTTTTCCCAGCAGCCTCTTTGATTAGCTTGCCGACCTGCAATGGAACATTGTGAAGGAGGAGGATCAGACAGCTTGCAGGACGAAACAGGTTCATTGAAAATTTTCAATTTGTATGCTGTTTATATCACATTCAAAATGTATTGATAGATTACCACCCCATACTCTTTCTCCAACTCTTCCCCTTCTCCAACACATGCAGCTATGTGCAGTAGAGTTAGAAAGAAGAAATTGGATCTGTGTTCTAGCTGTGACTGCAGTTTGCTGGAATTCTATTCTGGCTTCTTCTTTAAGGCTAGTTCCTTCTTTTCAGACACTGACTTTGCTTTCATTGTATTTTCTTTTATGATCCTTTCCCATCAAGATATTTTTATTCTTTTTTTCTTTTTTTAAAGATTTATTTTCATTTATTGATTTGAGACAGAGAGGGAGAGAGATACATACATGCTTTAAAAATAATAATAAATTATAATTATCATTAATTTCATACAAATGCAACAGCACTTCCTATTGCCACAAAAATAAAGTTCCGTAAAAAAAAATATTGTAAACTCTATGGACATAGCTCTATAGTTAAAGAGAGATCACAAAATTACCTATAGCATCAAACACAAAGGAAGACAGCTCATGCTTTACTGTGCTCCAAAAAAAAAAAAAAATGTTTTTACAAAATTCCCTGTTTTACTATAAAAATATAAAACAGAAACAGGAATTTCTAGTATTAGTACAAGGAAATATGCGTTTACCAAACATTTCAAGAAAATAGAGAATCTCAAATACTTTTCAGCTCCACATATTTTTATTCTTTTTTTACTTTTCATGTTTGTGTGTGGGGGGTGTTTGTACAGGCATACATGTGTATGTGTCCTCATGTGTGTGCGTATGCCACAGGCATGTTGTGGCATACATATGGAAATAAAGGACAACCTCAGGTATGTCCCTCCCCTTCCACCTTGTTTTAGAATAGTACTTTTGTTAACTCTGTTGACTTCCAGCTTTCAGGGGCTCCGTGACTCTGCCTCCCATCTTGCTGTAGGTTTTTGGGATTATAGACATCCACAAGAGTGTCTGCTTTTCCATGGGTTCTGGGAATTTGAATTCAAACACCTGTGCTTCTGCACCCTGTGCTTTATCCACTGAGCCATCCTCCCAGCTCCAAGATTGTTTTCTGTTACTGTTTTTGTTTTTCCATCTCAAAATCCTTCCTGTTTTCATAATTATTTATTTTTATTTGTATACATACTGACACCACAATCCAATTAGATGGTCTTGCCCTTTCTATTTTAGAGATAATAATTTTATATTGCTGCTTTTATTTTCTGGGTTTCTTTTTCTATTACATATGTTGGATTTTAATTAAAAGTTTCTGTCCCACCAGAAAAAATAGACAATGCTTAGGTTTTATGTGGATCACAAACTGCTACGATGAATTCCAGAGTAGATCATTAATCTACTGCTTTCATTTTGTTTAAGGTTTAATAACACTAAATCTAACCACTGAAATTAGATTAAGAAAAACAAACTTGTGACCATTTTCTTATATGGCAATGAGGAATTTTCTAATTTCGGGATGGAGAAATGACTCAGCTGTTAAAAGTGTTTGCTTGCAAAGCCAGCAAACCCATGTTCAGTACCCCAGTATTCACATAAACTAGGTGCACAAACTGGCTCATGTGTCTGGAATTTGTTTGCAATAGAAAAAGGCCCTGACATGCCCATATTCATTCATTCATATTCTCTCTCTCTCTCTCTTTCTCTCTCCTTGGAAATAAATGAATAAAAATTTTTATAAAATATAGAATTTTATATTTTCAGTCTGGGGAGATGGCTTAATGGATAAAGCACTTACAAAGCAAGCATGAGAACTGAAGTTCAGGGTTAGTATCCCTACCCCCATGTAGATACTAGGTGGGCATGTTAAACTGCCTATAATCCCAGTGCTTAGGGTATTAAGACTAGATAATGGGGATAATCTAATTAACAAGACTAGGAAAATGGTGAGCTCTAGATTCAAAATGCACAAGATATCAACATCTGGCCTCCACATGTACCTACATACATGTGCCCACACATGCACACACACCTCACAAAGTATTTGACATTTTCTAGAAGACACATTTTGTCCTTCTCCCATTTTAGTTTCCCAATTATTTTCTGTGCCAGTTTTTTTTAATTTGTTTGTTTTTTTTTTTTTTGCTTTCCTTTCCTACAAACAAACAAACAAACAAACAAAAAAATCCCTCGAGTTTAACTAGAGAAGCTCTGCTAAGATAGCTAACTTTAATCTTGGGGATTGGAATAAGATCACAAGTATGTTTCTACAGGTCACAGATGTTAAAAGAACTAATGTGAAAACTACTTAGAAATATGAGTGAGGAGGAAAGATCACATTTATTTTCCTTAGTGCAAGTTCAGCTGGCCAACAAGAGGCTCTCTCAAGTTCTCCTACAAATGTAGCTAAAGACAAAACAAGAAAACAAATTACAGCACAGAGTGAAGTTTGACTCTTTTAACCAAAGTACATTGAAATATAGACAAAAAATGAGAACTACCTTAGACTGTGGGTAAATAATGTGTTCAAATTTTGCATTGCTGTGAGGGACAAAGTAACCAGTGCTTATGGAAAATATTCCACCTTATACAGGGTGGTCAGCATTCTAGCAAATAAATAAATAAATAAATAAATAAATAAATAAATAAATAAATAAAATAAAAAACACTGTAACTCTTGATAGACTGAAGCTCATTGTTATCATGACCACAAGGGATGCAACCTACTGATTGAATGACATTTTGCCAGTTTCCTAATGTAAGCCAAAAAACCATCCTGCAACATAAGAGAGCAGAAATATAAGTTCCAGAGAGCATTTTTTTAAAAATTTTTGTGGTGTCTAAAATCATGTGTTGATGTTTAATGCTTCAGTATTTAGTCAGAAGTAGTTATTGTACTTGTTTCTGCAGATAACAGGGGACACAAGAGTCTATGACACTAGTAAACAAGGAAGAGAGGTAATGAAACAAATGCATGATAAGAATTACATATCCTAGATAATAGGAACACAAATGGGCACGGATTTAATTCAAAATGCACTTAGAAGTGCAGATATAAAGAGCAAGCCAGAGCAGGAAGGTTTGGGAAGCATGTGAGAGTAACTTATTTATGTCCACACGCTAGCAAAAGTCTGGGAAAATAAAGATGTGGAGTAATCAAAGGTGGAAGGGCATAATGGATGCGATGGGGAAGAATGACATGTAAAGAATATTTTTCCATCACATCTCCTAAACCAATGTGAGAAAGAGAGGAAGTAAAGAGTTGGAGGTCAAATGTGAAATGAAACAGAATAGCAAGGCCATTTTTGAGCACTTACTACGGGGTTCAATGTATTGCTAAATGGTGACCAGCCCACTCACTTTTGTTATGTAAAAGACAAGAAGATAGATATCATATCCCTATTTTTTGTTTATTTATTTTATTTATTTATTAGCAACAGACAGAGAGAGAGAAAAAGAGGCAGAGAGAGAGGGAGAGAGAACTGGCACACCAGGGCCTCCAGCCACCGCAAACAAACTCCAGATATATGCACCACCTTGTGCATCTGGCTTACATGGGTATTGGGTAATTGATCCTAGAACCGGGGTCCTTAGTCTTCACAGGCAATCGCTTAACCGCTAAACCATCTCTCTAGCACCTATCCCTATTTTTATAATAAAGAAGTTCACATTATCAAGGATCTTAATTTCTAAGAGATATTACTAGGAGAGGCATAGCCTTTGAATCCAAATGTTGCCTTGCCTCCTAACGTCAAGGTTTAATTTTTGGATAGTAAAGTTCACTCAACATGTGCAGGGCTCAGGGATGAGACAAGACAATCAGATATTAATGCTGCACTGAGTTCAGAGAACAACAGCTCCTGGTACAAACTAAAGTCATGGCTTACTTTCTGGACCCAGAAGTGTGCCTGAAGTCCCTATTGGAGAAGACTGAGGGACTTGTGCCTACCTTCCTCTACCTTCTCTGCTATGGTACAACCTGTAGCTTCACCATACTTAACAGTGATCAGCATGTCTTAGACATTCTCTGTTGTTTTGCAAATAACTATATGTAGGATTGCCTTTTTCCCTGTCTCATTTAGAGATCTGACGAATGTAATCTTTGTCTACTCTCTGTCTATGGGGAAAAAAGAAAGAAAAATGAGGTCTTACAAGTCAAGAAAAACAAACTAATGTCTCATCATTTGAATTTTTGTGAAATTTAAAAAATATATTGTAGAATCTAACTAAAATTATAAAATGATCAAATTATCCTCAACTCACTATTTAGAATGTTCTTCTTTGGTTCTTAATCTCATAAGACTTAAAATTGTAACTATTCCTTAAAATATTGGGTAAATTCTAGTGTCTATCTGCAGATTGGCACTTCTCCTAAGCCCCTTTGCAGCTCCTTGCATGTATGTGATGGATCTCTCACATCCTGCCTGCTAAATCAGCAAATTTATAAGGGAGAAGCATGCTCACTTTTCGTTCTTTATGCACATGAGGCATGATTTATCTTTTGCACTGAAAAATTACTGATGATATAATAGGATAACTCAAAAAATATCTGTGCCTGAAACAGTATACTTCCCACATTGTCTTTTGCTTATAATAGACATTCATTCACACCTCAGAATAATACATTTTTCCTTTCCCTCTTTCATTTCCTTTCTCTTTTTGCACTGCCCATGTTTATGGTCCTAGGTTTTATTTTTTCTATAACCCAATGAAAACCAGGTACACAATGTATTTCACCTAGGTCGTCAGACACATGTAAGGAAGATGAATTTCATGCTCCATTTCACGATAAGCTGGGAAGTCATTCATAAATAAGGAGCTCAGAATGAGGTTCTGCCATTTAATTTTTATAATCAACAGGTGATAATTATATCCATTCACACAAATCACTATGGCATACTTTCTATTTCTGTCATACTTTTTACCAACCATATGATAGGCTTAGAGTATATATTTCTTCTAAGAGATGGTAACAAATATACTAATACAAGTAAGTTTTGAATTTATAACATGAATTTCATTTTATCCAACCTAAATCTACTTATTGAAAGCTAGAACTAGAAAATAAAACACTAAAAGCTACTTTTGTTGTAAAGAGGTATTAGCTTGGAAATAGGTTTAGTTTCTAGAAAACTAAAATCAAAGCAGAGCACACTTCTGAAGGTGTTCTTAACTGTTGGCCTTTGAGAATGATCCTACCTCTGTTGATCCTGTGAAGGCCACTTTGTCGATATCCATGTGAGAAGAGATGGCTGCCCCTGCAGTTGGCCCATAACCAGGAACAATGTTCACCACACCAGGAGGAAACCCTGCCTAAAATATATGAGCAAACAGTTAAAACCGAAAACAAAATTTAATTACAAAAAGAGTAGCATGTGTGAATGGGTTTGTTTCTCCATGATAATTTTCTGAGTTGTTCTACCTAGAAAAATTTCCCTAGGTGGATTTATTCTTTGTTGTTATTATTTTGATTTCTTTGAGCCTGGCTTTCTATCAGCATATGGGTAGAGATATTTGTGCTGTCTGACAGAATCCCCAGCCTGCATCTCTACTACTTGCATCCCCATCTCTGCACAGGCACCATTTGCATATCATGGGCTCCTAGCAGCATTAAATCAGGGCCCCCTCTGGTGAGTAAGTTCACTACATTCTCCTACATGTTTGCACTTAGGAACCTTACCTCTTTGATTAGAGATGCCACATGAAGAGCAGTAAGAGGTGTTTGCTCTGCTGGCTTGACAATCACTGTGTTTCCACAGCTAAGGGCAGGTGCTATCTTCCAGATCAATGCAATCATTGGGCCATTCCACTGGAAAGAAAAATTGCCAATAGAGTCATTACAATGCTCAGAGCCACTCTTGCTAATGTAACCTGCCTTCTTGATAGATGTTGAAGAATAGTTGTGTAGTTTTGTGTAATTATCCAAATATAAACAATAAAAGATCTAAAGAAGTCATATAGGAGAAGGGAGCAGAAGAAAAACCTTTAAATTTAATCAAATGTGTTTTGTTTGGTTGGTTATTATTCAAGGAAAAAGATCACTGCATGTATTTACATACAATTAAGTATTTGGTAAGTTATCTATGCTTAGCAAGTCAAGGCCTGGGACATGGTTCAGTTGGTGAGATGCTTAGTGCTCAAGCATGAGGATGTCACTTTGCATTCCTGGCATCCACGCAATATCTTAGTGTGATGATCCATGTCTGTAATCCAGCTCTGGGGAAGTTGAAAAATGAGAATCTCTGCAGTCTGCTGGTGAGTTTAGTATTGTTATTTAGAGTTATGGAGGTGTTTTATTTTTAAGCTTTTGAAGTAATGAAGAGTTTCATTAAAATGCTGACATTATTATAGTTCAGTCTCACTGAATAAGAGAAAAGTCTTTATCATTCTTTCCTCTAACACCCTCGTGCTACTGTACCATGTTTTTAATTTGCCTTTTCAAGTAGGCCAGCTATGTTTAGCTAGCTTAAAAAGAAATGTTTGTGGTTCCATTCAAAAACACTTTGATTGTATTGGAATTAGAAGCATATGTCCTATTATCTCAAGGTCCATTGCATGCCATCCAATGTTACAAATGTCTCTGGGATTTTAACATGACTGTTGCTCCTGTTGTCCATGATGAGGAGTCATAAAGAGGAGACTAGCTTATTGGAAAGTAGAAAGCCATGCTAGACTATCCATCAGTGGAGTCCCACTGCAGATGAGCCATGATGAACACTGTCATATTCTTTAGAGCATATATTATTAGAAGAAAACACAATACAACCTTTATAAAACAACCTATGGAATGAGTATCCAAGACTTGGTGTGGTAAAAATGAAACACCCTTGGGAGATATTTCAGGATTTGGATGGTTTTCTGAACTAATTCACATCTAAGAAGTTTAGTCACAGGAAGACCAGGTTCAACCAATTTACTTCACAGTTCACCAAATATAAACATCCAATTGTGCTATAGAAGTTTTATTACAGATCCAATGGACATGAAGATTCCTTCCTCCATTCCTGCCCCACTGATGCTCATGAAAGAAAAAAACTTACAGGAATAATCTGGCCACATACACCAATAGGTTCACGTCTTGTATAAGTGAAAATGTTTCCATCTGGAAAATAAACCACATACCACTCTGATAAAGACACGTATTATGCAATCATGGAATGGTGGTTTGACTTGATGTGAAAGGATACTGTGCAGTAATTAATACATGAGAAAGTTGACATCCATTACCTTTTACAAAATAGAAAACTTTAGCTCTCAAATAGCAATACCCAATGAGAAAAATAGAACCAACAGGTGAAATTAAAGGCTCAGGATGAGACAGGTTTGAAGGATAATTCACTCCATCTCTCGTCATCTATGAGAGCAATTTTCTTCATCAACTGCATTTCCAACAACTCAAATTCTCCCAGTAGTTTAATTGCTTAAAAGGATAATATGATTTTAAACTACTTGTCTCAGTAGGAGCAAAATGTCTTTCCATGGACTTGTTTAAAAGGCTGATTTTCTTTTTCATGGCAAGAAAAAAGGAAACCTTATCTAATCCATTGGGGGAAAAAAAAAGTTCAAGGTAAAAGACATTTAATTTTCATTGGAACTTAATTTATTCATTTGCCTCAGGTTGATGCAGTTCTCCTGAGAGTTCTGCTGTTCTTCTATTTTGTTCTGGTTTCCAGAGGAACTTACTGAATGTCACAGCAATAGATTTCCTTCTCATGTTCAATATATATTTAAATGGCTATTTTGTGTTGACCAAGGGAGAAGTCAGACACTGTTGTCCCATTCTTATCTTTGTGCATCCTTACTAACCTTTTTCACCTAATGAAAGTTCTAGTTAGATTGAAAATGCACATCAGTTTAAGTCCTGGAAGAGAGTTGTTAATGTTATTAAAGTAATTTCATTTATGTGACTGAAATTCTATCCTTTCTTTTTCCCAAACCTATTCCTTTTTATAAGTCTATAATGTTATGTGAATATCTCACAAACACACATACAGGCATAGAAAGATTCTTAAATTTGGCCAGAAACTTAGTCCCACCTTGCTTAGCAGCTATTTTAAGTACATCAGTATAAACTACCCAATTTGAATAAGCAGAGATAAGCATAACTGCTTCTACTAGAATGTGCAGACTCTTAAATAATTAAATCATAGTAAGGGTGCATATGTTATTATGGTAATGAAATTTAAGTGATTTCAGAGGCCAGCTTTGAAAAGTTTGTGCCTTTAGACACTTGCCTAAAATTAATAATTGAGTGTATGAGAATGTTCTTATTTCAATATTTTCTGAAATATCCATAATGTTATCTTCTGCATAGTAATGATGAAGAAACATCTGTTGATTCTTAATAAAACTCCCAAGATCAGGAATGTTTAAATACAACATCAAGCAGGAAATATTTTTACCTTCTTTGCATAACTTCTATAAAAGGATTCAGCTCTGCAATAATAGCCTTATCTTACCCCCATTCTGATGGCTTCTCCAGGGTACTTACCACTTGGTATTGTTTGACCATGGATCTTGTCAGCCCAGCCTGCATAGTACTGTAATGCCTTTATGGACATTCCTAAGTCCATCAAGTATGCATTAGAAAATATTTTTCCACCATTAATAGACTCCATTGTCTGAAAAACAAAGCAATTCAAAAAACCCTAAAAGTCTTCCAAACATTTAAATTTTAAAAACATAGCCCAAATTTTTAATACTAGAGAGATTTTATGTTTAGAGAACATTGGAACTAGAAAATCTTAAATCATGTTGTCTAAACTACTTTTAAAGGAACTATTTAAGCAAGAGTTCAAATAGCTTCTTTGTGGTCACATACGAAGGTCCTCATAGGATAGATACTGAGATTCTGGTTGCCAAATCTGGTGTTTTCTGTCATATGACAACTCAGTATTTGCTTTTTTTTTTTTTTTTTGGTTTATGATTTTTCACTCTAGCTTAGGCTGACCTGGAATTCACCATGTTCTCTCAAACTCACAGCAATCCTCCTACTTCTGTGTACCTAGTGCTGGGATTGAAGATGGTACATTATTTCTCTTTGGATATATCAAATTTTTCCCACCAAGACTAAAGCACTTGTAAAAAGGTAAGCTTATATCTTGACAACTCAGTATTTCACACAATTTTCAATTTCAAATAGACCTTCTAGTTTTTTTTTGTTTAGTGTTTATGATTTTTGGCAGGATAGAGAGGTGAATTTTCTGCTAACATATTTTATTCAGAAGATTAGGCTGACCTGGAGGGATGCCTTCACCATGTTCTCTCAAACTCACAGCAATCCTCCTACTTCTGCCTCCTGAGTGCTGGGATTAAAGGCATTGCACCACCATGCCCAGCTATTTGCAACTATTAATACCTCAGCAATCATTTTTTAATTTTTCATTTCCACCAAGACATAAAGAATCTATTCATAAAAACCTAATGCTTATATCTTCCATAAATGGACTTATTTCACACAATTTTCAATTTCAAATAGACCTTCTAGTTGTCATAATTATTTCAATAGTCAGATTGTAAGGATCAACAGATTTCTAGTGTAGCAATCACTTCTCATCCTTCTCTTCTCATGCAGAGCTTTAAGGAGCTCTTTGGTGTCTTACATCCTACTGGCTGATTGCCTGGTAGGATTTACATTAAAACAATGGAGAGGATGCCTGAGGAAAGACTGTTGAAATTTTCTGACTGGAGAAGGAACAATATTTTATTCAGGAAGAGTTTTGAGCATGAAAAATCCAGAATATCAGTGGATGCGGCATGAGGGATGCCTGTTGCATGGAGACCTGAAGATGTTTTGGATATACCAGGACTGTGCAAAAGGGCTTCCATGGAGTGCAGTGTTGGCATGTTATGAAAGTTTTCCTGGCGACTCTGCCCAGCTGGCTCTGACTGTTTGTTCTGGACTAAAGGAAGGATGATGATTGTTGAGTTTGAATGGCAATCAATTAAAATGTTTACTCTGTGCCTTTACATGTTGACTTGTTTGATTTTGCCAATCTCAAACATTGAGGGCTGCTCAGTATTTTATTAGTTTATAGTTTGATCTGCAATCTTGCTAGAGGCAAGGTCACTAGGCTTCCCATTGGGTTTGAGATTCCATTGTAAAGATACAAATGTGTCAGGAGTTCCTGAAGTCTGCAGTGAGCTGTAGTTAGTTTTGCTCTGTGTGCTGTGGTGGCTGGTTGGCTTTTGTCTCTCTCTATGTTTCTGTGGAATTAGCTCAGCAAGTTTGTAGAGTATCCCTTCCTCCATAACTGTGCCTGGTCTGGAAGTTCATCTGAAGCATCCATGGTGCGATCTCTCCAATTAGGGAGCCAATCTGAAGCATCCAAGCCTGTCTTGCAGCTGTCTTGCAGCCTTCACAGCTTTATCCACATCTGCCTGAAAGTCATCAGGAGTTCAATTCCATATGTTAATTCTACTAGATGAGTAAATTCAATAGACATACCACATAAAGTAGACCACAGCTCCTTAAAAACAGTGGCTGGGACTCCATTAGTCCAAAGTCTGGCATATTTTATACATCCCACTAAATTATGTAGGAATAATCTTAGAATAAGCTCCACATACCTGCTAAATGGATTAATTACTAGAACTATTTTAACACTTGTTATTTTATCCTAGTTTAATATCACTCTAAATATTAAATCTCACTTGAAATAATGTTCTAATAACTTTACACATATTAATTCATTTCATTCTCAACAATGTTATGAAATGAGTTTTTAAAATATTTATTTATTTTAAAGAAGAGAGAGAGGAAGATAGGGAGAAAATTGGTGTGCCAGGGACTCTAGCCACTGCAAATGAACTCCAGACACATGGACTACCTTATGCATCTGGTTTTACATGGGAACTGGTGAATCAAACCTTTGGATTTGCCAGAAAGTTCCTTAACAATTTCTCCAGCCCATGGAATCAGTTTCTTCCCTCCTTTGTAGATGGAGAAACTGGTATAGAAAAATTGATCCAATGTGAATAACTTAAAGCTAGTGGAGGGTATTTTAAATGAAGCCTAATTGCATTTATGAACTAGACCTGGAACTTAAGAAAATAAAGACCATTTTGGAATTATAGTCTGGTCTGGGAAAGTGATAATACTTGGAAACTGCACACAAACACTGTAACACCTCACCCACTCATGTCAAACTCGTCAGAGAAGCATGAGTATGGGCATAAAATATATGCATTTATGACTTGATTTCCTGATAAATACATATGCCCTAAATATTTGGGGAATTCAATAAATCACATTATGATTTATATTTTGACATTGTTTTATGTCACAAAAGCTTTGATAAATCTTTCCTTATGAATTCAGAGATCACTGTTGGGAGAAAATGCAAGTCACAAGAATCCATGAGTGCATGAACAGTCTATGTGTGGCATGGCTTATGAAGAATATGTAGCTCTGTATCTGAACAGACCTGGTGGAGGGCATTGCGTCCATGGGGACCTTCTGCTCTGTGATCTGTTATTGGCTTTCACCAAATAAGTGTTGTGCTTCTTGGCCCTCCCAAGGCTTGGTGAGGCTGCTATAGTCCTGCCATGTGAAAATCATGTAGAAAGCAACTACAAATTCTTCTAGTCCCATGAGTTGTGGCCCTCCTCTTCCCATACCATTCACGTCATCATGCAGAAGTAGAAACTGAGTCATGATAGTCAACTTTCAATTATGAAACATAAAGCTTAGCTTTGACTTCTGATTTCTCCTTATTATCTGTGTAAGTTTTGAGGTGTCAAACTTTTCATCTATCCATTCATCCAAAGATTTCATATGCACTCCACATTGTAGTATTTTTATTATCAATGTAGAAATGTGAAAACAGTGATGATATTGTTCTTCTGAAATATTCAATCAAATGGGAGGGACCTATAATTAAGTCATCATCTCTTCACATTCTAAAATGTGAAAATCATAGTCATTCCTCAATATCCATAAATAATTGGTTTTAGGATCTAGTGATGATGACTGCACTAGCTATTTTGGTACCAGAAAAGCAGGTTTGTCGTTGCTGTGAATTTTTGTCTTTTGGAACTTTTGTGCTGGAAGAATGTGGAATGACCTGGTACTTGGGACTGGAGAAGCCTCATAGTGTGATAAGAAAAATTTTATAGACTATTCTGCTGAGAGTTTGAAAATGAAAAATGCATAGAGAATTATGTTTAGAGGATTGGCTTATGTACTTTCAAAGGCGAAGAAGAGACAGCAGAGAACATTGTTGGTACTGAGGTACTGGTATAATTGCTGGCTGCATTCTTCTGCCCAAGCCCTAGGAGTCTGAGTAAGGTTGAATTCAAAAGTAAAGGACTAGTGTGCTTGGCAAAGGTATAGAACTTAAATATGTAATATTTAAAATTGGAAAAATTAAGGATGGACCACCTCTTCTATATTGCAACAATGGGAAGATGCCTGAGAGTAAAATCCACCCTATAAAGGCTGAGTGAGTAAAAATGCAAACACTTATGAGGAAATGTCTTAAAGGAAGAATTCTACACTCCACTTTTCAAGGTCATGATTTATTTCCCCTTTGGCACAAATTGGTTGTGTTAGTATTCATCTAGTATGGATTTTGGAAGCATGAAAAAAAAAAAAAGAATGTGTGGAAGTGAGTCATGAAGTACACATGGTACCAGGAGCCACTGCTGAAATGGGACAAGTGATGCAGGGTGATATACCTGTACTGAATGTAAAAAAGGCAATTGGGTGAAGCTGAGAATAGAGTGTGGTTTGTATTGGAGACCTGAACATGTTTTGGATGTACTAGGACTGTACAACATCTACCATGGAGCACTGTTAGCTCAGGATGAAAGTTTTCCTTGGCCCAGGTGGAGAGGTGAAATTAGAAAATCCATGGATTGTTGTCACTGATTATGGATGTTGAACTTGAGCTGCCAATGTTTGAGGTGTACCTGATTGTTATTGATTTTACATTGGTCCAATCTCTCCTAGTTACGCCTTTTGACAAAGGAACTATTTACTCTGGGGCATTATTAGGTAGAAATATGTAACTTGTTTTGACTTTATAGGACTCACAGTTAAGAAGAGACAGTCTAGAAGCCAGGAGTTATGGGGGGGGCACACCTTTAATTCCAGTACTCAGGAGGCAGAGGTAGGAGAATCACCATGGGTTTGAGGCCACTCTCAGACTACATAGTGAATCATAGTCCAGTCTGGACTAGAACAAGACTCTACTTCAAAAAAGAAAGAAAGAAAGAAACCTTTAATTCCAGTAAGAAAGAAAGAAAAGAAAGAAAGACTAGAGAGTGAAGAGAGAAAGAAAGAAAGAAAGAAAGAAAGAAAGAAAGAAAGAAAGAAAGAAAGAAAGAAAGAAAGAAAGAAAGAAAGAACAGAAAGGTGGTAAGCTGTATGGGTACCTTTGAAGTTGGACAGAATGCAATTTGCATTGTGAGATGATTATGAGTCAATGGGAAGGGAGCAGAATGTAATGCTTTGGATATATGACCCCACAGATTCAGGCTTTAATTTTGAGTTTCCAGTGGGCAGAGCCTTACTTGGAAAGAGATGTCACTGGGTGAATCTTAAAGTCCAGCCATAAGGTGTGTTTGGTGATGGATTTGGATTAGAGCCCAAAGGTATGTTGAGTGCAGTTGGAGCACTGGTGATTAGTGTTTGCTGGTGTTGGTATTTGTTTGCTTCATTTTTTTCCCTCTCTCTGGTTGGATGTATGGAAGTAAGCCGCTTCTTCTACCATTGATGGAGTTACCCGTGGATTATGTAAGCCTGAAATAAACGCCTTCCTCCCATGAACTGGGTCTGGTTGGATGTTTGTCCCAGCAACAAGGAGCTGACTGCAATAAGTTTCTACTCTATTTATAGTATAATATGCTAGCCACATTTTCTTTAAAGTTCATTTCTCTAACCTTTAAAATCAGAGTGAGCTGTGTCACATATTCCATGTGGCTGACATCACCTTAAGTACTCACTAGACAGAGGGAGCTATAGTCCTTGGCTTTTGTAATTTCATATTGTCTTCAGCCTCCCAAGGGAGTTCTCTTTGCTTTTCAACCATCCTACATCATACTACCAGATTAATCTCCCTTGAAGACATTTATCTAATCATTTTCCATTTTATGTTAGCAAGGGTTGGCTTTAATCAACAATGCTCAGGGCAAACTCCTCTGCTTGGTTTTCAAAGTTGAACATTTCAAGGCCTTACATCACTTGTACAAATTTTGTGTTCATTTTTCTGTTTGCTCTTACTCAACCCCTTTCCCTATTGCTCCTGGAATTCTCCTTGAACATGACAATGTCCTAGCCACACACCAATTTACTTTCAAAATCCTACACATTTTTTGTTACTCAGCTCATCATTATAATATATCTCAAACCTCAGCAGAAATCCAGCTTGATGGCAGATACCAGTTAAGAACTTGTTAAGCTTCAGACAGGAAGGCAAGTTCTTTATAGCCCTGAGTTACTAATGTATTTAGGCATGGGTTTTATTTTATAGGTAAGTAGACCTCAGGTACAGATAGTACAAATAAAATTTGACCCTATACTTGATCTTCACATCCAGTTCTTATAGTTTGGCAATGATGTTCTAATATTACCTTTGCAATATATAGGGATTATTTATATTTGGGTAGTGTTATAAGCTAAAATATTTATTATTCTGTTCTGCCATAGGCATCTAATATTTAAATATTTGGTTAGCTATCATAAACTTATCATATAACACTGATAGTATAAATTTATATGATATACACTTATACAATTTACTTGTATTGATATTTACATAATCATTTTTACTGAATTATGTAACAAAATTTTATATCAATCTAATTATTTGTCACAAAAGATGTTTTCTGTTTTTAGTATCTTTTTAATACTAAAAGGCTATTATTATGTAGATTTTCATCCAAGATCCAGTGTTTCCAAGATATAATTTTTAATTAATCAGAAAGCTAAAGGATGAAGAGATGGTCATTCAGGAAAATGCTTGTTTTGCATAAATGAGGACATGAGTTGAATTCCCAGAACTCACATTTAGAAGAACCTCTGTGTGCATTCACATACTTATAATCCAATTGCTAGGAAGCAGAAACCATGCAGATTCCTAAGGCTCATGAGCCAGTCAGTATAACATATGGGTCAAGCTTCAAGCCAATGTGAAGCTTTATCTCAAAATATGATGGATGGGGGCTGGGCAAATGTCTAGACAGTTGAGGTGTTTGCCTTTGAAGCCTAAGGACCCTGGTTCAATTCCCAGGACCCAGGTGCACAAGGGGGCACATGCATCTGGAGTTCGTTTGCAGTGGCTGGAGGCCCTGGTGCACCCATTCTCTCTCTCTGTGCATCTGCCTCCTCTCTCTCTCTCTCTCTCTCTCTCTCTCTCTCTCTCTCAAATAATATAAAATAAAATAAAATGTTTAAAAAAATATGATGGATGATGCCTGAGAGTAATGACATCTGAAGTTGTTAACCAGCCTCTACACATATGTGCACACATGCATTAGCAATCCTATGAACATGTTCACATACACAAACATGCACATGCACATACTTGAACACATAACAAACACACCAACAGTAAAAAAGGAAAACAATTTGGTATATCACCTGAGATTTGCCAGCATCAAAACACTATAGCCTATGGCATTGAAAATGGCCCCATTTGGATGTAAGGGTCTGCAAACTGAATTATGAAAGGTTGAATGATAGTGAGACATTAGATATTTCTTCAGCATGGCTAGGGAAGGGCTGAATTCATCCATCTCTCCCAGAATGTACATTGCCATAATAAATTCATTCAGAGATGGAGAAAATGGCTGTCAGAGCAGCTTTCTTCCACACTTTCCCTGTGCACTAATGTTCATGGGCATTTTCCTTCATTACCACCAATTGCTAGTTGGGTCATGCTTTAAGATTAGTTAACAGATCTGAAAGGAGCCACTGAAGTGAAATGAAAATAGTTCCACCCACATCTGTGCTGTGCTTTGAAACCAGGATTTGTTCTTGCTCCTCTCCCTGGCTTTGTGATACTTTGCAAGGCAGGATGTAGCCATTGTTAACCCCACTCTATTCATAAATGAAATCCCAAAAGGGTTTGGCTCATTACTTAATGAGTCAGCTCCAGCATATCGGGTTTACTGTTTCTATGTAATTTAACTGGATTATACTTTTCATTAAGCTATGTTAGTTTACCATTTCATTTGTTTCTTAACAACATCGTTTGAACAAAACTGCCTAAAAGACAAAGATTTTTGAACTCCAAAACAGAATACAGCTATAGTAATCCTGGATAGGTAACAAGCTCTGGCTTGCAATAAGTAGTTTGCATAACCAGCAGTTTTTTAAGAGGCATCATTTCTCCAGCCAACTAGATTAGCATTCATCATGATCTGAAGCTTAGCCTCGTGTGAATAAGCACCTCTAGTCACTTTGATGGGAGGAGAAAGTGTCCACTGGCAGAAAGCCCATTAGGGGCCTACATTACTGCATTAGGGTGATCATTAGCTGTCCCTTATACAGGTTAAGAAGAAGGTAAATCTCAAACTTCCCAGCAGAGTCAGACTGCCTGGCAAGCTTTCTACTGGCACATAGGTGTAGAGAATCACCTTCCTGATGGAACCAATTCCAAGGATAACCCAAGATGTTCTCCCGGGAAGTCAGGGCACAGTAGTGCATTCAAAGGTACAGAATGAAAGCACCAAGAATAGATTGGCCTTTTGCTTATTGACAACTACCAACAGATCTATGGTAGTCTTCCTGTATGTTATTTATAATTGTGTTGGGAAGCTGCCAGGTGTTGGCCATGTGCACATCTATGCCTTTATTGGGTGGCTGTTTTCCTCCTCATACATGCTAGAGCCAATTAAACAACTAGAAGAGCACTTGAGCTAAGATAATGTTGCATGGATTTCTCTAAGTCTGTTCTTTTGTTTTGAATATTCAGAACACATTTTCTCTTCTTTCTGAGAGTAGCTCATAGGATGTCATCTCTGGGTTTCCCAGGGCACATTGCTGTGTATGATCACCATCTCTTCTCCCATGTTTGGTCTTCTTGCATTTGATTAAGGAGACTGTCTCAAAAGTTCTACCCATTAGTTTTTTTTTTGTTTTTTTTTTTTTTTTTTTGAGACAGAGAGAGAGAGAGAGGAAGAGAGAGAGAATGGGCATGCCAGGGCCATTTCAGCCACTGTGAATGAACTCCAGACACATGCACCCCCTTGTGGGCAAGCACAGCATTGTGTGCTTGCATCACTGGGCATCTGGCTAAACTTGGGACCTGGGGAATCGAACGGATGTTCTTAGGCTTGGCAGGCAGGTGCCTTAAGAACTAAGCCATCTCTCCAGCCACCCCATTAGCTTATATTTAATGTGTGTGTGTGTGTGTGTGTGTGTGTGTGTGTGTGTGTGTGTGCATGCGCGTGCATGATGTGTATAGTATGAAAATGTATGTGTGCTTGCAGTGCCCCATGGGCTTGCCTGCGGCTAGGCACTCACCTATGATGTTTGGAATAGCATTTCAGGTATTCTGCTGTGTCACTCTACTACCGGTTCTTATTTTGAATCACAGTCTCTCAATGATATCATGAGCTTGCTGTGATTTGTTGTTGTTATTCTTATGATACCTGGTGATTCCCTGGTCTCTTATAGGCACATGCAACCACCCCAAGAAGTTTATGTGGGTGCTTAAGATTGAAATTCTGGTGATTCTAGGACTCTTCAGACCCTCACAGTTGAGCATGAGATATACTTAACCACTGAACCATTTATTCAGCCCCCTTCCATCCAACAACCAACTATTTTAGCTGAAAAATCCATATTTCCTTTATCCTTCTGCAACCATTTCAACAAAGGTACCAAAACATACACTAGAGAAAAGACAACCTCATCTATAAAGGGTCCTGGGAAGAATGGATATGACAGGAAGATGAAAAAGCCTAGAAATCTATCTCTCACTATAAATAAAAACTAACTCACATGGATCAAACAGCCAAATAAGAAACATGAACCTATGATACTGTTAAAAGAAACCCTTGAGAAAGGTAGAACTTCAGAAGTTTTCAAAATGCATTCCCTACTTCTTCACTAAATATCAAGATTAGAATTTTTGGAAAAACATTTCCAAAATGCAAATTTGGAGGTTTGACTTTAATATATAGAAAAGTACTGAGGGCAAGTTAGGAGTCTTTTAATTGAGTGAGTGTGGGGGGGGATGTATGTACATGTATAGATGTGAGTGCCTTGTGTACAGGCTTGTGTAGGCCAGATAATAACACAGAGGACACTCTTCTGTCATTCATCTGGGTATTTCCTTGGAATGGAGTCTCTCTCAATCTGGAGCTACAAGTATCAGTAATTCTCTGGTCTTCCCCTCTTCCATTCTGCACGACTGGGGTAATAGACACATATGGTCATATTCAGATTTTCATGTGGGTGCTGGAGATTAAACCCAGGCTGTCTCAGCTTCTCACAGACTTGCATGGTTAAGTTTCAAGTATCCTTATCCACTGAAACATCTCTCCAGCCATGTTACCTGTACTTTAATGGATGTTCAAGAAATTCAGATGAACACCAAATTTCAAAATTACTTCTTTTATCAAGAGGGGGTTGGTACATAATTTCTAGGGTGAAGTGTCTGAGGTATATGGAAATTCAAAACTTGCTGGAAAAGAAGAATGCTTTACTGATGCATTCCTTACACTGGTCCAGAAACTAACATACTCGTGAGATGCTGGGTTGAACTGTGCAGGTGGTGATATCTCACATCATTTTATCAAGGCTTATACACAAGTCACACAGGCAAACACAATGGTCTAAAATGATTCAGAAGAGAGTAATTTTGATGGGTAATGTTTGAGAGGCTAAAATCCATATGAACCCTACAATGTGTGAGGCATTATGTGACAGGCATTTGAAAAACACTTTATATATTACTTAGTCTCCAAGTATTTCCATGGACTCCTTTTGCATGAAAAGAAGAAGGAGGTGAGAGAGGGTGAACACAGGTGCAGACCCTGTACATCTCACTGAAGCTGGTGATAGGAGGGTTCCTGAGGTTGGCAATGAAGGCACCAGAGAGGCAGAAAGCATGTTTGGACAGTACATTGGCAGGGAGAAGGTAGAACTCAGATTGATAAGATGGTCTGGGACAGAAGCCATAAGAAAGGGCCAAGTAATATGACAGAGGACTTTGAGATGGACTTTTCCCTGATTCAATGAAAAACAAAGTGAAAACTTTATGCATGGGTGAAGTCTAGGGTCTCACTCTAGCTCAGGCTGACCTGGAATTCACTATGTAGTCTCAGGGTGGAGAAGTCTTTATTCTGTATAAAAAGTGAAATCTGAATTCATGTGACCCATGCCCATCCCATTCTGTTTAAATTTCTTAGTCTTTTTCCCAGTACTACAACTCTGAAACCCTAAGGTGTGGGCTCTACTTTGTTCCCCTAATTCTTTATTCTCATCCCAAGATATTCCCAAAATTGAAAAAGGTCCCACACCTATGGATATCTTGGAACAGGCTTGTGTGGCTTCATGAATACCTTTAGATTTGTAAAAACAAGGAATAAGGCTGGCAATTGAATGTGAGTCTAACTTAGCTGAGGTGATGTCTTCATTGGAGTTATTTTCAGGTTAGCTGACTTCAACATTCAGCATCTTTTCATGCTGCCACATCTTTATCTCTTTACATCTGACAAAACTGAGAGTTAAAGCCTGGTAGTGTCTGAATGGGTAATGAGCAGGAGAATTATTTCTAACTAGACATGGAAACCCATACCTATTGTCACCTGAGTGTTCAGGTAGCAATCTTTCATTTTCCTCACCCCTCAGATTCCCATTTACCTTATTATAGTCACAAGGCAGAACAATGACCCTGCGAGCTGCAGGCTCTGTCTGGGTTAGAAGGACAGCATCCCAATGATGGTCTTGTGACAGTAACAGTGTGAACTAGAGTAAGGCATACTCCTCCACTTCACCATAATCTCTAAATGCTGCACAAAGTAGAATTTTCGCTTCTTTGTGTGACCAGCTTAAATGTAACATCTCTTAATGAGAGGTCTAGTTTAATTGATGCCAAAACTCATTTTAAAAGTATTGCTAAATTGGGCTGGAGAGATGGCTTAGCGGTTAAAACGCTTGCCTATGAAGCCTAAGGACCCCGGTTGGAGACTCGATTCTCCAGGACCCACGTAAGCCAGATGCACAAGGGAGTGCAAGCATCTGGAGTTCGTTTGCAGTGGCTGGAGGCCCTGGCACATCCATTCTCTCTCTCTCTCTCTCTCTCTCTCTCTCTCTCTCTCTAACCTATTTCTGTATCTCTCTCTCTCAAATAAATAAATAAATAAAATATTTTTAAAAAGTATTGCTAAATTGACTATTTTAATGAAATAACTTGTTAAATCAAGTCATAAAGTCACATACTAACTATGGTTTCATTCAGGAACTTTAAAAGAACAATTTTATGTCAATAAAATATTTGTCTCCTTTGTAAACCCAAGAGGAATCTTTTCATATAGCCTGCAGGATAAGTGCATACATGATTTCAAATGAAAACAATCAGGGAAAAGTAAGATACAAGTTTGATTGCAGTAACAAAGCATAGGCCTGTTGTCATTAGATGACTTCTAAATGCCCTTCTTGTACCAAAGATAACTGATTATCTCCCACAGTGCACAGGTCTCCATATTCATGCTATTGCTTGAACTTATGGTGAGGTTTGCAAGCTTAGAATTTTGAGCATTAAAGTATCTTGGCAAAAGTGGCAGAGGTGGTATTTGAAACTGACCTTGTCCCCCTCTTCTACCTGGCAGATGACCTCTTCAGTTGCGGGATTAATGACTGGAAATTTCTTGCCACTCACTGAGTCATGCCATTCATTGTTTATGAAGATCTGTACAGATGTAGAGAAAGAAAAAAATGAATGTGATAAAATGCATTAATTTTTGTAAATTATAATCAAAGCATTACAGGGTTTCTGCACATTGAACTTCTCTCCCCATCTCAGAATAGTTTAATTACTTCTGACATCCTGCATATGAACATGTACACAGAGAAGCACATGTACACATAAATATGGTTATACATGTAAGTTTTACAAAGCTATACACTCATGTCAACACTGGAATACAGAATTGAGAAAACAACTTAGAAAACAGTGTGTCCTTGAAATAACCAGGGTTTTGAGACCAGAGCAAAATCCTTAGCGGGCTTCATCTTGATGATGCTGACTCCTGGTTTCCATTTCAGAGTCCTAATTTGCTTATTTTGCATTATTAGTGATTTACTATTACAATTTATTAAATTGCATTGTTGTATTTTAGTGTCTTAAAGCTAGTCTTGGAGTCAGATTTTAACATTTTTCTTAGGAAAAAATGACATTAGCATTTTTATCATTGACTCTTTAGAGGAACAAGGCTTTCATTCTCCTTTGGGTAAGAGTTCTTGTTATTTATTTTTGAATGGGTCAGGTACTAGATATCTTAGTGGCACTTGTGAGAAACATGCAGCTAAAGAAACTGATGGATCTTGAAAGTTCAGAATTTTATTCTGTGTGTATCAGAAAGGAAGAGAATTGGAAAGCTTCAAAAAGTCATTTGAGGCTGGAGAGATGGCTTAGCAGTTAAGGCACCTGCCTGCAAAGCCTAAGAACACCCATTCAATTCTCCAGGTCCCACATTTAGCCAGACACAAAAATGACTCAAGCATGCAATGTTGCATTTGCACACAAGTGGACGCATGCATCTGGAGTTCATTCACAGTGGCTGAGAGGCTGCTGGTGCACTCCTTCTCTCTTTCTCTCTCTCTCAAATTAAAAAAAAAAAAAGTAATTTGAACAAGACTGTTCCACTTTTCTTAGCCTGAAGAAAGTAATTTTGATATGCATTTAGCTTTTACTACAGAAACATATTTGATGAAGCCAAATATAATAATGCACTTTTGTGATGGAGAAATACACGTTTTCTCACAAGTGCTTCAATTTCTTCACTCTTTATAGCTTACTTATTGTTTCTTGATATAATATGAAAATAATCATAATTTAGTGTTGAATACTATCCTAACTTTTTGTTAGGCTTTTCACAGTATGAACTAGTTCACTTAATTTTAAAGCAGTTTTCCTCTTGGTTGCATACACTTCTTTTTTAATAATGTAATCTTAAATATTGCAAAGTACATGCTCCTTAAGCATACCATCCAATGTTTTTTGACAAATAGAAACATTTGATAAGAGAAGAGAAATAAGGCAGTACATTTATAACAGGTGTCTTTAGACATTCCTCCTCACTTGATATATAAAGTTATTAGCAGCAAAAGCCTGAGGAGAATATATTGAAGCACTACTCTCCAAGATTTAAGTCAGCTGCTATGCAAAATCACTTAGTTATTGAAAATCCACCCTCCCCCTGATAGCAATCAATATTATGTATTTTGCATATGAGTACATTAGTGTGTTGTTTTCCTTCAAAACGTGATTCAGGACAAACTTTCTTGCCCACCTCTGTAGCCCTACAATTATTCATGCAGCAAGAACATCATTCTCTACTGTTGAAGAGTTCAAAAGAGTTGTAGTGTGAGGTAAGACGTGACAGGAAAGAATATGTGCATGAGTGAATGAAACAGAGATAGGCCCCAGTTCAGATGAAGACATGAGATGTGGAAAGTCTCATAGATGGGGCATGAGAAAGATACAGTTCCAAGAAATCCCAGTTTCTCTAACAGGGTCATACAGTGCAAATATAATCCTTAAAATTAATCATCTCATGCTTTGAGAAGGAAAAGTAGTAGCATCTTAGTTCAAATTGAAGAATGAGATATCCATATTAATGTACTGTCTTATCCAATGTATCATAGAAAGAATCAGCTTGCTGGCTGTTAGAAGCATACATTGTTGAATCCTATAATTATACTTTTTTTTTTGCATTGCTACCCCTTATCTTACCTTATGTCTGGGAACTGAATTAATCAATGGGTCCCAAACTCATCTCTCTATTATCCTAATCTTTCTCTTATTCTCTGTCCAGACTAATGTCCAGAAGTAGACTCATCATACTCCCACCCTCCCACTCACTTGTACATATGTTCATTCTCTTAATGACCAGTAATCCCAAGCCACCTTTTCATATCATTTTAAAACACACCACTTCCTGCTCCCTGCTTCTGCCTCATTAAAATTTTATTTTACCCAATTATTAGCATCTTCTTCAAACCAAGCAAATTCAGATTTGTCTGGAAACCTCCTCAGACTCCTTGCTGGGTTCCCTTTGTCACAAGCCTTTGCAGGACACTCATCTGGGTTGTGGTATGGCCTCAAAACTTTGCTGACCTCTGGTCCTTTGTTTCCCTAAGCACCTGTTTTGGTCTCATTGTCCTTTAATAAAATCAGGTGCCTCTCTGCTCCACCTTCACTCACACTTCTCCTCAGCTGGAGTGTCTTGTACTTCAAACTGACCTCAAAACCTTCTCAAGAAGACCTCAGTAGTTGCTCCAGTGGGATGTAGCTTCTTTTCCAAAGTAACATGGAAAGATTCTACCACGAAATTAGACTGCTCTGTTCTCTGTCATTGTTACATACCTACATATCACCCATGAGATGGAAAACAAAGGACACCTACAGACATCATAACACCCGCCCCCAGTTCTGCAGCCAGTCTTCTAAAGTTTATTTAAAATTTTCTCACATTCACTAGATATCCCTTCCCTGTGCCCTAAATTTCTATCACCCTTTGGAGCTTCTATCAGTAAAGTAACAGAAAAATAGTCTCATGACATGACAGACTCTGAATTTCACCATTTTACTCTATAATTTCACTTTAAATCAAGTAAAAGTCTCACAGTGAATGGATCATGTTTTGTCAGGCTGTAGTGAGATATTTTGGCTCTGGCTTGAGCCCTTTTGTCCATAGCTCTGTGATAATACACAGTTTCAAATTCTCAGTGATATGCCCTTTGGATATTATAGTTCATATCTTTCCTATAGTCTCTTTTGATAAAACAATCACTATAATGCTTAGGTGCCATTTTATAAATGCATTCCTGGCTAGAGTTCACCAAGTTCAATTCCAAAGCATCCACATTAAAAAAAGCTGCACATGGCACATTTGTAATCCTAGTTCATGAGAGTGCAAAGAAAGGGAAAACTGGAGCCCACTGATAATCCACAACTCAGGGCTGAAAACCCCATCTCAAGGATAGGCATGGTCGACAATAAAAGAAAAACTGGCTTTCTCTTCTGCATACACTACATATCATACACACCATATCACAACATATCCACACACACACACACACACACACACACACACACACACACACACACACACCAAAAATAATGAACACGGAACATATTTTGGAATACAGTTTGGGTTGAGCAATGACTTAGCTGTGGCCCTGTTCCTGAAGGTTGGTAATGGGGAAGGAGAGCACATTTAAAATAAAGATCAGACAGTGAATTGAATTAAATTGCCAATGCAGAAGTGTTAATACACTGCACAATGACTATTGGAAGAGATGAAGGTGCTGGGAGGGTACATCCTTCAAAATGCAATAGGACTGATAGAAAGAAGAGAAATCTAGAGCAAGAGATGAACCAACCTTGAGATATTTGTAGTGCAGTACAAAACTCTAAAGGACACAAGATAAAACTGATGTGATATGTTGTGAATTCAGAATCCTAGAACTGATTAAAATATCCCCTATTGATTCATACTAGAGTCATCTGAGTTCCAGAGATTAAGTCAGACTACAAGTCAAAACTGACATCACAATGCTGGAAAGTAGATCGTTGTACCTCCCTCAGAGTAGGACTCTATAGTCTTACAGGGATGGACCACGTGTTCTGTCCCAAACAGACCTTTCAGCATTAAGACAGAACTCAGTATAGAAAGTATGATTACCAAGATAGCCCTAAGTGTCAGGTCTTTATACCATCTTTTCTTCCTAGTTAGTGATATCAAATTTATGTGCAGGAATTATCCACTTTTTTAAAACTATTCTAATTTTCTTAGACATATATTTGGTGCTTGCCTTCCAACTACTTGTAAGACTGAATGAATTTGAGTAATAATACTTCCTGGCATATTTTATGGTTATATGGAAGAAAATCTTGTCTAATGAATGTTTATTATTGTACTTATTAACTTAATTTTAGGTGTGTTGAATGATCTGCCATGGTGACAACTGCTTTTTCCATTTTTGAACATCTTTATCAAGTTTATTGAAAAAAGAATGGTGCTATGAAAATGAAATATTCTTGTTTAAACATTTTATTCATATTTAACCTTTAAGTGTATTCTCATTATGAATTCAGGCTACCTTTGGATGTTATGTATGTGTTGTAGACATTAACGTTAAGTTCATAGTGTTGTCTGGAATTTATAGATATCTATGAACACTCTTGGAAATCCTGTGTGTTGTATGTGAGGAAACAATGGAAATGTTTTGGAAATTTAAAAACTGATTTCTACTCTTTGTCCTTTAAAAATGTCACATTAAATAGATGCACATAAACCTTTTTGTTTGCATCTAAGTTTAGTGTCTAAGCTGCTATTTTTAGGAAAAAAATTGCCTTTCCAGAAAAATTGTTATTATGTCTTAATTTATTTGGTACAAACTTGTAATTCTAAATAAATAATAAATTTTTTTCAATTCTGGATTAGATCTGTTGTGACAAGATTTGGGTGTCTGTTGGATGAAGTAGAGAGACCCTAACTCCTCTGTGGTTCCCTGCAGAGCATCAGCCGCCCATCAACCATAGGGCCTAATGAGGGAAGGCAATACTTACCCTGTGGATGAGAGATTATAGCAAATAATAATTTGAATGAACAAAGCATTTCTTTTAAGATAGACCAGGGAGAGGAAAGATAAATAAAACTCTTGCTCTAGGTCTTCTATGTGGATTTCCAGCCCTGAAAGCTGGGATCACAGTGTAGAGAAAGATGGTGTTGCAGACAGCTTCAGGTTCGCTGAGATGAACTTCCAGACCAGGCACAGTTATGGAGGAAGGGATATTATTTATTGAAGCTTACAGATCCAGGGGAAGTTCCATAATGGCAAGAGAAACGGCCTGCCTCACAAGACCAGGCAGAGAGAGAAAAGCCAACCAGCCACCACAGCACACAGAGCAAACAAACTACAGCCAAAGGTCACACAGCAGACTTCAGGAAAGACACATTTGCATATCTTTACAATGGAATCTCAAAACCATCACCACACCTTAAGACCAGGCCCCCAGTGACCTTGCCTCTAGCAAGGTGAAAGATGCAAACTATAAAATAATAAAACACTGAATATATTGGGGACATATATTAAACCTGGCCCCCAATATATTTGCTTTTTATAACTATCACACATTGTAAATTGTACTCAGTCCAATTTCAAAGGTTCTCACAGTCTTGATCAACTTAAGATAGTCCTGTAAAATCAAACAAAAATACTTTCAACATGTAAAGGCACAGAGTAAACATTTTTAACTGGTATAAGGCATAGCAAGGAGAGACAGAATAATGCAAACTTAACCACCATCAGCCATCATCAAACTTTAGTTCAAGTTCAATATAACCAGAGACTAACAGTTCCATGTTTACAATTCCACCCCTCCAGCTGGGCAGAGTTGCCAGGAAAACTTTCATAAATGCCAACACTGCACTCCATAACAGTCCTTTATCCAAAACATCTTCAGGTCTCCTGCATTAGTCCATCTTCCAAAAGGCTCTTCCAGCCTGTTCCTGATAAGATTTTCATGCCCTGCCTCTGCCACATCTCAGCAGCAGCTCCTGGAAGTGTGCAATTCATGACCACTCCATGCATTTTTCATGCTTCCAAAACCCACCAGGTGTGCAGGACACAGCCATATTCTAAATCCAGGGACAAAATTAGCCTTGAAAAGCAGGTTCCTTCTCCAGTCAACGCTTTCCAAAGAGTTTGCATTTCAAGTCTTTCCTCAGGCATCCTCTCCATTGTTTTAATGTAAATCAAGTCAGGCCACCTTCCTTCCACCTTCCTTAAGATTGCTAATGTGTTTGACAATAGCAGCTCCAGTAAGCGAAAAACCAGTCTCAGTAATTTGACTTTTGAACAAAGCATTTTTTTAAAATCTTAAAATCTCAGTCCGATATCTTTAGCCAAGCACATCAGTCCATTATAAATTTAACCCTGATCAAACTTTCTGGGCCTTGCAGAACTCAGTTCCCTATGCCAGTAGCCCAGTTCCAACAAAGTCCTCTGCAGTCTTTGAAAGCTGGGATCATAAGCCAAGCCTGGAGTTCAAGACAGTCTGCACTTAGCATTCTCAAACTCTCATCAGAATAGTCCATAAAAATGGCTTACCACCACTCCAGAAGGCATCTTCAGTTGCAAGCACCAAGTCCATGCCCATTCCTCCAAAACAAAAGTTCCAAAAGACAAATATCCACACGGTCAGGTTAAGAATCCTCGGTACCACTTTACTGTAGCAGACAGCTTCAGGTTCACTGAGATGAACTTCCAGACCAACAGTTATGGAGGAAGGGGTGATTATTTAGAGCTTACAGATCCAGGGAAGTTCCATAATGGATGAAATCACAAGACCAGGCAGAGAGAGAAAAGCCAACCAGCCACCACAGCACACAGAGCAAACAAACTACAGAAAGGTCACACAGCAGACTTCAGGAACTCCTGCTAGACACATTTGCATATCTTTACAATGGAATCTCAAACCATCACCACACCTTAAGAACCCCAGTGACCTTGCCTCTAGCAAGGTGATTGCAGAGCAAACTATAAAATAATAAAACACTGAATAATTGGGGATATACTCAAAAAAGATGGTAAAGAAGACCATGTGAGGGAAAGCATGGAAATGGAGAAGTTTTTGCTGTGCTTTAAGAATGGGCAACAGGTGAAGGAACAAAGATAGGAAGGGGTGAATAGACAATAGAGATGGAATATGAGGCAGGTGAGACCTTGAATATATGAAAGACTCAAAGCTGGGTTTCTTACAACTACAAACCCAAACCCCACAGCAGCAAAGCAAAATGCTGAGACTCAAAATCCAAATGAAGAAGCAAATGAAAGATTGGAGAAAACTACGTAACTGAGGTCAAGACTGCAATCACAAGAGTTACTGAAACATACAGGGAAGGAGTAATTTTTCCTTCTATTTTTGTTTGACACTATAGTCTGATTTCAGTATAATGAGAGCACTGGCTTTTTTCCTTGTTTGCAAAGCCTTTTCCCTTCAGTTAGGAGAAAGAAAAGCAGTCATTTTGATCTACATCATGACAAAATTCTGTATGTGACAAAAATACTCGCCATTAATGTCTTGCATGATATAGATTCTAAATTTTGGTTTTGGAAGCACTAGAAGGTTTTGCATGTGTTTGATAATTAATTGTATTAACAAATAGTTATAGAATCATTTGTCTCTAAGTGTTCTTCCTTCTAAAGAAAACGTCCATATGGAGCACAATTCAAGGATAGTTAATCCATTCTTGAATTCCTTGGAATTCTAAATGAATGTTAGGAGAGCCATGGAAATGGCCTATAATTAGATTCATAATGGGGGAAGTGTCTGTTCAGAAAATTTTGAGAATTGCAAATTGTTTACAAACTCCAGCAAATAAACTCCTTTACCAATCCCAACAATTTAGTAAACCAGATAGAGATATTATAATATCAGGAAATCAACAGTAGCAATGCCTGTCCTCCTTCAAGGAATACTGCTGTGTTGTGGGGACTTTGGGGCATATATGTGCATAAGTACCCTCATGGAGTGCAAGTTTATACAAATAGAATAATAGTTCCTTCTTATAAAAAGAAATATGACTGTGGCCCAGTAATACAACATCCTACATTGACTATGTTTTTCTATAAACATACTTATAAATAGGCAACATAACATGAAACCCACAGACACTCCACTATAACAACAATATGTGAACACAGTGTCTCAAAGTATCTCATTAGATAGTCTCTTGTGTACATAAAGAAATCATGTTCTTGCTTTTCATTCCTATATACAGCCAGCATAACCAATTGCCCCCTTATGTTGGGAGCATTAGGCAATAGAATAAGGGTAACTTGAAAATAACACTATGCTCTACAACAGTGATCTGATGACCTGGCATCTGTAGATCCTTCCCAAAGATAATTTCTAATCTCAATTTTCAGTATTCTCAGAGTTATCTTGGACTGTTGAGGAAGGCCTCAACTAATTAGGAAGTGTTTGGCATTCTTCATGGACTGCCTTACTTACTTGTGACAACCATTTTCCATGTAGTTGCCTTACCCAATGTTAGTACACAAATAGTAGAGCTCAAGTTCAAACAGATTAGAAGCTTGATCAAGGTGGTGTTATGAAATAAGCATGAACAATGGAAACTGCATCCACATCTGTCTTATTAAGCTACTGCACCCAGCAGATGATTAAGTGTGAGTTCCAATGCTTCCAAGCCTCAAGAAAAAAAAAGTGCTGCTTCCCTCAGAAGTGAAGTAGGATTTCTCAGGTGAAATCAGTGCTACATCACGGTCAATTTTGCTGTAAATATAGCTTTGTCCTGCTATAAACCACCTCGATGCATTCCCTCACATATACCACCTCAGTCAAGGCATCCCACAGAGCATTCCTGACACTCTCTTTTCTCATTATTCCACCAATGCTTTGGACATTACCAGTTCATATCACTGTCTTTGCAGGTGTTATTATAATGCCTTGATCTTTGTTCTCCCAACTCTACATGGACACTACATGTTCTGCATCCTTCAGGCATTCAGTGAAGAACCCTACTTCTTCCCAAACCCCCTCACTGTCATTCTCTCTGAATGGGCTATTAATGTCCTCGTATGGCCCTCGAGAGCTGAGCTGCACAGAGAATCCCTCACATTCTCTATTCTTCAGAAGAAAAATGACACAATATATTAATTCCATGTCCCAAAGGAGTGATAGTGTCCTTAGACAAGTCACCTGTTTTCATGAGGACTCAGCCTGCCAGCATTTAAGTCTTTGTCCCTTAGTAACTGTGTTGATTCACACTAGTTCCTTAACAAGTGTTTTCCTCAGTTGCTTTATCTGCAAAAGGTAATAGTAACCTCCTAGTGGGTATTTGTGAGGAAGACAAACATTTTAAAAGAGCTTAAATAACCACCAGCAAAGAAAACTGGTGGACTTTAAGCTGTATCCTCTGTAAATACAAAATGTTCCTAGCTGATGAAACATACACTTAAGCATGAACAAACTACCATTTAATAAATTAGGTTTCATCGTCATGCTGATCACTGAGGTCTGAACTCTCTCTGAGAATGTTTGTCTTCCTGAGTTTCCCATTTGTTTATTTTTAAAACGTTTTTGAAAAGATAAGGGAAAACAGTTACCAAACTCTATAAGCGAACATTCTTGATCTCCAAAGTAGATAAACACTGGGACCTTCACTCTGGGGCAGCTTTATCAAATGGTGAGATACTGAGTGAAAGACCCAGGCCAGAGTAGCACCATGACAGGCCTCAGTCCCTCTGTAGGCCACAGGGGCGAGTTCCCAGAATCAAGGGAAGAACAAGCAGTATCGGGAAAAACCATAAACTTGCTGTGTGAGCATGACTCAACATTCTTACTGTCCTGGGCTGGATGGCCCAATAAGATCCACTGTCTCAGAGTTTTGTAAATGTCAACCAATCAAATGAATGTAACCGTACGCACCAACCTGTTCAAATGTAACTGCCGTTTGCTAAGCCAATTAAGTTTGAAATTCCCCTAGACCTAGACAGCCAAAATCCTAAAACCAGTCAAGAACCCCCAAGTACAGTTAATGTTCAAATTAGCCAATCATGTAGTTGCATAGGTGATGGTCACCTCCCCCTTGCTCAAACCTCAATAAAAAGCCCGCTCTTGCATAGATCCACTGCGTTGGTGAAGGCAAGAGACCGAGCTTAAGCCCGAGTAAAAGCTCTTTGCGTTTGCATACATGTTTGGTCTTCCTTGGTGGTCACTGGGGGCGCCGTGAACTAGGCATTACACTGAGCAACATAAAAAGTTGGAGAAAATGGGATGAGAGGGAAACAGATCTAGGGAAGTGCAGATAAGAAAGCTCTGGAAACTAGAAAGGATTCAGAAAAGCAATGGGACAGTGGTAGCTAATCTGAGCCAGCAACTTCCCCCCAGATGGACACTGTCTCACTGTCAGACACTCATGAAATGCATTGACTAGTAACCTCAAAGAGGATAAGACATAGTTTAATATGGAATCAAATATGAGTGATCATGGTCCAGAAACTCAGATTTAGATTGTCGCAATTTCATGTTCCATCATGTTGCAGGACAAACGTCTGACCAGCAGTTTATGTGAGGAAAGGGTATATTTCAGGCTTACAGATTCCAGAGGTAGCATCAGCATCGTGCAGGAAGGTGGCTTACTTCAGCATCCACAGCAGAGAAAACTGACACCAGCAAGCACCAGCATCTAGAGCCCAAACTGGCTGTCTCCACACCTAGCAGGGCTGGACTGAAGATCCACCCCCAGTGACATGCTCCCTGTTTAGCAGGAATCTGCCTCCTGAAGACTTAAATAAGAACCTTAATCCAGAATATGTGAGTCTATGGGGGGGAGGCATACATTTGTATCCAAACCACCACACATCATGTTAACAATTTCATGAAGGCTTTATATTTACATAACAGAAGTAAGTCATAAATCAAGGCAGTTTTATTCCAAAGATATGGGCTGACCATCAGGTAGGTGGGTAGTCTGACCAAAGCAGGTCAGTCTCTGCCATAGGTTTCAGATGCTATCTGATGACATCCTTTGCCCATGGCATGCTGGAAGCTGGGGGCCTGTGAATATCTCTAATAGTCCCACCTGATCAACTGAGAGTCACTAGAAGGTTAGATCAGACACAGAGGTGTTCAATAAATGGCTAGTTAGGGGATAAAATTTGCCCATGGTCAATTGACTCTGATACTACAACCTTTCATCTCTGTGATCATAGGAGTTTATTCAGTCCATTCAGCCTTGTTCTAAGTAGACACAATGTCTTTAAAAAATTTTAGTTCACACCTCCCAGGTAACAAGCACTTTGATAATCACTATCTTATTGTGATAAAACAGAAGCAGGCTGAGGTGAATGAGTTTGACATATGGTCCTGTAACTTTTATACATTTATTTGAGAGAGAGATAGAGACATAAAGAGGCAGACACAGAGAGAGTGAGCATGGGTGAACCAGGGCCTCTTGCCACTGCAAACAAACTCCAGGCACATGCACAACTTGCTTCATTTGGCAAACTGTTAGGAGTCAAACTAGAACTGTTTGTTAGGAATCAAACTGGAACTGTTAGGCTTTGCAATCAAGCACCTCTAACTGCTGAGCCACCTTCCCAGCTCCTGGTCATGTAACTTTTAACAGAGCCCCTCTTGGAAAGACTCAGAACCAGGGATGGATGAGCAGATGTGGGTTTGTTTACAATTGGGAGAGGGAATAATGAGAACAGGCTGAGATGCCAGTTCCTCTGGATTTATATTATGGAGGCTTTCAATTCCAAAATCTCTGCATTATTGCACAATTTTTTTCTGAAATTCTAATTTTTACTGCCTCTTAAAAAAAAAATCTTTATGAGTGTAGTGACTCACACCTTCAAGCCCAGCACTCTGGAGGTTGTGATAGGAGGATCACTGTGTGTTTATGAGTTTGAGGTTTTCTTGGACTACAATGTGACCTCTGAGTCAGTTTGGGTTACAGTAAGACCCTCTCTTGAAAACCCACACAACCAAAAACAATTGAATATGCTAGAAAATAAATGGTGAAAAGACGGAATTGTTTTGTCTGGAGGAAAAGCAGTTCTAAGCTTAGCAATATTTAGTTCTCCTACTATGATAGTTTTTAGTTGTGGTCGTTCATCTCCACTTGCTTGTTCTCTCCTTTGCTCCCACCAACACCAACATGCTTCTTGCAATGATAAAGAATATTAAAACAGTATGAAAATAATACATTAGCTCAAGGCTGTTCAGATAATGCACTTCCAGAAATGGCATAAAGTTTGAAGTCAGGAAACTTAGTTAATAGCTATAATCTTTCCAATTCCTTTTACAATTGAAAATCCAGTACAATACTTCAGTGGGACACAGTAAAAAGAAAGGAAAAAGGAATTGGAAAAAAGCTCACCCATTAAGATTTAATCAATATCTAACTGGTGTCCTCTCAAGTGTGAAATTGGTGTACTTTACAAGTGAAATATAATACTATTTGAATAGAACAGGTTTTTAGAAAAGGCCCACAAAAAATCAGAATTTCCTGACATGGAGTTTATTTTTACCTAGAGAAATACTGAACACCAAACAAAAGCCTGCTCTTTGGAATGCTTATTTTCAATACTTAGGTTAGTCATCCCCCTAAGGCATTGTGAAGGGACTTCAATTTCTAAAACATTTTTCTGCACTGTGGTTCCTAGATCTGTATTTTTAAAAATATTTTATTTTTATTTATTTATTTGACAGAGAAAGAGGGAGAAGGGACAGAGAGAGAGAGAGAAAGGGAGAGAAAATAGGCGTGCTAGGGCCTCCAGCCACTGCAGGCAAACTCCAGATGCATGTGCCACCTTGTGCATCTGGCTAACGTGGGTCCTCGGGAATTGAATCTGGGTCCTTTGGCTTTGCAGGCAAATGCCTTAACCACTAAGCCATCCCTCCAGCCCTAGATCTGTATTTTTATATTAGATTTTGAGAAGCATACCACTTTTTGTAGTACTTTTATTAACATGCTTAAGTGATTTAAGAAAAAAAGAAGGCTAATTCAGGGCTGGAGAGATGGCTCAGAGGTTAAGGTGCCTGCCTCCTAAGCCTAAGAACACGGGTTACAATCTTGAGGTCCCACTTTTAGCCAGATGCAAAGTGACGCAAGGGCACAATGCCGCACTTGACCACAAGGGGGTGCATGCATGTAGATTTCGTTCACAGCAGCTGAGAGGCTGCTGATGTGCCCATCTCTATCTGTCTTCCTCTCTATCTTTCTCTGTATCTCATTCCACCAAAAAAAAAAAAAAAAAAAAAAAAAAAAAAAAGGGGGGGCCAATTCAGTGGAAGGCCATTTACATTAAAAGTTCCTGAGGTATCACAGACTTATTATAAGCCAAATTAAATAAATAAAAGATGTCAGCTATACTACCCAAATATCTCCCCAGCAAATCAATATTCTTGGTCTTCATGAAACATTTTTTAATGCATCTATTTTGAGAGGAATTTTCTTGAAAAGGAGTAACTTGAATTAAGAAAATGAGGGAGGGAGATTAAAATGTGATATTTAGGCCATACCTTTACCAAATATGAATTGCTGGAGGATAAGGACGTACCACATTTTTCATGTCCTCATGTGCTATACCATAAATTGGAAGGCTGGAGAGATGGATTAGCAGTTAAGGCACTTGCCTGCAAAGCCAAAGGACACAGGCTTGATTCCTCAGGACCTACATAGGCCAAATGCACGAGGTGGCACATGCATGTGGAGTTCACTTGCAGTGGTTGGAGGCCCTGGTGCGCCCTCTCTCTTTGCCTCTTTCTCTCTCTCAAATAAACAAATAAAAATAAAAATAGTAATAAATAAATAAATATATCGGAGAGTATTGCTTTTTAATAAAGCTGTGTGAAATAACGCCTGAGCACACTTCATAGGTGCTGTCCAGACTTGCTCAAGGCACTATCACCCTCAGCTGACATTGCCCTGAAGGCAGAGCCCATCCACTGAGCAGCTCCCTCATTTGATGAAAATGTTTCGGGAGACACCAGAGACCACAGTACTTCAAAACTTCCAAATGTGAGCAAATAAACAACAATGGAGGAGCCCATGGACACTGTATTGGATTACTGCTCTTGGTTTCACTGGTCCATTCAAAAATGAAAATAATTCTCCTCTAAACTGGCCACAGTTCATTTTTTAACATACTTGCTACAACACATCACATAGCTAACTTTAAGTATTCAGTTAGACTGTGTGTGTGTGTATTATATTTATTTAATTATTATTCTTGAATCCTAGAATATGCAAAAAAGCAGGCATGTAATTGCAAAATGAGCAAAATTCAGATACTCTCAGAGCAAAATCAGCCAGATAAATTTCCTTCTTCTCCCTAGCTGCAGATTTTGAAATCTCGGTCAGACGTCAGTGTCTCTAAATATTTGTCAGTTAACAATTACTCATTTGTTCCAAAAGCAACAAACTTGCCAAGAGAAATAAACAAGAATCCTTTCTTTTTCAAAATATGAAACATAACACAAGTCTACTTGAAGCTTTTGAAACAACCTTCATGCAATGAGCAGAGTCCTCAGATATTAATGCTCATTTCATTAAACTGTAAAAATGTCATCATATTTGTTGTGCTCTCTCCTTTCTAAAAAGAAAAACATTTCCCATATATTTGGATCCTTCCTGTAAGTTCCTCCTATGAGCATTTGCATCTCTCAGCATACATGCCTGCTGCACTCAAGTAAATACAACTGCTTACTCCAGTCCACTGCATTCTCACACAAGAAACTTTCTCACAGAAGAGAATGCCTTACACTTGCATATAGCTCAAGAAAGTCATTTATCAGAAGTTTTCTGCTATAATTCAAAATTTACTCTTGGATCAGGACATTAACCTTACAAGCTTTTCATTTTTATATTTGGAATGTTACACACGTTCTGTTAAATTGACCTTTCTTGCTTTAAGTACATGTCGATTCTGCAAATCCCAGAGAAGCAGTGCTTCCGAGTCTACTCACCTTGGTATGTTGAATCTTCAGGTTGGCAAGTGGGGCAGGGATGTCTGGTGCTCCTGAGGAGATCATAACTGCTTCTGCTCCTGGAACACAGGTGTCAGGCTCAGCAATTGGTTCCTGTAGAGCACTTGTTCTTTTTATCTGCACTGGCTAAGCGCTATTTGCATATCAGAACATGATTGGATGGCAGACTCAGAGCAGAGCAGAAAGGACCCCACTTATTTGTAACACCTAGGGCAGGAAGCCTTTGCCTTAAATGTAAATTCTTAAGACTCCAGAGCTGAAGTTGCATCTGGAGACAGTGTGCTATTTGCAGATGAATTAATTTACAAAGCCAAAGCCTGTGATAAGGGTGTAAGGGTGTGCAGGCAGCTGCTCTGGCCGCTTAAAGTACAGGTGCGTCCGTGCACACACACACACATGTGTGTGTGTGTGTGTGTGTGTGTTGTGTGTGGTTTTTCATTTGTTTTATGCCACTATGTAACTTTCCATTCTCAAAAATTAAGAACTTTTCATTCTCAGAGAGTTGAAAAATTGTCTTAAAGAGCACTTGTCAGTAGGAGCTGGGGAGGGCCCTCACCATGTGTCTTTAGGAAAAGGGTGCCAGAAAAGTCAGTTAATCTCTCAAAACAATAGTAAGCTGTTGAGGGAATGTCCGCTATCCCAGTCTCTTCCTTCAGTCAGTTTTTAAAGTTTAATGAGTCAGGTATATTTTTAGGGCTTCATAAGCAGACCTAGTGTGATTTCAGAACCCTGAAAGTATCTTTATCTTCTCTGTGGGAACAGAAAGAGTAAGGCTTTTCAGGGACTCAGAGTACATTGTCACCCACCGCCACCACAATTAGCAACGTGCCAAGGTCAGTCGTGAAAACGCATCTAAAATGAAAGTAAACTCTGGCTTGGCCAGGCGTCTGCACTTGCAATCATTACTGTGGTCAACTGTGTGAGAAAGCATGTAAACAAAGCTCCCAAATAATATAGTTAAAATTCTTGATGTTTCAAGCTAAGAACTTTTCCAAGGCCAAATTTTTAGTGCAGTATTTCCATTTGAAGTGCATGCTTTATTGTCTTGAAGCTCCAAAATTAGTCAGAGGAAGAACACGATAAAATTCTTTGGATGCACTATTATTAAGAATTAACAATAACTATTTCTTACTCGTAAAATTACCACCTACCCTGAATAGGTACTTAGGGAAACAAAGAATTATACCAGAGATCCTCAGATTCTCTTTCTATCCTGAATTGGGCTCCCCACTGTATAGACATACAGGATCAGAACTTGCTTATGTTCACAGATCTCCTAAGTTGATGGCCCAAATCTCTTTTCAAGCTGATGTGACTCCATAACACAAGTTATCACTCTCTTTTTTCCTCTGTGCCCTCTTCTTCATAAAGGGATTCTTATTTAGCTTCAAATGAATTAGCTTTTACTCTCTAAGTGAGTAGTTGCCTACATAGGACTTAAATTTAATTATGTGTTTATAAATCCAATATAGGCCTTGGCATACTATTTTTTAAATACAGGACAAATATTCAATATTTTTATATTTCTGGAACACAAGGCTTTCTTTTGTAACTTATTCTACCTTGCTTAAAAGAAACTATAGACAATAATTGTTCAGTGAGGTTATGTGATTTACAATATAATTAGCTTAAAAAAATCAGCAAACCAGATCTAGAACCAGAGCCAGTCATCCAGATTCACAGGAAACAAATGATAGAAGTCCTGGATTTAATACAACTCTTGCTTGAAGTTGGATCGAAGCTTCTATGCTATTTCCCCTTTTTTTCTCTCTCATTCTGTTTTTTGAATTAATGAACTATTTTCTTCTTACATAACTGTATTTGGACTTGAATGAACAATTACACAACAGCTGTTACATAACACTGGAGTTCAAACAGCTGTGCTTTGCTGCTTTCCTCTCCCAGCTTCACGGGTGATTGTGGATTCAAATACTGGTTTATTTGATGTCTAGGATGTGAATGAACATGGTTTCATCGCAAAAGACAGAATGACCAGTTGAAAAGAAATGCTGTGCTACTGATTTGAAGCTGGTGGAGGGCTCACCAGAAGCCCAGGAATGCAAAGAAGGAAGCTATGTCACCTGGAAAAAGCATGGAAATGGATTCTCTCCTAGAGTCTTTGGGAAAGGAGGCAACTGCTCAACCCTTTGATATCAACCAGTGAACTGACTTCAGATCTCTGAACTCTGAAATAATGAGGATATGTTTGTTGTTTTTGACTAAGTTTGCAATAGCCATAGGGAGCTAGTACACCACTGGATAAGAGCTGGAGTTGAGAGATGCCAAAAGTACTTTCTGTCACTGAAGATGAGCCAGTCATTATGTATATCCTCCAGGCTGAGAACTGGAGTGTCCAGAAGAAAGCCACACCTCTGTTGAAGATCTTACAAGGCTGATTAACTGATTAGAACTTCGTGAGTGTGGAGAGCTGGAATGTTGTAAAGCAAGAGCCAAAATACCTTAGTCTTTCTTCCCATCTCTGCACTTTGTCTACCTCTGACTCCACCTAACATCCTTGTAACTATCAGCTGAAATCTTTTGGAATGTTTTAACTTAAAACCAGCTTCTACCAACCAAAAGCTAAGGATGTCATCAAATAGCATCTGAAGTCTATGAAAGGAATTCCTCTGCTTTGAGTATAACACCTGCTGATTTTCTTACCACTGTATTAGAAGTGCATTGACTTATGTCTTCTTTCATTTTTTTTTCATTTATTTATTTGAGAGAGAGAGAGAGAGAGAGAGAGAGAAGGAGAGAGTAGGATGGAGAGAGAATGGGCATGCCAGGGCCTCTAGCCACTGCAAACAGATTCTCAATGTGTGTGCTAACTTGTGTGCCTGGCTAACGTGGGTACTCAGGAATCGAACATGGGTCCTTAAGCTTTGCAGGTTAAGGTTTGCCTTACCTGTTAAGCCACTTCTCCAGCCCCTTGATTTTATTACTAAAGATCACCTAATGGTTTCCACAATGGAACTGATTGTTTGGGCATGGTCCCTCATATTTCACTCAGGAATAAACTGTCTCTTATTCCATCTGAGGTGAGAGTTTTGTTTTCTATAGGCTGTGTGAATTATTAATGTCTAAACATTCATGTTCAAATACAGGTGAGTTTTCAATGTGTAGCTTGTAATGAAAGACTTCTCAGGTACTTTGCATCTTGAAAACCTTCCAATTCCAACTGTAGTAAAAAAGAGTATTCATTTTCATAAAAAAATAAAATATAACACATGAAACTTGTGGGGATATAGTTTTTTTTTTTAATTTAAATATTTAAAATATCAAATTTTGGTTTGGTCCCTTGTGTGTGTAAACCTGTTCATGCATTTGAAATGTTTCATACATTCCCAGATTTGTGACTGCAATTCAGGTCCTGACTTTACTCTTTAGATCCTTGGTGGACCCCTAAGATAAATATCACACCTAGTCTTATAGGTAGGTTGGCCAATTTATGAGCTGCATGTTTATTTTATGTAAATGGTACAATTTTTCTTAAATTTAAAACATTTACATCAAAGACCCACACTTTAACTTTTAAAACATAAAAAATCTTAAATAATGGCTTCATCCTCACCCAGTGAATTACATACAACACATCAGAGATTCTGACGTGATAGGTCTAGTTTGAGCCCAGGTGTAGCCCAGCATGTGCAGCTTCTCAGCTAACACTTGGTTCAAACACTCCAGCAGCCCTTGGACCATTTCCTTATGAGGCAACCAGCATCCAAGATGCAGAGCAGAGGGTCCCAAAGCTGTAGTCAAAGTCCAACTTTAAAATGTTTTAAAAAGGAACACTGCTGAATCAGAAACCCTAGGATGGATCCAGGCCACCTGCAAGGCAAAAGCCTTCCTGGGGAATCTGAGTCAGGCTTGAGGGAGAGCCTTGCACTCCCACCCACAAGCCATGACCAGATTTCCATTGTCTTCTAACCTGCCTGTAAGGAGCTATGTTACCCAACTGCCATTCAGTGTACAGTTTTAGATGTCTAGAGGAGCTCATTGGGATTTCTCTTAACCTCTAAGCCTATTCTCCAGCCCCCTCATCTATTTCTTGGCCTTCCTCTTTCTCAGTATAAAAATCAAACCAGGGCTGTAGAGATGGCTCATCAGGAAAGACGCTTGACCGCCAAGCCTAATGACCCATTTTCAAATCCCTGTCACTCACATAAAGCCAGGTGCACAGTGATGCATGCATTTGTAGTATGTCTGCACTGGCTACAGGCCCTAACATGCATATTCTGTATCTCTCTCTCTCTTTTTCTCTGCCCCCCTCTCTTTCTCTCTATCTCTTTCTATTACTCTCTGCTTTCAAATAAATAAAATACTTAAAAATATCAAACCAAATGCAGTCATTGGTGGCTTCTTGCCTCTGTTTCCCCTGTAAACCGATTAGTTTATTTAAATGAAGCAATGGTTACTTCTATGCTTAGTGCTTTGCCTTAAATATAGATTTTAAAGAATATATGACTGAAATGTCTTATAATCTAAATAGTGTTTATGCCTTTAATATATGTTAATAATTAACTTATGGTGAATACATAAAAAGTAAGCGTGTTGTTGTTATTCTTCATGTATAGTTATATCTATT
Source organism: Orientallactaga sibirica (assembly GCA_036365145.1). Lineage (NCBI taxonomy): Eukaryota > Metazoa > Chordata > Mammalia > Rodentia > Dipodidae > Orientallactaga > Orientallactaga sibirica. Next base: position 62,353,009 of record JAEOAD010000001.1, read on the forward strand.
GTAATCACTGTTATACTTTGTGCTTCTTTCTGTCTTTGGATTAGTTAGAATTGGCTCCTGCTGCCCATGCTCAAAGAGCCAAAATAAATACGCAGGTGGGATGGGGTCTCTCTGACAAAGGCAGGGATGGTGGGGTGTCCTGCAAGAAGCCAAGATGTCTAAGCTGAATCACACCCAGGCTCCCTCGACCTTCCACCCACTGCTCCAGCATTGAGGAAGTTTCCATGACTCTTGTCCCCTTAATGAAGAGAAGGTGCTACAACTCTTCCACCACACCCCAAGTGCCAAGATGCAAAATGGAAGACACAGAAGAGCCCATCTGCATTTTGAGGCTCCTCTATTGTGCAAGTGGTGGACCAGAGTGTGGTCATGTGTCTCACCTGGGTCTGAGGAGCCTGTGCACGTTTTCTAAGCAGTCAGGCTCACACTCTAGTCAGCAGCTGTGTTATTCAGAAGAGCAGGGGCCTCCCTGGTCATCAAGGTAGCCAGCAGTTTCTGCCCTCTCCTCTCCTCCTCATGCCATTCTCCTACGACATTGGTAATAGTCTATTTATCTCTTGTCACTTCTCTTCTGATTTCTAAAATTACCTTATATCTTCTTCATTAAATTCATTATCGTAAGAAACTCAGAAGCATGTTTAAAGTTGATCACTCTTCCTTTAGAAGACTTTAAAGATTTTGAATCCTTACTGTGGCTCCTCTGATCCCATTGTGCATAAGGTAGTATCAGTAGTACGAATTGATTCCACCTTCATTTACACTCTACAGATACACATCCTGCCATTGTTAGTCAATTTCTATTTTAAGTGACCTCCTTATTATTATTTTGGCCATTATTCCATTTTGACCTTAGCCCTTTTTCTAGGCTGAGAAATTTACATTCTTGTCCAGTCTGGTCTGGACGTGATTATTTTTTTTTCTTTTATATTTTATTTATGTATTTATTTATTTATTTATTTATTTATTTAAGAGAAAGAAAGAGGCAGATACAGAGAATGGGAACACCAGGGCCTCTAGCTTCCACATATGAACTCCCGATGCTTGTGCCATGTGCATATGGCTTATCTCAATACTGGGGAATTGAGCCTGGATCCTTTGGCTTTGCAGACAAGTGTGTCAACCACTAACCCATCTCTCCAGCCCATTAATTATGTTTTAAAAGGTGTTTTTATTAACATATTGAGAGAGAGAGACAGAGAGAGAGAGACAGAGAGAGACAGAGAGAGAGATGGAAAGAAAGGCACATAGAGAATGAGTATGGGTGTGCAAGGGCTTCCTACCACTGTAAATGAACTCCAAATACATGTGCCATTTTGTAGCTGGTTTTCCATGGGTACTAAGGAATCAAACCCAGGTCTTAGGCTTTGCAAGCCGTCACCCTTAACCAGTGATCCATCTGCAGCCTAATTTTTATTAGTTCTTTTTTTAAAAGAACATTTGGCTTTGTCACTCCTCTCTACTGAGTTTTGTTGCTTTCATTCATTTTGGTTATAATTTCCTCTGTTCTGTCATATTCATGTAATTTGTTTTTTATCTTCTATACACTTGGATAATTTGATTTCAAATTTCTTTCTTTTCATTGAAAACTCTAAATTTCTTTTTAATCATGTCTTGAGAAGCATTGACAAAGTGGTAAGTGACATTTTATTTTTATTTCAGTTTAAAATATTGTTTAACTTTGTTACTTCTTGCTTCACTTGCTTACTGTTGTGATGCATATGCCTTAATAGCTTTCTTGATCAGCAGTGTTCAGCCCCAATATGTGTGTACTTATAAGAGTATGGCTGCTTGGTATATATTCCATATGCGTAAAAAATGTATGCACACATACATACACATTTATATGGAGAGAGACAGAGAAAGACATTGGAATTCTACAGAGATGGACATGATGCAGAAAAATGAAACAGAAAACAATAATCAAATAGTGTTTTAACAAACCTCTATAGAAGCCCTCATTAACAGAGTCATTCCTGTGGAGGATAGAACCAATGAGCTGGAATCTGGAAGGAAGACAGTTCCCTGAAGGCCTGCCCATATAGTGCTTGAAAGCACTACATGAGCTGCTGAGGGAAAATGACCAACATCATTGTATGTTAGCAGGGGACACTGCTGTATGAATGACACTCAAATTAGATAAGAAGAAATACAAGTGTATCTATTTTGTAGTGATGTGATCATTCGAGTAGAAAATCTCAGGGAATGTCTAATTCAAAAGATACAAAGAAAAACCAGTGAGTTTGGGAGGTGTCAAAATGCAAAAATCACTGCACAAAAATGGATTGCATTAAACATAATGAAGGAAAACACAACTGAAACTAAAAATTATTAAAGATTTTTATTTACATAGAATCAATTTTATCTGCCTGATTTCCAAATATAGTTTGCCGCAAAGTCTTTCTTTCATTTCAATCTTGATCATAAATTGGTTTTCATTGTATGTGTTAGATTTTTTTTTTTAATTTCATTCTACTTAGTCTCTGTCCAAATATATACCTTTATACTATATAACACAAATGTTTTGCCTCTTCTTTATTTCAAAAGCTATCATAACTATGTCTCATGTTTATGCATTGTTATTAGTATTTATTTCTACAAGCATTTGTACTATTATATTACCTATCTGCATAATTAATGAGCTAAACTTTCCTCAATATAGTTGATATTGGATAGAATGCTATAATCAATATCTCATATATTTATAATTTTCTTCTTGTAAGTAATATCCTTGTGACCTAATCCTGGGAACAGGAATATTGGAAAATATACAGGCTATTTTGTGGTTTTAAACATAACAACTTGATGATTTCAAAATGATGATGATCTATAAGATGATACTTCCTGCTCTAAATTATCAGCAATCAAATGACACTTTAACTTATTTTTACTTTCAGTTTATTTGAGGGGCTGGAGAAATGACTCAGCAGTTAAGATGCTTGCCTGCAAAGCTTAATGACATGGATTCAATCACTCATTACCCATGTAAAGCCAGATGTACACTGTTTATTTTTGTGCTGAACATTGTACCCAGGAATTCTGCATGTGGGCAAGTGCTCTGTCACTTTGGCATGTCCTAAATCCTTGTTTGTATGTTTTTATTTTTGTTGCTGTTTTGTTGTTGTGGCTGTTGTTGTTGTTTTGAGACTTTGTGTACTATGTCTCCCAGGCTGTCTCAGGATTGCAAGCATCAATCCTTTTGTCTTGGTGTTCCCATGCACATTCGAGTAAGTTCTTCTTGGCTCACAATCCTATACTAGGTAACAAGTAGTTTGATTGTTTTAAGAACTATTATCTCTTTTAAGCCTTGCCACACTGTGTTCTTATTCCCTTACAAGAGTAAAGGCTCCCTAGACCCAGCCTTACCATTTGAACAGAGTGCTATTCCAGCTGCATTCTCTGGCAGAGAGGTGGCATCTGGTCTGTGAAGCCACTGTCACTTATACCTCTGGGAACTGCAGATTGAATTACTGTCCTGTTCGGAGTTGGCGGCAGAGACTGGCTTCAAAGAGGAGGACTTGGGTTTCTATCCATTCACAGCAGTAGTGGGCAGGGAAGCTGAGCACGGTGAATCACCCTCATCTTAGGGCGAGACTGAGCTCAGCTGGCCTCACATCCCTTGGAACTTGGCCCTAGATGAAGGAGCAGCGAGTACTATATGGGCTGCTTATACCAAGCTTGGACCTAGTCCTGGAGTTCCCAGGTGGATGGACACACAATCGCTGCTTCTTCATGTGGACCATCCACCATTGTGCCAGAAACTTCTGCTCGCACATCCAATAAGTCACTGATCCTTGTTCATTATAGACACAGCTGCTCCTTTAGTTCTGTCATCATTCATGCAGATTGTAGTTCGCCCTATTTTGTCCTACTTTTACTCTGTATTAGAATATTTTCAAGTATTAACAGAAGCTTATCTTAAACTATGTTAACAGAAATAAAATAAACTCCAGAGAAGGTACTGAAGCAATCAATCATAAGAGAATTGACTTCACAATGGCTGGATTCAAATGTTCAAGTTAGGCCATTGCCATTTGATTTTCTCCATGGTTGTGTGTTTGCTGGAACTTGCCTGGACATCTTGCTAGAGATCTTAATCAAGCTATCTTACATAAATAATAACTTATCTGTGCCCTTCCTTAGATTTTTGAGCTACTCAAGGACAGAAGTCAGTTGTTAATCATCTTTACTTCCTTGTAGTGTCTATTGACCCTGGCTAAAGCACAAGGCAGTACACATTGGTTGACTGAAGGCATGAAGGAACTTAGTTTCTAGAATTTGGGGGTTTAAAGATTATTAAATGTATGTTTGTATACCAGCAATGGAATTTAATTCACTATAAAATAATTTATGCTAAGGGAATTCACCTAGTAATATGGCTCAAATGGATGACAGAAATATATTGGCACAATAACTTATTTGCAATGCTGAGAATATTCTGTGATTTGGAGGCATTTTCAAATAGTGGAGGAAACTATTATATAACAATACAAAAAGTTAAAGACCTGAATAGCATAGTATGTTAAAAGTATTGCTTTCTGGCACTACTCCCACTCAGAAAACTATATTTCTTTTTTTAAGATTTCTATATTATTTATTTATTTAAGAGAGAGAGAGAGAGGGAGGGAGGCTAATAGGGAGGGAGGGAGAGAGAATGGGTGTGCCAGGGCTTCTAGCTGCTGCAAACAAATTCCATATCCATGTGCCATCTTGGCTTACATGGGTCCTTGGTAATCAAGCCTGGGTCCTCTGGCTTTGCAGGCAAGTGCCATAACCTCTAAGCCATCTCTCCAACTCAGGACACTATATTTCTTATGTTTACATATGTACTGTTGCTTCAAGATACATTTTCAATAAACCAGGGTATTTTAAGTTCTTGAAATAATATGACATTCTAATGTCTTACAATGTTTCCCACTTATAAATATTCACAAAATGTTCTTATGAACAGAAGACATTCCTCTCCCTCTTTTAAAAATTATACTTGAAAGCCAGGCATGGTAGTGCACGCCTCTAATCCCAGAACTTGGGAGGCAGAAGTAGGTGGATCACTGTGAGTTTGAGGCCACCCTGAGACTACATAGTTAATTCCAGGTCAGCCTGGGCAAGAACAAAACCTTACTTCAAAAATACATAAATAAATAAATATAATACTTGCACTATTATGATCCATTGTATTCAGAACCATTTAACCATATGCCTTTCCTTTTCACAAAAGATGCCCTTTTATGCCTTGAGTCCTTACCACATTGTTCATTATCTCCATTAACACCATGACATACATGCCCACACATGATTACTATGTTTCAATGTTATAAGTTAAGCTTGATTTATAGCTTACTGCAAACAGAAACACCATGCTCCCCCAAAATTTCTCTGTGTCTAACACAACAGAAACCAAATACAAATAAGACTTCAGATGTGTAACAGAGTGTATGCCCTGTTATAAAACCCTAACATAGAACCTTTTGGGTTGTAAAGGTTCACGTTTATAAGACTATAATGAGAGCTGATAAAGCTGCTTTTTTTTATTTACTTGGGTTATTAAACATTAAGTTTTGCAATCAGTTAACATTCTTTATCAGTACCAGATAATGCTAAGTCACTGTGGATGAATAATGCTAAGTCACTGTGCATGAAGCAATACAGAGTAGTCACTGTGTAAGAAACAATGCTAAGAGCTGGAGAAATCACTCAGCAGTCAAGGTGTTTGCCCCCAAAACCTAATGACCTGGGTTCACTTCGATAGTATCCACATAAAGCCAGATGCACAACATGGTACATGCATCTGGTGTTTGTTTGCAGTGGCTAAAGGCCCTGGCACACTAACACTCTCTCTCTTTCTATTGCTCTCTCTCTTTCACTCTCTTTCTGTCTGTATCTCTCTGCTTGTAGATAAATAAATAAAATATTCAAAAAAGAAATAATGCAAGTCACTGTGAAAGAAATATTGTTTACTAACTGTGTAAGAAATTAAAAGTCAAGCTATATCTATAGATTAAATCCAGATGAAAATATATTTCCTCAAAAATGGATCAACATGCTGACATGCCTAATAGGCATCTCGAGGCCTGGACAATAGGGATTAGTAGGGCTTGAGGGGAGGGTAAGTGGGGGGGGGACAAAACTGAACCCAAATGGAACCAGTACCATGAAATCCTATATCTGGAAGACAGACTAAAAGGTTAAACCCTCATCAAGACCTTAGAGGGAACACCTGGATCGAAGAGCCCTGGAGGGGGTGAGACGATGAGCTAAAGCCTAACCTTAATTTTCTCCTTTTCTTTTCTTTTTGTTTTATTTCTTTTTCTTATGTTCTTTTTCTCTCTCTCTTTCTTTCTTTTTTATAGTTTCTTCTTTTTTCTTCTTTCTTTTCCCTTGGCACTGGCCTGTAACTCCCAGTATCAGGTTGTTGTTAACAAGGGTGAAGGAAATAGACACTGAGGACACCTACCTCCTCCAAAGCAGAGATCCAGCGACCCAGAGGCTCCTAAGAGCCCATCACTGAAGTAGACCTAAACTAAACACACCATGGCTCAGGGAATTTCACAGAAAGATTGTTAGAGCTACAAGTTGGAACAATATGCGCAGAGACATTGCCTCTTCCCATAACTGATGACTACCCCCACAATGCATGACACACGATCCCCAAGGGACAAACAGGCATCCCCAATGAAGAGGCTCCCTTTAGAGGGAGGGCAGGGATGGGGGTAAGGATGGTACCAACAAGTGCTGTTTACAGGCTGAGAATGTTCATAACTAATAAAATACATGAATAATAAATAATAGATCAACAGAGTTATGAAATCATGTGGCTTTTATTTAACATATTAAATTGGCTGTCAAAGTAAGAGTAGCAATTAGAGTTCCATGAGACCCAAAGAATAGTACCATCTATCAGGAATGCTATAATTCAGATGTGCTCTTTCTTGACAGAAAAAGAAATATATATATATATATATATATATATATATATATATATATATATATATACACACACATACATATACATAGTCATGGGTTTACCCTTCCTAAGGTTTTGTCTTATAAACACTTACGACTATGAAGCATCTGTGTGATCATTCAGTTTAACAGTATCATTTTGAAAGTTAAGGAATAGAAAAGAATCATTCATAAATATCACAAAATGCCAATTAAAAATACAAGACATTAATTATTTTTTCCAGTATAAAGCTATTAATGACTTGGTGCAGAAGTTAACAAAACAGTAAAGGTGTCAACAAACAGACTTTGGAACCAAAAGTCTATCTGGAAGTTAAAACACAACCTTAAACAACCTTAAACAGTCTCCCCAGAGATTACTCATGGCTTGAAACCTGGTATAGCAAAAACAGCTTACTTCTTACAGCTCCTCATCACTTCTCCCTCCCTCTTTCTGCCAGCAGGACCCTATCCCAACCTAACAATAAATAAATAAAAAGCTCCCTGCTATCAGCCATCAGTGTGCCTGCCTCTCTTTCCAGAGCCCTAGAAATGCTGAAACTTGGTATGCCCCATTCAGGCTACTCATTCTGAACCTTAAATCAAGCCTGTTCACTCTTGCTGTAGAGAATAAATGTGTGTGTGTTTTCTTTCAAACTCGCCTCTCAACTTTTCTCTTACACTTGACATTGAAACTATCTGATTACAGCACCAGGATTTTGGAACAATTTCTTAATTAGCAATTTAAAGTGTCTATAGTGAATTGCAGATTTTCAAAGAAGTTTGGACAAAGGAGTGTGCGCTCATGAGTCATGGAGAGTTGCATTCATATTTGACAATTTCATGATAAATAACTGCTTTTCTAACTAGTCAGCCTAATATGTATTGAAAAGACATATTAAATGATTATAAGAAGGACTAAGGAAATATTAACTCTTTAAACAAAAAATAACTTTGCAAACAATTTATCTCTGGAAGCACTCTTCATAGAACAAACTATTTTGATCCAAATTGGTATAGATTTATTTTATATCAAGTTGTCCTTTGTGCTGGGGTTAGGGGAGATTGCCTCCTTGTTTTTTATTGACACTAGAAATTCTTCTCAGTGCAAATAAGCAGGTTAAATTATGAGAGACTTTTGCATAGCAAAAGGGAAATTAGTACAGAAAACACTTAATGCATTTTCTTCCAAGGAAAGCATCTTTTGAGAAGAAGTATATTTTGCAAAGCCCCTGACACTTAAAACAATCTTGACATAGTGGTAGTTTTATGTGAGTTCAAGAAAAGAACAAGCCAGTGGATACAGTTCATGTGGTCAACAAAGCATACACAAACTAACCTGAAGTACACTATTTTAGAGTTTCTAAACTCCAGCACCCATAATGGGTCTAATCTCATAACCCGTATGTTTCACCACCCTGTTTAACAGGAGACCACCCCTGCAATGCTGCCCAGGGAAATGCCAGACTTCTGGCCAGTAGCTGTCACCTCACATGTTTCCACCTCCTCTGCCTCTGTGGTAGAGCCCAAGTAATCTTCTAAGGTAGCAAATAATCCCTCCTTTCTTTGCTTAAAACTTTTTGACAACTCCCTGTTATACACAGGGTAGAGCCTCAACTGTTTCAAAGACTTACAGCTTTTTTTTATTAACAATTTATTTTATTTTATATTTTTCCCATAATTTATTTTTATTTATATTATTCTGATTTTACATTCATAGTGTTGACTCCATTATCCTCCTCCCTGTCCTCCCTCTTTCAAAGGGACCCTGATCAATGGGGAATGTGGGTTATGCATTGTGGGGGTAGTCAAGAGTTCTGGGGGATAGGCCAAGTCTCTGTGCATAATGCCCCAACTTGTGGCTCTAACATTCTTTCCGCCCCGTCTTCTGTGAATTTCCCTGAGCCACATTGGGGTCATTTTAGTTCTACTTCAGTGATAAGGTTTTGGGAGCCTCTGTATCTCTGGATATCTGGCTTAGTTGGAGTTGAATGTTCTCTGTATTTATCTCCTTCGGCCTTTTTCTGGCCAGGAACGCTGTATTCTTGCCTATTCCCCGCATTACTCTTTGGTTTCATCTGGGGCCCTGGTGAGGTGTGATTGCTGGATCCTCCCTTCAGGTTCGTTGTCCATCTGAAAAAGATAAGCAAATTCTCCAACAGAGAGAAATGTTAGTACTAGATAGAAGGGATGACCATAGATATTTTGGAGGGAATTTTATATGCACAAGCTCTCTTCTAGCCCATATTTGGTGGTATCTTGATCTTGGAGACTGAGCTCATTTTTTGTACATGGTTTTGACTTATTTCCCAGTTCCAGCAATGAGTTCCATTCCACTGAGTGGATCTATTAGCCAAATCAAGAGTAGTTGGTTACCCACCATGGCTGTGTGCCACTACTGTACTTGTTTGAGCATTACATCAGGTTGTTTCCTGCTGGGTATCTTATACTGCAATTTGTTTGGATAGATGTCGGCCATTATCCCCCAGTTGCTCATGTAGCACCCTCTGACACTAGACTAGCTAACTGTCTGGGGAGACCCTCTTCCAGATTCTGGCCATGTCTCTCCATGTTTGGTCTCACACACATATGCTGTCTTTGACAGTAGGGTCTTACCATTAACATTTGGTGGGTCTTCAAGAACTCTGACAGAAATCTGTCTCTTTTGGGAAACCTTGTAGGTGTCTCGGATCACCAGCTCATTGTGGAAGTTAGCCCCGTGCTGGCACTGGGAGTTATAAGTCAGCACCTAGGAAGGTGAGTGAGAAAAAGATAGGTAATATAAAAGAGAAAGTGAGTATAGGGAGGAGAGGGAGAGAGAGGAGAGAGAGAAGCAGGAAAAGATTAAGGTTGGTCTTCATGTTGTTCTCTCCAGTTTCCTGTGGTTCAGGTGTTCCCTCTGAGGCCTGCTGAAGGATCAATGTTTTAGCCTGTTGTTCAGAATAAAGGGTTTTATAGTATCTTTTCCTTTTGGGTCCCTATTTGTATCCCCCCATCCTTGTCCTCCCTCCCTCCCAACCTCTTGTTCCTTCCCACCCTTACCCTCCCTCCATCCCACCTTTCCTATTGTCTGATCCTCAGAGTGCTTATTAGATTTGGCAGCATCTCAGGTGGATTCAGGTTAGGAGTGACAGATAAATGAGAGCATGCGACAATTATCTTTTTGTGATTGGGTGAGCTCACTGAGGATGATCTGTTCCATGTGTGAGCATTTTTTTTCAAATTTCCTTATTTAATTTTTCCTTACTGCTATGTAGAATTCCATAGTATAGATATACCACATCTTGGTTATCCACTCATCTAGTGATGGACACCTGGGTTGATTCCAGCTTTGTGCTATTATGAATTGAGCAGCTATGAACATAGTTGAGCAAATGTCTCTGATCTGAGGCTTGGAGCCTTTAGGGTATATGCCCAGTAAGGGAATAGCTGGATCCATTGGTAGGTCTATGATCATCCTTTTCAGGAGTCTCCATATAGCTTTCCATAATGGTTGAACCATTTTACATTCCCACCAGCAGTGAAAACTTGTTCCTATTTCTCCACAGCCTCGCCAGCATTTGTTTTCATTGCTTTTTTTTTTTTAATGTTAGCCATCCTTACTGGGGTAAGGTGGAATCTCATAGTTGTTTTAATTTGCATTTCCCTGATGATTAGGGATGTTGAACATTTTCTTAAATGTGTGTTTGCTATTTGTATTTCTTCCTCTGAGAACTTCCTGTGCAGTTCTCTGCCCCATTTTCCATTTTGTGAGTGGGTTGTTCGATGATTTATTGTTTAGGCTTTGGAGTTCTTTGTAGATTCTAGAAATTAGGCCTCTGTCGGTTGTAGAGCTGGTGAAAATTTTCTCCCATTCTGTGGGTAATCTGCTGGCTTTTTTTTTTTTTTTGGTTTTGCAAGGTAGGGTCTCACTCTGGTCCAGGCTGACCTGGAATTGGAATTCACTATGTAGTGTCAGGGTGGCCTCGAACTCTCGGCGATCCTCCTACCTCTGCCTCCTGAATGCTGGGATTAAAGGCATGCGCCACCACACCCGGCTGGCTTTTTTAATAGTATATTTGTCAGTGAAAAAGCTTTACAGCTTCATGAGATCCCAATGGTTGGGTGATTGTTTAATTTCCTGGGCTGCTGGGGTTTTGTTCAGGAAGTCTTTTCCCACTCCTATGTCACGGAAGGTTCCTCCTATTTTTCTTCCAGTAGTAGCAGGGTTTCTGGTTTTATATTAAGGTCTTTGATCCATCTGGACTTGATTTTTGTGCATGGAGAGATGTGTGGGACAAGTTTCATTTTCCTACATACAGTTGTCCAGTTTGTCCAGAACCATTTGTTGAAGATGCTGTCTTTTTTCCATTGTGCATTGGTAGGGCCTTTGTCAAATATCAAGTATCTGTAGTTACTTGATCCAAAGTCTGGGTCTTCTATTCTGTTCCATTGGTCTATACTCCTCTTTTTATGCCAGGACCATGTTGTTTTAATGCAATGCTGATAAAAATCCCAACTTCTTTCTTCACTGAGATAGAAAAAATTATCTCAAAATTCGTATGGAAAGACTTACAGCTTTTAAACTATTTTACTAAAAATAAATATGGTTTAACTTAGTATTTTTAATTGAAATATTAAATTATCAAACTAATAATCAAAGTTTGCTTGATATCAAAATATCCAAAGTGTTTAATAGGTTGTAGTCACCATTTAATACATGATTGTATTCCATGTTGTATAGTTTGGTATTATTTCATAAACTTCATATATACTTCTGTGATAATATGATCTATGTCATTATATGTATATATTGTATCAAAGACAGCATGATAAATATATGACCTCATACATTAGTAAAAGTAGTGTTGAAAAGAATTAAAGTGGTTGAAAGTAATTACCTCTGCTATATAACTATGAGAATGATGGAAATCTAAGAGTAGAATTTGAAAGGGAAAAGCCATGACCCATTGAAAGAAAGAAAGGCTTGTTATCAGCAGGCCATTCTGAAACGTTTTCAAGTTTGGCAGTGAGGACCATGGGTACATAAGCAATGATAGTGGAATTCACAAGTCTTGCTGTGAGAATACTCAGTGGAGAGCATTTTCCTAGAGGTTGTGATCTTGTAGGAATGGTCCCAGCTTCACAATTCCAAACCCCTTTCAATTGCTTATACTTCCAGCTGATGGTAATATTGTAGAGGATCAACATTTACAGAAATATTTTCCCAGACTCCCCTGCAATCTTGTAATTGTGAACCAAGTTATGGTTCTTTCAGATCTTTGGGTGGAAAAAAAATAGTCATCCCTAATTTAGATATCTTTTGTAGATTAGAAAATGATTGCATAAAAACATTGGTTAATATTTCGTAGAGATTACCAAATAACCTAATAAGTCATCAGTTTGGACAGTCAATGATTAAGAATTATCCTGAAAGCATACTTAAAGTTCATGGAAGTTTATGTGTTGAGTAGGAAAATTTTATCTAAAGTTCACATGCACTCTTGAAATTTTATCTAATTATTGACATTGAGAAAAAAAGGAGGGTTATAACAAACTAAAACATCCTCCATATAGGTGAATGCATTTGGTGATCTGAATGCAAATGAATTCCTAAGTCATTTCATATTTTGTAGCTATTTTGAAAGTGACTCCTGTTTGAATATTTTCTCAGAAAGTATATTACTGTTGCATAAAACTACTATTGAATTTCATATGTTGCTTTTGTAGATTGTAGCAACTGAATTTGTTCTTTTTTTTCTTTTTTATTGATAACTTCTTTAATTGTAGACAATATCCCATGGTACTTCCCTCCCTCCCCCCACTTTCCCCTTTGAAACTTCACTCTCCATCATATCCTCTCCCACTCTCAATCAGTCTCTCTTTTCAGTTTGATGTCATGATCTTTTCCTCCAGTTTTGATGGTCTTGTGTAGATAGTGTCAGGCACTGTGAGGTCATGGATATCCAGGCCATTTTGTATCTGGAGGAGCACATTGTAAGGAGTCCTACTCTTCCTTTGGTTCTTACATTCTTTCTGTCCCCTCTTCTGCAGTGTACCCTGAGCCTTAGAAGGTAGGTTTAAGATGTTTCAGTGCTGAGCACTCCTCTGTCACTTCTTCTCAGTTCCATGGTGCCTTCTGAATCATCCCAAGGTCGCCCCCATTTGAAAAAGGAGCTTCTCCAACCAAAAGTGAGAGTAGCATTAATATATGGGTGTGGACAGTAAGAGAAGTGCTTACTGGGCAGTTTGGTAAGCATAGTATATACATTTAGTAAGATACCAGCAGACATTACACCCTTAGGGCTCATGACTACCCCATCTTACTTTTTCAGTATCAGGGATGTGTTCCCTCCCATGGAGTGGGCCTCCAGTCCAATTAGAGAGTAGTTGGTTTCCCCCATAACAGACATGCCACTATTGCACCCATTGGCTCATTTGGCCTGGCTGGCCAAATTTAAAGCTTGCAGTGTTCACTGTTGAGTACCTTCACTGTTGTTTTCTCTCTCCCATTGAACTGCATGCAGCATAGCTTTTTCGAACTTTCTGTCAGCTGGTCCACATGGAGGAGGCTTTCAAATCAGCTCCAGCAGGTTTTCTCAGTGAACTTGCCACCCAAGTATGTGGAGTCTTCAGCAATAGGATCTTACCATCTATTCCTGGTGGGAAACTAAGGACCTCAGCAATGGCCTATAATGTTTTGGGGATATCTGTGACCTCCCTGGCCAACAACTCACTGGAAGGTATCCCATCCCTGGCACTGAAAATTTTCTAGTAACAATCTATGGCTTCTGAGTGTTCCATTGTCCAGAAAAGTAGGTTTCCATATGACTTTTTTATATCCTCTTAGATTTTGATTAGCCCTCCCTCCACCGTTCCTTTACTCAATCTCTTCCCCTGACTTCACTTAGGCTTTTTTGCCCCAATTAATCTGTTCTTCTACTTACATGAATTTTTTTTTTGTTCTTTTTTTCTGTGAAATCTTTTAGATTTTCTCTGTATAAAATCATGTCATTTAAAAGTGGGAAAACTTTGACTTCCTCCTTCTCTATTTGGATGCCATTCTTTTCCTTCTCAGGCCTTGTAGCTGTGCCTAGGACTACAATACTATACAGAATTAGAGAAGTGGGAGAGGGCATCCTTATGATATTTCTTCTCTTAGAGGACCAACTTCACATTGCCCCATCCACCTTGAGTTTGGCTGCAGATTTGTCATATGTATCCTTTAATGTGTTGACCTACATTTCCTATATTTAATGTGCTGGGTTTTATATATATATATATATATATATATATATATATATATATATTATATATTTTATATTGTTTTGATTTTTACATTCATAGTATTGGTTCCATTGTCCTCCTCCCTGTCCTCCCTCTTTCAAAGGGACCCTCGTCAATGGGGAATGTGGGTCATGCATTGTGAGGTTAGTCAAGAGTTCTGGGGGGTAGGCCCCAGTCTCTGTGCATAATGCCCCAACTATGACTCTAACAATCTTTCCACCCCCTCTTCTGCAAGTTTCCCTGAGCCACATTGGGGTCATTTTAGTTCTGCTTCAGTGATGCGGTTTCAGGAGCCTCTGTGTCACTGGATATCTGGCTTAGTTGGAGTTGGATGTTCTCTGTGTTTATCTCCTTCAGCCTTTTTCTGGTGTCGTAATCGCCATGCAAGCTGTATTGTTGCTCTTCCCCTGCAATACTCTAAGGTTTCAGCTGGGGCCCTGGTGAGGTGTGGTTAGCTGATCCTCCCTTCACGTTCGTTGTCCTTCTGAAAAAAGATAAGCAAATTCTCCAACGGAGAGAGAAGTTAGTACTAGATAGAAGGGATGACCAGGGTTTTCTTTTATCATTAAGGGGTATTGAATTTATCAAATTCTTTTTTTGCATCTATTAGTTGATTGCATTTTGTATGATTCATTCTTTTAATGTGATGTGTGCTTTATTGCTTGTGTGTGATGGAAAATCATTCAAAGTGAAGTTTTTACAACCTATTAGCTCTAATTTGGAGCTTCTGAGTTGGCTCAGTGGATAAAGTGCTTTCTGAGCATGTGTAAATACCTGAGTTCAGATATCTGGAACTCATGTAAAAGGTGGGTGCTGTAGCACAATCATCTATGATACCAGCATTCCTATAGCAAGAAAGGAGGGGGAAACAGGGGAATTTTCTAGATTCATTTAGAACAGCTAGCCTGGCAAGCACAGATGTGATTAATGAAATACCTTGTTCAAAAAAAAAAAAAGTAAGAAATGAGAACTGACAACCAAAGTTGTCCTCTGACTTCTGTCTGTGTGATGTGGTACATGTGTGCCTGCATTCATATCTGTGAACACACACACACAGGATAACTCTAATCCAGAAATATTTAAAATATAATGAAAATGCTGGATCAAATGAATGAGTTCTGATTCAAGTAATCAGCTGGGGTATCAGGGTCAGCCTTCCCAAAAAAAAAAAAAAATGTGAGCTAGACAAAGGGAAGACTGGACTATTGGACTATGTGCTTTCAGGTGTAAGGTAATGCTTTTGCTGACAGGCCTGCCTTGCAAGCTTTTCAATGTATGTTTTTGTATGGATTTCCTACTCTCAAAATACTTATTGCATATTTTTTAACATAGAACATAATACTCATACTTATTTTACATGTAAATGTTTAAAGAATAACTGAGTTAGGGTAAGTGAGGGTTTCTCTATTTAACATGGTGTGGGTAGATATATGGATGCCCATCTCCACACCAGTCTGTAGATAAAATTCTTCACTTCTGCTTGCCTTGTGCAAAACAGTTATGGCTTAAGTAGCTTTCAACTTCCCTGCAGCAATCTTTGTTTCAAAATCAAAATTTAGATAGGTTGAACTTTCACATATTGGTGATATGGGTGGTTTGTACAATGATAAATGTTTTGTGATTGGTCATGACATTGAACTTTGAGAGAGGAAGTAGGACAGGGTGATTGCACAAATGTCACAATGATGTTGATTAGGAACAATTCCTGGAGTTGAAAACCTTGCTCCTACACAGCACTGAAGAAAGTTCACAGTGCTTTGTCATTGTACAATGGTTGATTCTAAAGTCCATCTTTAATATAAATATATTTATACAAGCCCTTCTCCACCCCATCTTCATGCTTGGCATTAGGATATTATTGATGTTAACAAGTATCTTAAGGAATGATGCTTACCTTTAAGAGAATAATAAAAAAAACATTTGCAAAAATTTCCCAGAAAGACTTTAAGCTCTTTCTATACTCAGACTATATTATAGAAGAGGAAAGTATTTAAAGCAATACTTTCCCAGGCATTTATTGTGTGATTAGAATGTTCCAGATATTGTGTGTTGGAAGCAATCAAAAGGGCAAGAAAATTCAGAAGTAAGTTGGCAAACCAGTATTTCCCTCTTCTCATCTTTTCTTGACAGAGGACAAACCCTCTGATTCACAAATCTAACTGTCCTCTTTTGGGGCTTCAGAGAGGATTTCCAGAATTTTGAACTCCAATTTTCTGTTGTCCTTATCCTATTTTTAACAAAGAATAATAAAATTCACTTGAGAAGGATAATTTATGAATTATAAGTTTATTGATGGAGAAATTAAAATTTATGAGGTTTGGCCAGGCTGGGAAGAAGGGACAGACTCATGTGGGCATTCAGGCCAAATTGCAGAGCAAAAGAAAAGAGAGCTTTCTGAACCATGTGGGTAACCTCCTAAATATGGTTCAGACATCCAATCACTGCATTAGCCTAAACTGTTCAGGCAAAGACCTGATTGATTCAGATGCAAGGGGTAAGAGGGGCACAGATAAGATTGGTTTGTGGACTCAGGGGCTGACCAAAGAGGCCAGTTAAAGAGGAAGCTCCTGCTGGGCATGTCAGTGGCAGTCATCTTGGACAGACAGAACTAGACACAAACTTCAGTTTTGCCAAGAAGGACAGAATGGAATATTCGTGTCCCCTCTTTGGGCTTCTGTCCCTGACTATATGAAAATAAATGACCTTACTCTTGGTTTTCGTCTACTGATGCTGTAGGCTGTACAATGGCTCCCTTCACTCTCAGGTGTTAAAATTCAAGCGCCTTATCATGCTGTTAAATTTTCTTTATAGCATAGGAAGGCTTATTGCCAGTGTCAGCTGTCTACCTCTTTGCACATAAATTCTGATGTTTCTCATGTTACCTCACTCCCATGACAAAATTCCTTGGGTATATGAATTAAATAAACCGATTTCTGTAGTTGTTTTGTCTGTAAAGATCATCACCCTATTCCCCTTTTCTCTCTATTTTCTTATCAGGAAGGTTCATTTTTATAGGTTAGACTGGCATGGAGCTCACTCTGTAGCCAAGGTTTCATATTCACTCCTTTGGCCTCAAACTCTCAAGTGGTGGGTTTATAGAAGGAAGTCTCCATGCCAGAAAAGCTTCCTATTTCTTATTCTCTTCCTATCTTTATTTTTCTTTCCCCTATTTTCCTTCCTTCACTTTACTTAGTTAACTATTATTTCACTTCTCAGTCTTGATATGATTTTATTCTAAGAAATGTTCTCAAATCCTTTAAATCTGACATCAACATGCCTTTTTCAGGCTCTTTTAGCATTTATTGATGTGCAACCATGGAATTTAACACATTTTGAAATCTAGAAATCTGTTCTATCCACTTAGCTGTTAAAAACCTGGCTTAGAGCTGGAGAGATGGCTTAGTGGTTAAGCACTTGCCTGTGAGGCCTAAGGATGCTGGTTTGAGGATTGATTCCCCAGTACCCATGTAAGCCAGATGCACAAGGTGGCACATGCAACTGGAGTTCATTTGCAGTGGCTGGAGGCCCTGGTGTGCCCATTATCTATCTCTCTCTCTCTCTCTCTCTCTCTCTCAGATAAATAAAAATAAAATATTTAAAAACCTGGCTTATTAGCACAGTAGATGCATTTGACAATGAATAAATACTAAATATATGAGTGGCAAGCATAATGGTCCCTGGGAATGATGATTGCTTTTTTGTACTGGGTCCATAACTGAGTTATAAAATACTTCTTAAGAAGTAGAGCACAGGAAATGGCTAATTGCCATGTCTCAGAAGGATAATGGGGGTTCAAAAAGAAATGTGGGCATCAAACTATGGCATGACTTACAAACCCTCTGGCAGTCACACTGGAGTGTTAAAATTGTTTAACTTACCTGTAGAGTAATTGCTCATGAGAAACAGGGTTATAGAACGGGCTGTGCATCCATTTTTAGGTACCTGCCTTCAGTTCCTGTGTTGCTAAGTACATGCTGTTTCTTGCTTTGCAACCCAGGCTAGAGTTGCACCCTCTACTTGGCATTTCATTCCCTGGTGTTCAAATAAGCCCTCTGGCTGCCTAACAATTTACTGACCAAAATGATTCCCATGCTGAGTGCACTAAGTCAACACATAAATGTGTTCTGCCTAGATTATGCCTGGCAGTGCAAGCCCCCAGGTGATGATAATTTCATTTAACTTAATATGAAAGCTCCCCAGAGACAGCTGGAATGGAGGGGAGGGAGGGGCATGGGGGAATCACCTGATGTGTAGTGAAATCAAATCTGTTAAGCAAAATCACTCTTGACAACCTGTCTGCTTTCAACAACTTGTGGTTTTAGAAAAGCATTTTCTTACAGGGGAGTTAAAGCTATCTGAGGCAAGAAAATGGGTCCAATGACAGGCAGTCTCTTTGAAACCTCACACTCATGCCAAATGATCCTGCTGTGATCATTTGTAAAATGCTGCCTTTCAGAGGAAAGATGAGGCAGCTGATTTTTCTTCCAAAAACAATAAGCTTGTGAGGCCACTAAATATTTTTAAACATGGGAGAAGCCATCATGCCACTTTAAAGAAAAATATGTCAGGTGCTGGAAAGATGCATCAGCAGTTAATGTACTTGGCTGCAAGTCCTAATGACCAAGGTTTGATTCCCCAGTACTCACATAAAGCCAGATGCTCAAAGTGGCACTTGCATCTGGAGTTCATTTGCATTGGCTAGAGACCCTGGTGCGCCCATTTTTTCTCTTTCTCTGCTTGAAAATAAATAAATAAAATATTTTTAATTAATCAAATAGAAGTACATAGAAAATGAGATGGAGAGATTGCTCAGCAGTTAAGGCATTTTCCTGAAATGCCTAACAACCTAAATTTGATTCTCCAGCACATACATAAAGCCAGATGCACAAAATGGCACATGTATCTGGAGTTTGTTTGCAGTGGCTAGAAGCCCTTGTGCACCCATTCTCTTGTGCATGCATTCTTTCCTCCCTCTCTGCTTGCACAAAACATATTTAAAAACTTTAAAGTACATAGAAAATATCTGAAGCAGTTTGGCACTGAAGCTATTACAAGTGTAGAGGGAACAGGGTAAATCCAGGCTGAAAACAATTAAAACATTATGATAATGTATACTTCATTCATATATGTGTAAACTTTAGGCCAATAAAAGCCAGAGTAATTCACAAGACCATCTAAATGTGCCAAAAGAACTCATGGCATCTTGTAAGTGTTCTGTAGATGAACCTGTGATGCAGGATGAAGAGTAAACAATGCTTCGTGAGTAGATCAGCATCACTCAGGACATCACTACTATCCCTCAAGAGAAATTTTACTAGTAGAAGCTCGGAAGTTGTTCATTAAGATGTTAGGCACCTTTAAATATTCATATGTGACCACTTACAGGAGCTTGTTCCTAGACTTGGAAACTACAAAGTACATTCAGAAAGTCATTATTTCCAAGTGATCTTCAAAGCCAAAAAGTAACAATAGTATTCCTTGTTTATTATATTTTCAATTTTGTATTATTAAAATTTGCCTTTCCATATTATTATTAAGTTCTTCAATATAAGGAAATCCACAGTTAGAAATTGTGTTTCCAGAATGGCCTAAATAGCCAGATGTGGTGGTGCATGCCTTTAATCCCAGCACTCGGGAGGCAGAGGTAGGAGGATTGCTGTGAGTTTGAGGTCACCCTGAGAATACATAGTGAATTCCATGTCAGCCTGAACTAGAGTGTGACTCTACCTCGAAAAACAAAAAGTAAATAAATAAATAAATAAGAATGGCCTAAACAATTTTTACGTGAGGATGCAAAAGAGCTCAGTATTACCCAAATGCAGGGTGTAGGCCACTGGATTGGAGCTGAGAGTCTGGGCATGTGTTTTAGGCTGAGTCTTTCTCTGACTGGGGTCGGGGCAATTTGGCACTGGCTTTGCCATGGCTCTGGTGTTCCCACTCAGAATCTCCTGAAAGATGTGTTAAAACACAAACTGCTGCTTCAAACTGCCAGAGTTTCCAATTTGGTAGGATGGGGTAAAATCAGATAATTTTGGTTTACTATAGAGTACCAAGATTTTTCTAGTACTTTTTTCATGGGACAAACTTTCAGAAAGAAGGAAATGCACTCATCTTCCAGTCTTCTCCTTTTTACTTAAAAGGGGAGCTGGAGGAATTACCAGGAAACCAACACAGAAGATATCCTGGTGTTTGAATGACAATGCAAACTAGTGTGCTGTTACGAGAAATCATATACTTTTATAGAAACTCAGGAAAAGAGGGAGGATGGGAATTTATTTGGACCTAGCTCCCAATATTCTCAGTTAACTTCAGCAGAAAGGGGGTGAGATTTGTTTTGTTTCCTAGACAAAAATGAGAGCACTCTAGAGAAGACTATAGAAAATTACAACTTCACTCTAGTTGTCATTTCTGTCCTTGACCAAAAAAATATTTTAGATCTAAAAATTTCTATGTTTTAACAGATGAATTACTTCTCCTAAGTAACATTCCACACACTCTGATACCAGTGTAAGATCACAAGGTGTATTAGCAGACTTCCTTCATTGGGTTGGTCTTATAAATACTATATTCTTCTGAAGAGAGAATTCTACATGATTTTCTTCCTTGCACATCATTTTCTGCACAGAGCAATCCTGTGTAAGTGCCACTTGTTGCCTCTTCCCCGGATCTCAGACAGTCCAGCATATCTACAGTGGCCATGTGGTGGCTTGCTGGAATGAATATTACAATGGCTCCCTATTCGGAGGACATCATGAATAGGAACCAAACAAGGCTTGTACTCTTTCTGAAAGAAATTGCAGGAGCACTCTCTGTGAAATGGCCAGTGGGAGGTAAGCCTATGGGTGAATCTTGAACCAGCTAATGTCAATTCTCCATGAAGTCATTTGAGTTCACACCAATTCTGGGCACAAAGTTGTCCACCTTGTGCAAGCAACTTTGTAAATAAATGATCCATTGGGGAACTTTTATGACCAATTGACCTCAATACTTTAGACATGTTTTTACTAGATGGTTTAAGTAAGGAAAGTTCATATGAAACACATAGGAAATAAAGGGATCAATACATACTTTTAAAATAATAAACTTGCTTTTATGAAAAATGAAAACTATTGTGTATGATATGTTATTATCAAATGTGATCACATTCAGGGTAAGAGAGATGGCTCAGAAGCTAGGGCATTAGCATGCTAAGCCTAACAACCTGAGTTCAATTCCTCAGTACCCACATAAAGACGCAGAGTGGTGCATGCATCTGGAGTTCCTTTGCAGCAGCTGAACTTGACCTGGCACACCCATTCTCTCTCTCTCTCTCTTCTTTCTATCTCTGTGCTTGAAAATAAATAAGCAATTAATTAATTAATTAATTAATTAAATTTGATCATTTTCCTTGCACCAAACTGTCAGAATTAAAGCAATTACTTGGAAATATTTTTTTAAATATTTTTTTAATTTTTTTTATTTTTAGAGACACAGAGAGAGAGAGACAGAGAGAGAGGGTAGAGGGAGACAGATAGAGAACAGGCGCACCAGCAGTCTCTCAGCTGCTGTGAACGAAATCCAGATGTGTGTGCCCCCTTGTGGGCAAGTGCGGCATTGCGCCCTTGCATCACTTTGCATCTGGCTAAACTTGGGACCTGGAGATTGGAACCGCTGGAGATTGGAACCAGTGTTCTTAGGCTTAGGAGGCAGGCACCTTAACCGCTAAGGCATCTCTCCAGCCTGGAAATATTTTTAGAAAAAAAAAAAAAAAAACAGGCAATGTAATGACTTCACAAATAATGAAAATTTCTGAAGTTTTTGTATTGAATTAGTGCAAATGGGTCAATGATGAAAAACCATATCAAGAATTTACATAATATGTATTTATTTAGAAAAAGAAAGGTTATCATAGTCAACTTTTCTTGTTATTCAATGTCACTTTATCTTACTATTGTTTTAGGTTTCTGCTCCCTAAGGACTTGAGATTTAAACATCTTTCTCTATGCTTATTGTCCTCTCTATGTTCTCTTCAGTGAGATGTCTGTTTAAGTCTTTTGTCCCTTTTAAAATCAATGTGTTGGCAGTGCTATTAAGCTGTCATAGTTCTTTGTATATTTTGTGAATCCTTTATAACAAGCAATCCACTTTTTATATTAATCATATATCTTGTTATCTTGCTATGATTCTTTTTCAAGTGGCACTTTTTTTATTCTGACAATGCCTTTGAATTAATGGCCTCAGAGAATAAGTTAAGAAATATTTTCTCTTCTGTCATTTCATGGAAGAATTAATTTTGGCATATATTTTGTAAATATTAACTACAAATGAACTTCTCTAGCTGGGTGTGTTTTTATTTTGAGAGGTTATTATTTATTTATTTAAGTTCTTTACAAAATATAGGCCTATGGTGGTTTGAATCAGACCTCCCCCATCAACTTATATGTTTTGAATACATGGTTCCCAGGTGATGGCAATTTAGGATGTGGAGCATTGCTGGAGGAGGTGCGCTATTGGAGGAGGTTATGAATGTTAAAGCCAGATCCCCTTGCCAGGGTTGTCTCACTCTCCTGCTGCTATTGTACACCTGGTGTTGCCAAGGAAGTGATTCCAGCCTTTATTCATACCATGCTTTCCTCTGTCATCATGAAGCTTCTTGAAATTGTAAGCCAAAATAAAAAACTTACCTCCCGTTACCTGCTTTCAGTCAGATGCTTTATCCCATCAACAAGAGGGCAACTACAACAGAAACACTGGTTCCAGAGTAGTGGGTTATGGCTGCTAGAAACCTGCCTGTGCCTTTGGAACTGATTTGTGAGAGGAATATGGAAGGATTTAAAGCTCTGTTCTCACAGACATGTTGTAGTGCTGAAGATAGAGTTTGGTGGACCACTCTGGTCAGAGTTGAAAGATCTAAGTTCAGTAAAGGTAAGTTGGTAAAAGGGTATGATGGACAGTGAAGTTTCAAAGGGGAAAGTGGGGGGTAGGGAGGGAATTACCATGGTTTATTGTCTATGATCGTGGAAATTGTCAAAAAAAAATTTTAAAGAAAAAAAAAAGAATAAACCCATGCATTCACTTTACTATATAACATTTGTAAAAGATTCCAATATTGGGCTGGAGACATTGTTTAGTAGCTAAGGTGCTTGCCTGTGAAGCCTAAGGACCCAAGTGCAATTCCCAGGACCCACATAAGACAAATACACAAGGTGGCACATGTGTCAGAAGTTCATTTGCAGTGGCTATAGGCCCTGGCATGCCCATTTTCTCTCTCCCTATCTCTGTGTTTTTTTTCTCTCTCTCAAATAATTAAAAAAAAAATTAAGTTCCTGGAACTGCCATGTGTTTTATATTACAAAAAAGCATGTATTTATTATAGGAAATTTAAAAAGTAAAAATTACCTATAATGTCAATTTTTATATTCTGTTGCATTGCTTCTCTTACCTTCATATTACATACAAACAAACATCTCTTCATGTTTGGCAAAAAAATTGTGTTATGTTTTATTTACAATTATGGTAACCAGTTTTTATACTTAATAATATAATGTACTGCTAGCATCTGTGATTGTCAGTAAATATCCCATAATTCAGTTTTAATATTCACATAGGATTCTGTTCCATAGATACTACAATATTATTGTGTTTTAAGTAAGACAATAATATTGTAATAAATACTTTTCATCAGAAACTTTACAAACACTTGTTGATATATAAAACTTGAGGGGAAAATACACTTTACTTATTATACCCTATTTTCATCATACAGAATACATATTTTTTTCTTAGAATATTTATTGCCAGTGTGAGTCCTTTTATAAGGACATATTTGCCACATAAAGTTAGTAATTCCTGGAATGACAGTTTAGATATAAGACTTGTATTCTCCCTCTTCCTTTCCTATTTCACTCTCTGGTCATATCATGGTGCTAAATTGATAGAAATACTTGAATTATTATAAATTTCTTTCTGAAGCACAAATTGTGATTAAATGTCTATGGGAAAAGATTTCTGGGGATGTGGGTAGTGATAAGAGCAGCTTGGATGAAAACTAAAGGAAATGGCAAAGACATTTAACATAGCTATATATGGAATTGTTTAGCACAAAAAATCTTAGAATGTTTTGTTCTAGGAGCATAAATTTGGATTGAATATATTCCTTCCTTACAGATATGAAATGCTAAATCTTAAAACCATCTGTCCTCTTTCTGAAAGTTTGAAATTTGAAGTTAGGTAGGTTGGCTAAGAGCTCAGTTCAGTTGAAAAGAACCCATATCTAAAACTAGGAAACAGGTCAGAATCCTATGGAGACAAAGATTATGTTCTCCCATGCCAAGCTCCCACTAGTCTTTGGCTAAAAGAGGGGCTATAACCATCAAATTGTCCCCAAATTAATAAATGCTTATCCCACTTAACCTACGGTGACTTCACTCTCCTTCGGAGAATCTGTTTTTCTTTTTAAGAAGGTAGAGAGACCTGAGGAGATCAACCACCTGACATACCTCAGCAAGCCCCAGCTGAAACCAGAGGAATTAGGGAGATAAGCAAGAGTGCTGCTTCCATGGTGAGCCTGACAATTAGCACCAAGGTGAAGGAGACAGACCCTGAGGATACTCAACACTTACCAAAGCAGAGATCCAGAGACTCGAGAGCTTATCGTTGAACTTGAGTTAAAACTCACCCACCACAGCTCAGAAAATTATGCTGAAGAAGGGAAGGAAAGATTGTAAGAGCCACAGGTTGGGGCATCATGCCCAGAGGCATTACCTCCCTCCAAAATCTGACTGCTGTTCCCACAAGGCATAGCCCAAAACCTCGTGGGGAATACCAATAACCCCACTGCGGAGAGCCCCCAGTGGAATGGAGTCAGAGACGATGGAAAGGATGATACCAAAACAGGTTATATCCATACTAAATAGCTCTGTAATAAAAAAAATTAAAAATGAAAAGTTGCTAAGCAACATTGCTAATCTGAGATCTTACAACCAAGCACCATAAAAATGTTGAGCACAAGAAGCATGTCATCAAAGCAAGTGAGTCAGCCCCAACTATTTCCAGACGAGCTTCTAAGGAGCCCTAGCAGTCTGCGACAGGGATGAAATTATCTGCAGGATATTTTGCCTTTATTTTACCATGCGAACACATGTGCTTCCTCTCTCTGGTCCCCAAATCAGATATAGTCAGGGAGTTAAGATGTATTCTGCTCCATACTATGAAGGTACTCACGAAGAAGTAGGAGCATCTCCTCGCTGTGCAGAGATGAGGGTCACATGCCCTTATTCACAGGACAGAAGCCCACCATCAGAGTCGCTAAGCTGGGAGGCCGGAGTCTCCTCTGAATCAGCTTGCCAGCGTGAAGAGCAGGAGGAGGGTGAGCAGGCATGCCTGTTTTCCTGCTGCTGGAAATGCTCCATTTAGATTCGAGCCCCTTTTCCTTCTTGTCCAAATGCCACTTTCACATGCACTTGGGTTTTTATGTGTATTTTTGTTTTTGCCCTCAAACAACTGCTTTGAAAAGAAACTTGTTGAAGACAAAAATGTTTCATTCTCTATTTAATGAGTTTGGCCACTGTGAAATTTCTGAGTATTATAAGGAGTGATGCAAAATTGCTAATTGAGTCTCTTCCCAACCTATGAAGATGCATTTATTTAACAGCCCAGAATATCACTCAGGAATCCACCCTTCAGGGATGACAAGGATGATTGATGGCAGCAGACAAAAGACCAGGCAAGAGTGCAGAGCTTGTTTGCATGGACCACGATAGATATTCACATCTGTACACTGACATACGTATTTTGTGTGCATTTTGAGCTATTCTTGAATAAAGATGACAGAAACAGTTAATTATTGGCCTGGAAGTTTTGCAACTGAGCTCAAGTAAGGAAGTTTTTTTAAATCTCCATAAGAATTAAATT
Organism: Orientallactaga sibirica; assembly: GCA_036365145.1. Taxonomy (NCBI): domain Eukaryota; kingdom Metazoa; phylum Chordata; class Mammalia; order Rodentia; family Dipodidae; genus Orientallactaga; species Orientallactaga sibirica. Next base: position 62,379,106 of record JAEOAD010000001.1, read on the forward strand.
ATGTGTAGAAAATACTGCTGTTATTTAGTTTTTGAGAAAGTGGGACTGTATTTTTTATGTTATTTTTCTTGGTTGAAGGTCTATAATTATTTACTACGTGGATAAGCTGTGTTGTTTGGGCTACTTATAAATATGAGTGTATACATTGCTTACCTAGGTTTGGGTATTTATGTTAACCTTTTAATGCTAATTATTATGTCAAGATTATAGAAGTATGATGTTCCAATGTTTATTTAGCCCAATAATTCTCTTTTGGACAATATATGTTTGAATTTAACAGAAATGTTACAGTAGAAACAATAGGTTTATTGTATATGTTAATGAGAGAATTAAATTTAATACTATACTGATTACTAAACTTGGCAATTTAAGTGTTTTAATAGAATAGATATTTTTATTATTTAATACTGCCAATATTCACAAATAGTCATTATCTTTTTGTAGCAGAATTTTTTTAACACTATGTAATGATCGAAAAGTAGCTCCTAAAATACAAATGAATTAGAATTAGTTACGGAAAAAGAAAAATTTCACATAAAAGATACAAATGATCATTTCTCTTCCAGCATTAACTCTGTCATAAAATGTAGTTATTTTCTTCAGGAATAAATGTGTGTCTCATATTATGAACTCTAATTATGCATTTTATGGATACACTATACATAATATATCATATTGACTATTTTAAATATGTATTAGCATTCAAAATACTTTACATTTAACATTGCATATATTGCACATAGATAAGAAACTAATTATTTAGTTTAAAAGCATTTTTGACTCATTTAATTACTTGATTAGAATATTACAATATTCCAATACTTAGTTAATAGGTATGATAATTGAGAAGGTCATAAACAATGAAGTACATATTTTGAAATAATACATTTTTGTCTCATTATGAAAGTTTCTTCTAAAAAGAAGAATCTAAACATAGCTTTTAGTGAGGCAATGTTTGGTTCTACAGTAGGTTTTAAGTCCATTTTGTTATCATTTTTAAGAAAATAATACTTATTTCATAATGTAGATGTTTCCAAGAATATGTGACAAATTCTAAATCTTTTCTTGGTGAAATTAACACTTAATCATTTCTAATTTTCTTTTCTTTTTCATTCTTTTTTTTTTTTTTTTTTTTTGGTTTTTCTAAGTAGGGTCTTACTCTGGCCCAGGCTGACCTGGAATTAACTATGTAGTCTCAGGGTGGCCTTGAACTCACAGCGATCCTCCTACCTCTGCCTCCCGAGTGCTGAGATTAAAGGCGTGTGCCACCACACCCGGCTAATTTTCTTTTCTTTTAAATAATATTCATATGATTTAAGAAATAATATGTCTGAAGATGTTTCATATTCTTTCAAAATCAAATACTCATTTCTGGCCTGAAGAGTTTATTTTGGTGATTACTCTTTAAAAACATTACATCTAATCAATTCAGAGATAGTTTTACTACTACCCAATATACATTGCATCAAAAGGGGAGTAACCAAAAGACAATATGGAATAAATACAAAAAAAATTTAATCTCAAAACCTATTCAAATTTTGATCTTATTTAATAATCAATGTTATGCAAGGAAAATCATAGTTTCTGAATTGTATATTTTTTCTCATGTACTTCCTAATACACTGCATATTACTCACTTATACTTAAGAGTTTTTCTTATTTGACTTTGTCAAAGTGTAAATCTGGGATTTTGGTAGATAAGAATATGGAGAACCCATGGATAAACACATACCATGCTACAATGAGGTCCACATCTTTAATCACTCAGAAGCCCACAGTTAATAACACAACGTGATTAAAGGCATTGATTTTGGACCAGACTGACCGGGTTCTGCTTTTGCCATCTACAAGAATGTATGGTCTTAGAACAGTCACTAAACCCCTTGGAGCTTTGATTTTTTTCATAGGCAGTGATAATAGAGTAGGTTCTTCTTAGCTAAAGATTGGGTATTAGTAAAACTATCTGTGAATTGAATAGATGTAATATTTTTAAAAAGTAGCTATTAAATAAATAAGTGTATTTGAAACCATAAGAAGGTCTGGCACACAAAGTGCTCTATTAATGTAAATTACTCTTCTTGCTGTTGTTTACTTGGCAACTGCCTGTGGGGACATTAAAAAATGTTATAAAACAGCTTTTAACCAGGCATGGTGGTGCGTGCCTTTAATTCCACAACTGGGGAGGCAAAGGTAAGAGGGTCACCATGAGTTTGAGGACACCCTGGGACTACATAGTGAATTCCAGGTCAGCCTGGGCTACAGTGAGACCCTACCTTGAAAAACAAAAAACAGCTTTTAAAAAGCTTCAAGTCTAATGAAAGTGATAATAACTGCATAAAGTTACAACAGTGAGAAATAGATAGTAATAAATTAATATCCATCATTAGGATGGCATTATTTTATCAAATTTCCCATATTTAATATGTGTATAATCTTTATAACACAGATCCTAGTTTAATATTTACTCTCTCTCTCTCTCTCTCTCTCTCTCTCTCTCTCTGTGCATGTCCACATGCATGCGTATGTGTGTCTGTGAAAGTCAGAAGTCAACATTGGGGATCTTCTTTAATTGCTCTTCATCTTATTTTTTGAGAAAGGTATGTCACTAACCATAGATTTCATTGATTCAGCTATACTACTAGCCAGCAAGAGCAGCCTCTGGTCTCCACCTCCACAGTGCTAAGAGTATAGGTGTGTGCTGCCACTCCAAGAGTTTTACATAGATGCTGAGGTCTGAACTCAAGTTCTCATGTTATATGGAAAGTGCTGGGCTGGAGAGATGGCTTAGCAGTTAAGTGCTTGCCTATGAAGCCTAAGGACCCCGGTTCGAGGCTCAATTCCCCAGTACACACATAAGCCAGATGTACAAGGGAGCACATGCATCTGGAATTTGTTTCCAGTGGCCCAGGCCTTGGTGTGCCCATTCTCTTTCTCTCTCCCCCCCCCTTTCTCTGTCTGTTGCTAAAAATAAATAAAAAATAAACAATTTTTTTTAAAAAAGAAAGTGCTTTACTGAGTAAACCATATACATACCCAAATAGTAACACATTCTACTGTTTTCTCATCTATAAAATAGAGAAAATTATAGTGGTATTTACTGTAGGACTCTTGTGAGGAGAAACCGAGTTGCTAACAAATGTGTATGACTTGGAACACGTCTAGGATCTAGTTATGATCCATGAATCTTAATTATCATCATCATTTATATTTCATAGTTCATGGAATATCTTCACAGTGTCAACTCAGTGGTAACATATGCACACAGGATGCCTAAAATGAATGAGATATCACAAGGATGACTTTAAGCAAAAGCTCCAAATATCATTTACAATAATCATTAAATGCATGCTATTACCCAATGGTTACTGTTACAGGTTCTGATCCTGTCACTGATAAAGAAAAGAGCCAGATATATAGAGATGCCTGAATGAGAGTGTAATCAATTATTAAGCTAATAATCACTAGGATAACTTCAGATATCAATGCCAATATGAAAAAACTTAAAAGGAATAGAAGATTAACAGTCATGGCATAGAAGTTCAGACCTAGGTTAGAAAAGTCTTCTTCAGGAAGTTGACATTTGACTGGGGACCTAATGACAAAAAGAAAACACAAATCTTTCAAATGATCAGATGAAATGCCAATAATGAGCAAAGGAGAGATGTCATATCCAGAACAGGGACCTCGAGGTTCAGAGGAGGACAAATGAGTAGTCAAGACACTCCCCATTGCCAACATGGAAATCCTCTTCATAGCTCATTGGATTTGGCTCTATGTTCAGGCTCAGGTGAGTAAGGGAGAGAACTGATGGGAGATTTGGGGGGCTATCCCAAGAGGGGCCAGCATACCTAGGTATGGCAGATTGGGGAAACAACTGGGGACACTGCAACCACAGTGGATGAGACAGGCTTAGATGCTGAATTCCAATTTTGCCAAGGCAGGCAGGATGACATCTCTTCCTTTGCTCTGTTTGGGCCTTTCCCTGGCTAGCTATGTATTAAAAAATACTGTCTTCCTCAAAAATATGTCATCCTCAATAAAGATACTTGCAAAGTATGGCAAAAAGACACATGTGCTGGTAGCCTCTGCTAGCCTTCTGCAGCTTTTCACCCCTATATGATGTAAGCTGGGGATAGTTCCAGCTTCAAAGCTCCCTGGAGGGGTAGAAGAATCAAAAGCAGTCAAGGAAGTGTGAAGGGAAAAAATAGCCCCACCCAGGCTGGCTTGGAACAGATTTTGTCAACTGAGAATAGCACTGGAATTTGATAGCTCTGAGACTGTTGTCAATTGAAGGACCATCCTCTGGAGTTATCTGTCCCTCATGTTTGTAAAGCCTAGAATGCTGAAGTTCAGCATTGAGCTTGATGTCCAGCTCATTCCTTCCAGCAGTTTTGAAAGTACAAAGTCAAGGCCATGCCTACACAGATCTCAGCACTTCGAGTCCCTCACTCCCATCTCAAAGTACTGCAAAGCTACTTGAGGCCAGCAGAGGCCCCCAGCACACACAGGAAAACTAGTGAAATGAGAGCAGGTCAGGCATGGGTCACTTATTCAGGATAGACTCTGCAATCGCCTAAAACATAGGAGAGACTGGAGTCTCCAAGTTTGACTGACACCACTTCCTGTGTGTATAATTGCCAGTCTCTAATTTTTGAGGACCACGTAAAAGGCACCATGGGATCCTCGATATATCAGCCTCTGTGCTCATGCTGGGAAAACATTGTTTTTAGAGCATAGAACCCTTCAGCACCATTCTCAGATTAGTCTCTCTCCTTTCAAATGAATATACATTTTCATAAAATGAAGCTTTGAATGGGTAGGTTCTTGCCTTCAGGGGACCTTCCCCTGTTATCCCAGTGCAGTGTATGTCTCTTTCTCCCTCTCCCTCTCTCTCTGTGTGGAGTGAGCATTAGATTTTATTGTAGTATATTATAGTAGGAAAGACTGCAAGGCTCCTGTAAAACAGGAGGGGGTGAGCCAGGAATCCCCAGGCTCCCTTTAATTGTGCTACTCTCTTTAGCAATTATAGCTGCTTTCTCTGGTGCCTTGTCTATAATTTTAAATTATTTCCACACAAAAAGGGTAATTTTCATATCTTTGTACTCCACATACTGCTCTGTAATTGTAGACCTGGGTAAAGTGCACTAAGGAGTGACTATGACAGTGCCTAAAACATATTCTGTCTTGATATTTACTCCAAGAAACAGATCAACCCACTGCCTCTTAATTTTGCCTCACTCAAGTTCTCAGGACACGTGCAGAACACAGCCATATTATTTGTCAGAATGTCATATGAATGGCTTGTTGTCTAGTTTCCAATGGATGAATGGCCTGTGGTACAGTTTCCAATGGAATCCATGTTTCTTTCTGAAACCTCATGAGGCAGGCAGGCATGTTGACATGTTTCTCTGCTTTCTGGTCTTTTAAACTCCAATTAGAATTGTCCATCACATTCTACTTAGAGCATTCTAGGGTTTCTCTTAGCTCGCAGCTCCAGAAACTTCCACATCCCTCCCTCAAACACATGGGTGAGTGGGTCACAGCAGTGACCCCATTTGCAGGTCCAATTTTCTGTTGTTACTTTTCTCATTGCTATGACCAAATACTCGACAAGAGGCAACTTAAGGCAGGTCACCCAAACTAAAGATAAACAAAAAATCTTCAGAATTAGATTAAATTATATAGATTAAATGAACTAACCAAATGCATATACAATATTGCATCCACCTGATATTGATTACGCATTCTTTTCAGTAGCTTATGGAATCTTCTCAAAATACATACAAATCTGGTCTAAAAAATACAAAGGAACCAGAATGATTTCTCATGTCTTATCAGAGTGGAACAACACCAGCAATCACTACCAAGAAGCACCACAGAAAGGCTGAAGAAATGGCTTAGCGGTTAAGGCATTTGCCTGCAAAGCCAAAGGACCCCAGTTTGTTTCTCCAGGACCCACGTAAGCCACATGCACAAGGGGGTGCATGCATCTGGAGTTCTTTTCAGGGATGGAGGCCCTGATGTACCCATTCTCTCTCTCTCTCTCTCTCTCTCTCTCTTTCTCCCTGTCTCCCTCTTTCTCTCTCAAATAAATAAATAAAATTTTAAACAATGAAGCACCACAGAAACAGCACAAACTCATGAAGTTTGAACAACACATTCTCAAATGACCAGTGTATCATTAATGCAGCCAGGGAGGAAACTAAAAAATCTAGAATCAAATCAAATGAAAGCACAATATTCCAGATCCTTTAGGTTATGGCTAAGTAGGTTCTAAGAGGAACACTTACAGCTGTGAGGAAAAAAAGCACACACTTCTCACATAATCTAATGATGCAGCTCAGGGTCACAGAAAAATTAGAACAGTCATAACCCCCAAAAATGGTTTACAGCAAAAAAATAATAATAATAAGTATCAGGGCAGAAATCAATGCAGTAGACATTAAAAGAACACTGTATTGAGCCAATAAAATAGAGTTTGGTCTATGAAAAGATAAGTAACACTAATAAACCCTAAGATAAATTAGCCAAAAGACACAAATTAATAAAACTATAGATATAAAAAGGAAGATGCAGGCTGGAGAGATGGCTTAGCGGTTAAGGCGCCTGCCTCCTAAGCCTAAGAACGCTGGTTCCAATTTCCAGCGGTTCCAATCTCCAGGTCCCACGTTTAGCCAGATGCACAGTGACGCAAGGGATCAATGCCGCCCTTGCCCACAAGGGGGCACACATATCTGGATTTTGTTCACAGCAGCTGAGAGACTGCTAGCATGCCCATCTCTATCTGTCTCCCTCTCCCTGTCTCTCTGTCTCTCTCTGTGTCTCTCTCTAAAAATAAATAAATAAATAAATAAATAAATAAATAAATAAATAAATAAAAGGAAGATACTAAGATATAAAGTAAATCTAGAATTTCATTCATAATGAAAAGAAGGTTCTACTTGAAGTAACATTTAGGGGTGGTGGTAAGCTAGGAGAAAAGCTTGAAGCATTCCCAGTGAGAATAGGAGCAAAAAAAAAAGTGTTCACTCTCTCAACTTCTCCTCAGAATTGAACTTAAACTTTTTTTCTAGGGCAATAAGACAAGAGAAAGAAATCTAAGGGAAACAAAGAAGAAAGAATGAAGATAAAGAATCCTTATTTGCTGATTATGATATGATATAACTGGTATAAATATGATACAATTGATATGGAAGACACTCTGAAGGCTCCACTAGAAAACTCCCAGAGCTGACAAACGCTTTCAGCAAAGTGGCAGTGCAGCAGTCACCATCTCATTGCTGGGACAAAACACCCAACCAGAAATAGCTTACAGAAAGGAGTTTATTTCCAGGTTACAGTTTTCCAAGGAAAGTTGCATCATGGCAGAGGAAAACATGATAGGAGCAGAGAGCTGGGCATCATATCTTCACACATCAGCATGAAAGCAGTAGCAAGAGTAAGCTGAGTGAAATAAGCAGGGATGGGCTATGACATTCAAGGCCCGAGCCCAGAAACACACCTCCTTTAGCAAATCTGTATTTCCCAAAGGCCCTACCAGCTGATACACTCAGCAGATAAGAAACTTGTAAAGAGCAATCCAGCCTGAGTTAATTAATGCCTCTGAAGTAGGATGATGGTATAATCAAAAAAGAAAGTTCCTGGCAATACAGACCTTGGTAACATGAGATGCATTTGTGTCCCCCAGTGTCCACCTGACTTAACTGGCTGCTGCTGATGGTGGTTTGGTATTCCATGATGCTACCAAAATTATGTCTATGGAATAAAATATATATTTACCAGATGTAATTGGCAACAGTGACAGAGCCATGTTCAAAGGAACTTCAACACTGATTGCTTCATTATTAAATATTTAAGAAAACCTATTGAAATAATCAGAAGTATAAATACAGTGGACCTTCTTAAACTCAAGTTTGTCCTCTGCACTTTCAGTTAACCTGCAGTCATGCAAAATCAGAAAATGTTAAATGGAAAATCCCCAAAATAATTAATTCTGAAGGCTCTTCAGATGTACACTTCTGAGACACATTCCTGTGTTCAGTGTGCCCATGCTCTGCACCTCACATGTGCCAAGCCACAAGCCACTAAGCAGCCATCAGACAGTACACCACTGTTTTATGGGCACAGTGCTGTGTCCGAGTAACCCTTATATTCCCTAACAATGCCCCCAACATGCTAGAGCTGTGGGTGAGACTGGCAGTTTGTCTAGAGCAACAAGAAACCACAAAATGATTCCTGAAAGTACAGAAGTAGACATGTAATGAGGTAATACCAGACACTATATCAACATAGCAGTTACTATAGGAGATTTTTATAAATACTCCATAGGGTTAAACTTTACTTTGCTAAAGTCTAAAGTACACGCCATCATGCATGCATAGAGCAGCATAGTCTGTGTAGGAATTCATACTACCAGTGGCCTCAGTCATCCCTTGAGTGACTTGGTACATTACCTCATGAAAATAAGGAGGCACTATTCTATTTGTATGAAGCCATTTTTCACTACATTGTTATTAACTAATGTGTTCACGTGTATGGATGTTCCAAAAATCCCCACAAACCTAGCAGCATTGTGTGAAAGGAAGGACATTATTACTGTTGCCTATTTCCTCATATTGTAATATTTCTACCAGATTTATTAAAATGTTGGAATTGCTAAATGAGTTTGTTTTCTGGAGCCTGAACAAATTTCACAACTTAAAACTGTCTGAATTGGTAACCCCTTATCCTACGTCTGACTGTAAGTCAATTCTGCAACTCTCTCAATTATTTATTTAGAATTCCAAGGAATTCAATAACAGCTGAACTTTGATTTCTATCAACACTTGGATTATAAGAAAGAGAATTAGAGACAATTCTATCACTGGTTCTTAATACAGTTAAATATTAATTATGCAATACTCTGTAGTGTTGTGCAACTAAGTTTAGACACAGGGTTTATATTTTGCACAAATATTGCTGGCAAGTATTTGTGTCATATTGATGAACTATTGACTGGGTAGCTCAAAATAAATGATATGACATCTTTCCTTTCTCCCCTACTGAACAGAAAAGGATGAGGAGCTTTTCAAACATAAAAAAATGCAGTGCACGCATGCTACTGAAGTCAGGCTACAATGTCCAAAGTAAAAGAAGAAACGTGTTATTTCTTCCCTTGCTGCTTTGATCCCTCTCAAGTTGCTTGCAATCCTTTACTGCAGTTAGTTTTCTCCCATCTGTTATTTCCTACTGTTTCCTTTTGCAGTTTCATTTTGAGTCTCAGCCTTTTGTTTTTCTGCCCTAAGGATGGGGTTTCAGTTGCTAGGGACCTAGCTTTGATTCATTCATATGTTCAATGTCTCCCCTGCCCTGTGTTCATCTCTTCTTTGTCTTTTCATCCCATTCTTTCACCTCTTTCTTTTACCCATTCCCATTGTCCTTGGTACGTTTTCAAATTGCTAACGCAAAACAATCGTTTACACATTTCTAATATCCATGGTTCCCCTCACATTTTATTCTCCATTCGTCTCTCTCCATGCTGTAATCAGCTTTGAGAGTTGCAAATCCATATAAGTTACCTGCTGAGGAAACTATCATCAGCTAGCCCTGGGACTATGTTAAAATTATTGTTCATTAGACTGTGATCAAAGTAAAGCTTTCAGCCTCTAAGGAAGTACTGGCTTCTTTATAAGATCCTCTAGTTGATGACTAGGCTGTTGCCCTGAAGAGATAATGGTAATTTAGGGTACCTTAATGGAGTGAGTTAAGGGCTCTCCATGTTAATCAACAGTCCCCCAAATCCCATTTTAGCATAGTTGATCCTTATTTTATCTACTATTAAAACATTGATAAAAAAATATTTAGAAGCCACATAAAGCCTCACACATTACAGGATTTATACTTCTTTCAACCTCTTAAACTTTCCCCAGCAGAATTGATGACTTCTGAGTCATTTTAGACCATTGTGCTTGCCTATGTCACGGGTGGTGCATAAGCCATGTTAGACTAGTCTGAGACATCACCACCTGCACAGCTCAACCCAGAATCTCCCAGTTGTATCATTAGTTTCTGGACCAGTGTACAGAATGCATCAGTGCACCATTCTTCTCTTCCAGCAAGCTTTGTATCTCCATAAACCCTCTATACTCACCCTAGAAATCATGTACGAACACCACTCTTAAAAAATAATTTATGACACTCCAGGGCCTCTTGCCACTGCAGCAAACTCCCAACATATATTCCAGTTTGTTCAGCTGGCTTTACATGGGTCTTGGGGAATAGAAGACAGTCAGGCCAGCTTTGTAATCAAGCACCTTTAACCACTCAGCAATGTCCCCAGGTTTAACCCCAATCTTGATAAAAAGTATTAATTCTGAAAATTTCATGTGAATCAGTTTCCTTGAAGGGCCATTAAAAAACAGACCCTTTATTCCCTTGAGTAATTTTCCATAATATTAGAGTGTAGACTGAGAACTTGCATCTTGAAAATTTTTCAGAAAATTGGGGAAGGAGTAGGGATATACACTGTGAGAATCTCTGAAGGAATATACTTAATGATATACTGTATCTTCTCTCAAAGGTTGCATTTAGTAGCTCACACAGTCTTCAAAACAATAAACATAGCATATATTGATGTGGTAAAATATGCAATTCCATGTATGTACTCAGTGTATAATGATCAAATCAGGGCAATCAGCATTTCTGTCTCCTCACATTAATCACTTCTCTGTTCAGAACTAGCTTGACTTGAACATTGCGTCCAGCTTTACTTGGGTTCTGGGTGTCTGCACTCTGGTTGTCAGACTTGTGTCAGAAGTGCTCTTAACAACTGAGCCCTCTCCTCAGCCCTAGATACATAATTTTAATAAATATATTAACTGAATTCTACTTCCTTATTCTTTGCTCCTATGAAAAGAGGAAATTACATCATTTAATTGTGAGCATTGTGAAAGGTCACAGAAAATATCAGGAAATTTAGCCACTTGTTGAATATTTTGGTAAGTCCCAGAACAAAACTTTTACATTTTTGAAAATTACTAGTCCTATGAAAGGTATTTTTAAATTTTTTCCTGTTTATTTTTAACATTTCAAGAATATCATTTTATATTAATCAAAACTATAGTCAAATGAAGGTTTTTATTTTATTTTTTTTTTTTTTTTTTGTTTGAGAGACAGAGAGAGGGAGAGGAAGACAGATAGAGTTGGACGTGCCAGCAGCCTCTCAGCTGCTGTGAAAGAAATCTAGATGCATCCGCCCCCTTGTGGTCAAGTGCAGCATTGCGCCCTTGTGTCACTGCATCTGGCTAAACGTGGGACCTGGAGATTGGAACCAGCATTCTTAGACTTAGGAGGCAGGCGCCTTAACCACTAAGCCATCTCTCCAGCCCTATCTTGGTATTTTTAATTTCAAAAACATGTGAATTTTTATTTAAGAACTGGCAGTTCAAGAGATATATTTTAATCAATCAGAAAGTGACACTGGGTAAATCACCTGAGATCTGCTGCTACCACCCAAACCCTGGCATGGCCTTTTTGAAGTTAAGACTGCCAGCTAAATACTGAGAGCACCCTGAATGATAGTGAGCCATCACATGACTCTTAGGTCTAGTTAGAGAAACACTGAACTCTGTCTCCTCCAGAATGTATATTCCCACATTACATTCATTCAGAGATGGACAAAATAGCTGTCAGGCTATCTGCCAGTGGTATCAAGATCAGGGGCACACCTCCACATTGTCACTGGTAGCAGCCTGAAGAGTTTTCCCTCCTCTTAGAGTCCTCCATTCAGGCAAAACCAGGAAATGTGGCCTCACCACAGAGCAGGATTTCAGAACAAGCCTGTATGAAAGAGAGCTGGCTTCATAAAGATATTTTTAACATAGATCTTAAACATAGGGTTAATAAAAAGACATTCAGAGACAGAACCAGGCACACTCAAGTGAGACAGTTTGTGGTGACAAAGTCCTAAAGTGAATCACTTTCTCTTGCCTAAATGCAGAGATTATCTTTGGAACTGTACACTTCACTGCAGAACAGCAACATCAGAAGGGTCTGGGCTTTCCTTACCTCTGTCCACTTAGGAAGTCCTTCCACACTCTTCCAAAAAGTCCTTCTTAGAAAATTAGTTTTTCTGTGAATATTGTCCTTTCCCAGGAATCCTGACCCCAGAAACAAAATGTCTGTAACATCAATGGGTCTGTGACAATGGGAAGTCAAGTCAGGAGAATCCTGAAGTTCACAGGCCTGTTAGCCCAGCCTTCATGTCAGCAAAAAGAAAGAAAGAAAAAGAAAGAAAGAAAGAAAGAAAGAAAGAAAGAAAGGAAGGAAGGAAAGGAAGGAAGGAAGGAAGGAAGGAAGGAAGGAAGGAAGAAAGAAAGAAGGAAGAGAAAGAAGGAAAGGGGGAGGGAAGGAAGGAAGGAAGGAAGGAAGGAAGGAAGGAAGGGGAAAGAAAAGAAGAAGAAAGAAAGAAAGAAAGAAAGAAAGAAAGAAAGAAAGAAAGAAAGAAGAAAGCCGGGAGTGGTGGAGCACGCCTTTAATCCCAGCACTTGGGAGGCAGAGGTAAGAGGATTGCCATGAGTTTGAGGCCACCCTGAGACTACATAGCTAATTCCAGGTCAGCCTGGACCAGAATGAGACCCTACCTTGAAAAAAAAAAAAAAAAAAAAAAAAAAAAGAAAAGAAAAGAAAGAAGGAAGGAAGGAAGGAAGGAAAGAAAGAAATAAAGAAAGAAAGAAACAAAGAAAGAAAGAAACAAAGAAAGAAAGAAACAAAGAAAGAAAGAAACAAAGAAAGGAAAGAAAAAAGTGAAAACCTGTTTTACAGTATTAGGTAAGGAAGAGCCTGCCAAGGCTGCCTCAGAACTTATGCCACACAGTATCATGCACATGCTCATACATGTACACCACACACATACCAAATAAACATATTTACCACTCTAATCCTTCACCAGCACCTGTTATCTGTTTGCTTAAGTGACAGCTATTCTAAGAGGAATGCATTGATACCTCAATGGTTAATATGCATTTCCTTGATGGGAAGACATGTTGACCATTTCTTTCATATGAAAAAACCCTAAATATTTATTGGGGGTACATGTGCCTAGGCAGTCAGAGGACAATTTTGAGGTGTCTAAGCTCCACCTCCTTTGATATAAGGTATTTGCTGCTGTAAATAAATAGGTAGGTTAGGATCACAGATGCATTCATCAGTTTGCATCCAGCTTTATGTGGGTACTAGAAAGTTGAACCTGTGCCAGCAGGCATTGAAAGCAAGTATCTTTCATCACTGAGTCATTTTTCCAGACATTTTTCATATTTTTATGAGCTATTCATACTTCAGCTTTTGAGCACAGTCCTTGCATTCGCTCATTCGTTTATTCAGTGGGTGGTTTGGGTTTTAGTTTAGATTGCTGCAGTTCTTGATGTGTCCAGATGTCTGAGATGTGAGACTAGCAAAGAGATTCTCCCGTTCTGCACGCTGTCCCTGCACTGCCGTCACTGATCCTTTGCTGTGCAGAGGGTTTTTAAGGCCATGAAATGTCATTTGTTTGTCCTTGGCATGCTCTCTGAGCCACTGGATTCCTGTGCAGGGACAACTTGCTTACACCATTGTCTTGAAGTGCTTCGCCTGTGTTTTCCTCTGGCAGTTTCAGATCATTAGTCTTATAGTAAGGTTTTTGCTCCATGATTGAGTTCTCCTGTACATAATGAGAGGTAGGGTCTAGCTTCATTCTTCTACATGTGGCTTATCCAGGTACTCCAGAACCATTTATGGAAGAGGGTGCCTTTTCTCCAATGTCTGTTTCTGGTATCTTTGTCAAAACTCAGCTGGTTCTAGGCATGTAAGTTTAATTCTGGGCCATCTCTTCTTTTTTTAACTTTTCTTTTTTATTTGAGAGAGAGAGAGAAAGAGACAGAAAGAGAGAGGAAGAGGCAGAGAGATAATGGGTGTCCCAGGGCCTTTTCAGGCACTGCAAAGGAACTCCAGACGTGCTGTGCCCCCTTGTGTGCATGTGTGACATTGCATGCTTGCGTCACTTTGCATCTTGCTAAACGTGGGACCTGGAGATTTGAACAAGTGTTCTTAGGCTTCACAGGCAGGCGCGTTAACTGCTAAGCCATCTCTCCAGCCCTGGGCCATCTCTTTTATGCCATTGCTCTATATCTTTTCAGCACTAGAACTATGCTTTTTTGTTGCCATGATTCTTCAGTATAATTTGAAATCAGGTATGGTTTTCTTCTAGCATTGTTTTTTTTTTTTATCATATCATTGGCTAGTCTTTTTTCATCATAGCATTGGCTAGTCAATCTTTTGTGCTTTCATATGAATTTTAATATTTTTTTTTCTTTTTTGTGAAGAACACCATTGGTTTTTTCATTATGTCCATTTGATTTTGTGTTTTTCTGCTTATATGTTCTTGTCAGTTTATCTGTGTCTGAAAGTTATAATCCATGTATCTTTTCTCCAAGCTCTGGTAATCTGTCTTTCATTTGATTAATTCAGTTTCTGAGGCTTTTAATTGAAGTTTTTATTTGCAATATTTCAAGTATTTTTTTCAGTATTTCTATCTCTTTTCTGAATTCCTCCACCCATTATCTCTTGAGTTTATTAAAGATTTCTGGGAATTAATAATAACTAATATAAAATATAAATATAATAGGATGGTATTGTATATATGTAAGTAGAAGAACAGATTAATGGGCATGAAAAGGCCTAAGTGAGGTCATGAGAAGAGACTGAGTAAAGAAATGTGGAGGGAGGTCTAATCAAAATCTAAGAGGATATAAATAACGCATATGGAAACCTACTTATTTGGACAATGGAACACTCAGAAGCCATAGATTGTTACTAGAAAATTTTCAGTGCCAGGGATGGGATACCTTCCAGTTAATTGTTGCCCAGGGAGGTCACTGATACCCTCAAAACATTACAGACCATTTCTGATGCTCTTGGTTTCCACCAGGAATAGATGGTAAGACCCTATTGCTGAAGATTCCACATACTTGGGCTGCAAGGTCACTGAGAAATCCTGCTGGAGCTGAGCTGAAAGCCTCCTCCATGTGGACTAGTTGACATGGAAAAGGCTACATTGCATGCAGTTCAATGGGAGGGAGAGAAATCACCAGTGGAGGTAATCAACAGTGGGCACTGCAAGCCTTAAATTTGGCCAGCCAGGCCAAATGAGCCAATGGGTGTAACAATGGCATGTCTCTTATGGGGGAAACAAACCACTCTATAATTACACTGAGGCCCACTCCATGGGAGGGAATACATCTCTGATACTGAAAACCTAAAACAGGGGTAGTCATGAGCCATAGGGGTATAACATCTGCTGGTGTCTGTCTAAATGTATATACTAGACTCACCAAACTGCCCAGTAAGCACTTCTCTTAATGTTTATACACATATATTAATGTTACTCTCATTTTTTGTTATAGAAACTTCTCTTTTCATATGGCAGTGACTTTGTGATGACTCAGAAGGCAACATGGTGCTGACAAGTTACAGAGGAATGCTGAGAACTGAAATGCCTCTATCACATCTTCCAAGGCTAAGGGTCACTGCAGGAGAGGTGGCAGAAAGAAGGTAAGGGCCAAGGGAAGGGTAGGACTCCTTATAACATGCTTCTTCAGACACAAAATGGCCTGGCTATTCATGACCTCATAGTGCCTGACACTGCCTACACAAGATTATCATAATAAGAGGAAAAGATCATGACATCAAAATGAAAGAGAGGCTGATTGAGAGGGGGAAGGATATGATGGAGATTGGAGTTTCAAAGGGGAAAGTGGGAGGAGGGAGGGAATTACCATGGGTTATTGTCTACAATTATGGAAATTCTCAATACAAAATAAGTTAAAAATTAAATAAAAATATTTTGAGGAGAGATGGCTTAGAGGTTAAGGCACTTGCCTATGAAGCTTAAGGACTCATGTTTGACTCTCCAGATCCCATAAAAGCCAGATGCACAAAGGTGAAGCAATCACAAGGCTGCACATGCCCACTAGGTGGTGCAAGTGCATATATATAATTTATTTGAGAGAAAGAGGAGACAGAGATAGAGAAGAGAGAGTGTGTGTATAAGAGCACCAGAACCTCAAATAATCTCCAAATATGCCACTTTGTGCAACTGGCTTTATGCGGGTACTTGGGAATTGTAACTAAGTGGGCAGGTTTTGCAAACAAGTGCCTTTAACCACTGAGCAATCTCCTCAGCCCAAAAGTAAGTTTAATAAATAAAAGAAGTGCTGCACAATGCTTAAGAGAATGACTACAATGATTACCTCAAATGACCTCCATGAACTAGATGATACTTTGTGCTCACAGGTAGAAAAGCAAAGTTGATTGGTGGGAAGTGGTGTACCAAAGAGCCAAGGGAACAAGGAAGTGTTGTAAAAGTCTTGGTTTATATCAGGAAGGCACACAATTTTTTTTTTCCACAGTGCTTGCTCATTTTTTTAAATTAGTTATGGACATACTCAGTATCTAAACAGCACATGTCGGTACCATCCTTTCCATCATCCCAGCCCCTCTCCAAAAGAACCCTCCTTGTCAGGGATGCTGGTCATCCCCATGGGGATTGTGGGTCATGCATTGTGGGGATAGCCATCAGTTATGGGGAAGAGGCAATGCCTTTGTTCATAATGTCCCAACTTGTGGGTATAACAATCTTTCTGCCCCCTTCTTTTGTGTAATTCCATGAGGCTTGTTGGGTCCATTTTAGGTCTACTTCAGTGATGGTCTCTTAGGAGCCTCTGGATCTCTAGTTTTGTAGGTGTTAAGTGTCCTCAGTGTCTATCTCCTTCACCCTTGTACTGATATAAGGTTAACTGAGAAAGCAACACTCTTGATATTTCCCCCATTCTTCTATGGTTTCAGCTGGGGCCCTGATGAAGTGCAGTGAGTCATTTCTCTCCTCAGTTCCCACTTCCATCTGAAAAAGAAGCAGATTTCTCCAGTAGAGAGTGAAGTCATCACAGGTTAAATGGGATAAACATTATTAGTTTAGAGAGAATTTAATGGGTGTAGACCCTCTTATAGGCCAAGATTAATTGGAACTTGATATTGGAAAGCAAATTCATTATATGGATATGATTCTGACTTGTTTCCCAGTTCCAGATATGGGTTCCTTTCCACTGTGTGTATCTGTTAGCTAATCCAAGAGCAGTTGGTTACCCACCATGGCTGTGTGCCACTATTATGCTTGTGTGAGCAGGTTATTTGCTTCTGAGTAGCTTAGACCTCCAGTTTCTTGAGCAGATATTGGCCACTTTCCCCAAGTAGCTCATGTAGCACCTTCCAGCACTAGCTGGGCTACCTATCTGGGGTCTGGCTCTCTTCCAAATTCCAGCTAGGTCTCTCCATGTTCTATACAGACAGCATATGGCATCTTCAGCAGTAGGGTCTTACTATTAACCTCTGGTGGGTAATTAAGTGTTCTGACAGAAGTCTTGTTTTGTGAAACCTTGTAGGTCTCTCTGATCAACAGCTCATTGTGAGTTTTAATTATATGCTGGTACTGGGAATTATAGTCCAGTGCCAAGGGGAAAGAAAGAAGAAAAATAAAAAGAAAGAAAAAAAGAAAGAAAGAAAGAAAGAAAGAAAGAAAGAAAAAAGAAAGAAAGAAAGAAAGAAAGAAAGAAAGAAAGAAAGAAAGAGAGAAAGAAAGAAAGAAAGAAAGAAAGAAAGAAAGAAAGAAAGAAAGAAAGAAGAAAAATTTAGGTTAGGCTTCATTTTACTGTCTCCAGTGTTCTTCAATTCAGGTGTACCCTCTAACATTCTATTGAGGGTTCAAACTTTTAGTCTGTCTTCAAGTATATATGATTCTATTGTACCAGTTCCATTTGGATTCAGTTTTGTGCCCCTGCACCCTTACCCTCCCCTCAAGCACTACCCTCCCTTATTGTCCAGGCCTCAAGATGTCTATTAGATATGTCAGCATCTGGGCTGATCCAAGTTAGGAGCCATAAATGAGTGAGACCATGCGACAATTGTAAACAATTGTAATCATTCATTTGTGCTTGCTTATTAATGCTAGATCATTTACAATACAGAGGCAAAGACAGACATTACTTGCTACTTATAACTTTTCACTTATGGAATACCTACAATCCCAGTATGTGGGATGCTGAGGTAGAAGGATCACTGTCCGAGGATATCCTGAGATACCGAGTGAGTTCTGTGCCAGCCAGGGAAACAGAATGAAACCTTACTTCATATAAAGAAAAGAGAGTGAGAGGAGAGAGCTAGAGTGAGAGAGACAGAGATGGAGGGAGGGATTAAGGAATGAAGGAAGGAAAGAAAAACAGAAAGTAGGAAGAAAGAAGAATAGAAAGAAAACAAGAAAGAACTCCTAGATCTCATTCCACATCTACTGAATCAGAATAAGCATTTGATTAAGGGCACAGAATACAGATCACCTAAACTAAAGCAATTTAGTGCATGTTCTGTGTTCTATCATAGGAATAGTACTTGCACAGACACTCTGAGGAAGCAGACTTGTCAGCCTAAATGTGACAACAGTCACACTTACCATTCTCCTGAGAGTGCCAGGTGCACTTGTTACCTAAATACAATGGAAAGAAACTTGGTAAAAATAATGAGTTACTTTATATACATCTATGAGGTTAAAAACAAGAAAAAAAGAAGAAGAAGAGAGAAAAGAAAAAGAAAAAAAACAACTTGTTGAAAACTATCACTTGGAAAAAGTTCTATAAGCTGTTGAGAAGAATGTGTATTCATTAGAATTATGGTAAAATATTCTGTTGATGTCTGTTAAGTCCATTTGATCTATGATGTTGTTTTTGACTAGCATTCTACAAGATATAACCACCAAATTAAAGAGGAGAAAGAACCATCTGTAAAGAAACTAGAAAAAGCTTAACTTTACAACCATGGACTCTGGCTGGTAAACCCAAACCCCAAGCCCCAGAATTGGTTATCCCCCACAGTGAGCTGTTGGTCAGGGAGATATATAAGGTCCCCCAAATAATTTAAACCATTGCCAAAACACTTGGTTAACTGCCTGAAATAAAAGGTAAGACCCTATTGCTGAAGACATTACAGGCTATGGTCACAGGATATCAGAATACCATGCTGGAACAAAAAAAAAAAAAAAAAAAAAAAAAAAAAAGGTAAGACCCCTTGCCAGCTCTATGGTTCAGGATAAGCCCCATGCTGGAACTGCCAGAAGACAATGGTTCAGCCCCAAGTTGCCAGAAGAAAATAATGCCAGGGGACCCTGCATACTACAAAATCAACAGGCCAGACAAGAAGTACACACTTGTTCATTAGTGGTATGTAGCCTCTACAAGTAACCAACTGTTCTCTGATTGGACACAAGGTCTGCTCAGTAGGAGGGAATTCATATCTAGTACTGGAGACCAAGTCAGTATCCCATGGTTAGGAAAGAAGAGGCTGTCACACCAAAAATCTCCTAAACAACGTTGCATACTCCTCCACCCCATTTTAACCCAAATTGCCCTCAAGATTGATTAGAGAATCTGTTTTATTTTACAGCTGGCAGAGAAAATGGAGGAGATCCATCAATAAGACAAAAATATAGCCAACTGCCCACTATGAGACTTTCCACCTCTGCCACATATGCCAGGGCCCAGGAGAAATTATAGAGGAAACAAAATCATGAATACTACTCTTACTACTAGCCTGACAACCAGCCCTAGGCTGATGGTTACAGACATGTAGCATAATCAAAACCTAAGAATGCAGAAATCCAGAGACTACAAATAACACTAAATGAGACTGCCAACAGGCCTGCCATGGTTCCGGAATATTGTAGAAGAGGGGTGGGAAAGATTGTAAGAGCCACAGAGCAGGTGGGAATACCCTGAGACTCGGTCCCCTGCTGTTCCATAGGACTGACTGAGGTCTTCATAACTCCACAGTGATTACTATAACCTCACTGAGAAGTGTCCCCAGTGTAATAGAAGTTGGGGTGAGGGGTAACAGTACATAATCTGTTATATATGAAATATTTGTTTAAAAAAACTAGCACTTAAAAGAATTTGAGCAGCTAAATCTAAGCCCCTTAATTACTTCAAACATCATGCTTACTGAAGCTTTTAAAAGGTATTTTGAAAAGCTTAATTGCCTGAAAATAATCAGCATAAGGGGATTAGGTTTCTCAGTAGAACAAGATATCTTGTGCATACCTGTATACATCATAAGAAGGAAGGAATAGAAAAGAATCAAAACCTTATTCCTCTGCAAATCCACAGGTGGTAGGACTCATGATTTTAAAAATAATCTTATATGCATGCTATTTGATCTTCTTATCTACACAGTACTGAGCATGAATGAGACCAACCCTTCTACTTATCCTTTCCTGTACGGAAGCAACATGTCATCCTGATACCATAGTATTGAGTCACACACCCATTGACTTGTGGAAGACATTGGCTACTTGGGGTTGACAATTCTTTAAGACACCTTAAATTCAAGATGAATATGGGTTCATTTTACCCAACCTCATCACTTCTATGTCAATGGAGGTGGTAAATTCTGCTCTATGTACTGCCAAATAATTTCATATTGCAACTTGTAGTGAGCTTTATATGAATCATACCTAGGATTGATAAAAATTCAAATTGAGTTATCTTTTGGATAGTGATTTTGAATAGTCAAGAAGAATAATGGCAAAGATGGATGAAAATTAACAGTGTATAATTAGTTAAGGTGAAAGACATGTTTAGGAGTTTTTTTCTCTATATAAGGTGATTGTGTTTGGATAACACCTGAGATAGTACATGAACTGTAGTATCACTTCCCTCCTTCCCTAGCCAGGAATCTGGTATTGCAGTCCATTCACACTGCTGTGCACAGAACAATTGATGGGGAACTTTTATTTCCTATGCAGGGGAGAACACATTCTTCATGAATACACAGAACTCAAGACAGTTTCACTGAAAACATCTCAAAGAACTTGTAAAGCAATGACAAGAGTTCTCAATATGGAGCCTGTCCTATAGTCAATAGTACAGTAGGTTTTTAATACAGCAGTTTATTTTTCTTCTGCTGATTTAAAAAAAAAATATTTCAACAAATCATTAGTATTAATACTACACTTAGAAAATATGCAGCTTGTTTGAGTCATGGGCCTGTTGTGACCTCAATTCCTATCCTGCCAAAAGAGGGATTGATCTGTACTTGAGACATCCCTAGCTCCATCATTTTCAGATGCTTTAACTGGAATACTTGTTTGAGAGAAAAGGACTAGGAGTTATTTAGCCTCTGTTCCTTAATGTCCCCTTGAAACACTCAACATACACACTAACTGCAGAGTAAATCACTCTATTCCCAGTGACTATGTCCTTGGAATAGCCTGAAAACCTAGAAGGTCATATGTCCTCATCAGATGAAATGCCAGCAGATATATGAGCACAAAACTTAATAAAGACAATTATGCATGATTTTGTTAAGTTTAAAGTTTTAGGTGGAATTTGAACTTATGGTGATTTACCAACCTAGTTCCTCAAAAAAAGTATTTGAAAAGCTGTTAAGTTATGGATGTGTTCCAAGTATCCATCCTCAAATGAACCTTAATGAGGAGCAGATTTGTTGTAAATGAAAGTGAAAAAAAAAAGGAGCATAATTTTTCAAGACATTTCAATGAAAACTCCTGGAGACAATTGATATTTTGTGTTTTCTTGGAGTTTCAAACACATTAGCAGCATATCATAGGATTTGAGAAGTCCCAAATCACCATTAGCTGTGTTTTATTAGCATTTCCCAATGAGCATTTAGAAAACCACTTGGGGAGTTGCTAGTCCCACAGTGAAGAAGCACCAGTTCCCTAGGGAGAGCTTTGAGGAGTAACAGAGAACAGGAGGAGTCTTGGCCTCTTCAAGAAGCTCATTGCCCAGGTTACCATTCCACTCTTCAGTTGAAGACCTTCTCATCCCTGTGCTGTGTGCCCGTGTACAAAGCAAGCTAACCCCAATGGAAACCAGAATGTCTGTGAATTGTATACATAATCTAAAAATTCTTAGTTCAAAAAGTTAAGGGATCTTTAGGTTAACTTTGTTATCCACAATTGGATTTCATATAATTAACTAGTTTATCTATTTTGTAATAGCAGGTACCCAGTGAACAAACAGTATTGGCACTATAATAGCTGGCACAGTCATAGATAGCAATGAGAGAATGAATGAATGTCATTAGCTCCTTAAACCTGAGATAATTTCAACTCCAATTTTGAGTTTCTCAAAGTTGTGTAAGACTATACGATTTACAATTTGGACCACCTTGTGAAGATTTGGGAATGATTATCATTTTGAAAACTGGAGGCCTCAAGGACAAGGGAAAGATCTTTGGTCAATGGAAAGAAAACATACAAATATAGAGGAGGGTTTTATTTTCCTAAAAGCACACAGTGCCTACAGTTTTTTAGAAGAGGGATTTAAACTGTGTATAAATATATTGGTAAGTGAAGTGGGATCCCACCAGTACTTTTTAACCTATAATAAAGAAGGCTGGAGCTGGATTGATGGCTTAGTGGTTAAGGCACCTGCCTGCTAAGCCTAAGAACGCTGGTTCCAATCTCCAGATCCCACATTTAACCAGATGCAAAAGTGACACAAGAGTGCAATGCTGCACTTGCCCACAAGGGGGCACAAGAATCTGGAGTTCTTTCACAGCAGCTGAGAGGCTGCTGGTGCACACATTCTGTCTCTCTACCTCCCCCCCATCTCTCTGTGTCTCTCTCCAAAAAAAAGAAAGAAAGAAAGAAAGAAAGAAAGAAAGAAAGAAAGAAAGAAAGAAAGAAAAAAAGAAGGTTGAACACACACAAAAAAACAAAAAACAAAGCAAGTTTAAGTATTTGAATATTAAATCTTCATTGTATGAATAAGATATTATAGGATTGAACAAAAATTATGCTTTATATTGGCTCCTCCTGAATCTCTGACTCTTATTTACAATTCATTACTTCTATGAAAGCATAAAAGAAACAATTCTTAAAACCTTGAAAAATTAGGGGATTGCTTATTTGTATGTGTAAAATGATTTTTTTGGAAGGATTTAGTTTTACAGTCATAAAAATCATATCTCAATGGCCACAATATCTATACAATGTGAGTTTTCATCTACTCAAATGCAAAACCATGTGACAGAAATTGGAATTCACTGTTCAGCTGGGACAACAGCAGCCCTCAGATACACATGCTTAAATACCTAGTACAGTGGTATTTGTTTCTCTTCTTTTATTATTTTTAAATATGAATACTTTTGAATTTATCTTGAAATAACCAAAAGAAAATGTATGTGTGAGTAGTTGGAGTTAGGGGCCATTTTCTTAGTTTCTTGTTATTCACTGAAAATAGAGCCAGTTCTAGGTAGAGATATTTGACATTTGTTTTTCCAGCAATTCAGGAAGGAATGATAAACTCTTAAGCCTATTTCCCTTGTAAATATGTATAATTCTGTGTTAAATTTCACTTGAACTTTTCAATGTGGTACACATACATTGTATTATCAACTTCACACTTACCACTGGGTCCCTTCCTCACAGTACCCTAAATCAACCAGGTTACATTTCCATGTGGCACCAAAATTCCCCATTAAAATTTCATTTGCTTATTTTCCCTGGAATTATTTTTTTTTTCCTGTGTAGATATATTTATTCTTTGCCACTTTCACAGTGCAGATCTCTATAGTGAGGACAATGACAGGTAATAGCCACTTCCCCAAAAAATCCATGTAACAGGGACTGAAGGAAGATGTGCAAGTGTTCTGTTACTATTACTGACTTTTGAGCTTGTAGTGATGAGATTATAGCTTCAACCCAAGTCCTCATCCACATATACATTGAAAAACATAGATGTGAATGGTCAAATAATTAAAGATTTATCTTAAGAAAGAATATATGAGGAGAAAGTTAAAGCTCACAAGTTGAGTATCTGGGAGGTGTCCTCAACAGGTGGCTTCTTTATAACCTTAGAAATGTAAATTAAAAGAAATTTACTTGGGATGTGTCTCATAGTCAGGTTTTGGTAAGTGCTGGATATCTTGATGAGTTGGTAGGCATGCAGAGTGTGCAGACTTTGAAGGATTTCACCAACTGGAAGGGGATGGAAATGCAGGTTAGGGGGAAGTCCACAAAAGGGTTTCAAGGTGAAAGTCCAGAACATGGCTGAGCAGACATTTCCTAGCCTGGTCAGAATAAATTTGTACCTACATTTAACTTGGACCTCTAACTCTGATTGGCTACCTATTAAAAAAAAACTATTTTGCACATATTTCTATCATTATAATATAAGGATCATAGCATTCCACAAAAGAATATCTGAAATCAGTTCAATGATACAAAAAAAAGCTCACTTATCACTCCCATATTCTCTAGAAGGGTCTAGAAGGCATTTCTGAAGAAGAGTCCAGAGTGTTTTTGTGGGGCTTGGGTAGCTCAGGTTCATGTGTTTGACTTAGCCCTTAGATTTTAGGAGACAGACTCATACCAGAAAATAAATTCTAATTATTAACTGTGTAGGAAATTTTGGTATCACTAGAATCTCAAATTTACCTCTTCATGAAATGTCTATCCTAATGAAATAGCAGTGTCTTTGAACATCTAATTGAGTGCAAAGTAGTGATTAGTGTAACAATAATTTAATGTTTGAAAGGCACACTTAGGAGTTCTTTCAGCTATTTTTGTCAAGTTGAATTTTTAATTATAAGATTCATCTTCCCTAGAAAAATATATTGAATATTAAAGTGCAAAAGTATTTTAAGCTTGGGACTGGTTTTTTTTTTTTCACTTGTTATTGTCAAATAAATATAAACTTTTTAAGAGATGCCAGAAGAGTGAAATGACTTTCCTATATTCTGTATTCACTAACTTTAAATATTTTCCTCTCTTGCTGCTATCACTACCATTCTCTGTACACATCTATAGTTTCTTTGAGGAATACTTTGTAGACATATGTCCCTGTAGCCCAAAATACTTTTGTAAGCCCCAAATGAAGTCATTCTTTCAAAAAAATCATTGAATTTAACATCAGTAAAATGCTATTATTTAATACAAAATCCTCTAACAATTGTCCTTAATCATCCCATTAAATCTTTGTGACACTTTCCCTTAAAACCCAAAAATTAATGATTAATTGTATGTTGCATTTATCTGCTCTGGTTCCTTTTTGTGTTACTATCCCTTCATGTTGGGGATAGAACATAAGAACACACTTCCAACTCATTCACTCAGGTTGCTAATCTGCCTTTGACATTAGAGGGAAAGCTAGGAAGCACACCAAGCTGCCAGTCACTAAGTTAACAACAATCAGTCACGGATGTTAGATGGTTCTAAGGGAGAAAGTAGCATATCTCAATATAGGATTATTAATTAACATCCTTGTAACAATCAGACAAGACTATTGATATGGATTACAAATGTAGCTTCCTTAAACAACTGCATAAAACACCTTTGTTTCTTTGACCCTTTGTAGGTATACAATCATGTGCTTTTTATCACTTCATTCCCTAGCTTACTTACTTGATCACTTTCCATACTAACAGGTCACCTATAATCTAATAACAGCAGGGGTGGCTCTTAAGGGACTTTGGTCACATAGCAGTTTCTTTCCTTTCAAAGTATGGTTATGCTAGAAAAATGCTAACCTTTAGAATCAAGCTGAATGTTAATTTTGACTTGAACTCTCACAAGTCTCATGCCTCTGGCTGATAATCAAACCATTCTCATAGTAACCATTCAGCAGATAATGATGGCTACTGATAATCAGGAAGCAAAAAGGTTTTCTTGAATTCCATGACTCTGGAGCCCAATAATCTCTTTTCAGATCTTTATACTCATTGACCTTGGTGTTAAAACACATTTCTCCATCTCCCTAAGTGACAATTTAGGCACCTATAAAATTAATAATGATAACTTCCCATGTGTATTATTCTAGCAAATGAAATGATGCTACCTCAGCAAGGTTGCTAGGATATAACAAATGCCTAGAGCTCATTTCTTATCTACTTAATACAAATATCCATCTAACAACAAAAAATATTTGAACAAAAATAATAGCTTCTTATACATACTAGGTCTTCCTAGGGAGGCCAACGTTATAAGTTATTTGCAAGTACTCTTTCTTAGCCTTCCTTTGACTTGCTAGGCAAATCTCAGCTAAAGTTCATCAGAATTGTGATCATATACCTGTTCTTTTCATTCTTTTATCTTATTAAACATTGTATTCAGATAAAGGTTAAGATTTACTATAAAAAAAAAAGAATAGTTAGAGAAGAATGTGTGGCTAAAATTTGTCTGAAAATTAGAGTTAGAAGAGCAAATGCATGTAACAGTTAAATTAAATGAACTTCACTGCCTTTCACCCAGGCCACCAGTCATCACAGTTAATCTTTACACTAACAGAGGCAGCAGGACTAAGGGAACAGCAAGCAGAAGAGGTGGGTCTCTAGCGCACTTCAGGTCCCACAGTGATGCTGGTCACCCATCACTGATTCAGAGGCTCAGCCCTATGACTCAATGGGGAGGATTAGGACACTGAAAAGCACCTGGCCTAGCATTTATGTCCACTGTGCAGTGAGTTGTCATTCATGGAATCACATGTGTCAGAACAGGAAAGGAACTTGGTGTTTGTCTAGCCCAATAACTTAATTTTCCAGAGTCATGGAGAAAACAAGCCACAAGTGAAAGGTCTCCAAACGATCACAGCAGATCACTAGCTTAAGACCTTTTGAGCTCTGTACCACCTACTCTGACCCATGTGGCACTGTATACATGTCAGAAATATTTGATTAAATATACAATGTCCACTGATGCATACAACTCACATGGATTTTATTTTTACATTTGATTTATTTGTCTGAGGAGAAAATTAGAAAATGCCCACTTTTCAGTTTTATTTTTATGTATTTTATATATTAGGATTTGCTAATTTTGCCTAAAAAACACTTAAAATAGGTTGTGTTCACCAATAAAATAATTCACATTCTTTTCAGTCATTTCCAAAGAAGTCTTGATAATGTAATTCAAAAAATAAAAACCCATTAAATTTAATGGTTGGTGAAGAGGAAAAATACAGTGGGAAAAATATTATGGACTGTGTGAATGCTTCAGGGAAAGTCACTGGAGCTTTTCAAATTGGAAGCATATTTTTTTATATCTCCTCTCTTCTGTTTAAGTCGAGATCTCTCAGATAAGTCTGTTATATTCACATTGACTGTTCCTGGCAAGAGATTCACAGCCAGTGGTACTACTAAGAAGTAAGCCCTATAAATAAATAATTATGGAGAATCCTTTTACAGTTCTATAGTGCCTTTTTTACAAATGAGGCACAATGAGGCAGCCATCACCTCTCTCCTTAGACATTTACCCTAAGAACAAAAGGTACCCATGCTTCTCTGTACTAAAGGCAACAATTTACACATCACCAGTTTGCCTCTCTGTACTAAAGACTTTTATTTTTATTTTTTTATTATTTTTTTTTTTTTTTGGTTTTTTGAAGTAGGGTCTCACTCTAGCTCAGGCTGACCTGGAATTCACTATGTAGTCTCAGGGTGGCCTCGAACTCACGGCGATCCTCCTACCTCTGCCTCCCAAGTGCTGGGATTAAAGGCATGCGCCACCACACCCGGCACTAAAGACTTTTATACATTACCAGGGCCCAAGTTTATCAACAGTGATCATGGATTTTCTATAATATTCGAAAAACTAGTAAGAAACTCTCTGATGATTTCCAAAGGCAAAGGGATTTCATTTAGGTTCATCTCCCCTAAAGCTCAGTTTCAAGCAAAATAGGTCTTGAAGAAAATATTAGAGCAAAAAAGAAAACTTCCTCAGATTATTTTAATTATTTGTTTAGGTGTATATGTATGTTTGTGTATACATGAGTTTGCTTGGCACAGTGCACATATGGAGGTCAAGGACAGACAACTTTTAGGTGCTGGTTCTCTACTTCTACCTTATTTGAGACAGGGTCTCTCTTGTTTTTGTTTGTTTGTTTTTGCCACTGTGAAGGATAGGCTAGCTAACCACAGCTTCTTGATTCTCCTGACTACCTCTGATTGCCTTAGGAGCACTGGGACAACAGACACACAGGCACTTTGCATCTGATTTGCATAGGATCTGGGAATGGCACGTGGGTCAGCCAGCTTGAAGAGCATCTTTTAGCACTGAAACATCTCCCCAGCTCCTAGAATTAAAATTTAACTTAATTTTTCTACACGAAATTATAACTTCTAGAAATCAGTGTAGCGTTTGTAAAAATAGGGAATAAAAGTATAAGGAGGTTTTTAAAGCGCCCATACTAAAACAAGAGGAAGAAATGCATTCAGTTTTAATGTGATGAGACTGGTGCTGTCCCTTTGTGACTCAGATAACCTTAATTCTGAAGTGCCTACTCTTTTCTCTATCCCTCTTCTAGTCCTTTTCTTTTTACATGTTCTTTAGAAGATGCCCCGAATTTCCCACCTGGATTTTTTTCTCAGCTATAAATCTTTTTCTTGGTATGATAACAAATATTGACAATTTTACAGGATCTAGAATCACCTAGCAAACAAACTTCTTGCATGACTATGACCCAGTTGCTAGATTGGATTACTTGAAGCAGGGAGGCCAACCTTAAATCTGAGGGCACCATTTCTTGAGCTAGGATTCCAGACTGAATCACAAGGAGAAACATCCTGAGCACCAGTTTTCACTTCTCTCTACTTCCCAACTCTCGGTAAAAAGTGACGAGCTGCCTTGTGCTTCAGCCACTGTGCCTTCTCCTCCATTATGGAGTGAACCCTCAAACTATGATATATTTTCTGTTTAAGTTATTTTTGTCAGGCAACTTGTTTTAGTAATGTGAGAAGTTACTAAGATGCTAGCTTTATTTACAGGCCGAACTTAGAAATGACAAAAGGTAAGATGTGAAAGCAGGTTTGGAGAGAGGGCTCAGTCCTTAAGGGAACTTGCTTAGCCTGCCCTACTGGGTTCTATTTCCCAGTCTCCATGTGAAGCTTGATGCACAAGGTAGTGTACACATATGGAGTTCATTTGCAATGGCAAGAGGCCCTGGCTGATTCTTGATTCATATTACACGCACTCCTCGCACTCCTCTCTCTCTCTCTCTCTCTCTCTCTCTCTCTCTCTCTCTCTT
The DNA here is from genome assembly GCA_036365145.1 of Orientallactaga sibirica. Taxonomy (NCBI): domain Eukaryota; kingdom Metazoa; phylum Chordata; class Mammalia; order Rodentia; family Dipodidae; genus Orientallactaga; species Orientallactaga sibirica. Next base: position 62,408,202 of record JAEOAD010000001.1, read on the forward strand.
AAATAAAAAAAATGTTTTAAATGATGGGAAAATATATTTTTATTTAATATTCTCAGATCCTTTACAGAGCCTAAATCTTTTCAGGAATACAAAAAAAAAAAAAAAAGACATAGAAAATCTAAATCGAACTGAATGATCTTTTGCAACTATCTGTTGATACATTCACAAAATACTTCATAGTAAAATACCTACATTGGATTTGCCCTAAGTCTAACTTTTCCATTGGCTTTTGCCAACCCTCTAAATCTTAGGATAATGGAAAAGTGTAGACATGAATGACCAGGAATAAGAAGTCAGGAAGAGACCTGTTTTAACAGAGAGCCATAGTGACCATTAAATAAACACCATTGGATACTGAAAAACGAAAGAGTTTGTTGTGGCAATAAAGACATGTCTCACAGAGCCAGTGCTTTCTCCATTACAGATGGTGATGCTGTGCTGGGTAAATGATTGCAGTTTTTCCTTCTCTGATAAGAGAAATGAGGATTTAGTAGATAAAACTTTAAGAATGTTACAAGGAATGTAAGTATTTAATTGATCTAAACAACTTGTCTTAGCAGATAAATCAGTCCATAGCAATGATGCATAAAAGAGCAACTCAGTCATTACATGGTGCTAGCAAAATTGCTGTTTTTTATAAGACACATTTGCACACCTCATTATATTTGAATATGTATGGGTTTTTGTTGTTCTGGGAATTGAAGTCAGAGCCTCCAGCATGCTAGGAAAGAACTCTAGCACTGAGTTATATACCAACCCCTGCTTTCCAGCCACTTCAACTCCAGTAAGGCTGTGAACTCACTCAGCAGCCCAGATACGCCTTGAATTTAAAACTCTCCTGCCTGATCTCTTCCTGAGTAGCTGGGATTACAAACCATACCAACCAGGCAAGGGAATACACTTAAGTTTTAAAACATGCCATGTTGAGTCGGAACGGTTTTGTTTCTTTCCACTGGAAATATAAGAATGATTAACATCTAAGAGACATAGTGACTTGTGTAAGTTCACATAGGAATAGAGTGACAGGACAAAGAGTATGCTACAATCTGACTGCATTCCCCAAGACTGCTGCACAGTGTCCTCCCATCTCTCACTGTGAAGTCAGAGTGTGCCAGAACCATGCCCAGCAAAGAACAGGAGTTTGATGCCAGCATTGAGAGGAAATGGAGGCTTCCAGACAGGAAGAAAGAAGGCTTACTTAAGAACAGAAGGTGACATTTCAAAGGAGTGCTGCACGGGAGAGAGATGCAGGACATGTTGCTCAGGTTGTGAAATGAAGGCTCTGTCCCACCATCCCAAAGAAATACTCTCCATTCATATGCTCTACCTTGTATCCAGACATCCATGGTCTCACCTCCTAGTGCTGACTGGTTCCTTTCCCTTTTAGTACTATGGGAACACCAGGTTCCCTCTTTCTGCAAGAGCTTGAAAATTACATCTTAAATCCCTTTCACTCGAGGAATAATGGCATCACAGAAAAACATACATTGTGAGTGAGCTGGAATTCTGCACAGATTTCTGAATCATATACCGAAAGTAATGATCATAATGGTTTATCCAAAGAGTCTCCCGCACCCCCAGACAAAATGTATGGCTCTGAACAGTCTGTATGTAAAAGCTGAAGTCCAGGCAAATCAGGGAAGCTTTGTAAGTCCCAGATGTTGAAAAGCATGCTCCTACCTGCCCCAGCAGAAAGGCCTAGGGACAAATGTGTTTTGCTACAACCTGAGTGTGAAATAATTTCCTGTTTCCAAAAGCATCAAAAAATATGTACTGTCTTTATCACTGTGAAGTTCTATAGGCTGTCACTAATCCCATGACCTGATACCACAACAGCAGGCAGTAAATGTGTGTTATTAAGGGATTACAGGTTGTTTCCTGCAAAGTTACACCATCACTTTTGTTTTTTCTAATCATTCTGAGTCATGTTTTAGAGGAACACAAGAAAAAGAAAAAGGACAAAAAAAAAAAAAAAAAAAACCCTAGGCAGGATTTTCCTGCACATGGATGATAAAGTTTAAAGAAGTAGAGTTTTTATGGAGCTTTTGTAACTGCCATCTGAACATCCCCTGATCTACACACTCTTTAGTAAGAAACAAAATATAGAGAGCTGTGACATGATTGGAAGGAGGCACCAAATACATGTCTATAAATCACTTTATTTCAATTAATTTTCTCAGGAGTCTTTTATTGTGAAAGGTTGTTTGTCATAGATGTAAGTAGGATGGCAGAATAATATGACCATAAAGTCAAATACCTCCCACTAGAATCATAAGTTTAGGAATGTGGATATATTTAATATGCATTGAGCATAGACCCGTCATTCTGCAGCTATGTAGGCTCATAGAGGTAAGGATGGCTGCTGTCACTCTGCTAGTGAGAAGCAGTATTATGACTAGGGTCCAAGATTACTGCCTGACATTTCCTGTTCTCACACATAAAATATTGCAACTTTAGGTGAGAAGAGAGCTAGGTAATTTTGATGCACATTTTGTTAGTTATTATGGTTTGAATGTGAAGTTATGGCTTCCATAGACTTAGGTGTTTTATTAAGCTTGTATCTTGGGTCTTGAGTAGACTGCCTGGAGGAGGTCTCACTGGAGGCAGATCCTGGAATCCAGCCCAAAGGTGAGGAGAGTAGTGTGAGCTCGGGCAGAGGTCCTGCTTCCTGCTGGTCTATGCTTGCTTTTTTGTGGTTGCTGACTGGTGGTGGTGTCTCCCTCTGCTTGGATTTATGAATAGAATCCAGCTTCTTTCACCATGGATGGAACTCCCCCTAGATCTGTACACTTGAGATAAGTATCTTCCTACCATAAACCTATGCCTGGTTTGGATATTCATCCCAGCGTCAAGGAACTGTCTACTACAGTCTTCATCTTGTTGTGTCTATAGCGTGTGTTTGAAGAGCCAACTTATATGGTTTAGTAACACCAAAGCCCTCTTCTAACTTCAGGGATAGACATATAATCCAAGTCTGGCAATCAGAATTCTTACTTTCCTGAATGGAAGGCTTAGTATAGCGTTAGGCAATGGGCCCGAACAACTGGTCAACACATTACCTAAGACAGTGACCAGGACAATAAAGAATACTGGCATCTAGCATCATCAATGAGACTTCAGAGAAATAATTACTATACAGCTTTGCTTTTTATACCCTGTTTTCTTCTGAACGTTTCATGACCCCTTCCCTATCCATGAACTTTATATTCATGAATTCAACCAGCTAAATATAAGAAGATCTCAAAAAAAAAATCAACACCAAACATGTACAGATTTTTTTCTTGTCATCATTACCTAAACAGAACAGCACATCACATAGCATTTATATTGAATTAGGTACTGCAAGTAATTGAGATATTTTTAGATTATAAAACAGAACACATACATAGTCTATACCAATATAATGACAATTTATATTGTACAAATTTAATGAACCACAGATAAAACATTATGTAAGAGGATCATCATCTCACTGCATCAGAACTATTATCTACTAATTTCCCTCTCAGTGAATGAAAAGCTCTTTTCAACTGTAAAAACTTCAGTGTTTTGAATGTGGAGCACCATAAACCTGACTATTCAAGTTGAAAACAATTTGCCCTATTCCAACTGCAGTGTATGTCATTCAAAAGCTGAAGAGCTCATAGAGATAAGTCTATTCTTTTCTTCTATTTTTTCTCTTTGTTCAACTTATGCATGTATCCTCTTCCCTTACGCAGAGCATACTTAGGACTTTAGGATGAAACATAAGGTGGAAGCAATGTGGGGATGAAAGTGAACATGGGATCTAGGGTCAGGAGGTCTGGTAGTCTTGGGGTCTGGCCTTGTATAGTTGAATTTAAATAATGAATATTTTTTACTCTCTCTAGATATGCTCTCTAGATACTCCCATTGCTGTTTTTTTTTTTTTTTTTGCCATGGAATACACTCAATCATAAGAGCAATCTTTTGTTATTCTAGACATTTCTTCTGTCAATCCATGACCCCTCTGAAGGTCAATCGTTCCCTTTGGTAGAATGAATCTGGAAAACTGCCCCCCAAAATATTCCTACTTGTATTTCCTATATACACAATCTATTAATAAGCTAAATTCTGCCTTTCCAAATGTTCATATTTAAGGAAGATCGGGGTTTAGAGATATAGGTGTGTGGTCAACGATGTTATGGTATATATAAGGCTCTGTGCTGATTATCCTGTGCTGAAAATTTCCAGACCTTAAAGATGAAGTTAAAATAAAATCAAGCTGTGTGAGAAGGACTGGCTAATCCACTGAGTAGCAAGCAGGAACAATCAACCATTGGATGACTGTTGACTCCTCTCCCTTCGCAGCTTGCATCGCGCGTTCTCACTTGATGACAACTTACCAACAGAGAGGAGGCTTCCAGCTCAGTTATAGGTTGAATATTCTGTGTCCTATAATAATCATATACACTGTCTTCAGTAATAGCATTTTACCATATTGGTGGCAACCAAGAGCCTTAGCAACAGCTTGCATTTTGGGGAGAATCAAACTCTCTGACCAACAACTCAATGGGAGGAGGTATCCCACCCCTATGGCTTCAGAGAACCACATTATCCACCCCTAAAAGAGTTTTTGCCCAAACTTTCTCTTTTTTTAAATCTTAAGCATATTGTTTTAATTAGCTAACACAGAAATGGGTTACCCTGTAACTTTTTTCATATTGTTTTTAGTTTGGGTTAACCTTCCCCTTTCTACTCCCCTCCTCTATTCCCCTCTCCTAACCCCATTTTAGCATTTGTGCCCCAGTATGCTACACCTCTTCTTACATACCCTCTCTCCTTTATAGTTTACTGGCCTTTGCTGTCTGTTCAATGTATGTGCAAATCTATGAATTTGATATGATAAAGAACGTGTGGCATGTCAAACACTGTCTAAAATATTTATTGGCCATTTGTATTTCCTGTTAGAGGACTCTACCAAGTTCCTTAGTCCACTTTTAATTAGGTTGTTTGCTCTCTTATTTATTTTTTGTGTGTATTCTAGATATTGATCCTATGTCGGATGTAGAGATAGCAAATATTTTCTCCCATTCTACACATTATTTCTTTCCTCAATTAACACTTTGTTTTTGGTGTACAGAAACTTTTTTATTTTCATCTTTCTTCAATGATCAAATTAAACCAAATTGTATTTTTTAATCTCCATGACTTTGTGTATTTTCTATATTTTTCTTGCTGATGATGTTTAATTTTATTTCATTGTAACCCAATAGAATATTTCTATATTTGTTAAGATTTGTTTTATGTCTAATGTATGACCCATTTTAGAGATAGTTCCATGGACTGCCAAGAAGAAAGTATATTCTTCAGTGTTTTGATAAGAATGTTCTGTATAAGAGAGACCTGGCCAGAATCTGGAAGAAGGTCAGTCCCCAGACAGTTAGCGAGTCTAGTACCAGAGGGTGCTACATGAGCAACTGGGGGAAAATGTCTGACATTGGTCCAAACAACTTGCAGTCTAAGATACCCAGCAGGAAACCATCTGACGTAATGCTCATACAAGTGCAGTAGTGGCAAACAGCCATGGGGGGTAACCAACTGTTCTTGATTTGGCTAATAGATCCACTCAGTGGAGTGGAATTCATTGCTGGAACTGGGAAATAAGTCAAAGCCATGTACAAAAAATGAGCTCAGTCTCCAAGATCTAGTGGCCACCAAATGTGGGCTAGAAGAGAGCCAATGCATATAAAGTTCCCTCCAAAACATATATGGTTATCCCTTCTATCTAGTACTAACTTCTCTCTCCGTTGGAGAATTTGCTTTATCTCTTTTCAGGTGGACAATGAACCTGAAGGGAGGATCAGCTAACCACACCTCACCAGCTGAAACCATAGAAAAACGCAGGGGAAGGGCAAGAATACAGCGCTCAAGGCGATCACAACACCAGAAAAAAGCTGAAGGAGATAAATACAGAGAACATCCAACTCCAGTCATTAGCCAGATATCCAGAGACACAGAGGCTCCCAAAACCTCATCAAGGAAGCAGAACTAAAATGACCCCAATGTGGCTCAGGAAACTCGGAAGAGGGGCGGAAAGATTGTTAGAGTCACAAGTTGGGGCATTATGCACAGAGACTGGGGCCTATCCACCAGAACTCTTGAGCAAACTCACAATGCATGATAAACATTCCCCATTGATGAGGGCCCCTTTGAAAGTGGGAGGAAGGGGAGGAGGACAATGGAACTAATACTATGAATGTAAAATCAGAATAATATAAATAAAAAATATATATTGATAAAAAAAAGAATGTTCTGTATATATCTGATCTAGGATGTAATTTTTTATCTTTTTTCTGAGATGAGAGTGGTGAGAATGGAGTATTGAAGTTATCAATTATTATTTTCTGTAGTTATTTCATGCCTATAACATATTTTACATTTATATATGTACATAGTATTTGCTGTATGAAATTGGGTACACCAATATTTGTTTCAAATCTGTTTAGAATTGCAATGTCCTCCTGATGGACTCTTCCCATAAGCAGTATGAAATTATCTTCTTTATCTATTATGCCTTGCTTAGGTTGAAGTTCATTTTACTGGCTATTACAACAGTGACACCTGTTGCATCCTAGGTCCATTTGTCTGGAATAACATTTTCCATCTTAAGTTATCATTTGTCTTATATGAAGTACATTTATTGGAGGTAATAAATGGATAGTTCCTGCTTAGTAGAATGTATGTATTATTTTCTGTGTTTTTTTGAATAATTGTTTCTTATATCTCTCTTGCTTACTTATTATTCAAATGTGGTCTATTGTTTCCTTCATAAATAGGTTTGTCTTTTGCTTCAGTCTGAACTATTCCTTTTAGTATTACTTTAGCTTGTATTTTTATTTTGTATTTTACTTTTTTGCCTTGTATGTGTATGTAATGTGGTATGTGTGTGTGTGGTATATGTGTGTGGCTGTGTTGTATGTGGTATGTGTGCTATATGCACATTTATGTGCTCATGCAGTTCCTCCATGTGCTCACCTGTGGACAAGTATGCTCACCTATGGTTGCCAGAGTAGAACATTGAGTGCTCTGCTCTTTTGAGCTTCTTCCTTTTCTTATTTGAGCTGGAATTGCTTACTTATTCCCAAGTTTGCTCACATTTTTGATGAGCTCCAATGACTCTCTGATCTCTGCTCCCATATACAACTGGGATTATAGATTTGAATAGTCATCCATGTTCATCTGCTTCTGTGGATTTTGCAGCTCAAACTCAAGCAGTTTACACAGGCTTCCTCAGGCCCATGTGCTTGCACAGGAAGTTCTCTTAACCACTGAACCATTTCTCCAGCTCTGGACTGTATATATATATATATATATATATATATATATATATATATATATATATATATATATAGATCCTCTTTTTAGATATAACAGATATATCATAGTCTGGGTTGACTGTTGCAGTTTAGGTCTAAAATACATTGTTCCTAACTCTCCTGGATCTTAAAGATTGTGTTTCAGTAATCTGATATTTTTCTAATGGGCCTTTCTTTTTACATGACTTTGTGTTCTCTCTCTCTCTCTCTCTCTCTCTCTCTCTCTCTCTCTGCTTTTAGTCAACTTTCTTTGCTTTGCATAGTTAGTGGCATGATTATATAAGTGAAGGTTCTTTGATGGTTTTATTTGCTTTGTTTCTAAATGCCTCCTGAATCCTGATTGGCATTTCTTTCCCTAATTTTTGGAAATTTTTTTGCCATATTTTTGTTGAAACATTCTCCATGTTTCAGAGTAGAATAAATTTTTACTCCTTCTTTTCCCATGATCTCCAATTTTGTCATTTCATAGAATGTCTTGAAAGTACCACTTATATCTTATAATCCTTTTTTTTTGTCCTCAAATATTCCCATTCCTCCACCTTGACTTCAAACTCATATATTTTGTCATTTACTTAATGGACTCTATTGGTGAAATTTTTCAGAGTTTTTATTTAACTAAAAATTTCAGTTGTTCAGTTTATTTTCTCTGTAGTATTACAATCTCTATTGAATTCCTCCTTCATAACTTATACACACTGCCTTATTCCATTGAGCTGTTTATATTCCTTTGTGATTTATTCAAGAGTTTGTCTTCTGCAAGCATACTTATTACAATCATTCTTTTGAATTCTATGTTTTGAGATTCATCTAATTCCCTCTCATTGGAGGCCATTACTATGGGATTAATAATTTTGGGAGGAGATAGCTTCCCTGGCTTTTCATTTTTCTTACACTTCTGCATTGGGATTACACATCTGCACTTATTTTGTTGATTGGATAGTTTTTGTTCTCTATCCTATCCTCTCAGCTGAAGTACTTTAAAGGTTAAGTGGGGCTGGGTTATGAGAGAGTTGAGATGCCTTCTTTAGAAGTTATATATTTCAGTCCAGGAGCTCAAGAAGCCTAGTGTAGCCCATTTATTACTCCCAGAGTAGAATATTAATTGTGGAAACAACCATAGCTGCTCAATATGTCCTCTAGGTAAATATTGTATTAGTCAGTCAATAATAGTGGCCCCTATAACTTCAATAACTTAAAGGATAAAAGAACCAGCATAGTATAGTTTATAGCAGGATTTTAGCTACTAAGATTATAAGTAGGAGGTAAATATAATGGGTTAGAATTGGGATTCGTATTAGATTGACTTTGAAAAAATCAGGTTTGGAAAATAGCTGGGAGGGAAAAATTTGGCATACTCTTAGGATCTACAAACTTTATAGATGGCTAAAGCTAGGCAATTTTATCATTAGGAAGTATAAAGAGGACAGGAAAAGAAAGAGACAAAGGGGGAATACAGGTAATAATGAAAGCTAAAGTATATAAAGTGGGCATGGCAGATTAGTAAAGATTACTCAATAACAGACTGATTGAAAACATACAAAACCCTAAAACATAACTCAGCAATCGAGAAATGAAAGCAAGACATTGCGAGATATACATGCAAAAGTGAAGATTAAAAAACAGACAATAAGAGCTGGGCATGGTGGCACACACCTTTAATTCCAATACTCGGGAGGCAGAGGTAGGAGGATCACCATGAGTTCAAGGCCACCCTGAGACTCCATAGTGAATTCCAGGTCAGCCTGAGGTAGAGCGAGATCTACCTTGAAAAACAAAAAAAACAAAACAAAACAAAACAAAAAAACCAAACAGACAATAAAATTAGAATAATAAAAATAACAAAAAATCAATAGCACCAAATGGGGGAAATGTAATAAAAGTACACTAGATTTTTTTTAAAAAAAAAAAAAAAACATAGTTTCTTGTTAGCATTTCTTTCTTAATGATTTATTTTCCTTCTCTGTGCTGTTTTATGTAGCACACAGCACTGAGGGGAGATCCAATATGCAATTCCAGGTCAAACCTTTAGAACCAGGTTGAAGACTGCATTGTCCCAACTGCGTTTAGACCTGATGCCTTTTGTAGTGAGTTTTGATCACAAGTGCACTGAGTTAAGCGGTGTAATTTGTACCTGCTTCCTTGGTTCTCTCTCTGGCTGAGCTCAGTACAGTGTGGGGAAGAGGAAAGTGGGAACTTTTGGCCTCAGTTGTCGCTTCAGTGTTCTATGGTGCCAACGTGTGGGAGAAAAGAGGTCGTGAGTAATTGCCTGATAGTTTCTACAGACCTCAATACTCTGCTTCAATTTGTTTAGTCCCTTGTCTTCACTGTCAACTATGCACCCAGCTGACACATCCTGCAGAGCCAGGGCACATGAAGAGAAAGACTTCCACAATGGTTTTTTTTTTTTTGCCCTTGCCAGACACACTGGTTCAGCCCAATGTGTGCATACAGACATAAGCATGTGTGGGTGTGGGTGTATTATTATTTGCTTAGGTCTCATGATCTTATCTTAAAACAGGCACATTGGACTTGGCTACAGTGGTGGAAGCCAGGCAAAAGTTTTTGTTGGAGTTTACAAGTCTCTCTACAGGTTTTGGTTTGATGGAAGGGGATTTAATGGAGAATGAATAGTCTAAAATAAAATAAATACCCACAATTCTTTCAGCTGTAACCTTATAATGGCCAATATGAGCTAGTCATTTATGCTGTTGTAGGTTAACAAAAAAAAAGTGAATTAATCTTCATTTACTAACAATAGTTTTGCTGCAATTACTTTTATTTGTAAATTTGATATTCCATTCACTGCTCAGGTCTCTTATGCCATGAAAAACTCTCAGTAACTCTTATATAAGAGTCACAGGATTTACACAAATTCACATCTACCTACACATGAAGCTTTTCATACAGTTTCATGGAGTTTCTACATCTCTAAAATCCATATCTGTGTCTTCATATTTAAATTGTTCTCCTATGAAAATTGATCTAAACAGGCTTTATCATAATCATAAATAAAGCAAGCTAAGTCTCTGTATGATTTCACATTTTTAATTGTAAGATGCTATCAGACATCATATGCTATGATTACATACCCAAAACTATGTGAAATAACTTTTTACATAAATTATCTCTTTTATTATTTCAAATTTCCTAAGGAACAGAACATCTTTACTTCTCTTTCAAAGATGAGAAAACATGTTTCAAAGACTGAAACTTGTGACAATGCCCTAGGGCTAATGTTACACTGCTCTTCTCAAGTTTTCTTTTTAATCCTGTGGACTTTGTCTCATAATCATCTTCGCTATCTCCCTCAATTTAACAGTGCAGGTCAGATGTGCTGCCATGAACTCTACATTTCAGAGTGTTCTCATAATTAAATTTCTTTGACTATTGAAGATTGCATCTTAGAAAATGCATGACCTCCATAGTAGATGCTTGAAGCGCAGAGGGACAAGAGCCAGCTCAGAAAAAAAAAAAAAAAAAATGTATTATGTGTATACTCTGACTTGCACAGTCTCAAGAAATATTACAAGCTTCATAACCTTGTCAAGTTATAAAGGGTATAGTTCCCTAAATACTCTATATGCTCAGCTATTCTTAGTACAATATTTTCTCAATCCTTTCATTGTTATAGACATTATATCCTGTATAATAGAAAAAATTATCAAAAGATTTGCAAAAAGAAATATTACTGTGATTCTAATTAGTGTTTAATATTTATTTCTTCTAATTGTGAATACATGGCCTAGGAGATATGTATGTACTTCTGTCACCTCATGGTCACATACGATACATAAGTCTATGAAGAACCTTTCTTATGCCCAACACCTGCTGTCAAAATAACAAGATTCTAGAAATTGCCTGGAGCAATTAGGTATAGACTTCAAATATGTAACAATCTAAATTTGCAATAATCACTACTACAACAAATTCCTAAAAGCCCAAAGATAAAAATTTGTGCACAAATTTAAAAAAATGGCCTTTTCTTTGGTAAGAAAATACACAAAAGTCAAATTTATCTCATAGGAATTTAAGTGATAAAAGAAGCAACAATGTTAGTCTGAACATTTTCATACAAATCATGGCAATTCTCTTGGACTACAAACCTCTGCTATTTAATCTTTCCTTCCTAAGAAAAATGGTTACTGTATTTATTGAGCAATAGGCAGGGCACTAAGGTGTGTGGGTGTGTGTGTACACATGCGTGTGCATGCATGCATGTGTGTGTGCATGTGTGTTGTGCTCAGTGCAATTTCTTTCTTTTTTTTAATTGTTGTTTTTATTGACTTTTATACTTACATACAAAAAAAAACCTCGTGATATTTCCCTTCCCTCCCCCCAGTCCACTTTAGAACTCCAATCTCCATCATATCCCCTCCCTCTCTCCATTAGTCTCTCTTTTAATTTGATGTCATCATCTTTTTCTTCTATTTTGAGGGTTTTGCAAAGGTATTGCTAGCCACTGCAAGGTCATGGATATCAAGGCCAGTTTCTGTCTGGGCAGTTGCATTGTAAGGAGTCGTACCCTTCCTTTGGCTCTTCCATTCTATCCACCCCCTCTTCCGCAATGTTCCCTGAGCCTTGTAGGGTGTGACAGTGGTGTTTCAGTGCTGGGCACTCCTCCATCCCTTCTTCTCAGCACTATGTTGCCTTTTGGGTGATTCAGTACAATTTCTAACCATTCTGGTAATATCATAAGGAAGTGAACAGTATCTACAATGTTATGGAGGAAACAGAAGTTCAACAAATGGAAGTTGTGTCTTCCCAAGTCTAGTAAATATGGAGCTGGCAGAGGAGTGTGGAGAAGGCTTCCTATGATAACCCTTAAAGTAATACATGCATAATATACAGCGATAAAATACATGTACATATACTTTAAAATTACGAACATGCATATGACCTTTTTAAAATCATGACCAAATTATGTGTGCTCAAAACAATCAGAGAACAGAGGAACAGGTGCTAAATGACACCATGTATTCCCTCTACCCTGGTGTGGTTTCACGTCCATCCAGTCCATTCCTTATTTATAAGTGTGTTTGTTAATTCATCCATTTACTAACACTATCCTTACCTGCTTTTGCTCTACTCCTCGTCTGTGGATTGCCCCTTCCCCAGAAAAACTGTATTCCAAAGAATATTTTTGTCAGGCCCCTGGCTAATGAGAACAGGCCCACATTTCCACTCCCAGAATTCAAGTTACTATCAGTTTTAAAACAGGACAGTTGGAGATAATAAGTAAGCACTTTAAAAGGTTTCTGTCACACATTTGATTTGGGATAGAGGGGTTTACATCCTGAAAGACCACTCACACCAATGTGAGAAACTGTATGAAGAAATAGAAGACTTTCATTTTATTACAGTTGAAACTTTAAAGCTGTGAAAGCAGGCTTGCATTCAAATTCTGTTTTGCCCAGTTCTCATTAAGTGATCTTGATCAGGTTGTCTAAGTACAAGATTGTTGTTAGAGTTCCAGAAACCTGGCTTCAAAAGAGAGACATAGAATCAGACTGACTGAAAGTTCCCTTTTGTTGTAATCTCAGGGTGGCCTCAAGCTCACAGCAATCCTCCTACCTCTGCCTCCCAAGTGCTGGGATTAAAGGTGTGCACCACCATGCACTGCTCAGGCTGACCTTTAAGCAAATGGTTTATTAAAGCTGACAAAGTGGCAAGATCTGAAGAGAAACTTTATCCTTCCCAAGACAAGCAGAGTAATGAAGGACCCTTATGAGAGAGTGGGGAGAGGGAGAAGTGTTGTTACATAAAGAAATGGATCCAAGGTCAGCTGACGTCTCTTGACTTGTCTTAGAGGTGTCTGAGACAGGTGTTTGAAAAGTCCCAAGGAAATGCTTGAATAAGAGATGTTTGGAAAAAAATAGTCCTACTTAGTATGTGACCTGTGTATTGTAGCAAAGGTATAGAAATCTTGAAATTCACAGGACAACTTCCAATAAGTAAATATTATCTTTCTCAAATGTTCAATGTGCCAAGACTAATAAACCATGTCTGAAGAGAATAGTTTGGGGAGGATGGTTTTGATCATTATGTGATTATCTTATTAAATCTTAAGTCTTATTCAGTATTTAAGATAAAACAAGGTCTAATTTAGTAGAGTTCTTAGATGAGTGCAAGGCTTACCACCTATGAACAAGTACTTCTAGCCTTAGGATGCTATATAACCTGACACGACAGAGCACCCACTGACAACAGTCGTGAAACAGGGCTGCCTTTACTTACATGATGCTGATTTGCATGGAGAAATTGTAACACACCCTGGAAATTACATGCACATGACTCAGGCTAACCTCCCTTGCACTAACTATATTCCTTTATGTGGCACAAATTATAGAACTTCTCCCAAATGAAGAACCCTCATATCTTTTACATCATTACATTACATGTATTGTTCCAATTATTGCCCAGCTCCCACTTGCCAATTCATGATGGAAGATTCATATTCTCCCTCCCTCTCTCTCTCTCTCTCTTTCTCTCTCTCTCTCTCTCTCTCTATCTCTATCTCTATCTCTTTCTGTCTCTCCCTTCTTCCTCTTTGTCTTATATTTTCTCTCCCCTATGTTGTTTGTCTGACATATATAATGTTTTAATGTTTGGATAGCTTAGTTGATGAAATGGACCAGGAAGAAGGGATGACATAAATCATGAATCAGCTTTCTTTATGACATGAAAAAACAGAGAACTTTAATGGATAATTCAGTAAATAGAACTCTGGTCCAAAGAAAAACAGTGCATCTTCCAGCCAAGGGGTCTGCAAGAACTAGTGTTCAAGGCTTCCTGTGCAGAGAGATTTCAAGTCATCTCACTATTTTGGTATGTGGAAATACATATCTTTAAATGCCTCTCTGTGGCTCTGATTTTGTTTTTCTTGCCTTTGTCTCTTCCTGAGGATTTCAGGGAGTTGAAGGCAGGAGTCAAGATGACAGAAAAGGACAGGGCAGAATGATTTCCTTTTTTGAGATTTGCCATTGGAACAAAAGACTGTAGTAATAATGATACTAAAAATTTATTCGATTCTGCCTGGTACATTATCATTTGATTTAATCATTTCAGCTTTGTACAAGTAAGTTGCACGATAATCAGCTCTACTGTACACAGATGACATTGGCCGGAGATATGGTTGTGGCAGTATGGGAAGCTGTCCAAAGTCCTAGATGTCCTGGCTGATGGGAAATGATATAAAGTATGCACTTCACATTGTCTTGAGAAGTCTTATTTGCAACAGCAGTGTTCTAAGTCAAGGCCAGAGATGGGCACATTGACATAACAGTTAAAACAAGGCAATAATGAAGACACATCCAGCAAGAACGTCTGAGGGAAAAAGCAGTCCCCTCACGACGTATCTTTTTTCATCCTCCAAGCTGAAACAGACCTTTAACCACTTACTTCTGAAGTTAACCCTTTATGCACTGGCTTCTGCCTCCATGTGGTAGAGCTACTCAAACCTGTGGAGATAAAGTACCCAAGAGAAAGACCAAAGGCATCTTATCTCTTTGTCAAAAAAAAAAAAAAAGACATTTACCTAAACCTTCCACTAGATGGCCTTCTGGGATGTGTCCTCTGTGAAACTGCAGAAAGAGTTTGAGGTAATCATTTGTCTGTTGCCCTTGGCCTCTATTTCTGTCCCCTGAAAAGACAGCTTTGTCATGATCTTTTTAAGAGTCCGGTATAGTCCATTGTTCTAAAAACTTGCTTTATGTTAGGCGTCGCCAGTGAGAAGTATTGGGAAAGATCTAAATGCATGAGCTGTTGAAGGAAATAGAGGGCAATCTATGTACAGAATTTTCAGTTCCGTATGACTCCAGGGATATGAAAATCCTCAAATTATTCATTCTCTATAATTAAATGTAAGGGGCCTAGGTTGTTTTTCTACTGTAAATTTCAATGGAGAGTCTGCTATTTCCTTGTTCCCTGTTAATGTTTGTACATAAAGAACCAGTAGGATCCAATCTAACATCATTATTTTATGTGAACAGCTTGTCTTTCCAACACCATTTGTTGCAAAGATGATCTTTTCTCCTTTAAGTGATCTAAAACACTGTTGAAAATCACTTTGTGACACATAGGGGTTAATTCTGGGCCCGGCATTCCTTGTACTGGTCTGTGTATACCTTAATGTCAGTATCTTGGATTTCAGTACTATAGCTGTGTAGTAAGTTTTGAAATCATGAAATCCAACTTCTTTTTGTTTCAACACTATTTAGATTATTTTTGAACCCTTGATTTCCCTCACAAATTTTAGGACAGATTTTTCTATTTCTGCAAAAACAGTTATTGGGCTTGAATTAAGTAAGGAGTACACTGGATTGCATTAAGTAAGACAAACATGCCACTCATTTTACCATTATGTTGTTATTTTAAAATTAAACCCACATATTGTTTGCATTGTTTTTCTATTTTCATATATGGCATTCCAAACACAAAATTCTCCATTTTACTAACCAGGATATGTTCCTTTATTTTCTAAAATTTATAGTATTTGGGAATCTGGAGAGATGGCTTAGCCTGCAAAGCCAAAGAACCTAGGTTCAATTCCTTAGGACCCATATAAGCCAGATGTACAAGGTAGTACAAGTTTGTTTGCAGTGGCTGGAGGCCCTGGTGTACCCATTCTCTCTCTCTCTCTCTTTCTCTCTTCCCTCCTCTCTCTCTCTCTTTCTCTCTATTGAATAAATAAATAAATAAAATTAAATATAAAATTTATTTTATTCTAGATATGAAGCATTGAGAGAGAAGTGGGTCAGTCATCATTCTAGTTGTTTATTAATGAAATCTAATATGGGGTTTGGTTATTGGGAACAGCAACAATCCCTTTAGTTAAAGGACTAAACATAGACCCTGGGGTTACCAGAGCCAGTGATCATGGGGAAGGGACTAACTCGGTCACTTCTAAATGACAAACAGTGCTGCGACTGCTCAGCTGCTCCTCAGCAGGCAGTGGGACTCCTGAAGCCTTGTTGAAAGATGGGAGAATGCCAGCTGTCCCTTCCACTGGGAGGTGCCATAGAGCCTGTAACAAGAAGCATGTCTCTTTTGGCCTCTCCTACCTTCCAAACTACTGCCAGGGCATCCCACTGGGAGAAACTACAAGAGATTCGTTTTTAGAACCATGGGCTATGCAGGGCTCTAGGACTCTTAAAAAATTCCAAAAGCTTTCAAAAGAGTAAAACTGCCAACTGAGGGTGACAGGAAAATGATTACTTCAAACTATTGCTTCTGCAGAGCTTTTGAGAGGAAAACAAACCCAGAAAGCCATCTAGTGGAATGTTTCAGTAAATGTCTTTGGTTGGCTTTTTGTTTGTTTTGATAGACATAGAGATATGCTGTCTTTGCTGTTATTTTAGGGTGGTTTGTTTCCACTGGCAAAAACTAGTTTATAAAGGGTTAATTTCAAAAGTAAATGGTTAAATGTTTCAGCTTGGAGGATGACAAAAGATAAACAGTGAAGGAACTGCTTCTTCGCTCAGATGTTCTTGCTGGAATGTGACTTTGTTATGACCATACATCCTTGGCTGTCATGTCCATGTGCCCATCTCTGGCTGTGACAGGATATTCTGTGACAAGGAAAGGATGTGTTCCAGTTGGGTTATTTTAAAATATACAACTAGAATATTACAGACATTTTTGGAAGTGAAATAAACAATACACGGAGCTTACTGGGAGGAAAAGCTGCTATATAATGATCAATATTAGTGTTATGTCTCTTTTATTTTTATTATTCATTAACCATGTATAATCTCTACTAAGGTGGCTAAGGCTGGTGCAGGAGAGAACAAGACAGTGAAGGAGAAGACAGTATTAATTCATAAATGACATGCAAAATGTGATGAACAAAATGCATACTATTAGAGTTTGAAGCATGAGAACTTAAATTCAATAGCATCAGTATGTAAAGACTTTTTTTAAATGATAAAGTGTAAAGCTAACAAGATGAGTAGGAGGTGACCAGGTTGACACTGTATAGAAGACTGCATCACTTAGCCAGTGGTATGATCACTAGGGTTATTATTTCAAGAAGCTTATTGTTTTCATAATGGGTAAATACATTATCCCACATAGCTGTCAGAGATGTCATGCAGTCTTGAGTCTTTTTGACCTCCCTTATGTGCCAGGCTAGTTATGAATTAGTTTGTCAGCCACTCTGAAAAGGAAACTGATTGTTGCCCTCAGCATTTCCGATTCTCAGAAACCACCACAGTGAAATCCATTGGTTGTCTGGGCCCTCAGGGATAGATCCAGATCCTTTCTTGAGGCTCATGAAGTCAGTGTATCTATGTGATCACTAATAGGTCACAGATATGAAAGACACAGGGAAGAATCACCAGAAGCAGAACCTATTATCCCATAAACTAAGGCCTGCCATATAAAAACCCTCCATGAGAGATGGGTTAGCAGTTAAGACACTTGCCTGCAAAGCTTAAGGACCCAAGTTTGACTCTCCAGACCCCACATAAGCCAGACACAGAAAGTTGAAGCAACTGCAATGTTGCACATGCCCACTAGGAGAGGCAAGCATCTGGAGCTCGATTAAAGCAACTGAGGCCCTGGTGTGATCTCTCTTTCTTTCTCACTCTCATTCTCTAAAAATAAAGATTTTAAAACCTTCCATGAAGGAAATATTCCACGCGATATTTTTCTGAACAAATTGAGAATTTGGTTGCAGACACGTTCACATTACTGGCAGAAATCACCTGACCAAGAGCATCATTGGGGGAAAAAAAAGTTTATTTTGGCTTCCAGACTCAATGGGAAGACCCATGATGGCAGGGGGAAACAATGGCATGAGCAGAGGGTGAACATCACCCCCTCCATCAGCTGGGAACCCAGCATTCAGACCACCTAATTTTATGGGGGATAACTGAATCAAACCACCACATTCTGCCCTGGCCCCCATAAACTGATAGCCATCCATGATGCAAAATATTATGCATTCGGTCTGTGGTGATTTGATTCTGTCATCCCCCATAAACTTAGCTATTCTGAATGCCAGTCTCCCCAGCTGATGGCAATTGGAAATTAAAGCAGCCTGGAGGTGGTATATTGTTGGGGGCAGGCTTATGGGTGCTATAGCCAGCTCCCCCTTGCTAGTGTTTGGCACACTCTCCTGTTGCTATTGTCAAATTTATGTTGGCCAGGGGGTAATGACTGCCTCTATTCATGCCATCATTTTCCCCTGCCATCATTGAGCATCCCCTCAAGTCTGTAAGCCAAAATAAACCCCTTTTTTCTCAAAAGCTGCTCTTGGTCAGGTGATTTCTGCCAGCAATGCGAACCTGACTGCAACACAATCCAACTTTAAAAGTCCCCATACTTTTTATCAATCCTAATGATGTTCAAACATTCCCATACTCTAAGATCTTTTAACCTATCCATAATACCAAAAAAAATAACAATAATGGCACAGACTAAACATTCACACTGCAGAAGATGTCATGGGCATAGCAAAGAAATATTCAACCAGTTCAAGATTTAAACAGAACAAACATCAACCACTGAAGCTCCAAGTCCAATAACTCTAGTCAGTGACCAATCTCCAAAAATGATAATTCTAACCAGCAACAAATCTGTGGTGTTCAAATTCTGCGCCTCCAGCTGGGCTACTCACAGTCCTGGAAAACTCATCTGGGCTGGCAGCTCTCCTCAGCAACCATCTTGTGTTCCCAGCAGTTCCACTGGGTCTCTATTTCAACCCACAGTCCATCCTCATAGCTCCATCTGGTCTCTATGCAGGCATCCATCAAATCTGCGTCATACTGTCTATGGCCATTTCCAAGACACAAGACTGTGTTGCAACTTCAATGACCCTCTCTTTCCTGTTTTTCTTATATTCCACAATACCAGGTTGGGTGCCAAGTTGTTAATCTGAGGTGGGGGGAATAAAGCAAACTTTGAAGAACAGGACTCTCCTTGTGCATTCAGACCCCTTCAAAAGAGTCTACATTCTTCCTGTTGCCCCAGTGCAGGTCAGCTGGGCCAATCTCAATTGTTATAACCTCTCATATAATTGCAGCTGAATGGGCAGAAGGTTGTGCTCCAAGATTTCATTTCTGTGCCATGTCCGTCTGCTCACAGCAGTCCACTTCTCTGCAATGCAACCCTGCATAAATTCTCAGGACTTGGATATAACAGCAAGCCTCTCACATAAACCGCTTCTAGCCCAGTCCACTCAAAGCTCTTTCTCACCCTCATAAGCCACACCTCACAGTCTATAGGTCTTACTGCATTCAGTTATTTCAACTCTGACCAAAGTAGTCCATCAAACTATACTTACAACACTGCAAGGCATCTCTAAGACCACGGTTTCAAATCCTTCCACATTCCTCTTGAAAATAAGCTCCAAAAGGCCAAATCCACGCAGCCAGGTGTCTAGCAGCAATCCCACTCCTCAGTACCAACTATACTGCTACAGTCAGTTTTGCATTACTGCCAGGAAATACCCGACCAAGAGCAGTTTGTGGCGATAAAGGTTTATTTTGGTTTAAAGACTCAAGGGGAAGCTCCATGATGGCAGGGGGAAAAGATGGCATGAACAGAGGGTGGGCATCACCCCCTGGCCAACATAAGGTGGACAATAGAAAAAGGAGAGTGCAATAAACACTGGCAAGAGGAAACTGGCCATAATACCCATAAACCTGCCCCCACAATACACTGCTTCCAGGAGGCATTAGTTCCCAAATCTTCTTCAGCTGGGAACCTAGCATTCAGAACACCTAAGTTTATGGGGAACACTTGAATCAAACCACTACCACCACAACCTCTGGCCCCCATAAACTGATAACCACACATGATATAAAATGCAATGCATTCATCCATCTTTAAAAGTCCCCACAATTTTTATCAATCCCAATGATCTTCAAATGTCCCCATAATCCAAGGTCTATTAACTGAGCCATAATACCAAAATATATACCAAAAAAAAAAAAAAAAGGCACAGAATAAACGCTCATACTACAAAAGATAGCACTGGGTATAGCAAAGAGATGTTCATCTAATACAAGATTTAAACAGGGCAAACATTAAACTCTGTTGCTCCAAGTCCAACAACTCTAGTCAATGAAAAGTCGCCAAGTCTGGCCTAGCATGGTCACACATGCTTTTAATCCCAGCACTCAGGAGGCAGAGGTAGGAGGATCACTGTGTGTTTAAGGTCACCCTGAGACTACATAGTGAATTCCAGGTCTGCCTAAGCTAGAGTAAGACCCTACCTCAAAAAGCCAAAAAAACAAACAAACAAACAACAACAACAACAACAAAAAGTCTCCAAGTCTGACATTTCTAACCAGCAACAAGTCTCTGGAGTTCCAGTTCCACCCCTCCAGCTAGGCTATTCTCAGTCTTAGAAAACTTCATTCAGCCCAGCAGCTTTCCTAAGAGCCATCTCATGGTCCCAGCATCTCCACACTGGGTCTCTACTACAATCCATGGCTCCAATCTTCACTGCTCCATCTGGTCTCCATGCAGGCATCTGGGAAACATACTTTACATTGCCCATTGCTGTTTCCAAAACACAAGACCGGGCCTGGAGAGATGGATTAGTGGTTAAGTTCTTGCCTATGAAGCCTAAGGATCCTGGTTCGAGGCTCATATTCCTCAGGACCCACATAAGCCAGATGCACAAAGTGGTGCATGCATCTGGAGTTTGTTTACAGTGGCTGGAGGCCCTGGCATACCCATTCTCTCCCTCTCTCTCTCTCTCTCTCTCTCTCTCTCTCTCTCTCTCTGCCTCTTTCCCTCTCTGTCTGTCACTCTCAAATAAATGAATAAATAAACCAAAACACAAAACTGTGTTTTTGGAGACCACTCTGTCTGTCACTCTTTGTGTTCAAATAAATGAATAAAGCCTTTCAAAAAGCCCTTTGATAAAACAGAAAACTGTGTGCCTGTAATCTCAACAGACATTTTTGCAAGTTCAACAACCCTCTCTTTTCTGCATTTCTTATACTCCACAATATTAGGTAGAGTGACAATTTGTTAATCTGGGGGGTGGGGAGCAGACTTTGAAGAACAGGACACTCCTTGAGCACTCAGGTGCCTTCAAAAGAGTCTACATACTTCCTGTTGCTCCCATGCAGCTCAGCTGGCCAAAACCCTCCATGAAGGAAATATTCCACTTGTGATTTTTTTTGAACAAATTAAGGAATTTGGTATGTGGAAAAAAAAAAAACCTTCTACTGTCCCTTAAAGTCCTTTGTACAATTTTACATTCTATGTGTGTGTGAAGAGTGGGTGAGGGCATAATTTGACATTGGCATCTGCCTTCAATAATCTCCTCATTAGCAGAGTGTGGTGGTGCACACCTTTAATTCCAGCACTGGGAAGGCAGAAGTAGGAGGATCACCATGAGTTCAAGGCTACCCTGAGACTACCTAGGGAATTCCAGGTCAGCCTGGGTTGGAGTGAGACCCTACCTCCAAAAACCAAAAAAAAAAAAAAAAAAAAAAAAAATCTCCTCATTGTTCTTTGAGACTGGAGCTCTTGCTGAATCTTGAGCTCACAGATTAAACTAGACTAGCTAGGCTGTGAGTCCTATGCATGGATTCCTCACCTCCTCCTCCTCCCTAGAACCAGGATTGCAAGCGTATGCCACCACACCCAGTATTTTACCATGGGTCATAGGGATCCAAACTCATGTCCTCATGTTTGTGGCACAAACACTTTTACCCACTGAGCCATCCTGAGGCTCCTTGAACTCTTTATTAAACTATAAGGAGAGGTAAGAGGCACTGAGATCTACTCTTTGTTTTATTTATTTTATATTATTATCCTATTTTTGTGTAGTATGAAGATACTAGCAAAAATGAATGACTAGATTTTGTCTTAGCCAATAATATTTTCTTATCTTCAGTGATTTTTTTTTCTACACAAAGCGAGTGGCTTGACTACCAAAGACAAATTAAAATTCAGAACTTATTTCATCCTTCAGAATGAATAAATGCTTCTGTTATATAAGAAAAACTCGTTTTGCCAAATCACTGAAAATAAGCTATATCAATGAGGCCCATGTTGGATTAAATAGAATATTCACAAAAGGTTATCACAGTAATGAAAAATTAGAAATTTTCATTTCCTTTTAATAATGTTGGATTCAGTGTGGAGATGTGCAGAGAAAGTGAGCAAGCTTATCAAAAGCTTAAACATGTTCTTCATATCCCAGTCCATGGCTGAGACCAAAGGCAAGAAACCAGGTGCCAGCTGTGTAATTCAGTATTGTGCAACTGTCTACCCAGCTCATTGTGCCCCAGTGCCCTTCCCTGTAAAATTGGCATCATTCTAGTTTATACACATGCTGAGATTACTATGAAACTGGAACAAGATCAGGTTTCTACAGTAGGTGTGTAAATAAATGTCTCTAATTAAAATCATACCACATTATTAACTGCTTGTAATTGGTGTCTTTGCTCCTCTCCTCCATGGTATACCTCGAGGACAGTGATTCTTAGCTGGGGCGAACCTCGGGTCACAACAGTGGCTAGAGACCATTTGGTAGACATGGAGGAGGATGAGTGTTATGAGCATGTAGTGAGTATTACTAAGAAGCATGGACAAATTTCCCATCATGCTCAGCGTCCTCTGTCAACAAAGACTCACACAGCCCAGTGTCCATAGTGGCAGGCTGAGGAACTGCTGACCAGGCTAGTGGGCCTCTTGTCACCAGGTGTATGTTTTGTATGTACATGATGTTGTCTACATTCTCACCCCTGCCATGCTTGACTGAGAATTTTTGGTGGGGGTAAGTTCAGGGTCATATATACTATAGCCATGCTTGTCATGTCCAATCAAGGAACAAGGGAAGCTTCATAAACAGTTCCTGAAGCATGATGGAAACTGCCCTTCACAGTAAAACATTCACAGTAAAGGTCTGTCTGTCACAAGGGCCTCTGTGGTGAGTGAATACTGTGAAGAAAGCTCAGAACATTTAGAGGTTGGAGAGATTTCTCAGTGGTTAAGGCACTTGCCTGAAAAGCCTCACAACCTGGATTCGATTCCCCAGTACCCACATAAAGCCAGATGCACAAAGTGGTGTATGCATCTGAAGATTGTTTGCAGCAGCTAGAATCCTTGGCCCTCCCATACTCTGTGTGTGTGTGTGTTTCTGTGTATCTGTCTGTCTCTCTGTCTACTTGCAAATAAATAAAGATATTTTAAAAAATAAACTTGGAATATTTAGCTCTAACAGATACAGAGTGTTTGAGTACAATAGTCAGAGATCATGCTCTGGAGAGAGAAAGACTTCATCTTGAATCTGTCCTGAATTTGCCACTCAGCTTTGTCTCTTGAAATTACAGAAGTGCTAATAACAATGCATTTATTCCAGGGATGCTATGAATGGCTTGCAGGGCAGTGTGGGTTGTGTGGTTTCCTGCACTTCCCAACAACCAGGACACTAAGTTCATGAGCAGTTTCATCCACCACTTCCCTGGTCACTGTTTCTATGAACTGTGAGATCAGTGACCTCTTTGTACAGTGCTAAAGGGATCAAATGAAATGATGATTTATTTAGCAAGATTTAATAAATATTCGTGATTATGATTATGAACTTTTCACTTCAGTGGCAAAACCCCTAAGAAATAGTTCTTCATTTTGTCCTTTTCTCTTATCCTATCTATGGCATCCACAATCCTTGATTGTACTAGGAAAAGAAAAAGAAAGAAAGAAAAAAAGGCATGGCATGGTGGGTCATGCCTTTAATCCCAGCAGTTGGCACTTGGGAGGCATTGGTCAGATGATATCTGTGAGTTTGAAGCCAGCATGGAACTACAAAATTAGTTCCACATCAGCCTGGGCTAGCGTGAGAGTGAGACCTTATCATGGAAAAAAAAAAAAAAAAAAAAAAAAAAAAAAAAAACTAACAAACAAAAAAGAATAAAAGCAAAACAAAACCAGAGCCAAAGAGAAGCATTTAAAAATTTTTTTTCACATTCCACATAGTGAGATGAATGAAAGCTTTCTGCAGAAGGAAGCTTGAGCACCGTAGTTCTTGAGGCCCCCTTGGCTGGAAGAGACACTGTTTTCTTATATTTGTGTGTCTGGGCTAGATTTCAGGGTAGTGAATTATCTCAGAAAGATTTTTGCCTTTCATGTGAGTATCTCTGTCCACTTTGTTTGTTATTCATAGATGAAGCTGCCTAATGTAGAAAGGAGATATCTATCTATAAAACATACAACAATGCATGGAAAAGGAAATAGAATGGGAATTTTAGAGCCTATAGTTCCACATATGTAAAACTGTTTGAACATGCATGTGTGAGTGAGAGAGACATAAAGAGAGACAGAGAGAGTTACCTATATTTTTACTGTAAGGGTCAAATCTCCAATTTACAGGATTCTTTCACCCCTGGCAAGAAAATCTCTGAGCTACATTGACTGTTGTGTGGTTAAATACTACATTTAAAGGATGGGGGATAGTTTTTCTCCTAGAAGGACTCTGTGGTCCACTATGGTGTCCAATTGAAGGTGAAAACTGCCTACTGAATCCACTGAAAAATCTCCCCAAATCATGTCCTTCTTACCCATTCTTTCTCTTTTCCCATTTCTCTATCCCCCTACTTATTCCAGGATCCCTCTATCTATACCTGTCTCCCTTTCTCCCACTACTTTCTTCTCTCTCCTCACTTCTTCCTTCATAATTTTGTGGTTCTTTAACAAGTATTATGGAACCACTATAACAACTTCTTGAAGTACTAGAAAAATAATACTGCATGAAATTGATAAAAATATTTGCTCACCTGTTTTTTATACTAAATAAGAAAAAAGCATTAAAATTGCCATATTTAACAATTGAATAACCTACAAAGTATAGTGCCAAATATCTAGCACTGTGAAAAATACTGAAGAAGTTAACTTAAAAGGAACAAAATTCCTTTTGACTCACAGTTTCAGAGGGTTCAGACCATAGCTGTTGCTGGGCTGCACAGTGACTCATTACATCATGGTAAGAGCACATTGTGAGGGAGATCTGTTAAACTTCTGGTGTCTGGGAAGCTATGTGACAACATCATATGTTAATGATTCAATTAGTTCTCCATTGTATTTCCTCCTAAAGGTACCATCCATTCTCCATAATGTCACAGGCTAGTAGACAAGCATTTAGAATTCTAGACTTTGGGAACATTTCAGATCCATATCATAACAAGTATGGAAGAAGGTAAAGACATGAATAAAATCTGTGCAAGGGATATCAGAAGGAAGTAGGTTGATATAATTGGTGTTGTCACAGTTGATAGCCCACTTTATCCATATCGTTAGGGTAAAAATTATGCCCACTTTTGGGAACACTTTGGGAAGGCATTTTTCTAATGATTCAATTAGTTCTCCATTTTATTTCTCTCTAAAGGTGCCATCCATCAAATCCATAAAAATAAAAAAAAGGCTAGTAGAGTGCTCTAAGAAAATACAACCCTAGTAAATGCATTTGCCAAAGAAACATTCTAGACTTTGGTGAACATTGTCAAATAAATAAATAAAAGATCCATAGGAAGGAAAGTATTACTTGAAGGTAATAAAGACTCATTAAAAATTAATTCAGGGCTGGAGAGATGGCTTAGCAGTTAAGGTGTTTGCCTGCAAAGCATAAGGACCCCAGTTTGATTCTCCAGGAACCACATAAGCCAGATGCACAAGGGAGTGGACATGTCTGGAGTTCATTTGTGATGGCTAGAGGCCCTGGCATGCCCATTCTCACTCTCACTATCTCTCTTTCCCTCTATCTTAAATAAGAAAATAGATAAATAAATAAATAATCTTTAAAAAATTAAATCAGCAAAGAATTAGAGCCATAGTCACAAGCCAATATTTTCTACTGTAATTATTCTTTATATAGTAGCTGATCTCCAAATCACTGTAATATTTAAAAATAATTAGAAAATGCATAACACTTGCAAAACACTCATACCATCATTTCAGCAATCTGATAACAGGGCTGGAGGGATGGCTTAGTGGTTAAGGCGCCTGTCTCCTAAGCCTAAGAAGGCCAGTTCCAATCTCCAGTGGTTCCAATCTCCAGGTCCCACATTTAGCCAGATGCAAAGTGATGCAAGGGCACGATGCCGTACTTGACCACTCCTGCTGTGTCAGTCTGTGCGGACTAAGTCCCTGCCTAGGCTTACCAATAAAGAATCCACTTCCATCAAAAAAAAAAAAAAAAATACAACCAACAGTGACAAAGTCATGGAAGAGATTTGTACTTGACATTGGTGAGGAATAACAAGGAGACCCTTGTGACAAGAGCAAAGGGAACCCACAATGTAATAAGAAAAGAAAGCAGTGCAGGCATCTGGAAGAAATCTGAGACCAGTGAGCACAGGAAGCATAGGTCAAACACATTTAGAGGTGAGCATGAAAAGCAGGGACTGAGGGCTGGAGAGATGGCTTAGCGGTTAAGGCGCCTGCCTGCCAAGTTAAGAATGCCTGTTCAATCTCCAGGTTTCACATTAAGCCAGACCCAGGTGACACAAGTGCACAATACCGAGCTTGCCCACAAGGGGGCACATGCGTCTGGAGTCATTCACAGAGACAGAAATGGCCCTGGGGTGCCCATTCTCTCTCTCTGCCTCTTCCTCTCTCTCTCTCTTTCTCTCTCTCTCTCAAAAAAAAAAAAAAAGCAGGGACTGAAAGTAGACATGTTAAGGGCCACCTGTCAGAATTGCTGAATAGGTCTGTAGCCATCATTAGGAATCCATCCAGTGCTTGGGGAATGGTATCATGAACATTAACACTGAAGTGCTTTCTTGACAGGCTCTTCATGAACCTTTCAGGACAAAGGGACATGCTTGCTGCATCCTTGCTCAATTCTTCCCACTGGGTTAGCTCAGACATATGGCCATCCTCCCAATTTCAAGAACCATTGCTCTGGGTTGTAACTAACTACAGAGTTCTAATAATCAATGTGGCTGGCCGTGTGTTGTAGATGATATTCATTCTTCCATCAAATAGTCTCATAGTCTCAACCTACATTTTGGAATTCATCTTTATCCCCACATTACAAGTAATTAATTTGGACTTGATCAAGGTTGCAGAATTCCAATGTAAGCCTGTTTTCACACTTTTAATATTCCAGGTACAATAAAACCAAAGTCATATATTTCTTTATGAAGTTTCTTGAATAGGTATGAGTGGTCTGTCTCCTTTCAGACTGCAAACCTCCCCCAAATCAAGCTCTTGATGTATAAGCCTTTTCAGACATTAACTTTCAATTGCTTTCCTCCAATTGTCACATTATAAAACTACTAGTACTTGGGAATTGGAGTGAGGTAATCTGGGCTTGGTCTCCTTCTTGCTCAGGGGGACTACCCAGGAATTTTCTTTGGAATATAATTTCTTTGACTGTTGAGGTTGTCTAAGGAAAGGACAAGCAGCATGTCAGGAATAGAACAAGAGTAAGAACATCATTAGTACATGAATGAATAACCAAACTCATGTGTTAATAATGGGATGAATCGGTTGGAGAATAAAAGCATTCAAGGGTGGTACCTGCCTTGTTCTTATTCAGAGTCTGAAAAAAAGAGCCAAAGCCCCATAGCTCCTGTCTGTCTAGTCTCTGATTGCTTTGACCACATATTGGCTGGTAATGATAGAAAAGCGATCTGATGTATACGCAGAGTTTTAAATGACATATAGTGTATAGCTCCATATTTTGCTTTAAGAGATGTCATAGGATCTCTTGTACATACTATGCTGTCAGCTTCTGAATTACTAGGCTTGTGACTTTGGAGAAATGTCTTTCTATCCTTGAACTTCTGTGTCCTTCACATTTGTAGATATTGTTTAATCCCTTGTGGTGTTACCAGAAACACTAGAAATTGTATTGAGCAGATAGAGAGTGAGAGAGAAGTGGAGAGTGAGACAGGAGGATGCTAGTGTCATTCCTATTAAAAAAGAAATAAAACATTACAGGACAGTTCCAGTAGGAACTGTTGTGGTTGGCATGAGCAATGTTCAGAATAGCATCTTTTCTTTCACATAAACTTTTCAACCAGTTCTTTAACATCCTGCATCTCTTTGTGTTCACCATGGACATTTAATACATTTATGATTATTTTTTTCAGCATCAGGCCTTTTATATTGTCTTTCAGTGATTGTCATCCATTGTGATTTTTTTAATTAATTAATTAATTTTTTTTTGGAGAGAGACACAGAGAGAGACAGAGAGAGGGGGTAGACAGAGATGGGTGCACCAGCAGTGTCTCAGCTGCTGAGAACAAAATCCAGATGTGTGCGCCCCTTTTGGTCAAGTGCGGCATTGCACCCTTGTGTCACTGCATCTGGCTAAACGTGGGACCTAGAGATTGGAACCAGGGTTCTTAGGCTTAGGAGGCAGGCGCCTTAACCCCTAAGCCATCTCTCCAGCCCCCATTGGCATTTTTATACAGGTTTACTAAATGGTTTTAAGAAATTGTAAACTCTTATTTTGGTGTGAAGATGCTACTCATGAGGATGGTCATTCACAGATTTCACCAGCCCACTTAACCCTAAGATGACAGAAACACATACAGATATTTCAGGTTAATTGTAGCTATTATACATCACAGGAAGCAAAGTACTTAGTGGCGGAAGAAATGATCACTCAGTGAATCCCTAATTGCAATCACTAAAAGAATTCATTTTATGTTTCTTGATAACTGTATCTATCTTGTGGAATATGTCAGCTGTAGTGACAAGAGATCTGACAAGTATGGTATAAAGGATAGCTGAGCTAAATGTGTCAGTGCATCCTGCACAATCCTGAGGGCCTGAAGGGACCTGAATCCACCTGAATTGGATTTCCCTATTATCCATGTAAACACCTGTGTGCCCATGCACATCTGTAACCATAGTTTTGAGAAGAGCAGAATCAGGAAATCACTGGGGTGTGTAAAATGGGAAAGCTCCACAATCAGTGAGAGACTCCATCTGAAGGAAATATATGGATGAGAGATGGGGGGGCAGCACATGAAGTTCTCCTCTGGCCTCTGCACACACAGAGACATGCTTTTATACACAGATGTGTGTACACCACACACATACCACCACAGCACATACAATAAAAGAATAACTGAGTATTAAGGAAATTATACCACTTTGACCTTTCTTCAACATAAAATGCCTTTTTTGTGATATACTTATAAAGTCACAAAGCTGTTCAGATTTCTGGAGGATCTGAAAGGCAGATTGTGTATGCAATGCATTTTTTTGAACTGTTAGATTGATTGTGTATATTCTTCCACTTCTCCTTCAAGGACCTCTAATGCATTGCAGGTGGCATAGCTGTAAGATACAGCAGGCTTAAACATCCACATGTGAATGCCCAGTGCAAAGCCTCTAGAGTTTTCTATGATGGCAGCAGTTCTAGTCTGTCCTGACAAATTCAGGGAGATGCTTAGGAGAGAGGTAAAGGAAGTCTGAGGATGGACAGTGTGACATTGGCTCTGGGGCTTGTCATCACTTTCATTACAGGTCAGCCATGACTGATCATTTTGCATCACAACACTGAACCTGTTTTGTACATGTAAAAAAGGAATGAAAATATCATGTGTCTCTGAATGTATGGTAACATTAAATGAGCTAAGATGAGAAATTTCAAGATATTCTATATCGTCCTTGGCATGTAGTGGCTGCAATTTAGTAATGTTTAGAGCCCTTTACATCCAAAATATAAACTAATATGGAAAGTCATGTTGTTTTGCTTATGATATTAATGAAACTTCTTCAGGATAAGCTTCCTGACTAAAAGAATGTCTTAATAAGTTATTCCCATAGATTGATTTCAGATGTGAGGAAACTGTGGGATTATATCCAAAACCATGCTCAATGGGTTTATATAAATCCAGTAACTAACTCTCAGGTGAGAGATATTGAGAGCCTTACATAGTAGAAAAGAACAAAGGAATGAAAATAAGTCTTACAAATAAGCTACTGCAGCCTAATGTCTCAAAATAATGGTTATTTCATTTTTGTTAAACTTCAAGCATTCAAATAAATCTGTTATATGTTGTTTGAAATATGCAATTGTTCCACAGGCTGGCTGTAGATAAATACTTGCATCTGTCCCTACTCCTTTCCGCTGAGTCAGGATGGGGCATGATTTTCAGTTTCCGTGACATATAAAGCTTCCCTGACCTGCCAGGTCCGTGGCTTTTACATATGGTCTGTTTAGAGTCATACATCTGATGTCCAACAATGAATGATTCTTTTATATCCCATACTTGTAGTATTTCATCACCCTCGCCATACATGTGTTCCTCTGATGCCCTTGCTGTCAGTTACATAGAAAGGGAAATGATGACGTTTTCAGGTTTCCGTAGGAAAAGAAAACACTATGAACGATGCTCAGGCTCTTCTTTGCAAAATATGCCTTCTATGCTTGGGCAATCTCTACCCACCCTGCTCTACACCATGCAGAATGCTAAAAGAGAACCAATCCACACCAGGAGATGAGACATGGGCCTTTGACTGGAAAGTAGAGTATAGGAAATGAAAGTGTTCCTTGGGGAGTGATGGGTACAGTGCCCATTCCACAGACTGAGTGGCATTATCTGCATCTCTTTCCTGTGAAGTCCTCTTCTGAAATATTACCCTTTTTCTGTCACTAAGCAAGCCTTCTTTCTTCCTATCCAAGCTTCCATTCCCTTTCAAATTGACACTGAACTGCTGTTCAGGGCCAGACACAGTTCTGTCACACTCTAACTTCACTAGTATAGTGAAAAATGGGAGGGCTGTCCAGCAGTCTGGAGTAATACAATCAGATTGCAGCATAATAATTGCCCTGTTACTCTATTCTTGTATATTCTTGGGCAAGCCACTACATCACTTAGACCTTAGCCATTCTCATATATCCAGTGAGATAACAAGACCATCTCAGTTCAATGAGGCATGCTATGAAACGAGTATTCCTGGCCTTGTGGGTCTGTCTTGTATTGCCAGCTATTCAGTATATGATCGGACTGTAGTATTGAAAGTTCAAGGTCTGCCTGGGCTGCAAAGTGAGTTCACAGCCAACGGGTGTGGGGAGTGGGGGTGGACAAAACATGATTTGTGTATACAGCTCAGGAATAGAGGGCTAGGATTCAGTAAGCTGCAAGTCTGAGCCTCAGTACCATCACCACCACCACCAAAACACACTTATACACGCACTCACACTCTCTCTCACACACACAGTCTCTCTCTCACACACACTCACACAAACTCAGATATAATTAACGCACAGTTCCCTTACCAAAGGCATCAGTTATATCAGAACAGTGAGTGACTGAGCAGCTAACTTTTTGAATGAGGTACTATGAGCTGCTTTGCTTATGAAATCAGTTGATAGGATCAATTAAATATCTTTATTTATATAATTTTGTCCACTTATCAGATTTTAACTTATAACTCCCGATTTCCCTGTAACAAAGAGCTGGCTCTGTGAATCATGCCCTTTCTACCAGTTAGTCCTTTATGTGGCATCTCGCTGGTATTGATCTCAGTGATGAGCACTCCTCCATAGGTTAGTACAGTATGTTCCTGATCTGCATATTCTTGTAGACCCACAGCCTGGGCAATGATGACTGCAAAGGTTCATATCTGGTGGCTCTGGCTCTCCCTCAGCTTCCAGGCCATGGTATGGGTGTTTACACTTTTCCACCATCCCTAGGTTTACATGGTTGAGAAAGGCCAAAGAAAATGTCAGATTCTTGCTTATGAAATCATGTGGTGGCGCACGCCTTTAATCTCAGCACTCAGGAGGCAGAGGTAGGAGAATCGCTGTGAGTTCAAGGCCACCCTGAGACTACATAGTTAATTCCAGGTCAGCCTGGGCCAGAGTGAGACCCTACCTTGAAAAACCAAAAAGAAAAAAAGAAAATGTCAGATTCAGGGCAAGTCCAACATAGCTATTTTACATATGTTTTGTAGAAGTAATAACCAGTTGCATGTAAAAGAATTGGATATTAGATTATAGAGTTACTGTGTACATTGTATATAAATACCACAAACATGCTAGGCTCTGGGTCTAGATCTGAGAATAGGCAATGAAAATAAGTCTTCAGATCT
This sequence comes from Orientallactaga sibirica, assembly GCA_036365145.1. Classification (NCBI taxonomy): domain Eukaryota; kingdom Metazoa; phylum Chordata; class Mammalia; order Rodentia; family Dipodidae; genus Orientallactaga; species Orientallactaga sibirica. Next base: position 62,440,556 of record JAEOAD010000001.1, read on the forward strand.
CAGTTTGTCATTTCTTAGTACAGCATGTAAAAAAAAGGGAAGTAACAGGATGAGAGCTGTGTTGAGATTAGCTGAGTATACCACAGGACATTAGAAAAAAGCCATCTATTAGACGTCAAGATGCCCGTTAGTGTGGACATGTTCTTAAAGAGATAGCAGAGTGCTGCCACTGTAATAAACTCCTTCCTCCTTCCTCCTTCCCTGTTCAGTAGCTGTGCTTACAAACTCTGCCTGCCTCTATTCCTTATGTCCACAAGTTCTACACTGACTATTCCCTTAGTAATGATTGCACTATAAGACAATTCTTGGCTCTAGGAATTTCTCCTTTATTCTCTGAATTTTTTTTTATCAAGACTTACATTGTTTAAGTGTAGGTGAACTGGACTCTCCTGGGTTGTTAGAGGAAGCACTGACGAAGCGTCAAAAGATCCTCCCCACAGCTCTCCCCAGGGGGTGACTTCCTAGGGATCTTTGGCTAGCAGAAGTCACTATGAAAAGCAGACTTAACTGAGAGATCTGGACTTAAACAAGAAGTGAAGAAAAATGTTTGCAATCTGAAAAAACCCGGTGACTTTTTCATGAACCATTACAAAAGCAAAATCAAGTTGTACTGATCATATTCTAAGAGAGAAGGTGAGGAACCTGGGTGTGGGGTGAAAGCAAGGCAGCGTTCTCCATGAAGCACTACGATGTACTGTGCCTGGGCTATAAAGACACCAGTGTTTCTGCTGTGAAATTCTTTTAGTCTTGCAAGAGGTTACCATTAGGGAAAACTGGGTAAAAAGCTATAGCTTCTTTTTCCAATAATTAGAATTGACACCAGTGGATCTAAAAATGTTTGAAGGTTAAAATACATAATAAAATTCAACCTTTACAAATTTACCATTCAATTAAGGTTCCTCATTATCTCATCAACTAAGCTCAACACTACAGTAGACTTAAAACACACCCACCAAGGTTCAGAAGATGGGGCAGAAAGAAATTAAGAGCCATAAGATGGGAGGGACTATCCAGAGACACCCCCCATGACCCACTGCTGTTCTCACAATTCATAACCCACAAGTCCATCATCAACTAAGTTTGTATGATTTTGCTTTGAGTGCAAAAGCTTTATGATCTTTCCCCAAACTGGTGGTATACAGGTGCATATGTAAAATTAATAGGACATTTGCCATAAACACTTGCAGCTTTCCGACTTCTATTGCTCATATTCATGCTAGAGCATCCTTCCTGCTTCATGTACATGTCTGAGTTACACTCAAAGTCTAGGGCCAAGCTACATGATCACTGTTCCACAAAATCAGGGAAACATCATCTTCCTCCATCCAAACAATTACTGATTGTAATGACTTATGTGCATCTTCTTTTTATTTACATCATTTTCTGCATACTACTCATTTTTTCAAACAGATTTATGCATAGTACAAGAAGGAACTTTCATGTCTATGTAAATTAGAGATAATGTCACCTACTACTAAGTTTAAATAGAGCATAACTTAATATGTTTGCTCTGCCCATAATATTTTGACTTTTTGATGACAAATTTAATGAGATTTTGTTGTTTAGCTAAATTATGTGCATGTTTGTGTAGGCTATCATTTAAACATTTCCCTTTTTAGGAAAATATCCATAAATTCTAATAAAATACATAGAAATAAAACATAAATCTGAGTATTAAATAATTTTCTCCTTCTTAGGCCAATGAGTAAAATATAAAAAAAAAACCCTATGAATTTCATGCATCAGTGGACATTGTATATTTAATCAAATATTCCTGACACATCTACAGTGCCACATGGGTCAAAGGCAGTGGTGCAGAGCTCAGAGTTAGAAATCAAAAGGTCTTAAGCAAACCCCGATCTAATCAGTTGGTGACTTTCCACATGTCTCTTGATTTCTCCATGGCTCTGTAAAATGAAGTTTTTGGGCTAGAAGAACACCAAGTTCCTTTCCCTCTGACACACGTGATTCCATGAATGAAGAATGACTGCATGGTGGCACAAATGATAAGTCATGTACTTTTAAGTGCCCTAATAGTCCCTGTAAATCATAGGGTTTAGCCTCTGAATCAGCAGATGCTGGTAGTACCTTGAATTTATGTGCTGCAATAGACTCAAGGATTCTTGTAACTTGGATTTCCAGCCTTCTGAGTAGAAGAAATATCACTGGGAGAAGATGCTGGGGTCTAGTCCAAAGGTGTGTATAGGGGCAGATCTGATTTCCAGGCTAAAGGTTTGCAGAGTGCTTGAGCTCTATGGGGGTTCCCTGCTGTTTGGCTGTGGTTTGGTTCTTGCTTGTGGTCCTGACTGTGTGGTTGTGTCTCTCTGCTTGGATCTGTACAGAGGGGGCCAGCTTCTTCCACCATCAATGGAACTTATCCTGGATCTGTAAACTTCAAATAAATCCTGTTCCTCCAATAAGCTGTGTCTGGTTTAAAGGTTCATCCTAGCAGCCTGAAGGTGACTAAAATAATGGGTGACCAGCACGATCGTGGGTCCTGAGCTGCACTGTTCACTTAGTCCTGCTGCCTCTGTTAATGTAAAGATTAGCTGTGATAACTGGTGACTAGAGTGAAAGGCAGTGCAGTTCATTTAATTGGGACCAATTCTGCTTTGGTTTTGTATGTATAAAATTCAACCTTTACAAATTTACCAAACTTTTCAAACTTCAACTCTAAGACAACTTTTGGACACACACTCTTCTCTATGCTGTTATTTATCTTACAGTAAATCTTAACTTTTATCTGAATATCATGATTAAAAAGAAAAAGAAGGTGAATGTCTAAGGAGAAAGTTCAGTTAACCAGCACTGGCCATGCAAGCATGGGCACCTGAGATCAGATCTACAGCACCCACATAAATGCTGGTGGTCATGGTGGCCGCCTGCAATCTCAGCACATGGGAGGCAGAGATCAAAGATCTCCAGGGCAAACTGGCTAGCTGGCCTAGCTGAATTGGTAAGCTCTTAATTCAGAGGAGAAACTCTGACTCCATAAAACAAAAAGGAAGGCACTAGGAGTCAACCTCTGGTTTCCATATGCATACACATGTACCTATACTGTCCCCCCACACACATGCTGCAAACCTCCCTACACACATATATGCATCACACAGACACATGTATGAATATCAAAGGTACCCATGCCAACAAAAAAAAGGAAAGAGTATGAAAATAATAGGCACATAATCACCATTCTAGTGGACTCTGACTGAGACAAGTCAGAGGAAGACAGAAAACAGATGCAAGGGAGACTTGGTTTTTAAATAAACTATTCTTTTTGTTGAAATAGTAAAGTCAATATTTTCATTAAGTAGATCGGCCATGTTCATTCAGCACTTGTTATATCCCAAAAAACTTGCTGAGCAAGATTTTTATTTATTTCTTTTATTTATTAGAATAATCCAATGTAGCTAACACTATTAATTTAGTATGTATATATGTATAGTATATATACAATCTATATAATATATAAAACATATTATATATTTAATATATAACCTATATAATATGTATATAATAATTAGTATGTAGTTAACATTGTTAATTCCCTTTCAGATAAATTATTTGTAACCTAGACAGTAAATGTGTCTTCATCTGATAGTCAGTGAGTTCAGAACAGAGATTTTAACCAAGATTGTTGGGCTCCAAAGGTTCATGAGATTATCTTAAAACATTGATTGTTGACTGTTTATCAATAGCCAACATGAACCGCTAATTGATTACTATGAGAAAGATTTAATTAGCCAGAGTTAGGATACTTGTAAAAGCTGGAATCAAAATTAACTATCTGCTTGGCTCCAATGTCAGGACCTTTCTATGAAATTGTGGTAGTTTGAATATATGGCCCCCAATATATCAGTGTTTTATTAGTTTGTAGTTTGCACCTGTAGCCACCTTGCTGGAGGCAGTGTCACTGGGCAGATCTTAGGGTCTCGCCCTAAGGTGTGATGGTGGGTTTGAAATTCCAATCTAAAGATATGCAAAGTGCCTAGTTACACCTGTAGTTCCTGAAGTGTGCTGTGTGGTGTAGCTTTTTCACTTTTATGCCTGGTCCTATAAGAGCAGGTCAGCTTCTCTGTCATAATGGAACTTCCCCTGGATCTGTAAGCTTCAATAAATATCCCTTCCTCAATAACTGTGCCTGGTCTGGAAGTTCATCTCAGTGAACCTGAAGCTGTCTACTATAGACACTGTGCCTTGAAAGGAAAATAGAACTTCTATGTGGCTAAAGGATTTGTAACTAATGGGTATTATGGTGTCACCTTGATGGCATCAGATTGTAGGTGGCCTGTTACTAAAGAAAGGGTTTAAATAAGTAAGCTCAGGAACAAAATGACACAGGGACATATTGTATCCATACAAAGATCAGGCATCCTCAAAGGAAGACAACCTTTTCTTTTCCCCACAATTATCCAAAGAGGAAGGCACATAGTCTTACATGAATATTCTCATCTGTTTTACAACAAATAATACAATTTGAGATAAAGTACAAATCTCTTAAAACCTTCAATTAACTTTGATAGCTCACTAAATTTTGAATTTGGTATGTGTCCTATCTCTACACTCCAAAGCCCATAGAGTAGAAAGCAGCCTGTTGCAGACAGCTTCAGGTTCGCTGAGATGAACTTCCAGACCAGGCACAGTTATGGAGGAAGGGATATTATTTATTGAAGCTTACAGATCCAGGGGAAGTTCCATAAAGGCAGGAAAAGCAGCTTGCTCTTCACAGGGCCAAACAGAGAGACAGAAAGCCAACCAGCCACCACAGCACACAGAGCAAAAACTACAGCCAAAAGGTCACACAGCACACTTCAGGAACTCCTGCTAGGCACATTTGCATATCTTTACAATGGAATCTCAAACCATCACCACACCTTAAGACCGGCCCCCAGTGACCTTGCCTCTAGCAAGGTGATTGCAGATGCAAACTATAAAATAGTAAAACACTGAATATATTGGGGGACATATATTCAAACTACCACATTCCGCCCCTGGCCCCCAATATATTTAGCTCCTGGCCCCCAATAGATTTATAACTATCACACATTGTAAATTGTACTCAGTCCAATTTCAAAGGTTCTCACAGTCTTGATCAACTTAAGATAGTGAGTCCTGTAAAATCAAACAAGTTCAATACTTTCAACATGTAAAGGCACAGAGTAAACATTGTAACTGGTATAAGGCATAGCAAGGAGAGATTAGAACAATGCAAACTCAACCACCATTAGCAGTCATCAAACTTCTGCAGCTCAAGTTCAATATAACCATAGACTAACAGTCTCCAGGTTTCCCAATTCTGCCGCTCCAGCTAAGCAGAGTCGCCAGGGAAAACTTTCATCCCATGCCAACACTGCACTCCATGGTAGCCCTTTTGCACAGTCCTGGTATATCCAAAACATCTTCAGGTCTCCATGAAAACCACGGTCCATCTTCCAAAAGGCTCTTCCAGCCTATTCCTTAGGGACTTCATGCCCTGCCTCATGCCGCATCTCAGCAGCGGCTCCTGGAACCGTGTGCAATTCATGACCACTCCATGCATTTTTCATATTTCCAAAACTAATACCAGGTGTGCAGGACACAGCCATATTCTTAATCCAGGGACAAAATAAATCATAGCCTTGAAAAGCAGGTTCCTTCTCCAGTCAGCTCTTTCCAAGAATTTGCATTTTTAACAGTCTTTCCTCAGGCATCCTCTCCATTGTTTTAATGTAAATCAAGTCAGGCCACCTTCATTCCACCTTCCTTAAGATTGCTAATGTGTTTGACAATAGCAGCTAAACCAGTAACCTAAAACCAGCCTCAGTGCCTCTGCTTTTAACTTGCTTCAGTTTTTCCAACTTAAAATCTTAAAATCTCAGTCCGATATCTTTAGCCAAGCACATCAGTCCATTACAAATTTAACTTTGATCAAACAGTCTGGGCCTGGATAGCCGAACGTAGCCATCCCTTATGCCAGTAGCCCAGTTCCAACAAAGTCCTCTGCAGTCTTTCCTTCCCCTTAGAAACCTCATAAGCCAAGCCTCGAAGTTCAGTACTATCTGCACTTAGCATTCTCAAACTCTCATCAGAATAGTCCATAAAACTTGGCTTACCACTCCAGAAGGCATCTTCAGTTGCAAGCACCAAGTCCATGCCCATTCCTCCAAAACAAAGGTTCCAAAAGACGAATATCCACACGGTCATGTTTATCTCACCCCACACTCCTCGGTACCACTTTACTGTTGCAGACAGCTTCAGGTTCGCTGAGATGAACTTCCAGACCAGGCACAGTTATGGAGGAAGGGATATTATTTATTGAAGCTTACAGATCCAGGGGAAGTTCCATAAAGGCAGGAAAAGCAGCTTGCTCTTCACAGGGCCAAACAGAGAGACAGAAAGCTTCTAGGGAAAGGATGACATTTTCAGGTTTCCGAGGAAAAGAGAAAACACAATGAACGATGCTCAGGCTCTTCTTTGCAAAACATGCCTTCTATGCTTGGGCAATCTCTACCCACCCTGCTCTACACCATGCAGAATGCTAAAAGAGAACCAATCCATACCAGGAGATGAGACATTGGCCTTTGACTGGAAAGTAGAGTATAGGAAATGAAAGTGTTCCCTGGGGAGTGATGGGTACAGTGCCCATTCCACAGACTGAGTGGCATTATCTGCATCTCTTTCCTGTGAAGTCCTCTTCTGAAATATTACCCTTTTTCTGTCACTAAGCAAGCCTTCTTTCTTCCTATCCTGAAGCTTCCATTCCCTTTCAAATTGACACTGAACTGCTGTTCAAGGCCAGACACAGTTCTGTCATACTCTAACTTCACTAGTATAGTGAAAAATGGGAGGGCTGTCCAGCAGTCTGGAGTAATACAATCAGATTGCAGCATAATAATTGCCCTGTTACTCCATTCTTGTATGTTCTTGGGCAAGCCACTACATCACTTAGGCCTTAGCCATTCTCATATATCCAGTGAGATAACAAGACCATCTCAGTTCAATCAGGCATGCTATGAAACACGAGTATTCCTGGTCTTGTGGGTGATCGGACTGTAGTATTGAAAGTTCAAGGTCTGCCTGGGCTGCAAAGTGAGTTCACAGCCAACTGGTGTGGGGAGGTGGGGGTGGACAAAACATGATTTGTGTATACAGCTCAGGAATAGAGGGCTAGGATTCAGTAAACTGCAAGTCTGAGCCTCAGTACCATCACCACCACCACCAAAACACACTTACACACACACTCACACTCTCTCTCACACACACTCACACAAACTCAGATATAATTACGCACAAAGTTCCCTTACCAAAGGCATCAGTTATGTCAGAACAGTGAGTGACTGAGCAGCTAAGTTTTTGAATGAGGTACTATGAGCTGCTTTGCTTACGAAATCAGTTGATCGGATCAATTAAATATCTTTATTTATATAATTTTGTCCACTTACCAGATTTTTAACTTATAACTCCCGATTTCCCTGTAACAAAGAGCTGGCTCTGTGAATTGTGCCCTTTCTACCAGTTAGTCCTTTATGTGGCATCTCGCTGGTATTGATCTCAGTGATGAGCACTCCTCCATAGGTTAGTACAGTATGTTCCTGATCTGCATATTCTTGTAGACCCACAGCCTGGGCAATGATGACCGCAAAGGTTCATATCTGGTGGGCTCTGGCTTTCCCTCAGCCTCCAGGCCATGGTATGGGTGTTTACACTTTTCCACCATCCCCAGGTTTACATGGTTGAGAAAGGCCAAAGAAAATGTCAGATTCAGGGCAAGTCCAACATAGCTATTTTACATATGTTTTGTAGACGTAATAATCAATTGCATGTAAAAGAATTGGATATTAGATTATAGAGTTACTGTGTACATTGTATATAAATACCACAAACATGCTAGGCTCTGGGTCTAGATCTGAGAATAGGCAATGAAAATAAGACTTCAGATCTCAGTTTGTCATTTCTTAGTACATCATGTAAAAAAAAGGGAAGTAACAGGATGAGAGCTGTGTTGAGATTAGCTGAGTATACCACAGGACATGAGAAAAAAGCCATCTATTAGACGTCAAGAAGCCCGTTAGTATAGATGTGTTCTTAAAGAGATAGCAGAGTGCTGCCACTGTAATAAACTCCTTCCTCCTTCCCTGTTCAGTAGCTGTGCTTACAAACTCTGCCTGCCTCTATTCCTTATGTCCACAAGTTCTACACTGACTATTCCCTTAGTAATGATTGCACTATAAGACAATTCTTGGCTCTAGGAATTTCTCCTTTCTTCTCTGATTTTTTTTTTTTTTTATCAAGACTTACATTGTTTAAGTGTAGGTGAACTGGACTCTCCTGGGTTGTTAGAGGAAGCACTGATGAAGCTTCAAAAGATCCTCCCACAGCTCTCCCCAGGGGGTGACTTCCTAGGGATCTTTGGCTAGCAGAAGTCACTATGAAAAGCAGACTTAACTGAGAGATCTGGACTTAAACAAGAAGTGAAGAAAAATGTTTGCAATCTGAAAAAACCCCGTGACTTTTTCATGAACCATTACAAAAGCAAAATCAAATTGTGCTGATCATATTCTAAGAGAGAAGGTGAGGAACCTGGCTGTGGGGTGAAAGCAAGGCAGCATTCTCCATGAAGCACTACGATGTACTGTGCCTGGGCTATAAAGACACCAGTGTTTCTGTTGTGAAATTCTTTTAGTCTTGCAAGAGGTTACCATTAGGGAAAACTGGGTAAAAAGCTATAGCTTCTTTTTCCAATAATTAGAATTGACACCAGTAGATCTAAAAATGTTTGAAGGTTAAAATACATAATAAAATTCAACCTTTACAAATTTACCATTCAATTAAGGTTCCTCATTATCTCATCAACTAAGCTCAACACTACAGTAGACTTAAAACACACCCACCAAGGTTCAGAAGATGGGGCAGAAAGAAATTAAGAGCCATAAGGTGGGAGGGACTATCCAGAGACACCCCCCATGACCCACTGCTGTTCTCACAATTCATAACCCACAAGTCCATCATCAACTAAGTTTGTATGATTTTGCTTTGAGTGCAAAAGCTTTATGATCTTTCCCCAAACTGGTGGTATACAGGTGCATATGTAAAATTAATAGGACATTTGCCATAAACACTTGCAGCTTTCCTGCTTCTATTGCTCATATTCATGCTAGAGCATCCTTCCTGCTTCATGTACATGTCTGGGTTACACTCAAAGTCTAGGGCCAAGCTACATGATCACTGTTCCACAAAATCAGGGAAACATCATCTTCCTCCATCCAAACAATTACTGATTGTAATGACTTATGTGCATCTTCTTTTTATTTACATCGTTTTCTGCATACTACTCATTTTTTCAAACAGATTTATGCATAGTACAAGAAGGAACTTTCATGTCTATGTAAATTAGAGATAATGTCACCTACTACTAAGTTTAAACAGAGCATAACTTAATATGTTTGCTCTGCCCATAATATTTTGACTTTTTGATGACAAATTTAATGAGATTTTGTTGTTTAGCTAAATTATGTGCATGTTTATGTAGGCTATCATTTAAACATTTCCCTTTTTAGGGAAATATCCATAAATTCTAATAAAATACATAGAAATAAAACATAAATCTGAGTATTAAATAATTTTCTCCTTCTTAGGCCAATGAGTAAAATATAAAAAAAAAAAAACCTATGAATTTCATGCATCAGTGGACATTGTATATTTAATCAAATATTCCTGACACATCTACAGTGCCACATGGGTCAAAGGCAGTGGTGCAGAGCTCAGAGTTAGAATTCAAAAGGTCTTAAGCAAACCCCGATCTAATCAGTTGGTGATTTTCCACATGTCTCTTGATTTCTCCATGGCTCTGTAAAATGAAGTTTTGGGGCTAGAAGAACACCAAGTTCCTTTCCCTCTGACACACGTGATTCCATGAATGAAGAATGACTGCATGGTGGCACAAATGATAAGTCATGTACTTTTAAGTGCCCTAATATTCCCTGTAAATCATAGGGTTTAGCCTCTGAATCAGCGGATGCTGGTAGTACCTTGAATTTATAGGCTGCAATACACTCAAGAATTCTTGTCACTTGGATTTCCAGCCTTCTGAGTAGAAGAAATATCACTGGGAGAAGATGCTGGGGTCTAGCCCAAATGTGTGTAGGGGCAAATCTGATTTCCAGGCTAAAGGTTTGCAGAGTGCTTGAGCTCTATGGGGGTTCCCTGCTGTTTGGCTGTGGTTTGGTTCTTGCTTGTGGTCCTGACTGTGTGGTTGTGTCTCTCTGCTTGGATCTGTACAGAGGGGGCCAGCTTCTTCCACCATCAATGGAACTTATCCTGGATCTGTAAACTTCAAATAAATCCTGTTCCTCCAATAAGCTGTGTCTGGTTTAAAGGTTCATCCTAGCAGCCTGAAGGTGACTAAAATAATGGGTGACCAGCACGATCGTGGGTCCTGTTCACTTAGTCCTGCTGCCTCTGTTAATGTAAAGATTAGCTGTGATAACTGGTGACTAGAGTGAAAGGCAGTGCAGTTCATTTAATTGGGACCAATTCTGCTTTGGTTTTGTATGTATTTACTTTTCAAACTTCAACTCTAAGACAACTTTTGGACACACACTCTTCTCTATGCTGTTATTTATCTTACAGTAAATCTTAACTTTTATCTGAATATCATGATTAAAAAGAAAAAGAAGGTGAATGTCTAAGGAGAAAGTTCAGTTAACCAGCACTGGCCATGCAAGCATGGGCACCTGAGATCAGATCTACAGCACCCACATAAATGCTGGTGGTCATGGTGGCCGCCTGCAATCTCAGCACATGGAAGGCAGAGATCAAAGATCTCCAGGGCAAACTGGCTAGCTGGCCTAGCTGAATTGGTAAGCTCTTGATTCAGAGGAGAAACTCTGACTCCATAAAACAAAGAGGAAGGCACTAGGAGTCAACCTCTGGTTTCCATATGCATACACATGTACCTATACTGTCCCCCCACACACATGCTGCAAACCTCCCTACACACATATATGCATCACACAGACACATGTATGAATATCAAAGGTACCCATGCCAACAAAAAAAAAGGAAAGAGGATGAAAATAATAGGCACATAATCACCATTCTAGTGGACTCTGACTGAGACAAGTCAGAGGAAGACAGAAAACAGATGCAAGGGAGACTTGGTTTTTAAATAAACTATTCTTTTTGTTGAAATAGTAAAGTCAATATTTTCATTAAGTAGATCGGCCATGTTCATTCAGCACTTGTTATATCCCAAAAAACTTGCTGAGCAAGATTTTTATTTATTTGTTTTATTTATTAGAATAATCCAATGTAGCTAACACTATTAATTTAGTATGTATATATGTATAGTATATATACAATCTATATAATATATAAAACATATTATATATTTAATATATAACCTATATAATATGTATATAATAATTAGTATGTAGTTAACATTGTTAATTCCCTTTCAGATAAATTATTTGTAACCTAGACAGTAAATGTGTCTTCATCTGATAGTCAGTGAGTTCAGAACAGAGATTTTAACCAAGATTGTTGGGCTCCAAAGGTTCATGAGATTATCTTAAAACATTGATTGTTGACTGTTTATCAATAGCCAACATGAACCGCTAATTGATTACTATGAAAAAGATTTAATTAGCCAGAGTTAGGATACTTGTAAAAGCTGGAATCAAAATTAACTATCTGCTTGGCTCCAATGTCAGGCCCTTTCTATGAAATTGTGGTAGTTTGAATATATGGCCCCCAATATATCAGTGTTTTATTAGTTTGTAGTTTGCACCTGTAGCCACCTTGCTGGAGGCAGTGTCACTGGGCAGATCTTAGGGTCTCGCCCTAAGGTGTGATGGTGGGTTTGAAATTCCAATCTAAAGATATGCAAAGTGCCTAGTTACACCTGTAGTTCCTGAAGTGTGCTGTGTGGTGTAGCTTTTTCACTTTTATGCCTGGTCCTATAAGAGCAGGTCAGCTTCTTCTGTCATAATGGAACTTCCCCTGGATCTGTAAGCTTCAATAAATATCCCTTCCTCAATAACTGTGCCTGGTCTGGAAGTTCATCTCAGTGAACCTGAAGCTGTCTACTATAGACACTGTGCCTTGAAAGGAAAATAGAACTTCTATGTGGCTAAAGGATTTGTAACTAATGGGTATTATGGTGTCACCTTGATGGCATCAGATTGTAGGTGGCCTGTTACTAAAGAAAGGGTTTAAATAAGTAAGCTCAGGAACAAAATGACACAGGGACATATTGTATCCATACAAAGATCAGGCATCCTCAAAGGAAGACAACCTTTTCTTTTCCCCACAATTATCCAAAGAGGAAGGCACATAGTCTTACATGAATATTCTCATCTGCTTTACAACAAATAATACAATTTGAGATAAAGTACAAATCCCTTAAAACCTTCAATTAACTTTGATAGCTCACTAAATTTTGAATTTGGTATGTGTCCTATCTCTACACTCCAAAGCCCATAGAGTAGAAAGCAGCCTGTTGCAGACAGCTTCAGGTTCGCTGAGATGAACTTCCAGACCAGGCACAGTTATGGAGGAAGGGATATTATTTATTGAAGCTTACAGATCCAGGGGAAGTTCCATAAAGGCAGGAAAAGCAGCTTGCTCTTCACAGGGCCAAACAGAGAGACAGAAAGCCAACCAGCCACCACAGCACACAGAGCAAAAACTACAGCCAAAAGGTCACACAGCACACTTCAGGAACTCCTGCTAGGCACATTTGCATATCTTTACAATGGAATCTCAAACCATCACCACACCTTAAGACCGGGCCCCCAGTGACCTTGCCTCTAGCAAGGTGATTGCAGATGCAAACTATAAAATAGTAAAACACTGAATATATTGGGGGACATATATTCAAACTACCACATTCTGCCCCTGGCCCCCAATATATTTAGCTCCTGGCCCCCAATAGATTTATAACTATCACACATTGTAAATTGTACTCAGTCCAATTTCAAAGGTTATCACAGTCTTGATCAACTTAAGGTAGTGAGTCCTGTAAAATCAAACAAGTTCAATACTTTCAACATGTAAAGGCACAGAGTAAACATTGTAACTGGTATAAGGCATAGCAAGGAGAGATTAGAACAATGCAAACTCAACCACCATTAGCAGTCATCAAACTTCTGCAGTTCAAGTTCAATATAACCATAGACTAACAGTCTCCAGGTTTCCCAATTCTGCCTCTCCAGCTAAGCAGAGTCGCCAGGAAAAACTTTCATCCCATGCCAACACTGCACTCCATGGTAGCCCTTTTGCACAGTCCTGGTATATCCAAAACATCTTCAGGTCTCCATGAAAACCATGGTCCATCTTCCAAAAGGCTCTTCCAGCCTATTCCTTAGGGACTTCATGCCCTGCCTCATGCCGCATCTCAGCAGCGGCTCCTGGAACTGTGTGCAATTCATGACCACTCCATGCATTTTTCATATTTCCAAAACTAATACCAGGTGTGCAGGACACAGCCATATTCTTAATCCAGGGACAAAATAAATCATAGCCTTGAAAAGCAGGTTCCTTCTCCAGTCAGCTCTTTCCAAGAATTTGCATTTTTAACAGTCTTTCCTCAGGCATCCTCTCCATTGTTTTAATGTAAATCAAGTCAGGCCACCTTCATTCCACCTTCCTTAAGATTGCTAATGTGTTTGACAATAGCAGCTAAACCAGTAACCTAAAACCAGCCTCAGTGCCTCTGCTTTTAACTTGCTTCAGTTTTTCCAACTTAAAATCTTAAAATCTCAGTCCGATATCTTTAGCCAAGCACATCAGTCCATTACAAATTTAAGTTTGATCAAACAGTCTGGGCCTGGATAGCCGAACGTAGCCATCCCTTATGCCAGTAGCCCAGTTCCAACAAAGTCCTCTGCAGTCTTTCCTTCCCCTTAGAAACCTCATAAGCCAAGCCTCGAAGTTCAATACTATCTGCACTTAGCATTCTCAAACTCTCATCAGAATAGTCCATAAAACTTGGCTTACCACTCCAGAAGGCATCTTCAGTTGCAAGCACCAAGTCCATGCCCATTCCTCCAAAACAAAGGTTCCAAAAGACGAATATCCACACGGTCAGGTTTATCTCACCCCACACTCCTCGGTACCACTTTACTGTTGCAGACAGCTTCAGGTTCGCTGAGATGAACTTCCAGACCAGGCACAGTTATGGAGGAAGGGATATTATTTATTGAAGCTTACAGATCCAGGGGAAGTTCCATAAAGGCAGGAAAAGCAGCTTGCTCTTCACAGGGCCAAACAGAGAGACAGAAAGCCAACCAGCCACCACAGCACACAGAGCAAAACTACAGCCAAAAGGTCACACAGCACACTTCAGGAACTCCTGCTAGGCACATTTGCATATCTTTACAATGGAATCTCAAACCATCACCACACCTTAAGACCGGGCCCCCAGTGACCTTGCCTCTAGCAAGGTGATTGCAGATGCAAACTATAAAATAGTAAAACACTGAATATATTGGGGGACATATATTCAAACTACCACACAGCCTATGGACTTTTCTTTTTAATTGACAACTTCTATACTTACTACAGCCAATAAACCATGATATTTCCCTCCCCTACCCCATTCTCCTTCAGAACTCCACTCTCCATCATATCCCCTCCCTCTCTCCATTAGTCTCTCTTTTAATTTGATATCATCATCTTTTTCTCCCATTAAGAGGGTCTCGTGTTTTAAAAAGTATTTTATTTTTTATGAGGGGGGGAAATAACATGGGATATTGTCTATAATTTAAAAAATTGTCAATAAAAATAAAAATTTAAAAAAAAAAAAAAAGGAGAGAGAGAAAAAAAAAAGAGCATGCCAGGGCCTCCAGCCACTGGAAGCGAACTCCAGACGTGTGCGCCCCCTTGTGCATCTGGCTAACATGGGTCCTGGGGAATAAAACCTGGGTCCTTGGGCTTTGCAGACTAATGCCTTAACTGCTAAGCCATCCCTACAGCCCAGCCTGATGGACTTTGAAGTGTGTCTTCATGCTGATCCCAATTATGTAGGCAGAGTAAGATAAACAGAAGCCATAATTGGATAAATGTGATATGGAATTCTAGTGTAACTTCCATCCTGTGAGAAGGCATGATAAGTGAGACTTAGTGAGACAATCCGAGAAAATTGTCAAAGGGTTGACTATTAGTTAATAGTATTGAGTCAATGTTAAACTTCATTGATTAGAAAATTCTGTTATGATTTTGGGAATGACCTTATTTACCTTATTTTGAATGGTATTTTTTTGGCTAAAAGCATAAGTTGTCTACAGAGTGTGTTTCATAGGGAAAGTGTATTCATATATAAAAGGATAGTGATAAAACTAAGGGAGGTAAATAATATTTATATTAGCAGGTAAAGGATGTCGGAGAGTGTTTTCACTGCCCCTGTATCTCCTTACTGGTGGGGGAGGGCACAAGGGGAAAGGGGAAAAGAAGCAATAAATCTGAAGCACTGAGAGAAATCATTCCAGAGGTCCACTGTCCGCTTTCTATGAACATTTCTATAAATTGGAAATATGCCTTCAAAATAAAATTTAAAAACCCTCTCTCTCTCTCTAATATTTAAAAAAAGGGAACCTAAAGTCTCCAGGCATGGTGGTGCACACCTTTAATCCAAGCACTCAGGAGGCAAAGGTAGGAGGATGGCAGTGAGTTCAAGGCCACCCTGAGATTACATAGTGAATACCACCTCAGTCTGGGCTAGAGTGAGACCCTACCTTGAAAAACCAAAACAAAACAAAACAAAAAATACCCTAAATTCTCCTGAAATTATTCAGCACATGGTATGATAGTATATAGTCAAAAGCATCACAGTAGCTTTAGCGTTCTTGCTTCCTGACGTGTGTCATGGAAACTTGTCCCCTGGGGAGATGCAAACACAAGGTTTCACACCAACCAGGGCAAAGATGACAGACCAAAGTACAGTTACAAGTTAGTGAACCAATGAGTATCTTGGGGTCACTTCCAGAGCATGGAGAGCGGATGTTCTAAGAAACCAAAGCCTCCAAAAACAGCCACTTCCATGGGCTGTGTCAAGATTACTCCTTGGATGATCTTCCTCTCTCAGCCTCAGGCTGAGGGCTTACTTACAGAGCATGGGGACCCCAGTGCAGCCACATCCACAAGAAGTCTCATCCCACCCAGTATGGCTACTTCCTCATGGCAGCTTCTAGAAGCTTCTTGTCCCTGTCTAAGAGTATGGGACCACAGAGAAGACTTCAGTGACTGTGTTAGGATTACTCTCCAGATACTCTTCCCTCAGCCTCGGTGAGGCCTTACTTACAAAGCTTGGAGGCTCCATAGAATCCACGTTGCCCCGGCCAGCGGGGCTTCAATGGGAGCAAGGACCCTAGAGAACCTGAAATGAAAGGGACAAGAAACACAAGGAACTGACAGCAAGACAAGGATCTGATCAAGCTGTGAATTTTATTAATCTCAGGGTGCCTTTTATACAGCAGAACAGGGAAGTAGCTTAGGTGTTCTATAATTATGTTTCAACAGGATAAGACCCCAGCCCCAAGGCTATAAGATGTTCCACAGGATAAGGCTCCAGCCCCAAAGCCATAAGATAACAACTTCCTCATTCTCTGTAGGTTACGTTGTCCTTTCTCTGTGCATGGGTGACTTTCCAGAACAGACAACTTATCACAAAATGGAGTCACTATTCAAGATGGAGGCACTTTTGGTTACCTAGTGCCCAACGGTTCCCGACACCACGTGATGGTGATATCTGCTCCTTGATGTTTTCTTGTCTGTATGCTCTGTCTACCCCTGAAGTCGCAAGACCTTATGCACTCATGCAAGAGGCGCCTGAATCTCAGGTGGGGGGGGGGGCAGTCTAATGACCCACACCACGCCTTCTCTTGTGAGTTGACTGAAGTGCTTTTGATAAAGCTGGCAATACTTGTTTATATCTTTCAATGTGGAGGAAATTGACCACACAACAAGGCGATAAAGTTGACTCTAGTGATGTAGAAATTATATGGGGATGTTTGCATTGTCTCAAGCCCCACAGAGAGCCCTGTGGTCTTCTGGACTGCCACAGAAGGTCAGGGTGATAAGAAAGCAGTTTCTTCTTCAGCAGTGTCTTGACTCAGGCTATCATTGTGCAGGATGCTATATTCTGGTCACCAGTCTCTACGGAATTTGGTATCATTGCTCATGGTCTTTTCGATATAATTTCACCATCAACATCAACATGAGGAGGTGGAGTTGCCGCTCTAGAAAAAACATCCCAGGGTAAGTGACTAGATGAAACTATACTGGAGAATTTGAGTCCTGTGAAAATGTTACCTGTTTAATTTAGTGTACTGTGAGAAAGAAAACTGGACTTAGGTGTGAGGTTGAAGTAACACATGTACAAGTGCACTCCCAAAGATCCAGAACATTTCAACAATACAAGCTTATACATAACACCAAGGGGAACATATTTGGATGACTCCTTACTGAATTCTAGGAAGAAATGGCTCAAATCTCTATCTGAGTTAGTCCTCACCTCCATTTTACTTCTTCAAGAAAAATCTATTTCAAGAAAAATCTAGCAATTGATATCTAAAAAGTACTGAGGAATGTATTAGTCAGAGTTCTCTAAAGGAACAGAACCAATAGAATAAATTGTATTAAAAGGGAATTTATTGGATTAGCTTATGACAGTCCAACAATAGCAGGTTGCAGGCCTGAGAGTCAAGGAACCCAGTAGCAGCTCAGTCCAGGAGGCTGGATTCCTCAGCAGTCCCAACCCCGTACTGAAGACCTGGAGGCGTCCTGGAGAGAGATGCTGCTCTTCAGTCCATGCGGGAAAGCAGTGAGCAGCAAGCAGCACCAGCTGCCAGGTGGGAGGAGCAATACTTTCCTTCCCAGAGCTTCTTTAGATAAAGCCAGCCCTCCAAAAGGGGCCGCCCACTCTGGGGGAAGGGTTCACCCTGGGGGAAGGCTTCCTCCTTTAGTTAATCCTTCCTAGAAGCAATCTCAGAGACCCACCCAAGAGGAATGTCTGTGGATTCCTAAACAGATCAAGTTGACACAAACTAAACCATCACAAGGAACAAAATATAATAAGAAAGGGAGGGTTGGAGAAAAGGTTCAGTGGTTAAGGTGCTTGCCTGCAAAGCCTAATGAAACTGGTTCAGTTCCACAGTACATACATAAAGCCACATACACAAAGTAGCACATGCATCTGGAGTTCATTTACAGTAGGTAGAGGCCTCTGGTGTGCTCATTCTCTCTCTCTCATTCTCTGTCTCTCTACTTAAAAGTAAATAAATAAATAAAATATAAAGTTATTTTTAATAGGGGTAAGGGAGGATCAAATTTTTACTATACTCGAGGTTTGAGAATCTGTAACTGAGGTCTGACATTGTCCCTGCCTAAGCAGTAAGTTCCAGTGGTCACCACAGTTTGTCTTTCTGGAAGACCTTTTGTCTTTCAATACTGTTGACACTGAGATAATATTTATAGCTGTTAAATTCCTTATGCATGCACTAATAAGAAACACTCTGCCATTTCAAGGTTTTAGGATTTATTACTGGTGTGGATTTCACACAAATTGTGGTATAGAAATAATTTCCAGAGGCACAGTATGAGGAAATATAGAGCAGATACTTTCTGTTTAATCCTGTAATGTCTTGTTTATACAAGAAAGATTTAATTTTCCAATACTTAAAGTTGCTTCTGGATTTTGTCTTGTTCTGTGTTCAGACTTCTTTGTTATAAGTTTAAAATATTCTGGTTTCATGCCATTACATTAGGTTGTCTGCCTATTAATGTATTTACAGACAATTTAAACAGATCATGTAAAAATGTAGACACTGTCTACTTTCAGAAAAATGCAACCCTCCTCTGGATTCAGATATTTTTCATTTCCAACAACCAAAGACCTTTTAGTTGTCCTTGATGTTTTAATTCCTCCAGATTGCAAAATACCCATCATTCCCAATCATTATAAGGCCCAGAATGCAAATCTTATAGCCTTATGTAAATTTGAGAAAGTTAAAATTAGAGTTTAAATTATTTTAGGTCAAAGGCTCTGATGACTTCCACTCATTCTTTTGTTGTTATATGTGACTACGCCAGCTAGTATAGTGTCATATGTCATAGTACCCTGTCACTGAGTATCTGTTATTGTAAAATGATCAACTTAAATATGGTATAAAATCTGATTATAAAAAACAAACTTAGCCTAAAGATCCCTAACCTTGAATTTCAAGTTGTTGAACTAAGAAGTCTTAGAATACATATCTAATTCTCATTCATTCTGGTTTCCATTGGGCCCTGCTTTCCACATGGAGCATAGCACAGGAGTGAGAAGGGCTTCCTCACCAGGGAAGTATGGGAAAATGGGCAGTGAGCTTCATCCACAAGCCATGACTCTTACTGCTCCCTTTTGATCTTTAGAGTTCTTCCTCCAGCTGATGCTGCCCCACTGTGAGTATAGCACCTCCTCAGGTGGCTTTCTAAACACTCATTGGAAATGCATACTAGAAAGCAGCAAGAATTGAGGGCAACCAAAATCTATAAACAAGACAAGGATAGCCAACTCCCTGGCAGGAGATGAACCACCCCTCACACAATAGCTAAAGCCCAGGTGAAACCACAAAGAAACAGGCAAGATGAACAAGAGTACTGCTTCCACAGTGAGCCTGACAACCTGCCCAGGGTGATGGAGACAAATATTGTGTATATTCAAAACACACCAAGGCAGAAATCCCAACGCTGCTCAGAGCTCAACACTACAATAGACTTAAAACACACCCACCAAGGTTCAGAGAATTTTGTGGAAGAGGGGGCAGAAAGAAATTAAGAGCCACAAGGTGGGAGGGAATATCCAGAGATACCCCCCAATGACTGATTGCTGCTCTCACAACTCATAACCCACAAGTCCATCATGAACATCTGCAATCCCACAAGAAGATTCATCAGTGGAGTGGGAACAGGGAGGAGAATGATGGTACCAACATAAGAAGTGTCAATACAAAGTTTCTACTTAATAGAAAAATAAAGAAGAAAGCACAAAGCTAAAGATGCTTCAGGACTCTTCAGATCCTGTTATATATTGCTAATATACTTGAAACTCCAAGAGAACACAGTGTATAAACTGTCTCCAAGCTTTATTGTCCTGGGAAACTATGTTTTATTTCTTTTACTTTCATTTGCAGCAAACCTGCTCTTCATTAAGTTTCATTTGAGAATAAACATTTGGAATTCATCTTTGATTTAGCACTTTTTTAAAATACAATAACTAGGTTAGGAAATCACAATAACCCAAAATTCTACCTAAAAACTTTAAACTCAGTGAAATCATGCATGGTTGTCTCTACTAAGCATTATACTCATACCACAGCTGGTATTTCATTTGACAAGCAGACAGGATAGTCTAGGTTTTCAAGACACTACAAGAACATAGCCAATGGGAACAGAGCAACTTCTTCTGCAGGAGGTGGGTATGTTGTTGAGTGCTTCAAGTGGCCTTTTAGGAACAGATGGTAAGTGAATACTGTTCCTCTTCTCTCAAACAAGCATTCTATATCAGTACTTTGGTGGAAAGCATCTGATACTGACATGGATAAGGAGAACTCATATACATATCCACCATTTGTTTATACAGGACAGGAACTGAGGTCACAAAAAGCTTGTTTTTCAGAATATGCTATATATTTTCTAAGTGTAGTATCAATACTAATAATTTGCTTATTTTAAAAAATCAATAAAAGAAAAAGGCATTTAAGCCCTACTGTATTATTGACTACTGGAGATGCTTTGTATTAAGAAATCTTGGGGTTTCCTTAGTTCTTCTGAGAGGTTTTCACTGCAGTCATCTTGAGTTCTATGTATTCACAAAGACCTATCCATCAGTTCTGATATGCACTGCAGTGGGAATGAGCTACAAGCATGTTTCTCCTTGCTTCTCTGGCTAGGGAAGTGTCTGCTGTTTCCATAGCAGGTCCCATGGAACCTAGCTATCTATAAAATATTATCTAAGCAAAAATCCCATTGAAGAGAAAAAAATCTTAAACATTTTTTTCACTTTAGGTAATTGTATACTGTTTATTTTCACAAATAATATCCATCTTTATACTATTCTACTTGACTATACAAACTACCACAAAAGACAATTTAATTTGAATTGTTTTTATCAATGCTAAGCATGATTCAAATAAAGATACACTACTAGTTGCAATATGTGATCCCTTAAGAGTACTAGACTAAAAATGTCACTGACATAGAGCAATATTTACTACCTCCATTGACACAGAAATGGTGAGTTTGGGTAAAATGACCACTTATCCATCTTTAAATTTAAAGTGTCCTAAACTGTTGTCAACCCCAAATGTCCAGTGCTTGACACAAGTCATTCTGTGTTTGCCTCAGTATCCCATTATCAGGGTTACATCTATTACCAATATGGGAATTCACCCTTTGTAGAAAGATATCTAGACAGCTTGGGTTCAGTTATGTTCTGTACTTTCTAGATTGAAAGATCAATTTGCATGCATGTAAGTATAGTCTTAAAATCATGACACCTATCACATGTGGGTTAGCAGAGGAATAAAATCTTGATCTTTTCCTACCCTCCCTTCTTGTGATATAGACAGGTATGCAAAAGACATCTTGTTTTACTGAGAAACCTAATCCCCTTACACTGATTATTTTTAGTCAGTTAAGCTTTTCTAAATACCCTTTAAAAGCTTCAGTGAACATAATCTCTGAAGTAATTAAGGGACATAGATTTATCTGTTTAAATTCTTTTAAGAGCTACATTTATAACAAGTATTTTATCTCAAGAGGTGTATATATAAAGTAACCTAAGACGCTCTAAGAAGAGTGGTGTGATTGTTGTCACATTTAAGCTAACGGGTCTGCTTCCTCAGGATGTCTGTGCATGTAGCATTCTTCTGATAGCACACAAAATATGTGCTTACATCCCTTTAGATTAGGTGATCTGAGTTGTGTGCTTCTAAAAGCTTTCAGTGTAGAATTCCCCAGAGCCCTTAATCAAATGCTTATTCTCATTTAGTAGATGTGGAATGAGGTCTAGGACTGCTTGCTTACCTGCTTGTTTTGCTTGCCTGCCTTCCTTTCTTCCTTCCTTCCTTCTTTCATTCCTTCCTCCCTTTAGCCTTCCCAATCTCTCTCCTTCTCTGTCTCTCTTTCTACCTCCATCCTCTCTCTCTCTTTCTTTTATATGAAGTAGGGTCTCATTCTGTTGCACAGGCTAACATGGAACTCACTCAGCACATGCATCTGGGGTTCATTTGCAGTGGCTGCAGACCCTGGCGTGCCCATTGTCTCTCTGTATCTGCCTCTTTATCTCTCTATCAAAATAATTAAATAAAAAATTAAATTAAAATAAATTAAACATATCAGATCAATTCCTACAGTAGTGTCTTCCAGATATGTCAGAATCCTATGGAGACCAGGATCGTGGACTCCAGTGAGAAGCTCCCACTAGTCTTTGGGTAAAAGAGAGGCTGCAGCCATCAAAGTAGCTCTTAATTAACAATGCTTACCCTCTTTAATCTATGCTGATATCACTATCCATTAGGGAATATGTTTTTCTTTTAAAGAAGACAGCAAAAACCAAGGACCATCATAATCTATCAACAAGAAAAGATAACTGCCTCCCTCACTTGGAGATGAACCACCATTCTTACACATTAGCTAGGACTCAGGTGAAACCACAAAGGAATTGGATCGATGAGCAATGGTCCTGCTTCCATGGCAATCCTGAGAATCTGAGCTACAGTGATGGCAATTGACAGAGGATACTCAAAATATGCCAAAGCAGAAATCCAGAAGTTGCTGAGAGCTAAACACTAAAGTAGACTTAAAACACACACACACACCAAGGCACAGGGAATTTTGTGATAGAAGTTAAGTCTGTAAGAGCCACAGAGTGGGGGAGAATATCCAGAGGCCTTGCCCATTCCCACCCAAAGATTGACTAATGTTCTCACAACTCACAACCCATAATTCCATGGTAAATACCAGCAATCTCACTGAGGAGGACCCTCAGTGGAATGGGGGCAGGGAAAAGGGAAATGGTACCAACACATGATTTGTCCATACAAAGTTTCTGTTACTGGTGAAAAAATAGCAGAGAAATTTCAAATAAGCAACATAATGATATACTATAGGGTATTACAAAAACAAGAACAAGAGAAAGTCAAATCAGTAGATGAAAAAAAGTAATAAATATCAGAGTAGAAATTAATGAAATGCAAAAGGAAGGTGGAAGACAAAGGATCAATGAAAGAGTTGGCTCTTCAAAAATATAAACATGAGGGCTAGAGAGATGACTTAATGGTTAAGGTACATGCCTGCAAAGCCTAAGGTCCCAGGTTCAATTCTCCAGGACTCATGTAAGCCAGATGCATATAGTGGTGCATACGTTTGGAGTTTGTTTGCAGTGGCTAGAGGCCTGTAAACTAGCCAACAAAAACAACAACAAAAAAGATAAGATATAAATCAATACCATTAGAGATGAGTAGGGAGACATTTCAATGGAAATCATGGAAATTCAGGAAATTGGGGAAATTTTGAAAAAGTTTTCTATTTTCTACTAAACTAGAAATCTAGAAGAAATGAATAAATTTACAGAGACATATAACCTACCAAAATTAAACCATAGGATATAAACAACTAAAACAGAACTATAATAAACCAAGAAATGAAAGCAGTAATAAAGTTTCCTAACCAATGAAAGCTCAGGCCCTTAAGTATCCATGGCTTAATTCTACCAGACCCTTAAAAACAGATTTAACACCAGTGATCCTCACACTAGTTCATAAAATATAAGAGGAAGACAGGGTCAAACTCATATTGCAAACCCATCATTATACTGACACAACAATAATGACAGGACAAAAAATAGGTCAAATTGCATGATGAACATTGTTGCAGTCATGTTTGCATTGCTGGTAGAAATCACCTAACCAAGAGCAGCTTGTGGGGGAAAAAAGGTTTATTTTGGCTTACAGACTGGAGGGGAAGCTCCATGATGGCAGGGGAAAATGATGGCATGAGCAGAGGGTGGACATCACCTCCTGGCCAACATCAGATGGACAACAGGAACAAGGGAGTGTGACAAACAATGGCATGGGAAAACTGGCTATAATACCCATAACCCACCCACAACAATAGACCTCTTCCAAGAAGCTTTAATTTCCAATTGCCATTAGCTGAGGAACCTAGCATTCAGAACACCTAAATTTATGGGGGACATCAGAATCAAAATACTACAAACATAGGTACAAAATTTCTTAATAAAATACTTATAAAGTGGATGCAATTATGCATAAAAGATCATTCACTATGACTAAATGGGTTTCAAGCACTTATGGATATGGTTCAACATGTGAAAATCAACCAAAATATATCATATTACTAGGGTCATTTCAATAGATATAGAAAGCCCTGTAATACAGTCTACCACACCTTCATGATAAATGCCCCAAGGAAATTAACAATACATTTAACTTTTACATAATAAGGCTATGTATGAAAAACTTATAGCCAACATGATACTACATGGAGAAAATCATGAAGCATATTCACTATAGTCAGGATTAAGACAAGGTTTTCCCATTCTACCCTTATTCAATATGGTGCTACAAGTCTTGGATTATACAGAGAAAGAAATCAAAATGATAATACTAAGGGAAGAATAAATTACAGAGGATATGATACTGTATATGTGTCCCTAAATATTGCATCAGAAAAGGCTTAGAACTGAAAAATGGGCCCATCAAAGTATAAGGATTCAAAGCATTATATAAAAATCTGCATATCAGATAAAACTAGCTTTACTGCATATTAGTAAAAATTTTGCAAAGTAAATATCAGGGAAACAATTCTATTCAAAATACCTTGGAAAAAATTAGTAGGAATAAATCTAACCAATGAAGTTAAAGACCTCTACAATGAAAATTTTAAACACTGGAAAATAAATTGGAGAAGACACTGTAATATGGAGAGCACTTCCATGCACATGAACCAGCATGGTCACTGTAAAGAAAATGGCTATGTTGCCAAAAGTAATGCCAATAGTATTCTTTACAAAAATAGAGAAAAATTAAAATTCATATGAAAGCACAAAAGACTATGCTATAATAAAAAAGAGCAATGCTACAAGTAAACTATGCTTGATTTCAAAATATACTGCAGAACTATAGGAACAAATACAGCATAGTACTGGTGCAAAGAAAAGACAGAGCAATGGCATAAAGGAGATGACCCAGAATTAAACTTACATGGCTAGAACTAGCTGAGTTTTGACAACAATACCAAAAAACATACACTGGAGAAAAGACACCCTCTTCAATGAATGGTGCTGGAGTACCTGGATAAGCCACATGGAAGAATGAAGCTAGATCCCTCTCTCTCACTATGTATAGGAGAACTCAACATGGAGCAAAACCTCATTATAAGGCTAAAGATCTGAAACTGCCAGAGGAAAACACGGGCAAAATACTTCAAGACAGTGGTGTAAGCAAGTTCTCCCTGCACAGGACTCCAGTATCTCGGAGAGTCATGCCAAGGACCGACAAACGAAATTTCATGGACTTAAAAACCCTCTGCACAGCAAAGGAACAGTCACGGCAGTCCAGGGACATCCTTCAGAACAGGAGAATCTCTTTGCTAGCCTCACATCTCAGACATCTGGACACATCAAGAACTGTAGCAATCTAAACTAAAACCCAAACCACCCACTCAATAAATGAATGAGCGAATGAAAGGACTATGCTCTGAAGATGAAGTACGAATAGCTCATAGAAATATGAAAAATGTCTGGGGAGATTTTAATTGATCAGAAAGTGACTTGACAAATCACCTGAGATCTGCTGCTATCATCTAAATACCATAGCATGTCATTGATTATCCCTTTTTGAAGTTAAGACCTACCAGCTAAATAATGTGAATAGCTTGAATGATAATGAGCCATCACATGACTCTTAAGTCTTGTTAGAGAAACAGTGAACTCCTCTGTCTCCCCCAGAATGTATATTTACACATTCAGAGAAGGACAAACTAGCTGTTAGACTGTCTGTAGTTCACCTGCAACCACACCTCCATATTGTCACTGGTATCAGCCTGAAGAGTTTTCCTTCCTCTTTAAGGACCTCCATTCAGGCAAACCACAGAGCTGAATTCAGGACAAGACAGTGTGAAACAGCTGTGTTTATAAAGATATTTTAAATATAGATCTTAAACATTGTATTGATAGAGAGAGAGAGAGGCTAATTCAAGGAAAGAACAGGCATACCCAAGTGGGGCAGTTTAGGGGTGACAAGGCCCCAAACTGTACAGCATTCTCTTGACTAAAGGCAGGAATTCTCTTTGGGCTCAAAAGGGAAAATCTAGGTCATTACACTTTACTACAGGTGAGCGACATCAGAAGGGTCTGGGCTTTCCTTATCTCTGCCCCTGCAGGGAGTCCTTCCAGTCCCTTCCAAGAAGCCCTTCTTAGATAATCAAGATTTTTTTGGAAGATTGTCCTTTTCCAGAAATCCTGACCCCAGACACCTAATGTTAGGAATACATTGGCTAAACTAGCTGCTTATGCATGGGACTCATAAAAGATCCCTACCTGAGTTTCGAGGCGGGTTTCTCAAACCACCTATTGCCTCTTTGGGCAATTATAATGTCTACCTTCCTTCTCCTAAGCTTCCCTTTTCGTAAAGCCCTCTATCCCAAAGTTCTAAGCTATAATAACATCTTTATGAACCTTATCCTTTCATCCATAGATTTCATTCATCAATTTCATTAAGCAAGAATCCGGGACATCCCAAAATTATTGTGTATATTGGCACATTGGTAGAGGACACCCCAAAACTCCTGTATTACAAATGTGAGTGTGGGCTTGTTAAGGGAAGGTCATGCCTTATTGTCTTTACAATGTATATATATGGGATTTTGGTGACTCTCAAGTTACATGACTAAAAGATAATTAAAGGCCACCCATCCCTTTTCCTTATTAAAAATTGCTCAGACTATAGATTACAGCAAGGCTAAAGGTTGAATTAAGTCATTCATACATTAAGTTATAAAATATAAGATTTGCTGGGTGTGGTGGTGCATGCCTTTAATCCCAGCACTTGGGAAGCAGAGGTAGGAGGATTGAAATGAGTTTGATGCCACCCTGAGACTACATAGTGAGTTTCAGGTCTGCCAGGGCAAGAGCGAGACTCTACCTCGAAAAACACCTCTCTCTCTTTCTCTCTGTCTGTGTGTGTGTGTGTGTGTGTGTGTGTGTGTGTAAAAATTTATAAGGGGCATTGTCTAGTTTTAGGAGAGGGGACTGCTAGAAACTCAGGACTATGCATCATTTTGTCCTTAAGTAGCCACTGTTTATTTACTGTCTTTGGCTATTTGCAAAGTCTTCAAGAAAACACTTTTTTTTTCCTTTGTAGGCAAGTGGGGCTTTATCAGCAGTACCAGGTTTCATCTCTCTACCAGCAGAGAAGACAAACCAACCCAGAATAGAGGGGCTCTTTTCTCTCCCATGCTACCTTCCTGTTTCACCATAGTGTTCCCTGTCTTTCTATCTGCTTCAAGACCACTGTGCATTTGCACCTGTGCTGAGCATGTACTGTGATGGACATTTAAGTTACCAGTTAGGTCATGCTTTAACATTAGTCAACAAATCCTAAAACAGCCAATGAGGAGAAAACTGTTTTACCCACACCCAGGCTGTCGTCCTTCAACCTGCATTTGCCCTTGCTTGCTCCCTGGTTTATGATGCCATCAAGGCATCCTCAGCTTTGGTACATTTATAGACGAAATCCCCAAAATCCTTTGGTTCATAACGTATTGGGTCAATTCCAGCATATTCATACTGTGACCACAAAGTTCCTGGCCTTGTACTTTCCACTAAGCAATTAGCTTGCCATTTCATTTGTCTCTTGGATGAACTGTTTGAACAGCTTTAATTCTTTAAAACCAAAGGGTTCAAATGATTCTAAAACCAAATACAACTGAAGAAATGCTGGGTGTGACACAAGCTCTGGCCAACAAGAATTTGTATTACCAATAACGATTCAGTTTAAGGCATCATTTCTCTAGCCAACTCAATTAGCATTGAACCTGACTTGCAGTTTTTCTGGATGTGAATAAACGTCTTAGATTTCTTGTAGGGAGGGAGTAGTTCTCAGTAAGCACAGAGCACATCGTTCAGGGAGGAATAAAATTCTATGAAGACACAGAGAACCCAGGCTTGTGGACCCTGACTTTTAAGTTCTTATCCAATTAGTGAAAAGAAATTGAAAGAAGTAGACTCTGAGAAGGGTAAATTATAAATTATGAGGTTTATTTTAGGGAGAATTATGGTCCATGGAGAAGGTTTGAAAGACTCAGGTCAGAAGGGAATTCCCCACCTTGGCCAGCTAGAAAGGAGGAGGCGAGATGGAGAGTCTCCTTCACAGGTAAATCTCAAAAAAGGCCTAGGAAGAAGGCACCCCACACATGGGGAAGGAAAAACATTAGAGCCCAAGGCAAAGGATTCAATAGAAGCACACACACATTCACACAGCACACACATACCTGCACACACATATGAGAAGCAAAGAATGAGAGTACAAGTACTTCACCTTCACATGGGGGGGGGGTCAGGAAAAGACTAAGGGATTAGATAGTAAAGGATTCAGGGCTTAAAAAGAGATCATACGTGTAAAAAAGAGAGAAAGGAACTGGAAGCAAAATATAGGTAGGAAGCAGGCATGAAAATACCCAGGAAAAGGAAGTGCTTCCCCTTCCCAGTCATGAGAACAGGGAGAGAGAGACTTATACACTGGTGTCCAGGTGCAACCACAGGATGAAGGACCAAGGAGAAGAAGAGAGAAATTCCACACATGGCTAGGCTCCTTTATACGGACTAAAAAGCTCACTGAGGTGTATGAGGGAGGGACCCAATAGGTTAATGGACCCAAGAGCCTCACTCAGGAGGTGCTAGCTCACCCAGGCATACCAGGCTGAGGAAAACTTGAAGAAACAGGAAGCTGCTGCCAGATAGCAATGCATACAGCCATCTTGGATAATTCTGGATCAGATGCGAGTTCATCTTGCCAGGGCAGGCAAGGTGGCATGCACGTTGTCTCTGTGCCTCTGTCCCTGACTGACTGATTGCCTGTAGAAAAGCTATGGTGCTCCTCTTCCTCCCTTACTGGGAAGCCAGGGCAGAGTGAAGTGTTCAAGGCTCCAGAATGAAAGCATCAGGAATAGTTATTTCTTCTGTTAATTTCCAACAGGAGACAGATCTACAGCCTTCTTCACGAGTGTTATTTGTATCCACTTTGAGAACATGGAGGAAACTGCCAGGTGCTTGCTGCTTGCACCTGTGCCTTTAGTTTATATGGCTGTTGTTTCTTCTTCTCAGACTTGCTAGAGCCACTCAAGCAACTAAACAGGTGTTAGATATTGAAGCATTGTGTGTATCAGAAATCTCTGATAAATGTCATACACTCCACTTTTTTTTTTTTTTTTTTTAATGTGAGCACAGTTTTTCTTATTTTGGGCTTCTGGATTTCCACAGCACAAAGCAGAAGGTGATCAGCACTTCTTCCATGTTTGGTCTTCTAGCATGTCATGAAGATTGCACGGTGACTGTCCCAACACAGTTCCCAACCATCAACTTTTAACCTGACAAAATCCATGTTTCCCTTCATGCATCTGCAGTCATTTCCACAAAAAGGCACCAAAACACCATGGATAGAAGACAGTCTCTTCCATGCATGGTATGGAGAAACATGTATAGATATAGGAAACATATGAAACAAGTACCCTGTGTCTCACTATAAACAAAATTCAATCAAAGTGATCAAACACCTAAATGAAAGACATGTAATCATAATACCACTCAATGAAAACAGGAAAGGTTTCCAAAACATTAATCGAGACAATGATATCTGCACACATCCCCAAAAGAAAAAACAATAAACTCACAGATGAGCAAGTGGGTATAATATCACACCATCGGGATGCACAACAAATGGATGAAGAAATAACCAGCAGGAGAAAATTATTGCACACTCTTCATCTAGCAATGGGCTAACATCCAAAATATGTAAGAAAGTGAAATAATAGTAAAAATACTACAAATAATCTAATTAAAAATGAACAAAATAAGAACAAAGATTTCTCATAATGTAAATATGGCCAACAATACTATGAATGTACACTAGCTATCAGAGAAAGACAAATCAAAATTACATCTGATTGGTATTATCTCATTCTAGTCCAAATGATTACTATTAAAAATCAAAACATAATATGTATCACTGAGGATATGGAAAAAATAAACCCTTTTATGCCTTTACTAGAAAGATGGCCTGAACATTCAAGCAGGAGCACTATAGAATCCATCTTTCCTCAATTGGGGTGTATGTGTAAAGGGTATTAAATCATTTAGGCAAAGCAATGCCTTCAGTCTTATGTTAACTGCAGAACTGTTCACACTAACAAAGACATGGAGTGTACTCAGTCAACTATCAGGAATATGTGGATAAAGAAAATGTAGCCTATATACAAAATGGAATATGATTCAGCTATAAAAAACAATGAAATACTATACTTTATAATAAATTATGAAACTAAAGGACATTGAGTTAAAGCGAATTAAGCCAGCTAAAGACGGACAGATGATACATGATCTCTCTCCTTAGTAGAAGCCAAAAACTATTGCTCTCAAAGAAGAACTGAATGTATACGCTAATGATGACTAAAGGGTAGGAGGGAAAGTAGCAGGAGCCACAGAAAGAGACTCAACTATGGGATAAATATTAGAACAGGTCAAGCTAGTTCTGAACAGAGAAGTGATCCCACAAGGGGCCGGAAAGCCTGATGTCCCTGACTGGACCATTATACACTGAGTACATACATGAAATTGCATATCTTACCACACGAATATATAATATGGTTATTGTTTACAAGACTGTGTAAGCTAATAAATACAACCCTTGAGAGAAAATAAAATGTATCATTAAGTATTTTACTTCACTAGTTCCCAATATGTATTCCCTACTCCTACCGCAATAAACAATACAAGAATTTTTCTGAAAAAAGTTCCAAAATGCATGTTCTCAGGCTCCACTCTAATATTATAGAAAAGTACTCAAGGGAAAGAAGGAGTCTGCTTTTTAAAAATATATATTATTTATTTGAAAGAGAGAGGACAGGGTGAGAATGGGCACCAGGACCTCCAGCCACTGCAAATGAACTCCACACAAATGTGCCACCTTGAGCACTTTACTTAAGTGGATACTGGGGACTCGAACCCAGGTCCTTAGGCTTTGAAGGCAAGGGCCTTAACACAGCCAAGCCGTCTCTCCAGCCCCAGGAGTCTGTTTTTTAATGAGCCTTCTATGAAACTTTGATTCATACCAAATTTTTAGAATCATTGCTTTTATCAAGAGTGGGGTTAAAGCTGAGGAGATGGCTCAATGGTTAAGGGTGCTTGTTTACAAAGAGTGCCTGTCTGGGTTTTATTCCCAAGTACCCATGTAAAGACAGCCAAACAAACTGGAACATATGTTAGGAGTTTGCCAGATAAACTGGAATATATGCCGGGAGTTTGTCTGCAGTGGCAAGAGGCCCTGGTGTGTCATAAGCGCATGCGTGCGTGCGCGCACACACACACACACACACACACACACACACACACACACACACACACACACACTGTCTTTCTCTTTCAAATGAATAAATAAAGTAATTATTTTTTAAAGAGTGGGGTAAGTACATGATTTCTAGGATGACTGGATAGGGTTTATGGAGATTCAAACTTCAACCTTACTCAAACTGTCTGGTCATTGGCAGAAGAATGCAGCAAGCCCTTTTGCCAGTAGTCCAGTTCAGTCTTCTTCTGTCCCTCCTTTTCCTTTGAAAGTTCATAAGCCAAGCCTTCACAGTCCACAATTCTCTCTGCAGTTAGAACTTCCATATATCCCATCAAGTTCTACTTACCACGCCTTTGTAAGGCCTCTCATTTCAAAGTACCAGGTTCTTTAATATTCCACCATTACACAAGATGCAACCGACTAAAATCCACATGACTAGTTTCATTGTAGTAATGACCCCACTTCTCTGGTAAGAATTTACTATTACAGTCAGCTTCTCTTTGCTGGATAAACACCTGACCAAAAGCAGCTCCAAGGAGGAACGGATTTATTTCAGGCTTACATAGTCCAGGAGAAATGCCATCAATTGCAGAAGCTGTCTCACTTCCATTGATACATGGCAGGGCAACACCATCAAGTACACAGCAAAGCACCAATGGCCATAGCATGAACAGCCAGAACTCGAAACTCCTCTCCAATAACTTAGGGTGTACTTAAGAGCCACTCCCAGGGACATACCTCTACCCAGTGGGGATCCACCTACTCCGACTTTGGATTCAAGCCTGAGTGTATTGACCCACACATGAAAACCACTACACTTGCTATAGATTTGTTTAATTTATTGTTCTCATTTTGGTTTAATTTGGACAAATCATTTACATCTAGAAATCCATCCATTTATTTTAGATTTTCCAATGTGATGAATTATTGATTTTTTTAAAGTATGTCCCCATGATTTATTGGTATTGGTTGTGATATCTCTCTTTTCATCTCTAATTTTTTAATTTACATTTTCTCTCTCTTTCTTTTGGTTGGTTTGGTTAAGGGCTTGTCAATCATGTTTATCTTTTCAAAGAACCAATCTTGGCTTCATTGAGTGTTCATACTTTTTTGTTAATTTCTGTTTTTATCTTAATTGTTTTTTCCATCTACTGTTTTAGGGATTCATTTGCTTTTGATTTTCCAAGGTCTTCAAGTGAATCATTAAGTTATATGTCTGAGATATATCTGTGTTTTTTTTTTTTTTAAATATAAGCACTTAGGGCTAAAACTTCATTTTAGAACTGCCTTCATTACCGCCCATAAGTTTTTTATGTTGTGTCACTGTTTGTGTTCAGTTCTATGACTTTTTAAGTTTCTTCTTGATTTCTTCAGTAATCAATTTATTACTCAATAGTGTGTTGTTTAATTTCTAAGCATTTATGTATTTTCTGTAGTCTATCTTGTTGGTCATCTCTAGCTTTATTGCATTGTGGTTGAATAAAATATCAGGAGTTATTTCAATTTTTCTAAATTTGTTGAGACTTGCTTTGTGTCATAATATGTGATCTACTTTAATGGACTGTTGAGGTCGATGTATATTCTATAGTTTTGGATGCCATACTCTATATGCATCTGTTAGGTTTGTTCGCTCTGTGATGTCATTTTGCTTTGATGTTTTTCTGATTAGTTTTGTATCGTGTTGACTTCTCTATTGATGTGGTATGTTGAAGTAACATTCTGTAATTGTGCTGGGCTTAATCTGTGACTTCATGTCTTGAAGAATTTGCTTTATAAACTTGGTTACCCACACATTCAGTATGTGTTGCAGTTTCCTTCTTGATGCTGGTGAAAGTACACAAACAAATGCAGCTTAGGGGAGATAAGGATTTATTTTGGTTTATAGACTTAAGGGGAAGCTCCATGATGGCAGGGGGAAAACATGCCATGAGCAGAGGGTGGACATCACCTCCTGCCAACATCAGATGGACAACAATAGCAGGAGAGTGTACCAAACACTGGCAAGAGGAAGTTGGCTAGTATACCTATAAGTCCATCCCCAAAAACACACCTCCTCTAGGAGGCTCTAATTCCCAAATTGACATCAACTGGGGACTTAGCATTCAGAACACATGAGTTTATGGGACACTTAGTTCAAGCCACCACACTACATATATAGTAGTGGATTGCTTTGTGGATTGCTCCCTTGAGCAATTTCAAGTACCTTTGTTTCTGACTGGTTTTTGTTTGAATATATATTATGTCACATATTAAAATAGCAACACCTGATTTTGGCTTGTTTCCATTTGCTTGAAATACCTTTTCCTATCGTTCCACTCTAAGGTAGTGTCTGTCGATGAGAGTGAGGTATCATGAAGATAGCAAAACTATACTGTTTTCTGATGCAATCTATGTTTTTTTTGTTGTTGTTGTTTTGTTTTGTTTTTATTTTTTGTTTTTCATTTTTCAGTTTTACAAGGTAGGGTCTCACTCTAGCCCAGGCTGACCTGGAATTCACTATGTAATCTCAGGGTGGCCTCGAGCTCATGGCAATCCTCCTACCTTTGCCTCCAGAATGCTGGGATTAAAGGCTTGCACCACCACTTCCGGCTAGTCTATGGTTTTTGATTGTGGAACTGAGACCAATAATATTCAGAGTTATAATTGAACTATCAGTTAATTCCTGTCATTGTGATTATTTTCTGGTGGTTGATTTTTTTCTTGGACTTAATTTGATTGAGAAGTGAAATAACCTTATTATTTTCCCTCTAACCTCTTGATTGCATTTATTCTTCTCTTCAGTCCGAAGAATTTCTTTAATTACCTTCCATAGAGCTAGCTTAGTGGTTAGAAATTGTATAGTCTGTTTATATCATGGAAAATGTTTCATAGCCTTCACTTGTTTTGTCGATTTCTTAGTCATTATTGCCATGATAAGTATAAAGGACTTTCTCACTAAAATCTCTATATACTTAAAGTTAAGAATGTTTGTGAGGTGGCTCAGTGAGCCATGTGTTTGCCATATAAGCAGGAGGACCTGAGTTTTGGTTGCCAGCACTCAAGTAAAACCTGGGCATTATAGCACATATTTATAATCCCAGTGCTGGTGAATTAGAGAAACTGAGATCTGGGTTCAGTAAAAGACTCTGGTTCAAAAAAATAAGCAATAAATGTAAGCACTGGACATTGGCCTCTGGCTTCCACATATATATGCACACATTGCATACAAACCCACCCACATACAAACATGCATATGCAAATGCATGCAAGCACCCACATGTACACATGCAGCAAAGAAAAATGTTCATATTGCTCTTCTTGTGTTACATCCTAGATAAATGCTTCAAATCTGCATGCTGGTGAATCTGTATTTATTCCTATGTCTTTAACTTGCTGCTTAAATCATTCATGCATTTTTCATTTCAATGTCTTTTTTCTAGGGGTTTATTTCCACTTTCAAAAATTTATAATGCTCTGTTTGCTATTGACTTCTGGTGATTAAATTAAGACAAAATCCCAAATCTCTATTTAAGCAAAGGATTCAAAGGAATTCAGAGTTGTCTTATATCTTTATGCATAAATGGTTAAAAAGTTCTCTGGACTAACATTAATAAAATCTCAAAGTAATTTATTTATTTAAGTAGCATTATTAGGCAAAGAACATGCAAGTTCACTTGGAAGATGATATATTTCATAAAATACAACAATAATCTCCAAAGTCTGAATGTTTCAAAAACCTCATTTTTAAAAATAACACATCCAGTAGTGTTTTGGGGTACTGAGCATGATTGTATTGTTTTACATATAGGAATAAATATTGGAAAAGAGACTCAAACAGATATTTTCTAAGTGTTCTCAATTTACACAGAACTACATATACAATATAAAATTATGTATGTTGCTGGCTCATTGTAGCAGAACAGTTTATTTTCACCATTTGATCTCCCTTTCTAAGGGAAGCAGTTTAAAGTTTCATGCTGGAGCATTGAGAACACTGATAATGGGTGGCAGTCTGCTTATGAAATCTCAAGACAAGGAGATTTATTTCCCCCTAACTCTATGGGGAGAATATGACCCAGTTACCTCCTCCTTAGCATGTCTGCCTGTTGCATCCCTGAGTGAGTAGAAGTCATTCATACAGATGTGATCCTCCTCTTAAAGCAGCCACTACTGCTCTTTCCGGACTAATAATACACTACTCTATAAAGGATGAAAATCCTAAAGGGTGGGAACAGCTTATTGGCCTCCCATGTTTTAGATTCCTCTGTTGTTTTGACTTCTAGAAATTTCTCATTCTATCTTATTGGGCAAATTATGCATTTGATAGCCAAGTATGCCATTCACTTTGCATTAAAGTTGTATTTTAAAATATTGATTGGTTAATAAATGGCAGATTTAAATAGTCAGTTCATTTTTAGTTGTACATGATTCTCCTTATAAGTAAGTAGACTTTCTGCCTTCAAAGTGAAAGGAGCAGATGCCCTGTTGAAATCTGAATTTGACACCATTTAATATTTTTTACTTGGGCTGGAGAGATGTCTTACTGGTTAAGGAACTTGTCTGCAGAGCCAAAGTTCCCAGGTTTGTTTCCCCAGGTCCCACATAAGCCAGATGCACAAGGTAGTGTATGCATCTGGAGTTCACTTGCAGTAGCTGGAGACCCTGACTCACCCATTCTCTCCATCCTCCCCCCCCCCACTCTCTCTCTGTCTCTCTCAAATAAGTAAATAAAAATAAAATACTCCTATGACTTACTATTTCACTTGCCATTCTTAAATGTTGTGGCAACATAAATATTAACTGGCATATATCTGTAATCACATAAAGAATATTCTAAAATGACAATTTTGGTGTATTTTTCTTGTTTCTGGGTTTTTTTTTTTTTTTTTTTTTTGAAAGATAGGAGACAATTTCTCTCATGTTTTCTCTCCTTCCAAGACTAAACTCAAGGTTGGCATTAATCCAAAATGTCCATAAGCTGCTCTGATTAGTAAATAGAAAAGATCTGGACTGTATCCTGAGAATCAGGAATTCATTTCTCTCTGAAGTAAGGCCACAATAGCTTCACCATATGGAACTGTTATTTGGCCTGTAGAGTTCAAATATTTTAAAAGCAAATGGTGTGTGAACATAGGAAATAGTTTATCCTGGACCCAGGTTTCCAAAGCTCTCTTTCAACCAACAAGAGATGATTCAACCAGGATACAACCTTCCTCTTTAAAAAACACAGTACCATATTACTGTTTGTATAATCCTGTACGAATGCCAATTTCTCAAGTATATGTGTCAGTACTTTTATAAGCACCTATAATCCACTAAAATTATCTGTAGGATATCCAAGCTGTGTGAGTAAGGACATTCAGTTCCACAAATCAAAGACCTGGAAGGACTCTGCAAAGGTCACTTAGTAATAGCTAGGTGATTTTTTTTCAAATATAAAATTATATCTGCAATTCAAGCCCTCCTAGCTATAAAATGCCAATAACCACTCAATTATTGCCCCCAAACCCCCCATAGTTCCAATTTATCCTAAGCCATGTACATGGATTCCTCTGGGCTCCAAAGAATCATAAATTATTCACTCAATATTAACTAACACAAGTAGAACTGCAAGAGAAGTTAACATGAAATCAAGAGACTGTCTTATTTCAATTACCACTTGTATCAATCCAAAAACTAATCATGGAAGAAGCTCTCTGAAAGTGCCTCCATATCTGATAATGGGCATGAATAATTTATTGTTTATCTTGGTCAGCACAGAAGAAGCTACTAGAGCTCTCCCTCCAGTGGGCAAAACAAGAAATTCATACAATTGCTCAAAACATTGGGAAGAATTTCATGTGTCATGTTTAGATTTTAATTAAATATTTAGAAGGTTAAAAAAACTTATAACCATTTAAATATTTGAAATGGGTTAACCTAAATACATATGTTTTGATGAATTAGCCTTATATTATATTATAAAAATATTATTATAAAAATATTTTGAGTGATTGTGAGTTTTCAATGTTTATATAAATAGTCAATAACAAAAGGGCATAGGCTTAACAAATTAAGTTTTTAAATAAAGCAAAAGGGCATATTTTCCAGCATGGGACTAAAGTCTATCAGCACTTATAGTCTCTGGTAAAGGCCACACACACAGGGAAGAACTTGCCAACACATTCCTTTCTTGTATAATCACTTCTACAGGTAATTTTTTTATCAGAAACCAACAGCTTCTCTGGCCTTGAACTTCACCTTTTTTTTTTTTTTTTTGGTTTCTTAGTGCAGCTATGCTTTTTAAATTTTCTATTTTCATATTTCCCAAATGTGAAGTAGATGATGTATTACAGACATGGTTGTCCAGTGCCATTATGACTAAAAATCTCTTGTATTAGAATTGATATCTATATTTAAAATACTTTCTAATCATTAGTTCCTCTAAGGTGCATGCTTCCTAAGGCCAAGCCCTGACATATACTAAATGTTCAATAAATATTTTTGAAGAAATTATGAGTGGGCAACACTTTTGTAAATAGAAATGTAGAAAGAAAGCACAGAGTAAACAAAAAGGTAAAGACTAGAAATTTATATATTTCCTGATTATTTTTCATGACCATTCCAAGTCCAACTAGTGAGTCCAATAAATGAGATATCTGGTTTAGTTTTGTTTGTTTGTTTGTTTGTTTTTTGTTGTGGTGGTTTTTTCGAGGTAGGGTCTCACTCTAGCCCAGGCTGACCTGGAATTCACTCTGTATTCTCAGGGTGGCCTTGAACTCTCAGCAATCCTCCTACCTCTGCCTCCCGAGTGCTGGGATTAAAGGCGAGCGCCACCACGCCTGGCTCCTGGTTTCGTTTTTAAGAAAGTGTCTTAAACACTTCTCAGAACAGTCTCCTACTCTACCGTGATCATGAAAACTCTAATTCTGAGGCATTCCCTAACCTTGGACAACTCCTAAAGAGTGGATCAGGCTGAATTTGATCTCCTCAGGCACTCTAGTGAGCTGCTGCTTCTCAGTCTAGAAAGAAGCACCCTGATGATTTCATCATAAATGCTTTGTGAGATCAGTTTCATTGTGCTTGCCTACAGTGAGGTAAGCACCCATGTGTTGGCCTGAGCAGAATAATGAGTATCCTATGCCATCACTCTTCTGTGTTTTTATTTGAGCTGGAGTCTCTTCCTTAACCTGAAATTTGCCCTTTTCTTGTTGTTGTTGTCATCGTTGTTAGGAGTTCTAGCAATTCTTGGGTCTCTGGTCAGTATAGAACTGAGGTTACAGATATGTGTGGCTGTGCCAAGCTGTTTCCTGGAGACGGAACTCAGTGGTCTTTCAGGCCTCCTCAGTCCCTTGTGCTTTCTCAAGAAGTGTGCTTAACAACTCGGCAATCTCTCCAGCCCCATTAGGTCTTAATTATAAGAAGAATGATAGTCTATTGTTTTATTTTTGTCAATTTCGTTTTTGTTTACAATGCATTTTGATCTCCCTACTTACCCTCTCCCTTCTTTCCTGTCCCACTAAAATCTTTCTTCTACCCATTAGATTTCCACCTGAATTCCATGCCTTGTTTATTTTATTTTTTGACCCACTGTTTTAAAGTAGGATAACTCCCAATTTATAATGAGATATTGACAGGTTCAATCGTGTACAAGAAACCACATCTGCAGTGAGTCCATGAGTACAGCAGATGTGTCATATCCAGAAGACAGCATCCATATCCCCACTTTTCATCTTCCTCTCTTTACATTCTTCCTGACCCCTCTTCCACAAGTTTCTATGAGCCTTGGAGGGTGCTACAGATGCCATATTTAGAGCTAAGTACAAAGTAGTTGTTTATTATTGTAAATTTGTCATCTGTGGATCTTCTTAATCACCTCTACCCTTTGCTTAGAGAAACTTATGTGTTTGAAGCTATGAGTAATATCAATCTATGGGAACAGACATAGAGTTTAAGAAGGTAGTTTGATATTGCCCAATTAGCACAACACAATACTGGGCTCTCCCTATGCCCCAAGTTCCTAGCCATAGACTTTTGAGATAGTAGAATATAGCAATAAAATATAGCATTTCATCAGAAATTATTGATTGACATAGCAAAACAAATATTGCAATAAGACTTGTTAATTCATCGCTAGATTTAAAACATTTAAAAACAAGTCACTTCTTATTAATTTCCTTACTTCCCAGGTACATGGTAGGGAAATATCTCAGTACAAGTCCTTCTAAACCTTACCTCAGTCCCCCAAACTTTTTGCTTATAAAGAGCTGTCTACAGTAACAAAAGGAACTGATGTGAGGGTAAAGATAAGAGAAGGAAGGGGTAAATGAAGGGGTAAATGGCAGGGGAAATATATATCCAAACATACTAAAAATTTATATGAAAATGTACTACTGAAACTCCATACTATGTACAATGAGTACATGCCAATTAAAAGTATTAAGTAGTGATAGGAGAAATGGCTCAGCAGTTAAAGGTGCTTTCTTGCAAAGCCTGACAGCCTGGGTTTGATTCCCCAGTCCCCACATAAAGCCAGATTACAAAGTGCCATATGTTTCCAGAGTTTGTTTGCAGTAGCAGGAAGAGGCCCTGGCAACTCCATTCTCTCCCTTTCTTTCTCTTTCCCTCTCTGTCTATCTCTCCCTGTCTCAAATAAATAAATTTTAAAAGTTTTAAAATATATTATAAATAAAGTAAACAAACTTCTTCAAGGTTATTGTGAAAATCACCTTAGTTGAGGTTAATGGGAAACTCAGAATTATGTATAAGAAATTAGTCTAGCTTTCTTAGTGTAGTTTACCTGTTCATCTTTATTGCATATAAAATTGGGGACTAGCATTCAAACTCTGTATTTGTATGATAGCCTCCAGAATGTTCGCCAACATTGGAAGCATATATCTTACACCCAAATTGTTGTGGTTATCTTCTCTTTGCTGGAACAAAACACCTGGCCAGAAACATCTTATGTGAGGAAAGGGTATATTTCAGCTTACAGGTTCAAGGGGAAGCATTATCATGTCAGGGAGAGCATGGCACAAGCATAAAGCTGGCTCACATAGGCACATATCAGCAGGCAGTAGGAGAGAGAGTGATCTGAGCTAAGTAAAACCTAGTAGAGCTGAGCTAATAAACCCAAGGTCCACTCCTAGTGTCACACCTCCTCCAGCAAGGCTCTACCCAGTGGGAGCTTAACCACATGCACATGAGGCTGTGGGGGACATTGCTCACTGAATGTATCACATCAATAAAGGCTTGTTTTATCGTTGCTAGGCTGAAGATAAGTGAGGGGGAAATATTAACAAACTAGCTAGACATTTAAAAAACTGCCTGGAAAACACATTTTTAGTGTTTAGTGTCCGTTTGAACCTCAGAAATCGCTTCAACAAGGCTCGTCCTTATGAAGCACTGCCTGCAATGATTTCCAGCACATCCAGCATCCCATGAGCCAAACCTTGCACCAGACCATTTTTTTTTCAAAGGTAGTGTCTCATTCTAGCCCAGGCTGACCTGGAATTCACTATGTAGTCTCAGGGTGGCCTTGAGCTCACAGAGATCCTCCTCCCACCTTAGCCTCCCCAGTGCTGCGATTAAAGGCGTGTGCCACCACACCTGGCTTGAGACATTTTACAGACTTTCCTCACCCTTTATAAAATGTTCATGGGGAAGGACCATTACTCTCAGGGAAAACTAAGGGATAGTGTATCTTTCCTCAAGTCATGTGGCACAGCAGGAATTTCCCCCTTGATCTTCACCTTCACCATGATGCTGAGGCACTGTCCTCGTGTGTGTGTGTGTGTGTGTGTGTGTGTGTGTGTGTGTGTGTGTGTGTGTGTTGGACTGTCTAGGGCTAATACTGCTGAGCTCATAGGGGGGAAGACTGAGCCTCTGGCCTTCATGAGTTCAAATTCTCACAGAATAAACAGATCCATGTACAGCTTTGACAGTAACTTACAGGTACTCTGATAAGACCATGAAGCACTTACTCTAAGAATTGAGGGAGCTCCTGTGACAGGACAGAAAACAGCAGACTCTGGGTGGTGGGGTTCCAGGGCTATCAAGGTTTCATCCATGTCAGCATCTCTGCCCCTCAGTTCCTCAGGAAACCAAGGGTGATCTCATACAGGACAAAATGGCTGTGGGGGACTGAATAGGTTGATCTATATCCCGAGTTCAGAGTGATACCAATGGCCAAAATATATATATATATATATCATTAGTAATATTATGGTCATGGGAAGAGTAAGTTATTAGACACAACAATGGTTTGGAAACTTATTGGAGAGCTTTAGATTTCAATTTCAACCCCAACTTGAAACAAAAACGTGTGTGTGTGTGTGTGTGTGTGTGTGTGTGTGTGTGTAGACACAACAGACAAAAACACCTACAGTTCTGGTGCAGCCAACAGCACACCTTCCAGAAAGCAGAAATGGACAAGAATGAATGAACCAACAAACAGAAGAAAAGGCATCTCAGAACAAGGCATGCTCTTCTGGTGGATGTGCATATGAAAATTCCAAATTTATCAGAGGAAATAAAAGCTGAAAACTTAGGAAGGGCTAGTCTTCAGCTGGAGGGCATTTTATAGATATCTCAGCCCATACACACTAATCAGTGGTTTCCCTTTACCTATTAAAAAGACGCTTTTGTCTTTTTTGTTTTCAAATTATATATATTTTTGAAAATTTCATGCACATGGATCATATATTTTGATCATTTTCACCTCCATTACTTTCTCTTTTCTCCTCACACTGAACCTCTCCCCCTCCCCCAGTCCCCTTTTATGTCATGTCTTTTTTTTGCAGGGAGTGCTAATTTGTGTTTTATGGCCCACTGAGTCAAATTAAGGCTGCTTTCATGAGCATGGGTGAGAGTTTGCCAGCGGCTAGACATACCACTGCAGAGCATGACTCCTCCTCCCAGCAAATGTTAACTGCCAGAAGCTTCTCTGAGAGAGGGGGCTTCATAAGCCCTTCCATCATGATGGAAATGATGACAGGTCCAAGCTTTCAGGTAACCACAGCTGCAGTGACTTTATGAGGGTGACGCCCAGTTCAAGGCTGGAGGACAGCACTGAAAACATGTTTCTTATTTCAGGTAATCAGGCTCTATTGAGGATTGTTTTCTATTTTAAATCTAGAACTTTTATTGAAACCCTATAAAACTTAAACTTTAAACTCTATATTCTTCTGGCTTCTTTACTTCCCTGTCTGCAGCACTATCATAGTAAAAATGTAAATTAAATATAAAAAGCAAAACCAAAAATTAAATTAAACATTGGACAGATGCTGGATTTTAGTGAATTTTTTGTTTACTGTTTTCTTTTAATGGTTAGTGAGATAATGATGAACAAAACAAGCCACACAGCCAATCTCAGCTGGTAGCCTAAGTTGTCATAGGACAGTTGTAGCATTGGCATCCCTATTTCAATCGGAAATACTTCTTTAAAAGTTTGAGCGCCACCTTGTGGTAGCATGTTGTAAGACTCAAACTGAAGTCTGGATTATTTGTGCAGGAAAGCCTATCTTATAGCCAGGACTTTTTTTTCTATTTCTTTTTCAAAGACAAATCTAGGAGAAACTCAAATATTGGTTTTAGAATATGCAAAATGGGTTATTTTACTGGAAAGAATTCTAATATCAAAAATAGGAACATGTAGGTCAATGGTCATTGTATAGAGTGTTTCCAGTAGACTATGTATGTTTTAAAATGTGCACTAATTGAAATTTGAGTATTTTAATATGTAGCATAACAATGCAGATTTCTAACTTTACCTTAAAATATGAAGATCTGGGTTCCCTTAGTA
The DNA here is from genome assembly GCA_036365145.1 of Orientallactaga sibirica. Lineage (NCBI taxonomy): Eukaryota > Metazoa > Chordata > Mammalia > Rodentia > Dipodidae > Orientallactaga > Orientallactaga sibirica. Next base: position 62,483,921 of record JAEOAD010000001.1, read on the forward strand.
TACTAAGTATTGCAGCACCTCAAAATGCTCAGAATTCATTTCAGGGTTCTTGTCAATAGAAAACTCTACGAGTGCTCAAGTTCCTTATGTAAATGATGTAGTATTTGAATATACCTTCCACGTGCTTTATGGATGATTTCAGATTACTTATTATGATGGCTAAGTCCTGTTGTCAATGTGATCAAGTCAGGAATCAAATGAGAGACTAGCCAGATCTTGGAGGGTGTTTCTACAAAGGAAGAACTGAGTGGACACCACCCCCTTAGATACAGAATGGGATTGTATATAGAGAAGCTCCAGGAGAATATAGAACTTTTTTCCTTTTGTCCATCTGCCTGTGCCACTCACTGGTGTGTGCTTTTTGGCGGGTTGCCTTTGTACTCATTCATGCATGAGTCTACCATTCAGCCATCCTCTGAGGACATTAGCTTCCAGCCTCGTGTCCCGAGCGGGTATTTAGATCTCTGACTGGTCAGCTTGCATACAGATTCATGGGCCAAGAGACTACTGGGTTCTTCAACTCTCTAGCCTGTAGGCTACTATTATTCAAATGCCCAAACTATGTTTTGTAAGCTAATCTCAACACTCTACAGACTAAGGTTGAAAGATAGTTGTGAGTTCAAGGACAGCCTGAGACTGCATAGTGAATTTCTGGTCATCCTGGACTAGATTAACAATAACAACAAAACCCTTTCAATACATATTCATTCTATGGTTTTAACCCTCAAGAAAACCCTCACTGAAACTGTAATGCTTAATACACTGTGAATGATGTGCAAGTGGTTGATACTCCGTATTATCTAGGGAGTAAAGAGGTTGTCTATGGTTAGTACAGACATAGTATTTATTCATTTATTTATGTTTATTGAAGCAGGGTCTCACTCTAGCCCAGGCTGCTTTGACCTCACAGTGATCCTACCTCAGCCTCCCTAGTACTGGGATTAAAAGCGTGCACCACTGTGCCTGACAGTATTTAATGATTTTTTTATAACCTGGCCTATAGTTGGGTTAATTTGGGTATGCAGAACCAGACAATACATGGGGTAGATGATGTCCCTAAGGATCATACATGTCACATATACTTTATGGTAACGCACCAGGCAGCTCCACTCATTGAGTACCTCTCTTGGCTGTTGGCATCTTGGTTCTTGATCTCAGTTTACAGCAAGAAATGCAAGTTGTACAGGGAACTTCCAGTCAACAGCCTCCATGCATCATCAGCCAGGCTGCAGTGGGAGGGAGGGGTGGCTTTTGGGTGGTTAAACTGCCTTTCAATCACCCATGCTCCCATAAGTTACCCCTCTGCCATGTTCTTATACCTATGCCCAGTAAATTCACTGGTTTGTCAAGTTAGAGGGGTGGAAGCACTTCTTTGATTTGCTATTCGTGCACTCTCTGAGGTGAATAGCTGTCTGTCCACATCTCCTCAGGAAGAGTCATGAACAGCTTCCACATGGCTCTCCATAGAGGCTGAACCAGTTTACATCCCCTCAGTATTGTGTAAGAATTACTCCCTGAGCTACACCTCAGCCTTGTCCAATTTTGGTTCTACAAAACAAGCACATTAATATTGAGTTCTTAACTATTTCATTTATAAAAACTCAATCCCCTTTTAGGAGGTCTTTATCACTCTCCACAGGGTCTTAAGTAATCAGTGCCACTCAGACAAGGGCCTTCTCCTCATCCCCTTTAAATCAGTTGTGACTCAGTTCCAATGTCACCCTCTGAGGTGAGCTTTCCCACTCATCTGTAAAGCAGCCTTTCAGCAACTCTATTGCTTTGAACTTATTTTATCTTTATTCTTATTTATTTATCTTTATTATTATTAAGTAGAAACATTTTATGGATTCAACATGTGTTGGTACCATCTTTTACCTCCTCCCTGCCTCACTTTCACTGAAAGCCTTCCTCTGTGATCCATGGGGTTGTGAGTTATGAGTTGTGAGAGCAACAGTCAATCATTATGTGAGAGGGGGCAATGCCTCTAGATATTCCCTCCCACCCTGTGGCTCTTACAATGTTTCCACCCCATCTTCTGCAAAATTCCCTGAGCCATATATCTACTAAATTCACAACAAGTAAGAGATAGAATCAAACCAGATGCCCATTGATTGATGGATAATGAATTAGTGCATTTACACATTGGAATTCTACTCAGCAGTAAGCAAAATTTGTAGGAAATTTGTAGGAAAATGGAATGACATGGACCTGATCTTAATAAGTGATTTCACACAAGCAGAGAAATACAAATGCCATCTGTTCTCCCTCATCTGTGGTTCCTAACCTGGAAAAGCATCAGTTGCTGGCATATCTGACAGGCTACTCAAGGGACAGATAAGAGGGATGAAGGGCTTGCGGGGAGGGCATTGAGAGGCTGTGGGGAGAGACATACAAAACTAAATCCAAAATGAATTGATACCATAGAAGCCTTCCTCCTGGATAGTAGACTGAAAGATACAAGCCTCAATAGGAGTATTGGGGGAACGTCTGGTAAGAAGAGCCCTGGAGAGGGTTGGATGAAGCCAGTAACTGACAGCTTCAGGTCATTGAGATGAGCTTCCAGACAAGGCACAGTCATGGAGGAAGAAATTTATTGAAGATAGAAGGGAAGTTCCATAATGGCAGAAGAAGCTGGCCCAGTTTCACAGGTCCAAGCAGAGAGAGAAAAGCCACAAACCACGACCAGAAATCAAGCAAGCACACTGTAAGAACTCCAGGCTAAATACCAGCACTTTGCATATCTTTAGACTGGAAGTCCAAATTCACCACCACGCCTAAGGCTTGGGCCTTAAGATCTGCTCAGTGACACCTCCTCTAGCCAGGCGGATGCAAATCTAAATGACAAACTTTAATAAAATCCTAAATATATTGAGGCCATCCATTTAAACTATGACAAAGCCTCAACCTAAATTATTTGGCTCCGGCTTTTAACTCCCCAAATCAGAAATTGGCTACAACCCACATTGAGCTATCAATCAAGAAACCTATGAGGTCCCCAAAACAAGCCAGGCTTCTATCAAAGCACTTGATTACCCACCTGAGGTAAAAGGTAAGACACTTTTGTTGAAAACACCACGTGCTGCTGATACAGACCATCTAGAGATCTGGCTGGAATCTGGAAGGAAGCCAGTTCCCAGATGGTCATCTTGTATAGTGCTGGAAAGTACTACATGAGTTGCCAGGGAAAAATGGCCAACAATGTTGTGAGTAAGCAGGGGACACTACTATATGAAAACAACCAACCTAACAAGATGTGAAATGGTGGCACCCAGCCTAGGTGGGTAACCAATGGCTATCTGATTGGCTAAGACATCTGCTCAGTTGAAAGGAACCCATAGCTGGAACTGAAAACCAAGTCAGAATCCTACAGAGACCAAGATTATGGACTTCAGTGAGAAGCTCGAAGTAGTTTTTGGCCAAAAGAGAGGCTACACCCATCAAAATACCTCTAAATTAACAACATTTATCCCCTTTAACCCATCCTGTTCTCACTCTCCATTGGAGAATCTGTTTTCTTTTTCAGAAGACAATGAGAACTGAGGTGTTGCAGTCAGGTTGTCATTGCCGGCAGAAACCACCCAACCAAGAGCAGCTTGTGGAAAAAAAGGGTTTATTTTGGCTTAGAGACTCGAGTGGAAGCTCCATGATGGTAGGGGGAAAATATGGCATGAGCAGAGGGTGGACATCACCCCCTTGACAACATCAGATGGACAACAGGATTAGGAGAGTGGGCCAAACACTGGCAAGGGGTAACTGGCTATAATACCCATAAGCCCATCTCCAACAACACTCTGCCTCCAGGAGGTGTTAATATGCAAATCTCCATCAGCTGGGAACCTACCATTCAGAACACCTAAGTTTATGGGTGACACCTGAATCAAACCACCACATTCTACCTCTGGCCCCCATAAAGCTGATAACCATCCATCAGGTAAAAGGCAATGCATTCAGTCCAACTTTAAAAGTTCCCATAGTTTTTATCATTCCTAATGATATTCAAATATCCCCATAATCCAAGGTCATTTAACTGAGCAATAATACCCCAAAGTCTCCCAAAACCCATAATGACACAGAATAAATACTCACACTGCAACATATGGCTTTGAGCAAAGCAAAGAAATATTCAACCAATACAAGATTTAAACAGGGCAAACATCAAACTCTATAGCTCCAAGTCCAACAACTCTAGTCAGTGACAAATCTCTAAGTCTGATAATTCTGACCAGCAACGAGTCTCTGGAGTTCCAATTCCACCCTTCCAGCCAGGCTACTCACAGTCCTGGAAAACTTCATCCAGGGCCAGTAGCTCTCCTTAGCAGCCATCTCATGGTTGCGGCATCTCCACTTCAACCCATGGTCCATCATCACAGCTCCATCATCCATATGGCTCCATAGTGTCTCCATGAAGGCAGATCTGCTTCACACTGCCCATGGCCATTTCTAAAACACAAGACCATGTTGCAAATTCAATGATCCTCTCTTTCCAGCATTTCTTATACTCCATAATACCAGGTAAGGTTTCAACTTGTTAAGCCAGGGGGGAATAAAGCAGACTTTGAATAATAGGACACTCCTTCAGCATTCAGGCCCCTTTAAAAGACTCTACATTCTTGCTGTTGCCACAATGCATGTCAGCTGGGTCAGTCTCAAGGGTTGTAATCTCTCATACAACTGCAGTTGAATGGGCAGAAATTTTAGCCCAAAGATTTTTTTTCTGTGCCATATCCCTCTGACACACCAGTACACTTCTATGCAATGCAAACCTGCACAAGTTTTCAGGACATGGGCATAACAGCAAGCCTTTCACATAAACAGCTTCTAGACCAGTCCAAGTAAAGGTCTTTCTCACCCTCGTAAGCCAAACCTCACAGTCTAGTTTTTACTGTATTCAGGTCTTTCAACTCTGACCAGGATAGTCCATCAAGCTGTGCTTACAGCACTGTAAGGTGTCTCTTAGGCTAAGGTTTCAAATTCTTCCACATTTCTCTCAAAAATCAGCTCCAAAAGGCCAAAGCTACATGGTCAGGTACCTAGCAGGAATCCCACTCCTTTGCTACCAACTTCACTGTTGCAGTCAAGTTCACATTGCTGGCAGAAATCACCCAACAAAGAGCAGCTTGTGGGAAAAAAAAAAAAAAAAAAAAGTTTATTTTGGCTTACAGACTCAAGGGGAAGCTCTGTGATCACAAGGGAAAATGATGGCATGAGCGGGGGGGGGGGCATAACCCCCTCACCAACATCAGATGGGCAATAGCAACAGGAGAGTATGCCAAACATTGGCAAGAGGAAACTCTGCCTCCAGGAGGCATTAATTCCCAAATCTCTATCAGCTAGGAACCTAGCATTCAGATCAGCTAAGTTTATGGGGGACACCTGAATCAAACCATCACATGAGGATAAACAAAATCTATCAAAAAGACAAGAAAAGATAGCTGAGTCCCTAGCAAAAGATGAACCAGTCCTGGCAGAGCAGCTAGGGCCATGATGAAACCACACAGGAACTGGTGAGATGAGCAAGCGTGCTGCTTCCAAGACTAGCCTGAAAACCTAATCCAGGGATATGGAGACAAACACTGAGTATACTAAAAACAAACCAAAGCAGAAATCCAGAAGCTGTTGAGAGGTCAACACTAAACGACACCTATTTTACTTTTTTAAGTCATTATTAGTAATGGATTTTTAATTTGCTCCTGCATTTGCTGTTCATCTCTTTATTATCTGTATTCTTGTAGAAAGAAATTTGCTATTTTATTCTGTGTTCCAGAGCCTGACACTAACTTCCCACAACTTTTCTGAGCCTACTGGCAGTGTTACCAACCTTGTTGCTGTGCATATTGTTTCCAGTAAGACTTAGAAGGCAGATGGTGAGAGTCATGGATGTCCAGCAGCTGCTGGCAATGAAGAAGGCAAACAGGATCACTCAAAACCAAGGATGTGATAATTGGTCTTGCTGGACTATGGACTAGCAGTTGGGAAACATATCTCCGTGGTCAGCCTGACCCTGAATTTGACCTCCCTTTTGGAGGAACACTTAGTCCCACTTGTTTTTCATAGATTTGTGAAATGTACTTTTCATAATGTTTCTGATCCAATTCTAAATTTTGGAATGTGTATAAAAGTCACATCATTTTGAAAATTTGAGGAAATCTGATGTTTCAGTCTTAGCATCAGATTGCTATTATTAATGTTCTATTCTTCACAGAGAAGTAGATTAACAACAGTGATTATAATCAAGAAGAGGTATGTGACAAGCACATTTAGGAAAAATGAAATGTACATATCACAAACTGTCATATTTTGTTTTGTTTTATGTAGGTCTGAAGAAAGGTATAACTTAACATCAAACATTGCCATTGTTGCAAGAATATTATCTGTATATCGCAAAGAAAGAAACTGGCCTGTAACCTCTGTTTACATTTTACTGAGTGTAAAGCAATAGCAGAGACAATGCCGAAGTGGCAGTGTACATCTGTCAATCTTCCTTTCTCACTCCAGACAATCTATGTAAGACTTCATGGTGATGCTATCTTCCTTAATAAAAGGTCACAAAAAATAGAGGGCCATTTCACTTAAGACATTGCTTATTAAATATCCTAAATTAGATAGGTCATAATCTTTAAAAGCCAGTACTTTACATTCATAACACGTCTAAATTTCCAACCACATTACAAATATTCAGTAGTCACAGTGGGGGTATAGGGTATAGATATAATATTGGACAATTTAAGTTAAGAACAAAATGAATTTTATGTAATCTTCTTGCCATATGGAAATAGTGACATCCAGGAACCATATATATAGAGTCTTTACAGAAACCAATCAAGAACACTAAAACTAAAATTCAATCACATACATGGATTTGTGTCAATTTAATGCTGATTATATTAAATTTCATAAGCCACGCTACCATTTAAGCATTCCATCTAAAAATAACTACAGATGCATCAAGATAGTCTTGGTAATTATTTTTATTAAATCATTGAAGGGGGCTGGGAAGATGGCTCAGTGGCCAAAGGCACTTGATTGTAAAGCCTGCTGACATGGATTTGATTTCCCAGTACCTATGTAAAGCTAAATGCACAAAGTGGTGCATAGGTCGGAAGTATTTTTGCAATGGCAAGAGCCCTAGCGTGCCCATTCCCCACCCCCACCTTCTCTCCTTGCAAATAAATTAAAAAATATTTTTAAAACCTTTAAAAGATTAAGCTTGTACAATTGAGCAATTTTTTTCTTAAAATTGATTCTGATTAATCAGTCCCTGAATTATATCAATCAAAAGTTGTAGGGTGGCAAAGATGGTTCACTGGTTAAAAGATACTTACTTGCAAAGCCTGCCAGCCCATGTTTGATTCCCCAATATCCATGTAAAGACAGATACACAGCAGCACATGCATCTGGAGTTCACTTACAGCAGAAATAGTCCTGGCATAACCATGCATGCACTGTCTTTCACTTTTTCTCTTTGTCTCAAATAAATAAATAAATATTCTTTTTAAAGTTAAAATAGTTCCAAACTTTTTAATAAGTTTAAATTTTTGTTTATATTTATTTATTTATTTATTTGAGAGCAACAGATGAAGAGTGAAAGAGGCAGAGACAGTGAGAGAGAGAGAATGGGCGTGCCAGGGTCTCTAGCCACTGCAAACGAACTCCAGATGCATGTGCATCTGGCTTATGTGGGTACTGAGGAATTGAGCCTCAAACCGGGGTCCTTAGGTTTCACAGGCAAGTTTAGCTTAACTGCTAAACCATCTCTCCATCCCAGTTCCAAATTTTAACTAGAACATTTACTAAACTTCTTAAGTAAGAGATACGATTCACAAAAAAAGAGAGATATTGGGTCATGTCTCTTATGTTCTTAGCTCTTTGCTGAGCATGAAGCTCAGGGTTTGAGTATCATGTCATTTATTTCCTTCAGAAGCTGCATTGGAGATGGTTTGAATGTGTTTTAAATACGAGCTGATTGAAGCCTGGTGAGGGAAATGAGCCCAGGTCTAAAGGCTAATAATTATAATACAAAAAAAAAAAAAAAGCATGGGTCATGAGAAACACTTTCAGTCAGGAACAGCGCAGCAAAGCAAACCCTGGCAGTGACTTCAGCCACATGCTCTTCCTCATACCACCCAGTCACGCTGTTACCTAATGGTTTCTTAGTAAGATACATGGAACCTCTTCTGTAACACCAGTCCCAAGGCTGATTGTTCCCATTCAATCATAGCTACTGTGTCACCAAGACAAACAGTTCTCATAGAACCAACTCATTCCATGTTCCACTGAGATCACTTGCAATTCCAGTCTATTGCTCCTTTTGGAGAAGGCTCATTTCCTCCTCCTAATGGCCTATTCAATAGTCATTTGTATAAACTAAATTCCAGTAAAAATATATTTATTAATTCTGAGGTCAATGACTCAAGCATTATGTTCCCCCGATCTGTTATTCCACCCTTTTTTCAGAGTTATCCTCCAACCATGCATAACAATATGGTGCCACAAGAAATTTTTCTTAATGTCATTCAGTTTGACCTGCCTGAACTCATAAGTTATTTCTGAAAAATTGTTCTGAATCCTTTTCTCTTCAATAACTTTTATTATCAAATTTAAGCAATATCCATATGAAAAAATGTTTGACCCCAAAAAGAAATTATTATTTTAGGATTTTGGAATTAAATTCTATCTCTGTTGGCTCACAATCTTTATTCATTTATGTAATTCCTACAAAATACTAACCATAGCTGTAAAATCTACATTCTAATTATAACATCATTATAGTTTGTTAATTCCATAGCTGTGTTACATGATTAGAGAAATTTAGAAGTTAGAGCATAAACAAATCAGGATTTTTTTAAAATTCTTTTGACAATTTTATACAGGTGCCTAATGTAGTTTGATAATATTCAACACTCCATTACATACTCTTTTTTTATTGACAACTTCTATACTTACATACAAAAAATGCATGATATTTCCCTCCCCACCCCATTCCCCTTTAGAACTCCAATCTCCATAATATCCCCTCCCTCTCTCCATTAGTCTCTCTTTTAATTTGATGTCATCATCTTTTTCTTCTATTATGAGGGTCTTGTGAAGGTATTGCTAGGCATTGCAAGGTCATGGATATCAAGGCCAATTTCTGTCTGGACAGTTGCATTGTAAGCAGTCATACCCTTCCTTTGACCCTATCATTGTATCCACCCCCTCTTCTGCAAATTGGCCCTGAGCCTTGGAGGGTGTGACAGAGATGTTTCAGTGCTGGGCACTCCTCCATCCCTTCTTCTCAGCACTATGTCACCTTTTGGGTCATCCCAGTAGTCATCGCCATCTGAAAAGAGAATCTTCTCTAACCAGAAGTGAGAGTAATATTAATATGTGAATATGAACATTAAGCATAGTGCTTTCAGGGCAGCTTGGTAGGAATAACATATACACTTTAGCCAGAAAAGAGCACGCTTTATACCCCTAAGGCTCATGACCTCCCCTGTCATAGACTTTTGCTTAGGTTTTTCAGTACCAGGTATGTATTCCCTCTCATAGAGAGGGCCTTCAGTTCAATTATGGAGCAGTTGGTTACCCCAAGAGCAGACATGCCACTATTGCACCCATTCAGTCATTGGGCCTGTATGGCCAAACGTGAATTTTCACTGCCCACTGTTTTCACTGCTGATGAATTCTGTCTCTCATACAACTGCATGCAGTACAGGTTTTTCCAGCTTTCAGTTGGCTGGTCCAAGGGGAGAAGGTTTTCTGCTCAGCACCAGCTTAATATCTCAGTGACCTTGCCTCCAGGCAAGAGATGTCTTCAGCAATAGGGTTTTACCATCTGTTTCTCAAGGGAAACCAAGGGCTTTGGCACTAGCCTTTAATGTTTTGGAGGCTACCAGGAACTCCTTGGCCAACAACTCACTGGAAGGTATCCCATCCCAGGTACTGAAAATTTTCTAGTAACAGTCTACAGTTTCTGGATGTGCCATTATTCAAAGAAGTAGGTTTACATAAGTCTTATTCACAATATCTTGAATTTTGATTGACCCTCCCCCTGCCCTTCTTTTACACATTCTCTTCTCATGGCCTCACTTAGGCCATTCCCCTCCCTGTAATCTGTTCTTCTACTTACATATGTGCAATACCATACACTTAAATCCTTCCCTTTCCTCCCTCCCTTATAGCCTTTCTCCAGCTTACTGGTTTCTGGTACTTATTTTTGGTTCCAGTTCACACACAAGTATATACATTTGTAGCTAGGATCCACATGTGAGAGAGAACATATGACATTTAGCTTTTTGAGCATGGGTTACCTCACTTAGTATAATCCTTTCCAGATCCATCCATTTCCCTGCAAATTTCATAATTTCTTTTTCTTTACCAGGGAATAGAACTCCATTGTGTAAATGTACCACATCTTTGTTATCCATTCATCTGTGGAGGGCCATTGAGGCTGATTACATTTCCTAGCTATTGTGAATAGAGCAGCAATAAACATGGTTGTGCAGGTGTCTCTAAGGTAGTGAGAAGAATCCTTTGGATATATGCCTAGGAGTGCTATAGCTGGATCATATGGTAAATCTATTTTTAGCTGTCTCAAGAACCTCCACACTGATTTCCATGATGGCTGGACCAGATTAAATTCCCACCAACAGTGTAGAAGTGTTCCTCTTTTTCTGCATCCACATGAACACCTATTGTCATTTGTTTTCTTGATGGTAGCCAATCTGACAGGAGTGAGATGGAATCTCAAAATGGTTTTATTTTGCATTTCCCTGATGGCTAAGGATATGGAACACTATTTTAGATGTTTATATGCCATCTGTATTTCATCTTCTGAAACTCTCTATTTAGTTCCATAGCCCATTTTTTAACTGGGTTGTTTGATTTCTTATTATTCTGTTTTTTGAGTTCTTTGTATATTCTGGATATTAGTCCACTGCCAGATGTATAGCTGGCAAAAATGTTCTCTCATTCTGTAGGTTGTCTTTTTGCTCTATTCACAGTGTCCTTTGCTGTACAAAAGCTTTGTAATTTCATGAGGACCCAGTGGTTGATTAGTGGTTTTATTCCCTGAGTAATTGGGGTTATATTCAGAAAGTCCTTGCCTATGCCAATATGTTGAAGGGTTTCCCTACCTTTTCCTCTAGCAGTTTCAGAGTTTCAGGTCTGATATTAAGGTCCCTGATCCATTTGGACTTGACTCTTGTGCATGGAGAGAGCAAGGATCTATTTTTATCCTTTTACATACAGATATCCAGTTTTCCCAGCACCATTTGTTAAAGAGGCTATCATTTCTCCATTGAATATTTTTGGCATTTTTGTCAAAAATCAGGTGGCTGTAGCTGCCTGGATTAATATTTGGGTCTTCTATTCTGTTCCATTGAGCTACTTGTCTGTCTTTGTGCCAGTACCATGCTGTTTTTGTTACTATGGCTTTGTAATATAACTTAAAATCGGGTATGGCCATCCGCCTGATTTTTTTGCACAAAATTGTTTGGGCTATTTGAGGTTTTTTTGTTTTTCCAGATGAATTTTAGGATTGTTCTTTTTTCTATTTCTGTGAAGAATGCCATTGGAATTTTAATGGGGATTGCATTAAATGTGTAGATTGCTTTTGGTAAGATTGACATTTTCACAATATTGATTTTTCCAATCCAGGAGCATGTGATGTCTTTCCATTTCCTTGTGTCTTCTGCAATTTGTAGCTCAAATTTTTTAAAGTTCTCATTGTAGAGATAGATCCTTCACTTCTTTGGTTAAGTTTATTCCAAGTTTTTTTTTTTTTTTTTTGAGGCAATTATGAATGGGAGAGATTCCCTGATTTCATCCTCTGTATGTTTGTTGTTAGTGTATAGAAAAGCTACTGATTTCTGTGTGTTTATTTTGTATCCTGCTGCATTGCTAAAAGTGTTTATCAGCTCTAACAGTTGGCTGGTAGAGTCTTTAGGTTCTGTTATGTATAGAATCATATCATCTGCAAATAATGATAATTTGATCTCTTCCATTCCAATTTGTATCCCTTTTATGAGTGTCTCTTGACTTATTGCTATAGCTAAGACTTCCAGTACTATATTAAATAGAAGTGGGGAAAGTGGACACCCTTGTCTTGTTCCTGAATTTTGAGGAAAAGCTTCAAGTTTTTCCCTGTTTAGAATTACGTGGGCTGTAGGTTTGTCATAAATAGCTTTTATTATGTTGAGATATGTTCCTTCAATTCCCAGTTTCTGTAATACTTTCACCATGAAGGGGTGTTGTATTTTGTCAAATGCCTTTTCTGCATATATTGAGATGACCATGTGATTTTTGTCCTTCAGACCATTTATATGGTGTATTAAATTTATGGATTTGCGTATGTTGAACCATCCCTGCATCTCTGGGATAAAGCCTGCTTGGTCAGGGTGAATAATGTTTCTGATATATTCTTGTATTCTGTTTGCCAGTATTTTGTTGAGAATTTTTGCATCTATGTTCATGAGGGAGATTGGTCTGTAATTTTCTTTTTTTGATCTGTCTTTGTCTGGTTTGGTTATCAGAGTGATGCTGGCTTCATAGAAGGATTTTGGTAGAGTTCCTTCCTTTTCTATTTTATGGAAAAGTTTGAGAAGCGTTGGTGTTAGTTCCTCCAGGAATTTCTTGTAAAATTCAGCAGTGAATCCATCTGGGCCTGGGCTTTTTTTAGTTTGGAGACTTTTTATAACTGCTTGGATCTCTGTAGCTGTTATAGATCTATTTAAATGATTTATCTCATCTTGATTTAAATTTGGTAGGTCATATGAATCAAGGAAATCATCAATTTCTTTCAGGTTTTCAAACTTAGAGGCATATATATTCATAAAGTATGTCCATATGATTTTCTGAATTTCTTTGGTATCAGTGGTGGTATTGCCTTTTTCATCTCTAATTTTATCAATTTTTGTCTCTTCTTTCTTTCTTTTGGTCAGATTTGCTAAGGGTTTATCAATCTTGTTTATCCTTTCAAAGAACAAACTCTTCATTTCATTGATTTTTTGGATTTTTTTTTTTTTTGGTTTCCATTTCATTAATTTCTGCCCTAACCTTTATTATTTCTTCCCATCTACTGATTTTTGGTTTGCCTTGTTCTTCTCTTTCCAAGGCCTTAAGGTGAAGCATTAAATTGTTTAGCTGTGAACTCTCTAATTTCTTAATATAGGCACTTAGAGCTATAAATTTCCCTCATAGGACTGCCTTCATTGTGTCCCAAAGGTTTTGTTATGTTGTATTCTCATCATCATTTGATTCTATGAAATTCTTGATTTCCTTTTTAATTTCTTCAATGACCCATACATTGTTCAGTATAGTACTGTTTAGTCTCCATGAATTTCTGTATGCTCTGTAGTTTTTCTTGTTGAAGTTTTGCAGTTTAATCCCATTGTGGTCAGATAGCATACAAGGGATTATTTCAATTTTCCTGTATTTGTTAAGATTTGATTTGTGTCCTATTATATGGTCTATTTTAGAGAATGTCCCATGTGCTCTAAGAAAAATGTATATTCTGCAGCATTAGGATGGAATGTTCTGTATATGTCTGTTAGGTCCATTTGTTCCATGACATCATTTAATGCAGATGTCTCTCTGTTTATTTTTTGCTGGGTAGATCTGTCAAGTGATGAGAGTGAGGTATTGAAGTCACCCACTACTATTGTGTTAGGAGTTATTTCTGACCTTAAGTCTAATAGTGTTTGTTTGATGAAATTGGGAGCCCCCATGTTAGAGCATATATGTTTAGGATTGTAATGTCCTCCTGTTGGAGTGTTCCTTTAATCAGTATAAAGTGACCTTCTTTATCTTTCCTCACTAATGTTGGTTTGAAATCTATCCTGTCAGAAATTAGGATAGCAACCCTGCTTGTTTCCAAGGCCCATTTCCTTGAAATGCCTTTCTCCAACCTTTCACGCTAAGAAGGTTTCTATCTTTTATTGAGAGGTGAGTTTCCTGGAGGCAACAGATGGTAGGATCCTGCTTTATAATCAGTCTGCAAGTCTGTGTCTTTTGGTTGGGGCATTGAAGCCATTGGTATTAACAGTTATTATTGAAAGATATGTATTTATTCTCACCATTCTTCTTGTTTTGTAGTTCTTCCTGTTTTCACTTTACTCACTTGTTTTAACTGTTAATTGAGTATGGTTTATTTTTTCCTATTTCCTGCTGTGTGTGTTTTGCTTTCTCTTCAGTGTGCATGATTCATGCAAGTATTTTCTGTAGAGCTGATTTAGTTGCCATAAATTCCTTTAGCATGTCTTTGTTGTGGAATGCCCTTATTTCTCCATCAATTTGGATAGATAGCTTTGCAGGATAAAGTAATCTTGGTTGACAGTTTTTATCTTTCAGAACTTGGAATACATCACTCCAAGCCCTTCTGATTTTAAAGTTTGTGTTGAGTAATCTGCTATGATCCTGATGGGTTTCCCTTTTAAGGTCACTTGCTTTTTCTCTCTAACTGCTTTCAATATATTTTTTTGGTTTGTGTGTTTACAAGTTTAATTATAACATGGCAAGAAGAGGATCTTTCTAGGTTTTGTCTGTTTGGTGTTCTAAAAGCTTCTTGTATCTGCATTGGCATTTCTTTCCCAATTTGGGGAAAATTTTCTTCTATGATTTTGTGGAAAACAGCTACTAAGCCTCTGGATTGAAATTCTTCCCCTTCTGCTATACCTTGAATTCTTATGTTTGATCTTTTTATAGTGTCCCAGATGCCTTGGAATTCCCATTTATACCTTTCTATTAGCTTATCTTTCTCTTTGTTGGACTATATTAGGTTAGGTCTGCCTGGTTTTCTAGTTTAGATATTCTGTCCTCTCCTTCATCCATTCTACTGGTGAAACTTTCCACAGAGTATTTTGTTTCACTGACTGTGTTGTTCAGAGCTAGGATTTCAGCCTGGATTTTCTTCAGTATTTCTATTTCCTTACTCATGTCCTGTAATTACCTTTTTATTTCATTACGCTGTTTTTCTGTATTCTCTTTCAAGAGTTTGTTTTCTTCTTTAATTCCTTCATTTACTTCTCTGATTCCTTTCATTTTTCTTTTATTTCTTCTTTCATTTCTTTGAGTATAGACAACATCTTTCTTTTGAAATCTTTGTCAGGTATTTCATCTAAAACAGTTTCACTGGTGACCAATTCTTATGGATTTGTAATTTTTGGTGGGATTGCATTGTCTTGATTCTTTGTGTTTCTATTATAATGTATTATAATGTAGTGACTTTTACATCCTGGATTGATTTGATCCTTAGGTTTTCTATTTATCTGCAGTGTTCTTAGATGTGGTGATCCACCTTTATATACTTTCAGGATATGAGTTTAAGGTGTCAAGTGTAGCACTTGTACCCAAATCCAACCTCAGAAGTAATCCTAGCTGTTCAATTTGCTTGTTAAGCAAGTATTGTAGTGGACTGTGGAACAATTTACTGGCAAGGTCTAAACTTCACTTGAGCAAAATATACATTCAATTAAAATGAGCACAGAGTCTACAAGTGTGGGAATTAATACAAACAGTCTTATAAGGTCAAAATCCCTAAGGGTGTGTGTTGCTCTATACCCTTAATCCTGTCAGCTAGGAGGTAGAGGATTTTGTTCTGATAGCCTGGATCTGGATCAGACCCTGCCCCCAATAATGACAAAAGCAAAAGATAAAGGTCCTTTAAATCTAAAAGTATTATAGGCAGCAATATTCAACGCCCCATGTTCACCTTATTTGAAAATGGTCAAGCCAACCACAAATATGTAACCCATAACCTTCCCTGACCTGGAAAGAGAGATTAGCACTTCCAATGCAGGCCTATGTACCTTTTTTTTTTTTTTTTTTTTTTTTTTTTTTTTTGTCAACTGGCCTTGTTACCTTTTGGTGTGGCTTCTAAACTCACCAATGGTGAGTGCCCACTTCAGTCCCTGAGCTGTGGAGCTTGGCTCAGCTCTGCTGGATGTGCTGCTGGTGTGCTGCAGAGCTTGAGCTTGTCTCTGCTGAGCTGCTGGGAGCTGAATGCTGGCAGTTCATGGTTCTGATGGTTGGGAGGATGGGCGAGTTCAGGAAACCTGTAGTTGCTCACACTGTTCCCCTGTGTCTCTTTCAGTAGCTCAGCAGACTTTATTTTTTCAATTTCTGGGCTCTGAGAGGAGACTGATGAGGTTGGAAAGTCCCCTTGTTTGGTCCCTATTGCTGCTGCTAAGTACACCTGGTGGGTTGAGGCTGCAGTGGCTGGGGCAGCAGCAGCTCAGTGGCTCAGGGGCAGAAGCTTGGGGCTGCTGTGGACCCAGCTGCTGTGGATCAGGCCACAAGCTCCACAGTGGGATTCTGGCCATCTCTGCTTTTCCGCTGTTTCCCAGAAAAAAAATACTCTGCTCTTTTCTGAAGAAGAGTGTAGTTTTGCTTAAATCCCTCCCTGATCTGGTTAGGCATGGCTCCTATGCTGCTATCTTACCCAGAAGTCTCCATTACATATTCTTATCCCCTCCCATTCCCAAAGTTAGGTTTTAAAAAAATACATGATTTACTTATTATGTGTGTTTATGGGTCCGTGTATACACCACTTTGTATCTGTCTTTATGTGGATGCTAGGGAGTCTTTAACCACTGAGCAATTTCCCCAGCCCTTCAAAGCCAGATTTTTAAAACTTTTAATTTTTTTTTATTTTGCTTCCATTTAAAATAAGATGCCAGTCATGACTGCTCTCAAACATCATACTCGAGTCAAGGACCTAGAACTGTGCATGGAGGGGAGGGAAATATCAGGTGGGGTTTTTTTTGGTATGTAAGATTAAAAATCAATAAAAATTAAAAAAAAAAAACCAAAAAAATAAAAATAAAATAAAATAAAAAATAAAATAAAATAAAATAAAATAAAATAAGATGCCAGTCATGACTGCTCTCAAACATCATACTCGAGTCAAGGACCTAGAACTGTGCATGGAGTGTATCATTTCATCTGAAATTGAAATTTTATGAAGCAAGACTGCTATCATCCCTACTGCCAAAGAGGAGAAACATGAGGTTTTGAGATGTTGAATGATTTCCTTAAGTCACAAACATATGACACTCTTGCCTACTTTCAGCATAAACATCCCATATTGGAGACTAAGTGATCTATGATACCTAATGTCATCTAACTTGCAGCTTTGAGGAACCATAGTAGATACCCTCTGTAGCTCCTTGAGGATTTGTTCCTCACAAATACTGCTAGACATCTGGAGCCCCAAGCCCATAGGGTCCAGTCAGATACATATATGTGAGTCTAAGCTAGATGAAAATATCATGGCAGCTATATTGGCCAATTCTCTTTTTCAGTTACAGATATTTCTAGTTTTAGTAGAAATGGCATGGCCTATAGAAGAAAGCTAAGGAGATCTAATTTTGATCTTGTACTGTTTTGAGTACCTTAGCTTCTCTTACAGGATTTACATCCATGATTTTTCCACCTACTGCCATAGGCAGATGGCCTACGTTTTGCTTGCCATCATTCTTTCTGTGTAAAAGAAAGTGTCATAGCATCTCAGCTCTGTATATCCTGATTGACCTCTTAGAAAGTTTGGTAAGAAATATGACATCATGTAATAAACTTCTGTCTTTATAAAAGGAACACTGTTATGTGCTATATTAATGGAGATCATACATTTAGAACTTCCCTTACTTTTGAATTTTTTTTATTTTAATTTTTTTATTTTTAGAGATGGCAAGAGAGAGAGAGAAAGAGAGCAGAGAGAATTGGCTTACCAGGGCCTCAGGCACTGAAATCAAACTCCAGATGCTTGTGCTACCTGGTGAGCATGTGAAACCTTGTGCTTGCCTCATCTTTGTGTGTCTGGCTTACATGGAATCTGGAGAGTTGAACATGGGTCTTTAGGCTTCTCAGGCAAGTGCCTTAACTGCTAAGCCATTTATAGCCCTACTTTTGAAAATTTTGAACATCAATCATCCAAAGTAACTAACTAATAATCTTATGACACACTGGTGTTTTTTTTTTCTCTTAACCCCTTTTCCAGCTCAGCTTCATTACTCCCTTAAACATAATATGTTGGCTGTCATAGAATATTTTTGTTTACAAAGGAAAGTTAACTCATAAGATGGACTATGAGAAGATTGTCTTAGCCTGTCTAGATCTTCTTATCCATTGTTGTTAGGATCATGAATGGTGTTGGCAGTAAAGAATTTGATATGCATGATCAATTACTCATAACTTATGAAGAATTACAGTTTTATAGTTTTACAGGGAACACAGATATTCTAATCTGGTTTCATGATGGCATTATTTTCTTGAGTTTTAGGGTTAAAATTTCAAGATGGCCAGTCCAGACTTCCAGAGCCTAAAATAGCCTATGAGATCATCTGAAATACTGGGATATGTCATAATCTACCTGTGACACAACCAATTGCTAAATTCCATTGCTATGAATTATGTTTTGTTCTATTTAAATTTATTGAAAAGGAAGTGGTTTATTTAAAAACAAAGGTAGCTAGATCTCAAAGACTCTTCAAAATATTGAAATTCACATGGACATTGAGAGGTAAAAACACCTGCCATTCTTAAATCTGTTATATCTAATTCCTGCTTAGTTAACTGTTTGGTATACATTTATGGAAGTAGAATTTGTAAGGATCTGTCAGGATAAGAAAACATAGTCCATGTTGAGGTTTTGATCATATAAATCTCTGGATATGGCTTACACCATACATAACACTCTTCTCAGAAGAGAAAGGAAGTAATTCAGAGTAAGTATGGAAGTGCAATTTTTTCCATTTTTGAATGAATAATAAAGCTCTTAAGACAAGTTAGCTTTTGCATATATTTCTCCAAGATGTTTTTGCCTCTCTTATAAAGAAGAAAAGGTTCAATCTAGATTTTTGTTTATTTCTTTGCCTTCTACATTTTCCATAGCAGTCTGATTATGCAGGTAGACCAATGCAAGCACCTATGGGGCTCAGTGTCAGATGTTCTCAATGTAGGAAGTAATACAGGAATATTTTCAGAGCTCTCTGGAGACTGAACATATTAAAATTTCTAAACATGAATAACTTAAAGCATTATGTACATGTACATGCTCTTTAAAATTTCCAAATTGGGAGTGGAGAAATGACTCAGCAGTTCAAGGTGCTGTCCCAGATTCAATTCCCCAGTAGCCACATAAAACCAGATGTACGAAGTGGCCCAGGCATCTGCAGTCTATTAGCAGCAGGCTTTGTGAATGTATGTATGTGTGTGTGTTTCAAACAATTAACTTAAAAAATATTTTTAATACAAATTTTTTAATTTATGGAAAGATTAAAACTTGGCATGCTATATCTGCATGTTTATGGCATTAATGGGTCTAAAAATGCATTGCTTTGATGAGGAATATGTTTAGAATTACATTTTCCTCTCTCACCATCCTTATGAAGTAGGTCAAGACCAAAGGCTGTCATTCTCTTTTAAATTCTGGAACACAATAAATTAATTCTGTGATTGTATTACCACATGGTGTAACAATGACCAAAGTAGACATAAAGAAATAAACATCAGCTTTATTTACTCATCCGTATTATAATCCAATGATAATAAAAACCTATCAACAGATTATCCATTTTTTATGTAATAGTCATATTTTCATGCAGATAGCAGAAATTTTGTTTCATAATGCAACTGCTAGAAGTCAAATTGATTCAATTTAATTAACAAGCATTTATTCAGCGCCTACCTGTGCACAGCACTATACAAGGCATATAAAAGAGTGAGAAATTATGATCCCTGCTCCTACAGAGCTATAATCTAGATAGGAAAGGTGATCCAGGAATATAACAAACAACAGATAACCATTTCAAACATGCTGGTTTAAAGACAGGATCTAAGCAAGCCCATTAAAGAAGAACATGATTGGGAATGGAAGCTGATCTTGGCAAGGTAATGAGAGTAAGACAGTCTAGAACTGGCAGAGGACAATGTGGTTATTTATGGCTAGTAAAAGATTAAAAAGAAGGAAAAATGCAAAGAGCAATAAAATGAGCTAGTCATCTGCAGAGAATGGCAGGCACATTGGCTTGTCTGTGGAAAGGGACACTGTGAGTCAGGAAGTGCAACTGAATTTACACCACAAGACCAAGAGAGCACTGAATATGCTATTCAGTGAATTCAAAGTTTGGATGCATGATAATGTTTAAACACATCTATAAGCTACAAGGCCCACTAAAGTGTATTTCCCTCTTCTTAACTTAAAAAAGAAAATATATAGATTAGTAGAATCAAAACTCAGATAACACAACCATTGGATCAAATGAACAAACTTGGATTGAGCATGTCATTCATGATGATTTTAATTTTTTAACTCATAAAGAGCCAAGTTATCTAAAACTCACAATCCACCTCAGAGATCATAAAGCCCAGTACTGATCAGGCCTCAAACTGACTCAGGAACTTTCTTCTTAGG
The DNA here is from genome assembly GCA_036365145.1 of Orientallactaga sibirica. Taxonomy (NCBI): domain Eukaryota; kingdom Metazoa; phylum Chordata; class Mammalia; order Rodentia; family Dipodidae; genus Orientallactaga; species Orientallactaga sibirica. Next base: position 62,504,313 of record JAEOAD010000001.1, read on the forward strand.
TGTTAATTTTTTTTCATACTGAATCCAGCATATATAAGGGGGCAGGCATGAATGGAGAGACAGGAAAAATAAAGTAAAAAGGTATGTTTCAAAAAATGAGCCAATAAATGATTACTGTGAGTGCTTCATACAAATAGTTCCAAATGTGATGGGAAAAGAAGGTGGACTATGTCTATGCACACTTCAAGAAAACTAAGGCAGAACCAATATGTAAAATGAAAATCCACATGAGGAAATTCTGGTGGTTTTTAAACTACCATACCAATCATACCCAGTAACCTGTATTGCTGGCTCACACCCACATTTAAACTCATTTGTTTGAGAGACTGTCAAGGAGATAATACAAAAGAAAAAGTGGCAATGCTGGAACAAATCCTTTGTGTGGAGTAAGTTGAGATGCGTCTTGCTCAAGGAGGATTGATAATGCCTTAACCATGACATGAGTGGAAGAACAAAGGAATGGCTTCTCCCCCATGTTCACTGGGTTGTCACATAGCTCATTCCATTAAACAGGAGAATGAAGAGAACTTCTGAGCCCACAACACATTTGTGAAAGTTACTGGCCACCAGCAGCTGCAGCTGTTTAAAACAAGAGAGGGATGAAGAAGAAACAAATGAAAATTCAGCTTTCAATGTGATGAATATTTCTGACTGAGGTAGCTTGAAGTTAATATTTTCAAAATATATTCTGCTTTGCTATAATATTTGGCATTTTATACTCAAAATGTTTGTATATTTCTTATCTTACAAAGTTATCACAAATTCTAAAGTAAGAAAAATGAGACTTATGCTTACTTGGTAACAAAATTACTGTTAATGAACATAGAAGTCTATTCTTTTCAGCTTTTTCAGGTAAAAGAGTTCCTTATCTCAGCAACTGTGACCATTATGGGGAAGCATGCAATAAACACCATCTTATACTTTATGCTATTATTTTAAGCCATAAAGGTAACAGTAAATCTTGGCTAGAATGTATGCCTTATAAGTCACAATTAGGACTAACTCAGAGAGACTGAGGAAAACATCAAACCTTGACCTATAACCTACACAGCCATAAATGAGCACCTGCTCGCACATATACACCTACAAACATACAAATACACATACATACATACATGCATACACATCACACACACACATACACACACACATGTGTGTGCACAAAGAAACCCAGACTTTTCCCATCACTATCTTAAAACTCTTGTGATAACATTTAATTCTACAAAAGCAAGGTCAGGATGCTTCTAACCTTTCATCTCTTGCTCAGACTAGACTATACTTATTACTCCACACTAAGACAGACTCCATCTCAATAAGCAATAATTCTCCAGGTAAGGGTATGGATTGAGAAGTCACTGTGAAGAAAAAGCTCATTGCCCTTCTTGCACAGGAAATGTAAAGATTTGCCTAGATTATAAAGATAAGTGCATTGTATTGAATCCTACACTCCATAATAGAACGTTTAAAAAGAAATCTTCTACTTGGGGAGTAAGTATTAAAACATTCCAATGAGAAGGTTAATGATAGTACCATCATGGCTGCATACACACTATACACATAACTAATTAAAAATATATTACATTTTTTAAAAACTTTCCAAGTTAGGGGTGATCAGGAGATGAAACACAATAATGAAATTTTGGAAGCTGGAAATCAGGTAAATAGCTAAGACTTGTCAGTTTGAACAAGCAGAAACCCTAAAACGCAGTAGACAAGAGATGAGAAGTAATACTATTTCAGCAAAAGACACAATAATTGGTGGCAACAGGTTCTTGTGGAAGTGAGAGACCAATTCAGTGAGGATTCTTCAGCCATCAGCTCAAGAATTAGTTAGGAGTTTGGGTGGTGGTACATGCCTGTAATCCCAGCATTTGGGAGATTGAGGCAAGAGAATCATGACCTCAGGGCTGAATACCAGCCTAAGCTACACAGCAAGATGGAGAACAGGCTGGTCTACATAGTGAGACCCTGTTTAAAAAGAAAAAAAAAATCTCCAATCAACTTCCTTACTTTGCACAAATGGGTAATATCCCTAACCTGGTGGAATATTGGAACTTCTTTCCTAGACAGAGTAAAACAGAGATAGATGTTCAATGGCTAGAAAACTACAGGTACCACAGCAAAGACAGGAAACTTTCCTGAGTGTTTATCAGCTGAAAGTTCAGACCCATGTCCTCTTCCCTACCATTTTTTCTAAGCAAACCTTTGTTCTCCAGGCAGAAGTTTGTTAGTGACATTTCAAGGAGACTGATATTCCCAAGGGAAGAATCCTGATGGCACTGACATGGGTTTCATCAAAGCCTGTGAAGAGCTGTACACAACCACACAAACGTGCTCAAAACACAAATCCTATGTGTCTAACACAGGCCAATGGGAGGAAAGAAATCACAAAGCAGGCTCTGCCTTCCTCACTGAATGGTCACTGGGTCCCCAACTCCCCGATATCCTGGTCCTTAGGGTGTGCACATGGAGAGAGTAGGCCAAAGCTCTGCATTCCCTCCCTACCTCCCAGTTCCCTGGTCCTGGTTTCCCTGCTGCTGGGTTATGGATGCCTGGACCCTGGAGCTTGCTGAAAAAGCAGGCCCCCTGCTCCAGCTTCCTGACTGAATGGCCCCTGGTTTCCCAACTCCCTGATCCACTGCTCCAGTGAGTGCACACACAAAGTCAGTAGACCAGAGCTCCTAATTTGTTCTGCACCTCCCAGTTCCCTGGTCATGGTACCCCTGCTGCTGGCTTGAGGAAGCCTGGTCCCTTCATGTGGGTTGCAGAAGCAGGCCTTTTACTTGAGTTTCATGATTGACTGGCCACTGGGTACCCAAATCCCTATTCACCTAAGCCAGAGGGTACAAAGGCCATTGTAGGACCCAGGCTCTTGCCCCTGGCTTTTCAGCTTCCCAGCTCCTGGTTCCCCAACCCCTGATCCCCATGTGCTGAAGAGTGCATGCAAGTAGAGAGAGTAGGCCAGAGCTCCTAGTTTCCCATGTACCTTTGATATAACTTGCAATCTCCACAATCTGTGAACCTGCAATTATAACCCCATCATACACAGATTGGTTCACACTTAAAAGAGAACACTCATTGAAGATGTACAAAGATGAACACTTACTTCCTCCTCAATAAAATACAATGTTTTCCCAAGATGGGAAGACCACAAGACACACACACACACACACACACACACACACACACACACACACAATTAAAGTCAGAAAACTAAGAGATATACACCAAGGGTGCTTAAGTCTACAATGGAGACCTCCAATGAAATCACAGAGAAATCAACAGAAATTGAATGCCAAAATGAAAACACAACAATGTGACCCTGCTCAAAATAATTGCTGAACTAGAAGCAAGCCATCAAAAAACCAACAATTACATAAAAGAATTGAGCAGAAGGGTCTCTTAGAGCACTCAGCTTTTGTCACTAGGCTTAACTTTATTGAAAACAGCCATACAAGCTTCTAAACAGATATAAATGAATTGAAGGTGAGTCAAGAAATGGAAGATCTCAATAATCAATTGGTTACCCTTAATGAAGACTTTATTAAATTCAAGAATGAATTGTAGGTAGCATCAAGAAAATCAGAACTTGAACTGAAATCATACCTCAAAAGAGAGCTGGACATAATGCAAAATAACACAACAGAAAAGAAAAATCAAATAGAGCTTATAAAATCCTCTCTAACACCCATAACTAAGAGAATTACTTATGTGGAAGACAGATCCTTTGACCTGGAAGACAAGACAGAAGGATTTGATCAGGAGACCAAAAAATTTGCTAAGTTCAAAAAATAAAGTGAACAGAATATGAGAGAACTGTGGGATAGCCTAAAATGACCAAACATCTGGATTATAGGTATACCAGAAGGAGAGGAAATCCAGGCCAGAGGCATAGAAAATATAATCAACAAAATTATTGAGAAAAATTTACCAATCTCTGAAAAGAGAGGCCCATGAGATACAATAATCCCACAGAACACCAACCAGACATGACCAAAGAAGAAACTCTCCAAGTCACATCATAGGCAAAACTCAACAATAAAAAACAAAGAGAGAGTGCTAAAAGCAGCAAGAGAGAAACAACTCACTACATACAAAGGCAATCCCATGAGAATTACCTCAGATTTCTCAGTGGAAATCCTGAAAGCCAGAAGGGCCTGGAATGGAACCCTTCAAAGTCTAAAAAACTATGGTTTCCAACCCAAGCTACTTTTTCCCAGCAAAAGTATCCCTCATAGTTGACAGTGAAAGAAAATAATTCCATTAAAAAAAGCCAACTCGGGCTTGAGAGATAGCTTAACAGTTAAGGACCTTGCCTGAGAAGCCTAAGGACCTATGTTAATCTCTCCAGTTCCCACATAAGTCAGACACAAAGGTGAGGCAAACACAAGGTTGTACATGTCCACTAGGTAGCACAAGCATCTTTAGTTCAATGGCAGTGGCTGTGGCACCAATTCTAACTCTCTTTCTCTCAAATAAAAAATAAAAAAATAAATAAAGTCAACTCTATGATTAGATAAACACAAAGCCAAATCTAGATAGAATACTTCAGGGAATACTCCACCCAGAAGAGTCAAACAACTATTTTCAAGAGCCTACAAAAAGATTGCAATAACCAAAACTAGACCAGGTTTTAAAAAGTACATAAGAAAAGAAAGCACCAAACCCCACAAAGCACCCCATCATTACAGGGATTAAATCAAACATCATAGTTATAACTTCAAACATTAATTGTTTTAACTGATCCATCAAAAGACACAAGTTAATAGGGCACATCAGAAAAATGGACCCTTCTATCTGCTGTCTTCAAGAAACCCACCTCACCACTAAAGATAGACACCTCCTTATAGTGAAAGGATGGAAAATTATATTCCAAGCAAATGGAAATAAGAAACAAGCAGGTGTTACTACAATAAAGAGGGGGTTGATTCAGGTGTCCCCCATAAACTTAGGTGTTCTGAATGTTAGGCTCCCAGCTGATGGAAATTTGGGAATTAACGCCTCCTGCAGGCAGTGTGTTGTTGGGGGTAGGCTTATGGGTGTTATAGCCAGTTTCCCCATGCCACTGTTTGGCACATACTCCTGTTGTCTACCTTATGTTGGCCAGGGGTGATATCCACCCTTTGCTCATGCCATCATTTTCCCCTGCTATCATGGAGCTTCCCATCAAGCCTGTCAGCCAAAATAAACCCTTTTTATCCCCCAAATCTGCTCTTGGTCAGGTAATTTCTGCCAGCCATGTGAACCTGACTGCAACAAATAATATCTGATAAAATAGAGTTCAAATCAAAGGTAATCAAAAAAGGACAAATAAGGCCCCTTCTTACCCATCAAGGGATTGATCCAACATGAGCACATTACAATCATAAATATATATGTGCCAAACACAGGTGCACCACAGTTTATAAAACAAAGCCTACTTAAAAACAAAATAGAATTAAACACCAACACCATCATAGATGAGGACTTTAGTACTCCACTAACATCAATAGACAGATCATCCAAGCAGAAGATCAATAGGGAAATAATAGAGCTCAACAACACCGTAGATCAACTAGACCTAACAGACATCTACAGAACTTGCCACCCCAATTCTGTAGAATATACATTCTTCTCAGCAGCCCATGGAATCTTCTCCAAAATAGACTATATATTAGGCCATAAAGCATGCCTCCATAAATTCAGAAAAATTGAAGTAATTTCTTGCATCATATCAGATCACAATGTTTTAAAGCTAGAAATTAACAAGAGATACATTAGGAACTCCACCAGCACCTGGAGACTAAACAACACACTTGAACAATGAATGGGTCATGAAAGAAATTATAAAATTCCTAGACATGAATGACAATGAAAACACAACTTACCAAAACTTATGGGACACAATGAAGGCAGTCCTGAGGGGAAAATTCATAGCACTAAATGTCTTCATAACAAATACAGAGAGATAGCAAACTAATAACCTAACTGTCCATCTAAAGGCATTGGAACAACAAGAAGAGTCCAACCCTAAGAGCTTGAGATGGAAAGAAATAATAAAAATTAGAGCAGAAATGAATGAATTGGAAACAACAACAACAATTAAAACAATCAGTGAAATGAAGAGCTGTTTTTTTGAAAAAATAAACAAGATTGATAAACCCCTGGCCAATTTTATCAAGTAAAAAAAGAGAGAGAGAGAAATCTCAAATTAACAAAATGAGACATAGCATGGAGTGACCTGGCTGGAATCTAGAAGAGAGTCAGTCCCCAGATAGTTAGCTTGTCTAGTGCTAGAAGGTGCTAAATGAGTGACTGGGTGAAAATAACCAACACCTGTCCAAGCAACTCATGAACTAAGCTGCTCAGCAGCAAACAACCTGACATGATGCTCACACAAGTTCAATAGTGGCACATAGCCATGGTGTGTTACCAACTACTCTTGATTTGGCTAATGGATCCACTCAGTGGAATGGAACTCATAGCTGGAACTGGGAAACAAGTCAGAAGAACATCCAAAAAATGAGCCTGCTCTCCAATATCAAGCTCTCACTAATCATGGGCTACAAGAGGGCCTACACCTACTAAATTCTATCTAAAATAATAATGGTTATCCCATTTATCTGGTGCTGACTTCACTCTCCATTGGAGAATTTGCTTCTCTTTTTCAGATGGATGGCAAACCTGAGGAGAGAATCAGCCCATCACACATCAACAGGACCCCAGCTGAAACCACAGAATAATTGGGGGAAATGAGCAAGAGTGCTACTTTCTTGGTGAACCTGGTACCAGTACAAGTGTAAAGGAGATAGACACAGAGAACAGTCAACTCCTACCAAATCAGATATCCAGAGACACAGAGGCTTCCAAGACCTCATCACTGAAGTAGACCTAAAACGAACCCAACATGGCTCAGGGAAATTTGCAAAAGTGGGGGGAAAGATTTTTAGAGCCACAAGTCAGGATATTATACACAGAGACATTGCCTCTTCCCCATAACTGATGGCTACCCCCACAATGCATGACCCACATTCCCCAACAAGGAGGGTCCCTTTGGAGGGGGTAGGCAGGGAGGAGGCTGCTGATGGTACCAACATGACTATATACACACTATGTACATAACTAATACAAAAAAGCCTAAACAATAAAAAAAAATCAAACAACCCACTCAGAAAATGGGATAGTGAGCTGAATACAGAGTTCTGAGAGGAAGAAATACAAATGCCTAATACACACTTAAGAAAATGTTCAATGTCCCTAACCATTAGGGAAGTGCAAATTTAAACAACTATGAGAGTACACCTTACTCCAGTAAGGATGGCAATCATTAAAAAAAAAATCAAATGACAACAAATGTTGGTGAGGATGTGGGGAAGAGGAACCCTCATCCACTGTTGGTGGGATTGTAAATTTGTATAACCATAAAGGAACTCAACTTGCAGATTCCTGAAAAGGATGAATATGGAGCCACCAACAGACCCAGCTGTTCTTCTACTGGGCATTTATACTAAATGCTCCATGCTTCACTACAGAGATATTTGCTCAACTATGTTTATAGCTGCTCAATTAATTATAGTTAAGAACTGGAATCAACCCAAGTGCCCATCACTGGATGAATGAATAATGATGTTGTGGTACATTTACACAATGCAATTCTACTCAGCAGTAAGAAAAAATGATACAATGAAATTCGTAGGAAAAAATGGACAGTCTTACAACAGGTCATACTCAGCGAACACACACAATCACAGAAAGACAAATGCCACATGGTCTCACTTATCTGCAGTTCCTAATCTGGACAAGCTGGAGTTTCTGACATACTTCACAGGCAACTCAACTCCCAAACAGTAGGGATGGAAAGGTTTGGGGGAAGGGTGGGGAAAAACAAACACACTAAATCCAAAATGAACTGGTACCATAGAAACCTTTATCCTTGGATAAAGACTAAAAGATATAATCCTCAACAGGAGTTAGGGGAGAGCACCTACAAAGAAGGGCCCTGGAGAGGGTGGGATGAAGTCTAAATTTGTTTTTGTTTGTTTGTTTCTGGGCTATAACTTACAGTACCAGAAATCACTTGCTACCCATAATGAGCTATTGATCACATAGACATACAAGATACCCAAAACACGACAGGTTTCTGTCAAAGTACTTGATTACCTGCCTGAGGGTAAGACTCTATTGTTGAAGACATCATATGCTGCCAATGCAGAACATGGAGAGACCTGGTTGGAATCTGGAAGAGTCCCCAGACAGTTAGCCCATCTAGTGCTGGAAAGTGCTACATGAGCTACTGGGGGAAAGTAGCCAACAATGGTCTAAGCCACCAGAGTTCTAAGCAAACACCCTGACAGGATGTACATTCCAGTGCAATAGTGGCACTGAGCCATGGTAGGTAACCAATAGCTTCCAAATTGGCTAAAGATATCTGTTCAGTGTAAAGGAACCCATATCTGGAATTGGGAACCAGATCAGAATCCTATGGAGGCAAAGATTATGCTCTCCAGTGTCAAGCTCTCACTACTCTTTGGCTAAAAGAGGGGTTATGTAATCAAATTCTCCCTAAATTAATAATGCTTATCTCATTTATACTATGCTGACTTCACTCTCTGTTGTAGAATCTGTTCTTTTGCAGAAGGTAGCGAGAATGGAAGAGATAAACCACCCCTTGCACTTCAAACAAGCCATAGCTGAAACCACAGAAGAACTGGAGAGGTGAGCAAAAGTGCTGCTTCCATGGTGAGCCTGACAATTAGCACCAGGATGAAGGAAACAGACCCTGAGGATACTCAACACCTACCAAAACAGAGATCCAGGGACTCCTAAGAAATCATCACTGAAGTAGACTTAAAATCACCCATCACAGCTCAGGGAATTTTGTGGAGGGCGGTGGGGGGGGATTGTAAGAGCCACAGATTGAGACATCATGCCCAGAGGCATTTCCTCCCGCCCCCCCCCCCAAAAAAAACTGACTGTTGCTCCCACAACGCGTAACTCACAATCCCATGGGGAATACCTGCAACCCCACTGTTGAGGGTCCCCAGAGGAATAGGGGTAGGCATGAGGGAAAAGAAGGTATCAACACATGATGTATCCATACAAAATATGTTGTTAATAATTAAAAATAATATTTTTTAAAAATTACTAAACAACTTAAACAAAAGTGACAATGAATAGCAAAACTTCAGAATAAGCTATTGTTGCCTTAAAGAACAGAATGCTATTTAGATAATAAGGTAGATTGTGGAAAGTGAAATTATAATAGCAGAAGTGAAAAGGCCAAATGAAATTTTGGAAATTAAAACTTATGAAATATCAGTGGTTACAGCAAAAAGACAGAGTGTAATAAAATTAAGAACATTAAGTAATTGGTACAAGAGGTTCAATTTTCAAATAATATGCATTCCACAAATAGAAAATGCATAGAAAAAAATCACTAACAAATATTTTCAGAAAATTCCTTTAAAAGAACATGAGTTTTAGGACAGATATGCAAATCTCAGAAAATCTCTCTCTCATTATGTGCTTTCTGACACAAAACTATAAATAAATCAAGAAATAGGGGGGAGGAAGTTGGAAAAAAGAAAAGAGAGGCTATTCAAAGCAGGACAGAGCAATGGCATTCCTGGTGGTCAGCAGTGGAGGAAAGTCACAGGATGACAGCCCTGTGCAAGTGGTAAAGGGGGGCTGCAGAGATGTCTCAGTGGTTAAAAGCACTTGTTTGCAAAGCCTAATGGCCTAGGTTCATTCCCCAGTTTCCCAGTGCCCACATAAAGCCAGATGCATCTAGAGTTCATTTACAGTGACAAGACACCCTGGTGTGCCTATTCATTTTCATTCTTTTCTCTTTTTTCACATGTTCTTTCTCTCTCTGTGTCTCTTTCTCTCTCACACACACATACACAGAGAGAAAGAAATAAGCAACAAACCACTTTTTAAAAAAGATGTAAAAAGGGAGCTCACTGAAATTGAGCAGGTTCAGAAGATAATATTCTGGGAAAGATTTCTCCAAGGAAAGACAATACAGTATGACTGAATATGTTAAGAATGTAATATGAGCTGGGTGTGGTGGTGCACACCTTTAATACCAGCACTTGTGAGGCAGAGGTAGGAGGATCACTGTGAGTTCAAGGCCACCCTGAGACCACATAGTGAATTCCAGGTCAGCCCTTCCTTGAACCTCCCCCCCAACAAAAAAAAAAGTAACTTGATGAATAGCAGAGATTTGAAGATTGGATTGCTAAAGCACAGAAAAGTACACTGTTCAAAAACAACAATTAGGAGTCTTGGGAAATTAATAAATAAGTGTAAGTAATCATCGTTTACTACAGAGCTCAGCTATGAAAATGGATATATCTTATCGAAATAATCATATACATGCATCGACAGAATGTATGGAAAGTGGATATGAAACAATCCATATCCTTATCTCCATTGTTTTTCATTTTAAAAAATTCTATAGAATTATGTACCTCTATGTAATGTTTTCAGCATTGATTAAAAGAAACAACTGTTTTAGAAGCATATTAGTCTGATAGCTGGCATCATTTGATTCAGCACATATAATCAGCCTTATAATTCTACATACTGGATAGAAACATAATTCTATTTAAAACTTTAAGTTTAAAGAATGTCTTGCATATGTTGTTCTTTGGGCCACCCAGTAATCCTTCCCCTTTTCTATCCAATAGTCACACTCTCCCAAGTGCATTCCATGTACAGTAGAGAAGCTGACCTGCAAAAGCAGGCACTCACTGGCTGCAGCCATACTCCATACTCAGACCCACACCCAGTTGCTGGTTCAGAGATGGACACATGACTTCTGTATCATTATAAACTATTAATTATACCACAATTGAATTAATTTAGTTGTGTCTGTAGATACAGATTCTTTGCACTTGGAGAACAACTTTGTTTTCAACATTAAGGCTTTAAAAGGCAAAGTTTAGTTGAGTTTGGTAACACAGAACTATAATTCCAGCTACTTGGAGACAGAAGCAGGACTGCAAGTTCAAGGCAAGCCTTAGCTATAGAGTGAGAAAAGCCTATGAAACCTAATGTGATCCTGTCTCAAAACAAAAAGTAGAAAAGTGGTCTGGCATGATGGTTCCATGGCAGAGGAATTGCTTAGCCTGTACATGCCCCTGAGTTCAATCCTCAGTATTCATGGAAAAGAAAGTCTCTGGCAGTCAATGGAGTGACCCCCAAAGCAGATCCCTTTGGTGAGTCCCCATTTTCCACTCTATGCATACAAATAGTCAAAATGAGTACTAGTTACATTTGTATGTGACCAGAGGAAAGTTTTCATAGTTGCTCAAATTTAAGGTCACTTCTTCATGACTACTGCTAAGTTTACATTACTGAATCTCTCTTCCTCTCTCTCTCTCTCCTCTCTCTCTCTCTGTCTCTCTCTCTCTCTCACTCACACACACATACACACACACACAAGAGTGGTGGAAACTGTGTGGATGACTTGCTGAGAGCATTGACATCCCTTGCCATCAAATGCCTCACATAGAGAAGAAAGCAAAGGAAGAGGGAACTGTGCGGAATGTAAAAGGTCCAAGCATTCACGTGATGCCAACCTGCGCGGGCAGCTGCCATCTTCTTGTTTCGTAATTTGTTCTCCAAAGCTTGCTGCACAAGAGAAATGGAGAAAGAAGGAAGTTAGACTTCCCAGTGTGCTCTCTACTTGAGATTAACAATGTAATTTTCTTAAAAATTGAAGCTGTATCCTACCAGTTTCATCTTCTTTTTGAGATCCAGATTTGCTGCTTTCTGGCCCTTGGCAGTGGCATTGAGATAATAGATGGCCAAACTAAATTTAAAATTAGAATAAAATTGATGACATTTTTCAGATCCTCGAAATCCTTCTTTAAGTTTATACTAACTGAATCATAGAGGATTAGCACAAAAGTGGACATTAAGGTATTCTTTCTCAAAGTCTCTTATTTTGCAGTTAAAAATGAGGTCCAGAGAGGTAATGAGGTATATTATGAAGCTGGGCCTGGGATGCAGATCTGTGATCTCAGTTACTTGGGAAACTGAGGTGGGAGGATTTCAAGACCAACCTAGGAAACTTAGTGATACCCTATGTCACAATAAAAATTAAAAATGGTCTGGAGAAAATTAAAAAAAAAATGGTCTGGAAAGGTAGTGGTAGACCACCTGCCTACCAGATATAAGGCTTTAGTTCAACCCCAAGTATCATTTTTTAAGTGTTTTATAGCATGAATCTAGAACCTTAGGCCAAAGGCCTCCTGTTTGCCCATTTGGTACACTACCCATTATTCCACACAACCCAATATCACCTTCTTGGAAATGTAATATTATCACTTGAGATTATAATTATAGTCAGATTTGAAATTATTGCCAATATCAACAATGAAAATGGCAAACCTACTGAAGTGTGGGGACTATGTCAAATAAAGAGGAAAATGGCTTTGTACCTTAAATTCCCTCCTTTGTCCTGTTTAACTAAGAATGACATCCTCAGGGCTGGAGGGATGCCTTAGCAGTTAAGGCATTTGCCTGCAAAGCCAAAAGACTCAGGTTCAATTCCCCAGGACCCACCTTAGCCAGAATCACAAGTGGGACACATGCCTCTGGAGTTCATTTGCAGTGGCTGGAGGCCCTGGCCCGCCCTTCCTCTCCCTCCCTCTCTCTCTTTCTCCCTCTCTCTTTCCTTCTTTCTCTGTTAAATATATATATTTAAAAATAAAAGAATGGCATCCTCATAAGCATAGAAGATTAACATAGACTTTCCCATAGTTTTTCCCATTGTTTGAATTTCTCCATTCCTCAAAAAAAGGAGAATTTTTTACAAAGGAATAATTTTGGATTTTAACTGACATTTACATGTCTATAAAAAGCAAATTCCAGCACAACAAGTCTGCCAAAATAAATATCCCCATCTTTTCTTAAGGCAAGATGAACTAACAAAGGAGAAAATGTAGTTAAAATGAAGGAAAGAAAAGGAACTGATATTGGTCTTTGTTGCAAATAACTGGATATTGAACACATTTTCTCTATTCATCCACATGCCAGAGATATTCTTATGAGCCATCTGGTGCTAGCCACACAGTTTCTTGTATAGTTTAGCTGGATTTACATGTTATGTGATTAGCTAGACTTAGCCTGGAATTGCATATATGAAAACATCCGGGCCATATCTGGTGTGAAAGGCGTAGTGTGTGTGTGTGTGTGTGTGTGTGTGTGTGTGTGTGTACAAGCAAGTGCTAGAAAGATATGAGGATCTGGTTAGAAGAGTTCCTGTACATAGAGGATGAACTCAAAGACCTATTATGGGTCATTTTTCATTCTGTAATTCTCTATTACCTCTGAAGAAAAGACAAGTCTGACAGGAAACTAACCTGAACTCTATACCAATCCCATAAACCACTCAAGCAGATTTCATATGACCCCCTGGGAAATTCAGAATGTCTGTAACATTTCCTAATTAAAAGTAATAAAAACTCAAGCCAATTGTAGCAGTCACATAAAGTAGAAGATGAGACCTCAGGATGTGAAAAATCACAGTAGTCATAAACTGAAATTTGGATTTTTAAATCAAGAGCTCAGAGCTGAAACTCAACCTTTATGGACATCCATTTAACCTTCCATGCTGCAACTTTCTACTGCAGTAACATCAAGTTGGCTCTCAGACCGTTTTCTGTGGTCCATGTACTAAAAATTATTTTACAATTTTTGGAAACATCTTTAGATGTTTAAGTAATCAGCCACAGTTTTGTCTTTGTGCAAAAAAATATCTATTATCTGGCCTCCAAAAAAAGAGTGCCCGGGTCTACACCATGCCTAACAAGTAGCATTAAGGCTTTCTGACATTCCCACTGGTCTTCAGCTTCACATGGTGGTGCAAGTGGGTAGAAGGAAGTGAAGCAAGAGTGAGGAAGGAGTCTCAGTTCCACTTGTCTGCCATTTAGTTCAAGTAGATCTTCCAAGTGCCACCTGATGACATGATTAATGAAATCAGTCTCTAAGGTGATGGTGGCTAAGTTCCTTAGTCAATATATGGTTAGTATTTGGGGCAACAGTCAATTCCTTTGTCCACATGCTTGAGATACTTGGTTGAACTGGTAGATAGTGGCATTCATTGTTGCTCCTTTGCTTAAAAACCCATCTGTGTCACAGTAAATTAACAATATATTAACAACAGCTGACCTTTTGTGTGTGTGTGTGTGTGTGTGTGCTCACACACACATGCATGTATTCTAAACAAGATCTCCTCTTACCATACAGAGCCTTGAATCTCATCAAAGACCTCAGCATCCTTAATAACATGCCCTCAGAAGAACTGGATCATGAAAATGTGGAGAAAGACAATCACTTCACAGGCCACCAGGTGAATAATGCCTCCAAGACATCATCTGTAGAGATCTGCTATCAGGTTCTTACCAGGGTTCTGTCTTGACTGGTGGATTATCCCTGTGAGTTATTGGCTTTCCCTCCTGGAAGGGTCATAGTGTGGAGCAGTGAGCTCGGGATTTACTGGAAAAGGTCTGCTTTTACCGTGTTAACTGTCTCATGTAGGGAACAGCATGTCATTCCTGTAGGTCAAGGTCTTCATTATGAACTTAATTTATAAACTTGAAGATGGACAGTCCTGTCCCTATGACCATATGTGTCTGTATGACCATGATGATGACTGCAAGACTGGTCACAATAATTGGATCAGAACTCTAACTCATTTATTTTATATGAGTGTGTGTGTGGGGGGGGTCTTCCCTCACTTTTCCTCCTTTTACTGTTATTTAAATAAGACCAAACCTCTGTGTGAACTATACTGGTAAAGTGTCCCTGGAAGTGAATTAATTCATTCTCTTTGACTGAAAGTAGTGGCAGCTCCGACCTTTGTTACTAGCTACCAGGAGTAGCTAGCAGGTGGACAGAAAGAATATTTTCCTTGGCTCTTCCAGAGCAAGCATGTATTTGTAATATGACCAAGAGTCAGAATCCAATGGAAGCTACATGAGAAAAAAAAAAGTTCTCCTGCTAAATTTGCCTTTGGAAATCATTTCCAACTTAGAAGGGATTATAGAAAAATGCTTAAGTCCTGATTCTACTATCATAGATGCATAGTTATTGACAGCCCTCTAAGAAAAAGGATGGGGCCCCGAAATCTTTAACCCTAAAATATAGCCTACAAGGTCCCTAGGGGGAAAATTAACTTAGCAGCTCATCATTTCTGTATATTCACAGCCATCTGCTTTATGGAACCAAAGGTGGGGGCCATGTTGTGAGGGGAAGCTCTACATGCTGATTAGATTTAGTGTTTAGCATTTATGTTTCCCTTGCTTTTTCTGTTTACTGATAATTATTTTGGTTACTTGGGAACAAATCTTATAATCCTAGGGAGGCTAAGACAGATGCAGATGGTTGGGAATTACATCCAATAGCATCAGAAAATGGCTCATGCAGTTTAGCTCCCACCACCATGTAATCAGTGCTGAATTGGGTTAGGTTAAAACACAACCCTTGGGGAGCGAGAGGGAACTGAAAGGCTGAATTTTAAAATGAGACTGAGAACAAATTGCAGAGAAATGAAGAGAGGAGGCACATACGCCATCACCAGGATGACAGCAATGACCAGGCCAGGGTTAGAAAGCTGTCGCAAGATCTTTGCCATCCAACTCGGGAAATCATGTTCCAGGGTCTCACCAATCACTTCGAACATCCTATTTTTGCCACTGTGATCAAAAGAGAGAGAAAGAGAGAGAGAGGGAGATACATGGTTACAGCATGAAAACTAGAACTCTTTGGGGTTAAGTATCACATATTTATCTTCGACCTCATCTGGTCTGCAGATGAATAACGTGAGCAATGTCCTCCCTACTCACACATATAGGCACAGTAGTGAGGAAATTACCCACGGCTTTTGAAGAAGGTTTTTAATACTGTATTGCTAACGTTTTATTGAAAGCTATTATGTGTGTCGCTCAGAGGTCTGCTCCTCGGCCAGCTGTTCTTGCTGGAGAACACTCTTGTAGGGCTCAGTATGCAATGCACTCAATTTTTAATTAGCTTTGGAAATGAGCACAAGAAATAGCCTGGTGGAATAAAATTCACAAATAACCCAGTATCTCTTTTCACACAATAGCTTCCACCCCCATTTTCCACCAGGCTTTCATCCTTAGGGATCTAGTGATGAGTCCTTCCCAGGTCACTCTCTTCTGCTGGACAGCTCCCAATGAAAACTAGCTAATACCCAGTAAGTTCATAGACAAATCAACAATGGACTAGAAAAATAAGGGCAGGATATTTTAACTTACTAGAGAGTATCTAGAATGTGTGGAATGATCATTGTGCCAAGACATTTTCTCTGCATATGTGTATTAATCCTGCTATACAACACTGAATTCTCAGAAAAGATGTGGGCTATGATTCAACAAAGTACATGTATCTTTAATGTAGGCATAGTTTTTAATATAATGTTTTGTTTTATAATATTTAAATATCTTGACTAATAAATGGACATTACCCACAAGTCCCATATCATATGCTTTTTTCCCTCCGAGTCTAACTAATAATTTCAATAGACAAAGAGTAACTCCAAGTAGTTTGTCAAGAGTCATTGACTATGTAGTCTGTGTGCTTTGCTTCCCAAATGACAAGTCAGGACAGACACATAAAATCTAACTGCCAAGGCTAGAGAGATGGCTTAGCAGTTAAGGTGCCTGCCTCCGAAGCCTAAGAACGCTTGTTCCAATCTCCAGCGGTTCCAATTTCCAGGTCCCACATTTAGCCAGATGCAAAGTGACGCAAGGGTGCAATGCCGCACTTGACCACAAGGGGGCACATGCATCTGGATTTCGTTCACAGCAGCTGAGAGGCTGCTGGCATGCCCATCTCTATCTGTCTTCCTCTCCCTGTCTCTCTGTGTCTGTCTCCAAAAAAAAAAAAAAAAAATCTAACTGCCAGTGTGTGACGGTAATAGCAATGCCACAGGATACTGCTGACTGTCACACCTCCTCACAAGCTTGGATCTAGTGTTCAGTCTCAGCAAGGAAAGCTCTGCATGAAAAGAAACTATGAGCATAAATGCCAAAAGGTTGAATGTTATTATTTCATGTTTTTGGCAATATGGCTAGTATTTGTGTAAACTTTAATATGTTCCTGCAAATTTCCAGTGTTAACTTTAAAATGTTCCTGCAATTTCCATGTTACATAGAATATATTATTTTGTGGTAACATGAAAATATATAAGAAATAAAATTTCCACAAGGTAAGGAGGATGGTGAAAACCTGGAGAACTGAAACTTGTTCCGAATTATTGACGTAGGCATTAAGGGGGCAGCAAGTAGTTAAAAAATATGACAAAGCAATTAAAAGTGTGGTCTTCATACAGTTGTCAAAGAAATAGCTGTAAAGTATCTAACTACTTAAGGTAAACACACAATATATTTGAATAATTTTCCAGTAGATTTATGAGAATGTGAGCTAGGAAGACAGCTCATCAGTTACAAGGTGCTTTCTATTCCTTGAAAGCATAAAGGCCTGAGTTTGGACCCAAGTACCCATATAATAATGCCACATTTGGTGGTATGCCTGTAATATCAGCATTGGCAAGGCAGAGACAGGCGGATACGCACTAGTCAGCCTAGGCAAACTCATGAGCTCCAGGCCAATGAGAGGTTCAGTATATTAAAAAAACAGTAACAGGTGAATGCATTCCTGAGAAGTTGTCTTCTGGCCTCCACATGCACACATTTACATGTGCATGCACACTCTCACACATACATGCACCTGCATGAACACACATACACATTCAGAAAAAGAATCAAAACAAGCTAAAGTTGAACACTCATTGTATGTGGCTAGCTTACTGCTATCTTAAGACTGAACAGGCCTGTGTAACCATGCAGCATGATGTTTACGATGTGAAGGTTCCCTCACGTGGCTATGGAAAAGCAAAGGTTCATTGCTATGTTCTATGGGCAAGGATTATTTTCTATTTAAAAAGTTAAAAGTACTATTAAAATGTATCCTAGAGATAAAGTCATATGGGTAATCCTTAGTTAACTGAAGACTTCCAATGGCTGGCTTATCTTTTGAACTTGGTAACTGACTTGTCTCTCTCAAGACTGCAATTTCATATTTAGTCTCCAGATGTCACTGTCTGCATTATTTCAACCCAAATGAGTGTGTGTGTGTGTGTGTGTGTGTGTGTGTGTGTGCATGTGTGTGTGGTTGTACATGCAACATCACTTTTCTGCATCTGACAGACTCCAGCTACTTCTGACCTATCCTCTGACTTACCACTTTCTTTCTTTCTTTTCCAGTAAAGCAATAACTGAGAAATTGCTAGAGTGAAACTGCCTCTTTAATCCTTAGCCTTGGACAATAGACTTTTTTTATTTTAATTAACTTGGTTTTGGAAGCATGAATGGAAAATGACATGTGGTCTCTAGAGTACTATGTTCATTATTAAAAAGGTTTTATGCATTCCTGTTCCATTCACTTCAAATGCACGGTGGCCAGGAACCCAGCAAGCAGAGATCCCAGGGGAAAACATGGTAGATTCATGTCTAAGAGTCTTTAGGGAATAAAATCCTGTCCAGTTTCAGTGACTCTGCTTTTTGGTTTGTGTCATAGAGAAGTGTGGAAAGCAAACCTTGCCTTGTCCATAGAACTTCCTGAACTCAAGCTGAGTGATACCTGGCTAGAATATACATGAGGAACTGAGGAGTGTACCAGTTTTTCAACACATGCAGTATTTTGGGATGCAATGTATGTATCCCTCTCAATGCATACTATTTATCTCTTTCAGGGGTGGTAATCTCCCATTTGTTTCCAAGGTGATGGTTCACATTAAATGTAACAATAGTCATGTGTGCACATGGTGTCTTAGCATCAAGACAGCTCTCACATCCAGACTAGTATAATCAAATTTTGCTCTTACATATCCTGATTCACCATCCATATTTCACCCTAGAAGAACGTAGGGCAGCATAAATTATATTTCCCTCTCTGATCGCCAAGTGAGAAAATAGATGAAATTGCCTGTCACTCTCCATGTCATATAAAAATCCTGAACACCCAAAGGATGTCATCTTAACCAACCAAAAAGCCATTCAAACTAGCCTGTACAATGAGTGTTCATTCCTGCTTCTACCCTAAGTAAATGCTACCCAAGTAAAATTTGAGGCAAGAGACCTGAAGGGACCACAGTCGAACGATGGTGGGAGGGACACAATCATGTAGAGAACCGGCATGGTGGACAGGAAGAGGATAAGCAACAGCATGCCCAGGTAGAAATTATTGGATCTGGACGCTTTGAAGACCCTGGCCTCAGGAACGTTGCAGCACATCACGGCCCAGCACTGGAAGTACATGGACGTGTGGAGTCGGAGGATATTGATGCCAGGGAGGCTGGGTGCAAAGAAGGAGCCCATCCTGGAAGGGAATCAGAGCTCCTTTTACCAGTCATGTAGTACCCATCTGCTTTGCATCATACTTCTTTCCAAATACAGAAATTGTATTACCACATTCAGCTATAAAAACTATTGTTTTAAGCTGGGTTTGGATCATGCCTTTAATCCCACAGTGAAGAGGCTAAGGTATAAGGAATGCCATGAGTTCAAGGCCAGCTGGATTTTAGAGTGAGTTCCAGGTCAGGTCAGCCTGAGCTAGAGTGAAACCCTGCCTAAATAAATAAATAAACTGTATTTATAAATAATTCTGACTAGTATATCTCCATGTTCTAAACCCATTGCATCACCTCCTCTTTTTGTAGGGTAGGTATTGTGTATATAATTCCTTGATAGAAACTATCATGAACTAAATCTGTTCTCATTAGTAAATAAACTGCAAGAGTAAACAAATTCTACCATCATTTTATTTCTCTCTTGGAATATTAAGTATACCTAATTTCCTCTAATCCCATAACATCTTTCAAAATATAAGTTTTTAAATAATTTTACTTTAATTCCACACATTGTATTCAAATAAACTTTTTTTTTTTTTTTTTTTTTTTTTTGGTTTTTCAAGGTAGGGTTTCACTCTAGCCCAGGCTGACCTGGAATTCACTATGTAGTCTCAGGGTGGCCTCGAACTCTTGGCGATCCTCGTACCTCCGCCTCCCAAGTGCTGGGATTAAAGGCGTGTGCCACCACACCTGGCTCATAAACTGCATCTTTGAATTAATCATTTTTGTCATAACTGATTGATTACTTTTTGCTTAGTGAAAGAAAGCTAAATAATTTTTCTAACTATGTTTTCTCTTCATAACAGCTATGCTGTTTTGGAGATGGTTGGAAAGATGTATCGATCCAATATTACACTGTATTGTCTTGGAAATATATAGCTGGCTTTATGTGTTTTCAAAATCAAAATTGTAGACAGACATTCACTTAACTTTAATCCATCCTTTACTCGACAGGGAAGCCCACTTTGTACATCTAGCTTTTGAAAAGTATGATACCATTTTTAACAGAAATCACTTATGTGATGTCACTTTAACTTGATGCCTTAATTGATTATTTCAAAAAATAAATTTAAGTACTATTGGTTGAAAAAATCCATTTAAATCATAAAGCAATGCATATTTCAGCTTATCAGACTAAAATAAGAATGTATGTGTACTTATTTTATAAAGAGCGAGGAGCCCTGTCTTTTAAGCTATCCAAACTATAATAAACCCCCTGCATGTCTGGTCAATTTTACATTTTATATTCACTGAATTTGCACACTAGTGATTTAATCAATTCAATGAAAACTTAATATATTACAGAGAAATGTTTAAGTCAGATAAAGAAATTAGCTTTCACTTCAATTGCTCTTCCTCCTTCCAAATATTAAATCATTTCTAGGAAAAGAAAAATCTCACAATTTGAGTCTCTTGTTGGTAAGATTCCAAACAACAGATCTGAATATTTATGTAATAAATTGGCCAAAAATCTTAAAAGAAGTAGTTTCCTAAGGGAGGATAGATTTAAGACATTTCTGTGTATTTTTTCTATAAAATAGAAATGGAGAAGTTGGAGCTGACAAGAGAGTAAGTTAATGCAAGTTTCAGTTGATAAGTCAGATCACAAAGTCTGCACTTGGAGATAATTGTGCACACTCATTCAAAACTCAGGATGGGATGTGTATCTTGTTTTGGTCAATCAAATATGATTGTATGATGCCTCACTGCTAGGTAAAACATCACAAGTCCTTGTTTTCAGCTCTCCCTGCTACTATGATAGCAATATTCCAGATAGAGCCACTCAAGCAGTCCAGATCTTTAAAGTAAGCTTGCGTTTGAGACCAGAGCTCTCCCCAACCTTTGCTAGCCTGCACTAGATATGTATTTTTGTGCACTGCTAAGATTTTGAAATTGTGTTCATTTATACATGTAATTTCACATGTGACTCAAAACCTAAACTTTACTAAAATTGCATATGCTTTTGCTTATACATACAGGACATTGTTTGTCTATATGCATATGTATTATATATGTGTGTGTGTGTGTGTGTGTGTGTGTGTGTGTGTGTGTGTGTGAGCTATAGGTAAACAAATTTCAAAATAATATCATGTAGATATTATGAACAAATAACTCAAGAACTATAACCCAGAGGAAGTCCTGCTATAGCAATGCTCAGCCTGCCTCATTTCCAATCAGCTCAGCTCAGTAAGGCCATTCCCCAGACCTCATCCCATCATCTGTCAATTGAGAATCACTTTAATATCTAAGCCTTATAAAATGGCTTTTCTTCCAAAAAGATCAAAGCAAATTAAAGCTCCTTTTATTTAGCTCTCCTTATCATTCTAGGGCCATGCACATGCCAAGTAAGTTACTGAGTGTGAGGAGCAGAAATGAGGGAGACAGGGTGATTAGACAGAAGGGGGGACTGAATAAGACCAAAACCCTTTTTTCCTACTTTGTTCTCTGTTGCCCCCCTACACCTGCTGTGATAAAGATATGTGGCACTTTCTTCATTGAAAATATTATTATACACATGTAAATCTATTTTAAAAATAAGTATCTAAACGAAGTCTTACTGATTACTCATCCATATCATAACAGAATGTATTTTACTTAATTGTCTTAACTTTAATGACACCTGCTTAAATAACCTATCCTAGGCTAAGGATAGTTCAGTTGGCAGGCAAGTATGCACAAAATTCAAGCCCACCACATAAAACTGGATATGATATGGAGGCACATGCCTATAATCCCAGCCCTTGGAGATGGAGCCAGGAGGATCAGAAAATCAAGGCCATCCTCAGTTACACAGCAAGTTCAAAGCTAACTTTGAGACACTGTTAAAAAAAAAAAAAAAAAAAAAACCATAAGCTGCTGCAACTTCTAAAGCAGTAATTGAATGTCTCTAGTAACTAAGCAGTAGAATTGAATACACAAATGTTTTTATTATTATTATTATTTCATTTATTTTTGGAGAGAGACACAGAGAGAGACAGACAGAGAGGGAGAGGGAGACAAAGATTGGAGCACCAGCAGTTTCTCAGCCTCTGTGAATGAAATCCAGATGCGTGCGCCCCCTTGTGGTCAAGTGCAGCATTGCGCCCTTGTGTCACTTTACATCTGGCTAAACGTGGGACTTGGAGATTGGAACCAGGTTCTTAGGCTTAGCAGGCAGGCGCCTTAACCACTAAGCCATCTCTCAAGCCCTGAATACACAAATGTTTTGATCATTTCTGTCAAGATGGCTAATGAGGGCATGAGCACTGCATGTCTGGGAAACAATGCCATCACAGTGCTTGTGAAGCCTATGCAGACTAAGCTACACCTTTCTACCACACCACACCCTCACTCTTTCACCAGCCTCCCGGGGGTTAGGCAAAGAATATCCCTGTTAAACTCAGGTCTCATGGTAAGTGTTAGAATAATGGTCACTTTTCCTCTGGAACAAAGGAGAATGGATATCTTTGCCACTCACAAAGCATAATCCTTTCTAAAATCCTTATCAAAGCCTAAGCAAGCTTAATCAATGGTCTGCCAAAAGAATATTCAGCGAAGAGACAATGTAATGCTGAGGGTTTGGTGATGTCATTTTCTGTCTTTTGGAAAACTGAAAATACTTTTTTTTTAAAGTTTTTCAGAATTTTACTATGAACAATAGTGGACAAAGGAGTCACAAAATTACAAGTAAAAGCAACCAGAGCAATGAATACAATGGCTTTTCAACTAGCACTGATTTGTAGACCTGTCTGTTGTCTTGACGCTGAAGGAAGAATAGACATGCAGCATATATCTGCGCCCACAGTCCCGCCAGTCCTGTAATGGTGAGGATGCCACAGGCACAGGCAGAGATTTCTCATCACTCCAGTGGCTATGCTGGTCTACTTCCTGCCTAGGCTGTAGCGTCCCTTCCAGGAAGAGCTACACCTATGCCTGTGTCTGGCAGGACACACTCCTGGGTTGCCTTGACTTTCACTCTGCAGGGAGAATAAAGGGTGTCTTCTTAGTGACTCCCTGGACACATGAGGCATACTTACGAAATATAGAAATTCAGAGAGCAGGAATCACATTTTTAAGTATATCTGACAATGGACAAATGCTGTTTCTATGGTATTTTCTTCATACTGATTTACCTAGGGAGGTGGATGTTTGATAGACCTCACTGGCAGGACGATGGAGCCCTTCTGTGTGGTCTTTGTGTGACTGAACCAAGATGGTTTTAAAGCTGGAAGTAGGGACCCATTCTTTCAGCACATATAGGCTCAATAATGCAGACTGCCTATGGTTAAAGGACTTGAGTAATATATGAAGTTTGTTCTGAAATCAAAGCTATCCTGGTACTTGTGCATAGCAGGACAATACTGCATTAGACACTCATCCCTAGAAAAATATAGCTCAACTGCAGCTGTTTATGCATTGGGGTGCTCTTTAGTAAAGAGTGACAGATTTCTAAGACACATGGTCCCCAGATGAATCACATGCTGTGATTCAATTTTCGAACTTGAAAACAGGTTTTACTATCTCAGCTTAGAATAACCTGTCAGGATTTATAGTGAAAATACTTCCAATTAATCAAAGATATGTCAGTCTCTTCATGTCAAAAGAAAACTCCTCATGTGTAAGTGGCCCTTTAAAACACAATGCAGAATGAAAATCCCATTTGAATGTGAATTTCCTAAAACATTTGTTTCATCTTTATAAAATATTGGATTTGGTAAGATACCATTCTTACATATAGCTATAAATGTATTTGAAATATATTTAGTAGTCAGAAAAAAAAGCAAAATCAGTTTTAAAATAAAAAAGAGGGGCTGGAGAGATGGCTTAGTGGTTAAGGTGCCTGCCTCCTAAGCCTAAGAATGCTGGTTCTAATTGCCAGCGGTTCCAATCTCCAGGTCCCACATTTAGCCAGATGCAAAGTGAGGCAAGGGCGCAATGCCACATTTGACCACAAGGGGGCACACCCATCTGGATTTCGTTCACAGCAGCTGAGAGACTGCTGGCGCACCCATGTCTATCTGTCTTCCTCTCTCTCTCTCTCTCTCTCTCTCTGTATCTCTCCAAAAATAAATAAATAAAAATAAATTAAATAAAAATAAAAGAAGGATAGTCTTCAAATAATGTCACCAACCAGAAGATGGACTCCCATGATTTGGTGATGGAACACTCTGCAAATGAGGAATGTGCCATGGAGGATGAAGATTTAAGACACGAAAATAGACAATGATTCCCAGCCACCACTTTACATAGGCCAGCAATGAGCTGGAATCTACAGAATGGGGCAGGGCTTTCCACCCAGCTGCAGTGTTCTCTCCAATAATGACCTTGGAGGCTTTTCTATATGTGATAAACATCCAACAACTAGCCTACCAGATCATGCCTTGGTTGAAGATCAGAGCGAGGACATTGCCACTGATGTCAAACTCAGTATATGAAGGCTAGAGAAAACAGAGGTGTCCATTGCATTAGTATCTCAAGCAGTAAAAGTTAAACAGCTTAGAGTCATTTTAAAAGATTATCATTCAATGTTTTGAAGGTATGGCAAGTTGAAATCCTTTACCTGTATCTAACTTTTAGCAAAACAGTTTGATCATATACATTAAAAACTTAAAAAAATCTCATGTTTGAGCTGGGTGTGATGACTCACACCTATAACCCCAGCACTTAGGAGCTAAGGTAGGAGGATTGCGATAAGTTTGACACCAGCCTGGCCTACAGAGTGAGTTCCAGGTCATCCTGGGTTAGAATGAGACCTTGTCTCAAAAACAAACAAACAAATAACAACAACAAACTCATTCTTCTCATTCTTTTAGTCCTGGTAAGTTTACTTATAAGAATTTATCTTAACAAGAAACTTAACAAGATATGATCAAGCCAGCTGGGCATGGTAGCACACGCTTTTATTCCCAGCACTTGGGAGATCACCATGAGTTCTAGGCCACCCTGAGACTACATAGTGAATTCTAGATCAGCCTGAGCTAGAGTGAGACCCTAACCCAAAAAAAAAAAAAACAAAAAACAAAAACAAAAAAAAAAAACAAAAAAAGAAATAATAATCCCTTATAATTGCTCAAAATTCACTAAGTAAATACATTGCAGCTATATCATGATATTAGAAGTAATTATAATCATTTTGGAAGACCACCTATGCAAATAAAAACTATGCTCTAATATTAAACAAAATATTTACTGTATTTAAATTTTTCCAACAAAAATGTGAATTAACATCAATATAAAATAAATGTAAAAGCAGAAATATAACAAAGTGTGGAAGGTATTGACTTCAGTGCCCAGATGTTCTGTAGTAAACTATATGCTCAGGGTAGCAGCACCAGGTTGGTGTTGTATAGAGGTGCCACCAATAGAGCCAAAGCAGGCACCTGTGCTATAGCAGCCCACCATGGTGTCTACTGATAGTGCCACAACAGGCCCTTTCTAGCAGAAAAGCTTGATATCAATGGAGGGAATGCTGAATAGCAATAGTAATAAAATTGAACCCTACTTAACTTGAGATAATAATCCAAAGTAGACTGATTAATTGATAATATGAAGTGAGACGACCAAGGAAAGGCGGGCCAAGAAAGAAACTGATAGAAGTCTAGCTCCCTATCAGTGACTCAGATCCTATTATCTCCAGGAGTGCTTCAGCCCCCATAATAAATACACAGACATGCACGCGTGCACCCCCCACCCACCCCACCCCCACACACACAGTCCAATACAAACGCACATGCACAAATAAGATGACCTCCAAGCTTCTGTTTTATTTCAAGCCCAAGAACACAAAAATATATATGCAAAGGGTTTGGGAAATGGTTCAGTGGTTAAAGGTGCTTGCTTACAAATCCTGCTGACTGGGATTTGATTCCCGAGTACTCAAATAAGCCTAATGCACAAAGTAGTGCATGTATCTGAAGTTTATTTGCAGTGCTAAAGTCCCTGGTGCTCCAATATACTTACTCTCTCCCCCTCTCAAAAAAAATAATTACATATATTATATATAAATATGATATATTTTATAAATATATTATGATATAATTATATATATAATAAATAATATATATAAGTAAAAAAAAATAGAATAGGTCTCTGATTTAAAACCCCAAGAAAACTATCCCCAACTTTCAAGTTTCATGAATTACCAAGCCTCAATTTCATGACTTCCCCCAAAACCAATACTTTTCCTTCCCAACTAATCTATGTGGGTAATCTGCCTTGTAACAAATCTGGGGAACAAACAAGAAATACAGAATGATGAGAATGGTTAAACTGCAAAATAAAATGGTAATACAAAGCATAATAAAAAAAAATAAGTCCTGTGTGTGCAATAGGATAAAGAATGTGAACAATTTCGACATAACTTCATTCAAGATGCTGCTAGATGATGAAAAGGTTTGATTGACAGGTTTTGTTCCAGAATCAACAATGAAATAAAAAAATGTGTTCTTTAATAACATAAAACACAGGGAGAGGTGGGATAAGGAAGCAGCTCGTTGAGGAGAGCACTTGCCCAGCATGTGCAATGTCCTGGGTTCAATCCCCAGGACCACATGAACCAGGCATGTTGTCTCACACCAGTAATCTCAGCACTCAGGAGGTACAGTACACAGGAGGATGTGACATTCAAGGTCACTCTTGGTTTTGCAGCCATCCTGGGATATATGACACCCTGTCTCAAAAACCACAGAAGATGACCTACTCCCTGGCTGGCGAGTATGACATCCCAGTCTTTCTCCTTTTGAGGAAATGCTTTGCCCTGCATCATGTTCACTGTTCCCCTGGAGTGCTGTGTGTTCCCAGAACATATCTGAAAAATGCTCTGTCGGTGATCTGTGCCATATGTGGTCTGAGAACATCTTTTCTCTGTGTCACATTGAAAAGCAAACCTTCATCTATGCCTTGCTTTGGCATCACAATTTAGTCTGCTGAACTATGGGACATAGAAAACGGTCTTTTAGATGTTGTGGTAGTTTGAGTAGCTGGCCCCCAAAATATTCAGTGTTTTATTAGTTTATAGTTTGCATCTGCATCCACCTGGCTGGAGGCAGTGTCACTGGGCGGATCTTAAGGTATGGTGGTAGATTTGAGATTTCAATCTAAAGATATGCAAAGTATGCCTCGCTGGAGTTCCTGAAATGTGCTATGCTGTGTGGTTTTTGGCTTGTGGTTTTGTTTTCTGAGTTTGGTCCTGTGAAGACAGGCCAGCTTCTTCTGCCATTATGGAACTTCCCCTGGATCTGTAAGCTATAATAAATCCCTTCCTTCATAACTGTGCCTGGTCTGGAAATTCATCTCAGTAAACCTAAAGCTGCCTGTTACAGATAATATTTCTTTTACAGTCTCACAAGCATTGAAGTGTCCTGAAGTTCATCTGAGGTGAGATATTTCATCACTAGTTGACCAGAAAAGCACCAACGTAAACACTGTGAATCCTTGATCCCTTACCCTGTACGGCAGAAGCCACTGGAAGAAAAAGCTCTGGATACCAAAACTGCCTGGATGCACGAAGGGTGTAAAATAGTCCTGTATATCAAGAGGTCTTGTGATAGACAGGACATTTAATGAATTTAAAGCAGAGTAGTAGACTTTGCCATATCTTTTCCTATCTATATAAGCTGGACCAATCATTCAGCTATTTAGGCCTTAAATTCTTCACAGATAAACTAAAGAAATAAAGTAAGTCAGGGATCAGCAACTTACAGCCTATAAGCCAAATGTGGTCTGCTATCACTTGTGGCAAATAATGTTCCAAGTTACTGAGTCAGCAAGGCTGAGTTCTCCCAGGCCCTCAGGAGGAGGATGAATGCTCACATCTTAGATCCACAGTTTGAGGATGAGCCTTAGCCTCAATTACCAGGATGGTTCAGCCCTTGGGGCTTTGTACTTCTACCTAGTTGAAGAGGAGAGTTCTGCTAGCTGCAGATGGATTCTGTCATATAGGAGTGCAACAGAGCCTGTGCAGCCTCTTTCCCACTCTAGGGAAGTCCAGGATTTCTTCCGGCTTCTGCATCATCTTAGCTTGCTGAACTCTGCATAATATCTCCACATTCCTCCCAAACCAAACCCACCCATCCTGCTTCCTCCATTCCTCTGCAAGAACCTGTGGGCTTTGCCTACAGGCACTTTGAGTTCAAAACGCCATAGATTTGGCTTTGGGGCAGCATCTTTAACATTTCTTCATTAACAATGAAAATTCAACATGTGAGAAATATGGTAAATAGCTTTGGTGTTGATTAGACATGAGTTTGAAGCCTAACTGTCACTTACAGGCTATGTGTCTTTGATTTAACTTTTTTTTTCTTTTTTGTTTTTTTTTCATTTTTGGTTTTTCAAGGTAGGGTCTCACTCTAGCCCAGGCTGACCTGGAATTCACTACGTAATCTCAGGGTGGCCTCGAACTCATGGCGATCCTCCTACGTTTGCCTCCCGAATGCTGGGATTAAAGGAGTGCGCCACCAAGCCCGGCTGGTTTAACATTTTCTAAACCTCAAATTGCTATAAACTAGGAATAACATCTACCTCCTCAGCACTACTGGTACATTTACACACACTAGTATGTGTAAATTATTTTGTACCATTTCTGGCAGTAAATACTACATAGGGATAAATTATACCATGTGTGGTGGTTTGATTCAGGTGTCCCCCATAAACGTCAAGTGTTCTGAATGCTAGGGTTACCTGATGGCAATAAATTCCCACCTCCTGGAGGCAGAGTATTGTTGGGGTGGGCTTATGGTTATTATAGCCAGCTTCCCCTTGCCAGTGTTTGGCACACTCTCCTGTTGCTGTTGTCCACCTTATGTTGACCAGAGAGTGATGTCCACCCTCTGCTCATGCCATCGTTTATCCTGCCATCATGGAGCTTCCCCTCGAGCCTGTAAGCCAAACTAAATTAAGCTGCTCTTAGTCGGGTGATTTCTGCCAGCCATTTGCATCACACCTCTGGCTTTGGCTTTTTCAAGAGGAATGTGGAAGGATTTGAAAATCAGTATTTTAGCCTGATGGATATTCTTTGAAAGACCTTAAGAACTTGGACTTCAGGTTTCAGATGAGAAAGAGATTTTCTTGGACTGGGCATAGTTTTTGACAAGTTTGCTGTTACAATCCTGAGCAAGGATGTCTTAGAAAAATACATGGCTAAATAATGAAATCTGCTGGTTGCCCATTCAGCTGCAAATGAGAGATTACAACCTTTCTGGGCCAGCTGACCTGCAATGGGGCAACAGGAAGAATGCAGACTCTTTTGAAGGGGCCTGAATGCTAAAGGAGTGTCCTGTTCTTCAAAGTCTGATTTATTCCCCCTGGATTAACAAATTGGCACCCTACCTGGTATTATGTATAACAAATGCAGGAAAGAGAGGGTCATTGAGTTTTAGTCTTATGTTTGGAAATGGCCTCAAGGTTTGCTGGATGCCTGCATGGAGATCCCATGGGGCCTGAGGAGCGTGGGTTGCAGTGGAGACCCAGTGGGATGCCGGGAATGAGATGGCTGCCAAGGAGGGCTGCCAGCCCAGCAGGACAGCCTAGCTGGGCGGAAGTGGAACTCCAGAGACTTGTTGCTCTCAGAAGTATCAGACTTGGGATTTGTCACTGACAGTTGTTGGACAGCAGTTACAAGTTTGATGTTTGCCCTGGTTGTTTAAAATCTTGTATTGGTTGAACAACTTTGCCCAATGCCATCTTTAGCAAAATGTTTATCTGTGCCATTATGGGTTTTTGGGGATATTTTTGGTATTATGGCTCATTTAAAAGACCTTGGATTATGGGGAATGAACATCATTGGAATTGATAAAAACTATGGGGACTTTTAAATTCATGAATGCATTGGAGGTTATCAGTTTAGGTAGGAGGATCAGGTGTCCCCCTTGGGTGTTCGGAATGCTGAGTTCCCACCTGATGGGCCACCCCTGAGATCGTTGGGGGCGGGCTTATGGGTAGTGAATTGCCAGGTTTCACACCTCCTGTTGCTGTTGTCCACCTTATGTTGACCAGAGAGTGATGTCCACCCTCTGCTCATGCCATCGTTTATCCTGCCATCATGGAGCCAAAATAAACCTCTTTTTTCCCACAAGCTGCTCTTAGTCGGGTGATTTCTGTCAGCAATGCGAACCTGACTGCAACACCATGAAATAGGATTAAGAATCCATTTGCATCATCTCTCAATCAGTATTTTATTGATATTCTTTGGCTTTTTCCCACAAGCTGCTCTTAGTCGGGTGATTTCTGTCAGCAATGCGAACCTGACTGCAACAAATATTCTTTGGCTTTCTTCTTCATCAGATTCAAGGAAAAAATCTGTACACTACATCTCCCACCTCTCTACATCCCACAGCAAAGCAGGGTCCAACTTGTGGGAAGAACTGATCTACATCAGGGATACATCATGCAGCATTAAAAAAAAAAGTGAAAATTCATTTCTTTAATGATTCGGGAGGTAAAAGGATCACCATGAAACCCTTGTTTCAGCCTGGGCTGGAGTGAGACCCTACCTTTGTGAAAATTCTTTCTTTATGACCTAAAACCGAAACTTGTTTCCTGGATTTTGTATTAGCCCAGGAGCCCTGTCAGCACTCAATAAATAATAAATTATAGCCATTTAATTCCAGCTTTTATGTATCCAGGTCATATTATATTGACTTTATATTTGCAGTCAAATTTTCTACCACCAAGAGATAAAAGGCTGACAAACAATGTAAGCCATGCTCTAAGAAATAAATGGTAATTTTTGCATCTGCTCCAGAAGAGCTGAATCGGGCAAGGAAAATAACAATGAAACCAAGCCAGGTGAATGTCTCACAGAAGTGATGGGGAACCAGAACAAGAGCATCCACATCCGGGATCTGAAGCATTACCTCACTGCCATGCCCCCAAGAGCATTACCTCACTGCTCTGCCTGGTCCAAGGAGGCACTTTCATTGAGAGGATAGAGATGATCTAATGAAAGGCACTGTCTCAAAGTCAGATAGCCAGAGGATGCAGGCCTTGTCCAGAGACAAGAGGGCATGAGATAGAAGTGAAACTGATTATGAAGAATGTTCCTCCACTGGGGAGGACAGAAGCCTCACTGGCTCAGAGCAGAAAGTCAGATCAACTTAGTGATCTCATCCCCGGAAAGACACAGAATTCTGCAAACAGGCCATGTTCCCCGATAGTGCTGGGATATGAGGCTCAAATTCAACCAGTCAGTCTACCTATAACACCCGCCATGGGAACAACACGGTTCAAATAACGAGGGTTTCAGTTTTCATATAGCATTCATTCTAAGAGAATGAAATGGATAATAAGCACATTTTAAAAGAAAATGTCAAAACAAAACTGCAAGTTGATGTAGCATTTGATAGACCATATATACTGATGGTCACAGAAGATATCTGAGGAGGTGATATATCAGCTGAGTGCTTAATGACAAGAAGGAAGCAGCCATGCCTATTCTAGGAAACAGCATACCTTTAAGGTAGAAATACAGGGACCATCTTTTGTGTTCAAAAATAAAAAGAAGTCCATGTTTGTGAACTCTACAAAACAAGTGAGCTAAAAGAAAAAGGAAAGAACAGATCATATAAGGTACTAAGGGTTTAGAAAGGACTTGGGAACTCCATGGTGCTCACAAAACCGAGAGGGTGTAAGTACACAAGAGCATTCTCAGTTCCTCAGCTCATATTCTCCAGGATCACTGGAGCCCATTTTATTCACATAAGAGGGACCATGGAAGTCATGTGATGTGTTAGACCACAGAACTTAGACTGCTTTGCCACATCACTGAAACCTGAGGGGCATGTAACCTGACAATGTCAGCACCACTGGGGTTGAGAGAAGTATGTGCTATTGTTTCAGGAAATGAGCTGCCGCTACCAGAAAAGCAAAGTCCCATCACCAAACTAGGTCTTCCTTGAAATTTCCACAACACCCTGTCGTCTTTTTCAGGCTTTTATTAGACTGTGAGCCTCATAAAGCAAGCACCATGTTTATCGAGTCTCTTTATCCCCTCATGTACTACATAGTAACTGGCGCATGATAATTGCCCTGTGCCACAGCAGAATGCAATGGAATTTATAGAACTACAGTTGATATCAACCTTGCCCTGTTCTGGAAGACCCAACCCACTCCATGGGAAGGAAGCTGATAAGTGAGCCACGATTTACTGAGTCCAACTTTATAAGTGACAGGTCAAGCTGTATTGCTTTAGTAATACTCTGCTAATTTAAGTTCAATATCAGAAACCAAGATACTCAAATCTGGCCTCTTCTAAGTTATAGCTGTACTTACTAATATTCATGTATGACATCTAAGAAGGTGATCTCACTCATCAAAGTCTGAGGTGTCCTTCCTCTTGCATCGTGTGTGTACATGATGACTCACAGAGGAAAAATGTAATACAAGTTAACATCATACTCACATATCCGTATTCCAAATCCCAGCACCAGCAATAATTACAGAACCTTACAAAGCATGCTCTGAGGAAGTCACCGATGAGGATTGTGACATAAGTGGTGAGAACATCAGAAACAGTCAGCCGCACGAATTCCTGTGGTGACAAAATCCTTATCAGTACACACATTTCTGTCTCAGATGGCTCTAGTGTCAGCATCATATTTGTCATGTTTCTAAAAAGTGGTTGGCATGAAGAGCACAATTAATGGTCAAAGGAAAAAATATAGAGATATCTGGTTAGTGAAAACCAGCATTTTGTTAGTCTAAAAATAATTATTTGCCCATGCTCAAATCAAGTGTTCGAACATACAAGTTTATGGCATGGTGGTGCATGCCTTTAATCCCAGCATTCAGGAGGCAAAGGTAGGAGGATCGCCATGAGTTTGAGGCCACCCTGAGATTACATAGTTAATTCCAGGTCAGCCTGTGCTAGAGTGAGACCCTACTTTGAAAAACCAAAAAATGAAAAGAACCAAAAAAAATTTCAAAATAAGGTATATGGCATAAATTCCTTTTTAGTAAAATGCCCTGTGCATACATGCATTTATCTATTCATGAATAATATGTATATGTGTATGCAAATAAAAGTTATAAAAAATACAAGTCACCTCTGTGGCATGAGTCTGAATATAAGTGTAAAATGTGTGTATTGTGAATCTGGGAGTAAGGTCACTCATGGAAATCCTATGACAATGAATGTAAGAATTAATATAAATACAGGCTTACAATTATTCATTTTCTTCACTGTTTTCACTCTGCTGGTCCTTTTCTATTTCTCTTCAATAACTCTGAAGAGTGAACTCACTAAATATAGAGTAAGTCATAATTGTGCAGAAATTCCATGGTGTGGGATGTAGCTCAGATGTTAAAATGCTTGTCTATCTACTCTGCAGGAAGCCCCAGCACCATAAACCAAATATGATGTATGCCTATAATCCCAGAATTCAGTGGGAGGAGGCAGGAGAATCAGAAGTTCAAGATTATCCTCAGCTGCATGGCCAATTTGAAACCAGTTTGGGGTACATGAGACTTTACCTCAAAATACAAAGGAAGACAGAGAGTGAGACTACTGAGTGATAAGAAGTCATTCAGGTTTTACTTCCAGCTTCCTAGGTATCCTTATAATGTCTAAGCACCCAATGAAACATCATGAATATTTCTTTTAGCTTTAATATACTTTTTTTAAAGTAGTTGTATGTGGGGTGCATGAATATACCCAGGGGCCCAATAACCAGCATGCCAGAAGTTGACACTACATATGATATTCCTGGGATGTCATCCTTCGAGGTATTTCTCTAGAGCATTGTGTTCTTGTATGAATAATATTTATCATATTATTATGATAAATGCAATGTGTGCTGCAGCTCCCTAAGTAGGTTAATTACAATGTAAATACATAGAGCCAAAAAATTAATGAAAATAGCATTTTTAAGTTAGCATTATTCTTATCAAAGGTAATGCCTGTGACAGGGCTTGTAAGCAATGCTACATGTTTATGTGAAAGGCCAGTAAGAGACAGAAAAGGGGATCAGTGCAAGAGAGAAAGCTTTCCCCCATGGGTGATCTAGAAGCTATCATCACTACAGCAACAGAGTCCTCGTCCTTCCAGATCCCCCCCCCCCCACATACACACAGCTCTCCGTAT
This sequence comes from Orientallactaga sibirica, assembly GCA_036365145.1. Lineage (NCBI taxonomy): Eukaryota > Metazoa > Chordata > Mammalia > Rodentia > Dipodidae > Orientallactaga > Orientallactaga sibirica. The sequence goes on from JAEOAD010000001.1 coordinate 62,538,791, forward strand.
TGTTCTTGCATGACATTCCTCCGCTCCAGGCCCATGAGTCTTCTTTCAGACTTGAAAAACACCACATCCTTCAGGTCACTAGGCCTTGCATTTGCTCTTCACTGTCTTAATCATTCCTAACTCACCTCTTGTCTCAGTTTATGCTAGTGAACACACATGGTAGCATTACTTAGGAAAGCCTCCTTCGCATCTACAGGCCAGCTCTCTCTATAAAAAGCTCTCAGATTCCACATAGTTCACCTTTGTAGTGCCCTGATGCCAATGCTCACTTGAAATTTTATAATTATTTAATTAATAGTCTTGCCCCTCCCATATTCAATAATCATAATTCTCACAGATCTCCACCTTTGTTTCCTTTTATATGTCTAACACCTGGCACGACATTTGTTATATGAAGACTATTCAATAACCATGGGAAGAATGAAAGTAAGTCCCTGATGTTACTTTGAAATATAACTTACTTCCCTGTTCATAGTCTTTCCATATCTCCAGACAATGTTCAAAGTAGATTCTAATATTGACTGTAAACTAGAACAATATAAGGATGTTCTGTTGACAATGACATCTCAGGAAAAATTCCTCAGGTAAGAGAAAATTTCAGCCTGGTTAGCATGTTCTCTTAATTGATAAACCCCTTTTCCATAAGTGACCTCTTATATAAAATACCCAGAGAGGATTTAACATTATTTAAGGGGGGGGATAGAGGAAAAATGGGCTCACTAGGGCTTCCTGTCACTGCAAATAAACTCTAGAAGCATGTGCCACTTTATGCATCTGGCTTTACATAGGTACTGGGCCATTAGGCTTTGCAAGTAAGAGCCAGGGTAAGACAAGCAGCATGGTCAGGAGCTTCTGAAAGAAAGAATTAAATAAATGGATTTTCCTTCCATGCATGTAGAAATATCACAGAGGATTCTGAATCACAAGCATGAAGTTCTCCTAGTGATCATCCCTGTCTAACTGATCTAGTTCCTTTCCCCAGAAATGGCCAGCTCAGACCTGATTATTTTCAGCTAATCCTACCCAACCCATCCAATAGGTACTTATCAACGATTGTTTCATAATGTTTCTGTCAACATAGATTCCAGAAGACAGAATCTCAAGTAATGAGTTAGCAAGACTGTACTTCCTATGTTTATTTTTTTATTTCTCAAAATCTGAGCCAAACATTATAAGCATCTTAGATGTGACTAAATGGCTCATGTTAAGCCTCACAAACATATTTCACCACAAGCCTTGAAATATAGAAATACCTTATTTTGCTACAACCAATTGCCACAAACAACGGCTTAAAACAACACAAATTTAGGGGCTGGAAAGGTGGCTCAGCAGTTAAATTTGCCTGCAAAGACTGCTTGCCAAGGTGCAATTCCCCAGCACTCACATAAAGATACATGTAAAGTGATGCATGCATCTGTGATTATAATGCATCTGTGACTATGGGAGGCAGAGCCAGGAGAATCCGTACACGCCAGCTTATCTAATATTCCCTTACAACCTAGCAGCCCAGTTACAGTGACAAGAGAGGCTGTTTCAAAGAAGACACAACATAGACACCCCCAAGTTATCCTGTGATCTCAACATGTCTGCTATGTCACAAAACACACATATAAATATTTTTTTAAAAATAAAATTATATTTAAAATGATACAAATTTATTTTATCATAGCTCTGGACTTCAGAAGTCCAAAATCAAATTATAGACATGGCAGCAAGAATCTGTTTCCATTCCTATTCTAACTCCTAGAAGTTTTCCACATTCCTGTGCCATGACCCTCACCCCCTGTATACAGCACACCACTCCTACCTCTGGTTCCATTGTCAGGAAGTGATCTTCACTTCCTGCTTTAACCCTTTGTCTCCTATACATAAAACTCTTGTGATTTTGTTAGGCCCACTCAACATAACTCAGTATAATATACACCCAGACAAAGATCCTTAACTTAATAATATCTGAAAAAGTCAATTTTTCCATGCAAAGTAACACACTAAGGGGCTCCAGGAACTAGGATGTAAACAATTTGACAGATCATTATTCTGTCCGCCACACCTTGTATCACCAGTATCTCTCTTTTAAATGCAGGCAACTTTCATTTCCTCTGATTTCACTTATTATTTCAGGATGTTTCTATAAACATGTATGACATGTAAGGGCCTAAAAATCTACCAATATATCATGAAGGAAAGACAGGTTTACCTAACCCTTAAAAGCTTAAAAGGAATAACATAAAACAAAATATTTAATTAGATCAGACATTTTCTATCCATTCTTCACTCATATATCTGATATATGCATTTTTTCACAATTTAAAATCACAATTGGCTTAATTAAGTCCAATGAGCACCAGATTAAAGCTGAAGAAATCTATTGATATTTACATTCATTTCCATTGTGTTGCTTTACTATGTCTCACCCCATAGAAATACACAGTAAGAAGCCATTCAAATATTTTCATAGAGCTGGGCATTGTGGCACACACCTTTAATACCAGCGCTTGGGAGGCAAAGAGGTAGGAGAATCACCATGAGTTCGAGGCTACTGTGAGACTTCACAGTGAATTCCAGGTCAACCTGAGCTAAGTGAGACCATACTCAAAAAACAAAATAACAGTAATAATAATAATTTCTCAGACTGCATTATTAATGGATTCAAACTGCTGTCTTTCAGAAGCACCATCATAGATTTAAAAATTTCTCAATAAGGTCTAAAATAATTTACAAAATGCACATTCAGAATAATTCTGATGAGTTAAAATGGTAAGTGTCACAAAATATAAATGGAATCTGCTAGAAGTAAGAAATTCTGTAGTCTTACTGGATGGGTGAAGTCTTAATTGTTTTCTCTGTCAAAATACCACTGGCCTTGGACTGGTGATATTTACCTAATTATGATTAAAAAACACAAATACTTAAGATAGTATTTCCTTTAAATTTTTTGTAAAATCATTGGGAACTAAACTGATGTTACTAAATTTAATGTTAACTTATGATACTCAAAGCACCTGTTTTTGTTTTATTTTGTTTTCATGATGAACAAGTAGCACTAGGTAAAAGTCCATCTAATATTATTTGAACATGTGTCTAAATCTGGGTGCTTCATTAGTATATAAGTAGATCATAAAAATCTCTTCACTACCTTTCCTTCACCTATAACTAAAAATGGGAAATTCAATAAATATGCCAATGGATAGATACAAGGAATCCCTGACAATATAGATGGAATTCAGTGCCAGCAAATTGCTAAATATTTCATATGCCTTAGCTTTATTTATCAATAAGCAAAATAATAGTCCAAAATTTTGGTAAAACCTATTGAGTCTCCTCTTTTCCAACCCACTAACTGCATGTACTGCTGTTTATGACATTACCTGTCCCACCATTGTTTCCCAGCAGGGTCCTCGAGGTACATCTGCAGGGTGAACAAAAAAGGGTGGCCCTGTGGTGTTTCCAGAGAGGGATGCGTTGTAGGCTTTGATCATGTTGGCTTCCCACAGGGTAATATTGGCCTTCACATGCTTCTCTTCTTCGATCTAGAAAATGAGGTGGAAACAAAAGTAACACAACATAGTCTTCAAAGGCATTCCTGGTAATCTTGAGACTAGGAGCTAACACACCACAGGCAGGGACAATCCAGACACAAGGCTTACCTTGTTGTTAATCTCATCCATCAAAGCAAGAATAAATACATACAAGTTCCCTAAAAGAAGGGCAAAAATGCGCCCCAGTAGCCATTTCAGAGCAATGAGAGGATGGTAGTCTTCCAGTTCCGCAAATAAGTCAAACAGCGTCGGGCAGAACATCCCCAGGAGGGACATGACCATGTTCATCTACAAGGAGACGCAAAGGTGAGCAAGGAGCGTAGTGTTTCAAAACTACTATGACTTTTCTCAAGGACTTTGGACAATTTTCAAATGGGTTCCTTTGTTTTTTTATAAGACTAGATTATCCCATACATTAAAAAAAATTGATATCAGTAAAACAAAAAAGACAGTATGCAACTCGTATTCACAAGTATACAAGGCTGTATGTGTCCCTAGCAGTGACCTGTTTCCTGGTAGTATGAATGTTCCATGTATTTATATCATGTTATCCCAGATATGATGATGCACTGAGCTATCAGATTTCCAGAGGAAATGGAAATGTCTGTTTGAGGAAGAGGTCAAAGCTGGGAGCACTAATGTGACAGTCATTAGCATATGGGTAAGTTTCATCAACTAGCATGGATAGACTCTCAGAGACTGGTTTAGGATTAAATACTGAATCTTGGGAATGCAACATTTTAGAGACAAAAAGAAAAACAGTATACTCAAAGCAGGATGGGATTTATCAAAAGAACACAGAGCCACACAGAGTCCGGTGTGGTAGCCTACGCCTTTAATCCCAGCACTTGGGAGGCAGAGGTAGGAGAATCACCATGAGTTTGAAGCCAGCCTGAGACTACAGAGTAAATTCCAGGTCAGCCTGAGCTAGAGTAAAACCCTACCTGGAAAAAAAAAAAAAAAAAAAAAAAAAGAAAAAGAAAAAGAAAAGAAAACAGAAGACACTTAGAGGAATATATGAGGAGTCAGCATAGGCAAGTGAATAATGCAGGAGGGCAGTCAAGATAGAGAGTGACAAGAAATAAAAGTCAATGTATCACTCATATCTATTGCATGGCTGTTTGGTACTCTAATGACTATAATGTTATATTCAAATAAGAAAAATATGAACACAGAGGATGTACGACTTTATAAGGAGAAAAAAGATTCCAGGTAATTCTTGTGACTTTTTCTCCAAATACCTGGTTTAAACTGTAACCACTGAATAATTCCTGCTTTTCTCTATGAACTCTGTATTTTCAGTGATTAGGACTACCAGACTATATTTAGAAAATAATTGCTTTTACAAATTTGTACTAAGTGCATCTAATCAGTATAGCAAATAAGATATAAAACTCTGTGTCAACATGGACTAATTTCAGACTAACATAAAAACTTAGATTCTATGCAATTATATATAAAATAAATTTAAATTTTCTTTCATTATATTTCTAAAGTTATATGTGAATATCCATTATAACCTTTATTTGGGTGTAAATTCAGGGATTCTCTAAAATTGATGTTAACTCAATTATTACAAAAAGTTTTTTTTTTTTAGACAGGCTAGCCTAGAATTCACTATGACGCCTAGGGTTGGCCTCAAACTCCCTATCCTCATGTCTCAGGCTCCTGTCAGCTGGGAAGAGGTAAGTAAGAAGCAAATATGCATCATGGGGTAAGGCTGCATGAAATTATGGCCAATATTCATTATTAAAATTGTGACAGAATGCATGAAAACAAATGTGGCAAATGTTTTAAGCTATTCTTTTTCTTTAAGAAGAAAAATTCCCTCTACCTAATAGTTTCTACTTTACAGATTTCCATGAAATAATTATGATATTATGGTCTCTTAAAAGTGTGGTTCTCCTGAAAGGAAAACTAGCTCCCTCCTGATTAGTCCTCATAGTGCTGGAGATCCTTATGGGAGCTTCTGGAAGAACATGGTCACCAACAGCATGAATAAGTGGGAGACCCTGCAGACTACGAAATCAACCAGCCAGACAAGACGTGCACACAGCCTCTGTGGGTAACCAACTGTTCTCTGATTGGACATGAGCCCAGTCAGTGGGAGAGAATGCCTATGTGTCACTGAAAACCAAATTTGAATCCCATGGTCAGGAAACTCATAGATTTTAGATTAGATCCTCTGGAGAAGAACAGTGGGCTTGTATACCAAAAAGTCTCTCACATAACTTTGCATTCGCCCTTAACTCAAGCTGCTCTTGACTCTTAGTTGGAGAATCTGCTTTATTTGACAGATGGCAGAGAAATCAGAGAAGAAGAAAGATCCATCAATAACAGAAGAGAGCCAACTGCCCAGCATGAGATGTGCCACCTCTACCACATCTGCAGGTGCACAGGAATAAAGCAGAAAATGTGCATGGATTTTGGTTAGCTACCAGGGCAGGATGGAAAGGTAGTGTTGTCTAGTGTACAGCTGCAGAACACAACCTCCACCCCAAGAAGCAAATATTAGATTCTAAGCACATTAAAAGCATGTAGAGACGAACTTCATTTTTTTCCCACCACCCAAGGGTGTCAGGATCTTGCTGTGCAAATTCCTGGGAGCGCTTCACTGCCCAAAAGATGAGGTATCCACTGGCACCGAGTGTGAGAAACACGAAGAAGTTTGCAAGAAATCTCAGGAATCTGATCAGGTGGACGTTTTCCTCCACCTGGGCTGCTCTTTCTTCTATGATAGCTTCCTGAACCCAAGCAAAACAAAACGCAGTAGTTACCAATTATGAGGGCTAAAGCACCAGCAAAATGAGAAAGAAAAATGTAAACTACATCTAGAATTTGCCAAAAAATATAACAAGTGACTGTGGAGATAAATGCAGGAGGCCAACTTAAGATACATAGTGAGTTTGTGGTCAGCCAGCCTGGTCTATGGGAGACCCTGTCTCAAACTACTATGCCCACCAAAAAAGAAAAAGAAAAAAAAGCAAGTAGAAGAGGGACAGTTCGTAGAAATAAACTATATCACTAGGAGATTCTTCATTCAACATATTGCCTTCTAATACTTGCTTGTGACAAGATCTCATGTAGCCCAGGCTAGCCTTGAACTTGCTATGTGGTTAAGGCTGACCTTGCATTCCTGAATTTCAAGTGGGGTCCACTATACCCAACTGTTCCAGCACAATTTTCAAAGCTATGTAATGATCTCTTAGAACCACGTTAAACTATTGAGCTTAGTCATTCCTGGAATAATTAGTGACCATTGCTCTACCCAGATATAATAAAGCTGCCATGGGCATTAGAAAGCTGCCAGCCATAGTGAGAGCCATCTACTTCCTAGTAGGCAGAAATGATTAGTTTACCTTTCTCTTAACTGTCAAGACACTTTACTAGATAAATGGTACAGCGTGCCCTCAATGTTACTCTTAGACATACAAGGATGGACTTTTGCAGTTTGTGTGTTTTACCTTAAAGTTCATGGTGATAGAGTTGAATTTGTTGTCGGCAGTTTCAGGGTTACCGATCAAGTAGTCCCAGCTGCAGAACATCTTCCAGCTGAAGTTGAAAGTGTTGTCATCGCCACCTCCATCATCACCAATATTTTTGGTCATCCTGTAAGAACAGGTGTTAACTCAGCAGCCAAAATAAGCAGAGAAAGGGCAAGAGGGTGACAAGGAGGGACAGGACATCACAATCACGGGAAATTGGAGAGGCAATACCTTGTTAACAGATGGAAAGACTTTTATTTTAATTCTGACTTAATTTTTAGCTGCTGATTGTTTAAATGCTTTTGAGATTAAAATCCACCACACATTAATAATGTTAACACTTTTTAAAAAAGTGGCTAGGGAACTGACAGAATGAAACCAGAACAGACATAATGTAGAATTGTTTTAAAAATGCTACCAAACAGCAAGTACTTGCTGCATTCTTCAAAAGGAAAAACAGAGGCAAATACTTGACAATAATAAATACAAAAATATAGGGCTAGAGAAATGGCTTAGCAGTTAAGGCACTTTCTTGGAAAGCCAAAGGACCAAGGTTTGATTCCCCAGAACCCACAGAAGCCAGATGCACAAATGGGCATGCACATTCGGAGTTTGTTTTCAGTGGCTGGAGGCCCTGGCGTGCCCAATCTCTCTCTCTCTCTCTCTCCCTCTCTTTCTCTCTCTCATTCCCTAATTTTCTTTTCTCTCTCTCTCAAATAAATAAATTAAATTAAAAATAAATAAATACAAAAATATAAATCCATAGCATATGGGCCATGCCCACTGGTCATTCATTTGCTCAGTCTGTTTCCCTGACTGAGCGCTTTGAGAACAAGGACTTTCATAACTATTGAATCCCCAAAGACTAGAGAGCTCCCTAGATTGCCCACAGTAAATATGCCATCATTTGTTATGAAATGAATACGTCCCAACACATGAATTGTTGGTATGGTAGTAAACTTATCACTGGAAAGTATCTTACCAAATAGTGCATGAAAATTAAATACCTTTTGAATGCCATTGATGTCATGGGTGCTTGTTGTGCTGTTGCTACTCAGTTCTGTCCTTGTAATGATGGAAGGTTTTGACAATATCATCTCACTTCATAAACAGTTGCCACTCAGTCCTGGGCCAGTACTCTCCCCAGTCCTTGTTTATGAGAGGGTTCTCATGGTGAGTTTTATAATTATAGGTGATATGCATAAAGCAGTGATATGAAATGCATATGATGACTTTAAATATTTCATATTTCACTGCCTTTCTGTTTCAAGCATTTTTGAAAGGCCAACTGGACTTTGAGGAGGAAGAGACTTTCAAGTGTGATGTGAGACTTGCCCAGAGGTCATGTTCCTGTAGGCCAGCCTTATTGAGCCTGCTGTAGCCTACAAATGAGACTGAAATTCATCATTTGAAGCACCAAATGTTATCACCCAGTGAAAATATCTTTGAGAAGTAAAATATTAAAATACAGTCTACATGGGGCTCTGGCTTTTTTTAATATAAGAAAGATTCCATCCAAAAAGAAAAGTTTGGGGCTGAAGAGATGGCTTAGTGGTTAAGTGCTTGCCTGTGAAGCCTAAGGACCCCGGTTTGAGGCTCGATTCCCCAGGACCCATGTAAGCCAGATGCACAAGGTGGCGCATGCATCTGGAGTTCATTTGCAGTGCATGGAGGCCCCGGTGCACCCATTCTCTCTGTCTTTCTCTCTCTCTCTCTCTCTCTCTCTCTTTGTGTTTGTGTGTGTGTGTGTGTGTGTGTGTCTGCCTATTTCTCTATCTGTTGCTCTCAAATAAATAAAAATAAAATAAACAAAAAAAAAAAAAGAAAAGAAAAGTTTAATTGGTTGGGGGTGAAGCTGAGTGAGAAGAAACCATTTTGATGCTAAGATCCCATTGAAGGATAGCAAGAGACAAGGACGACATTTAGCCAGGGTATGACATATGTCACAACTGTCTGGGTCAACAGGCACAAAAAAAAGTGCAAGGAATGTAGTTAGGAAAATGGCAATCAAGGTAGAAGGAGAAAATAAATTTCCACTAACTTAAAAATGGTATGAAGCCCATGATTCTTTTGAAATATTGGAATATGCAAGTGTCATGTGAGATAAACACTTGGTTTTAAAAGGTTTGATTTTTTTTTTTTAATTTGTTTACCAAAAGTTTTGGAAAAAATAGGTATGTAAGGCAATATAATTCCAAAGGAATTTGACAACAAAGTAACAATTTTAATATCAATCTTGAAAATATAAAAGTCATGTCAGATAAGCTAGAGATAATTCCTTTCATCATAAACATGTATGAATTCTCCCTAGAGACTAGGAAAATAAAGTTAGAACTAGTCTTGAAGTTCATAACTCTGTTCTGACCATGTGAGCTCATCAAGTCACCACACTATAGTGAACCCTAAATTCTTCATCTTGTCAGTGGGAAAAACTAACACCTACTTCACGCATGACTCAGACAGCCTAGAAGCACAAGTTGTCCCTGCAGAAGGTGAAGAACAACACAGAGAGGTGGCAGGGTGTGGTGGGTAATACTTGAACTAGAAAAACCTGGGATCAAATAGGTCCTATGGTCAGATGACTTAGGTGTCACTTACTACCTCCGAATTTTATTTTATCACCTTTAAAATGGTGTTTTACTTACTTTGCAGTGTTGAAGAGTGGAATGTTTTGATAGCACATAATGAATGTAGAATAAAAATATTGTTTCAAATATGAATTATAATTATTGTCATAAATTCAGAAATATGAATGGATATATTGTCAAATGCCCAAATTTAAAAAATTATATGAATATTTTGATACCAGTTTATGGCATATGTTAGCTTATTTTATATATACATTACATATATATAGTACACCATATTTTATATATAGATAGTAAATATATATAGACAAAGTTTTAGCATCATTTGTGGCTTATATGTAAAAACATAATTCAAGTATTCAAGGATATTTTAGCCTACTTTATAAATATTATTGCCAGGTTCAGAAACAGAAGAAAATATATCTATTTTCATGGAGCCCTACAATAAGAAAAAGTCTTGAGACAGCCTACTAGTATAAATAGGCAGCAAAAAATTCCTCATTAAGGCATGTATTCTCTGAATTATTCAGCTACTGGCTTTTAAACTTGCCAGTAAAATTAAGAATATCAGCTTGTAAAATATATTTCAATATGGAATACTAGATTATAGAAGCAAACAACTTTCCCTTTGAGATATTAAACCTCAAATGGATGAGAACAATATATGAAGACACGGATACCATATAATCATTCTGTGCTGGTGTGCTTCCAAAATTTATGTAACTGTATTTCCTATGAAACTTTCTAAGCTTCAACTGTGCACTGATGGAAACAGTTACTTTGTCGTTGCTAGAACAAAATATACAACCAGAAGTACATTATTAAAGGACAAGCTAGCTTAAAGTTTCAAGGAGAATTTTTATCATGGCAGAGAAGAAGTATGCTAGGAGCAAATAGCAGGGATGCCACATCTTTACATCAGCAGGGAGGAAGCAACAAGAATGAGCTGAGTGGGGCAAGTGAGGCTGGCCTATAACTCCTCAAGGCCTGTGCCAGTGAGACTTTTCCCAGCAACACTCCACAACCTTCCCAAGTAGCACCAGCAACTGGAAATTAAGTATTCAAATACATGAGGCTATGGAGGACTCCATAACTAGGGAAGGGAAGTAGAGGCTTTGGGTGAAAAGAAGGGAAGGGATAAAAAGAAAGAGAAGGGGAAGAAGAGAAAGGGAAAGTTTGACATTAAGGTCACCAACTATCCATTTTCCAGGGCTAGAGGACTGTCTGTGCTAAAAGTAAGAGAGCTAGCAAAGTCTCCCTACCTTGAAACCTCAAAGTATTTTCTTGGGCTTCTTATTTTCCTTCCTGCTAGATACTTAGTTTATAGCCATATATACTTGCCCCATTTTTCCTTACTTTTGCAGTAGGGAAAAGATAGCAATGTCCTGATGAAGCCTGGTTGATTTTAGGACTCAAGACTCCCTTCCAGTCAGCTTGACTGATATAACCCACAGACCTACTCATATTTATTTCAAGAGTATGAGATTGGAGTGGGGGTGGAAAGAGAGAGATGATGACGGATTCTGTATAACCATTCAGATCTCATCTTTTCTTTTTCTACCAAATACTGTTCTGGAGGTGTAAGTGGGAGTGTAATCCATGCATGGCAATACATGTACAGTGCCATGGCTTTAAATCACTTGTCAAATAGGTGACGAGCTGTCAAAGTTCTGTGACAGAAGGAGTCCCAAAGCCAGGCTGGTGTGGTTGGCATAGTATGGATGGCTTTGACTGGAGAAATAAGGAGTTAGTTCCAAGCAGCTATGTTAAATGGAATCCTTAGACAAATTTGAAAAGGACAGCCTACCATACAGAGTTGCTTTATCCATGTGACTACAGTACATGCTTACTAGTTCAAAATGTAATTAGTATAAAACATATCAGACTTTAAAGAATGAATAGCCATCCAAAAAGACATAGACTGTTTCTATAGTAACTTCATGTTGACAATATGTTGAAATGATAATACTTCTGATATGTTGGTTTATGTAAATTAAAATTTTTCAAATATTACCTTTTCTTTTTAGTATGAACACTAGACTTTTGAATATATTGGATATATTTTGCCTACCTTATTCAATCTTGCTCTGGATATTTTAAATTCATCTTCCAGAATATTACTTTAGTAAATACAAATCTATGAATGTACAATTGTTTAGTCCCAGCATGGCTTTTTACATCTCAGTTCTAGGGATGGAACCCAGGGCCCTGCACATGCTAAGCCAACATTCTACCACTAATTATTTCCCCAGCCCTGCAACATTTTATGCCTATTCCAGTTGTCTTTTCAAGACTTTTTTTTCCCTATTTTAGGGATTATTGAGATTATACATACTTTTTTGCTGTTTAGGAGTCTAGTTATAATACCTCATAGAACAGTGTGTCAGTTACTTTCTCATTGGTGGGAAAATACCAGACCAGAAGCAGCTTATGGGAGAAAAGGGTTTATTTCAGGCTTATAGATTCCAGGGGAAGCTTCATCATGGCAGAAGAAGTAGCTCATATCCAAAGATGCATAGCAGAGAGACACCACCAACAGTTAACAAACACCAAACAGCCAGAGCTCCAACTCACTCTGAACACACCTTAGGGCTGGGCTATAAGATCTGGCCCCAGTGCCACCTCCTCCAGCAGGACACTTAAGTAGGACACTTAACCTTAATCAAAAATCCCTGAGGCTGGGCAGGAGACATGGCTTAGCAGTTAAGGTACCTGCCTGCCAATCCTAAGATTCTCCAGGTCCCACGATTAGCCAGATGTAAAGTGAAGCAAGGGCACAGTGCCGCTCTTGCCCACAAGGGGGTGCACACATCTGGAAATCATTCACAGCAGCTGAGAGGCTGCTGGCGCACCCATTCTCTGTCTCTCTCTCTCTCTCTCTCTCTCTCTCTCTCTCTCTCTCTCTCTCCCTCCCTCCAAAAAAAAAATCCCTGTGGCTGGGGGCATACATTCACATTCAAACAACCACATATAGGCTAATGATTTCTTTGAATGCTTAAATCATGTGTCATTTATAACCCCCAAACTATGTTTAAAATTCTGTCTCCAAGCAGCCTCAATTTCTTTTCTTCTGTCTGTGTTTGATTCTTTAGTTAGCCTACAGATTATAATCCTATAAAGAGGTTAACACTAAACCTTTTCACACACTGGCATGTTCTGAGTGCTTTGTATATGTTAGCTCATTCAGTCCTCACACCTGTTACACCTCTACCAGAAATAGGAAACAGGAAAATGCAGCAGCTCCTTGTTTATTGGTGATCACGTAAACAAGGTCACGGTGGAGGTGGGAATTGAAGTTAGGCAGAATGTCCTAATAACACAATTGTGGACACCAATTCTGCAGTTACCAAAAGCAGCTCAGCAGGCTGAGAATGTGGCCAAGTACAGAGCATGTGCCTTGTAAGTAAGTGTGACACACTGGGCTGCATCCCCAGTATTACAAAGAAAATGAAGCTGTATGTACAAAGACATTCTTCCCCCAAAGGGTCTAAAAACTCTGGAGACTAAAGAAACAACACATAAATGATACTCATGGGGGATCTCAGTAATACAAATGGCACTTCTAACTTTTATGAAAACCAAGCAAGGTATCAAAAAGCCAGAAAAATATAGTTTGGGAAGTAATAGTGTGTTATATGGAAAGATGCTTTACATTTGGAAGCTTTGATTATGCTTGAACAGCTAATAAATGCCTTAGATATAAAGTCTCCAATAAAGTTTTTTACAACTCTTGAAGAGCTTGAAAATAAAATATGACAGCTTTTCATGGAGGAACCAGAAGGTGACTTATAGAAGGGACAAATGTATGTCATAAACTGCTCCAGAAAGCAGCTGCTTAGAGTGGCTGTGTACTTTCTGCCCCTTAGATGCTCAGAGGCACTCCCACAGTTAAGTCTCTGTGTATAGTCAAATTAAGAATGTGGTCTTCCTTGAATCTTCACACAAGCTACTTCAAAAAATTGGCCAAAGGAAAATTTCCCACCATGCCCCCCCCTTACGCCCCAAACAACTGCTAGATTTTTGAAGTGTAAATTACTACATTGAAATATACATCAAGCAAAGGGAAAAAATACATCGAAATCCTTTCCCATACTCTAATAGTTCCTTCCCTATGGCAAACCATGGTTACATGTTTGAGTGTGATGGTCTCACTGGGGGAGGCACTCCTTTTCCCTGTCTTTCACACTCGGGTTTTGGATGAGTGACTCTGCTGGCTGTTCAAAACAACCAGAGAGCAGTATCTGCCTGAAGAGCTGATTCTATGCATTGCCAGCTTTTCTGTGTGCAGAAGAGGGGTCCGGTCTGGATCACAGCAACATTGGTTTGTATGTTGAAGTACACAAAGGCATATTTTAAATTTTTCCTTGAATAGATTAATTGGAGAGTCATATTCTGACCCAGAGTAATGTCCCAAAGGCCAGTGTTTGTGTTCACCCTTTTTATTTTGCAGATGTAACAGACCAATGTTAATGCTGGTATAAAAACTACATTTCTTCTCTACATATTTGACATCCTCTAGGCATGAAATACTAACAAAATCATATCCAGTTCTCAAGTTCATTCCCTGTTTGATTGCAGAAATCATTGCTTGTTCCCAACAGACAGATGAAACTTACGCTTTGAGGACAACCAGAAAGCTGTAGCCAATACACATAATCCCCACCAGGAAATAGGAGAGTGGCAACCTGAAATTCAGCCATCCGATTGTCCGTTTATTGTCGTAATAGCCATAAAAGAGGACAGAATACTGCGCCAAGCCCTAAAATTCAAAAACAAAGCCACTTAGCAGATTCTGTGACAAGCAGCTCAAAGGAAAAGAGAGATTCTTCAGAACAACAGAATGGCCTTCATTTCCAAACTGGGGTCACACCTCTGACATAAGCCCTATCGTAATTTTCCCCCATGGAAAGAAAGTTTTAGTAGTCACCAACTGACAGCTTGTTTTACCTGCGATCTGGTGACTTCTAAGTAGACGCACTTTTTAACCAATTATAGGCTTGCTCTGCTGTAGAGCCATGAGTATGAGATGGCCATTGTTCTAAACATCAAAGCAGACTTCATGGTATCATTTAAGAACCGGCTTAATATGGGCAGGTATGGGAGGGCACACTGAAATGTGTTCTGTAAAATGCAGTGCCAGGTGTCCGTTTCCAGTCACTTGAGCCATAATAAGATCTGATCTCCTTAACCACAGAGACTGGGTCTATTTCCCACTGAGCAAAAATAAAGGGCAGGGAAGATAACACTGGAACCAATGATCTTCCTTCATGCAGACTACATCAGCACACCCTCCGAACAAGCATCCTCCTCTACACATTATACTTCTCTCCTAAAATTGTCTGCCAGCGTTGGGCCACCCAAATAACCCGTTTCTACACAGAACACTGTCATTTTCTGATGCTACTTCCTTTATGATATTGCTGTTTTTCACCCTCACCATTGAAGCATTGTCTCCATAACATTGTATATCTATCCTCAGCCCTTGTCTGACTCCCCTCTGGCTATCACTTAGGATGACTATGTTTTGTGAAATAATTTTCCAGTTTAGGGCATCCTCTTGAGATCAGGAGAGTTGCCCGTGGAAAGAGTACAAAATCCAATCGGGTGCCTGTAACATTATATACAGAATCCTAGTAGTAGGCCTTTAAGGCCCACTGATGTGGAAGGAGAATGTGAGGGGACTGTATCATGATGAGAGAAGAGGAGATGCCCTGGCTGTTAGTTCCTAAAGGACGAATGAAGAGAAGGAATTCAGAAAGCTGCCTTAATTAAGGATCAAACCTAGGTCAAATGGAGATCTAAATATATATGTATATATATATATTTTTTTTCTTTCAAAATTTGTGGCAAGTTTGTTTTTTGTTGTTGTTTATTTATTTAATTGAGAGTGACAGACACAGAGAGAAAAAGGCACATAGAGAGAGGGAGAGAGAGAGAGAATGAGGACACCAGTGCCTCCAGCCACTGCAAACGAACTCCAGATGCATACGCCACCTTGTGCATCTGGCTTACTTGAGTACTGGGGAAATGAGCCTGGAACCAGGGTCCTTAGGCTTCACGAGCAAGCACTTAACCGCTAAGCCAGGAAGTTTGGTTTTTAATACTATAGGAACTAACCAGAAATCAATAGCATATGGGTTTAACTAGGCCAGGATGGGATGAGAGGGGTGGTGAGCAAGCAACAAAATACTGCGCTTTCCTGTACCATGTAGGTAGCGATGGTTGCAGTAACAGATGGTTGCAGTATTTGTTGATGATTGAGCATTTGTCGAGCCCCTTACTTCATCTCCCAGAATCCTCTAGAGACTCCCATGAAGTTGCGGCAGCTATGGACATCATTTCCTCACTTCTGATGTTTCTTTCCAGCTCTTCTCCACTGCCTCGCTACAGCGCCATGGAGCAGAAACAGAGCTTATGGCAGAGCGGAAGTGTTGGAAGGGAAATCCTCATCCTCTCCCGGGAGCGCAGGCTGGGCTGTGCCCATGTGAGCACAAGCCTGTCTTGGCATGGAAGCCTGCCTGGACAGCTGTTTTCCATAAAGAGATGCCACATTCTTTAACAATAATGGTAACGTTTTAAGTGGTACCTGTGTTACCCTTATTTTATCTCTGGTTTGCTCCCAAACTAGTTGGATTCGATGAAGGAAGCCCACGTCCTTACCCTTCAACCAACATCATAAAGTTTCAGTAGCTACTACCCTCATATTTGCTCTGCAGATGCGCAAACTGGGCTTTAGGGAAGTCAAATAGCTGCCCAAATTCACACAGCTAGACTATGACAGAGCCTGAGCATGCTCGGGTTTTAATGCCAATTCCAGGTACTGAGGGATGGAGCTATTCTGCTTTTCCTGTGCTTTCTTGGCCTCCTGACACTATGCTAGTGTCATACCTTCATAGAGAAAGAAAGAAACAAACTATCTTACCAACTCAACATGGACTTTGAGCTATACGCCATGGGCTAGACCCTGGTGTGGTCAAGACCCCTTAGAAAGGGACCCAGGACATCCCATTTGAAAAGGTTTCAGAGAACTTCACCCCACACCCATAAATATTACAACCTAACATGTTTTACAATTCCTAATTACAGCACTAGGATAAAAAGACACTCTGGAGAGATCATGAAAGAAGAAGGTGGACGTGTACTGGACATATGGCAAGCTGGCTAGGTCAGCACAAGAGCTACTGGGGGCAGCGGGCTCATCTGGTGCATGCACCATTTAACATATGTTCAGTGCTGGCACTTCATAAATACTGTGTCACACCAAAGTCGGGAAGGGGTCCATTTTCATTGCGGTGGGGGGGGGGGGTTCCTGATGATTCTCAAAGCTTTCTTTCACTTCCCTATTTTCACATATGCATTCGTGTATGAATAGGCACTGAGGAATGCAGTTTCAGGGGTTTTATCAAATCACCTTAGTAGCATATTGATGGGTGGCTTTCAAGCCACGATGAAAGTTCTAGAAGGGGAATACTCTGCCTCCCACCCAGTGACCATGTCACCCTCCACATGTCTTTTCCCTTCCCTTCAAACTATAATAGCAGACATCTGGGAACAACTAAAATAGCACTGACTCCTAGCCCAGCCAAGGCTCTATTCAGTTTCCATGTCAGTGCGCCCTGATTTCCCTGTGGGAGCACTCTCCCACCCCAAAATCTGTGACAGACTAACCACAGCCTGAGCCAAGTTTCAAATAAGCACAGAAAATTTCTTTCCAGCTCTGCAGTTCTACACTCACATATGGTCGACTGAGGCTAATTTCTGTTAGAATGCTGTAAGTACTCTGGTCCCTAGTCCCTGACATATTTCCACCAGAAATAGAAGGTTTTCATTATCTTGTCAGTAGTAATCACTCATATATTTATTTACCTTACTAACATTTATTGAGAACCTACTATTTGGCAAATACTATAAATAGATGGAGGGGGAGACTGGCTTAGAGAAGTCACTATGAGTTCTCATACAAAATATCCACATTATAAGTATTTGTTCCCTGAAATTGTATTAGAACTCCCTCTCTTTGGGATTCTTGTAATTATAAATACCCTATAAAGGCAATAACACTCTGTCCCATGATGGTGAATGAATTCCATCATCCTTAGCAACATTTGTTAATTTGAGGTCATTATCAGACTGTTATTTGGAGGAGAAAAGTCCCACAATGACAAAATTGAAAAGAATTTATAAAGGTATAATTTATAAAGGGTATCTGTTAAAGATATGTGAAAGCGTGGTGCAAGTGTGGTGAATGACAGGGATGAGAGCATTTAGTATCCTATACCGTAGGTGCAGGAGAGAAACAAGCACTAAAGAGGCTGAAAAGACCCAACAGGAATCTCAACTAATGTCACAAAACAGCAGCCACCTTGGTCCTCGTGGGTTGTATCCTGGGAGAGACTATTGCTCCCTCCCATCTTCCCAACAAGACCCTGATCTCCTGCCTGAGACTTCGCTCACCGAGCAGCTTCCTTCCCTTTCATGATAACTCAGATGCCACACGGTCTCCCCAACTTTTCTTCATCAATTTTAAGTCAGCATGCAAAGTGATGGGTTTCAGTGTGACATTTTCCTATGTACTACATGTTGCTATAGATCCTCCTCCATCCCCTGCCTCACTCCCCCTTTGCCGGTCCCCTTGCCTCCTGCTCTAGCCCCCTCTGCTCTCATGTCACATGTATTCTACACCTTCATTTTCTACTCACAACCTTCCCTTAAGCCTTGTTTTCCCCTTTCAGAGTTCTCTTTCTAGTTTCATGACCTGTACCCATACCCACATTCCACACACCCACACAAATATATGATTATATAGAAACTGAAACCTGGATCCACATGTGAGGGAAAACATGGTACTTATCTTCCCAAATCTGGGATACATCATCTAACATATTAATTTCTCTTCTCACCCATTTTATTGCAGTTGTTATGATTTCATTTTTCTTTATAGCTAAATAAAACTCCATTGTGCATATGTACTTAATTTTCCTTATACATTTATCTGTAGTTAATATCAAGAAAACAAATGCTGGCACAGATGTATATGGTATCCATTTAGATGTTAATATCAAGAAAACAAATGCTGGTACAGATGTATATGTGTATATGTACTTAATTTTCCTTATCCATTTATCTGTAGTTAATATCAAGAAAACAAATGCTGGTACAGATGTATATGTGTATATGTACTTAATTTTCCTTATCCATTTATCTATAGTTAATATCAAAAAAACAAATGCTGCTCCAGATGTAGGGAACATGGCACCCTTATTCACTGCTGGTGGGAGTGTGACCCTGTGGAGTCAGTATGGAAATCAGCATGGAAGTTTCTCAGAAAACTAAACATAGAACTTCTATACAACCCAGCTGTCCTGCTTCTGGGTCCTGTCATGGAGATGTTTGTTAAATGGCTCTTGATGAAGACTGCATGGATTAAAAAGTGGAAGCTGATTCAGCCTTAGACTTTCTAGCAATCAGCTTCAGCAGAAGGTGCAGAGCTATGTCTGGGACTCCTTCTTTCGAAAACATGTTACATAGACAGTTTCTCTGCGTGCCCATTAATGTGCTGATGCCCTCACTCCCCTGCCTCTTGTTCAAGCAGTAATCGTTCATGTTATTTCCATTGATTTCTAGATTGCTGGCTGATACAGGCTTTTACCCTCAGGGCTACCTCCTGTTTTCTTGCTCCAACAAATGAACAATTTTATGTGCTAAATACTCACAGTACATATTTATTATGTTAATACTTTCTGTACACACTGTCATTTTTATACCAACCTGACAAGTAGGTACTTCTGTCATTTTACATGTGATCTTTAAAAGGTTCCTCATGGTTATCTGGTATCTCACAGGCAGTAAGCAGCAAGATTCCAATCTAGATCTAAATGAATCCCATAATTGAGTTTCTGTCATTAACTATGCTGCATTTTTAACTCTGCTGCTAGTAAAAAGTAGTTCCCTTTTCTTTTTGATGGGGCCCAATGCCCATGACACATCTCATTCCACCTGGATGTCCACAGGAACTCAGCACATTCAAAGACATTTACACCAACCTGCCTCTTCCTCCGTTCTCAGGGGCTGCCATCACTAACCCACCCAAGTCACCACCACCAGAAACCTGGATATTGGCACTCCTGAGCCCATTTTTAACCATAACCCATAGCCAGTCACTGGGCAAGTCCTATACTTTCTGCCTCTTTTTTTTTTTTCAATTGCAACAACTTAAAACATTTTTAACTTTGAACAATGTTCCAAGGAGGGGAAGTTCTTAGCAACTATGAGATATATAACTTGAGAGACATCAAAATCCTATATGCACACATTATAAAGACAAATAATGTTATATTGGTTACGGACTTCTCTGTACTGCCCTCATTTACAGTTCTCTATGTCACACCTCCAATAAAGACACTCACATTATATTCTTAAGAATCTTCTAAAGGCCAGAGCTCTAATGACACTTGCATATCATTTCAAAACCCTTTGTGCTCTCTGCTGCTTACAGGGTAAGGTCTGCCTCTGACCATAATGAAATTGCCCCCTTTGTTTAAATCCATCTTTGTGTGTTTGTTTACACGATGGGCTAGTTCAGGATTCTAAGGGGATAAGAGAGTACTCCTTTCTCTTGAGATTTTCTTCAGGTACCTACAGCTCAATAGGTAACATCCCACAGCCTTTTTCTGCTCACACCAACCCAGGGGTTGCAGTGGCTCCTCTGCCTGATAGGATGGGACTTTGGGCTGGCCTAGCCCAAATGCAACTTCCTCCTCAAGGAAATAAGCAGTCATCAGGGTAAAGTGACCTAATTTGTGATTCCATACTAACAAGAACATTTGGGTAAGGGTCCCAAATTGATCCTCAGATTTCACCTCTGTTAGGACTGAATGTGGAATTTAGGGTTATTTATTTAAAATATTTTGTTTATTTAATAAAAAGAGAGGGAGGGAGAGGGGGAGAGGAAGAGGCAGATAGAGAGAGAAAATGGGCAAGCCATGGTCTGTAGCCATTGCAAACAAACTCCAGATGCATGTGCCACCTTGTGCATCTGGCTTGCATGGGCACTGGGGAATTAAACCTGGACCTTTGGGCTTCATAGGCAAGTGCCTTAACCACTAAGTCATCTCTCCAGGCCTGAATGTGGAGTTTTGATATCTGCCTCTCCTTTTCAGTCAACTTATTCAGAACTCAGTTAGGAAATCATTCCCATTTTACTTGGTTCTCTCAAAACTCTAAGTAAGTGAATTCGAGTAAACACTGCACCCGCCCCACTACGCCTTAATATGCCTAAGACATATATCTGATCACTTTCCATTCTTATGTTGTATGGCTTTGTTTAGTTTGTACAACCAATTAGACCTTAACATGCCTGTGGTCAGGGAAGATGTTAGTTGTCTTGGCACTCTTGTCCCTTGTTCCATCTCATGTCCCTCATTCCGTTATGTTTGGAAACGACTGAGTAAATAAATAAATTGCTCCTGGTGATCATTAGCCATCAGTAGTCAGGATAAGTACCTTCAGATTGTCATTTACATCAACTCTTTCCAAATTCCTACTCCCTATTTACTGACTTTACTAAAACACAGTCAACCATTCAACAAAGTAATGTGACAATTATAATCTTGTGCTCAAATTTAATAAAACATCAAAAAGTGTCTCAGAGACACTAAAGCTATAAAGAAGCTAATTTTTCTGTATAATTTAAAAGCTTAAAACTCTTACAAGGGCAGGAGAGATGGCTTAGTGATTAAGGCACTTGCCTATGAAGCCTAAGGACCCAGGTTCAATTCCCTAGTGTCTACACAAGCCAGATACACAAGGTGGCACATGCATCTGGAGTTTGCAGTGACTGGAGGCCTTGACATGCCCATTCTTTCCTTTCCTCCCTCCTCTCTCTCTCTCTCTCTAATAAATAAATAATAAACATTTTTTAAAACTTTAAAAATAATGGGGTTGGAGAGATGGCTTAGCAGTTAAGACACATGCCTGCAATGCCTAAGGACCCCAGTTCATTTCTCCATTTCTCATGTAAGCCAGATGCATTTGAAGTTTGTTTGCAGTGGCTAGAGGCCCTGGTGTGCCCATTCTCACTCTCTCTCTTTCTCCCTCTCTCTGTCTCTAATAAATAAATAAATAAATAAATAAATAAATAAATAAATAAAATAATTTTAAAAATCTTAAATAAAAAACTTACAAAATAAGACAATCCCAGTGCTATAAAATAAGATGCCAGGTTTGATTTCTTCCCATTTAGAAATAGTAGTCATGGGCTGGGGAAATATAGTTCAGTGACAGCATTGCATAGCATGTACAAGGTCCCTAGAAAACACACACACACACACACACACACACAAGTGCAAATGCATGCAAGAAGTATTCTTGTGTCTCAAAGTAGAGATTACAAAAGAATATATTGAAGAGTTTTATTGGTTAGTTGACTTCTGGGCCTATTAATGACCCTAGCAGTCTTTAAAGTCCAGCAGAGAGAAGCTTTGTGAATTTGCTCATGTAAGGAGAGATGTGTGGGCAGCTAAACACTGAAGGCACATATGTTTGGAAATGTAAGCAATCTTCTTGTCACAACGATATACTAGACACGTGATTTCATTTGAATTATAAAACATAATTCAACAGGTTATAATAAGGTTCTAAAATAACATATTAGTCATTGATTCAGCTTTAATCTACTAGCATGGCAACCAATGTTGAGATGCCAGTAAACCCCTGCTGGGTAAATTCATCTTTTCCAAACAATCTTGGTCTCTCACTCAGAAATACTAGCAAATTCCTCCCTACTCTCTTGACATTCACCTTGCCCTGATTCAAACTGGTCAGTCTCTTGACCTTTCAAAAATCTAAGTTTAATATTGTCACTTCTCACCAACCAGCTGCTTAAATCACTTTAACTCACTCTTTTAAAAAAAAAAAAAAACACAAGTTTGTACAGGATCCCATGAAGTTTGATACTCTTTCCTCTCTCCAATGGCTTGTGTCCCTGATTCCCTCTCTCTGAGCTTATTTCACTGGTGTTCATTCAGTTTTAAATGAGGCAACCTCACTTGGCCACAAGGTCTTTGCACTTGATCTTCTACTAAATAGAATGCCTCACTTTTAAGTCAGGGTCTCATACTGATTCTTCAGGTCACCCTGCAAATGTATATATATATAACCTAGCAGTTCAGTTTCTGCTTATGGCTTTGACCAAAGGTCATGCTCTTATATTTGAACCTGGTGAAGTTAAATAACATTAAGGAAGAAACACTAATATCTCTGATATAAAGTGAAGACGTCAGGTGGCATTCATGTTCCAGGCCAACAGACCCTGGTAGTTGCCATAGAGGTGTATTGCTCAGTTCTCCCGCAGGACACAGCCTCCAGTGGCTACCCCTTTGTGTCCACCAGAGTGCATCCTGAAGTGTCAAACTGAAGTCTCAGCACACTGCCCCAGCCAGGGACTGAGCACCAGTCACAAAATAGATCTGGGTTGTGGTTGACTAATCTTGGGACTCCTCCCTCTCCTGCTCCCTTTTCCTTTCTCTTTCTGGGCATTTTCCTTCAAATAACTTCTACATGTAATATGGTCTAGTATTCTATTTCTCATGCAAACTAAAACCGTTCACCTGTCTGAAAGGACTCCCTGAAATTAGAGACACATTTAAAGTACTATTATATTCCTAAAGCAAAAGATACTTTATTTTATGTATATATCAAAATAAAAATCTCCCTCCTAAGTATGGCCAGTACAATAAAAGAAGAAGGAATTTACATGAGTTATATTCCAGATTAGACACTCTTACTTTGAAGGTTTATTTAACAGAGCTGTTTTAACAAGAATTTAAACTCCTACTTATCAGCATTCCTACTTTATTGGACAAAAGTCCTTTGAGGTCAAGCTTCAAATATGAAATTTCAAATTGGAAAGAAGAAATAGGCTTGAGATGGTATGTAAAATGCAAGACCCACATTCCCCAATGAGGAGGGTCCCTTCGGAGGGGGGAGGATAGGGAAGAGGCTATTGAAGGTACCAACATGAATGTAAAATTAAAATTTAAAAACATTTTAAAATTTTTAAAAAGTGAAACAAACAACTTGAGATGAAAATCAGCCAGATTGTAGTTAGACTTTCAGTGCTTCCTTTAATTATCAGTGTTGTCTTTGGCAACTGTAAAAGATTAATAACATCTATCTGGTTTTGAAGATAAAATTTAACAATAAATGTAAAACTTAATTCTCAAGACAAAATACATGTTGATTCTCCTCTCCTGCTCCTTCAAAGGTTTCCACTTCCTCCCACATCTGTATGAACACCAGGAAATGGGAAGCAAGTTGCCTCACATTTCCCTATTATCAATGTACAAGATACCTTCCAGTTGAAAAGCTGGCCACATCCCCCCTTATTTTCAGCTTAAATCTTTTTCTTTTTTATGTGTATTGTGAGTTCACATATGCATGTTCTTATGTGTATACATATATGTTGTGTGTGCACGCATGCATGTCTATATGTGTATGCATATGTATATGTGTGTATGCATGTATGTGTGTTCATATGTGTATGTTTGCACATGTATACATGTGCCTGTTGAGGCCAAAGGTCAATGTCAGATGTCTTCCTTAATTTCTCTCCGCCTTATTTAATGAGACAGGGTCTCTAAGTAAACCAGTTCAACTACACTTGCTGACCAGAAAACCCTAGGGATCCTCCTGTTTCTTTCTCCCTAGCTCCAGTCATGTATGAAGATGGATGGTATTTATATGTGTGGGGGAACCAAATTCAGGTCCTCACACTTGTCAACTGAGCAAACTTCTGATCATCTCAGCTTGGATATTTTCTTATATCTCACTGTGTGGTATCAACTTGAGCTAGTTCCAAATTCCTCCTTGTTCCTCCTTTCTCCTTGCAAAACTACAATCTCTTCTTCTGTAACATCCCTCCATCATCCTTGGGCTTTCAAGTGTCTTACACTCAGAGTCACCCTCCTCTTACTGACTACTCTAGTTTGTATCTTGACTATCCCCCAAGACCTATTTGTTAAAGGTCTGGTTCTCAGGGTGGTGCTATTGGGAGATCTTTGGGATTTGGCACCTAAGGGCAGGACCCTGGGTTATTGAAAGCATGACCTTTACCAGGATTGAAGGAATCTCACTCTTCTTCTTTTGCTCTGGAGCATGAGGTGAAGTTTACTCTCTGCCCACTTTCTTCCATTGCCATCTGGCACCCTGTACTAGAGACTCAAAGCAACATATCTGCCTGACCTAGGACTATACCCTTCAGAACAAACAGCAAAATAAACCCTCTCTCTTCATTAAATTAATTATCTTGGACATTTTATTATAGTGACAGGAAGATGATTAACACACTGATTTAAATTCATTCTTCTATTTATAATTGAATCAAATTATGTTATTTCTGCCAATTTGGCTCATAGGATATATATATCTATCTATATTATCTCTATATTTCTTGTCATTTTAATAAAACAAAATTCTCTTTTGAGTAGATCACTCAATAAAAATACAAAAATTGTATTGCTTTGTAAATGGTATTTTGTGACTCTGAGGAGCCACTAGCCTGGCGGATACTGCATGCATCACATGACACATGTCTTCTGGTAATTCAAGAGAATTAAATGAATTAAGTGCTCACAAGTGACAAGAGCTGAGCTGGAAAGGAGGCTCCAAGAGTGTCAGATTTAACAGTCCCTTACTTCCTCCACCCCAAAGTTCTTCTGACCTTTTCAGGTCAGTAGACTCTTCTACTACACGAGGTAGTGCTTGTAACTACTTTTAGATCTCTGTAAGTGCAAGCTTGATGCTTTTCTTTTTCTTACAGCACAATCTCTATAGAATGCCCAACGTGCATGACACATTACACTTCTTAGTATGAACGAACCAACTCAAGGCCTACTAAAGTTTTCAAATGCCTGAACTAGCATTCCTTCTTGTATCTCTATGCTCTTTGCAAGTCAGATTTGTGTATTTTCAGGGAACCTAAGAATGTTTGGCACATGCTTTCCTGTACGGTGGCATGATGGGTAGAATACTGGACTCACCATGATATATAGAGAAAACACCAATGAGTTCATCATTCCAAGCATCAAGTAAGGAACCCAGGTGAGGAAAATATATGACTGAGTCTTTTTATTTGAGACACTCATTTAGAAATTGTGAGTTGATTATAAAAGTGGAAAATGGACTCTAACTGCTTCAGTTCCTCCCCTTTGAGGTAGACGTGGCATTAAACATAGTCAATGTGCCAGGAAAGTCAGTGAAAAAGCTGCTGTAATCATAATGGGGAAGCTGGGATGACCCACAGAACATGGAGGGAACGCTAGGTTAGGGCTTGCATGGCCCACAGATCCTCAGCTCACTTCTCAGGTTTGGTTGGATGGATAAAATTCCTTCTTCTGACACAAATGGAAAAACAGAACATCCCTAACATGAATCAAGCCTTTTCCCTGCCAGATTTAGAATTAAATCCTTGCCAAAAAAAAAAAAAAAAAAAAAAAAAAAAAGACAAAGGTCTTCATCCTCGAAACTCGTAAAACTCACACATCACAGGAAGTAACAACATTAAGATCTCGGTGAGAACAATCATTTTCAATGAGAAGTTTGATAGTTTTAATTTTCCTGAATTCTTCAATGACTCCTCATTAGAGTCAAGATGACTTTATTTATTTGGTGAATATCACATGAAAGGCCTTTCATTACCTTGCCTTATCCACAAATCTGCCATGTCTGATACCATCAGCCTTGTATCCTAATTGTCTACTAAGAGCTATTTGCCTTTTAGGCCAAACAGAAAGATTAATAAATTTAAAAAAAGATAAAAACCACATGTTCCCATGTACATACAGTCTAACTGACCTCACAGAAGCAAAGAGAAGAATGGGTCTCCCACTCTACCAGAGGCTAGGGGTGGGAGAAATGGGAAAACAGTAATCAAACATACCAAGTAGACAGGTGAAATAAGTTTGAGGGCTTTTAAAAAAATATCTACTGCATAACAAGATAACAGCAAATAATTAAGTATTATATATTTAACTTTTGAGTGAAGAAATTTCAAATGTTCTCACCATAAAAATTGTCAAATATTTTAGGCCATGATAGGTTAATTATCTTGATTTAATCCTTCCATTTGTGTTATACACTGTAACATCACTTTGGGGCTCAAATATATATACATATATATATATATATATATGAATATGTACAACTATAATTTGTCAATATCTAAGAAGATATGCAAATTAAAAGCTATAGAGAAATATAATTTCAACTCTGACAAATAGGCTATAAGCAAAAAGACTAATAACACCAACTGTTGATGATATGGAGCAATTGCATCTCATATCATGCTGTTGAAATATTAAAGGTATAGCCACATTGGAAAATTGTAATTTATTAAACAAGTAAATATACATTTACTCAGCAATTCCCTTCCTAACAGAAATAAAAGCTTGTTCCACAAAAAGATATGCAAGCAGGGCTGGAGAAATGGCTTAGCAGTTAAGGCTTTTGGCTGTGAAGCAAAAGGATCCCTGTTCGATTCTCCAGGACCCACATAAGCCAGATGCACAAGGGGCACATGCATCTGGAATTCGTTTGCAGTGGTTAGAGGCCCTAGCATGCCCATTCTCTCTCTGCCTCTCTTCTATCTCTCTCTGCTTGCAAATAAATAAATAAAAATTTTTAAATGTTAAAAAAAATATGCAAGCAAATATTCATAATAGAATTACTCAAAATAACCAGAAAAGAGGAACAATATATCTAAGTATCCATTCACTGGTGAATGGATAAACAAAATGAATTAGTCATGCAAGGCAATACTACTCTAGAATGAATTATTGATACACATGAACCTCAAAACATAAGTCTAAGTGGAAGACACCAGATGCAAAAGACTAATGCAATGTCATTACATTGATTCTTTTATGTGCGTTACAGAAAAGGCAAAACTATAGAAATAGCAAGTAGAGTTCTTCTTTTCCTGAGACAGGGGGAGGGATAAGGAATGGACTACACATCGGCACTGAGCAACTTTCTGGGAGGTTTGGGCATATTTTAAAGTGGTTTGTGATGATGAGTGCAGAACTGCATGCATTTATTTAAAATTGTTGAACTGTACATGAGTGTGGGTGGATTTTAGGGTTTGCAAATTATATCATAATAAAACTGAATTTCAAAAAAAAGTAAAAGTTAGGAAATCTCTTTTCTTCAGAGACCATCTCTTCTATGAAAGCCACAAGTGCTAAATCAGAGTGTTCAAGCCCTTGCACAGAGTGCCCCCAAGCCCCCTTTTATCCTTGTGCTAATGTAGAGCACAGGATATTGTACACTAGTTACCTACCTGTCTTTCTCCTACTAGCAAAGTACAGTGAACCAAGATCAGCATCACATTTATCTTTATAAAAGAAAAAAACACTGATTTTTGAAATGAACATTCAAAATGCCAAAACTTCTCCCTGTCATTATTATGCCTTACACTTAATCCATAGTTTTCTTTGTTCACTCAGAGACTAGAACTCTGCCTTAAAGTTTATATGTTCAGGTACTAGTCACATAAATTGATGTGGATTGGTTTTCATCGCAAGACTCTATCAATTCTCTCCTGACTCAGGATGCCAGATAATAATATTCAAATCATCAAATATCATCCAATTTATCTAAAAAGTCTAGAAAAGCCAGAAATACAGAAAGAGAAAGCAGAATATTTCATGGTAGCAGTTCACCTACTGAGAGCTAAATTAGAAACTGAAATGAAGTTGTAGCAACCGTAATCCCTTCTTAGGAAGCACACAGTTTAGAAATCAAGACATTTGTGAAAGGAACATATTAGCACTACAAAGAGAAAGTTGATGTTTTACTCTTCTCATCTTGTCAAATCAATGAAGTCTGATCCTTCGCTATCCTCTCTAAAGTCCCTTGAATTATCAGTTTTCCCCAGTAGCTGCCTTGCAACTCTCCCCCCACCTCACCCACCCCAATCTTGTGCTTTCAAACATCCCTAGTCTGCTTAGCACTTAAAAAGAATGCATGGAATTATGTCACGAAAATAGATTTGGATCAGGGCTGGAGCAATGGCTTAACGGTTTAGGCATTTGCCTGCAAAGCAAAAGATCTTGGTTCAACTCTCCAGGACCCACGCCCACGTAAACCAGATGCACAAGTTGGCACATTCATCTGGAGTTCATTTGCAGTGGCTGGAGGCCCTGGCCTCTAACCGCCCCCCCCCCACCTTTTTCTCTCTCTCAAATAAATAAACAAATAAAATATTTAAAAAAAAATAGAGACTTGGATCATAGTGCAAAATGCCTTTTCGGTAGGCTGGAATGAGTCTCTGCCTTAGGAGGTGAGTAGAAGAGTAATACTAATTCTATTACTGCAGCAGAGCAGGGCTCATTTTGGTGCTACAATGAAGTAATAATCATTCTAGTGTTATTTACTAGTTATAATTTCATAGTATACAATGCTTAGGTTTATTAGTAATGACGATCTAATAACACTGAATAAAAGGCTTGTTTAGGAAGTACAGGGGTTAATATTAAGTAGAAAAAGTAATTCAGAAAGAATCCCACAAGATTTTTTTAAAAAGCTGATTTGAAAAGTCTTCCTTTGTTCATTTTCAAAGGCAGAATTAAGAATATTTGCTTCACGTCTTTGAATTTGAGCTCACCTTTATTCACCAGTCCATACTTCCATTTAATCGTGTTTCTAAAATTTACTCATATACGTATGAATTTAAGCAGGATGTTTCTCTTGAGACCTTCTGCCAGCCCTACTGGGGAATGAAGGAGCATGAGAGAAAGTCACTTCCCTTTCCAGCACAGTTGTATGAAGACACTTACATTGAAGTCGTACAAAACACCAAAGTTGGCTGCAGATGCCTCTTCAGCTCTTGGGACTGTTTTCCTAGGTAAACTGCCATATGGCAAGCCCCAGAGGTACTGCATGGAGCAAAAAGAGCAGTTAACAATAAGAAACACAATCTGAGCCACACATGTGATCACAAATGGTTTTGTTTAAAAGCACTTCTGAAACTTCTTCATAAGGACTCTGTAAATCTCCATGTGGGGTTCAATTTTCTGGGAGTCAACTAAATCCAGAATTAGGAACAAAGAAATTATTGAGGATCCTACATATTGAGTTCAGTGGAACAACAGCAAGGAGGGCCAACCACAGTCCCCAAGACACTTGCTGAAAAGCTCCGTTTCCCCAGCCATCTCTATAATGGTCTGAGGGTAGGTCTAAAAGAGGTTAGCCTTTGGGGGCATGACAGTGTGCTTCAAAAGTGTAGTGCCACCGTTTCACATGAGAACAGGATTGGTGACAGAGGGATAGCCCGACTCCTTTGAAAACAGGGAAGTCTCAAGAACTCCATCATGTGATTGGAGGGTGTCTACGGGAAATGAACACTTGCTCCCCCATAGCAATATCTGTGCCGTCCTCAACTCGGGGTCGCTGCTGTGGACTCTGCTGTGGATTAAAAGAGAAGTACTTTCGCGGAGAACAGCACTGGGGAGCAGTTGGCCGGGGACAGACAAGAATAAGGTTCTAGAAAGTACTTGGGGAGAACTAGATAAAGCGAGCTCAAGCTCCAAGGCTTGTCCAGCAGAACAGCTTCCCTCCCCTAGGGCTGGAAACAGGATGAGGGAAGGGCGAAGGACTGGGAAAGGACTGTAAACCAGTTTACTTACTGGTTTCCTGCCCTTGCTCACTCCCTCTGTGCAAGCAGCATGATCTTACCCCGCAGCCCTTGAGCTCCTCTAGCTTTCTACTGTGCACAGAATAGGAGTTGCTTTCTGCACATACTGCTTCACCCGGAAGTTGGGAGGCACACAGAACAGAGGAGAACAAGACACCAGGCTTGCGGAGAGACAAAGAAATCTGGGTCAAAAGGCCACTTGCTTCAGAATAACGCTGGGTGAGGCTGCTGAGTAAAGATAGCTGAAAAACATGCCCATGTGGGGGGAGATGTACCGCTGTCAGGGAGCTTAAGGTCTCTGGCTACTATCCTGATGTCCCTTAGCATCAATGCACACCTATGAAGGAGCATCCAAATCCAGTATGCTCCCAGCTCTCAGCGTATATAGGACACACGTTCACTCCATCCAGCACACACTGCACATTGCACACTCTCCTACAGTCCACAGGGAGGCAGCGCAGTGTATGGGAAACAGTAACCAGATCCCCATAGACAGCAGATCTACCTGCCTCTGAAGATTCTTAGCGTTGTGGTAAGCTTGATGGTCTAGGATAGTCCAGTTTCCTTAGGCAAATGAGCAGAAATACAGTTGAGCTTTGTTTGAAATGAGCAACTACGCACATTTTGCTGAATTGCCCAGACTTTAAGTTGGAAAACGAACTACCCAGTAGTTCTAATTTATTTCCACTGTCCTCTGAGACCTAGCATTATCAGGGGAATGATAAAAACAGATGACTAAAATGCAAGATTGGGAGGGGGGGAGTAAAACAAAATCCTGGCCAGGCATGGTGGCATACACTTGAATCCCAGCATTAAGGACTCTGAAACAGGACTGCCAGTTTGGAGGCTAGCCTGATCTACATAGGGAGCTCTGAGCCAGCCTGTGCTAAAGAGTGAGACCCTGTCTCAGAATAAATTCAAAGGAAAATATAGACTCCTGGATCCTAATTGCCTCTAGAGCAGCTTAGCAAAATGATGATGATGATGATGATGATAATAATAATAATAATAATAATAATGTAGTAATAGTCATTAAGTTACCTAACAATATGTGACCCGCTGTTTACTTACATGAGAAAAGAAAATTCTATAGTCTGCCTCATAAATTTGCTGTGAGGCTCAGTATATTAGGACACAAATGTGCATCTCTTCCTGGCTGCCAGGCATTCTGCTGCTGCTCACAAGGAAGCCTGGTACAGAAACTGTCACTGCTTGTAAACTGGAGGGTATAAACTGTCACTCAGGCCCTAAATTTTGGTCATTGCCAATGTTGTACTGAACAAATAGTCTTGAAATGCTGGTACTTGAAATACAGGCTCTTTGTATGTTAAATCAAATCCAGCTCAGTTCTGTAAGGTTAGCATCCAAGGAGGTCAGGGCCACACACCCTGCTGCTTTGGCCCCTGCGCTGTCTTCCCTGATCAGCTCCGGGGTTTGCTCTCCTCTTCAGTCTCAGTCCTGTCTCTTTCACTGGCTGACTTTGGGGTCCTAAGAGACCCCACCTCATCTGACCCCACTTATAGAGTGTACTTGTGGGAAGGTATGAAAATGCTCATTTTGTTTTTTTTATTTGTTTTCAGTTTAGAGATAGTAGACACTTCGGGTTGTATGAAGAAGCATTTCTTTGAAAGCAAACCTGGCATAATAAATAAAGGTGACTCAAAGGCAGCAAAGCCTCTGCTTGGGCAAGTGTGCTCAACACTGGGGTGTTGACCATGTGATGCTGGTAAAAATTGGGAACCTCCAACATAAAGTGCTCATTCAAACATAAACATGTATGTAATTCCATGTGGGTCACATGGAGCAAGGAAGACTTCTCACTCATGTATACTATTTTGAAGGTTGAACTTGCTACAAATCCTTCACCAAAAAGTGATCAGAGCTACTTCATCATTCTACTTTTAAAAAGAGATAAAAGGTTTTCTAAAAGAAAAATCAGAATTCTTTTTTTAATTTGTCTTGCAAACTGGAAGTGAGATCTTACCTCTGGCAACATGATGAGGCTGAATGTGAGGATAAAGAGAACCATGTTGACGCCATACATCCATCTCAAGAAGAGGAAGTATGAGGCCACAGAAGAGCCAAACTGACCTACCAGGAAGAAAAGAAAATGGCTGAAGGGGAGGTGGTGACCAGCCAAAGTCCATCTGCTAAGAGGAACAGTGGTCCTTTGCACATTTGCAAGCTCTTGCCTTCTTTTTCCTGGATGAGGATACCTCGGTGACATGGCAGGACACTCACCTTCAAGTCCTAGGTGTGCAGTATTCTGCTAGAAAGACTGCAACTGAAACCCTCAGTGTCCATTTGAGAGCACGCCATCCCTTAGTGAGCAGCTACATTCTCTTCCTCAGGCAAATTAAGCCATGACCTTCTCCAAAACATGTTCACAAATCCCTTGTGATTATTTCTCCTAAAGGCCTTCCTGTGCTTTCTCCTCCTTCTGGCATTTTACAGGAATACTACAGGTCCTGAGGTTCACACCACACCTCTTTACCAAGTATTTTCTGGCAGGAATTTTCTTTAATATAAAGTACATTGTCTCTAAGAACTGAC
Source organism: Orientallactaga sibirica (assembly GCA_036365145.1). NCBI lineage: Eukaryota > Metazoa > Chordata > Mammalia > Rodentia > Dipodidae > Orientallactaga > Orientallactaga sibirica. The sequence continues at coordinate 62,571,645 of JAEOAD010000001.1, forward strand.
ATTTCAGTGAGATGTCAAAATGGCAAATATACTATGTGTGCATTACATACATACATACATATATATATATATATATATATATATATATATATATATATATATGAATCATATAACATGTATATCATATAACATGTATGTGCCATAATTATAGCCAGTCAGATATACAGGACAAGATAAACTGTTGAGAGGTTTTTTTTTTTGTTTTTTTTTCCATAAGTTTCAGAAGAAAGATATATCTATCAGACAAGACAGCGTTAAGACATCTGAGAAAGAGACACCATCATGCCAAGGCAGGGCAAGAGCAGCTGGAGTAGAGGAAAGAACAAAGATCTGAGAGGCCAGAGCTATGGGCAACTGAACAAGGTTCAGGCTTGTGTGCTTTGTATGCTCAGAATATAATGAATGAAGGAAACAGAGACAGATGCAGCTTAAAAGAAACCAAACCACACTGTGTAGGGCCTTCTAAAGCAATTTAAACAGTATTTTTGTTTACAATGTGATTAGAAATCATTGGCAGGTGTTAAACAGCCAGGCTTAACACCTAGGGGCAGACATGAGCATGACTCAGCTCTGGGGACACAATGGGCAGAAACAGGCAAGAATGTCTCTCAACTCACACATGCCCCCAGAGTAGGGAATAAAGTTATCTATCCAAGTCTCATTGGCTGGGGAAAAAAAAAAAAAATAAGCACATGAATAAAAAGATCCTCTTAAAGCTAAGAAAGGACAAAGAAAAACAAGATCGGAATTTCAAGTTCTAGGTTGGTATGTTGTAGATTTACAAAAGTCAAAGTTTCTTTGAGTTCGCTTAGGGTTAGCATCAAGTTGTTAGTATTGCCAAGCTTCTCTATGATTATTTTCAGTTGAATACAAAAAAAAAAAAAAAAAGCAAGGAACCACCTTAGACGCCCTCAGCCCCTTTGACCTGTATCATTCAGCAAACCCCATGTAGTAACTAGTGCTCCCAGAAGGGAAGCATTCTTACAGAAGGAAGGTTCAGACAGAGCCAATCCCAGTCTCTACTTACTAAGATGAGGCCCAACTCACACGGGAAATATCTCTGTTTCTGCAGTTTGATCTATTCTTTATGTACCATAATTTATTCCCATAATAGAGTGACAACGTTTTTCTTAGAAACTTAAAGAAGTCAATCTCTAAATAAACATTTAAGAGGAAATCAATGACTTTGAAGTCTGAATATCAGTGTTTATTTTCTTTTTTTAATTTTTTTTATATTTTATTTTTATTTTGGAGAGACACAGAGAGATAGGGAGAGGAAGACAGATAGAGATGGGAGCGCCAGCAGCCTCTCAGCTACTGCAAACTAAGTCCAGATGTGTGCGCCCCCTTAGTGGGCAAGTGCGGCATTGCGCCCTTGCATCACTTTGCATCTGGCTAAACGTGGGACCTGGAGATTGGAACCGGCATTCTTAGGCTTAGGAGGCAGGCGCCTTAACCGCAAGCCATCTCTCCAGCCCAGTGGTTATTTTCAAAAGAGAACTTAGATTCAGTCACATTATAAATGGGTAAAGCATTGTGGTGGCTTGAATGGAAATAGCCCATAACCTCCAGTATTTTCTTTATTAAGCTTCCTGCTTAGTGTTCAGTAGGTGGAGCCCTGCTGGAGAAGGTGTGTCACAGAAGGCTGATCTTGAGTCCAGCTCTAGGTGTTTGTTCAGAGTCAACACATGCTTACTGGTTCTGGCTGTTGTCTCTCTGCTATGGATTTATGATGAAGTGAGTCAGCTTCTTATTCCATCATGAAGCTTCCCCTGGAAATTATATGACTGAAATAAATGCTTTCTTCCTGCCATGAGATGCTCTGGTCAGGTATTTGCCCCAGCAATAAGAAGTTAACTGCAACAAGCATTATGCAAGGTTTCTAAGAGCATGTAGTTTTGATCCCCCCACCAAAGTACTGTAACCATGTGCACTAGCCCCTCAGAGCAACTCTGAAGCCGATCTGACCCTTCTAGAACATCTGATCATCCACCTGGCTCCCAGTGATTTCCTACCTCTCATGGCTACTACCCCTGCTCTCTGGAAACAACAATCTGAGGACTGCTCAGTCAGGCTCACTAATCATGCTTCATTGAAGGCAGTGGGCTTCCAGCCGTTGGTCACTGCAGTCCCCATTTACTGTCTCTGGACAGCTGGTATAGGTAAGGCTTTTTGTGTAAACACAGATGAGACCTGTCATCTAGAGGCTTGAACATAGATTATAGATACTCCATCCCTCTATTCCTTCTTTTTACTCCTTCTGCCTTCCTTCCTTCCTTCTTTTCCTTCCTCCCTCACAATTCTCCTTCCCTCTCTTCCCTCCCCTCCACCCTCTTTGCTGCTTGAATACCTGTCCACACTTTTGCTGTTCTGCCATCATGGCCCACATTCAGCCCTCATACAAAAACCACTGGCAAATGAGATTCTTGGATTTAAATTTTTATCTTTTTAAATATGCTTACATGTAAAAGGAAAAAAAACATATTTCAGGAAGTATCTGCTTCTCCAATGCACACATAGATACTATGGATGAAATATACTTTCAAAGCAAAATCTTCCAAAGTGCAGTTTGGGAACACAGAAATACTCTCACATCTTTTATTTAAAAATGGATTCTTTACAGAATCTGAAGTGTAAAGAAAATGAATTTTAGTAAAGTGGATGCCATTAAAACTAGCATGATTTTAGAAAGGACCCACACAGAGCAAAGAAACGGAGAAATCCACAAGTACACGGTCTGTCCACATCCCATCTACAGTGGTGGGGAGGGGCAATAGCAAACCAAAAACGCTCAAACAGATACCGTGAACCAACTGGTGAAATCAAAGGAGCTGTCTGGACACACAAAAAAAACCTGAAAACATTTAAAGAAGCCCTCCTACAATATACTACAAAGTTAAAGTAGATTCTGATTCTGTGTAAAATTTATAGTTTCATCTAAATATGTTCACTTATGTAATTTATGATTTTAATAGCAATGTCTGCATCTCATTGGATATAGACAATACTTGTTTGCAGTATGTTTACCAACAGAGGCCTTGTGTGTGGTTAATAAGGTATATGAGTGAGAACCAGTCTGCAATTTTAGGCATTGACTATAAAAGGCTGGTATGGGGCTGAAGCAAAGGCTTAGTGATTAAGGCACTTGCCTGTGAAGCCTAAGAACTCAGGTTCAACTCTCCAAAACCCACATAAGCCAGACGCGCAAGGTGACACATGCATACCAGGTAGCATACGCATCTGAAGTTCGGTTGCAGTGGCTAGACCTTCTGTCATGCCAATTCTCTCTCTCTCATAAAAAAAAAAAAAAAAAAGGCTAGGATAGAAATCTTATAGCCTTCCCACAGGATTTTCCCACAGGATGTAGGATCATAGGATCCTAAGAGACAGGAATTATAAGATCAATTTTTTAATGAAAAAGTTGGGATCATCAGGTGATGTACTGGTCCATGCTAAAGTAGGTACCCAGATCCCACTGTAATCAAGATGGTAACAGCACGAGGTTCACACTCAGACTTGAGTTCCTCTTGATCCTGCCTGTATTGGACAAGCTTTGTGGAAACTCAGTAAAGGCTCTTCATTTGGGACTCTATTGCAATGACCACTCTCAAAAACTATTTGTTTAGAGACTGAGCAGAGGGAGGGCTTGTGGACTGGAAAAATATGGTAGATATGGCGTCTATATGAAACATGTACTATAAAGGATATAACTCTTATTGCTCATTTACATAGTATAACTTTTTCTCTACCCAACCATCTATATATTCATACATCTGAATATAAACCATACAGGTGTTTTGTCTGTCTTGATCAGCAACAACAGTGCCTAGAAACATTCTTATTGCATGATAAGATCTCAGTGGGTATTTGCTCAATAATGAGTAAATGTCAAGTTCATCCTGAAGGTATAAAAAGATGCTATATATGATTATGGATCTAACATTCCAAAGGAATATTTATGACTCTTTTGTATGATTAAATTTTCATTTCTTTTAGAGAAGGCACTGATGTTAGTTTTAGAGTAAAATATATTTTTAAAATAGTGTACATATTTAGCCAAATTTATTCTGAAAAAATGGAGATTTAAGTAAGATCACAATAAAAATCTATTGTCAGCCTGAATTTTACAATAATTTTCATTCAAAATCATGAAGAATCTTGTATATCTTACTATACATCTAAGACTGACTATAAATTATATCTCACAGAATGTTGTACTGGTTACCTGGAAAGATGGCTCCTTGAGGAAATGCATCCCATGAAAATATGAAGGCCTGATGGGGCCTGAGTTACCTGAGTTTGAGTCATTAGCACCCATGTAAACAGCTGGGTATGGCTATGCATGCCTGATACTCCTGTATTTTAGGGGAGTAGAGAATGGAGAATTGCTGGGGATCTCAGATCAGGCAGTCTACCTTAAAATGACAGCTCTGGAGTCAGCAAGTAACACTGTCTCACAGTAAAAAGCTGCATAGGCTGGCACTTAGATGTTTCTTCTATCTCAGCACTGCTACAACTGCATTTAATCACAGCTGTACTATAGCACAATAAATGATGGAACCACAGGCACATTGAGGATTAAGTTAAACGATGCTGGTTGACTGTCTGACACATGGCGGTCCTCACTAAGTTACAGCTGTGGTGATAGTTGATGGACAATAATAAGGGTCAGTTCTTCACAGTGTAGGGAAAGCAACACCACCAGTGAGTAAGTTAGAAGAACCCCCTCAAACAGTAAATTATGCACGGAAAGGAATATAACCCACGCCTAGTTATCTCTCCAGCTTGGCTGCTTCAAATGTACTGGAGGAAGAGGGAAAGAATTATTGAGCAGCTATCAGTTGGTCACTGTGACATCCCTGATAGATGGTGAGCATATGGGTAACTTATTCCTATGCACAATTTTTGTCAATAAAAATGGTTTCACTTTTGTCCTAAAACACAAAATGAGCATGACATTATCATTGAAAGATGTGGGCACCTACATGCTACATGTGTGTACTAGAAATAACTAATTGATGGTGTTGATTCATCAGGATCTTAATGTCCCAGTCGTTCTCCTGTTCCTCAGTTCTTCCAAGGTCAGATGTTTCAGCTGTACCATTAAAACCCAAGAAGTCCATTATTTCTGCTCTTTTCTAAAATTACCTAAAATTCCTTTCTGTCATTCCAAAAATGAGGTAGACATCTGGAAAAATGTGTAGTCTCAGGGTGGCCTCGAATTCACAGAGATCCCCCTACCTCTGCCTCCCAAGTGCTGGGATTAAAGGTGTGTGCCACCACACCTGGCTTGTGTCTGCAATCTTAGTCAAAACATATTTATTAAGTGCCAAGTGGGCTCTGAGCATAAACAAAACAAAATACCTGCTTCTGTCTAATAAAAAAAAAAACATGAATGTCAAATGAAGTTAGATCATATTAATATATTAAATTTAAGATAAGATATTTTGATAGGAAGAAGTGTTAAAATAAGCCAAAAAACCTATGTCGTGAGGAAGGAGATTCCATTCATGAGCTGACATATTTTAAGTCCTTGCCATCAGCAATTTCTAGTCAAGGAGGGACCATGGGACTGAGGGCCGGCCACTTCGCAAATAGGCCTACCCATGTCAGTGAGATAGCCATCAGCTGTGTCTCCATAAGGAGCCTCTATTTTAATGATTCAATGCCCTGTTTTGCCCACAGGAAAACCCCTTCTGATCTGGACAGACATGGAGAATAAACAAACCTTTGTCAAAATCTTCAGAATCACAACAGGGCAGGATTTTACTCGTTTTTTAAAATGTCATCCATTTTTCATTATATAGCATGATTTTTACTGAATTGCTATTTTATTTACACTATTTTCATTTTTATTTGCCTTATTCTATGCCAATAGCACTACACTAGATAGCTTTTGTTCTCCTAGAATATTGTACAGAATGAAGGAACACTATAAAATTCCTGTTGTTTATGCTGCACAAGTTTGAATGTCAGCTATGGAGACTGCTTTTAAACACTGTTCAGTTTGATTGTCTAAAATTCATGAGTATATATTTGCAATATCACGTTAACTGCTAAACCCCACTCTTCCCAATAACATGACTAAATGTCATTGCACACAATGCTAACTTTCCTGTCTAAGTAAGAGAATTACCTCAAGACTGGAACGCTTTTGTCTAAAGTAAGACATGAGAGTGGAGTTTCCTTGGTAAGTGCTAATGTTCTACCATACTTGGAATGTGGGATAGCCCCCAAAGTCCCATGTGTCAAAAGCTTGGTTGCCAACTGTGATTATCATTGAAAAGCAGTAGAACCTGTTTTTTTAATTTTTAATTTTTTTATTTTTATTTTTGGAGAGAGACAGAGAGAGAGGGATAGGGAGACAGATAGAGAATGGGTAAGCCAGCAATCTCTCAGCTGCTGTGAATGAAATCCAGATGCATGCGCCCCCTTGTGGGCAAGTGCGGCATTGCACCCTTGCATCACTTTGCATCTGGCTAAAGGTGGGACCTGGAGATTGGAAAAGGGTTCTTAGGCTTAGCAGGCAGGCACCTTAACCGCTAAGCCATCTCTCCAGCCCCAGTAGAACCTTTTGAAGTGGGTCTACCATAAGAAAGTTAGGTTACTGGGGACATGACATTGAAAAGGATCAGGGCACATGCTTTCCTGCCTCTCACTTACCTCACTTCCTGACTGCTATGAGGTGACCTGACCTCCTCTGTCACCTGATGCTACTATAACATACTGTGTCACCACAGGCCTGAAGCAACAGGATCAAATGACTTGGACTAAAAAGTTTGAAACTATAAACCAAAATAAAGTTTTTTAAGTTCATTATCTCAGGTGTTGTGTCTCAGTTACAGACTGCTGACTAACATACGAATCTTCACGGTAATAAATGAAAGAGAAAAGGAACTTTCTGCTTCTTTGGTTAGTTGGATTTGTTTGTTGGTTGGTTATTTTTGTTTCATTTTTTTGTTTGTTTTAATTTTCCCAAGAGTTCACAAACAGAAAAGAGTATCTGAAAATCTTATGGGATTTTATTCTAGGAGAACTTTCTCATGTAATTAAATCCGGTGAGCACTTACTTTCAATTGCCTTGATCTTGTTTTCCCATGGGACACAAGCAGCTTTGAAGTTCTCAAAATCACGTTGGAATTTGACCCATTTCTGAAAAAGAAGTCCAGTATAATAGAAAGGCCCACAACCTGTTGGACCTCAAGACGTTACCCTCCCACAGCAAACGACACAAGACAATGGGCTTGGAGAGAGCGCTCTGGTACCAAATACTACCTTTTTATTGAAAGGGAAAATAGTAGGTTTCACTTCCCTCTCTATTTCTTACCACCCCCACCCATCTTAATTGAAAATATGATTTCCAGGCATGGTGGCATAAACCTACAATGCCAGGTACTTGGAAGACTGACTAGATAGGACTATAATTCAAGGCCAGCCTGAGTTACACATAGTGAGATAGCTGGTCTATGATAAACAACAAAAAAAAAAATCAAAAATATTTGTTGACTCTGTTTTAGAAGGCATATGATACCTAGTCAAAGAAATCTTAAATAATTATTCTGCCAGACAATAAGAAAACAGGAACTGGGTTAACAAGGTGAGTGTCACATAGCTGTTTAATCCTTACGACATGAGGAATGAATGGACTCTAAAACTAAGACATATTTCCTATCTTGAGAGACTTCTGGGCTTAGTAGATTATACATAAGCAGGTTGTTTGGATACTGCATGGTCACTTACATGGCACAATTCATTACGATAGAGGCAGAGAAGTCAACTAATTGGAAAGGCATGAGATGGCAGAAAGAAGGAAGGAAAAAATAATAAATGAGTTTTACAAAAAGTCTTCCTTTCATCGCATTCCATAGTATTGAGTATCCAAAGACAAGGGGTCTACAAGAAAACTTAGAATGGGGAGAAACACTTTCATAGGCACACATTATACCAGGATTACCTGGAGCTGAATAGATGCAGTGTAAGTCTGAAGTACAAAAGTTTACTAAAAACTAGAAATGACCTGTGCTAATATACAATAAGTGCATGAATGAATTGTGGTACCTACATACAATATGAAATTTCAATACAAATGAACTGTAGAGGCTAAAGAGTTGACAGTGGTTAAGGTGCTTGGCTGCAAAGCCTAAGAACACAGGTTTGATTCCCCAGCACCCATGTAAGCCAGATACACAAGATGGCGTATGCATCTGGAGTCCATTTGCAGTGGCTGGAGGCCCTGGCATGCCCATTCTCTCTCTCTCATCTATCTCTATCTATCTATCTATCTATCTATCTATCTATCTATCTATCTATCTATCTCTATCTCTATCTTTATCTATTTCTCTCAAGTAAATAAAAAAGTATATAAATGAACTGTAACCCCAACAACTCAGAAGTATTTTGTGACCAACAGAAAAGCCAGAAACAAAGTCTAAGCATCACATGATCAGTTCTTCAGACTGTAAAAAAGAAATAAAATTTGTGTGTGTGTGTGAAAATTAAGATCTTTGAGCTTTCACAAAGCTCCATCTCCATGGAATACATTCAGATTATAGTCAGTAGAACATTTGTAAAGGAAGGAATAAAAACACCTCTATATGTACTTTGCCATCAGAATTAAATCTAACTTCTTATAGTGATTTAATTTTATGCTTGGATCACAGTAAGTATGTATAAATGGTAGTTTCTTTACTATATTCCTCAAAAACCTGTATCTCTATCCATCAGCTTATCATTTTTTTCTTATTTGTGTTCCAATTTATAGTCAATTTTCTTATAGAGAAAAGTTCTATGGGGACTAGAGAGATGGCTTAGCGGTTAAGGTGCTTGCCTGAAAAGCCAAAGGACCTCAGTTTGGTTCCCCAGGACCCACATAAGCCAGATGCACAAGGGGGCGCATGTGTCTGGAGTTTGTTTGCAATGGCTGGAAGCCCTGGAATGCCCATTCTCCCTCTCTCTCTCTTTCTCAAATAAATAAATGAAAGTGGTCCTACAACTTGTAGACATTTTTAGAAAGGTGCCTAGCCAAAGCCCCTTAACTTTTATATAATAAAAATTAAAAGGGCACAATGTCTTTTGCATATGTAAGTGATAAAATAATACAAATTAAAGTTTTTTTTTCTGTAAATAAGGGTTTCTCAGCCTTTAAAAAATACTTTCTCCTCTAAGGATATTTCTTAATCCTCCTCCATGTTTTACTACAACAGAAAAATAAACTATATTCATCTGTGCTTTCTGCGTGCAAGCAGTAAGATTGTTTTTACCTCCTCCAAGCAGACACTGTGCTCCCCCCCCCCAAGGGTCAATATGACATCACATAAACCGAATTATGAGAATGCTTACCTTGGCCATCATCATCTTAAATGCAAACCAACGTTTTCCTTTTCCTTTCCCAAGAGCCCCTTCATTTTCACTCACAAATTTTTTTGCTTCCCTGACAAAATCAAACAAAATAAGAGGAGGACACAAGTCAGTTAGCATCAGTAGAATACAGAAGCAGAGACATTTAATCTTATTAGGAAAAGAGTACTGTCTTCTAGACTCTTAGCTGAATGCAGGCTGTATTTTACAGCCTGGAGATTTGACATGCATGTTTAGTGCTGTTTTTTGTTTTTGTTTTTTAATATGGGCCAGAAAGGGTCTCACTTATTAATTATCTGGAGTTATTAAAAACAAGGAATGTATACCAAGTGTCAAAATAAATAACCCCAGTTTTTCTCATTTCAACTGCAGATAAAATTAAATCTGAAGTTTTTGCCAGTTTCTGGAACCCAGAATGTTTCTTTTGAAATCCCTCCCTTCTTTTTCAAAAATTCCTTCAAAACCAGAGAAAGCATTTAGGATTAACTGGCATTACAGTACACTTATTAACCTGATATGTAATCTCATAAAAGCAATTATGGGGGCTGGAGAGATGGCTTAGGGTTAAGGCGCCTGCCTCCTAAGCCTAAGAACACTGGTTCCAATCTCCAGCAGTTCCAATCTCCAGGTCCCACGTTTAGCCAGATGCAAAGTGATGCAAGGGCGCAATGCCGTACTTGACCACAAGGGGGCACACACATCTGGATTTCATTAGCAGCAGCTGAGACACTGCTGGCCCACCTCTGTCTTCCTCTCCCTCTCTCTCTGTCTCTCTGTCTCTCTCTGTGTCTCTCTCCAAAGAAATAATAAAAAAAATTTTTTTAAGCAATTATGGATTAAAACGGGGAAAAAATCATAAGATAAAACAAAGGGAACTAAGAAAAAGAGTAGAAAGGAACAAAATTATTTTGGTCTCAAAGTCAGAAAGAGATTTAAACTTTAACATAACTCCCAAATATTAATATATTTTCAGTAATTATATTAGGGTTTGTTAAAAAAAAACACTAATTTATCAAATATATAATATGAACATTTAAAATATAATATATATACACTTATTTGGTCCTTGATGTGTAACTGAATGTTAGTTTCACTGCAAAATTCATATGTTGAAATCTAATCCCCAATGTGATAGCATATGGAGATGGGGTCATTGAGGAGGTACAGCCACGTATTGCCGAACAACAGGGATATGTTCTGACAGAGGAACATTCTAAAGGAATATGTGCTAGAAGTTCATGGTTGGGCTATTTTATGTTGGTGCCAATAGTAGAGAGTACACATGTACAGACCAAGGTGGAATGAGACCGCACAGTATCTATGGGCACTGACTGAAAAGTCATTATTCACTGAATGACTATAATTAGGCGGTAAGGTAAAACCTTCATGAATGGGACCACTGCCTTAGAAGCAGAACTACCTAATCTCTGTCCACCATGTGAGGATGCATGGAATTAGTAAGGGAACAAGAAATATGCTGTCTGCAACCCGGAAAGACAGCCTTCAGGCCAACCAGATCAGGTGGCTCCTGAACAGTGGATTCCCAGCCTTGTTTAAGCTGTTCAGTCTGTGGTGATTTGTTGTCCACCCGACCTTGCTAAAGTAGTCATTGTGTTGATTGTTTGGTGAGAAGAATTTTTAACTTGGAGATGACTCTGCATTTCTTCTTCTTGGAGGGACCAGACAGCATATACTATAGCAATAAGAACTTAAAGTTGATTATGTCTGCACGCATGCAATGTTACAGCAGCTGAATTGGCACTGGCGTGTGCTTTTGTACATGAGACCCTTCACACATGGCTATAAATAAATCTATCAATGCACAAAATGAGTCTTAAAGATAAAAGGTTAGCGAATGATTTTTGTATGCTCAGTATCCACGTTAAGCATGGAAGTTTTGAAAAGTTTTTTTTTTCTTTTCTGTTTTTGACATTTTCATACACGTATATAATGTATTTTGATCTAATTTTTCCAAAATACCCTTTTTTATCACCCTCCAACAGCCATTAACACCCTTCCTTTTTCCCATTAATCCCCATCAAAACCATTAGCTGCCACTGGCCACTCTGGGAAGGTGTGGTGTCTCCATTGAAGGTGATATGTTGATAGTCTAGATCCTGTGCTACAAACCACAGCTGCTGTGAATTCATGAGCCATGTTGTCTCCAGACGACAGAATTTTGCAGCCCTGCTCCCCATCTTTTGCTCTTACATTCTTTCTACCCTCTTTTCCACAAGGCTCACTGAGACTTGGAGGGAGTAGTTTACACAATGATCCCATCAACACACACCTGCTGACTTACTAAGAACAGGATGGCATGTCCTTACTTGCCAGTGTGCCCATCTAGAGCCTGGCAAAAAACACTAGCATGGCGGTAAAGTCCCATCTGGCATCAAATAGAATCCCCCATGTTATTTCTTGATATCAGGGCCATTTCTATCTTCCATGGCACTGCTTAATTAATGTAAATCCTGCAGATACAGAGCTAACTGCATGACTGTAAATAGCAATAGTTGTATTTTCCACATCAACTTTTTCTTAAGGACAAAGTCATTCCCCAATCTTAGATTATTCCCTTCATAATTATTATCTGAAAATCACCTGGCAACCTCCTAGAAATGTAGAAGAATTATTAGACAGGCATAATCAAATAATCTGCTATGATTGCAAAGATTAATGGAAAGATAACTTCTAAAATGTTTGACAAATTCCAAAATATTCAATAACTGTGGCACATAGTATAAACTGAGCTCTCATGACTGGGTTTTTTAGTTTCGGGCTATGAAGAACATTTCATGTTTAAGAAGGAAACATATTATTACGCAGGAGATAACACAAGACAGAGGGTGGTTCCTAACACATACTCTGGAAAATGTTGAACCAAAGCCATTTTAATACAAATGAGGTTCCTTAGTCCCAAGCAACTCTATGCCCTGTCCCTGTGGTCTCACCTATGTTTTGATGCTTTCTGTATCCATGTTCATAAGCACCTGCTTTAAAGATAAAAGCACACTTGCCCAACCACTTGATCAGAGTCAACACAGGATCCCTATTATTGCACCGCTTTAACAAGTCAGGATTTCCCAAGCAATGACTGTTTCAACAACGGCTTCCCTACATGCCAGGACTGGTGGCAAGAACAAGATGAGATGGAAATACCATGCAGCCAATTCTCCTGCAATGCTTATTTTCAAAGAACAATGTTTTGTAACACGTTTGTGATTCCACAGCATGATTTGAGTACAACGTGAATGTGGTGTTTGCCTGTGAATGATGTTAACCATGAGAAACACTTGGTGAATGCTGCATACTGCACTCAGTGATACCAAGAAACATCAGCACACTGAGAGTGCACACATCTCTTATGGCCAGCTGCCTCCCCTGCCCTCACAGCTAGAAAAGACATACCCGGGCTGAAGAGTGGCTTAGCAGTTAAGGCATTTGCCTGCAGAGCCAAAGGACCCCAGTTCGATTCTCCAGGACCCACATAAGCCAGATGCACATGTGGTGCATGCATCTGGAGTTTGTCTGCAGTGGCTGGATGCCCGGGTACACCCATTCTCTCCTTCTCTCTCTGTCTCTGTCTCTCTCTCTCTCTCCCTCTTTCTCTCTTTCAAATAAATAAATAAAATACATTTAAAAAATAAAAATAAAAAATTATTTTCAAAAATAAAAAGAAAGAAAAAGAAAAAGACACACCCCCTCCTAGCTGGTGTCATGCTGACCCTCCCCTCATACTTCACAACTCCCAAGATGCAACCCTCCAGAAGGACATTTGCACAAGGCCCCTTGGAGTTCCCACAGTAAACTAACATATTTGTTATAGTATTCTCATATTTCTTAAGCACTAAACTGTGTTGAATGCCACTGCTGTTTTTCTTAAATTTTTTGTAGTTTTAATGTGTCACAATTCTGTGTCCCATGTGCAGTTTTTTCCCATAAACCTTATGGATTCTTTTACCCTACTTTGTATACAGTGTGACCTCATAAAACCCATACCTTGTATCACAGTAGAAATAACTATAATTCAATTATTTGTCATCAAGAATTTTTAAACCCATAAAATCAAATAGGTATAGAAGTTATTTTATTATTCTCTATTATAATGAAAACATAGAGAGAATCAAAAATTCTTCTTGGTAGCAAAATCAGATTTTTTTCCCAAATTAACCAAGTGCTCACTTCATGCGTACAACCACTGCACCAGATACTTAGCATTTTTTTCATAGGCCACAGGTCCTTTGGCCTGCTGGATTTATATCATTTCAAAGTGAACAGCCAATTAGAAAGCAGGTCTTTTCTCTAAGCAGTTGAAAATATGAGGAAATAGCTATTCTACTCCACATTGCTGCCAAGATTTATAATTGTCTGAGCAGATAACCGTGTTAATTTTATTAACTGATGAACATTAAATCTATAAAACATGAAAAAGAGAGAAGGAAGTCAATGATATAACCAAATTATAATTGCTACAAAATTAATTCCAAATTCATTTAATAACAGAGAACCCTATTTGCATAGCATCCATAAGTATTTTATCACTTTTTATATAGATACAATTTCCCTTTGAATATTAACAAGTTTTCCGCTTGTTTCTTTAGTTACTAATGGTTTTCCTTGACCATAGGTAGCATACCAAATTTGTCTTTTACTTCTTATGCTACCTTACCTTACTACGTGTTATCCTGTCTGGTTTTCAGGCAAAGTCCAGGCCGCTCTATATCACTATATCACATAATCTCAGGGATGAGTTCTTCCTTCCCCTAATGCCCTGCAGGGGCTATTTAGGGTAGACCCTTTAAGAGTCAGCAATGTTGTGCAGCGCCATTGGCTACAGTTCAGCTCCTCCTTGGCTGCACATCCTGAGGTGAGTGTCAAGGTTCAGACCCTGAAGTTGCGCACAGAAGAGAAGAAGAGGGCTTGCAGCTGGATATGGGAGTCAAGCTGACGAGGCAGGAGCAGGGTCAGGGCTCTGAGAAAAACCACCAAGCTTGCCTTGGCAAGCTCCAGCCAGCTTCCAAGAAGCCCTCTCCCTTGTTTTTGAATCTGTTTTGCTTCTCCCTTGCAAAGCCTGCATGTGGGCACTAAGCCCTCCCCCGCCACCCCTGCCCATTCACTGAGACCAAGAAGAAAAATGACCAGTTCCCTGACTGGAAAGGATGATCGATCGGGTCAGAACTTCACTTCTCCGGATCTCAGAATAGTCATTCTTAAAGATAAAATTATTCCTCCAGCCAAAAGCATTACAAGCCCCAAGACAAATTTATTGGCAACCCACTTGCTGGGGCCCCTCTCTGTTTAGGAGAGCTTTTTAAATTTTTTATCTTTCTCATTTCAATAAACTTAATAAGCTTTTTTCTCTAAACTTGCTTTTTGTCTAAAAAAATTTTTTTTTCTCCTTCAAAACTCATCCTTTGTTGCTTATTGTTGCAGACAGCTTCAGGTTCGCTGCGATGAACTTCCAGACCAGGCACAGTTATGGAGGAAGGGATATCTATTGAAGTTTACAGATCCAGGGGAAGTTCCATAATGGCAGAAGAAGCTGGCCTGCTCTTACAGAACCAGGCAAGAGAGAGAGAAAAACCAAAAAGCCAAAAAGCACAGCACACTTCAGGAACTCCAGCTAGGCACACTTTGCATATCTTTAGATTGAAATCTCAAACCCACCACCACACCTTAAGTTCCACCCAGTGACTCTGCCTCCAGCCAGGTGGCTGCAGATGCAAACTACAAACTAATAAAACACTGAATATATTGGGGGCCATCTGTTTAAACTACCACATTTATGAAATCCATTCTCCAATTCCCATGAAACTAAGAACCTGGAGCCACCAGCTCAGTAGTGCTATGGTGACCCTTGGGCACCCTAATTCCTGAGTTAAGCCCACATAAGACCGAAGCCTCCATTGCTCTTAAAGAGGCTCATTACAACCCTCCAAGAGATCCTTTCCCCAGAAATTTCATACCCATAGGAACCCTGAGCAGCAGCAATCTCATCTCCTCCCTGCACATATGGACAGAATGGACTACTAGATTCAAGTTGTCAGAAATCTTGGGTGAACTTTCAAAAAAGAGCCAAAGGCCGCAGGGTGAACTGACATCTACTGTTTAGCAAGAAGAGCTGCTTAGCCTCCCATCCCAACCTGCTGCTTGTAGGCTGCAAAGAAACTTTCTTCTAGCTTACTGGTCCAGAAGAAGGGACATAGGATTGCACGTGTCAGTGATTTGTTATGACAACGTGCCTTCATGCTGTTTTTAGAACTGACCGCTACAATGAACTGGCATGGCTTCAGAGTACAGTAAAGAAAGTTATCAGCCAATCACATCCTCCTTGAAAACAGTTTTCTTAACCAAAAGCCTACATCTTTCATTGTTCAGTTAGAAATAAGGTACAGAAAGAAAATGTATCATGCAGACAAAAAATACTGGCCAATATCACGCATGGTAAAGTGTTCATGAAAGAAAGCAGAATTAAAATATATATAAAGAAAAGAGTCTTTAGAAAGCTAAAAAGCAAGACAATGTCTTTATATTTTTATATAGTGAATCCATTTTCCTACCCATGGATATTAATTTTGATAATTTAAAGGAATTTCACTCCTTGGAAAAAATAAAATAAGTGTTTGTGGGTAAACTAAGTATCTATTGGTCCTAAACTATCCAATAGTCTGACAGTGTGACTGAAAATGTGTGCTGTCCCCTTCTCTTGCTTTCATCCAAAGCCGTCTGTCAAGACTGTAATCCAGTCTCTGGGCCTCAAAACTCAAACAAGCCCTGGTACAATATGCACCACGCTCTGATCTGTAACTCCAGACCCAGGGATAAATTATTGAGTGTGGTCTATTTAATGGCAATACCTGGACTCCATCATTCATTTATCAGCCCCTTGCGGTGGTAATTAGAATAATAAGGTTTCATGGGCTTTCAAGGGTGCTTTCACAGTTAGTTGAGAGAACACACTTTGGCCTAATTTACAAAACAGATAGTTTATCTATAACATATGATACAATCCTGACTACACACAAGAGTCAGGGACACACTACTCTGCCTTTGACACATTGTTTTCCCAGGAACATGTGCCCTTGGGTTAGGTTAGTTGATTTTTCTTTCCTCTTGTTTTCAGCTTGATAGCAAAACAACCAATTTCTTGCTCAAGCAAATGAGAGACATTTCAAAACTGGTGTTTAGGGGTGGGCATGGTGGCATATGCCTTTAATCCCAGCACTCAAGAGGCAAGGGTAGGATGATAGCTGTGAGTTCGAGGCTACCCTGAGACAACAAGATGAATTCCAGGTCAGCCTGAGCTAGAGTGAGACCCTACCTTGAGAAAAACAAAAAGCAAAAAACCGGTGTTTAGGGCAAATGTACTTAAAACTTGTGTTCATGAACACTTCCATTTGGTAGGGTCAGAAGATTGAAAGGACTTTTGCCAGTAAACACTGACATTTAAAAGTAAATCAACCAACTCCTATAAAACTCTGACTTTCTTGAAATATGGCTGAATAATTAAGAGAGAATTATAGAAGTTATCTTGATATACAGAAATGTAAAAGAGAACCATAGACTTCCTAGATACTATAACTCCACAATTAGGCTATCATCATTATTTAAATCATCCTAATACTGGAAGTAATGACTCAACATGTGTACTTCAAATGGGATGCTAAGGACAGTAGCTCAGATGGATAAAATGCTCCGTTGTTAATCTGCGAAATGATAATGTAAATCCCAAAAGGTTTTCATGTGCTTCAATAGAAATAAAATATGAATGTATTTAGTTCATAGTCCGAGGGTTGGGCTAAAAACTTCTATGTCACATACTATTGTTTTATTGTTCCCCCTGGGTGAGCAGTAATCTACATATTCTGGTATTTGTTCATTGCCTTTGTGAATTATTTTACTTTTCATATCCGTAGATCACTATCTCATACTTCTAAAAGGTAACTCTAGCTGACCATCTGAAAGCAAGCATAAAACAAACTAAGAAAAAACAAAAAATTTGCATATGCACCCACTTCTTGCCTTGTATATCTAGCTAATATTGGTATACTTCCTTTCACATAAGTGCCATGCAACATAAAAATATATGTATTTTATACTATCACAGCCTCAAAAATTGTTACTCGCAATAAACATTTGCGTTATCTGCATATAAAAAGTGCCTGAGGCAATTTTTTCACTAGCTCTGACGACATACATAAAACGCATTACCAAAAAACTTGGACAGGTTCCTACTATCTGCGTTGGATTCAGCTACTACTAAGAGAAATGCTTCAGCCTTAGCATGAGCTCTCTGGATTTACTTTTAGTGGGTCTCTAAAACAATGCCAATTTTCAGGACTGGCTTAAAAGTCAAATGAAAACTGAAACAGGTTTTAGTTACACCCTAAAGGTCAGTCAAGGATCTCAGAGTAATTTGTGATGAATCAAGTCAAGCAAAACAGAGCTGGGCTTTTATATTCAGTATTTTAAATTTACTAGATTCCATTACCACTTGAGACTTGAGTCTTCCCAACTCCACTCTGTATCCAATTAGGATTGTATTATACTTTCAGAAAATTCTTTGTGCTATAATATGGTACAGAGGACAGAGCACCACACACATTTTCCAGGAAGCTAAAAGCTTGTGTTAAGCTTCAAATACCGGTCACAGCATAAACTGCCATTCCTCTGTAGGAGAATACCAAATAATGGTAAGGTTTTTACTATTTACAACACAAACAACTGAAAGGTAACAGAATATCAGTCCCCAAAATATGTCACATAAGAATTATATCCCCTGATGCTGGGCGTGGTGGTGCACGCCTTTAATCCCAGCATTTGGGAGGCTGAGGTAGGAGGATGGGCCGTGAGTTCTAGGCTACCCTGTGACTACATAGTGAATTCCAGGTCAGCCTGGGCTAGAGCAAGACCCTATCTTGAAAAAAACAAAAACAAACAAAAACACAAAAAAGAATTATATGCCCTGTTATTGAAAAGATACCAAAGTGTGGCAAAAAATATGGCATAAGAACTACTTTGCATTGGAGGCAAATGGGAAACAGCAGATGTTAAGACCCATTCTCTATATTCCTACTTGTCTAAAAGCAGGACAAGCATGTAAGAAAGTACCCCTCCTCCTCATAAGAAAGATCCAGAAAAAGTGAGTGTGGTAGTTTGAATATATTGTCCCCCAATATATTCAGTATTTTATTAGTTTATAGTTTGCATCTGCAATCACCTTGCTAGAGGCAAGGTCACTGGGGGCCCGGTCTTAAGGTGTGGTAATGGTTTGAGATTCCATTGTAAAGATATGCAAATGTGTCTAGCAGGAGTTCCTGAAGTCTGCTGTGTGACCTTTTGGCTGTAGTTAGTTTTGCTCTGTGTGGTGTGGTGGCTGGTTGGCTTTTGCTCTCTCTGCCTGGCCTTGTGAGAGCAGGCCGCGACTTCTGCCGTTATGGAACGTCCCCTGGATCTGTAAGCTTCAATAAATAATATCCCTTCCTCCATAACTGTGCCTGGTCTGGAAGTTCATCTCAGCGAACCTGAAGCTGTCTGCAACAGTAAAGTGGTACTGAGGAGTGTGGGGTGAGATGAACCTGACCTTGTGGATGTTCGTCTTTTGGAACCTTTGTTTTGGAGGAATGGGCATGGACTTGGTGCTTGCAACTGAAGATGTCTTCTGGAGTGGTAAGCCAAGTTTTATGGACTATTCTGATGAGAGTTTGAGAATGCTAAGTGCAGATAGTATTGAACTTCGAGGCTTGGCTTATGAGCCTTCTAAGGGGAAGGAAAGACTGCAGAGGACTTTGTTGGAACTGGGCTACTGGCATAAGGGATGGCTACGTTCCGCTATCCAGGGACAGAAAGTTTGATCAAGGTTAAATTTGTAATGGACTGATATGCTTGGCTGAAGATATCGGACTGAGATTTTAAGATTTAAGTTCGAAAACCTGAAGCAAGTTAAAAGTAGAGGCACTGAGACTGGTTTAGCTGCTATTGTCAAACACATTAGCAATCTTAAGGAAGGTGGAAGGAAGGTGGAAGGAAGGTGGCCCGACTTGATTTACATTAAAACAATGGAGAGGATGCCTGAGGAAAGACTGTTAGAAATGCAAACTCTTTGGAAAGAGTTGACTGGAGAAGGAACCTGCTTTTCAAGGCAATGGTTTATTTTGTCCCTGGATTTAGAATATGGCTGTGTCCTGCACACCTGGTATTAGTTTTGGAAATATGAAAAATGTATGGAGTGGTCATGAGTTCCACACGGTTCCAGGAGCCGCTGCTGAGTTGCAGCATGAAGGCAGGGCATGAAGTTCCTGAGGAATAGGCTGCAAGAGCCTTTTGGAAGATGGACTGTGGTTTGCATGGAGACCTGAAGATGTTTTGGATATACCAGGACTGTGCAAAAGGGCTACCATGGAGTGCAGTGTTGGCATGGGATGAAAGTTTTTTGCCGACTCTGCCCAGCTGGAGGCGGAATTGGTAAACATGGAGACTGTTAGTCTCTGGTTATATTGAACTTGAACTGCAGAAGTTTGATGATGGCTGATGATAGTTGAGTTTGCATTATTCTAGTCTCTCTTTGCTTTTTACCAGTTAAAAATGTTTACTCTGTGCCTTTACATGTTGAAAGTATTTAACTTGTTTGATTTTACAGGACTCACTATCTTAAGTTGATCAAGACTGTGAGAACCTTTGAAATTGGACTGAGTACAATTTACAATGTGTGATAGTTATAAATCTATTGGGGCCAGGAGCTAAATATATTGGGGGCCAGGGCGGAATGTGGTAGTTTGAATATAATGTCCCCAATATATTCAGTATTTTATTAGTTTATAGTTTGCATCTGCAATCACCTTGCTAGAGGCAAGGTCACTGGGGGCCGGTCTTAAGGTGTGGTGATGGTTTGAGATTCCATTGTAAAGATATGCAAATGTGTCTAGCAGGAGTTCCTGAAGTCTGCTGTGTGACCTTTTGGCTGTAGTTAGTTTTGCTCTGTGTGGTGTGGTGGCTGGTTGGCTTTTTGCTCTCTCTGCCTGGCCTTGTGAGAGCAGGCCGCGACTTCTGCCGTTATGGAACTTCCCCTGGATCTGTAAGCTTCAATAAATAATATCCCTTCCTCCATAACTGTGCCTGGTCTGGAAGTTCATCTCAGCGAACCTGAAGCTGTCTGCAACAGTAAAGTGGTACTGAGGAGTGTGGGGTGAGATGAACCTGACCTTGTGGATGTTCGTCTTTTGGAACCTTTGTTTTGGAGGAATGGGCATGGACTTGGTGCTTGCAACTGAAGATGCCTTCTGGAGTGGTAAGCCAAGTTTTATGGACTATTCTGATGAGAGTTTGAGAATGCTAAGTGCAGATAGTATTGAACTTCGAGGCTTGGCTTATGAGCTTTCTAAGGGGAAGGAAAGACTGCAGAGGACTTTGTTGGAACTGGGCTACTGGCATAAGGGATGGCTACGTTCCGCTATCCAGGCCCAGAAAGTTTGATCAAGGTTAAATTTGTAATGGACTGATATGCTTGGCTGAAGATATCGGACTGAGATTTTAAGATTTTAAGTTGGAAAACCTGAAGCAAGTTAAAAGTAGAGGCACTGAGACTGGTTTAGCTGCTATTGTCAAACACATTAGCAATCTTAAGGAAGGTGGAAGGAAGGTGGAAGGAAGGTGGCCCGACTTGATTTACATTAAAACAATGGAGAGGATGCCTGAGGAAAGACTGTTAGAAATGCAAACTCTTTGGAAAGAGTTGACTGGAGAAGGAACCTGCTTTTCAAGGCAATGGTTTATTTTGTCCCTGGATTTAGAATATGGCTGTGTCCTGCACACCTGGTATTAGTTTTGGAAATATGAAAAATGCATGGAGTGGTCATGAGTTGCACACGGTTCCAGGAGCCGCTGCTGAGATGCAGCATGAAGGCAGGGCATGAAGACCCTGAGGAATAGGCTGGAAGAGCCTTTTGGAAGATGGACTGTGGTTTGCATGGAGACCTGAAGATGTTTTGGATATACCAGGACTGTGCAAAAGGGCTACCATGGAGTGCAGTGTTGGCATGGGATGAAAGTTTTCCCTGGCGACTCTGCCCAGCTGGAGGGGCGGAATTGGTAAACATGGAGACTGTTAGTCTCTGGTTATATTGAACTTGAACTGCAGAAGTTTGATGATGGCTGATGATAGTTGAGTTTGCATTATTCTAGTCTCTCTTTGCTTTTTACCAGTTAAAAATGTTTACTCTGTGCCTTTACATGTTGAAAGTATTTAACTTGTTTGATTTTACAGGACTCACTATCTTAAGTTGATCAAGACTGTGAGAACCTTTGAAATTGGACTGAGTACAATTTACAATGTGTGATAGTTATAAATCTATTGGGGGCCAGGAACTAAATATATTGGGGGCCAGGGCGGAATGTAGTAGTTTGAATATATGTCCCCCAATATATTCAGTATTTTATTAGTTTATAGTTTGCATCTGCAATCACCTTGCTAGAGGCAAGGTCACTGGGGGCCAGTCTTAAGGTGTGGTGATGGGTTTGAGATTCCATTGTAAAGATATGCAAATGTGTCTAGCAGGAGTTCCTGAAGTCTGCTGTGTGACCTTTTGGCTGTAGTTAGTTTTGCTCTGTGTGGTGTGGTGGCTGGTTGGCTTTTGCTCTCTCTGCCTGGCCTTGTGAGAGCAGGCCGCGACTTCTGCCGTTATGGAACTTCCCCTGGATCTGTAAGCTTCAATAAATAATATCCCTTCCTCCATAACTGTGCCTGGTCTGGAAGTTCATCTCAGCGAACCTGAAGCTGTCTGCAACAGTGAGGCAGTTTATTTCCCATCTTTCAAGGGCAGGCGCAGCTCAGGGGGAAAAAATGGTGGTGTACATACAAGCACAGAAAGTAACTTCTCTAGCCTCTAAGTGTGTGTCCCTCTTCCCCATTAGCTGGCTTCCTGCGGAGGTATCAGTGTTCTAATGTAACCTCTGCCCTGAGTTTTCTTAGCAAAATTTCCTTGGAAGACAAGAGGTTTTCACATATATCTCGGGGCTTTGATATCTACTGAACCAGACACGTGCTGACTCACTTTTCAGCCCATTAGTAAATTTCTACTGGACAAAGGCATCTAAATAGTAGGGGTTCAGTGCCTCTGGTTTGATGACTCTGTAACTCAAGCCCTATGTGTGGTACTTATAAACATGGAAAATGGCCATAACATATCCCTATTTCTTGTACCCACCCTCTTGCACAGGAAATGTCACTTTTCAGTTTTCTTCTCCTTTAGTTCCCCAACATACCTGAGTTTTGACACCTGGCCACCCTGGAAAATCAAAGTACTTTTCCTTTGGTTGTCACTTCTCTAAAAATGTGTTCTTTTGTTGGGATCCTATGGAAGGCCAAGACAGAACCACCCCTGCGGTCACTTACTCATCAATGTGTGGTCTCATATGCAAGCTCAATCCCATAGTAACAAACTTCTAATTCGTTTTGTTTGTTGTTGGTGGTGGTCTAATTCCAGGGTCCCAGCCAATGAGCCTACTTTTTTTTCTATCTCTGCAACACTATGTAACCAAAATATATAAAGTACTATGATGGTAAGTTTCTAAATCCCGCACTAAATGTTTTTGCTATGTTCTATGTCTAGTTGTCAGCTTGATAGGATTTAGAGTCACCATGGAAACAAGTCTCTGCTGCTGTCTGTGAGGGATTTCCTGATGAGGCTAGTTGATGTGGGAGGACCCACCGTAGTCATAGGCTGTATTCTTGGACACAGGAGGAAGCAAGCTGGACACTCATCGTTGGTCACTCTGCCTGTGTTGAGTGTGACCAGCTGCCTTGAGCTTCTGTTGCTGAGCCTTCACCATCATGATGGACTGCAAACTGGAAATGTAAACTAAGTTAACCCTTCCTCCCTTAAACTGATTTGCATCAGGTATTTTGTCCCAATAATGAAAAGGTGACTAATACAGGCCACTTGTTTGTTGCTGCTGCTGCTGCTACTGTTACTGGATCTTTTGTTTTAATGTTTCAGACAAGCACTTGAATAATAGCATCAATACCTGAAGGTAGGGCAAGATGCGGCTGGGGAGTACTGGGCCAAACCCTAAGACATTCACGGATTCCCCAACCCATTATCATTGCTCTGGTGTTTGAAGAGAAATGGGATTTAATAGGATGTGACCTTAGAACAATGAATAAATCTTAAAATCTGAATCATTCAAGGCTTAGGAAACAAGCTGAATTTAAGCCTGGCATGTCTGGAGAATCACTGGGGCTTGCTAACAACTTAAAGAAAAATGGCAAAAATAGTAGCTCTGGATTGAATGACAGACTTTGCCAAAGGGAAATAGGCATATGAGTGGAAAAGGAGACATCTGGGGCTGGGGAGATAGCTTGGCAGTTAAGGTGTTTACCTGAAAAACCTAAGGACCTTGGTTCAATACCCCAGCACCCACATAAGCCACATGCACAAGGTAGCGCACGTGTCTGGAGTTCGTTTGCAGTGGCCAGAGGCCCTGGTATGATCATTATCTCTCTCTCTCTACTTCCCTACCTGCCTCTCTCTCAAATAAATAAATAAATTTTAAAAAAGAAGACATAATGACTTTTTCCTCTGGCATCCCTACACACAGGGAGCATGAATTTGTACACACAAGTACATACACTACATACACACCACATTGCAGAACACTTATATTCTACACACACACATGCCAAAAAAGATTGATTTCTTCAAAAGTCGTGTATCTTCATGTATATATCTCAGTACCTGTGGATATATATGTGTATGTATACATACACATATATATCCACACACACACACACACACACACACACACACATATATATGGTACATACTATATGCAAGTATGCATGCAAACTCATGCATATACATTATGAAATTATTATCTATCAATGCAACTATTTGAAAGGAATGAGTCACCTTATTTAAAAATTTCTGGGATGAGGAGATGGCTCTAGAGTTAAAAGTGGAAGCTGGCAAAGCCTGCTGGCCTTGGTTAAGTTCCCCAGTATCCACATAAACCCAGATTCACAGAGCGGCACATGAATCTAGAGCACATTTGCAATGGCAGGAGGCCCTAGTAAGCCCATTCTCTCCATTTCTCTCCACCCACCCCCCGCATTTTTCTTTCTCTTTGCAAAAAAACAAATAAAATATTTAAATTAAAATATTTCTAATTTTCGTAGCTAAAGGAAATCTTAGAATACTATATTAGAAACTTACACCTATTCTTTTTTCTAATTCTCATCATACTTGTTACAATGTTCTCCAAATATTTGCTTAAATATGTGAATTCTAGCAATAATAATATTTTAATATTTCCATCTTATAGTAACATACTTACTTTAATGCTCCAAAATAATACAGCACTCGTCGTTCCTTCATCATGTACATAAAGACATCCTCAGATGGCTTGTTTTCTTTTTTCAAACTAGTTAAACAAGGGTTATGTTTACAACAATTACCTTATTTAAGATCTAGAAGACACTTTCCACTACATATTTCTCTATTCATTTTATGTGCTTGTCAGGTGCACATTTGTTTTCCTTACACTGTTAATGTATTATGTCAAATATATTCAAAGGCATTCCTAGATCATCTTAAGTGATAATGAATGCATTTCTTTTGTTATCACCTTCAAAATTAGCACTTTATTTATAGTCTAAAATGTGAAACTAGCTGAACGTGGGAGCTGGGTAAGTTCAGATTTATCAGCTTGCTGGTGGATGGGATGCTCTGACATATTGAGAAAAATGATTCATACAATGACATATCACACTGTAGGAAACAGACTATGACAAAGTACAGTTTTAAGATAGTAGCGGGCAGGGATATAAGTCACGTGATAGAGCGTGTGTTTAACATGCAGAAGCTGTGCTTCCATCCCTAATGCCAAAAAAGATTATCGTAACCACACCTTTATCTGCGTAGAGGAAAACTTGAAAACATTCTCATGCCTATGATTTACTATTTCTTATTACATTATACTGCATAAGAATCCTGCTTATCTGAAGTTCATTTTTCTAAGCTTGGATTTGAGTATGGCAGTTACTGAATAAGGCTTATAGTCAATAATGTTAGCACATTTTGTATTCATTTACTTCAATAATTAATATGCTTTCATTGTGCAGAACTTCGGGCTGTTTTAACTAACCCATGTGCTTAGGATTTTAGTAGAAGTACAAGAGCAATAAATGCCTTCACATTTTTTCTAGAGGAAACAGGAATAACCCTGATGGCCATCTGAGAAGACTTCTGACAAAAGCAGGGACAAGAAATCTCCAGGAAACTATGGTGAAACAGTGCAGGGGAGGCAAGTGAGGTTAAACCATGAAGCAAACAAAGGTTCTCCATAGCCCAGTCTCTTGATCATGCATTTTAAAGATGATCTCCTTAATAGCTGAAGTTTCTAAAGCATGCAAGGCCCAAGGGAGAAAATTAATAAAATTATAAATTTTTATATTTTTATATTTTTTTATTTTTATTTATATTTATTTATTATATTTATATTATATATTTATATATATAAATATATATATTTATATTATATATATATTTATATTATATATTATATATATTTATTATATTTATTTATATTTATTTTATATTTTTTTATATTTTTATTTTATATTTATATTTTATATTTTTATATTTGATTTCTTTTAAGAAAAGCTAAAGGAGGAATTTCAAGGTGTTATTTGAAAATCATTAGGGGAGTTAATCATAAAGACTGGTAAGGAGTCACAGTGATCTCAATTACACTAACAGTGATTTCCAGCATACATGCAAACAAGTTTTCAGGAGGCTAAATCCCCCGAGAGAAAATTGGCAGGCACACCTTTAATCCAAAGTAGATATAAGGAATAAACTAGCTATTCATTGGACAGACTCATTCCAATGCATAACAATGATGAAACAGGCAATTTGGTTGGTGGACTTTAATATAAATGATGAGATTTTCTATCTCAGTCAGAAATTGATTCCACTTGAATAAAAGGTTTTCCCCATTAGGATAAATTTTAAAAAGAAAGGAAAGGAAAAAAACTGATACTATGTGAGAGAACCACTTTGGGAGAAAAATTCTAGGACATAAAATGAAAGGATTTAGTAGGGTAGAAAGATAAATATGTTCAGGTAAAGAGTCACTAATACATGTTGGACCTGTATCTGGAGTCCTGAATTTATAAAATATTTGTCCTTAGCACAGCAACTGTGATTCAAGCATTTCCTTGTGGGTTACAGATTAAATAACACTTCCTACGTTAGCCTCTGCTCTCACTTGCTCCCAATCAGCAGCCTCTAGGGTACACTAAGTCAACGAAGGGGCATTTTGAGTTTTCTCCAAGAGACGCTAGAGCTGACTTGTACTGTCACACACAAGCCACTGACTGATGCATGCTCAGGGATTTTGAGAGCTGGTTCTTAAGCTACTCTTAAATGCAAGTCACTCAGAATTGGACACAGGACAGGCAAGTCTGGCGCCTGGGAGACTGAGGCAGAAGTGACACAAATTCACAGTGAGACTAGGCTACATAGTAAACCTCATCTCCAAAATAAAATGAG
This sequence comes from Orientallactaga sibirica, assembly GCA_036365145.1. Classification (NCBI taxonomy): domain Eukaryota; kingdom Metazoa; phylum Chordata; class Mammalia; order Rodentia; family Dipodidae; genus Orientallactaga; species Orientallactaga sibirica. The sequence goes on from JAEOAD010000001.1 coordinate 62,598,551, forward strand.
AGACTGGATTAAAATTAAATTAAGAATTTGATTATAGTGGAAGTACTTTATAACACAGAAACTGGCCAACACTCAGGTGATTGAGCCAGCAGATTTATTTGCCTAGTCATCCAGGCCCTTCAGACATTCCAGTCATGGTAATGGTTCTCATGCCTTAGGAAAGAGGGTCTACAGTAAAATCATTGCCATTGCAATTGCTTCTCACACAGGGAGCATTAATTGATTGTTTATGATGTACAGAATATTAAATTAGTCCCTGAGAAAATATCATTCAATACTTTTCATGTTTTTAGAAGCCCAAAATATATTCCACAAGATTTTCATACAACTCAAAAAAGCAATACAAAGCTAAACAATTATCCTCTCAGACATTCATTTTCATTCAATATATGAGAACATAAGAAGGAGATCTACCTTTGCAGAGTTGGGACAGATAAATGAAATTGCAGTAGTGAAATAATAGCAAGTAGCATGCGTTAACTCATTACCATGCATCAGGCACTGGTGTTTTTGGTTTTGGTTTTTTTGAGTTAATCTCAGTTTTTTTTTTTTTTTTTACATTTATTTATTTAAGAGGGAAAGAGAGAGATTATGAGTACACCAGGGCTTCTTACCATAGCAAACAAACTCCAGATTCATTCCCCATCTGAATTTACTTGGGACTGGGGAACTGAACCCAGGCTGATAGGCTAACAAGTAACCTCCTTGAACCACTGAGACTTCTCCCTAGCCCTGTTTTTGTTTGTTTGTTTGTTTGTGTTTGTTTGTTTGTTTTTGTTTTGTTTTATTTCTTCTTTTTTAAAGATAGGATATCCTTTGAACTACCCCCAGCCAAGAAGGGTAGCTTTGAATTCTGATCCTCCTGCCCTTGCCTTCCCATGACTGATGGCCACCTTCATGTCCAGTTCATACACCATTTCAAGTACTTTATGGGCATTGCCTGAGGTAATCCTCCCAATTACCCCTGATGCAGAAGTTTGGGTTCAGGTAGGGATTAGTGAACACCAAGGACCCTGCTGAGGAAGCCTTAGGAAAATGGAGGCTGGGAGTGAAGGGATACAAGACCAGAACCTGTGTAAACTATGTACATTTATATTAATTGTAAAAAAGCATAATAAATAATTTTTTTAATTTTTCCTAATAATGCAGGAGATCCTAAGCTCATGGATGCCAACTTTTGGATTCTTGTCTTATTAGCAAATAACTGAAAGCACAGACTCCAAGAGGGGTCAATTATGAATTGTCAGGTTTATTTTAGGGACAATTAGGATCTAGAGGGAAAAGTAGATGAAAGGCCCAAGCCAGAAAGGAATTCCCCCCCTTGCCAAGTAGAAAAGGGGAAGGGGAGATGGAGAAAAATCTCTCACACACAGAGAAATCTCCAGGGAAGGAGCCTCTGGGGAAGGCACAGGCACACGTGAAGGAGAAGCAAGAGAGCCCAATCCAAAAGACTCCCTATAATAAAGAGATCCGAGTAAATTAAGAGATAATAAAACCTCAGAGCTTTAAGAGAGCTCGTATATTTAGTAAAGCAAAAATACCCCAAAATAAGGCAAGAAAGTGTCTGGATAAGAAGAAATCCTGCCCGTTTCTTAGCCAGTCTGGGAAGAGTGGGAAAGAGGAGAGACTTGTGTTCATATGTATCCAGCATATGAAGGGACCAAGAAGGAATGTGTGATACAGATCACACATCCCACCAGGAGGATCCTCATCACCAGACTCAGGTGTGTAAAGGAGAGACCTGATTGGTTGGTGAACTGAAGGGCTGACTCAGGAAGGGCCAGAGAAAACTTGAAGTAGGAAGGACAGCTGAATTGCTACCGGAAGACATCTTGAATGAGGCATGATTCTAGCCCTGGCAGGGCATGTTCTCCATTGGCATCTGTCCCTAGCTGACTGCTATCAGGTTATTCTCCTTCTCCCTCCGCTTTACTCCTAATGGTAAGGAAATTCAAGACAAAGAGGTTTGCAGAGCTCCCTACTTACTGCTTGCTGCTTGCAATTCATATGAACTTATGAAACATTAGAAACAATGGATGTCAATGTTGCACTTCAAGGGACAAAATTCAGAGGTACTGATTGCTTATAGACGCTCCTTTCTTCAAATGAAAAAAAAAAAATATATATATATATATATGTCACTGTACCCCAGAGAATGTGATTCATAAGATACAAAGGCCTATATGTCACTTGAGGTGTTAACTAAGAAAAATACAAAATGGATGAGTGTGTTACTTGGTGTGTCTGTACGCTTAAAAATCTTCACTTATGGACTGTCATTTCTTTACAATGTCAGATGAAGGAAGGACCTTTGCTAACATATAAAACAGGCCTGTTGCTCATGAAAATGTGAAGCTCCAAGGAAGCTGCAGAGAATTATGTCAGATGCGAGCCTGATGGCTCCAACATAGGAAATGAGCTACAGTCTGATCTCACTTTGCTAGAAATGCCTAAGTTCTCCTAACCTGCCCTCACCCCGGAAATAAAACTCTCCTACTTCTCCCCACAAAATCATGTTTTTCAAAAATCAATGTTTCGTAGGGTAGATGGAGACTGAGTAAGGAGGAGCTCTCCCTTCATGACTACCAACCCTTCCAGCACCTGTTGAAGTGGAAATGCAGTGCTAAGGGCAATGTTCTGGCTTTACTGAGTGTCTCATTAAAAAGCACCACATACAGTTGCCAAGGGACAACTGCCAGAAACTTGGGGCCAGGGTGCTCAAAAGCTCAGAAACTGAAGCATTCACTTATAAATGCTTAAAATTGTTGTCACATATGATTTTAAAGGACCCTCCCAAGAGCCAATCCTATGCAAAAGTAAATGTTAAGTACTCCTGTGCTCTCACTTGTGAATCCATGCAATGTTAGTACTGTTCCTTCGCCAGAGTGAGCATTTTTCAACATCCAGCTAGGAGATGGGTTTTAAAACCTGTTTCACAGTACTCTTCTTTTTTTCTTCATCTGAAGCTTCACATGCAGGTACTGGTGGAAGCTGGCTAGTAGTCACACGGTCCTCCCTCTCAGCTCTGCTGAAATTTCACCAAACCACTTAATCTCTGAGGACCTCCATTTGAAAACCATGGGCCACAATCCAACCTCTTGACTTTGTAAATAAACTGAAGCTCAAAAGAGCTCAAGTTCAAGGTAGCTCTTAGATCAAAGTCCAAATTTTGAATTTTTCAGGATACGACCTATTTTACTGTAGCAAAATAAAATGATTGCTTATTTAGGTAGACTCATAAGCTTTTAATCAACCACATGGGTTCTACATTTCATCGTGAGTAGTAAATAGACCAGTTATTTTCCACCCAGGTGTTTTATTTCACATATGGTGGCTATTACTGGATTGGTGGCGCCAGCTTTTGTGAGTAGAAAAGATCTAGTCAACCAACTTCTGAGGAAAACTCATGAGCAACTTCAAACAGAGAATGTATAATATTCACACTGATAGATATTATAAAGTTAGGTAAGTAATATAATTTGCAATTTATTTTCAGATAAATGAACAATATACCATGATTTCCCTTTCTGTCATGTGCTCATGACACAGACGTGCTCATCCATCTCAGCAGTGACCCACAGAGCACTTGCTGAATGACACTTCCCACTTCTGTGAATTGAAAACAGTAGTTCCCAATCCTGATTTTGTATCGCTGATGTTTACAGTACCAAGTAAAAATACACATTCCCCATTTGAACCTGGCACGCTTGCCCATCTGTGCTAAAATTTTTCCTTATTAAATTAAAAGCCACACATGTGTGAAACTGTATTAACACATATCAAAACATTCAGTAAACATCACTCTTGTGCAGTGATAAGGAACGGGGGCTTCCTTTCAGTTCTATAGAACCAAATCCACTGCTGTGAATAAACTGCACCTATAAACCATGTCTAAGTATTCAAATAGATTCACAAACATTCCTTAGACCTTCTTGCCTGTGTAGCAAATGCTTCTTTGAGCCAACTTTTTTTTTTTCTTTTTCTTTTTTTCTTCATTTTTGCAAGCTTGGGAATTGAATGCAGAGTCTCACACATGCTATATAAATATTCTACCACTAAGCTGCATTCCTAGCTCTGCTAACCTTCTTTTGAATGTGAGCCCTGAAGACACTTATGTTCCTAGTGGTAAATGTTCTTTTAAAAACTAAAAATGAGGGCTGGAGAGATGGCGTAGCAGTTAAGACACTTGCCTGAGAAGTCTAAGGACCCAGGTTCAATTCCCCAGTACCTACATAAGCCACAGTGCACAAGGTGGCTAATGCATCAAAGTGCCACCCCCAATATGACTTTGTAAATGACCACATCCCATGACAAAAATAGTGCACTGTGATATTTTTAAGGGAAATAACTGCAACTTCAGAAAGTTAAAACTGAAATTGTTTCTTTAAATAATACACAAGAGCCAAGACTAGATGTGAATAAGCCCGACAGCCATTCCACTTCCTATATTCATGGCAGGCGATACTACCATTTTGACAGCATGACTGGTGAAATGTTGGTGAGTTAGCAACATTTGTAAAGATATCATAAGGAAAAATAATATTGGTAGGAAAACTTAGAGATTCAGACTTAAGTACCAATGCAGACAAGTTTCCTTAGAGCCAGCCAGTCTATTACAAAAGGAAATACAGTGTTTTCTTGGAGAAGCCAGTCAGCTCCCATGCCTTCATTTTTGCATAAGAGAAGAGGAGAAATCCGGGTGGTCTGAGTATGTTTGCACCCACTTCAGCATAGAGAAGAAGAAACCAGGTCACTCTCATGTGTCCAGGGAATAGCTATTAGAACAACCCTTAGTTGGAATCCTATTTACTGTTCTCTTGGTATAGCACCCTCCTGGGGCTTTCGTAAGAGCCTTTACTTGAGTCTGGGACCCTGCAGAAAAAAAAGAGTGGGTAATCACACAAACTTAGATAAAGATAGTATGTTTTCAGAGAGTTGGTAACCAACAGAACTCCAATTTAGGGACCAAAGGATTAAAGGTGACTACAGAATTTATAAGATCCTAAATGCTGAAATTTCACATATTTGTTTGTAATTTATAATCATTAGTCCAACTGGTCTAGTGATATGGGGCTTTTATATGCATACATGATTATATAATTGCATAAGTATCAAATATGTGATATTGTATGTAGCATTATCTATACGTACTTGAGAACTTCAATTTTCTTCTCCATTTTCCAAGGTTTGCACTTGACAGTAGCAATCATCTGTCTCTTCTCATCTAGCTCTGCCTTCAATCTTTCTAACTCCTCTTCATCAATTTCTTCTTCTTCTTCCCTTTAAAAGAAACCAGAACATAAGTTTGACTTCCAAACTTAAGAAAGGCCATTATCAGGGCTGGAAAGATGGCTTTGTGTTAAGGTACTTGCCTGTAAAGCCTAAGGACTTAGGTTCAATTCCCCAGAACCTATATAAGCCATATGCTCATGATGGTGCATGCACTTGGAGTTCATTTACAATGGCTATAGGCCCTGGAAAGAATATAGACTTCTCAAAATATTTTCTTCACATCTCTGTTCCCTTGTACACCTTTCCTCCTTAATTGTTTCATTTAAAATCCTTATTTTTCAATAAGAAAAATAAAGGTGCAAATGTCTATGAAGTGCCCTTCAATTATTGTAATTAGCCCTGTCTCAAAAGGAAAAATGAAAAATTGAAATAAGAAAATTATATTTCTCAAAGGCAACCTAATCTGTTAATAAAACTCAAAACTTCAATTGATAAAACTCAACTTGAAATATTTTTGGTGGAAGCAAATCCTTTGAAGACACCTTCAAAGGAATTTAGTTCCTCACTGAGCAACTGAAACGTATCTTCTCTGTGTTCCCATTACCGAAATAGAACTCAAAGAATACAAAGTCTAGAGTTGAGCAGAATGAGTTTAAATGGAGCAAGGTGATCTTATGTTGTAGAAATCGGTGTTCTGACAAGAGATTGTTTCAGTCACTAGGCCACTGTCTCCATTTCCAACACTCCCTGTTATTCTTAGTGATTTTTGTATTCAGAACGGGACTCTGAGTTGCATTTTGCTTTGTGAGTTGACTCAATTCCATACTCAGCCTGCAGGAATTACTAAGAACGAACTTGCTTTTTCTACGGCTTCCTGTTAGCATCCTGACTACTTCCTGTTTGCCTCCTGGGCTGACACTTCTTCCTTAGTCACAGGAGTTGAAGGGCCTTCTGGCAGCTGAGGGCATCTGGTCTGCCAGTGCTCACAGTACTAGCAGTTCCAGCTTCATCATCTCGCCAGCAGGAGCCAGCGCCCCTGAGCACTGCAGAGCTTCATAGCCCTGGGCTGTTCCTCTACCCTTCCAAGTTTCATTTCAATCCTTTCCAGCTCTCAGGTGGCAATTGCTTTCTATTGCTGTTACCATCATACTTCAGCTGTCTGTTTTAATGCTTTATTTATGACTCTTAATGCCTCTCTGTTTGATTCTCTCTGATCAGCTACTGAAGTCCCACCCTGCACTAACCCCAGACTAAAAAAAGAAGAAGTAAACTACTCATTGTCATTGAAAACACATTGTTGTTCACCAAACTCATTACTGGACACGATAGGAATAGAGGAAAAGCTATTTTTTTTAGTGATTAATCATAATATAAGAGGAATGTCTGTAAATGATTACATACCATCCTAGAAAATGAATTGGCGATCTCCTTTCTTTGATACTAATCCAGTTTCTAATCAAGCCTTGATTACTGGAGCAAAAACTCATAGCAGAACTCTAAAATAACACTTTATATTGATAGTTTGTATTTTGAACAATTTAACTATTTTGGCCAAAATAGTAATCTTGGTTTAAGAGAACTGATAAATACTGTCTTCTAAGATATATTCCTGTTTGCCTATTTTTTATTTGCTATTTATTATATAAATCATATGATATTGTATAACTATAGCATAAAATTATTGAGAATTATTTTCTATTAAGTCTATATTCATAGCCATTTGGGGTTTTTTTGTTTAGTTTTTTTTTTTTTTTTGTTTGTTTTTTTTTGTTTTGTTTTTTGGTTCTTGGAGGTAGAGTCTCACTCTAGCTCAGGTTCAAGGGTGGCCTTGAACTCTTAGTGATCCTCCTACCTCTGCCTTCCAAGTGTTGGGATTAAAGGCGTGTGCCACCACACCTGGCTTAGCTCATAGTTTATTTGTTTACTTCTTTATGAATGACAGACAGAGATAAAGAGGCAAAGAGAGAGAGAGAATGAGTGCACCAGGGCTTCCAGCCACTGCAAACAAACTCCAGATAAATGTGCCACCTTGTGCATCTGGCTTACATGGGTACTGGGGAATCAAGCCTTGAACCCAGGTCCTTAGGCTTCACAAGCAAGCACTTAACCACTAAGCCATCTCTCCAGCCATTGTTTTCTGTTTTAATTTGCCAATAGAATAACATATAGGTTGGTGTTTTTTAGAAAGGTGAAACATGTTTTGATAAAATAATTGAAATAATTTCTCTGTAAATATGTACATAAGCATAAATTTTATACATGTCCATCTGCTAAAAAAAAAAACAACTCAAAAATAGATACCAAGAAACTGTCAGGAAAATGGAGTAAATTAGAAATTTTAAAAAAGCTTTAAGATTTAGAATTTAATTACTTGATATTTTAAGTCATTAAGTGGCCCACCCTTCCAAAATAATTCATATTTGCATGTAAGTGCTATGATGCATTACATTGCCCATCTCCTACCATGAGTCATAGTAGAATCATGTAATGTAGCATCATAAAGAATAAAACAATAAAACAAGTGTGGTGGGCCAGACCTGTAATCCCAGCAATTGGGAGGCTGAGGCAGGATGATCAGGAGCTCAAAGTCAACCTTGGCTCCAAAGCACGTTCAATGCCAGCCTAGATTAAATGAGACCCTATCTCACAAACCCAAAAATAAAAAACTTAAAAACCAATAAGCTAATCAATGGTAAATGTATCATGTTATTAAACCATTTATTTGCATGCCTATTTTTCAGAAACCATTTAATAGAGTTCTTTCTAACACTTAACTATGCATTTTCTCTGTTCAGCCTACACAGATTCTATGATTCCTTTAAGAATCATAGGAACTCCTCAGAAAACCCTTGTCTGATTATCCCCAGGAGAATTGTATTTTACATGTTAGCCTGCAAACCACTTTGGACTTCTTCTCTAGTACATCCATGCTTTCGTAGTTCGTAGGAATCGATGTGTAAGTGACCCCTTCTTACAACATTGGGAATCTGTGGTACTGGATGAATATTTACTGAATAAACGTGTACTAGTTTGAATGTATGTCCTCCAAAAGACTCTGATTTGTTTTTAAGCTTGTCTCCAAATGCCTGGCTGGACGATGTATCACTGGGAGCTGAATCTGATTTCTGGCCTGAAAGTATGTAGTGCTTGAGCTCTGCCTGGAGTTCCCTGCTGACTACTGTCCATTGCTTGGTGGTGGTTGTCTCTCTGCTTGGATCTCTGAAAGGGAGCCAGCTTCTCCTGTAATTATGGAACTTCCACTGGATCTGTAAGCCTGCCAGAAATCCCATTCCTATCATAAATTGTGTCTGGTTTGAAAGTTCATCCCAGCAACATGAAGTAGACTACAGCAAAATGTTTACATATAGAACATGTTTCCTGAATGGCCTTGGGTTATTCTCCTGAATCCAGTGCTTGAATCAAAGTACACTAAAATATAGCAGTGCTCTGTAAGATTACTATGATATGGGTAGATGTGCATTCTGGCACTAATTGACCCTGACTGGTATATTTTTAAAGCCTTTGTTGTTAATTGTTGATTGCTTCCAGGAGGATCTTGCTATGTTCTGGGGGGTGTAGTGGTTGACAGATAAGTCACCTTCAAATAGGCAAGTAATTAAAATACTACTCTGAGTAGCAGAACAGGGAAACTGCTTTTCTGGGGAACACTCAAAGAAAGAGCTAATCATATTGAAAGATATTGCATACAAACATTTCATTTTCCAAAATGGAGGGCTACTCTGAACCAGAAAGACTTTGTATCTTAAGCATGATTGAACAACAGTTATGAGGAGAAAGAAAGCAAAACATGCTGAATTCTTACTACTATGAATATTTTACTTACTCATTTAAAAGTGGGTCAGGAAAAGCCCATAATATTAGTAGAAGTACTTTACAATGGTCTGACAAGGCAGTATTTTTTTTAACTATCACCAAAGATAGTATCATGACCTTAGATCTACTTGGCTTCAAATGTTTTGTCAGGGCATGGAAAATTCCCTGAATTGATTAACCTAAATAAATGCACCCGCATTTTCTTCCAAATATATTTTTAAATATTTTCTTTTTTTAATTTAATTTATTTTTGGAGAGAGACACAGAGAGAGACAGACAGAGAGGGAGCGGAAGACAGATAGAGATGGGCACGCCAGCAGTCTCTCAGCTGCTGTGAACGAAATCCAGATGTGTGCGCCCCCTTGTGGTCAAGTGCGGCATTGCGCCCTTGCATCACTTTGCATCTGGCTAAACGTGGGACCTGGAGATTGGAACCGGATTCTTAGGCTTAGGAGGCAGGCGCCTTAACTGCCAAGCCATCTCTCCAGCCCTAAATATTTTCTTTTTTAATAAAAGATTATCATCTTCAAAATAAATGATAGAAAATAGAACCTAAAAATTGATCAGATCCCTCAATCCCCATAAAAAGAAATTACTGAAGTATTTAGAACAGATTTACCAATTGTGGCTACTGTTGGGCCCTGCCCGGTGTGAAGTCTAGTGATTAGCCCAGCCAGTTTTGGCCTACTCCTGGTGAGGCCTAGTCAAGCTTCCAGAGCCTGAGTAGAGTTTCGTGACCTGCCCTTGAAGTGACTCAGCACCTAAGCTGAAACTGCCTCCACGCAGCTGCTGCTGACGTGATGAAATACTATTGGCCCTTATACCTTTCTCTCATCCCCTCTTCCCGCTCCCTTCCTCAAAATATATAAATGCCTCCCATGACAATAAACGGAGAGATTTTTTTGCCTTAGACGTTCTCCGCGACTCAATGTGGTTTTTCTCCCCGCCTTCTTGCTCAGCCTCAAGAGAAGCGGCTGGCCCGGTTCTCTCTCTCTTCCGCTCTACCTGCCGGTGGTGGAGGGAAAAAACCCCGACAGCTACAAGAATATCATGGGAAACATGTGTAGTGGTGTACACCTTTAATTTCAGCACTCAAGAGGCATAGTTGAAGGCCACCCTGATACTATATAGTGCATTCCAGGTCAGCCTGGGCTACAGCAAGACCTTACCTTGAAAAACCATAAATATAAATAAATGAATGAAAAGAATATCATTGGAATAATCTATAGAAAAAAGTTTGGATAAGCGGACTTGGGAAATAGGGAGTACTGCAAAGGAGTGTGTAGGTTTCTCAGGATAACTAAGATGAGATACCGTCATAAGAACATCTGACCAACTTGGCCCTATTTCCTAGAGACTGAGCATTTTAAATGAAGACCCTAAGTGGGCCAGGCAAGCAGAAGAATTCCTGCCCAACTTATCCTTCCAGAAGAATTTTTCTCAGGCATAACTACAAAAGAATAGCAAGTTCTGGAATACAGTTTATGATATATGTATATCTTCTCAATGAAATATTGAGCTTTGCTCAATAAGTTTTGCTAATTAAGATATAGTCTTATATAAGAACTGAACTATATTGTATTGGGCTTGAAATTGGATTACATTTATTTTTGTAAGAAGCAGAGCTGACTGAAAAGAAAATACATATAAAATATCAGAGTTAAAATTTTAAGTTTTGGATGCTTCAACTCTGTTCCATATCCTTTTGTTGCTTTTTATTAATAACCCTTCAAATCTGTAAAAACTATTCATAACTCTTGGATGAAATTTGGCCTCAGCTTGCCACCACTTTTCTGCGTGCTTAAGTGATTTGGTCTCACTCTTCAGTTTTCTACTTATCTTAGATTACAGTGTATACAATTGATGGAGTAATTTTCAAATATTTAAACTATCCATAATATTTTAATGACCTATAACAATGTAAGTTTTTCATAGAGGAATTTCTCATAGTCTGTTATAAGTATATATTCATTTTAAAATTATATTTTAATTATCAAAATACATTTACATAAGAGTAATAAAATGGAACCATCAGATTTAACCTGTTTTACTACAAATAATGTTAATTACTGATCATGAGAACAGCAGACACCTGTAGCGAGCAGTCCCCTTTCAATGCCACTGGCTGTGAATGAGGAATGCTTTCACTCATGCACATATCAGGACTAACTTACGCTCCTCTCCTCAACCTCCTTCTCCTTTCTTTCTCTCTTGCCTTCCTTGTTTCCTCATCCTCTGGCTCAGGTTCTGGGTCATCCTCGTTGATGACATCTCTGGTCCGCTTTCTCTTTGGTCTCAAGCTCTCTCTTCTAGGAAGTTTATCTTCTTCTTCACCTAAACACAGTTGATCATTCAGTAACATCAGAAAGTATTCTTTCCCCCCCCCTCTCTCTCTCTCACACACACACACACAAAGACACACAAATCAAGATTATTCTTAGGTTTCAATCACTAGCAGCACACATCTGAGACCACATTCATGAATTCTTCATAGCACAATGAATACCGTGTGTGTGTGTGTGTGTGTGTGTGTGTGTGTGTGTGTGTGTGTGTGTGTGTGCAGTGTGTGTACCACTTAAATATACCTAGATTTTAATTTGCTCTGTGTTCCATCTTCTCAAATATGCATATGTAGCTATCCAAATTTTATTAATCATTATAGCTTCAATCTCCATTTATTTGAATAACTTGATGACTTGGTTCTTAGCAACATACCATGACTGCTAAAACAATTCAAATCAAGTCCAGTTTTTGAGGTTACCAATCTAATATGTAAGGGAGGATTATCAACCATATGTAGTTGTTACTACCTCTATCTTAGAACAGAGAACAGGAATCATAAGGAAGTACTACAAGCCAAATCCATTTTAGAAAAATTCACTCAATCCTTGAAAGTCTTACAAATTCAAAGTACTTGTCTTTACTTGAATTTTTTTTTAATGTATTGGGGAGTTCTGACTATGTTGCTTCAAATTCCTGGGTTCAATTAATTACTCGCCTTGGCTTCCCAAAGAGATGTGCAGTAGGTAGATCTTATCACACTCAATTCATTACCATTCTTGACTCCAAGTAAATCTTCTCTAATCTATGCATTGTCCCTTCCTTTATAAAGTTTGTTAGCTTATATATATATATTATAATATAATATATAGTATATATATATATATTACTTGATTTACTTGTAATTCCACAAATAATTACAGGAGGATTAGCACCAATCTTCTGAAACACATCAAAATTGAAGAAGAGGGAAGACTTCCAAACTTGTCATGTGAGATTCTGGTGACTACTGCAAATATTTATAATATAGTGAACAGTGAAAAACTAAAAGTTTTTCCATTAAGATCAGGAACAACTGAAAAGTGCCAAATCTTTCAACATAGCACTGAAAGTCCTAACCACAACAATTAGGTGGCAAAAGAGAGAGAGAAAAAAAAATCCAAATTGGAAAGTAAAAATAAAATATCAGTTTGCAAAGATAGCATGATCTTATATGTAAAAAACCCTGAGTATGCCACAAAAATCTGTTAGAATAAATAAACTGATTCAATAAAACTGCAGAATTTAAACAATCATTATATAAAAAATAGTTGGATTTCTGTACACTAACCATTAATAATATTAAAAAGAAGTTCATAAAGCAATTCCATTCAGAAGAACATAAAAAAGAAAAAAGTGCTTAGGAATAAACTTGATCAAGAAAGTGAAACACTTGTGCATCAAAAACTATACAATGCTGGTGAAATAAATTAAAAATGACAAATAAATGGAAAGACATACCATATCCATGGACTGAAAGATTTAATATTATAAAAATACCCATCACACTTCAATATTCAATGCAATCTCAATCAAAATCTCAATGACTTTGTTACCAAAATAGAAAATTATCCTAAAAAATTTCATATAAAAACCAAAAAAATGATTCCAAATAGCCAAAAACTTCTTGATTAAAATAGAAAAACTGCCTTATTTTGATAATAATAAATATGCAGTAATAAAACGGGGAGTTACTGGCAAAGTAATAAATGTAAACCAATAGAAGGAATAGAGAGCCTCAAAATACACATGTATCCACAGTCAACAATGTGCAATACTTCCAAGAATGCACAAATCACACAAGTAAAACTAGAGAGATACACTTAAAAAATTAAAGTAAATATCACTTCCATTTACAATTACACTACATACAACTATGACTTCAAATTGTATTAAAAACTTGAATGTAAAACATGAAGCTACAGAATTCTTAACATACATGGTGGGAAGACTTCATTAAATTCATTTTTAGTAAATGGGACTGTTCAGCAGCTTTGTAGGACAGGAGCCCTTAAGGGCAAACTCCTATGTAAATGCTGCTTCAGTGTCTCCTTTGCTGTGATTTCAGCTAAAACGCCTTTAGTCCCAGCACTCACTCAGTAGGACGAAGTAGATGGATCATCATGAGTTTGAGGCCAGCCTTTGGCTACAGAGTGAGTTACAGGTCAGCCTGGGCTAGAATGAGACCCTGCCTCAGAAACAAACAAATAAAATAAAACTTTTCGGGGGGGGGTAAGTACACTGAGAAGAATTTGCCTGCCATCTTTATGTTGCAACCTCAGTGTCCGAAAGTATTTTGATCTGTCATTTAAACCTTTGAACACATGCTCCATGACCCCCAGCAAAGCATGCCCAGGAGTGTGTCCACCACCATTCTTCCACTATAACCTTAAATTGAGTGTGTGCACACCCTAATATGTAGCATCTATACCTGAATTTATGTGGGAGAGGTATGAAAGTAGAAAGCAGAACATGAGAGGGATGAAGCAATTTTAAGTAAAGACTGATGAGAGATATAACAGAGAGAGTGTTGGAGTATGGGGCTATTTGTGGGAAGGAAAAGACATATTAAGAAAAGGACAGAGGGGACAGAGTAGGACAGTAGGAGAAGGAGATGAATAAGAACATGGCATGTACTTATGGAAACACCATAATGAGACTCATTACTTTGTATGCTAAATTAAAAAAATTTAAGGGGTTGGATAGATGGCTCAGTGATTCAGGCACTTGTCTGCAAAGCCAAAGGACCCTTGTCTAGTTCCCCAGTACCCACATAAAGCCAGATGCATAAGGTGGCACATACATATGGAGTTTGTTCATCACAGTGGCTAATAACCCTGGCATGCCTGTTCTCTCTCTATATCTATCTTTTTCTATCTGTCTCTCTCTCTCTCAAATATATAAAATACATTTTTAAAAAAAATTTTAAAAACATAAATCTGAAAACAAGAATTTTAATATATGCTAAAAAAGATCTTTAAAAAATTTAGATGTAATTTTAGATGTAGAAGGAGTGAGAGGAGAAATCCAGAAATAAATTTGCTTGAATTCATTAATTTAAAAAAATCCTATTCCATTAAACTTGCATGGTCTTTCTATGAATGAAATATATGGTAAAAATTGCCTGGTACTGTTTAGAAACAAAAGTCAATTTTCGATTACCAATGTTTGGATTCTAAGCAGTGAATGTTTAAGGTGGCCTACTAAATGCTACCTTTGAAATGAACTTGACTTTTACACACCATGGCACCAGAATGTGTGTGAGGCACTGGGCTGTTTTCCTTTAGTAGCACCTAAGTCAGGACTTCAGGGGACCTTGGGAGCAATTGCTGGCTGCTACACTGTCCTCCAGCTATCACACTACTGTCCCAGCATTCTTATAAGTGAATTCTCCCTTAGATGCATTCTTTAATCTTTTTTTTGTAAAATCAAACTCTTACTTACATAATGGTCCTCATTATGTTTCACCTCATGAATCACCTAGATACTTAAGCTGAGCCTATACCAAGTAAAAACAGCAAAGAAATTCAGACAAAACCTGCAGATTTGGTCCCCATGGCATGCTCTTTCATTCTAATTGGCCCACATGGTCAGCTTAATGGTCCTGGTATGTGATTCACCTTGGCAATATGGAAAAAGGTGATTTTATTGTTCAATGCAGGCCAAGCTCTTTTGTCATATAGATTCAGTCAGCCAGAGGATGTCCCAGAGAAATAGTGTGTGTGTGTGTGTGTGTGTGTGTGTGTGTGTGTGTGTGTGTGTAAAAGAACCTAGAGTGAAGATTGTTATATCTTCTGGATTTGATCATTTCAGTGAAACAGCAAAAACTACACTATGGCTCCTGCTTGTATGTGTTGGTTCAAGCTGCTAAATGACAGGATTCATCCATCTCCTGAGCTCACTGCTCATAGGAGACAGAAATTGGCTAGGCAGATAGGTTAATAGAACCGTAAAGTGAATGTTATTTTTTCCCCTGATGTCTAAGCTTATAGAAACCTGGGTGTCACACCCTCCAGGAAAGATTTATAGATTAAGTTTGTATCCTTCCTAGTTGATGGAAATTCTGATCCTTATTTAAGATTACTGGAAAAACTGTGAAATTTGGTCTTTGTCAGTAGTAACCTGTGGTAACCTCACATAGCCATTCCCCCCACCCTCCCCCCAAAAACCCAGATCAGAGTCTCAAGGTGGGCTTCTCAAACCTTCTGTTGCCTCCCTGAGTAAGAGCTCCACCTTGCCTCCTTCTCTTCTGTTCTTGGCTTAAGCCCCCTTCCCGTTCTCTTTATCCTCCTACAGTTTTAAGCCATAATATAATCTCTCTGATCCTTATCTTCTGGTTAATTTCATTCTTTGAATTCATAGGACAAGGATCTGGGAACACCAAATTTTCAGTGCATTGGTGTATAAGAAAGCTACAATTCCAGTTTCACTGCTACCAATAAGAAACAGTTCCTACATGGCTGATCCCTTACTTGAGCTTTCCTCGGTGTCATCTTCTTTTTCTTCTACTTGAATTTGTACTGTTGAAGAAAGGAAAAGTTACAAAAATTATTTAAATGGCTTACAATGGTTAGTAAGTGGTTTTAACTTTTAGTACTTTCATCATAAGATGTTTTGTGCATTAATAAAAATATTTTTTCAATAAACTTGACAAAGCAGATATTATTTTTAAAGATATCCACTTAAGGCATTTCACATGATGCTATGTGAAGATTTCTATATTCAATTATCATCAGAGATGAGTAAAATACACCACGATAATCCTATAGCAGACAGCTTCAGGTTCACTGAGATGAACTTCCAGACCAGGCACAGTTGTGGAGGAAGAGATATTTATTGAAGCTTACAGATCCAGGGAAGTTTCATAATGGCAGAAGAAGTTGGCCTGCTCTCACAGGACGAAACACAGAGAAAGAAAAGCCATAAGCCAAAAGCCACATAGCACAACACACCTCAGGAACTCCAGCTAGGCACACATTGCATATCTTTAGATTGAAATCTCAAACCCACCACCACACCTTAAGATCCACCCAGTGACACAGCCTCCTGCCAGGTGGCTGCAGATGTAAACTACAAACCAATAAAACACTGAATATATTGGGGGACATCTATTCAAACTACCACATTCCACCCCTGTCCTCCATAGATTTTAAATCATCACACATTGTAAATTGTATTCAGTCCAGTTTCAAAGGTCCCCATGATCTTGACCAACGTAAGATAGTAAGTCCTGTAAAATCAAAAGTCAAATACTTTTAACACTAAAAAGCACAGAGTAAATATTTTCAACTGGTATAAGGCATAGCAACATAGAACAATGCAAACTCAACCACCATCAAGAAGTCATTAAACTTCTGCAGTTCAAGTTCAATATAACCAGAGACTGACAGTCTCCAGGTTTTCCAGTTCTGCTTCTCCAGCTGGGCAGAGTAGCCAGGGAAAACTTCCATCCCAGGCCAACACTGCACTCCATGGTATCACTTGCACAGCCCTGGTATATTCAAAACATCTTCAGGTCTCCATGCAAAACACAGTCCATCTTCCAAAGACTCTTCCACCTATCAGGGCATCATGCCCTGCCTCATGCTGCATCTCAGCAGTGGCTCCTAGAACCATGTGCAATTCATGACCATTCCATGCATTTTTCATGCTTCCAAAACTAATACCAGGTGTGCAGGACACAGCCATATTCTTAATTCTGGGACAAAATAAGTCATAACCTTGAAAAGCAGGTTCTTTCTCCATTCAACTCCTTCCCAAAAGAGTTTGCATTTCTAACAGTCTTTCCTCAGGTATCTTTTCCATGGTTTTAATGTAAAGCAGTTGGACCAGCTTCCTTAAGACTACTAATGTGTTTGACAATAGCAGCTTCAGTAACCTAAAACCAGTCTCAGTGCCTCTAATTTTAACTTGCTTGAGGTTTTCCAACTTAAAATCTTAAATCTCTCAGTCCAATATCTTTAGCCAAGCACATAAGTCCATTACAAATTTAACCTTGATCAAACTCTTGGGGCCTGGGAAGCAGGATGCAGCCATCCCTTATGCCAGTAGCCCAGTTCCAACAAAGTCCTCTTCAGCCTTTCCTTCTCCTTAGAAAGCTCATAAGCCGAGCCTTGAAGTTCAATACTGTCTGCACTTAGAATTTTCAAACTCTCATCATAATAGTCCATAAATCTTGGCTTACCACTCCACAAGGTGTCTTCACTTGCAAGCACCAAGTCCATGCCCATTCCTCCAAAACAAAGGTTCGAAAAGACCAAAATCCACATGGTCAGGTTCATCTCACCCCACATTCTGTTACCAACTTCTGTAGCAGACACCTTCAGTTTCACTGAGAAGAACTTCCAGACCAGGCACAGTTATGGAGGAAGGGATATTTATTGAAGCTTACAGATCCAGGGAACTTTCATAATGGCAGAAGAAGCTGGCCTGCTTTCACAGGCCCAAACACAGAGAGAAAAGCCACAAGCCAAAAGCCACATTGCACAGCACACCTCAGGAATTCCAGCTAGGCACACTTTGCATATCTTTAGATTGAAATCTCAAACTCACTACCACACCTTAAGATCCACCCAGTGATACTGCCTCCAACTAGCTGACTGCAGATGCAAACTACAAACTGTTCAAACTACCAAAAACCTCAATTCAAACTAACTTCAATGTAATAATTCAGTATTACAATAGCTATATTGGGGTTTGTTGGGTCATTTCATTTTATGAAAAATTAAATTGTTGGTAAAACTTTAGCCACATACTTCCAGATAATTATTATAATTAAATTAGTTGCTTAAAATGGCAAATAATTCATTCCAACTGAAAGGACAAAACTGATGCCATGATAGGCTTCAATAAGACACCACTGTAGCCTAAATTTCAATTTCCTGGAGGGACAAGCAAGATTCCTGGGAAACCTGAAACAAAGGGCCATTTGTTTGACCAGAAAAAGGCTGAGTCAGTTCCTGTAAAGTCACCAGACTTGCCCCTTTTGCCCCAACCAATCAAAAGGTATACAAATGTAACTGCCACTTGCTTAGCCAATCATGTTAGGAGATTACCTCAACTGCTTAGACTTCCTCTAGACTCAGCTGCCAAAACCCTAAGACCAATCAAAAAAAAAAAAAAAAAAAAAAAACACAAGTACAGTTACTGTTCAAATTAGCCAATCATGTTAAAAGACTAAAACCCTGCTAAAATTCTTTTAGCTGTGCTTAAAAGAAGCCTGCACACTCCTCCTGGGGTCACCATTTTGTATGGATGGTTGACCCCCACATGCTGGTTGATTCTACAGAATAAACTTTCCTTGTTTTTACATACTATTCGACTCTGGGGTCTGTCTTCAGTGATTCTTGGACCCTAACACAACCAGTTTTATCAAGCATCAACAATCCTGCATAAAAATGCTTAAAGTCTGATCTTTCCTTTGCATTTTTTCCACAGTAAAACCTGTGCAGCCTGGATGTTCCAGTCCATAACTCAGCTTGACATTGTGAAAACAGCTGATTTTATAGCTCAATTTGGGACAGGACTTTTGTTTATTCCTTACCCCATAATCATGTAGCATTTTCATTTTTATAAGTGAATGTGTTACCAAATTTTAGTGGTATAGTAATAGAAGGAAAGCATTTTATGTTATAGATTTTTTTCATAATGATGTACATAAAGTTTATCTTGTGTTCATTAATCACCTCCCCAGAGACAGAAGTATATAACCTGCCTTATAAAAACTGAGTATCCTAACCTCAAAAATCATAGTCAGATAACTTGTTATAGTAATTTTATCTTTCATTTAAGATGAAAGAGCCTAAATCCAAAAGAGAAATGATGGTAACCAATATTGCTGTGAATAGATACAAGAACTTCTGGTTTCATTTCTGCTTTTGTGCTATCATCAAAGGTTCTTCAGAAATTGACAGATTGAGCAAAAAGGGAGCACACACCAACAATGTAAATTCCATTCACAAGGCATACTATTGTAGAGGCACTTTTTTGCTTTTAAACACTATCTGATAATTTTTTTTTTTAGGATTTTGGGCTGGAGAGATGACTCAGCAGTTAAGGTGTTTGCTCATAAAGCCTAACATGAGCTCAATTCCCTAGTACCTACATAAAAGCCAGATGCATAAAGTGGAACATGTGTCTGGAGTTCATTTGCAGTGGCTACAGTTCCTGGTGTGCTCCCCCCACCCTCTCTTTCCTGGACATAGTGACAAATGCCTTTAATGCCACACTTTGGGAGGCTAATGTAGGAGGATCACTGTAAGTATGAGGCCAGCCTGAGACTACATAGTGAATTCCAGGCCAGCCTGGGCTACAGCAAGACTCTATCTCAACAAACAAAAACAAAGAAGTTTAGGATATGCAAAATGTTATCAAGCATCAGCCTTGAGATATAAAAATAAATGTTCTTTGATTCAGAATGGACATACACCTTCTATTGCAAGTTGTAACTAGATCAGCATATGTTTAATATCACAACTGAGAGTTTGTATTAATGAAGGCAGACACTTCTGAGAAGTTGGGCTATACTCTACAATAGGTCATGGTTCCTGGCTTACAACTTGTGCCACGCCCATGCCTCTTCAGTCAAAGAATTCCCTAGAAAGGCATTTTAATGATGCAAGACTGCAGGCCCTATCAGTATGAAGAGTACGCGAACAGCCAAGGGCCGACAGCAAATGCTGACCCGTGGCCTATTCTGCAACTTAGCCAAGGCATGTATTTTAAAACATGAACAATATATGCTGATTTAACTGACTGATTTGCACAGATTTGATTAGTTAAATAAACTAGAAAGTTTATTCCATGATCAAAAATACCAGCAAATCTTTAAGAGAGACCATCTATTAAACAAAACAAGCAAACAAAAAAATATGAGAATAAAACATCTCCTGCAAAAGACATAAGCAATAGGTCAGCTTTTTCTAATGACTGGTATGGTGCTTTGATTCAGGTGTCCCCCATAAACAGGTGTTCTGAATGCAAGGTTCCCAGCTGATGGAGATTTGGGAACTAACACCTCCTGGAGGATGGGCTTATGGGTGTTATAGCCAGTTTCCCCTTGTCAGTGTGGCACACTCTCCTGTTGCTCTTGTCTACCTGATATTGGCCAGGAGGTGATGTCCACCTTCTGCTCATGCCATAGTTTTCCCCTGTCATGATGGAGCTTTGCCTTGAGTCTATAAGCCAAAATAAACTTTTTTTTTTTCCTACAGTCTGCTCTTGGTCGAGTGATTTCTACCAGCAATGTGAACCTGACTTCAACAACTGGTGAAAGCAAAAGCAGAGGGGAATAGACCATGTTCTCTGGATCAGCAGGGACAGTTACAAGTGAACACTGAATGAAGCCTGTACAAGATGAGACATCAATAAAGACTAGAGGAGCTCTGATTCCTAAATGAGGCAATTAAGACTTGCATAAACAGCCAGCATCCCCCCCCACCCCGAGTTGGCTGGCCTCTATGGGATCACCACCTCGTTCTCATTAGGTGCTGTCTTTTCTCTAGAACAAGCATTTCTCTGATCAAGAAACAATTATTTGTTACAGACACTAGAATAATAAGTGTTTGATTCTTGATGCAAACCCTCATCAGCATCCAAAACTAATCAGTAGTGCTGTAATCAGTTTAATACTCTTGAAATCCTCAGAACATGCTGAATTTTACTTGTGCCTGAGATCTAACGCACTGGTCTATGTTTCTTGCAACTCAAAACCAAAGCCATGTTACAGAGACGAGCTAAAAACTCCAAAGCAAAGGAAAAGCTCAGATTATTTTCCTGTCTCACACATTATTTTTTTAAACTCTGTTTTGTGACATTGTCTTTGTGTGTGTGTGTGTGTGTGTGTGTGTGTGTGTATGTACATTTTAGTCATATGTACCTCATATTGCCCTCCCTTATCACCTCTGAGTCACTGTACTTCTTATCACTGACTAATGGCCAGGCTTCAGAAAAGAATGACTCCTTCTACTCTGGCAATCTGTAACTGTGAAAATCTTTAGGATGGACTGTTGGCATGCCCTCTCTTAACAATGTCAACAGCTTATTCCCAATCCTACGACCCCTAATACATTGGCTTCTATGTCTATTGATCTTGTACTTTTAAAATAATCCCTGTCTCCCCGGAGTGAAAAGAAAGGAGAGGGAGATGTGCCTGCATGTTGGCGGCAGCAGTGACCCTGCGTTGCAGAATGCATATTTAAGGGAAGAACATGCAGTAGGAACAGATGAACTCCTAGGCAACTCAGAGCTTCATTTCATGCAAATAAAGCCAGTAAAACCATAAAAGGAAACAACAGCAAAATGTCACATTTCAGAGGCACTGGAGCTGTTCAGAAAAGCACTGCCTTTGTGGGCCTTCTTTAATCTGTAGTGCTGAAAGTCGTTTTTGGTTCTTAGGGTAACAGTAACCAAGTGCCCAGAAGAATTCAATGTTATTTCCTATTCCTCTGACCCACATTTAGCTCTTACAGGAATATTTGTGGTGTCAAACTAATATTTTGGAAAGTGAAAACTCACTTTTTTTTCAAGGTAGGGTTTTGCTCTAGGCCAGGGTGGCCTCGAACTCAAGTGTTGCTCTTACCTCAGCCTCCTGAGTACTGGTATTAAAGGCCTGCACCATCATGCCCGGCTAACTTTTTTTTTAAAATTAGTGCTTGTATACTCACAAAGGCATGCAGAAAAAGAATTCTATGGAATCGTTTCTAAACTCGTAGAAGAAAATACATCTGTTTATAAGGAGTCTTGTTATTTGTTGTGCCAGAATGGGTTTCTAACAATAAATGTGGCATTATGTTTATATATCAGATGCCTATGAGACATCTCAATATGGAATTAAGCAGGCAGTTGAATAAGCCTGGAGTTCATAAGAAAGGTTTGGGCTTGAAATATGGATTTGAAATTAATAACTTGTAGATATTTAAAGCCATACAATCAGGTGAGATCAAGAAAATGAATGCAATCCAGACAGAAGCAGGAGACTTCAAGGTTGAGAAAATATTAAGAGCAGTCAAACAAAGAAATGAATGATCAGTGATGTGGAAGAAAAATAAAACATCGTGGTATGATGCACTGTGAGACAGTGAGGACTGAAAGCTGAGCAGTGGAGTCACCTGGGTAGAGGTCTCGCATGATCTGGCAGGCTTAGCCTCAGGGAAGTGGTATGGGCCAAAGCCTGAACTGGCAGAGCATTCAAAGACAACGGGCATTGAGATATAGGAAACTGTTAGATCTGCTACTTAGAATACTCTCCTGTGCTGACGGGAAAGATCCAGTAAGAATGAGAAACTGATACTAATACACCATGAAATGAACTCTTTTAATATTATATAAATGAGACAAATAAGATTATTAGTAGTTTAATTTTTATTGCTTTTTGTTTGTTCATGGCTATGCTTCTTTAAACTGGTACTTTATTAAAAGCCTGAAGACTTATGTTTACTCAGGACCACTGCATGCCAGGTCAAAAGTAAGGACTTAAAAGATTAAAAATAAAAAGTAGTATAGTTTAGAGAAGGAAGGAGAAAGGGAAAGAAAAAGTAAGGCATAATAAGAAAAGGAGGAGTGTAACAAAGAGAATTCAAAGAGTAGCAGTCTAGTTAGAGTTACAGTAAATAATAAGGAAAAGGATAATGCAAGGCAAAATGTAAACAAAAAGATGCACGTTGTCTTTGCTGCATGTTACATGCCTCTCATATTTATATATACAGTTATTCCTCTGAATCTGAGAAGGAATTTGTCCCAGGACCCCCCCATTGATACCAAAATCTTCAGCTGCTTAAATCCCTTTCTATAAAATGGTGTATTCTTTACATATAATCTATGCATCCTCCCTTGTACTTGAAGGCATCTCTCCATTCCTTGCAGTACCTGATACAATGTGAGTGCTAGAAGTTGCTACATTGTGTTAGCTACAGAAAAATAAGAAAGAGAAGTCTCTGTATATTTTTTCAGAGTAAGTTTGGTTTATGTTTGCTTGAATCCATAAATGCGGAAGCCATAGATCAAGTAGACCAAGTGTATTCACATTTCTATGAACTAAAAATATCAAATGTAGAGTATCAAGTCTGGAGCTAGAGAGATGACTCAGAGGTTAAAGGTACTGGCTACCAAATCTGACAGCCCAAGTTCAATTCCCCAATACCCACAGAAAGCCAGATGTGTAAAGTGGCACATGCATCTGGAATTCCTCTGTGGTGGCAGGAGGTCAAGGCATGCTCTCTCTCTCTCTCTCTCTCTCTCTCTCTCTCTCTCCTCTCTCAAATAAATAAGTACATATTTAAAATAAAATAAAATACCACATCTAAATTCACATACTTAACATGAACATTGATCTAGATTAGGAGCCAAGTAGTGGTTTTATTTATTTATTTTTCAGGTAGTCAGTTAGCGGGGCACAGACCCAAAGGAACATGGAGGCCATCCTGCTTTGGTGGGAGGAGAACTCCAGTCTGATCCATGATGGCCGTGAGCAGCAGCTTCCTGATTCTTCTTCTCTGAACTTTTCCCAGGCTTAGCACCCATGTGCAGGCCCTTCTTTAGCCATTGTTCCTCCTAGGCCCAACAATCGATCAAGATCTTTATATATGTTGAACCTGGCAATGAGTCTCATCCTTTTTGAATACCTCTTTTATGAATGGAGCCAACTCAAGCTTCTACTTGAGATATTTCCCAGTGTCTCCCTTTCCCAGCCTGACTATGGGAGAAAAGAGGGGAGGAGCTCCTCTTGGCTCTGAAGCTAATCTCCCTTAATAAAGCCTTCTCTGTGTCTGAGTTTCTCAGTTCTTTGCTAAACATTAACAAGAACTTGCGACTTGGGAGCCACTGGTTTGGGAATTCTAAGCCCACCCAGAGTCCAGCCTCTCTCCCACATCATTCTGTGTATTGAATCCCATATCAACATTCCATATCTTAAAAAAAAAAAAACATATTAACAAGCAAAACTCTTTCAGCTATTTTTGCTACAAATACTTAGCTCTAATCAGAATTTGAAACCTAGGAACTAGAAAATATGAATTAATAAAGGTACTGTTTCCTTAAGGTGGTGTACTGCAAAGTAAAAGTTCTTTGATCTGTATGGAAGGAGAATTCTGAACCCCTTAACCAAAATATGAAATCCCTTCCTTCAAGGGAAAAGAAAAGATCAGAAAGACTATTAAAAATTAGTTATTTAAAAAAATTCTTTAAACTCTAACATCCTTATGGTAGACACAGAGTAAAGCCATCTAGTATACCCTTAAATCTCCAATTTTGTTTGATAATGGCAATACTGATGGTGATACAGAGTATGATATGGTGTAAATCATTAGTGTGTGTGCTCATTGTGTGTGTGTGTTTGTACTAAGAATAGCATTTAAATTTTCAGTATTTCTTAAAATGAAACAAAACCAGTAAATCAATGTACATTTCAAAATGAATGAAGTTCTCTCTAGAGAAGAATTTCCAAGAGTCTGCTACATGGATGCAAGATGCAGGTATGAAACCATCCTTAGGTGTGATCTCCAGAGAGAAAAGCCAGACTGTTTCCACCCATTTCACACAATACTATTGGTAGATGTGAAGTGGAGAACAAAAACCATTCTCAACATAACTTAAATTGAAATGATGGCTATGAATCTTCTCCCTCTGCAACATTTCTACCCAAGACAATGGTTTTGGAAGAAAATAGGAAAAAGCTAGCTTCTTTTTGACAGTTTCAATTAGAAATTGAGACCCAGAGAGAACCAGGAGATGCCACCTCGTGTTCCAACCCTCCGTGGGATGAATGGCACACTGGGCAGGAATGGAACTTGTGTCTGATCAAGACTCATCTACAAGATTCATCTACAACCAGCTACATGCCTCCTGCTACCTAGGTGGGCTGACTCTGTGCATCCGTTTGACTCAAGTTAACTAATTAGCTCCCCATGAACTAAGAAGATCCCCCTGACATTCAATTTCCACAGTCCTAAATCCTCCACATGATGGGGTAAAGCCTGATAATTTTGAAAGCTATAGAGTGAAGAGAAGAATGATATAATTCTTATGTCAGCAAACTATCTTCATAAACCTGTAAACTATAAGACATTTAAAGCAGTCTAGGGAGTGGTGAAATGTGATCACTACACTTGAATAACATCAAAGAAGATTGGGGAAAAGATTTAATTTGACAGAGCTCATCTAATATTCTCTCTGCATATAGCAGTGTCTACCTTATCTTCTGTAAGACAGATTTCAGAAAGTCATGGGGCATACAAATTCACACTCTAATGAGGGGTTAGCGAACAAACAAACAAACACTCAAAACACTCTAATGGAAATATATAACAAGTTCCCAAAACCTGTTCATAGTTTCAAACGTATAGTGTTGTAAAGATCCTAAATAATAGTTTTGATTTTCTATGGTTTTAAAGTGATAAATTTGTCATTTTCGTAAGAATCAACCTCCCAAAATGGGAGTGACAGGTAAAAATACAACTGCCATAGCAGTAGTTATGCTCCAGTGTTTTCTTTCTAAGTTCTACTCATCTTTTCAGGCCTTGGGACCCCCAGAAGAAGAAAATAGCTGCTGATGTATTTATTATAAACACAATATAACATATTTCAGTTGCCAAATGAATTAAGAAGAAGTGTGGAGGAAAATTTCACTCATTGATTAAAGACAAAAAATGTCTAACTTTTAGGCTGGAGAGATGGCTTAGCGGTTAAGGCACTTGCCTACAAAGCCAAAGGACCCAGGTACAATTCCTCAGGACTTACATAAGCCAGATGCACAAGGTGATACATGTTTCTGGAGTTTGTTTGCAGTGGCTGGAGGCCCTGGCATACCCACTCTCTTTCTTTCTCTCTCTCTCTCTCCCTCTTTCTCTCTGTCAAGTAAATAAATAAAAATATATATTTACAATTTTTTTAATTGTCTAATTCTTTAGAAGAAAAAAAAGGGTAGAAAAAAATCTACTTAGGATAAAGATAACCTTCCTATCCTTTTATTATATACAAGATATTCATATATATATGAAATTCATGCACACATATATGAAGGGGAAGGGGAGGAACATCAATTCTTCTTACACTTTTCCCTCTGCTTTTATTGTACAATAAATTATAATTAAACCCAGGCTGCGTGAAGTCAGTAGCTGGTATGCATCCAAATTCTCCCACTCCAGAGCTGGAGGAGAAACATGAGATGCTGAAGCACAGTTCTTCAAATGCTGAATTACATGCTGGAGTATTTGTGAGGAACTGCAATTAGATATTGCACGACACCACCAGTGTACAGAAACAATAAAAACATCTCTTACTCTATGTGTTTTGGACATTGGCTTTTCTTTTTCCTTTTAAACGACATGTATTCAACAATAAATAGCTATTTATGAAAGCATTTAGAGTTCTTTGTGGTTGCAAAAAAAAAGCAAGTGGTGAGTCTTGCTTTTCTTTTCATTTAGATTATTTAGGGGAGGAAGCAATTTATATTTAAACATGCTGTCATGATATATAATCAAACTGTGTGCTTTCGCATTGCAGTAACCACCATACAGGGCAGCCACTGTAAATAAGTGTGGAGTAATGAAAATACATTCCCTTGTTTGTGTGTGTGTGTGTGTGTGTGTGTGTGTGTGTGTGTGTGTGTCTAAAACCTTTTCTAGTAATACATACTAAAATAACAACCGGATGAAAATAGAAATGTGTGTTATACACCCTCAGCAAGCTATGCTTATAGCCTTGCAATACTTAGAACAAAAAGGAGTCTTTCTGTGCTCAATAGCTTTTCTGCAATATTCCAAGTGCTAAAGAAGAATGGCTGTTATGAATCATGGAAAAGCAACAAAACTGAACAAGCAGACAGCACTAAAGAGTTGTGAGGAGAGTGAGCTCATTGTTCCTGGAGCATAGAGAAGCTGGGTGTGCTATGTACACATCTTCACCCTGCCTTTGTCTAATGCTTTAGTACATATCAGAGATGCTAATTAATTCTCATTAGCATATATTAGCAAATGTTAACCAGCATCTTCTAGAGAACAAAAGGCAAGGAGAGCAGTGAGAGTTAAGGTGGAGCTCCATGGTTAGAGAAGAACTGCAACAGAACCAGGGGGAGTGAGAAAGAGAAGGCATGGGATTTGTGTTTGTGGCTTCCTGGAAGCTGCAGTGCAGGCTCTGTCTCTCCGACATTACTAGCAGCAAGATAAATGATGATGATTTAGATCACTTTCTTCTAAAAAGGAAACAAGGAGGTGGGATCATCCTTTCTTCTTTCTTCTGTTCCATAGTTATTTGTGGGAAAGAATCACACTGTAGGATTTGCTACCTGTCTTTTCATAAAAATGGTCACATCTGTGTCTTTCCACAATGTCAGAATTCATTGAATAACAATAAATTCACAAGCTACATTGGTTTTTTTTAGTATCAATTTGCCTGTTAGACCTGATTTCCCTCAATAGCTGCAAGAAGCAAACACACATTCTTTTATTCCAGTCTTAACTATTGACATTAACATTAATCAGATCCCACATTGCTAAATGTAAAAAGTATTAGTAAATATATTTCCTATATGTAGGTTACTTATGGCTCCAAAAGGATTAAAGATATTGGAGGGTTTTGAGAGCAATGGAAACTTTCTTGGCTTGGGGGTACTTAGCTTAGCGGCTTAGAGTGCCAAACATTCAATAGTCACTAAAACTTTGAGTTTATTGTTTCACAGTCTTGTGGACCAGCGAACACAGACAAAGAAGGAGGGTTTGAGACCAAGTTTATTAGAAAGAAACTGATCAAAGTTCCTCATGAAGGAGAGGGGACTTGAAAAGAGTTGCTGCCCAGCATTTGGGTGTGCAGTGGCAATGAGGAAGGAGAGGAGAAAGCTAGCTTCTTTTAGTCCATTTCAGTTAGAGATTGAGGCCCAGAGAGAACCAGGAGATGACACCCCACATGTCACCTTGCCCTGGCACAAGAAAGGAATTCTTGTCAGGGACGGAAATTATATCTGATCAAGACTGATCTACAGTGCCCCCTGCTGCCCACAGCTTGGCACCCTCCAAATCTACAAACAAATCCAGTCTTCCTCTTGCATAGCAGTCACCTTCTTCCGGTTGCGCTCCCATGCACGCTATCTCTCTCTTTCTCTCTCTCTTTCTCTCTCTCCTCTCTTTGCCTATCTCTCCTTGCTCTGGCCACAGGGATACACATAAGTCTGGCTTTTCCTACCACCCAGCCTGGCTGGGTACAGGGGAGAGCTTAATACTGTTTCTTGGTTTAGGGAAAATTTTCTGTTTGTCTCTACTCTATAGTTTGGTGTAACTTCTCATTTTAATTACATGTATGATTTTCCTCTGGTCTTTGAATTTACCATGTGTGTATTTTCCTTACACTCTAGATCTACCACATGGGTACTTTCTAACTCTAGGCCTGTTCCATGGGTAATTACTCTAAACTCAGGGAAACTATGGGTAAAACACTCTTTACTACTCATTTCTCATCCGGCCATTTTCTCACTTCTATTCTTCTTAAGTTACCACCATTTACGCTTTTAACTTTCTTCCATGGGGAAACTCAGGGTGGATGGTATGAGTGTTCCTTCTAAATTTCCCTACACACACTTCTAAATCTTATCCCCCACCTGTTTATGGCTACTTCAGTCTTTCCTTGAAAGCCTCAGTTTCTCTTAAATGAGTTTTATGAACTACCCTCCGTGTGCTTGTGGCTCTACTCCAGTCTTTTCCTAAAAACTTAATTTTTCTTAAATGTTGAACTATATAGTGTTTTCCATAGCTTGTTTCCTATTTCCCACATGTTTATGACTAGCCTTCTTCTTAGATCCCAATCACCCTTAAATAAAACCCATAATTTATAATTTTTTCTACATAAACTTAACGATACATAATTTATGCTTCTTGAGTTCATCTTAGCAAACTTTGTTAAAAATAGAACAAGACCCCAAATTAGGGTTCATAAATTTGGGGCCCATCTTAAAGCCCCCAAATCCTGAATCAGCTGTTATAAGTTTGGGACAAATTCAAGTAATGACTCATAATGGAAATCGGGCATAAAAGAATCTGGGGTGGGGGATCTGAGTGGTGAAGAAGTGAGGTCAGATGCAAAGGGAGTCCATCCCTACCTCAAAAAAAAAAAAAAAAAAAAACCCAGAAAAAAATAAAGACAAACACCTTGAGAGCTATGTCAGAGCATAGGAAAGAGTCCTCTATAAACTGAAAGTATACTCTCAACAAACACTGAATCTGACAATTGCCTGGACCTTGGTTTCCCAGCCTCTAGATCTGTGAGAGACAAATTTCTTCTGTTTTGGAAGCCACAAAGTCCATAGTATTTCATTGTAGGGACCTGAGCAGACAAAGACAATTATATTTTGCATTTTTTACAAATAACAAATGTTTTGTCTTTAAGAGAACACAGCATACAGGAAGGTAGACGAGATGATGAAACATAGAGCAAAAGGGAACAGAGACCTATACATACCTTCTGAAATTAAAAGAAAAAAACCTAGAGAAAAAGGCTTAGAGAAGAAAAATTCACATAGTCACATTTACACTATTAGGCTGAATACAATGAGAGCTTAAGTAAAATGGGGAAAAATGACATTATTTGTACCACTTAAGAGATTATTGCAAATATAAGACAAAAATGATAGTTATGCATTGCTATGAATATAATCTGAATACCAGGGACAAAATGAGAACATTTTGGGACAAAGATATTGAAATCTTGAAAATGGAAGAACATTGACTGAAATGTAATTGATTTTAGAAAAAGAATAAGAAATTAGCTAACTACAAACTGTATGGTAGGAGTGGGAAATGTTATAAACAAGCATACTAATAAATTGTTTTTCCAACATATACATATATGGTTAATGAAGATACTCAGATCCAATGCAGAAATAGGAAAACTAATTTAGGATATGTATCCAAGATTGCTCTGTGTCTGAAGAGACTGACTTCTGTTAACAATATATATTAAACTCTTTCATTCCATTAAAAACACAGAATACAAAGGCCAAATGATTTGCCAAAGATCATATCATCTATATGTGGTAGAACCAGAATTTCAGTTCTTCTAGTCGACTTCAGCATCCAGGTTGTTTTCAACACATCTTCAGTTGCAGTCAATGCAAAAATTCCAGGGAAAGCTGCAAGTCTCCATTATAAAAATCAATAATGATGAATGCAAGCAATTCACTTCAGGGGTCTGGAACAGACCACATACCTAGATCCACGTGAAAGCTCCAGCTATCGTCTCATTCTCTTATAGGCAAAAGCCAGTGAAAAGGAAATGCCACACTTTATTCAGTAGACTTAGCACCTCTCCTAGGATTTTGTTCAGAGCTTTTATCACAGCAGATGCTCAGCGGACACTTGAGCCAGAAAGAAGGACTTCCGGTGTAAATAACAGGCTATTTCTAGAGTAAATTATGCTGTGAAAAGAAATGGTGCCAATATTTTCCATCAATACTAGTTGTGGGTAGAGTGAAGGACAAGGATTGGTTGTTAATAAGTTAATAAGAGCTATATCTAAAGTTTATTCTACAGATAATCTATCTAATGTCTTTTAGTAAATATATATCCAGATCCACTCTGTGAGGCTCAGTGGCCAATATTAGAGATCATGGACACATTAGTGAATGAGTGTGGTTAACTTTATATATCAACTTGACTGGACTGTACTGTATCTAGATATGTGGTCAGACTTTATTCTGGGCATGTCTAGAAGGTCTCTGAATACAATTAAATTTGACTTGGTAGAGTGAGTAAGTTAGATTCCATTCCCATTGTGAAGTAAATCTCATTTAGTCTACTAGAGTCCTGAACAAAGTAAAGGCTAAACAAGAGAGAATTTGTCCTTCCGACCTGAGTTCTAGGATGAACTAGGATGAGGTCTAGGTGAGCTAGGATTCTGGTCTTCTGTCTTCAGACTCTAACCAGGACTGGCTTTAACAAAGCTCCTGGTTTGCAAGCTCTGGGTTGCAGACCTTGGAACTTCATAGCCTCCATGATTCAACTCTTCATATAAGAGTTCATTCATTTACACACACACATATATATACATATATATATATATATATATATATATATATATATATATATATATATATATATATAAAGTCCTATTTGTGATATGTCATAAATAGATGTTCTATTACTTCTGGTTCTTTACAGAAAGAACCCTGGTTCATGTAGAGAACTTCTGCTTTCAAGATTTCTTTGATGGAATCAGACAAGTACACTGAAAATATAACAAGTTGGCAAATTCCCCCAGAGAAAGACAATCAAAAGACCCAAGAGAGAAAGAATCTGTGGAGAATCAGGTTCAAAGTATTTCCTGGGAGCTGGAGAGATGGCTTAGTAGTTAAGATGCTCACCTACAAAGCCAAGGGACAGAGGTTCCATTCCCCAGTACCCATGTAAAGCCAGATGCACAAGGTGGCATATATGCCTGAAATTCATTTGCAGTGACTAGAGGCCCTGGCATGCCCATATGCCCATTCTCTTTCTCTGTTCCTCCTTCTCTTTCTTTCTTTCTTTCTTTCTTTCTTTCTTTCTTTCTTTCTTTCTTTCTCTCTCTCTCTCTCTCAAAAAATAATTAATTAAAAAAGATACTTCCTTATATTTTGTCAAACAACTTATGAACAAAAGCAAAATATTAATCAATATAAATAAGCACATAACTCACTATACAACTTCCTTTGGGTTGATCCCGATTGAAACTTTGGCCATGAAGAGTAGGACATGACTAGCCTAGTACTGAGGAATATGGAAACAAGGATTGTTTTTTAACCTGGGTCTCCCCTGGCTAACTATAGACTTTGTCCTATAGAACTAGAAAGAAAAGAACAACTCAAAGAGTTCAGGTGGATGTCAGGCTCTAATAGAATGAGCTTGGGTATGGGTGTCAGGCAGTCACCTAAGTTTTGGCCCAGACACAATTTTCTGCTATCATATATTTTATATACCTTCAATTCCCTGTGCTTTAGTGAAAGAAAAGACTTATAATTATTAGATAGGAAAATTGTCATCAGTGAGGGTTAGAGAGGTTTCAGGGAGAGATAAAGACACCAGACTGTAAGACTTCTTCCTGGTATTTCCCTGTTCTTGTTACCTCAAGAAAAAGAATTTGGAGATGAAACAAAATGAAAAATTTGGAGGAAATTCTATGATTTATTTATTTAATTTATTTTGGGCTCATGCCTTTAATCCTAGCACTGAGGATACTTAGGTAGAAGATTCACCATAAGTTCAAGGCCAGCTTGGGCTAGAGAGAACTCTATGTCAGCCTGGGCTACAGTGAGATCCTGCTTCAGAAAACTAACAAAAAAAAAAGTAACAAGTTTCATTACAGAGAGAAAGTATACACTGTGGGAAAACTTTGATGGAAGGGAAGATTATTCATGAGTTAAGTCAGGGATGGGTGTAACAAGGGAATGCCCAGAAATGTTTGGCATGTTGCAGGAATAGGAACTATTCCTCTTTTCTGTCTTTATATGGAGTTTTCACATGTGTTGTGCTATGAGATACATGCTCAGTTCTGCAAAGCTAACGACATGGAGATGTTGGTGTAGTGAAGCAAGGTGCAGGCAAAGTTCTTTCTGTTGGCCCTGCTGATGCAGGCCAGCTTTAGGCAATCTTGTGTGTCACTAAGCAGTTATAGGACATCCTTCTGCACTACATCCCTGCTCTTGTCTCTTTCCTTATGCTGTCCAACCTGTCTCAGGATTTCTGTTTAATTTAAATATGATAATAAATGTGTATAATATCCATGCCTGGCACAGAACAAAGGTGGGAATAGTTTATGTACAAGTTTTTGCTATCTTTCATCTCCACTGTATTTTCCCTTAATTATATAGATTATAAAAGTAGGAAAATTAACATAGTCTTTAGTCTGAGAGACTATTTCACCAAAATATAAAGTTTACAAAAATATTACCCTAAATCCTGTTTCTTGGCATCTCTGCTAAGCAAGCAGCCAAATGCAAACTTATATCACCCTAGCCAATAGTCAGCATTGTCATCCAATGTTTCCCTGTTAGCAATTAGAGAACAAATTACAGCATAGTTTTGGGTTTATCAATACACAAGAGATGAGCAGCCAATGAGCTTCTCAGTGCCACAGAATTCACAAACTAGTTCAGTACAAAGACTGAGACTGCCAAACACTTGGTTATCCACCAGAGCTAAAAGATAGGACCTTATTGCTGAAAACACCACAGGCTGTGATCACAGGACATTGACAGACCATCCTGG
The DNA here is from genome assembly GCA_036365145.1 of Orientallactaga sibirica. NCBI lineage: Eukaryota > Metazoa > Chordata > Mammalia > Rodentia > Dipodidae > Orientallactaga > Orientallactaga sibirica. The sequence goes on from JAEOAD010000001.1 coordinate 62,632,156, forward strand.
AACTGAAAGAGAAGGTAGCTTTTTCCTGACTAACCCTCATAGTTACAAAATATGCTGGGAGCTGCTAAAGAATAAAGATCACTACAGGCATAAACTAGCAGGCAACCCTGCGAGCTATGAAATTAACCAGCGAGACAAAAAGTAAAAAAAAATCTTTGGAATAGTAGCACACAGCTACTGTGGGTAACCAACTGCCCTCTGATTGGACATGAGGCCTGATCAGTGGGGGAGAACCCACCAACTAGTACTTTGAACCAAGTCATAATCCCATGGGCAAGAAACTCATAGACTTCAGAGAGATGCCCCCATTATTCTTTGGATAAGAAGAGTGGGCTTGCTCACAAAAAAAAATCTCTCCAATAACTATTCATATTCCCTTAAATCTAAGCTGTTCTCCCTCTTGGTTGGAGAATCTTTGTTTTGTTTTATTTTACAAATGGCAGTGAAAACTGGAAAGATGTAAGATTTATCAATATGACAAGAAAAGAAAGCAAACTTCCTACCATGAGACATGCCACATCTCCTACATCTGTTTGCACCCAGGAGAAATTGCAGAGGAAATTGCAACACAAGTAGTGCTCTCACTGCTAGCCTGACAACCAGCTCCAGGGAGATGACAACAGACACTATGGTTAACTAAAACCCATCAAATCAGAAACCCAGAACCTACAAAGAATTCATGCTAAATCAGACAAATAACAGACCCACCAAGGCTCTGGGAACATTGTGGAAGAGGGGGAAGAAAGATTATAAGAGCCACAGAGAGGGTAGGAATATCCAGAAGCACAGCCTATCACTCCACACTTAGATGGACTGAAGCCTTCATTACCTCACAATAAATACCAACAACTACACTGAAGAAGGTACTCAAGGAAATGGGAGCAGAGGGAGGGGATGTAAGAGTATAACCTTTAAAAATAAATTAAATTTTATAAAACACAGAGACAGGAGTTAGTAGAGTCTGGAATAAGAGATGTTTATGATCTCCCTCACACAGCTTCAGAATTCCTTTTCTTGGCAGTATCCTGACCCAGAGGACAAATAAAATAAGAAATGTCAGGTTGGAGCTTTCAGTAAGAGCTTGACAGTCTGCCAAATCCTAAAAGTCTGCCCCTCCCCCTTGCCCATATATTCTACATGGTGACAGTAAGGGATGTTTCTTTGTTTTTAGTTGATAGTGATCAATTTCATTTTGATTAAATGCCAGAAGGTTGAGATTATATTTTTAACTATTACATCACACAGGGAAAGACAATGGCTTAAAAATTGAAATCTAGTTTCCTTATAGACAAGTAGAAAAGGAGAGAGAGCTGGAGATGAAGAGAGAATGCTCCAAAGGATCAAATAAGTACAGGTACTCATTGATTTTTAATTCCTCATGATCCCTTTTTTTTTTTTCTTTTATGTGAGATGAAATCACTTTGGTTATTGGGACTGACCACATCCTAATGCCAGAAGGTAAGGACAAAATAAAGCTAGTTTCCTAATTCAATCTAGTATACTTTTCATGTGGGACTAGAATCCTGACGGTAGCATCAGGAGCTACTGCAACTCCAAATGTCCCCAATAGACCAATTCTTAGCTCATAGGCAGCCAGTATAGAACTTCACCTCTGGATCTTCAGTGATTTTAACACTGAAGCAAAATAACTATGCTGCCCTACACTCTGTCCCAGGAATTGTGAAATCTCACTGTGAATATATGTGTGCGTAGGTCTGTGTTTGTATGTGAGACAGAGAGAGAAAGAGAGGAAGGAGGGAGGGAGGGAGAGATAGACTCAAAGGAGGGAAATTTTAAAGAATTAGTGAAAGATTTCAGAATCCTAGGTTTCTTTTAGTAGCTTTTACATTGATTTACAGGAAGTTAGTTCTGAAGAATAAATTGTGTTCATCCTCTGTGCTTGGGAAAGCTACTTGCTCACCCTGAAGCACTGAAGCACGATTATCATCAGTAGTCCGATGGCTAGATACAAGATGAGCTTATTTTTTATTTATCAACTCAGCCTGGCAATATTGAGAATATAAATTTAATAGGTCTCATAAGGTATAAGCCATCAGTTTCCCTCTTTATCTTGAGATGCTAAATCCATTCACTGTCTGCAAACCTCTTCATCCACCTCCCAAATCTTGGCTGACTTCTAGCAGGGAGAAGCCCCTGTATCAATGTTCATGTTCACATTCATGTGTGTTGCCATCACCTAGAGAGCTATGAGCACCGATGCCTGGGTCTCAAATGCAGGGCTGTGACATGTGCCCTGAGTCTCATCCACAGATACTAGTTAGCACCTCCTACGTGATCCCAATCAATGCACTATGTCAATTCTGTCAGTCCTAGTTGTGCACCACTGCTTTGAGGCATCCTGGTACCAGGAGAACCATTAATGAGTACCCACCACCTTGTTTGAAGAAACACCACTCTCATGTCCTAGGAATTGCATTTCTTTGTTCATATGTGAGCCTCATATAACCTTGGTGATTGGTGTTTAGTAATTAGCCTTGCAGCTAGTGTCTTCAGATCTTGTTCTTCTTCAAAGCTTCTTTGCCTCTTCCAAGTATCTTTCATGTTCTTTAATTTTCATTTTTAGTTAGTATGCAGAGGTTTAGATATCATTCATTCTGGAACTTTCAAATATAATTTATTTTAGTTGATCCTCCTCTCCCCTTCTCTAATTTTTTGTCCCCCCCCCAGTATTTTCTCCCCTTCTGTTTACATGTACCTTTCCTTGCATCCTTCCATGGCCCCTCTTCCTACTCATCTCTTTATAGTCACTGTTGGTTATCTTTCTACCCCTGTAGGTTTTACTCACATTTGCCTCCTTTTATGTACACAAATATTGGCATTATAAGCTAGGATCTCTATCTCAAAGAGAACATGCAGGTTTGGTCTTTCTGAGTTTGGATCACTTCACATAATACAATTTTTCCAGGCCCATCCATTTTTCTGCTAATTTCATAATTTCATTTTCCTGTACTACTGACCAGAATTGCATTGTGTATTGGTACCTTGTTTTCATTATCCAGTCATTTGTCGACAGCTATCTATGCTGATTCCATTTCTTAGTTATTGTGAATACAGCAGGAATAAGTATGGATGAGCCAGTATCTCTATGGTAGAGTGTGGGTTTCTTACAGAGGACCAGTATGACTGGGCCATATGGAAGTTCTAATTTTTTGAGAGGCCTCCATACTGATTTCTATAGTGGCAGTACTAGTTTGCACTCCCACCAGCAGTGACTAAGAGTTACTCTTTCCCTTCACTCTAGCCAGCATTTCTTGTCTGTTTTCATGTTGATAACCATTCTCACTAGGGTTCACTTTAATGATGGTTTCTTTTGTGCAGAAACTTTTTAATTTCATGTGGTCCCATTTGTAAACTTTTGGGGCTATATCTTGCACTATTGAAATCCTGTTCAGAAAGTTCTTGCCCGTGTCTGCATGTTCTCTATTTTAACTCTAGAAGTTTCAGCATTTTAGGTTTTAGATTAATATCTTTCACTCACTTTGAATTGATATTTGTACCATGTGGGAGATACAGGTTTAATTTCATTCTTCTACAAGTGGAAATCCAGTTTTGCCAGACCATTTGTTCAATAGACTTTTTTCCCACTGAATGTTTTTGGCATTTTGACAAGACTAGGTGGCCAAAGCAGTGTGGGTTTATTTCTGCATCCTCTATTCCATTCCACTGTGCTATATATATGTCTGTTTTGGTGCCAGCACCATGTGATCTTTGTGACTTTTGTTCTGTAATATAAGTTGTGGACCAGTATTGTGATACCAGCAGCTGTGTTCTTTCTCCTTGTGTTTGCTTTGACTTTTCATGGTCTTTTGTGATTCCATAGGAATTCCTGAATTGTTTTTCCAGTTCTATAAGGAATTTCATTGGAATTTTGATGGCGATTGTGTTGAATCTGTAGATTGCTTTTGGTAATATAGCCTACATTTAAATACATTAATTCTGCCAACCCAGGAGCATGGAAGGTCTTTCTATCATCTGGTATCCTCTTTGATTACATTTCTTTAGTATCTTTAAGACAAGTTGCAGGATAAAGAAATCAACACACAAAAATCAGTAGCTTTCCAGAAATCTAGATGCTACAGAGAACTCAATACTAAATCAGACTATTAACAGGCCTGCCATGGCTTAGGCAACATTTCATAAGAGGTGGCAGAAAGATGTAAGCGCCACAGAGTAGGAAGGAATACCTGAGTTCCTGCCTGCAGAGACTTACTGAGGTCTTCATCACCCCACAGTGAATACCATAACTTCACTGATAAGGGCATTCACGTATACCAATAATGAACTCACAGAAAAACCAGGAAAAAAGTGCCATTCATAATGGCTTCAAAAATTAAATATGTAAGGATAACACTTTGAATTTCAATACCAATTTTAGCATGGAAGCTGTGAAAACTTCCTGTGTTAGTGAATGAAGTATTGATCAACCTGAAAACAGATAGATATCTTACTACTGATATTCCAATTCATAAATCAGGTTTTTTTTTATATTTACTTTGACCATATTTCATTTCTTTCAGCAGTATTGTGTACTTCCCAATGTTCAAGTTTTGCACCACTTTTGTAAAATTTGTTCCTAAATACTTTTTTTCTTTTTTTAAATTGACACCTTCTATACTTATGGACAATAAACCATTCCCTCCCCTCCCCCCACTGCCCTTCACAACTCCACTCTCCATCATATCCCTTCCCTCTCTCCATTAGTCATTAGTCTCTCTTTTAATTTGATGTCATCATCTTTTTTGCCTATTATGAGGATCTTGTGAAGGTATTGCGAGGCACTGTGAGGTCATGGATATCCAGGTCAATTTTTGTCTGGACAGTTGCATTGTAAGTAGTCGTATCCTTCCTTTGGCTCTTACATTCTTTCCTCTCCCTCTTCCACAATGGACCCTGAGCCTTGGAAGGTGTGATAGAAATGTTTCAGTGCTAGACATTCCTCCGTCCCTTCTTCTCAACACTATGTTGCCTTTTGGGTCATCCCAGTGGTTTGTTTCTCACATTGTAATTGTTTTTCAAATTTCTATTTCCGATTATTGCCTGTATACATTAATGTGAGCTTTTGTCCACTTAAATTTTTTTGACTGTTTTTTATATTAAAATAATGCTGGCTTCAGAGAAAGTTGAGAAATATGCCTACCTCCTCAATTTCCTAGAAATGTTTGTTCATGATTAGAATTACTTGTCACTTAAGTGTTTGGTACAATTCTCTAGTAAAGTAAATGACCCTTTGAAAATATTTATAGGAAAATGCTGAATTATCAATCCAATTTCCTTAATAGGTATAAAACAAATTTGTCAATTTCTCCTTGAGTGACCTTTACTAGTTTGTATCATACAAGTAATTTATTCAATTTACCTAAAGTTGTCAGACTTACAGGCATGAGTTATTTAGAATATTACCTTATTATCCTTTTAATACCTTTAGATTTGTGGGGATATCACCTCTCTAATTCCTATTTTCTGCTACTAGGTGAAATCAATATTAAATTAAATTATTATTATTAATTACTAATTCATGGTTTGTTAATTTTATTTGCATCAAAGAACAAAGTTAATCCTTTTAATGTTCACTATTGCTTTCTGGATTCGATTTGATTTTAGCTTCTGTCTTTATTACTTTCTTCTGCTTATTTAAGATTTATCACTTATTTTAGGATATATTTCTATTTCTTTGTACATCTTTGTCTCCTCCTTCTACTGTTCCTCTTCTTCCTCTTCCTCCTCTTCCTCCTCCTTTTCCTCCTCCTCCTCTTCCTCCTCCTCCTTCTTTTTTTTCTTCTTCTCTTGGCAGGGTCACACTTTGTAAGTTAAACTGACCTGAAACTCACTGTATAACTTAGACTCACCTCAAACAACTCTTCTGCCTCAGCCTTCTGAATATTGGGATTATAGGCTTGCACTACCACACACAGCTCTTATTTACTTCTTAAGGGAAAAACTCAGATCCCTGTCCTATTTTCCAGTACATGTCTAGAAAACTATAATTTTTTGATACTTCTTTTACTACATTTCAAAAATATTGAAGAATTGTACATTTAATTCAGTATAAAGTTGTTTTGGGTTTCTCTTTTGAATTTTTTGAGATCATAAAGGTTCCTTTAACAGCATGTATGGAACTAAGTAAGCAAGCTGGTGGATGGAGGGAAAGTTCCTTACCTCTTTCTTCCTCATGACCATAGTGGTTCCTCTGGCTCCCCGCCAGCTGCTTACCATAAATCAATGACTGATGTTAAAAGCTCGGTTACTCCTTAGTGTTTACTTGGGGAGTGGATGAAGCTTAGGTCTGTTTACACAGAGCTTTTCTCTGCAGATGGGGATATTAGGCCTGTCTGACAGCTGATCCTGCTAAGAAGCTAATAGTAGACTGTGAATGCATAGAAAAGCTGCTGGTCTATAGTGAAATAGCATAGTGGTTTCCTTTCATTTCAGTCCACCACAGCATCAAGGGTCACATGGAATGGGCAGAAATTCAGATACCAAACATGCAATATAGTCCTCTATGGCAAATTTGTACTTTCCAATGAAAGAGGCCCTATGGTAGTTCGAATGTGAATGTATGTTCTCCATAAACTCAAATGTTTTATTAAGCTTGTAACTTGGATCTCCAGCTGTCTGGCTCAAGGAGGTGTCCCTGGGGGTGGATCCTGAGATACAGCCCAAAGGTGTGTTTGAGGACAGATCTGAATTCCTATCCAAAAGTATGTATAGAGGTTTGAGCTATTGTGGTCCTGTTTGCTGCTTTTGGGGTTTTGCTGTATAGCTGTTTTCTCTTCTTGGATGTATGGAAGCAGCTTCTTCCACCATTGACAGTATATTTCCCTTGATCTATAAGCTTGAAATAAACCCCTTCTTCCCATAAACTGTGTCTGTTTTGGATGTTCATCCCAGCAATGTGAAGCTGTCTTCAACAGAAATTTGGTAGCAGTAGAGTGGAATGTTACTGTGATGAATCTGACTGTGCGGATTTCAGTCTTTTGGAGCTTGTGTGCTGGAGAAGGAATGTGTATGAACTTGAAATTTGTGCCTGCAAAAGCCTCACACTGTGGTAAGTCAAGTTTTATGGGCTATTTTGGTGAGAGTTTGAAAATGCCAAGTATAGAGAGAATTGTGTTGGTTTGTAAACTCCTAAGCTACACCACATTCAACAACAGCAATATCTATATAATCAGTTGTTTCTCTACTGGGGCCTGTAACCACCTCATTCATAGGTTTATTGTTCTCACTTGCAGTACCAGACATGGATTTCTTCCTGTGGAGCAAAAAGGTCTTAAGTCTAATAGAAAGTTATTGGTTTTACCTATAACAGTTGTGTCTCTATTGTATCAGCAATAACACCTTGCCAGGTATATTGACAGTATACCACAAAAGATCCAGGAGCCCACATGGTGCCATTTGTCACTGTAAAAACTGGCCTGCATGGAGGGAGCTATGAACTCTGACCTAGCTTGATATCTCAATGTCCCCAGAACAAAGCATGTGGTATCTTCAGGATCTTACCACCTGGTTCTGGAATATAACCAACAACAGTTGTCTTTATGGGTTATAGTTCCAGCAGGGCATCCCCAGACAACTCATAGGAGGTAGCCTACTCTTGGCATTGGAATTGTATTCAATAACCCCATAGCTTTTGACTCTTCCTTTCCCCTGCCTTCACAGAAAAAAAAAAAATATATATATATATATATATATATATATATATATATATATATATTACATATATTTACATATGTATTTATATATTTTTAAATCTGTTTTTACTGTTCATCCAGATTGTTTTCCAAATCTTTAAAAATATTTATTTATTTTTTATTTATTTATTTATTTGAGAGAGTCAGAGAGAAAGAGACAGACAGACAAAGTGAGCACGAACATGCCAGGGCCTCCTGCCACTGCAAACAAGCTCCAAATTCATGTACTTTGTGCCTCTGCCTTTTTGTGGGCACTGGGGAATTGAGCCATCCAGCTTTGTAACAAATGCCATTAACTACTGAGCCATCTCTCCAGCCATGTTTTCCACATCTTTAAGACACTCAGAAGTGAATATTATGCCATCTGTGTAATGAAAGGTGTTTCCAGAGGGTAGGAAGGGCATCTGAAAGATCACTACCATCCATTCAAAACAGGTGACACGTGCTCTGTGGAGTTGACAGCTATAGGGACACTAAAGAAAAACATTAGCCAGGTCCAATGCAGCAGAAAGATTCTGCCATTCATATTTATTGTTTTCTCCAAAGAACACTGTTGCATAACAGTGTGGCTGGGAGGAGTTAACTCATGTTGATCTCCATTATCAGTCATTCTCCATGTACCTCCTCATCCTGGAGTGCTGACATGAGAACCCCTGTATCTCCTCATCCTTAACAGGCTTGGCGGGACTGGCTCAGATTTAGGTGTGAGAGGGAGTTAATTCCTGTTCTTGCTTTCTGTGCCTATTATTCAAGCTACCCACTCCCACCCCCAGAGCTGACAGCCTATGAGCCAGCACTGTACTGGCAGCCCTAGCCACTGTATCTCTCTCAGCCACACCTGCCTGCTGATAGAGTCACAGGCTAGATAAACAATCTCCATGCTCAGTGTATATATATGTATATATGTATATATATATATATATATATTTTTTTTTCAGGAGAGAAATGTACACAGCTTACCCAGGTGACACAGTTTCCCATCCCTGGGACAAGATTGTTCTCTATATTGTTTTAGTATATATGCCTTTCATTCAGGCTTTAAAGCCTCCTAGAAGCTCACTACCATTGAAATTAATTTTCTGTCAGTTTCTTTCCCCCTAGCAACTTTGTTGCTCAGTATAAATTTTGCCATCTTTGCCTTTGCCAGTTGTGCCTACCGGTGGGGACAGATAGGTACACTAAGAGCACATTTCCACTTCCTGAAGACGAGAACATGTACTTGTTATAAATAGCTTAAAACATATATACTACTATTGGTTTGTTGGTGCCTTCCTGAATGAATCTTTGATCCAGACAGCTCCTCGGGAGACAACAAGGAAAGAAGCACCAACACCATGAATGTCAGAGACAAGATTGTTAACTCGACAGGGTTTAGAATCAGCATGGACACAGGTCTGTCAGAATGTCTGTGAGGGCTTTTCTAGATTAGGGAAACTGAGGTGACAGGACATAGTTATTAGCCAGGACTGGGGTCCTGGGCACCACAAAAATGAGCAAGCAAGTTGGACAGCAGCATTTATCACTGCTTTCTGATTGCAGAGTCAACATGACCAGCTCTGCGCTATGCTCCAGCTACTATTCCCTCCCTGCCATGACGGACTGTAATCTCAAACTGTAAACTGAAACATGCCCTTCCTTCCTCCCTTAGGTTGCTTTTTTTTTTTTTTAGGTGTTTTGTCACAGCAACAAGAGAGGTGACTAACACACCAGGCGATGGAATGTGGTAAGAAGAAAAAAACTAAAACACTGTGGAATCTGGGATCAGATCTGAGAGAATCCCGGAGGAAGAGAGCAGGGATGAGATGCTGCGAGCAACACTGTTCCGATCTGAAGTTTAACGTGCACGTTGCCTTGCTACTCCCAGCATATTAGGAATGCAAACACAACAGAGAATGCAGACACTAAAACTGATTAGTTTCCACTCGCTCTCCCACCCTGCTTTATTTCATAGCGTTCTTTCCATCTGACCTTGTTAGTAGTCACTAATCCACTGCTCATTTTCCCCCAAGCAAGTAAGCTCCACGGGGGGGGGGGTGCCAACCTCCTTCAATTATTCATTGTCAGTGCTGACAAATAGTTTTTAGAAAATATTTGTGTCATGAATGGATGAGTAAATCAATGAACAGTATTAACTAGAGGAATATTATAGATTCATTTCCTTTCCAGATCAAATTTACTCCATTTTTCTCCCAAGTCGTACTTAATACTGTAGGTAAGCAGTTATTAATAGGTCCCCTTGACATGAAAGGAAAAAGGATGGAACCTGTAAGCTGTCCAAGAGACCACCTCTCACAAACTTGCTAGGGATGTGGGAGGAATATTTATCCACTCAACGGAATCCCCCAAAGTCCTTCCCTTGTATATTGCTAATAGATTATTATTAAGGAACCTAGCTGCTTTTCAGAATTCTAAGTTTGAATTTCCTTTGTTCCTTTCTTTATCTTCTCTGGATGTTGGACAATATCTTAGTCATGCTTATCATGACATTTAGGGCTTTTCCTCCCGTTTTTCTCAATAAATCTCCTCTGACTTGTTCACACCTCATAGTCTGTGTGCCTAATTTTATATGGTCACAAGACAAAGAACTCAACTGTGAAAATCTGCAGTGTTTGGAACTATGGATTAGCATAGGGAACTTTCCCAAGAGGAAGGAGGAACATGAAGAAAGTCACAAGGCAGAAGGAGCAGAAAGCGTGGAGGAAATGGAGGTGTTCGAGATTCACTTGGCCTGCTTCGGTGGAGGGCTTCCCTCCTGGACATGATGCTCTGTCGTTCCCCATCGCATCGTTCATGTTCCTAAATGGAGCTGTTATAAATCCTTCCTCTTCAAATACATGCTGCTTTCTCACCACAGCATTTGTTCAGGCTTTTACAGGCAGGGCAACCAAAGGACAGGGCAGATTATGGTCCTCACTTCTGACAGCCATAATTCAGATGATTCCTCATGGCTGGGACAACTTACCCTCCATAACTCAGGAGTTTCATGTAATTGCTGTCATCCAAACATTCACCCAGCACACAGTCAGCAGGCATTAAAGATCAATGCCAGTTTGCTTTATGTGTGTTTAAATGAAACAGACTCACAGAAGTCCTGTCAGATTTATCTACCACTCTATAACCAAGGTGGCATACTGGTGCCAGACATAACATTGGGGTCTCCTGACCACATGCTGAGCTGCCAGTGCCAGACTTGTGAATTGCAGAGGACCTGGCTGTGATGTACTTCAGCATACAGCTCCCCCCACCCCATCCAGATGAATGCAGTGTGATAGCACTGTGACTTTTACCTGTGAATTATATTTGCACGACTTTTTATAGTAAACCACCTAATTGGCCACTATTTAAAAACAGTCCCACTTCCTTAAGCTTTGCTGTAATGCTTACTCTGGTAAACTGGATGAGAGACTAGCCTTCTTTGCCAATACCCACTTCAAACAGAAGCTAAGGACAAGGAGAGAGAACTCAGAGCAGATGTGTCATTTGAAAGCAAGTCTCATGAGGTTGATTATAAATTATAAAATTAAGGGTTGCTTCATTCATGATCAGCCCACTTGTTCACAGAACTGGTCTTCTCGATAATAAATATTAACTAAGTTTTAACTATTCTTGTGACAACAGGAAAATGCAGCAAGAAGTACTAGCCATATCCCTGCTTTCTCGTACTTGCCAGTGTGATCAGTGATCTGATGACATACCTTGACCTTTCTTGAAGAGTCCTGATGACAAACTATTTTTAGCTATGATATATTGCTACAAATTTCTAAATAATTTTCTTTGTTTATTAAAAGCAAAACATTTTTAAATGATAGCTTATTAAGGGAGCACATTCTCTCATTTCAAATAATTTTTGAGTGTTATTAAACAATGAGGCATAAAAGATGAAATTTGACATACCCAAAAGGTTCTTAAAAAAAACAGAATGGCATTACACTAAAGGCTGTGGCTCAATCATAGGGCACTTTGCCTAGAACATGTGTGATCCTGCCCTTAATACTGAATATCCCGCCCCCCCCAAAAAAAAAAAGAAAAGAAAAGAAAGGGAAGGAAGGAAAAGAGTAAGCAACAGACAAACAGACAAACTAGCTATGAAGCCAGAATAATTAAATGAAATGATGATTATATTTGGCACACTTAAAGAGAAAGTATCAAAAGAGAGATAGTCATCAGAAAAAGAAGCACAGAAAACTAACAGCTGAAAAGGAAGCAATGCTAGTGTTTGTCAAATACTACCCAGTGGTTTAGTGGGAAGATTTCTGGGTTCTGGAGAAGTGTCTTTCTTTGGCTGGCAAAGCCTGAATATTCTGTGAGACCAGCTGTGGTAATCTGAATAGATGGCCCCCAACATGTTCAGTATTTTATGAGTTTGTAGTTTGGATCCGCAGCCACCTGGCAGGAGAAGGTGTCACTGGGCAGATCTTAAAGGTGTTGTGGTGGGTTTGAAATTCCAATGTAAAGATATGCAAAGTACCTAGTTTCACCTGGAGTTCCTGAAATGTGCTGTGTGGCTTTTGGCTTTTGGTTTGGGGCTTCTCTCTTGGTTTGGACCTGTAAAAGCAGGGCCAGCTTCTTCTGCCATTATGGAACTTTCCCTGGATCTGTAAGCTTCAATAAATATCCTTTCTTCCATAACTGATCTGATCTGGAAGTTCATCTCAGTAAACCTGAATCAGTCTACTAATACCAGCTGAGGTCTTCAAGCCCATGTCCCCATCTTGGCTCTGCTCTAGGGCTCTTCAAGCAACATCTCCATTATTATCTTGAATTTCCAGATGGAATTTCCCTAGAGCAATTTCTTACTGGCCCACATATACAAGCCATCAGTAAGTTTAGCAACTCAACAAGCTCAATCAATCCTTGGCCTATTATCAGGCTCACAACCTAACAAAATGTGATTTAATTTCATAAAAATGTAAATTAATTTCTATAAAAATTTCATGAATTGGAAAAAAAATCATCTAGAAAAGTATCTCAGTATTTGCTCTGTTAAAAGGAAGGCCAATATTTCTATTAGAGACATGAATTACATCTCCATTCCCAAGCACTTGGAGAGTGATGGCTGTAAAAGATGAGGACTTACTGCCATAGGCCATAGGAAGAGGAAGAAGTTACCTCTCACAGAGGCAATCCAGGAAAACTTCACAGGGGTGTGGTCACCAACTGAGCCCTGAAGGGCAAGTATTCAAGCAAAGACTGAGGAGTTGCTAGGGTATCTGCTCCAATCAAATAAGATTCACAGAATGGAAGATGGACTGAGCTTGGAGAGAGTGGAGAGAAAAATATACACATTGAATATAAACTCATAGTCAGAGTTTGAATTGTGCCATAGCAATTTATAGAGTACACATTGACCAATGGCAGTGCAAAGCCATCCCATCCCACCATCTTTACAGTGATGGAGACATGGGATGGAATGATGCTTGAGGGTTCACACAGGCCATCCTCTCTCCCCCGTCTTTACAGTGATGGAAACACGTGGTGGAAAGATGCTTGAGGGTTCCCACAAAGCCTGACAATGACAATTACATATCATGGGGGAAATTTCCAAAGCAGATTTAACTAACAATGTTTATAGGGGAGAGGAGGGTGCTCTGCATTGTGTATAGATAATATGCAAAGATAACATATCCATACTTCCCATCTGGATAAAAGCATGATCAAAGCAAACTAGAATAGGATGTGAAAGGCAGAGGAGCCACAGGAGGACACAGATCTTGGAGACTTCATAGTTTTGACCAGGGCCTCCAAATATCTCCAGCTTGATCCAGGAGACAGTTTTTCAAGAAGAACCTGGTCCATTCATATGACCATAAAAATATTAGAAAATAAGATATATTTTTCAGACAATTCAGTGGGAGCTTAGTATTGCCAATATGTACCTGTGGGCAAAGTAGTGTATTTAAAGTCAGAGATACTCAAGGGTGCTCTAAAAATTAATTATATATTGGAGGACTTGAAGCAGAAATATGGAGACAGGAAAGCTTCTTTTCTTTGAGTAAAAAATAAAAGATTATTTTTCAAAGGCATATAGAATTGGGAAAGCAGAGAATATCATGTTGGTCTTGGCCTCTCAAAAAATAGATGTTTAGAAACTGGGGAACTGATCTGAATAAATTCAGGAAGTTCAAGGAAAGAGAAATATATCTGAGTTAGAGAATTCTATTTCACAAAATTACTATATGTGAAACCTCTGTCTAGCTGCAAGTGCATATTTCATGTCGTATAAGCTATGAAGAATAAAATTTTTAAAGCTAGTATTTCTAGGAAATATGTTTAATTCTTTGTTCCTTAGAAAATGTCATGTGGGGCTGGAGGGATGGCTTAGTGGGTAAGGCATTTACCTGCAAAGCCAAAGGATCCTGGCTCGATTCCCCAGGACCCACATTAGCCAGATGCACAAGGAAGCACACGTGTCAGGAGTTCATTTGCAGTGGCTGGAGGCCCTGGTGTGCCCATTCTCTCTCTCTCTCAGATAAATAAATAAAAATAAAATATTTAAAAAAAGAAAATGGCATGTGTTGCACAAGCTACATTTTCAGTCTAGATTTTAATAAGCAGATGGGAACATTAACATCAAGGACCTAGGAAGGCCTGTTCTATATACAAAATGTGTGGACTACCTTCCCCTCCAAGGAGAAATGACGGATATGAAGAATAAGACAGACTGTTAGCTTTTTGAGTTGAAAATGATTTATAGTTTCATGCAGTCGTTCTTATGCTTAGAAAGCAATATTGCAATCACTCTGCTATCACTGATTAAGTTCAAGTCAAAATCTTAGTGAAGACTAGAACATAGGTAGAAGAAAGTAGACAGGGCAGATCAGTAGACAAACCATCCATAAGAAATACTTCAGCTACTATGACTAAAAGTTCTATCCACTCTAAGGAGGAAGAAGGAAAAAGCTAGGGAGACAGGTCAGTGGATAAAATGCTTTCTGTGCAGAAATGAAAATCTGAAATTGAATAAATGAGTGGGTGTGGCAGCCCAGCTAAAGTCCCAGCACTTGGGAGGCAGAGACAGAGGAGTCCTTGGGGCAAGCAGGCTTGCTAGACTAGCCAAATGGTGAGCTCTGGGTTCAAATGAGAGAACCTGCCTCAGGAAATAAGTGGAAACGAATTGAGGAATATACCCAATTTTAACCTCTGGCCTCCACATACATGTGGACTCATGTACATGTATACCCTCACATATGTATGCCCACATGAATACAAACACACACGTACATCTGCACAATACACACAAATACACAGTAAAAAGGAAGAAATAGGAATTTTATCAAAGTCTAATGTAAACCCTAACTGTACTTATAGTTGACTTTAGTATGTGCAGGTACTTTATCTAAAATATAGGCAAACACCACTTTTAGTCACTTTTTTGACATGGATAACATTTCAGAAAGGTCCTCTAGCCTTCTGATCATTTTCTGTTCTAAGAACCACTTCACTTTGGTAATTCAGATTCATTTCCAGGTACTAAAATATCTTTGAAATGCAAGCTCACAGTTGATCACATCTCTACTACTAACCTACCTCTCACTTATGCCAGGAACAAAGCCTTAGAGATCTAACTTGAGAGCAGAATACAATCATCTCTACCATTGCTTCTGACTGATGCATGTGCTGTCACCTCGAGGGTTTTGGTTCTTGAATGGTCTCATCTAGTAGAATGAAAACTAGAAGGAGAAAGGTAAGAAATTAAGCATGTTTGTTCAGACTGAGTTGGCTACATTGCCCTTATTGAAGCTACTGCCTGGGAAAACCTTAGTGTTTCAGAGGGATCCTCTTTATGGAGAGGAAGCCCTCACACTATGCTTTCTTGATCTAGTTAATGCATTCTCTTGAAGACCTTCTGTACCACTCCCACAGGTACTGCCCAAAGCTCTCCCCATAGTCTGCCTCTATGCTGGGTGGCCCTAACCTCAACAGGCAACTCTCAGGGGAGGATGATCATGGTTACTTTCATCTGCATGCACTCTGCTCAGGAGAAAGCTGAACTCTAACCAGTTTATAACAATCCTATTTTGTCAAAACATATTCTAATGTCTAGGCACTATATATTAAACACAGTTAGGAGAAAATTTTCTAGGACTGAGAATGAAAAGTGAGCCAGGAAGGAAGGAAGAGAAAAGTGATGGGGGAACACCTAAGGTTCTTGGAACTCTTCTTGTATATCAGTCCTTGCACTGTAAAATAGGTATTATCTCCATTTTTTTGGATGAGTAAGTTGGGAGAAAAGATATGGAATGTGTTTTCTGTGACGTAAACCCTGACACAAGCATGTGCAACTAAGAAACTGAAAGCTATGGACATGTTTGCCTTATGAGAGTGAAAGAGAGAGAGAGAGAGAGAGAGAGAAAGGGAAAGAAAAAACATATGTAGTCAGAAAAAAGGAAGCAGATTAATAAACATAAGAGACAAAAAGAATGTTCTGGATTTGCTGGGTACTCTGGCTCTAACTGATACCATGGTTCAATGCCAGTCTTGTCTTTAGGTTCCATGCTGGTTTCTCATAACTTAGCTTAAGTTAACTGGAATATTTTGATCATAGCCAAGTAACCCTGACCTAACACACTGGGATCAATTTGTATGGACTGAAAAAAAAATTCAAACCCAGTACTGTGTGATTCCGATGTTTACTCCACTTCTCAAGCAAGTGCATCTGGGAGGCATAAACTGCATGATAAAAGTCAGAACTGGAAAGTAATTACCCAAAACCATCAGAACAGATCCAATTCCTATCTGCTGAATGTGTCAGTTCCACAGCTAAGGGATGATATAGAGAGACTGAAGAATATACAGTAATACACTAGAGAGTCCTAGAGGATTAAAAGTTTAGAACTGAGTAAAAAGTACACAGGATAAAATACCTCTAAAATTCAATTTTCACTTCATGTCCTATGCTGAACATCCTTCTCATTAGGGCTGTGTGCCATTTCCAAACTTTTTATGTCTCATCTACCCAAATAGGTTGTGAGTTTCTTAAACCTAATGAGTATATATTATATTTTTGTTACACTTGGTAATGAATAGATATTGGACATTTTCTTAAATGAATTAAAATTAAAGATATTCAGATTATTCAAGCAAAAAAAGGATAATGATACAACTTAATCATAAGACTTGTGGATATAAATGTATGCATTGATAGGAACTGACATTTCATCACAGAAGAAAAGTAAGAATTCTTATATACTAACATGACCTACTTAAGTTAATATTAAAGATAAATTTCCAAATTGAGGTGATTATTAAATCGTAGAATTGTTAAGAGGAAAAATGTAACACATCCAACTTTCTCAGAGGGATATTTTTCATTGTCTAGAACAATTTTGGTTCAGATACTTTAATGTCAGAGCACTTAAAAAGAGTTTTAGAGTTCGTAGCTCTTTTTCAAGTCTCTCCAAGCTTTATAAAATGTCAGACATAAGTGGATATTCATATTCCTTTTCCCACTATAACTTATCATATGGAAATATGTAATATTTACAGGGACTAGCACTAATGCTTCAAATATTAGAAACCAATATAATTGGCAAAATTTGTTGATAGGAGCTGCATTGTAAGAACTAGCTTTAAAATTATGAAAATGTTTTAGAATTATTCTCACTTTCCTATTTGTGTTATCTAAAATTTGTAATGATTGAATCCTCAAACAAGTAAAATCATATTATGAAAACAGCTTTGGGGCTAAAGAAATGACTTAGTCTCTAAAGCATGAGGACCTGAGTTTACCCACAATACCCTCATAAAATTTGAGGAGTGGTGACACATGTCTGCAATCTTAGCAGTGGGCATGCAGAGGCAGGCAGGTCCCTTGGACTTCATGGTCAGCCCATCTAGCCCCCTTGTTGAACTCTACAGCAATGAGAGACTCTGTCTTTAAAAAGGAGGGTATTCCTGAAAAAACACCCAAGATTGTCCTTAAGCCTCCACATGCACAGGTACACATGAAGGTACATACACACATGCATGCACACATATACCCATGCACAAACAAAAAGCATGGGAAGTTTGCTTCTAGCTATGACAAAGTAACCAGGGATGTACTTACCTCTTAAGCAACTAAGATTCCAGATAGAACATGCATTGTTCAATAGACAGTCTAAAATATTTATATCTGGAAGGACAAATGTGAGTGAGATGAGACCCCCCCACCCCACATACACACAGCCTGTTCTATTGCCTGAGGAAAGACTCTGGGATATAGCAGAGGTAGAGGCTGTGGTCTTGCTCAGTTGAAGAGGTATAGTTCTGACTTCACAAAATTCAACCCAGCCAGAATTTATGTAGCAATAATAATGAAAGAAGCTACATAGAAAGATTTGGAGATCTACGAATCCTTTCAAACTTTGGCCATATGTGAATATGAAAATATTATTTTTTAAAATCACTTTACAAAACAATCAAACATTGACAGGTCAGAAATAAAGCTCAATGTTAAAGCACCTGCCTATGGTTTGATCCCCAAAACTTAAAAAAGAAAAGAATAGAAAATGACAACTGCATGTGAAATGTTTAAAGCAAAAATAATAATAATTTTTTTAATTTTTTATTATTTTTTATTTATTTTTGGAGAGAGAGACAGAGAGAGATAGACAGAGGGAGAGAAAGTCACAGATGGGCGCGCCAGCAGTCTCTCAGCTGCTGTGAACGAAATCCAGATGTGTGCGCCCCCTTGTGGTCAAGTGCGGCATTGTGCCCTTGCCTCACTTTGCATCTGGCTAAACGTGGGACCTGGAGATTGGAACCACTGGACATTGGAACCAGCGTTCTTAGGCTTAGCAGGCAGGCACCTTAGCCGCTAAGCCATCTCTCCAGCCCAATAATAATTTTTTAAATGTACCTATGTATATGCTGATTGTTTAAAGTTTTATAGCAAAGGTAATAATGAAAGGTTGTAACACTCATAATATATGGAAGTAAAGTAATGTGAAAACAACACAGAATACAGGAGGAATGACATATATACTATAGTAAGGTTCTTAAAACATATGTAAAATAGTATGCCATTATTTGAATATAAACTGTGATAAATTGAAGGTTTATATTATTAAATTACTAGAATAGAAAAAACAACAAAAGGTTTATATTATAATAAATTACTAGGAATAGAGGCCACCCTGAGAAAAACAAGCCTGGACCAAGTGAGCTATATATATATAAATATATAAATATATATATATATAAACCAATTCTACTGATACAACAGAATAAGAATACTAATCTAAATGAAGATAAGAAAATAAAATACAAAGAACAGATGAGGACAGCAGAACATATTAAAAATCATTAGCAAGCTGGAGAAATGGCTTAGTAGTTAAGGTGTTTTCCTGTGAAGCCTAAGGACCTGGGGTCAATTCCCCAGGACCCATGTAAGCCAGAGGCACAAGGGGGCACATGTGCCTGGAGTTCGTTTGCAGTGGCTGGAGGCTCTGGCATGCCCATTTGCTCTTTCTCTCTGTCTCTTCCTCTCTCTCTCTCTCTCTCTCTCTCTTTCTCTCTTTCTCTCTGTCAAATAAATAAATAAATAAAATATCTTTTAAAAAAATCATTACTTATTATCAAAAGACAAAATAAAGCCACAATGAGTGTTTCCAAGCACTTTCTCAAAAAGCTAAAATTGGGAAAATTTTACAATACCCAATTTAGTAAAGAAGGATCAACAAGAATTCACATAGCTGGCAGAAATGCCAAACAAGCTGGGCCTGGTGGCACATGCCTTTAATCCCAGCACTCGGGAGGCAGAGGTAGGAGGATCACCATGAGTTCAAGGCCACCCTGAGACTACATAGTGAATTCCAGGTCAGCCTGGGCTACAGTGAAACCCTACCTAGAAAAAAAACAAAAACAAAACAAAACAAAAAGAAATGCCAAACAACACGGCCACCATAGAACATAATTCCATAGTTACTTAAGATGTTTCTCAAATGTTAGCTATGCAACCAACATTCTACTCAAATGTTTATGGAGCTTGATTCATTCCCACATTGAAAATAACTCTGATGTCCATCAATAGGTGACAGGATAAACAAACTGAAGCATTCACAATAGAACTCATTCAGCAATAAAATGAAACAAAACTATTGATATACTTAACAAGATGGGCAAATCTCAAAGGCACTGTGTGCTACATGTAAGAAGCCCCACAGAAAAGAGTACTTTGTGTTTGAATTGCTATACACTTGATGCAGAGGTGGACCATATAGAGGAGTATGGGATGCCATGAATGGGTTCACGACAAGGGCATGAGGAAATATCTTGGAGCCATAGAGGATTATGGTTATGATTATAATGCAAAAACATTTATTTAAAGTTTTCAGGGGTTGGAGAGATGGCTTAGAGGTTCAGGTGCTCATCTACGAAGCCTAAGGAAGCAGGTTCGACTCCCTAGTACCCACGTAAGCCAAGATGCACAAGGTGGCGCATGCATCTGGAGTTCATTTGCAGTAACTAGAGGCCCTGGTACACCCATTTTCTCTCTCACTTTCTCTCTCTCTCTTTCTTTCTCATAAATAAATAAATTGCTTTTTAAAAAGTTTTCAGTCTGTATTTTTTAATATGTATATTATTGTGCACTTCAGCAAAGCTCATTTTAAAGTAAGATAAGAGAATTGGGAATAAAGAAGTGTCAGCTGTCAATAAAAGTTTTTTTTTAATAAGTGTCAACATTTTTCAGTCAAAGACGCAATGCTTTCATTCCCTGCATTCCTTGTGAAACCCAACCAATGTCCAAAAAACTAATTTCAATTGCTTATTAATTGATTTGTAACCATTTTAATTATTGAAAATTTTAATTGGGAAGTAACAGTTATATATACTCAGTATTCATGGCATATGATGTGATGTTTACATTCTATGTCTTTTATTAAATATATTTCCAACATAACTGTCATAGAAAACATCTATAAGTTGCCCAAATGTCAATGGTGCTCTTTCTGTAATGGGATTCTGTATTTGTTGGTATATTTTTAAATGCTGTTTTCCAAATTTCATACATTTTATGCAACAGTCATAATCCAAATAAAGCTACTAAACTTTAAACTGCATTATTGTGAAGTTAAGAGTAATAACTGATAAAAATAGAAATCATTAGTAATAAGCATTCTAATTACCAATTCTAATTCAGTTGTACAGTGCTTGCCTGACATATGGAAAGGTCTTCATTCAACCCCCAGATGCATCACCACAACAAAAATATAATCAATTCTAACCCTATTTGTTAAATCAGATCTGGCCTGTATGATAGCTTATGAGTCTATCTTAATGACAAGATTTTGCGAGAATTATTGGAGATCTAAAAAAACAAAAACAAAAAGCCCACTGATATCATAAGAGCACCTGGAGCTTGAGGACCCCAAGCCAGAAAATCTTACCATGGATTTAAGTCTTGTCCTTGGCAGGGAAACCAACTCCATGACTCTTGAAGCTAAAACACAACTTTGGGATAGTTTCAATGGAATCTTGGGGACACTTCACAAGAAGTGTGTGTCATTGTCTTTGCTTTCTGAAGGCAATAAACTAACTCAATAATGATGAGTATAAGTTCCCCCACCCAGATAGTGGAGGTTAATGAAATGACTGAGCATATTAAATAAGATCCTGCTCAGATTCCCAAGATACTGGCCCAAGGCTGATGGCTTGTATAGATTATCTCCACATGAGGTTCCCTGTCTCTACTTTCCATTCTAAGATGAAATGAGTGAGCTACCAGAATAACAGATAGCAAAACTATCTGGATTACAAATTTTATGCAGAAAAACAAATAGATATGCTCAGGTTTTTCCTGATTTGAAAGTTCTACCAGTTTGGTTTTGGGGGAATTTACCTGTTTCTGGAAACAGATCCAAATGTAAGCTACACAGACATCACAAAATAACTACTGAATATAGCACACAATATCTACATAAGCAGCATACCACAATAAACCAAACTATTTCTAGAAATTTCTCATTCTCCCCCACACAAAAAAACTCACAATGTGATTTCATGGCTCTTTCCTTAGTTTTTCCTGGCTTAGCCTGTTTTTCTCTTGCTGAACATTACTATTCAGAACTTTAATACATAAACTTAAACCAAACAGATCTCCTTCAAGACATTGTCCTTCAATGTGACAGTAGGTCTCGGCTATAGAAAGGCTGACTTTGAGTTATGACGTAGGAATCTCAGGCCATTTTGCTCCCCAACTGCCTTCCTGAATGTACGAAGGTAAACATGATCACTTGTCGGTGGTAATATTGTACAACCATACAGGAGAAGAAGCTGAAGAGCTAGCACAGACCCTTCCCAGTTTCTATGAAACAAAGAAATCTATATGGAAAAAAGCAAAAGAGAAAAGCCCAAGAGTGCAGAAAACTTATGAAACAAAAATGTGAAAACAAGCTTATACCTCTAATAAGATATAGTGTTCCACAAAAAGGTCTTTATTTTGAAATACCTTTTTTGGGTGGCATCCTGGGGGTGTCTGGTCAGAGTGTCTTTGAGGGTGGCTGGCCAGTTCACAGCAGGATTGCAGGTTGAAGGGACAAAAGTTTCAGGTTGGATCTAGCGCATCCACACTCTCACCTGCCACGGAAAGGCTCCCCTGGTGCCGCTTCTGTCTGAAACGTAAGAAGGTACTAATTTCCTCACTATTAAAATTTCATGAATGTTTAGTTTACCATTTAAGGAGGGAGTACTCAGGTCAAAAGGGTTGTATTTGGACTTCATTTGAAAGTGATATTGAAGTGATCCTAAAAGTCTTTTTCAGCATAAATCTGGCTTCATCCCATTCCACAAATGCTTGCTGGCCTCTTTTATAAAGCCCTCCATTCTCAGGCTTCACCCTAATTACATATACGGAGGGCAGTACGAGTTCACCTTTCCAAAGGTGAGAAATAGTAGCCACGAGGTACTCTTGGAAAATTAAATGAGTAAGCAACGAACTGTTCCTGCACCTGGGCTCCAGGTAAAAGCAACAAAGCTGTAGAGAGTGCAAATCAGTAATTCTTCTTCAACGTGAGTACATGACAGTATTTCAGTCTTTGTTCTCAACTTCTGTGAAAATAAAACTTGCTTCAAGAGAAAATTGCTACTTTTCTGGGGAAATATATCTTTTTACCTTTCCACTGAAATTTCTCATAGGAAGGATGTCAACTACATTTTAGAAGGGTAAACAAAAATTATTTCCATCAATGATAAGAAAGGGACAAAAAGTGCTGAAATGTAATGTTTCAAAAGAAGCTCGGTTTTGGAGAGTGATGACGCTGGCATTCTCTGGTTACTTCTGTGGTAGCAGACTTGGCTATGCTGACCTTGGCAAGAGGAAGCAATGTTTTGAAATGGATCCTGTTGGCACAATTACACCAGAGCAGCTTTTGGCTCGACAAATTGATTTCGGCTTGTATATGATCTTTCTAAAATATATAAACAAATATAGATTTTTTAATGAATGTAAGCTCCAAATTACACCTTCAGATAAGCTTATATAAGAGTCTGTTCACCTAGAGTCTCCCTTTTCTGGGCACTAGGTCTCAACTAGAATGGTAAATCAAGAGTCAGTTGACACACATACTTATATGTGAAGATATCCAGTGAGATTCTTGAACTTGGGGATCGATAAAGAGGCGTATTTTTATTAAAGATTATTGAATCTGTAATTTACGGTAAGAATAGTGGGTACAAGGGTGATGGAGATAGACACAGAGAACACTCATCTCCTATCAAACCAGAGATCCAGAAACACAGAGGTTCCCAAGACCTCATCACTGAAGTAGTCCTAAAACAAACACAACATGGCACAGGGAAATTCAGGGAAGAGGGAGCAGAAAGATTGTTAGAGCCACAAGTTGGGACATTATGCACAGAGACATTGCCTCTTCCCCATAACTGATGGCTACCCCCATAATGCACCACCCATATACCCCAATGAGGAGGGTCCCATTGGAGAGGGGAGGACAGGGAGGAAGCTAATGATGGTACCAGAATGACCGTATGCACACTGTCTACATAACTAAAAGAAAAAAACTATCAGCATTAGAGAAACATTTAAAAATACAAGTGTAAATAATGAAAATAATTTAATACTAACCTTATCACTACCATAAAAAAAAAAAAAAACAATTCCCAATCTGTGGGATTCTGTGTAAATTTTTTTAAAAAAAGAATAGTGTACAATTTAACATAGCATAAGTATAAAATAACTCTACCATTCTGACTAAAAGTATCAAATGTATAAAAATGTTAATAAAATATGTTCTTTTAGCTTTGTATCTATAAAATTATAGTGGTAAAAAATAGAAACTGTAAAAGAAAAATTATGAAAACAAATTCAACTACAGGCATCACAAAAATGTTTCAGGGTAATTGGAGAGATGGCTCAGTGGTTAAATGCACTTGTTTGCAAAGCTTTCTGGCCCAGAGTTCAATTCCCCACTGCCCTTTTAAAGCCAAATGTACAAAGGTACACATGTATCTTGAGTTCCTCTCCCTCTTCTTCCCTCTATCTCTTTCTCTCTTCTTTCCTCCCTCCCTCCCTCCTCTCCTTCTCTTTCTCTTTCCCCCACAAATAAGAAAATAAAAACTGTTTTAAAATAATGTTTTAGAAACTGTGGAATAGTCCAATGGGAAAAGTGCTTGCCTTGTAAGCATGAGGACTTAACTTTAATCCCCAGAACCCACATAAGAGAAATCTAGATATGGTAGGGCTTGCTTATAATCCCAGTCCTTGGGAAGCAGTCAGGCAGACCCCTAGGACTCACTAGCCAGCCTCTAGCTGATACTTTCCTGGACAGTGAGAGACTGTGTCTCCAAGAATCAGTAGATGGCACCTGAGGAATGGTAGCCAAAGTTGTCCTCTGGCCTCCACAAACATATATGCAGATAAAACATATATCCAGATAAAACAACAAACAAAAACATAAACAGTGATTTTATAGAAAAGGGACACATACAGCCAGCAAACACAAAAAGGGTCTAAGCTTGTCTTAGAAAATAGAAATCATGATGGTTTCAAATATAAATATTATTTTTCACTTATTTAACTAGCAGAATTGATAAGTATGGTGATGCCAAAAATTGGAGAATAACACCTAAGAGGATCTCCTATATATTGCTGATAGGAGAAGAAATTGGCTCAACTACTCTGGAAACCAACCCAGCAATATGGTATAGAGGTGAACATCTGCTACTCCATGACTCAGCCCATTGCTCCTGTGTTCAAGAGAAGGCAAAGGGGGTTTAAATTAGCAGCACTGCCCATCACATGGTAAGAATACAAAAATATGAAGCGGGGTTATCAATGTTATCAGTTATGAAATTGCCACAAATATATAAACTGTAAAATATAATCATTTAAAAGTTCACAAAGCAGAATGATAGGAAACATTACAGTTTCTTTGGCTTGACAGACAGATAGGGAAAAAAGAGCCCTTAATAGGTGGCTATAGTTTAACTCAAGAGGTAAAGAGTGTAGCCTCATTTCATTCTTCTTCTTGGCCTAAGTGAAAATTTTAGCTTTAAAACTTCACCAGAGAGCTATAGTAATTGATACAGTGGCATTTATTGGCCTTAAAATATGGAAAAATGAAACATTGAAATAAGAATATCCCAGAATATACTCACATATATGAAATCAAATTAGATTGAATGAAGGTTCAAAAATAATTTACTGGAGAAATTATGGCCATTTTAATACAGATGCTGGAATAATTAAATATTTTACTTATTTCCAAAGTGAACTTAGTAGACCTGAGAGTGTAGTTTAGTAGGGAACAAGCCTAGAATGTGCAAGTTCCTGGCTTCAATCTCCTGCAGCACCAAACACGTAAATAATGAAATGAAGTTCAACCTGCATCTTACACTCTGAGACAGAGAGGGTGGAGCTCTAGGGCTGACACACTGTTAAGAACCACTGACAATGTTAACACCACAAGTTTTCTTTATGTACATCCTTTGACATTTTCCTCCTTTGAAATGATTGAAGCCATTCATCACTGAGATGTTTGGCCATTTGATAAATTACTGTCAGTCTCATCCCTTGTACCCAGCCATCTTGAGTGAGAACCAAGCTTTGAATGCTTCACAGATAGTTCATGAAAACTCCACTCTGCCTGCCGAAGCTATCATAACCATAGACATAACCAAAGACAGCTTTGTCCAGACAGCTTGCATGTCTATAGGAGACTTCACCTTGCCTATGACAAGCCTTATCAACCTCTGGATGATCCTGCTTACCTTGTTGATGTAATTACTAATTAGGAGGACGCCTTCTTTTGGTGACTCAGCAAAAAGCTTAGAACTCATGGGAAGGTTATGATTGATTGACATTTGAGGCTTCTTCAAACTGACATTGGAGTAGTTGAGCTAACGATTGGAGAACAAAGCCGTAGACATGCAAGTCAGTGACTGATGGAACTGGATGTTGTATCAGTTACTTTCTAGCTGTTGTGACCAAATACCCTACTAGAAACAGGTATTGACAAGGAAACTATGGTAGGCAAAAGCGGGCAGCTGGTTGTCACCTTGCAGAAAACAAGTGGGACTCAACCATAAAACCTCAAAACCCATCCACAATGACACACTTACACTAACAAGGAGGACTCCACCCTCTTAATGTTCCCACCACCTTCCGAGACAGCACCAACAGCAGGGGACCAACTGTTCAAACACATGGCTTTATGGGGGACATTTTATATTCAAACCACAACACTCTGTAGGTCTGTCCAGAAGAAACCCCAACTATGTTCTACCACACGACACTGTCATTAAGAAAGACTTCTCCTGAATGTTCTTTTGTGGCATCTGGTGGTCTTTATCATGTGCACTATATGGAGCTGGTAACTCTAAGAGCAGACAATGAGTGGACACCTGGCAACAACAATAAAACCAGAGGGCGAGTAATTTTAAGGCTATAAGACCCTGGGATACTGGGGCGTTGACCCCTTGGCTCAACCAGCAACTAGAGGGCAGACATTCTAGAGTATCTAGGAGCAAAAACTGCAAAGAAGTGAAGTTAATAGACTGGACAAACCAAGGGCAGAACTACTGCAAGCCCTGGGCTCTGGAAGGGTCAGAGCTGAGGTTCCTGCCCCCAAACCTCTGCAGCTGTAATGCTAGCTTCAGGGTGATGTGTTACCAACACTCAAAGCCCCAAACAACAAGCCTGTGTTCTGGACAACTAGAGCTGTAAGTCTGACTTTCAAATCTGAGAGAAAAATCTTCTAGGTTTCAGGGCCCAGCAGCACAAACCCTTAGCTTTGAAAACCCAGAATCAGCTTCAACCCCAGCACCTACAGCTGTAAGTCTCAGACTTATAGTTTGGCACTATAAAGCCTCTGGCTCTCTAGGCCTAGAGCCATAAGCCTCTGGAACTGCAGGTCCAGCCCATAAGCCAGCAGCACTAAAGAAGGAAGCATTGCCAAACCCAAAGCAATCAAGTCCTTGCTTATTTGTGTTTTTCTTCCACATAGACCAAATTTTTGTGATTTAATGCAAAAATAGCTCCAAATGAGCCACAGATACAAATGTCGATCACAAAAGTATAGAATTTCTAGAAGATAACATAAAAAACTCTAAGGCAGAATTTTCCTTTCACTAAAACACTACATGTTTAAACTATAAAAGAAAGTAATGATAAAATTAACTCTAAAATTAAGAAAACCTTGTAAAAGAATAAAAAGACAATCACAGACATGGAGGAGATATGTATGAATTACATAGCTGATAAGAAATGCATACAACCCCTGAATGAGAGCAGTAAGAAATAAAGCAAGTTGACTTCTGGTCCAGATGGCGTCCTCTTCACTACGCCTCACCTTGCCGGGAAATAAAGGCAAGACATTTAGGGTTAAGAGGAGTTTCTAATGCTCTGCAGACTCTAGTAGACCTCCAGTGGGAGGGTGCAGAGGAGCAAAGTAGGGAATCAGCTGATTCCCAAGCTCTCGGGTAGCCTACCAGTCCCCTAGTCCACTCAAGCAGCCCATGGAGCTGCATTCCCAGCCACAGGTTCCTCTGGCACCAACCGCAGGCTTAGTGGACCCAGGCCAGCAGGCTAGTATTCACCCCTCCCCGCCCTGACATAGGCTTTTCTGCCCCTGCAGAGCTCCACATACAAACCCTGCCCCACTTTTCACCATGGCTGTGTCTCCCCACTTGTGTTAGCCCTGTCCCACCCCAACGTAGGCTTTCTCTCCCCCATGGAGCTCCACACATCCCACTCGCCCACCCCTGTGCATGGACCTAGGCCAACAGGCTAGCATTCACCCCACCCCTGGCCAACCCACCCCTGGCCAACCTAGGCTTTCCTGCCCCCATGGAGCTCCACAGGAGAATGCCTTCCCACTTGCTCCCACTGCCCTACCCCCCCATGCACAGACCCAGGCCAACTTGCTAGCATTTGCCCCACCCTGCCCTGATCTAGGCTTTCCCACCCCCACAGAACTCCATGTGCGAAAGCCATCCCACTTGCCACCACCCCCCTTGTGCAGACCCAGATCAAGGGTAAACTATACTTTCCTCCTACTTTTAATAATTTTCATCCACTTTGATGGGCAAACCACAGAGCAAAAGGATTAACGTGAAAAAATCTAATGCAAGTAAGTCCAATGAGGTATCCTAGTCCCAAAATGGATATCTCTAATCAAAACATAGAAGAGACAATAGGACCAGAACCCCAAAATAAAGACACAAGCAATGCAACCCTGGCCAAGAAAATAGCAGAATCAACAAAGGGTCAAGAATTGTATGAATGTTGTACGTGCTAGATTAGACCTAATAGAAAACAAACAAACAAAAAAGGAAAACAACCAGGAAGGGCTCCAAAGACAGGTAAAGGACCTGAAGGAGAGCAAAAAAGTAGAGGACATCAATAACCAGCTGGCTAAGCTCAATGAATAAATGCAAAGGTGAAGTCCAAGAAGCATTAAGAAAATCAGAAAATGATGTGAAAAGGGAACTCAACAGAGGGATGGGAACTATGCATAAAAAAGTAGTAGAAAATACAAACAAAATTGAACAAGCCCAAAACTCTATAGAAGATCTCAAGAACAGAGTCAGCCATGTGGAGGATAGAAACTCAGAACTGGAAGACAAAACAGAAGAAACAGTTTGTGAATTCAAAAGTTTCAATAAGTTCAAAAATTTTTGTGAACAGAATATGAAGGAACTGTGGAATACCCTTAAAAGTCTCAACATTTGGATCATGGGGATACAAGAAGGGGAGGAAATTCAGACCAAAGGCATGGAGAACTCATTCAACAAAATTATAGAAGAAAAATTTCCCACTCTCTCAAAAGAAAGACCCATCAAGTTACAGGAAGCTAACAGAACTCAAAACAGACTGGACCAAAGGAGAAATTCTCCAAGACATATTATCATTAA
Organism: Orientallactaga sibirica; assembly: GCA_036365145.1. Lineage (NCBI taxonomy): Eukaryota > Metazoa > Chordata > Mammalia > Rodentia > Dipodidae > Orientallactaga > Orientallactaga sibirica. The sequence continues at coordinate 62,661,216 of JAEOAD010000001.1, forward strand.
GACTCTAAACATCAGTAACAAAGAAAAATTCCTAAAAGCTGTTAGGGAGAAACAACACATTACATATAAAGGTAACCCCATCAGAATTACTTCATACTTCTCAATGGAAACCCTGAAAGCCAGAAGGGCCTGGAATGGAACACTGCAAAGTCTAAGAACTTATGGCTTCTGACCTAAACTATGCTATCCAGCAAAAGTATCCCTCATAATAGATGGTGAAAGAAAACTTTCCACAATAAACTCAGCTTTACAACTATATAAACACAAAGCCAAAGCAACAGAGAATACTTCAGGGAATTATCCACACAGAAGAATCAAACAACCAACCTCAAGTGCCTACAATAATCATACCACAATAACCAAACTCAGAGAAGACACAAAAACTACAAAGTCCAAGAAAATACCAAACCACATAAACCACCACAACATGGCAGGAATTAAATCAAACCTCACAATTATTACCCTGAACATTAATGGCCTTAATTCACCCATCAAGAGACATAAGTTAACAGGGTGAATCAGAATATTAGATGCCTCAATCTGCTGTCTTCAAGAAACCCACCTCACCACTAAAGACAGATACCTCCTTAGGGTGAAATGGTGGAAAATGGTATTCCAAGCAAACAGAAATAAGAAATGAGCAGGTGTTGCTATACTAATATCAGATAAATATACTTCAAACCAAAGTAATCAAAAAAGACAAAGGAAGCCACTTCTTACTTATCAAGGGAATAATCCAACAAGAGGATATCACAATCTTCAATCTTTATGCACCAAACACAGGTGCAACACAATTCAAAAAACAAAACCTACTTGACAACAAAACAGAAATAACCACCAACACCACCATGGTTGGGGAGTTCAATACTCCACTATCAGCAATAGATAGATCATCCAAACAGAAAATTAACAGGGAAGTAAGAGAGCTCAAAAAAACCATAGATCAACTAGATCTAATGAACATCTATAGAATATTCTACCCCAAATCCACAGATTACACATGGTTCTCCGCAGCCAATGGAACGTTCTCTAAGATAGATCATATACTAGGTCATAAAGCCTGCCTCCACATATTAAGGAAGTTCGATGTAATCTCCTGCATGATACTATATCACAATGCTGTATAGCTAGAAATTAACAAAAAAGATGCATCAGGAATCCCACCAGCTCATGGAAATTTAACAACACACTTTTAAACAATAAATGGATATGGATAATTGACAAAATAAAAAATGAAATTGCAAAATTTCTATAAATGAATGACAATGAGAATACATCATACCCACACTTATGGGACACAATGAAGGTGGTCCTCAGGGAAAAATTCATAGTACTAAATGACCTCATAACAAAGCAAAGAGATCCCAAATCAATACCCTAACCTTCCACCTAAAGGCATTGAATAAACAAGAAGAGCCCAACTCAAAAAGCTCCAGGCAGAAAGAAATAATTAAGATCAGAGAATAAATTAATGAATTGGAAACTGAAAAAAAAATAATAAGAAAACTGACGAGACAAAGAACTGGTTCTTTGAAAAAAATAAACAAGATCGATAAACCCCTGGCCAATTTGATCAAGCGAAAAAAAGAGATACTTCAAATTAACAAAATCAGAAATGAAAAAGTAGAGATCAGAACAGACATAAGTGAAATTGGGAAAATCATCAGAACTTATTTTGAAAACCTCTATTCCACAAAATTGTATAATTTGGAGGACATGGATAAATTCCTTGTCCATACCACCTACCAAACCTAAACTCAGAGCAGATAAATCTCCTAAACAAACCTGTCACATCCACCAAGATTGAAAAGGTAATCAAAAACCTCCCCAAAAAGAAGAGTCCAGGACCAAATGGCTTCTCAGCTGAATTCTATGAAACCTTCATGGAAGAACTGAAACCAGTCTTTCTCAAACTGTGCCACACAATTGGAGAACAGGGAAAGCTCCCCAACTCCTTCTATGAAGCTAGTATCACCTTAATACCAAAACCAGGAAGAGATGCCACAAGAAAAGAAAACTACAGGCCTATTTCCTTGATGAACATAGACACAAAGATCCTGAACAAAATCCTCGCAAACCAAATTCAACAACACATCAAAAGCATTATCCACTTTGATCAAGTAGGCTTCATCCCAGGAATGCAGAGGTGGTTCAACATATGGAAATCTGTCAATGTAATACACCACATAAATAAGCTTAAACATAAAAAACACATGATCATTTTGATAAATGCAGAAAAGGCCTTTGACAAAATACAACATCACTTCATGATCAAAACATTGAAAGGAATAGGCATGGACGTTCCATATCCCAACATAATAAAGGGTCCTAAAGCCCAAATAATACTTATTGGGGAGAGACTTAATGAATTCCCACTGAGATCAGGGACAAGACAGGGATGCCCAGTCTCACCTCTGCTCTTCAACATAGTACTGGAAGTCCTAACTCAAGCAATAAGACAGGAGAAAGAAATAAAAGGGATACAAATTTGAAAAGAAGAAGTTACCTCGATTCACAGATGAAAATATTCGATACATAAGTGACCCCAGCACCTCCATCTCAAAACTTCTAAAGGTGATTAACTCCTTCATCAAAGTAGGAAGATACAAAATCAATGCACAGAAATCAGTAGCCTTTGTATATGCAAAAGACAAAGATACAGAGAAAGAAATAGGTGACGTCTCATTTTCAATAGCCACAACAACAACAACAACAACAACAAAAATAACTTGGAATAACATTAACCAAAGATGTGAAAGACATTTATAATGAAAACATAAAAATATTCAAGAAAGAAATTGAGGAGGACTTGAGAAACTGGAAAGACCTCCCATTCTCTTGTATAGGCAGAATTAACATTGTGAAAATGGCAATCTTAACAAAAGCAATAGAATATGGATTTAATGCAATACCAATAAAAATCCCAACATTTTTTCTTCACAGAGATAGAAAAAATGATGTCAAAATTCATATGGAAAGGCAGAAGACCTCAGATATCCAAGCATACCCTCAGCAAAAGCAACACCTCTGAGATATCACCTTACCTGATCTAAAGCTATATTACAAAGCCATAGTAATAAAAACAACATGGTACTGGCATAAAAACAGGATGATAGACCACTGGAACAGAATTGAGGACCCGAACTTTGGGTCAAGTAACTATAGCTACTTGATATTTGACAAAGGCTCTAACAATGTAGACTGGAAAAAAGACAGCATCCTCAACAATGGTGCTGGACAAACTGGATAACCACATGCAGGAAAATGAAACTCAATTCACACATCTCGCCATGCATAAAAATCAAATCCAAATGGATCAAAACCCTCAATGTAAGACTAGAAACTCTGCTATGACTATAAGAAAAATAGGAGGAACCTTCCATGATATAGGAGTGGAAAAGGACTTCCTGAACAAACCCCAGTAGCTCAGGAAATTAAACAATCACTCAACCATTGGGAGCTCATCAAGCTGAAAAGATTTTTCACATACAATAAGCAGAGCCAATAGATTACCCACAGAATGGGAGTAACTTTTTGCTCACTATACAACTGACAGAGGCATAATTTCTAGAATTTACAAAGAACTCAAAAACCTAAACAATAAAAAGTCAAACAACCCACTCACAAAATGGGTACAGGGAGTTCTCAAAGGAAGAAATACAAATGGCAAACACACACTTAAAGAAATGTTCAGCATCCTTAATTATCAGGGAAATGCAAATTAAAACAAATATGAGATTCCACCTTACTCCAGTAAGGAAGGCAAACATTAAAAAAATCTAATGAAAACAAATGCTGGCGAGGTTGTGGAGAAATAGGAACCCTCATTCACTGTTGGTGGGAATGTAAGCTGGTACAACCACTATGGAAAGCAATATGGAGATTCCTAAAAAGGTTGACTATAGAGTTACCAACAGACCCAGTTATACCCTTACTGGGCATTTACCCTAAAAGCTCCATGCCTCAATTCAGAGAGATTTGCTCAACCATGTTTATCACTACTCAATTCATAATAGCTAACAGCTGGAATCAACCCAGATATCCATCATTGGACAAATGGTAACCAAGATGTGGTATATCTACACAATGGAATTCTACACAGCAGTAAGGAAAAATTACACAATAAAATTTGAAGAAAAATGGTAGAACCTGGAACAGATCATTCTCAGTAAACTCACCCAATCATGGAAAGATAATTGTGCATTGTCTTACTCATCTGTGGCACCTAACCTGAATCTGCCTGAGATACTAACTTACCTAATAAGCATCATGAGGACTGGACAATAGGAAAGGTGGGGCAGAATGGGAAGATAATGGTGGGGGAGACACACAAAACTGGACCCAAATAGAAATGCTACCATAAAATCCTACATCCTGAAAGTCAGACTAAAAGGTTGAACCTGCTTCAAGTTGTTAGAGGCAATACCTAATTCACAGGGCCCTGGAGAGGGTATGATGAAGACTAACCTCAAGCCTCTCCTACTTCTTTCTCTCTCTCTTTACCTCTTCTCTGTCTTCTCTCATTCTTTTCTATATTACCTATCTTTTTCTTCCTTCTTTCCCCTTGGCATTGGCTTGTAACACCCAGTACCAGCATGCGGTTAATATCCACAATGAGATGTTGATCAGAGAGTCCTACAAGGTTTCCCAAAAGAAGACAGATTTCTGTCAGGGTACTTGATTAACCACCAAAGGTTAATAGTAAGATCCTACTGCTGAAGACACCATATGCTATTCTGACAGAACATGGAGAGACCTGGCTGGAAGAGAGTCAGTCCCCAGACAGTTAGCTTATCTAGTGCCAGAAGGAGCTACATGAGTGACTGGTGGAAAATGACCAACACCTGTCCAAACAACGCATGGTCTAAGCTACTCAGCAGCTAACAACCTGATGTGATGCTCACTCAAGTGCAATAGTGGCACACAGCCATGGTGTGGCTAACCAACTGCTCTTGATTTGGCTAATGGATCTGCCCACTGGAATGGAACACATAGCTGGAACTGGGAAACAAGTCAGAACCATATCCTAAAAAATGACCCTGCTCTCCAATATCAAACTCCCACCAATTGTGGGCTACAAGAGGGCCCACACCTATGGAAGTCTCTCTAAAATAATAATGGTTCTCCCATTCATCTGGTGCTGATCTTTCCCTCTGTTGGGGATTTGCTTCTCTTTTTCAGATGGACAAAGGACCTGAGGAGAGAATCAGCCCATCACAACTCACAGGGGACCCAGCTGAAATCATAGAGTAATGGGGGAAATGAGCAAGAGTGCTGCTTTCTTGGTGAACCTGCTGCCAACACAAAGGTGAAGGAGATAGACACAGAGAATACTCAATTCCTACCAAAACAAGTTTCCAGAGACATAGAGGCTCCCTAGACCTCACAAAAACAAGCCCAACATGGCTCTGGGAAATTTATGGAAGAGGGAGTGGCAAGATTGTTAGAGTCACAAGTTGGGACATTATGCACAGAGACATTGCCTCTTCCCCATAACTGATGGCTACCCTCACAATGCATGACCCACATTCCCCAACCAAGAGAGTCCCTTCAGAGGGGGGAGGGCAGAGAGGTTAATGATGGTACCAGCATGACTGTATGCACACTATCTACATAACTAAAAAAAAAAAAAAAAAGAAAGAAAGAAAAATGTCTGTGAAAAATGTGCCATACATTTAAATAAATCCTTGACCAAGGTGGGGGAGCTGATGGAAATTAAGTAAAAGAGCATATAATATCAGTAGTCAGGAAAATGCAAATTAAAACCTCAGTGAGCTACCAATACACACATATTAAATGGCCAGCACTGTACTGAGGATACAGCCCAGTGGCAGTACATCTGCCTAGTATGCACAAAGCCCTGGGTCTAATCCACAGCACCGTGCACACAAAGTCAAAATGTAAAAGATCTGTTGTACCAAGTGTTAGAGAGGATGAGGAAGAATTAGAGCTACTATATGCTGGTGGACTATAAAATGGTTCTTGTATTGGAAAACAAATCAGCAATTTTTTCAAAACAAACACAAGGTGTCCATATGACTTGTCCATTTCCTTCTAAGACATTTAACCAGGAGAAATTAAAGCATAATTTCCACATTTATGTGGATATTTATAGCATCCTAGACAGGAAACAATCTGAGTACCCATTGACTATAATGTGTTCACACAATGGAGTGTGACTTTTTAATAATAATAAACTGGATACATTCATTATAGATGAATTTCACAACAGTTATTCTCAGTGAAAAGAAGCCTGGCAAGAAAAGCATCTTACTATATTATAAAGCTTATATAAAATTCTCAAAATGTAAAGCTTAGATAAAATTCTCAAAAATGTAGTGATAGAATACCAATCAAATGGAAAGAGGATGGGAGGGAGTTGTTAAAACGCACAAAGGAGGTTTGTGATCTGATGATTATCTTGAATCTGTTTTATTGTGTACACATAGCATGTGTGTTGTACATGAGTGTGTAGAGTGTCCCTAGTATCAATTTTGTCTTGATAAATGATTGGAGCCAACATGATGGTGCAGTATGAAAAAGTACTAAGATTAATCCACTTGAAGAGAGAGAAAGAAAAAAAAACAGAAAGGGAAGAGTGAAAGGAGATAAAATTCCTTTAAAAATTGGATAGAAACAGACCCCATACTCACAATAGCATAAATTTCAAATTGTTTGTGCTAAGTGAAAGAAGCCTATCTCAAAAGGCTACATACAGTGTGATTCCATTTATATGACATTTCAGAAGACAGGAAGACCAGGGAGACAGAAAATATTTCAGTGTTTGTCAGAAGCTGGAGAAATTAACTTCAAGGAAACATGGGGGAGTGTGTGGAGAAGACGGATCTATATGATATCTTGCTTGTGGGACTTGTTGCCTAAATGTAGGTATTTTTTAAGACTTGGAACTATTCACTTGAGGGTGAGTTCATTGCATGTGGATTATACCCCAATGAATTTGATCAGAAATGAAAAGTTAGAAGGCTAAAACTTCTTGAGTTAATCTTGGCTACAGTTTTTCTCTGCCTATAATAAATCTTTCTAAATATGGAATTGATTCACATCAGAAAAAAAAGGAAATTTCACATTTCTAAATTGACACTATGTCACTATTCCACATTCTTGTGTGGAAAAAAAAATACTCTATGGCTGGATAGGCAGCTATTTCCTTTGTAAGCACAGGCTACCTGCCCTATCACTGCTCAAACAAGATGGTTAAAACTATTTCACCACATTTACTAGCATGATTTCTTCCATAACCATGAATAAACATTTCTAAAATTGTTGACTCACAATTGTTGGTTGAAAAGAAAATAAAGGAAGCCTTTAGATGAACCAGCCAAACGAGGCCAAAGTCCAGGTACACCATCTATTCAGTCCTACAGGAACCCTGAAACAGCAGGACAGCATGATTGACTGAATGTTCCACTGCTGCCATTTTGAACTTCATGATAATTTTTTTTGTTGTTGTTTTTTCGAGGTGGGGTCTCACTTTAGCTCAGGCTGACCTGGAATTCACTATGTAGTCTCAGGGCCTCGAACTCCAGCAATCCTCCTACCTCTGCCTCCCGAGTGCTGGGATTAAAGGCGTGTGCCACCACGCCCGGCTCATGATAATTTTTAAAATATTTTATTTATTTACTTGAGAGAAAGAGAGAGAATGGGCATGCCGGGGTCTCTAGCCATTGCAAACGAACTCCAGATGCATGCGCCCCCTTGTGCATCTGGCTTACGTGGGTCCTGGAGAGTCAAACCGGGATCTTTTGGCTTTGCGGGCAAATGCCTTAACCGCTAAACCATCTTTCCAGCTCCTTCATGATAAGTTTTTAATAAATCATTCCAAATTGTCAATCTTTGGTAAGCTCCACAAATTATGTAGCCAGAACAAAGTACAAGCACTGTTGGAGCCTTCCCCAAGTGCTTTCAAATGGAGGACAATGGACTGGTTTTGGTATGATGTGTCTGTTTGGCATTGCCATAATGACCCAGGTAACAGAGTGAAGTGCAATTTCAGGTTACAATACTTAACTGAGAACTGCCATGTGCTGACATATCACAACAGCATCAGGTAGTACAGTCTGGAAGGCAGTGGTCAGAGTCCACAGCTACATTTGAGTTGATGGATTACATAGTCCCTGAAGAAAAAGAATAACTTCCAAAAGAGTGCCTAGGTACAATCTCACACATTGTTGGCATGGGGAAGACTGCCACCCCAGTGCCACAGATTCTGACCGTGTTACAAACATACTAGTGACCACAATTCCAAGCCATCTTCTCTGGTACAGATAAGTAAGAAACTATTTTAACCATACGTCCAAAATGAAATCCCAGCTAAAACACATATTGAGAGGAAGGATCAAAAGAGATAAATGTCTGCATGATGATTGATGCTTCATACTCAACCCATGGGAGAGGTGGGCATTAGAATGATTATCAGTTTTAAGTGCACCTAAATATCCCCAGAAAAGCCCACCAAGATTCAGTCTGCTGGGCTGGAGAGATGGCTTAGCTGTTAAGGCACCTGCCTCCTAAGCCTAAGAACCCCGTTCCAATCTCCAGGTCCCATGTTTAGCCAGATGCTAAGTGACACAAGGGTGCAATGCCACGCTTGACCACAAGGGGGTGCACACATCTGGATTTTGTTCGCAGCAGCTGAGAGACTGCTGGTGCACCCATCTCTGTCTCCCTCTCCCTCTCTGTCTGTCTCTCTCTGTGTCTCTCTCCAAAAATAAATAAAATAATTTAAAAAATTTTTAAAAAAGATTCAGTCTGCTTACTCTCCAAGGCACCTGGAGTGGGTCAAACCTAAATTAAGAGATAAGTTATCTTTCCATACATTCTAAAAATTTACATCCCCAAAATTCCAAAACCTAGAAACCTAACAAAAATATTTGGATAAATTACATTAAAAATAAGCAGCAGTTAGTTTCCAGTACATATCTATATACCTTTATATAATTCCTGATTACAAAAGTAAGTGCATACTTATGGGAAATAAACATTAATGGCAAAGAAGGAAAACAAAGATGAAAGTATAATCATGCATGGTGAATTCATACATCACTCCCTCAGTTCTCTCTCCTTCTTAATGATTTATGTACCATCAGCAGCAATCAGCATCAATCATCTAATAAAAATTAAAAAGGATTGTGATTTAAGTAACATAAAATACTACTAATTTTCTGGATTGAGAAAGAATGAAGAGATAGAACACCATTTTTTCCCATAAATAAATCCTTCCCTGTTCACAAAAAAATTGGATTTGTATTCCCAAATTTTACAGATAAATAGCCAGTTGTCACTAGACCTTTCTATAAGAAATGCCTAGGAAAGATGCTTTCTTCTTATTCATTCATCTGATCCTACCAAAGACCCCCATGTGCCAGGCCCTGTTCATGCAAGGTGAGAAGCAGCAAGCCCTGCATTTTTATTAGCTCTTGGCCAGCTTCTCTGTATCCAGTAGGCTCAAAGCACACAAAAAAAGTGGGACAGCCATGAAGAGGCCAGTGCATCCAGAGATCCTCAGTGGAGCTGGACAGGAGCCATAGCAGTGGATGCTGTGAGAGTTCACAGCACGGGAATTACAGCAGTCGAGACCAGTTCATCAGTTAGAAGAGTTCTGGGACAGTAAAGGAAAAGAGGGTCGGAAATGACTCCAAAGCCCCCAAGTTGTAGTTTGTCATGTCATGACAGCAGATGTTACAGCGTCTGGGAAGGGGTGGATGATGAATGTACACAGAAAGTAATGTGAACAGAAAATAAGCAGAGGGTCAGCATAGAGAGAGAGGGCTTGGGATAGTGTTGGCAGGTGATAGACAAGCAGAGAAGGCATCTGCTTTCTAAAGAAACATGCAGGAAAGCACTCTGAAAGTTGTATTTGAGCTGAGATCTGAACGAGGTCTCTAGGGTGGGGAGGGCAGTCATCATCCACAGAAATTCTAGAAGTCACTAAAAATGATAGCAGATCCAAAAAAATGTTCCTCAGACTCTGCTTTCCAAAGCAGGCATGGGGCTGGAAAGATGGTTTAACAGGTAAAGCACTTGCCTGCAAAGCCAAAGAACCCAGGTTCAACTCTTCACGACGCACATAAGCCACGTGCACAAGGTGCTGCATGCGTCTGTAGTTAATTTGCAGTGGCTGGAGGCCCTGACATGCCCACTTTCTTCCATCCCCCTCTCAAATAAATAAATTTTAAAAAACACATATGAACATAAGTTGGGAGGAAAAGTGTTAATAGGAGGCAAAGGGCAATAAGAGGGTAATGGGGGAAATAACATCAAAAAATATACATGTATGAGAATGTCAAAAATTGCAAAATAAGTAAACATTTAAGAAAATTCACTAGGCAACCTCTTTGGGCTAGTCTGTCCTGTTTGTTTATTTATTTATTTGTTTCATTTATTTATTTGTTTATTTATTTTTGGTTTTTCAAGGTAGGGTCTCACTCTGGCCCAGGCTGACCTGGAATTCACTTTGTATTCTCAGGATGGCCTTGAACTCAGGCGATCCTCCTACCTCTGCCTCCCAAGTGCTGGGATTAAAGGCATGTGCCACCACACCCAGCTCCTGTTTTATTTTAAAAGGAAGAAGAATGTAGTCAGTGATTACTTTCTGTTTGAGTCTTCATTCTGTGATAATTTTCTAGTTCTACAGGTATTTGTGGAAAATCAACTGCAACCAAGAATGTGGCTTGAACAACTTAAAATAAAAGAGATAGATTTGCAATTGGGTTTCAAAGATTCTCAAGTATAATTATTTATCAACATACTTGCAAACAACTGTGGAGACCTGTGTGTGACTTAGCTCACCACACACTGAGTAGATTCTGCTTACTGCTATGGGATAACCACAACAGTTTGTTGGTGTCTTCTCTACTGACACAGTGACATTACATGGATATGTAAAAATTAAATCGTTATGGCTAACTATGGAGAAGCTAACAAAAAAAAATTGAACAGTTCAGAGGCATTTGGTGATCCAACAAAAGTGGTTAGGAGCACCTTATCCAAAGTATAATGGAAAATTGGGGGAACCTCTCTAACCAGAGGGAGTGCAGGGAAGGCCACAGGGAGAAGTCAGGCTCAATAGACTAGGGAAAGGCAGGGTCAGCACTAAACTAGCTGTCCATCACAGTGACGGACTGAGAGAATCAGCTTAAGAGGTGGAGGGGGTTACTGTCTCACACTTTCACAGCTTCACTCTATAGTCACTTGGCTCTATTGCTTTGGGCTTATGGTGGCATACTGTATCATGGTGGGAGAATGTGATCAAAGAAGCTTGTTCACTTCATAGTGATCAGGAAGCTGATAGAGATAGGAAGGAGTTGGGTCCCCATTCCTTTCAAAAACTTGCCCCCATGTCCTAACTCCTACCCAATAGGTCCCACTTCCTATAAGCCCCACAACCACCTATTAGGAGCAAACTATGGACTACCACCATGGGACACAGAGTCCCTTTGGCAGATTCTTGCTCATTGATGAGTTGAAAAACAGACCGAGGGTTTGGAAGGTGGCTCAGCAGTTAAAGGCTCTTGCTTGCAAAGTCTACTGGCCTAGGTTTGATTTCCCAGTGTCCGCCACATGTACCTGTGTCTGAGTTTATTTGCAATAGCAACAAGCCTTGGTCTGGCCATTCTCTCTCTCTCTCTCTCTCTCTCTCTCTCTCTCTCTCTCTCTCTCTCTCTCTCTCTCTCTCTCACACACACACACACACACACAATAATTAATTGAAACATAAAATTATTGAAAAGAATTCAAGGACAATTCAGTAGAGTCATGAAAGGCAAGCTTGAGAGTCTGACAGTTTCCAGGACAAGAGAGATGGAAAGAGGAGGGAAGAGAAAGTCATACTTCATAATAAGTTACAAGTGAAAACAAGAACATTGGAGGACAAGGGAGCATACCAGGAAACAAGGAAGAAATGGATACTCAGGGACTTTGGACGTCATAGTTGTTATCGAAGGAGTGAAAGATTGTCTGTGCTCTTCTCAGAATGGTGTGGGCCTTGGGTGTAAAAGTGGCACTTTACCTTATAGTACCAACCAAGTGGGAAATATTTAACCTTAATATTACTTGGTTTAGCATTGTACTTAGTGAAGCCATGCTGGATGGCCTAGAACTTAGGATGTGTCTAAAATAGGAAGTAATAAATAAATGTATTTATTTTTGAGCACTTATCTTCTAGTTTTGTTAGACTTAGAACAGGTAACAGAGCCAATTATATTTATTATCAACAGTTTAACCTTAGGCTTTGTGGCCAATTGAAGGCCCCTGCCTTTAACCTTGAAATTAGCTAGAAATAGCCTGTGGGTATCTATCACTACAGAGTAGCCCAGAACTGGATTATTTTTAATCCAACAATGGAAACCATTGCTTGAAAATGAATTGTAAGCAGTTTGGAGATTTTCATTATGTTGTTTAACATCTACCTCCTTTTGAATTCCCTAATGTCAGGTGTTATTGACTACCCATCATGCTGTGTGTCTCAAAAGAAGCAGACATATTGATATACATACATCTCATATCGTTCCTGAGATACAGATGGGCTGTAAATGGCCCTCTTATTCCCCTTCTTCTCGCCTAGCAAACCTGTCAGTAGTAATTATTTAATACATATGCATTTGGGTGACATCTCAGATCCAAATTATAGCAAGGACTGATTTTAAAAAGTATCAGAGGGCTGGAGAGATGGCTTAGTGGTTAAGGCGCCTGCCTGCTAAGCCTAAGAACTCTGGTTCCAACGTACAGCGGTTCCAATCTCCAGGTCCCATGTTTAGCCAGATGCAAAGTGACACAAGTGCGCAATGCCACACTTGACCACAAGGGGGCGCATTCATCTAGATTTCGTTTGCAGCAGCTGAGAGACTGCTGGCGTGCCCATCTCTATCTGTCTTCCTCTCCCTCTGATTCTCTCTGTCTCTCTCTGTGTCTCTCTCCCCCCCAAAAAAGAAATATATAAATTTTAAAATGTGGAAAATGCATAAAAGCAGAAAGAAAAATGAGCCATACCTATACCATCCAAACACAACTACTATTATTGATGTTCTGTGTTTTTTTCAGTTTCTTTTCTCATATATACTTTTAATTTATAATTTTAACAGTTTTTAATTTACCATGTTATAAATATAGAAATTATGTGTATATGTGTAAACACACACACACACACACACACACATATATATATATATATATATATATATATATATATATATATATATATAGTATCTTAAATAAATCTTGTTTGTAAATATAATTGTTAATTACACATTAAGTTGTATCAAAGTAACATCTCATGGCCATTTTGGCTGATGCTGATGACTCACCATTGAAGAGCACTGCAACCCACATTTATTATAACTTTCTTACTATAGAACTCTAAAATACACATTTATTATAACTTTCTTACTATGGAACTCTAAAACTAGTACTATCAAATCAAAGGGCAAACACAAATAAAATGTCTTACTATATATTGTGCTTAATTATGCAAAAAACAAAAGTCATAGACATTTAACAAAATACTATTTTTGCCATCTTGTTCTTACTAATATTAGCTATTTTTATTTTTATTTGATTTGATTGTTTGGCTGAGGCAATAATTTTCTTTAAGTTTGATTACCAGTGAGACTTTTTTTTTTTACCATGTTTAGATGGGAAAAATTGCATTCTTCTTCTTTGGTAAAATAGTAAGAATATTATAGTGTGTCTTCCACAGACATATAACACCTCAAAAGGAAAGTCCCATCCTCTCAAGTAAAATTTAGAAAGCTATAACCATTTCAAAAAGTAAAGCCTCTGATTTCACCATTCTCAAAGACATTTATTCTCATTTCTCATACTCTGCCAACGAATTGAAATCAAGCAATCTGTCACTTCTCCTATAAGGAATAAGCTCTCAACACCTTCCCTTTGCACATGCTGTGTCCTTATCTGTAACATCCTTAACCTTGCCCATATACATATACACAGAGCTTGAGGCTTTTCTCTAAAGCACCCTGTAACTTCTCTTATACCTGTAGTATTCTATATTATAATCAGTATATTTTTGCAGTACTGTGGATTCAAAGAGGCTCTCACATACACTAGACATTCTGTCACCAAACTGCATCATTAGACATCTTTACCTTTATTTTGAAATAAGATCTCAGTACATTGGCTAGGCTGTCTTAAATTTATTCTGTAATGCAAGTAGGTCTTGACCTTGTGATTCTTCTGCCTTAGCCTCTTGAGTGTCTAGGATTTCAGGCTTATTTCACCATGCCTGGCTCATAATCAGTATTGTTAGAATTTAACACTAGCCCATTGATCATTTAAGTACAGAGAAAACTTACCTATGTTTCTAGATTTTGCATGATGTGGCAGTTTGAATGGATGGCCCCCAATACATTCAGGATTTACTAAAGTTTGTAATTTAGATCTTCTGCCATCTGGCTGGAGGAGGTGACACTGAATGGATCTTAGGGTCTAGCCTTAAGGTGTGGTGGTGTATTTGTTTGAGGCCACCCTAAGACCACATAATGGAATTCCAGTCTAAAGATATACAAAGTTCCTGAGTTCTGCCTTTAGTTAATGAAGTGTGCTTTCTTGCTTGCTTGATTTTTAGTGGTACTGGTGTGGCTTGTGGCTTTTCTCTCTCTGTTTGGACCTGTGAAAGCAGGCCAGCTTTTTCTGCCGTTATGGAACTTCCCCTCTATCTTCAATAAAATCCCTTCTTCCATAACTGTGCCTGGTCTGAAAGTTCATCTCAGTGACCTGAAGGTGTCTGCCACACATAATGATTGCAGCAAAAAGAGAAACTCAAGAAAACGCTTTTTTTTTTGTTTTGTTTTTTTGTTTTTCGAGGTAGGGTGTCACTATAGCCCAGGCTGACCAGGAATTCACTATGTAGTCTCAGGGTGACCTAGAACTCAGGGTGATCCTCCTACCTCTGCCTCCCGAGTTCTGGGATTAAAGGCAATGCGCTACCACACCTGGCTCAAGAAAACATTTTTGAATTTCAAAAGTTTTGAACATTAAACATAGTTGCATTCCAAGTGGGCATGAGGGTTATCCTCAGTGGTATCATACCTTGGAAAGACTGCATATTTGAATAGAAAGACTAACTTTCAGAGTTAGCCAGATCAATGTTCATACCTCTTGTGCCGCTATTAGGTACTATGCCCTTTGAACAATTACCTAACATTCTTAAGACTCCATTAAGGTAGATGGTGATCATAAACCACACCTGGTAGCATTATATTGAATATAAATGAGGTAGTAAACATGTACAAGGAATATGGAATATAGTTATAGCTCAATAAATGGTAAATACTTTTCTAGTTATTAATTAATAAGAATATTTTATTACAATAAGTAATAACAGATGCAAAGAAATTGATTCTTATATTTTTTTCATAGCATTATCAAGGCCAAGAGACAAGGCCAATGGCATTACACATGCTCTTGCTGCATAGACAAGACTATTCATTTGAGGTAAATCTGAGAAAAAAAATTAGCTCTAATCACAACATTCAAAGGGAGCTTAATGTCTTCCAAAGGCAAGAGAAATAAATTTTTCTATAAAATAACACATGGTCTAATCATCTGCTACATTTTTGTTTGTTCCATTAATATTGCTGAAGGTATTTGGGGACCTACATTACTATAAATAAAAGTAGCACTCTCACATGGCAGATGAAGAGAACTTTTAGAACATGTTCCACCTTCCATTTCTACAAATACACTCCCTTGGGTCATGTTAAGGATGCATATGAAATTTTGGAGTTGGAAATTAGATTCACTCTCATTGCATGTTCAGCAAAAAGATACATTTACATACACACACACACACACACACACACACACACACACACACACACACACACACACACACACACACACACACAATCCTGTGCACACAGATACCAGAAGTCCTCAGAAACTTGCCTCATCTATTTATCACAATACTGTGATTCCTATGGGCTTTCTGAGTGTTTTTCATGAGGCAAAAGGGCATTTTGCATATTATCTGCCCACCAGGTGAATGTAGGTCAAGAGTCACAAAGGCCATTCAAATGAGGATGACACAGTATTTATCCAAAAATGTATTATTAAGATCCTTTTCCTCCCTCTATACCCTCAACCCCTGTCACAAGCTGCTTCTAGGCTCCATGTCTACAATTTTCCCATCAGATTATAGCTCAGATCATCTCCTCTAGGAGTTCAAGGTCCCAGCCTTCATTCCATGCAACTCCAATACTAAATGTGGTGTATGAAAGTCCATATGTGGTGCTAGGGAATGAAATATACTCAGTAGGTAACCATTCCATTATAAGCTTTTCAAATACCTCTGATCACATCCCACCTTCTATTGTTCCCTCCCTGCAGGGTCAGAGTTGTTGCTCTAAGTTAAGCAGGGCACTTCAGAAGCTGAGATATGTATGGCACAATGCAGGACTGGCCCTAGCCAGACTGCATGCTAAAATAAACCAGGCCACACCCCTCGGGTTTTCTCACTAGGATGGCGGGTAGTCAATGACGGGTAAGACTCCATGAGATGGGGCAACCAAAGACAGGCACCATCACATGTGATGATCCCTTGGGGCCTGGGTTCAACAATGGCTTGGCAAAGAACCATACCTCCCAGGGTTGCCAATAATAAAAACAAAAAGGAGGATATGTATGGCACAATGCAGGTCTGGCCCTAGCCAGACCACATGTCAGAAGAAACTGGGAAGTGGCTTCTGTGAACATGGCATCCTGCGCAGGCCTGGCGTGACAACAGCTACAGTCACATGCTCGCGAGAAACCTGTTGTGAGATGATCTGTCTGGAGACAGGCTGTCATTGGTCACAAGAAGGGGACCACCCCATACAATGATTGGCCAGCCAAGCCCCTTAAAACACCCTATACTTTTTTGAATAAACAAGTTTGTGGCAGCTCGCCTTCTGCTGCTTCCACCCAACTCCTGGAGTTTGTGTCGTGACTCTGCGCCTCTCATCCCCCACTCGGTAGAGACCCTGCCATCCCTCCTGGGCTGGCCCTAGGGGGTACCCCAACAGAGATATGAAAAAACATGTTAGATGATTCTGACATCTTAAAAATATGAAGAAATGTCACAATTGATTTTCAAAAGAAATTGCACTTTAAAAAAATTTACATGTATTAAATAGTATTTTCCAATGCAATATGTTTCTGGTGGTGATATTTAGAAGGTAACTATGGGAATTATAAAAAGATGCTATAGATAATATAACTGAAGAATGTGACAGGAGTTTAAAGTACATGCTACATGTTTTTTTCCCAAATCTATTAATCATGTTTTTGTCTCCATACATCATCTTGTTTAGAAGTGACATTTGCAAGATAAATGCCAAGGCCTTTAAAATATAAACACTTCATTTAAAGACCTTAGTTCCACCCATTCGCATCCTTGCCACAGTGTATCTATATATCTATAGCAAAGAAAGCACAAATAAGTAATTTCTTTCATGATCCCCTAGCAACTCATTCACTGCCACTGAGAAAGCCTTGACCCCTCACCTAGATAAGTAGAATAGCCTCCCAGGAGAGTGTACTGGACTGAGAGCAGTAACAAGCAGGCTAATGAACAAGCATGGCAGGACAAAAACAAGCTATTCCTCCTGCAGAGTTTACAACATTTAACATTTAAACTGAGACTGTTTTTTTTGAAATAATTGCAAGGCACCAATGAACATGGAACACTAGGTACTATTTTAAATGATGAAATATTTGTGTCTCAAGAGAAATAAACAATAAGAGATTTAAATGATTGTAATGACAGACCAACAAAATCCAACAGCATAGTAACACATTTAAAACTGGAAAGTGGGGCTGGAGAGATGACTTAGTGGTTAAGGCGCCTGCCTCCTAAGCCTAAGAACACTGGTTCCAATCTCCAGCGGTTCCAATCTCCAGGTCCTACGTTTAGCCAGATGCAAAGTGACGCAAGGGTGCGATGCTGCACTTGACCACAAGGGGGGCTCATGCATCTGGATTTCGTTCGCAGCAGCTGAGAGGCTGCTGGCGCACCCATCTCTATCTGTCTTCCTCTCCCTCTCTGTCTGTCTCCAAAAAAAAAAAAAAAAAAGAAATCTGGAAGGTGCAAGCTGAAAGTACACCATTACATATGCCCCTATATCTATGCTGTTGTAGAACTGTAGGGTTCACAACATGATGCAATTGGCTTATGCATTATGAAATTATAGAAAAAGAATTACATATGCATAAATAGGATGGAGGACAGCACCAGGATAAGTAAAACAGCATGCCATCCTTCTTTCCCACCTTCTTTTCTTCCCTTACCCCTTTTCAATCTGACTCCTGTCCCTGTCATTGCCTAACTGCCATTTTCCCCCCAAATGAGAACTCACTGTTGCTAAATCCAAATGATGCTTCAGGCTCATCTTGCTTGATCTCCTTCCATAGCACTGAATTTTGACCACCTTTCCTAAATGTTCTTATTGCTGACTTCCAGGAACTCATCTCTTAGATATCAGTAGTCACCTTAGCCACTTCACAGTATCTTTACAAATGAGTCTTTCTTTCTCCTTGGTATTTTAGGATCATTGTTAAAGGAGCTGCTATAGGTTTTTTTGTTCTTCATTTTCTCAAATGTTTTCATGCACTTTCTTCCTGCTAAAAAATTTCCTGATCTGTATGTCCAGGCCAGATCTTTCTCCTAAGGTCTAGACATCTATTTTTAAAAACTGGGCTTTTAATCCCTGTACTTGGGAGGCAGAAATGAGAGAATCACCTTAAGTTTGAGGCCACGCTGAGACTGATAGTGAATTCCAGGTCAACCTGTGTTAGAGCCGAGTCCTTACCTCAAAAAAAAAAAAAAAGTATTTGACTAGACATCTGTATTAGTTATCCAATTTTTGTATAACAAACCACTCAGAACAGTAACTTAAATCAATGACAAGCATTTATTTTACTTATAAATGTGGAAGTTAGCTAGGCTCAGCTGGGCAATTTTCACTTGGAGTTCTTCTTTCACTTGTAGTCAGACAGAGGCCAAAATTATATCAAGCCCTCTTTATTCAATTGTTTGGCATCTGGATTGGGAAGAGTTGAGTTCCTTGGGGCTTGAACTCTGCACCATCCTTCTGTAAGGTCACTCCATATAGTGTCTCAGACTTCTTACATAAGAGATGAAACTCAAAAAACTAAAATAAAATAGCATCCTCTCATGTCCAGAAATGATTTGGCATTCCCCTGATAGACACAAGCAAGCTTATATAATACCAACCTCAAATAGTGCCACTCTGAGATCACATTATAAGTTGGGGGGAAGAAAGATAAAAATTACATTATTTTTGCTATCCCAAGATATTTTATCATAGAATTGCCCACTTTCAAACAGCACCCAATATAAACCAAACCTATGATTCCCAAAACCTTCTCCTGAGTCATCCAATCTGAATCCAAACCAATTGTTTCCCACAGTGTACATTCACCATTACTGCAATAAACAATAAATACAATTTATTGAATACATGCATGTTCCTAGTGGGTTTTAGCTAAAGAACACTGACAGTTCTCATCACAAATGGCTCCAGAGGAACTAATGTGGTCTTTTCTAAGCTAGTGCTGGGTTCACAGAAGAGCTTCCACTGCATTCTTTTCATCGGTGTTGTCACCAAGTCCTAGACTACCCCTCTTGATGGAGTGTCAAATAATTTGCAGATGTGTTTAAAGTGATCACAACAACTATAATCAAATAATCCATACACATTCTCAGTACTGAAATCAATAATGTCTCACAGTGAACTCATGATCCAGTCTTCTTTATGTGTTTCTCTTCAACATTCAACCAGCCTGTCCTTCCCCCAAGGATTGGTCTCATTCTCATTGGAAAATCTAGATTATCTACACCCTCCCCTATGCATCTTATTACTAATCAAGTAGATCTTTTAAGGTAGATGCACTTGAATCACACATAAACACCACTGTCAGAATGGACTGCAAGTAACTATACCACCTTCACCTCCTGTACTCACTCAAGGGATCCACAGAAAGCTACCACAACTTCTACCTACAATCAATCAGTAATGGTGAAGATAGCTCAGGCCTGACTCATTCACAGATCAGGGTTGTATTGGCTCTAAACAGAAACAGACTGATGTTGAATTACATCCCTCCATAGACTGGACCCCCCCCCCCAAAAAAAAAGAGAGATGGAAAAGGAAATCCTTCTAGTAGCCAACACGTGGACTAACATATTTGTGCCTCACTTCATATGGAAGAAAAGACCCAATCCTCAAGCATATGTTACCTTCTCAATAGTGCTCACTAGTTTGACCATTAAGAAAGGAATCCAGAAGATAAATTATTTGAGTATCAGACAAAAGAAAGTATGAGAAAGATGTGGGTGATGAACTTAAGGGAGCAAACATAAGAAAGATCACACTAGGAGCTGGAGAGATGGGTCAGTAGTTAAATGCACTTGAATGCAAAATCTGATGGCCTGGATTTGATTCCCCAGTACCCATATAAATCCAGAAGCACAAAGTGGTGCATGCATCTTGTTTGCAGTGACAGAAGGCCCTGGCATGCCCATACTCTCTCTCTGTGTCTGTCTGTCTGTCTCTCTGTCTCTGTGTGTATATGTATGTGTGTGTATGTCTGCCTCTTTCTCCCTTTTTCTCTTTCTCTCTCTCTCTCAAATAAATTTAAAAAATATTTTTTAAAAAATAAAGATCACATTAATGCCTGCCAGAGGGTATACACTTCTGAGGAGACTGCACCAAATATCTATCCAGTGACTCTCAACCACCCCTCTATCTTTAGCCATCACAGTATTTGTTCCACAAAGCCCATGAATCATGCCCTGCTGCCACATAAATTATGCATTGTCCAGCATTATGGGCTCCTCATCGAAGATCATCTAACTACAACACCCTGCTGAATTCCCAGTTTATCAGCGAAAAAGTCTGACACCACAATCACAGCACTGAGAAAGAAGCCAAAATATATGTGGTAGGATATTAATTATATCAAAACTATTTTACAGGGGAGGAGAAAGAAATTTGTCCTCAACAGTAACTGTGTGTGTGTGTGTGTGTGTGTGTGTGTGTGTGTGTGTGTGTGTTGCATTCAGGCATTCAGGTTTGCATTGCTGGTAGAAATCACCCAACCAAAAGCAGCTTTGGGGAGGAAAAGGGTTTATTTTGGCTTACAGGCTCGAAGGGAAGCTCCATGATGGCAGGGGTAAAAAATGGCATGAGCAGAGGGTGGACCTCACCCCCTAGCCAACATAAGGTGGACAATAGCAACAGGAGAATGTGCCAAACACTGGCAAGGGGACACTGGCTATAATACCCATAAGCACGTCCCCACAAATACACTGCCTCCAGGAGGCTTTAATTCCCAAATCTCTATCAGCTGGGAAACTAGCATCCAAAATACCTAAGTTTATGGGGAAAACCTTCATCACACCACCACATTCCACCCCTGGCCCCCATAAACTGATGACCATCTAGGATGTAAAATGCAATGCATTCAGTCCAACATTCAAAGTCCCCACATTTTTTAATCAATCCTAATGATGTTAAAACATCCCCATAATCCAAGGTCTTTTAACTGAGCCATAATACCACAATATCCCCCCAAACAGAATAAACACACTGCAAAAGATGGCACTGGGCATAGCAAAAAAATGTTCAACCAATACAAGACTTAAACAGGGCAAACATCAAACTCTGTAGTTCAAGTCCAACAACTCTAGTCAGTGACAAATCTCCAAGTCCAATAATTCTAACCACCAAGTCTCTGGAGTTCCAATTCCGCCCCTCCAACTAGGCTACACATAGTCTGGAAAACTTCATCTGGGGCCAGCATCTCTCCTTGGCAGCCATCTCATGGTCCTGGCATCTCTATTGGGTCTCCACTGCAGTCCATGATCCATCCTCATGGCTCCATCAGGTCTCCATGCAGGCATCTGGCAAACCTGCTTCACACTGCCCATGGTCA
The DNA here is from genome assembly GCA_036365145.1 of Orientallactaga sibirica. Taxonomy (NCBI): domain Eukaryota; kingdom Metazoa; phylum Chordata; class Mammalia; order Rodentia; family Dipodidae; genus Orientallactaga; species Orientallactaga sibirica. Next base: position 62,683,188 of record JAEOAD010000001.1, read on the forward strand.
TTTCCAAAACACAAGACTGTGTTGCAAACTCAATGTCCTCTCTCCTGCATTTCTTATACTCCATAATACCGGGTGGGGAACCACTTTGTTAATCCAGTGGGGGAATAAAGCAAACTTTGAAGAACAGGACATTCCATCAGCATTCTGGCTCCTTCAAAAGACTGCATTCTTTCTGTTGTCCCAATGCAGGTCAGCTGGCCCAATTTCAGTGATTGTAATCTCTCAATTGTAGCTGGTCTAAAAATTTCCTTCTGTGCCATATCCCTCTGCTCATACCAGTCTATTTATATGCACTGCAACCCTGCACAAGTTCTCAGGACACAGGCATAACAGCAAGTCTGTTACACAAACTGCTTCTAGTAGAGTCCAGACAAAGCTCTTTCTCACCCTCACAAGCCAAACTTCACAGTCCATACTTCTTACTACATTCAGGTCTTTCAACAGTCACCAAAATAGTCCATCAAGCTGTACTTGCAGCTGCAAGGCATCTCTTAAGCCAAGGTTTCAAATCCTTCCACATTCCTCTTGAAAATCAGCTCCAAAAGGCCAAAGCCACACAGTCAGTTGACTAGCAGCAATCTCACTCTTGGTACTAACTTTACTGCTGCAGTCAGGTTCTCACTGCTGGCAGAAATCACCCAACCAAGAGCAGCTTTGGGGGGAAAAAAGGGTTTACTATGGCTTACAGGCTCAAGGGGAGGCTCCACGATGGCATGAGCAGTGGGTGAACATCACCCTCTGGCCAACATAAGGAGGACAATAGCAACAGGAGAGTGTGTCAAACACTGGCAAGGGGAAGCTGGCTATAATACCCATAAGCCCACCCCCAACAACACACTGCCTCCAGGAGGCATTAATTCCCAAATCTCCATCAGCTGGGAACCTAGCATTCAGAATACCTAATTTTATAGGGGACACCTGAATCAAACCACCAGAATATGCCTTCTCTTTCTATACATACTAACATCCAAAGGTTAACAGGAGACTGGATTCAAAAATATGATGTCTTCTACAATATTGACTAAGATGAAGTTGTCATTTTACAGAAAAGAAAATGCACCATTAAGTTCATTATTATAGGACTCACTGATCTTATCAGTTATACTATGTCCCAGAGATATCTAACATGATGGAATACCTTAGAAAATGAATAGTGATGCCTCCAACTTAGAAAAGGACCCTTATGAGGCTGAAGAAATAGCTTAGCAGTTAAGGCACTTGCCTTCAAAGCCTAAGGACCCAGGGTTTTTTTTTTTGCGGGGGGAGGAGAGTCCAAGAGAGAGAGAGGGACAGATAGAGAACGGGCATGCCAGCAGCCTCTCAGCTGCTGTGAACAAACTCCAGATGTGTGTGTCCCCTTCTAGGCAAATGCAGCCCTGCACCCTTGCATCACTTTGCATCTGGCTAAATGTGGGACCTCGAGAATCAAACGGCATTCTTGGACTTGGCAGGCAGGCGCCTTAACCCAAAGCCATCTCTCCAGCCCAGGACCCAGGTTTGATTCCCCAGTATACATGTAAAGCCAGATGCACTTGGTGGAGCATGCATTTAGAGTTTATTTGCAGTGGCTAGAGGCCCTGGAATGCCCATTCTTTCTTTGTCTATCTACCTGACTCATAAAGAAATAAAGAATTTAAAAAAAAAAAAAAGGGCTTTTATGGATCTGGAGACAATCTTTCAGTACATGTTATTTGCACAAAATTAATGGATAATATATGACTTTCTGTCCAAGAGCTAAATGTATATATAATCCAGGAATTAAGAACTAGATACCTGATAGAACCTCTTCATTCATTCAATCCCAGTTACTGCAAAAGTCTGTGATCGGGCTTGATTAGGTTAATGCTTTTGTTTATTGGAGCATGGTGACATTTCTACCACAGAATACATTAAAGATTTCTCCACCAAACATGGAAAATGAAATTATTAGCTGATTTTTGGGTTCCTCACAAAAGTGGAAAGCAAATAGAAAAAATAAATGCTGTATTGCAGAGGTAATGGACTATGATTTCCTTATCAGAGGCAAGGAAGTGTCTCAAAGCCATTACCGGGCTGGAGAAATGGCTTAGCGGTTAAGGCACTTGCCTACAATGCCAAAGGACCCAGGTTCAATTCCCCAGGACCCATATAAGCCAGATACAAAAGGTGGAGCTGGAGGCCCTGGCACACCCATTCTCCCTCTATCGGTCTCTCTTTCTCTGTGCTTCTTTCTCTCTCTTAAATAAATAAATAAATAAATAAATAAATAAAATAAAATAAAATTTAAAAGCCATTGCCTTTGCTAAGATACCTCTTGGCACTTCTAAGCAATGATACTACAGAAACTATAAGTCTAAAGAAAGCAAGGTAAATAGAACCCTTTCAAACTAGGTCACCTCACCAAGCAAGCAATAGACCATCAATACAGTTCTATGGATTATGGCAATGGACAGATAGATATTCATTTATTTAACTAGTTCAGTATCATTTAAGGTCCAGGCAAAAGAAAAGAAGTCCGAGTTACTTAAACAGAAAAAAATCTAATACCTTCAAAATTGTTTATTACAAAAGTTTTTAAAAGGGCTATTAAGGACTACCTCCTTGCCTATTTTCTTATTATGACTAAAATTCTATATAAATATTTATATATTTTCTTTGTGGCTATGATAACTATTTTACATAGGATACATTCCAACAGTTGAAATTGCTGAGTCAAAATACTAAATATTTAAAATTTATATTTTGAATATATAATATAAATTTCTTCCTCCAATACTGTGCCAATTTCTGCTCCCTCAGAAATATACAAATTTATGAAAAACATACAAGCCAGGACCTCTAGGGGATTGATGCACTAGAAAAAATTCCCTTGAAATGCATGATTTCTGCTGATTGCCCAACTCAGCTGACTCTTGTTTGCTCCTCGTTTCCTGGGAAGTCTTCCTGCAAAGTGATTTTATTGAGTATGCTTGTTTGCTTATTAAAATAACTACAAAAGCAGAGATAAACTGGTTTTAATATTGAGAAAAAAATTAATGAAGCATGAGATTATCTGCAAGCCACATTCAATTCTTAACAGAAATACGATCCGAGGAACTAATGATCGCATCCATACTTTTGCACTGAGGACCTGGGAGATACTCAAAATGTTCCTTCAGTATGTCAAGATTCTCCTCTCAAGTACTAATTTGTAGAGTGGCTGTGAAGATCCATCACAGCACTGTAGGCACACCAGGGCGACAGTTAATAGTGGTCTTATTTGCTGAGAATATTGTTATTAAATTGCTTAGAACCCAGGCAGTGTGTGTTTTTCATTTTACCAAAGTTGTTTTCATTATGGATATAAACATGCTCCTCACACCCAAGCTAAAATTGTGAGACAATAAAGTGTCATGTTCAGAAGACTATTAATTACAGATTTGATGGCATTTCTTCCCAGCTTCTTAACAAATACCATTTGTCTTCCCTAGTGGTTTTACTGCCAGGAAATTTTAATACAATGAAGAAAAGTAGAAGCGAATCAGATATTACATTATTTTGTATTTGCTTTTGTTCCCAATGTACTTAATTGGCATTGCTATTTGAATATTTATCCTTTGTGTGTCATCATAAGCTGTTTATATGGTCTCTTCAGTCTGAAAAGAGTTCATCGATCAAGAGCCTATACCATTATATGTAGCATTATAATTGTATGTAGTATTATGATCTAATGGTACAAGTTCCTTAAACACAAGGACTTTCTATGACATTTCTATGGCATATTCATTCATAAGCCAAATCAATGAAGCACGAATAACCTGAAATAATAAAGTTGTATCAAAGATGTACAAAATTTGGAGAAATGCTGGGCATGTTGGCTCAGACCTGAAAATGTAAGGCAGGAGGATCACCACAAATTCAAGGCCAGCCTGGGCTACATGTTCAGACCTTGCCTGAAAACAAGTACCAAAATAATTGGAGCGTATTCCCTATTCAACGACTAAACAAGAAAATAAACTAAAACACCAGAGAACACTTTGCTGACAAAAAAATATCCAGGCTACATTAGCAGGCAGACAGCTTATGACTTGTATGTTAAATGCAGGAAAATTTGATCAGAAATTATGCACAAAATAACCCCAGATTAACCAAAGAAAATTCAGACTTTGTTCTGAGTTGGATTATGGACTGAGATTCTGTCTATCTCTAAATTCCTCCCTCTCTCTCCATCTCCTGTGACTTTCATGATGCTAACAGTCCCCATTTTTAATATTCTCCCCAAAAGGCTACATTTAAGGATGATTTTAATTGTTAAGTATTACAAAGGGCACAATTCAGTGACAATAACATATTTTAATGCTGTGCAACTGGTCTCCATTACTTTGTTCTAGAACATTCTCACCACCACACATATATAAACACAAGGAAACCTTATTCAGTGAGCACTCATTTTGGATTCCACAACCCTGCAAACTACTATTTGGCTTTCTGTGAGAATGTCTGCTTTCCCTTGCAACCTCAGATCAGTCAATACCCAAAGAAAGCCAGACTCCAGCTGCACTCAGAATATAAAGTCACGGTCAAAGAGAAGAAACTAGTGTCAATCTCTCTGTTTCTTTCCTCTGGCTAAAGAATCCACACTCCCACCCCAAAATCAAAATCGAGGACAGTTTCCTCTTCCCCTCTGCATTGGTTTATATCATCTGGTTTCTTATTCTCTCTGAGCCTTTTTTTCTAAGTTGCCTGTTTTTTAATTTTTTAATTAAGCCTGTGTTTTATTTAATACAATAAACTCTGTGATCTAAATCTAATATCATTTCTCTATTAAGTGTCATTGCCCCTCTCCATTGGGCTAGTTATATTTCTTTTCTATTTTTGTTGTTGTTAATTGTTTTCAAGACAGTGTCTCACTCTACCCCAGACTGACTTCTAACTCATGGCGACCCTCCTACCTCAGCTTCCCAAGTGCTGGGATAAAATGTGTATGACACCACAGCCAGCACTGGGGCTGGTTATATCCTCATAAACTTGCAAATCCTTTTAGTTTTGGCAGGGAGTCAGGGAGAATGAGTCTAATTCTCTTGGTACCTTCACTTGATCTATATTCACCACCACAGCACTTCTCATTGGCTACATTACTTTTGATTGATGAACGGTCCTCTTGGCAACCAAATAAATTAGATTCACCAACTAGCAATGAATGGTCCTCCTGATACTTCCTTCTACCCTCAGAACTGTGGAACTCCAACACAGCCTTATTTGGCCTATAGCTTGGACAAATGCTTCAATTAGAAATTGGGATATTCTCTGGTTCAATCATACTGAATTGCAACAGTTTGAGATAGACTGTTCAACCTAATACAGCCTCAATTATATATTCATCTCTAAGGTTTCACCTGATGATGATCCTGAGTGAGTGAGTGAGTGTGTGTGTGTGTGTGTGTAGACAGATATTCAGCTTAGGCTCCCCAGTGCTTGATATGTACAAGTCAGTATAGCTGAAATTGATAGTGAGGTCTTTCTAAGTCCACTACACCACCCAGAGTAGGCAGGTTTTCATGATTTGAAGATATGAAGGCAGAACTGGTTAATTCATGAGGAGAGGCTGAGATCTTTGTAGATCAGGCCTTCTAGGAGCTAGTCTAGTATATCCAAGCATGTCCCTGAACTTGTCTATGTTTCAGCTTTCTTATGTGCAATATGAGGAGATTATACAATTCTAAACTTCTTTAAAATTGTATACCTGTGAAACATCCCACATATGGCAGAGAAATAAATAATTCAAGCAATAGTTTCCCTCTATAAAGGGGAACAAAAGAAGATAGTGTGAGGTATTATGATCAAAGTACCTTATGTACATGTATGGAGACTGTCAATAAAATAAAATAAAGAATAATAAAGGGCTAGAGAAGTGACTCAGCAGTTGAAGGCACTTGCTTGCAAAGCTTGATGGTCCAGGTTTGATTCCCTAATACCCGCACAAAGCCACATATACAAAATGGCACATGCATCTGGAGTTCATATGCAGTGGCAAAAGGCCCTGGTTTGCCCATTCATTTATTCATTCTCTCTCTCTCTCTTTCTCTTTCTCTCTGCAAACAAAAGGCTAAAAAATGAAAATAGTCTCTCTTTTGGTGTGAAATTTCTAATTCTGAACTTAATATAAAACAATGGGACCAAAGCTAAGCAAACGGGGACTTATTTTGTGGTGCTGTGAACTATCTATTCCAGATAATTTAATGCTAAAATGATAATTATTTACTGAAGTATGTGGTAAAAGAAAAAATACACAGGAAACTATGAAGAACACTTTAACTTTGAATTACAACATTAACTAGAGAAGGCATTTTGTAAGTCAGTCAGTGTGACCCTCTTTCAAGATGCAAGTTTTATGATTCCCTGGGATTGCACAGCTACTTTGTTTCATATACAGGATTTATGACCTGAGTTGTCAAGACCTGAAACACCATAACACCTTCAAAATTATTTTCTCTCATCACAAAAATATTGAAAAGTAAAGCAATTTAAAAGAGTTGTAAAGAATAGACTCAAATTAAATTCTTTGATAAAAATTCTAAGTGCATCACTTGCTGTGTGATTTTGAGGAAATTATATTAACTATATCTGTTGACTTCATGTATAAGATGGGATGATAATAATTACATATCCTTTTAACTTAGCAGGATAACTAAAATAGTAATATATGTAAATTATTTTGACTCTTACTTGGCACATAAAACAATATGTATTAGCAAGAATTGAATTACCTTATATAGTTCATACACTGGCTAAATATAGTTTAATATTGCAGCCAAATTTCATTTAACATTTCAAATAGATTCCATTGGTAATCAGTATTAGAACCAATCTAAAATGGTCTTTTAAGGATTGCCAGTCTAGACTTTGACTATTATAAATGGTATCTACTCTCTAAAATTAATTTTAAGGTTTCTGAATATAAAGTTGTTTTCAACTGCAGTATTCTAAGGCATATTTATTCCCTTAAAGATCCTGCAAAAGTGAAACATGGATTTCAAGTAAATACCACTGCTCTGAAAATTTTTGTCTCATTAATTAGTCATGTGATGATTTGAGTTTGCCAATATATAGACATTTTTAATATCACCATATTTCACCACTGTATATGAATCTAAAAAGAACTTTATGACTATTTATCTCATCTTTATAAACCTTTAAAATTCATTGTGTTTGACTGTAATAAAGAAGTGATTTCCAAAAGTTGAGAATCCCTTCAGTCCATGATCAAAATTATGATGTCCTCCAGAGGCTGACCTCCGTACCCTTGCTCTTCAATTTTTCTAGTGATTAATAATGCAGGGAGGGATGGGGAAGTGGGAGTTTCACAGATCAGTCATTAAACAAGGACATTAGACAAAGGTAATATCAATTCAGCTTAAGAAATGCTAATGTTACTATTTTACTCTGGTTCAATAGTTTTAAGATAATGAATAGATCCACAGTATATGGCCTAGGTCAAAGTAATCATCCCATCTCCTTTCTCTTCTGAAGTGAGAGACCCAGACTACATCTTACTTACTGACTAAGGGGTCCATTTACCAAGTAACCTTTTCCAATGATTTAAACATTGTTGTGAAATTCTGTCTACCAGGGACCACATAGTCATTGCTGCCTTGAAATCACATCAGCTGTGATTACCCTCACAAGACCCTTACAAGATTGGGCCCACTAACATTCCCTGGAGGAAGTAGAGGAGCCCTCACCCAACAACACAGAAGGTGCACACAAGATATATGAGGCTCCTTCTCCTCGGAGAGTATGGAAGTGGTTGTGGTAGTTTGAATAGATGGCCCCCAGTATATTCAGTGTTTTGTTAGTTTGGCTGGAGGAGGTGTCACTGGGTGGATCTTGAGGTATGGTGGTGGGTTTGAAATTCCAATCTAAAGATATGCAAAGTGCCTAGCTCCACCTGGAGTTCCTGAAGGGTGCTTGTGGCTCCTCTCTCTTTCTGCCTGGTCCTTTAAAGCAGGGCCAACTTCTTCTGCCATTATGGATATTCCCCTGGATCTGTAAGCTTCAATAAATATCCCTTCCTCCATAACTGTGCCTGGTTTGGAAGTTCACCTCACAGAACCTAAGGCTGTCTCCTATAGTGGTCAATAATTGCTAGAGGCAAGAGACTCAGGGAACATGCAGAAGACAGGGGAAGAAAGAATGTAAGAGCCAGAGGAAGGGGTAAGATGGTTTGTGGCTGTGAGATGATTAACCAAAACTAAAGATGTATGAAAAAAAACATAGGAAAGCCTACTTTTGTTAATGTAAAAAATATAATTTAGAAAGAAAATTGAGCAGAATACCCTTCCATGAGTGGCTAATGCTATTCTCAGAAGCTATAGGTTCTTACAGGAAAGTCCAGGTGCTAGAAGTAGGACACCTTACAGTGAATTGATGGTCAGGAAGGCAACTGAGGCTCCCAAAACAAAACTGGCTATTTCTAGTGCTCTTGGATACCCATAGAAACTATATGGTAAGACCTCATTGCTGAAGACAACACACTCTCTGATTGCAGGACACTAGAGAAATCTAGTAAGAACTGAAGCCTCTTCCTTGTTAACTAGCAGGCACATACTATAAAGTGCTGTACAGGATTCTGGAGGAGAAAAGTCACCAAGAATCTGATCTGAGGATGACTTTACTGCAAAGAATTCATGCCTGGTATTAAAAACCTAGTAAAAAAAAAATCATAGTCAAAAATCTATGGTTTAGAAGTTCTTAGGCCCTATGAAGGAAGCTACTATTGTTTGGCTATGTTGTGCCCATCAAATGACCATTTAAATATTCATGTTTATGCTCATATATTAGTGCTTCTCTCACCATTTGTCAAACTTCTTTTATGCAGTTAGCAATGACTACTGGGGAGACTCAAAAGTCATCAAAGTGCTGAGAATAGATAACATTTGAGTGCTCAATATTAATTGAGACATCTATATCACTCACTCCAAAGGCTCTGGGAACACTGTAGAAGGTGCGGAAAGAATATAAGAGGCAGAGGATGGGGAGGAGTGCTTTGGAACGCTGCCTTCTGGACATTAAGTGGCCAATGCATTCATGACGTCACAGAAACTGTCATTACCACACAATATTGGGCCTATCAACATCCAATATGGATGATGAAGGAAGATAAAAAAAATGCATCAAAATAGAAGGGGGACTAGTTAAAAAGAAGGGGCTCAGTGGAAGTAGAACAGGGGAGGGAAGGAGAAGGTAACAGCAGGGGATTAAGATCAAATATAAAAATATATGAAAATTATCAATAAACATGTTTAAAGGAAAGAATATAAGAGCCAGAGGCATGATTTCCAGTGTCCTTTGTCTTGAAATTAGAGCATCTGTGATGGAGCCCACAGGCATCCCATCATGGGCGAGGAGGAGGTCCCATGAGGTGGTGTATGATGACCCCTACCTATCCCTGATGATAGAGAAAGGGGTTAACAATTAAGGAGGGGGGGCTTCTTTGATGGTATTTTTCTATCAATTGTTCATATTCCTATAAAGTAAATCCTCACCCATGCTTCTATAACTAACCCCTCCTCAACATTTTCATTCACCAAGTTTGTTTTTGGTGAAATCATTTCTTCAGTCTGCATTGGAACATTATCTGGAGTGAATAGATGTCTCTTTATAGTTCCCCAGGAAAAGTCATACAATTTCAGCTGTCTTTTTTTTAAGGTTTTGAGACTAAGTTTCACCATGTATCCCTGGCTGGCCTTAGGCTGGCCTGAATTTGTAATCTTCCTCTCTCAACCTTCCAAGTCCTGGGATTACAGTGTGTATCATCATGCCTGGCTCCAGTTATCATTCTTAGTCCTTTCCCCTACTCTTTTCTAATTCCTAAGAACCACCCCCTAGTCTCTCCCATTTCCTGATACCTTAGTTAAAACTATACACACTAGTCTACTGAACCCCACTCCCACAACACTTCCAACAGGCATATTATATTCATGACATTATGTCAAATCAAGCTCTTTTACCAAGCTGATGTTTTTTCTTAACCATCAAGTCAAAGAATCCCAAGAAGATGAAGATGCATCTCAGCATGCTAGCCAGACCCAGCTTTGCACAAAGCAACATGGACACCTTCATCATGCACCCAAAACATGCTTACGAAGAAAAAAGAGCAAACTAATAAAGGTTGATAGGATTAATGAACTGAGGGATGAAAGACTAATTGAGGAAAACCCCATGTTTCTTAACATGCACAATTTATCTGATTTTTGTAAAATGTATCATAAAACAATCTTAAAATTAGAAGAAATGAGTCTGAATAGCCCTTAATAACTATAAAATTAAATTTTCAATTCTTTTCCCCAAGCCACAGTGATATAATAAGGAAACTTACATTCTGCATAGTAAGTTTAAGAACTGTCTTCCCTGCTGTTGGGGTCCCCCCTAGGGCCAGCCCAGGAGGGACGGTAGGGTCTCTGCCGAGTTGGGGGTGAGAGGCGCGGAGTCACCACACAGACTCCAGGAGTTGGGTGAAAGCGGGAAGCGAGCTGCCACAAACTCGTTTATTGAGGAAGTGCAGGTATGGGGTGTTCCCCCTTTTTGTGACCAATGACAGCCTGTCTCTGGACAGGCAATCTCATAGCAGGCTTCTTGCGAGCATGGGACTGTAGCTGTTGTCACACCAAGCCTGCACAGAACGCCATCTTCACAAAAGCCACTTCCTGGTTTCTTCTGCCATGTGGTCTGGCTAGGACCAGGCCTGTATTGTGCCATACATATCCTCCTTTTTGCTTTTATTATTGGCAACCCTGAGAGGTATGTTTTTTTTTGCCAAGCCATTGTTGAACCTAGGCCCCAAGGGGTCATCATACATGACGGTGCCTGTCTTAGGTTGTCCCATCTCATGGAGTCTTACCCATCATTGGCTACTCGCCACCTTGGTGAGAAAACCCAAGGGGGATGGCCTGGTATGGTTTTTTGAAAGCCATTGTTGAACCCAGGCCCCAAGGGATTATAACATGTGATGGTGCCTGTCTTAGGTTGCCCCATCTCATGGAGTCTTACCCATCATTGGCTATCCGCCATCCAGGTGAGAAAACCCAAGGGGTATGGCCTGGTATGGCTTTTAGTGTGAGGTCTGGCTAGGGCCAGACCTACATTGTGCCATACACCCTGCCCTCACCCACTTCTACTATTTGGGGAAATAATTCATTGCTTAGGAGACTGCCTGTGCATGGGAGGATGTTTAGCAACTCCCTGGCATCTATCCACTAGACACCAGTAGAGTCCCTCTTCCAGTGACAACCAAAACTGTCTCCAGACATTGCCAAATGTTCTTTAGGAGATAAAATCATCTATGAGCTACTCTCGTAGATGGGAGGGAAAATGCTTACCCTGCATTAGGTGGCAGTAAGGTATGTCATTGCACCAAAAGAAAAGTCCACTGCCTATTTCTGGAAAGAAAGTTTTATTGGAACATAGCCATGCTCATTTACTTTTGCATATGGTTCCTTTTTCCACAAATAAAAGAGAGTCAAGTAGGGATAATAGCAAGTGTCCAATCCACAAAACCAACAATGTCTACCATCTGGCTCATTTAAAAACCTTTGTCAATCTCTGCCCACATTGACCAGTTTTAAATATTTTCTCAGGGATGACTTTTTATAATGAATTCTGACATAAGACTTGTATCATACAATGTCCAGACAGAACATTCAACTTTGGGTAATTTGAAGAAGTACATGCCAAATAACTTAAGTGAGTGATTTCAAAAGCAAGGCAAAGTATAGAGAGATGAAAAAGAGATAGAACCCTGGACATAATGGCTATGTATAGGTCTGAAGGAGAGAGAACCCAGACAGTTATGCAGGAAGGAGCCCGGGGAAAGCAACTGGCCCAGCAGAATCTCTTCCTTCTCTCCCATGTTAGTGCCCCCAGCAACGAAACCCAAAGAGAAGCAAGAAGGCAGAATAGCCCACTGAAGCGTACCATGTAGTTCAGGCTCTTAGGACCACAGAGTCCCATGCAGAAAAGTGGGTTTGGAGACAAACAGAGGGTATCTCAAATAAAGCCTTGATCTCTAACACTGGTAGGTTAGAGGTCCTGTTGTGTGCAATGAACAGAGGAGTGGGGTCTTTCCGCTCACCACTGACCTGCTGAAACAACATCCTGGGGTCAGACATTTCAATGCTATCTTTTGAAGTCTAACCCTTAAATCCATTCCCACTATTCAATTCAAGCATTCATCACCAAGTCATTAGCTATGCCCCATTCGTCCCAACCCTTTGCCTTTCTGCCCATGTCCTCAAGCTGTTAAGCACTGGCAATATATATATATAATATATATATATATATATATATATATATATATTAGACTTGGAATAGAACTCAGAGGTAGGATACTTGCTTAGCATACACAAGGCCCTGGATTTGCTTCCCCAAGCATGGAAAGAAGGAAGGAAGGGAGGAAGGGAGGGACGGTGGGAGGGACGGAGGGATGGAGGGAAGGAGGGAGGGAATTAGAATACCCTGATTACTGAATCCACCCTATATCATAACAGCAGACTACAGGGACCTAACTTCTGCTCAGCTTCCACCATGACTTCCCGCCCTTGGCTAAAGCTGACCTGCATCCCCTACTCAGAAAATCTGATGACCTTTTCCCAAACTTCATCAATGTTCATCTTCCTATAGCAAAAAGTTTTCCATCATTCCCTCTGTCATTACTTGTTCCAGTTTCCATAGTGCTACATCTCTGATTTTCTCATACTTCTTTACTGGCTCTTTTTTTTTTTAATTTTTATTTATTTATTTGCAAGCAGAGAGAGAGAAGAGAGAGGCAGACAGAGACAGAATGGGCACACCAGGGCCTCTAGCTACTGCAAACAAACTCCAGATGCATGTGCCCCTTGTGCATCTGGCTTATGTGGGTCCTGGAGAATTGAACCGGGATTTTTTGGCTTCGCAGGCAAACGCCTTAACTGCTAAGCCATTTATCCAGCCCAGGCCCCTTTTTTAAATCATTGAACTTGAAATAAACCTCTAACTGGCAAAAAAAAAAAAAAAAAAAAAAAAGACATTTCTTCACAGGCCATAACAGTTGAGTGAAGATTCCAACAATACAATAAAATCTGCATGCTGTGGAATGTCCATAACATTCCCTAAAGTGAAAGCATAGAATGATAAACCTCAGGAAAAAGTTGTTTCTGGGGGAGAGATGGCAAAACCAGATGCACAAAGTGGCCTATGCATATGGAGTTTGTTTGCAGCAGCTGGAGACCCTGGCATGCCCATTCTCATTCACTCTGTTTTCTATCTCCCTCTGCTTGTTAATGAATAAAAAGATACATTTTTAAAAAGTTTTGAAATAGGTTAAAACAAGATATGTTCCCTTCTAAAGCCTTATTTACATATTTCTTTTCTTTTTCTGTTCTTATGTGCTTAGTCTTGAAACCCCAAAGTGTGGATGGATAGACTCAAAGTTTTAAAAAGGGTCCATCTTCAAAATTGTCTAATTGCCCACACTTTAGGAAGGACAACATAGAGTTCTTTTTCTTCTTTCTGTACATTTTTATTGAGCACTTTAACATAGATATACTGCAATTTGATCATATTCTTGTTGCATTGTCCTCTTTTGTTCCTCTTTCCCACTCCCCAATCTGCTGAAGACCCTCCTCTTTGCAGCTAGTGCTTCCTCTCATTTGATGTCTCATTCCCTTTGTCCTCCTCCATCCTCCGTGTCAAAATGTTGATGGGCTCAGAACAACACGGGTCTTCTGAGAATATCAGCAACCGCTGCAGTGTCATGAATGCACCAGTGAGTTCATAACTGGAGGCCCATGACCCAAAGTACTCCTTCCTGCCCTGTGTCTCTAACATTCTTTCCACACCCTCTTCTGCAATAAGAATATTGAATTTATCCCCTCTATCTTCAGATATATCCCAGCACCTGTTTTTACTAACATTTTCTTTTTTGGCTTAGAAACATTGTAACTTTTTTTTTTTTTTTTTTTTTTTTTTTAAGTTTGGGGAAGGGTTATAAACCCATACATGCTAAAAACATGCTCTATCACTGAACTCCATTTCAGATCCTATTACACAGTTTTAACCCCTTCCTCTGTGAGGTGCCATCAGAGCTGAAGACTAGTCATTGGGTGGTAAATTTATATATCCACTTGACTGGATGACACATGTCCAGACTTTTTTTTTCCTGCCTTCAGACTTAAACTGAACCACCAGCACTTCTCGTGTCTGTACTCTTCTGCCTCTCAAACAGGAAATGTATCTTCAGCTAGCCTGGCCTTCCAGACTTCTGATTGCAGATCTGCTGACTTCTCCCACTGAATAGTCATGAGTCTTACTATCAATTTTATGGTAAATCCATCTATCTGATTGGTTGTTTCTATTTCTCTTAATGAACCTTAAAGAACCTTAATGAACATGGTCTTCTCTCAAATATTAGCCCAGTATTTCCAAAACCATATTAAAAATTTCCCAACAGATGTAGTGTTGGGAACTCCAATTCTAATATGAAATGGAAATTGTGTTTGATTTTCTTCACTCTTTGCTTACTCAGTAAGGATTTGTGTCTACCATGTGCTAGCTATGCAAATTTAGCTCCTGGATTCAAATAGTGCACTAAATACTAAGGTCATCAGACACAAAACAAAAAAAGAAAGTCAGGCCAGAGAGATGGCTTAGCAGTTAAGGCATTTGCCTGCAAAACCAGATGATCCCTGTTCAACTCTCCAGGACCCATGTAAGCCAGATGCACAAGGATTTCTGGATTTCGTTTGCAGTGACTGGAGGCCCTGGTGTGCCCATTCTCTCTTTCTCTCTCCTAAATAAATAAATAAATAAATTTAAAAAATGAAAGTCAGAGGTTATTGGGCACAAGGCAAAGCAGTAGATGAGGGGCATGAAGGTAGGGGAGATATGTGCTACTCAGAAGGATTTGCTGAGGGATATGATTGAAGGAGACAGGCTCACTGGGTGGGCACAAAGGATGGTTTGATGGAAGAAACAATATTTCATGCAAAGGACAAATATCTACAAAGGAAATTCACTCAAAAAAGTCTAAAATGAAAGTAGTTACCTGTTTAAGAAGAGAAAGAATTAATCAAAAAACATGAGAATAAAATTACCAGAGTATAAGGGTTCCTTTTTCTTTTCCCCTCTGCATGCTTATTAAAGAGGTCACGACTTCTGTAACCATGGGTGGTCTTTTCCCTCCCTTCCCTACCTTCCAAGGAAATCTTGACTCAACATTCAAATCTATGGAATATTTAATGGAAGGGGAAAGAGGGAAGAAAGAAGGGAGGTAGAAAAGGAGGGAAGGAGGGAGGGATGGAGGAAAGGAGAAAGGAAAGAAAGGAAAAAAGGAAGGGAAAGAAGGAATACCAGGTAGGAAAGATTAAGGTGAGCAAGTATGAGGGCTTTTGTTGGTGGTGGAATTTTTGTTTTTATTTTTTCAAGTTTATTTTTGTGTGTGTGTGTGTGTGTGTGTGTGTGTGTGTGTGTATGGATGCCTGCAAGGTGTGGCCTGCAGACAACTTGGGAATCACAATGCATGTGCCACTCTGCACCTGGCTTGATGTGGGTGTTAAGGAATTAAACCTGGGCTGACAAGCTTTGCAAGTAAATGCCCTTAACAACTGAGCCATCTCCCCAGTCTCTAATTTTTATTTGTTTGCTTTTTTCAAAGCAGAGTCTCACTCTAGCCCTGACTCTGTAGCCCCGGGGTAGTCTCAAACTCAAAGCAACCCTTCAACCTCAGCCTCCTGAGTGCTAGGATTAAAGGTGTGCATTACCATACCAGGCTTCCTGTTTTTGTTTTTGTTTGGAGGTAATAATGTCAAGAAAAGTAATTATCCTGGTTTTAAAAAAAATCTATTTAAAGAATGATTATCTCTTTCTTTAATCTAAGAGAAATACTTGTACTTAACTTGGTTTTTTTAATTTTTTTTTTTAGATTTTTTATTTTTGTTTATTTATTAGACATGGGGTGGGAGAGGAGAGAATGGGCACGCCAGGGCCTCCAGCCACTGCAAATGAACTCCAGATGCAGGTGCCACCATGTGCATCTGGCTTATGTGGGACCTGGAGAATCGAACTTGGGTCCTTCGGCTTGGCAGGCAAGTACCTTAACCGCTAAGCCATTTCTCCAGCCCTTAACTTGATTTTTGTTCCATTTCTTTTTGTAATCCTGGGAATCAAATCGAGAGCCTCATGCAGGCTGGCAAGTGTTTTACCGTTGTTATACTCTCAGCTCTTATTTGAGTTATTTTGAAGTAGCCTTTAAAACAGAAATAATTCAGGAACTAAACTGCATGGATCACCTCTTAATAAACATTGTACGTATCTTCCCTAATGGTAGCCTCATGTTTTGTCCTCCAATCTAGACACAAAATCTTGAAGAGGTAGAATGCAGTTTTATTGAACTTGATCTATCTCCTCTCTGTGAAACCAGTGTGACTGAATGTAAGTAGCAATTTCATCCCCAGGCATGAAGACCGGCTGGGGAATAGAAGCAAGGCTGAGCTCAGGCCAATGAGATACAAGAACATGTGGCCGAGCATTGGAAGTTTTCCATTCCTTTGTTTTCAAAGGATATTGCTATTTTCTCCATGCTTTATAAGAAGCACAGGAGGCAGTATTTTAATCCTGTATCCAACCAAGCCTGAAGCCTACCTCTCAGTTTGCTTTTCACAGTTGCAATAGATTTATCTTCCTAAGGCATCATTTTGCTACCTAAAAATTCCCTTAGTTCCAGTGAAATCCAAGCCATGTAGTCTGATATCAAAATTACTTCATAACTTGGCACCAACCCAAACTCTATACTTGGTGCCATGACTCCAACCTTCATAAACCATGGTCTCTCTGTTCCTTTGCTGGAGACCTTGGCTTATTCTCTAGCTGGAATAATGATCTTGACACTAAAGCTTTTTGTTATTAGACCCAGTTCTGTTCTTGTCTCTTGAAACAAAGTTTCACTACACTGCCTTGGGGTCTGAAACTTGCTAAGCAGAACAGGCTGTCCTCAAATTTGCAACAATTTTCCTGCCTTGGCTTCTTGAGTGCTGGGATTACAAGTGTCACCAACCCTGCCATCTTAGACTTATGCTTTAGCTCAGATGCC
Organism: Orientallactaga sibirica; assembly: GCA_036365145.1. NCBI lineage: Eukaryota > Metazoa > Chordata > Mammalia > Rodentia > Dipodidae > Orientallactaga > Orientallactaga sibirica. The sequence continues at coordinate 62,700,268 of JAEOAD010000001.1, forward strand.
ACCACCTCTCATGACAAAGAAATCAATATGTGCTTCTTTTAAATTCAAACGACCATCCCTCTGCAGTGGTCCTAGGGAATCCTGCCTTTTACAATAAACTCTATTATAATTTCATATGGGCAATGTTCACTGATCATACAGAAACATTTAAAAAATACTTTTTATTTATTTATTTGTGAGCACAGACAGAGAGTGTGTGTGTGTGTGAGTATGGGCACTCCAGGGGTCTTGTCACTGCAAAGGAACTCCAGATGAATGTACCACCTTGTGCATCTGGCTTTAAGTGGGTACTGAAGAATAGAACCCCAGACAGGCACGCTTTGCAAGCAAGAACCTTTGATCACTGGCCACCTCCCCAGTGCCAGAAACATTTATGAGTACCTACAGTGAGTTCAGCATGTTCTAGGGGCTAAACAGTAATGCAAAGAAGAAAGAACCACTGTTTTCAGCTTGTGCTTTGTGCTAGGCTGGATTCTAACATTTTTATATTACTAACTTATGCAATATTCACAGGAACCATAAAAAACACATGTCATTAGTTTCTTCCATTTTACATAGGAGAATACCAGGGAACAAAAAGTGAATAAATTACTAAACTTGTCACAATTTCTAAATGCTAAAATATATATTCAAACCACAGCCTACAGTCAACTGCTATACTAACCCTTGGTGTTTTTTTATTTAAAGAAACTGGCCCGCAAGTACTAAAATTTGTAACACTTATTAATTTGTCTGACAAAATCTTTCAAAGTTCTCTTTAGAAAATGTAATTTAACTCCAGAAAGTATAATCCCTCCTCACTCAATTGTACTTTACTAATTATTCATTGTCTTTTTAAGTTATAAAAACATGCAAATTACTGTAATCCAAATTTTTATTTTTAATCCAATTGTTGTAGCCAACCAAAAGATGATGGCCAGTGGTCTTGTCTTGAGCTACTCATTTCCTTGTATTTTCCTGTCCTGCAATTTTCCATGTTGGTTAGCACAACCAATAGGATATGATAATAGTAGTGGCACTTTACTTCTAAAATTAGATTTTTTTAAAGCTTATATACTTTATTTTGATATTTTTCTCTCTCCCCTTCTCCCTCATCATCTCCCCTACACCTCAAATCATTTACTTTGGAGAAAGCCAAGGGCGATGTCCTCAGGTAAGCCTGTGGAGGATCCACAAGAACAGAGCTAAACTCTGAAACCGCCATCAGAAGGATAGACATTGACTTATAGTCATGCAGCTGAACTCATCTGTTGCAGCTACCTTCTAGTTGCTGGACAAATGTCAGAGAAGAAGCAGCTTATGGAAGGAAAGGGTTCACGTCAGGTTTACAGATTCCAGGGGAAGCTTTAGCATGGTGGAAGACGCTGGCTCACTTCACACTTCCTGAGAAGAGAGAGAAAGAGGACAACCAGAGTTCAAGCTAGCCCAGAGCACATCTTCAAGCTAGAGTCAGAACACATCCCCAGTGACACCTCCTCCAGAAGGGCTATGCCAGCTGAGGGCTAAAGTTAGTCAAAAATATCTGAGGTGGACTCCCCCTCCTGCTGCTGTTTGTCACCTACTGTGGCAGAGGTGATATCCAGCCTCTGCTCATACCATGTTTTTTCCTGCCACCATGGAATTTCCCTTCCAGTCTGTACGTCAAAGTGGACCCTTCCCTTCTATATGCTGCTTTTAGTCAGATGTGTGTCCCAGCTAAGAACTGACTGCAATAGTTAAACTGGTACCAAAGGAGTGGGGTCATTGCTGCTAGAAACTTGACAGTGTGGCTTTTGGCCTTTTAGAACTTTTAGGAGGAATGTGGAGGGTTTGAAACCTTGGTCTAAGAGATGTGTTGCAGTGCTGTAAGTACAACTTGATGGATTCTAGTCACAGCTGAAAGACCTGGATGCAGTAAGAACAATGCACTATGAGGTCATGCTTATGAGGATGAGAAGGAACTTTGTAGGGACTGGGCAAGAAGCAGTTCCTGTGAGGGGTTTGCTACATTCTTCCTGTGTCCTGAGAACTTGTGCAGGATTGTGCTGCATAGAAATGGACTGATGTGAGCAGAAGGATATGGCACTGAAAGAAATAAAAGCTTGAGGCTAAAGACAACAACTCAGTTTACCTGCAACTATTTGAGAGATTACAGCCATTGAGAGTGGATCAGCTGTTCTTCATTGCCACAGCAGAAAGAATGTTGACTCTTTTTATGTTTTATTCACTTATTTGCAAGGAGAGAGAGTGAAAAAATGGGTGCACCAAGGCCTCTAGCCCTTACAAATGAACTCTAGATGCATTTGCCACCTTGTGCATCAGGCTTTATATGGGTACTGGGGAACCAAAGCCAGGTTGTTAGGCTTTCCCGGCACGTGCCTTATCCACTGAGCCATTTCTCCAGCTGAATGCTGACTCTTTTGAAAGTAAGGGCCCTGAATGCTAGAGGAATCCTGCATTTCAAAGTCAGCTTTATCTCCCCCTCTCCATCCCATTAACAAATTGTGGCCTACTTGGTACTATGGACTATAATATATGCAGGAAAGAAAGGATCATTGGATGTACAGAATGGGTTTTGTTTTGTTTTGTTTTTCTTTTCTTTTCTTTCTTTTTTTTGGGGGGGGGGGTGAGTGGAAATGGCCATGGGCAACGTGAAGCAGACTTGTTGAAAGTCCTTCATGGAAAACCAATGTATCCATAAGGAACTGTGGGTTGCAGAGGAGATCCAGTGGAGATGCCTGCACTATGGAATGGCTGCTGGCTTCAGATTGTTTTTCCTGCTATGAACAGCCTAGCTGGAGGGGTGAAATTGGAACTCCAGAGACTGGTTAGAGATCTACAACTTGGAGCTATAGAACTTGATTATTTGCCCTATGTGTTTTAGATTTTGTATTCGTTCATTTTTAATTTATTATGCCCAATGCCATCTTTTGCAAGGTGAATGTTTATTCTGGCCATTACACTTTGTGGTTTTACAGCTAACAGTTCAAAGATCTTGGACAATGGGGATATTTGAACATCATTGGGATTGATTAAAAATTATTTTAAAAATACCTGAGGCTATGGGAGACATATATAATCAAAGCACCACATCATCCTTCCCCAACCCACCCATTAGATGAGACCAGGCTGCAGAGGGACAGGTGGCTGCACTTTATGTGAGACTGCTAACAGCTCAATCATGTCCCTGTCCCCAAAATATATATGTTGAAGTCCTAATCCCCACTATCTCAGGATGACGCTGTGTCCAAAGATGTAACTAAGCTTAAATCAGGTTCTGGGATAAGATACTAATTTGTGTGACTATATCCATAATAAGGCATTCAAAGAGGCAATAAAATGACCCTAAGTTATTTCTCATATGTCTTTATATGAAGAGGAAATATGCTCTCAAAAAGAAACATGAGGATGCTAAAGAGATGGCTTAGTGCTTAAGGCACTTGCCTATGAAGCCTAAGGACCTATATTGTACTCTCCAGATCCCATGTTAGCCAGATGCACAAAGGTGAGGCAAGTGCAATGTCACACATGCCCACTAGGTGGCGCATGCATCTGGCATTTGATTGCAGTGGATGAGGCCCTGAAGTGCCAATTCTCTCTCCCCACTCTCTAAAAAATAATAATAATAAAAGAAAAAAAAAAGACACCAGGGCCACATGACCACAGAGTAATGACCATGTCAAGACATAGCAAGAAGACGCCATCTATAAAACAAGGAGAAAGGCCTTAGAGTAAACCTCAAGGGTAAGCTTCTGACATGCAGAGCTGTAAGAAAGTAGATTTCTGTTGCTTAAGCCACTCAGTCTATTTGTTATGGCAGCCATTGCTTGCTCCAGAACCACCTACTAATCCTGCTCCTTAATTTCTGACTCACATAGACTGAGACAGGACATGGTTATTTTAAGCTGCTAAATTTTGGGATAATTTGTTGGGCAGCAATAGATAAGCAGCTCTACTTGGATGCTTAGGTTTATTTCCATGTGTTACAAGTGATTTTCTAGGTCCATGCTGTGATTACATTGTCATATTGTTTGGGGGAAATGTTAGAGATTTTCTTTGATTGTTTCGATTGCTCCAAAAGTATGTTTCATGAAATTATCCCATTCTCATCATTTCATTAATGAAAATAAAATAGGATGTAAACAATAGGTCAAATGAAACAGAACTTTAAAATAATTGAGAATTTTGCAATATTTCCCCTTACTCTCAGTTGCCCATTTTCTCCACCCTTGATGCAGGAAACAGTCTCTTCAGCAATTGAACCAAGCATGCCAGCATTTCTTATCCTAGTTTCCTCATGAAATGGAAGGTGTTAGAGGTTCAGAAGAACTATATCTATCCAAATGTCATACTTTGCATTGTATTTCACTTAATAAAAGTTTTTAAAACTGTTTTTGACTTCTGGTGGTGAATAGTAAACTGAAGTATCTAATCTATTCAGTGTTCATTATCATGCACTCACCACAAGTGTCAGATGATGCTGACTGCTGTCAGGCTCTGTTCTAAATATCAACAACATACCAGTAAGCAAAATAGATGAAAAATGCCTCTTCATGGTCTTGGTAGAAAGCAGCAGGAATAAACATGAGAGACAAGTAAAATTTGTAACATGCTAGGTGGTGGTAAGTGCAAGAAATCTACAACATCAGGGCCTCAACGCATTCCCTGCCATGACAAATACCCTTGAAAAAGTGTGAGCATATTGGGTTGAAAAGAAAAGAATGTATTATAAATGATGGCATACTAATTATTATTATTAAATCTTTGGAAGTTTCAAGGGTGTGGAAGACATACTCTTGTTTCAATTAGGCTCATATTTAAGATAATATTCATGGTTTGTTTCACTGTGGAGTTCTGTTTTGCAATTCTCTTCAAGATTATTATAAGAACTTATCAACAGAACAGCTAGATGCCTTTCAAATGATTTCAATTGTGAGAATTGGGCATTGATGTTAAATACGTTAGCTGCCAACGTTTTCTCTTTGGGAATGAGATCATAACTACAGAAAACTTTAGCATCAAGTGAACAGAACCCTTTCTTCTATTACATCAGAGACAGTGATAGTCTTGCATGGCATCATGGTGGTGCACACTTTTAATCCCAGAACTCAGGAGGCAGAGGTAGGAGGATCACTGTAGATAGAGTTCATGGCCAGCCTGAGACTGCATAATGAATTCAGGTCAGCCTGGGCTAGAGTGAGACCCTATCTCAAAAAGCCTAAAAAACAAAATAAAATAATTAAAAAAAAACTAAACACAACATTGCTATGGTTACAGTGGATTTTTAAAGAATATTATTTGTTAGCATGTATTAGCTGTACAAACTATGGGCTCTAGTATGTCATTTTCATACATCATATGCATATATGTATATATGTTGTGAAACACATACATGAAAATCTGAGTGTGTGTGTGTTTGTATGTGTGTGCATTTGCTTGCACAAGGCAAAACAGAGTTACTTTGTTGGGCATGGCACTTCACACTTACATGATTATTGATATAGAGAAATGAACAAAGAGTCTAAGCAATAAAAAATGCTGGATGTGTTCAGCCATGAAGTTGCAGCTTGGGCCTTCAGTAACTCTAGCAATGAGTTAATAAGCCCATAAAGTATGTGCACACTTTAGATGCTCAGAGGCCAAAGCATTTGAAACAAAGTGATTTACTTGACCAGTTTCCCCTGAGTCAGGATCTTATTCTTGTTTCTTAGATGCCTTAAATATTTATTAGAGCCATCTGTACTATTGACAAAGTAATCTCCACAAAGCTCTCAAGACCACCTCCATCCTAGTACTGTAAATGGCATTGGACGATATGAAATAAAAGGTTCTGTGGTGGTGGGTGGTGATCTATTCTTTCTCCCACTCCCTCCAAATGACAAGCCATAACATAAATAGCAAATGCTCTTTATTTTTGTTATGAGTCAGCAGCTTTGGCAATTTCTGTATAGTCAGAAGTATTTGGTTGGAGATGAAGTCAATTTCTATTTTAAAATATGACTGTTTTCAGTAAGGACAGCACTCATTTCAGAACAAGGTAATATTAGTCACTAAACATACCAAGAAAATGTTCTTCATGTTCCAAAGTCTGTGGATAAGTGCATATCTGGGAAACAGAAATTCACTCAAAGTGAAATCTCAGCACTCTATTTGCATATAGAATTCCAAGTTCAGTCCTTGATGACCACCTAATGATGGACAGATTTTGAGTTATTTTCTCAAGTCTCAGTTTCAGGTTTTTTGTTTGTTTGTTTGTTTGTTTGTATACATGTGTCCTGTGGCTTACATAACAATTAAATGAACTAATCCAAGTAAGGTATTCAGAATATATACAATAGCAAGTGTGTAACACAAATCAACTAATATTACATTACAACCACAGGTTTTAATGTGTACTCCCTGAACCAGCAGCTTCATCACTTCCCTGCCACTTGTCAGAGAAATGAATTCTCAAAACTCTGCTCTCAACCCAGACAAATGAATAAGATATTCTTGAAGTGGAACCTGGAATTGTTTGAATAGTCTTCTAGCTAATACTGGCATGTGCCAAGATTTGAAAAGCATACTTTCAGAATGTAAGGTGCAGAATAAAATAAACTCTAATACTATATTATCCATTGTCAGAACTTCTGTTTCATGACTACATACAAGAGAGTTGGAGGGAGAGAATCCCTCTACCTCCGGCTTCCATCCACAGTTCTTTCTCTTTTATTTTTTAAAATTTATTTATTTTTATTTATTTTGGTTTTTCGAGGTAAGGTCTCACTCTAGCTTAGGCTGACCTGGAATTCACTATGTAGTCTCAGGGTGGCCTCAAACTCACGGCGATCCTCCTTCCTCTGCCTTCTGGAGTGCTGGGATTAAAGGCATGCGCCACCACGCAGGGCCCATTCATAGTTCATATGTGGACTCCTTGACGAGATCTAGAACTTAATACAACAGCTGAGTCAAAAATGAAAATCACACAAGTTTTATTAATTTTAGAGGTAGAAGGACAGTTGTTGGCATTAGAAGCCCAAAGGCCAAAGCATAATGTGTTTATTCCATGGAGACAAGCAACAATAACCTTGTAAAGGAATGAGGAGATAAATGGATGGAATGGTTAAGTCGAGGGTTGTTACTAAGAAATAGGGTGAGGTGGGGCTAGAAGCCAGCAGAAAATCAGCCAACTTCAGTTTGCTTACTCAGGTTCACAATAGCCCATTACACTTCTGGTGACTCTGCCCATTTGCCAGCCTGTGTATGGGAAGGATGCTTTTTGACAAAGGGTCTTGACAGCCTACTGCAGGCAGGAAAAATCAGGTCAAGGGGCTCTTTCTCAGTGACTATGATTGTACAAAAATGACAACCACACCAACCTAACTTATTTTGAGATGGTAAATCTTTACCTCCTTCAGAATGATGAGTTTTAAGAAACCATGGAAAGAATTTTAACAGTGACTCAAGAAAGCCAGGAATTTTTTTGTGGAACAACTCTTACCCTTTTTTTCACTGCCACATAGATCACTTCATACCACAGAACTGTAGTCCAGGAGATCTATTATGAAATTGTGTTAATGAGTTTTGTAAAGCCAGAAACACAATACGAAAAAAAAATACAAACTAAAACAAGGTGATCTCCAATAATGAGGAAAATGAATGCGAACATCTTTTTTTTTTTCAGGCTTTAATTTTTTTTTATTATTTATTCCAGTTTAAAAAAATTATTTATTAATTTTTTATTAGTTATGTAGATAGTGTGTATACAGTCATGCTGGTACCATCGTTAGCCTCTTCCCTATCCTCCCCCCTCTGAAGGGACTCTCCTCATTGGGGAATGTGGGTCGTGCATTGTGGGGGTAGCCATCAGGTATGGGGAAGAAGTAATGTCTTTGTGCATAATGACCCAACTTTTGGCTCTAACAGTCTTTCTGCCCCCTCTTCCGCAAATTTCCCTGATCCATGTTGGGTTCATTTTAGGTCTACTTCAGTGACGAGGTCTTGGGAGCCTCTGTGTCTCTGGGTCTCTGGTTTGGTAGGAGTTGAGTGTTCTCTGTGTCTATCTCCTTCACCCTTGTGTTTGTACCAGGTGCACCTAGAAGGCAGCACTCTTGCTCATTTGGGAACATCTTTTTGAATACAGCTATTATTCACCCATCTTGTTTCTATAAGCCATACTGCATGACTTTACCACTAGAAGACATATGGCTATGCAACACAAGATTCTAAGTGTTTTCCATTAATTAAGTGTGGTCAGAAAGATATGTGCATAATTAAAGATTTTAAAAGACTTAGAACAAGTTGCACCAAAATGTGTATTTGTGTCACTAAATTCTCCACATTGCTCCCATAGTGACTTTTCTAAAGTACATATTTAATCATGTTGTCACCCAGATTAAAAGACCTAATTGGCTTCCTTAAGCCTGGTACATAAGAGCCTTTGTTATCTGACACATGCCAACCTATTACATGGGCTACAATCCTACAATTACACCTCCGCCTTGCGCCCTTGCCCCTGTCACTAGGAAGCTGGTTCCTCCTTCCCTCTGACTTTCTGGAAGACTATGCAGGTTCCTTTTATTGCATTAGAATAGTGATTTAAATGTCAGCCTTTCCTAACTTTTACTGACGGCAAGAAGTGCATTTTCATTTTCATGCCCCTAGCAGTTGGCATAAAGCCCAGCATAGAAGAAGCACTTGATAAATAAAGTCTGTTCTAGAACTAAAATGAAATCAGCCCAGGAAAACACAGCAATCACAAAGAATCTTTTTCCATCCATAGAAGGCCCAAATTCTAAGTTTTGAGAGGAAAGTGCTGCCCCTTACGAGATCCTGTGCCCTCCTTGTCCCAGGAGACATGCTATGCACTCTAAGGCAGAGCTCCTTGTCTGTGACAACCACTTCTGACAGCCACAAGAACTCTCATTTTATTAAGGTAGTTGACTCTCACAGTGACGCTGGGCTGAAACCTTCAACTTCAATCTTGCACTTTAAGTCTAAACTTTGTTGTCTCAAGGTACATCAAACCTGCAGAACACAAGAGGGTGCACTAAGCAGCTCAAAAGCAATGGGGGCTGTGTACGTTGGTCTACAGAGTGATCCCCCGGCCTCTGTCCTCAAGCATCATGATCTTCATTTCCTCATGCACCACTCACCACTCTCCATCTGATCTCCTTACAGCCTAGCTACCATTTCACCCCTCCAGTTGGCACTTTAGAATACTTGTCTTTTTCAACATGGTTTTCCTTGGTGCCTTTGGAATTTTATTCTTGCTAAATGATTTAGCTGGAAGCATTTGGCCCAGGGTAGCCAGAACCAGCTGTTGGCTCTCAAAGCCACTCCCGGTCCTGAAGCAACAAGTTTCAGCACATTGAACCAATCACGTGCTGTTGGAGATTTGCCCCATTGGTTTGATAGCTCATGCGATTGCTCAAGCTCTGCTGTGATGTCTCTTTGTCTTAAAGACATATTTCCAGTTTTGAAATGAATTAGAGTAATGATAGAAATAGTACAAAGAAAGCCTCCTGTAAGTACCCACACGATCTTCAAGAGATCTACAGACAGTTCCCTGTGGCTAATTCTGAGGTGTCTGAGAACCCTCCTTCTGTGCCAGCTTTCATATGCAAACTTCACCCTTGAGAGCTTCTATGAGGATCAATTCCTGTAACATAAAGTACTTGACACATCCATGCATGTTATAAATGATCAGCAAGCACAATTTATTATACTAATTGGATTTTTGAGGCTGTACTCATTTCCCATGGCTGCCATAACAAGTATCATAAAATGACTTCAAACACCAGAGATAGGTTGTTTCATAGTTCTGGATAGTAGAGGTTCCAGGTGAAGGTGTTGGCAGGACCATGTTAGTCCTAAGGGAAAATCCTCCCTTGTCACTACAAATCTCTGGTATTGCCTGGCAAGATTTACCATCTCTTGCCTTGTAAATGCCTAATTCAGTCATGCCATGTTCTTTGCATCTTCATATTGTCACGTCTGTCCCTGTGTCCAAGTTTCTACTTTTCTAAGGCTTCTAGTCATGTTGGGTTAGAGCCAAATGACTTCATTTTTTTATTAGCTCTGGAAAGATTATATTCCCAAATAAGGACACATTCTTGGGAACAAGGTATTGGGACTTCTACGTGTCTTTTAAAGGGGATACAACTCAATCCACAGTGCGGCAGCAATTCATTGGAATTTAAATCTAGAATGTGATTTTGTTTTTCCTACAACTGACATGATTGTGGTTTATTGGTCTTCTTTTTCTTGCTGAGGAGCAGAATTTTCTCATGTTTGTTCAGTGCTCAGTTTTTCTCTGTCCTGTTATCAAAAGACTCCAGATATGGTATCACGTCAGGCTCTTACTACCCCCCTAAACCCCAACCTCAGCTGCTTGGCATGGTACGCTCATAAACCCAGCCCTTAAGGGAATAAACAAACAATTAAAAGGCCCTGGCTTGTAGCATTTGCTAATTCCCACTGTGTATTAAGTGCTATGTTGAGAAATACCAGCGTGGCTGACTGAAGCTAACAAACAAACAACTGGAAAAATTCCCAAAGATTTAAACTTGGTCATAGGAGGGAGCAGGAACTCTTCACAGCATTATCACTGCAGATGAGATCTGCCTTCTCAGTTCTTCCTCCTCCTTTTCTCTTCTCAAATTCTCCAACCTGTGTTTACCTCTAAAACCTCAGGGCTAGGGAAACACTAAATAATTCGAGAAATCTCAAGGCCTGATAGCGACTCTGAAATCCCCTTTCTGGTACTTCCTCTACTTACCTCCACCAGCACAGCAAGCCTATGTACTTGTTGATTCAATGGGAGGCTTTGAGGGCCCTTCCTCTGGACACTGTCCCGTGTGGATTACCACCTTCGTTTTCTCTCTCCAATTCTTTCCTTGGAAATGTTACCCTACAAGCTTTTGTAACTGATAGCTATGTGTACACTGGCCTCTGAGGAAGGCTTTGTCCCATCTTTTTTTTTTTCAATGTCAACCTAATGGAACAATATTCATATATCTTTGCCAGTAATGACATGGGAAATGCCAAGAGTTTCCCAGTCATTTCTTTCCTCCCACTTTCTCCTTTCTCAAGTAATATCAGACATTCCATTCAGCTCTCCCAATAGTCAGTACTTTGAAACAAGAGCTCATTGTTAGTACCTAAAGGAAGGGTGATAAGGAACAAGAGCAGAGGAAGGAACAGATTCAATGAGATGAATTCTACATTCCCCCCTAAACCTCATCTTCCTCATTCCTGATCTTCTTTATAATGTGGAATACTGATAAAGACTGTGAAGCTAAGGGTAGACCAGGCTGATCAGTACTAGAGTGCTTGTCTAACATGAGGGAGGCCCTGGGCTCCATCCAGGAAAGAGAGAAAGAAAGAAAGAAAGAAAGAAAGAAAGAAAGAAAGAAAGAAAGAAAGAAAGAAAGAAGGGAGGGAGGGAGGGAGGGAGGGAGGGAGGGAGGGGGGGGAGAAAGGGAAAGAAGGGAAAGAAAGGAAAGAAAGAAAGGAAGGAGGAAAGAAAGGAAGGAAGGAGGAAAGAAAGAAAGAAAGAAAGAAAGAAAGAAAGAAAGAAAGAAAGAAAGAAAGAAAGAAGAAAGGAGGGAGGGAGGGAGGAAGGGAAGAAGGGAAGGAAGGAAAGAGGAAAGAAAGAAAGAAAGAAAGAAAGAAAGAAAGAAAGAAAGAAAGAAAGAAAGAAAGCAAGCAAGCAAGCAGAAAGGAGGGCGGGAGGAAGAGAAAGAAAGAAAAAGAAGAAAACAAAATGAAAGAAAAGGAAAAGAAAAGAAAGGGGTGGAAGGAGAGGAAAAGGAAGGAGGAGGAGGGAAGGGAACAAAAGAAGAAAAGAGAGGGAGGAAAAAAGACTAAAATTAGTTTGGTATTTCTAATAAGATGTTAAGGATAAGGAATCACTTGCATGGCCTAAAAACAGGCCCTTGGTCTAGAAAAACTCCAGTAATTTCATTACCAGAGCTCTTTGTCCTCTGTATATTCTACCCTATTTGACAACCTCTGGGGACAGAACAGATATTAATAATAACAGATAACATTATTAAAAAGAGGACATCCAGCTCCTCATAATGCCCTGCTACATTTTTATTCTAGAAATGGAGAAATACTGTGTTTTAATCAAAACTGACCATCATTAAATCTTCCTTAGAAAGTATAGAGCAAGGAAGTCCATAATGTATGCCTGGGGAGCTAAATTTATGAGCTCTTTGCTCACAGAGTTTAGTGGTCAGGAACAATGAGACTCTGAGCAATCACTTAATTAGGGCAAGAACACATTGGTTGGTCTTTGGGGCCTGAGAAGACCTCACAGCAGGGGCTGAGAACAGAGTATTTTTCTGTTCCTGAGGAAATGGAGGAACCCAAAGGAACTAGTAAAACAATCCTGCTGTAGCTGAAGGCAGTTTATGTCTTGTCATTCCTTTTCTTTTCTTCTCTTCTGCTTTTCCATTTGAGATGCTTATTCTACTAGGACATAAGGCTACACCTGTGTTCTCAATGTTCAGTGAAGATAATTGGTGAGGGTAATTTTTTGTACAATTCAAAGGAAAGGGAATATGATGTTTGTGAGTGGACAGAAGGAGCTTACGGCAATGGTGGAAGGCTGGGAATAGAGAGTGAGTTCTACCCCATCAGGAACTAGCAGCCAAATCTGAAGAGGCACCAATTCCAGGAAGATGTAGAAATCTCACAGAAGCCAGGAAAAGAGGGCCTGCACCGACGTGTCAGTCATTCTGTTGTCAGGATTTGCCACCAGTGAGCCAGACTGAATACACAGAGCATAATTTCCAGTAACATCAAAAGCAGGATGACCCCTTTATATCTGGGAAGGGGACTTGTGGGACATAGCATAATGCACTCCATTTAGGCCCCTAAGAAAAATACATGTGTCTTCATATCAGAAGTTTGAAGACCCTGTAGTACCCAGGGGTCAGTATGTGGGTAGTCAGGTCTGCCAAATGCCAGTGACTACAAACAACCACCATCTTCAACTTTAATCCGACAGAAGGTGGGCAATAGGTACCTGAAAGTGGCCTTTCCTTTTCCAGAAGTGCAATCTGTCACTGAACAGGGTGACTCCACAGAGCTAATGCTAATGGATCTGAGCCAATGCATACCAATAAGAGGTACACAGTCTCTGTCAGGCTGACCTGATTGGCAAGTGCACTTTTCCTGCCATCATTTCTTCCTCTCCGTGAGTGAAGACTCGGAGACTGGACTTTGCACCGTCGCACACAGAAGATGGCCTTCTCTAAAATCACCTCTGATGAGAAATGTCTCACTATGAAAGCCACATTCCTCTTCCAGAAAGCCTGGCCCTCGAGGGAGTCACAACAGTTGCCCAGCTCTTCAGTAATAGCCGCAGAGCCCTGAGCAGGCTATTTTAGTTTCTGAAATTCAAATCCACAAATATTTACCTGTATTGCTGGAGGCCAAGGTGTTCTGTGCATCATCAGAAGAGGAAGAGGGAAGTGAGATTTCCATGATGTATACTTGCAAGATATTTCCAATTGAGGGTTCCATGCCTAGTCATTTGTTTCTTTGTGTCTTTTCCTTTTTTTTTTTTAAATTATTTCTTTCAAGTAGAATGAAAACCATTCACATTTGAATATTGCAAAGAAGGTCTACAGACACAGGACTCTTAACTACTTTAAGATGTCCACTACATTAAATACACATTATACTCAGTTTCCAGAAAGAACACTGAAGACATTCTCTGATGTATATTTACACCATGTCTTTAACCACACTCTTCTTGGACAAGAAGACAGGATAAGGGCACATCTGTGATGGTCTTTCCTTATTGTCATGGACGATTTCCCACTCCTCTATTCTGGACACATGATTATGTAGGGATGGAAAAGGGGGTAATTCCTTTTCCATCTGTTAAAAAGAGCCATGGACAACAGCCCTATACCTACAGATAGATTAACAAAAGAAAAACATACCGATTTAACAAATGTATTTGATCAATGCTATAGATGACAAAGGAACATTCAAGCTGATGGCCGACAGACCCAGCATGAACTGTCCATTTTTATGTTTGGGTTTTATGAAGCATAAACATCATGTTGAAGTATGATGGATGGAAAAGGTTAAACTTAACGACAATGGAGTAAGTTGGGGAAGCGAGGAAGGCCTTTGTGTTCACAGGCTTCTTGGACCCTCTGCACCACTTCCTTCACCCCAGGTATGAGGCAGGACCCCTCTGAAATGGGTGGGGACGTTTAGAATCTATTGTCTGAGAAGTTAAGTCAGAGAATTTCTTTATATCCAGCTCTAAGACAGAAAGTTAAGGAAAATAAGAAGCATATATTTTTTAAAAGATTTATGTCTTGTCTTGAGGAGAAGTTCTAGCATCTATGGAATCTGCCTTGGGGAAAAAGAATTTTAATTTCATGGCTTTCTCTTGGGGAGAAGAGAGAAATGGGAGCAAGAGACAGGAGGATAGAAGGTGAGAGCGACTCTTTGTTTCTGAGCTGTTTCTGTGGCCTCCACTTTGGAGTCTCGTTTCCTGAGCCCCAGCAGTGCGACTGTGCACTGCCTGTGCGGGGTGAGGCAATCTAATGCAGTAGAAATAATTTATGTCTATTAAACCTGGAACATTCAGTTGTTCCTGAGAAAACCTTCCAGAGCCAGGATTCTCTGCTCTGGGCTAAAGTATACCACCCCATCTACTTGTTGGTGGCCCCCAAGCCTTCCTGGAGGGAAGGTAGTAACATAACCTGGAAGGAAGGTAGAGAGGACGGAATTGAGAATGGGATGCCCTACCCCCACCCTGTAGCAAGGTCTTTAGTTATTTCCAAATTCCCCAACATTCCAGAGACAAAATAGTCACTAAAAATGTGCTAGAATTTGAAATGACCAAGATCGTCACCTAAATTGTGGGACATTGTCACAGCTTTAAGTTTTCTATCACAGGGTTAAAAGTCCCATTTCCATTCCACTGTGATAGGGAGGGAGTAAAGGCCATACCGGCTCAAAACTGCAGATGTGGCATATTGATTATTTCTTGCTGAAGGCACGTGACACGGAGCAGAGACACAAAGGGCTGTGTGGCCTGCCCTTTGCACCTGCTGCAAACCATGGCAATGCCTTTCCGGAAAGACACTCTCCCTGCACCAGCAAGAGCAAACAGCTTTGATTTCCAGAGGAAGTATTCATTCTACAGTGGACCCATGCAAATAAGCTACCTAACCTGACCCTCGCCTACCTCACACAACTCACCTCTGCCTTTCCCAGTTTACTGGGCCTCCCGCAAACCCTTGTGTTATCATTTTTCTTAAATTCATTATTTGCCTTGTCTAAAAGGTGTGAGAGTGTTCTGCTTTCTACCATTTATGCAGATCCTTCCTCTCATCAGGCTGCCTCCCTTCTCACAGTGTATGCTACATCCCCATGAGCACACAAAAATTAATACTCCTGTTTTTCTCCTGTTAACCAGTTTCTTCTGTTAAGCCAGTCAACAGGCCTCTATATTTAAAAGACTACTTAGGGCTCCTATCATATTGGACCTGCCTTTTCCCTTTGCTGGTCTCTGTCTCGTGTCAACTTCACTCTCAGCGTAATCAGCAGAGCCTTGAGCCCAAGGGACAGAGGATAACGTGTCCCTCCACAAGTTGAGAAATCAGGAACAGAGGAATGGTGAGCACTCGTCGTGCTCCTGTGCTCCATCACATCCAGCTGCTGCCCTGCTGTCTCTATTTCAGCACTGTCAGGGCTTCACTCTAACAGAGGAGAAAAGACTGAAGTTCACCTGCCACCAACGGTAACAAGACATGCAGCTAGAGGAGAGCAGTGTCTTCCCTGACCAGTGGACTCTCCACCCAAACCAGCATCAGAGGAGTCCAGCCCTACGTGCTTGTTCTTGTTCCCAGCTTCCTTTTGCCCATCCGTGTACTTTCCATAAACCTTACTGAACTACACGAACTTAAATGTTTCTTTCTTCAAACACTCAACATTATTTTCAATGTAACCTTTCCAACTCTCCCCCAAAGAGAATTTTGCTTGTTTTTTTAAAATCAATATCTTTTTGTTTTCAATTTTTGTTTATTGATTCATGTGCAAGCACAGAGAGATAGAGAAAAAGACAATGGGTGCATCATGGCCTGCCACTTTGTGCATCTGGCTTTATGTGGGCACTGGGGGATTGAACTCAGGTCATTAGGCTTTGCAGGTAAGGGCTTGAACCCCTATGCCATCTTTCTGGCCCTTTTGCTTGCATTTTAATGGGGGAGGATCTGGTTCCATCGTGGTTTAAACAGTCCTAAGATCATTTTTTTTTGTATCACTCATTTCCACCAGATGGCAATGTTGCTGATTCACACACCTGCTGTCTTGGGAAACTTGCTCACATTGCTGAATAAATATCCACTGCTTCACAAAGGTGTCCCTTTTCCTATGAAATTGCCACTGTTTTAAGTACCCTGACTCACTGGGCACCCAACAACTTCCTGTCAGGCTCAGGTCTCCTTATTCTTTATAAAGCATGCCCAGGAAGATCAAGGCTGACCAACACTTCTTAATTGTAAAGCTTTCAGTTAAGCCCTAGGTATTCAATGCTGTATTCCAGTCACTACAGGATCTTCAACTCTGTAGGAAACATGGTCATTTAGCCAATAGTCACTCAAACATGCAATCTCAACTCTGGCTGGTGTTTCTGTAGAAAACAAAGGCATGCTGCAGATGACCAAGCCCAAGCAGCAGAGTGACCCAAAGAAGAAGTAGGAGGGTGAGCTATGGAAGGAAGGAGGAGAAGCTATCTCCAGACCACAAGGAAGGCACTGAGGCTGGAGGGTTAGGGCTTTGGAAAAAGCAACAAATGTGTGGGGGAAGATAGAGCTTTGAAATTGAGGGCAACAGTGAAAGAAAAGAGAACTGAATACTCCCATGTACACATCCCTAGCCTCAGTGAGCAGCTCCCTTTACATCTAGCACTGAGCTCATGATTTCTCATCTGGTCTGACCAATGAGCTTTCCATGTGATCACTTGCAAGGTTCAGAGAACTGTAAGAACCCGGAATCATCCAACCATGTACCCAAACTATCTACCTCCAAATTTTCTTAATTTCACTTACCAAGTCCAATAATTTTTCTCTAGATTGGTGATTCCACAAGTGTGGTCTTGAAGCTGGCAAACAGCATCAGCGGGGAATTTACAGATACAAAACGCTGGTCCAACCCAAGAACTATTCAACTCATGTCCAGCAAAGCCATGGTTTAAGAGCTCTCCCAGGGGATGCTAAAGCCTACTGCAGCTTAGCAACCACTGACTTCAGACCCGTTTCTACCATTCTTCCCTGGGCTACTGCCTTGGAGTTCCCCTTCCCTAACACCAAGAAGACTCCTGCAGTGACTCCCAGGCATGGCAGTTTAGAGCTACATTCAGCCAAAAATTCAAGACCACTGGGGATGACATCCAAGCTTCAGTGTTCCTTTGAAGGTCACAGTGGACAAACATGATCAGTGCTAATCCTGGTACTGAGCAGGCAGACTAAAAATTTTTTAAATGCAAATCTGGTCTTGAAACTACCCTTTCTCTAACAAGCTAGATAAGACCCCCATTTCTTTGAGCCTAATAGGTAAATCAGTGAATAGACCTCCACATTTATCATGCCATCCTCTGGTTGCCTCACATCATGGACTTACCTTTCTTTTTTATTATTATTGTTGTTGTTGTTGTTGTTGTTGTTGTTGCTTCTTGTTTTTTCAAGGTAGAGTCTCACTCTAGCCCAGCCTGACCTGGAATTCACTCTGTATTCTCAGGGTGGCCTGGAACTCATGGCGATCCTCCTACCTCTGCCTCCTGAGTACTGGGATTAAAGGCATGCGCCACCACACCCTGCTACCTTTCTTTTTTTTAATTGTTTTTGTTTTTGTTTTTTGAGGTAGGGTCTCACTCTAGCCCAGGTTGACCTGGAATTCACTCTGTATTCTCAGGGTGGCCTCGAACTCACAGCAATCCTCCTACCTCTGCCTTCCAAGGGCTGGGATTAAAGGCGTGCGCCACCACACCCGGCTTTCCTTTCTTTTTTACAGGTCTTAACAGCTCCATGACCCCTCCTTTTTCTTGTAGTCATCACTCATTGCTTCCCTTACCTCTTCAGGTCCCAGTCAAGGTGAGTTGGGGACCAAATCCTGGGTCCTTGTTTGTCTAAGAAATCCTGATTTATAACTGTTGTTTCCACACAAAGAATAGCACCCATTTTCTCCTTTAAAAAAATTCTGTTTTGTACAACAAATTATGTCACCCTCTCACCCGTTACGTGTTTTCAACACATTCTCACATCTCTTCTTTGAAACTCAGAACACTTGCTATTGGACCCTTGTTACTAATAATTTGATTGGGGTTTGTCTTCCTCAGAGTTTGATTGGCATGCAGGAGAAGCAAATGTATTTGCTGAATGACTGACCCATCTTTTGAGGTGGGCATTAATTAGTGTGTTTATGTTATAAAGGGAAACTGAGTCTGGAGAGATCTAAGAATCTCACCAAGATCACACAGTTAATGGATGGTGTGGCTGGAATGGGAAGCCTGGCCTAGTGTTCTGCAGGCTCATAAGCACAAATCTGGCAACCAGATCTTTCCCTGTCCGATTCAGTAAGATTCCCCCCAGCAGTCTGCAGTGGAGCTTTGCACCATCCTCAGTAGAAATAGACTCAGCTTGAAAACTATGCAGTTATTTCCTTTCCATTGAAATGGCAATCTGCTCCAGGGAAATGAAGCTTATGGCTCTAGGGGTATAAAGGGCAAGTGTGTGGGAGAAGCCAGAGATCAAACAGCCAAGCGCACTTGTTATAGAATTTTTCATGAGCTGAATTCAAATGCTGTCATTTGAATCCAAGCTTTTCTCCCTTGGATGTAACAGTGAGAACAAAGGGTGAGGGGGAAGGCAGCTGTCAGTGAATAATCTGGAGGCAGATGAGCAGTTCTTGCCTGGGGACAAGAAGGAGAGGCAGCCTGGGGCAGGGAGGAGGGGCAGAGGTCACAAGAGAAGCCTTCACAGAAAAGCTGCTTGTCCATCAGTCGGAATATGAGGAAACTTGGGATTCTTTTGCTCATCTACTCACAGAGCAGCTGGCCTTCCCCTTAATGTCGAATTTGTGTATTTGTAACTCTTGAGGTCATTCACCTGAGAGTCTCAATTTGCCTATCAGCAAAATGGTTAAATTTGGCTTAGAAGACCTTTAAAGATGTTCTCAACTCTAAAACTCTGACTCTCTGACCCACAGAAAGCTGTTAGGACTGACACCAGACAGAGAGTGATTCCCTTCTCAAGTCAAGAAAAAGAGAGCTCTTGTATTCTAATCCCCCATGCTTTCTGCAGCTGATTCTCAATCCAGTGCCTCAGGTCAAGTCCAGCCTACTTTGAAGTCTAAATTGAACCATAAAGTTCAAAGCAAATGAATTCAAAGCTGAATGAATGTATAGACTATCTTGTTTATTCTTTCTTCAACCTCTCCCCACCACTGAGCTATGTCCCCAGCCCTGTCCCCCCCTTTTTATTTTGAAAGGTCTCACTAAGTTATCCAGGTGGGCCTTGAACTCCCTTTGTAGGCCTTGCTGGCTACAGAGCCCAGACAGGCCGTGATCTTTATGATCTTCCTATCACAGACTCCTTAGTAGCTAGGATTGCAAGCCCATGCCACATGGTCTCTCTTAATGTATTAAATTTCAGATGGAGGCAAAGTAGGTAATTATTATAAACATTTATTTAATAGAAAAAAATGCAGGAGGTATTTAATTTTTTTAATAATTCGTTGATAATTATTCATATATAATTTTAGACAATTAAATCAGATTACAGTTCAATTGATGAAACAAAATATTCAACATATGGTCTCTTATTGGATCAAAACACTTTATAAGATTATGACAGCATTAGGCATGAGAAGTTCTGCAGTAAAACCAACTAGAACACTGAGCTGAATTCATGCCGATGCCCTGATATCTTGGCTCATACTGTTTATTTTGTCTAGAATGCTGATTCCCAATTTAGGGGAATGAACCCTCTGATCATGCCTTTCTTCAGCTGTCACCTACCTGAAAGGAGTTTTATACCAGGCCCCTCAAGTCCTGGACCTTTCAGCTCTGCGAACACGGGTTCACTGTTTTCTCCCTCAAAGTTGGCCTCTGTAACTCCTGCAGGAGTGCTGCTGGGATAGTTTCGAGGCATGGGCTTTAAGAAATTGGCGGCCTTTACTTCCGCCTGGGAACCCAGCCACCATGCTATGAGGAAGCCCACATGTCGCTTCTAGAGTCCAGAAGGAGTGGTCAAGCTGACAGCCACAGCTGAGGTCCCAGTCTACAGCCAGCACACACTGCCAGACGTGTGAGTGAGGAATCCAGTTCCTGCCTGTGAGCCAGTCGCAGGGAGCTGCCATCTGATGTCACACGGTATAGAGCTGAGCTGTTCCCACCCAGCCTATTCAGATCGCAGCTCCGTGAGCAAATTCAAAATTGCTGTCATCTTCAGCCCCTAAGTGGAAGACAGATCTTAGTGGCACGAGTTACGGGAAGAGGAGCTTTGTTGACTTCTCTCAGTACCCCATGGGCACCACAACCATCAAAATCAACGCAGTAGTCCCGAGGGCCGCTGTGATTGTTCCCATGCTATCTCCCTTCTGGACATGAAACACAAAGTCACCTCACAGATGCATTGTGGCCAATGAAATGAGAGTGGAGTTTATCTTTATAAGTTAAGGCCTGGTCAGAGGAAGTTAGGTCATTCTGAGCATTTCCTTAGAGAGGGTATGGGGGCGGGAGGCTGGAGTGATGGCTTAGCAGTTAAGGTGCTTGCCAGCAAAGCCAAAGGACCCATTTAAAGCCAGATACACAAGGTGGTGCATGCATCTGGATTTCATTTACAGTGGCTGGAGGCCCTGACACACCCATTCTCTCTCTCTTTACCTGCATTTCTCTCCTGCAAATAAATAAATGTAAATATAAAAGAAGAGGGTGTTGGGAATCTGGACCCTTCCTCTTTCTCTCTTTCTCTCTTTCTCTCTTTCTCTCTTTCTCTCTTTCTCTCTTTCACAGCACAGCTGTGAGATAAACAGTTGGCTACACCACACCTTCCATCCTGCCATGATGTCCCCCTCCCCTGTGCACCACAAGCCTTAAAATAATGAGTCCACCTAACTATAGACAGAAACTCCAAAGCTGGGAGGAAAAACAAACTTTCTTCTCTCTTCTATTTAAATATTTACATGTTATTTTATTTTGTTTGTTTATTTGAGAGAAAAACAGTCAGAGAGAGAGAGAGAGAGAGAGAACGGGCCCACCAGAGCTTCTAGTCATTGCAAACAAACTCCAGATGCATGCAACACCTTGTGCATCTGGCTCATGTGGGTACTGAGGAATCAAACCTGGGTCCTTAGGCTTCACAGGCAAGCACTTAACCACTAAGCAATCTTTCCAGCCCACCTTCTTCTTTTTGTACATTGATTATCTCAAGTATTTGTTTTAATAGAAAAAGGTGACTAACGCAGAGAAATAAATATATATGGTGTTAAGCCTCTGAGGAATTAAAATAATTTGTCACCACATTGTATGACCAGGTTTCTCACTGGTATCACTGCTGATATTTTGAGCAAGATAGGTTTCTGCACAGGGGCTACTGTGTGCATTGTAGGATGCTTAGTAGTTCTCTAGTCTCTACCAACCAGATGCCAAAACCCTTCAGACAGTGACCCATGTCCTTTAGTATTGACAGGGGAAGGGCAGTTGAAAGCCACCAGCCTAGCTAATTTAGTCAGTGCAACCACCCCAACTAGAAGTTACTTCCTTTCCACACCTTGAAAACCTTTCATGCATACACCTCTGTAACACTCACGGCTGATTCTTTCACCACACTACACCTATTTACTTGGACTCTTGTCACCCTAAAGAGAATTGTTATGAGAGGAGGGGACAAAGCAGGATGTGTGCAATACTGTACCAAGCTCTAGTCTGTGAGGGATACGCAAGTGAGATATAGCTAGAACTCAGTCTCTCCTGGTTAAGTGACAACATGAACAAGTTTAGGGCCATTACAAAATACAGCTTGATGTAGTTTGAACACATCCTACAAAGTTTGGTTAAAAATGATGTCGAAAGGTGCCTGCTTGCAAAGCCCACTGGCCTGGGTTCAGTACCTGAGTACCCATGTAAAGGCAGATTCACAAAGTGACATGTGCATCTTGAGTTTGTAATAGAAGGGGCCCTGGCATACCCATATACTCACTCTCACTCTTACTCTCCTCTCTCCATCTCTTTATCTGTTTGCAAATAAATTTTGTTTTTGTTTTTGTTTTTGTTTTTGTTTTTCGAGGTAGGGTCTCATTCTGGTCCAGGCCGACCTGGAATTCACTATGTAGTCTCAGGGTGGCCTCGAACTCTCTGCGATCCTCCTACCTCTGCCTCCCGAGTGCTGGGATTAAAGGCATGCGCCACCACGCCCGGCTAAATAAATATTTTTTTTAAAAAAATATGCTTGGAGTGGAGTCTCACAAAAAGTGATACAAAGTGATCAAATCAAGCAATACAGAGTTGCATCCATGAATGTGCTATTATGAGAGTGTGCTTGTTATAAAAGTGAGGTGGACTCCTTCCCAAACACCCATTCTCTTGCAAATGATCTTGTTTGTCCTTCCACCATGGAATGGTGCTGCAAGCAGACCCTGGCCACATGCCGGCACCTTGATATTAGACCTCCTAGACTGTAGAAGTGAGAAGTAATTTGCTCAGGCATTCTGTTATCACAGTACAAAATAAACTAAGTCAATACCCACAGGGATAGATGGGAGCAGATCCATCCCTCTCAGTTCAAGTGAGGACACTTCACACAAAGGGAGAATTTTTTTTTTTCCTATTCTTAAGTCTAAATAAGAACTATTTAGAAAACTTTGTGTCAAACTTCAGAGCTACTATGACTCAGTTTGTAGGGAAATCTGGGCTATAGATGCACAAGGAATAAGACTAGAAAGTCAACATTCTCCTTAATGTTGACACAGGGAGTCATCTCTAAGTGCTAAATCCTGAAAAGCAAGTCAAAGCCATGGAGATGAGGGAGTAAAAGAAAAAGCAGACCAAAAAACACAAGTATCAATAATCTAATCTGTGGCAAGCAAACTTTTAACATAATGCTCTGAAACTGGTTATCCATCTGAACCAAGCTGGCATCTCTGTGGAA
Organism: Orientallactaga sibirica; assembly: GCA_036365145.1. Classification (NCBI taxonomy): domain Eukaryota; kingdom Metazoa; phylum Chordata; class Mammalia; order Rodentia; family Dipodidae; genus Orientallactaga; species Orientallactaga sibirica. The sequence goes on from JAEOAD010000001.1 coordinate 62,723,412, forward strand.
TGACACAAAATCCCTGAGCTCTAATGAATGCACCTGTTTAACTCTCTAATCTCTGTAAATTAAGCACCAATTAGAATCATTCATTGATGTTTCCATATAAATGCCAGCTATACTGTATATATCAGTGCATGTTGAAATAAGTCCTTGTGCAAATTGTTTTCAAAAGCATCCTTTAGCAGGAATCACCACAGCTGCTGTTGATGACATTCTCCCTGGCTCTGTCCAAGCACTGCTGGCTGATGTGAAAATCCTCCCGAGACAAACAGATCAGGGTGGTGGCATTGTTAGTAAGAGCACAGCATCGACTTGGTTAAGGCTTCGGATGTATGCTGGCTCCTCCTTCCTCTCACAGCGGCCTTCCTCTCCTTACAACATACTCACGCCCATCGCGATGCCTGATGATTTAATACTGTCAAACTGTGGTCTTATCAAGTCATTGCTAGGTGCTATGCTAACAGCAAAACTATGTTGCCATTAGCTTTCCCACTGATGTCTTCCCTGAGGTCCCCATGTGCCATATTCACCCTTCTGTCTTGTTGACCAACTTCAATCCAGAGAAACTAAATGATGACCTGCAGTTTGCTGATAATGCTCTGAAGACATTGTCATTTTTCACTGCAATTTAGCCCCATTGTGTTTTCTTCCTGCAGCCTCTTTGGAATGAATCTTCGTCCATATATGGCCTTTGAAAAACTTCTTTGTCTTGCAAGGCCCTGAACAATGTTTATTGTTCTTCCCCTGTACTCTACCCAACTTGTTTGTACTGTCTTCTTTGTATTCTTCTCTTACTTCCTCAAAGAAGCTGGAGAGGCTGAACTCTGCTAACTCCTGAAAACCACTTGCTGGGGGAACACCTTTAACTGATGCATATATGCAGATGCATATAAAAATGAAATAGGTTAAGAACTTCTCTCTTGGAAAAAAATGTATTATTTGTGGGGATGGAGAGATGGCTTACTAGTTAAGGTGCTTGCCTGTAAAGCCTAAGGACTCACATTTGACTCTCCAGGTCCCATGTAAACCAGATGCACAGTAATGGAAGTGTGCAATGTCACACATGTGCACAAGGGGACACACATGTCTGGAGTTCGACTGCAGTGGCTGGAGGCCCTGGCATGCCAATTCTCTCTCTCTCATGTGTGTGCACGAGCATAAAAAAAGGCCAGTCTGTTGGGCTTGCCTCAAAAAAAAAAAAAAAGAAAGAAAGAAAAAGAAAAAACCTGCATTATTTGTGAAATAATTGACTTACTAGGTTAAGTGTATTTCACAATAATATCAGGCGACCTGTAAATACTTTACAATTTTTTATGGTTACATATTTTATAAACTAAAGTCAGCACTGAAGCGCTTTAGCAAAGAGAAACAAAGTCCCCAGATACAAAGGCTAGAGTGTTTTACATAGCCATAAAATTTGGGCTACAAGTTGGGCTCTGAGCTTCCTGGCAGCTAAAACACAAAGAAAATATGTTCAATTGCATGGTTCTTACTGTCCAGAAGGGGAAAACATGCCATTGCTTAAGGGAAGCAAAATTTTCCTGGCACTTATTTCTGAAACAAACAGTCTTCAATAACACTGCTCATGAGGGCATGTTGAGTAGACAATGCTTGTCTGGGACTCGTGATGTATATTTTGTTTGTTCTTGGGGCTACTAATGAAGAGTCATAGGAAAAGAAACAGCAAAAGAAGTAAAAGTAGGGTGGTGATGTTTATCTCTTCTTCAAAAACAAAGATTAGAGTACTAATTAATATAATTCATGCAAAGCTTAAAATAGCATCCTAGAAGCATTAAAAGCCTTTTGTTTTGTGACTGGTTTTTAAAAAATATTTTAATATATTATTTTTCTATATTTTTTAGAGAGAGAGAGAGAGAGAGAATGGGAGCACCAGGGCCTCTAGCCATTGCAAATCAATTCCAGATGCATGTGCCACCTTGTGCATCTGGCTTACTTGGGTACTAGGGAATTGAACCTGGGTACTTAGGCTTTGCAGATAAGCATCTTAACTGTGAGTCATTTCTCCAGCCCATGGCTGGGTTTGTTTGTAAGGAAAATAATGATATCTATGTTTTCTGTTTTGTAGAAACCTTACACTTTAAATAGGAATTTGTATATAATGTTTAGTGACTATTTCCCATTAAATTCTAATATTAAAACTCATATTTTTGCCTGGTGAGGTGGCACACGCCTTTAATCCCATCACTCAAGAGGCAGATGTAGGAGGATCACTGAGTTTAAGGCCAGCCTGAGACTACATATGAATTCCAGGTCAGCCTGAGCTAGAGCAAGACCCTACCTCATAAAAACATAACTCATATTTTTAAAAATCAAGACTGTTTTATTAAAGTTCTGAGAAAAGGAGACAGCAGAGCATTCAACACTAAGTGAGACATCTTTATTATACCTTCCTAGGCTTAAGGACTATTGTGGAGGAAGTGTCAGAAAGAATGTAAGGACCAAAGGAAGAGGAGGCCTGCTTACACTACTGTCTTCCAGCCATAGAGTGGCCATGGTATTCATGATCTCATAGTGCCCACTACTACCTACACAAGACCTGCATAACAGAAGGGGAAAAAAAAAGATAAAAAACAAAAAAGTAGAAGAGGAGCTGGGCATGGTGGCACACACCTTTAATCCCAGCACTCCAGAGGCTGAGGAAGGAGGATCACTGGATCACTGTGAGTTTGAGGACACCCTGAGAATACCTAGTGAATTCCAGGTCAGCCTGAGCTAGAGACCCTACCTTGAAAAACCAAAAAAAAAAAAAAAAAAAAAAAAAAAAAAAAAAAGAAGGGATTCAGTGGAGGGGGATCAGGAGGGAAGAGAAGGAAGGAAAGATGGAGAGAGGGGAATATGATCATGGTATGCTGGTTATACATATGGAGATTGTCAATAAAAAAAAGTTTTAAAAAAATGAAGAGTTTTGTTAAGATTTTGCCCTTGAAACCGAGGTAGGAGTTCCAAAATACTGTGATTCCATCTACTAAGCCAGCATGCAGAAGGCAGAGTCAGTGTGGAGAGGACAGGGGAATAGGAACAGGCTCATGGGCCTCTCTGCAACCTTCCCAAGGAGCCAAGAGGGTTTCACTTTGAGAAGAGGGCCTGCTTTTGTTTATTAAGTACACTGCTGTACCCGATATTCCCACCCAAGTACTGACCCGGCCCAGCCCTTGTCAGACAAGATCAGGCGCATTCGGGTAGCATGCCTTTAGACTGCCATTCCATACTCAGTGAACCCCTACTTACTCTCCAGGCTGCCTCGCTCAACCAGGATGAGCTGTGATTTGGATTTCATTTTAAACATTCAGAAAAAAAAAAAGTAAACCAGCTATATAACCAAGACATTAAAGCTTACCACAATTTTCTAAATGTGTTTTTCTAGCAGTTTGCCAACATCTACAAATCCTTGTGTATTTATTAAATATATGATGCCACCATTCCCTCTGAAGTTATTCAAAATGGAAATTGATAGCACAGTTTTGCTTATTCTATTTTCTGCAGACATCTCAAAATACTCTCTGCAACCCTGGGGGCGGGGGGAAATGGACTTATTTTCAGTGTGGTAAAGCATGAGGATGTAAAATTGTGGTGGGCACACCACTAGAAGAGTTTACTAATGAAAATACCCCAACTCCTGAGTCAGCCCTCATTACTGAGCTTATTTATAGAGCTCTGTGTTGTTCTAGGAGATGAAAAGGCAATAACTTGCTAAGCAAAACACATCAAGAATATATATGAAATCTGAGTGGATCTGAAAGCAGCAACACTGCTTCAAAGCTCGTGGTGGGATGACACTAGAATTCTTCTTTCAATAATAATGCTGACCCATGAGTACCCACGAGTGGGAGCACTATTTCAGTGAGGACCCCTTTTGAAAAGAGAGTGATATATAGAAATGGATTCAATGTATCTCAATATACCAGCTGCAATTCTAGTTAGGATACCATCCCAACTGCCAGCCATTGAACCTGGCCATTTCACAGGGGCAGGGATAACCTAACAATTATACATGCATGTTCTTGTGAATGCTGGTATGGAAAAAACAGTCTGGCAAGCTTAATGTGCCAGAAGAAAATTAAAGATCCTTAAACGAAGTTCTTTCAGTCAGCCTTCTCTGTCCCTTTATTCTGTATACCAGCGAAGCACCAGACATTTAATGTAACTCTGTGTATGCTGAACTCCAAAAAACTGTATGTTTCAGTGCTCATTGTGCATTATTTGTGAGGCTAAAGATTCTGGAAGAAACTCAACTTTTCCAATACATCCTAAATACTGTAAAAAAAAATCTTGAAGTTAGGACAAGCTGTCTTACAGAGTAACCAGACTTTGCTATACAACATGGACTTCTTGTGTGTGTGGGGACAGACAAAGCAATCAGGAATTATTTGTTTGGCCACCTGGAGACCCCTGCCTAAAGGCAGAGTATCATGGGAATGTTTCTGGTTTGACTTGGATATCGCCCAGCCCTGAATGAGATTACAGTTTTAAGGAGGTGCCATGTTATCAGTATATCCATGTTCAAATATCTACTCACTTCCCTTTCACGTTGGAGGGGCTGTTTGATTCTAAGTGGAACACCTCCAAGCCCCTGTGCATTTGCCTTTCTGTGACGGATAATCCAAGCTTGAAGTAAAACTGCCAGAAGGAATTTCCCACATATACACAGCCACTCCCAGGGTTAGAGAAGGAGCTGGAAGCCCTTGTCTCCAATGCAATGTGCAGGGGAAGAAATGAAAAAGATATAGGGAAGATAATAGAAACCCTGACCCAGACTGATTCTTGAGATCAGTGGGATTCCCTGAATGACAGGAGAAGGGTCTGTGTAATAAAACTGCTGTTTGAGAAGGAGATGAGTAAGGTCATAGAGTGAGCTGGAAGCAGGGCTTCAGGGAAGGAAATAAAGCAAATCTTCTGAGCAAAGAAATAAACAATGACAAGCAAGATAGTAGGTGAACACATGGCTTTCAACTTTGGACAAAATCTTTTAGGCTTAATCTTTAGCATCAAAAGGGCTTGAAAAAAAACATACATCTGCACACCACCCCTAAACTGATCCAGTAGAACTGCGATGTCACCCAAGTTTTTGCCTTTCTATGAACATCATGCATGGAGCACACTGATTCTGCTGGCCAGGGGACCGTGCTCTTTGAAGTGGTGAATTGTGGGTCTTTACCTTTACTGTTTCCCAGGGTCATTGGCCACTGATGTCCCGGGCGAGGGAGGGAGGAGCAGCGGGTGAGTGCAACGACAAAGACATGATGGGCAATGAACACCCGGGAGACCATCTGATGGACAGCACTCATTTATTCAAAAGGGGAGTGGGTTTATAAACACTTGGGGAAGTTTGGGATGGCACATATAGACTATATGGCAAACGGATGCATAGTTTATGGGCTGTTGTCTAGGTGGTGGACGAACTAGTAACTTCAAAGCTGTGGGGGAAGGATAAGGGAAAGGGCAGAAGAGAGGATAACAGTAGGCTCTGACTTCAAAGCTGTGGGGGAGGAGCTGAGAGATGCTGAGAAGGCTACGTGACTTCAGCCACATAAGGGTCTCTTGGGCAGCTAGCCACAAGGTCAGGAACTGTGGGGGGCGTAAAGTCTGACTTATGAAATGGTCAGAGCCTTTTGGGGTCCAGAGGGAGGGCCTTGCCAATTCTGCCTACTCTGGGTGATGACAGGGCACACTACAACCTACAACTTAGGGAAGGTCAGTCACCGGTTGTCAGGGACTCCTGACCATCGGGCCAGCTGCAACCCCACAGCCCAGGGTCCTTGGCCACATCCAACAGTTCAGGCCAGTCTCCTTATAGTCCCAGCCCATTTCTAGCAATGCCCAACAGTGAATCTGCACACATGGTCAGATCTGACTCAGGATCTCTGCTGAGCTACTTCTTAGATGTGCACCTTTGGAAAATGACCTGGGCTTCCTAAAACTCATTTCCTCATCTTAAAACAAAGGTGATAACTCTAGGGCTGGAGAGATGGTTCACTGGTTAAGGCAACAAACTGAGTTTGATTCCCCAGTACCTACATAAAGCCTGATGCACAAAGTAGAGCATGCATCTGGAGTCCATTTACAATGGCTGGAGGCCCTAGCGCACCTATTCTCCCTGTCTCTCTTCTATCTCTCTCTGCTTGCAAATAAATAAATAAAATTATTTTTAAAAAGAATTTGTTTTTATTTAAAAAGACGATACTTTATTATGTAATATTGATATGACCCATTAAATCATATGCTTAAAGTACCTAGAACCTCGTAGTAGCCTGGCAAATACTTTCGGTTTCAGGGGCAGATGTAGGAGAAATAGAATCATGACTCAGGAGAGGGCGAAGAGCTTTGGTGCTCAGTGCTGGGTGGGCAGCAGTCAACCAGGGGGCCATTAGGAAATGGAGATTCTTGGGCCCCATCTCTGAATAACAGTTCTGAATGGACTCTGTAGGACTTGTTTCCTTCCTAATGACTGTGAGTCCAGGGAATTTGGAGCCCCAGCCACATGGAAGTGTAAGCCTAACATTTCAAAGGTAGAATCTGAGACAGAGAACAAACATGTCAAGTAGGAAGTGGAGAGACCAGGAGCAGCAGTGAAGAGTGGAGACTAGAGAAAAGCTTACATAGAAGGAGTGTTGAAAGGGCTCAAAGTAAGCTTCTTGGGTTACCAAATTCGTGATTCCTTCCTTTAAGAAAGTAGGGGACTCATGAATTTGCTGGGTACGGTGGCACATGCCTTTAATCCCAGCACTTGGGAGGCAGAGGTAGGAGGATCACTGTGAGTTCAAGGCCAGCCTGAGACTGCATAGTTAATTCCAGGTCAGCCTGGGCTAGAGCAAGAGTGAGACCCTACCAAAAAAAAAAGAAAGAAAGAAAGAAAGAAAGAAAGAAAGAAAGAAAGAAAGAAAGAAAGAAAGAAAGAAAGAGGGAAGGAAGGAAGAAGGCAAGCAGATATAAGTACTGTGTTAGGCTGGGGAGGTAGTTCAGCAGCAGTAGAGCACCTGCTTACCATGTGCAAGGCCTATGGTTTCATGTTCAGCACCACCACAAATATGCATACATAATACCTAAAATAGGCATATGATGATAGCCCTATAAAAGCATTCAGTTCCACAATCAAATGGCTGATTAGTGCTGATTTTCCAAGTAGACAAGATAGGGTAGAAGTATAAAGAAATAAGGAAAATTCCAGAAGCAATGAATCTCCAAAAGCAGTCCCTTCTTCAAGCTCTTCTTCCCAAGCCAGCTGCAATGGTGGGAACTAGAAGATCATTAACCAGCCCGCTTCAACGGAACCTGGATCCTGGAATGCCCATCCAACCACTTCCTTCCCCAGACCGCAAAAGCCATTGAAGTTGTATTTCTCAGAATGCTTGTCTTAGAGGAAGGCCAAAACCATAACACAGGTGTAATAAGTAGGAACAATGACATCTATTGTAGTTCGTAAATATGCCCAGGCAATAGCATACACTTTCAGAAAGCTTCTCTGTTGGAAATTGTCATTTCAATAAATGTCTTTGTGGCATTACTCCTAGCACACTAAAGGAAACACAGTTCTGTCTCAAGACCTGCCACTGCAGCGCCTCAACCTGCCCCATGCAGGGATCTGCCACTGAAAAGTGCTTGGTAACACACACAGCTTAGACAGGTCCTGTTCGAAAGAAACTTCTCCATGCTTTCCAATTCACACCTGCAGAGGGAAAAGAGCACTGCTTGCTGGTCAGTTGACTTTCCTCATTGCTGTGGTTAGTAAGGAGTTAGTATGTTAAGGACGAGGATATGTCTGCTTGGGATTCACCAGCCCTCTGTAAAGGAATCAAGACACAAACACACAGGTGGGGTGAACTAGCTGGAAAAAAATTGTTAGGACTAAGAGAAAATGTCATGCTCAAAGTCCCTGAAAGAAAAAAATAAATAAATTACAAGAGGCACAAGAACAGATATGAAACACTACCACACTGTATGCCAGCTGCAGAAAGACTGAAACTCAGCTGGTTTGTTCTCCATCCCTTGAAACTCCAGCTTGTAAATGTATTTATAGCTGCTCAGAAACAAAATGTTGGATCCTAAAAAAAAAAAAAAAAAAAGAAAGAAAGAAAGAAAGAAAGAAAGAAAGAAAGAAAGAAAGAAAGAAAGGAAGGAAGAAAGAAAGGAAGGAAGAAAGAAAAAGAAAACACTTAGTTATTGTTCCTGGTGAACCAGTTCTGCAAGAGTTAACCTAATGCCTTGCACAAAGCTGAAAATAGTGGGCTAAAAGCGTTAGCCAGGAACTCAAGATCTTAGCCTAAAAGTTAGCTGATCTCAATCAGGCAGCCCTAGGAAATTACATGTTATTTATTCATGGAGCAGAGTGCACTGTTTTTAATCTTACACATTGCCTTTGCCTGTACCTGGGTTCATTGACAATCTGTCTTTCTCTCCCTTCCCCATTCTCTCTCTGTGTCTCCCAAAGCAAGTGTCCTAAGAGTTCCTTGGCTTCTCATCCCTATGTTCCACCCACCGGGTTATGGGCAGCACAGTCTGCAGAAGTGAGACTTTCCAAGGTGGGTGTGCCAGCTTTTCCTAGCAACTCCCAGAGTGGTTGGAGAATTTTAAAGCAATTGAAACTAAATGTGATCTCACCCCACTTCCACCACAGCCCACTATGAGCAGCCCAAGGCACAGGAAAACTGGTGGCTCCAGAAGTTTCAATAGGTGAGAAAAGGGACAGAAATTATTTATAAGGAAAGCAGCTCTTGGATGTCGTAGCCACAGAGTGGTTTGAACTCACAGTTGCATGGTAAGCATATTATTTATCCTTACCTTATGTGCTACAGATAAATAAAATGGGAAACTTTTCTGAGGATAATTTCAGCAAAATTTGGAAAAATCCCAGTGATCCATTATAGAATTAGAATGGCAAGGTGGTGAATAGAGTATGTTACAGGAAGCAGAAATGGGGGTACCATGAGGCGTGAACAAAGCCTATCATGCCATTCCTTGGTGTTGGGCAAGAAGTACCACCGAGCCATGTTGACACTCCAGCTCTTAGCACAGGAATGTCATTAGGGGTCTGATCATGCTTAGTGATCAAAGGGGCCCCGGAGAGGTGGAGGGTGGAGAGAGAGAGGAAAGGTCTGAGAAGATTGGATAGAAAACGAAGAAAAGAAGATAAGAGAGAGAAGAGAGTAAGAAGTGAGACACGGTGGTCTGGAGAAATTGCTCAGTGGTTAAGGTGCTTGCCTGCAAAGCTTAACAACTAGGGTTCGATTCCCCAGTACCCACCTAAAGCACAAAGTAGCACATGTATTTGGAATTCGTTTATTGCAGGTGGAGGCCCTGGTGCTCTCATTCTCCCTGTCTCTCTCTCTCTCTCTCTCTCCTTACAAATAAATAAATAAAAATATTTTAACAATGTATTTTAAAAACAAACAAGGAAGAAAGGGGAGGGAAGAAAGAGGAAGAACAATGAAAAAAGGAGGGGCTAGAAAAGGAAGAAGGAAGGCAATGACACATTTGTTACACAAACTGAGATCATCCAACCTATTTATGGGGCTTCCCAGAGTTCAAGTATATTTTTACCCTCTTGGCCAGCAACTATAGTTGTTGAATGTTTCCATAATGACAGTTATTCTCTTTGAAACTGTGCTTTCCCATCCCCTTCCATCAGAACTGTTTTCTAAAAGTGATTCATACATCTTCCTTTGCCATCTTGCATGTGTGTGTGTGTGTGTGTGATGCCCATTTGGTGCTAGGGATCATATCCAAGCCCTGCACATGCACATGCTAGGCCAGAGCTCTCACCAAGTAGCTTTCCAAGCCCCTGCTTCCACATAACACACACTCTGCTACAGAGAGTACTGCCCTGCTCACATAGTCACATCTTTTTAGGCAGAAAGCAAACCTGTATCACTTACACCCATAAACAATATCATTAAAACGTTTTCCTGGGTGCCTTGTCCTAGCAAGTTCTTCCTGTATTTCTGAATACTGGTTTATTTGATGGGAAGCTGTGCAGAGGGAAAGGCTTAATTGCCAGACCACTCTTGCCTGAGTCAGATACATCAATCAGACACGACTGCATCACAGTTGTCCTTCCCACTCAGAGAAATGTCGTAATTCCTAGATTGTTAAGTAATGAGATTAGTGATATAGCTCAGATGAGAGAAAGACCAGGGTAAGGACGCAGGACCACCTGAGACCGCTTTGACCCACAACCTTGGGGGTGAGGCTCCTTTATTCCATTTCCTGTTGTCATCTGGGAAAGAGCGGCCCAGGAAAAGATAAGCCATCTGCCCATGTACTTCTCTCAGATGTCCACAAAACTCCCCACAGTTGTTACCTTCCGGGAAACTCAAACTGTTGTCATCATTCCCAACTTGCTTGTTGTAGAGAAAATCTGAAAGTTTAAGGACATAGTATTTAGTCTTTAGACCTCATCTGTACTTACGTAATAAAAATACAAAAGAAATAATGCATGTAAACCCATCACACAAAGGCATTATTATTTATCTCCTTATAAATACTGAGATGGGGTGAATGGGAGGTCACGGGGAGAATCTGAAGGGACAGCCTGGCAAAGAGAAGCATATGAGCCTCACCACAGCTGACAGCTGGTTTATCTCAGATCCCCAACTGTAGCCACCAAAGCCACTCTCCAACCCATGGGCACTGCGCTAGGTCAGAAGATGGAACCGGCAGGTGTGTCTGACTCTGGAGTCCAAGAAAATCACTATAATGAGTAAGGATGAACGCAGAGATACTGGCAGTATATGGAGGGGAGGCCGTATAAGCCGTGGTCAGAGAACACTCAGAATTCCACAGATTCGTCTGTGGAAAGTGGGGGGTATAGCTCAGAGGTAGAGGATTGCTTACCATGAACTTGAGTTCATTCCCCAGGTTGAAAAAAAAATGTTTTAAGAGAGTCACATTTTATTCCTCATACTTCTCATGACCCTCTTGCAGAGCTGGGATGGTCATAGACAGTGACAATAAAATAATGATTATGCACTTTAAAGGAACTTGGCACCCTGCAGCAAGCTGGGATTCCTATAGTTAGCAGGTAGCTTTTATATCCTCCCTATACATGGAGAAAGTTTGCAGTTGATTCTCAAAATGAAAGTCCATATTATTAGGAGGAGGCACAGTGTTAAAGGCATCCATGTTAGTCTGGGGGCGGGACTGTGACAAAATGTGTCCACAGAAGAGCCCGAAGGAGCAGGTCCTCCACACAGGATCTGGCTCCTCATTAACACTCAGGCCCTTTCTGTCCTTCTCTGATCCAGTCATAGCAGCTCCATAGCCACCGGATCAGTTGGGCTGACAACCCACGTGGAATGTGGGCACATGACACTCCCCCACTTGTCTGCCTTAGCCACCTGGACCCAGAAAGACCCTGATGCAGCTCTGTCTGTGTTCTTTCCTCAGTGTCAGTCCTACCATTTTGAAAGCAGTTTCGAAGGAATATCAAAATGGAGCGCTGAGCTTAGCCACAGGTTAAAAATCAAATCAGACAGGAATTGGGGGACAGAAAAAGTGAGAATGTCTGAAAAGAAATAATTTGACATAAATGCCACTAAAATGTTGCAGAAACAGAAATCCTAATTAAATGGAGATGAAATGAGTCATTTTTTTTCTCTGAGAGTTATTTAGGATCATTATAAATAATACAAACAAGAACCAGCTGCTTTGGCTAAGTCACTATGCACAGGAACAAGGGGTTTAAAGTAAGGTATGTTCTGGTCCAAGGTCCACATACAGAACCTTGCAATATTGTCCCTTTTGTCTTTTATTCTGAGTCACTGTGGTAGGTAGAAATGCCAGTGTCATCATGGACTGGTGAGACCATCAGTAGGTGGCAGATCACTCTCTCTCGCCTAGCCTAAAACCCCTGTTCCCAGAAGAACACACTGTCCATCTGCCCACATCACTCTCTTCATTTTGAATTAGCTTTCATTGCTCCCGACCGTGCATTAAAACTGATGTAATTTTCAACATTCTGGGCCTGGGGTTGAGCATGTGTGGTAGTTTGAATATATGTCCCCCAATATATTCAACGTTTTATTAGTTATAGTTTGCATCTGCAATCACCTTGCTAGAGGCAAGGTCATAGGTGTGTGATGGTTTGAGATTCCATTGTAAAGATATGCAAATGTGCCTAGCAGGAGTTCCTGAAGTGTGCACCTTTTGGCTGTAGTTTTGCTCTGTGTGCTGTGGTGGCTGGTTGGCTTTTGCTCTCTCTGTTTGGTCTGTGGAGCAGGCCGTTTCTCCTGCCTTTATGGAACTTCCCCTGGATCTGTAAGCTTCAATAAATAATATCCCTTCCTCCATAACTGTGCCTGGTCTGGAAGTTCATCTCAGTGAACTTGAAGCTGTCTGCTACAGCATGGGAAGATGTCCCTAATGTTACATATCTGAGCGAGAATAGTTGTCGGCTATGTGTACATACATATCAAGTAGTCATGAGAGAGAAAACTCAAACATCTGATAACTATGTGGGGGGGAAAAACAAAGCTCGACCTTCCTATTACCAAGAGAAATGACTCTGTCAACACCTGTAAGATATCATTTCAGAGCCAACAGATTGACAAAAATTTTAAATATTAAACAAGAGTTGCCAGGTGTGGTGGCACATGCCTTTATATACTTAATTTTAAAAGAAATTATTGGCTGGATTTATAAAAAATGAAATTTTAAGATAACATGATTTTTTTTTTGTATGTGTGATAGGACAATTTAGATAGTTGTGCCTGTTTCCTGGTATTCCTCCAAGTCAGATGAGTTTTCTTTACAGAGCTCTCCCATGGAAGGGGATAGTCCTGCAAATCTTACGTTTATCATCTTTATGATAGTCCTAGGAATTAATTTGCCTTGATGGTATCCTAAAACTTCATTCCTATTTGGGGCAGAGGAGTTTAGTTAATATGTGTGACACAGTTTTCACTTGAATGAAGAGAAGAGCAATGATTGATGATGAAGCTGTGCTTGTATATTGTGATATAGATGTAACTGATTCATTTTAAGACGCACTGTTTTTAAAGGTAATATTGCACAAATACATCTGAAACTATTTGTCTCTGGGAAATGAAAGTTTTAAGGAGGAATAATAAACTTGGAAAATTTAATCGAGGTGCTCGATTGTAGCTTGAATTGTGGGTGCACCTCTGTGTTTTACTTGGATAAAGAAGCAAGTAGTTTGATCTTGTGCTCAATTATTACTTATTTAGCATACACATTAAAGATAACTCCTGGAGAAAAAAAAAACAAGAGTGTTTTCAAGGATGAGAAGAAGTAGGAAAGTGTATGCACTGTTAGTGTGAAGGTAAGCAGATATGCCATTCATCAGGGTGGTTGAGCCTGGGCACCTCCCCCCAGGCCCATGTCTATGAAAGTCTTTCACAGCCAAGGTAAAGGAAAGCTACTGTCCGGGACACTACTGCACTTCATCAGAGGGACGTAGAGAGACAGAGTGTGTTATCATAGAATAGGTGAAATACAACAAACCTCAAAAACTATTGCTTTACTAACAGGTAACTGGGGCTTTGGAGATGACTCAGAGGTTAGAGACACTTGTTTGGTAAAGCCCGCTGGCCCAAGTCCAATTCCCCATTACCCACGTGGAGCCAAATGCATGACGTGGCATGTGTGTCTAGAGTTCATTTACAGTGGCAGGAGGCCTTATATGCCCAGTCTTTCTCTCTCCTATCTTCTCTCTTTGCCTCTCCTCTCTTTGCAAATAAATAAAAAAGGTTATTGCAAAGGGATACATAAAGTATTCCACAAATATAACTGGTTACTAAAAACACATAGAATGATAGTCAAATACTGAAAATATTAGTATATATAGTTTCTGGATAGAAATATTTGTAGACAATCATTAATAAAATGACCATGGAGCTAGCTGATTCACACTGACTTCGGCATAGTGGGAACACACTTCTGGGATGCAGCAAGAGGAGGATAGGGAGAGAGGGAAGGAGAAGAAGGGGTGATAGAGTAGTTGGGTAGCTTGTCTAAAAATTTATTTATTTAAAAAGTGGAAGTATACTGGGGCTGGAGAGATGGCTGAGCGGTTAAGGCATTTGTCTGCAAAGCCAAAGGACCCAGGTTCAATTCCCCAGGACCCACGTAAGCCAGATGCAGAAGGGGGTGCATGCATCTGGAGTTCGCTTGCAGTGGCTGGAGGCCCTAGTGTGCCCATTCTCCCTCTGTCTGTCTCCCCCCCTCTCTATCTCTCTCTCTATGCTTGCAAATAAATAAAAAAAAAAAAAAAGGTAAGTATATGGATGCTAATTTTAATTATTTTTCAGATTTCCTATATATTTGAAGAATTTCAAATTTAAAATGTTATAAATGAATCAAAACATAGAATAATAGTAAGGTCTCATAAAATAGAGTACACTTGAAAAAAAACGTAGAAGACTATAGACCCAATTGCTGGGAGTATGCTGAGGGTTTTATACTCTACTCTCTATAACTTAGTAATGTTTGTGAACTTTTGCCGTGGTTGTGGATTACTGTGGCAATCACATCAACCTGCCTAAATAGTAAGAAGGGGTAAAAGAGGTTTTAAAAAAACTATAAAGAAAGTAAAAAAAAAAAAAAAAAATCTGAGCCCCACCCCTTGGTGTCACCTTTCAAAGCATGTAGAGAAAAGAACATTTATGCTCACAGAAGCCAATAACTAACTAAGCCCCAATTTTGCAATTACACAACACCAGCTGCCATTTCTGAACACATACAAAGAGCTAAACAGGGGCTCATTATATTCTGGTGAAATCTGCTCTCCATCCTGGATTTTGTCTAAATGAATGTAGCCATGAAGCTGGCCAAGGCCCATCAATCCCACCATGTTAATGCTTTTGTAGTCCATTCGCATCCGAACACAACCACCTACGTTTAAATCATCTCTTGGGTGGTTCCTTCTGCCTGCCTCAGAGCTTAACCTTTAGCCCCCAACTGGCAAGTAGTCCTTGGTGCATTCAACACACGTGATCATATCCATCTTTCTCAGTCACCACCACAGAGCATTTCAATGTTTTTGTAATAGGCAATACAAAATGCCGAGTCCATCATAAGCTGATGCTGTCGTGACACCAGGCTAACCTCCCTCCCTCCATGTGCAGTTCAGCTTCATAATCACTTACAGTGACCCGCAGTTTCTTGGACTTTGTGTTTTGTTGGAGAGCAGTGCATTTGTTTTCCAATATGCTCAGCCCAACGCTTGCTCTATAAAGACTTCCCTGGTTCTCACGCACAGATATCTACGCAGGCACACATGTCGTACTAGGGAATCGAACCTGGGTCCTTTGGCTTTGCAGACAAATGCCTTAACCACTAAGCCATCTCTCCAGCCTACAACCTTGTTTTTTGAGACAGCCTGCCTCTCAATGAACCTAGAATTCAATGATTCAGCTAGACTAGCCAGCAAGCTCCAGGGTCCCCTCCACTCCTCTTCCATCACTACAATTACAAGTGTATACCGCTGTTCCCAGGTTTTATGTGGATGCATGCATAATATGTGTGCTTGTGTATTCAAAATGCACATGTGTATGTGGTCCAGGGGACAGCTTCAGGTTGGACTCCATTTCTCTCCATCTTTTACTGAAAGTGCTTAGCACAGGCTCACTAAATAGTTAAAAAAAGAAAGAAAGAAAGAAAAAAGAAAGAAAGAAAGAAAGAAAGAAAGAAAGAAAGAAAGAAAAGAAAGAAAAGAATGACAGAAGTGCCCAAAACAACCTTCCTGCTTTTGTCCTGATTGAACCATACTCAGAAGGGAATTGTATCATGGTTTTAATTTTAATTGCAAAGTAGAGAATTTAGGCAGAGCTAAAAGGATGAAGGACACATCGGACAGGCCTTTGCCTTGTCAAGAGGTACATTTTCTCCACAGTGGAAATGTTTCTGCTTGGGAAGGAGGGGTTGAGTTTGGAGGGCTGAGAAAAGGTGGAATACTTATATATATATCTGGAAGGTCCCAAACAGCCCTCCTTTTCCACCAGAAATCCCTACACACAACCAGTATAAACCACAAGCTCTCTGCTTCCCTTCACATACTGCTACCTACTTATAGTGCTTCCATCCCAGATTCAGTACTCACAGCAACAAACAAGGAGATGTAACCTGGATAAAATATACTCTATGAAATAATCTGGGACTGAGTCCTTCTATAAAATGATAAACAGTTTTAAGAATAAACTCTAGATTAATCATCAAATATTGCTGCACAGCTTTTCAGTTAAAATCTAGAAATTGATAAACAAAGGCTTCTGAGGTAGAATTATTTTTTGGAGACAATACAAGCCTGCAAGAATTGCCAGTTTTCTTTAGCTGAAAAACTGTTTTTTTGGGGGGGGGTCAAGGTACAATTTCACTCTAGCCCAGGCTGATCTGGAATTCACTATGTTTGAGGGTGGCCTCAAACTCATGGCAATCCTCCTACCTCTGCCTCCCAAATGCTGGATTAAAGGCGTGCGCCACCACGCCCTGAACTGAAGAACTGTTTGGTGGATGGTGTCTTTAATACTTTGGATCTTGACTGGCTCGCAAAGGCTGAGGTGTTGAAGACTTCGCTCCCAGAGACTGGTAGTACTGGGAGTTGATAAAGCCTTTGGTGGATGGGACCTGGTGGAAGGCAATTAGGTCACTGGGGGTGAGCCTTAAAGGGGCTATTGAAACCCTTCCCTGTTTCTGTCTTTTACTTCCTGACCACCATGAAGCGAACCATTTCCTCTGTCACATGCTCCCATCATAATATGCTATGCCACCTCAGGCTCCAAAGTAACAAAGTCAAATGACTAAAGACTGACTATATCTAAAACTGTGAAGCAAAAGTGAACCTTCCCTCCTTCGGAGGAATGGTGGCATGTATTTTGTCACAGTGAGGGAAAACTAAACACAGGGCTGTCAATCTAGTCCTTTCACAGAAGGAGAGGGACTAGCTTTTGCTGTATACCAAACACCTAAATGTCCAGGGGGAAAGGTTACTTCTTCTTTTCCTGAGGAATAGGTAATACATTGTAGGTAAATACAAGGAGATGTAATCAATCCTACTTTGGGCCAAACACCAGGTGGAATGGTAATATAGAGATAAATCTGGACATCAAGTGAGGAGTCAGGGAAATGTCTCTGAAATCTGAGGTATTAGTAGATGTTTTTCAGGGATAAAATTAGACAGGAATCCCATGGGAAGTGTAATGGACGCTCACAGCAGAGAGAAGAGCAGCAAAGTCTTGGGATGATTCATCGTGGTCCAGACCTCATCTAGGTGATGGAGGATGGTAAGACCTGGGGCAGAAGAAATGAACAGGAAAACCACCAAGGGATTTTGTCCTCACGGAGAGAGCTTGATTTTGAAGAAAAAAAAAAAAAAAAGAAAGCAATGGACATGGTTGAGACTGGAACACAACAAGATCTTACTTGTATTTTGGATAGAACTCCCTGTTAACTCTACGGAATGTACCAAGAGGTGCAAATGAGCTGGATGTCACCACAGGGTCTCAAGAGATGCTTCTTTATAATTAGGAAGATAAAAAGAACTTGTTTCTAAGCTGTAACCTCTCCACAATCCCATTGAAGGTAGTCAAGTGTTTAATGTAAGTATTCAGAATTCAGGTCCTAAAGACTGGATTGTATTCTTCGCAAAGTTGTTCATCATCCTCTGCTTCTGTCCTGGTACAAAAGCTACTGATGGTTTTATTGTCAGATGCCTCTGTATCTGGATTCTTCTACTCAAACACTAGAGATTGTTGAACATGGGCTGCAGAAATGACTTAGCAGTTAAGGCATTGCCTGCAAAGCCTAAGGACACATGTTAAATTTTTTTATTTGAAAAAAAGCTGACATAGTGGTTATTTTAAAACATGTTGTATTTGTTTTGGTTAAAATAGAAAATATCCAATAAAACCAGTAATTTCTGCAAATGAAGACAGTTAAATATAAAACATGGGGATCAGCCCAGTCTTGCAGTTTCCAGTTTCCTCACTCTTGCTCCATCTTCTTTCCATCACCCCTTCTGGAGTGAGCCCAGAGCAGTGTTTAAGAAGACCTTTCATTATAGAACCTGTACCCCATGGACATGCTTCCCTCAATGTCTAGGCTCATGCCAGTTCTTTTCATCATCCATGTGGCTTTGTGTTGGATGGAAAAGTTTTTTTTTTTTTTCCAGTTCCACTTATCCCATTATTCTGTTTTGAATGGGTAATCTGTCAAACACATCAAACATTAAAAGCAATGGGAACATTCTGAGGTTTGTAGGGTGTATACTTTTCTCACCAATTAAATCTTCACTCCTCAGCTAACAGGCAGACAAAAGGGAGAAATATTGTTCCTCTCTTTCCCTAAAAGGAGTAAAGCTTGTAAAACATTTGGCAGAATCCACCATTCAAAGTGGAAAAATGAAAATTCCAAGCAATATCAGATGAGAAAGGCAAAAGGACACATGTGTTCAGGATAAAGTTTGTTTTCTCTCAGGCTAAAATATTACTGCTTAATGATTCTGAGCTATTATCATGAGAGCCAGATTGCAGCCAGCACTTTTATGAACACAATTTAATGCTTTCCCTTGGTCACCATAACTAGGAAAATTCAGAGGAAGATTTTAATGGATCCCACTAAACAATAACAACACAAAAATGGCATTGGTAAAGATGTGTTTTTATTTCTAGATGATTTGTAAGACTTGGAGTTTCTTCTTTATGTACCTGATGTTTGTGATTGAAGTTCCCTCCAGGACTAATATGATCACCTAGGCAGGAAAGTCCGAGGTATCCCACTAGTATCTCAAATGCAGTGTTTTCTGATATTTTGTATTATTTAATAACTATGACAAAACACCTGACAGAGATAACATAAGGGAAGAGAGTTCTGCTTGGGCTCACTGTTTGAGATGATTCAATCCATCATGACAGGAAAGGCGGATTAGGAGAAGGTTGGTGAAACAGCTCAGTTCAAATCATTGTGGGCCAGAAAGCAAAAAGGAAGAGAAAGAAAGTGCCCTGGATGTTATGTACCCCCAGACCTGCCACCTCCTTTCTCCAGCTCAATTCCACCTCCCAAATATTCAAATTATGAGCCTAGGGGGACATTGCATATTCAAAACATAACGCTTCAATTGGAACTCTATGTATCTCTCTCCCTCCCCCAGTCTGTCCTCCCTTGGTATTTCTCTTAATGAAACCATCCCTCATCTTCTCCATTCCTGTCCTCCCAGATGGTCTTTTTAAGTCCAAGAAAGAAGGAAACCCATCTGCCTCTGGAATCCATGGCCCTGTGTTAATTCTGGTTTCCTTGTCTCTTGAGTTTAACGAGCTGGTCTAGGAATCTGCTCTCAGCTACTTGCTCCATGTTTCTGATGACAAGCCAGATTACCACTGGAAACTATAAAGCTGATGATGGTTTAAAATTTCCTGTGGTTCCCTGCTCCCAAAATAAGGCAAAATGCATGTGATCTGGAATCCCATCCCCATCCACTTTCCAGCACTCCCTCATGATCATGTACCCATCTCCACAGAACCCAACCTCTAACCTTGCCCAGAGTTCTCACTATTCTCTCCAAATCATCCTTCTTGACCTCTCCACCTTCATTTATGCTGCGTTCTCCTTGTCAATCCTACATTCAAATCACCATTCTCTACCTGGTAACTTTTTTCCTTATCTGACACATGGTTCAAAAGTCACAACAAATTTTCTTTGACAATCCTGGAATATTTAATTTGATCAACTTGTCTTTGATAATCCCAAAACCACTTAGTTGAGTCACCTTTCACAGTCCCATTCTGCAGTTAATAAATTGTTATTGCCAATTTTGCAATTATATTTAACTAAGAAATTCTTTAAATTATTTATTTTAAAACGTAGTTGACCAAAAAAAAAAAAAAAAAGGTAGCTGACCAATAATAACTGTATATGTAGCAAATATCTAGGGAAGTATTTGACAGATTAGGTTGTATTCTCTTTGGATTCTGACAAAATAGGGATTCAAATGATTATGACTCAAACGACATTGTCTAGTTATTCTCAAGGGATACTAGATGGGAAGTACTGCCATACATGTTCTCAAACAGTACACCATGGAACAGAGGGATACTAACAAATATATAAAATGTGAATTACATTAAAATCATGCACTACACAAGGTTGAGCAGATAATGGAACTAAACATAGGATCAACTTAACTTAATAGATACAAGAGATCAGAAAGTATGCTATAATACAAAGTCAGTGTCCAGGGCTGGAATGATGCTTAGCAGTTAAGGTACTTGCCTGTGAAGCCTAAAGACCCAGGTTCAATTCCCCAATACCGACGTAAGCCAGATGCACAAGGTGGCACATGTGTCTAGAGTTTGTTTGCAGTGACTAGAGGCCCTGGTGAGCCCATTTTCTCTCTCTATCTGCCTCTTTTTTCCTTATTCTCTTAAATAAATAAATAGATATTTAAAAAGCAAAGTCAGTGTCCAAATAATCCAAAAGTACTCTTTTTATTAGAACCCACCCAGGACAATTTTGCTTTGCTTTGGAGTATGTAAGAGGAAATAGGCAGGGAGGTAGCCGTGACTGAACAATTAGTGAAGCCATTCTTGGAGCTGCAGGTCACTGAGAAATCAAGCTAGAGCTTAGCTGGAAGCCTCCTTCTAGATATCAGGATGCTGGAAAGGCCTATGTATCCTGCTGGGGGAGAAAGTCATCAATGGTCTTAACCAGCAGTGGACCCTGCAAGTTCTATGGCTGGCCAGCCAGGCCAGATATACCAACTATGCAATGGTGGCATTTATATTATGGGGGAAACCAACTGCATTCTGATTGGACTTGAAGCCTACTCCACAGGAGAGAATTCCTGCTTGGTACTTAAAACCCATGGCTTAGCCAGGTGTTGTGGCACACGCCTTTAGTCCCAGCATGCAGGAAGCCAAGGCAGGAGGATCACCATGAGTTTAAGGCCACCCTGAGACTTCAGAGTGAATTCCAGGTCAGCCTAGGCTAGAACGAGTCCCTACTTCAATAAACAAAAACAAACAAACAAACAAACAACAACAACAACAAAAAAAACCCTATGGCTTAGGAGGTTATAAGCCCTAGGTGGGAAAACTATTACTGTCTTCTAGATAAATGGATTCATTATGGCCACCTAACTGCCTTCTAAATACTTATCTTTATGCCCATATCTTAGTGCTACCCTTACTTTTGGTTAAAGAACTTTCTCTTTTCAGATGGTGCTGACCATTGGGGTGACTCAAAACTTACCAAAATTCAGCACTAAATGAGCCATCTCTATCCCACCCTTCAAGGCTCAGGGACCATGTAGAAGAGGGAACAGAAAGAATGTAAGAGCCAAAGGAAGGGGAACAGTGCTTATAATCCAGACACAAAGTGGCCTTGATATTCATGGCCTCACAGTGGTTGACTCTACCTACCTAAGACCTGCATAATAGGAGGAAAAAAGTGATGACATCAAAACAGAAGGGAAACTAATTAGAAAGGAGGAATTTAATGGAGGGGGATTTGGGAGTGGGGAAAGGGAAGGTGGTAGGAAGAGATTATCATCATGGTATATTATTTATATTTATGGAAGTTGTCAATAAAAAAGTTAAAAAGGAATGAGTGAGTCACTCAAGGGCAACCAAGTGGGTAAAAAGTGTGTGTTTTAGATGTGTTTAGTGTGTGTTTAGTGTGTTTTAGTGAGGTGTTCTTCCATAGTAGTCATGATCAAGTTGTAATTAATTGTTGCTCACTTTGAGGGCTATTTTAACATCTCCAACTATGAACTAAAGTTCCATATTCAAAAGCATTCTTGAAAGGTAGAGAAGCAGTTGAGATGGGGTTGTGGGATAGAGACTTGAAACAGAGACAGCCAGGATTTAAGTTCTCTGATTTCACCACCTCATTGATCTTTGGTTAAGACCTGAGCATGCTCAGAGGATCTGCTGTAGAATGTGGTGGGTCCTAGTTTGCAAATTCATGAGAATTAAGTTGAAATCACCGCCTGGCTTTGAGTAACACCGAATTAAATGATTTATGGTGATGCTGATGCCACTGATTTATTTATGACTTTGGCTCAGGGTGAAACTAAAATGCCAACTTCATTTTACAGCTTTCCTAACCACTGTTGTGACCTTCAAACATTGACAGCTACACATGCATGGTTTGGTTCTCATGCTCCATGACCATCCAATGTATGTTTCTGAGAAACAGTGGAAACCTAAACACAGATGAGTAATTCCTCCTCTCTCCCTCTCTCTCTCTCTTTTGTGTGTGTGTGTGTGTGTGTGTGTGTGTGTGTGTGTGGTTAACCTACAAAACATTGTCAAGCCATTATCCTCTACGGAAACAGACATACTAATTTGATGAGAAAATCAAATTTAAGTATTTCTATCTCATAAGTATTCTTACAGACATCTAGTGCCATCACTAAAATTAATTATTACAAGTTTGTTTGGATAGTAAGATGAAATTTATAAGCCCAGTGTGGTGGTGTACACTTGTTATCCCAGAACTTGAAGGCTGAGGCAGGAAGATCACAAGTTCTAGGCAAGCCTGGGCTACATAGTTTGTTCAAAGCCATCATGAGTTATGTAACACAAACCTGTCTCCCTATTTATTTATTTATTTATTTATTTATTTATTTATTTATTTATTTATTTATTTTTGGTTTTGTGAGGTAGGGTCTCACTATAGCCAGGCTGACCTGGAATTAACTATGTAGTCTCAGGGTGGCCTCGAACTCTCAGTGATCCTCTTACCTCTGCCTCCCGAGTGTTGGGATTAAAGGCGTGCGCCACCACGCCCGGTCCATTTTTTTTTTTTAAATGGGAAGTTTACCAGAAGTTTAGTTGAAAGAATCTGGTGATACTTTCAAACCTTCACTTAGTGAAGCAGACAGAATGTCAATACCCAGACAAAGAAAAAAAATGACTGCAATTATATAATGGAGTCACAGTGCAAAGGACAAAAGAAGGCAGTAATCTCTATCTGAGCAGATTTAAGCAGATAATGGCCAGAGAGATTTTTATATGCATGGAGATTTCCGTGGCACATCTAGGCATTGCTTTTGTTGTCAGATACCTGTGTAATTTGACCATAAGGAAGTAAACAGCAATACTTCTGACTCATGACAGATTGTTTTCATCCCATCATCTAAGTGTGACAGTTGTATATGGAATGTATTAACACCTGCTGCTTGAGGATTTTGAGATAATTACTGTTTTCAACAATATTTTGAGTTGTAGAAAATTAGAAGCAAATATAGGTGTGATATGTCATGATTATCAGACAACCATTGTTTATTTTCTTACAATCAAGGACAAACCAGCCCAGAGGCTCCTAATATAACTATTTAAAAATAAATAAGTACTATACTACTAAAACAAAACTTTTCAGACAGTGATTCTCCCTTAAATTCAACCTGAAAACATTATGTTCCAAGATATGAAGGCTATCGTAAAGGCACCAAGAACTGGATTTTATACCCAGAATAAATGACCTCCTTGGTGCCACATCCTTCTAGATACTTCCTAATAATGCCCATGGTATCTGACATAACTATTGGTCACTACTTTCTTTCCATAGCCATTCTTTTTTGGTTATAATTTATGTAGCAAGGTAATGGGTAAATGATTTGTGCTCATTTCAATTGTATGAAATTTCACCACTCCCTTTTTGTGACCACCATGGTATCACATTTTTCTAGGTCTTGGTATCAGCTTTGTAGGTTCTTCTCAACCATTCCCATTGGTTAGTTCTTGTGTTATTCAACTTCCATTACTATAACAAATACCCTAAATAATTAGCTTATAAGGAGAAAAGGTTTGATTTGCATCACAGTCGTAGATGTTTGAGCCCGTGACTGGTTGACTCCATTGTTTGGGGTCTGTGCTGAGATGGCACATCACAGCCAAGAGCATGAGGCAAGGTTATATATCTCATGAACAGGAATGAAGGAGAGAAATAGGAAGGGCCAGGATCCCAATTTCTCCATCAAGATATGTCCCCAATAACCATAGAATCTCTTAGGCCCTTGTCCTGCACATGCTAAGTCAAACACAAATGAACATAGCTGTTTCTTTCCACAATGTAAGAATTTATTAAATAGCTGTAAATTCACAATTTAAAGGGTTTTTTGGGGGGGTTGCTCTTGTTTGTTTGTTTGTTTGTTTGTTTTGGGCAGAAGTTTACCAAGTAGTCTTGCTTGCCTTGTCAACCAGGCCAAGGCAAACGCAGGTTATTTAGTTCCAATTATAATCATTAATATTAATTCTCAGATCACACATTACACATCACGCAATAAATGTATCTATCATCTATTTATAGAGATACTTAAATAATATAGATATATATACATATATGTTATAGAATGGCTGTAAGGCTTTGAAGAAACCATAGCAGAATTCAAGGAGTTTCAAAAAGGCCCGAGAGTCCAAAGCTGAGATACAATAGTAAGACTAGATGCAAGATTCTTTGTTTAGACAAGACAACGAACCAGGCAGGAGGTCTGGGGGAGATGCTGCTGCTATTGCTGTAATCAGAACACCGCTGGGTCATAGGCTTGAGCACAACTGCAGAGTTGAGTTCATCTATAGCAGTTGAGGTATAGAACCATGGAGACTGTAGGAGACACAGACAGGACCAGGTGTGGGCAGACAGATGGACTACAGGTGCAGATGAACAAACAGATACATAGGTGAGACGAAGTTGCGTGAAGCCCTAGGGATAGTTGGGAGTTCTCTGTCATTCACACACACACACACACACACACACACACACAACAGGCAGTCATGTGACAGGTCAGTGAGCTATATCTTCACAGTGTTAGGTATCCAGGTGAAGGAATTCCACCCTTTTCTTGGTCTGGTATGTTCAGTAAGTTCTTGGGACTGGTTTTCCTGATATTAGTATAATATGCCCATTTGCTCCCATAATTCCAATTTATTTTGAGAAATTTAAAGAATGGCATCCTTTCTATTTTTAAGAATAAGTTATCAGTGCCTTGTGGGTGGTGCTGGACAGATGGTGGTGTTTACATGCCAACTGTGTTGATTTGATTCAGGTGTCCCCCATAAACTTAGGTGTTCTGAATGCTAGGTTCCCAGCTGATGGAGATTTGGGAACTAATGCTTCCTGGAGACAGTGTATTGTTGTGGGTGGTCTTATGGGTATTATAGCCAGTTTCCCCTTGCTAGTGTTTGGCACACTCTCCTGTTGCTGTTGTCCACCTTATGTTGGCCAGGGGATGGTGTCCCCCTCTGCTTGTGCCATCATTTTCCCCTGCCATCGTGGAGCTTTCCTTGAGACTGTAAGCCAAAATAAATCCCTTTTTTCCCTCAACCTACTCTTGATTGGGTGATTTCTGCAGCAATGTGAATACCCACAAAGGTGCTGAGTCATTCTTCATACTCAAAATGGAGTCAAATGCTATTAGTGACGTGGAGTTACTTGGGAAAAGCACAGCCTGGAAAACCCACTGTGGTAGACAATATGGAGTGACAGAACAGGACACAGCCTGACCTCCACACATATTAAAGTTTCCAGCATGTTCCAATAGTGCCAACTTGGAATACAGCCTTTTAACACGTGAATCTTTTGGTGGCATTGTAAATCCAAACTATAGGAGTTTTTTTTTCAAGGTCTCTCATTAGTTACGGTGGCTCCATAGAGAAACCCTGAGTGTTTAATGTGCTCAGAATAGGACCTGATCATTAAAGAGGGCATTGGAAATAAATGGCATTTGAATTAATTCCAAAAGGACGAGGCCTTGTAAACATTATGGTATAAAATGAAAGTTATGTTCATATAAATTACATTTCACACTCTGTGGTCTGTTTTAGCTTGCTCTTTCTAAATGTTTTCTAAAAAGGAATTTTTTTAGCGTTCCTTTTAATGCTCTAATCTAAATAAAGTCTACATGGAAGATTACAGAAGAAAATCTACTAGGCTCACTCTTCATATCAAACTCTGCTCCCTTCAGTTCAATAACATCAAACTGAAAAGTCCATCAGTTCAAGCAAGGATTCCTGTGATTATGGAGTGAATGTGCATTCCTCATTGCATTGTGTAGTTTCTTTTTAATTAATTAGAAAGCTTAATTGTAAATAAATGCTCAAGATTAGAGCCAGAAAAGTTGGCATGTAGAGGTATGAATTTTGACAAATTCCCCAAAGAGACAGGTGGTACCTCATCTGGATGACTCGAATTTACTGTGTACTTTTGTATTTGTAAAGTGCTTGAAAATAACTCCTCCTGACAACTACACAAACCAGATAACTGTTATCATACCAATTTTTCAAAAGATGCACTAGAAACAGAGATCAGTGAAGCTGTCTGCCCACTCAAATAGAAAATGGTAAGTGGTCACAGATTAGAAACCAGTCAGCCTGAAGTCCCATTTTGCTGCATGAGTTGGAGTCCACACACACCAGTTGGATGAGTGCTTTTCAGCTTCTGCCAAATTTGAACAAAGCAGTGCACAGTCCTGACAGTTCATCCAGATAATTCAGGTTGAATTTCCTGTGACCCTGGCATCTCAAAAACAATGTAGCCTGAATTATTTAACAACTATTTAAATTTATGCTTAGCTGCTGAGCTAAGCCACCAAGATGTGGGAAAGGGGTTAGAGATACCATGTTTGGTTGGGCTGAGGTAATGAGTGACTAAAAATTTTGTTTATGTAGAAATTTTCCATTTTAGTTGACTTACTTGTGTATGGTTTTTTTTTTTTTTTTTTTTTTCATTTCTTCAGTCTTCAATGCCTTTGGAAAAGAGAACGAGATGGGAGGGGAAGACTGAGACTAAAAATACAAGCAAATTAGGGATGTTTCCCATGTCTTCATTTTTATTTTACTCCTGGCTACCTTACAATGCCAAAAAAATTCTTTCTATGAATACAAACCTAAATGTCATGTAGAACACATTAGTCATCCTTTCTCCATAATTTAGGTCCCTAGGGATTTTGTTACTCAAGGTTAACTGTGTAGTTAAAAAATATTAAAAAGGAAAATTTCAGAAATAAACATTTCACAAGTTCTAAATAACTTTTATCACAGTGTATTAATATAATTGTCCAATTTTTTAGACAGGCTATAGCCTTCTCTAAGTTGCTAAATACTGTGTAAAACAGTGTCTTTGCAGACCATTCCTTACCCTGAGTGACTCCATATTACCAACAGCATTTGACTCCATTTTGAGGATGGAGGATGACTCTGTACCTTGGTGGACATATAAGACAACACCATCTGTCCAGTACCATTCACGAGGCTTTGACTGATTACTAACTTATTTCTTAAAGTAGAAAGTGGGGCTGAAGAGATGGCTCAGCAGTTAAGTCACTTGTCTGCATAGCCTGATGACCCAGGTTCGATTCCACGGTACTCACATAAAGCCAGATGCACCATGTGTGTTTGCATGCATCTGGAGTTTGTTTGCAGTGGCTAGAGACCCTGGCATGCCCATTCTCTGTCTGTCTCTTTTCTCTCTCTGCTTGCAAATAATTAAGTAAAGTAGAAGAGGTACCACCCTACAAAGTTATCAAAGTAAACTGGGACTATAGGAGCACATGGACATATTAAAATCATACCAGAAAAAAACAGCACTGAGAACTTATTAAACACACCAGATTGAGGAAGGGGTGCAACTCATTACCTGGACCCCATAAAGAGAAGGATACCCAATACCGTGGTAATGATGGCAATGGTCCCCTCCAGCCTGCCATGTGTCTACCCAGTGTGTATAGGAAGGGACCAACAGGGAGAAAACTCTTGACTATCCAAGGGCTTCAGCTTGGCTCCTTCCCCACTGCTAATGTTGCTTACTTGAATTGTCATCGGGCTTCTGTCTGTCCACTCAATAACCATTTAGACTTCCACATGGAGCCACATGGTTGCCCTCATCTCTGTAGTCTTTTACGGTCCTGTACCTTGCTTCTGAAGCTTTCTGTGACCCACCAGGGGCTTGACTCTATAGTAGAAGTATCTGCAGCAGACTTCCCACCTAGATGTGTTTTCTTATCCCTGTGGATGCTTTCTTTGCATCCATATCCACTTCCTTACTTCTGCTGCTCAGACCTCTTTGAAACTCTTTGTAGCCATTCTATAACCTACATAAGATAGATAGATAAATGACAGATAGATGATAGACATTTAGATAAATGATTGCTAGATGACAGATTTACTGTGAGATGTGTTATATGTGATCTGAGTATTAATATTAGTAATTAAGATTAAATTTTTAAAAAAACTCTGTTTGTCTCAGCCTGAATATCAAGAAAAATGGGACTACTTGGGAATTTACTACCAACATATGTACTGTACATTGAGAATTTACTGTTAATCAGTAAATTCTGACACTGTCTAAAGATGCAAATGTGTTCATCTATGTTTTTGACATAGTGCCCCAGAACAGTTCTTGTTGCTGATTGCTTTCTTTATTATAAGAGAGACATATACATATGTTAGAAAAAAACATAATTTATAGAGCATTTGGTATTTATTCTCTGTGGTTTCAGGTATCCACCTGATGATAGGAATCTCTACCACTGATGCTCAGGGACTATTCCTCAAGGCTTGGGAGCCCTCCACACTGACCCAGCTGCAGGGCCCACAGGACAAAGGGAATCAGCCAGAGAGCTGGATATTGCTCAGAGACAGCACAACTCTATGAGAAACCCACAGTGAAGTTTTCCTCTTCAGCTTCTTTCCCACCAAAATACAGGAAGACATGAGCCAGCCAAGAAAAGCCCCAGGCAAGTGACTCAGTGGAAATCCCAAGTGTTTGCTAAGGGCTTCTGGAGCACCTTGCATCAAACAGGCCGAATTTTAGGGCCTCTGCCTGCCATGCACCCTGACTCACACTGGAGAAGCCCAAGGCCTCCTGCCTCCGAAGTCCGGTGTCAAGTGAGGTGTCACTTAAGCTCAGGAAGCCTTTGGCTTGATAAGGGTGATGCGTGCTTTTCAGTTCTTAACGGTGCATTTTCTCGTTTAATGATTGTAAAATGAGGGCTCAATAGTGAGCATTTAGAAAGAACAGAAAACATCAAAATAGGAAGAAAACAAACAATAATTTCATCCAGAAGCGTTTTTTCTTAATTCTTCCACTATTTCTTTCAGATCAGGGGTGAACAGAAGGCAACTTAGTGTGGTCAGGCCATTTAATCTAATGACATGGGGCAGGCCTATGCAGGACCATTTCTGGACTCCAGTTACTGGATGTCAGTAGCACTTTACCAGCCACCCCTAGCTATGACAACCAAAAATGTTGTTAGACATTGTCAGCATGCCCTGGCAGTTAAATTACCCTTGGTGAAGACCACAATTTTAGATAGTATATTTTTCAAAAGCTATATTTATATTTGAGAAACTTTTAAAAATATTTATTTATTTATTTATTTATTTGAGAGAGAGAAAGAGGGAGAGAGAGAGAATGGGCAAATCAGGGCCTCCAGACACTGGAAACGAACTCCAGATGCATGCACCTCCTTGTGCATCTGGCTTATGTGGGTCCTGGAGGGTTGAACCGGAATCCTTTGGCTTTGCAGGTAAACGCCTTAACAGCTAAGCCATCTCTCCAGCCCCATATTTGAGAAACTTAGGAACTTCCTTAGGGAGAACTCAGTTTCAGCTAAATCACCCAGTGGGTTGCCAGGTCCACCTACTTTGTGCCCTATTAATCTTTCTGTCTTTTGTGTAATCCATACTTAATAGTCAGGTATGTGGGTCACTATTACAACCATCTTTGAGTCTGGCTCTTGAGTTCTAAAGCAACCCCATGAAATGAAACATGAGACATGATTCTTCTCTACTTTTCATGATGCTGCCCATGGCCAGGAATGACCAGCTACACACGTGATAACAGATTCTACTTTTTTTTTTGTTTGTTTGTGTGTTTGTTTTTTCAAGGTAGGGTCTCACTCTAGCTCAGGCTGACCTGGAACTCACTATGTAGTCTCAGGCTCATGACAATCCTCCTGCCTTCGTCTCCCAAGGGCTGGGATGAAAGTCATGCACCACCACACCTGGCCAGGTTCTGCTTTCTTAAAAGGAAACCAGGTTTGCATAACCTACTGTTCTTCCGCTTAGGAGAACTCAAGACAGTGTACAAGCTTATGGTCCTCAAGAACTCGTTCCTTATGCTTCTTTTCTTCATCTCACTAGTTGTATGTCTACATTTGACAATACGGGGCTCAGTGTACCTTTTCCTTTGTTGTTGTGATCCCTTCATCTAAATACAGGAATGATTTTTATTTACCTTGGCTATTTTCCAAGGTCTGTAGTAGACGCTTGAAACTTCAAATACTGCTTAACCCTATATTTGCTGTTTCCCCCTAGATGTACATCCCTTCAAGAAGGTTAAAAGCAATAAGAGAAGGGCAACAATAATAAAATAGGGGAGCAATAGTAATATGCTATGACAATGGTTATTGAAAATCTATACATT
Source organism: Orientallactaga sibirica (assembly GCA_036365145.1). NCBI lineage: Eukaryota > Metazoa > Chordata > Mammalia > Rodentia > Dipodidae > Orientallactaga > Orientallactaga sibirica. The sequence continues at coordinate 62,753,796 of JAEOAD010000001.1, forward strand.
CTTGGTTCCGGAATTTCTCATTTAATATTTTGGATCACTGTTGACTGAAGGTAGAAGATACTGTGGATATGGGATGACTACTTTATCTACCTTAAGTGTTTTCTCATTCCATTTCTCAAAATTCTTGTTGCTATTCAAATTAAACCCACATGGTCTGTTTTTCATCTGGACTAAAGGAAGTCTCCAAGGAATGATCTCTTTGCCCTGCTCAGTTCTGGTTTCTACAATCCTGCTTTAAAAGCACTTATCTTTTTAAAGTATATATCAAGATCATAATGCCATTTCTGTTGATAATCCTCCCATGGCTTTCTATTATATGTAAAAATACAAATGCCTTTCTTTGGCTCATAAGGCCTTATGTCTTCAAAACTCCCCCACCCACTCTGCTCCAATCACACTGGCCTCATGGTTATTCTCAGACATTCCAATCCCGCTCTCTCGAGGTTCACACGCCTGTGCGCCATGTGCTTCTAATTGCTCCAGTTTCGTTTCCAAGATAGTCCTTCAAGGAAGGCTCCAACCTGTTAATGAAGCCACTCCCAGGTGTACCTAGGCCACTCTGCCTTCTACTACCTTTTCATGGCCTTCATGGTGTTTATTGTTATCTCAATTTAAATAATATTTTTTACTACTATACTTTATATTATCTTTCATTCCTTTATCCTCCACAACTTCTTCCTATTATATTCCATTCCTCTCAGTAATATTCAGCAGGTCCTGTGCAGGAGCTCTCAAAACACGGTTAAGTGAATAAATAAATATATGAAAATCCTACAGAACTGCTGAGTTCAGGAGTCTTGGTAAATCCTTAACAACCATCACCATTCCTATGAATTCACTCTACTTCCTGCAACAGGTAGAGCCACATATAAAGTACAAGTGTTCATTCAGTGATACTGATTTAATAACCAATGTCCTATCTGACTTTGAGTCACTTAGTGACCATAAAATTTCCCAATTTTATAAGATGTCACTTCTGATTGTACTTGATTTTTAAACCTGAGTCATGTATCTTTCATAAGAATTATACTATCAAATAGGTGAGCCCAAAGTCAAAAAAAACAACTCAAGGAAGCAGTTTCCACTCATTTGCATGGGGTTACTACTGTCATCCACACAGCCAGAAGTCACGAGAACAAATAAGATAGCATCTGGATTTTAATACCAATAAGAAGCACTCATATACTTGAAAAATAAGACTTTTTTATCAATCCAATGTTTTATGTGCTTTGTATTGAATGTACAGTATGGAAAGCTGACCCTTGTACAAGTCTTGTAAGCCAAAGAAAATCTAGTTGCTTAAGGCATTTGCCCAAAGAATCCAGTTTAAAATTTGAGCATATTGAGAAATAAAGGAACTGAATAAATTTTAGGAATTATCTATGTGTTTTTTTGAAACAGGGATTTTGGGATTCAGGAAAAGTTCTTGAACTCCAAACCCTGGATTTTATCTGTTTTTAGCAAAGAACAAAAATAAACAGACTAAGAAGGTTAGATTATAAACCATTACATTTATTCAGGGGAGTCCGTGACTAAAGGAAGGGGGCTGGATACATCCACATGGCCTGAGAGCCCTTGTGAGAATCTGAGCATGGATACTGAGGGAAAATGAAAGGGTTTTTTTTGTTGTTGTTGTTTTTTCACATTTTAATTTCACAATTTAATTTCAGGGAAATTTTAAAAAGGCCAGAACTTAGAAAAAACAAAAGGTAGTAAAGGAGTAGGAAAAAAGAAAACCTCTCCCCCCCCCCCACTTCTGACAGTCAATGAGGAAGACCTGGTTTCACCAGAACTAGGTCCCCTGAGGTTTGGGTGTGGAGAGCTGAGCAACCAAAAGGAAGGTGAAGCAGAGGAAGCTGTTTCATCCAGCCCCATAAGCCTTATTTACAATTTTATTGCCGTGGATTTGTTCTCAAGCTCAAGTAAGTCAGAGAGAGAAAGAAAGAGTGAGATAGAGAAAAAGAAAGAGCATTGATTGGTCTTACCTAGGGGGCTGGCTCAGGAAGAGGTCAGCACACTTGAGTAAGGGGCAAGAGAGAGAGCTGATTGGTCTGGCCTGGGGTGGGGGCTATTTTCCCTCACTGTAGAATTAGAACTCTAGAGAAGGGGACAACATGCCTTAAGGCCTTTGTCTGTGTCCCCTTTTGAAAAGCTCTTGTATCCCTGTAATTTTCATATACTTAATAGGCCATCTATTTATAAGGCACTGCTTTATTTTTTGGTTATACATTTCTCTCTGAGTGTTTTAAGACCAAGAAGGTAGCCAAAATTTAATGGGAGATTACCAATGGCTCTCCAAAGGAGACTCTATGGCTTCTCCAGTACTGGTGTTATCTGTTGAACAGCTGAACTCTAATACAACCCTTGACAAACTGGTTTTGAAAGACAAAACACTGTTTGACAACCAATGCTTTTAGTTTTAGTTTCGTTTTGGAAAGCAATTCATCTGAGGCATATTAGAAATTTTATTAACATAAAGCAATTTTATGTCTTATCCATGATTTAAAATTGATAAGGCTTAGGCAAGCTATCCTAACATATTTTACCCAGCAGGAGGATAGAAGTTACAGTGACTGACATGAAATCATCTAATTTTAAATGATAAACCTAGTGATGTCCATTTGATAGAATTAGCATGAATGAAACAGGAGCTGTCTTTATAGCCACAATGTTCTTAGGTATGAGGACCTTACTCTGGGAGATGAAACACTAGTAAGTGAACCTTTGCCCAAAAATCTACGGCAGGGGAGGTCATAAGCCTTAGCGGTATAAAGCCTGTTCTTGTCTGGCTAAATGTATATATTATTCCCACCAAGCTGCCCTGAAAGCACTACGCTTAATGTTCATATTCACATATTAATGCTACTCTCACTTCTGGTTAGAGAAGCTTCTCTTTGCAGATGGCGATGACCACTGGGATGACCCAAAAAGCAACATAGTGCTGAGAAGAAGGGATGGAGGAGTGCCCAGCACTGAAACATCTCTGTCACACCCTCCAAGGCTCAGGGTCCATTGCGGAAGAGGAGGCGGATAGAATGGAAGAGCCAAAGGAAGGGTATGACTCCTTACAATGCAACTGTCCAGACAGAAATTGGCCTTGATATCCATGACCTTGCAGTGCCTAGCAATACCTTCGCAAGACCCTCATGATAGAAGAAAAAGATGCTGACATCAAATTAAAAGAGAGACTAATGGAGAGAGGGAGGGGATATGACGGAGATTGGAGTTCTAAAGGGGAATGGGGTAAGGGGAGGGAATACCATGCATTTTTTGTATGTAAGTATAGAAATTATCAATAAAAAAAACTAAAAAAAAAATAAATTAAATTAAAAAAAATGGTTTCCCCAATTGACAAATAGAGGAACAAACATAGTTAATTTGGTTATCTTAAAACTAGTTTTCATATCCCTTAAAGCATGAATAAATTAATTAACATTAATGAACTGTTAGACTTTTTCTACTAGTTAAAACCTTGGTATCAAGTAGACCTAGTTTACAGTTTATTTATTTAAATGTTTGAATGGAAAGGCCTTCGTTACCACTATGATCTGGTGATGTTGATCCTTATTTTTCTCTCCTTCTATCTCCATTTCTGCCTCTATTTTTTTCTCTTTGTTTCACTTCTTTTTCTCTTGGCTTCCCACTCTTGGAATCCAATTGTCCCATCTGAAATTAAATGGAGAAAATAGACTCAGGTTATGTTCCATCTTGTCTTCATCTTTAATGAAACTCAAAGGCTTATCAAAAACAAACCAATAAACATAAAAGCAGAGAGGGTACTGGTTGGGAAGAGGAAAGGAAGCAGTGGGAGTAGGAAGGGAACAAAAGAGAGTAATGGGCACTGGGTGGTGAATATGATAAAAATATATTAGCTACATGAAAGAAAATGTCATAATGAAACTCATTATTCTGTATAATTAACATATGCTAATAAAAATGGGAAGAAAAGAATAGCACTCTTGTGAAAATATGCCATATGTATCTGAAAAGAAATAAGTCCACTGTGGTCTTTTGAAAATGCAAGCTAACTTGGACAGTAGCTCTCTGGGATGCTCAGCAAACTGAAACAACACTGGATATAGAAATCACCCACAGCAAAGGAAAAATGAAGAAAAAAATATCAGAATATGGTTTGACTCTGAACTTTTCTCTGAAGGCTCAAATTTTTTTTTAAATCCCCCCCCCTTAGCTGAAGGCTCAAATTTTTGTTTTTGTTTTTGTTTTTGTTTTTGTGACCCTACCTTACATGTATGCTATACATTTTGATCACTTTCCCCTGTTTCTTCCCCACCTCCCTTCAAGGAAACCCTTCTTTCAATCAGATCCTCATCCTATTGCCATTCCTTGTTTTATTTAAGTTACATTAAGGTTACTTGGGTAGGAGGTTATTTATTGGAGAATGGGCAACCCACCAGTGAAGGACATGAGTCCCCCTCCTCCAGCAATGATCAGTTGCCAGTATTTACTCTGGGAGGTGTGGGGGTCTCGTGGGCCCAGCCATCGTCTATGATGAAATATTGACAGCCTCAGTCTTGTGCAGGAAACCACATCTGCTGTGAGTTCATGAGTGTAGTGAACCTGTCTTATCCAGAAGACAGCATCCCACTGCCCCACTTCCCCTCCTCCTGCTCTAATAGGACTTTTGCCTCCTCTACCCTGAGGTCCCCCGAGTCCTGCAGAGTGTGGTTTAGATGCCATATGTAGGGATGACCACACACTCATCGCTTATTGTTGGTGGCTTTGCCAGCGATGTATCTATTAACCTTTGCCCTTTGCATAAAGAAACTTCTGTGTTGTTGGAGACAAAGGCAGCTTCACATGCTGTCCAATTAGCATTACCACAGTTCTGGGTTCCTGCCTAACTCACTAACCACAGACTTCTGGCCAGATTTTCAGTAGCAGACTGATTTTCTTCCTATGAGGGGGCCTCGGGTCCAATTGGAGAACATTTGCTACACCCATAACTTTTATGCCACTATTGCAGCAGGGAACATCATGCCTTTCAGGGCAGTTGTGAAGTACCCAGGATCCACAGCGGTGTAGAACTGTAGATAACTTTTCTCCTGCAGCAACTTGTATATCACCTTCATGAGGGAGAAAGCTTCCAGCTCAATTCCAGCTCGATTTCTTTATATCTGCCACCAAAATTTGTGGTCTCTTCAGCAACAGGGACTTACAATGTAGTTCTGGTGGCAACAAAGAGCAATGTAAGTAGCCAATATTGTTTTAGGGGCCTCTTTTTCCTCCCTGACCAAAAGTGCATTGAGAGGTGGCTCATCCCTGACACTGGGATTTTTGATTAATTCTCTATGTCTTTTGGGAGCAGTTTTATCCATCCATGTGGGGACCTTTATTTAAACACATATTTTTTAAATGTACCAAGTAATAGTTTTCCATATGGCTTTATTCGCAACATGTATTTAGTTTTGGTTAGTGTTACTGTAACCCCCATCCCTTCCTTATCTCCCTCTCTCTCTTTCCACACCCAGTTATTCCTGCTTAAATATTTTCTTCCTACTATTACCTCTTAATTTTGTGCCCCATCTATCTGATGTCCACCTCCACAATCCCCCATCATGGCCTTTTACTAGCTTCCTGGCCTCTATAGACACTCATTCCAACTTATGCCCACTAATGTAGAAGTTCAAATCTAGAATATGTAGTGTTTGTGTTTCTGAGTCTAGATTACCTTAGAATATGATCTTTTACATTTTCATCCATTTTCCCACAAATTTCATAATTTTATCTTTCTTTACAGAGAAATGCCAGTCACCCAATAAATAAGTCTTTGACCTCCTAAAACTGCACTCTGTATGTGGAGCACATCTTTATTATTCATTCAGCATGGGTATCTAGGCTAGCTCCATCCCCTAGCTATTGTGAGTAGAGGAACAATAAACATGTCTGAGCAATTATCTCTGAAGTAGAATATACAGTCCTTAGTGTATATGCCCAGACGTAGTATAGCTAGGACATATGGCAGTTCTATTTTTAGAAACCTTTTTGAGAAACCTCCACACTGATTTCCATAGTGACTGTGCTAGTTTACATTCCCATCAACCGTGAATAAAGGTCCCTCTTTCTTCACACCCTTGTCAACATTTATTGTCATTTTTTTAGTGCCAGCCATTCTGATCAGAGTAAGATGGTATCTCCAAGTAGTTTTAAATTTATATTTCTCTGATGGTGAAAAATTCAAGATTATCCATTTGTGTTTCTTCTTTTTAGAACTCTGTTCTGTTCCATAGCACACTGTTTGATTAGGCTCTTCATTTTCTTGGTGTTTACTTTTTAAGTTCTTTGCAGATAGTAATCTTTTCTATATAGTATTCATTTGTCAGATATGTAGCTAGTAAAGGTTTCCTTGCATTCTGTAGGCTGCCACTTTACCCAGTTGGCCATTTCCAGTGCTATACAAAACAATTTAATTTCATAAGGTCCCATGTGCCAATTGTTGACCTTATTTCCTGAGCAACTGGAGTCCTGTTCAGAAAATCTCTACTCATACTCTATCTTGTAGTGTACTTCTTACATTTCCTCCTAACAGTTTCATAGCTTCAGGGCTTCATTGAGGTCTTTGATCCATTTGGAGTTTATTTGTGTGCAGGGTGAGAAGTAAGGGTATAGCTTCATTCTTATATGTGCGCTTGAAGGTGCCATCTCTTCTCCTATATGTATATTTGTGTTGCAGTCAGGTTTGCATTGCTGGTAGAAATCACCCAACCAAGAGCAGATTGTGGGAAAAAAGAGGTTTATTTTGGCTTACAGGCTAGAGGAGAAGCTCCATGATGGCAGGGGAAATGATGTCATGAGCAAAGGGTGGATATCACCCCTGGCCAACATCAGGTGGGTAATAACGAACAGGAGACTGTGCCAAACACTAGCAAGGGAAAACTGGCTGTAACACCGGTAAGCCCGCCCCCAACAATACACTGCCTCCAGGAGGCATTAGTTCCCAAGTCTCCATCAGCTGGGAACCTAGCATTCAGAACACCTAAGTTTATGGGGGCACCTGAATCAAACCACCACAATTTGATATTTTTGTTAAAAAAATCTGGTGGCTGTAGTTTCATGGACTAATATCTGGGTCCTCTATCCTATTCCATTGAATTATGTGTCTATTTTTGTGCCAGCATTATGCTGTTTTTATGACTACAGCTCTGCAGCATAACTTGAAGTCAGGTGTGGTAACACTTTAGCAGTAATATTTTCAAGATTGTTTTGGCTTTCCTGGGTTTTGTGCTTCTTATGAACGTTAGGATTCTTTTTTCTTCATCTGTGAAGAGTGGTGCTAGATTTTTTTTTTTTTTTTTTTGAGGTAGGGCCTTGCTCTAGCCCAGGGTAATCTGGAATTCACTCTGTAGTCTCAGACTGGCCTCAAACTCACAGTGCTCCTCCTACCTCCTCCTCCCTAGTGCTGGGATTAAAGGCGTGCACCACTATGTTGGGCTAGTGCTAGAATTTTGATTGAGATTACATTGAATTTGTAGATTGCTTTTCATAGGATGGCTATTTCCATGGTATTAATTCTTCTTATCCCTGAGAATAGGAGATTTTTCCATCTTCCTGGGTCTTCTCGAAGTTCTATTTTCTGTGCCTTAAAGTGTTCACTGTTAGAGTTTTGTCACTTTATTGGTTAAGTTTATTCTGGTTGTTTTGTTGTTGTTATTGTTGTTATTGTTTTGGTTTTTTGGAGGTAGGGTCTCACTCTAGCCCAGGCTGACTTGGAATTCACTCTGTATTCTCAGGGTGGCCTCGAACTCATAGTGATCCTCCTACCCCTGCCTCCCGAGTGCTAGGATTAAAGGCGTGCACCACCACTCCTGGCTCATTGTCACTTTTTTTTAATTGACAACATCTATCCTTACAGACAATAAACCATGATAATTCCCTCCCTCCCCCACTTTCCCCTTCACAACTCCAATCTCCATCATATCCCATTAGTCTCTCTTTTAATTTGATATCATCATCTTTTTCTCCTATCATGAGGGTCTTTTGAAGGTCTTGCATGCTCTGTGAGGTCGTGGATATCAAGGCCAAATTCTGTCTGGACAGTTGAATTGTAAGGAGTCCTACCCTTCCTTTGGCTCTTACATTCTTTCTGCCACCTCTTCCACAATGGACCCTGAGCCTTGGAGGGTGTGATAAAGATGTTTCAGTGCTGTACCCTCCTCTGTCCCTTCTTCTCAGCAATATGTTGCCTTTTAGGTCATCCCAGTGGTCACTGCCATCTGAAAAGAGAAGCTTCTCTAACCAAAAGCAAGAGTAACATTAATATATGAATATGAACATTAAATGAAGTGGTTACAAGGAAGTTTGGTGAGAATAATATATGCATTTAGCCAGACAAGAGCAGGCTTCACACCCCTAAGGCTCATGACCTGCCCCACCATAGGCTTTTGATTAGGTTTTCATTACCAGGCATATATTCCCTCCCATAGAGTTGGTTTCCCCCAGAAAAGACATGGCACTATTGCAGCTGTTTGGTCATTTGGCCTGGCTGACCAAACTTGAGGCTTCCAGTGTCCACTGTTTTCACTGCTGATGACTTCTGTTTCACATAAGGCTGCATGAAGTGTAGCTTTTTCCAGCTTTCAGTTGGATGGTCTACAGGGAGAAGGTTTTTATCTCAGCCCCAGCTTGATTTCTCATTGACCTTGGACCCAGGAAGGTGGATTCTTCAGCAATAGGGTTTTACCATCTGTTTCTGGTGGGAAACCAAGGGCCTTAGCAATAGCTGTGATGTTTTGGAGGCAAAAGGGACCTCCCTAAGCAACAACTCACTGGAAGGTATCCCATCCCTGGCACTGAAAATTTTCTATTAACAATATATGGCTTCTGAGTGTGCCATTATCCAAAAAAAAAAAAAAAATAGGCTTTCATAGATCATATTCAAAATATCTTGAATTTTGATTGACCCTCTCCCCACTCTTCTTTTACTCAGTCTCTTCCCCTGGCCTTGCTTAGGCCTTTGCCCTCCCTGTAATCTGTTCTTCTACTTACATATATTCTTTTGAGGCCGTTGTGAATGGGTTTGTTTCCCTGATTGTTTTCTGTCCTTATGTTTTTCTTCGGTATATAAGAAAGCTATTAATTGTTGTATCCTGCAAGCTTGCTAAAAGTGTTTATCAGCTCTAGGTGTTTTCACGCAGAGACTTTAGAGTCCATCAGTTGAAGTGTTATGTTTTTAAAAGTCTTCTTTCCAGCTGCAATGATCGGAAGTAATTGGGTCATGAGGATGCTGACCTTATCATTGATTAATCCACTGATGGACTCATAGTATGTTGACAGGAAATGGGCCCTAGTTGAATGAGGTAGGTCACTGGGGGCATGCCTTGAAGAAAATATCATTTTCCCTGTTCCTTCCCCCTCTATGTCTTTCTTCTAGTTGAGACTGTCAGAAAAGCAGCTTTGCTGTGCCACACACTCCTGCCACCATGAAGTCCTGTTTTACCATAGGCTCATAGCAATGGATCCAGCTGACAATAGATCAATAAAAATCTAACACAAGTATTTTCAGTAACAAAGAGTTAGCCTCAGTTATTTAACAATATATAATCAGATTTAGAAAAGCTGAAGATCAAATGAAAGGTAATACCCAATATAAGGGGTCAGTCAGGTCTCAGAAAAAAAGGGAATAGGAAATAATGATTGAAATACATGAAGAGTGAGGAATCTAAAGTCAAGAGTGCAGGTGCTGTGGATAATGTACTTTTTTGTCCTGTTTGGGGATGTGAAACAACAGTAAGTGAATTAAAAATTTTTTTTAAATATTTATTTATTTGCAAGCAGGGAGAGAAATACAGAGAAGAGATAGACAGAGACAGAGAGGATGGGGGAGCCAGAGTTTCCAGCCACTTCAAACCAACTCCAGACATATGTGCCACTTTGTGCATCTGACTTTATGTGGGTACTAGGGAATCAAACCCCAGTTGTTGGGCTTCTCGGGCAAGCACCTTAACAGCTGAACCATCTCTCTAGCATAAGTGAACTTTTTAAGAGAATGTCTATTCATAAGAAGTTATAATCTGAAATTGTTTATTGCAATGATTAATAAAACCTTTGATTTCTTATATATGCCTCAGCCCCTGCCAAACCCTTCTCCTTCCTCCCACACATTTCACTAAGTAGCTCTAATAATAAACCAGTAACTGATACCCCAAATCTAAAGATTACCCTATTTTGTTCTTGCATACTCTGAGGGTACTGACCAATACAGTCAGTCAATTCTACCTTCAAAACATAAATCAAAGCCAACCCATGCAGCCAGTCTCCTTGTCCTGTCCATTTGCTGTTATAATAAAATAACCAAGGGATTTGTAAACAAATCCTGGCTCACAGTTCTGGATGCTGGAAATTCAAGAGGATGATACCACTGAGTGCCTTGTGCTGCCTGAATTTATGGGAAAAAGGCAGAAAGGCAAGCCAGGCACATAAAAAGAATATAGCACAAGGGGCAGACTCACTTTATGACCACCTGCTCTTGCAAGAAATACTACGCATTCCACAAGAATCTACCCACTTCGGCAAGAACCTGTGTATTTGCATATGAAATTCATTTTGTTTGAAAACTCAATTTGTTGTCCGATGGTAATAGTGATGCACAAGTACTTACACATTCAACACAAATGCATTGAATAAATAACTGAAAAGAAGGATAAATGGGGATGCCTCCATATAGAACTTGTGGCATGATTTCTAACCATGCATCTAACACCACAGAAATCTAATTACATTTAAGACAATATACTAGGTGGTGGCCATAGTAGTTTCTTGTTAAATTGACCACTTCTTACTTGTCAATATAGAAGAGATAAATTTAAAATAAGCCTTTAAAATGTCCAGGCTGGAAGAAACATATATCAGTACAGGCAAGCTCTGATAAAATATGGTCACATTGCCACAGTAATATTCTACTCTCTCTTCAAATTCATGCTTCAATTTATCCTCTTTTTTTGCTGAAATCTAACAGTAGAGAGAAACATAGAACCAACTAATGAATTATTCCACCAATAAATGATTTTTTAAAAATGCAATCAAAATTAGTTGATAGATACATTTATATTCAATTTTCTTCACCCAAGGATGGTTAAAATTACCAAAAAAAATTAGAGCAATTTATATTTGAGTACACTTTAAAAAAATTAGAGCAATTTATATTTGAGTACAGTTTCATATCAATTTAAACTATATGTATGTGTATGTGTGTGACCTTTTGGCATATACTTTATGGAATATATATATATATACCTTAAAATACATTCTATGCAATACTAAAAACTATGTATATATGTATTTAATATTACATTTTAAGATAATGGTTATTATGTGTAGAAAGAAAATAAAGTCTTTTGGGAGATTTTTAAATTGATTTATTTGTTTAAGGACAAATACAGCAGCTATCTACAACAGAACAGGCACTATCCCAATATGTAACTTCAAATTACTGTCATAGGTGGGAAGAAAGAACACAGATTGTTTGTTTTACAAATGGAAAAGGATTTAATGTAAATATCATTTCTTTGCTCACTAGAAACCTCAAGTGTGGCCAGACAGGCTGAATGACGGAACAGGTGCAATAGTGGCATGTCTGCTCTTGGGGAAACTAAGTGCTCCCTAATTAAATTGAAGGCCCACTCTGTGGGAGGGAATACATGCCTGGTACTGAAAAAAACTAATCAAAAGTCTATGGCATAGGAGGTGATGAGCCTTAGGGATATAAAGCCTACTCTTCTCTGGCTAAATGTATATATTATCCCCATCAAACTGCCCTGAAAGGACTACACTTAATGTCCATATTCACATATTAATTCTATTCTCACTTCTTGTTAGAGAAGCTTCTCTTTTCAGATGGCAATGGCCACTGGGATGACCCAAAAGGCAATATAGTGCTGAGAAGAAGAGATGGAGGAATGCCAGCACTAAAACATCTCTATCACACCCTCCAAGGCTCAGAACCCATTGAAGAAGAGGGGGTGGAAAGAATGTAAGAGCCAAAGGAAGGGTATGACTCCTTAAAATGCAACTGTCCAGACAGAAATTGGCCTTGATATCCATGACCTCACAGTGCCTAGCAATACCTCCGTAAGACAAGGTGATGACATCAAATTAACAGAGAGACTAATGGAGAGATGGTGGGGATATGATGGAAAGTGGAGTTCTGAAGGGTAATGGGGGGAGGGGAGGGAAATATCATGGTTTAAGTATAGAAGTTGTCAATAAAAAAAAAAAGAAAAACATGTTTTCTGGTTCTTTAATAATATGTCAGCAAATCCCAACCGGATTGATGAACATCTTGCTCTTCCCTTCTTCCCCATCTCTGCTGGTTCACCGTAACAGAAGTATACAGAACCACAGTGATGACTTCCACACTCACATGTATTTGTTAAATTCCCCAAATTCAGTAGTGGTTTCCCACCCCACCACACATTCAGCAATAGTTCAGCTCCTCCAGGTCTCTTTCTTCTGTGTTTGGAGCTCCTGGTCCTAATCAATCTTTTTGGTGGGATTCCTTCATAGCCTGCACTTCATTGCACATAGCCTACAGTGAGGAGGCAAGGGTAGTTTCATCCAAAGCCTAACTCCCTACAGCATCATATCTGCAAGAGTTTGACTGGGGATTTTTGGACTTTCAAGCCCTTCTTTCCTGTAGAAGATGCATGAGGGTTATGATGGACCAGGACTGTTCTTTATTAGTGTCAAATCCCCTGGGCAGGTGACCCAACACTACTAGTTCCCTAGGACAATTGCAATAGATTACCATAAACAAGGTCTCTTAGCACAAGTTTATTTACTCAGAATTCTGGATTCTACATGTCAGAAATCAAGGTATCAGAAGGGCTATACAAGTGTTCCCTAGTATCACGAGGATAGGTTCCAGGAACTCCTGTGGATAACATATCTGCGGATGTTCCAGTCCTTTATATCAAATGGCATCCTGTTTGCATATAACTTGAAATGTACTTGAAATTATCTTTATATTGTATACTATTTGTAATATAATGTAAATGTGATGTAAGAAGCTAAAATAATGACAAGAACACATTGATGCATGCTCAGTACACACGCAGTTTTCTGAATGTTTTGATCTGTGGTAGGTTGGAGCCATAATTGTGGAATGCAGAGACAGAAAGTCAGCCATACTCTCCTGAGAGGCTCTAGTATAGTTTATATCATGTCCTTCTGTTTTTAAGTCTCTAGGGTTGCTAGCCATCCTTAGTGTCACTTAGCTTCTAATTGCTCCACTCAAATATTTGTGTCTATCATCAGATGGCCTTCTCTTGGCCTGTCTGTGTCTCTTCTCTTTTTATGAGGACAGCAGTTATCTTGGATCAGGCCCCTAGGTCAGTATGACCTTTTCTAATTTGATTACAGATGAAAAAAATTCTGATTCCAAATGATATCATATTTACAGGTACTAGTGACAAGCTGTATGTTAGGGGAAGAAGGACACAATTCATTCCTCAATAGCCACTAACACTAGAAATGGCTCAAAACAGTGTATAAAGCCACAGGTCTTGGTCCATGCAGCTAAGCTCTGCTCAAATGTCTGATTGTGAAGGCAGTGAATTCAGGTCATTATTATGCCTCCATTTATTGAAGTTAATTTGAAGGATACCAAGGTATATAATCAGATGCCAACACATCCAAACAGTGTATGGATAACAACTGTATATTCAAAAATTCATATGTTGAAGTCTGAATCTCCAGCATCTTGGTATATTGAAGAAGGGCCTTTGGTGGTTCTTCTTCTTCTTCTTCTTCTTCTTCTTCTTATTATTATTATTATTATTATTATTATTATTATTATTATTATTATTTTGGTTTTTCAAGGTAGGGTTTCACTGGAGCCCAGGCTGACCTTGAATTCACTATGTAGTCCCAGGGTGGCCTTGAACTCATGGCAATCCTCCTACCTCTGCCTCCCAAGTGCTGGGATTAAAGATGTGCACCACCATGCCCAGCTTCATTAGTACTTGAAAGAAACACTCTTATGAATCATGTTAGCAATCCCAGTGCTTGGGAAGTGAAGGCAGGAGGATCAAGAGTTTGAGGGCAGTTTAGAACATATATTGAATTTCAAACAAGCCTGGACTATATAGACAGAACTTGTCTCACATAAGAGGAAGGGAGGGAAACAGGAAAGTAAGAGTTTGGGAGAGAAGGCAGGGAGAGAATGTGCTCCAGAACTGTAAGAAACAAATGTTTATTGTTTAAGACCACAGTCTATGGTAGTGTATTATAGTAGCTCAAGTGAACTAATACATTTAGGTACATGTATCTGTTTCTAGACTGTGCTTATGAGGAATGAACAATGGATTTACATCACAATTTCTTTCTGTCTCTAACTATTCCCTTTGTCAGAGTACTCAGTGCCCCTGACATGTTACATCTTGACCTGATGTAATGTGTTCAGTTATGAGCATACTGAGGACAACAAATTTGAAAGAAAGGATTACTATTTCTAGAACAACTGTTCCTGAATCCACATAGAAGTCACAACGTCAATGGATACTGATGGGCTGAACATAAACCTCTACTATGGTCAAGGGCAAGACTTTGCTGAAACTACAGTCAGCGCTCACTATAGCATTTGGATGAAAGCCAAAAGAAGCCATCTCAAATCCTTATTTGCACTTTGTGTAAATCACTTTGCAAACTTTGGAAAGTTTATGCTTCTGGAAGTTATTCTGCATGTGTGATTATTTTTGAAACTTGTAAAAAATTATTCATCTTTTATCAGTCTTGCAAAGATTCATTGATAGAAAATGCATCTGATTGACAGAAAATGCTTCCAATTGTAGGTATAACTATGATAACTTTTATAAGGCATGAAAGGGTATTCATTTTGAAACTTGTACAGAACAGAAACAAATTTTGAAGAGTTAATTCCACTTTTGAAGTACTACCCTATCCAAAGAAAATTTATATACAAGGAGATCAGTGAGATTTACTCTCTCTTAAGCTATTCTTCTTTTTTCTAGAGTAAAATTTAAGATGCAGTTAATCAGACATGTAGCCCTGTGATGGTTAAGTTTGTGTCAACTTGATTTGTTTAGGAATCCACAAATATTCCTCATAAATGTGTCTCTGAGGCTGCCTCTAGGAAGGATTAACTAAAGGAAGAATCCTTCCCCCAGGGGTAAGCCCTTCTCCCAGAGTGGGCGGCCCCTCTTGGAGGAGGGGGCTGGTTGATAAAAAGAAGCTCTGGAAAGAAAGGCTCTCTCTCTCTCTCCCACCTGGCTGCCGGTGCTGCTCGGTGCTTGCCACTTGGTAGTTGCTGCTTGGTGTTTGCTGCTTTCCAGTGTGGACTGAAGACCAAGGTGGACTGAAGAGCAGCATCTCTCCAGGAAGCCTCCAGGCCTTCAGTGCCAGATTGGGACTGCTGAGGCCTCCAGCCTCGTGGACTGAGCAGCTACCGGGTTCCTTGACTCTTGGACCTGCAACCTGCAATTGCTGGACTGTTGTAAGCTAATCCAATAAATTCCCTTTTAATACAATTCATTCTATCCATTCTGTTCCTCTAGAGAACCCTGACTAATACAAGCCATACCAAACACAGCCCATCAGCACAGAATCAACTTTGAAAAATGTGCATGAAATATTAGGCTTTAAAATTTGATTATCAGGGTCCAGAATTTTTTGACATGGCTGATAAATATGCAATGTAAGATATATAAGAAAATAAATACTTAGATAGGCTAAAGGAAGCAAAGAGGAAGAAGAGAAAATTTTGAAGAACAACAGCATCAAAAATATCCTTGTCTGATACTACCAAAAAAAATTTAAAAGACAGTGATTAAAAACTCAATCATGTTCACCAAGAATTGGACACTTGTTCTAAAGCAATGAATTAATAACATCATTCTATTTAATCATCCAGAGAATTTTCTCTGAGTTTTTGCAGAAGAAAAATTTTAGAAGTTTTACCAAAATATAACATCTTGACTAATTTTCTAGTTAAGATATTTTAAGGGTAGTATTTTTAGTGACAAGATATTTGAAGCCACTATAATTGATATGAAAAAAAGCAGACATATTACCAAGTTTACAATTTCTGAAAGTTACAGTACAATGGGATTTCTATGATTCTATAAAACATCCTTTAAAAAAGATTTTATGAATTATTATATCTATCGCTTCTCATAAAAGAGACTCTCCAAAATGAAGATTAACTAAAATTTTAATTCACTGACATTATTTATTGAACTTTATTATTCAACAAGAGATCCATTTATTGAAGTCATTGAGCAATCTTCACACATAAAAATCCCAAAGAAGATATACTTTATGTTTTCAACCTTATGATTTAGAAATCTGAGACCTAAACGTTGAAACCAACTTGTTCAATGAGCAGAACCTAGATCAGAAGTCAGGATCCATCCTAGGCCAGATCCTTTGCTTTCCATAGTACACTAAACACCTCACTTAAGTTTTGTTCATAATAGTTTCCTTTTCTGTTCTTGGATTTTCAGGCAATGTCTGCTAACAGAGCCTGCATCCTTACTTCTTCCCAAGGGCATAGACAATGATGTCAAGAAGGTTCTTACAGTCCCCAGCTCTCTCAAGCCTTGTTCTGGGAAGCACATGAAATGCTGTCAGTCAGTAAATGTTTATCCATCATGCTTCCTCTGCTAGTGAAAATGCCCCCAGTGGGGCTGGGGAATATAGATTAGTTAGTAGAGTGCTAGACTATCATGTGTGATGCCCTGGGTTCAATCACTAGCACTGTATAAGTTCAAGGTCATCTTTAGCTACCTTGGGAGTTTGAAGTAAGACAGCCATACTTAGAAACTTTGTAAATAAATAAATGAATGAAAGGAAATTCCAATTCCCATCCATGCCCCAAAAAGTCACTCAAAGGCTTTTAAGCTGTTTAAGAAAATTATAGAGATTCAGTCAGAAAATACTTAGCATCAAATGTTTTGGGGAGGGGGCTACAAATGACTCCAAAGAATTATGTTTGATTCTTCATGAAGGAGAAACAGGATAAAGATAGCTATTTATAGGCAGTCAGCCAGGAACAAAGGCCCAAGGAGAACAAGGATGCCACCTTCCTGTCCTGGTAGGACTAGAACCTGTGTCCGATCCAGTCTCATGCAAGATGGCTGCAAGCAACACTTCCCGGTAGCAACTTCCTCCTTCTTCCTCAGCTCAGTACACCTGGGTGGGCTGGTTCCACCTGAGTCAGCCCCATCAGTCCACCAACCAATCAGGTCTGTCCCTTACCACCTGAGTCTGATGGTGAGGCTCATCCTAATTGTATGTCTGACCCATGTAAATGGGCCTGGCAATTGTATGTAAATCAATTTCTCTCTTTTTCTCTCTCTCTCTTTTCTCCTAGTGTCTGAATGTCCTGGTGCTTGCTTGACTTGTTTTGGGGTGTTTTCCTGGTGTATTTCATGTGTAATCTTTCTTTAAACTTTGCCATGAATGGCTTAGCTCCTTCTGACCCCATAAATGAGTATGGAGGTAAAGGACTCTTGTGTCATGGGCTCTCATGCTTTGCCTTACACACATGTATGCATGTATCCTCTCAGGGGCTTCTTCTGTGAAGATTTCTCTATGTGAAGGTGCTTCTCTCCATTCTCGGGTCTCTGTCCAGCAGGGCAAGGTGCTGGTGTGGGTGTGGGGTAGGTGTGGGAAGAATTTTTCTCTGGCTTGAGTTATTCAGATAGCCTTGCCCCTGGATCATAATTCTCCCTAAAATAAGCCTCATAATTCATAATTTACCCTTCTCAGAATACATCTTATCAATTGTTTGCTAAATCAGATAAAGACCCAAAAGTAGGGGTCCACAGGCCTGGGATCTCCTGCATCCTTATAAAATTTAATCCCTCCATGGACCATAAAATCCTGCATCATCAGCTAAAAGAAATTTTAAATAGGTTGCATAAATAAAGAGATAGGGAGCTGGGGAGATGGCTTGGTGGTTGGGGTGTTTGCCTGTGAGGCCTAGGGACCTCATTCAATTCCCCCAGACCCACGTAAGCCAGATGCATAGGGGAGGGGCGCATGCATCTGGAGTTGGTTTGCAGTGGCTGGAGGCCCTGGAGTGCCCATTCTCTCTTTCTCTCTATGTGCCTCTTTCTCCCTCTCTCTCAAATAAAGAAATAAAAAAAGTTTTTAAAAATAAAGAGATAGGTGTAAGAATTTATTCAATAATGCTGGTTAGTCAAAGATCTGGCCTTAGAATAGGTGGCTGTAAAATAAAGTCAGGATATTTCACAAAAGACAGCCATCTATGTGGGAAGGATAAATTATATGGAGAAATAAATTGTATGTATGATATGATATATATATTCACATATACATTCCACCATCTAGGTAATGTGGTAGAATAGGAGCCTTGCCAAAGAAATCCAGGTGGAAAAAAGTTGCATGATAACACACAATGTACTCTTTTTTTGGCAAGACATGAGATCTATACATGAACATATCAATCCAAGATTGATTCCCAAGGCGAAGCAGGAGGGAGCTATTTCTAATCTCCAGCAGGCTGCCATGAAGTCCTTCTCCTTGCTCACAACAGCCCTACCCTGCAAGCACCAGTGAAAGCCTTGGAAATTGTTGGGAAGGATTGCTCCCCACTCACATCAGCCTTGCAAAATCATAAGAACCTGAAGGAAAGGATGGAGTGGTGGGAGAGGAACAGCTGGGCTCCAAGAGACACCACTGGACAACATTCCACAACTTCCCTCCCCCAAAACACACACAGTCCAGCACTGGGAACACCAGAGACTGCAAGAAGCCAAACTCTCTGTTCACCCCTCCAGCTGTTCCAAAGGCCAATGCCATCAAGCCAAGCCCAGTGGACAATGCACTAAGGAAGGGATCTTCTTCACAACTCTGCATAGATGAGATAGACACTCATCCCAAAAGGTAACTGGGTTGATCTCCACTGGGGCAATACATACCTTGACTTTGCTTATATAGGTTTGAACTGAAAGTACTAATTAAACCTCCTACATCAGGACAGGTTGTTAAAGGTAGCATCGTAAGGAGGGAAAAAATTCAAAATCCACCCCACTGAGGCAGAAATACTGACTTTGGTGATTTCATGTAATTTAGTAGACTTTGCCTTTTTAAATTGTTTGTATGTGGTGATAGAGTGAATGTGTGTCCCCATAGACTTAGGTGTTTTATTAAAATTGAGTTTGTAGCTTTAGCCCCAAGCAGACAGACTCCTACTGCAGGGGATGTGTCACTGGGGGCAGACCTGAATTCCAGCCCAAAGGTCTTTCAGAGAGTTTTGAGCTCTGGGAGTCCTGCTTGGGGCTAGTTTGTGCTTGCTGTTTTGGGGTTTTGCTGGCTGGTGGTTTCTCTCTGCTTGGATCTATGAAAAGTGGGCAGATTCTTCCACCATTGAGGAACTTCCCCAGGATCTGTAAGCCTGAAATAAATCCCACTCCTCCTATAAACTGTGTCTGGTTTGATGTTCATCCCAGAAACCTGGAACTGTCTACTATATATATTAACCTTAATTTTTGTCTTTTTTTTTTCAAGGTAGGGTCTCACTGTAGCTCAGGCTGACCTGGAATTCACTCTGTACTCTCAGGGTGGCCTCGAACTCATGGTGATCCTCCTACCTCTGCCTCCCAAGTGCTGGGATTAAAGGTGTGCGCCACCATGTTTGGCTTTCATTTTTGATATTTTTATCCTTTAGTGCCTATTTTTAATCTCCACTCTTGCATATATATTCCTTGATTGTTTTATTTGTGTTTGTATATTTCTCAGGTGGATTTTAGGTGTGTTCTATACTTTTCTCTACCCAGTCTTCTATTATGATCTTTCTATTACTTTTCCCACACATAATTAATATACTTTACTTCTTTCTCCAGTCTGTTCCCCATATTCTTTCCTCCTTATCTACTCCCTTTATTGTTCATAACTACAACATTCTTAACAACCTCTGAACTGTGGAACGTAACAACATCCCACCTTCCTTCTCCAAGATATTTTTTCCACCTCCATCTTTGCCAAAGTTAACACTAGTGCCCATGCTAACACACCCTGCATCTCTCCCACTTCTAAGTAATCAATACCCTAGTATATTCCACACCAGTTTTTCTCATTTATCCACCAACAGTTACTGAAATCAAAGGGACCCCTGTTGTTAATTTCTACTATGACATTCAAAAGACAGGCATATCTACCAGTACTGGACACTCATTCTCTCCTTCTGTTAGTGTTCTACTCTAGCAATAATATAGAGTCACAATAGGTACCTTGGGTTCCTAGAGTGAGGACACAACTTCTAAATTACACACCAAAGAATATAGCTGATGAAACAAATGAAAAACCCAAGCAATGAAATAACCCAAGATGAAACTCCACATTAAAATAAGCAACACACAAAAAATACCAGGCAACATAACTCTTCTATAAAACCTTTAGATACCATAGTAATTGCCTCCAGCAACAGTGAATTGGACAAAATGCTAAACAGAGACTTAAAACAAATGATTATAATTATGTCCAAACAACTCAAAAGAATCAAAGAAGAAAATGAACTCCTGAAGAGATCCCAAGAGAACATAGAAAAATCAGTCAAAAGAAAAAACAAGGTTGATAATGATTGAGTAAGGAAATAGAAATACTGGAGAAAACAACCTGAAATACTGTAAATGAAAACATAGTAAGTTAAATTTAAAAAAGAAAAGAAAAAACAAGCTCTGAAGAAAACCTCCCCAAAAGAATGAATGGATTAAGGAGAGGACAGAATAGCCGAAGTTCAAGACAAAGTGGAAGATTTGGAATATTCCAACAGAGAAAGATAAATTAAGAAGAGAGCATGAGAGATATTTTAAAGGCATTCAGGACACTAGGAAGAAGCCAAATCTTAGAATTCTGGGCAGAGAAGAATTTTCATCTAAAGGCATAATAAGAAATTTTGACAGATAGTAGAAGAAAATTTCCCACAATTAAGGATAGAAATGCCAGTGCAGATACAGGAGGTATTTAAAACACCAAAACAGTTGAAACGGGGAACCAAGTCAGAATCCTATGTAGATCAATTATTATGGACTCCAATGAGAGGTTCCCATAAGTCTTTGGCCAAAAGTGAGGCTGCACCCACCAAAATATCTCTAAATTGACAATGCTTATGCCCTTTAACCTATCCTGTTCTCATTCTCCACTGGAGAATTGTTTTTCTTTTTCAGAAAGCTTTTTCAGAAAGAACTCATGACAACCAAAAATTGATCAACAAGGTAAGAATAGATACCTAACTAATTGTCAGCAGATGAACTACACCTTCCTAGCACAGCAGCTAAGATGAAAATTTCCCAAGGCCCAGGTGAAACCACATAGGAAATGGAGAGATGAGCAATAGTTCTGCTTCCATGGCGAGCTTGACAACCTGTGTCAGGGCTATGGAGACAAACACTGGGAATACTCAAAATGTACCAAAGCAGAAATTCAGAAGCTGCTGAGAGCTCAACACTAGAGTAGACTTAAAGCACACCCATAAAGGCTCAGGAAATTTTGCAGAAGAGGGGGCAGAAAGAATGTAAGACACAGAGGCATATACACAGACATAGAGGCACTGCCCTCCCACCAATGACTGACTGCTGCTTTCACAACTCATAACCCACAACTCCATGGTGAATACCAGCAATCCCACTAAGGAGGGCCCTGAATGGGGGAAGGGGAGAGGGAAATGATGGTACCAACACATGATGTGTTCATACTAAGTTTCTACTTAATGAAGAAGAAGAAGAAAGAAGAAGAAGAAGGAGGAGGAGGAGAAGAAGAAGAAACACTAAACAGACAAGACCAGAAAAGAACCTACCCTTGTCATATAACTAAACTACTTAACATACAAAGTAAAGGAATATATTGAGAGCAGCAAGAAAAAAGCACCGAGTCACTTATAAGGACAGGTGCATCAGAATAATGACAGATTTATCAACAGAAATTTTAAATCCAAAAGAGCTTGGAACAATGTATTTCAAGTTCTGAAAGATTGCTACCAACCCAGACTTCTGTACCAAGCAAATCTATATGCTGTAAGTAAAGGAGAAAGAACTTTCTATGATAAAGATAGGTTAAGGAATTCATAACCACTAATCCAGCTCTATAGAAAGGACTTAAAGGAACCCTTTGGAATGAAGAGAAAGAAAAGCACATACATACAAAAGGCCACAGGAGAGAATAAACCATACTTGAAGAATATCATTAATGCAAGAAGAGACTAGAAAGTCATTGAACACTACTAAGGCACAAAACTTACAGGAATGAATGCACATTTTTCAATAATAACTGAATATTGGTTGTCTCAATTCCTTAGTCAAAAGGTAAACATTAGCAGCATGCGTCCAAGAAAATCACCTCTCCATAAAATTGATATTCTACCTTAGGGTAAAAGGATGTAAAATGATATTTCAAGCACACGAGTCTACAAAATAAGCAAATGAATTATAACTAATATGACAAAATAGATTTCAAAACAACATTAGTTGGAAGACATAGAGGTCACTTTATACTGATTAAGGGAATAATCCAGCAAGAGGATATTACAATTTTAATTGTATATGCATTGGACATGAGTGCACCCAATTTTATTAAACAAACACTACTAGACATAAAGGCACATATTAACCCCAATAGTTGTGAATTCAATACCTCATTCTCACCATATGACAGTTCATCCTTGCAAAAAATAAACAGAGAAGCATCTGGATTAAACATCACAGAACAAACCTCTATACTGATCTCAATAGAACATTCCATCCAAATGATAGAAAATACTCATTCTTTTCAGCAGCATGTGGCGCTTTCTCTAAAATATATATGACACAAATTAAATCTTAAATAAACACAGAAAAATTGAAATAATTGCTTATATTCTGATCACAACAGGATAAAATTATTTATCAGTAGCAAGAAAGACTATATAATATGCACAAGTTCATGAACATTGAACAACACATTATTGAATGTTGAATGAATCATTGAAAACAAAAAAAAAATTCTTAGAATGGAATGAAAATGAAAACATACTACAACCTATGGTGGTCATACGAAGAGGGAAGGTTAGAGCTCTAAGAGCTCTAAGTATTGAGAGAGATCACAAATAAATAACTTAATGATATACCTGAGGGCCTTGGAACAAGATGAGCACAGCAAACCAAAAATAGCAGATGGAAAAAGTAATTAAGATCAGGGTAGCAATTAGTGAAATAGAAACAACAACAAAAAACCCCACAAAGAATAAATGAAACAAAGAGCTGGTTCTTTGAAAAGATAAGCAAGATCAAAATATGCTTAGCAAAACTAACAAAAAGGAACAGAGAGAATACACAAGTTAATAAAATTAGAGATGAATGGGGAGCCATTACAACAAACACCAACAAAATTTAGAAAATCATGAGGACATACTTTAAAAATATATGGTCCACTAAATTGTAAAGTCTAAAACATGAATGAATTTCTAGATACATATGACCTTCAAAAATTGAAGTAATAAGAGATAAATCATTTAAACAGAGCAGCCAGGTGTGGTGGCACACACCTTTAATACCAGCATTCAGGAGGCTGAAGGAGGAAGATCACCATGAAGCCTGCCTGGGGCTATAGAGTAAATTGTAAGTTCCAGGTTATTACACTGGGCTAGAATGGGATGCTGCCTTGATATAAACAAACAAAACAACAACAACAAAAAGAATAGAACAAGCAATGAAATGGAAGCAATTATAAGATAATCTCCCAAATTAAAAAAAAAAAAAAAAAAAAAGAGCCCAGCCTTAGATGGATTCACTGGTGAATTTTCCCAGCTCTTCAAAGGACTGACATCAATGCTTCTCAAATGATTCCATGAAATAAGGTAGGAAGTGACACACAAAACTCCTTTTATGAAGCCAGTATTATCCCAATACCAAAAAACAGAGGAAGGTACAAAAGAAAGAAAATAATACACAAATCTCTCATGAATACAGATCCAAAATTTCTCAATAAAATACCTGAAACAGAATATAGAAACACATCAAAAAGATCATTTACTATGGTCAAGTCATTTTATTCCAAAATGCAGAAATGGCTCAACATGCTCAAATTCATAAATTTTATACACCATATAAATGGGCTCAAGGAAAAAACACCTACAATATCATCTCAATAGATGCATAAAAGGCATTTGCCAAAATCCATTATCCCTTCATGATTAAAGTCCTGAAAAAAAACTGAGAATAGAAAGTATATATCTTAACATGATAAAGTCTAAATCTAACAAAGCTATAGCCAATATTATACTAAATTGGGGGAAATTAATCATGTCCACTAAACTCAAGAAAAAGACTTTCTCCAGTCTTATTTCATTATATTACTGGACTAAATAAAGTAAATAGAAGGACTACAAATAAAGTAAGAAGTCATCTTTATTTGCAGGTGTTGTATAATTCTATACATGAGAAACTCAAAATATTCCACCAGAAAACTGTTAAAGCTGATTAAACACTTTCAACAAAATAGCAGGATACAAAATTAGCACATAGAAATCGGTAACTTTCCTCTATACTAATATCAACCATGCTGCAGATGGAATCGGGAACAATCTCATTTACAAATTGCCTCAAATAAAACAAAATACCTTGGAATAATCCTAACCAAGGAAGTGAAAACTTGACAATTAAAATAATGACAAGAAAAACTGAAAGTCACTAGAAAATGGAAAGACAACCCATGCTCATGGATTGGAAGAATTCAATATTATGAAATGGTTATCTTACCAAAAACGATCTACATATTTAAAGCAATTCCTATAAAAATTCCAATCCTGTTCTTTACTGAAATATTAAAAAAAAAAAACCTTACAATTCATTTGGGATCACAAAATATCTCAGATAGCCGAAGTAATACTGAGCAAAAAATAATAATAAGGTTAAAGTATCAACATACTTGATTTCGAGGTATCTTACAAAGTCATAATACCAAAAACACCATGGTTCTAGCACAGACAGATATGTACATGAACGGAACAGAGTAGAAGTTTCAGATATAAACTCATGCACTTATAGCTATCCAATATTTTTTATAAAAGTGCCAAAAAAATACTCACTCGAGAAAAGACATCCTCTTTAACAAATGGTGCTGGGGAATCTGGGTATCTATATAGAGAAGAATGAAATTAGACCCTTATCTTTCTCTGTGCACAAGAATCAATTCCAAATGTATCAAAGACCTTAAGATAAGGCCTGAAACTCTATAACTCTAAAATTCTTAGCAGACAAAGCAGGGAAACATTTTACCATATTGACACAAGTATGGACTTTCTGAACAGGATTCTAGTCACTCTGGAAATAAGAAAAATAATCAGTAGGACTTCAAGAAATTAAAATGCTTTTGTATAGCAAAATAAGCTACTAATCAAGTAAAGAAATATCCAACAGAATGGGAGAAAACTTTTCTAGCTATATAACTGACAGAAGAATAATGTCTAGGATATGCAAATAACTCAAACAAGTAAACAATAAGAATCAAACTAACCAATCAAAAACAGGACATGGAACAGAACAGAGAGTTCTCAAAAGAAGAAACACGAGTGGCCAATAAATATTTTTTAAAAGTATTCAACATCCTTACTCACCAGGGAAATACAAATTAAAACTCTTTGAGCTGCCATTTTAAGAATAGCTATCATCAAAAAATGAACTGTGATAAAATGCTGGCAAGGGTGTGGGGAACAAGGAACCTTATTCACTGTTGGTGGGACTGCAAACTAACCACTATGGAAATCAGTGCAGAGTTTTCTCAAAAAGCTAAAAATAGAGCTATCATAATATTTAGCTATACCACTCCTAGGCATATACCCTAAGGACTCTGCACATTAC
This sequence comes from Orientallactaga sibirica, assembly GCA_036365145.1. Taxonomy (NCBI): domain Eukaryota; kingdom Metazoa; phylum Chordata; class Mammalia; order Rodentia; family Dipodidae; genus Orientallactaga; species Orientallactaga sibirica. The sequence continues at coordinate 62,779,625 of JAEOAD010000001.1, forward strand.
TACAGAGACGCTTGTTCATCCATCTTTATCAGTGTATCATTCCAACAGCTAGGAAATGGAATCAGCCTACATGCCCATCAACTGAAGACTGGATAATGAAGTTGTGGTACATACACACGGTGGAGTTTCGTGCAGCTGTAAAGAAAAATGAAATTGCAAAATTTGCAGAAAAAAATGGATGGATCTAGAAAGTATTATCCCGAGATACTCCCGACTCAGACAAATACTACATGTTTTCTCTCTTATGCTGATCTTCACTTTGAATTTTTAGATTTGCATGTATATTGGGGTCATAGTCAGTAGAGTTAGGAAGATAAAAAAAAAAAAAAAAAAGACAGAATCAGGCCATAAAATCAGGAGGGAAGAACATACTAGGTGTGGAATTATAGGGGCAGAATACTGGAAATGGAAAAGTTTAAGTGGGATAAGAGAGGAGATTGGAGGAAAGGAGGGGGTGGAATGGAGGGTTAACCAAAAGTCAAGACTTTGGAAAAAGTCATATGGAAGCCTACTTATTAGCCAAATAATTAAAAATAAATTAAAATAAATTTAAGTAAATTATACTTACTTAATACAATTAAATATGTACAGGTATGTAACACTGCTCTCAGAATTCATAGGTTGTTGTTAGAAGATCCCAGTACTTGGGATGGGATACCTACCAGTAAGTTTTAGTCAGGGAGGCCTCTGAGCCCCCCAATATAGGCTATTGCTAAAGATACCACATGCTTTAGTTGTAGGCCACTGAGAAATCAAGCCAGACCTGAGCTTGAAACTGCCTCCTTGCTGGGAAGCTGTCAAAGGATTAGACAGTGCTTTGCAGGCCGTGGGGAGAAAGGATATCAATAGTTTTATCTAGCAGTGGACCCTGAATGCTACACAACTGACCAGGCAAGATGTGCCCACTGGAGCAATAGCTGCCTGACTATTATGAGAGCTACCAACTGCTCTCTGACTGGACTTGAGGCCCATTTCATAGGAGGGAGTTTATGCCTCCTACAACCTAGTCAAAAGCCAATGGCGAGGGCTGGAGAGATGGTTTAGTGGTTAAGTGCTTGCCTGTGAAGCCTAAGGACCCCCGTTCGAGGCTCGATTCCCCAGAACCCACGTACGCCAGATGCACCAGGAGGCACATGCATCTGGAGTTCGTTTGCAGTGGCTGGAGGCTCTGGCACTCCCATTCTCTCTCCCCCCCTCTGCATATTTCTGCATCTCTCGCTCAAACAAATAAACAAATAAATATTAAAAAAAGAAGCCAATGGTTGTGGAGACTATAGCACCAAGGGGGAACCTACTACTACTGATGTTTGGCTTTAAGGATATGTTGTGCCTGCCAAATTTCTCTCTATTTCTGTTTGTGTCCATAGATTAGTACTGCTCTCACCTTTGGTCAGAGAAGCTGAATTTTGCAGATGGTGGTAACTACTAGGAAGATGTGAAATTTCAAAGGACTGCGAATAAATGACTGTTGAGTGCTCGGGGCTAAATGGGACATCCATGTCATTCAGGGGACATTGCAGAAGAGGTGACAGAAAGAAAGTAAGAGCCAGAGGATGGGGAAGAGTGGTATGGGACATTTTCTTCCAGATATGAAATGGCCATTACATCTATGACTTCACAGTGACTATTACCTGCATAAGAGCTGCACAATATTGGGCCCATCACCACTGTGCCATGGACGGTGGAAAAGGACAAGTAAAACAAAACAAAGAAACAAAAAACACCACAAAAGTAGGAGAGGGACTAGTCGGGAAGGAAAATGGGTTCCGTGGAATGGGATGGTGGAAGGGCAGAAGGTAATAGGAAGGAAGGAGAGAGAGGATTATGATCAAAATACACTATGTACATGTATGAAATCGTCAATAAAAGGTAAAAATAATATAAAGGCTGTGAAGATATTATAGGAGTCTCAAGAGAAAGTTTGCTTCTCCCAGGCAGTTTCAGTTAGGGCCAGAAGTCCGAAAGAGTAAACCAGGTATCACCTCATATGCCAACCGGCCTTGGCAGGAATGGAATTTGTGTCTGATCAAGACTCATGTACAACAGCTGCAGTGCCCCCTGTTGCCCACAGTCTAGCACGCTATCTGGATGGGTGGCCTTCACTCCCCGGGTGGGCTGGCCTAGAGCCTACCCTTCAAATCTACAAACCAATCTGGTCTTCCGGTTTACATAGCTGAATCTGACGAATGAATACATTTTCTTTCTTTCCTTATTTTTTGGTTTTTTGCAAGGTAGGATCTCACTCTGGTCCAGTCTGACCTGGAATTAACTATGTAGTCTCAGGGTGGCCTCGGTGATCCTCCTACCTCTGCCTCCCGAGTGCTGGGATGAAAGGCATGCACCACCACGCCCAGCATTCCTTTTTTTTTTTTTTATGAATACATTTTCAATTGACAATAAAGGTCTGTCTGCGCTGTGTCCAACTGACTCACTGCCTCTCCCTGCTCTGGTTACAGGGATACGTGTGATTTGGGCTTTCCCACCCAACTAACTGGGTAGGGGGGGAGAACAGAGTACTGCTCCTTGGCCTGGGTAATTTTTGGTTGCCTTTCCCTTATATTTGTACTTTTCACTTTAATTACATGTATGATTTTCCTCTGGTAAGTGAATCTACCACGTGTATTTTCCTTACACTCTATATCTACTATGTGGGTGCCTCCTCTAAACTGTGGACCTGCTACCTGTGTAATTTCTCTAAACTCGGGGTAACCATGGGTATAATTTTCTTTACTATTCATTTCTTATCTGAATTTCTTCATCTCTGCTTTGATGTTTTCCCTCTGCTATTCTTCCTGAAGCCACCACCATTTGCCCTCTTAACTTTCTTCCATGGGGAAGCTCCAGGCAGATGCTGTGGCTGTTTCTTCTAAATCTCCCTACACAAGCACTATGTTCTATCTAGCCATGTGCTGGTGGCTCCACTCTAGTCTTTCCCTACAAACCTCGATTTCTCTTAAATGAATCACAGACTATGTGGTGCCTTCCACACGAGTACACATTTCTTCTAAATATCTCTACATCGGTCTTATCTCCCATGTGCTTACGGTTCTGCTGCAGCCTCTTTCTAAAGAGCTCTGCTTCTTCTAAATGAGTCTCGTGAACTGTGCTGTCCATATGAGTGAGAGTTTCCTGCCACAAGCTTATGACTCTGCTCCAGCCTTCTTCCTACATTCCAATATCCCTTAGAGAAACTCCACAATGTATGGTTTCTCCCTAAATAAACTCAATAATTCATAATGTACCCTTCTTGAGTCTTTTTTAAATCAATTCTTTATTTAAAATAGGACAGGACCTAAAACTTGGGGTTCATAAACTTGGAGGACCCCTTCTGAACCCCCAAATCCTGCATCAATATCTCTGTGAATAAAGAGCTCGATACACCAAGTGTGAACAGCTGATTCTGATCTCCATCACCCATGTAAATGTGAGCATTCGCTTGTAATTTTAACACCCATTCCACTGAACTGAAGTGGAGCGCCACAGGGAAAGCTGGCTCACTAGACTAGCTGCAACAGCAAACTCTGAGTTCAAGGGCAAGACTCTGCCCAGTATATAAGGGGAGAGTCATTAAGGAAGACACCTGACATCAGCCTCAAGTCTCCACATGCATGTGCACACACACACCCACACATGTATACACATGCACATGTAAAACATGCATATGCATGCACATTACAGACATACACATGCAAAAAAAAATCATGGAACCAGAGACAAATGGAAGAATTTAGGTGCCAAAAGGAGAAGAAAAAAAAAAAAAAAAAAAGGGGAATTTAAATTGGTACTGAGAAAAACCATTTTAGTTCAGGAGCTGATGAAGACCCTCCCCCATCCCCACAAAAAAGAAGCAAGAGTTTTAACGAAGATCAGTTGGTGACGGGACATAATGGAGGCAGAGTAGCTAAGCTGAGAACACTGCTAAATTACACAAGTATTCTCTCACCCACCACAAGAGCTCTATAAGGAGTTACTAGCATTCTAGCACCAGCGTACAGGTGTGAAAATTGTAGCACAAAATGGTTATTCAACTTGCCTTAGTCACATAGCCAGAGCACCATAGTGCTGAGGTGTCAGGTCAGCACACACGTGTCCTCACACATGAGGATTCTAACCACCAGAGGCAGCAGCATTAAAATAACCTCAGAGAAGTCCAGAGAATAATGACCAGGGACAAAAATAACTACCAAGAAGGCACTGCACAGACAGTCAGCTTGCAAAGACAAACAGGCTTATGAGCCAACACCAGCGCAAATCTGCAAGGTGGACATCAACGCTGAGCACAGGTTCCCGGAGGGCAGAACACGGGCTCAGTGGGTGTGGGTGGCGAGTGGGGGAAAGAGAAAAAAAAAAAAGTGCCAAGGCAAGGGAAGCCAAAAGTAAGCCTTCTAGGGATAGATTCCAGACAGAAAGTGGGTCTGGCTGCCCCTTATTCGCCTCTCCTGTGGTTGCTCATACCAGCCTGTGACTGGAGATGTATGGACTAAACTGTGATAATGCAGGCGGGGCATGAAGCATTTAGAGCACACCAAGAACCCATTTCTTATCCCCTACTGGTAGACTAAAACACGCAAGAATAGGAACTGGAAATTAACAAGAAAGAGAACCAAATCTTCATGTGGGATCCTCCAACACTGAAAGTCTGGAGTAGCTAGAATTTAATTCTGCATGTAATACTGAGCCATCTAAAGTCCGTGAGGAGAACAAGGACAAAACTGTTGTCTCAAGTGTCTGTCCCTGACTGTGGTTACAGGTTGGCATGGACGGAAGAAACGTGATAAGTGGTTAAGGGTAAATGCAAGGAAGGCAAGAAGCTATGTTTTCCTGGATCTAGAAGATGCAAGGAAGTGTTCATGAGGAGACAAATGCTAGTTTCCAGGAGACTCCAGATTTTCTAGTTCTGATTGCTGCAGGAATAGAGGTTTAGAAGGCACAACGCACTTCTGTCACTCAGCAACATTCTGTAAAGACAAGTCCCTAGGAACAGAGGTAAACTGTATAATTTAGGTACACTCATATTTTCCCTTGAAGACATCCTTCCATGAATGATAAATATAGCTTTGAGCAGGATCCCACATGAATCATGTGGCTGTAACACACCCTACTAGGTTTCCTTTCTAAGGGATCCATGAATCAACTGCCTTGATCTAAAAATTAGGACAATGCACAGGATCAGCGGAACAGACAATTGATAGAGCACGAATAACCAGACTGGGAATAAACCATTTCTGCTTGGGTATGAAAAAAAATTAATAATAATCCTTTTTTCTTTACTATTTCTTGGAACACATTACATCTTTGTAAAAGGTTGTTAGCTAGTTGGCATTTTTACTGTTTCTTAACCACTAATTGCATAGATTTCTCTTTCTTCTTTGCATGTGTATGTGCGTGTGGTGTACGTGTTGTATGCATGTTCATGTATGTGTGTGGAGGCCAGAGGTTGACTTCAGGTGTCTTCTCTGATTGCTCTCCACCTTATTGATTGAGTCAGAGTCTCTCCCCTGGAAGCAGAGTTCACTGATTTGACTAGTCCAACCAGCCAGATGTGCCCAGGGATGCCCTGTCACCATCACTAAGATTATAGAAAGGCTGGTGTGCCCACCAGTATTTACATGGGTTCTATGGATCCAAACTCAAGTCGTCATGCTTGCAGAACAAGCATTTAATGCCAAATGAGCCATCTCCCCAGCCTCTACATGGATTTTTTAAAAAAGATTTACATTAAAATGTTTAATAGCCAGGCATGGTAGTACATGCCTTTAATCTCAGTACTTGGAAGGTAGAGGTAGCAGGATCGCTATGAGTTTGAGGGCAGCCTGAGACTACATAGTGAATTCCAGGTCAGCCTGGGCTACAGAGAGACCCTACCTAGAAATGAAAAACAACAACAATGACAAAAAAAAAAAAAAAGAATTTACAAACAGTTTAAAGAATCTTTACAATTCTGTGACTTCATTTCTTCGTTATTTCATGAGCAGAGTAAGGAAGTTAAGCTGGAGATTCCCATAGGAACTAAATGTGTGTGATTCCATTAATCTTTTCATCAGCATTTTTCTGATTATGGTCTTTTGAAGTGCAGAAGATTTCTCCATATATATCAAGATAGTAAATAGGCTTTGTAAATAAATTTTAAGTTATTACACAATGTGTATTTCTATTCACTTTTAACAGATAGATCCTAATTTCCTCCTGGAAATAACTGAGAACTTTCTAGGATGTTAATCTAATTCAATTATTTAAAAGAGTTTCTACTGCTGGAACCCTTTTAGAATCCCACCCAGCACCTGTCCACATTCCCTCACCTTTCCTGGGAATCACCATCTATCCACATGACTGCGAGAATGGATTCTAATGCCCTATCTCTGCTTTGTGGCCCTGCCCCAGGACCACAGTCATGAACAGCTAAAGCATCTGACTCCACTGGAATTTCAAATTGGAAGAGAGAGGTGAATTCAATTGCACAACAAAATGCAGCTGTTCAAGTCTGTGGTTCAGTTTGTCCATGAGGCTCAGCTGTCTTTCTGCCTTGGACTTTGTGAAGATCCTTTAGCCTTTCCTTACACTCCCTTTGTTACCTAAACTAGCTCTGATGGGTCTTTGCTCTGAGTTTGTCTCCTCAAGGCTTATGTGACAAGTGGTGCAAAGCTGTGTGGATCGATTTTCCTTAGATTTGTCTGGTTGATTGGATGGACTCAGCCACCACTCTGGCAGCTGCTCAGGAAGAGTAGGTTCAGGAAAACATTAAAAGGGTAGGCAACAGTCTTTAATGTAACAGCTCACACCATTGGCTTGCCATCCCAAAGCTCCTTTGCTCCTTTATCTTTTGCTTCAGTAGCTGCAGCAGAGAAATATATATCATGCTGGCTCTCCACAGGTTATTTTAGAGCCAAGGAACTCACTCTGGGCTTCTCAGCCTCTTCCAACCCTCTTAATGCATTTTAAACTCTGAGGGCTCTCAGAACATGTAAACTCCATAGCAAGCTGCTCAATTTCCTACAGGCAAAGCAAACAGGCATGCAAATGGATTCTAGCAGCCATATTGTAATTCCCTGCAGGTACAGCGAAGAGTGAAGCCTTACTGTAGAATGTAGCCTACGCCTATAAATCAGAGAAAGCACCCCTCCCTTGTAAGCCATTCCCCACATGTATCTTAAAACGTCATTTTATGACAGATTTAAGGGCAAGCCTATTCAGTGCATGAACAGGATTCTCTGTTCCAAACAGCTCCACCTCTACTGGTAGACTGTGTCCCCTTTAGGTACTAAGATACATTGAATATGGATTGGTTTGCCTTTTCCTTCCAAGACTTTCCTCAAGCACTCAAAAAAAATCCAATATCCTCATCAAGTTTTGACAGACTGTATTTGCATTTTGTCTTTCTGGAGATTAATTTGAATCTATCCAAGGAAATTAAAATCAACTACAGCCATCTTTCTGAAGTCTCATTGTAGTTAACAGTCCAAAATCATCACAGGCTCAAATCACCAAATCTGTGACAGTCTGTCTCCTCTCACCTCATCAATGGTACTACAGGGTCAGGGTCTCAAGATAACTTGACTCCAACTCTGTAAAAGCATTTTTAATCAACGCTTCTGCTTCTTGTCTGGCAGACTAGATAATGGAACCAATCCTCCCACAAAAGATAGCTAAGAAAGCTTGATGAACTTTTCAAAGATAAAAATCTTAGAAGCACTGAAGCACCCTCAGAATATTAATTGATCACAAAAGTGCTGGGAATCCACAAGCTTGGCCCCTGGAACACTTTTGAATTGAGTGTGTTTCACAATTAGAGAGAATTGGTCAAGAGCTTGAGTTGTACTTTCGGTACCTTCACAGAGCTGGGAAAACAAAAATCAGTGCCTAGGGAGCCATCCTTCACTCTGAGCTGCTTCACAGTTACCCTCTCATTGCTGGGACAAAACAGTAAACCAGAAGCAGCCTATGGAAGGAAAGGGTTTGTTTCTGGGGCTGTTTCTTCATAGCAGGGAAAACATGTCAGGACCAAATAGCCGGGCTTCATATCTTCTTATCAGCAGGGAGGAAGGAGGAAGAGTGAACTGAGTATGGCAAATGAGGCTGAGCCACAACACTCCAAGGCCCACCCACCCCCATTGAGACATTTCCTCTAGCAAGACTCCACCTCCCAAAGGCTTTACCACCCTCCCAAAGAGCATCACCAGCTGGGGATATAGCATTCAAGCCCATGAGGCTATAGGGGACATTGTCTACTCAAACCATCATAGACTGGTAGCTCAGAAAACTACATCCTAGTTGTTAACAATGATAAGTAAATTCTTTCTTCTAGAACTAAAGGTATGCTGAGAAGCCTGAAAAATATCAAATGTGAAGCTTGGATTAATGGCATCTTGAATTATTAGCATTCCAAGGTACTTATTTAATTAAAAACTTGTTTTGTTGGTTAAAACATTATTCTGTGCTTCAAGTAATTTGAATATGTTGTGTCTGAAAATTTTTTTCCAGAAAAGAAAACATCTAGTCCACTATCACAAGTGTATATGGATACGAGGTACCATAGATAGAAATAAAAGCAGCAAAAATGGACTCCAGGAGTTCTAGACACTAGTATTCTGAAAGACATCGTACTTCTTGGGGTCAAGGAGATACAAGTCAAGCTTAAAAGTTGGAATACAAATGGCTAAGAAACATGATAAGCTATTCAGTCTCACTAGTCATTAAAGAAATCCAACTCAAAGCTAGATTGAGGGCTGGAGAGATTGATCAGTGGTTAAGGAGCTTGCCTGCAAATCCTAATGACAGGGTTTGATTCCCCAGTACCCACATAAAGCCAGATGGATGAAGTGGCACTTGTGTCTGGAGTTCATTTGCAATGGCAAAATACTGTGGTGCACCTATCCTCTCTTTGTCTGGCTGTCTCTCTCTGCCTCTCTGGTTACAAATAAATAAATAAACAAATAATTAAAACATCCAGAGTCCATCTTACCACATTCAGAATGACAGTCACTAAGAAAGCACACAACAACAAATGCTGGCAAAGGTGTGGACCAAAGACAACCTCAACACATTGTTAGTGAGAATGGAAACTAGTCCAACCATTATGGAAGTCAGTATGATGCTTCCAAAGCTAACTCAAAAGCTAACAGTATATCTTCACTATGACTCAGCTAATCCACCTCTGGGTATTTACCAAAAGGACTCCAACCTGACAATAACAGCAATAACTAAATTATGAAGCAAACCTAGAAGTCCCTAAACAAGGAAATCGATAAAGAAAATGTGGTTATATGCACAATGGAATTTTTTTTAGTCATTAAGAAGAATGAAGTTATGTCATTTACTGAAACTGTCTAGGAAAACAAAGGAAACCAACAAACAGAGGAGTAAGAAAAGGGAAGGCAAGGGAAATGAGGAGGAAAATACTAAACATAAATATATGAATGTACAAAGCTTCAAAAGTAAAATTTATTTTAAAAATCTCTACTGTAGACCAAGGATGTACATCAGTAGTAAAGAACTTGCCTTACAGTTGTGTGGCATTAAGTTCAATTCCAGAACACATACACATATGTACATATAACACACAAAAATACACACACACATTCTAGAAAAGAGTAACAAAATAAAGACTACAAAACTGAAAATTTTGATAAATTAAGAATTTAATAAACAAACTTAGCACTGTGGCTAATTTTCATGGCTGAACAAGTAGACAACTGAAAAATGGACCATAAGGATTTTCCACAGCAAAACTTAAAAATATAAAGATGAAAAACTGAAATAATGATAGAAATTACATCATTTTTTCGTTAGAATTAAAGAAGAGAAATAGGTAATGGGTTAGAAGCATTATTTCCAAAGATAATGGCTGAAATTATTTTAGAATTGATGAAATAGCACGATAAATTATTTCTAGAGTTTTAGGGTCAGAACCTGGACCCAGGTAGCTGTAATAGGCTCGCCTCAGCCACCTGTCCTCAGCAGGCCAATTAAACAAACAAACAGTGGTGAGAAGCCAAGAAAGGAGATTTATTTAATTTGTCCACATTAGAAAGGGGAAGAAAGAAATTCAGTGATCTCTCAGGTCCATCTTCAGGGTCCTGACATAAAATTCAGGTGAAAACAGAGCTAAGCAAGCCTGGCCTGTGTGGTCTGCCCACCACTGTGCCCTCGTTGCTCCAGTCCAGTCTCTCCTGCAAGATGCTCATTCCAGGAGACAAGTTCCCTGTCCAGCTGCTACCAGGTCCCCAATCCTTTCCTTCTCTCATCATGAAATTCCTGGGAAATTCCTTTATGAGGTCCATTGTCTCAATAGTCTGACAGTGGAAGTGAGGACCATAAGTGTCTATTTCAAATATCTTAATTCCTGCCAGGACAGCTACATAATCAGACTATATTGCAGAAATATATACTAAAAATGGTTCTTAAAAATCAAAGGTAGGGCTGGAGAGATGGCTTAGCGGTTAAGGCACCTGCCTCCTAAGCCCAAGAATGCTGGTTCCAATCTCCAGTGGTTCCAATCTCCAGGTCCCACATTTAGCCAGATGCAAAGAGGCGCAATGCTGCACTTGACCACAAGGGGGCGGCCGCATCTGGATTTCGTTCTCAGCAGCTGAGAGGCTGCTGGCGCGCCCATCTCTATCTTCCTCTCCCTCTCTCTCTGTCTCTCTCTGTGTCTCTCTCCCAAAAAATATATCAAGGGTAGCTGGGTGTGGTGGTGCACGCCTTTAATCCCAGCCCTCGGGAGGCAGAGGTAGGAGAATCGCTGTGAGTTCGAGGCCACCTTGAGACTACATAGTGAATTCCAGGTCAGCCTGGACCAGAGCAAGACCCTACCTCAAAAAAAAAAAAAAAAAAAAAAATCAAGGCAAGAGTCTGAGGCGATGGCCCAATGGGTGAGAGCACTGGTGGCTCACCATACAAGCATGCAACTCTAAAAAGGCCTGTGTTGGCCAGAGTTCAATATCCCAGTGTTCATGTGAAATGATGGGTGTGGCCACACACAGCTCTAACCCCAGCTTCTCTAGGAGCAGAGACTAGAGAGTCATGGCGCTTGCTGACTGGAAAACAGCAGCTCTGGATTGAATGAGAGACAATCCAGGACACTTGAAGCTCTCCTCTGGCTGCTACACGCATGCAAGGAATGCACACATGCATATACACATCAGACCACACATATTCCATACTCACATGCATATAACACACACACACACACACACACACACACACACCACATACTCTACACATAAATAGGTCAAAATATTGTTATTTTAATTTACTTTTTAAAACTCAAGGAAGAAACATCAGATGTGGGCAATCAATGTAGTCTCACTGCATCCATCCCCTGCTAGTTGTATAAAGGTCCATCTGTCCCTGCTGTGCCACTTACATCCTAAAATGAGATGGACTCAGCTCTCAGCTTTCTTACACCATGCAGTGCTCTACCACATGAGGCATTCTGCTACTCCCACACCCCCTAGGCTTTGAGCACATTCCATGGGCTCCCTCATGCTCACCTGTCCAGAAATGCTACAATGATGTTTCCTTGATCCTATTTCCTGAAGGTCATGTAGATATTATAGAATCTTCCTTCTTCCCCAAACCTGACTTTGTAGGGTCTCTCTGACATTGAGTGCTGATCAGTGAGATGTCTTTCATCCTCTACCCTCACAGCTTGGGCAGAGCTCTTGGCAAGGATCCAAGTCTTCTGTCTCTTCTGATACTCTTTCCTGATGGAAATTTTTGTCTAGTTGCTTGTGGGAGAAATGAGTTCAATCTAATACTTTCACTCTAAATCTTCTCTCTTATAAGCAGACCAATGAATCAATTATACAAGGAATGAATATCTGTTTCTTTGGATAGGCATCTGCCAAGTTCATTCTTTCTAGAACAACGACTACCATGAAACAAGGAGGGTAAGGAAACAAGAAAACCCACTGGGGAATAAAAATGAATTGGTTTATTTACTTATAATAAAGAGATAGAGAGAGATAAAACACACGGATGCACCAGGGTCTCTTGCCACAGCAAACAAACTCCAGATGCATGTGCCCACCAATTTGTTCATCTGGCTTTACATGGACACCTGGAATTAAACCCAGGCTGTCAGGCTTTGCTAGCAAGTGCCTTTAACCACTGAGCCATCTCCTCAGCCCTTGAACTGATTTCTTAAGGTATATTTTACAACATATGAAGTTGTAACTAATACATATGTGCACACACATATATTTGTTAGATACTTATATATAAACATACACAGACCATATTTCATGCTCATAGGATTTGTTGTGCTTATTTATTTTGAGACAGTTCTTGCTATGTAGTCCAGAACAACTTTGAATTCCTGCCTCTACTTCCCATCTGTTGGGATTACAGACATGTACCACTATGCCTGGTTTATGTGCACAGGTTCATCACAGAATTTATCATTCTGTGGATGGCAGATGCTTAGTCAGTAAAGGCTGCTGCACAAACACTAAGACCTGAGTTTAGATCCACAGCACTGACATAAAAGCTACACATCGTGGTGCAAGCCTGTAATCCCAGGGGTTCAGAGGCATAGATAGGAAGTACCTGGGAATTGCAGGTTTAGCTAGTCTAGCTGAATTGGTGTAAGCTTCAGTTTCAATGAGAGATCATGACTCATAAAATAAAGTGGAAAGAGATTGAGAATGACACCTGACATCAACCTCACCTGCATGTACACTTGCACATACACGCGTGCCCACATACATATGAACACACAGAAACATACACACTCAAAATAATTGTATAGAATCTTGTTCCATATCTGTGTGTGTGTTAGCTGTCCATTACTGTACCAACAACTTGAGATAAACAATTTAAAAAAAAAAGGTTTCTTTATGTTTGGCTCACGGTTTAGAGAGCTCAGGTCTGGTCAGCTGGTCCATTGCTTTTGGATGTGAGACAAAGCAATATATCACGGCATGAAGTGTGTGGTGGAGTCAGCTGTTCACCTCACAGATGTAGTGAAATAAAAAGACAAAAATAAAAAAGAAAGGGGAAGTGCCCACTATCCCCTCCAAGAATGCACTTCCAATGACGGGAAGAGCTCTCATAAGGACCACCTCTTCAAGTTCCCACCCCCTCTCAATAATGTCATAGGCAGGGACCAAACCTTAAATGACATGGACCCTGAAGAAAACTTGTCTGAATCCTAGGACACCTAAACACCTTTTTATTTTTTGATGTTCTGAGCTCTTCTTCATTTTTGTTGTGGTGGTAGTTGTCATTTTTGTTGTTTTGTTTTCTGTTTTTGAGATAATGCTTCATTATGTAGACCAGGCTAGACTCCTTCTTGCAATGCCTCAACTTCCTTACTGGAATTACAGGATTACAGGAGTATGTTACCACACCTGGTGTGGGACCTTATCTTATGTCCTAAAACTAAAATATAAGTATATAATCTATAATAATGTTGACCCTGACTTGCCTTCATGTTCCTTGACAGTCTTTTTTTTTTTTCTTACTAGTTCACAAAAATATCAGGGAATAATTTTTTACAATTGTGTAATCTTATAAGAAATTTCTTATATGTATCCAGGCATGGTGGAGTATGCCTGTAATCCAAGTACTTGGGAGGAAGAGACAGAAAATCAAAGGATTGTGATAAGGAGATTGCATATCAAAAGAAAGAAGAGACAAGAGAAAAAGTAGAGAGAAAGGAGGGAAGAAGAAGGGAAGTAGAAAAGAGGTAAGTAGAGAAGGAAGGATAGAGGAAGAGTGGGAAGGAATCTAAGACATAAGTGTAAAATAAAGGTAATAATGAAACTCAGTGTGTAGGACTGGGTATCATTTACTTTCTTTGATGCTGTGATCAAATACATGACAAAGATAACTTAAGGAAGGATGCATGGGTTTTGGCTTACAGTTCAAGGGAACACCATGATGGGAAAGACATAGTGATTAATACCTTAGGCAGCTGGTCACATCGAGTCCCCAGTCAGGAAGAAGAGGGCAGATAGAAAGTGAGGTTGGGGGTTGAAGAGATTGCTCAGTGGTTAAAGGCTCTTGCTAGCCTGCCTGCCTGCCTGCCTGCTGGGCTGAATCCTCCAGTGTCCACATGAAGCCAGATACACAAAGTGGCACATGCATCTGGAGTTCCTTTGCAGTGACAGGAAGCCCTGGAATATGCATTCATTCTCCTCCCCCACCATAAATAAAAATATTTACAAAAAAAAAAAAAAGAAGGTGAAGTTGAATTGAGGTTGGGCTTTAGCTCCTCAACACCCTTCCTCCGTAATCCATTTCTTTCAGCAAGGATCCACCTCCTAAAGATTCTACCACCTTCCAAAACAGGCACCAGCAGCTGGGGACCAAGTATTCAAAAACAGCGTCTGTGGGGACATTTCACATTCAAAGTACAGCAGCCCACCTAGTTTAGACAGACAGAAAGTTCAGTAGAGCAACTTGGGCAGAAAGCTTTTAGGTGAAGAGCATTGTCTTTCGCCCTCGTATTCAGAATCACAAGACCAGCTCATTGGAGCTTTTGTCATTAAAAACAAACCACTGGAGAAAAAAAAAAAAAAAAAAAAACACTGAGCAGCAAATGGCAGAAATGAGGGAAAAAATGACAGAAACATTTCTCACAGTTCTGGAGGGCAAGAAGTCCACGATCAAGGCTCAGCAGATTGGTGCCAGAGTGGACCTGCTTCCTTGTGTATGACTCTTTCTCCCTGTGTCCTTCCACAGTGAAAATATAACTTTCTCGGGGCCTCTTAAGGACATTAATCCCATTAATGAAGTATCCTCCATTCTCCTAACCTAATTACTTCCTAAAGGCTCTATCTACTAATACCACCACTCAGAGGTTAGGGTTTCAACACATGAATTTGAGAAATACATAAATATTCAGCCACCGTAAAGGCCCGTCCTAAGTTCTGGCAGGGAAGGAAGTAAAAGAAAACAGGAATCGGGCTGGAGAGATGGCTTAGCGGTTAAGGCATTTGCCTGCAAAACCTAAGAACCCTCGTTCCATTCTCCAGGTCCCACGTAAGCCACATGCACAGGGGGGGCCCATGCGTCAGGAGTTCGTTTGCAGTGGCTAAAGGCCCTGGTGTGCCCATTCTGACTCTCCCTCTCTCTCTTTCCCTCTCTCCGTCTCAAATAAATAAATAAATAAATAAATAAATAAATAAATAAATAAATAAATAAATAAAATCTAAGAAAACAGTGTTTGGGTCATGGGTAACTTCTCAGATCTCAGAGAACACAGAACACGTGATCTGGACAAAACCACATTTGGGGCCCACAGGGCCCCACTAACAGAGCCCATTCTTCTGAGATGAAAACAGCCTGGCACCTTGATAGTGGCAAGGGACAGATAACACGCTCTCTTGACAAGCCAGGATCAAAACAAACCATGGAGGCAGTGAGGAAGCAGGACCTGCGCTGTCATTCAGGGAGCAGGCAGTGTCTGCACCGCCCAGGAACAGACCTGGCAACAACAGGAGGGAGCAACTGGGCTGTGAGTCACTGGGGTGGGGGAGGGCAGAGGCTGTTCTGCTGGTAAACATCCCCAGAGAGCAGAGCCAGACCAGGAAATGCCAGCCTATCAAGTTGTGGTTACACTGGATGCCAGGACCCTGCCACAAGGCCCATACCTCAGAGTATTGGGAGACAGACGCCTCCTCATTTTTGTTGCAGGGGTGGCTGGTGGTTTCGGTGTTTTTCAGAATGTTGAAAGTGTCCTTTTAAACAAGTTTCATGGTGATTTTAAAGCAGTACTGTCCGTGGATCTGGGCCACTGTACACCTTGCCCAGGACCTGACTTTTGGAGGACTCAACACTAGCCTGCTTCCAGCCTTGCCCCTCACAGAGTAAGCAAACCCAGGGAACGAGAGAATATTCACATGGGACTCGTGCGCAAGGCCCTCCACTTCAACCGTGCTTATGGCGCTAGAATGCATTCTGCCAAAATGACTCTGGGCCCAGTGCAAGGCCCTAATGCACCTCTCAGCCCACCCGGGACTATGCTAAGCATCTGCTTGGTGGGCGAGGCGGCTGGATTTACATGTTGGTTGATCAGTGCGCCCTCCCAGCCTACCACAACAAGTAAGAGGGAAGCAGGACGAGAAAGAGAAGCCTCCTCATCCCCAACTTCCATCAGTACTGTGTCCCTACCCCAGCAGCGTAGGGACATAGACCCTTGCTCATTATTTGGAGATTTTACAGTTGCTTTGATGTTTGTTTGTTTTTTCAAGTTTGTGTGGTTTTTGTTAAGATCTTTTGTTCTTTTATTTGTCCTTGTTTTGTGGCAGAAGTTTGTTTCTGGATTGCTGGTCTTGTTTTACTTTTTATTAAGCACCTATGAGGACATACACTTTTGATTAAACACCTAGAAGTCAGAAAACAAATTATAAAATGAATGAATAAACCCTGCTGTCACTTTACAAGTTGTTTTGTTTTGTTTTGTTTTCGAGGTAGGGTCTCACTCTGGCCCAGGCTGACCTAGAATTAACTATGTAGTCTCAGGGTGGCCTCGAACTCATGGGGATCCTCCTACCTCTGCCTCCCGAGTGCTGGGATTAAAGGCATGTGCCATCATGCCTGGCTACTTTACAAATTTTAATCTTCTCATCTCAGATGACACTTTGGGAAACGAGGCTTTCATAATTAAGTAGCAGCTTAAAAAGTCAGCACATGTAGTTAGCTTAGCTGTGTCTGTTGGGGTTTGATTTCATGTTCCCCTTGTCTTAACAGTGACAGTATCAATAAGATAGAATGAACATCCTCAAAGCAAAGCCCCTGGAAGATTCAAGTTGTACACAAAACACTAATAGCTGTGCAGGGGAGGGTAAGTGAGCCCCAGACAGTGCAAACTACAGATAGAACTTAACCCATTACCAAGATCTCTCCTCCTGTACTCAAGGACTTCCTTTCCACCACCACCACACACACACACCCCCCCACACACACATACACACACATTTCCACATCCTTCCATGGAAGTCATAGTGCTTTCATATTTCACAAATAAGCAAGACAAGCCAGTGCTGGCTGACCCATTAGCACTTGATCTTTGATTAAGATTTTTTTTTTTCATGTGAGATATTTTTTCAGCAGAGAAACATGACTCAGAATTGAAAGAAACCAGAAGTGATCCATCCAGCGAGCCTTGTCATCAGTGACAGGCTCTGACTGTCAATGGCACCCCAGACTTTGATAGGCTGACTATCATTAGTGTTTCTGTCTGTGTGGAATATTGACTAATAAAGTTTCACAAGACATTCAATTATTCACACTGTCATAGGCATTTGCATGGATGGCCCTACACTTCCCCTAACACAAGCAACTACCCTGGAGTAATACAGGCCTGCCTGCCTGCCTTCCTTCCTTCTTTCTTTCTTTCTTTCTTTCTTTCTTTCTTTCTTTCTTTCTTTCTTTCTTCCTTTCTTTTTGCCAATAAAGTGTGCTTCCGAGGACAAAATGCCTGATAAGGAGGAAGCAATGACATAGAGTGAGCTGGGAAATTCCAGCTGCCCTCCTGCCCTACTTATAAGGATTAAATATGACTCATTTTTAAGATGCAAACAGATGTTGACTTGGCTAACAAAATCTGTTGCAAAATGTAACCTCTCTAGGACCTTGTTTCCTCTTCTGGAAAAAATAAAACAAGTTATTATATTTGGACACCTGGATAGCATTGTTTAAATACTGCTATGAAAGAATAGGCCCACATGCTTTTTTGTGAATGTGTTATTTCTTATGCCCTTGAAGTCAGCCTTTTTCCTGGAACATAACCATTTACAAAAGACAAGCAGAACAAGCCAGTGCACCGCAATTGAAATGCCAGCTCTGCAGAAGTGTAGTGGTCTGCTTGGAAACAGGTAGAATTATTAGGTACAAAAACCAGCAAATTCTCATGTAGCAACCAAACTATAAGAATTCAGGGTCCTAGGCTTAATTGTGGATCTACACGAAATAGCTATGTGACCTGTTTGTTTGCTTACCTGCAAAATTAAGAGATTGGTTCTTTAAGGCCACTCTCTTCATTCTTGTTTTGTAATTCTAAGATTAAAAACCAACTGGAAATATGTAACTATACTTCCTATCACCTACCTTCAATAAAAGTAACATGTAACAGACTTAAAAATTATTCCTGGGCTGGAGAGATGGCTTAGTGGTTAAGGTGCCTGCCTCCTAAGCCTAAGAACTCTGGTTCCAATCTCCAGCGGTTCCAATCTTCAGGTCCCACGTTTAGCCAGATGCCAAGTGACACAAGGGCACAATGCCGCACTTGACCACAAGGGGGCACGCACATCTGGATTTCGTTCACAGTGGCTGAGAGGCTGCTGGCGCACCCATCTCTATGTGTCTTCCTCTCCCCTCTCTCTCTGTCTCTGTGTCTCTCTCCAAAAAAAAAAAAAAATTCCTTACCTCATTTGGCTCATGGGAAGTCAAAAGAGCTCAGATGCAATGATGAAAGTAATTATCCTTAAATTTGCTTTTCCTTTTTTGAAAAGTTTCAGAACAAATAAACAAATTGCTGAAGCTACTTTTTTCTGTATGTTTAGGCACTATGCATCTTTTTATAAGTGTTCATGCCTAAAAGAAGAAGCATATCTGACACTCTGAAAAATCTCAACTGTTTCAGCAATAGGTGAAGAAATAAAAGATGCTACAGTTTATTAACCATGGCAATCAAGAATAGTGGGGAATGTTCACTGGACTTCAAGTTCCAAGGAAGGAGAAACGCTTGGTACTTTCACTGTTGATGACAATACAATACTGACCTTGAGCTGTGAGAAATGTGACCTGTAGACTTGTGGCTCCAGGTGCAGCCTGCTCCGACTTGACTTTTCTGTAGCTCGGCATTTATTCCCTGGAATTCCTTTACTTGCATACTCATGCTTCTGCATTTTCTGGTCCCTGTCCTTAGCCACAACAGGTAATTATTTCCCCCTCCCTCCTCTTTCTCCTTAGGTCCTTCCTCCTTGCCTTCATCTCCTTCATTGTTTGCATAGGCTGACTGCCTGCCTCTCAGGATACGGCTCCACCTCATTCCTCAGTTCCTCCTTGAAGTCCTTCCAATTCTCCTTTATCATCCCCCCCACCTTTCCCCACCAGCCCCACGTCTGTGAGATGCTCTGTACTCCTGCGGGCCTGTGGCATTAT
This sequence comes from Orientallactaga sibirica, assembly GCA_036365145.1. Classification (NCBI taxonomy): domain Eukaryota; kingdom Metazoa; phylum Chordata; class Mammalia; order Rodentia; family Dipodidae; genus Orientallactaga; species Orientallactaga sibirica. The sequence goes on from JAEOAD010000001.1 coordinate 62,798,735, forward strand.
CATGGCATTTGAAAGACTTCTGTCCTTTCATCTCTGTCTTTCACTAGCCCAGTGGTTCTCTCCTGTAGGGAGTTTTATCCCTCAAAAGATATTTGGCAACATCTGGAGACATTTTTGTTTGTTACTAGTGAAGGTGGGGGAACACACTGGCATCTGCTGTGTAGACGTAAAAAGCAGGAGTAGAGCTGAACCAATCACAGGACTGCCCCCTCAGCCAGGGGTTAGCTGGTCCCAAGTACCATCAGTGCCCACACTGAGAAAACACACCGCCCTGACTTCCTTACAGGAAGGCCTTTATTCAGCCCAGTCCTCTAGGCTCCAACTACGATGCCCACTGTTCTGTTGGAATCCAACTTCAAAACTCAGTTAAAATGTAATTGAAACATCTGCTGCACCTCTAGGCTATAAGTAATAAGGAATGCAAGCATATATGACTAACCAAAGGAAAGTCAAGATTCAAAGGTGAGGAAGGAAGGTGACACACTCAAGCTTTCTGTGACACTTCCTGTGTAGCTCTGCACATGCATCCTCCCTTTTCTGTTTCTCGGGTCATTCCTGCACATGCTCCCCCACACTTAATCACGTTTGATTCAACACCACCCCAAAGCAGTAATTTAACCACAGTACAGTACATTGCCCCTCATCACATTATTTTAGCCTTTCCTTCCATTTAATTTCAATATCTAAACATATCAATTACTGAGCACCATGTCTTGCAGGGCAGGAAACACAAAGAATCAGCGGATCCTAAGTGGGCAGAGCTGTGGAGCAGTAGAAGGCAGGAAATGCAGCTTCATCGGTGTAATGAAGGGAGACTCAGAACATTTATTGTGCACCGGGGTCCACCATTTGTAGTAAATGGCGACCCCAGGAAGAGTTCACTGGCTCTTTTTAAGGACAGCTAAACAAAGACCTCTAACATAATTGGCTAATCTGAATGATATAGTACTTGTGCACTCCTGACTGGTTATAATTCCATGCGTGCGAGCTAAGGGAGGCTAAGGGAGGGGGGCTCTAGGGAAGGTAAAGTTTCCTAAGGTGGCCAGTTAAGTGGCTAGTAAGCATATCTCATATTCTTTTACTTCTGATTGGCTGGGGCCAAAAAGGGGGAATGGCCTTACAACATCTCTTTATTTTGCCACCACGCCCAGCTGTTCTCCCAGAATTTAGTTCAGGCTTCTTGAGAAATTGAAACTTAGGCCTAGCCAGGAAATATCTTATTGAAGCCTATCATAGTGTTGGTTTGACTCTTTCAATCTGGAAGGCCTCTGACATCTTCAAGCGTGTTTCATAATGAGTTTGAACCACACCACACATGTGTATTCCTGTCCTTCTCTGGAGTCTGACCAGCTTACTTATAACTGCCACCCATTAGGACAAGATTTATGAGCCTTAGCTTAAGTCCCAACTCTCAGGGGCTTCTTAAAGCACAGATTGCAGGAGCCCTGCCACCTCTGTTTTGGATTCCCCTCAAGTCTCAGATGGAACCAGAGAATTTGCATGTCTTCTTTATATTCATTTATTTATTGATTTCTTTTGTGTTGAACTTTTTCTACCCCATTCTTTTTTTCTTAGGTTCCCTGAGCCTTGGCAGGCATATTAGCGGTCTGATTTAGTATTGCTCTCTCTGTAACCTCTGGTTCTGTTTTGTTGAGGTTTGAGTGACCACAGTGTCTGTCGCCATCTCCCCAGAGCTGGTTTGCCAGCTAGCCATCAGAGTAGTCCTGTCACCACTTCCTCGCAAAGACTGGGCAGGTGCGGTGGAGGTGACCCTTCCTGTGGTGGCCAGTCATCTCTCTACTCTTGATGTGTTGATTTATCCTGGTTCTCCCAGTATTCACCACCATCTATAAGATAAAACAGATTCTCCAACCGAAAGTGAGAGCGGCTGGGGTTAAAGGGGATCATACGTCCGAGCTTATGAATACTGTCGCTGGATCTACCCACAGGACACCATCACTTCAGCATCCTTAGCCAGCTGACTCCTTCCCTGACCAATGCACACTCTTCCTTTGAACAGGAAGTTTATAATGCTCACAAAATTAGCAACTTGTGAGTTTCTGCCAACAGGAGAGGAGACTCATATTCCAATCTATTGCTAAAATCAAGGACAGGATCAGTTTTCAAAAATAAGTTTATTGTCTGACCTCTTCATTATACCTACTGCCCTTGAGAACATATTTCTCTGCTGGAAATAATGATTCATAAGACACTTGTAGAATAAAATTTTAAGAAATCTTAATAACTAAGAATGAAGTATTGTATCTGTTAAGGTGTTAAACATGATGCCTTCTTACCAGAATGGCATTTCTCATTGTAATAATACCTATGAAAAATTCTTCCAACTTTTATTTTGACTATAGCTTTTTGGCTACTTGAATCTTGTGTTTCTTTCTAATAATCCCCACATTGTTTTCTGCTTCCCTTCTTGTTTCAATCTACTTTATACTATGTTCTATGTTTACAATGTTAGAATTTAATTGTTGAACTTTTCTTAATTTTTTTTTTAGACAGAGTCTCATGTATTCCAGGGCGGGGAGGGAGGCTCCCCACAGGTGACGATGACCTGGACTCCCCATTCTCCTGCTTTCCCCTCCCTAGTGCTGAGATTGCACGTTGCATGCAGGTTCTACCATGCTCTGACATTTTCTATCCTTTTTCTCCTTATTCTCACATCCAGTCTCTCATTCATGGCTTCAGTGATTTCTTGGAATTCCTAAAAAGAAGTCAGGTTTGTGCATGTTAAAATTTTTGAAGATAAATGCATATATATATATATATTTCTTACATAAGGCATAATGTTAAATTCAAGATGGCTGATGTTGCATGCTATAACTTTCAGATATGCATGGGAAGCTTAATTTCAAACAGATTGAGTAAAACCCTTGTGACTATGCTGTCACATTTCTCATACCCACCTTGTTATACATGTTGTTTGTTTATATCAGTAATTATAAGCTTGTACATGCGGTTTTCAAGTGATCATAGGTGTGTGTGTGTGTGTGTGTGTGTGTGTGTGTGTGTGTGTCTAGCCACTCTGCTACTGTTTGCATAGCGAATGTGCCCCAAAGGCCCAGTGTGCTAAAGGTTTTCTCTGCACCTGCAGGACTACTAAAAGTCTGGGAACTTTTAGGAAGTACAGCCTAGTAGAAGGAAGTTAGGTCATTAGAGTACCTATAAGAGGACCTTGCAACCATGACCCCTTCTTATTTCTCCGGTTTCATTTCTTTGCCACATGAGATGAGCAGCTATGCTCTGCCACATACTCCTTGCCATTGATATTTGGTAGAAAAAAATTGGAAATCATAACCTATATTGAAGGACAAGAATTAATATATTTAAGCTTCCTTCACACACACACACACACACACACACACACACACACGCACGCACGCACAAAATCGTGTAGTAAAAGAGAAAGAACTGGAACCCTATTAAAGAACTATTTTTTTAATATTTTATTTTTATATATTTGTTTATTTGACAGACAGAACTCCAGATGTGTGTGCCCCCTTGTGCATCTGGCTAACGTGGGTCCTTTGGCTTTGCAGGCAAATGCCTTAACCACTAAGCCATCCCTCCAACCCAAGAACTATTTTTATTAAGAACATGAACCAAGAAAGTTCTTACAGACTTTTTTTTCTTTTCCTTTTGTTTTTATTTTATTTTTACCATTACTAAAAGAAAAACAAAACATGAAGTAAATGGTTGATGCCATTTGGCATGTTAAATTAATAAGATTGAATACTACTATATAATCTCATTTTTTAATCCCTTTATAACTATAAATGTCCTAGGAAACCACTTTCTCTAAATTACAATGAGATATTTTAAATGATTCAATTTTTGGCAAATAGCTAGTATGTTGAGGTGCCATTATTTAAATGTCTGGTTCCTTGTGATTTTTATAACTTAGTGCCATTACTACTAAACCTTATTTACAAAAAAAAAAAAAAAAAAAAAAAAAATCTTATTTACTGCCCTGTTTCCAACACTGTTTTGGGAAAGGTCACTTAACCACCAGTGCTCCAAAGGCAGCCCATAATGCTAGCCTGATTTCCCCCGACTAAGGAGTTAGTTCTGAAGTCTAGTATATATGGCCAAAGTAACCTGAGGAGCACATGTGAGTTCTCATCATTCCAATTTAAAAAAAAAGAATATTGCCTTCTGTGTTATTTTTACCAGCTTCAAAGGTTTTTTGTTTATATTTGCTTATTTATTTATTTATTTATTTATTTATTTATTTATTTATTTATTTGCAAGCAGAGAGAGATAGAGAGAAGAGAGACAGAGAGAATGGGTTGCCAGGGCCTCCAGCCACTGCAAACAAACACAAGACACATGCGCCTCTTTGTGCATCTGGCATTTACATGGGTGCTGGGGAATTGAACTGAGGTCATTAGGCTTTGCAGGCAAGCACTTTAAGCTTTGAGCCATCTCTCCAGCCTCAGTTCCAAAGTTTTACTGGAAAAACCTCCACAAATATTTGTATTTTGTGTAGCAATTACTAACACTTACAGAGAGAGAAATATGCCTAGCTGAGTTTGAAAGGCATCACTCCATTTAGCGTGGATCAGGTAGATGTTAGCATTAATCTCCTTTTATAGATGGAAAAAATGGAAGTTTTTCAAGTTAGTACTTGTTTGAGGCCATATAGTTAAAGGGTGATCACGGAGAAGTTGAACCTATGTCTGACACCAGGACCAGTGCTCTTAGCTACCATTCAGTTTTATCCTTTTACCTAACACTCACTTTTTTTTTCTAAGTATTCTTACTTAAAGTTGTTGATATAGAAGTGGACTGTGGAATCCTAAGATTTGTTAGTGAAGTAAAAATTTAAAGAGGAAGATCTGCCCCAAAATAGTGGGAAATTGCAGGCACACATATTAAACTATTGGCATCTCATGTCAGAGCAATAAAACTCACACTATACTTGTGAATGAAGATCTGTTGAGCTAAGTGTGGAACTACACACACTCTATTAGTATTAGGGGAATCTAATTGTGAGTATAACAGTGTTAGATGGAAAAAGTCTGTTATAAAAGAAAGGTATCTTCCCCACATCCAGCATTTCCAAAGGCCTTTTAAAGTTCACAAATATTGAATCATACCCAGATTAAGAAAGAAAATTATTACAGCAAGAATGACTATGATTCAATAACATCTGTTGAATGCCTACTATATGCAAGTCTTCCATGACATTTTGAAGCTTTTATTTGCTCTAAAAATAGTGGCAAAAAATTGCTACATAACTATTCAAACTGTGGTCATTGCAAAAAAGGCAATTTGTGCAACCACATTTTATATGTGTATATCTAAATCAGGAACATTTTGAGTTAGAGTTAGAATTTGTGATTCCAGACTAGTTTATTTTAAGTACCCATTTATTTCTGCTGCTTAGTGATTTAAATTTGTAGCAAATACTGTTCTTCAGAAACAGTCTTTAACCTTGTTAAAGGGTTCAAAAATATACTAAAACTCAAATGGGCTATGGATTCCCACACAGCACAGTCAATTCATTTGGATCTAGGATATTCCTCTCACGGGGGGGGGGAGATCTAAAACCCCACTTTCAAACAGCTCTGCTGTATCTGGAAGTCAAAGAAATTCCATTTTATCACTCTGAGCATTGACTCCACTGACAAGCTAACTTTTCACTATTTCAAAAATATTTTAGCACATTTATATACAACTGCTCTACTTCATTTATTTATTTAAAAAAATTAAGAGGATTTGGGGGCTGGAGAGATGGCTTAGTGGTTAAACACTTGCCTGTGAAGCCTAAGGATCCCGGTTCGAGGCTCGATTCTCCAGTACCCACGTAAGCCAGATGCATAAGGGGGCACATGCATCTGGAGTTCGTTTGCAGTGGCTGGAAGCCCTGGTGCACCCATTCTCTCTCTCTCTCTCTCTCTCTACCTGCCAATTTCTGTATCTCTCTCTCTCTCAAATTAATAAATAAATAAAAATAAAATATTTAAAAAAAAAAAATTAAGAGGATTTGGTACTGGAGAGATGGCTTAGTGGTTAAGGTGCTTGTTTGCAAAGCCAAAGGACCCAGGTTTGATTCCCCAGGACCCATGTAATCCAGATGCATAAGGTGACACATGAATTTGGAGTTCATTTGCAGCAGCTGGAGGCCCTGGTATGCTATTCTCTCTCTCCCCCCTCTCCCCTGCACTCTCTCTGCCTCTTTCACTCTCTCAAATAAATGAATAAATATATTTAAAAAAAAAAAAAAGAGGATTTGGGGCTGGAGAGATGGCTTAGCATTTAAGATGCTTGCCTACAAAGCTAAAGGACCCAGGTTCAATTCCCCAGTACCCACATAAACCAGATGTATAAGGTGGCACATGCATCTGGAGTTTATTTGCAGCAGCTAGAGGCCCTAGCACTCCCATTCTCTCTCTTTTCCTTCTCTCTCTCCCTCTATCTATCCATCTGTCTCTCACATAAATAAATAAGTAAAATATTTTTTTTTCAAAAGAGAATTTGTGGAGATGACTTAGTGGGTAAGCGTGCTTGCTACTTATATATGAGGGCCTGAGAAGGCCTGAGACTGCCCTAGCTTGATTCATCAACATACACATAAAAAGCTTGGCATAACCTTGCACTTCTGTAACCCCAGTCCTGTGGGGGATGGTAAAGATTGGAAAATTGTTGGAACTCACTGACTGGGGGTAAAAAGGCAGCTGGGTTGAGGGAGAGACTTCATTTCAAGGAACATACCCTGAGTAAAAGAGGAGGGCACACAGCATTTCCCTCTGTCCTCCACATGTGCATGTGTGCATCTATAAACACCACACACATCACATTACACACCACACCAGATATACTCCATGCACACACATGCAAAAATATTTTAAATAAATTATTTCAGCAAAACTAACAATATGATGAATGAATAGACTCATAAAATTAAATCCCTTCCTTATTTGACAATTAAAACTTAGGATACCATAGAGTTAAGGTGATCACACAACTTAGAAAACGTGACTGTCCATCAGGCAAATGCTCATTTGAGAAATGATTTGACAATGAAGTGGGACCAGCATGGCATAGGGAAGTCCTTTTGTGTAGGTGCCCATTCAAATGTCATTCTTCAGTTAAGCACCTGAAGAGTTTCTCATTGCCAACCATATACAGTTCACAGCCCTTACAAAACTGCCAATAGCCTGACTGATGTTCACCTCCCCATAACCTTCTCCAAAATGTCCCTGAACAGTAATCATTACTCGTTTTCTTGTGGGTCTTGGGATACCCCTGGGAGGGGGTCTGCAAGAATGTTCTTTCAATGAATAAAATTCTGTTCTATGCTGCCTTGATTTTACATGCAGTTTTTTCCAAATGAAATAACCTTGTCTCACCCACCTTCAAAATACAAGCTAAGAGAGCCTTCCTCTGATAAGTTATCCTAAACCACTCTCACACAAACTGGCATAGGCATTTTTTTCCAGTTACACAATATTGCTCTTATACTATCATTTTCCTTTTGAAGTTGAAAGATCCTTTGCGGCACAGCTGCTGTCTCAGTTTTCCTTGTGCTTTGCTCTCTAATGTAGTTCCAGGTGTATAATGAATAATAAATATTAAGTCTTGTGTTGATGTTGAAGGAGACATAAGATGCATATGTGACTATCATCCCATTTCAATTGTTATAATTTTAATTTTAAAATTATCTATATTAAATATTCCTCACATCAAAAACCCTTGCTTTTCTTTTTCTTTAAATTTTATTTATTTATTTACTTATTTATTTATATGAGAGAGAAACAGAACAAGAATCAGACAGAGAGAGAAAGTATGGGCAGAGTAGGTCCTCCTGACACTGCAAATGTACTCCAGATGCATGTGCCACTTTGTGCATTTGGCTCTATGAACATACTGGCAAACCTAACACATGTCATCAGGCTTTGCAAGCAAGAGCCTTTAACTGATGAATCATCTCTCCAGCCCTGACCCCTTGCTTTTCTAATGAGTGCATTTACCTAATGTTGTAAAGTACCATAATGACTACTAAAAGAAAGGAATTCATGAAAATGGCTCATCTTCCTAAAAGGTAAAGCTGAGCTGAGAATGTAGCTCAGTGATGGACCACTTGTCTAACACATGAGATGCCTGTAATTCGATCCCTAGCACAACCAAAAATGAACAACAAAAAAATACTTGTCCAAAAGTTATAGAATGTGTGTGTGTGTGTGTGTGTGTGTGTGTGTAAGAGAGAAACACACACAGAGAGAGAGAGAGAGAGAGAGATTGCATGCAACTGCTATTATATAACTAGAATAAAGGCATGAGCTGAAATTTTGTTGGAGTTATATTGGAATGGTTTTTACCACAGTGGGTTTTGACTCAGTAATCATCAAAAAACATGCCTTTAATCCCAACAGTTGGGAAGCAGAGGTAGGAGGATTGCCATGAGTTTGAGGCCAGCCTGGAACTACAGAGTGAGTTCTAAATGTGATCCTTCCTCAAAAAAAAAAATAAAAATAAAAAAAAAAAAACCCTACTGATAAGGCTGGCATTTGCTGCACAAGCATTAGACCTGAATTCAATCACCAGATAAATAGCCAGACACTGTTTGAATTTCCTGTCCTTAGTGTGTACCAATGCACACAATGTATGTAGTTCTGGGGAATGAACCAACATTTCATGCCTGCTTGACAAGTACTCTACCGAGTTGCTTCAGTTACAACCCACTTTTCCATCTGTGAGAAAATGTAAGATCATTCAGTTAAAGCTGATCAAGTAAGTAATACTGGGAATAATATGCATTAAATAGCACAGAACTTAACCAGGTGTAGATTGCACACCTATAAGCCCAAACTAGTCTCAAAAGCAACAACCACCTCAGGCAAACAACAAAATGAACCCCAGAATTTTAATTAGACATTCATTGAAAAGTGTAATGTCAAGGTTAGAGAGATGGCTCAGCAGTTGAGGGTGCTTGCTTGCAAAGCTGAAGGCTCAGGTTTGATTCCCCAGCGTCCATGTAGAGCCAAATGCACAAAATGGTGTTTGTTTACAGTGACAAGAGGCCCTGGCACACCCATGCTTATTCTGTCTCTCTCTGTCTACTTCATTGTCTCTCTCTCTCTCTTAAATAAATAAATGAATAAATAAATAAGTAAATAAATGTATTTAAAAGTATAATGTCATGAAAATAATTGCAATGCAATGGTTTACTCTAATGAAACGCAACTCTTTTACTTAGTGAATTTCACTGACATATTTGTTACATGAACTTTTTTCTTGATCTTTATTTCTCTTATTTTTTAAGTGAATGGATGGCTTTGATTTGAGCAACTTCCTTCTGAAACTATATGTGCTACATGTGAACATTGACAGAGATGCAGAATGTTCCATAAAATGAAATTCTAAATTCAACATCCTTGCCACAGTGAGATTTCATTGAAGACAAAATAGTTTGTGAATTTTTATGTCAATAAAGTAGAAAGAGTAGAGTATGTGCAGTTCTCAAATCAAAGAGAGTCCACTTACCTCTCCATTTTCAATTCTCTGATGGTACAATGTAGAAACAGCTCTTCAGGTGAGATAGAACAGATTATTGAGTGGGGAAAATACAACAAGTTCCTATCAAGTGTTTCTAAAATATGCCTAGTGTGCTGCTGGGTATCTCCAATGATTTCATTTATTAAATCATTAATTTAGTGTGGCTAGACTTTGGCATTGTAGACACAGAAGGTCTGTTGATAAAGTACAGGTGGATCTATCTACAGATGTTCTGTGTGTTACAAGTGTGTGGGAAAGAGCTGGCTGAGGAGGGAAAGAGCTGGCTGAGGTTTGTGTTTGTGAATTTGGATGGAGGCCATCCACATTATTCAAAAATCTCAGTTACCAATCCCTGCACAATCTTCAAGGTGAAAAAAATTGTCTGTTGTTTGTTTGTTTGTTTTTGTTTTGAGGTAGGATATCACTCTATCCAAGTCTGGCCTCAAATGCATGTGACCCTCCTATGCCAGCCTCCGGAGAGCTGGGTTTAAAGGTATGTGCCACCACATCTCACTCTAAAGTAAAAATGTTTAATTATAGAAAATAAAGTAAAACAATACTGCTCTCTCTCTTGGTTAGAGAACCTGCATTTGATAGATGGTGGTGAATAACAGTGCAACCCAAGACCCATCAAAATGACCAGAAGAGAAAATTGACTGCCTAACACAGGATGAGTCATCTCTATCACACCTGCCACGACCCAGGAGACATTACAGGGGAAGTGACAGATTCAATATGAGTGCTGCTGTCACCACTGGCCTCACAATCCCCTCAGTGGTAGACACTGAGGAGACTCAAAACTCATCAAAACAGAAAATTAGAGGCTGTTAAGAGCTCAACACTAAAGGTGACTTAAAACATACCTTCTAGGGCTCAGGGAATATTTTGAAAGAGGAGCCAGAAAGAACGTAAAAGCCACGGGGTGGGAAGGTATATGTGGAAGCATTGTCCCTCATCCCCCACAGAGACTGACTGGTGCATCCATGACCCCACAGTAAATACCTATACCCCTGTATGGCACAGTGCAGGTCTGGCCCTAGCCAGGACGCCTGCTAGAAGGGACCAGGAAGTGGCTTCTGTGGGCATGCCATCCTGCACAGGCCTGGTCTGACAACAGCTATAGCGCCATGCCCACGAGCAACCTGCTGCAAGATGATCTGCCTAGAGACAGGCTGTCATTGGTCACAAGAAGGGAACCACCCCATACAATGATTGGCCAGCCAAACCCTTAAAAACTCCTACACTTCCCTGAATAAACGAGTCTGCAGCAGCTCGCCCTCTGCCTGATTTCACCCAACTCCCAGTGTCTGTGTCTTGACTCTGTGCCTCTCACCCCCTGTCCAGCGGAGACCCTGTATCCCCTCCTGGGCTGGCCCTAGGAGGGACCCCAACATACCCCAGTGAGGACAGCCCTCTGGGTAATGTGGGTGAGGGAGAGGGGACAGAAGAGTATAAACTGAAGAGAATATGGCCTCAGTAACTATTTTTTAAAAGAAAATACAGTAAAAAATTAGGAGTGTTTTGAGAACTGGTGATGTAAGGTCAACACAAGTGCTTACATGGTAATGAGAGAGATCTGGCTTGAGCAATGTCTAATACTGGAAGTCCCTTCACAGTAGCTGCACAGAAGCTGTATTTTGTCAGATAATCACTGCTAGTGAAAATTTGAACTAAAATGTGTCATTTCCCTGATATCCCACACAGGACCTGGGCAAGGACCTGAGCCACAGGTCATTCCAGTAGCAGAGTGGCACCCAGCAGACCATGCAATCATTACATAGTCAGATTTCAAACCATCGCCATTTTTGAACTAGGACCCTTAGAGGGAGGGCAGTCACAAGAAATACTAGAATTCTTGTTCATAACTCATATGGAGGTTGGGATGGCCAGTTAGAATAACAAAAAAGATGAACATATGCATACCTAAATTTATGCAAGCAATCAAGTAACTTGTCTTGTTTTTCCTTAGTCTATATTAATTAGGTCATTTGTATTAAATAAGCATATAAGCTATTATTACGGAATTTTTTAAGATTTAAATCAACAAGTTAGTGAGCATCCATGTACTGGAGTCTTTAAAAGCAGGTGTGTGTGTGTGTGTGTGCTGGAGTTTGGACCCAGGGCTTTGAACATGCTAGGCAAGTGGTCTCCCACAGCACTATAAACACCTTCAGTTCAACTGTCATCTTTTCAACACTTCTGGATAAAGATAATTGGGAACTGGCAACTTCATAAAATACCTTCAAGCATTTTATGAAAAATAAAATAACTAAAACAGAACAATAACCAAGGTGAAATAAATGGTAAGCTTTATTACTCATTTCAAACGTATTGAAAGCCTTTTTGTCTCTGTAGATAAATATAAATTAGTACTTATGCACAGGAAAACTTAAGCATTTCACACATACTGATTAGTAAAGGAGTCAATTTACATTATAATGGCATAAGAGGCATGGTTGCTCAGGTAAATTAGTATAATGTTTGATTTTTTTTTTTTTGCCTTGTCAGATAAATAAAATGATGTTAAGAAATCAATCAAGTAGAACAAAAAAAAAAAATCACTAAAAACTTGGAAGCTGGGACAAGACATAGAAAACCAAAAATTATCCAATCTCTCTTAAAAGGACAGAACATGTTAGAGTGGGTGAAGTTAGTTAAGACAAAAATGTCAAAAATGTATGACTCACCAAAAGCACAGATTCAGCCCACCTAATAAGAAAAAACACACACACACACGCACACTCAGGCACATGTGCACACACACATGTATACACCATTCTTCTAAACATGATGTATTAAATGTCCACAATTTTTTAAGTGTATCATTTTAAAAAAAATGGCTCAACGCCTTTAATCCCAGCAAAGGCAGAGGTAGGAGATCTTAAGTTCATAGTTAATTCAGTCAGCCTGGGCCAGAGTGAGACCATACCTCGAAAACCCCAAAAAAAAAAAAAAAAAAATGGCTCAATAGAAATGACAGATCTTAAATTCTAATTAGTGGTGAGGGCTTCAGCTTACGACTCAGACTTTCCATTCTTGCGAGGAGAGCAGTTTACTTAGCTTCTCTCCAAACCTACTTACCAGCTAAGATTACTACCAAGAATGAGGTGTCTGTAAGAGTAGTTGAGCTATTTTAGTGGTTGAGGTATTTTAGGCAGTGGAAGACATACTTTGTTTAATATTGAATTTCCTTCCAAGGACCAGCATTAGCCCAGTTTAAAAAAAAGAAAACAAACAATTCTTCGAAACTGGGGAAAGACGTGGAAGATACAAAATCTATCTGCTTTCTTAATAAGGCCAGAACACAAGAAAGTGGGTGAATTTGGTTCTTTGAGGGTTATTTTCCAGATCTTCCTGGATCATTCAGTGGTTTCACTTCTTTTGGGGATAATTTGAAAAAAAATGTATTCTAAACAAGGTGTGAGCTAAAGAATTAGGGAAGTTCAGCCAGTCTCTTCAAAATGATTTATTGTTATAAATTTCACATATCAAACGTGGACTCTCTCGTGAAGCTCACTCCACCTCACTCCCACACACCCATCTGAAAGATAAAAATATGTGAATGCTATCTTTGTCTGCTCAGGCTTTTAGCATAATAGCAATTGCTTTGAAAATCTTCCAGTGTCATTAATTTAACCTGTGACATCGTTTGCTACAGTGACTCACACTGGTGTAGTACTTCAGGGCTTACACTATTTTCTTTTTGAGTTTATACAGCCCACTGAGGTAGATACACACGATGGAGATTCACACAATGAAGAAAACTATGCCTCCCAGGCCATGTGATATTTAAAGCCAGCTGGCCAGTCAGTGGTGGGTTTGTCAGCTTTGACTACAGATTTGTCTGGCCAGCTCCTTCTCACATGACTTTTTACTGTGTTTCCAGCATATTCAGCAATTATACTTTTTTTTTTTTTTTTTTTTTTTTTGAGGTAGGGTCTCACTCTAGCTCTAGCTGACCTGGAATTCACTATGTCGTCTCAGGGTGGCCTCGAACTCATGGCAATCCTCCTACCTGCTCCTTAGTGCTGGGATTAAAGGTGTGTGCCACCACACCCAGCTAGCAATTATATTCTTGTCCAGGAGCAGAAGTTATACAGTGAAGGAGCACTCGAGGAGAGAACTTAGAGAAGTTATCCTGAGTTTAAGTCCAGCGAAGAATGGACATAAACTTTCATATTAAGCAGCACACTTGGCACAGCTAAAACTCAGGAATGTATGAATACTTTAAGCAGGGTAAACAAGTAGCCCCAAGAAATTGCCCTTACATTGTATAGTATTTCTCAAACTGTGCTGAGATAAAAAGTTTTTCCTTTATTGTTGTCATTAATGCCCAAGAAAATTTGAAAATATGCTTGCAATTCCAAGTATTTTTAGATTTTTCATGTTTTACATTGTACAAGTTCCTTAAAGCTTAAATCTGAGTTTTATTTGCTTTTATATGCAGATAATTGCTCAGTAAATATTGAGTTTGTTGTTAAGCACTTTACAGATACCTGCAAACCATGGTGAGTCCATTTTTTTCTAACTATAGCAAGTAACTGAGTCTTTAACCTACCAATCTTCAAAACTCAGTAGTGAACTCCTCTCTGCAGTGTGTGCATGAAGGCTGAAGAACACTAGTAATTAATCAGTATGAGGGCGTCCGACTAAAATGTTATGATGTTCTTTCACCTTTTTGTTTTTAATTTGGTTTTTCAAAGTAGGGTCTCACTCTAGCTCAGGCTAACCTGGAATTCACTCACTATGAGGTCTCAGGGTGGCCTTGAACTCACAGCGATCCTCCAACCTCTGCCTCCCGAGTGCTGAGATTAAAGGCTTGTCCCACCACACCCAGCTTTTTTTTTGTTTGTTTGTTTTTTTTTTTACAAAATAGCAGTTAATAAAATATGTTTGTTTTAACTTAAGCTAAAAGTGAAAAATGATTATATATATATTGACATATATGTATAACATAGGGAACATAAGTTTTATTTTAGTATATGTTTAAATTATGTACTGTATAGCATATATGCCTACATATAAGTACATACATATGCATGTGTTTGTATATATACACATTCATTTTCCAAAAGAAATGTGAAAAAGGTGTCATTTTATAAATCTGTTTATTATTATTTTCTTTTTATCTCCAAGTCCAGACACACATACAGTCATTAGATCAATGTATATAAAACCAAAGACCAAGTATCATCCCACTGAAAACAAAACTAAGGTTTTTCAGTCAAAAGTGAAGAAACTGGGGCTGGAGAGATGGTTTCATGGTTAAGGTGCTTGCCTGTAGAGCCAAAGGACCCAGGTTCAATTCCTTAGTACCCACATCAAGCCAGAAGCACAAAGTGGCACATGCATCTGGAGTTTGTTTGCAGAGACTAAAGGCCCTGGCATGCCCATTCTCTCTATCTGCCACTCTCTCTCTCAAATAAATAAATAAATAGATAATTTTAAAAGTGCAGAAATCACCCTGACTCAGAAAAAGGGGTTTTGTTATGGAGATGTCAGAAAATGTAAAAATTCAACTGTGAACTCTATCTCAGTATGAATGACTGGTGTCCTCAAATAAAGGAGACACTCAGATTCAGAGATGGACACAGTGGTAAGTGGGTGAACAACAGACATTGGAAGATAAGACCACCTGCAGTAAACCAGGGAGGGAGGCTTGGAAGACAACTTCCATTACAGTCATTAAAAGGAGCCAACTCTACCACCACCATTATTCTTAATGCCTAACTTTTAAGAGACAACATATTTATGCTGTCACTTCATTTACAGTACGTTGTTACAGGAGCTCTAGCAGACTGATACTGAAATGTATTAGGAGCAAAGTAACCTGTTTCTGACAGAAAAAGTGACCTTTTTTCTAGTCCACAGAAGAATGCATCCACCTTGATTGTTCTAGCAAGGCCAGAACTCACATCTAATTCAGTCTCACCCAAGATAACGCAATAACAATGTCCTATCCCCAACAACTAATGGTGTCCCTCCTGAAACGGGGTGGTGTGGGTTCAGGAAAGTCCTTGAAGCCTAAACCCTAGGTTTGTGTCTAATTTTAATCAAAGAATTGAATAAAATAAGACAGAATGATAATTATTAAATTATCATATTTATTTAGGGCAGTACAGAACCGAGGAAAGACACCCACGTGGCTTGACAGCCCACATGGTGGGCCTGGTAAAACCATGGAGAGGACAAAAAAGAAAGTTCAAAGAGTTCCTGCCATGTGGGAGGAGCAGGAGGGGGAAAGAGTCCATGTAGAAAGTAAGGGCTGCAGGGGAGGTTCTCCCCTCACCTTGGCCCAGCCCAGGAGAAACTCACCAGAAGCTGAAGGTTCACAAGTGGTCAGGCTGCCCAGAGACTTTTGCCTCCTCTTGCAAAGGTGTTTATAACCTTATGGTTGTGGGCCCCTACCTTCTGGCTCAGGTGAGCCAGAGGGACAGCTGATTGGTTTGGGCTAGTGATTGCCTCAGGAAGAGGCCAGCCTTGATGCCACGTTCTGGGGTCGAAGCTTGAGCAACCACAATGTGAGGTTAGATTTCAATCCTAGAAAAGAAGTCCTCCCTCCCAGGAGGATCCCAGGGTGTTTGTGGAAAAAGAGATCTAGGGAAGAGAGAAGTCAGGTTATACTTTGACCGCTAGCAAAGTGGAGACTGCAAGGACAGGCCCAAAGACATTCCTGCCTCTTACTCTCAGGGGCCCAGTCACCCTAACTGCCTAACTGCCTGAACACACTACTCCCTGACTCACTGATGATGAGGCTCATCCTAATTGGATCCCTGAGTCATGTAAACAGGCCTGAAACACATGTGCAAGCCCTCTTGATCTCTGTTAGCCTCTCTTGATCCCCTGAGCCCTCTTCTTCTGCTGTGTTAGCCTTTATGGTTTTTGGTTTTTCAAGGTAGGGTTTCACTCTAGTCCAGGCTGACCTGGAACTCACTATGTAGTCTCAAAATAATCCTCCTACTTCTGCCTCCTGAGTGCTGGGATTAAAGGCGTGTGCCACCATGCCCTGATGGGTGTGTGTGTGTGTGTGTGTGTGTGTGTGTGTGTGTGTGTGTTAGACTTCATGTGAGGAGAATTTTCTCTGTCTCCTTTGGGCACTTTTCAGCATTGTTCTGGGCACTTTGCTGTTTGCTTCTCACATGTGTGAGCCCCTTACCCAGAGGTGTCTTTCCTGGAGAGAAGCTTTCTCTGTGTGAGGAAGATTTTCTTGTCTCTGCTAAACATTCTCACCTGGGAAGGGGGAGAATTTCTTTTGGCTTGGGCCTTACTGCTTGCCTGCCTTCATTTTGTTAATAAAAAAATAAATAAATAAATAAATATATTTTATTTTATTTATTTATTAGAGAGAGAGAAAGAGACAGATAGAGAGATAATGGGCATGCCGTGGCCTCTAGCCACTGACAATGAACTCCAGATGCATGTGTCACTGAGTGCAGCTGGCTTATGTGGGTACTAGGGAATCGAACTTGGGTCCTTAAGATTTGCAGGTAAGTGCCTTAACCTCTAAGCCTTCTCTCCAGCCCTTGCTTGCCTTCTTAATCCTAACTTTCCCTAAAATAAATCTCATAATTCATAACTTACCCTCCTCTGAGTCCATGTTTTCAGTTCTCTGATAATTTGGACAAGGACCCAAAGTTCATGTTCATGGGCCTCAGGAGTCTCCTGCATCTTCATAGAGATCTAATCCCTCCCAGGATTCTAACCCTGCATCCATACACTTCCACATAATAATGGAGGAAAGAAGAAGGAGAATAATTGAACTGTATAAATATATAAAGAAATACATCACTGTATGGCACAGCATGAAAGGTCAACTAGATAGAAGCTTTATTCTTTGCATTCATTAACCTCTCCACTTAGGGATAGCCCAAGGAGATGGCTCCTTTGATATTTGCTCATTGCCTGCAGGTTTTAGATAGAGCAATGTCTTTCTAAAATATAATGCTGACATGTTGGGGAAATGGCTCAGTAGTTACAGGCACTTGCTGGGCAAGCATCAGGTCCTTAGCAGGCCGGATAATCCCCGAGTTTGATTCGCTAGCACCTAAGTGAATAGCTGGCCATGACCACACAGCCTATTACCTCAGTTCTGTGGGGAGCAGAGATGAGAGGATCTCTGGAGCTTGCTGTGCAGGCAGTCTAACCATAAAAAGCAGCTCTGGGTCCAGTGTATCATGCAGAGCAGTGCATCTGCATACACCACACACATACCTCACCATACCACACCACATAGATACCACACACCTTCCACACCATACCACACCACATCATACCACACATATTATACACATGCACATACATACATACCATGAGCACGTTTTTAAAGAAAAATGTCATGCTGACAGTCATTCTGTTTCTCTTGCTTCTAATTAGAAATGGAACCAGACTGTCAACATGCTTTATAGGAAGTCCAATCTCTAAGTTCAGGCTCATAAAAAAAAAATGCCCGCTTCTTCTCATGGTGCTTCCTCGCCCGGAGAGATGCCTGAAATAAGGAGAAATCAATAATAGATAAAAACTTCTGGATTTTTAAGATCTCCCCATTTATATTTAGAACAATTTACAGTCAGTAAACATTTATTACTGGTATCACCTGTGCTTGAAACTTTAGGATGCAATAATAATGTTTGTATCTTCAAAGAACTTGGTCAGATTGTAAAACAGATAAATATGTATCTTGAATAAAAATATATCTAGGTTATATTGAGGATAAGTTAAAAAAATGTTATAAGGGCCCATTTTATAAGCAAATGACATGAAGGTGGGCAGAAGTTGTAAATGGCTTCAAACAAAATCATTAAAACTACTCTATGAGGGTTACATTTCTGCCTGTGCACACCAAGTGTGAGTGTCTACAATGCAAAGCCCAGAGTGATTGCACCAGCAAAGATCCAAAAGCATGCTTGTGTAGATCATCCTGATAACACTGTTACTCATTACTTTAATACGTCCAGAAGAGTCTTATGGAGGTGCTGACAAGGGATTTCACAGCAAAGGGAAGGTCAAGGAGAAGTTCTGGTCAAAGCCCTCCATCCTTTTGTCCTTTCTGTGTGCAAAGATGGAGGTGTTTTCTCCTCTCAACATGCTCACGTGTTCATAAGCCTTTGGAGTGCTCTGTATAAAACTTGTATTCTCTCCTTATGTCTTTATTACCATCTCGGTATTAGTTCATATCCTAATAACTCATGCTACCCTACCTCTTCCTTGATCTAGGAACATAGGATCAAAGTGTGCTCCCCACCTTCTTCCATCTGTAGAGGCACATACCTTTTAATAGGTTTGACTTCCAGCCAAGCATACAAATCTGCTGAAGCTTATTACATAACTATGATTCAGCAGCCCTATGCACATGAGACCATTGTACGGAGTGTGTGTGTGTGTGTGTGCACACTCCTTATAGATGCTCCCTGTTACTGCAATGAAGAGCTCTGTTCCGTTCAGCTTGGCTCTGCTCAGTTCAGCTCTGCTCTGCCTTGGATTGCACTAGTGTCACCTTCTTCCAGCTGGGTTCACTCCCTCCATGAATCCCCCTAAAGCTCCCTGCTCCTGACACCAGCTTACCCTCTCTCACTCCTTCCCACAGGCCCACAAGGCTTCCTAGGGCATTGCATCCCAGCCAATACAATGTGGTCACTGCTTACATGGAACTGAGCTTGAGAAGAGATGAAATTTTCAGATACCATCAGCCCTCTGTCTGTAGCCCTGTATGCAAGAATCCAACCAACCAAAGACAATGTCAATAGTGAATATGAACAGATATTTTCTCATGTTATTCCCCAAACACTACAGTATAACAATTATTCCTATGACATTGACATTGCTTTATGTACTATGGGAAAGCTAGAGATGATTTCAAGTATGTGGAAGAAAGTACGTTAATTATATACAAATACTACACCATTATATATAAGGAATTTGAGTGACTCAATTTTAGCATGTGAGATGACAGTTGTATATCTATGAAGAGAAGAATAAGCTAGTATCTACATTATTATTTCAAAGGAAGAAAATACATAGTCTCCTAGTCCTAGATCACCATTTTATACTTTTACTGCTTCACCCATCATCTTATTGTGTTTCTACTATTACCTTATGACATCATCACTACCTACTACACTGCTTTAGAAGAGCAGCTCCCACAAATAGTTTCCTATTTATTTGTTCAAACTGTATTTTGTATTGTTCCTGGGCAACATAATAATTTTAACTACTTGTGACATTCCCTTTGTTAATGTTTGGGTAGATATGCTAATAAAAAGCATGAGAAAGGGACTTATTCTTATGAAATCATAGAGGAGACATGTGTATTACTTGCATGGTTCTGTGTGTATTTTTATTCAAATATTTTAGGCTCCATAAGCAGAAAAAATGTGCATCTCTCACATATGTGTCTAGTTACCCAAAACAGAAAAGCCTAGTCCTGTTTGTCAAAATATATTCCAAAGACCCTTCTACTCTTTCATTCATTTATTCATTGGTGTTGCTCAAAATCTTAAGTATATATTTGATGTTGATTCATTATTCCCAAGTTACTAAAAGAAATCAAGTTGTTTCAAAGACAGAGGATAACTAATTATGTAGCTATTAGTAATGTATGCAGGCTTAATTGCATAAATTCAAAATCTGTCATACAAAATCAGAGCTCAATTTTTAAGAATATTATTACTAATCACATTGATGGTTAGCAAAGGGTAAGAAGAATTGTCTCTCCTCCTGGACTTGGACTCCTGAGTTCGACTTAGTCAAAAGAGATGAAGAACTCTCCGGGGATGAAATACTTAATTTGGTAAGTACGTATGTGCGTGTGTGCTGCTGGGAGATCAGACACAGAGCCTTGCATATTTTAGGCAAGTATCCTGTTACTGAAATAAGTCCCCATCCCAAAATATTTAAAGTTTTAGTAGCATTTTCTGTTCATTTTAGAATATATAAACATTATGATGCATATACTATGCATGGTATGAAGAGAACTAAAGAATTATTCCATCTGGGGAAATTAGGAAGAGATGGAAATGTACTTATAGGCTAGGAATGTACATCTTTAGGAGGATAAGGGTAAATACTACAGAGAAGGCCTGGCCAAGGCCAAAAAGATGCTTTTTCCCCTTTCCATTATCAGCAGCCAGAGCAGCAGCCACATCACACACACCAGATGCCACCGAGTCACATATCCCAGTCTTCCCTGTCCGTAGAAAGAGTCAACCTTGTGCTTTTTGTTTTGTTTTGTTTGTATTTTTTACTGAAGAACTTTTCTACCCCATATTTCATACATGAACTTTGACCAGCAGAAGATTTATGATGTTTTATGAGTAGAAATAATGTCTCCAATCTCATGTGTGCACAGCTAGGCATGTGCGTTTATTATAGCAAATGATATTTATTCAACGGCAAGTCTGATACAGCGAGAACATCAGGGAGGTTTTCCAACTCCCCGAGCTTCACTTCCCTCCTGTCAGTCAGTTGATCTGGGTTCCAGCCCTGGCTCTTCTGCTTGCTAGCTTGATAATCTTGTACTGATTATGTAACTACTCTGAGCCTCAGTAGATAAAAGAGAAAAATAGATTCTTTGTAGCTAAAATAGAAAATAAAAGCAGTGTCTTCAAAGCATCTTCCGATGCAAAGAGCCCAACTGTACATTGTCAGAATTAAGCATGGTAGCTTGGCCCACAGCACTTAATGCAGTGGCAGGTTCAGCGTCAGCAGTACAACTCTCATTGCTCCACCCACTCCCACCACTCCCACCACACCCGCTTCACTGCCATCCTGTACCTCAGCTGCTTCCTTTCTACACTACAGCAGCTACTGTGTTTTATACCACAGCCACCAGGCTATTCGTTTGCTGCTACTTAACTACGCTACGGCTCTTGTGTTACTGCATTTCTGCTACGATCTTACAACATTACCACCACCTTATTACCCTGCTACAGTCACTATTATTGCATCTTTGCTATTATAACCATCACTACACTGCTATTGCTACAGCTTGCCTATTATAACTACACTACCATACATTATGCACTTTCATCTGTTAAGGTGCCATAACAAAATGACACAGACTAGATGATTCTTGCTTAACAGAAATTTGCTTTTTCACAGCTGTGAGGACTAGAAATCTAACATCAAAACCTCAGCAGACTTGGTTCCATCTCACCTTTGTGTTGCTGATTACCTTCTTACTGGGTCTTCACATGGCTTATTGGTCAAACCTTTGCAGAGACAAAACAAATCAGATAAATGTATCTTTACACTTTACAAGGCTCAGGATCCATTGTGGGAGAGGTGGCGGAAAGAATGTAAGAGTCAAAGAAGGGTAGGACTCCCTGCAAATGCACTCTTCCAGACACAAAATGGCCTGGATACCCATGACCTTGCAGTGCCTGACACTACCTACACAAGACCACCATAATAGGAGGAAAAGCGAGAAAAGATGATGACATCAAAATGAAAGAGAGAATGACACGGGGAGGATATGATGGAATGTGGAGTTACAAAGGGGAAAGTAAAGAGGGAGAGAATTACATGGTTTATTGCCTATAATTATGGAAGTTGTCAATAAAAATTTTTGTCAAGTATCTATAAAAGATGTTTAAGAAATTGGTACATGTGGGGTTGGGGAGCTGGCACAGCATTTAAAGTTGCTTCCTTGTAAAGCCTGATGGCCTGGGCTTACTCCCTAGTACCCACATAAAGCTAGATGCACAAAGTGGTTCATGCATCTGGAGTTTCCTTTGCAAGTGGCCCTGTGCACCCACATTCTCATTCTCTCTCTCTCTGTCTGTCTCTCTCAAATACATAGATGATAGATAGATGGAAAGATGATAGAAAGATGATAGATAGATAGATAGATAGATAGATAGATAGATAGATAGATAGATAGATAGATAAAGTATTTAAAAAATAAATTGTCTCATGTGACTATGGGGGCTTGGCAAATCCAAAACTTGTGTGGGGCCACCAGCAGGCAGGAGACTCAGGAAAGTGTAACCGTTCAAGTTCACTGTGAAGAGCAAGTTGGAGCTGCAGTCAGTTGCAGACAGGTAATTGTCATTTAAGTCAGTTATAGACTATACTTGCTCCGATGGGCAGTTGGCAGGAAATTGCTATTTGACATTACTATAGAACTAGGAAGGTGCCACTTGAACCATCCATACAATCAGGAAGAGTGTAGACGGGCGTGGTGGCGCACGCCTTTAATCCCAGCACTCGGGAGGCAGAGGTATGAGGATTGCTGTGAGTTCAAGGCCACCCTGAGACTACATAGTGAAAACCAGGTCAGCCTGGGCTAGAGTGAGACCCTACCTCAAAAAACAAAACAAAACAAAAAAAGAATCAGGAAGAGTGTGATCTTAGATGACTCCACAGTGAGTTAGCTTGAAGAATTCCATCCTGTTTGGAGGAGGCTCAGCCTTTGGTTCTAGTCAAGCTTTCAACTAGTGGTATGAGGTGTACCCACAATATGAAGGGCTTTACTCAAAATACATGAATTTAAATGCCAATCTCCAAATGAGGCACCATGGCCCAACTGAACTGGCACTGAGAATGAGCTCGCATGCATTTCCTTCTTCTGTGTATGGGCATCATTCTGTCCACATTTTGGATGGCCCACACTGACATTGTAACACCATGGCCTTTTTAAAAAAATATATTTTATTTATTTATTTATTTATTTGAGAGAAAGAAAGAGAAAGAGAGAGAGAAAGAGAGAGAGAGAGAATGGGCATGCCAGGGCCTCCAGCCACTGCAAACGAACTCCAGGGGCCTGGAGAGTCAAACCTGGGTTCTTTGGCTTTGCAGGCAAATGCCTTAACTGCTAAGCCATCTCTTCAGCCCCACAATGGCTTTTTAAGACCTCATCTCTAAATATGGTCACATTTTGAGGTACTGAATATAGTCATATTCTGAGGTTAGGGCTTCAACATGTGAACTTTGAAATGACATGCTGCAACCCATAATACTGTGATTGCTATTACATTTTACTCTCACTAATGGTTTCACCACCACTGATATTATCATTTCTATGCCTTTACTCATACTACCATAAAGTTCTGCTTGTTTCAATTTCCTGTGTTTCTGTAAAACACATCATGTACAGTGACACTTTGAAGCTCAGAATTGCTACCAAGATTAAAGGCAAGGTCAGCTAGTATCAGTTCATGGAAAACCATTTACACAGCTACTGGAGAATATTTCACATACACGAATTTTGATCAAGGGGAAAATACAAATTATAAAGAAGTTGAGCCAGGAGAATGGAAAATCCAACAGTTCACCACAAAGGGGCTTCAATCTGTCCACGGTTATCATCTGGAGAATGGTTGTGTTCAGGGAGCCCAGATTTTGCTATTACACTCAGCAGTCATTTATTTTTATTTTTATTTTTTATTAAGTATGTACATTGTATGGACACATCATGTGTTGGTATCATTTTCCCCTTCCCTGCCCCCATTCCACTGAGGGCCCTCCTCAGTGGGATTGCTGGCATTCCCCATGGGGTTGTGGGTTATGAGTTGTGAGAGCAGCAGTCAGTCATTGTCTTGGGGGGCATGCCTCTGGATTATCCCCCCAAACCTGTGGCTCTTAAATCTTTCTACCCTCCTCTTCTGAAAAATTCCCTTTGCTGCAGTGGGTGTGTTTTAAGTCTATTTTAGTGTTGAGCTCTCAGGAACGTCTAGATCTCTGCTTTGGTATGTGCGGAGCATCCTCAGTGTCTGTCTCCTTTACCCTGGCACAGGTGGTCAGGCTCACCGTGGAAGAAACACTCTTGCTCATTTCACCAGTTCCTCTGTAGTTTCACCTGGGCACTAGCTGATCTGTGAGAGTGGTTCATCTTCTACCAGGGAGTCGGCTGTCTTTTCTTGTCTTGTTGATAGACTTTGGTTATCCTCAGTTCTCGCTGCCTTCTGAAAACAAAAAACTGACTCAGGTTAAAGGGGATAAGCATTGTTAATTTAGAGCAATTTGGATGAATGTAGTCCCTCTTTTGACCAGCAGGCATTTTTGTCAGATTCCATGGGGTTGATTGCTTATCAGCCTATCGGGGACTTTTTCAACAATAATAACCTGAAGGATATTTACCTTAAATATCTTTCTTAGGCTGGAGAGATGGCACAACAGTTAAAGGTGCTTATTTACAACGCCTAATGGTCTGTGTTCAATTCCCCATATCCCATGTAAAGCCAGATGCAAGAAGTGGCCCATGTATCTGGAGTTCATTTGCAGTGACAGCAGGCCTTGGCATGCCCATATTCTCTATCTCTCAAATAAATAAATTAAAATATTTTTAAAATGTGGTTTGCAAGCATTTATTCTAACTTTACCAATTTTATCCTTAGAAAGTAATTGAATAATGCTGCGGATGAAGAAAAGAATGGTGAATCAGAATGGAAAGTTCTAAAATAGACGTATGTATTCACACTTGACAGACATAAGACACACATGGATTTTTCTCAGTCTCGTTTTATAGTCTAACTGAGTTAAATTTTACAAAGATAGTAAGTTTCAAAGATGAAGTATAAGTCATTCTAAGTTTCTGCCTTCCATTGTGCCACATTCCATGTTTTGTTACATTATCTTTTCAATAAAATATTTGCTGTGTTTAGTGGAGAGAAGACTCCCCAGATTCTGAAGAGGCCAGCGCCACTGCTGGTCTCACCGTCATTTAAAAGTACGGATCCATTTCAGCCACACCACCATCCATCAAACAAATGTGCTACAAAGTGGATGAGCTGAAGTTTGAGCCCATAACTCAGCATGCAGTTCGTGTCAATGCAATAGTCATTTGCTCAGTCTGCACTTCATGCAAACCATTATAGGACTTGTCATCCATTAAGTTGGACTGTGTGTGTACATGGGTGGATACAAGACATGATTTAAAGCAATTTCGTCATTAATGGAGATATAAATATTTTGCTGGAGATGTGGAGCATGACTAAGATGAAACTGAAACTGGTGAATTGCATGGTAGCTTCAAGACTTAATTGCCATGCATAAATCCTGCTATTACCATTCTTTAAAAAAAATAATAAAATAATAATGGATAGATGGCTTTGTAGTTAAAGCTCTTGATTGAGAAGTCTAAGGAACCAGGTTCGATGCCCTAGCACCACATAAACCAGATGCACAATGTGACACATATGTCCAGAGTTCATTTTCAGTGGCTAGAGGCCCTAGCATGCTCATTCTCTCTCTTTCTCTCCCTTTCCCTCTCTCTCTCTCTCTCTCTCTCTTCCTCTAGCTGCCTGTTTCTCTCTCTCAAATAAATAAGTAAATATTTAAAGATAATAATCTTTCTTCCCTGTATTCTTTTCTAATTTTGTCTTTTAATTATATATTTATATGTATGTATGGGCATGCATGTGCCATAGCTGCACATGTAGTGGTCAGAGGAGAATCTTGGAATGTTTCTCCTCTCCTTGCACCCTTTTCCAACAGGGTCTCTCTCACCACTACTGCTTGCTATTTGCAAGCTTCCAGCTCCTGGCTTACCTCACATTCCCACAAGGGACTTGAGATTACAGATGTGTGGTCACTTTACATCTGGCTTCATGTGGGTGCTGAGAAAGATTGAACTGGGGTCAGCAGGCTTGCAAGCAAGTCCCTTTAGCTGCTGAGCCACCTCCCCAGCCCCATATTGTCTCTATTCATAAAGACAGAAAATCTCTGGAGACACAAAGCCTGAAGCCACTAATGCCCTAATGGGCACAGAATGGAGTGATTTGAGGATAACAACACTCTTTCAGAGTGTGTCAGAGATAACACCAACACTGACCTCTCAAGAATGTTCAATTATGAACAGCTCAATACCAAGTACTTTGTGTTTTTATCAAAACCAGTGGAGCAAGCCACATTTAAAACTTCTTCATGCCATAAGATAAAAATTATTAAAGTGGAAATAGTTATGCAATTTTCTCAAGGCCACCATTCTATATCCACAAGGTCTATTCACCCCTCCCTTTCAATCTCCCAGACTGATGTGGGAGGAGGGGGTAGGCATAATGAGAGAGAAAGGTGATTCACAAAGAAGGCAGATAGTAAAAGCCCCACAGGTTGTGCAGAGGTTAGGATACAGGGGGGGGGGTGAGAGTGAGACAAGGCACAGTTGGTTGTAAATAAATATATTTTAAAACAGAAGGAAACAGGCAAAAGGATATGACAGAAGCGACCCAGTCTGGTCAGACAACTTAAAGATGCACGTAACAGATTTCCCCATGTACTAGAAGAAGAGACATGATTGGCTACTGAATTTAGCTTCTTGAATGCTACATTATTCAGAGACTGAAATTCTCTAACTTGTCAGGGTGGTAAAGAAGCCTAGTGTGTTTGGTTGAAGTGAAAGGCGATGCCTTTATTCCAGACATGTCCTAATTATGCAATTAAATTCTGATTTAACCCAGAAAACTATTTTCTTAACCTACTGATATAATTTCAAGCCAGTGGATAAGAAAATGAAACATTATAAAGATTTTAATTAGGACATGAATTTTTGTTGTTGTCTGTCTACCTATTATTTTTCCCAGAAGCAAGCTACTGAAGTATCTAGGTCAGAAATTAAAACCTCCCGGCACCAGCTGAATCATAAATGCAAGCAGTTAATGAGAGCTTCATTTCTTTACAATCTATGCAATACATTACCCATTTAATGCTGATCTTTTACAGTGCCATGCATTTTACTTATATTAAAAAGATATGCTTATGTGTATTCATGCTACATAAGTGACTTACTTTGTCATATTTATCTAATTAATTGAATCCTGTAAGAAGCACGGTGTCACAAGAAAAGCAGGCATGCAATTTGCTTAGTGTTAATATTGAACATCAAGCGTTCCTGGAGTCCCAAATTTATATCCCAAATTATTTTAACTCACAAAACACAAGCACAGCTATTTATTGCTCATTCCTCCAGGAAATCTATATCTTCACCTCGATTGTCAAGTACAAAATTAAAAGTTAAAACAGTAAATGTTAAAACAGTAAACCCAGAGGGTAATGATCAAAGTTACTATTTGTTTCTAGACCCAAAATGACACAGAAACAAACAAATTGTTAAGTAAAATAATCATGTGATCTGCAGGAGATAAATACAAGCCCAGAGCATAGTATAGGAATCGGAATCTAAATCAGAAAGCAATGGCTTTTGAAGAAATATCTGTGTGGTAAGCTGCTTATCACTGTGGCTTGTGAGATACCATTATTTAACAACCATTAACATGACAACTACCAGCTACTGCTTACTCAGCAAACAAATACCTTTCAGATGTGTGAACAACAATAACTTACAGACATGAGTATATTACAACTATAGTGATGTTCTGGAAGCCTTTTGCAGGTTCATTTAAAGAAGAATTGCACCCTTCATTTGAATGAAGCTGTATGTAATAGTAAACATCTGTTCTCCACTTCTCTGAGGGTTGTAAAGTGAAACATAGCTGTCTGCTTTTGATAAACCAGTATGAATAAATGAGACTTGCAATAGTCTCTACCTCGGTTCCTAACATCCCAAGTCCATTTCTGTCCCAAACCACATCCCAAGGAAAGGTAAAGATGGCACTATGAAGTCAGACGCGCTACCATTACGCCTCAAGGTCACAAAGATGGCACTGTGGCTTGAATGTGTACTCCCCCCAAACTGTGTTAAAGTTGAATTTCCACTGTAACTGTACCAAGAGATGGGACATTTAAGGTGGTATTGGTCTTAAGTTAATATGATTATGTCAGAAGTGAACTCGTAAGAAAAGGATGCCTGGGAGACAACAAAAGAAGATAACCTGATGGAATACAACCCATTTACAGTATACTCATACTTTAAAGTTCCCAATTAAAAAGTGATTTTAAAAGAAGGATGACTGGAGAACCCTTTTATCTCTTTGCTTTGTTTCCCTTTCTGCCATGCAGTGTCTTCCAATACACTGTGATGGACCAAGAAGGCCTTCACCAGACACTGGCACCTGACTATTGAACTGCTCAGGCTCTATAACTGTGAGCAAATAAATATCTGTTCATTATACATTACCCAGGTATGCTGTTACAGCAGTACAAGGTGAACTGGGCAGTGAAAGGAAAGACAATGAGTACAAGAATCAACTCAGGGCAGTTAAATGGCCCATACATAAATCACTTGGCCCACAGTGTGTTTACAAATAGAGTACATTTACATTCAGAATTTCAGAAGATCTAGAGTCTCTTGCATCCCTTGCTTCACACCAGCTGTAGGGGAATAACTCTCACTGGAGCTGGTGTTCTCTGGTTCACAGGAATCTTCCTCTCCCCCTGCTGCCTTTCACCTGGTCCACTTTGTTCCTATGTGTTATCTGCCTGACCCCATAGGCATGCAGACTCCTCACTCTGAGGCTAATATCTCTCATAAGAGCTCCAGGGATCACTGTCTAGAACTGGATGAATTTACAGGAGATTTTATAAATTCTAGAACTTTCTTAAAGATGCAGGTTTACACAGGAGTGGATGGCAAGACATGAAAACTTTATTTGTAGGGGAACTCTTAGAGTTCACAAAATACCTGTACTATAAAAGGCACTCCATAAATGTGTTTTTGTTTTCTTTTGCTTTGCATGTTAGGGATCAAACTCTGGCCTACCTGTATCTTGCATAAAGAAGCTGTCATTATGTCCCACTGTAAATGCTGATGCTTATAAAAGAGAGTAGAAATGACCACAATAACCCTAATATAGTTCAACTGCTTTGGACATTCTTAATTTATTCAATTCCAAATCCATGAATTTAAGATTAGCCTTCAATTAAGATAGTCCTGGAATATTAAGGGATCATAGGGGTTTTGTTTAACCATGAAGGTTAAATACCAGACCACTTGGATGGGACCAATTTGTGCACATTTAGGATAGGATAAGAAAATTTCTGGAAGTATTAATTACATAAGTCCATGTTTATACATTGCTTTCTATCTGCTAAATGATAAGTATTTACACACAGATGCATCACGGTCTTCTACGGAATTCAGGAATGAAATTGTACTGAAAACCATCTGAATTTAGGCAACAGACCATGGTCAGTAACTTTGGAAAAAGAAGCTTCTCACCTCATGGGGATGAGAAGCAAAGACAAAGAAGAGACTGGTGTTTTACATTTCCTTTCTCCAGCATGCCATCAGAGGCTTAAGATCTTCCCACCATCTACCCATGGTGCCAACCTTGAGGCCCAAGCCTTTAATCCTTGGACCTTTGAGGGACATCCTAGATCCAAACATAGCCACCTGATGCTGGGATTTCACACTGCAAGGTGAGAAACAGCAATAACAATAA
The DNA here is from genome assembly GCA_036365145.1 of Orientallactaga sibirica. Classification (NCBI taxonomy): domain Eukaryota; kingdom Metazoa; phylum Chordata; class Mammalia; order Rodentia; family Dipodidae; genus Orientallactaga; species Orientallactaga sibirica. The sequence continues at coordinate 62,828,521 of JAEOAD010000001.1, forward strand.
GGTCCAACTGAATTCTTCTGAATTTAAAATAAAAATTTGGGGCATGTGTGCAGTATTGATAGTATGTGTGGTGTAGTACGGGTATATATAGTGTATCTAATATGTATATACAGATGCACACATCTCATGTTTATGCACAAAAGACCAAAGGAGGAGAACATTGGAGGTCCTACTTATGACTCTTCTGCTTTATTTCTTTGAGACACAGCCTCTCACTGAACCTAGAAGTGACAGACTCACTGACCGTGAGCCCAGCAATGCTCCAGTCTTTGGCTAGCAAAGAACTGGGGCTACAGGTGTGCATGGTCGTGTCTGGGTGTTTTCATGGGTCCTGAAATTCAGAAGGTCTCAAGACCTCTCAGGCCCTCAGGCCTGTGTGGTAAGCACTCTGATCCATTCAGCCATTTCCCTACGCACCAAATTTATTTCACAGTATGCTTACAAGGTAGATTGCCTCAAAACAGGAAGCCTAACACACACAGTACTTCAAAAACAAAAGTATTGTAAAGAAATTCTTACAAAGTGTTTTTTTATTTTTTTAATTATTAATTTTTTATTGACAACTTCTATATTTACATACAAAAAACACATGATATTTCCCTCCCCCATTCCACTTTAGAACTCCAATCTCCAACATATCCCCTCCCTCTCTCCATTAGTCTCTCTTTTAATTTGATGTCATCATCTTTTTCTTCTATTTTTGTGGGTCTTGTGAAGGTATTGCTAGGCACTGTGTAGCAGACAGATTCAGGTTCACTGAGATGAACTTCCAGACCAGGCACAGTTATGGAGGAAGGAATATTATTTATTGAAGCTTACAGATCCAAGGGAAGTTCCATAATGGCAGAAGAAGCTGGCCTGCCTTCACAGGGCCAAGCAAGAGAGAAAAACCAACCAGGCACACAGCACACAGAGCAAAACAACAGCCAAAAACCACAGCACACTTCAGGAACTCCTATTGGGCACACTTTGTATATCTTTACAATGGAATCTCAAACCATTACCACACCTTAAGACCTGCCCCCAGTGACATTGCCTCTAGCAAGGTGATTGCAGATGCAAACTATAAACTAATAAAACACTGAATATATTGGGGGACATATATTCAAACTACTACACACTGCAAGGTCATGGATATCAAAGCCAATTTCTGTCTGGGCAGTTGCATTGTAAGAAGTCATACCCTTCCTTTGGCTCTTCCATTCTATCCGCCCCCTCTTACACAATGGTCCCTGAGCCTTGGAGGGTGTGACAGATGTGTTTCAGTACTGGGCACTCCTCCATCCCTTCTTCTCAGCACTATGTTGCCTTTTGGGTCATCCCAATGGTCATCGCCATCTGAAAAGAGAAGCTTCTCTAACCAGAAGTGAGAGTAGTGTTAATATGTGAATATGAACATTAAGTGAAAGTGTTTTTTTACAAGGAAATGATCCAAGGAGGGAGATGGATCAGCAGGTAAGAGTGATTGCTACGCAAGCATGAGGGCCTGACTCAGCCTAAGTTCAACTACTCAGCATGGATATAAACAGCTGGGCATAGACATGTACACCCATAACCCCATTCCCGTTGCAGGGGCAGAAACCAGAGAATCGCCAGGGCTGATTGACCAGCCAGTCTGACCAAAACAGCTGTAGGTTTACTGAGAGACTCTGTCTCAAGGAAACAAGCAGACAAACAGAGGAAGACACGTGATGTCCTCCTGTAGCATCCTCATGTGCTCATGCATCTATGCACGCCTCAGCAACATACTAAACATGTGCTTGCACATGAATAAAAAGGAAAGAAATGACCCAAAGAATCCATTCAATGCCAACTGTGCTTCTCCAACCCTTGAACAATATAAGAGCAAATCCTAAGGGCAAGAGGAGAATTGTGCTGGCAGGCATTAAGTCTCCACCTACCACCTACCAATCTCCCCCACCTCTTTTTCACTTCGTGTCTGCAGAGGGGAACAAAATGCAAGACATATTTCTTTTAGTTGAGAAGAACAAAGGGGTTTTGCCTCATGCCCATTAGGTGCATCTAAGTGAGAATGGATGGTCCATCTGAGGGAATCTAGAAGGTGAGAGAAGGCTTGACATAACATTTTTGTGATAAATTCAAAAGGGAAAAAATGTGTTACATTTTTACCCTCTCCAGATTTGTCTGAATGAGAGACATGGGCTATTTCCTGTTGGCCAAAGAGAACTACTTCGGAGACAGAATGGCCTTTGCTGTTCCTATATTCTGTCAAGTGAGAACACAGGGAAGAATGTCACAGGAGAACAGGGCTAGATGCTTACTCCAGGCAGCCAAGAACAGAGCAAGGAGCTGCGAGTGAACACGTGGATTTTATAGCTGTATCAGTAAAGGCAAAATGAACTATCTCCATGGGAGAAACAAGCAAGAGATGAGCCCTTGAAACTGCCACATAGGAGAGAGCCCACATTTGTTTTATGGCCCATTTATGTAGAGCCAGGATTTCTAAGGGCAGCCATGAGTTAACCATCTGCCAGATCAGGGAGCCAAAACCACCTAGCCAAGTGATAATAATCCTATCCTCTTATGTCTCTTCTCCCTTGCATTTGATCCTAGGATAGGTGAACTTGGAGAGAGTGGGAGAAAAAGACACCATCTCATTTCCTACAGTAGGCTTGAGAATGAAACAGGACCGGAGAGAATTGGTATTATATCATATTTGAAGTTCTGACCTTTCAGCGAACAGGAGAATGCTGAGACTGAATGAAGACTGTGTCTACAACTTTAAATGACACTGGGACTACTGCTGTTTAGCTCATCTTATTGAGCAGAAATAGCATAGATTCTTTCAGACCGTCACCTAGGATCAAGGGGGATTATTTCCCACTTCTGAAGAAAAAGGAAAGGGTAGGAAACTTAACCAAAGATGCATGTGACCAAAATCCACGTGCTGTGTTCTATATGTATGTACCATATAAAAATATGAAAAGCAGCTTCTAATAGCTTCTGCTGAAAGGTGCTATTTTTTAAAGAGCGAATGTAGATACAGCCTATCGACAGATAGAATAAGACAGTAGAGATGCTGAGGTTGAGAGATTAACTATAAACCTTCACAGCTTTGTCAGGAGCATTTGGCACCTTCCTAGTAATGCTAGTTCTGACACTCCCCTTGAACTCCAGGATGTGCTTCCCAGTTTGGAAACCCGAGTACCTGTTCATGAGGCTTCATGCCTCAGTGCTTATGTCTCTCATCTGTCAGTCAAGTGGAGTCCTTAGAAACACCAACTGGCCCCACTTGGCAACGAATTGGGTGTAGATGGAGTAATTATGCCATGCACCTGTGCCTCTCTGCCATTCTAATAAAATCTCTAAGGTAGTCCTCTGCTTTCTTCATTCTTCCTCTTTCTCACATAATTTTAATTTTATGTAAGAGAAATTCAAAGAATAAGCTCTGTGAATCAAGAATCACCCTGAAGACTCTACCATTTGATCATCTCGACTAAATTTCTAATGTGTGCATTAAGTCATACTACAGCAATAATGACTTAAATTGAAGTCTATCAAAGACATCAGGTTTGTGCTTATATGTTAGTCTTGGACATAGTTGAGTTTAGAAAGCAAACACTTTTTTTTTTTTAATTTGAGGGAGAGAGATAGAGAAAGAGAGAGAGAGAGAAGATGAGTGCTCCAGCGGCCTCTCAGATGCTTTGAAGGAACTCCAGACGCGTGTGTCCCCTTGTAGGCAAGAAGAATGGCATTGCGCCTTTGCATCACTTTTTGCGTCTGCCTAAACGTGGGACATAGAGATTGTAACCGGTGTTCTTAGGCTTGGCAGGAAGGCACATCTCTCCAGCCCAGCAAACACTTTTTTTTTAAACTGAAAGTTATAAAAGTGGAAGATGGGAAAGAAATGTACTCTTTTGCCCCAAAGATATTCTTCAAGACTTGCAACCACAGTCTCCTTATTCCCTCTTTCCAACTCATATCCCGAATCTTCTCTAGAACTATTTCAAGGTTGATGAGGCATCTTTCTTAGCTACTGAAGTGTTGCCTTGAAGCTATGACACCCCTCAGACAGTTACTGCTGCCCCATGCCCCAGCCGATTGTCAGCAACAGAAATGTCTATAGAGTGTCCCTGTAGTGTATGAAGATGGCTGCTAGCTAAACCCAGTCTGAGCATTTGCTGAGTGTTTGATGTCAATCCTGCCTTGTACATTTTCCTAATATCTTCTTATCCCTAAGCCAGTTATATCAAAAGACAGCAAATTGTCAAAGCCTCAAGGGGGATTTTTCTCCAGTTTGTATTTCACTTATTATACTTATAGCATGACTCAACCATTTGTTGAAGAAAATATCCTGAGAAAAACAATTTCTTTATATAATTTATTTTTATTTATATTATTCTGATTTTCCATTCATAGTGTTGGCTCCCTTATCCTCCTCCCTGTCCTCCCTCTTCCAAAGGGACCCTCATCAATGGGGAATGTGGGTCATGCATTGTGGGGGTAGTTAAGAGTTCTGGTGAGTAGGCAAAGTCTCTGTGCATAATGCCCCAACTTGTGGCTCTAACATTCCTTCCGCCCCCTCTTCCGCGAATTTCCCTGAACCACATTGGGGTCATTTTAGTTCTACTTCAGTGATAAGGTTTTGGGAGACTCTGTGTCTCTGGATATCTGGCTTAGTTGGAGTTGGATGTTCTCTGTGTTTATCTCCTTCAGCCTTTTTCTGGTGCATGATCTCCCAGAATGCTGTATTCTTGCCTGTCCCCCGCATTACTCTATGGTTTCATCTGGGGCCCTGGTGAGTTGTGATTGGCTGATCCTCCCTTAAGGTTTGTTGTCCATCTGAAAAAGATAAGCAAATTCTCCTAAAGAGAGAGAAGTTAGTACTAGATAGAAGGGATGACCATAGATATTTTGGAGCTCATTTTTTGTACTTGGTTTTGACTTATTTCCCAGTTCCAGCAATGAGTTCCATTCCACTGAGTGGATCTATTAATCAAATCAAATTTATAGCAGAAGTTTTAAAATCTGAGAAGATTGATGTTTAACATTTATCAAGTAGTATTTAATATAAATATTACTATTTATATATATTTAGTAAATACATATGTATTACATTTAGCCATAGAGGTTACCAATAAGAAGAATCTAGGATTACACAACAAGTAAACACTTTATTAATACATCTGAGTAGCTATTTATATGATATGGTTGAAAGAAATAAAAAACATGGGCCATTTCCCCAGAGATCATGCAATACATGTGAATGGATCTGAATCATTTTATTTCTGGGGCTAGTGGTCTTTTAATAAAAAAAATAAATAAAGACAGACAAAATAGAGATGTCAATTTTTCCTTTTGTTTAAGTAGCCAGTATGAATAGACTATATTCTCTATGTCAGTCAAATATCTAAACGCTTTATTATTTCATAGACTGTTCAGTTGCCCCCTGACATTTGACGCACACATTCTGCTGTCGGCCCTGTGTCCTCCCTGCATCCCAGGTAAGGACGCTGAGGCCCTCCAAGGTCAATGAGAGCAGCAGCACTGTGGGTTTGGACACAGTGATATCACCCACCAAACCATCAGCCACTGTTCTACTCCATGACTAAACCTCATCATTTGGTGAAGAGATTTGTGGTGTTCATGGGATCAACTACCTACAAAATAAAGGCCTGTTACATGCAGTGCCTTGAGTTTTATGATAAGCTACATGGACATGTTTGACACTGTATATGGATCTATAAAAACCCAGAATCTGGAAATGATGAAACTAGAAAATAAGATATAGAGGAATAAAGCAAAATTAAAGCCTGAGCCCAAAGTAGGATCCAAATGAGCAACACAAGCCAAAAACAGTAAGGAAGTAGAGCACAGTGCTCAGTTGCTTGTGAAGTTAGCTGGGAGAAAGGAGGGATTAGTGAAGTACACCTAGATAAAAAGAATAGGTAAAAACCCAAATAAGGTATGTGAATGATGATGACCAGACTGGCTCACTCAGAATTTGACCCAGAACAGATGGCACAAACCATACCCATTCATCTACAAAACAATTATGCCAGTTTGCTCTGAATTGCGTTTCTAAAACCCACATGTGCTTTCATTACGATGCATAAACTGTATATGTGCAGGTCAGTGAATTTTTGTAAATGTCAAACACACTTACATAATCCTTCCCATATCAAGAAACAGTACACCTACCAGAAACCTATGAGTCCTCCTCATAGCAACCCTTAAAGTATCAACAATCCGACTTTTAGCTACATGGGTTCCAGGGGCTGCTTTGTCTGCTTTTTGAACCTTATGTAAGTGGAATCATTTTACATCTTTGGCATGCTTATCTGCATCATTTTATGTAGGAATCAAACATTTCTTCTCACAACTATCATGATATGTTTATAGATTCTATTGCCTATGGGTATAAATGTTGTCAGTATGGAATTATAAAGTCTCATAAATGTTGCCAGTATGGAATTATAAATAAGGTCTCTCAGTAGTTTTCTGTCTGTGTTTTAGTTCATGTATGTGTAAATTTCTAATGGAAATGAGAATGCTCGCTCATACAATATATGCACGTGTGGCTTCAGTGTGTAATACAGAGTATCCCAACTCGGAAAGATAATGCACTGTCTGTGCTCCCGTCAGCGCTGTGTTGTGCGTGTTGTTGGTGAAATGAGCACCTTTTCAGATGTTTCATGTCCATTTAAATGCCCTATGTTATCAAAGACAACTTTTTAGCCTAGCTACTGAATTGTCCATCTGCTTCTTTTATTGATAGGTAGAATTTTAACAATTTTTTTCATATGACTCATTTTATTTATGAAGTATATGTTTTATATGAAAAACTCTTTTTACTCTCTTTTTGATATCTTTAAATTATAAAAGTTTGACTTGTAATTCATGGTTGGTCTTTATTGCATCCTGTTTAAGAAGTCTTTGCCTCCTTCCGGCCATGAAGATAACCTTTGTGATCCTAACACGTTGGAGGTAGAGGTAGGAGGATTGCTGAGAGTTCAAGGCCAGTCTGAGACTACATAGTGAATTCCAGGTCAGCCTGGGCTAGAGCGAGACCCTAAAACCAAAAAAAAAAAAAAAAAAAAAAAAAGGAGGAGGAGGAGGAGGAGAAAAGAAAAGAAAAGAAAAGAAAAGAAAAGAAAAGAAAAGAAAGGAAAGGAAAGGAAAGAAAGAAAAGAAAAAGAAAAAGAAAGATAACCTGTGTCCTCTTCTTTGTGCATAATGATTTTTCTTTTCATGTAACAAATATAACTTACTTGGAATTAGTTTTTATATCTTCTTTTAAACATTTTTTTTTAATATTTGATCTATTTTTTTTATTTATTTGGGAGAAAAAAAGAGGCAGAGAAAGAGAGAGAGAATGGGCGCACCAGGGCCTCCAGCCACTGCAAACGAGCTCCAGATGCATGCGCTCCTTGTGCATCTGGCTTACATGGATCCTGGAGAGTCTAACCAGGGTCCTTTGGCTTTGCAGGCAAATGCTTTAATTGCTAAGCCATCTTTCCAGCCCAGTTTTTATGTTTTGAATAAGAAAGATACCAGGATTTATACTTGAACTTAAAAGATTTTAATAGTCATTCATTTCAGAATGACAGCAGCATTGAAAACTTTTAGTAAGAAAATAGTTTTTCAGAGATTGTGGAGCTGGCTGAGTCGATACAGTGCTTGCTACACAAGTGTGAGGACCGAACTTCTGACACCCAGCACCCATGTAAATGGCAGATGGGCATGGCAGCCTGCCTAGAATCCCTGCACGCCAGAGGCTGAGACAGGGGATCCATGGGGCAAGTTGGCTAGCTAGAATAGCCAAATCAGTGAGCTGTGAGCTCAAGTGAGAGACCTTACCTCAGTAAATAAGGTGGAGAGCAATCAGTGAAGGTATCTGAAATCAATCCTTGGCCTCCACATGCACATGCAAACATCTACATGTGCGCCCACACAATACACAAATGCATGCATCCCTACCAAACACATAGATGAAAAAAAGCTGTAGAAATATTTATTCATTCACTTTAAGAGGATGGGGCGATACAAAGGTTAGCACAGAGAATGAGGACACAGGGAAAAAAAAGCAAACCAAGGGATGTAGTGAAAAAGACTGCAGCTGTTGTAACATATTAAAAGAAATCTCTCATAGTTACCAGGAACAACTGATTGCCCTTAGGCTCACAACATCCTCAGGATCAGATGACAATGTCAATGCCAAAATGACCAAGTGCTGACAGTCTTGCTACCAGGAGGCTTCCATCCTAGCACACTTATGCCACAATGAGATGGGGAAGTTCCTTGAATCTCAAGCTTAAAATTTTTGACATTATCTTCTGATGAATGAGCAATGACAATTCACTACCTGTTATTCTAGATTTCTTAGTAGACTCGCAGAAGATTATTATTTATAACATCTTGGGTTACAGATTATTCAGCCATGATCCCAGGTCAGTAATGGAATTTCTGAAAGTATGAGGGTGGCTATGGGAAATGATATAGTTCCCTAATCCAAAGAACTCTTAGAATACAAGGGGAAGGGCAGGGCAGGCTGGAAATGTGGCTTATGGTAGAATAGTTACCTAAAATGTACAAGGCCCATTCCTAGCAAGAAAGAGAGAGTGGGCTATAAGATTGCTTAGTGGTTAAGGTGCTTGCCTGCAAAGCCAAAGGACCTCGGTTCGATTCCACAGGACCCACGTAAGCCAAATGCAAAAGGTGGTGCACCTGACTATAGCTGGAAGCCCTGGTGCGCCCATTCTTTCTCTCTCTCTCCCTCTCAGCCTCTTTTCCTCCCTTAAATAAATAAATAAATAAAAATAAAAATATTAAAGAAACAGAGAGAGTGTGTGTGTGTGTGTGCTGAGAAGATGGCTTAGCAGTTAAGGTGCTTGCCTGCAAAGCCAAAGGACTCAGGTTCAATTCTGCAGGACCCATGTAAGCCAGATATACAAGTTGGTGCATGCATCTGGAAATTATTTGCAGTGGCTGGAGGCCCTGGTGCATCCATTCTCTCTCTCTCCCTCTCTCTGCTTCTTTCTCTCTCAAATAAATAAATAAAAATAAAAAAATTAAAAGAGAGAGAGAATGCCCGGATTCATTTCCATTTATATCCATCCTTAATAACTCAAAGCTCCTTCTCAGCCACTCAGCTCAGTTTGGTTTGCACAGTTCAGTTAGTAACATAATACCAAGGGGAGGGGGTGTGTACATGCATGTGTATTTATACACTAATGGATCACTGAAGTTTTCCCTCACGTAAAGATTTTGTAGCCCTATCTTTCTTACATCTTACATCATGTCTTGACATCTAATCAGCCCTACCAGAAGCAAACCCATTAACTCTTTCAGGCCTCTAGGGTACAATTCATACCATTCAGTGTCTTTCTGGAATTGCACTTTCCACCCATACCATTCATGGATGCTTTTTAGTTCAATACACTCATGATACATAAAACAGTTCCCTGAAGGCCTAAGAGTGAACCTGCATCCCTCACTCAATGTTTTGTTCAATGCAGGGGATTGACTGAGAAACTGGAAGCCTCAGAGCCCGGTATGACTCAACTGGCACAGAATTTTAGTAACACATGCAGAAACAGACAATATGGTCTTTCATATACAATGAACGGAGGACCCCAAGAAGGTTATCCCATAGTCACACAATCAGTTTGTCTCAAAGAGAGACTTTTGCCAGTCTACAAGTGTTCTGACTGAAGTTCTGCCTTTGACGTCTCCCAACTCACATTCTTGCAGGGAAGAGGCTGATGGGAGTTGTGGGGACCAAGGGGAACACAATGTCCTTAGGCCTTTGTGGGTCTACAATTCTGTCTGTTTCCCACACCCAGTGCCTCTGAAATGCAAATGGGGATCTGTTCCACTGAAAAACCTGCTTAAATGAAAGAGAATTTTTAATAATATCTTAATTTAGTTATTTATTTGAGAGAAAGAGAGAGATAGAGAATAGGTGCTGCAAAAGAACTCCAGACACATGCACCACTTCATGTATTTTGCTTGATGTGGGTATTGGGGAATCGAAGCTGGGCTGGCAAACTTTGCCAGCAGGCACCTTGAACCACTGAGTCTTCTACACACACACACACACACACACACACACACAATTTTAAACAGAATCTGTAAGAACATCACTTCCAGTTTCCTTCCTGGACAGCAGGATAGTGCCCCTGACCACACCAAAGCAACAGCCTTTCTGTATTTGGTTCCTAAGAGCATTTTTGCAACTTAGACTCTAGAAAACAAGGCAAGAACTGAAAAAAGACAAGGCCAGCTGTCTCAACAGTAAGCACTGCACAAACCTGTGTGAGGCTGCCAGGCCACCACCCAGATCCTTAGCATGCCAGGCCAGGAGTTGGATTCCTTATGAAATGAAAATCTCAAGTTTAAAGCACTGTGGTTGGAAAGAGGTCTGAGAATAAAGAACATGAGAAAATTTCCAGTGGTCACACCCCTCATGCCAAAGTTCAAAATAATAAACATTTGAGCTGGAAATGAATTAAGACATCAAATAATCCAAACCTTATCCACTGCTGAGGAAAGTCAGGTAATGAAGGGGGTGACCTAGCCCAGCCACATGACTCATTAGTGGGATAATTGGTAGGTGAAGGTATTTGAAGTCATAAGAAGCAAAAAAAAAACTTAACATGACCTCAAATAACAAAGCTCTAAGTGAATAAATCAGACTTTGAAGAAAAGGACACTTCTTTACCATTCAGGTCCCTTCAAAAGAGTTTTCATTCTTCCTGGTGTCCTAATGCAGGAAATCTGGCCAAATCTCAATGGATGCAATCTCTCAAACAATTGCAGCTGAATGGGCAGCAGTTTGGGCCCAAAGATTTCATTTCTTTCAGGTCTATATTCCTCTGCTCATATCAGCCCATTTACTTTTTCATTTCATTTTATTTTATTTTTTATTAGTTATCTATATAATGTGCATAGAGCCATGATGTTACCATCATTAGCCCTCCCCCTCGGGGATTGTGGGTCTTGCATTGTGGGGGTACCCATCAGTTCTGGGGGAGAGGCAATGTCTCTGTGTATAATGTCCCAACTTAATGGCTCTAACAATCTTTCCTCCCCCTCTTCCACAAATTTCCCTAAGCCATGTTGGGTTCAGTTTAGGTCTATTTCAGTGATGAGGTCATGGGAGTCTCTGTGTCTCTGGATCTCTGGTTTGGTAGGGATTGAGTGTTCTCTGTGTCTATCTCCTTCACCCCTCTGCTGATACCAGATTCGCTGAGAAAGCAGCAGTCTTGCTCATTTCCCCAATTATTCTGTGGGTTCAGCTGGTGCCCTGGTGAGGTGTGATGGGCTGATTCTCTCCTCTATGTCCATCTGAAAGAGAGAAGCAAATTTTCCAATGGAGAGTGAGGACAGTGCAAGGTACATGGATAGCCATTATTGTTTTAGAGTGAATTTAATGGGTGTAGACCCTCTTGTATCTCACTATTGGTGGGACCCTGATATTGGAGGGTGAACTCATTTTTGGATATAGCTCTGACTTGTTTCCCAGTTCCAGGTATGGGTTCTGTTCTACTGAGTGGATCCTTTAGCCAAATCAAGAGCAGTTGGTAACCCACCATGACTGTGTGCCACTATTGCATTTGTGTGAGCATCACGTCAGGTTGATTGCTGCTGGCAAGTTTACATCACAAGTTGCTTAGACAGATGTTGGTCATTTTCCCTCAGTTTCTCATGTAGTATGTTCTGGAACTAGACAAGCTAACTGTTTGGGGACTATCTCTTCCAGATTCCAGCCAGGTCACTACATGTTCCATCCCAATAATATATGGTGTCTTCGGCAGTAGGGTCTTACCATTAACCTTTGGTGAGTCATCAAGTACTCTGACAGAAATCTGTCTTCTTTTGGGAAACCTTGTAGGTCTCACTGATCAACAGCTCATTGTGGATGTTGACCACATGCTGGTACTATATCAGCCCATTTCTACACGATGCATCCCTACACAAGTTCTCAGGACGTGGACTTAACAGCAAGCTTCTCTCACAAACTGCTCCTAACCCAGTCCAGATAAAGCTCTTTCTCACCCTCCTAAGCCAAGCCTCACAGTCCATAGTTTTTACTACATTCCGGTCTATCAACTCAGACCAGAATGGTCCATCAAGCTGTACTTACAGCACTGCATGGAGTCTCTTAGGCCAAAATTACAATCCTTCCACATTCCTCTCACAAATCAGTTCCAAATGACCAAAGCCACAGTCAGGTGTCTAACAGTAATGATCCCACTTCTGGTACCAATTTTACTGTTATAGTCAGCTTCACATTGCTGGCAGAAAACACTCAACTAAGAGCAGCATGTAGGAGGAAAGGGTTTGTTTTGGCTTACTCTAGGGGAAGCTCCATAATGGCAGGGGAAAACAATGGCATGAGCAGAGGATGGAAATCACCTCCTGGCCAACATCAGGTGGACAATAGCAACAGGAGAGTGTGCCAAACACTGGCAAGGGGAAGCTGGCTATAATACCCATAAGCCCACCCTTAACAATACACTGCCTCCAGGAGGATCTAATTCTGAAATTACCACCAGCTAGGGGCATAGCCTTCAGAACACATATGTTAATGGAGGACACTGAATCAAACCACCATACAGAGTGAGAAATCACTCCACTAGACTACTTAGTTTGGGGGTAACTTAGGCAGTCATAGTTTTTTTTTTTTTTTTTTTTTCATCAGTACGAGTATGCTGTTTGCAAGGACTTTGTGAGAATTCAGGAAACACGTGATGGTTTCTAGAAGTTAGCTTCTATACTATAGTACTTTGTAACCAGGCAGTAAATTACAATGGTCTAGGATATTTTCTACTTTTTCAAAACTTTTATTGAAAACCTCCATACATACAGACAATATACAATGGTCATACTTCTCTTCCACAACACTCCCTTTGTCCTATCCCCTATGCCCCATCCACTGAATCCTTTTATTTTTTGTTTGTTTGTTTTTTGTTTTGTTTTTCAAGATAAGGTCTCACTCTAGCCCAGGCTGACCTGGAATTCACTATGTGGTCTCAGAGAGGCCTCAAACTCACAGTGACCCTCCTACCTTTGCCTCCCAAGTGCTAGGATTAAAGATGTGTGCCACCATGCCCAGCCCTGAATCCCTTCTTTTTTCCAAGTAGTCTCTCTTCTATTTTGGTGTCATCACTTTTCTCCTATTATGCAGTTCTTTTGCAGGCTGTTTCAGCCACTGTGAGTCTGTGAATGCCATGGCCACTCTATGTCTGGAAGACAGTATTCTAAAGCACTCTTTCCCATCCTTTGGTTCTTATATTCTTCCTTCCACCTCTTGCACAATTGTCCCTGAGCCATGGAGTGTATGCTAGAGATGTCTCATTTAGTGTTCAACACACTCCCCCATCATTTCTTCTCAGCACTTTGGTGAATTTTGAGTCACTCCAGTACACACCACCATCTGAAAAGAGAAGCTTCTCTAACCAAAAGTTACAGTAACATTAATATATGGGCATAAACATAAGTAATTAAAGGGTAGATTGGAGGGTATGATATATTCATTTAACCAAACAATAGTACTAGTTTTCTCCCTAAGGCTTATTACCTCCCTACCCGTAGGCTTTTACTTAGGTTTTCAGTTCCAGGCATGAATTCCCTCCCATAAAGTGGGCTTTGAATCCAATCAGAAAGCAGTTGGTTTCCCCAAAAGCAAACATGTCATCATTATACCAGTTGGCATATTTGGCCTGGCTGGCCAGCCATGTAGCTTGCAAGATCCACTGCTGGTTAAGACCACTGAAGACTTTTCTTCTCCAACAGGCTGCAAAGATAACAAATGTTTCTTTGTCTGCCTGCTTTAATTTTCTCGCTTTCCCCTGCCCTGCTCAGAAAAGCTATTGCAAATAGGCATGGTTAGTTAGAAATCAAATAAAGTTACAGGCCAGTTCATCTTCCACAGTGCAAGTCCTTCTTTGTCTTAAGGTTCATTTCTAATCTCTAATTTCCACAGTTAGTTTTGCTTTATTCCATTTGCTTAATGGCATTAGTGAATTGAATTTGGGCTTCCTTTTTTTTTCTATTTTATTTCACCAAGAGTTCATTTCCAAATGTAAACAGAAGGATTTGTATTCCTATGCCTTTATGATTCTTAAAATGTATTATCCCTTCTCCCCCTTCACCAGTATGATAGCAAACCTTTAGCAAATCATTTTGAACCTCAGAGAGGTGGCTCCCAGAGCTCACATAAATAATTTATACTCATCAACACTTGCTTAAATGAATGGAAATGATAATGTACAGAAAGCATTTTACTGTGCCTCCAAGTCTATTCACTGGAGGAACATCACTGGTACCCGTGGATGTGCAAAGAGCCAACCTGACGGTTGCCACTTCCAGATAGCAGTCTTATGTTTAGTTTCCTGAGTAGCGCTAAGAACTGTTTTCCTAGATGTGAGGTCTATTCTCTACCACATTCCCTTACTGCTCCACTGACAAGGGTGCAGATAGGGATCTTGGCTGGAGCTGTTCAATTTTCTGTCAGCCATCCACTGTGATGAAGTGGGAAAAACACAAAGGATGGAGGAAACGAAGCAGTTCAGGAGAAGGAATCAGACCGGTTGGTGATTCATGCATCCTCAGGAAGAAGGCTGGACGTGACCTTTTATGCACCTTTCAGCCCTGTTTTTGGTGTTTTTTTTTTTCTATTATTCAAACACAAATTTATACTCAAATATTACTTGCACCTCAGAAATAATATGTTTAAAGTTTTGGCTTTGAAGTTTTTCTCTAGCAGACTCATAGAACATGGACACAGCTAAGTTTAAGCCACTTTGTTCATGACATTCTTTGAAGTTCATATCAGGCCTAGAGTATGTTTGAGCAACATTAAAACTCGAAACCAAATATAGCTGTGAAGTTTAAGTCAGTATTTCACCTACAGTGAAATACAATACTTCTTGCTCCTGGAGGTGAGAAGAAAGGATATATCCTTGACCTTAAGCAACCTATTCTTGATCCCTTGTAAACATGAACGGCTGGCAGCTGCGTATGTGTGTGCTAAACTCTACCCCCTCATCCACATACCATGTTTGGAGGAACTTAGAGGCACTTCCTGTTTGGGGTCATGACCCAAGGCCAGACATTGCTTAGGCAGAATTAGAACAACAGTATTTGCTAGTGGAACTGGCTCCTCCTTCAACCACTTCTTCCTCCCCATACCTAGAAATTTAGAGACTGACCCTGAGAAGAGATCAGTGGGGAAACTGAAGAATCTCATTAAAGAGACAAAGCCCTCCCTGGTACCATTTATCTGTCCAAACCCATGATCCCAAATGCTTGTTTCTTGGTGCTTGGTGCAGCTTCCTTGGCACACATTCTCCTAGGGGCAAGAGGAATGGATCAAAGACAGGATTACAGGTCTTTGAAGTCATGACATCCTTTACAGATCTGAGGGCAACTTTATAGGACTGTGAGTAAGGAAAAAGGGAACCTTGTGAGCTGAACTTTCTCAAATGAATCCATCTAACAGCTTCCTAGCTATTCAGGCATAGCAAGGATATTTACATCTTGAAGGAGACATTTTCCAGCTTACCAAATGACTTGGATAATTAACTCAGGCATTTTAGTAACAAGTAATTGAAAACCAAAACATCCACCACTGAACAGAAAGCAGGTCATCTGTTTTTATCATGGTAATTTCTGGAGAATTGCCAGACATCTCCTTAGTTTTGCTTCATGAAAGCCAAGCCTTCTGGCTAACATGCACTTTACATATACACATGTTGTCTTTCACTAATAAGCAAGTGTGATCTGAGGACAACATTCACAGTGAGAAGAAACTTTGCTCCCAGAGATAACAGCAGACAACAAAGGCTGTGTTCCCAATCCATAGTCAGTTCTATGGAAAAGAATGAAAACTTACTTGAAAATCTAAATCCTCATTGTGCCCATGTTCAGTGGTTTCCATAGATTATAATCACACCTCATTGCTGGCAAACATCAAGAAATAAATAAGTAAATGAATGTTAAGACCATTGTATAACTCAAGCTATCTCCCAGGATGATAAAAGTTTGATGGATTTCTCCTTTATCATCATGAAATACCTAATGAAGCCTTCAGGACTTGTGAATGTGTTCCTGTTTCTTCCAATATAACTCTTCATGGCGCGGCGTTGGTGGTATAGTGGTGAGCATAGCTGCCTGCCAATATAACTCTTCATGTTTATGAGTCTCAAGGAACTGGGCAATTAGAGCTCTTAAACAGGTAGCTTTCCATATAGCTGCATGTTCAGTAGGCCTGAGACACCTCCAGTACCTCATCACAGTAAGTCATCTTCCTCAACCAATCACCCACACTCATCCCAGAGAGTTTTCTTCAAAGCAAGGTCCTCAAACCCAAGTATTCACAGAAACCAGGTAGGAAACATACAGGACCTTGGCAACTGGAAGGTACTGGCCCCAGTTACTTCGGCAGTTGCTCCTTAACTGCAGCCAGTTTTCACACTGAGAGTTTATAAGCCTCATATTGCCATGTTTCCTCATTTTTAAAAAGACTACAGAATTCCTGGAGGAGAGTGTTATTTGCCAACTTATAAATGTTTTCAACAAGTGAACTTTTATTAAAGACTATGGTAAGAAACAAAAGCACATCTGTGCATATCACCACCAATTTGGGACATGTGGTTTACAGTTTGATCTTGGCACACACAGACACATGAATGACACACATTGTTGCATATCCGTCATGAATTAAACCTTGTTCTCCACAGTGAGAGATCCCACAAAGTGATTTTGTCAAATTTTTATCATTCTTGGAAGTAACCTGAAATATCACTAATCTTTGTTCACTTATCAGTTTAGCTTTTAGATATTTTCCAGTCTAATGAATGTGTGTGTGTGTGTGTGTGTGTGTGTGTGTGTGTGTGTGTGTGTCTATAATGACTACTAATGGGTGTAGTGGCCCACACTTGTAATCCCAGCTTGGGAAGCTGAGGCAGGAGGGCCACCATGCGTTCAAGGCCAGTTTGGGCTACAGGTGAGTGGATTTAAAAAACAAAATCAAAAAAGTTGAGTGCTCACCTCTCTTTGGGATATCTATATCATCCCCATCTAGGCTCAGGGAACATTGGGAAGGGAGGCAGAGAAAAGGTAAGAGCAGGAGGAAGGGGTGAAATGTTCTGGAAACAGTTGCTTTTTCAGAACAGGCATAATGTGACTGTTGCCCTCTTCATAGCAGCTGTGGTTATTGCATAAGACCTGCACAAGACTGGGCCCCGTCAACATTCTCATGGTGGAGGAAAAGGCTCCTGAGGCCCCACCCCCTCCCTGAGGATCTATAGGTAGTTCATGGTTGCTAGGAAGAAATTTTCCTCAGTGGTAGAGCCACTGGTAAGTCACCCATTCTTCTGTAAATAGTCTCACACCCATGCTCCTGTAGGCAGCCCTAATTAAATTCACTGGGTCACCCAAACAACCAAAGTCCATGAAAGAAGAATAGGGAATAGTTGGGAAGAAGAAAGAGATTAGTGGAAGTGGGTGGGGAATAAGGACAATGGGGGGGAGAGAATATAATCAAAAACATTATAAACATAGAAAAAATAATAAGACCCATTATTTATAATTAACATATGCTAATAAAAACTTGAAAGAAAAGACAAACGTCGGACAAAGAGAGGCAGAATTAAAGAAAGAAATAAAAGAAAAGAAAGAAACTTCCTTTAATGGAACACAACATGGATTTTTAAAATGAGGTTTTCATTCACTTACTAAAGAATTTTATTTAAACACTAAAACACTAAAACTGAATATATGTAAGTTTTATATATACATATATGCATACATGTATGTATAAATTACATGGATTCATTCAGCAAAAAGTAAGGAATTAATGTTCTGTTGTGAAAAAATTGTTTATTCTTCATAAACATTAAACTCAGAGAGGTTGAGTCATAGAGCCATAAATAACACAAAGGGAGGTCAGTTCCCTCACCTGTGTGAGGTAAGCAGTTACTCACCAGCAGGTAAGGTAGGTGCTAGGGTGTGTACACAGTAACAACTTTCCAAATGTATATTATACCACAGAGCTTTCCTTTATAAGTTTAACTGAGAGAAAAGTGAATGATATATATCATATTAAAACTTCCAGATCACATGTTATAGTAAATCCATGAAGCCAAAGTTTTCAATAATCAACAAAGCTGCCACTGAACCTAAAGGTGAGGATGGGATATTTAAAGTAAAGAGGGACTTGTGAGACCAGACAAAGAAGTTCTATCCTGACTTGTAGTGAAATACAAAATGTCTACAAAAAAATTGTTCTTCAAGGAAAAAAGTTTATGCACTGTTCAAACACATATTCAGTATAGCTTCTGGGTACGTGATGTGCACACAGAGTGTGTCATAGTGTCATTTGCAACATGGAGCAGTCGTATCTCTTTCCTCCCTTACAAACAACACACTTCATGTTGCTGTGCAATTTGTCGAATGGTTTTTCAGTGCTCTGAGAATTGGGAGTCATTATGGGATGCACATTGGAAACAGTTACTTGTTCAGAATAAGCTGAAAGCTAAGGGCCATTATTTCCAGTCTAAATTGTTCTAATGGGATTGGGTCAATCAGTTCCTGTGTGAGATCTTTATATTAAAAATGGTTGCTTTTTTTTTTCTCTCATTGAAGATTTCTTTTGCTTAAGAGCAGAGTAATTGCATTTGCAAACTCCTGATGGCTCTGTATAGGCTAGACTTCAGCATTATATGCTACATCTCAGTGTAGGTGCTAAAATCAGGATCTATTCAGAATGAATTTGGGAAACCAATTTATTATTGTGACTGTTCTTCTATGCACACCAGTTATGGAGCAGTTACTACTAGATCTAATTAAACAATTTTGAAAGCATCTCTACCACATGGAGTTGGGCTTTGGAAGGGGAAACCCATGGACTCATATCTTCCTTCTGCTCCCTAGTTTCCAGATTTTAAAAACAACATTACTATTGGCATTAAAGAATAATTATGAGAATTAAAGAGAAAGTGTTTATAAACATGTAAACATGATAGTAAATGAAAAATAATAAATATTTGAAGGTAGTTTGTTAGAATACAAAACAAAGAAATGTCTTTCAAAGAGAAATTTATAATAGAATGGATTTTGAGTCTTAAAGGAGATCACTTCAATTCACTTGTAAAGTAATTATTGGATCCACTTACATCCTGTTAAATAAACATTAGAGGAAGTCAATGCTTTAGTCTAGGCCCTTGCACTGGGCACAATGTATGAGACTACTTTAAAGGATACAAATAAGGAGCAGATGAAGAGATACAAGGGGTGAGGTCTGGAAGGGTCCCAAGCCCAGGAGCTCTAATCCCTGTGGGGTGGAGTGTGCCACCCTCCCAGTAGATGAACTTTTTGTTTGCTTCCTGCAAGGCTCCACACACTGGGGTGTCTGGAAGTCCCACACCCTATCTTTTGCAATTTTTTTTTTTGAGATTTAATTTTATAACATGCCTAAAGCATGGACTGCCTTGTTGAAATGAGATTAGGAAAACAAGGTAAGTTTCAGTGCCAGAGAGTTGCATGAAAAAAAATATATCAAGATTCTTCAGCATTCTTTGCTCATGGACTTGAAACAAGATGCCTTCTGACATGGGGTCATATTATCTGTTATCAGACAGATCAGGAACCTGAAAATTAGACTCAGAGGCTCAGCAGTACAGCATTTGCCTAGCATACATGAGGCCCTGTCTTCATTCCCAACACTGCAAATTGTGTGTGTGTATGCATGTGTGTAGGTATGTGTGCCTATGATGTATGTGTGTATGTGTGTGTGCGTGTGTGCATGTGTGTGTGTGTAGTTTCTCTTTTTTTTTTTTTTTTTTTTTTTTTTTTTTTTTGAGGTAGGATCTCACCACTCTGGCCCAGGCTGACCTGGAATTAACTTTGTAGTCTCAGGGTGGCCTCGAACTCACAGCGATCCTCCTACCTCTGCCTCCTGAGTGCTGGGATTCAAGGCGTGCGCCACCACGCCCGGCTACATGTGTGTGTATAGTTTCTATGGCCTCTTCTAGAGAAGAGCTATTCTAATTTCCATGGCCTGCCATGGGGAGAAAAAGGAACAGGCCAAAGAACAGGAGATCGAGATGCAAATGAAGGTGGGAAGGGAAATGAGCAGCCCGATTCTGAGATTTAAAGCACCCTCATTATTCTAATTAGGAGTACTTTGGCAGAAACCACAGACAAAAAACAAATGTATATGATATATATCATATTCTAAACAATAACTAATAACTGTGCTCGCACCCATCTGACGACCACATTCCAGTTTTTGTTTCTGTGGATGTAACTATTCTATGCGTCTCCTATAAAGAGACTCCTACAGTATATGTCTTTTTGTGATTGGTTTATTTTACATAATAATCTCAAGGTTCACACATGTGACAGCATGTGTTAAATTCTCTTCCTTTTAAGCCTTCGATTCTATTGTATGTATAGAACATATTTTGTTTATCAGCTGTCAATGGACACTTGGATTGCATCCCCCTGTGGCTGTTGCTAATGATGCAGCAATGAACACAGATAGACACATGTCTCTTTGGGACCTGATTTCAGTTCTCTGGGCTGTATAGTCCAAAGCAGAACTACTAGATCATATGGGAACGATATTTAAATACTTTGAAGAATTGTACTGCTTTGCAGAGAGCTCATACATAATAGATCCCTACCAACAGTGCACAAGGGTGCCCATTTCTTCACATCCTTGCCAACACCTATTACATCATATTTTGTTTTCTTTGGTAGTAGCTATCCTAATAGGGGTGCACTGGTTTTCCGTGTTGAGTTCATTGTTTCTGAAGTACAAGAAATGAGGAACAAGGACAGTTGAAGGGCAAGCAACGTTTTATTAAAAAGGAAAGCTCTATGGTGGAGAAAGGTCCTGGAAAAATGAGTGGCCAGCCAGCATACTGGAATGAGGTCTTTATGCACTGAGAAAGAGTTTAACTAGTTCCTGCCTATATGTAAATTAGGCATCAAGCTGGGATGTGCTTTATTGGGTAAGCTGAAATGTACATAGAGATGTTGATTTGTTGGTGTGTCAGGCAGAAGAGCCCACTCAGAAGTGAGCCTTCCAATAGGATCAAACGCCCATCAAAAATTTTCTAGGAGGAAGAACCAGGAAGTAAAGAGAGCAGAGAGCTGCCTCTGATCACCATCTTGATCCATCAAGTTTAGGTATGGACTGGAGTTGCCTTCTAGTCTAGCCAGGGCAGGTAAACATTTATGTTCTTTTCTAAAAACTGTTTGTATTGATTTATTTTCAAGTAGAGAGAGAGAGTGCACACACCAGGACCTCTAACTGATGCAGATAAACTTCAGATGCATGCGCCACTTTGTGTAGCCAGCTTTACATGGGGACCAGGTAATCAAACCTGAGTCGTTAGGCTTTGCAGGCAAGCACCGTAACAGCTGAGCCATCTGTGCAGCCCAACATTTATGTTCATTTGAACCTGGATTCCTAACTAGCTACCTACAAAAGAAGGCTACTCTGCTCCCAGTCTCTATCAGAGTATTGTGATTTTGATTACATTTCCCAATAATTGGCCATGTTGGGCATCTTTTCAGTGATTGCTGGTCATTGGATCATATTCTTTATAGAAATGCTGATTCAGGTCCTTTGCTCCCCTCAGGCTATTATTGGTGGTAGTTGTGGTGGTGGTGGTATTGCTGGCTTGTAGGTGTTCTTTATATATACTGCATATTAAGCCTATGTCATATATGTGATTTACAAATGTTTTCCCATTCCAGGAGTTGCACTCTGTTGTATATTTTTCTTTTTTTTTTTTTTGCATGTGTAGGTGTATGATGTACATGCATGTGTGCATTCATGTTCAGATGTGTTTGTGCACACATGTGTGTACAAGTAAGGCATGCATTGTATGTGTGCTTTTATGTGGAGGCCAAAGATTGTCATTAGGTGTCTTCCTCAATGGTTTTCCATCTTATATATTGAGACAGGGTCTTTCACTTGAACCCAGAGCTCACCAATTCACCTAAGTGTAGCCAGCCAGCTTGCCCTAGGGGTGCTGTGCCTCCCTGTCACAAGAACTGGGTTTATATGTGGGCGATATACCTACCTGGCACTTACTTGGATTCTGGGGATCTGAACTGCAGTCTTCATGCATGTATGGTGTGGTAGATTGAATACATATACGGCAATAGATTCAGGAGTTTATTAAAGCTTATAACATAGATCTCCAGCTGCCTGGCTGGAGGAGGTGTCACTATGGGGAAGATCCTGTGGTACAACCCTAAGGTATTACTGGGGGTGGATCGGAATTCTAGCATAAGGTGTGCAGAGTGCTTGACCACTGCCTGGGGTTTCTGGAGGAGTATGCTTACTTGTTCTTGCTTGTTGTGCTAGAAGTGGTTTCTCTCTCTGCTTGGATTTATGAAAGGGGGCCAGCTTCTTCTGCTATTATGGAAGTTCCCATGGATCTATAAGCTTCAAATAAATCCCTTCTTCCCCAAAACTGTGTCTGATCTGGAGGTTCATCCCAGAAACATGAAGCTGACTATGACATATGGTAAGCACTTTATCCACTAAACCATTTACCCAGCCCCGTTATGTTTTCTAATGCAAAGAAATTTTTAATTTTTATACAGTCCAAGTATTTTTTTTCCCTTTGGTTGCTTGTTTCTGATGCCACATCAAAGAAAGCTTTGCCTAAGCTAGTGCCAGGGAGCTTCAGCTGGTTAAATTTTTAATAAACTTTATAAGGTATTAAATTATATGTCATAAACACACTCATTATAAATGTTCAGCTCACTGTTCTTCATTAATTTATACAGTTATGCAATCATTACATAATCCAGGTAAGAACTTGTTCATCATCCTAGAGTCATCTCTGTGCTGGGTTAGAGTTGGTTGTGTTACTATCCTCAGACTTGTGCCACCAGTGGTCCATTATCTTTGTCTATAGATTTGCCTACATCCAAATAAATCTTAAAGGCTACTTTAAAAATAGCTTTTGTTTTAATGTATACTTTCAAAGATTTTTTGCACCTGGCAGATTGTGTTCTGTAGACAAACACAGATATTTAGCAATTCCACACCATAATCCCTCATCATACTTTATATGCTTTTAATATTTTTACTAACTTTCCATCTTTAATATCATTTTATTTTTATATTAATCTTTGTCAAAATGAAATTTTGAGAATCAATCTTGTTAGTAAGTGGTACACTTAAAATATTGTGCTCAAATATTGTTTAGTCCCTGATGTGTCTCCTAGCCTGAATCTAATTTCCTTCTAAAATAAGGCATGACATTTCCACGATGGCACCCAGGTGAGTTAGATGCCTGTCCTAATCAACAGCCACCTGTCAGGATATGAACAGGCTTCTATGACATGTACTCTTTCCTAATTCCTCCCTACCCCAAGACTGAGCTGGTCACTGCTCTATCCCATTCATCTGTACTCAGCACACACTACTCCTGTTCTGGGTGGAATTCAGAGCCTTTGACGGAGTCTTATATATGCTGTAAGTGGATTCCTTCACAGCGTGGCACATAGAGCTTTGCATCATGCTAATTCTTCACTATTGATCTCTTCCAAAGCCAGGTAATTAAAAATGAGGTTAAGGAGGAAATAATAGGAACTTTAAAAAATAGCAAGGTATTCTATTTCATTTTGGGGGTAAACAAATCATGTCTCTGGCATTCAGGTTAAATTTAGAAAAACCTTTGTTTTAAAAAAAAATACAAGAAACACTATGGAGATGTATTTTTAATTTCCTGATGCTAAGGTGATAAGTACAAATCCTGAGGTATAGGGTTTGATAAGAAAGATCAACTTCAGACTAAGAGCTTTGTGTTGAGCTAGCCCATGACACATGTATACACGTTAATGAGTTTCACTTGGGGCTGGTACCTTTAGTAGATGAAACCACTTCATTCCAGTGTGAACACGAAGTTTTGAATCATAGCAAGGCAATAACACGGGAGGATCTTATTATAGAGCTGGTTGTTTTTGGCTGATGAGGTAGAGAGAGGGAATGAATGCAATTGTTTAGAGGCCAGTGAGTCTCCAGGGAAAGGAGACTATTCAAATCCTTCTGAGGGGTATCACCATGACTTGATGGTCCTGAGTGAGATCAGTAGGCAGGGAAGGGCCTCAAGGCATTCTCCCTACATAATTCCTGGGCATAACGGATAACCTGCCGAGGTTCTCTAGTACTATGGAGATGCTTTGATGAGCAGCTATGACTATTAATACAATGGAAAGCAATCTCATTTAGTACCAGGCATAAAGTGATATACAGCAGTCATGGCCAAGTGTCACACTGCAGGAGAGATTTCACCACCTCCATCCCCTTCACACTGGTCCTGAGACTTTACTGCCAAATCCTCACAGAGACAGGATGTGGAGGGCCTGTGAAAGGCTGCCTGCTTTCAACAGAGCCTGGTGAGTTTGGCTTCTTCAGCTGTCTCTCTGTGAGGGCCTTGGCAGCCAGCTTGGCAATGTTTCCTCTTCCAGACCCCCTTTAAAAAATAGTAATAGCTTTAAACAATAAAAATGTGATTTATATTTAGGTTATAGTTTCAAAGGAAACTGTTTTGCAAGAGCGCACGTAACAATGAAAATAAAGTCTTGTTGACACATCTTTGACGAGGAATGGCCTTCAGGTGGTAAGTCTACCTGTGCTGGAATTTTTCTTCTATATTAAAAATTATCTTATGCATGAAGTGAATAACTTGTCAAGGGGTGAATCAAAGATATTCTGCTCGAGTCTTAAGACAGAGCCACAGAAAGACAGTGGCTAAAGCCTACGGTATCTTTTACAGCAGATATGATAGGCACCCTTTCTCCAAATAAATGCAGGTATTAAGAATTGATGATATGGAATTGAATAAGGAAGACACGTTTCCTACATGGAAGTAGCCGTTATTAAAAATGAAAGCTTCCACCACTGAGGAGGACAATGCAAGAGGATTAGAAGTTTGTGGTCTGTTTGGACCATATAGAAAGACCCTGCTGGGGGTGGGGGGAGAGAAAGAGGGAGAGAGAGAGAGAATGGATTATAGGCTGCCTTGGGCAAATTTGTCAAGAGTAATTTTGATCTTTGATCCTTGGCCTCCCCATTTTATACCCTTCTCTTCATATTATTTTGTTCTCTCTGTCTTGCTCGTGTGAAAGCCTGTTCTTAGATTCTGCAAGTGAGAAAATGTGTGCAATATTTATCTTTCTGTGTCTGGTTTATTTTTCTTAACACGATACTCTCCAGGCTGCATTTACTTGACTGCAAACAGCATGATCTCATTCTTCCCTTTGGCTGAATAATGCTCCATTGTATATGTATACCACATGTTAGAGACACGTTTGCTCTATCCACTCATCCATTGATGAGCAAGCACTTAGGCTAATTCTATGTCATGGCTATTATGAACAGAACCACAGTAAGCATGGGTGTGCAGGTCTCTCTGGTAATGGCTGACTTAGATTCCTTTGGGCACATACCCAGAAATATAATAGTTGTAGTAATTAAAATTTGTATGGTGTGTTGTGTGTGGTATGTGCACATGTGTGTGCAGATTACACACACCCCATGCATATGCCTATGGAGGCAAGGAGAGGACTTTGGGTGCCTTCCTCTATCACTGCTCTGCTTCCCTCCCTGAGATGGAGTCTGTCACCAATCCTGTGGTATTTTCCAGGTAGGCTGCCTGACCAGTGAGCCCCAGAAAGCCTCTGGCCACTTGAGAGTTGAATTCTGGCATATTGTATTTTTATCCATAATGCCCTGGAGAATGTACATGATCCAAGAGGAAAGTTTGGAAAGGCTGGAGTATTGAGATGGATTTCCCATAGGTAGGACTAGAACTACTTGTATTTCAATCTAAAAAGGCAGGAGACATGCTGTGACACTCATCACAGCCAGGAGTACTTCTTACCTACTATACAAACTGTAATATATATATATATTTTTTTAAAATTTTTTAAATATTTTGTACTTGATTTCATCAATTATGTAATTTAGTCAGCATTTAATAAAGGGTAAGATGTAAATTCTATGCTTATAAGCTCAACTATCCTGGGATCCATGTCCCAAGCCAAGCTCTGAAGTCACCATTGTCAACTTGACTACATTTAGTATCACTATAGAAACACACCTATGGGTGTGCTTATGAGGAGGTTTCCAGAAAGGCATAATTAAGGAAAGTGTGAGGCACCATTCTGTCGGCTAGGGTCCTGCACAGAACAAACAGTAACAAGGCAAGCGGAGCACCAGCATTCATTTCTCTCTGCTTCCTTCTTATGGATGCAACATGACCAGCTACCTCATACTCCAACTGTCATGTTTCTCCCACCATGATGGACTAGACCCCCTAACTGTGAGCCAAACTAAACCTTTGTCTTGAAATTATTTTTGTCAGGCATTTTAGAAGAGTGGGGGGAAAAGTAATGAATATACCAGGCTTAAGTTTAAAATCTGCAACATAGGGGGCTGGAGAGATGGCTTAGCAGTTAAGCACTTGCCTGTGAAGCCTAAGGAATCCGGTTTGAGGCTCAATTCCCCAGTACCCACGTAAGCCAGATGCACATGCATCTGGAGTTCGTTTGCAGTGGCTGGAGTG
The DNA here is from genome assembly GCA_036365145.1 of Orientallactaga sibirica. Taxonomy (NCBI): domain Eukaryota; kingdom Metazoa; phylum Chordata; class Mammalia; order Rodentia; family Dipodidae; genus Orientallactaga; species Orientallactaga sibirica. The sequence goes on from JAEOAD010000001.1 coordinate 62,855,091, forward strand.
GAGGCCCTGGTGCACCAATTCTCTCTCTCTTTCTCTCTCTCTCTCTCTCTCTGCCTCTTTTGCTCTCTGTCACTCTCAAATAAATAAATAAAATAAACAAAAATTATTTTAAAAATCTGCAACACAGAGATTCTCATAGGGTTTCCTCTAAGAAGTCAAGAAAGATGGATCACTCTATCACTGTTTTGGAGCAACTATTGCTAATAATGGCTGACATATTCCCTAGATGAATGCAGATTGTTTTAAAAGCAAGAGGCTGGGGAGATGGCTCCCTGGAGATGGTGCAGGCAATACAAGCATGAGCATCTGAGTTCAGCTCCTCAGAACCCATTCAAAGTCCAGGCATGGTGGTTCACACCTGGGGAGGTAGAGAGAGGAAAGTCCCTGGGACTTGCTGGCTAGCTAATTTAGCCAAGTCAGTGAGCTCTGGGTTCAATGAGAGACCTTATTTCAAAAATAAATAAATAAGTAACTTGGAGAGAGATTGAAGAAGACACTCAACATTTATCTCTGGCCTCCACATATCGGCACACACGTGCACATGCACCAATACACATGCATGTGCCCACACACAACAGAGCACACATGCCCAGAGAAAACAAACCTCTAAGACTACTGAGATGACGTCCATAAAGGGCTGAGTGTATGCCTGGCACACTGTAAGCATAAATGTATGAGTCTGTTAGGTAGCTGAAATATAAATAGGATATGTGTGATTTTTGTAGCTACTCTTTCCTGCCTGTGATTTACTGGCTAGCATAATGAATGCCATGCACATTATACCAGATTCACACATTTACAGCTCACGCCCTCTCCATCCCTGGGCAAAAACACTGTATTAAGACACAAATTAATGATTTCTTACTTCTAAAATTGTTCCAAACCTAATACATCTTGAGAAAAGTTACTCTCCCTGTGTTTTTGCTCTAAATTTTCACAAGTTAATAATTTTCTATATGAAATCAACATGATTAAACTTTTGCTTGAAGAAAAAAAAATAACAGCTGTAGTCATGAGACCAGAACTCAGTCCACATAAGAGGCAGTTATTGTGAATTTCTCTCTAAAATATTCAAACTAAGCATATGTGGAATTCAAACTAGTTTCACTCAAAAATGAAATCCTTACAGGCCTATAGACTGTATAAACATGAGTAAACCCCTGCTATTTTATGCCTCCCTCACAAATTGTTTCCATGCATGTCTCAAGTGCCAATCTGTTTTCATGAATTCTAATTACCATTGGCACCAGCTGGCTGCTGGACTAGAGAGAAGGGGGGTGCATTTTGACATTTGTCAAACCCTGTAAAGTCTGTGAAATTTGCATCTGAGATTGGCTTCCTGAACGCAAGGAAAAGCTGATAAGAGGCCAGACTTGCTGGCCAGTCCAATAGCCAAGACTGCTTCTGAGATTTTCTACAAACAGAGAGAAGAGTCCCTGCAGTTAACAAAACCTGACAGGAAAAAGGAACTACTAGAATCAAGCACTGACTTGATGTGTAGAAAAATTCCTACTGCTTAACAAAAAAGAATCGAAGAAAACATTGGCCAACGTCGGTACTGCTGGAAACCATGGTTGCTTCCTGGTGGGGGGAAAAAAGTTGAAAGAGCATGACCTCTGAGAGGTGGAAATATGGAATACAGTAGCCCCCTTATCAGAAGAGGGTACATTGTAGGATGTCCAGAGCATCACTGAAACCATTATAGTTTTTATTATTCACATATGCCTATAACAAAGTTTAGTTTATAAATTAGGCATGTACAATATACAACAATCACTCACAAAATAGAAGTGTTATCACACTTTGTTACACTAAAATTTGTGTGGATGTGCTCTTCATCTCAAAATATCCTATACTATGCTCATTTACCCTCATCCTGGGATGATCATATATGGCGTGTGCTTTTGTAGCATGGTGAAGAGGGGACAGTAAACACTGTGCCGTGGTGTTGAGCTACTACAGAATGGCTACTCAGACATAAGCACTGTGATATTGTGACAGTTAATCCGATGCCCAAAGCAGCCAGTAAGGAAGAACCAGATCGGTAACCTGGAGATTCTGACAGACTAGATTAATGTGCTGTACAACCTAGGCTGGGCAGAGTGGGACAGCAGGAAATTTTATCGTGCGACTATTGTGCGACTCAAATGGCCATGTAATCAAACCTTAGAAAATGTTTGGTTTTAAGAATGATTTAGTGTTTTCAGACTGCAGTTAAGCATGAGCAGAGAACTGTTGCTTGTATACACTTTTTCTAGAAAATAAATACAGTAGATATTTCAATTATTACTACTTACTATGATACACAAGTATTTGTATATTGACAAATATCAAATAAATTTCAGTGATTTGAGCAGGGTTTGTTCCTAATGGAAGTGATTATTGTCTTCACTAAAACGGAACAAGTAAATATAATTGAAACCAGTCTCCAAACTTACCCAGCATCTGCTAGGTATACCCAATACCCAACATAAGATTCATACAATAATTCTCCCAGAGCAAAAGCAAACAGAAAGCATGCAGGGGTCAGTTGGATAGCCATCTATAGAAGGCACTGCACAGGCACATTTAATCAGTCATCGCCCTGGTACTGAAATGCCCAAAACTGATGCTAGACAACACCAAAATGGAAAATGCAAAGCAAGTGCATGCCAATATTAAACCAAAAGAAATGTACTTTACACATGTATTTAACACATACTAGCTTTAGAAATTCATGAGTCACTCCCAAAGATGCATTTATCATGCACTGATCATGTCAGAACCCTTTCTATCTCCTTCTCCCCTTCTCTGTATCCAGTTTCTTTCCCCTTTCCCAATACCCTCTCTTCTACAGAAATAATTGTTTATGCAGAGGTGACATGAAAGGATTACTGCAATTTGTTTTACCCTATGCAAGCCTTCAGCAGGTAGAGAGAACTTTACTCAGGAAAATTCAGAGGCTCACATCTGTAATTCCAGCACTTGGGAGGATGAGGCAGGAGGATATCCATGAGTTTGAGGCTAGCCTGCACTACAAAAACTAGCAGCAAAAAATCAGGAAACAATAAACCTAAGATACCCTTGCCCAAAAGTGGAATATACACATCATTATCTAAGCTAGTGGTCTCTACATTTTGACTTATGTACCTGTGAGTAAAACAAAATGTAAGCACATACTATACATATTACATATATAAATACATATATATTAGCATGTACTATATATAGCATATGTGCATATATATATTTATATAGAAAGGTAACATACATGCATGTACTATTATAAGTTATAGTACATGTATGTACTACTAATATGTTATACATAATAAAATATATAAAATAGAAAATTTAAATGGTAATATAAAAATAGCAAATAGAAGAAGGGATTCAGTGGAGAGGGGATTTGGGAGGGGAGAAAGGGAGTGGTAGGAGGGGAGTATGATCAAGGTATATTGTCTACATTATGGAAGTTATCAATAAGAAGTTAAAAATAGAAAATTGTTTAATTTTTGTTTTCTCTTAATTTACAAAGACATCACCTATTCTCATTTTAAAAGATCATTAAAATTCAACATTATATCAGATTTCTAACACATCCATCAAATCTCAGGGAACTTTGCAGAAGAAGGGGAAGAAAGATTGTAAGAGCCACAGGGTGGGTAGGAGTACCTAAAGGCATGGTTTCCCACCCTCACCCCCCATATAGACTGTCTGAGGCATGAAGGACCCCACAGTGAATACCAATAACCCCACTAAGGAGGGTCCTCAGTAGAATGGGAGTAGGGGAGAGAGGATATAGGACTATAACCTTTTTAAAAAATAAAAGTTAATTGAAAAAATATATTCAATAAATCTTTGACTATTGGTGTTTACAATAATAAAAAGGAGGAGATCACTAACACTATTAAAGCTATGTAAACAATGTGGATTTACCTATTTAAATATATTTAAGAATCTTTATGATTCATTCTGACATGTTCATTACTTCTGATCTTAATTTTAATGGCTGTCATAGCTTAAAAGTGAATTCCTGATGATACAGGAATGTGGGGAAAATAAAAGAATCTCATTACTTGCCTAAAAATCATGGTTCTCACTTTCTAATCCCTCCAGTTATATAAAAGTTTTATTTTTAATTCAACACAGTATTCAACTAGAGTGAGATGTACAATAACAGAATAAGCAATATATATATATATATAATTTCAGTATTTTCTAGCTTCTTTGGCAGCTAGACAACTGGTTATATAGGATTACAAGAAATGCTACCTACACCACTTTGTTCATTATAAAGCTGTGCATGAGTTATTATCCTTCACATCAGATATTTTTGCAGGATTGTTTTTAGTTCATTTTGTGAAGTAGATAATGAAATTCTTAAATCCTTCTAACTAAGTACATGTGAACTTCCATAGGTGTCAACAAATCAAAAGCATGCAAGCAAACAAGAATGCTAACACCAGTCCCTTGGGACTGAGTAACTTCTACTCTTCTTTAAGATTCTTCAAATAATCTGTCTGATAGTACATTTGTGCATGGCCTAGTGCTAACTTATACATTAAATATTAGTAAGGCTTGACTTCTTCTCTCCACATACCAATATAACATAAGTTGCAATATCTTTTTCACACCTCAGTGAGTAGACCCCAGTGAGCATGTCCTCCACTGTGAAAGGAATTTCTCCTCATAAAAACCTGTCTCGTGGCTGGAGAGATAGCTTAGCGGTTAAGGCGCCTGCCTGCTAAGCCTAAGAACCCGGTTCCAATCTCCAGGTCCCACATTTAGCCAGATGTAAAGTGATGCAAGGGCGTAATGCTGCACTTGCCCACAAGGGGGCGCACACATCTGGATTTCGTTCACAGCAGCTGAGAGACTGCTGGTGCGCCCATTCTCTATCTGTCTCCCTCTCCCTCTCTGTCTCTCTCTATGTCTCTCTCCAAAAATAAATAAAAATAAAAAAATAAATTAAAAAAGAAAACCTGTCTCTCCAGGCATGGTGGGACACGCCTTTAATCCCAGCACTCAGGAGGCAGAGGTAGGAGGATTGCCATGAGTTCAAGGCCAGCCTGAAACTACATAGTGAGTAAATAAAAACAACGCAGTCTCCTCTCTCCCTGCTGAGTGTGACAATATGTTTTATGGCCTTTATGGTAATTATGTAGGTGAACTTACAGGCTAACAAATGCTTAATGTGTCTCCTCACCTAGACAAATTTTCCTGTATGATTTCACCAAAATTATATATATAGGTCTGCAAATGTTTACTTCTCTAACTTTTAAATCATCCTATTTCTTTTATTAAGAAACAAGAGGGCTGGAGAAATGACAGAGTGGTTAAAGCACTTGCCTACAAAGCCAAAGGACCCAGGTTCAATTTGCCAGGACCCATGTAAGCCAGATGTACAAGGTGACACATGTGCCTGGAGTCCTTTTGTATCCTGGCACATCATTCTCTCTCTCTCTCTCTCTCCATATATATATCTTTCTTCCTCTCTCTCATACTAAAATTAAGAACCAGGAAAATTAGCCAAGCATGGTGGTGCCCTCCTTTAATCCCAGCATTCAAGAGGCTAAAATAAGAGCACTGTCATGAGTTGGAGGCCAGCCTGGGCTACAGAGTGATTCCAGATCAGCCTGGCCTAGAATGAGATCCTGTCTCAAAGAGAGAGAGAGAATGAGGGAGGGTGCAAAGGAAGGAAGGAAGGAAGGAAAGGAGAAGGGGAAAGGAAGGAAGAAAAGTAGAAAAATTAAGGAAAGAAAATCGTGTTCACACATATTTAGACATCTGCCTTTACTCTTTCAGAAACCCATTTTATTTTTTTGTCCCTACATGCACTGACCAAATAAATTGATCTCTTTTTTCTTAGAAAAATTATTTTGACATAGAGCCAAAAGAACACTTTATGGATATAATCTTGCCTATGAAAGAACAAAGGTCTTCTTGAGCCTTATCTGTGGGGTGGAAACTTTAGGTGGACCTTATTTGTTCTGTGTGTGATAACATGTGTGTCAAATGCTGCAGCCGAAGTAAGAGCAAAATATTGCTTACGGGGAAGATAGTTAATTTCTGCCATAACAAGTAAAACTCAGTTAATGATAACCATGGTGCATACTGACAGTGTGTAATTCACTCTCTGCTATAGTATAAGACAGGTTCTGCCTGATACCTCTCCAGTGTACTCAACTTAAGGCCCAGGAGTTTTATCTTGGAAGCTAATTAAAATACTGATTGCCTGGAGGTCTCCTAAGGTATGACCCAGGAGACTATCATTCCCTTCCTGTGATTTGGAAGAAGCCAGTCCAAAGGTCACATGTATGCTGAATCACTTCCAGTAAGTTTGCTATGTTCAAAATCCTGCCTGTGGGCTGGAGAGATGGGTTAGTGGTTAAGCGCCTGCCTGCTGAGCCTAAGAACTCACGTTCAATCTCCTGGTCCCATGTTTAACCAGACGCAAAGTGACGCAAGGGCACAATGCACAAGGGGGTGCATGTTTCTGGAGTTCATTCACAGTAGCTGAGAGGCTGCTGGCGTGCTCTCTCTCTCTCTCTCTCTCTCTCTCTCTGTCTCTCTCAAATAAAAAAAGATCCTGCCTGCAAAGTTGTGGTGAAAACTAGTGAAGACATATCAGATGCTTGTAAATCAGAACTACACAGGTCATAGTATACTCAGTAGATCACCCTAAATAATTTTATAATTATTACTTATACATAAAGAGAGCTAATATCCCACTCTACAAAAATCTGAAGCATTTAAACCACAACTAGTTAAAAAGGAAAAGAGTAACAATGAATAGCTAACACAAAAAATGAATTCACCTAGAAGAGTATCAGAACTTGTTAAGTTAGAAGATAATGGTGAGATAATCATTAAACCAAACTAGAGGCAAGTAATGGAAGTGGAAGGAGGTTTTAATAGGAAATAGCGCATGAGTCACAAAATTAGAACAAAGACACTTTTATCATCTGGATCATCTGGGTCTGATTTTCTTTGCCTGAGTAAGACTGAATCTAAGGAGAAGAGAGATAAAGAGACACAGAGACAGAGATAGAGATAATCATAGACAGAGAATGGTTTAGGGAAAAGAAATTTTCGGACTGTAGCTGAAGTGAGAGAGCTGTGGTATTCTAAACAGTTCTTTGTCCCTCAGTGAATCCTCAGAGATACTTGGATGTGGCGCTTGCTCAGCCAGTGGCAGAGTGCTTTAGGTGGTTTTCAGCCCAGCTTCATCCTCTTTCTTCCACTGAGACAGATGAGGAGCATAAACTCAAATAATGCTGGGTTGTGGGCAGTGACCCAGGTAGGCTTGAGTAGGACAGCAAAGACCTTAAGAAGATGAGGTGACTGGGCAAGAAGCTGTGGAGGACAGACTTTTTTGTTTTTTGGTTTTTCGAGGTAGGGTCTCACTCTAGCCCAGGCTGACCTGGAATTCACTATGTAATCTCAGGATGGCCTCAAACTCACAGCAATCTTCCTACCTCTGCCTCCCACCTCCTGAGTACTGGGATTAAAGGCATGCGCCACCACGCCCGGCTAACAGAGACTTTTTTTATATTATTATTATTTTTATTTTTATTTACAACTTCTTTAATTGTAGACAATATCCCATGGTACTTCCCTCCTTCACCCACTTTCCCCTTTGAAACTTCACTCTCCATCATATCCCCTCCCCCTCTCAATCTGTCTCTCTTTTCAGTTTGATGTCATGATCTTTTCCTCCTATTATGATGGTCTTATGTGGGTAGTGTCAAGCACTGTGAGGTCATGGATATCCAGGCCATTTTGTGTCTGGAGGAGCACGTTGTAAGGAGTCCTACTCTTCCTTTGGCTCTTACATTCTTTCCGCCCCCTCTTCCGCAATGGACCCTGAGCCTTGGAAGGTGGGTTTGAGACGTTTCAGTGCTGAGCACTCCTCTGACAGACACTTCTTAACAGAGAGCATAACATGTCATAGGATAAGAGGATCAGGGTTTGTTTGCTTGTTGTTTGTTTATTTATTTGTTTGCTGTTTCATTATTTTTTAAATTTTTGTTTATTTTTATTTAGTTAGTAGCAACAGAGAAAGAGGCAGAGAGAAAGAGAGAGAGAACGGGCCCACCATCTCTCCAGCCCTGTTTCATTATTTTAAGGAGGTGAGTGTGGTAAATGGGGGCTCAGAGACTTGCAGGACAGTTGTAAGGACTTTGGAGCAGGCCTTATGCAGTTTTTTTTTTTTTTTTTTTTTTTTTTTTTTTTTTTTTTTTTTTTTGGTTTTGCGAGGTAGGGTCTCACTCTGGTCCAGGCTGACCTGGAATTAACTATGTAGTCTCAGGGTGGCCTCGAACTCTCGGCGATCCTCCTACCTCTGCCTCCCGAGTGCTGCCTTATGCAGTTTTGAACACAGCAGCAGTAGCAGCAGCAGTAGCACATCTGGTTTAGGCTTTCCAAGGCTCATTCTCAGTGTTTTAGAGGAAGCTGCAGAAGGCTAAGGGTAGATCAGGCATGAAATCGTGGAGGAGCATAACTCACCTCCCCCGTACAATGCTCTGCTCAGCTAACACGGCTGCGCTTGGCAGGGCTTGATCGCTGAACCCTAACACAAGGTCCTGCTTGCTGCTTAGGTTTGACCGCCTGGCCACCATATAATCTAAAGACAGGAGCATTTTGTTTCTCTTGTTCTCTCCAATTTGCCTTAGCTATCCCTAAGTTCAATCTTTTTCATCCAACAATTTCCAGAGCCTATTATTACATTAAAAGTTAATTGGAGGGCTGGAGAGATGGCTTAGCAGTTAAGGCATTTGCCTGAAAAGCCAAAGGACTTCAGTTTGATTCCCCAGTACCCATGTAAAGCCAGATACACAAGGTAGTGCAAGTGTCTGGAATTCGTTTGCAGGGGCTAGAGGCCCTGGTCCACCCATTCTCTCTATTTATCTGCCTCTTTTTATCCCTCTCTCTCAAAAAAATGAATAAAATATTTTCTTAAAGGAGTTAATTGGAAATTTTGAATTACTTGAAACACACTTTAAGAGAAGAATAAAAAATTCATATCTGGACTGGGGAGATGGCTCAAGGGTTAAAGGAGCTTGTTTGCAAAGCCAGGTTTGATTCTCCAGTACCCACCTAAAGTCAGATGCACAACATGGTGCATGTGTCTGGAGTTTTTTTTACAGTAGCAAGAGGCTTTGACACAGTCTCTCTCTCTCTCTCTCTCTCTCTCTCTCTCTTTCCTTGCAAATAAATAAAAATATGTATTTTTAAGGACATCATATCTGTAATTTCTACTATTTGCAGGTACTATGCTTTGCATATATGAGAAGTTAATCCTCTTCCCCAGGCAGCTGGTATTAGTCTGATTGTAATATTTCCGTGCTGAAAGCTGTGCCTTGAAGACAAAAAAGTATAAGTAAGAACAGGAGGCAAGATTCAAATCCAGAAAAATAATGTGCCTACTCTTTATCATATAATTAATTTTAAATGACTGTTTATACCTTAAATGCCTGGTGAAAACAAATAAATTTTCCAAGCTTTTATTCACACTGTAAGCACAGTTAATATTTACAAAATAAACAACCCAGGCCTGACCTCAATCTGACACATTAGAGCAAAATCCCTATAAGCAGGAACAATCAGGACTGGTAGTTAGTTGGTTAACCAAGAAGAGTGAAGGTAAGGAAAGATAAGAAATGATAAACTTACATTAAATATTTACTTTTATATCAATCATCTCGTTGTTCATTCATTCATTAATTTTGCTTGCAGAACATTTTCTTACAGTCTGATAGAAGTTCTGCTATTTTCTTTCATTAAAAAAAAAAAAAACACCACTGAGGCTGAGGAGATGGCTCAGTAGTTAAAGGCACTTGCTTGCAAAGCCTGCTGGCCCAGTTCCATTTCTGAGCACCCAGGAAAAATCAGACACACAAAGCAGGGCTTACATTTGAAGTTCATTTGTTGAGGCAAGAGACCTGGCACACCTATATTCATTCACTCTCTCCATCCCTCCCTTCCCCCTTCCCTCTCTCAAATAAATAATACTAATATTTTTTAAAATAAATTTTAAAAATCACTATTGACCTCTAGTTTCAGGTTCTTTAAAATAAATTAACAAATTAAGGCTCAGCTGTGAAAAAGTGTGACAGTAAACTTCTCTAATATTTCCTAATTTTCTATGTCTTAACTATGGCTTGTTATAAACTATTCTACCTTCATAGATCCTATCCAAATGTTACAGGAATGATTATTTCTCCTTTCATAATCATATTGTCTTGGCCTTAATATTATTTAATATATTATGCATTTTTTGTCATTTATTTGTGTGTGTGCATGTGCTTGAGTGTGTAAGTGTAAGCACATGCATGCCACAGTGCACAGGTGGAGGTCAGAGGACAACTTTTGGGTTAGTCCTCACTTGTCCACCTCATTTGAGGCAGGGTTTGTCACTCTGGATTCTCAGTCTGTCTACTGTTCTTTACTAACCTCTCTGAGAGCTGTGTCTACCTCCCTTGTTCTCAATCAGCCTTAGGCAGCTGGGATTACAGCAGCCCACCATAGTTTCTGGCTTTTTGACATGGGGTCTGGGGATCAAATAAAGGAACACCAGCTTGAGTGTCAAGTGCTTTATCCATGGAGCCATCTCCCTAGCCCACAGTATCAATTTCTAACAGTAAATATAACTGTCATGAACAGATTTGGGGACAAACTCATCTCTTGATATTTATGTCTGGCCACAATTTGAGCGTGTCCCCTGAAGGTACATGCGTCGGAGATCTCGTTCACAATGTGGCAATGCTTAGGAAATGATGAGACTTAGGTGATTTGGGGCCATGTCCTTGAAAGGAATGTATACTAGTTGCATGGAGAAAGTTGTTCCCACAAGAGGATTATCACAAAAGAACATGTCTGAGTCCTCAATCAATAGGGCTTCTCATCTTGTCATGTGACTGGTCCCTGTTGCCTATGCTCCTGCCTCTGTGTGTTACCCACCAGGAGATCTTTATCATAGCCAAGACCATGTTCCCTAAACCATGAGCTAAATGAATCTCCTTTCATTACAAGGTGACTAGTTTCCAGTATCTCATTACAGTAATGGAAAACAGACCGACACTTGGTAGATATGAAACTGATGGAAACAGAAATGCATGGACATGCTGGAATGAATCTCTGACTGCCATTAATAAGTGGCAAGAATCATCTACCATCACTTTCAGAGGAATGGAGTGCACCTGGGTTACCAGAGTGGATAGGCTAAGTGGACGTTGATTAACTTAGCGTCTATGGTAGAATATATATATATATATATAATGTCAAGTAATGAAGCCTTACTTGGAATTGAAGATCATAGTAATTATACAAACAACAAAGCAAAGAGGAAAACATGACAAGAGGAGGAGAAGGGAGGGAGGAGAGCACAGCTGAGCAAAGCATAGGAGAAGAGAGGAGGAGAAGAAAGAAGGGGAAAGAAGGGGAAGAGAGGGGAGGAGAGGGAAGGGGAAGGAAAGGCAGAGGAGACAAGAAAAATGAAAATACCTTAATCTAGTCTTTCAATGGGTAATAAAACCCAGAGCTTGGGCACTGGAATATCTTCCCAAGATTACTTCATTAGTAAAAGAAGAACAGATGTGATTCTTTCCATTGCTTTAGCATTGAATGAAGTAACTGAAATTACCTACATTTCGCTAGTCCTTCCTTTTGTAAATGCTACACACACACACATACACACACAAAGATTTTTCTCAACTGAGACTGCCATTTTTCTCACCTAAAACACTATAGATTTTGTTTTACTTTGAGGTTTTCAAGTGGAGAGTTAGTTTTTAAAGTGTGTGTGTGTGTGTGTGTGTGTGTGTGTGTGTGTGTGTGTGTTACTTAAAGTTGGTTTTTCAGTGTCCTAGAAACTGAGGACCAACTTTTTCCTCTTTACATGACCCATTCACAAAGACTCAGGTTTGGTCATTACTCAAAGACTATTAAAAAAAAAAAAAAAAACAGGGGAAAAATGTAAGTGAAATACTAGAAAGACTGAAAAAATAAATAAGAAACCAATCTTGCAGCTGACTTTTCCAGATACTTTGCCAAGATGCCCAAGGTTACTGATAATTACACAGTTCTTGAGTAATGCCATCAAAAATATTTACTATAGAAACAGATCAGAAACTATAATGTTTACTTTACAAAAAGCATAGGGCTTTGTATGATGTGTTCTCATGTATATTTATAAAAGTGGTCATAATATCACAAGAGTCTCAAAATTGAACTGGAGAATTAGAACCAGATCCTATACACTGTTATTTTTTATGCTAGGAAAATATCTATAAAAATTGAGTTGGTTCCAATAAATATATATGCATATTAATTCTATCCTCAATTTGGATTTCTGCCTTCTGGAAATACTGAGATCCTTTTAAGTGTTATGTCTCCTGACAGCTTCCCTGGATGAGGAGGAGGGGTGTGAGTTCTGGAAGTCCCCGGTAGGGAGGCTTATACTCCCTCCTGTTCAACACCCTTCCCTTCCCAGGGACGGTTAGCCTGAACTATCTTGAGAGTCAGTTGGCTGATTGTGCTGAGTGACCTATTACACATTTACTCCAAACCTTCATGATATAGTGTTCTACTGGCTCCTAGTGAGCCTCTCTGGTGTTCTGTTTCCTCAGTCATTTTCCCTATAATTTACTATCAAATTTAGTGTTGAGAGTCTCCAGAGTTCCGGACTTGACTCATTCTCCTTCCTAGCTCCCTATCCCCTAACCAGCTTCACTCCTCCCACCCCACAGAGTCATGATGATCACATGATGGAGACTCCTGTATCTATCCACTGTAGGTCTCTAACCAATAAATAGAGCCATAGCAAATTCCCACAGGACAGTTGTATCCAGTGACATTGGGCACTTCAAGTTCACCCTATCAAAAGCTGAACATCTGATCTGTCTCCTCAAATCTCTATGCCTCATGTGTTCCTTCTTTCACCTAGAACCAATTACTGACTCCAGAAACTCCTGAAACAAAAATACCCTCTAATAGATTTTTTACTATTCAATTTGTATTTATATTATCTATACAATTACAGAATCTTAAGCCAAAGCCAGTCTTATTTAACTTAATAAGTTATTATATTTCACATAGACTACCAATGAATTAATTCAGTAATAGCTCTTCCCTGTCACTATACCACACCTAACATTACCCTTGACTCTATCACAACTTGTCTTTTCACATAACTAAGACTCTTTGCAGACTGTGCTGATGCATTAAAATTCCTAATTTCAGGGCGTCCCATCAACATGCATCTATACAAAGCAGCCAAAGCCCAGGCAGATGGTCATGCTTTAAGAATATATGTTATAAATCCTAGCACTCAAAAGGCTGAGGCAGGGAGATTGCTGTAATTTCAAGGTCAGCCTGTGTGGTGGTTTGATTCAAGTGTCTCCCGTAAACTCAGGTTCCTAAATGTAGGTTCCCAGCTGATGGAGATTTGGGAATTAACACCTCCTGGAGGCAATGTATTGTTGTGGGTGGGCTTATGAGTTTTATAGCCAGTTTACCCATACCAGTGTTTGGTACACTCTCCTATTGCTATGGTCCACCTTATGTTGGCCAGGGGGTGATGTCCATCCTCTGCTCATGCCATCGTTTTTCCCCTGCCATCATGGAGCTTCCCCCTCGAGTCTGTAAGTCAAGATAAACCATTTTATCCCAAAAGCTGATCTTGGTCGTGTGATTTCTGTGAGCAATGCAAAGCTTACTGCAATGGTAAAGTGATACCAGGAGTGGGGTTGCTGCTAGACAATTGACTATGTGGCTTTGGCCTTTGGGAGCTGATTTTCAAGAGGAATGTGGAAGGATTTGAAACCTTGGCCTAAGAGACACTTTGCAGTGCTGTAAGTACAGCTTGATGGACTGTTCAGATGGTCAGAGTTGAAAGACCTAAATGCAGTAAGAACTATGGAGTATGAGGTTTGGCTTGTGTGAGGGAGAGCTTTGCCTGGACTGGGCTAGAAACAGTTTGTGTGAGAGGCTTGCTATTATGGTCATGTCCTGAGAAGTTGTGCACAGTTGCTTTGCATAGAAATGGACTGCTATGTGCAGAGGATATGACACAGAAAAATAAAATAAAATCTTTGGGCCTAAACTGCTGCCTTTCACCTTCAATTGTTTGAGAGATTACAACCATTGAGATTGGGCCAGCTGACTTGCACTGGGGCAACAGGAAGAATGTAGACTCTTTTGAAGGAACCTGAGTGCTCAAAGAGTGTCCTGTTCTTCAAAGTTTGCTTTGTTTCCCCCTGGATTAACAAATTGGCACTGTACCTGGTATTATGGAGTATAAGAAATGAGGACCTGGGTGTGGTGGCACATGCCTTTAATTCCATCACTTAGGAGGTAGAGGTAGGAGAATTACCATGAGTTTGAGGACACCCTGAAACTACAAAGTGAACTCCAGGTGAGCCTGAGCTAGAGTGAGACCCTACCTTGAAAAATCAAAAAATAAAATAAATTAAAAAAAAAGAAAAAGAAAAAAAAATGCAGGAAAGAGAGGGTCATTGAATTTGCAACATGGTCTTGTGTTTTGGAAAAGGCCATGGGCAATGTGTAGCAGGTTTGCTGGATGCCTGCATGGAAACCTGATGGAACTGTGAGTATGAACTGTTGCTTGCAGTGAAGATCCAGTGAAAATGCCCAGACCATGAGATGGCTGCCAAGGAGAGCTGTTGGCCCCAGTGAAGTTTTCCAGGACTGTAAGTAGCCTAGAGGGGTGGAATTGGAACTGTAGAGATTGTTGCTGTTTATAATTATCAGACTTGGAGATTTGTCACTGACTAGAGTTGTTGGACTTGAAGCTACAGAGTTTGATTCTTGCCCTGGTTATTTTAAATCTTGTATTGGTTGACTATTTCTTTGCTATGCCCAGTGCCATCTTTTGCAATGTGAATTTTTATTCTGTGCCATTATGGTTTGGGGTTAGATTTTTTTTGGGGGGTGGTATTATGGCTCAGTTAAAAGACCTTGGATTATGGGAATGTTTGAACATCATTAGGACTGGTTAAAAAATGCAGGAACTTTTAAAGTTGGACTGAAACATTACATTTTACATCATGTATTGTTATCAGTTTATGGGGGCCAGGGAGGGATGTGGTGGTTTGAGTCAGGTGTCCCCCATAAAATTAGGTGTTCTAAATGCTAGGTTCCCAGCTGATGGAGATTTGGGAATTAATGCCTTCTGGAGGTATTGTATTGTTGGGAGTGGGCTTATGAGTATCATAGCCAGTTTCCCCATGCCAGTGTTTGGCACACTCTCCTGTTGCTATGGTTCACCTTATGTTGGCCAGGGGATAATGTCCACCCTCTGCTCATGCCATCGTTTTCCCCTGCCATCATGGAGCTTCCCCTTGAGTCTGAAAAGCCATAATAAACCCTTTTTTTCCCCAAAAGTTGCTTTTGGTTGGATGATTTCTGCCAGCAATGAGAACCTGACTGCAACAGCCTGGGCTACACATCAAGTACCAGCCTGTATGACAATATTAGATCCTATCTCAAAAAAATAAAATAAAATAAAAAATTAATTAATTAATTAAAAGTCTGTAATCCCAGCACTGAAAAGGCTGAAGAAAGAAGATCATGAATTAGAAACCAGACTAGCCTGTGCTACATAGAAAGACCCTATCTTGAAAAGAAAATCTGAGCCAAACACATAAAACCAAAACTGAGTATGAACCTAAGTACAAAGTTCCACTTTTTTGCACCTGTTGATTTCCATTTGCAAGCCCAGAACTAATAAATAATAATAATAAAAAGGAGCTGGGCTTAGTGCCTTTAATCCCAGTACTCAGAAGGCAGAGGTAGGAGAATTGTCATGAGTTTGAGGCCACCCCAAGACTACAGAGTGAATTCCTGGCTGGGCTAGACTGAGACCCTACCTCGAAAAACCAAAGTAAAAAAAAAAAAAAAAAAAGTAGGGGGCTGAAAGGGAATAGCACTTTCCTGAGAAAAAATTCCCAAAATAAAGAAGGTAGGTTGGCTGGGCATGGTGGCACACGCCTTTAATCCCAGCACTTGGGAGGCAGAGGTAGGAGGATCACTGTGAGTTCAAGGCCACCCTGACACTATATTGTGAATTCCAGGTCAGCCTGGTCTAGAGTGAGACCCTGCCTCAAAAAACAAAAACAAATAAAGAAGGTAGGTTGAAAACTAAGCAGAGAAAGAAGTGGAAAACTGGTACATTTTTCACTTATCCTAATTAAATGTATCTATAGCTGCCAGCTGCCATCTAGCTATGGTGCTTTGGGTTTCTAAAGTCGGCTTCATTCCTGATTAAATCCTGGCTAGCGCTGTTAAAGTCGTTAATGGTAAAGTGCATGTCATTAGACTGTTGAAATGTAGCAGGGATCCATCCACTTTCACCAGTCCATGGCCTCCTGCCTAGCATGGGGCCTGCCGCGCTGAAAAGATGGCAATAATCAGTCTCTCTCTCTCTCTCTCTCTCTCTCTCTCTCTCTCTCTCGATCTTTTATAACTTTCTCCAGGGCAGCCACTGTGGAGGTGGAACAATGAAGTCTTTCAAGTGGAAGTAAAAAGGAAAAAAGGCAGAAAGAAAAGTCTCTGGGCCCAATGCTCTCTCTCCCCGTTGTCACTGTGAACATGCTAAAAGATACAAAATACAAGGATTGACCTCCTTTTCAGTGTCACAAGGCATTTCAGAAATAAAGGAAGAATCTTGGAGGATGACTTTGTGTCTGTCCTCCAGTGGACTGTCACTGATAGTGTGGTAGGCTGTTTCATGCTGGACATGCAAGTGCTAACCAGACAACCCCAGCACAGAGGGCTTCCTTCTGAAAAACCTTTGCTTAAGTTGCCAGGACCTCTTGACATCACAGAGAATTCCCCACAAAATGCCAACACTAGTGAGTGCTTTCAATGTTTAGACAGTAACAGAAAACCTCCTAAACTTAAAAGCCGGGTGTGGTGGCGCACACCTTTAATCCCAGAACTCGGGAGACAGAGGTAGGGAGACAGAGGAGGATCACCATGAGTTCGAGGCCAGCCTGAGACTACATAGTGAATTCCAGTTCAGCCTGGACTAGAGTGAAACCCTACCTCATGAAAAAGATAACCTCCTAAACTTGATCTCTTGGTTGTTTAGAAAATAATTTTATAAGATGAGCAGTGACGTGTGGGAGGTCACAAGAGAAGCCAAGTTAACAGGCACTTCTGAAAGATTAGAACCTATGTTAAATCAGATCTCTACTATCTCCTGTTCTTTGACAGAAAATACACAGACTGTTTAGAAGAAGATGAGCACACACGCACACACACACACACACACACACACACACAGCCCTAACCAATCTCTCCAAGAAGCAAAGGGCTTGAGTCCCTGTACTATGCTTGAAAGAATATTGCCCTCAGTAAATATTTTAGTCCAATAAGTGTTCCTTTAAAAGAGTGAAACAATATGTTAAAACAGTGTTCTTTACGTTTGGCAGGATTTATTTTTTAACTCTTTTTTTTTTTTTTTTTTTGGTTTTGCAAGGTAGGGTCTCACTCTGGTCCAGGCTGACCTGGAATTAACTATGTAGTCTCAGGGTGGCCTCGAACTCTCGGTGATCCTCCTACCTCTGCCTCCCGAGTGCTGGGATTAAAGGCGCCACCACGCCCGGCTTTTTTAACTCATTTTTGTCTTCACTTCCACACAGCTACACTGACCCGCCATTGTTAGTATGAGGCTCGCTGAATCTATAAATGGGAGCGGGAGCCCTAGAGCAGTCCAGGGTATCAGATAGAGTCAGACATTGAGAGTTAGTAGGGCCAGGACTAAACCCAGTTTTCATCCAGCATTATGGTGCCTCGTGAACAAATATATTTAAATAACATAGGCAGCTAGCTATGCTTTATAAGCAACAAGTAGGCAGATTGAATCCAATTTAACTCATCATACACCATAGCAAAAGCATTTGTCCTGGAATATTCATCCTAATGCATTTGAAATGGATGAGCAATGCTGAGTGAATGAGTACCCACTGGTAGAGTTAATCATTAACATCTTCAACTATTGTAACCCAGAACCAGCCTGGGAGAGGCAAGAACCCCAGCTGAGCACCGCCTTCTCAACTCTTCAAGTGGAAGTAGCTAATACTGCCTTTAATATTGTGGAGTTACAAGCCAGAATAAATGTGTTTGGCTATTCTTCCCTGTACTCATTTAAAAGTGAAAATGAAAAACTGTCTTTCTTCTTGATTTAGTTGGGAAAGCAGAATGGAACAGTTTTGGCATGGCACATAGTATCTTGAAAATACTTTATCATACAACATAGAGATTTTCAAATTTCTAGATATTTTAACTAATGTTTATTGAGTATTCAGAATGTATTTTGACAGGTAGTGTGAAAGGTAAAAATTAATAATATGACATCCTAGGTCTGGCTTACATATACACCTTCATCATCTCAAGTTCATTAAAATTATATCAAGGTCATAAAAATATAAGGTACATTGAGAAGAAGACTGACAATAGGTACATAGGTAAGTGATTGATTGATAGATGGATGGATTGATAGGTAGATAGAGCTTAAAAACTATATATATATCCAGAAGAAATAAAGAAAAATATAGCAACACGAAAAGTGTGAATTTTGGAACTAGAAAATCAAGTCCTAAAACAGTGATCCCTGAAACAGTGAGGAAAGGTGCAAACTGACCTCATCCTCACTTCAAAACTACCAAAGGGGGCTGGAGGGATGGCCTAGCAGTTAAGGCGTTTGCCTGCAAAGCCAAAGGAGCCAGGTTCATTTCCCCAGGACCCATGTTAGCCAGATGCACAAGTGGGCGCATGCACCTGGACTTCGCCTGCAGTGGCTAGAGGCCCTGGCACGCCCATTTTCCCTCTCTCTCTCTCCTCTCTCTCTCTCTCTCTCTGTCTCTCAAATAAATAAAATTTAAAATAAACAAATATCCAAAAAAATAAAAATAAAAAAATTTAAAATAAACAAATATCCAAAAAATAAAAATCAAAAACTCCAGACCAAAACCCTCTGAAATTGGTAGAATAAGATGTTCCATCAGAAGTAGGCCTGAACCAAGGATCAAGATGGATTAGAGCAAAAGGGATAGGAATAATTTGGTTACAATGGACTTTCAAACCATCAAAAGCAACTGATGGTCTGGAGAGATGGCTCCTGGCCCCCAATAGATTTATAACTATCACACATTGTAAATTGTACTCAGTCCAATTTCAAGGTTCTCACAGTCTTGATCAACTTAAGATAGTGAGTCCTGTAAAATCAAACAAGTTAAATACTTTCAACATGTAAAGGCACAGAGTAAACATTTTTAACTGGTAAAAAGCAAAGAGAGACTATAATAATGCAAACTTCAGCAGTCATCAAACCTGCAGTTCAAGTTCAAAAGCCATCTGAAAGATCCCAGTTTTCTCTCCCCCTCCAGCTGACCCATGTCCAAAAGGCTCTTCCATCCCATGCAAAAGGGGGTGCAGCACAGTCCTGGTATATCCAAAACATCTTCAGGTCTGCATCTCTGACCATTCTTGCATTTTTCTACCAGGTGTGGACACAGCCATATTCTTAATCCAGGGACAAAATAAACCATAGCCTTGAAAAGCAGGTTCCTTCTCCAGTCAGCTCTCTCAAGAATTTGCATTTTTAACAGTCTTTCCTCAGGCATCCTCTCCTCTGTCAAATAAATAAAATATTTTTAAAAACTTGCAACTGAAAATCTTAAAAAAGTAAACTATTTTGGCTTACCACTCCAGAAGGCACCTTCAGTTGCAAACACCAAGCCATTCCTCCAAAACAAAGGTTCCAAAAGATGAATAGCTCAGATCTGGTTTACTGTTGCAGACAGCTTCAGGTGAGATGAACTTGCCAGTTATGGAGGAAGGGATGACAGATCCAGGGAAGTTCCATAAACGGCCTCTGGAGGCTGGATCCCCAGCCACCACAGCACACAGAGCAAAACTAAAAAAGAACAGCACACTTCAGGAACTTTGGCTATCTTTACAATTCTCAAACCACTCATTACACCTTAAGACTGGAGTTACTTCCCTCCTGCACAAAATGTAAAACAGGTTGACATATAAAAAATTAAAAAGCAACTGTGGTCTGAGAGATCTGAGAGCAAAGTCAATGGATAGTTGTTCCAAGACCCATAATGGCCAAGGGGGTCCATCTGTTCCTCTGCAGTGGCTGACGGTGCACCCATTCTCTGTCTCTCGCCTTCTCTCTGTCAAATAAATAAAATAAGACCCATAACTCTGGACTGGATCCCCAGGACACACAAAAAAAAAGAAAATGATGCAATTTGGCTCTAATTCCCATCACTATTACATGTCACTGAGTTACTTCCCTCCTCACACAATGGCAAAAAGTTGAAAAGATTAAAAAGTCTCTGCTCTGAGAGAATCCCCTTAAGGAAATAGCACCTGGAAGATACACCTTAAGGAATACACTTGGAAGATACACCTTAAGGAATCAGCCCAAGAGGAAAGCCTAAGTATTATACTGGGGTCTTCCTCAACCATGGTTCAGTCAACCTGCCCTACAGGGAAACTAAGCACTAACATGACCTATCCCTGCCCTCAGAGATGCCAGTCAGAAACTGGATTCCCTGACCCTGAGTCAGGAGCACTCAAGCAAGAGTACCAGAAAAGTGAGCACTTTTAGTATGAAACAGAGAGAGGAAACAAGCCAATCAAAAATGTGAAGAAAACAGAGTAACATGGAAAGAAGGAAACCTGAAAAGAAAATTATATAAATATCCTCCAGAAATATAATTTTTCTGGTATTGTGGGAGAGGTATTATTGGTTTCATTTTTGCTTTACTTTGTTCTTTTGACATAGTCTGGTTATGGGATTTGGGGGTACAGGGGGCTTCCCTAGTCTGTGAACCCAACTTTTAGGTTCTTGTACATTTTAACAAAGAACTGAGGAAACAGACTCTGAGGAGAATAAATTATGAATTGTGAAGTTTATTTAGGGAAAATTAGCATCCAGGGAAAGGCTAGAGAGACTCAGGGCAGAAGGAAATTCCCTTCCTTGCTCTGCTGGAAAAAGAAAGGGCATATTTGGGATCCCAGGCCAAAAATTTTCAAAGATACGCACGTGGAAAGTCGAGCGTGGGAGTCCAAGCCCTTTGCCTTCACATAAGAAAAAGCTAAGAGATCAGATAGTAAAGGTCCCAGGGCTTAGAAAAAAATCA
Organism: Orientallactaga sibirica; assembly: GCA_036365145.1. NCBI lineage: Eukaryota > Metazoa > Chordata > Mammalia > Rodentia > Dipodidae > Orientallactaga > Orientallactaga sibirica. The sequence continues at coordinate 62,876,252 of JAEOAD010000001.1, forward strand.
TACATGTAACAAAGCAAGAAATCATCCAGAAACAAAGTACACGTAAGAAGCAAACAGAGATACCCAGGCATATGAGAGATCTGTCTGCTTCAAAGCCTGGGAAAAAGCTTCCCAAAGAAAGGACCAGGAAATGCAGACTCCAGGAGCGTGAATAGCTAACAGAGAGAATATGCACACTGCAAGTCCTTTTATGGCCCAGATATATAATTAGGGTGGACCTTGACAGCAAACGCAGATGTGTAAGGGAGAGACTTGATTGTTCGTGGACTCAAGGGGCTGACTCAGGAGGGCCAGCCCACCTAGGTGTGCTAGATTGGTGAACAAGTAGGGGGTGCTGTTGAGAGGAAATGCTTGTAGCCATTTTAGGGGAGACTGAATTAGACACTGAGTTCTAGTTTTGCCAGGGCAGGTGAGGTGGCATCTCCTTGTTCTCTCTTTGGGACTCTGCCCCAGACTGACTGCCTATAAAATGCTATGTTGGGCTAGAGAGATGGCTCAGCAGTTAAAAAACCTAAAGACCCTGGTTCAATTCCCCAGTACCTACCTAAAGCCAAATGCACAAATTGGCACTTGCATCTGGAATTCATGTGCAGTGGCTGGAGACCCTTGCATGCCCATTCTCTCTGTCTCTCTTCTCTCTCTCTCTGCTTTAAAATAGATAAATAAATTAAATTTTTAAAAAGCTATCTAGTTCCTATTTCTCCTTTAGTCTCATGATATAGCCCAGACTGGCTTTGAACTCATGATCCTTCTGCTTCAGCCTTCTGAGTCCTGGAATTACAGGCATAAGAAAGAAAATTTCCATAGATAGGAATTGCAAACAAATAACTAGCATCTACAAAACAAATGCATATAAATAAAATATAAACTATAAATATATAAAATAAACTCAGAGAGCAAAATGAACTTAATACAGTCTCATAGGAAATAAAAGGCAATAAGTGTTTCCAGAGTGAATGTTAAGAAAATCATCAGGAAAATTTTGGCATTGAAAGATTCCAGGATGAGTTCAGAAGGTAATAAAATAATATAACTGTATCATAAATGAATGAAACAATTCACTCAAGTACCACATAGGTGATACTGTAAATGAATGCCCATATTGGATGATATTGGAAGTGATATTGGAAATGAATGGAGTTTATAAGAATAAAAGCAAAAGAGGCTGTACATGAGCTGAACTGTGGCTGACTTTTCCATGAGGGGTTAGTGATGTTGATACATGATCCAACTATACCACACTTGAGCATTCAAATAAATGAGAGGTAATTGTGAAAACTAGGAATTTGTCTATTTGAGCAAAACAGAGGCAGCTGGAAGGATCTATGAGATAAGGATCTGGAGACATCATTATGAACTCATGTTTAGTTTAATACAGATATAGTTGTTACATATACAAATATTTATATACATTACTTAAAAATTATACATATATGTGTAAATATAGACTTTTATTTACTTGCCTAACACTCAGATTTAGGTCTGTGGTAGTTTTAATATATGTGCCCCAATATATTCAGTGTTTTATTAGTTATAATTTGCATCTGCAATCACCTTGCTAGAGGCAATGTCACTGGGGGCCGGTCTTAAGCTGTGGTGATGGTTTGAGATTCCATTGTAAAGACATGCAAAGTGTGCCTAGCAGGAGTTCCTGAAATGTGCTGTGGCAATAGTTTTGCTCTGTGTGCTATGTGGCTGGTTGGTTTTTCTCTCTTGCCTGGCTGGTCTTGTGGGGCAGGCCAACTTCTTCTGCCTTTATGGAACTTCCCCTGGATCTGTAAGCTTCAATAAATAATATCCCTTCCTCCATAACTGTGCCTGGTCTGGAAGTTCATCTCAGCGAACCTGAAGCTGTCTGCTACAGGTCTCAAATATTTTCCAGTATCAAGAACTTCTTGGAGAAAAATCTAACTGGAGGATTCAAGTAGGAAATAAATAAGACTGAGTATCTTATAGTATCATAAATTAAGAAAATATATAAAAATAAATGAATAAATACATGTGGTAGTTTGATTCAGATGTTCCCCATAAATTTAAGTGTTCTGAATGCTAGTTTCCCCAGCTGATGGCAATTGGAAATTAAAGCCTCCTGGAGGCAAAGTATTGTTGGGGGTGGGCTTATGGGTGTTATAGCCAGTGTCTGGCACACTCTCCTGTTGCTGTTGTCCACATTATGTTAACCAGGGGTGATGTCCATCCACTGCTCATGTCATCATTTTCCCTGCCATCATGGAGCTTCCCCCTCAAGCCTTTAAGCCAAAATAAAACTCTTTTTTCCCCACAAGTTGCTCTTGGTCAGGTGATTTCTACCAGCAATGTGAACCTCACTGCAACAGTAATGTTCTGGTACCAACTTCTGTAGCAGACAGCTTTAGGTTCACTGAGATGAACTGCCAGACCTGGCAAAGTTAGGGAGGAAGGGATATTTATTGAAGCTTACAGATCCAGGGGAAGTTCCATAATGGCAGAAGAAGCTGGCCTGCTCTTACAGGACCAGACAGAGAGAGAAAGCCAAAAGCCAAAAGCCACACAGCATAGCAACACTTCAGGAACTCCAACTAGGCACACTTTGCATATCTTTAGATTGAAATCTCAAACCCACCACCACCCTTGAGATCTGCCCAGTGACACTGCCTCCAGCCAGGTGGCTGCAGATGCAAACTACAAACTAATAAAACACTGAATATATTGGGGGACATCTATTCAAACTACCACAACACACAAACACATAATATTGGAAATAAGTCAATGGGACAAAGGAGGGCTGGAGAGATAGCTCTGTGGTTAAGAGCACTTCCTGTGGAAGCATGAGGCCCAGAGTTGGATCCCCAAGATTCACATAACCAGCTGGGTGTGGCCACATGTGTCTGTAACCCAGTCCTGTGGGGAACAGAGAGCTACAGCCTAGCAGAGCTGGCAAGAAAACAAAACAGCAAAGAAGAGACTCTGGCTCAAATAAGAAAAGGCTGAGGAGCAATGAAGAGGGACACCCAACTTTCTATTCCAGACATCACAGGCATCCTGCACACTGCTGCAGGCAAGTGCATGGGCACTATGAGGGTATGTGCATATGCACCTAGCTCATGTGCACGTGCGCACACACACACACACACACACACACACACACACACACTACACTAAAAGAGCAGGGAGGTTGAGGGACAAAGGAACCAAAAGAAAGAAATCCTAATGAGCCAAAGCTAGAATAATTTCAGGAACAAAATTAAGTAGTATTTGATTATAAATGAAGGTATAAAATAAATATGCATGAATCCATATGACTATAAATAAGTAATTGAATAAATAAATGAGAGAAAGGGGGAAAATATCTCATGCAGGCAAACTCTAAATAATTCACAAAAATTCTCTGCCTTTAAAGAGATAAAACATAATTTCCCACCTCAAGTATAGAGTACACATAATGACACCACTGGTACGCAAAGGGGGAAAGAGAGTCATTACCATGCAGAATCCTGAGAAAGCCTCCCTCGGCCCGCTGATCAGGAGAACATCAAGAACGTCATGCTTACTACATGCACCATACCTAAGGATAGTACTTGACCTCTGAGGTCCTCCTCCCCCAAACCCTAACCCCAGTCTAATCACAAGGAAAAGCACAGGCATATCCCAATGGAGAGATATTCTAAAAAGTATCAAATATTATCCCACAAAATGGTCAAGGATATCAAAACAAGAAATTGTCACATGACAGTGAGAAGTGCCTAAGAAAATGTGACTACTGAATTCTAGATGGAATCCTAGAACAAAAGAGTAACTTTGGGTTAAAACTAAAGAAATTTGTAAAAAACAGAAAAAAATGGAACTACAGGTTCATTAAGTTATCGAGGGGAAAGTAGGTACAGGGTACATGGGTATTCTTCACACCATCTTCACAGTTATTGTCAAATAGGGTGTACATGCCTATAATACCAGGAATTAAAGGCTGAGGCAGGAGGATTTCTATGAGTTTGAGGCCAGCCTAGGCTACACAGTGAATTCTAAGTCAGCAAGGCCTACATCTCAAGAGCCTGTCTCAAAAAGCCAAAATCAAAACAAAATGAAATATGATTATTATAAAATACTTTTCAAATTATAAAAGTAAGCTAATAAAGTACTTGAAAACAAAAAAAAAAAAAATAACAAAAATAAAAAATTTGACCAAAAAATAATAGCAAGGACTGGAGAGATGGCTTAGCAGTTAAGGCGCCTGCCTGCTAGGCCTAAGAACGCCAGTTCCAATCTCCAGTGGTTCCAATCTCCAGGTCCCACATTTAGCCAGATGCAAACTGACGCAAGGATGCAATGCCGCACTTTCCCACAAAGGGGAGCACACATCTGGATTTCGTTCACAGCAGCTGAGAGACTGCTGTCACGCCCATTCTGTCTCCCTCTCCCTCTCTGTCTCTCTCAAAAATAAATAAAATAATTTTAAAAAAATTTTAAAAATAATAGCAAAAACATTTGGAGATTTATATATAATGTCCAATACTAAATCATGTTCTAGAAAAAGGGAAGAATAAAACATAAGAAAAAAATTATCAAAGAAAAATAGAAGAGATTGTACCACTAATAAAGCTTTAAAATAAAAGACTCATTGAAGTTGGGCATGGTGGCAAACACCTTTAATCCCAGTATTTAGAAGGCAAATGAAGGGGAATGGCTTGTGAATTCAAGGCCAGTTTGGGACTAGAGAATGAGTTTCAGGTCAGCCTGGGCTAGAGTGAGACCCTGCCTCAATTTTTTTTACATGTGTAAATGATTTAAGGCACTGAAAGGCCAAGGAAATTTTCACAAAGTTTTAAAAACTTAAATATCATTTTCTTTTTGGATATAACATGTGAATGTGCTCCTTTAATAAATAGGGGAAAAAATCCATTGAGAAGATAGCACATGGTATGGAGGAAAATAAAATTTACATTTAGTCATGTAATTTCACAGAAAGTAGAACATGAAGATTAAAGACATGATTCTAAAAGCTCCTTCAGGTACATAGAACAGGACACTTAAAGGGAAAGATAGTTCTGCCACCACTCTCACTAAATACTAAAAGAACGTTGATCCGGGCCTTTGAAATCCTCAAGCAGAATGATTTTGCTACCGAATTTTTAACCCAGCCAAACTATCAATAATGTAAGGGCAAGATACTTTTAGATATGTAAAAACTTGGAAAGTTTGCCTCACCAATTTGCTTTCTCAGCTATTTGGAAGTTTTTCATGTAAAATAAATAATAAATACAGAAAAAGTAAGATAATGGATATTTGCCAGGATAAATTCCCTTCAGAGAAATAATGAGGGAAAGCTTCTGGCATATCAGACGTGTGCCCTTCAGGAGAGTAATCAGCCAGTGTTAGAATGGAAGTCCATGGAGGACATATTCAAGAATAGAAGTGTGAGCTTCCTATCCCTGAGATGCACTAAGAGTAAAGATATAATAGAACATAAAATGAAAGAAAATAAAAGCAATTGGAAAGTCTAAGACAAGTTGAAAACATTTAGGAAAAGGTTAAAAGTAATACTACCATGGTGAGAGCAATTCAAACAGTATTGACTGCCACTTATTAGTTTGAAACTATTTATTAAGAAAACACACAAGACTTCATAAGGGTTCTAGAAAAGAGAAAATTTTATCCACCTGAATAATCAATAAAAGATACCTCAGACAAGTGTTTGCCTTGCAAGCATAAAGACCTGAATTTAATTCCCAGAACCTACATTAAAAAAAAAAAAAAAAAAACAGTCATGGGCTGGAGAGATGGCTTAGTGGTTAAGGCACCTGCCTGCTAAGCCTAAGAACACTGGTTCCAATCTCCAGTGGTTCCAATCTCCAGGTCCCACGATTAGCCAGATGCAAAGTGACGCAAGGGCGCAATGACGCACTTGCCCACAAGGGGGCGCACACATCTGGATTTCGTTCACAGCAGCTGAGAGACTGCTGGTGCGCCCATCTCTGTCTCCCTCTCCCTCTCTGTCTGTCTGTCTCTCTCTCTCTCTGTGTCTCTCTCCAAAAATAAATAAAATAATTAAAAAAAAAACTAAAAAAAAACAGTCAGGCATGGTGGCACATGCTTCTGAGATCAGACGAGATCAGGAGCATTCATGGTGGTATGGCCATAAACAAGTGGCACATGCTTCTAATCCCAGCTCTGAGGAGGCAGACAGGTGGATCTCTGGGATTCACTAGCCAGCCAGTCTAACCTACTTCATGAGAACAAGGGCAGTGAGAGATCCTGTCTCAAAAAAGGTACAAGGGGTGTTAGCCAGCAGTGGAACCTGCAAGCTTATAGTGGGCCAACCAAGCCAAATGTACCAAATGGTGCAATGGTGGCATGTCTGTTATGGGGAAAACCAACTGCTCTCTGATTGGACTTGAGGCCTGCTCTACAAGAGGGACTACCTGCCTCGTACTGAAAACACAATCAAAAATCCATGGCTTGGTATGTCATAAGCCCTAGGGGAAACTACTACTATTCTCTGGCTAAACAGACATATTATGCCTCTAAATTCTTATGTCTATATAGTCTATATGTCTATATAGTATATGTATAGTATATATACTATAGAAGGCAAATGAAGGGGAATGGCTTGTGAATTCAAGGCCAGTTTGAGACTAGAGAATGAGTTTCAGGTCAGCCTGGGCTAGAGTGAGACCCTGCCTCAATTTTTTTTACATGTGTAAATGATTTAAGGCACTGAAAGGCCAAGGAAATTTTCACAAAGTTTTAAAAACTTAAATATCATTTTCTTTTTGGATATAACATGTGAATGTGCTCCTTTAATAAATAGGGGAAAAAATCCATTGAGAAGATAGCACATGGTATGGAGGAAAATAAAATTTACATTTAGTCATGTAATTTCACAGAAAGTAGAACATGAAGATTAAAGACATGATTCTAAAAGCTCCTTCAGGTACATAGAACAGGACACTTAAAGGGAAAGATAGTTCTGCCACCACTCTCACTAAATACTAAAAGAACGTTGATCCGGGCCTTTGAAATCCTCAAGCAGAATGATTTTGCTACCGAATTTTTAACCCAGCCAAACTATCAATAATGTAAGGGCAAGATACTTTTAGATATGTAAAAACTTGGAAAGTTTGCCTCACAAATTTGCTTTCTCAGCTATTTGGAAGTTTTTCATGTAAAATAAATAATAAATACAGAAAAAGTAAGATAATGGATATTTGCCAGGATAAATTCCCTTCAGAGAAATAATGAGGGAAAGCTTCTGGCATATCAGACGTGTGCCCTTCAGGAGAGTAATCAGCCAGTGTTAGAATGGAAGTCCATGGAGGACATATTCAAGAATAGAAGTGTGAGCTTCCTATCCCTGAGATGCACTAAGAGTAAAGATATAATAGAACATAAAATGAAAGAAAATAAAAGCAATTGGAAAGTCTAAGACAAGTTGAAAACATTTAGGAAAAGGTTAAAAGTAATACTACCATGGTGAGAGCAATTCAAACAGTATTGACTGCCACTTATTAGTTTGAAACTATTTATTAAGAAAACACACAAGACTTCATAAGGGTTCTAGAAAAGAGAAAATTTTATCCACCTGAATAATCAATAAAAGATACCTCAGACAAGTGTTTGCCTTGCAAGCATAAAGACCTGAATTTAATTCCCAGAACCTACATTAAAAAAAAAAAAAAAAAAACAGTCATGGGCTGGAGAGATGGCTTAGTGGTTAAGGCACCTGCCTGCTAAGCCTAAGAACACTGGTTCCAATCTCCAGTGGTTCCAATCTCCAGGTCCCACGATTAGCCAGATGCAAAGTGACGCAAGGGCGCAATGACGCACTTGCCCACAAGGGGGCGCACACATCTGGATTTCGTTCACAGCAGCTGAGATACTGCTGGTGCGCCCATCTCTGTCTCCCCTCCCTCTCTGTCTGTCTGTCTCTCTCTCTCTCTGTGTCTCTCTCCAAAAATAAATAAAATAATTTAAAAAAACTAAAAAAAAACAGTCAGGCATGGTGGCACATGCTTCTGAGATCAGACGAGATCAGGAGCATTCATGGTGGTATGGCCATAAACAAGTGGCACATGCTTCTAATCCCAGCTCTGAGGAGGCAGACAGGTGGATCTCTGGGATTCACTAGCCAGCCAGTCTAACCTACTTCATGAGAACAAGGGCAGTGAGAGATCCTGTCTCAAAAAAGGTACAAGGGGTGTTAGCCAGCAGTGGAACCTGCAAGCTTATAGTGGGCCAACCAAGCCAAATGTACCAAATGGTGCAATGGTGGCATGTCTGTTATGGGGAAAACCAACTGCTCTCTGATTGGACTTGAGGCCTGCTCTACAAGAGGGACTACCTGCCTCGTACTGAAAACACAATCAAAAATCCATGGCTTGGTATGTCATAAGCCCTAGGGGGAAACTACTACTATTCTCTGGCTAAACAGACATATTATGCCTCTAAATTCTTATGTCTATATAGTCTATATGTCTATATAGTATATGTATAGTATATATACTATAGTATATATACTATATGTCTATATAGTAATGCTACCTTCACTTTTGGTTAGAGAAGATTCTCTTTTCAGATTGTGATGACAACTGTGGTGACTCAAAACTCACCAAAGTGCTAAAATGTGACAGTGGAGTGTTCAACACTAAATTAGATATCTTTCTCACACCCTCCAAAACTCAGGAACCATTGCAGAAGAGTTGAGAGAAAGAATGTAAGAGCCAGAGGAAAGGGAGGAGTGCTTACACTACTGTCTTCCAGACACAAAGTGGCCTTGTTATTCATGAATTCACCGTGGATGTGAAAATGCGACTAGTTGGAAAGAAGAAGGGATTCAATAAAGGGGGACTTAGGAAGGGGAAAGGGAGGATCATGGTACATTGGTTATAGTTCTAGAAGTTGTAAATATAAAAATTTTAAAAATAGAGAAAAATCTTAAGGAGCTGGTTAAAGGCACTTGCTTGAAAGCCTGCCATTCTGAGTTTGATTCCCCAGTACCCACATAAATCCAGACATACAAAGTGGCACATGCATTTGGAGTTAATTTGCAGTGGCAAGAGACCCTGGCATGCCCATGCCCATGCCCAGTCTCTCTCTCTCTCTTTCTCTTTCTCTCTCTCTCTCTCTCAAATAAATCTATTTAAAAAACTAAAAAAAAAAATTAAACATAAACTTTTTTTAAAAGGTGGATGGTGTCTGAAGAATAGCCTCCACAATCACACACACACACACACACACACACACACACACACACACACAAGAAAAGAATAACTGAAAGAAATTAGAAAATTAAAAAGGTGAGAAGAGCTGAAGAGAAGAATAGGTATGATAATGTTCTTATAGTGTAAGAACTCAAGAAGGGTTATATGTAATGTTTAGAAAAAAGTAAAATATTTGTTTATTAATTTAAAGTATGAAGCTAAACAATAAATGCATTATAAGGAGACAATATTTGGAAAACAGAGGTAGTATGGTGGTTTAAGCAAGATAATTTATTTGGTCAAAATAAGAACACAAGCTTTATAATACATTAGGAGAGAAATATATATCTTTAGATAAATTGATATAACACCAGAATATTAAAATTTCAAAATTGCTAAGAAGAAAATATGATTTTCTCTGAAAAATGGGATTGAGATGTTGAGGAATGAAAATAATTGCTTTTTTTGAATTATTTAAACTTTATCTAACACATACATGTACATATATTCTTTTAAGAAATGCAAAATAAAGTTTTGTTTTAATGACAAAAATGTCATTTTTATCCTATGGAGTCTTTCAAATTAATATAAAAATAACAATGGTTATGAACATGTAAGAGGAGGTAAACATGGAAGTCACAAATATTTTGCTGAGTGTTCACCTTGTGCTGCTCATTTTGCTGGGTGGTTCATATAAATTACCCTTGTTAATCTTTCTACCAGTCTTGTGACTCCCCACTTTCCTTTGAACAGATTAGACTTCTGACCTTGCTTCCACTTCCTGAGTTCTGGGATTACAGACATGCACCATCACACCCAATTTATGCGGTATTAGGGATCGAGCCCAGTACTTCATGCATGTCGGGTAGACACTCTGCCAAGTAAACTACATCCCCAGTGTCCATGGAGGATTGAAAAGTTAGGTAATTTAGTTAAGATCACAAGCTCTTACATGCTAGAGCTAAAAAGCAAATCCAGACCTATCAAAGCTAAATTCTTGCTAAGCCTACTGGTTCAGATCTATAATTCCTGCTACTTGGAAGGCTGAGGCAAGAAGATCACAAGTTCAAGGCCAACCATGATAACTTGGTTCAAACATAAAAAATAAAAGAGCTCAGTGATAGAGTTCTTTCATAGCATGTGTGAGGCCTTAAGTTCAGTATCCCAAAATTCACATACTTTCTCTGATGGGAGGCAACTATCTAGTTTCTAATGACATTTGGAAATCTGTATGATTTCAGGATAGAAGCTGTCTTCCTGCCAGAGGAGGTCATAGTGAAGTGCAAAGCTGCATTACCAATGTGGTAGTTTGAATATATATCCCCCAATATATTCAGTGTTTTATTAGTTATAGTTTGCATCTGCAATCACCTTGCTAGAGGCAATGTCACTGGGGGCTGGTCTTAAGGTGTTAATGGTATGGGTTTGAGATTCCATTGTAAAGATATGCAAATGTGCCTAGCAGGAGTTCCTGAAGTGTGCTGTGTGACCTTTTGGCTGTAGTTTTGCTCTGTGTGCTGTGGTGGCTGGTTGGTTTCTCTCTCTCTCTCTGCTTGGCCCTGTGGAGAGCAGGCCGCTTCTCCTGCCTTTATGGAACTTCCCCTGGATCTGTAAGCTTCAATAAATATCCCTTCCTCCATAACTGTGCCTGGTCTGGAAGTTCATCTCAGCGAACCTGAAGCTGTCTGCAACAACCAACCTAGGACCCAGCAGAACAAGGCAGGCTCCAACTTTTGGTGAGCTCTTCCCCAGAGCTGCACATTGCCAAGGGCCTGTCTTTGATGTCTCTCCTATCTAGCACACTCAGAACTTCCCAGCTGGAGAGATGAATGACTCATCTCCACCCAGCTCAAGAGTCCTGAAATCTTTCCCTTTGTTGTAGCAAGGCACATGATTAACCTGGGAGAGGGATGGCCTTCTGCTAATCCCCCTGGCAGCCAACCCTGCCAGCTTCCAGCTCCACTCCTGGGTCACTCCAGAGCTCAGCTACTGTGGTCATACTCTTACTGGGCTGGATCCTCCCCAGAGACCTTTGTAAACATCAGCTTCTTCCTTTCCTTGGAATAATCTTGTGAAATTCATACTACTTCCTCGAACGCCTTTTCATTTTTTTTAAGTCATGTGTGTGTGTGCGTGTGTGCGTGTGTGTGTGTGTGTGTGTGTGTGTGTGTGTGTGTGTATGTGTGTGTGTTGGGTGCATGTGCACCGTGGTGCATGTGTGAAGATCTGAGGTCCATCTCTGAGTGTTCGTCCTTGCCTTCCATTTTTGCTTGAGACAGGTTCTCTCTTGCCTTGCTTTTGCTGCTTTGTGTGTGCCAGTCTAGCCGGCTCTCCAACAGGCATCACTTTGCATCCATCTTTACATGTGTGCTAGGGAATCAAATCAGGCATTGTAGCTCAATGGTAGTGCACTTGCCCAGCATACACAAGGCTGCGAGTTTGATCCACAGCACAACAATGAATGAATAAGTAACCCTTTCACGATTGAAGGAAGCCATGAGGACACTGGGTAAACACAGAGACCAGCACTATAAAGACCTTGTCGCCAGAACTCCTCGGGCTTCTTGTTTTGCCAGCCACTCTCCTTTGTTGTTGTTGTTGTTTCACAAAGCAAATGCTTTGGAATAAAGAGCATCTGAGCTAGATCCCTGGCATTGTCACCGGTGAACCCAAGGGAAGTAAGACTGAGTGGAATACAGAGCACACAAAGTTAGAGAAGAGGTGAGTGAGGCTCTGGAGAAAGAAAGGACCAGGAAAACAAATGCCTCAACAAATGAGCTGCAGGAAGGGCATAACAGAGCATGAGCAGAGTGAGCAGTGTCTCTCTGCCAAGTCTCTTCCTCAAGCCATGTCATGACACTAAATTTAATATTCTTCCTTGAAATGCTATTGAAAAGCAAAAACTAGCCCACTAAAATAAGCTAGAAATAAATTTGTTCAAATATTTGTTTGATGAAATGAATTTCAATGAATGGGCCATTGAATGAATTTGCTTCAGGAGTTTAGGGGATTTTGACATTCTGCCTTATTACACCAATTCCACCAGAGGGGAAGAGAGTCCTGTGGGTCAAGGTTAATGCCATGGGCAGAGAAGCTTCTGCTCCACTTCCTCTTTAATAACTGGTAGGATATTTTGTCAGTAGCTGCCTCTGCCTCACCTTGTAGAGAGTGGACCTAAATTTATCTCTCCAGCTGGCCCTGAATGGGAACATGGAATTTAGTTGTGGATTTGACTAGGAGCTTGCCAGAGGCTGTCTTGAAAAAGCAGACTAGGTTCCAGAGCTAACTCACTGCCTTGGAGAACCATTAGATTAGCAGAAAGTTTGTGAGGATGGGGGGGGGGGTTGGCTCAGCAATAAAGGGCATGAAAATGTGTACAAGGCTCTACGTTCAATCACCAAGCACAAGAAGAGGAAGGTAAGGAGGAGGAAGAAAAGGGAAAAGAAAGATGAGAAAGGAGGGAGAGATTTTGCAAACTAACTAGCAATTATTCAAAATTAAATTATTTAAACTCTTCATTCAATACATTTTACTAGCAAAATTATCACTACATAGCTATTCTATTTTACTGTGATTACATATGATTTTGAGATTATTTATACCTGTTGAAGAAGTATAATGTACACCTCCCTGCATCTCTGCTTTGATGGTATCACAGCAGATTGCAAGGTCAAAGCAGGAGTGCATATACCATTAAAGTCTGCAGATACTACACATCAGGGCTCTTCAAGTCAGCATCAGTTGCACACCACCCCATGATGTCCTGCAGGGAAAGCTGCCAGACTAGAAGCAAGGAGTCACCTCTGTACCACTGCCAAGGCCTGGCCATAGCACCAAGAACAAGGATGGCACATAAGTCACATCAAGGGCAGCCATCAGTATCTGATAACAGCAGAGTACCCTAGGAGGGCACCAGACCCCTCACAGGGCATAAGTCCAGGGAGCAGCCCAGATCAACTATGTCACAGCAAGAGACCAGCAGTAGCCAAGTGACACTGTCATGGTTAATTTTCAGTGGCACATTCACGGGATTGAAGAATGCTGTACACATCAGTGTAGCATACTCTGGACGCGTCTGTGGGAATCTTTCTCTTTTTAATATGTTATCACCCGTTGCATATTTTTTGATAATTTCATACATGTGTATATTCTCACCGTATTCACTCTTCATGGCATTCTCTTATCCCTCCCCACTCCCATTAAAACTCTTCTTTACAACTAATCTCCTTTCTGCTTTCATGTTTATATGTGTATGTTTAGAGAGAGGCCCACTGAGGCTGATCGCATGAGAGTTATTTACTCTAGTATAGGCAACCTACCAGTGGCTATACCACTGAAGAACATGCCTCCCTTTCCCCAGCAACCATTAACTACTAACAACTACTCTGGGAGAAGCAGAATGTTTGGTGTCCCTCCACATTCATGATGGAATGTTAACATGCTCAACCTTGTGCAATACACCGTACTCTTGTGAGTTCATGTGTACAACAGACATGTTGTATTCAGAGGTCAGCCTTCCATAGCACTGTCCCCCATTCTTCGGCTCTTAACATTCTTTTCAACCATCTCTTCCACAATGTTCCATGAGTCTTCGAGGGGAGTGGTATTACATGGGCACTTTATAAAAAATAATAAGAATAATTTGTCTAAATAAATAGTTCTCATAGAATCGAACAATTCTTTTCACAATACTGAGTGCCTACACCCAGGCCAAGACACAGAAAAGTGATTGAGGGTGATCTTTAGTGACAGTAAATCAACTATAGAGGAAGGAGCCATCTTTTGTTGTGGCATTGCACACTGAAGAACAGCATAGCCAGATGTGGTGGGACAGCCCTGTAACCTCAGCCCTCAGGAGATGGAAGCAGTAGGAACAAGAGTTTTAGGTCATCCCTGGCTACACTGTGAGTTTGAGGCTAACCTGATCTACATAAGATTCTGTTGGAAGGAAGGGAGGGAGGGAGGAAGAGAAGAAGGAAAAGGAAAGGGAAGATAAGGGAAGGGAGATGTGGTAGTTTGAATAGATGGCCCCCAATATATTCAGTGTTTTACTAATTTATAGTTTGCTTCTGCAGCCACCTTGCTGGAGGCAATGTCACTGGGCGGATCTTAAGGAGTGGTGGTGGGTTTGAGATTCCATTGTAAAGATATGCAAAGTGTGCCTAGTGGGAGTTCCTGAAGTATGCTGTGCTGTGTGGCTGCTTGGCTTTTCTCTTTCTTGCTTGGATCTGTGAAGGCAGGCCAGCTTTTTCTCCCATTATGGAACTTCCCCTGGATCTGTAAGCTACAATAAATATCCCTTCCTCCATAACTGTGCCTGGTCTGGAAGTTCATCGCAGCAAACCTGAAGCTGTCTGCTACAGGAGGAGAAGGAAGGAAAGGGAAGGGAAGGGAGGGGAAAGAAGGAGAGAATAAAAAAAACAATAAGGGATGAAAGGAAGAGGGAAGTAGGAGAGAAGGAGAAAGAGACAGAGATGGATGTATATAAATGCATACCACTACAATGATGATGATAGTGAACTATTGAATTTCTACCGAGTGGTAAATACTCTTGGATCTCCCCTAAGTATATGGAGAAATCAAGGTGCAGAATGATTATGTGATTTACACAAGGACACACCCTTAAAAAGGGATGAGGCAAACCATGAAGGATAAGTTAGTATGACTAAAAAGACAACCTATATCTTTTACTGCTTGTTATGAATCCTATTCAGACTTTCCATGGACCCTTTTGACTGTAGATACATGTGCAAGTCTAGGTCAAATCAGGAGAGGTCCTGGGAACAAACAACCAGGGACTCAAGTCAAGCCAGCAAGACTATTATCTTAAAAGCTGACTACAAATCCTTTCAGCCTAGGACAAGAAGTCAAATGTGTTTGGAGAGAAAGTTGTGATTCGATGATAAGTGCACAAAATAAGGTAAAGGACAGCAGGGTTGACAGCTAACAGAGCGGTGAGGATAGAGGGAGGACTGGGCAGAGAGGATGCATCATGTAGAACATCCTTCAGGAACCCTGAGTGCGCTTTCTCTCCAGTGCCCAGCTCATCTTGTCTGAGCAGCAGGAGCCTCATAAAGGAGCCTCTTTCGAAAGTGCAACTATTACTCATGCATTCCCTGCCACTGCTCTGTATGCCCCCAAAACACCATCTCCACTGACTCTTAGTCCAAGTAATTCATGCAGACTATTTTAGAAACTCAAACAATATAGAAAGATTGATAGAAAAAGAGAGAAGAAGTCATCACTCCCAACCCACCTTCCCTTCCCGGTCCAACGTGCCATACGATATGTTCAACTGTGAATTTCCGGCATGCCCTCCCTGTCTCTCGGAGAATAGTGCATGCCAGAACCTGCCCCACTGTTTCTCCCTTGGTGTAGTCTTTCCCAGAGAAGCAAGAACCAGCATCAAAATTACAAGATACAAAAATCAGAAGAATACATGTAGATGAGATCCAGACTGGGTCAACCAGGGAGGGAGGACATCCACTCAGACCCCTTTTGTCACAACAATTGCCATTGTCTGGAGTGTTTGGTACACTTTGCCAGGAAATGAGTCAGCATCTTCCTCCTCCTTTACTTCACATCCCTGGATAACACAGCTCTCCACAACCTTGGTGATTTCCCTTAACACTGAGGCCTTCAAACACAATCCGAGTTCAAAAATAGTTTTCTGTCTAATTGCCAGAAGCTTCTCCTGGGGTCTCATCCTGCCATAGTTTGTCTCCCTTTGCTCCTCAAAAGGATATCCCTCTTGCAGTAATTCACACAAAAAGCAATTGAGGGCTGGAGAAATGGTTTAATGGTTAAGGCACTTGTCTGCAAAGCCTAAGGACCAAGGTTCAATTCCCCAGTACCCACGTACAGCCAGATGCACAAGGTGGTAAATGCATCTGGAGTTCATTTGTTGTGGCCAGAAGCCCTGCTGTGCCATTCTTTCTCTTTTTATGCCTCTCTCTCTCTCTCTATTTCTCTCTCAAATAAATAAATAAAATATATAAAAAGGAAACCCTTGATAGGCATCCATTCTATAAGATATATCACTCAGCTCGGTGGAAATGGCTGAAATGCATATTCCGTGTCCTTAGGCTGCAATGGCCCAGGAAAAGACCACTACAAGGCGATGTGGTTGAGAGTTCTTTCACAGGGACAAGCTTCATCAGAAGCATGGGGGAAGGGTGCTGCACCTCTGAGTGGTCAGTGTGCCAGCTTTCTATAATGGTGTTACTGAAGTGAGTTTTGAAAGTCATCTCTGACCTACTCAGTGAAGCGTGTCCAGGGGCAGTAGATGTGCCTGGAGCAATTTCCCTGTGCTCAGAGCCCAACACTGCTGATGGGTATTCACAGCACCCGGACATCTGTCAGCTTTCTAGACTAACAGCCTAAAATCTTGATTAGTTTTTCAAGATAACAGCACTGGTGTCCCTTGGGATCTTAGTTGTCACAAACCAGTTCCACCAGTTTGCCAACTTGAGATCTACCCGTGCGCCCAGATCTCTGCAGAGCTAAACAACCAGCCTTGTTCCAGCAGCTAGACACTCCTGACTCTCTGAAGGGAGGGTCTGCAGGGAGGTCGGGTCCAGATTTGCTGTTCTCCAAGACCCAGTTCCAGTATTTGTCACCCAGATGTTTCCTTCCTCAGAGAAGGTCCTGAGCATATGAGCACTGGAAAGAGAAAGTAAAGTGCTGCTCAGAGCTTCACCCCCAGCATTCAGTGCCCCTGGAAGGACTATGGGACTATGCAAGACCCTGTGGGACTTGTGCAAGTCTCCCCACAGAACTTCCTTTTGATAGTTCATTCCTTTATCTAGACACTTTGGGAACTTATAAAGCTGGAGATTCACCCTAGAAAAATAATACTTGAAGTAAATAAGTTGTAACATTTATTATTTTGATGGAGAAAGGGCTGGAGGGATGGCTTAGCGGTTGAGGTGCTTGGCTGAAAAGCCAAAGGAACCAGGTTTGATTCCCAAAGACCCATGTAAGCCAGATGCATAAGGGGGCACATGCATCTGGAGTTCGTTTGCAGTGACTGGAGGCCCTGGCACACCTATCTCTCTCTCTCTCTCTCTCTCTCTCTCTCTCTCTCTCCTTGCCTGTTTTTGTATCTCTCTCTTAAATAAATAAATAAATATTATTTCAATGGAGAAAGAATATAATAAACCTTGGGAATAAAAATCAGAAACAGATTAAGAATAGGAAATGATCCAAGCCTGAAGGACCGAGAGATTGAAATTTCACAATTTTGCCTATGCTTAGACTTGTGTTTAAATACTTTGAAGAACAAAAAGAGATGGGAAAAGAGGCAGCAAAAAGAAAATAACAAAGACAACAGTAACAGGAGCAGCTGAGCTAGAAAAGCAATGTAGGGGCTGGAGAGATTGCTTAGCAGTTAGAAGGCTTGCTTTTGCCAGATCCGACATTAGCCAGATGCACAAAGGTGAGGCAAGCACAAGATAGCACATGCTCACTAGGTGGCACAAGTGTTTGGAGTTAGATTGCACTGGCTGAAGCCCTAGAAGGCCAATTCTCTCTCTCTCCCCCTATTTCACTTTCTCTCTCTCTCTCTCTTTCATTCTCTCTTAAAAAAATTAAAATAAGAAAAGCAACGTAGGAGGCTGTACAAGAGGAAAGAAATATAACATCCAAACTGGGGTTACATAGATGAACATGTTTTTTAGATGAACAATTTTTTAAAGAGCCAGACATGGTGGCTCACTTCTGTAATCCCAGCACTGCTGAAGATGAGGAAGGAAGATAATGAATTTGAGGCCAGCCTGGGCTGCATAGCAAGACATTGATTAAAAAATGAATAAGGAGGGCTGGATAGATGGCTTAGTGGTTAAGGTGCCTGCCTCCTAAGCCTAAGAACGCTGGTTCCAATCTCCAGCAGTTCCAATCTCCAGGTCCCACGTTTAGCCAGATGCAAAGCGACGCAAGGGCGCAATGCCACACTTGACAACAAGGGGGTGCACGTATCTGGGTTTCCTTGGCAGCAGCTGAGACTCTGCTGGCATGCCCAACTCTGTCTTCCTCTCCCTTTCTCTCTCTCTCTCTCTCTCTCTGTCTCTCTCAAAAAAAAAAAAAAAAAAGAATAAGTAAATAAATAAATGAAATGAAAAATACTAATTAAAAGGGAAAGAGATAAGAAAGCCAGGTTGGGTGATACTAACCTTGGTCTGTACAGAATCACTTCGGCTTTGTCTAATTATAAAACACGTATCCAGGCACGGGGCCTAAGAACGACTAAGAGTCCACTCTGGATACCCTGGAGCCACAGAAACAGCTGAGCATGATCACATGATTACCTAGTCCTATAAGGGAGGGGAGCAAAAACCCAAAACCCTCTGGAGCTCGTGAAAAAATAAATAAATAAAAAGCCAGCAAGCTCAGGGATCAGTAAGAGAATCCAGCTCACATGAAAGCAGGCTGAATAGCGATGGAGCCCTATACCAGCATTCCAGTGTGGCCACTGCAGGCAAGCACACCATGCCACAGGTAAGGGCCTGGGCTGCAGCACAGGCACATACATTGCACGCATGCACGCACGCAATCACGCACACATGCACGCACACGCATGCGAAGAGGAGTCATATCTCCCTGAACTAGCCAGAGAGAGGGGGAGTTGCATTCTGCAACTTTTCAAAGCTAAAATTAAATTTCCTCTGCCTGCTTTTGTGACTTCCTTCTGAGTTACTCCTCCACGCCTCCCTGCCTCATTTTTCTGAGAGGAAATAGTCGAATGAACAAAGAGTCTGATTATTTTCTGTGTGGAGGAGAAAAGAAAGGACTCTCGGGATCCTTGGAAGAGAAATCACTGCAGAATTAACTCAGGGCATAAACATTCCACCTCCAGGGGCCGCTATCCTGAGAATGTCCTGTCACCAATAACCCACCGAAAAGAAAAAGCACCTTTCAGCCTCAGTGAGACATATTTCTTCTGTTTATCTACCAGCTCCACATTGCCCCTTTCTGCATAATTTATCATTATAGTGCTCAGTGAGAAATTGTAATTTAGTATTTTAGAGAAGCAACTGATGAGGAAGTGGTCTGTTCAAATGGTTCACCCATATTAAGAAGTTTATCTTTCCAATACAGAAAAACAAATGTCAAAGGGTGAACTTTCCACCCATGTAAATATATTTTTGTCTCTCCCAACAAAAATTACAGAAAATGTTACTGTGTCCTAGAAATCTGTAATAAAGCTGGTGACAGCATGCCGGAAGTTCTGAAACATCACTGGGGACCACTTACAAGCTTTAATTCTAAGTAATAAATTTGTAAAATCATGTTACCCTGACAACATTATTTATTTTTCTCCATGAGTTCTGGACAGTATTGATTTGGAAATATGAATTTATTTGCCCACTGAGTCTTTTGGAAAACATGTTCTGGTTCTCTTTATGATCACAGCCTGTCCTCCTGGCTTTATATGGAGATTAATTTCTCTTGGCATCATACTAACCTCTTCATCATAGGCATATATAAGGTTTAACTACCTCTCCCCAGAGCTTTGTAAATACTGGTACTGAGGCTTTCTGGCACAGTAAAACTTTAACCTCACCTGGGAGAGGCTGGTCAGCAAGAAAAATTGTAGGCTGTTTTGTCAAGAAACAAGTTTGTTCCTTTTAGCAATGGGGAACTCGCTACATAAGCGCATATTAGGATAAGCATTGACAAAGAAGAGGGTTTTTATTTTATAATTGGTTTATATTTAGATATCATTCACCCTGGCATTTTCAAATGTCATTTGTTTTTGTTGATTATCATCCCCTCTCCTCTTCCCAAACTGCATCTCAGCCCCCTACTTCCTCTCCCCCACAGTATTGTTCTTCCTTCTCTCTCTCTCTCTCTCTCTCTCTCTCTCTTTCTCTATGTCTGTATATATATATATATATATATATATATATATATATATATATATACATATATATATACATACAGATATTATAAGCTAGGACTTACATATCAGGGAACATATGGTTTGAGTCTGAGAACATTTTTGTCAAATATAATGTTTATCAAATTCTCAATCTAGCTACCAGGGACATTTATTTTGTTGAGACTCAAAAGAATTACCCAGGCTGGGGAGATGGTTCCATTATTAAAATGCTTGCTGCTCAAGCAGGAGGACCTGAGCTCAGATCCCTGAGAGCCATGTAAAAGCCAGGTGTGGCATCACATGTCTGTAACCTCTGAGAGTTTCTTTTGCTTTGCTTTGCTTTGCTTTGCTTTGTTTTTTGGCGGAATGAAGAGACAGGATCCCTGGAACTTACTGGCTAGCTATTTTAGCTCAGTCAGTGAGATCTAGAATCAATAAGAAACCCTGTTTCAAAAACATAAGGCTTCTCATCTATACACACACATGCATGCACACATGTGCACGTGCAGACACACATGCCTTCACATACACGTGGCTACACACATACACACCTACAGGTACAGCACAAACATATACATGTAAAAAGAGAATTACCCATGTGTCACTACTTTTTAAAAATTCTTTAACCAATTTTTAATAGTTTTTAATGAGGAAAGACCTTAAATATACAAGGGGAAGAAAGCTACACTCAGAAATCACCTCTATTATGGAAATATCTTTAACGTTCTATTGACAACATCCATACATATATACAAAATACCATGATCATAGTTCCTTCCCACTCCCCTCCCTCCCCTCCCACTAGCATGTCCCCTTTACTGACTCCTTTCATTCTATTGTGGAATTTTACTGGAAAGTTACATGTGAATATGAGCTTAAACAAGAAACTCCTTACCAGAAAGAATGCCTCCCTAGGACTTATCTAGTCCAGTGCTAAGTCAGGAGTTGGAAGAGTAATTCAATATGCAAGCCAGATGCACATAGTGGCACATGCATCTGGAGTTCATTTGCAGTGGCTAGAGGCCCTGGCGCGCCCATTCTCTCTCCCCCACCCTTTCTCTGTCTCTAATAAATAAATAAAAATAAAAAAAAAAAAAAAAAAAAGACTATCAACCAAAGGAGGGGTAAAATTTCTATTGGTGTGCTAGGTAAGAAACAAGAAAAGATATCTCAGTGTAACAAACTACTTTTCTCCAAAGATAGACTCCTTAGTTAGGTTCCCTGCAGCTAGGACAACAGGGTTTGATTAAGAGACAAATGTTACACCTGATGTGGTCGTGCCAGTAATCTGAAAAACTCAGTGCTTGGGAGGCAGAGGCAGGAGAATGAAGAGTTGAGGGCAGCCTGGGCTACAAACAGCAATACTGTTTCATAAACAAAGAAAGAAAGAAAAAGTTAATGTTAGGTGAGTTTCAGGAAAGAATTAGTTGAGATCACTTTTCTTCAAAGGTTGTTCTGCCACAAAACTATTTATGATAGGGTTCAGGGTATAGCTCAGCAGTAGAGTGCTCACATAGCCTGGGGTTTGAATGCCAGGACCACAAAAGAAAGAGGAGGAGGGATGGAGAGATGGCTTAGCAGTTAAGGTGCTTGCCTGCTAAGCCTAAGACATCCCGTTCAATTCTCCAGGTCCCACGTTTAGCCAGATGCAAAGTCACGCAAGGGTGCAATGCTGCACTTGTCCACAAGGGGGCGAAAGCGCCTGGATTTCATTCACAGCAGCTGAGAGGCTGCTGGCATGCCCATTCTCCTCTCTCTCTCTCTCTCTCTCTCTCTCTCTGACTCTGTCCAAAAAAAAAAGAAAAAAAGAAAGAGGATGAGGAGGGGAAATGTAATGTATGTATTATATCTATGATAAGTAATTGAAAGATAAAAATAAAGAAATCTAAGGAATAAGTCATCTCCATGGAAGCACACCAGTGTTCCCAACACAAAGAAAAAAGAAACAAGAAGTGGAAAAACACTGCAAGAGAAAAAAATGAAAATAAGACATATATCTTTTTGGAATGACTCGCTTTTGCGTGTGGGTCAATGCTGATGGAAATACATTCCCATTTCTCATTTCCCATTTCCACTATAGAAGTCAAAGTGGCCAAAGCGATTAGCCACTGATTCCCATCCTGCAGGCAGGGGGCCTAGACTCCACTTACCTAGACTGAGTCCTGAGGAATGTCAGAGGACTGGAAATCAACTGAGATCACAATGGTGTGGAAATCTCCAATACGGCATCAGGGTGCCATGACAGCACCTTGACGGTCCTGCCCTGTGGTTCTTGCTGGTACTACATTCTCCACTGAGCAGTCTGCCTTTATGGAGCCTGGCTGTACAAACTTCTTGACCCTGCAACCTCCTCCATATCCTTTCAGAGAAACAGAAGTGTGTATGAGTTAGCTCCAGTTGGGTTTTGTTGAGATAACTGAGCTTTACTTAGAGAGGAAATGAATTGACAGTCCGCATATGAAGCAACACATATAGAAAATAAACAGAGAAAGTAATCCAACTTTACTAGTAATCAGAGGAAATAAAGAGGAGAACACACCCTCATCATTACATTAGCAACTATTAAAAGAACCATGAAGACGCCAATGCCAGCAAGCGCTGGGAAACAAGTAACCATGAAAGGCCATTAAGAGGACTTAGCTAATTCAAATTTTCCAGGCGGCAGCCTGGAATTTGAAGTATATGCCTATACTTCAAATGTGTCCACCCTTTGATCTGCAGTTTTCCAATTGACAATTTATCTTGAGGAAATGATTAGTCAATTGTCAACAGTACTGTTTATAACTTCAAAAAAAGAGAAAGTAATATAAGGAATCATCATTAGGGAAATTTTTATGTAACAATTAATCATGCAAAGAATACTATTTGGCAATTAAAAAGGCCAATTACATGTAGATTTACTGAACATCTCCACAGCATCACAGAAGGGAAGAAAAGCTTGCAGACAATTAGTATTGCATAATGACATATAAAAATTATAGTGGGCAGGATTCTAAGATCTCCTATCATTTCTGTCTCCCAATGTCATATCTGTGTTTATTATTGTGATATGTAATTTCCATTGTCAATTTTGTCTGGAATAAGAAACACCATGGAAACACACCTCTGGGAGCTGGAAAGATGGCTCAGCATTTGTAAGCCCTTGCTTACAAAGCTTGAAAGCCCAGATTTGATTCGTTAGTACCCATGTAAAGCCAGATGCACAAAGTAGAACAATCTGGAGTTATTTTGCACTGGCAAATGGCCCTGGTAAACTCATTCTTTCTTTCTCTCTCACTCTACCATCTATCTATCTATCTATCTATCTATCTATCTATCTATCTTTCTATCTATCATCTATCTATCTATCTCCCTGCAAATAGAATATGTATATAAAAGAAACACACTTCTGGGTGTTTAACTGAGCTGGGAAGACTCACTGGAATGTGGCCACTATCATTCCATTCCATGAGTTAGAGTCCCAGGTCACAGGCGGAGTAAAAGGAGAAATCAAGCCGAGCCCCAGCATTCATCTGCTTCACTTCCTGACTATGGATGAAATGTGACCAACCACTTCACACTGCTGCCGCCACGCCTTCCCTGCCATGATGGGCGTACCCTCAAACTGTGAGCCAGAATAAACCCTTCCTTCCTTAATTTGTACTTGTCAAGTATTTTTTTTCTTGGCAATGAGAAAAGTAACTAATACAGTTACAGTATATAAAAAATAACTCTGAATGAATCAAAAAGGAGCCTAACCTAACCACATGGGACCTTGTATAACAGACATAACAGCACATGGAAAGTCAGAAATTTAGTGTAGAGGGAAAAAACAAAACCATGCACATGTATGGGTTTGATGATGGAGTGATGAATGAAGGGGACCACACAGACCACATAGACAGTGACCTGAAAGGGATTATAGTGACCTCGAGCCAAGAAGGAAGCAAGGACCTCATTCATAAGCACAACAGAGCTGCAAGCGTTCTGGAGTGCACTTTTCCCAGATCTCAGAACACAGCTTGACTCACACCTTGATTTTTACTGCATCTGAGCAATGGAAAAAAAAAAACCCATAAGGTGATAAGTGTTCATTTTTATACAGCTGTGTGGCTTTTTTTTCCTTTCAAATATAATTAGAAATTTTTTAATATTTGTAAAAATGGAAACTGTATAATGTACCTGGAAGGCATTTGAATGCCTGTGAATTTCCCACTTGTAAAGAAGAAAATGGCAGAAGCCATAGGAATACAGAGCCAGAATGGATTTCAAACAAGTCTTCAATATCTTATTTTTTTCTCTTTGTCTTGTTTTGTTACCAAATGCAGTTTCCTCTATTAATGTCACTCTACGTACCTATGTGTACAGTTCTTTCCTTCTTATTCAAAGGTCCAGTCCTAAGTGAGATATTGAAAGTGAGTGAGAGCCCTGAGAGTGAAGCCCTGTGAGCATCCCCAGCCAGTCTCTGAGGTCAGAGGTGGTGGGAAGTATGGGACTCAAATGTTGGTTCGGGTTCTGATACTTTAATTCTTTGATGGCTAGGAAGACCTGACACTTGACTGTCACCTTACCGGTTGATTTTTACATAGATTATATACCAAATTCCTAACAATAACCTTGATGGTAGGTATTATTATTCCAGACATACAGATAGGGAAGCCTTGGTTTTTAAGAAGTAGAAGCAGGCTTAAATCTGACCTTGCGGGCTGGAGAGATGGCTTAGGGGTTAAGGCGCCTGCCCCCTGAGCCTAAGAACCTAAGAACACTGGTTCCAATCTCCAGCGGTTCCAATCTCCAGGTCCCACGTTTAGCCAGATGCAAAGTGACGCAAGGGCACAATGCCACACTTGACCACAAGGGGGCGTGCACATCTGGATTTCGTTCGCAGTAGCTGAGACACTGCTGGCGCACCCATCTCTGTCTTCGTCTCTCTCTCTCTCTCTCTCTTTCTCTCTCTGCCTCTCTCTCTGTGTCTCTCTCCAAAAAAAATAATAAAAAATAAAAAGTTTTTTAAAAAAAAATCTGACCTTGCAACATATCCAAATATAGGTATGTTACTGTAAAAGAAAAAACTACCTCCAAAAGCTATTTGCTACTGACTAATCCTATGATGGAAGACTAATCTGAAATAATAAAATCTATATTTTAGTTATGTTTTCTACAAAGTAAGTTTATTTTAAATAATATGAGAGTAACATGCCCTTGGCTACAGAGTTAAATATTTTCCCTTCCTTTTTATAGTATTAGTTTTTATACCTGATTCTTTTCCCATGGATTGCATAGTAGAATGGCATTGTGAAAGCAGCTGGTACATGGGAGAAATTGAATGAAAGTCACTTGAAATGAAAAAGAAGCTTCAGCCCAGCACTCGTCCACTCGTCACCAGTTCTGTTTCTGAAACGCAGTGCAGTGCAGTCCTTTCTGAGCATGCCTCATGGGAAACCACAACTGAGAACTAAATGGAGAACCACTTTCAGGTCTGCGTGGGCTACCTGTGCATACAGTACATGAGGCACAATATAGATCTGTCCATTAACAATAATGATCAACCATATCTTTCTTGTTTTATTAACTCTTATTACATCTACTCCAAAGTGAAGCATGGGTGGTACATGTCTGTAATCTCACCACGCTAAAGGCTAAGGCAGGAGGATTGTAATTTTGCTGTCTTCCTTGGCTCCATAGTGAGTTCCTGGCTGGCATAGGCTTGGTAGTGAGATGCTGCCCTCTTTTCTCCTCCAAAAGAAAATTCAAAAACCACTGCTCAGAAATGATGGCTTCTATCAATGTCATATATCCTCACATCGGTCTTGAGCATGTGGGGTTCCTGAAGTTATAGGGAATAAAGGCCAGTCATTTGGTCCTGTGAAGAGTTACAGGTAATTACTGCTCCTGTCTGCCTGCCAGACTGGAAAGATGCTAATGCTCATTTTATCACATAGACATATTGATCCATCCCAATTAATTAACATCAAAAATGTTAGGCTGCCAGGCATGGTGGCGCATGCCTTTAATCCCAGCCCTCGGGAGGCAGAGGTGGGAGGATCGCTGTGAGTTTGAGGCCACCCTGAGACTACATAGTGAATTCCAGGTCAGCCTGAGCTAGAGTGAGACTCTACCGAAAAAAAAAAAAAAATGTTAGGCTGGAGCCAGGCATGGTGGTGCACACCTTTAATCCTAGCACTCAGGAGGCAGAGGTAGCAGGATTGCCGTGAGTTCAAGGCCACCCTCAGACTACATAGTGAATTCCAGGTCAGCCTGAGCTAGAGTAAGACCCTACCTCAAAAAAAAAAAAAAAAAAAAAAAAAAAAAAAAAATGTTGAGGAAAAGACACTGACAAGTTCCAGGAAGACTCATGAAAACTATCTTGGGAGAGCTTGAAGTAATAGCAGCAGGAAGAGCCAGCAAAAGCCCTGGTCATGCTGGGTCACTGTTCCCAGTGTCTGATAGTCTCAGCTTGACCATCAGGAGCTGGTCATTATCCTCTCTGTGCCAGGTGGAAGCCAGAAACACAAGGAGGCTTTAGCAACTCCTCCACACCACAGGCCAATCAGGCGCAGGGGTGGGGCCTGAATCCAGCAGGGCAGGACCAAAGCAAGTGCTCATATCCTCTCTACCCTTGTCTCCCGAAGTCCTCAACATGTCCCTGATGGTGAGAATCCCATTATAATCACCACTTACAAAAATCAAAGGGGAGCTGGAGAGATTGCTCAGTGGTTAAGGTGCTTGCCTTCAAAATCTAATAACTGGGCTTTGATGCCCCAGTACCCACATAAAGTCAAATGCATAAAGAGGTGTATGCACCTCGAGTTCTTTTGCATTGGCTACAGGCTCTGGCACACCATTCATTCTCTCTCTCTCTCCTTACAAGGAAATAAATAAAAATATTAAAAACCAAGTGTCCTCTTTAAGGTAAGTCACCCAGCTGGTGTGACCAGACAGAACCTAGTCCCAGGTCCAACTGATGCCAAGCTTGAATTCCTTAATCATTTAACATTCCTGTCACTGAGTTTAAAACCTAAAATGTTGCACTAGAGAGATGGCACGGCAGTCAAGGTGCTTGCCTGCAAAGCTTTAAAACCTGGGTTCAATTCCCCAGTACCCACCTTGAGCCAGATGCACAGTGACACATGCATCTGGAGTTCTTTTGCAGTGGCTAGAGGCCTTGGTGCACCTATTCTCTCTGTCTATCTCTCTTCTCTCTCTCTCTCTCTCTCTGCTTACAATTAAATAAATAAAAATATTGCTTAATGTTGATGGCAGTGATACTGGTGAAACTCAAAACTCGTCAAAGTACTGTGAAGAAGGGATACGGAAGTGTTCAGCATCAAGAGACACATCTCTATCCTACGTGCCAAGGCTCCGGGGCCATTGTGGAAGAGGTGGAGGAAAGTATAAGGGCCCAAGGAAGGGGAGGAGTGCTCTGCAATACTGACTTCCAGACACAAAGTGGCCATGGTATTCATGACCTCACAGTGGCTGATGCTACCTACACAAGACCTGCATAGTAAGAGGAGGGAAATAATGCCATTAAAAAAGATCAGGGAAGCAGGGCATGGTGGCGCATGCTTTTAATCCCAGCACTCGGGAGGCAGAGGTAGGAGGATCGCCGAGAGTTCAAGGCCACCCTGAGACTATATAGTTAATTTCCAGGTCAGCCTGGGCCAGAGTGAGACCCTACGTTGCAAAACCAAAGAGATCAGGGACCAGTTGGAAAGAAGGGATTCAGTGGAAGGGAACAGGACAGGAAAAGAGAAAGGAGGTGTGTGTGAGAGGATTATGATCATGGTATATTGTGTATATATAGAGAGGTTGTCAATAAAAAGTGGGGTTTTTGTTTGTTTGTTTGTTTGTTTTGTTTTTCATGGTAGGGTCTCACTTTAGGCTAGGCTGACCTGGAATTCACTATGTAGGCTCAGGCTGGCCTCTAAAACTCACAGCGATCATCCTACCTGTGCCTTCCAAGTGTGGGATTAAAGGCATGTGCCACCACACCCAGCTGTCAATAGAAAGTTTTAAAACAGGGCTGGAGAAATGGCTCAGCGGTTAAGGCAAATGTCTACAAAGCCTAGCATCTGGGTTCGATTCCCCAGTACCCACGTAAGGCCAGATGCACAATGTGGCATATGCATCTGGTATTTGTTTGCAGCAGCTAGAGGTCCTAGTATGCCCATTTTTTCTCTCTCTTCTATCTCTCTCTCTACTTGAAAATAAATAAAAATATTTTAAGTGGTTGTTAGGTCTGGGTGTGGTGCGCTAGCCTTTAATCCCAGCACGCGGGAGGGAGGCAGAGGTAGAAGGATCGCCGTAAGTTCAAGGCTACCCAGTTCCATGTCAGCCTGGGATAGAGCGAGGCCCTACCTGGAAAAAAACAGCAGTCATGATTCTCTCCAATCAGGTCACATAAGCAGACTCTTTTATCCAAAGGGCCTCTCCTGAGACTGCTTCTGGCTTCACAGTTCTAGAGACCCAAAGATCAAGATCAAGGTTTAGTTTAATGTCGTCTGAGACCTCTGTCCTTGGCTTATGTCCTTGCCTTTTCCGTCCTCAGATGGTGCTTTATCTGCTTGCACTGCTATATCAGACTCTATTATGAATGAGCTACATATAAACAACACGACCTTGTTCGTTTACAGTCTGCAGTGTGGGAAGGCCAAAAGCATGGAGCTGCCATGTGTTAGGCATTAGCTGAAACCATGCAGGGTGTGTCCTTTGGTGAGCACAGAAGGGCAAAAGAACATCACACACCAGCGTGGTGGTGCATGCCTTTAAGCCCAGTATCTAGGAGGCAGAGGTAGGAGGACTGCTGTGAATTCAAGGCCATCCCGAGACTACGTAGTGAATTCCAGGGTCAGCCTGGGCTAGAGAGAGGACCTTACCTCAAAAAAGAAAATCCAACAAAAAAGAATGATGGGCTAGAGAGATGGCTTAGCAGTTAAGGCATTTGCCTGAGAAGCCAAAGGACCCAGGTTCAATTCCCCAAGACCTATGTAATCCAGATACACAAGGGTACATGTGTCTGGAGTTCGTTTGCAGTGGCTAGAGGCCCTGGCGTCCCCTTTCTCTCTCTGTCTGTCTCTCTTCTCTCTCTCTGCTTGCAAATAAATAAATAAAAATTAAAAAGTTATTTTTAAAAAAAGAATGACTTCTCAACCTTAATTCTGACAATATTTGCTGTGCCAGGCTGTCCTGTGCAGAAGCTTAGAAGCATCCCTGGACAATACTCAAAGATGTCAATATCACCACCCCATCCACCCTTGACTTGTAGCAACTAAAATTTTTTCCAGACATAGATAAATGCTCCCTGAGTTCCTCCTGTGTTCCAGGCACTGTTGTCTCTCTGAGTATGTAGCAGTGGACAAAGAGACCACATTCTGACCTTTGGAGATGAAATGTCTGTTTTAGTCTAGTTCTCTAAAAATATATAAAACAGTTCACATTTATTGGGCAATGACTTTATATCAAGCACTATCCTAATTTACATGTATTGTTTTATCAAATCATTAAAATAATCCTCTAAGGTAAATATGAGTGGGAACTGAATTCTACCAAGGCTAGCAGAGTTAAGCAAGCTGATGAAAATCTCACAGCTACTAAAAGGGACACAACTAGAACACAAAACAAGCTGGCTGGCCCAGAGCCCAGGCTCTTAATCACTGAACCATAGTGCCTCCTTTGTGGATGCAGCACGGGCAGCGTGGGAGGCACAGAATCAAAGCGCTCTGCTCTTGCTCCCGTAGCATGAAATAGGCTTTAAGGATTGTACTTTTCCCTGGTACCTCAAAATACGTCTTTTATCAGCAAGCGTGTATATGATAGGCATTCTTGTGCTGTTGTATAAATCAAATGTCAAGATGTGGAATCATGTTCAATGCTGGTTTCACAGACTTTTTAGAGATGTTTCAGTGTTTCACATGACTTTTTTATTACATAGTTTTTAATTTATAAATTTGATTCCTAAAAGATAAGTAAGTAATATATATATAATTTTTGACAAATAGTCCTTCCTTCTCTCTCACACTTTCTTTCCATCCCGTCCCTCCTTCCCTCCCCTCTGTCTCTCTTCTTCTGTATAAGAACGCTTAAGTACACCAAGAGAGATTTCTATTTAAAAGAACTACAGCTGGGTATGGTGGCTTGACCAGACTGGTTGACATAAGTGAGTTCCAGGCCAACCAGTGCTGCATAGCAAGACGCTCCCAATCATGAGGAATTGTTTCACACATATATACCCTCAAAAAAAAAAAAAAAAAAAAAAGTAAGAGAACTACAAGAAAGAAGTGGTTTTTAAAAAACATTTATTTATATATTTGCCAGAAGACAGAGAGAACGAAACAGAGAATGACAGAGAGAAGGAATGGGCACACTAGGGTCTCTTGTCATGGCAAATAAACTCTGGATACATGTGCCACTTTGTACATCTGACTTTACTTAAGTTCTGGGGAATCAAACCTGGGTTGTCAGGCTTTGCAAACAAGTGCCTTTAACCACTGGGCCACCTCCCCAGACCCAAAAATGGAGGTTTTTTTTTTTTTTTAATTGTTTTTATATATTTATTGGTGAGAAAGGCAGACAGAGAGGAAGAAAGAATGGGTGCACCAGGGCCTCCAGCCACTGCTTACAAACTCCAGATGTATGTGCCACCTTGTTCATCTATCTTACTTGGATACTGGAGAATTGAACCTGAGTCTTTAGGCTTTGCAGGCAAGCACCTTAACTGCTAAGCCATCTCTCCAGCCCAAATGGATGTTTTTAAATAAGGATAAACTTGGACTTGTTTCTGTTATCAGGGATGACTCTATAACACAACACTGGCATAAAGTGAAATGCATGGGCAATTAGACCTGTTATTTCAAGGGAAAATCTGATCCAGTAAGGTCAATTCCCTTGATGCCTATACCAAGGCCAAGTGGGGAGTGAAAATAAAAATAGCCCAGGGGTGCTTTCTAAACACATTCATAGCAGAACATGACTGAGGGTAGAAGATGGAAAACAACCAACCCCCTCTTCCTGGGAATCTTCAAACTTGGACACATTCTTCCAAGTACAATTGATTTTATACACTGTTTAAAATTATTTAGTCCCTCACTTAGGCAAGAAATAAGAGCCAAAAGAGTAAAAAGTGCTTTCCTTTCTTCCATACAGATTTGGGAAAAATCTTCAGAGGCAAAAGTGTTTGAATTTGAAGGGCTCCTTTCACTTAGCTTCAAGCAGCACCGTGACTGAGGGCCTGAAAAGAATGATACTAGCTGGAAAGAAGGAGGGCGTCAGTGGAAAGGGAGGGGGAGGAGTAGAAGAAAACAATGGGAAGTTGGGGACTTAGCTTGGTGCTAAATCCCCACACAAACAAACACACACACACACACACACACACACACACACACACACACACACACACACACACACACACAAAACGCAACAAGAAGAATATCTGTTGCTAGTCTTCCTGGAACACCCTGAGTGTAGCCACTCCAGGAGTTCATGAACACAGCTTGCATCTTCATATCAAGTTAATAAGATGCATGTGACTCTACTAAAAATAATATAACAATACATAAAAGCATAAAAAAGAAGACAGAAGATAGTAAGTTTTTATGTATTGAAAGGATATTAGGGAAGCAATTATTAGGCAGTGGAGAGAATATTAGCCTGAGCAAGTGTTTTCAGTTCTTTATTGTCTTGATAGGGTAATATTACACATTTAGGCCTTTGCCATGGCCTGAGGGTATGGGCCTGTACATTTCCTTGGTCATGTGACTGACTTTGACCAATGGGATGTTAGCAGGTGTGATACAGGTTAAGTTTGGCCCTGTGCTTGTAAATGTCTTAGGTACTTCAGGGGTCCAAGAAGAATCAAAGAAACATATAACCAAACCTATATACAACTCAAAATTACAGCCAGGCCGACATCAACTATTGAATTTTTCACACGTGTGACAAAAATGAATGTCTATGTTTTTGCTATTAAAATTATGTAGTTGGGCTGGAGAGATGGCTTAGTGGTTAAGGCACCTGTCTGTGAAGCCTAAGAATGCCTGTTCGATTCTCCAGGTCCTGCATTTAGCCAGATGCAAAAGTGATGCAAGTACACAATGTTGCACATGCACACAAGGGGGTGCACGCATCTGAGAGGCCACTGGCACGCCCATTCTCTCTCTCTCTCTCTCTCTCTCTCTCTCTCTCTCTCTCTCTCAAAAAAAAAAAAATATGTAGTTGTTTCACAAGTTAAACAATGAAAGTAAGACCTGCCTGACCTAAATTTTTGTGCTCAGTGGACACTATATACATGTTCAATCTTGTTAAATACTTGTATTTGATGTTTTATTTACATTTATAGTCCATATTTTATTTGTGTTTATTGTAATCATGGTCTTAATTCATTTTTTGCATTTTTCTTTTCTATGTGATTTGGGCTGGCCTCAAACTCACAACCTTCCTGCCTTATTTTAGGAGTGCTGGGATTATAAGCATGCATCACCACACCTTGACTAAAGCCTAAATCCCTTTAACAACTAACTTTTTAGATTTGGATTAGATTTTTGTATCATAGAAGTAAAGTATCATTAAAGTAAAGAGAGCCTTACCATTCCCTCTATTTAGCTCATTTATGAGTGCAGCTCCAGTGTCGACAACACCATGGCCATCACAAGATTGTGTCATTTATATTCATTTAAAGCCTTTGTATGGCAGGAAGCTACCAAGCAAAATTAGTCACCCTCCCTTAGTTCACAGATGAGGAAACTGAGCCCCCCCCATACACACCAAAGAGGAAGACTTTTTCACAAGAGTATGACCAGTCATTGTCCTTACTGATTTGGAATCCACCTTCCAAATCACTACAGTGAGCACTGAGAAGGGGAGGCACTGTCTCCCAAAAATGGAGTCAGTCCCAGGAGCAAGATGGAGTGTTCTTTATACATTTCAAAATTTCAGAAAAGTTCTTGAGCCTCCTAGAAACTTCCATCATGAATTCAAGTAAGCAACTATCAAATGCACAGCTTCTCAGACTATTACACTTTACTTAATAAAAATTATTTCAGGGGCTGGAGAGATGGCTTAGCGGTTCAGACATTTGCCTGGAGAACCAAAGACACCGGTTCAATTCTCCAGGACCCATGTAGGTCAGATGCACAAGGGGGGTGCATGTATCTGAAGTTCCTTTGCAGTGGCTGGAGGCCCTGGCATGCCCATTCTCTCACACTCTCTCTCTCTCTCTTCCTTTTTCTCTCAAATAAATAAATAAAATATATTTTAAAAATTATTTCAATCAGAAGTGGTGGCACATACCTTTAATCCCACCACTTGGGAGGCAGAGGTAAGAGGATTGTTGTGAGTTCAAGGTCAGCCTGAGACTACATAGTGAATTCCAGGTCAGCCTGGGCTAGAGCAAGACTCTACCTAAAAAAAAAAAAAAAAAAAAGCATGTCTAGGCTATATAGGAGTTCAAGGCCATCTTGAACAACTTAGCAAGAACCTGTCT
This sequence comes from Orientallactaga sibirica, assembly GCA_036365145.1. Classification (NCBI taxonomy): domain Eukaryota; kingdom Metazoa; phylum Chordata; class Mammalia; order Rodentia; family Dipodidae; genus Orientallactaga; species Orientallactaga sibirica. Next base: position 62,909,763 of record JAEOAD010000001.1, read on the forward strand.
TAAATTAAGAAGTAAAAAGAACAATGGTGGCATGTCTATTATGAGGAAAACCAACTGCTCTCTCATTTGATTTGAGGCCTGCTCCATGGGAAGGAACTCATGCCTGGTCAAAAGCCTATGGCTGTAGGAGTTATAAGCCCTGGGGAGGAAATTACTACTATTGTCTGTCTAAATGGATATGTTATTCCCACCAAACTGTCCTCTTAACATGTTGATGCCCAATACTCTCTTCCAGACACAAAGTGGCCATCATATTCGTGGCCTCACAGTGGTTGTCACAACCTACACAGGCTGTGTGTAATAGGAGAACAAAGAAATGATGACATCAAAATAGAAGAGACACCAGTTGGAAAGAAGAAGGGATTCAGTGGAGGGAGGATAGGAGAGGCAAAATGAGACAAAGGAGGGTAGTTGGAAGGGATCATAATCATGGTAAATTATGTATATGGATGGAGATTATCAGTAAAAAGTCTTTTTTTAAGGAAGTTAAAAAGTAAAAAGTAGACTGGGCATGTAGCTCAGTGATAGAATTCTTGCCTAGCATTCATGAGGCACTGAGTTCAATGCCCTTATACTTGAAAAAGGCAAAGAAAAAAGAGAGAGACAGAAAAGATACTTTCAGCATACCTTCTACAGTTGTACATCTCCTAAAACAAAACCAGAGACGTTATTTCCAAATTTGTTGATTTGTTCTTTTCCATGATGGTACCAGCCAGCTTATCCTTGGCAGTCTCTCACACATCCACCTTCTGTCAATGGGCTCACACCAGGCTTTCCCTCAAAAGTACCTCGCAATTTTTGTCCACATCGTTAGGTCTCCATTTCACAAAAGTAGAGTTATACCAACATAGGCATGTCCGTTGTTTTTAAGTCATGAAGGTATAAGTGATTGACTTGACAGTTTAACACCAAAGGCTCCAAGGGCCAGGCATGAAGCTGTGTCCTGAATGCCCGAAGATGACTAATACTGTGAAGGCTGCTGCACAGAAGCAAGTTGACTGCTGCAGCCACACAAATCTAAATGAAAGCTGGCCTTTCGTAGGCACACACATGTCACTCTGGGCTAATAGGCACAAGTAGTAAGCTGTTCACAGGGATGAACACAAAGGATGGTCAGAGAGAATGAAATCCTGGTTTGGCTGCAAGGAAGAAAAGGAGGTTGGGGTATAGTCAGAATCTGAATCTCCTGAATCCCTGAATCTCCAAACGTAGAGATATGCCCACTAGGAAAAAAAAAAAGGATGTGCAGGTGAAGTTCAGAAGGAAAATTATAATTATTTCTGCTCAAAATATGGAAAAACTGGGTAACGGAGCTATCTAAAAATGGACTAGGCTGCCTCACGTGGCACCACATTCCAGGTCACCAGTAGTGTCTGAGGACAAACCTCATGGCAGCTTGTCAGGCATGACTCTCAAGGGGATGTCTTTCATTTTGGAGGGAGAAGTATGAGGGGCTGGTGCCCTGAGTGCTCTTGACTGGGATCCCATGATTTCACCCTGGCCCTTCCAGAGTGAATGAGGCCTCCTGGGAGGTAGTAGTACAAGGTAGTTTAAAGGGACAGGAATGAGGCTGAGGAGATGGATCACAAGGCAAAAGTTCTTCCTGTGCAAGCAAGAGGATGTGAATTTGATCCCCAGTACCCACATATGAAGCCTGGAGATGAGAGGAGTAATCATCCCCTTCCCAAGCTAGGGCCGTGTGTGTCTAATCCTTCAGGGTCTCCAGACAGGACTGCTAGGGGAGTTGGGGCCCAACGCTGATTATGAAGGAGGAGTCTACCTCAATGACCACCAAGCCTGCAAATGCCTATCTAGCTATCTACTACTATGGATTGAATATGTCCCTCCATAACTCCTATGTTGGAACTTAAACTCTGTGATAGTATGAAGACGTGAGACCTTTAAGAGGTGATTAAATCATGAAAACAGAATCTCTGTGAAGGAACTGAAAATCTTACAAAAGCACTGGAGGAAAGGGCTCAGTGTTTTCTTGTCTACCTCTCCTACCCTAGGACATGGCACTCAACTCTACCCTTGATGGTCCTTATGTGCAATTGCAAAAATCACATATGTTGGCACCTGGCAACACTTTGATCTTGGATTTCCCAGCTTCTAAATTGCTTGGCCTCAGGAATTATGTTAGAACAGAGCTACCAGACTAAATAAAATAAGGGCTGGACAGATGGCTTAGAGGTTAAGGCGTTTGCCTGTGAAGCTTAAGGACTCAGGTTCAACTTCCCAGAACCCATGTAAGCCAGATGCACATGATAGCACATGCATCTGGAGTTCACATGCAGTGACTAGAGGCCCTGTCATGCCCATTTCTGTGTGTGGGTAATAAATAATTAATTAAAATAAAATATCAAGGTAAGAGGAAATCATGTCTTTTTGAGCTAGTTATTGATGTGTGGACAGACACTTAACTCATCTCTCTGCACCCTACCTTCATCCACATTTATTATTTCATCCCGCTGAGAAATAGGGAGCATGTTCTTCTCATACTTTTCCTGTCCCAATCCTCCTAGCTTCGAATGGCTCACTTCCTACATCTTCAGCTCACAGCCCTCACCTGACCTTCTCCAGCACCTCAGCTCAATTATGCTCCCCACCACTGTGCTGTGAAGATTTGTTCAATGGTGTTTCGGTCTGAGCTCCTCGGGGAAAGGACCTTGTCATCTCTACTTCCACTTTGCAAGGTACCATGCATATTCCCTTAGCTGCGTAAACAACAGGATAAGGTGAAAGGTGGACTCTCTATGTGTTCAAGGTGCCAAATTGAAAATAGTGCCTTCTGTTCCTGACTTTAATGCCCTCATTTTATTTTCTTATTTGATAGGGAAGAGAAATGTCTCATTTTAATTTAAATCTACTCTAGTGATCTTTTGAAATGAATGTCATTACTGGAGAGTTTAAATTGAAATACCAGGTCATTGTGGGGGGAAAAATGGCAAAAGCTGATTCCCCAGCCCCCCAGTAATAATTCACTTTAACTCCTCAGAACATTTTTACTAACATGTAGGGCAAATTCAATTAATATTTGTTGAGTGAAAAAAAAGAGAGAGAGAGAGAGAGACCCAATGTACTTCGTGGTAAGACAGAGATAGGCAGAGTTGATTGTAATTTTCCTATTTTACTATCAAAAGAAGTCTTAAAACTGAGACATGCCATGGCTGTGACTTGAATCCAGGTGTCTTGACTCTGAATTCCAGTCAGATCTATTTTATTCCTTTATATCAGATTGTATTAGCCAGGGTTCTCTAGAGGAACAGAAGCAAAAGAATGAATTACATTATGAGGGAGCTGATTAGATTGTCTTGCAGTCAGATTAGTTGGCTGGGCAGTCTAACATAGGCTAGCTGTGGGCTGGAGTGTATGAGAACCCTCTAGCTGGTTAGCCCACAATGCTGCATGTAAGAGCAATGCCAATCTGATGCTGAAGGTCTGGAGGGCTCTTGGAGAGTTTCTGGTCATCTTCAGCCATGTTGAAAGAGCAAATAATCCGGGTTCTGATTGATGTCAGCAAAGGGTGGCAGCAGTACAATGGATACACTCTGCAAGGGGTGAACGGGGGCAGGTAAAAAGCACTGCATTTATTCAAGACCTTCTCTTCTGAAGTTACCTTTTGAGGAGCATTGACATGACACAAAACTCATCTAACCACATACTGTCTCCCCAAATGTCTTTCTCACAAATTTTCCAGCTGTGCTCCTTCTAACTCCTCAATCATTCATCCAAACCATTTTGTGAGCTAAAGCTCACAAATCAGTGTAGAATCACACATCTGGCCATTTTTCCTTCTAAGCAAAATGTACGATGATGTGTATGCTATCTGATGCCTCCAACATGAAACACCGGAAAAAAAGGTATTCCAAGCAGGTGAAACTAAGAAATGAGCAGGCATCATTCATCTAATATCTGACAAAACAGACTTCAAACCAAAATTAGTCGGAAGAAATAAAGAAGGCAACTTCATTCTGATTAAGGAACAAGCAATCCATTAACAGAGCATTGAAATTCCAAGTGCTTATGTACCAAAAATGGTTATGCCAAATTCTATAAAACAAACACTTCTGAATATAAAGATACAGATTAATAAAAACACAATAACAGGGCTGGAGTGATGGCTTAGAAGCTAAGGCACTTGCCAGCCAAACCAAAGGACCCAGGTTCGATTCCCCAGTACCCACGTAAAGCCAGATGCACAAGTTGGAGCATGCATCTGGAGTTCATTTGCAGTGAGTAAAGGCCCTGGCACATCCATATTCTCTCTACCTGCTTCTCTCTGTCTCTCTCTCAAATAAATAAAATATTTTTAAAAAACACAATAATAATAATGACTATAATGACTCACTCTTACCAATAGACAGGTCATGCTAATAAAAACATAAACAGAGAAACATCTATGTTGAATGACAACATAATCGACTGAGTCTGGCACCCCCACAGAACACTCCATCCACTGTAGAATACACAGTCTTCTCAGCAGTCCATGAAACTTTTTCTGAAATAGATCATGGAACAGAACACAAAGCAAGTCTTGTGAAACACAGGAAAATTGAAACAAATTTTGTATATAGACCACAATGAAATAAAACTAGAGCTCACTGGCAAGCGAAACTATAGAATAAACACAAATTCATGAAGACTGAACAACACACCACTGCATGATGAAACATCATGGAAGAAATCAAGAGCGAAATTTTGAAAATCCAAGAATCAGATGAAAATTAAAACACAACATACAAAAATCTATAAGATACAATGAAGGTAGTCCTAGGAGGGAATTTTGTAGCTACAAGTGCCTACATTAAAACATAAGAGCCAGGCGTGATAGTGGACGCCTTTAATCCCAGCATTTGGGAGACAAAGGTAGGAGGATCACTGTGAGTTCAAGGCCAGCCTGAGACTACATAGTGAATTCTAGGTTAGCCTGGGCTAGAGTGAAATCCTATCTTGAAAAACCAACAACAACAAAAAAAAAAAAAAAAAAAAAAAAAAAAAAAGAGAGTCAGGCATGGTGGCACACACCTTTACTCCCAGCACTCAGGAGGCTGAAGTAGGAAGATCACTGTGAGTTCAAGGCCAGTCTGGGGAACAGAGTGAATTCCAAGTTAGCCTGGGCTAGAGTAAGATCCTGCTTCAAAAAAGAAAAAAAAATCAGAGATCTCAAATAAATAACAATGCACATTAGGGTCTTAGAAAAATGAAAAGAAGCCAAACCTCAAATCAGTGGACAGAAAGAATTAACTAAAATCAGGGCAAAAATTAATGGAATAGAAACAAAAAAAATTGCTATTATTCAATGAAATGAAGAATAGGTTCTTTGAAAAGATAAATGAGATAGACAAATCCCTTGCCAATTTAACCAAAAGAGAGAAAGAGAGAGAGGAGAGAAAAGACCCAGATTAATAAAATTATAGATGAAAAAGAAGGCACTATAGGAAATAAAAATGAAATTTGTAAAATCATAATAAACCTTAAAAATCTGTTTCATGGGCTGGAGAAATGGCTTACTGGTTAAGGTCCTTGCCTGCAAAGCCAAAGGACCCAGGTTCAATTCTCCAGGACCCACGTAAACCAGATGCAGATGCATCTAGAGTTTGTTTGTGCACTCATTTTCTCTCTCTCTCTCTCTCTCTCTCTCTCTCTCTCTCTTCCTCTTCCTCTCTCTCAATGAAATAAATAAATAAAAATAAAGTATTTTAAATATCTGTTTCACTAAATATGAAGATCTAAAGAAATGGATGAATTTTTAGATGTATATGATCTGCCAAAATAAAACCAGCATGAGATAAACAAACAGATCCATAACAAGGAACAAGATTGAAGTAGTATAATAATGTTTTTAAAGTTCAGGTCTATGTGGATTCAATACTAAATTGTACCAGACATTTAATGAAGAACTAACACAAATGGCTCTCAAACTATCCCATGAAATACAAAGGGATGGAATGCTACCAAACTGTTTTGACAAAGTTAGTATATCCTTGGTATAGAAACCAGATGAAGACCCAATTAAAAAAAGAAAATCATAGATCAATGTTCCTGATGAACATAGATACAAACATTCTCAATAAAAATACTTGCAAACCAAATTCAAGAGAACATCAAAAGATAGCATTCACCCTGATCTAGTAGGTTCAAAGATATAGGGATCATTCAATATATACAAAGCAATAAATGCAATTCATCATATAAATGGACACAAGAACAATAATCATATGGTTATCTCAATCAATACAGAAAAGGCTTTAGCAAAATCCAACATCCTTTTGACAAAAACCTTGAAGAAACTAAGAATTGTAGACCATATCTCAGCATAATAAAGGCTATATATGACAAACCTGTAGCGAACATTTTACTAAATATGGAAAATCTCAAAGCATTTTCACTAAAATTGGGAACAAGATAAGGGTGTCCACTTTCTCCACTCTTACTCAATACAATACTTGAAGTCTTAGCTACAGCAATAAAACAAATGTAAGAAATAAGAAGGATGTGGGCTGAAGAGATGGCTCAGCATTTAAAGGTGCCTGCTCGCAAAGCCTAACACCTGGGTTTGATTCCCCAGTGCCCACATAAAGCCAGATGCACACATTGGCAAATGCACCTGGAGTTCATTTTCAGTGGCAAAAGGCCTGGCATACCCATACCCTCTCTCACTGTCTGCCTCTTTTTTTCTGTTTCTCTCTGTCTCAAATGAATAAATTAAAATTCTTTAAAAAGAAATAAGGAGATACAAATAGGAGAAGAAGAAATCAAAGTATTCTTATTTGAATGTGATATGATTCTATACACAAAAGACCTTAAAGACTAGACCTGAAAAATACTTTCAGCAAAGTGTAAGAACACAAAATTAAAATATGAAAATTAGTAGCCTTCCTATATACCAATAATAAACATGCTGGTGATGAAATCAGGGAAGCAATTTGCTTCAGTTACTTTGTGGTTGCTAGAACAAACACCTGGCCAGAAGCACTTTATGGGAGAAAAGGTTTTATTTCAGGCTTACAGGATCCAAGGGCTGTAGCATCATGGTGGAAGAAGCAGGCTCACTTCCATAGATGCATAGCAGAGACGTGCCACCAATAGCCAGCAAGCACCAAACAGCTGGACTAAAAGATTTGCCCCCCATTGATGTCTCCCCCAGCAGGTTCCTAGAGACAGACTTAAGTTGCAAGTATAATCAAATATACCTCAGGCTATGGGGACAGACATTCACATTCAAACCACCACACAATCCCATTTGCAAGTATTTCAAAAGTAAATAAAATACTTTGGGATGAACCTAACCAAAATAGAATTCCAGGTAACTATAGCAACTAATTTTTGACAAAGATGCCAGAATTTCACATTGGAAGAAAAGATAGCCTTTTTGACAAATAGTGCTGGGAAAACTGAACATCCACATGTAAAAAATGAAATGGGATGCTGGTCTCTCACCCTGCACAAAAATTAACTCCAAATGGATCAAAACCTTAATGTAAGAGCCAAACTTTGAAACTGTTAGAGGAAAAAGTAGGAAAAACACTTCAAGATAGAGAATATATACATATATATAAGGTCTTCCTGGAGAGGACTCAACAGCATAGGAAATAACGGCAGCCTTTGAAAAGTGGGTTCACATGAAATTAAAAATCCTTTGCACAGCAAAGGAAACAGTTAATCAAATGAAGAGGCAGCCTACAGGAACCAAGAAAATCTTTGCTAGTTATACATCTGATAGCAGATTAATATCTAAAAATTTAAAAACTAAATTACAAGAAAGCAAGCAATGCAATCAATAAATGGGTTAGTGAAATGATCAGATAATTCTCCAGAGATAAACTATAAACAGCCAGTAAGCACATGAGAAAAATGTTCAACCTCCATAGCTATCAGAGAAATACAAACTAAATCTATATCAAGATTCCATCTGGCCCCAGGTGGAACAAAAGTTACTAAGAAGACAAACAAAGAAAAACGGGTGTGAGCTTGCAGTCAGAGAGGATCTTGTACACTGCGGGTGAGAATAAAAACGATCCCAGCCACTGTTCCCATCAGTATGGACATTCCTCCAAAACTAGACATAGACCTATGCATGACCCAGTCTCACCACTCCTGGGTAGGATTCCAAGCCAACATATCACAGAAATACATGCACATCAATGTTTATTGCAGCACTGTTCATAATAGTCAAGTTAAAGAATCAGCACAGGTGCCCACCAACAAAAGAAATAGAAAAGAAAGCCTGGAGAAAGGGCTCAGTGGTTAAAGCTGTTTGCTAGCAAACCCGAGGGCAGGAGTTTCACATAAATCCAAATCCACAAAGTGGTACATGCATATGGAATTCCCAGTGGCAAAAAGCCCTGGCACATACATACTGTCTCTTACCCTGCCTGCTTCTTTCTCTCTCCCTCTCTAATAAATGAAAAGTATTTTTAAAAATAAATAGAAAAGAAAATGTGGTATATATTGTTTCAGGAAACTTACTTTTCTGGGGAGTCTATTCACCCCAATAGGACTCAGATGACAGACAAAAGCACAACTGTACCAAAACTAGTCTGGGAACCAAAGGACTTATTGAGGTTACTTACAGAGCAGGGTGAGGGGTTTCTTACAGGAGCATGTATGCCCCAAAGGCAGCTGCCTCAGAAAAAGCCCACTCGGCATAGGTGATGACTCACAGAAGCTGCACCTCTGGGACCACTGCATAGCGTGCAGGCAGCTGTGCAAAGAAGGACGGAGTCTCCTGAGCCTCCTTTTCCCACAGGAGGGAAAATTTCCATTGAAAGAAAATTGTTACATAATACTGATCAGAGTTGGCCCCTCCAGTTGTATACTGTTCCTTTGACCTTGGGGAACGGTCCTGGGCTTTGAGCTTTCAGCTCTCCCAGACTTATTGACCTCTTGATTCCCTCCTCCCTTCAGGAGGGAATGTTTCCATTCACAGGAATTTGTTATCCAACAATATACACAGTGGAATTTTTTTTTTCAGTCATAAGGAAGAATTGTGCCCTTTGCAGTAAAATGCATACAACTGAGGATAGTCATTCATATTGAGCAAATTAAGTCAGACTCAGAAAGAAAACGATGGCTTGTTTTCTCTCATTTGTGGTTCTAGTACTCTCTATATAAAATTATATATGTACAAGAATGGAGAAGTAAAATTGTCTAGAGGACAAAAGCACTAATGGCAGTGGGACAAGGTGAAAGGGGAGGATGGAAGCTGTTGTGGAGACTGATATGTGGCCCCACCCACATTGTTTCCCTCAGCAGCTTGAGGACTTCCCTGACTTAGGGAACTCAACTCATACGAAAACCAGGATTCATGGCTTCAATGCTAGAAGGAGGGTCAGCAAAAGCCAGTGTAAACCAGAGTTGGAGATTTTATTAAAGGTATTTTAATACAGGCTCAAGCATACTGGTTAGGAGAAAGAAGGGAAACTCAGAAAGAGTGGAAAGCACACTTGAGGGTGTAGGTGTGGGCTCGCTCTTCTTAGCGTCAGATTTAAGTGTGCTGGTGGTGACTGCAGATAGGATTTTACAAGCAAGCACGTTTAACTGCTGAGCCATCTTCTCAACCCCTGCATATAAGATTTTAGAGTCTTCTTGGAAGTCCATTGTTCAGTGGGTTTCTAGGGCAGCCATCCCTCTTCTTTACTTTCCCCTCTTCAATAATCAAGATCACTGGGAGGCTCCAGACAGGCCACAATCTGAGGAGATAAAACTAGGAGCCACTGGGTTTGCACAAGGGATTTAGGACATGGCTTTTACTGTAAGTGGGGTTTCAGGTGAGGTTCCTGGAAATTTGGAGATTTGCAGCTGGGAAGGGAGAAAGGCCTTCTGTGGTTGTTAATTGTCATGGAATTCTTGCTTCTATGCTGGCAAGAGGCTTCCTTCCACCAGACTCCTGGGGTGGAGGAGAGGGGATTCTTTCTCTTCTCATGATCCCCAAAATTTCCCCACTTTTCTATCCTGCCTCAGGTGGAATATGCTCAATGTATATTATATGCTTGTATGCAAATGCACTTCTGAGACCCAAAACTATGTATGTAAATATACACTGTTGCAGTCAGGTTCGCATTGCTGATAGAAATCACCCGACCAAGAACAGCTTTGGGGAAAAAAGGGTGGGGATATTTTAGCTTACAGACTTGAGGGGAAGCTCCATGATGGCAGAGGGATACAACAGAATGAGCAGAGGGTGGACATCACCCCCTGGCCAACATCAGGTGGACAACAGGAACAGGAGAGTGTGCCAAACACTGGCAGGGGCCACTGGCCCATAAGCCAGCCCCCAACAATACACTGCCTCCAGGAGGCATTAATTTCCAAATCGCTATCAGCTGGGAACCCAGCATTCAGAACACCTAAGTTTATGGGAGACGCTTGCATCAAACCACCACCTACACCATTGGGAAAAAATTAATTAAAATAAGAAACATCAACCAAGGACCTGGTGTGTGCTATTCAAGCACTCTATCACTGAGCTACATTCCCAGCCCTTTATCATTACTCACTAAACAATACTAGGCAACTATTTAAATCGCATTTACATTGTTTTAATCATTATAAGCAATCTAGAGGTAGGTTAAAGTACGTGAAAGGATGAGTGTAGTATGATGAGGTAATTCCTATATTAATCAGTTTAAGCCAGTCAATTCCAATTTTTAACCCTAAAATCTGCTACCATTACTTTTGCCTCCAAATTATATCCTTTTCATTCAAAGAATTATAAAACCAATAAGACTGAGCAGCAATTGAGCAGTAAGAAAAACTTTTATACTTGGCCAACAATAGAAGAGAAAAATGAGAGATAAACTCATAAATCAACTTCTCAAGCCTGGAGGGTCAGAGGTTATAAAGGGAGGGTAGAGTGGGTGGGTCAATGGGAAGGAATGAGAGGGCTTCTGGGAATTCAGGCACCACTTCTCTTCCTGGTTCTTTCCAGTCACTGCCATTGCAATTGTTGACTGCCCTGGCACTGCATGGACTCATTAACGTGCTGATGGGAAAATAACAAAGTTAGAGGTTGTCAGGAGGTCACTCTGGGAGCCATTTTATTGTTTATTTCAGTATCATTTTTTTATTTGTGTGTGTGTGTGTGTGTGTGTGTGTGTTATGTGTAGGAGTGTGTGCATACAGGTTTTCTTACCACTGCAAGCAAATACCATGTCATGAGCCTTTTCAAAATCTAGCTTTACATGAGTGCTGGGGTATCAAATCCAGGCCAATAGGTTTTGTATGCAAGCACCTTTAAACACTGAGCCAGCTCCCCTGCCAGTGACATTAATCTGTGGGTTTGTTTGTTTGTTTGTTTGTTTGTTGGGTTTTTTTAAGACAGAGTCTCACCCTAGTCCAGACTGACCTGGAACTCACTGGGTAGCCCAGGTTGTCCTTAAACTCATGGCAATCCTCCTACCTCAGTTTCTCAAGTGCTGGGAGTAAAGGTATGAACTACCACCATGTCTGGCTCTGGCAGATGTTTTAGATACAGTCATTTTCACTAAATCATTGAACAGGAAGTCTGGCCTATGGGCATTCTATCCTTAAAAGAAAAAAGCAGCAGGACAAGGGCCAGGTCAAAAATCAGCTAAAGAAGCTAGAGAGATAGCTCAGTGGTTAAGGGGCTTGCCAGCAAAGCCTACAGAACCAGGTTTGATTCCCTCGTACCCACATAAAACCAGATGCAGAAAGTGGTGCATGAATCTGGAGTTCATTTTCAGAGGCTAGAGGCCATGGAGTGAGCTTTCTCACCCTCTCCCTCCCTCCTTACAAATAAATATTTTGTTTTTATTTTTAAGCAGAGAGAGAGAGAGAGAGAATGAGTGTGTCAGGGCCTTCAATCACCACAAATAAACTCCAGATGATTGCACCACTTTGTGCATCTGGCCTTACATGGGTACTAGGAAATCAAACCCTGGTCCTTAGGCTTTGCAGGCAAGCACCTTAGCCTCTGTACCACCTCTCCTGCCTTTGCTTGCTTACTTATTTATTTATTTACAAACAGAGAGAGACAGAGAGTGAGGGTAAAATATTTTTTTTAATTAGCTAAGGGTTAGAGAGAGGGCTCAACATTTAAAGGCACTTGCCTGCAAAGCCTGATGGCAAGGTTCAATTCCCCACTATCCATGTAAAGCCAAATGTACAGAGTGCATCTGGAATTCATTTATACTGGCAAGAGGCCCTGACATGTCCATTCTCTCTATATCTATCTCAGTGTCTATGCTTTTAAATAATAAATAAAAATACTTTCAAATATTCCAGCAAGATTTGAGGAGATTAAAATATTTTTTAAAAATTCAGCTAGGGTCAAGGAGATGGCTCAGTGGTTAAAGGCCCTTATCTGCAACACCTACAATGTCTGCTGGCCCAGATTCCCCAGTACCCACATCAAGCCAGATGCACAAAATGTGTCTAGAGTTCACCTGGCAAACCTATACTCTTTCTTTCTCTATTTCTCTTTTTCTCTCTATCACATATACACCCATAGACAATAATGTGGTTTTAAAATTCAGTTAGGTCACCGAGGCCACAGCTTCTTAAGCTGTCCATTCTCATCCTATAAAGGCTCATGGGCTAAGTTACTAAAAAATTAGTAATTAACAATAATGAAGGGTTTCTGAACTCATAATGAACAAAACTTCATTCCAAATCAAATGCTTAAGGAGTCCAAGGTGTTTCTGACAGTGCCCTCACATGCGGCATCCTGCGTCTTTACTGTAGCCTTGGTTCTCAACACACTGAGTGGGCACCTTAGACCACTAACGCCATTACACCACACAAGGCCTGCTTCCTGAAACATCTCAGCTCAGATGCAAGATGGATGCATGTTTGAATTGCAGTGTTTCGATTATGCAATACAAAGTTCTGTACTCTTATAGAAACATAATGGTTTAATTGAAGAAAATAAATTTTCCTACTGTCATTCTTCAACATGTATCAAATTAGAGTTGTTTTGCAATGTACTGTGTTAGAATGTTTGATATTGCAAACTGCTCTTTGAATCATGGTATATTGGTTACATGTACAGAAGTTATCAATAAGAAATATGAAAAAAAAAAAAAAAGAAGGTAGAGTCACTAAGAGATGTCAGTGCAGAGGCAGGAAAGTAAAGCACAGTGGCAGACCAGGTAGTCTCAAGAGATCGTCACCCGGGAAGAATCAGACATGTTTGATAAACTTGGGGCCAAGAAGAGCTACCAGGTAAGATTTAGGGTTTGTTGGGGGTGGGGAAGTAAGTAATCAATGCTATGATACTAACAATGTTACCATCTTGCTTTCTTACTGATTTGATCAATGGATTTTATAATAAACTGTTTTTTTAATTTTGTTTTAAATAATAATAAATAAATTGCTGTTTGAGTTGCTTATTGGAGTTTCATTTTGGCTTGGAATTGGGATAAATTTTCCAACAATTTCTAAATCAACCTTAAACATACTTTTGTATTTTGTAATACATTTTTATGCAGAGTACCATTCTCAGCATTGACAATTATAAAATCAAAATACTGATCGACACTGAACAACTCTGACAAATGTTGATGATGTTCTATGTCCTATAGTATCAAATATTCAACAAAATTTTAATTTTCATGTAAAAATAAGCAAGTACATCCATCTCATTAGTATGTGATGGAGACTTTGACCCGGTTGGAATGATTTTTAGGTGGAATTCTGTTACTTAACACCACCACTCTGCAATGGGAAAATGTCTGTTGTTCAATAGCAGAATGTCTCAGGATAAAGCAAAGTCCTTATTTTGATAACACTTTAAGGTACAGGTCTCTAACTACAGATAGTGCCTTCCTGAGGGGTAGATGTGACTTGGGTTAGTTCAGATACTAACTGAAGGCACAAGATAGGTTACAAAGTCATAATGTATTATCAGGTCCTGCTTCCCCACTCAGGTGGCCAGTGTCTCCAGAAGGAACTAACTACAGGGGATATGGCTACGTGTCTCCATAAGAGTAACATCTGTCCTCTTAAAGGAATAGTGTATATAACCTAACAGTATGAAAATTTGCATTTGTCCTTAATAATTGGTAAAATTATATGTAAAAAGTATTTTAAGCCAGGCATGGTGGTGCACATCTTTAAGACCAGCACTCGGCAGGCAGAGGTACAAGGATCACCATGAGTTTGAGGCCAGCCTGGGACTGCAGAGTGCCAGGTTATCCTGATCTACAGTGACACTATACCTTGAAAAAAGCAGGAAAAAAAAAAAAGCAGTGAGAACTTAGGACAACCAAAACCTACTAACAAGACAAAACTAGCTGACTCCCTGGCAGGAGAGAAGATGAACCACCCCTCACACAGCAGCTAGGGCCCAGGTGAAAACACAGGAGAACTGGTGAGATGAGCAAGAATGCTCCAAGACAAGCCTGACAACCTGGGCCAGGATGATGGAGACAGACACAGAGGATACTCAAAATGCACCAAAGAAGGGCTGGAGAGATGGCTTAGCAGTTAAGGCACCTGCCTGCTAAGCCTAAGAACCGGGTTCCAATCTCCAGGTCCCACCTTTAGCCAGATGCAAAGTGACACAAGGGCGCAATGCCACACTTTCCCACAAGGGGGCGCACACATCTGGATTTCGTTCACAGCAGCTGAGAGACTGCTGGGGTGCCCATTCTCTATCTGTCTCCCTCTCCCTCTCTCTCTGTCTGTCTCTCTATGTGCCTCTCTCCAAAAATTAAAAAAAAAATTAAAATGCACCAAAGAAAAAAATCCAGAAGCTGCTGAGAGTTCAACACCCACCACAAGAATTTGCTGAAGAGGGAGCAGAAAGAATGTAAGAGCCACAGGGTGGGAGGGAATATCCAGAAGCATTGCCCCGATACAGATTCTCTATGATTTATTATCAGTAGATACTCAAGTTTTCTTTGAGACAGAGAAAGAGAGAATGGGCATGCCAGGGCCTTTAGCAGTCATACACAAACTCCAGATGCATGTGCCACATTGTGCATCTGGCTTATATGGATCCTGGGAACGTAACCTGGGTCTTTTGGCTTTGTAGGCAAGCACCTTAACCGCTAAGCCATCCCTCCAGTCCTACACCTGCTTAATATGTGTATGTCTCCAGGGTCAAGTAAAAATTTCTCAGGTAAAAGCTGGGCGTGGTGGTGCATGCCTTTAATTCCAGCACTCGGGAGGCAGAGGTAGGAGGATCACTGTGAGTTTGAGGACACCCTGAGACTACTTAGTGAATCCCAGGTCAGCCTGGGCTAGAGTGAGACCCTACCTCAAAAAACCATAAAAAAATTCTCAGGTAAAAAGGGGGTCATAAGTGGGAAAAGTTTCAGAAGCCCTGCTCTATTCAGTACTCAGGGTGAAGAAAACAATGTTTCAGGGATGGAAAGATGGCTCAGCAGTTAAGGCACTTACCTGCAAAGCCTAACAACCAGGGTTGGATTCCCCAGTACCCATGTAAACACAGATGCATAAAGTGGTGCATGTGTCTGGAGTTCACTGCAGTGGCTGGAGGGCCATTCTCTCTCTCATCTCTTTCTGCTTGCAAATAAATAAGTAAAAATATTTTTTAAAACCATAATGTTTCAAAGCATAAATAAATATGTTTACTTATTATTAATTTAATAAATATAAAAAGATATTTATTATATCAATTTGATTTTAATTTTACTAGACTTTTTTCCAAGGCAGTGTCTCAGTCTAGTCTAGGCTGACTTGGAATTCACTATGTAATCTCAGGCTGCCTTCAAACTCACAGTGATCCCTCTACCACAGCCTCCGGTGTGCTAGGATTAAAGGCATGCACCACCACACCCAGCTTATTCAATTTTTTTAAGTTGAATTAAATATTCTTATAAGAAAAGGAAGTTATTTAGGCATTTGCTACTCAGGACCTTAGCTCCAAGGGCGTGCCTTGCCACTGTCACCAGTATGAGTGAGTGTACAAACTATTTATCTAACCTTTTGGTGTCAGTGTTATTGTTTGCAAAATATTCTTCACCCATTCAGTACACATATAAGGAGAAAAATCACTATCCAAGGCTCTTCTGGGAGCTAGGAAGCCAAGGTTGACCAAGATTTATAACTTGTCAATGAAATGGACATTTAGCCAATAATTACACAAGGAAATCTTTAAATGAATGAAGTAATTAGATGTAAATGGCTGGGCCTCTGATCTAGCTGGATGGAAGACAAGAGAACTCTTCCTAGAGTAAGAGATTAGAAAACTGAGAAGTTGGTCAGAAAGGAGGGAGAACAGGAAATAAAGGCTGTTAGCCCAGGCATAGACTGGGTCATGGAAGGTGTATCAGTTATTTGCTCAGCTCTGGGACAAAATACCCAACCAGAAGCAGCTTAGGGAAGCAAAGAGTTTACCTCGGCTTCCAGTTCCACAGAGTAGATTCCATACCATCGAGAATAGCATGGTGGCAGGAGTTTGTGGCGCTGGTCACACTCAATGTGAGAGCAATGAATGCTGCTGCTTTTTACTCTTTTTTTACTCAGCCCAGGATGCTACCCACCCAAGGAGCAGTACAGCCCATATTTAAGATGGGTCTTACCATCATAATGAACCTAACCAAGATAATCCCTCACAGACACGTATAGAGGCTAACCTAGTCTACATACTCCCCCATGGTGGGTCTAGGTCCTGACAATCAGTTTAAACCATCACAGAAGGGAACTTACAGTACATTGTTCAGTACTGTGGAAAGACCAATGTGTGTGTGAGAGAGAGACAGAGACAGAGACAGAGACAGAGAGAGGGACAGAGACAGAGAGAGGAGTTTCAAGGGAGATTTGACAGCTAGGATATGTGAAGACTTTTCACACAGTTATAAGAGCAGTGGTAAGCCATTGGTGAGTAGTTAGACTTTTTGGTTGTTTGGGAGTTTTGTTTTGTTTTGTTTGTGGTTGTGGTTGTGGATGATGTTCTGAGATATGATCCTGCTATGCAGCTCCCAGCTGGCCCCCAGTTCTTGGCCCTCCTGCCTCAGCTTCTTGGTTCCTGGGATTATAAGCATTCATCACCATGTACAGCCCACAGGTGAATTTTAAACAGGTATCAGACAAGAAGAAAATTAAATTTAAGAATATTGACTCAGGCATGGTGGTTTACCCCTGCAATCTCAGCATGTGGGAGGCTGAGGCAGAATTGTGAGTGTGAAGATAGCCTGGGCTACATAGTGAGTTCCAGGCCAGCACAGCAATAACCTGTTCCAAAAACAAAAAGATTATTATATGTCTCAGTGAGATTGCCCGTGGCATGCTATTAATTATACACAAAAGCAAGTGTTCTACCACTGTGCCACACCTCCAACCCTCCCAGCTCTTTTTTAGTATTCTATTCTTATAAGAATAGTGATTTTTGTCTTCGAGCCTACAGACACAGTTTCTCCTGGTATGGGAACCACATAAGAATGCAAAGGGAGCCGGGCGTGGTGGCGCACGCCTTTAATCCCAGCACTCGGGAGGCAGAGGTAGGAGGATCGCCGTGAGTTCAAGGCCACCCTGAGACTACATAATTAATTCCAGGTCAGCCTGGGCCAGAGTGAGACCCTACCTTGAAAAACCAAAAAAAAAAAAAAAAAAAAAAAAAAAAATGCAAAGGGAAAAGGTGGGTAAAACCACAATAGGACAGTCAAGGCCCGTATTTTTTGCTCCTCATAAACTCAGAAGTCACAGGATAAATTAAGTTGTTCTGGCTCACAAATCTAGTAAGTGCCAGCTCAGAGTCTAGAGCACAAAACAATTAAGGGCTGCTGTCGAAGGAGGGCACAAAGGAAGGGGAGGAACGGGCTCATAGCAGCACTGAGCACCTATACTAGTCACACGCTCTAACGACACATCGTTTCCTCTTCAAGGCAATCTGGAAAAGTAACTCCAGGTGTGTCTATTTTCAAGATGACAAACAGAAAGTATGGGGATTAAGTTTTACATCGAAGGAAAGATTTCAGGTAGGGGATGTAGTGCAGTTGGTAGAGTACCTGCCTAGTACGCAGAAGGCTCTGGGTTTGATCCCCAGCACCACAAAACAAAGTATGATGGTAAATGCCTACAAATCCGATACTTGGGAGATGGAGGCAGTAGGATCAGGAGTTCAAAATCACCCTCAGCTAAATAGAATATTTGAAACCAGCCTGAGATTCATGTGATGCTGTCTCAAAAAAAAAAAAAAGAAAGAAAGAAAGAAAGAAAGGAAGAAAGAAAGAAAGAAAAGAAAAATTTGACTTCATCTAGTTTCTGTTTTAGTGAACCTTTCAGAGTGATGCCAAAGCCCTGTGGTCAACACTCAGGTGCAAAATATGAGATTTTTCCCACCCTTGATGGCACAAGTATGATGTTCTTTAGTGGCTTGAAATTACAGAACCTTATTATCTTCTATTCTCCACGTCACAAGATGGTATTGTCTACTGTACCCAAAATTAAGGGATCATCTGGACTATCTTCCTTTCTGGTAGATCAGGGTAAAAGTTCCTGTCAGCTTACGTGCCATAATAAAGATTGTGGACAGGGTGCTTTGAATGCTGTGGTAGTTTCTTTCTCATTGCTGGGACCAAATACCCAATCAAAAGGAACTAACGTGAGGAAAGGTTTTCATTTTGGTTTACCGTTTCCAGGGCAAGCTTCATGATGGCAGGGGAAAGATGAGAGAGCAGAGGCTTGACATCGCCTCCTTGCCAACAGCAGATGGGAAACAGCAGCAGAAAAGTGAGCCAAGCTCTAAAAAAAGGGAGCTGACTATAAAAATCCTAAGCTTGCCCCCAACAACACACCTCCTCCAGCAAGGCCCCACCTCCCAAATTGCCACCAGGTAGAGACAAAGCATTCAAAACACATGCGTTTATGGGAGACATATGATTCAAAGTAACACAAATACTGTATTTACTCTGTACAGGCAGGGAGGCTGGATGTCCAAAAGCCATGACCCATCATGGTCAGGCTCTGACACAGAACACTTTCTGGCTGGAGATGGTTAACCTTCTTGCCATGTCCTTACAGATTACAGAGACAGAAAGCGCAGGGGGTTGTCATCTTGGAAGGACAGCAATCTCACTGTGAGGGCTCAACCCCCATGAGCTCCTCTAAATTTAACCACTTTCCAAAGACCGCCCCCCTCCAAATGCCATCACACAAAGGACTGGAGCTTCTACATATAAAATTGGCAGTGGGGGGATATTGGTCCAAACCACATCCTCCAGCTCTTCCTCTCCTGACAGTTGGCCTAGTTGGATAATCCAGGCCATTCTTTCCATTTTTTAAAAAGTTTGCACGTGTGTTGTGTGTGTGTGTGTGTGTGTGTGTGTGTGTGTGGTACAGGTATGGTAGATACATATGATTGTGTGTGTGTGTGTGTGTATGGTACAGGTGTGGTAGATACATATGATTGTGTGTGTGTGTGTGAGAGAGAGAGAGAGAGCCCATGCACACACCTAAGGGCACAATGGAGCACATGTAGAGGTCACTGACCAACCTTGGAGTGTTTGTCATTTCCTCCCACCTTTTCGAGATGGAGTCTCTCATATTACTGCTGTGTGTGTGCCCATCTAGCTGGCCAGTGAGCTTCTGAACTCTTCTAGCTCTATCTCCTCCCATGGGCATATGTGCAGTAGGATCACAGATATGCGTGCCCCTTTGCATATGGCTTTATGTGGGATTGAACTCTGGCCGGCAGGCTTACAAACAAGCAGCTTTAACCACTGAACTAGCCGTCTTCCCCGCCCCACTCTCCCTATATTAAGGTTGATTGATTGACAACTTTAGTTCCCCCTTACAAGTTAACATAACGTTTTCCGAGCTTTATGATTAGTTGATTATCTCAGATGTTTTTTCACAGTGACAGAAAGCTGACTAACAACACACATAGGCTGGGTAGAATAGCATAGGAGGATAGCAAGAGAATTGTCAATGAATACAAATTTAAAGATAGGGAAAGGGAGTTCTGGTATTCTATTGCATATCAGGGTGACTATAACTGACAGGTAGGTTCTATAAATTTGAAATAGCTAGAAAATAAGATCTCAAATGTTATCATCACTAAGAAGTTATAAATGTCTAAGGTGATGGGTACTTTTGTTATTCTAAATAGATTTTCATTCATATTCATGTATTAATATAGTGGGGCTGGGAAGATGACTCAGCAGTTAAAGACACTTGCTTGCAAAGCCTGCAGGCCCAGTTTCAATTCTCTACTCAGATACATAAGATGAACACAAAAAGTGCCACAAGAATCTAATGTTTATTTGCTGTAGCAAGAGGCTCTGGCATGTCTGTACACATACACACATGTATAAATAAAAATTTTAAAGCCAGGCATGGTGGTGCATGGCTTTCATCCCAGCACTGGGGAGGCAGAGGTAGGAGGATCGCCATGGGTTCAAGGACACACTGAGACTACATAGTGAATTCCAGGTCAGCCTGAGCTACAGTGAGACCCTACCTCAAAAAACCAAAAAACATAAGAAAAAATTTTTTTAAAGAAATATCACAGCATTCCATCAACACATATAATTATTATGTGTCAATTACAAATACATTTTTAAAGAAATAAAAATTAATTTATCATTAACCTTCACAGATTGTCTTATTGTATAAGTAACCAGATCCATTGGTTCAGATATTTGTCAGTAGTTAAGTCACACTTTGATAGTGGATTCATTATTCATTCATTTCTTCAACAAATATTAATTAACTACTTCTATGTCCCAGACACTGTATGATGAACTAAAAGAGCAAATATTTTACAAATCCATTCTTAAAATTTCTTTTCAAAATTATAATGCTTGAGAATTTGAATTTACTGAATTAAAAGGTTTAAACTTGAGCTAAAGAGATTGCTCAGCAGTTAAAGGTGCTTGCTTGCAGAGCCTGTCATTATGAGGTTGATTCCACAGTTCTCATGTAAAGCAGCTAGACACACAAAGTGACACATGCATATCAGTGCTTGTGTCTCGAGCTCCTGTGCAGTGGCAAGAGGCCCTGGCATGCCCATTTTCTCGCTCACTCTCTCTCTCTCTCTCTCTCTCTCTCTCTTTCTCCCTCTCAAATAAATATTTTTAAATGTTTTAATTTGCAGAAATGTTTCCCTTTTGTTTTTACTCATCCTACCCAAGGTTGTAAAATTATAATCACTAATAAACATGAAGATTTGGTGTCAGCCAAGTCTGAGGTATTATTAAGTGGAGTCAAACAAAGAGGGCCATTTAGAATGAATGGGAATAAAGCTTCAGATTAAAATGAAATGAGAAGCCAGCACATGTTTTATCATGTGCAGCAATGGTAGTTTAATTAGAATAACCGGAATGTCTTCAGCTGATGAAAGGATAGCTGGCCTTACCTTCCCATCTCTAATAGCATAAAATTAATTTTTAGTTGCATTGATTAAGTGTAAGTTTCCAGCCTTCAGAAAAATAATAGACACAATGCATGAATCTCCTGCAAATCAGAGTTGGGACCCTGAAGGGACAATCTGATTAGTAAAGCTTATCTACTGACTGCCTCTTCATTGCCTGTCTAGGAAAATAAATCAGCTTCTCTTTTGACCTGAGGGTGTTGGGCTGTATTTGTAAGCTTCGACACTGTACCCCCAGTCAGATCTATCCAGAACAGTGGAAAGAGCTTAATTTGATCATCGTGAAAGGAATAAGTAAATATATTAGGGTAGTACATTATGGAACCACCATACAATGAAATATGGCCATTGCTAAAGAGTATTCTATGTCATTAGTTCCTACTGAAGAAAGATATGTGTGATAAAGAGATTTGCAAAAGGCAAACTAAAAGAAATATTTTACAGTTTGATCTAATTTATATCAAATTATATACACATTAGGATTCTTACCAAAAAATTTTTTTTTGGAAAGAGACATAGAGACAGAGACAGAGAAAGAGGGAGAGGGAGACAGAGATGGGCACGCCAGCAGTCTCTCAGCTGCTGTGAACGAAATCCAGATGCATGTGCCCCCTTGTGGGCAAGTGCGGCATTGCGCCTTTGCATCACTTTGCATTTGGCTAAACGTGGGACCTGGAGATTGGAACCGCTGGAGATTGGAACCAGCATTCTTAGGCTTAGGAGGCAGGAGCCTTTAACCGCTAAGCTATCTCTCCAGCCCTCTTACCAAAAATTTTTTAAAATGACTATTTGGGCCAGGAATCAGGATCATTTTGTTCAACTTTCCATTTGCTTTGCAGTTTGAATTTTTTATGATGAATATGTATTGTGAATTTATTTAATCCTAGTAAATAAATTTTTATATCATACTCTATGAAATGACAAGTAAACAAGATTGTGATGATGAATAAAATGATAAATAAGGGCTGGTGAGATGCCTGGCAAGTTTGGTCCTCAGAGCTCATATAAAAAAGCCAGATATAAAGATGTACATTATAATTCCGCCATGTATTGAGGTGTACATTCTAACAGGAATGAGGCATTGTCATTCCAGCGCTACAGAGGTGAAGACAGGAGGATTCCCGGGATTCATTAGCCAGCCAGTCCAGCCTATTTGACAAGCTTCAAGCCAATGAGAGATGTCTCCAGAAAAATGGTGGAAAATGGTGGAAAAGAACGACACCTGAGGTTGTCTTCTAGCCTTCACATACAACCCCACACACATACAAAAAATAATAATAGGGCTGGAGAGATGGCTGAAGGGTTAAAGCGCTTGCCTACGAAGCCGAAGGACCCATGTTCAACTCTCCAGTCCCACACAAGCCAGACACACAAGGTGATGCAAGTGTACAAGGTTGCACATGCATACTAGGTAGCACAAGCATCTGGACTTTGATTACTGTGGCTGTAGGCCCTGGCATGCCAATTTTCTCTCTCTCTCATAAAAAAAGGCCAGTTTATTGGGTTTGCCTCAAAAACTTTTTAAATTAAAAATAATTTCAGTACAAAAAAAAATGAAAGATCTGAGACAAAAAGGAGCTATGTCCTGCCCAGTTCCCTAAAGCTAAGGTCTGTCAACACAATCTCCTTCATACTTTTATCAATTGCAGAAAGATATCTTGTCCCCCATCATCCAACTTCTGGAGTCACATGGCACTCTTGGACAACTCATACCAAGACCATCCTGGGGGGCTGGGATTGATTCATCACCCGTGTGCGTCTACAGAGCGCTGAGGTTGAAACACCAGGCAGAAGATCCAGAAACCTATCTGTGATGCTGCAGCAGACAACCAAATGAAGAGGTGTGCTGGCCTCAAAGGCCTGGTGGGAGCAGATAGATTCAGGATGACTGTGTGTCATCCAGGTTGCCAGGCCTCAACACCATCAAAAGTGCTTAGAATGTGCATCCATAGAAAAGGTCAGAGGTAGCATTTTGCAGCCATCTGTCAGTCAAGAGGTAGCATTTATAATTAAAGGATATGTAATTCCATAATATATATGGAGATGAGAGAGGTCAATGTAAGGTTTGAGGGAATAAAATACCAATCAAAGATAATAAACATACTAATAGCTACCAAGTACATGATATACATTAGTAAAATTGTCACTATGAAACTCATCACTATGTGCAATGAACATAAAAGAAAGAAAGAAAGAAAGAAAGAAAGAAAGAAAGAAAGAAAGAAAGAAAGAAAGAAAAAGAGAGGAAGGAAGGAAGGAAGGAAGGAAGGAAGGAAGGAAGGAAGGAAGGAGGGAGGAGGGGAGGAAGGAAGGAAGGAAGGAAGGAAGGAAGGAAGGAAGGAAGGAAGGAAGGAAGGAAGGAAGGAAGGAAGGATGGGGGGACAGGGAAGAAGGAAAAAAGTGAAAAGGGGAGAGAGAAGGAAGGAACAAAAGGGAAAGAGGAAAAAAAGATATCATTTCAGGCTGGAGAGATAGCTTAGAGTTTAAGGCTCTTGCCTGTGAAGACTAAGAACCTAGGTTTGATTTCCCAGTACCTACGTAAGCCAGATTCACAAGGTAGCACATGTGTCTGGAGTTCATTTACAGTGGCCTGAGGCCCTGGTGCACCCATTCTCCCTCTCTCTCTTCTTTCAAATAAGTAAATGAACAAAATTTTTTTAAAGAAATCATTTCTGAAGTTTCAATAGGTACATAAAAAGCAGATTAAAAGCCACGTGTGGTGGCACATGTCTATCTTCCAGCATTTGGGAGGCAGAGACAGGAGGACCATTGTAAGTTCGAAGCCAGCCTGAGACTACAGAATGAATTCTAGGTCAGTCTGGTCTAGAGTGAGTCCCTACCTTGAAAAACCAAAAAAAAAAAAAAAGAGAGAGAGAGAGAGAGACACTGAGGGGAAAGGGTGCTCTGAGGTTTAGAAGGAAAAGACTGTGAAAAGCCTTTGGATCAGGGATTAGGACATAGTCAGTGTCCCTTTAGAGCTGGATTCTCCTTTCTGCCATGTTGCCATGAAATCTGACACCACTTGGGCAGCAGAGTTTAATTCGGAGTTTGAACTGAGCCTTCTGTAGGTAGTATTTTCTGGAAGTAAATGATTCATCTGGATGAGGTAAAGGAACTTCCCAAGAAGAAGACTTTCCAGTTAGAAAATGCCATGAAGTTTATCAGAGCAGTTGTAATCATGGATTGACACAATGACTACACTGTACTAACTCCTGCCTGTGGCAAGGCCAGTCTATGAAATCTATAAACATGGTTTGTAAATCATTCCTATTTCTTCCCCTCTCCAAGCTCTACTCTCTTGCCTGAAGTAATTTACTGTAGTCTGTGAAGAGTTTCAGTTGAAAGAATTAGCCACTGCAAACAGGACATCTGTCTTTACAGTCTGACTAACTTGGAATTGCTTCTTAGCAAGCACAAAGGTGTGTGTTCATACGTATCACTATTTCCCTTCAAGTGTTTAGTCGTCCCTATTTCCCTGCTTTTACCTGTTTAATACCTGGGTTTCCAATGACACTTGAACCACAACCTACCCTTCTAATCGTGACATTTTCTGTATTCATGAAGAAATCACCAATGCTGTCCTTTCCCAACGTGTATTCCAGCATCTTTGTATCCTCGTGCTGTGCAGGGAAACCAGAAGGACAGAAGAGATCCAAGATCCACTGATATAACAAGAAAATGTTGTTGACTGCCTACCATATATATCTACCACATCTGCCAGGGCCCATGAGAAATTGCAGAGGAAGAAGCAACACAAGTACGGCTCCCATTGCTAGCCTGACAACCTCTTCCAGGGGAAAGGAAATAGACACTGTGGTCAATCAAAACACATTGAATCACAAACCCAAAGGCTACAGAGAACTTCACACTAAATCAGACTGCTAATAGCCCTGCCAAGGCTCAGGAACCATTGTGGAAGAGGGTGCTGGAAGATTGTAAGCTCCACAGAGTGGGTAAAAACATCATGAGGCATAGCACCCCCCACCCCAGGAGACTGACTGAGGCCTTCACTACCCAACAGTGAACACCAACAACCCCACCGAGAAGAGCCCTCAGGAAAACAAGAACTGGGGGAGAGGGGATATAAAACTACAACCTTTGTAAAAAAAAATTTTTTTAAAGAAATGATAGATAAAATGTGAAGGATTTACAAGTAAGTTGAGGAACTGTATGTTCTGGAGAAGAAACTGGGGATTCCTCTGTCTCACATCTATCCTTTCTCTACAGGGTACATGAAACCTTCGTTTCAGTGCGTGCAGCATGCTTACCATCCAACATTAGCTTCACATTTGTTAGGTGGTGAGACCCCTACAAGGTGTGTGTGTGTGTGTGTGTGTGTGTGTGTGTGTGTGCGCGCGCGCGCGCGCACGCATGCGCATGCGCCTTGGGAACCACCAACTTTTATTAACAGAAAATATAACTCATATATATACATACACACACACACACACACACACATATATATATATGATTTAAGAGATTTATGTTAATATTGTTATACTATCTAAATATTTGTTCTGATGCTCTTGTCAGCTAGTAAGGTTTAAGAAAAATTCCAAGAAGTTAAAATTAAATGTAGAAATTTGCAGTAAATTATCTAATTTTTCAACACATTAACATGAGACCAATATCACTTCATATTAATCATGGCATTGCTGTGCTCCCTGGGAACCTGGTTGTTGTTTAGTTTGGTTTCTTTTCCAAGGTATTTTGCATTGCTTTTTATTTGATATAGCATAGTAAAGCATTATTTAAAACTATTTTTATTTTGTTTCCAACCCACTGTGCTAAAATAATGTGATTACTGCATGTACCTTATGTTCTTTAAAGATGATTTTAAATAAAAGTGTTTTGAGAATAGACACTTTTTTTGAATGCTTTTGAACAATTACCACAATCAAAACTAATTTTGAAAAGTGCTTAATTAGGAAGCAATTGAATATGGAAAGCAACTTTGAAAGGATTGCCTAGCCCTGGACATGTTGACACTTCTTGATTTCAAAAGTATTCTAAACATATTAAAAATGCCCATATTATTCTGAGAGGAAAACTCTTGCAGATTTTATTTAATATGCAAAATAATGGGGGAAAAGAGCACTCTAGGATAAAAGTTGTTAACACAGTTTACTCCAGATGGAAGAAAAGAACATTCAGTTTTTATTTTATATACTTTGGTATTATTTAACTATATTTCTATAAATGTGCACAACTTCTTCAATGTTTTAAGCCAGAAAACTAAGATTTTTTGCTGAGTTCTTTTTTAAAAGTTTAGAGAATCTTTGTTGAGGATTCTTTAAACAAGTGAATTATTCACAAGTTTTATAATGAACAATTAAAATTTGTAGCATCTTTGGGCTAGAGAGATGGTTCAGTGGTTAAGGCACTTGCCTGCAGTCTAACAACAGGGGTTCAATTCTCCAGTGCCCATGAAAAACCAGATGCACAAAGTGGTACATGCATCTGGAGTTTGTTCTCTCTCTCTCCCTCCCTCCCTCCCCCCTTGAAAATAAATAAATGAAATATTAAAAGCTTACAGGATCTAGCAAGCATTGTTTATGAATATGAGCTCCACCCACACAGACGGTCTTTGAAACACTATCTAATGTTTTGCTCTTAGAGTTTTGGATCTTACTGTCATGTCGTCCTGGTTTCTGAAACAATCTAGCTATGTGGCTCAGGCTGGCATCAAATTTGCTCTTTTTGTTGTTGTTTTGTTCTTATTTTTTTAAAGAAGATTTCATTCTATAGTCCAGGCCAGTAGCCTGGAACTCATATAGCTCAGGCAGGCTTCAAATTTGCAGCAATCCTTTGGCCTCAGCCAGTCAATTACACACATTTTCCACCATGCTCCATTTATCTTCTTGGATTTCTTTGCAGCATAACAGAATCTTTACTTTGTAAGCAAGGTAGGTGCTTGATACACGCTTGTAATTTTCATTGTTAAGCTTTCTTCGGTTCTTTTTATGCTTACAAAATAAGCACTCTTCAATGTCCACCTTAACAGGAGCTTTCCGGTGAATAAAGGGTGATGGGAAGCACAGTTGAGCACAAAGGATTAGGACGGTGATGGCAACAAATCCCAGAAGTGACACTCAAAATCCAGATGTCTCATCCAAAAGTAGGTGCACACTTGGGGACAAGCCAGGAGACTCTTACAATGCCAGGATACAAATTCCCAACCAAACTTTCCACTTTTCAAATCTAGGCTACAGTATATTTTCAAAACCTCTCCCAGTGGGGTGAGCTCCATGTACAGTGTTTGCCTGGCATCTGCACTGCCCTTGGTTTGCTCCTCAGCATGGCTAAGAACGAGATGACAAAAAAGGGTAGCAAAATCTCAACCGAATAGTTGATTACTTCAAAAATAGTGTTGATTATGTATAATTTCTTAGGCTAGATGTGTAACGTGACAATTATTTTTACTTGAAATCTAAATAATTCTCAAGAAAGTTTCCTTGCAACCCTTTGAAGGTAAGATAGACTATTGTCTGCATGACTTACATACAGATGTGCTTAGAGCCAAGCATAGGAGAAAAGAGCGCTTTGAGGTTATGGCTGCATTGTGGGCAAGGAAGTCCAAGTGCATTCATGCTGATTCTTCCTCTCGCAGTATTTTTCCACTTTCCTTTCCTTTCTCTTTCTTGAGAACTATACTAGGTAGCCTAGGCTATGTTTAAACTCAAGGTGATCTTCCTGCCTCACCTTCTGCAGTTCTGGGATTATAGGCTTGCACCACTTTATCCAACTCAAGTCTGAATTTATAAGGTAAAGAGTTAGTAGCCCTTTAAAAAGCCCAAACCACTCCACATGTTACCAGCTCCAAAATTCCCCATGCCCCCATTTGAAACTGGATAGAACAGTGAGAGATATGACTATATAATTGCATTCTGCAATTGGGCAGAGGAAAAAAATTATGAAGAGTTTCTTCTGAAACTAGAAAGTGCTGGATTTTCCTGATTTCTAGCATCTGAATAAGGTTCTAGAAAGAAAATTATGAGGAAAACTCACAAGATATTCTAGACCTTGTTTATTGATGCAACATTTAGTTGGCTTTAGACTAGTATTTATTAGAGATGCCATAATAATAATCAAAAATATAGTAAAAGGTTACATTTTTAACTACAGGTTGGATTAATTCACCATCTAGGCAAAGGTTCTGGTGCAGCATGGTCCCCCTGCACCAGCTGAAGCCATATGCATTTATATATGTTCAGTTGGTCAAACCCAGTTTTCAGATGACAATTTCAGGATCTAGAATCATTTCCCTCCATTTGAAAATGCACTCGAGAGAAACACCACTACTTCATGTAGCAGCTGTCTCTTTAAACATCTGCTGGGTGACTGGCATGATGCCTAATGCAAAAACACAGCAATAAAAAACAAACAAGCTTGCATGATTATGTATACCAGTTCACATAAGACATAGTCGTTAATCTGGTACACTCCCTTTAAAGAGAAATATATATTCAAAAGTGATCTTCTGTCTTCAGCCTAGCAGAAAGTGTAGGTCTCTACATACAAAAAAAATTCACACTTTTATTAGGCATGGTGACACACATCTGTAATCTCAGCACTTAGAAGGTATTGTCAGAAGGATCAGTGGTTCAAGGTCATCTTTAGCTAAATGGCAAGTTCAAGGCCAACCTGGGCTACATGAGGCACTGTCTCAAAAAAAAAATGCACTCTGTTCAATACAGTTATAAGAATATTTCCTATAAATTTTGGTCTTTCTGAAAGAAAATCACTATTTATTATACACCATTACTAGAGCTGTGTTTGATATGAGCTCTAATTCTTAGAACAACCCTGAAAGTAGGTGTTACTTCCATTTTACAAATGATTTACCATACCAAGATGTCTTACCAGAGCTGGACTTGTGCTTTTGTGGTAGGGGGATTGTCTAGCATATATAAAGTCCTGAGTTTGAACTCCAATACTTCAAAGATGGTTTATTATCTATAAAATGATAAATTGATGTATTCAGTTGCAAAATGATAAACTGCAAAGCCCTTCCCAGGAGGATACCATGATATTCTGAGCAATATGCCATCCCATAGCCACAACCCCAAGCACAGCCTGTTCACAGAGACAGAGCGACAGCAGCCATGTAGTGTTCATTGACTGTGCCTGTATATTCCAAGTCCTTTACATGTCTCATTTCCTTCTCACAACAGTTCTCCAGTGGTGTCTCAGATAACAGAAGTGGACGTGGAGGCTCAGAGAGGCTGAATAACATATTGAAAATCAGTCATCCAATGAAGGACAACCTAGCATGGGCTATCAACCTGCAGCCCTCTGACCCTCACTCTCTCTTTCTCCTCTCGTCCTCTTAAGTCCTCCCTCCTGGAACACTGACATTCTCTCCTCTAATGTCTCTGCTCATGTTGTGCCCTCCCCACCTACCCTCTGCTCGATCTTCCAGGCTAAAACAGATCCTCCTTTTGCAGTTCCACCACCCCACACAAAATCTGTAACCAGAGCAAATGATTCTGCTACTAACCTAACATTTACCACACTGTGTTGTAATCATTTACTACATTTCTCCCCCGTGGGAGGTTAAGACCTTGAGACCAAAACTTGCTTGGCACATAGGTTGGCACTCAATAAGTTTATTGGTGGCAGACCTAACAACTCATGTCAGGATGCTGTAAATTCAAAGGACCTCTCCCAAAGTGACAGAACCCAGCCTCAACAGGGAAACCATATTTTTGTTTATTTTAAAGAGCCTCAGAAAAGTGAATGCTACAGTTTCTCCACTTTGGTATCCACCGTTCTCCTAACAAGTCACTCTAGACCCATTCTTGTATTTTTCTATCTCAGAAAATTCTGCCTTCTCATATTTAGAAATCACAAAACAACTACTCACTGGGAGAACACCTGCCTAGCATGAAGAAGGCCTAGAAAGAACAGCAGAATGGAAGAATGAAAAACAAGAAAAATAAGGATGGGTAGAGGGAGGGATGGAGTGAGAGAAAGGAAGGAAGGAAGGCAGGCAAAATGGAACTTTCACAAATTCTGGATGACTTTTCCTATTTAACTGAACATACCTGACCAAAAGAAATAGGGATTCTCCACATAGATACAGGCCTTTTTCTTATCAAGGAAATGTGACAGCCATAAGACACATTGATCTCATGAAAAAGCAGCCCTCTGAGCCACAGTGCTTAAACTACTGAACACAGAACAAGTGTATTTGCACTAATTTGTATCTTTTCTGTAGGAATAGAAGTTAATGTCTCGATTCTCGTTTAGCGTGTTAGAAAGGAAAGGAAGATACAGAAATGAAAGGATTTACTGACCTACCCTCTGGATCCAGATTGTCTGCCTGGACAAAAGTTACTTCATTGTGGTCTAAAAACAGCCTGTTTGTCCAAACCAGCTCTAGAAATTTCCTTTTTCTAAGATGAAGGGCTGGCTGCCAGCTGTGTAAGAGATAAAAACTTGGCCTCTTAGGAAATGAATCATTACATATCACATAACGTGTGAGCATGCATACACAGAGAGAGTTAAGTAATTGCTCAAGAGTTTCCAAAACATCACTTCATCCTACATAAGTTGTACATTTTGTCAACAAAGTTCAGGTTGTCCTTTTCTATCTACACTGTTTCCTAATAGCATTGCCACATGAGAAGGCTTGAGGTACATGGTCAACAGGGTGTCCAGCAGACAGAGCCCATGACTCAGAGCTGATGGTCGTGGGCATACTTATGGGCTAATCTTCAGCCAGCTGCTGCTTATTTGTCAATTCTGCTTTTAAAGCAGACTGGTTGACCGTACGCCAATGGAGGCTTGTTGTTTTCTAAATCCCATGCCTGCAATGCGACCTTCTTGGAGGTAGGTGACAGAAGTAGCACTTTCCATGCTTTAGAAATGTACATTGAACGTATGAGCAAGGTCAGAGGGGTGGCCCACCAAGCCACAACATAGACCAGGGCCAAGGTCACCTTCCAGAAGTGAAAGCAGACAGTTGGGTGGCTACAACACACATTAGGAGCCTTTATTCTTTTTATTGTTAACACTCAAAAGTGCTGAGGCAGGAAGTAAGCAGAACAACACTTAACAGTTGGAAGGAAATCAAAATAGTTCCAAATTCTAAAGAAAAATATTTCCGATGTCTCAACACACTCCCTACAAAACAACTGAGAGTAAACTGCTTTAATTTACAAGATGAATTTATTGATAGGATTCTTAAGTGCTTTAGGATAATTACACTCCTCTAGATTGTATTGATTTTTATTTTCTTTCTCTCTCATAAATAAATAAAAATGTTTTTAAAAGGTATAATTTCAGCCAGGTATAATGGCACATGCCTATAATCTCAGTCAGGAACATGGTAAATTCAAGGCAACCCTGGACTACACAGTGAAACCTTACTTCAAAAAAAAAAAAAAAAAAAAAAAAAAAGTGGGGGCTGGAGAGATGACTCAGTGAATGAAAGCGATTGCTGAGCAAGTTATGGCGACCCTGAGTTCAGATCCCTTAAACCCAAGGAAAGCCAGTTTGTGAGGTTCATATTGTAGAATCCAATTATATTTATGTTCACTAAAATGTAGAAAACCATTGCAAGTTCATACCACAATATATTTGACCATTCTCCAATCAATGACTTTTTGTTTGTTCTTAGGTTTTGTCTATTTTTTGTTGTTTTTTAAAACATTTTATAGGCAATATACCATGACCATAATCCCCTCCTACCACCTTCCTTTTTCTCCCTCTTGAATCCCTCCTCTACTAAGTCTCTTCTTCTTTCCAACTAGTGTCTCTTCTACTTTGATGTCATTATTGTTTCCCTCCTATTAAGCAGGTCTTGTTTAGGAAGCATCAGCCACCATGAGGTCATGAATACCAGGCCACTTTGTGTCTAGAAGACAGTATTGCAAAGCACTCCTCACTGCCCCTTTTGTTTGGGGCTCTTACAAACTCATTGTTTTCTTTTTGAAACATAAGTAGGTTTCCATATGGCTTATTCATAACATCTTTAATCTTTGTTAATCTTCCTCTTATCCCTTGTCTCTCCCACCCCCTCCCCTGACCCCACAGGTTTTGCCTATTTTGAATGAAGTTGGTATAAACTTTTTATATATATCTTCTGTAACTATGGACACATACTTTTATTGACTATAGACCTAAGACAGAAATTGCTAGGTCATGAAACACGTTATCGTTAATTGCAGTAGATAAAGTCAAATTGCTTTCCAACTTTGTTAAACCACTTCCCAATTCCACTGACAGTAAGCATATGAGGGTAGCAGGTACTCTGTGTTCTTGGCAATCCTTAGTATTTTCAGTGTTTATTTTAATTTTAGCCATCTGCCGGGTGTGTAGTAGTGTCTCTTTGCAGTTTTAATTTTCATTTTGCGCTGATAGTAAGATTAAATGTTATCACATTCACTTATTAATTTAACCTATCCTATCTTGTAATAGCTATAAAGCATATTTGCCCATTTTTCTATTGAGTTTTATTTTATTATAGAGTTGCACGAGTTCTTCACATATTCTAAACATAGGGATTGCCCGGGCTTTACTGGAACTCATGATCTTCCTATCTCCCAACAGCTGAGATTACAGGTGCAAGTTACTACAACTGACTAAATTTAGAGTTTGTTAACATTCAGCAAATTTCTAAAAATCCCCTTGTATGTTGAATATAAATCTATTTATATATAATTTTCACATTTAAATATTTTATGATCTCCCTAAACTTTTTACTTTTATTTACAGATACCACTGGGTCACATTGTCTCACTTAGTTTTGTGTTGTTCAAGGTAAAATACCGATTTTTGTATTTCTCAAAAGGTTGATTGTTTTGTCATTATTTTATCTTTTTATCCGCTTTCATCAGATTCTTTGGACTCTTCATTTTATAAGATGAAGGTAATTGCCTCTTCACTATTGCTTGTCTCTGCTCTAGCTACTTGTCGTCTCCCATATTTGGCAGCTAGAGCTTCAACATGTCAAATCTGAGAAAGCTTGTGTGCTGTTTTTAATCATGATTAATTCTCCATGCCTAGTGCCCGGCTTTATCTTAAAAGTTGATCACCAATAAACAAATGCTGTCCTGTGATGACTATTCACATTACTTGTCACGGAGCCAGCATGTTAATAATTAAGTTTCCTTGCCGGCCATGCTGATCTCATAATCCTGTTGCCACTCAAAAAGAAAATGCACAGACATCAAGGTTAAATATATTCTCCTCTCATATTTTACCAACTGCCCAAAAATCATGTTTTGAATTGCTCTGTATTGAGAACATGACATTCAGTGAAGCAATTTATCTAGAATTTCTGGTCATTCATTTGCCTTGTTAAAATAAGATTCATAGGCTTTTTGTATTATGTTCTAGTTTCTTCCAACTTCTCATTAGCAGCAGCTGCTATCTAAAATGGATTCTATTCTTTTCCTTGAAACTGTTCTTCCAGAAGTCTGCTGAGCTCTGCCCTAAACTGGACTAATTTCATTATGGGTCTGCACAACTGCTGTCCTTGGCTACCACTTCATTCTTCCTCTTAACTAGTATCCCCCAAGGAGACTGAGACATCTGCAAATTTAGGGAACACAGTCCACACAAGATCATCTTCATTTGTGACACTAATGCAAATTCAGAGAATTCTCCAACCTACCCTCAGTTTGGGTCATTTTCTAGAACCCATTGAGCCCTTATGATCATAGTTAAGATCCACTGTGAGAAAGGACATAGGTTAAAAACAGCCAAGGAAGGAGAGTATACAGTGGCATCTCAGGCATTACCAAATGCAGCTCTTCCATTGACCTTGCTAGAGGAGTCAAGCTGCATCACCTTTCCAGCATAGAAGAGTGACAATAAACACAGATTATGCCAACTAAGGAAGTGTTCACAGAGACCCCACACAGGTAAGGCTGGTTATTCATATAGTTCATTTTCTGTTTCCAGCCCCTTGAGGTGTGACACAAAGTTCACAGCCTAAACCACTGTTACTGTCTGGTTCCTTAGACTCAGAAGTAGTTTTCAATTGTCCAGAAGTTTAAAGCTAAGGCTAAATTTCTTTTAGAATTAGATTCAGTTCTTTATTTCCCAACCCTACAGCTTCCTCTGTCTTGGTATTCACTTTCATTGTATCACCCAAGAAAGGACCATGAATGTAAATTCCTACTTAGATCTCTAGTCTTCTACAACTTCATAATAAACTCCCTAAATATGGATCTTTTTTCTTTCATCTGACTTGACTCTGACTCACGTAGAACCTTTGAATTTGAGATCTCCTTCCAGCTGTGCAGAAGGTATTTCTTTAACCATTCTAGTCTATTGTGGATACTTTTTCTAGAACTCCCACTAGCTGGGTACTAGGCATCTTGAGTTGATGTTTTAGCTTCAAGTTCAGGCTCTCCGGGGGTTCTTTAGGCACATAGATGACTTTTGTCCTTTGAGCCCCTTTCTCTCATATTCTACAATTCTTTCTCTTCCTCTCTACTCCATTTATAAACCCATAGTACCTGTTTCTCACTTGTCATCTTCTCCTAACCACCCTCTTCATTTTTGTGAGCTATGTCTTTTGTTTTTAATTCTTCTGATGGTTATTATTTTAAATTAGTCATTGGAATAAGGAATAAAGGAGGGCTTGCCTTGCCATTAGTGTGCATGTGTGGTAGTAGGGACAGAACTAGGTAAATTCTACCACTGAGCTACTCCTTCAACCCTCTTTTGACTTTTTTATTGTCTTTACTTTTGAGACAGAGCCTCTTTAAGTTGCTCAGGCTAGCCTTGAACTCATTCTGTAGCTCACACTGGCCTCAGCCTCCCAAGTAACTGAGATGACAGCCGTGTGCATTTTAAAAATAGTGCCAGGAGTGGTGCCACATGATTTTAATTCCAGCACTTGGGAGGATGAGATAGGAGGATCATGAGTTTGAGGCCAGCCTAGGGCTACATAGTGCATTCCAGGGCTAGAGATAGACCCTACCTCAAAAAGAAAACAAAAGGAAATTAATTAATTAATTAATTAATTAATTAATTAATAGGTGGCTGATCTTCTCAGACTATCTTTCTGTGACTGTATCAGTGGCTTGAGGGAAGCAGTAACACCACTTTGACAAGGAGCCTATGAGCACTATATGCTCAGAGCTTTATATGACACCACTGCTTTCATCATGTTGCCTGTGCAAGACATCCAGGTGTGACATGTGGAGAAGAAAAAATAACCTAAAAGTGAGTTTGATTTTAAAATATATCTTCAAAGGGCTGGAGGGATTGCTTAGTGATTAAGGTACTTGCCTACAAAGCCAAAGGACCCAGATTCGATTCCCCAGGACCCACATAAGACAGATGCACAAGGGGGCACATGTGTCTCGACTTCATTTGCAATGGCTAGGGGCCCTGGCACATCCATTCTCTCTGTATCTCTCTCTCTCTCTCTCTCTCTCTCTCTCTCTCTCTCTCTCTCTCTGACTCTCATAAATAAATAAATACTAAAAAAATAATATCTTCAAAGCTGTTCCTCTTAAGGAGAAACGCTGGAAATAAACTAAAAGCTCTTGCCAGAGTGCAGATGGCAGTGCTGGTATAGAAGAAACACGCTGGCTTTGGCACCAGAATGCCTGGTTTGGAAGCCTAGTTCAACCTTTGTTGTGTGTATAACTTGGTTGAATCACTAAACTTTTCTGAGTCACAAGTTTCTCATCTATGCATACAATGACAATGCTCATGTGTTACCAGTGTTGCAAGGCTGAAAAGAAATAACGGGATGAAAGGACTTTTATAAATTGAAAAGTAATTAGAAAATGAAGTACATTCTCAGATGACTCCATTCTCTATGGGAGGTTTTAAACAGAAGTCAAAAGAATTCCATGTGGCGAGGGGGAATCCAACAGTATCTCTATGACCATCTTTCTTTCCTTAGACAAGATTTAACACATAATAAAACTGGGTATTATGGCTCACACCTTTAATCCTAGCACTTGGAAGGCTGAGGTAGGAGAATAACTGAGAATTTAAGGACAGCCTGGGCTAGGGTGAGACCCTGGCTCAAAAAGAAACAAAGCAAAATATTACAATAAAACCCCTAAATTTCTCGTGGTTTCTACCAAATAGATAAACATGTCCATTGAAGGTAACAGTAAGTATATGAGCTAAAAAGAAAAAAAAAAAAAAAACTATATAAAATGATTTCCGAATGTTGAGTTGATTCATTTAACTTTCTCTTCCAA
This sequence comes from Orientallactaga sibirica, assembly GCA_036365145.1. Taxonomy (NCBI): domain Eukaryota; kingdom Metazoa; phylum Chordata; class Mammalia; order Rodentia; family Dipodidae; genus Orientallactaga; species Orientallactaga sibirica. Next base: position 62,946,249 of record JAEOAD010000001.1, read on the forward strand.
CAAATATATATTGAGTGCAAAGGATATTTAAAGCACTTTAAAATAACACCAATCACACCATTACTTTCACTTACTTCAGAAAGCTTTCTATTTTCAGAGAGTGTGTAAGTAACTCTATTCCTACAATACAATGTTGAATATACCAAGTGACACATGCCTAATAGAAACAAATGAGAAATAGTTCTTCAATTGGAACTTAAAATAGTAAGCCAGACTCCAATTGTCTAAGATAAGTAGTGGAGCATTCCAAGAAAAGGGAACTGAGTTGTTCGCTCGGGTTAGATGTCTTCAAGTAAGCCTTTCTTCTGGGAATTGTGAAATGCTTGGACTGTTTGAAGAATGAGTTCCATATAGAAGGCATGTGGTATTAGTGATATCACTAACCACCTCTTATAATAGGCAGTGGACTTTATTCTGTATATAACAGGTAAATTTGGAAGGTTTCCATTATTAAGAGTGTCATAAAAATATTTCATTTTATATGGATCTTTACACATTCCTTTTACATACATGATCTCATCTGATCCCTATCACTATTCTATGGGTGTTGATGTTATTACTGTTTGTCAGAATAAGCTTACTGACATTTTACTTTTATTCATTTGTTTATTGGAGAGAGGGAGAAAGAGAGAGAGAGAGAATAGGAGCACCAGGACGTTTAGCCACTGCAAAGGAACTCCAGATGCACCACCTTGTGCATCTGGTTTATATGGGTCCTAGGGAATTGAACCTGGATTCTTTGGCTTTCCAGGCAAGAGCTATAACCATTAAACCATCTCTCCAGCCCAAGCATAAGTTTTATATATACCAGGTCTGATTTCAAGATTCTTCACATCTTCTTCTAGCGATGTATGAATGATGTATACAACATACATGAAAGAAAGTAGATCCTGAAGTCAGTAGGGCAGATCCTAAGTAGATCTTCTGAGAAAGTGTTGTATGGGAGCCACATAAACAGGCTCCCCCTCTAGGCAAACTACAGGACAGGATTGTGTGTTCTCAGACTTCTTTAGGGTTTCCTTAGCACTAAGCTAAGCATACAACATTGCCACCTGCTGCTTTTATTCCCTTCAGTTGGGCATAGGCACAAGCCCAGCTTGTCCAGAGTCATGGAGACAAAAGGAAATGGAAGCCAAGGGCAGGGAGTTCTTAATCCCCACAGAATTCTAAATTTTGTTAGTGCTCCAGTTGCCCAGTTCAAACCCCTCTAACAGAATTAAAGTAGGTGCCTCTCTCAATATGATAATGACATGTTTGGTTAAATGACAACTGTAAGATCCTCCAAGGACACATGGGTCATGTGAACACTATGAGCACAAAGCTCACAACTGTTCATTTCAACAGTCAACAGTGGACAACTGGGTAGAATCCAAACAATTTTTTTATTGTTTTAATCTTGTGTACTATTGTTTTTCTACAAGTTTGCCTGCTAATGTTAGTGACTTGATGTATGAAAATAAAGGGGTTTTTTAGGGAAGATCTTGTATATGTAAAAGACTTGCATTTGATCCAAGTTGCCCAATATTGAACTATAAAGTGATTGAGATGAAAATGGCCTAGTTTGGTATTACTTTTAAAGGCTAAGATAGGTAAAACTTTGAACAGCACTTTTCTTTCAAACGTACTTCCTCCATTGTTTATTGTAATCAACTGCTAAGCTGAGCCTTTTTAAGACTCCAGGACTGTCTCACTCCAGCTCATAAACTTTTTCCTGGCTATTAAAAAAATGATGGTAGCTCAAAAAAAAAGAAAGTAAGAAGTGATGGCATGGGGCTGGGAAGATAGCTCAGTGGTTAAAGGCTTTTGCATGCAAAGCCTGCTAGCCTGAGGTTAAATTCCCTAATATTCATGTAAAGCCAGATGCACAAAGTGATGTATGTGTCTAGAGTTCATTTGCAGCAAGAGGCCCTAGCATGCCCATGCACACACTCTCTCTCATAAATGAAAACATTTTTCAAAAAAGAAATGATAGTAGAAGTGATGAAACAAAGTTTTAACATTTTCATACATTTAATTCCATTAAATACTGATTTTTCTTTTCTATTTCTGGTTTTGTTTGTTCATTTATTGCTCTTTAGTTTAGGAAGCCTAATTTTTTTTTTTCTCTTTTTCTCTTCTTTCTTTTTTTTTGAGGCAGGATCTCACTCTAGCCCAGCCTAACCTGGAACTCACTCTGTAGCTCAGGCTAGCCTCAAACTCATGACAATTCTCCTAGTTTAGCCTCTAGAGTGCTAGGATTAAAGGCATGAGCCACCACTCCCATCTTGGGAACCCTATCTTTATAAGAAATGTTCTGTTCGAGATAAAAAAGAAAAAAAACTGCTAAAATCTCAATGTTGCTAGAGACAAGATGAAAAGAGGTTAAGGAGAAATGAAGAGTATGATCACTTACACTCTCTGTGTCATCAGTCGTTTTCTAGCTATGGAATAAATTACTGACCTTGAAGTTGTCTGAGGACATGTACAATGTGATTCATGGTCCTCAGAATTTCAGAGCATTACAGCACTGAGTCAGACCATTTTCCAGAGCGTCTATCTGATCACTACATTTTTTCTTTCCTTTTATAATAATTCACTGTATAATTATAACATGGCAGAGACTGCTGTAGGCCTGAAGGAGCATATATGATCCTGGGGAAAGACACCTAACAAACAAAAATGTGTCTATGTGGTAAGTGAATGGATGTAACGTGGTATAAGAGAGCAGTGCAAGGATGTGCACAAGGGAGTAAGTTTGCACGAGTAAGTCCTCTCCAGTGAGGACTGAGGGCTTCCTTCCGAGGTGATTTATTTTATTTTTATTTATTTACTTACTTGACAGAGAAAGATGGGGAGAGAGAGAGAAAGAGAGAATCGGCGTGACAGGGCCTCCAGTCACAGCAAACAAACTCCAGATGCGTTCACCCTCTTGTGCATCTGGCTAACTTGGGTCCTGGGGAATCGAACCTGGGTCCTTTGGCTTTGCAGGCAAAAACCTTAATGGCTAAGCCATTCCTCCAGCCCCCAAAGGGATTTTTATTTTTTTTTTTTTTTTTCTGGTTTTTAGAGGTAGGGTTTCACGCTAGTCCAGGCTGACCTAGAATTCACTATGTAGTCTCAGGGTAGCCTTGAACTCACAGTGACCTCTGCCTCCCAAGTACTGGGATTAAAGGTGTGCACCACCATGCCTGGCCTACGAAGTGATTTTTATGAAGGGAGTAAATGGAGTTATCTTGGATGAGCAATATGCCTGGGGAAGGACGAGTTAGAGCAAAGATTCTAAAACAAGACCATGCATGGTATGTTTGAGGAATAGCAGAGAAGCACAAGAGGCAGAACCAAGTGAACAGGGATGAGAACAGTAACAGGTGAATTCAGGAAGACACTCCTCTAGACAGGAGGTGAGATCATTCACATTCTGGGGCACAGTAGGGAGTGATGTAGATTCACAGACTAAGATATAAAGAAAATTTCATTTTTGCTCACAATCTGATCCAGCATGGTGGCCTCTGTGCTGACACCAAGGATCCTAAGGCAGTGTAGGGCACTAATGGTGAAAGAGAGGGCATATACAAGAAACTTCTCCAGTCAGGCTTTTATAGCAGACTTACTCTCAAGATAACCCATTAACACAATAATCCATTAATTCTTTAATCCACTACTTACAAAGATTAAACTATTCATGCCAGGCATGGTGGTGTATGCCTTTAATCCCAGCACTCGGGAGGCAGAGGTAGGAGGATCGCTGTGAGTTCAAGGACACCCTGAGACAACAGAGTGAATTGCAGGTCAGCCTGAGCTAGAGTGGACCCTACCTCAAAAAAAACAAAACAAAAAAAAAAACAAATAAATAAACTATTCATGACAATAGAGCCCCTTAAAGGTCCCACCTAATCCAACTTTTTAATTTCATAATGGAGGTTAAATTTCAATATGATGGGGATATTTCTGGTGCTAGAATTTGAACCCAAGGCACATTCAGGCCAATAACCTGATTTTTGAAGAGGATAAATCATGTTCAAATAATAGCAATGTTCAATAAATACATGAGGAAGAGTTAAAAATTCCATTATTTGGCACAGAAAAAGGCTTCAAAGAATACATTTAATTGTTCTTCTTTTTTAAGGAAGTGTGTTAGTTTGAATGTGATAGTTTGCATGGCCCCATAGACTCAGCAGGAATTTTTTATAAAACTTCCTATTTGAGCCCCTAGCAGGCAGATGCCTGCTGAGAGCAGTGTGAGAGGGAATCACTGGGGGCCGATCTTATTATCCAAATCTAAGGTGTGTTTAGGGCAGGATCTGAATCTAGTCCAAAGGTGTGGACAGAGCAGTTTGAGCCCTGGCTGGTTTGGGCTTGCTGTTAGTGTTTGTGGTGTTGGTTGTCCATGATGTCTTCCCACTTGGATCTACGAAAGGGACCCAGCATCTTCTGCCATTGATGGTGTTCCCCCGGACTCTGTAAGCCTGAAATAAATACCACTCCTCCCATAAACTGTGGCTGGTTGGATGTTCATCCCAGCAACATGGAGCAGACTACAACAGGCAAGGTCTCACTCTAGCCCAGGCTGAACTGGAACTCACTTTGTAGTCTAGGCCAGCCTCAAAATTCATGTAGATCCACCTACCTCAGCCTTCTGAGTGCAGGGATTATGGATATGAGCTACCACACCCAGATTTTTTTCTGGAGGGGTTTTGTTTTTTCTTGCAATAGGGTCTTACTCTGCACCCTTGGCAGGCCCAGAGTTCACCTTGTACACCACCAAATCTCCTGCTCTACCTTCTAAGTGCTGGGTATACAGGCATGAGTTTTCACTCCTGACTTAATTTCTGTCAGTATGATCCTTTCTTTTGTTTTTGTTGTGACCTTAAGATAGGATCTCATATAGTCCAGGTTGGCCTCAAACTTACTTACATTGTTGAGGATGACCTTGAATTCCTGATCCTTCCAAGTGTGAGGTTTACAGGTATGTGCCACCTTCATGGTTTAGAACATATATAATTTCTTAACTCTTCTGTCAAAAAGTCAGAGATGGCAAATTTCTAATTCATTGGTCTGAATGTTCATAGCATCCTCATCTCTAAAGGCAAGCATTGTTTTCCTTTCTAGTGTCCCCAACTTGAGAACATAGTGTCCCAAGTGTTTATAGGGCTACATCTTCCACCTCATTCTCAGTTTCTGATGTTCTAATTGCTCAGGGTTACATAGCATGGCTTGTTCTGAGGAAAATGATGCAGGCAAAGGATAAATGTCATTGAGAGATTAGATCACCTGACACATAACACTGTGAGAAAAGACAAACTGTTGTAAAGTCTCTTGCTTCACACTGTAGCCTTGAGATTTATGAACTTCTAGCAACATAGCTTTAATCAATGATGTCACTTACTCAGCCATGTAGTGCTCGATTAAGCACAATTTCCATGCTAAATTGGTATTTTGGGGTTAAAATTGGTTTACTCTTCTATTTCAGTTTGGAGGAGACCTTTAGAATCAAAGCTTAGATGGAACAACTTTCTTCCCTCTCTACTTTCCTTCCTTTCCTCATTCCCTCCTTCCTTCCTTTCTTTTTAAAAAATATTTTATTTTATTTACTTATTTGAGAGAGAGAAAGAGAGAGAGAGAAAGTAGGTATGCCAGGGTCTCCAGCCACTGCAAACAAAATCCTAACGCATGATGCCACCTTGTGCATCTGGCTTACATGAGTTGTAAGGTATTGAACCTGGGTCCTTTGGCTCTACAGGCAAGTGCCTTAACCTCTAAGCTATCTCTCCAGGCCCCTTTCTGTCTTTTGTTTTTTTCCATTTTTTGTTTTGAAACAGGTATTTTGGTAGCTATATAACCCAGGCTAGCCTCTACAAGCAACCCTCCTGCCTCAGTCTCCTAAGGTCAGAGATTATAGGCATCAGCCTCCATAACCCGTTTGGAGCCAATTTCAAATAAAATAGTTTTTACAGTTGTTTTACATCTTAAATAGTAGTATATCTTGTATTTCTTTTTAAAAAATGTTTCTATTTATTTACTTACTTACTTACTTACTTATTTGAGAGAGACAGAGAGAAAGAGAGAGGGTATAGGAACACCAGGGTCTCCTGCCACTGGATATACCACTTTGTGCATCTAGCTTTACATGAGTGCTGGGGACTTGAACCCAGGCCATCAGGCTTTGCAAACAAGTTGCCTTTAACTGCTGAGCCATGTCTCCAGTCCTATCTTGTGTTTCTTTCTTAAGGATAGCCTAGGTCCCATCATTCTCTCTTGTGCTAACTTTTCCTGGGGGAATATGAGCAAATGTCTAGTCACCTCAGATAGAACACAATGGCAGACCAAATTCCACACAAGTCTAACTTATTGAACTAATGAATTTATAGGGGTTACATAAAGGATTGTGGGTGAAGGGTTATTACAGGAGCATGGATGATTCAAAGGCAGCTTCATGACTAAAAAGTGCACCACAGCATGGGCAAACCCTAGAGATTGCTGCATGACTTGCAGGCAGCTCATCTGGATGGAAGAGTCTCTCCTCTCCAACAATTGTTACTGTTAATATAACCTAGTAGAGAGGCCTTGTGACTCTTGTCTCTCTCGGGATCTTCCTTAGCTTTGTAAGTTACTGAACTTCCTAAGTCTTAGTGAGCCTCCCTCCAGGATGTCATCTGTTTAATATTCTAAGTACATCAAGATGATCAGTGTGATGATTTATATTGATCACTGACTTGGGAGGAACATAATTACCTGTGAGGAATTACTAGATTAGTCTAGACAGTGAGGGATTATTTTGATTAGATTAATTGAGGTGGGAGCACCCACGTTAACTATGGCTAGGTCCACAGGTCTATACAAAAAAACTATATAAAAAAGAGAGCTGAGGGCTGGAGAGATGGCTTAGCGGTTAAGGCATTTGACTGTGAAGCCTAAGGACCCCCGTTCAGTTCCCCAGGTCCCACATAAGCCAGATGCACATGGTGGCACATGCATCTGAAGTTTATTTACAGTGGCAGAGGCCCTGGCATACCCATTCTCACTCATTCTCTCTCCCCCTCTCTCTGTCTCTAATAAATAAAATAAAATAAAATAAAATAAAATTTTAAAAAGAGAGAAAGGTGGGTAAGTAGTAATGTTCACCATTCTGCTCATTTCCTCACTTTAGGACTGAATGTCACCAAGTTCTCTCACTATGCTATCTGTACTGTGGAAGACTATAACCTGGAACTGTAAAGTGAAATAAATCCTTCCTTCCCTTATATTGATTTTTATCATGTATTTTTCTCAGCAATAAGAAGGTAACTGATGCAGAAAATTGGTACCAGAAGTTGGGGTCATTGCTGGGGTAAACATGACCATGTGATTCCAGTCTTTTGGAACGGGTCCGTGGGGAGGAATGTGGAAGGATTTGGAACTTTGGGCTAGAGAAGCCATACAATGCTGTAAACACCTAAATTGGACCATTCTGGTGGAAGTCTACTACCAGGCAAGGTTGAGAGAAATATGGACTATGGAGGTTCATTACAGAAGGGTAAAGGGACTTTATTGTGAACTGATCTAAAGATAATTCATGTGATATTCTGGCAAGAAACTGGCTGCATTCTTCCCACATCCTGAAAACTTGAATAAAATTGAATTTAAAAGTAATGGACTGATGAATTTGGTGAAGGAAATTTCAAGGCAGAAAAACATTGAATCTGTGGGATGGTTTCTCTTTGCTGTCTTGATTCATATCTATAGGAAAAAAAACTACAAAATACAACAGAAGGATATGAAAGATGTAAAGTTTGACACAGAAAGACATGTGAGCAAATTTAAAGTCCTAGGTCAAGAAACTGAATCTGCTTTGGCTATAATAGTTAAATAGATTCCCATCATTAAGGGTTAATCTACTGCTCTGCATTGGAACAATAGAAGAGATTCTGGGAGAGTAGGACACAGCCCATCAGGCTCAAGATAGGAAGAATGTGAATTCTTTTGAAAAGAAAAAGCCTGATGGGAGAATGCTGAAGAAGGTCTCTTCTCCCCAAGGTCAGCATCAAGAACTGTGTTCCATGAGCACCAGGCTTCATCCAGATCTGACAACAGAACTTGACAGTACTATCGACATGGTACAGGTTTTAAAAGAATGAAAAATGAAAGATGTAGAAGATCATGGAATGATGCACCATGGTTTCAGGGAGCCATTGAGGCTAAGCAATGTGAGGTAGGGTCAGAGTCCCTGCATGGAGGCCATAAGAGGTCACTTTGTGAAATTGTGAGGATGAACCATAAGTTGCAATGGAGATCCCAGGATGTTAGAGATTCCAGGACCATGGAATATCTGCCAAGAAAGTTTCAGGCTACAGGCAGCACAGATGTAGACCTCATAGTCTATAGTTGCAGTCTAGCCCTGACCCTATTATTCTCAAATATCTATTAGTCTTTAGTCCATCACTGTGACAAAATCAGCATACAAAATGCAAAGATGGGGTAGGAGAGATGGCTTAGCAGTTAAAGCACTTGCTTGCAAAGCTGAAAGGACCCACATAAGCCAAATGCACAAGGTGTTATATGCATCTGGAGTTCATTTGCAGTGGCTGGGGACCCTGGTGCACCCATCTCTTTCTCTATATCTGGCTCTTTCTCTCTCTCATTCTCTATCAAATAAGTAAATATGTTCAAAAATTGCAAAGATATATTTGGCTCATGGTTTCAGTAGTTTCCATTGCTTTCCATTGCTGTGGAAGGACAGCACAGTGTGGTGGGAGCACATATATGGCAGAGGAGGTCTGAAACCTCATAGAGGACAGGAAGCAAAGATAATGTGAGGAATATATCCTTCAAGAGTGTACCCCTTATACCCTTCTTCCTCCAACTAGGTACCACCTCCTAAAGTTTCAACTACTTCCCAATAGCACCACCATCTAGGAGCCAAGCCTTCAACACATGAGCCTTTGTTGGACATTCCAGATCTGAATTAAACTCCCTTGACCTTAAATAAGTACTCTACCACTGAGCTCCATCCACAGATCATTTTCTTTAAATATTACTTTTAAAGTTTCTTTACTAAAAATGTTTCCTTAAAAGTTGCTCTCACTCAAATAGTTCATTTTAGTAACACAAAACATGGTAACACAGATTATTGCTTCATCTTGATTGCTTCCCAGTTTTGGACATTATGAACATAGATGTTTTCTATTGACATATCTGTAAATACTAAGGGCTGTGACTGCTAGATCTTATGGTATGTTCATTTTGTAAATAAAACACCCCTGCCTCCCCCCCACACCTATCTTCCAAAGTGGCCCTATGCCATTTTATATCTCTCTACCCCTGCAGTAAATGAGAATTCTTGCTGCTTTACATCCTAGCTAGCATTTGATGTGGCCTGTGCTCTGGATTGGAGGACATTCTAAGTGATGTATAATGGTATTTCATAGGAGTTTTTGTTTTTCCATTTGTGGTCCAGGTTCTTTCTCTCTGCTTGAAAATAAATTTTTAAAAAAGAGGGCTAGAGACACGTCACAAAGGTTATGGAGCTTGCCTGCAATACCTAATGACCCAGGTTTGATTCCCCAGTACTCATATAAAGCCAGATACACAAAGTGGTACATGTATCTGGAGTTTGTTTGCAATAGCTAGAGACCATGGCAAACCCATTCTCTCTCTCTCTGTCTTCTCTCTCTCTCCCTCCATCCATCCCTCCTCTCTCTCTTGCTATCTCTTTCAAATACATAATTTTTTTAAAAAAGAATTTAAGCCAGGTATAGTGGTGCATGCCTTTAATCCCATTATTCAGGAGGGAGAAGTAAGGGGATTACCATGAGTTTGAGACCAGCCTGGGACTACATAATGAATTCCAGGTCATCCTGGACTACAGTGAGACCCTACTTTAAAAAAATGAATTTAGGGCTGGAGAGATGGCTTAGAGGTTAAGGCACCTGCCTCCTAAGCCTAAGAACGCTGGTTACAATCTCCAGCGGTTCCAATCTCCAGGTCCCACGTTTAGCCAGATGCAAACTGACGCAAGGGTGCAATGCTGCACTTGACCACAAGGGGGTGCACACATCTGGATTTCGTTCACAGCAGCTGAGAGACTGCTGGTGCAGTCTGTCTCCCTCTCACTCTTTCTGTTTCTCTCTGTGTCTCTCTCCAAAAATAAGTAAAATAATAAAAAAATGAATTTAAAATGAACATTTAGTTTAATAATAATAATAATAAAATGAAGCACTTTCTCTGAAATTCTGAGGCTCTATTTTTTGGGCACTCTAGACCCATACTACAAAGAATAACAATATTTATTTCTAGATCCTTCTATGTAATCTCTATTAAACCACTTATGAATTTCTTTTTCAGCAACACAGTAAAACTTCTGTTTGTAAAAAATGAGAGAGAGTACTTGGGTGGCAAGTTCACTGAGAAAACCTGCTGCCTCCTCCATGTGGACCAGCTGACAGAAAGTTGGTAAAAGCTACACTGCATGCAGTTCAATGGGAGAGAGATAACACCAGTGAAGATACTCAGCAGTGAACACTGCAAGCTTTAAATTTGGCCAGCCAGGCCAAATGAGCCAACGGGTGCAATAGTGTAATGTCTCTTATGGGGGAAACCAACTGCTCTCTAATTGGACTGGAGGCCTGCTCCATGGGAGGGAATACATCCCTGATACTGAAAACGTACGACAGGGGTAGTCATGAGCTCTAAGGGTGTAATGTCTGCTGGTGTCTCGCTAAATGTATATACTATGCTCAACAAACTGCCCAATAAGCATTTCTCTTAATGTCCACACCCATATATTAATTCTACTCTCATTTTTGGTCAGATAAGCTTCTCTTTTCAGATGGTGGCAAGCTTGGGATGACTCAGAAGGCATTATGGTGCTGAGAAGTGACAGGGAAGTGCTCAGCACTGAAACCTCTCAAACCTACCTCCCAAGGCTCAGGGTCCATTGCAGAAGAGGGGGCAGAAAGAATGTAAGAGCCAAAGGAAGAGTAGGACTCCTTACAATGTGCTCCTCCAGACACAAAATTGCCTGGATATCCATGACCTCATAGTGCCTGACACTACCTACATAAGACCATCATAATAGAAGGAAAAGATCATGACATCAAACTGAAAAGAGAGACTGATTGAGAGGGGGAAGGGATATGATGGAGCATGAAGTTTCAAAGGGGAAAGTGGGGGAGGGAGGGGAATAACATGGGATATTGTCTACAATTAAAGAAGTTGTTAATAAAAAAATTAAAAAATGAGAGAGAGGGCTGGAGAGATGGCTTAGCAGTTAAAGTACTTGCCTGTGAAGCCTAAGGACCCATGTCTGACTCTCCAGATCCCACATAAGGCAGACGCACAAAGGTGAGGCAAGTGCAAAGGTGCACATTCCCACTAGGTGGCTCAAGCATCTGGAGTGTGATTACAGTGGCTGAGGCCCTGACAGATCAATTATTTCTCTCTCACTCTCTCTGTCTCTCTTTTTAGAGAGAGGGAGTGAAAGAGAGAGAAAGCAGATCTGTCTCAAAAGGAGGTGAACTACATTCTAGAGCATGACACTTGAGGTTCTTTCCTGGCCTCCATACCCACAAGCACATATGAAAAGTAAGAGAAAAACTTAGGAGTTGTATGTTTGGGAGTCTCTATTAATGATAATTCATAGTGTTGCATGCAACAAGTAATATACAAGGCAGGAGTGTTCAACATCATAATGAGAAATGCAGTTGTGAATAAACAGGTGAAAAGTTCCCAGAAAGACATCAGAACACTGAGTTAAGGTATAGAAGACTGGGTTCTTACTAGATGTATGATCATGGACAAGATAAATATTTGTCATCTTTAGTCAGCTCCTCTGCAAAAGATGACATGAAAATATTTGGGATGTTGTATAAATTTCTTAGTAAATTCAGATATATAAGTGGGAAAATATTACACAAATATTAGGTACTCTCGGTGCAGAGTTTGCCTTCCTCCAGAACCAATGCCTACCCTATCCACCTCTCTTTTGCAAGTGTCCTGTCTGAATCCTAACTCCTTTCTGATATTGTCTCCCCACTTTCTGTGATCCATTCCTGTTGACTGATAAACAGAAGCTCAAGGGCCAATTTCAGGTTAGTGCCCAAGCTCCACCCAGGTATTGAGCTCCGAGAAACCAGCTTGGTCCCTGATGATATCTTCTTGGCCTGCTCTGCCACCCATGACCCAAGGTTAGGATGTTTCTGAGGCAATCCCAGAACTAACCGCAGGGCTATAGAATACATACTTAATATGCCATTTTTTGTTTGTCCAGTGACAAAAATTTCATTGAGTTCTTGAGACCAAAGTATCTTGTTTCTGAAAAGGTGATATTCATGGAAAATTATCTATACATATTAGGCCATCAATTTCCTTTATCTTAAGTTATTCATTTATATAAATAAATACTTTTTGCCTTTTCAATTAACTCAGAAAATATTCATGGTTATTTTGACAGTATCTGAATTGTGTTAGAACATCTTCTGTAATCCAGTAAAAGGTTGTTATGGTGCAACACCATGACACAGATTTTGTGGGTCAAGGTTTATTGTCTTACAAACACAAAGAATGATGGATGTGGACAGAAGGTGATAAATAACCAAAGTTTTTTAAGAAGTAAAAGTAGGGGCACACACCTTTAATCCCAGCCCTGAGAAGGCTAAAATAAAAGTATTGCTGTGATTTTAGAGGTCAGCTTGGGCTACAGAATGCAATCCAGTTCGTCCTGGGCTAGAGCGAAATGCTGCCTCAAGAGAAGTCCAATTGGCTTAGCCCAGTATGGAAATTAAGCTTAAAGTTGGGATGAGTCTGATAGGCTAAGTTTAAACAGGGGGTGGGGGGAGAGAGACTCTCTTTGGTAGATGGGTTGGGTATAAAAGTGCAGGCTCAGAAAAAGCCCACAAGTGAGGAGTGCTTGCGGGGGGTGGGGGGAAGTCTGACAAAAAGTTCCAAGGAGGAGGAAGAACCAAGAAGTAAAAAGAAAAAAGGGCTGTTATCCAGCAGACATCTTGATGACTCAGGACATTTTGGATTTCTGTCCTTGGACTGAAGTTGCCTTTTGGTTCTTGCCAAGGTAAGTTGATGTTTTATGTTATTTTGGGCCTGTGTCCTTGACTGGCTACCTACAAGATGGGCATGCCTTGCTTCTGATCTGTATCAATGCTATTTATGTGAAGATTCTTTAGTTAAGTTTTCTTTGTGTTTTCCAATGAAAATAATATGGCATTAAAATCACCAAAATCTGTGTAATTAATGTTTTAGTACTTTCTTGGTGAAAATACAATTAGCAAATCACTTGTCCAACTGGATCAGAATACAATCTGTTATTAAGTCTATTGCTAATTTAACTTATTAATCATTGGTTATTATAGAGGAAACATTTTAATTAAATAACTGTTACATTTTAATTGATTTGCTTTAAGTATAGCTTTATAGCTCTTATTTTTTCAAAATAACTTCTAAAACTTGATGTCAATGTTGTATATCAGATTTCTATGAAGTGGAACTCAGCAGACAAAGGAGGGTCTGGGGATTCAGGAAGGGGCAACAACTGGTTAGGGAAAAGAGACTTTCAGATGGAGTTGCCTGCAAGTGGTGCCCTGTGCTAGAGACTGAGTCTGCTACAGAGTCACTCTCCAATGGAGCTGCCTGCAGTGGTGTAGTGTGCTCCAGAGTTGCAGCTTCTGTGAGTCATCACCTATGCTGAGGTGGGCTTTCTGGTATATAGCTACCTTTGAGTTGAAGAAGGTATGGGGAGGTTGTCATCTAGGATGGGATGAGACTTCTGGTGGTGTGACTGCATTTGAGTCATCTATTACTCCAGTGAGCAACCCCTCACCTTGCTCTGTAAGTAACCCCAATAAACTCACTGGTTCACCAAAACCTAGTTTGGGTGTAATTGTCCTTTGGTCTGTTGTTTGTGCTCTATCTGTTGAAGAAGTATGTCACTCCAGGGAAAAGTTTTCCTTGACTATAGCCTTATCTTGATCTGTGAATTTGGGGGAGGATTAGAAAACAAAGGGAAGAAAGAGGCATTGTGGTAGTCACCTCCACGCTGCTGGGATAAATCTCCAAACCACACACAGTTTATGGAAGAAATGGGATTTATTTCAGGCATATAGAGCCAGGGGACGCTCCATAATGGCAAAAGAAGCTGGCCCCCTTTCACAGGTCCACACAGAGAGAAAAACCACCACCAGCACCCCCAAAAGCCAGCATATTCTGGGAACCCCAGGCAGAGCTCAAGCACTCTGTATACTTTGGCTGGAATTCCAGATCTGTCCCCAGCAACACCTTAAAGCTGGACCCCAGGATCCACCCACAGTGACACCTCTTCCAACCAAGTGGTTGGAAATCCAAGCCATAGCTTTTAAGAAAACATTTGATGCCTGCCAGGCATGGCAGTACACACCTTTAATCCCAGCAATTGGAAGGCTGAGGTAGGAGGATTGCCATGAGTTTGAGGCCACCGCAAGATACAGAGTGACTTACAGGTCAGTCTGGGCTATAGCAAGACAAAACAAAAAATAATAATAGTTTTGGTCTATTGGGAGACATAATTCAAACTACCATAGGCATCAAACAAATACCAAATCATATCCAAAGTTTTTTTTTTTTTAAATCCCAGGAAAGATTCTTTCCCAAATTCTACTTAACTACACAGTGAAAATTAAGTTATCCATGGCAGGGCAGCATAATAATGCCACAAAGGCAATTCTTATCTCTATAATAGGAAGGAACAGTACAAGATAAAATAGCCCTAAGTCTTTTATATTTAGGGTGGACTGATAAATTACAGTGCTATTTTTAAGAGATGTCAGTTTCCACAGTCCAGAAAATTTAATTATATTTGCTCTTCTCCAATCATCACTCTCCATTCTGAGCCATTCCCAATTCACAACTAAAAAGTTAACCTAAAACGAGTCCTTAACAGATTACAAATGGTTACAACTTTCTCATTTGACATACTAGTTTACAATAGGTTCTTTACTTTAAGGAAATAAGCTAGGTTTCTTTGAGGATGGGAGTGGTGCGAACTCTGCTGGATGAGTGTTTCAGATCCACTATGCTTAGTTATATGCTCTCATAGCATGTGCTACTTTCAAAACAATTACCAATTCATAGTCACACATTCATGTGATATTATCTTCCTCCCCCACAAGACTGTAAGATCCAAGAAAACAAAGTGATCTCAATTTTCCCCACCAATGCATATCTTAGCCTAGATGATTAGTAAAGAGTAAGAGTGAGAACTGTTTGCAAGGAGTTCTTAGGAAATGGACCAATGCCAGTCACTTGCTATGCCCTATTGTTAGGTAGTTGGACAGGCATTAGCAGGTTCAGAGGCCAATGAAGATGGAACATTCCCTCATGATCCTTAGGATTTAAAATACCAGGCTGGAGGGCTGAGAGATTGCTCAGTGGTTAAGGCATTTACCAGCAAAGGCTAATGACCCAGGCTCAATTCCCTAGTACCCACGTAAAGCCAGATGCACAAAGTGGCACATGCATTTGGAGTTCATTTGCAGCAACTAGAAGCCCTGGCATGCCCATTCTCTCATTCGGCCTCTCTTATCTCTCTCTCTTTCTTTCTGCTTGCAAATAAATATATATATTAAAATATGCAGCTGGGATTGGTGGGGCTAATCTATAATTTTAGTATTTGGGAAGCTGGAGGTAGAGGATTGCTAGAAGTTCAAGGTCAGCCTGGGGGCTACAGAGTGAGTTCCAGGTTAGCCTGGGCTAGAGACTCTACCTTTAAAAAATTAACAAATAAATTTTAAAAACACGATATAGGGGGCTGGTGAGATGGCTTAGCGGTTACGGCGCATGCTTGCGAAGCCTAAGGACCCCAGTTCGATTCTCCAGTTACCACGTAAGCCAAAGGCACATGGTGGTGCGTGGGTCTGGAGTTGGTTTGGTGTGTCCATTCTCACTCTTTTTCTCTCTCTCTCCCTGTCTAAATAAATAAATAAATAAATAAAATCTAAAAACACGATATAAAAGGGAGGAAAGTAGAGCTTTGTTGAAGCCACCAAGGGAATGTTCCTCCTGATCAAAGGAATGAAGTCCACTTTGCACCTTTGGCCTGGGTGGAGACCCGACATTCTAAACTCCCTAAAAACCATACTGTGGGGATTGAAGAGGTGGCTCAGCAGATAAAGGCTTCCAAAGCCTGATAGCTCGGGTTTGATTCCCCAGTATTCAGGTAAAGCCAGATGAACAAAATGTGTCTGGAATTCATTTTCAGTGGCTAGAGGCCCTGGTGTGCACATACTCATTTTTATGCCCACAACCCTCTCAAATAATTTTTTTTGTTTTTTTTTCGAGATAGGGTCTCACTCTGGCCCAGGCTGACCTGGAATTCACTATGTAATCTCAGGGTGGCCTTGAATTCATGGTGATCCTCCTACCTCTACCTCCCAAGTGTTGGGATTAAAGGCGTGCGACACCACGCCCAGCTTCAAATAAATATTTTTTAAAAGCCATAGTAGTCTCATCCCCTAAGAGTTAATCCAACTTGACCTGCTGGTCACTTGGTCAAGAAACCACTCTCCTCTAAAGACACACCAGAGAGGGGGAGGAGTAGTTACCCTTTAATGAGATTCTGTACTCAGGAGCCCCTCCTATGTAGCTGCTTGCAGATCCTCACTGCTAAGCTGGCCCACTTTCATGAGTTCTAGCTCATAGTGTCGGTTTTCCTTCTCCCCTTTCCATCTCTTGGAATACTGATCCCAATGCTCAACATGCTGGCCCTGATCCCACACTTTCCCACTGTTCTCTCCATAATAAATCTTCCTCTCATCTGGGTGCCTAAATTTTTTGGTCATCAGGTAAGGCATCAGTGGTAAGAAGATCTACAACACCATGTAATGATAACAGAAGGTATTTTTGAATAATCAATGGAAAATATTGATGTAGGCTTTTGGAGTTCAAGAGGGGTCCTCCAAATTTATGAACCCTAATTTTTATTTTTAACAAAGAATTGATTAAAAAGGGACTCAAGAAAGATAAATCATGAATTAATAAGTTTACTTCAGGAGTGTGGTAGTTTGAATGGATTGTCCCCAGTAGATTCAGTTTTATTAAAGCTTCTTGGATTTCCAGCTGCCTGTGTAGAACAGCTGTCACTGTGGGCAGATCCTAGGGTCCAGCCCTAAGGTGTGTTTTGCTGCAGATCTAAATTCCAGTCTAAAGACATACAGAGTGTTTGAGTTCTGCCTGGGGTTCCTGAAGTATGCGTGCTTGTGCTGGTGGTGGTATTTTTCTCTGCATGGACCTGTGAAAGGGGGCCAGCTTTTTCCCCATTATGGAACTTACCCTGGATTTGTAAGCCTGAAATAAATTCCAGTCATCCTATAAACTGTGTCTGGTCTGGAGGTCGATACCAGTGACATGAACTGATTGCAAGAGGGGGGAACCACAAACTGTAGAGTTTGTTTAAGGGAAATTGGGATCTAGGAAGAAAGCTGGAGCAAAGTCATAAGCATGTGTGAAGTAGGAAACAGTCACTCATATGGAAAACATGGCATAGTTCATAAGGCTCATTTAAGAGAAACTGAGGTTTTTAAGGAAAGACTGGAGTGGAGCTGCAAGCACACGGAAGATAGAATTTAGGTGCTTATGTAGGAAGATTTAGAAAGAACACACATAGCATTCATCTTGAGCTTCCCCATGGAAGAAAGTTGAGAGGGCAAATGGTGGTGGCTTAAGGAAGAATAGCAGAGGGAAAATATCAAAGCAGAGACCAGGAAATTTAGATGAGAAAAGAGTAGTAAAGAGAGTTACACCCATGGTTACCCTGAGGTCAGAGAAATTACACAGGTAACAGACATAAGAGTCAGAAAAAGCACCCACATGGTGATAGATCTAGAGTGAAGGGAAATACACATGTGGAAGATTCAGAGACTAGAGGAGACTCATACATGTAATTATAGTGAGAAGTTACCCCAAAGTCTAAAGCAGAGTCAAGCAGAAAAACTCAAAGCCAAAGAAACAGTACTGTGCTCCACCGGCCCCCACCCCCAGCCCACCTAGGCCATACTCACATGTATCCAATCAGCCCAGGGTAGGTTGAGGAGGAACACAGAGAGAGAAAGAAGGCTGGAAAACAGCCTTTGTAGTCGATTGAAAATGTATTATTTGGTCAGATTTGGGTACGTAAAGTGTAAAGGGGAAGACCCCATTGGTTTGTAAATTTGAAGGGCAGGTCCACTGGGTAGTGAAGACTGCCTACTTGGGTAGCGTGCTAGACAGCGGGCAGCAAGGGCACTGCTGTTTCTGTGGATGAGTCTCAATCAGACACAGGTTCCATTCCTGCCAAGGAGAAAGGGGGCTCTCTCTGGGCCTCTGTTCCTGAGACTGCCTAAAAAAGCTAGCTTTCTCCTATTTCTCCTTCAATAGAATATTTCAAAGATACCCAGCTTTCCTTATTATGTTTTTCCACAGTTATGATGCAGGCCGAAAGTGACCTTAGAAGAAGCCCTTTGGCATGTTATTTAAGGAACACTCTTAATTATGCGTTTTTGTGTTGTAAAATGAAGTTTGCTATTAGAGTTCAATTGAAAATTGAAAACACCAGAAGACAAAAGAAAAGCAAAACAAAACTTCCTTGGAAGCATGTCCCTTAATCTGTCATGCTAGCAATATAAAAATAAAGGCTTTGTTTCTTTAACTTTCCACGCTCAATGTGAACCATCTGAAACAGATCATCTGATGTCTTGGTAGGGTAAGTCAATAGTTTTCAAATTCAAAGGTGTACTAACCATCACCTGAGAGATATGTTGAGTAGATATAGATGCCTGTCCAGCCCATGACCTTAATGTGGGAGCCTGAAAATTTATTTCTAATAATGATGCTCACAGCTCTGGCCTGGGAATTACATTTTGAGAGTGTGGTAGTTTGAATATATGTTCCCCAATATATTCAGTGTTTTACTAGTTATAGTTTGCATCTGCAATCACCTTGCTAGAGACAATGTCACTGGGGGCCGGTCTTAAGGTGTTAATGGTATGGGTTTGAGATTCCATTGTAAAGATATGCAAATGTGCCTAGCAGGAGTTCCTGAAGTGTGCTGTGTGACCTTTTGGCTGTAGTTTTTGCTCTGTGTGCTGTGGTGGCTGGTTGGCTTTCTCTCTCTCTGCTTGGCCCTGTGAAAGCAGGCTGCTTTTCCTGCCTTTATGGAACTTCCCCTGGATCTGTAAGCTTCAATAAATAATATCCCTTCCTCCATAACTGTGCCTGGTCTGGAAATTCATCTCAGCGAACCTGAAGCTGTCTGCTACAGAGAGCTAGTAGGAAATATTTGGTGGAAAGGAATTTTACTACTGTTAATTTTTTAAAAAGATTAAAAAAATTATTTTATTTATTTGAAAGAGAAAGGCCCAGAGAGAGACAGAGAATGAGAATGGGCACACCAGGGCCACCAGTCACTGCAAATGAACTCTAGATACAAGTGCCACTTTGTGCATCTGGCTTACGTGGATACTGGGGAATTGAACCTGGGTTCTTAAGCTTCGCAGGCAAGTGTCTTAATCACTAAGCCATCATCTCTCCATCCTAACTACTGTTAATTTTAATAACAAATTTAATAATATTCTTGGGTGAAATACTGTCAGAGAAAACTATAAATAAGAAAAAACTAAAAAATTTTAAAACTCATAAAAGTAAATGGATGGATCTGGAAAAATAAATTATCAGAACGTCACATGTTCTCTCTCATATGTGGATCATTACAAAAGATTGCCTTGGGAACTGGAAAGATGGCTCAGAAACCAGTAAGCTGGTAAGGGGCTTGCCAGGAGGAAAAGAAAGCATAACCATTTAAGTGGAAGGTTCAAGTCCCCATGGGTAGAGAATGCATAGGGCAGGGGGAGGGTCCTAATTTCAAAAGATTGTGAATAAGACCAGATAAAACTACTTTTTTGAAAATGGCACATGCATCTAGAAAATTTTCAGTTTTGGGATACCTTCCAGTGAGTTGTTGGCTAGAGTCCCTAGAAACAGATAGTAAGACCCTATTGCTGAAGACATCTCTTGCCTGAGAGGCAAGGTCACTGAGAATACTTTGTAGACCAGCCAAATAATTTTTAAAAATTTGGCCAGACAGGCCCAAAGACTTGCCTTATTGCCCTTAGATAATTGTTTTGATTTATGCTTCTTCAGGAATTATGTCTTAACTAAAACACAAGAAAGGCGATCTATTTGTAAATTATTTTTAATCCTAAGAATTACTACTCTCACTTCTGGGACTCTTTTCAGATGCCTTGGCACCAGGCAACATAGTGCTGAGAAGAAGGGATGGAGAAGTGCCCAGCACTGAAGTCCTTATTCACACCCTCATTCTACAAACGGACAATCACTATGTATATTGACCTTGCGCCTGAATTATTGTGATTGAATAAGAGGATATGATGGAGTGGAGTTCTAAAGGGAAGGGGAATGGGGGAGGGGAGGGAAAACTATGCACCTTTTGTATGTATGTTTTGTTGACAAATGCCTTTCTGAAAAGAGTCTATAAAAATACTGTTAATGTTCTGTTTATGTTGCTAAATAAATTTTATATTTTTAAACTAAAAAGGAAAATAAATTATCCAATGCTTGCCTTGGGCTGGGACCAGTTGACTTGCCAGCAGAGCCTAACCACCTCGGTTCAATAAATTGATCACAGCAATGACTCTGAAATAACTTTTTGTTAACATTGCCCAGATAATTGTTTTGATTTATGCTTCTTCAGGAATTATGTAACTGAGAGCTTGATTTCAGGACCTCCTGAAAAAGTAGGAGGTCAGAGCCCCCTGGAAAATTTGGCGGGACAAATGCCCTGTAAATACTGACTGCTGTTTTTATTTACTAACTTAAGGAAATAAATTCCAATGACCGTGGGACCAGTGACTCACACATAAATTGATCACAGCAATGACTCTGAAATAATTTTTGTTAACACACAGAAATTCTACGTTCCCGCTACAGAGAGCTTGATGTGGAAAGTGTTCCGAGTAGGAGGTCAGAGCCCCCTCAAAGTAC
This sequence comes from Orientallactaga sibirica, assembly GCA_036365145.1. Lineage (NCBI taxonomy): Eukaryota > Metazoa > Chordata > Mammalia > Rodentia > Dipodidae > Orientallactaga > Orientallactaga sibirica. The sequence continues at coordinate 62,967,222 of JAEOAD010000001.1, forward strand.
AGTGAGGGTTCCAGGGAAGAATCTCCTGCCGCTCACCCCCCCCCAGGTCTACTGGAACTATACTATACTATACTATACTATACTATACTATACTATACTATACTATACTATACTATACTATACTATACTATACTATACAGAAGGCCTGGAAGTCTAAACAATCACCCAGGCGACTTCTGTGGGTTCCTGCTGAAAAGCCTGAAGGGAACTCACTCCTGGTGGCTGCTAACGTGGCCCTAAACATCATTTCTAGACAACTTCGCAAGTTCTCTCTGACAGTTTCGTTCGGGTCGACCGGGAAGTGAACTAGATCAGCTGCAAGTATTCTCGCCCGAGCTTTGAAAGGCCTGGCCGGGCCGCGCGGCCCCTGCACGCCTGGGGCGGACGGATCCTGGCTCGTCTGTCTTCCCTGCCCTGCATGTCCTCTTCCGTGGAACACCGATGTCCTCACAGTTCAATTTCCAGGGATTTTTACAGGCTGGCCAAGACAGTTTGTCCGGAACAGCAGCCAGTCGGGCGAGCGTCCCCGGCCTGGGCCCCAGCGCCGTGACCTTGGGCGGGCGGGGGCGCGTCAGCAGCCCGCGCTTCCGGGCGGCGTGGGGTGAGGCTGGGGTCGGGCCCCGTGGAAGGGACGGGGCGGGGCGTCCAGCAAGAGGAACGAAGCTCGACGCCTCGGGGCCCCTCCGCCCGATCCTGGGGTGTGGGGGGGGGAGTGCCTGGCCCAGGGCTCGAGACAAAGCGTGAGAACTCAGATGGCGAAGATCGGCAGGAGGGAGACTGAGGGCGGACAATCGCGTTAAAAATAGAAACGCATCCTCCTCCCCGGACTCGCCCGTGCCAGCTCCACCCAGGGGCCGGCCGCGGGCTAAGCCAGGGTGCCTTGCAAGGCGGCAGCGAAACCCGGCTCGGCCCCGCCCCCTCCAGCCCCAGACCCCAGGGCCAAGGGCGTGGCTCCGGCCCGTGACGTCAGCCCGCTGCTCGGCGTGCCCACTGGGCTGGCGCTGACGCACAGGCCCCGCCCCCGGCCCGCTTTCCCTCAGCCCCGGCGCCGGGCCGAGCGAGAGCGTCAGTCAGCCGGAGCGCGGAGCTGCGTGCGCCTTGTTCGGCGTTCGTCCGCTCGCCTCCCTCCCCCTCCCGGGAGCCGCGCAGCCTCCTTGGCGGTGGCAGGACCCCGGGAAGAGCCCCGTCGGCGGCGGCGTCCAGGCCTCGCTGCGTGTGTCGTACGGCCCGCGCCGGGCCGCCGCTCGTGGAGGCGTGAGGCGACGTGGGGCGAGCGCGGAAGCGGCCGCGGCCTCCGCTCTGTCTTCCTCCGCCTCCTCGTCCCCCCGCCCGCCCGCCTCCCTCCTCCCACTCCCGAGCCATCCGGCGCGTCCCGGCCACGCTCGGCGCTACTGCGGGAACAAAGGAGGACCCCGCGGCGGCGGCGGCGCCACCTCCGCCTGCGGCCCCGTCCCGCGGCGGCGGCCTGCTCTGTCCCCGGAGGCCTCGGCCGGCCCCGCAGCTCCCGCCACGCGCCCGCCAGCTCGTTCCGCTCGGCTTCTGCATCCGGGCCCTGCCAGGTGAGTGGTGCGCGGCCGGGGGCGGGCGTGAGGGCCCGAGCCGTGCCCGGCGGAGGGAGGGAGGGAGGGGAGCCCGCCCGCCCGCGCAGGGAGCACAAAGACCGAGCCCGGCGTCCCCCGCACTCGGGGAGACAAAAGCCTCGGCCGAGCGGAGCGGAACTCGGGGATCGAGAGTCGGGCCCGACCCGGCCCGGCTCAGCGGCGCCCGCCCCCGGCGTGGGCAGCCCCGGGCCGCAGACAAAGGCCGGGCGAGGCGGCGGCGGTCCTGCCCGAGCTCGGACGCGCCGTTCGGGGCTGCGGGGCCGGCCGGCCCGCGGAGGCGCGGTGGGCATGACTCAGTGGTTTTGCGAGCGGCGAGGCCTGCCCGGCTTCCCGAGCCAGGCCTCGCCGCGGGGGAGGGGGATGGGAGGGAGCCCGGCTCGGGGTCGGGAGCGTTCCTGCTGCTGTCGCCGGGCTCCCCGCCCCCACGCCCCAGCATGCCAGCAAGGAGGAAAATGGAGCACCTTCCCCTTTGTTTCCTGCGTGTGGGCCGGTGAACTTGACATCTTTTTCTCCCTTTTTTTTTTTTTTTGCTGGGTTTTCCGTGCACTCCGTGAGGCTGTACTTTGAGAAAGGGTTAAGGGCTGATGGACTCCGTCCTAAGACCATCGCCTGAGGAGACACTGAAGTGTATATAGGTCACAGGGCTCTGCCCTTCAATCTGATACTCATTAACTTCCGAGATCTAAGTAAATTGAATCTTCTCATTTTTTACGATTTTTTTAAAGTTGGCGTTTTAGGGCTCCAATTGGTGAAAATGTTACAGTTTTTGCCCTTCCTTATTTTGAAAACCTTACTCTTAAAATGTCCTACCTCAAAATAAGGGATTTTTGAAAAAGATTCAGTTCTCTATTGATCTTTCCGATCCGATTTAAGCCTAGAAAGGAGCTTTCTAAAAAATTTTATTTGGCTGAGGGAACAGAAATTCGAAGATTAAGGACTTGTCCAAGGTCAGGTTAGTGGTAAAAGAACTTAAAACTCGAGTCCCAGGTGAGTGTGCTTCCATCCTACAGCCATCATATGCATCCAAAACAACTACCACTGATTTTAAAAAAATCAGAATTCGGGCTGGAATTTTTTAAAGTTATACAGCCAGGTTTTATGTTATGAACTAGAAAAGGCCACAGACTTTATTTTAAAAAAATACCATTTCAGCTACGTCGGGTAGAGCTGGTGCATGAATACTTAAGTTTCTAACAACTTGGGTTTTTTGTTTGTTTTTGGTAAATAGAAAGGAAATGCAGTAAATCTGGTAACTAGGAAAGCATTATAATAGTCACTCCATTCCCTCAAATATTTGTAATTAAAGTGTAAGGATTGTGCTTACATGCTCCACAATGTTTAGTAATTTTAAAAGACCATTTTTTTTTTTTATCATGAGTGATTAATTCTCCTTGTAAATTGGAGTTTAGGTTGTTCTTTAATCCTACTTACATTTAAAAAAATGTCAGCTTTTTAATTGCATTTATTTTTTGTTTTCTTATGTTACATATTTGAATGCTGCATCTTTACTTCTTGGGGTTGTGTAGGAGTTGGAAGGCTCTGAGATATAAATAGAAGCTGATTTCAGAGGCCCCTGTTGACTAGGCTTTATGTGAGAGCCTCCATCCAGCTCAAGCCTGTCACATTGCAGCCTTGTGACAGGCTGAAGGAGCCCTCCCATGTGATCTAAGCTTCTGAGAAATATTAAGGCAAGCTGTGCACATGCGATGGCATTTAAAAGCTGACATTCTTGGTAGCAGCCTTAAGAGATGGGGGCGTCCTATTGAAGCCTCTCCTGTCCTTGGTTTTCTGTCTCCCGTCAACATTTTTTTAATGAATGTATGTGTTCTCTGAAGAAGGAAACATAGAATGTTTGTGAGGAGATCCTTAGATGGCTTCTCCTCTGTGTTGTTAATGTGACAAATGTTATATTTGAATTAAAAATGCCGGTTGAGTGGTTGGTCTTAAAATTCGTGCACCGTACTTTTAAAGACAATGCCAGATGACACTGGAGGTTAGTTAGTGTAGTGAGTGAGCTTGCATAATTATTAAGCTGGCTACTGGAATGGCCCAACTTTTGGCATAGGGAAAAGATTGACATGTTTTGCATGGTGAAAATGAAAATCCATATTTATCATTTGAATCCTCTTGTGCTCCTGTAACAGTCAGCATTTAAAAGCCTCAACCTCAACTAAACCTGTTTATTAAACTTGAGAAGTGATGTTGAAATGTTTACACTGCCCTGCTCCAAAATGAGTCAGCTAAATTCCACTTACTATTTAAAGAGACAGTGTCAACTAAATTACTATTGTTCTAAACTGACTCTTAATTACTGCATACAAGCTTGATTTGCTTGAAATACAGTGCCCTTGTATGAAGGAAAGGAAAGATTGCTATCTTTTAAGTGTTTGGGGTGGAGCAACGATTGCCCAATCCAGGCCTGGCCAATTAATTACTCCCTTTTTTTTTGTTTATAATTTTGGTAGATAATTGATAAAAATTCTGTAATTCTGGTTAGTACTTGATGAAGCATTGTTTTAACTCAAAAAACACATGTTAATAAAATGTTCTCAAAAATGCTTTTTTCCCCACAATTATCTTTCAACAGTAATTTTCCTTACTATGTATTTTCTGTTACCCAGAGAAAAACGTTTAAATATAGCACAAGCAATTTAAACAAGATGCTTGAAAGAACAAAGATATGCCTACTATAGGAATTTCTTTTGGTAGTTTAGTGTTAAATATTTCATTTCTAAGGGTTATGTATTTTAGTTTGCTTTCCTACATTGAGTTTAAGCTTGAAGTTTTCCTTTTTGGTTTGAGGAAAGGAAGTGCTTGTTAATCAAGCACCTTTGGTGGAGAAATCTCTGGCTGCCAATTTGTGCTTTGCAAGTTTCTGGATATACCAGGGCTGCAGCTGCTTCTCTCACAGAACTGTCAAATGACTGATGGGGCCCAAATACATTCTTATGAAAGTTTTAAGGTGTGGTTTTAAGAACTTTGTAAAGGTGAATTCAGAATTCAACCAGTTTAAAGAACTGCTAATATCAAGTAGTTATTAATTACATTATGATAGGGTGTTGCCCTCCCCCCATCTTTTTAGCTCATGTAGTAAAACATTTTAAGTGGTATAAGAAAGCAGAATGTAAAAATACCAGTTGCCAAAATTGATTAAAACTTGTTCCTGAAAACTGGCAAAAACAAACTAAAATAGTTAAATCATACTAATTAGTGGTAGAATTTCTTTTTGTTCTTAAAATAATTCTTTTATATTTTTTAGATTTTTTTTAAGTCAACCAAATACTTTAGATATTTCTGCTCATTATAATTAACACAATTTGGGGTTTTTATAAGAAATAGAATTGGTGTTTAGAAATAACAAAGATGTACTAATGATTGTACCATATTTTATTTTGGTGGCATGCTAATTTCTACAACTTTGTTTTGTTTATAGCTCAGAAATATGGCTCAGGAGACTAACCAGACCCCAGGGCCCATGCTGTGTAGTACAGGATGTGGCTTTTATGGGAATCCTAGGACAAATGGAATGTGTTCTGTTTGCTACAAAGAACATCTTCAGAGACAGCAGAATAGTGGCAGAATGAGCCCAATGGGTAAGTTGTTTCCAAGGAAAAACACTTGAAGAACTGGTGGAGAAAACATAGAATCAAGAATTAAGAATGTTGAAAACCCAAGAAAAGGCCTAACAGAACTTAAAATTCAGGCACGGATATATACCTGACAAGACTGCTTCACAAGTGAATGACTACTCTACAAACATCTTGTAACTTGTTCACTTTTCTTTTGAGGTTTTGTTTCATACCTGTGTTCACTGGATATGACTGTACATTTTTGTATGGATACTCAGGTGTAGGATTGCTTTGCAGTGAAGGTGCTTAAATCACTAAGCTGATTAAATGCAAGTATAGTTTCTAAGTTTGTACTAAGTGGGTTTTTGTAGTGTTGATTTATTGCTTACGAGTTCCTTGTTATTTTTTTTTTTTTTCTTAAATAGGGACAGCTAGTGGATCCAACAGTCCTACCTCAGATTCTGCCTCTGTACAGAGAGCAGACACTAGTTTAAACAGCTGTGAAGGTGCTGCTGGCAGCACATCTGAAAAGTCCAGGTAAGAGTGAATATCTGATTTTGTACGATATGAGGAAATCAAGATGTCTGTTATCCATATAATAATCAAAGTGTTAATATATCAGATGCCCTTGGCTTTGCCTACATTGTACAATGAAGGATTCCAATGTCCTTTAATATCTGGTGCTTGGGTCTTCAAGTAGATATATATCACAAACATAACCTACAACTCCCTCAAGGACACTGAAAATGCTGTGTTTTTATTTCCTTTTAATTGAGGATAAGGGACTGTAGAGACACTCTGCAGACTATTATTACAATACCAAGCGAGGTGTCTGAGAACTGCTGCTCCTTTCAGCCTGAAGGCACAGCTAAGCCTCAATTGGATATCCAGAATGGTGCTCTATACATGGATGCAGCCATCTGTCAACTCATTTGTTTTATTCTCACCCATTGTTGCTGGGCATCCAATAACTTTCCAGAATTTAAAGTTATCTAGCTCCATTTGATCATGTTGGAAATAATACATAATTTTAAAGTTGAACTGACAACTTATCTCAAAAAGAAGTACCCTTAATATCTTTAAAAATAATTGTTTGCTTGAACTCAAATAGAAATGTGCCTGTGGCTGCCTTGCCTGTAACTCAGCAAATGACAGAAATGAGCATTTCAAGAGAGGACAAAATAACTACCCCGAAAACAGAGGTGTCAGAGCCAGGTATGCTTTTTTAAGTTTAATACTAGTTCAGTTCTGAATTTGCTAGTATGAGCAAGAGTTGGTGGTGGGATTCCTTCCTTCCCATTGAAGGACTGAGGAGGATGGAGAGCCATTAAAAAAGAACTATTGTCACGGAGTATAAACCAGTAATGACCTTTACTCTCTTCTCTGCTCATCCCATTACCTTGTTCCTAAGCACATTTATCATCTGGAGACCAAATGTTGAGAACTTGATGTTAAGTTTCCAGGCCATCAGGAATTTTATAATAACTACTAAGTCTTGATGGTATTTTGGAAGTCAAGCAAAAGAACAGAAGGAGCACTAAAAGTAATTGAAGATGTTAGATCCCAATCACACATTGTATAGGAGTTTAAAATTCACAGAAGGGCATTTTGGTTTATAAAAGTGCCCTAATGTTGCAGGAAGACAGAATTCAAACAAGTCAGCCTGTGTGCTGCACATATTTTAGTCACATTGGTTCATGTTATTCCTCCAGGTAGAATACTGAATGCTCTATCGAACTTAATGGGTGGGGGGGGATGTCAGTATTGTACAGTTTGCTTATGGAAGCTTGGGTTTTTAACATGGGCAACTTTTTGTGTACTGTAGTTTTACAAGGTCAGAATCTTGGGCCACCACATTAGAGATGAGTCTATTTATACTTGAAGTTTCTAAACTAACCAAATGTCTGATATGCTCTGTAGATTGCTTATTTTAAAGATCTGTAGCTAATTCTTGCATTCATTACTACTTGGTAGGCATCTGTATAGTTTTAGTCTTTTTATATTATTTTTCACCTGTCCTTTCCCTTTTACTGTGTGTGAGGATTACTGTCAACTTTTCAGGTATGGGCAAGGGAATTGCTAACACACCTCCAAGCATTTTCCCTATAGCATCTGGGAAAATTGCATGTCACAGCAGCATAGGGGAAAATAGTCTAACTTTGGGCTGATCCCACTGTATGTTGTTCATGTAAATGAATGATGCATTTGGGTGGGGTTTAACTTGATAGTAAACCAATCTACTTGTCCCCTAGATGCATAGATAGGCTAATAACATCAGAAGTAACATATTGTTGAGGCGAGTACATTGCTTGGATAAATTTGCTATTCTTAGGGTTTAGTTTAGTATTAAGAATTTGAAAAAGAAAAATGTAGTGTTTCAGCTTATAGTTGGGTTTTACATGAGAAATACATTTTAGTATTTTGTTTTGAAGAAATGGTAGAAATATGTATGGCTTTAATGCAGCAGAATGCAAGTTTTGTTCATTGTGACAAATTCTCAAATGTGAACTAAGATTTAAGTAAGAGCCCTTGTACAGAAAAGGTAGAATTTTCTGTAGATTATATTTTTGGCTATTCAAAGTTTTAAATGCTAAAAATAAAAGTGTGCTTTAAAAAATCCTGGCCTGAAGCCCAGTGTGGTGGTTCATACCTGAACACCCAGTGCTCAACAACCTTAGAAAGGAGGATTGCCTTGAGTTCAAGGACAGCCTAGGCTACATTGTGAGACCAGTATCAAAACAACAGAAACCCAATGATGCTGGTTTGCTTGTAGAACCCTTAGTATTGAAACACAGTCACTATGTTTGCTAATTAAAAAGTTCGTTGTAAAGATTTTTCTGTAGGACCGTGGGATACACTCGTAAAATAACTATTATGAAATTGAGTTGATTAATGGTTTAAATTTTACCAATTTTTGCTGGTTTCATCAAGAAAATCTTCTTATATGGCTAATCTAGCCAAGTAAACTGGAAATTGGCAGCTCTACTTATTGAAAAAAAAATAATTTGAATTTATAAGTTTATGTTTAGAAAATAGCAATATGGGAAAATTAAGATTTCACTAACTGGCTGTTACGACTCAGTTTGAAGTCATTTCCTAACTGATTTCATAAAAGAAGCATTTACTAATACAAGAATTGGCAGGAAATTCTTACTTGAAAAATCTAAAGTGGAAGATTCTGTTTAAGTCTTAAAATAATGACTTTTATACATTCTGAGTCTTAAACATTTATCTTTTTAACTTAAATTATTGTGAACTCATGATCTTTAGACAGATTTGTAATTCTTAATGTTGTTTTTCAGTTGTCACTCAGCCCAGTCCATCAGTCTCTCAGCCCAGTACTTCTCAAAATGAAGAAAAAGCTCCTGAGTTGCCCAAACCAAAGAAGAACAGATGTTTTATGTGTAGGAAGAAAGTTGGCCTTACAGGTATTAAGAACACATAAAACAATGTATATCTTACTGCCTGTGATAAGAGTTCTTGGTCACTTGGTGAGGGACTATTTGGCCTTGCATATTAAAATTTTAAAAAGAGAATCTTTTTAAGACTTTCCAGAAAGGTGGGCTGATGGGTTGAAAAATTGGATTTAATTTCCATGTCACCTTGATCATGTGGTCATCGTTAACTTTAGGCTTTCTGGATTGTTTTCCTGTAGTAGATGAATTAAAGTCCATCCCTTTCAATTCTTTCCTTTGCTGCTGGTAGGAAAAAGGTTTCAGAACTAACAGCAGTAACCATCTCTAAATTAAGCATGAACTGTTTCAGGTACTGTTTACTTTTTGAAGTTGATTTAGTGTAATTTCATAGCCATTTACCATGTGGTATGGTTATGGTCAGACTGTTGAATTCTGCTGACCTCAGACCTCTGTCAATTCTAACTAGTTGTCAAGAGCTGACAGTCAACAATGCAAAGCAATGGAAATTGATTTTTTTTCTGAGTGACACTTTTTTTTTCCCTTCTAATTGCCACAAGTTGCTGTGTGATTCACTTTCCTCTTGTTTGTACAGGTTTTGACTGCCGATGTGGAAATTTGTTTTGTGGACTTCACCGTTACTCTGACAAGCACAACTGTCCATATGATTACAAAGCAGAAGCTGCAGCAAAAATCAGAAAAGAGAATCCAGTTGTTGTGGCTGAAAAAATTCAGAGAATATAAGTTACTACATGTGAAGAGACTGAAACTTTGTTTTTATTTTAATATATCATAGGAAAACATTAAAGAGCAGATGCATGGCCATTTTCCTTTGATGTTCTCCAGAGTTTTACTTTACACTTGTCTGTCTTACAGTTAATACTTTAGGATGTTTGGGTGTTTGTTACAGGCAGAATTGGATAGATACAGCCCTTCAATATGTATATGCCCTCCCCTCAATAAAATTGGATGAAAATCTGCACAGCAAATCGAAATACACAGGTAACAGGGACAAAATTTAGTTTGATGTGCCAAACAAAAAGAATGAAATCTCTGCATGTTTGCAGCATATCTGCCTTTTGGGAATGTAATCAAGGTATAATCTTCGGCTAGTGTTACGTGCCTGTATTAAAAAATGGTACACCAGAAAAGGACTGGCAGTCTACTACCATAGTTAAACATCACCCTCTTAATTTCCACATGTTTTTTGGAAGCAGGAAGAAAGTAAAGAGGACCAGATCTTACTTTCTGTGAAACCAGTATTTGCCATGTATGAGCCTGGTTAAATTGACTTTCTAAAAGCTGTCATTTACGACATTCAGTGAAAGGTAACCACAGCTGTTTATAAATAAAACCTTCAAGCCAACAACAGGGTTCTTGAGATACTGTGCTGGCCTGCACCAGAAGATGTCTGCATTATTCTCATTAAAAGTATAGCAGAGAACTGCACTAGGATTGATTTGTTTACAAGAAGCAATTAAAACTGTGTTTGGTTTTCATATGCAACAGCTCTATTAAATAACATGCATCTGAATTTTAAGTTGCAAAGGTATCTGAACAGTTAGTTTTTCATGTGTATCTTTTGTTGAATGTTTTGGTTCAAGAAAGAATGTTCAAAGCTTTTTTAAAGACTTCAGTTCTTCAATGTAACTGTACCCTTCTGCATGGAGAATCATAACCAACACGGCTGCAGTAGACTTCTTAGTGGTATCCAGCACCACTTGCAGAGGGCTGCTTATCATTACTTGTACTTGGGTGTAGGACTCTAGTGTTCTTGGGTGTATTGCATGGGCTGCATTATCTACAGCATTGTACAATAACAACTAGAAAAGGCAGTATACTTCACTGATGCTTGTCTGGTAATATCACTTCTGTGTTCTAATGGAAGGTTTTTTGTGATGTATGAGACTTGTGTTTTTTCTCTATAAATGAGTATAGATTAGTGTTGTGGTAATGCCTGTTCTCATCTGTAAATAGTTTCAAGTATGTACACGGCACTACTCCTGATTTATTGCAGTGTTCAGTCCTAGTTTTTTTCTTTTATTAAACTCAGTTTTGCTTTCAGTTCATGTACTTTACTAGTTTTGAGTTAGATCTACAGATGTGTACAGATAGTTCATATTTATGTATTGCACATAATCATGCTATTCAGCATTGATGCTCTATTGTATTATGTAAATAATAAAGCAATGTACAGAGGGAAATATCTCTTTGTTCGTTGGGTTATAAGCCTTAGAATCCTAAAAGGGAAAATCCAATGTTTTCACAATCCACTTTATGGTTGTACATGTCTTTGCATGACTATGTTGTAAGTTTATTCTCCAATGCTATTGGTCTAGTGAGAACCAGGATTTGAGTATGATGAAGCACTTAGGTATGGTACATGATAAGGAAATTTGCAAGAACTAAATACGTACCATGAGGATCAAAACAGTCTCACTACCTCGGTTTTGTGTTTTAAGAGCAAAGTAGTTAAGACTTAATTTGCAAAAAAAAGTTTTGCTTGGTCTTTGAAGGTATCACACCCAGTAATAAAGAACAAGGAGTGACAGTTTTATCTGCTACAGGCCAACTGAAACAACACGCTTCTCACTACAGGTTTCTGCATCTGCCAGTTGTATACTGCTACTTGTGCTTCAAATGGAGCAATAATAGTTGGCAAAGTCCATGTGCTAAGTAGTGTCTCCCTTGGTGTGAAGGGCACCGAATTACAGCTGAATTGAAAATCATCACAGTTAGGAGGGAAACTTGAATCTTCAAAGGACTTGTTTTAAAAAAATCTTGAATGTTCACATGTGGGACAACGTTGGGTGTTTCCTACCTTGTGAAGCAAGGCTGCTTCTCCCCTTAATGTTGGGGAACTGGCCCACTTGGGTGTTTTTTCTCCGCCTCCCGTTTTCCATAGGGCTGGAATTCCAGGTATTTGCTGCTTTATCCACCTTTATGTGAGTTCTGAGGCTCTAACCGCCCCTCAGATTTGCTGAGTAAACACTTAACCACTGAGCCATCAACAAAACTTGTGTTGGAGGTTTAACTTGGCTTAGTGCATTATAGGGCAAGTGCTCTACCACCAAATTATATCCCCAACCCTTATAAATTGTAAATCTTAAGGTTTTGAGGTCAATGAAAGTGGGAGGGGAGGCTTCCGTGGGCTCTTAAACTCCCATCAATTTGTAAAGGTATTAGTAGGAAATGGTAATACATGTTTCCATAATCACCAAGTCCCGAGTGCATGGGATGTAATTGCAGTGTACACTGAAATTAAGTACTATTTGTCATATATGTTGGTCAAATATTTGCACGTGATTTCCTAGTGGGCCTAATCTGTAAAGATGGGACCTTAGATTTGACACTGGATGAGTTTCCTATTCAGGGGGATAGCTGGAAAGAATTTTCTGGACAGTAGTTAGAAATCAAGTCCACCTTGGCCTGATTGATTTGTCAAGTGAAGTTTGGTAGCTTCATAAGAGCAGTGCCCAATACACTGCTACTAGTTGCTGCTGTTAATGTTTCAGTAAAGATTTCTAGAACTTGGAATGAAAATTGGCAATGAGTTTGGCTGCTTAAAACTAGGAAAAGACAGGGTTTTTTTTTTTTTTTTCTTTTTGTGTGTGTGTGTTTTGAAACACTGCATAGCTCATACTGCCCTTGAGTCTTAACTGCCTCAGCTTCCTGAGTGCTCACTTGGCCACCATGCTTCATTCATTACTTGTTTGGAGCAAGGTTATATTCTATCCTGGGCTGACCTCAAACTCCTGCTGTAGCTTCCCTGAGTGCTGGATTACAGATAGCAACTACCATGGCCAGTATAAGAGTAATTTTCAAATGACTTTAGTCATTCTTTTCAGTTAGGCCTTCTTTGCAGCTTCTATATTAAAGTTCCCAACAAATAGCTAAAAATGGTAAATGTAATTAATGTCTGCTAAATGTTGCAAGATGTCAAGCATTCTGGGATGTTTAAATTTTTTGTATCTAATACATTTACATGGTTCCAATGCGAATATTGATCATGTATTAAGCAAAGCCTCATCCTACCCCATAACCCTACACTGCATTAGGCGTCATCATTTAAAAAGGTGATCTTTCCACTTCTGCTCTGTAAACAATGGATGTGTACAAACTCAATATGACACATCTTCATTTGAGGTAGAATTATTTGAGTTTTCAGTACGGGTACAGTACTGCTAAGTCATTGGGATGCTTAACGTTTAACAGCAAGTTGAAGGAAGTTATAGGTTGCTTTTTAGTAAATTGATAATATTAAGTATTTTCCTGATTATTTTGATTGAAAACAAATTTGGATTGTAGCCAGATGGGGCTCATTCATGTAATCCTAGCACTCAAAGGAGTTTGAAGTGGAAAGAGGCCCTAGTACTCACGTTTCTCTTTAGGCCCATGTGCCCCATTGTGCATCTGGCTTTATGTGAGTACTGGAAGTGAAAACCTAACCGTGGCAGGCTTTGCAAACAAGTGTCTGACCACTGAGCAATCTGTCCAGCCCCCAAAAGAAAGATTTGATACAATAGGGTTACTCTTATTTGATCCCTTCATTGGGCCTCTATCTTCTAGTACCAAATTCTAAACTCGCATTTTATGTTTCAGTGGTTTTAATAAGAATAGTAGGTACCTAAAACTCCTTTTTAGAGCCACGATTTATTATCTCTGTGGTCTCAAAACACATAATTCCCATTTTATGCACTACTGGCCAAGAATAACTCAGACTAAGATCTGGTTTAGGTTTAACAAGCAAAATGTGAATTTGGCCAGGAGACATGGAGAACGTGAAAAGTATAGCTCTCCAGGACAGAACCAGTGTTTTCTAAAATGTTAACTTGCATTCTTTGAGGGATGTAATACCTGGCCATAAGAACATAAGCAGGCTGGTTAGGAAGTACTCCCATTCTCCGCAGTAGGGATGGAGTCTTCTTATATAACACCCAATAGTGACTGAGACATTTCAAACCATTACTTCACACTTCAGGAGGGGTAAGTTTTTAAAAAGAGCTCCATTAAACTGTATCAGAAGGGGATGTCATGTCACAGAATTGATAATTAACAAAAATGATACATTTATTTAAAATACTACTTAACCAGTGGAGCTGTGCCAACAGCTGGTGTTTTAAATTCCCTAGACCAGTGCCATCCAATGGAAGTTTAATGCAAGTGTGTATGTAATTTCCTAAATTCCTAAATGGCTACATTTTAAAAAGTAAAATGTGGATGTTGTTAATTTTATGATGTTTAACCCAATACATCCAAAATGGGTTTGCTTTAGCATGTATTATGAGCATACCAAATCTGCCTAAGACTTTCTCTGAGACAGTATTAGGAGAGAAGTAGTATCTTTTCTCTTGTTAGAGGCAACTGTGGTTGCACAGATTTATGCAGTACAGACATAGTCCTCTGGTTGGTCCTATATCCTGAATAACTGATGTAGGGTTCCATGCTTATAATCCTTGCACTGGAGAGGAAGAGGCAGGAGGATTGCCACAAGTTTGACTTCAGTCTGGTCATATAGCAAGTTCTAGGCCAGCCAGGATTAGAGCAAGACCCTGTTTTAAAAAATCTAATAATGATTATCATTGTGCCTTGTTTTCATAATTTCCCTCTTAGACATAGAGCAGGGTCTCAAGACCTTTGCATGGTGTGTTTCCAGGCCAAGGAATATTGAGTTCCAAATGTGTTAGGTGGTGATTGTCTTAGCCTGTAAGTCCAAATGTCTTAATGTAGTCCTGGCTGAATTGTAAGGGTACAGTTCTATGTGATAGAGAAAAAAAAAAAACTAGCTCACCCCTATATGGCTATTCCAAAGCTGAGACAATATAGAACTTGTCAGAGTTTGGTCAGAACAGCATTTTATCATTGAGAGATAACCTCTCCTGATACATCCTTTGTCATTGAACCTGTATCACAGGCTGCTGTTGCTAGGATATCAGAATCTGTCTTCAAATCTCAACGTCGTTTTTCTTTTGTTAACTTTGAAACTCTCCTAATCCTTTCTAATCCATTGGTTCAGACACTGCAAATGGATGAAGTTTGATTAAATCATTGAGTAGAAAGATAATTTATGCATATTAACAAAGTCATTCTCAAATCTTGGATCACCAAAATCAACTAAAACGTTAAAAAAAAACCAAACCCCACAGCATCTGTGGTGACCTGCACAAGATCTTCCACAAGATTGAGCATATCAACATTCCGTCATGGATGGTGGAGACACTCGTGAAGCCTTCAGTAACTCCTCCCTGAAGAATTGTTGGCTGTTATGGTGGCTGAGGTGGGGGGGGCACTTTTTTTTTCAGTACTATTGGAGTGGGGAAACATTTTTTTCTGTGCTGTAGCTGCTGATGAATTGTCCATGCTGTAGCAAATAACCTACCACCCATGCTCATGCAAACAATCCTAATTAAACTGAATGCTTCCCTTCCCACCCCCCCCACCCCCATGGCACAATACAGGCCTGGTCCTAGCCAAACCACATGGCAGAAAAAACCAGGAAGTGGCTTCTGTGAACATGGCGTTCTGCGCAGGCCTGGCGTGACAACAGCTACAGTTCCATGCTCACCAGAAACCTGCTACGAGATGACCTGTTCAGAGACAGGCTGTCATTGGTCACAAAAAGGGGACCAACCCATACAATGATTGGCCAGCCAAAGCCACTTAAAAATCCTCTGCACTTCCTCAATAAACGAGTTTGCAGCAGCTCGCTTCCTGCTTTCACCCAACTCCCGGAGTCTGTCATGATTCTGTGCTGCTCACCCCAACTTGGCAGAGACCCTACTGTCCCTCCTGGGCTGGCCTTAGGGGGGACCACAACACCCCCCAAAAAAAAAAGAAGGCATCAAGGGGCTAAAGAGGTGGGTCAGTGGTTAAAGCACTTGCCTGCAAAGTCTTAACAACCAGAGTTTGGTTCTCCAGAACCCACATAAAGCCAGATGCACAAAGTGGCACATCCATTCAGAGTTGGTTTGCAGCAGCTGGAGCCCCTAGGGTGCCCATTTTCTCTCTTTCACGCTGCTTGCAAATATATATTTTTTAAAGGCATCAGAGTGGAAGTGCTGGGAAGAAGGGATTCATCAAGGAGAGTACGGGGATATGAGAAGGTAATGTGGGGAGAATAGGATGAGAAATATCAACATATATACATATTTAATATTGCTAGAAAAATATTTAACAAAGTAATAACCAAACACAATATTCTTGGGTCTTAATTCACTCCCAGCCTATCAAAAGCAGTGGGTGAGCTTGTATTTTTAAACTTTTTATTTATTTGAGAGAGAACGAAGCAGAGAGGGAGAGAGAATGATGTTCCAGGGCCTCTAGCCACTGAAAAACTCCAGATGTGTGTGCCACCTTGTGCATCTGGCTTATGTGGGTCCTAGGGAATTAAACTTGGGTCCTTTGGCTTTGCAGCCAAGCACCTGAACCACTAAGCCATTTCTCCAGCCCATTTTTAACTTTTTTAATTGACAAATTTCATACATGCATACGATGTATTTGATCAGTATCCGTCCCATGACCTTTTGTCCATCTTCCCTCATCTCACCTCTAAGGAATACATGCTTTCAAATTAGTCTTTATTTTGATACCTTTTATTTTGCCCTCTTCCATCATCCATGATGAATTATTGATGGGCCCAATATTCAGGTCATGTGCAGTTGTTATGAAGTCATAAATGCAGTGGCCACTTCATGTCTGAAAGACAGTGTTTCAGCATTGCTCCTCATCCTCTGACATCTTTCCACCCCTTTTTATGTAATGAACCCTGAGCCTTAGAGGATGAGCTAGAGATGTCTCTCTTAGTGCTGAGCACTCAACAATCACTTATTCTCAGTTCTTCGGTGATTTTGTGTGTCCCCAGTAGTCAATGCTATCTGCAAAAAGCTTTCCTCACTAAAGATGAGAAGAGCATCTATGGGCATAAATACTTACATGGCAAGGCAACATATCCATTTAGCCAACACACCAGGGCCTGTGACTTTCCCACTCAGGCTTCTGATTAGGTTTTCAGTATCAGGTATGAATCTGTCCATGGAGCCGGGCTTCAAGTCCAATCAGCAATTGGTTACTCCATAACAGTCATGCCACTTTTGCACTAGTGCATACATTTTGCCCAGCTGGTTGGTTATATCACTCTCAGGGTACAATTGGTTAAGACCGTTGATGACTTTTCTCCCTCGGTAGCCTGCATAGCACTTAGCAGGAAGGAGGCTTCCATCTCAGTCCAGCTTGATTTCTCAGTGTCCTGAAACCTATGTTTGTGGTGTTTTCAGCAATAGGGTCTTACCATCCAGTTCTGGTGGACAACCAAGAGCATTGACATCCCACCCCTGGCACTAGCATTTTCCTGTAACAACTTATTGCTTCTGGAGACAACATAATTGGCCTCCACAGATTATGTGATTTAGAAACACCCCTTTTATTATATTTTTAAATTAGCTAACAAAGAAGTAGGTTTCTATATGACTTTTTCATAACATCTTTGAGAACCTGTGTTTTTGACAGTTCTTCCCTATATGATTCTGTTAATCAACCAGATTTGGGAAACACTGTCTGGGAATATATTTATTTCCCATAAACTAGATTCATACAGTTAAAAAAAAAAAAAAAGTGAACTTTGACAGTCAAGAGGCTCACTGTGGTGGCTTGAATACAACGACCCCATAGCCCCAGGTGTGTGATAGTAAAGTTTCCTACTTAGCCTCTAGCAGGTAGAGCCTTGTTAAAAGTAGTTTGTCCCTGGAGGTGGATCTTGAGTCCAGCCTTGTGTGTGTTCAGAGTCTACTTGTGCTTGCTGGTGTTGGCTTTAACTCTCTCTTCTGTGCATGTATGATGAAGTGAGCCAGCTTCCCCCTCTGTGATGAAACAGGAAACTACAAGCCTGAAATCTTCTATATATAAGCTGCTTCTGGTCAGGTGTTTATCCCAACAATGCTACAGGAACTGCAGCATTCACTTCAATGAACTGTTGTAAATATAGCTTTTTGTAGTTATGTATTCACCCAACGTCAGAGTGATAAGGGTTAGGAGCAAGGTAGCTGATTTTCCTGAAAGGAAGTAGCTAGGGACTGGCCCACAAATACATGGATGCCACCTTGCCTGCTTTGGTAGGACTAAAACTTTTGTCTGATCCAGTCTCACCTAAGATTGGCTGAAAACAACCTTCTAACCCTCCTCAGCAACAGCTTCCTGTCTCTTCCTCAGGTTTTCAGGCTTAGGTTCCATGGGCAGGCGCTTCTGAGTCAGTGTTCCTCTTGGGCCACCAGTCAATCAGGTTTCTCCCTACACACCTCAGTCTGATGATGAAACTCATTCTAATTGAATGTCTGGTTGCTATAAATGGGCCTGGTACATATGTGTGTGCCCCTTCTCCCCTTCCTCACCCCTTCCATCCTTTTGCTTCCCCTTCTTCCTGTCTTCCTTTTCCCTGCAGAGAGACTTTTCACTATGTGGGGGAGATTTTTCTGATCCCCTCTCCCTCTTCCCATCCAGGCTGGGAAGGACAAGAACTTTGACTAGGGAGCTTTCCTGCTTCTCTTTTAAAAATATTTATTTGTTCGAGAGAGAGAAAGAGTCAGATGGAGAGAGTGAGTATGGGTGCACTAGGGCCTTTGCCACTGCAAAGGAAGGAAGCTTCAGTGAGAGGAAGGAGGTCTAGGGTGCTCTTGAAGGATGTAATTTGTTTCTGGTCCCTTAAGCTCTCTCTCTCTCTTTCTCTTTGCTTCCTAGTTACTATGAGATTAGAAGTTTTGCTCTTACTGTGCCTTCCCCATGGTAATACTATCTCAACACAGACCCAGTGACCATGAAGCCAAGTGACCATGGACTGAAATTTCTGAAACTGAGCCAAAATGAATCTTTCCTCCTTTAAATTGTTTTGTAGAAGTATTTTGTCACCATAATAGGAAGCTGACTAACCACAGCTATACTGGTCTTATGTATACATTGAACCACTTTATAAAATGCTCAATAGGACTAAACTGTTTTCATTTGAAACTTAGGATTTCTCAATAAATAGCTCAGGCATTTCACCTGAAAATGTTCTGAAAAGTAACCACCTAAGCCCTGCATTCCTTGGAGTTCAGTGAAATGCAACAATAAATCTCAGATTCAAATGAGTAATCTACCCATTTCACCTACTTGTTCATTGATAACCCTGTTATTTGCCATCCTTGAAGGAAAGCTATTTGAAGCTTTCATAACCCCACACCCTCAACAGAAGACAAAAGAAAGGTAATAGGGTTGAAGATAAATTTTCTACTTCTTTGTGTGAATCATCTAGAAAAATTCAACAAGAATCTAAGGAAAGAAAAGTAGTTTCAGGACACCTGGTGCCAGGTCTCCTGTTCAAAGGCATTTTCAGACCAGTAAACATTTATTCCATTGAATGTAAATACATATTCAAAGGGAAGGACACTCATACTTAGTTCATTTCTTTAAATGCAGCCCCAGTCCACATTAGTGTATACTAATTAATACAGAAGATATATTAGAATGGCTTTTTGTTCCCAAGAGACATGAGACAGAATCTTTTAAGGAAGTTATCTCATGATCTTTGCAGGACTATGTCAAGGGCTAATGTGAAGCAGCTGAGGCATTGACTGAAGAAGTTGAACATCATTGAACAACCATGTATCACTGAGAATTATAGAAAAAACTCAAAGACCTTGAAATTCAATAGCCCTGGGTTCCAGCCTTCTTTTCTCAGACTCAGTACCTAAGAAGTTTGGGACAAGTTCAATAGCTTTGTTTCCTCAGCAAGAATAAGTACCTAAACAAGACAGCACTGTAGTGTTCTTTTTTTTTAACTTTTTATTAACAATCATAAGTATAGGCATGATCCTATATTCCATGATCATAATCCCCTCTACCTCCCCCATTTTCTCCTTCCAATTCTGCCATCCACTGAATCCCTTCTTCTTTCCATTTACTCCTTCTTGTATTTTGTTGTCATCATTTTTTTCTTCCTATTTTGCAGGCTTGTGAAGATAGTGTCAGCTATTCTGACATAATGACTATCAAGGCCACTTTGTGTCTGGAAGACAGCATAGTAAGCACTCCTCCTTCCTTTGATTCTTATATTCTTTCTGCCACCTTTTCCAGAATGGTCTCTGAGCCTGGGAAGGTGTGATAGAGATGTCTCATTTAATGCAGAACACTCTACTATCACTTCTCAGCACTATGATGAGTTTTGAGTCACCCCTATAGTCACTGCCATCTGAAAAGAGAAGCTTCCTTAACCAAAACTGAGAGTAGCTGGGCGTGGCTGTGCACTTCTTTAATCCCAGCACTTGGGAGGCAGAGGTAGGAGAACTACTGAGATTTTGAGGCCACCCTGAGACTACATAGTGAATTCCAGATTAGCCTGACAAAGAGTGTGACCCTACTTTGAAAAATCAAAAAAACAAAATGAGAGTAGCATAAATATATGGGCATAAGCAAGACTGTTTAGAGGGCAGTTTGGTGGGCATAATGTGTGCATTTAGCCTTATAATACTAGTAGTTTTCCCCTCGGGGTTTATGACCTTCCCAGTCACAGGCTATTGACCAGGTATGGATTCCCTCCTGTGGAGAGGGCCTCCAGTCCACAGCGCAGTTGTTAAAGTGTTCTTCTCACAATTAAAGGAAACCATATCCAGAGCTGAGTACAATGTTTAGCAGGGAAGATTCTGACACTCAAAACTGTTCACATACTTCTTAGAAAAAAATGCATCTTAATACATGCCCCTTGAACATGATCATTTTGCTGTGGTGGTTGTTTGTTTTGTCGTAGAGTCCCATTCTAACCCAGGCTCGACAAGTGTTCATTCTGTAGCCCAAGCTGGCCTCAAATACATGACGATCCTCCCACCACAGTTTCTGAATGCTGGGAGTAAAGGCATGAGCCACCATGCCTGCCTTGAATATGACAAATTTAATGTGACATTTTCCACTTAGACTACCAAAATTGAGCCAATAAAATTTATTTTACTTAGTCCATTTAGAGAAGCCTAGAAATTGAAATCAACAGTTAATCATCTCCCTAGAAAAGTTGTTCCAATAATGAAATAAATCTTTTATAAAGTCATAAATTACCCACACTCATAGAATCAGAACCCAACTGTAATATCCATGATAATTCTGCAATTAGTTTGCAACAATCTCCTCTCACATTTGGTAGATGTAACAGAAAAGGACCATCTCAAAAGCAGTCAAGTTTTAACTTTATTATTTATCGGACTTTATTTCCTGATGCCTACACGGGAGCTTGCTGATCATTTCAGTTCCTACTGGAATGGTTCTAACTGGTGGTGGTTATCATCTGACTACTTGTGCCTCCCTCCTCCCGATATGGAATATGGAAACCTAAATGCTGCTGTGATGGAATTAGAAAGTGTGGCCTTTAGGTGATGACAGACAAGGGTAGGGTCCTCATGAATGGGATGACTATCCCTGAAGGGGTGATCCCAGAGAATGGTCTACCTTTTCTGTTATAAATGGATATAGCAAGAAGATAGTCTTCACAAGACACAGGACTTGATGGAGCCTGAATCCTGGACTTTCTAAACACTACAAATGCAAAAAGACAAGTTTTTTTGTTAATAAGCTACTCAACTACACCAGTTACTTTCTTGTTGCTATAAAGAAATACTTTACCAGAAACAACATAAAGAAGGAAAACATTTAATTCAGGGGAGTGTCATGGTGGGAAAGTCTTTGTGGCAGGAGCATTATGTTTGTATTCAGAAAGTGGATCAGGGTATAAAACCTTGAGGTCTGCCCTCAGTGACCCACTTCCTTCAGCAAGGTTCCACCTCCTAAAGGTTACACAACCCTCACAATAGCACCACCAACTGGGGACCGAATGTTCAAACACAAGAGACTATGGGGGAATTTAACAGTCAAACCACAGCACCAATTTATGGTATTTTGTTACAAAGACCTAAACAGTATAACAGTGGTCATCCAAGTTGGAAAAAAAAAATCCAAGACACAGAAACTATTTGGCATCAAAATCAACCTACACCACAAAAAAGTGTTTTTTATTTGACCATTTTTCCAATATGATATGAAATAATTCCAATCAATAGCTTGTTGGACATGTTTTAGCTTGTAACTACATTCTCTGTTTTGTTTTGTTTTTTCCCTTTTTTGCAGGTCAGACACAAGGCCATTTCTATTTCTTTAAATGCAGGGGGCAGGGCAAGAGGAAATTTTGTGGACCAATCCATCAGTGAGCAGAACTAGAATAGTTTTTAATTTGCTTATTGACAAGTCTGAATTTTGAGGTTTGCTTCAGAATAATTTTTCCCACAGAGACATCTTAGCAACATGAAGTGCTATAGCTCCTGTTCAAGAGGACAAAGCTGAGACGCCATCTTCCAAACAGACATATCTTGAGAGCAGTCTCTTGAAATATCTTTTGGGAAGGAGGAAGGGCTGGTTGGGTCTCAATGGATGACCCTCATTGAAGCTTCTTTGAAAAGGTCACCCAATACCAAGGCATCCCTCTGGAGTCTGGAAAACTGGTCTTAAAGGTTGGGTTTACTCTTGGTTCTCTGGAGTGGTATTCCTTGGGCACCCGGTGCCATCAGTCAGCTTATGTGGCTTCTTCCAGAATTAATAAGAGTACATGACCCAAGAATATCTGTTCTCTTTCCACATAGGTGTTGTCTTTGTTCTCTTCAGGTGAGGCTTCTTTCTCATCTCAAAAGTCCATGTGGTGCCAAAACTAATCAAAGCAACGGCAGGACACCTCCCTAGTTCATCATCACTGCCAGTCCACACACTGTCCTTCTCATCTCAGTAGATTGCAGAGCAAGTTGTTGAAGGGATAGCTGGTGTTCTCAATGCGGCTCTTGAGAGTGATCAGCACAGGATGCCAAGGCTGAAGGTGAAACTCCAGGATGCATGAGCAGAGGCTGGACATCACCTCTTGGCCAACGTCAGGTGGTCAAAAGTAGCACGAGAGTGTGCCCTAGCTTTTAACTACATTTTAAAGCAACAGGTTTTAATGAACACTAAAACATGACCAATCATGCCCTTAAGACTTTATTTGTTGTTGTTGTTGTTTTCTCCAAGGTAGGGTTTCACACTAGCCCAGGCTGACCTGGAATTCACTATGTAGTCTCAGGGTGGCCTCAAACTCACAATGATCCTCCTACCTCTGCCTCCCAAGTGCTGGGATTAAAGGTGTGGGCCACCATGCCTGGCCCCTTAAGACTTTATGACAAACCAGTGGATATTTTCTGTACTGTACTCTGTACAAAGCCAGTAATATACTTAATGTATTAAAAGATTGCAGCTAACTAATAGGCAATATACCCTGATCACGATCCCCTCCTGCCACCCTCACCTATCCCCTCTCCACGGAACACCTTCTTTACAACTATACCTTCTATTTTAATATCATTTTCCCTCCTATTATACAGCTCTAATTTAGGAAGCATCAGCCACTGTGAGGTCATGAATGCAATGGCCACTTTGTGTGTGGAAAGCAGCATTGCAAAGCACTCCATCCCATCCTTTGGCTCTTACGTTCTTCCCCCCACCTCTTCTGTCATGGTACCTGAACTTGGAGGGTGTGATAGAGATGTCTTAGTGCTGAGTACTCCATTGTCTCTTCTCAGCATGATGAGTTCTGAGTCTCCCCAGTAGTTGTTGCCATCTGAAAAGAGAAGCTCCTCTAACCAAAAGTAGCATTAATATTTGGGCATAAACATCAATATTTAGAGGGCAATTTGATGGGTATAATATGCATTTATCCAAACAGTAGTGGCTTCCCCCCAGGGCTTAGGACCTTGCCAGCCATAGGCTTTTGATGAGGTTTACAGTACAAGGCATAAATTTCCTCCCATGCACTGGGCCTCAAGTCCAATCAGAGATCAGTGGGCTTTCTCTATAAAAGACATGCCACCATTGTACCAGTTTGTAAATTTGGCCTGGCTGGCCATCTGTAAAGCTTGCACGGTCCATTGCTGGTTAAGCCTGTTAATAACCTTTTTCTCCCAGCTGGCTGCATAACTTATTTCAGCACTATAACATATAAATATGCTATCTCTTAAAAACCAGATTCCTTGTAAGTGAAATGTACAAGTATTCTAGAGCTACCATGACAAATGGCCCTGAAACAAGTGAAATTTATTTCTTCCCTGTTCTGGAAGCTAGATGTCTGGAATGCAGATGTCAAGCAGAGTTCTTTGGGCTCTGGAAAATAATCTATTCTGTGCCTCCCTCTAAATTTCTAGTGGTTGTCAGTAATTTCTCCCTCTCCCCTCCCCTTTGTCCATCTCCCTTCCTCTTCCCATCTTTTGTTCCCTTTTTCCCTCCCTTCCTCCTTTTTTTTTTTCATTCCATCATTGTGCTTCAGATGGAAGCAAACACTGAAATTTTCCATCAGCCCCTCAGAAATTCTCAAAGCTTCCTGGTTGATAGTCATATCATGTCAGTCGATGCCTCAGTCTTCATGGGTGTGCATGCCTCCTCAAGTCTGCCTTCTTTCTCTTCTTCAGATAATAGTCATTGGATGCAGAGTCCACCCTACTCTAGTATCACCTCATCTTAATTTGATTACATCTGCAAAATTCCTGTTTCCAAATAAGGTCACATTCACAGGTACTGGGGATTAGGTTTTATACACCTCTTCTGGGCACACAATCCAACCCATTGCCTAGCTGGCATAACAAGGAATAAAATGCATGAGCAAGAAACTTGCTTTGACTCTAATAGTATACACAGAGAACAATTACTGTGTTGCCTAGAATCCAAATGTTTTCAGGTGAACTGTATTCAGACTCTATTAACATCAATGTGTGCCATCTCCTCGATGTGAGATTCAATAAAGAAACAAATAGAGGGCTGGAGAGATGGCTTAGCAGATAAGGCGCCTGCCTCCTAAGCCTAAGAACGCTGGTTCCAATCTCCAGCGGTTCCAATCTCCAGGTCCCATGTTTAGCCAGATGCAAAGTGACGCAAGGGCGCAATGCCGCACTTGACCACAAGGGGGTGCACACATCTGGATTTCGTTCGCAGCAGCTAAGAGGCTGCTGGAGCACCCATCTCTATCTGTCTTCTTCTCCCTCTCTCTTTGTCTCTCTCCAAAAAAAAAAAAAAAGAAACAAACAAACAAACAAATAGATCTTTAAAAAGTACCATGATGATTATGAAAACATTCAGCTTCCTATAATGATAACAAATATTGGCATTCATTTGAAGGAAAATGATCTGTGATTATTTAGCTGAGGACTTACTATCAGGAAAGCTTTTTTTTTTTGGAAAGAGACAGAGAGAGAGAGGGAGAGGAAGACAGATGGACGCGCCAGCAGTCTCTCAGCTGCTGCGGTAACGAAATCTGGATCGTTAAGCCCCTTGTGGTCAAGTGCAGCATTGCGCCCTTGCGTCACTTTGCATCTGGCTAAACGTGGGACCTGGAGATTGGAATTGCTTGAGATTGGAACCAGCATTCTTAGGCTTAGGAGGCAGGCGCCTCAGCCGCTAAGCCATCTCTTCAGCCCAGGAAAGATTTTTTTTTTACTGGCTCTAACATTATCTACTCCCATAAATTCCATTCTTGGCCTTCTTTCTTTCTTTTTTTTTTTTTAAATATTTATTTATGAATGAACTTCAGACATATGTTCCACTCTGTGCATCTGGCTTTACGTAGCCACTGGGGAACTGAACTCGTATGGCAGGCTTTGTTACCAAGTGCCTTTAATTGCTGAGTCATCTCCTCAGTCCTCTTGACCTGTTTCTAGAGACCAATTTTAGCAATCCTACTAAGCTAGAGTCCAGTCTTAGCGCTCCCCCAGCCTCAGCATTGAACTTCTCTCAATATCTGAGCAAATTCTTCATCACCCACTACCCCTGGGATACATTCTAATCACCCTGGCTTACCTTCAGCTAGAATTCTGTTAGGAGGGTGAGACCACATCTCTTCCTATAAACCAGTATTTTCTTTTAGTAACTATTAGACAAGGTTCTCTAGAAGCACAGTGTGTGTGTGTGTGTGTGTGAGTGTGTGTGTGTGTGTGTGATTTACTAGGATTTACTAGACTGTGTTGCACAATAAGTGTGGATTGTCTAATAATGGTCAATGAATGCTAGAATGCCTTAATAATCCATATCTAGTGCTAAAAGCCTGGAAGATTCCTGGAAAGGCATTAGTATACAGACCACATTGGAAGGCTGAAGAAGATGGAATCTGAGGTCCTTGGAGAATTGCAGCAGCAGTCACAGGAACAGACACACTACCCTACCTTGAAAAACCAAAAATAAATAAATAAATAAATACATAAATAAATAGATAGAATATTTAGAAAAAAATAGGGCTTTCATATATGTTAGAGGAAATTATGAACTCCAAATTTGTGAAGCTGGCTAATAAAATTAATATGCCCTCCTGTATTGTCTATTAATGATCTAATCATTATTTTATTCATGAAAGGTTCTCAATATATATAAAAAATGATCTAGAAGGAACTTCATGTTGGGGGGGTGTTGAGGTAGGGTCTCACTCTAGCCCAGGCTGACCCGGAATTAACTATGTAGTCTCAGGATGGTCTCAAACTCACTGCAATCCTCCTACCTCTGCCTCCCAAGTGCTGGGATTTAAGGCGTGCACCACCACACCCAGCTGTATTTACTTTTTTATAGGAGAGAGAGTGAAGCAGATTGATAGATAAAAGGTCTCCAGCCACTGCAAACAAACTCCAGACGCATGCGCCACCTTGTGCATCTGGCTTCACAGGCAAGTGCCTTAACCACTAAGCAATCTCTCTAGCCCCAAAGCCCTATTTTTTGAAGATTTATTTTCTGTACTGTACTATGTACAAAGCCAGTAATATACTTAATGTATCAAAAAATTGCAGCTAACTAATAGGCAATATACCCTGATCACGATCCCCTCCTGCCACCCTCACCTATCCCCTCTCCACGCAACACCTTCTTTACAACTATACCTTCTATTTTAATATCATTTTCCCTCCTATTATACAGCTCTAATTTAGGAAGCATCAGCCACTGTGAGGTCATGAATGCAATGGCCACTTTGTGTGTGGAAAGCAGCATTGCAAAGCACTCCATCCCATCCTTTGGCTCTTACGTTCTTCCCCCCACCTCTTCTGTCATGGTACCTGAACTTGGAGGGTGTGATAGAGATGTCTTAGTGCTGAGTACTCCACTGTCTCTTCTCAGCATGATGAGTTCTGAGTCTCCCCAGTAGTTGTTGCCATCTGAAAAGAGAAGCTCCTCTAACCAAAAGTAGCATTAATATTTGGGCATAAACATCAATATTTAGAGGGCAATTTGATGGGTATAATATGCATTTATCCAAACAGTAGTAGCTTCCCCCCAGGGCTTAGGACCTTGCCAGCCATAGGCTTTTGATGAGGTTTACAGTACAAGGCATAAATTTCCTCCCATGCACTGGGCCTCAAGTCCAATCAGAGATCAGTGGGCTTTCTCCTATAAAAGACATGCCACCATTGTACCAGTTTGTAAATTTGGCCTGGCTGGCCATCTGTAAAGCTTGCACGGTCCATTGCTGGTTAAGCCTGTTAATAACCTTTTTCTCCCAGCTGGCTGCATAACTTATTTCAGCACTATAACATATAAATATGCTATCTCTTAAAAACCAGATTCCTTGTAAGTGAAATGTACAAGTATTCTAGAGCTACCATGACAAATGGCCCTGAAACAAGTGAAATTTATTTCTTCCCTGTTCTGGAAGCTAGATGTCTGGAATGCAGATGTCAAGCAGAGTTCTTTGGGCTCTGGAAAATAATCTATTCTGTGCCTCCCTCTAAATTTCTAGTGGTTGTCAGTAATTTCTCCCTCTCCCCTCCCCTTTGTCCATCTCCCTTCCTCTTCCCATCTTTTGTTCCTTTTTCCCTCCCTTCCTCCTTTTTTTTTCATTCCATCATTGTGCTTCAGATGGAAGCAAACACTGAAATTTTCCATCAGCCCCTCAGAAATTCTCAAAGCTTCCTGGTTGATAGTCATATCATGTCAGTCGATGCCTCAGTCTTCATGGGTGTGCATGCCTCCTCAAGTCTGCCTTCTTTCTCTTCTTCAGATAACAGTCATTGGATGCAGAGTCCACCCTACTCTAGTATCACCTCATCTTAATTTGATTACATCTGCAAAATTCCTGTTTCCAAATAAGGTCACATTCACAGGTACTGGGGATTAGGTTTTATACACCTCTTCTGGGCACACAATCCAACCCATTGCCTAGCTGGCATAACAAGGAATAAAATGCATGAGCAAGAAACTTGCTTTGACTCTAATAGTATACACAGAGAACAATTACTGTGTTGCCTAGAATCCAAATGTTTTCAGGTGAACTGTATTCAGACTCTATTAACATCAATGTGTGCCATCTCCTCGATGTGACAGATTCAATAAAGAAACAAATAGAGGGCTGGAGAGATGGCTTAGCAGATAAGGCGCCTGCCTCCTAAGCCTAAGAACGCTGGTTCCAATCTCCAGCGGTTCCAATCTCCAGGTCCCATGTTTAGCCAGATGCAAAGTGACGCAAGGGCGCAATGCTGCACTTGACCACAAGGGGGTGCACACATCTGGATTTCATTTGCAGCAGCTAAGAGGCTGCTGGAGCACCCATCTCTATCTGTCTTCTTCTCCCTCTCTCTTTGTCTCTCTCCAAAAAACAAACAAACAAACAAACAAACAAACAAACAAACAAATAGATCTTTAAAAAGTACCATGATGATTATGAAAACATTCAGCTTCCTATAATGATAACAAATATTGGCATTCATTTGAAGGAAAATGATCTGTGATTATTTAGCTGAGGACTTACTATCAGGAAAGCTTTTTTTTTTTGGAAAGAGACAGAGAGAGAGAGGGAGAGGAAGACAGATGGACGCGCCAGCAGTCTCTCAGCTGCTGCGAACGAAATCTGGATGCGTTCGCCCCCTTGTGGTCAAGTGCAGCATTGCGCCCTTGCGTCACTTTGCATCTGGCTAAACGTGGGACCTGGAGATTGGAATTGCTTGAGATTGGAACCAGCATTCTTAGGCTTAGGAAGCAGGCGCCTCAGCCGCTAAGCCATCTCTTCAGCCCAGGAAAGATTTTTTTTTTACTGGCTCTAACATTATCTACTCCCATAAATTCCATTCTTGGCCTTCTTTCTTTCTTTTTTTTTTTAAATATTTATTTGCGAATGAACTTCAGACATATGTTCCACTCTGTGCATCTGGCTTTACATAGCCACTGGGGAACTGAACTCGTATGGCAGGCTTTGTTACCAAGTGCCTTTAATTGCTGAGTCATCTCCTCAGTCCTCTTGACCTGTTTCTAGAGACCAATTTTAGCAATCCTACTAAGCTAGAGTCCAGTCTTAAGCGCTCCCCCCAGCCTCAGCATTGAACTTCTCTCAATATCTGAGCAAATTCTTCATCACCCACTACCCCTGGGATACATTCTAATCACCCTGGCTTACCTTCAGCTAGAATTCTGTTAGGAGGGTGAGACCACATCTCTTCCTATAAACCAGTATTTTCTTTTAGTAACTATTAGACAAGGTTCTCTAGAAGCACAGTGTGTGTGTGTGTGTGTGTGAGTGTGTGTGTGTGTGTGTGATTTACTAGGATTTACTAGACTGTGTTGCACAATAAGTGTGGATTGTCTAATAATGGTCAATGAATGCTAGAATGCCTTAATAATCCATATCTAGTGCTAAAAGCCTGGAAGATTCCTGGAAAGGCATTAGTATACAGACCACATTGGAAGGCTGAAGAAGATGGAATCTGAGGTCCTTGGAGAATTGCAGCAGCAGTCACAGGAACAGACACACTACCCTACCTTGAAAAACCAAAAATAAATAAATAAATAAATACATAAATAAATAGATAGAATATTTAGAAAAAAATAGGGCTTTCATATATGTTAGAGGAAATTATGAACTCCAAATTTGTGAAGCTGGCTAATAAAATTAATATGCCCTCCTGTATTGTCTATTAATGATCTAATCATTATTTTATTCATGAAAGGTTCTCAATATATATAAAAAATGATCTAGAAGGAACTTCATGTTGGGGGGGTGTTGAGGTAGGGTCTCACTCTAGCCCAGGCTGACCCGGAATTAACTATGTAGTCTCAGGATGGTCTCAAACTCACTGCAATCCTCCTACCTCTGCCTCCCAAGTGCTGGGATTTAAGGCGTGCACCACCACACCCAGCTGTATTTACTTTTTTATAGGAGAGAGAGTGAAGCAGATTGATAGATAAAAGGTCTCCAGCCACTGCAAACAAACTCCAGACGCATGCGCCACCTTGTGCATCTGGCTTCACAGGCAAGTGCCTTAACCACTAAGCAATCTCTCTAGCCCCAAAGCCCTATTTTTTGAAGATCTTTTCTTTTCTTTTTTTAATTAATTAATTTTTTAAAATTTTTTTTTTAAGTAGGATCTTGCTGTAGCTCAGGCTGACCTGGATATCACTCTGTATTCTCAGGGTGGCCTCAAACTCATGGCGATCCTCCTACCTCTGCCTCCAGAGTGCTGGGATTAAAGATGTGTGCCACCATGCCCATCTTGAGCAATATTTTTAACAGGAGGAAAGACTGCAGGGGCTTAGTATAGCTCACTGAGAGGGGTGAGCTTATGGTGTCTGGCCATGCTCAAAATGCTGGAGGAGTTCATGACTGGGCATTTAACAAACACCAGATCCAGCAGAGACAACTGGAGGAGGAGATTTGTGGGATGTGTAGCTGGGGGAACCTTAAGCAAAATGACTAGAGAACTCAGAAGAGCAATTATAACTGACAGCTCAGAACAGTCTGCTCAGATAAGCTAAAAAGAGCCAGGCCTTCAGGATGATGACGATTTTGACAAGAATTTTGAAGTGACAATGATTTTGAAGTGAACGAATGGAAATCTGCATGCATCCAGAACAACACAACTGTTCACTCAAGCTCAGAGAGGGTTGTGGTATTTAGAAAGTGATTGTTTTACCTTTTATCTTTGAAATGCTTCAATAAATTACTAAAAAATAAATAAAACCTCATTTTCATATGCTCAAAACACACACACATATAGTTCTGGGGACAAAAGTTGAGGCCTAATATATACTGGGAATAATATGTATTTAATTGACTCATTAAAGTCCTCTTTATTAGCAATTTTAAAGTAATTAATTATTGTGAATCATAGTTATCCTACTATGCTATAAACTATTAGTTATTGTTTCTGCCTATCTAAACCCCTGTATCCACTAACCATCCTCTCCCCATCTCTTCCAAAGCTGACAATACTGTGTCAGAGCTCTGTAAGTCTTCCAGAATTGAAAGTGAGAATAGTTGGTTTGCTAAGCATAATAATACTGTAGTGAGTATTTCAAAGGCCATGCTCCATCTACAATCAAACTTCACCAACTTGTTTAGAAAAATACAAAATAATCCTGTGCTAATTATAGCTCACTCATACCCAGGACTCCACTTCCACATCTTTGTTTTTAGTGTAATAAATTCATTTTTGCTTTTAAGTCAACTAACTTATTTCAAGATATTCTACAATTCAGATTTCCCTTTTGTCTATTTAAATAGATTGGTGGGGTATTTAAATTTTTGTTTTTTAAAACATTTTTATTTTTTATGTATGTATTTGAGAGAAAGAGGCAGACAGAAAGAAAGTACAGACACACCAAGGCTTCCTAGTACTGCAAATAAACTCTAGGTGCATGCGCCACTTTGTGCATCTAGCTTTTTAAAATTTTTTTTATCATTATTTTAGTTATTTTTGGATAGAGACACAGAGAGAGACAGAGAGGGAGACAGATAGAGATGGGCATGCCAGCAGCCTCTCAGCTGCTGTGAACAAAATCCAGATGCATGTGCCCCCTTGTGGGCAAGTGTGGCATTGTGCCCTTGTGTCACTGCATCTGGCTAAACATGGGACCTGGAGATTGGAACTAGGTTCTTAAACTTAGCAGGCAGGCGCCTTAACCACTAAGCCATCTCTCCAGCCCGCATCTAGCTTTATATGGGTTCTGGGGAATCAAACCCAGGTTATCAGGCTTTGCAAGCAAGCATCTTCAACAGCCCAGCCAATTCTCCAATCCTAAAATTTTAGTTCTAATAATACTTTGTTAAGGATATAGAGAAATTTAAAATATTAATCAGCATGCCTGTGGCATCCAAATGTAATATTAGCAAAATGAAGAACTCTTAGGGGATAGATAACTGGGAATGGAGATGAGAATAATGTGATTCAATGGGTGGGGGTGAGGAGGGAGAGCCATAACCCTTTTTAAGATTTGTGCCCCATGCCTGGAGTCCTTGGAAAATATCAGAAGAGTTTATTTAAAAAGAAACAGTAAAGGCTGGAGAGATGGCTTAGCTGATAACATGTGTGGTAGTTTGAATATATGTCCACCAATATATTCAGTGTTTTATTAGTTAAAGTTTGCATCTGCAATCACCTTGCTAGAGGCAAGGTCACTGGGGGCCAGTCTTAAGGTGTGGTGATGGTTTGAGATTCCATTGTAAAGATATGCAAATGTGCCTAGCAGGAGTTCCTGAAGTGTGCTGTGTGACCTTTTGGCTGTAGTTTTTGCTCTGTGTGCTGTGGTGGCTGGTTGGCTTTGCACTCTCTGCTTGGCCCTGTGGAGAGCAGGCTGCTTCTCTTGCCTTTATGGAACTTCCCCTGGATCTGTAAGTTTCAATAAATAATATCCCTTCCTCCATAACTGTGCCTGGTCTGGAAGTTCATCTCAACCTGAAGCTGTCTAACAGTAAAGTGGTACCAAAGTGTGGGGTGAGATGAACCTGACTGTGTGGATATTCTCTTTTGGAACTTTTGTTTTGGAGGAATGGGCATGGACTTGGTGCTTGCAACTGAAGATGCCTTCTGGAGTGGTAAGCCAAGTTTTATGGACTATTCTGATGAGAGTTTGAGAATGCTAAGTGCAGATAGTACTGAACTTCGAGGTTTGGCTTATGAGGTTTCTAAGGGGAAGGAAAGACTGCAGAGGACTTTGTTGGAACTGGGCTACTGGCATAAGGGATGGCTACGTTCTGCTATCCAGGCCCAGAGTGTTTGATCAAACTTAAATTTGTAATGGACTGATGTGCTTGGCTAAAGATATCGGACTGAGATTTTAAGATTTTAAGTTGGAAAACCTCAAGCAAGTTAAAAGCAGAGGCACTGAGACTGGTTTTAGGTTACTGGAGCTGCTATTGTCAACACATTAGCAATCTTAAGGAATGTGGAAGGAAGGTGGCCTGACTTGATTTACATTAAAACAATGGAGAGGATGCCTGAGGAAAGACTGTTAGAAATGCAAATTCTTGGAAAGAGCTGACTGGAGAAGGAACCTGCTTTTCAAGGCTATGATTTATTTTGTCCCTGGATTAAGAATATGGCTGTGTCCTGCACACCTGGTATTAGTTTTGGAAGCATGAAAAATGCATGGAGTGGTCATGAGTCGCACATGGTTCCAGGAGCTGCTGCTGAGATGTGGCATGAAGCAGGGCATGAAGTCCCTGAGGAATAGGCTGGAAGAGCCTTTTGGAAGATGGACCATGGTTTGCATGGAGACCTGAAGATGTTTTGGATATGCCAGGACTGTGCAAAAGGGCTACCACGGAGTGCAGTGTTGGTATGGGATGAAAGTTTTCCCTGGCGACTCTGCCCAGCTGGAGGGGCGGAATTGGAAAACCTGGAGACTGTCAGTCTCTGGTTATATTGAACTTGAACTGCAGAAGTTTGATGACGGCTGATGGTGGTTGAGTTTGCATTGTTTTAGTTTCTCCTTGCTATGCCTTATAATAGTTAAAAATGTTTACTCTGTGCCTTTACATGTTGAAAGTATTTAACTTGTTTGATTTTATAGGACTCACTATCTTAAGTTGATCAAGACTGTGAGCTGCTTTGAAATGGACTGATGTACAATTTACAATGTGTGATAGTTATAAACCTGTGTGATAGTTATAAATATATTGGGGCCAGGGGCGGAATGTGGTAGTTTGAATATATGTCCCCAGTATATTCAGTGTTTTATTAGTTAAAGTTTGCATCTGCAATCACCTTGCTAGAGGCAAGGTCACTGGGGGCCCAGTCTTAAGGTGTGGTGATGGTTTGAGATTCCATTGTAAAGATATGCAAATGTGCCTAGCAGGAGTTCCTGATGTGTGCTGTGTGACCTTTTGGCTGTAGTTTTTGCTCTGTGTGCTGTGGTGGCTGGTTGGCTTTGCTCTCTGCTTGGCCCTGTTGAGAGCAGGTGCTTCTCTTGCCTTTATGGAACTTCCCCTAAAGTTTCAATAAATAATATCCCTTCCTCCATAACTGTGCCTGGTCTGGAAGTTCATCTCAGTGAACCTGAAGCTGTCTGCTACAACATGCTTGCCTGCAAAGCCTAAGGACCCAGGTTTGATTCCCCAGTACCCACATAAACCAGAAGCATAAGGTGGCATATGTATCTGGAGTTTGTTTGCATGTCTAGAGGCCCTGGTATGCCCAGTTTCTCTCTCTCTCTCTCCATATGTATGTATGTGTGTGTGTGTATATATATATATGTATGTATGTATATATATATAATGCTCTTTCTCTTTCTCAACTAAATAACTAAAAGAAACATTTAAATCGTCAATAAAGATATGTTCTTGCTAGAACTCTAAAATTTTTATTTCATCTTTAGTTAAAAATTTTAGTTTTCTAGGCAGACATGGTGGTACACACCTTTAATCCCAGCACTTGGGAGGCAGAGGTAGGATTGCTGTGAGTTCAAGGCTGGACTAGAGCTACCAAGTAAGTTTCAGGTCAGCCTGGGCTAGAGTGAGACCCTACCTCATAAAAAGCAAAACAAAAAAATTTTGGTTCTCTTTTAATAAATTTCTTAAATATGGTTTTTGTTTTAGTTTGGTTGTTTTTCTTCCTTCTCCTCCTCCTCCTCTTCTTATTCTTTCTTTGGTAGGATCTCACTCTAGCCAAGGCTGACCTGGAACTCTGTAGTTCCATGCTGGCCTCAAATTCACCACAATCCTCCTACCTCTGTCCCCCAAATGCTGGAATTGAAGGCCTGGCAAATATGATTATTTGAAAGGAGAGAGTCCTTATTTACCTTTTTGCTATGATTAGAAAATAAACACTTCTTGCAGCTGGAGAGATGGTTCAGCGGTTAAGGCACTTTCCTGCAAAGCCTAATGACCCAAGTTTGCTTCCCCAGTATCCACATAAAGCCAGATACACAAAGTGGCACATATATCTGGAGTTTGTTTGCAGAAGGCAAAAAGCCCTGGTTGACCCCATTCTCTCCTCTCTCTCTTTCTCTGCTTGCAAATAAATAGATAAAAAGTTTTTTTTAAAGAAAATAAATACTTCTTTGTTAGTTTGATTTGCTTTCTACAATGCAGGCTAGATTAAAACATCACATTGTGCCACATAAATATGCAATTCCTATTATTATTTGTTTGTTTGTTTTGTTTTGTTTTTTTTTTTGAAGTAAGGTCTAACTGTAACCCAGGCTGACCTGAATTTCACTCTGTAGTCCCAGGATGAGTTTGAATGCATGGCAATCCTCTTGCCTCTGCCTTCCAGGTGTTGTGATTAAAGGTGTGCACTATCATACCCAGCGTAAATAGGTAATTATTTGACAATAAAAATAAAATAAACATTTCAAAACAAAAGGTTTAAATTTTTTAAATGTATTACTCATTTGTAAGAAGAAAGATATTGGGCACATCAGGGCCTCTTGCAAACAATCTCCAGATGCATGGGCCACTTTGTGCATAGGGCTTTATGTGGGTACTGGAGAATCAAACCCAGGCTGTCAGGTTTGGCAAGTAAGTCCTTTAACTGCTGAGCCATCTCTCCAGCCCAAAATAATAGGTTTCTAAAGGTAGAAAAATAATTCCACAAATCAGAGAAAAATGAATTTCCTTAGAGAAAGTATAGGGTTCTCTTGGGTCTGTCCTGGGGTATCCCTGAGATCACAGCTACATCACTCTACGTCTGTATTTCTTGGGTTTTCTCCCTGTAAAACGAAGGCTATGATTTAGATCACAGTCAGGCTCTTTCCATCGTTCACACTTTGGGATTCCAAGAGAGAAGGAAAACTCTTTCCAGAGTCTCATTTCCTCTTCAGTGGGATATTATTGGTTCTCCGCAGTGAGTTCACTAAACTACATCCAAGGAGCTCCTCTTGTGTTGCTTGGGTGTTTGCTGGTCTCTTGTGTGTCACCACGAAGCAATCTTCCTAGCTGCTGATGTCCATGTGAACACTTCCCTGCACTATCTACTAACAAGGTGTGGTAGTTGGAAAAGATGGCCTCCAATATATTCAGTGTTTTATTGGTGTGTAGTTTGCATCTGCAGCCACCTGGCTGGAGACTGTCACTGGGCGGATCTTATGGTGTGGTGGTGGGTTTGAGATTTCAATCTAAAGATATGCAAAGTGTGCCTGGCTGGAGTTCCTGAAGTGTGCTGTGCTGTGTGGCTTTTGCCTTATGTTCTTTCTCTCTGTGTTTGGTCCTGTGAAAGCAGGCCAGCTTCTTCTGCCATTATGAACTTCCCCTGGATCTGTAAGCTTCAATAAATATCCCTTCCTCCATAACTGTGCCTGGTCTGGAAGTTCATCTCAGTGAACCTGAAGCTGTCTGCTGCACAAGGTATGCAAACACACGTCTAATCACAGATAGGGCTCAGATTGCACCAAAACTAGAATTGGTGAACCAATGAGTTTCTTGGGATTAATTACAGAACAAGGTGAGGGGTTACTTACAGGAGCAGAGGTGACTCAAGGGCAGCTGCATTACTCACAAAGTCTCATCCCATCCTGGAAGATGACTTCCCCATAGCCACTTAGGTGGACTCCCTATGTGGGGAGTGCCCCCACAGGTGTTCTTCCCTCAGCATGGGGGTGACTACTTACCTACAGGGCGGGGAAACCCCACAGCAGCTAGACCATCAAGAAATCTCATCCCGATGCCAAACCAGATCAGGGAGGGATTTAAGCAAAACTACACTCTTCTTCGGAAAAGAGCAGAATATTTTTTCTGGGAAACAGCGGAAAAGCAGGAGACGGGCAGAATACCACTTTGGAGATCGTGGCCCGACCCGCCCAGATCAGCTGAGACTTGCTGAGCCTCCACTGCAGCTGCCGCCGCCGCCCAAACAAACAACAATAAATAATAACAATAAATAAATGGGGGACTTTCCAACCTCATCAGTCACCTCTCAGAGCCCAGAAATCGAAGAAAAGTCTGCTGAGCTACTGAAAGAGCTACAAGCTTCCTGAACTCACCCATTCCCCAACCATCAGATCCCCAGAGAATTGGCAGAAATCAGCAACTAGCAGCAGCCTGTACCACATCACCAACACGGACCCAGCACAGCTGAGCCAAGCTCCACAGCTCAGGGAACGAGGTGGGCACTCAGCATTGGTGAGTTTGGAAGCCACACCACAAGGCAACAAAGGCCTGCATTGGAAGTGCTAACCTCTCTCTCCAGGTCAGGGCAGGTTATGGGTTACATATTTGTGGTTGGCCTTACCATTTTCAAATAAGCTGAATATGAGGTGTTGAAAATTGCTGCCTGTAATACTTTTGGATTTAAAGGGCCTTTATCTTTTGCTTCTGTCATTATTGGGGGCAGGGTCTGATTCCTAGCTGACAAGATTAAGGGTG
Organism: Orientallactaga sibirica; assembly: GCA_036365145.1. NCBI lineage: Eukaryota > Metazoa > Chordata > Mammalia > Rodentia > Dipodidae > Orientallactaga > Orientallactaga sibirica. The sequence goes on from JAEOAD010000001.1 coordinate 63,004,426, forward strand.
TGGAGCAAACACATCCTTAGGGATTTTGACCTTATAAGACTGTTTGTTTCAATTCCCACACTTGTATACTCTGTGCTCATGTTAATTGAATGTGTATTTGGCTCAATTGAAGTTTAGAACTTGCTACTAAATTGTTCCACCAGTCCACTACAATACTTGCTTACCAAGCAAAGTCAACAGCTAGGATTACTTCTGAGGGTGGACCTGGGTACAAGTGCTACACTTGGCACCTTAAACTCATCCTGAAATTATATAAAGGTGGATCTCCACACCTAAGAACACTGAAGATAACTAGAAAACCTAAGCATTAAATCAATCTAGGATGCAAAAGTCATTACATTATAACACAAGAAACACAAAGAATCAAGACAATGCAATCCCACCAAAAATTACAAATCCATCAGAATTGTTCACCAATGAGACTGTTTTAGATGAAATTTCTGACAAAGATTTCAAAGGAATGATGATATCTATACTCAAAGAAATGAAAGAAGAAATGAAAGCAATCCGAGAAGAAAACGAAGGAATTAAAGAAGAAAACAAACTCTTGAAAGAGAATACAGAAAAACAGTTTAATGAAATAAAAAGGTCATTACAGAACATGAATAAGGAAATAGAAATACTGAAGAAAAACCAGGCTGAAATCCTAGCTCTGAAGAACACAGTCAGTGAAATAAAAATCTCTGTGGAAAGTCTCACTAGTAGAATGGATGAAGGAGAGGACAGAATATCTAAACTAGAAGAACAGATGGCAGACCTATCACAGTCCAACAAAGAGAAAGACAAGCTAATAGAAAGGTATGAATGGGAAATCCAAGACATCCGGGACACTATGAAAAGATCAAACATAAGAATTCAAAATATAGCAGAAGGGGAAGAATTTCAATCCAGAGGCTTAGTAGGTGTTTTCCACAAAATCATAGAAGAAAAATTTCCCCAAATTGGGAAAGAAATGCCAATGCAGATACAAGAAGCATTTAGAACACCAAACAGAAAAAACCTAGAAAGAAATCTCATCCCATCCTGGATGATGACCTCATGGAAGTTGCAGAATGGAGTGAGTCCCACTTCCAGTTAACCTCCTACCTCCTATATGATGTAGCTTCCCCCCCTCCAAACCACTTGCAGCTGAGGAGAAGGCAAGTGGGAACAACTGCTGTAACTTCAGGTGAAGGTCTTGTGACCCCGACCCCCATCCACTAGAGAGTTGTCAACAGCTCCATTACTGTTGTTGGAATTCCGGATTGACAGAGCCACTTGAGAAACACAAGAGAAGGAAAGCCAGCTTCCACAGCACAGACTTCTCCTGGCTGTCTTTGAGTTCGTAAGTTTTATGGTCCAAAAGAATTTTTCCACTGAGGTCAGTGGTTCAAAAATTCTTCATTCCAGACCCTGAAGACAATAAAAAGGGGGTGGGGGTCTATAGAAGTGTCTGACTATTTACTGCTGACCAGTGGGTCAAAGACAGGAGCCCCTGGTCTGGTCTATCTGGGGTCTGAATCAAGGAAGGTTCTCATTGAGCAGGGATGCTCTGGCTGTGGGTTTTTGTGTGTGTGTGTGCTTTTGGTTTTTTGTTTTTTGTTTTTGCTGTTTTTTTTTTTTTTTGTTTTTTGTTTTTTGTTTTTCGAGGGAGGGTTTCACTCTGGTCCAGGCTGACCTGGAATTAACTATGTAGTCTCAGGGTGGCCTCGAACTCTCCGTGATCCTCCTACCTCTGCCTCCCGAGTGCTGGGATTAAAGGCGTGTGCCACCACACCCGGCTTTGCTGTTGTTTTTAAATGTCAGTCCTGTGAAAAGGAGGAGGCAAGAGGCAGATTATTACGGTTGATTTCTCATGGGACCATAAGGGAGTGTTGAGGTACATTATTTTTACAGAATTGATTTGCTGTTTGATGAATCCGAGTAGATAGTTGAGCAGACAGGGAACTATGATTATGATGAGAAGAAGACTGATCAAAGGATCCAGTAAAGAGCTTAACCATGGAAACGATTATTCTAAATCTGACCAAAAGTTGCTCTCGTGGACTTTGTCAACCTCTTGTTTTATTTGATCTATTTGTTGTTGAATAATGTTGTCTTGTAATAATGAAACAGCACATTCCAGGGAATTGTTGGCAGCCAATGTGATGTTTTAATAATAAAAAACCGAGGGCTGGAGAGATGGCTTAGTGATTAAAGCACTTGCCTACAAAGCCAAAGGACCCAGGTTTGATTCCCCAGGACCCATATAAGCCAGATGCACAAGGTGGCACATGCTTCTGGAGTTCATTTGCAGGACTAAAGGCCCTGACGTGCCCATTCTGTCTATATATCTGTTTCTCTCTCTGTCAAATAAATAAAATAAATAAAAATATTTTTAAAAATTAAAAATCGGGCTGAGAGATGGCTTAGCGGTTAAGGGGCATGCCTATGAAGCCTTAGGACCCCTGTTCAATTCTCCAGGTTCCATGTAAGCCAGATGCATAAGGAGGCACACACGTCTGGAATTCATTTGCAGTGGCTAGAGGCTCTGGCGTGCCCGTTCTCACTCTCCCTCCCTCTCTTTCCTCTCTCTGTCTCAAATAAATAAATAAATAGAAATAAATCTTTAAAAAAGTAAAAATCAATAGTGGCTCTATTTTGTAGCATTGAGGTTTGAAATTCTTTCATTTCTTATTTAATTTCAGCCAGAACTTGCATGGTGAGATTGATGGTTTTGCCAAAGATAACGGCCAATTTAGAAACTTGCTTTTGTATTCCTACCACAAGGTCTGGAACAAGGCAGAATAAAGGCTGCCATAACCCATCACTACCGGTTTGGGATCTAGGAGAATTAAATTGGCATCACAGTCGGGAAGCAAGCTTCAGGGAGTCTGTAAGGAGGGGTTAGAGGAGGATCTGTCCAAAAGTGCAGATCCCAGAGAAATTGGCAGGCAAGGCTTGAAAGGCTGTTTTATTGCAGAGAAAGGCCCATCCCATGGGCAACCGTTTGCTGGTGAGCAGGGAGATGTTTTGTTCAATAAAATCATTAAGAGGTGGTTGGGGGGGGTTGAGAGGTGTAGGGGGGCTACAACTTATGCATAGGCAATGTTGTTGAATAACTAGGGAGACTGGGAGCGCTAATTCTGTGCAGAGCTCAGCATGGTCTGGTTTGGTAATTTTATCTCCAGTGACATTAACATACTCATTATACTTAACAGACAGACCCATAAGATTAGTAGCTAATAGCTGGTGGACTGAGTTACCCTTTTGTATGCAAAAAGAATGTTTGTCATGGTATCAACAGCCAATTGTACCCAGAAGTTTTCAGGTTTCAAAAATTCCAAAAAGCCCATCAGACCTTCAAGTTCAAGGTAGTCTTTGAAAAGACCTTGTCTGTGGGGACTCCTTTTTTTTTTTTTTTTATTTGAGAGCAACAGACAGAGAGAGAAAGAAGCAGATAGATGATAGATAGATAGATAGATAGATAGATAGATAGATAGATAGATAGAGAGAGAGAGAATGGGCACGCCAGGGCCTCCAGCCACTGCAAACGAACTCCAGGTGCATGCGCCACCTTGCATCTGGTTTACGTGGGTCCTGAAGAATTGCGCCTCGAACCAGGGTCGTTAGGCTTCACAGGCAAGCACTTAACCGCTAAGCCATCTCTCCAGGCCCTGGGACTCCTTTCTTGATGCAAGAGTATTGTCCTGAATCTTGATGGTGGACTGTAGTTTTGTAGATACCAAAGTTTATATTATCTCTTTTAGACTAATCTGTGAGATTTTCCCATGGTCCTTGTGTAAGCTCCTGACAGAATATTTCTTTATTATCTTGATTATTATTATTATATCATGGCATGAAAAAGTACAGTTTAGTATTAGGGGAGATGCTACAATGGCAGGTCCTATTTGGGCCACAGAGTGGATACATGTGCCTGGTGTGGCATAAGCATGAGTGACAATAAGCATTATTGGGGATTTGGTAATGGGACAAGGGACAATAAGCCCGTTATGTCCCATCTTTAGGAGGAGTTAAAAGAATGGATGACACCTTAGGAAAATTACCATAAGGAAGAGAATACATAAGAGCAGGAGAGTTAAGAGGGATTTTTGGTGTGAGACCAATATGTAGAAATTATAATTATTAGTCCTGTGAAAGAGAATAGTAGTAAAGAGAGTTTCTGTGAGAAAAGAGAAAAAGGGGTGATAGGGCATCCCCTAGGTTCCTAGAGGGAAGAGGAGGAACTGTAGGACAATGGTGAAGAACTGTATTTGTTCTGGCATGAAGGGGATGAAGGTTCCTTATAACTAGAGTTCTTCCATGGCATTCACAAGCTCGTCAAGTGTGGAAATGGGCCAGGGCATCAACCACAGGGCCTCCAGTCTACTAGTCAGGAAGCGATGAAGCTGTTGGAGCGTGAGTGCAATCTCTGTCTTGAGGTGGTCCTGCTCAGGTATAAGGGAAAATTTAATGATCTATAAAGAGGTGGGGCCTGTGGGTGTTGCCCATAATGAGGGAGGGGTAAGGGGAAGAGATGATGGGGCTCTTTTCAGGTAGGAGAGATGACCCCAGGATGGGGAGCCCTGGAATTTGGCTGCAGTGGAGGTTAGTGGGATGATCTTGTGGGGCCTCTGACGTTTCGGAAGCAGAGATTTTTGAGCGGGATCAGAGATATAATCCATGTCTCCTATCTCTAAGTTAGGAGGAGAGCGTCCCGATGGGGGGAGGGGAGAGTGGTGTAAGTGTGTTTCCACAGTTCTCTTCTGAGGAATGGGAAGAGACTGGTAGATAAGGAGGGAGGGAGTAGTGGATTTTCAGGAGAGGGTCTGGGGAACCATTCACCTCCCATTCTTGAGTTCAAAGGGGCTAGTCATGGAGGGCTTCTTGGTAGGACTCTGAGTTTAAGTAGCGCTAGAGGTGAAAGTCTAATCCAATCCCATTTTCATTCTAAGGTTAGTTTTGTTAGTTTTAGGGTATCTTTGATGACACAATTAATTCTCTCAACCTTACTGGAGGATTAAGGATGGTAGGGAATGTGAAACTTATCTGAAGGTACCTGGCAACGTTTTTGGAGATGTAGGAGATGAATTCTGGATCGTTGTCCGACTGTATTGAGTATGGCAGGCCAAACTGGGAAAGTATTTCCATAGTCAATATCTGAGCTATTGCATTAGCTCTTTTGTTTGTGGGGGGAGGGGAAAGGCTTCCACCCACCCAGAAAAAGTATCCACAATAACTACAAGATACTTGTATCATTTAACAGGAGGCGTATGGGTGAAGTCTATTTGCCAATCTATGCTGGTAGAAGGCCCTGCATCTAGATGATAGGTGAATTGGGCTGTGGGAAGTGTGGGCCGTGGATGTTGGAGTTAGGGTGTGATGTTTGACAGATATCGCTCAAGTCTGAGAGGGCTTTGAAGAGTTGTCTATTCCAGGACAGGAAGGAGATGTGGTTTTGTAGGAAGGAAAATAGAGCTTGGTTAGGGGGATGAAATAGAGAAGGTAGGTATGAAAGAATCGCTTGAGAGAGGGTTCAGGAATAGAGGGGGCTAGTTATGCTAAGAAAGAAGGGAAAGGAAGTGGAGGTCGTGTGTGTCAGGGCAATTTCAAGAGCCAATTAATCAACATTGTTTTTTTTTAAAACTTTTTTTTTATTGACAACTTCTATACTTACATACAAAAAATGCATGATATTTCCCTCCCCTCCCCCATTCTCCTTTAGAACTCCAATCTTCATCATATCCCCTCCCTTTCTCCATTAGTGTCTCTTTTAATTTGATGTCATCATCTTTTTCTTCTATTATGAGGGTCTTGCGAAGGTATTGGTAGGCACTGCAAGATCATGGATATCAAGGCCAATTTGTGTCTGGGCAGTTGCATTGTAAGAGGTCATACCCTTTCTTTGGCTCTTCCATTCTATCCGCCCCCTCTTCCGCAATGGTCCCTGAGCCTTGTGGGCTGTGACAGAGATGTTTCAGTGCTGGATACTCCTCCATCCCTTCTTCTCAGCACTATGTTGACTTTTGGGTCATCCCAGTGGTCATCACTATCTGAAAAGAGAAGCTTCTCTAACCAGAAGTGAGAGTAGCATTAGTATGTGAATATGAACATTAAGTGTAGTGCTTTCAGGGCAGCTTGGTGGGAATAAAATATACATTTAGTCAGAAAAGAGCAGGCTTTCTACCCCTAAGGCTCATGACCTTACCTACCATAGACTTTTGCTTAGGTTTTTCAGTACCAGGCATGTATTCCCTCCCGTAGAGAAGGCCTTCAGTCCAATTATGGAGCAGTTGGTTACCCCATGAGTAGACATGTCACTATTGCACCCGTTCAGTCATTGGGCCTGTCTGGCCAAACTTGAATATTCAGTGTCCACTGTTCTCACTGCTGATGACTTCTGTCTCCCATATGGCTGCATGCAGTGCAGCTTTTTTCAGCTTTCAGTTGGCTGGTCTACAGGGAGAAGGTTTTCTGCTCAGCACCAGCTTGCTTTCTCAGTGACCTTGCCTCTCAGGCAAGAGATGTCTTCAGCAATGGGTCTTACTATCTGTTTCTCAAGGGAAACCAAGGGCTTTGGCAAAAAACATTGTTTTTTGCCGGGCATGGTGGCTCACGCCTTTAATCCCAGCACTTTGGAGGCAGAGGTAGGAGGATTGCCGAGAGTTCGAGGCCACCCTGAGACTACATAGTGAATTCCAGGTCAGCCTGGACCAGAGTGAGACCCTACCTCGCAAAACCAAAAAAAAAAAAAAAAAAAAAAAAAAAAACATTGTTTTTTGTCTTTCTGATGGCTGCAGTAGTGGATGATTGCTGCCTTAGAAGGGAGAAGAGCAGCATCCAGAAGGTTCTAGACTAGGCTGATGATTGGGGTCCCCCTTTGGGCACGGAAGCCTCTTTCCCTCCAAATCAGAATATTTGAGTGAATAATATTATAATGTATCCATATAAACGTTAACAGATAGATTCTTAGCCAGAGTGAGGGCTTGAATAAAGGTTGCTAGTTCAGCCTGTTGGGAAGTGGTGGCTGGGGCCAAAGGTTTGGCTTCAATAATGGTGCTGGTTTTAGGGGAATCAAGGTAGCCTTGAATGATAGAATAACCTGGTGCATATGGGGGTGATTTTAGGGAGCTGCTGTCTATAAACCAGTCAGGAATTTTGGGTTAGGGAGAAGGTCATAGGTGATGTAAGTAAAGGGGCTAAGGGAGAGATCTAATATCTCAGAGCATGAATTTGAAGGGGCTTGGGGAGTGGTGGCAGTGGGGGCAGGAAGCAGGGTAGCTGCATTGAGGGTTGGGAAGGGCTGGAAGGTCAGGTACAGATCTAGGATGCATGCGTGCAAGATTCGGACTCCTAGGCCCAGGAAGGCTGGATGGCTGAGAAGATCTTTAACGGAGTGGGAAGAATAGATGGTGTGGTAGTTTGAATATATATCCCCCAATATATTCAGTGTTTTAGTAGTTATAGTTTGCATCTGCAATCACCTTGCTAGAGGCAATGTCACTGGGGGCCAGCCTTAAGGTGTTAATGGTGTGGGTTTGAGATTCCATTGTAAAGATATGCAAATGTGCCTAGCAGGAGTTCCTGAAGTGTGCTGTGTGACCTTTTGGCTGTAGTTTTGCTCTGTGTGCTGTGTGGCTGGTTGGCTTTTCTCTCTCTGCTTGGCCCTGTGGAGAGCAGGTCGCTTCTTCTGCCATTATGGAACTTCCCCTGGATCTGTAAGCTTCAATAAATAATATCCCTTCCTCCATAACTGTGCCTGGTCTGGAAGTTCATCTCAGCGAACCTGAAGCTGTCTGCTACAGATGGTTAGGGGGCTATGGAAAGAGATTTTATTAGCTTCTGGGATGATTAAAGCAGCAGCTACCATCACTTGTAGACAGGGGGGCCCACCCTTTGTTAACCAGCTCCAACTGTTTGGATAGAAAAGCTCTAGGGGCATAAATGTCTCCTACCTGCTGGCAGAGGAGTGCTAGGGCTTGGCCCTGGTTAGCATAATGGAAAATAAAAAATGGCTTAGGAAGATCCGGTCACTTTGGGGAGGAAGCCTTAGCTAAGGCTTATTTCAGGACTTTGAGAGAGTGTTTAGCACTGAAGGGATGAGGAGGGGCTCTTCAAGGGACCCTCTAGTGGCCTGAAGGAGGGGCTGAGCAATGAGAGAGAAATTAGGTATCCATATGCGGAAGAAGTTAAAGAGGCCCAGTAAAGTCAGGAGTTCCCTTTTGGAGGCAGGCACGGGGCAGGTTAGGAGAGTTGGTGCTCCATCTAGGGGAATGGCTCAGGTTTGGTGAGAGGGGGAGAGAGAGAGAGAGAGAGAGAGAGAGAGAGAGAGAAAGAGGCCCAAGTAGGTTACAGCCTGCTGACAGAGCTGACCTTTGTCTTTTGAAACTCAACAGCCCCAGCCAGCTAAGGCATGAGGAGTTCAACAGTGTGTGTGAGGCACATTTCTTGCTGCATAGAAGGCTCATTCACATACTATAAGACATGGCAGGGTTGGAGGCTTAAGATGAGCGATCTCACTGTAGGGCCTGACAAAACTAGTGGGGACTGTTCCTAAAACCTTGTGGTAGGACTGTCCAGTTTAACTGCTGAACTAAAAAGGTGTCTGGGTCCTCACAAGTAAAGGCAAAGAGAGGTTGTGAGGCTAGGTGTAGGGGAATGGTAAAAAAAGGCTTCTTTAAGATCTAGGACAGTAAAGTGGGTTGTGGTAGGTGGGGTGGAGAGAAGAGGAGAGTGTAAGGGTTAGGGATGACCAGGTTTATGGGTATAGTTGCCTCATTTCTTTCTCTGAGGTCCCATTAGCCTTTTCAACCCGAAGAATGGGGGTATTGTGAGAAGAATTGATTTAAAAGTTGGGTCTTTAGGAAGTGGACAATTCAGGGCTTAAGACCTAGTAGGTGGTGGGGGGGTACTGGTCTCAGGTTACATAGGAGTGAGGATTTTTTTACAGCAACATGGACAGGCTGGTGGTGGTCAGCAATTGAGAGGTAGGGCAGGCTTTTGTGGGTGGCCTGGGGTTAGGGCAGGCCTTGTGGCCCAGTGTCCTGGCTGGTTATACCTGCAGTAGGTCCCAAGTGTCTTTTTTTTTTTTTTGTTTTGTTTTGCAAGGTAGGGTCTCACTCTGGTCCAGGCTGACCTGGAATCAACTATGTAGTCTCAGGGTGGCCTTGAACTCTCGGCGATCCTCCTATCTCTGCCTCCCGAGTGCTGGGATTAAAGGCATGTGCCACCACGCCAGGCTCCAAGTGTCTTTTCTTGACTATAAGTTTTATTAGAGGGTAATGGGCTTGGAGGCAGGTGGCTATTGAAATCAAAGGACAAGAGTTGGTATTTAGTTTTCCTCTCTTTTTCTTTCTCTTGCTTGGCCTCATCTTCCCTGTTTTTAAAGACCTTGAAGGCAACATCTAAGAAGTCCTTTTGGAGGGCCTCAGGTCGCTTCTCCAGTTGGTAAAGCTTGCGCCTGTTGTCTGGGCCTGACTGGTTCATAAATTGGGCATTTATTAAAAGGGAGCCAGGGCTAGGGAAATGGCTTAGCTGTTAAGGGGCTTGCCTATAAAGCAAAAGGACCCAGGTTCCACTTCCCAGGAACTAAATAAGCCAGATGCACAGGGTGGTGCATGCATCTGGAGTTCGTGTGCAGAGGCTAAAAGCCCTGGTGCACGCTCACTCTCTTGCTCTTTTTCTCTGCCTCTTTCCCTCTCTCAAATAAATGAATGAATGAATAAGATATTAGAAAAGAAAATAAAAAAGGGATCCAGGTGGAGTGCAACTGTTTTAAGTTTGTGTATTTAGTGAGGTGAGCCAAAAAGAGGGCTGGATTCTCATGTGGGCCCTGAGTGATCTCCCTGACTTTGTCATAATTTACAAAGTGTGGGCATTGTTTTGTATGCCCTCTGGGAGACAAGTAATCTGGTTTAGTCTTCTAGTGCCCAAATCCCCAGGCTGGTAAGTCCAGTGTGGCTCAGTGGAAGACACTACATCATCTGGTGCTGGATTGGTCCTGGCACCTGTTTGTACAGGGAGTCTGCTTGGGCCCTAAGCTGAGTACTAAATGCATTCCTTCTTGTCTGATGTTAGGGTGGAGGTGAGGACATACATCACCCCAAGTCAGATGATAGCCCTGGGTGAGATGGAGGAATTCTTTGTGATACTCAGTAAGATTTGCAGAAAAAGAGCCTAGTTTTTCCTCAATCTGATTCATTTCCGAGAGGGAGAAAGGGACGTGAACCCAGATAGGGTCCTCCAGTTGGGACACCTCTTGTAGGGGGTAATTGGGGGAAGATGTTGGAGTTGGGTTTAGGAATGGGTATGAGGGGCCAAAGGAAGAAGGGGACTGATGGATGAGGGAGATTTTGGAGTATATGAGGAAGAGTCAAAGGGCATTGGGGGAGGAGGGTAGAGAATTGGCTGTGAGGGTGACGGGAACCAGGGGACTAGAGAGTGGGAGTTGGTGGGTGTCTGGTGAGACGTGGGTTCTAAAGGGGCAGGAGTTTGGGAAGGAGGGGACTAGTCTACAGGATCAAACTCAGAAAAGGCAGGCTGTGGAGAAGGAGCACTGGGGGCAATGGTTGGCACAGAGGGAGGAGGAGGGTGTAGCAGGAAAATCTGGTTAGCAGAGCAATCTGGATCGAGAGGGGATGCGCATGCAAATGGAAAAAGGCTTGAACATAAGGAGCCTCAGATCCCTTGCCATTTTATCTTATGAGCTTGTCCAAGTCAGAGGTGAGTTGCAAATTGAAAGTTCCAAATTGGGGCCAGGTGTGATTACTATCCAATTGAGATTGTGGCCAAATCTGAGTAGAAAGGCAAATTAAAAGTTTGCTTTTGAGGTCAGAATCTAATGATTTTAGATTTGATTTTAAAAATGATTTTTAGTTATCTTTATTTATTTATTAGAGACAAAGTCCAGATGCATATGCCACCATGTGCATCTGGTTTATGTGGAACCTGGAGTCTAGAACCTGGGTCCTTGGGCTTTTCAGGCAAGTGCTTTACTTATTAAGCCATCTCCCCTGCCTTAGATTTAACTTTAGACAACCCAAATGAGAGACCTTGAGAATAGAGAGCTTAGAGCCCAATTGCTGGCCGGTAAGGTTGGGCTAGATCTTGATAGAAAATTAAATAAAATAAAATACCAAAATAAAGCCAGGAATGGAGGCTTTAGAGCTGGGAACAGAGATCCCAGGGGTGGAGAAGAGTGTCCCCAATCTTCACCCTCTAGGAGTCAAGAGCCAGAGAGGCAAGAGAGCCAGAGGAGTCTGGGGTCTGGGAGGACACAGTCTAGGGTCTCTCTAGACTGCATCTGAGCCTTATCTTAATGGTGTTTGGTCAGGTGTTGGACGGATGTGAAAATCAAATGGCGAGAAATGTCTGTGCTGGAAGTGGAGGGAATAGGAAAGTGAATAAAGGGGGAAACAGAGGCACAAAAGACTGGTAACTGAGTATACTGGAAACACCAATAAAACCCCAGTAAGACAGGATTTGCACTGCTTATGGAGACAAAGCCTGCAAAGCCAGTGGCTTCCGGTTGTGTACCAGCAGCTGTAACTGTAAATGAACTCCAGATGCATGCGTCTTCTTTTGCATTTGGCATATGTGGGTCCTATGGAATCGAACCAGGGTCTCTTGGCTTTGCACACAAATGCCTTAACTACAAAGCCATCTCCAGCTCTGTTTAGTTTTTTTAGTATGCACAGCAGATTTGAACTATGGAAGGGATCCAGCATGAATGGGGAAATGAGGAAGGGGAGAGTAAGAGAGTTCGGTCCTGCGGGCTGCCCTGAACAGGGGTTCTGGCTAAGCTCTCAAACGATTCTAGACATTTTCCAGAGAGCAGCCCTGGCCAGAAAGCCCTCAGTCTCCATGAGTGAGTCGGCAATCCCCACACAGTCCAGCAGGCAGGGGGAAAGGTGGCCCAGAGGGAACTGGATTTTGGCACCAATTGTTGGAATTTGGGACTAGAGTGAAGTGAGAAATACAAGAGAAAGCAAGCTAACTTCAACAGCAGACTTACTCCTTTTTTCTCCCGGGAGTGAGAGGGGGATTGGAGATTTAAAGAGCCGACCTTGGAACAGACTGAGAAGATGGTAAAATTAAAGAAACTTTTGCTTGTTTCAGTCTGCTGTTTACTTTTCCTTGGGAGTGAATAATGGGAAGATAAGATCTTCTCCTTTGTTTACTAATCACATGCTCAGAGGGAATTAGGACAGTTTCCCAGGTGGCCTTAATAGTTCCTGAGATCAAATCTAGCTCTCTTTGAGCTTGTAAGTTTTATGGTCCAAAAGAATTTTCCCACTAAAGTCAGTGGCTCTTAAATTTAACCATTGCTATAGACCATGTATCACTGTATTGTTATGTTCCAGAACTGCAATAGCTACCTGACCAAAGCACTTCAAGAAGGCTTCGTGCCCCGAGGGAAAAATGCCACATAACACTCCTTAAGGTGGTTCATGCCTTGCCCAGAGGAAAAAATGCCATAGAACACAAGGGTCTTTCATTTTGTTTTAAGCTTAACTATGAGTTCAACTCTGAGTTAAAATACTATCTGGTCTAATAATGTCTTCACGCAAAAAAACTCCAAGGGACATAGGAAGGCAGAGAGAGCACCGTGTGTGTGTGTGCACACACACACATTATATTAGAATTGGAAAATGTTTTAAGCCAGGCTTTAAATGTGTTTCTTCATAAAGGCTATGATTTCTTCACAAAATGTTCTTTCTGTTGATAGCTGAGTCCCTGAGAGATGAGCTTTTCACAGTTGGATTCCTTGTGAACACCACATTGCTCTTACTGCAGCTTGGATCTTAAATATAAATGTGTCTGCATTGAAGACTTGGTCCCACGACTGTAGAGCTACTGTGGTTGGGGTAGTGGGTTGTCCCTTGAGGAGGGTGTGCCCAGTGGGAGGGAATGCTCTCAAAGGGGTAGTAGAGACCCAGCCTTCTCTTCTTCTTTACTTCTTGGGTACCTTGAAGCAAACAGCTTCCTATTTCATGCACTCCCAGCATGGTGTTCTGCCTCACCAACAGCCCCAAAGCATGGGGCCAACCAGCCATGGACTGAGACTACCAAAACTGTGAGCTAACGTTCTTCATTTTTCTGCCTACGTGGCTTATCTCTGGCACTACTTGGAGTTGTAACAGAAAGCTGGCTAACACTGTTACTTTTTTTTTCTAAATAGGACTGCTTGCCTTTTCCTGGATGGACACAAGGTTCTGTCTCCACAAAGTCTGGAAGCCATTGTTCTCCCTCACCCCTCAGGTAGGAGCTTCTTGGGCATTCGGGTTAATCAGTCTCCATTTCAGGCCTAATATTCTCTCTTTTCATGTTCCCATCAATCTGCAGGGCAGAATGCGTTCCTTCCCCAAAGATTCCCAACCCTCTGTTGCTACTCTTCCATCAGCTGCCAGTGAAAGGTCACTTCAACAGCCCATCATGAAGCTCTTCTGATGAAGACAAATAAAAAATAAACTTGTTTGTTAAGTCGATCAATTCACTTTACTTTCTTTCTTTTAACAATACTTTATTTGCAAGGAGAGAGAGAGGGAGAGAGAAAATGGGTATAGCAGGGCCTCTTGCTACTGCTAACAAATTCCAGATGCAAGAGCCACTTAGTGTATCTGTCTTTATGTGGGTTATGAAGAACTGATCCTGGGCTGGCAGACTTTGCAAGCAGGCACCTTTACCCACTGAGCAATCTCCCCAGCCCCATCTTTTCTTTCCCCTTTTTGGCTTGCATGCTTGCACACACTTGCATGTGTGTTTGTGTGTGTGTGTGTACATGTCTGTGTGTCCTTGTGGCATCTCACAGGTTTGCCTGTGAGGGAGAGGGGCTGCTTGCCTGTGGTGGTCCGCTCTATCATTCTTCCTGGTGATTTCAGAACCCTCAGGCCCTTATCCTGGAGCAAGATATGATGATCATCTCTGAGCCATCTCTCCAGACTTCATTTCTCTTTATTTTCTCTCAGCTCAGACACTGGATTTAGAATGGAGACTGGGTTTCAGTGACAGATGTCAGGGGATGATATTTCATTTTGTCATAAAGTTAACCCTTGAAGGAGGCCTAAAAAAGTCCTTGAATTTGGAAATTCAGTGACTTTATTTCTATGCTTGTAACCAGGTGAAAAGCTTTTTTTTTCTTTCTTTCCTGATTTTGAAGCTAGAAAGCATGTCTTTCCTTTTAGGAAAACCCACTTGTAGGAGCTAAGGCAAGGCTGTCCTCTCCACTCTCTTTTATTTATGATGTTGTGTCTTGTGCATTTTAATTAATGATGATTGCACTATGTTTGGCTCCAGCAATAAATAAAAGAGGCTATTAAAATAACCTAATAAACAAGCTCAAGCAAGGCACACTGTTTCCCACTGCCATTTATTGCTTTATTTAAAGAAGGCAGATACTAAATGAAACACAATAAATTAATTTTTAGGATTCTTAAGTAGAGACCATGAATGTGACTTTAAAATTCCTTTTAAACTGGGCATGGTGGCAGATGCCTTTAATCCCAGCACTCAGGAGGCAGAGGTAGAAGGATCATCATGAGTTCAAGACCACCTTGAAACTACATAATGAATTCCAGGTCAGCCTGGTTAAGAGTGAGACCCTATTTCAAAAAAAACCAAAACCAAAAAAATTCTTTTTAAATCTTTTTTTTTTTTTTTTTTAATGTAGGGTCCCACTCTAGCTCAGGCTGACCGGGAACTCACACTATAGACCTAGACTAGTCTTGAACATTTGGCGATCCTCCTACCTCTGCTTCCTGAGTGCTGGGATTAAAGGTATGTGCCACCATGCCCAGCTAAGATTCCTTTTAAATCCTATACTGACTGAGAAATCACAGGAGTCTATTTAGATGAAGCTTGTGTTTAATTGTTTAAACAAGTTCTGCCAAAAGGGTGATGGTTTAATGAGAGGAGAATTCTTATTCTAGGGATCATGAAAAGTAAAGAGTACACATTGATGAGACCAAATAGCTTTGCATCTTAATGCACAGACAACAAGCCATCATGCAAATTATCCATAGGGCAAATCCTAAGTGTTTTACAATGGCTTAAGAAAAAGGCTGGGTGTAGTGTACATGCCTGTAATCCTAGCACCCAAGAGGCTGAGACAGGAGGATCATGAATTCAAGGCCAGCGTGGACTACATAACATACTTGAGGACAACCTCGACCCAGTTGAGGGGGGGGAGAGAAAGAGAGAGAGAGTTGGCATGGGCCCGATGTCTGTGCCGTTATAAGTCTACAACACAGAGTAAGGGAAGACATGATTTACATGGCTTTGAATAGTAGTCGTGTTTGTTCGTCATTCTCCTTTCTGTGACTTTGTATAATAGTAACGATGTGGGGAGACCTGGACTTGACTGGAATTCTAACAGAGACAAGACGTTGCTAGCCATGTGATTGCCTTCCCCCACCTGCTTTCCCGCACTGACAGCCTGATCCAGTAGACACTGAGGAATGAGAATGAGGAATGAAGTAGAGAAGCTGAAAGGAGAATGGCGACCGATGTTGAAGCCTGCTCCTCTGACATCATACACCATTTCTATGACAGAGCAAGTCCATGTTCTGACCCAAGGAACACACATGCATGTCAGGTCTGGGAAGTTTTGGAGTCATTGTCAAAGGGGAATAAACTTGGAGTCACAAAGAATAACAAGCCAGAGTTAAGGAAAATGGAGGGGTTATACAACCTAATGTTATTTTCTCCAAAAGACTCAGCAGCAAATCACCAAAGCCTTGCTCACATGACCTCCTTTTCTGGTAGTGACCCAACCAAGCCTGCCACCTAAGTTGTCATTATTCAGTTCCCCATTAACAAAAATCCTTTTACTTGGTGCAGAAGGTTTTCTTTTTCTTGCAATCTCACTCCGTTAATGGCTGTGCCATCTTCTCAGCCTCTCCCCAGGCTTTCTTTTTCTTTTTGACTCTGGAAAAATAATATTTGAAGAGATATAATGAAAAACCTGCCCATTCTCTCTCTCTCTCACACACACACACACACACACACATACACCTCTCAAACTTTATAAATAAGTTTTTTAGAGAAAACACTCTATGTGATCTATATCATGTCCGTTTTGTTATGGATGAAATGACAATTGATATGCTAAAAAAACTGGCTAGCTTTTCCTACCCCAACCCTAAAGAAAAAATAAAAACTTCCAAACAGGGCTGGAGAGGTGGCTTAGTGGTTAAGGTGCTTGCCTGTGAAGCCTAAAGACCCATGTGCGTTCCAGGTCCATATAAGCCAGAAGCACTAGGTGATGCAAGTGTGCAAGGTTGCACATGCACGCAAGATGGCCCACACATCTGGAGTTTGATTGCAGTTTGCATTTACAAAAAGGCCAGTCTGTTTGGCTTGCCTTAAAAAAAAAATCAAAATAAGGAGGGCAGGCAGAGCGCTCAGCAGCTATAGGTGCTTGCTTGCAAAGCCCGCAACCTTAGAATCAATTCCCCAGTACCCACACAGAGCCAGATGCATATAGCAGCACATAAGTCTGGATTTCATTAACAGCAAGATGCCCAACATATCCCTCTCTCTTTTTCTTCTCTCAAGTAAACACATGAAAACATTTTTAAATACTTATTTATTTATTTGAAAGCAGAGAGAGATAGAGAGGAAAAAGACAGAATTGGCATGCCAGGGCTAGAGAGATAGCTTAGCCATTAAGGCTCTTGCCTGCAAAAGCTAAAGGAACCTCAGTTCGATGCCCAAGGACCCACATAAGCCATATGCACAAGTTGGCACATGCATCTGGAATTTGTTTGCAGTGGCTGGAAGCCTTGGTATGCTTTCTCTCTCTCCCTCCCTCTCTCTCTCTCTCAAATAAATAAATAAAAATAAACTATTTTAAAAGAAGAAAAAATAATTGGCATGCCAGGGCCTCTAATAAATACAAATGAACTCCAGATGCATCTGGCTTTACATGGTTACTGGGGAATTGAACCCATGTTGTTAGACTTTGCAGGCAAGCACCTTAACCACTCAGCAATATTTCTGGCCCCTGAAAATATTTTTTTTTTAAAGAGGGCATCATGGGGGCATGAAGTATGTATTTAAAATAAAAATTGTTTTGGTTTTAGAACAAGGGCCAAAAACGATTACCTGCCTAGTCCATCTGCTTTTATGTTACTTCAAACTAAGAATAGTGTATATGTATTTTTTTTTTTTACTTGAGATTGTGAGAGAAGGAGAAGAGAAAGAGGCAGACAGAAAGAGAGTATGGGAACAGTGAAGCCTCCTGCCCCTGCAAATGACCTCTTCATGCATGAACCATTTTGTGCATCTGGCATCCCATGGGTACTGGGGAACTGAACCCTCATCATCAGGCTTTCCAAGCAAGCACCTTTAACCACTAAGCCATCTCTCCAGCACTGTATTTGGTATTTAAAGGCAGAATTTTCTTTAACCCAGGCTGACCTGGAACTTTCTCTGTAGTCCAGACTGGCCTTGACCTCACCTCCTACTTCAGACTACCAAGTGCTGGGACTAAATCACCATGCTTTGCAGTTTAAATATTTTTTAATGATTGGGGTATGAGGCAGGGAAAAAATTGAAAGAAAAATTTTGACTCATACAATCATATATGATTTGAACTGGTAATATAGTTCAGTTGATAGAGTGTGTGCCTACCATGCCCAAAACCATGAACTGAATCCCCAGCACCACATAAGCCAAAGTGAAACTGAAGTATCTGTAGAAAAAAAAAAAATGCTGGTTCCTGATTTAGAAGTCTACAGACTTGAAGGAACAGAGTGGCAGATGATGAGTGATCCAGTATTGCCAGTTCTGCCTAACTCTGCTGAGAGTCCTTTTATACATAAATGGAATGGGTCTAAGAATTCTTTAAAGTACCCCAGGAGATCAAAGAGTGAAGAGAGATTTATGCCTTGCACAAATAAGAGAGGCTGGGGTTCATTCCAAAAGCAGTATATCCCAAGCACACAATACAAGGGGTTTCACCTGGAGGAACTCATACATACTCTTGAATGACAGACTGTCGTGCGGGCAGGCAGCCATACTCCTCAGCATGCTTACCTTGACGTCATGTCACTTCAAACATCATATGTTTTAAAAAGTGGCCGTTTGGAATGCCCCTGCATGGAAATTTTAGTACTGTAGCAAGCAAAGTTCTAGGGTGCCTAAAGGGTGCCCGATGATTCCGAGTTCAGCAGATGCAGAGTGAAATTCTGGTTCTCCTTGTCCATTTCTATGGTGGCCCCTATCTAAAGCAGAAAGCAACTTTAGAGTGAGGCTTATAGTCACTTGAAGAAGGTTTTCCTTGTAAGGATCGGTGTGCTTGTTTGAATGTAAACTGGTCCCCATAGGCTAATGTGTTTGAACACTTGGTTGGCAGCTGTTTGGAAAGGTTGTGGAACCTTTATGAGGTACAGCCTTGCTGGAGGAAGTGTGTGACTAGGCGGTGGGCTTTGACGTGTTACAGCCCGGCCCCACACACTGTTCTGCCTCTCTCTACTTCTTCCCTGCTGATGAACCCATGCGACTGCAGTTTCCTGCTCTTACCAGGCCCTCCATCGTAGCCACTACCCTCTGTCTTGTCGGGTATTTTGCCCCAGCAATGAGAAAGTGACTTGAACTATCTCTGAAAGTAGCGGCCTGGTGGCTAGGCTAACATTTTCTCTAGTCTCACATAGTGCCCAGGATGTAGTTAATAGCCTTACACAACTAGTTAAGGGTTAGGGCATCAGAGTCAAGCTGGTAACACTTGGCCAGCAGCGGCCATTTGCTGTGTGCAGATAGAAACTGTGGTTAACAAGGAGACGCTTTTCACGGGCTGGTCTCCTGCGGCTGTGTGTTTGACTGCAGCAAGCTATGGCATCAGGAAGGCAGGAGGAGCAGCCAGTGGCACCCGCTGGTGTTGCATCATGTACAGGCATCAAGTGAGTGCTGGGATCTTTGGTTCTACAAGGGTTATAGCTCTTGTGTAGACCTATGTAGTTAGGACATGACAGCAGTTTGCACTGCAACTTCTGGGTGGACCCACACCCCTGGCCTCCTTAACTCTTGACAGAAGCTGGTGTTAGAATGCTGTGGTCTGAGGTATCCGAGACCCTTGCCACTACAGGCTGGACAGCTCTCTGACACTCTTCCAGCCATCAGGGCCTACATTCTCTTCTCTGTCTCCTTACAGACTTCTATCCCCCAATGTCAACTCTGTCTTCTCTCCTTTCCCTGACTCCCCTTTCTGTCTTGAGCACTCTTGAACTGGTCAGCTGCTGCTGTTTATCTGTCAACCAGCAGCCAGCTGATTGTCCCTTCTCAGCTCATCCTGCCAAGTGTTCTGTTATTGCGGCCGCGGCCACCCACTTTCCCTGCCATGTCTACCACTCTGCTGTTTCTTTCTTCATATTACCAGCTCAACACGCACCACTAAAAGTAGGCAAAAAAGACCACCTTAGCAAGGCCCTTTATGGGGCCTAATGATGCAACACCAAGGGAAGGCATCACAGAGAGTGTCTCTCAGATGACTGAGTCTCAACTGCTTGCTTGTATAGCCAGAGAATGGGGTATTTGAACCAATCACAGCACACCTTGCATACAAATGGAGGCTTATGTTTGCGCCTATCCCAGTCTGGCCAGAATTCACCAAGGCTGTGGTACCGGAAGGTCTGGTAGGAATTGGAAGGGCTCTGGCTGCCCTCAGGAGCTGCCCCCATGTATGGCAATCGCTGGGCAGGTTTTCAAGGCTTGTGTGAAGGGTCCAAAACCATCGGTCCTGGCATAAAGGTAGCTGTTTGCCAATCCTTTTGCTCAAGGCTTTCATGCAGCCAAACTGCTAGTTATTAGATTAAATTGCCAAATCTTCCAACATCTTTGCTTATTTACAGGAAAATATACCTAAGAAG
Source organism: Orientallactaga sibirica (assembly GCA_036365145.1). Classification (NCBI taxonomy): domain Eukaryota; kingdom Metazoa; phylum Chordata; class Mammalia; order Rodentia; family Dipodidae; genus Orientallactaga; species Orientallactaga sibirica. Next base: position 63,024,249 of record JAEOAD010000001.1, read on the forward strand.
GAGGAATACTTACAGTAAGAATTTAAAGATCTCGGTTAACACTGATATGATTTAAACAGACCCAAACAGTGAGTGCTCCAGGGGAAGGTGGGTCCCTGTTCTCTGTCTCAAACCTGGGTTTGAATCCTTGTGTGTTTCCTTATTACAGCAAATGACCATGAACACACACAGGAGCTTAAAACAGCACAATTTCCTTTTTAACAGTTGGCCTCTGGGGGTCAAGAGTCCGTGTCTAATATTTGGAAAAACCCTGTGTTGTATCCCCATTACCAAGACAGAGAAGAATCTTAAAATCAAGGTGTATTCCTTCTGGAAGGTTCAGGAATACTCTGTTTCCTTAACTTCTCTTGCTTTTCACAGTTTCTTGCATTCCTTAGCCCACAGCCCCTTCCTCAGGCGCCAGTCTTCCTCATCATCATCTCATCTCCACCTCTGACCTTCACACTGCTGTCTGCCTCTCACAGGGACCCCCATGATAACTTTGGGCCTGCTCTCTTCAGCTTGGAAAATCTTTTTTATTCCAAGATCCTTAACTTAATCTACAATTCCATTTTCCCACCTGAGATAAAATTCCATTTTACCATTTTTATTTTACAAGTAATTTTCAAGTAAGGTAATAAGTGTCATGGGTTTGGGGATTGTAGCAGACAGCTTCAGGTTGGCTGAGATGAACTTCTAGACCAGGCACAGTTATGGAGGAAAAGATTTATTGAAGCTTACAGATCCAGGGAAAGTTAAGAAGTTGGCTGCCTTCACAGGACCAAACACAGAGAGCAAAAGCCACAAGCCAAAAGTCACACAGCACAGCACACTTCAGGAACTCCAGCTAGAAACACTTTCCATATCTTTAGATTGCAATCTCAAACCCACCACCACACTTTAAGATCCACCCAGTGACGCTCCCTCCAGCCAGGTGGCTGCAGATGCAAACTATAAACTAATAAAACACTGAATATATTGGGGGCCATCTATTCAAACTACCACAGGGATTAAGCAAGTGATGTTTTGAGGAGCCCATTATTCTATATACTGTATCTGACAGTGTCACTGTTAGTGACACTGACAGAGTGATGGGCCTCAAAGACATTTGGTAAGTCCATACATGTAAGTGGTGCTGTAAACACAGCATGGTTAGTAGCAGCAGTAGGTGTTGAAACTCCATAGTTTCCTGTGACTTTCTTTGTTCCACACCAGATTGCTAGTTCCTTGTAGAAACTAGAAATTTTTTTTACACATCTATGTAAACCAGAGGTGGGCACAAGATCAGGCAAATGTTAGGTGCTCAGTAAACATTTGTCAAACTGAATGGCTCCGCTTAGGGACTATTATTTTTCCTATTAAGAAATGAGAAAGAACTTAGAATATTATGAAAAATGTCATTATTATGTTGGCAAACGAAGTGACAAAGGCAAAATAAAATAGGCCTAGACAGTCACAACATTTTAAAAAATATTTTTTATTTTGTTTATTTATTTGCAAGGAGAGAGGAAGATAGTAAGAGAGGGAGAGAGAGAGAGAGAGAATGAGCATGCCAGGACCTCTAACCACTGCAAATGAACTCCAGATACATGCATCCCTTTGTGGCCTTACATGGGTACTGGGGAACCAAACCCAGGTTGTTAGGCTTTGCAGGCAAAGGCCTTAAACACTAAACCATCTCTCCATCTGCATGTTTCAGATATTCTATTTTTAGCAATGGATTTCACTCCATCCCACTTCCCCATAGTGAAAAACCTCTCTGTAAATCCCCCAGATAAAACAGATCAAAACAACTACTCTGGTATAAATAGGAGTCAGGTCATGTGTTCTGAGCATCATCCTCATAAATCCTGGGCTTCTGGAAAATACTGTTCAAACATGAACCTAACCAGAGCTGTACTATTCCCAGATTCTGCAAATGGGGCACAGTCATCAGCACCCTACTGTAGTTGTTAGGGATCAGAGCAAAGGGCACATTTTGAGTATCTGTATCCACATCCCTAAGCTTTTTGGGGACAGCATCTGTTCCTGTCTCCAGTCTGCTTCTGAGGAGCTGTGACCTTATTTGAGCTAGAATGGTACAAAGGGTTGGTTGCCCAGCCTGGGCCTCCTTCTTGACTATCCCTTTGTTTATCATTCCTCAGCAGAGAGCCACTATCTTCTCCCCTTTGCTATCTGTGGCTCTGGAGCAGTGGCCTGACCTGAGCTGAAGAAACATTGTTTGTCCCTGGCAGAACTCCTGGGTAGTAGTTTGGGCCAGGTAATATTTAAGGAGGATTAGGCTTAGGGTTGGAGCTGGGCATGGTGGCACACACCTTTAATTCCAGAACTCGGGAGGCAGAGGTAGGAGGATCTCTGTGAGTTTGAGGCCACCCTGAGACTACATAGTGAATTTCAGATTGGCCTGAGCTAGAGTGAGACCCTACCTCGAGAAATAAAATAAATAAATAAAAAAGGGGGGTTGCCTATTGCTCAACTTCCCACTACCTCCCCACCATCTCATACTATGGTCTTTGAAGTACCTCAAAGTTTTGTGAGAGGAGAGTGGCCTAACAGCTCCAGCTTAGCTGCACCCAGCAATGGAAGTAGTGACCCTGCTGTTCATGTCTAGATCCTGTGTGATGCTTCTGTGTGTGGTTTCTCCTGGGAGGATCGAGGACTCCAGGCAATTTCTGCGGCTCTAGGTCTCTTTTTCTCAAGACTTAGAAGACACATGTGAAACACACACACACACAACAAATACACAGAGAGAGAGAGAGAGAGAGGGAATTGTTCTTATTTTTGGAAGTTTAAATCCAGTCAGGCTGGGTTAGTTCTAAACACCTGCAGTGGTCACTGTAGCAAGGCTGCCCTCTTCCCTCAGGAGGTTGTCCTACCTGGCCACCCAACAGAGTCCCTTTTCAGTGACCACTGCCATCTGAATGGACCTTGCTGTCATTGTACCAGGTTGCCTTGGTAGTCTGGCCTCTGAGCAGCTCACTGGGAGCTCTGGCACTGGCACTTCTTGGTGACAGCTTGTGAACCAAAACTATCTCATGTCCCAGCAACAAACAGGTGAGAGGAGAGAGGGAACAAAACAAAACAAAAATAAACCAAGACAGACACATTTAAAGCATCACTTTTAGGTTCCCTTGAAAATTGTCCTTTGACCCCAGTGTCCTCCAGCTCTGACTGTTTCTGGGGTGACTGTGTTTCTGCTCTTAAGTGAAACAAATGGCTTCATTTTTCCTCCCTGTTGTCTCTCAGCAGGACTCTTTCTGGCTCTTGCTTTTCTCTCCCAAGTAATTAGATGTTCACATCTTGATTGTCTTGTTCGGGAAATAAAAAACAACTATAGTGTGCATAATGTGGGGGGAGGTACTGGTATTGGGCACAGCTAAGAGAAATATTTTCAATTTCTATAAACATCTGCTTTCCTATCATCTTTAGCACACAAAAAACCCAGCCCAGGACCCTTGCAGTAGAGTGTTGGACCCTGGAGTGTCCAGTCTACCATTCACTTATTGGGTGACAGTATACAAGCTGTAGGACCTGAGTTTCATTTACTCTTAGCCCAGGACTGAGACTGTGGGTCATGGGAGCAGTTCCTTGACTCTAAGTGAAGGGTCAGGAACTGTTCATCACTAACACTAAAGCAATTTCTTGTCCTCCAGTAGAACATGATTTTCCCTCTACAAGCACCACCTGGTGCTGCTATGATCTGAATCTTTATGACCCCCCAAATCTATATGCTGAAACCTATCCATCTTGTGATTGCATTAGTAGGTAGGGCCTTGGGCAATGATGAAGACTGCAGACACGGTGGGCCCCTCATACATGGGAAGAGCGCCCTTATAAAAAAGATCCTCAAAAAATTGCTGTTACATTTCTACCATGTGATGACATGTCAAGAAGGGTCCATCTATGAATCCAAAAACAGGTCCTCACCAGACACTGAATCTGTTAGCACCTGACCTTAGAATTCTCAGCCTCCAGAACTATATTAAATCAACTTCTGGTGTTGATAAGTATATTGGTAGAGCAGCCCAAATGGACTACCATAAATGCCTCTAACAAAAACAGACTCTCTACAGTTTACACAAGGACATCCTACCTTCCACATCCAGGATGAACAACTAAATGTTCACTCCAATTGTAGGACCTGGATGAAGACTCTAATTCTGCCCATATTCTTTGCATGAAAGTTGGGAACATGGAATATACAATCTTGTCTACTATGTCATAAATGTATCTACAACTATCTTGACTCTACACTTCATTTTTAACACCATGATCTTGTCTGTAGAGAAGACAGTAGAGGTTTCTACAAAAGTTAACATTTATCAGAGCACATTTCTTGTGCTAGATGTCCTAAGAAATTTGCCCAGTGTAACTTTTCAAGAACCTTTCCAATAGATATTGTGCTTATCATAGACATTCTGTCAATATTAGCAGATGTTTGCACTGGCTAAGAACATGGCCCAGGGTCCTAGGGCTCATAACTATGAGAGTTGCTCATAAATCCAGAGCCTCTTTTTTTTTTTTTTTTTTTTGGTTTTTCGAGGTAGGGTCTCACTCTGGTCCAGGCTGACCTGGAATTCACTATGTAGTCTCAGGGTGGCCTTGAACTCTCGGCGATCCTCCTACCTCTGCCTCCCGAGTGCTGGGATTACAGGCGTGCGCCACCATGCCCGGCTAATCCAGAGCCTCTTGCTTTAAACCATATCGGTTTTTCCAAGCTTCACTTTCTACTCCCTGAGATAATTTTCATCTCAGAGTTCGTCTTTGCTACTTTGATAGGCTTGACAGTCCCTCCTGGCAAAGTCTTGGATGGCTTAACACTGTTCAGAGCAAACTCAGCTTTGAATTTATTTAAAACCGACTTCACATGGTTCATGAAGCTGCTAATTTATATTTAACTTCCATGCCAAAGAACACGATGTAGGTACACATACCCTTCAGCACTCATCAGTAAGTGGGAGAAAGAATAGTGTTCACTAACATTATCGGCAGAGTGTATTACTAAATATAAAACATAATTCTTAAAACCACACACAGACTCACCCAGTGGTGATTTGTATGCACATATTTCCCTTGGCCCTAAGCAGTTTGGATCTGAACTAAATTCCTGATTTTTAAAAATTGCATGTATGGTGTGTGTATGTGTTTGTGTATGTCATAGCATGTATGCAGAGGTCAGAGGACAACCTCAGGTGTCCAGCCTCACCTTCTACCTTGTTTGAGGCAAGGTCTCTTGTTCGCTGTTGCGTACACCCGGCAAGGTGACCTGTAAGCTTTCAGGAATTCTCCAGTCACTGATGTTTTTATTTTTCCCCTGTTCTAAAAGTAGTACATGTCCATTGTAGGAAGTTGGAAAATGTAAAAGGGTGTAAGAAGCCAATAGAAATGCAGCTAGAGTTCTTAGTGCTTGATCTGGGCCAAAGCTCAAAACCCATTTGTGTTTGAATAATTACTGTACAGTTACAAAGAAAAGTCCTTTGATTATAGGGTAATTTATGATATTTTATCACAGGTCATTTTAAAGCAGTTGAATTCAGGAAAATAAAAAGTTCTGTACTCCTCATTGTTACATGCTCTAGAAAATTGTTGAATGGAATAAAAAGTCAGCCTGTTACTTTCCTAAAGACTCCATATGACAGGGAGAGCTGGTTTCCTCCCTTCATGAGACTTTCAAAATGGTTTAGATTTTTGTGTTAATTTAAAAAATATTTTATTTATTTGTTTGACAGAGAGGGAGGGAGAGAAAGAGATAGAGAGAGAAAATGGGCACACCAGGGCCTCCAGCCATTGCAATTGAACTCCAGACACATGCTCTACTTTGTGCATCTGGCTTTATGTGGGTACTAGAGAACTGAACCTGGGTCCTTTGGCTTTTCAGAAAGCGTCTTAACCATTAAGCCATATCTCCAGCCCATGAGATGGATTTCTAAAAATATTTTTATTTATTTATGAGCGTGAGAAGTGTGTGTGTGTGTGTGTGTGTGTGTATATGGGTGTGTCAGGGACTTGCTGCTGCTAATGAACTCCAAACACAGGCTCAACTTTGTGATTCTAGCTTTGCCTAAGTACTAGGGAATTGAATCTGGGCTTATAAGCTTTGAAAGCAAGCACCTTAACCACTGAGCCATCTCCCAGCCTTGGATTTTATTTTATTATTTTTGGATTGTTTTTTTTTTTTTTTTTTTTTTTTTTTTTAAGAGACAGGGTTTCACCATGTAGACCAGACTAGCTTTGGGCTTGAACTGGCAAGCATCCAGCCAGTTTTAAGCCAGTCTTATATGCTGGGATTACTGATCTAGAATTGAACTTTCAAAATAGTAAAAACAGAACTCATTAACAATATTATTTCCCACTCCCTATTTTCCTACTTATAAAAAATTAATAGGGGCTGGAGAGATTGTTCAATGATTAAAGGCACTTGCTTGGAAAGGCTGCTGGCCTGGGTTTGATTCCCCAGTGCCCAGATAAAGTCACAAGTACAAAGTGGTGAATATGTCTGGAGTTCATTTGCAGTAGTAAGAGGCCCTGGAATGCCGTACTCACTCACTCTCTCTCACACACACACAAATTAATAAATAAAATACACTTGTATATTTGAACATATCTGTATCTTAGCTGAATATGATTTAAAGAATAAGTTACTCCCACATAGGTTTCTTTCTATAGTGGCAATCAAATTTTTTTTTTTTTCTGACTTGGAATTCACTATGTAGTCTCAGGGTGGCCTTAAACTCATAGTGATCATCCTACCTCTGCCTCCCAAGTGCTGGGATTAAAGTCATGTGCAACCACACATGGTATTATTTATTTATTTAAGGAGGGGGCAGATAGAATGAGAGAGAATGAGCATGCCAGGGCCTCTAGCCAATGCAAATGAACTCCAGATGAACACACCACCTTGTATATCTGATGTTTCATGGGAACTGGAGAATTGAACTTGGGGCCTTAGGCTTTACAGACTAGTGCCTTAACCAATGAGCTATCTTTCCAGCCCTATCAAGTATTTTAAATCTGATTCAGAGTCATTTGATAAACTGGTTGTATATAAACACAAAATAGAAAAATCATATTTAATTTTCCATGTCCTTATATCAATAATATTAAATTGATATTGTGCTGATGGTGTTTCTATTGGTATGTAAAAAATAATATTTAGGTAAATTGGAGATTTATTTTCTTCCTTGTTTCACCTGTTTTCAAAGTTAGAACAGAGAGGAGTTGGTTTCATTTAAATAGCATTACTCCCCATGTTATATGTGGCCCTAATTCCTGAAAGCAAATTTACAATCCATTACTTGAGAGGCATTAATTGTTTAGGTAATTACTCATTTATGTAACGTTTATTTACTTGCTTATCACCTCACTTTACCTGAGGATCCCAATGAGAATACTAACTTATTGTAATTCTGTTTCATTCTGTTACATTGTAACTTATAGTTATTAGTAGTTTTGAATCATTATTCTTTGTAGCTGACAAATAAGCTGACATGCTGATTTGTGGGTGTGGCTTATCTCTATCTTGTACTTAAATCATGTCATTTTTAAGAGTTCTGGTTGGATGGATGTAATAGTGGCATGTCTGTCATGGGGGAAACTAACCACTCTCTAATTAGACTTGAGGCTCCCTCAATGGGAGGGAATACATCCCTGATACTGAAAACCTATGACAGGGGTAATCATGAGCCCTAGGGGTGTAACGTCTGCTGGTGTCTGGCTAAATGTATATACTATGCTCAGCAAACTGCCCAGTAAGCACTTCTCTTAATGTCCACACCCATATATTAATGCTACTCTCACTTTTGGTTAGAGAAGCTTCTCTTTTCAGATGGTGTTGCTAAGAAGAAGTGACAGAGTAGTGCTCAGCACTGAAACTTCTCAAACACACCTTCCAAGGCTCAGGGTCCATTGCAGAAGAGGGGGCAGAAAAAAAATGTAAGAGCCAAAGGAAGAGTAGGACTCCTTACAACATGCCCCTCCAGACACAAAATGGCCTGGATATCCATGACCTCACAGTGCCTGACACTACCTACATAAGACCATCATAATAGGAGGAAAAGGTCATGACATCAAAATGAAAAGAGAGACTGATTGAGAGGGGAAGGGGATATGATGGAGATTGGAGTTTCAAAGGGGAAAGTGGGGGGGGAGGAAAGTACCATGGGCTATTATCTACAATTAAGTATGTTGTCAATAAAAAATAAATTAAAAAAATATATATATATATATGAGTTCTGGGTGCTATTTCATCATTGCCAAATTACACCTAAAAACCTGATGTAAGTTTATTCTCACCTTAAACATGTCCAGTATTTTCCCTTGACGATATTAGAGTTTATTTGTTTGTTTTTTTTCCCCCTTGAGACAGTCTTGTTCAGTGAGCACCCCCTCTAGCCTGGAATTGGTGATTTCCCCTTACCTCAGCCTCCCTAGTGCTGGGATTTAGGTGTGTGCTGTCCCTCCAGCTACTGGAGATATCTTAAACAAGACATACAGAGTTTTATTCTTAGAGTCCTCTATATCAGGACTTCTTAAAATTTTCTGCTCAAAACTTGAAAAACTATATACCCTGGGTATATAGGTATATATGATAAGTCTACAAATCTAACATTGACTGATAATAAATCACAAATTTATTTTAGAACAATACTTTGGTATAAGTATTATTTTACCATATACTAAAGATAAAGTCAAATTTTTGTATAAACAAATTTGTGTGCTTGTTTAATTTTACATAAAATGAATCCTGGCTAAAAATTTGCTACTGTAGGATACAGAGCATCCTCAGCATCTCTCAGAGTTGAGTGACATTCCTGATTTTGTAATCATCATTGCTAAGAATGCTGACTTGCATAAATATGTACTACAAAATTGCAAAAGTAGGGCTGGAGAGATGGCTTAGCAGTTAAGCGCTTGCCTGTGAAGCCTTAGGACCCAGGTTTGAGGCTGAATTCACCAGAACCCAAGTAAGCCAGATGCACAAGGTGGCGCATGCATCTGGAGTTCATTTGCAGTGGCTGGAGGCCCTGGCATGCCCATTCTCTCTCTCCCTCTCTGCCTCTTTCTCTCTCTGTCTGTTGCTCACAAATAAATAAATAAAATTTTTTAAAAATTGCAAAAGTATGTGAAATATGTTTAGGGCCATTTCAGAAACTTTTGGAAATTCTATCTTAATCTCAAGCCAAAACTCATTTATTATTTTTTAAATGAAACCCAAGTCAGGAATTCAAAGAAACAATTTTTAAAAATCAAACATTCTAACATAATACAGTCCAAAGCTGTATTATGGCAGTAAAACTCTACAAAGAGTTATCTTTCCATAAGAACAGAAGACTGCATGCACAGGGAAACACTGACACCCGAACCACGTAGCAGTCTCCAGTCTGAGCTGGGGGGTTTCAGGCAGTGTTGGTTGGAGTCTCGTGGCACAATGAGATGTGCAGTGCAAGGTGTGCATGTTGTGTGATTAGAATCAAGGCTGCAGTGAAACCACGTGATACAATGTGGATGCACACTGCCAGAAACAACTGAGATTCATTACACTCTTTCTTTCTTTCTTTCTTTCTTTCTTTCTTTCTTTCTTTCTTTCTTTCTTTCTTTCTTTCTTCCTTCCTTCCTTCCTTCCTTCCTTCCTTCCTTCCTTCCTTCCTTCCTTCCCTTCTTCCTTCCTTCCTTCCTTCCTTCCTTCCTTCCTTCCTTCCTTCCTTCCTTCCTTCTTTCTTTTCTTTTTTTTTTTTTTTTCGAGGTAGGATTTCACTCTGGTCCAGGCTGACCTGGAATTAACTATGTCGTCTGAAGGTGGCCTTGAACTCACAGCAATCTTCCTACTTCTCTGCCTACCAAGTGCTGGGATTAAAGGTGTGTGCCGCCATATCCAGCTTGTTTTTTTCTTTTTTTGAGGCAAGGTCTCACTCTTATCCAGGCTGAACTAAAGCTTACTCTGTAGGCCCAGGCTGGCCTCGAACTTATAGCAATTTTCCTATTTCAGCTTCCAGAGTGCTGGAGTTAACGGCATGTGACACTACACCTGGCCTAATTTCACATTTGATTTTGATTTAATTTTTGGTCCTTGTGCATTCAGAAAACTTTTATAGCTGCCAAAGTCCTCATGACCTCACATTCAGTTATATAACCTCATGTGGGGTCAAAACCCACAGTTGAGACACTGGACTGTAATTGATATCCCACTTCTGAGCCAACCAACCAAGCCACTAAATAAGCAAAAGTCTATTATAAATATAGTGATTTAAGTACAAATTAGTGATTTAAATTAGTAATGCGGTGGTTTATATTTACATAGTTATCATGACAATTTTCCATGAAGCCTTTTTCTGTCTCGTCCTCAGATCTCTGACTATGTTGTCACTGTCATGTCTCCACTTGTGTTATTACTTTTAATTCACCGGAGGCAGGGCATGCCATGCAGTGGATTACAATGGGTAATCTCTTGTGTTGTGTTTGTGACATTAAACTATTTCCCCAACATGATATATTGCTAATGTTATTTTTTTGTGGGGAACAAAAGTGGGTTTATTTTGACTTACAGACTTGGGGGTAAGCTCCATGATGGCAGGGGAAAATGATGGCATGAGCAGAGAGTGGACATCATCTCTTGGCCAACATAAGGTAGACAGCAGCAACAGAAGAGTGTCTAATATTATTTTTAACATTTGGGCATGAAACTCTTAAATTTCGAAATTAACGTTTGATCTTTGTATGTTATATCTGGTTAATCTTGGGTAATAAATGTGGAGAGCCATAGTGGGAGAGGGCCTGGGAATGATCCCAGAAATTCCGTCGTGGCTGCCACAATCACATGTCAGCAGAAAGGATGTGAAAGCAGAGTGCTGTTCAGAACAGAAACTGGTTGAGACCTTAAACCTGCCTGCCTCCCTGAGTAATGCCACAGTGCTTCTGAATCTAAACTATGGTCATCAGGATTGCACAGTGAATAATGGTGTCTGTTTTCCAAAAGAATGAAGCAATATAAAAGGCCTTCTTTTACCTTGTTTTAGTTATGTACTTTTCCTAGCATCATGTTTATTTATACTTATATATGTACATATATATATCATGCCAATATTTCTATTCCTGCAAATGTTGGCATGTTTAAATATTAATAACTGTGCTTTTCCAGCCTCCTGGGATTGCATTTATAAAACAGTTGTGCTGTCATGAGGACATACTTAGATGAGTTTCTGAAAGGTTCTAATTTAAATTAATATTGTGACAAATAATTATATAAACTCATTTTCCCAAAATGCTTTTGAGTCTAGATTTTTATTGTCTTAAAAGGTGGCAGTTATTTCTCTTAGGTAGACTGTGGGCTTTGAATTTCTCATCAGGATTAATTTTACTAATTGCTTGGTGGTTCATCCCACTTTCTGAGATATCTTAAAAACTAATGGAATTTCCTAGTGAAGCAACAATGTAAGACTGATATATATATATATATATATATATATATATATATATATATATATATTTTTTTTTTTTGAATCACAGTATCACTCTTGAGGAATCCCCAGCAGGAACAGACAGGAGAGCATTTTATTTCTGTAGATTCCTCCTTCCTAATTTATACTCGCTAAGGGAAATATATGAATCCTGGACACATGCCATATGGCTGGCAAGTCAGTTTGGTGTTAGCAGCTTTCTACCATTTGTCTTTACCTGGCTGGAGATCCATCCAGCCTCTATAAGATGAGGGCCAAGGGGAGCGTCTGCAGGAAAAGCATGGGATTTTTTTTTTTCAATCTGTTACTCTTGTTACCTGTTGTGACCTTGCACAGACTAACCTCAATTGCAACATGGGGAAAAGGAAGAAAACAATAATGGATGCTAGCTAGTGGAACTGTGATGGGATTCCATTAAATAAGAAATTCAAGTAATGTGCCTTTCATCTGGGAGACTATCTATGGACAGAAGATTATCGGCAAATCTCACAAACAATTCTTATTCAATCTCTCTCATCATCCTCTGTAGATATTTATTAAAATAAGCTTCTCGGGCTGGAGAGATGGCTTAGTGGTTAAGATGCCTGCCTGCGAAGCCTAAGAACACCCGTTCGATTCTTTAGGTCCCACGTGTAGCCAGATGCAAAAGTGATGCAAGCATGCAATGCCACACATGCCCACAAGGGGACGCATGCATCTGGAGTTTGTTTGCAGAGGCTGAGAGGCCCTGGCATGCGCATTCTCTATCTGTATCTTCTCTCTGCCTCTCTCCCTCTCTCCTCTGTCTCTCTCAAATTAAAAAAAAAAAAAAAGCTTCTCTTTGCCTAATCCCACTTTCCACTATAAGAGTGTCATTTCCTCTGTACCATCCTGAATGGATTTTCTTGCTCTATTATTACTTCTCAGGTTAAGTGATATAACCTGAGATGTAATAATAAGAGCGAAAAGATCCATTCAGGAGATTGCCTACAAAGAAAGTTCAAAAGAGGAACTAAAAATATCAATGCTACCACAGACAACAAGCCAGAGACCAGAATAGCAGTGACTTTACCACTCCACAGAGACCCTTCGTGTGGCATTTCTGTTCTCAGAGATGCCCTCAGAGGGATATTATCCTTATTTTATTAATTTGGGACTGTAGCTAAGGCACAGTTAAGTGACTTGCACAAAGTCACACAGTTAGTGAGGGATGGAGCAAGGATCTGAGTGCAGACCTTCCAGTTGTAAGTTTATTGCAACAAACTATTAAAGGATGCCACATGTAGTTGCTTTGTTGAGGAATAATGGCTTTGATTAGTGCCATTTTGTGACAGAGGAAAATTATTGTTTTGCCGTGTATATGATCACCTGACTAATTTAGGAAATGTTTTGAAACCTTAATTACAGATATTCCTTTTCAGGCAGTTCCAGTCCCTAATTGTATTCTGTGTCAACATATCCAGTTTCTGGGCAATATACAATCACATGCACATGAACTACTGATGGAATGCAATCTAAAACATATTGTTTATAGTGTTTAATTACACAAACTAAGATAGCTACAATGTCCTTAGGCAATATACACTATAGGACCACTGTCATAGATCTGACCCACCATCGACAGAAATATTGCTGTGTGATGCATGACTATATATATTCCAGAAGACACTAAAGGCAAATATGTCCATATTAATACCAACTAAGACTTGAACACCAGTCCATATTGGGTTTTCTTACTTTCTGACCTTTCTTTCTTGGCTTTCTTTCTTTCTTTCTTTTTTTCTTTCTTTCTTTTTTTTTTTTAGAGAGAGAGAGAGACCAAGAGAGAGGAAGAAGCAGAGAATGGGTGCACCAGTGGCCTCTCAGCTGCTGTGAACAAATTCCAGATGTGTGTGCCCCCTTGTGGGCAAGCGTGGCATTTCACTCTTGTGTCACTTTCTGTGTCTGGCTAAATGTGGGACCTGGAGGTTTGAACTGGCGTTCTTAGGCTGGCAGGCAGGCGCCTAAACCACTAAGCCATCTCTCAGCCCCACTTGGCTATTTCTTCACTGATGCCTAAATAGGGTTTAGTACAAAGGCAAATCAAAGTGTGCTCGATTACTACATTCATATTCATTCACATATTTGCCAATAATCATACAAGAAATTAAAAGCATCAAAGTAACAGATAAAAACACAAAACTAAAATAAAACAAAAAACTAACATGCATAAAACTATTTACCCAGTAAAATACACTGGTGAGTGCATGCATTAAGTATAGCTTGATGAATTTCTACAGGAATACAAGTGGAACCACCCCATCAAAATAAAGAGTCTTTCTAGCATCTGTGGAATTTTATAGAGTATGTTTAAAAATGAATTGCTTAGTGGTTAAGGCACTTGTTGGCAAAGCAAAAGGATCCAGGTTTGATTCTCTAGTATCTACATAAAACCAGATGCAAAAAATGGCACATGCATCTAGAGTTCATTTGCAGTGGCTGGAGGCCCTGGATGCACATTCTCTCTTTCTCTCTCTCTCTCATTTCATCTCTCTCAAATAAATAAATAAAATAGTTTTTTTAATGAAATTCCATTCCAAGCTGTGTGTGATAGGAGGATGGCCTCTGTCTATAGACTTACTTGGTTAAGCATTATGAATAATGATCTTTATTTAATTTATTTATTTTTGTTTTGTTTTGATTTTGCTTATCCGGGGTAGGGTTTCACTCTAGTCCAGGCTGACCTGAAATTCACTATGTAGTCTCAGGGTGGCCTCGAACTCACAGCGATCCTCCTACCTCTGCCTCCTGAGTTCTGGGATTAAAGGAGTGCTCCACCATGCCTGGCGCATAATGATTTTTAAACGTCAGGGAATTCTGAGTGGGAGACTCACGGCTGCATGCAGTGGTTGGTCATTTCTGCTGTAACATTTCCCTGTCTTGGGAGCTCATGGCTGGTCTCCCCGAGGAGCTGCGGTTTGTGTCAGACTCCTGTCCCTGGAACTCTGTAGTTGAATGAGGGAAACTAGGACTAAGCCAATGAACATGCTATATTCCCCAGGCCTCAATGACAGGCTCGGAGACAGTTTTTTGTGGAAACTTAAAGGACAGACACAGTCCCACCTTTCGACTGGTGATTGCTGTTGAATGCTAGAGGAAGGAAGAGCTAACACAAACATTTTGTAATGATGAGCATAAGTTATTGAGAGGGAGCCAGAATCAGGGAGAAAGATGCCAACAGATCAAGAGAAAGAAAAGTGACCAGCTGATGTGGCGAAGCTCCCATGTCTACCCACACCTGAAACAGGGTCCTTCCCGCAACTTTTACAGTACACTAGTCAATAGAGTCCTTGAGTAAACCGGTTTGAACTGGGGTTTTTGTCACTGGGAGTCCAAATGACTTGGCAGTTAAAGTGTCTGAGAGGACTGACTGAGTCCCAGTGAGAGAATGAGAATCTAATCTTTTCTTAAAGACAGTAGCCAAGTAAGTGAGGGGCAATTGAAGAGGAGGCAGGAGCTATGAATGGTGTAGAACAGGGCTGAAAGTTGTATGAAGGGTGAGGAACATCGTATTCTTGTGTTTTGCATTTAATGCAAAACACCTTTTACCGCCACAAAATTTTGAAGTCAGTAATGTCAGAATGCTTCATAAAAGTGCATGTGTGACAGAAAAAAGAGAAAAAGAGAGGAAAGGAAAGGAAAGGAAAGGAAAGGAAAGGAAAGAAGGAAGGAAGACAAACAGGAAGGAAGACTGCACTGACATGGAACAGAATCAACAGAATACAGACATGAGGCACTTAGGAGACACTCCTTCAGTGCAACACACTCAGGCATGGAGTTTTAGACATTTGCGGCCCCAGTTTTCCTGTGGGGATGCTGGCTGTCCCACGAAGGGGTATGGACTTGGGTGGGACAGCTCTGAGGACCCTCAGCTAATGGCCTTTCCAGAAATGGGTGGAGGAATGTCTTCATTCTGAAAGGAGGCTGAGCACACAGAGCACGACACCCACACCTAGTTAAGGTTTTGGATTCAGTCTAGTGATGTCCTTGGTATATTCATTTCCCATTTTTATTTTATATTTTATTTATTTTTTTGGGAGAGAAAGAGACAGGGCGAGAAAGAGAGAGAATGGGCATGCCAGGGCCTCTAGCCACTGCAAACAAACTCCAGATGCATGCACTACCATGTGTATCTAGCTTATGTGGGTAGGGGGGAATTGAACCTGGGTCCTTGGGCTTCGTAGGCAAGTGTCTTAACTGCTAAGTTCTCTCTCCAGCCTTCATTTCCCATTTCTTTTTGGGGTGAGAGGACAGATGTGACTCCATACTTACTTGCAATGTTAACCCCTGATAAAACTTCCATGAGGGGGAAACATTTCAACCAGGGGATAACTGCTGGGATTAATAATGAGAATCATGACTTTAGGGCCGAGAACTCTGGATTGGTAGTCACACAGAATAAGTCGTCGTCTTTTCACTATAATGGCCGACAGTGCTATGAATACTTCTAAGTCACTGGGTACACAGTACAGCCAGAGCTGAAGATGCCTGGCCTGCTGAGACAGCTGACACACGCCCCACAATTACTGCTGCTCACAATCTGAACATCTCCTGTGATGGAAGAGAGCAAGATAATCAAGCTTGTGAAGGTGCACAAAAGAAATAATAAAAATTGAGGGCTGGAGGGAAGGCTTAGCAGCTGGGGCATTTGCCTGCAAAGCCAAAAGACACAGGACCCCAGGACCCATGTTAGCCAGATGCACAAGGGGACACATGCGTCTGGAGTTCATTTGCAGTGGCTGGAGGCCCTGGTGTGTCCATTCTCTCTCTCTCTCTTCCTCTTTCTCTGTCAAAATTAATTAAATAAAAATAAAATATTTTAAAAAATCGGGGCTGGGGAGATGGCTCAGTGGTTAAAGACACTTACTTGCAGAGGCTGTCAGCTTGGGTTCAATTCCCCAGTAATCAAATCCCCAGTAAACATAAAGCTTAATGCACGAAGCGGTGCATGTGTCTGGAGTTCATTTGCAGTGACAAGAGGCTCTGGCTACCCATACGCCCCCCTTCTCTCTCTCTGTCTCCTCTCAAATAAGTAAATAAATAAAATCTTTAAAAAAAGAAATAATACAAATCATCTTCCAAGACCCTGATGAAGAATGAAAATGCCGAAAGTGAACTTCCTTTGTTGATTTTTTTAAACCCATAACCTAGGCGAAAAAAAAAATCCAATTCTTTCCTCCATTCTTTTTTGTTGTTGTTAATTTTTAGTTTTTAGTTTTCTAAGGTAGGGTTTCACTCTAGCCCACTTTGACCTGGAACTCACTATGTGCTTCCAGAGTGGCCTCTCCTGAGTGCTGGGATTTAAAGACATACGCTACCACACCCGGCTCCTCCATTCTTTTGAAAGCACTTCTTCAGAAACATCAAATACCTGCTGCATCAGATTGCACAGGTATGGCCAGAATGTCCCGCATGTCAGGGTGGCAGGGAAGGGCTCCGTGCATTACGACCAAATGAACTAATTAACTGAATGGTCCCACCACTATAGAAAGCCCAGCCCTTCATAGATATTTGCTTTGTATTATAGAAGCAGGTGGAGATAATTCAGGAGAGACAGGTGTGGTTAGGCACTGTGCAGGTTTGATTCATAACCACCTCAAAACATAAGGAACATCAGATGCTCTTAATTGGAATTATTCTCTTTGTTAGAAAAATATGCTTTGCCATATTTTTTTCCTAAACACCTCTTTGAAGTTAGAAGGGAGTTTGGGGACAGTTCTACACACAGTTAATCATAGCCTGCTTTGTTGATTATAGTATGCACGCGGGTTACTTGTCACGTGAGGAGAGGGAGCTTCAACTTTGTGATTGGAAAGGACTGGATGTGCCAGAGAATTATGTATTGTGTTATTTGCTGAAGTTTACAACTGATTCTAATGCTTAATGCTGAAAACCTCTAATCAGCATGGAATTGTTCTGACTCAAAGCTGTGTTTAGGATAATAGCACAGAGCAGTATGAGAGTACCTTCCATTTGCAAATCAAACAGACACATACACTGCAATTGAAAGCCCTGAAGATTTCCTCAGATGAAGTGAGAAATTAATAACTTGATGAGTTTATTGAAAATGAAATGGAAAACTATTTATTAAAAATATTCAGGCATTCCCAGCCCTGGGGAAAAAAACCAAAACACAACTTTATGTGTCTAACATTGGAGCTCAGTGGTAGAACACTGTAAAGTAAATATTGTAAAATAAAAAAATAACAGAATGAAATTACTCAATCACTCACTTACTAGATCCTTCATGATCCCCAAAGAATGATGTGGATATCAACGCCAAGTATTTCTTCTAAACTTTTCTTCTTTGAACTAATCAGAGAATAACATGCAATGAAAATTAGGTAGTATAGCCCCCAGACTCATGAATAATTATAGTAAGCCACAGTACAGTGGAAGAACGTCCCCTTTGCTGTAGTTAACTTCGTGTTTCTGGGACAAAGCACCCAACCAAGAGCAGCTGATGGAAGGAATGGCTTTGCTTTGGCTTATGGTCTCAAGGGGAAGCTTCATGATGGCAGATAAAGCATGGCATGAGCAGAGGCTGGACATCGCCTTTGCCACAGCAGGTGGATGACAGCAGCAGGAGAGTGAGCTGAACTCTAGCAAGAGGAAGCTGACCGTAACACGCCTAAGCCCACCCCCAACAACACTCCTCCAGCAAGGCTCCACCTCCCAAGTTGCCATCAGCTGGGGACCAAACATTCAAGACACATGAACTTATGGGGGACACCTGACTCAAACCACCACACCCTTCTTCATGTAATATGTAATACTGTACCAACATCTAAAGAGACCACTCAGCAAGTTTTTTAATGAGATTTCTAGTGAAGGGTACTAAACTGGAACCATCCTGGAAAATTTTAAGTACTTTTCACTTTATTTTACTTTGTTCATAATCTTTACTAGTCACTTTTTACATTTTATATATATATATATATTTTTTTTAAATTTATCATTTGAGTATGCGTGTGTGTGTATGTGTGTGTGTGTGTGTGTGTACTCATGTATGTACACAGGTCCTCTTGCTATAGCAAACGAATGCCAGACAGTTGCACCACTTTTTGCATCTGGCTGGGAAATAAATCCTGAAATGGCAGGCTTTGCAGGAAAGCACCTTTAACTATTGAACCATCTCCCCTATGCCCCCACTATATATTTTTCTGTGATTATTTTGAGCATAATTAAAATAATGGGCAATGTCTGAAGAAGGTTGCAAAAGTCATCAGCCTGAAACCATCTGTTTGGCTTACACGCTTTGTGTATCTCCTTGGAATTTTTTAGTGCTGGACAGCTTCAGTGTCTTTGCCGCTCAGCCAGGACAGACCATGCACACTTGCCTGGAACACATGCAACCCAGCCTCCCCTGAGGGGGCAGGGTCATGCTGACCTTCATCATGGCTGTAGGAGCTGATGACAAGTCATATTTTCATTAGTTCTATTTAAATACACAGGTAAGAACACTAGTTTAAATATTTTTATTTATTTATTTCAGAGAGAGAGAGAGAGAGAGAACTTCTTGACACTGCAGACTCCAGATTCATGTGCTTCTTTGTTCATCTGGCTTTATGTGCATACTGGAGAATTGAACCTGGGCTTGCAGACTTTGGAAGTAAGTATCTTTAACTACTGAGCCATCATCTCCCCAGCCCAGGAACACTTTTTTTGGGTACTATATGGGTCTATGGCTTAATTCTTCAGTCACATCTCTGCTTGCCCTGAAGTTCTATCTCACTTGGTTAACTAAAATACAAAGTAAATGAAGAAAACCTCTGACAAATCTAGGCCATTGAAGGCCAAAGAATATTTTCTTCTCATTACAAGATTGAATTCATTTGTGTGTTCATTTAGTCCAAAAAGTGCACATTGAAAGGCCACATGTTCCAACCTCCAGAATCCCCACCCATGGGATGATGCCAGCCACGTTTAGGACAGGTTTTCCTTCCTCAGTTAAACTTGTCTTGAAAGAACCTCATAGACACCCAGAGGTGTGTTTTTAAGGCAATGAATCTACAGTGAAGATTCACCCTTATACCTAATGGTTTCTCAGTCCTGCAGGGGGGCGGTTTACCCTTTCTTTGCCTGACAGTCTCACTGTGCTTGTCTTGTGGCAACCCTCCCTTCAAGGTTGTCTGTCTTCAGCGTTGTTTGCCTTCAAGGTTGCTTGCCTGCTCATACAAATAGCAAACCCAGTTTCACCACTGAGGACTTCTTCTCATACAAACCTCGCACTTTCATGATCTGTCCAGTGGGGATCTTGAGGGGATAGTGCACTGGTTTCTGATACTGCTCTCCTTAGCACTTTGGTGAGCTGTATGGTTATGGTTAAGCAGACAGACAGCCTCTGCAATCAGATTGTCTGAGAGCAAATCCTGTTCTAGGACTGCTGACTAAATCCTTGATTTCCTTAAACCTCAGTTTACCTATATTATAAAATAGGCATGATATGCTAACCTCACTTTCCACTGGAGAATCTGTTTTTCTTTTTTAGAAGGCACCGGGAATCGAGCACAGCCAAAATTTATCAACAAGACAAGAAAAGATAGGTGACTCCCTGGCAGGAGATGATCCACCCCTCGCACAGCAGCCAGGGCCCAGGTGAAACCACAGGGGAATTCATGAGAGGAGCAAGAGAGCTGCTTCAAGGTGAGCCTGACATCCTGAGCCAGGGTGGTGGAGACAGACACTGAGGATGCTCAAAATGCACCAAAGCAGAAATCCAGAAGCTGCTGAGAGCTCAGTACTAAAATAGACTTGAAACACACCCATCATGGCTCAGGGAGGTTTGTGGAAGAGGGAAAGAATGTAAGAGCCACAGGGTGGGAGGGAACATCCAGAGGTGTTGCCCCCTTACCACAATGACTGACGGCCACCTCTCACAACTCACAACCCACAGCTCCATGGTGAATACCAGCCATCCCACTGAGGAGGGCCCTCAGGACAATGGGGAGGGAGGAGGGAAATCATGGTATCAATACATGATGTGTCCATATAAAGTGTCTACTTAATAAAAAAAGGCATAATAATAATAATAAATAATAATAATAATAGCAGTGTAATGAGTTAACAATACATGTAAAGGGTTTATCACTATGCTTATATTATGACTGGTATCATTATTAACATTCTCCTAAGTGAAGGAATTTTTTCAGGTATTGTCTCAATTCTGAAGTAGTTCCATGAAAGAGATCCCATCTCATTTCTTTAGTATGCATAAAAGAACAGTTAAGTCTATAGCCCACGATTGCCCAAATATCAGGCCTCCCTGGAAGGATTATGACCACTCAGTCTGATCCCACACAGTGTGTTCTTACTGTGTTCAGTACATGATATTTATTAGTCATGATCAGTTAGTCAACAGATTTTAAATAGGTGCTAAATGTATTTCAGTAGGTGGAGTGAGAAACACAGAGATATATAAGAAGTAGCATTTTCCCTCCAGGCTATCTGGGATGAGGTCTCAGAGTGTTGGCAAGGCTGACCTCAAGTTCATGGACTTAAGTGGTCTTCGTCTTCAGCCTCCTGAGAAACTGGATGCCACACCTAGCTTCTCAAATGTCTAACTTCATTGGGAAGACTTGGTCTGTATATATGAAAAAAAAAAACAAACCTGAAATAAAAAGTCATTGTGTGCAAATAAATAGTGAGTTCCAAAGAGGGACAGGGAGAGGGAGAGCCCATAGTCATGGAAGGAAAGCTTTTTAGAAATGGGCATAATGCCTGGAATGTAGGAACTGCTTGGTATGAGTAGATCATGCGTTCAAGTGGAGGTCCCTAGTGGGTGGTGCTATTTTGGGAGGTTCTGGAAACTTTAGCAGGTGGGGGTCTAGCTAGAGGAAGCAGATCCCTGGGGGATCTTTTGTGGTATCTTGTCCCTGGCCCCTTCTTGTCTCCCTCTCACTGGTTCCTTTCCACCATGAAGAGAGCAGCCTCCTCCTCCACTTGCTTCTACAACCATGATGGGACCAAGTGACCCCGAGCTGAAATTCTGAAGCCATGAGCCAATATAAATCTCTCATCCTTGAAGGTGTCCTCTCAGATATTTTGGTCACAAAAGTAACTCACAGGAAGCTTTGTAAGTGTTGAATGTTTGAAAAAATTAGGCAGTGCTGAAGGGTAAACAAGATATGGAGATGCTGAAAGAGGAAAGGAAAGACATTTCAAAAAATTGCTGTGAGGCGCAAACCGCGAGATCAGAGGAAACAGCAAGGTAATTCACATTAATAGTTCAGAGTGACTCCCAATCCATGTATCACAGATACTTCCAGAGCCAAACTGCTCTGCCAAGCTCCCTAAGTCTGCAACCTCAGGCATATTTAGAAGCTGTGAGATTTAACCAGCATGGAACCCTGGCCAGCCCAAGCCTCCCCAGCTGCCTGTGGGCCAGAAGGAATGAATATGTTGACGCACAGGCCAAAGCTCTGTTCTAAACAGCTTAAAGAATGAATGCTTGGGGACAATAAAAATGTATTACTGCTTCTCAGTGGCTTTACATAATTCTAACCTGGAAGTGTCTAAAAGTGATAAGCTGAATGCTATCAAAACAAGCCAAACAATGCAATTAATTTTACATGAACCCAGTGACTAAGCAAGACCAAAGGTTTAAAAATGAGACAAGGGAAAGAAAGTCTGACATCATAGTTAAAAATAAATTAAGGCTGAACAGTTCTTGAGCAGAAACACTCTACCAACAAAAGTCAATGACAGTGATCCTGAGAACACAGAAAGCTGGGAATTGGATTTTAGTTAGCATATGTTTTCATTAGCTTAGTCCAACCAAAGCAGTGAGGTAACTAGCACATGCACAGTAGTAAATGCTCGGTAACAGCCTATGGGTTCCTGCTCCAAGGCTTTTTAAAGAGCATTCTATGTGCTTCACGTGAGGAGAGCATTGAGTGGGTACCAGGACTCAGCAGTTTTCAGCTTTAGCCCCCAGGCAAGGAAGAACCCTGTTTTGGGATTCGCAACTCTGCCTTAGGTCTCCCCAAGATACAACCCTCTTACGGAGCTGGGGAGCCATGGCCATCTCCCCTCATCACCCCACCTGGAATCCAGCAAGCTTCTACCCTCTTCACCAAATATTTTGAAGCCAGTTATGGGGTGTCTGCACATCTTATCTCCATATCTGTTCTTTGGGGAGAAGACTGCATTGCTGGCATGGAAACTCTAGCCATAGGACCTGCCATCTTTGTGATATAGACAGTTCAAAAGGGAAGGCCAGGGCATCTAAATCACACACATATGGTTCGTTCAGGACAAAGGGTTCAAGGATGTGGACAGAAGTGACCCTGGGGGACAGAGCCAAGCCACTCTAAGCCATTGTATTCCAACACAGAACTGGGGAATCTGGGAATTCTAAATCAAAGCATGAGGTGGTGGGTCATTAAAAAACAATGGTTGTCAAAGTATGTTGTTTATCAGTTATTTGCTCCACTGGAAATCATAGACACGTAGCTATAAAGGATGTGGATCTTCTTTATATTCTGTCAATGTTTGTGGTGGACTCAGGCTGCAAAAACGAGTCTGAACGAAAGGTAGAAGGGTAAGGAAGTAGAACCTCGGTCCATCCCTTCCTAACCCAGGGCATCGGTAGAATTTACGGTGTTCTGTATAACTCTCCCCATGTCTTCCATTCTCTTTCTTCTTTCTCTTCTGTACTTTCTTCCCTGCAATCCCATTTCTGTCCTGCACAGACTGGAAGACCTTGGGCATTGCCTCAGTGATCATCAGGAAATGCCAGGAGATAAATCACATTTACTCAGAATTACAAAAATGTGAACCTACTTCCCAAAGGCACAGCCCCAACCCTCACTTTGCCCATGATGAGTGCCTGTCCAGCTCTGCCTCACACTGTCAACCAGCCAGCCAGCGTTTCCCTTGTCTTCTTAAAGTCTGCCATTAGACGATCATTTGGCGTAGTTTGATCTGTATGGGTTGCTAACAGGTGATCAGTGGTCTTTGCTGTCAAATCTCTATCTGCTCTCTTATACTATCTCTTACTTTATTTACATAGAGGTGAAGCTAGATCCCACGTTAAAAGCTCTTACATCTAAGCATGGCTTCATTTAGAATTATCTGCAAGAGACTTCCATTCCTCTGCCTCTTACATTGTTTTGTTACTAGTTTCTTTGCTTTTCTTACATTTTAGAAAGATGTTTGTATTAGCTGCTTTGCTCATTGCTGTAACCAAATATATGAGAAAAAAACAGTTTAAGAAAGGAAGGGTGGGCTGGGGAAATGGCTTAGCAGTTAAGGCATTTGCCTGCAAAGCCTAAGGACCCCAGTTCAATTCCCCAGGACCCACATAAGCCAGATGCACAAGGGGGCACATGCATCTGGAGTTCGTTTGCAGTGACTGGAGGCCCTGGCGAGCCCATTCTCTCTTTCTCACTGCCTTTTCCTCTCTTTCTCGCTGCCTTTTCCTCTCTTTCTCTCCCTCTCTCAAATAAATAAATAAATAAATAAATAAATAAATAAATAAATAAATAAATTTTTTTTAAAAAAAAAGAAAGAAAGGAAGGGTTGTCCAGGTGTGGGTTTCAGGATATGTCAAGAGAAGTTACATGTGAAATATAACTTGTGAAGTAAAAGACTGAGCAAACATACTAGTAAATGATTCTTATAAAGCCACTTGTTTCCATGTCATAGTAAGAAGAAGACAGACAAATTTTCTTGGGGGTGGAGAAAGAAAAGGGTTTGTGAAATTGGTGAAGAAACAGTCTAACAAAATTTAAAATATTTTTTATTTATTTGATAATGAGAGAGAGAGAGAGAGAGAGAATATGGAAAAAACTCCAGCCACAACCACCACATTGTGTGTCTGGCTATATGTGGGCACTGGGGAATCTAACCTGGACTGAGACGCTTTGCAAGAAAGTGCCTTTAACCACTGAGCCATCTCACCAGTCCTGCAACTCCATTTTGGGCTTTATTTTATTTTTTGGTTTTTCAAGGTGGGGATCTTCACTCTAGCTCAGGCTGATCTGGAATTCACTATGTAGTCTCAGGGTGGCCTCAAACTCAAGGCAATCCTCCTACCACTGCCTCCTGAGTGCTGGGATTAAAGGCATGCACCACCACGGAGGCGTGTAACTCCATTTTGAAAGGAGAAAATACTCCTAAAATATTCCTATGTCCTATTAAAATGAACAAACAAAATTCCCAGTAACCATTGCCCCACTCATAAACAGAGGTTCCAGCAAAGAGAATTTTGCCTTCTTTGTTTCCTGAAGTATCCCCTGTGCCTACACTCAAAGCCTGCGTAGAGCAAGTACTATGTTTGTTGAATCAAGTGATTTCATATGTATATAGAGACTACTGCTGGAATTCAGTAGTTTCCACTGAAAATTTACTCATAAGATTCATTAACACATTTCCAATGAGAAAAGTTTTGCTAACTTAGGATCTGTGCCTCTATGATAAATGGTATTTATTTATTATTTATTAACTTAATTGGTTTGTTTTGTTATTAAAACAGGGCCTCACTATGTAACCTATGCTCAGGCTATGCCCAGTGGATAAATGCTTTTATTTATTTATTTTGTTTGAGAGAGAGAGGGAGAATGGGAAAGCCAGGGCCTCCTACCACTGAAACAAACTCTAGACACGTTTACTGCCTTGTGCATCTGGCTTAATGTGAGTCCTAGAAAATTGAACCTGGGTCCTTTGGCTTTGCAGGTAAGTGCCTTAACCACTAAGCCATCTCTCCAGCTTGGATAAGTGGTTTTAAAATGTAATTTTGAATGAAACTGGCCTGCATCCAGGAAATGTGAGTCTGTGCAAATCACACTGTGTGTGGCCTCTGAGTATTTGGTCTTTATGATAGCTAATTTTCTTTTTGTTGTGACCGAGTTGCTGACAGAAGCAACTTAAGGGAAGAAAGATTTATTTTAGCTCACAGTTTCAAAGTGGCATTCCAGTATGATGGACAGGACAGTACGGGACAGGACAGGACAAGACAGAGCAGTTCATATCATGGCAGCCAGGAATTAGAGGTAAAAGAACACAGGAAGAGGCCAGGGTAAAAATAACCTTCATGGACACCCCTCTACATGGTCTACTTCCTTCCATTAGGCCCATCTCCTGGCTTTCACCGCCTCCCAATAATGCCATCATATTCTAGATTGGGAAGGATCCATCATTGCTTAGGTCACAGCACTTCTGATCTCATTGTCGCTGGAAACATGGCAGACACCCAGAGGTGTACTTTATAGATCCAGTAGATCTTTCCTTTCCCTTCCTTTCCTTTCCTTTCCTTTCCTTTCCTTTCCTTTCCTTTCCTTTCCTTTCCTTTCCTTTCCTTTCCTTTTCTTCTTTCCTCTTTTCTTTCTTTTCTTTTCTTCTTCTTTTTTAAAATTTTTCCAGGTAGGGTCTTGCTCTAGCCCAGGGTAACCTGGAACTCACTATGTAGTCCCAGCCTGGCCTCCTACCTCAGCCTCCCAAGTGCTAGGATTAAAGGAGTGCACCACCACACCTGGCTTGTCCTTTAGGTGTTTCTTGACAATCAAAATTAACCCATACAGTCTCCTACCAGCAGAGGGAGAGTTGTAAGACCAAGTGTTTCTTGTGTTAAAGTAACATACATGCATACAGCTTATTCAATTATTAAGTCCCTTTATGTGTGCTATCTCATTAGATTGGCTCAGCAGCCCTGGGAAATAGGTAAGTGCTTGAGAAAAATGAGTCTTAGAGAAGGACAGTGATTGAAGACTAGTAATGAGGGTAAAAATAAAAACCAAAGTTGTGACACTGGAGAGATGGCTCAGCAGTTAGAGATGCTTGCTTGCAAACCCTGCCAGCCCAGGGATCAATTCCCCAATAGCCATGTAAAGCCAGATGCACAAAGTGGCATATGTGTCAAATTGGTTTGCAATGGAAAGAGGCCTCAGCGTATCCATACTCTCTCTCTCAAATAAATAAATTAATAATTTTTAAAAATTAAAGTTGGGTGTGGTCTCTTGAATCCTTGTCCAATGATATATTTACCCACCTTAGGAGCTAGGGAGATGGCTCAGTGGTGGAAGTTATTTGCTTGCAAACTTTCCCACCTGAGTTCATTCCCCAGTACCCACATAAAGCCAGCCACACAAAGTGGTTCATGAGTCTGTAGTATGTTTGTAGTGGCAAGAGACCCTAACACATCCATATTCTCTCTCTCTTTTTCTCTCTAATAAGTAAATAAAAATGTAGAAACCTAGGGGTATTTACTCCACCATAATGAATATATATATATTTGAAATCAATGCATTGCTTACCTATGGAAGGATGTTTAAATGCAAACACAAAAGAGTAATCATTTAAATAAAGTCAAGCAATCTTCAGTTGAGCATAAATATTCCAAAATATTCAATGCATTGAAAAGGCATCATTTTTAACTTAGGTTTCCTAAATATTTACCCCAGCTTTATATTATTCTTCATAAACATAAACTTGGTTGATTGTTCTTTATATTTTCTTTTGCTTTTTGGTTTATTGACAATTTTAAAAAATAATTTATTTTTATTTGAAACAAAGAGAGAGGGGGACAAAGAGAGAGAGAGTGTGTGTGGGGGAATGGGCATTCCAAGGTGTCTAGCCACTGCAAATGAATGCCAGATGCATGCACCACTTTGTGCATGTGGCTTACGTGGGACCTGGGGAATCTAGCTTGGGTCCTTAGGCTTCACAGGCAAGTGCCTTAACTGCTAAGACACCTCTCCAGCCCATTATTGACAACTCTTATGTATGTATAAAATGTATTTTGATCATATGTGGTGGTATGTGTGTGTGTGTGTCCCAGTGAGGTTGATCAAGGTTGCTTGTACCAGCGTGGGTGGGGTTCTTTCTGCAGAGCACATGCCTAGGTCACTGAAGAAAATGTCTCCTCCACCCTGTTGGTGGTTCTTAACAGCTCATTCTCATTATGTTGAGACTTTTCCCTTGAGTTCTTCTTATGTATGACTTAGGGATTAACCGTATTTTACAGGCCTCCTATTTCCTGCCCCATAAACACATTATAGAGGTCGTAAACACACAAAACCAAGTCTAAACGAATGAAAGAAATTAATTTAAAAATGTGCCCTCTGCTGGAATAGTGGTGTCATGAAAACAGCAGTGAAGACAAAACTTGTACTTCTACTTAAGACCCACCAAACACTCACAAGGGTTTATTATTTTAAGATGCCTATAGTTACGAATTTTACTACTTATTCAAATTTACCTCAGTCAAATGATTTAATAATCACAGATAATTTAAGGGAACACTTTAAAAGCATTTGAAATACAAACTTATGGACAGGGTTGAGGAGATGGTTAAGTGGACAAAGCACTTGTGGTAAGTATATATGTGAGTTTGGATCCCCAGAACCTATATTAAAAAGCCAGGCACTGTAGCAGACACCTGCAATCCTAGCATGCCTACAGCAAGAGGATTTCTGGGAAGCTCACATGTCAGCCAGCCTGGCGAACACAGAGGTGAAGGATGAGAGACCCAACCTCAGACGAGGTGGAAGGTGAGGACAGGCACCCAAGGTTGTCTTCTGATCTCCACATACACACCATGGCATGTGCACATGCATATATATGTGCGTGTGCACACACACTAAGCCTACAAACAGGAAACATGATATAAGAAATGCTGAAAAAATTGTCTTCCTACCCTGCCTTTTGTAAGTAGCAAACTCCTATTCATCTCTCAGGACTTGACTCAATGCCATCTTAAGTTTAATAATACTCTCTTAAAGAGGGTTACACACTACGTGCTCCTATAGACTTTGTATTTGCATACTGAAATAATCTATGCATCTCAGAGACATATATGAAAAGTACAAAAGCATGTAAATGTTTTTTTAATTTTTAAATTATTTTATTTATTTTTGGAGAGAGAGAGACACACAGAGAGAGACAGAGAGGGAGAGGGAGACAGATAGAGATGGGTGCACCAGCAGTCTCTCAGCTGCTGTGAACGAAATCCAGATGTGTGTGCCCCCTTGTGGTCAAGTGTGGCATTGCGCCCTTGCATCACTTTGCATCTGGCTAAACGTGGGACCTGGCGTTTGGAACGGGGTTCTTAGGCTTAGCAGGCAGGTGCCTTAACTGCTAAGTTCATGTAGTATTTTGGAGACTCATGGTTTACTACAGCTGGAAGATGTCTGTAAGATTTTTGAGTATACCCCTCTGCTAGGCTCCCTCCTCATTCCACTGTATAGGTGAAGTAATGGAGCCTGTCAAAATAAGGTAACCAGGCTGGAGAGATTGCTCAGGGGTTAAGGCGTTTGCTTGCAAAGCCTAATGACCCAGATTCAGTTCCCCAGTAACCACATTAAGCCAGATGCACAAAGTGGTGCATGTTCCTGGAGTTAATTTGCAGCAGTTGTGTCTTCCTCCCTCCCCCCACTCTTTTTTTCCCTCCCTCCCTGGCATGGTAGTGCATGCCTTTAATCCCAGCACTTGGGAGGTAGAGGTAGAAGGATCGTTGTGAGTTTGAGGCCAGCCTGAGACTGCATAGTGAATTTCAGGTCAGCTTGGGTTAGAGTGAGACCCTGCCTCAAATAAAGAAAATAACCACACAAATTCTCTCATATTAGAAAAATAAGCCTTGTCCTTTGATTCCAATTAGTGTCTTTTTCTATCTCAATATAACTAACATAATCAATATTCCACAGGGTGATTCTGCAGTAATACATACTCCAAACTCTTCAGAGCTACTTAACCTGATGTCCTTAAATTTCCTAAAATTATGTGCAAGATATGCCCATGTGTTTTGAGCCTATCTCTATGAGAAAATCCTTTGCTCTTTAAGTCATACACTTATATATGTATGCATTTATTCAATAAATATTTAGCAATGACATATGCACAATTCTCAACAAACACTAGCAACAAAAATTGCCATCTACTATGACTAATGATATATTAGATTCATAGAACAGGTGACAAAAAAACTACATGATCATTTCAGTAGATGCAGTCAAAGTACTGGAGAGCTGGGCATGGTGAACACACAGCTGTAAATAAAGCACTAAAAAAAAGTGGAGGTAGGAGAATCAGGAGTTCAATGCCAGCCTGGACTATGTGAGACCCTTTCTTAAAAAAAAAAAAAAAAAAAAACTCACAAATAAACAAACAAACAAAAAAAACCAACAAAATAAAGAAAGAGCATTTGACAAAAATCACCACCATTTAAAATATTCAGCAACCTAGAACGAGAAGGGAGTTCCTTAAGCCTGATCCAAGATACCAAATAAAAACTTACCAAGAGCTCAATATTGTTTAACAAATATTCAGCAGTGAAAGACTAGATGTTCTTCCTAAGACCATACCTAAGAGAAGAACATCTTTTCTTAGCACTTCTCATTACCAAGGAACTTGAAGTTCTAGTGAGGAAATTATGCAAGTCATAGAAATCAAAAAGCACACAGCCAGGCGTGGTGGCACATGCCTTTAATCCCAGCACTCTGGGAGGCAGAATTATGGAGGATGCCTTCCCTCCCACCCCCCCCCCGCACTGAACTCTTTCTTTTTTTCAAACTAGTCTCTCTTCTATTTCGATGTCCTCATTATCTTTTTTTTTTTTTTTTTGCTTTTTTAAGCAGGTCTTGTGTAGGTAGCATCAGCCACCATGAGGTCATGAATGCAATGGCTACTTTGTCTGGAAGACAGAATTTTAAAGCACTCCATCCCATCTTTTGGCTCTTACATTCCTTCTGCCACCTCCTCCACAATGGTCCCTGAGCCTTGAAGGTGCGATGGAGATGTCCCTCAGTGATCAATACTCCACTGTCACTCTTCTTTGATGAGTTTTGAGTCTCTCCAATAGTCAGTCACCAAGAAGCTGCATTTTAAACAAACCTGTCAAGATGATTCGGATGGTATGAAAATTAAGAACCACTGTTTTAGGCCTAAGGGAGTGAGGGAAAGGGAGAGAAAGAGAATCAAAACAAAAAAAAAGGACAAGAGGAAGAAGTCAAAACTTTTAACTATTCATCCGCTGTTGGCCACCTAGGCTGATTCCATCCATGTGGGAGGTACTGTGAATACTGTTACAATAAACATGGACATGCAGTTTTCTCTGATACTCTGATGTCAATTCCTTTGGTTGTATACGCAGAAATGGGGTATCTGGCAGATCAACTTTTTCCACTATGACTGGACTAACTTACATTCCTGCCAACAACATTAGAATTTCCCTTTTCTCCACATTGTCACCAGAATTTTTTTTTAAGTTTGTGATCATAGCTATTTTAACTGGTATGAGATGATATCCCATTCTTTAAAAAATATATTTATTTATTTGCAAGCTGTGAGGGACAAACACATACAGAGAGCAAATGGGCTCACCAGAGCCTCCAGCTACTGCGAATGAACTCTAGATGCATGAGCTACTTTGTGCATCTGGCTTTACGTGGGTACTTGGGAATTGAACCTGGGTTGTTAGGCTTTGCAGGCAAGCCTCTTAACCATGGAGCCATCTCTGCAGTCCCTAATATCCCATTTAATGTTGACTTGCATTTTCATGATAGCCAATGACATGAAGCATTTTCTTTACATTTATAAGTATATTCCTTCTCTTGAGGAGTTTCTGTTCAGACCATTTGCCAATTTTTGTTTAGATTACTTGCTTTTTTGTTGTTAAATTTTTGGGTTCCATATAGTCCTAATATTAGTTTCTTGTTAGATTTGATCCATGCATGCTATATGCATGTATTAAAATGTCACACTGTGATCCATTGATATGTAATTGTTAGTTTAAAAACTTAGAAACGTGCCAGGTGTGGTGATGCATTCCTTTAAATTCAGCACTTCGGAAGCAGAGGTATGAGGATCGCCATGAGCTTGAGGCCACCCAAGACTACATAATGAATTCCAGGTGAGCCTGGGCTAGGGTGAGACCTGGCCTCAAAAAACAACAACAAAAAAATTAGAAACTTTAAACTCACTTTCTCCTAAGGACTCAGTCTCCCTGCCTTAATGATACAACTCCATACAGATACTTGAACTTGACTACAGTGCCAGAATACCTGTTGGAGTAAAGGGCCTTGGGCTCCCTGGAGAGGCCAGTAGTAATAAGGGCAACGAGTAGAGAATAGTTGAAAGTGGGGAGAAACTGGAGTGAAATGGTACTGGGAAAGCAAAAGGATAGCAGGCTTATGAACTAACAGATCCAATAGTCAACTACTCTATAGACTTCCTCAGCAGCAATTCTCAAAGCATGATGCAAAGTGCCAAGGGTAGATGGGGTGGGCAGACTCTACAAGGTCAGCACTGTTTTCATCAGAAAAAAAATTGCATTTTCTCATCATGGGTATGCGGATTTCCAGAGTCATGTGACTTTTTTTTTTTTTTTTTTTTTTTTTTTTTTTTTTTGAGGCAGGGTTTCACTCTAGCCCAGGCTGACCTGGAATTCACTCTGTAGTCTCAGGGTGGCCTCAAACTTATGGTGATCCTCCTACCTCTGCCTCCTGAGTGCTGGAACTAAAGGCGTGTGTCACCACGCCCGGCTGGTCATGTGACATTTTAAATTCCCAAAGAATGTACAGTCAGAGGTTTATCTAGGCATATCATTCAACTATTTTTAAGCCAAACATAAAAACAATTTAAAGAAATGCCACTATTGTATTTTTTGCTTTTGAAAATATACGTATTGTTTCTTTTAAGATGTTACTTTAACATCTAACTGGCTTATTGTTAGTTTTAAGTGAATTAATAAACAATTAAATAATTTCTATTTCAACTTCTAAAATAGTAAATATCTAGATATAATACACATAAACTAAAACTCTGGAGTCCTCAATATATTTTTAAGAAAGGTAAAGGTTCAAAGTTTTTAAAGAAGTTTGAAAAATTGTTTCATTTCAACTCAGACATACAGTGGAATCAGCCTAGGATGCTTTAAAAACTAACGATGCTGGGATCCCATGTCCAGAGGTCCTCAAGGAATTAGTCCCATGTGCAAAAGGAATGCTGGAAGTTTTTTTTTTTTTTTTTTTTTTTAAGCTCTTGGGTAATTCTATTGAGAAGCCAAGGCCGAGGACTGCTGCTCTAGTCTAAAGGCTTTTTATTAGATGTCTAAGCAAACATGGTCATGGCCAAGAATTGCGCAAACGAATGCAGTGTGCCACAGCAAGTGAGAGGGAAAGTAACACGGGAGCAGACAGCAGAGCCAGTGGGTTTCCCCCTAAAGTACAACTGGAAAAGGGGCGTTGTGCAGCTCTCCTAATCAGACTAAGGACTTGTCTCTTGCCAAGGATGGTAAGTTTATTCAAATGCCACTGCCTACATTAAAATGTCACCGAGATAAGGATTGGAGCAGTTCTGGAGACGTGACGTTATAAAATTCTATCTGTACAGTTGGCCCCAAAGAGTAGGAAAAATCAAAGAAATCGTCGAATGTTATATCATTCAGCTCCAAAAGACCCAGGCAAGGGTCAGAGTAGCCGTCAGCTCCTCAGCTCATCGCTGTGACAAAATACCGGACAGAAACAGCTGACGTGGGAGGAAGTTATTTCACTCAGTGTCCAAGGCCTGTGTCCACCCACCACGGTGGGAAGGCAGAACCACTCACATCGTGGGGAAGAGGACGGGGAACAAGGGGAGCAGCGCCGGCGCTTGGTGGCTGTCTCCTTTTTTCACCCTTTGTTCTCTCCAGGCCCTCCATGGATGGTGCCACCACATTTAGCATGGGTCTCCCTCGGTCCATCCTTCCTGGAAATACCGTGAAGTATATTCATCTCCTGGGTACCTCAGTCTTCTAGGATATTCTAGATCCAATTAAGTTGTCAACGACCATGACTCATCACAGAGGCATAGGAATGGTGGTTCAGGGTCCTAGGAAAACATGTTCCCCAAGCCCCCAATAGGAAGGACACGGGCGAGTTGTCATAATCTCCAGCTGCTTTCGTGTGATCACTTCTTAGCAAGATGGTGCGGAGACAGAAAGATCTAACTCAGCCCTTCCAGGCAGAAATTGTTTAAATTAGGTACAGAGCCATTAATGCAGAAACAGTCACACCGTAGGTGGTAAGCTGAGAAACACTTTCTGGCTCAGGTATCCTGCTGCACTTCAAGATCTTAAATTTTTAAAATATTTTACATATGTCTGTATGTATGTGAATGTGCGTGCACATGCACACAGCATGCCAGAGCCTCTTGCCCCTGCAAAGGAACTCTAGATATATATGTCACTTTTTGCATCTGGCTTTATGTGGGTACTGGTGAATTGAACTTGGACAGGCAGGCTCTGAAAGCATTCACCTCTATCCACTGACCAAGCTCCCCAGCCCCCAAACTTATATTTTTTTTAAATTTTTTTATTGACAACAAAATATACTTACATACAAAAAGTGCATAGTATTTCCCTCCCCTCCCCCCATTCCCCTTTAGAACTCCACTCTCTATCATATCCCCTCCCTCTCTCCATTAGTCTCTTTTTTAATTTGATGTCATCATCTTTTACTTCTATTGTGAGGGTCTTGCTAGGCACAGCAAGGTCATGGATATCAAGGCCAATTTCTGTCTGGGCAGTTGCATTGTAAGGAGTCGTACCCTTCCTTTGGCTCTTCCATTCTATCCGCCCCCCCTTCTGCAATGGTCCCTGAGCCTTGGAGGGTGCATGCAGAGTATGGGAGACAGAAGTCATCAGCAGTGAAAACAGTGGATGCTGAATATTCAAATTTTGCCAGACAGGCCCAAAGACTGAACAGGTGCAATAGTGGCATGTCTACTCGTGGGGTAACCAACTGCTCCATAATTGGACTGAAGGCCCTCTCTACGGGAGGGAATACATACCTGGTACTGAAAAAAAACCAAAGTCAAAGTCTATGGTAGGTATAAAGGTCTCTTTATAATGTATAGCCTTAGGGGTATAAAGCATGCTCTTGTCTAAATGTATATACTATTCCCACCAAGCTGCCCAGAAAATAGTACACTTAATGCTCATATTCACATATTAATGCTACTCTCACTTCTGGTTAGAGAAGCTTCTCTTTTCAGATGGCAATGACCACTGGGATGATCCAAAAGGCAACATAGTGCTGAGAAGAAGGGGTGGAGGAGTGCCCAAACTTATATTTTGTGTGTGGATTTTCTTCTCAGACACAGCTCTCCTGGTGATGTGTCTCCAGAAATGACTGTAGATGGGTGTTCAGACGCCATGAAGATGGTTTGCCAACAGGTAGAAGAAAGACGCTCATAACTAGTGACAATATTATGTATTGAGCATTTCCTATATTGGATTATATATTAAGAACTTCAGATGCACCATCTCATTAATTTTCGAGACAGTATTGATAAGGAACAACAGATCAATGGAAGCCAGCTCCCAAGAGGACCACGAATATTCCTCTCTCCCTGAATTCTTACCTTCACATACTCTCTTCCACATAGAATCAGAGCTGGTCTATAGGATCAAGAGCATATGGTACAAGTGACTATGTGTGATCTCCAAGGCTACATTTTCAAATTCAGCGCAGGGCTGGAGAGAGGGCTTAGTGGTTAAGGAGCTTGCCTGTGAAGCTGAAGGACCCAGGTTGGATTCCCAAGTAAGCCAGATGCACAAGGTGGCACATACATCTGGAGTTTGTTTGCATTGGCTGGAGGCCCTGGCACACCCATTCTCTCTCTCTCTCTCTCTCTCTCTCTCTCTCTCTCATAAATAAATAAAGAAGTAAGTAAGTAAATAAATAAATAAAATGCATTGCATAGTCCATTTTTGGTCTCCTGACTTGCTTGCTTTGGGGGAAACCAGGTGCCATGCTGTGACGATGTTCAAGCCGCCCAGAGGTGCTCAAAGGGAGAGCTGCTGAGGACCAGTGCCAAGAACCAGTACTAACCTGCCAGTCACATGACTGAGTACCTTGAGGAAGGATGCTCCTACCCCAGCCAAACCTTATGACTACAGCTGCAGCCCATAAAATAACAGAAGCATTTTGAAAGACCATAAGCCAAAACAGTCCAGCCAACCTGCTCCCAAGTTCTTAGCCCACAGTAACTTTTTGCTTTCTCTTAATCCTAACAGACCTGAACCCACATTACTCATGATAGCAACCTTGATAATACTCCTTCCAAATAAAAGTCTTCTCTTCTCTGTCTCATTGCTCACTTGATAATACTCCTTCCAAATAAAAGTCTTCTCTGTCTCATTGCTCAATTTCCTCACTAATGTTTCCTGGGAAACATTACTTCTCAACAAAACTACTTACACCCAAGTTCTGTTCTTGGGCTATGTTTAAGAAAAAGTCTAACAAGCACAAGCATCACTTTAGACTTCTTTTCACACACATAGATGATAATATCTTAATTTATTCAAGTCTATTAAGTAGGGTGAATAAATTCAGGCCCTATAAAGCCTTATTACATTGTTGCTATTCCTTTTCCTGTCTGCCAAGAGAATGGATTAAGGAATTCCTCAACGTTTCAAATTGATGGACAGGATTCAAAAGCTTTGCATGTGGTTCCATTGGTGTTCCTTAGCAGTTTTTAGACATGAGCCTTTTCTACCTGCAGAGCTGGCTTTGAAATCTTGTTTGTGATAGTATGCCCGAGACTCAAAGTTTTTTTTTTTAATTTTATTTGTTTCTTTGACAAAGAAAGAGATAGAAATGGGCACACCAAGGCCTCCAGCCACTGCAAACAAACTCCAGATGAATATGCCACCGTGTACATCTGGCTTATGCGGGAACTGGGG
Organism: Orientallactaga sibirica; assembly: GCA_036365145.1. NCBI lineage: Eukaryota > Metazoa > Chordata > Mammalia > Rodentia > Dipodidae > Orientallactaga > Orientallactaga sibirica. The sequence continues at coordinate 63,060,360 of JAEOAD010000001.1, forward strand.
AATCAAACCTGGGTCGTTAGGTTTCACAAACAACTGCTTTAAGAACTAAGTGACCTTTCCATCCCCATCAAAGCTTCCCCCCCCCCAAGGTAGGGTTTTTTTCCTAGCCCAGGCTGACCTGTAACTCACTATGTGGTCTCAGGCCCATCAAAGCTTTCAAAGGAACATATCGTTTATCTATATTTGATTTATCTTGTGAGCAAGACACACAGAGAATGAATGAATGAATGAATGAATGAATGAATGAATGAATATGGGTATGCCAGGGCCTCTTGCCACTAGAGATGAACTCCAGACTCATGAATCACCTTGTGAAGCTGGCTTTATGTGGGTACTGGAAAATCAAACCTGGGCCTGCAGGCTTTGCAAGCAAGTGACTAACTGCTGAGCCATTGCCCGGCCCTGAGGAAACATTTCTGAGGAAATACTGCAGCAGTTTCTTGGGTCTTTGCTGAGGCCACGGTCATATCTTCATTTGACTTTTAGCCAGGTTCTGGATGTTCTCTTGATAGGCTTGGGGTCCTAGGTTTGGTCTCTGTACAACACACAGGACTCGAAGGTTGCAGTCGAAAGCTATCAGCAAAGCATATTAAAATGTACTGTGCAGGCCATGTTGAATGAAACGGGTGTTACATATTTTCCAATATCCTGTCTCCAACGCTGACATGAAATCACTTGTTTGGAGTGAAAAATGTATTTTTCCCCGTAGAGTCATTTCCAGGGTGATTGACTCTACTACTGTCATTCATCCTCAGTTTTGGGAAAAAAGACAGTTTGTCACATTACATATTTATATCTTTACACTAGTTCACAAGACCCTTGATGCCATTGAAATTTTGTCCTGGCCTGGACCTCAGCTAATTTCTAAATCATGGGAAGATCACAGACAGTAGTAAGGTTGAGAATCTTGGAACTGAAGAAGGAAAAGACAAGATGGCAATCTTTCAGAAGTTTGTTGGTAGTGCTCAGACAGGGATACACAAGCAAAGGTCTTTCAGACCAGGGAATCTTCCAAGGCCGGTGGCCAGTGAGCACAGGGCCATCATAAGGAAAGGGAAGAGGGCAAGGGGATGCCAGGGGAGAGGAGACTGGAGAGGCAGATCTCGTGTCTAAGCCATGACATTCAGAAGAGGAGTCTTTGCTGCACAGAGCTCCAAAAGGACAGTGCTCTATTGAACTGTGTGGAGGGGGAGGCTGGGCCTTGCACATTTTAGGCAAGTATCCTATCACTGAACTATATTCCTAGTCCCTCTACTGGGTTTTAAGCATCTTCTGTATGACCAGCAGATGTTGGGTGCAGTTTTGTAGCATTTAGAAGCATGCAGGCTCTAACTGGTCAAAACTGTGTTTCTCATGGGAAATTGTAAAGCCAGGGATATGTAAGCATTTGCATTTGATGCTGACAGGTTTCTAGCTGGCAATCCTAGCCTGCTAAAAGAGGTAAATTACACAAAGGCTGAAATTCACGGCCCAAAGACACATGCATTCAGATCTCTAGCCCTGGGTGCTAGAACTACTATCGATCCTGCTGTCCCCTTGACAATGGGAACAAGGGCTTTCCTCTGTAGTTGGCCCTTTGTCTCACCTCTTCCCATCCTTGACCTTTCTTCTCCAAATGCTAGTGATGACTACTTTACTTGACCTGGTGAGAAAGATTTGATGGGGGGAGGGGGGATGGTAGTTATGGTTGGGGAGGCGGAGTCAGTGATGAATCATGAATACTTAGATGAGACAATGGGCTGGGCGTGGTGGCACATGGCATACACCTTTAATCCCAGCACTCAGGAAGCAGAAGTAGGAGGATCACCATGAGTTTGAGGCCACCCTGAGAATACAGAGTGAATTCCAGGTCAGCCTGGGCTAGAGTGAGCCCTTACCTCAAAAAACCAAAAAAAAAAAAAAAAAAAAAAAAAAAAAAAAAGACAATGGGACAGGTTTGAGCAGGAAGATAAACTAATTCCTAATATCACCTCCCAAATATCACAAACACCACAGGCTGATTAAATTTCCACACTATTCAAATTTAACTATGATGGGGATTCAGTTTCAATCCATACACCATACCCCAATCATTCCAGGGCACATGACCCATCCTGGCCAGTCAGATGGGAGTTAGGACATTGGTGACAGCACTCAGTGGTAGCAGTAGTGGTCAGCACCATTCTTGTCCTCCAGAGGTGGTGTGAGGACAGTTCCTCACTTTGATTGTAGTACTAACCAGTCAAACCAAAGTGGATCATGCCTGCATCTAAGACTGGTTGTCTATTCTGGTCATTTTTAAAAATATGTTTGTTTACTTATGAGGGAGAGAGAGAGAGAGAAAGCAAGTGAGTGCCAGGGTCTCGTGCCACTGCAAATGAATTCTGAATGCATGTGCCATTTTAGGTATTTGGCTTTAAATGGGCACTAGGGAATTAAACACAAACCATTAGGCTTTGCAAGAAACTGCCTTTAACCTCCAAGCCAATTCTGGTGATTTTGTTTTGTTTTTCGAGATAGGGTCTCACTCTAGCTCAGGCTGACCTGGAATTCACTATGTGGTCTCAGGGTGGCCTTGAACTCATGGTGATCCTTCTACCTCTGCTTCCCAAGTGCTGGGATTAAAGGCGTGCACCACCAAGCATGGCCCTTTTGTTGTTGTTGTTGTTGTTTTTGTATTTTTTGAGGTAGGGTGTCGCTCTAGCCCTGGAATTCATTATCTAATCTCAGGGTGACCTTGAACTCCTACTTCTGCCTCCCAAGTGCTGGGATTAAAGGCATGCACCACCATGCCTGGCTCCAATGCTGGTGATTTTTATCCAGCTATCCTTAAACTTGCCTGAGTTGCTTATAACAAAATCTCCTGATGATGCAATGATCTTTTTTTTTTTTTTGTCACCCAAAAGTTGTAAATTTCTACATATCTCCAGGCACATTCAGATCTGTCTATGAAGTCTTCAAACACAGGCAGATCAAGCTTTTGTTCCCTTAATGACAAATTCCTTCAAATGCAATGACAACTTCTATTACAGTAATAAATGGAGTATTATTTATTAAGCACTTCTCTTGATGGATAGGAAAAAAAATCCCATGAATTAGAGATGTGAAAACATTTTTATTGACCTAAAGATACAGTAATTTAAGAAAAGTAAAACAATTGACATTGTTGTCAATTATCGTCACAGCAAGACGCTTCTCATATAGTTGGATTGAGTGCCACCACTAATGAGTCTTCAGAATGTACAAATCTGGTTATACACTCTAAAATTGACAGACAAATCAATTTAATATGCTTTGTTCATTTTCTGAAATTAGTACTGGGCTGTATCCCAGTTGAATAAAACATTCAGATGTGCTTTTATTTACTTGTTTTTTTGTCCATAAAATATGTTCCAATTCTGCCTCATTGCCCTCTTTATTTAGTATTGTAGCTGTGTCAGTTGCTTCTTAGATGGGAGGTCATAAGTTGCTTTCATTGCTAGCTGAATGATCTGACCCTAGTCAACAGGCAAGTAGGAAGCAGAGCATGGGAGTATGGGCCAGTCACCTCTAGTGACAGACATGGAGTGAATGGTGACAGCACTGTGGTCACAAGGCCTGGGAGCTCCTGGTGACTGTGGACCATGGGCAGGCTAAGGTTGATGGATGACCACACACCAGGAGTAGGGCACTACTGCCCCTGATATTGAGGACTGAAGCGTCTCTCAGGAGGGACCTAGGCACTTCTGAGTACTGCTTGGGTCAGAGCAGCTCTGGGCTACTGCGCAGGATAAAGGTTGGGTGGCAGCCATTACTAGATTGGCAGTTTCTAGATCCCTTGGCCTGATGAAAGGGTGTAGGAAACAAATTCTGCATGGGTGCAGTTCTGCACTGTGTAAGAGTCCTCCCCCCCCTCCCCACATCACCCGTTGCTTAAGTGAAAGGTACGAAAACGCATAAAGCACTCCAGTGTGGACAAATCTATCCACTGGTAGCAGACAACGAGCCAAGTAGCAGAAATGAGTGATTCTCCAGGAGCCTACTGAAGGCTCCTTGGAGCCCTCGGAGCATTTCTTCCGAGCCCTCTACTGATGAAATACAATATTGTGCCTGCAGGCAAAGGAAGAACCGGTAAAGCGTCCTGTTATGTTTTCAAAGTCCAAGGTGAATTTGAAGTTAAAGACAGTGAGTTGGAAACGGCTGTTACTCTGTACTCACTGAACACCCACTGCAGACACAACCTACCAGCCCGGAAAGAACCATCTGAACCTGTAGCTTTAAGACAGCATGCTGGCATGGTGCACTGGGGTTATCTTGAGTGAGTAGCTTGGCCACTTGTTTTTCTATTCTATAAACTGGAATTAGTATTGCTTGACTCTCAATCACTATCACTTTCAAGGAATATAACTAATTAAGTTTTATAAGGATTAAATAAGACATGGAGAAATTCTACTATTTTTTTTCCCCTCCGTTTTTGGGGGAACTTTGGTTGTTTCACGGGCTCTATTCATATTTTGGCCACTAGGTGGCGCACGGGTTACACATTATCTCCATCATGTGGGACTGATTGCTGTGTCTGAAGAATGCTAATATGCCTTGCAATAAAAGCCAATTCTATTCACTCTGAAATAACCATTTCCCTAGCATTTGACTCACTCTTTCAGTCTGATACTCTTCTAATGATTGTTGTTCTATCATGAAATGAATTGGATAAAATGGATGGAGATTCACAACCACTTGACAGAGATGAGCTGGCAACAGAAAGACATATTATCTCTATTTCCATGTTATTTTCTGAAAACAAGAGCATTCTTGAATGTCCAGAGGGTGACAATCAGCATTGTCTGGGGTTGACACACTGTGGCCTCAGAGTGACATATAGACCTCTTGCTGTAGATCTTTCTAGCGAAGAAGATTTTAGACAGCTAAGAATGTATACAACATGAAATGTCATAAGATAAACATTCTGGAACCCACCATGCTCAGTGGTTTGCACACTGCCAGTTCAGGGTCGAGTTGCCGGTTACAGCCTGTGCTGGTTTGAATCAGATGTCCTCCATAAATTCTTGGTCCCAAACCGATGGAACCTTGCTGGAGGCAACATGTTGGGGGAAGACTTTGAGATGTTATGGCCAGCTCCCTCTGGTCAGAGCTCAGCTCACTCTCCTGCTGCTGTTTTCCACATGCTGTGACAGAAATGATGTCCAGCCTGTGTTATGGCATGCTTGCCTTTGACATCATGAAGCTTCTCCTTGAGACTGTAAGCCAAGATAAATTCTTTCCTACCATCAGCTGTTTATGGTTGGGGTGTTTTGTCCCAGCATTGAGAAGGTGACTACAATAGAGTCCCTCTGAGGTTCTCTAGCTGCAGCTATGAGCCCCAGTTATTTGCTGTCTGGTCCTCTTCAAAGGAGATTTGAAGGTTTCTGAGTTAACCTGCAAACTTATTCAAATCTTGCCAACTGTCCTACTGATGTCCTGTATTTGGTCTAGAATCCAACCCAGTATTCAACTTCTGTAAGCCTTAGTCTCCCCTTTTGTGACATCAATGCTAATAGTCCCTTCCCCTTAGATTTCTATGAAGATTAACTAAGTGAACTCAATAAACCTTTTGGGACAATGCTTGGTATATAGAATAAATGCATATAGAATAATTATTGGCTTTAAGTATTGCCTCAGAATTAGTTTTTCTTTTCATTTTCAAATGGACATGCATTTAAATAAGCAATACATATACTCACTATAAAATTTAAGTACTACACATGCAAAAGAGAATAGTGTGAAATATAAGTTTACATCCCACTTTCTCCAGAACAGCTCCACAGAGGACATGATGTTGGGCCAACTAAGTGCCCTGTTGATAGGTTTCTAGGCTCCCAATCTTTTGTTATGATAATTATAAAACTATCTTTGTTGATGTATAGAATAAATTCTTTGAAGTAAAGCTCTAGAGACTGGAGACATAAGTGTCTTTATTTTTGAGAATTATTATCAAATTCCTCCTCGGACATTAAGAAATTATTATCATGTGTAATCTCAGTAGAAAGGTACAAGGGCACCTGTTTCCTCAAGAATTTGATTATTTGTGTGTGTGTGTGGATGCATGCTAGGCAAGTACTCTATCACTGAGCTATTGCTCCAGCCCAAGTGTGAGATCATTGTTTTACAGGTTGGGGGGGTGGTATTTTAATTACAATGTCTCTTAGTAGTGAAGATGAATAGCATTTTCTGTGAAGAATTGATTGTATTTCTTCTGTGAACATGCTGTTCCTATACTTTGACCAATTTTTAAGAACAATTAAATATTTTCGGATGAGTTATAGATTTTGTATATTGAGAAAATTACTCCATCTGTGACATGAGTTGTATTTTTTTCAGGTAGGGTCTTGCTCGAGCCCAGGCTGACCTGGAATTCTCTGTGTAGCCCCAGGCTGACTTCAGATTCACAGTGGTCCTCCTATCTCTTTCTCCCAAGTGCAGGGATTAAATGTGTGCTCCACCACATCTAGCTGAGCTGTATTTTTTCTTTTTGGTTCAAGTGGTCAAATGTTGTTTAATTTTGCTTATGACTTTTTTTGGGGGTTGAGATAAGGTCTCCTTCTGTAACCTATGCTAGCCTGGAACTCACTATGTAGCCCAGGCTAGCCTAAAACCAATGGTAGTCATCCTCTTGCCTGCCTTTTCAGTGTGGAGATCATGGCATGAGCTACCTGGGTGTTTGTGATGTTTTTAATCAACTTTAATATAATGTTCATATAATCATCCATGGACATTTTCACATTAGCACAAGACTCTCAGGTGATAAGTATTTTGACTTTGTTCCTCTTCTTGAGGGGCTTCACCAGCTTGATGGATAACCAGTCTGATTACAGTAAGTTCATATTAGTCTAGCCTGAGCAGAAAATTGTATGTGTGTGTGTGTGTGTGTGTGTGTTCCATGCACATGCATATGCGTGTGCATGCATGTGCGAGTGTATATGTGTGATTATGGGATGGAACCCAAGGCCTTATGCACAATAGGAAAGTAATTTATCACAACTACCCACACAGTCACAAAACATTTTGTCTTGTTTTATTTTATCTTATTTTGCTAAGATAGAGTGATGCTCCTACCTCTGCCTCCCAAGTACTGGGATTATAGAAGTATATCCGCATAGCCAGCACCAGAAGACATTTTGACTATTTTTTTTTCATTTTGACTATTTTTTTCTCCATAAATATGTCAGCTCTTGGCTATGATAACAATTGGCATGCTATATGCCAGCATCTCCCTAAGAGGTAAAACAAGACTGAGTGTGCCCGAGGCAAACAAGCCACAAGAGCCCTGCATGGTGGCTACAGAACCAGCCAGCTGGGAAGATCCTCCATAGTTTCAAAGGACATCAGTGCTCTGCCTCCATGTGTCAGCATCCATGAACCAATCATACATAGCCACAAAGCAGCCTCTGGCTATGGAGCATTCTACTTCTGCCCCAAACATCCATGGCACCCAGGACAGGCCAGCAGTAGGGTTGGAAAGGAGGTGATTTGATTTCTACAGTACATCTTGGTGAGTGGAAAATGCTGCTGGTTGTGGCAGGAGGGGATCATCTGTGCGCGCTGCTCACTCTCTACCTAGCCTGGCCCCGCAGGAAGGACAGGTGGTCAAGCACAGCATTGCTCTTCGCGTGTGCATGCAGAGGCATAACGGTGGGACACCCTGCAGTGGAGAAGCCCAGCACCCACGCCCATAGGTGAGACTCATCCTTCTGAGTTCAAGCTTCCTTGGGCTTCTAGAAGGGGCTAGGCAGCCCTGGATGTCAATACCACATTAGCAGACTCTTAACTTGTCATGGGTTTGCCTTGGGGTCAGGTCTCCCTTTATAATCCCGGTTTTTCTGTACTGGGAAGACTCCTTCCGTGGTGAATGAGGAGGTTGCTGTCATGTTGCCCAGGTTGTGTTACAACTGGTCATCAATCCACAGAATCATTTAGTCATCCTCAAAGGTGTGATTACCTCCTCAAGGGGAGTAAGCCATTCTCTTTGGCTGAATTTGCCATTATTTATTTCCTTTCGTTTACATCTCACACTACTACTCTCTACCCTAGGATTATGCCATGTGGTAGTTTGAATGCAAAATGACCTCCAAAGCCTCCTGTGTCTAAATAGTTGATCTCCAGCCAAGTGGCACTGTTTGGGAAAGCTGTGGAACCTTTAGGAGGTGGCCTTGCTGGAGGAAGTGGCTTACTGGGGCAAGCCTGGAGGTTTTATGGCCTGGACCCACTTGTTATTTTTCTCTCTGTACTTCCTGCCTGCTCATGTACAATGTGGCAAAGCTTAATAAAGCCCTTTTTCTTCCATAAACTGCTTGCATATTCTGAGGCAGCAACAAGAAAGTAACTGATACAAAAAAAAAAATTGGTGCTGAGAAGTGGGGCTGTTCATACAATAAATCTGACCATGTGGTTCTTAGTTTTTTGAACTGGTTTGCTGGAGGAAAGTAGAAGCATTTTCAACTTTGGACTAAAGAAGCCTTAACAATGTTGTGATCAGAGCTTAATGGGTCATTCTTGTGGCAGTTCAGATGACCAGAAGGTAGAAAGATGTTGGGGTCCTCCCCAACGCCAGCTCAGGAGGGACAATAGGGTCTCTGCCAAATTGGGGTGAGCAGCGTGGAGTCACGACACAGACTCCGGGAGTTGGGTGAAAGCGGGAGTGAGAATCCACAAACTCGTTTATTTAGCACAATGCACATAGGGTTTAAGGGGCTGTTAATCCTTGTATGGGGTGGTACCCTTTTGGTGACCAATGACAGCCTGTCTCTGGACAGGACATCTCGTAGTAGGCTTCTTGCGAGCATGGGGCTGTAACTGTTGTCACATCAAGCCTGCGCAAAACGCCATTTTTACAGAAGCCACTTCCTGTTTTCTTCTGCCATGCGGTCTGGCTAGGACCAGGCCTGTATTGTGCCATACATATCCTCCTTTTTGTTTTTATTATTGGCAACCCTGAGAGGTATGGTTTATTGCGAAGCCATTGTTGAACCCAGGCCCCAAGGGATCATCATACGTGATGGTGCCTGTCTTAGGTTGTTCCATCTCATGGAGTCTTACCCATCATAGGCCAATCGCCACCTAGGTGAGAAAACCCGAGGGGGATGGCCTGGTATGGCTTTTGGAAAGCCATTGTTGAACCCAGGCCACAAGGGATCATCACATGTGATGGTGCCTGTCTTAGGTTGCCCCATCTCATGGAATCTTACCCGTCATGGGCTGGCCGCCATCCTGGTGAGAAAACCCGAGGGGTATGGCCTGGTATGGCTTTTAGCATGAGGTCTGGCTAGGGGCTAGACCTGTATTGTACCATACATATGAGGCTGTTGCCTAGGAGGCATGGAAGGGCCAAGTGGGCGTGGCTCTGTGGCATGTGAACAGTCCCAGCGAGCGAGAATCAACTGGAGAGCCTGAAGAGGACTGGGGTAGGACAGGTTGCTGGGTGAGTTCACCCTAGCGTCATAGTCAGTAGCATTGAGTGTCCTTAATGGTAGCAGCTCAATGTAATGAAAGGAGTTGGAAAGGAATTTATAGCTAGGTGGCGGGGGGGAATAAGTTTAAAGTTCCGTATGTAGTCTGAGGGGTCTGGCATCATCCTCTTCAGCAAGGCTGGTCGCTGAGTCAGTGGCTGGTGGGGGGAAATAAGTTTAAAGTCCTGTATGTAGTCTGAGGGGTCTGGCATCATCCTCTTCAGCAAGGCTGGTCGCTGAGTCAGTGGCTGATGGGGGGAAATAAATTTAAAGTCCCGTATGTAGTCTGAGGGGTCTGGCATCATCCTCTTCAGCAAGGTTGGTCGCTGAGTCAGTGGCTGGACGGACGTTTCTGGCAGGAATCCAAACTGGGATCTGTGAAGTTTCTGGAAAGACACAAGCATACCTTCGGCCCTGCGTTAAAAGAGGGTGGGGCCCCTTCCAAATATTAGTAAGAGGATCTTTCCAGCAGACTAAGGGTAAGGTGTCGTGATTGGTTGGGATCTCCAATGTTTGTAGGCTGGGGAGAGTCCTGCCTCATCAAAGGTGAGAAAACTGAGGGTGAAAAGAGCTTCCACTAGGGCCAAGTGGGGGTCCTTGGGCGACATAGTGGACTTTTGTTTTATAATTAGTTCCTTTAGGGTCTGGTTTGTTCTTTCCACGATGGCCTGTCCTTGTGGGTTGTAGGGGATCCCAAGGGAGTGTTTTATTACCCAAGATTCCATGAAGGACGTGAATTGGGCAGATGTGTATGCAGGGCCATTGTCTGTTTTAATTGACCAGGGCACGCCCATGACCAACATAGCGATTTTTATTGCCTTAATGACATGGGATGCCTTTTCCCCAGAGAGAGCAATAGCAAAAGTAAGCTTAGAGTAAGTGTCCACAATGACATGGACATATTTGAGGTTACCAAAGGAAGGTATGTGGGTAACATCCATCTGCCAGATAGAATTTGGGGTAAGGCCTCTAGGATTGACTCCTTGAGGCTGTAGGGGGCCCAGGGGGGCTAGGGGGGAACATGCCTTACAAGTACGGGTTAAATGTTTGCATTGGCTAAGGGAGAGCTCAGGATATAGGGTTTTTAGATTAGTGGGGGATAGATGGAAACTTTGGTGTAAATGTCTGGCTTGTTCTAAAGGTGGCAAGGAGGAGACAGCAATAAATTTGTCTACCTGTGAATTTCCATCAGTAATAAAGCCAGGCAGGCCAGTGTGTGAGTGAACATGCTCAATAAACCAAGGGTAGGATCTGTTTTCCATCTGCAATTGTAAAGTGGAGATGGCAATGTCTATGGGATGATGAGAAGGCCTGGGATTGGCTAAGGGTAGTACCTTTGTCATTTGAACAGCGTAACTGCTGTCAGAGAATATGTTGACAGGCTCTTGTTGACAGAGCTCTAAGACTCTGAAGATGGCATATAGTTCTCCTAGCTGGACTGAATGGGGGTTAGGGAACTTAAGGGCCTCATCTGATCGATTGGCTCTCTTAATAATTAGTCCATAGGTATGTTTATTGGCATCTGTAAAGGCCGAGGCTGCTAAGGGTATCGGCTGACCAGAAGGCCTGGAGAAATAGTTAGTGTTGATGGGTAAAGCCGTTAGGGATTGAAGTAGTTTGTGAGCGGGGAGGTGGTTATCTATCTCATTGGGGAATCCTGCCATTAGGATGTGGAAAAGGGGGTCCTCCCTAAAGAGAAGTTGAAGTTCAGACATGGGGGTGGGCAGAATTATTTTGGAGGGTTCCGTATTATAGATTTTGTTAGTGTAGGTATGTGCCTTAATTGCTGTGAGGAGCATTGCTTGTAGGTTGGTGGTGAGTTTATGGGCCTGTGCCCATGAGGGTTGTACCCAGTAAAGGGGCAATTGGTTTTGCCAGATGACTCCCAATGGCGCCCCTGTCGTCCAAAGGACTACATTTAGAATTGGAGCAGATGGGTCATACCTTGCGAGGGTCATAGAAAAGAGGTAGTGGGATATTTTATGTAACAAATTTTTGGAGTGATCATTTATAGGAATTTTTCTTGAAGGGTTGTCAGTAACTCTAAGGAGGTCATAAAGTGGTAGGAGTTCACTAGGAGGGATGGGTAAAAAAGGTTTGAGCCAGTTAATTTGGCCACAGAGTTTTGGGAGATCATTGAGAGAATAATGGTCCTTTATTAGAAGATGAGGGGTAAGTGGTTGTATAGTAGTGGAAATTTTGTATCCTAAAAATCCAAAAGGGGGCACTGTTTGAATTTTTTCATTTGCTATGGCAAGCCCAAGTTTTTTGAGGTCCTCAATGAGTAATTTAAGAAGGTCCAAAAGGGCAGTTTTTGAGGTATGTGCAATCAAAAGATCAACCATGTAATGAACAAGAAGGCACTTAGATTGTATTCTCGCCATGGCAGAGGATATAAACATTTGGCAAATAGAAGGACTATTTTTCATGCCCTGGGGGAGAACCCTCCATTGATATCTTTTAGCTGGGATAGAGTGGTTGGCCTCCCACACAGTAAAGGCAAAATAGGGCCTGTCCTCTGCTGCCAAAGGGATAGAGAAAAAGCCATCTTTAATATCTAAGATAATTATATGGTGGTTAGTAGGGATGGCTGCAGGGTGTGGGAGGCCAGTCTGAAAGGAGCCCATTTTTAACATATGTTTATTAACCTGGCGAAGGTCTTGGAGCAGTCTATGTTTACCAGTTTTCTTTTTAATGACAAAGATGGGGGAATTATGGGGGCTAATAGAGGGCTCGATATGGCCAAGAGCAAGTTGTTCTTGAATAAGGGATTTGAGAACAGTTAATTTAGGTTCTAGTATAGGCCACTGTTTGACCCAAATGGGTTCCGTGGTATCCCACTCGAGGCATATGGGAGCGGTAGGGGATCGGACAGTTGTCTCTAGAATTGGGGGTGATGATGAATGGTGGGTGGTTTTGAGGGGTTGGGTTGCCCTGAAAGACCAATAGTATCATGGGCAATAATATCATCATAAAAGGCCTGGTCATCTGTTGTTATGACAACACCCATGTCAGTAAGGAGGTCTTTTCCCCAGAGGGTATTGGGGACATTTGCTACCAAGGGGAAAAATTCCCCCGTGTTGCCATCATAGTCTTTCCATGTAACTGGTCTCCTAACCTGTCTAGTAGTTTGTTGTCCCCCAACACCCCTAATATTGGGACCATATTTATAGGCCCAATTGGGCATGCGGAGTGCGTCATTGGCAGAGATAATAGTGGCATCCACATCTGTGTCTACTATGCCCTTGAATTCAACCCCATCCAAAAGAACAGAAATGCGGGGTGAATGGTCATAAATGGGCAGAGTCCATCTAATGTGGGGGTTGTTCCCTCTTACTTGCGGGGCTGAGGGTTGCCCCTGGGGAAGTTTAAAGGCAGAGAATTTTTGCAATCCTTGGCCCAATGATACCCCCTTTGACATTTAGGGCAGGGGGTTCAGGGCCTGAAAATAGGCTTAGTTGTGTTTGGACAGGTCCTCTGAAGGTGTCCTGGTTGGCCACAGCCCCAGCAGAGGGGCGGTTGTTGGGTAGGCTTTGACCCATGGTCAGGGTTTGTATTGAGGTGGCCAGGGCCTCGAGGGGGGCAGGCACAGGATTGATATCTTTGGTAGCTACAATCCATTTATGGAGGTCCTCATTACGCACGGCAGCAATAGCATTACATGCTGCTGTGGATGCTCCTTCCCATGCCAGTTGCTTAACTAAAGTGTCCCTGGTGGGGCCAGGGGGAGTGCGTCGGTCCACGGACTCCGTCACAAGAGAGAGGAAATCTGTGAAGCCCTCGGACGTGCCCTGGACCAGATTACGAAAATAGGTATCCGGCTTCTGTGGGAGGCAGGCCTTAAGCCCTTGAAGGGATAACGATTTAATTTGGTCAAAGTAGGCATGTATGCCCACTGTGGCTTGTGATATAGGGTCTGTATAAGGTCCTGTGCCAAGGAGCATGTCCAAGTAATTGGAATTCCATCCCTAAGATTTTGGCGGGCCTGGGATTCAGCCAGGTCACTATAGGCGGCTTTCCATTGGAGGAATTCAGGGGGGAGAAGAACTGCCTTGAGGAGCAAATACCAGTCATAATAAGTCTGAAGATGGATGGCCCATTGTAAGAGGACTTGTTCAAAGTAAGCAGCATCAACGCCGGATTCCTTACGGCTACCTTACGGATGAGGGCCAGATCAAAGAGGGGGGTGGAGAGCCACGGCCTGATTGTCGCATCCGGCCCTACGTTAACAGGGAAGGCGGCGAAGGGGCATGTCAGGGAACTGGCAGTCACCTGGGTGTGTCCAGGACTGAGCGGGGGGAGGTCCTTGGAAGGGTAAGAAGGGGGAGGGGTTTGCAAGTGTGGCTGTAGCAGGAGGGGTTCAGTGTGGCGGCTTATTAACATTTAAATGTTTTAGTTCCTCCTCATCCGAGTTACCGGAAGAGGGGGCTGGGAGGGACGAGCTGTGAAGAGCCAATTCAGGTTCCTCTTCATATTGTTTGTTATGGGTATAAATTATTTCCTGTACTGTGCAGCCTTTAAGGCCGGCGATTATGGCAAGGAGGATAGAAAAGAATGGAGCAGAGGGTGTGTGCCCTTTATAAACCTCGCATTTTTTGGCAAGAACTAGAACCCGGGACCAAATGTTAGTGTCCCAGATGTTCTCCGGAGTGATCCATGGGGCTAAAACAAGAGTTTCATCCCAAAAGCTATGGAGGTCTTTTTGTTTTAATTTTAAGCCACATTGCAGAAGAAGGGCCTTAAGAGCCTGCAATTGCGGCATCCTCTGGTGGGGAGGGAGGTTGCCCATTGCCGCGTGGTGTTGTTTGATGGGGGCTGGGCTGGGACACTCCTGAATCAAAGAGACTGAGAAAATAATAACCCAGATCAAAGATGATAGACCAGAGGATAATCATGCAAACCACAAGTCCTAATGCTGGGGCCAGCTGAGACATATGGATAGATTGTTTAGGACCCACGTGTCTTGTGCTTAGTAGGGGAGGGGCCAACACAGGCTTGAAGCTGGGCAACAGTAAAGTGGTACCGAGGAGTGTGGTGAGCAGTGTGTGCTTTTACTGGGGGAATGGGGGAGGACAAACAAAGGAAGAAGGGGGAATGGGGCTGCCTGCTCACCCTAAGGGGAAGGAAACAGGCAACTTTGTTGGAACTGGGCTACCGCTACGTTTTTCTCTCACCAATGAAGAACTGGGCGGATGTGCTTGGCTAAAGATATCGGACTGAGATTTTAAGATTTTAAGTTGGAAAACCTCAAGCTAGTTAAAATTAGAGGTAAGACTGGACTTTCAATCTTAAGGAAGGTGGAAGGACGGGCATTGCTGAGGATGCCTGAGGAAAGACTGTTAAAAATGCAAATTCTTGGGCTACTAGGCTATGGTTTATTTTGTCCGCTGACACCTGGTATTCTCGAAGAAAAACTGGGCATTTTGCCAAACACCGAGGGGAAGCTAGGCTGGAAGAGCCTTTGGAAGCTCACTGGACTGTGCAAAAGGGCTACCATGGAGTGCAGTGTTCAACAGGGCATCTCACCCAGATGCCGATGGGGCAGAGGGTCATGGATGGGGCATCTCGCCCACTTGTTTGATTTTACAGGACTCACTATCTTAAGTTGATGGGGCAATTTAGGGGGTCACGGATGGGGTGTCTGCAATCGCTATCACTGAGTTCCTGAAGTGTGCTGTGTGACCTTTTGGCTGTAGTTTTGCTCCGTGTGCTGTGGTGGCTGGTTGGGCAGAGGGTCCCTGTTCAGGCGCATCAGATGTTGGGGTCCCCCAAGGCCAGCTCAGGAGGGACAGGGAGGACAAACAAAGGAAGGGTCTCTGCACCCACAGGCAACCGTTAGCCATTTTTCTCTCACCAATGAAGAACTGTCGAATTGGGGTGAGCAGGAGTCACGACACAGACTCGGGAGTTGGGTGAAACGCGGCTCACTGGCGAGGGAATCCACAAACTCGTTTATGGGGCAGGGGGTTGGAGCACAATGCACATAGGGTTTAAGGGGCTGTTAATCCTTGTATGGGGTGGTACCCTTTTGGTGACCAATGACAGCCTGTCTCTGGACCAAGGACAGCCTGTCTCAGGACATCTAGTAGGCTTCTCGCGAGCATGGGGCTGTAACTGTTGTCACATCAAGCCTGCGCAAAATGCCATTTTTACAGAAGCCACTTCCTGTTTTCTTCTGCCATGCGGTCTGGCTAGGACCAGGCCTGTATTGTGCCATACAGAAAGAAATGCAGACAATAGAGCTTGGCTCAACATGTTACAAAGGGACAAAATGTCTCTGTCAGAAACTGGGCTAGAGGCAGTCCATATAAAATTCTGGCAAAGAATCTGCTTCATTCTGCCCATGTGGAGAGAACTTGAGCAGAGTTCAAGTTAAAAGTAATGGATTGATGTGCTTGATTATGGATAAAATTTCAAAGCAAAATAACATTAATCTGTGGATTGGCTTCTTTTTCTTTTTTTTTTTTTTTAAATATTTATTTATTTGAAAGTGTGAGGGAGAGAAAGAAGACAGACAGAGAGAGAGAGAGAGAGAGAGAGAGAGGAGAGGAGAAAATGGGCACACCAGAGCCTCTAGTCACTACAAACAAACACCAAATGCATAAGCCACTTTGTGCATCTGGCTTTACATGGGTACTGGAGCATTGAACTTGGGTCATTATCGGCCTTCTGGACAAGTGCCTTAATTGCTGAGCTGTCTTTCCAGCCCTGAATTGGCTTCTTTTATGTGCAATGATTCAGATCTATAATTATAGAGAGCAAAATGCAGGGTCAAAACATGAAAAATATAAAGTTTGGCACAAAAAGAAATGTGAACAAATTTAAAGTCTGGGCAGGGAAATTACAAGCTCTTCAGCAGTAATTGTTAAAGATATAACTGAGTCCAGCATAGTGGCATATGCCTTTAATCCAAGCACTTGTGAGCCAGTGGTAAGAGGATTGCTGTCAGTTTGAGATCACCCTGAGACAACACGGTGAATTTCAGATAAGCCTGGGCTAGAATGAGACCCTACCTTGAAACTCCCCCCACCCAAATAAATAAATAAATAAATAAATAAATAAATAAGACCAACTAATCACTTCTGTGCCTTTTGGCTAAAATCCAATGTAAAAATAAGTCAACAGCTCTGTACTGGATAATAGGAAGGATACCCTGAGGTCAAGACACAGCCCAGTGAAGGCTCTAGTTGTTACATGTGAATTCATTTGAAAGGAAAAGACTTGAAGGGACAATGCTGAAGGAGTCTTTTGCTCCCCAGGGTCAGCATACAGAGGCTGCTACAGTGTGTTTCATGAGTGTCCTGCTTCTTGATCTGATAGCAGAACTTGGCATTATTACCATAGTACTGATATTGGAAGAATGGAAGATGTAAGATGTAGGAGGTCATAGAATATTTCATAGTTCCAGAGATCCACTGAGGCTAAGCAATGTGAGGGTGGATAAAAGTCTCTGCAAAGAAGCATTGAAGCTGTGAATGTGAACCCCAAGTAGCAATGGAGACCCCAGGATGTTGTAGATGCCAGGTCCATGGAATGACTACTAAAGAATGCAGCAGGCTCAGGGTGGATTCTCCCCCAGAGAAAGGCTACAGGCAGCACAGTTGGAGAGATGAAGCTCTCCCAATCCTGGTGGCACCCAGAGGATTTCATCAGGAGTCACACATACCAGATAAAGGTAGCTGCAGGATTTAATGTTTACCCTGCTGAGTTTTGATTTTGCTTTGTTCCAATCTTTCCTTGTTATGCCCCATTCCTCCATTCTGGAATGGAAACATTTATTCTGTGTTATTGTATGTTGGAAGTATGTGACTTTGGTTTCGATTTGACAAGGCTCACTCACCGTTAGACTGCCTTGAGTCTCAGATAAGGCTTTTGAAGAATGTTGGGACTGGTAAGACTATGGAGACTTTTAAAATTTGACTGAATGCACTTTGCATCATGAGATGACCATAGCATCTTTGAGGGTCAGGACAGAATGTGATGGTTTGAATACCAAATAACCCTGTAGACTCATGTGTTGGAATACTTGATCTCTATCAACATGCCACTGAGAAGGTTTTGGAACCATTAGGAGGTAGAGCCTTGCTGTAAAAAGTGAGTAAGTGGACTGGACCTTGAGGTTTTACAGCCTGACCCTGCTGGCTCTCTCTCTCTCTCTATCTCTCTCTCTCTCTCCTTTTTCCTTACTGATGAGACTATGTGACGCCAGCTTTCTGTTCCTGCCATGCTTTCTCCACCATGACAGACTCTGTCTTCTGGAACTATAAGCTGAGTTAAACCCTTTTCCTTTCTTAAATTGCTTCTGATCAGGTGGTTTGTCCCAGTGATGAAAAGTAACTGACACATACCATGAGGCACTCATTCTCAGAACATTGACCAGAGGGAAGGAAATTGAAGATCCTTCAGTCAAGGCTCCTGTGCAGTCCCAGAAGACATCAGGTTTGGTTTTCAGGAATCTGATAGATAAGGGGGATGGAGACCTTGATCAAGCAATAAGGACATGGAAAGTAGCCAAATGCCTGACAGAGTGATAACAATTTCTTTTTTATTTATTCACTGATTTAGAGAGAAAAATGGCCCTTTCAAAGATTATGTCTTAGCTCTAAAGAATTGAGTCATAGTGGGGTAACAAAAGGAGGTTAGAGATTTTCAGTCTTGGTTTTTATTTTTTTTGTTGTTATTTATTTATTGGTTTTTTTTTTTTTTTGAGGTAGGGTCCCACTCTAGCCCAGGCTGACCTGGAATTCATTCTGTACTCTCAGGGTGGCCTCAAACTCATGGTGATCCTCCTACCTCCGCCTCCTGGGTGCTGGGATTTAAGGCAGGTGCCACCACACCAGGCTTTTCAGTCTTGGCTTTCTTGAGGTTGACAGACACAAAGCTAGAAGTAGCTTATGCCAACAATCAGATATTAAGGTAGCCCCCAAGATGGCAAAGCAAAAGGGATCCTCAGCAGTCCTGGAAACATAGGTGGGAATGGGAGAGTCTCCTTGCCTGGGAGCTCCTGTCTTGGGTCCCAGGGTCAGGAAAGGGTCTCTCGGAGTGTCTGAGTAGGAATCACCTCTGCGCTTTCAGCATGTGGCTGAGCATGACCAGCATTGCTTTCCCCACCTGCTGAGGTGACTTGGAACAAAGTTTGCTGATGCGCTACGTGCTCAGTGCACAGGAGGATTACCCAGGCTGTACGCAGAGCATGCTGATTCTGGCCTCAGCGAGCCTTGCATCTTCTCTTGAGTCACTCACACTCTGTCCTCATATCCACTCCCTGACCTGATGGAGATACCTGTTGATAAAACAGCCCCAGTCCAGACTCATGGAACCAGACTCTCCAGGGAGAAGGTCCTGGGTGTCTTCATTTTGAAGCAGCTCCTCTGGCTCTTCCAGTGACTGGCTAGGTGTGCCCTTTCCATTTTACTTAGTACAGGTGGCAGATCTTTGCAACAACTTGCTCTTGCTGAGTCTGAATCACCAGCTGGAAATACATTGTTAGCATCTTCACATTAAAAATCGATTTCTATTCTTTCCCCAAGTTCAGAGGTTACATCGCTGGTGAGATACCATCATCCTTGAACTTAGTAACCTTGCCTGTCATGTCCAACTCCCCCCATTAAGCACTCTGTCACTCCCCATTTATCTGCCATGAGTTTCACATGCTGATTTACCTACACCTGTCCAGTCCCCTGGCCTATCCTTCCAGACTGTGGGATCCTTGAAGAGACGAGTGTTGTTTTCCCTAAACTAACCTGGAGTCTAGTGTGTGCGTGAGGAGATGGTTCATGAGTGAATGTTTCTTAAGATTTTCCAAGTGCAGGCTGTGGAGATGGCTCAGGTGGTAAAGCACTTGCTATGTGAGCATGAGAACAAGAGATTCGATCCACAGGACCCATGTAAATGCCAGGGGGACAAGGCAGCTACCTGGAATCCCAGAACTAGGTGGAGCAGAGACAGGGGATCCTAGGACAAGATGGCTAGCTAGAGCAGCTGAATCTGCAAGCTCTGCACTCGAGTAAGAGACTCAGCTTCAGTGAAAAACAAAGAGCAGAGCAATTGAGGAAAGCACCCTTTGTCAACTTCTGGTCTCTACATGCACACATATATCCATGTGCACACCTGCACTTTCACACATGTGACCTCACATCACATACATATGTGAACACATACCACATGTCTACATGCAAATAATTACCAGCCTCCTGATTAGTAAATATGATTTAGAAGGACATTATGTTGTACCTTAAACTGCTTAAACTGGTATTTTTAAGTATGAAATTTTATTAAGACATGAAAAGCATAAGAGAACAGCCATGAATGTTCTAGGGTAACCAAGTTGATTAATTACAATTTATTTTGAATTTAAGTATGTCATATAAAATGGTCTATGACACTAAATGAAAATCTTATGTGCATTTCCATTTGTTCTTTTCATGTTTAACCATGGAAGTAGTTTTATAAGTAAGAAGATTGATTTTTCATGTGATTATTTCCTTCATATATGTTCAAATTAAAAAAATTCATCTCCAAGAGACTGTATAATTCATGTCATATGTAGAGTTGTCCCAGGTGATATTTTAAATTTTATTTTTATTTATTTATTTTAGAGAGAGAGGGAGAGAGATTGCACGTGCCAGGGTCTCTAGCCACTGAAAATGAACTCCAGATGTATGCACCACCTTGTGCATCTGGCATACACGGGACCTGGAGAATTAAACCTGGGTCCTTAGGCTTCGTAGGCAAACAACTTAACCACTAAGCCACCTCTCCAGCCCCCTAGATGATATTTTAAGTAAACAACATTACTAAAACAACCAACCAACCTGCAGATTTATTTTATTCCAGACCTCTGGCTCACTGCCATGGTGTACTGGGTGCCTAGCCTGCCACTGGATTCTGCCAGGACATGTTCATGGTAGTACAAGGTTTGTTATGCTTACGTAAACACGCAAATGCAAGTCATCTTGCAGAGGTCTAAGAAGAAAGTGTTCATGAGGTAAAAGAAGTGTTTGCGCTTTTGTTTGTTTGTTTGTTTGTTTGTTTTTTGAGGTAGGGTTTCACTCAAGGCCAGGCTGACCTGGAATTCACTATGTTGTCTCAGGGTGGCTCTGAACTCATGGTGATCCTCCTACCTCTGCCTCCTGAGTGCTGGGATTAAAGGTGTGCGCCACCATGCCCGGCGTTTTTTTTGTTTTGTTTTGTTTTGTTTTGTTTTTTTTTTTTTGTTTTTGGTTTTGCAAGGTAGGGTCTCACTCTGGTCCAGGCTGATCTGGAATTAACTATGTAGTCTCAGGGTGGCCTCGAAACTCTCGGCGATCCTCCTACCTCTGCCTCTGTGCTGGGATTAAAGGTGTGGGCCACCACGCCCGGCCTTTTTTTTTTTTTTTTTTTTTTTTTTTCAATCTGAGCCTCAGTTTATCATGTAAATGAGAGAAGCTTAGCCTGAATTTATCTGCTTTTGTTTTCAACCAATGACAGAAAATGCTTCACAAGCACACCTGTTTAAAATTTCTCAAGAACTCCAGGGCAGAAAAGAATGAAATTTAAAAAAATCAAGAATAAAACTTGTCCATGGGTTATTCATATTAATGGAGTGTGGGTCAGCTAGACCTGCTGTGGCATTATTTGACAGCAGTTAAACAAAAGTGTGATTTGTAGTCTGTGCAAGACTGAAAGGTCAAAATCCAGTCCACAGGAAAGCAACAGATTCGAGTGCTCAAGCAGGTGTATGAGAGCCTCTGTCGATGGGCTAAAAAGTCATTCCAGGGCCTTTCTCACATCTGACTTTGGAGTGCATATACTTTTGCAGTCTCTTTCTATAAGTAAGGCATAAATATTCACTTACCACAGAAAGGCTGAGTAGAATCTAGGCAACAAGGGAACTTCCATATATTCTGCAAAATTCCATTTTTGACAAGTAGTTTTTGTGTTGGAAGAAAAGAATTTATTTTCTCAGTTACCACTGCAAAGTTTCCCTACACAGATTTCATCATAGAGAATGCTACTAACTACCTATGTATAGTCTTCCTTCAAAACAAGACTGTAGTGGCAACCAGTGCAAGACCTTGAAGCAAGCGCCTGTAACCACTGAGCCATCTCTCCAGCCCAAGACCTTCAAAAGTTCTGACAAATTCAGTGTAATTTTACCATGATGACATACATTAAGGGCAAGAGTAGAGGTAAATGTGATGTTTGAATTAGTGATGAAAGCATGCATTATTCATTAAAATGCATCTTTATCTATTTAAAGAAGAGCGGATTCTTCTCCTTTACCCAATTGAAAATATTAAAACAAAATGGAAAGCTGCTTCTAGTGGTAACAATAACTTGTGGATTCTGATCTGCTGAGTCCCTTCTTCGTGAATTCTTCATGCACCCACCACAAGCCCTATTTTATTATTGGCAGGTACTTCTCTTATGCTTCAGTCTATTTTCTTCAAATAATGAATGTAGTACTATGTGACAACCACAGTATCTACTAATTACTTATTGCACAACACTGTGTGCACAAACTGAGCACACATTAGTGATAATCCACACACGTGAAATTTCTTTCCTATTTTGCCCCAAAAGCTCTTTAAGAGAGAAAAAATATCAGGCTTCAATGTGATGGTATATGTCTGTAATCCCAGCACTTGAGAGATGGAAGCAAGAAGATCAGGAGTTCAAGGTTATTCTTGGCTACATAATTTGAGACCAGTCTGGACTACATGAGACTGTCTCAAAGAACAATAACAACAAAAAAAATTAACCAAACCAAATGCTTAGGTTTGCTGTGAATCTAACAAGGCAGGTTTTATAACAGGTCAAATTTTATTATTACTAACAAGGCAAACTAGTCATATAACAGGTCAAATGAAGAAACGAGTCCTTCTGCACTGATCTTATTACTCACAGACAGGCAGTCACTGTGGATTCATGGTCCTGGGCCAAAACCAGTCCCCATGCTTCAGGCTCAAAATGTTGCATTTCATGCTGCTCATGTCCTTAGAACTAAGAGAGGGAAAATGTTGAGTCCAACTGTCTTGATTCACTAATCTCATATTATAAAAAACCACACACATATATGTATGTGTCATTTTTATGTACAAAGGGATATTTAACATCATTTAAACTAAAAAATAAACTCATCAAAATGTTTTAAAATAGCTTTCTTTTCAGTCTGTATTCATTAAAACGGGTTTTCGTGTATCACAGCAACCATGGTATGCATGTGGTCAGAGAACAACCCTGAGGTGTTGTTTCCTTCCATCTTCTTATCTTATTTTGTTTGTTTTGTTTTTGCTTTTTAAAGGTAGGGTCTCGTTCTAGCCCAGGCTGACCTGGAATTTGCTCTGTAGCCTCGAGATGGCTTTAAACTCACAGTGATCCTCCTACCTCTGCCTCCCAAGTGCTGGGAGAGTCTCTCTCTCTTGCACGCTGTCTCTCTTTGTTAAATATTTAGTTATTTATTTGAAAGAGAAAGGGGGCGAAAAGGGGATACAAAAGAAAGAACAAAAGAATGGCTGTTCCAGGGCCTCCTGCCACTACTAACTCAGACACATGTGCCATTTGTGCATCTGGTTTTATGTGGGTACTGGGGAATTGAACCTGGGCAGTCAGGCTTTGCAAGCAAGTGCCTTTAATCACTGAGCAATCTCTCAGCCCAAGACAGGTTCTCTTTTGTTTTCCCACTGCACAGCCAGTCTAACCCACTAGCTTCTGTCCACCTCCTACTGCCATAAGGGCATTGGGATTCCAGACATGCGTGTCACTTGTACCTTGCTTTATGTGGATGCAGGGGGAATGGAACTTGGGTCAGCAGGCTGCAAAAAAAAAAAAAAAAGAGCCTTTAACTGTTTGCTTTTAAAGACACCATATGTTATCATAAGCATTGTTTGCAAACCGTTTTACTTAATCTTCATGACCTAAGGACAGGCACTCTTCTCAAATTTAGGGTATCCTGGATTCTTGTCTTATGAAATTAAAGAATTAAAATCCATAGACCAGAGGGTAAGGTTTAGAAAGACTTTTTTAGATTAAGAGAAGGAAAGAGAAAAATGTTCAGAGTTCTTGCTATGTGGAAGGCAGGAGGGGGTTAGGGAGCCCACGTGAAAGTAGGGGTCCCCCTCCCCGTCTTAGCCCAGTGTGGCTGAGACTAGGGGGCTTACCAGCACAGGGACCTGGTGATTCAGGAGAAGTGAACAGACAAAAAAGGAGACCTTATCCACCTAATAAAGATCTATTTATAATCTTATTGTGCTTGGCTTTCCCCTCAGATTGGGTGAGCCTGGGCTCTGGGGCTGGCTCAGGAGTAGGGTGGTGCGAGAGCTGATTGTTTAGGCTGGATGAGACACAGAATTTCGTTCTGCTGGAACAGAGAAGAGGTGTGACATCTGTTTCCCTAACTGGCTACCTGAATAATTCCCCCTCACAACCAACAGCATATTAGTGTTCCTTTTGCTTTTCAGTGTGAGTTTGTTTTCCTCATATGCTGGACTTTGATGTAAGAGCTGTGTGGTTTTGATTTGCTTTTCTTTAAATAAAACCAAAATTTATTTATTTACTTAAGAGAGAGAGAGGGATAGGGAGGCAGGGAGGGAGAGAGAGAGAGAGAGAGAGAGGGAGAATGAGCCTGCCAGGACCTCTAGCCACTGCAAAGGAACTCCAAACTTTCTGCATCTGGCTTACGTGGGCACTGGAAAATCGAACCTGTGTCCTTTGGCTTTGCAGGCAAGCGCCTTAACTGCTAAGCCATCTCTCCAACCCTTGATTTGCTTTTCTTGATGGCTAAAGATGATTTTTTTGGTCACATATCTACTGGTCATTTCTATTTCTTTTCTTCTTTGTGTGTATATGTGCATTATGTGCATGTGTGTATGTGCACGTTCATGTATGTATGGAGGTATGTGTGTGTGGCTGTGCACGCAGGTTGAAGCCAGAGGTTGACGTCATGGGCCTTTGTTAATCACTCTCCACCTTATTCTTTGGTACAGGGATAGTCTCACTCAACTAGAGCTCATTGATTCAACTAGACAAGCCAGCCACTGACCTCCAGCGATTCCCTATTTCCTCCTCCCTGGTTCTAGGATTACAGACACACCCCACCGCATATATATATTTGGTTTTTCAAGGTAGGGTCTCACTCTGGCCCAGGCTGACTTGGAATTCACTATGTAGTCTCAGGGTGGCCTCAAATCATGGCAATCCTCCTACCTCTGCCTCCGGAGTGCTGGGATTAAGATATGTTATGTGAATACCGGGGATTCAAAATCAAGTCCTCATGCTTGCACAATAAGCACTTACCCACAGCAAGCACTTTACCCGCTGAGCCTGTGTATTTTTTCTTTTGAAAATATATGCTCAATTAATTTGCCCATTTATTGTTTATATTCTTTTGTTCTTTTCTTAGATATTCAATTTTTAAAAAATATTTATTTATTATTTATTTATTTACTTGAGAGAGATAGAGGGAGATAGAGAGAATGGGCAGGCCAAGGCCTCTAGGCACTACAAATGAACTCGACACATGTGCCATCTTGTGTATCTGGCTTTATGTAGGCACTGGGGAGTTGAAGTGGGTCCTTTGGCTTTTCAGACAAGTGCTTTAACTGATAAGCCATCTCTCCAGCCCTGGATTTTTCTGGGTACTTTGTAAATTCTAGATGTTACCCCGCTTTTTTTGTTGTTCTGTCATCTGGCTTTGGTATCAGCATTATACTGCCTTCATGCAATGAGTTTTTAAGTTTTTATTCCTTCCCTTTCTATTTTATGGAGTGGTTTGGAGAGCACTATTGTTTTAGTTCTTCTTTAAAAGTGAACGTATCTGGGTGGGCTTTTCTTTAGTAGGATACTTTTTATGATTGCTTCAATCTAATTTCTAGAAATTGATCTGTTTAGCTTGTTTCTATCCTCTTGGTTCAATTTTGGTAGGCCCTGTATATTTAGAAATTTATCTACATTTTCCAGATTATTAGAAGGTAAGTCTTCAAAATAATATATCTAATGGTGCTCCACTTTTCAGTAATGTCTATTATAATATGTCCCATTTTGTGGATAATTTTACTAATTATTGTCTTCTCTCTTTTGGGTAGCTTGGCTTTGGGTTTGTCAGTCTTATTTAGTTTTTCAAAGAACCAACTCTTTGTTTCATTGCTCCCTTGGTTAATAATTTAATAATTTCAGTTCTGAGTTTTATAATTTTTTTCCATCTCTGGCTTTGTTTGGTTTGTTCTTGTTTTTCTACAACCTTCAGATTCACTATTAGGTTATTTCTTTAAATGTTCTCTGATTTTTTTGAGGTCTGCACTCATAACTGCAAAATACCATCTTAAAACTTCCTTTTCTATATCCTAATTAATTAATTCTCAGTGTAATGTGTATTTCTTACTTTGGATTATGGCTGTAAAAATATGAAAAATAAACTATGCTGCATCAAAAGCATAGCAATTTGATTCTGAAGGGATGAACATTAGAGCTGTGTTAGTTGGGTCACTGTGACAGCATACCTGACGTAAATAACTTAATGAAGGCTCACAGCATCAGAGGATTCAGACCATCATGGCAAGGAGGGCATGGCAGAGCAGCTTACATCATTGCAGACAGGAAGCAAAGTGGAGCAGCAACAGGAAGGGGTTAGGGCAAGATACAGCCCCAGATAACACATAGTTAGGGATCTACTTCCTACAACCAGGCTCTCTACCTTCTATGGTTCTACCACCTACCAATAGTTCATTAAAAATTTAAATCTGTCATCAGATTAAACCCTCCATTAGGCACAAGCCCTCATGATCTAGTAATTTCTATAAATGTCCTCGTGGATCTATCCAGACGTGTGCCTTACTAATTTCCTAATCAAACCAATCAATTTGAGAATCTAGAATAACTATCACATTGGCTTAATTAAAAAAACTAAATGTGGAGCAGGGCATGGTGGTGCACGCCTTTAATCCCAGCACTTGGGAGGCAGAGGTAGGAGGATCGCCGAGTTCGAGGCCACCCTGAGAATACATAGTTAATTCCAGGTCAGCCTGGACCAGAGTGAGACCCTACCTCAAAAAAAAAAAAAAAAAAAAAAAAAAAAAAAGAAAGAAAGAAAGAAAGAAAGAAAGAAAGAAAAGAAAAGAAAAGAAAAGAAAAGAAAAGAGAAAAGAAAAGAAAAACTAAATGTAATGTTTATCATAGGATGGAAGATATATGTTAACCTATAGCTAAAATGTTCTATTTTGTTTTTTAACCAAAAAAATTACCATTTAATAACATCATCCTCTTCTACCAGACTAATAGAAACTGCAACAAAGACAAACAGCAAACACAACAAAATGTAAACACAAAATCTCCTTTATTGTTTTCCTGATGCACGAGGGAGCTCACTCAGTACAATAATAAGAAGCTAATTATACAAATACTGAAGGGAAAAGCTATCTCCTTGAGTACATACATACATACATCTATACATACATATCCTTAAGAACAGAGATCAGGAGTTTAATGATAACTTCAGGTGTTCTTTGTTGATGAATGAGTTCTAACAGGCTTTGGGTAAGAAATGAACAAATCAGTCACTGCTACCTAACACTGGTGTTAATCATGGCATCTGTTACCCAAGTAATTTGGTAAACACCCTGTTGGAATTTACACTTCATTTCATAAATTTAAACTAGATCCTCAAACTCCACCTCTCACAGTCGAGGCTGGTGAGTGGTATGACAGCATGTTTGGTAACCAATATCAGGGTTTTCTATCAGAATCTTTTCATCTGTGTTCTTCTTTCCAGGTTTAAACACTTTTTAAAAGGCTTCCATGATGACTTTATAAAGTGCAAGGTGTGAAGTCATACCTACAGAACTAGTAGATCTGAAACATCCCCATTCCTTCTTCAAAAAAATAAAATTACCAATTCACAGCAGTCCCTGCAATTTAAAGATGAATGCAAATCCATGCCCATGTTATATTTCTTAGTTTGCTTTTCAGTAACCAAGGGCACTCCTTTTAAGCCTGTGAATGTTTCTAGCAACAGCACCAACTTTCAAAAACTGGACAACATTGAAAACATGTTGGGGCTATAGAGATTGCTAAGTGGTTAGTGCTTGCCTGTGAAGCCTAAAGACTCTGGTTCGAGGCTCGATTCCCTAGTACCCACGTTAGCCAGATGCACAAGGTGGCGCATGTATCTGGAGTGCATTTGCAGTGGCTGGAGGCCCTGGTGCACCTATTCTCTCTCTCTTTTTCTCTGTCTGTTGTTGTCAAGTAAATAAATAAAAATAAACAAATTTTTTTTTAAAAAAAGAAAACATGTTAAGAGCCCTGGAAACATCCAGTTCTGGTATTTTCCACTAAAGCCAAGGTAGATCTGATACAATGTGCCTTCTTGCTTTCTTAAAGGCTTTCCATAGTCTGCCTCTGAGGTGAAAAGCTTAAAAATAGGAATAATGTGGTATGAAGAGTCAAAATATATTGCTAGATCTCACACCCAGTTATGCTACCATGGTAAGATACCAGAGAAGTTGCCAACAATGATATTCAAGGGCACACTTTAAAACTAGCTAGAGTAAAGCTGGAGGTTCTTAACATTTTCTTTCCTTTAACATTAAGATTTCTCACTAAAAAAGAAAAGCTATTCTATAGGATTCAGTACTTGAAGAATTAACTTTGAAAGACTCCTTCCTGGTATGAAGGGAGTGTGATCCAAGATATCTTCTTGGATGTTAAAATCTTTGACAACTCAAAGAAACAGCTGAGAGAATATGCAGGAGGAGAGTTTCCTTGGTCTCAGTTGATGAGTGGGGCAACATCTCATTGTTTCCAATGCTTTCTTCTCTTTGAAAAATAAAATTCATCTTGGGTTATTAGTCTATTTTTGTGTTTTGGTTCTTAGAAAATTCTGTAAATATACAACAGATCATACTAATGAATTCATTTTTACCTTTTAAAATTCATCCCACCAAAAATTCTAGGGTAACAAGGCAAATGATACAGAGTAGGGAAGATAATAAGATTTTAATTCTTTCTTTGCTGTCACAGCAAACATTGAAACATAAAGTGACATCTAGGATAGGCTTGGAATAGGGTCTTTCTGTAATTCAGTATTTCAAAGTGCAGAACCTCTGGCCCATGTGTGGAGTACAGAGTAAGTACTTATAACACGCAAGAACACTGCACTTGAGGAGTAAAACGTATACGTTATCAGAGATCAAAGTATGTGTTAAACATTCACATTTCAACATACTCCCTTTTTACTGGAAAAGTTATTCAAGTCTTAATTTACTATCAGGACTAAGTTAAGTGACTGACAGAATGGAGTTATGTGACCATTATTCCTGCTTCTGATTCTACACCTATTTATATTACTGATGGGAATTCCAAGTTTAAAAGAAAACTGATGTCCAACATCAAAATGTATACCCTTGAGGAAGGTAAAAGTATAGGGTCTTTCCAAAGCTAGAAGCAGACGTGGCTGCTGGAGGCTCTCCTCTGTCACATCTATGCTCCTAAGCCTACTTCTGTGGGTTAGATTCCCAGTAAGTTCCTTTGGCAGTGGTAGAAAGATTATGTAGAAAACATATTTTAGTATTAGAAAGTAATGGAGAGGAACTTGGAAAATTATCTTTGTTGTGGTTGAAGAACTAGAAATACTAAAAACACAGACTGAAACTGGAAGCTGGATTTACTCACTTAATATTCCACAAGACAACCTCTTCTTTTTAAAAAGCAAAATAAAAAATTTGTTCTTTTTTTAGATGTAAGGTATATACAATCAAATCAAACAAGGAAAAATATCTGGGCAAATTACTGCTGAACTAGCATAAATGTGTGAAAATAATATTTATTTTACAAGACAGGAATTGTGTTCTTAGATCTATAAATATGGAATTAGCTACATTCCATAAGGTTTTCTGCTAGAAGGTAATATCGAAGCTCATCTGGGTCCTAGGAATGAATGCTATGCTATATGAAGAAAACCTATTGCCTGTCCTTGGTTGCTTATAGAAATGGGAATAAATGAGGAAACATGTGGGGTTTAAATAGAACTTACATTACTACTTTGTAGATTTGATGTGGTCATAATTTGGTCTTAGATCTTAGTTATAAGAAAGGAATGTCCTATTACCTAGGAAGCTTGAAATTCTCCTTCCCTTCTTTAATGGTTCTGCATACCTATTACATGTATGTCTATTAACATAAACATCAGCTGGGACTTCTGTAAATTTTTCATTGTCCTAAAATTTTCATGCCAGAAAAATTTTAAGGAATTAAAGAAACAATTTGATAAAATTAGAAAAATAGAATACTTTCCATATACAGACTTTATAAGCTCAATATTTCCTTAATGGGACTGGCACTTGATGTTTAAGTTCTAGCACATTGAGATTTGGGTATGAAATTTTCAGCAACTCTGGGTATTGTGTTGGGTAGAACTGTACATTGCAAAGGGACATGTTCCTGCTAGTGTCCACAGCTTTTGTCCTGATTTATGAAGACTTCGGTCTGCACAGCAATGGTTCATGGGACTTGTTTCTCATCTATACAATGGAAGTAATTATAACATCATACAGTCACAAATGAAGGTGATTTTGAAGTATACACAACACAACTAATTATGCCATGTGGCTATTTGAATACTATCCATAAGAGACTTTAAATCTTTAATATTCAACTTCTGTCAAACACTTTGAAGCACAGAGCTATATTTAAAAAGCATGTAGCACTCAATTTCTGACATTCATCCCAAAAGAAGGCAAAACACAATAATAACACATCTCTGAAATGCAAACTCCATTAAGTGCAAACTGCTAAAACACAAGATCAATCTAGAAACATGTTTTGAAATTCAGTAAGTTCTCTTTTAAAATGCTTGTGCTCAGTATATAATTTTCAAACACAATCTGAACTGATTTTTCCAACATTTGCTCACAGTCTAAATTCTGGTCCCTCATAAAAATATACTCAGTGATCCATATTCTGTTCTCTAACTTTCACGCTTATTAGCCCAAAATATCTAACCATACAGGAATGATCTTTTCTCTATATATTTCCCTAGATGGGAAGGTTTTAATTCAATCTCATAATAAACACCACACCAACAAGAACATTGCCTTCTGCCTGAGCCTCACAGGAACGTGAGTAGCTCAAAAGGGAGGCACTTTCATGAAATTGATTGCTCCCAACCAGTTCGTGACTTTCTAACCGGCACCTGGGCACAAGGGAGATGCAGAACCATGTCATCCTAGGAGAGCTGCACAGATGCTCCGAGTCTTACACTGAGCTGGAAAACGGAACCACCTGCTTTCCACCCACATAAACCTCCTCAATATTTCGGTCATCTCCTGAAAGAAAAACCAAAGAACGTGTTTTGGGTCAATAATCACTTTCCTTGATTTTGAGAAAGATTTGAAATGCTCTGAAGAGAAGAACCCCCAAAGTTTGATGCTTGTGTCTCTGAGGTTGGCTGTAATGTGGTTGGGATGACATGATCTCTAGAAGACACCACAGCCCATTTGAGGATGAGGGTCTGAACTCTGCACCAGGTGCAGAAATCATGAAACATTCAATTACCTCCCTATCACTGTTCTTGTAGCTGAAGTTGGCTGATTTGCATCTCCAGCCCCAGTTGGAAAAGGAATACTTCTCTTTACCCTCCAGAATCACACTGAGCATGGTGAGGCGAACACTCTGCAGGGGGTGAGCCCCTGCAAGAAATGTCACAAGTGTCCTCCAGTATCTCAAGTTCACTCAGCCTTGAGTGCACTCAGTAGAAAGGTAAGCAGTGTAGATGCTCCTGACCTACCGATTGTTTTTGTCTCCCAAGGGAGTAGAATTGCATGTGAATCCACTTCAAGAGTGCTTTCCCCACTTACACAGGGAAGAGCAAAGAGTAAGAGTAAGAAAACTCAGCATGAAGCTCTCTCCTGTGGCCTCCCACTTCTGGTCAGGACTGGTAATTGTGTATTCTAGGGCAGCTTCTAACTATTATGCTATATAAACAGGCTCAATGCTGAGAACTTGTAAAAAAAAATAACACATACAGAGTTTAATATAAGGTACCAGAAACAAAGAGTTACACTGAAGAAAAAGTCCAAGAAAGATTTTATTTAGCATAGAAACATCCATCTACTTACCTAGATAGAGGAACTTCTGGATAACAGCCTAAAATAGAAAATAAAGACAATAAGAAATTATATTTCATAAATTATATTTCATAAATTTAGAAATTTAGAAATTTAGTGGTTGCAAAGTCCAGAAATTGAATTTTATTTCTCAATAGAAAAATTTATGTTTGTTACTTAAAAAGAAATGATCTTTTCCAAAAACAAATTAACAAAAACTCAAACAACCCACAGCAAACTAACAAACAAAACTTACAACTCACTAGCTATTAACAAATGTGTATCCATTGCCAAAATGTTCCTGGCATACAACTCTGAACTCTTCAGATGGAAATTACCACACAAGCTAAAGAAATCCACCCTATAAAATGATCCAAATACTGCAAAAGGTGTATAGCATGAGAAAAATGGTGAGATAATGCAATTAAGCCTGATTCCCAGAAATTCACTCTAGTAAAAGCATAAAAGAATAAAAGCTATGAAGAAATGATAAAGTCAGGATATGCTACATGAAAATCAAAACCAGGAAGGTCACTTTTACCTTCCCCTCATCCTCCCTGAAGCAGGTAACCCCATAGGGGCTACCTGCAACTCCAGTGAGGAGGGTCCTCAATGGAAGGGGGCATGGACAAGGGAAAAGAGGGTACCAAAACATGATGTAGGAAATATGTTGCTAATAAGAAAAAAATAAAGAAAAAAACCAGTAGGATTTTCTTAGCTTCTCCTGAAGCAGATCAAAAGACTTTGTGAACTGTGACCCTGAACCTGTGAGGAGTTCTTTCCCTGCCCCAGGAGCATCCTCATCTCTGAAGATAAAGGGTGCAGAAAAGGTCGAGAAACAGGTCTGGCTATGTCCCCCAAGTTAGTGTCCTCAGATCACACTCTTTTCCTTATCACCTTTCTCTAGGACTCTTCTTCATCACACTTAGCAGAGAAATTCTCAGGTTTGCTCTCGTCTTTGCAGCTCTATTTCATTATGAAAACTCTGGTGTCCTGTCAAACGCTTATCAACGGTGTGCTTTTCTCTGGTTAATCTGATTTGGGGATAGGAACCTCAGCCTTGAGCCCAAACCAATAGACAGTCTTCCTCTCCTATAATAATAAACAGTACAGGCTCTAAATGATCTAGCTACATAGCAAGACCCAGTCTTCAAAAAACGAAATAGCCAAAAGTGGTGGCACACACCTGTAATCCCAGCACTTAGGAGACTGACAAAGGAGTAATTCCCCGAGTTCACGGCCAGCTTGGGGTACAGAGTGTGTTTCAGGTCAGCTTGAATTAGAGTGAGACCCTTCCTCAAAATAAACACTTAAATATTAGAAACATCTTTCTATGAAAAATATTATGAATAAAATATGGTATCTTATTTTACTAATGTTTGCTTTAAAAAAGAATTAATTTTGCTGATCTACTTGTGAAAGTAAATATGTCATATTGAGATGTTTAATGAAAACCTACATAGTGTGTTCCATAGTGAGACCTTGCCTCAAAAAACATGTCTTTTGAATAGGACTGGAGAGATGGCTCAGCAGTTGAGGTACTTGCCTGCAAAGTATAAGGACCCATGTTTGACTCCAGATCCCATGTTAGCCAGATGCACAAAGGTGAGGCAAGTGCAAGATTGCATATGTCCAGATGGTACAAGCATCTGGAATTCAACTGCAGTGGCTGAGACCCTGGCATGTCAATTCTCTCTCTCTTTCTCTGTCTCTCTCTAAAAAGTTTTTAAATAAAATAAAAATATGTCTTTTAATTAATTTTTTCTTACTTACCTGAGAAATGTCACCAACAAAATCTCCATAAAACAGATCAATGGGTGAGTCAGATGCTTTGGGATTGATCAAGAGGGCATCAAATTCTTTGCCTACTTCAAAGTTTCCAATCTCCCCATCCAGCCCCAGTGCTACAGAGGGGGAAAGGGAATACAAAGTTAGTATTGCAATCCAGCAAACCATGTAAGAGTATGTTTGCCAACATGTAACTAGAACAAAATCCCAAGTATTTTACTAGTGAGGCAGAAAAGCATTCTCATCCTGACAGGTCATGGAAGACTTTTACTTACAGGAAGTAGAGTAAGCATAGGAGTACAGACTCTGAGCAAATGCATCTCCTCTCATCACCAGGATCCCATGTCTGCTGCTGTCAGTCTCGGTCAGCTCTATGGGTGCACCGCATGGCCAGCTGACCTAAGCTGTTCATGGAACCCTCAAAGAAATGTGCCTGATGTGGTGCCCATCTTCTTTGTCCCTCCTCTTCTCCCTCAACACTCCAGCTCCCTTTTTTGCCTTTTCCCCCCTTTAGTTCAGTGAGATAGCTGACATTATTTCTTTTTCATCCCAGTGAAATGAACCTCAAATAAATTGTTAAAAATCCTTTTTAGGGCTGGAGAGATGGCTTAATGGTTAAGGCGCCTGCCTCCTAAGCCTAAGAACGCTGGTTCCAATCTCCAGCGGTTCCAATCTCCAGGTCCCACATTTAGCCAGATGCAAAGTGACGCAAGGGCGCAATGCCACACTTGACCACAAGGGGGCCAACACATCTGGATTTCGTTCGCAGCAGCTGAGAGGCTGCTGGCACGCCCAACTCTATCTGTCTTCCTCTCCCTCTCTCTCTGTCTCTCTCCAAAAAAAAAAAAAAATCCTTTTCATACTTGCCAATCTAAGCATAACTTGTTTAAATTCTTTGACTAGAAAAAAAAATAAAAGCCTTACTTCTCCTAATTCCAGTGATTTTTGAAAGTAGACATTTCCTAGCATTTCCTAGTTTCCTGACAAGAATGGCTTTCTACAATAAGGCACAGGTCCGTAATGTCTATTGACTTCTGCCATCCCACAGCTATAACTTATGACTCATGGTTACTGGATACTGATGGAGAACATTTTTTGTTTTCAGTTTCAAATGATGAAGGTAGTGGGGTTTTCTGGCCACCAAAGCTATTGAATGTAAATCTCCTTAAAGACTGTAATCTGAGAAAGATGTACACCGGGGTCACAAAGAGAAACATGAACAAAGTAATGTTAGGGTACCATTATTTATCTCAAGTGTTAATGTGTTTGGTGCATTCTATCATGGTCAGGGATATTGCCAGATGGGAAAGTACTGGGTGTATATTTTGCTGGAAGGCAGTATCTGACACATTATATTTCTGTGCAGGAATATCCAGACGACTTGACAATATTCAGGGCACTGATCTGGAAATCTCACTTGTTCACAACATTATTTCAAAAGCAACTCTTGTTTTCAGGAAAGAAATGGTTTTTAATCTAAAGAATTCTCACAGCATCCGTCTAGCCACTGACTTAGTGACTGACCTTGATGAAGAGGATGATGCCAAACCCCTCAGGCTGCATACAGGACTTTAAACTTATCCCCCCACTTTTTTTCCTCCTTTTATCTCCTTTTCTCCCTACTGCCACTTCCCAGAAACCATTTTGGAGAACTCTTCTTAGGCCATACTTGTTTGGTGCGGTGGGCCTAGATTCCCACGCTTTTCCTAGGCTTTATTTTAGCCACTCTATCTCGCTGTATTCCTCCCCCTTCAAGCATGTACTTCTCCTTAGCCACACCTTTGCCTTTTTTGCTTATTAATGCCTCTTATGGTAATGCTACCCACCAACCAGCCACAAATTGCTTTGCAACTCCTTTGATTACATTGATCTGCTACCATTAAGGACACTCAATGCTACTAACTATGACACTAGGGTGAGCTCATGACAATCACCCAGCAACCTGTCCTACCCCAGTCTTTTTCAGGCTCTCTAGTTGATTCTCGCTCTCTGGGACTGTTCACATGCCACAGAGCCACCACCACTTGGCCCTCCCATGCCTCCTAGGCAACAGCCTCATATGTATGGCACAATGTAGGTCTGGCCCTAGCCATACCTCATGCTAAAAGCCATACCAGGCCATACCCCTTGGGTTTTCTCACCAGGATGGCAGACAGCCAATGACAGGTAAGACTCCATGAGATGGGACAACCTAAGACAGGCACCGTCACATGTGATGATCCCTTGGGGCCTGGGTTCAACAATGGCTTGGCAAAAAACCATACCTCTCAGGGTTGCCAATAATAAAAACAAAAAGGAGGATATGTATGGCACCATGCAGGTCAGGCCCTAGCCAGACCACATGGCAGAAGAAACCAGGAAGTGGCTTCTGTGAACATGGCGTCCTGTGCAGGCCTGGCGTGACAACAGCTACAGTCCCATGCTCACAAGAAGCCTGCTACGAGATGACCTGTCCAGAGACAGGCTGTCATTGGTCACAAAAAGGGGACCACCCCATACAACGAGTAGCCAGTCAAGCCCCTTAAAACCCACGTGCACTTCCTCAATAAACGAGTTTGCGGCAGCTCGCTTCCCGCTTTCACCCAACTCCCGGAGTCTGTGTCCTGATTCCGTGCTGCTCACCCCAACTCGGCAGAGACCCTACCACCACTCCTGGGCTGGCCTTAGGGGGGACCACAACACAGGTAACTTTTATGGCATATGTAAACTAGGCTATTTATTCATTAGAATGTGGAGAGTTGAGGATTGAGCTAAACAAGAGAGAGACAATTGCTTTCAGTGAATTTGTAATTAATATAAATTCACATTGTTGCAAATGGACAAAACTTGGCTGGTTAGCAACTCAAGTGCACTTTAGGAAATGTATCTTTGCTGCCACTGGAGCAAATGTTGTTTCTGTGAAAATAAAAGATCTCTCTCTCTCTCTCTCTTTCTCTGTGTTTGCATATCTCTCTTTATCTCTCGTGTTGTGTGTGTATGTGTGTGTCTGGCTGTTGTCTCTTAGCATACTGAGTTTAAAGCTGTGACAGGGTTGGGAAATGCCACATTTTAAACAGGGATCTATTCATCTCATTTTACTCGGGCTTCAGTAGAGATCTATGCCAAGGAGAAATTCCTAACTAAGCCCAGGGTCCAAGAACGTAGATGTAAAAGCTCCACTGCAAGGTAGAAATGATTTGGTAAGTGTCCACAGCAGCAAAATAAAAAGAAACAAGATCTTGATAGTATAAATTACAGAGGGCCTAGAATTTTAAAAGCACAATTTAAATTCAACTTGTTTTCACTAATGTATAGAGGGCGAAACCAATGGCAACAAAACACTCAGATGTTCAAGTAAGAGGTGCTGTGGGTAAGAGAGGGTCACACTTCCAGAATGGGCGACTCGAACTTTTGAATTTTAGAAAGTGAATCCATAAGGCCTAGGGATGTTCAAACAATATAACTGACATTTGTTTTTCTTGAAATGTTCTTGATGATGTTCATTATAGTCCAGAACATTCAATGGAAAGCTGGGGAATTATTCTTCCCAGAACACTCCTGGCTTTCCATTTCTACCATACGTCTATCTGTATCTATCTGTTTTAATTTCTCACTGTCTGCTCATGGCTTTATGCTATTTTCAGTGTCATCCATTCAGAGCGTATATATTTCTAAAACAGAGCACTGTGGCTACATTTCTATTTCAGTCACACAAGAGCCAGGAAAGCTGCTGATCTGATTTGCATGCCCACCACCTGTGCTTTTGCCTTCTCCTCCTTGTAAAGGGGCTGAATAATTAGTGCACGCCATACAGAAGCTAACTGCATGAACTAGGCTGGGATTTATGTAGGAAGATGTCACACTGGTGGTTAGAAGATAAGAATATGTACTCTGGATTTCCATTTTCTGCACAAGTCGTGACTTGTTGTAGCATGACTGCTGTGGAAGCCTCACTAAGTTCTTTCTGTAAAATGGAATTAGCCACAATGGTTATGAGGACTCAGTAACAGCATGCATAAAGTGAGCTTCCCTGGGGTTATTGAGGGTAAGAGCTCAGTTGAATTTGGCTATCACTTATTGATAGTGTTATCATTCCGATAGTAGAGAACAAGTACTTGACTCCATGAAAAATGAATTGTTTAAAGAACTGGTATGCATGTGACTAATGTACATAGTCGTTAAGACGATTAACATAGCCATAGCTGGGCATGGTGGCACATGTCTTTAATCCCAGCATTTGGGATGCAGAGAGAGGGGGATCACAGTGGGTCGGAGGCCATCCTGAGACTACATAGTGAATTCCAGGTCAACCTGGTCTAGAGCGAGACCCTACCGGGGGTGGGGGGGATGATTAATGAGACAGTTGTGTATCGTCATCTATTAAAGATGGCTGAATTCCCTGGGAGAATGATTCCTCCAGCACATGACTGAATGAGGCTTTATTGGCTGTGCTCTGGGTGTGTTCTGTGAGACATGGACAGAATGCATACAGGATTTGCCTGAGCCCACTCCCATGATCCTTTAGACTTCACCCAAGGCCACGGATTGCCCAGGCTGCATGTGGTGTGACAGGGAAAGAAAACAGTACTTACCTTGGCTTCCTCCAAGAGTAGCTAGTCTGAAGACTTCTTTGAGGGTGAGGCTTCTCTCGTTGACCTTATTAATTAAAAGGATATTGGAAACCATCACAGCTCTCCGGATGGCATCAAGCATGGAGGAAGAGTAGCCGCCGGCCACATCTACAGAGTGGAGAAACCAAGCCAAGACAGCCACTTCATGAGGGCAGGTGGGATAAGACACAGACAGAGAGGCTGTGTTCGGTTGTTGATGACAAAGTTTCCATCTTTAACAGAGTTTTCATTAAAAGCCCTTATTGACAAATGCTGGATAATCAAGCAATATTTAAAAGAGTTCAAAATGTGTTACAGGCATGGAAGCACAAGGGACACTGCTTTGAGGGAAGAAGGGGCCAAGCTAGAGGGATCAGAGGAGCTGGAGAAGGAAGTGGGGGTAGGGCATAAATGAGAACAATTTAGTGATGTGTATGTATGACAAGGCTATAGTGAAATCTACTAATTTCCATGCTAACTTTAAAATGTTTTATTTAGTTACTTATTTATTTGCAAGCAGAGAGAGAGAGAGAGAGAGAGAGAGAGAGAGAGAGAGAGACAGATTGAAAGAGAGAGAGAATGGGCACTCCAGGGCCTCTAGCCACTGCAGATAAATTCCATTTGCACACACCCACTTTGTGCATTTGACTTTAAACAGAACTGGGATCATTAGGCATTGCCGGCAAGTACCTTAACCACTGAGCCATCTCTCCAGCCCTAAAATATTTTTAATAAAACATCTTTCATTAATACCAAATGTATTCCTGTATTAATGTCCTAATGTGGCTGCAATGAATCTTGACAAATCCTCACTTTAACAGCAGAAATTTCTTCTCTCACAGTTTTGGAGGTCAGAGGTGTGAAATCTAAGTGCTGGAGGGCAAGCTGGGATGTAGCTTAGTTGAGTAGGGGGTGCTAACCATGCACAAGGCCAGGGCTTCAATCCCCAGCATTGCTACACTGTGTCTGTGTGGCTTTCCTTTTCTGTCTCCTATGATATTAATCATTGGATTTAAGAGCTACTCTATTTCAGAATAATTTCATCTTGAGTTCCTTATCTTAATCCTATTTGCCAAGGCCCAAATAAAGTCACATTGGTGGTTCTAGTAGACATCTTTTCAAGGCCACAGTTCAACTCAATGCAATCCCCACATGGTTAGTAAGGCTAAGAGAAACACATGTAAGTATTTCTTGAGCTCCCACAGGAATTGTACAGATATGCCTGCACAGTTGTAAAGATGATTTCAAAAACATGTGACTGACTTCACATAAGCTTATCGTTCTATACCCTAAGAACTTGTCCTCACATTATTCTAATACAGATGGAAAGAAACTTTAAAATAATTTTTCATAAAGATCTTTATAATAAACAGATATTTTAGGAAATTAGTATAATAAATAAGTGATACTGATATATACAGCTTTATATATTGATTAGCATCATTAAATAAGAAATGTGATTTTTATGATTTAAATGGAGTCTCTAATCATAACTAATTTGAAATACTGCTTTTGACAGGAACAAGTGCAGAAGTTATCAAATGAGTTCATACATCACGTTAGTTAGCATTTTAAATTAGAGTAAAATATATTTATATCTAATAAAATAGAGTTCATATTTTAAATGTTCTTTCAGTAATTTCTGAAAATACATTAGTGTCTATATATGTTGCAGAAATCAAAAGTTAATTGCCTATTTAGTAGTAATTATAGATTGCAGGTCAATTTTATGTTCAACTATCTTATATATCCTTAGGTAAACTTATATGTATTAATTTTTCATTTTTAGAAAGTACTTTTATCATGCTGGGGAGAGGGCTCAGTTGGTCTGGGTTGAACTCCCTAGTACCTGCGTGAAGCCAGGTGCACAAAGTGGTGCATGTTGCATATGTCTGGAATAAGTTTGTGCTGGCAAGAGGCCCTACTGTTTATATATATACTCTCCCTCACTCACTGTCACTCTATAAATAAATAAATAAATAAATAAATAAATAAATAAATAGTATAAAATAAGAAACTGATATATTAAAAAATACCTTTTTAAAGAAAGAAAGTACTTTTCTCTAGCCAGAACAGTACTGCCAAGGATCACTCCTGAAAAGTGTATTATATCTACTTAAGTTATTTGTATTAATGAATAAGAATCACCCATTAAAACTTCATTTTGTACAATTACTACATATTAATTAAAAAGAAGTGAATGAATTGTACAAAGAAAAAAGGAAGGAAGAAAAAAAGAAAGAAAAATAAAGATGAAGAGAAAGCAAGCCAGCCAGCCAGCAAGCAAGAAAGAAAGAAAAGAAAGACAAAAGTAATGTCAAACACCTCATGGTCACAAACCAATATTCACTATGTCAAGAACTATTTCAAGAAGGACAAAAATATAGCCAGAAGTGGCAGTGCATACCTTTAGTTCCAGCACTCAGGAGGCTGAAGTAGGAGGATCCTTGTGAATTCAAGGCCAGCTTGGGTCTACAGAGTAAGTTCCAGGTCAGCCTGGGCTACAGTGAGATCCTGCCTCTAAAAAGTAAAACAAGGGGCCGGAGAGATGGCTCAGCTGTTAGAGGCACTTGCTTGCAAAGCCTATTGTCTAAGTCCAATTCCTCAGTGCCCGTGTAAAGAGAGATGTACAATGTAGTGCGTGCACATGGAGTTTGCTCACAGCAGCCAGAGGTATGCCCATTTTCTCTGACTTTCATTAATAAATCAATAATTTTTTTAAAAAAAGAAAAACACAAATGTTTAGCTTATTTAATCCTCATTGTAAGCATACAAGAGGGCAACTATTATCGGCTCTACTTTGAGATAAAATGTGAAGGCACAGTGACAAAGGTAGCTTTCCATCCAGTCAGTGGTGGAATGCTAATTCACACACTAGTCCCTCTCTAAAGCACAGCTTCTCGAACTTGATTATTTGCCAGTTTTATCTTGGAGACTTGTAGTACATCCCTTTGTGAAGTTGCTAAATCAGAATGAGTGAGAAACAAGCTGAGGAATCTGTCTGTTTTATTTTAAACGCTAACAGTTAAGAAGAGCACCACGTTTACGGGACATGGTACTCTCTTTGCTTTGTTCTTCCGTGCTGAGGAGGGGACTCAAGGCCTTGTGTGTGCTACACAATACTAGATGCACTGTGGGAGTGTGGTTCAGTCAGGCTAGTTAACATACATATGATTTCACATACCTGTATCTCTTTGTAGTGAAACTGCTTAAAATATACTCAGCACTTTTTGAGAATATGTTGTTATTAGCTGTAAGCACCAGGATACACAAAAGAATTATTTTTCAAAGCTCTTTGACAATACTCATAATGTATAATCCCCTCCCATTATCTTCTTTTGTCCCCCCTTCCCTATTCCCATCACTTAATCCCTTCTTCTTTCCCACTAGCCTGTCTTCTTTGATATTAATTTTCCCCTCCTTTATCATTCATGAAGTGTTGATGGGTTCAATATTATGCATAATACTATGAACAAGAGAATTATTGAACTTATTTCTCTGACTTACTGACTCTTTGTATTCTTTGAGGCACCAATCTGTGTCTCTCAAAAGCATACAAATAATTCTAATGTGGTCACTTTTGTAAAGTACTTGCTCTAAAAGTAACTTTTTTTTTTGGAGAGAGACACAGAGAAGGAGGGAGAGGAAGACAGAGAATGGGTGCGCCAGCAGCCTCTCAGCCTTTGGATTCCAGTGAGCCCAGGCCCAGGTTTTCAGGAGTTTGGTTCGGACTGAGAGTTGGTTAGTTGGCTTCCCTGGTTCCAAGGCCGTTGGACATGGTTGGAGCTACCCAACCCACATCCCAGCATCTCTGGCCTGAAGACAGCTGGCCATGGGATATCTCGCCCTTCACCACTGTGGGCCAAATCCCCCTAACTAGCCCCTCTGTGTATCTATATCCATATATCTATATGCATCTCTCTCTGGAGACACAGGACCACTTGAATAAGAGCCAAGCTTTGCCTCAGGGGGTTCCACTATGTGGTATGTTGCTGATGCTTGCCCTTCTGGGTGACATCGGGGGGTTTTCCCTTTCTTCTGTAACATATTTAATGTATGTGAAATTCCTTCATTAAATCATGTATGTACAACTTCATTGCTTTCTTGACCTTCATCAATAACTTAGTACTCAATTACCTCATGTTTTTTTTCTCAGAAATAATACCATCTATCTTAGAGGCTGTCAAAAGAAATTCAGGATCCTAACCTAGAAGCTTCAGAATGAAGACTAAAGGGGGTAACTGTGGAGAAGGAAGAAAAATGGATTTGTTCTTTCAGAAATAAATCTTTTTCCCAGCTCCTGTCTTTCCCACTACTTGCATCATGATAGGAAATAGCCTTGTCAGTGGCTTGCAGAGTCATAAAGACATTGTTACTTACAAGAAAACTTGCAAGAAGCCACGTAAGGGTGAGCACTGATCCAGGGAACAGTGCAATGAGCACAGGAAATTCCTTTATATGTTTATGTTCAATTGGTCAACAACAATAATGTGGGCTTGATTTACTTCCATGTTCATAACTAAATAGAATGTACTGGCTCCCCATATGAACTAACAATCTAGTTCAGAGGAAGTGGAGATGGAGATCGCTTTGGTCAGATGATCAAGGAAGACCTCTGTAAAGCACTGAGAGTTAGAGTAAGGAATGAAACAAGCCCAACTGCGTAAAATAAGAGGGAGAGAGTGCCGGACTCAGCCTTGCAGGGGGTTGTGATTAGCCAGCAAGGGAAGAATAGGCCTTCAGAGAAAAGACAGAATGGGGCTGGAGGGATGGCTTAGCAGTTAAGGCATTTGCCTTCAAAGCCAAAGGACCCTGATTTGATTCCCAGGACCCACGTTCCCAGGAGCCAGATGCACAAGGGGGTGCTCATGTCTGGAGTTTGTTTGCAGTGGCTGGAGGCCCTGGCATGCCCATTCTCTCTCTATCCTTCTCCCTCTTTGTCTGTCAAATAAATAAATAAATAAAAATAAAATATTTTTTAAAAAGACAGAATGGCTAGCAAGGTGGGGTATGTGTGGAAAATCTGAACATAGTAGATTTACTGACTCCCATTTAAGATTTTTCAGACCACAGAGAGGTTGGTCAGTCATGGCAAGTGTCCAGTGTCATAAAGACAGAAGAGCCACCTTTGCTGTTAGTGGCAAAGAGATCACAGTGGCAACTGGCCACAGAAGAAAGGACGAGGGTAAGTTCTGCTGCAGGCAGGGCAAGAATCCAGACTGCAGTGGGAAGAGGCATGCAAGTATCTGTCTGTGGTAGCAGAATAGCTGGCCATGGTGGGATTAGTTTTGTCGTGAAGGGAGGCGGAGATGTAGAGCATTAGCCAGAGGAGAATAGCTTTGTTTCTTTGCCTTAAAAGACTGGAAGTGGGCTGGAGGGATGGCTTTGTGTTTAAAGCATTTGCCTGCAAAGCCAAAGGACCCAGATTCAATTCCCTAGGACCCATGAAACTAGAACCACAAGGTGGTGCATGTGTCTGGGGTTTGTTTGCAGTGGCTAGAGTCCCTGGCACTCCCATTCTGTCTGTCTCTCTCTCTCTTTCTCTGACTCTCTCAAATATAAATAAATAAATCTTTTTAAAAAGACTGGAAGGTCCTGAAGATGCTACAACATTGTAGGAATGATCCCGCAGACAGGAGATGTTGATGGCCAGTTATTAGGAAAGGAGTTAACTTATTGAGATTCTGGGTAGAAAGAGTACACAAAACACACCTCACCATGCTTTGCCATTTTTATCTTGGATTGGAAAAAGGGCTTTTCTTTTTTAAGCTACACTAGGAAAAGAACAAGAGCTTATGCTAGCAAGTGTAGAGCAGCATACAAATTTAGTGGTGGGAAATTGAAGGAAGAGTTTCTGATTTTTTTTCTGTTGTCATAATGATATGAAGCATAGTTGGCAGTGAGAGTATGAGCTGAAGAAGGCTCACAGAGAAATAAGAAAAATCTGTCTTGGAATAAGGAGATATATGCCTATTAAACCAATATAATTATCTCTTTTGCTAGGGCTGAGGCACATTTGGGATTTCAGCGCAAAATTTATCATGAAACCCATGTTAGGGTGTTCTCTGGCAACATCAAGATGCCCAGTTGCAGGGAGTGAGACAGGGACCCCCCAAGATGATCAAGGGTTGAGGGTCTGAAAGTGAGCACAAAGAAAAGGGGAGGGTGTGAGAGGTGAAATGTTTCCAAGGATGATGGTAGTGGTGTGTGCTGGCATCAGGGTTAAATCATGGCGGGACAATGCATTCTGAGAAAGCATGGAATTACTAGAGCGGAGTGCAGGAGAGGACGAATGAATGGCTGCTGCTTGGGGAGGAGTGAGTGGTCAAGCTGGGATGGAGAGCACCACTACTAAGTGACACACGGGCTCCGTCCAGGGTGTTGTCTCAATGAACGTGCACATCTTGCCCATGTGAATTTATTCTCCACATTTAATTTTTTCCTTCAGATTACTGTTTGGGGTTATTCATTGTTCTGTCTTTAAATTTTCTTCATATTTTACATGGCAGGTACCCTCTTTTCACAATTCTATAAGCAGTTATCTTTCTCTCAGGTTAAATATTCCTAACCCCAAATTCTGCAATCCCAAATGCTTCCAAACCTGGTAAGATGACATTGGAAAACTACACACCTGATGTCATGTGTGGGGCTTCAGCCAAAACACAGGCATGCTAAGAATATGGTATAACATTACCTTCAGTCTGTATGTACAAGCTATATGTTAAAAAATAAATGAATTTTGTGTGTGGATTTGCATCCCTTTCCCCAAAGTGTCTCATTACATATAATATGCAGATATTTCAAAATTTTAAAAAGTCTAAATTCCAAAACATTTCTGGCCCCAAACATTTTAAATAAGGGACATTTAGCTAATATTTTTATGCTCTGCTAAGTGAAAAGCAAAACAGGATCTACATCTCCTTTTCTTTTTTTGTTTAATTAACTTATTTATTTATTTGAGACATTGAGAGGGGGAGAGAGAGAGAGAAAGTGAGGATGGGCACACCAGGGCCTCTAGCCATTGCAAATGAACTCCACAGGCATGTGCTAC
Organism: Orientallactaga sibirica; assembly: GCA_036365145.1. NCBI lineage: Eukaryota > Metazoa > Chordata > Mammalia > Rodentia > Dipodidae > Orientallactaga > Orientallactaga sibirica. Next base: position 63,105,325 of record JAEOAD010000001.1, read on the forward strand.
CATGTGCATATGGCTTATGTGGAACTTGGAGAATCAAACTGGGGTCCTTAGGCTTCACGGGCATACACCTTAACCGTTAAGCCTTCTCTCCAGCCCACATCTCCTTTTCTTAAAGACAAAAGTCTTACACACTAGGGCTGGAGAGGTGGCTTAGTAGGTCAAGTGCTTGCGACAAAAGCAGGAAGACCCATGTTCAGATCACCAGCACCCATGTGGAAGTGTTGGGTGTGGCTGCACGTGCCTGTGATCATAGTAATTAGGGTGGGCTGTGCCAGGATGGTCCCTGGAACTGCCTGGCTGGTTTGCTAGCCCAGTTGGTGAGTTTCCGGTTCATTAAGAGGCCTTATCTCCAAAAGTGAGGTGGGGAGTGATCAAGGGAAATGCCCAATGTCGACCTCTGGCTTACACACACACACACACACACACACACACACACACACACACACACACACATATACATGGGCTCATGCATAGTGCTCCCACATACATCAAACATACATACTACTCACATATATGTATAAAAGCTAATACACTAATAATTTTGCTCCTACGTGCCAAATACATCTTTGTCTTCTCAACCTTACACATAAGCCACAACTTGGTTTGGGGAACAAAATCAGAAGACTGATGTGGTTTTAGTACTTGAAAAGATCTTCCTTGCAGAATAAATATGATTAAAATTTTTTATAATACCATATTAAGGATATGAATAATATAATGAAAGTGTGAAACCAAAACTCAAGGACTTGGTTCAAAAATAATTACCTTATTTTTCCAAAAACCTCTTCCTGACTTATGTTGCCATTTGGATCAATTTTAAAGATATGCTTTTTATATTTGGTTATTTTTTCCAACTAGGCTGATATGGAATCATTCTGTAGCCCCAGGCTGGCCTTGAATTCCTGGTGATCCTCCTACCTTAGCTTCCCGGTGCTGGAAGTAAAGGTGTGCACACCACCCCCAGCTGAGGAACACTTTTAGCATTGTTGACTTTCTCTCTTGAGATGTACTTTTGGCTCTAGTTTCATTTTTATAAACTTCTTTACAAATTTTTATTTATTTATTTATTTATTATTTATTTATTTTATTTACTTGAGAGAGAAAGAGAGGGAGAGAGAGGGGGAGAAAATGGGCACACCAGGGCCTTCAGCTGCTGCAAACAAACTCTAGACGCATGCTCCACCTTGTGCATGTGGCTTATTTGTGTCCTGGGGAATGGAACCTGGGTCCTATGGCTTTGCAGGAATGTGCCTTAACCCCTAAGACATCGCTCCAGACCTTCTTTACATTTTTTAAAAATAACTTACCCCCAAAATGTTAATCTTTTACACAGTACTCTCTTGGAACAAATACACTTTTCCAGATTCCCTTGCCACCTCTGTCTCCTGAGTGCTGAGATTAAAGGCATGTGCCACCACACTTGGCATGGTGAGAGAGAGAGAGAGAGAATGGACTCTGTGGTAGTTTGAATACATGTCCCCCAATATATTCAGTGTTTTACTTTATAGTTTGCATCTGCAATCATCTTGCTAGAGGCAAGGTCACTGGGGGCCCGGTCTTAAGGTGTGGTGATGGTTTGAGATTCCATTGTAAAGATATGCAAATGTGCCTAGCAGGAGTTCCTGAAGTGTGCTGGGCTTTTGGCAGTAGTTTTTGCTCTGTGTGCTGTGGTGGCTGGTTGGCTTTCTCTCTCTCTTGCCTGGTCCTGTGAAGAGCAGGCTGCTTCTCCTGCCTTTATGGAACTTCCCCTGGATCTGTAAGCTTCAATAAATAATATCCCTTCCTCCATAACTGTGCCTGGTCTGGAAGGTCATCTCAGCGAACCCGAAGCTGTCTGCAACAGTAAAGTGGTACCGAGGAGTGTGGGGTGAGATGAACCTGACCGTGTGGATATTTGTCTTTTGGAACTTTTGTTTTGGAGGAATGGGCATGGACTTGGTGCTTGCAACTGAAGATGCCTTCTGGAGTGGTAAGCCAAGTTTTATGGACTATTCTGATGAGAGTTTGAGAATGCTAAGTGCAGACTGTATTGAACTTCGAGGCTTGGCTTATGAGCTTTCTAAGGGGAAGGAAAGACTACAGAGGACTTTGTTGGAACTGGGCTACTGGCATAAGGGATGGCTACGTTCCGCTATCCAGGCCCAGAAAGTTTGATCAAGGTTAAATTTGTAATGGACTGATGTGCTTGGCTAAAGATATCGGACTGAAATGTTAAGATTTTAAGTTGGAAAACCTGAAGCAAGCTAAAAGTAGAGGCACTGAGACTGGTTAAGCTGCTATTGTTGACACATTAGCAATCTTAAGGAAGGTGGAAGGAAGGTGGCCCGACTTGATTTACATTAAAACAATGGAGAGGATGCCTGAGGAAAGACTGTTAAAAATGCAAATTCTTGGAAAGAGCTTACTGGAGAAGGAACCTGTTTTTCAAGGCTATGGTTTATTTTGTCCCTGGATTAAGAATATGGCTGTGTCCTGCACACCTGGTATTAGTTTTGGAAGCATGAAAAATGCATGGAGTGGTCATGAATTGCACACGGTTCCAGGAGCTGCTGCTGAGATGAGGCATGAGGCAGGGCATGAAGACCCTCAGGAATAGGCTGGAAGAGCCTTTGGAAGATGGACCGTGGTTTGCATGGAGACCTGAAGATGTTTTGGATATACCAGGACTGTGCAAAAGGGCTACCATGGAGTGCAGTGTTGGCATGGGGTGAAAGTTTTCCCTGGTGATTCTGCCCAGCTGGAGGTGCGGAATTGGAAAACCTGGAGACTGTCAGTCTATGGTTATATTGAACTTGAACTGCAGAAGTTTGATGACGGCTGATGGTGATTGAGTTTGCATTGTTTTAGTCTCTCCTTGTTATTCCTTATACAGTTAAAATGTTTACTCTGTGCCTTTACATGTTGAAAGTATTTAACTTGTTTGATTTTACAGGACTCACTATCTTAAGTTGATCAAGACTGTGAGAACCTTTGAAATTGGACTGAGTACAATTTACAATGTGTGATAGTTATAAATCTATTGGGGGCCAGGAGCTAAATATATTGGGGGCCAGGGGCGGAATGTGGTAGTTTGAATACATGTCCCCCAATATATTCAGTGTTTTACTTTATAGTTTGCATCTGCAATCATCTTGCTAGAGGCAAGGTCACTGGGGGCCCGGTCTTAAGGTGTGGTGATGGTTTGAGATTCCATTGTAAAGATATGCAAATGTGCCTAGCAGGAGTTCCTGAAGTGTGCTGGGCTTTTGGCAGTAGTTTTTGCTCTGTGTGCTGTGGTGGCTGGTTGGCTTTCTCTCTCTCTTGCCTGGTCCTGTGAAGAGCAGGCTGCTTCTCCTGCCTTTATGGAACTTCCCCTGGATCTGTAAGCTTCAATAAATAATATCCCTTCCTCCATAACTGTGCCTGGTCTGGAAGGTCATCTCAGCGAACCCGAAGCTGTCTGCAACAGACTCACTGCAAAAGAACTTCAGATGCCACTCTGTGCATCTGGCTTTATGTGGGTACTGGTGAATTGAACTCGGGTCATTAGGCTTTATGTGCCAACACCTTAACCACTGAGCCATCTCTCCAGTCCAAGAGCTATAGTATTTTTAACTAATCACTATTTTGTTTCCCAACACTTTCTTTCCTTTGGTATGATGCATATCGACAATAATAATAAGCCATCTGAAAGAAAACTGGTTAATTGTTTTGTTAATAACTGCTATTCCCCCTTAAGTGCTTCAGTATTTTTTTTTTCTTCTAATTAAAATATTTTGTCATAATATGTTCAATTATAACTTAGGATACAGTGGGGTAGCACTCTCCACACAGCTCTTGCATATGCTCAGAAAAAAAAAAAAAGGAGCCAGGCGTGGTGGTGCACACCTTTAATCCCAGCACTTGGGAGGCAGAGGTAGGAGGATCACTGAGAGTTCAAGGCCACCCTGAGACTACATAGTTAATTCCAGGTCAGCCTAGACTAGAGTGAAACCCTACCTTGAAAAACCAAAAAAAAAAAAAGAAGAAGAAGAAAGAAAAAGGAAAGAAAAAAGAAAAAGAAAAAGGAGAGATTGATTGGTGCTTAAGGTGCTTGTCTGTGAAACCTAAGGACCCAGGTAAGATTTTGCAGGGCCCACATAAGCCAGATGCATAAGGTGGCACATGCATCTGGAGTTTTTTTGCGCAGTGGTTGGAGGTCCTAGTGTACCCATTCTCTCTTTCTCTATCTACCTCTTACTCTCTCTCTCTCTCTCTCTCTCTCTCTCTCTCTCTCTCTCTCCCTCTCTCAAATAAATTAATAAAAAAACATTGTTTAGAAACCTGATCCTTCCCTACTGTGACCATGCTTTGTTCTCTGTGCCTCAGGGCCTCATCTGTCAGGAATGCTCACTTTATCACTTTCTATGCAGGCATCATCTGCAACATGTTTCTGATCCATCTTTGCTCAGTTTTATTCTTCTTATCACTGACTGAATTTTCCACAAGAGTAATTCAATTCGTCTTAGCTTCTTACAATGTTTGCTTGTTATTGTAATTGGACTATAATTAGTACATTATGAAATGCATAGAACTTAGTTGTGGAATTCAGTAAATATTAACAATTATACATAGCCTTAACTACCTTTCAAAAGAAACAAACCCTAAGATATCAGTTAATGCCATCTCTCTGGCAAAAGCTCGATGGCTGCTCCCAGGTGATCCCTCTAACCACCACCTCAGCCCTTAGCCACCATGGTCTGATTTCCATCAACACAGTTCTGCTGGTCCCTGATGCCATAAATGTGGAATTACACAGTGTAAACTTATGTGTAGCTGTTGTTTTTTCACTTACTGAGATACATTTGAAATTTATTCTTGCTTTGTGTATCAGCAGCCTGTTCTCACAAGTTAGCATGAGTCATATGAGTATGCCACATCTATCTATCTTCCTGCTGACAGATGCACAGGTTGTTTCCAGGTTGGGGCTCTTATAGATAAAATTGATATAAAAATTCATGTATAACTATTTTGTACACATCTTTGTTACTTTCTCTAAGGCAAAGACAGAAGAAAGAAATTGCTGGGTCACTCTTTAGCCCAGGCTGACCTGAAATTCACTATGTAGTCTCAGGGTGGTCATGAACTCACAGGGATCCTCCTACCTCTGCCTCCTAAGTGCTGGGATTAAAGGCATACATCACCATGCCCAGAATTTTTTATTCTTTTTTGATACTGAGTTCTTTTGGTTTTCAATATATGTTGAAAAGCTTTCAGATGATTTCTCCTGTCTTGAGCTAATCAAGATGAATCCACACTTGTGACAGGGCAAACAAACTGCTCATGGACCTACTCTCTATCATAATATGAGGGCACGTATCTTCTAACACCCACAGGCAAAGGACAAGCTGATACGTTAAGGTCACGCTTAGGAAATAGCAGGACATTGAATGGCTACGCAACAGACTGTGAAGCAACATTCTCTGAGTGAATGCATTGATATATTATTTAAGCAAATATTTGGTTTATCCACCAACCATGTGCCTTCCTTTCTAAGTAATCTGGACAAACAAGTGCAGTGTGCCAGTCATGTGCCAACCACTTTGAATGCTTTTTAAAAAAATTGAAAAAATTTAAAATGTAATTGTGAGAGAGAGAGAAAGAGGCAGATAGAATGGGAACACCAGCCACTGCAAATGAACTCCGGACCATGTGCCACCTTGTGCATCTGGCTCATGTAGGTACTGGGGAATCAAACCTGGGTCCTTAGGCTTCACAGGCAAGTGCCTTAACCACTAAGCCTTTTCTCCAGCTCCTGAATGCTTTCTTTCTTTCTTTTTTTTTTTTTAAATTTAAGTCTCAAAACAGTTTGTAAGTGCTGTCAGTATAGAAATCAGGAAGTGTATCTTTACAACAATAATTTCATCAAAGTCTTATAGCACATTGGTGACTTCTAGAACTTTACCTGGATTTTCTAGGCTGTACTTGTGCAACCAAAGTCAATTCTTGTCAGATCTCAGAGCTCTTGATGCTGGCAGAGGCTGGATTTATACTCACTGTGGCAACATTAAAGAAATGTTTTCTTTCTCTCTCTTTTTTTTAATTTGAGAGTGAGAGAGAGAATGGGCATGCCAGTGGCCTTTCAGCCACCGTGAAAGAACTCCAGGCATGTGCGCCCCCTTGTGTGCATGCGCAACATTGCATGTTTGTGTCACTTGCATCTGGCTAAACATGGGACCTCGAGAATCAAACAGGTATTCTTAGGCTTTGCAGACAGGCGTCTTAACCGCTAAGCCATCTCTCCAGCCCTGTGTTCTTGAGACACTATTTGTGATGGCAAAGTTATTGCAAACTAAAAGCACAGAAATCCAAATCATTAAAACCTACCCAAAAAGGCAAAACAAAATAGAATTAAAAGAACTTAAAAAAAACTATAAAAGACTTTAGGGCTGGAGAGATGGCTTAGCAGTTAAGGTACTTAGTGCCTGCAAAGCCTAAGGAGCCCAATTTGACTCCCCAGGACCCACGTACGCCAGATGCACAAGGTGGTGCATGCATCTGGCATTCATTTGCAGCAGCTGGAGGCCCTGGCGTGACCATTCTCTTTCTCTCTATCTGCCTCATTCTCTCTCTCAAAAATAAATGAATAGCCAGGCATGGAGCACATGCCTTTAATCCCAGCACTCGGGAGGCAGAGGTAGGAGGATCACCAGTTCAAGGTCACTTTGAGACTATACATTGAATTCCAGGTCAGCTTGAACTAGAGTGAGGCCCTAACTCTTTTTTTTTTTTGTTTTGTTTTGTTTTGTTTTTGGAGGTGTGGTCTCACTCAAGATCAGGCTGACATGGAATTCACTCTGTGTTCTCAGTTCTCAGGGTGGCCTTGAACTCACTCCTACCTCTGCCTCCCAAGTGCTGGGATTAAAGACGTGTGCCACCACGCCTGGCAAGTTTTTAAAAAGACTTTAGAAGAAACTATCCTTTGTAGGCCAGTCTCTAAAACAACAAACAGGGATGATGGCTTTGGGGCCAGTGTCATCAAAACTTCTCACTTACTGTTTGATTAGAATTTTATCATTAAGGCATCCATCCCTACCAGATAACAAAACAAATGCTCTTAATTATAGAACTGTGACCTGAAAAATTCAACTACAGCAGAAAGTTTTCCCACCACTCAGTCACTTTTTCATAGATGCAAATGTAAACTACTTACCTGTCCCCAGCCCTATCTTCACTTCATGTTTGAGGACTTCAAGAACATTCAGGAAGCCACTGCTCAGCCTGCAGAGAAAGAAAATGTAACATGTAAGTCACCAGGAGGTCCAGGTGACTCAGTTAGCAGGATGCCAACCACCACATGGAGAGATCACTGAAAACTGCTTCTTACCACATCTAACGCTGACACAAAAAAATTAGTGATAGAGCTGGGAAGATGGCTCTGTTGTTAAAGGTTCTTCCTTGCCTAGCCTGCCAGCCTAGGGTTTGGGTTCCCATGCCACCCATTTAAGCTAGATGCAAAAAGAGGTGGTGCAAACACATGCATGCCTGCATGCACACATGCACGTGTACAAGCAAATAAAAAGAAACATTAGTCAGATTAAAGGATGTAAAAAGGATGTAAAGGATCATAAAAAAAAAAAAAATGCTTGGGCTGAGGCTTCTCTCAGGATGTTACAAAGCAGAAAAAGCCAGAAGGAAAAGTCGAGGATCTCTTGCATTAACAAAATGCTAAAGGACCCAGGTTTGATTTCCCAGGACCCACATACAGCCAGATGTACAAGGTAGTACATGCATCTGGAGTTCATTTGCAGTGGCTGAGGCCCCTGGCACACCCATTCTCTCTCTCCCTCCCTCCTACCCCTCTCTCTGCCTCTTTCTCTCTCTCTCTCTCTCTCTCTCTCTCAAATAGGTAAATAAATAAATAAATCATATATTTTTAGAAAAGATTAACTGTCTGAGGCCAACAGGACCACACAATGAATGCCAATAACCCCTGCTGAGGAGGGCCCTCGGTGGAATGGAGGCAGGGAAAAAAGACTATAAGAGAATAACATTAAAAAATAAATAAAAATAAAACAAACAAAGAATCAGGCCTTGACATCAGTCTACAAGTCTAATCCAGGTAAATACTTTCCAGCTTCTTCTACAATGGCAACAGCAGTGATAAAGTGTCTCCTTTCCCCCATATCCAGAACAACTACTTCCCTGAATGGGGTAGGACTCAGGAAATGGTACCCCAAGGTATGGTGATTGGAATCTCAGAAGCAGTCTCAAAAATCCATTAATCTCTCTCTCACACACACCTCCTCCTTTCCTCCTGTCTCTAACACTCCATTCTTCCCAGCAAGTAGAGCACTTACTCAGCAAACCTGAAGCCCTGGGTTCAATGTCCAACAACAAAGAAATTTCTCTTCCCCAAGGTGGACTGTAGAAACTAGGAACCTTTTCCCCTAAGCAGCCATCAAACCTAAACCTGTTACTCTCTTCTCCCCTACCTTTCTGTCTTTAGGCTGGGCACAGAGAAATCCTCTTGCATGCCTTGTCTAATAGACACTCATAAGTACTCCATTATATTTGAGAAGGAGAACTTCCCCATTCCCAGGAAGAAAACAATGCTACAGGAGGCTAGGAAGATCTGAGCAGGCCTTGGTGGGGTTGCCCACTCAGGCTTGGACATTAGATCAAACCTTTTGGTCCAACCACCTGTCTCTATGGTTGGCATACTCCAACCATAGCCACAAAAATGGAGAGAGTTCTCTGTGTTTCTTTGCCTTTATTTATTTTATGGGGAACTTTAATATATGACTGACTATAATCTGATTATATTTTCATACCATTATCCTCTTTTGTCCCCATTCTGTTAAGGACCCTCCTCTTTCTAGGTAGTCCTTCCTCTGTTTTGTTGTCTCATTCCTCATGTCCTCCTCCATGTCAGAATGTTGATGGGGTTATCAAGAACCATTGTAGGGTCATGAATGCACCATGCTCTCATGTATATAAAACTGAGTGAGGAAATCTTCTGGCTTTTCTCTCTGTCTTTAGAAAAGGCAATGACTCTTCCCCTCCCCTGCGCTTGAAAGATTAAAGATGGGAAGGTACAACTAGACAACAGCAGGGGAGGGGGAAGGCTGATGAATCAAGGACTGATCATTCAAATGTTGCCTTATAGGAGAGATGGTTCCTGGGCTGAATCCTGAACCTCACCGCCTTCAGCTCACTAGAAGAAGAGAAAGACTTAAGAAAACTAAGCATACCCATAGAAGTCTAAGAGGATTCACAGGCCGAGTAGGTCTGCTCAAAGATGCACCTAATGACAATTTCCAAAGTCCCACCATATGAATGATAAACCTTCCAAAGTTGTTGAAGGAACTGCACTTAAACAGAACTGTATCCTTGAGATTTTTTTATTTTAATATATTTTTTATCAGTTATGTATGTAGTATATATTCAGCCATGATGGTACCATCATTAGCCTCCTTGAGAAATTTAACCTCAGTCTCAATTTGCAAAGCTGGGTCATGGTTTTAACTTAAGGAATTTTGGACAATTTATCCAATGGATATTAAGTTCTTTTCCTATGGGGAGACCCTAGACTGTAATTAATGTCAGATAGGCAGAATTCCCTTTTGTGCATTTACTTTCTTTTAGAAAAAGCAGATTCTTCTAAGAAACATGTCCTGTGTCTATAACTACCCTTCCCTCACAGCTGCCGGGACACACCTGTGTTATTTATAAAGTCCCCTAGACTTGTGATGGCTTACACCTCCAACCCTTTGCCAAGAGCCTCTCACCTACTCCTCTGTTCTTGTTTGCAGAATGTCAGAAGTTCTGAGAGTGAGTGCTCTTCTACTCCTGCCAACCAGCCCTCCATCCCCCATTGCTGAGTGTTTACAACTGCCTCAATGCCCTCACTCCTCGGGCTGGGTGACTGGGTGACTTGTGCATTACTTTCCTGAGTTCTCCAGACATATTAAACTCCAGGAGCCCAAGTGCTAACTGTTACTGACTTCTTTCCCTTCTCTGTCTGGCCTCTGTAGTGCTAAAGTTTTAAAAAAACATTTTTAATTAATTAATTAATTTTTGAGAGAGGGTGGGAGGCAGATAGAAAGAAAGAGAGAAAGAATGGGCACTCCAGGACCTTTAGCTACTGCAAACAAACTCCAGGTGCATGCACAACCTTGTGCGTCTGCTTACGTAGGTACTGGGGAATCAAACCTGGGTTCTTAGGCTTTGCAGCCAAGTGCCTTAACTGCTAAGCTATCTCTCCAGCCTTCTAGTGGTACTCTAAATCACTTCCCACGTGATCATACTTGTGCAATCATGTGTTTTAGATCTGGCATCCACAGAAAAGAACTCATGAACGTTTTGAAATTAGACATGGGATTCTTAATGCCTATGAGTTTTTCCCTCCTGAAACTAAAAGTCATTACTTTCATGTGAGTTACTTATGAATCCATAACCTTTCAAAAGGTCCAGAACATGTTATAAATAAAGCTTTTATATTCTAGGAATTATAATAGGATGGAATTTCTCCTGGATGAATGTGAGCTGGCATCTCTCCAGGTTTAGCCACATGCTATAGAACTATGGCTTCTACTGGCACCTGTCTCTTTACAACTCTAGAATAGAACTGCCTCCCTGACTATTGCATATGTGTTTTACTGTCCCCAGCTGCAATCATCTGAATGTTATTGCTTTTAAACTCTACTTGTTGTATTTCCTATTGTATTGTCCTTTTTGTGTGTAAACTCGGAGATTTCAGGAGATGTGGTGCTCTTGAAGTGAAGATTGTAAAAATTCCTCTTTCAAATGCCTTTCTTCATTCACCTTAGTACAAGGAAACATCCATCCACCTGGTCCCTTTCTTAATAAACAAACCCAGAGAAGAAGCAGATCCTGGGGGAATAAATGCCTGAGGGGGAAAGAAGCATTTAGCTACACGTGCAACCACCCATTCATAACCTACTAAACAATTACTGCCTACTTACGACAAGTTAGAATTGGGACAATGTGAAATGGATGCTCCTCGTTCGCTGAAGATGTTGAGTTCTTCCGCAGAAAGGTAGCAGCCATGTGCCATCACTGTCTGGAAAGAGGAATGTCCTACATGGAGTTTATCTCTCAAACTTGCTTGCATTAATACTCAAACTAGGTACCATAGGGAGAGAGGGAAGCTGTGACTTGGTCGTGACCATCTTTACAAGAACTGTTATGATGATCCCAAAAAACAAAATCCATCCATAAAAATCTTATGCCTCAGAACAGAGATGTAAAAATACTATATTACAAAAGTCTCAGCAAACTTGTCGGTCTTGTTATTTTATTATTTATTATTTATGGTACTGAGGATCAAACCTAGTGTATTATGCATGGTGGGTAAGAATCCTGTCACCAAACTCCATCCTCACATGTCTTACTTTTGTTTCTTTTGGCTGACTTATAACATAATAAAGTGTCATTCCATCCATTCATCTACAGCATAGGAAATACAGCCAGTTTGGATATATTCTGACTTTCTCATCTCCACTTTAGAAGATTATCAAGTTGCTTTCTTTTCTAAATCTATGTGCTTACTAATAGGTATATATTTGTTCCTATCCTAATAAGAACTTTCTAGAAGTACATGGAAGCTATGCAAGTAATTTTACAATGAAATGTGGGTTTATTGATGATGTCCTTGGTGGTTGTGGTAATTTGTTTGTGAGACAGACTTTCTCTTTGTAACCCAGGCTGATCTTGAACTCATGATCCTTCTGACTCAGCTTTTGAAATGCTGAGATTATAGGGATGAGTCACCATGCCTGGTAGAACTGTTCTTTATTTCTATTCCTGATTTTAATATAGGCACCAATGGTTCCTGATACTCACCTGTGCTCATATTTTCCTAAAAAATAAGAAGTGTCATATCATGTGAGCATTAGTGCAGAAGGTAGGCTTCATCTTGGGAAGCAGGTGCCGTGCTGGAGAGATGGCTTAGCAGTTAAGGCGCTTGTCTGCGAAGCCTAAGAACTATTGTTGGAATCTCCAGATCCCACATAAGTCAGATGCACAGTGATACAAGCACACAATGTTGCACACAAGGGGGAGTACACATCTGGAATTCGTTTGCAATGGATGAAGGCCTTGGAGCACCCATTCTCTCTCTCTTGCTACCTCTCTGTTTCTCACAAATAAATAATAAAAAAGAAAGCAGGTACCCCACATATGTGGTCTAAGTTACTAAAAATAATTTTATTTATTTGTAAGAAGGGAGAGAAACATACAGAAAGAAAAGGAGAGGGAGAGAGAGAGAGAGAGAAAATAAGCATGCCAGGGCATCTAGCTGCTGCAAACAAACTCCAGATGCATGTGCCACTTTGTGCATATGGCTTTATGTGGTTGCTGGGGAATTGAACCTGAGTTATTAGGCTTTGCAGGCAAGCCCCTTAGCTGCTGAGCCATCTCTCCAGACCCCTAAGTTTTGTTTGTGATTTTGTGTGTGTGTGTGTGTGTGTGTGTGAGTGTATGTAGTATGTATGGTATGGCATGTGTGTATATATAGTATATACAGTGTATATGTATCTGTATGTGCCGATGCATGTGCCTCATGTGCATGTAGAGGCCAGAGGGAAATGTCAGGTGTTCTGTATCACTCTTCCACTTGGTTTCCTTGACATGGAATCTCTCATTGAACTGAGGGAGCATGGTTGTTTTTGGTCAGACTGGCTGATCAGGGAGCCCAGCAATTCTCTGGCCTCTACCCCTAAAAGGACTGGGGTTACAGGTGTGCCTAGCTGCACCCAACTTTGTAAATGGGTGCTGGGCAATTCAGATGGTTTCAGGCCCTCAACTCACCTACTGACCCATCGGTCTAGTCCTGAGACATTTCAATTTGTCATTCTGGTCATATTTGTGGGTTCTCTTGAATATAACTACATTTCCTCAAAATTCTTTTTCTCTCAATACAAAACCTTTGCCTTAAAAACATTCCCCTTTGGAAGGCAAAGTTCAGTGGCCACAGAATTATTATTAAAATAAAACTTTCTTAACTTCTGTGCAAATAAAATTAACATGCCAATTTTATGGTTAATTTTTAATCATATGGAAATATGTGGAAAGGAGGACGAGCCTTCTGATATAGTGATTATACAAGATATTAACCTTTAAAATCAATTATATTCTTATCACCATTTACATAGTTATGAAGAAATTATCTGCTGCAGCACACCCTCTAGGCAATGTGTACATTTCACTGAAGGCCAAGGCCAAAGGGTATATTATCCTAATGAGGTCTCTTGTCACTCACATTAATTTTAATTACTTATCAAAGTAATACATAGTCATTGTCTAAATATCACAGTTTAAAAATAATAAGTGTAAAGCCCTCTTTCTTTCTCCCTCAGGAAGAATCACTTTTAACATTCACTGTGAAGCTTTGGAACAGTTTCTTCTAGGTGAGAATGCCCCTGCACACATGTACACGAACACCACACAGTATTGCAGTCTTCCTATGACATCTGCACATCTCATTCTTTGGGAATATTTGATTAAATTCCAATTATGTGCATTCTATGACTTAACCAACCCCCTACTGATAGCCATCTTCAAACTCTCCTATTTAATTAACATGCTTGTTCATATTTCTTGAAGAATGAATCCTTGGAAATGCATCTGGGCACTAAAAGGAAAGCACATTTACCTGCTAATGGCACTGTGAAAGTGTCCTTGGATCAAATAATATTCCTTCAAAGAAGCATTCAGATTGTTTTATGGGGATGAAGCCTCAGACTCATATTAAACACTTACATACACACATACACACACACACACACACAACACAACACACACACTGCATTTACTCTAATTTGGTAAATGTTTGCATGCCACAGAAGCCTGAAAATTACTTCTAAGATTTTAAAACTTAAACAGGCATGTGTTACTTTATATAGATTACATAATGATACTGATTTACCTTATTTGTCAGAAGGTTGTTTTTATCATAGACATCTGTGTAGTGTTTATAATTGGGGTGCAAGTTTTTCACAGCTTCAACTTCTTCTTGATTTTCACTTATATGGCTCTATAAGAAAAGCAATAACCTTTCAATTTTTTTCTAGAAAATTTTAGACATTGCATTTCCTATCTCAAAATGGTGTAGCTTGTTTCTATTTCCTGTACAAGTACAAAACCATGTACAAAGCCAACAAAGACTGCACTTGGCTTTTATTTTAAATAAATATATGTATTCTATATAACAATATATGAGAAGAAAACTGAATTTTGTAAGCATGAATTTTGTAAGTGTGTGTATGAGAGTGAAAGAGAGAGAGAGAGAGGCTGGGTCCTGGGGAATCGAACCAGAGTCCTTTGGCTTTTTAGGCAAATGCCTTAACAGCTAAGCCATCTTCTTCCGCCCTTCTTTTTCATGTTTTCATGTAGTTTTAAATGTTATTTACATTTTATTTTCAGAGGAATATAAACATCCTGTTTCCAAAGTAGAAATATCATGTAAATCTTGAATTTTGTCATCAGGAGATAATTGTGTGGAACCAAATTTCAAATGTCGTAGGACATACACATGCATGCATGCATGTGTGTGCACACACACACAATAATGAGGAAGGCAAGACTAATTAATGGGACCTAAGAATATGTGCCTTTACAATGAATACAGACATAAATAAAATGCCACCATACAAAATAATTTTAAAAATCAGTATGCTGCCTTGGCCCCAAATTGCTCTTTCCTCTAAGACCATCAAACTCCTAAGAGGTGGAATTTTTTTTTAATATTTTATTTTTATTTATTTGTGAGAGAGAGAGAGAGAATGGGCATGCCAGGCCTCCAGCCACTGCAAACGAATTCCAGATGCATGTGCCACCATGTGCATCTCGCTTACATGGGATCTGGAGAACCAAACCTGGGTCCTTAGGCTTCACTACAAGTGCCTTATCCATTAAGCCAGCTTTCCAGCCCTAAGAGATGGAATTTTAGCACACTGTGTAATTAAGCTTTGATGGGGGAAGGGGTACTTCTAATTTTAACCCAGCTGTAAGATATAAAAAAGGGTCTTATTGCTAAATTGCAACAACTTAATGATAAAGTAAGATATACTTTTTGTTCCTGGCTTTAAATTAAGAAACTTAGAACAAAAGGACCTTTACATGCATTTTTGTAAGGTAGAAATTAAGTTCTTTTTCCTCTTCAAATAATAGCTGATTCCTCTAAAGATGAAGCTATGGAATACCAAGAAAATAACAAGTAGAAGTAGGGAGGAAATGTGTTAAATGCATCCTACAGAGAATAGGCAGTTTGGCGTTGATGTTGCTATCACTTCTGGAGATGATTTGGGTCTTTCAGAGAACTCTGACAATAAAAGCAAAGTCAGGCTTCTGGCCTGCAACACTACAGAGCTGAATCAGATGCCCTGAAACCCTTTGGTGCTAGGATAAATGAAGATTATTAATGTTTGGTTGAGGAATCTTGTGGGTATGGATAGAAGCAGAAGCAAAAATAAAAAAAAAATACCTGAATGTGCAGGTCATGAGTCTTGGCAATATTGCCCAGTTCACTCATCAAATTCTCAGTGCAGGAAAGCGCAAAACGTGGTGTCACTATGGGTTTCACTCTAGAATACTGGAAACAGTAAGAACACATGTCACATAGCAAGCTGATCATACAGCTTCAGTTTTGAGTGAAGTCCCCAATAGTTAGCCAATGGACTGGGCTTCGTGGAAACAGCTCATGGCTGAGAATAGCACACTTTTTAGCATCCAGTTCAACAAAAGACTTTACCTCAAAGGACAGACACTCTCTCCGCATTAACACTTAACTGAAACCTAGAGTGGGGACACTCCCAGTGAGGCAGTCGCCTATTTGCTTCTCATCATCTTGGGACTGCATCCTGCCTGAGAACTAGCTGGTGCCGCCTGCGATGAGTGGGTACCAAGAGAAGCACACACACTTACAGGAGTGGAGCAGGCCACGTTTGCTGACATTTGAATGGTGAATAGTCAAGCCCATGAAACTAAGGTAATAGTTCCTAAATTTCAGAGCTCTGCTTCCAAGAAAACACAGAGGTCTGCATGTACCGACACACCAACCTTCAGTGGGAAGCAAACAACAGAGGTTTCTATCAATTTGACTCTTTCAGATTCCACGGGTATATAAGCACCTGTCTTTCTGTTTCTGGCTTATTTCCCTTCACATACTATTCGTTGGGTTCCTCTATACTATCTCAAACAGCAGAGTTTTCTATTAATGATCAATATTCCATTGTGTTTGTGTGCACAAATGTTAATATGGGGCCTGGGATATATAGTTACACATATATTTTCTTTATCCATCCACTCATCCATAGACACAGGTTATTTCCATATGTCGGCTATAATGAACAATGCTGCAGTGAGCATGGGAGTGCATGTATGGCCTCAAGATACTGATTTTATTTCTTCTGACTAGATACCCAGAAATGGGATTTCTGGACCACAGGAGATGTTGATCAAGAGCACATGTTTTCAGTTATAAAATTAATAAGTTCTGGAACTTTTGTGCAGTTCCTGCAATATTAGTAGTATTAATTTCATTAAAATCATCATTAGACCATACATATGTTTAGCAAGTTATCACAGTATGCACCTTGGATATTTATAATCTTTTTGTTAGATTTTTTTTTGGGGGTTCAAGGTAGGGTCTCACTCTAGCCCAGGCTGACTTGGAATTCATTGTGTAGTCTCAGGGTGGCCTTGAACTCACAGTGATCCTCCTATCTCTGCCTCCTGAGTGCTGGGATTTTTTGTTAGATTTTTTTTTTCTTAATGTCTGATCTCACAGAGAGTTAATAGGCACACAATTTAATATTCTAAGAAAATATTTCTTAATGCATAGAATAAGCCACATGCACATAGACTTATCTATCAAACAAGCTAACAAATCCTATAGCCAACAAAAAGACAACCCACATGCAAACACTAAACAATATTACTTACATTCCTTTGAATCATTTCTGACACAAATCTGAAATGAAGCAGCAAATGGGAAATTATCAAATTTGAACATTTTCAAATAAATATTTTAAAATAGTAAAAACATGATCTGCACATGTCCCAATTTCCATGCCAACATTTCTAACACTGGGCATTTTTCACCGTCACTCATTAAAGATTAAAAGGTAGTAATTGCTCGGCTTTCTCATGGGCAGTCAAAGATGGAATGCAAAATCACTGGGAAATGTTATCATCAAGCATCAGTGGGTCATTGGAGAGCAACCCCACAATCCTTGGGCTATTCTAGGAGCTCCAACTCTGTGAGGGAATATTGCACTGGGCTATCCTCTGTGGACATTAAAATCATGGAGTCCTATGCACCTGGAAGCATCTAGAAGCCAAAAAGTATGTTATTTCTAAAACCTCTGAAGTGGATGCTGCACATTCACACAGTTTCACCACTGATTTCCAAAGGCAGAGTCTGACAGGGAGTGAATATTAAGGTAAGGCAGAAGGACCAGGCTTCTGGTTGCAAAACACGCGTGTAAGGGGCTGGCTGATCCTACCACTTTGCCTGCCAAACAGTGACAACTGTTCAGTGTTGTCAACTGTTCTGCCCTGGCTATAGTTTTCTGTTTTCTGGTGTTCTTTTCTGTCAGAATAAAGTGTAAATGAAGGGGTTGTAGATGTAGCCCTGTGGTAGAGCACTAGCTTAGCATATACAAAGCCTTGGGTTCCATCCCTGGCACCAGAAAAAAAAAGTGAATTAGGGTTTGTGACGACCAGAAAAGTAGATTATTAACTGAGGAGTGACCACAAGGCCAGTGCAAAGGATCAGGCGAGGACCTCCTCCTCTGTGGGCATGCCCCTCCCCTCTCTCTCGGGGAGCATGCTCAAAGGGGAAAGGCCTAAAAAATGGAAAGGAAACGAATCTGGATATTTTTAACTTTTTTATTGTATATAAATTATAACCAGCTATACTCTTTTATCCCCTCACTTCAGTTCCCATCACCCTAGAGGCCTTCCTCAGTGGGGTATGGTATTCACTGTGGCATCAGGAAGGCTTCAGTCAGTCCCAGTGAGGTGGAGGAGTGGTGACCATACCTCAGGGTTTCTATCCACTCTGTGGCTCTTACAATCTTTCTGCTCCCTCATAAAGCTGGATTTTAAAAATATTTACTTACTTAGAGAGAAAGAGGAAAAGAGAGAGAGAGAGAGAGAGAGAATGGGCACACCAGGGCCTTCTGCTGCTGTAAAGGAATTCAGACAAATGAACCTAGTGTATCGTCTTTATGTAGATACTAAGGAATTGAACCTGGGCCATTAGGGTTTAACCATTAAGCTATCTTTCTAGCCCCCCATAATAGGTTGCATCAGGATGGATTTTTCCTCAGGATAGATTTATATTTAAAGAATTTTCTTTAAATATTAATTACTTTGTATTTATAAATTATGAATACATATCCTCTTTAATGTAGAATATATTATAACAAAATTTCTTGTCAAATACTCAAGTTATTATGGAAAATCACTTAAAGCTCATGTAAGAAAAGCACTTATTTCATCAATAGGATTTCCCAAAGTTACATGGAATTGAATGCAATAAAAATTCACAATCTTAAAAAACAGTGTGACCCATAACCAAAAGGAATTGAGGGAGTTGAGAATATGATACAATTGTGTTATATACATGTGAGACAATGTCACAATGCAATTAATTCTTTAAAATAATTTTTCTTTAACATTTTCTTTATTTGCAAGGATACAGAGAGGGGAGAGAAAGAAGGAAAGAGAAAGAGAATGGGTGCACCAGGGCCTCTAGCCACTGAAAACAATCTTCAGATGCATGGACCATTTCATCCATCTGGCTTTACATGGTACAAAGGAACAGATCTACAGTCATTGGGCATTTGCAGGCAAGTGTCTTAACCACTGAGCAATCTCTCTAGCTTGCAATTATTATTATTATTATTATTATTATTTTTTTTTTGGAGAGAGACAGAGAGAGAGGGAGAGGAAGACAGATAGAGATGGGCATGCCAGCAGCCTCTCAGCTGCTGTGAACAAAATCCAGATGTGTGCGTCCCCTTGTGGTCAAGTGTGGCATTGCACCGTTGCATCACTGCATCTAGCTAAATGTGGGACCTGGAGATTGGAACTGCTGGAGACTGGAACCAGCATTCTTAGGTTTAGCAGGCAGGTGCCTTAACCACTAAGCCATCTCTCCAGCCCGCAATTATTTTTTAAAAATAAATCTAAACAGCAGGCCATTCATGCTTAAAAGCAATCCCATTCCACAGGAGAAGCCCTGACCTGTAATACAGGCTAGCAAGGAAGAAATTTTCTATAAAGAATTTTTGTTTCATCAAGGAATTTACCTTAGAGTTTCTAAAGTAAGTTTCTGGAGATAATTGTGTCTGATGCATAAATAGAGCATTGATGTGCAACACTTAAAATATTTTATCATTTTTGTTTATTTGAGAGAAAGAGGCAGAGAAAGAGAGTCAGAGAGAGTGTGTGTGTGAATGAGTGCACCAGGGCCTCTAGCCATTGCAAACGAACTCCAGAAGCATGTGCCACCTTGTGCATCTGGCTTACTTGGGTCCTGGGGAATCAAACCTGGGTCTTTAGGCTTTGCAGGCATGTGCTTTAACTACTAAGCCATTTCTCCAGTCCACTTTTTGAAAGAACAAAATAATTTCATGAAGTTGGCCAAATCTGCTCAATAATCTTGGCAAATGGGAAGAGGGGACTAATTTATTTTAACTTTAATTCTACATGCTAGGACAACTCTACAGTGTGTTGCTATAGCTTGACATTCTTAGCTTTTGGAAACTTTGTGCTTCAGCTGTGTGGCATTAGGAGAGAAACGTGGGAGGGAAGATGCTGGGACAATTAGGAGAAGTGCCACTGCGTTGCAGGAGAAAATCAGGCACAGCTGGAACCTTAGAAAATATTCTCCTCTTTATGCTTTCCAAGTCTGGCAAAAGTCACTCTCACGTGAATTTTTTTCTTTTTACTTTTTATTGACAACTTCTTTAAT
Organism: Orientallactaga sibirica; assembly: GCA_036365145.1. Taxonomy (NCBI): domain Eukaryota; kingdom Metazoa; phylum Chordata; class Mammalia; order Rodentia; family Dipodidae; genus Orientallactaga; species Orientallactaga sibirica. The sequence continues at coordinate 63,125,291 of JAEOAD010000001.1, forward strand.
TGTAGACAATATCCCACGGTATTTCCCTCCCTCTCCCACATTCCCCTTTGAAACTTCATTCTCCATCATATCCTCTCCTCCTCTCAATCTTATATCCCCTCCCTTTTCAATCTCATGTGAATTTTAAAGCAACCTTTCAAAGATATATACTTCTACAAACTTATCATCTACTGAAGTCTTACTTCAGGGGATTATGTACTAGAACATATTTCTGTTTCAAAAATCATTTCATTGGGCTGAAGAGATTGCTCAGTGGTTAAAGCACTTGCCTGCAAAGCCTAATGACCAGAGTTCAATTCTCCATTACCTATATTAAGCAGATGCACAAAGTGGCACATACCTCTAGAGTTTATTTGCATCAGCTAGAGGCCCTGACACATCCACTCATTCTCTCTTTCTGCCAAGTGTGGTGGCACACACCTGAAATCCCAGAACTTGGAGGCAGAGGTAGGAGGATCACTATGAGTTTGAGACCAGACTGAGACTATATACATAGTGAATTCTAGGTCTGCCTACCTCAAAAGAAATCATTTCATTGAAGTATAATTTATATGTCATAAAGTTCATCTGTTTCAAGTGCACTATTTAATAATTCCAGCAAGTTCACCGAGTTGTGCGATTATCATAATAATGCATTGTTTGAGTTCTTGTCATCCCAGTGGCCTATTTGAAACTGACAAGTAGCCCTTTCTCTGACACTATGCTACCTCACATCTGTCTGTCTCTGGATTTGCATGTACTGTTTGTTCCATATAAGTGGAATCATATAATGTGTGTTTTTCATGTTTGGTTTCTTTCTCGTGGCATACTACTCTTAAAGTTCACCCATGTTGGGGCTGGAGAGATGGCTTAGCGATTAAGCGCTTGCCTGTGAAACCTAAGGACCCTGGTTCGAGGCTCAATTCCCCAGGACCCATGTAAGCCAGATGCACATGGTGGTGCATGCATCTGGGGTTTGTTTGCAGTGGCTGGAGGCCCTAGCGCACCCATCCTTTCTCTCTCTCTCTCTCTCTCTATCTATCTATCTATCTGCCTCTTTTTCTCTCTGTCTGTTGCTCTCAAATAAATAAATAAATAAGCCAACAATTTTTTTTAAATGTTCACCCATGTTGGAGCACATATCAGCATTTATTTATTTCAATTCATATATCCATTCACCATTGGGTAGACATGTAGATTGAGGTAAGTCATCAGATGGCCTCAGAGTGGCTGTGGGAGATGCCACAAATGTAACATCCTGAGGGAGGGACTGGCCCAGCAGCTGGGGCTCATTCTGTTCCTCGTAGAATGGGATGGCCCTGTAATCTTCAACCCAATGATACGGTGTGCCCAGGAATAAAACTCCAGATGGATGTGACTTTAGGACCCTCTGCTGCAGCATAAAGTGAGAATGTGTAGCTGAAACTCCACTCACGCATCCTGGGCAGCTTTCTAAGTTCTGCAGAACATGCCTGCCAAGCATCCTAGGCTTCTGGTCTCCCTTGCTACCTGTCTGTCAGTAACAGCCTTGCTTCACTTGGAGCATAATGCAAGCAGATTGACACTGGAATGTGGTTTGGGATTGACACTAGTTCCCAGGAAAACTTGCCTCACATCTGGCTTCTGTGAGTAATGCCACTATAAACTTTTCCATTCAAGTCCTTATGAGGACATACCTGTCTTGGTACATACCACCTTTTCAAGGTCTGACATACTTGTGGCACACTTTTTTCTGAGGTGAAGATCATCCCAAAGCAAGCTGTCACAAGCTCTGGAGATCCCACTCTGGGCCTGGTCACAACAGACCTGGCTTGGATCCTTATCATGGCATCTCTCTAGCTGTGTGTCCTCACTGAGTGTCTCCACAACCTACACCATAAAGAGGACAGTGAAGGGCTGGAGAGATGGCTTAGCCGTTAAGGCATTTGCTTGCAAAGCCAAAGGACCCAGGTTCAACTCCCCAGGACCCACGTAAGCCAGATGCACAAGGGGGTACATGCATCTGGAGTTTGTTTGCAGTGGCTGGAGGCCCTGGCATGCCCATTCTCTATCTGCCTCTTTCTCTATCCTTCTCTCTCTCTCTCTCTCTCTCTCTCAAATAAATAAATAAGAATAAAATATTTAAAAAGAGGACAGTGACACCTCGCCTCCTGTGAATATGAGCTCAGGGAATAAAGGCCTTCACAGAAAGGAACCGTGCTTCACCTTCGGAAGACATCCTTTCAGTCACATTTTTGGAGAGGGGACGTCCTAGTTCTCTATGTTAGAATGTTATGATTATCCCAGCCTTAGATTCTTGACCTTTTAAAACCTTTCTACGGTAGAGAGGGATGTCCATACCACTTTGAGAAACCACGGACACTGACATGACACAAAGTAGGATCTCACTGCATGGCTTTCAGGTGGAAATGATGGAGGTTATTTTCTATGTGTCTGTTTGTGCCTGCCCATGCTTCATGCTAGGGGAAGCATATATTCTTTTGGTGTTTTTTATTTTAACTTTGCTTTTGTTTTATTTTGATACAAGGTCTCAGTACGTAGCTCAGACTGGTCTGGAGCTCAGGATGCCCCTGCACAAGACTCTTGTCTACTGGGAGTATCAGTGCAGCTCCCATGCTTGATTAAATGTTTGGAATAAAATGTCTTTCATTAGCATATAAATGTAATGCACTTTTCCTAACTTCTTTTTTTAAACATTATTTAAGAGGTTTATTAACAAGTGCTTGCAGTTTGTTGACTTTTTTTTGAAAAAAATCAAGTTGTAAACTTTTATTACAAATCATTTTTTAAAAATAAACATTTGTTATTACCAAAAGGGACATCTTTAGGTAAAAGTAAAAAACTGCTGCATAGGCAATGCAGAGAGTTACATCTGGTTTACGGACAAAAACCAAGCATTTAAGGTCTTCAGCTCCAATCTTTTGTTCGTTTCCTTATTGCTGGAATTTCATATTAATTTCTTCTCGTTGGATGACTGACCCGGATGACTGTAATGATGGTAGGCGGTCATTTCCTCAGCCCCGTCGGCTGAGCTCAGCCTCAGGAGCAGAGGACAGATCCGCTGCTTTTGTGACTCTGCCATCTTGTGGTTTAGGCTCTCTGGGCGTTGAGGTGGCCCCTCACCTGGGATGTGATTTTGATTTTCCTTGTCCTCTGCATTGCCGTCCTCTCTGGGCTGTCTTTGGTGAGGAGGACCCCTGCGGAATCGAGGTCAATAACCCCGATACATATTCTGTCTCACTGGTCCACCTTGCTCTCCTGCACCCTGGTTGTGGGCACCCATCACTGCCCCCTGTACAGGAGGTGGGATGTTGTGGTCCATGCCCATAGGGCCTCCTGGGGTAGTAAGCTGGGGGAACTTAGCTTCCCATCCTTCCTTCTTTTCCCCACTCCCCCACTCTCACTATTCTGGTAATTCTGTTGGTAATTACGTGGAGGGAGGACGCCTATGGTGTGGACAGCATTGATCATGGTTACGGTCGGCTGCATATTTACTGCTTTGAACCGGTCCTCCATCAGAGCCTGGGGCATTTGCTGCCTCGGCAAGCTATTCTCCTTCCACATCAAACTTCACGGTCTCTCCATCATCTCCTTCACCGCACAGGTGCTTCACAGGTGACGATTCTTTATGGCAGCCTGGCGTGCAAATACATCTTCCTTGGTAGCATTCCTGTTGATGAAGCCACGTCCGTTCTTTACATTGAACCATTTTACTGTTTCCAAAACCTTCCTTGCGATGATCTTCTTGTCCCCCACCTGCAGATGCTGCCTTTTTGAGGCCACAGGGCGCCATCTCTCCCTTCCTCACGGCTGGTGGAGCGGGGCGTGGTGTGGGTGGTGCTGGGGGGCAGGGGCGGCCTCGCTGCTCGCCGATGACCACGGGTGGCGACCAGGGCCGGCTGCAGCAGTTGTGGCTCCTCCCGGGGGCGTGTGATGGCAGAAGAGATGGGCAGTGGCAGTGGGGCTGCTGAGGGCTCTCTGGGGTTCGCGCTCTGCTCCTGCTGCCAATTAACTTTTAAAAATATATTTTATTTATTTAAGAGAGAGAGAATGAGTGCGCCAGGGCCTCCATCCACTGCAAACAAACTCCAGATGCATGCGCCCCTTATGTATCTGGCTTAAGTGGGTCCTGGAGAATCCAACCGGGATCCTTCAGCTTTACAGGCAAAAGCCATAACCACTAAGCCATCTCTCCAGCCCTCCTAACCTCTTATATGAAGTCTTTTTCTAAAAGGTATTACTCACATCATTTTTACTTTTCTAAAAGGCATTACATCATTTTTACATATGTAACCTCCATAAGAACTCTTGCACACCTTGTTTCAACATTCTCTCTTTTTACTTAGGAGATGAAGTAGGATCCATGTTGTGTTAGAGCTCTAAATTTAGAATCAGATCTGACTTTCAATCCTGGCTCTGCCACTTAAAAGCTCTGTGACTAATATGGTGTGGATAAGTGTCCCCTAAAGGTCCATATGTCAAAAGCTTGGTTCCCAGGGTCTTGCTATGAAGGGGTGGTGGTACTCTAGGAGGTGGGACTGCCTGGGAAATCGTTAGGTCATTGTGGATGTGTCCCACAATGGGGTTCTGGCCAGTTTCTCTCTCTCCAGCTTTCATCCGGCTGGTGAGGTGAATAGTTGGCTTCACCACACATCCCTGCCATGTGTGTTGCCTCACCCGATGCCCACAGGACTGGGGCCACTCAACCTCGCACTGGACTCTTCAGAACCATGAGCCCAGATAAACCTTTCTCTTTATAAGTTAATGACTTCTAGTAATTCATCAGAGCAATGGGACGCTGACTACTTCAGTAACTGTGGGCAAGTCATTTAGTTTCTGCCAGACTCATTTGTCTGTTTATTTTCACCATTAAAAGCAAATACTTCACAGATATGTCCATGGGGATCAAGTGTGACACTAAAAAAGAAAGCTCTTGGTAAATCTTGGCAAATCAGATTCCCGGTAGACTAGCCACAGAAAAGGGCCGAAGTTAAACATTGTGAGTCACCATGTGCAGATCCCACCTCGGTCATATCTATCTTTCCTCCACCTCAAACTCCATCAGGGGAGCAGATGACTCTGCTCAGAAGACCCATCAAGACACCTGAGCATGATGTTACCTCTCTGTTTCCTTGATGGATTCCTCAGTGGTCTCCTTGTACTCTGGAATTGTGTTGTTCAGATCCATACACACTTTGCCCACAAAAGCTCGCTGTCCAAACTTATCTATGAAGCACACACAAAACAAGTGGGAAGACAGGTTTTCAGAGAGTATCTTTTCTGAGGTTTCTAAAACACGTTTAAATTAAAATCATTGCAGGAAAACAGTGACAATATTAAGCATCATCATTCTTCACTTAAGCACAACAGTACCCCAGACACACTAAAGTCAGTAAGTAGTGAAGGATAGGAGATAGAAAGAAATTAGCTAGGCAGCTTAGGATGACAGGAACCAAAGTGAGGAGCTTTTTCTTGACTAAATTGGTCTTGAGCCCATAGGTGAAAATCTAGGACATATCACTTTACTACAAGGTCAGAAATATCAGAAAGTTCTCATCTTTCCTTATCTCTGCCCCTTAGGGGAGTCCTTCCAAGAAGGCCCTTCCTAGAGAAATAAGATTTCTGGGAAGATTGCCCTTTTCCAGAAATCCTGATCCCAGACACATGAGGTCAGGACCACACTGATTAGCCCAGCTGCCCCTTCAGAGCTCACATAAAAACCCCAACCTGAGCCTCCAGATGGGCTTCTCCAGCCCCTCTTGCCTCCCTGGGCAAGAGAGCTGCCTTGCTTCCTCTGCTTCTGCCTAGAATGTAATACAATCTTTGCAAACCTCGTCCTCTAGTCTGTGGAGTATATGGAGTAAAGAGGAAAGTGAGCAGAAGGCGCTTGGCCTGTGGGGTCAGGTGTGGTCCTGCTATGCTTCCTAACTGTGTTCATGACATTATCCTCTTCGGGGTGTGGTTTAATGCTACTCAGCACTGAAGAACTTAGTCTTCAACAGCGATGCTGGAAGAATTCTGTTTCAGGTAGAGAGAAGGAGCTATGTACGGCAGGCTTAATTGTTTTACAATGTCTCCCCTATTGTCATAAGTCATTCAAAAGGCCATCTATCTATCTATCTATCTATCTATCTATCTATCTATCTATCTATCTATCTATCTGCGTGTGTGTGTGTCTCTCTAGTTTATTTTAATATGTGGCTATTAGATTAATCTTCCTTAAAATGCCATTTTCTTCATATCATTCATCTGCTTAAAACATTGTTAAGTCTTTGAGGCACTCTAAAAGTCCACCTGCTAGTAGGAACCATCCCATAGGCCCATCTTCCTCTCCTATCCAACCATGCACAGAATCCTTCCCTCCATTAAACTATATTGCTTCCTGTCTCCAACATCAACATTCCTGCTCCCCCCCATTCCTCTGTCCATCTCCTTATCTTTATCTAGGAAACATTTTAGTCTTTTCCCAGTTTGTCTTCCTTATTGTTAATTATCTCTTCCATGAAGCCATCCCAAACTGGGTTCACTTTGTCTCTTTTGAAAACTTCAGTTTTTAATCTCAGCATCACCCATATGCCTTTGATATCAATGACCTTGTCTCCCAGCAGTGTAGTAAGTGCACTACCCAGCAGTAATTACCAAGTGTCTTTTCTGTTCCAGACACTGCACTGGATACACATTGTGGAATCAACTTAAATCTAGTCTCAGCTTGGATTCCCAGTTATACCATCTTGGGCATGTTATTCAACCTCTCTGAGCATCAGCTGATGATACATCTCTACATGAGGATAGCCATATATGTCAGAGGGCTGTTTGCAGTTGAGGACTTTGTACCATGTCTGTCACCCATAAAGCACCATAAATGTTACTAAAACTGTTAACCAGTGTGTGTGAATATTCTGTCTGGCTCTTCCAGGTAGAGCTTATTTTCTTTTCACTGTATTCCTAGCATCTAGCAGAATGCTCTGAGTCTAGCGGAAAACCAAGAACTGCCTGTTGATTATAATATAATAACCTTATCACAAATATAATCGATAAATAAATTCTAAATGAGCACACAAAATCCAGATCCATAAACATTAGTCTGAAACCAGAAACCATACAAAAATAATCAAATTACTTAAACATTAAAAAACATCCACAGGCCAAGAACATACACAAATATTATTACTTGCAAAAAAAATGCAACGCTTAATCCTTGCAATTAGAAGGCACTGCTGCTACCCACCAAGTAAGTACTGCTGCCAGGCATGGTCTGGCTCTCTTTGCTGGAGGCGCCCACGAATCCTGCTTTTATCTGCTCACCTGTAATTTCCGCAAGGAGCAGCGATGAGTCAGTGTGAATTGTTCCAAAGTAGCAGGCTGTGGTTGTTCCATTCTTCAGCGTTCTTCTCTAAAAATAAATCACAACAACCCTGAATCACATGTGTTCACAAAAGTCACATGGCACATACAGATGAAAATAGAACACTGCTTTTAAATTTTAAAATGTGTTTATTTAAAGGTATTCCATCTTGATGTGGAATATGCTGAAGTAGATGGCAAAAGTACTTGTATTCCAAAAGCTTAGCTAAGGGAGATATCGGTACATTTCATTTTCTAGATTCTGATAGGTCTGAATATCAGAATTCCTAAAATGGAATACTAATTAATCCCTTGTTTCTAAGGAAATCCAAATTTCATTGTTTTGTTGTTGCTGTTGTTGGGTTTTTGTTTTTGTGTTTGTTTTTTTGCTATTACAAAGTAAAATGATTCAGCAAGACTTCTAATTCAACTTGGCAGATTGATCACTAACTAGGTATATCTCCTTTTATCCTGAGTAAACTTTCACTACCCTAACAGCTGATTAACTCACAAAAAGACCATAAGACGAGACAGCAACAGAGGAAACACAGAACAGAACTGGGAAACAACTTGGGAAGAGGGTGGGAAGGATTGAGTATGATTAGGAAGCTGGCAGAAATTATGTGCAAAGTTCATCAAACCCTGGAAGAAATTTCTCCCCACCATTACAGTCATCTAGCCACTGCTAACTTGAATTGGATATAAAAGATTTATTCTTGGTCTAAACTGGAAAGTATTTAAAGGGCACAAGTCCCTCAAAAACAAGATGAAGAAGAGGTTTCAGTGTATATCTGGCTGACCTCTAGGGTCCTGGTCTGTCACCTTCCAAGAATACCATATGCCCAAATCATTGTGATGTTAATTTTGTAGATCCTTTATCAATTCAATCTATAGTAAGTGGTTCTTTCCATATGAGAAATCTTGTATGCTGCAAAATTTATGGGCATGGTGTTGTACATATGTAATCCCAGCACTTGAAAGGCACAGGCAGGAGGATCTCAAGTTCAAGGCCAACCTGCAAGACACAGAAGTTACTGAAAAAGTTAGAAATAGACATACCTTATGACAGAGCAATCCCATTTCAGGGCAGCATTATTCTAAACAGTCAAGATATGGAAACAACCTAAGTCTGCATCAACATGAATGGATCAAGAAATCACTGTAGAAATCTTTAAAAAGAAAACAATTCTTGCACTGAGGTGGCTGGACCATGAGGACATGATGCTCAAGTGAAACAAGCCAGGTACAGTAGGGCAATTAGTACATGGTACCATTTTTATGAGGAAATCAAGACCCTCAGTTGAGCAGATGATTAAGTTCTAGACCTCTTATGTACAGCACAGTGCCCTTTGTTAACTGTAGTATTGGACTGTGCTCTTCATCATGTGCTAAAAAAGCTAGTTTTTATATCAAATTCTAGTACTGCAAAAGAAACATTAAAAGGGCTGGATCCTTTGGCTTTGCAGGCAAATGCCTTAACCACTAAACCATGTCTCCAGCCCCTGGTTCACTTTTAGAACAGAACATTCATTGAAGATCCTACAAGGACAAACACTTGCTTCCCCCTCAGTAGAATAAAATGTTTCCCCAAGATGGAAGACCACAATGCAAAAAAAAAAAAAAAAAAAAAAAAAAAAAAAAAACAATGAAAGTCAGAAAACAAATCTCTACCAAGGATGCCTAGTTCCACAATGGAAGCCCTCCAATGAAATCATAGAGAAATCAAAAGAAATGAATCCCAAAATGAAAACACAGAAACTGATGTGACTGTGATCAAAAGAATTGTTAAACTGGAAACAAGCCATCAAAAAAAAAAAAAAAAACCAACAATTGCATAAATGAAACTGAGCATAATTGTCTTTTAGAGCATTCAGATTTTGACACTAGGCTTAACTTAATTGAAGAAAGCCTTAGAAGCCTCAAAGAGATTAAATGAATTGAAGGTGAGTCAACAAATGGAAGATCTCAATAACCAGTTGATTTAAGTGTAATGAAGTCTTGCTCAAATGCAATAATAAATTCCAGGAAGCATCAAGCAAATCAGACCTTGAACTGAAATCTTACCTCAGAAAAGAGATGGATGTGATGCAAAATAACACAACAAAAAAAAAAAATCAAATAGATCCTTTAAAAAACTCTCTAGGGCTGGAGAGATGACTTAGTAGTTAAGGCATTTGCCTGTGAAGCCTACATAAGTCAAATACACAAAGGTGAGGCAAGCACAAGGTTGCACATACCCACTAAGTGGCAGAAGTATCTGGATGCAGGGATGGTTCGTCATATGGAAATCAGTCGACATAATACACCACATAAATAAATTTAACCATAAGAACCACATGATCATCTCAATTGGTGCAGAGAAAGCCTTTGACAAAATACAACACCACTTTATGATCAAAGTTCTGGAAAGAATAGGCATGCAGGGTTGATATCTCAAGACAATAAAGGCTTATATAAAGCACCTAATGCCCAAATGATACTTAATGGGGAAAGACTCAAGGAGTTCCCATGGAGATTTAGAACAGGACGGCGGTGCCCACTCTCACCACTGTTCTTCAAAGGACATATATACAGAGAAATAAATCAGGGAGGGTGTCCCATTTTCAATAGCAACCAAAGTAAATAAATAAATAAATATCTTGGAATAACACTAACCCAGGACATGAAAGACCTATATAATAATGAAAACATACAAAAACTCAAGAAAGAAGTTAAGGATGACTTAAGACAATGGAAAGACCTGAATAGATAGAATTAATATTGTGAAAATGGCAATTCTACCAGAAATAATATACAGGTTTAATGCAATATCAGAAAAAAATCCAGCATCTCAAAATTCATATGGAATGGCAGCAGGCTTTATATATCCAGACATATCCTCAGTGAAATAAACACCTCAAGAAGTATCACCTTACTCAATCTAAAGCTCTATTACAAAGCCATAATAATAAAAACAGCATGGTACTGGCATAAAACAGAAACAGACCAATGGAACAGAATTTAAGACCTGGACTTTAGGTCAAGTAACTACAGCTATTTGATCTTTGACAAAGGTGCCAATAAAGTAGATTGGAGAAAAGACAGAATCTTGAACAAATGGTGCTGGACAAATTGGGTAACCATATGTAGGAAAATGAAACTAGACCCATTCATCTCACCATGCACAAAAATCAAGTCCAAATGGATTAAAGACCTCAATATAAGACCTGAAACTCTTCTGCTACTGGAAGAAAAAATAGGAGGAACTCTCCATAATATAGGAGCGGGGAAAGACTTCCTGAACAAAATCCCAGTAGCCCAGAAAATTAAACAATCACTCAAACAATGGGATCTCACGAAGCTAAAGAGCTTTTGCACAAACATATTATAAGCAGTGCCAACAGATTACCCACTGAATGGGAAAAAATTTTGCCAGCAATACAACTGACAGACGCTTAATATCTAGAATCTACAAAGAACTCAAAAAACTAAACAAAAAAAAAAAAATCAAACAACCCACTTAAAAAATGGGGCAGAGGACTGGAGAGATGGCTTAGTGCTTAAGTGCTTGCTTGTGAAGCCTAAGGACCTCAGTTTGAGGATTGATTCATCAGGACTCATGTAAGCCAGATGCACATGGTGGCGCATGCATCTGGAGTTCGTTTGCAGTGGCTAGAGGCCCATTCTCTCTCTCTCTTTCTCTGTCTCTAATAAGTAAATAAATAAAAATTTTAGTTATCAGAGGAAGAAATAAATACAAATGGCCAACCCACACTTGAGAAAATGTTCAACATCCCTAACTATTAGGGAAATGCAAAATAAAACAACTATGAGTTTTCCACCTTACTCCAGTAAGGATGATAATCATTAAAAAAGTGAAACAACAACAAATGTTGGCAAGATATGGGGATCCAGTGTTGCTGGGGAGGTAAACTTGTACAACCACTATGGAAATCAATATGAAAAGGATGAACATAGAGCTACCAACAGACCCAGTTATTCCCTTACTGGGCATTTATCCTAAATGCTCCATTCTTCACTACAGAGACATTTGCTTAACCATGTTTATAGCTGCTGAACTCATAACAGCTAGGAACTGGAATCAATCCAGGTGCCCATCATTGGATGAATGGATAACAAAGTTGTAGTACATTCACACAATGGAATTCTACTCAGCAGTAAGAAAAAATGATACAATGAATTTGCAGAAAAAATGGACAGACTTGGAAAAGGAAAGACAAATGTCACAAGTTCTCACTCATTTGCAGACCCTAGCCTGGACTAGTTCAAGTTTCTGACATATCTGAAAGGCAACTCCAGGCGCAGACAATAGGGATGGAAGGGTTTGTGGGGAGGGGAAGGAGAATGTGGAGAAAAACAAACAAAACTCAACCTAAAATGAACTGGTTCCATAGAAACCTTTATCCTTGGAGAGAGACTAAAAGATATATCCTTCAACAGGAGTAAGGGGAGAGCACCTGAAAAGAAGGGCCCTGGAGAGGGTGGGATGAAATCTAAGCTTAACTTTATTTTACTTTTTTTATTTTTTGTCTCTGGCCTGTAACTCTTGCTACCTACAATGCACTGTTGATCAGAGAGACCTCTGAGGTCCCCAAAACAAGACAGAGCAAAGCACTTGATTACCTGCCTGAGGCAAAAGGTATGACCCTATTGCTGAAGACACCATATGCTTCCAACACAGAGCATGGAGTCACCTGGTTGGAATCCAGAAGAGAGCCAATCCTCAAAGTCCATCTACTGCTGGAAAGTGCTACATGACTTACTGGGGGAAAATGGCCAACAACAGTCTGAGCAACCAGAGGTCTAAGCTACTCAGGAGCAAACATCCTGACAGTATGTCCATACCAGGCAATAGTAGCACACAGCATTGGTGGGTAACTAATAGCTTTCTGATTGGCTAAAAGATCTACTCAGTGTAAAGGAACCAATATCTGGAATTGGGAACCAGATCAGAATCCTTTGGAGACAAAGATTATGTTCTCCAGTGTCAAGCTCGCACTAGTCTTTAGCTAAAAGAGGGGTTACACACATCAAATTTTCCCTAAATTAATAATGTTATCCCACTTAAACGATGATGACCTCACTCTCTGTTAGAAAATCTGTTCTTTTTCAGAAGGTAGTGAGACCCGAGGAAATAAACTACCTCTCTCACTGCAGCCCAAGCCACAGGTTTGAAAACAAAGAGGAACTGGGGAGATGAGCAAGAGTGCTGTTTCCATGCTGAACCTGAGCCCTTACCAAAGCAGAGATCCAGAGGCTTCTAAGAGCTCATCACTGAAGTAGACTTAAAACTCACCCACCGTGGCTCAGAGAATTTTGTGGAAGAGGGGCGGAAAGATTGTAAGAGCCACAGGTTGAGAATCATACCCAGAGGCATTCCCTCCCCCACAAAATAACTGACTACTGCTCCCACAACGCATAAACCACAACCCCATAGGGAATACCTGCAACCCCTGAGGAGGGTCCCCAGCAGAATGGGGGCAGGGACAAGGGAAAAGAGGTACGAACACAAGATGTATCCATACAAAATATGTTGATGATAATAGTAATAAAGTATTTACAGAAAAAAAGATTAGTAGTTAGTATATTAAAAAGGATAGAAATAAAAATAATGAAAAAAATTAAAATTGAAAGTACAAAAACATTTAAAGAAGAATCACACTTTAAAAATATTTATTTGTGGGCTGGAGAGATGGCTTAGTAGTTAAGGTGCCTGCCTGCTAAGCCTAAGAACCCAGTTCCAATCTCCAGGTCCCACGTTTAGCCAGATGCAAAGTGACACAAGGGCGCAATGCCACACTTGACCACAAGGGGGCACACGCATCTGGATTTCATTCACAGCAGCTGAGAGACTGCTGGCACGCCCATCTCTATCTGTCTCCCTCTCCCTCTCTGTCTGCCTCTCTCTGTGTCTCTCTCCAAAAATAAAACATATATATATTTATTTGTATGCTTGTGTATTGGCCTACATGCCACAATAAGCATGTGGCAGTCAGAGGACAATATTGGGGTATCTGTGCTCAACTTTCTTTGAGACAGGGTCTCTTGCTGCTATAAATGAACATCAGACTAGCTGGCCCAGGAGCTTTGGAATCTCCTGGTTCTACCTCCCATTGTCTTAGGCATGTTGGGATCACAGATGCATGTGCCATATTGTATCAAGCTTTATGTGGGTTCTAGAAAATTGAACCCAGGGCCTGCAGAATTTGCAAGCAAGTACTTTTAACCCCTAATCCATCTCCCCATCCCGAAATGAAATATTTTTTTAAAGAAGAACAAAGGAAACCAATGTGGGTCACTGAAAGATTTAGAAAGTTCATCTCTCACCCTATTAAAAGTATTGTCAGAAACCATATCTCAAGAAATGAAACATGAGTTTGGAAGGAAGGGAGGAAAGAAGGAAGGAAGGAACAAAGGGGTCCAAACTGCCAAGGCAGGGTAACGTTCAGTTAAATTATGTGTAGACATTAACTAGTATTAAGTTAAAATAATTGCTTAAATTAAAATAACTACTCCCCCTTTCTTTCTTTTAAGGCTGCCAGGACCTTCTATATAATCCCAGCTAGTCTTCCAAGTCCCATGACCCTCTTGCCTTAGGCTTCTATGTGCACCATGCTAGTTGGATAATTTGATGCTGTAGCATCTTTACAAATATTTTTCTTTGCTAAAAAATATGGAACACTTCATAAATTAGCGTGTCATCCTTGCACAGGAGCCATGCTAATGTTCTCTGTATCATCCCAATTTTAGTATATGTGGTGCCAAAGCTAGCACTACAAATATATTTTGACAGCACAGCATTGATCCACATAAAGGAACATTGAAATTAACTTTTTAATTTCAGTATGAAGAATAGATAGGCTTTATCCTAACAAATGTGGTTTTACAAAATTATAAACACAGTGTGAATTCCATGTCTGGTTTCTCTTTCTGGATCAGGTGCTGGAAACTTAAAGCCAAATTTGTGACAAACTCTAACAAGGGCATGGCCACCCCACCCTCAAGGCATGCATTGACTGCTGGGTTTTATTTTCCACCCCACCTTTTTTTCATTGCTGTGATTTGGTGATTCATTTTCTTTTGTTGTAAACTATGCAATTTTAAACTATTTAAAACCCTTTTTAGAACAATGTGAAGTTATAAATAAATTTGAAGAATAAAGATTTAGTGTGGTTAACACAAGTCATTAACACAGTGTGCTGGCAAAATTCATACCTAGCTTTTAGTTCTCAGTTTTTCTGGTGTCGTGTGGATGCATGCTAAATATGTAAGACCCACAATTATAATTAAGCAAGACAAATGAATAAGTGTTAGCACTTGCTTCTACTCTGTAAGGCTGGAAGGATGCCAAACCAAGGAAACTGCAGAATGGTGAGGCCAGTCCCGGCTTAGAAGGCTTGTGGTCAATAGGCTAGGAGAAAAATGGGTCCAGCAAAAATCCTGGAGTGTACAGCAAGTGTGAATGGCAGGAGACAATAGGCAGATAAAAGGCATAGATAGGTCTAACTGTTTTATGGTGCAAGGATTTCTAGGAGCTGTGTTCTCATTTCAAGACATAAGGTTGGCTTGGAAGAATTAGAGGGAAGACATTTTCAGAGGCTTTGATATTCTTTCAGCACAGTGTTCTGAGACTGGGCTTGCCCCGTGTCTCCCTCTAGTGGTGTAAATGCTCACTTCGCATTCCGACCGCCCTTGTAATATGGGACCATTCTATTTTCCCTCCCTGCAAAAATCTACGAAAGTAAGGTGATATCCTTCCAAAAATAATTTAAAAATATAAATTTTAAATTACCATGAGAATTTTAAACAGCAAACATGAGCAACTCTCCTGTGTGCTAAGAACCTCACAGGGCTGGAGAAATAGCTCAGTGGTTAAGGAGCTTGCCTGCAGAGCCAAAGGACCAGAGTTCAATTCACCAGGACCCACCAAAGCCAGATGCAAAAGGTGACACATGTGTCTGGAGTTCAACTGCAGTGGCTAGAGGCCCTGGGGCTCTCTCTCTCTCTCTCTCTCTGCCGCTTTCTCTCTATCTCCCTTGATTAAATTTTTAAAAAGAACCTCACAAATATTAACTTGCTGAATTAATTAATTATCTGAAGTAGATACTATCCTTATCTCTGTTATTTTTACAGAAGGAGAAAGTGAGTCATAGTCACAAAATTTGCACCGCTATTCCATATGGTCCTCAGAGCATGGACATGAATTGTCAGCAATAAGAGAATACATATATGCATTAAGCCCAGTTTTGTAATGTAAAAGAGGACAAGGGGAAAGTGTGGAATAAAGTTCACTGTACTGGAAATCTGGGACATTAGATCCAAATCCTCTCCGTGTCCCTCTGAAAAGGAGGTGCTCAGTGGATTGTGAAAGAACTGAAAACATTGCTATGGTCCATCCAAGCCTTAAGTGCAATGTTTTATAAATTAAATCTGGTCCTAGAAATGGATATTTCTATATTCAAGATCTAGGCATAGGCAAGAACTTTCTGCATAAGACTGCAGTCACTCAGGATGTTATGATGCCAACAACTGGCAAATGGGATTGCATGAAATTATAATGCTTCAGAATAGTAAAGAAAACAATCTATGAAGAGATACCCTGCAGGATAGGAGAGAAACCTTGGCTAGTTATACATATAACAGAGGATCAATAGCTAGAACATACAAAGAGCTCAAAAACTAAACAGAAAGAAGTCAAACAATCAATCAACATATAGGCTAATAAAGTAAATATACAATTCTCAAAGATGAAACACCAGTGATCAATAAGCATATAAAAGTGTTCAACCTCACTGGTTTCCACAGAAGAGAAAATTAAAGCCACATTGAGATTCCATCTTACCCCAGTCATAATGTTCTCATTAAGAAACAAATGACAAATGCTGGCAGGCAAGTGAACAAAATGGAACCCTTACACACTGCTGGTAGGAAGATAATATATTCAGCTGCTATGGAAGTCACTAAGGAGGGTTCTTATAAAAATCTGTCCACCATATCACCCACCTATACCACTCCTTGGACCAAAAGAACTCCAAGTCAACTTACCACATAGTTGCTCATCATTGTTTACTGAGCCACTATTCAGATAACTAAGTGATGGAACCAACCAAGGTGTCCAATGCAAAGGAATGGATAAAAGAAATATGTGTGTGTGTGTATGTGTACATACATAGATATGGGATTTTTTTTTAACCATAAAGAAGAATAACATTATGTTGCTTCAGGAAAAAGTGTGCAACTGGAGATGATCATATTAAGCACATGAAGTCTGTCTCAGAAAGACACATATTGTGTTTGCTCTCACATGCAGTGCCTAGAGTTTATATCAACACATAAAATTACGGATGTCTATATTACATGAAAGCACAAGAAAAACGATCTTGAAGAACAAAGGGCACTAGTAGGAGGGGTGAGAAAAAGAGAAGGTAGTGAATATGCTCAATGTAAAATATGTACTTGTATGAAAATGTCCTTGTGTAACACTTTGCCATGTGCAATGTATAGATAAATGAAAATAAAAGAAAATGTCCTTGTGTAACACTTTGCCGTGTGCAATGTATAGATAATTAAAAAAAAAAAAAGAAATAGATGCTTCCATTGATCACTGAGTAATACAATACTCACACACAGGATACTTACAACAACTCTGGTATAGACTTCTTCAGCAAGGTCAATGCTCTGGAACCTTTGTTCTACAGGAAATGTGTAGTTGGTCAGCCAGTCCAGAAGTGGCAGGTCTACATTACTTCCAGCAAAGGAATACTGAGGGGCGTGGATATGTGTATCCACCAGGCCAGGCATGAAGAACTCACTGGAAGTTAAGAGAAGAGAAAAAGCATTCAGTTACATCTCTAGATAGTTCCTGCATTGATCTACACTACATTTTCTCTTGAAAGTGGTTCAATTGTTCATCCTACACAGGTTTACACGGATGTTATTTGGCAACTCTAAGTCCAGTTCTCTTATTAATAAGAGATCAGGAAATAAGAATAAAGCTATGAGAAGCATGTCTAGTGGGGTCCCACCATGAACATGTCCTACAACTTTATTCTCTCAAGCGGTAGACTTGGCACTTATAACTCCTTGTTGTAAGAAAGAGGGCAGAGAGAGGAGAGAAGGTCTTCAAAGGTTCAAGGACACAAGAAAGTGCTGAGGAACACCTACAAAGGTAATTAAGGATGACTGAGGATGAGAAACAGAATGGCTGCCATTTTAGGGTCCACAGCTATCTTCATGGACTGAAAAAAATACAGTCCTTCCTCATGAGGGCTGGGCTCCAAAACACAGCAGTGAGAACAAACCTGGGCTGGTTTGACACTCTATATCTTAGTAGATAAGATAAGTAGTAAGCAGAGAAGACGGAGTTATAAGGATATGATCACCATTCATGTTTCTTTTCTATTTTTCTTTTTTAAATTTTAGAGTGAGCAAGACAGAGAGATAGAGAGAGAGAATTGGTGTGCCAGGGCTTCAGCTACTGCAATCGAACTCCAGATTCTTGCACCACCTACTTAGCATGTTCATCCTTGCCCTTGCCTCACCTTTGTGCATCTGACATATGTAGGATCTGGAGAGTAAAACATGGGTCCTTAGGCTTTGCAGGTAAGCGCCTTAACTGCTAAGCCATATCTCCAGCCCCCTTTTGCTTTTTGAGATGTGTTCTTTGTATGCAACCCAGGCTGGCCTTGAACTTGAGATCCACCTGTTTCCACCTGAGTGCCAGGATTTCAGTAGTAAGCCACCATACCTGATTCACTATTCATGCTTCTAATCATTTGTGTTGTTCCCTCATCCACAACTGAGTATGCACATTTCTAGTATTCTTACAGATGGATGGGTCTTTTGAAGTGCTTTCAGAAGCGCTATCCACATATGGGGAGGGGACAGGCCAATACTAGTAAACACATAAAGCTCTTCTAAACAGCTAGTTCATTCACCAAAACCTATTAATTGTATAACCCCATCCAAACAAATATTTAGTAAAAGATTTTATGTGCTCATATAACTACCACTGAAAGCAACTGTTAGAACACGTAATGAACCAAAACTCAAACCTTGACATCACAAAAACATCAATCCCTTATGCCAGCAAATCAATTCTATGCATAGCACCCAGTCATAAAACACAGTCACAAGTAACCTTTAAAAACTCAATGCAGCCAGATAAGAAGTGCACACTTGTGCAATAGTGGCACATAGCCTGTGTAGGCAACCAACTATTCTCGGACTGGGCATGAGGCCCACTCAGTGGTTGAGAACTCATTCCTGGTACTGGAAATTAAGTCAGATTCCCATAGTCAGGAAACTAATACTTCAGAGAGAAGCCCCACTGCTCTCTAGAGAAAAAGAGTGGGCTTGCACACCAAAAATATCTCAAATAACTATGCATACCCCCTTTAATCCAAGCTACTCTCATTCTTGGGTGGAGAATCTGCATCATTTTACAGATGGCAGAGAAAATGGAGGAGAGTCAAAATCCTTTGATAAGACAAGAAGATAAATGACTGCCCACCATGAGACTTGCCACCTCTTCCACATCTGCCAGGGTCCAGGAAAACTTGCAGTGGAAGTTGTGCCATGAGCACAGCTCTTACTGCTAACCTGACAACCAGCTCCAGGTTGATGGTGGTAGATATGATGATGAAGCACAGCCTATCAACACAGAAATCCAGAGGCTACAATGAACTCAACACTAAATCAGATTGCCAATGGGCCAGCCATCACTCAGGGATCATTGCTGAAGAGAAGGAAGAAAGATTGTGAGAACCACAGAGGGTGGGAGTACCCTGAGGCATGCCAACCCCCACCCCCCACTATTCCACTGGGATTGAGTGAGGCCTTAGAGATCCGACAGTGAATTCCATAACTCCACCAAGGAAGGCCCCAGCAAAATGGGAACAGGGAAGAAGGAGTAAAAGACTATAATCTGTTTACAAATAAAGAAATAAATAAATAGAGATGGGATCACAAAAATGCTTTTTTTTTTTTAAAGATCTAGAAATGGTGATAATGGCAGTGGTGATAGAAACTGACATTGATTGAATGGGTATGTCTACTAGGAACTTGCCACAACATTGTATGTGTAGTGTGCCATTTGTAGAAGGCAGGTTATTATAGGAGTTAA
Organism: Orientallactaga sibirica; assembly: GCA_036365145.1. NCBI lineage: Eukaryota > Metazoa > Chordata > Mammalia > Rodentia > Dipodidae > Orientallactaga > Orientallactaga sibirica. Next base: position 63,144,738 of record JAEOAD010000001.1, read on the forward strand.
ATGTACACATTCTATACTTATACTGCCTGGATCAGGCCTCACCATTAGCCAGCAGTGGAATGTATGTTATGTTATCTACTCTCCTTGGATCTCAGTTTCCACTTATGAAAAATAAGGACAGTAGTATTACCATAGAAGAAATGTAATCACTGAGTTACTATTTATAATGACAGTGCCTAGAAAATGGTACCAATAAATGCTAGTGATGGTGATGATATAATGCTCACAACACTTCAGAAGTACAAGACTATTGTCCTTATTTCCATAACGGTACATGTGAGTTCAAGATATTTAAGTAGCTCCATAAAGATACTCATTAAATAGTGAGCTTTCTTGGGGAACCCCAACTTAGACAGCTCATCTGTAGGCTCAGCACTCTTGTCCACTACACTCCATGTAACAGAATTGTTAATTCACCAACTAGGGAAATAAAAACAGAGGTAACGTTCAAGTAAGGTAGGAAAGCAGCATTCAGTGAACCTACAATGCAAACAGCACTCAAGGAGCAAGATGAAGTGTGTCAGTCATGGACATGTCTAGGGTACACCTGTCCTTGGGGCTCTTACTTCCTGTACCACCATTGGGGAAATGTCCAAGCCAAGGGTGTTTCCTAAGTGAAGTATCTGCTACCATGTTTAGGAAGTTCAATTTAGCCTGGTGGGGAATCCCAAAACATTCTCTTGTCCTCAGAGATTTTATAATCTAGTTTACAGTATTAGGGGTCTGTGTGGGGGGGGATAAGAGAGGAAGAGAGAGAGACATTACTAACAGATCTGGTCAAACATAGAGGGTCTTAGGAATAGTTGCATTCCTAGAGGTCTACTCACACAAAATAAAGCATAGGCTTATAAAGTGGACTGTACTAGAACATTTACAGCAACTTTATCCATTTTATTCATATCCTAGCCCCAAATCTTAAACAATATAAATAATCACCACAGGAAAACATGGATAAATAAGCTGTGGTCCAGTGGAACACTATGCCACAGTCAAAACAATCAACCACTTTTACCCAAAACAATATGGGCGACCTCAGCAGCATGCTGTTGAGAAGATTTCAAACACAGAAAAGAAAAATTAGTTATTCTATTTGCATGATTTTCAAGAGCAGGCAAAAGTAGTTCATGTGATAGCAATCTGGGCTTCCTATGAGGGGCTGAAAGTAACTGCAAGGGTTTGAGGGAACTGTGTAAGATGAGTGCTTTATAACTTCATGGGAGTCATAGCTATGGATTTAAATATAATTTTTTATCAAGTAGTGTCTCACTCTAGCCCAGGCTAACCTGGAATTCACTATGTAGTCTCGGGCTGGCTTCAAACTCATAGTGATCCTCCTATCTGTGCCTCCTGAGTGCTGGGATTAAAGGAGTGCATCACCATACCCAGCTTCAATATAATTTTTTCTGAGAGAGAAAGAGGTAGAGAATGGGCTTTTGGGAGAGAATGAGCATACCAGGGCTTCCAGCCACTGAGAACTCCAGAAGCATGCACCCCTTATGGTGCATTGCAACATTGTGCACTCACGTTACTGTGCATCTGGCTGTGTGGGACCTGGAGATTCAAACGTGAATTCTTGGGCTCCACAGGTAAGTGCCTTAACCACTAAGTCACCTCTCCAGCCCTTCAATATAATTATTATTATTTTTTTTTTTGGTTTTTCAAGGTAGAGTCTCAATCTAGCCCAGGCTGACCTGGAACTCACTATGTACTCTCAGGGTGGCCTTGAACTCATGGCGATCTTCCTACCTCTGCCTCCCGAGTGCTGGGATTAAGGGTGTGTGCCACCACGCCCAGCTTTCAATGATTTTTAACAAAAAAAAAAGTTCATGTTCAGCATGAGCTAGATTCAAAGCCAGCCCTAGACTACTCTATCTCAAAAAAAAAAAAAAAAAAACCCTAATGTTTTGGTAAATTTTATAACCTATGTTTGAATACTCAATTGAGTGAATGATTATACATATATTAGTGAAGATGAAGGTTTTATGAGAATATTTGGTTTTTGGCAGATTATGGCACTCTGAATTTTGGGTTTAGAATGATGAATCTGGTGGTGGTGGACCTGAGTTGGGAGACTCCTGCAGCCTCCAAGGTATGAGGTTTCTCTATAAAGATCATGGTGAAGGGAACAGAAAAGTGAAGGAGAAATACAAGAGACACAACTTCCAGGTTATCTCTAAGGAGCAAAAGTGAGGGATATTTTGTTGTTTGGGTTTATTTTCATTTATTTGAATGAGAGAGAGAGAGGCAGATAGAGAGAGAAAGAATGGGTGCACCAGGCCCTCTAACCACTGCCAACAAACTCCAGACACACGTGCAACTTTGTATATCTGGCTTACATGGGTCCTGGCAAATTGAATCTGGGTCCCTTGGCTTTGCCAGCAAATGCCTCTCCAGGCCTTGTTTGGTTTTTTTTTTTTTCCTAAGGAAACATTGTATTGGCAGCCTCCATACATATTCACAACGTAGCCTGATTGTAATCCCTTTGAACCATCCTCTTTTGTTTCTCCTCCCACATCTTCTCCTCCACTGAACCTTTTCATCTTTCTAACTAGCCCTTCTTCTATTTTGATGTCATCCCTTTCTTTTTGCCCTCATATTAAGCAGGTCTTGTTTAAGTAGCATCAGTCACCATGAGGGCAAGAATGCAATGACCATTTTGTGTCAGGATGATAGCATTCCAAAGCACTCCTCCCCATCCTTTGGCTCTTAACATTCTTTCCACTACCTTTTCTGCAATGGTTCCTGAACCTTGGAGTGTGTGACAGAGACATCTCTCAGTGATAAACAGAGTGTGATGTTTTGAGCAAGTAAGGCTAAACACACAAAGTACAGAGAACCTGGGTGGAGAGGTAAAATTGCAGTGTAGTAGCATAATGCCATTCTAAACCTCATGCCAAAGTGTGAGGTATGCATTGATGGTTTCATGGTGAACACAGTTGCCTTCCAAAATGTGGTGCATGAGTCTGTTTTGTGTTGCTGGAACAAAACACCTAAGGGTGGCTACTTTATTTCTTAAAAGCAGTTTAAGAAGCCCACATTTCTCGAAGGTTATCTACATGTGGCTAGCATGTAGTGAAGGCCCAGCTGTCTGCTTTACTGTATGACAGAGAAGTGTCCAGCAGAAGGTAGACTCACTTTATTACCATCTGCTCTCATAAGAACTCATTCACTTTACAAAACCAACCTCAATCCATTCCAGTGGTGGTCATGACCCAATCATTGTCCACCAGGCCCCACTTCAACATTTGCACACTAAGGACCAGGCAGGCAGCACAATAATGGCTCCCAGCAAAAGGCATGAAGTTTGAGACACTTACTGATGGCTCAGCTCTCTTATCTCACATGGCTTGAAGCACCACTCCTTGGCCAGTCTTTCTTGCTGAGACGCTTCTTCTAGAAACACTATCTTTAGAAAGAAGAAAGAAAAGAATTGCACATTAATGAATCATAGCCATTTGCTGTCTCCAAAGATGTGAATGTATGAATCTTTGTGTGTGTGAGAAAGTATATGATGTGTGTAAGTGCAGGTGCAGGTGCACACACGTATGTGTGTGTGTGTGTGTGTGTGTGTGTGTGTGTGTATGTGTGTGTATAGATCAGAAGAAAACCTCAAGGTCCTTGCCCTGCACCTTCTTTGAGGCAGGACTCTTATTGTTTGCCACGGCATACACCAGGCTATCTGGCCCACCAGCTTCCAGGGATTCACCTGCTTCTGCCTCCCATCTTGTCATAGGATACTGGGATTATAGCAAAATGGTACCACAGATGTATGTGGATTCTAGGGGTCCAAACTCAGCTCCTTATGGTTGCACAGCAAGCACTTTACCCACTGAGCCAGCTCCAGAGCCCCACTCAATATAAATAAATATTTTAAATGCCTCTGAGTTAATTTTAAATACCAAATGGGATTGAACTTAGCAGCAAAAAGGAGAAGGATTTGCCTTCATAAAAGTAAATTATGTATAGGGCTGGAGAGATGGCTCAGTGATTATATGCACTTGCTTGCAAAGCCTGACAGCCTGGGTTTGATTCCCTAGTACCTGTGTAAAAAAAAGATGCACCAAGTGGTTCATGCATTTGAAGTTAGTTTGCAGCAGCAAGAGTTCCCAGTATGCTCATTCTCTCTCTCACACTCTTCTTGCAAATAAATAAATAAAATATTTTTTCAAAAGTGCTTGGGGGCTGGAGAGATGGCTTAGCAGTTAAAGCTCTTGCTTGTGAAACCTGAGGACCCAGATTTGATTCCAAGTACCCGTGTAAGCCAGATGCACAAGGTGGCACATGTGTCTGGAGTTCATTTGTAGTGACTAGAGGCCCTGGCATTCCCATTCTCTCTCTCTCTCTCTCTCTCTCATAGTGTTAAATGCTTGAAATACATTGCGTGTAATTTCCCTATTTCTACCATAAGTGAGACTTCAAAAAATATCATTTGAAAACACAAGATACTTAACGTGGTTAATGGGCATCTATCTTCCCCCATCCCTAAAAATGATTAAAGTAAATACTGTTACACACAAAATGTCATACCTTGGATGATAAGAGATTTTTGTTAAGCCATTGTAGGAAAGCAGTCTGCACTACAGAAAATGACATTTGGGGACCAGTGATTAGCCTGAAATACAACTTCACATCATGGCTGCCTGACATTGAGTTTCCACCCAACTATGCTGAGGTTGATATGATAGACACTGACTGTAAAGATCTGCTATGCCTTTCTGTTACTGTGCACAAAAGACACTTGAGGGATGTAAGAAAGGGGTCCCCAATGAGGTATGTGAGTTTGAACACCAAGGACAACAGATGGGCAAAGGAGGGGTTTATTATTCCTGCTTGGTCGGGCTTCTCCATTGCATCTTGGGATGACACTAATGCATCCTTCATAAGGCTACTGTGACAATTGCATATGATGATCCTGGTAATGAAATTCACATATGCTCGGAACATGATAAGTCATAACTTACATCTAAATGTTATTTCTGTGCTAAGATACGGTGTGGATGTTTTCTAGGTACAAGTGGATTACAAAGCAAGAAAGGACATAAGGGAAGGAGAGTTGTATGCAGGAAATAGCCCATATTTCTTCTGTTTATTTGTTTTTGATTTTTCTCTGCTGGAGGTTGTGCATACAGCATGGCATGCTGGATAAGCACTCTACCACTGAGCTAAATCCTAGACACACCTTCCTGTTTTAGTTTTATATGCAATATTGTTTTTAAAATATTTTTACTGAAAATGGAACACTGAAAAAACTCTGATAGATGAATTGTGTGTAAGTAGAGAGAAGTAAGGCAATATGCCTCAGGAATAACAATTCATACAGGGTTACACTCCCCCCAGCAGTGGATGTGGTTCCTTTTTCCCCACCCCCTGCCAGCATGTGTTATTATCTGATTTTTTTGGTGGCTGCCATTCTGACTGAGGTGAGAGAGAATCTCATGGTCATTTTAATTGGCATTTCCCTGATGAGTAGAGATATTGACTATCTCTTTAGGTGTTTAATGGCCATTTGTATTTCTTCCTGTAAGAACTCTCTGTTCAATTCCCTGACCAATTTTTTGAGTGGAGTGCTTGATTTCTTATTGTTCAGGGTTTTGAGTTCTTTGTAGATTCTAGATATTAACCCTTTGTTGGAGGTATACCTGGTGAAGATTTTCTCCCATTCAGTAGGATGTCCATTGAATATGTTGAGTTTGCTAATCTGTACAATAGCTTTTTATCTTCTTGAGGTCCCTCCCTGAGTGTTGTCCTAATTCCCTGGGCTACTGGAGTCTTTCCCTGCACTAACATCTTGGAGTGTTCTCTCTGCTTTCTTTTCTAGTTGATTTAGTCTCAGGTCTTATATTGAGGTCCTTGACATATGTGGAGTTGGTTTTGGTGCATGGTGAGAGGAGGGGGTCCAAACTCAATCTTCTACATGTGGCTATCCAGTTTTTTAGCACCATTTATTGACGATGCTGTTTTTACCCCTCAAAATGCTAAAAATAGAACTACCATTAGACCCAGATATACCTCTTTGGGACATATACCCTACAGACTCTACTCCATACCACAGAGACACATGCTCAACTATTTTTATTGCTGCTCTATTAACAATAGCTAGGAATTAGAATCAGTCCAGATACCCATCAATAAATGAATGGTTAATGAAGATGCGGTACATATACACAATGGAATTCTACTCATTGGTAAGGAAAAATTTAATAATAAATTTTGCAAAAAAAAAATGGAGGGACTTGGAAAGAAAATAATTCTAGGCTAGGTCACACAGGGATCAGAAAGATAAATGCTGTATGTCATCCACAGGCCGTTTCTGGTCTTGTCCAGTGTCAGTTAATTGTAAGCCAATATAAATATCAACAGTAGGGACATGGAACTGGAACAAAGCCAGGAAATAGGGAAGAAATAGGGGAGAAAAGGTTACTCAACAACAAGTCATGGTCAGTAGAAAAGAAAGAAAGAAGAAAGAAAGAAAGAAAGAAAGAAAGAAAGAAAGAAAGAAAGAAGAAAGAAGGAAGGAAGAAAGAAAACAAATAAAGAAGAAAGAATTAAAGAAGAAAGCAAACAAGCTGGAGATATTGCTCAATGGTTAAGGTGCTTGCCTTCAAAGACTAAGGACCCAAGTTCAATTCCCCAGTACCCACATAAGCCAGATACACAAGGTGGTGCAAGTGTCTATCTGGAGGCCCTGGAATGTCCATTCTTTCTATCTCTCTGTCTGCCTCTCTGTCTCTCTCAAATAAATAAATAAAAAGAAAGAGAGAAAGAGAAGGGAGGAGGGAGGGAAGGGGGAGGGAAGGGGGAAGGAAGGAGGGAAAGGCCTCAGGGGTAGAGGAAGGGAAGATGGGAGGAATGCATAAAATTAAGGGCAATGTAAATCAATTCTATAGAAACCTTCTTCCTAGATACCATTCTACAAGTCATTACTTACTATAAGGGCCCCATGAAAGGTGGAGAAAGCATAACCCTAAAACTATGGGCGCTGTCTGGTAATTCTCAAGGCCAGAATTGGGTGCCCCCCACAGTGAGCTGTTGGTTAGGGAGACACAAGCTCCCCAAAATAATACAGTCAATTGGTTACCTGCAAGAGCTAAATGTCAAGCCTCTATTGCTGAAGACACCACACCCTGCGGCCACAGGACATCAAATGACCATGCTGGAACTAAGAGGGAATCCAGTTATCTCCTGGCTAGCCCTCATAGTGCTGGAAAGAGCTATGACAACAGCTGGAGAATAATAGTTGTCAACTGATTGAATAAACAGGAGATGCTGTCTGTTACAAAATCAACCAGCCAGGCAGGAAGCACACACTTATATAATAGTGGCACACAGCTAATGTAGGTAACTACTCATGGACTGGACATGAGACCAGCTAATTGGGGAAGAACTCATATCTGGCTCTGGGAACCATAGAACCCTAGAACAGGAAGCCAACAGGCTCCAAAGAGAACCTCCACTGTTCTTTAAAGGCTGAAGGAGATAAATACAGAGAACATCCAACTCCAGTCATTAGCCAGATATCCAGAGACACAGAGGCTCCCAAAACCTCATCAAGGAAGCAGAACTAAAATGACCCCACTGTGGCTCAGGGAAACTCGCGGAAGAGGGGGCGGAAAGATTGTTAGAGTCACAAGTTGGGTCATTATGCACAGAGACTGGGGCCTATCCACCAGAACTCTTGAGCAAACTCACAATGCATGATAAACATTCCCCATTGATGAGGGCCCCTTTGAAAGTGGGAGGAAGGGGAGGAGGACAATGGAACCAATACTATGAATGTAAAATCAGAATAATATAAATAAAAAATATATATTGATTAAAAAAAAAGAATCTGAAAAAAAAAAAGAGTGGATACACACACCAGTAAGTCTCTCTAATAAGTAGGTTTATCCCCTTTGACTTACACTGCTCTCACTTTTGGTTGGAGAATCTGTTTTATCTTACAGACAGTGAAGAATAATAGGGAGAAACAGGGTACATCAAGAAGAGATTGCTGGCTGTCTCCTGTGAGATGAGTCACCTCCATCTCATCTACCTGGGTCCAGAAGTCACTACAGAGGAAGGAAGCAGTGACATGAATACTGGTCTCCCCACTAGCCAGAAAACCAGTTCCAGGGAGATGGCAGCAGACACTGTGGTCACTCAAACCTCGGCAAAACAGAGATCTAGAGGCTACAGAGAAAGCAACACTAAACCAGAACCCTGTCTTGCTTACCAAGGCTTAAGGAATATTGCAGAAGAGGAGATGGATAGACTGTAGGAGCCTCAGGGTGGGTGAGAACAGCCTGAGGCCCTGTATGGCCTCCTTCCAGAGACTGAGGCCTCTTGGTTCCCACCATAAATGCCAAGAACCCCACCAATGACCCGCAGCAGAATAGGGCAGGGGGAAGGAGGCCTAAGAGAACAACTTTTTATTTTAAAAAAATAAGTAATATTTTTTAACTCATGAAAAGAAAATAAAGTGAATATTGACTTCTTTACTTATCAAGATACACCTTTAAAAAAATATATTGGTATTTGGGCTGGAGAGATGGCTTAGCAGTTAAGGTTCTTGCCTGAGAAACCTAAGGACCCAGCTTTGATTCCCTGGTACCCACATAAGCCAGATGTACAAGGTGGTACATGACTCTGGAGTGCGTTTGCAGTAGCTGAAGCCCTGGTACACCCATTCTCTCTCTCTCTATCTGCCTCTTCCTCAAATAAAGAAACAAATAAAATATTTAGTTAGGCAGACATGGTGGTGCACACCTTTAATCCCAGTACTTAGCAGGCAGGAGGATCACTGAGAGTTTGAGGCCACCCTGAGACTACACAATGAATTCCAGGTCAGCCTGAGCTAGAGTGAGACCCTACCTCAGAAAAAAAAAAAAAAATTCCAGCACTTGGGAGGCAGAGGTAGGAGGATCATTGTGAGTTCAAAGCCAGCCTGAGACTACACAATGAATTCCAGGTCAGCTTGAGTTCGGGTGAGACCCTACCTTGAAAGACCTTGTACTCTTCACTGTCAATAGAACTGAACTCACCTGACAGGTAACCTAACTGCCTATCAACTTAATGACCACCAAAAAATAATTTTAGTGTTTAATATACATTGTAATCAAACAATTCAGAAGTCACTCAAAGAATTGATCAATGTGGCTATAACAAAATGCTCCCTCCCCATCCTCTTTATTTATGTGAAACTTTTTTCAACATTTATATCCATGAAAGTGGAAAGCAAGAAAAATTGATATTGCCCTATTTTATTCTATGAATAGGTAATAATCATTGACATTTTATCTAGTGGAAGGTAAAAACAACCCTTTTATTCTACATGTAATAAATAAATTTTCAATGTTAATAATATACATTTTACAACCTCCTTCTGTTCCTGGGAAATTTTTTAAATATTTTTTTATTTTACTTTTAATATTTATTTGAGAGAGAGGCAGATAGATAGATAGATAGATAGATAGATAGATAGATAGATAGATAGATGTCAGATGAGAGAGAGCAAGAGAGAGAATTGGCATACCAGGGCCACTGCAAATGAACTCCAGAAGCATGTGCTACCCTGTGCATCTGGCTTACATGGGTCCTGGGGAATTGGACCTGGGTCCTTTGGCTTTGTAGGCAAACACCTTAACCACTAAGCTATCCAGCCCTGTTCCTGGAAAATTTTAAATACATAAATTTATGCAAACAAATTTTATTACAATGACTGGTCAACAACATACTCAAACATAAAATATATTGTATTAGCTAAAACCTCTGTAAGGAAAAGTGGAACAGAATTGGTAACTTAGTAGGAAAGGGGGAGTACATAGTGTTCCAGACCATTGCGAAGGACAAAGTTCACATTTTTTATTAAAAAAATACTAAATCAGGCTGGAGAGATGGCTTAGCGGTTAAGGCGCATGCCTTTGAAGCCTAAGGACCCCGGTTCAATTCTCCAGGTCCCATGTAAGCCAGATGCACATGATGGTGCAAGCATCTGGAGTTTGTTTGCAGTGGCTAGAGACCCTGGCGTGCCCATTTTCACTTTCTCTCTGTGTCTCTCTCTCTCCCTCTCTCTCTCTGTCTCTAATAAATAAATAAAAATAAATTTTTAAAAAATACTAAATCACTTTATTCTGATTCTATCAAGAATACTTAAATTTAATGTCATGGTTTAATTTTAAGATGTTTATGTTGAAGATTTGCTAGAAATAATGGGCTCTACACATACTGACACTCAACAAAAACCATATACATAATGACTTTTAAAAGCTTAAGTCCTTATAAATATATATACAACCAAACAGTGCAATTATTAAAACAGTGAAGATTTATTTACTGATGGATTATTCCTTACAGAGTTAAGGCATCTTTTTAAAAGCTAGATTACTAGTTATTATACATATACAGCCACAATTTTGGTAAGCATAAGGTGTGTTTGTGTGTGCATGTAGACGTGTGTTGACATTATGAACAGTGGTTATCTCTGTATAGAAAATGTTGGGATGATTCCACTTTCATCTTTGCACCTTTTCATATTCAAAATGGTTCCAATAACTGTCTTATTCTGACCAAAATAATGTTACTTCCACTTGAAATGTACATTAAGATGTAAAGTACAAAAACCAGACTCAAGTCTAACCCCCACACCGGAAGCTCATGTCTGGGGAGTGAAAAACACTCCGAGGTAGGTAACAGGTGAGAGGAGAGCAGTGATGACCCCCCACCCTGTTCAGATAGAGAAGATGGTAGCGTGGTCAGAAAGTTTTCAAAGAAAGTGCAGCACCTGCAATGACAGGAACTGGTACTTGATCCATAGCCAGGGTGGGGAAGGGGACATCGTACCGAATAGTGACAGGAGCAGAGGCACGGAAGCAAAAAGCAACACGCGATGTGCTGCCAACAAGGCTACACTGCCAACTGTGTTCAAGCACTGACTCGTTAGAGATTTAATTCACAAACCAAACATTTAAATGGATTTTTTATTGCTCTTATTTGAATATTTGCTTATCAAATACTGCCTGTGTGTTCCTGTTTGAGCCGAGACTTGGAACACTAAGTTCTTATGTAAATATAAGGTATATGGAATCTGCTAGGGAATGGAAATGAAAAAATAAAAGGAGGTAGATGAGGGGACTGAAAGATGGTATGTGGTGATCTCACTGAGATATTTAAGCACAGATTGGCATAAAGGTAGGCAGTGAGCCACTTGGATGTCTTGAGGATATTCAGGTAGAGAGAATATCCAGTGCAAGGGCCCAGCAAGGGATGCCCCCCCTGTTCCAAGACACAGAAGATGGGAGTGGAGACACGGCACGGGGACTCGCAGAAAGAGTGGAAGGAAGCCAGATCAAAGGGAGTCAGGAGCAGCGCTTCATAGCTCAACCTTTAAATTTACTTTTAGGAACTCTCTAATGTTTTGGAAAATATGATTGATGTGTTTCTCACAAGGCAATCATTTTCTCATCCTAAGATTGCCTTTCCTCACTTATCCATTCATTCACCACTGAAGAAGTTCCTGGCATGGCCTGCAGGGCTTCCTGTCTCCAGGCCACGGTCTCAGACTAAGTAGGCTGTCGAGCATATACACAGGTCATTAAAAACCAAGTTTCATAAAACCATAACCATAGGTACTTCCAGCTGGCAGGGCCCATCTCTTCCAAGTTTTCAAGGTTTCTACATGAGAATGTGGAGTCTCTTCTATTAAGCAAACAACTCCAAGGGCCTTCTTGCTTGAAATCTGGACTATTTATGATGAGCAATAATGAGAATGTCAGGATACTATAGCCAAAGACAGATGAGTAATGACTGTCAGCTAATGAAACGAATCTCTTCAAAGACCAGATGGCAAATTTGGGCAACAGGCTTGTTGCCATGGAATAGAGTAAATCACTCTTTGAGCAATTGTGAAATACCTCAGCCATCCCAAACGTAATAATAGTAAGTCAACATATATCTATACCCATACACAAAATGTAATATATGTTTTAAAATATTTGTATTTATTGATTTGTAGAAAAAGTGAGAGAGATAGATGAAGAGGAGTGAGAGAAAAAGAGAAAGAGGAGTGAGAGAGATAATGGGCATACCAAGGGCTCTTGCAGTGGAAACACACTCCAAATCCATGTGCCACTTTGTGCATCTGATTTTACATAGGGACTGGGGAATTGAACCTGGTTCAGCATGCTTTGCAAACAGAGCTTTTAACCATTAAGCCCATCTCCCCATCCGAGACTTGGAACAAATATAATATAAGGTATATGGAATCTGCTAGGGAATGGAAATGAAAAAAATAAAAAAATCACTGTGATAGGAGATACAATCAGATGTAAAGTCCCAGAGATTTCAGAGGCACTTGGACAAAGATTAAAATTACTATAATACCTCAACCCATATCAAATTGGTTGATGGAAAAGTGAGATTGGTTTGAAAAAACCCATCTATCTTTAAAGGAAGAATTAAGGCAGAAATGTTACAATGAAACCAAGAGTATCATGAAGGACTTAATTTTCTGGTCCAATGTCTCATTTTGTGAAGAAGGAAGCAGACCAGGCTCTGTACATTGTCCAAGGCACAGAGCAAGTAGGAGTGCAGGGTTATATCCACCTTCCAAAGGATTCTTCTAGACCTTTATAACTGCTTTTCTGACAGTATAAGCCAGAGGTCAGCAAAATTTCCTTAGAACCAATATTTTAAGCCTAGTGGGCATAACTTACTTTTGTAAAACTTTGTTATAATATAAACATAGCCATAAGGAAACAAATTGATGTGGCTCTATTATAATAAGTTTATTTATAGGAACTGAAACTTACATTCTATATAATTCTTCAGTTGTTTCAAAAAGTAGTCTTATCGCTGGGCATGGTGGCACACGCCTTTAAAACCCAGCACTCGGGAGGCAGAGGTAGGAGGATTGACATGAGTTCAAGGCCACCCTGAGACTACATAATGAATTCCAGGTCAGCCTGAGCTAGAGTGAGACCCTACCTCAAAAAAACCACAAAAAAAGTAGTCTTATAATTTTAAACTTTTTTAACCATTTAAAAACTATAGGTCATGGGCCTTATAACATTATGCAGAAGCTGTAGTTATCAACCTCTGATATAAGCCACTATAAAGATACATGTAAATGAAGCTTGCATAACTGGAAAACCATCCCAAACTCGGCACGGTGGTATATACCTATGATCACAGCACTCCAGAAGACTAAGGCAGAAGAATGGTGAGTTCAAGGCAAGCCTGTGTTACATAGTAAAGTCATGTCTCAAAACACACACACAACAAACAAAAATAATCCCAGTGAGACAGTCAATGCTGAAATTCATAACTGTTCACTGAACAAGACAAATCATCTCCTCCTTAGCATCATGAAAGATGGATAGAAAGCATGTAAGCCTGGCAGATGGAGAGGAGTGCTTTGTAACTCTGGTATCTGGGCATGACAAAGCCATTGCTATCATGAACTCATACTAGATGTGGTTACCTACACAAGACCTGCACATGGAAGGACCAGGCAACATTCTGTTACAGATACAGTGGGAGTTTTGGAGGCCACTTCCCTGCCTGATAAGCTAATGACAGTTAAAGGTTGCCAAGAAGAGGGAGTCAGTCAACTCTTCTGTGGCATAGCCACTAGTAAGAGATGAGAAAAAAGAGTACAGTGAGACTAAGAGGGAGAAGGCAGGCTAATATGGGGCCGTTGTGATCAAACTGTAAACTATATATATGAATGTCAAAAACATAAAAAATAATAATCCTAGTGGCTGTCACTAGCACTCCTGGGAAGTTTCAGATTTATTTATCATTCATTTTCAATTGATAACTATTTTTTTTGAGAGAGAGAGAGGAGAGAAAGACAGATAGAGATGGGCACACCAGCAGCCTCTCAGCTGCTGCGAACAAAATCCAGATGTGTGCGCCACCTTGTGGTCAAGTGCTCAAGTGCAGCATTGCGCCCTTGCGTCACTTTGCATCTGGCTCTACGTGGGACCTGGAGATTGGAACTGCTGGAGATTGGAACCAGCATTCTTAGGCTTAGGAAGCAGGCGCCTTAACCGCTAAGCCATCTCTCCAGCCCTGATAACTATTCTTAACAAGTTTTCTTTTAACCTTAGGGCCTGATAAAATACCCCTTGAAAAACAGTGAAGTCTGGTTCCTTACAAAGATCTTTTTTTTTTTTTTTTTTTTTTTTTGCAATATTGGTAGCTAGGGCCTCGTGCATGTTAGCTGTACCCATTGAGGTAAACTTCCAGCCCAACAACCACTCTTTGACAGAGGAAAGATAACCTTGGAGAACAATTATATGTCCTCCTATACATGGACAAATAAACTGTACTATTGATACATGGAAGAAATGAAAGAATTAAAAATGACAAATTGGCAACCCTTGTTAAGTGATTCATATAGTATCAATAAATGGTAAAGCTGATGGCTGAAAGTTTATTGATGACTAGGATATTTATATAATTATCACAGTATCTCCCCACGAAATTTATTTGACAAAGAAAATAAAACTTCTAAACAAAATAAAACCAGCTAAGCAACTAACATGAGCATCACCAGTAATGGGCCAGATCATGGTGTGCCTTCTGACACAACACACTGGGAAGAACAGGCCGAAGTTCTGACATTCCTGACAGAATGTGTAACTGCAATCCAATCGACAAACCTAAAGTCTGGAAGGGACTATGGATTAGGTGGTAGAATTACGCCTACATGGATTTCCTGTTGTGCATCACTGCATGTGATTATGTAAGACCATGGCCTTCACTTTTAGAAAGTACACATTGAAGAATTTAGACTGGCACAGTGTATCTATAAGTTACTCTGTCTGCATCTATTTAGAAAGAATGGGGAAAAGATGAAGTAAATTTTGTAAAATGTTAACCCCAGGGAACCCGAGTGGAGACTGAAAGTTATCTGTACTGTTCATGTAATTTATTTATAATTTTGGGGGGAATTTAAGAATAAAATTTTTAAGTTGCAGCCGGGCATGGTGGCGCATGTCTTTAATCCCAGCACTCGGGAGGCAGAGGTAGGAGGATCACCATGAGTTCAAGGCCACCCTGAGACTACATGGTGAATTCCAGGTCAGCCTGAGCTAGAGTGAGACCCTACCTCGAAAAACCAAAAAAAAAAAAAAAAATTAAATTAAATTGCAAAACGAAACAATTCACTAGTTATGAACATACATCTACACGCTGAAAGTATATAGAAATACAAGAGCCTGGTAGGCTACTAACGGGAAGAGAAAGCAAAGAGATGGGGGCAAACAGAAACTTCACAAGATCACTGAGGCTCCTCCTGTTTCTAGTCAGCACCATTTATGCACATTAGAATGGTTCTTCTATTCAGTTGAGTTAATTAAAAAGACAAATCTCTTAAAAATAAATACTCAGATCATGAGGCAAATGAACAAAAACAAATTCTTTGTTAATGCTATTGTCTTTAAAATATCCAAATTTAGGGGCTGTAGAGATAGCTTAGCAGTTAAGACACTCACCTGCAAAGCCTAAGGACCCAGGTTCAATTCCCCAGTACCCATGTAAGCCAGATTCACAAGGTGGGGCATTTGTCTGGAGTTTGTTTGCAGTGTTTAGAGGTCCTGCTGCATCCATTCTCTTTCTCTCTCTATCTGCCTTGTTTTTCTCTCTTAAATAAATAAATAAATAAACAAATAAGTAAATAAATAAATATTTTTTAAATCAAAATTTAGGGCTGGAGAGATGGCTTAGCAGTGAAGGCATGTGCCAGCAAAGCCTCAATACCCACATAAAGCCAGATGCACAAAGTGGCACGTGTGTCCGGAGTTCGCTTGCAATGGCTTGAGGCCCTGG
Source organism: Orientallactaga sibirica (assembly GCA_036365145.1). Classification (NCBI taxonomy): domain Eukaryota; kingdom Metazoa; phylum Chordata; class Mammalia; order Rodentia; family Dipodidae; genus Orientallactaga; species Orientallactaga sibirica. Next base: position 63,160,548 of record JAEOAD010000001.1, read on the forward strand.
TGTGCCCATTCTCTCTGTCTGCCTCTCTCTCTCTCATAAATAAATAAAATAAATATCCAAGTTTGTTTCTTATGAAATGCACACATTGATCATCTATGAAGTGCCCAAATGACCCTAAAGAAAAAACCACAAATAGGTAAAGGCAATAAGGAAACACAACCCAGAGAAGCACTAACACTGCCCAGCTCCAGCCACCTAAAGTGAAGCCGTGGTCTGTGCCTTGGTTTGGCAAGCAGCTGATGATGAATTAAACACAATTAAATGTCTTGTACAGATTGTAAACTGCTTTGATATACAAAATGATACTCCCTAACTTTTGTTTCCTAAGTTTGGAATACCTAGATGCTTTAGGCAACGTGAAAGAAGTTAAGTGCTTAGATGGATATAAAATTAGCATGAAGCACTGAAAAAAATTCACCATAAATCTCAGATTCAAAGTTACACAAAGCATTTGAATCCTGAAATCATTAAACAAGTGAATAATTTCAGCAGCTGCCTCCCAAAAGACATCCTCAGAGGCTATATTCAGCAAGTAGGCAACTGAGAATGATTTTAGGAAAGGCATTCACTGTCATTCAAAAACTAAAAAGCGATATCAACTGAGCACAAAGTTTGTCTCAGCAGACTGCAACACATACAATAATATTGATAGGAAAGTTCCAGCATGAATAAAGAACTCACCACATTAAAAAAAAAAAAAAAAAACATGAATTTTCCTTAAAGACCTATTACGGGTTGAACCACATGCTCTCCTTCCAAATGTATATGTTGACGTTCTAACTCCCAGAAACTCAGAATGTGATCCTGTTTAAAGGAAGATCATTCTTAACGGGAGGAGAGCTCTAACCCACAGAGAAACCGGTAGAGGCAAGCTGGTGTGAGAGATGTAGAGAAAGGCTGGACTTCTATAAGCAAGAGGAGAGGCTCAGAACTCATCCTTTTCTTCACCATCCTCAGGAAGAGCCAGTCTTGCTGCTGACACCTTGATCTGGGATTTCTGGCCTCTAGATGACAATAGGTTTATTTATTGTTCACCTAATTCGTAGTGCTTTGTCATAGAAGCCTTGGAAACTAACACAGACCCTATTGGAGGATTCTTAGACTGGTCCAGGTCAGCAGAGGAGAAACACTGGAGAGACTCCCTTTTCTTCCCTGTAGGCATCTTGCTTGACATAGTTTGGGGAAGTGAAAACACAGTGGACTTAAAAGCAAAATCAAAGTTCTTTTGTCTACTAGCTCTGTGAACATGGGGGAATCTCTTACCCTCCCTGATTTACTATGCATTAAAATAGGATAATGAAACATAGTAACGTGGAAATTAAAATTGGAGACCTGTAAAAATAGAATCACAGAAGAAGCAGCTGGCTGTGGTGATGTCCTTCTGCCTCTGAGAGATTCTGTATTGGGCATTAGAATTAGCAGAAGCAAACTTATTGAAAAAAATGTGGTAAGTGATTGAAAATGTCCTGGAACTGACACCAGCAAAAAATATTCCCATCAAAGGAAGTCTGTAAGTATCTCAGAGATATTGAAGAGCAAACCATATACCATTGGAAGGTGATCCACATTTCTAGAGTAGGATGGCAATTGGCTAAGGTGACCAAAAACATGTTCTTTCTGTAACCTGAGCGGCATGTCAAGAAAGCCGTAGGGGGCACTGTTCAAACTATTCTTGGAATATATGGGGTTATTTTTCAAACAAAATAAAATGTTTTAATTCCTTGTTTAAATATTTATAAATATATTTTTTTATTTTTGTTTATTTTTTATTTATTTATTTGAGAGCAACAGACAGAGAGAAAGAGGCAGATAGATAGAGAGAGAATGGGTATGCAGGGACTCCAGCCACTGTAAACAAACTCCAGATGCATGCGCCACCTTGTGCATATGACTTACGTGGGTCCTGGGGAATCGAGCCTCGAACCAGGGTCCTTAGGTTTCACAGGCAAGTGCTTAACCGCTAAGACATCTCTCCAGGCCCTAATTCCTTGTTTAAATAGTTAAACTACACTAAATGAACAGTAGTTTAGTTTTTCTTATACTTAAGTTTGATATAAAGTTTTAAATATTTCAATAGACATTTTAAAGGTCACATAATAACGAATATTTGACATTAATTATTAACTATTGAGATCATTTTGTGTGATTTCAGCTTTCATGGTCATGATTCTTGGTATTGAGTGAATAATGAGGACGGCCTTGTCATGTTCTTTCATACTTAGCTTGTGCTACACAACTCAGTCGGTTTGGGGATTTTCAGGAACACTATGAATCAGATTGTTTTAATAGGAAGGTAACCAGAATGGGAAAAAAAAGCATGAAAAAAACATAAAAATTTTGAACAAACCTGACAATACCATTTTTTGGAGACGAGAGAAGTCAAGATTTTCATATCTACACCTACTGGGAAAGCCGTCATGTACAAGTCTTATTTTATAGCAGCTTCAATAACAAAACCCAGTGACAGAGCTTTTGTCTTTGTGAACAGAAGATGCTTCTAACAATTCAAACTGCATGCAAATGAAACTCCCTGACTTATATTAGTCAACTCCTCAGAGCTGGAAGTGTCTTGCAGAGGCTGGGTGACCATCTTCCAGAGGTGTGAAGGCAGAAGCCAGGCCCTGCTCAGTGGGAGAGGGAAGCTCAGATTCGATATCCACCCATAGTTTTTCAGATTCCAAACATCCAAAATATGCCCACAAATTCTTTGACATCCATCATTTCAAAAAGCCAAGCCTCTTTTCTCTCTCCCAACCTTGAGATGGACCAAATTTAGTGATTTGCTTTGGGATAAGATGCCACCATGCTATGTGTTTTTTCAGGCAGTTCATTCCACCTGGCTCTGGCGCCCCTTGGGCCTGTTGTGGGAGAAATCACTCATCAGGGTGTAAGGATACCTAAACAGCCCTGTGATGCTGGTGGAGACAAAGGAAGGACTCCTGCCAACAGCAAGCACTAGTTCGCAATGGTGTGAATGAACTCGAGTTTGTAAAGTGGACCCTTCAGGCCTAGTTACATCTCCAGATAAACATTATAGAAAATGAAACCACATCAATTTACGGCACCTTCCAGAGACCTTAGACAAATCTCCTGATACTCCATGCATAAATCTTCAATGCTTCTTACTACATTTGGGATAAAGAAAAATATTCAAATCATAGTTTACAGAGCCACAGATGGTTTGGCACTTATCTACCTCCCCAGACTGAACATGCCACAGCCTAATCTCATGTCTTCCTCTCTCTGCAAACTAATCTTACTTAATTGCTGCCACACCTCAAACTTCATCAACACCCCATCCCTCTATTGTAGTGCCATGATAAATAATCTTCCCTCTGGATGGAATGTATTTCCTTTCCTCTTGCCAAATAATCCTATCTCATTGTTGCTATCTCAGTTTAGCTGGCTTTTCTTGAGAAGCCTGTGCTAACATCAAATTTCCTATCCTCTCCCCCATCACACCCCCTTCCCATCAGTGATCCTCACAGCACTGGGCACCTCTCCTTAATGGAGATGGAACCAAGCTGCTAGCCTTGTATGAATTTGAAGAAGTCACTTAAATACTCTATGCTGTTTTCTTAGCTGTAAACTTGAGTTAATACTTATGAATGCTGTGAGGATGAAATGAGACAATATTTGTGAAGATCTTTGAACAGTGCTGCCTACTGGTATGTGGCAGGCATTATTCAAATCTGAGCTGTTGTTTGAGCATTGCTACAACTTCTTCAGTGCACATCTGTTATGATTTTATTCCTATCTGCCTTTCCTATCAGGTGGAACATTTTATGTGATTGGGAATGCCTGTTTCCACTCACTGTCACACTCCCAGTGCCTGGCACATTTTCCACACATGAGAAATACTAATGAGCATTTAGTGAGTGGACAGATGAATGTGATATAGGGCCTAACTCTGGAGGGCTTTGAAATAACACACTAAGGCATTTAGAATTTATTCTCTAGATATTTTCAGACGAGTCACATACAAAAATGAACAGGTCATGTCTGTAGGCAAGTTGGTCATTTGAATGAGTGGAAGCAATGGTCAGTGTGGAGAGGAGCAGCAGAGAGAAAGGGAACGATTGAGTCATGGAATGAGAACACAAGGACAAAAGGGCAGGACTAGGAAGCCAAGGTGTGTTGGCTTGGGGGTGTGGTCAAGAGATGGAGAGAACAGAGCTTAAAGACAGAAGTGACCAACAGCACATGTGCACACAAGGTGCAGCTCTTGAGTGTGGCTGGGTCAGGAGACAGATAGGAGTCAGCTATGCAGAGGTGATGTGAACTATCAACATATCTGGGAAAGGGCTGACTAGAGATGTCTGGGACTTGGGGATGATTTAGAATCTGGAAAGGAGAGAGGCACCAGGAAAAGAATGATAGACGTATAGTCAAAGCAGAGAGTCACAGCTCCAACTCCCATGTAGCTTAAATTCAAGGAGGGGCACTATTTAGAAAAGAAGATGGCTAAGACTTGTTCAGAATTTTTGTAAGATACCAACCCATGAATATAGAAATTATAATATATATGGAGCAGAAGAAACAATAAGAAAGAATGTAAATGACTCATTCCTATAAAGAACATTCAATCATATCAGACCTCTCTAAAGTGAAAATGGAAGTCTGAATATGGTTGACAAATCTTTTCAAATTGCTAAGAGACCAGTAATTGTCCCCTTAGATTTCTGTACCCAGCAAAGCTATTTTTCAAGGGCAAGAACAAAACAAAGTCATTTTCAGATTGTAAAAACAAGAGACCCAGACATGAGGGCAAATGCCTATAATCTTAGCACTCAGGAAGCAGAGATAAGAGGATCACAAACTCAAGGCCACCCTGGGATACATAGTGATATATATATATATATATATATATATATAGAGAGAGAGAGAGAGAGAGAGAGAGAGAGAGAGAGAGAGGATTTCAACATTGACAAGCCTACATGACAGAAATTCCACAAGATGCATTTCAGAATATCCCCAAAAGGTTAGAAATGACAGAGGGGATAGTAAAAACACACTAATAAACACCAAAGATATGCTTGAAGGATCAAAACTGGGTAGCCAGAATTTAAATAAGTGGAATTTATAGTTGTTGCACCACAATGTTAATGATCTGGAAAACAATAGATTAAGCACAGCTGAAGAAAGCATCAGGGAATCAATGGTATAGAATAATAAGACGGCTTTGTTCACATTTTCAGGGTTTCACAAACCCCAAATTTCTCTTTCATCCTCCTTCCTTCCTACTTCCTTCCCAAACACAAGCCAAGCATTGCCTCTCCTCTTTACTGATATCTTTCTCAATGCCTTGGGATGCTATGCCCTAGCTAGAACTAAATCAGCAGTCACCTCACCTGTGCAGTTCTACCAGAACCACGTGGGGTCAACTTCTCCTACTTTGCACTCCCTGGTATCTCCTTTGACCATGGCAGAGTCAGCTTTGTCCATTAGGTGTAGTACACAGGTAGACATGAGATGGGGGCCTGTGACATTCTTTCAATTGCTTTTAGATTCAAAATTAAAAATGAATACAATCAGAATGATTATGTCCATCAGTATACTTTATACAAACACAGTCCTTAAAATTACAAATAAAGTATAAATAATGCAAATTACATAAGCAATACATATAAATTATGTCATATACATATATTTTTAATTATTCACTTATTTACTACTTGAGAGCAATAAGGAAAAAGAGAGAGAGAGAGAGAATGGATGCATCAGGGCCTCTAGCTGCTGCAAACAAACTCCAGACACTTGTGCCATCATGTACATCTGGCTTATGTGGGTCCTGGGGGATCAAACCTGAGCCTTTGGCTTTGCAGGCAAGCACCTTAACTGCCAAGCCATCTCTCCATCCCAATATACATATATTTTTTAAAAGAGAAGACCATGAGAGCTGGAAAGATGGTTCAGCATTTAAAGGCACTTTCTTGAATATCCTAATGGCCCAGGTTTGATTCCCCAGTGCCCATGTAAAGCCAGATGCACAAAGCAGTGCATGCATCTGGATTTCATTTGCAGTGGAAGAGGTCCTGGCATGCCTATACTCTCTCTCTCTCTCTCTCTCTCTCTCTCTCATTCTCTCTCTCTGGGTCTCGTTCCATTCCCATTCCCCCGGGGTCATTGGCCACCGATGTCCTGGGCAAGGGAGAGAGCAGCAGGGTCATTTCTGGCTGGGCGGGTGAGTGCGACAAGCGAGGACACACGAACACATGATGGGGCAATGAGCACTCTGGAGACCATCTGATGGACAGCACTCATTTATTCAACGGGGCGGTGGGTTTATAAACACTTGGGGAAGGTTGAGATGGCACATACAGACTATATAGCAATCGGATGCATAGTTTATGGGCTGTTATCTAGATAGAGGAAGGACTAGTAACTTCAAAGCTATGGGGAAAGGATAAGGGAAGGTAGGGGGAAGGGCGGAAGAGGAGATTAACAGAAGGCTGTGACTTCAAAACTGTGGGGGGTGAGAAGGCTACTTGACTCTAGCCACATAAGGGTCTCTTGGGCAGCTAGCCACAGGTCAGGAACTGTGGGGGGCAAAGTCTAACCTGGAATGGTCAGAGCCTTTTGAGGTCTGGGGGGAGCACCTCACCAGTTCTGCCCACTCTGGGTGATGACAGCTCACTACACCCTACAACATAGGGAAGGCCATTACCATCTCCAGGGACTCCTGACAGAGGGCCAGCTGCAACCCCACAGCCTAGGGTCCCTGGCCATGTCCAATAGTTCAGGCCAGCCTCCTCACAGGTCCAGCCTATTACTAGCAAAGCCCAACATATCTCTCTCCCTCTCTCTCTCTATCTCTATATATATATACATATATGTGTGTGTGCACATGTGTTTCTGTCTGCCTCTTTGTCTCTCTCTCAAATAAATAAATAAATAAATAAATTTTTTAAAAGGATTATGAAAGTCATAATTACAGCCCTAGTTTACAGCATTCTTTTTTAGCTTTTTAATCTTTATTTATTTCCTAAGAAAGACAGTGAGAAAGAGAGGGAGGGAGGGAGGGAGGCAGATAGAGAGAATGGGCATACTAGGGCCTCCAGCTGGTACAAACAAACTCCAGACACATGTGACACCTTGTGCATCTGGCTTACATGGGTCCTGAGGAATCAAATCAGGGTCCTTTAGTTTTGTAGGCAAGTGTTTTAACCACTAAACCACCTCTCCAGCCCCTTTTAGTTTTTTTGTTTTTTTTTTTTTTTTTTTTTTTTTTGGAGAGAGAGAGACACAGAGAGAGGGAGAGGAAGACAGAGATGAGCGTGCCAGCGGCCTCTCAGCTGCTGAGAACGAAATTCAGATGTGTGCGCCACCTTGTGGTCAAGTGCTGCATTGTACCTTTGCATCACTTTGCATCTGGCTAAACATGGGACCTGGAGATTGGAACCCGTGTTCTTAGGCTTAGGAGGCAGGTGCCTTAACTGCTAAGCCATTTCTCCAGCCCCCTCTTTTAGTTTTTTTAAGTGTGGTATTATAGCTAGTTCCCATGGACATGGCTAAAAAGTATTCTAACATTGACTAGATTCTCAGCCCCCTAATTGATAATATTCTTACTTAACTTTAATTTAAAATGTTTGAGGCTGGCAAAGCACAAATATGCTGCCTTACTACACCACTGAAGCACGCATCACAGATGACCTGTGTCACATGTAACCATGTGCAATTTGCTGGCCTCACTAATCTCATGCGTGTCGAGATGGTGCATTTTTATCTTGTAGGCTCTATGACCTACAATGGCCAGGCACACAGTAAGCACTCAATAAATGTTTACTGACTTGAAGTTCTTGCCAACTTGCTCATGGTAGAAAATGACTCTAAAATGCAGTCGAGGGGATTTGCAGAGATTGTTGAGCTACAGCCTGAAGCACACATCTCACATGTAGGAAGACAGGCAAAAAATATTGCCAGCCTTACGACCATCCTTTAAGACACATAATCTCTCCCATAGCTCACCTATCTCAAGTTGTGGCCGATTTATTTATTTATTTATTTCGCTCATTATTTAACTTATAACATCTCCTTCATATACTTCACAGAAAACCAAGTTATTAGATACTGAGATGATCTGTGTTGTTATAACCACCGAAGTAAGCTTTCTTTTCACTTGCTCTTTCATGCACATTCTTCACTTCTGTCTGAAGTATTTGCATCCTCCTAGGAGTAGTACTTGCCAACCAGCATTCTAACTCTAAAATTATTACATACAAATATCCCAGATACAACTTCAGTTGGTTCTTGAGGACCTGAGGGGGCCCTTGAGACTACCTGAGTTTGATTCCCGAGCACCTACAGTTACACCTAGGCATGGCCACAGATGTCTGAAAACCCAGTCCTATGGAAAGCAGAGACCAGAGAAGCCCTGGGGCTCATGGAAACAGCAAGCTCCAGAATCAGTGAGAGACTCCGGAAAGAAACACACCCATGAGCAAGGGAGGAGGGACACCCAATGTTCTCCTGTGGCCTCCACACATGTGTGCATGGAGCATACATTAGCACACACATGTATGTACCACAAACACACACAAAAATACCCACATACTATATACACAAACACATGCAAAAGAGGGAAAGAAAAACCCTAATTGTAGCAGACAGCTTCCGGTTCGCTGAGATGAACTTCCAGACCAGGCAGTTATGGAGGAAGGGATATTATTTATTGAAGCTTACAGATCCAGGGGAAGTTCCATAATGGCAGAAGAAGCTGGCCTGCCTTCACAGATCCAAGCAAGAGAGCAAAGCTAACCAGGCACACAGCACACAGAGCAAAACTACAGCCAAAAGGCCACAGCACACTTCAGGAACTCCTGCTGGGCACACTTTGCATATCTTTACAATGGAATCTCAAACCATCACCACACCTTAAGACTGGCCCTCAGTGACACTGCCTCTAGCAAGGTGATTGCAGATGCAAACTATAACTAATAAAACACTGAATATATTGGGGGACATATATTCAAACTACCACACTAATGTTTCATCCTGTTTGATTTGTTATTCATCTTTCTTCAACCCATTCAGTCACTGGGACACTGCTGTACATAATAACAGATATAATAATAACATAATAACTCTTGTAGTTCTGATGCAGGGGTGTTTCCCTGTCTTCAAGGCTGAAGGACACCTTTGCATTTGACCTATGGACTTATTTATTCATTTATTTTTGTTTGTGGTGCTGACAGTCAAATCCGAGGCCTCACCTATACTAGGCGAGCATTTTCTACATTGAGCTACGTATGCCCCAGCCCTTGGAGAATCCTTGTGGAAACCACTATTCTTTCCTAACGTGTGCTCATGTGAGTCCAGTTTATTTCACTGTGGCAGATAGCTAAAATACATATCTTATAAAAAGACTCATGGTTTCAGAGGTATTGGCCCATGGTCCCCTGGCTTATTGCTTTTGGTACTGTGGCATGGTAGTTCATCATGGTTGGGAATGTTGGGCAGAGGTCTCTTCTCTTCATGGTGGCTTGCAAGGCAAAGCAGAAGTAGCCAGTGTTCCAGTGTTTCCTCCAAAAGCAAACCCTTAGTGGCTTTTCTTCTACCAGACTCCACCACCTCCCAGATACTATTAGGCTAGCAGCCAGATTTTGACTATATGAATCTCTGAGCGACAAACTCTCCAGGTCCAGCTATAGCAATGGTGAAACTGAAGACATTTTTTTCAGTGTTTTCCTCTGTCACACTAATTATAAAGCCATTCCCAGTTCCCCTGAGAAACTACATGCTTTACAATTTCTAATTCTAGTGTGGGCTCACCAACCTGGTTTTATCTGATAACTTCATCTTGGGAGTCAGGTGATAGGTCTTGTTTGTTTCTGTTCAATCTCTGTTGAACAGAACTCCAAAGACTTTGTGCCTATTGTTTGGGAAAGGTCTTTAAATAAGTCACACCAGAAAACTCTTTCCACAGTTTGATTTATAGACATACTTACAAATCAATGAGAACATGCAAAGAAATGCTGGTGGCTATCTGGGGTGCACACCCTCTGAACAGCCAGATTAAGGCTCCATTTCCAAAAGAGCAGAATTTATTTATTTACTTATTTTCTTATTTTTAATTTTTTTAATTTATTTATTTGAGAGGGGGTGCAGATAGGGAGAAAGAGAAAGAATGTCCATGCCAGGGCCTCTAGCCACTCTAAACTAACTCCAGATGCATGTGCCATCTTGTGCATCTGGCTTATGTAGGTCCTAGGAAATCAAACCTGGGTCCTTGGGTTTTTGCAGGCAAGTGCCTTAACCACTAAACCATCTCTCCAGCCCAGATTTTCTTTTTTAACAAAAGAGAATATTTTCTTCTAGAAAATCAGGTCAGTAATCCTTACCTGTCCTCAGAGCTGCAGGATACATGTTTTAATTCACTATGTTTTTTAACATACATGGTTAGAGTACAGTAAATACTCCATGCGACTTGATACTGTGTCACTCTCATTTGTTTACTTTCTCTTTCTGTGATTCTCAAGTTATTGGATGGCCTGCTTACTTGACAAACAACTCCTGCAGCTTATAAGAGAAACTCAAAACAAGTCCAGCTACAAGCCTTGCAAATTCCTTTTCTGTGTGAAGATGCTAGCCACACATAACTTCTGGTTGACAAAAGCCCATGCCTACCTTGACTGCTTCTAAATGCCTGGCATGGGCCTGGCTGTGTAGCTAGAGTACTTGTCTAGCATGTGTAAAGCCTTGGGTTTGATCTCTAGCACTATGAAAGCCAAAGAAATAAATAAAATAAGACCCCAACATGAACAGTATCATTGAAAACTGACTAAAATCTGGAAATTTGGAAAGGTCACATTCTTGCTTCAGAAAGTTTACTGAGAAGTTTCCAGAATGTCTTTGAGGTTTCCCTTGGCAAGACAAAAAGAAGAAAGAAAACAAGACACACAAAGGTTGGTGACTATCTAAGACTGTCATGTACCGCAGACGTTCGAATACCAGTATGATCTTTAGTTTCTCCCATGGAAAAACTGATAAATGTGATTTAGAAGCAGTTGGGATCAATTGCTAGCTCAGTTATCTTGAATGAGGGACTCATACATCAGTGACTATGTTTCCTCATCTGAAAAATGGGAATAAACTGTACTTAACTCACAGGGGTCCTAGAGCAAATGAGTTAATATATCTAAAAAGGCAATAAAAAAAAAAAAAAAAAAAAAAAAACAGGACCTAGCCGTGCGTGGTGGCGCACGCCTTTAATCGCAGCACTTGGGAGGCAGAGGTAGTAGATCACCGTGAGTTCGAGGCCACACTGAGACTACATAGAGAATTCCAGGTCAGCCTGAACTAGTGAGACCCTACCTCGAAAAAACCCAAAACCAACCAAACAAACAAAAAATAGACCAGGACCAACACCTATCACATGATAAGTATTTTGCTGGTCAGTTTTCTCTCACTGTGACAAAATAAAAAAGTTATAAGGAGGAAAGATTAAATTTGGTTTACAGTTTCAGGTCATGGATACTTGGCCTTGTTGCTTTGAGTCTCTCAAGGATTTGGTTTTGAGTATTTTGAGAGAATGCCCACTCATACCTTACCTAATGTACATCTTCTACCCATCAAACTGCCCAGGGCTCGGGTGTATACATAAGAGTGTATGTTCTCGCAGGAGCAATGGATTGCCACGCTTATAAGAAAGTGAGAAGATGCACAGTGCCAGGTTTGTATGGGACAACTTGTTGTAATGGACTGAGCTGTGAAAACTTGAAGGAAAATAATCAAGATGTTTTTGCAGGAGGCATGAGTAAGGCGTAAATAGAGAAGTATGAGTAAGGACACCCAGGTGTGAACTAAAATATGGGAAGTTCAAGGACCTGGAGAAATGTAACTGGATGCAGAAGTGTTTGCAATGCCACAGTCCTGCACCTTTCCTTCCAGCCTCTGGTCCTCTCCTGTCTTCTCTCTCCTGCTCTGCCTAAAGACGGGGCACTTCCGAGTTTAGATTTCAGAAAGTACTTTTGCTTATTCTAATTTCAATTGCCATAAATCCAGCCCAAATCCTGTGTTCTTCTTCCCATTATTGTTTGGACAGACATGGGGGTAGGACAAAACAATTATATAAACCTCCATTTATACATCTAAAGGCTGTAGTTTCCTTCTGAATATGAGTCACTGATAAATTGTTTTGCTCAGCAGGATTAAATCTTCCATGTAAGTCATTCATTTAGGAAGGAGGAGGGGAGAGGCTGGTGAGGCTTTTTACAGCACTCCTAAGGAAGAGAGAAATTTACAAATGCTTTCCTGGGGCCAAAAGTTCTTTTGTGTTGCTGATGAGTGCTGAGTTGAACCCAGGGCTTGCACATGCTAGGCACGCATTGTACCACTAAGCTGTAGCCCCAGCCCATTTTGTAAAAACAAACATCTGTTTCTATTGTCTTATCTGTTCTCATTTCCAAACAATCTCAGACTTATAAAAAAAAAAAATACCTCACCTGTTTATAGTACAATGAAGCTTCACTGCTGGAGGTCTGTGCTTTACAAGAAAAATACTGACCGTAGTGAGAATTCTAACAGCGCTGAAATGCTAAATTCCATTTCTGCAATGATGTAGTAAGATGATTTTCTTTTAGGAGAGCTACAACTAATTCTAAACCCCAGCACGTGTCTGCTTGGCAATTCTGTGGCATCCATTCTATATTTGTAAATGGGCAAAAGCAGCATTTTTGCCTGGTTTCTGAAATGGGCGTGGAGAGAAATTTACCCTGTATAACATGGGGTGATGGGAAACATTGTGTGAGCACAAGGATACAACCGGGAAAGACTCAGGGTCAGCGGTCTGCACATGTGCACTGAGGTGACTTGGCCTGAAAAGCTCCGCAGAACCTTAGCAGGGTGTTTGGAGACTAGAGGACAGGGCGAGTACTATGACCCCAGAATGCTGTGAGCGCAAACACTAGCGTGACAGTCTTCTGATAATGTAAGCATTGGGGAAATGAAACCTATGTAACTTACTTGTATTTTACGACTGTTAGAAATACTTCATTCTTTTTCTCACATGGTACATGGAAGTATAGCACATGGAGGGTTTAAAGGGGTGTCTATCGCTATTCTCTGCATTTCCTGACCTTCCACCCACGGCAAAAACCCAACCCCTTCTGAGTCTCTCCCTCTCCACCAAAATGAGCTCCCAAAGGTCAACAGTTACCTGGGTTGCTAAACTCACTGGACATTTGCAGTGTCATTGCTGCTGCTTTTCAGTGCCATGTGACAGCCACCCTCCTCCCTCCATCTTGAAGTATCCCCAACCCTGGCCTCCTGTGACCTTTCTTCCTACACTGCCCTCTCACCTTTGGATTGCCTTCTTGTTCTGCTTATTCTTTCCACTCTGCCCCATCTGCAGGGGTTAACTTGGTTCACTTTCTCTGCTCCCTCCGAATTCTGTCTGCATTCTATTCTTCTGGCTCCGATGGCTCCTCTGGTCTAACTTACAAGGCAATATAGGCTTTAGAGCTACCTGCATGTCACAAAGTCACCTCAACTCAATAGAAACAACTCCAACCTCCTGAGCTGCCCTACCTAGCTGGTCCTCTTGTTTGCCCTAGCTCTGTCCACTTAGAAAAGCCCCAAAGCCATTTGTCACCAAATCACCTTGGTCTTGTCCCCTTGTGTCTTAGGTTTCCTATTGCTCTCCGCCTCTCTCGCCACCTTCCTGTGTCTTTCATGTCCACCGCAATCACCGTCCAACTCATCTCCTATAGCGGCACCTTGTTCCCTTTGCCAGGCTGTCTACATACTACAATTATCTTACCATAGTTTTAAAGGGGGAAATGGGATCTGTCAACTTTGTTGTCTTTCCATTGTGTAATGGGGTGCTTGGGGTCCAGGAATGTCTTTGGACCTCAAATCCTAGGTTTGTTTTTAATTTTAAGCAAAGAATTGAATAAAAAAGACTGAAAAGGATAATTATTAAACTGTGATATTTATTGAGGGAAGTACAGAGCCAAGGAAAGGCACCCACATGGCTAGAGATCCCATGTGGAAGGTCTGGGAAAACCATGGGAAGAAAAGAGAAAAGAAAGTTCAAGAAGCTCTTATCATGTGGGGAGCTGGAGAGGGGTAAAGGAGCCCACATGGACAGTAAGAGCAGGGGGGGCAGATGAGGGAAAAACTTATCTACAGCTAGAAGTTTCCAAGTGGTCAGAGAGCCTGCACTCCCCTTGTAAAGGCATTTATAACCTTACAGTAGTGGGCTGTCTTCTGGCTCAGGTGAAACAGCTGCACAGCTGGTTGGTTAGGGCTAGGAGCAGTCTCAGGAAGAGGTTAGCCCTGACATCAAGTTCCAGGGGCTGAACTTGACCAATCATAATGTTTAAATTCCTGTGAAAGACCTCCCTCCCAGGAGGGGCCCTGGTTGTGAGCAAATAGGTCTAGAGAACTAGGCAAGAGATAAGAAATCAGTTTGTCTTTGCTCTCCAGCAAGTGCAGACTTTTTGACCTTTTATTTTACTTTTAGAGGTCCAGTCACCCTAACTGGTCTCCTCAGTTGTTCTTAGGGTAAAGGAGGGAAAGCACTACAAGAAGGCTCAATGCGGCTTTGTTCATCTCCGGTTGCCACCACCTTCCGTGTCTTCCTTCTCTACCACATAGTCCCTGGTTCCTGTTTGCACCAGCCTTTCCCATCTCTCTCTGCCTAGTTCATATCTATGCAACCTTCAAAGATTAAACATCCCTTCCTTAGGGATATATTCTTGAAGCATCATGTCAAGTTAAGCCAAATCCTCTGAATTTAAACCTCCACAGAATTTAGTACACTTTTCCTTGTCAGAAATTATTTATTTGCTCATATTTCATTTAATTATTCATCCCAGGTACAAAATAAAAGTAGGAATTCTATCTCTTTTGCTCACCATTTTTTAATGCTAATATCTTAAAGTCTTGGCTTTTCGTCGTCTATTATCAGTCCTTAGAACTCCAAGCATTATAGATCCACATGGTCAGTAAGTCCAGGTTCTGCTAGAACAGAGATACAAACAAGTCCACCGAGTTAAGGATCCCAAATGGCTTTTGTGTTTGTGCTTAAAAAAATATATATGAAGTGTCTTTTACAACCACTATGCACACACAGGAGGAAAACCACCTCTCAGGATTAAATACTATAGAGCAAAAGAAAATTCCTCATTGTGTGGAAGGCACTAGCCATGTTACTTCCTGGGGCCAGCACATTGGTTACAACCAGAAGAAACTGATGACTAACCATTTAATGTCTACTCTGCACACAGGATCATGGTCCAATCTATTCATTCTTTAATTCAAAAGTACTTATCAGATGCCAGTTTTAAGCAAAAGCACTATATAAAACACCGTGAGGAACAGGAGATGGAGAATAAAGAGTTCTTGTTCTAGAATGGTAAATTGTAAGTGGCAATTTGCAAGCAACATTCCAAGCAAATTACCATTTTTACGAAGAAGCAAGCCCTTAATCATAATACAAAACCCAAGAAGTAAGCAGGCATCTATAATTTATATTATTCCAGGTCTTTTACATAACCCAAGTTAAAAGTATTTGAGAACTTTATGGGGTCTCAGTGTTCTAATTAAAAATCTACTCTTCCAGGGTCTTAATTATTCACCAGGACATGAAACTGGTTAGTGCTCCCAGTGGCAAATTCATTGTTATCAAATATCTAGACTGAAAATAAACAAAAGTTCTTATTCAAGTAATTAGTTATTTGAAAGTTATTTTTAGTCACTGTGCATTTAACTGGCACATAAAGTGAATTTTCCAACCTGGTTAATCTATGGTGAAAAATTTAACTGTACATTGCTGTAAGTGCCTATCACACAAAGGATGTGAATTCAAGGACGTATCTGTAAGGTTAGCCTGTGGGGAAGACTTGTGAGCTCAAATAACAGCCATAAAGAGGTGCTGAGCAGAAAACAGGGCACAGAGAGGCCGAGGATCTCCTGTCTGTGCACAGAAGGGCAGGAGTGGTGTCAGCAAGGACCTCACTGGGGACATGATACTTCAATGCACAGGTTTGGGTTTTGTTCATTTTGTTTTCTTTGAAATAGCATCTCATGTATCCTGGCTGGCCTCACAAACTCACTGTGTACTTGAGACTGAAGCTGGCCTTGAACTCTTGATCCTCCTGCCTCCATCTCCTGAGTACCTGGATTATAGACATGCACCCCTAGCCCCTGCTTAGATGGAGTTCTGAAAGATGTGATCAAGCACATGGCAGGTAAAGAAGGAGTATGGACACAGGAAGTCTGAGGAAATAGCAAGGTCACATGTGCACTGATCCCATGGTGAGGACATAGAGAGTCACGAAATAATATTTTTTAACAGATTTCAAACTTTGTGGATAAGTTGTTTATAAGCATTCCTGCTAACAGCAGCCAAAGGATAGAAACAAGCCAAATAGCTATCACCCAATGATGAATGGCTAAACAAAAGTGTGATATCCAAACAATCAGAATTCATTACCTTTTATGACTCATGACACATGCCATGACTTTGAAAACATGCTAAGTGACTAAAGCCCAACTCAGTAGGTCATGTATTAGAGCTGTTCATTTATTTGAAAACTCCAGCATAAAAAATCTATACCGCTGGGATGTGGGAAGGGCAGGAGGTGCAGTGGCTGCCTGATGGATCCTGAGCTCACTTAGGGCTGGCACACATATTCTGGAACCAGACAGTGGTGATGGTGGTGATGACTGTACAACACTCTAAAGACAAGGCATGACACTGAACCATATGCTTCAAATGGTGAGTCTTATGTGAGATGTATATTACGATAAGAAAATAGAAATATTATGAATTTTTTTTTTGAGGTAAGGTCTCACTCTAGCCCAGGTTGACCTGGAATTCACTGTGTAGTTTCAGACTGGTCTTGAACTTACAGTGATCCTCCTACCTCTGCCTTCCTAGTTCTGGGATTAAAGGCATGAGCCACCAAGCCTGGCACATTATGAAATTTGCAGGAAAATGGGTGAAATTAGAAAATGTGCTAAGTGTGGTAACACTGGCATAGAAAGATAAAAAACAGCACTGTTCTCTCTCTCATATGCTGATCATAACTTTTAATGTTTGTATGTATTTAAATAAGGGGAGGTGAGAGTGGGTATAGGCTATGCAACTAGACAAGAAACCAGGAGAGGAGAATGAGAAGTGTTGAGAAAGAGGGGAGGGTAAAGAATGCAAGAGAGCAGAAGAGAGGCTTCATTGTGGGGAAGGCACAAGGGAATTAAGAAGGGGGAAGGGTAACTACAGAAACAAATTTTGTTTGAAAAATTCCATAAGACTTAATTCTTAGTAGGCTAATGAAAAAGAAAAAGAAAAAGAGGGGCTGGGAAGATTGCTTAGTGATTAAGAGCATTTGCAACTTAAACATAGGGCCTTGAGACCACTTGAGTTTGAATAACCCAGAACGCACGTAAAAAGGTAGGCATGGTTGAGCAATCTGAAATCCCAGTCCATCAGGGGAGGAGGGAGATGGATAACAGAAAAGTATGAAGCTGACTGAAAGAGAAGGGTCCCTGAAGTTCTCCTCTGGCCTCTGAAAGCACACAGATGTGCATAAACCATGCATAACACATGACACCACACTATACTACACACACACACACACACACACACACACACACACGGAAAAAATATAAATGAGTAAAATTTTAAATTAAAAAATAGAATACAAATTTTAATATAAAGCAAATGGATTCAAAACAAAAATAAGTGAACAATCAATGGGCTGGAGAGATGGTTTAGCAGTTAAGGTACATGTCTGAGAAGCCTAAGGACCCAAGTTCAAGTCTCCAGGTTTCACATAAACTAGATGCACATGGTGGAGCATGCATCTGGAGTTCGTCTGCAGTGGCCAGAGGCCCTGGCACACCCATTCTCACTCTCTCTCTCTCCCTCTCTCTGTCTCTAATAAATAAATAAAAATTTAAAAATTAAAACATTAAAAAAATAAGTGAACAAAGTGTCTAACAATACAAAAAGTTAAAATTATTCTCCACATGACTAATGCTCCACTCTTAATCTTCAGAAGAAGGTAGCACTTAGGTTTTGTTTTAATATTGCCTCCCAGAAGTATAGCATATGTATAAATACAAGGGTGTGGGTAGTGTGAGTACACAGTCACATGATATTCTATTTAGTCTGTCAGGGAATATTGGGGCTTTAAAATTTCTATCTCACTATATATAAACCTCAGGGAAATCACTTTAAATTGGAATTAAGTTATAATTGTTTTCATTATGAAAGATTCTTTTTTAAAATTTTTTTATTATTATTTTATTTATTTTTGGAGAGAGACACAGAGAGAGACAGACAGAGAGGGAGAGGGAGACAGATAGAGATGGGTGCGCCAGCAGTCTCTCAGCTGCTGTGAACAAAATCCAGATATGTGCGCCCCCTTGTGGGCAAGTGCGGCATTGTGCCCTTGCGTCACTTTGCATCTGGCTAAACGTGGGACCTGGAGATTGGAACCGGGTTCTTAGGCTTAGCAGGCAGGCGCCTTAACCACTAAACCATCTCTCCAGCTCTGAAAGATTCGTTTTAAAGCTATCAGTCAATAACTCAATAAACTGAGTTTGACACACCTGGATTTTTAGTGTGGAGTGTGCAGAAGAAAATTCATTCTGTCAAAGTAATTGTTTTTTCAAAAGCTAATAATAGGCAGAGCAGAGAAGAAGCACTGTGACCATAGCAACAGGTTCTATGGTGTTACCACAAAGAGATGGAAGAAGACAAAGGAGGGTTGGGGAGATGGCTCCACTGTGAAAGGTGCTTGCTTGAAAGACGATAAAGAAAGTACTAATGGAGAAAAGGTTTCAGATAATATTGTATGAATAACTATTTCCTGGGGGGGGAAAACAGCATTTTACACATCAGCAGAAACCTCAACTTCAAAATCAAAAAGAGGTTTTGAAAAACATATTACTCAGAAGTTCAAGTTAGCATAACTTATCCTTTTCCATCAATACATGTGATGGATTCAACTAAGAAATGCTTTTCCTAAAGAAAAGGGTAACACTCTTTGGAAGGTGGGAAATAAGGTCAAAGACGTGCAAGGAGGAAGCTCATTTGAGGGGTGCTCATCGTGATGGCTTAGTCTTGTAAAATGTCCCAGAAGAGATGACTCTATCTTTAGTGTTAGAAATTAAAGCCCGACTAAAAACATAGGTAAGGAAACTATATGTCAATCCACCATTTATATCAGAACCAAGAGAATAATCATCCAAATTATCATTATTGGATATTTCTCAAAAAATTAAGATCAACACTCCAAGTCTGTGTATCCTTCTCTATGGAAGAAGGAAAACAGTTCCACCTCAGAAGGTGAGCATGGGAATACTGAGATCACAGGTGCAAACACATAACACAAGCCAGCATGCCACACACAAGGACATGTTCAGCGTCATTATTGTTGATAACATGACCAACATCATTAGCAACGTGCTTTGTACCTGCAAGTTAGTCATCTCATGTCATGAGCAACAAGCCATCTTCCATGTTTGACGATGACTCGCACACAGATGTATCATTTTGTAATCCTGTTATGGTACCTAATGCTGAATATGAGAGGTGTGCTACTAATATTGATCAAACTTTAAAAATCACATCCAGGGGCTGGAGAGATGGCTTAGGGGTTAAGGTGCCTGCCTGCTAGCCAGACAAAAAAGTGATGCAGGGGCTCAATGCCTCACTTGCCCACAAAGGGTGCACGCGTCTGGAGTTCATTCACAGTGGCTGACATGGCCCTGGTGCACCCATTCTCTCTCTCTGCCTCTTCCTAGCTCTTTGTCTCTCTCTCTTTCTCAAAAAAAATTACATCTGGGCTGGAGAGATGGCTTAGTGGTTAAGTGTTTGCCTGTGAAGCCTAAGGATCCTGGTTTGAGGCTCAATCCCCCAGTACCCATGTAAGCCAGTTGCACAAGGTGGCGCATGCATCTGGAGTTTGCAGTAGCTGGAGGCTCTGGCACACCCATTCTCTCTCTACCTATCTGCCTGTTTCTCTCTCTCTCTCTCTGTTACTCTCAAATAAATAAATAAAAATAAACAAAAATCACATCTCAAATATAAAAGTTATCATTGTAATAGATGATCACTTGAAGATATACCTTGTACTTTGGTTTTTAGTCTCTTAAATGCATCAGTAAATAATGAAACATTAGTCTTCTTTCTTCCTAAAACATAGGAACGAAATATTGAGACACACATGTGGAGTGCCCACTGAGCTGCCTTTCAGAAAAGCTTGTTCCAAGCTAGGATAATACAAGGCAGAGGAGCAGTAGTGGCAAGCATGGGCTTGGTGATAAGGGGCTGCCCTCATTTAAAATCCAGGTATCTGAAGGAGCCTTGCACAAGGCTGCACAGAGGCTGCATGGTAGTCCTGGCTTCATCCCATTCACAGCTGTGGTCCTAGAACAAGAACACCATCTTGAGCACACTTCAATCACTGCCTGAGAATGAATGCTTAAATACTTAAATCATGAAGTTTTCCAGGAATCTGTATAGGGTGATGAAAAATAAAGGTCCCAAAATGGGTAACATTATACTTTTCAATGACGGCAGTGAGTAAGACTCAAACTTTATCTATTAAATGCTGAGAAATGTTTTGAAAGTGACAGTGTTAGCAATGAATCAGGTAGATGAATGTGTTTCTAATATAGCAATGACTGAAAGCACTTAAATAACAGGCAGAAGAGACAATGAACAAATGAAATAGTTACACTTGAGGTTCAAGATTACTCTACAAGTTCTTGGTCATTTTCATGTCATTTACTCTTCTTACTCTTTCAAGATTTGATGAAAGTTACATATCCCCTACATGGAAAAAATACACATGGGGAGAATGGACAATGATGGGGATAGGGACAGAAGTAGAAATGGGAGAATGGAGAACTGCAGATTATGAGATAAGTGTGTTTTGTAAGGATTAGAAGAATCTGAGGATCCCTTTGAATCTATCTGAAGTCATCTATTTTAAAAAAAAGCAACTCATTGATTCTTTCTAAAGTGTATGTATATAGTTTCTCAACCATAAATTCAGATTTATGCATCTTCCTTATTACCTTAGTCACTCTTCCCATTGCTATGACAGAGAGTAACTTAAGGAAGGATTTACTTTGATTCACAATTTGAGGGTACAGTCCATCAGGATGGGAAAGGCACGGTGGAGGAAGCATGAAGTACCTGGTCACATCCTATGTGTGGTCAGGAAGCAGAGAGAAATAAATGCTGATTCTCAGCTTGCTTTCTCCTTTCTTTTTTCCTTTCTATTCAGTCCTGTGCCCCAGCCATAGGATGGTGAGATAGTTTGAATGTGTGTCCCCCATAGACCCAAGTGTTTTATTAAGGCTTATAACTTAGGTCTCCAGCTGCCTGGCTGGAGGAGGTATCACTGGGGGAGGATCCTGGGGCCAAACCAAAAATATGTGTTTGGTGGAAAGATCTGAATTCCAGCCCAGCGGTGTACAGAGAGGTTTGAGCTCTGCCTGGGTTCATGTTTGATGCTTTTTTGGTGTTTACTGGCTGCCTGTGGTGTGTCTCTCTGCTTGGATTTCTGAATGGGAGCCAGCTTCCATGGAACATCCCCTAGATCTATAAGCTGAAATAAATCCCCTTCCTCCCATACTCTGTGCATGGTGTGGGTATTCATTGTAGCAACGTGGAACTGTCTACTACAGATGGTAACACCCATATTCAAAGTAGGCCTTCTCTCCTTAATTAAACCTCCCTGGAAATGATCTCAAAGACATACCCAGAGGTATGTCTCTTTAGGTAATTCTAGGTGACCATAAAGATTAACTGTCACAATTAGATTACACCAAGGTGCATTGTTTGGGGAGCTTTTGGTTGGGAGAAGGCCTTGGATTTGGGTACACATACAGACTTTGCTTAAGTTTGAAAGGGATCTGAAGTATGGGAACAGCTTTATTGACAAGAGCAAGAAACAATGCCACAGGAAAATACCAAGAAAGAGACAGCACATTTTCAACAGGGACCGGCATCAGCAGGTGACTAACAGGACAGAGAAGATCTTGGACATCACTGCAGAATGAAGAATGGGTCTTTTTGTCTGGAGCACAAAGTACAGAGACCAAGGAGACAGGGCTGAAAGAGAAAGGTAGTGCTTCCATGGCTGAAATTATACCATTTCACTCAGATGCAGAGAAATAATAAGTGGAGAAAAAGAAATAGATCTGGACTCGGATCCCAGCTTCATTCTTCCTCAGCTGCATCCCATTGGGGAAAGCCACAGCATTTCTCTAAGCCTTGGATTCCTTGCCTTTGTCACCAATGAGGGACTTAATTTTTTTTTTTGTTTTTCGAGGTAGTGTCTCACTTTAGCTCAGGCTGACCTGGAATTCACTATGTAGTCTCAGGGTGGCCTCGAACTCACCGTGATCCTCCTACCTCTGCCTCCTGAGTGCTGGTATTAAAGGCGTGCGCCACCATGCCCGGTTTTGATGGAGTTAATTTTGAAGTGTAACTTTTTTGAAGGAAAAGGATAAGGCTTTACTATGAGTTTTAATGGAAAAATCTGTCTTACACTGTAGTTGAAATGTGTTACTTGTAACTGAAGCATTCACCACAGAATCCAGTTTTTCTGAGCATGTAACACACAGCAAGCAATCAATAACTATAGACTAAATGATTAAAAGTAAAACACAGTGATAGGTAGTAGAACTGAAGAAAGTAATCTTCAATTCTTATGTCTTGTCAGAAGATAAAAATCCTCTTAAAAGTAACATCATTTTCAAAGCAGAATGGATTTAATCAACAGAGCAGCTTCTGAAAATCTATATTTTGTTCAACAAAATTCACTTGAGACCTGATTAGATTGCACTCCATACTGTACTTACCAAGGAACACACATATTTTAGAAATATTCTTAGCAAAGATTAAGACAAATTGCACTTGACTTGCTGCAACTTTTCAGAGTATTCATTTATTTGGTAACCATTCCATGAACACCTATACTATTTGCAAGATCCTGTGCTTGCTAGGTGTTAGTTATTTTCTACTTTTTTCATATGTGAAGAGAATAGAAACTTAGAATTCATTTGAATGAAAATCCATGCAAATAAAGTATATGTTCAGCAAATGTATGTACTCTATAAGAAAAGCAGGCAATGATAGAGACGTCAGAAGGAGGGAGAGAGCACTGAAACAAAGGAGTGGAACAAAGATCTGAGATGAGATTTGAGTTGATCCTTACAGAATGGCTCAAGTACAAGCAAAAAGAAAGATGAGTCACTTCGAGTTGGCAAAGCTTCTGTCTCAGCCCATTTTTCCGCTGCTCATCCTGTGCCACTGAACTCTGGGTGAGGTCATAAACTTGAGGTTCATCCTGAAACTTGGCTCAGTACATATAGTTCTGGCCACACAAGCATGAAGACTTGAGGGCAGATCCTCACCACCCATATAAAAGCTGGGCACTGGGGCAAGTGTTTGTAATATCAGCACTGAGAAGGCACAGATAGGAGGAGCCTGGGGTTTTCTAGCCAGCTGGTCTGGCTGAATTGCAGTGTTTCATATTCAGTGAGAAATGGAGTCAAAATAAATTTGAAGTCAGTTCCCAGATGGTTAGCACATATAGTGCTAGAAAGTGCTATATGTGCTGCTAGGGGAAGGTGGCCAGCAACATCATGAGCAAGCAGGGGCACTGCTGTCTGAAAGCAACCAGCCTGACAAGATGTACACACCTGTGCAATAGTGGCACCCAGCCTAGGTGGGTAACCAATGCCTTTCTGATTGGCTAAGAGATTTACTCAGTAAAAAGGAACCCATATCTGGAACTGAGTCAGACTCCTATGGAGACCAAGATCATGGACACGAACAAGAAGCTCCCACTAGTTTGTGGCCAAAACAGAGGTTACACCCACCCAAATCTCTCTAAATTAGCAATGCTTATCCCCTTTAACCTATACTGATCTCACTCTCCATTGAAGAATCTGTTTCATTTTCAAAAAGCAACAAGAACCGAGGACACCAAAATCTATTAACAAGAAAAGATAGCTGACTCCCTGGCAGGAGATGAACCACCCCTCACACATCAGCCAGGGCCCAGGTGAAACCACAGAGGAACTGGCAAGCTGAGCAAGAGTGCTGCTTCCACTGTGAGCCTGACGACTTGCACCAGGGTGATGGAGATAGACACTAAGGATATTCAAAATGTGCCAAAGCAGAAATCCAGAAGCTGCTGAGAGCACAACACTAACATAGACTTAAAACACACCCACCATGGTTCAAGCAATTTTTTGGAAGAGGGAGTGGAAAGAACATAAGAGCCTCTGGGTGGGAGGGAATATCCAGAGGCATTGCCCCCTGCCAATGACTGGCTACTGATCTCACAACTCATAACCCACACCCCCCTGGTGATTACCAGCAAACCTACTAAGGAGGGTCCTCAGTAGAATGGGGGCAAGGAGAAGGAAAATGATGGTACCAACATATGATGTGTCCATATAAAGTTTCTACTTAATAAAATAAATAAAGTTAAAAGTGATGGAGGAATACACCTGATGTTGACATGCATCTACACATACATCTGTGCCAACACACATATGATCACACATACACATGTATACTACACCTACAAACATATGCCAAAAAAGAGAAAGGAGGGACTGGAGAAATGATTCAGTGGCTAAAGGAGGGCTTGCAAGGTGTGACAGCTTAGTTTCAAACCCCCAGTACCCATGTAAAGCCAGACACACAAAAGAGTGCATGTGTCTGGAGTCTTTTTACAGAGGAAGGAGACTCTGGCATGCCTATACTCACTCTCAGTCTCTCTCTCTGTATAAATAAATAAATAAATAAATAAATAAATAAATAAATAAATAAAATATTTTTCACAAGGAGAAAAAGGGGGCTGGAGAGATATATACAGCATGGTGTGGGCCAGTCATGGTAATCCTATTCCATTTGACAGAGACATGAAGTTGGAAGAAGGATTAGAAAACAGGTTGGGTCCAAATCATTCCATGTCCAGAATATCTTCCAAAGATATTAGACCTTAGAGTCAATAGTGAGCTATAGATGGCTGCAGAAGAAGTAATGTGCTCCAAGAAAATAGTGATCACTAACATGTAGGAAACATTAGACAAGGGAGATAAAAGCAGAAGAAAACAGAAGACAGTGAGATTATTTTAGCCAAGAGACAATGAGAAGCTGAGCAGGGACAACAGCAGTGTCAATGGGCATGAGCATACACAGCGATCCTGAGGAAAATTGGCTTTGATATTTTGAGCCAATAAGTAAAAGATAGGGAGGAGATGGTAGCTATCCCTTTGAAAACATGCTGTAATAGGGCTGCCCTTTCTGGAAAGTGTTCCTAGCAGAATTAGTTTTCCATTCCTTCCCCGCATCTTTTTCATCCTCTCCTTCTGCCCAGCATTCTCAGAGGCTCAGAGGAGAGGCCTCACCTGAACAGCTTGGATGTGAACTATCTAGAAGCAGGATTCCTGTAGACTCCCCTCCTTAATCCTTTCCTACCTCCTCCTTCCTTTTTGCCTGCCATTCTAAACACTAGGCGAGGCATCACCAAAATGATGGAGTCATTATTTACTGAATAACCTCTTTAGCATTAAGAACATCCAGTGAGCTCTGAAATGCCCCACCTTTCTTTACTGCTTGGTTCTTCAGTTCTCTGCAAAAGAGCATTTACTGTGTCATCCCCAAACACAGAGAACTGCGTTGGTCTGTCTGTTAAAAAGAAAGATGTATGAGCTGACATAAGGAGGTGAGTCACTTAAGATGTTTTCAAGAAGACACACACCCTAGCTGATGAGACCCTGCTCAGGCTACAGCTTCTGTGCCTCCCTTCTGTCCATGAAAGTCCATTGGACCCCTGAGCCCAGGAAGATAGAGCTTTGAGGAACTCCCCTCTAGCTTCTTCATTCTTTGTACCAACACTTGCCTCCCCAGGCAGCCTGGATCATTGATTCTGGTAACACACTTCTTTGAAAAGCAATAGAGTAGTAAGTATGGATGGGCCACAGTGAACAAAGTACCCAACAACAGATTTAGAAACAAAGAAATTTCACTGTCTTATAAAACAAGTTGAAATTAGGCAGTTTCCAGGGTAAATGGTTCAACTAGGTCAGACACTTCTGTGTATATGTGAGTGATTTTCTAGAGAAGATTAACTAAGGAAGGAACATATCCTGAATATGGGTGACACCATCCCTGGTGGCCTGGAAGGAACAATGGTAAAAAGAGGAAACCTGCCAGTGTCGGTGTGCCACCTTATAACCTTGCTCCTGCCAACATATGGAGCCTCATTCCAGCCCCAATGGCAATAAAGGCTCTGAAACTGTGAGCCAAAATAAATGTCATCTTTTAAGTTGGTTTTCTCAGGTACTTGGTCACAGTGATGAAAAGTGTAGGACACTCATAGTACCAAGTGGTGGCAACAGCATCTCCAAGTATCCTGTCTCCACACGAGATCACCCAGAGAAAGGAAAGGGTCTCTTTTTCTACATCCTAGAAGCTTCTGAGCGGACTTCCTGTGTGCCAGAATTCAGCCACTACTAAAGCTGGGAAAATAAGTGTCTGGCAAATGAGAATAGGATTGCCAGGACGGGCTTTCCCATGGCGTATCTGTGAGCCAAGTACATTAGAGGCTGACCAAATTCAGGATGTTTTAATTAAAAAGTACTCATGCTCTTGAGTGTGGCTCTTCACTCTGGAGCAGGAGGACAGGATGATTCACACGCACTAGGATTTGTGATTCAGACTGAGAATGTCTGGCAAAGCACTATGGCAAAGCAGTCTCGGGTGAAATAGAACTTTCTCATCCAGGTAGTCTTGGGAATTGAAGAACTTTGGCTCAGTGCTTTTGCCAGGACTAGTTCATTTTTTTTTTTTTTTGTACATGATCACCTCCCATCTTTTCTTCAATGTCCTGATCAACAGCTACTTCTTTCACAGGGCTTCTCCTGTCCTGAGCAGCTGGCACCCCAGTATACTAAGTACACAGACGTGCACATGCCTAAGCTGAGCTACTTATATACATTTATATGCACCACTCTGGACTCCAGCCTTCTAACTGTACCTATGTCATCAATCCCATTGTTCTGTCTGAACAGCTACCATTCTGCCCACTCCTCTTTAACTCCATTGCTGATAATAACCATGCACAACATGCTGGGCATTCTACATATTACACACCAATTAAATCATCTAATCTTTCCCCAAATTTGAGGTGACTATAATAATTATTTTATCCATAAAAACAATGAGGGCTGGAGAGATGGCTTAGCATTTAAGGTGCATGCTTGTGAAGCCTAAGGACCCAGTTTCGATTCTCCAGGTCCCATGTAAGCTAGATGCACATGGTGGCACATGCATCTGGAGTTCATTTGCAGTGGCTAGTGGCCCTGGCATGCCCACTCTCTCTCTCTCACACACACACTCTCTCTCATCTTCTCTGTTACTAATAAATAAAAATAAATCTTTACAAAAAACCAATGAGCACCAATAACCCCAATGAGAAGGGCCCACAGAAAAGTGGGGACTAGGGGAGGGGACATATTACAACTTATGTTAAAAAAATAATAATAAAGTCACATTTTAGAGTATGCAAACAATGATATTTAAAGCAAGTAAAAAAAAAAATAAAGCAAGTAAAGATGTCAGTTTAGGGCTGCATCCTTCCCTGACTCCACATGGCCTCCTGTGCTCTCACCCTGCCCGTCTCCTCTGTCTTGTATTTTGTATCTTCTTCCTCAACCTTTGGTTTCTAACCAGCGTTGGTCCATCTTTTCCTATATGAGGATATTTTCACAGCTCTTCCCTCCACCTAGAAGTTTCTTTTATCCAAATCCTGCCTGTTTTATGGGCTTCGAGGTCACTATTAAAATATCATTTCAAGAGAAGAAAATCTTCCCCCCACACCCAGGCCAGTTCAAGTTCTGAAATCTCATGGCAGGTTACATTGTTAATGCAACACTAAGTTATCAACTACACCAGAGCAGAGCTCTCATACTTCTTCATGAGTTTATCTCCAGTGATGAGCAGTTTTTTTTTTTTTAATTTTTGAGAGAGACAGAAAGAGAGACAGAGAGAGAACAGGGGCACCAGCGGCCTCTCAGCCACTGTGTATGAACTCCAGATGCATGCATCCCCTTGTGCGCATGTGCAACATTGTGCACTTGCATCACTTTTGTGTCTGGCTAAACGTGGGACCTGGAGATCAAGTGGGAGTTCTTGGGCTTTGCAGGCAGGAGCCTTAACTGCTAAGCCATCTCTCCAGCCCAAGCCCAGTTTTTGACTCAAGCATCAGTCACACAGCAGCAAATCTAGGCTCCTTTGCAACATAAGTTTTGAAGCTCAGGGATTGTGCCTTAAGGAAACAGTCTGATGTGAAGGAGAGAACATGGCTTTTCCCCTAATGATGCTAACATTTACTGGAAGCCAACAGCCCCCAACATCAGTTTCTTTTTCAATTAGGTCAATTTTAGGCCTTGACAAAATTGAGTCAATCCTCTTAAATGAAAGAAAATAGTCAAGATATCAGGCCTAAAAAGGGAGACTAATGAACAATTGGCCTTAAAAAAAAACTTAAAGTAAAAAGGTTATAGGGCTGAAGAGATGGCTTAGCCATTAAAGCGCTTGCCTGTGAAGCCTAAGGATGCATGTTCTACTCTCCAGATCCCACATAAGCTAGATGCACAAAGGTGAGGTAGGTGCAAGGTCACATGTGCCCACTAGGTGGCAAAAGCATCTGGAGTTGATTGCAGTGGCTGAAGCCCTGGCACACCAATTCTCTATCTCTCTCTCTCTCTTGTGCACATTCTCTATAAAATTTTTTAAAAACTAAACAAGGTTATAATTGCTATCAAAAGTAGAAGAAAACATTTCAGTAGAACCAAGGACCTTTAATAATTAAAACACATAGTGGGAAGTCTGGGTATAGCGGCTAAGCTGGAAGAAGCACAGGAGTCTTCTGGGACAAGGAGCTCCATTTTCCTACCTTCCCCAAATCGGTCACCACAGAGCCTCTGGACAATGTGGCAAGCATAAAGCCACACTTTCCAAGTCAGGACCAAATCAGGCTAGAGGTCTCCATGCTCCTCTCATCAGCCTCACGTCATCATCCGTCAGGGAGCCAATAGTAAAAATGCCACTCTTGTCAATGTGGGATCCCATATTTTTCAATAAACCTCATCCACTGCCTTGTAACAGGGTGGATTGAAATTAGGATCAAACGCCATCTCTGTTGGGATAGGGTGTCAAGAGATAAAGTAAAACATGGGCCCAAGTTCTGTAAAGAGTCCAACTTACTGACCTGAGTGACAACAGCATCGGTGACCTCACCTTTAAAGGGGCTGGAAAAGAATGGCCTTGTACTTAGCTGGATAAAGAACAAAACCTCAGCCTGAATGGATCACCCCAGCATAAAAATTGTCAATGGTGGTGACAGCAATTACAAAGCCATACTTGGGCATTTAGTTCATATCTCACACGTTAAATGTACCTCCCCCATCTCTAGACACATGAGTTCTCTAGTCAGCTTCATTGTCTGGAAGAAGGAACAGTGACACTGTGAAGATTAAGAAATACTAACAATAGGGCTGGAAAGATGGCTTAGCAGTTAAGGCGCATGCCTGCAAAGCCTAAGGACCCAGATTCAATTCTCCAGGTCCCATGTAAGCCAGACACACATGGTGGCACATGCATCTGCAATTCATTTGCAGTGGCTACAGGCCCTGGTGTGCCCATTCTCATTCTCCCCCCCCCTTCTCTGTCTCTAATAAAATAAATAAGTAAAAATCTTTAAAAAAAAAAAAAAAAAAGGAAAGAAAGAAAAAAGACATACTAACAATCATGTGTAAATGAACCTAGTAGCTAAAAACCCTGAAATTTTTCTTTCTAGATGCTTCCTTGTGTGACAATGGATGGTGTGACAATGAAGATGCCCAGCAGAAATCCAACAACTACCTACTTCCCTCAAGGCTTATCTCAGACCTCAGCTTCCTTTTCTCTCACTTGGCTGCATGGGTGCCACCATGTGGGGAAACGTGCAAAATTACTGTGGAGAACAAGAGATGGAGAGTTTGCTAGCAGCAGAGGAAAGGAAGGGCCAGAGTGAACCAGGCATGGGTTAAGAATGCCAGGTATGTGCGTACAACATCTCACTCAGTGCCTGACTTAAATCTGGTTTTACAAAGAAAGAAGTTGGGGCTTGTTGAGGTTTGTAGTCCCACCCATGGTTTCAAAGCAGGGGACTAGCTAGATACCTGGGCTTTGTTCTCCACACGATTTGCTCCCGTCGCCCCAAGGCACTATCTCCAAGATGGCTCACTCCTTTACCTGGCTTCTGGGTGAATGTGATTGAAAGTACTGAGCTATCTTGATGGTTCTTTGATGGCAACAAACAGACCCTGATATGTGCAGGATGAATTGAATGACTAATATCTGAACACACTTGTTTCAAGATTAATTAAACACTTGCAAATGAATTATACATGTTGGAGGCTATCTTAAAATCCACGTGCTGCTTAAATGTAAAATTAACTCTAAATTCAAAATGCCCAATACCAAAATGTTGGCTACAGTTTTGGTTTTGTTTCTTTTCCTTTAATTAACCCAATTTTGAATGACTGTTATTTCAATGAGTTAAATGTATTTGTTACCATTCTCTGAGCCTAAGTAATATGGCATGGGGGATGAAGTGTAGAAGGGCAAAGCCAGAGATTGTGCCCACACCTGGGCATGAACTGAAGAGAGCCCCTGACATTTCCCACAGTGAACTTACCAGAGATCCACAGAATGTAATCCACCCACTACCTTGCCTCAATTTCCTGAGATGCCTGTAAGGATTTCGCTTTCCTGGGCCAGCACCAGCCCTATGCATTTAGACTGTGAGGCTGGTGCCCGGGAACCAGCATTTTCATGAATACCCCTACTACGTGCTCTTGGTTCATTCAAACTTGTGCCCCAAAGCAGCCTTCAGAGCTCTGGAGAAATTGGAATACTGTGGTGGCTCCACATATTCATTTATTTCCTAGCAATCCTAAAGGTGAGGCATTGCCTACTTCAACATGAGGAAAATCAAATCTTGAAGTACACATCACATGCTTTCCCTTTGAACAAAGCAAGGAATTAACGAGAAGGGGAGGGGAGGGGGTGATAGCCAGCAGTCCCCTGACTAGGGAGCTTCACCTGGAGCTCTAAGCCCCTAGACTGGCTCACCTGTGGCTAGTTCCCAGTTTATGCTGTCTTGTGTGGGAATGGCATGCTCTCTAATTGATAATCTCAGCACTCTTTCCCGGGAATGGGCTTCCTGACTCAGCCACTAATTGTACATTATTCTTCTCCTGTGCAACCTCCAGGGAGATTATTTTTCAGATATTTCTAACAATTAGAGCCAGCTTCCAAATACACTGTCTTAAAGACACTACCTATTATGATTCTGGCTAGGAGCAACTGATTTGAAAAAGAAAGCTAAGCATTGGAAAGTTCTTAGTGATTGACTGAACCAACACTTCCAGTCTGTCACCATTCTCTATGTGGCTTTCTGGGATAAGCCCCAGACTTCCCTGAAATGGAAGGCGGTGCCCTGGTGTAAGGATGCACCAGTCTTGGGGTTAGTGGCGCCTCCACATTTAGTGAGCTCAGTGAGCTTTATCACCTTGGAAACACAACATAAGGCTTTCTGAATACACAGAGGGAAAAAAATTGAGCACTTTATAAGAAAACAGGGTTTGGTTAGTCCCGAATTTGTTACAATTCAAACTAGCGTCTTTAGTCAAGAGTAATATCTTCAACGTGGCAAATCACAAACTGTGGATCTTTACTCAGCAAACATAGTGGGAAATAGCTCCAAAATATTCCATTTTTGTATCTATTTTTCTTCTAAAAATGGAATGACTTGGCTTATCAAACTGGCCAGGCATTGCTCATATACGCACCGTCTGTGTGAACAGGACAGTGAATATGAACCATCGGAAGTCACTTGTGGAAATTAAGGAGTCAAAGCAGAAGACATACTCACAGGATCCATCTGAACCTTAAAATGGAACTGCTCGCTTTGGTACAAATGGCTGTGTGTGTGTGTGTGTGTGTGTGTGTGTGTGTGTGTGTGTGTGTAAGAGAGAGAGAGTAAGAGAGAGAGAGAGAGAGAAAATATGTCTTGCTCTAGGACTGTCCTCTCTAGTATCCCAACTCATGTAGCCTGTGTCATTAATGAGCGGTCTGTTGAATGATCCGGTGAATGAAATTGGTTCTTTGATGATTCTATGCACTGAACAAGGAAAACAACGCTTATCAAAGGTCCTTTACTTTGTTCTTTCAAAATCAATCCAGCCAAATTTTATGGGGCGCCTACCCTGTGTCAGACACTGAGCCAAGTCACAAATCTAAAATTGAATGGGGAAATGTGCCTGCGTGTCTGTCGCCCATCTTCTTCAGACGGGGAGGGGGCCCTCGCCCTTCCCCTTCCACCACAGCCTGGACGGTGGTCGCATCAGTCGTGGCGGGAGCAGCCCACTCCTCCCGCATCTGGGACCTCATTACTCTCTAGCTAGCCCACGAACCTAGTAACAGGGTTGTCTTAGCATGCCCCGGGAGCCAAACGTTCAAGTTCAACTCCGGAGCCCGCCGAGGCTCTCTGGCTGCGCACTGAGCGAACCCGGAGCCCGAGGCGCCAGACGCCCGGTTCCCTCCACCTGTCGGCCGGTGGGCCAGCGCCAGACCCCGCGCCCACTCACTCTGCCGCAGTCGCTCACGCCGAGGAGGTGATCCCGAAGCACCTCCATGGGGCAGGTCCAGGTGGAGTGGACGAAAGTCCCTCGGAAGATGTGCGCCAGGGGCGGCATCCGGGCCGCACACATGGCACGGGACGGAGCGCAGCGCGGGGTCCGCGGGCCAGGCAGGGCGCACGGGGCGGAGCGCAGCGCGGGGTCCCTGCGGCTGCAGCTGCCGCTGCGGATGGCTCCGGCTCGGGCCTCGTCCTGCCCCCGCTTCCCTGGGCGATCGCTTGCCCCCTGCAGGCCGCGCCCAGGGGCTGGCTCCCTGCCTCCTGGATGCCAATAGGATTTTTCTCCAGCGAGTTGGCTCTGCGCTCCTGTGGGGTGTGGTTTTTCTCCCCACCCCTGCAATTAGTTTTGGTTAACCCTTTGAGTTAGCAACACCAACCTCCTCTACCTTTCTCTCATTTGCACACCTGGACTTTTTTCTGCCTGTCTTCTCTGAGCCTTAAACCATGTATTTCTTCAACTTGAGTCACCTGGCTCTGAGCTTGCACAAGTTTAGGGACAGGTGAAAGGACGCCTGGGGCAGTACACTTTCTGGTCAGTTTCCTTTTCAGCTTCGGTGGGCTGCAGAACCTTCATCCGTTCCCTCTTGAGGTTCTGGAATCATGTGACCCAGAACCTTACGTGCGGTCCCAACACCAGAGATGAATGTAGATGTCGAAGACCCTCCCTTTACGTGGAAGTCGATGCTTGTGTCCGTGCACAAATGATCCCAAGGTCAACTTTTCTCGTGTGTAATGTAAACGACTCCTTTGATTGATTCACGGGGTGCGGGGAGCGGGGATGAGACTCTCAAACTCAACATCCGGGACAGGCAGAGCTCGTGAGTGCTGGATTAGGTGTCCAGAGACCATGGTCAAGGCACATGAGCCTGGGATCCTGCAATCCTCTTTCATGAAAACTGCTTGGGCTGGGTCACTGCAAGGTTTCCCTGGCTGCCTTCCCTCCCTGACAACTGCCTTGGGTCCCTCCAGGCAGGACCACTTGGCTGCCCGCATAGGCTTTGGACCTCTTGTTCCTGGTGAGTCCTGTGACTGAACGTGGCTGCTCTTCTCATCACGGCTTCCTCTCAGATGGCAGCTCTTTGGAGTAGGACTGCCTCGACAAAAGCTAGCTGCCCCCTCCTCCTCTTTCCATTCTATTAATCCATCATTTCCCTGCCTCTCGTTAAATCTATCATTATTATTAGCTGCATTTTTTCATTTATTCCCATATGAGATTGCACAAAACAGAAGTGCCACCAAAGCAAAGGGATTTCTTATGCCTGGAACAGTGTGACTGGTGTTCCCTACATGTTTACCAAATGCATGATTTTTTTTTCTGTGAGCAGAGCAATGATGAAGATAAATATCCGTTTTGACTCTTGAATAGTGAGGGATTCATTGCAGTGTGAGGAGGCTTTCTCAGAACTTTCAGCTTTAATGACATAGGGCTGGCTTATATGTAAATGGTTCATTCCGTCCCCTCTTAGTCCCTTCAGCTCCTTCCACACCAAGGTCTAGTGACCAGCTTATCATAGTTTCCAGGAAACTTTCATGGTTTGGCCTCTAAAGCTTCAAGACCCAGGAGAACCCTCAGTTTCAAGCGCACAGAGATGATGTCATCCTGCCAAGGACTCAGAATTCAGAATCCCTGAAGCCAAGTCATTATGCGTGCCTCTTGAAGATTCAATCATATCTCCTGGCTACTTCCTCTTGATGCTGCTAGCCATCTTCCTTCCTTGTGTCCCGACAGCCTGCACACTGGAAACCTTTCCTTGACAGACCTGTCAGCCACACTACCAACCAGTTTCCTTTACTTACACTTGTATACATACATTTAAATATCCCCAACAGATGCATTAGTTCCCCAAAATAGATACAGCTAGTCATTTTTTAATGAGAGCACCTCAGTTCCAACACTTCACACGAATTTCATGAATTAGGGTTCTGTATGTACCAGGCTGGGCACAGTGGCACATGCCTGTACGCACACCTACTCAGGAGGCTGAGATGGGAAGATTCCTTGAACTCCTGAGCTCAAAACCAGCTAGGAAACATAGCAAGACCTGTCTCGAAGCAGAAGGATGGGGTAGGCTAGAAAAATACAGTCATTAAAACAATAAGTAAATAGGTAAAATAACAAGGTATAATTTCTAAAATACTATTTATTCTGTTTCTAATCATAAAAGGTAAAAGCATATTAAATTGAAAAAGCTGTAAGTATGTAGATTGGAAAGCACATCAAAATGATGGACGTTGTTCTGCTGACATAAATGGAATTGATGTAGAATTTTGCTTTGATGCTCATTAACATTCCTATTGTGTGCTTTATAAAATGAATAACTATTAGGTTGCTCTAAATAAAGCTAGTCTCAGGAGTAATGGCACCAGTTCCCAGAAGACATGGCATTACCACTCTACCAAAGTGAGCCAACTGTTAGCTCCTTTGAGCAATACATGGAATGTTCCATTCCATTGCCAGTCAAGTTGCTGGCACTTGGGCTCAAGATCCAGAGACCCAGGTGACAGCTCAGAAGTCTTGATGTCTCCACTCTTCACTGGTTCTCCACCCTGACTTGAAAGTTTTAAATGACTGGTCCTCCTTTCAATTTTGGATCTGATCCTCTTAGTCCCTGTGGAACATGTTCTTCAGAATACAGAGATTTAGAGATTTTTCTATCCACCTTCAAAATACAGGCCAAGCATCCTCAGTGTCTCAGTCACACATGTCACTTCCTTCCAGAGAAAGCCCTCCTTGTTGGCAGAGAGCATTTCTGAAGTAGCCACTGGCTGCTTCCTTGGGCTCATGTCCTCTTACTGTCCCACAGGGTATCTATGTGCTTAGCTTAAGGTCTTTCCTCTGCCTGGGTACCCTCTGACCATGAGACAACATGCCTGCATTTTCCTCTCACTCAAACTCTAAAAGTTTAGCTGAGTTGTGCCTGCACACCTCAGCCTTGTCCTAGAAATCTTTATCTGGACCTCTGCTCGCTCCTATGTTTTGATCCTCCTTGGAGAGCCTGGGATGTTGTATTCATCGCTTTTCTCTCAGAAAACTGTGCTCTCCAAAGTACTGTATCTCCCTCCTCCCTCCCCACTCCTTTCCTTTATCCCTTCCTTCCCATTTATTTTCTGTAATTGGTGCCTACTGATTACGAAGGGCTTGGGAGATTTGTTCTGTGAATGTCGAGTTCCAAAGGATGGCTCGGTTGCACATAGCGGCTGAACAGTAACAGGCTGCATAATGTGCGCGATACCAGTGAGTAGTTCACTGGAGTAGAACTTTAGACCATGATTTCACTTACTGAGCTTTCCAGTACTTTATCACGAAAACTTTCAAACACAAAAAAGCTGAGATGCGTCATTACTGAGTACACAATTGCCCCTGATTCAGAGAGAATCAAGTGGTCCCCAAACTCCCCAACTGCTGGTAGGCACCAGCATATTCTACACCCTCAAATGACTGAGGAAAGGACTGGACTGTAGCATGAATAGTTTTGTCATTTAGGCCATCTGATCAACACTCTTACACTTGCAGCACATCATGCCTTCCTCCTCCCACTCGGAGCCTGACTGTTTACAAAGGCTTTGTCTTCTGCTATCTCATGTTGAGTCTCACAAGAACCCTACGAAGATGGAAGAAGATATATTTTCCACATTTCATGAATAAGGAAACAGTGGTTGCTTATCCAGTTAGTATGGGATGAACAAATCTTGACTCCTGTGGTCCTCCCACACTGTCTCTCTTGCGTAGTAGAATGAGAAAGTGTACATCCTTATTTTGTTTTGTAGGCTTTCCCTTGGTCACTGCCTAGTAGGCTGAAGTCATCTACAACTTTGCCATTGCACATCATTTCCAACAGCTGCTGGTGACACTCAGCTATCTAGCTTGAAGGGATAGCAGAATGGAAAAAGAGATTCTTGAGGAGAATATCAGTGCAATGAGTGTAGGTCAATAGAAGGGTCTAGCACGAATAATTCATATTCTCATGAGGTGAAGATGGTGAAGGGCAAGCAGGTTAAATGAAAGCTGCTTTTCCTCTCCCTTGTAGAAGTTGTCATTGCAGGGTGAAATAAATGCTTTCCTATTTTATTTATTCTTTTACTGTAGCTAAATCTATCAGTTTCCATGGTGCCCATGTTCACCATGGAAACTCTGACAAGCTCATTATGCGTTAAGGGGGGAAAAAAGACACACCAAAAATTTGAGATAGGATAAATGCATTCCTTTTAAAACTGTGTTTTTTCTGAGTGGGAAGTGGTGATGGGTTGCTAATCAGAATGATCTCGATTTTCTAGTTTTGAAGTGAGAACACAGGTTTTCCTATCCATCTAAAAAAGCACATTTGTCCCTTCCCAAATTACTATATCTGTATAGCAATCGATATGCCTGTAGCTCACTTACATGTTTACGAGCAATAAGGAGCTCTTTCAATTTGTACTGTTTTTATGAGACTATAATGCTAAGCCCTAAATCCAGTCTTCATCCATGGGTTCATGATCAGGCCACTCTACTTCAATAAACATAGCTAAGCACTGTGGTTACAACTGCATGTACCAAGTATCGTCCTGTCCATATGGGACTTTCACTGATCTTCCTTCCCTCTGCCATAGGAAAGTTCATAGCTTCCATAGTGCTACTATAACATGTATCTAGCATGGTTGGTGAGTGGAATATTATCAGAAGTACTACATATCAATTTATAAATGATGAACAGTGCAGGCACTCCTGAGTAATGCCGAAGTGACATGTTAGTAACAATATCGTGTGAACTGTTTCTTTGTTTTAATGTCTTTTTTTTAGGTTGCCACTTTATTACTTTTGCCAAATTGACACATGCTCATTTTTGTAGAGTTGATTATAAAAAATACCTGATCTCTCACTGGCCAGATGTGCCTAACTCCTGGCCAGTGAGATACCAGGTTGTTTTTTGTTGCTTCTGGGTTTTTTTTTTTTTTTTTTTGAGATAGGGTCTCACTGTAGCCCAGGCTAGCCTCGAACTCATAGTAATCCTCATATCTCAGCCTTCCAAATGCTGGACTGAGAGGCTTGGGCCACAATACCCTGCCTTTGTAGCTTTCCTAGACAATAAGAGATAGAGAAAAGATCAAATAACAAATCTGAACAGTTCACAAAGAGGAAAAGTAAGCTAAAGAAATGCTATCTCTAGTTTGTAAAAAACTACATATATTTTAATTGGATTTTAATGAAGAAAGGAAAATTCAAAGTGAGTTGTGATTTAAGCTTATACCACCCAATGCAAGGAGGTTTCTTAGCTGGAGGGCTATGAGAACCTGGAAAGCAGAGGTAACCATTGCTTACTTGTGTTGCTGGTCCTGAGAGTCAGGTGACACCTTAGTCATGTTCAGCCTATGCCACTTTTCCAGCGTGACAACAAATGCCTGACCGGGCTTACTTGGTACACCCTTCTGCTCTAACATTCATGATGATGGCATCTTGTTTTTACTATCAAAAGGCAAGCAAGAAAGTGAATTGATGTCTTTGGGTTCCTCCTTATTCCTGATCCAACACTATCCAATGATACCTTGCAAAAGTCATCCCACCTCTTCAGACAGACAGATTCTGCACCTGCAAGATGGGAGTCACACACCACTGCAGGCCCCATGCTTCACAAACAAGGATTGCCATTCTTATTTCTCCTGCTCAGACTTTACATAAGATAGGCACTTAACAAATTGATTAAATGAGTGACTTCCCCACTTTTCATTAGTTAAAATTCAAAATAACGACCCACCAGAGCTTCTGGTCAACATGAACTGTCAGTATTCCCATTAAGAGTTCATACAATTCAAAACAAAACCAGATTTTCCTTGACCCCTGTGATCTTTCTCCAGTTGTACAGATTTTGTTAAGGCTTTATAAAATGTTAGAAATACCTTAGGGAATATAATTTTAACTTGTTGAATAATCCTCCTTTGCATACTGGACTCTAGTTTGATAAATATTGAAGAAGGTTAAGGGAGATGTTTGTATGATTTCTCACATTTGGTGGGACAGTTTGTGAATTTCTGTGGCCTAAAATATAAAAATGTACATATTTCCCTTGTGTCACATTGATAACAAAACCTTCATGATCATACAAGTCCTAATAGGTGCCATTTGTTGAGACGGCACAGTCAACATGCAGCTCACGTCATTCAAGGTGACAGTGGCTCCAAAGTGAGAGGCTGGGTGTTCCAGCTAACAACCCTCAATAGTTGACATGTTGAGCTACTTCATGCAATCTCCTGGACTTCATGTTCTTGAAAACCATGCAAAACTGCATTGTCCCCTAGCATAAATCCAGACATCATCATCATAATAGAGGCTACACATTAAGGAGTAGGGTACTAGGGTAGGTAGGAATTTTAGACAACTATAAATGAACATCATTACTTCTTTTCATATGTTTCAAAAGGGATAGTTTTTAATAATAACTTATGGAAGACTCAACCATATTTATAATTAAAATTTAAATTTAACCTTAGGAGGGAGAAAACATTTCAAGAAATTTGAGTTGTTTGTAATGTATCTTCTCAGAATGCTTGGATTGACACATCACAGGGATCCAGTAAATATTGAATAAATTAATGCTATTTCCTATACAGTAAAACTCCAATTTAGAATGGTTCTTTTTCTCCCCCTGGAACATTAAAATTGTCACAGTGCACATAAAACAACAATATGTTGTATAACAAGGATCATGTCTTTGGGGTTTGGGACACGATTTAATATAGACTATAAGCTGAAAGTGGCAGAAATCGATGCACACTCCTTGGGCCAGATGGGAGTAAGAATATACTGTCTCATACAGCTGAATATCCACAGTCACACTGTGTTCTGAAAGCTATTTTTGTTTTAGTTTCACTCAGGATCTAAAGCCCTGGACATCTATTCTGGCTATACCTGTCTCCTTCTCCTCCTCCTCTGTCCTTGGACCCTCCCGTTCCCTCTTTCCAATTGTCCCATCTCCTTCCATCTCTCCTCCACACAGACTCCATTCTCTGGTACCATTCTTCTCATGGATTCAAGATGGAAACCTGCGGTCTAAAAGTTATACTCTGCCACAGTCAAATGAAGGAAAAGGTGAAACAACTATGATTTGGAACTTTCAAATAAAAAGGGCATCACCGTATCTGCCCCAGCTGGGCAACATGTTCAATCTTTGTCACAGGACCATGAGAACTATGATAATTTGACCTGGCTTACATGCTTCTCCTTCCAGTCAAGATGGGAGTCCCAGTGGCTAAAGTATAGGAGCTAAGAACAGGAAGAAGGTGTTCCCCTAGACAGATAGGAATGCAGTGAAGAAGGTGAATGGATACTGGATAGCAAAAGCAAGGTATGAAGGGTTCAGGTTTCTTTGCTCAAAGTTGTTAACTAACCGGAAATAGACAGAAACATAATGAGCATGATATCAAGAAAATATGTTAGAACACTTGCTGTGTATAAAATAATTATATTGTAAAATGCTATCTTTTTTACTTCAATTAATCTTACTTTGTATCTACCAAGTATAAAGTAAATTGCTACGTCTATTATAACTAAAATGAGTATAAAGGAGTCCCAATCCTCCTTTATACTCCTCAATTATAAGAGAGCTGGGAATGGTGGTGCACACCTTTAATTCCAGCACTAGGAAGGCAGAGAGGTAGGAGGATCACCATGAGTTGAGGCCAGCTTGAGACTATATAGTGAATTCCAGGTCAGCTTGGGTTACAGCAAGACCCTACCTCAAAAAAATAAATAAATAAATAAATAAAGAATTACAAGAGAAAGAGCCAAAAATATAGGGTAAAATGAGTCTAATTTTTTTTTTTTTATGTACAGACTTCTTTTACTTAAGATCTCACACATACATGGATTTGGGTAAGATTTGGCCAGTGTAACTTAAAGAAAGAAGACACCTAACATTTTTATGCCATAGGAATTTCCCTTTCCTTTTTCTTTTTTTTTTTCCCTTTTCTTTTTTTGTTTTTTGTTTTTGTTTTTGAGGTAGGGTGTCACTCTAGTTCAGGCTGACCTGGAATTTATTATGTAGTCTCAGGGTGGCCTTGAAGTCTTGGTGATCCTCCTACCTCTGCCTCCCAAGTGCTGAGATTAAAGGCATGTGCCACCACGCCAGGCCCCTTTCCTTTTTCTATATGCTCCCTTTTCATTAATTATAGTAATTTCCAGATATGGAAAATTTACTGCTCATTTCTCTAGAGAAATACTTACTGTCTAGCCCTAGAACATATGACATTAAAATGTCTATTTGTCAATGTCAATTAACATTAATCTTAATAATCTTTACCTCTCCCTCATGCCATCCTGAAATTGAATATAAAATACAATAAATTTGCATTTGACTAGTCAACACCAAAATTCCTGATTGAAATGAGCCACATCCAAACCCCTGCATTGATCATTTCTGGTTATTAAAATTTTACTTGTTAGCCATAAAGTACAGTGCTATAAAGGATAGCAGGCCACGTGTGGTCCATAGTTTTAGATCTTCTTAGCATGAGGGGCTAAGCCTATAAAAACAAGGTGTCATGAAATTCATTAAAAGATTTGACATGTTTAAATGCAATAAAAACTTTATAAAGTAAATTCTCCTTTTGTGAAAATTACCTAAGTGTGGTCAATGTTGTGGTTTGAATGTAAAATGTAGCCCCATAGGTTTGACAACTTGGTGTCATCAGGTGGTGGCACCATTTGGGAAGGTTGTGGAACCTTTGGGAGGTGGAGAAAGTGGGTCACTGAGGGCCGGCCTTGTGGTTTTGTAACCTGGAACTGCTTCCTCTTGTTTACCTTCTGCTTCCTGACTACAAACAAAACGCCACCCGCTCCGCTCCTGCTCAGGCCCACCAGGCTTTCCCTTCCACAATGGACTCTGCCTTCCGGAACCATAAGCACAATGAACTCCTGAAGTTGCTCTGGTCGGTTATTTGTTCACAGCAAGGAAAAAGTAACTGCTACAGTCAATTCTGTTGTCATTGTTGCTTAATGCTACACTTCCAGACATTACTCAATTGTTTACCTTCCCATGGATTTCATCTGCAAACATTTGCTGAATACCTTCTGTATTCACAGCATTCTGCTAGGCCTTGGTAACAGAAAAGGATAGATCTAACCCTTAAAAAGCTTGCAAGACAATAGTGAAAATGGACAGTAACATGGAGATGTGTGAAAAGCTATCCCTTCCCCTTAGCTCTGTACCACTATCTATTCACCATATGTGTGTCATCTTTTCTTTCTTGGCCACATTATCTAAAGCAGTTCCTGGCAGTCTGTAACTGCTCAACAGATGGTTTTCAAATGCACTAACTATACTGATGAGATATAATGCATGCAATATAAATACTTATGAAATTCCTTATTGATTTATCAGAATAATCGCTGCATATAGAAAGGTAGATCAGGGACAGTGACTCCAACAAAGAGTGGTTCTGTTCCCTAGAGGACATTTGTCAATGACTGAGGATATTTTTGATTGTCATAGGGAGGGGTTGTGACTACCATCTGGCAGGTAGAGGCCAGAAATGCTGATAAATGTGCTATGAGGTAGGACAGCTCCACCACAAAGAGTCCATAATGCTGATGTTGAGAAATCTTTATCAAGGAGATGGCTATAGGCTCCTAAGTATTTAATAATGATCTTTTGTTGTTGTTGTTTTTTGAGGTAGGGTCTCACTCTACATCAGGCTGACCTGGAATTCACTATGTAGTCTCAGGGTGGCTTTGAACTCACAGTGATCCTCCTTACATCTGCTTCCCAAGTGCTGGGATTAAAGGTGTGTGCCACCATACCCAACCCTTAATAATTTTTGAGCTACAAAAAATGTTACACAGTCTTCCTGCATACTATGGAGTTAAAAAAGAACATAAAGTTTCCAAAGATTTTCAGTTTTACTCCAACCCCCAACCAATGCAATTCTTTGATTTCTATTCTTGAAGTATAGTCCACTTTCACTTTGCCAAAGCAAAGAACTTGGTTCTTTGAGTGATGGCCATTTCTTCTATTAATTTTATTTGCTTTGTTTATTATAGTAAGCTAAAAGTTGCATGTCAGAATGTCACATCATTTGTCCTAGTTTGACCTGAAGCAAGAAAAGATAAATTAGCACTTTCTCCTTGTAACAGACAGCTTCAGGTTCGCTGAGATGAACTTCCAGACCAGGTACAGTTATGGAGGAAGGGATATTATTTATTGAAGCTTACAGATCCAGGGGAAATTCCATAATGGCAGAAGAAGCTGGCCTGCCTTCACAGGACCAAACACAGAGAACAAAAGCCACAAGCCAAAAGCCACACAGCACAGCACAGCACACCTCAGGAACTCCCGCTAGGCACATTTTGCATATCTTTAGATTGAAATCGTAAACCCACCACCACATCTTAGGGCTGGACCCTAAGATACACCCAGTGACACTGCCTCCAGCCAGGTGGCTGCAGATGCAAACTATAAACTAATAAAACACTGAATATATTGGGGGGCCATCTATTCAAACTACTACACTCCCATACATACAAATAGTGGTTGCCCTAAGTCACTCATTTTCTTTCTTTTCTTTTTGCTCTCCGCCAGATTCATTACCCCATTAGTAAGGCACAGAGGATATGAGAAAATACTGGATTTAAATTACTTGTATAATATGAGGTGAATGTGGGTGGTTCAGGATTCTATAGTTTGGATAGGAATTCTCTCCCCAAAAGACTGACATGTTGAAAGCTTGGTCCCCAGCTGGTAGAGCTATTTAGACATGATTGAATCATGAAGGTGATTAATGAGGGAGATTAATCCATTGAATAATCTTCCCCCCCCCCGCTCTAATTTGGTATTCTAAAGTATTTGCACATGCTCATAATATCCTAACCCCCCAAGTGCTTTTCTATAGCAGAGTACATCTTTTTTTTTTGTGAGGGAGGGGTTTCAAGGTAGGGTCTCACTCTAGTCCAGGCTGACCTAGAATTCCCTATGTAGTCCCAGGGTGGCCTTGAACTCATGGTGATCCTCCTTTACCTCTGCCTCCTAAGTGCTGGGATTAAAGGCATGCGCCACCATGCCTGTCTGCAGAGTATATCTTATAGAGAATCTTCAGAACTACAAATTTAGTCCTCACATATTGTAGATGAAAGAATTCTGATAAATATTGTCATGTTCAAGGTTACAGAACTAATTCTCTAAGAACCTTGGACCTTTTGCCAGGAATTCAAGGCTATTTTCAGTTTGTCATGTGACCAAAGTATTTGAGCTCCAAATTGATGTATATACCTATTTGCTAAGCACCTTCCCTTTCCCTGCCCCCTTCACTTATCTTATTTATTGTCTTGCTGCTACTTGTTATGCCAATAGTTTCCACTCTTTTTAACAACAGAGAGTCGGATGAATACTTATACACTAAATGAGAAACACAGGAGAAGTCTAATTTGCAACCCCAAAATAGTTGACAAACATTGAAATTCAATGATCACATATTCTTGAGTT
Organism: Orientallactaga sibirica; assembly: GCA_036365145.1. NCBI lineage: Eukaryota > Metazoa > Chordata > Mammalia > Rodentia > Dipodidae > Orientallactaga > Orientallactaga sibirica. The sequence continues at coordinate 63,204,733 of JAEOAD010000001.1, forward strand.
GGCACAAATCCCTCAGAATGGGATTACAAACTGGCTTCAGTCGTCATAGCAGGCTTTCATGCCCATGTCCTCAACCTTGTATTGAAGCAACAGTGCTAGACTCTTTTGAACCCCTTCACAGATGCAGAAGTGTTTCATGATAGCAGAATCCTAGCATCATTTATAGCATTCATAGGAAGCCAGTTGGTATAAGAAGAAATGAAGTAGCTTTCCTGATTCTTGAATTATAACCAGAGTCAAATTCTATTCTTCCCATTGGAAATCAGTATGCATGAATGTCTTGGAATTTTTTTAAAAATGATCAGAGGATAATTGCTACATGGGTTACAGTCACTTAACTAATCTAAATTCAGTACCCTCAGTGTGGCATTCCCAATAACAATGTTCACACAGACCATAAAGTCCAGGCCCTTTCAAAATTAACATAGTGCTGATAGTTAAAATGGGAAGTAATTTGTGCAATACAATAATTGATATATTACAGCCTGCAAATCAATAGATACTATAGATTAGGCCAGAAAAGGAAAGTTCAGAGATTGCTTTCTAAGCAAAAACGACATCTTGTTATCAGAACAATTCTCCTGGAGTTGATTACCATGCAGAGAGCACACAGCAGCCTCCTTTCCTCTCCTATTACACTTTGTCCTTATAGATGATGGGGCCCTACTTCCTTGTCAGCTAAGATATCCAGGCTGCCCTTCATAAGCAGTTCTCATGATCCAGAGCCAGAATCTGAACACCTCAGTTAGGTGCAGGGATACTGTTCTCACTGGGGTTGGAGTGCTGAGATGTAAGGCAACTCTAAGACTTTAACTACTGAAGATCCAGCAGACCCCTAGAGGGCTGGGAGTCTCTCCATGTTCCTGGTTTCCACCACCTGTCTTATAGTGCCCTTTGGGACATTGTTGAGATACTTCATTCACTTGGTTTGATGATCTTCAGAATGACATAGTGATAATAAGTACTGAACTTGTCATTTACTGTCAAAGTGGGCAAGGTCAAATGTATTCTCTCTGCTCTCTAATGTGCAATGTCATCTGTCAACAATGCCATCATTTCCACCTCACTTAATAAGGAGCACACTTTTTTTCCATACCATAAGAGCCATTCTACAGCATGCTCAGATCTTTCTAAGGTCCCTCTGTCAAAGTTTTATCCTATGTCATGGGAGAGTGCTCTCATTCTGGCACACTCACATATCCAAAGCTACTTTCACCTCATCTTCTTCACACACCCTCAGAATCCAGCCCTAAGCATATTCTTCCAGTTGGCTGATCTTGAAGCAGTTAGATCAGTGAAGTACTTCCTCCTTCCTCACCAGCCCCAGCATATTCTTTCTTGGCAGAATTATTTTATGACTTAACTCAGAGTTATTGACTTGGTAGTTGAGAAAGGAGACTGATGTTAGACTTTTGTATTAACTTGTGTGTGTATGTGTGTGTTGTGCTGTGGTGTGGTGCGGTGTTGTGTTATGTTGTGCTCTATCTGTCTAGCCCCCAGTAGAGACAAGGAGCAGGCCATATTTGCAAGTTCAGACAGATCAGGGTAGTTTAGAGATTCACGGTTCTGGGAGATGAGGAGCAAGAACACTGTGCATGTGGTCTGTGAGGGACCTGTTTTCCTCAATGTTGGCAAGCAGGCTCACTTCAGTTACTCTTGCTATTAAACACTGAACTTTATCTTTGTAGTCAAATCCTTTCTCCCCCAAGTCAAGAGATGAGAGCCTCTGGGTATATTTCCAGAAAGATCCTCTTCTTTTTGCACCCCGTGTTCAATCACAATTTGATCAATCTCAGCCTTTTGCTCCCTTTTCCTGAAACATCTGTAGCCTGTAACATCAGCCAACCCATTTCATGGTCCTTTAGATTTCTGTTCCCTTGTATTTCTCAAATGCTGGACATGCTGCATTTCCTTCCATGGCCATATGTTCCCAGCCGCCACTGGTAAAAGCCTTAGCAGTGGTCCACACACAGAGAAAGCATCCCTACGCTGGCATCAAAACGAGGGTCATCAGCTCCAAGCTGCCAACTCAGTATCTGTGCTCATAGCCCAACCCTGGTGCCTGCTGTCATAGGCAAGGTCACTGGGTGCAGACACTGAGGAGGAGCTGAGTGTGTGAGAGGTTCATTGGTGGGTGTTCTTGGAATTCACCTCTGTGGAAGGCTGAGGAAGAAACAGAAGGGCCATAGGAAGAGGCTAACATCCATGGGAAGCCTGGATGTTGAGATGGCTCTTCAGAACAGACCTAAGTTGGAGGGTAAGGATCAAGATCTGTATACACCCCTGGATACTCAGTAATTGGTAGGGACTACTCAGTAAAGAACTGTGAGTTTACATGAAGTTTTCTTCCACCATGGCTGAAGGCTGCCAGCTAAATGCTATCTTAGAAGACTGGATAAAGAAATCCTCTTTCTTTAGAAGAATCAAGGTGGCACATCACAGCATCCACCAAATACAAAGGATTTCATGAGTCATTTTAACTTATGCTGAAAATTTTGTAATGGTTAACATGTTACTGCTAAGGAAGCTAAATCACAGGAGGGTGTTAATTGGCTATTATCTCAAGGACACACAGGGGCTATAGCATCTCTGAAGTGTCTTAATTCATCTGTGAATGCAAATAGATGAGTGTGGCTATGTTCCAATAAGACTTTTCTGACAAAAAATATTATGGCCAAGGGCTAAGAGGATGGTTCTGTGATTAAAGATGCTTTCAAAGCCTGCTAACCCAGGGTTCAATTCCCAAGGTCTCCACATAAGCTGGATGCAAGAAGTGGTACCTGTATCTAGCATTCACCTGCAGTGGCAAGAGACCCTGGCACATTTGCAAACACACACACACACACACACACACACACACACACACACACGGATAAGTAAAAAACATTGGGAGGGAGAGCTGGGAAGATATCTCAGTGATTAATAGTGCTTGCTTCTAAAACTTATCAGCCTGGGGGCTTGATTTCCCACTAATCCATGTAAAACCAGATGCACAAAGTGATACATGTATCTAGAGTTTGTTTGTAGTGGCAAGAGACCCTTGTGTGTCTATTTACTCTCTCTTCTCTCTCTATCAAATTAATTAATTAATTTTTTGAAAATTTGTGATAGATAGAAAGTACCTCACAGACCATAATTCTCTGAACTTGACTTAAAGGCTGCTAGAAATAACCTTGAAGGCTGAGTAAGCTTTGTTACAATAGTAGAGGAAGGCCATCACAACAAAGAGAGAAAGAAATGATAAACTCACAATAACAGGTTAGGACCAGCAAGCACAGAGTGAAGCCAGGGATATAGTAGAATGGGTTAACATCCTGGTGATGAATAGGGGTAGGAGGTGAGGAAGATTATGTGGAAATATTTGCCCAGTTAATTTTATCTACCTGGAACATTTCCCCATATCATTTGTCTAATTAAGACTCGATTCTTATCCTTCACAAGTCACCTCACATAGCAATCCATGTCACTGCAAAGCCTTCCTGGATGCTCCAGGTCCTGCCTGTTATTCCCATAGGCCTTTGACCACTGATATTCCATAACATTATAACTAAGTGTCGGCTTACACATGTCTGCCTCACTGCACAGTGGTTTCAGCCTCTCTCACCAGCCCCAGTAGAGCCCTGGAAGAATCATTTTGGGACTGAACATATGGAGGTGGGACTTGAATACTCACACCTTTTCTGAGTTCTCCAGGTGATTCTAAAGCACTACTAGGATTGAGAGTCACTGCACTATACTGTGACTTCCTTCAGACAAATGTATCTGCTCATTTGTCTTTTAGCACATGGTGTGGTTGAATAAATGGAAACCCCAGAATACCATAATAGAAATCAATGTGTGGAGACGTTTTAGGGAAACACTTAGCCAGATAAGATTGTGAGCAGCAAAAGCCTGATATCGTAATACAATAATAACTTTGTTTTTTTTTTATAACTTTGGATGGCTCTGCTACCTCCTCCTTCTTCTCCTTCTTCTTCTTCTTCTTCTTCTTCTCCTCCTCCTCCTCCTCCTCCTCCTCCTCCTCCTTCTTCTTCTTCTTCTTTTTTTTGTAATTCATGCTGTCCTATTCATCCCTCAAAGTCTACTTCCTAGATCACCTTCTCTATAAATCTTTCTTGCTGCTCCAACAGAATTTTGTTCTCCTTCATGTATTTATCACTGGACTTTAAACAGTTGGATCATTACACGGAGTATGCACTGTCATAACTGCTTAAAGAACTCCTCCATTGGACTGTGAGTGGGCTAGACTCAATCCATATCTCATTTCTGGTTCAATAAATGTGTAATGAAACCATGTATTATCATAAGGTATATATTAATCAGAATCTCCAGGCCATGTTTTCCATGGCTCTCTGTTTCCTTCATATACTTGATGATGACAAAACTAAGTTTCATGTTTTACCAAGTCAATGTAGTTTGAAGCCGTAGACCAAAAATCTCCCAAAACAAGCCTAGCATGAAAGCTGCCCCCCGTTCTTGGATTGCAGAAAGAGAGATGTGCAGCATGGCTCCCCTTTGTCCACTTGCCCTCACAGATATCTCAGCCTCAGAAAGGCTTCCCCCAACCCCCTTCTCCCAAGGCAAGTTCCCTCTCATTAGCTGGTGTCAACAAGATGAGGAAGAGTAGCACTCCCTGGGGTAGAACGCCTGGGAGAGGCAAGAGCCAGTGCAGTTTGCCTCTCCTCTCACCAGCCCTGTGGGCTTCAGCAAGGATCTGAGGCTGCAGGTCTCTGCTGATTCTCATGAAACTTCTGAATAATCCTGGTCTGAAAGTCAAGCATTAAATTTCAGTAAAAGTCATTCATTTAACTGCATTAAGTTATAAGTATTAGGTGGGCTTAACCTACCAGATAGTATTTTTTTTTTGAAATGACTCTTATGAGCCAGGTGTGGTGACACAGAAATCTAATCCCAGCTCTTGGAAGCAGAGGCAGGACTGTGAATTCAAGGCTAGCGTGGATATACAACAGCTTGTCTCAAAAAATAACTTTTGCCTTTATACATAAATCATAAAATGACATCAAAATATACCTATTTGAGATAGTCTCCTCCCCTTCCAAGTCTTTTCTTTTTCTTCTCTTCTCTTTTTCCCTCTTTGGCTTGCCTTAATATCACCTCTATTCCTTCACAATGAATAAATTACTTGGTATCTTGTTTCAAAATAATGATCACTTCTTACTGTGAATGCAGAATTCGATTAACAGCATTTAATGTCTCTGAACTGTGAGTGTGTTGTTTAATCCATCTTTCTTTGAATGCCTGCTCAATGTAGTGAGCTGAGGGAGACAGGAGACAGGGAAAATGTTGCAGTGCTCATCTAACATGATCTGGTAAGAACAAGTATTTCCACGGTAGGAAATTTCTAGAGAAAGAAATGGTCTAGCTCAAGAATTTGCCTGATCCCGTCTCAGAAGCAAGAGGAGAGGCCTGATCCCAGTCTAACCTCACCTTGGTTTTTAAACATTCAATTCCTTCTACTAACTACCCAGCCTGGCTTTCAAGCTTACTAAAATACCCTCCGATGAGCATCCGGCTCCTCGCAGAGATTTCATTGGCACAGAGAGACTCTTTTGGGCAGTTACATTCCTCACAGTCAGCTTAATACACTAGTAATTTGGGTCTTCCATGGAGTTGGGAGCTAAATGAGTATTAATCAGTTATCTGGTACATTCCAGATTCCTAATAATACCATATCTGCCCAAGACAAGAGGCTAAAATCTGGCGTGTGGCAAACATTGAATCAGACAGCATGAGCCCTTGTGGGGGTCTTCATCAGTGGTTTTCTCTCAGTGCCTCCTTGACCTAACCAATGTGTGAGTCAACACTTACCATGTCCTTCCATGGTCTGGAACCAGCAGGGTATCTATCCCTACCTGAGGGTTGGCATCAGTGGGAGGGTGTTCAAGGTCTGCAAGAGGAGTGGGGACATACTCAGCATGTGGGAGGGGCCAGGCGCAGACAGAGCAGAATGCAACTGTGCCTGGCCGGTCTCTGCTTTACTCATGGCCTATTTGGTTGAAAGGTAGAGCAAGTTTCTCAGGAACAATTGCAGCAATTTTATTTCATCTCTCATTGCCAGGTGTAGGCATACTTAGATACCCTAAGAGAAACTTCAGTGAGACTCCACTCCATCTGAGTATACTTAAATAGCTTTGATTATATTGATTTTTCACTATTTTGTTTTTAACAATTTGTATTGCAATCTGAAAATAAGCCTAGGTCCAAAAAAGTGAGCCAAACTCACTTCCAGCCTGCCAGCCTGTCTCATGGGCTTCCTATGAGCATTTATAACTGGCTTAAAAATTGGTAAAGAATTCCCTCAAGTAGTTGTCAAAATATTAATGTAAATAATTATACACTAATTATAGGAACATTTTATATTTACTATGTGGTATGCAGACCAATATCGGACATTGAATGGTACCATCTAGCTCCCATTATTGTTGTGAGGATAATGAATACAAAATGCCTAGCACTTGGTCTCAAAAATACTAGTAGTTGTTTTTAAATTATTGTCATTATTTCTAGTAAAGTAGCAAAGAAATTGCTAATGTATAGCAATTTTTTTCAGAAGAATACTAAGAAAGCTACCCCCTTCCAACACACACACACACACATACACACACACACACACACACACACGCACACTCACCACTACTTCTCCCACTCCAGCACTTGAGCCATTTATTTTAGGTGAGGAAATGCAGAAGAGAACACAAAATGGTGAGTAAACTTTCCCTTCATTAAGACATGAAAACAGTTTCATAAATATATCACAGGGTAATTTGGTGGTAATAGATCCAGAAGCAGGCAGCAACTCTCATTTAATCTGTTTATTTCTTTGCCATGTGCACTCATACCCTTCTGATACGATTTCCCACTTATGAGTAGCCCTTTCACTCTGCAGATGTCAGTAACTGATAACAAAACCCAGTAAATGATAAAACATGGAAATCCGTGGCTCAAATGAAACCACCAGGCAAAACAGTTGACAGGTCTGAGCTAGGATTCAAAGTCCTCTAATAAGTGGTTTACAGTCTCACACAGATAAGAAATAGAACACACAGACCACACATAAAAGATAAAAAAGGTACATAAAAATGAAAGGGAAAACATCAAGCTTCTTTCACAGCAAATAACTTCCTGGGCCATCAGTTGACAGGTACAAATCCTAATTTTTCATAGAAAAACAGCCAAGCTTGTCATGCCTGGTCTCATTTTTCATCTGCTCCTCATAATAGCGATGCACTGATGACACCAGAGCAGTTCCCAGAATTCCCCTGAAGAGAAGAACACGGCTCTCCCAAGAAACGTTTGCTTTCAGAGCTCTTATTGTTGTTGTGTTACTGTTTGATTCTTTCATTTCAGATGACGGTTGTTTTTCCATTAACAAATTTAAATATAAAAACTGATTTCAATTCAACCAGCAATATAAATTAGATAGTTGTTTCCTGAGGACTAATCTACCTAAATGTAACACATCCCTCTTAATTAATAAGTTAATTGCCTTAAATGATACCATTAATAAATAGTAAATTGTGTGAATTTTTGTGACAACCCAGGATTTTGTATATTTGTTTAATCATTCTCTCTCTCTCTCTCTCTCTCTCTCTTCTTGGTTTTGGTTTTGAGATAAGGTCTCACTGTGTACCAGCTGTCTGAAGATTCACTGTGTAGTCTAGACTTACTTCAAACTTGCTACCCTTTCTGCCTCTGTATTCGAATTACACACATGTATCAAAACACCCGGCCTTCATCTTTTCAGTTCTTCATTCACAATAATTAGGGTACTGGGATATGAAAATAAAATATATGATATTGTTTTCTCGTTTGACAGGCTGACAGATATTTTGAATAATATTTCTTGCAGAGCTGAGGAGCAGGCTCACTGGATAAAGCACTCACTTCTCAAGCTGGAGTTCCTGAGTAAAGTCTAAAAAGCCAGAAATTTTTACAGTCAGCCAGGGACAGAGGCCCAGGTAGAACAAGGATGTCACCTTGCCCGCCCTGGCAGGACTAGAACCTGCATCTGATCCAGTCCCATCCAAGAAGGCTGCACAGCTCAACCGCGCTTCCTGTGCTGCCTGCTTCCTCTTCAAGTTTTCCCAGCCTGGCACCCCTGAGTCAGCCTCTTGAGTCCACCAACCAATCAGGTCTCTCCGTTACACACTCGAGCCTGAGGATGAGGTTCTAATTGGATGTTTAACCCACAAATAGGCCTGGCACATGTGTGATGTGTGTAGTCCTCTTGACCTGCTCCTTCTCCTGGCTCCTGACTCTCCCGGACCTTGCTTGCATAAGCTGGGGAGCAGAGGGATTTTGTTTGCCCTTGTGCTTTGCTGCCATAGTTTTGGATCCTTGCCTGCTTTGTTACATGTATGATCTCTCTTTAATCTCTGAGTCCTTCACTAGCTCTTAATTCTTTCTGATCTCTTATATGAGGGGGGCGTATGGCTTGCAGTCTCACGCTTTGCTTTCCGTGTGTGTGGACCTTCTTGGGAGGACTTTTCCCCAAAGCTTTCCCTGTGAAGGAGATTTTATTCGCCTCCCCCTGCCCACTCCTTTCCGGCCAGACAAGGGGGAGGATTCTCTTCTGGCTTGAGTCTTTCAGCTAGCTTTCCTCCTGGATTCTAATTCTCCCTAAAATCAATCTCGTAATTCATAGTTTGCCCTTCTCAAAGTCTGTTTGTTCAATTCTTTGCTAATTCAGATAAGCACCCAAAAGTTGAGGCCCCCAGGCCTGGGTCCCCTGCATCCTTATGGAATTTAATGCCTTCTTGAACCCAAAAATCTTGCCTCAAGAGCAGGCCTGTGTAATCCCACTATTCTGTGCTCCAGTTTTCAGAGAAGCCATGGCCAGCACAACAAAGAAAAACAGCAAACAAGAACGCCTCAAATAGGGTGTAAAGGGGAGGACTGACCCAAAATTTGTCCTCTGACCTCCACAAGCTTTGGCATGGGTGCACCCTCACCTACACACAAATGTGTACACATGAACACACACACACATACATACAACTTAAAACAATTTGCAACAGTATAGTTGTATTAAAAATGTGTACACAAACCTGTTTTTATTTTAAAAATACATATGTACATATGGTCATGTATGTGTGTGTGTCTCTGTGTGTGTACATAACCTTCTCACATTAGTGTTAGAATTACCACTGTCCTGTTTTACAGCAAGAGATAATTTGTGACAACCAGTGTTGGAAGAAGTGAAGGAAAATGTATTGAATGTCTACTCAGCACTAGGCATTTTCCATGTGTTTTCTCCTTAAATGCTCCAGCAATCTTGGGAATTAGGCATCACCATCCTCATGTCATGGAGGAGACATATGCAAAGACATAATGTTGTGAAGGCCACATCCCTTGCAGCTGGTGTAACAGGAAGGCAGCCTGCTTAACAGGTACCAGCATTCAAGCACTTTTCATGGAGATGGTGTTGCCAAACACTTTTCAAAACTAAAGTCTCTTTTCCTGTTCACTATGAACAATCTCTGCACAGTCAGGACTTCTATCACGTGCACTCACATTTTACCATCACTGCAATTGCAGGGCACATTATGATCAGAGGCATATCACAACTTAATCAGTAGCATTTTTTTTCTCAGTAACACAAAATAATGAGAGATTTACATGTAATCCTACACCTCATAAAATGTGACTATCACTAAAAAACCACTCTGCTGTTTACTGTACTGCTCTCCTAGACACTGTTCTTAGCAGCTGTCCATGATACAACGAAGGATTGTGGTTGATGAAAAGAAAGGAGGGATCCTTCCCATAGTCGGGAGAAAGTTCTTTTTATTCTCCCCCACCCTCTTGCCAGAGGCTGGTGCTTTGGGCATGTCCCCATAGACCTTGGTCCTGATTTTCTTCTCTGTATACCTGTGGTACACTCTCACAGACAGCCTACTTCATGACTTCAGAGTTTTCAGTTTAGCCTCACTGGATTTCAGGTCCTTGTCATTCAGTGCAAGACAATCGCTGGGTGAAATGAAGGTGAGGCTTCATTATACATATTTAGATTGCACAACATCTACTTCACAAGAGTGCACAGAAGAATACAAGCAGGAAAGCAGTCACCGGGAGTCCTCTTTGTCTTGTAGTGAAGAGGTAAACAAGAGAGGGAAAGGCAAGTAACTAGGAAACAGGAGAGAACATCTAAAAAAACATTTAAATGGTGAGAGCTCATGTTACAAAAAAATGTTACGCCAGGCGTGGTGGCACATGCCTTTAATCCCAGCACTGGGGAGGCAGAGGTAGGAGGATCATAGATCACCCGGGAGTTCAAGGCCACCACCCTGAGACTACAGAGTGAATTCCAGGTCAGCCTGAGCTAGAGTGAGACACTACCTTGAAAAACCCAAAAAAAAGAAAGAAAGGAAAAAAAGAAGGAATGAAAGAAAGAGAGAGAGAGAGAGGAAAGTTACAAAAAATAAGAATTAGAAAATATGGCCTGGAACATGAAAGGACCGTGAAGGGGTCTAATAGATGAGGGACATCTTCCCAAATGTAAAGTTGCATCTCTCCAACCTACCGTCTGTTGTTCAGAGAGCTAGAAAGAGGCTGGTCACCTGCAAAGCAGGCAAGTAACATTTCTGGGAAGCTGGTCACTGAAAAAGGGAAGTAGAAGAAGGGCTGAGTAATGGTTACTGCATTTGACTGCAGGCATAGTTCTGTGGGACAGCCTGTGCTTAGCATGCATGATGTCCTGGGTTGAAGCCTCAGCACCAAAGAAAATCTTGATGAAATGATGATGGCACTGATACTGAGGGTGGGACAAGGGAGGCCTACACCGATGGGGAGGAGGGCAGCATACAATGAGAGGGGGTGCAGTTAGTGTGACTGGACCCCTGAAGGTGAAAAAGGCAGGAAACTCTGCACTTGCTAGAAATCAAAGATGATCTGACTTCTTATCTCTTGTCTAGTTCCCTAGACCTGTTTCTTCACAAGCAACCAGGACCCCTCCTGGGTGGGAGGACTTTCGTAGGATTTAAACATTGTGCTTGGTCAAGTTTAACCCCTGGAGCTTGGTGTTAGGCTGGCCTCTTCCTGAGACAGCCCCTAGCCCCAACCAACCAGCTGTCCCTCTGGTTCACCTGAGCAAGAAGACTCTAAGGTTATAAATACCTTTGCAAGGGGAGGGCAGGCTTTGGGGCCACATGGAAACTTCCAGCTGTGGGTGAGTTTTTTCCTCAGCTGGGCCTGGCCTGGCTCCACCCAGGCCCAGGCCTAGCCAGGAGGCCCCCTAACCCTTATTGTCCACATGAGTTCAGAATTTCTCCCTTCCAGCTCCCCACATGGCAGGAGCTCCTTGAACTTTCTTTTCTCTCTTCTCTTTCCATGCTTTTTTCTAGGCCCTCCATGTGGGATCTCTAGCCACACTGGGTGCCTTTCCTTGGCTCTGCACTTCCCTCAATAAATATAATAATATAATAATTTAATAATTATCCTTCTCAGTCATCTCATTTAAACAATTCTTCTATTAAAATTAGAAAGAAACCCAGGGTTTGAGGTTCAAGGGCTTTCCTGGACACCTAGCACCCCGTTACAACAGTCATCCTCCTTATCAGCAATTTTGCTTTTCATGGTTTCGGTGACCCAAGCCAACCCTTGTCTGAAAATATCCTATGGGAAATTCTATAAATGAATGCAGTTTTGAGTTATGCATCTTTCTAAGTAGTATGATGAAACTTCACACCAGCCAGCCACCCAGCCTGGGACATAAGTCACCCCCATGTCCTGTTTCCACACTGTAAGCGTCGCTCACCCATTAGTGGTTTAACAGCTTTCTTGTTCTCCTAATCATGCTGCTCACGTTCATGTAACTCCTATTTTACTTCATAATGTCCCCAAAGGGCAAGAACAGGGATGAGGCAATTCAGACATGCCAACCAGAAGCTGTATAGTGCTTTCCTTAAGGGAAAAGGTGAAAGGTCAATTAAATATGAAACTGGGAGTGATATATTCATGTAACTTTCATGGTAATATATTGTCATAATCTAAAATTAGTTATTGTTGCCAGTCTTTTACTATGCCAAATTTATAAATGAACTTGCCAAATTTCTACGTAAATCATAGGCATGCTTAATTATTTTTATTTTATTTATTTGCAGGGAGGAGAGAGAGAGAGGGACAGAACTAGTGGGCCAGGACCTCTTACCACTGTAAATGAACTCTATATGTATGCACCATTTTGTGTATCTGACTTTATGTGGAAACTAGGGAATCAAACCTGGGTCACCAGATTTTGCCAACAAGTATTTTCAACCGCCAAGCCATTGCCCCAGCCCCAAGACATTGTTTTATAAAAAATAATAACAGGCTTCCTTTAGGACCCAGGACTAGCCATGGATCCAGGGATCCACCGGCAGTCATGGGACGTATCACCTGTGTATCAAAGGGGGCTACTGGATAAATCTGTCTGCTCCTATCAGGTATTATGCACGTGTGTTCATAGACACATGTACTCTTTCAAAACCAATTAAAAGAGAAATAAATAAGGGCAAAAGGGACACAAAACATAAACCTTCTACCGGATGATAATGAATATTTTCTCTATTTTACATTTGAGGAAACAGGCTGAGAGAGAAACACTATAGAAATAAGGTCCTAAGTGCCTGTGAGACATGTAAAGTCAAAGGTCCCATTAGGTACCATCTATTTAAGTCTAAAGATCCTGACAGAGGCCCCTGCTCTAGTTAAAATGGATTATGAGGACTCTGAACTCAGCATTGGATTAATGTATTGATGGATGAATAGTTGAATGGATACTGGGCAGTGGCAGACAAGGAGCTGGGGCCTCGTTGAAAGTGAAAGGAAGTGGGTCCTTGGGAGTTATTTGTTTCTCTCTCTTCTCTTCTCCTCTCCCTTTCTTTTATCCTGACTGCTATATGTAGCCTATTTTGCCACATGCTCCCAATCTCAGACCCAAAGCAAAGGAGACCACAAACCATGAACTGAAACCTCTGAAAACATGAGTCAAAATAATTGCTTGTTTGTTTGTTTGTTTGTTTGTTTGTTTGTTTGTTTGTTTGTTTGAGGCAGGGTTTCATTCTAACCCAAGATGACCTGGAATTCACTCTAGAGTCTCAGGCTGGCCTTTAACTCACAGCAGTCCAGCACCTCTGCCTCCCAAGTGCTGGGATTAAACATGTGCACCACTATGCCAGGCAAATCTTCTTTTTAAATTGCTTCTCTCAGGTGATTCTTTTTGCTAAAATGTTAAGCTGGCTGACAGAGGAATTGACAGAGAAGAGAGCAACTTGTAACCCTACAAAGAAGCAAAGTGGGTGTTTCATGAAAGTCCATGGAAAAGCATATTTCAAGGGCAAGGTGATCGACTGTGACAAGGAGTGCTGCAAGTCAAGGAACGGAGACTCGGGAGTCCTGTGACTTTAGAGACAAGATGGTAATTGGTGATGCTGCCCAGAGCAGTTTTGTCATGGGTTGAGTGGAGATAGCAAGTATGTACAAGTCTCCAGGAAGTCCGTGCATGATGGAGTGGAGAGATACTGCCCAGGTTCAAGGGAAAGACTTGCAAGACTCAGGGCAGGTTAAGATATGATCTTGTAACCACAGAGTTTGATTGGAATGCCTGCTTTCCACCTACACATGGCAAAGCTTTAGATGGATGCTTATCCCTTTTACACTTTAGTGTAGAGTGTGGAAAAACATCATCATCCTGAAGCAGAGAATAAGAAAACTAAGTTCATATATTTGTTTGGTATACACAAAATGCTTTGGAACGGGGGTTGCCTTTTTGTCTGATGGTATTCAAGAGGATACCAAAATGCCCATGGTTAAAGAAGCTGAGCATAAAGGTGAGGGTGTTCATTGGTGGAGAGCAATCCTCGAGAATTTAGGCAAGAGTGAGAGAGCCCATGCACAGGCAAAGAAAGTAAACATGGAAAGGAGACACAATTAATGAATGTTGAGTAGGCTTTGGGTTCTATGAGCAAGTACAGTCCTTTTCTGCCTGGCACATTCTGTTTTCTGAATGATACAAATGTTAGAGTTATGTGCTAATGGTCAGGAGATGGAAGCATGGCCTGGTAAGATAAAAACTAGGGGGCTGGAGAGATGGCATAGTGGTGAAGGCATTTGCCTGCAAAGCCTAAGGACCCAGGTTTGATTTGCATGTGCCCACATAAAGCCAGATGCACAAGGTGGCACATGCATCTGGAGTTTGTTTGCAGTGGATAGAGGCCCTGGAATGCCCATTCTCTCTCTTCTCTCTCTCTACCTTTCTCTCTCTCATAAATAAACAAATAAAATATTTTGAATAAAAACTAGAGTAAAGCAGAGCACACAGTGCTGCCTGAAGGTGTCTGCTGAAGGTGGTGGTCCTTGTAGAACATGTCAGAGAATTTAGCTCACACACCTCCACAAGTCACATGAAAACTGCCCCATGATGTGCTTAGGGAGTCAATTTGCATCTCGCTTGCACTGGCATGGGTGAACCAAAGGAGACAACATCAGATCCCATAGCTTCCAAATAGCTTCTAATGTCATCTGGTCACATGATAAATGCCATTTGCTTTGATTTAAAAACAAGCTGCATGTCTTTGAGAAGAACTGCTATCGCTTGTAATTAGTGACATGACTCCTCCATCCCAATGAAATGTGCTTCTGGTATCTTTAAATAGCCCTGGAAGGAGAAGCAGGAAAGAGCTTTTCAAACATGAAGTTGCTATTCTTGCTTTCAGGGCTCGCAAGGTGGAAGCTTAGCTCCAGATACAATAGTTTGACTTTAAAGGTCAGATTTCAAAAATGTGGTTCCATCAGTTACACAGATATGAAATACTTTTTGATAACCTTTATAATGTCATTTTCTGCAGAAATCACAGTGAAAAACATCCCACAATCTGTCAGAAAAATATGACTAATTAGTTCTTTAGGCTTAGCATGGTTGACAAAGAGTGTATCTTCACCACACCATCATTATTTACCAAAATATCAGTAATTTGATGAGCAGTGATTGAATGAAATTCTTTTTTCAAATCACTGTTAAATGGAAGAACATTTATTCTATTCCTTATTATAAATACAATTCATGTTAATATAGGAAAATGGTCTAAATGAGCTATCTTCCTATTGCAGTGACATAATGACTTCAATTTTTTTCTAAATATTCTTTGTGCATTTGCTTACACTGTTTTGATTTGATAATATATATTATAAACAACTTCCAATATCATTAATTTTCCTGTATCCTTTTTAAAAATAATTTTTTATTTTAATTTATTTGTGAAAGAGATAGGCAGAGAGAGAGAATGGATGTATCAGGTCCTCCAACCACTGCAAACAAATTCCAGACACATGGGCCACCTTGTGCCTCTGGCTTGTGTGGATACTGGGGAATCGACCCTGGGTCCTTAGGCTTCGCAGGCAAGTACTATTGCTTCAGCCCCTCAGTGTCCTTTTTTTTTTTTTTTTTTTAAGCAAACCTACTACTTTGTAGTCAGCAGCCGTTTATTTTTTGTTTATTTCTATTTATTAGCAACCGACAGAGAGAGAAAGAGGCAGAGAGAGAGAATGGGTACACCAGGGCCTCCAGCCACTGCAAACAAACTCCAGGTGCATGTGCCACCATGTGCAACTGGCTTACATGGGTACTGGGTAATTGAGCCTCGAACCAAGGTCCTTAGGCTTCAGAGGCAAGCACTTAACTGCTAAGCCATCTCTCCAGCCCCACATTTATTGATTTATTTATTTTTGTTTTTCAAGGTAGGGTCTTGCTCTAGCCCAGGCTGACCTGGAATTCTCTATGTAGTCTCAGGCTGGCCTCGAACTCATGGTAATCCTCCTACCTCTGCTTCCCAAGTGCTGAGATTAAAGGTGTGTGCTACCTCACCCAGATTAAATTTACATTCTTGATACCTTTCTCCCACATGTATATTTTTGTTTCCATCACTCCTTCAGTCAGTGCGTTATGTAGCAGAAAGGACTCTGGCCTCAGCCTTGGAGTAGGTGATCTCAATGATTGATACTGGCCACTGTCAATCTCTCCTTCTCTGTCTATCCATCTGTCTATCCATCTTTTTTTTTTTTTTTTTTTGGACAGAGTCTCCCCATTGTGGTGGTTTGAATATAAAACGACCCCCCTAGCTTTTCTTGTTTGGGATTAAGCCTCTTACTTGGTCTCCACCCACACACACACTGGTGGAGCCTTTGGGAGGTGGAGTCTTACTGGAGGAGGTGTGTCCCTGGGGTGGGCCTTGACAATTATGAGTCCAGGCCACTGGTGTGCAGAGCTAGCTCACTCCGATAGCTCCTTCCTACTGCTGTGACACACTGTGATGCCCTGGCTGCCTGCTTTGCCATGCTTCCCCTGCCTAAAACTATAAACTCTAAGCCTTGAAATTGGAAGCCTAAATAAAACCTTTCCTCCCATCGGCTGCTTGGGGGGGGGGTGTTTTGTCTCAGCAACAAGAAAGTAACAGCTACACCTAGGCTGGTCTCAAATTTATGATCCTCAGTCTCTTAAGTGCTAGAATGACAGGGGTGCAACACCCACCACAGTGCCTTCACCCTGCTACCTTTGTGTCCACAGAAACCCTTCAGGGAAAGTCATCCTTGGCCCCACTCAGTGGTATATCCTAACCAGTTGTGGACGCCCTATTGTTTTGCCTCAGTGACTAGCTTGGTTCTCAGCATGTGTTACTTTGTTTTTTGAGACAGGGTCTTATTCTGTATCCCAGGCTAGCCTCAAACTCAGTGCTGGGATTGCAGGCATGAGTCAAAATGCCTAGCTATAGAAAATATATTTTTAGGCAATGAATTGAGGGAGAAGTCCACTGGGTGAGCTCTGGGAAAGGTTTTCTCTCTTTGATAAAAGGCACACCGAAAGAGAACATTTCTTCTCCTGTTGCCAAACACTGACCTGTCTGTTACCTAGAACCCTGACTTCGTTCTTGAAACCAACACCACCCGAGGCAGATGGCTCACCAGCGCCCTTGAGCTTGATATCACCCTAAAGACATTACTTCCTTCTCTTAGTTCAGGTTCTTCTTGGTGCTGTGTGTGTGTGGGGGGGGGGTGGATTTCTGTATTTCTCAAGATCGTTTCATAAAGGCATCTTAACATTGAGAACAGAAAATGAAAATAGTTGGAGATTTGCCTCAATAATCTTCCTCCCTCCTCTCTCTCTCTCTCTCTTTCTCTCTCTCACTTTCCATGCAAAATTCCTCCAGACTATGTTTGGAATTTGGAATTCATTGAATGAAACAAGTCATTTACTCATAAACTAAATGACAGTATGAATATATTTCTGATTCTATTCTAAAACATCAAAGATCACTGAAGAAAAAGCCATTCACTACATTGTGAGTAGAATTTGTATCAATTAATTTGTGAAAAGAAAAGGGTAGAACTATCTAGGCATAGCATACACAAACACTAAGAAAACATTAGAGTAAGCATGCATCTTCAGTGTGGTCACTTACCCCTTGTCATACTACAGGTCTGCAGGTCCAGTTTTGACATTTCTGTTTATGACCTGGCTCATGAAAGAGCTTCTGGTTCCCTACAATATATATTTAATTTTTATAAAGAATATTCTGGCTGGGCATCGTGGCACGCACCTTTAATCTCAGTACTCGGGAGGCAGAGGTAGGAGGATTGCTGTGAGTTTGAGGCCACCCTGAGACTACATAGTTAATTCCAGGTCAGCCTGGACCAGACTGAAACCCTACCTCAAAAAAACAACAACAACAAAAAAAAAAAAAAAAAAAAAAAAAAGAATATTCTGCTGTGTACTTGTCATTTCCTTTTCCTCTTAGCACAGAATCAGACCACAGTATTCATCCCCACCTCTGCATGTGGATATGGCCAGGTGACTGACTCTGGACAGAGAATGTGGGTAACATCAATGTGTACTGCTTTAGCCTGTTTGCTGTGCTGTAGTGGAATACTTCAGAGAGGGCAATTCATAAATAACAGACATTTATATCTTATAGTTCCAGAAAGTAGGAATGATACCAGATCCAGTGAGGAACTTTTTACTAAGCCATTCTTTGGCAGAAGGCAGAATGGAGAAAGGAATGGAGAGATGGAGAGAGAAAGAGGGAGGAAGACTTTTATAACAGAGCCACTGTTAAGATAATAACATGAAAACACTCATGAGAGCTGAATTCCAGAACTCTAGAATCAATGCACACCTTTAGGCTCCTACATCTTAACATTAGTGCACTGGGGGTTAAGTTTCTAACATAAATAAAATTTGAAGATACACTGAGGCCACATGTGTCATTTCTGGATCCGGCCCATAGAACACCTATACCTTTCCAGTCCCACTTCCCCAAACATAGTTGTCAATTTGTTTTCCTTTCTGCTTGTCAAGAAGATAGACAGGAGGATGAAAGGCAGACTACGCAGCACAATAGAGGCAGACCAAGTCCTTAAAAGACAACATGAAAGGCTCCTGAGCAGAATGTGACAGAAGGGAGATGTGAGCTTTACTATGCTCAACCATTGGAAATTCAGGACTTAGATGTTGTAGCAGCTGACACTATCTTTCACACATGTACATCTTTCTAAAGAGAAAAGTAGATAGAACATTGAATTAGCATCAAAAAGAGTAGTAGCTTCAGACTTGCCTGGCCTATGAAAATCTCCTTTCTGGAGTACATTCAGTAACTATTTGCAATAGCACAGGAATAATTTTTAGTGGTGGTTAACAAAAAAATGAGTGACTTTCAGTTTTACTTTTTATAATAATTCAATGATTGTTAAGATTGTTAAGACAGAATCTCTCCTCCCACCTGCACAATTTACATTTATTTTCACCTCATTAAAATTGGATCTGGGGGGCTTCCAGTCAAGATGGAGTCTGCCTAACCTTGCCTCACCTCACAGGGAAGTAAAGGCAAGACCCTTAAGGTTCAAGGGATTTTTTAAAGGGTTTCCTGGTTCTTGCATACTTCCAGAGGGAGGGGATGGATAAGCAAAATAGGGAATGCACTGATTCCCACACATTGGGGCAGGCACCACCACAGGTCAGATCCTGCCTGGCAGGTGTGAGCCACATCACTGGTCAGATCCCTCCCCCAAGGGCCAGACCCCCATGCACCATCGCATGCCAGGTCCCCTTGGGCCTGCATGAGCCGCATCAGATCCACCAGGCCTGCCTGAGCTGTATCACTGGTCAGATCCCTCCCTCATTGGTCAGGCCAGCTGGGCCTGCATGAGCTGCATCAGGTCCCACCTGGCTTGTGTGAGCCCAATCACCAGTCAGATCCCTTCCTCACTGGCCAGAGCCCTGCGTGCTATCACAGGCCAGGTCCCACTGGGCCTGCGTGAGCTGCAGAACGTCCCTCTAGGCCTGCCTGAGCCACATCATTAGTCAGTTCCCTCCCTCACTGGCCAGAGCCCCACACACCATCAAAGGTCAGGTCCTGCCAGGCTGTGTGAGCTGCATCTTTGTTCTGATTTCTCCCTCGCAGCCAGATCCCTGCATGCCATTGCAGGCCAGGTCCTGCCGGGCCTGTGTGAGCTGCATTGCCAGGCAGATCCCTCCCTCACTGGCCAGAGCCCCATCACTGGTCAGGTGCCTCCCTAGCTTTCCTGAGCCCTAGTGCCAGTCAGGTGCCACCACTCCCTCTCCCAGGGAAGATCAGGGATCTAGGGAAGTAGGCCAGTGTTCCTGCCCTACCCTTCCTGAGCCCAACTAGGGCGGTTGTGGTCCTCTCCGCCTTCCACCTCCATAGGGAACCGAGGCCAGCAGGCCAGTGTCCCCCACCCCAGCCTTTTGGAACTCCAGGGGGCATGGCCCTGACACTACCACTGCACCCCACCCCACCCCAGGGCACTGTTGGTGGGAATGTAAGCTGGTACAACCACTATAGAAAGCAATATGGAGACTCCTAAAAAGGATGACCATAGAGGTACCAGCAGACCCAGTTATTCCCTTACTGGGCATTTACCCTAAAAGCCCCAAACCTCAGTTCAGAGATATTTGCTCAACCATGTTTATAGCTGCTCAGTTCATAATAGCTAAGAGCTGGAATCAACCCAGATGTCCATCATTAGATGAATGGATAACTAATGGATAACACAATGGAATTCTACACAGCAGTAAGAAAAAATAACACAGTGCAATTTGAAGAAAAATGGTCAAAGTGGGAACAAATCATTCTCAGTGAACTCACCCAATCACAGAAAGATAAGCGTTGCATGGTCTCACTAATCTGTGGCTCCTAACCTGAACTTGCCCAAGATGCTGACACACCTAAGAAACATTTTTAGGACTGGATAATAGGGATGGTGGGGAGGGAAGGGAGGGTAAAGGGGGTGTATTACCTAGAGAAACAGAATGGACAGAATGAATCGTATTAAAACATTTTTTTAGCTTACACAGTCCACTGTTGCAGGTCCGAGTCAAGAAAGGGATGGCTGCAGGGAAGGGAAGGGATGGTCTTAAGAGGGAGGACAGAAAACAAAAACTGGACCCAGCCAGGTTGGAAATGGATCCCAGCCCCTCCTCCAAAAATCCTTTAACCTGGGTAAGATGTATTAAAAGGCAGCCTGAACACTTCATCAGGTCCTAAACAAATCAAGTTGAACAACTAACCATCACAGGGGCTGGACTCAAGTGGAAATGGGTAACCTTTAAGATGTATTGAAGACTCAACTTAGAGAGAAACCTTTCTCGAGAGGGTATTGACTAACCTTCTCTTGTTTCTCTCTCACACCTCCTCTTCTTACTGTCCTCTCTCTCTCTCTTTCTCTTTCATAGTACCTATATTTTTCTTCCTTCTTTTCCCATGGCACTGACCTGTAACTCCCAGCACCAGCATGTGGTCAACTTCCACAATGAGCTGTTGATCAGTGAGACCTACAAGGTTTCCCAAAAGAAGACAGATTTCTGTCAGGTACTTGATGACCCACCAAAGGTTAATGGTAAGAAGACTGCCAAAGACACCATATGCTATTGGGATGGAACATGGAGTGACCTGGCTGGAATCTGGAAGAGAAAGTCCCTAGACATTTAGCTTGTCTAATGCCAGAAGGTACTACATGAGCAACTGGGGGAAAATGACCAACATCTGTCTAAACAACTCATGGTCTAAACTACTCAGCAGCAATCAACCTGATGTGATGCTCACACAAGTGCAATAGTGGCACACAGCCATGGTGGGTTACCAACTGCTCTTGATTTGTCTTGATCAGCTCAGTGGAATGGAACCCATACCTGGAACTGGGAAACAAGTCAGAACCATGTCCAAAAAATGAGTTCACTCTCCAATATCAAGGTCCCACCAACAGTGGGAGACAAGAGGGCCTACACCTACTTAATTCTCCCTAAAACAATAAAAGTTATCCATGTGTCTTGCACTGACCTCACTCTCCATTGGAGAATTTGTTTTTCTTTTTCATATGAACACAAGACCTGAAGAGGGAATCAGCCCATCGCACCTCACCAGAGCACCAGCTGAACCCATAAAATAATTGGGGAAATGAGCAAGAGTGTTGCTTTCTCAGTGAAGCTGATATCAGCAGAGGGGTGAAGGAGATAGACACAGAGAACACTCAGCCCCTACCAAACCAGAAATCCAGAGACACAGAGCTCCCGTGACCTCGTCACTAAAATAGACCTAAAATTAACCCAACATGGCCTTAGGGAAATTCACGGAAGAGGGGCAGAAAGATTCTTAGAGCCATAAGTTGGGTCATTATGCACAGAGACATTGTCTCTCCCCATAACTGATGACTATCCACACAATGCAAGACCCACAATCCCTGAGGGGGGGAGGGCAGGGAGAAGGCTAATGATGGTACCATTATGGCTCTATGCACATTATATAGATAATTAATAATAAAAAAATAAAATTAAAAAATTGGATCTGTACATCCTTTACTGCCTTGAAGTTACTAATAACATCCTGAAGTTGCTGTCTATATAAACACTTAATTGTTATGAACTCAACTGTGTAATACCAGTGGGCACCTCCTGGTGCTTTTCCAGCTAATCGAACAATTTATTATCAGCAAAATAGTACATTCTATCAAGTTAGTGTTAACAATTTAAATTTCACTGGTTTCACAATTTGGTCTGTAATTTATTTTGACTTTATGCTGATATAAGAAACAGAGGAGTCAATAAGAAGCATATTCTGCACTTATTTAAGCCTTTTATGCTGAAAACAACACTTATCTACATGTTTTCTTCTGAAAAGGAACTGTGAGACACAGGATGCTGCCTTACTCTTAACTCTCTCAAGGCACAAACATGGGAGCCATGTAGACTGACAATTAGGAGAATGTCTGCAGCTAAGCCACTCTAGGCTTCAGCTTGGTCTGTCCCTATGCACTGTGTGACTCTGGGCCAATGGTCTCACATGCTTGAGCCCTGTCACGTTTCTGCAAACTTAGAACAATAATTTCTCCCCCTGACCATCATGTCATTGGTAAAGCACTAGCTGCTGAGGAAGCTATTGTTACAGTTATTATTTCAGACTGCTGAATGGTATCTTTTTATTTACAGTGGTATAAATTTCTGATTTTATTCAATTAATATCCTGTTCAAGATGAACAATTTGTCAAGAGAATTGCTTGTATTTTTTAGCATGTGCCATTTTTAAGTATAATTTTTATACATAAAAGCAAATTTAGGTGAATTTTGACTTGGGAATATGCTAGCCTGAATCACATATATTTGATGGAAAATTTAAAAAAAAACAATATTTTCCTTTACATTAGGTACAATTCAAAATTTATACCAATTCTGGCTGCCTCCCTTGTTTATTGATATATCAAGTACACTGAGAAGCCAGTGTTTGAAAAGTCCTTTTATTCTGTGGGAAACGTGAGTCCTGTCCCTTGAATTGACATCTAATACTCATTTCCTTTTGATGTGAGTTCACACAGTACCCTACGCAAGGTGGCATTGCTGGGCTGAAATTACACACTTTTAAGTCAGTGGGCTGCCTCAGCTGAGTCAGACAGGATTTTAAAAGAGTTTTTACACAACAAAACACATCAAGGTGGCATTGAACAGAAAAAGAGAGGTGCAAAATAAAGAAAGAATCTTGGGCTAGAGAAATGGCTTAGTGGTTAAGGCATTTGCCTGCAAAGCCTAATGACCCAGGTTTGATTCCCCAGTACCCACATAAAGCCAGATGCACAAGGTGGTACATGTGTCTGGAGTTTGTTTGTAGTAGCTAGAGACTCTGACACCCATTTTCTCACTCTCTCTCTTTTTGTCTCTCAAAAAATATTTTTTAAAAATCATTAAAAAAAAAAAACTTTCTGTCTCTCAAAAAATATTTTTAAAAAATCATTAAAAAAAAAAAAAAAAAAGAAACCATCCCCCAGAGTGGTGTAGACACCAGTCTTGTCATCTAGGACATTTTACTTTCCAGTCTAGGGACACAACTACTCTCTCACATATTGAAGGCCACTCATACATCATTTCTCATGTCTGCCGTGGACATCTAGAAGCTTAGTCCTTCCCAGGAGTGCACAGTGAAAGTCACTGGCATTAGTAATTGTCAGACAAAGGTTATCATAGAATCTCAATGGACCACTTTCCTTTCAGAGTGTTTATAGCCAGCAAGGTACACCAAACTGATTGGGCACTTTTTGACTTTTTGAGTTTTGTTTGTTGACTAAGTTTTTGTTGTTTTTATTTTTTTTGTTTTTAGAAAGTGTCTCACTTTAACCCAGGCTGGCCGCAAATGGATAGAAATTCTACTGCCTCAGCATGTGTGAGCCATCATGCCTGCCTTTGCCTTCTTGTTGAAGAGGCAAACTGACAAACCAGCCCTCAGAATTGCATTTCACTCCTCAGTGGTGTCGGGCCCAAGGAGAGGTTTTTATACAATGGGGTCTTTTTGTTTGTTAGTCAGAAGTTTTAATCAACAGGATTTTAGAGTCAGATGTGTAACCATGTATGTCTGTGGGTCTCGTTCCATTCTCATTCTGTTCCTGTTTCCCCAGGGTCGTTGGCCATCAATGTCCTGGACAAGGGAGAGAGGAGTTGGGAGGGAAGCAGCAGGGTCCTTCCTGGAGCAGTGGGTGAGTGTGACACACGAAAACATGATGGGGCAATGAGCACCCAGGAGACCGTCTGATGGACAGCACTCGTTTATTCAAAAGGGGAGTGGGTTTATAAACACTTAGGGAAGGTTGAGATGGCACGTATAGACTATATGGCAATCGGATGCATAGTTTATGAGCTGTTACCTAGATGGCGTAAGGACTAGTAACTTCAAAGCTATGGGGGAAGGATGAGGGAAGGTAGTGGGAAGGGCGGAAGAGGAGATTAACAGAAGGCTGTGACTTCTTTTACTGTGGGGGATGGGAAGGCTACATGACTTCAGCCACATAAAGGTCTCTTGGGCAGCTATCCACAGGTCAGGAACTGTGGGGGGCAAAGTCTGCCTTATGGAATGGTCAGAGCCTTTTGGGGTCTGGGGGGAGCGCCTCGACAGTTCTGCCCACTCTGGGTGATGACAGCTCACTACACCCTCCAACACAGGGAAGGCTGTCACCGTCGCCAGGGACTTCCTGACACAGGGCCAGCTGCAACCCCACAGCCCAGGGTCCCTGGCATGTCCAATAGTTCAGGCCAGCCTCCTCACAGGTCCAGCCCATTTCTAGCAAGGCCCACCATATGTCCTACCTCTGTTGCCTAGGAGTTCTGAAATCTTAGAGAAATTAGTTACCCTCTCACTGATTTGCCATTCTCTCACTCATCAAACGTGGATGAAAATACCAATGTGATTATTTTAAGAGAAATAAAGGAAATAACAGAGCAACAAGACAAACTGACAAGAGTGGTACTCTAATTATTCATTTTTTCTCTCCCCACTATTTCTCCTTTTTCCCATTTTCATTCTCTCTCCCTCCCATTCTTCACTTCTTTGTAGAACATTTAGGCAGATTCATTGATCAGTTTGTGGGCACCTACTAAATATCAGCTCTCTTTGTATGAGAACCACATAGTGGGAAATGTAAGGGCTAGTCAGAGTGTTTGCATGAAAAACAAATTTAGCATAATAATTTGTTGCATTCTAATTTAATAGAAAAAAATTGAATTGTGCAATGTATTCTTGGCTCCAAAGTCCAACCCGGGTTGATAGGTCTAAGCTTCCACTTCCTTCTTAAGCAGGCTTTCCTTTTCAAAATCCATTTTCAGTGACACATAATGCTAGATTATCTGAAAAAATTGAAGAGGAGAGGAGCAGCTGAACTCTGGGGAAAGCTGGGCTCCCCCAAACCAGAAGGAAGGCCCTGATTTCCACTCTCAGCAACCCTCCCAAAAGATAGACGTCTAAAGACTCCATACCGCATGCCATCCTGGCAAACTATAGCCCTGCCATGGGGGCTGAGTGGGCCACATAAGGATGTGTGTCTTGAAGAGGGACCACCCACATCTGAATCTACTGGGGCTAATAGGATCCACTCCTGTGGCCTTTCCTTACTGGGCAGATTTAGGGAGTAGGGGGTTTAGTGTAACCCACAAGGAGGACAGGGGTATGGAAACCATAAAACAAAAGTGATGTGGTGCTGAACCAGCTGTTTGGGGCAGACTATGGGATAAGCATGCCAAATTAATATGATTAACAAAAATTAAGGAGCCTGACATCTGACATTGTGCATCCAACAGTTATGGAACAGCCCAAGTCCTTCTTAAAGAGTTTCATCCAAAGTAGTGCTACATTGGGAGCAAGATCACAGTGTGGATGACGCTCATGAAACAGCCACTGGCAGTTTCCCTTCTCGTAACTGAATGCTGCAGCTCATAGAGGAGAGCCTGTAGAAGCAGGATGGACAGCAGTAGCTATTATACCCAGACTGCTTTTGGTTTTGATTTAGGCTAACACATTGAAATTTTCAAACTCGAAATGTATATATGTGAAATTTCACGTGAAATATCGAGTCCCATCAATGGCTGTGTGAAGCAGAGCAGCAGACATCCCTGTTAGCACATGTGCTTCAGCTGCCACAGTCTCCACAGCTTGCTGGTGTCTTTAAAGGTCAGTCAGTGATGAGAAGCTCTGTTTCTTGTAGACCTGGTCCACCTCCCCCATTCACTGGGCTCTGGGAGATACTTGCCTCTGTCTCCTGGAACTACTGGGGGAAGCTTATAATGTAGCAATCATCAGGCAGATAAGGTGGAAAAGATGTTCCAGAAAGACTGCCTGACATTATAAATAGCATAGGGACATGAAAGCACCTTTCCTGGTAAAGAAACACTCCAGTGGACAAGAATAGGTTGTTGAGGATGACTTTGGAAGGCAAGATGTGGCAGAACTAAGCAGATCCCTGATTTGGAATTTTGATGTTGTAAGAGGCCATGAGATCTATCAGAAAGATTTAGGCAGAAAACTGAAGCCATCCTGTTTTGATTTAGAAAAAAACAAGTTCTCCTGCTTTATAAGGCAGGTGAATGAGAACAGGAAGAAGCTGGGTACAAGGATGCCCACTCAGACGTTCTTGCTTTATTCTTATTCCAAAGGTGGTGAAGGGCTGGACTGCTGGGCTTCAACTTCATTTAAGTCATATATGAGCCACGTGCTCTGCTCACCTCCTTCAAAGGGGAGTCTTAAGCAATAAGTAGTGGGAAAATATTCTGTAACAAAACCTCATGAGTGTTGCCAGCAGAACAAATGCAAAGCTGGGGCTGGGAATGCTGGCCAGGATGTGGCAGGAAACTGCTAGCAGAGCCCTGATCTTGTTGACACTACAAAGTTCTCTGGCTCCTCAGGTGACTCAAGACAAGCAAGAGTCAGTCATGGTCATCTCATCTTATGTCCTCTTAATGACTGGCCTGTTTGTGAACTATTTTCAGCCAGTGAGAAGGAAGTCTGCTGAAGTCTTCTTGGAAAGACATTCTTCCCTGCTAAGGCTCACATGGGGAGCTTGCTGGCCACCAGCATGTTGTGCTCCTGCTGGAAGGGTCACTGCCAGACACTTTGAGCTTTCAAGGACAAAGCCAAGAAAATTGCATGGACATTTGTTTCTTCACTCAACAAATATTCATTGGGCATTTACTATTTCTATGTATTCTAGCTTCGGGGATAAACGGTAAATAAAACAAAGCCTTACACTGAACGTTCACCCAGAACCCTGAAATTATGCAACTTGAAGGCTATTAATGTAAGTGTAAGGGTCCAAAATTACTGAAGAAAGACCCCAGAGTCAAATAGTAGGTAAAAGGATAGAGCGTTTATTCTGTAAAATCAGCCAGCATGCAGGGGTCGAGCATTTGTTCAAAATGGCAACCCTGAGAGGATCATGCAGGCTCTTTTTAAGCACAGTTAAAGGAAGTTTGGCCAGCTTTTACTCTTTTAACATGATTGGCTAATTTGAATAGTAACTGTACTTGTGGTTTTTTTATTGGTCTTAGGGTTTGGGCGGCTAGATCTAGGGGAATTCTAAGCAGGTGAGGTAATCTAACGTGATTGGTTAAGCAAGCGGCAGTTACTTTTGTATACCTTTGGTTGGGGCAAAAGAGAGAAGTCTGGTGACTTTACAGGAACTGACTCAGCCTTTTTCTGGTCAGGGCAGCCATTGATTAATGGCCTTTTGTTTTAGGTTTCCCAGAAATCTTGTCTGTCCCTCCAGGGAATTGAAACTTAGGCCTAGCTAGGGTGGCGCCTTATTGAAGTGGGTCATGGCATCAGTTTGGTCCCTTCAGTAAGTATTAAAACACTATACATTAAATATTATAGCCCAAGGTATTCTAATTTATATTAAAGATTTTTAAATTATTACTGTTATTTAAATATTAATGAAAGCATCACAGCTCTGCATGCAATGATGTTGGTAACTTCCTCAAACCACAACTTCAAAGATTTATTTACATCTGTTATTCTTCACTTAGGATTTATCACCTCCCCTCACTCACACACAAAAAGAAGGCAGGATGGTTTTCCATAGTACTCTGAACCAAAGAAAGAGACATGTGGAGTAGACTGATAGAAAGTGGAATACTGGGCCATGGCGATGGGTAAAAGTGCTTGCTATACAAGCCTGAGGGCCTGAGCTCAATCCCTGGCATCCATGTAAAAACTGGGGGGGGAGGGGTCACAAAATCAGCTCCAAATGATTGAGGTCCTCAATGTAAGACAGGAAGGTCTAAAATGACTAGAAGAAAAACCAGGGAGAACACTCCAAGATATTGGCACAAGGAAAGACTTTCTAAATAAGACCCCAGTAGCATGGGGAATTAGACAAAGGTTCAACCACTGGGATCTCATGAAATGAAAAAGCTATTATACAGACAAGCAAACTATCAACAGAGTCAATAGACAACTTACAGAATGGGAAAAAAATCTTCACTGGCTATACCTACAACAGAGGTTTAATATCTATATTTTACAAAGAACCTTGAAAAGCTAGCAATAAAAAAAAATCAAACAATTCAATCAAAAAAAATAGGACAGAGAATTGAACAGATAGTTCTCCAAGGAAGAACTACAAAGAGCCAATAAACACTTAAAGAGATGTTCATCATCTTTAGTCATCAGGGAAATGCAAATTAAAATGACTTTATGATTCCATCTCACTCCAGTCAGGATGGCATTCATCAAAAAAACAAAAAACTGAATGATAACAAATACTGGTGATAACAAATACAGGAACCCCTACTCACTACTGGTGGAAGTGCTACCACTATGGAAATCAGTATGAAAATTTCTGAGAAATCTGAAAATAGATCTACCATCTGACCCAACTATACCTTTCCTGGGCATATACCCTAATGATGCCACTCTTCATTGCAGAGATACTTGCTCAGCCATGTTTGTCCCTGGAATAACTAGGAGTTGGAATCAGCCTAGATGCCCATTAACTGATGGGTGGATAATGGAGATGTGGTGCATATACACACAATGGAATTCTACTCAGCAGTAAGGAAAGTTGAAATAATGAAATTTACAGGAAAATAGCTGGACTTGGAAAAAAATATCCTAAGCAACTTCACACAGGCTTAGGAAGACAAAGGTCACATATTCACTCTCATACGTGGTTCCCAACTGTGATCTATTGTAGATGAGTGTAAACAATGGCAGAGAATACAAGGGTTCTCCAAGATCTGTCAATATGACAAGAAAAGATAGCCAACTGCCTACCATGAGACATGTTATCTCTATCCCATCTGCTGGGAGAGGAAGCAATGATACATGTGCTGTTCTCACTGCTAGCCTGACAGTCAGCTCCAGGGAGATGACGACAGGCACTGTGGTCACTCAAAACTCATCAAAGCAGATATCCTGAGACAGCGGATTGCTCAACAATAAATCAGATTGTTAACATGCCCACCAAGGTTCAGGGAACAAGTGGAAGAAGAGGCAGAAAGACTGTAAGAGCCACATTGTGGGTAGGAATATTCCAAGGCATGACCCCCTTCAACAGAGGCTCTCTGAGGTCTTCATGACCCCATAGTGAATACCAATAACCCCACTGAGGAGAGCCCTCAAGATATAATGGGGAGAGAGGATATAAGAGTAGAACCTTTAAAAAAATAAGGGGGCCAAGTGGTTAAGACACTCACCTGAAAAGCCCAAGGACCCAGGTTTGATTCCCCAATATCCACAGAAGCCAGATGCAGTAGGTGGCACGTGCATCTGGAGTTCATTTGCAGTGGCTGGAGGACCTGGCATGCCCATTCTCTCTCTATCTTTCTCTCTCTCTCTCTCTCTCTCATAAATGGATAAAATTTTTTTAAAAATTAGGAGCTGGAGAGATATCTCAGTGGTTAAGTTATTTGCTTGCAAAGCCTAATGACCCAGGTTCGATTCCCCAGTGCCCATGGAAAGCCAGATGCACAAAGTGATGGATGTATCTGAAGTTCGTTTGCAGTGTCTCGAGGTCCTGGCATGTTCATTCTCATTCTCTCTCTCTTTCTCTGTCTATCTCTTTCTTGGTCACTTGCTCTTGCTCTCCTTGCAAATAAATAAAGATAAATAAAAAATAAAAATTTAATTAAAAAATTTAAAGAAGCTGGGTGTGGCTTTGTACATCTGTGACCCCAGGTCTGAGTGAGGCAGACAGGAGGATCACCAAGACTCCTTGGTCTAATTGAAATATTTGGTCTCAAAAGAATGAGGCAGAACAGCAAAAGGGGAAGACACCCGATGTCCTCCTCTGATCTTAGCATGTGTGCATCTGCACATACACCACATACTACATATCGCACACCTGTTACACCACACATACACACACCAAAAAAATGTTTAAAAATCAAAAGAAAACTGAGTATTATCCACCTCTCCCTCAGGGACTTGCTAGAGAGCCGCAAAGGCTGGAATGAAAGCTGCAGGGTTATAAATGAGACAGTAAATCACACCGAGCAGACAACAGCACTGGGCACTTAGGTGCCAAATTTCTGCCTGGAGCAAAAAAGAACCTGTCACCAACCTGTCCATGCTGGATTCAAGGTTCGCAATAGAGAACCACGATGAACAGTTTCTTGGGCCCAGGTTCTTAGGTAACATCAGGATAGACCAGCGTGATCTGACAAAGGGAGGGGAAGCTTCACATCAGGGGGACTCACAGACAATTTCTTGGATCCAAGATCTTACTGTAATAGAGGAGAGGGCGAAGGGGACGAGAAGAAGAGAGAAAGCGGGGTTTTGCACCAGAGAGGGTATAAGGAAGGAGGGAAAAGAGGGGAGACAAGGGAGGTGCATGCACCCGAAGCAGGAAAGCCAAAAGAGAATAAATGAGGACCAGGAAGATGGTTTTATGAAGAGAGGAGAGAAACCGTTCCTGTGAGGGCGGGGCCTTGGGCGGTATGCAGAGGGCTGGGTGCGTGTGGCCTTCCCGCCTCTTAGCAAACGTACTAGGAGGTAGCCTCAGCGTCCCAGCACTAGCACGGCCAGAAAGGTGGGCAGAGAATGGGGTGGGCAGATAGCTCTGGGACACTAACACTACACGGCACGTTGGGGCATCTAGACGGAATCCCAGAGCAGCGGTGGGGCTGAAGTCTGGAGGCAGCGTTCTCTCCCAGGACGCTGACCCCAGAGCCTTGCTGAGGAATCACCGCGCAGAGACTGGTGGCATGGGACTCCAGGGACAATGCCCAACTAGGAAATGTGTGCCCTTGTTCCTGAGCTCCAGTAAGAGCTATGAAATTATCAAAATCCTGAAGGTAACTGAGGACTGGGCTTATCTCAGTTGGAGCTGTGAGGAAGTGGTCGTATTTGTGCCACTGGTTGGCGGAGGCTGGGCCTTCATGCCTTGCAACAGAGGATGCAAGGAAGATGACTACAGCTTCGCGTTCCTCTCTTATGTTCTAATTTGCATATTGTTCTTCTCTGATACTTCGTTAATAAGCCCCTCTGCTTCCAAAAGGCCATGTATTAATTTGTTCAATTGTAGGTTATGAATTTTTTCCACAGGGAAAGGAAATACAGGTTTGATTTGTTTGTTGTTTGAAAAATCAGGGTAAAGGAAATGTAGTTAAGGAGGGTGCTCTGGGAAAACAGTAGGGATTTCTGTACGGTCTGAGGTCCATAAAGTGTGAGGGGCCAAAGTCCCCTTTGAGAATCTGAGGACAATCTGAGCTTCTTTGTGGATATGGCTCATTTACAAGATAATACTGGAAGCCTATCCATCCATTCCCTTGATCTGGAAGCCAGAGGAACCCTCCAGAGGGGCTCAAGGTTCAAAAACCTTGTGACTCTTCTATGGGTTTGGGTACCTACCTAGAGGTTAGAGTTCAGTGATAAACAAGCAAAACCCGAAACTTTAGCCTAACTGCTGGTCAATCAGCATTGTGCATCCTTATCCTCGTTGGCTGCTAGCGAGTATAGACTAAACTAGTGCTGCTGAATATTTAATGAAGTGGGTGGTTTTCCTGCACCAATTAGTTTTGTTTTCTATTAAGTACTGTGGACAGGATCCTACTTCAGCATCACTGACTTTCAATGTACCCTTGGAGAGTAGATTTTCCCCATATAAAAGCCGGAATAGTAACTCTTGACACCAAAGCACCATCAAGGGAGCCTGAGTGTGAGCCAGACGAATAGCCATGGCAGCCACGGAACCTGCCAGCACTATGATCTTGGATATTCCCTTCTTTGAGAAATAAAGCTCTGTTGGTTAAGCCACTCAGTCTATAGTATTTTGTTATCCCAGCCGGAACTGACTAAGGCACTCAAGAGGCTGATGTTTTTCTTCTCTGTGCCTTTTGCATTCCAACTAATGTAAGCATTATATTTTGTCGTCTTAGTCCCAAATGTCAACCCCAAATTACGTAGGTTAATAAAAGCTCAGCACATATACTCCTAAGTCTCCTGAAGTGATTTCAACTAAATCAGATTGGCTTTTGAAAGGCTTTAGAAGGTACTGACATGAAAAGAAGAAAAAGATGTCTTTTCACTTAATTGTGAAAATCCCCTCATTTATGTCCTGCCCACTTAATTCTCAACTAATAATAGCCTGTTTCACTTGGTGTCAGCAAAGAACACAGAACACTGTGATCCACATGTGTGTTGTTTTGTTGCACATGCCTGCAAACTATAATTAGCAGCTATCGTCTTCAAACATCAAGTCAAACATTTTTGAGAGTTTTTTTTTTTTTTCTTGCTTACAGAAAATTCAGGAGCAGGCAGCTTAGAAAAATATGTTTTTAAAAAGCAAGAAAAATGAACCCTGCTGTATCTCATATCACGATTTGATTTTGTTCATCCCTTTTTTAAAGTTGTGTGACTTGAAACAAATATGTCCATCATGATTCAAACATCAAAGAAAACACATCAAAGAAGATGACACGGAGGATGGATATTAGACATGTCTAAAAAGAAATGTGCTTGATGTGAAGACAGGGAAACTACTGGTGACTTTGGCAAGAGTCATTTTGTCAGCAACTTCAGTGGGTGAAAGATCTTCCTGGTACCTCTGTTCAATGGACTAGGCTGCAAAGGTTGGAGAGACAGAGATACATGAGAAAAGCAAGTTGCCAAACAGTATGATTTCAGTGTATAGAAATATATGTAGATACAGACAGCCTTGTTGTGTGTTGTAAATGGATGAGAGACTATGTAAAAGGACACCCATAAGAAAAACAGTTTGGGGCCCCATGTCACATCCATTCAGACCACAACTGTGGAGGTGGGTTCCATGCAAGCTCAGGCTCGTGCTGATGAGTCCCCGCCTGGCTCATTTCATGCTCCACCCTGTAGGCTTCTCAAGGGAGCTCACTTAGCCTTGCCAACAAGATCCATGTAGGACAAGAGAGGAGATGTCCCTAGGAGCAGCATTCATTCAGTGGGGAGTAAATGCTAATGGGAAATGTACTAGCTAGCACACCAGACAGCCTTTGAATGGACACGTGCAGGAGCCATTCCGCACTTGCTTTTATTGGCATGAAATATTCAAGAAATAAGCTTACACTTGTAATTATTTCAAATATAAAACCTAGTAGTATTAAAACATTCATATTGTTATATTATTATCATTAGTATGTTTCCAGAACTTCTCCAACAAAAGCTCTATGTTCATATTGGGACTCACAAGCTAGTTACTCCTCATTGCCTCTTATTTCCTTGGTCATTGGTAACCCTTAGTCTATTTTCTGTTTTTCTATAGTTGATTAATCTAAGGATGACATAAGAGTGGAATCATTCCAAGCATGATGGGCACATGTTTATAATTCCAGCACTTGAGAGGCTAAGGTTGGAGGAATGATGAGCTCCAGACCACCCAGGGCTACACAGTAAGCCCCTGCCAATAAATAAATAGGAATAATTCAGTATTTTTCCTATATCCTCTGATTTGAGGCAAAATAGTATAATTTGGATGTGGAATGGCTGTCCCAAGGCCCATGTGCTAATAGCTTGGTTTCCAGCTTAAAGCCACTGAAAGGTGGCAGCATATTTAGGAGGCAGGGCCTAGTGGCAGCAAGTCAGGTCAAGTTCTCTGGTAGACTGTTGCAGTTAGCATCTCATTGCTGGGACAAGACACCTGACCAAAAGCAGCTGATAAAAAAGGGTTCATTTTGGCTTACACTTTGAAGGCAGGCTTTCATCAAGGCAGGAAAAGAATGGCATGTGCAGGAAGTTGTCGTACATCTGGGTGGAAGTAGTCTGAGTGAGCTAGCTAGCACTGGCAAGCTGGGCTAACAACACACTTCCAGCAAGGCTCCACCACCCAAATTGCCAGTGCCTTAATCACAAACACACAAGGCTATGGGGAGACGTCTTACATTAAACTACCACATGGCCCAGATGTGGTGGCACATGCCTTTAATCCCAGCACTCAGAAGGCAGAGATAGGAGGATTGCCATGAGTTCAAGGTCATCCTGAGACTACATAGTGAATTCTAGGTCAGCCTGAGCTAGAGTGAGACCCTACCTCAAAAAAAAAAAAAAAAAAAAAAAAAAAAAAAAACTACCACATGAAACAAACTGTTCACTTGTCTACCAACTAGGTAGGGAGAGCATATGACACACTGGCAGAGGCATCATGAGAGAAAGAGCTCTTATTTCCAGCTGGCCAGCACTTTCAGACTCAAAAGTTTGTTAATTTTCCTTCATATATGAGATGAATTCTTTCTGACTTGTAAATGATGGTTCTGACTGTAAAGCAACTGCTCAGAAATATCCCAAAAGAGGCAAAAGGCACCCTTAGCAATCAGCTTTCAATACAGCCCTAAATTGCCTAAATATTCATCCACTGATGCTTCACACAAAGGCTCTGGCCAGAGTACATTTTCCAGCCTTGATGCATTATGCATGGGGTGATATGGCAGTTTGAATATAAAGTGTTTCGATAGTTTCACGTGTTTGTGATTAAGCCTCATACTTAACCCCCAGCTGATAAAGTCTTCGGGGAGTATAGCCTTGCAGGAGAAGATGTGTCACTGAGGGGGACCTGGAAATTTTACAATTCAAGCCCCTTGGATTTTATAATTTTATAATTCAGGTCCAATGCTGGCTAGGTTACTCTTGCTGCTTCCTCCCAGCTAATGTAACAAGATGGGATGCCCAGCTCTCTGTTCTTGCCACCATGATGAAATTTCTTCTCGAGATTGTAAACAGAAATAAACTCTGTTCTCCCATAAGCACTTCTGACAAGGTGTTTTGTCT
The DNA here is from genome assembly GCA_036365145.1 of Orientallactaga sibirica. Classification (NCBI taxonomy): domain Eukaryota; kingdom Metazoa; phylum Chordata; class Mammalia; order Rodentia; family Dipodidae; genus Orientallactaga; species Orientallactaga sibirica. Next base: position 63,239,781 of record JAEOAD010000001.1, read on the forward strand.
CAGAAAGGAGAAGGTAACTGGTACAGGTGGGGAGGAAGAAGAAACAGAAGTGTGAAAGAGAGGAAATCAAAGGGCACAGGAAGGAATAATGAAGTGCTGTCTGGGGCTTATTCCTGTGCAGGCAGGGGTCAGAACACAGCTCAAAGTACAGGCAGAGGAAGGCAGCTGGAGTAGTGCCACAAAATCTTGTCACCTCCCAGAAGGAAATTATATCACTTTTCCCACCCCTGTCTGCTCCATAAGATGTTCTATGGATCCCAAGTAGGACAATGACTCCTCTGCAAAGGTGGTTATCGGGGAATTAGGACTGGAGAAGACGATACATTTTCAGTTCTTAACCCTTAACCCTTTGTACTAGTATCACTTTTTTTTTTTTTTTTTTTTTTTTGAGGCTTATTGTTGCAGTCAGGTTTACATCGCTGATAGAAGTCACCCAACCAGCCGGGCGTGGTGGAGCACGCCTTTACTCCCAGCACTTGGGAGGCAGAGGTAGGAGGATGGCCATGAGTTCAAGGCCACCCTGCGACTACATAGTGAGTTCCAGGGTCAGCCTGGACTAGAGTGAAGCCCTACCTCGAAAAACCAAAAAAGAAAAAAGAAAAGAAAAGAAATCACCCAACCAAGAACAGCTTGTGGGGAAAAAAAGAGGTTTATTTTGGCTTACAGTCTCAAGGGGAAGCTCCATGATGGCAGGGGAAATGATGACATGAGCAGAGGTTGGATATCAACCCCTGGCCAACATTAGGTGGACAACAGGAACAGGAGAGTGTACCAAACATTGGCAAGGAGAAACCAGCTATAACACCCATAACCCCACCACTAACATACACCCCCTTCAGGAGGTGTAAAATCCCAAATTTCCATCAGCTGGGAACCTAGCATTCAGAACACCTAAGGTTATGGGGGACACCTGTATCAAAGTACTACACAAGCCCAACAGACTTGCCTTATTTTTTATGAGAGAGTGATAGAGCAAGAGAGAGAGAGAGAGAATTGGCATGCCAGGGACTCCAGCCACTGTAATTGAACTCCAGACATGTGCACCATCTTGTTCACATGTACAACCTTGCACACTTGCATCACTTTGTGCATCTGGCTTACGTAGGATGTGTTGAGTTAAACATGGGTCCTTGGGCTTTGAAGGCAAGTGCCTTAACCGCTAAGCCATCTCTCCAGCTCAGATCAGTTTTGTCTCTGACAGTTCATGGTCATGAATCAGAAATCAAAGAGCTACCACTCAGCTCTGTTCTTATGGAACATAACAAAATGGCTCCTTCCAAACCACAGGAACCATGGGCTCATCATTCCTACAATGTTTTGCCTTTAGAACAAGTCATAGAACTTTCAGGAATGATTTTTCTCCTTAAGGTTCTTAAATTCTTGATCTGAAAATCAAGTTGTTATAAGGTTGATTGAGCCAGTCGCAAGTTAGACAGCTGAGGCAGGGGCATTAAGTGACCTGGTCAAGTATCTGGGATAATGCATGATGGAGGGTCTTTGACATTGACATTCTTTTTTTTTTTTTTTTTTTTTTTTTTGCGAGATAGGGTCTCACTCTTGTCCAGGCTGACCTGGAATTAACTATGTAGTCTCAGGGTGGCCTTGAACTCTCAGCAATCCTCCTACCTCTGTCTCTCAAGTGCTGGGATTCAAGGTGTGTGCTACCACGCCCAGCCTTTTGACATTCTTTTATGCTGTCTGACATGGTTTCCTGGAGATGGTGCTCAATTCTGTGAATATTCCCAATGTACTTGGTATTCCGCTGTGATTCTCACTTTCTGGGCTTCTGGTAGGAATAATGCCTGTCTACTCCTTCAGCCTCAAAATGAGAGATGGAAAGTTTCCTGGCTCCTGACAGGTAGATCTGGGTGCTGTGTTACCACTGGAATACTCAGCATCTCAAAATGGCTTCTGTTAATTTTCCAGCTTGTCTGGCACAAATCACTGGACGTAAGAAAGTTGAAGAGAAGCTTATTGAAAATAAAGACTTCAAGGTTGGGCAGTTGCTGAGACTCTGGGCTGTATGGTCTCTATCACCACTACTCAGCTTTGCTCTTAGAACAAAATTGGTCACAGACAATTCATGAGGTAGGGATCATGATATATCCCAGTAAAACTTGATGGATACTGAAATTTGATTTCACATGATTTGGGTGAGTTATGGGATGTTATGCTTTCAGTTTTTTTTCAAGCATTGAAAATACAAGGAACATTCTCACAAGTCATATATAGACAGGGAGTAGACTGAATTTTAGCCAGTGACCTATAGTTACTGCTCTCTGCCCTAAACTCTAAATTTCTGCATAGTATTGAATTCATGGTGTTTAATTAATAAGTGAAAATAATTATGGACTGAGTTTATTTATTTCTCATAGTATGACAATTTTACCAGAAATACAGTGTTTTGAGTTTTATTTATTTTATTTGTCTTGTTGTACTTAGGCAAATCTTTACTCTCTCTAGGTCTGATTACTCATTAGCAAAATAAAATACTGGAAAATACAAGTGAGTGGCTTAAAACCCTGTTCCATTAACTCCATGAGATCCTCACAGGGTCAGTGTGGTGGGTAAGAAAAGAAACAGCTAGCAGATGGCACCAGGGTCTGCATACTTACATCAATGAAAATAACTTTACCATTAGCTCTTATGTATTGAGCTTCCAAGACAGAGTTTATTTGAAGAAAAAGGAATTTTCTTCTGTTGTTTTAGAATTGCTATCCATATAGCTATACATTAGAATTAAGAAAGAGTAATGAAAATTAGGAAAAGTCTGTTATTCCTCAAAGCAGATGTGATTAAATATCTTAGAAATTCAAGAAAATTGGGCTGGAGAGATGGTTTAGTGGTTAAGGTACTTGCCTGTGAAGCCAAAGGACCCAGGTTTGATTCCCCAGTACCCATGTTAGCCAGATGCACAAAGTGGTGAATGCATCTGGAGTTTGTTTGCAGTGGCTGGAGACCCTAGCATGCCCATTCTCTTTATCTATCTATCTATCTATCTATCTATCTATCTCTTTCACTCTCTCTCAAATAAATAAATGAACAAGATATTTTTAATTTATTATTTGTTTTATTAGTTATGCTCATAATGTGAATACATTCATGTTGGTGCCTTCGATAGCCTCCTCCCTGTCCTTCCCCCTCCAAAGGGAACCTCCTCATTGGGGAATGTGGGTTGTGCATTGTGGGAAAAAAAATTCAATAAAATGTACTGAAAAAATATTAGAAAATGGTAATAAGCAGTAGTGAAATGAATGTAAATATTTTTTCCAAAGATTAAACAACTAACTACACATAGTAAAATATATGCCCAGACAAAATTCATGTGAAGAACATTCTCTAATAATAATACTTGAAATCAAAGAGTTCATCTCACAGGAGCAGTATTTTCTACTCAATTACTCATGAATGACAATTTTTTTGCACTAAACAAGCAGATTTTTAATTTTACTGGAAATATGAGCAAGCCAAAATTGCTGGCAAGCTTTAAACAAGTAATTCTAATTAATTAAATGAAAATCTCTGAGTAGTTATAAAAATAAATGAACTATGTGTTGAGTGTGATTATTTATGTATATATGTGTAGATAAATAATTAAGAAAACCTGGTAGTGGTGTGTGAAAAGATAGCTCAGTGGCACAGAATGAAGAATTCAGAAGTAGATGAAGATACAGATGGAGATTTAGATTATGATAAAGGTAGCATTTTAATGAAATGCAGAAAAATGAAGTATTTAATAAAATATGACAATATAATTGATTATCCATCTGGCAAAAAGCAAAATTGGAATCATTCCTCATTTCCAATAACAAAATGAAACAAGTGATAAAAGAATTAAGTCTTGGGTTGGAGAGATGGTTTATCAGTTAAGGCACTTGCCTATGAACTCTAAAGACCCAGGTTCATTTTTCCACTACCCATGTAAACCAGATGTTCAAGGTGGTGCATGCATCTGGAGTTCATTTGCAATGATTAGAGGTCCTAGTGTGCCCATTCTCTATCAGTGTCTATCACTCTCTCAGAAATAAATAAATAAATAAATAAATAAATAAATAAATAAAAAAAGAATCAGGCTTAAAAATGAACATACAGACCAGCCCTGGGATGCTCAAACCTGGATGTTTACTTTTGCCTTGGCCAGCAGTTTTTTGATTTGATACTAGTGGGATCTTGGTAGAGCACTTGCCTAGCACAGGTAAGGCTCTGGGTTCAATCCTTAGCAGTACCAAAAAAATAAAAGACTTCTGGGTAAGATGGTGGCATGGGAGTCATACCAATCCAGCCTAGGGAGGGATTTAAGAAAAACCACAGCAAAATACACTTGTCTTCCACCAGTGAAGGTATACAGGTTTTTATCTGCCACAGCAGAGAAGCAGGAGGAACCAAGATCTACCAGAAAGGAGGAAACCATCTAGAATCCTGCTGTGGTTCTTGAGGACCTGGATCCACTTGTATGCCAAGCTGCATGAGAAAGAGACCAAACAAGGGGATTTTCCAACCTCATCAGCTTCCTTGCAAAGTCAAGAAACCTGAAGGGGAGTCAGCAGAGACCAGCTGAGGAGCTGCTGAACAGGATACAAGTGGGACCAGCTGAGCAATTCCAGTACAACTCCAGGCTTCCTCAATTCCAGTACAACTCCAGGCTTCCTGCACTCTCCTATCCCCCAACTGTCAGAACCACAAACCTCTGGATAATGCATTAAGCCCCCAGTGGCAGGGTATCCAGCACAGCTAATCAGAGCACCAGATCCACAGCACAATACAGAGGGATCAAAGTGGGCACTCAGCATTGGTGAGATTGGAGGCCACCCCAAAAGATAATGAGGCTGACTGACAAAATAGCAGGTACATAGGTCTACATTGGAAGTGCTAATCTCTCTTTCCATGTCAGGGCAGGTTATGGGTTACATATTCTTGGTTGGCTTTACAATTCTCAAACTGTATTTGATGGTTTACTATTGTTGGCTTTCAGATTCATAGGGCCTTTGTCTTTTTCTTCTGTCATTATTAGGGGCAAGATCTGATTCATATCCAGGCTGACCTGGAACCCATTTCAGAACAGAAATCTCAACCTCCCAGTTGACAGGAGTAAGGGTGTGGAGCAACACACACCCTTAGGGATTTTTGGCTTTATAAGGTTATATGTTTGCTTTAATCCCCACATTTGCATACTCTGTACTGGTTTTTATTGAATGTGTATATTGCTCATTTGAATTTTAGAATTTGCCAATAAACTGTACTGCCAAGCCCACTAAAATACTTGAATATCAGGCATACTCAACACCTAGGATTACTTCTGCAGTTGGATTGATGTATAAGAGATATACTTGGCATCTTAAACTAAGACCCTGAAAGTATATAAAGTTGGATTTCCATGTCTAAGAACACTGCAGATCATTAGAAAACCCAAGCATCAAATCAACTCAGAATGCAAAAATCACTACACTATACTACAAGAAACACAAAGAATCAAGACAATACAATCCCACCAAAAATTATAAATCCATCAGAAATGACTGACCCCCATGAGACTGTTTTAGATGAAATGGCTGACAAAAATTTCAAAAAAAAAAAAAAAGATTTTATCTATACTCAAAGAAATCAAAGGAATCAAAGAAGAAAACAAAGGAATTAAATAAAAAGAAAAAAAAAACTCCTGAAGGAATCCCAAGAGAACACAGGAAACCATCTTAATGAAATAAGGAGGTCATAGCCAGGTGTGGTGGAGCATGCCTTTAATCCCAGCACTTGGGAGGCAGAGGTAGGAGGATCACTGAGAGTTCAAGGCCACCCTGAGACTACATAGTTAATTCCAGGTCAGCCTGGACCAGAGTGAGACCCTACCTCGAAAAAAACAAAAACAAACAAACAAAAAAAAAAAATAAGGAGGTCGTTACAAGACATGAGTAAGGAAATAGAAATACTAGCACTGAAAAACACAGTAAGTCAAATTAAAAAAAAAAAAAAAAACTCTGTGAAAAGTCTCACCAGTAGAATGAATGAAGGAGAGAACAGAATATCTAAAGAACACCAGGTGGCAGATCTAATAGAGTCCAACAATGAGAAAGACAAGCTAATAGGAAGGTATGAATGGGATTTTCAAGATATTTGGGACACTATGAAAAGATCTAACATAAGAATTCAGGATATAGTAGAAGGAGAAGAATTTCACTCCAATGCACAGTTGGCATTTTCAACAAAATCATAAAAGAAAATTTCCCCTAAATCAGGAAATAAATACCAGCACAGGTACAGGAAACTTTCAGAACACCAAACAAACAAAACCTCGAAAGAACCTCTCCTCTACATGTTATAATTAAACTACTAAATATGCAAACCAAAGAAAATATATTGAAAGCAGTTAGAGAGAAAAAGCAAGTGACTTATAAAGGCAAGCCCATCAGGATAGCAGTAGATTACTCAATACAAACTTTAAAAGCCAGAAGGGCTTAGAATCATGTATTCCAAATTTTGAAAGATAACAACTGTTGAAAAAGATTACTGAATCCTGTAAAACTATCTATCCAAATTGATGGAAAAAAATAGAATATTCCTCAACAAAAACAGGCTAAAGGAATTTATGACAACTAAGCCATGTCTACCAAAAATACTTGAAGAATCCTTCATGCTGAAGAGAATGCAAAACACACATGTGAGAAAATAGGAAAAAATAAACCATACTCAAATAATAGTTAACACAAGAGAGTAAAGGGAAAACAGAAAACACTACAAAACAAGAAGAATGGAGGGAATAAATACATACCTTTCAATAATAACTCTTAATATTAAAGGTCTCAATTCCCCAACCAAAAGACATCAGCTTCACACTGGATTAAAAGGCAGGATCCTGCTGTTTGTGGCCTTCAGGAAACTCATCTCTCAATAAAAGATAGACACTGAATTAGGGAGAAAGGATGGAAAACCATATTTCAAACAAATGGGCCTAGGAAACAAGCAGGGGTTGCTATCCTAATATCTGATAGGATAAACTTCAAACCTACATTAGTGAGGAAAGATAAAGAAGGTCACTTTGTATGGATTAAAGAAACACTCCAACAGGAGGACATCACAATCCTAAATGTATATGCACCTAACATGGGAGCTTCCAATTTCATCAAACACTATTAGACTTAAGGTCACAGATAACACCAAACACAACTGTAGTGGGTGACTTCAATACACCACTCTCATCAATTGACAGATCATCCCATCAAAATTAAACAGAGAAACATCTGGAGTAAATGATGTCATGGAACAAATGGACCTATCAGATATCTGCAGAAAATTCCATTCAAAGGCTATAAAATATACATTTTTCTCAGCAGCATGTGGAACATTCCCCAGAACAGACCATATATTAGGACACAAAGCAAATCTTAACAAATACAGGAAAACTGAAGTATTCCCTTGTACTCTATCTGACCATAATAAGATTAAACTACAAATCAGCAACAAGAAAAACTACCGAACATACACAAATTCATAGAGACTGAAGAGTATACTATTGAATGATAAATGGGTTATTGAAGAAATCAAGAAGGAAATCAATAATTTCATATAGTCAAATGATGATGAGAATACAGCATACCAAAACCTTTCGGACACAATGAAGGCAGCCCTAGGAGGGAAATTTATAGATCTAAGTGCCTATATTAAGAAATTAGAGAGTCCATAAGTAAACAGTTTAATGCTTCACCTTAAGGCCTTGGTAAAAGAAGAACAAGGCAAACCAACAATCAGTAGATGGGAAGAAATAATAAAGATTAGGGCAGAAATTAATGAAAGAGAAACCAAAAATACAATCCAAAGATTCAATGAAACAAAGAGTTGGTTCTTTGAAAGGATAAACAAGATTGGTAAACCCTTAGCAAATATGATCAGAATAGAGCTAGAGAAATGGATTAGTGGTTAAATACTTGCCTGTGAAGCCTAAGGACCCCAGTTTGAGGCTTGATTCTCTAGGACCCACGTAATCCAGATGCACAAGAGGCACATGCATCTGAAGTTCATTTGCAGTGGCTGGAGGTCCTGGGGCACCCATTCTCTTTCTCTCTACCTGCCTATTTCGGTATCTCTCTCTCACACATTAAAAAAAAATCTGATCCAAGTGAAGAGAGAGGAGAAAAAATTCATAAAATTAGAGATGAAAAAGGCACCATTACCACAGATACCAAAGAAATTAGAAAATCATAAGGATATACTTTAAGAATATATTCTCCTCTAAGTTTGAAAATCTGAAAGAAATGGATGGTTTCCTTTGTTCATATGACTGACCAAAATTAAATCAAGATGAGATAAGCCATTTAAATAGACCTATAACAACTACAGAGATCCAAGCAGTTATAAAAAGTCTCCCAACTTAAAAAAGTCCAGGCCCAGATGGATTCACTGGTTCATTTTACCAGACTTTCATGGAAGAACTAACACCACTGATTTTCAAACTTTTCCATAAAATAGAAAATGAAGGAATTCTACCAAACTCCTTCTTAAGAAGCCAGCATCACCCTGATACCAAAACCAGACAAAGACAGAACAAAAAAAGAAAATTACAGATCAATCTCCCTCATGAACACAGTTGCAAAAATTCTCAACAAAATACTGTCAAACAGAATACCAGAATATATCAGAAAGACCCCAACCAAGTAGGCTTCATCCCAGAGATGCAAGGATGGCTCAACATATGCAAATCCATTATAATACACTATATAAATGGGCTGAAGGACAAAAATCACATGATCATCTCAATAGATGCAGAAGAGGCATTTGACAAAATCCAACATCCTTTGATGGTAAAAGCCCTACAAAGAGTTCCAGTCAAGATGGCATCAGCCTAACCTCGCCTCACCTTACAGGGAAGTAAAAGCAAGATATTTAAAGTTTTAAAAGATTTCTTAAAGGGTTTGCTGGCCCCTGCATCCAGCTAGAGGGAGGGGATGGATGAAAAAATAGGGAATACAATGATTCCCACGCTCTAGGATGGGGACCACTCCAGGTTAGGTCCAAGGGGCTGGGGTGACCCAAATCGGCGGCCAGATGCCCGCCATTATAAACCAGAGTCCGGTGGACCCTGCCGATCCGAGTGACCAGCAGAAGCCCACCATTGGCTGCTAGCACCCGGCGCGACCCGACCCCGGGGCAGCGGCAGACCCTGCTGGTCTGAGTGACCAGCGGAAGTCCACCATTAACTGCGAGCACCTGGCACGGCCCAATCCGGGGCCATTAGCTGCTAGCGCCCAGCGCGACCCGACCCTGGGCCATAGACCCTGCCAATCCCAGTAAATGGTGGAAGCCTGCCATTAGCAGCTAGTGCCTGGCGCGACCTGACCTGGGGCCGCGGCAGACCCCGCCAGACCCATCGACCGGCAGAAGCCCACCATTAGCTGCTAGCGCCTGGCGCAACCCGACCTGGGGCTGTGGTGGACCCTGCCAATCTGAGTGACTGGCGGAAGACCGCCATAAGCCGCTAGCACCCGGCGTGACCCGAACTGGGGCTGCGGGGGACCCTGCTGGTCCCATCTACCGGCGGAAGCCTGCCATTAGCCGCTCAGACCCCTCCCTCACTGGCCACATCCCCATCACTGGCCAGGTGTCCCCCTAGCCTTCCTGAGCCCTATCAGCAGTCAGATACCACCACTCCCCCCTCCCAGGGCAGATCAGGCATCCAGAGAGGTAGGCCAGTGCTCCCACCCTACCCTGACTCAGCCCAACTAGGGTGATTGTGGTCCCCCATCCCTCCCACCTACATAAAGAACACGGGCCAGTAGGCCAGTATCTCCCACCCCAGCCTACCAGAACTCCAGGGACCACTGCCCTGACAATCACCACTGTGCCCCACTCCACCCCAGGGCAGCAGGCTAGCATTCGATACACAAGGTACCTGAATCATTGCAATGGGCAAACTACAGCAAAAAGGGAATAACATGAAAAACCAGACACAAGTAAATCCACCTAGACTATCCAGTCCTACAATGGATGTTTCAAATCAAAGCATAGAAGAGACAATAGAATCAGAACCCCAAAATGAAAAGACTAGCTATGCAACCCTGGCCAAGCAAATAGCACAACTTACCGAAACTCAACAAAGAGCCAACAATTGTATGAATGTTATCCTTGCTAGATTGGACCCAATAGAAAAGAACCAGGAAGGGCTCCAAAAACAGTTAAATGAACTGAAGGAGAATGAAAAAAAAAAAGAGGTCCTCAATAACCAGCTGGCTAAGTTCAATGAAGACATAGAGAAATGCAGGGATGAACTCCAAGAAGCATTAAGAAAATCGGAAAATGACACAAAAAGGGAACTAGACAGAGGGATGGAAACTATACATAAAAAAAAAACGTAGAAAATATGAACCAAATTGAACAGGCCCAAAACTCTATAGAAGCTCTTAGGAACAGAGTAAGTCAGGTAGAAGATAGAAACTCAGAACTGGAAGACAGAACAGAAGAAACAGTTTGTGAGTCCAAAAATTTCAACAAGTTCAAAAACTTCTGTGAACAGAACATGAGGGAAATGTGGGACACCCTTAAGCGCCCAAACATCAGGATCATGGGTATACCAGAGGGGGAAGAAACACAGACCAAAGGAATGAAAGCCTATTCAACAAAATAATTGAAGAAAACTTTCCCACTCTCTCAAAAGAAAACTCCATCAAATTACAAGAAGCTAGCAGAACTCCAAACAGACTGTACCAAAGGAGAAATTCTCCAAGACACATTATCTTTAAGACTCTAAACATCAAACACAAAGAGAAAATCCTAAAAGCAGCCAGGGAAATACAACACATTACATATAAAGGGAACCCCATCAGAATTACCTCAGACTTCACAATGGAAACCCTAAAAGCCAGAAGGGCCTGGAATGGAACACTGCAAACTCTAAGAAACCATGGTTTCCAGCCCCATCTACTCTACCCAGCAAAAGTATCTCTCATAATAGATGGTGAAAGAAAAACTTTCCATGATAAAACTCATCTTTACAAGTATATGAACACAAAGCCAAACCTACAGAAAGTACTTCAGGGAATTCTCCACACAGAAGAAACAAATAGCCAACTTCAAGAGCCCTCAAGAAACAGTCCACATTAACCAAAAACACAAACAAACAAAAATCCACAAAGACCACGACCCACCACAATATGGCAGGTATTAAATCAAACCTCAAAGTTATATCTCTTAATATCAATGGCCTTAATTCACCCATCAAAAGACATAAGCTAACAGGGTGGATCAGAAAACTGGACCCCTCAATCTGCTATCTTCAAGAAACCCACCTCACCACTAAAGACAGACACCTCCTCAGGATGAAAGGGTGGAAAATGGTTTTCCAGGCAAATACAAACAAGAAAAAAGCAGGTGTAGCTATACTTAGATCTGATAAAATAGACTTCAAACCAAAAGTAACTAAAAAAGACAAAGAAGGCCACTTCTTACTTATCAAGGGAACAATCCAACAAGAGGATATCACAGTCATCAATATTTATGCACCAAACACAGGTGCACCACATAAAGCAAAATCTACTGGGCAACAAAACAGAAATAAACACCAATACCATCATAGTCAGGGACTTTAATACTCCATTATCAACAATGGATAGATCATCCAAACAGAAAATTAATAGGGAAGTAAGAGAACTCAACAACACCATAGAACAACTAGACCTAACAGACATATACAGAACATTCCACCCAAAATTTACAGATTACACATTCTTCTCAGCAGCCCATTGAACCTTCTCTAAAATAGATCATGTACGGGGCCACAAAGCCTGCCCCCATATTTTCAAGAAAATTGATGTAATTTCCTGCATGATATCAGACCACAATGCGGTAATGCTAGAAATCAACAACAAAAAGTACACCAGGAATCCCTCTACCTCCTGGAAATTGAAAAACACACTTTTAAACAATAAATGGGTTGTGGATGAAATAAAGAATGAAATTGCAAAATTTCTAGAATTCAATGACAATGAGAACACATCATACCAAAACTTGTGGTATACAATGAAGGCAGTCCTTAGGGGAAAAATCATAACACTAAATGCCCTCATAATAAAAACAGAGATATCCCAAATCAATAACCTAACCATCCATCTAAAGGCATTGGAAAAGCTAGAAGAAGCCAACCCAAATAGCTCAGATGGAAAGAAATAATTAAGATCAGAGCAGAAATTAATGAATTGGAAACTAAGAAGACAAGAAAATTGATGAAATAAAGAGCTGGTTCTTTGAAAAAATTAACAAGATTGATACACCCCTGGCCAATTTGATCAAGCAGAAAACAGAAACACTTCAAATCAACAAAATTAGAAATGAAAAAGGAGAGATCACAACAGACACGAGTGAAATAGGAAGAGTTATTAGGACTTACTTCAAAAACCTCTACTCCATAAAACAGGAGAATATGGAAGAAATGGATGAATTCCTAGACACATACCACCTACCAAAGCTAAGCCCAGAGCATATTAATTTCCTAAACAGTCCCATCACACCCTTCGAGATTGAAGAGGTAATAAAACACCTCTCCAAAATGAAGAGTCCAAGACCAGATGGTTTCTCAGCGGAATTCTACCAAACCTTCATGGAAGAACTGAAACCAATTCTTCTCAAACTGTGCCACACAATTGGAGAACAGGGAGAGATCCCCAACTCCTTTTATGAAGCTAGTATCACCCTAATTCCAAAACCAGGCAGAGATGCCACAAGAAAGGAAAATTATAGGCCCATTTCTCTGATGAACATAGACGCAAAGATCCTGAACAAAATTCTTGCAAACCGAATTCAACAGTACATCAAAAGCATTATCCACCTTAATCAAGTAGGCTTCATCCCTGGAACGCAGGGATGGTTCAACATACAAAATACAAAACCACATGATCATTTTGATAGATGCAGAGAAGGCCTTTGACAAAATACAACATCACTTCATGATCAAAACACTGGAGAGAATAGGCATAGACAGCCCATATCTCAACATAATAAAGGCTATATATAAAGCACCTAAAGCCCAAGTAATTCTAAATGGGGACAGACTGAAGGAATTCCTATTGAGGTCAGGAACAAGACAGGGGTGTCCACTCTCACCTCTGCTCTTCAACATAGTGCTAGAAGTATTAGCTCAAGCAATAAGACAGGAGAAAGAAATCAAAGGGATACAAATTGGAAAGGAAGAAGTTAAGTTAGCCCTATTTGCAGATGACATGATTCTATACAGAAGTGACCCGAGAACTTCCATCTCAAAACTCTTAAAGGTGATTATTGCCTTCAGCAAAGTAGCAGGATATAAAATCAATGCACAGAAATCAATAGCCTTTCTGTATGCAAAGGACAAAGAGACAGAAAAAGAAATAACTAACATCATCCCATTTTCAATTGCAACAAAGAAAATAAAATACCTTGGAATAACATTGGCTAAGGAAGTGAAAGATCTATACAATGAAAACATAAAAACTCTCAAAAAAGAAATTGAGGAGGTCCTACAAAAATGGAAAGACCTCCCATGTTCCTGGATTGGTAGAATTAACATTGTGAAAATGGCAGTCTTACCAAAAGCACTCTATAGATTCAATGCAATGCCGATAAAAATCCCAACTTCCCTCTTCAATGAGATAGAAAAAATTATCTCAAAATTTATATGGAAAGGTAGAAGGCCTCGGATATCCAAGCTCATCCTCAGCAAAAAAAATACCACTGGAGGCATCACCATACCTGATCTAAAGCTATACTACAAAGCCATTGTAATAAAAACAACATGGTACTGGCATAAAAACAGGAATATAGACCAATGGAACAGAATTGAAGACCCAGATTTTGGGTCAAATAACTACAGCTACTTGATATTTGACAAAGGAACTTCCAACGCAGAATGGAAAAAAGACAGCATCTTCAACAAATGGTGCTGGACAAACTGGACAACCATATGTAGGAAAATGAAACTCGACCTACACATCTCTCCATGCACAAAAATTAAGTCCAAATGGATCAAAGACCTTAATATAAAACCAGAAACACTGCATCTACTGGAAGAAAACCTAGGAGGAACTTTCTGCGACATAGGAGTGGGAAAAAATTTCCTGAACAAAACCCCAGCAGCTCAGGAAATTAAACAATCACTCAACCACTGGGATCTCATGAAGCTGAACAGCTTTTTCACTGACAAACATACTATAACCAAAGCCAGCAGATTACCCACAGAATGGGAGAATATTTTCACCAGCTACACAACTGACAGAGGCCTGATTTCTAGAATTTACAAAGAACTCCAAAACCTAAACAATAAACCACCAAACAACCCACTCACAAAGTGGGGCAGAGAACTGCACAGGCAGTTCTCAGAGGAAGAAATACAAGTAGTAAACGCACATTTAAGAAAATGTTCAACATCCCTAATCATCAGGGAAATGCAAATTAAAACAACAATGAGATTCCACCTTACCCCAGTAAGGATGGCTAACATTAAAAAAAAAAAAAAAAAAAAAAAAAAAAAAAAAAACAATGAAAACAAATGCTGGCGAGGTTGTGGAGAAAGAGGAACAAGTTTTCACTGCTGGTGGGAATGTAAAATGGTTCAACCACTATGGACAGCTATATGGAGACTCCTGAAAAGGATGACCATAGACCTACCAATGGATCCAGCTATTCCCTTATTGGGCATTTACCCTAAAGGCTCCAAACCTCAGATCAGAGACATTTGCTCAACCATGTTTATAGCTGCTCAATTCATAATAGCACAAAGCTGGAATCAACCCAGGTGTCCATCACTAGATGAATGGATAACAAAGATGTGGTATATCTACACTATGGAATTCTATGTAGCAGTAAGGAAAGATGAAATAAGGAAATTTGAAAAAAATGGTCAAACATGGAACAGATCATTCTCAGTGAGCTCACCCAGAACAAAAAGATAATCGTTGCATGGTCTCGTTTATCTGTCGCTCCTAATCTGAATCTATGTGACATGCAGCCAAACCTAATAAACACTCTGAGGACCAGACAAGAGGGAGGGTGGGATGGGGGGAAGGTAAGGGTGGGAGGGAACGAGAGGGTGGGGGGGAGGACAAGGGGCGGGGATACAAATTGGGACCCAAAAGGAAAAGATACTATAAAACCCTTTACTCTGAACAACAGGCTAAAACATTGATCCTTCAGCAGGCCCGCAGAGGGAACACCCAAACCACAGGAATCTGGAGAGAGCATCATGAAGGCTAACCCTAATCTTGTCCTGCTTCTCTCTTTCTCTCTCCCTCTCACTCTCTCTTCCTCTCTATACTCTCTATACTCACTTCCTCTATAATATTATCTATCTTTTTCTTCCCTCACCTTTCTAGGTGCAGACTTAAAACTCCCAGTGCCAGCACAGGGTTAAACTCCACAATGAGCTCTTGATCCGAGACACCTACAAGGTCCCCCCCCCAAAAAAAAAAAAAAAAAAACCAGAGACTTCTGTCAGAGTTCTTGGTGACCCAATGTAGTGGTTTGATTCAGGTGTCCCCCATAAACTTCAAGTGTTCTGAATGCTAGGTTCCCAGCTGATGGCAACTTGGGAATTAACACCTCCTGGAGGCAGAGTATTGTTGGGGGCGGGCTTATGGGTATTATAGCCAGCTTCCCCTTGCTAGTGTTTGGCACACTCTCCTGTTGCTGTTGTCCACCTTATGTTGACCAGAGGGTGATGTCCACCCTCTGCTCATGCCATCGTTTTTCCTGCCATCATGGAGCTTCCCCTCGAGCCTGTAAGCCAAAGTAAACCTCTTTTTTCCCACAAGCTGCTCTTAGTCGGGTGACTTCTGCCAGCAATGCGAACCTGACTGCAACAGTAAAGTGGTACCGAGGAGTGGGATTGCTGCTAGACACCTGACTGTGGCTTTGGCCTTTTGGAGCTGATTTTCAAGAGGAATGTGGAAGGATTTGAAACCTAGGCCTAAGAGACACCTTTCAGTGTTGTAAGTACAGCTTAATGGACTATTCTGGTCAGAGTTGAAAGACCTGAATGCAGTAAGAACTATGGACTGTGAGGTTTGGCTTATGAGGGTGAGAAAGAGCTTTACTTGGACTGGGCTAGCAGTTTGTGCAAGAAGTTTGCTGTTATGCCAGTGTCCTGAGAAGTTGTGCAGGGTTGCTTTGCGTAGAAATGAACTGGTGTGAGCAGAGGGATATGGCACAGAAAAAATGAAATCTTTGTGTGAACTCTACTCGTTCAGCTGCAGTTGAGAGATTACAACCTTTGAGATTGGGCCAGCTGACCTACATACAATGGGGCAACAGGAAGAACTGAGATGGCTGTCTCATCCAAGATGGCTGCCAGCCATTGCTCAACAAAACAGCTCCCTGCTTCTTCCTCAGTGTAGCACACCTGAGGGCAGCACCTCCTAAGTATAGCCCAGCAACCAATCATTTGTCACTGATACACCTGAGATTGGAAGGCAAAGAACTGGACGTTTGCCCTGGTTGTTTAAGGAAATCTTGTATTGGTTCTTATTTCTTTGTTTTGCCCAATGCTGACCTTCCCGGTTCTCACTTTGACAAGCTCTCCTGGTTTCCAGCCCAGGCTGGGAAGGGGGAGGATTCCTTTTCTGCTGGGGCATTTTTCTGCTTGTTTTCCACGTGTGTCTTGTTCTAAGAGCTTTCCTGTCAAACCGAGGGTGGAAATCTCTCTCCTGGTTTCTCCCCCTCTTCTGGATCTACATGTGTGTAACCCTCTCTTGGTCAGTTCGCCCCCTTTCCGGCCAGGAGGAATTCATTCTGTGTGCTTGCCTGAGTTCCTTTTGGGTGTGTCCTTGCTTGCTACAGGTGTGATCTCTCTTTAAGCTCGGAGGGCTTTGCTATCTTAATCTTTTCCATGGCCCTATATGTGGGGGGGTCCTTTAACTTGGGCTCCAGGCCATTGCCTTCCACGTATGTGTGCCCAAATGTTTCCCTATATGAGGGAGAATTTTTCTGTCTCCCCTCCCCATTCCCAGGTAAATGGAAAGAAGTTCTTTATGGCTTGGGGCTTCCTGCTAGCCCTCCCTCTGGACCCCAACTCTCCCCAAAACAAACCTCATTAATTTACCCTTTTGGGAGTCTGTGTTTTTCAGTTCTTTGCTAAAGTAGACAAGGCCCCAAAGTTGGGGTTCCACAGGCCTTGAATCTCCTACCCCTTTATTAAACTGAATTCCTCCTTGGCCCCCAAACCCTGCTTCATAAGGAGGTAGGGTGTTGTGGTTTATATTAGATGTCACCATAAACTCCTGTGTCTGAATGCTGGATTCCCCGCTGATGGCAATTTGGGCATTGGGGCCTTACTGAAGGAGGTATGTTGTTGTGGGTGGGCATATGGGTGTTATAGCCAGCCTTGCCTTGCCAGTGTTTGGTGCACTCACCTGCTGCTGTTGTCCACCAGGAAGTGATGTCCAGCCTCTGATCATGCCTGGTTTTCCCCTGCCATCATGGAGTCTTCCCTCAAGTCTGTAAGCCCAGAATAAATAACCCCCCTCCCTTCAGCTGCTTTTGGTCAGGTGGTTTTTGCCAGCAACGAGAATGTAACTGCGACACAGAGAGAAAGGAAGGAAAATCAGAAAGACAGCGAGAGGCGACGATATCTTGTCAAGAAATGTGACATACACAGACAAGAAGTTTTCAAAATCCAAAAGAAACACAAGGACCCAAGCAGGTCATTCAAAATTAAAAAAAAAAAAAAAAAAAAAAAAGAGGCATTCACAAAGGAAAGTAACTTTGGAATTTCTAGGTCCCAAACCACCAGGCAACAACACCTATCAATCAAATACAGAAATACAAGTAGCATGAGACAGAAATGAGCAAATACTAGAAAATACTCATTTTCAACCTAAAGCAAGAGATAAAAACAAGTCAGTATGAAAATGATTTAAATAATACATACTGAGTTTATGTGTGTGTGTGTGTGTGTGTGTGTGTGTGTGTATTTCAGAAGATAGTGAAAATATATTATTGTTTAGCACTCATGAGCATTTTATAAAAAGTAAACTAGGTTAATAAAAGTAACCCTCGGGGCTGGAGGGATGGCTTAGCAGTTAAGGCCTTTGCCTGCAAAGTCAAAGGACCCAGGTTCAATTCTCCAGGACCCACGTTAGCCACACGTCTGGAGTTCGTTTACAGTGGCTGGAGGCCCTGGCATGCCCATTCTCTCTCTCTCTCTCCCTCTTTCTCTGCCAAACAAATAAACAATAAAATATTTTTAAAAAAAAACAGTAACCATCAGGCTGATGATGTAGCTGAGTAGTAGAGCACTTGCCTCGCAGGTCCAAGACCTTGGGCTTAATCCCTAGCACAGCCAGGAAAAAAAGAAAATGCTAGAAAGCAAACCACTATTGTTTGGTCACGTGTGGTGGTGCACATCTTTAATCTCATCCCTTACGAGGCAGAGGTAGGAGAATCACTGCGAGTTCAAGGACAGCTTGGGACTACCGAGTGAATTCCAGGTCTAGAGTGAGACCTAACTCAAATTTAAACAATAATAATAGTAATAATAATAATAATAACCCTCTGAATAATATGATCCAAAGCCACAACCCTGGCAAGGATAGCCTGGTAAGCAGATTTGTGGGCTATTAAACAGAATAGAATAGCATTATAAGGGCCAACAGTATTTCATCACGTCAGCAGCAGCTGGGTGGAGGCAGTTTCAGCTTAGGTGCTGAGTCAAGGGCAGGTACTCAGGCTCGACTAGGCCTTACCAGGAATAGGCCAAGATTGGCTGGGCTAACCACTCGGCTTCACACCGGGCAGGGCCCAACATCTCCCCCTTTTGTTTTTGTAAGAACGGTGGATGGCATAGTCCCTGTCCTAGGTTGTTCCCCTCTGGGAACCTTACCCGTCTCTGGGCACTATGCCTCTAGCCCGTTGACCACTCCACGCCCTGTCTTAGGTTGTCTCAGCCTGTCTGAGAGCTTACCCGTCATTGGTTCGATGGAGGCGGGGAGGGATGTTAGGTGGATAGCCAGTAAGTGGAAAAGCCATTGTCTTTGAGTCGCAAACCTGTGGTGCCTTGGCCTGATGAAGTTTAATTGCCTCAAGCTGTTGGTGAATGAATTGTGTAATCTTATTAATTACACAGGGCCCGAGAGTGAGGATAAGAAGAAGGAGGGATTCAGGGGGAGGGAGAAGGTAGGGTAAAGAGCAAGAAGGAGGAGGGGTCCAAGGGGGGGAGAAGGTGGAATAAAAAGCCATGTAAGCTCGTCTACAGCAGGTTGTCTTAGGAGTCCCGACTCCTCTTCTGTAAATCTCTCTGGAGCTTTTCTGGCTTCATTCAGGTCTAGTAGCATCCATACCTTCAGTTGTTCCTGGGGAAGAAATAGAGGCATAGTTCTCAGGGGTGTGACACTCCCTGGAAGATTGATTATTATCATCCCCTTGTTGGGGTAAATATTTTAAGTCTCTTGCCGGTACCCAAATAGGTCTTTTTTCCTCTTGAGGAAAGACACATCCAAATCCTCTCCCTGCTGTGAGGAGGGGGTCTGGTCCCCTCCATGCCCCAGTTAATGGGTCCCTCCATTTGACCCAGATGGAGCTGTAGGTGACAGCTGAGGTCCAATGTTTTTGAAAAGGGGACAAGTGTACTTGGTATAAGGCATAGTAAGGAGAGAGAAAATAATTTAAATTTAATTATTATTAGCTGTCATTAAATTTTTGTAGTAACCAGAGTGATAGTCTTTAGGATTTTTAATTTTGTCCCTCCAGTTGGGCAGAGTTGTCAGGGAAAACTTTAATCTCAGGCTAACATTGTATTACCAATTGAGTTAGTTGGGCTTAGTCTTATATTTTATGAATTGAGTTAGGCGGGCAGACAGAGAGAAAAAATGGGCGTGCCAGGCCTTTAGTCACTGTTTACATGGGTACTGGAGAATTGAGCCTCTAATCAGGGTCCTTAGGCTCTACAGGCAAATGTTTAACAATTAAGTCATCTCTTTATCTTTATGTTAATGGGAAGGCAGCGAAGGGTGGGACAATGGTGTGTAGGATATAGCCATATAGACTTGAAAAATAGTGAATGTCTCCAGCCGTTTTTTTTTTTTTTAAATTTATTTTTAAAAGTAAATACTTTGAGCCCTGCAGGACACTTAGTTAAGAGCATAGAGGGAGCGTCTAGAGGCAAAAGGGGTGGAGACGGCAGCGGCTTGTCTCATGGCCTCATGGCGGACCGCCCGCCCGTTCCTAAGATATTTTTAAAGCAAGTTGACAAAAGTGACCAAAAATGAAGCCTGGAGGAGCGGACGAGGCGCAGCCAGTGAGGCTCGGGGCAGTGCTCGGGCCGGGGCTGGAGCCGCAGCTTAGGATGTCGGCGGAGCCTGATTGTTGTCCCTCCGCAAGTTTTGTTTTGTGGACCAGTGGCTTGGGTTCCACGCCCGCGAGGAAAGTTAACCTCGGTTTGTATCTGATCACAGTTTACATTCACAGAAAGCTACATGGAGGAGCTGTCCTTCACCAGGGGTTTGAGCACATTTGCCTTAGGCAGTAGTTAGGGGCTGAAAAGAGCTGAAAAGATAGTTGCCGGGTGGCGGCTTGGGTGGCGGCCTTGGGAGAAAGGAGATTTTAAAAGTCAGTTTTAGTTTTTTCTTACAGTTTTTAAGGGCAAAAATGAACTTTTTTCTGGAAAAGCCTTTAAGGTTGGCAATTATGGCAAGGAGGATTGAATTAATCCATGGGGCTAGAACAAAAGTTTTGTCCCCAAAGCCATAGAGGTCTTTTTGTTTTAGGAGTTTTTGTAAGATTAGGGCAATAGTAATATATATGAGTAGACTCGTAATGGTCAGATAAGCCTGTGCCTTTATGGGAGGCTCAATGGTATAAAACACAGTACAGCCGGGAGTAGATCTCCCCATCAGGTTTGTTTTGTCTTTTAGAACGGAGTTTTTATTTAAATGAGGAGGCAAAAACGTTTAAAGTTTCCTCTAGGTCTACCCATGTGGTGAGTTTTGTTTTTAGGTCTACCCACGTGGTGCGTCCGCCATGAACTGGCACTTCTAAGATGGCGCCCCCATTCAAATGGGGGCAGGACAAAAATGGCGGCACCGCAGAAGTGGTCTGTCGGAAACCCAAAAATGAGAGGAAAGAGAAAAGAACAAGAGATGTTGAAGTTTGGGACGGAGTTTTTATTTAAATGAGGAGGCAAAGCGTTTAAAGTCTCCTTTAGGTCTGTCCATGTGGTGTGTCCGCCATGAACGTACTCGTTTAGAAATGGCGGCAAACCGGAAATGGAAGGAAAGAGAAAGGAAGTTGAAGTAAGCACAGATTATAGAAGTAAAGGTTAGAATATTAAATATGAAGATTACCTCATAACTTATGAGGATACACCCGTCAGCAGTCCGATTAGCTCGTCAGTTTAATGTTGAATTTTTCTTTCGTCACGTCAGCAGTCCGTAGTCCGTTTTGAATCCTCATACGTCCTCACATGGGGCAGTAGTTGCTGTGCCCCACGTTGGCCGCCAAAATGCCGGGGCTTTTTTCCCTCACCACCGGCAGGTAGAGCAAAAGAGAGAGAGAGCCGGGCCAGCCGTTTCTCTCTTGAGGCTGAGCGAGAAGACAGGTGTCGGCGACTCAAACCTCCCCAAATCACCGGGGAAAAGAAAACCACATTGAGTCGCGGAGAAACGTCTAAAGCGAAACAAATCGTTTTTATTGTCAGGGGAGATATTTATGTGTTTTGAGGAAGGGGGCGGGAAGAGGGGATGAGAGAAAGGTATAAGGGCCAATATACTTTGAGGAAGGGGGTGGGAAGAGGGGATGAGAGAAAGGTATAAGGGCCAATATACTTTGAGGAAGGGGGTGGGAAGAGGGGATGAGAGAAAGGTATAAGGGCCAACAGTATTTCATCACGTCAGCAGCAGCTGGGTGGAGGCAGTTTCAGCTTAGGTGCTGAGTCAAGGGCAGGTACTCAGGCTCGACTAGGCCTTACCAGGAATAGGCCAAGATTGGCTGGGCTAACCACTCGGCTTCACACCGGGCAGGGCCCAACACTTCTCTATTCACAATAGCTAGGAAATGGAAATAGCCTAGATGTCTCTAAACAGATGAATGGATAATAAGGATGTGGTACATTTAAACAATGGAGTTCTACTCAGTGGTAAAGAAAAATGAAATTTGCAGGGAAATGGATGGATATGGAAAGGACTATACCAAGTGAAGTAACCCAGGCCCAGAAAGCCAAATGTTTCATGTTTTCTCTCAAATGTGTATCCTAGTTACAAATGTTCAGACTTGTGTATGAGTTGGAGTAAAAATTGGTAGCAGAGGACAGTAAGCTAGAAAAGGGCTATAAGTGAGGGAGGAGAGGCCTGGAATTAAGGGGATAATACTGGTATATATGTAAGTATAGCGACAGATTACTATGAGTGGAATGACCTAAGTGAGGTCGGGGAAGAGATTGGGTAAAAAGAGTGTGGGGGAAGGGTAATCAAAATTCAGGATATTGTGAATAAGCTACATGATAACCTACTTTTTTGGATAATTGCATGCCCAAAAGCCATAGACTATTACTAGAAAAATTTCAGTGCCAGGGATGGAATACTTTCCACTGAGTTGTTGGCAAGGGAGGTTCCTGATGTCCCCAAAACATTACAGGCTATTGCCAAGGCTCTTGGCTTCCCACCAGGAATAGATGATAAGACCATGTTGTTGAAGACTCTACATGCCTGGTCTGCAAGGTCACTGAGAAATCAAACTGGGGCTGAACTGAAAACCTTTCTCCCAGTAGTCTAGCTGACAAAAAGCTGGAAAAAGCTGCACTGCATGCAGCCTTACACAAGACAGAAGCCATCAGTGGTGAAAACAGTGGACACTACAGGCCTCAACATTGGTTAGCCACGCCAAATGAGCCAGCAAGTGCAATAGTGGCATGTCTGTTATGGGGGAAACCAACTGATCTCTAATTGGACTAGAGACCCACTCTATTGGAGTGAATACATGCCTGGCATTGAAAACCTAACCAAAAGCCTATGGTGGGGGAGGTCATGAGCACTAGGAGTGTAATGCCTGTTCTTGTCTGGCTAGATGTATATGTTACACTCACCAAACTGCCCTGTAAGCACTTTTCTTTTTTTTTTTTTAATTGATTTTTTATTGACACCTTCTGTATTTACATACAAAACAAAACAAAACAAAAAAACATATTTGCCTCCCCTCCCCTGCCCTCCCCCACTCCACTTTAGAACACCAATCTCCATCATATCCCCTCCCTCTCTCCATTAGTCTTTCTTTTAATTTGAAGTCCTCATCTTTTTCTTCTATTTTGAGGGTCTTGTGATGGTATTGCTAGGCACTGGAAGGTCATGGATATGGAGGCCAATTTCTGTCTGGGCAGTTTGCCGGGGCTTTTTTCCCTCACCACCGGCAGGTAGAGCAAAAGAGAGAGAGAGAGCCGGGCCAGCCGTTTCTCTCTTGAGGCTGAGCGAGAAGACAGGTGTCGGCAACTCAAACCTCCCCAAATCACTGGGAAAAGAAAACCACATTGAGTCGCGGAGAAACGTCTATTGTCAGGGGAAACTGTGTTTTTTATTGTCAGGGGAGATATTTATGTACTTTGAGGAAGGGGGTGGGAAGAGGGGATGAGAGAAAGGTATAAGGGCCAATATACTTTTTGAGAAAGGGGGTGGGAAAAGGGGATGAGAGAAAGGTATAAGGGCCAACAGTATTTCATCACGTCAGCAGCAGCTGGGTGGAGGCAGTTTCAGCTTAGGTGCTGAGTCAAGGGCAGGTACTCAGGCTCGACTAGGCCTTACCGGAAATTAGGCCAAGATTGGCTGGGCTAACCACTCGGCTTCACACCGGGCAGAGCCCAACAGCAGTTGCATTGTAAGAACTCATACCCTTCCTTTGGCTCTTCCATTCTATCCGCCCCCTCTTCCACAATGGTCCCTGAGCCTTGGAGGTTGTGACAGAGGTGTTTCAGTGCTGGGCACTCCTCTATCCTTTCTCCTCAGCACTATGTTGCCTTTTGGAGGTCCCAGTGGTCATTGCCATCTGAAAAGAGAAGCTCCTCTAACCAGAAGTGAGAGTAGCGTTAATATGTGAACATGAACATTAAGTGTAGTGCCCCCAGGGCAGCTTGGTGGGAATAATACATACATTTAGTCAGACAAGAGCAGGCTTTATACCCCAAAGGTTCATGACCTCACCTGCCATAGACTTTTGCTTAGGTTTCTCAGTACCAGGCATGTATTCCCTCCTGTAGAGAGGGCCTTCAGTCCAATTATGGAGCAGTTGGTTACACCAAGAGTAGACATGACACTATTGCACCCATTCAGTCATTGAGCCTGTATGGCCAAATTGAATATTCAGCGTCCACTGTTTTCACTGCTGATGACTTCTGTCTCCCATACAGCTGCATGCAGTGCAGCTTTTTCCAGCTTTCAGTTGGCTCTTCTATAGGGAGAAAGTTTTCTGCTCTGCACCAGCTTGCTTTCTCAGTGACCTTGCTTCTCAGGCAAGAGATGTCTTCAGCAATAGGGTCTTACTATGTGTTTCTCAAGGGAAGCCAAGGGCTTTGGCAAAAGCCTTTAATGTTTTGGAGGCTACCGGGACCTCCTTGGCCAACAACTCACTGGAAGGTATACTATCCCAGGCACTGAAAATTTTCTAGTAACAGTCTACAGCTTCTAGATGTGCCATTATTCAAAATAGTAGGTTTACATAAGTCTTATTCACAATATCTTGAATTTAGATTCACCCTCCCCCTGCCCTTCTTTTACGTGTTCTCTTCCCATGGCCTCACTTAGGCCATTCCCCTCCCTGTAATCTGTTCTTCTGCTTGCATATGTGCAATACATACACTTAAGTCCTTCCCTTTCCTCCCTCCCCTATAGCCTTTTACCAGCTTACTGGTTTCTGGTACATGTTTTGGGTTCCAGTTCACACACAAGTTTACACATTTGTAGTTAGGATCCACATATAAGAGAGAATATGTGACGTTTGGCTTTCTGAGCCTGGGTTACCTCACTTAGTATAATCCTTTCCAGATCCATCCATTTTCCTGCAAATTTCATAATTTCATTTTTCTTTACTGCTGAATAGAACTCCATTGTGTAAATGTACCACATCTTTATTATCCATTCATCTGTGGAGGGACATCTAGGCTGCTTCCATTTCCTAGCTATTGTGAATAGCGCAGCAATAAACATGGTTGTGCAAGTGTCTCTAAGGTAGTGAGAAGAGTCCTCTGGATATATGCCTAGGAGAGCTATAGCTGGATCATATGGTATCCCTTTTATGAGTGTCTCTTGCCTTATTGCTATGTGTAAGACTTCAAGTTTTTCCCTTTTAGTATTATGTTGACTGTAGGTTTGTCATAAATAGCTTTTATTATGTTGAGATATGTTCCTTCTATTCCCAGTTTCTGTAATACTTTCACCATGAAGGGGTATTGGATTTTGTCAAATGCCTTTTCTGCATCTATTGAGATGACCATGTGATTTTTTGTCCTTCAGACTGTTTATATGGTGTATTACATTTATGGATTTGCATACGTTGAACCATCCCTGCATCTCTGGGATAAAGCCTACTTGGTCAGGGTGAATAATCTTTCTGATATATTCTTGTATTCTGTTTGCCAGTATTTTGTTGAGAATTTTTGCATCTATATACATGAAGGAGATTGGTCTGTAATTTTCTTTTTTTGATCTGTCTTTGTCCAGTTTGGGTATCAGGGTGATGGTGGCTTCATAGAAGGATTTTGGTGGAATTCCTTTGTTTTGTATTTTATGAAAAAGTTTGAGAAGCATTGGTGTTAGATCTTCCAGGAATGTCTGGTAAAATTCAGCAGTGAATCCATCTGGGCTTGGGCTTTTTTTAGTTGGGAGACTTTTTATGACTGCTTGGATCTCTGTGGTTGTTATAGGTCTATTTAAATGGTTTATCTCATCTTGATTTAACTTTGTTAGGTCATAGGAATCAAGGAAATCATCCATTTCTTTCAGATTTTCAAACTTAGAGGCATATATATTCTTAAAGTATGTCCATATGATTTTCTGAATTTCTTTGGTATCTGTTGTGATGTTGCCTTTTTCATCTCTAATTTTATCAATTTTTGCCTCTTCTCTCTTTCTTTTGGTCAGATTTGGTAAGGGTTTCTCAATCTTGTTTATCCTTTCAAAGAACCAACTCTTTGTTTCATTGATTTTTTTTGTTTTTTTGGTTTCCATTTCATTTATTTCTGCCCTAACCTTTATTATTTCTTCCCGTCTACTGATTTTTGGTTTGCCTTGTTCTCTTTCCAATGCCTTAAGGTGAAGCATTAAATTGTTTAGTTGTGAACTCTCTAATTTCTTAACATAGGCACTTAGAGCTATAAATTTCCCTCGTAGGACTGCCTTCATTGTGTCTGAAAGATTTTGGTATGTTGTATTCTCATCATCATTTGATTCTATGAATTTCTTGATTTCCTTTTTAATTTCTTCAATGACCCATACATCATTCAATAATGTACTGTTTAGTCTCCATGAATTTTGGTATGCTCTGTAGTTTTTCTTGTTGCTGATTTGGAGTTTAATCCCATTGTGGTCAGATAGCATACAGGGGATTATTTCAATTTTCCTGTATTTGTTAAGGTTTGCTTTGTGTCCTATTATATGATCTATTTTAGAGAATGTCCCATGTGCTGCTGAGAAGAATGTATATTCTGCAGCATTTGGATGGAATGTTCTGTATATATCTGTTAGGTCCATTTGTTCCACAATATCATTTAATGCAGATGTCTGTCTGTTTATTTTTCTGGGTAGACCTGTCAAGTGATGAGAGTGGGGTATTGAAGTCACCCACTATTATTGTGTTAGGAGATATTTCTGACCTTAAGTGCAATAGTGTTTGTTTGATGAAACTGGGAGCCCCCATGTTAGGAGCATATATGTTTAGGATTGTAATGTCCTCCTGTTGGAGTGTTCCTTTCCTCACTAATGTTGGTTTGAAGTCTATCCTGTCAGAAATTAATATAGCAACCCCTGCTTTTTTCCTCAGCCCATTTGCTTGAAGTACTTTGCTCCAACCTTTCACCCTAAGAAGGATTCTATCTTTTATTGAGAGATGAGTTTCCTGAAGGCAACAGATGGTAGGATCCTGCTTTTTAATCCAGTCTGCAAGTCTGTGTCTTTTGGTTGGAGCATTGAGGCCATTGATATTAAGAGTTATTATTGAAAGATATGTATTTGCTCTCACCATTCTTCTTGTTGTGTAGTTCTTCCTGTTTTCACTTTACTCACTTGTTTTAACTGTTATTTGAGTATGGTTTATTTTTTCCTATTTCCTGCTGTGTGTGTTTTGCTTTCTCTTCAACGTGAATGATTCCTGTAAGTATTTTCTGTAGAGCTGGTTTAGTTGCCATAAATTCCTTTCGCCTGTCTTTGTTGTGGAATGTCCTTATTTCTCCATCAATTTGGATAGATAGCTTTGCAGGATAAAGTAATCTTGGTTGACAGTTTTTATCTTTCAGAACTTGGAATACATCAGTCCAGGCCCTTCTGGCTTTTAAAGTT
The DNA here is from genome assembly GCA_036365145.1 of Orientallactaga sibirica. NCBI lineage: Eukaryota > Metazoa > Chordata > Mammalia > Rodentia > Dipodidae > Orientallactaga > Orientallactaga sibirica. Next base: position 63,267,254 of record JAEOAD010000001.1, read on the forward strand.
TGTGTTGAGTAATCTGCTGTGATTCTGATGGGCTTGCCTTTGTAGGTGACTTGCTTTTTCTCTCTAGCTGCTTTCAATATATTTTCTTTGGTTTGTATGTTTGGTAGTTTAATTATAATATGGCGGGAAGAGGTTCTTTCCAGGTTTTGTCTGTTTGGTGTTCTGAAGGCTTCCTGTATCTGCATTGGCATCTCTTTCCCGATTTGGGGGAAGTTTTCTTCTATGATTTTGTTGAAAACACCTACTATGCCTTTGGAGTGAGATTCTTCTCCTTCAACTATCCCTTGAATTCTTATGTTTGATCTTTTCATAGTGTCCCAAATATCTTGAAATTCCCATTCATACCTTCCTATTATTTTGTCTTTCTCTTTGTTAGACTGTATTAGATCTGCTATCTGGTCTTCTAGTTTAGATATTCTATTCTCTCCTTCATCCATTTTACTAGAAAGATTTTCTACAGAGTTTTTAATTTCACTGACTGTGCTCTTTATTGCTAGTATTTCCGATTGGATTTTCTTTATTTTTTCTATTTCCGTATTTATGTCTAGTATTGACCTCCTTATTTCATTAAATTGGTTTTCTGTGTTTTCTTTGAATCCTTTCATTTCATCTTTGAGTTCTTTGAACCCTTTCATTTCCTCTTTGAGTTCTTTGAACATATTTATAATCATTCTTTTGAAAACTTTCTCAGGCATTTCCTCTAATTCAGTCTCACTGAAGGTCATTTCTGATACATTAATACTTTTTGGTGAATTTACATTGTCTTGATTTTTTGTGTTTCTTGTATTATAATGTAGAGATTTTTGAATTTTGGATTAATTTAATGCTTGGGTTTTCTAATTATCTGCAGTAATGTTAGACATATCAATCAATCAGGTATTATATATCTTCAGGGTAGGAGCTTAAGGTGCTGGGTGTGGCTCTTAAGATTCTCAGAGTAATCACAAATGTGACTCTAGGTGTTGGGTTTGCCTGCTATGAGACTATTCAAGTAGGCTGAATGAAACAGAATACAGTCAAATTCTAAAAAATTTAACTAAACAATGTACCCATTCAATGAAATACAGCATAGAGTATATGTGCAAAAATAGGTGTTATGACAAACAGATCCTTTAATACCATCACAGTCCCTAAAGGTGTGTGTTGCCCACACCTTACTCCTATCAACTGGGAGGCTAAGATTTCTGGTCTGTAGAAGGTTCCAGGGTCAGCTTGTGACCCAGTGAGACCCTTTCCCAACAACTGACAGAAGAGGAAACAAAGGCACTACAAATCAGGAAGCAACAGATGAGCAGCCCAAAATATAGCTTATTTACGAGTGTCAGATCTGATCCGGCTTATTTAGTGGGTACTGACCTGGTGTAATCCAAGTTACCTTTTGGGAAGGTTTTGGTCTCAGTTATGCTGTAAGGCTTCTTGGGTCCTTCTTTGCTGTGTTTTGGGCTCAGGAAAGCTGGCTGTGTCTGTGGGTCACTGCTTTCAGTGTGCCAGATGCTGGGTAGGTGAGGTCTCTTTCCCGGGTCTCTGTTGCCGGCGTTTGCGCTGGTGGTGGGGGAGGGGAGCCTGAAGTCCGTCTGCTCATCCACGCAATCCTCTTCCTCACAAGCCACTCCGTTGGTCTCTGCTGTCCTCCTTCCATGTTTCTTGAGTTGGTGAGGAGGCTGGTATGAGTGGAGAATCCTCTCACTTGGCTTTAAAATCCTGCGGCTCAGCCAGCTCAGCTGGAGCCTTGCGGCTGCTGGGGCACAGAACTCGCCGCGGCTGTGGAGCCCCTTCTGCCCGCTTCTGTGGGCTCCAGATGCTCTGGATCTCTCCTACTTCTCTGCTACCATTTGTAATTTGCTATACACCTCACTTTTTAGAGAAGAGTGTATTCTGTTTTTGTTTTTGTTATTGTTGTTGTTGCTGTTGTTGCTTTTTTTTCCTAGCCTGTTTTGGCATGGTTCCTATGCCACCATCTTAACTGGAACCCCTCCTCTGTAAGCACTTTTCTTAATGTTCATATTCATATATTAATGCTACTCTCATTTTTGGTTAGAGAAGCTTCTTTTTTCAGATGGCAGTGACCACTGGGATGAGAAGATGTGACAGAGGAATGTTCAGCTCTGAAATATCTCTATCACACCTTCCAAGGCTCAGGGTCCATGACAGAAGAGGTGGAGGAAAGAATGTAACAGCTGAAGGAAGGGTAACACTGCTTACAATGCCATTGACCAGATAGAAACTGGCCTTGATATCCATGACTTTGAAGTGCCTAGCATTATCTTCACAAGACCCTCATAGAAGGAGGAAAAGATGATGACAACAAAATAAAAGAGTGACTAGTGGAGAGAGGGAGGGGATATGATGGAGTGTAGATCTGTGAAGGGGATAGTGAGGGAGGGGAGGGAATTATCATGGTTTATTTTCTATAGGTATGGAAGCTGTCAATAAAAAGGGAAAAAATGAACATACAAATTATAACATTAGAAAATATGGGAGTGGTTACAGTAAGCTTCGTGTTGCTTGCAGAAAAACATTCAACCAAGAGCAGCTTGTAGGAGATAACAGATTATTTTTGCCTTACAGACTTGAGGAGAAGCTCCATGATGGCAGGGGAAAATGATGGCATGAGCACAGAGAGTGGACATCATCTCCTAGCCAACATCAGGTGGACAATAGCATCAGGAATGTGTGTCAAACACTGGCAAGGGTAAGCTGGCTATACCACTCATAAGCCCTCCCAATATACTGCCTCCAGGAGGTGCCAATTTCCAAATTGCCACCAGATGGGGGCCTAGTATTCAGAACACATAAGTTTATGGAAGACACCTGAATTAAACCACCACAAGTCTTTTTATTGTAATATTAGACTACATAAACCCTTTCTAAGAGAAAAATAGATGTTAAACAAATTACTGATATATTTGAGACATGTAAGTTGTCCATTTGAACATGGAAAACTATCTTAATAAATAAATAAAAATAAGTAAATTGGGTTAAGGAACAAACAAAGAAAAATGCTTGCAGAACATATAACAGAAAAAGAGATTTTTTTCATTCAGAATGAGATCAAATCAATAAGAAAGCATACAATAAAATTAATAACAATAAATGTTTATAGAATAAAATACAACTGTGTTAATGATTGAGAAGATGATAACTACATGTAAAGTATAGAAATGATGTGTCTCATACATCAGAAAAGTAAAAAAAAAAATACTTGTAGTACAGTGTAATGGTAGAATATGGGCATTATTACATACCTCAGAGGAGATATAATATGGAACACTTTGGGAGCGATTTGATAATGCTTATAAAAATTAAGAGTCAGAATATATCTTCTAGGAATATATCCTACATGTTTGTGAACAAACTTAAAATGATGGCTATTGCAATTATCTTCTCACTGCTAGGACAAAGCACCAACCAGAAGCAGTTTATGGGACGAGGGGATTTATTTTGGCTTATAGTCTCAGCAGGAGCTGAACATTACCTCTGCCACAGCAGGTAGAAAACAGCACAAGGAGACAGTCAAGTAACACTGGTAAGCTAGGGGCTACTAGACTTCAAGATCCACTTCCAGCAACAAAGTTCCTCAAATAAGGATCCATATCACAAATTGCTATCAAGCTAGGGACCAAGCATTCAGTTTATGGAGGATATCTGATTCAAACCACCACATTCTGCCCCTGAATCCCCTTAACTGGAGATAATTCATGATGTAAAATGCAATGGATTTAGTCCAACTTGAAAAGTCCTCATAGTTTTTTCATTCCTAATACCATTTAAACATCCCCATAGTCCAAAGTCTCTTAACTGTAAGCAGTAAAACCAGAAACACATAATGGCACAGGGTCAATATTCACAATGGGTAAAATAGCCTTTGAAGAAAAGATTGAGCCAATGAAAGATCTAAAACTCAGAGCAAATATCAAATCTTATAGCTCTAAGTCTGACACCGGTAAGCAGTGACAAACTCTCTGGAGTTCCAATTCCTCAGCCCAGGGAACAATCCATCCCATTGCCAGCAGCTCTCCTTGGAAGCCATCCCATAGTGCTGGCTGAGGTCTCCACTGCAACGCATGGTTTATTCTCATGGCTCCACTGGGTTGGCATGCAGGGACTCAACAACCTTGCCTCAATTCCCCAGTGGCCATCTTCAAAACACAAAATGTACGCAAATCCAATGGCCCTCTCTTTGTAGCATTTGTTATAGTCCCATAGTACCAGATTAGCTACCAACTTTGTTAATCAAACAAAGAATAAAACTGACCCTGAAGAGCAGGACACTCCTCCAGCATTCAGGCCCTATTTGAAAAGTGTCAGTATTCTTTCTGCTGTCCCAATGCAGAACAGCTGGCCCAATCTCAATGGGGCTAATCTCTCAAGCAATTATAGCCAAATAGGGCTGAAGTTTCCAGCCTGAAACTTGGAATTTTTTATGTGCCATATCCTGCTTTTCACAACAGTCCATTTCTTCTAAATCCAGCTCTGCTCAAATTCTTAGGAGATGAGCAGAGCACATGCCTCTCATACAAATTGCCTCTAGTCCAGTCCAGATAAAGCTCTTTCTTTCACCTTATAAGCCAAACACCACAGTCTGCAGTTCTTTCTGCATTTAGGTCTTTCAAACTCTGACCACAAAGGTTCTTCCAGCTCTGCTTACATCACTACAAGGCATCTCTTAGGCTAAGGTTTCGAATCTTTCCACATCCCTCCTGTAAATCAGTTCCAAAACCAAAAACTTCAAGCTTCTAGCACTCCTGTGGTACCAATTTTCTGGTGTAGGTACCTTTGCATTGCTGGGACAAAGTACCCAAATAAAAGCAGGTGATGGAAGGAAAGTATTTGGCTTACAGTCTTGAGGGGAAGCTCCATGACGGTAGGGAAGAGCATGGCACGAGCAGAGGCTGGACATCACCTCCACCACAGCAGGTGGAAAACAGCAGCAAAAGAGCACTCAACCAACAAATGACAAGCTAGGGGCTAATACACCTCAAGGTCCATCCATAGCAACAAAGCTCCTCCAACAGGGTTCCACCTCCCAGAGACTAAGTACAAAGCAGAATCAAAAATACCTGAGGCTATGGGGCCATTTGCATTCAAAACACCACAATAGCTATTATAGTATATTAACAATACAAACCACCAAAACAAACCTCACAAGTAAGATTTTAGCTATGGCATGTCTAGTGGAAAACTCTAAATATATATTTTTAAATAAATTTATACTGACAAATATGAAACGGTCTCCTAAATATATTTCTTACAGAAAAAGAAAAGCAAGCAGTAAAGTATAATATAATCTATAGACTGCTAAATTTTTAGGGAAAAGAAACAAGTGTGTATGTGCGGGCATAAATACATGTGTATTTATATAGAATTGCTCCTAAAGGCTACACCAAAAATAAATAAATAAATAATAAAAAATGGCAGTAATGGTTGCCTAGAAGGAGACTGAAAACAGTAATTGGTCCCCCATTGCCTAGTCTCCAGTTATCCCTTTCATAAAGGGTCTCTTGAACCCAGCTTTTAGCTAATCCTGCAATTTTTTTAAAAAATTGTATTTGCCAGCTTTCTTGATTAAACCACTGTGACTTAGTTCTGGTCAACTGCTAGTTTTTAAAAGAAGGGGGTCCTTTTCTCCTCCCCAGTCTTCCTGTTGGCCAAACTATGATCCTGGATGTCCACTTGGAGCCTCAGAGGAAACTCATATTTTGACAATGGCAAAGCCACAGGGTAGATAGAATAAGGGGTCCATTTAACAGTGGCCTCCTCATGCCAAGCCTTGGACTGTTCACCTCTGGACTTTGTTTCTGTGGGAGATAAATCATTATCTATGCTGTTGAAATCATTCGTATGTGGGGGTTTGCGATGTTCACAGTGAAAGCTGACTCTGACTCAGGAAGGGAGCTAGAAGACAGGGCAAGAGCAAGGCAAACTCCTGCTACTGAGTCCATTTCACAGTTCAAAAACAGAAAACTGCAAGATTCATGGGATTGTATCAAAAATTACCTTCTCTGTTCTTAAGCTCCTCAAACCTTGCAGAGGTTACTGGGGGCTTCTTCATCCTCCAAGATTATCACAGTGCCAGGATTTCTTATTCACTCAAAAAGCCTAAAAGCCACATGATAGACCAAATAATTTCTCACTGAGTATTCTGGCTATGAGAGTCTATGAAAAGAACAGGTGGGTGGCATGCAGTGGGCAAAGAAAGGAGAGAGAACTATTCCTCTTAGCGCACCTCAGTCTCCACTGGAAGTGTCTAATTAGAGGTATTGAGGTTGAGGCTTTTAATACCAACATAAATTAAACTGTTTGTTGCTGGATCAGTTCTTAGCTGGAATAGTTCCAATGCCCTGCTAGGAGAAGCAGCTCTTTTATTAATGTAAGGCAAGACAGCCAAACATCAAGAAAAACCCAGAAAAATTGTCCAGCAAAAGACACACAATGGGCAGCAATGATGCCAGTCATCTCATGGCTTTCAACTGACATTTGTAGACACGGTTGTCAGAGAATTAAATGAAGAATAGATTCATTTTGTACAGTTGATCCAAGACCACACTTTGAGAACCACTGTGATTACAATGTAAAAACCAACGAAGGATAGACTGAAGTTGGTAGTGCTAACCAGGATGCTGGAGCACGCGATCCCTTCTACTTGCCAGTGGGATAAAATGAATTCTCATTTTCTCAGTATGTGCTAGTGGCCTTCAATCACAGCTACAAACTGGAATCGTCCAGGAGGGATGCTAATTTACATTCTCAGACTCCTTATCTCAAAAAGTTCGATTCAACAACTCTGTAACACCTAAATCTACTTTTTTTCTCTTTTTCTGTTTTTTTTGTGTGTGACATATATCGTATGTGACATATTGTGTGTGACCTTGCAGCACCCCCAAAGCTGGCCTGGAGTGGGAGGTATCTCATCTGCTGGGACCAGAACAAAATGAAGTGTACCTGCTTCTGGGTCTCCCACCTATTCTTTTTTTTTTTTTTTTAAGGCTGTGCTTTATTACATGCATAATTACAAATCTGTGCTAAGTGAGAATGTATTAAGCAATGGCGACCTGGGTTTAAGCCACACAGAGAAAGGACTGGACAATCCCATTAACCCTTCTGCTGGTGTTCATTCCATTGCCTTGAACATGATTGTTTCCATTTCTTACAATTTGCATAGCACTTACTTGTCAAAGTGCTTTCTGTTCATTGTCTCAGTTTATCCTCACAACAACCCTGTGAGGTAGGTAAAGCAATTTACACTATCCCCATTTTGCAGATGGGAACACTGAGGCACAGAGCAATTAAGATCTTGAGGCTAGTTAGTAGAAGCATAGGGAACAGAAATCAGGTCTCCTAACTCCCCAATCCATGTTTTCCTTTTTATACTACCAAGAGCAGAACAAAGTGAGCAGTGAGTCACAGATTTGGTTCAGGCTGTATCTGTGAGCAGGTGAAGATAAAGCCAAGAAAGCATGGTTGGAGGGATGGCAATGCTAGGATAAATAACTGCTCTGAACAGCTCAGCACCAAGGTTCCTGTGGAAACACAGGTGCTGTTAGCTTTGGCTGAAGCTTGTTTTTGGGTGCTGAGCTTCTGCAGGTATCTATACATTAGCTTCAGCAGAACTTGGACCAACTCTCAAGAAATAAAATGTCCAGCCAGACAGGATTTCTTTGGCTACTGTGGTAGGAGCCAGTCCTACAAATGAGCTTCTTATAGAGACATTCACATGGAGCCCTCCTGGCTTCAATGGCTCACCCAACAGCTGGTGTATTTCCCATGGCCAGAAATGAATGGGCAGAGGTAAGAGCTGGAGGCTGGCCTTGGTCAAATGAAGAAGAGTCACCATTATGATATGATATCATTGTCACCCTTAGGTGACATGACCAAGATTCAGTCAGGCCCAATTCCTTTCCAGGGTGTCCTTGGTTAGCAGCATAGCTTCAAAAGACAGTTTAAGAGAACAAAATATTAAACATATCATTTTTATCTTGCATGAAAACCATGTTCTGAATTCAAATCTCTCTCCATTTTTACAGGCACACTGTTTTTAATGTGGACATTGGGGTGGGAGGAGAGGAAAATCCTGAGAACAGAATGGAAGCTCCTAGATTGATGGTGCAATAGCACTTTACTCACTCCACAGTAGGGTCCAAAGCCAGCAAGTCTCATTGGGAGTGTGAAGCGCTAAAACATCTCAATTTAGACAAATGAAATGTTTACTGCTAAGGCTTATTATATACTAGTCCTAATGTGCTGGAATTTGGGGTAAGTTTAAGATGTAATGAGAGAAAAGCCATCTAGTGAGATGGGGAAGAAGGCAGGGCCTGTGTTGGTTTTTCTCAAGGTGGAGTGTTTAGCCTCACTGTCATAAAGAGGGTACCTCACAACATATGATCCCTTTTCCATGTCACTTTGTCACATCTTCACCCTTCTTTGTTATTCATTGTCCTCCCTTTTTAGGACTCCCTTTATATATAAGGGTCTTCCACCTATTCTTGTTTTTGAGTCTCTCTTTTTTACTGTTAGTGCACCTAGGGGGCACCTTCCATTCTTGGGTCTCTGCTCCCCTGCCTCCTGGGGTTACAGGCATGTGGGGCCACTCCCAGCTGTTTTAGGTGGGATCTGGAGCTTTGAACTCAGGCCCCTTCAGTCCCTCATGCTTGGACAGAAATTGCACCTAACCACTGAACCCCTGAATCCAAACCCTAACTCTTTTTTAAAATATTTTTTTTATTTATTTTTATTTACTTGAGAGAGAGAGAGAGAGAGAGAGAATGGGTACTTCAAGGCCCTTAGCCACTGCAAATGTACTCCAGACACATGTGCCCACCTTGTGCATCTGGCTTACATAGGTACTAGGGAATTGAACCTGGGTCCTGGGGCTTCACAAGCAAGCACCCTAAGCAGTAAGCCATCTCTCCAGCCCCTTAACACTTTTTAAACATTTCTCTGATATCTAGCAAAGATCAAGTTACTATACAATTTTTACCTGGCCAGTATGTATTAAATTCTTTGCTAGACCCAAGGTGGTATGCAATTGGGTCTCCTGGCTTTGGGTTAATATATTCTAGATATCTGTAGCATTGCCTTCTTCACAAACTCAGAAATGATATGCTTACATCAATTACTCTATTATCATTAGTCTCCTATTCCTGTTGGACTTCCTCTCCCTTTGACCTAAAACTTTGTTATATAAAAAGACCGAATACCAGGCATGGTGGTACATGCCTGTGCATGGGGAGAGTGAGGCAGAAGGATCACATTTTCAAGAAGGCCTTCTTACCCAAGTTCAAGGCCATTGTATTCAATTTATCAAGATGCTGGGCAAGGGTGGGTGAGGAGAAAACACTAGGAAATGTAGCTCAGTGGTACAGTGTTTGCTTAGCGTATGTTAAGTCCTGGATTCAGCCCTGATCTCTACAAAAAGTAAACTATAGAAAGACTTATTCAAACTAAGGGGAGAAGGTGGGATACAAGCAATAAATAGAAAAATAACAACCACATTAATTAGTGATGTGGCTTCTTGTCACATGGGGCCCCTGCTGCTTATCAGTCTCACACAGTTCAAGAGCCCACTCTGTTTTATAAAGTCTTTTTTTTTTTCACAGCCTCCATACATATACACAGTATACCCTGACCATAATCTCCTCCTACCACCCTCCTTTGAGAGCCCACTCTTGTCTGTAGCAACTGGAGTACTCATACACTTAAGGTAGAGCTGCTGTGGATTCCACCATTTGAAGCCCAGAATTAAAGCTAGGTGTGGTGGTTTATCTTCATTGTCAACTTGACTGCATTTGGAGTCACCATGGAAACACACCCCTGCATGTGCCTCAGAGGATGTTTCCAGAAAGGTTTGCTAGAAGAGGGACAACTTACCATGAATGTGGGTGACTCCCTTCCAGGGCCTGGGTTCTGAATAAAGAGAGGGTGAAAAGAACACAGTTCTTCTCTTGGCTTCCTGATGCTGGACACAGTGTGACTAGCTGTCCCATGCTCCAGCCACAAGACCATCATGCCTTCACTGCCTTGATGGATTATAACCCTTCTTAAACCATGAGCCAAGACAGGCCCTTCCTTCCTTAAGTTGCTTTTGCCAGGTACTTTGTCACAGCAGCAAGAAGAGTAACTAAAACCCCAGGGAAGGGGTCCTGTGAGCTCACCTGTGGCAACCAGTGGCAGCGTGTGGCCTATAGACCATCTAAATGGTACTGCTGAATCTGGAGAGATGGCTCAGTGGTTAAAGATTCTTACTTGCAAAGCCTGACAACCTGGGTTTGATTTCCCAACATCCATGTAAAGCCAGATGCAAAATGGTACATATGGTTGACATTTGTTTATAGAAGCAAAATACCCTATTGCACACATATGCACACACACACACACACACACACACACACATGCAAAGGAGCATGCAAATAAAAAAATTTTATCAAAAAATAAAATAATACCACCAGTTATTCCAAGGCCAGCTGCCTTTTATTATCATCATGGGTCAGTGATTATACATCACATCACTAATAAAACCCTCATTTCTAAAATTCTTTTGTTGATTTAAGTTGTGAAAATCTAGTGTACTTTAAAGTGTGGTCTTGGGTCAGCCACATCAGTATTCCCCATCCCCAGACCAGACCAAAGATCCAGAGACTTGATGGAGGGACGCATACCCAGCAGTCCATCCATAAGTTTACCAGTTGCTCCAGGTGTACACTAAAGTTTGAGGACCACTGTGCCAACAAATGCTGTGATCACCATTGAACCTCAGGAACACATGCACCAGCTCCCCAGGAACACTGTATTGGCATTGCTGCTTAGTAAACCAGAGCTCGCTTCAACTTTCCTCATTGATGCTGGTACCAGCCATGCAAGTACCTATATTCATTTAAGTTCTAAGAGTCTGGAATGACTCAGTCTGGCTTCAGGACAGTTCATGCCTTAGATACACATGCCACAACATTGTCAAACACAAATCGCAAATATTGTCTACCTTGCAATCACTGTGATTATGAAAATGAAGAAACCAAATCTAAGTGAGTCCTGTGGAATACGTGTTCAAATATATTGTATTTAAAACGTAAGATAGCAGAAAGGTATGAACTGTAAAAAGAGCATTTTCTTTGGCAAGCCCAAAATTTAGTTAATTATGTGACTTTTCCTAGGGAGATGTAAAGATATAGTCTCAGCAGACAGAGCACTGGTGACTGACCACAGAAACGAGTCCACCTAAGTGTAGATGGTGACCCAGTAGATTTATTGGCCTTACAGGAGCTTGGGTGACCCAACGGCAGCACAAACCAACATGGGTGACAGTAACAATTGTTGCATCCCTTGAGTCCCCTTCCTCGCTCAAGTCTACCAGTCTCCTCTCGCCAGCAATTGTTTACTGTTTTATAATCTTGAGGTGGGGGCTTGTAAATCCTATAACTAACTTCCAGAGTTTCCTGAGCCTAGAAATTGGCATGAGCTTCTTCTCTCTTAGAAGGGAATGTTTCACTCAGAAGGAAAAAGCTACACAATATTAACATATGTTTGTTTAATTTCACTTCTAGTGTTGAAAATAATTTTCATATATAGAGGAGTGAATTGTTTAAGGATTAACTTGAATTCAAGGTCTGCATCGTTATATAACAAGTTCCAGGCCAGCCTAGACTGCAATGTGAGACCCTGTCTCATAAATAAATAGATAAATAAGTAAATATAAAGATTCAAGAAAACAAATATGTATGTTTATATTCAATATTATAAATATTTATGAATTTTGCACTTATTTTGTGTTACTGGGAATTCAAATCCAGAAACTATGCTACTGAACATATAATATGCATATGTATTTACTTACAGTTTTTATATATTGCTAATATTTTTATTTTTTAAAAAACACTCTTTTGTCCCATTTTATTGAGACAAACTGGCCTCACATCCGTAATCCTCCTGCCCTACTTTTGAGAGTTGGCTGAGATTATAGGTGACACCAATGCACTCAGGCTTATTTTGGGAGTGGAAAGGTCTAAGCAGGGTCAGGGGAAGGAAGTGTGGAGGGGGTGGGAGGAGGGTTAGTCAAAATTAAAGATGTTAACAAAGCCATATGGAAATCTACTTGTTTGCTAGCTGAAAAAATATATATGTTTTAAAAAGAGTGTTTGAGCAAAAGTATCCTATGGAGGTAGGCAATGCTGTACCCAGAGCCATAGATTGTTACAAAAAAATTTTAACACCAGGGTTGGGTAACCTTCCAGTGAGTTAGTCTGAAAGGCCTTGGTGCCCCCCTAAAAATAAAGGCGATTGACAAGGAATACTCTTAGTCGCCAACCAGAACTAGATGACAAGACCCCATTGTAGAGGACGCCACATGCACAAGGTTGCAGGACACTGGGAAGTCGAGCTGGAGCTCAGGTAGAAGCCTCCTCCCTGGTGATTATCTGCCATGGTGCTGGACAGAGCTATGCAGTCTGTGAGGAAGAACAGTCATCAACAGCCTTAACCGGGAGCGGATCCTGCAAGCTAAACGACTAGCCAGGAAGGCAAAATGTGCCAACTGGTGAAATGGTGGCATATCTGTTATGAGATAAAGGCCTACTCCATGGGAGGAAATTCATGCCTGGCACTGCAAACCTAGTCAAAAGCCCACATGTGGGGAGGCTATAAACCCTGGAGAGAAGCTATACTATGGTCGTTTGGCTAAATGTATACAGTATGCCCACCAAATGCCCTCTACATATTCATGTTTATGCCCATATGTTAATGCATCTCTCATTTTGGTTAGAAACGCTTCTCTTTTCCGATGGCAGTGAGTACTGGGGAGTCTCAAAACTCATCAACAGACAGAGAAGAAGTGACAGTTGAGTGTTCAGCACTAGTGAGACATCTCTATGATACCCTCCAAGGCGCAGGAAAAGAGGTGATGGAAAGAATGTAACAGCTAAAGGAAGGGGAGAAGTGCTTCACAATACTATTGTCCATACCCAAAGTGATGACTCACTCATGACCACACAGTGGCTGGAAGGTCCTACCCAAGGCCTATATAATATTAGGGCAAAATAAAATGATGGCATAAAAATAGGAAAGGGACTAGTTGGAAAGGAGATGGAGTTCAGTGGTGGGGAAGGGGGAGGTGAAGAGAAAAAAGAGTGGTGGGAGGGTGTTGGGGTCCCTCCTAGGGCCAGCCCAGGAGGGGATGCAGACACCGGGAGTTGGGTGGAAGGCAGAGGGCAAGCTGCTACAAACTCCTTTATTCAGGGAAGTGTAGGGGTTTTAAGGGTTTGGCTGGCCAATCATTGTATGGGATGGTTCCCTTCTTGTGGCCAATGACAGCCTATCTCTGGGCAGATCATCTCGCAACAGGTTGCTCGCGGGCATGGGGCTGTAGTTGCTGTCACACCAGGCCTGTGCAGGATGTCACGTCCACAGAAGCCACTTCCAGGTTCCTACTAGCAGGCGGCCTGCACTGTGCCATGCATACTAGCAGGCGGCCTGGCTAGGGCCTGACCTGTATTGTGCCATGCAAGAGGGGATTCTGCTCAGGGCACATTGTGTATATGAATGGAGGTTGTGAAAAAAAAGTTTTTAAAAAGAACACTTCTCTCTCCCCCTTTTATGAGTCAGGTTGGCCTCATACTCATGATCCTCCAGCTCTATTTCTGAGAGCTGGCTGATCTTATAGGTGTGCACCAGTGCACTGAGCCCTATTCTGGAGGGCGATTGTTCGACATCATTGCAGGGGCCTCACATACTCCTTCACTTCAAAATAAGACCCTCCTTTTAAGATGTTTATCTCTGGTATTTTGTCATAGTAAAGCAAAGCTGACTAACACAGTTTTTGTATTTTTTTGTTTTTGTTGTTATGATGAAACATGCCATAAATACATATCTATACTTTCAATGCCAAGCTATGACTTGTATATTTATTTAATATCATTAATTATACATTATTATGCACATATATTTTGTAGCAATGTAACACATGCAAACTCTCAGATTTGCATGACACCAGCTTAATTAGACATATGTGTTTTGCTATATAGTGTACATAGATACCTTAGAAAACAATATAGACACTCATCACTGATGTGATCCCTGAAAATAGTTGAAGATTATTTACTTTTTTGTACTTTTTTGAAATTCTTAGAATATATATTTAATATATACCCATAGGAATATGCAGGTATTATATTTTAAATTACTTCATCAGACTATCTCTCTTCTTAATCATTCTACCAACTTTTACCTTTTAGTAAATATACATAGTTTATTTTCCTATTATTTTCATAATCAAAGGTTGCAATTATTCTTTAACTTTTTAATGTAAAGTATGGCTTAGGGAAATGCAATTTAAGGTTTTTTACTATTTATTTTTAGAGAGAGAGAGAGAGAGAGAGAGAGAAAGAGGCACAGAGAGAGAGAATGGACATGCCAGGGCCTTCAGCTGCTGCTAACAAACTCCAGATGCATGTGCCCCCTTCTGTGCATGCGCAACATTGTGTGCTTGCATCACTGTGCATCTGGCTATGTGGGACCTGGAGATTCAAACATGAGCTCTTGGGCTTTGCCAGCAAGCACCTTAACCACTAAACCATCTTCCTAGCCCTTAAGGTTGTTTTGAGATTCCATTTCCCCACATAAAAGAATGACTGTCATCAAGAAAATAAATGACAATATGAGCTGGAGAGATTGCTTAGCGGTTAAAGGCACTTGCTTGCAAAGCCTGATGGCCGGGTTTGATTCCCCTTTACCAACATAAACCAGACCCACAAAGGACAATAAAGTCTGTGGAGGTTGTGTTGAATGAAGAACCTGCATACACTGCCGTGGGATGTAAACTTGGGCAGCCATATGGAAATCAGCATGGTGCTTCCTACAAAAATTAACAGAGTTTTCTTATGATCTAACTGTACCACTCCTGCTTATGAGCCTGAAGGATTCTAAGTCAGTATACCCCACAGATAGTTGTATAGCCATGTTTACTGCTGCACTGTTTGCAGCATCCAAGACATGAAACCAGCCTAAATGTCCATCCATAGATGAGTTGATAACAAACATGTGATATGTAGGGACATTAAGGTAGAAAGAGAACTGCGTTGTTCTCAGCTTTCTTGCAACTGTGAACAAATACCTGACAAGAAACAACTTAAGGGAGGAATGGTATATTTTGGATTACAACTCAAGGCTACAGTCCCTGATGGTGAGGAAGGCATGGCAGTACAAGCTTGAGACAGCGGGTAACATTTAGTAACAATGGTAACATTGCACAGTGAGGAGCAGTATTGAATGCTGATACTCAACTTCTTTCTCATTTCTATTCTAGTCCATGAAATGGTGCCACCTTCAGTTAGTGTGGGTCCTCCCGCCTCAATTAACCTAATCTAGGAAATCCCTCACAGATATTCCCAGAGATTTGTTTCCAGGGTGATTCTAAGAGCTATCAAGTTGACCACTAGAGATCAACCATCATAAGGATTATTAGAAAGGATGAAGAAGTATACAGGAGGAAAATGGGGAAACAAGAATGTGTAATAGAATATATGTGCCAGGAAAACAGAAGGGGAGACTATCTGGAGGTGGCAGGAGACCAGTAAGGGGACGGGGAGGGCAAAGAGGGTAATAAGATGAAAGTATAAGGATGTGTATGCATGGAATGTGACAATTGAACCTATTACTTTGTATGCTAACAGAAAATATTAACTAAAAGTTAAAATAAATAAGTAAAACATCAATATTTACTAAGGATTAGGATAAAAACCAATTGGCCAAGTCACAAGATTCTAAAAACTTGTTCCTATGATAAAATTTCCTTAAATTACCAGTGTTTTGTAGGAGGCACAGTAAGTGGCATACAGTAGACAATAAATGGTCACTCAGCATAAATAATTACTTTTAGTATCGGCAGTATCACTGTGGAAAAATTGGTTAGTCACCTGTGAATTTAAAAGGCGTGTTCTGGAGAGATGGCTCGGCAAAGCCTAACAACCTGGGATGAATTCCCCAGCACCCACATGTAGTCCGATGCACAAAGTAGTGCATGCATCTGCAGTTTGTTGTCAGAGACCAGAGGCCCTGGAGCACCCGTTTCTCTCTCTCTCTCTCTCTCCTCTCTTTCTCTCTCCTTGCAAATAAATAAATTTTAAAGGCTTCAGATTTTGTTCATGAGTACTGAAAATAAAGCAGCTTCAACAACCTTCCTGGATAAAAACTGGGAACACTCACTAAATGGTACACCATCTTGGCATTCCTGTACCAAGTTACCATAGCAGCACTGTATTCAACCTCACGCACTAGCTGACTTTTCCACTCAAGTAACCTTTCTCCCGTGTACCTCTCAGAAGCAACTGAGATCTCTTAGCATCTTTCCTCTTCCTGCTCCAGTTCTGAGGTTTTGGTCAAATGGAAAGCTTCTTAACTTACTAAATTTAGCACCGCCAAGTAGTTGGTGGATAGTGGGAGATAAGAGGAAATCCAGCCAGAAGCTGAATCAGAACTTATCTGGGAAATAGAATCTAAGTATAAAATGATTGTGTTATTTATGTTTCTAGAAACTTAAAAGGAAATTTAGCCAGGAGTAGTGATGCACAACTTTAATCCCAGCACTCGAGGGGGGCAGAGGTAGGATGATTGCCATGACTTTAAGGCCACCCTGAGACACATAGTGAATTCCAGGTCAGCCTGGGATAGAGTGAGACCCTACCTCAAAAACAAATGGAAATTTAGATGTCACGTTTATAGTCTGGGACTGTTTGAACAAAGACATCAGTTTGACAGGCACCTGCAGTGGGATGGTGACCATTTAGGTGTAGAATACAGCACAAAATCATGTATGGGAGGAATGATTTGGATTCCCATCCATGGGAAGGTTCATCTCATTAATGTGGCATGACTTAGGGTGGATGGAACAGAGTTCTATGAAGGCATTGCTCTGGGGGCCTCTGACTACACACAAATGGGAATGTTGAACAGAGAGAGCCACAGACCAGCACTAAACATTTAATTCTTCTGGTTGCTTCTAGACATGCAAATACTGGAAGACTGGAATTACAGAAAATGTCTTGGCCTTCCCTTTCCAAGATTCTCTTGGCCACTAAATTGATGTTCAGGTAGAAGACATCTGCTTGTAGGTGATGATCGAGAAACGAGGCCCCGATCCCATGCTCTTCCAGCCATCACCAGTATATGTGGGCGTTACATTGGTAGCTGTCCCAGATTTCCTAAAAGCAGGGATTGCTTTCAGTTAAAAATGGCAGTTTGAGAATGCATTGAACACTCTTTCATTCCATGCTTGTTTTCTATTGAAATAGCCTACGGTGATGGTGGTGACTGAGAAAGGAAGGGGTCTGCTAAATACCATGAAGATGGAATCATGAAGAAAACCCTATCAGCCCAGGTTTCTCTGCAGTCAGAAAGCAGATGGAAGAAGACAGCCAAACCTGACCACCCTTCAGCGCAGTAGCACAGCTGGAGTCAAAGTTAAGTTCAGGGACATATATGAATCAGTTTCCAACTCTGGCGGGCACTGCAGCTAGCACCGCAATAGAGGGGATCTTGGGGTTCTCCCAAAACCTGACACTGACTAAGGAGTGCTGAACTGAAAACCAGCCAAGACACTGTCAACAGGTTTTTTTTTTTTGAATATTTATTTTGTTTATTTATTTATTAGAGACAGAGATTGAGTTAGAGAGAGAATGGGCACACCAGGGCCTCTAGCCATTGCAAACAAACTCCAGACGCATCTGCCACCTTGTGCACCTGGCTTACATGGGACCTGAAGAATCGAACCTGAATCCTTAGGCTTCACAGGAAAGTGCCTTAACTGCTAAACCATCTCTCCAGCCTGCCAACAGTTCTTTGATGAAGATAGCTCTGCCAGAAATGGGATGGGCCTGCTGTCCCAGCTAGCCTCAGCTGCTCCTGTTAGTGTTTAAAGGGAACATTCTCTTGTTTTCTTTTTTTCTGCCTTGTATTTCTGCATTTCTGAACCAGAAAAATAAATTTCAATTTATCCAAACAATATGTTGAAATATCCCTTTGTCTTTATCTTAGTTGGCCTGGAGCTGCAAATATATACAGTTGCCCAAAGAACAGAAGCCATGAATGCCGGGGTCCAGCCTCAGCATCAACAAGGGGTGAGACCATGAAGCTGGGATGATCGGGAGTGGCAAAACGAAACGAAACTTAGGACATGTGGGTACAAGCTGACAGGTTGGGCTTCAGCAATGAGCCATTTGACTCTCTCTCTCTCTTTTACTCATTCTCTCTCTCACTCACTCTCTCTCTCTCACTCACTCGCTCTCTCTCACTCACTCTCTCATTCATTTCTCTCTTTCTTTTTCTTTTTCATTCTCTTTTTCTCCTTCTCTTTCATTCTCGCTCTCTCTGGCTTTTCTCTCACTTGCTCACTCGCTCTTGCTCGCTCTCTTTTGTTCACTAGCTCTGCTTTTGCTCGTTCGCTCTGCTCGTTCACTCTGCTGCTTCTTGCCACAAAACCTCAGTCTTTTATTTTTCTCATACAAGAAAATAGGATTCAAAAGGAAAAAGGCAAAAACAAAACTGCGTCCAAATTTGACACACATGCATAATCTTTGAAATTACAAGTACATAATATTTCCAGGAAAGTTAGCCCAATCCCTTACAATTTTTATGAGCAAGCACTATTAACCATTAGCTGTGAAAAACATCTTCTTCAAAATTACAAATACATAATGTTTACAGGAAAGTTAACCCCATCCCTTACAATCTTTATGAGCAAGCACTGTTAACCATTAGCTGTGAAAACACCTTTGAAAAACACCTTGACCAATTCTTTTTGAATAATGGGGCACTAGTTCCTTGTGGTTTCTTTTTCATTCTTTGTTAAATGTTGATTCTATTTTCAGTTGCAAGTTAGCAAAGGTGAGAGACAGATTGGTTACAACAGGTGTCTATTATTCAATTATAGTTAACTCAGTAAGTCTTTTCCTTTCTTCAAGCAATACTTTATAACTTAATCATTACATCCAACTTGCATTTGCTAAGCATATGCCTGCATTAAATCTTTATGAAGTTGTATTTTCTCATCTTTTGGATAAACAGTCATAGGGTCTCAAATCCCTAACAGCTAAATAATAAAACCTAACTCATCAGCCCATTTTCCTCTGTAGTCTCTCCTGTCCCAGATCCTGTCTCACTCTCCCACTCTTAGGGTCACACTGATATTGACCACCTGGAGGAAGCAAGCTTTTAGGATCAAATCTACGCCCCTCATGAGTAGCCTGAGGGGGCTGCCACCATTTATTGTTGTTGTAATAAACCCATTGTTTTCGATTCCATTTTTTGTTTGATCTGGGAACACATCTCCTATTGCCTGCATAATACTATTCCACAAAATCGCCTCATCAGAAGCTGGCAGTACGTCTAACTCCTGGGGGTCATGGCTGGCCTGCAGATCATTCAGAAGAGAAAGAACAAGCCAAGATAAGGAGAGAAACCAGAAAGATCATGACAACAAACATGAGCTGTATGGCTGAAAGAAGTAGATGTCCTTGCCAAGCTAAATGAGCCAAGGAGACCATGTCAAGCGACACACAGGGTCTCAACTCAGGCTTTTTGGAGCACGCTGTCCCTGGCACATGAGCACTGGACATTGGAGCCTGACCTCCCTCCTTAACTCAGGAAATGACTGTAAATAAGAAAAGATATTGAACCGGCTGTGGCATACGTTAAATCCCAGCACTATGAAGGCAGAGGCAGGAGGATCACTGCCAGTTCGAGGCCACTTTGAGACTACACAGTGAATTCCAGGTCAGCCTGGGCTAAAGCAAGATCCTATCTCAAAAAAATTTAAGAAAGAAAGAAAGAGAGAGAGAGAGAGAGAAAAGATTTTGGCATTGCATATCAAAAAAAGGATGCCCATCTGAGAAATAACACAAAATCTCTGAGTAGTTGAAGACATTTTGCATTATGGACATGAGAGTAAGTAGTTGCCAAGTAGGAGAAAGTATAAAAGCAGAAAAGCCTGAAAAAGAAATTGAAAACCTGACAGGTGTGGTAATGCAAGCCTGTAACCTCTGCACTTAAGAGGTGGGGGCTGGAGTATCACCAATGATGATCAGCCTTGCTCTATAGTAAGTGTGAGGTCAGCCTGGATTACAGGAGGCCTTGTGAAGAAAGGAAGGGAAGGAGCGAGGGAGGGAGGCAGGGAGAAAAGGAGAAAAGAAAGAGAAAACGGTAGAAAGTCTAATGGTTATATTTCTAACAAATCAGTGAACTAGAACCCAAGCTTCAAGCAGCCATTCTAAAACGTGGGAGTAAAACAATAAAGAGAAAAAAAAGTAAAAGCAGACATGGCTTTTAATTAAAAAACTGATTGCTGTGGAGAATAAATCCAGGAGACCAAAGACATGGATAATAGAACCATCAAGATTAGTTTAAAATAGATAATTATGTACCAGTAGCATATTAGAAAACCTTAAAATAGCTGATAAATTAACCTAATTACTAGAATATAAAATGGTCAATCATGCAAACTACTAGAAAGCCTAAACATGAAAAAATATTTTAAAGCAAAATTAACAATTCTGTCAGAATTGATAGAAATTATTTTTTAAATATTCTTTGTATATATCTAGTAATTTATTTGACATTCATAATGATAGTTATAAGTTATATATAGTAAAATATATAAATTATAAATATAAGTGAGATAAATATAAACTATAAAAATTTGCTTTAAAGTGGGAAAAGCCTGAGTATATAATTTTTCATAATGCTGAAAAATATGGGGAAATTTTCTCATTTAAGAATTCCTATAATGCTGAGAGAAAACCTGACCCAAATCACAAATATATACACTATGCTACACATACTATAATACAGTTATTTCATTAGCTAGACAGAAAAATAAGAAATAAGGCACCTCAAAACCAAATATATGCTAAATAAAAAGAGTATGCATTCATGTTGTTTATTTCAATCATCCAAAGATTATTCTTTGGTCTTTGAAAAACATAGTATCTATATATTGAAGGCAAAAATCTTGGTAATTTTGATAGAGTTCATATATCTGTTAAGGAAAATGATGATACATCAACATTGTTTGCTAATGAAAATTCAAAAAAATTATTAATTTGTTCAAGACTTCAAAAACATGGAGAAGGCCGGGTGTGGTGGCGCATGCCTTTAATCCCAGCACTCGGGAGGCAGAGGTAGGAGGATCGCTGAGAGTTCGAGGCCACCCTGAGACTACATAGTTAATTCCAGGTCAGCCTGGACCAGAGTGAGACCCTACCTCGAAAAAAAAAAAAAAAAAAAAAAAAAAAAAAAAAAACATGGAGAAACCTTGAGTGCTGGGATTAAAGGTGTGTGCCACCATGCCCGGCCTGTTATAGTTTTTTTTTTTTTTTTAAGACAATTTGACAAATCGTGGCCCTTGGGCCAGACATCTGTCATTGTAAGTAAAAATGTATAAGAACAGAATCTGGGGTTACAGTGAGATGAGTGAGTCTGGGCTGTACAAAGTTTTATTTCTCTTGTATATGTACATAAAAGTAATGGTTGGGTTACACGTAAGATAATATTTATACTTAATGAGAAATCCCCAATCTGTTTTCCAAAGAAGGTGTTTACTTTGCATTTCTACCAGCAATGATAAAAACTTTAGGAGCTTCATGTCTTTGCCATTGCTTGATATGGGCAGGTTTCTTTTCCTTGTATGCCATTCTAATGGGTATATATTGGTATATAACTAGGATTGCAGTGTGCATTTCACTGCCAGCTAATGATGTGTAGAGAATCTTTTTATTTGTGCATTTATCACCTGTATACCTTCATACAAAATGTCTATTCAGATCCCTTGTGCATTTTCTTTAACGAGACTATTGGTTTCTTATCATTGAGTTTTGAGAGTTATTTTCACTTTTCTGAATACAAGTTCTTTATCTGACATGATTTTTAAATATTTTATCCTACTCTACAGCTTGTCATTTCAATCTTATTACTATCTTTTGAGAAATAAGGATTTTTTTAACTGATGAAATACAATTTTTCTTTTATGTTGCTATCTTCTGTTACTATCTTTTGAGAAATAAGGATTTTTTAACTGATGAAATACAATTTTTCTTTTATGGATGATGATCTTGATGTCTAATAACTCTGACTCACATCACAAGCTTTTTCCTAGGTTTTCATCTGGAAGACAGTTTTATGTTTTACATTCATATCTAGCTCTATATTTAGTGTTAAAGTGCAAGGTATAAGTTATGGAGGTTTTTGTTTTGGTTTAGCATGAATAGGTAATTGTTTTAGCCCTATTCATTGAAGAAACTATCCTTTCTCAGCTTTTACCAGCTCTATGTGCACTGCCTGTAATAGATGTGAATGTTTATTTCTGTCATTATGGTCATAAAAACCTACTTTGTCTGATTTCTAGTCCTTCCATTTTTAAGGTTTGCTTTGTAAATTATTAAGTGGTCTCTGTTTGAGGGAAAGAATTCCTGTCTCCATGCTGCCGTGGTTCCCCGCTCTGTGGATCACCAAGAAGCTATGTCTTGGTAGTTGTGGTTGTTTGGGTAGTTGTCATAGCAATGGCTGTATTTACCTTTTCTTAATCTGCTTAGGGCTAATATCTTGACACTTCAAATAAAATAAATGCCTTTCAGATTTGTACTATGTTGAAATTCCCAACAGACCTTTTATATTTTGCTTCAACTGTCAATCGTACTTTTAAAAAGAGGCTTAATGTATTTGTAAAATATTTGCCCTTTTTGTTTTTAATTCATTTATTTTTGAATTCTAAGTTTCTCCCAAATGTTGATTCTCTTCAGAGCAAAGAACGTAAAAGATCAGCATTTCCTTTAGAAGAGGCCTGAGAGTTCTCCTTCGTCTGAGAGTCATGCTTATGCATGTCCAGGATGCCTGGTTCTTTTTGTTGGGTGTATAATTCAGAGTTGACAGTTAAGATTGTCTCAGTGCTTCACTCTCAGTACGTCTGCTGCACTATTTCCCATCTTTCATGGTTTTCTCATAATCATTTCAATCATCATTCATTTCTTTTTGTATTCTGTTTTTACTTATTTTTACTAGGAGTGTGTCAATTTTATTATCATTTTTTAAATTTTATTTATTTATTTATTTATCTATTTATTTATTTGAGAGAGCAAGAGAGGTAAGAGGCAGACAGAGAGAGAGAGAAAGAGAGAGAATGGGCATGTCAGGGCCTCCAGCCACTGCAAACGGACTCCAGACGTGTGCGTCACCTTGTGCATCGGGCTTACGTGGGTCCTGGGGAATTGAACCAAGGTCCTTTGCTTTCACAAGCAAATGCCTTAACTGCGAAGCCATCTCTCCAGCCCCCTTTATTATCATTTTTAAGATGTGAACTTGTACTTGATATCCCCCCCTTTCAATTACAATTAAACAATTAAACCTCTATTAGCTTGGCAGATTAGATAGATGACAGATAGACAGATAGATAGACAGACAGACAGACAGACAGATAGATAGATAGATAGATAGATAGATAGGTAGATGACAGATAGATAGATAGATACAGGTACTTTCTATTCTCTCAGTCACTTGAATATAAAATGATAATTACCTTAGGAGAGTATTTATTGTTAGTGTTTCCCCACTTCACATAGAAATATAAATATTTTAGAGTGCTTTCATTATAATCACCTTGCTGCTTTTCATTGTGCCATGTGACTCTTTGCTTTAGCTCTGCCTAAATTTTAACTTTACAACACAAGCATTACTGATGTTTAATTCCATCCATATTTGTTTTTCATTCCTATATGTTTACCATAATTTTCCAATGCCTTGCATCTCAACCCATTATTGAGGTTTTTTTTAATTTTTTTATTATTTTATTTATTTTTGGAGAGAGAACACAGAGAGAGACAGACAGAGAGAGAGGGAGAGGGAGACAGAGAATGGGCGCACCAGCAGTCTCTCAGCTACTGTGAACGAAATCCAGATGTGTGCGCCCCCTTGTAGGCAAGTGCGGCATTGCGCCCTTATGTCACTTTGCATCTGGCTAAATGTGGGACCTGGAGATTGGAACCGGCGTTCTTAGGCTTAGCAGGCAGGTGCCTTAACTGCTAAGCCATCTCTCCAGCCCGAGGATTTTTTTTTTTATTTTGGTTTTTTTTTTTTTTCTGTTTGTTTTCTTGTTTGATTTTTGAGACAGGTTCTCACTATGTAGCAATAATTGGCCTGTCACTCACTCTGTAACCTTGCTGTGGCCCTTAACTCACAGCAGTCCTTCTGCCTCAGCCTCCCAGGTGCTGCAATTAGAGCTGTGCACCACTGGACCTAACACTTGGCTTGTTCATTTATCTCTTCCTCCCAGCTCCTCTTCCTCCTCCATCTTCTTTTTTGAGGCAGGGTCTGTCTCTACTCCAGGCTGATCTAGAACTCACTCTGTAGCCCAGGCTGGCCTCGAACTTTCTGGGATCCTCCCACCTTAGCCTCCCACGTGCTGAGAGTAAAGGCGAAAAGCAGCATACCTATATTCTTTCTCTTGAGGTTTTACTTTTAGATATCCTTTGGGATGAGTCTTTGGTTTTTTTTTTTTTTTTTTTTTTTTTTTTTAGTGAACTATATTTAGTGTTTATTGAAATATCTTTAAAATTGGTCTTCATTCTTGAAAGACAGGTTTCAAGAGAATACAGTCTAAGTTGGGGTTGTTTTATCTATGCACTTTGAAGACACTATGCCTTACTTTCTGGGTCCCACACTGAAGTCAGCTGTCAGTGTCACTGTGCACCTCTGTGATGCGCTTCTCCTCCCAGGCCACTTCAGAACCTTCTTTCTGTAAGAAGAGCCTGAGCAATCATCACTTGCAAATCATCAACCTTTGCTCTTTGAAAATTGTTTTCACACTCTCTCTGTTGTCTCCTTTTCAACTGCCATATTACCTGTCATATCTTTTTACTTTGCCTTCATCTGTCAGGTTTTTTCTAGATCTTTGTATTTTTAGGCAGATGACGGCTATTCTTGTTTTTGTTTTGTTTTGTTTTTGAGACAGCATCACATGTTCTAGCCTTGGCTGGCCTGAAAATTGCTATGCAAACCAAACATGCAGCAATCCTCCTGAGTGGGACACGATTCTTTGTACATGCTGTCACTTCATTTTATCTATTTTTCACTTTTTTTTCCTTTGGTTTTTTTGAGGTAGGGTCTCACTCTAGCCCAGGCTGACCTGGAATTCACTATGTTGTCTCAGGCTGGCATCTAACTCACTGCAATCCTCCTACCTTTGCCTCCCGAGTGCTGAGATTAAAGGCGTGCGCCACCACACCCAGCTCTATTTTTCACTTGTTACATCTTATCTTGGCTTGAACTGCCTACTCTTCAGCATTTTCACTATGTTTTAATTTTACTTATTTCTCTACCTAGATGGTAAGCTTCTGAGATCACTGTAGTTAGCCCAATTACTAAGAGAGTGTCTGTCACACAGCAGATGCTTAATAAACATTTGTTGGCAAACAAGAGTGCTTTTTACTCTTGGAAATCTTATTTGCCTTTTGCACAGTCTGTTTGCTCAGAGTAGTGGTCCCTTGTTTCTGTTCCAGATTTTATTTTCTTCCTTCATCTCAGCAGTAATGTCTTACCTTGTGTTCTGTCTCCATCAGTCCAAATCTAGACAGACCACTGCCCTGGTTCTGTTGCTGTTTGCTTCTGCTAGTCCTTGTTCAAAGTAGCTCATTTCCCCATGGGTTTCAATTTTGCATGGCTTTTGTGTTTGGGGATTCTCTGAGATCTTAAATTAAGGGGTTGTATGCCTCAAAAGACTTGTGTTGATTTAGCTCTGGGCCTGAGGACCCTACAGTCATCATCATCTCCTCCTCCTTCTTCTCCTCCTCTGTCATCATTATTTTTAGCTAGAGACTCACTCACTATGTATCCCAAGATGGCCTTGAACTCAAGAGGCTCCTCCTGTGCCTGCCAAGTTCTGGGATTACAGTCATGTGCCACCCACCATGTCTGGCTCCTACAATTGATCTTAAGCTACAATCCTTACTCAGTTTCTTAGGGCTATTAAAACAACATAGTTTTCCATGATGTTTCAGGAGAAGATATATGCGGTTGTTTTTATTGTTTTTATTTTTTGGGGTCTGGGTTGGGGAGGGTTGCTGTTTTATTTCTTAACCTCCATGGAGAACCATGGACAACATTGCTGTCTACTGCAGAAGGAGTTTTCTTCTGCTAGCTCACCTTCTGCCCAGAAACATAGCCCTTCCTATGCCTCCATTTATACAAGGTGGCCTCTATTACATTTATGTCTTGCACTGCCCTAACACTTGGCCTCCAGTTGCCCCTATGCTTCAAAGCTCAAGGCCACCCACATCCAGTGCCTTTGATGCATGCAAAGGACTCAGGATTGTTTACTATATTGCCTGCTCAGGCTGCCATAGCCAATACTATAGACTGGAGTGGGTTAAAACAATTATTTTCTCCCAGGTGTCAAGACTACAAGTAGAAGATTAAAGTTTCTGCTGATTCTCTTCCTGGAGAGGACTCCCTTTCTGCTTTTTACTGTGTCCTCACATGGCCTTTCCTCTGAGCAGAATCAGGAGGGTGGGCATAACACAAGCTCTTTTCTTACAAAGAAAGTAATTATATCAGATAAAGAACTCATTCTTACAAGTTCATTTAATCTCAGCTACTTCTTTAAAGTCCCATAACCAAATATAGCCACCCTGGGGGTGTGGTTTAAGGCTTTGCTGTATGAATTCTGGGGTGACACTTATTCAGTCTGTAACCTTTACCACAAGAAATGTGGAGAACTGGAGAAACGCTCCTGCACTTTTTTACCCCTAACCTTACAACATTTCCACTCACTTCTTAAAAGCCTTATTTGATCATCACAAAAGGTGTTTTTCCCATTGAATACATTTGAAGTAGACAAGAGTTTCAGTATCTCTCTTTCATTTTGCAAGAAAAATACATTTCTCCTACTTATAACTTTGCAGTAAGTAGGCAGTTCTATCCTATCTCATACATATGCTTCAAGAAACACATCAAATATAAATTTCCTGGGCTGGAGAGATGGCTTAGCAATTAAGGCGCCTGCCTGCTAAGCCTAAGAACCCGGTTCCAATCTCCAGATCCCACGTTTAGCCAGATGCAAAGTGACGCAAGGGCGCAATGCCGCACTTGACCACAAGGGGCGCATGCATCTGGATTTCGTTCACAGCAGCTGAGAGACTGCTGGCATGCCCATTCTCTATCTGTCTCGCTCTCCCTCTCTCTGTCTCTCTCTCTCTCTGTGTCTCTCTCCAAAAATAAAAAAAAATTATATATATATATATATATATTTCCTTACTTCTTTCCTGAGACTGAGATACATAGCCACCTGCTATTTGACTCTTTACTTAGAAATTTCTCAATCAGAACTCATAGATTTCCTATTCTTCTTTTGGCACTACTATTTCATTTATATGACAAACTTCTCAATTGCCCAGTCAAACACCCTACACATCAGCCTTGAGTCTTATCTTTTTCCTTCACTCCATCTGAAGCCAGGCTTACTTCTCATATGGTTTCTCCATCTCTTTTCCTACAACCTTTAGCCAAGCCACCATCCTCTCATGTGGATCCTGATTGCTAAACAGCATTGCCCCATGTTAACACTCACCTTGTGTGTACACTCATCCCTCTATAGCACAGACTCCACAAAGCAGCCAGTGACCCATGTAAAATGCAAATCATATACATCTCACTAACTCAAAACTCTCTGTTTGCTTCCCATTCCACTAAGAATGACCTCTAAACATCTTACCACCACCTATAGGGCTTTATATGTCCCAACTGTGGATCACCTCTCTGGCTTATCCTGTAAACACATCCCTATGTCCATTCAACTACAGGCACCTCTGGCTCACCTTTTATTTCTCAGATGCACTTATGATTACCCTCCTGAAAAAGCCATTCTCTACCCGCCTCTAAACAGGTTTTACATGCTCTTCCAGACTCACTGTCCACCTTTGTCCAGAAAGCTGACCCTCAGGAATACAACAGGACATCCTTGTTCTCTCTTTCCATTGACTTTTGCCTGTGGGAAGCAATGGCAGGAAGTAGAAAAAAGAGAAACAACCAACTGACGCATATATTTCCCTGTCTTCTCCCATGTTGACTGATCAAAGTTCCCAACAGGCAGTCTCCTCTGTATCTTTAGGTCCCACAAGATTCTACCAATGGCTCCTTCCATTCACCTTTCTTTGCAGGCTCACATGCACTAGCCATTACTCTTTGGGGGCTTGGGTATTTCATCATGACTTCTTGTCTTACCTTCACTGAGTTTCTCTCAGCTTCAGTGCACTGTCCATTTCTTGATGTTTTGGTTGGCTAGGAGTGCCATTAAAAAGGAGGAGTAGGGGCTGGAGGGATAGCTTAGTAGTTAAGGCATTTGCCTGGAAAGCCAAAGGACCCAGGTTTGATTCCCCTGGACCCATGTAAGCCAGATATACAAGGGGGTGCATGTATCTGGAGTCCATTTGCAGGGACTGGAGGCCCTGGAGTGCCCATTCTCTCTCTCTCCCTCTCCCTCTCTCTCTCTCTCTCTCTACCTTCCTCTTTCTCTGTCAAATAAATAAATAAAAATAAAATATATTTTTAAAAGGAGGTGTAATTGAGTGCCTCGATCAATGCACCTTCATTGCCACACAGCTGTGAAGGCTGAATGTCCAACACTAGGGTGTCAGTGGAATTGGTTCCTCCTGAGGGGCTGAGAGGGAGAATCTGTTCCATGGCTTTCCCCTACCCTCTGGCAGTATGTTGGAAGTTGTTGGGAGCATCACTATAATCCCTGTCTTCCCCTTCACATACCATTCTCCCTATGTGCTCTGAATCTAAACATCTCTTAGAAGGACACAAGTTCAATTGGCTTAGTGTCCAGCTCCTAATGATCTCATCTAAACCAATTGTGTCAACAGTAACTGTCCTGAAATAAGGTCTCAATGTAAGGTATGTGGTTAGGATTGTGTATGATTTTAGCACCTGTTGGGACTCTGATGTATCTTTTTATTCATCATCACCTTATATCATGTATCCACATTGTGGTAGTTTGAATAGATGTCCCCCAATATATTCAGTGTTTTATTAGTTTATAGTTTGGATCTGCAGCCACCTGGCTGGAGGAGGTGTCACTGGGCAGATTTTAAGGTGTGGTGGTGGGTTTGAAATTCCAATCAAAAGATATGCAAAGTGCATTGTTCCACCTGAGGTTCCTGAAGTGTGCTGTGTGGCTTTTGGTTTGGGGCTTCTTTCTCTCTCTCTGCTTGGACCTGTGAAAGCAGGGCCAGCTTCTTCTGCCATTATGGAACTTCCCCTGGATCTGTAAGCTTCAATAAATAGCCCTTCCTCCATAACTGTGCCTGGTCTGGAAGTTCATCTCAGTGAACCTGAAGCGGTCTGCTACACATGTATTCTTTTCTTATAGCATTTTTCATTACTTAACATTGTTTGCTTTGCTTACATGTATATAACTGTAATTTTATTTCTATTTCAGGAGAGTAGAAGCTTCATAGAGACAAGCTATTATTTACCTTGTTTGTACTGCGACTGATATACATACTGTAGATCATAAATAGTTATTGAATAAAATGAATGAATAACAATATCATAAATTTGCCTCAGAATCTTGATCTTTGCTACATTATAGTTACTACTTAACAGAAATTATGATTTTCAAATAGTATTGTAACATCTGTCACCCATATTAAAAGATGTCTGTGTCTGGGTGTGGGTGTGTGCGCGTGTGTGTGTGTTACTGCATACAGCATTGTGAAGAATGAAAACATTTGACTGTATTTTTGTCCCATATACACCATTAACTCATTGTTTCATATTGTGAAAATTTTGTGATCTTTATGAACCGGAATTTTGTTGAATGGGAATAAATATCACATACACCATAATATCAGAAGGCTTCATAATCATAATGGTAATTATGGAACCAGTATGTTTTGTAAAGTGTGAAATGAGAGACAGTTGAAAGCTATATTATCAACATGATGGTCACAGTCACTAATGGGACACAATTTGGATCAGAACTTGCTGCTAACGAGGCTAAGATATTCTTTAAAAAAGAAGAAGAAAAAGAAAATAGGTGGTTAGTCAAACTCAGGAAAAATGAGGTTATAATAAAATTCCAAAGTGCTGAAGAGCTAGCTTAGCGGTTAAGGTGCTTTCCTGTGAAGCCTAAGAATGCATGTTCGAATCTCCAGTTCCCATGTAAGCCAGATGTAAAGTGATGCAAGCATGCCCATGTACCATAAGGGGGCACACACTTCTGGAGTTCATTCACAGTGGCTGAAAGGCCCTGGAGCACCCATTATCTATCTCTCTATCTCTCTCTCTCTCTCTCTCTCTCTCTCAAAAATAAAATAATTAAAAAATAATAATATCAAATACTACTTTTTCTAAACTTGCCTGTCCATGCAACATTTCATATTCAAAGTATCTCAGAGGATTGGGGGTTGAGAAATGACAAATTATAGACTTCTATCTAAGCATGAAGAGTTACAATCAACCTGTAAGTTATGGCATACTTTTACACCAGACCTGGAAAGTAAATGTCAAGTCTACATGCAAGCAGGCTGCTGGCCATGTTTTTAGCTTTAAAGCTACATTACTAGGCCTGAGTCCCCAAAGTCAGATGGCAATGATTCACAGGTAAGTCACTCCTCTTGAACAAGTATGTGAACTCTGTTCTTATCTTCCTGAGAGTAAAATTAAAATTATATCTCTCCGTGCATTTCATCATCAAATACCAAAAACCAGAAGAAAGCATCCAAAATGTGACTCACTAGTGACATTCTGCAGGATGTGCATCTGTGTAACTGTGACAGACATCAGTTCATGTATATGCAAAGAGGTTTTCATGGTGAATGAGAAATCAAGTCTCTAGGAGCACAAAATGTCATTTCCTATTCCCAAGGTTACCTTTCCCAGCCGCAATGATAGAATTCCCTCCTCTGATCATTAACAACTGAAAATATAGCCACCTTATTTATGAGCAGAGAAAAACCACAGACCGCTATGATCCAGATCTAGGATTAAGAGGATGGTGGAGTGGCTTATTTAAGATCTCCAGAGATGTTTGTATTGTCACAAAGGTGACCACTCAGGGAGGCAGGGAATTGTGTTCCCTTAGCAATTGCCTCACATTGGGGCTTTTATACTTTATTTTTATTGAATTTTCATAACAGCATACCTTTGATTGACACAGATGAAGGTGGCCTAGGAAGGTGATCATGACTTAGAGCCCAGTGCCACCTGCTCATCTTACATCCCTAGCACTTATCACTAAGTCTGGACCATAGGAAGCCTTCACTTAATGCTACTTTCTGTTTCTTCTTGAAGTTTTCCTTTTTGTGAAAATTCTTCATTATAAGCTTGTTGACCCTAATGAGTCAGTATTAGAAATGTTGTTGGTTTTTGTGAATGAAAAGTGAAATTATCTGATTAGTCAATCAACAATTTCTATCTGTGATGCAGTAGGAGAAATGACTGGTTCCATAAGTCAGTGGTAGCATGTACAATATGACTCCATTGAACATATAAGTTCAAGATCAGGCAGTACTGACCAATGGTAATTACAATACAACAGTGGTCATCTCTGGAAATGAAAATGGACTCGAGAAAGAGCAGGAGACTTCTGGTTAAGATGGCCAAAACAGGCTAGGGAAAAAAAGCAAAAAAAAATAAAAAAAAAAAAAAAAAAAGGCAAAATACACTCCTCTACTAAAAAGTGTGGTGTATAGTAAATTACCAACCACAGCAGAGAAGTAGGAGAGATCCAGAGCGTCTGGAGCCCAGGCAGAAGTGGGCAGAAGTGGCTCCAGCAGCAGCAGCGAGTTCCATGCAGTGGCAGCCACCAGGCTCTGCCTGAGCCACAGGATTTTAAAGCCAGGTGAGGGTATTTTCCATCCAAACCAGCCTCCTTGCAAACTCAAGAAACATGGAAAGAGCACAGCAGAGACCAATGGAGTGGCTTGTGAGGAAGAGGTTTGCCTGGACAAGCAAACTGATTTCAGCCACCATCCACAGCCTCCCCTCCCCCACCACCAGCACAAAAGCTGGCAAGCACCAGAGACCTGGGGAAGAGAGCTCACCTACCCAGCATCTGGCACAGTTAATGCAGTGACCCACAGAGGCAGCCAGCCTTCCTGAGCCCAAAACACAGCAAAGAAGGACCAAGCAGCAGTGCAGCATAGCTGAGACCAAAACCATCCCAAAAGGTAATTTGGATTACACCAGGTCAGTACCCACCAAATAAGCCTGGTGTATAGGCTTGCATTGGAAGGGCTAATTGCACCTTCCATGTCAGGGTAAATTATATGTTAAACCTGATGGATGGTCAGATCTGACATTCTTAAATAAGCTATATTTTGGGCTGCTCATTTGTTGCTTCCTGATTTATAGTGCCTTTGTTTCTTCTTCTGTCATTCATTGGGAAAGGGTCTCACTTGGTTATAAGCTGACCTTGGAACCCTCTACAGACCAGAAATTTTACCCTCCAGTTGACAGGATTAAGGGTGTGGAGCAACACACATCCTTAGGGACTGTAACAGTATTAAAGCATCTGTTTGTCATAATACCTACTTTTGCACAAATACTCTGTGTTGTATTTCATTGAATGGGTACATTGTTTAGTTAAATTTTTAGAATTTGACTGTATTCTGTTCCATTCAGCCTACTTGAATACTCTCATAGCAGGCAAACTCAACACCTAGGGTCAGTTTTGTGATTACTCTGAGAGTCTTAAGAGCCACACCCAGCACCTTAAGCTCCTACCCTGAAGATATATAATATCAGATTGATTGATACATCTAATATTACTGCAGATAATTAGAAAATCCAAACATTAAATTAATCCAAGATGCAAAAATCTCTACATTAGAATACAAGAAACACAAAAAATCAAGACAATATAAATCCACCAAAAAGTATTAATGTATCAGAAATGACCTTCAGTGAGACTGAATTAGAGGAAATGCCTGAGAAAGATTTCAAAAGAATGATTATAAATATGTTCAAAGAACTCAAAGAGGAAATCAAAGGGTGCAAAGACCTCAAAGAGGAAATAAAAGATTCAAAGAACACATAGGAAACCAATTTAATGAAATAAGGAGGTCAATACTAGACATAAATTCAGAAATAGAAAAAATAAAGAAAACCCAGTCAGAAATACTAGCAATGAAGAACACAGTCAGTGAAATTAAAAACTCTGTAGAAAATCTCTCTAGTAGAATGGATGAAGGAGGAACAGAATATCTAAGCTAGAAGACCAGGTGGCAGATCTAATACAGTCCAACACAGAAAAAGACAAAATAATAGGAAGGTATGAATGGCAATTTCAAGATATTAGGGACACTTTGAAAAAAATCAAACATAAGAATTCAAGGGATAGTAGAAGGAGAAGAATTTCACTCCAAAGGCATAGTAGGTGTTTTCAACAAAATCATAGAAGAAAACTTCCCCCAAATTGGGAAGGAGATGCCAATGCATATACAGGAAGCCTTTAGAACACCAAACAGACAAAACCAGGAAAGAACCTCTCCCTGCCATATTATAATTAAACTACCAAACATACAAACCAAAGAAAATATATTGAAAGCAGCTAGAGAGAAAAAGCAAGTCACCTACAAAGGCAAGCCCATCAGAATCACAGCAGATTACTCAACACAAACTTTAAAAGCCAGAAGAGCTTGGAATGATGTATTACAAGTTCTGAAAGATAAAAACTGTCAACCAAGATTACTTTATCCTGCAAAGCTATCTATCCAAATTGATGAAGAAATAAGGACATTCCACAACAAAGACAGGCTAAAGGAATTTATGGCAACTAAACCAGCACTACATAAAATACTTGCAGGAATCATTCATGCTGAAGAGAAAGCAAAACACACACAGCAGAAATTGGAAAAAATAAACCATACTCAAATAACAGGTGTGGTAGTTTTAATATGTGGTCCCCAATATATTCAGTGTTTTATTGGTTTATAGTTTGCATCTGCAATCACCTTGCTAGAGGCAATGTCACTGGGGGCAGGTCTTAAGGTGTTGGTGGTGCATTTGAGATTCCATTGTAAAGATATGCAAAATGTGCCTAGCAGGAGTTCCTGAAGTGTGCTGGGTTTTTGGCTGTAGTTTTTGCTCAGTGTGCTGTGTGCCTGGTTGGCTTTTTCTCTCTCTGCTTGGCCCTGTGAATGCAGGCCAGCTTCTTCTGCCATTATTGGAACTTCTCCTGGATCTGTAAGCTTCAATAAATAATATCCCTTCCTCTATAACTGTGCCTGATCTGGAAGTTCATCTCAGTGAACCTGAAGCTGTCTGCTACAACAGGTAAAACAAGTGAGTAAAGTGAAAACAGAAAGAACTACAAAACAAGAAAAATGGAGAGATCAAATACATATCTTTCAATAATAACTCTTAATATCAATGGCCTCAATGCCCCAACCAAAAGACACAGACTTGCAGACTGGATTAATAAGCAGGATCCTACCATCTGTTGCCACCAGGAAACTCACCTCTCAATAAAAGATAGAAACCTTCTTAGGGTGAAAGGTTGGAACAAGGTACTTCAAGCAAATAGGCCTAGGAAACAAGAAGGGGTTGCTATCCTATTTTCTGACAGGATAGACTTCAAACCAACATTAGTGAAGAAAGATAAAGAAGGTCACTTTATACTGATTAAAGGAACACTCCAACAGGAGGACATCACAATCCTAAATATATATGCTCCTAACATGGGGGCTCAAAATTTCATCAAACAAACACTATTAGACTTAAGGTCAGAGATAACTCCTAACACAATAGTAGTGGGTGACTTCAATACCCCACTCTCATCACTTGACAGGTCTACCCAGCAAAAAATAAACGGAGAGACATCTGCATTAAATGATATCATGGAACAAATGGACCTAACAGATATATACAGATCATTCCATCCAAATGCTGCAGAATATACATTTATCTCAGCAGGACATGGGACATTCTCTAAAATAGACCATATAATAGGACACAAATAAAATCTTAACAAATACAGGAAAACTGAAATAATCCCTTGTATGCTATCTGACCACAATGGGATAAAACTGCAAATCAGCAACAAAAAAAACTACAGAGCATACCAAAATTCATGGAGACTAAACAGTACATTATTGAAAGATGTATGGGTCATTGAAGAAATTAAAAATGAAATAAAAAAATTCATAGAATCAAATGATGATGAGAATACAACATACCAAAACCTTTGGGACACAATGAAGGCAGTCCTACGAGGGAAATTTATAGGGAAATTAGAAAGTTCACAACTAAACAATTTAATGCTTCACTTAAGGCCTTGGAAAAAGAAGAACAAGGCAAACCAAAATTCAGTAGACTGGAAGAAATAATAAAGGTTAGGGCAGAAATTAATGAAATGGAAACAAAAAAAAAAAATCAATGAAACAAAGAGATGGTTCTTTGAAACGTTAAACAAATTGATAAACCCTTAGCAAACCTGACCAAAAGAAAGAGAGAAGAGACAAAAATTGATAAAATTAGAGATGAAAAAGGCAACATCACAACAGATACCAAAGAAATTCAGAAAATCATATGGACATACTTTAAGAATATATATGCCTCTAAGTTTGAAAACCTCAAAGAAATGGATGATTTCCTTGATTCATATGACCTGCCAAATTTAAATCAAGATGAGATAAACCATTTAAATAGACCTATAACAACTACAGAGATCCAAGCAGTTATAAAAAGTCTCCCAACTAAAAAAAAAGCCCAGGCCCAGATGGATTCACTGCTGAATTTTACCAGACATTCCTGGAAGAACTAACACCAATGCTTCTCAAACTTTCCCATAAAATAGAAAACAAGGGAATTCTACCGAAATCCTTCTATGAAGCCAGCATCACCCTGATACACAAACCAGACAAAAATAGATCAAAAAAAGAAAATTACAGTCCAATCTCCCTCATGAACATAGATGCAAAAATTCTCAACAAACACTAGCAAACAGAATACAAGAATATATCAGAAAGATTATTCACCCCGACCAAGCAGGCTTTATCCCAGAGATGCAGGGATGGTTCAACATATGCAAATCCATAAATGTAATACACCATATAAATGGTCTGAAGGACAAAAATCACATGGTCATCTCAATTGATGCAGAAAAGGCATTTGAAAAAATCCAACAACACTTCATGGAGAAAGTATTACAGAAACTGGGAATAGAAGGAACATATCTCAACATAATAAAAGCTATTTATGACAAACCTACAGCAAATATAATACTAAATGGGGGAAAACTTGAAGCTTTTCCTCTAAATTCAGGAACAAGACAAGGGTGTCCACTTTGCCCACACTTCTATTTAATATAGCACTGGAAGTCTTAGCTATAGCAATAAGGCAAGAGACACTCATAAACGGGATACAAATTGGAAGAGAAGAGATCAAATTATCATTATTTGCAGATGATATGATTCTATACATAACAGACCCTAAAGACTCTACCAGCAAACTGTTAGAGCTGATAAACACTTTTAGCAATGTAGAAGGATACAAAATGAACACACAGAAATCAGTAGCTTTTCTATACACTAACAACAAACATGCAGAGGATGAAATCAGGGAATCTCTCCCATTCACAATTGCCTCAAAAAAAAAAAATACCTTGGAAAAAACTTAACCAAGGAAGTGAAGGATCTCTACAATGAGAACTATAAAAAACTCAAGCAACAAATTGCAGAAGACACAAGGAAATGGAAAGACATCCCATGCTCCTGGATTGGAAGAATCAATATTGTGAAAATGTCAATCTTACCAAAAGCAATCTACACATTCAATGCGATCCCCATTAAAATCCCAATAGCATTCTTCACAGAAATAGAAGAAACAATCCTAAAATTCATCTGGAAACACAAAAAACCTCGAATAGCCAAAACAATTTCGTGCAACAAAAATCAGACTGGTGATATTACCACACCCGATTTTAAGTTATATTACAAAGCCATAGTAACAAAAACAGTATGGTACTGGCACAAGGACAGATGGGTAGATCAATGGAACAGAATAGAAGACCCAAATATTAATCCAGGCAGCTACAGCCACCTAATTTTTGACAAAAATGTCAAAAATATTCATTGGAGAAAAGATGGCCTCTTTAACAAGTGGTGCTGGGAAAACTGGATATCTGTATGTAAAAGGATAAAAATAGATCCTTGTCTCTCTCTATGCACAAAAGTCAAGTCCAAATGGATCAGGGATCTTAATATCAGACCTGAAACTCTGAAACTGCTAGAGGAAAAGGTAGTGGAAACCCTTCAACATATTGGCATAAGCGAGAACCTTCTGAATATAACCCCAATTGCTCAGGGAATAAAACCACTAATCAACCACTGGGACCTCATGAAATTACAAAGCTTTTGTACAGCAAAGGACACTGTATAGAGCAAAGAGACCACCTACAGAATGGGAGAAAATCTTTGCCAGCTATACATCTGACAGAGAATTAATATCCAGAATATACAAAGAACTTAAAAAACAGAATAATAAGAATTCAAACAACCCAGTTAAAAAATGGGCTATGGAACTAAATAGAGAGTTCTCAGAAGATGAAATACAGATGGCATATAAACATCTAAAAAGTGTTCCACATCCTTAGCCATCAGGGAAATGCAAATTAAAACTACTTTGAGATTCCATTTCACTCCTGTCAGTATGGCTACCATCAAGAAAACAAATGACAATAAGTGTTGGCGTGGATGTGGAAAAAGAAGAACACTTCTACACTGTTGGTAGGAATGTAATATTGTCCAGCCATTGTGGAAATCACTGTGGAGGTTCTTGAGACAGCTAAAAATAGATTTACCATATGATCCAGCTATAGCTCTCCTAGGCATATATCCAAAGGACTCTTCTCACTACCTTAGAGATACTTGCACAACCATGTTTACTGCTGCTCTATGCACAATAGCTAGGAAGTGGAACCAGCCTAGATGTCTCTCCACAGATGAATGGATAATAAAGATGTGGTACATTTACACAATGGAGTTCTATTCAGCATTAAAGAAAAATGAAATTATGAAATTTGCTGGGAAATGGATGGATCTGGAAAGGATTATACTAAGTGAGGTAACCCAGGCTCAGAAAGCCAAACATCACATGTTCTCTCTCATATGTGGATCCTAGCTACAAGTGTATAGACTTGTGTGTGAACTGGAACCAAAAATTGATACCAGAAACCAGTAATCTGGTAAAAGTCTATAAGGGAAGAAGGGGAGGGAAGGACTTAAGTGTATGGTATTGCACATATATAAGTAGAAGAACAGATTACAGGGAGGGGAATGGCCTAAGCGAGGTCATGGGAAGAGAATGCATAAAAGAAGGGCAGGGGGAGGGTCGATCTAAATACAAGATATTGTGAATAAGACTTATGTAAACCTACTTTTTGAATAATGGCACATCCAGAAGCTACAGACTATTACTAGAAAATTTTCAGTGCCTGGGATGGGATACCTTCCAGTGAGTTGTTGGCCAAGGAGGTCCCAGTAGCCTCCAACACATTAAAGGCTATTGCCAAAGCCCTTGGTTTCCTTTGAGAAACAGATAGTAAGACCCTATTGCTGAAGACATCTCTTGCCTGAGAGGCAAGGTCACTGAGAAAGCAAGCTTGTGCAGAGCAGAAAACCTTCTCCCTATAGACCAGCCAACTGAAAGCTGGAAAAAAGCTGCAGTGCATGCAGCCCTATGAGAGACATAAGTCATCAGCAGTGAAAACAGTGGATGCTGAATATTCAAATTTGGCCATACAGGCCCAATGACTGAATGGGTGAAATAGTGGCATGTCTGCTCTTGGGGTAACCAACTGCTCCATAATTGGACTGAAGCCTCTCTCTATGGGAGGGAATACATACCTGGTACTGAAAAACCTAAGCAAAAGTCTATGGCAGGGGAGGTCATGAGCCTTAGGGGTATAAAGCCTGCTCTTGTCTGGCTAAATGTATATATTATTCCCACCAAGCTGCCCTGAAAGCACTACACTTAATGTTCATATTCACATATTAATGCTACTCTCACTTCTGCTTAGAGAAGGTTCTCTTTTCAGATGGCAATGACCACTGGGATGACTCAAAAGGCAACATAGTGCTGAGAAGAAGGGATAGAGGAGTGCCCAGCATTGAAACATCTCTGTCACACCCTCCAAGGCTCAGGGCCCATTGCAGAAGAGGGGGCTGATAGAATGGAAGAGCCAAAGGAAGGGTACGACTCCTTACAATGCAACTGTCCAGACAGAAATTGGCCTTGATATCCATGACCTTGCAGTGCCTAGTAATACCTTCACAAGACCCTCATAATAGAAGAAAAAGATGATGACATCAAATTAAAAGAGAGACTAATAGAAGGAGGGAGAGGATATGATGGAGATTGGAGTTCTAAAGGGGAATGGGGGAGGGGAGGGAAATATCATTCATTTCTTTGTATGTAAGTATAGAAGTTGTCAATAAAAAAAAGAAAGAGCAGGAGAATTCTTTCAAGCAGATGAAAATGTTTCATATTTCATCTGAACAGTGATCACCTACATTTATATGCAAATGTAAATGGTATTCAGCCACAACCTCAGAAAAGTGTGTTTTATGAAATTATACTTTTAGGAGCATGTTTTCATTCCCTTCATTATTAGGTTTAAAGGTTGACATAGGAAGATATCCATTGTATTTTTTAATGAAATGCAAGAGGAAGATAGGTAAAGTACCATAGTGCTCTTACAGAGAAAGCAAGGAAGCAAAGCAATCATATCACTCACTCTGGATAAGAAAGAGTAGACTAGTAGAGACTACTGCTGTGAGAGCTGGTGAAGGTGAGATTCAGAATAAGAAAAATAATCTTTACCCCTATGGGGCTTTAAATGTACAATGCCCCCAAGAGGCCCATGGTTTGAATACTTGATCAAGTATTCAACAGTGCCAGCTGGTGGCACTATTTGGGACAAATAAATACCTAGGAATAATCCAAAGCAAGGAGTTGAAAGACCTCTACATTTTCATTTTAAGATACTTAATTTTATAGTCACCTTCTCATTGATGGGACAAAGCACCAAACCAAAAGCAGCTGACAGAAGACTTACAGTCTTGAAGGGACACTTCAAGATAGCGAGGGAAAGCATGGCACAAGGAGAAGCTGGACATCATTTCTGCCACAACAGGTGGAAAACAGCATTAGGAGGATGAACTGAACTATCACTGGCAAACTGAAGGCTAATATACCTCAAGGACCACACCCAGGGACACATCTCCTCCAGCAAGTCTCCACATCCCAAATTGCCATCAGTTGAGGACTGAGCATTGCTCCTGGAAAGGAACTTTCTAAATAAGTCTCCAACAGCACAGAAAATAATCTCAAGAGCTGACAAATAGGATAACATGAAATTAAAAAATTTTTGCACAATCACCACAGTGAAGACATAGCCTGGAGAATGGAAATGATAAGGTGGAGAGTGACAGAGGGAGACACCTAACTCTACATCAGACAGGAGATTAATGTCTAGGGATATAAACACTCCAAAAATCCTCCATTCTAAAAATGGGCTAGTGAACTAAATACTCAAAAGAAGAAATACATCTAGACAATAAATATTTGAAACAGTGTTCCATGTCATTATTCATTAGGAATATGCAAATTAATACTGCTTTGTGATTCCATCTCATCCAAGGCAGAAGAGCTACCATTAAGAGAACAAACGCTGGTCAAGGTGTGGGGAAAAGGGAAGCCCTTATTTACTCCTGTTGGGAGGAAACTTATAAAGGCACTATAAAGTCATATAGAGGTTCCTCAAAATACAACTGAAAAAAGAACTACAGCATGACCCAGTCATACCACTCTTGGGTATGCCTAAAGGATTCTAAGTCAATGCACATCCACGTTTTTAGTTTCCTGATTCACAATAACCAGGCAATGGAACCAGTCTAGATGTCCATGAACAGATGAATAGGTAAAGAAAATGTACTGTGTGTGTGTGTGTGTGTGTGTGTGTGTGTGTGTGTGTGTGTGTGTGTGTGTAGGTTCTGGCAATAATTATGTTACAGGAAATAGGATAGTCTCAAAAGATAAATACCACATTTTCTCTCATGTGTGGAATCTAAATTTAATTTTAGACTCAGGAGAGGTGAAGAATATATCTTAAAAGAGGTGGGAAATAGAAGGTGATGGATTGCATGTAAAAGGAAGCAGAAGCAAAGACTAACTGGAGGAGGAAATGGAACCAGCTGGAGGTGGAGAAGAGGGATGGGGGAGGCTAATGGAGGAGAGGAATGATTGAGAACAAAGTATAAGGATACCTATTTATGAAGGTGTCATGATGAATCCAAATCCTTTGTGTGCTAACCTTAAAAGTTTTTTTTTTTTAAAAAATAAATAAAACTAGGGCCGGGCGTGGTGGCGCACGCCTTTAATCCCAGCACTAGGGAGGCAGAGGTAGGAGGATCGCAGAGAGTTCAAGGCCACCCTGACACTACATAGTTAATTCCAGGTCAGCCTGGACCAGAATGAGACCCTACCTCAAAAAACCAAAAACAAAAAATAATAAATAAATAAATAAATAAATAAATAAATAAAATTAAAACAATATTATACATATCTCATTTCACAACTGTATGAGGAAAATGAACAGAATAAAAAAGGAGCCTCAGCTGGGGGTGGTGTTGCATGCCTTTAATCCCAGCACAGGCAGAGGTAGGAGGATTGCCATGAGTTGAAGGCCACCCTGAGACTACATAGTGAATTCCAGGTCAGCCTGAGCTAGAGTGAGACCCTACCTAGAAAAACAAATAAAATAAAATAAAATAAAATAAAATAAAATAAAATAAAATAAAATAAAATAAGCCTCTTTGTATAAATTATAGGATGTTTTATTTTAAAAATATTGATATGGTTACATAAGAAAATGATGTGAGGTTTGATAGGAACATGGAAGTTTTTAACAATCATAGTATTTCATTTGTGTCAAAAAAAATCTAGTAACTTGGAAACTTGTGTTAGTTAATAATTAAAAATTGAGCTGGAGAGATGGCTCAGCAATTAAGGTGGTTGCCTGCAGAGCCTAACAACCTGAGTTTGATTCCCCAATATTCATGTAAAACCAGATGCACAAAGTGGTTGCAAGCATCTGAAGTTCATTTGCAGTGGCTGGAGAACCAAGAGCATCCATTCCTTCTGTCTCCTTTCTGTCTCTCTCTGCTTGCAAATAAATAATTATAAAATGAAATAAAAATTATTTTTAAAAGCCAAATTGCTTTCTGAATGTGCCAAGTCTTGTTCTAAGGACAGAAGGGTATTTTTATCAATGCCAGGGCTGTTGGTATAGCTCGGTGGTAGAGCATATGATCAGCATATACCTGGATTTGAACACCAGCACCCAAGAAAATTGAGACTAGGTACTTTTATGTACTAAATAGTGAGTACACAGAGCTATGAAACTAACAAATGTACAGCATGAGAACATGGAAATCCTTTTCAAATTTATGATTTGTCAGTTTGGATGTTGGCTGTCTTCTCTTTTTTATGTTCACTTCCTGAGTAAGGAGATTATGTTCCAGATAGATCAGTAAGTTCAAGTGGACAATTTTCCTATTTGTTTACTTGGGCAATTTTTACTGTTTAAACCGTTTAGAATCTAGTGGACAGACTCTTGGTTTCAGTTATAACAAGCTTCCATCAAAATTATACTTGTAAAGCTTTCAAAGAAGTTCAGAAAAGGAAAATTCCCAAAAGAAAGGTAGGTCATAGACAACTAAAATGCTATATTTCAGCCAATCTGATGTTTCCTTTCCTCCTAATTTAATAACCACATTTTTAGCTATTATATGATGCTTTTCCTTACATGTATGAACTTTTGCAACCAAAACATTTTATGAAGAAGCTGAAATTAATATTTTCCTTTTGACTAACAGTCAGAAAGACTTCTAACATGATTTATTTTAGAGGCAATATCACTCTCACTTTATACTTGTATTTGACAAGTGTGATTTCAGGGAAGAATGAAGGGAGTGAGTAGCATTTGGTAATAAGGCATCTAAACTGGAACTAGATGTTTATCTTAGCTTTTTAATTTATGTATTTATTTTGTGTGTGTGTGTGTGTGTGTGTGTGTGTGTCCACCAGGTTCTCTAACCCCTGCAAATGAATGCCTGTACAACTTTATGTGGGTGGCTGGAGCATTGAATCTGGGCTGGCAGGTTTTACAAGTAAATGCCTTTAATCACTGAGCCATCTCCATGGCGAACATTTTATAAAGGTGGCTTAAATTATTCCTCATTCACTTCCTTCGAAAAAAGCATGAAGCATTTCTCCTTCTTATTTTATTTTTTATTGACAATGTCTATAATTATAGACAATAAACCATGGTAATTCCCTCCCCCCTCACATTCCCCTTCACAACTCCACTCCCAATCGTATCCCCTCCTCCTCTCAATCAGTCTCTCTTTTATTTTTTAAATTATTTATTTATTTATTTGCAAGCAGAGAGAAAGAGATAGAAGAGAGGCAGACAGAGAATGGGCACGCCAGGGCCTCTAGCCACTGCAAACTAACTCCAGATGCATGTGGACCCTGTGCATCTGGCTTACGTGGATCCTAGAGAATTGAACTGGGATCCTTTGGCTTCATAGGCAAACACCTTAACCACTAAGCCATTTCTCCAGCCCTCCCTTTTATTTTTGATGTCATCATTTTTTCCTCCTATTATGATGGTCTCATGTAGGTTAGTGTCAGGCACTGCAAGGTCATTGATATTCAGGCCATTTTGTGTCCTACCCTTCTTTTGGCTCTTACATTCTTTTGGCAACCTCTTCCAGAATGGACCCTGAGCCTTGGAAGGTGTGATAGAGATGTTTCAGTGTTAAGCACTCCTCTATCACTCCTTCTCAGAACTATGGTGCCATTTGAGTCATCCCAGAGGTCACTGCCATCTGAAAAGAGAAGCTTCTCTAACCCAAAGTGAAAGTAGCATTAATATATGGGTATAAACATTACAATAAGTGCTTACTGGGAAGCTTGGTGGGCATAATATGTACATTTAGGCAGACACCAGCAGATGTTACACCCCTAGGGCTCATGACTTCCCCCATCATAGGTTTTCAGTATCAGGCATGTATTTCCTCCCATAGAGCAGGCCTCCAGTCCAAGTAGAGAGCAGCTGGTTTCCCCCATAACAGACATGACACTATTGTATCTGTTGGCTCTCTTGGCCTGGCTGTCCAAATTTAAGGCTTGCAGTGTCCACTGTTGTTTATTTCCACTGGTGATTTTTCTCTCTCTCCTGTGGAAGTACACACAGCATAGCTTTTTCCAGCTTTCTGTCAGCTGGTCTATACAGAGGAGGTTTTCAGCTCAGCTCCAGCAGGATTTCTCAGTGACCTTGCAGCCCAAGCATGTAGAGTCTTCAGCAATAGGGTCTTACCATCTATTCCTGGTGGGAAACCAAGAGCCTCTGCATGGTCTATAATGTTTTGGGGGGCATCAGGGACCTCCCTAGCCAACAACTCACTGGAAGGTATCCCATCCTTGGCACTGAAAA
This sequence comes from Orientallactaga sibirica, assembly GCA_036365145.1. Taxonomy (NCBI): domain Eukaryota; kingdom Metazoa; phylum Chordata; class Mammalia; order Rodentia; family Dipodidae; genus Orientallactaga; species Orientallactaga sibirica. The sequence goes on from JAEOAD010000001.1 coordinate 63,311,784, forward strand.
TTTTCTAGTAACAATCTACGGCTCCTGGGTGCACCATTGTCCAAAAAAGTAGGTTTCTGTATGACCTATTCATACCCTCTTAGATTTTGATTAACCCTCCCCCACCTTTCCCTTACTCAGTCTCTTCCCCTGCATTTTTAAATTGCTAACATAAATATGTAATGGTTTGACTTCTCCAGGAAAGGGTTAATGGTCTGACATCCCTTGCCTTCCATCTTCATTTTGTCTGAAAGTCTAATGATGAGAAGGACCATCATTGCTGGTGTTTTGATCTTATCCTGCCTCATATGTGGTAAGTTATCAGAACTCACAAAGCAAAAAATAATAATAATAATAATTCCTTAAGAGATTGCAGACTTATGATATGACTAAGTGGAAAGTGGCCTTAAGTAAGGTAATTTGAAAAGTACTGCTGTAGAAGTCATGTTTTCTTGCTTCTTCTCAGCTTATTCTTGGGTTAGCCATCTTCTGACTCTTAAAGAGACTCTGCCCTGTTAGCATGTGGGTATGTAGAATAAGGTCTGAGCAGTCCCCCAACTAACAATATGGGCTAACATTTACTGAACACTTTCTATATTCGGCTTCTGACCTAAGCACTTCACTTATTTCCATTCATTTACTGTCCCCCCCAACAGCCCTATAAGTGAGGTCTTATTTCTTCATTTTATAGAGGAGGAAACAGTCGCTAGGGAGGTACTGACATTATCGCTGTTGTTGCTAAGCTAGAACATACATACCAAGTTAGGCTGAACTCATTTATAATTATAACAAAGTGAATAAATTTACTGGCACAAAAGAAGCATAGGTGGTACCTCCTGGTACTTTGTCTATGCTAATGTTCTCTGTCATGAACTCTAATGTCCCTTTATTTGCAAAAAGACCCGTGTAAGAGGATAATGGGAAGAGTTCAATTCCCTTTACTGAACTCTGACACCTCATATCCGGCAGATGGCCAAAAAGGTAATGTTCTCAAACAGGTGTTTAAAGCGCCATCACGATAAGATGGTGAGCGCAGCTGCTCCATGCTCACCCATGGTTAGCTGAGCAGCCCCTTACAGTTAGGAGATGGCAGAGGGAAGAACAAGAGAAGGAGGCTTCTACAGCAGTAGGACACAAATCTAATGTACACCCAAGTCACCGTGTCTTCTTATCAAAATGAAGCGTCAGATTCAGTAGCTGCAAAACAAGAGGTCTGAGATTCAACATCTCTGGCAAGGTTCTAAGTGTGGCTAATGCTACTGGTCTAGAACCCACACTGCAGTAGGAGTGATCTGCAACGACTCCCAAGTAAATACAATTCTCATACTGAGGCTTGGGGGCTTTTAATGCCAAATGGTGAGCTCACAACTCAAATCCCTAGAACAACTGACAAGATAGCATAAAAACTTGTGATGGTTCAGAAGACTGAGGCAAGAGGCCAGCTATGCAAGGGTTATGTACCTAGACTGCCTCAATAAACAAACAAACAGATGGACAGATGGACAAGTAAACAAACATGGGTGAAATCAGCCCACTACAACTCAAAAGAAAAAGCAGAAAGCAGGTGTCCAGCTTCAGGTGTCAGACGACAAATATCTCATGTTTTCTCTTGTGCATGGACTCTAGATTTTTAAAAATATTTTATTTATTTATGTGTGTGTGTGTATATAAGAAGGAGAGAGAATGGGCACACCAGGCCTCCAGCCACTGCAAAGGAACTCCAGATTTAATGTGTGTATGTAGCTGATATATAGATGATAAATGGGTAGATAAATGATACATAGATAGATAGGCAGATAGATAGATAGATAGATAGATAGATAGATAGATAGATGATAGATAGATAGATAGATAGATAGATAGATATGAACCATCTGGGTGATGTCTTTAAAAGATTTTTTTTTTATTTGTGAGAAGAGAGAGAGAAGGGATGCACCAGCACTTCTTGCCACTGCAAACTTCAAATGCATGCCACTTTTTGCATCTAGCTTTATGTGGATAGTAGGGAATTGAACACAGGCCAGCAGCCTTTGTAAACAAACACATTTAACCACTGAAAAATCTCCAAAGGCCTTTTAAAAAATATTACTCATTGATGAGGGGAGAAAGAGAGCTGGGTGATTTTTAACAGCAATGACTTCTGTCATGGGCCCAAGGCTTCCTACAAGAGTTAATACTAATGATTTCTGATTTGATAGATCCAACTGTTCTTCAACACTGGTCCAGATACCTATAGCCAAATCATATCCCTTCAGCTATTTCTTCACACATAAAATACAGACTTCTGGACTCCATCTCCTTGGATTCCAACTCAGGTCTGTGGGGGGAATCTATGAATCTTTATTTTAGTCAGTCTAATGTAAATCTAATGCACATGGAAATTCTAGATAGTGTTTTTCCAATTTATGTTGACTAAGTTCAAGAATGTCTGGCTAGGGACTTGCGAGATGGCTCAGCAGTTAAAGGTACTTGTTTTCAAAGCCTGCTGGTCCAGGTTCAGTTCCTCAGCACCCACATAAAGCTGGATGCAAAGTGGCACATGCATCTGTGCTACCAGTACATCTATGACAATGGGAGGCAGAGACAGGAGACTCTGAAGGTCACAGGCCAACTAGTGTGACATTCATTTTCAGTCTGCCAGTGAGTGGCAATAAAACCTGTCTCAAAGAGGGTGGAACACAGACACCTCTAAGCTGTCATCTGACCTCCACACATGCACCATGGCACATGTGCCCGTACACATACTCACCACATATAAATAAACAGAAGCATTAAGAATTTCTGGGTCTAGTTCTACATAACCAAAATGAACAACACTGTTAAGCAATTGAAATTGAGTATTGAAGATAACCAGTCAGTAAACATGAATCAAGTAGTTGACATTCATATGTATGCTATTTCACCTTAGACTCAGAAATGAAGATCAAACCATGGATATGTGACTGCAGTTAAAGATGGGGAAATAACTTAGGCTTCATTTAATTAGGCTCTGAGAAACTGTCCTCATTTCTGGTTTTAGGCAGTTAATCATGCTTCTGCTTCCTTGATGTTACATATGCTTTGAAATTTCCCTCATTAAATTACCAAAATGGAATAATTTTAATTTATGTGACTTTTTATAATTAGTTTGTAAAACAGTGCTTCCTTTTTAAAGTTTAAAAAAAAAATCACTGCTTTTTTCTTGATCTCTTTCTTTTTCTTTCTCTCTCTCCCTCTCTCTCTTGCCTCATCACCATTTCCCCCTCATTTTCCATGTCTGTACCTGGAGGTGTTGGAGGTGTGCTCTGCAGGTTATGCAATCTCTCCATCCCATTCCATGGATGTCTTTTAGACCTTGGCACCTGCAAAACAAAGCCTGGTCAGTATTGTATCAAACAGAATTTCATTAAAGGTAAGTGTTGATACGTAAGAACATATATTTAAAATAAATGCAGTCTTGGTACCATCAAATACCTGTTCAACATTTCCTGCATGTCAGATGGTATACTCAGGACTTTACCAGGACCTCATTATACCAACAACGCAATGACATAACCTGAACAGAGCCTGTCTCTGCCCCACACCTTCTTAAATTTTATTTTTGTGGTGCTGGGAATTGAACCCAGGGACTTGGGCATTCTAGGTAAACTCTTTACCACTGGGCTACATCCCAAGCCCTTCATCCCTATTTTTAAAATGAAAAGTCCGAGGCACAGAAATATTACATAAGTTTTACAAGGTTAAATAGCTAATGTTGCAGCTAAGATTCACTTGCATATTCTTTGACTATAGAGTAATACTAAATCTCTGTCTTCTCTCATTGACATCATCCACATCTTACAAACCACCAACAAGTCCCATCATTTGTGGAGCCCTTCTGGACATAGGCCTGTATAACCACAGATTCCATGTCCGTGAAGCTGGCTCTGTTGACGTAGGATGAACATCCAAATGATGCAAACAGTACAAGAAAATGCTGGAGGCATGTTTCAAGTTAACAACTAAAAACAAAAGTCATAAAGGAAATACCAACTTTGAATGTAACAATATTTTAGAGTTTGTAAAATAAATGGAATGTTTAAGCTGTAGACCAAAAGATAAAGAGATAATATGTGGGAAGAATAGGAGCATAAATAACAGAACAACATATTAATATCTATCCAGGAAAATACAGAACTTCTAAAAAAATCTCCTTTAAAAGAGACCAAGAGACCAAGTATCAAGCCGGGCATAGTGGTGCACACCTTTAATCCCAGCACTTGGGAGGCAGAGGTAGGAGGCCACCCTGAGACTACATAGTGAATTCCAGGTCAGCCTTATCTAGAGTAAGACCCTACCTCCAAAAAAAAAAAAAAAAAAGACTTGTTAAAGAAAATATATAAAGGCAAGTCTCAGGAGAGAAACATAAATCAGGAAACAAAATGGGCTATTTAACCTTGCTGGTTAATCAAGGCCATGCAAATTACAGAGAAACAATATAAGATTTTTTTAGTCAATCAGACTAGGAAATCTTATAAAAACTTGTCATATAAAGGATTAGAGATAGTGTTGGGAAAAGGAACTTACATTTTTTTTTAAATTTTATTTGAGAGAGAGATACAGAAATAGGCAGGTAGAGAGAGAGAGAATGGGTGCACCAGGGCTTCCAGCCACTGCAAATGAACTCCAGATATGTGCACCCCCTTGTGCGTCTGGCTTATGTGGGTCCTGGAGAATCGAGCATCGAACAGGGGTCCTTAGGCTTCACAGGCAAGCGTTTCACTGCTAAGCCATCTCTCCAGCACAGAACTTACATTTTTAAAATGACAATTTAGATGAGTTCAACCCTTCTAAGATGATTTAAATTTTCTATTAATATTTCAAGTGAGTATAGCCTTCCTTGTTGCAGAGCACAGTCACTATGGATTGGGACTTGGATATGCCCAAAGACCTATGTGTTTTAGGCCTAGTCTCCAGCCTTCCGTGCTGTTATAGGTGCTACAACCCACAGGAGTCTGGGCCTAGTAACAGAAGTTAGGGCCTTGGGGGCATGCCCTTGAAGGGAATATTGAGATCCCAGCCCTTTCTCCTTCCTGACCACCATAAGGTGAATGGCTACCTCTGCCAGACACTCCTACCATGACTGTTCTGTCTTGTCAGTGGACCATAGACTGAGTCCTCTTAAACTGCAAGCCAAAATAAACCTTTCTTGTTTTCAAGTTGATTAACTCAGGTGTTTTTGTCACCGTAACAGAAGGCTAACACAGGTGCCAAGAGCACCTAAGCCTGCTGCCCTATTCAGCTATGATAACAAAAAATGTCTGAGAGGTAGTTTATGTCCTGAGGATGGGGGAGCAAAAGGTCTCTAGTTGAGAAACTGCTTTTTTTTTTCATTTGTAACCATTAAAGTCTGCTTTGGAAGAATGCTCATTTCGCCCCCCACCCCCCCACACACATACCTACACACACACAACTGAGGTAGTTGGACTATAGGAAGTCATGGTCACTTACTTGGCACTTGTGTGTATTTCCCATATATTCTGTGGTAAATATGCTTTATTGCTTTATTCAGGGGGAAAGGTCGGGTGTGGTGGCATGCACCTGTAACCCTGGTACTCAGAAGTCTGAGGCAGGAGTCTTAGGAGTTCAAGATGAGCCTGGGCTATATAGCAAGGCCTTGTCTCGAAACAAAAACAGACAGATAGATACATGGGGCAGTGGATAAACTTTCATTTCTGAGAAGCACATGTATGGATGCCTCCAGCACCCTTTGAGGATTCATCTGGGTGAAGCTGGGGCTAATTATTAGCAAGCTCCCCAACAGCTAACACTTCAGAAATGTCTATCCAATGGCAATTGTAGACTTTTTTTTCCCAAATCTTATGTATTGCTAGTTTCCAACTAAAGTCAATGAAACGGCAATTTGTGAAGGCAGGATAATGAAATGAGCCCCTCTTTGGGGCAGAACGTGGAGATCTGGATCTGGGCAGGCTTGGAGTTTTCTCTTTGTCTCGCCATCTTTTATCTTCACCTGTTATTTATGAGATGCAGCCAAGCCAGGTAGGAAGTGGCTCCCATGACTGTTCTGTGTCTTTCTTCAGGTGGAATTCATTGGTATGCAGTTCAAGGCTGCACAGAAAACAACTCAGAATGCTTCAAGAGATTTGTATCATCGTATGAAATTTACACCACCCACTGCTGCCATTACTCTTTGTGTAACTTCTGAGGAAGTGGCTTGTACCCATGTTGCTCGGCTAATCCATCAGATCAAAAGCCTGGCCTGGCTTTCACACAATGGAGGCTACCCTCAGTTAAAATTCTTCCAAAACCTCAGACCAGGCTGGAGAGATGGCTTAGAGTTTAAGGCATTTGTCAGCAAAGTCAAAGGATCCAGGTTCAACTCTCCGGGACCCACGTGAGACAGATGCACAAGGGGACACATGCATCTGGAGTTCGTTTTCAGTGGCTGGAGGCCTTGGAGTGCCCATTGTCTCTCTCTCTCTCTCTCTCTCAAATAAATAAATATAAAAAAATCCTCAGACAAGTGCAGGTCCTCAGGCTTTGGTTTGCAACATGCCCAACTCCTCCCCTACTACTTCCAACTCTTCTCAGAAACATTTCTTTCCACACTCTCTCCTTTCTTCTTCTCTTTCCCCATTCCCTTTCCTGCCATGGATGATGGCAAAGCTACAAAGAAATGAAAATATGGGTGGTTCTCCAGGTTCAAACTGTGCCAATCATCTCTAGTGAGTTTATCTCCCTACATATTTACTTATTGCAAAATATATGAATGAATTGCATCACAAGATACTAAGTGATGTACCTTGGGGTGATTTACGCTATGGGAGAAACTTCAAATGCCACAGTAAATAATCAGCCAAGGAATGGCCAGCCAGTCCCATGTGGGCCGTAGACCCTGGGGAGGAAGAGCTGAGCCAGGCTGGACAGGTGGCACCTATTTCTCCTTCTGCATCATTAGTTGTCACAAGTCTGGTTTTCAATATCCTCAGTATGCCCAAGTGCTTAGTGTACTATAGGTAGCAAAAGGGGACTGAGTTCCCATCCACAAAGAAACTAAAAGAGGTATTAAGATACTCTCATCTACATCATACAACTTTTGGTATGACATATTTCTATTATTCAGGGTCCTACTTTTGTAACTTAATATGTTTTAAAATGGAAGAAGTTTTTCTCTATTTTCAGAAGGTTGAAAAATGTCAATAAAACCATTTTGTCTTTCTCTCAGGACTTGGGACACATGGTGGGTTTTCAACATGTGATTTTCTATAAACCTTGAAGGAAAGCAAGCATATTAAAAAGGCCAGAGGTGCTGGGGAAATGGCTCAGTGGGAAAAGGTGCTTGCCCACCTGGGTTCAATGCTCAAGCCACCCACGTAAGCCAGATGCAAAAAGTGGCAAGTGACACAAGGATCTGGTATTTGTTTTCAGTGGCAAGAGGCCCTGGTGTGCCTGTACACACACACAAGTTAATTTTGTTTAAATGATAGGCGTGGTGGCAGATGCCTACTATCACAGTACTTACTCAGGAAGTGAAGGCAGGAGAATCAAGAATCAAGGCCAACGGGAGAGCTATACAGCAAGACTTTGTCTCAAAAAAAAAAAAAAAAAAAAAACTAAACAAAATAAAACACAGGCCCAAAATAGTTTTTTTTTTCCCTTAAAAACTCATTTCAGCTCTTCATATCATACTTCTGAAACAAAGAAAAAAAAAGACTTCATCCTTAGATTTCAATCCAGTTGTCCCTATTCTGTCATTTTCAAATCACTGGTAAATAGTTGTTACCTCAGATTAGCAAACTTCATGAAAACTTAACTTTTACTTTTCTTGCTTTTTGAAAACTGTAACATTATTAAGCCAATATTCTAGTGGGAAATGAGAAGATCACATAATCAGTGAGGAGGGAAGAGGGCTTCCCTGGCCTTATGCACAAGCCAGGGAAGTCACAAGAAGACAATCAGGAAGCAACTGCTCATTTCTGTGTCACTAATGAGGGGTGATCTTGACAGGACATGGTGGCCTCTGGGCCCCATTCTCTTCACACAAACACTGAAAAGGATTGGCTCCCACAATCTGTTGGATCCCCTGTGGTTCTGACTTACAAGACATAAACACAAAGTTCTTACATTGGTATAGCTTTATTTTCTTAGTTTGAAAATATGACAGTGGGGCTGCAGAGATGGCTCAGTGGTTAAAGGCACTTGCTTGCAAAGTCTGTCGGCCCGGGTTCAATTCCCCAGTACCCATGTAAAGCCAGATACACAAAGTGGTATAGTTCTTTTCCAGTGGCAAGAGGTCTTGATGTGCCCATATTTCTCTCCCTCTCTCCCTCCTTCTTCTCTCTCTCTCCCTCCTCTCTCTCCCTCTTTCTCTGTCTGTCTGTTGCTCTCAAATAAATTTAAAGAAAATTTTAAAATAACAACAACAACAAAAAGATGGTGAGACCAGGGTTACCCACTGGAATTACAAGGATCTCTATAAGAGGGAGGCAAGAGGGTCAGAGGGCAAGGAGATGTGGTGATGGAAGCCAGGCTTGCGGCTGGTTGGTGCTTCACTGTTGGCTTTGAGGATGGAGGAAGAGGGTCACAAGCCAAGGAAATTCAGCAGCCTCCCTCTAGAAGCTAGGAAAAGAAAAATATTTTCTCCTTTCGAGCCTCCAACAGAAAGCAACCCTACAACACATTTTAAACGTCCTGCAGAACTGTAAGAATTCACTATTTTTATTTTATTTTTATTTATTTGAGACAGAGCGAGAGAAAGAGGAAGTGAGAGAGAGAGAGAGAATGGGCATTCTGGGGCCTCTAGAAACTACAAACAAACCCCAGAGGCTTGCACCACCTTGTGTATCTGGCTTATGAGGGTACTGGGGAATCGAACCTGGGTCTTTAGGCTTCTCAGGCAAGTGCCTTAACCACTAAGCCATCTCTCCAGTCCTGCATTTATGTGTTCCATTGTTACAGCAGCCACAGGAATGAATACATTTGGATGTGTAAGAAGTGACACAGTATTTCCATCTCCCATCACGGATGCCCAGGGTTAGAGTCCCCAGGATCTGATTTCAAGAGTGACCCCTCAAAGCCCTATTATCAGCCTTTCCTTCTCCTGATTCTCAGTCAGTTTCCCTGGAAACACACAATGGACTTCAGGTACACAGCTACGTCTTTCCCACGGACACCTCAAGCACCCATCCATTCAGGATTTCTTCAGATTCTTTTCAAGTTCTTCAAACTTACAAGAAAAAGTGTAACAGCTTAGCTTGATCTATAACTCATAAAACTGAAGGAATAATGGTGCAAGAATCTCCCTGGATCCTCTGAATACCAGGTTGGTTTCCTGGTTGGTTGTACTTCCTCTGCAACTGAAATAGAAATCTGGGTGGTCAATGCTTCTTAATTTATTTAAGAGGAAAGACTGTGATTGATGAATTGAGTATATCTGGGAATGTAGCAGGGTGACACGTGAAATGATTCTATCAGTAAATGGTAGATACAACATTTTGCCTCTTGGCACTTGCCTATAAGGTTTTCTAAAGATCCAGAGAGCAAGCTTTCATATCAAGACAGCCATTGCTGGCTTCTCAAGTGGGTTTCATGAGGAGTCTGAAGCTCCTATACAGAGAGATGTCAAAGTGGGAACTTTGGATAACAAACCATGTCATCCTTCCAAATGTCATTCCTATGGACATCCCCATGGTTGGGCAATAAGCTGAGCTTCTGGGGTGTTGCTACCATTGTTCCTTAGCAGGTTCTTGAAGTCTCTGAGAAATGGTATTCAGAGTTCTTAGAAGAAATCACAGAAGCAAAGAAACAGGAAGAAATGTCACTGGAGAGATGGCTTAGCAGTTAAGGCATTTGCCTGCAAAGTCAAACGACCTAGGTTCAATTCCCCAGTTCCCCCATAAGCCAGATGTATAAGGTGGTACATGCAGCTGGAATTTGTTTGCAGTGGCTAGAGGCCCTGGCATGCCCATTCTCACTATCTGTCTTTCTCTCTCTCTCTCTCTCTCTCTCCAATAAATTATTTTTTATAAATGGGGAAAAAATGGAAGGCTGACCCTCTCTGTAGCAAACCCATACGCTATCGTCTCATAACTTCCTAGTGTGAGAATCATTCCCATCTTCACATCCCACACACGACAGTAAATAGCTTTGCCACTAGGAAGTGCTACACAGTGGAACAGCCAGGAGAAGCTGGAATGAGAAATTTTGGCACCAGTGGGGGGGGGGGGCATACTTTCAAACAAACTTTTTAATGCATGTCTCTGTTTATGTCTGAGTGCCACTGATAATACCTTTAGCTGGAGGATTTCTATTTTAACTCATCTTGATAACAAAGTATGAAGTATAGTGACACTATGTACCATGTCTAACGATCCATTTTGTGTTGAGTTTCTAATCGTAACAAACAACTCTGAGTCTGAAAGAGGAATTTTAAAAAAATATGTGTGTGTGTGTGTGTGTGTGGGGGGGGGGAGATCATGAGCGCACCAGGTCCTCTTGCTGCAAACAAATTCCAAATGTCTGCACCACCTTGTGCACCTGACTTTAACTTAAAAAGGTCACATGACACTCCTCAAGGTAATAGGAATGATTAAGGGAAGACTTTGACTAGTGTTAATTAGGAATTGAAAGACTCCTTCTGGGTGGGGAAAAAGGAAACTCAGGAGACACAGGAAATCAACAAGTCTGGAGAAAGATTGAAAGATCCAACCTCAGACTATATAAAGGGAAGAACAAGTGCTTGAGGATGAGGCTCTCCGATTGAGCTGCCTGCAAGTGGTGCAGTGAGGTCGAGATTCTCCCACCAGCCAAGCTGCCTGCTGGTTGTGCAGTGAGCTCCAGAGCTGTAGCTTCCGTGAGTCCAGTCATCAACTAGGCTGGAGTGGGCTTTCTGGTGACAAAGCTGCCTTTGAGGCATCCATTATTCCTCTAAGCAACCTCTCAACATGCTGTGTAAGTAACACCAAAAACTCACCAGTTCACCAAAACTGGTTTTGGTGTAATCCTACTTTGATCTGTCACCTCTGCCCTAGTTGGGGTGAATAGACATGTGTCCATGTCTCCCCAGGGCAAAAGCTTCCTGTGCCACGTGGGTACTGTGAAATTGAACCCCAGGCCAGGAGGTTTTGCTAGCAAGTGCTTTTAACTGCTGAGCCATCTCCCCAGCTCTGAGAGAGGAAATTGAGCAAACAGGAATAGTCAACAACAGTGGCCTGACGGCTTGAATGTGGCAAGTGACGTAAGGAGGAAGCAATCTTTTAGTTTCCAGTTTCTGCAATGAAAGAATTTAGAAGCCAATACTTTTATGACTGAGAACACTGGCAGGTAGGTACATGGTATTAGCTACTTACAACAGAGTCCCCGTCCTAGCGGTGATGTGAGGCCCTCAGCACAGGCTGGTCAGAGTGGCCCATGAGTGCTGCACCACTGGCAACCTATAAGGCGGAAAATCCTACAAGGAAAAGTCCTGGAAGTGGCTGTCCCTGCTGACAAATGCATATTCTTTTTTGTTAAGGTATTTTAATTTTTATTTTATTTATTACAATCAGAGAGAAAGGAAGAGAGAGAGAGAATTAGAATGGGTGCACCAGGGCCTCTAGCCACTGCAAACAAACACCAGATGCATGCGCCACCATGTGCATCTGGCTTGCCTGGGACCTGGAGAATTGAACCTGGGTCCTTAGGCTTCACAGGCATGCACCTTAACTGCTAAGCCATCTCTCCAGCCCCAAATGCATATTCTTTACCTGGCAGATATCATGGTTTTTTGAAAGTCACAACCCACAAGTAATGCTATAAATGCCTCTGGATGAACCACAAACCCTGATGTTCCAATGAGCTGGATAATCAAAAAGGCAGGTCCACATTCTATCTTATATAGCTTGTGAAGTGAGTATATTTTCTACATTCTCATCCTTGCAGCTAATAAATAATGTGAACAGCTCTGTCACCAGAATCTATTATGAACAAGGGAACATCCAGGAACAGCTGGAACTAGCAAATTTAAGGACAAGCATAAAACATGCTGTGGTAGTTTGAATATATGGCCCCCAACATATTCAGTGTTTTATTAGTTTATAGTTTGTATCTGCAGCCACCTTGCTGGAGGCAATGTCATTGGGCGGATCTTCAGGTGTGATGGTGGGTTTGAGATTCCATTGTAAAGATATGCAAAGTGTGCCCAGTAGGAGTTCCTAAGTGTGCTGTGCTGTGTGGCTGGTGGTTTTTTTTTTTTTCTCTCTGCTTGGCCCCATGAAGGCAGGCCAGCTTCTTCTGCCATTATGGACCTTCCTCTGGATCTGTAAGCTTCAATAAATAATATCCCTTCCTCCATAACTGTGCCTGGTCTGGAAGTTCATCTCAGCAAACCTGAAGCTGTCTGCTACACATGCCCATAAATCAACTTTGTGTCTTGGCTCACCACATACGAGTACTATTGACAATGCTTCCATCTAGTAACTTCCTATTTCAACTAATTGTTCTTTTAAGTACGTGTTAAGCTGAGTGGTACTCCATGCATGTGTATTTTAATTCTTTTTGTGTTGTGATAACAAAATACTTGAGACTTGGTAATTTATGCCCCCAAAAATTAATAATAATTCTCCTTAGCTCAGTTTTGGAGGATGAAAGTCCAAGGTCAGGCAGCCACATAGGTGAGGGCTTCCTGCTGCATTATGACATATAAATGACATCACACAGCAGGAACACATGCAAGAGCCTCATACATGGGGGGTGGCCTTGCTTCATAGCTACCTGCTTAGCAGTAAATTGTCCAGCCCTACAAGAACTAAGCCATTTCTAAAAGATGGTCTAAAAGATGTCCCATCTGTAGTTGGTGCCCTTCAGGATCTAATTATTCCACACCATGCCCCACCTCTTACTGATTCCACCACCTCTCAAGAGCACAGAGAATGTAGCAGGATATTTTTTGGGTCAAATCATATCCAAATCATGAGAAGATGGTACTGAGTTCATTGCATAATATTCTAAAACCTGGCCCACTGTCAAGTGCAAAAACAAGTCTAGTTATAGCTCTGAGTATGGAGAAAGAGGCAACAGGACAATGGTGGAAATGTGAAGCTTTACATGTCATCAACTTGACAAATATCGAAAACTTCTTATGTGTCTGGTGCTATGACGGAAGGCTGTCCATGATGAGACACCCAAGGAGCTTCCAGCATGGGGAGATTTTCTTATATGAGAAAATCTGTGCAGTGAATAAGTGTGGGGTAACACATGACATTTAAAGGGATGTCCTACCCCAAAGGATAAACCAAAATCTAAAAGACAGGAATTAGTCAAAAGTGTTGGGAGGTTGGAGAGAAAGTTCCTTGAAGTCACATATTATATGTCAACTTGGCAAGGTCATAGCATCCAGATAGATGGTCACACATCATTAAAGTTGTTCCTATGGAGGTATTTTTTTAGGCAGGAATCACCTTTAAATCAATAGATTTTTTAAAATATTTTATTTTTATTTATTTATTAGAGACAGAGTGAAGGGAGGGGAGAGAGAGAGGATGGGTGCTCCAGGGCCTCCAGCCACTGCAAACGAACTCCAGACGCACACGCCACCATGTGCATCTGGCTTACGTGGGACCTGGAGAATTGGACCAGGGTCCTTAGGCTTCACAGGCATGTGCCTTAACCGCTAAGCCATCTCTCCAGCCCTCAATAGATTATTTTTAATAAAGCAGATTTATCCCCTTCCCCTAACAGGGAAGAGCCTTATCCAATCAGTTGAGAGCCTTAGTAGAAAAAAGTCCAAGAAGGGAATATGCCTCCTGTCATATTCCAATTCAAGCTACAGTTCTTACTCTCACAACTGCATGAGCTAATTCACAAAATAAATTTACATACACAGATGGCTTACAATGGTTTGAATGACAATTTCTTGACCTGATGAAGGTGTGAACTCATACTTGAACAAGTTCTCTGTTTTCATTTTCAGTACAGTAGTCCATAAATTACATGGGTTACTCAACACACCCATAAACAGCGTTTGTGTTAAACAACCTTGCCCAACTGTAGGCCAATATGAATGTTCTGAGCACATTTAAGGCTTAGCGGGTGGGGAGAAGTTAGGATGTTGGTATTTTAGGCAGTGTGCTAAATGCATGCTGATTCGGGATACTTACAACCCATATTGGATTTGTTGGGACATAACACCATCATAATCGTGGAGCAGAAATACACATCTTTCTGTGAAGAGCCAGACTAAAATAAATGCAAAATAGAGTGACCACGTGTGCCAGGGCATTCAAAGCATGAGAGGCTCTATAAACCACGACCAAGGTCCGTTCCAAGGTGAAGTGGGAGTGGGGAAAAGTGGCACAGCTCTGAAGCACACCACAGAATCTGGCTTTACTTGACAGCTGTAACTGCCCTCAGGTTCTTTCTAGCACCCCCCCCCCAACTTTTCCTGGAAACCAACCTTCACTCCCACAACAACCAAAGGATCCAACGAAAATGTGTTTCTCTGGCCCCACCCTGATCACTACTCATTATTTCTGGGTGAGGTGTATGATCCAAGACAAGCCAATTGGAAGTTCCCACCTAGATGTTTTGAGTTAAAATTAAGCAAAAGAGAAGGTTAGTCATTAACCAGAAAACTTGGAGGAGAGGCTGCTGTGTTTTCAAAATGGAAAAGAAAAAAAAAGTCTGAAGGAGCGAGAGAGAATAAAGTTTATAACATAGAAAAGCATGAGAACCTTGCAGGATTTCAATGTCTCATGCCTGTGAAGTCCGGCTGCACCTCAGTCCATCTCACGCCTTAGCTAAAACATATCTTTGGTCAATAAGTACAGAGAGCGGTATGTTAAACAGAGTGAGTATGAAATGAGAAGAGATCTGATCAAAGGGAGAAGGAATAGTCACTGAAACAGCACCTCCAAGGCTAAGTAAAATCTTTGCCATAAAATATCAGATTGTAAAGCTTAAAGGGATCACCACCCTTTTAAAGAAAATCTATAAGCTTAGCTGCACCCTTTACTAATCGTGTGTTTGCTTGAATAACTGGTCCGTCCTGCTGAGAACACCTGTTAACAAACATCCCTCCTTGGCTCTTAGGTGGGCAAGTTCAAACATCACCTGAAGCTAGGCCTGTACATATTTTTGCCTACTCTATACACTGAGCTGGCTTTCTCTGCCATCTAGTGGCAAATAGTGGTAACTGCACCCCACAGTCCCACCTGATGGATGGTCCTGGGTATCTTGCTTGGCCCCATCAACCCAGGAAGCTGAACTTCCCTTTCAGTCCCAGAGTCCTGCAGCAAGACATGAGGAACAGCCTGCAATGAATGGACTGTATGAGAAATAATCCCTGTGGCAAGTACACTAATCTAAACTTGCAATAGAGACTTAGGAGGTGGTCCAATGAGCAAAGTGCTTGCTGCAAGAGCATGCGGGCCTGAGCTTGGATCCCCAGAGCCCACATGGAAATATCGATTGTGGTGGCGCACGCCTATAATCCCAGAGCTGGAGAGATGGATACATAAAGTTTACTGGCTAGCTACTCGAGCCTAATCAGCTCTAGGTTCCATGAGAGACCCTGTCTCCAAAGGTAAGGCGGAAATGACTGAAGACACCTGAGGTCAACCTCTGGCCTCCACATACAGACACAGGCATACACCATACACCACACACACATGCACACACAGACACGTGCCAAAAACAATAAAACTTGTAACAAGGCTAGGAAGATTGTTCAGTCAGTTAAGGCTTGCTGTGAAAACATGCAGATCTGAGTTCAGATCCCAAAAGCACCCAAGGGTTTTTTTTATATATTAAAAAAGCCAGTTTTGGCAGTGCACACCTGTAATCCCAGCAATGAGGACGCAAAGACTTGAGGATTCCTGGGGTTTGCTGGCCAGCCAGCCTAGCCAAATTGGTGAGCTCCCCTTTACTAATAATGTGGGAGGAGCTAGGGAGTGGCTCTGTGCATAAGGTGCTTGCTACACCAGAATGACCACCTCAGCATCCATGGAAATGTCAGTCAGGGTGGTGCTCACCAGTAATCTAAGCGCCACTGGGAGGAGAAGACAAGGGACCCCTGGACTAGCAGAACTAGTGAGTTCTGGGTTCAGGTGAGACTCTCTGCCTCAGTCAAGAATGTGCAGAACAGCCGGGCGTGGTGGCACACGCCTTTAATCCCAGCACTCCAGAGGCAGAGGTAGGAGGATCACCAAGAGTTCGAGGCCACCCTGAGACTACATAGTTAATTCCAGGTCAGCCTGGACCAGAGTGAGACCCTACCTCACAAAAACCAAAAAAAAAAAAAAAAAGAATGTGCAGAATGATCAAGAAGACACCCAACGTCAGCCTCTTGCCTCCACACATGCACACATGAACCCACATACATGTGCGCCCACACACATGCAAACACATATGTATGCATTCATATCATGAACACATGCACACACATATACACAAAAAATAAAATAGAAAGCAATTGAAGAAGTCATCCAACATCAACCTCTGGCCTACACACACACATGCATGCACACACACGCATACCCTGTAATAGCACCTGTGAAGGAGATTTACATTCTTACAGAAGAGACAAAGTATTAAACTTAGGAGGAAAAGGAAGAGAGGGAAGAAGGTTCTTGGGTCCTAGTGCCTTCACTCAGCCTGGAAGATTCTATAGCTCAGAAGTTCAGAAAGCGACCGGGAATCCTCTGTGCACTATGGAGGACCACAGCTGGATTGTCACCTACACACACAACTGGCTAGCTAGGGCAGGCAGGGGACCTAAATTCTCTTCTTGAAATCACTGTGATTATAATCGTCAGTCTGTATTGTTTTGAAAATTAAGTACAATGCTTTATGAAAAAATAACAATCTTAGGCTGAATATGGTGGTCCAAGCCTGTAACCCCAGATCTTGGGAGGCTGAGGTAGAAAGATTGTGAGTTTCAGGCCAGTCTGTGCTATATAGTGAGTTTGAGGATGGCCTGGGCTACATGTTGAAACCCTGTCTCAAATATATACGTATAGAAAAAAAAAAAAAAACAAGAAAAAGACCCATTTTTGTGCCTCAGGCAGGAAGTGCTCTCATGAGTGGTTTTACCTAATACTATGCTATAGAGTGGATGGTTTTATCAGAATTCTTCTGTTAAGACTAAATACCACACAATGTGTTTCTGGTAAGAGATTAAAATTGGGGGACTTAAATATGCATAAGACTCTGAGGGGGAGCTTGGTAGTATGACTCTTAAACTACAGAGAAGCCATTTAAAATCTTCTTAAGCTTCTAGAAGGCTGTTCCACGGAGAATGATAGCAGATCACTGCCATACCCCTATCCACTTCCGAAACCACCACAGGAGATGAAGCCAAAGGTTTTATGAGTAATTGTACTTAAAAAAAAAAAAAAACTCAAAAAAAGTTTATGGAATTGTTTTATGTTTTTAATCTTGAAAGTTATGTAACTTATGCTCTCAAAAAGAATGAATCCAGAAATGGACTGGCATAATATCTGAACTGCCCCTCAGGGAATAAATGTCATGCAGCCCACCAGCTACCAAGCTCCTGGCTGAAGACCTCTCGACCTCGTACACCATCAGGTATCACTCCCTGATCCTGCCATGTTTAGTGTTAACCATGGGCAAGAGAAAGAAGAAGCAGCAGCAGCCAGTGGGCCTGCCTGAGTGAAAGGCAGCCCTTCTTCTAGGCAATTGCAGATTCTCTATCCCTGCCACTATACTCCTCCACCCAAGAGCAAGGCTTGGGTGGTCAGGGAAAGGTATTTACTGATGACCATGAGTTAGGAGTCTGATCACCTGTTCGTGAATATCTCCGCTGACAGACAGATGCTGTCTCACACTCTGTGCCAACTTGTAGAGGTGCAGCCTGGTTAGTCCCTTCAGGGAATTATTACAAATTACCATAGTCCAAGGAAACAACATAATATTATTTCTTGCAGTTCTAGAGGTTGTGAAGCCAAGACTCAGATATCAGCAGATTCCATGACTGTTGAGGACTTACTTTCTGGTCCACAGCTGTCATCTTCCCTATGGTGGAAAGGGCCACTGATTTGCAGTGGACTTTTACCTAAAATAGAATCTTCATGATCCAGTCATGTCCTAAAGGTCCCACCTTCTAGTAGCATGACCTGAGCATTCAGCTTTCAACATGTGATTTGGGAGAGACACATTCAGTCCATGGAAATCTACATGTCTCCAGTCTCCCAATACAATTAGATTCCCACCTTGGGCTGAATAACCAAGCCATCATCCCCTACACAGAAACCTGGGCACATCTAAGTCTCTGGCAACGTTTCCTATACCAAGTCCATGGAGAAGCTTTCCCTTGCACTGTCCTTGAGGGTCCATATTGAGTGAGACTTCATACAATGTACCAAATACCCATTTTTTTTTGAGAGAGACAGAGAGAGAGAGACTGAGAGGGAGAGGAAGACAGATAGAGATGGGCACTCCAGCAGCCTCTCAGCTGCTGTGAAAAAAAATCCAGATGTGTGTCCCCCTTGCGGTCAAGTGAGGCATTGCACCCTTGCATCACTTTGCATCTGGCTAAACGTGGGACCTGGAGATTGGAACCACTGGAGATTGGAACCAGCGTTCTTAGTCTTAGGAGGCAGGCGCCTTAACTGCTAAGCCATCTCTCCAGCCCTCATTTCTATATATATATATATATATATATATATATATATATAATTTATTTATTTGATGGGGGGAGAGGCAGATAGAGAGAGAGAGAGAATGGGCACACCAGGGCCTCCAACCACTGCTAAAAAACTCCTGACAACATGTGCCACCTTGTGCATGTGGCTTATGTGGGTCCTAGGGAATCAAACCTGGGTCCTCAGGCTTCACGGGCAAGTACCTTATCCTCTAAACCATCTCTCCAGCCCTAAAATGGCCATTCCTTTATTTCACCAAATACACTGAGCTAAACTCCCCTGTGTATGAGATACGCTAATTTTCCTCCTCTGTGTGAGATCACATGGATGCTGCACCAAGTCCCTGTGCATAAGGAGCTGAAGAGGCCCCCTGACCTGCTAGGGCCTGGTCTTGTGAGCCATTTGTTCACCATACACTAGTTTGTGGCAGTTCCTTCTAACTCAGTGGTTATGCCAGTGCCCACAATGAGCAACTCCATCTTTTTTTTTAAATTTATTTTCATTTTTTTTTTTTTGGAGAAAGACACAGAGAGAGACAGACAGAGAGGGAGAGGGAGACAGATAGAGAATGGGCAAGTCAGCAGTCTCTCAGCTGCTGTGAACAAAATCCAGATGTGTTCGCCCCCTTGTGGTCAGGTGCGGCATTGCGCCCTTGCATCACTTTGCATCTGGCTAAACGTGGGACCTGGAGATTGGAACCCGGTTCTTAGGCTTAGCAGGCAGGCGCCTTAACTGCTAAGCCATCTCTCCAGCCCAAGCAGCTCCATCTTAATGTTCTGTTGCCAGGTGCTTGCCCTTTTCATTGACACAGTAATGACTGTCACCATGCAGTTTTCAGTGATTCGGGAGCCCCTCATTAGCATATCATGAACATTTTTACATCTTACTCCCTTCAAGAGCCTATCAGGGGGTGAGTCCAAGGGTCTGATGTGATGAGTCCACTGTGCCACACTATCTTCTCAGAGTCTATTGACCATCCCCTCTACATACCTCTACTTCAGTTCTGCTTTCCACACCTCATTTGCTCAAGGTCATGGTTGTATTTTAAGTTTCAGGGAGCCATCTCAGGAGTATATTGGAACCCAACTTTATGCCAAGACACTACATTTTGAAGTCATAAAAAGAGCTCAGATGACATGTCACTCTCCCTTTGCTCCTCCACCCTCCCTCACACGCTTGCTCTCAAAAGCATGTGTGCTCGTGCATTCTTCCCTGGCTCGAGACAGCATATGTTTGCTTCGTCCTGCAGTTATACAGATGACTAGATAGCTCTACTATGGTAAGAATGAAACCTTCCCTCAGGATTATGTTAAGACCTGACCCAAGTTATGAATGTTTAGAATCCATGAAGGTGGGAGTTTAAATTCTCAAGAATAAGCACTAGTACTTACCTGACAGGTGTGTGTATGGGGGGGGGGCGTGCCATGCTGAAGAAGCACCATCTATCTTTGGACACAGCCACCTCGGGTGAGGTGTTTTCATGGTCCAAGCGAGGAGAGGCTGCCCTCATTCAGAAAACTCAACTGCTGTTTCTGTCAGCCAGGAGGGATTGGAGGTGAACAAGGAGGGAGTCAAAGTTCTCAGACACGGCCAAACAAATTCCTTCATCTTGGACCCTTGACTTCAGCATAAGAATCTAGTGACAGCTACACATGCATGTGTCCTTTGAGCTACATAAAGCCCTTTTCTTTATGACGCACCCATTCTTATTGCAGTATTAGTAGCAGAAAATGGACTCAGACACAAGGCTAAAGTTCTGCTGCATATGCTGGTTCACTAAGAAGTGCATGTGTCCATAGAATGCGTGCACACAGCACATATGTGCATGCACATGACTGCCTGCCATGTTATGTACTTGTCTTTATTGTATACTTAGAATATTCACAGATTAAATGTGGCATCCACCTCCCCTCCTTCCCTTAATTTTGTTTTTCCTTTGGTGGGTGCATAAAGGAAACTGCTAGACTTGGCAGTGTGAAGACCCAAGCTCTAGGCTCTGCTCAGAGTCATTCTGGGACCTGGGCTCTTTTGGGTCTGTCCTGTCACTTTTCAGAATCTTCTTCAAACCCTAATTAACTCATTATTTATTGATGAAGTAAACAAGTGCTGTAATTTGTGTATATGGAAATCATATTGGATTCAATGGTTCTCCCTTGTCCTTAGAATAAAACTAAATCCCCAAACTTGCCTGGGAAACTCACCTCACTATTTACAGATCCAGGGAAGTTCCTTCCCTTCCTTCACAAGCAGAGAGAGAGAGAGAGAAATAACAGAGCAAAACACAGCCAAAAGGTCACACAGCACACTTCAGGAACTCTAGGCACATTTCTATTCATCAAACTTAAGACCACCAACATTTTCTCAAGGTATTGCTCAACTATAACTCTGCTGAATATATTTGATTTTCCTACTACATTATAATGTACAATATATCCTCCAGAGATTTTTTCAAATTGTTGCAAAGGTTTAAGTTTGCTTGTGTGGCTGTTTGGCTGGTTAGCTGAGTTGGCATGCAGTCATCAAAGCTGCAGTTGGCTAGTTTGTTTCCCTCCAGCTGGCTGGAAAACTTTCATCCCATGGCTGGCTGGTTTGTCTTGGTCCACACTCCAGATTTGAGGGTCAAATGCCCTGCCTCATCATCTCAGCAGAGTCTGACCCCTCATTTGCATATTTACTTAGGTTGCAGGACACAGTGTCTTAATCCTAGCCCTGTTTCCAGTCAGCTCTTTCCAAGAATTTCATTTTTAATAGTCTTTCCTCAGGCATCCTCCATTGTTTTTTATTTTCCACTCACAGCTCCAGTAACCTAAAACCAGTCTCAGTGCCTCTGCTTTTAACTTGCTTGAGGTTTTCCAACTTAAAATCTTAAAATCTCAGTCCGATATCTTCAGCCAAGCATATTATTTTAGCCCAGTTCCATCAAAGTCCTCTGCAGTCTTATTGTTGTTTTTCTAAACAATTTTACCTGAGATCAGAGATTGTGTCTGTTCAGTTCACTGCTATCTGCTCAGTGTCCAGGCATAGAGGAGGTTCTCATTAAGTATTTGTAGTTCCATGTTTGTTTGTTTACAGTGAACATGCTTACATGAGGAAGCAGGTGCCCTGAGGTGCTGCCTAACAGTGACTAGATGAGACCAAGGAAACAGAAAAGCTCTGTGCAAGGTGATTACAGATGCAAACTTTATAAAACACTTTCTTGGGGATGTTCTTTTGTTGTTATTGCCTCTTTGTTCATCAAACACACCAAATTTTGTTTCTTTGTTTTGATTTTTGTTTTTCCAGAGATTTTCAAAGTTGCTTAAGTTTGCTTGTGTTTTTCAGGTAGGTTTCTTACTGGTTCTATTTGCCTGGCTGGTTTGCTGACACCTGGAATTCAGAGACTATGTCAGTCTCATTGGTGGCCTTGAACTCAGTACCTAAAGGCGATAAACAATTTTACCTCAGAGATTGTGTCTGTTCTCTATCTGCTCAGTGTCCAGGTGAGGATGTTCCATGTTTGTTTTTTATTGATTATTTATTTATTTACTAGATGAGAGAGAAAAGAAGCAGAGCCTTCTTTCTTAGGGATGGGAATGGGTTGCAAATGAACTCCAGATGTCAGGTGTACCACCTTGTGTTCTTTTCATTGATTATTTATTTATTTACTAGAGAGAGAGAGGAGAATTGAAAATGGGTCCCAGATGGCTGCACCACCAGGCCAAACACTGGGGAATTAACCTTCACAGGCAAACAAACCATTTCCCCAAGCCCATCAAGGCTGCTCAGAAGGAAGCACCCAAAAGCAGATGAGCAATAGGGCGTGAGAAAGTCCATTTGTGAAAAAGAAGTGTGGTGAACCCCAAAAGAAAGAAGTGAGCTCTGCAGAGCACCCATAAAAAAGGGAGCAGTGCCTGAAGAGGGAAGACGGAGTGTGGAATGACCACGTGGAATGTGTCAAGTTTGGCGCCAAAGGAGAGACATGTCACAAACTGGACTTGAAATTGTAACCATACCATGGCAGGCAGTGAGCTGTGGGAACGGTCTGCCCTGGCAGGAAGGGCTATTTTATCACTGACCTGGCTTAGAGCTGAGAGCACATGGTGGTAATGCTATGCAAACTAACTTCCAGCTAGCTCTCTCGTTATTCACTTTTCTACAGAAGTGGTAGTTTCTTGCCATCTGCCCATAGGATGGACACACATTGTCGTGGACCACTGCATTGGTAACAAAATACTTCCTGCTATGAATCTACCAGCAGATTCAACCCCACCTGCACTGCACTGCTGGTAGTTGGTGTACCTGTAGAGACCTGGGGATGTGACCCTGCCACATAGGTGGGGCATTGATGAGACTGGGATATAGTTTTTATAATGATTATGCTGACCAAGTCAAGTCAAGTGAAGCCAAGTCAGTTTGACACCTTTGAAAAGGCTTTGCCTAGACCAAGTTACATACTTTGCTAGGGATTTGAAAATGGTGTTGAGGATGTTAGTTAGAGATGATGATGGATGGAGTCTGTCCCAAATTTGGCTATGAATCCAACTCATTCTTGGGCACCATGACTACTGTCAACAGTGCAGATGACAAAACTCAAAGCAGCACAGAATCTGCTTTCAGCTCAGCCCTCCTGTCTGAGCATGGTCAGTGACTCACCTGTCTGCATAGCTTATCCTCTGTTCTTTCTCTTACGGACAAAACAGCTTGACCCAGGTGGTTTCTGTCTGTTGGTTCCCTTGGGTCTCAGCCTTGGAGCCTGTGCTTTTTTCCTTTTTCTTAGGACAGACTCTTCCCAAGTCTTCCATCAGGTCCTCCCAGTGGAAATGATAGTCCTGGAGATCAGGAGCCTGCCTGTGCCATCTCCCAGCATATCCTCCTGCCCTTAGAGAATACCTGTGTCACAGTAGGCATTGGTTAGATACCCATGTGCTCACTGAATAGCATAGACATTCACGTGGCTTAGCTGGTCTTGGTGATGCCAGTCTGTAATCCCACAGAGGCTAGCCTCAAGTACATACTAATATTCTGTGGAAAAAAAAAAAAAGAGTTCAGATGTCTTGCTGGTCTATTTATAGACACAACTCTTTGTTGCAGATGTCTCAAATATCCATATACTTTGCCAATTTTCTATTTCAAATTAAGAGCATTGACCTTAGAGTATACCAGAACTGGCTCCTCTCTCTCTCTCTCTCTCCATATATATGTTGCAGACATACACACAGAGAATGGGCATGCCAGGGCCTCTAGCCACCCTAACCACCACAAATAAACTCTAGATGCATGGGCCACGTTGTCCACCTGTACTAAAGAATCAAACCTGGGTCATTAGGCTTTGCAGGCAAGTGCCTTAACCACTAAGCCATCTCTCCAGTCCCTAGACCTGGCTTTTAATACCAACTTTGAATTTCTCAATCTATGACCTTGAGCAAATCATTTAAGTTGCTCTCCTCCATTTATTTTATCCTATTCAATGCTAAAAATAATTCTTTTCTCATAAACTGATTTGAAAATTAAATAAGATATTATATGTAAAAAGTTTAGGTTGGTACATGGTAAGTTCTCATTAGTAAATTAGCATCGATGTTATTACTGGGGCCTTTGTTTTTTTATTAAATCACACATGTACTTGGCCCTAGGGACAGTGTGACTTGCCAGGTGATGACTGCTGACCAAGGGCACTTCCGCACTCTGCAGCTCCCTTCCATATTTCTTAATCAGCCACTCTGAGTGTGACTTGTAAAGGACAGATGGGATTTTAGAGTCTAGAGATGGCCATGTAAGGACTTTTTGCACAGATAGGAAGACAGCTATGAAGTTTTAGGCATTGCAAATAAGTTCATGTGGACGATGAGAAATATTAATTCATTTATTCATTTGAAAACACTTGGCAAGACATCTCTTACTAGAGTCACCATGCTTGAAGGCTGGGATCAAAAGGAATAACCTGGCCCCTGCCTTCAAAGAGATCCCTCTAGCCAAGGGCACAGTGCAGGTAACACGTATGGGCTCCTGCTGCTGCACAAGCAGCGTGAACACACAAGAAAACAAGCAGCAGTCTCTATGCAGAGAAGGAAAGCGAGAGCTGGGGCTGGGGACAGAGGATGGGGACGGGGTCTGCTGCAGAGGTTCACGACAAGGCTGAGAGAACTGGTCCGTTGAACCATTGAAGGCTTTGAATGGAGAAGTGATGTACCAGAAATAAACGAGGTAAATAGAGCAGCTAGTGCCATTTTAGGAGACGCTCATGTTCACCCATCTTGAGACCATCACTGTCCTTTAATTAAGTCAAGCGGGAGCCTCCAGAGTTGACCATGATGGGTTCTTTGCAGGGGCACGGGCAGCAGGGCCTGCAAACCTGGCATTTTGCCTTTGAGCTCCCAGAATACATGCAGCTCCATTCCCTGGTCTCTGTGAGTACGTGACCTCCAGGGGGTGCTATTTCCCTTAGTTCTCTACATAGAACAGAGGCTCTCAAGGCCAACGTCATAATCCCTCACACATCTCTGGATCTCATCCTACAGTTCCTGGGCTAGTAGACTGGGCTAAGGTCAAGGAATGTGCCCTAGTAAAGTGTTCCAAGAGTTATGCTAATCCTGCCGGGATATAAGGCACACTTGGAAAGACCCTGCTCACGAGGATGTAAGGGCCTTCTCAGAAGCACAGGCAAAAAGAAGCTGGAATTTTGAAAGGAGATCTAATAAACCTTCAGAAGGGAAAAAATATAATATATAAAATGTAAAGATGAAGGGCTAGTTCAATGGCAAAAAAATTAAGCACAGTTCAATGGTGAAGCACATGCTTGGCATGTGAGAGGCCCCGAGCTGGGCTCAGTCCTTAGCACCAAAACTAAACAAAAGCAACAGAACTCGACCCAACTATGCAGTGTAGCTTGTACTTTGCAGCAATAAGCTGAGCACTGTCTGGACTCTCCTCTGCAGCTCCCTTCTTCCTGGCAGCTTTAAACCATTATAATCACGAGTAGGAGGCTTGCTTTGCCCCATGGTTTTCTGTGGTGATGCGAAGGTAAAACAGCCTTATGGCCCCATGTGTCTTGTGATAAAGCCACACACCTGATCCCCAGCAGCTAGAGCCTTTGGGAAGTGGAGCATTGCTGGAGGAGGTGTGTCACTGGGGGTGGGCCTGGGGATTTTTATTTTATTTTATTATTATTATTTTTAGAGGTAGGGTTTCACTCTAGCTCCAGGCTGACCTGGAATGCACTCTGTAGTCTCAGGGTGGCCTCGAACTCATGGCGATCCTCCTACCTCTGCCTCCTCAGTGCTGGGATTAAAGGCGTGAACCGCCATGCCCGGCTTAAGGGCCTTGGGATTTTTGTAATTCAGCCTCACTTGTCAATGCCAGCTAGCTCCTTCGCTGCTTTCTCCCTGCTGATATGAGACGTGACACTCAGCTTTCTGTCACGCCACACCTTCCCCATCATGATGAAACTTCCTCTCAAAAATGTAAGTGGAAATAAACCCTTTCTTTCCATAAACGGCTTCCGGTCAGGTGATTTGCCCAGCAAAGTGAAGGTGACCTCTATGCCTTTCCAGGAACAAAGACAAAGGGGCAGACATGACACAGAACGCACCGCAGAACAGCGTAACCCGAGCTAACCGCATACTCATAAAACACAAGGAAGCTTTCATTTCCTTAATTATTTATGTCTTATTTATGTTGTGACTCCTTCTAAACCTGTGAGCAGGGCTTTGTGCATTATTCACATCTAATAAATGTCTGAAGCAAATGTGAGTTACCACACTCAACATGTCCTCGTGCATAGAAGCACACTCTACTTTACAAATATTACTCATTTGTTCTCATCTAGCTATATATATATCCAGTGAAGTTTGAATCATATATTATTTTTAACATAGCTACAGCTTTCTAGAGATCATGCAGGCTTAATAAATGCAGATTTCTTACATCTCTGTACTGTGCCTTCTTTGCATCAATCTTGCCAGAAATTGTGAAATAGCACTTAGAAACTTGTACGTAGTGGCCACTCTCAAGTTGATATCAGTGTTCAGGCTTATCACAACTATAGGTCATTCTTGAAAGGAAAATTTGCATAAAATTTCGCCCTTAAAGAAAACAATTTCTACCTGTCCTCCGACACCATCTCTGGTCCTCATAGGAACTAAATGAAGATTCCTCACCTATTTTCCCCTTCTTACCTGTTTTCTATTGTGATCTGTTCTTGCAAATAGGGGACCAGTAATGTCCCTTCATATTCCCAAAAGCCCAGGGTCCCTCACAACCCAGGCTGCAGTGGGGGGTGGGGGGAGAGGAAATAAAAATAATGCCAGGAGACGACACACACACACATGCACGCACAAACAAACACACACCCGGAAGCGCCTCTGTGAACTTCAGTTTGTAGTTCAGCACACAGGACAGGACAGAGGCTGGGTGGATATGGAAGGAGTAGCAGAGATCCAGATAAGACCCAGCAGGCAGCCATGGCTGTACCCTCCTCTCCGCAGCCTCCCGCATTTCAGGCAAACCTTGCTATAGACCTTAAACAAAAATGTGAGAAAGAAATGGGAGTTGAAGCAGGTCTGAGAGAAGAGTGACAGTTCTGAAAAGTGTGAGAAAAAGAGTTAATGGGATAGTGCAAGATAGACACAGAGACTGATGATAGATAGGTACGTAGATGATAGGTGATATTCTCCTGAAGGATAATTTTTCTTCTCACAACTCTGTATGCACACATACACATACACTAACACAAATACACACTCCCACAAACACTTCCCACATTCCTCACCTGGAAGTCCAAGCCTCTCCCAGTTGACTCACCACCCAAGCCCTGAACAAACTGTTGGACCCAGTTCTGAGGAATTCAATTACTACAGCCACTCATGGATTACTTCTTTCAAGGAGCAGGAGCCACCCATGTTATCCTCCCCAGGTGACTAAAGGACACATCACTCTTCTTGACAACAAATTTGCAGCACCAATGTCAAACAGCCACATTTTTCTTCAAAAGACCAGTCAGAGGCTGCATCCTGTAGAAGCTGGCTCCAGGGCTCTTAGCTAGGACTCAAACATTGAACATTATTTCCTCCTTCCAGACCAGGTTAGATATGAAAACAAGAAAGTCAGAAACAGAGCTGGGTGTGGTGGCACACGCCTTTAATCCCAGCACTCAGGAGGCAGAGGTAGGAGGATTGCTGTGAGTTTGAGGCCACCCTGAGACTACATAGTAAATTCCAGGTCAGCCTGGGCTAGAGTGAGACCCTACCTTGAAAAACAAAACAAAACAAAAGCTGTGTGGTGAGCAAAATTTAAAAAAACAAGAGTTGGACAATAAAAATTGAGCAAACCACCCAGAATATAGTTACCAGAAACAAAAGGTGGAAATAGGAAAGAAAATAAGCAAACAACTTTGGGAAACATCCAAGTGTCTATCAAGTAACTGATCACAATTCTAGAACGTTTCAGTTGAGAATGTCTCTGAAGAACTGATATGTGAGGTGGGGGTGAAAACATGTTGGTCCATGGATAAGGGTGAGAGTGTCTGGTATGCACAGTAGGACTGCAAGTGGTTACAATAAAATGATAATGTGCTGTATATCTAAAAGTATTAGAAGGGATGTTGAATATTTCATCATAAAGAGGTGGCATGGAGATAGACATATTTTACCAAGCATGAGCACATGTGTCTCACGATATCCATAATTTTTTTTGTGTGGAGAGAGACACACAGAGAGAGACAGAGAGAGGAGGAGAGGAAGACAGAGATAGTCATGCCAGCAGCCTCTCAGCTGCTGCAAACGAAATCCAGATGTGTGCACCCCCTTGTGGTCAAATGTGGCATTGTGCCCTTGTGTCACTTTGCATCTGGCTAAACGTGGGACCTAGAGATTGGAACTGCTGGAGATTGGAAAGAGCATTCTTAGGCTTAGGAGGCAGGTGCCTTAACCGCTAAGCCATCTCTCCAGCCCCATATCCATAATTTTTATGTTTATGTGTCATTTATACTTTTCAAAGTTAAAAGGAAAAATGTTATAAGTATAAATTTTACCTTTTTCCTTCCTTCCTCCCTCCCTCCCTCCCTCTCTCCTTCTCTCCCTCATTTCTTTCTTCCTTCTCCTTCTTTCCTTCCTTCCTTTCCTTCCTTCCTTCCTTTCTTTCTTTCTTTCTTTCTTTTTTTTCTTTCTTTCTTTTTTTTTTTGGGGGGGGATTACAGTGCTGTAGATCAAACCCAAAAGTGTGAAGTAAATATTGTTGTCTGTTGGACTCTTGACCAAACTATTTAACTTAAACCTAATCTGCTAGGAGGGCTGAGGGTGAGATGTTAGCACCCTTTAACAAGTGTCATGGTGACTCTGAAGCACCCTCAACTACAAACTACTACTCAGGTAGATTGCAATCCAAAGCAGATGACACATTCTAGAATTTTCCTCTCTTATTGCTATTTTTTAATTCAAAAATATATAATCATGCAAGGAACAAATCATTACATTATGTGTAATATGTAAATCAGTGGGTGTTATGAGTACACAAACTAGAGGTCAAACAAGAAAATACAAGAAGTATTTGTCCCACTCTAACTCTAGAAAGAAGGGCTTTAAGAGAACAACTTAAAACAATGAGATTCTTAGCCAGGCATGGTGGCGCATGCCTTTAATCCCAGCACTCAGGAGACAAAGGTAGGAGGATCAACTGGGTTCAAGGCCACCCTGAGAATACATAGTGAATTCCAGGTCAGCCTAGACTAGAGTGAGATCCTACCTCAAAAAACAAAAAACAATGAAATTCAGGAGCTGGAGAGATGGCCTAGCAGTTCAGGCACTTACCTATGAAGCCTAAGAAACCAGGTTCGATTCCCCAGTACCCACATAAGCTGGATGCACAAAGTGGCATATGTGTCTGGAGTTTGTTTGCAGTGGTCAGAGGGCCTGGTGTGCCTACTCTCTCTCTCTTTTTCTCTCTCTGCCTCTCTCTCTCAAAAAAAAAAAAAAAAAAAGAAAAGAAAAGAAAAGAAAAGAAAAGAAAGAAATTTAAAAATGAGAATTCTGAGTCAGTGTGATAATGAATGCCTCAGGCTCCCCAGTGCTGGGATTAAAGGTGTGTGCCACAACACCTGGCTGGCGCCACCACACCAGGCTCAGACTTCTCTCTTTTGAGAACAGCTGCAGTGATAATGTCTACTTACAACTCCACTCCTAAGACTTTCCTGTTCCAATAACTAACCTGTTGTACCTCCCTGAAAACTACACTTTTTTTCCACCATCCTGCTTTTTGCTAGCTCTAGTGCGCTAGTGCTCTGTCATTGGTTCTCACAGACCCAACACAAACTTTTCCCAGACACTCCATGTCAGCTGAATGAGTTCTTGACTGATACAAATATTAAGCTGGTGAATTTTATAGATAAAATGTTTTATTCATTGTGTATGCTTTATATATTTTGGATTCTGATTTATGTGAGTCTCTATTAAATTTTTAACACTAATAACTTTA
The DNA here is from genome assembly GCA_036365145.1 of Orientallactaga sibirica. NCBI lineage: Eukaryota > Metazoa > Chordata > Mammalia > Rodentia > Dipodidae > Orientallactaga > Orientallactaga sibirica. Next base: position 63,341,825 of record JAEOAD010000001.1, read on the forward strand.
TTGTCTTAAAATAATCATAGAGTCACAGGAAGTACCCCCTCAAAAAAAAAAAAAAAGCAGACAGGTGCCTTGCACCCATTTCTATATGACCACATCTTATGTAACTATGTATATGTAACACAACAGCAAAATAAAGAAGTGGTCATTGGTCCTGTGTGTGGGGGTATGTTTTCTTGTGCCATTTGTGATAGCTGCAGACCCCAATAAAATCAGATTAAGAAAACAGTTCCAATCCCAGCACTCGGGAGGCAGAGGTAGGCTCATTGCCATGAGTTCAGGGCCACCCTGAGAATACAGAGTGAATTCCGGGTCAGCCTGGCCTAGAGCAAGACCCTACCTTGAATAAAAAATAAAATAAAATAAGTTCCTACCACAAAGACCTCCTTTGTACTACTATTCCCTTTCAGTCTCACCTGTCCTCTCTCCCTCACAATCTAACTCCTCACAATTACTAATTTGTTTCTAACTTTTATGATATTGATATTTTTTGAATTTATTTGGTGGAATTAAACAATTTGCCTTTTTTTAGACAGGGGCTCTAGACCAGGCTGATCTCCAAATTTCTTTTTATTTCTTTTTATTTATTTGAAAGAGAGAGAGAGAAAGAAAGAAAGAAAGAAAGAAAGAAAGAAAGAAAGAAAGAAAGGAGAGAGAAGAAAAAAGAGGGGAGAGAGAGAGAAATGGGAGCCAGAGCATCCAGCCAAAAAGAACTCCAGACAGATGTACCACTTTGTGCAGACATACAGAGTCCTGGGGAATCAAACCTGGGTCCTTTGGCTTTTAGGCAGGCCAGTTTGATGCATTCAGTATTTTACCAGCCACTGCTAGAGGCAAGGTCACAGACAGGTCTTAAGGTGTGGTAATGGTTTGAGAGTCCATTGTAAAGATATGCAAATGTGCCTAGCAGGAGTTCCTGAAGTGTGTTGTGTGACCTTTTGGCTGGAAGTTTCAAACTGTGTGCTGTGGTGGCTGGTTGGCTTTTGCTCTCTCAGCCTGGCCTTGTTGGCTTCTTCTTTCCCCTGGATCTGGCTTCAATAAATAATATCCCTTCCTCCATAACTGTGCCTGGTCTGGCAGTTCATCTCAGCGAACCTGAAGCTGTCTGCAACACGCCTGAACAGCTAAGCCATCTCTCCAGCCCCTGATCTCTAACTTTCTATGCAGCTGAGGATGACCTTGAACTTCTGATACTCTTGCCTCCACCTTCTGTGTGCTGGGGTTTCAGGTGTGTGCCATCATGCCTAGTGTTTTGGCATGTTTTGAGACTGGCTTTTTTTCACACTTAGTTTAATGTATTTGTGACTCATCTAAGCTGTGGCATGTATCAGAAGTCTGATCCTTTTTAATACTGAGTGATATTCCCTGGCATTAATGTTCCAGTTTCAAAACTGTCCATTTAATGAGGGAAATGTAGGCTGCTTACATTTTTTGAGTCTATTATATCTAAAAACTCTATGTATATACATTTACAGATTTGGGGGTGGAAATGAATTTTCATTTATCTGAGGTTAAAGCCCAGAAGCCTGCCTGCAGGTTGTAGGTGTGCTCAGTTCTTCAGGAACTGCCCCGGTGTTCTCCCAGAATGTCTCTATCATTTTATATTCATGCCAGCAACAACACATCAGAAATCCAGATTCTCTTCATCTTTGTCAACATGTGGTTATTGTCATGATTTCATTTCAGCTGTTTCAATAAATTGTAACAATATTTCATTGCAGTATAGACTTGCCTGTCCCTATGCCCAAATGATATCACAGGTCTTTGACTGTCTTGCCATCCATATCTTTCTCAGCGAAATCTCTTTCTGTCCTCTGCCCAGCTTTAGTTTAAACTCTTAATTGATACCTTTCATACATGTATATAATGTATTTTGATCATAATTACCTCCTTTTACCTTCTCTTGTCCTCTCTCCCCCACCCCTTCCACTGAACCTTTTCTTCCACCTAGTCTCTCTTCTACCTTGATTTTTTTTTTCTCTTCTCCACCTTCCATATCAGAATGCTGAAGGCTCAGTATTGTGCAGATCTTATTCAGGTAACAAGAATCACTGTAAACTGATGATGCAACAGCCATACATGTCCAACAGACAGCATTCCAAAGCACTCCTCCCCATGCTCTGGCTCTTACATTCTTTCTACTCCTTTTCAATGTCCCCTGAGCCTCGGAAGGGATAAGAGAGATGTTTCCTGCACTGCCGAGCACTCCACCGTCACTTGTCGTCAGCACAATGATGAGTTTTGAACCTCCACATTAAGCACTGTCATCTGCAAAAAGCTCCTCTGATCACATCTAAGAGAAGGACTAATCTATGGGCATGAACATAAATATTTAGAGGGCAATTAGATAGGCACAACATATCCATACAGTCAAACAACAGTAATAGCTTCCTTCCCTCCTAGGGAAGTACTCCCCAGTCATGGGCTTTTGACTAAATATTCAGTACCAGGCATGAATTCCTGCCCAGGAATCTTTACCCATTTCTAAGTGCATTGTTTGAATATATACATTTTGAAAGCATATTAAGTTGCTTTAGAAATGTAAGTTTATTTAGTGATCATGAGGGAAATATGTGTAGGTGCTTTAAAGATAGTGTGGATGTTTAAATGTAGGCACAGGGGATGGATTGATGATGAAATGAAGGCAAACACTGGGGAGGTAGTGCCAACATGTAAACATAAAAAATGAAGAAGTGAGAGCACCAGAGGAAAAAGCAGGACTAGAAGGGAGAAGAGACAAGCAAAGGCAGGTAGAAGGCAGGGCAGACGAAACAGGAAGAAGGGAGACACAGGGACTCCAGAAAGGAAGATGAACTCTGTTCAGGTGAATAACATCCTCAGAACAAAGGTTTTTATCAAGGCCTTGAAAATACCTCCAACGTGAATGCCAAAAAGACAATGAGGCTAGCCATAAAGAAGGTTCTTGTTAGCTTTAGATTGACTTGAAACCTGAAAAGGGTGAAGATTTTGACTCCCTTCAACCAAATCTCAGCTAACTGACAGAGATGACAGGAACCAAGTACTATGATGTTGAATCCTAGTTCTACCAAATACTGGAACTTCTGACCAGCTGGGTCACCTATGATAGGACTCCAACCCACTGCCTCTTCCATCTCTAAGGTAGAGGCGTGACTGCAAGGCCCAGCCAGAAACACCGCGGCATCTGTAAGGTGATCTACAGGCACACATTGTGACTCCTGATACCATTACCCACACCCCACCACGGTTAGATACGAACCACTGTTTTATCCCAGGACTGCAGAAGCCGCAGTGGAACGGAGGAGAAAAGAAAGGATAGATTTAGTGCCATGAGAGGCTTGCCCAGAAGGACAGCACTGGGTAGCTGTCTCTTAGAAGGATGTCCAGCAGGTGCTAAAAGGGGGCATTCCTGAGGTAGTTCCCAACTATCCAATTTCCCACAGTCCACCCTCTCTTCCCATCCAACAAGATACCCGTTTAGATGGATAGTGAAGTTTCAAAGGGGAAAGTTGGGGGAGGGAAGGAAATACCATGGGATATTGTCTACAATTAAAGAAGTTGTCAATTTAAAAAACTAAAAATTAAATTAAAATAAATAAAAATAAATTTTAAAAAAGATACCTGTTTAGAGACACGCTCCTCTTTCCAAAGCCACCCTTCTCCTATGCCCTTACCACTTTATCACAGCACTCCCATCTGCATTCCCTTAAACCAGCTTTTGTTTTTGTTATTTCAGCCAATGAGATGGACAAAAAATGAGCCTTTTGTTTAACATTTTTGGTATCTAATCTTTTTTGACATGTATAGGTGATATGCAGGTGTGTATGCATGTTCATATGTATGGATATATATAACTATATAGTGAGCTATGAGCTGCAGGAATCTACTGGGTTGACCTTCCCAGTGCTAGGATTAAAGTTGCATGCCACCATACCAGGCATTCCCATGGGTCCACTGGGGATTGGACTCAAATCCTCATGCTTGTGAGGTGGGTGCTTTACCCACTGAACTATTTGCCCTATGCCCTAGTTTCTAAGCTTTGAATTCAATCCTGAATCCCCCTCCTCCTATGCAGGGCCACACTATGACTTTTCTGGCCTTTAGAAACTTGCCTTTATGGTTCCTTGCTCCATTAAAATCCAAAAGCATGGTGTGATGGTGCATGACTATAATCCCACCATGTAAGGGGAGATGGAAGCAGGAGGATCAGTAGTTCCAAGCCAGCCTAGGGTTCATAGTGTGATTCTGTTTTAAGAAATCAAGGCCCTTGGTTTCCCTTGAGAAACAGATGGTAAGACCCTATTGCTGAAGACCTCACTTGCCTGAGCGGCAAGGTCACCAAGAAATCAAGCTGTAGAAATCCCTGTAGAACAGCCAACTGAAAGCTGGAAAAAGCTGCACTGCATGCAGCCGTATGGGAGACAGAAGTCATCAACGGTGAAAACGGTGGACACTGGAAACCTCAAGTTTGGCCAGACAGGTCAAATGACAGAACAGGTGCAATGATGGCAAGTCTGCTCTTGGGGAAGTCAACTGCTCCCTAATTGGACTGAAGGCCCGCTCTATGGGAGGGAATACATGCCTGATACTGAAAAAAACTAATCAAAAGTCTATGGCAGCGGAGGTCATGAGCCTTAGGGGTATAAAGCCTGCTCTTGTCTGGCTAAATGTGTATATTATTTCCACCAAACTGCCCTGAAAGCTCTACACTTAATGCTCATATTCACATATTAATGCTACTCTCACTTCTGGTTAGAGAATCTTCTCTTTTCAGATGGCGATGACCCAAAAGGCAACATAGTGCTGAGAAGAAGGGATGGAGGAGTGCCCAGCACTGAAACATCTCTGTCCCACCCTCCAAGGCTCAGGGTCCATTGCAGAGGAGGTGGCAGAAAGAATGTAAGAGCCAAAGGAAGGGTACGACTCCTTACAATGCAACTGACCAGACAGAAATTGGCCTCAATATCCATGACCTCACAGTGCCTAGCAATACCTTCACAAGACCCTCATAATAGGAGAAAAAGATGATGACATCAAATTAAAAGAAAAACTAATAGAGATAGGGGGGTATATGATGGAGAGTGGAGTTCTGAAAGGGAATGGGGGAGATAGGGAAATATCATGGTTTATTGTCTGTAAGTATAGAAGTTGTCAATAAAAATAAATAAATAAATAAATAAATAAATACTGATTGGCTGGATGTGGTGGTGCATCCCTTTAATCCCAACACTCCCAGGCAAAGATAAGGGGATCACTGTGAGTTCGAGGCCACCCTGAGACTACATAGTGAATTCCAGGTCAACCTGAGCTAGAGTGAGACCCTACCTCGAAAAAACAAAACAAAAACAAACAAACAAACAAAAACCCAAACAAACAAAAAAAAAAAAGAAATCAAGGGCTGGAGGTGTATCTCAGTGATACAGCAATATAAGTGTAAGGTCCTGAGGTTAATTCCCAGTATGACAAAAAAAATAAAAAAATAAAACACATAATGTATTTACCAACTAAGTATAACTGTGGCATGATGGTTAATTTCTTTTATTAATTTGATCAGATCAAGAATGAAGTAACTGACATACATCTTGGGCAGGTCTATGAGGGTCTTTCCAGAGTGGGCATCCCTTCTGGTGGCAGCCTAAATACAAAGAGGTTCCAGAAACAAGGCAGTCCCTTTGGCTTAACCCTTATTCCTGGCTGGTGAGAGTATCTACCCTATTATTGTCACCAACAACAGAAGTGAGCTTCTTTAGCCTTCCAACATGGACTGAAGACCAGTGGCTCTCTAGGAATCCTCCAGGCCTTTATCAAGACTGGGACTGCTGAGGCATCCAGCCTCCCTGACTGAGTAGTACCAGGTTCTTATGCTTTCCATCCTGCAAATAGATATTAGATTGTCCATCCTGTATCATGTAAACCAATCTAATAGATCCCATTTATAATATATATTCATTCTATTGGTTCTGTTCCTCTAGACAAACCTAATCAGCTTGGATATAGTATACTTAACAACTTCATAGGTATTAGGCTGGGTATAATAAGACTGGATCCAATTCATTTCATATGTCCATTATGTTATACTTACTGTTTTCTCATTTTGAGACAAATCAGAAAGAAAAATATTTCCATGGGCTTATAATAATCCTGTCCCAGACATGTTATCTACTCATTGTCTAATGGGAAGATGGCTCTGCTGTCAGTCAAGGGGTCAAAGTCCTGTGTTTCTGTTCTGGAGTTCATGGCTTTGCTGCCACCTTTAAGTCTTTTGGCTCACTTCTCCTAAAGGATTCTTTTCCTCTGTCAAATCATTCTGGTTATGATACCTGCCTTCATCATCAGAGAGCCTTCTCTCCTTCTTAAACCTCCTTCACAAAAATTCTTTACTGTAATTTGAATGTCATCTAGAGCACAATTAGAGAGAGAGAGAGCAGATTTAGATGAGCTTAAACTCTAACTCTGCCCTCTTTTTTAAAAACATTTTATTGACAACTTCCATGCATATTGACAATATAACATGATCATAATCCCCTCCCACCACCTTCTTTTTTCCCCTCTGACCTCTCTCTCTCTCTCTCTCAGCTCAACTTTCCTTATTTCTAAAATAAGGACAATAGTACCCTCTATTAGGACAGTCATAAAAATTAGTTGAGATAAAGTACAAAATCAAAAACCCCTAGTAAAATAGGCACAAAAACCTCCTCTCTTCCTTTCCCTTCACACTTTGTCCTCCTCATGCAAATTTAGTAATCTATTTCCCTGTTGCAGTTCCTACACTACATGTTTAATCAAATCCAGGCACTCACTTCCTGAATTGGGCTACAAATATAAATGCTCAGCTTTATGGGGTATCGTTAACATTTGTTGCAAACTATTTAAAATGCACTATGTGGTGAATTTTACATATACATGTATAGATCCCTGAAACCACAGGCAGTTCCCCCAGAAGTGTGCTTGCCATCCCCCTTCTCCCAGGTGATCACGGATCTCATTTCTATTACCGGAGACTAAAACTGTCTAGTCCTAGAGGTGAGGCTGGTTGTCTTGAATCGTGTCGCATTTTCAATAGATCTGATTGCTTCCTCTTGGCAGTATTTAACCAGTTAACTCCTGAAGTCTTGCTGCAATGCAGGATTCTGACTCATTCATGGGTCTCAAGTGAATTTGAGAGGCTAAGGCTTCCAGACAGCTCCTAGCAGAAGCCACTGTAGCTGCTGCACAGCATCATGGCTGGAGCCATGAAGCCAGGCTTCCACTAACCAACGGCAGACATGGATGGTGCTGCTAAGCAGCATGTCCAATATGTAACAGCCCAATCCATTTCTGCAAGTTTGGTTCAATCAAGTCACAGTTTTCTTTCTTGGCCTAACACCACTGGGCCCAGTCTGGCTCCAGACAGTAGATATTGGTGTAAATGTGACCTAAGGTTCTTTTGTTGCCAGGCTACCACACCTCAGTGCAGGACCTATAGTCCTTGAGGAAGGGACTAGAAGAAAAGACACGTACGTGCTGGAGGGCCTTGGCACTGGCTTGTGTGACCCGTGTGCAGTCACTGAAAGGTCTTATACACATGAGGACGGCTTCACTCAGCGTGGGAGAAGAGCTCTCTCCAACAGTCAGGGAAGTTCGTGGGATACTGGAATAAATTCTCAGATTACCCACATGGATTCCAGTACCTCAGCTTCTGTTTCAAACCTTCCTCCTCCAGAGCCCTTGCCCTAGCAGAAGATGCCTTAATAGCTAAGCATTTAATTGGTCCCTTATCCCAGTTAACTATTGCTACCATGCCTAGTTTAGGAACAGGGCTTGACCCCCATTCTCAACTGCACTGTGAATACAGGAGATGCTCTCATCCCTCCAGCCAAGATTTCTGACTATCTACTTAGGGTCTCAATCAGAAACCTGCAGTGTGATTTATTCCCCATACACTAAGACTCACAGAAGTGACCAGGTTGCACCATAGACCTTACAGCCACCATGATCACAGTGGCCATTGTGCTTGGTCTCTCTTCTTGCACTCCATGTGATGCCCGCACAATAATGATCTTACTAATCAAGATTGTGCCATGTCAGGGATTGTTTATGGCCTGTTTCCCATCAGCAAATGAGTTACCTCCATGTTCTCCAAACACATGTCATTAAAACCCAGAGTCCAAGGCTGTGTCCTCCTGAAGACACGTGTAGGAGGTCAGAGAAGTCACAGACATAAACAGTTGGCCCACTCAAAATGGATACTTTAAAGAGACTTTAGTAAAGACACTGTTCACAAGGATGGGGGTAGAGAATAGGAAAGCTACAAAGCATGGTATTGGAACACCATTAACAACATCATGCCCGTGCCATCCTTAGAGCTAAAGGAACAGTGAAAATTCATGTCCAGATCTGGAAGACACGTGTGGAGTGACCATCACACCATCCGGACTATCCATAATGTCCTCTCAGGACGAAAGCTAGAGGAGTCTTTCAGAGATTTCCAAATCAAAGCCAAGGGGCAAGGACCTCTTGGTGTGGCCCATACAGGTCTATTCTCAGATATGCAGCAGTAGAGCACAGTAAACCTGGAAGAGGAATGGAAGATATAGTTGTAGTTTTCATGTGAAAGATATCTAGGGGATGGAGAGATGGCTCTGTAGTTAAGGCACTTGCCTGTAAAGCCTAATGACCCAAGTTTGATTCCCCAGTACCCATATAAAGCCAGATGTACAATGAAGTGCATCTGGAGTTTATTTTCAGTGCCTGGAGACCCAGGTGTACTTATACATACTCTCTCTCTCTCTCCCCACTTGTAAATAAATAAATAAATAAATAAATAAATAAATAAATAAATAAATAATATTTTAGGGCTGGAGAGATGGCTAAGTGGTTAAGGTGCATGTCTGTGAAACTGAAAGAACCAGGTTTAATTCCCTAATACTCAGTAGGCCAGGTGCACATGGTAGTAGATGCACCTGGAGTTCATTTGCTATGGTTAGAGGTCCTACCATGCCCATATTCATTCTGTCTCTCTCTGTGTAATAAATAAATAACTTAAAAAGAAAAAGAAAAATAAACAAATAAATAAAAATAAATAAAAAGTAAAAGCCGGGCTTGGTGGCACACGCTTTTAATCCCAGCACGTAGGAGGCAGAGGTAAGAGGATCACCATGAGCTCAAGGCCACCATGAGACTACATAGTTAAATTCAGGTCAGCCTGGACCAGAGTGAGACCCTACCTCAAAAAAACCAAAAAAAAACAAAACAAAAAAAAAACATGAAAATAAATAAATAAAAAGTAAATAAATAAAAGAAAAAGAAAAATAATTTTTAAAAAACCCTAGGAGCGTCATGTCAGCATATAGACTGTACTGGGGATTTCAACCCAAGGCTGGTACATGCTGGGCAAATCCTCTACCACTGAGCTACCTCCCCAGCCCTCGAAGAGCTTGTTTAACTGCAGAGTGTCATGCAGAGTTTAAAGGCTCCATCTTTTATTTAATCCCCCCTTGCCATGTGTAACTTTTTCCCTGGGGAGATGCTAACATACATAAGAGGCACAAACAAGACTAAAGCATGATTTCACCCACATCTAATTTTGGTGAACCAATGAGCGTATTGGGATTACTGACAGGAGCATCAGACTCAAAGGCAGCCGCATCATCCAGAAGCTCCCCCCAGCATTGGGGGCCACTCACAGAATGGTATGGTGGGAGCTCCACGCATGACTTGCTGAGCAGATTCCCCTCCCTCTCACCACAGTTGTTAATTGCTTCTGTAACCTTCAGGTGGGGGCTTAGGACCTTGTAAATTGAATCTTTCCCAGACATGTTTACTTCATGAGTCTTCTGAACCTTGAACATCCAACCAACAACTTTATGGGAAGAAGGGGATGTTTCATCAATGATGGAAGACGCTGGCTCCCTTCAACAGATCCAAGCAGACAGAAACCATCAATAGCCAGTGCCACCAGCAAGCAAGCACTAACCTCCAGGGCTCAAACTGCTCTCTCCACACCTTTGTGCTAAGATCCAATCAGCCCCCAGTGACACATCCCACCCTGTAGCAGAAATCTGTCTGCTAGGGGCTGTGGTAGTTTGTTTGAATAGATGGCCCCCAATATATTCAGTGTTTTATTAGTTTATAGTTTGCATCTACAGCCACCTGGCTGGAGGCAGTGTCACTGGGTGATCTTAAGGTGTGGTGGTGGGTTTGAGATTTTAATATAAAGATATGCAAAGTGTGTCTAGCTGGAGTTCCTGAAGTGTGCTGTGCTGTGTGACTTTTGGCTTTTCTCTCTCTCTTGCCTGGTCCTGTAAGAGCAGGTGAGCTTCTTCTGCCATTATGGAACTTCCCCTGGATAAATATCCCTTCCTCCATAACTGTGCCTGGTCTGGAAGTTCATTTCAGTGAACCTTGAAGCTGTCTGCTACAGTGGCTGAAGTTGCAAAGCCAATTTTAATAAAAGTCTAAGTGGTTATACATTTACACATTCATATTCAAACAACCACACCTCCCTCTTCACTGAAGGAGGGAATGTTTCAATTCCAGGAAATCACTACAGGCTCCTCTTTCTTGAACTCTGCTAGTGACTACAAGCAAAGGGACCATTACTGACTCCTGTGTTGCCCCCATGGCAATATAACAAGCAGGAAGTGGGAAGGGTCTTCACAGGCTTCAGGGGCTCCTGTAGAAAAGCACAGGGGCTCATATTACAAGGCAAAGATATATTACATACTAACTGAATGTCTGAAACAATTGTATTTTAATGTTCAATCATCTCAACAAACTAAAAACTACTGGAGAGAGAGAAGAGACTAATTTTTCCAAGGACCCCAGAGCAGCCAGGACAGTTTGACACAAGTGAATGATGAAATCATTTTTATATCCAGAGCTATGTCACATTTGCCCACAGAGCTAGCTCTAAAGCATAATAAAAACCACCTGCAAAAAGGGCCTCTGCCCTGTATATTCTATCTAGTTCCCAGAGAAGGCCATCAAAGGGATTAGAACTCAGTGGCACAAGGCATAGCATTTCAGACTGGCTGGATTAGGTGAAACCCTGATGGTATTTAATACACGTGTGGCTGATCAAAGCTGTTTTTGTAGGTCTGCATCAGCCAGTCTAGCCTCTGCTTTTGATTAACAGTGCTTAGGATCCACTCCCTGAAATCAATTACCCAACCGTGGCTACTGCGTGAGAGCTGAAGAAGGGAAGATGGCTTTTAGGAGAAGGTTCCCTTTGCAGCAGACTTTGTCCATTCCGCTAAGTGACTCTGGTTTTCCTTGCCCTAACACGATTTTCTTCCCAGATGTCCTTCAAAGGGACCTTATTTCCATGGTGAAAGGCTCCATGCGGTCTTGCAGGGACTTGTTTCTCTGCTACATACAGAGTCTTCTTATCCCACCGAACTTGTTAAGATGCAGTTGAGCTCCTGTCTGACAGGAGGGAGGTCTTCTCTGCAGATAACAAAGAGCAGACAATTTCATTGTTTAGATTTACTATAAGATTTGAGGACTAAGGAAGAGATAGCAGAGGGGAATGGTAAGAGACTCAATCACCTAAATATATTGCTGCAGAAAGGGGCCTCAGACACATATAAAATACCACAGGGCTGGGGTTGAAGCTCACTGGTAGAGCACATGTACAAGAGCTGAGGTCCAATCCTCAACCATGCAGAAAAAAATATGCAGAAAAAAATAAATAAAAAGCACAACATAACCGTCTCAATCTTGGGACCATAGACATTGTCAGTATGTTTTAACTTAATATGAAATTAAGGTTCTATATTTCTTAGTGGACACAAATGTCAGAAATAAAATGATTATCTGCCAAGTGAGAGGGGACTTCTTTGTCAGCTATTCCTCCTGAGGGTCATATTTCAATGTTTTTAATTATGAATGAAACACAACAAATATGATAAGGTGTACACATTTAAGAGCAGTTCACTCTGTGTGTGTGTGAGTACGTACCATGTGTACAAGTGTATGCATTTAACTACTCTAGGTAAAGAAGTAGAGCATTTTCAACAGGTGATATTCCCTTATGCTGTTGATGCAGGATTTGGGGGTTCAGGAGAGGTCTCCCAGACTCTCCTTGTTCATTCCAAAAGCAGTTTTGAAATTTCCCTTTTCTTCCCAATATAGCAAGACTAGTGGTTTAAGAAGGATCAATGTATGGAGGTGTATGCTTATAGCTCGGAACATTGGCTTTTAGCTTTAGAAGACCTCAGATAGTACCTGTGCATCCACCTGAACACACAGCAATGCCTGCACCCCACCTGTGACTCTTTCAGTCAGAACCTTTGGAAAGGAGACCTGGATTGTCAGGATATAAAACCTGCCCGGGTGATTCTAATAGGCAGCCACAGTTATGAACTCCTATTCTAGGCCTCTGATTCTTAACCTTTTGCCCAACGGGAGCAGCAGAAGGAGAAGCCACAACAGCAGCACCACCTATGAGGTTCTTTGAACCGCTGGTTGCTGGTCCCCCACCCCCCTAGATTGTGCTTTAGTAGGCCTGGGGCAGAGGCCAAGAATTTGCAAGTTTAATAAATTCTGGCCAGGCTGATGCAGCTGATGTGAGAATCACTCATCCAGACCATCTCTGGTTTTACACAGGGAAGAAGAGCAGGCCAGACAGCTGAAGGAATTTGCTGGAGTCAGAGAGCAAGTTGATGATAAAGTTATAACCAGAACAGAGGCCTCACAAAGACTTTCCTATCATCTGATAGATTCACAATTGGATACTGCTGAATGGTCTCAACTGAAGCTATGGTACGAGACCACTTTCCCCCAGCAACAATAACAACAACAATAGCAAGCACACACAAGAAAATGTTTGACCGCAGCTGTTTTTTATAAACCTCTCTGCAAAAGTACTAGAACCAAGATTTAGGAAGGAGGGGAATTAGAAAGATGGAGATGGAGGCTGTGGTGTTCCTTTGAACAGCCTGGCTGATGTCTGTGCTCAGGAAAGGTATATGTACCCTCTTGCAATGCTCTGTTCCATTAGCCACTTCCCAAAGATGGAGCCACTGCAACCTGCCCAGTCTGTGTGGATTCAAGTCACCAATCCAGGAAATACAGTGGCCAACAGTTTATCTGTTTCTCCAGTAATTTCATGGCAAAAGATTTACTCTGTCTTTTCTTAAATCTTACTGACATTTGTCTGTGAAGGTAGGATTTCCACAAACATGGCTGCCTTGTGGCCTTCACCTGATGTTTAATTTACACAGCCATGTACCCAAGGGTCTGTGCTGCAAAACTGAGTGTGAGCCAGAAGCAGCTGTGCTTTGGAAAACAATGCCCTGGAAGCTGGGACCTTGGCCTGTAGAGATACTGTGGCCTGCCTTGGTGGCTCCTGGAACTCCATCTCCATGCACCACACAGTAGAAAGGCTTTATCTAGGGGTCCAGAGAATCCATATTTTATATTCCTACCACAGGTGATTCTACCATAGAGCCAAGTATTGGGGGGGAATGCTCTGCCAATATCATACTGGAGATTGAATGAGTCATCATTATCCCATTAGTTGATTCTTTTGGGGAGTTTTGCTAAATGACATATTTTTAGTTCAAGATGAAGTAGGAACTGAATCTATGAAATGAAGTAGAAGAGAAATGAACTATACTAACCCAAGCAGTTGTTCATAGGAACAGCTGATGGAAACACAATATTGCCTGACATAGATATTATAGTGAGCTCTACATTGCTGGTACAAACATCCAACCATACACAGTTTATGGGAGAAATGAGTTTATTTCAAACTTACAGATCCAGGGGACGTTCCAGAAGCTGGCCCCATCTTATAGATCCAAACAGAGAGAAACCATCAAATGGTTAGCATCACAAGGAAGCACAAACTGCCAGAGCTCAAACTGATCTCTCTACACCTTTGGACTAGAATCAAGATCTTCCCTCCAAACACACCTTAGGCACTTGCTTGCAAAGCTTGATGGCCTGGGTTCAATTCCTCAGTACCCATGTGAAGCCAAAGTGGGGCATACATATGGAGTTCATTGGCAGTGGCTAGAGGCCCTGGTGTGCCCATTCTCTCTCTTTCTCTCTGCAAATAAATAAATGATATAACTTTAAAAATAGATTGACAACTACAACTGTTGGTATCTTTTTAAAAAAATATTTTTACTTATTTATTTGAGAGAGAAAGAGAGGCAGAGAGAGAGAGAGAAGAGAATGGGTGTGCCAGGGCCTCCAGCCACTGAATAAGCACTCCAGACGCATGTGTCCCCTTGTGCATCTGGCTTACGTGGGTCCTGTAGAGTCAAACCAGGATCCTTTGGCTTGGCAGGCAAATGCCTTAACCGCTAAGCCATCTCTCCAGCCCAATTGCTGGTAACTTGATTAGGAGGCTGCATGAACTTTTCCTGGGAGATGAGAACAAAGGTGTATGTATCCCAGACAGGGCACCAGTGACAGACTAGAGGAATACGTCTACCCAAGTTGAGCTTAATGAAGCAGTGAGCTTATTGGGCTTATTAACAGGTGCATAAGTGACCCCCTCCGAAAAACAGTTGCATCATTAAGAAGTCTTCTGGGCACATTGACCTCCCGGCCACATAACTGGCGGTCCTACTCTACCCACTCCTTACCTCCTGTCCACTTAACCTTTCACCTTCCATATGCTCTAGCACCTCCTAAGGCCACGTGCACCTGGGGTAGAACTGCATACAGCTGGACAAAGGTACAGGACGTAGCGGCCAGACTCTCTGGTGAGGGTCTAGTGACCCTCCACCACTCCTCCTTGTAAGAGGGAGTGCAAGCAGGTTATGACTTGGCTATCTCTTCCAGGCAATGGCAAATGCTCTGAGTAAGAGGGCAGAGACTGTTATGTTCTGAGGACTGTTTCATAAAACCCTTCTCGAGTCAGCCTTAGCCCAGACCAATCAGTCCTCACTTTGATCCACCTGGGCCTGAAGGTAAAGCCCATCACAATAAAGTTACATATAGATCCTTACCAGGCGGGCAGGCCCCTCTTTTTGCTGGCTGTTCATCTCTCCTGCACTTCCAGATCCTGGTAAGCATCCCCTTGTCTCATCCCAGAAGCCCCCTGACCCCTACTCCCACATGGGCTCTCTACTCCCTCCTGCCCTCCACCTGGCAGGAGCTCTCTGCACTTCCTTCTCTTTCCTCTCGAAATCCCTTTCCATGTTTTAGGCTCATGCTTACTTCCCGTGTGGGCTCTTGGGCCACTGTTGGGTGCATCCATTCCCCCTTCCTTGGTCTGCAGCTCTCTCTTATCCTTCCTGACCCCTGAATTCTCAAAATGTAATAATTTAATAATAATCCTTCTCAGTCTTGTTTATCTCAATTGGGGGGGGGTAAAAATAGACATGAACTCAGGGTCTGTAGCTTAAGGACTTTCCTGGATCCCCAAAACCCTGTTACACATCCCCAGTGACACATTTCCTCCACCAATGCTTCCCCTCCCAAAGACTCCAACATCCCAGGATTACGTATGAGGTTTAATTACAAGCACGTGAGGCTGCGGTAGACATTCTACACTCAAACTACCACAGATATCATCTGTGCCTTACCCAGCCATGAAGACTCTGAGAATTTCACAGCTGTGCCTGTGCTACACAGATTCCCCATCCTCATTCCTTTAGGTATGCTTGCACATCTTTCAAATGCTTTCCTAAGTCTGTAAAATACTTAGAGATTAGCCTTATATCATCTGTGTAATGAAACTCTTTTAGAGAAGGTCAGCAGGGTTTCTGACACCCCCCCCCCCCATTGACTAGTCTAAGCAAGTGCCGGTTGGTCTCAGGAGTTAGCAGCTACAGGGTACTAAGGGAAAATGTTGGCAAAGCCCAATACATCATGAAGAGAGCCCATTGTGTATAGACATTGTTTCTGCAAAACATCACTGCTGTTACAGGAGCATGGATGGGAGGCACTACTTACTTAGTCTTTTATAATAGACAGTAAATCTCCATGAACCATTTACTTCCTCATCCTGGGCTACTGCCCTGGGGCCACTGCACATTGATACCTGCCTCCCCTTTCCCCCAGAACTCAGCAAGGCTGACTCTTTGGTCTGACCTAGGTACATGGGAGACCTGGGCCGTGGGTTTGCCTCCCTGACACTAGTCTCCAGCTGGTTCTGCAGGTCTGACAGGCCAGTCCCATGGCAGCTGCCTCTCATAAGGCCACATTTGGCTGCTGAAAAGGCTCCAAGCTGGGTATACAATTTCCATTCCCAGAGCAGAATGCAGATAGCATACTTAGTGGGGGAGAGGGAGCAGGTGATTGCCCACCCGTACAATGAGCTCAAGTGTTTCCACTCGTATAGCTCTTTCTGCATAGCCAATGTTCATTGTCCCCGTTGCTCCTGGGGCGGAGTTCACTAAGAACCAACACAGACCTGCTTCCAGCCTCCACACAAAGCCAAATATTCTGCACATTAGTGGGGAACCAATAAACTTGCTACTCAAAGTGGGGCCTCCAGTTACCCTGCATTGTCCTCACCTGCAGTTATGAGTGGCTAACCACTAAGGAAGTAGCTATTGTACTTTCCCAAGAGTCCCACAAGAGTTCCTTCCTCCCCAGCAGCTGGCACTGTGGGACTCAATGGTGCCACTAGGGTTTCACAGTCTTCTAAAGGCTCTTGAGTACAGCATTTGGCTTTCTGTCAATTTTTTCTCTTAGGAACCTAAGTTAAACACAAACCTTGGGACATTTGATTTTCAGTGACCAAGACAGGGTCCTTTTTTTTTCCTGCTTTTTCTTTTGCGTATCTCCTCTTAATTGCTTCAGCATTTGACAAACCTGATGGACGTTCTGGTCTCAGTCACTCAGAGCCTCCAAGGCTTCTCCCACCTTGTCAAAATCATATTCTACCCTGAGGTTCAGCAAAACCATAAAGGACCTATATCTGTTGTTGAAGTCCTTGCTGAAATAACTTCCTTCTTAACTCCCCAGTGAACATAGTCTTATGTGACCCAATGCACAGGGCAGGGCACCCATCAGACACTACTTCTTTCATGTGCAATCCCTTCCTTCAGTAGCATTTCTACCTCATCTTCTTCCTCATTATTAGATTCTTCCCATGGGCTCCAAGGGGCTACTTAGCATTGACCTAATGTAGATGTATAATCTCTTTTCCCTATGTCCTTCACCATTCTGAAGTGACAAGCCAACATCTCCACTCCCCCACTTTTCCTGCCAATTCAGAGGTGACTGAAGAGGAGAGCATCCACATGTCTTTTTCTCCTTCCTTCCTTCCTTCCTTCCTTCCTCCCTTCCCTTCCTCCCTCCCTCCCTCCTTCCCTCCCTCCCTCCTTCCTTCCTCTCTCTCTCTTTCTTTCTTTCTCTCTCTCTCTCTCTCTCTCTCTCTCTTTCTTTCTTTCTTTCTTTCTTTCTTTCTTTCTTTCTTTCTTTCTTTCTTTCTTTTCTTCTCAATGTAGGGTCTCGCTCTAGCCCAGGCTCACCTGCTATGTAGTCTCAGAACGATCCTCCTACCTCTGCATCCCGAGTGCCAAGACTAAAGGTTCTCTTTTTCTTGATTAAATTCCTTATGCCAGCTAATTTCTTTCTGAGCAGACAGCTCAGGCTCCATTGTATATGTTATGGTCCACAGAAGGGGCAATTCAACCTCTGCCACAGCCTCCTTACAACCCTGCTCTACACATGCTGCTTTCAGACACGGTAACATATTCCTATATTATTTGGTTCAGCAGCCATTCTTGGGATGTCATTATGTTCCCTTGGTGGACCATATTAATTAAGGAGGCCCGCCACCCTGGAAGACTTAGAGGACAGATAGCTCAGCCTGAGTCACACATCTCATCTCCCATCCTAGGGGCAGTACAACTGCTGCTACAGCAAGAAGGTATGCCATTCCCTAACACAGATAAGGAGGGCCACGGTGAGATTGCTCTAGTTAATCTGCCAGCAGCTCCCTCTTCTTTCTCATCCTATGTAATTCTACTCAAGCTGCATGTAGTTCTCAAAGATGCTAGAATCTAAGAGGGTGGGGTGGGGAGTTAACTAAAGGAGGGACTCCATCTATACAGCCATTGGGAAGTCCTCATCTATGCTGCTCTAAGACTTCTTGGTCAGGTAGCTGTTTGACGTCACCCATGCTGCTCTAGTAAGTCCAGTAAACTCACTGGCTCACCAAGCTAGACTTGAGTGGAATCGTTGCTTTGGTTTGTCATTGGTGCCTTATCTGGAGAGAACAGACATTTTTTCATGTCTCTCCAGAAAACGTTCACATGTCAGATTTCCCCCCCACATCCTTGTGGAAAAGAGTTTGATGGTTTCTTAAAAAGCCAAATGTGTCTAGGTGTGGTGGGCACGCCTTTAATCCCAGCACTCAGGAGGTAATGTTAGAAAGATCGCTGTGAGTTAGAGGTCAGCCTAAAACTGCATAGTGAATTCCAAGTCAGCCTGGGCTACAATGAGACCCTACCTCGAAAAACCAAGAAAAAAAAAAACATAAAATTTCCATTCAATCTATATGTCTCACTTTTCAGAATGTATATCAAGAGAGCTGAAAACAGGTCTGCATGGAGACTTTATATGCAAATATACAAGGCAGTATTTTCCTAACAGTTCAAAGTACAAAAAGAACCAAACTTCACAGCAAAGTACAATATGATACTAGTCAGAAAAGAAAAAGAATGATGAACTCTTGGGTGTACCTCAAGCATGATATGTTAGGTGATGACAAATGCCAGATGCCAAGACAACATATTTCATGATTTTATTCATATGAAAACTTCATAAATTTTTTATAGCTATGTGAAATTAGTTCCTTCGGGCTGAGCATTCAGAAAGGGGAGTAGAAACAGGACAAAGGGATCTTTATGGGGTGGTGTTCTAAAATTGGATTGTGTTGATAATTGTACAACATAGCAAGTTTGTCAGATCACTAAATTATATGCTTAAAACAGGTAGATTTTATGTTATGTAAACATGCCTCAATAAATGTTTAAAAATTACAGAAGACAGAATTATTACTATGTTATGGAAAAAGCTTTTACAGAGGTTTACAGAATAATGAAGGACGACATTTCTGTCAGTGCTTCCTGGCCATTTTCAGGCCCCGAAATCCCTTTTTAACTAGAAAAACAGTAATAGCCCCTAATAGTTGAATTGAGCCTTAAGTATAAATTAAGAAACCACACAATTTCAAGAACATTCCATAATGTCAATTGACTTGCATTTAATTAATGATAACTAGCACATATCAAAAATACTAGACATGTAGGCCGGGCGTGGTGGCACATGCCTTTAATCCCAGCACTCGGGAGGCAGAGGTAGGAGGATGGCCGTGAGTTCGAGGCCACCCAGAGAAGCTCGTGTGGGGTCTTTCAGACACTTGTGAGGTCAGTGGCCTTTAAGTTGAAATTCTCCTATCTTTTTGGCTCCTTAATGCAGTACTGAACAAAAGAAATCAATGATGTTTTTAGTCCTCTCTGCAGTCAAGTTACAGCTGGAAAAACCTTGATTTACTTTTCTAGACAAGAGGCAAGTGCCATTTGGGCAAACTATATTTGACAAAAGGATTGAGCTCAAGAAGACAGTTTATGACTGGAAAAATACAGACCGGCTGCTTGGATGCTTGTCCAAACACATTTATGGGGCTGTTTTGTGGATTCCTGTTTCATCTCCATTCTATCACCAAGGAAGGTCTCATTTCAGTCATGCCTGGTTGTGTCACAAGACTACAAAGCAAGCCTTGCATAATATAATGCCCATGACCCTGAAAGACAGCCTGATCCAAACTAAGACTTCCTTCCTCTGGAATTTTTCATTTCTGTAGGATTTCCTCTCAAATTTACAGATAGGAGCAGAGCATCATCAAGTATTTTCAGCACTCTTAGCTGAGGACTTCCCACACATAAATAATCACTTGATAGGATCTGAAATGCACTAGTCCATTGCCAAGAAACAAATTCCAAAACCATTCCCAAATTATTTATAAGCAACATTTGCTGGTTTCCGTAAGCCTTGTTTTGCTCATTCCCATTGGCAGCTTCCCACCGCACCTGCCTCGTGTCAGCTGGCGGCCACAAGTGTTGCGAAGGCGAGAACCAGGAGAGACTTATTTTTAAACTGTGTGTAACTATGCTTGAACATCCCTGTACTGTGCTCAGTATGTTCTAGGGTGAAGTACAACTGATCTACTATCTCCTGGTGTGTCTAGACTACCTGAGCACTCCAAAGCATGTGAATTACCTTTTTTTTTTTTTTTTTTTTTTTTTTTTTTTTTGCCAGTGGAACAATTGGACCTACCAGTTCAGAGTTCTTCACCAGAAAACAGATTATGAGTAACATGGTTGAAAACTTATTCCTGACTTTGTAGACCTGGTGTAATATCCTCGCTAAGGGACATCAGTGCCTTTTCTGACCTCAGGTGGTCCTGGCAGTTTCCACAGGGTCTAACCATTTCTTGTTTAGTTTAGATCATTGTCCCAATATTACCATAATTTTTCTCAAAAATTATAAAGAACTGCAACACATTAAAGAAAATGTATTCTACATATAAATTTGCCATTAAACAAGTGAAAATAAAAGATGCACTCAATAAGATCAATTGGATTAGGCAAAAATGTCAAATAGGCAAAGTTATGTTACATTTTATTTTTTTCAGTTATATTTTAAGTTAAGGTACAAATGTAAGACACTAGGCTTTCAAACTCACATTCCATTCTTAGTTCACTATTATTTTAAGCTATATTTTTTTAACAATTGATTTACTAAATTTTTTGTGTAGATGTGATATCAATTAGTTAACATGGGTTAGTTTGATAAGGAAACAAAAACAATTTGTAAAATTGTTACTGCCATAAATATATTTTCTAAAGCTTGCTGTTGTACCCACGCTTGCAAATGATGTTACTGAGGGCTCTGTGTCTCACAACTATACGGAACAGCCCATAGCAGGCTTAGTACTTCCCCTGCTAAGGTTGTCAGTGGGAGGTTTGCTTCCTCTTTCAAGGAAGTGGGAATTTCGCATCAAGGTTTCTTTTTTCCCCTTTATCCAAGAGTGTACAATTGACCCAATGTCCATTCCCACAAATATCTCAGAATAAGTGGAAATAAAATCCCTAAACTAAAAGTGACAAAACAATACTTCCTATGTAGAATATAAAAGGTTGGTCTTCTAGAAGATGGGAATATAGAGTGAATTCCAGGTCAGCCTGAGCTCTAGCTGAGACCCTACCTCAATATATATATTCAAAATAACTACAAACTATAAAGTAGTATTTATAAACTTCTTGAACGGAGCAGTTACTATATGCATTTTACTATGTATTGAATTATCACAGTAACTTCAAGCTATAGAAACCACAGTTCTCATTAGACAAAAACACACATAAGGTAATTTCCCAACAGAACTAGGCCAGGGTCCCAATCTAGTAAAAAGCTGTGGTAGGATACAAACAGTTCTTTCTGTCTCAGAATCACTTTACTTCCTATTCTTGCGTAAGAATTCTGTTGTTTTGATTTAAACATGGATTTGACAAAAGTATACTATTTTTGATTACTACACTTTCTTTTTTGGTTTTTTGAGGTAGGGTCTCAATCGTAGCCCAGGCTGACCTGGAATACACTATGTCATCTCATGTTGGCCTCAAATTCATGGCGATCCTCCTACTTCTGCTTCCCAAGTGCTGGGATTAAAGGCACACGCCACCACATCCGGCTCTGATTACTACTTTTTATTGAAGTAAAATTTACATACAATCAATTAAGTGTTGAATATTTTATTTCTGTACCTGTATAGCCACCTGGATCAAGATCTGAATGTTGTCAACATTCTGGAAGTTTCTCTCATGCCTCTTCTTGTCTGTTGTCTGTACTACATCTCCAAAAGTACCTCTCTGATATCTATTGTTATAAATTACTTAGAATCATTACTGAACTTGACATACATGGACTCATAAAATGTAAATATTTTGTGCCTGAATTCTTTCACTTCACCGTCTATATGAAGTGACCCATGAACATGCTAATTTTTAAAAATGAAAATTAAATTTCAAGGACAGTTGATAAATTTTTTTAAAAATGAAGTTAATTAAAAGCCGGGCATGGTGGCGCACGCCTTTAATCCCAGCACTCGGGAGGCAGAGGTAGGAGGATCGCTGTGAGTTCAAGGCCACCCTGAGACTACATAGTGAATTCCAGGTCAGCCTGATTTAGAGTGAGACCCTACCTCGAAAAACCAAAAATAAATAAATAAATAAATAAATAAATAAATAAAATAAAAATAAAATAAAGTTAATTTAAAAATACTATTTAGTGTATGTAAATATTATTAAAAGTGTAATATATGCTTAAAAACTGATGCTGGATGTTGTAAGTAGGGTTTTAAAAATATTTTTATTGCCGGGCATGGTGGCTCATGCCTTTAATCCCAGCACTCAGGAGGCAGAGGTAAGAGGATTGCCATGAGTTCGAGGCCACCCTGAGACTACATAGTGAATTCCAGGTCAGCCTGGGCTACAGTGAGACCCTACCTTGAAAAACAAACGAACAAAAAAAACCCCAAAACAAAAATATTTTTATTTATTTGCAAGCAGAGAGAGACACACACACAGAGAGAGAAAGAGAGCAAGAGAGAATGGGAATACCAGAGCCTCTAGCCATTGCAAAGGAACTCAAGATGCATGCACCACATTGTTTCTGGCTTTATGTGGATACCTGGGTGGTTAGGCTTTGCAGGCAAGTGCCTTAACTGCTAAGCCATCTCTCCAGCCCTGTAACTAGGTTTTGATAAAATAGTATCAACTTAGTGAACTTCAGAAAACATAGTACATTTGTAAATTTATTTTATTATTTAACCCTATTATTTTAAATTTTATTTTCAAGCAGAGAGAGATAGAAGAGAAACAGATAGAAAAGGTGCATGCAGCACTTTGTGCATCTGGCTCTGTGTGGTAACTGAGGAACTGAACCCAGATCCTTAGGCTTTGCAGGGAAGCTCCTTAACCACTGAGCAATCTCTCCAGCCCCATTTTAAAATTTAGTTTATCTTTTGAAATAAATTTATCCTATTTTTATTTATTTATTTGCAAGCAGAGAGAGGGATAGAGAGAATTAAAAAAAAAATCTCTGAGACTGGGTTTCTCTATAATGCCCAGGCTGATCTTAAACTTGGACTCAATCTTTTTGCCTCTGCCTCTGGATCCCATGGGCAGAAGCCATTGTACCTGGATCACTTTTTATATTTTTATAGCCAATATGTATTTGAAACCCTGATTAGTACCAGTTCAGTGAAAATGCACATTATTTCCTTTCCAATCAAGTATGGGTTTTTACTTTTTTGTGTGTATGCATTTTCTCTTTCCTGAGACTTTGTCTCAAGTTACCCAGGCAGGCCTTGAACTTTGAGCAGCCTGCCTCAGCTTCCTGAGTAACTGGGATTACAGGCCTGTTACTTCTCTCCCTTCCCCTACCCCTACTCACTGCCTGCTTGGTTTAGATTTTGTGGAGAACGTAGAGTTGTGGTCCATTCTCTGTTGCTATGACAATTCCCAAGGGCTGGAGTTGTAGCCCAATGGCAGAGTTCTTACCTAGCATGTGAGGCTCTAGGTTCCATTCACAGCATTATAAAACACAAACACACAATACCTGAGACAGGGTTGTTTAAAAAAAAAAACAACTGGTTTATTTGGACTCATGATTCTGGAAGGCCAAGAGCATAGACAGTACTGGCACCTGCTTGATTCTGATGAGGCCTCATGACAGACAACATGGTAACTGACGTGGAGAAAGACATTAATACCTCCTTAAAGGCCCCACATCCCAATACCACTATTTTCGGCAACCAAGATTCATCATGAGTTCTGGAGAGGACAAACTATTCAGACTGTGCCATTGAGAAGAGAAAATGCAGAGACTGGGGCGATGGTACTTGTAGCAGACAGCTTCAGGTTCGCTGAGATGAACTTCCAGACCAGGCACAGTTATGGAGGAAGGGATATTATTTATTGAAGCTTCCAGATCCAGGGGAAGTTCCAATAATGGCAGAAGAAGCTGGTCTGCCTTCACAGGGCCAAGCAGAGAGAGAAAAATCCAACCAGCCACACAGCACACAGAACAAAAACTACAGCCCCAAAGCCACAGCACACTTCAGCAACTCCTACTGGGCACACTGCATATCTTTACAATGGAATCTCAAACCCACCTCCACACCGGCCCCCAGTGACACTGCCTCTAGGAAGGTGATTGCAGATGCAAACTATAAAGTAATAAAACATTGAATATATTGGGAGCCATATATTCAAACTACCACAGTACTTGCAAAGCTTGCAGCCAGGGCTTAGTTCGCTAGCCATCCACATAAAGTTGGGCAGGCATCTGTTTGCAGCATGAAGACCCTGGTGTGTGTGTGTGTGTGTGTGTGTGTGTGTGTGTGTGTGTGTGTATGCAGAATTTTTTTTATTTAAGAAAGAGAAGATGCAAGGTGGGTGAGGTGGCTCACACCTTAATCCTAACACTTAGGATGCTGAGGTAGGAGAATTGCCATGAGTTTGAAACCAGCCTGGGATACTTGACTGAGTTCCAGGTCAGCCTGTGCTAGAGTGAGACCTTGCCTCAAGAAAAAAAAAAAAAGAGAGAGAAGCTGCAGTATCATGTGTAACTGTGGTGCTTCAATTATTTAAAGTCTTATTATGGGAGGTGGAGTGGCATAACTTTCCTCAGATAGATGATGGCTAACCGAATTGTAGGACAAAGTCAATGGCGCTGACCTCACTGAGCAGCCCAACATACTTCCTCAAATTCATAAGACTGGCCAGTAAAAGTTAAAAAATAAAAAGTGGACTGTCACATTATTACTAAAAAATATGAACAAAGTGACAGACATTCGATGTCATGACTTTACCAAGATATTTAGCAAGATATCTATAATCTTTTTCACAACTATAGCATTTGACTAGAACCATCTAATACAGAAACAATGATACCAGGAAGGAAAAGATCTAGCTGCAAAAGGATTAGAGCCACGTCAATGTTGCTACACACTTCATTTAATTTAGAAAATAAAAGCATAGAGTTGTGGAATATTTTTTAACTTTTCCTAAGTGTGGCTGAAGTAATGTAGGCTTCAGAGCTACATAGACCATGTTTGAATTTTAGGCTTTTTTTTTACTTGGCAAGTTTTGTAAATTGAGCCTTTATTTAGACATCAGGAAAAGTGGGTACCCCCATAATTTGTTGTTTATCTTACATTATTTTCAAAAGGCAACATTGGCACCAACTACACACATATACACATCTATAACACATTTCCTTTCTTTCTCCTGATGATTACTATGTGAGGAGAAGATCATTATAACATACCTACCCAATACAGCTACTATATATCCAGAGTTGATCATAAACACCTCTATTCTTTCAACATACAATTAGATTTCACAACAAAGTGACATCATCCAATAAGAAAAGTTACATGTATTCTGCTTCATATGTGTATATGGAGGTATAACTGTGATTTGGATTCAGATGTATCAGTAATAGCTAAACAGCAGAGGGATTCTGCAATAATGATTGGGACTCAAGGTCTTTGGAAGAAAGCTACAACTGTGTCAAATGATGGAGGATAACATGGAAGAGTGCCCAAGGGTCTGACATTTTGGAAATCTGAAGTGTTGGTAAAAAACAGTGGGTTTGTCTATTCAGTAACTCACATACTCTTGTCGCAATACTACACCAGTAATGTGCAATAGGGATTCTGGGGTCAGAGAACTACGCAGGTCCAAACTGCACCTAAAGGTTATTGGTTGTATATGAAATTTGTTACCGATGCCAGAGCTGTACTCAAGGCGCTCACTGAGCGGCAGTCGGTGCTCCATGAAGTACCATGTGGCCTCCGGGATACCTTGTTCTCTTGCTACGGCCCTGCTGCCTCCCTGAGCTCTTCACTGGTGATTTGTCACACTACTCCCTCAGTGGTGGGCAGCCTGATGTCCATCCTTGGCCATTTACTCTATAAGGAGTCATTCTTTGGCTTTTCCTATCCAGACCCAGGGCTTTAAATAGCATTTGGCAACAATACTTGGTGTTGGATTTGTACTTCTATAAACTGAAAACACTTTTTGTGTACACACACATACAATGTGTGTCCTGGGAAATAGACTATAAACCTTAAGAGGGTCTCACTTTCACCCTGGATTTAGTCTGATGACATCTGAAGCAAACACACGGAAATAAGGCCATGACAGGAGCCAATCATACTGGGTGGAAAAAAGAAGGGAGGTTGGGGCTGGTGAGGAGTGGGTGCTGCGAAGCCCCTTGAATACTTAAGGGACTCCTCAGCTGCACACTTGTAGGACACACTCTAGGACCCCTAACAGGGCAGAGCTGTGCAGGACAAAGCTAGGCAGAGGCTTCAGAGCCCGCTCAGAAGGGCTGCTGGAGCTCGACTCAGCCAGCGGGAACCCTAGTAAAAGCAGCACTCTGGGGTAAGATGTCGGTATAAAGAGACCTGGAATAAAAGCCAAACTGAAGTGGACCACCTCAAACGATTAGTCTTGACGGAATCAATATGACTTGCACAACTTCTTAGAGGAAGTCTCAATAACACATTACCCATGATGTCTAAAACAAAATTAAAATCATTACAGGTGGCAAGTTATGAAAGCTGACTGATAATCAAGGGACAAAGCAGTCAACAAAGCAAACAAAAGTGAGCCAAGACTGTATTAGTCCACGCTGTGTTGCTCTAAGAAAATACTCAAGACTAGGTACTTTATAAAGTAATGAATGGGGTTTATTTGGCTCACAATTCTAGTAGCTACAAGGTCCAAAAAGCAGAAAGCCAGTGCCCTGGCAAAGGGCCTCTGGCTGTGTCACAACATGACACAGAGAAATGTAAAGGGAAGAGGCCCCGTGCAAAGACCACACATGGGGATGAGGGGTTACTCTTGCTCCGTAACAGCCCGCTCTGGCAAGAACATAAGCACACTGGTTCCTTGCAAGGGTGGTCCTCCATGATCTAATTAGCTTGCCCTGTGGAAAAAGACACAGCATTCAAGAGAAGGGAATAGGAAAAACCATTATATGTAGGACGATGTTCCAAGTCTAGTGTTTTTTTTTAAGGCAGGGAAGGATCTTCCCATAGCCCAGGCTGACCTTCAATTCATGGCTTAATCTCCTATCTCAGCCTCCTGAGTACTGCAATTAAAGGCGTGAGCCACAACACCCAGCCCAGAGATTAGGGTTTAAAGGCACTAACCTACAGATTTGGTGATCTCAGAAAAATTTACCTAGGACAAGTAATTTTACACATTATAAATTAGTCAAATAGCTAAAGAGCAAACAGAAAAAAATAAGTTTTTGTTTATTGAGACAGGGTGACAAGTACCCCAGGCTGGCTTCAAACTTGCTATGGAGTAGAGGCGGACCTTGACCTCCTAATCCTCTCACCTCCACTTCCCAAGTACTGAGTTTACAGGAGTCTGCCAACATGCCCAGCAAGAAAAAACTCAAAGCTTCTGGCCTTCCACCGATGTCTGCCAGCCCGCTTGCTGCTCCATGAACACATCACTAGTCTTGCTGTAGACCAGCAGTCAGTTTGCCTATGGCATTCTTCTCTTACCCTTCAGAAGTCACACCCCACTCCTCGCCTACTTGTGCACCTCTCCTTTAAACTGCTGGGCCCTCCTGGCTCCTATCATCTTCCATGCCTGATTTTCTCTTACCGGTAGCACTTTCTCTCCAACATTACTTGCTTGTTATGTTTACTGCTCACCAAGTCTCCACTCACAGTTCATCTCTGCAGGGCAGTTTTGGTCTCTGTAGCACCCAACTAACAAGAGTAGTGACTTGAACTACAGACAGGTGGCTCAGTGATTTGGGTAAGTGAATGCTACCTATTATTATTCATAGCCTTTATGGTTAACCAGATAACTTTCTATGCCAGGCAAGCTATCCAATATGATCCTTCTCTTTTCTACCTTCAGGAATGCCTTTGCCATAGAGGAGAAGCACAGTGTAAAGCTGAAAGGCAGACTTGAACCAGACAGCATGATTCTCAATCCTGGTCCTGTCCTTTATTAGCTTGGTGTAATGTTCCATGAAGTTAAAGGATTAAACATGTTAATATATGCAAAATGCTTAGCATATCTGAGCAACGCAGTTGATAGTACCATCACTGCTACTATGTGTGCTACCACGTGCTACTTTGAGAGTTCTTTTGCACAATGAAGGCAACCAAACTGAAAAACCTTCATTACCGAGCAGTAATTTTAATATATTTATTTCTTATTGGCACAGACCATGTTCTTCAGAAGAGGTGTTACCACAGTTGTTGAGGTATCAGCTGGAATGCATTTGGCTGTAACTGGATTTCTGCCTGGCAGCAGCTCTGACAAGAACTGGAGAGGCGGGTGCACGGTGCCAAGGCCAGCAACCATACAACAAACAGCATGGTTGTCTGCAGCCTGTTGAAGTTCCCCCACCGTGGCTGCAAGTTCTGGATTTCATCTTTTCTCACAGCCACATGGGCAGGAAGAACCTAGGAGATGTGTTTTCTTCTTGTCCTGGAGGTCATCCTTTCTCAGACTCTCCCAGCTGCAAGGGAGTGTGAAGCTGCACAGGAAGGAATGGACAAAGAGGTATTGTATCCTGACAGCTAACAAGAAGCCGGTGGGCATGAAATGGTTTTGGCCACATGCAAATAATTGCATTTGTTGTAGCTGAAAATCATATCAGAATTTGGGGAGGAACAAAAAATACACCCTGGGCCATAATCCAGAAAAAATGAGTAACAATATCTCAGGAATAAAAATTTTCTTCAACATTCATTACATGGACCTTGTGAGCAGAATTTTGGAACAGTAATAAACACCTGCAATGTTTTTGAATATCTGATGTAGTCTTGAAAATTTGAAAGTATCAAAATGGAACAATTAAATTTACTGTGTTAAACTGATTAATCACACTCAAATAAAACAAGGATTAATTTCATTTTTACATGGTGAGTGTTCTAACAGAAAGTGGTTTCAGGTTAGAAAGGATAATCCCTAAGGAAGCACAAGGCAAGTAAATATACCAAAATCTACTTGAAGACACCAAACAAAGCCACTCTTCACAGCCGGAAAGAATGACTGCATCTGCCGCACCGGTCACTAGGGGGGGCTCTCTGTCCCCTTCTCTCCTGGCAACAGGAAAGGATTCACAGGAGAACAAGGAGTCTACTCATCTCAATCACAAAAGTTAAATAAACTTTTATACAAAAAGCAATAAAAATAAAATATAAATACAAAATTATTTTTACAAAAAGGAAAGCCACACAACTTTACAGGAACAAATGTTCTCCATTGTTTTAATGACTTGATAAAATTTTGCATTTCTGTTGGCAGAGTTCTTAAATACTTTTTTGTTGTTGTTGTTTTGAGGTAGGGTCTCACTCTGGTCCAGGCTGACCTGGAATTCACTATGTAGTCTCAGGGAGGCCTCGAACTCAGGGTGACCCTCCTACCTCTGCGTCCCGAATGCTGGGATTAAAGGTGTGTGTCACCACGCCCAGCTTCTTAAATACTTTTGTATTTATTGCTAAGTTACACAGTTTTTTGATGCCACTGGAAAGACTGTCTATGTCTTTACTTATTTTACACTAAAATGTTTTATTATAGTAAAGTGACAGTACACACTAAAATATTACACAGCAATTATTTTTAATATACTTAATTTCATGTATTTAATAATTACTTATTTTATACTAAAATTTTTTAGAGTAAATTGACATCACACACTGAAATATTCCAGTATGAATTTCTAAAATAACAGTTATAGTTAACAAAATATTCAGACTACTGAGTATTAGCAAAACCATAAATCAATAAACATAACAGGAACTAGGTTGATCAATAATTATGGATAATAAATAAATAAGCAAATAGATATTGCTACATAATACATACATATAAAATTCTCATATTAAGTATGAGAAAGGACTCAGAGCATTAAAAGTCTTGCAGGTTGCTGAGAGTGGGGAAGGGTGTGTGGAGGGGGACCAGCAATGCTGGTAAGACACTATGCAGTGAAGTTGAAGATGCAGACATAGGATTGCTTCACTGCTGACATACACGTGTCTAACACAAATGCACACATGCACCAACAGACTTGCATAACAGCACTCAAACCAGCACTGTATGCAACTATAATCCCCCTTTTGCATTAGGATAATGTCAACTTAAAATGAACAAATTACACCTTCTGCAACAAACATGGATATGTTTCCAAAAATCTGTAACAATGAAAGGAGATGCAAAGAAACATTTAAGACTGTTCATTTAATATCTAAAAACGATGCTCACAATTATTTTCATACAGTGCAGCAAATGCACATGTGTGTATACAAACACATACCTCTCCATCTACTGAGACAAGGACAACACAGTAACACACTAACACGTGGGGATTTGGGGAAAAACACAGAAAGCTTCCTTGTACTACTTGGTTTTGAGATTTTAAAAACAAAAAGATTGGGCTGGAGAGATGGCTTAGCGGCTAAGGCGCCTGCCTGCTAAGCCTAAGAATGCTGGCTCCAATGTCCAGCTGTTCCAATCTCCAGGTCCCACGTTTAGCCAGATGCAAAGTGAGGCAAGGGCGCAATGCCACGCTTGACCACAAGGGGGCGCACACATCTGGATTTCGTTCACAGCAGCTGAGAGACTGCTGGAGCACCCATCTCTGTCTCCCTCTCCGTCTCTAACTCTCCCTCTCTCTCTCTCCAAAATAAATAAAAAAATTTTAAAAAATTAAAAAAAAAAAACAAAAAGATTAAGACATCCATAATCACACAGAGCTAATTATATTGTTTAGAAGTACAGGGCATGGGTAGTAAAATGTTAAGCTCAGGATGGTGTCAATTCTGGGAAGAAGGATAAGCTTGTGAGGATAGAGAACCTTGTGGCAGTTTCTGATATTGGCAGTTTCTTGCAAATAATTTTCTTTTGTAATTATTAAACTACACACATAAATTGAATACATTTTTCTGGTTATATTTCACAAGTGGAAATGGTAAAAACAAACATCACATATAAGAATATTTTTGAAAAAAATTGTTATATAATTAATTATTTAGCATTATTATTAAAAAATAAATGGTTTTGCTTTGTAACAAGATGTACATAAGGAACTTTTGCTAAGTGGGCCATATACTCAAGGTCAGTGCATTGAAAGGTACCTTGTTTGTACATAAGATAATTCTGATATGATGACTACTTCTGAATCTTACTTTGTTTGAAACTAGGCAATACATTTTTCTAAATAATTCCCATATATTACAACATAAAATCACAATATGCATTTCAGCAGATGAATATAAGAATAGAGGTAAAGTAGATGCAATTTCTAAAGCTCTCATGGAAATCTGGGTAGAAGTTTAATAATCATTCAAATGTTACACAAAATTTAGATTGTTCAGGTGTCAATTTTCATTAGTTTTTTTCATTAGGATTTCACATTATTTTTGGTGAAGCACTCAAAAATACACGCTGGTCAGCAATTCACATTCTCTGACTAACTTTTACTAGTGAATCAATCTGTCCCTTGACTGTCGTCATCAATGTCAAACGCTAAACCATCATCACTGTCTTCATTTCTTTTGTGGCTTCTATGACTGGAACTTGGATTGTTTTCGTTATTTTCTATTTCCAGTTCTTTATTAAACCTAAAAGAAGAAAAAGTTTAGAATTTCCATCTTTTATTATTTAACCACACAGTACTGCTTAGCAGGAGTCTAATGAAATAGGAGACACAACAGGCTTTTTGAAGAACAGCTTAACTCAACATCCAAACAACTATACCACTGCTGATAAGAGTAGCTCAAAGAAGTGAGCAAAAGGTGTCTGTTAAGGGGGAACTCTTACATGATGGGTAATTCTTTGTAATGAATATGAAGCTTAAGGCTTAGAAAATGTTCTTAAAAATATAAATATGATTTTATATTGTAGAAGAAAAAATAATGTAATTACGACTCCTTTTCCTGTTAAGAATTAACATGTCGACATCAGTGGGAAATACACAACTTTAGGCTAAGAGCTGCTGAACGTCTCATTAAGAGAAAGAGTGTCAGTTACTGAAAGTAAACCTCAGATGCAAAAGGAAAATACTCACGGAATAACAATGTCTTCTTTCTTCCCACATTTTGCACAAATGTCAAACTCACAGGCACACGGTCTACACATTATGTGGTAAGAATCTTTCACTGTCTTTTGTAAACATTTAACACTGCAGGTAGAAAGGAAAATAAAGTATTGATTTTTACTAAATTAAGATTTATTTGATGAAATAAGGGGGTGTTATCTAATGTAGGAATGAAAAACGTAAATATCAACTCCTAGATTTCAAGCTCAGATATTTATCTATGACACTTAGTATATAGTAGTTCTAAATAATAATTTACAGCTGTAAAATAGTACTTCATGTTTGCCTACTTTCTTAAAGCATTTTTTTTGAGTTTTTTTTTTTTTTTCTTCTAGGTAGTGTCTTGTTCTAGCCCAAAGACATCCATAATCACACAGAGCTAATTATATTGTTTAGAAGTACAGGGCATGGGTAGTAAAATGTTAAGCTCAGGATGGTGTCAATTCTGGGAAGAAGGATAAGCTTGTGAGGATAGAGAACCTTGTGGCAGTTTCTGATATTGGCAGTTTCTTGCAAATAATTTTCTTTTGTAATTATTAAACTACACACATAAATTGAATACATTTTTCTGGTTATATTTCACAAGTGGAAATGGTAAAAACAAACATCACATATAAGAATATTTTTGAAAAAAATTGTTATATAATTAATTATTTAGCATTATTATTAAAAAATAAATGGTTTTGCTTTGTAACAAGATGTACATAAGGAACTTTTGCTAAGTGGGCCATATACTCAAGGTCAGTGCATTGAAAGGTACCTTGTTTGTACATAAGATAATTCTGATATGATGACTACTTCTGAATCTTACTTTGTTTGAAACTAGGCAATACATTTTTCTAAATAATTCCCATATATTACAACATAAAATCACAATATGCATTTCAGCAGATGAATATAAGAATAGAGGTAAAGTAGATGCAATTTCTAAAGCTCTCATGGAAATCTGGGTAGAAGTTTAATAATCATTCAAATGTTACACAAAATTTAGATTGTTCAGGTGTCAATTTTCATTAGTTTTTTTCATTAGGATTTCACATTATTTTTGGTGAAGCACTCAAAAATACACGCTGGTCAGCAATTCACATTCTCTGACTAACTTTTACTAGTGAATCAATCTGTCCCTTGACTGTCGTCATCAATGTCAAACGCTAAACCATCATCACTGTCTTCATTTCTTTTGTGGCTTCTATGACTGGAACTTGGATTGTTTTCGTTATTTTCTATTTCCAGTTCTTTATTAAACCTAAAAGAAGAAAAAGTTTAGAATTTCCATCTTTTATTATTTAACCACACAGTACTGCTTAGCAGGAGTCTAATGAAATAGGAGACACAACAGGCTTTTTGAAGAACAGCTTAACTCAACATCCAAACAACTATACCACTGCTGATAAGAGTAGCTCAAAGAAGTGAGCAAAAGGTGTCTGTTAAGGGGGAACTCTTACATGATGGGTAATTCTTTGTAATGAATATGAAGCTTAAGGCTTAGAAAATGTTCTTAAAAATATAAATATGATTTTATATTGTAGAAGAAAAAATAATGTAATTACGACTCCTTTTCCTGTTAAGAATTAACATGTCGACATCAGTGGGAAATACACAACTTTAGGCTAAGAGCTGCTGAACGTCTCATTAAGAGAAAGAGTGTCAGTTACTGAAAGTAAACCTCAGATGCAAAAGGAAAATACTCACGGAATAACAATGTCTTCTTTCTTCCCACATTTTGCACAAATGTCAAACTCACAGGCACACGGTCTACACATTATGTGGTAAGAATCTTTCACTGTCTTTTGTAAACATTTAACACTGCAGGTAGAAAGGAAAATAAAGTATTGATTTTTACTAAATTAAGATTTATTTGATGAAATAAGGGGGTGTTATCTAATGTAGGAATGAAAAACGTAAATATCAACTCCTAGATTTCAAGCTCAGATATTTATCTATGACACTTAGTATATAGTAGTTCTAAATAATAATTTACAGCTGTAAAATAGTACTTCATGTTTGCCTACTTTCTTAAAGCATTTTTTTTGAGTTTTTTTTTTTTTTTCTTCTAGGTAGTGTCTTGTTCTAGCCCAGGCTAACCTAGAAATCACTATGTCGTTTGACAATGGCTTTGAACTCACAGCGATCCTCCTACCTCTGCCTCCTGAGTGTTGGGATTAAAGGCACGCACCTCCACACCTGGCCCTAAAATATTTTTAAAAGTATTTTTTTTGGGCTGGAGAGATGGCTTAGCGGTTAAACGCTTGCCTATTAAGCCTAAGGACCCCGGTTCGAGGCTTGATTCTCCAGGACCCACGTAAGCCAGATGCACAAAGGGGGTGCATGCATCTGGAGTTCGTTTGCAGTGGCCGGAGGCTCTGGCGCACCCATTCTCTCTCCCTCTCTCTCTCTCTACCTATTTCTGTATCTCTCTCTCTCAAATAAATAAATAAATAATAAAATATTAAAAAAAAAACAGTGGGATTCTACACATCCTTTAAAAAAAAAAAGTATTTTTTTAAATTTATTTGCAAGCAGAGAGATACAGACACATACACAGAGAGTATGGGCACGCCAGGGCCTTCAGCCACTGCAAACAACTCCATGCGCCACTCTGTGCATTGGCTTACGTGGGTACTGGGGAACTGAACTCAAGTTGTTAGGCTTGGCAGGCAAGCTCCTTAAGTGCTGAGCCATTTAGCTACCCCTCTTAAGTGTCCTTTAAAACATGTCAAAAACAGATCAATATGCAAAAATTAACTGCATATATTACCAACAAATAATCTTTCCCACCCTCCAAAAAGAGTTAATAAAACACTTAACAAAAATAGTGTAAGACTAATGTATAAACATGACTACAAAACTTCACTGAAGGGTTGGGGAGACGGCTCAACAGATGACAGCTTGTGCTGTAAGCATAAGGGCTAGAGACTGCAGTGCCCCAGGATCCACCTCAACGATTGGGTAAAGACAAACGTCTGTAACCCCAGGTTATGGGTAGCTGAGAGCTTGTGAAAACTGTAGCTCAGTGCTTACACACAGACTCTATCTCATGGAAATATATAGGTGAGGGATAGAGGAAAGACACTCAATGTCACTTTCTTGCCTTCATGTGGGTGGATGGGTGAACACATCTGCATGTACATGTGCATATACCACATACACACATACCATACCATACCACACATACTATATACATGCACCACACACCAAAAAAGAAAAAACACTGAAAGAAACTGAAGGTCTAGCTATATAGAAAGATGCCCTATATTTATGGATTGTACTACTCAATATGGATAAGACAGCAATATTCCCAACAAGTTCAAAGATTCAATACAATGTCTGTTAAAATTCTGGTGCCTTAATTTTCAACTTATTATTATTATATCTATTGTGGTGATCTGTGATTAAATTGTTTTAAGGTATCAAGAACTGAACCCATATAAAATAGCAAGCTTGACTAACAAATGCATGGGGGTTCTGACTGCTCCCTGATCAGACATTCATAACCTCTCTTGCCTTCTCAAGTTTTCCTATTTCTTGAGACACTACCATACTGAAATTAGGTCAGGTCATCACTTTACATGGCCCCGAAGTGAAAGAAGGCTGCCCATCTCTCACTTGAGATTAAAAGTAAAGTGGTGAGGTGCAGTGAGAAAGATATGTTGAAAGCTGAGACAGGTGGAAGGCTGCTAGTACCAAATGGTTGGCTAAACTGGAAATGCAGAAGAAAATTTAAAGTGCTGCTCTACTAAACACATAATGGAAGAGAAAGGACCAGACCTACTGTTTTAGATTTATTTGACTGGTTTGATTTGATTAGTCAGGGAAAGGAAAAAAAAAAGCCATAACATTCTCTCTCTCTCTCTCTTTTATATTTATTTATTTATTTGTTTGTTTGTTTGTTTTTTGAGGTAGGGTCTTACTCTAGCTCAGGCTGACCTGGAATTCATTATGTAGTCTCAGGGTGGCCTCGAACTCATGGCGA
The DNA here is from genome assembly GCA_036365145.1 of Orientallactaga sibirica. Classification (NCBI taxonomy): domain Eukaryota; kingdom Metazoa; phylum Chordata; class Mammalia; order Rodentia; family Dipodidae; genus Orientallactaga; species Orientallactaga sibirica. The sequence continues at coordinate 63,377,874 of JAEOAD010000001.1, forward strand.
TCCTCCTACCTCTGCCTCCTGAGTGATGGGATTAAAGGCTTGCGCCACCACGCCTGGCCTCATCACATGGTGCATACCTTCAATCCCATCACTCAGGAGGCAGAGGTAGGAGGATTGCCATGAGTTCGAGGCCACCCTGAGACTACATAATGAATTCCTGGTGAGCCTGGACCACAGTGAGACCCTACCTCGAGGGAAAAAAATCCTAATCTGGGGCAAGGTCCTAACTTGTTTCAAACCCCAGAGGATTGAATAAGGTGAGGGAGCTGCACAAGAAATGTTGGAGCTAACTAGGTTGGTTTATGAAGTTTCAGAGAAGAAACCACGTTGCTGTCATAGAAGTACAAGGAGAAGCAAGAGGGCCAGGAGCTGCGGCAAGCTATAGCAGATGCAGCCAGGACAACCGACGACAGTGTAGATGAAACAGCATTACTGAACTTTCATAGCTAGAGAGGAGAAGTGACTTCTTGGCTCCAAAGCTTCTAAGAGCCAACTAACTCTTGTCAGGGGCCAATGCAGCTGGTCAATGTAAGTTAAGCCAGAGCTCATTTACCATGCTGAAAATGCTGGGGCTCCTCAACAGTTAGACTAAATCTACTCTAGCGGTGCTCCTTGATTAGAACAACCGAGCTGTTTACAACGTTTTTACAGAATATCTTAAGGTCACTGTTGAAACCTACATCCCTGAAAAAAAGAAGCCGTTCCAAACAATACTGCTCATGAAGAAAGCATCTGGTTAGCCAAAAGTATAAGGGAGACGTGTGGTTTCCAGCCTGCTAACACAGTATCCATTCTGCAGCCCACATGTCAAGGAGCATATCAACTTGCAAGTTTATTTAAGAAATGCATTTCGTAAAGCTACAACTGCCACACAGTCATTCCTGTCTTAGATCTGGAAGACTTACCATTTTAGCAGATGCCATTAAGAGGTTGAGGGAAGACGATCAAGGGGCCTTGGGATTTTTAGAGTAGTGGGGTGAGAGCTGGCTAAACTTATTCACCAGCTGCATAGGCCTCTAGAGAGCCAGCCAGTTCTTGGAAACTTTGAAGCCAGAAACTGACTTCTTTCTAGCTATAGGAATCCCAGACAGCATCTTCTCCCACTACAAGGCTGTCCCAAAGCCAGCCCAGGATGTGTAGCAAGACTTGTCTCAAAAAGTAAATGTGTGGCAAGATCCACATAATAGGAGAAAAAGATGATGACATCAAATTAAAAGAGAGACTAATGGAGAGAGGGAGGGGATATGATAGAGAGTGGAGTTCTGAAGGGGAATGGGGGGGGAGGGGAGGGAAATGTCATGGTTTATTGTCTGTAAATATAGAACTTGTCAATAAAAAAATCTAAAAAAAAAAGTAAATGTGTGGCTGGAGAGATGGCTGAGCAGTTAAGGCATTTGCTGCAAAGCCTAAAGACTAAGGTTCAATTCCCCAGTAGCCACATAAGCCAGATGTACATGGTGGCACATGCATCTGGAGTTCGTTTGCAGTAGCTAGAGGCCCTGACATGCCTGTTTTCAATATCTGCCTTCCCCTCTCTCTCAAATAAATAAATAAATAAAATATGTATTTTAAATAAATAAAATATGTAATTTACAATTAAAAAAAGGAAATGTAGAAACATAGAAAGAAAACGAGAACATGATTCCTGAGAGGAAATTCAGAAGAAATGATACTCCCAAGCATGGTGCACAAACTGGCATGTGAAACTCAACACTTCAACATCAAGAATATTGCAGTGCCTCAGAAACAGCCTCAGATGTAAACCATGTCTCTGACCTCATACCCCACTGTCTTGTGTCCCTTGTTTGCCCCCAGAATGATGCACAGAAACCAAAATGCCTCTTATTTAAGATGGGTCATAGAACCTTGAAATAATACTCCACCTCCCTCCTGTAGTTTGAATGTATGTCTCCCAAATAGACTTAGGTGTTTTTATTAGAAATCTTGTCTCCAGCCACCTGGCTGGAGATGTCATTGGGAGTGGATTTTTATCTGTTTGGTATTTGTACACCAAAGGTATACAGACAGCAGTCAGAGCTCTGGCTCTTAGCTGCTGGTCCTCTGCGGTTTGGGCTTGCTTGTGGTGCTGGCTGATTAGTGGTAGTTTTTCTCCCTGCTTGGATCTGTGAAAGGGGACCAGCCTCTTTGGCCATCATAGAACTTGCCTTGGATCTGAAAGCTTCAATAAATTCCTTCCTCCCCAAAACTGTGTCTATTTGGAAGTTCATGCCAGCAGCTTGAAGCTGACTGCAACATTCCCTTTGGAGAAGAAATTCATGATGTACTCCTTTGAAAGTAGATCTTAGGTCACTCTCACTAAGAATCTGCCTTATCCCTAGGAAAAATGCTCTAGAGAGACCAAGACTCTAAACAGTCCTTGCTATACTCCTGCCCTCAATCCATCCCAGCACTTAGTTAAATCTTTCTACATGGCTGTCTCTTCTTTAGCTAACCTGAGCACAGAATAGAAAGTGTTAGCACTGGAAATATAGCTCAGTACCCTAACATTTGCCTAGTGAGCACAGGGCCTGGGTGGATCGTCAGCATGAGTTTTTAAAAGTTTTCCTTGGGTCTTCATTGGTGGAAGGTTCCTATGTCACATAAAACTTTGGGGAATCTGGTGACTTAGCACAGTGGAAGAGTAAAGGTCCTGGGTTCCATCCACAGCAATAAAAAGACCAAACAGATAAAAACAACAAAACTTTTGACTGATAAAGTTAGCTTTATTTTCTCTAGTTAACCTGTCTTTTTAAAATTTTTATTTGTGTGTGTGTATTTGTGTGTACTCATGTATGTGTGTATGTCAGTGACGGTACACATGTGCTAGGTAGCATGCATTGAAAAGGTCAGAGGATAACCTTCCAATTGGTCCTAATCTGCCCATGTCATTTGATTCTTGCTCTGCTGTTCGTTGTTGTGCTTACCATGGGTTTCCTGAAAATTCTGCTGTATCCCCCTGCCATCCTTCTTACAGTCAGCTTCAGCATGCTGGGATTAGAGAAGCCTGCCATGGCTGTTTACATAGTCTGGGGATTGAAGTTGGATACTCCAGCTTGACCCATAGAGTCACCTTCCCAGCCCTAGTCAACTTTTGTAAAGGAGTTATGACACACCTTTTTGCCTCAAGTTACATAACAACAGTATATTCTTCCAAGTACACATAGAACATTTGACCAGAGGCTATATTCTAGGTCATAAAACGAATCTCAACAATTAATAAAACCCCTGAAATTTATATAAAGTGTACCCTGTTACTAAAAAACCTACTGGACAAAGAGAAAAATAATAAAATATGTTGAATGAACTAAAACAAAAATATATTAAAATTTATAAAGCTCCTAAAGAAGATTTAGGGACATTTATATAATTAAAAATGATATTAAGCTGAATACGGTGGCACACACCTGTAATGCTAGCACTCAGAAATATCAAATTAAGTTTGAGGCCATCCTGGACTGTAGGAAGAGTTTGTCTGAAGAAAACATAGGTATACTAAGTGAGAAGAGTTTTCTTATTTCCATGTTAAGAAGGTAGAAAAACCAATATAATTCATAAACTCACCAAAGTAAAAAGACAAGACATAAATTCCCACTACTAGGATCAAAACAGGGGATAATATTATGGATCATACAGACATTAAAGGAAAATAAGGAAATTTTACTACCACCTCTTTGCACATAAATCCAAAACCCCCATGGAAAGGTTTGGGCAAGATATAATTTTAAACTTACCAAAAAGTAGCTAATCTAAACACTATTGTTAATATTCATATATTTCTTAGAGAAAAATTTAATTATAACTAAAACTTTCAAGAAAGAAATCCCAGGCCAAGTGGTTTCACTGGTACATTCCATCAAACATTTAAGATATGATGCTAGGTCTATAAAATCTACAGGTCCTTTCAGAAAACAGGACAGACAGGAACAATTTTCAATTGGTTAGGCCCTACTATCAAGTTATCAAGGCCCCTGCTACCCTCCATAAGTGACAGGAAAACTATTTTTCAGTTATTTCTAAAAAACACAGAGGTAAAAATCTATGACAAAAGACAAGCAAATAAAATCTAGCAACATATACTTCTTGACAAGTATACAAATTTAAAAACCAATAAATATGATTCATAAAGCAATGTTTTAGGGGAAAATATGATGATCTCAATATGAGAAGAAAAAACAAAAACTTTGTTTACCAAAATTATCCATTTCTAGTAACTATGCTTAGCAAACTTCAACCTGTTAAATTTCATTGTGGAAAAAAAGCAAAAGAATCTATCCAAAGTTTCAGAAATAAGTGAGTTAAGTCACAATATATCTAAGTAAACAAAAGTAAATGGTACCTCTCACCAAAGGACATTTTTTGTTTGTTTGGTTTTTGCTTTTTTTGAGGTAAAGTCTCACTCTTGCCCAGACTTACCTAGAATTCACTATGTAATCTTAGGGTGGCCTTGAACTCACAGTGATCCTCCTAACTCTGCCTCCCAAGTGCTGGGATTAAAGGCATGTGCCACCACGCACATAATAGTAGCAGCAGGCAGGAGGCTGGAAATAGCTCCATACTGCACCACAGCAGCCTGAATAAAGCTCTTTCCTCAGGTGAAGCTGGGATTCTTTACTTCACTGAAGAAAATCTTTCAGGATGAGCTAGTATGAAACAGAGTTGGATTTTGTTAGGGAAGGAAGAAATTTTAGCATTTAAGTAAACACAGGGATAATTAGAAAGAGGAGTGCAGGAAAGGAACATACCCAAAGTTATGTTAGGTATGGGCTTCTCCAGGAAGGGTTGCATTTAACTGCCTTAAGAGGTAGGAAGGAAGGAAGGAAGGTAGGAAGGTATATAATTTTGAAGGAACTTGGGAATTACATTGCTCAAAGAGTTGCCAAGGCACCCCTACCACCTCTTTCCCTCTTTTCTATAAGTGAGATTTTAGGGTAGCTGTAGAGGTGGTTTGATAAGGCAAACCCAGGAGTTAAGAGTTTTACATGGAGCTAGGACATTAGTATTATTCTTGTTGTTTTTACTGTAAAACAGTGGGTTCTTATGAGATTTCTAGAAATTGCAGGTTTACATCTGGGAAGGGAGAAAGACCATATATACTTAGGCCTTAAGAATGAATCATTGCTATTTTAATATTCTTATTTGCAACGTCTCTATAGAAAAGGAGTATTTTTCTTTTCATAGTGTAATAATTCACCTGCTCATCTACTTTGTTGTCTTGAGACAGAGTCTAGCTGAGCTTGGAAGCAGGGTCTCACTGTAGCCCAGGCTGACCTGGAATTCACTATGTAGTCTCAGAGTGGCCTCGAACTCACAGCAATCCTCTTACCTGTGTCTCCCAAGGGCTGGGATTAAAGGCATGCGCCACCACACCTGGCTAAAAGTAGCTACAAATTTTTAAAATCATTCCTGAGTAGTTTCTTATAAAATTCATAAATAAACATTTAAATTCACCTAAATGTACTTTTTTCTTAACTTTCCTTTAAAATTGCTGTATTATGAACGTTTTGCTAAAAAAGCTTCAGAAAGGTTATAGTAATCATTCATATATATATATATTTTTCTCTTTTCTCCGAGGTAGGGTCTCACTCTGGCCCAGACTGACCTGGAATTAACTAAGTAGTCTCAGGGTGGCCTTGAACTCATGGTGACCTTCCTACCTCTGCCTCCCAAGTGCTGGGATTAAAGGTGTGCACCACCACACCAGACTACTAATCATATTTTTACTTCATTTGTTTGTGTGGTTCAATAGCCAGAAACAATCCACCAAGCAAAGTATATATCACAGCCAAGCACTTTAACCAAATAACAAGTCATATAAAAACACAGAGTAGTTTCTTATAAAATTGACAAGTAAACATTTAAATTCACCTAATATACTTTTTTCTTACCTTTCCTTAAAAATTGCTGTATAAGCCATGTTCACTGACTAGGAGACTACAATACACACCCTTAAAATACTATGTGTTGTGCTGTGGTCTGAATGTGAAATGTCCCCATAAGTTCATGTGTTTGAACACTTGGTCCCCAGCTGGAGGTGCTATTTGGGAAGGCTGTGGACCTTTAAGACAGGGAGCCTGTAGAAAGTAGGTCACAGAGGGTAGGGCTTGAAGTTTTATAGCCTGCCATAATTCTTGTTTGCAGTGGTTTGTCAGTGCAATGTGACCTGCTTGCTTCCTGTAGCCATGCCTTTACCACCATAATGGACTGTACCCCATGGAACAATAAGACGATAAGCCTTCCTTCCTTGAGCTACTTCTTGTTAGGTATTTGGTCACAACAATAAGTAAAGGAACAATATAGATGGTACTGTAGCATAAGAGATAGAAACTGGCTAGGTAGTTTAGGAGTGACAGGTTCCCAAAATAAAGTTTTTTCCCCTTTACTAAAAGTGGGAAAATTCATTAGGCTTGCAAAAGAGAACCTGGATTTTCCCCTGATTTCTTTCTTCCCTGGAAAGTTACATCCTCCAGCAAAGAGTTCTAGGTTAAACCTACACACTCCTAGATGACAGAAACCCAGATCCCTGCTTATGATTTCTGGAATTAATTGTCCCATTTTGCAGGACCTGTGATATCTTTCTTCCCTAGAGACCTGTGAAATTTGACCTTCCTCACATAAGACCAGTGCCACTTCCATTTCAAAACAAAACAAAACGAAACCAAAATAAAACACCCTGCTGCAGAGATGGCTTAGTGGTTATGGTGCTTGCCTGCAAAGCCTAACAACTCAGGTTTGATTCCCCAGAACCTATGTAAAGCCAGATGCACAAAATGGCACACACAACTGGAGTTGGCTTGCAGTGGAAAGAGGCCCTGGCATACCCATTTTCTTTCCCTCTCTCTGCTTACAAATTAATTAATAAATAATAAACAAACAGAAAATTTAAAACAAAAAAAAACATCCTGACCTGAAGCCAGGCATGGTAGTGCACACTTTTAAAATCCCAGCACTCTGGAAGCAGAGGTAGGAGGATCGCCGTAAGTTTGAGGCCACCCTGAGACTACATAGTGAATTCCAGATCAGCCTGAGCTAGAGACCCAACCTCATAAAACCAAAAAAAAAAAAAAATCCTGATCTGACTCTTTGGATGGCTTTCTCAAGCGCCCCTACCCCCTTTACCTCCCTGGGCAAGAGTGCCACCTAGCTTCCTTCTTTTAAGTTTTGGGCTTAAGCCCCCTTTCTCTTCCTCCTAAAGCTTTAGGCTATAATAAAATCCATCTGAACCTTATCCTCAGGTAGTGGATTTCATTCTTCGCATTTGTAAGACAAGGACCTGAGAACAAAGACCCAAATTATTGGTGCATTGGTATATATTGGCACAGGAACCCCACAATTCCTATACCAGTATTTCTTTCTTTTTTTTTTTTTTATATGAAAGACATAAAAGGAAGCAAAATTAAAGTCAACACTATAAAGTTATGGGTTAAAATCAGAACAGAATGTGAAGTCCTCCGTGGACCATGGTAAACACTGAAAACATTATTTAGAAAATAAAATAGTGGAGGAAGAATACTAGTTTGTGAAGCTGGAGAGTGGCTCTAGCCCAGTTTTTTTAATAAATATTTTATTTTTGTTTATTCATTTGAGAGAGAGAGAGAGAGACAGAGAGATAGGTAGAGAGAGAGAGAGAGAGAGAGAGAGAATGGGAGCGTCAGGGTCTCTAGCCACTGCAAATGAACTCCAGATGCATGTGCCCCCTTGTGCATCTGGCTTATGTGGGTCCTGGGGAGTAGAACCTGGGTCCTTTGGCTTTGCAGACAAGTGCCTTAACTGCTATGCCATTTCTCCAGCCCCCTCTAGCCCAGTTTTGACATGTCCTTGTCACACCATCTTCAAGTGTCACTTACCTTCTTTTGAGTCTCATTTTTTGTGATGGGTAATGAAACCGCTGACACCTATGCTCATCTGAATCATACTGCACTTCTACAAACTCGCAGTGAAAATAAAGAACCCTTCAGAAGTTTTGATGACATTGTTATAATAATTTTGGTTGGAAGATAATATAGGAGAGGTATCCTGAGACTTAGGGCCCTCACTGGAACTGACATAAAGCAAATTAGTGCTTGATAGAAAAAAAATTTACTTTGCTATAACTTTTCTGGTACTGAAGGAAAATAGAAGGTAGATTTATTTTTTTTTTAATAGGGAGTCAGCCATGGATAGAGGCCCAAAGACAAGCCATTTGCCTTCCCTGCCAGTGAAGGAGAAAAAGAAGAGATCTAGCTTCTTTTAGGTACAGAGGCCTAGTAGAGACCAAGGCCACCTTGCCTGAAGGTGAATAGGCTTTAACATGGATGGAACTCATGTCTGATCAAAACTCATCTACAACAGCTGCAACACCCCTGCCCCCCCCACCACTGCTCACACAGTCTAGTACACTACCTAGATGGGTGGTTTTCACTACCCAGGTGGGCTGGCCCTGGAGCCTGCCACTTTGAATCTACAAACCAATTGGGTCTTCCCCTTTCCATGCTTGAATCTGACAAAAGAACACATTTCCAATGTAACTATAAAGGCTATTTTCGGCCTTCTTGAGTCTGGCCTAGCTGTGTGGGGGGAGAGCAGAGTACTATTTTTTGGTCTGCGTTTTGCTGCTTGACTGCTTTATACTTTGGGATAACTTCTCACTTTAATTACATATATGATTTTCCTCTGGTCTCTGAGTCTACCACATGAGAATTTCCCTTACATTCTAGATCTACCATGAGGGTGCTTTCTCTAAGCTCTGGGCCTTCTGCTTTTGTAATTTCTCTAAACACAGAGTAACCATGGGTAAAACTATCTTTACTATTCATTTCTCATCTGAATTTCTTGGTCTTTGCTTTGATATTTTGCTTCTGCTATTCTTTAAGCCCCATGATTTGCCCTCTTACCCTTCTTGAAAGGGAAGCTCAGGGGGGATGCTATGTGTCTTCTAAATTTCCCTACATAAGCACCTGGGTTCTAGTCCATTGTCCACATGCTTATGGGTCTGCTCCAGCCATTTCTTTTAAATGAATCTAATGTGCTATACTGTGATACACATGAGTATGTGTTGTAGTCAGGTTCGCATTGCTGGCAGAAATCACCAGACCAACAGCAGCTTGGGGGGGGGGGTTATTCTGGCTTATAGGTTGAGGGGAAATTCCATGATGGTAGGGGAAAACGATGGCATGAGCAGAGTCTGGTGGACAATAGCAGAAGAGTGTGCCAAACACTGGCAAGGGGAAACTGGCTATAATACCCATAAGCCTGTCTCCAACAATGCACTGCCTCCAGGAGGCATTAATTCCCAAATTGCCATCAGCTGGGAACTTAGCATTCAGAACACCTAAGTTTATGGGGGACACCTGAATCAAACCACCACATTCCATCCCCGGCCCCCATTAATGGATAACCATCCATGATGTACAATGCAATGCCTTCAGTCCATCTTTAAAAGTCCCCGTATTTTTTATCAATCATAATGATGTTCAAACATCCCCATAATCCAAAATCTTTAAACTGAGCTCTAATACCAAAAAATCCCCCCAAAACCCAAAATGGCACAGAATAAACATTTATACTGCAAAAGATGGCATTGGGCATATCAAAGAGATATGCAACTAATACAAGATTTAAAACAGGGCAAATATCAAACTCTGTAGCTCCAAGTCTAGCAACTCGAGCCAGTGATAAATCTCCATATCTGATAATTCTAACCAGCAACAAGTCTCTGGAGTTCCAATTTCACCCCTCCAGCTAGGCTAATCAGTCCTGGAAAACTTCATTCGGGCCAGCAGCTCTCCTTGGAAGCCATCTCGTGGTCCTGGCATCTCCACTGGGTCTCAACTGCAACCCATGGTTCATCCTCACGTTTCCAATGGGTCTCCATGCAGTCATCCAGCAAACCTGCTTCACACTGCCCATGGCAAAACACAAGACCGCATTGCAAACTCAATGACCATCTTTCCTGCATTTCTTAAACTCCACAATACCAGATAGGGTGCCAATTTGTTAATCCAGGGGGTAATAAAGAAGACTTTGAAGAACAAAACACTCCTTGAGCACTCAGTCCCCTTCAAAAGACTGCATTCTTTCTGTTGTTCCAAAGCAGGTCAGCTGGCCCAATCTCAGTGGTTTTAATCTTTCAATAGCAGCAGAATAGGCAGCAGTTTTGGCCTAAAGATTTCTTTCTGTTCCATATTCCTCTACTCACACCAGTCCATTTCTATACAAAGCAACCCTGCACAAATTCTCAGGACATGGCCAGAACACAAACTGCTTCTAGCCCAGTCCAGGCAAAGTTCTTTCCCATGCTCACAAGCCAAACCTCATAGTCCATAGTTCTTACTGCATTCAGGTCTTTCAACTCTGTCCAACATAGTCCATCAAGCCATACTTAGAGCACTACAAGGCATCTCTTAGGCCACAATTTCAAATTCATCCACATCCCTCCTGCAAAGCACTACCAAAAGGCCAAAGCCACACAGTCAGGTGTCTAGCAGAATTGACACCATTCCTTGGTACTAACATTACTGTTGCAGTCAAGTTCGCCCTGCTTGCAGAAATCACCCAACTAAGAGCAGGTGTTGGGGAAATAAGGTTTATTTTGGCTTACAGGTTCCAGGGGAAGCTCCATGATGGCAGGGGAAAACAATGGCATGAGCAAAGGGTGGACAATAGCAAGAGGAGAATGTGCCAAACACCGGCCAGGGGAAACTGGCTATAACACCCATAAGCCTGTCTCTAACAATACACTGTCTCCAGGAGGCGTTAATTCCCAAATCTCCATCAGGTGGGAACCTAGCATTCAGAACACCTAAGTTTTTAAGGGACACCTGAATCAAACCACCACAGTAAGCTTTTCCTACTTGCCACATGCTTCTCTGCTCTAGTCCTCTTCCTAGGTCCCAATTTTCCGTTAAATAAACACCACAATTTTTTTCTCCCTAAATAACCTCAATAATTCATAATTTATACTTTGAGTCTGTTTTTATCAATTCTTTGTTAAAACATAGGACAAGACTCAAAATTGGGGTTTATAAACTTAGGGACCCCTCCTGAATCCCCAAATCCTGCATCACCAGGACTAGAACCTGTGTCTGATCCAGTCTCATTCAAGATGGCTATAAGGAACAATTGACAGTGTTTCCTACTGAGAATTCTTCAAATTTTCCCTTTGCAGACCTCTGAGGTGGCCTCCCCTCAGTCAACCTTTAGAGTCCATGGATGAGGCTCATCCTCACTGGATATTTAATCTATAGGCCTGCATGTGTGTGTAACTCCCTTTTCATTTTTCCGGTCCCTGACTCTCCTGGTTTTTGCTTTGGTAAGCTCTTGACCTTCCCAGCCTAGGTATTATTTCTTTTGCCTGAGCATGTTCCTGCTTGCTTGCTTTCCATGTGTGCCTTGTTCTGAGTGCTTTCTTGCCTAACCATGTGTGTAAACATGGTTTACACATGGCTTCTTCTTCCTGTGGATCCACATGTGTATTTTAGTCTCTCTTTCCACTTCCCAAACAGGCTGGGAGGGGGAGAATGTCTTTCTTTCTTTTCTTCTTCCTTCCTCCCTCCTCCTCCCCTTCCCCTTCTTCTTCTTCTTTTTTTGGTTTCTTGAGATAAGGTCTCACTCTAGCCCAGGCTGATCTGGAATTCACTGTGTATTCTCAGAGTGGCCTCGAACTCTAGGTGATCCTCCCTCCTACTTCTGCCTCCAGAGTGCTGGGATTAAAGGTGTGCACCTCCACTGCCCAGCTAAGAATTTCTGTCTGTATAGTTCCCTGCCTTGTTTTGGAGTACTTTCCTGTTTTGCTTCGTGTATGGTACCATTTTAATCTCTGAGTCCTTCACTATCAATCCTCTGAGTTCTTATGTGAGAGGTATCTTGAGGCTTGGGTTCTCCTATTTTGCTTTCAGGGTGTGTATTTTCTCTGGATGCTTTCCCCCTTGTAGATGTAAAGATTTTGACTTGGCCTTCCCTAATCATCTTCCCTCTGGATCCTAAATCTCCCTAAAATAAATCTTATATTCATAATTTTTTTAGTGCATTTTCAATTCTTTGCTAACTCCAATAAAGACCCAAAAGTTGGAGTTCATGAACTTGGGATCTCCTGCATCTTCATGGAATTCAATCCCTGATTGGACCCAAAATCCTGTATCAGTACAGCCCTAGATTCCGGGTTATTCTCCTTTAATTCTAACCATGATTAGTTTCCCTGTGGTATGCTCACACATGTGGTGACTGGATGCTTTGGTAAACAGTGACTTCTGATACTCCACAATTATGGGGTACAAGTAATAGAAACTCAACAATGATAGAGTCACAAATTCACACTGCCTGCAGTAGCTCTAAGTAATCTATCCTCAAAATAGGAAGATTCCAAAGCCATTCTATTTGGGGGACATGAGTAGGAAAAGGATCCCATTACTGAGGAGTTAGATGAAGCCTCTCAATAGCAGGGAAACATGAATTCCAACACAATCAAAGTCCTCCTTTCCTGGTTGTAAGTCTACAAATTTCTCTCACCAGAAATCCCTTGTACAACTCTAATGACTCCTGGTGACAGGAGACAAACTGGCTAGACAATTCAGAGATGTTGGACCCCAAAGTAAATAGTTTTCTCTTGGCTAAGTACAGGAACTGTCCTTAGGCCTGTAGGAGAAAATCTCAGTCGTCACACTTTATTACAGGTCAGAAACTTCAGAAGGATCTCACCCTTCCTTATCTCTGCCCTCCTTTTATGGAGTCCCTCCATTACATTCCTAGAGCATTCCAAAATTCCTGACCCCAGACTCCTGGCATCAGAAGTAAACTGACTAAACCAGCCCCTTATCTATGAGGCTTGTAAAAAAAAAAAAAAACAAAACCTGTGGCCTAGTCATCCTCAAGTAGCCACTTCCCATAACGAAATCCAGATATGAGTCCCAAGGTAGGCTTCTCAAACCCCCTCTTGCCTCCCTGGACAAGAAAGCTCTACACTTTGCTTCTTTCTCTTATGTTTGAGGCTTAAGCCTTAATCCTCTTGTTCCTCTATGGTTTTAAGTTATAATAAAATCTTTAGGAACATTATTCTGAGATTTCATTCTCAAATCACAGGACAAGGATCTGGGAATGAGAGTGAGCCAGGTAGCTTTGTTAAGCAGTTAGGGTGAATGAGCCCCTGAAAGTGTCCTGGCAATCTGCACTTGCTAGAGAGCAAAGGATGGATGACCTGACTTCTTATCTCTTGCTTAGAGGACTTCCCCAGATCTGAGACCCTCCCTGGGAGGTAGGTCACCTTTTTTTTATAGAATTTGAATCTAATTCTAACATTGTGGTTGGTCACGTTCAGCCCCAGACACTGGTGTCATGGCTAGCCTTTTCCTGAGCCAGCGCCTAGCCCAAACCAATCAACTCTCAGTCTGGCTCACCTGAGCCAAAAGGTAAAGCCCACTACAGTAAGGCTATAAATACGTTTACGAGGGGAGGGTAAGTTCTCTGGGCTGCCTGAGCATTCCTGAACCTTGAGGTTCTGGTGAGTTTCCCGTTGTCTCGGCCCTGCTGGGTGAAATGAAGGGAGAACCCTTAACCCCTCTCCCACATGGGCTCTTTACCCCCTCATGCCCTCCACATGGCAGGAGCTCTTTGTACTTTCTTTTCTTTCTTCTCTTACTCTCTTTTTACAGCTTTTTCCAGGCCTACCATGTGGGCTCTCACACCATGTGGATGTATTCATTTTCCTTTACTTGGTTCTGTACTTCCCTCAGTAAACATAATAATTTAATAATTATCCTTCTCAGTCTTATTTTATCTAATTCTTTGGTAAGAAGTAGACACAAACTCAGGGTTTGGGGTTCAAGAAGTCTATTCCTGAACCCCTAACACCCAGTTTCAGAAACACCACAAATTATTGGTGCATTGTTGTAAGGAACCTCAAAATTCCTGCATCACTAGTTTTAACTTATCCAATTGTAAAAGCATTGACAGGAACTCGAGAGCCAACTCAAGACACCCCCAGAGCCATCCTATAACCTAACTTATCCAACAGATAGAGAAAAAGTGTTGGGGATGGAACTTGAGAGCCACCGAAATAGCATATATGGCTAATGCTAAGACACTGCGCTGGGACTCTCCTTTGATAAGCCCATACCCACACTTGGGTATGCCCTATTGTTACCAGGGATTTGGGATTCCTCTCTATGGGTTCTTAGGCTCATGTAACAGAATTTAAAAATGGGGCTGGAGAGATGGCTTAGTAGTTAAGGTGATTCCCTCTGAAGCCTAAGAACCCAAGTTGGATTCCCCAGTATTCACATAAGCCAGATGCACAAGGTGATGCATGTGTATGGAGTTCGCTTGCAGTGGCTGGAGGCCTTAGCACACCCATGCTTCTTTCTATGTGTGCGTCTTCCCCACCCCCAAATAAATAAATTAATTAAATATTTTTTTAAAAAAAGAATTTAAAAATGGACTTAAGGATCATTTTATTAAGACTTTGAGAGAAAAACAGGCAGCAAACTGTAAATCTTAGCAGCTGTCAGGAGAAAGGAGATAGAGATGGAAAAGAGAGAAAGTTATGCCCTTTGAGTAAGTGTTATGAAAGCAGATATAGAAGGGGAAAGGGAGATCTTCAGAAAAACAGTGAGAAAGTTCAATGTTAGGGCAGTCAGTATCTAAAGAGACAGAAAGGAGGGAAGGAAAAGTTATGCTTTTTGAGTTATAACTCAGAAAAGTGGGCAGGCTTAGCAGTAAAGATCTGTCAACAACGCCAGAAGGGAAGGACTCCCAGGATGAACAGGTACGTTATCTTATTAAGGGGGTAATTATTCCTCCCATCTCCTTCGTATATCTTCAGGTTAATGGGTGAATTAGCTTTCCTGAGGGGTGGTCTCCTGGACAGGTGATTGACAAGCCTACGAGTGTGTAGGGCAGGAAGAGTGGGGTGTGAAAGGAATGAGAATTAATAGTATGTTTTTGTAATCTTATGTTTTGAGTTGCTTATTATAGTGTCATGTCTCCATCTGGGACAGAGGCAAAATTCAGATTCTGTTCTTTTGACCAGGAAGAAGTAACTGAATGGTCCTCACTAAACAAAGTCCTGATAACCCCAACCTGCTACCTTTCATATGATATTTTAATCTACAGGACAGCATTTGTGATGCTTCCCTTTCTTAGAAGTGAGTTAGAAGGAAACAGGATTATGGAGTGGGTCTATCTCAACAGCTTTTAAAGCCTAACTGACACTATTTCCCTGAATGACTTGCCCATGAGGAGCTCAGACCCACACTTGGACATGTGTTAGTTTTGGCTACTCTCTTATTACATAAGGACACCTATCTTCTTTGGGTGAGCTTTTATTCTTTTCTTAAACTACTTTCTTTGTATTTTTCACACAATCCCCAGCTCTGCTTCACACTGCTTGGGCCTGAAATTCCTGTGCCCAAACCATGAATCCTGGGCTTGCTTGAGTCAAGATGCCTAAAATATTAGGGGAACTACTCAGGCTGCTATGTCCCCTCTCCACTGACAGGATTACATCATTATTAAAATGCTTTTCTTGGGCTGTAGAGATGGCTGAGCAGTTAAGGCCTATGAAATCTACAGACCCAGGTTTGATTCCCCAGTACCCATGTAAGCCAGATGCACAAGGTGGCCATGCTTCTGGAGTTTGTTTGCAGTGGCTAGAGGCCCTGTCACACCCATATTCGTCCTCTCTCTCTTTTTCTCAATTACATAAATAAAAAAATTTTTTAAATGTTTTTCTTTAAGGGAACAATACCCTCAGATTCCAAATACCTTACATGGAAGTACTTATAATCATTTCCTTGTGTCTCCAGATTACATATTTGAAAGTAAATAGACAAGTAGTCCTATCTTTTGTTAGTGCAGTAGTACACTAGACCAGAATAATTCTTAATATAAAATACTCACCTTTGGGTATGAACAGCTTATTGAAAAGAGTGACTAAAATTACTTAGGGTGGAAATTTTAAATCAAAAGTGCCTACATAAGCCAATGGTAAAAAGCAGTCCCATGTATAGATGAATACTGATATAAGGTAGAAAAGATTTGATTTTTTTTTATTTTGTATGGTTATCAGTTTATGGGGCCAAGTGTGGAATGTGGTGGTTTGATTCAGGTATCCTCCATAAACAGGTGTTCTGAAACTAGGTCCCTAGCTGATGGCAATTTGGAAATTAAAGCCTCCTGGGGGTGGGCTTATGGGTATTATAACCAGCTTACTCTTGGCCAGTGTTTGGCACACTCTCCTGTTGCTGTTGTCCACCTGATGTTGGTGAGGAGGCCACCCTCTGCTCATGCCATTGTTTTTTCTGCTATCATGGAGCTTCCCCTCAAGTCTGAAAACCAAAATAAACCCTTCCCCCCACCCTACAAGCTGCTCTTGGTTGGGTGTCTTCTGCCAGCAATGCGAACCTGACTGCAACACTTGGTAAAGGGAGGAGGGTGGTGATGCCAGGGCTTTGTTGAGGACCATTAAGGGAAAGCTATTTCCTCCAGATCACAAGAATATAATCTGATGTCCATCATTTAACAAATTGATAATGAAGATGTGGTACAAAAATACACAATGGAATTCTACTTGGCAGTAAGAAAACATGATACAATGAAATTTGTAGGCAAATGGACAGACTTGGAACAGATCATATTAAGCAAACCCACAGAAGCACAGCAAGACAAATGCCACATGTTCTCCCTCATCTATGGTTCCTAACCTGGAATGTCTTGAGTTGCAGGCATAACTGACAGGCAACTGAAGGATCAGATAATAGGGATGGGATTATGTTGGGAAGGGGAATGGGAAGGCATAGGAAATACAGACAAAACTAAATGCAAAATGAATTTGTTCCATAGAACCTTTCTCCTGGATAGCAGACTAAATGATACAACCCTCAACAGGAGTCTGCATGGATTGTCTGGTAAGAAGGGCCCTGGAGATGGTGGGATATAGTCTAACCCTAAAACATTTGGCTCCAGCTCGTAACTCCCAGTACCAGAAATGTGGTTACAACCCACATTGAGCTGTTCATCGAAGAGACCTATCAGGTCCCTAAGACGAGACCGGCTTCTGTCAAAGCACTTGACTATCCATCTGAGGTAAAAGGTAAGACCCTACTGCTGAAGGCACCACATGCTGTGGACATAGAACATTGAGAGATCCACATGGAATCTGGAAGAAGCCAATTCCCAGATGATCTGCCTGTATAATGCTGGAAAGTGCTACATGAGCTGCTGAGGGAAAATGGCCAATAACCTTGTGTGCTACCAGGAGACACTGCTATACAAAAGCAACCTGCCTGACAAGATGGACATGCCTGTGCAATAGTGGCACCCAGCCTAGGTGGGTAACGAGTGGCTCTCTGATTGGCTAAGAAATCAGCTCAAGTGGAAAAGAACCGTTAGCTGGAAGTGGAAAACTACTCAGAATCCTATGGATACCAAAATCATGGATACCAACAAGAAGCTGCCAGTAGCCTTTACCCAAAAGAGAAGCTACACCCACAAAAATCTCTTCATTAAGAATGCTTATCCCACTGATCCTATGCTGACCTTCTTCTTCTATGGTGAATCTGTTTTTCTTTTTCAGAGGGCAGCTAGAACAAGGAGATAAACCATCCCTTGCACAGCAGCCAGAGCACAGGTGAAACCCATAGGAATTGGTGAGAGGAGCAAGAATGCTGCTTCCATGGCGAGCCTGTCAACCAGCACCAGGGTCATGGAGATAGACGCTGAGGACACTCAAAATGCACAAAGAAATCCAGAACCTGCTGAGAGCACAACACTAATGTAGACTTAAAACGCACCCACCATGGCTCAGGTAATTTTGCGGAAGAGGCGGCAGAAAGAACGTAAGAGTCATAGAGTGGAAGGGAAAAGTCCAGAGGAACTGCCCCCAACCTTCTTACAATGACTGAATGATGTTCTCACATCTCATAACCCGCAAACCTAGGGGGAATACCAGCAAGCCCACTGAGAAGGATCCTCAGCAGAATGGGAGCAGGGAGGGAGGGAAATGATGGTACTAACATATGATATATCCATACAACTTTCTACTAAATAATTAAAAAAGAAGAATATAATCTGGGTGGAGACATGACATTCTGATCTGCCTCAAGTTACAGCATTGCATACTATTGTGTGTGTGTGTGTGTGTGTGTGTGTGTGTGTGTGTGTTCCCCTAAGAGCTGCTGTGAATCACCTGGCCAACAGAATACCAAGCAAGAAAGCTGATTCACCTAAGGACATTTACCTAAAGAAGATGGAGGGACAGAAAAGAGCCTCTCTCCATTGATGCAGCTATTTGCAGATTGCAACGCTTTTTCCGAGTCCTAACTCAAAAAGCTTAACTTTTCCTTTTGTCCCTTTTCTATATCCTCTTTGGAGACCAGCAAGTCATAAACATGCTTGTTCTAACATTCTGGACATCCTGTCTTTCTCTGAAACCCTTCTCCTCCACGCAGCTGCTTGCAGTTTTGAACCACAATACACAGCTTCAGATGATTATGGTTTGCCTGCTCTGTTGTTTTCTCTCAAAGTCTAATAAAACAGTCCTCAAGCTTCTTTTTGAGTATAGTTTTAGCTTCTTTTATCAATGAGCTTTAAGAACCCACAAAAGGGAACCCCGGTGTCCTGATAACACTCTAGGTCAAGCCACCTGCCCAGGAGTTTCTTGTGTACACACAGCTCCCCAGCAGTTATGGGATTCATTATGTAACTTCTATCATACACAGCACAGTGTCTTCTCCATTGAAGATTTTGCTTAATTGCACACTGAACCAAGCTTCTTGTCTGTCATCCACAGCACTTCAGTAAGAGCTGTGCCTGGGGTAACAATTTTTTTTTTTACTATTTTATTTATTTGATAGAGAGAAAGAGGCAGAGAAAGAATGGGCACGCCAGGGCCTCCAGCCACTGCAAACAAACTCCAGATGCATATGGCCCCTTGTTCATCTGGCTTATGGTCCTGGAGAATCGAACTGGGATCCTTCGGCTTTGCAGGCAAATGCCTTAACTGCGAAGCCATCTCTCCAGCCCCTGGGGTAACATTTTTATTAGCCTGAATTCTTCTTGGTTAATTTAAATATCATTTAAATCAGGGTAGATGACTATAAATCTTAAGGATCTGATATTAAATATAGCTAAGAATGAGAGATGATGAAAAAAAAATCTAGATCCTAATTCTGAACCTGTTCCTTACTAGTTACAAAGGGTAAGTAAACCAGATTTTCTAAGGCCACTTCCCCATTATTTCTATTTTACAGAGTTGTTATTAAACTGCAGTAATACATGGGGATGGGAAGATGGCTCACTGGGTAACTGTGCTTATTTGCTCAACCTACTGTTCCAAGCTCAATCCCCTAGATCTCATGTAAAGCCAGATGCACAAAGTACCACAATGGAGTTCATTTTCATTGGCAGGTGGCCCTGGAATGACCATTCTCTCTCTCTCTCTCTCTAATAAATAAAATATTTTAAAATTTTTTTCAAAAGATGCAATTCATGTGGCAGAAGTTTGTTTGATTTGAGACAAGGCCTCATGCAATGCAGGCTAGCTTCAAACAAGATGCTGCCAAGGATGCCCTTAAGCTCTAGATCCACTTGCCTTCACTTCCCAAGTGCTGAGATTGCAGGTGTGCACCACTACACCAGCTTCTGTGACACAGCTTTGAAGAAATACAAGCCTAAGGAAATCATCTTAATTATCTACCAGTGTAATATAAACATCTCCATTACCTCGCTACATGAGATATCATCTGAAAATGGAAAGGCTCAGACACTGTAAGGCTAAAGCCCAGCTCTTTGTGACCTCTTTAAACAGGCCAGCTCTAAATACATGAGATGTTTTCCTTTCCCCTACTTTCCCAAACCACAACAGCTTCCTGACAAATCTCCAAAGAATTCCAACAATAATTCTTATCATTACAATCAGCAGAATATAATTTCTAATTTTGGAGGACTTCTTGCATTCTGGCTTCCACCATTTTTATACTTAAAATTCAAAGCAGAAAGGCTGTATCATTTTCAAGACTCAAAGAATAAAAATACATTTCCAAAATACCAGAAAAGGGAATGTTCTATAACAAAATATCAGAAATAAGGAATGCTCTCTAGCAAAATACCAGGAAAGGAAATCTTCCATGTCAATGCTGTTTCTGATACTGGAAGATCTCCCTTCCAAAAAAATACTTTCTCTCAGATAGTTTTTTTGTTTGTTTGTTTGTTTTGTTTTGTTTTTGAGGTAGGGTCTCACTCTAGCTCAGGCTGACCTGGAATTCACTATGTAGTCTCAGGGTGGCCTTGAACTCACAGTGATCCTCCTACCTGAGCTGGGATTAAAGGCATGCACCACCACACCCAGCTGCCTTTTTTTTAAAATGAGAGTGAAAGCATGTGTGAGAAAGAGGGAATCAATGTGCCAGGGCCTCTAACTATTGTGATCGAACTCCAGATGCATGTGCCACCTCGTGTGCATGTGTGACTTTTACATGTGTCACCTTGTGCATCTGGCTTATGGGGTACTTGGAGAGTGAAACATGGGTCCTTAGGCTTCACAGGCAAGTGCCTTAACCACTAAGCCATCTCTCCAGACCTCAGGCAGATTTTCTGCGCTGCCATCCTTAACTCTTATTCACTAGAGTTGGGTATTGGGGTTGACTAGCTGTTTCCAGGAACCGAAGCAAGGAAGAAGATGAAAAACAACAAATAAACCCCCTGAACTTTGGTTCATCCTTTACTATCTTTTAATTCTGCTTGGATTCTGCTAGAAAGTGTATACTGATACTTCTCAGCTACCTTCATCCCATTACCTTTGCCACCATAAACTGACCTACCAAGAGGAAGGAGCTGACAATGAAGGCTTAACTATCAAATATCCCTTTCTATGGCTATCTTTAGAATCATTTTCTTTCTTAATTATGTATTTATTTAATAAGTAGCAAAATTTCATTGGCTGTACAGGAATTAATACTTAGAAAGGGATTTGGTTTTGATAATTCTTTTCAACAGAACTCATTTGGGCATCAACTGACTTAAGTTTAAACTGGTAAAATTTAGTAAGATATAATTAGTAAACAGTCCAAGCTTTTTCCAAGTCAATAAATGTATATTTTTCTGAACTGCAATGAGCATACTGTATTTGCTACTGAGTCTAATACCATAATTTAACAACAGAAAACTATATTTGGAACATAGTAAGTATGGTGGTTTGAATGTGAATGTATGTCCCCCACAGCCTCAGGGTTTTTGATTAAGATTAAGCTTCCTATTTAAGCTTGAGGAGGTGTTACTGGGGGCAGATCCTTTTGTCCAGCCCTAAGATGTGTAGAGTCAGTTTGAGCTCTGGTTGTACCTGTTTGCTCACTGTTTGGTGGTGTTTCTCCTATGGATCTATGGAAGTGAGCCAGCTTCTTCTGCCACTGGTGATGTTTCCCCTGGATTCAGTAAGCCTGAATATACTCTTTCCTCCCATAAACTGCTTCTGGTCAGGTGTTTGACCCAGCAACGAGGAAATAACTGCAACAAAAAATTGGTACCTGAGAAGTGGAGCTGTTGTACAATAATATGACCATGTGGATTGTGGTCTTTTAGAACTTCTGTGCTGGAGGAATGTGGAAGGATTTAGTACTTAGGAGGCCTGCAGTGCAGTAAACAGAGCTTGATGGACTATTCAGATGAGAGTTTGAAAACAGTAAGTGCAGAGGGATTGTGGACTGTGAAGGCTTGGCTTATGAACTTTTAAAGGGGAAGGAGAGAACTTTGTTGGGATTGAGATACTGGCATAAAGGCTGGTTGCATTCTTCTACCCATGCCAGAGTTTGATCAATGTTGAATTTTTAAAAAATGAACTAGTGTACTTGGCAGAAGGTATAGAGCAGGAACACATGAGAGATAGATGGTTTATCATAGGAAAGATTTAAGCAAGTTTGAAATAACTGTCACAAAGACTGATTTTAAATTACTGAGGTTGTAATTGTTAAGTGTATCACCATCAAGGGTAGGCCAACTGTTTTGCATTGAAACAATGGAAACGATGCCCTGAGGGTGAACCATGGAGGGCTCAATGTAATAATAATACCAATTCTCTTAAAAGGAGGAGGCTTAAAGTTAGAATTCTAAAGGGGTATGCTTTGCTTCAAAGTCAAGATTTATTCCCCTTTGGATCTACAAACTTGGCTGGGCATCATGGCACACACCTTTAATCCTAGCAGAGGTAGGAAGTATGCCTCATACCTGGTTACTGGTTTTGAAAGCATGAAAAATGCAGTGAAGTGAGTTATAAAGTGGAACATAATTTTATATTTTGGAAATGGCCCCTGGGCAAAGTGAAGCAGGGTTGAAATGCCTGTAAGGCCATTGTATTAAGATGAACAGATTCCAGCTGTTGCTGACATGTGGCAATGAGAAACAGGGTTTAAATTCCTGTGTGGAGGACAAGTAAAGCCATTGCATAGGGCTATGATGATGAACTGTGGTTTGCAGTGTAGATGCAAAGATATAATGGTTTGCAGTGTATATGCAAAGATGTTTTGGATATACCAGGACTGTGAAACAGTTGCCATGGACACATGCTGACTTGGAACAGAATTGGAAATCCAGAATTTCAGTACTGGTTATGTTTGTTTGACTTGAACTGTGGCTGTTTGCCTACTAGTTATTAATTTTGCACTGGACCAGTCTCTTCTTGTTATGCCTTTTTTTGCTATGGGAATGTTTACTCTGTGCCATTATGTGTTCTAAGTATAAAACTTGTATTTTGAGCTTATAAACCTCACAAGAGACAGTCTTGAATCTCAGAGGAGATTTTAGACTTTTGAACAATGTTAAGGTTGGTAAAAACTATGAGGACCTTTGAAATTAGGGTAAATGTAATTTGCATTGTGAGATATCATTAAGTCTATGGGGTCCAGGGGCAGAATGTGGTGATTTGAATGTGAATGCATGCCCCCACAGCCTCAGGGTTTTTTGATTTAGGTTAAGCTTCCAACTTAAGTTTCTAGCAGCCTATTGGAGGTGGTGTCACTGGGGAGTAGATCCAGCCCTCAGGTGTGTTCGGAGTCAGTATAAGCTCTGGCTGTTCCTCTTTGCTGGCTGTTTGATGGTATCTCTCTGCTATGGATCTATGGAACTGAGCCAGTTTCTTCTGCCACTGAAGGTGTTTCAACTGGATTCTGTATGTCTGCAATACACCCTTTCCTCCCATAAGCTGTTTTTTGTCAGGTTTTTGACTCAGCAATGAGGAAGTAACTACAATAAGAGTGGAAGGGGTCTGATAATTTGCAAACTAAGTAAACAATCTAATTGCTACATTTAAGTGGTAAAAATCCAAAGAAAGTGAGCCTTTAGGCAATAACCACATAAACTTCCCATTTTTACCAAATTTACCTTTTTGTACAATCTGTGCTAGTTCATCCTTTAGTCATTTCTCTATAGAAACATTACCAGCCAAGAATCTCTGATTATGACCCTACTACAATAAAATACAAAGCTCTTGCATTTCCATTCCAGATATCAAGTGTGTTAAGTGTTGACATATAATATAGCTCTCACTTCAAAGGGACTAAGAGATCATTTATTGTGAGCCAAATATAAGTGACCAGGCCCAGGAACTTTTACAGTTATGTGAAAAACTAAGTTTTATAGCCACATAAAACACAAAGTTATTAAGTGAGCTATTTTCCAAATACATTGGTGGGAAAAGCAAATAAACTGGTTATGAGGTGGAACAAACTGTTACAGGCTTTCAGTGTTGCATGCTGACATTTTTAGCTCCTGGACTGGTGAAAGGTAATGGACTGTTAATATATCCCTAAGGTTTTACCATATAGTTGAAAGGATGTTAAGTCAGATGCAGAGGTGGGCAAGGAATGGCTATTAATGGGACAAAGGATAACCCATGATAATTGGGCTTTGGATCTGTATCATTACAATGCCACAATCAAGAAGTTCTAATAGGGACTGGTGGAGATGGCTCAGTGGTTAAAGGCATTTGATTGTAAAGCCTGCTGGCCTGGGATTCAATTTCTCCATCACCCAAATAAAGCCAGACAATATAAATAGTGCATGGTCTGGCATCTGCTGCCCATAGTTTAGCACATTACCTACATGAGCTGGCCTTCACATACCCAGGTATGCTGGCCTCCCCTAACATATCTAAATCTACATAAGAATCTATTTTCAGTTGACTATAAAGGGTTGTCTCTACTGTTTCCAGCTTTCTTTGCTGTCTCTGCCCTATGATCTCTGCCTGGATACACATAAATCTGGCTTTGCTCCCCCAACCTGGCTAGGTGGAAGGAGAGCACAGCACTGTTTCTTTGCCTAGGTAATTTTCTGCTTGCCTTTGCTTTATAATTTGGGATAACTTCTCACTTCAATCACATACGATTTCCCTCTATCTCTGAATCTACCACATGCGTATTTCATCTAAACTCTGGGCCTGCTACCTGTGTAATTTCTCTAAACTTGAGGTAAGCAGGGGCATACTTCTTTACTACCCATTTCTCACTGGCATTCTCCCCTGTTCGCAAACCATTACCACTTGCTTTTTCTTTCTTCCATGGGGAAGCTCAAGATGGATGCTGTGCCTTCCACGTAAGTGTGTATTTCTTTTAAATTTCTCCACCTAGGTCTTATCTCCAATGTGCTTACGGCTCTGCTCCAGCTTTTTTCCTTAAAGACCTCATTTCTCTTAAGTGAACCTCATGAACTATGCTGTGCATTCCACATGAGTGCATGTCTCCTACTTTCCACGTGCTTGTAACTCTGTTCTAGCCTTCTTCCTAGATTCCAATTTCCCTTAAATTTTTTTAAAAATTTAAAAATTTTCCCCTAATTTCCTTTAAATTTTCCCAAATTCCCATAATTTGTGTTTTCTCTCAAAATAAACTCAATAACTCATAATTTATCCTTCTTTTTAAGTACTGATTGATTTTATTTGCAAGCAGAGAGAGACAGAGACATGAGAGACAGAGAATGGGCACACCAGGGCCTCCAGCTACTGCAAACTCCAGATGCATGCACTACCTTGTGCATCTGGTTTTACATGGGTCCTAGGGAATCGAACCTGGTCCTTTTGCTTTGAAGAAAAGCACCTTCACTGCTAAGCCATCTCTCCAGCCCCTTTTTTTCATTTTTTTCCCTTTATTTTCAAGCAGAGAGAGACAAATAGATGGGAGACAGAGACAGAATTTATTCTTGAGTCTGTTTTTATCAATTCTTTGTTAAAAATATGATATGTACAAAATTGGGGGTCATAAACTTGGGGGACCCTTCCTGAACCCCCAAACACTATATTATTTTCTCCACCTTTCTCTCTTTTCTTCACTTGTTTATTCATGTCTAGACTAGCCGACATTTCTGAGTAAAGGAGGTAAGGTGCAAAGAGGATTTTAAAAGAGCAAGAATTTATTCAATGTACTTAAGTATGAAGAGATAAGAAAAAGGGATTTGATAACACAATTTATAATTCTTTAAGCAGAAGCAAGGAATCTTGATACTCTTTAGGCTTAAAACTCACTTGTTGATATTTACAATTTTTTCAGGGTACCTGAAAAATATGAATAGTTTAATGATTCTACTCCTTTTATTAAGCAGTATTTTTTTCTTTTAAGGCGGCCACAAATTAGGTGGTTGTTGTTGTTGTTTTGTTTTGTTTTTTGTTATTGTTTTTAAATTCTAGGACCCAGAGAGATTAAATTTTTGCTCTAGACAAAGAAGTAAAGCACAGGGAGTTGAGATTCAAATGCAAATCCAACTAATTCCAAAGTCTGGTTTTCCTGTTCTTTCACAGTGACTCCTCAGTATCATATTATTCTCTCCAAAGGTCTTTGCCCTCTCTCCAAGAAAAGCTTGATGATTCATTAATTTTTATAAATGTCACCAATCTTGTTTATGAAAGTCATCTGCAGCTGGGAGCCGCTCAATGCTTTTCTTTTTAAATAAATGTATCTATGGAAAGACAAACAGGTTTTGCTTTTAGGTCCTGAAATGCCTTTTGTTTCAAGTAACCAAGCAACCTTTCTCTCCTATTAATTTAGACATGTGATACGCAAATGCCCACATTTATGTTAGACTTTCTAACCTATTCCTTTCTTCTTTATATCTACTAAAATAATCAGCAATACAGGATTACAGCTCATTTTTAACCTCATCATAGCACTGGAAAAGAAGCTGATATAACACAGCAACAGTCCACAAACAGACCTGGCCTGGGGGAGAAGTGTTAGGGGTGATTCTTTGCCCCCATGAGGCTGACTAAAGAACTGTTTCATTGTCGTGACTGGGAGATTGTAAGGAGATGACTGTCACACACAAGGAAGAGGCCAGGAATGCTACAAAACATCTTATAGTACAGAGCAGAGTAGCACAACAAACATTAAGCTTAGAACAGGTAAGGATGTCTGCATTTGAGTGACAAAGGCCCTGACAGGTCCAGTACCCAGATGGCCCTCCAAGTGCCCTGGATCCTGAGCAGTGGCAGGTGCCCCAGCTGTACCCTGATTCCATATGCTGTCAACAGAGGCAGCTACCTAGAGTCCTGAGCCTATGTGTACCTGCCTTCTCCCCAAAAGAAGAAGCTCTTCTCCCCCAAAGGACTTCAATAGGGGTTCAGCCAACCTGACTATGTCGACTTAAGTCAATCCTCCCCCCACCCGTCATGTCCCACACACCCCATGCAACCCCCTTTAGATCTTAAAATCACTTCCTTTCCTTTACTAGGCAGTTCAGAGTTCCTTTTCTCTAGTCTGAACTCTATCACCATTCTCTCACCTGGTGTTTAATAAAATCTTTGGGGCCAAGAAACTGTTTATGAGTCGTCTATTCCTGAATCTGAACTGGGAAGAGGCTAAAGTAGAAAGACAAATAGGAAGAAGGCTGCAAGGAGCCAGAGAAGAGAACCTACAGACCCTGGCTGCAAGAGGAGCCCCAGCAGTTGTCAAGTATTAAGGGACAAGGATCTTAGACACAGGGCTAAAAGCTATAGCACTGACCACTGTCAAGGGTTATGATACTCAAGCTTGTAACACTTGTAAGGCTAATGTTCCCTAGACCACAGGTTTTCACAGGGACTGTGACATTAGAGGGCACCACTTGTCACTACTTACACCTGTCTACTGCCACCACTTGCTGCTGTCAAACACTGAGGGAAATAAAAAATGCTAGAGACCAATGCTTAAAGAGCTTATTGTCTACTCATAATTTGTAGCCAGCTGACTGGTGACAAATATATGATCTAGGTAATGGCAATTAGACCAATAATACCATCCACTCCTGTGCATCCAATGCCAACACCTACACACCAGAACACGGTTACTAATCTTTGAGACCATGAGTTCTCATCCAATGTTTGTTATTATATATTTTGAGGTAGGTTCAATATATCTGAAGCTGGTCTCAGCCTTGAACTCCTTATTTCTGGTCTTGGCCTATCCATTGCTAGGACAGCAGACATTCATCAACGTGCCTGGTACAACCAACCATTCTTAAAGGCTACTGATATATAAATTTTGGAAAAATATGTACAGGCATGCATCACATGATGTTTTATTCAGACAGATCTCATGTATGAAAGACTACATAGTAAGATTTTATCACTTAAATAGATCTTAGCTTGATAAGATTTCACACAATGAAATCACATAATGAAATAAATTTTTAGAACACAGCTCTGCTGATAAATGATACATGACCATATAAAATTCACTGTTTCCTTTAATTTTTAAAAATTTTTATTTATTTTTATTTGAGACAGAGACAGAGAGAGAGAGACAGAGCGTGTGTGCACAAGCACAAGAGTGCGCACATACACTGACACCCCAGGGCCTCTAGCCACTGTATATAAACTTCAGACTCATGCACCTTGTACATCTGGCTTATGTGGGATCTAGAGAATCAAACCTGGGTCCTTAGCCTTCACAGCCAAGTGCCTTAACCACTAAGCCATTTCTCTAAGCCTCCTCTAATTTTTAACTGAATCTTTTTGTCCTTGCAAATGCTTATGATCTTAGAGGATTAAAAGCATACAATTTCTTCTGGTAATAAAAATAGGAGGACCAGAAGTAACACAAGGGACAAAATCAAAAGTGGTCTAAAACAAATCCAGAAATGTTATGGCAAAAGGGAACACCCTTCACAGAGTGGCATTTCCATACTGAAGATAAACATCTAGGACACAGCACATAGTATGGGTATTTGAATACAAGCAATAGATGAGATAGTAATGTTAAGTAACTTTGTCAGCAATGAGACATGGGTCCACACTATCACCCTCAACAGCCTGGCGAGGTCCCTAGATTTTTAGAGACCTCAACTCAGGAAAACTCAGGACTTGTGGCTTCTGCACAGAACAAAATTTCAGGGAGAGCCAGCACGGTGAAGATTTTATTAAACATATTAAGGAAGGCATCCAAGAAGAGAATGAAAGCACAGCCAAGAGTATGGATACTGGCTTCTCTTGAGAGAGAGTTGCTGAGGGAAAATAAACACATACCCAACTATGGGTAAGGAATCCTCAAGGAAGAATTGCAATCATACATCTCAGCATTAGCACATATACCATTTTAGTAACTCTCAATTATATATCAGATTGCTAGGAAAGCTTTGAGGTTTTTTTTTATTTCCTATTTCCTTTTTGATAAATGAGATACTATGATGGCTCCAGGGGTTCCTTGGATAGGGTTATAATCTGATAAGGTAAAATCAGGAGTCACTAGGGTTGCACAAGGGGGTTAAAATGCATGATCTTTCCTCAGAAAAGAAGTTTCTGGTGAGGTTCCTAAAAAATTACAGTTTACAACTTAGAAATAAGAAGGTCTTAAGCAGTTATAAATTGTGCTGAAATTCTTGCTTTTGTAAGAGAGCCTTCAATCAGATTCCTGGTTGAGGGGCTTCTCTTCCTTCAATTGACACAGGAATGCTGGGGTATCTGAGAGAGATAGAGCCTTTCTCAGCTCTTGAGTGGGAAATAAGTCAGGAGCTAGGATGAGACACCCATGGTCATTTTAGAAAGCAAGTTTTCTGATATCAAAACCAAATAAACACACAACCAACCACTACTACCACCACCACCACAACAAAACAAACTACAGACCAAAAGATTTGGAAACACAATTCAGCTATAAAAACAAAATTATAAAATTTGTAGGAAAATAGGTAGATATTGAAACATTTATTTATTTATTTAGTGAGGCTACAGATGAGCCCAGGACCTCGCCCATGCTAGGCCAGTGCCATTTAAAAGGAGGTGTGTTTTTTAGTCTTGTTAGCATCTTAGACTCCTACAAGAGTCTTGATCTCAACCACAAATGGAACCACATCTCTCCAAAGCTATTTAGCTCCACTGACTTTCCATTTGCCCATCTAAAAGAACTGGTAGCAATAGTTACCCATAAGAATCCACCCGAGAGCAATGGGACTGTCTGCTGCATTCATGGGGGCTAGCAAGGCAAGCAGCAAGTCACACAAAGCTTCCATTCAAAGTGGCCTCTGGGTTCTTGACTTAGGAATTTCAACATATGAAACCCACAGACCAGAGGACAAAGGTTAGAAAGATTTTATTACAGAGCTTATAGAGATAGAGCTTACACAGCTTAAAAGAAGGGAAAAATTTAGAGTTTCTGTCCAAAAGGAGGCAGGAATGGGATTCCTAGAAGTGGGAAAGCCCACCCAAAGACAGATTGGGGTCTTTTATGGGAGTTTATTGGAGGGGGCTGAACTGGCTAGCCCCTGATGCCAGATGTCTAGGTGCTGCCAGGTTCTCAGGAAAGGGAATAATCCCTTTACATTTCTTTTTTTTCTAAGAAAGAAATAGATAAGACCCAAGGTACCTAGTTACCTTCTCTGGTGAGGTCTTTGGGAAAAAGAGGTAAGAAAAAAAGAAGGATTGTCTCTTATAAGTTCAAGGACTTTTCTTGCTTTTCCTTTTAAGGGGCCCTATTACCCCTAAATTTGCCTCAATATCTCCATATTTTCCCCTATCTTTCTAGGCAGCCTAAATTTCATTTGTTACAATGCAATAGCTTATTAAAAGGTGGCAGGTAAGTAAATGTTTATTACCTACACATAATTTTATGAGGAAACAATGCTACCAAGAGACAATAGAGATCAGTGACAAAATCATAAAAAGTCTTACTGAGAGCACTCAGAAAGCTGCCAATCTTACATTAGACTGCTTAACTAAGAGCACATGGATTACTGCATAAGCAGTATTTAATTGCTACTTAGAAAATAGTTATTCATTCCTGGAAACCTAAAATCAGACACTGTAAACACTTTTCTATGGCTTAATTTCCCTACTTACTGCTAATTTGGGCAACTTACCATAAAATTCATCATACTTATTTAAAAGTGGCTATTTGTTTTGTAGCACTTGGAATTAAATTCAGGACCTTAAGCATACTAAGTAACACTCCTGGCCCCTAAAAATACTTTCTTTAGGAAGGATATGCTAGAAAAAAGGAAGAAAACACTGAAGTGGTTTCAAAGGCAAGTCAGCAGTACCTATAAAATACTAAAAATTCTGCTCTGAGAGTAGTACAGGGAGAAAGAAGGTTGAAATAGCTTAAATGAATTCATCCTTTCTTTGGGCTTTGTTGTAGACAATTCTACGTTGCTGGATGTGCATCCAAACCAGACACAGCTGATGGAGAAATGCGTTTATTTCAAGTTCCATCAATGGATGAAGCTGGTTTCCATTCATAAATCCAACCACAGAGAAAAACTGCAGCAAGCAAAATACCAGCACACACACCAAAAAGCAGCAAGCAGGACCCTACTAGCGCTCAGAATGTTCTGTATACCATTGCGCTGAAAATCAGATCCACCCCAAAACACATCTTAGGGCTGGACCCCAGGATCCTCTCCAAGTGATACCTCCTCTAGCCAGGCAGCTGGATACCCAAATTATAAGCTTTAATAAAACACCTGAGTCCATGGAGGACATACATTCAAACTACCACAGGTTTTTAATGCAATACAAAGAAGAAATACCTAAGCAAAGTAAGTAGCTAAATCAAAACACACAAAACTCAACTCCAACACCTTGAGTTTTAGATTCACAAAAATCCTGAAGTATTTTTCAGTGGAAATTAACACTGAATTTTGTATTATATGTATATATTATTTAGATGGGTATCAGACTCCTAAATAAAAATTTTTTCATTAAGAGAAGGTGGAGAGAGAAAGCTTAACAGTTAAGTTGCTTGCCTGCAAAGCCTAAAAACACAATTTTGATTCAGCAGTGCCCATGTAAATCCAGATGTGCAAAGTGGCACATGCATCTCGAGTTCATTTGCAACAACTGGAGGCCCTGGAGTGCCTATTCTCTCTCTGTGTCTCTCTTCTATCTTTCTCTCTGCTTGCAAATAAATTAATTAATTTAAAAAAATAAAAGAGAGAGGGTGTCCAGACTACAAGTTGCCTCTGTGTGACTCAGTGAAACAGTCAGAATAAGAAAAATAGAGTCTATTTCAAAGACAGAAAGAAGGAGGACAGAAAAAGTATCATAAGAGTACCTAGAAAGCAGAGAGAAGATAACACAGGACACACTGAAAAGAAAGCAAGCCGAACAACTCCAAAGGTTTAGCCAGCAGTCCTGGTCTGACCATCAGGACTTGATGAGAAAGTAGATGGGTCAGTGGTGGACAGAAATCCCATCTTGTCATTCTATATGGCTTGAGTAACTGTGGCCAGGCACCATCTTGAGAGAGAACTTATTATTTAAAATTGAGTAACTGTGGGTGACTGAGAACAAACACAAGGCAGGGAGGCTAAAACTAACCTGCTACAGGCCTAGACTGACAGCACTGGGAGGCAGATGTGCAGAGCAAGAGGACAGGTCACTGAGAAGTAAGTCAAAGGATGCACAGAGCAAGCAGCTCTGCCAAGGCACTGAAGGACAGAGAGAAAAGCAGCACCACCCTGCTGGGGATGGGGGGGACGGAGACGTTGAGTCACATGTCCCCTAAAAACTCAGATTTCTGTATACCTGGTCCTCAGCTGTCAGCAATTTGGAAAGTAGAGCCTTGTTGAAGGAGGGTGCTGTGGTAAGCATAGGGGTGTTATAGTCAGTTCTCTTTGCTAAAGTTCAGATCACTCTCCTGTTGCTGGTCTTCACCTATGTTGGCAGAGGTGTTGTCCAATCTCTGCTCAGGCCATGCTTTTCTCTGCCATCATGAGAATTGAAGAAACATATCTCAACATAATAAAGGTTATTTATGACAAACCTATAGCCAACATGGAGGAAAAGGAGAAGGGTGTCCACTGTCCCCACTTTTATATAATATAGTACTGGAAGTCTTAACTATAGCAATAAGGCAAGAAACACAAATAAAAATGATACAAATTGGAAAGAAAGAGATCAAGTTATCATTATTATCAGATGGTATGACTCTATACATAAGAGACTCTAAAGACTCTACCAGCAAACTGTTAGAGCTGAAAAGTACTTTAAGCAATGTAGCCGCATACAAAATTAACACACAGAAATCAGTAGCCTACCTATATATTAACAACAAACATGCTGAGGATGAAATCAGGGAAACAGTCCCATTAAGAATTGCCTCAGAAAATAATAAAGTGAGGTGTCCCAGCCGCCCCGGCAACTGCGAGGGAGGCCGCCACCTCCGGCCCGTGGGGACCCTTGGAGCCCCGGCTGAGAGGCAGCTGGCCACGGTCCACAGCGGTGAGGCCACAGCCCATGGTGCCAGGACCACCGGCCCATGAGTTGATTCAGCCGTTGGTGAGCGAGCTGTCCCAGGCCGGGGGGACCAACATCCTGTGCACCGTGCACAGCTGTGGCAAGATCTTAACAGCCCCAAGCTCAACATGCACCTGGTCAAGAGCCACCGGCTGCAACTATGTGACCAAAGATGGTGAGCTCATCAGAAGCCCGCATCCCCTCCCCGCCGGCCGAGATGGCGGATCCAGCCAAATGCAGCATCAAAGTGATGTGCCGATTCCGGCCCCTCAACGAAGCTGAGATCCTGCACGGGGACAAATTCATCCCAAAATTCAAAGGCGAGGAGATGGTGGTGATTGGGCTACTCTTCAAAAATATACACTGAGGTCCGGTTAAGATGGTTGCATAGGAACCACGCCAAAACAGGCTGGGGGGGGACAAAAAAAAAAAAAAAACAGCAAAATACACTCTTCTACTAAAAAGGGAGGTGTATAGTAAATTATCAACTGCAGCAGAGAAGTAGGAGAGATCCAGAGCATCTAGAGCCCACAGAAGCAGGCAGAAGCAGCTCCAACAGCAGTGGCGAGTTCCACGTGGCTGCAGCCACCCGGCTCCGCCTGAGCGCAGGATTTTAAAGCCAAGTGAGGGGATTTTCCAATCACACCGGCCTCCTCGCAAACTCAAACGTGGAAGGAGGACGGCAGAGACCAACGGAGCGGCTTGTGAGGAAGAGGTTCGCATGGATGAGCAGACAGATTCAGCCACCATCCACAGCCTCCCCTCCCCCACCACCAGCACAAGCGCCAGCAAGCACCAGAGACCTGGGGAAGAGAGCTCACCTACCCTGCACCGGGCACGATCAGAGCAGCGACCCACAGATGCAGCTGGCCTTCCTGAGCCCACAACACAGCAAAGAAGGACCAAACGGCCGTGCAACATAGCTGAGATCAAACCTGTCCCAACAGGTAACTGGGATTACACCAGGCTAGTACCAGCCAAATAAGCCTGGTGTATCGGCTTTCACTGATTTCCTCTTCTGTTATTTGTTGGGGAAGGGTTGCACTGGGTCACAAGCTGACCTTGGAACCCATTACAGACCAGAAATCTTAGCCTCCCAGTTGACAGGATTAAGGGTGTGGGGCAACACACATCCTTAGGGACTGTGACTGTGATAAAGGATCTGTTTGTCATAATACCTACTTTTGCACAAATACTCTGTGCTGTATTTCATTGAATGGGTATATTGTTTAGTTAAATTTTTAGAATTTGACTTTATTCCATGATGTCCTGTAACAGTGTAGATTATGTGCTCGGTATTGTAGGAGTTCTTGGTATATGATGTCCTGTAACAGTGTAGATTATGTGCTCAGTATTGTACGATGTCTTGGTACATGATGTCCTGTAACAGTGTAGATTATGTGCTCAGTATTGTACGATGTCTTGGTACATGATGTCCTGTAACAGTGGAGATTATGTGTTCAGTATTTTACGATGTCTTGGTACATGATGTCCTGTATCAGTGTAGATTATGTGCTCAGTATTGTACGTTGTCTTGGTACATGATGTCCTGTAACAGTGTAGATTATGTGCTCAGTATTGTACGTTGTCTTGGTGCATGATGTCCTGTAACAGTGGAGATTATGTGTTCAGTATTTTACGATGTCTTGGTACATGATGTCCTGTAACAGTGTAGACTATGTGCTCAGTATTGTACGTTGTCTTGGTACATGACATCCTGTAACAGTGTAGATTATGTGCTCAGTATTGTACGTTGTCTTGGTACATGACATCCTGTAACAGTGTAGATTATGTGCTCAGTATTGTATGATGTCTTGGTACATGATGTCCTGTAACAGTGTAGATTATGTGCTCAGTATTGTATGACGTCTTGGTACATGATGTCCTGTAACAGTGTAGATTATGTGCTCAGTATTGTACGATGTCTTGGTACATGATGTCCTGCAACAGTGTAGATTATGTGCTCAGTATTGTACGATGTCTTGGTACACGATGTCCTGTAACAGTGTAGATTATGTGCTCAGTATTGTACATTGTCTTGGTACATGATGTCCTGTATCAGTGTAGATTATGTGCTCAGTATTGTACGTTGTCTTGGTACATGATGTCCTGTATCAGTGTAGATTATGTGCTCAGTATTGTACGTTGTCTTGGTACATGATGTCCTGCAACAGTGTAGATTATGTGCTCAGTATTGTACGATGTCTTGGTACATGATGTCCTGTAACAGTGTAGATTATGTGCTCAGTATTGTACGATGTCTTGGTACATGATGTCCTGCAACAGTGTAGATTATGTGCTCAGTATTGTACGATGTCTTGGTACATGATGTCCTGTAACAGTGTAGATTATGTGCTCAGTATTGTACGATGTCTTGGTACATGATGTCCTGTAACAGTGTAGATTATGTCTCAGTATTTACGATGTCTTGGTACATGATGTCCTGTAACAGTGTAGATTATGTGCTCAGTATTGTAGGAGTTCTTGGTATATGATGTCCTGTATCAGTATAGATTATGTGCTCAGTATTGTACGATGTCTTGGTACATGATGTCCTGTAACAGTGTAGATTATGTGCTCAGTGT
Source organism: Orientallactaga sibirica (assembly GCA_036365145.1). NCBI lineage: Eukaryota > Metazoa > Chordata > Mammalia > Rodentia > Dipodidae > Orientallactaga > Orientallactaga sibirica. The sequence continues at coordinate 63,413,109 of JAEOAD010000001.1, forward strand.
TGAGGAAGTCTTGGTATATGATGTCCTGTAACAGTGTAGATTATGTGCTCAGTATTGTACGGCGTCTTGGTACATGATGTCCTGTATCAGTGTAGATTATGTGCTCAGTATTGCAGGAGGTCTTGGTATATGATGTCCTGTAGCACAGTAACTTCACTGACTGACAAAAAAATTAATAATAATAAAATTAATAATAATAATAAAGTACCTTGGAATAAACCTAACCAAGATAGTGAAGCATCTCTACAATGAAAACTTTAAAACACTCAAGAGAGAAATTGCAGAAGACACTAAGAAATGGAAAGAAATCCCATGTTCTTGGATTGGAAGAATCAATACTGTGAAAATGTCAATCTCACAAAAAGCAATCTACACGTTTAATGCAATCCTTATCAAAATTCCAATGGTATTCTTCACAGAAATGGAAAAACAATCCTAAAATTCATTTGGAAGCACAAATACCCCAGAATACATAAAACAATTCTGAGCAACAAAAATAAGGCTGGCAGTATCACCATTCCTAATTTTAAGACATATTACAGAGCCATCATAACAAAAAGAGCATAGTACTGTCACAAAACAGACATGTAGATCAATGGAGCAGAACAAAGGACCCAACGTAAACCCAGGCAGTTACAACCATCTAATTTTTTTTTTTTGGAGAGAGACAGAGAGAGAGAGAGAGAGACAGAGAGAGGGAGAGGAAGACAGATAGAGATGGGCACCCCAGCAGCCTCTCAGCTGCTGCGAACGAAATCCAAATGTGTGCGCCCCCTTGTGGTCAAGTGCGGCATTGCGCCCTTGCATCACTTTGCATCTGGCTAAACGTGGGACCTGGAGATTGGAACCACTGGAGATTGGAACAAGCATTCTTAGGCTTAGGAGGCAGGCACCTTAACTGCTCAGCCATCTCTCCAGCCCGACAACCATCTAATTTTTGACAAAAATATTCCTTGGAGAAAAGAGAGCTTCTTTAACAAATGGTGCTGGGAAAGGAGGATATCTATTTGTAGAAGGATGAAAATAAATCCTTATCCCTCTCCATGCACAAGAATCAAGTCCAGATGGATCAAAGACCTTAATATCAGACCTGAAACTATAAAACTGCTACAGGAAAAAGTAGGAGAAATCCTTCAACATATTGGCATAGGCAATGATTTTCTGAATATAAACTCGTTGCTCAGGAAGTAAAACAACTAATCAAACACTGAGACATCATAAAATTACAAAGCTGTTATACAGCAAATGACACTGTGAATAAAGCAAAAAGGCAACCTACAGAATCGGAGAAAATCTTTGTCAGCTATAAATCTGATAGAGGATTGGTATCCACAATATACAAAGAACTCAAAAAACTAAATAATAAATAACCAGGGTTGGAGGGATGGCTTAAAGGTTAAGGCACTTGCCTGCAAAGCCTATGGACCCAGGTTCAATTCCCCAGTACCCAAGTAAGCCAGATGCACAAAGTGGCACATGCTTCTAGAGTTCGTTTGCAGTGGCTAGAGGTCCTGATATGCCCATTCTCTTTCTCTCACTCTATCTCTCTCTGCTTGCAAATAAATAAAGTATTTTTTAAAAAAGAATTCAAACAGCCCAATTAAAAAATGGGCTCTGGAACTAAATAGAAAGTTCTCAAAATAAGAAATACAGATGGCCTATAAACATCTAAAAAAAATGTTCTACGTCCTTACCCATCAGGGAAATGCAAATTAAAACCACTTTGAGATTCCTTCTCATTCCTGTCAGAATGGCTATCATCAAGAAAACAAATGATAATAAATGCTGGTGAGGATGTGGAAAAAGAGGAACGCATCTACACTTATTGGTAGGAATGTAAACTGCTACACCATTATGGAAATCAGTGTGGAGGATCCTGAAACAGCTAAAATTATATTGACCATATGACCCAGCTATACCACTCCTAGGATTATATTCTAAGGACTCTACTTACTTACCTTAGAGATACTTGCTTATTTATTTTTATTGCAGATCTATTCAAAATGGCTAGGAAATGGAACCAGCCCAGATGTCCCTCAACTGAGGAATGAATAATGAAGATGTGGTACATTTATACAATGGAGTTCTATTCAGCAGTAAAGAAAAACGAAGTTATGAAATTTGCAGGTAAATAGATGGACTTGCAAAGGATTATACTTAGTGAAGTACCTCAGGCTCAAAAAGCCAAGTGCCTCATGTTCTCTAGCAGATGTGGATCCTAATGCAAATGTTTGGACTTTTAGGTGAGTTGAAATAAAACTTGACTGCAGAGGCCAGTAAACAAGAAAAGTGTTATAAGGAAGGAGAAGAGGGGAAGACTTAAAGGAATGATATTGTATGTGTAAGTAGATGAACAGATTACTAGGGGTAGAAAGGCCTAAGTGAGGTCAAGGAAGGGACTTAATAACATTATGGCACACGCCTTTAATCCCAGCCCTAGTGAGGCAGAGGTAGGAGGATCATCATGAGTTCGAGGCCACCCTAAAACTATATAGTGAATTCCAGGTCAGCCTGGGCTAGAGTGAGACCCTACCTTCAAAAAACCAAAATAATTATATGTGTGTGTGTGTGTGTGTGTGTGTATGTGTGTATGTGTGTGTATGTATGAGTGTGTGTATATATATGTGTATGTATGTTATATATGTATGTATGTATGTATTAAAGAAGCCATATGGAAACCTTCTTCTTTGGATAATGACACACCCAGAAGCCATAGATTGTTACTAGAAAATTTTCAGTGCCAAGGGTCAGATACCTTCCAGTGAGTTGATGGCCAGGGAGGTCCCTGATACACCCAAACATTTACAACCCATTGCCAAAGCTCTTGGTTTCCCACCAGAACTAGATGGTAAGACTCTATTGATGAAGACTCCACATGCTTGGGCTGCAGGTCACTGGGAAAACCTCCTCCCTGGGGACTAGCTGATAGAAATCTGGAAAAAGCTACACTGAATGCAGTCCCATGGGAGTCAGAAGTCATCAATGGTGGTAAACAGCAGTGGGCATTGCAAGCCTTAAGACTGGCCAGCCAGAGCAAATGTGCCAAGTTGTCCAATAGTGGCATGTCTGTTATGGGAGAAACCAAGTGCTCTAACTGGACTGGAGGACTGCTCCCCTCACTAGAGGGGATACATGCCTAGTACTGAAAACCTGGTCAAAAGTCTATGCCAGGGAGGTCATGAGCATTACTTCTGTCTGGCTAAATGCATATATTACACTCACCAAATTGCCCTGTAAGCACTTTTCTTAATGTTTATACCCATATATTAATGCTACTCTCACTTTTGGTTAGAGAAGCTTCTCTTTTCAGATGGAGGTGTTACTGGGATGACTCAAAAGTAACCACAGTGCTGAGAGGTAATGACAATGGAGTGTTTAGTATTGTGCCATCTCTATCACACCTTTCATGGCTCAAGGTCCATTGTGGAAGAGATGGCAGAAAGACTGTAAGAGCCAAAGGAAGGGTAGGACTGCTTACAATGGAACTGTCCAGACACAAAATGGCCTGGATATCCATGACAAGTACTACCTATACAAGATCCTCATAATAGGAGGGAAAGAGCATGACATCAAAATAATAAAGAGAGAATTGAGAGGGGGAGGGAATATGATGTAGGGTGGATTTGCAAGGGGAAATTGGGGGTGTGGAGAGAATTATCATGGTTTATTGTCTATAATTATGAAAGCTGTCAATTAAAAATTTAGAGAAAAATATGCTGGACTGGGTAAAAGTCTGGATGAAAATCTCAAATGTTTACCAGCAAAAAAAAAAAAAAAAAAAAAAAAAAATGAATGACCACAAAGAGGAAAATGAGCACAAAAGGGAAAAGAATTCAATCTAGGATCTAGAAACGTCAGCAAAATGGAGGAAAGGAGAAGCAGAGCCAGGAGAACCTGAAGCTCCCTGGCCACCAGAGTGATCTTTGCAAGTACCTAGAGGTACTCTGTCTTAAAGAAGATGGAAGAGCACAGACACCTTGAGGTTGTCTTCTTTGACCTCCACACATTTACCATGGACACACACACAATTTTTTTTTGAAAGAAAAAAATGTGTCCCAGAATTATAGAAAGGATAGGGGCAGACAGGCAAGAAATTAAGTCAGGTACCTTCACATGTGCCTCCTTGTATTTCTGGCTTTATGTGAGTACTGGGTAATCAAACCCAGGCTGTCAGGCTTTGCAAGCAAGTACCTTTAACTGCTGATCCATCTCTCCAGCTCCTGAATCATTTCAACAATCTCAAAAGGCAAATTGCAAGGTCTAGCCCTTTGAGGAATTGGTATAATGGCTGTGCATGATGGTACATGCCTATAATCCCAGTATTTTGGAAGCTGAGGTGGGGGGGATCATTAGTTGGGTGCCAACTGGTGCTACATACTGCCCTGTATCAAGAACAAACAAAATCACAATCTGCATTCAAGCATTCAATATTATTACTATATCAGCAAAAGATAGAATTTTATAAAACAAGCTTTCTCTTGTACAATTCTCCTTTTATGAAAAAGCAATACAAATGGTACATTGTTTATTTATGAAAGCATGCATCAGAGAATGTTTAATCTACTTTTAGATTTGTCTAGTTCACAAACCAAGATTTAGCATGCAAGATCAAATTTTACTCTGGGAAAGGGCATTCATTTATTTATTTTTTGCTTTCCTTAGTATGTTTGGATGCAGTTTAGGAAGTCAGAAAATGGTACTTAAGAAACTTACCATTTTTTAGGTTTTGACAATGGTTTGTATTTGCTGTATTTTACACGCCACTCAAGAACTTCTTTACACCGCTGACATACTCCGTCATGAAGTTTGGCGTTAATTTTCTAAAACCAAATAGAAAAAACAAATTAAGAATTTAATCCAACAGCCAGCATATAATAAACTCACACAAAAGGTGCATGAGAATTTTATGTTCTTTAAAAAAACAATAACCTCACTTTCAGCTATATAACATTTTATGATATAGTCATATTTTATGTGTGTTAATTCAACTTGGTTCTTTACAAACGCAATGCTTCTTATCTGGGGTTGGCTCAACATAACTTATGAAAGTGCTTAGCCTTCTGGCAGGGAGAATTTGAGAAAGTCTTCCTTATTGATCCTGATAGATATAAATACCTTACAGGTCAAAACACATACATATTTACTGTGTGTACACTATACCTGAATAAAACTGTAATAAAAGAAAAACTACTACATAATTTTTTATATTTTTGCATGTATGTGGTATGTGTGCATGGTTCCTGTGGATACATGTGAATGTGTGGGCATGTATGCAGAGGTCAGATGTTGATACTGCGTTTCTTTCTTGATCACTCTCCACTATAATTACCTAGGCAAACTCTGTCACTTGAAGACAGAGTTCCCCAATTTGGCTAGTCAACTTAGCTGGCTCACCCTGGGTAATCCTCCTGTCTCAGTCTCCCAAGTGCTAGGATTGCCTTTAGGCTGCCACACCCACCTGGCACTCGTAGGTGCTGGGGGTCTGAACTCTGGTCCACATGCTTGGATGGCAAGAGCTTTATCTACAGAGGCATCTATCCAGCCCTCATATTTTAAGTCTATGGCTCAACAATTCAGACTTTACTGGTGATTCAGAATTAAACTGACAAAATTAAGAGTTCAGAATTATCAGCCTGCTGTGGAGAGCAGAGACTGGCACACCAGGCATACCAGGTAGTTGTTGGAAGCAGAGGCATTTTGTCACTCAATTTAATCCTTCTGCATTCTTAAGTAAGGAAAAATGTTTTACAGACGATTCTTAGGAGGTTCTGTCTCCAGCAAAACAAAGTAACAGAATATTCCTCTAGCTAACCTGGTTTCATCAAAATAGAAAGAAAAAACTACATGTACACATGCATGTGAATATCTGTGAAAAGGAGCTGGGGATTGCTCAGAGGTTAACGGTACTTGCTTACAAAGCTTGATGGCCTGGTGTTCAATTCCTCAGCTATCCATATAAATAAAGCCAGATGTAAAAAGTAGAGCAACTACTGATGTTCCACTGCAGTGGCAAGAGACCCATATACACATACAAACACGTGCAAATACAACTTTTTTAAACAATTAAAACTTTATGAGGAAATAAACATTTTAATTATAATTTTCTTCTCAAAATGTATATTCATAAAAAGGCAACAGCAACATTTTAACCTAGCTACTCAAACTCCTCCTGCTTCAGCTTCTCCTGGCACCACCATGCACAACAGATTTTTTTAATTACTTTTTTTTTTTTTTGAGACAGGGTCTCACCATAGCCCAGGCTGACCTGGAGCTTACTTGGTAGTCTAAGGTTGTCCTCAAACATACAATGATTCTCCTATCTCAGCCTCTCTAGTGCTGAGACTAAAGGCGTATGCCACCATGCCTGGCAGCAATGGCAACATTTTTATTATACCACACATTCTTTGTATTAGCTTTATATTTTATAGCATATTCAGTTGATTCAAGATTGTTTATTGTTTCTTTGGGCTGAGGAAGGTTGATTTTTGCCCACTGTTGTAAATAATTAGTAAAAGGACATTTTAACCTTCTGTTTGTTCTTAAAGTTTCTCCAGGGGGTAGCCAGGCATAGGGGTACACACCTTTAATCCCAGCACCTCGGAGGCAGAGGTAGGAGGATCGCCATGAGTTCAAGGCTGCCCTGAGACTACGTAGTGAACTCCAGGTCAGACTGGGCTACAGTGAAACCCTACCTCTAAAAAAAAATTTCTCCAGGGGAGAAAGACATATGACCAGGGTATAGACTCTTTGGAAGGCTACTTGACAGCAAATAAAAAGCATAATGTTTAAACTAGATCATCTGAAAGAACAAGACTTGAACAGTGTTTAATAGTCATGAAAGCTCTAAAGAAGGTAAAATGATCTGATACAACATTTATTCCAAGGGAAGATTATTTCAAGGGCATTTTCAAAAACCATACATTAAGTTGTGAATACCTTATATATGAGATTTATTAAAACTGTTCCTAATACTTATAAATTATGTAAGGATATGTTCCTTTCTTCCTGACAGATGGAAAGGTCCTGGGAAAGTAATTCTGCATGCCACTATACTCACATACACAAAGACTCCTCTTCCAGCCAGGCGTGATGCATGCTAGTGAGTTTGAGGCCAGCCTGAAACTACATAGTGAATTCCAGGTCAGCCTGGGCTATACAGTGACTACCAAAAACAAAACAAAACAAAACAAAACAAAAAAAACCCACCTCTTCCTTTCTATCTTGGCACAGTCACCATACGCAAGGCTGGCTAGGAATTATACAGAAACCAAGTTCACAATTCATCAATTGCCTTACTGTTCTCTGCTGCCTAGAATCTTACTATATATCACTCTAACAAGTATATGAACAAGTTAGTAACTTTGAACTAAGATTATAATACATTTGAATGTGAGGTAAAATTTCTACTAGAACGTTCGTTCTTACAATACAGGACATTTGATTCCCTGCAATTTTAGTATATTACCATACTGCTCTTCGCTATGCTGCATTATTTGGCTTCTTATTTGCTTCTCTATATGGTCCCTGACCAGTTTGTCTTGATCTATGAAGCCCTGCATAGTTTGGAAACTGGTTTCTTTAGGGTGGATCGACTGTAGAACAAAACAGGTCTTTGTGGGAACATGTCCTGTGAGTGATGCATGAGGCAGTATAAATGCAGATGTTGTACAGAGCTCACATGACCAACTGGAACTACTCCAAAATTAATCTTGATTTTTATGTGCTAAGAATTGAATGAAGGCGACAATAAATAGTAGAAAGAAAGAAACTAGCATGAAGAAAAGTGATCACCTTGTTTATCTTACTTATTATGCCAATCCAGAAGTGAACATTTCCAGAGACCTTAGGAGAGAAAGCTCAATCCTAGCTATAGGCATTGTTCCACCTACGCCTAAGGAGATGGCAATTCTCAACCAAACCTCTTTTTGGCAATTAATTTTAGTATATTGCATAGTAGAAAATCATAGGCTGTATCACAAATACAAAAACAAGACTTGTTTTAGGAATACAAAAATCTCTAAACATAACTTAGTTCACAAAGCTACTTTTCAGATATTTTGTTTTGATTTTTAGAGACAGAGCCTTGCTGTACAGACCTGGCTAACCTGACATTAGCTATGTAACCCAGGTTGGCTACACATTGCTCCTACCTTCAGCTTGAGTGCTGGGATAATAGGTGTATAACACCAAACACCAAGCACAGCTTCCAGATTTTTAAAGGTGACAAGGGGGATGGGCCTTAGTGGAAGAATCTACTTAGGAACCAGTTACAGAAAACCTTATTATTTTTTCTTGATTTTTGTTTTGTTTTGTTTTTCAAGACAGGGTCTTACTCTAGCCCAGGCTGACCTGGAATTTGTAGTAGTCTCAGGGAGGCCTCAAACTCACAGCACTCCTCCTACCTCTGCCTACCAAGTGCTGGGATTAAAGATTAAAGGCGTGCACCACCACTGCCGGCTAGAAAACCTTATTATTAAATGAACACTTCGTTAGAATAAACTTAAGCACATCAAAAGACACTCCTAGGGCTGGAGAGATGACTTAGTGGTTAAGGCACATGCCTGTGAAGCCTAAGGACCCAGGTTCAATTTTCCAGGTCCCACGTAATCCATATGCACAAGGTAGCGCATGCGTCTGGAATTTGTTTGCAATGGCTACAGGCCCTGGCATGCCCATTCTCTCCCCCCCCCCTTTCCCTCCCTCCCTGTCTCTAATAAATAAATAAAAATAAATATTTTTTTAAAAGACACTCCTATCTAATACAGAAATGATATCTTAAAACCATCTTAGCCTTCATCAGTCCATACCAGTGTATTTTACACTAAATGCTATGATCCCTACTACAGTAGTCTACCGTCTCACCACCACCTTTAGTGAAGTAATGCAACAATTGCAAAAGACAACTGGATGAGGATTCAGACTGTCAGGAGACCGAAAGAGAAATGGTAATATATAATAGTATAATAACAACACGTGAATCAGTATATTGCTACTGAAAATTATTTCATGAAACATCAAATATCGCTTGAGAAAGAAGATTCTATTTGGAAGAGGGAAGGAATTTGAATACCATCCAAAAAACTAATGTAATTTTTTTTTAGGAACTTTTGTATTACCATTAAATCCTTCAGAAATGTTAGATAGAAAGGGAAGGAGGGAGGACTTAATAGGATGGTATTGTATATGTGTAAATAGAAGAACAGATTAATGGGGGTGAAAAGGCTTAAGTGAGGTCAGGGGAAGAGACTGAGTAAAGGAAAGATGGTGGGAGAGCTAATCAAAATCTAAGAGGATATAAATAAGTCATATGAAAACCTACTTTGCTGGACAATGAAACACTCAGAAACAATAGATTGTTAGTAGAAAATTTTCAGTGCCAGGGATGATACTTTCCAGTGAGTTGTTGGCCAGGGAGGTCACAGATACCCCCAAAACATTATAGGCCATTGCCAAGGCCCCTGGTTTCCCACCAGGAATAGATGATAAGACCCTATTGTTGAAGACTCCACATACTTGGGCTGCAATATCACTGAGAAATTCTGCTGGTGCTGAGCTGAAAGCCTCCTCCATGTGGACCAGCTGACAGAAAGCTGGAAAAAGGAGAGAGAGAAAACACCAAGGAAGATACTCAACAGTTGATACTGCAAGCTTTAAATTTAGCCAACCAGGCCAAATGAGCCAACGTGTGCAATAGTGGCATGTCTGCTATGGGGGAAACCAACTGCTCTCTAATTGGACTGCAGGCCAGTTCCATGGGAGGGAATACATCCCTGATACTGAAAACCTACAACAGGGGTAGTCATGAGCCCTAGGGGTGTAACGTCTGCTAGTGTCTGGCTAAATGTATATACTATGCTCAGCAAACTGCCCAGGAAACACTTCTCATAATGTCCAAAACCATATATTAATGCTACTCTCACTTTTGGTTAGAGAAGCTTTTCTTTTCTGATGGTGGTGACCTTGGGATGACTCAAAAGGCACCATGGTGCTGAGAAGAAGTGACAAAGGAGTTCTCAGCACTGAAGCATCTCTATCACACCTTCCAAGGCTCAGGGTCTATTGCAGAAGAGGTGGCAGAAAGAACGTAAGAGCTAAAAGAAGGGTACGACTCCTTACAACGTGCCCCTCCAGACACAAAATGGCCTGGATATCCATAACCTCGCAGTGCCTGACACTACCTACACAAGACCATCATAATAGGAGGAAAAGATGATGACATCAAAATTAAGAGAGACTGATTGAGAGGGGGAGGGGATATGATGGAAAGTGGAGTTTCAAAGGGGAAAGTGGGGGAAGGGAAGGAAGTACCATGGGATATTGTCTACAGTTAAGGAAGTTGTCAATAAAAAAATTAATAAAAAAATTTTAAAAAGGTGCTAGATATGAAATGGCTGCAAATGGTGTATTTTAATGCCCTTAATTGAAAAAAAAAATAAAGCTTGAAAGAAAGATGCCTAGTCCCACTGCTACTGAAACTGCACTGCCATGGCCAGCCTTGTTCCTTCCTTTGTGCCATTGTTCCCATTAAATGGGGTCTTACTCTAACACAGTTATAGGATGCTACCCCAGAAAAACAAGATCTTTAATAGGATATTTAATTATATTTAAAAGTAAGTATAAGCTGGGCATGGTGGCCCATGCTTTTAATCCCAGCACTCCAGAGGCTAAAGAAGGAGGATCATCGTGAGTTCCAGGTCAGCCTGGGCTAAAATAAGACCCTTGTTGGGGTCCCTCCTAGGGCCAGCCCAGGAGGGACCACAGGGTCTCCGCTGAGTAGGGGGTGAGAGGCACGGAGTCACAACACAGACTCTGGGAGTTGGGTGTAAGCAGGCAGAGGGCGAGCTGCTACAAACTCGTTTATTCAAGGAAGTGTAGGGGATTTAAAGGGTTTTGCTGGCCAATCATTGTATGGGGTGGTCCCTTCTTTTGACCAATGACAGCCTGTCTCCAGGCAGATCATCTCAATGCAGGTTGCTCGCGAGCATAGTTCTGTAGCTGTGAAGGATGCCCCATCTACAGAAGCCACTTCTTGTTTTCTTCTAGCAGGCAGTCTGCCTAGGGCCCAACCTGCATTGTGCCATACATATCCTCCTTTTTGCTTTTATTATTGGCGACCCTGAGAGGCATGGTTCTTTGCCAAGCCATTGTTGACCCCAGGCACCAAGGGATCATCACATGCAACGGTGCCTGTCTTATATTGCCCCATCTCATGGGGTCTTAGCTGTCATTGACTACCCGCCATCCTGGTGAGAAAACCCAAGGGGTGTGGCCTGGTTTCTTTTAGCATGCAGTCTGCCGGACCTACATTGTGCCATACAGACCCTGCCTCAAAAAAAAAAAAAAAAAAAACATATATATATATATATATATATATATATATATATATATATATACACACACACACACACACATACACACATATACATACATACATATATAATAAACCTGGTAGTGATAGCACACACTTAATCCCAGCATTGGGGAAGCAGAGACAGAAGGATCGCTGTAAGTTCAAGGCCAGCCTGGACTACAGAGAGTTCCAAGACATCCTGGGCTAGAGCGAGACCTTACCTCAAAAACAAAAAATTAAAAAAAATAAAAGGAAGTATATATTGTATGTGTATGTCTATTCCTTTTACTTTATTCTTTTTTTTAAGAGTTTTTTTTATTTTTATTTATTTATTTATTTATTAGAGACAGAGAGAGGGAAAGAGAGAGAGGGAGAGGGGGAATGGGCACGCCAGGGCCTCTAGCCACTGCAAATGAACTCCAGATGCATGTGCCCCCTTGTGCATCTGGCTTACATGGGACCTGGAGAATTGAACCTGGGTCCTTAGGCTTCCCAGGCATGTGCCTTAACCACTAAGCCATATCTCCAGCCCTTACTTTTTTCTTGAAACAGTCTTGCTCTGAAGTCCAGTCTGTCCTTAAACTCAGTCTTTCTACCTCAGCTTCTCAAGTATAAAGAACACTTCCTTACTTTAAATTTGACCAGAGGGTAAACAAACCTACAAGAACTTACATCAATAGTAATTTGAAAATCTGTCATTAGGTTATGACTCTCAAATTATAAATTTTTATTTGTGTATTTAGTCATTTTACTTACAATGTTAAGCATGAGCCCTCTCACTGAAATTCACACCTACCCCTATATTTTTTGAAATCTTTTTAAATCAGCTAGACTATAGACAGACATAAAGTCTCTTACAACCAAAAACAGTTGAATGCAGACAGGAAAATGCTGGAAGTATGAGGTGCACAGCTGGACCATGCACCTGCTGCTGATGGGCTTCCTAGCAGCCAACAAAACATACTCCCATGTCAACAATACGCCAAAAACCCAGTTCCTCATAAACAGGGAAACCATTCTTGCTGCTGAAACTGTTTTCTCTGTCCCGAAAAGGACAACATGTGACACGCCATACAAATACAAAGCACTTCACAGAACCATTTTGTGTCCCACTTCTTAATGCCTGGGTTACTCTGCCCAAATGGCCTGGTGAGGTTATCCTCAGTGCAGACCCCTGATGGTCAGATCATCTGTAAGAACACAGGACATACCATAAGGTCTTCTAAGAATTACTATTTTGCTTAACAGAGCCTTCTCTTCCCTTCTATTATGAAAATATTTCATCTGCACAAAAAAAAGTTAAAATAATAGTATTGGCTAGACATGATGGCCCATATTCCTTGTAATCCCAGTGTTTAAGATACTGAGGCTAGAGGATGACCTCAAGTTTGAGGCCATCCTGGGCTACAAAGACCCCATCTCAAGTGTGTGTGTGTGTGTGTGTGTGTGTGTGTGTGTGTGTGTGTACATACATACACACATACATATTTGTATTTTTTAGAGAGAGTGAGCAAGAAAGCAAGCCAGAGCCTCAGCCAGTGAATTGAATTCCACTTGTGCCACCTAGTGGGCAAGTGCAACCTTGCGCTTGCCTCACCTTTGTGTGTCTGGCTAACATGGAATCTGGAGAGCAGAACATGGGTCCTTGGGCTTCATAGGCAAGTGCCTTACTGCTAAGCATGTCTCTAGCCGTCATATATATCTACATACGCACTGCCTATAGACAATCATGATCATTTTCCATTTCCTGTTTATGTGTGCATACATACAAGTTTCAGACATGAAGGCACTTCTCATGTTAATATTCATCATGTCCTAGAAACAAAGACTTGCTCCTGTTTTAACCACAACTCTTACCATACCTCAGAAAAATGAAGAAGAATTCCCTGAGGTCACCAAATGTAGATAATTCACAATGAAATTTTCTCAGCACTTCCCAGTCTTTCAGTCATGCCCAGTTACCCAAGCCAGGATTTTTCTGATTGTTTCCTCAAATTGTAACAACTCACCATCCCCTGGCAACACTAATTTTTGTTTATCCAGAGCAAAAGACAAATGAAAAAAATGAAGTACATACCTACCCATATGAGGAACTCATTCCTTCTTATTGTGACTGGTATTCAGATGTATGGATGTTACCTTCATTCTCTAAAGGGCAGCTTGAGTTTGTGCTATGTGGGGAGTTAATAGAGATCTTCAGATAAATTTTTATATGGACATGTTTATATTTTCTTAATACCCTAGACTAGTATTTTTGGTTTGTATGATAATTCTGTAACTGTCTTGCAAAGTAGCTGTATATCTTGCATTCCCAATAGTCACGTATAAAAACACAGCTTTTCCAAGTGGCAAAGATGTTTTGCTTTATCTATTTGACAGGAGTGCAGTGTTCTCACTTCTTGAAAAGACAATACTGAATAACATGTATGTGACTGCCATGTGCTTCCTCTCTCTTCAAATCTGGGTACATATAGTTTTTTGCCCATGTTTTCTTATTAGATTGTTCATTTTCTGTATACATTCTGGGTGGTGGCTCTTTCTCAGATCTCTGTAAATATATTCTCCTAATCTGTGCTTTTATTTTCATTATCCCCACTTTTCTAAAAGTAGATCTTTTAAATTAATAATTTTTCTAATTTATCTTCTTGAGGGGGCAGGGGAAGTTCATGGCAGGATCTTACTCTATCCTGTCTGACCTGGAACTTACTCTGTCACTCCAGGCTGGCCTCAAACTCGTGATGCTACCTCAGCCTCCTAAGTGCTGGGATTAAAGGCATGCACCACCATGCCCAACTTTTAGTCTGTCTTTTATGAACCATACTTTTTGTGTAAACTCTAAGAAAGTTTTGGACAATGAAGAACATTCTCCATTTATGTTTTCTCCTAGAAGCTTACTAATTGCAAGTTTTACATGTAGTCTGTAATCTAATGTTTACACACATTACAGAACATTGACAGAGGTTTTTTTGTTTCAATTACATACAGATATCCAATTGTTCAGCCATCATTAAAGTGCTACTGTATTTTGCCACAAACTAAGTGCATGCGGTCTACTCTTGCACACACTGTTCTGTCACACTGAACTATGTGACTGCAGTTTTGCCAGCAACTCAATTGATTTCAGCAGCTTGTTTTAAGTTTAGAAATCAGCATTCTGAGTTTTCCAGGGTTATTTTTTAATCAAAATTATTCAGGTATTTTAATTTTCTGTTTAAATTTTAAAAACTGCTCATTGATTTCATCCACTACCACAACAAAAGCCTGCTATGGTTTTGATTAAAATTATACTGAAAGTATAATATAAGTCAGTTTAGGGGAAAACTGAAGTCTCTCTAATCCTAGGACAAGCCAATGTATTATATATAATACATTATCATTATAATGCTAATTTTTTGTTGTATGAGTTTTTCTAATGATATCTCTTCCTGTTGTTGGTGTATAGTATAAGTGACTAGAGAATCACTACACAAGGGATAAAAAGAACTCAAACAGATTTCATGTATCTTAAAAGAGCCTTGAGCCGGGCATGGTGGCGCACGCCTTTAATCCCAGCACTCGGGAGGCAGAGGTAGGAGGATCGCTGAGAGTTCGAGGCCACCCTGAGACTACATAGTTAATTCCAGGTCAGCCTGGACCAGAGTGAGACCCTACCTCGAAAAAAAAAAAAAAAAAAAAAAAAAAAAAAAAAAAAAAGAGCCCTGTAATGCCTTAATCTAGACCAAACTCAAATCCATATTTGAAACGTTTATAAACACAAAGTGTCACTCTAGCAATCTTGTGTCTGTCTCCTAAGTGAAGGGATTACAGGTGGGCTGCCATACCTGCATGGCATTTATGTGGGTGCCAAGGGACTGAACTCCAGTCTTCAAGCTTGTATGGAAGTGCTTTATCCACCAAGTCATCTCCACAGCTTCCTGGGAGTTATCATCCAGAAATTCTGTTACTTTCCAACATTGCAAGCATATACGTTCACATAAATTTGCATTTTCCAAACATGTTGCTTCATAACTTATTAGAGAAAACAAAATGAATTTAATCAGATGCAAAAATTCAAAGAAGCATTCTTCAAATACATCCACTCTACAAAGCTTCACTAAAAAGAGTGTCTGCATGGAGAGAAGGCATGTTCTTGTTTCAAATCTGTACATGCTGCCCAGCTAGACTGCACTGCATGAAGCAAACAACACTTGAAGCTAGGAGCACATGCCTGCAATCCTGACTCTGGGGAGACTGCATGCTGCCCAGTATGAAGCAAACAACACCTGAAGCTACGGGACACAGGCCTGCCATCGCTGCATTGGGAGATTGAAGGGGGGAAGATGGAGAGTTTGAAGCTAATGTAGGCTATACAGTGAGAACCTGCCTGAAAAAAAATCATAAAACAAGCACAAAAAGACCAAATGTGAGTGAATGTAATTATTTGGGTAGTAAAGTAATACCTCCCAATACTGTTTATAAAATTTTGTTTTGCCTTTTGATTCTGGTAATGAAGATTGTTTAAAGAAGGACAGAAGATATTACCATCTTGCTTGCTTGCTTTTCTTTCTTCTTTTGATGCAAGCCCAACAGGCTTGTATTTTTTTTTCTATGTGAGAGAAAGACGGGGGAGGGGGGCAGCATTGAGCCACTGTACTCCAGACACATGTGCCACCTTGCACGCATATGTGAGCTTGCGTGCTTGCATCACCTTGTGTGTCTGGCTTAAGTGGGATCTGAAGAGTCAAACATGGCTCCTTAGGCTTCACAGGCAAGCACCTAACTGCTAAGCCATCTCTCCAGACCCCATTTTTCTTTTGAGAAAGGAAATTATTATGCATTCATTAAACAACTACTAACACGTTCATTAAACTACTATGATCCAGGACACCAATACTCACTTAAAATTTGGGAATTTGTGTATCTCCCATCTTCTCCTCCTCAACCAAACCAAGGTTCTGTGATTTATATGCAGCCCAGGCTAGCCTATAACTTATCACTGAACAGGGTGGCCTTAAACTTGTGATTCTCCTGCCGAGTCTCCCAAGTAATGGAACTACAGGAAGTATGTAATCATTCCCAGGTAATTCATCATAATTTTCCTCCTTTGGTGCTAGGAGTCAAGCTCAGGGTCTAGTGCATGGTAAGTAAGCATCCCTCTACTGAGCTAACCCCCAGCTCTATTTCCTTACTATTAAAGAAAATTTTAAATAGAGTATGTAAAGTAACAAACTGAGTATCTACTAGTCTTAGAAATATATTATTTGGCCATGATTCTTATTAGTTCTTTGTTTTATCATTTCAGAAAATGAGCTACTTGTATAATTAACTAAGAAAATTTTTTAAAAATTTTATTTATTTATTTGCAAGGAGAGAGAGAGACAGAGACATAAGAGAGGCAGACAGAGAGAGAATGGGCACACCAGGGCCTCCAGCCACTGCACACAAACTCCAGATGTATGTGCCCCTCGTGCATCTGGCTTACGTGAGTTCTGGAGAATCAAACCGGGATCCTTTGGCTTCGCAGGCAAACGCCTTAACCGCTAAGCCATTTCTCCAGCCCTCAGAATTATTTTTGAAATGAGTTCTCACAATGAAATTTTATCATCTAAGGAAAAACGTACAGTTACTACAAGCTTACCTACTTATAGGGAGCAATATATCAGTAATATTATTAAAGATTAGCTATAAATATTTTTAAGAATAGTTACAAAATATCAGCCGACCCCCTTTAAGCAAAACATACCCTAGTATTGAAAAATATCCGACATGCACAAATGTATCAAATACATATTTGGTTTTTTAATGTATAAAATTTTAACTGAAAGATTATCTAACACATAAAATGGGGCATATCTTTACTATGAAATGGAATAATTTTTATCTGAAGTGTATTTCAAGTTCTCTCATTCACTCTAGGTTTCACAAGCACCAATAAGCAAGAAGCAAATATACAGTAGTTATAGTCAAAATGCCCCTTATTCAGTGTACTTAAAACACAAGCTTTTCCTAGAAACCAAGAAAAAAAATCTTTGATTCTCTCCTCCTACTGTCCTTGTCACAGCTCAAAGCTTGACACATCATCATCTGCAATACTAAACAATCACATTTTCACTCAAAGACTGAATATAAAATGAGTTTTGCTCACTCCAAACAAAGACTATTTTCTCGGTAGTTGGTAGATGTATTGACAGTTTCAATTATACTGAGATGTCAAGCACTATACCATTGAGCTACATTCCCAGCTGGGAAATAACCTTAAAAAAGAATGCACAATGGAACACAAAGGAAGATTCCGAGTAGACACTAAGTGTTATCCCTTAAAATGGGAAAATTGGCCTTAGGAAAGTTAAGGCATGGGTTCTTAGTGTTTTAAGACAATGTGCTTTCAACTACCTTCTAGTTACCTTTATTATTAACTAATGAACATTTTCTGTAAATAACAGCCCAAGAGAAATTGCCCTTAATAAACACAATCATACTATGAGAAACCACCCTTTTCTTCAACTCAATTTCACTGTAAATGTTCACCAGTTCCACGTAGGAATGGTTTGTTTTTTCCTGAAAACAAGATACCCCTTATGGGTAGATGGTGCCTTTAACTTTACAGGATCTTTTGCTCATACATCCTCATTTAGTCATCAACTTCCTCTTTCTCAACACAGGTGTCTGTTAGTCATCTTTTGTTTTCACACTATTTACTCATGGTCCACCAAGTGTGTAACTTGAGCCTCAGCAATGAGCTCAGTGAAGATGCCACCCAAATGGATGCCAGCTCCAACTAATGCTCTCCAGAGATCCTGATGTCTCTAACTGCATAGGGATCATGTTTTCCACTTCACATAATTCCTTAAGGCACCCCCAACTCAAAAACTTAAAAGCAACTCCTATCATGGCACATTTTAAATATTTTTATGCATGTGTGTGTGAGCGCAGGCACTATCACATTGTGTGTGTGGAGGGCAAAGGGCAATCCTCAGTGCCAGTCCTCACCGTTCATCTTGTTAGAGGAATGGTTTCTTGTTCACTTTTGAGAGCTCCACAAATTTCAAAGATTTTCCCATCTCTGCCTCCCATCTTGCTGTAGGAGAGCTAGAACTACATATGCTCAATTCAAACTCATCATGGGTCTAGAGATTTGAACTCCAGTCCTCAAGCTTGTACAGCTAGTGCTATACCCACTGAATCATTCCTCCAGCCTCTATTTTAACCATTTTTGAAGCTATTATGAATGAGATGATTGTCTTATTTTTTTCTCTACTTTGTTGTTGATGTAAATAAAAGCTACAGGCTTTTGCATGTTGATTTTGTATCCTAAAATATTACAGAATGTGTTTATCACATCCAAAAATTTTCTGGTGGAGTCTGTGGGGACTATTATATATACAATTATATTGTCTTGAAATAGAGATGGTTTAGCTTCTTCTTTCCAAATTTTTATCCTTTTAAAAATCTTTCTCTTGTCACACTGTTCTCACAGTCCAGATTTTACAATACTGTCAGTTCTCCTTTGCTCATCTTTCATAAAATGTATTCTTTCATGCAAAACTTTCTTCTTCCTGTGTCTAATAATTATTTTAGAATTTTATGCAATACTGGCTTAGTCATGAATTGCCATAGGTTGTGTTTGTTGTGAGCCATTATTATCATCCATCTATTTTGATTAATAATTTACAGCAATCTTGATTGATAGTAAGTTACGTACAAAGCTTGAAATATATCATCCCATTCTTTTTTCACTTTTAAGGGTTGGCGATGACAAATCGGCTATTTTGATGTCCCTACTTCTGTATATCAACTGGTATTTTTCTTACAGCTTTTAGTACTGTTTCTTTGTTTTGTATTTGGGGTTCTAAATACTTCCTATGTTTTAATATTTGTTTCTCTAAATTTGTGAAATTCTCAATTACAACTTCATACACTAGGTTGTCTAAGTCATTTGATTTTACCTCAGTTCTCCTACCCAATGGATTCTTAGGTTTGTCTTTTGAGTACATTTCACACTACTTGGAAATTTCGGTCACAATCATCAATTTTTTTCTTTTATATGTATCTATATGTATTACTGTCTTGACCTTGTCCTCCCTTCTCCTGCTTGGTCTTATCTGTTGATGATGCTTTTTGCTGGTTTGTTTCTTTTTTGGTTTTCCAAGGTAGGGTCTCATTTTAGCTCAGGCTAACCTGGCATTTACTAGGTAGTTTCAGGGTAGCTTTGAACTCATGGCAATCCTCCTACCTCTGCCTCCCGAGTGCTGGGATTAAAGGTGTGCGCCACCATGCCCAGCTTTTCTGCTGGTTTTTACTTGGCCCATTTAGTCTTTGATTTACTCAATTTCTTTAGTTCTTTTTCAGCATCTCAACTTACTTGCTAAAGTTTTCCTCCAGGTTTTTCATTTTTTCTCCCAAATTACACATTCTTTCTTCCAGTTTGGTAACTTTGGAATTTATGTCTTGAATTGATTTCATAACTTTCTTGTTCATGTCTTGAATTAAATTCTTTTATCTGTTTGAGCCCTGTTAACTTTTGGTTTTTGCATGTGTGCATGTGTGGTGTTTGCACATGTGTAGGGGTTTGTGGCACCCCACAGCTCGTGTGCTGTGGAGATCCCTCACCTACTGCGGTCAGAGTGGAACACTGGGTATCCAGATCAGTAGCTCTTCTGCCTGGTTTTGATATTGTTGCTGAGCTTCCTTTTACTATTTCTAGAGCTTGTGGTTCCATCAATTCTCTGCTCCTTGCTCCTCTGTGGGACCGGCCACGCCCAGCTGTTTTGCATGGTATCTGGAGATTTCAACTTAGGCAATTTCAGCAACCCCTTGTCTTCACTTGGAATTATGTTCAGGAAGAAAGTTTGATAGCCAGGTGTGGTGGTGCACGTCTTTAATCGCAGCACTCAGGAGACAGAGGTAGGAGGATCACCACAAGTCTGAGGCCACCCTGAGACAACAGTGAATTCCAGGTCAGCCTGGGCTAAAGTGAGACTCTATCTCGAAGAACCAAAAAAAAGAAAGTTTGATAGAATGTCGGGTGTCAACTGCAGTAGAAAATGTGTTCTTAACTTAGTTTTATTCATTTGGATACTATACCAATTTCCACCGCAAACCTCCTGTGAGGTCTGGGGAAATAAATGGTTTGTGGGTAAAGTGCTTATTGCAAATTCAGGTCTCCAGAACCCATGTAAAAGCTGGATGCAGTAGCATGCACCTGTCATCTCAGCACTCCTGCAGTCAAATAGGAAGTGGAAACAGGAGAATCTTCAAAAGCTCACAGGCCAGTCAGCCTAGACTAGGCACTGATGAACAACATGAGACTGTCTCCAACCAGGTGGTGTGAACTAAAGTTCCCAGAAAACAACTGTATCTGCTACACCTACTTCCAGCAAGGCTGAATGGACTCATAAAGCCCCTGTGATCACAGAGAGATGGAACGTTGTAAACCAGAGACAATTACCTTGGGCTGCCTTTAGCCCCTTAATAGCCATTTATTGCCCACCTCTGTGTCTGTACTAATATTCTGGTCACTATCAGTTGATCAGGTGTAATCCTTTTTGAAATGCAAGAACAGACCCCAGCTTCCACCAACCCAAGGGCTAAGAGTGTCATCAGCATCAGAGGCCTATGGTGGAAATACCCCCCACCTTTGCTGTAACCCGCCTACCTGATGGTCAGCCAATGTATTGAAAAGTGCCTTGATTTATGATTTATTTTGTTCTATAACTATAAAACCTGCAAGAAATTATTAACACATTGGAATATGGAACTTGGGGTAACCTAAATCTGTGTTCCCAGGCCATCGTCACTCATATTTGGCTCCAGAATAAACTATCTTATCCCCTTTGAGGTGAGAGCTGTGTCTTTAGTGTCAACAGTGGAAAGCAAAAGCCAACACTCAAGGCTGATCTCTGATCTCCATATGCACCTTGTGGCATGTGCATACTTGTATTCATACACAAGCATACTGAAAAAAAAAGTCCTTCCAACAATTTAGTTCCCCACTGCTGTGGCTAGGGTGGGAGAATCTCTTCACTTCAGACTCCATTACCACACTTGTGCAATGTCCACAGCCTGTGTGGCCTGGGGCCTTGACTGCTCTACCATATTTTGGTATCTGCACCTATCCTCAGAATCTTAATTTTTTTATTTTATTTCTTCAATCCTTGCTATTAAGTTATGTCCATGAATTCCTGTATGTACTGATGTTCTGTGTAATTATTGAGAAACCCCTGAAAAGATTCAATGTATCTGCTGTGGTCAGAGACTAAGGCCCTCATGGAAAATGTCATATGTAATAGCTTGAATGGATATCCTCCCAAAAGATTCAGTTTCATTAAAGTTTTAGGTCTCCAGAAGCCTGGCTGGAAGAGGTGCCATTGTGGGTGGATCCTAGGGTCCAGCCCGAAGGTGTGAAGGTGGACTTGGAATTTTAGTCTCAAGACATGAAAAGTGCTTGAAGGCTGGAGAAATGGCTTAGCAGTTAAAGTGATTGCCTGTGAAGCCTAAGGACCCAGGTTTGATTCCCAAGTACCCATATAAGCCAATGTACAAGGTGGTGCATGCATCTGGAGTTCACTTGCAGTAGCTAGAGGTCCTGGTGTGCCCTCTCTCTCTCTCTCTCTAAAAGAAAGAATGAAAGAAATTGGAATCTTCAAAAGCTCACAGGCCAGTCAGCCTAGACTAGGCACTGATGAACAACATGAGACTGTCTCCAACCAGGTGGTGTGAACTAAAGTTCCCAGAAAACAACTGTATCTGCTACACCTACTTCCAGCAAGGCTGAATGGACTCATAAAGCCCCTGTGATCACAGAGAGATGGAACGTTGTAAACCAGAGACAATTACCTTGGGCTGCCTTTAGCCCCTTAATAGCCATATTGCCCACCTCTGTGTCTGTACTAATATTCTGGTCACTATCAGTTGATCAGGTGTAATCCTTTTTGAAATGCAAGAACAGACCCCAGCTTCCACCAACCCAAGGGCTAAGAGTGTCATCAGCATCAGAGGCCTATGGTGGAAATACCCCCCACCTTTGCTGTAACCCGCCTACCTGATGGTCAGCCAATGTATTGAAAAGTGCCTTGATTTATGATTTATTTTGTTCTATAACTATAAAACCTGCAAGAAATTATTAACACATTGGAATATGGAACTTGGGGTAACCTAAATCTGTGTTCCCAGGCAATCGTCACTCATATTTGGCTCCAGAATAAACTATCTTATCCCCTTTGAGGTGAGAGCTGTGTCTTTAGTGTCAACAGTGGAAAGCAAAAGCCAACACTCAAGGCTGATCTCTGATCTCCATATGCACCTTGTGGCATGTGCATACTTGTATTCATACACAAGCATACTGAAAAAAAAAGTCCTTCCAACAATTTAGTTCCCCACTGCTGTGGCTAGGGTGGGAGAATCTCTTCACTTCAGACTCCATTACCACACTTGTGCAATGTCCACAGCCTGTGTGGCCTGGGGCCTTGACTGCTCTACCATATTTTGGTATCTGCACCTATCCTCAGAATCTTAATTTTTTATTTTATTTCTTCAATCCTTGCTATTAAGTTATGTCCATGAATTCCTGTATGTACTGATGTTCTGTGTAATTATTGAGAAACCCCTGAAAAGATTCAATGTATCTGCTGTGGTCAGAGACTAAGGCCCTCATGGAAAATGTCATATGTAATAGCTTGAATGGATATCCTCCCAAAAGATTCAGTTTCATTAAAGTTTTAGGTCTCCAGAAGCCTGGCTGGAAGAGGTGCCATTGTGGGTGGATCCTAGGGTCCAGCCCGAAGGTGTGAAGGTGGACTTGGAATTTTAGTCTCAAGACATGAAAAGTGCTTGAAGGCTGGAGAAATGGCTTAGCAGTTAAAGTGATTGCCTCTTTTATTTTTATTTTATTTTTTTTGAAGCCTAAGGACCCAGGTTTGATTCCCAAGTACCCATATAAGCCAATGTACAAGGTGGTGCATGCATCTGGAGTTCACTTGCAGTAGCTAGAGGTCCTGGTGTGCCCTCTCTCTCTCTCTCTCTAAAAGAAAGAATGAAAGAAAGAAAGAAAGAAAGAAGGAAGGAAGGAAGGAAGGAAGGAAGGAAGGAAGGAAGGAAGGAAGGAAAAAAAAAAAAAGAAAAGCCGGGTGTGCTGGCACATGTCTTTAATCCCAGCACTCGGAAGGCAGAGGTAGGAGGATTGCCAAGAGTTCAAGGCCACCCTGAGACTACAGAATGAATTCCAGGTCAACCTGGGCTAGAGTGAGACCCTACAAAGAAAGAAAGAAAGAGAAAGAAAGAAAGAAAGAAAGAAAGAAAGGAAGGAAGGAAGGAAGGAAGGAAGGAAGGAAGGAAGGAAGGAAGGAAGGAAGGAAGGAAGGAAGGAAGGAAGGAAGGAAGGAAGGAAAAGAAAGAGGGAAGGAGGGAGGGAGGGAGGGAACGGGAAGGGGGGAGGGGAGGGGAGGGGAGGGAGGGAGGGAAGAAGGGTGGAAGGCAGGAAGGAAGGGAGGGAGAAAGGGAAAGAAAGAGAAGTTCTTGAGCTTTGCCTGGAGTCCTAAATTTGCTTGCTGGCTTTTGGTGGTGGCTTTTCTCTGGGCATGGGTCTCTGTACAAGGGGGGCTAACTTCTTCTGCCATTATGAAACTTCCCCTAAATATGTAAGCTTCAAATAAATTGCTACATGATGAATCTGACCGTGTAGATTTTGGTCTGTTGGAATTTGTGTTCCAGAGAAATGGGAGGCTTGTGTTTGTACTGAAAAACACCTTCTGAAGCAGTAAGCCAAGTATTATGGATTATGCTGATGAGAGTTTGAAAATGCTAAGTACAGAGAACTGTATTTGGAGGCTTGGCTGATAAACTTTCTCAGGGGAAGGAAAGACTGCAAAAAACCTTGTTGGACCTGGGCTACCAGCATAAGGGATGTTTGCATTCTGCTGGCCAGGCCGAGAGAGTTTAATCAAGGTTAAGTATGTAATGGACTGATGTGTTTGGCTAAAGAGATGGGGCTGGGAGATAATAAGATTTAAAATTGGAGAAATTAAAACAAGTTTAAAATTTACTGACACAGAGACTGGCTTTAGGTTACTGAAGCTGCTCTTGTCAAACACATTAACTATGTTATGGAAGATGGCCCAAATGCTTTACATTAAAACAATGGAGATGCCAGGCATGGCGGTTCACGCCTTTAATCCCAGCACTTGGGAGGCAGAGGTAGGAGGATCACCATGAGTTCAAGGCCACCCTGAGACTACATAGCTAATTCCAGGTCAGCCTGGACCACAGTGAGACCCTACCTTGAAAAACCAAAAAAAAAAAAAAAAAAAAAAACAATGGAGAGAATGCCCAAGGTTATTTCACCCCAGAAAGACTGAAGATAGTAATACACTCTTTTGAAAGGAGATCTAAAAAGAAAGAACCTGCTGTTCAAGGTCACGATTTATTTATCCCTAAATTAAGAATGTGGCTATGTCCTGCACACCTGATATTGGTTTCTGAAGCTTGAAAACTGCATGGCATGGTCATGAAGTACACACAGTTTCAGAAGCCGCTGCTGAGACCTGGCATATAAGCAGGGCAGGATAACCCTGATAAGCTGATAAAACCATTGGAAGATGAACCTTGGTTTACAGCAGAGACCCAAGGATGTTTAGATATACCAGCACAGTGCAAAGGCTACCATAGAGGCTACTGGCTAGGGATGAAAGTTTTCCCTGGCTACTCAACCCAGCTGGAGGGGTGAAATTAAAAAATCCAGAGACTGT
The DNA here is from genome assembly GCA_036365145.1 of Orientallactaga sibirica. Classification (NCBI taxonomy): domain Eukaryota; kingdom Metazoa; phylum Chordata; class Mammalia; order Rodentia; family Dipodidae; genus Orientallactaga; species Orientallactaga sibirica. The sequence goes on from JAEOAD010000001.1 coordinate 63,438,180, forward strand.
CAGTAACTGGTTATAATACTAGACTTGAACTGCAGAAGTTTGATGTTTGCTTTATGGTTACTGAGTTTGCATTTTTCCAGCCTCTCCTTGCTCTGCCTTATAGCAGTTAAAAATGTTTACTTTGTGTCTTTATATATTTTAAGTATATAACTTGTTTGATTTGACAGGACTCACAGCTAAGAGACAGCCTTAAATCTCAGATGAGACTTGAGACTTTGGAACTATCTTTAAGTTGGTAAAGACTGTGGGACCTTTAAATTTAGACTGAACACAATTTACAATGTAGATGGTTATAAATCTATTGGGGGCCAGGGGCAGAAAGTGATGGCTTAAATGAATGTCCCTAATAGATTCAGTTTTAGTAAAACTTTGGATCTCCAGCCACCTAGCTAGAGGAAATGCCATTGTGGGTAGATCCTAGGGTAAAGCCCTAAGGTATGGCGGTGGATTTGGAATTCAAGTCTAAAGATACAAAAAAAAAAAAAAAAAAAAAAAAAAATGCTTGAGCTTAGCCTAGAGTTCCTAAAATGCCCTTGCTGTCTGCTGGTAGTGGCTTTTCTCTCAGCCACAGTCTGTAAAAGCGGGCCCAGCTTCTACAGCCATTATAAAACTTCCCCTAAATCTGTAAGCTTCAAATAAATTCCCTTCCTCCCGTAACTGTGTCTGGTCTGGAAGTTCATCTCAGCACGAGGCCAACTACTACACCATGTATCTGACCTTTGTCTTCTATAATTTTTTTTTTAATTTGAGAGAGACAGAGAATGGGCGTGCCAGTGGCTGAGAGGCCATTGTGAACAAATTCCAGGTGTGTGTACCACCTTGTGGGCAAGTGTGGCATTGCACCCTTGCGCCACTTTTGCATCTGGTTAAACGTGGGAACTGGAGATTCGAACAGGCATTCTTAGGCTTCACAGGCAGGTGCCTTAACCTCTAAGTCATCTCTGCAGCCTGTCTTCTATAATTTTTTTAATTAAAATTTAGTCTATTTTGTCTGATATTGGTAAAGCCCCTCCTGGTTTCTTTTAGTTGGTGTTTCTATAGATTATTGTTACAGTTACCTTCTCATTGCTGGACAAAGCACTTAACCAAAAGCAGCTGATGGAAGCAAACTTTTTAATATGGCTTACAGTCTTAAGGAGAAGCTTCATAAGAGTAGGAGAAAAAACGGCATGAGCAGAGACTAGACATCACCTCTGCCACAATAGATGGAAAATGAGAGTGAGCAGAACCAACACTGGCAAGCTAGGGGTAGTGTGGTAGTTTGAACTAGGTGTCCTCTATAAACTCATGGGTTCTAAATGCTAGGTTCCCGGCTGGTGGTGATTTGGGAAGTGGATTCTTACTGGAGGAGGTGTGTTGTTAGGGACAGGCTTATAGGTGTTAGAGCCAGCTTCCCCTTGCCAGTGTTCCTCACACTCTTCTGCTGCTGCTGTCCACCTAATGTTCACCAGGAGGTGATGTCCAGCCTCTGTTCGTGCCATGTTTTCCTCTGCCATCATGGAGTTCCTCGAGTCTGCAAGCCATAATAAACAACTGTCCCCACCAAGCTGATTTTGTTTGGGTGCTTTGTACCAGCAAGGAGAAGCTAACTGCAACAGGTAATAAATCTCAGGGTCCACCCCCAGCATACAACTCCTCCAGCAAGGCTCCATCTCCCAAACTGCCACAAGTAAGAACCAAGCATTCAAAACACATGAGTTTACGGGGGACATCTGACTCAAACCACCACATTCCCTCCACCCCAAACTCATGACCATCTCGTGACCATGTAAAATGCATTCAGTCCAACTTTAAAGTACTCATTGTTTTTATCATCCTAGCATTGTTCAAACATCTCATAACTGTGAGCTATAAAACCAAAACACATAATGGCAAAGAGTAAACATTCACAACTCAAATGATGGCATACCAAGGAAAGATTGAACTGGACAAATATTAAATCCTGTAGCTCCAAGTCTGACATCTGTAACAAGTGACAAAGTCTCTGGGTTTCTAATTCTACCCCTCCAGCTGGGCTGTCCACAACACAGAGAAAACTCCATCCCAAGCCAGTTCTCTTTCGTGGCTGTTGCATTTATGAGGGACATCTGATTCAAAACATCATGACTATTATTTCTATTCTTTCACTTTCAACCTACATATGACTTTGGATCTTTTATACTATATACAGTTGGGTCATATTTTAAAATCTGTCTTTTGACAGGATAGTTTAATGCACATATATTTTCTTTATATTATTATTTCCACTACAGTGAATTGAACCTATGGCTTGATGCATAAAAGGCAAGTGCCCTATCACTGAGCTATATCACCAGCCTTTTTTGTTTTTGTTTTGAAAAGAATGTTATTAAGGATTACAGGTCAACAGTATCAGGCTTGGTACCTCACATTTAAAATGATTATATTGATATGAAAGGATTTACTTCTGTTATGTTTATTGTTTGGTATAAGTTTTCCAGGTTGTTTGTTTGCTTATGGCTTTCATAAATCTTTGTCTTCTGTTGGGCCATGATTTTTTTAAAGTGAAATGTTTAAATTCTTTTCTGATTTTTCTTTTGTATATATTCTATATATTTTCCTTGTAGTTGCCACGGGGAAGCATTTGTAACAACCATCATCTCTCTCCCCCTCCCTCAGAACCATCTTCCAGGTAAACCTAAAAGCACAACCTAACCACGTCTCATCTTTGGAAAGCTACTAATATAGCTTTCTCTCTCTCAAACAAAAATGTATATACACACACACACACACACACATAAAAAACAACCTCTGCAGGTAAAACAAGTTGACATTACTACAATATGTTCCCTGCCTCTCCACTGCAACTAGCTATTATGGAAGTGATATACTTTCTTTAGAACGCAGTTATTATAATTGAAACAGCACTGCTTACCACAGGTAAGAAAAGAATGACTATCTGAGGAGTATTCTGTATTCTACTGTATATGGATAAGTTATTTTCAAGGTATACACTAAAAATTCATCTCCACAATTAATTTTATCATTTCCTCACAACCATATTAATGGATAAGTAGTGCTATTTCTGTTATACAGAAAAGGTCTTGCTGGCCTTGCTATATAGCCTTCTCAGTATTGCCATTGTGATGCACAGTGCCATGTCTGCTTGCAGCTTTTCTTTTACAGAATGAATCTAAACTAGCTTTTAGTTTCATCACTGAGAAAATCAATTCCTTGGGAACGTGTTCTTGAGTTCTGAGCAAATGATTTTACAGAAATCTTTGAAACATATACTGTTTAGAGACCAACACTGTATACTAGAGTAATAGAGCAAGAATCTGAAACAGTTCTCAAAATAACCTCAGAACTGGCAGGAAAAGCTATGTTAGAGGCATAAGTTAGGAATCCAAAAGAGTTACTAATTTAAGAAACTTTCTAAAACTTGACATCAAAAGATATCATCTCAAAATATATTTTCCCAGATTTTCAATCCATCTGTATAAATTTCCTTAATTCAGACGTTACTTGACATTGGTGCAGCACTGTACTTATAACTTATGTTTTCTGTACTAACTTCCTCAAAATTAGACAAAAAATAGCTTTTATCTGTTTAATAGTTTCTAGAACTTCTGTTCCTGAAACTTGTTGAAATCTAAACATGTCAAAGGCTGAGAATTTATTTCTTCTGCACTCTGTTCTACTTCTTAATCCTGTTTTAAGTGATAAGATCAAATGTCAGACCAAATCCCAGTTAAAAATCCAAAAGTAGAATATGCTAGGAAATGTAGTTAATTTCTAGATGAGTAATTCTCAACATTTATTTCTTCTACTCCCTACATGTCTATATCCTCATTATATACACAAGAAAGTACATTTTAATCAACAGGAGAGTAATGAATTTTGAGCGGGAAGGAGGGAGAAAAGAGATGATGATATCATATCTGAGTTATCAAAAATTAAAGTGTGTGTGTGCATGAGTCCGTTTCTACCTTCTCAAGGGAGCTTCTAATATCCTTATTATTTAACTCCCTCCCAATTTGGCTGTTTATGTTTCTGGCCAATGGTTTTTGCATATACTAGTCTCTGAGTGATGTCATATAGCGATCCAGTGGTCAGGTGGCCAGAGTTATTTATTTATACATTTAAATATTATATTAGTCACTTTTCTCATTACTGCTACCAAATGCCTGACAAGAAGCAACTTAAAGGAAGTAGGTTCCATCCTGGAGTATAGTGTGAGGAAATACAGTTCATCACAGAGGAAAAGCATGGTGGCAGGCAGAAGGGTGGCAGATGTGCTGTAGCTATGACTCTTCTCTACATCTTGGTGACAGGAACTGAGGCCAGGCTGTAAAATCTCAAGGCCTGCCCAGTGACTCATTTCCTCCATTGAGGCTCCAAAACCTTCCTAAACAGTGCCATCAGCTGGGGACCAAGTATTCAAAAATGTTTCATGTTTTAAACTACTATGAAACAAGTCTCTTCCTCTCTCTCTTCCCTTCCTCATTCCCTCTTTTCTTTTTTCTTTCTTTTTGAGGCACAGTCTCACTCTAGCCCAAGCAGTCCTCAATCTCCTAGTCATCCTCCTACCTCAGCCTCCTGAGTACTGAGATTAAAGGTGTCAACCACCATGGTTGGCCTTTTTGGTTTTTATCATAAACATAATAGTGACTAAATAATTTAAATACAGAAGACTGCTAACATGAAGCTATAAACCATATGCCTAATCCTTTATAAACATCCTCCCTGCTATTTTTACAACATTCCTATGGCTGAGGGTAGCCATAATTTCCCTCATTTTGCAGATGAGAAACCCAAGGCACAGATAATTAGAGATTTGTGTAAGGTCAAAAATTAATCAGGAGCATCAGAGGCCAAACTCATAAAATAGATGCTATTTAGCTTAAGATATACAATTAAGTTAAAAGTAGAAAGTGTTCCCCTTTAGCTTTCAAAATCTTCTAAATATTAAGAATCAAACAACACAACAACAAAGAAACCTTACAAACCCAATTTTGTATGCCATATATTTCAATCTGTGTAGTGGTATGACTTGATTCTAATACTGGTATTTCAACTGCTTTGCAACTCAATTTATAGAAAAAAAAAAAAAAAAAAAAAACATTGTGTTTGTTAAGCAATGCTCTAAATGAGGAGTACTTGTATCTTTCTACCAGGCTGTCACAGGTTTCCAGACTCCTGTGACCTAAACGTGAGCATCTGGGGAGCAGAGCAAACTGGAATGTAAAGAGCCAATATACAGAGTCATGAGGCAACAAACGTGTTTTTATAGCCACTGATTAGTCACATTCAGATCTTGTCTAACCAGTAAAGTATGCCCCAAGTTAGTGATCTTGAAGGAAAGAAAACCAGTGGCCATGTTTTAATAGGTATTAAACAACAAAAAAAAAAGAATATTCTTTTATTCCTAAACAACACATTTTAAGAATTTGTGAATTTAACTCTTTCAAGCACAATATTTAGAAGTATCCACAAACCACGCAATTACATCTTTAAAATAATTCTACATTGTCATTTACTTGGGTCATGTGTAAGAGGGCAACTACCACCTGGAAGCTAACTTCTTTAGACAGTTCCCTTGATTTAACTATATTACTGTGTCATAATAGTCTATTTACATGATAATAGATTAAAGAGAGGGAAAAACATTAGATTTGTATGTTGATTTATTTGGTTTAAAGCTTAGTTTTTACATAACGAACCTAATCTTCAGTTGAGAGCGTTTTCTTATTGTTAAAAGAGAAATAGTGTTTTTGGGCGTATGGCTATATAATGCTAAGGAAAAATAGTATATTTTGAATGAAGGCAAATAATCAGTAACAAAATACAGTGCTACTATATTTTACTTATTTTTTTCTAAAATCTCAAGTTGTCCTATAATCCTTTATATTGTATTCTCAAATCATCTTCATGTGGAGTAAAGAAAGTAGTATTTTTATTTGTTGTGACTCTAACTTACAGAGAGTGACATACCTCACCCAGGGTTACATAAAGAATGACTCAGTAGACACACTAGCAGTCAGGATTCTACTGGTCTTGCTCTGACTACAAGTTTAGGACTCCTTCCAACATATCAAACTATGAATGTGTTACAGGTTAGAATTCAGAACAACATGACTATTTCTCTGTTGTCTCTAGTAACAGCTCAAAACAGTATGAGCTAGTATATACTTAGCATTATGTAAGGCCTCTCAAAGATTCTGAAGATTTGGGATATATAGTCGTTCCCTGATTGTACTGGAAAGATTTAGGTAATGTGAATGAAATTAATCTGCAGAGCAAAGAGAAGTAAAAGTTAAATTGATGTTTAAAAGAAGAAATTAACTGGCTGGCTTCTTCAAACTGGGCTTTCAAGAAGAATGTGAACCAAAAACCCAGGTTAATTCACAACCTTGGAGATTCAAAAAATAAATTTCATTCAGCCTCAACTTCAACAGTAAAGTATCTCTACTACTTCAAACAAGTTTGTGAGGTGTGACAGAATACAAAGGGCATTTTATGCTTTCAATGATTATGTTAATCTAAGTCCTCAAAAGGTTTCATAACAAAGTGCACACATGGACTGACTTAGTTATAAAACAATTCCCCTTCATTCCTACAGTAGTCATATCTCTACAGTCAGTAAAACTTGACATGAGGTTCAACCGCAAGCAGACGCAGAGGAACTAATGTTGAGGGCTTTCCTGAAATGTGTAAGACTTGACAAGGGACAAATGAGATGATGAACAGCTACATTTATAAGGGATGTAAGAGTGGAGGAAGGGGTGGGGTGTTGTGGAATACTACCTTCAGGCATGACATGCCATTGTTCTCTTTAACATCTAGAAGCTATGATTGCTTCTAAGATTGAACCTGTCAGCATTCCATAATGGAGGAGGAAATGGCTCATGAGGCCCAACCTATGATAGTTTATATTGATTATCAACTTGATAGGACCTAGAACTACCTGTGAGAGATTATCTAGATTAAATTAGCCTCTGTGCATGTCTGTGAAATATTATCTTGATTAGGTTAATTAAGGTGGGAAGACCCACCTTAACTGTGGGCGGCTGGTTCCACTGGCTGGGGTCTGGGGCTATATGTAAATAAGACAGCAGCAGCATTCACTGCTCTCTGCTTACTCACTATGGACTGAGGGCAACCAGCTATCTCAAGTTCCCGCCACTACCTTTTCCACCATGACGGACTATGGCTTAGAACTGTAAGCTGAAATAAACCCTTCCTCATTTAAAATGAGTTTTGTCTGCCTTTCCCTTAGAATTTATGGGCAGTTAATGGGTGGTAGAGGATTGGCTCAAAAGGCCTCTGTTACAGTTATCTTTACATTGCTGTCAAAAAATACCAAAACAAGAGCAGCTTGTGGAAGGAAAGAGTTTATTTTAAAAGTCTTACAGACTCACCAGGAAATTCCATGATGGCAGGGGAAACCGATGGCATAAGTAGACCACCTCGTGCCCAACCTCAAATGGACACCACCACCAAGAGTGTGCCAAACACTTGCAAGGAGAAGCTGGCTATAACACCTGTAAGCCAGCTCCAAACAATACACTGCCTCCAGGAGGCTCCAATTCCCATATTGCCACTAGCTGGGGACCTACCATTCAGAATACATAAGTTTATGAGGGACACCTGAATCAAATCACCACATTCCACTCCTGGTTCCCATAAACTGATAACCATCTATGATGTAAAATGCAATGCATACAGTCTAACTTTAAAAGTCACCATAGCTAGGCTGGGCGTGGTGGCGTACACCTTTCATCCCAGCACTCGGGAGGCAGAGGTAGGAGGATTGCCATGAGTGAGAGGCCACCCTGAGACTACATAGTTAATTCCAGGTCAGCCTGGGCCAGAGTGAGGCCCTACCTTGGAGGGGGGAAGTCACCACAGCTGCCAGACTTGGTGGCGCACACCTTTAATCCTAGCACTTGGGAGGCCAAGGTAAGAGGATCACCATGAGTTTGAGGCCACCCTGAGACTACACAGTAAATTCCAGGTCAGCCTGGGCTAGAGTGAGACCCTACATTACAAAAAACAAAAGTCATCATAGCCATAGCCTTTATCAATACTAGTGATGTTCAAACATCCCCATAGTCCAAGGTCTAGTAATGAGTTGTACTACTTAAAAATAATAATAACAACAATAATAATGGCACAGAATAAACATTCACACAACAAAAGATGGCCTTGGGCATAGCAAAGAAATATTCAACCAATACAAGATTTAAAATAAACAGGGCAAACATCAAACTTTATAGCTCCAAGTCTAATAACTAGCCAGTGACAAGTTTTCAAGTCCAATAATTCTAACCAGTGACAAGTCTCTGGAGTTCCAATTCCGCCACTCCAGCTGGGCTACTCACAGTTCCACAAAACTTCATCCAGTGCTGGCAGCTTTCCTTGGCAGCCATCCCATAGCCCTGGCATCTCCACTGGGTCTCAACTGCAACCCACAGTCCATCCTCATGGTTCCATCAGGTCTCCATGCAGGTAGTCCAACAAGCTTGCTTCATACTACCCATGGCCATTTCCAAAACATAAAACCATGTTGCAAATTCAGTGACTCTCTTTTCTGCATTTGGTATACTCCATAGTGCCAGGTGACCTACCAATTTGTTAATGGGGGGCAGGGAAGGGAAATAAAGCAGACTTTGAAGAACAGGAGAGTCCTACAGCATTCAGGCCCCTTGGCAAGTATGCATTCTTACTATTGTTCCAGTGCAGATCAGTTGGCCCAATCTCAATGGTAGTCTCAAACAACTGTACCTGAATGGGCAGCAGTTTGGGCCCAAAGATTTCATTTCTTTCTGTGCCATATCCCTCTACTCACATCAGTCTATATCTACTCAATGCAAGCATGCATAAGTTCTCAGGAATGGGCATAAGCCTCTCATGCAAACTGCTTCTACCCCAGTCCAGGAAACACTCTTTCTGACTCTCATAAGGCAAACCTCACAGTCCATAGTTGTTACTGCATTCAGGTCTTTCACTTCTGACCAGAATAGTCCATCCGGCTATTCTTAACAGCACTGCAAGGTGTCTCTTAGGCCAAGGTTTCAAAACTTTCAACTTTCATCCTGCAAATCAGTTTCCTAAGACTAAAGCCACAAAAATCAGGTTTCTAGCATCAACAGCCCCACTCCTCTGGTACCAATTTTACTGACAGTTAGCTTTGCACTGCTGTCCAAAAATACCAAGAGTAGCTTGTGGAAGCAAAGGATTTATATTGGCTTATAGATTCGAGGGAAAGCTCCATGATGGCAGAGAAAAATGATGGCATGAGCAGGGATGAACATCACCTCCTGGCCAACATCAGATGGACAACAGTAGAAGCAAAGTATGCCAAACACTGGCAAGGGGAAGCTGGCTATAAGACCTATAAGCCTACCTGCAACAATATATGGCCTCTAGGAAGCTCCAATTGCCACCAGCTGTTGACCTAGCATTCAGAACACAAATTTATGGGGGATATCTGAATCAAACCACCACAGGCTCACCTCTCTAAGGATTTATAGGCAGTTTATAGGGGAAAAAGATTACAAGTCCACACCCCTCCTTAGGATCTATAGAAAGCTACTGATTGCAGGGAGTGGAAAGACTGGGAAACTGCCCATGCTCCTATAAATAACCCCTCACTCAAGCTACTATATACCACCCTAATTGATTGACTCAATAGATCACCAAAAAAAAAAAAAAAAAAAAGACATGAAAGTAGTAGAGAGAGGAGGAATAGTTGGGAAGAGGAAGGAGGATAAGAGAATATAATGGGGTGAATATGATCAAAATACATATATGAAAATTTTATAATGAAACCCATATGTATTATTAATATATGATGATAAAAGTATTTTAAAATGCTAGGATATTTTTCTTTTTGGCAGTGTTGAGAATAAAACCAAAGACCATGAGAACACTAAACATTCTCAGCAAGTACTCTTATCTACTTCTGAGCTGTGAAGACCCAGACCTACATTTCAACCTTTTACTTTGATAATTGAATTGAAAATTCATTTCTAACCTTTACTGAGCTTTTTAATAAGAAACAAACTTTTATTACAAGAAGCTGAATAAAGTTCCTAGTTTGTTTGGTTTTTTTTTCCCCTCTTGCTTCTTGCACAGTGCTATCCCCTCAGCTGGACTGTCAAGATGATAAAACTAAAATAAGTTATTATCTTTGTCTCCACATGGCCTGGCAGAGATAAGAAGCAACAGTGGGCAGGCAGGCTTCAAAAGGGTGATGATAATACTTATTGTTCTTTACGGCATCTCGACTATCCCAAACCAAGACCTTGAGCATGCATTTATTCTAAATTCTTATCTAGAACTAGAAGAAGAGATATTTTACTTCCAAAATATTTACTTCTTCTATTCCATTACTCAATGTAACTGTATCACACTTCAATCTTTGAGGAAAGCCCTGCTGTGGTAGTACCGGCAAGCCGCTAAGGTGAGGCCTGCTGGAGTATGTATGTATGCTTTAGGAGAACTTTCTTCATTTTCCAGGGAGTCAGTAGGAGTTCCTAGCAAGAGAATTTAAAAACACCTTAATAGCATATCCTTTTGCCCATATACTATTCCTGTAAAGCACTTGACAGAAGTCGTCTTCTACCTGAAGTCTAAGATTTCCTTCAACTCTTGAGGAAGTTTTTTCCTTATTACCTTCCTGTCTTCTAGACTCCTTCAAAGGGGCTTTGTTAGTGGGGTCCTCCATATTTCCAATTCTATTCCATACTCTTGATCACTTCTAACTCCTAAACTAGGTATTAGACAAATCTACCACCTGAGTTTCTCAAATTACTAACAAATCTTTCTTTATCCTTGTCTCTAGCCTTCTACAGTTAGCCAGTTTAAATGTTTACTGTACATTTCTGCAACCCGTCTTGCAGATGTTTGTTTTATCAGCATTCTACCCTTGCTTTATGGACTTTACAAACTTTATAATCATTAGTGAAATCTATCACATTTAAAATTTTTTTTATTTATTAGAGACAGGAATATGTGTGTGTGTGTGTGTGTGTGTGTGTGTGTGTGTGAGAGAGAGAGAGAGAGAATGAATGAGTACGCCAGGGCCTCCAGCCACTGCAAACAAACTCCAAATGCATGTGCCACCATGTGTATCTGGCTTATGTGGGATCTGGGGGATCGAACCTGGGTCCTTATACTTCACAGGCAAGGGCCTTAATCGCTAAGCCATCACTCCAGTCCTCAATCACCTTCTTAAAGTGCTTTTCTGTTTTACCTGAACATGGGAGTTCAGTTCCCAGTTATGCAAATAATCATTTTGGTGTTCTGAAAAAGTTGAGGGCACTTGGTGTCCTGTTCCTACTTAAAAGTGAGAGCCTAGGGCAAAGGCAAAGGACCTAGGTTAAAAAAAATCTTGACTTCCAACTACATTATTACAGAATTATACATTATTGAGTTTCATGTGTTTAAGCCCATCTACTTTTTTGTCTGAAGTTTCTTTAAATCTTTACTATAAAGACATGACTTTACTTGTGTGTGTGTGTGTGTGTGTGTGTGTGTGTACATGTTTGCCTCTCAATGAACCTACAGTTCACCGATTAGACAAGACTATCTTCCCAGCTTGCCTCAGGGACGGATCCTACTGTCTCTGCCTCCTTAGCGTTGGGATATAGGCAAGGCAAGCCTGCTTTTTATGGGTGTTGGGTATCCAAACTCAGTTTCTCATACTTGTGGGCAAGCACTTTACTGACTGAGCCATCTCCCCAGCCCCTTGCCTATCTGTTTAATATATCATGTCTGCCTCTACATTAAGATATATAAACAGTAACTTGCTCATTTTTATAAATGATGTGGCCTTTTGTCAAAGCCGCCAACTCAGTTACAACAGTCTCATTCATGTGCATGTTCAGTCCTCCAGACATCACCTTTCTTCTAAGTCACAGTCACAATACACAGGTCCTCTGGCTTCAGAGAAGTGCCTGTGCTTGTGTGGCATTCCTTCATGTTTTTGCTAACAGCACCTTTTTCAATTCTCAAAAATCACAGTTTTCTACTGTGTTTTCAGTGAAATTTGAGAGGAAAGAAAAATCCTTTTGGTCAGCTATTCTGAATTAGAAATAGTAAAAAAAGAAAGTCTTAATAAGCATCTCCCTAGAGAAACCTTAAAATTAGAGCTCAAAACTACAACAAGCTAGGAATTTTGTTGTTTAAACATCGTAGAGAACAGATGACCATGAAGTAATTGTCCATGATTTAATAACAATACGTGTAAACCAAGCAACATTCCACATGTAAAAGTAACCAATAACATTCTTTTATATAGGTAACATACGACAACTTACCCCACATGACTATGTAACTTTATTGAAACTGCATCTACAACTGTCATTCAATTTTTTAAGAAACATCTTATCATATTACTATACTGTCTTGTGATAAAGGCTAATGACGGTATACTGAGTATTCATATACACAAGTATATACCATGATGCCAATTTATTACTCAAATTGATGACTTCAGTGACATGAGTAATTTCAAAACAAGTAAGTCAGCCATCTGGTAAGAAAGGGCTGAGCATTTAATAACAAATTGTCACAGAACAAGCACTTAAAGTAATCCCTCACTTAGCCTGGTATTTCATACCCAGAATGTTGAAAATGACCTACAGTAGCAAATGACCTTCAGAGCTGGGTCTGACTAATATAAAAGTATACTGAATTCTACTGCTGATAGAAATAATTTTAACAATATTACACATGCATAGCTTCAACATCTACAAGAACATTTCCTTGTTAGTGGCATATGACTCTACCAAAACTAAAAACAAAGAAGAAATCGTATCATACAACTTAGTTCCAAAAGACAATTTGGAAAATTATATTAACGTTACGTCAACCCAACTGCTTCATCTAGAAATAAGCTTAATAAGATATCAAAGAGACAGGGTCAGGCATGGTGGTGCACACCTTTAATCCTAGCACTTAGGAGTTAAGAGGTAGGAGATCACTGTGTGTTTGAGGCCAGCCTAGGACTACAGAGTACCTTCCAGGTTAGCCTGGGCTATAGTGAGAAACAAAACAAAACAAAACAAAACAAAACAAAACAAAACAAAACAAAAATCAAAGACATATCCACCATAATGTTTTTGTGTGTTTTTTTTTCCCATGGAGTTTTCAAATGTAATTCCACATCATGAAAACACAGGTAAATTATAAGAAACTTGGGACTGCAGTTGAGATAATCAGATCCAAAACTATGGGAAAGTGCAAATTTACTTCTGATATTTTTAGAAGCCAAAAATTCCTACAGAGACCAAATGAGTCATGGCTGGAAAATCAAATCAGCCCAAAGAAGGAGTATGTGGAATAGTATCATCCATGTGAACAGTACGGGTAACCCGCCGGGATGCTCTTCCACATCCAGTACCACCATTTCTCTATGTCCTTAGCCTTTTCACCACAAGTGATGACTCAAAGTCTATTTTAAAATGCTGCATATTTCTCAAGAGAATAAGAACATTTGAGAAAAGAGAATACTGACTAGGAGAAATTGTTGACAATCTCTTGGGGTGGGTAGTTAGCTATATGATTGTTCTTATAACATTCATTTACCTGTTCTGTAATCTATACACTTTTCTATATCAGTTATACTTCCATTATAGTTTATTAAATGAAGATGCTCTTTATGGACCTATTTCCCCATTTAATAAAATTAGTTACTAGACTGAGTTTCCTGAATACCTGGTCTCCAGCTTGTAGCACTCACCTCTGTCAATGTTTGATATACAACAAAAGTGGCTAATAGGTGGATTACCCCAGGTCAGGATCAATGGTAGTATGTCATAGCTCTTTCTTTCATGTCACCTCATAGGACTGCTGCTGCTGCAAACACACCATTAGTTAAAAATTCTCGACATGTTCGAGTCTCTGTCACTGGGAGCTACACAACATTTGGGTATGTGTGTGAAAAAGAGAAAGAAGCCAAGACATGTAAACTAATCACTGCATATGTATGTGCGATGAGGGCAAGAAATGTGAAAGGAAAGGAGCCATTCCAAGCAGGATGAAGCAGGAAAAGCATAACTAAGGGATAACATGCAGGCATGAGGAACAGCTTACTAACATAAAGGAATGGACTAACATTTACAAAGTGCTTAAGAACATGTCAGGTACAAGATGGACTGAATACTTGTACAGGTGAACCCACTAAGATCACATGGCCAGTAAATACCAGAGAAAATAATCTAACTTTTTAGACTCCAAAATTAGTGTCTTTCTGCCACATACCATACTGCCACTATATATAGATATGGTCTTGAAGAAGATCTTGATACTTGGGCCAAAAATTCCAAAACCCACAAATGAAAGATGATCAAAGGTATATTTTTTTTTCTTAGCCCAATGCATACATTTTAACATGATTTTTGTTTTTGTTTTTTTGAGGTAGGGTCTTGCTCTAGCCCAGGCTGACCTGCAATTCACTATGTCGTCTCAGGGTGGCCTTGAACTCACGGTGATCCTCCTACTTCTGCCTTCCGAGTGCTGGGATTAAAGGCGTGCGTCACCACGTCCGGCTTCATTTTAACATGATTTTAACAGCAAAATGATCAAATCAAAACAAAACTGACTACATTGTCCACTTGCAAAAATGACAGAGAATTTTAATTCACAGTTCAAGATTAATCTGATCATTTGCCCTTTTGGTAAAAAGCTCTCATTAACTATATTGCATTTGATCTGGAGAGCCAATTAATTATTATGAATTATTAATTCATTTTTATACTTCAGTCACCACAGAATATAGTATCCTCTCCTTGAGAATAAGCATAGCAATTTATTTGTAATCTTGTTTTGGAATGTTCATTATGGCAAAAAAAAAAAAAAAAATCTTCTTGCCCTATTATTTTTAAGAGGCCCTTTCATGTACTTGATTTTTGTTTTGTTTTGTTTTTTGAGGTAGGCTCTCTAGCTCAGCCTGACCTGGAATTCACTATGTAGTCTCAGGGTAGCCTTGAACTCACGGCAATCTACCTACCTCTGCCTCCCAAGTGCTGGGATTAAAGGCGTGCGCCACCACACCTGGCTATTTCTTCTTTTGAGGCAGGGTCTCACTCTAGTCCAGGCTGACCTGGAACTCACGCTGTCCTCCAGGCGGATCTCTGACAGTGATCCTTGCTACCACTCCGACTATCTGAGTATTTCTGAGGAGCTGCCAATATGTTAGGAACTCTTCCTCAATGATGATAGAGAGAAGCCCTGTTTCCCAAAGATTGTCCAGTATATTTCACCTGATCCTTTTCATTTTGCTTAATTTCAGATTATACTAACCTCATTCAACATCTTGACCCATAACTTGTAGACTAGTATTTACCTGACATAGTTTGAGTTTGTCCCCTACAGGCTCATATTCAGAATGCTTGGGCCCCAGCCTACAGTGCTGTTTTGAAGGTCTTGAGGAGGCAGGGTCTGGCTGGTGGACGTAGACACTAGGGGCTGGGCAAGTGAAGGTTATATAACCGGTGGCTCTGGCTACTCTCTACTTCCTGATCTGCCCTGATGGAAAAAATATCAAGAACACACTGCTGCCTCCATGAACTGAGCTGCTCCCACCACGCCTTTCTTGAAGCATGGACAGAAATCCCTCTTAAACAGACAGCCTGGGAAAACCCTTCTTTCCCTAAACAGATTCTGTCAGGGAATCTGGTCATAACAACATCAAACTAACACAGTACAGATTCATATAGCTGGTTCCAATCACTCAACTTCTCCTTGATTTTTTTTTTTTAAGATTTTATTTTTTATTTATTTATTTATGAGAGAGAGAGAAAGAGACAGAGAGAGAGAAGGGGAGAACCAGGGCCTCCAGCCATTGCAAGTGAACTCCAGATGCATGCGCCACCTTGTGCATCTGGCTTACATGGGTACTGGGGAACCGAGCCTCGAACTGGGGTCCTTAGGCTTCACAGGCAAGTGCTTAACTGCTAAGCCATCTCTCCAGCCCCTCCTTGACTCTTTAGCTCACAACACCACCAATCTCTTTTAGGATAATACTTTTATTAGTTATTCCCCTTTATTTCTGAATTATAATGATGCTATCCTTATCAAAGCATTTAAATTATATTTATCATTACTGAATACATTCTATGTACATATCCCTAGCCTTGGTATTGATGATTTAAAGAAAATTCCTATTTTCAAGAAAATTATAAGGTGGGTTATAAATAAATAAATAAATTATATTATAAGGTGGGTTATAAATAAATAAATAAATAAAAGTCTAAGTCTGAAAACATGAAATTTAAAATAGTATTAGATGGGCCGGAGAGATGGCTTAGTGGTTAAAATACTTGCCTATGAAGCCTGAGGACCCGGGTTCAATTGCCCAGGTCCCATATAATCCAGATGCACATTGTGGCTCATGTGTCTGGAGTTCATTTGCAGTGGATAGAGGCCTTGGCACACCTATTCTCTCTCTTTCCCTCCTCCTCTCTCTATCTCTAATAAATAAATAAAATTAATCCTTAAAAAAAATAAAATAAGAGCTCACAGTTGTATTGTCAACTGAAACAATGGAATGTGAGAAAAAGCCCAAAGTCAAAGATGATTCACAGAGTTTTGGCTTCGGGGGTTGAGTAAACGGTGAGATCATTGACGGAGTTTGAGAATACTGGTGGATAAAATTTGAGAAGGGGAATAAGTAGTTCTTTCTTTCTACACTATGTTTCTGATCACTTTTAGCTATCCGAGGTCAAGTCAGTCATCAAATACGTAAGTCTGCAGCTTAGGAGAAAGGCTGACCTGGAGGTCAAGCTCTAGGAGTGACAAGCAGAAAGATGGGATTTTATGCCTGGACTGAGCTCAATGAAGAAATAAAGACAAATGCTTCAGAGGCAAGCACTGCTGAAGATGATGAGAACTTTTGTTTTGTAATAGACTGTATTTTAGGATAGCTTTAAGTTCACGGCAAAATTGAGAGGCAGTTATAGAGATTTCTCCTTTACCCTTTGTCCTACATATGCAGGGCTTCCCCATTATCAACACCCCTCACCAGAGTAGTATATGTCTTATACCACATTGACAAACATACATCACCCAAAAGGACTATTTCAAATCAATGATTTCCTATAGAACAATGACCTGTCACATGTCTGAAATCCCGTCACTCAGGAGACAGGGTCTGGATGAACTCAAGTCCAAGGCTATTCTGGGCTAAGGTCCATAAGGTACAATATTCCCTGAAAGAGTCAGGTAGGGCAAGACAGTGAGAGAAATTTTTTTGTCAGCACTCTCTACTTAATGGTACTAAAAAATAAACTCCAGAAGGCAAGGTGCAAGGGCTAGAGGAGAGGATTGTAAGGATGGAGGACTGCATTGAGTTAGGATATGTATAGAACCAACTGAGATAAAATTTTCTCATGATTATGGCTGACTAAACCAGCTGAAACAAAAAGCCCTACACAGGGGGGAGGGGAGCTCTAAAAGCCTATAGGAACTGCACGTGGGTGGTTGGTGTCTTTCCAGTAAATGCCCTTAGTCATTAAGTCAGCAGCTAGATAATTTTAATGGCAAATTCCTTTATGAGCACATCCAATAACTTCAGAAGAGGAATGTTTAATTCATTCAATACACCGAGGTGCTATTTGACCTAGAGTGATAGGAAAGGTGTATGAAAGAAATCTTGACTATGGTGGCTATCCATTTATCCCTTCTCATTTCATTCTCCTTTTCACTACATCAGCATGATGTTCCAAGGAACAAGCAGGAATCCTCGTACTCCTGCTCGTGACCTCACTGTCACACTTCTATAGGTGTGGAATGTCCTGTGGCTTAAAATAAATCCCACAGCCTGTTCAAGTTTCATGTCCAGTTCTCTGTTCAACTACACCACTCCCCTTAGTGTGCTCTAAAAGAAAAATGGTCCATTTAGAACAGAATTCACAGAGATTATGATTTCTTCCTTCTAAGGTGAAAGAAGGACCTGGATGAAGAATTCTGAGAACTATTTGTCTGATTTAAGATAGAAACAAGTACTGAGAATGTATTTATTAAAAATCTGAGCCAGGTATGGTGGCACACACCTTTAATCCCAACACTCAGGAGGCAGAGGTAGATGGATTGCCGTGTTTGAGGCTACCCTGAGATTACATAGTTAATTCCAGGTCAGTCTGGGCCAGAGTGAGACCCTACCTCGAAAAAATATATATAATTAGGGGCTGGAGGGATGGCTTAGTGGGTGAGGTGCTTGCCTGCAAAGCCAAAACACCCAGGTTCAGTGCCCCAGGACTCACATAAGCCAGATGCACAAGGTGGTACATGCTTCTGAAGTTCGTTTGCAGTGGATGGAGGCTGTGGCGCACCCATTCTCTCTCTCTCAAATATATGAATTGTTAAAAAGTTTTTTAAAAATCTATAATTAATCCAATAGCTCTGTTCTCTAACATAATAGATTATAGCAAGGCAAATTAATTTCAGTTGCCATTCACTATATACAAAAGGAAATGATCAAAATATCATGATGAATGCTAGCAGGCCTCAACATGAAGAAACATGCATAATGGTTGGTTACTTCTAGTGGAAGTAATGCAGGATATGTGGAATATTTCCAATCTATGCTTGAAATTATTTTGTGTCAGAGGTGAGAGAAAAGGCTGATAAAAATATAAAGAATGCAATACTTAAAAAAAAAGGCATAAAGGCAAAGGAATCAGCTCTATCACTCTTTATCATTATTAGTGATAGTACTATTATTAGATTAATAATTTTATATATGTCTCCAGCATGCCATAAACGATCACTTGTTATCTGAAAAAGTACGTTAAATTTAATAACAGCTAAAGGGAAAATATAATTAACAGAAACTCATGCAACAGTGACACTAGGAAACATCAAAAACACTGCACAACTGACCAATGCTAGAGTGACCTTTCTAACAGCAGAACAACCTCCGGATAGCCTGAGAGGACCATCTTGAATCTAAGTTGGCTTTTGTATCTGCTCAACTACTTAGCTCATATGCCACCAGCTGGCTTTACCCCTAATTGCTGATAACCATGGACTGAGAAATAACAGTTATTTCCATGAGTGGTGCTTCATCACTAATGCTGAAATTACTCATACCACAGATTACACGAGTTCAACAGTTCTGGGCTGGTGATGGCAAGACCAAGATTCCCTACAATTTAATTCCAAAATAGCTGGATAAAATAAGTCTCCCTAAGTACAGTGAACTTTTCCATAGCCAAGTTTTATTCTTCATTCTATAGCATCAGGACTAACTATATTAGGATTACGAAGCTATCTGGGAATTTAAAAATAAATCAGTATTCAGGCTCAGTAACTTAAGCACAAAAGTACCTTTGTAATTATGTGTACTCCTCTCACAGAGACAAATTCAAGTATCATGACTGGTCTGTAAAGACATACAAGTAAAAGAATCTATGTAATACATGTATGCATCTACATATATATATATATATATATATATATATATATATATATATATATATATATATGTGCTACTCGTTAGCTAAGACATTAAACATCTGTTAAAATTGTGAAACTGTTTTGTTTTATTCCTAAAGAATAGTGACTAATGTAGTCTTTCTGCAACCTCTCAAACAAAACAAGTAGAATAGAAATCCAGTATGCTGAAGGATAATAGTACCAAATTTGCTTAATTGAGGTAAAAGTTACATCACTGTCATACATGGCCCTTAAAGACAATGCAGAGATATGATGAATGGGACCACTCTTGCGATCTTTACCATTTCCATCATTCTGAATATGATGTTATGTCACTTCTTGTCAATCTCATCACTCAAAGCGACCGTGGTTCCAAGTTACATAGATGAAATCACAAAATACACTTTTGTATCTTCCCTTCCAAATACTTTCAAGATTCTTCCATAGTGCTTGCAAGTATTGCAGAGTAGAATCCCAGGATATGCATCTGCCACAACCTCCTTATACACCTTCTGATGATGGTTGTTTGAAGACTTTCCTCATTTTGGCTGGCATTTATAAATACAGAACCCCGTCCTGCACAAATGGAACCATGCTGTCTTAGTCTAAGACCGCTTTTTGTCTCAACCAAGCCAGGAGCTGAGAAGTGAAACTATATTAGTGTCTGCGTTTACATTAAGTGAGCAAAAAGAACCTCAGCCTCAGAGCCTGGCTGATTAGATGAGACCCACTCCAACGTACCCATATCTAGGCAAACACTCTACCACAAAGCTATATTCCCAAGCCAGCTACCTGCCCGTATCTGTGACATATGACATTTCACAGGAGTGGTACTCATGAGGACAGACTCCTTGCAATATTTAAAACAGACTGTATTAGCCAACTTTTGCTGCCACAACAAAATATGAGGCTGGTACTTTATAAAGAAAAGAAGTTTATTTAGAACCCAGTTTTAGAGGCCAAAAGAACATGATCTGGTGGTTCCCTTTGTTGTATTGCAACATGGCAAAATGGAAAAGGAGGCAGCCATATGCAGAGGGGGTCAAGCACACAGCATCACTTTATAAAAGCCAACTCTTGTGAGAACTCCCCTCATGAAATCGATAGTGATTCCTTCTAAATACAGCACATCCACAGTGGCCTAATCAAATTCCACTCAGTTCCATCTCTTCCAAGTCCTACCATCTCTCACCATTGCCACTGAAGATCAAGCTCCCGGAGCATGCACCTCTGGAAAACAAACCAAATCCAAGGTATAAGAGAGGCCTGACAGTAAGGCTCATATATCTGTGCTCTGACCCTAATCTAGAGTCACACTGCTTCTATTACACATATATATATATACAGAATAAAATTAAAAAGAAAAAAGGCTGGGACAGGTGGCACAAGCCTATAATCCCAACTATTCAGGAGGCTGAGGCAGAAGTATTACAAATTCAAGGCCTACCTGGACAACTTAATGAGACCCTGCCTCAAAATAAAGAGGGCTGAGGATATTGAGCAATGGTAGAGCTTGCACGAGGCCCTAGGCTGAATCCTCAGTACCAAAGGGATGGGGGACTCACATAAGAGATTTTTTAATTTACTTATCCTTTGAGGTCTCCTCATATAGACTTTACCTAATTAATGGACAGCCATGTACTAATTATGTAACTTGGGTACACCATTCACTTCCCTAAACCCTAATTTCCCAGTACATAAAATAGGATAATTATAGCATTTATCCTAGGGTCATTTTGACGATTAGATCATGGGTATCAAATAAGCATGTACATAACTCACTTAAGTACACAAGTACTAGGAATTACTAATGCAACCATATTTTGTATTTGGACAGTATAGACACAATTTTATTTTTCAAGTTCCTATGAAGGTGATATCAGTTTCCTGTAATGAGTATGTTTCACAATAAATTAGTTTAATTCATATTATATAAACTAAACAGTTTATAGTTAAGCAAGTTTTGGTCAATTACTTTTTAAATTATTTAATACTAAATAGTATTTTATTTACTTACTTATTTGAGAGAGAATGGGCACACCAGGGCTTTTGGCCACTGCAAACAAACTTCCAGATCCATAAGCCACCTTGTGCACCTGACTTTACATGGGTAATGGGAAACAACCTGGATCCTTTGGCTTTGCCAGCAAGCACCTTAACTGCAAAGCTAGAGAAGCTTTGTTTGTTTGTTTGCTTTTTAGGTTTTTTGAGGTAGGGTCTCACTCTAGCCCAAGCTGACCTGGAATTCACTATGTAGTCTCAGTGTGGGCTCGAACTCATGGTGATCCTCCTACCTTTGTCTCTCAAGTGCTGGGATTAAAGGTGTGCATTGCCACACCTTGCTTATTTTATTTACTTATTTAGTGTTCATATGTGTTTTTTGGGGGAAAGCACATGCCATAGCAGAAGACAATTTTCAACTCAGTCCTTGTCTTCCACCTCGTTTGAAGCAGGGTATCTTTACCTTGTTCACCTCTGTTTGTAAACTTCTGGGAATTCTTCTGTCTCTGCTCCCTTCTTGCCTTGGGAACACTGGGATTACAGAGGACTGGTCTAGCTTCTTGTGGGGTCTGGGGATCTGAACTCAAGTACTCTGAGTTGCACAGCAAGTGCTTGATCACAGAACCACCTCCCTAGTCCCAAACAATTGCTTTTTAAACTGTAAAACATCTCAATATTTTTTTTTAATTTATTTTCGGAGAGAGACACAGAGAGAGACAGACAGAGAGGGAGATAGAGATGGACGTGCCAGCAGTCTCTCAGCTGCTGTGAACGAAATCCAGATGTGTCCGCCCCCTTGTGGTCAAGTGCAGCACTGCGCCCTTGAGTCACTTTACACTTTACATCTGGCTAAACATGACACCTGGAGATTGGAACTGGGTTCTTAGGCTTAGCAGGCAGGCGCCTTAACCGCTAAGCCATCTCTCCAGCCCTCAATATTTTTTTATTTTAGGGTTTTTTGTTGTTGTTATTGTTGTTTGTTGGATTTTTATTTATTTTTTAGACAGGGTCATGTTATATATCCCTGGCTGGCTTGGTACTCACTATAGCCAAGGATGGCCTGGCACTCATGCCAGTCCTGCTGTACTCAGCCTTCCAAGTGTTGGCATTATAGGCATATGCCACCATGCTGGCCTCATCTCAGTATTTCATGACAATTTATGCTATACCTCCACCCCAAAGTCAGATCTAGTGTACAAGTTCTAAAATAATTTAACTATGAAATGTACTACTGCTCTATCAGGAATATCACATGACTGGGGCTCTAACAGGAATCATGCTACAAACAACAAACGGCAGCTTCTAGAGAATGGCACCCTCTTCCCATTTCAGTTATGGGTACCTGTCCATCAGGGCTCAACGGAGCCTTCCTGAACACCAAACTCAACTGAGATTTCCGGCTAAATACTCTCAGACTTTTCTAGACTTTCTTTCATAGCTCAGAGCCACTGGCATTAACATTCTTGAAATATTATTTGATTCATGTCTGTCACTTCTCCAAGCAAATTATAAGTTTCAGATAGAGCAATTAAACAGTACATTTTATCCTTAACTCCATCCCCTTAGCATCTAGCACAATGTTTGGTACAGGATACTAAATGTGGTCTATGTCACTCAGACTATCCTCTAAATCATAATCCTCCTGCCTCAGGCTCCAGGATGTTAGGATTATAGGCAAGCACCACCATGCAAGCTTTACCTTTTTTGGCATTGTATTTAACTGGGAAAAGTTAAATGTTCATTAAGAAGAAAATGGTTAAATAAGTTACTGTATATTTATATTATATCCTATTCCATAGCCATTAAAAACAATGACCTTGCCGGGCATGGTGGCACACGCCTTTAATCCCAGCAGTCAGGAGGCAGAGGTAGGAGAATTGCCAAGAGTTCGAGGCCAGCCTGAGACTACGTAGTGAATGCCAGGTCAGCCTGGGCTAGAGTGAAACCCTACCTTGAAAAACCAAAATAAATAAATAAATAAAAATATAAACAATGTCCTTAGCTGGGCGGAGTAGCTCATGCCTACCAACTATGTAAGGCTGAGGCAGAAGGATGGCAGCAAATTCCAGGCTAACTGGGGACACAATATCTTCTGTTACAAGATGGGCTCTGTATTGCACACAGGTCAAGAAACAGACAGTAAACTCTAATAATAGGGAGGAGGACTAAGAAAAGTCCTCTATGTTCTATAAACAGCTGGTTCAATGTTCTTCAACAGGTACACATTTCTGATTTCCTTAGACGTGGAGCAATTACAGGTCCACAAAAAATTAATATATACCTTAGGCACAGTTCATGTATGATCTCTATTTCTTAAAAATATTTTGTAATTATCCTGACAACAACATTGATGGAGAGAGTACTAACCCAGTATTGTGGGGCTTTTAAAAGGTACAGGCAAGTTGCCTGACATCACAAAGCAAAATAAATGACAGAACTGGGGCTACAATGTGGCTCTCTCCTTCTAGACCACTTACGCAAACCTTTCCTGGGGAGATGAACGAATGTCTCTTTACCCTAGATAGGGCAATAGTGACAGACCAAAGAAACATTTCGCTCAAATCCAGTTGATAAACCAGTGAGTTTAATTAGGGTTACACCACTGAAGAAAATCTCTCTCCCAGCAACCCTTAACTGCTTTTATATAATCAGAGTGGCAGGGTCTCATAAGTCCCTCCCCCGAGCAATCTTAACTGCCCCTGCTCTCCTTGACAAAAGGTTAATGAGCTCAATCTTGTGCGTATCAACTGCAGGTAACCAGACTTGCTGAGTGTGCAAGAAGGCAGTGGCTGTATTATGCCCAAAGGACAGTGTTCCACAAAACCAGTGTTCTTTTCGTCACACATCACAGCCTCTCCAATAAGAGAAACAAGGCTACCAAGACAGAATCAACATTGCAGTACCAAATAACCAGAAGAGATTTAAGTCTATTCTGATCTCCATCCTTTCCAACTCTGTGCATGGTCTGAGAACTGATCTATGACCATCAGGACAGGGACTCCTTTACATGGCATCAGTGAGAAGGTTACAAGATCTTACTTTGTGCTCTTTTACTATTAGATAATTTCCTCATATCATTTCTACTTTAGTCCTTTAGCTCAAGTTTGGCTATGTGCGATGCTATCGAGCAAGGTTTGTGTCATCTTCTAGAATATATTCAAATTGGAAACAGGTGTTTTATCTAGATAAAGTTTCTAATAAAAACAGTTAGACGTGGTGGCACATTACTGAAATCCTAGCAATCAGAGGCTGAGGGAGGGTAACCACTAAAGGGTTAGACTTGCCTGGGTTAGAGCGAGAACACAACTTAAAAAAGAGAAAGAGAGAGAGAAAGGCCAGGTGTGGTGGTACACACCTTTAATCCCAGCACTCAGGAGGCTGAGGTAGCAGGATCTACCTGTGAGTTCGAGGCCGCTTTGATATTACAGAGTGAATTCCAGGTCAGCCTGAGCTAGAGTGAAACCCTACTTCAAAAAAAAAAAAAAAAAAAAAAGAATAAAAATGAAAAAAAAAAAAAAAGGAGGATCCTTTAACACCTCATTTCTCTGCCTAGACTTGAAAGAAACTGTCTTTGCAACAGACAGCAGAGAGAGGCTGGGGCAGGTCCTCTTACCTCCAGGAAGGACTGACTTCATACTTAAATTTAAATATGTAGTCTTTGTCACAAAGATTTCTACAAATTTTAAGATGGCCACAGGACAGTAGAAAGGAAATCAGATGCCCCACCACCCTCCCATATTGTGAATAAATCCATTTTTCTTTACCATTCTGAATTTCCTAAAAACAATTTATTTAAATACAGGGAAAGTAGGTGGCAAGTTTACAGACCTAAGTACCTGGGTAAGAGCTTGAGAGGTCGTCTGAGGCTGTAACTTATAATTCCAACAAGCCTAAAAAACTTGAGCAAGTTTATGTGAATTTAACGTTGGTCTCTAATTTGACTTTGATGTCTACTTTCTGTTTTCCAGACAGTTATGCGAGCAGGAAGATACAAAAAATTACTAGTTAATATATAGAATAGATATGTAGCTGCATACAGATAAGGTAGATGATAGAAAGATATGAGTACAGATACTGTTATATAGCCCATGTCCTCTGGTTGTCTAAGCAAGTCTTACGTTTCTTCCAGTTACCAGAAATCTTGCTAACGTCAGTATTTATAAACAGCAAAGCAACCACTTTGACACAAGTCAGGCAATCTACTCTTCAAAGCTATCTCAATAAAAAAATGTATGCCATTTGGGCTGGAGAGATGGCTTAGCGGTTAAGGGGATGTACGACAAAGCCTAACGAGCTAGGTTCAATTCCCCAGTACCAGAGTAAAGCCAGGTGCACAAAGTGACGCATGCGTCTGGAGTTCATTTGCAGCAGCTAGAGGCCCTAACATGCTTTCTCACTCTCTGATTGCAAATAAATGAATACTTTAAAAATGCATATGCCATTTTGTTGTTGAGGTCAGTGACGGTAAGAACATTAGATCTTTCACATGCTCCCTACAAACCTAGGGGCTTGGAGTTCTGGCGGGGGGGAGGGGCTACATAAGCAGTGCAACACTGCAGAGGCACATGGGGACCTAGGGTTTGACCAGGATGCTTGCTGTCCACTCGTGGTACAAACAGCAGCTACACGTGTGCACCATCACACGGACTTACAGGGCGGCACAACCAAGCGAAAGGGCGAGGGAAGGCGGTTTTAGAAAGGGTCTGCACCGCAGCCAACACCACGTCTGGGCTGCGCTCCGCTCCACACGCCCTCGCCCACTCCTCTCGCTTCCTCCGGCCCCTTGCGAGGAAGCCTTTCTTCCTGGAGTCGCCGATTCCTCCTACCTTGGTCTGAACACTCTTATCAAACTTGTCATTTTTGAAGGAAAATGTGTTCTGGTGCTTCTGGGGTCTGGAACGAGTCACGTTGCCTTTCTGGGAACTCATAGCCGGGACCAGCGAGAAGTTGCAGGGCAGAGCAGAGCGCTTCACGCACGAGGCGGACGGCGGCTCCTCGGCGACCCGGAAGGGATTCCTCCGGCCTCGGCGCGCGCCAGCACGTGACTCCGCGGAGGTCGTCCTCCGTCCTCGGAGCTGCGGCGCCGAGGTCCTCCCTGGCGCCCAGCCTCTCTCCTCTCTCTTTCTCTCTCTCAAACTGGCTGAGCAAGTCCCGTTTTCTTCGAAATGAGGGTGTCTCCCCATTGGCCCGAACGTGGCTGTCCATCACTACGGAGGGGCGGGGCGCTCCCACTCCCATTGGCTGATCTTTTGCGCAGTCCCCGCCTCCTGCCGAGTCCACCCGGCCTCTCGGAGATTCCAGAGCGTGACCGACTCGGTTTACGCGGCCTGTGATTGGTGGAGGCTGGGCGAGGCCGGGGCTGCTCCCTTCCCGGCTTGCGGGCAGGAGCCCGGGTCAGCTTGGGCATCTTCCTCCAGTCAAGTGTCCACCTCCGGCCGTCCGCAGCTCCCGGCTCGCGCGCTGGGCTAACCTTCGGGGCTTCCCGCCCATTCCCGCAGAGCTAGCCCGGCGCCCGGGCGGGCAGAGGAGGCGCGGGGAGAGGAAGATCCCCGGGGAAGGGGGTGGAGAAGAAAGACCCGGCTGCGGCGGGCTGTCGTCTGCAGCAGCAGCAGCAGCGTCGGGAGAGGCGGTGCGGGCGGCTGCGACCACGGCCGCGCGGGCCCCGGACGTGAGGCCCGACAGCAGCCGGCGGCGGCGCCCGCCGCTCGTCCCGCAGCCGCAGCAGCTCGCGCCGGGGCCGTTACTCAGCAGAACGAGGGCTCGCGCGGAGAAGCCCGGCCGGCGCGAGACGCAGCTCGGGAGCCGGGTCCGCTCGGTGCCGGTGCCGGCTCCGGGGAGCGCAGCCCGCGTCGTCCTCCCGGGCCCGACCGCACAGGCCGACGGCCGGAGCGCGGGTCGCGCCTGGCGGAGGAGAGCGCGTCGGCAGCCGTTCTCCCGCCGCCCTCGGATCCCGGCGCGCCGGCCGGGGCCGCTCGGGTGCAGGTGCGTGCGGGGCTGCGGGCGGGGAAGGGACGGCGCTAGGCCGGGCCGCGGGGGAGGGGAGCGGAGCGGAGCCCAGCGGGACGCGGCTTTGTTGTTGACGACCCGGATCCGGTGTGCGCGGGCCAGGCCGCAGAGCCACTCCCGAGCTGGGTCTGTGTCGCGGGGGACTCGGGTGGCGCTGCGCCCGGCATGGGTCTCGTTACACTTCCGTCGCTCTTCTCCCAGAGGAGCGAGAGATGGGGTCGGGTTCGCCGTCGCCTTCGCCTCCCCCCGGCTCTGGGCGAGAAGCTTCCTTCCTGCTGGATGCCCTGGTCCCGGGCAGCCTCGGCTCCACAGCCAGACAGTCTGGCCTCCGAGCTTCCCGCAGCCCCCTAGATGCTTGAACTTCTCATCTCCTCCTCCTCCTCCTCCTCGGGAACTCGAGGGAATAGGTTGTGAATGGGAAGTTTGGAGTTTTGAAATTTTATTGAACCCTGAACCAAGGAAGTGGAGTCAAAATTAGATTGTGCTGTATTGTCTGCAGGGCGTAAGGACAGCATAGCCTAGGCTCCTTGTTTTTGAAAACAAAACATGCTCACAGCCTTGATCTATGGTGAGACGTCTACCAATAGCAGAACGGAATCGTTTTCTTTCCCCCCTTAAACGCTGCATTGATTTAAGTCAGTCTGAGGTAAAAATTGGTAAGCAAAGGTTGGGTAACGGGATCTAGAGATGGTGGCGTTTAAATTTTGGCTCGGGGTTTATGACGGGATTTCTGCTTAATTCCTTTTGCAGTGTGTTGCCTAATCCACAGGATAATTCATTGACTTTTTTTTAAGACTCAGTAAACAGGAAGAATTTTGGACATCTTGAGGCAGCATTTGGAATTGCCTGATGAATCTTGAGTAGAAAATCATATATAGGTTGCAATACTATTTGTTTGTTTATATTAAGAGATGGGCAATAAATGAACTTTTCTCTATAAAGAATTTGTCTCCATGTGTTTAGCTTCTTAATTCAAGTGAATAACATCTAATCGCAACACTGTTTGGTGATCACCATTATTGTCGGTTGCCCATGCTTGCTGGCACATTTATTTTGGTAGAAGGAGTAGAGACCTTACTTAAAGAAGAATTGTGAAGGTGATCGTGTTGGAACTTATTTAAAAAAATGTAAACAATATCACCTTTGCCTTGATTGCTATTTCAGTTCCGAAGAGTGAATGGCCCCCTCATCATATTTTGACCTCTCTTCTCCTACTCCAGTATTAATAAGGTCCAACGGCAAGGAGCGGATTAGATTTTAAGCAGGCTAGGCAGTTTTAATTTTGTCCCTCAGTGTGCACGACTTCGGCTGGTATGTGACTTGATTTTCTAAGTGTCTTCACCATTTTGTAATGTGAGTGAAATGACAGCTGCTGAAGAATCATTTTATTTCCTGGGACAAACACTATTCACCACAAAGCATCATAGCAAAATAATGTTTTCAGCACCTTAATGGATACAGTCGAACTTAGGTAGTAGGTGTTTCTTTCCAATTGCTGTCACTGGATGGTCCTACAATTCCAGACATGCTATCCTACATCTGAGTCAGGTTCTACATCCATAAGGTAGGGCTAATCAGATGTGCCACCTGCTCGTTCTACAAAAAGGGCACCAAGAATCATACAAGCAACAGTTATTCTGCTGTCATTTGAGAGTACTAGTTGATGAAAGTTGGTGTCACCTTTTTAGGGTCAGCAAGAACCAGAAAATTTAGGGGTTTGTAGACTAGTAGGTTTTGTGTCTGCTCTAACCAAGGTTTTCTTTTGGTAATCCTCAAATCACTTCCACTTTTCCTACACTGTTACCAATTTCTCACACTCATTGCCTTGCTTACGACTTAAACCCAGCTTCATGAGCTGAAGGAGCAAAAGTGATCTTAGCACTTTGACAGTGAAGTAAAGAAAGCCCAAGGGAAATAATGGCTTGAATTGCCTAATGCTGAACAAAGAGAAGCAGGACTGACACTCAAACCCAGGTTTTTGACTTGCCTTCAATCCTTTGTTTTGAGGCAGTCTTCCAAATTCGCGTCTGTACCTAGCAGTTCTTCACTAGGCCTGGTGAAATGAGAAATCATGTAACAATGTAAGTAAAATGTAGTGACTCTCTGTACCTTTCACCTAGTTGAAATTCAGCTGCAAGTCAGGAAGAAACTTTCGCTTGTCACTTCTTTTAAATTCTATTCTCTCACAGCACTACCAACAAATAACCCCTTCCTGTCCATGTGTTTGCACTTCACCTTTATATCCTGTTCTCTCACTGCCCTCACAATCAATAACCCTTCCTATCAGTGACTTTATACTAACTATACAACTTTATATCCCTGAATGTTTCGTGGTTTTATTATCTTAATACTGTTTAAGTATGGTGTTTTGTCTCTTTCTGTAGCTTGTTTTCTTCACTCAGGTTGGCCAAGATTTATCTAAATTTATCCAAGTAGCTCTGCTATATGTTTACTGTTAGATGGTCTGTATTCCATTTTGTCACTCTAGCAGGCTTCTATAGAACAAGTTCAATGTTTCCAGCTGTGTGCTACTAAACAGTACTTTAGGGTTATATTCTTACGTTAAGTCATGTTCCATGTAATTTTTTTATCTATGACCAACCATATATACAACAGTGGTCTCATAAAATCATATTGCTCAGTGACATTTTAGGTAACTGAACTTGATATTGCAGAGTACCCCAACATTTACACAAGAAAGTCATCTGACACATTTCTTAAAATGTTTCACCATCTTAGTTTTTAGAGTTAGGGTCACCCTACTAAGCAGAGGGGTAGCCTGAAGCTTGAGATCCTTAGCCTGCCCAGTACTAGGATTACAGGCATGCACTACCACTGGCTTCATGTTTCCCTAACCTTAAGCAACGTATGACTGTATGCTTCTATGTAAGACTTCCCGGGGGCAGTAGTTCTTCACTTCATCCTTTTTTTTTTCCAATATAGAAAATACTTATAATTTCTCTTACACTTGTTTCAAAATAAACATTTATATTTGATTTTATCTTTTATAAAAATATTTTTAGGGGTTGAAGAGATGGCTTAGCGGTTAAACGCTTGCCTGTGGCGCCTAAGGACCCCGGTTCAAGGCTCGATTCTCCAGGACCTACGTAAACCAGATGCACAAGGGGGTGCACGCATCTGGAGTTTGTTTGCAGTGGCTGGAGGCCTTGGCGCACCCGTTCTTTCCCTCTCTCTCTCCCTCCCTCGCCCTCTCTCTCTCTCTCTCTGCCTGCCTATTTCTGCATCTCTCTCTCTCTCAAATAAATAAATAAAAAATATTTTTTTAAAAATATATTTTTTTATTCATTTGCATGGGTTGGAGAGGTGGCTTAGCGGTTAAGGCGCTTGCCTCCTAAGCCTAAGAACGCAGGTTCCAGTCGCTAGGTGTTCCAATCTCCAGGTCCCACACGTTTAGCCAGATGCAAAGTGACACAAGGGCGCAATGCCGCACTTGACCACAAGGGGGCACACGCATCTGGATTTCATTCACAACAGCTGAGAGGCTGCTGGCACGCCCATTCTCTGTCTTCCTCTCTCTTTCTCTGTCTCTGTGTCTTTCTTATTCATTATATATATATATATTCATTTGCAAAGAGTTAGGTAGGGGAGAGAGAGAATATGGTTGCTCCAGGGCCCTTTGCCTTCAAGTGAACTCCAGATGTATGCACACACTGTGCACCTGGCTTTACATGGGTATTAGGGAATCAGACTCAGGTAGTCAGGCTTTGCAAGCAAGTGCTCTTAACCGCTGAGCCATTTCTCCAGCCCAACATTTATGTTTTAAAAAGCAGTGCCCTTCCTAAAATAACAAAAGTGGTTTATAGGGGCTGGAGAGCCTTAGTTGTTAAAGACG
Source organism: Orientallactaga sibirica (assembly GCA_036365145.1). NCBI lineage: Eukaryota > Metazoa > Chordata > Mammalia > Rodentia > Dipodidae > Orientallactaga > Orientallactaga sibirica. Next base: position 63,469,444 of record JAEOAD010000001.1, read on the forward strand.
CTTGCAAAGCCTGTTGACCCAGGTTCTGTTCCTCCAAACTCACACAAAGCAGGATGCACAAAATGGTGCGTGCATTCATCTGGAGCTCATTGGCAGCAGCAAAAGACCCTGGCACGCCCATTCTCTCCCCCACTGCTTGCAAATAAGTGCGTTTTTAAAAATGGTTTATATTATCTCTATTTTGCTGTATAAATACTTGAGCAACTTTACAAGTGTGATGCTAGACTAGCAGCATCAGAATCACCTGGGAGCTGCTAGGTATGTAGAATCTCAGGCCCTATCCCGCCAGCTGGGAGGCTAGAGATGAGAAAGATTACCAGGTTATTTGTGTACACATTGAAGCCCAAGAAGCTATACTAGAAGAAACAGATACTTTGTACCAGAGGGCAGTATCTCAGAACAGTCACTGCTACTGTAGATACTAAGAGTTACATTTAATTGCTATTCAGGTACCAAAACCAACAGTGTTGGTGAAAAATGATTTCTGAAATAACAACCTTTTATTCTCAGTCAAATGTGAACAAAAAAGGTTCAGACGTCCCTTTTTACATAGAAGATGAATTATTTAATTTTGTCTTCTATGTCTAAACAGTACAAACAGATGTGTTAAGTCCAGTTTAGAAACATGATGTTAGGGTTTTTACCCCCTCCCTGCACATCCCCTTCATAAATCTTGTAAATACTAGTTAAAAGTCATGGGTTATGGAACAACATTATCCTTTTTTGGTGTCTTGTTTTGTGTAGGGATTGTTGGGGCAGGCTCTCATGCAGCCCAGGTTGGCCTTGAACTACTGATCTTCCTGCCATCACACCAGCTTTAACAGCATTATCTTTAGGCAGGAAGAATGCCTGGCCTCCTTGGCTTTAGTAGTGCCCATTCATTATAGCACCCAAAAGGCTGTCATTGGGAAAGATTACCCTGGAATATAAATCTAGTAGTAGGCTGCTAGACCACAGGGTATGAGCTTCTTCTACTTTATTAGACAACTGCCAATTTTCTGTCCAAAGTGTTTGCTCCAGTAATGGATGAGAGGAACTGTTTTTCCACCCCAGTGATATTTTAGACATCTTAATTTTGCCATTCTGAGGAGGATGGATGTTCACTCTAGTTACTTTTGTGGTTGGTGGTGCCTTCACTTATGTGTAGGCCATATATAATCTTTTTCTTTGATTTTTCTGCTCAGTTGTACTTTTCTTGATTTTGTGAAAAACAGATTGGTAGACTTTAAAGCTAATTCCACTCTTTAGCATGCCTTTCACTTTCGGTTCATTACTAAGAATTTTAATTAATTTTATGTGTTTATTAATTGGTTTTTTATGAGTGTGAGAGAGAGAGAGAATTGGTGCACCAGGGCCACTGCATTCAAACTCCAGATGCATGTGCCACGTATGCATGCATGACCTTGCGTGTGTTTCACCTTGTGTGTCTGGCTTATGTGGGATCTTGGGAGTTGAACATGGGTCTTTTGGCTTTGCAGGCAAGCACCTTAACCGGTAAGCCATCTCTCCAGCCCTATTGTTTATTTTTGAGATAGTCTTGCTCTATAATCCAGTCAGGTTCCAAATTTGTGATATTTCTCTCCCTCAGCTTCCTGAGCACTGGAATTGCCATTGTGCCCCGCTTAGAATTTTTTTTTTTTCTTAAAGTGTAGAGAGATTTTTATTAGATTACAAGAAGGAAATAGAGAGTATAAAGAACTCCTGCCCATGAGAAGAAAAAGAGAATAAAGCCCCCAACTTAGAATTTTTAATGTCAAATTTACCATATGTTGATGATTGAGCTTTTTCTTTTTAAACAAGGATTAAAGATTTTACTTTTCACACTTAGATCTGAAATTCATGTGAAACTATTTTTATATAATAAGGAGCTTATGAGTTCCATATACTCAGTGAAAATAATTTTATTGAAAAATTTTAATTTAAATATTCTCTGGTGAGATTATTGTGATAGTCATTGTACTTATGTAATATTCCATTATGTTAAGATTACAATATGGCAACTCTGTCATTCCAACCTTTCCTTTTTTAAATATTTTATTTTGATTTATTTATCAGAGAAAGAGAGAGTGAGAGAGAATGGGTGTACCAGGGCCTCTGGCCACTACAAACAAACTCCAAACACATGCACCACCATGTGCATCTGGCTTATATGGGTTCTGGGAAATCAAACCTTGGTCCTTAGGCTTTGCAGACAAATACCTTAACCACTATGTCATCTCTCCAGCTCAGCCTTTCCTTTTTTAAAAAGTAGGTTCTTGGAATCTATAATGTTGAAGAACTGTTGCTCGAGAATATGGGTTTAGCATCCCTAATGCCAAAATCTGAACTCTGAAATACAAAACTTACTGAGTGTTGGCATATTGCTCAAAAAGTTTAGATTTTGGAACATTGTAGGTTTTTTGGGTTAGGAATGCTCAACTATATTAAAATCTACACAAATATTTCAAAATCTGAAGGACTTCTGGTCCTACTCCTTTCACATGAGGGGCACCCAGCCCTCTTGGTTCTTAGGTTTTATCTGTGGGCTCACACTCACCTACTAGATAATCATAGAACATGGTAGGCAGTCTTACATACTGATCATCGTCTGCAGCCTCCACATTTCACAAACTTGGTTCACATGTTTCTTTCTTTCTTTTTTTTTTTTTCTCTGTTACGGTTTTTTGAAGGAGGGTCTCCAGCACAGGCTTCCCTCGAACTCACATTGATCCTCCTACTTCTACCTCCTGAGTGCTGGGATGAAAGGGATTAAAGGCATGTGCCAACATACCCGGTTGTTTCACGTGTTTTCTCATCCTTCTTTATTCTGGCTAGAGTTTTTTTTTTTTTTTTTGAAATTTTACTTATAATCTCAGGCCCAAATTTTTAGTAGAATAAAATTTAAAAATAAATTCAAATATTAAACATGAATTATCTTATGTAGGGCTGATTTTGTTTCCTCAGGAATTAAGTGAAAATACTTAAACAAGTTCTTGCATAAGCTAAAAGATGAAAAGTGAGAAAGGAAAACTGGGCCAGTATCCAGTACATACATATAAGTCACTATTGTGGAGTTGGTGTTTTGTTTTTGCTGTTTTTTTTTTTTAAGCAAAAAAGCAATGATGATGTCTATAACTTGCCAGTTACCAAAAGATCATAGGTGATATGTACAACAAATAAAATGTCTAATATTTTAGAAAGTAATAACTACTTTAAACTCAATAAATAGATTACCATGTAGGGGAAGAAAAAGAAAGCCATTTGACCTATTAAGCAGGATGGTCATATTAGGATTCACTGAAAAGAGAAAAGGAGCAAAATTGCAGTCAGTGCGATAAATCATTAGCTATGCAGCTGCTTGCAAACTCCAGGAAGTGTGCACAGATTGCTAGACCTGTTATATTCTTCCTTCCCCACTTACACATTGTGGGATCTTGAACAAGTTAAATGACAACCTGAAATCATGTATAAACAGATGATAACCTAAGAGAAGTATTATTAAGAGATAAGTGAAAGGGCCCACCTATAAGACCCAACCCCCACACTATTCTCATAAAATATTCTGTACTTTATTTTCATAGTCTATATTACAGCTTATAATTATGTTATTATTTGATAAAGTTTATCTCACCTATTCTGAAATATAATAATGGGAAGAACCAGTTAGTGCAGTCATATATGTCATTAGCACACAGACATAGACAACCTTTAAACCTTTTCTCTGTTTTAAAAAAAAAAACAAAAGAAAGTATTAAGCCTTTTCTTATTTGTAAATCATCTTACACAAATTTGTTGAGGAAGTGTTTTGTGTTTATAATGTTTGTATGCTGGCGCATCAGACTGTATTATAGACATTACCTCATTAATCACATTATATCACCTTGCACTTAAAAGAACTGAAGCTACTCAATCACACAGAAATCAGATTCACATTACCTCTTAACTACATTTATTCAAATTGTCCTATTTGTTCCTTCTACAATATTGCTAAAATTACCTCAAAAGCAAAAACAAATAGGTTATATATTGGCCTTTCTAAAATCATTAGGAAACACACAGTTAAAATTCTAGTTGTGACTTTGTTTTTAGTTTTCCCTCATGAAGCTTCTCACATTGGTGAATTAGCCACAGAGTTGCAGGCCTTTACCTTTAAAAATGCTAGATGAAGCTAAGGAAATTCTTTTTGGAATGGTTATGTTGTAGAATTCCAGATTTATATTGAGAATATGATCACCTGAAATTATAGGATTAAGGAAATAAGTATTGGTTGGGGATGTAACTCAGTGGGAGAGCACTTGCCTAGCATGTAAAGGTGCTGAGCATAATCCCCAGTTCTGAATTAAAAACAGTTGAGTATAAGGCTTAGAGTTGGATCAGGGTAAATAAGCTTGAAACAGTGTCATTAGTTTGCTATGGTCAGTTCTTCCAGTTCCCACAAAACAAAACAAGCAGATGCCTCCAGGAACCAAAACAGAAGGTACTAGTTTATCATTTGCAACAAATTTGTTTAGCTTCTGAACTTAGGTTGTTCTTAAGTGTTCTTTGAAAATTAAAGTTGACATAGTTCATGTAATAACCTCCAAAAAACGTTGTCCATAGAAAGTATTCTAGTAATCTCTTTCACTTTCTCCCCCAAATTTTCTATGTGCATCAGTTATTAGCAAAGAATAAATTTAATAAATTGTTTTATCTTTCTTTTTTAATTAAGAAATTGTTGGCTACTCAGTAGCCCAACCTGGCCTAGGATTCTCCTGTCTCAGATACCCAAGTAACTTCCACCGTTTAAAGTAATAACATTGCCATTGCTGTGAACAAATAACCTGACCAGAAGCAACTTCAAGAAGGAAAGAGTGTATTTCAGCTTACCTTTCATTTCAAAGGGATAGTCCATTATGGCAGGCCAGCTTCTCATGTCATCCAGTGGCAGGAAGTAGAAGGAAGAATAGGATGTGGAACTGTACCTTTTTTTTTAAGAAGGGGGCAGTTCTAGGTAGGGCCTCTATATAGCCAGGCTGACCTGGAATTCATTATATAGTCTCAGGCTGGGATTAAAGGCATGTGCCACCTTTTACAAAACCTCAAGGCCTGCCCCCACTGACCCACATCCTTCAATAATGCTCCACCTCCTAAAGGTTCCACAAAGAGGCTCTAGCTAGGGACCATGTGTTCAAACACTTTAGCCTGTGGGGACATTGTACATTCAAACCACATTGACTAACTTGTTTTGGCAAGCTTATATCTGAAATCAGATAGGTTACGTTTGCTTGTTTGTTTTTGAGGGGCTTGCTGGCTCTTTAGCACCACCTGAATCCTCTTGTCTCAGACACCCAAGTAACAGGTTACATTTTGTTTAGCTTTTTAAAAATTTATTTATTTATTTTTATCAGAGACAATTGGCAGGCCAGGGCCTCCAGCCACTGCAATCGAACTCCAGATACATATGACCTTGTGCACATGTGTGACCTTGCGCTTGCGTCACCTTGTGCATCTGGCTTATGTGGGACCTGGAGAGTCAAACATGTGTCCTTAGGGCTACATAGCAAGACCCTGTTTCAAAACAAAAACAAGGGCTGGGAAAATAGCTCAGTGGTTAAAGACCCTTGCTTGCAAAGCCTGCCAACCCAATTTTGATTTCCCAGTGCTCATATAAAGCCAGGTCCAGAAAGTGGTACATGCATCTGGAATTCATATTCAGTGGCAAGAGTTCCTAGTGTGCCCATTCATCTTAATCCCCCCCCTTTCAAATAAAAATAATTTTTAAAAATCTTAATCAAAACAAAAATATCTTGAATTTATGTAGGTTAGAAAAACCAGTTTGTTAAAAAAAAATAAAAGTTGAGCTATCAAAGAAACCAGGTTGATGATTAGCTTTAAGAAGGAAAGGACTGTGTTGTTGATACATTATACAAAAAGATCACATTACAGTTAAAGATGGAAAAATATTAATTGTTGTTTAAAATTATAAGGGGTGGTCAGTGTCCTAAGTAGATAAGGAAGCTGATAGACAGTAAGTCATGATTCATTTGGCACCGGAGAGATTGAGATTTGATGGTGCAGGACAGTCAGGTATGGGAGGTAAAGTATACATATTCACACACACCCTTGTTTTTGAAGAAAGAAAAGTGAATATGCTGATAAACAAAAGAGTTGGTGCCAAGGGAAGAGCAGCTGAAGCCATGGGTCTACAGAGAGGATGACTGAATAGTTGGGGATCTCTAAATATGTTAGGAATAGAATTTTCTGGAATACATGTGGAAAGATGGTCATTAATGAGTGAAACTTTCTCAGGAGTGAAGAAATAATTGGGATGTGACTCATTTCTAAGGCTCAGAATAGTGTCCACATACATGACTGCTGCATTTAGTTAGTATATGCAGAATTTAAATGTGCCTTCTCAGCAGCTCTACACAAGAAAATTGAGGCTCTGAGAAGCAAGTTGGTTTTTAATATTTTATTATTTTTTTATTTATTCATTTGAGAGGGAGAGAGAAAGAGGCAAATAGAGAATGGATGTGTCAGGGCCACCAGCCACTGCAAATAAATTCTGGACACATATGGCACCTTGTGCAGAGGCTTACGTGGGTCCAGGGGAGTTGAACCGGGGTCCCTTGGCTTTGCAAGCAAGTGCCTACACCACTAAGCCATCTCTTCTGCCCAGCACAGAAAAGCAGTTTGCCTAAAGACACACAGCTATAAGGGAAATAAGATAATTATTTACATGCATTTATGTCTGGTTCCAAAGACCAACCTCATAAGACCTGATATATTGAGACTAGTTAAATTGCAAAATCCTTAAGGAAAAGACTACCAATTTAGGTTTTGCCCAGTAAAATCACTTCAAAGATATATAACCAAACATCTATTACCAGTTTTTTTAATAAAATGTTTCATTTTTCACAAGATACATTTTAACATTAGAAAAGTAGGGAAAACATAATCTCCAAATAGGAGGTATTCTCTTAAATAAAAATGTAATAGCCTAAAGCTGGTATACAGCTCCCCACTGCTAAATATGATGGGCTTAAATAATTGATCAAGTTTGGTCATACACACCTGCAATGCCAGCATCAGAAGGCTTAGGTGGGAGGATCCTGATTTGAGGCCAGGCTGGACTATGTAGTAGGACTGTCTCTAAATGAATAAGTGAGTACAGTATTGAATTTATTTAATATTTTAATTGTCCGTAACTGTTTTCACTGCTAAAAAATGGTGAAATTTTTATCATGGACAACTGTCTTCATTGTTATGAAATGGCAACTGTATGTACAAAAACATAGTACATTATTACTGTATTAAAACAATACCAAGGTATGGCTGAAAATCTTACTGTGTTCATGAAAACTGTTGTAGTTCCCTCATTGTAAATTTAATGATTCTGTTTACTGTCAAACTGTCCAAAAATTGTGACAAACTGACATAACTAAAAAGCACTAGTCTAACTATATTTTTCTAATTTAATCTGTACATGGAATTTGTATTTTTTTGGTTTCGTACTAATAGCGAAGAAGTGAACTAGGTTAACATCTGAAACTTGCATCTGCCAGTAATGAGATTATGAGGAAAGTGATATCTGGTGGCTTCTAGACACCATCAATGCCAGCTTTTGCTTCCTCCAAGTCCTAAGAGTGTGGATATAATGGCCAGAGCACAGAATAGTAATATCCCCACTGTTAGGTGTTTAAGGTTGAGAATAGAAGGAATGAAGTTGGGTTCTTATCATGAGTCTCCTAGATGTTTGTTGAGTTGGGATGGGCTCCTGCTGCAGTCTACTGCCCAGAATGGATGGCAAGGAAAGGCCCTTCCAAATGAACAGTTACTCCTTGATGGGGCTTGGGGTATCAGTGGAAACTGATCCTGTAGGGAATGTAGGCTGTCCCACAGGCTACAGGGGCAAATTACTCCTGTTTTTCAAGAGCCTACTCCTTAGTCATTTAAAAATGAATACTTTAAGAAGATAAATCCTTCTTATTAGTACATATTTCAAGAAACATAGTCTCAAACTCAAACATACAGGAAATGTGTAAATTTTGTCAATCCAAAACTCAAATTTTATCTCTTCAAAGGACCCAGGCTTATCAAAGTGACTCCCCCTCCATCATTTGGGAAGCGTGTCACTTTTCTTTTCTTTTCTTTTCTTTTTTTCTTTTCTTTCTTTCTTTTGAGTGTGGGAATCTATTAAGTATCCTAGGCTGAACAATCTGCCCAGCCCCAAATGAAACTTTTTTAAAAGAACTTTGCAGTGGGACTGTAGAGATGGCTCAGTAATTAAGGCACTTGCTTGCAGGGCCTAACAACCAGTGTTTGATTCCCTAGTACCCACATAAAGCCAGATGCACAGAGTGGCACATGTGTCTGGAGTTTGTTTGCAGAAGCTAGAGACCTTGGTGCACCCATTCTTTCTGTCTCCCTGTGTGTCTTTCCCTGCTTGCAAATAAATAAATAAAAATATTTTAAGAAAAAAAAAAGAACTTTGCAGTCTTCTCAGGTAATGCCCATGATATAACCTGACATAAAAAATGAATAGTTGTTACAATTGTCTGGTGTGGATGGGATTTTTATATGTTATAGTTGATGGACATTAAAGAGGTTAAATATAATTTCCACTGAGCAGATTAGTAAGTTGGATTTATGGTAATTATTCTCACCTTGATAGTCTGTTTACTTGGCTGCCTTTCTTAGGAGTTTAAAGTACTAAGAAAGTAGGCTTTTGTAATACATAGAGTGCAGTGTTGATAAAAACATGTTAGTCATAACACCTTCCAGAAAGATTTAAGCCACAAATTAGATTTTGGAATTCTGATTCTGAACTACAAAATAAAACAAAAATCTATTGATTATGTGTGGCTTTATCTGTTTATATTCCATGCAGTCTTTATAGTTACTGATTCTTGCTTCCTCCTCCCTCTTATTTAGCTAATGGGTTATTGATGAGGTGCTGCCTGTATGTATGTATGTATGTATGTATACATACATGCTAAAGAAAGCACATGGGGTCAGTGATCTCATGAAGTAACAGCAGTCTAGTAAAGACAGTAGACATTAGTCAAGCCCACAAATGAATACATGAAAGGAATCACAATTTTTGACTGTGAATGGAAAGAATTGGGTGCTATAAGCAAATAATTCAAGGAGCTTAGAGAATCTCTGAAAGAGACTGAATTTGAGAGTGCAATAGATGGGGAAGCAAAGCTTGTGTGAAACTCTAATGTGGAAACAGCTGCATCCTCTCCATACTGAAACATAGTGAATGCAGCCACAAGCATGGTAGTGAAGAGGGAGCGAGGACCAAGATACAAGGTTGGTGTGAAAGCTAAGGCCAATTCCTACAAGGCTGTGGAGAAGCTTGGTTTTACTATAAGTACAGAGGGATGTTATCAAGGAGTTCTTAAGCAGGTGGTTAGTGATTAATCACTTTAAGCTATGTAGAAAAGAAAATATTGAGCAGGGTGACACATGTATGGAAGAAATTCACATTTCTCAAATATGTTTAACTTGTTCACATTTTTAGTTCCTTCTTTTTAGTCTTATAAACACCTTTATCAGTCCTTTCTCAAAGGCAAAATGAGTAGAAAAAATAATCTTAAAAAATACAAAGAATTACATATGTTCCTTTGCCAAGTAAGGATGGTAGAAATGACTTTCAACTTGTGTGTGTGTTATTGTTTTCTCTTTTGGTCTTAGATTTTAAGATACTTAGGTCATTGAAAATTTCCTGTCTTTGTTATACTGTTTTGGCTTATTCTTCAGTAATATTCGTCTAAAATACAGTTTTTTTCTCCTCTAAAGATGTCATAATTATAGGTTTTAAAAATATTAGTATTTTTGATGGAAGATGGAATCAGATTTCATTTCTGTGGTGACAAGAAAAAAAAGCCATATCTAGTTTTATTAGAGATAATGTTAACATGGGATCTGATGAACCATAGGAGCCTTCCTAATAGACTGGAGCTCAATGGATGGCCTTTATAAGGATAAACAGACCACCCATCTTAATGCTGGCTTTCTTCTTCCCAAACAAATAGCCAGAGATAACAAGACTTATTAGTTGTTGCTAGACTTAAATCAAGAAGTTGCCTCAAGAGTTGGCTCAGCAGTTAAAGGTGCTCCCCAGTAACCATGTAAAGAGACCCTAGTGTGCCCATTCTCATTCATTTTCTACCCTCTCCCCCTTGCAAATAAATGAATAAAAATAAAACTTTAGAAAAAAGTTGCCTAAACTATGTTGACAAACCTCCATTCACCTTCCTCCTACTGCACTCTCCCCCAGTTACGTTATTTGGCCCACAGCTTTTAAAATTCTGTTGTGGGCTGAAGAGATGGCTTAGTGGTTAAGGCAGTTGCCTGTGAAGCCTAAGGACTTAGGTTAGAATCCCTGGAGCCCACGTAAGCCAGACGCACAATGTGACTCATATGCACAGGTTCACGCATGCACACAAGGTGGCACACATGCCTGTATTTTAATTGCAGTGGCTAGAAGCTCTAGTGTACCATTTCTTGCTCTTGCATTCACTCATTGAAAAAAAAGATTTGTTGTGTTTCTGTCAGCTCTTGCTAAAATATTTTTCAGATGTTCCCTAGAAGTCTTCTCTACAAGAAAAACCTGCTGTATTTGCTCCTTGACTCTTTTATTATCTTATTTTTTTAATTTTTTTTTTATTTGACAGAAAGAGGCAGGTATAGAGAATAGACACACCGGGGGCTTTAGCCACTGTCCAGATGCATGTGCAACTTTGTGCATCTAGCTTTACATGGTTACTAGGGAATCAGGTGAGCGCCTTAACTGCTGAGCCATCTCTCCAGTCCAAGTTTTTTGTTTTGTTTTTGTTTTTTCAAGGTAGGGTCATGCGTTAACCCAGGCTGACTGGAATTCATTCTGTAGTCTCAGGGTGGCCTCGAACTTGCAGTGATCCTCCTACCTCTGCCTCCCGAGTGCTGGGATTAAAGGTGTGCACCACCATGCTCAACTCTTACCCTTTTAAAAGGTGACTATAAAACAATTCTTAAAAATTGAAATATCCGGGCTAGAGAGATGGCTTAGTAGTTAAGGCACTTGCCTGTGAAGCCTAAGGACCCAGGTTTGATTCTCCAGGGCCCTTGTAAGCCAGATGCATATGGTGGCACATGCATCTGGAATTCATTTGCAGTGGCTAGAGGTCCTGGTGTACCCATTCTCTCTCTCTCTCTCTCCCTCCCCCCCCCCGTCTCTGTCTCTGTGTCTGTCCCTGTCTCTAATAATTAAAAATAAATCAGAAAAAATGTTTTTAAAAAAACTGAAATATTTAGTGAGCTATGACTATCCTATATATAAGAGGAAGTTACTGTGAGTAATTTGGAGAAATGATTACTCTTAAATGTGCTCAGTATTTAACTGAAGGATGTAGTTTATACATTCTGCAATATGAATGGTATTATAGCATTTGTTAGTTTTCATTTTCTTAGTGATATGTGTTTGACATTCCTTCTTGGAGAAGGCTAGAACATGCATGCCTTAGTTTTCATTTTTACAGTCTTATTCCTCTACTTAAGTTCCTCAGACTCTGGTGCAGATCCACCTCCCTGCAGGCAGGAGCCTAAGTGACTGAATGACTATGGTTTTTGTACACATGAAGCAGAAGTTTATTTCTAAATTCCTCTAATCCTATCTACTCCCATTTTTTCCCTTTCACTTGGTTTCAGTTCTTTATCGCTGTTATTCTTGTTTTATACATTGGTCTTCTACCCTCTTACTTTCTTGCTGTTTTCTGAAATTACTCCATGTTTTATAACACTTAGTTTTTACAAGGTAGAAAGACTTTACAGATCTTAACTTACAAATAATTACTAATTTTTATAAAATATTTAAAATGGTGCCAATTTACTAAGGAACATGTGCATTCAGAATTTTTAAAGACCTTACTGATATGATGGTATAAACGTTTTACTCCTCAAGCTGAGGCAACAGTGTTCTGGGCAATGTAGTGAACATTGCTGAGTTATCTTTAAACTTCACATGAGGGAACAGACCCAGAGCTATTAAGTGATTTTTCTAATATCTCAAAATATTAACTCCCGATCTGTTCCATGTATTATCTTTACTTCCTTTAATTTGGTATACTGTTCTCTGAAGTACTTGATCCAGTTCTTGTTTTGCACTGCTAAAGAAAAGGTCTTTGCAGAAGGCAAAATAGTGGCTTGCTGAGGGCAGGGAAGGTACTAAACAGCACAAGTTCCAGTACATCTTCTAAGCAGCAAAGACTGAAATGGCATTGCATCTTTGTAAAGACAGCTGGAAAACTACTTAAATTGAGACTACATGAATGTAACCTCCATGTCCTTTCTCAAAAAGTACCACCTGAATGGAAAAGGAGTTACATATGAGGAATTATATTGGAAAGTGATGTCTCCCTTAAAGTTACTACATATCATGTAGAAGACATTTCAGGAAGTACAGTAATATGAAGGTGGTTGAAGACTCCTGAGACAATTTACTAATTATTCTTAGAGCTGCTACTTAGACTGAGAGCTATATGGCTTTTCTTGGGTTGATCTTTAGTTAAGAAAGGGACAGATAACAGAGATTTTCTTATCCCTCACTACTTCCTAGGGGCCTGCAAATATACATCAATTGGACATCAGGAGCCTTATTCTGAGAAGTTTCACAGGCAGCAAAGAGAAAGAGGATATTTCCTACCTAGATTTAGCTTTATTAGCCCAGAAATATGACTGTTTTACCAACAACAACAAAAAATGAATGCATATATTGGATTAGTTTTCTCTCTTTCATTTTGAAATCTTACCATTTGCTTTAACATGGCAAGGAGAGAGAAAAGCCTGTGTCCACAGGAGAAAGTGCCTGTTTTGGGAAGAGAGGTGTAGGTCCTCTCTGTTTCTTAAAATGACATTGTTAGGGTATCTTCACACTTTTTTTTTTTTTTTCTTCGAGGTAGGGTCTCACTCTGGCCCAGGCTGACCTGGAATTAACTATGTAGTCTCAGGGTGGCCTTGAACTCACAGCAATCCTCCTACCTCTGCCTCCCAAGTGCTGGGATTAAAGGTGTGCGCCACCACACCCGGCTTCTTCACACCTTTTTAAACCTATCTTCTGCCAGGGAAAGCTAGCAGCCTGACTCTAAAAGTCTGGCATCTTCTTTATTCTTCACAAGCTCAAATTCTGACCCTTATTCTTCCACCTGTAAGTCTCTAATAAGAGCTCAAGATATATTTTCTTTTTGGATATGTGATATCTTGACCAATTTCTTCAAACCTCCAGGATCTATACACTGGTTTCCAGGCTTGTAATAATAAGTCAACTACCAGGACTATACACTGGTTTGTGTACAATGCCAAAAAGAATAATAAATAAGGTGGTGCACGCCTTTAATCCCAGCACTTGGGAAGCAGAGCAAGGAGAATTGCTGTGAATTCAAGTCGAGCCTGGGACTACAGAGTGAGTTCCACGTCAGCTTTGGCTAGAGTGAGACCCTACCTCAAAAAACCAAAATAATAATAATAATAAAAAAATTGAAGTGAGAACAAAGTAGAATCCCTATCTACAGCTAAGACTTGATGTAAAAATGAGAATTTGGAACAGAATATAGATGAAGTAAATTAAGGTACAGTTTTATTTCTTTTGTAACAGAAATGTCTCACTAAGGCACTGCAGATAGCCATTTTACCTATAGGATTAGATAGATAGGTAGAAAAGGTAAGTACAGATTCGTGTAGCTTCACAAATACTCCTAGAGAAATTAAGATACTACAGCTCTTACAGATTATGATTGTGGTAAGGCATAAGACATAAAATAATGGTACAGTGTGTCTTAGTCCAAGAACTTCAGGGTTTTGAGGAGATCATTTTCAGATCACAACTATTAAATATCCTGGATCTTTTGTCCAAAAATCTTTGTGATTACAAGGTCCTCCATGAACTATAGAAATTTATAATATTCCTGTTACTATCCATGATAATTTTCAAGTTTGGCCCAAAGCTGTTCATCATGCTGATTTTCCATAGAAACAATTAAATAGTTCCTAACTTAGCATCATCAGATGGGGGTTGTCCACTGTCAGGTTTGAAAGCAGTATATGGTATCGTATGTTTTACAAAGTATAGTGGAACCTTGAACACGTCAGAGTGCCCAGATTTCACATAGCACTTCTGTTTCGAAGATCTGTACTGGGTTATACTCCTTCCACTGGTAGAATCAGTTTCTGTACTTCCAGGTGTATGGCCCACCTACGTAATCCCAACACTTAGGAGGCAGAGGCAGAAGAACAGGAGATCAAGGTCATCCTCAGCCACATGGTGAGTTAGAGGCCAACTCATTATGTGCTACATGAGAACCTGTCTCAGATTATTAATACCCAGATGACTAAAGGCTGATACGAGTGAGCCGCGTGAACAGTTGCTGATTGTCAGTTACAGTAGGGAGAGCTGAGATTCTCTACACTCACATTCTACAAAAGGCAGAAAAGCCTGGAGACTAAAATACAAGGATGGATAACTGGGTCCTGAGAGACATACAGCCTAGTTCCCCATTTGGATGGGACATAAGCCTTAGGCATGTACCTACTGGTCCAGCCAGTCTTTACGGAATTATAACGTCTTGACTTCCAGATCTAAGAATACCTCCCTGATGGCAACCTGTCAAACCCCTAAATATACTGTTGACGTTCTGGGGAGATAAAGGCTAAAACTTGCAAACAGTAGCATGTAATCATGGGCAAGGATATTGTCCGCTCAGGCGGCCCCTGGTCTCACCATCTTGTAAGGAGAGCAGCATTAACTACATGTTGCTTTTCAAGCCTCTCTCACACCTACAGGGTAGATTTCCTGTGGAGCATATGAACATGCTTATCACTAATGACAGCTTGCGTTGTACTCTCACTCTGAGTGTGTCCTTGGCTTTAGCACAAGTCCTACAAACCTGCCTAAGGTCCATGATCTGCCATGGCCATGACTGTTAATTTAAAAGAAGTTGTAACTTTTTTGTTTATTTCAGTGTGTATGTGAGCCTGGCTCACATGTTCCACAGCATGCCTGTGGAGATTACTCCTTGCTTTTTTTCTCCTCATTTGTTGAAGCAGTCTGTCATTCACCTCTCCATTCTCCAAGTTAGCTAGTCTGGGAGCTCCCAAGAAATTCCCTTGTCTCCGGCTTCCATCTTTTACATGGAGTCTGGGTCAGGGGCTCTCAGGTGTTCAAGCTTGAACAGCAGCTACTTTATCCACTGAGCCATCTCCCCAGCCCCAGGAGAAGGTATTCCTAAAATGAAAAGTGTAACATGAAACATTGAAAAAAAAAAAAAAATGGACCCTCTTCAGTTCCAAGTCACATGGGCCCTGGTTGAGCCATAGGTTTTCAGCCTGATGACTAGTTGTCTTAGGATCTAACCAGTGTACCCGAGTTAGCCTATTTGTCCAGCTCACTACCCAGTGCCCTCTGAGCCTTAAGCTCTTTTCTCCCTTCCTACCAGGTTGAATTTGAGGTCAAGGACAATAATTTTGGGGCTTTTTTGAGATTGATTTGAAGTCCAGTCAGGTGACCAAGCCCTACACACAAAGGAGAGATGTAGGTACAGAACAGAAACTGGAAGTACGAAAGTAAAGCAAGAGGGTTTAGAAAGAAGAGTAAGATGCAGGATCCTGAAAAATTCCCTGACACAGGTACTGTGATCACACAGGCTCCTCATCTCCCTGTGGAGAACAAGCTCACAAGGGCTAAAAGCTGGCCAAGAATCCCAAGTTGGTCTCAGTGCTACACATCATCTCCACACTTGTGTGCATACTTATTTTTGGTTTTTCGAGGTAGGGTCTCACTCTTGCTCAGGCTGACCTGGAATTAGCTATGTAGTCTCAGGGTGGCCTCGAACTCAACAGCAATCCTTCTACCTCTGCCTCCCAAGTGCTGGGATTAAAGGCATGCACCACCACACCCGGCCCTAGAAGGTTAAAGTCTTGTTGCTGATGATGGTAGTTTGAATATATGGCCCCCAATATATTCAATGTTTTATTACTTTATAGTTTGCATCTACAATCACCTTCCTAGAGGCAATGTCACTGGGGGCTGGTCTTAAGGTGTTAATGGTGAGTTTGAGATTCCATTGTAAAGATATGCAAAGTGTGCCTAGCAGGAGTTCCTGAAGTGTGCTGTGTGACTTTTTGGCTGTAGTTTCTGCTCTGTGTACTGTGTGGCTGGGGGCTTTTGCTCTCTCTTGCCTGGTCTTGTGAGAGCAGGCTGCTTCTCCTGCCATTATGGACCTTCCTCTGGATCTGTAAGCTTCAATAAATAATATCCCTTCCTCCATAACTGTGCCTGGTCTGGAAGTTCATCTCAGTGAACCTGAAGCTGTCTGCTACACTGATAAAACTCCAGTTCTCCTTCCTGCAACAGTTTTTCAATGTGAATTATAGATTTGGAGCAGATCTTGCCTGTTTCACTTAGTTCTCAGGACAGTCCTGCAAGATGGATAGATTTCCATTATATATCTAATTTTAGGCATATACATCTATATTAGCCATCTAGTAGTTGAAATTGGGTGTTCAATTAATTCCAAAAGTGTGTTATATTAATCATTCCTCAGTTAATAGTTTCTGTGCATTAAGCGTTAGGTTTTGTATTCATTTCTTTTACCTCATTCTGTCATTGCACCAGCTATTACACAAGATTTTTGTTGTTTTTCAGATAGGTTTTGGTGATACATACCAGCCTGGTCTTGAACCCCCCACAGTCCTTTCGCCTCCTCAGTACTGGGATTACAGGTGTGTGCTACTAAATCCAGTTTTGATAAGACTTAAAATGCAGGAAAAAGCAGCAAGACACATGAGCACACACAAACTTTGAGGGAGTACAATTAAATGTTGGCTGTGAGAAAGCAGACCTAATTGTTTTAGCATAAAAAGAATGCTCTCCAACTAGAATTATCTTAATATAAAAACCTAACAAGTGATATGAGCAGAGGCAATTAAAAACCATCCTCAATCATGGATATAAGTACAGAAATCTTATGCACATTTCCTTCTCACATAATAAAGTGCCTTGATATCAAGAAGAAAGCACTGTGCCTACAAGTTGCTGAATTAAAAAAGCTTATGTTTATTTTATAATAGCATTGTTATCTTGCAGAATTTAAGCTTTTTTGGTTTTTCAAGGTAAATTCTTGCTCTAGCCCAGGCTGACCTGGAATTCACTCTGTAGTCTTAGGCTGGCCTTGAACTCATGGTAATTCTCCTTCCTCTGCCTTCTGGGATTAAAGGTGTACACCACCACACCCAGCTAGAAGTTAAACTTTTGTGTGGCAGCCATTACCCAGTATGAATGTACTTGAATTTAAGTATGTACAAGAAAGGAGGGAGTGTGTGGTAGGGTTTATTTTAAAACTGAATTCAGCTCTACTGTGTATATATTTACTGCATCTTCAATATCCACTCATCAGTTGATGGATCTAGGCTGATTCCATTTCCGAGCTATTGTGAATACAGCAGCAATAAACATGGATGAGCAAATGGAATAGCTTGGTCATATGATAGTTATGTTGCAGATTTTTGAGGAACCTCCATACTGATCACCATAATGACTATACTAGTTTACACTCCCAACAAAAAATGAGTAAGGTGCCCTTTTCCCCATACCTGCACCAGTATGTGTTGTCATTTGATTTCTTGATAGCCATTCTCATGACAAATGGAATTTTAAAGTAGTTTTAATTTGAGTTTCCCTTATGTGTAAGGGCATTGAAAGTAATTATTTGGCCATTTGTAATTTCTCTGTTCAGCTTTGTGTTTAATTAAGTTCATTATGTGTTCTGTAAAATGTCTGAGGTATAGCTGGCAAGTATTTTTTCCCACTCTGTAGATTGTTCATTGTCATAGTTTCTTCGTGGTACAAAAGCTTTGTAATTTCGTGTAATCCCAGTTGTCAGTTCTTGGCACTATACCCTATTCTCTTGAGGTCTGTTAGAAAGTTCTTGGCTATATCTATGTCCTGCAGTTTTCCTTCACCAGTTGCAGCATTTCAGGTTTTAAATTAAGAGCTTTAATCCACTTGGAATTTATTTTTGTTTAGCAGGAGAGGGATCTAATTTCATGCTTCTGAAGATGAATAACCACTTTTTCCAGCATCATTTATTCTAGCCTGTTTTTGACACGTTGCCAAAACTTAGGTGCCACATAGCTTTGTGGATTCATTTCTTGGTCCTTCAGTATGTTCCATTGGTCTATTTGCCTGTTTTACCATTGCCATGCTGTCTTTGTCACTGTGGCTCTACAGTAGGTGGAAGTCATGTGCAAGCTCCAGCTTTCTGCTTATGAATGCTTTGGCTACGCCTGGTCTTTTGTAGTTCCACATGAATTTTAGAGAGTTTTCTAATTCTGTGAAGGATGTCATTGAAATTTTGGTGGGGACTGCATTGAATTTATAGATTACTTTAGGTAGTATTGCCATTTTCACAATATTCTGTCAACCCAAGAGCACAGAAAATGTTTCCATTGTGTAGTGTTCTTCAGTTTCTTGGTTCAGGATCTTCAAGTTTTCCTTGTCGAGGTGTTTCACATCCATGCTTAGGTTCATTTCTACAATTTTATTTTCTTTCAAATTGTTGTGAATGGAATTATTTTAAGAGGAAACTTTTGTAAGCCCAAAAAGTCTACTTCTTTCTGAAACAGGGCTTTCTGGGCCTTTCATATACATTTCCATTCTTTCAGAATATACTTTTTTGTAATACATACAGACTACAATTTAATTATTTAGTGATAACGAAATACTTCAAAATTTCAAGTTCTAGAGTTTGCAGGGTTTATGGGCTAGGAATTACAGGAATAAACCTAGGGCTGATGCATGATAACATATTCTTGTTTGTTTTCATAGCAGTGTTATTCACAGTTGCTAAAAATGTGCCAAATATTGAAATATTGGGCATAAAAGGGAAGGAAAATCCTTATACGCATTAGAGGATAGATGACCTTGAAGATATAGGGGAAGTATGCTAGTAAGAGAAGGACAAGTGCTATGTGATTCCACTTACATGACATACGATTCATAGAGAAAGAGTAGATGGTTGCTGCCGGGAGTAGGGCGAGGAGAATGTGCATTACTGATTAATTACTGATTAATGTAGACTTTGAGTTGGGAGGATGAAAAAAATTCTAAAAGCTGATGGTCATTGCACACCTAAATGGGGTATACAGAGATTTGCTTCCCCAAAGTCACCAGCTGTTAAGGAGTAACACTGGAACTGAAAGCCAGAACTCTGCACTTTGAGCTTAGTAGCTTTGGACCACGTTGTGCTAATACACCTTTCAAAAGACTCATTCCCTTCTCACTGGAAGAAGCCCTAATTATGTTGTTACTGGATCACAAAGTTCTCAAATGCTTTGTAAAGTATCTTCAGTTCTCATGGAAGATGGTTAACAAAATGCACTGGTTTGCCTCATAGGCAGAGGGGAGGGGTGCTAAAGGGACAGGGGCATGTGACAGTCTATTCAGCACTTCCAGGAGAAGACAGTTAGTCAATTGGCCCTCTTTATTAGATTATAGCCCCTTTGGCTCAATAGGTCTACCAAGTGTAAATGGAGCTCAATTTAGTGTTCACAGAACAGTCAGTAAGAAGCAGTGAGCGCCCAAAGAACACGAGGGACAAACACCTGAGAACACTCGTCATCAAGACCAAAACAGTATACTTAGATAGTATTCTAGGAGAGACTAGTAAGGATATTCATATACTCAATATTTCTGAAATGTGTCACTTAATTACACTGTTTCCAGAAACGTCTTTTGCTTCTTATAAATGAAAAGGGAATGAGGTATTCATTGAATATTTCTAGACCAATGTGATATGACAGTTTTTGTGTGAGCTTTGGAGTTGGACAAATTGCAGTCCTACATTAGAAGTAAAGATGATTAAGGATGAGGAGGACATGTTCCTACTCATGGTTTAGCTTATGCTCAGCACGATGTAGAGGTGTGTCTTCAAAGTTCTCAGGTATTTGTACTTTCCAGTCACCAAAGTCTATGGAATTGTGGCATTAACATGCGACAATCAATAACCTCCCCTACTACTTAATCCGGAAAACTTGATTCACTTTTTAGGACAGTACTGTAATGGATTATCAGGATTGTAAAAGTATTTATAATGCTGTTGGGGTTGAGCTCAGAATTATTGTGCCTTCCTTTAATTCCTGTACTGTACTCTGGAGGCTGAGGCGGGGGGGGGGGGGTCACAAGGTAGAGGCTATCCTGAGCTACATAATGAGACCCTGTCAAAGAAGGGGTGGAAAACAGAGAAAAGAAAAATGAGTCACAAGGTTTAGTTTCTTGCTGAAAGCCAAGCTTTCCAGGAACCTGTCAAAAGCATGGATTTTTCTCTTTATACCTCAAACCATGTGTTAAACATCCTAACTGGTGTGCACTGATTATTGTTTAATAAACCAGATTTGACATTAGAATTTGGTTAGAAAGAAGTCTATGTTTTAATATTTTTGTCAAAATTGAGTCTTTTGAAGCATTATAGTATAGGTAATCTATAAGCTTTCTCTGTAGCAGGAAATTGTCACAGTTGTATCTGGGCACTGCGCTGGAAAAGTCAGTACCAGAGGAGCTTGCAGCATTTGAAGTCAGTATGCATGTGGACATGCAAGCTCTGGGTTTGAGTTATCTGGGTTCCTGGGGGTCTAGTTCAGAATTGCCCAAATAAGACTTGGGAATGTTCATTCTGTGCTATGCAGATCGGAAGACACAATCACTTATGAGTAATGGGATTACACAACAAATGGATTTTATTAAATAGCCACATATTTAGTGGCTCCATATTAACGAGTATAGTGTCTAGCAGTGTTATGCTGAGAGAAAAAAGTAATGGTGAAATGACCACTACAGGGGCTACAAATGTAGCTTAGTGGTAAGGCTCTTGGCCTGGCATATGTGAAGTTCTGAGTTCAACTGCCACTACCTCTAAAACAGAAAAGAAATGAGGAGGGAAGGGGAGGGGAGGGGAGAAAAGAAAAAGCAGCTACATAAAACTATGTGGATTTCTTATTAAAATTTGTTTACTTGGGGGTTGGGAAGATTGCTTACTGGTTAGAGGCACTTGCTTGCCAACTCTGAAGACCCAGGTTCAATTCCCCAGTACCCACATAAGGCCATATTCACAACATGGCACATGTGTGTGAAGGTCATTTATAACAGTAAGAGACTTTAGTATACCATTCTCATTCATATTCGCTCTCTCACTCATAAATATTTTTTTAATTGTTTACTTGGCCTGGCCTAGTACATAGGATCTTCAGCTTTAATTTTTATCTTTTAATATTAGGTCATCATAGATAAAACTTGAAGGAACACAGGCTGGAGGGAGGACTTAGAGGTTAAGGCATTTGCCTGCAAAGCTAAAGGACCTAGGTTCAATTCCCCAGGACCCACGTCAGCCAGATGAACAAGGGGACGCACGCGTCTGGAGTTTGTTTGCAGTGGCTGGAGGCCCTGTACCATCCATTCTCTCCCTCTCTCTCTTTCTCTCCTTTCTTTGACAAATAAATATTTAAAAAATAAATTATAAAACTTGAAGTAACTTCATAACTTAATTTAGGACTGAAATTATTTCGATGCCATTTGGTAGGTGCCTGCTATTACGTGGTCTCTCTGTGTCTCTGTATATCTTTCCCACTTCTCGTCTTTCCTCCCTCTGCCCTTTTAAAATCTAACTCCAACCCTTCTCAGCAATGGAAAAGGAGTCCTTTGGGGGCATTGCCTAGTAATTTTTCCAATTTGAGAATATTCTCTATTGCTAAACTAAAAGTTATCTGACCAGTTTACCAATAAAAGACCTAAGTAACTCAATGATTCTGATATTCTCTAAGAATATCTAAAATTTTAGTATTTGATTGGAATTTTATCTAGAAAGTACCAGACATTATTCATTTTCAAAGGCAAGAATTGTAAAAACTTTTCCTTTCAAATTAAGACATAACAAAATCTAATACTTTTAAAAATTTTTGTTTTTGTTTTAATTTTAAAAATTTCATACGTGTATATAATGTAACTTAATCAGTTTCACCCATTACCCTCCCTTATCACCTTCCCACTAGCAAGTTTCCTAAGTTCCTTTCCCCACATACCACAATCTGAATTTTTTGAAGCTGAATTGAGTTTTCCTAGGAAAGTCATCCAAATTTCACATCCTGTGATCTCTGCTAATTCCTGATGTAGTCTAAAAGAAGAAATACAGACTGTCTCATGTAGACTAGAGTTTCATATGCTATTTTTCTACATAAGACATTCAAAATAAGATAGAAAATATGGGGCTGGGAAGATGGTTCGGCAGGTAAAGGCATTTGTTTGCAAAGCCTGCTGGCCTGGGTTCAGTTCCCAAATTATCCATGTAGACCAGGTGCAAAAGTGGTACTTTGTTTGCAACAGCAAGAAGCCTTAGCACACTTGCAAACACACTACATTGCAAATAAGATAGATAATTTTAAGATATAATATATGTTAAAATGTCATACTAAGCACCTCCTTTCTAAGTTATAAATCCTTCTGAGTATCTGGATGTTCCGTCTTTCCTCAAAAAAGCCTTTATCAACTTCCTTCAAGTTGAATATTCAGCCTCTTGTGATACAGTAAACTCTGAAATGCACATGGCTCTCTAAAGGCCCTTATAGGACAGTACTTTGATAAAGGTCACTACCAATTTCTTACTCCTTTCCTTTGTGTCAGTATGGCTAAGCTGAAGAGTCATTATATAATCAATCTCCTGTATTAATAGTATGGTGACTTCTGTTGAATTGGGTTGTTCTGCCTAGGGTATTTTGGTTTCCATTCCCCCACACACATCATAGAGAACTGACCCAAATTCTTGGTGCCCCCTCCCCATCGTGGCTTTTCATACTTAAATGTCTTTGCTGTCACTTTGGTTCACTTATTATTTTTGACCACTTGTTATCAAACATTCATCCATTATGTTCCATTCTTGGATTTATAGGCCGTATTTTTTCTGGTTTCTACATCTGTAAGTTCCTCTACAATGTTAGGCTTTAATTTTTGTAACCAGTATGAGCATCAACAAAGCTGGGGATGTAGCTCCATGGTGGAGCACTTAGTATGCCCTGGAGTGAGGGGTAGTAAACACATAGAGTGATGGCAGACAGGTGTGGTGCAGGCTACAACAGGAGGGCCTGCAAACTTCATGCCTCAAAAAATAAAAATTAGTTAACAGGTGTTTTTCTTTTTCTGATAAAACACCAGTCTTTACATTTTGTACAATATTTCTGTCTTCAGTCATTTTTGTCTTGAATGGCCATATTTGTTTATAGCTTTAAAAAAAATACCTGGGCTTGAGAGATGACTTAGCAGTTAAGGCACTTGCCTGCAAAACCTAAGAACTCATGTTCGAACCTCTAGGTCCCACATAGCCAGACACACAGTGACACAAGCACTCAATGTTGCACATAAACACAAGGTGGTGCACACATCTGGAGTTCATTCACAGTGGCTGAAGTCCCTGGCACATCCATTCTCTCTCTCTCTCTCTCTCTCTGCCTTTCTCTCAAAAATAATATTAAAAATAAATTTTAATAAGAACAATACCTGGGGCTGGAGAGATGGCTTAGCACTCAAGGCGCCTGTCTCCCAAGCCTAAGAACGCCGGTTACAATCTCCAGGTCCCACGTTTAGCCAGATGAAAAGTGACACAAGGGCTCAATGCCACACTTGACCACAAGGGGGCGCACGCATCTGGATTTCATTTGCAGCAGCTGAGAGGCTCCTGGGGCACCCATCTCCATCTGTCTTCCTCTCTCTCTCTCTCTGTGTCTCTCTCCAAAAAAAAAAAAAAAAAAATACCTGGAGGCTGGATATGGTGGCTTACGTCTTTAATCCCACCACTCGGGAGGCAGAGGTAGGAGGATAACTGAGTTCAAGGCCACCTTGAGACTACATTGTGAATTCCATGTCAGCCTGGGCTGGAGTGAGACCCTACCTCAGAAAACCATTGATTAGGATTTATTGTAGTTACTTTCTCAACACCTGACCAAGAAGCACCTTACAGAAGGAAAGGATTTATTTCAGGCTTACAGATTCCAGGGGAAGCTCCATCATGGTAGAAGAAGCTGGCTCACTTCGTCTTTCATCCATAAAAGAAAGACATTAGACATAGCAGAGAGACACACCTAGGGTTCAGGCTGGCTCAGAACACACCTTAAGGCTGAACCCCTAGTGACAGACCTACTCTAGCAGGACTCTCCCTGTAGAGACTAAGTAGGAAGCTTAACCAAAAATACCTAAGGCTATGGGATCTTTACATTCAACCTGCCATATTGGATCATTGAAGCTTCTGAAAGCCTAACTGTTAAACTAGAGTGACTATAATAGAATTAGTGATAACTTACTTAACATAATTACAGATTCTGTAGGTGACATGAAAATCCTCCCAAACTTACCCATAAATGAAATAAAAGTAGTAGTTCTTCTTGAATTGTTTTATATGGATATGGAATTGATATCAAAACTTAAATGACTTACTTTACTGACCTATACTCTAAATATGAATGAAACGTCATATCAGCACAGATACTATTTAAATAGACCTGTGAAAATGTCACTCAAAATGAAGAAATATAAAAGTATTCTTTACAATGTTGCTCTAAACCTAAATTAAAAGATAGTTATGTGCAGTAAATCAGAATTTTGAACCCTGCTCAATTGTCCTTTGTAGATTGTTAGTTATGTGACTTGATTTGCAGTACCAGAAGACTGTTACAGTAGAGTTTGTCAATAAATACTGCATCAGACATTTACAGGAGTCATGTCAGTAATTTCATGTTAGAAGAGAGGAAGAAGATACATTAATAAGTCATTCTATTTAGGGACATTTTAAACATTGCTCTTCCTGTTTTGCTAGAGAAGAGCTCAGATGTTAATCCTTTTCCTTTGTCATTGAACAGAAAAAGTTACCAGGAGATGGGGATTCTTAAATGATTTCATATAATTTTAGGCAGTTCCTCCTGTAAATGAGGTAACTAAATCCTTGGGAGGAGGGGCTTATAGTAGCCTCTTGCCTAGCATGTGTGGACCAAAGGTTTAATCCTCACCTTCACCACTAAAATAGTCTTTGGTTTTCATAGTAGGCCATGTGTTTAACATTGAAGTGACCTTTCATTTTGCATACTGATTTGAAGAGGTGCAACATTGTCTCCACCTTGGTAGAATACCCTTTACTCATGATGAGCTGAGTGATTTTAGGAACTAGCAGTTCTTTTCCACTTGGCCTTTCCCCACAAAAGAAGCAAATACTAAATAATAGCCACAAACAGTTTTGTATTCTTCCTTAACATGTCGATTTAGTTGTTTTTTTTTTTCCTTCCTTTGTGGAAGCCTCTTAGGTAGAATTGAGTTGGTCTTACTAATTTACAAACTCATTCAAAAAACTTTAGGGGCCGAGGAAGATAGCCCATTTGGTTAAAAAAAAAAAAATTTTTTTTTTGCTTTCCTTGTAAGCATGAGGGCCTGAGTTAAATCCTGAGAACCCATGTCAAAAAAGCAATCACAGGGGCTGGAGAAGATGACTTAGTGGTTAAGGCCTTTGCCTACAAAGGTAAATTTAGGACCCCAGTTTGATTCCCCAGGACCCACGGAAGCCAGATGCACAATGGGGCACATGTATTTGGAGTTCATTTGCGGTGGCTGGATGCCCTGGCACACCCATTCTCTCTCTCATGCTTTCTTTCTCTCTCTCTGAATAAATAAGTAAATAAAATATGTGTATTTTTTTAAAAAAACAGTGTTGAGTTTGTAACCCCAGCTGTAGAGGGGTGGGGACAAGCAGATCCTTGAAGCTCACTGGCTAGCCAGTCTAGCCTACTTATTCCACAGTTCAAGGCCAATGAGAGACTATCTCAAAAACAGATGGCTTTTGCATTGTACTTTTCATTTGTACTCGTGGTATTAATAGTTTGAGTCCCTTATTATTGACCTAATACTTTTGTTTTTAAGCTCTAGCTGTCAAAGTCAGTGATCAGTTCTGACTGTATATTCTGTTACCTGCATCCAACACATCATTTCCCCAGTGATTAGAATCTGTTGATGTTTGTGCTCTGATACAAATAGAACTGTGGTATTACATACAGAATTCTTTCTTAACCTGGAGTGTGCTATGTTTAAACAAGGCCTGCAGCCAGCCTATCCTGTCTTCCCCACCCTTAGTCCCAGCACTGGGATTAAAAGTGCTTGGATACCTGACTTTTTATGTAGATGCTGGAGATCCAAACTCGGGTTCTCACGCTTGTACCTTACCCACTAAGCCATCTTCCTAGCCCCTAGAGATTGAGTCTTTTATTTTTAGAGAGATTGGGCGGCCCAGGGCCTCCAGCCACTGCCAACAAACTCCAGACACATGTAGATCCTGGGGAATCAAACCAGGGTCCTTTGGCTTTGCAGTCAAACACCTTAACCACTAAGCCATCTTCTCCAGCCCTGATTCTTTTATTTTTTTCAAGGTCCAGTCTCTCTCTACACTCTATAGTCTCAAGTTGGCCTCAAATTCACAGTGATCCTCCTATGTTTGTCTTCCATGTGCTGGGACTAAAGGCATGTGTCACCATGCCTGGCTAGCAATTGATTTTTTGAGCAGCAGCATTTATTTCAGGTGTAACCTCTTTTGGAAACTGTTGTGAGTTTGGCTTTCATACCCACTGCAAGTTCTTGTGATCATTTGCATACAGTAGCTTTTCATGCCAAGTCAGTTCTTACCTATTACCCAAGAATCATGCATTTCGTTGAAATGGCTTAATTTATTGTCATGTATTTTATATCATAACAACTGGTCTCCTTTTTATGTAATATTTTGTTGTGTAGTCACTGTTCCATCACAGTAACAAATATCAGGTAATGAACTTAAAATGAGAAAACTCACAGTTTGGGAGGGTCCAGTCCATAATTGTTGGCCCTGTTGCTGTACAGCTGTGACAAGGCAGCACATCATACCAGGCGCATGTGACAGCCGAACAACTTGCCTCATTGCCACAGAGCAAAAGAGAAAGAACAAAGGATCCCACAGTCCCTTTCAGGGCACACCCCTAAAGTTAACACAGTAGTGCCACCCTGAGCAGCTGCCTTTATCACATGAACCCTCAACTATTACATTGGTTCATTTGCTCATCTCTTCCTGATTGCTCTTTACAGAATATCCTTTCCAAACAACAGTGATTATGACTTAGGCTCCAAAGTTGTTCTGCTACTTATCGCTTCCAGCATTTACCAGCTGTATGATCATAGGCAAGTTACAGAACAATTCTGTGCCTCTGTTTCCTCAATTGCAATGTGAGGTGATCCCTATGTTAGAGGGCTTCTTGAGGATGAAATGATTTAGTACATGAAAATGTGTTGAAGGAAGTCTATAGCACTGAGTCATGTGCTCAGTTAATACAGTGATGAAAGCCTTCTCTAAGAATGAGCTTTTGGTGGTTCTCTGTTGTGTTGGTTAATGTTTGTTCCTGTTCCTTGTGCTTACTTTCGCCTTGAGTTGGGGACTCTGAAAAATACTGAAGATTTAACATAGGTACTTGAGATGTACAAGCTATCATTTCCTCTGGGTATGTCTGATGTTTCTTGGAGAGATAGCTCACCTGCTAAATGCTTGCTATGCAAACATGAGGACTGTTGCAGTCAAGTTCGCATCACTGGTAGAAATCACCCAACCAAGAACAGCTTGTGGGAAAAAAAGAGATTTATTTCGGTTTACAGGCTCAAGGGGGAAGCTCCATGATGGCAGGAAGAAATGACAGTGTGAGCAGAGGGGTGGACACCACCTCCTGGCCCACATCAAGTGGACAACAGAAACAGGAGAGTGTGCCAAACAGTGGCATGGGAAAACTGGCTATAATACCCATAAGCCCACCCCCAACAATACACGGCCTCCAGGAGGCTTTAATTTCCAATTGCCATCAGCTGGGGAGACTAGCATTCAAAACACCTAAGTTTATGGGGGATACCTGAATCAAACCACCACAAGGACTTATATTGGTCCCCAGAACTCATTTTGTTAAAGCCAGGTCTGGTGGTACATGCCTTGGAGGCTGGGGTAGGAGAATTGCATTGCTATGAGTTGGCCAGTCTAGGGTACAAAGTGAGTTCCTTGTTGGCCTGGGCTACAGTGAGACTCTGCAGAGAGAGAGGAGACAGTGTACCCTGGGGAGACACAGACAGGTGAATCTCTGGAAATCATTAGTCGCTACCTAGTCTGCTGGATTTGATGCACTCCAGGTCAGTGAGTCTCAAAAATGGTGGGTGACATTCCTGATGAACCTAACGTTGTCCTCTGGCCTCTGCATGCACACTCACTCACATACCTTCATGTGCACTTGCACACACATGTGCTCTCATTGACACATGCACACACACAATACAAACATCCACAAAAAGGTATCTTAACTTTCATTCATACTTCTTCCATGTTTAAACTTGTCAGTTTTATTCTGAACAAGATGCATGCCCCAGAGCATTTCCTCTCTTAAATACTTGGTGTTCTACTTCTACTTCTCTGGGTTGTTGAGGAGTACTCTGCTGCCCTTCAAAAAGGTTTTCCCATTGCTCTCTTTCACTCTGCTATATTAACTTACATGCCACATTTCAGACACGCAATCTCTGAACTGTCTCCTTCCTTGCTAAGTTTGTCTAAGATGGACTTGGCCTGATAGGCCTTCTGAGACTTATACTAAAGGTATCTTATACTAAAATTATATTTTAGCTCCTGCTTCAGATTTAAGAAAAATGATAGGTTCAAAGTGACATTTCTTAATTTAAAATTATCCTGCATTGTCTTTTGGTTGCAGTGTCACTATAGAAAAGTTACATGTTCTTCTGATGCTTACTCACTTGTAAGTAATCTTTTCTCTTTTTAAAACTTGTTTTTGTTTTCCTTTGTTTCTCATATTTACAGTTTTTGTTCCTTTGTTTCTCATATTTTCAGTTTTTACTGCAATCTTTGTAGGTGAGAGAATTTTCACAAATACTCTGTATGGAATTTTGCAAGATATTTCAATATGAGTTTTTAATCATTATTTAATTTGAGAAATTCTTTGTCTCATTTTCATCTTCTGATATTCTGCTGAGACTCTTAGTGTGGCTGTTGGTGTTTTTATCATACATCTCTTCATTGCCTCCTTCAATATTTAGCAGTTCACTCCTGTGTTAAATGCATTAACTGTTAGCAGTTCTTCGCAGCCCATCAGTTTTCTTCTTACATTTCTTAATTTTTTTATATACCAGGATTTCAGGGTGGTTTGTTAGTAGTTTTTGTAAATTTTTATATATTTATTAGAGAAAGGGAGGAGAGGAGGGAGCAAATGGGCACACCAGGGTCTCTAGCCACTGGAAACAAACTCCAGACACATGAACCACTATGCATCTGGCTTATATGGGTACTGGAGAATCAAACCTGGGTCCTTAGGTTTCTCTCCAACCCGTTTGTACATTATTTAAAAATTAATTTATTTGTTTACTATTTATTTATTTATTTATTTGAGAGAGAAAAAGGCAGACAGAGAGAATGGGTACACCAGGGCCTCCAGCAACTGCAAATACACTACAGACACATGCACCACCATTTGCATCTGGCTTGTGTGGGTCCTGGGGAATCAAAGTTTTTGCAGGCAAATCCCTTAACCACTAAGTCTTTCTCCAGCCCCTTTTGTACATTTTTTATTGAGAACTTTAATACTGAACATACTAAAATCATATTCCTGTCCATTACTCTCTTTTGTCACCCCATTCCACTAAGGACATTCCTCTTTCCAAGTAGTCTTTCCTCTGACATAAGGTCTCATTCCTTTTGTCTTCCTCCTTCCTCCATGTTGAAATGTTGACGGAGTCCGAACAAACAGTGCAGGTCTTGTGGAGGAACTTACAACCACTTTGAGGCCATGAGTACACCAGTGAGTTTGTGTCTGGAGGACAGTGCCCCAGAATACTCCCTCCCATCCTATGGCTTGTGCATTTTTTCCATTCCCTTTTCAGCAATCTTGTGCCACCTTGATGAGTCTTGGGTCAGCCCAGTATTCACCATCAACTATAAAAACAAAGCTTCTTTAACCAACAGTGAGAACAGCATTAATCAATGGTCATACATTTACATATTTAGAAGGCTGTGTGATTAGGCATATTGTCCCCATTAGCCAAAAAAGCACTTTTAGCTTCCCTGTAAGGTCCATGTCCTTCAGTGGCATAGGCTTTTGACTTCATTCTCAATACCAGGCATGAATTCCCCTCCCACTGAGCAGGCCCCAAATTGAAACAGAAAGCAGTAGGTTACCCCCATAACTAACGGGCCACTATGGCACCCATGGGCATATTCTTGCCTGACTGGTTAAGACTTTTGGCATTTCTCTACCAACAGCTTGCATAGTTCTTTTTAGCATTATGGAACTAGCCAGCAGGGAGATGGCTTCCATCTCAGTTCCAGCTTGATTTCTCACTGTACTGCAACTGAAACCTGTGATGTCTTCAGTAATAGGGTCTTAACTTACAGTTCTTTGGCTATATAGCCTATATTGTCTTGAGGTCCTCATGAGCTTCCTTAACCAGCAGCACATTGGGGTGGGCAGAGGGAAGTATGTACTCTTTCACTCTTGCATTCTCTTTCCTTCTCAAAATTAAATCTTTTAATTAACTAACAAAGAAATAGGTATCTATATGACTTACAACATTTTTAGCTTTAGGTACCCCTCCCCCCTTCCTTCTCATACTTTGCTTTCTGTTGTCCCTCCTAGACCTTTCTACCCCTAGTACAGGGTGAGTTTTTCTTTATGAAAGCTTATCTGTTTCAGATTTAAGTATTTTCCTTTTTTGAAAGATTTATTATAACATAAATCCTTCTCTCTAGTTCAAAATTATGCTATAAACTGGGCGTGATGGCGCAGACCTTTAATCCCAGCACTTGGGAGGCAGAGGTAGGAGGATCGCCATGAGTTCAAGGCAGCCTGAGACTATAAAGTGAATTCCAGGTCAGCTTGGGCTAGAGCAAGGCCCTACATTTAAAAAAAAAAAAAAAAAAAAACTATAAATGATACCATTCGTTGTCTTCTTTTGTGACTTTTGAATACTTCCAAAAGTCCAAAGATCCTCCCCCAGGATTATTCACTGCCTTGACACTTCAGAAATTTTCCCCAGTAATGACTAGCAAAAGTTCTTAAATTGGAGTTAAAGCTAAGTGTAATTAGCCGGCTTTTTTTAGTGATCTTTTTAAAAAAAAGGAATAACATGTGTTCCCTTAGAAACTTGCTGTACTCAGACAATACTAAAAAGTAACTTAGTTTTGATTATACTTTCATTGTGAAATTTTTCAAAAGAAGACAATTAGTGTTATAAATCACATCTGTGCTGCTGCTTTCTACCACATCTTCTGTATGGAAAGTAATAAGTTCTAAGTTGTCATTAAAAGTATCCCAATTACTGGCTTTGGAGGGTAGACAAGAGAATCATTTCTTCACCATTAAGAAAGTCAGCTTAGAGGCTGGGAAAATGGCTTAGTGGTTAAGGTGTTTGCCTGCGAAACCTAAGGACCACGGTTCAATTCCCCAGAACCCACGTAAGCCAAATGCACACGGGGATGCTTGCATCTGGAGTTCGTTTGCCATGTTTGGTGTGCCCATTCTCTCTTGCTCTCTGCCTTCTCCTCCCTCTCAAATACATAAATAAATAAAATATTTTTTAAAAAAAAGAAAGTCAGCTTATGTTTGCTCTAGACAGGATAGTAAATCAGCTGGGCTTATTTCAAAATGCACTCTTCTGGTGTATGAAAGTCTGCATGTTTGCAGTAAAGTACAGGGCTATAGTCTGGCTACATATAGTCTGCCTATTCATTAGACCTTTTATTGGCTGTAGTGGATCAGCATTCAACATGTAATTGAGGACAAGAAATAACCATGGGTAGATTATTAAGCAGAGTAGATATCTTTTCCTTTTCTCATTTTTTTCTTCAGGTCTCCTCTAGACTAGGCCCTTCAAACTCCCTTCCCTGACATCTTCACCAGATCCTTCATTCTCCTGACAGGATAGTTCTACATAGACACAACTTGCTCACTACACATCCTTTGCCTTTAAGCCCTGTACTGTATGTCTTTCTCAGCACAAAACTTACAGAAGCCAATTATGGTTAGCACAAGAGATGACAGACACCTTGTTGTCATTTCTAATTCTTGTTCCTTCTAGGCCAACACATTAACTTATTCAGCCTATATTATTTTGTAGGTTTTGTTTTGTTTTGTTTTGTTTGTTTTTTGAGGCAGGGTCTCTCTCTCTCTCTCTAGCCCAGGCTGACCTGGAACTCACTCTGTAGCCCAGGTTGTCCTCAAACTCATAGCATCTTCCTACCTCAGCCTCCCAAGTGCTGGAAGTAAAGATGTGTGCCTGTGTGTGACTATATTATTTTGAAGGCTGAAAATGAATAAAAGACTAGCAAGTAAAAGTGCTCCCAATGTCCAAGATACTGTTTGCCCTTGTCTTACTCATCTTTGATAGCCTTCTATGTTATGTTTTTTGGTGTTTTTCTTACCTAATGTTTCTTTCTGCCTCACGTGTTTTCACTTGGAAGTGGACACGTTTGTATTAAGTATTGAGGAATGCACACTGAGACAGTAATGAGTACAGTTACTCCCCTGAGGTTGTTTCTTCTCGTTTTTGGTATAATGATGTACATTCTTTTCCTATCAGAGAAAGTGCTACCAGACTTTAAAAGTATTTGTTTTGAATGCTTAGTTCTTTTTAGAATGAAATAGTGGCCTAATTGTGCTAAAAGGAGATCACCGGAGAAAGGACAAGCTAGAATGAAATGCTGATAGAGCAAAGAAATATATCCTTTTTTTTTTTTTTTTTCTGTCCCTGAGTGAATTGATATGAAGAAATATTAATTGAAAAGACAGGAAAAAAATGAACCACTCTTGAGTATGCCAGCCAACTACATTGTTATTACTATATTGCATGTCATCACATCATATTTGGTCATCCAGCTACTGTGAAACAGTGTCCTTTCCTAATGAAGAAATGAGAATCGCAGAGAGTCTAAGGGCACACAAATAGAAGTAATAAGTTGGGATTCCAGTCCAGCTTTCTGACATCCGACACTGGAGAATTTTGCCTTACCAGATTTACATGTATTCCATAAATGACTTTTTATTTTATCATTTTAAGTGTGGGCAACTTTCATATACATGCATACATTTTCATGTTTACAGTATATGTTCTGTGACTAAAAGTAAGGGCTATATCCCTTTTTGTATGAATGTAACAGAGACTCATAAAATTCTGGCTTCTTCTTTTTTGAAAATTATTATTAGAGACACAAAGAGAAAGGGTGCACCAGGGCCTGTAGCCACTGCAAAAAATTCCAGATGCATACACCATCATGTGCATCTGGCTTACGTGGGATCTGGAGAATCGAACCTAGGTCCTTAGGCTTTGCAGGCAAGCAACTTAACTGCTAAGCCATCCCTCCAGCCCTGTAGGCTTCTTTTTTAAAACAATTTGGAAAGTTCTTTTGAAGATTAAACTAGCAATATGCATAGAATGTATTGCTTGCTAATAGTATTTCCTTCATAAGTGCTGTTATGTAAAATCACAGCTTTCCTATGAGAAGCACTTTTTATCAAGTTACACAAAAATTACAAACTAAACATACCTTCCACATTATTTATGGATAAGTAGCAAATATTACCTCTGTACCTTAGCTTAAATATTTTTGTTAAATAAGATAATCACCACTATTGGAAATATACAGTGCTTGAGCCTCTTACTATTCAAGAATGTTTGCTTCTCTTTGAAATTTATAGAAAGATGCCAAAAATTATATTTGGATGGTATTTGACATGTGATAGTTATAGACTGAACACCAATAATATTTACCCATGTATACAAAGATCCATCTTGTTGTTACAGTGCTTTCTGTCTCCCTTTTCTTTTTCAGAAGATGAATAATCTTTCATTTAGTGAGCTATGCTGCCTCTTCTGCTGTCCACCTTGCCCAGGAAAAATTGCTTCAAAATTAGCATTTTTGCCACCTGATCCAACTTACACACTGATGTGTGATGAAAGTGGAAGCCGCTGGACTTTACACCTGTCGGAAAGAGCAGACTGGCAGTACTCTTCCAGAGAAAAGGATGCCATTGAATGCTTCATGACTAGAACCAGTAAAGGCAACAGAATTGCTTGTATGTTTGTGCGTTGTTCACCCAATGCCAAATACACTTTACTTTTCTCACATGGAAATGCTGTCGATCTGGGTCAGATGAGCAGCTTTTACATAGGTCTGGGATCACGGATTAATTGTAATATATTCTCATATGATTACTCTGGATATGGTGCAAGTTCTGGGAAGCCAACAGAGAAGAACCTCTATGCGGATATCGAAGCTGCGTGGCTGGCTCTCAGGACAAGGTAAATTATTATTGGGGATTATTTTTTCACACAGTATTTATATTATACTGCATAGCAACAGAATAAAAACTACATGTTTTGAACTACTTACGACATGAAGATTATATTTACCAGTATATGCTTAAGAATAGTTAAGCTTTTAGATTGTGATTTTAAATAATGTATGACAACCAAAAGAATTTTAAAAGCCCACTCATGTTTATGACTATATTAATGTCCATGTGGATGTATGGTTTTTCAATATTAAATCCAATGACAAATGCTTGGTCTTACAAACTTTATTGGACTATGATCTATGAACATTCCTTCACCAAGTCAACTCACTTGCTCCATCCTTGATTATGTAATTACGTATGTGTTTGCATCTTAAATGAAGCTAGGACATTTTTATTAGTCTGGGTTCTTAAAATTTGGATAGATGATCTGAGGTTTCTATTTTTTTTAATTCATTTTATTGACAACTTCCATAATTACAGACAATAAACCATCATAATTCCCTCCCCCCCCACATTCCCCTTTGCAACTCCACTCTCTATCGCACCCCTTACACCTCTCAATCAGTCCCTCTTTTATTTTGATGTCATCATCTTTTCCTCCTATTATGATGCTCTTGTGTAGGTAGTGTCAGGCACTGCAAGGTCATGGATATCCAGGTCATTTTGTGTCTTGAGGAGCACATTGTAAGGAGTCCTACCCTTCCTTTGGCTCTTAGGTTCTTTCAGCCGCCTCTTCCACAATGGACCCTGAGCCTTGGAAGGTGTGATAGAGATTTCAGTGCTTAGCACTCCTCTGTCACTTCTCAGCACCATGGTGCTTTCTTAGTTGTGCCAAAGTCATCACCATCTGAAAAGAGCAGCTTCTCTAACCAAAAGTGAGAGTAGCATTAATATATGAGTTTGAACATTAAAAGAAGTGCTTACTGGGCAGTTTGGTGAGCATAGTATATACATTTAGCCAGACACTGCAGACATTACACCCCTAGGGCTCATGACTTCCCTGTCTTAGGTTTTCAGTATCAGGCATATATTCCCTCCCATGGAGCAAGGCTCTAGTTCAGTTAGAGTGGTTCGTTTCCCCCATAACAGACATGACACTACTGCACCTGGCTGGCCAAATTTAAGGCTTTCAGTGTCCACTGTTGAGTATCTCCACTGGTGATTTTTCTCTCTCTTCCATTGAACTGCCTGCAGTGTAGCTTTTTCCAGGTTTCTTTCACCTGGTCTACAGGGAGGAAGTTTTCAGCTCAGCTCCAGCAGGATTTCTCAGTGACCTTGCAGCCCAAACATGTGGAGTCTTCAGCAATAGGGTCTTACCATCTATTCCTGGTGGGAAACCAAAAGCCTCAGCAATGGCCTGTAATGTTTTATGGGCATCAGGGGGATCGCCCTGGCCAACAACTCACTAGAAGGTATCCCATCCCTGGCACTGAAAATTTTCTACTAACAGTCTATGGCTTCTGGGTGTGCCATTGTCTAAAAAAGTAGGTTTCTGTATGACTTATTCATACCCTCTTAGATTTTGATTAGCCCTCCCACCACCTTTCCTTTACTCATTCTCTTCCCCTGACCTCACTTGGGCCTTTTCACCTCCATTAATCTGTTCTTCTACTTACATATACCATCCTATTAAGTACCCCCTCCCTCCCTTTCTATTTCCTTAAAAGTAATGTTACAATAAGTCATTCAGTTTTTCTCACTGTCAAATTTTTGTTGTTTTTTTTTTAGGGGAAGGTCTCACTCTAGCCCAGGCTGAGCTGGAACTCATTCTGTAGATCTGCCTCCTAAGTGCTAGAATTAAAGGCATGCACCACAATGCCCATCTCACTATGTCAATTTTTATTTGATTGTAATAGGATATATTTGGGAACTAAAAATCACATTAATCCTTCCTAGTCAAGACATTTATAATTTTTATTGAAAACTCTATTTGATAGGCTCCAGTGAATTTTCTCATCAGCCTGATTAATGTATAATGGATAAGAGATATCATAGATATTTCTAATTTTATACATTAGTAAGTAAGCTGCTTGATTTCCAGTATATTTTAAAATGAAAAGGAAATCTCACTCTTCTAATTTAATGTACAAATACTAATGATGTTGGGGAGACCTTCAAGTTCATGAATAGGTATAATCAGTTTTAGAAAATGTCTTCAAAATTTTTTCATTTCTAAGAGATAAAGGTATGCTCTCAAAAAATGCATATAAAAGGTAATCTTGGGCTGGAAGGATGGCTTAGCAATTAAGGCACCTGCCTGCAAAGTCAAAGGACCCAGGTTCAATTCCTCAGGACCCATGTAAGCCAGATGCCCTAGGTTGCACATGTATCTGGAGTTCCCATTGCAGTGGCTGGAGGCCCTGGTACACCCATCTCTCTCTCTGCCTCATTCTCTCTGTCAAATAAATAAATAATAAAATATTTTTTTAAAAAGGTACTCTTAAATCATTTGCAATGGTATGAAAATATAAATATGAAGAATAAAAAAGTAGTGGATATTAAATTAACAAGATGTTAAAATTGCAGTTTAATTTGTAAAAATTTTAAACTGCATTACAAGTCTCTTAAGTATATTGATAATTCTATCTGACATGAAAAAAAACAAAAAAAAAATAAGTATCTACTGTTTTTAGAGTTTACTATTTGAACCAGGCATGGTGGCACACGCCTTTAATCCCAGCACTCAGGAGGCAGAGGTAGGAGGATCACCATGAGTTCAAGGCTACCCTGAGACTACATAGTGAATTCCAGGTCAGCCTGGGCTAGTGCAAGACCCTACCTCAAAAAACCAAAAAGTAAAATAAAATCTATAAAAAATATTTTAAAATAGTTTACTTTTTGAATGTAATATGCTAAATGTCAGTTGTTAGAATACCTTAAAATATTGAGAGACTAAGGCAAGAGGATAACCATGTGTTCTTGGCCGCTTAGGCTCTATCTCAAAACATTTGAAAAGTCAAAAATAAAATGAAATATTGGTATCATTTAGTTAATGATACAAGTGTGGTCATGCCTGTAATGCCAATATGGTAGGCTAAGGCAGGAGGATTGGGAGGTTAAGACTAGCCTGAGCTATGTAGTGAGACCATGTCTCAAGGAGACAAGAAAAATGAGAGAGAGAATATGAATTTACATGTATTTTAAAGATGCTAAGGAAAGGACTTATAAATAACACAAAAAGATACCTTTATAAAAATGAAAAATGAGGACTCAGTATTCTATATATTAAAAACATCCCCTCTTATGTGGTCAGCTGTTCCTTTTGTTTAATCCCATCAGTTATCAATTTAAAAGTAGCTTCCACTGGACGTGGTAGTACACACCTTTAATCCCAATACTTGGGAGGCAGAGGTAAGAGGATCACCACGAGTTTGAGACCACCCTGAAACTAGCCCACGATCAGCCTGGGCTAGAGCAAGACCCTACCTCAGGGGGAAAAAAAAAAAAAAAAAAAAACTTGATTAATCTTTTTTAAACACATTTAATGGTCAACATTAATTTGGAAAACAAAGGCTGAATGAACTCTTACATAATCTTAAACAGGTAGACAAAAGTTCCAAAATATAGTACTTTATATTTTCTCAAGTTGAACACTACATACAGGTGGAAGAGCTAGTAGTATAAGAAGTCTTGGGAAATGTTTTTGATTTCCCAAAGCCTGTTTACTAATCTGTTTATTAAAGAGGTTGAGTTTAATGACCTCTAAGATCCTGTCTACTTCTGGAATTAAATCCTCTAAGTAGATAAAGTGTCTTGCATGTATTTACCTGATGACAGTAAAGAAGTTAAAGCCCAAGTATCCAGGAATAAAAGAAAATAAAGCAGGAAGTGAAGTATTGTCATCTCATTCCCAATTAATAAACCTTCTAATGGACCAGCAGAAAATAAGGGTCGGTTATTTACTATGCAGCCCTCCCCCGTAATCCTTGATGTCTGTCTGTTTTGGCTGTCATGGACAGACCACTGGATTGGGAGTCCTGGTACCCCAATAGGTAGATCATCAGTTTACTGTGACTTTAAATGTCTGCTTATTAAGCAACTCAACTAGATTGGGTGGTCTCTTCAGTTCTTTATAACTCAAACTATTGTAAATTGCTACTGCATAGAGACCCCTGGTCGATGTTTACCTGCCCCTTATCCTGATATTCTAGAGCTTTAACTATAGCTAGCTTAACCCAAACCTACCATTACTGTGAACAGTGCTACTATTCAGCTGACTGAGGTAGTGCAGTCTCAGGAGAACTGGGGCTGCCAATGTTTATTCTAGCTGCTTCATCCCTATGAAATATATACAACTAAGTCGGCTGTAACAAAAGACCTTTCGGAATTAAAGTAGCATTAAGAGTCAGTTAGGCATACATGGAACCCCACATCTGATTGTATCCCAAATGTTTATTTAGGACTGACTGAAGAAACTACAGGGCAGGATGTCACTGTCTCGATGGTTCAAATAGTCCTGCTCATGTGGATGAGAACAGAACTTAGTAAGAGTTTGCCTTGCTCTTTCTGGGGGATGCTGAGATTCTTAGTTCTTGTGCCTTTCCAGAAGCCTAGAAGCTGCTGTGCAGATGACTCCTAGAAACTAGAAATGCCTACTGTCTCCTGTCCAATTAGGGACGAAATTTGTCCCTAATTAACTGAACAGTATGGCATTTGGTACTCTGAGTTATCTGATTATATCTCTACAAGTAAACATAGGCAACTTAGAAAACAATTGTAATTTGATCTTGACTAAAATTATGAATTATACATTAATTCTATACCATAAGTGTACATAGCATTTTATCAATATGACCAACTTAGAAAATCAAATGAGCCACTCTTGATGTACAGAGAAGTAAAGAGTATTTGCTCTATTGAATGGAAAATAAACAATATCACATTAAGTATTAAACATAACTCCATTGAAATAACAGTGATGCAATGTATTCCAGACTTACACAACAATATGCTAAGTTCAGTTAGTGAAGCATAATATGACTTAATGAGTTCTTTCGTGATTGAAATTGTAAAAGACAGCAGTGATTAATTTTTAAAAGTTGACAATTAAGCGTGAAGTAAAGTGAGAGTAGAGCTTATTTAGCATTAAAATGACAGTGCTAGCAAAGACATTTAAATCTTCAACAAATTGGTTTGCAATGTCTTATTCTAAGTCATTCTATAACAAATCTTTAACAATGATGAAATATTTCCTTCCAAACCAACTTTGTGTTTTTAACTCTGAATTTTTTAGATATGGCATTCGTCCTGAAAATGTGATTATATATGGCCAGAGTATAGGGACAGTTCCCTCTGTTGACCTTGCTGCTCGGTATGAGAGTGCTGCTGTTATTCTTCATTCTCCCTTGACCTCGGGAATGCGAGTTGCTTTTCCTGACACCAAGAAGACCTACTGTTTTGATGCATTCCCAAAGTAAGTCTGATATTCAAAATAATTCAACTCTAAGAAACTTTAAAGGGAAATTTTTTCGTATCACTTAGAACATTAATGACAGTATTGTTTCAAGCTTCTTTTTTTTCCAAGCTTCTTCTTGATGTACTTGATCACATAGAAGCTGAAAAACTAATTTGATAACAGGTTTTGGCAGGTGATGAGTAAGGAGGCTGAAATGTTCGAGCATTCGTAATCCACATGAAAAATAAGGGCCGTAGACCCCAGGCAGTGGCACTAGCATTGGCACTAGGGAATAAGCTTGCAAAGTAAAAATTGACAAACTGAGTGGCAGATTGGAGGTGGACCCTAAGAGAACAACTAGAGTAAGACCCAATCCCCAGGTTTTTGCCCTGAGCTGCTGTTGCAGTCAGGTTCACATTGCTGGCAGAAATCACCCAAGAGCAGCTTGTGGGAGAAAGGGTTTATTTTGGCTTATAGACTCAAAGGAAAGCTTCGTGATGGCAGGGGGAAATGACAGTATTGAGCAGAGGGTGGACATCACCTCCTGGCCAACATAAGGTAAACAACAGGAACAGGAGAATGTGCCAAACACTGGCAAGAGAAAACTGGCTATAATACCCATAAGCCTGCCCCCAACAACTGCCTCAGAGAGGCGTTGATTCCCACATCTCCATCAGCTGGGAACCTAGCATTCAGAACACCTAAGTTTATGGGGGACACCTGAATCGAACCACAGCTGCTAAAGCAAGATGCCATCCAGTGAGATACACAACACTAGAGGGAAATGAATGAATGCTATCTAGCCAAATTATATGGAGTTTACAAAAAAAGGTAAGCTGCATAAAATGCTGGCTCAAATGAACTCAAATGAACATACATATATTGGTGTATTGGAAAGAAGAGCAGTTGCTACTTCAGGCCTCTCAGGACAAGGTTATTGCCACCTGCTCCTCCTGCTTCATAATTGGAAAAACTTGATGGCCTATTTTTCTCAAATAGGGGGCAGGCCAGAAGGGAGAGGCTGGTAGCAGTACAAAATATTTTTGTGAGTGCCAGACCAAAAGTTAAGTTACCTCTTTAAAAAAGAGCAAAAGTTACTCCAAATAACATTTGTTCTTTTCAGTATTATCCAGAAGAGGTGACTTTTTGAGGAAGTTTGCAGCAGCTGTGAGCTTATGATGAGGGCCAGTGTGGGAGGGTTTTGTTTTAGGTGATGATGGATGTTTGCATGACACCATTTCCGTCCAGCTGGATGATAGGACTTAATGCAGGGAGTTGGCTGAGGTGGTGCTGTTGCCAGCTTATTCTGTGGAGCCGCCTATCTCATGTATGGCACACCAACAGGAAGAAAAGCTATACCCATAAGTAAGCTACTTGACATAGACACGTTGGTTAAATGTTTGATTCCTCTACACTGACCATCTTTCTGGCAGCATATAGTCTGCATATTGTTTTCTTACTAATAGAGCCATGAGTTATATTACTGATTTAACTTTTTTCCTTTTTAAGATTATAAGATTTTGTCTGTGTGTAATTTGTCCCCAAGATGCCTTACAAAAATTCTGTTTGACTTCTATCTTTATATTTGATATTCTCTTCAGCTGACTGATAGTTCTTAGCTATCTGCTCCTATCCAAGATGGAGAACCAGAATTCATCTGATAGTCTCCAAAGAAAACTGAAACCCTCCTTTGATGAATCTTACAAACCACATAGACTTGCAGCAGCCGGTGTCCATGTGTGACTCTGTACACTTACACCGAAATGTTAGCAGTCCTGAGTCCACAGACCCTCAAGAGCTGGAGTAAGGCAGCCCAACAGTCCAGCTATATGAGAAGGTGGAAGGGACAGGGGAAAGAGAGGCCTTTAAACAGTTACTTTATACTTTAGTCACCCACCTTCATCTCCATGGCAGTGCTTGGCCTTCTGGAATTGACTTTTACAAATTGGGCCACTTCTTCACTTTAACTTGCATCTACTTTGAGTTGCAATTTTGCTGTCTTTTTAGTCAGTGATCTCATACATTCAATTACTTTCTAGCTTCAAAATTTTGTCATTTTA
Source organism: Orientallactaga sibirica (assembly GCA_036365145.1). Taxonomy (NCBI): domain Eukaryota; kingdom Metazoa; phylum Chordata; class Mammalia; order Rodentia; family Dipodidae; genus Orientallactaga; species Orientallactaga sibirica. The sequence continues at coordinate 63,511,267 of JAEOAD010000001.1, forward strand.
ATATTCTCCCTATTTTTATTAATTATTACCCATGAATCAGACCAAAACCTTGGCTATATAATTTGAGTAAGAGAATGTAATAAGTACAGTTAAATAATTAAATTAGCACATACTTGAAATGATTATTATAATGTCTTCTTGAGACTCAAAGTTTGTGTGTGTGTGTGTGCGCGCGCACGCGCACGCTAAAAATCAACATTGTTGAAATATACAAGGATAACAGTAACATTGAGTGACTCAGTCAAAATAGAAGTACTTAGAGGTAACTTTGTCAACTTCATGGAAGCCAGCGCACCTGTAAAAGGTGATTTTTGAATCTGACTCAAATCTGAGCAGCATCCATCTTGCTGTGCTGATGGATACAGATCCTATGTTTGGCTTTTCTGTTACAGCACGAGAAAATTTATGTCTCCATTTTACATAGTTCATTGATTGCTCTTTTTTTGTTTTCTTCCTTTCTCTTTTTCCTGCAGTATTGACAAAATCTCTAAGATAACCTCTCCAGTATTAATAATTCATGGAACTGAAGATGAAGTCATTGACTTTTCACATGGCCTCGCATTGTTTGAGCGCTGCCAAAGACCTGTGGAGCCTCTGTGGGTTGAAGGAGCGGGACACAATGACGTAGAACTTTATGGACAATACCTTGAAAGGTTAAAACAGTTTGTGTCACAGGAACTGGTAAATTTGTAAACTACTCTGTAAATTTGCAAACTGGTTTTTTTTTCCTATATTACACTCCTTGGTAAATAACATAAAACCTGAAGGTTTTGTTTGCAAATCATGTCAGTTGCCTTCATAATGTACAGGTAATGATTTGTTAACAGACTTAATGAAGGTTTTAATTACCAGAACTAAAAACTGGAAATAACAGTATCATGTAGTCAAGCTGTGTAATTTATATTTTTTCTGTGAATTTTTTTTAAACATCAAGATGAGTACTGTATAAAATTTTAATTCTATCAACTGCTGTAAAAGTATTGCTAAATGCTTTTGCACATCTAAAACAAATTTATAAATATTTTTTAAACATCTCAATGTACTAAATCTTATCCTGATGTACAAATATAATATTCTTTCAAAAAGCTGTATATCTAAAGCAATTCAAGTACTCAGAATAAACTGTTAAAAAATACATGAAAACATGCAAGTTAACTAGAATTTACCTAAACCCTGTTGTACAGGGGTAGAGGCTTAAATGGTTATTTTATTGTAAAATACATTGACTTTTCTGTATTCTCTGGTTATAATACATTTATCCTTTTAAAAAGTCTTAATTTTTAAGCCATCTGTTAATTTACAAAATCATTTGTTATCTTGTAAATGAGAAGTCATGATGGCACTGCATTTTAACTAGCTTTGGTTTTTAAGTTTGGTACTGTGAGACAACTACTTAACATTTTCATTTAGTTATTTAAAAGGTATTTAGGGCTTCAAGAATGATTTTGTATGCAATGTTTTAAATTTTGATTAATCTCATAGAACTGTAGTAGTGTATATTATATGAATACTTGAAAATCTATTAGTTGTTCCTCAAAAGACTGGCTATTTGATCCTTTCCCACTTGGACTGTTTTTAAGAATAGGGCCTATATTCTTTTGGATTACTATCTGAGAATTTCATGGATACACTCCTAATTATAGGAGATAAGAAAACATTTAATAAGTTTTATATTAACCGGTATAGTAAAACATAAAGCTCTCACACAAAAACTAAGTTGCCTTTCCTTGAATGACTCCTGCCTGAATAAAAAAAAAATGAGAGAAAAATAAAAATAAAACTAATGGTATGTAGTCTAATTTGTAATGAATGAAATTGAAATAATACACACTGTGGATCTATTTTAAGGCCTTATGTAGTTTTAATTGTCCTGCTTGTTCTCTGGTTATGTCTAAGCTATAGTATATGATTCTCCTCAAAGTATATCAAGTATTGTGAATGCTTTGGTTCAGATGTGTCAAATGAACAGTAAAACAACAAATGTATTACTCAGCCATTCTTGCCTGCCTTCTTCCTTGCCTCATTTCCACAAAAACAGTGAGAAACCACCATTTACTTTAATGGACAATGTGTTTTTAACAGTTTCATTAACTCACTGATTATATACATTAACTGAGTTTAATATGGTATTTCCACTTGTGCCTATATAGCATGTACTAATCATGTACAGTCAGCTCCTATTTTCTACTCCCTCCCCAATCTCTAGTAATAAAGAATATATTTTTAGCTTCCACATAGGAGAAGGGATCATGCCATGCTTATATTTCTATGCCTAGCTTCTTCCATATGGCATAATGTTCTCCAGTTCCATCCTCTTTACTGCAAATATCAAGATTTTCTTCTTTATGGCTAAATAATACTCATGTGCATGTAACACATTTACATGGTTGCTGAGTTCATGTCTTAGTTTTTGTGAATAGTTACATAGTAAACATGGCTATGCAGGTGGTATACAGGATTCTTTTTGGTTTTTGTTTGTTTGTCTGTCTCTTTGGTTTGGCTTTTCCAGCTGGGTCTCCTAGCCCAAGCTGACCTGGGATTCACTATGTAGTCTTAGGCTGGCCTCAAACTCATAAAGATCCTCCTATCTATACCTCCAGACAAAGGCATGAGCCACCATGCCCAGCTTATGTTTCGTTTTTTTGGATAATTATTCTAACTAGGATGGGAGGTGGTATGCGTCATTGTAGGTTTTCTTTGTTTGAAATGGCTTTGTTTTGTAAGATAGGCTTTCACTATAAAGCCTAGTCTTGCCTCAAATTCACAAACTTTTTGGCTATACCTCCTCAGTTCATTGTACTTTTGGATTTGCATTTTTCTGATAGCTATTGTTAAACATCCTTTCCTATTTATTAGACATTTTGATTTCTTCATTTGAAAAGTGTCTATTCCAATCATTTGCCAATTTTACACACACACACACACACACACACACACACACACACACCAGGGCTTCTTGCCACTACAAATGAACACCAGACTCATGAGCTACTTTTTGTGTCTGGGTTTACATGGATGCTGAGGAACTGAACCCAGGTTCACATGCTTTACAAATAATCCCCTTTAATAACCACTGATCCATCTCCCTAAGCCCTCACTGCCCAATTTTAATAAGATTACATGGGAATTTTGTTTAGGGGGTATGTTTGAGGCAAGCTCAACAGACTGGCCTTTTTCTTATGAGAGAGAGCAAGAGCAATAAAGAGAGAGAGAGAATTGGTATGCCAAGACTTCTAGCCACTGTAATTGAATTCCAAACATGTGTGCCACCTTTTACGCATGAATCACCTTGTGTGTCTGGCTTATGTGGGATCTGGGGAGTTGAACATGGGTCCTTAGGCTTCACAGACAAGTGCCTTACTGCTAAGCCATCATTCCAGCTCTCTATATTTTTTTAACATTTTATTTTTTTTAATTATTTACTTACTTAAGAGGGGGCGGATAGAGAGAGAGAATGAGCATTGTCAAGGCCTTCAGCCACTGCAAACGAACTCCAGGTGCATGTACCACCTTGCTTATCTGGCTTATATGGGCGCTGGGGAATCAAACCTGGGTCCTTGGGCTTCATAGACAACTACCTTAACCACTAAGCCATTTCTCTGGCTGCTTGTTTTATGTTTTGGTTCCTGCCTTATTCTATAGATTCACCCTCATTCAGATGAGTACTTGGAAAACATTTTCTCTTCGTCCTGCATCTTTCATCTCCTTTGCCATGCAGGAAGTTGAGTTGAATAACACCTTTTGTCAATTTTTACTTTTGTCTCTGTGCTATTGGAGTCTTAACCATAAAGTCATTGTTTATACCCTTTTCTTGAAGTGTTTCCTGTGTGTTTTCTAGTAATTCAAGAGTTTCAGGTCTTGGATCAGTCTTGTTTGTTTTTGTACAGGGTAGAAGAAAAGAATTAAGTCATCTTCTGCATGTCAATATCCACTTTTTCCTTCACAATTTTTTGAAGCATCTGTCCTCCAGTGTGTATTTGTTTGTTTTTAGGGCAGGGGCTCTCTCTTCTGTTCCATTGGTTGGTATGTTTGTTCACCTCAGGTACTATAATGCTCCCAGCCTTATTCTTTTGGTTCAGAATTGCTGTTTGTGGTCCTGTGTTTCCATATGGGCTTTGGTGTTGCTATTCCTAGTCTGAGTGCTATTGCTATTGTGGGGAGGATTTCATAGAATGTACAGGTCTCTTTGGGATGTACAGATGTTTTAACGGTATTGGTTCATTCTTCCAATCTATGAACATGGGCATTTCCCTTTTATATTTTGTGTCTTCTTTAATTTCTTTAATCGATGTTTTGTAAACATCATAGAATGCATTCTTTTCCTTAGGTGTGTTTTTGTTTTGTTACAGCTGTTGTGATTTTGTTTTCATGATTTCGGCAGATTCATGATTGGCACATAGAAAAGCTACTAATGTTTATGCCTGCTACTATACTGAATTAATTGATCAGACCTAACAATCTGTTTGTAGAAAAAAAGATACATGCCTGTGAATAGTTGCTGCACTCCAGCCTGGACAACATAGTGAGACCTCATCTCTAAAAAGAGAAAGAGAGAGAGAGAGAAAGAAAGAAAGAAAGAAAGAAAGAAAGAAAGAAAGAAAGGGAGGGAGGGAAAGAAAGGAAAAGAAGGAAGGAAGGAAGGAAGGAAGGAAGGAAGGAAGGAAGGAAGGAAGGAAGGAAGGAAGGGGAGAGAGGGAGGAAGGGGAGAGAGGGAGGAAGGGGAAAGAAAGAAAGAGGGAAAAGGGAAGGGAAAGGAAAGAAAAGAAAGAGAGGAACAACAACAAAAAAGAGAATAACCTGTTATATATAAAGTAAAATTTAAAAATTAAATAACTCAAAAGGTGTGGTAGTTTGATTCAGGTGTCCCACATAAACTTAGGTGGTCTGAATGCTAGGTTCCCAGCTCAGGGAGATTTGGCAATTAATGCCTCCTGGAGGCCGTATATTGTTGGGGGGGAAGGCAGCCTTATAGGTATTACAGCTAGTTTCCCCTTGCCAGTGTATGGCACACTCTCCTGTTGCTATTGTCCACCTGATGTTGTCCAGGAGGTGATGTCCTCCCTCTGTTCATGCCATCGTTTTCTCCTGCCATCAGCATGGGAGTTTTGAGTTTATTCTGTTTTATTCCCTCGTCTCAGCCCCTGGGGGCAGAGGAGCAGCAGGGATCCATGCCTCAGAGTATGCCTGCCTACTCTGTGCCTCTTAAAATCTTTCCACCCCTCATCTGCAGTGTTACATGAGCCATGGCAGGCCTGTTAGCAGTCTGAGTTAGTGTTGAGTTGCCTGTAGCCTTTAGATTTCTGCTTTGATAGGTTTTGACTGATCACTGTATCTGTCATCATTGCCCAGGAGCGGTTGTCAGGCTAGCAGTGAGAGCATTATTCATGTCACTGCTTCCTTTGCAGTTTCTCCTGGGCCCTAATAGATGTGGTAGGCAATTGGCTATCTTGTCTTGTTGATATATCTTGGTTCTACTACATTTTCTCTGTACATTTTCCAAACAAGAGTGAGAACAGCTTGGGTTAAAGGGGATATGCAAAGTTATATGAGAGCCCACCTTCTCCAGAGAGCAGTAGGGGTTTCTCTCTAAAGTCTTGAGTTTCCTGACCAGGGGTTTCTGATGTAGTTTCTAGTACCAGATACGAGTTCTCTCCCACTGAACGAGCCTCATGGTTGTCTGCAGAGGCTGCATTCCACTGTTGCACAAGCGTTCACTTCTTGACTGGTTGGTTGATTTCATAGTCTGCATTTTCCGCTGGTTATTCATTCTGTTGGTGACCATTGTCCTCTGGCAGCTTCCACAGGGCTCTCCAGCACTATGAAGGCTAGCCAAAAAGGAGCTAGTTTCCCTTTCAGATCCAGTGTGGTATTCCAATGTACTGTGACCACAGTCTGCACTGTCTTCAGCAATAAGGTCTTACCTTTTAGCTCTGGCAGGTAATCAAGTGTTTTGGGACCTCATGTGTCACCCTGGCCAACAGCTTACTGTGAGGGACAACCCAGTTTTGCACCTGAGAGTTACTGCTAAAGTCGTGGTGCTAAGGTTAAGCTTTTTCCACCTTTTGTCCAGACTACCTCCCCTCTGCCTCTATTGATGATTATATCTTGTAGAATGCTAGCCAGAATGAGAGTTTCTATGGAACTGATTCATGTTGTCTTAACTTGTATAATTCCCTCCCCACTCTCTAAGCCCTGCCCCCTGTTCTGTCCATCTCCTAATCTGTCAGGAAACTCCTCTCCTCTCTCCTGGTCTCATTCTAGTTTTATGCCCATATTCCTGGTTCTTACCACCATTTGCATTCATCTCAAATTGATCCCAGTTAGGAACCAAAGATGAGATCATCCATGGGCCGTTTTGTCTTTCTGTGCCTGCATGAGTGTCCTCACTTAGAATGATTTTTTCCAAGTCTGTTTACTTTTCTGCAAATTTTAGTTTATTTTTCCTTACTGCTGAGTGGCATTCCATTATGCATATGTGCCACATCTTCATTATCCATTATTGGGCTGTTTCCAATTCCTAGCTATTATGGATAGAACAACAATAACCATGGCTGAGCAAGTATTCTATAGTAAATAGTGGAGTCTTTAAGGTATGTGCCCATAAATATTATTTTGATAAATGACATCCTGACTGGGGTGAGATGAAATCTCAGAGTTGTTTTGATTTGGATTTCTCTGATGACTAAAGATGTTGACTATCTCTTTAATTGTGTAATAGCCATTTGTATTTCTTCCTTTTTTATTTTATTTATTTATTTATTTTGTGTTTGTGTGTATGTGGTTTTTCGAGGTAGGGTCTCACTCTAGCCCAGGCTGACCTGGAATTCACTGTGTAGTCTCAGGGTGGCCTCAAACTCACGGTGATCCTCCTACCTCTGCCTCCCGAGTGCTGCGATTAAAGGCGTGTGCCACCATGCCTGGCTATATTTCTTCCTTTGAGAATTCTCTGTTCAATACTCTTACTCCATTTCTTGGTTGGGTTGTTTGAAATTTTTTTTTTATTGTTTAGTTTCTTCAGTTCTTTGTAGAGTCTGGATATTAGACTTTTGTCAGAGGTATAACTAGGGAAGATTTTCTCCCATTCTGTGGGATGTCTATTGAATCTATGATGGTTTGCTTGTTTGTATGGTAGCTTTTTAGTTTCAAAAGGTCCCCAGGGTTGAGTGTTGACCAAATTTCTTGTGCTCCTGGGGTTCTCCCTGCTTTTTCTTCTAATTGGTTTAGTTTCAGGTCTTATATTGAGGTCCTTAATCCATCTGAAGTTGACTTTTTGTGCAGGGTGAGAGAAGTGGGTCCAATTTCATTCTTCTATAAGTGGTTATCTAATTTCTCCAGCACCATTTTTTGAAGACATTGTCTTTCCTCCAGTGTGAATTTTTGGTCCCTCTGTCAAACAGCTTGAATTTAGAGATGGGTCTTCTATTCCATTCCACTGATTTATATGTCTGTTTTTGTGCCAGCACCATGCTGTCTTAGATACTGTGGCTTTGTGGTATATCTTGAAATCAGGTGTGGTGATACCTCTGGATATATTTCTTTGGTTAAGGATATTTTTGGCTATCTGGGCCTTTTGTTCTTCCATATGAATTTCGAGACTATTTTTTTCTGTCTCTATAAAGAAATGTGCTGAATTTTCATTGAAATTGCATTATACTTTTGGTAGGATGGCCATTTTCACAATATTAATTCTTCCAACCCAAGAGTATGGGAGGTCTTTCTATCTTCCTTTATCCTCCTCAATTTCTTCCTTCAATGTTTTTATGTTTTCTTTGTATAGGTCTTTCATGTCCTTGGTTAGTGATATTCCAAGGTATTTTAAATTTTTGTGGCTATTGAAAATGGGATAATGTCACTTAACTCTTTCATTAGGGTTGTTTGCATGAACATTGGTGAGAGGTTATTTATTAGAAAATGGACATCATTGGGCAAACCTCTGCAGAATGTGACGCTTTTTCCAGCAAACATTAACTGCTAGTAGCTCCCCTGGGAGGGATGGAGTCTTATAGGCTCCTCCCCATGCATAATGGAATGTGGACGTGCTTAATTTATTACTGATAAATGCTATGACTGCTATCACTAATAAGTGGGTAATGAAAATGTACAAAGATACAATGAAATTTTATTCAGCCTTTTAAAAAGCTGAAATTTTCAGAGTTTCAGAAAAATAGATAGACCTGGAAAATATTATACTGAGATAAACCAGACCCAGAAAGAAATGCCACATGTTCTCATATGTGGGTCCTAGCTTCAAATTTTTAGGTTTATATATTTAAGTTGGAGTGAGAATAGAGACCAGGAAGCTAAAGAGTGTCTATGAGGGGAAGGAGAGGGAGAAAGAGGCTTCAAGCAAGGCTAGCAGAACTCATGAAATATGAAAGTAGAGGGTAGGGAGGAGTGGAGAGAAAGTTTAAATGGATGGGGGTGAGGGAAGAGAAGGAGGTATGGGGAGAAGGATTGACCAACTAAGTCTAAGAATGTATGAAAAAGACATAGAGAAACCTACTAGTTTATAAACTAATTAAGAAAATGAAATTTTAAAAAATGAATTTGAACAAGCCATCAGTTATTAAGCAAAAGTTCCAGTACCAGGAATGGGACACTTACTGCCCTGATTGTTGGTTAATGAGGCCACACAGCCCCCTAAAACAATGCAGTTAATTGCTGTTGCTCTTGGTTGCCCACCAAAACTAAAGGCTAAGTCCTTACTTGTAGTCAAAGTTCTTTAGAGAAACAGAACTGACAGAATGAATATGCATTATAACGGGCATTTATTGGAATAAGATATGGAATGTGGTCTGGGCAATCCGACAATAGCTATCAGCAGGCTGGAGAGTTGGACAACCCAGAAGCTACTCGGTCCATGAGGCTGGATTTCTCAGCAGTCGCAATCTGTCTCTAAAGGCCTGGAGGATTCCTGGAAAGAACCGGCCTTCAATCCATGTTGGAAGGTTGATGAAGCTGGATTCCAGTGACCATAGTGGCTCGTCAAAACAGGATGCACATACCAGTGAGTCGTATGATTAGCCAGGCAATAGGCATGTTCTCAGAGTTTCTTTATATACAGTCCACCACCAAAGGCCACCCACTCTGGAGGAAGAACTTCCTCCATCAGTCCTTCCTGGAAACACTCACAGATCCTCCCAAGAGGCATGTCTATTACCTGATTAATAACCTGATCGAGTTGACAGCAGAACTTAACCACGGCTGAAAATAACACATGCTTTGATTTCAGGACACTGAGAATCAAGCTGGAACTGAGCTGGAAGCCTCCACCCTGCTGGCTAGCAGTCATAGTGCCGGCAGGTGCTGTGCATACTACAAAGGAAGAACAGCCATCAACAGTCTCACCCAGCTGTGCACCCTGCATGCTCCACAGACAACCAGCTAGGCAGCAGGTGCCCACTGGTGCAACATGACTTAAGGGATAGCCAGCTGCTTTCTGATTGGGAGGGAATTCCTGCCGGATACAATAAACGTCATAAAAAGCCCATGGCTGGGGAGGTCACAGGCCCTAGGGGGGAAGCTACTGCTGGTTTGTTAAAAGACATTGGAAACTACCATGGAAATATTCATGTTTGTGACCATAGGTTAGTGCTTCTCTCAGCCTTCCATCAGAGAAGCTTCATTTTGTAGTGGGCAGAGTTTGCTTAACTGTGGAGAATAAATAGTTACTGTGTGCTCAGCCTTAAATGGGATGTTTACATCACCTCCTCTGGGGCTTAGGGAATATCATGGAAGAAGGTCTTTATAACAGAAGGAATCTATTTTCAGTTTCTCAGACTAGAAAGTCAAGATGTATTGATGAGTTTGTGCTCCCGGGTCTCTTGTTGGCCTGCAAGTATCAGTTTTGTCTTCTCATAGCATTTTTCTGTGTGCATATATCCCTGGTTGATATGCAAGTATTTTGTGTGACATTTTTGCATCTGCATTCGTTGGAGATATTAATGTTTCATTTCATATTGTGTCTGTCTGGTTTTGGTAAGCGCTGGTTACTGAGCTGCCTGATGGGTGAAGATTTGACTCATCATTTGAGGGTGTAATGGTGTAGAAGGAGTTCATAGCAATGGGAGCCTGTGGCTGCTTGTTCACAGCTCTATGGCTCAGGAAATAATGCTCAGACAAAATCCAGGACTGGGTGATAACCCATAAAGCTCATCTCTGGAACCCTGCTTCCTCCAGCTCATTCCTGCTCCTAAAGATTCCACAGCCTCCAAAAACAGTGCCACTATTTGGATGCCAAGTGTTTTTAGCTCTGATTTTTATTTGGTTAGTCTAGCTAGTGGCTGTTCAATCTTTTAAAAAAACTAACTTCTTGGCCCAATGTATTATTAGCCCGTGTCTATAATCTCAGCACTCTGGAGGCTGAGGTAGGAGGATCATGAGCTCAAGGTCAGCCCAGGCTGCATTGCACAAAACAATCCAGTGACTCACTACTATGTTGTATTGTTTTCTTTAGCCTCCTCTTCACCTATCTCTTCTCTGATCTTTGCTGTTTCTTCTAATTTTGATGTAGTTTAAGTCTGGATGTCCTGTATTGATCAAAGTAGGGTGTCAGGTCCCATTATCATTGGAACCTGCATTTCCCTTATAGTGTTTGCCTTGAAGACTGCTCGTCAGCTGTGGATATCTTTTATTTTGTTTGTTTTTATTTCTATTTTTTGGTGTTTTTGTTTTGTTTTGTTTTGTTTTGTTTGTTTGTTTGTTTTGGTTTTTCAAGGAGGTAGGGTTTCACTCTAGTCCAGGTTGACCTGGAATTAACTATGTAGTAGTCTCAGGGTAGCCTCGAACTCACAGCGATCCTCCTACCTCTGCCTCCTGAGTGCTGGGTGCTGGGATTAAAGGCGTGGGCCACCACACCCGGCATATTTTTTGGTTTTTTGAGGTAGGGTCTCACTCTGGCTCAGGCTGACCTGGAATTCACTATGTAGTCTCAGGGTGGTCTCGAACTCACAGCAACCCTCCTACGTCTGCCTCCTGAGTGCTGGTATTAAAGGCGTGCGCCACCTCGCCCGGCTTGAGCTGTGGATATCTTGCTCAAAGTGTTCTAAATGTTACCATCACTTATTTGGAAGAGATTTATCTTCTCAAGATTATCTTGAACACAGCCTAAAGTTAGCTGAGTGTTTGTTTTATTAGCTAGAAAAATTAAATACTGATTATATTAATTTTGTATTTGTTCAAATAGTTACTAAATATCTAAATAGTTACTAAACAATAGTTACTAAATAAATATTGAGCAAATAGTTACTAAATATCTACATTAAAGGTATACAACCCTTGCTAAGATAGACATGCATTACATCTTCATATAAATCACATAGTATCTAAGGACAGACATTTCATTGCATAAATATTGGTGTTTGAGAAAGGCAGAAGAAAATTTGTAGGATGTCATAATTGTAACAGGTTTAAAAGATGCTTTGGGGAGCACGGTGAGTGGGGCAAGGAGGAGTCCCATGCAGTCATGTTTGAAGGATGGGTAAGAATTGGCTAGCTTTTGGTGGCCCAGGGGAAATAATTCTGACTGAGAAGAATAGAATGTTAAAGCCTACAAAGACGCTTAAAATATAAAAATACTGACCAGAGATCCAGTGGAATGGTGGCAAAGGAGCAAGTCTGGTGCAGACAATTTAGGGGCACATAGTTGGCATCCTGGGCCCTCGTTGCTACCCTGGAACAACAGAAAACACTGACAAAAATAAGAAACTATATTTGTGGAAAGTAGAGGTCACATGTAGAGATTTTTAGCTTACTGGATATACCATGAAAGTCAACTTTAAAACTAAGTTGGTTTAGGCCGGGCGTGGTGGCGCACACCTTTAATCCCAGCACTCAGGAGGCAGAGGTAGGAGGATCGCTGTGAATTTGAGGCCACCCTGAGACTACATAGTGAATTCCAGGTCAGCCTGAGCCAGAATGAGACCCTACCTCAAAAAACCAACCAACAAACAACAACAAAAAAAAACTAATTTGGTTTAGGAGATGGTGCAGTGGTTAAAGTACCTGCTTGTGGGCCTGGGGAGATGGCTTAGCCGTTAAGGCATTTGCCTACAAAGCCAAAGGACCCAGGTTAAACTCCCCAGAACACACATAAGCCAGATGCACAAGGGGGCACATGCATCTGGAGTTTGTAGTGGCTGGAGGCCCTAAGCACCCATTCTCTTACCTGCCTCTTTCTCCTCCCTCTGTCTCTCTCAAATAAATAAATAAATATTTTTTTTTTTAGAAAATGCCCGCTTGCAAAGTCTACTGGCCAAGTTCAATTCCCCAGCTACCCACATAAAGCCAGACACACACACACACACACACACAGAGAATGGCACAGGCAGTTAGGGATATAGCTCAGTGGATGAACACTTGCCTAGCAAGCACAAAGCCCTGGGTTCAGTCCTCAGTACCGAAAAGAAAAAAAAAAAGCAGCTGGCATTCATTTGTTGTGGCAAGTAAACCTTGCACACTGCACCCGCCACATACATACACATGCATTAAAAAAATGAAAACTGGGCTGGAGAAATGGCTTAGCAGTTAAGGTGTTTGCCTGCGAAGCCAAAGGATCCCGGTTCGATTCTCCAGAACCCACGTAAGCCAGATGCACAAGTGGCAAATGCATCTGGAGTTCATTTGCAGTGGCTGGAGGCCCTGGCATGCCCATTCTCTCTCTGTCCGCCTCTCTTCTCTCTCTCTCTCTGCTTGCAAATAAATAAATAAATAAATAAATAAATAAATAAATAAATAAATAAATAAATAAAATTTTTTTAAAAAATGAAAACTGAATCCAGGCAAGTGATGTTAAAAAGCAGGGGAAATCTGTGTGGGATATAACGTGTAAGGAACACAGACTAGTACATCTAGTTCAATATTCCCATCTAAATCTGTAGTACTTCTTCTGTGGCACAAATGGCAGATGTCATTCACCCTATGCTTACTAAACTTTAGAAAGCAATTACTTTAGTGGACAAATAAAGTCCCCCCCCTTATGTTGTGCTCTGTTTTCTCCAAGACAGGAGGAAGTTTAATTAAACTGGCAATCAGATCTGGTCTCTTCCCAGCTGACACTGATTAGATGTGTGACCATGGGCAAGTCCATTTTTGTACCTTGTTTCCTTGTTAGTAATAGCAAAGAAATTCTCATGGAATTCTAATGTAATATGAAAATTGTTCAGTCCCAGTCACATGTAATGTTGATGTACGTGTTCAGTTTGGGCTAAAGTAGCTCCAGATGCCCTGCCTTGTGTTGCATATGCCGTCCTCCATAGCAGCCGTTAAGCTCAGGTTCACCAAGGTGGGACTCTGTAATGTCATTGGCGCCCTGCCTGGGAGGAGCACACTTTTGTTTAAGTCTCCTCAGGAGAAGTTCACACATTTGATACCTGGTTTTTGTGCATACCAGCTTGGTGTGGTTTGGGTGGTGTCATTCATCCTGAGAAATGGTCACACATGGGCATAGCTTCTTCCATATCCTACAAGTACAGAATGCAGACAGGTAAGTAAGAGCGTTCACTAGTTGCCATGCCATCTTTACACTTTTCAGACTCGCAGCTTTGGTAAACTTTACCAAGTATACTCTGCAAGAATGTATTGCACCTTTTTCTTAATATTCTCTAGATATAGGTGCTGCCCCTCTGAGAGCCTAAGATACTTAGTAAAGATATGTGGTCCATTGTGGAAGAGGTTGCCAAAAGAACGTAAGAGCCAAAAGAAGGGTAGGACTCCTTACAATGCACTCTTCCAGACACAAAATGGCCTGAATATCCATGACCTTGCAGTGCCTGACACTAACCTACACAAGACCACCATAATAGGAGGAAAAGATGAAGACATCAAAAATAAAAGAGAGGGCTGAAGAGATGGCTTAGTGGTTAAGGCATTTGCCTGCGAAGCCAAAGGATGCCAGTTCTATTTTCCAGGTCCCATGTAAGCCAGCTACACAAGGGGCACATGCATCTGGAGTTCATTTGCAGTGGCTAGAGGCCCTGGCACACCCATGCTCTCTCTGTCTGTCTCTCTTTTATCTCTTTCTCCATCTCTCTCTGTGTTGCAAATAAATAAATAAACTTTTAAAAAAAGAATGGATCTTGAAAAAAAAAAAAGTAACACTGGGGGCCGGAGAGATGGCTCAGCAGTTAAGGCACTTCCTCCAAGCCTAACGATCTGGGTTGATTCCCCAGTACCCAAGTAAACCTAGATGCACAAAGTGGCATAGGCATCTGGAGTTCTTTTGCAGTGGCTAGAGACCCTGGCACACACATTCTCCTTCTCTTTCTCTGTCTGTCTCTATCAATCTCCTCTCTCCATCTCTCTCTGCTTGCAAATAAAATATATGCGTTGGTTGTTTTAAAGTAACAAATTTCCCATAGAAATACTGAAAGTAGTAAGTGGACTTAGAGTAATTGCATTTGTAAACTGTGTGTGTGTTCATTCTGGATCAACAGAGACCATTGTGTCCTGCTTCTAAATCCCCTTCCTTTAAACAAATGTTTAAAGCATTCTTTGGACTCAGAGTTTCTTGTCCCTCACTCATGTGCTGCCTGTCCTTTGCCCATGTAATGCTCAACTTGCTCACATCTTGCCTTTTTTTTTTCTGTTCAATAAAAACACCAATGAATGCCTGTCAGCAGAAACAACAGCCACGGGAACATCAGAACAGTAGTGACAGCAGAAGTAGCAGGCTCACCCTTGGTTTCAACGACTCCAAGGATCAGTTTCTTTCTTTCTGCCTCTGCTTAAGAAGCAGCCAGCCCACTCAGGCAAACAAGCCAAGAGTCACTTTCTCTAATTCCAGGCAGTGCTCCGATGGGCCTTGATGACAGTCTAATCCTTTCATTTTTCAGGTGTGGAAACAAACATAAAGGAGGGGAGTGAATGTCCCAAGGTCTAAATTTGTTGTCAGTGTTGCTGTATCTCATTATCTTCTATTTGTTGAATTTACCTGTGGTCTTGTTGGGTTTTGAGACAGGATCTAGCTTCATTGCCCAAGCTGACTTGAACCTGAAATCCTGCTGCCTCAGTCACATGAGTGCTGGGATTATGATGGGTAACATCATTACTTAGTTTTCCAATGATCCTTTTGGACCATACTACAGCATAAATGTGTTGTTGCTCCACTGTTTGTTTTAATTCTGTTTTTATATGGCTCTCAGGTTTTTTACTATCAGCAGGCAATGCAGTCAATAGTAATACATTGTTTTTATATTTCTCAAGTTAATGATTGTTATTTTAAAATAATTAGTGCTAATACATTTTATTAGGTGCAGTAACAAATTTTTTAATGTGTTAATACCTCATGGGGATGGTAGCCATGGTCATGTGACTAATCAACAGCCTGTTTATTGCAGATTGTAACATGCTGAGAACAAAATATACATACAATGCAAAAAATTAGATTTAGTTATATTTTGCAGAAATAAGAGAGAAGGCATGTATCTATCCCATGTTTTAAATGGATTATGCCTCTGGCTAAATAGAGAGATGAGTAATGATAAGGAAGGAAGCAAACACCTCTAGCCTGGAAATGACCCACTTGACATTAGAGGTTTGAAAAAGGAAAAAAAAACAGGAAGAATTGAGTCTACAAATGGCATTGAGCTACAAGCTGTTTATTTAAAAAAAGAAAAAAAAAAAACTGCTTCATATGAATCCAGATGGATTTGAGGCTGTTGTGTTTCCTGTATTTCCTCCTGTAAGCCATGACTAAATGTGCACAGTACAATTAGAACACTCACAGAAAAAAAAATGAATAGTATGCTTTAAGAATGAAATTCTTCAGCTAGGCATGGTGGCACATGTGTTTAATCCCAGCACTCAGGAGGCTGAGGTAGGAGGATCATTATAAATTCAAGGCCAGCCACAGCTACAGACTAAGTTCCAGATCAGCCTGTGCTAGAGTAGACCACACTTCAGAAAAAAATAAAATTCTTCATCCACAGGCAGGAAGATCAAAAGTTCAAAGCTAGCCTCAGGTACATAATAAGTTCAAGGACAACCTACTATACTACATGAATAGACGCTCTCAAAAAGTACAACACGGGCTCTGGGGATGACCCCATGGTTAAAGGTACTTGTTAGCAAAGCCTACCAACCCAGGTTCAGTTCTCCAGTACTTTTTTAATTTATGTATAAAGTAAGATGGAAAAGTGGTACATGCTTCTGGAGTTAATTTGCAGTAGCAAGAGTCCTTGGTATGTCCATACTCTCTTTTCCCACTCTCTCTGTTTATAGATAAATAAAAATATACAAGCCGGGCATGGTGGTGTATTCCTTTAATCCCAGCACTTGGGAGCCAGAGGTAGGAGGATCGCCATGAGTTCAAGGCCACCCTGAGACTACGTAGTGAACTCCAGGTCAGCATGCTGGGTGTGGTGGCGCACGCACTTTAATGGGAGGCAGAGGTAGGAGGATCGCCATGAGTTCAAGGCCACCCTGAGATTGCATAGTTAATACCTGGTCAGCCCGGGCCAGAGTGAGACCCTACCTCAAAAAACCAAAATATGTGTGTGTGTGTGTGTGTGTGTGTGTGTGTGTGTGTGTGACACTTTAAAAAAAATTAAAAAGCCAGCGTGGTGGCGCACGCCTTTAATCCCAGCACTTGGGAGGCAGAGGTAGGAGCCATGAGTTCAAGGCCACCCTGAGATTGCATAGTTAATTCCTGGTCAGCCTGGGCCAAGAACTCAAAAAACCAAATGTGCTGTGTGTGTGTGTGTGTATACACTTAAAAAAATTAAAAAGCCAGCGTGGTGGCGCACGCCTTTAATCCCAGCACTCGGGAGGCAGAGGTAGGTGGATCGCCAAGAGTTCAAGGCCACCCTGAGACTACATAGTTAATTCCAGGTCAGCCTGGACCAGAGTGAGACTCTACCTTGCAAAACCAAAAATAATAATAATAATAATAATAATAATAATAATAATAAATTTTTAAAAAATAAAAAAAATTACATCAATAGAAATAAGAGTATCAAATTCTTCAGTTTCTGTCTTGGGGGTGGGAAGGGTTCAAGGTAGGGCTTCTCTCTAATCCCGGGTGACCTGGAATTCACTGTGTAGTCTCAGGATGGCCTTGAATTCATGGCAGTCCTCCTACTTCTGCCTTCCAAGTGCTGGGATTAAAGATATGTGCCACCACTCCCAACTCAAATTCTTATACTTGGAAATAGTGAGAGAAATGCTATTTTTAAAATCATTTTACCTGTGCTAATAAAATGCCAGGTTTGACGTTTACATTACTTGCTGTGGTAGTTTGAATAGATGGCCCCCAATATATTCAGTGTTTTATTAGTTTATAGTTTGCATCTGCAGCCACCTGGCTGGAGGCAATGTCACTGGGTGGATCTTAAGGTGTGGTGGTGGGTTTGAGATTTCAATCTAAAGATATGCAAAGTGTGCCTAGTTGGAGTTCCCGAGGTGTGCTGTGCTTTTGTTTGTGGTTTCTCTCTCTCTTGTCTAGTCCTGTGAAGGCAGGCCAGCTTCTCCTGCCATTATGGAACTTCCCCTGGATCTGTAAGCTTCAATAAATAATATCCCTTCCTCCATAACTGTGCCTGGTTTGGAAGTTCATCTCAGCGAACCTGAAGCTGTCTGCTACAGTTGCCTAATTTATACTTACAATTTCTTTTCCAAAATAATGCTTAATGGCTGAGGCTGTAGCTCAGTGATAGAAGACCCCAGGTTCAATTCCTAGAGTGACACAAATTCCTATATTCCAAAGTAACTGCTTCTGACAGGTGTTGAAGTAGGGAGGCTAACAGGCAGATGTATTGATATCCAGCAATCAAAATCAAAAGTTTAAATGTGAGCCAGGTGTGGTGGTGCACACCATTAATCCCAGCACTTAGGAGGCTGAGGTAGGAGGATCCAAGTGAGTTCAAAGCCAACCTGAGACACCAGTGAATTCCAGGTCAGCCTGGGCCAGAGTGAGACCCTACCTCAAAAAACCAAAAAAGGGCTAGAGAGATGGCTTAGCAGTTAAGGCGCCTACCTCCTAAGCCTAAGAACACTAGTTCCAATCTCCAGGTCCCACGTTTAGCCAGATGCAAAGTGACGCAAGGTGCAATGCTGCACTTGACCACAAGGGGGCGAACGCATCTGGATTTTGTTCACAGCAGCTGAGAGGCTACTGGCGTGCCCATCTCTGTCTTCCTCTCCCTCTCTCTCTGTCTCTCTCCAAAAAAAAAAAAAAAAAAAAAAAAAAAAAGTTTAAAATGTGCCGGACATGGTGGTGCACACTCAGAAGGCAGAGGTAGGAAGATTGCCCTGTGTTCAAGGCCACCATGAGACTACATAGTGAATTCCAGGTCAGCCTGAGCTAGAGTGAGACCCTACCTCAAAAATAAATAAATAAATAAATAAATAAATAAATAAATAAATAAAAAAGTTTAAAATGTGACTGGAGAGATGGCTTAATGGTTAAGGCATTTACCTAAAAACTACCCAATGTGGTAGTTTGACTAGATACCCCCAATATATTCAGTGTTTTATTAGTTTGTAGTTAGGATCTGCAGCCACCTCACTGGAGGAGGTGTCATTGGGTGGATCTTAAGGTATGGTGGTGGGTTTGAAATTCCAATCTAAAGATATGCAAAGTGCATAGTTCATCCTGGAATTCCTGAAGTGTACTGTGTGGCTTTTGACTTTTGGCTTTTTCTCCCTCTGCCTGGTCCTTTAAGAGGGGGCCAACTTCTTCTGCCATTATGGAACCTCTCCTGGATATGTAAGCTTCAATAAATATCCCTTCCTCCATAATTGTGCCTGGTCTGGAAGTTCATCTAAGCGACCTGAAGCTGTCTGCTACAGATGGTTTACCAGTTAAGGCATTTGCCTGCAAAGTCTGAGGACCCAGGTTCTATTCCCCAGTACCCATGTAAGTCAGATGCCCTAGGTGGTGCATGCATCTGGAGTTCATCGGCATGGTCATTTTCTCTCTCTCTCTCTCTCTCTACATATATATATGTCACTCTTTCTTTCTCTCTCCCTCTTAAATCATTAAATAAAATAAAAAAGAGAGTCCATGGTGTGTGTGTGTATACACGTGCACATGTGTGTATGTTTAAAACAAATATTTAGTATGACATTATAAAAAAAAAAAAAAAAAAAAAAAAGGTTAAAATGAAAGGTCAGCATGTTGACTTGCAACTATAATCCGAAAACTTGGGACACTTGGGCAGAAGGGTTGCCATAAATTGAGGCCAGCCTGGGCTACAGGCTCAAAATGTCAAAATTAGAAATGGGATTTTTTTTTTTTTTATGAGACAGAGAGAGTTAACACACCAGGGCTTCTAGCCTCTGCAGTCAAACTTCAGATGAGTGCACCACCTTGTGCACATGTGTGACATTGTGGGTATGCGTCACCTTGTGCGGCTGGCTTACATGGATTCTGGAGAGTAGAACCTGGTTCCTTAGGCTTCTCAGGCAAGCACCTTAACTACTAAGCCATCTCTTCAGCCCAGAAATAGGAATTTTTTAACAAACTGCATCTTTCCTACTAAGGTGGATTCCTAAACTATAAATCAAAACTTCCAATTTGCAGTCTACATTATATCTTAATCAGATGAAAATTATTAATTTTAAACTTAAGAATGTAATTATGTTTCATTGGTAAAGTCAGAAGCTATCTACCACCAAGATGAGATTTGAATATTGTTTTCCAGCCCTTCTGAGTCTGAAAGTCTGGTCTCCAAGCCTTCTAGGTCTACCACTAGAAAATATAGATGGGGGGAATAGCTAATTTCATATGCTGCTGTCTTTAATGACATTTGGGGGCTTCCAGGGTGGTAGCTCTATGGTAGAGTGCAAGCCTGGCACCTGCTAAGTGACTCCACACACAAATCTGAGAACATATAAAGGGCATTTGTCAGTTAAGATTGGCTCTGGGTTGGATTCCAACCATCACAAGAAAAAAAAAAAAGG
Source organism: Orientallactaga sibirica (assembly GCA_036365145.1). Lineage (NCBI taxonomy): Eukaryota > Metazoa > Chordata > Mammalia > Rodentia > Dipodidae > Orientallactaga > Orientallactaga sibirica. The sequence continues at coordinate 63,531,166 of JAEOAD010000001.1, forward strand.
ATAATTAAACTTTCAAAGTATCCAATGTAGGGCTCAGCAGTAGGCACTTGCTTAAAAAGCTTAAAATCCTGGGTTTAATTCCACAGTACCCATGTAAAGCCAGATGCACAGAGTAGAGTATGCATCTGAAGTTTGTTTGTAGTGGCAGGAGGGCCTGGTGTGCCCCTTTTCTTTCTCTCTCTCTTCCTCTCTCCTTGCAAACAAATAAATAAAACTTTTCTTTTAAATCCAGTGTAATGGCTGGAGTGATGGCTTAACAGTTAAGGCCCATGCCTGCGAAGCCTAAGTGACCCCAGTTCAGTTCTCCAGGTCCAGACGTAAGCCAGATGCACATGGTGGCACATGTGTCTGGAGTTCGTTTGCAATGGATAGAGGCCCTGGCACGCCCACTCTCACTCTTTCTCTCTCTCTTCTTCTGTCTCTTTCTCTCTCTCTGTCTCTTTGGTCTCTCAGATAATTAATAAAAATAAGATTTTTTTTTAATCCAGTGTAATACCAAGTGTATAAAGCAAAGCATAGGTGAAATAATCAAATGCCAATGGAATTAAACTGGAAGGGGACACGTACAATGAATAAATGATTGTGTTGAGGTGGGAGATTGGATTCTGCATTTTCTCCTGCTATTTTAAAGTTTGCTTGTTTTGTTTTCTTTTGTTGTTTTGAATCAAGGTTTCTCTCTAGCCTAAGCTAACCTGGAATTTGCTCTGCAGCACAAGCTGGCTTTGAACTTAACGAGATCCTTCTACCTCAGCCTACCAAGTACTGGTATTGAAGGTGTGCCCCACCACACACAGCTGTCCTCATTTTTATTATCAGAAACTGACTTTGGGCTTCTGAAATCAAAGACCCAAAGGTAATTTAAAATAAAGTAGCTCTCAAATGTGTTTTTTGCCTAGCTATCAAAGCAGTAAATAAAAGCCAAAAGAAGAGGATGCCTTTGAGTGATGAGATGTTTTGTCTTACTTTAGCACTGTGTATAAATAAATTGTATAATAGTGGAAGCTTATTGAAAGCCAAGTCTATTTTCTATACAGTGCCTACATATGTAATGTTATAAACCCACCAATACATTATTATAATCATTTCTTTGCCAACTGTACTTACGTTCTTAGCATATTACGGCTTTCCTTATACTCACCCGCTTGTGCTACTACTGGCATATATATATACATATATTTGCCAGTGGTAGCACATATTCAATATATATGTATATATATACATATATATAATGTGATATATGTATTTATTTAATTCAAACTATAAATTTTTTAAAGTTTTTTAATATTTATTTATTTATTTTTTATTTATTTGAGAGAAAGTGAAAGAGAGAGATAATGGCTGCGCCAGGGTCTCCAGCCACAGTAAAAGTACCACCTTGTGCATCTGGCTTACGTGGGTCCTGGGGAATTGAACCTGGGTCCTTTGGCTTTGCATGCAAGCAACTTAACCACTAAGCCATCCCTCCAGCCCAAACTATAAATTTTTTTTTTGAAAAGCTGGAAAACACTGCATTTGATGGAAGTAGGACTTAGGAATGAGTCAGTCAGATCAGCACTTTTCTTAAGCCCTTAACTATTGTCACATTTGGACCATTTCTGTGCTTTGGAGAAGCCAGAGTCCACCTAAGAAACAGAATGACACAATCGAAGTGACTTTTGGAGAGCCTAACACGGATTCCTATTAGTTTTTCTCAACCTTCCCAGTGTTCCCCAGAAATCACTTAATCAAAACATCACTCCAGACTTGAGTGAGACTCAGGGTTGGTATTGCATATTATCCCTCTTAAACCTATGAGTTCTAGACACTTCTCTCAGCACAGTGCCTGGTAACATGTAGCAAGGAAAGAAGATCCCCAAAGACACAAGAACTTACATGGTGCATCTGCCCTCCAATAGACTATTGCTGGCTGGGTTTGGTGGCTGGGGTAGGAGGATTGCAGCCTGGGTCCTAGAGTGAGACCCTGCCTGAAAAACAACAACAAAGACGCTATTTTGCTGTCTTATCAATCAGCTTAGACATCTCAAAAGGGCTTTGCTTCTTTTCATTCTTTATCCTTCCTTTGGTAACTGGAAACATCCTGACAAATAGGGAAGAAAATGTTCCAAAGAGGTAAGATTTGTCTTTTTTTCTTCCTCATTTGAAAGTTTTAAGTCAATAGGATGCCTCATAATTAAATGTTGTGGTTTTATATTTTCCTTGTGTTTCTTTAAATTATATTTGAGAAGAAACTAGCAAAATTGACAGTACAAGGGAGCACTTTCAGTATTCTAAAGAGTCAGAAAATATAAGGGAGTTGATGAAGGTGATGCACACCTGCCAGCACTCAGAAGGCTGAGGCGAGAAAAATATTACCAAGTTCAAGGCCAGCCTGGGCTACCGAGTGAGAATCTGTCTCACTCTTTTCTAAATAAATACATATCATATATATATATATATATATATATATATATATATATATATATATATGGAGTTCTAGTCTATACATAGAATTAAGTTTAACAGAAAAAAAAAAAAAAAAGGTCAAGCAAGCACTGGGCATGTTGGTGTACGTCTTTAATCCCAGCACTTGGGATGCAGAGGTAGGACGATCGCCATGAGTTTGAGGCCAGCCTGAGACTACATAGTGAGTTGCAGGTCAGCCTGAGCTAGAGTGAAAGTCAAGCAACAAATGATTCTTAGATGTTAGAGATTTGTTTCTTACATATTTATTTTTGGTTTTTCGAGGTAGGGTTTCGCTCTAGCCCAGGCTGACCTAGAATTCACTATGTAGTCTCAGGGTGGTTTCCAACTCAATGTGATTCTCCTACCTCTGCCTCCAGAGTGCTGGGATGAAAGGCATGGGCCACCACACCTGGCTACTTTTCAAAAACATTTTTTTTTAGTATTTTTATTTATTTATTTGTAAACAGAGAAAGATAGAAAAAAGAGGGCTGGAGAGATGGTTTGACAGTTGAGGCATTTGCCTGCAAAGCCAAAGGACCCAGGTTCAATTCCCCAGGACCCATGTAAGCCAGATGCACAAGGTAGTACATGCGTCTGGAGTTCATTTGCAGCAGCTGTAGGCCCTGGAACACCTATTCTCTATCTGCCTGCCCCCCTCTCTCTCTACCTGCCTCTCTCTCTCTTTCCTTTCTCTTTCATAAATAAATAATATATTAAGATAGATGAGAGAGAGACAGAATGGGTGTGCCAGGAACGAACTCCAGATGTATGTGCCACTTTGTGCACTGGCTTTACATGGGTACTGGGGAGTTGCACCCAAGTCATTAGGCTTTCCAAGCAAGTGCATTAACTGCTGAGCCATCTGTCCAGCCCAAGATTTTATTCTCGATAATGTGCTGGTTTACCACTGGATTTGCAAAACATACACTCAGTTCATGATTAAAGCTGGCCTGGGGCTGGAGTGATGGCTTGGCAGTTAAACGCTTGCCTGTGAAGCCTAAGGATACTGGTTTAAGGCTCAGTTCTCCAGGACCCACGTAAGCCAGATGCACAAGGTGGCACATGCGCCTGGAGTTCGTTGGCAGTAGCTGGAGGCCCTGGTGTGCCCATTCTCTCTCTGCCTCTTTCTCTCTCTGCCTCTTTCTCTCTCTGTCACTCTCAAATAAATGAATAAAAAACAAAATTTTAAAAAAGCTGGCCTGTTTCTTACCGTGGTCATATGTGTGTACACATATTATCATAGATCATATATTCTTACATTTGTGATATTTCTATATGTAATACATTCATATAACATGCATATTTCATCATACAAAGTATCTTAAAGCAACCAGACACAATAGTCATAGTGTCTGACCATTTTCCAGCCTGGGCAGTTTCTTGGAAAACCATGGCAAATGAGAGCAAATGTACCTTTTGTCCTACCCAGTCCTGCTTTGCTCTTGTGACTCTGTCACCAAATGTGACTATTGTCCCCAAACATGCTGCCTTTGTGTTCCTAGCTTTGCTGGTTAAACTGGAGTGGCCAGAAGCAGGACAACAGTGGAGCAGCTGGAACGAAAATCCCTGCCTTCAGGAACCATTTCATCTGTAGTGGCAAATCTTTCAGCTCACCATCAGTTCAGATTCAGAAATAGAGGAGTCTGAGTCAGCTTCTTGGGCTAAAGGTCTTATTTTAACACCAGGAAAGAGAAAGGCACGTCTCAGAGCAGGAGAAAGAATCACTGAACCAACCGCCTAGTGGAAGGGGAGAGTGGAGAGAAGAGAGGAAGAAAGTGTACTTCATGGGGTGTCTGGGGCATGAGTGGAGGAGGACTGACAGGTTGGCTGGCCCCCTGTTGAGCTCTTTTGGAGAAGTGAGGTTTTGAGCCACCAGGTGGTAGCTGGGCAGTTTTTTTCCTTTCTCAGCAAGGTGCAGAAAGGCTTAATCAATTACATAAGAGTAGGTAGGGGTTCTAAGATCCCACTATGGACATATGGGGTAAGGGGCAACACTTGAAATTACAATGACTAGAGAGGAAGTAGCTCCAGTATCCCAGACCACTTAGCGCATGAGGGGCCAGGGGTGGGATGAAAAGAGAGAGTTCTGGAACTCTTATATATTAGCCTTTTTGTTTTGATGCAAAAGACACAGCTCTCATCTCAAAGAGGATAAAAATATTGCTTATTCTGGACCCAAATATGAAGGACCATGGCCCAGGAACACAGATTTTCACTACCCAATTCCATGTTTCAACATGTTAAGAATTTCATGAAGAGCTGAGAATGGCAGCACACACCATTAATCCCAGCACTTAGGAGGCAGAGGTAGGAGAATCGTTGTGAGTTCAAGGTCAGCTTGGATCTACAGAGTGACCTCTAGCTCAGCCTGGGCTAGAGTGAGACCCTTCCTTAAAAAAATAATAATATTTTTTTAATTTTTCATGAAGGTTTTGTAGGTACAGAACAGAAGAAAGTCATAAATCAAGGCACTTTTCAAATACACTGGTTGACCATCAGGTAGATGGGTCACAGCAAATGGAGAAGTCTCCACCATAGTCTTCAGGTGCTTTCGGATATTCTTAGCCCCTGGGTTGGTGGAAACTGGTGGTCTCCTAGTACATTCCAAAAAGGTCACACTTGACCAACTTATAGTCACCATGTCAGACTCAGACGTGGGCAACAAATGGCTGTTAAGGAGCTCAAGGTAGCCCAAGGTAATTTGGCTCTGGTCTTGTAACATCCATTTCTCTGTGATCATGGGTGTTCTATCAGTCCATTCAGCCTTGTTGGAAGTAGACGCAGCAGATGTCAAGTTTTTCTGGGAACTTGAGTTCACAGTTTATTAAAAAAAAAAAAAAAAAAACCTACAAGGATAATTTTATAGGGGGTGGTGGGGAAGCCTCATGGGATCATGTGATATTATCTGAACTGACACTTTTCCTTCAGAGAAATTATTGAATTATCTATTTTCACAGTGTTTTTCTACTGACATAATTCAAAATTGATTGTAAGAGGTTTGGATGTTTTAAAAAAATACTTATGAGCATGCTAATAGATAAGATTTAATTTGTCAAAAAAAAAGTTTAAAGTATAAAAATGATTTTCTTTCTTTCAATTTTTGTTTATTTCATTCATGGGTATGCCAAGGCCTCTTACTGGTGCTACAAAGGAACACCTATCTGTCTTTACATGGGTGGCAGAGGAATTGAATCTAGGCCAGCAGACTTTTCAAAGAAACATCTTTTAACCACTAAGCCATCTCCCCAAACCCATAGATGGAATTTCTTAACATAACAGTTGGTTTTCCTTTTCAAATGACACAAAAATATCTAACCAACAAACAATTCCAGATGAAACTAGTGACACAGGTCTCCAATCCCAATTACTCAAGGAGGCTAAGGTAGGAGGGTCATAAGGGAAAGGTCTTTGTGGGTTACACAGCAAGATCAAGGCCAGAAAGAAACTTACCATAATCTGTGTCATTTCTCTCTCTCTCTCTCTCTTTTAATGTGAGTGAGAGAAAGAAGCAGAGAGAGAGAGAGAGACCGAGGCACAGACAGAGATTGGGCGCACCAAGGCTTCCATCCACTGCAAACAAACTCCAGAAGAATATGCCAACTTGTGCATCTGGCTTACGTGGGTCCTGGGGAATTGAACCTAGGTCCTTTGGCTTTGCAGGTAACTGGCTTAACTACTAAGCCATCTCTCCAGCCCTGCCTTTTTTTTTTTTTTTTTTTTTCTGTTTTGATGTTTCCAAGGTAGGGTGTTACTCTAGCTCAGGCTGACCTGGAATTCACTATGTAGTCTCAGGGCAGCCTTGAACTCATGGCTTCTGCTTTCTCTTTCTGATAAGGTGATAGTAGCGAAGGAGAAACAGGAGTATGATAGCTTTGTACAGGTAGTCAGGACAGAAGCCCCAAAAAGGAACAAGAAGATACCAGTCTGCATGTCCAGGCAAAATTGGAAGGGCATTTGACCCTGTCTCATTCAATATGGCTGCCAGCGACACTCCCCAGCCCACTAATTTATGCCTTCTTCCTCAGCTCAGCCTCTCTGTGGTCAGCCCCAGTCCATGAACCAATCAGTCTTGGTCCCTCCTTCTCCCCTTTAGTCTGGGAACCAATCAGGTCTCTCCTTACAAACCTGAGTCTGATAACAAGGTTCATCTTTGCAGAATTCTCCTTAGGCTTAAGTCTGTCAGCTAACCTCCTCCCTGAATCTTAATCCCCCTAAAAAAAACCTCATACTTTATAATTTCTCCCAAATAAACTTAATAATAATTCATCGTTTACCCTTCTCAGAGTCTGTTTTCTCAATTTTTTATTAAAATGGGCAAGAACACAAAGGTTGGGGTTCACAAGCCTGCTCCTCCAAGCCCCTAAATCCTCACTTTGGAGAAGAAAGAAGAAGCATTTCCATTTAAACTCACCAGGAAAGTGTACTTTCTGCTGCACAATGCAGATACACAATACATTAAAAAAAAAAAAAAACACGTTTGTTTGACGTAAACATCTATCCGTGTTTTGTTGCTAAATGTATCAATTAGTATATTTTGTTTGGGGTTCTCAAATGCTATCTTGGCTTGTGGATTCCTGAAAAGCTGCTTTTTAAGATTGAGATCCAGCCGGGCATGGTGGTGCCCGCCTTTAATCCCAGCACTTGGGAGGCAGAGGTAGGAGGATCCCTGTGAGTTTGAGGCCAGCCTGATACTACGTAGTGAATTACAGGTCAGTCTGGGCTAGAATGAGAATTTGCCTTAACCCTCCACCCCCCCTCCCCCCAAAAAAGATTGAGATAAAAAATATTCTCCATAATCTACTTCTCCACACTCATGCCTGCCCCACCAAAAAAACTCTGCAAGTTCCCAAAATAAGCAAGACTGGGGCTTAGAATAATCCTCTTGGTACAAAAAAGGAAGTTTCAAATTCTTGAGCTCTCATGGGGCAAATAAAAATGTATACAGCCTTTAAAAAAGTGTTCAATACAAATGACTATGTTATTTTTATGTCTCACTTTTCCATTTTCACAATGCTGTTTATATCCAAAGGATCTGGGATATAGTTGAGGTCCTTCAAGGTTATCTATGTGGAAGTGATAAAGAAAAGGTGATAGAAATCGGCTAGGCAGTTTAGGGTCAGCAGGCCTCTTGGCTAAAAGCAGGAAATGTTCTTGAGCCTGTAAGTGGGGTGGGGGCCAGGAATCTTGTTTTTCCTCATGTATTTTCCCTTAAAGGCGGTTCCCTTTCCTAGAAACCAGATGTAAGGATGCGGCTAACACTATAAAGCATGGGAACTGAACTGGCCAGCTTATCCGCTGCATCCAATCAAGCCTTGTAAAACGAGTCACCATGCAGATCACTGGTGGCCTGGGACCTCTTGTGGCTTGGGAGCTTTCTGCTCTATTTTCTTTCCTAAAGCAAATCTTACTTAACGGTATCTCATCTCTGGAGCCCCTTCCTGCTAAAAGCTCTGCCTTCTTCTCTTTGGCTGTATATTAAAATGTTTCTAAACCTCACCCTCTGTAGTCTATGGATTTTATTCTTTGAATTCACAAGACAAGAACCTAGACAGGTGTGGTGGCACAGGGCTTTAACCCAGCACTTGAGAGGCAGAGGTAGGAGGATCATTGAATTTGAGGCCAGCCTGGTACTACAGAGTGAGTTCCAGGTCAGCCTGGGCTAGAGTGAGACCCTGCCTTGGAAAAAATAAAAATAAAAAATAAAAAAGGAACCTGGAGGCTACTGACTCAGTGAAAGTATTGTGTGACTGTGAGGGTCCAGCATCCAAACTCCTGAGTTAAAAGCCCAGCCAAGAGACAAAGAAAGGCTCCATCACTCACAAAGACATCCCAAATTCCCATAGCAAAAAAGCCCTTTAAGCTAACACTGTATTTGATACTAATCATCATGTTAAATAAAAGCAAATGTGGCATCTGAGTGTAAGCAGTGCGGTTGGTGCTTCCAGTAAGATGCTGTGTGTGTTCCGCCGTGTGTATTGCACTGGTCTTCCCCTTACCACTCCAGTGTGCTCAGGCCCGCCTGCCATCTGCCATACGGGGCATTTCTTTCCCTGGTGACTCCTCTCCCTTTTGAGAAGGGCAGACAAGAAGTATGCTTGCTAGGAGCAGCCCTTCACTTTTTTTTTCTGAGCTTGTTTTGGAACTCAGATGCAGCCTAGCCCCCTCGCCTCCCCTTGCATCCTGCAGAGACTCCCAGAGTTCTCCAGGGGAATCCAGCTGCAGTCACACTCCTGCCAGCTGAAGTTCACAGACTTCACGGGCTGCCTTTCCCATTTCCCTATTCTCTGGCACTTCCTTCACCTCTTAAAAGAAATAATCTGCCCTGGAATCTTTGTCTCATGTTGTGCTTGTGGGGATGTCTAAAAAGGTACTGCGTTTGATGAAAACATTGTAACACTCATAATGAAGCCAGAAATGTTTTGACCTACATGGGAGGATCTTAGAAAAGAAAGGGAAAGGAAGGTTTGTGAGCAAGAAATGAGTGGGTTCTCACCCTAGCTGCACTGCTTCTATGTGATTGTACTGTCCTCTTTAATAAAAAATCATGTGTTTGCATTATAGTGTCTGGCCTGATGACTTGTCAGTGTGTGAGTGGATGTGTCCTATTCTGTTTTGTTTTTTTCCGAGATAGGATCTTTTTTTAAAAGAATATTTTTTATTTATTATTTATTTGACAGAGAAAGAGGGAGAGAGAGAATAGGTGCACCCAGGGCTTCTAGCCACTGTAAATGAACTCCCGATACATGCACCCCCTCGTGCATCTGGCTAACGTGGGTCCTGGAGAATAGAACCTGGGTCCTTTGGCTTTGCAAGCGAATGCCTTAACTGCTAAGCCATCCCTCTAGCCCAAAAGACTTTGTGTGTGTGTGTGTTTCAAGGTAGGGTCTTGCTCTATTTCAGGCTAACCTGGGATTAAAGGCATGTGCCACCACACCCAATTCCGAGACAGGATCTTGGTATGTATCCCAGGCTGGCTTCAAACACATTTTGTAGCCAAGGTTGGCCTGGAATTTGAAATCCTCTTGCCTTGGCCTCCAGAGTACTGGGATTACAGGAGTGCCCCACCACTGATTTTTACTGGATCTTTACAAAGACAAAAGGGAAAATAAAGGAAAGAAGAGGGAAGGGAGGGAAGAAGTAAGGTGAGGAGAAGAATGAAGGAAAGGGGAGGAGAGGGGAGGGGAGAGGAAAGGAAAGGAAAGGGAGTGGAGGAGAGGAGAGGAGAAGAGAGAAAGGGAAAGAAGGAAGGGATGGAAGGAAGAAAAGTATGAAGAAAGCTAGGTATGGTGTCGCACGCCTTTAATCCCAGCACTCAAGAGGCAGAGGGAGGAGGATTGGTGTGAGTTCAAGGCCACCCTGAGACTACATAATGAATTCCAGGTTAGCCTGAGCTACAGCAAGACCCTACCTTGAAAAACCAAAATAATAATAATAATAATAATAATAATAATAATAATAATTGTCCTCCCATTGTAAGTAACTAGAAATCAAGACAACATATAAGAACCAGTTATGTACCCACTTAGAGATTATATTCAAGACTTTGATTCAGGAGAGAAGAGAAACAATTGAAATCAGCTTCACAGAAGATCCAGGCCAGAACTGCCACCAGTATCCTGCTGCACTGCTGCTGACCATCTGAAACTTGCCAAGTGCTTGAGCTTGAACTAGATTAATCTAGCAACCCGACTTTAGGCAGAAATCCTGGACAACTGTGTGTATGAGAGAACACACGCATGGGCGTGCCAGGTCCTTCAGCTGCTGTAAACAAACTCCAGACACATGGGCCACCTTGTGCATCTGGCTTACGTGGATCCTGGGGAATCGAACGTGGGTCCTTTGGCTTCACAGGCAAATGCCTTAGCTGCTAAGCCATCTCTCCAGCCCTATATATATGATTTTGATGGCTCTCAAATTACATCCTAAAGGTGTTTGAGTTCTATGCCCATCTCCCTCTCTCCCCTACCAGCAAGCAATGCTAGCCCTAGGACTACCTGCTATTGAAACTGAAATTTTAAAGGTCTCATTCCCCCAAAAGAGCTCAATGGGTGGTCCAAACAACCTAGCTCCTTCTCCAAGCTTCCAGTCTGCATCTCCCAAGGCCTTTTCCACACAGGGCAGTTTCGCCTCCCACAAGGAGCATATAAGCCTTGTTCCTCATTCTTTAGTTTTCTCTTTCTTCACTTCCTAATCTGTGTGCCTGTTTTCTCTCTGTCTCTGTCTCTCTTGCTCCCTGCTGCACGTACCTTCTTCCTCTTTCTCTCTTTGTGATTTTCCCTCTTTCACTGTTTCCTGCACTTCTCAGTCCCCTTTTCCATTTTCTAGTTCACCATCCCTCCCAACCCCACTCCTGTCCTCTGACGCTTTCATTGCAAATGATGCTGCTTTTGCACTGTAACGATTAGGTTCCCCTCTCCCTCCTATGCGGAAGCACCATTCCGTCCTACCAATACAAAAGAAGCCTCCCAAGCCCAAGAAAGCTGCTGGCTCAGAGTCCTAGGTCTCCTGAAGCTGTCAAAGGAGTTGTTAAGAAACTTTTTACCCCTCCCCACCCTGTCCTTTTTAATAAACAGGATTATAGGATGCCTTAGATAGGATTACAATCTGATAAGAAAACTTTGGTCTCCCAGACAGCACAAAGAGGTTAAGGCACATCTCTTACTGTAAATGGGTTTTCTTGTGAGACACCTAAAGATTACAGATTTGTAGCTGAGAAAGGAGAAAGGTCATATATGTTTAGGCTTTAAGCATAAGTTGTTGCTGCTATTTTATCATGCTAACTTAAACTATTTCTATATAAAAGAAAGAGGGCTGTGTCCATCTTGGCACCCTTCTTAGCAAATATCAGTTGTGCTGGAATTCTTGACTCCCAGCTGGCCCAGAGTCTTCACTCAGACTACAGAGGAAAGGGCTCCTTCTCTTCTCATGTCCCCATGACTCTCAGTCTTTCTTCTATCCTGCCTCAAGATTACAACCAACAGAAAAATTTTTTTAGTCAAAGTACTTATAAAAATACAAGGTTGTATTTTTATTTTCTATTTCTGGCAACCCTACTTGGAGGCAATTTTTAGACTTTGACACAGGGAAAGGAAATCCAAATGGGACTAAACTACTACTTTCGTGAGGCTGAAGTAGCTAAAATTCACAGAGCACAATACTAGAGGGAAAGCTGCACAAGAAAGCCCAGAAGGTTTTCTGAGGGCCTCCTTAATTGCTTGGCCAAACACTACCCTATGTATATAGAGTAACAATCTCCGAGACCAGCAGGCAAAAACCAAAGGCTGCCAAGTTCACACAGGTCTTGGAGACATTTGCATGCCATTCACCCAGGCCTCAGGGACTTTTCTGAATATTTGAGACTATCAGATATCTGAAAAAGCTCCTATCTAGTAACAGGAGTATACTGCCACTACAATAAAAGAAATCCTAGATTCAATATTTTTAAAAGCTATAAAACAAGCCTTGGGGTTAGCAATGTTGCTCAGTGGTAGAGCTCTTGCCTGGCATGTTTAAGTCCCTGAGTTCAACCCCCAGAACAATAAAAATATTTTTAAAAATATTTATTTAAGAGAGAGAGGCACACAAGGGCCTCTTGCTTCTGTAAACCAACTCTAGACGCATACACCACTTTGTGCATCTGGCTTTACATGGGTACTGGGGAATTGAACCCAGGCTCACAGGCTTTGCAAGCAAACACCTTTAACCACTAAACCATCTCCCCCAAAAGGCTCTTTTTTAAAATCTTCAAAGAATCAAGATGATCTTTGCAAGTACTTTAAATGCCTATGGATGACCCAGGTCTGTAGTTCCAGTTCAGGGAGGTTGAGGTGGAGGATTGTTGTAAATTTGAGAGAGAGAAAGAAAGAGGCAGAGAGAGAGAGAGAGAGAGAGAGGGAGAGAATGAGTGTGCCAGGGCCTCTAGCCACTGCAAATGAATTCCAGATGCATGCACCACCTTGTGCATGTGGCTTATGTGGGTACTGGGGAGTCGAACCTGGGTCCTTAGGTTTTGCAAGCAAGTGTCTTAACTGCTAAACCATCTCTTGAGCCCCATTTTCAGATTTTTGGGAAAACTGCCTGAAATGCAGGTTTTTGCCTTAATTCATCCCATCTTGGAGATGGAGACAGGTGGCTGCAGGACCTAAGTTACATCAGGACTATAGAGAAGGTGAGGAGAATGGGGTTTGTAAAAGTGAATTGTACATGAGCTTTTCATTTCTCTCTGTGGTGCTGGGATCCAACCCAGGGCCCATGCATGCACTGAGTCCCTGAGCTGCAGCCCTGCTCCTGCAGGCGAGCTATGAAATACTTCCCCCTGTATTATCTGCAAATTATTGATTTGAATTTGGATTAGTCAACTATTAAAACTTGCGTCGTAAGAGAAGATTGGTTCTTTTCAACATGAATAAAAAATGATGCTGGGCATGGTGGCACACACCTTAACACCATAGGAGAATTGCAGTGAGTTTGAGGCCACCCTGAGACTACACAGTGAATATCAGGTCAGCCTGGGTTAGGGGTAGAGTGAAGCCCTACTTTGAAAAACAAAAACAAAAACAAAAAGAAAGAAAGAAAGAAAGAAAGAAAGAAAGAAAGAAAGAAAGAAAGAAAGAAAGAAAAGAAAAGAATAAAAAAGGAAACATTTTTGTTACTGAAACAATTTAATTTTCATCCAAGCGATTTGGGTGTAGGTTCTATGTTATTTTTCTATAGCACTTTTTCTCACATGTAAAAAAATGGGCTTTATCTGTGGCCTCTCAGTTTTACCCCTCATCTCTCCCCTTATTCTTCCTTCTCCCTCTCCCCTCTTTTGTATCTCATTCAAAATTTTTCATGCTCGGTCAACAATAGATAATTTTACCAAGCTGTTATATCATCTAACTTGGATAATCAAAACAGTAACCATTAAATAACTTATGCTTATTATCTTACGACACAAAGTGAAATCTCTGGTATCAGGAAAGAACTGAGTTGTTGATTCATCATGAATTTAAACAAGGTTGAACCTGCTCAGACACAATTGAATGAGATAGGATAGTTGGATTTTGTTTATTTAAATTAACCAAGTGCATTTGTTCTCCTCCCCATAGCTTGTACTAAGAAGCATGTGGTGGGCACAGGACCAAGGGGATATGTTGGCTTCTGTGGCTGAGCTTCAACTCTGTTGGCAAGTAAATTAAGAGGGCATGCAGGGACAGTTCCTTTCCACAACCATGTTCAATGTTTATTGCATCATCATTTCTAATTCAAACACAATTAGCCATGTACAAGCCTTAGCATTTTAAAAGACCACTTTAGAGAACTAATACAGTCTGAAGAAGATGCCAAAACATCAAATTGCAATCAAATCAAACTGTTTGCCATGGCCTTATCAGGTTCAGGTCAAAGTGTCTCAGAAGGGACTAAAGGATTTCCCAGACTGTCTCTGGTGAGCGAGATGAAAACAACTGATCCTGCCCTGAGGATTACAGCCTGCTCTCAAGATTCCTGTAATCAAGTGGGGTGTGGAAGTGGAGAAGAGAAGAGCAATGGCCACATGCCTTCAGATAGAAGAGTGTAGAGACCAGAGGAAAAGATGACAAAGAGAACTAGAAGCATTAGAAGTGGGAAAAAAAGGAACATTTTGAGTTTTGTGATTCTTGGCAGAGGGAAAGTTAGTGATGTGGTATATTCCTGGTGGGACCATTGTGACTGGCTCAGATGGAAAGGTAAAGGAAACAGGTGCCTTACCTGGAGTTTTGAACTGTTTTTCAGACATCTGGTTCCAGGTATTTTGGAGTGTTCTAGATACTAAGCCAAGGGTTAAGTAACAAATAATTGATTTGTGGGATTTAAAAGGGAAGGAAAAGTAAAGAAAATTATCCAAAGGCTCAGAAATATCCACCAACACTCTGATTACTGAGAAGACTAGACTAAGAATAAGGGCTCCATGCGCACAGAAACGAACAGGATGTCCAGAGTGCTCCCAGAGGTTTGTTCTCCTCAGAAGTCGAGACCATTCTTGTGTTTGGCACATAATAGATACAGATGTTTGTTACAATAAGGAAAAATGACCAAGAAGAGTAAACTTTAAAGCTACTACAGATTGAAGATGACATAGCTTTGGGGTAAAAAGATTTGTGGTACAAAACTATTCTCACTTATAGTCTGTCATTCAACAAAATATTTTAGTTTGTTTAAAATAAAGTCAGATGGCATTGCTCTCCCTTAAATTGGTAGCTAAGACAAAAATGAGGGCCTGAGTAAGCTAGAAAAAGACTATAAGGGAGGGAGGAGAGAGAAGGACTTAAAGAGATGGTATTGTATATATGTAAGTACAAGAACAGATTATAGGCAGGGGAAAGGACTAAGTGAGGCTAGGGAAAGAGAATGTGTAAAAGAAGGGCAGGGGGGAGGGTCAATCAAAATTCAAGATATTCTGAATAAGACTTATGTAAACCTACTATTTTTGAATAACGGCACATCCAGAAGCTATAGATTGTTACTAGAAATTTTTCAGTGCCAGGGATGGGATACCTTCCAGTGAGTTGTTGGCCAGGGAGGTCCCTGTTGCCTCTAAAACATTACAGGCTATTGCCAAGGCCCTTGGTTTCCCTTGAGAAACAGATGGTAAGACCCTATTGCTGAAGACCTCACTTGCCTGAGTGGCAAGGTCACTGAGAAATCAAGCTGGTGCTGAGCAGAAAACCTTCTTCCTGTGGACCAGCCAACTGAAAGCTGGAAAAAGCTGCACTGCATGCAGTCATATAGGAGACAGAAATCATCAGTGGTGAAAACAGTGGACAATGGATGCCTCAAGTTTGGCCAGATGGGCCCAGTGACCAAATGGGTGCAATAGTGGCATGTCTGCTCTGGGGGAAACCAACTGTTCTCTAATTGGACTGGGGATATAAAGGCCCTAAATGTATATATATATATATTTTTTTAAATATTTTCTTTATTTATTTATTTGAGGAGGGAATGCATGCCTGGTACTGAAAAAACTAAGCAAAAGTCTAAGGTAGGGGAGGTCATGAGCCTTAGGGATATAAAGCCTGCTCTTGTCTGGCTAAACTGCCCTGAAAGCACTACACTTAATGTTCATATTCATATATTAATGCTACTCTCACTTCTGGTTAGAGAAGCTTCTCTTTTCAGATGGCGATGACCACTGGGATGACCCAAAAGGCAACATAGTGCTGAGAAGAAGGGACAGAGGAGTATCCAGCACTGAAACATCTCTATCACACCCTCCAAGGCTCAGGGTCCATTGCAGAAGAGGGGGCAGAAAGAATGTAAGAGCCAAAGGAAGGGCAGGACTTCTTACAATGCAACTGACCAGACAGAAATTGGCCTCGATATCCAGGACCTCGCAGTGCCTAGCAATACCTTCACAAGACCCTCATAATAGGAGAAAAAGATGATGACATCAAATTAAAAGAGAGACTAATGGAAAGAGGGAGGGAATATGATGAAGAGTGGAGTTCTGAAGGGGAATGGGGGGAGGGAAATAGCATGTTTTTTTGTCTGTAATTATAGAAGTTGTCAATAAAAAAAAATGAGGGGCTGGAGAGATGGCTTAGCAGTTAATGCATTTGCCTATGAAGCCTAAGGACTCTTGTTCAACTCTCCAGGTCCCATGTAAGCCAGATACACAGTGACACAAGCACACAAGGTTGCACATGCTCACAAGGGGGAATATGTGTCTGGAGTTCAATTGCAGTGGCTGGAGACCTGGTGTGCCAAGTCTCTCATGAAAAAAGGCAGTCAGTTGGGTTTACCTCAAAAGAGAGAGAGAGAGAGTGAGAGAGAGAGAGAGAAGGGGTTTGCACACTCCAAGAGACATCAGAGTGGAAATGACATGGGATTTATGTCAACTCCTACCTGATGTGGAAGGAATCCATCATGACCCCCACCCTCACGAATTTCTTTGTTCTTCTTTATAAAGAGAAGATGAATGTCTTCCTGTTGGCTTGCTCTGAGAACTAAAGGGAACAATGCTTGGATAAATATTTTTATAGAACACGAGAGAACTTTTCACATGTCATTTTCAAGGGAAAGCTCACTACATTCTTTATTATAGCCAAACAACTTGACAGAGGACTGTAATTCATTTGGATTATTCGATCCCATAAACTAACAAAGGAGTTATTTTACTTCCACATGGAAATTATGATATATATGGTTATTGGATTTAGTTGAAAATGCTTCTTGGGATGGAGAGATGGCTTAGCAGTTAAGGTGCTTGCCTGCGAGGCTTAAGGACCCAGGTTTGATTCCGCAGTACGCACATAAGCCAGATGCACAAGGTGGTGCATGTATCTGGAGTTTATTTGCAGTAGCTAGTGGCCCTAGCACATCCATTCTCTCTCTAAAATAAATAAAATATTATTAAAAAAAAGAAAATTAAAATGCTTCTCAATATCACTTTCAGTAGAATGTTAAATTTAAACACTAAAGCATGAATTTCTTTTTAAGCATGTACATCCTAATTCTGCTGCCAAGCCATCCAGAGGAGAGAAGATACATGTGCGTGAACTTTCTGAGCAAGTCATACTGGTAGGTTTTGAAAACCAGTTTCTCTTCAAAGTTCATCTCCCCAAACAACTTCAGTGGTTCACTGTTTGAATGAGTTTTATTACTGTGTATTTTCTCAGCATGTGTGTGTCAGTTTTCTGTCACTGTGGCAAGAATATCTAGATACCTTTTAATGAGGAAAGGTTGATCTTGGCTCATGATTTCAAAGGTTTCTGCCCATGGTCAGGATGGTGAGGCAAGTGCCCTCAGGGGTGACACATGCCTGGCAGAGTCAGTAGTTTTCCCCTCCTAGGGTCAGCACAGCAGGCAGAAAACAAGACTGTTCTAATGGCAGAAATGCACAGTTCCTAGATATCTGTTCTCTTTTGGCCTACTGGCTACCTCAGAAAGCTTACTGACCAAGACAAGAGCTCAGCCACCATCACCAAGGTTCCAAACGCTTACTTTCATGGAGCTTGAGCCTAACTGATACCTTTACTTTTTGCAAATAAACTCTGTGTTGAGATAACAGGAAAAAAAAAAAAAAAAAAAACAATCTCTTCCACATTCTTCAAATGCCTTTTCTAGCATCCAAAACAAGCACTTCAAGCTTTTAAATCTTTTCTGCTGGCGCACATTTCCAGTAGCAGTTGGGTCTGCCACTTGGAGAGTGCAGTTTGTGTGTTGCACAAAGGCACCCAGCCAATGGGACAAAAAGGAGCTAAGATCCAGTCCAGATTCTGCTTGCCAACCCCTGTACCCCCAGGACTGCATCACCCAGAGGGGGGTGCCTCTTTCACATTTGTACAAAGGCTCCCTATAAGCAATCAGCTGGGCCCTGGACCTAACAATAGCAGTATTGCAGCATCTCAAAAGAAACATTCTCTTGTATTCCATAAACTCATTTGCACTTGAGTATTCAATTGGTACTCATACATAATTTATATCATCACGTCAAGATAATTTATTATTGGACTTTTCAGGCCTACTAAAAGTGAGCCCCAAATCATGAGAGGAAGGACACATTGCAAACTATAGCCAGAATCAAAATGGCTTTTTAAAGGGATTTTCCATTCTCTTCCTGGGACAGTACCTTCCCATCTGGGAGGCCTATTAGTGGATTTTTTCTTCCTTCCTTCCTTCCTTCCTTCCTTCCTTCCTTCCTTCCTTCCTTCCTTCCTTCCTTCTCTCTCCTTCTCTTTCTCCCCTCCCCCCTCCCTCCCTCCCTCCTCCTTCCTTCCCTTCCTTCTTCCTTCTCTTCTCTTCCTTTCCTTCCTTCCTTCCTTCCTCCCTCCTCTCCTCCCTCCCTCCCTCCCTTTATTTATTTATTTATTTATTCCTTCCTTTGTTTATTTGTTTTTGAGGCAGGGTCTCACTGTAGACGATGCTGACCTAGAACTAACTCTACGGTCCAGGCTGGCCTCGAATTTATGGCAATCCTCTTACCTCAGCCTCCTGAATGCTGGGATTGTAGGTATGAGCCACCGTGTCTGGTTTATTAGTTATTAGTTGCTAGGTGGGTAACAAGGACTTTCTGATAAGCCATTGACTGAAAACACATCCTCTTTCCCACACTAACCTTTACTTACCAGTGTATTCTTGCAAGACAATTGAAAATCCCTGTGACAGGAGATGTCTGCGGTCAGTGGATTAACCTGGACACTTGGGTTTCAAACACGAGCTAAGTAGTTGCGTGAAGAAGTCACACAACTAAGTTGTTATCTGAGCCTCCAAGAGAGAGAACAAGCACATTTCTTAGCAGGCCCGTTTCAAATGGTGTGATAAATAAGGTTGCCTCTGCTTGCTTAATTCTTACACAAAGATGGTTACCTGAAGTAACCCCATGTTAACCCATCACTCATTTTCCTTTTGTTCGTCTGACTGTTTCTGAGGAAAAACAAGTAACTTTTAAGTGCCCTTTGCACTTTTTGTCTGTTTCTGAGACAGGGTCTTGACATCCAGCCCAGACTGGGCTCTAGCTCCCCCTTGAGATCCTCTTCCTCATCTCCCCACCCCCTTGGGATTACAGGCAGGCACCACCATACCCAGCTGGACCTACCCACTTTTTGTTCTTTGTTTTTTCTTTTTTCAGCTCTTCCTTATATAAACCAATATTCTTGGCTCAGCCCATCAGAATCCACAATAAATTTTATGGAATGGAATGTTACCCAATTCTAGGATGAAAACTACCACCAATTAAGACCTTTAAGCTAAATGGTTGCAATTTAATATTTTGGCACTGCTTACAATGTTTTCCACATTATATGAGGAATGGCATTTTGCATGCAAGTGCCTTAAACCATGGATCTTTTTCTCCAGCCAGGCATTTTGTTTTGTTGTTTTTTGACATAGGGTCTTGTTTGTTGCTCAGGCTAGCCTCAAACTCAAAATCCTCCTGCCTTAGCCTCCCAACTATCTGAGATTATAAGCAGGTATCACTGTTCTTACCTGAGGAGTGATTGGTTGGTTAGTTAGTTAGTAGAAAGTCAGTCAAAAAAATTTGGTGGGGAGGTGGATTTCGAGGTAGGGTCTTAACTCTAGCCCGGGCTGACCTGGAATTCACTATGTAGTTTTAGAATGGCCTCGAATTCATGGTGATCCTCCTACCTCTGCCTCCCGATTGCTGGGATTAAAAGCATAAAATATGTGTTCTGATATAGTGTCTGTGCTGTGATAAAAAGCAGGTACCAACAGGCCTGGCTCAAAAATGACATAGATATAAAACACTATTTAGGTTAGTATGGTTCTATAAAATACTTACCATAAACTCACATTAAAAAAATTATTTATTTACATGTGTGTGTGTGTGTTTATGATCAGGGTGTCTTGCTGTGGCAAATGAACAGCAGATGCTTGTGTCACTTTTTTTTTTTTTTGCAACATAGTGTCTCACTCTAGCCCAGGCTGACCTGGAATTCACGATGTAGTCTCAGGGTGGCCTTGAATTTATGACAATCCTCCTACCTCTGCCTCCCAATTGCTGGGATTAAAGGCGTGTGCCATGATGCCTGGCTTTGTGTCACTTTTCATATTTGGCTTTGTGTGGGTGGCTGGGGAATTGAACCTGGGCATGCAGGCTTTGCAAGCAAGTGGTTTTAACAGTGGGGTCTATCTTGATATACAAATTGACCTTCAGTACTAAAATGTTTAGTTTTGAAATGTCATATCTAGAAATATTAACAAATGTGAGGGATTAAAACAGAACAAGTCTTATTGAAATAATCGGTACTGAGAAGTTAGGGATGCAGCTCAGTGGTAGACTGTTTGCCTGGAAAGCCCTGGGTTTGATCCCCCACACTAGGAAGAAAAACGAGGTTCTGGCTGGGATGTAACCAAGCAGCAGAATGTAGGCTTTGTATGTGCCAGGCTCCGGACTTAATCCCCAGCACCAGGAGGAAGACAAGCCAAGTTCTGGTCTTCATCTTATTATGGGTTATAAGAACTTGACTAAGATAGACACTTTTCTCTGGTCCCTTTCTCCACATCTGACAACACAAAAAGCTAAATTAGATGCTTAGAATTATAACGCTTGATGTTAAGTAGTTTAGGACTATTCTTCATCAGCCTCAGATCTTCCCAACCAAGAGTTTTAAATATTTATTTATTTATTTATTTATTTATTTATTTATTTATTTATTTGAGAGAGTGGGGCAGACACAGATAGAGTTGACTATGAGCACACAGGGCCTCCAGCCACTGCAAACAAACTCCGGAGGTGTGTGCCACCTTGTGCATCTGGCTTATGTGGATACTGGGGAATCGAGCCTGAGTCATTTTGGCTTTGCCAGCAAGTGCCTTAACCGAGCCATCTCTCCAGCCCGAGTTTTTAATTCATACATGAAGAAACCAGGACTCAAGTAACTTGCCTAAAGTCACAAAGCCAAGCCATGGGTCACTTGATTGTTCCCAGATCCGAAGTGAAGCTCATGTTTTCAGTTCTATGGCCAAGTACACCCTCCTCTCTCAGCAGGGCTACTGCAAAACCAAAATGACAAAAAATAAATAAATAAATAAAAAAGAGTAAAAAACCCCAATCTTCCTTATTGCAAGGGAGTCTGGCTTCCACAACCTAGCATAAAATGTATATTCTAGGAGTGAGGGTGAGGGTGTGACCACTAATATCCATGAGGCTCTGAGCTCCATCTATGGAACTGGGAGTCAGGGTGGAACCTGTATCCTAGAGCCCAGCTTCATAAGCTGTGTATCTCAGTCCCAAATAGGGTGAATAACTGAATGTGGGATTGCAAAAAACTTGGCAATAGTTAAAGATTTCTGGAATGCAACCAAAAATTAATACAGGGCTGGGAGATTGCTCTGCTGTTAAAGTTGTTTGTTTACAAAGCCTGTGCACTTGGGTTCAGTTCCCTAGTACCCATGTAAAGCTAGATGCACAAACTGGTCATTTCATTTGCAGTAGCAAAAAGCATTGGTACACACACACACACACACACACACACACACACACACACTGTCTCTCTTGCTCCCTCTTTGCAAATAAATAGATAAAAATATTTTTTTAAAAAGCAAAAATTAGCTGGGCATGGTGGCACACACCTTTAATCCCAGCACTCGGGAGGCAGAGGTGGGAGGATCGCCATGAGTTTGAGGCCACCCTGAGACTACAGAGTGAATTCCAGGTCATTCTGGGCTATAGCGAGACCCTACCTCGAAAAAAAAAAAAAAAAAAAAAAAAAAAAAAAAGCAAAAATTAATTCAATAGCAAACTCATAATAAACCTGAGGTGTTTGTCTATATTGGCTCTTGAGACTTCATTGTAGCTCTGGTTTTGAATACATAAAACAGGTTCATTTTACACTGTGTATACTCTTACACTTCAGGCAACTCCAGTAAATGCTACCTAAAGTAGCTCAGATTTGAGATATTTTATGTAGTTGAAGTGCTTTTCCTATATGTTGGGGTCCCCTCTAGGGCCAGCCCAGGAGGGACCACAGGGTCTCTGCCGGGTTGGGGGTGAGAGGTGGGGAGTCACGACATAGACTCCGGGAGTTGGGTGGAAGCAGCAGAGGGCGAGCTGCTGCAAACTCGTTTATTCAAGGAAGTGTAGGGGGTTTTAAGGGGCTTGGCTGGCCAATCATTGTATGAAGTAGTCCCCTTTTTGTGACCAATGACAGCCTGTCTCTGGACAGGTCATCTCGTAGCAGGTTTCTCGCGAGCACGGGACTGTAGCTGTTGTTACACCAGGCCTGCGCAGGATGCCATGTTCACAGCAGCCACTTCCTGGTTTCTTTTGCCATGCCGTCTGGCTAGGGCCAGACCTGCATTGTGCCATACAACTATAGACATGGCTTTATGCTCTTATAGAAACACCATAGTTTAATTTATAGAAAGCAAAAACTTTAAAAATTTTTATTTTTATTTATTTATTTGAGACAGAGAGAGAATGGGCATGCCAGGGCCTCTAGCCACTGCAAACGAACTCCAGATGCATGTGCCACCATGTGCATCTGTTTTATGTAGGAACTGGAGAATCAAACCAGGATCCTTAGGCTTTGCAGGCATGTGCATTAACCACTAAGCCATCTCTCCAGTCCGAAAGCAAAAAACTTTTAATATCTTCCTATCATTATTTATCAGCATGTACATATCAAATTAGTATATTTTGGATTGCTTTGTGTTAGAATATTTGATTTAAAAAATTGCTATTTTCCAGGCATGGTGGTGTACGCCTTTAATCCCAGCAGTTGGGAAGCAGAGGTAGGAGGATAGTTGTGAGTTCAAGGCCACCCTGAGACTACATAGTGAATTCCAGGTCAGACTGGGCTAGAATGAGACCCTATCTCGAAAAAAAAAATGCTGTTTGACTCACTGACTTAAGTTAAATTATTAAATGAATTTTGGCTTGAGATTTGGACAGAATTTCTAATAATTTCTGAAATGGCCTTATTCATGCTTCTTCTACCATTTTTCACTATGTATTTATGTGAAGCAACATTCTTAGCCTTGATGAGAAAATCAAAATATGGATCAACTCTGACAAATGGTAAAGGTGTTCTACATCCTGCGGTGTCAAATATTCAACCAGGACTTTTGTAAAGTAAACCAACACCAACATTTCATTTTTATGCAAATTTCTTTTCAACATTAATAAATGCTCATATGCATATGAAATAATGATTTTAAAATAAAATTTTCCTATGATTTATTATAAATAAATGATTTGCATGCCAGTTTCATACATCTGGATGTTCAGGGTTATGTAAAAAAATTCTCAGACAAAAAGACATCACCAGGGGAGGCTTAAAAGCCCTTTCCTAAAGAGCAACCCTACAGAAGCCTGCTAAGGACTTGCCTGTGTATCTTGTCCTACAATGAACTGACCGTTTCTCAGAGCTGACGAGAAGTGTTAAAAACACCACTAAACTTACTAGAAATTCCACTTCTAGTCTCTCCTCCATACACACTCGACCAGACACTCCAGGTATGCAGACTAGCCATGTGTATTTTAATGCCTTGTCCAGGTAATCTTGACACTGTAGTTTAAAAACCACTCAGCTGAAGTATATAACCTTGGAGAGGACAGACGACAGCTCGGCTCCAGGCTCCAGCCCCAAAGTCCTGTGGTATTTTTGTGACCTAGATATCTGAATTATTAATAGGAGGACAGGCTGGATTCATATCCCTAATCTTGAGAGCAGAGACACAGTAAGGAAGGAAAAAACAGATCAGCAGAACGAGGAGGTGCTAGCTCCTTTTATTCAGCCCACCATCAGTCAAAGCAGCAACGTCGTTTGCGATGATTTAAGGCTGCAATGCCTGTGACATCCTATATCAGAACCTTATTTTCAGAGTCATTCTGAATGCAACTGGCTCTTTGGGAATTTAAAAAATGTATCAGACAGCTTGGAGCTCAGCTCAAAGGAAGGCAAATCAATTAAAAATATGTATTCTATTTCTTCAGCCCTGCCTTGAGTCATTCAACGGACATTTTCTGGGAATGATTTCTTTTTTGTAAACTGGAACAAAATACTATCTCACTTTCCCGGAGTTTGAACTTCTCCCTCCTGGCCCAGGAGATGACATATATTTGGGAACCGTTTTGGGCAGAGATGACATAGTCAACCTTTCAGGTAGTCTTAGGAGATCATTTCACAGCTTAGCAATGACTCAGCAGAAGGCAGAATATGAATGGCCTTAAGAAGCATGCTGGCGCCAAGGATCATATTGTCATTATTTATTAATTATGTCACTTTCCCAGAATGTAAGTGTCTATAAACCCATTCTTACGTAGTACATGGCACAGGTCAGAATGGGTCCAGAGCTGTAGCCCTGAGTTTTCATGTGTGAGGTTGAAGTTGCTCAGTCATCATCCAATATCAGGTACACAGTGGCCAGTCAATGGACATCCGTCCAGTGGAGTGGTGAGTTGACTAACACCACGCACAGGCTTACAGCTGCTTTGTTAATTACAGCAGTGCTTTCACGCTTACTCGAACCTACTTCTTTCATGGTGCAGAAGGAAGTTAGCATGTTCTGCTCATTGTGTCTCAAGTACTTGGTGCATGTAGAGATGAACGATTAGAACAAACTGTGGGAATGAGCTAGAAGAATGAAATATGGGAGGGAACTATGGGAAAGAACTGTGGGGATATTTGTTATGGACCTTACAAATAACTTTTCTAAGAATATTGCTGTGAGAGGCTTTTTCTACAAAGTCCCTGACTTGTAACTTGTCCTGAAGTTAATCTTACAACCATGTAATTAGCCTGCGTAAAGCAATGTGCCTAGGTTTCCTCTGCCTTCGCTTGCCTTTGGCCTGAACAGCACAGATGACCAATATTGACAAGGAATGTTTAGAGACGCTGATCTTAAGCTATACTTTTGCCCTACTTCCTCAGTGACCCGGGTGTACTCTTGACCAAGAACAATGTGTTTATGAGTGACATATGCTCACGCATTGCTCACAGAACTGCAATAGATCTGTTAAGAATAACAGGTCAGTCGGCTTAGTATATTTGTATTTGTGAACTTTGTGTGTGTGTGTGTGTGTGTTCTGGATCAGCAGAATTCAACAGGTCTTACCCCTAAATCCCTTCCTGTAACAAATGTTTAAACAATTATTCAAAGTCAAAAGTTCAATGTCCTTCATTCACGAATTCCTTGTCCTTTGCTCATGTAATACTCAACGTGTTCACATGTTACTATTTTTTGCTGCTCAATAAAGACACTAATATTCTTGGTCAGCAGAAACAACAGCCACAGAAATATCAGAGCAGTAGTGACAGCAGAAGCACTAGGTTCACTCTTAGTTTAAATGACTCCAAGGGTTCAGGGGTTCTTCTTTCAGGCTCTGCTTCAAGAAGAAGCTAGCCCACTCTTGGGCAAATAAATCCAAGAATTAGTTTCTATAATTTGTGGCAGTGCCCCAATTGGACAAGTGCCCACTTATTTAATCCTCACAGCAACACTGTGACATAGGAGTTGTGAGTCCCGTTTTGTAGGTTAAAAAAAAAAAAAAAAAGAACTAAGGCCAATGCTTTTTAAAACTGAATTGCTGTTAAGTGGCAAAACCAGAATTTTCCAATATTCTACTTTTCCAAAATATCTGATACCAAATTTAGTATATGGGCAAATTGACTCCTCAGGATTAGGATTCAGATGTGGCCTTGAAACCACCACAGGTCACATAGGCACCTTGAACTCACAAACAGAAATGATGGGTAAGATAATTTATGATAAAGGGAACATAATAAAACTGCTACTTTTTGGTTACACCAACATTTTATACATAAAAAAATCATGTATTAATGTCATTTATAATATAAAATATGTATAAATGCAGGTAAATTGTAAATAATACAGTACATTAAAAACTCATATGGCCATAATTATGTCAATCATTTTCTTTTTCTTTTTTTTTTTTTAAATATTTATTTATTTATTTGCAAGCAGAGAGAGAGAGCTAGAAGAGAGGCAGACAGAGAGAGAATGGGCATTTTCTTTCCAGATGCATGTGCCCCTTGTGCATCTGGCTTATGTGGGTCCTGGAGAATCGAACCGGGATCCTTTGGCTTCTCAGGAAAATGCCTTAACCTCTAAGCCATTTCTCCAGCCCTATCATTTTCTTTTTTAATGCATGTGTGTATGCACGTTTATGTGATGGTGATGGGGGAGGGTTCACAAGCATGTGTCTATCATTTCTGGACTGTATCTCTTTTTCTTCTTTTGTTTTTTCCCTTCATTTTGATTTTATTATAGCATATTTGTTCAATTTACAATAATAAAAAAAATAAGATAGGTCTTATTTTGATCCAAACATTGAGGTTTTAAGGTTGTACAAAATATTTATTCAAAAAGAACATATAGGGCTGGAGAGATGGCTTTGCGGTTAAGGCGCCTGCCTCCTAAGCCTAAGAACGCTGGTTCCAATCTCCAGGTCCCACGTTTAGCCAGATGCAAAGTGACACAAGGGTGCAATGCCGCACTTGACCACAAGGGGGCTCACACATCTGGATTTCGTTTGCAGCAGCTGATTGGCTGCTGGCGTGCCCATCTCTATCTGTCTTCTCTCTGTCTCTTGTGTCTCTCTCCCAAAAAAAAAAAAAAAAAAAGGACCTATAAAAATACTTTTTAGAAGCTTCTATAAGAATGAAAACACAGCTGGACGTGGTGATCCCAGCATTTGGGAGGCAAATGTAGGAGGATCACCATGAGTTCAAGGCCACCCTGCAACTACATAGTGAGTTCCAGAGTTCCGGGTTAGCCTGTACTAGAGTGAAACCCTACCTTGAAAAAAAAAAAAAAGAATGAAAACACAAAATTTAACGCTACAGCTTTCTTCTTTGCTAGAACTGCAAACTACTGTTACAGTTTTAAATAGACTTTTTGCTGTTTAATATATATATCCAGGAAAATCTAAAAAAGTTAAAGAAACATGCATATAAATGATTGCGTAGCAGAACATGAACATTATCTGCAAGCAGTAAAGAAATGAAAGTTAGAAATACTACCAAATGTACAAAAGTTCTCAAATCAATCCAGTTAAAACACATTCCACACACAGTACTTAAAAACCATCTTGGGGGCTGGAGAGATGGCTTAGGGGTTAAGGCACCTGCCTCATAACCCTAAGAACACTGGTTCCAATCTCCAGCGGTTCCAATCTCCAGGTCCCATGTTTAGCCAGATGCAAAGTGACGCAAGGGTGCAATGCCGCACTTGGCCACAAGGGGCGTGGACATCTGGATTTCATTCGCAGCAGCTGAGACAGGGCTCGCGTGCCCATCTCTGTCTTCCTTCCCCCCCTCTGTCTCTCTCTCTGTCTCTCTCCAAAAAAATAAGATAAAATAAAAAGTTAAAAAAAAAATCTTGGTTCTCTACAGGCAAGGCCTACATTTTTAAAACCAAAATTGAAAAATGTAAGCCTCTAAAAGGAATTGTTTCCCCACAGGATTTCTCGCTCATCTCTGCAAGAAAGCAGCCTAAGGTTATTAAAGATGGGAGTTTTTTATTTTGAAATGAGATTGGACATTTTACATCACTTTTCGACCCCAAATGATCTTCCAGAAAAATACTAGAAATTATAAATATTTAAGGATATTACTTCCTATTTTTAGTCATGTTTTACACTGATTATGAAAAACTAAGTGATATGGCTCTTGCTTAAAACTGACTAATCATTTTTCCAATATTGAATGTCATAACACCACAGAATCACCCAGGATGGGATTATTGTCTTTCAACTTGACTCATGCTAATAAACTGAGGCAGAAAGAGCAAGCCTCCCTCATAAAGAGGTAATCAAATTTTGATTAAAAAATGTACATGCCAAGTGCTATAAGGAACAGCTTTTTACATTACATTCACAATCAAGCAAAACCTACTTTCAAACAATTTACTTGTTTCGAAAGCAGTTAAAAAAAGTCCAGCAACAACCAAACCTAAATAACAATGGCCAACAATACTCCTTAAGTTTTAGAGAAAGAAGCAGAGAGAGAGAGAAAAAAATAGAAAAAAGAGAGAGAGATAGAGAGAATGAACATGCCAGGGTCTCCAGCCGCTGTAAGTGAACTGCAGACACATATGCCACCTTGTGCATCTGGCTTACTTGGGTCCTGGGGAATTGAACTTGGGTCCTTTGGCTTTGCAGGTAAGTGCCTTACCAGCTAAGCCATCTCTTCAGCCCCCTTCTCTTCAAGCCTGATCCTTAAGATGTCTTTGGCTTGTCTCTGGTCTTAAATGCTGAGCTCTGTTCTAAAGGTTCTTTCCTGCTTTCTCTTGGGGTCACCATAATTGTACAGCTTTACATTATCAACTTGAATTGCAAACTTCAACACCCCTCACTAATCATCCATCTGAAGAAAGGATATTGAAATAAGCAGATCCTCTTGGACGTCAAGCGTAGACATCAAGTGGCACATACACATCAACTACAGGACCGAACCAACCAAATACCTGCCGTCAATCTTCAGACCTTTGAAAACACTGCTACTCTGACCCAAGTGTACACAAAATTTGGGCATCTGCTCCAGGCAAGATGGCTCACCAACACCACAGGACTATGATCAGCAGAATCTTTCTTTTGTTTTTGAGATAGGGTCTTACTCTGTAGTCCTGGCTGACTAGGAAACCACTATGTAGACCTTAATGGCCTCAAACTTGTAGCAATCTTCCTTTTACTTATCTTTGATTTTGAATTTCATGCATAAGATATTATATTGCAAGAATTATTCTGTAATTTTCTTTTTAAATTAACATTATTAGGCTAATTAGGATGCAGTAAAGTGATAAGACTACTTGCTCAGCACATGCAAGGTTCTAGGTCCATTCCTCAATCATAAAAAAATTAACATTATGTTCTTGAAATTAATTGATTTTTGTCACTGTATAGTATCCTCATTGTAGGAACATCCCATAATCTATTATAAATTATGTTAGCACAATGCATACAATATATAATCAGTATAATCCTAATCTATAATATATGTATTATGACATTATAATTCCCTTAGTCATACTAAGACTATTTGGATTAGTTTAAGTTTTTTTACCATTATAAACTGCTACTCTGAACATGTCTCTTGACTCCCATGTGACAGTATCCCCCTAGGTATTGTCTAGAAGTAAATTGTCACATCACAGGAAACACATATTTACCTTAACAAGGTAATGACAGGTCAAGTCCAGTTTGCACTGCTCACCAATAGTTAAGCCTTAAGGTGTCCTCCCAGCATTTGAGCTTGTCATACTTCCTCATGTTTGCCAGTGTGGGAGGTGGAAAATACTGTCTGATGGTTTTAGGTTGTTAAGCATCATTTCATTTGTTTACTGTTTTTTTTTTAACTTCCTCAAGAGAAAAGTAAATCCCATTCATTCTTACAATTTTTTTTTTTTTTTTTTTGCTTTTACTTTCTCAATCCTTTTGTGTGTGTAACATGGCTGAGAAGTTGGGGATGCTATTAACAATGAGCCAAACAAAGAAGAAGGGTGTTGGATGAGTGTTTGAGGAAGTGAAGACACCCTGGTTGAAAGCCCAGAAGTCAGTAAGAATGTAGAGTGTTTGAGGAAACAAAGAGAAGCCCCATGTACCAAAATGGTAAAATGGAAGCTTTAATTTTGAGGTGAGAGAAAGATGGAAACCTAAAGTGAGTTCTAAAACATATTACCTTATAATCATCTCAAAGTAGCTATCCAGAAAAATAGAGACATAATGACTACCTTAGCCACATAAGAATATAAAATATTGAGGGAAGAATAAATGTAAGATAGATGTAGAGATGACTTTTGAGGGGAAAGTTATTTCCCTTTCTTTTCTTTCTTTTTTTTCTTTTCTTTCTTCCTTTTTTATTTTTCTTTTTTAAATTAAATTAAAAAAATGTTTTTGAGGTAGGGTCTCGCTGTAGCTCAGGCTGACCTGGAACTCACAGGGATCCTTCTACCTCAGCCTCCCAAGAGCTGGGATTAAAGGTGTGCACCACTGCTCCCAGCTATTTTCTTTAACTCCCCTGTATTAGTCACTTTTGCATCACTGGGACTAATTACCTGAAAGAAACAACATGGGGTGAAGGCTTAATTTTAACTCATTTCAGAGGTTTCAACCTATCACGGTAGAGAGCGTGTGATAGAGTGGAACAGCTCACATCATGATGACTGGAAAACAGAGATAGAGACTACAGAAAAAGGCCAGGCTGGTCGCCTACCAGAACTAAATGGTAAGACTCTTATCGCTGAAGGTACTAAACGCTTTGCTTGCAAGTCACTGCAAATTCAGCTGGAATTGAGCTGGAAGCTTCTTCTTCAGTAGCTGGCTTCCACAGTGCTGGCAGAAGCTATGGAGAAGTCATCAACAGTCTTACCCAAGAGTGGATCCTCCTCACTTGCTACACAACCAACCCGCCAGGTAGAATGTAAGAACAAAAGAGAATGCCATACTACTGACTCATCAGGCAAGATGTGTCCACTTGAAATGAGTGTTATTTTATTTTTATGGGGGTTCAAGTGCAAACCTCAAATCTGTCTGATTTACCTAAAGAATTGAAATAAGACCAAGAAGGATTATTTTTGTGAATTATTATATTTATTCAGAAGTCAGAAGGGTAAGGGAGAGTCCCTGGACTGAAGAAGGGGGGGGGGAGTTAGTCTAAGAACCAAAGGGTGACGAGTGGAAACATCTACATGGTCTAAGGGCCCATGGACATCCTTTCCCACCCTGGAAGCAGCTAAGCTGCCAGGGAGAGAAGGACAAAACCTTACGGGTGGAGAAAACTTCAGATGCTGAGAGATGAATGACCCAGGAGGTGGAAAAGAAGAAAATGACCACCACGAGCCTTATGAGTAGCCAGGCTTTTTATTTTGGATCCGGAGCTGAATCCAGAAGAAGTCAGCACACCTGGGAGCAGTGTCCTGAAGGCGCTGGGCTTGAACTCACGCCCCTGAGTAATCCCAGCTCTTCAGCAGTTGCTGCAGATAGCAGGGCGAATATGTGGGGGGACTTCCCTCTCACAGTGGTGCACAGCAGCATGGTTATGGAGGTAACGGACTGACTGGATTTGAGGCCCATTCCACAGGGGGAAATTCATGATTGGTACTGAAAAGCTGATGGCTAGGGAGGCCATAGTCCCTAGAAGGAAAGATACTGCAGTTGTTTAGCTAAATGGTCATTTCCTCTAAATATTTCTGTTTATGTCCACAGATTAATGCTACTCTCACTGTTGGTCAGAGAAACTCCTTTTATTTGTAGTTGGCATGACTGGAGAGACTAAAAATTTATCAAAGTGGCCAGGTGTGGTGGCACATGCCTTTAATCCCAGCACTCAGGAGGCAAAGGTAGAATGACCACTGTGAGTTCAAGGCCACCCTGAGACTACATTGTTGATTCCAGGTCAGCCTGGGCTAGAGCGAGACCCTACCTTAAAAAACCAAAAGAACAAAAACAAACAAACAAGACTCATCAGAGTGGTGAGACTAAGTGACTGTGGAGTTTTCATGCTAAATGACATCTCTATCACCGCCTCCTAGGCTCAGGGAACATTTCAGAAGACAGCGTACAAAGAATGGGAGAGCCAGCGGATGGGGAGGCATGCTGCAAAATGCTGTCTTCCAGACATGATATGGCCATTGCATTCATGCGCTCACAGCAGCTGTGGTTACCTGCACAGTATTGGGCCCATCAACATTCAGTCGTGGATGGTGGAGGAAGGCATGGGGCTCCCATTCCTCCCCAAGAAGTTAGTGACAGCTAAGTGTTGAGTGGAGTAGGAGGCATTGTTTTCGGTGGTATATCCACTGTAAGTTGCATCGGCTCTGGTAAATAATATTTCACTCCTGCTTGTGGGAGGAGCAACCTAATTAGATTCAGTAGGACTTTCTTTCTTTTTCTTTCTTTCTCTCTCTCAATCTCTCTCTCTCTCTCTCATACACACACATAAGAGATCAAAGTAGAAGAGTGTCTAGGTGGGAGGAAGAGGTTCAGTAGGGGAGGAGGAGCAAGAGAAGGTAATAGGAGGTGATTATAATATCAGCAAATAACACAAAATTTAAAAAGGCCAGAGCAAGATATAGCCCCAATGGGACATGCCTCTGCAAACCTATTTCCTCCCATCAGGCCCTGCCTTCCCCAGTTCCACCACCTCCCATTCACCCGTCCATCTTCCGGTAAAAACCACTTTTCAGGTTACAGCCCTAATGATCTAACCACCTTTTTGTGCTCTCACAGAAACACCTTGCAGTGTGCCTCCCCAGCCTCCTAGCTCCTTCTTAATCCAAATAAGATGACAGTGGTGACTAACCCTAACACCCTCCACTGCAAGACAGGACTCAGTGGGATCTGGAGGGGAATCTGATGTTTGGGGGACCGAGGTAGACCTAAGTGAGCTTGTGCTTTCTGAGTTCACTCAGCTTCTGCAGTCAGGAGAGGCCAGGCACTCGAGTGGCTTCTAAATCCCCTGTGGCACCTCATGGTTTTGTCAGCCAAAAGGGACCTTTACTCTTCCATGTCTTTTTCTCCCTTCCCCTCCTTCAACACCCTGGCATAGTCCGAAAGCAGGGCTTTGGTGTCAGAGGGCAATGAGGAAGGTGACAACACAAAAAGAGAAGGAACTATGACCCACTGCTTTCCACCAAGGGCTGCCACCCACGTTACTGAGCTGACAGCAAACCCAGTTTCACTTGGATCAAGTTCCATGTTTTGATGGTCATATGGACTATAGAGTTTATCTTATTGTTGTTTTAAAAAATTTTTTGTTTTCTTTATTTTTTTGAGACAGAGTCCCATGTAGCCCATGTTGGCCTTGAACTCACTTCTCATCCTCCTGCCTCTAACCTCTTAAGTGCTGGGATTACAGACATGTGCCACCATGCTCAGCTTTAAATATTTTAAAATATTGAGCTGAGAAAGTGTTGGCCATTCAAAGTGACTATAATATTTTGTATTGCCCAAAAAGGAATTGAAAAATTCATTGAACCCCTGCCATTTTCATACCGGTATGAGAAAAGTGTGGTCACAGGATGTGGTAAAGGGACAGTGCAGGGGAGGGGTGGGGGCCAGTGAAAGTTATTTCCTGCTTATGTTCTGAGTCCCGATTTTCAACAGTAATGAGATATAACCAGAAAATGGAGAGTGGATTATAGAGAAGGTGACAAGGGCTAGATCTCATGGGAGGATAAATCAAAGGACTTGAAACTTTCCTTAAGGGCCCTTCTTAGAAAGTTATTAAGAAGTTCAATGCAGGAGGACTTTGTGAGCAAAATTGTCGTTGACTCCATCTAGTTCCCGTCTAAACAATTACCTGAAAGGGCAGTAGAGGCAAGGGCCACCAAAGAGAAGCTAGGACAGCATATATAATGCTTTTGAGAGAAATGGTAAGCCTGATATTAACTAGAAACGGACTTGGTGTGAGGGGGGAGGGGTGGTTAGAAACGGCTCTCACATCCTCATTTGATCTACCTAGTAGGAAGTTATGCCATTTTTGGAAACTGGGAATTTTTTGATCCTTTAACATCCTCTGAAACATTGCACGATAGACAGCAGTGGCCTATCTTTCTAATGTAGTGTCTAATCAAGAAAATCTAGTGATTTGACGAAATCCAGGTATCTCATACAGGCTGAGGACTGCCGGCTCAAGTGTTCCCTTCAGCTGATGATGCCTGAACTCCGCTGACCTATACTCTGATTGCGTTTAGAAACAAATGCACCACCACAGATGAAATGAAGTGTGTGATTGCGAGAAAGAGAATGAAATGGGACGCTGATGTCATCTTCAAGGTTAAAATATTTATACATTCTGTGATTTCATGTTTCTTGGAATCATGGAAACGTTCCCTAGAGTTGAAAAACACTTGAGAAAACACGTGAATTGCCCCAGGTAACCTTCTCCTTCTTACCCACCCACAGGATTAGTTCAGAGCAGTGTTTCTCACACCTCAATGTGCACATGAGGACACTTGGGCAATTTTGTGAAACTGCCAGTTCTGCTACTGTAGGGTCCCAACTGTACGCATTTTTAAAATAAGCCCCCAGAGGACACACATGCTGTTGGTCTTTTAAGAAGCAAAGTTTCAGACAAACTCAGAACCTTTGTTTTAGATTTTTTTTGGGGGGGAGGGGAAATTAGGTCTTACTGTAAATCCCATGCTAACCTCAAGCTTGTCATCCTTCTGATTTTGCCCCCATGCCCAGCTCTCCCAAGAACTGCATGAAGTGGGTTTGGGTACAGAGAAACACTAGTTCAAAGGACCCAGCTCAGAAAAATGTAATGATGGGGGATAAACAGAACCAGGTCTTGCAACAATGATGAGGCAGACAAACACTGTCAGAACTATTTTCTTGCCTTTCAAATTCTCTTCCTCATTCAGTACCTAGCTCAGGCCATCGTCCATTTTTCTATTTAGGTTATTAGCTAATCTTTGACTAGATACAGCCAAATTACTCTTTGAGCATCCTCTCCAGGGAAGCTGCACTTCACATGCCGTTTCTTTTATTATTATTATTATTATTATCATCATCATCATTATCATCATCATCATCATTTTGTTCTTTCTTATTTTTTTCCTTCTTCCTTTTTCTTTTTAAGACAAAGAATGTAGCTATGTTGCCCAGGCTAGCAAAGAACTCGCCGACTCAAGTGATCCTCCTGCCTCACTCTTTCAAGCTGGGACAACAGGCACACATTACTTTGCCTGGTTTCAGATTCGTTTACAAATGTCAAGTCACAAAGTGTGTGATGTAGAATGACAGCGAGTGTGCTGGTTTTGAGGGGCTGCTCCGTGCTGCCCCAGCGTCAGTCCTCGGAGGAAACAGCTTGTGCAGCTGAGGTGGGCTGGCTTCCTCCTGCTGGTTTCCCTAGGCTCCTTAAAGTCCACCTTTGGGGTACGCCAAATACTGCCAAGGAAAGAATTTTTCTTCAGAGAACATCTGTTGGCAGCTTCTTCGTGTGTGCTCTCCTTAGTCAGATGCAGCGTGGGCTCAGAGAACATTGTGGAACTCCTGCGAGTTATGGGATCAGCATGCTGAGATGGATTGGATTAGACAGCATTGTTCCAATTAATCAAGCTGCATGCAGAGCCAAGAGACATTGGGTTCTGCTCTTGATTGTGACATTTACATTCCTCTTGACCTTGGTCTTTGGTTTCAGCTTTTCCACATAAAATCTGAAACAACAGCACAAAATAATCTACACTTTTTTTCTGGCTCTAAAAGCTTCGTTTTTGAAGTTTAATGGGGAAAAAATAATTATTTGTTGCAGGTTTCCAGAGTGGTGAGTCATGAAAATCATTTTGAAGAAGTTTCAAAGATACAAATCTACAGCCAGCTGTATGGCTCAGTGGTAGATCACTCATCTAGTGTGTACAGGACCCTGGATTCAATCTCTAGCATGGGGGCAAAATCTACTTTCCTGCTCTGATAATATGTGATGCAGTCTTAGAAACTTTTCAAGTTGACCAGGTAAATTTTATCAGAGGCAGTCGGAATCATTGATCCATGGCCACAAGGGGGCGCCTGGGAGCTGCTGATGTTCATTTTAGTGCTTTAAGTCAGCGTTTAATGTCACAATAGCAAGTAAAATGATTTGCCTTTTCCATATCAAATTCTGCTTCAGATCACTTGGATTAAATTTGTAATTGAAAGTGTCTCTCACTCTGACTTTTTAGGATATATGTGTAACCTACATCCAGTTTTTATGGCCATATCAATTTACATGTAAAGTGATTACAATCTTGAGAATTCAAGCTAAGATTGGAAGTTTGGAAGTGGCAAGTTATCTCCTGATGTGATGAAGGTTAAATGTTCCAAGATTTCTGAGATAATCCCTTGACCAGTGGCCCCACATCTTTGCCACCTCTATCCTGCAATGGGAGCTTCAAGGAAGAGTAAATTATGCGTAGTTTCAAAAGCAGATTTCCTCATCTTTGCTCTTAAAACTTCTGTAACATTAACAGGAGAACTAACTTCAAAAGACTGTCATGAAGATTAAATGAATATATCAAAAGCATTTGGAATAATGCCTACCATATAATTATTCTATATATGTGTGTGTTTATGACATTTATATATGTAAAGTTTCATTTTCTTATTGTGTTTTCATCAATATTGTTTGTTTTTAAAAATATTGTATTTAATACTTTTTCTTTTGACAAGGATTGCATGACTAATTTAGCCAAACCCAAAGCATGAGCTCCCCTCTTTTTCCCTGTCTCTCAAATACCTCATCCAATTGGCAGCAATTATTTCTCCTTAACATTTCTCTCCTCTTCATACCAACAAACACTCCCTTTATTTGATCTCCCACTGTTTTAGTCTCATACTTCCGATATATATTCATGGAAATTTTCCTGCCTCCATGAACATTGTTGTTTTACTGCCTTTCCTTTTTTGTGTGTGTTGATGTGTAAGCAAGATATATAGGTATCTATAAAACATATGATATATAGTCAGATGGTCGTGGGCACACTTGTATGTGGGTGCACATGCACATGGAGGCCAGAGGTCGATGCCGAGTGTCTTCTTCATTCTCTCCGCCCTTTATTTATTGAGGTACAGGCTTTTACTTGAACCCAGAGCTTGCTGATTTTCATAGTCTAGCTAGCCAACTTACCCTAGGGATCCCTTGACTTCATCTCCTCAGTGGGCTGGGATCACAGGGAGGCCATCTGGCATTGATGTGGGACATGGAGATGCAAATTTCAGTCCTTACACTTGTGCAACAAGAGCACTGGGCTGGAGAGATGGCTTAGCGGTTAAGGCATTTGCCTGTGAAGCCTAAGGACCCCGGTTTCATTCTCCAGAACCCACGTAAGCCAGATGAACAAGGGGCGTCTGGAGTTCATTTGCAGTGGCTAGAGGCCCTGGTGCACCCATTCTCACTCTCCCTCTCTCTCTTTCCCTCTCTCTGTCTCAAATAAATAAACAAACAAACAAACAAACAAACAAACAAACAAACAAACAAACAAACAAACAAACAAGAGCATCATCCATGGAACTAGTCTCTTCTTTCCCTGCAGAGCTGTGTTTGACTTGAAGGTATCCAGGGTGATAGGTAAATACTGTATTATTGAGCTACTCTCCAACCTGACTGTCCTAAAACATAAATGTGATCATGTTCTTACAGTAATGAAGTGCTCCAATAACTGGGTATAACCTGCTCTCCTAGTGTTAAAATATTGTATGTATGGAGTGGAGAGAGAGTGAGAATGAGAAAGTTAAACAGAATAAAATAACAATAGGAATGATAAATTTTCTGTGTAAACCAGTGTCTTTTTTGTTTTTTTCTTTCCTTCCATCCTTCCTCCCTTCCTCCCTTCCATCCTTCTTCCCTTCCATCCTTCCATTCTTCTTTCCTCCCTCCCTCCCTCCCTCCCTCCCTCCTTCCTTCCTTCCTTCCTTCCTTCCTTCCTTCCTTCCTTCCTTCCTTCCTTCCTTCCTTCGAAACAGGATCTCACATGTTACTTGGGCTGGCCTGGAACTTATTCTCCTGCCTCAGCCTCATGCCCAATTCCTGCAATCTGTTGTTTGTTTTTTTCAAGGCAGGGTCTCATGCTAGCCAAGGCTGACCTGGAATCCACTCTGTCATACCAGGCTGGTTTCAAACTGACTGTAATCCTCCTCCTTCAACCTCCCCAGTGCTGGGATTCACGACATGCGCCACCATGTCAGGTTCCTGTAAGGGTTTTATCATTGCATCTTTCCTGTAAGCTCAAAAGGATTTTTAAAATGAAGCTAAACAAAACAGCCAGCCTCGGCTATATAGTGAGCTTGATGCATTCTGGGTATGCAACAAGATCCCGTCTTTCAAAAAAGGAAAGTGACCTGCTTTTCTGGCCTCCGCTGGGATGGGGTCCTGAACCTTGCTTACTTTCAAGGTGCTCCTGCTCCAGCTACCCACCTTGATGTTTGAGCTTAACCACAGATGCATTCATTGCCTTTGCATAAGTTGTTCTCTAAGTCCAAATGCTCTCTCCTTCCCCTACTTGCCTACCTAGAAAAGTCTTTCTTAAAAAAAAATGCTTATTTATTTGAGAGAGAGAGAGAGAGAGAGAGAGAGAGAGAAAATAGGTGTGCCAGGACCTCTAGCCACTGTAAATGAACTCCAGATGTATATGCCACTTTACGCATGTGGCTTTACCTAGGTACTGGTGAATCAAACCCAGGTCCTTAGGCTTTGCAGGCAAGTGCCTTAACCACTGAGCCATCTGTCCAGCCCCCTTTTTTTGTTTTGTTTTTTGAGACAAGGTCTCACTATGTTTTGCAGGCTGGCCTGGAGTTTACTATGTAGTTCAGGCTGGCCTCAACCACCCCACTTCCTCCTGCCTCAGCCTCCTGAGTGCTGGGATTACAGGCATGTGCCACCACACCCAGTTGAAAATGTTTTTGACTTCAGTACCCAGAGTATGAGGTATTGGTAAAATGTGATGTCTATGCTTACGTGACTGAACAAATCACCCGCCCCTGGAGATCACTGTGTGACTGTCTTCCTCTCTTCTCTCCCATAGTGTCATTTGTCTGTTTCTCTATTACACTTAGATTTCTTCAGAACCAAGAAACCCTCGTTGTGTTCATTACAGCATCCCCAAGGCCTGAAATCCTGCTTTCTGTCCTCCTGTGTTCATAGATCTGTTTCCACTTGCGGGTCCTGCTGGTTCCTTACCAGCTGTCACTGGGGGTGGCAATGGGACACTCATTTTGACACTGCTTCCTGTTTTTTCGTTGCTCAGACTTGGCTCCAAGCTGTTCTCCCTATTTTTCCCCTAACCTTTCCTCCACGCTAAGGAAGTGCGCATTGACTGATGAGGTGTTGAAATTCAGGGGCCGTCACTCAGAGATCCGCCCTGTCCCGCACATCCTCCCTGACTCCCTTCTCTTTGCTGGATTCTGGGCTTTAGAGCTGATCACTTTGTCTCTTGCAAAGCTGTGTCATTTTCTACAAAAAGAGTATGGGATCAGGAGAGATTGCTTAGTGGTTAGAGACAGTTGCTTGCAAAGTCTACCTGCCTCGGTTCAATTTCCCAGTACTCTCATAAAGCTAGATGCACAAAGTGGCACATGCATTTAGAGTCTGCAATAGCAAGTGGTCCTAGCATGCCCATTTTCTTAGTTTGCACATAAAAAATATTCTTAAAAAAAAAACTATACATCAGTCCTTCTCCTTCCAAGAGAGCAATTATTTTCTGTTTTGCTTATACCTCCTGCTCTGAGACTACATTTGTGGTAATTTGTCAAAGTTTATCAAATACTAATTAAAACTAACAAGATAAGACTGAGGGTGATGGAGCACACCTTTAATCCCAGCACTCAGAGACAGAGGCAGGAGTTCAAAGCTACCCTGAGACTACATAGTGAATTCCAGGTCAGCCTGTGCTAGAGCGAGACTCTACCTCAAAACAAACAAACTAACAAAAGATTAACTAGATATTTCTATAATATTATAACACAAAGTTCTAGTATTATGGTTTTGTGGTAAAAAAAAAAATTAAGGAAAGAAAAGCTGGGCATAAGTAGAAAGACACATTCACTTTGAAATACCACTCGTATTTGAGCACCAAGTATTTTTTACATTGATGAAGTAAACCACGTGCTTAAAACCTTGCTCCTGGAAATATAAGTAGTTTCACTGCAGGGTGAGTGCTGCCTGCAGCAAGACCCCGTCTTTCTAGTTCATCACTGTGTCCTGTGCTTCACAGAGGGCTTGGTCCATGGTTGCAGCTCAAGTATTTAGGGACTGAGTAAGTGTATGAGGTCAGTAAGACTGCTTTTTGTTTGGGAGAATCAAAAAAAAAAAAAAAAAATACTGAACACAGGGAAAAAGGACACTAGGTAGGTTCTTGGGCTTCCCAAATTTATCTGGAAGGACACCACAGGCACTTTTGCTGTTCTTGCAAAGAAAGTGTTTGACTAAGCTGACTTAAGACCTTTCTGAGAATATTCTCTGTGTATTTCCAGGATTGAAGGCTGGAAAGATTTTTTCAGTCCCTTTGTGTTCCTACTGTTGGAAAGGTTTTCAGGGGTGACTTAACTGTAATAAAGGGATGTTACTGTCAGATGTCCCCTCTGTCCTCCACTCCATCAACATGGTAGCGTCTTGTATTTGGCAGTGGTGGGGAAAGGACACAGCTGATATTAGTCATATGAGTGACCTTTAATTATGCCATCTCTGGTCAGAGGCTCCAATCATTTTATTTTTCTTTTTATTTTTTTTTTTCCAAGGTAGGGTCTCACTCTAGCCCAGGCTGACCTGGAATTCTCTATGTAGTCTCAGAATGGCCTCAAACTCACAGTGATCCTCCTACTTCTGCCT
Organism: Orientallactaga sibirica; assembly: GCA_036365145.1. Lineage (NCBI taxonomy): Eukaryota > Metazoa > Chordata > Mammalia > Rodentia > Dipodidae > Orientallactaga > Orientallactaga sibirica. The sequence goes on from JAEOAD010000001.1 coordinate 63,571,350, forward strand.
CCCGAGGGATTAAAGGTGTGCGCCACCAAGCTCCAGCAAGGTTCCAATCTTATTTATTTTTAAATAATTGTCAATTACTTTCTTAAAGACTCACTTTATTTTCTCTTGAGTTGGTGTTCACTTGCATGGTAGCCACGACTAGATAACCTTGATCTGTTGCGAGTCTCAGGTTTTTCTGAAGACTTAGTTCCTTTTTCTGCTGCATCGGATCTGGAGAATTGACAAATGATGATGTTGGGCTGGTGGGAGGAAAGACAAACCCTAAATCATCTAAATGTTAGATGAGGTACATTCTCAGCATGAACTGGGAATGAACAGTGTGCTCCAAACAGAATTGGATCCTGGGGCTGAGGCAGGATTGGCAGTAATGTAGATTCTGCTGTGGGGTGAAGTCATTTTCTACTTTGGCACTTCTCAGTCTGTGGAGAATAGTGGAGTCATGATTTAGCAGCAAGACTTTGGGAGCAGGCCAGCATCTACATCTGTTCTCAACTGTAAGTGCACTGGAAAAACACTTTGAGAAAAAGCCAGGAGAGGGAGGTGAAGAGAACACAAAATCTTTACTTTCAAAAAAGGGCCACGAAAGAGGAATTGGCTGATTACAAGGAGATGGAATCTAGAGAAAAGCCTTTATACAAATAAAATATAGATAATTCTTTCTTCATTTTCCACCTTGTGAATCTGGCCTTATGTGGGTCCTGGGGAATTGAACCTGGGACCCTTGACATTTCAGGCAAATAGCTTAACTGCTAAGCCATCTCTGCAGGCCTCTTTCTTCATTCTCATCTGCTAAGATTCATTCTTACTTCTGACAAGAGCCATAGTTCATAGCACAAGAACTTTGTGCTAATAGCAGGGTGAGTTGTTGCACACTTGTAATCCCTCACTTGGGAGGTTGGTTGAGGTAGGAAGGAGAGTTTGAGGCCAGCTGCAAGTGAGACCTTGACTCACAAACTCAAAAGGATGAAGAAAAAGAAAGAAAACCATATTGGGCAGAACTAAAGCATTATTACTTACAATTTTGGGGATGACTCTTAAGGACCCAGACTTTGTGGATGTTCAGCACATTGAGGTGAATTTTAGAGGGGATTTCTTTTCTCTAAATTTGTAGAAATGATATATTTTTTTCACTTTTGGTATCAAAAGACTTTTTTTTTTTCTTTTTTAAAGAGACTCTTCTTGTCCACTGAATGCTATGAATATCATGAGCTGGAGCAAGAGTCACTTACTGGAAATAGTTTGGAAACAAGACTGGTCTGGGTTCTGGTTTCAAATCCATCATTTCCTGGCTCTGTGACTTCAGGCAAGTTGCCCTCTGACCTTCAGCTTTTTCACCTGGAATAGAATCTCAGTTTGTAATTCACAGGGTTGTTGTGAAGACTAAGTGTGTCCCTGGTCACACAGGAAGCATGGGGAAAATGCTAGTTCCTGTTCTCTCCCATCTGCTGTAGTTCCACTTCTTTCTGTCTTCTTTTTAGTTTATCTTATTATTTTTTTATGGTGTTGGAGGTTGAACCCAGGGCCTCATGTGTGCTAGGCAGTTGTTCTAACACTGAGCTATGTCCCAAGTCCTCTTTTTACTTTTGATTTTAAGACAGGGTATCACTAAGTTGTCCAGGCTGGCCTTGACCTCATGCCAGCCCAGGCTGGACTTGAATTTTTGATCCCCTCACCTCAACCTCCTGAGTAGCTAGGATAATAGGCTGTGCCTCAAAGCCTGATATATTTCATTTTTTATTAACACACATTTTATTTCATTACTATACACACTTATGCAATACAACATGGTGATTTGATATGTGTGTCCATAGTGCAATGATCAAATCAGGGTAATAAGTATATCTACCACCTTAAACATTTCTCATTTTGGGGTAACAACATTTTAAAAGCTTTCTTGTAGCTATTTTGAAATACAGAATGCACTCTTGCTAACTCTACTCATCCTCCTGTCAGTAGAACACCAGACTTTCTTCGCCTGTGCAACTTTGCATGCTGGACTAATTACTAGTCACCCTCCCATCCTCTTCTCCCTCAGTCTCTGGCACCCAAGACTCATCACTCTCAGCTTCCCTGAGATCAGCTGCCCCGAATGCCTTACATGGGAGAGATCAAGCAATTCTTGGCTTTCTGTGCCCTTCCATCTCCTTGCCACCTGCCAGATACCTGACACTGTGGCACATCTAGTTTTGATTTCGAGAAAAAAAAAATGACTGTGCCATTTGGGATGAATGAAATAAGTTTGGCTTGTCTAACCTTGAGACTATTTCCTTCAGACTATCTAAAAGTGACAAGCAGGCTGGAGAGATGGCTTAGCTGTTAAGGCTCTTGCCTGTGAAGCCTAAGGACTCACGTTCAAGTCTCCAGATCCCATGTAAGCCAGATGCACAAAAGGTGAGGCAAGCGCAAGATTGCACATGCCTACTAGGTGGTACAAGCATCTAGAGTTGAATTGTAGTGGCTGAGGCCCTGGTGTGCCAATTCTCTTTCTCTCTAAAACTACTAACTAACTAACTAACTAAATAAATAAATGTGCCAAGAAAAATGAAGAGAAAAGAATCAGGCTGAGTGATGAGTTTGCAGAAGCTGTGGCAAGGGTCAGTTGGGCTATTTAGTCAAAATGCTAAATTCATCTCAGAAAGACTTACTGAAATGATGCTCACACTTTCATAAGCAGCAAATAAACTATTCAAAATAATAGACATGGTAGAAAGAATTTCCAGATCACTTGCAAAATGAGTTTTTTGATTCTCAGAGAGCTGTAGTTCCTAATTAGATGTATATATGGACAGAGGGAGGAAGGGAGAGAGATCTGTTGCTAGGTTGTGGGACCCTTCTCAGCTTCTATGAGTTTATGATTTCCATGTGGAAAATGAGATGATTTAAACAGAATTGATTTTTAAAACATTTTATTTATTAATTTTTAGAGAGAGACAGAGACAGACAGACAGACAGACAGACAGACAGATTGACAGAAAGAATGGTCACCCCAGGGTGTCCTGTCACTGCATATGGATTCCAGATTCATACTTCAGTTTGTGCATGTGGGGAATCAAACCTAGGCTACCAAAGTATAGAGGCAAGTGCCCTCGACCACTCCAGCCTGAAACTGATTATCTTAAAGTTCCTTTTAAATCGAACAGTCCATGATCCTGTGCTTTGTTTACACTGATGTTTTTAGATTTTTTATATTACAACAACCAACAGTGGTTCACTGAGAGCTTTCTAGGCATGCTTCAGCTCATTTGCTCCCCACACCAGTACTCAGGAAGCTCATGCTATCAGAATTTCCATTTCACAGATGAGGAAACGGAAGCCGAGCTGCGAGGACTGAAGTCATTTTCACAAGATCACCTCGTTAGGCCATGGAGTTCAGATCCCGTGGAACTCTCTGACTCCACGTCATTCTTTTGATGCAGGCCTTTACTGTCATTGCTCATTGATGGTGGGATTAAAAGCTTTGTTGGCAACACAGACAATGAAATCTCTGTGAAAAAATTCCCTTAAATAGGGAATAGTAGGGAAGAAAAGGGGTTCAATGGAAGGGTGGGAAAAGGGACAAGACAGGGTGATGGGGGGATTCTACACATTTTTAAATAAAGTATTAGATAGCACAGTGGATAAAGTGCTTGTGACTCAAGCTGGAGTACCTGAGTTCAATCCGCAGACCCCATGTAACAAGCCAGAAGACATGGCAGGCTTCTATAATCCCAGTACAATACAAATATTAAAAAATGAAATCAGGTAGATTAATAGATGCATACTCATTTTTTTTCTTTGAGGTAGCATCTCACTCTAGCCCAGGCTAGCGTAGAATTCACTACATAGTCTCAGGCTGGCCTTGAACTCATGGCAATCCTCCTACCTCTGCCTCCTGAGTGCTGGGATTAAAGGCATGAGCCACCACACCTGGCTTTAAATACTATTGTTTTGATGAGAATACTATAATACTAAGAAATCTATTCTTAGTGATTATGAAATATGAACATGTGTTCACATTTACTACAGTTATGATGACAGAAAAAAAAAAAAACTCTTAACTAAATGGCCCCGTGGATAATTACACATATGGCTCTTCCAGAATGATTTTCAGTGCTTGGGACTGTGAGTTTCATGCATGGGCACGTGATTTCTTTAACTGCTTTTTCCTTGCCGTGCATAGTAAGAATGGAGTCCACATTTATTGAGTGGTATTTATTGCATACTTCCACTGTCAGTTGCTGTGAAGGTCTTCCAATTCCATCTACCTACTCCTCACTCTGCTCTCAGTACGTCATGGAAGGAACTAACATGAGAAGAGGCTGGGGAGCAGCAGGCTCTGAGGTCCCGGTCCAGGCCTCTGTCTTTTGTGCCGTGCGGTGGAATCCTTGGCTTCGTCACAGTGCGGCTCCTCACAGATTTCAGACCTTTGGTTCACTCTCTCTTTTTGCCCATTATCCATGCTGAAGCAGGCTGGGGGCTTTGCAGGAGAGGCCAGCTGGCACGGTACAGGGCTCTTTGAGAAAGGACTCATGTCGCCTGGCCATGAAAAACTGGCTTGCCTTTTGCAGCTGTGTCTGCACCAATAGGGCTGGATGTACAGGAGCCAAGAGGATGTTTTGCCATCTGCCTGATCCACGGGGACTTGGCCTTTCTGCTGCTCTCATAGGCTTTTGAAAGGCCTGATGGCTCAGGGCCAGCCCACTGAGGTGCATGCTGCTAAAAAGAAGGAAAACTGTACTGAGCTCCAGAGCCAAGGGTGGATTTGGAGCTTGTCAAATGCTTTGCACACAACTGTAGCAGCAAGTGTGACCTGAACCCATTGTGACACTGTTGTGCCCTTTCTCCTAAATATATGTCCACATCATGTTTGGAGAGTCAACTGAGAAAAGTTGGCTGAAAAAAATGAAGATCCTTTTTTTTTCCTTTACATACATATTTATTTTTTAAATTTAATTTTATTTATTTATTTATTTTTGGAGAGAGACACAGACAGAGACAGAGAAAGAGGGAGACAGATAGAGATGGGCGCGCCAGCAGTCTCTCAGCTGCTGTGAACGAAATCCAGATGCGTGCGCCCCCCTTGTGGGCAAGTGTGGCATTGCACCCTTGCATCACTTTGCATCTGGCTAAACGTGGGACCCGGAGATTGGAACTGGGTTCTTAGGCTTAGCAGACAGGCGCCTTAACTGCTAAGCCATCTCTCCAGTCCTGCATTCATATTTATTTTTATGGCCTATGTTCATTGTACATAGTAATGGGTTTCTTAAAGACATTTTTATACAAGTATAACATGTACTTTAATCAAAGTACTATATCTTTATTATAAAAAAGTTAGAAAGTATATAAAAATATGAAATTAATAATAGATATTTATTTTATTATATTCTGAACCTTATGTATATTCTTTGCAGTTTAAAGTATGTGTGTGTGTGCGTGCACATGCACACTAGGTTGTAGCTCAGTGGTAGTCTATGAACTTAGTGTTCATGAGGTCCTGAGGTCAACCCCCTCCCTAGCATGACCTCCAAACAATATATATTTTATTTATACGGATTCTTTCTCTGTGTATTCTTTTTCCTTTGTATAAACACACACATTTTTATTTACCACTAAATAACATTTAACAAAGTGCTCAATATCTACATTGTATTCCATTCTATGTGCTGACCATAATATAGTCAACCAATCCTCTCGTGTGTGTGTGTGTGTGTGTGTGTGTGTGTGTGTGTGTGTGTGTGTGTTGCACGTGTTGAGGATAACTAGGGTGGGTCCTTACCTTTCTGCCTCAGTTGAGGCAGGGTTTCTCTCAGAATCTCACTCTGCCGTTATGCTTGGCTGTGCTGGCTGACAGCTTCTAGAAGATTCTCCAGTCTCCACTTCCCCATCTCTCTGTCAGCATGCTGGGATTAAGGAAACCCACCACAGCTCCAGGTTTTTTTTTTTTTTTAAATTTAAATTTAATTTTTTTAAACAAAGGTTATAGTCTTATATTCCTGTCCCACTTTCCCTGAGGGCTCTCCTCACTGGGGTTGTTTAGTGTTCCCTGTTGGGTAGTTAAGGCCTCAGTCAATCTCTCTGTGTGTCGGGGGCTGTGCCTCAGGTTATTTCTGCCCATACTGTGACTCTTATAATCTTTCTGTCTTCTCTTCTGCAATGGTCTGCGTGCTTTAGTGGGTCTGTTAGCAGTCTGGTTTAGAGTTTCATCTCTGTAGCCCCTGGATTTCTGATTTGATGTGTTTTGATTGACTACAGTGTGTGTGGCTGTTCTCCTGGTGGCTCCAGTTTTTACAATGTGGTTTGGAGGCTGGAGAGATGGCTTAGCAGTTAAGGTGTTAGCCTGCAAAGACAAAAGACCCAGATTTGATTCCCCAGGACCCATGTAAGCCATATGCACAAAGTGGCGCATGCATCTGGAGTTTGTAGTGGCTGGAGGGCCCAAGCACTCCCATTCTTTTTCTCTATCTGTCCCCCTTCTAATAAATCAATCAATAAAAATGAATAAAATATGTTCTGGGAATCAAACTGGGACTCATGTTTGATCAGCAAGAGCTTTATCTACTGAGCCATCGCCCCAGTCACATCTATATTGTTATTTTTTTCCCATTTATTTATTTAAGATAGAATCTTAGGTAGCCAAGGCCTAGAATTTGTTATGTAGTGGAAGATGACTGAATTTCTAATCTTCTTGCCTCTATCTCTCAAGTTCTGGGATTACAGGCATCTGCCACCACATCCAGCAGTTTTTCTAAACAAAAAATTATTTATTTATTTATTTATTTGAGAGAGAGGGAGAGAATCTGCATTTGGGCATGCCAGGGCGTCTTGCTGCTGCAGAGGAACTCCATACACATGTGCCTCTTTGTGCTTCTGGCCTTATATGGGTACTGGGGAATTGAACCCAGGCCTGTAGGCTTTATAAAGAAGCACCATTAACTGCTGAGTCATCTCCCTCAGCCCTCTTTTATTTTTTTAAAAGTTTTCTATATATTATTTATTAGATACAGAAAGGGAGAGGAAGACAGAGAAAGAGAAAGGGGGGGGGGAATGGGCATGCCATGGCCTGTAAGCCACTGCAAACAAACTCCAGATGCTTGCGCCACCATGTGCGTCTGGCTTATGTGGGACTTGGAGAATTGAACCTTGATCTTTAGGCTTCAAAGGCAAGCACGTTAACCACTAAGCCAGCTCTCAGACTTATTTTATTTTGAAGACTAGATCTCATCCATTCTAGGATGGCCTTAAATCCCCAGTCCTTCTGCCTCTGCCTTCCCAATGTTGGAATCACAAGTTCCAGCCCATCTGGCAAATGCCAATCTCCTGTGTTGAGTACTTATCCTTTTCCAATTATTATTATAAGCAAGGTGGTGATGAACCTTCATATCTAATTTTGATTGTTTCCATAGACAAATTCTTTTTTGTTATTTTAATTTTATTTATTTATAATTTTACTGGGAACTTTACTATATGAATATACTACAAATTGGTCATATTCCAGTCCAGTTATCTTCTTTATATTCCAGTTATATTGCTGTTCAGTTGTCCCCTTTCCTCTGAGCCATTTTACTGAGGGTCTTCCTGGATGAAGTATCTGTAATCACTGTGGGGTCATGAACGTATGAGACAGATGGTTTCTGTGGGAGGACAATGCCTCAAGGAACACCTTCCCACCGTGAGGCTCTAACATTCTTTTGGCCCTCTCTTCTGTAATGTTCTCTGAGCCTTGGAGGGAGTTTTAAAAGTGTCTTTTAATGTTAAGCTCTGCACAGCTTCTTATTTTCCACTTTGATGAGTTTTGAGCTTCCATTGTTAAGTAGTTAGCAAATCTCACTAAGAGAAAGTCTCTTAGCCACGCGGGACAACAGCCTTCCATGTTGTACAAAGTACAAAGTGTTGTTTGGCAAATGAAAAACCAAAACCTGAGGCTCCCAGAACCCACACCTGTATGACTAGAAATTCAACAATGGACTACAGCAGTGGAGAAGTAAATGTCACCAGCTATATCAGCCTTCTTAATAGCTAATTTATTATTTTTCTGTATATGACCTGACATCACTCTGTGACCAGCTAAGCTATCTGTTGCTATAAAAAAAAAAAAAAAAAAAAAAAAAAAAAGTCTCACAGCTCTACTACCTTCAAACTAAACCTATACCTGTCTCTAACATATATTTTCCTATGTGTAGGAGCTCCTCCACACCCATAGTTTGGCCTCTTCTTTGCCTCTGGTCCAACAGATTCAGTTATTACTCCTTGATAACCACTCTGTATTCATGGGCCCCTCACTAACTTCCTGCACTTCCAGATGTGGATTTCTTTATTCTGACAAAACAAGTCCTAAAGCTCTCCCAGCACAGCTCCATCTCTGGGGACCACTCAGGTCCTCGTGCTTACACAGTAAGTGCAGTTATCTGCCGAGTCATCTTTCAGCCTCGTGTTTATCTTTTTATGATTGCTCACTTGTTTTGAGAGACAAGGTCTTGCTATGGAGCTCAGACTTACCCCAAATCACAGCGGTGGGTGTTCCTCCCTCAGCCTCCTGAAAGTTGGAATTAAAGTGTGCATAGTTAGTCCCTGTTTGAAATTCCTTTTTTGTTGTTTCAAGATACCCAGAGGTAAGACCCAGATAGCCTCTTCACTGCTCTTGATGGCAGGGTTCATTTTTACTCTTTTTTATTTGGACGTGTGGGGCCTGGGGGATATACCAGGGTCTCTTGTTGCTGCAAATTGATGGCTGTCTGGCTTCATGTGGGTAGCTGGAAAATTGAAACCAGGTGTTGCACTTACCTTCCCATTACTGGGATAGAACATCTGACCAAAAGCAGCTAATGGGAGGAAGGTTTTATTTTGGCTTACAGCCATGAGGGAAGAGTAATGATGATAAGGGAAAACATGGCTTGAGCAGAGGCTGGACATCAAGTAGCAAACCGTAGCAGGAGAGCTAGCCAAGCTTTTGGCAAGGGTGGCTGGCTATTACACCCTTATGCCCACCTCAAACAACACACCTCCTCCAGCAAGGCTTCACCTCTAATATTGCCACCAGCTGGGGACCAAGCATTCTGAACACATGAGTTTATGAGGAACACCTCATTCAAACCACTATACCAGGCCAGCATGCTTTGAAAGCAAGCACGTTTAGCTGCTGAGCCATCTCCCCAGCTCCTATGGCAGAAGTTTTGTTACATATTATATGTATGACAATGTAAAAAAGCCAACATGAGATGGCCTTGTTGCCAGAGATTAGATTAATAAATTAGAGAATGCTATTTCAAGTTCATCCTTTACTCCTCAAGTAATGCTACTGAAAAGCAGAAAACAAGGAAATTGGTGTGGCGGCACATACCTGTAATCATAGCCCTTAATGGGAGAGGCAGGAAGTTCACGAGTTCCAAGTTAGCCTAGACAAAATTATGAGAACCTGTTTCAAGACCAACAAACAAACAACAGCTGAGGTTCTGGGACATGGTTTCCTTGGGGTAGGGAATTTATTTTACTAGTGATTCAGAGCAGGGTGGTTCAGAGGCGGAGGGAGCAGGTTTTCAGCAGATGAATCCAGTGGTGACAGCTGCTGCATGGTGGTGCCACTGGCCCAGCTGAACTACACATGGTGGCGAGGCTGGGAAAGGGAGGGGATGGGTAGAATGGGGCCCTAAAACTGAGAGAGAGAGAGAGAGAGAGAGAATGAATGAGAGAAAGAGAGTGGGAGAGAGCAAAGGAACAGGCAAGATGAGATTAAATAGAATAGAAAGATAGAAGGAAAAGGTGCATGTAGAGAGAAAAGAGAGAGAGAGAGAGACCGAGACAGAGAGACAACAATCCAAACAAGTTCAAGGAGGGGCCAGAGAAGAAGAGAGAGGGGGCATCTGAGGGAGGCCTTATATGTGCTCTCTTTGAGAAAAGGGGACCTGACTTGTGAGGGAAGTTACTTGGGAGATGCAAGGAGCTGGTGGTTGAGGGAGCCAGGCTAGCTAGATCCCCTATTGAGCCCTTTTGGGGAGGAAGTGTGACCTTTTGAAACCTGGATTGTGGCTGCTTGGGAGAGGCGAGGGCTCTGAGACCCTGGCAGGGACATTTATTGAGTGCATGTTAGCCATTTTAATGCATGTTGTTCCTAATACTTTGAATAATTCTCCAAGAAAGGTTGTTTTTTAAAAAATAAACACATATGTAATTCTGCCTCTGGAGAAGTAGAAATTTTACCTGCTCTTAAGAAAGTCTCAGAGAAATACTAAAAAGTGAACTTGCATAGTTTGGAACTTTCTGCAATAACCTCAGTCATTGCTATTTGTTCATTCCTAGGTTGAAAATGAATTGGGTTAATCTGAGTTATGTTAATGTGGCATAGTTAAAATAAATATTAGCTGGACTTAAATCTTTAAACATACTATGCATAAAATGTTTGAATGTATGCCAAACATTTAATGAATATTTAATGACCAGGAATATAAATTCCCAAAACTATAGTAACAAAGTACAAAAATATATGAAAAATTCTTACATTGAGCATGTGTAATAAAAGCCAATGCAAGGCTATGTGACTGTATTCCCAGCTCTGGGGGTGGAGACAGGAGGATTGTAAATCTAAGGCCAGCATGGGTACATAAGGAAACCCCATACCAAAATCCAAAATAAAGCTTCCAAATAGGACTTGGTCTCTCAGTTAGTTTGTAAAGTGACTTTGGAATTGGTCATCAGTACAATGGGACAGAAGCAACTCTCCAGCTTGCAATATGGGACTTTTGGGGTGTCTTGAATATACAGGAGCCTTATCTCAGCTCTTAGGTGGGCAATGCCTCTGGCGCAAAGGCCCAAGAAAAATCAGCTATCACACAAAGCTCTCACTGAATCTGTGGCCTCTGGACACTTGTCTTGTGAATCCAAAGAATTGAAATCCACAGACGATTAGGTTTGGAAAGATTTTATTAGATTATACATAGAATTTAAGAAAAGGAAGGAAGGCACAAGAGGGGGTTCCAGAAAACGGGGAAGCCCATCTTGAGAGTCAGGTTGGAGCTCTATGGATAGGCAGCAGAACTCCCAAGGCCAGGCATCAGGTTCTGGGGAAGGGCTAGCTTCTTTACCTTCCTCCCTCTCCTAGGAAAGGAGGAGAAGAGATAAGAAAGGAGGCACTTATTCATTTCCTCTGGTGGAGGAGGAGGAGGAGGAAAAGAAGAAGAAGAAAAAGAAGAAGCAGCAGCTGCCGCTAGATCCTCCCTTCTGACATTTCTAACCTGTAGCAAAGTGGAGTGACCTAGATTCTCCCCATGCAGGCTCTAAGACATTTCTTGTTTTTTACTTTTGGGCCCTGTCACCCCTCAACTAACTCACTCAGTTTTTCTTCCTTCCTTCCTTCCTTCCTTCCTTCCTTCCTTCCTTCCTTCCTTCCTTCCTTCCTTCCTTCCTTCCTCCCTCCCTCCCTCCCTCCCTCCCTCCCTCCCTCCCTCCCTCCCTCTCTTTCTTTCTTTGCTAACATGGACTGGGTCAAACCCAAAAGATCCCACTCAACCTTCACTGTCCATGTGACACTAACTGCTAATAGCCGCCATTCAGTTATAACTATGTCTGGGTCCCCATTTAGTCTAAGGCTGAATTCAGTCTCTTCTGGATGTTGGTGCTGACCAGTATCATCAAAAACTTGTGGCATGACAACTAGCTCTGGTCCCCACCCACGCCCACATTGGCTGTGCTGTTCCTTTAGAGAGAGTGAATTCAAGGGCCAGAATGCAGATGCACTTAGCCATTGATCTCTGCCCAGTATGCACAGCGCGCCCTCTACTGGCGGAGTGGTGTCAGGTCTAGCAAAGGATGGAGAGCCAGATGGCTGATGACGTTTGAGTATTTGATTAAATCAGATCAAGTAATAGCAAAGATCTTCCTGATAGCTTTTAGTTTGCTCATTATAATATTTAATTAAACGGTAGAGGGAACCAGGGAGATGGCTCAATGGTTTAAGGTGCTTGTTTGCAAAGTCTGTGCGCCCTGGTTCAGTTTCCTTGCCCACCCATGTAGAGCTGGGCAGGGATTCCTTTAGTGGCAAGAGATCCTGGTGTGCCCCCACCCTTATTCCTCCACCATGCATGCAAATAATATATGTATTTTAAAAATAAACTAAAGGTAAAAATATACTTTTATCTGCAGTTTAATTGATTGGAGTTGCTATGGCAATGTCAAATACAGCAGTTCCTTTTATAAACACTTGATCATATTATCCCATTAGACATGTTTAATGTATAATGATATAGTTAACCATTTATGAAATTTAACATTAATCATAAAATTCTCTCCAAAAGAATTTCTGTAGTACGGTCATGATCTAGAACTTAAAATCCCCACAACGTTTTACTGGGAATGAACCCAAGTCGTCATATAACAGTAAAAGCACAATACCAGAAAAGTACACAAAACATATATTTATGCACACTTTTCCAAAGACATAAACATCGCTTGGTTGTTTTGTTTTGTTTTGTTTTTGAGAGTATGTTTCTCTCTGTAACTCTGGCTGATCTAGAACTCACTATGTAACCCAGGCTAGCCTCAAAGTCACATCAATCCTCCTGCTTCAGCTCATAAGTGCTGGAATTAAATTAATGCACAACTATGCTCAGCTACGTTTTTATTAAAATGATTTACGCTCATAATTTCTCACTTCCCACTAAGTAACTTTAGTGAGTCATGTCTCGATATTTAGTTTCTATTATCATAGACTACTTCTAAGATGTCATAATCTGACATCTTTATAGTTCTGTTAATGATTACATACATAATAGTGATTGTTTAGCATTTCAAATGCTCCTTTATACGAAAAGAAGATACTTATTTATTAGCAATATTTTACCTCGAGTGCAATTTTGGTTTCAGAGAAGGCAATGCTGTCGTAAATATCTCAATGAGACTTTCTTTTTCTTTGTTTTGTTTTTCGAAGTAGGATCTCACTGTAGTCCAGGGTGACCTGGAATTCACTATGTACTCTCAGAGTGGCCTCGAACTCACAGTGATCCTCTGCCTCCCTAGTGCAGGGATTAAAGGCATGCACCACCATGCCCTGCTCTTTTTACCTTTTCTTCAGGAAAAGCATTTGAGAACAGGTGCCTGAGGTTTCTGAAATGACTCAAAGTGATGGTGTCTCTGAGGGAAATATTCCCACAGGCAACTGTTTCCATTTCCAACAGGCTTCTTTGTTGTAATTTTTCAAGTTGACTAAGCCTCTTATACAGTTACCTTCACTATAATGACACTTGTTCAGCCTTTATTTTCCAGTGTGCTCTACGTCCTCCCTGTGGTCAAGCCCAGTGCCTGGTACAGACAGAGTGGTGGCACGGAGAGCTAGAATGCTGGATTTGCAAAAGGGCCTGTTGGGAAGTTGTTGTAGTTCCCTCTCCTGGTCATGGCAGTTAAATGTTGTTCCACAGTGTAGTAGCCACTCAGGCACTGTCCTCATGGGGCCAATATCCTTGATACATTCATCATCCATCTTAGTAAAGTCTGAATGTGGCTACCCCCAGATGTATCTGGAATCACATGACCGGGAAGTTCCTTAATCCAAAAAACTGGGAAAACTTTCTAGACAGCATGATTTGATGGGTCGTGGGTGCTAACGGGGGGAGGCTTACAATTAAAAAAAATTATTTTATTTATTTGACAGAGATAAAAAGAGGTAAAGAGAGAGAGAGGAAGAGAGACAGAGAGAGGGAGATAGAGGGAGGAATGGTCTTACCAGGGCCTCTAGCCATTGCAAACGAACTCCAGACCCATGAGCCACCTTGTGCATCTAGCTTATGTGGGTACTGGGAAGTCAAACCTGGGTACTTAGGCTTCACAGGCAAGTGCCTTAACCACTAAGCCATTTCTCTAGCCCGAGGTTTACAAGTTTTTTTTTTTTTTTTTTTTTTTTTTTTGGTTTTTCGAGGTAAGGTTTCACTCTAGTCCAGGCTGACCTGGAATTCACTATGTAGTCTCAGGGTGGCCTTGAACTCACAGTGATCCTCTTACCTCTGCTACCTGAGTGCTGGGATTAAAGGCGTGCACCACCACGCCCAGCAAGGTTTACAATTTTTTAAACAGGCAGTTATTTCTTTTCTGTGTTCTTTTAGAATGGCTATCTATAATAAAGTTTACTTGTAAATATGATGTTTAGTTTTTTGTTTTTAAAAGGGGACAGGTCTTACCCTAGCCCAGGCAGGCCTTGAATTTACTGTGATCCTGTTACTTTAGCCTCCTGAGTGCTGGGATTGAAGATATGAGCAACCATGGCTAGCTAAGATGTTAATTTGTAATAAATACCTGAATGGGCACACCAGGGCCTCCAGCCACTGCAAATGAACTCCAGATGCATGCACCCCCTTGTGCATTGGGCTTAAGTGGGTCTTGGACAGTCGAACCAAGATCCTTTGGCTTTGCAGGCAAATGCCCCAACTGCTAAGCCATCTCTCCAGCCCCTAATCTTTTAGTTTTTAATAAAAATACTTGAGTGGTTTGAGTCAGCTGTGTTCTCAATTCTTGATCCCTAGCTGATGGCAATTTGGGAGGTGAAGCCTTGCTGGAGGAGGTGTGTTTTGGGGGATGGGTTTAGGGGTGTTATATCCAGCTCCCCCTCGCCAGAGATGGGCTCACTCTCCTGCTGCTGTTTTCCGCCTGATGTCAGCAAGGAGGCAATGTTCAGCCTCTGTTCTACCATCTTTCCTCTGCCACCATGAAGCTTCCCCTGGAGATTCTAAGCTAAAATAAAATCCTTTCCTCCCTTCAGCTGCTTTTGGTCAGGTGCTTTATCCCAGCAATGAAAATGTGTCTACAACAATCCTACACGTGTGATCCCAGTGAGCTGACCTACTCTTCTGATGCTAAGACAGTGGGAGCCTTAACAGCTGTTTAAGAAAGAGGATTCACCTGGTATATGTTGTGTATTTGTATTGAGTACTTGACTTTGTGTGTATATATGTGGGACAAGCATGTGTGTGCAGCTGTGCTCATGCTGTGCACATGTGTGGGGAGATGTGTGGCCAGATGAGGACCCCGGGTGTCTTCCTGCATGGCTCTTCTGCCTTCCTACCTTGAGACCTCTCACTGAACCTAGAGCCTGATATTTTTTGGTTTAGACTGGCTGAGCAGCATGTGCCAGTGATTCTCCTGTCTCTGTCCCCCTCAATGCTAGGATTACAGACGTGTGCAGCCACGCCTTTTTTTTTTTTTTTTTTTTTTTTTTTGCATGGGTTCTGGGAATTGAACTCAGGTCCTCATGCTTGTGTTGCAAGCACTGATCCATCTCCCCAGCCCCAACTTTCATGTTTCCATTTTTGTCTCTTGGAAAGAGAGCTGAGAATGTCCATCTAGACAACACTGGCTTTCTGCACTTATTTACAGAGTAACTTGGGTGTTGCCACAAGTTTAGATTAGATTAGTTTAGTTTTATTTTGTTTATTTATTTATTTGAGAGAGAGGGAGATACAGAAATAGGCAGGTAGAAAGAGAGAGAGAGAGAATGGGTGCGCCAGGGCCTCCAGCCACTGCAAACGAACTCCAGATGCGTGCACCCCCTTGTGCATCTGGCTGACGTGGGTCCTGGAGAATCGAGCCTCAAACCGGGGTCCTTAGGCTCCACAGGCAAGCGTTTAACCGCTAAGCCATCTCTCCAGCCCTAGATTAGTTTAGAATTAAACTTCATTCTACATGTAGATACAGATGGCACTGTCTGCTTTTAAAAATCAAACAATTCTGTTCCTCACCCCTAGGGTTTCCAAGGCATTTTTGTTTTGTTTTGTTTTGTTTTTTCGAGGTAGGGTCTCACTCTAGCTCAGGCTGACCCGGAAGTCACTCTGTAGTCTCAGAGTGGCCTTGAACTCACGGCGATCCTCCTACCTCTGCCTCCTGAGTGCTGGGGTTAAAGGCGTGCACCACCACGCCCGGCTCTTCCAGGGCATTTTGTACCGGAGTAGTGCATACTAATACAATAGCCCGGGCTGATGAACATTGGACAACGGATGTTTTGGAGAGGTGATCTTTACCATTTACAAAGAGAGAATATAACAGAATAAGGAACTTCCCCTCGTATTTTTTTTTCATAGTATCATTGCCATTACAGAGCTGAAATAATCTTGTCATGTGTGACTAGAGACTACCTTGCTAGGACACATGAAGAGTTTGGCACACAGTGTAATATCACAATTCATTGAATTTCTTATCTTCCTGTGTGTCAAAGGATCACTTTGGGGGCTGGAGAGATGACTTAGCAGTTAAGATGATTGCCTGTGAAGCCAAAGGACCCAGGTTTAATTCCCTAGGATCCATGTAAGCCAGATGTACAAGGTGCAAATGTCTGGAGTTCGTTTACAGTGGCTGAAGGCCCTGACGTGACCATTCTCTCTCTCTCTCTCTGCCTATTTCTCTCTCTCAAATAAATAAAATAATTTTTTAAAAAAAGAATTCCCTTTTTTTTTTTTTTTGAGGTAGTGTCTTGCTCTAGGCCAGGTTGACCTGGAATTTACTCTGTAGTCCCAGGCTGTCCTCAGAGTCACAGCAATCCTCCCACCTCTGCCTCCTGAGTACTGGGATTAAAGGCATGTGCCACCATGCTTGGCAAGCAGCATTTGCTTTTCGAGGTAGGGTTTTACTCTAGCTCAGGCTGACCTGAAATTCACTATGTAGTCTCAGGGTGGCCTCAAACTTATGGTGATCCTCCTACCTCTGCCTCCCGAGTGCTGGGATTAAATGTGTGCACCACCACGCCCGGCTTTTACATTTTAAAATATTTTATTTATTTACTTATGAGAGAGAGAGAGAGAGAGAGAGAGAGAAAATGAGCACACCAGGGCCTCTAGCCACTGCAAATGAACTCCAGACACATACGCCACCTTGTGGTGGGGAACTGAACCTGGGTCCTTAGGCTTTACAGGCAAGTGCCTTAACTGCTAAGCCATCTGTGGTAGTTTGAATATATGGCCCCAATATATTCAGTGTTTTATTAGTTTATAGTTTGCATCTGCAGCCACCTTGCTAGAGGCAATGTCACTGGGCATTAAGGTGTGATGGTGGGTTAAGGATTCCATTGTAAAGATATGCAAAGTGTGCCTAGGGGGAGTTCCTGAAGTGTGCTGTGGCTTTTGGCTGTAGCTTTGCTCTGTGTGCTGTGTACATGGTTGGCTTTTGCTCTCTTGCCTGGTCCTGTGAGAACAGGCCAGCTTCTTCTGCCATTATGGAACTTCCCCTGGATCTGTAAGCTTCAATAAATAATAACCCTTCCTTCATAACTGTGCCTGGTCTGGAAGTTCATCTCAGCAAACCTAAAGCTGTCTGATACACCATCTCTCTGGCCCAAGAATTATTTTTTTTTCAATGTTCTTCTTCTTTTTTTTTTTTTAGCTCTGTATTCTAAGCCAAAAGCCCAACTACACACAGAGCAGATGGCCTAGAATTCAAGGTTAGTCTCCATTACTTGAAACTGGGACACAGGGCCATCCTTTTCTCTCTCTTTGTGCCTCTACCAGCCTTTGTAAAACACTATATTAAGTTTCCTCAGAGCAATGGGAAACAAAAGCCTTTTTTTTTTTTTTCTCACTCTGGCTCAGGCTGACCTGGAATTCACTATGTAGTCTCAGGGTAGCCTTGAACTCTCGGCGATCCTCCTACCTCTGCCTCCCAAGTGCTGGGATTAAAGGCGTGCACCACCACGCCCAGCTACAAAAGCCTTTTATGTTGCCATGTATGGTAGTTTAAATAGATGGCCCCCAATATATTTAAGGTTTTATTAGACTGTAGTTTGGATCTGTAGCCACCTGGCTGGAGGCAATGTCACTGGGTGGATCTTAAAATGTGATGGTGGGTTTGAGATTTAAATCTGAAGATATGCAAAGTGTACCTAGAGGGAGTTCCTGAAGTATGCTGTGCTGTGTGGTTTTTGGCTTGAGGCTTCTTTCTCTCTGTGTTCTTTCTCTGGTCCTGTGAAAGCAGGCCAGCTTCTTTTGCCATTATGGAACTTCCCCTGGATCTGTAAGCTTCAATAAATATCCCTTCCTGGTTTGAAAGTTCATCTAAAGCTGTCTGCTACACCATGTATTTTTAAACTAATAGCTTTTTTTGGTATAGTTCTATTTATTACTTAATTAAGAAGAAAGACTATTTATGTTGAAGGGGAAATTCCTTTTAAAATGTTATAAACTTTGTAGAATACAGCTAATTATAAAGATTTTAGTTTAATTTTCCATAGAGAATAAGTAAATTTTAAAATAACTGGAGTTTATGATAGACAAAATAAGTTTAGAGCAAATATCCTGTGCTGAAATCTATGTTGTAGGTTTCAATGGAGCAAAAAGTTTTTGCAGAATAGAGCTATATCACACTTTATAATGTATTCATGTTCTTTATAAAGGAATTTGACACCTCTGGATGTAGAACAGATAGAAAGTGGGAGGATGTGTTTAAAAAGTGATCTTTGGGGCTGGAGAGATTGCTCAGTGGTTAAGGTACTTGTCTACAAAGCCTAATGACATGGGTTTGAATCCCCAGTGCCCACATAAAGCCAGCTGCACAGAGGCACATGCATCTAGAGTTGGTTTGTAATGGCTGGAAGCCCAGTCTCTTTGTTTCTCTCTCTTCTCTCTCTCTCTCTCTCTCTCTCTCTGCTTGCAAATAAATAAGTAAGTAAATACATAAATAAAGTGATCTCCTATATAATAATGACTATCAGTAAAAGGCCAGGAAAATTATGTACCTTGCACGTTAGAAGAGATATCTAAAAATTAATAATATTAATAAAAAAAGATCTATTGCCTTTAGTTTCCTTATTAAAATTTAATCTCATCAAAGATGGAAGTTGGGAAAAGTTTATTTATGTTATCAATAAAAGTAAAAATATGTACAAAAATCAAAGCAAAACCCAGAAGCAACTCAGAGCACCAACTGCAAGGAAATTGAGGCATGAGCTGCCAATCATTTTAACAGTGCAAAAAGATTGGAAAGTATTTAGGAACCTTTCCCGTGCTTGTCGATGACATCTTTTATCTTTTGTGGAGGTAAGGCTTGGCAGTTCCCAGATCACATGCTATTCCTGTGGACCATGTTGCTGTTGCTGACGAAATATTCAGCGTGGTTCTTTGCAGTGAGGTAATATTTTAAGGGACCTGTACTAGTTTCAATGTATTTTATCTAGTTTTTTTTTTCTGGTGCTAGGGACCAATTTGGGGGCCTTGTGCATGTTAGGCAAATGTTCCGATATTATCAGTGAACTATGCCCCTAACCTCTATTTCATTTAATAAATAAATAAATGACCAGTCTATGAGTCGTTTGAGACCAGGTGAATTTTTAATTCCACAAATGTAATTTCATTTTAAGTGCAACAGAAAGGTAAATGGGATTAAAAACATTATGTTGAATTTCATACTTTTCCAAAGTGCTTAGTTACAGTCCTCATTAAGTTGGTGTAAATTATCTTTTGATTGAGAATTTTTTTGGTGTGTGTGTGTCCACGTGTGTGCAGTGCATGTGTATTTGGCATGTGTATTTGTGGTATCTGCATGTGTATACAGATGTGCACGCCCTATGCATATACATGTAGAGGC
The DNA here is from genome assembly GCA_036365145.1 of Orientallactaga sibirica. Classification (NCBI taxonomy): domain Eukaryota; kingdom Metazoa; phylum Chordata; class Mammalia; order Rodentia; family Dipodidae; genus Orientallactaga; species Orientallactaga sibirica. Next base: position 63,590,871 of record JAEOAD010000001.1, read on the forward strand.
CAGAGGATAATGGCCAGTGTCCTCCTCTATTGCTCTTACATCTTTTCCCTCAATATAGATTTTCCTGAATCTGGAGCCATTTTTTGGTTAGATCAGAGAAACCCATTGATCTTGCTGTCTCCCCCCTCCCCCGGTGCTGGGTGACAGTCATGCATGACCACGCTGATTTTGATATGTGTGCTGGCGATTGAACTCAGACCCTCCCGCTGCAGCAGCGAGTCCTCTTACTCACTGAGCCATCTCCCCAGCCCCTAGTTCAGTTGTTAACTCATTCTGGGTCATAGGAAGTAATGTTTTTGAAAGGTTTAAATGGAGTCTCACGCTAACGCCTTCATTTAACTAGTGCTGAAATATTTTTATGATGTGTAGAAGTTCATAAAATATTTCAGTATTTGAAACCCCCTTGATTCTTATAAGATCTCTAAACCAAGGAGAGCAGACACCACTCTCTCCTGTTTTAGAAGCCGACCAACCCACCCAAGAACACAGAGCTGGGAAGTAGTGGAGGCAAACTTTGCACTCCAGATTTTTGTGACGCCGAATTTCAAACTCCTTTTAAAATCTTGGTTGTAAAATATTCCAAATCTTTGAAGCCAACTCTTGAAGCTATCACAAGTCACTGACTCTCCCCAGATTTTATTACTTGGCTTGCCACGTGGCCTTTCTGGGTCATTAGGAAATACAGGGAAGACAGAGGCCAGTCTAAACTTCTTTCTGGCTCATAAGAAAATGGAATGTAAAAGCCAGTCTAAACTCCTTCTCAGTCATAAGGCAGTGCAGGGAAGACAGAAACCAACCTCAACTCCTTTCTGGGACATAATGTCATCTAGGAAAGGCCCTTCCTGGATCATCAGGAAATAAAGACAGAGGCCAACCTATTCCCTGGTGCTCACCATCTTCTTGAAAGCGACATACAGATAGTCAGTTTTGCCTTTGAGAAATAAACTTTAAGAAAGTTTTCATAGATTTGGGTCATCTGTTGCACAATACCTTCCTATCATTTTATCACCATAGCAACCCACATGCCAAATAAGCTTTCTTTTTTAACCAAGAAAGTTTACAAGAAATGTTAGCAAATGCAGCCTCCGTTGCTAGTTCCACAGCTATCTCCGAAGTCTCTGCAGATGCTCAGCCTTCTGGCTTCCCCAGGTATCTTGTGATACCAGCTCTCATCCAGTCCCCACACTTGGCCTGGATGTTCACAGGATATTCCCATTCCTCAGTCCTCATAGATAAGAACAGTCCCAACAGCACATGAACGCTTTTCCTTGGAGGAGGAAGAGGATTTCTAGAAAGAAAGTTTCCAAAAGGTATGGCCCATTACCACCAAGTGGTATTTATGAAAACAAGTAAAACTTATTAATTATGTATTATACTGCCTGTGTGGAATGATAGAAGCATTGTATTATTTAATCCTTACAGTAACTATAAAGCAAGTGTTCTATCAACAGAATGAGGAACTAGACCCAGAAAGTTTAAGTTGCTTGTTCAAGCTCACTTCTCATATAATTTATAGGACTAACATTTTTACCCAAGATCAATGAGGCATATATACTTGTAATCCCAGCACAAAGGTGGCTGAGGCAGAAGGATTTTAAGTTGGAGGAGAATCTGAGCTATGTAACTGGAACTTGCTTTAAAAAAATGAGGGGGAGCTGGAGAGATGGCTTATCTCTGTATATCTTTAGCAGACATAATGATCAGTGGAAGAATTTATTCCTAGAAAAGTCTGAAAGTGAGCTTGACATGATGGCCCATACCTGTATCCCAGCACTTGGGAGGGTAAGGCAGGATTGCTGTGAGTTAGAGGATAGGCAGGGCTCATAGCAAGACTTTGTCTTAAAAGAGAAAAGAAAGAAAAAGTAAAAAGGTATCCAAATTAGCATTGATTTACAAAGAAATATGTTTTTCATATATTCGATGCTATTGAGACTAAATATCCCTTGGAGGCAGACAGGCTGTTGTTTAAGTATTGGCATTACCACATGGGTCCTGTATGGTCTTGAGCAAGATATTTAACCTAGCTGAGCTGCAGTGTTACATTATGCATACATATGGAATGTAAATATTTAAAGGACTTATGTCAAAGAAAATAATATGACATATAGGAAATACTTTTGAACACACAAAGTTTTTTTTAGATAATAATGCCTGTGTGCAGAAAAAATTCCAAGATAATGCTTAGAATGGCATAGCCATGTGCTATGTCTAGGATATACTGGCAGCTATATTGGAAGACTTACTTGTAAAGTTAGCTTTCAGCTAGCCCCTGGTAAGTGGGTTTGGGGGAGGTTCCCTCCATTCTCTGATAAGGGTACCTCGGTGCACCTAAACTGTGCTTGCAACAATGTCATTTATGTTCAACATCTGATTTCTTTCCGAGTCTGGACTATGGTGTCTATGCAACCAGTCGCCAATAAGAATCCTGAGGTCTGAGACTCTAATGCGCTTGCCTGGCTAGAAAACATTCCAAATGTGCTGTCGGAGCTCATTGCTGGAGGGATTCAGGACATCCTCAGGTTCTCCACTGGGGAGGACTTTTGAAAGTGCCTGGTAATGTCTTGCCTTCAGCCATGGGCCCTTTTTATTTGCTGATTTTTCTTTGTAACTTTCACTGGAGTGAATCATAGCCATGATCAAGTGTATTCAAGTCCCCTTAACCCTTCTAGCAAACCATCAAACCTGGGAAAGACCTTGTGGGTCTCTGACACATACCCATTTATGGAATTTTCTAAGTGCTAAGTATGATTATTCTTAGAATTACATCATATTAATAAATAATGATAAATCATACCTACCTAATATATGTTGTGATAACATGACAAAGAATCATTTGCTAGAAGATTGGGAAGAAAAATAGGACACTAAATGATAAACAGCAATATTAGTATGCTGATAATTGATCAATTTTGGTCATTTTCCAAAACATATGAGACAAAAAAATAGTATTAGCCAAGCCTAAACTTTTCTAAACATTTTCCAAATTAAATTCCCTTAAAATAACCACAAGTGAGTAGAGAGATTTTATTTACACTAGTACACTAGAATTATTAATGCTTGAACCTTTCTGCTGCTGGGCTATGTCAATGAAAACTTTTTGCATGCTGGCTATGCATATTCTCAGTTAGCTTCTGTGTGTGTGAAGGGGGAGGAGCACTGTCAGTCTTAGTCTTTGAGAAAATTACCTTGGCCACTTCCTGTGTTCCAGGAAGTGCAGAGTATTAATATATCTGGAAAGAACCTATTTGAGATGAAGGCATGAGGACAACAGCAGGTTCTGCCCGCTTGCCAAGGTAAAATGCTCATGCCTGGCTGACCTACCAGCAAGCCTGGTTTTGGCATACCTTAACAACAGTGGTCTAGGTGGTTTGAAGGACTCATTCTCCTTTTTTGACTTACCCGGCCCAGGACCCTACATATAAATTGAAGCACTTTTAACTGGGTTATCCAGCCTCCAGTCAGTTTCATCATTACACTTAAAATGAAAACTTAAAGCCATGTGCATATTTTGGTGACAAGAAATGTAGGTGCAGAGAAGGGCTTGGTCACAGGTCCAGATCCTACACTTGATCCAGCAGACCTGCCGATGATGGAGGCATCCGTGGTGAGAAATGATATGGTATGGATTTTGTGGTGAGCCCCAGTGTGAGGACCCCACTTCAGGGCCTTGGAAATTGGGAGGAAGGGCATTTATCTCCAGAGAAAATATGCCACAAAAAAACCACTATGGTACAACACTCTACAGAAACAGAAAAATCTGTTGATGGTCACCAAGTGACAATGCAATGAAACCTCTCATCATGAGCAGAGGGAGATCAACCAAATCACCTAGTAGCAATTTATCACAAACTCAAAGTGCTACCTCTATGCTTGAACAGTGAGAGCACGAGGGGGGACAAGCTTCATGAGCAGTAGCCCAGTCCTGCAAGAATCCCACTACCATAGTTCAGTAATTTCCCCTCAGGGCATACTCTTAGCCACTATGGGCTCCTCAGACCCTTGAGTAAAAGACTAAGAAAGGAGTTAATGCGAACGGGGTGATTTATACAGACTACGAGGGTGACATTGAATTGCTCCTCCATAGTGGAGGAAAGGAAGAGTATGTCTGGAGTGCAGCAGACCTTTTAGGAAGTCTCTGGGTGTTGCCATGTCCTGTGACTGAAGTCAGTGGGAAATGACAACAACCCAATCAAGGCAGGGTGGTAAATGGCCCAAGCCCTTCAAGAATGATGGTGTGGGTTGCCCCCTAGGCAAAGAACCGAGACTTCCTTTCTTTTCTTTTCTTTTCTTTTCTTTTCTTTTCTTTTCTTTTCTTTTCTTTTTTTTTCTTTTCTTTTTTCTTTTCTTTTTCTCCTTCCTCCCTCCCTCCCTCCCTCCCTCCCTCCCTCCCTCCCTCCCTCCCTTCCTTCCTTCCTTCTTTCTTTCAATTTCCTGAAGTCTGACAGAACCTGTGTTGCTTTGGCCTGCCTGCCTGCCTGCATTTACTCCTTGCTGGTGAGAACACCATCTACCTCATGGGTGCCATTGCTGCCATCTTTCACTGGCATCAGAATCAGCTTCTTCAGCCTTCGCAGGGATCCTCCAGGCCGTCAGTGTCAGGTTGGGACTGCTGTGGCATCCAGCCTCATGGACTGACCATCTCGCAGCTTCTTAGCATCTCTAGCTTGGGGACAGCTATTGTTGAACTACGCAGTCCATATCATGTAAGCCAGCCTCATGAATCCCTTTGTAGTATGCATTCATTCTGTTGGTTTGCTCCTCTAAGAACCCTGACTAATACAGCCCCTTAGTCCCTGGCCCTTTGAAATTTTATGAATGTAACGAGTTCTGAATTTTCCCAGGGTTGCTCTCTCGTCCTCTGGAATACATATCTTTTATCATAGCTGCCAGTGTGCTAGCCACCTCTTGCTCATCCAGTTCAAACAATACAATGGCACCAGTATAATATGCAGATATTAAGGCAGAGGGCTGAGAGTTCATATAGCCTTGAAGGAAAATAGCAAAGGTATATTGCTTTCAACTACATGTACATTTTAGAGGTTCTGTTCTTTTTCCAAGATCAGTGGCTTCCTACCATGCATGTGCCTGACACCATCCTAATCTTCTTTATCAATGATATCTGATCTGGCCCAGCAGCTCTGATTATTCTACTATGTGGTTAAGTTTGCTTGACTGTTCCTTGTCATACAACCTCCCCGTTGCTCTTATTTTCTTTACTCTGCTTATTTTTCTTTTGAGCATGTGCTACAATGTGGCAATATGCCATACAATGTTTGTTTCTTGTGTCACACTCCCCCACTTCAACGAGAAAGTGAGTTCTACTACGCAGACACTTTGACAGTGTTGTTCTTCTGGAACAAGGCTTGGAATATACAGGGAATTCAATATACACTTGTTGAATAAATGAATACATCCTCAGTTGCTTTTTTTTTCTTTGTAAGAAATCATGGGCTCTTGTTTTTTATTCATCACTTGGAACTGTGGTGAATTATTTATACTGAAAGGCATTGTTTTCACTCATAATATCAACCAGAAAAATGCACTGATTTCTAGTCTTTTTCTCCCAATTTTTGTTTTGCTGTCTATCTATCTACCTATCTATGTATTTATTTGTTATCTATACAGGATCTTTCTGTATAGCCGTCTGTTGCAACCTCCCAAGTGCTGAGATTCCAGGTGTGCACCATCACACCTGACTTTTTTCTCCTAATTTCAGTGCCCAGGTACTTCAGCTGCTTTCAGTTTACCAGAATATATATATATATTTGGTTTTGTTTTTCAAGGTAGTGTCTCGCTCTAGCCCAGGCTGACCTAGAATTCACTATGTATTTTCAGGGTGGCATCAAACTCTTGGCGATCCTCCTACCTCTGCTTCCCAAGTGCTGGGATTAAAGGTGTGTGCCACCATGCCCGGCTTTGCCAGAATATTTATGCCAACAAAGTACAAGAGTTGTATTGGACTCCAAAACTTCTGTGGCCAATTATGCCTGTTGTTACAAGCATCACTTTCTTGCTACAGCTTAGTTCAGGAGCTGTTAAAATAGAGTCAGTCAATCTCAGTGCCATCTAGAAGCTCAAGAACCTTCTGAAATTATGTCAGAATAGCATGCTTTTTATTGATTTTTTGGAGGATGGGCCATAGATTTCTGTAGATTTTAAACATGTTTTATTTAATTATGAGAGAACAAGAGAATGGCATGTATTGGTGTGCCATTTCTTCTTGTATGTCAGAATAGCATGCTTTTTATTGATTTTTTTGGAGATGGACCATTGATTTCTGTAGATTTTAAACATGTTTTATTTAATTATGAGAGAAAGAGAGAATGGCGTTTATTGGTGTGCCAGGACTTCTTGCTGCTGCAAACAAAGTATCAGGCTCGTGGGTACTGGGGAAATTGAGCCCAGCAGGCTTTGCAACTAGTACCTTAAACCACTGAGACATCTCTCCAGCCTGATTTATGTAGCTATTTATTATTTTTTAATTTTTTTCCTATTATTTATTTGGGAGGGAGAGAGAGAAAGAGGTAGATGGAATGGGCATGCCAGGGCCTCCGCCATTGCAAACAAACTCTAGATATATGCACCACCTTTTGCATCTGGCTTCCGTTGGTCCTGGGGAATTAAACCTGGGTCCTTTGGCTTTGCAGGCAAGTGCCTTAACCACTAAGCAATCCCTCCAGCCTGATTTCTATAGTTTTTAAAAAGGGATCTAGCACCTTATGCAGAGATGGAAAACTCCGCAGGTGATTGTGACTGTCATGGGTCACCAGCCTTCCATTCACTCTTTGAAGCCTCAAAGCTGATTGAGAGTATTTCACAATCAGGACTATTGACAGATGTTCAGCAGGGGCAGACCCCTGAGCTTGTTAAAACATGCAGAAATGTGGTTATTGACCACACTGGCTGTGAATACTAAAGAATAAAAACCTAGGGTTAACTAGCAGTTTGTCTCACCTCCTAGCCATCCCCACTCCTTTGGACAATAATATGCCAGACAAAGCCACACATATTTAACTACATCTCTCTGATCAATATTTTTTGTTTATCCATTCCTGCATGCAAATCATACATTCATATAAAGCAAATCTTTCTCAGGTGATGGAGACAAATTCTTTGTTCTCTTCACTTTCTAATCCTTGCTGTATAACCCCATTGTCAAATCCACCATTAAGATCACTTTCTGCACTTCTGGTCTTGGACATTCAGAATATTCTTCCACCAATAACTTCAAACATTGTCGAGCACACTTTTGGTGGTGATTAATATTCCGTAGTAAAAGTGAAAAAATTTTGCTTTTTTGTTTGTTTTGAAGCAGCATCTCACCCTAGCCCAGGCTAACCTGGAACTGTAGCCTAGGCTGGCCTGAAACTCACGACAATCCTTCTACCTTAGTCTGCCAAGTGCTGTGATTAAAGGCATGTGCCTCTACACCATGCTGATTTTGCTTCATGAAAGTGACTTTATTTTTTCTGATTAATAAAATAACAATTGATATAAAAATTCTCAGTCTGGGCATGGTGGCACATACCTACAATCCAGGTGCATGAGAGATGGCAGCATGATGGTTGAAAGACTGGCCTGGGTTACATAGCAAGTTCTAGGCCAGTCTGAGCTACAATAGTGAGACCTTGTCTCAAAACAACTGAAGCAAAACATCACCATGATCACCATTCTCATTGTACTAAAATACAAGTTTACTTTAGGATCGAGGGTGTAGCTCAGCCATAGAGCACATGCTTAACATTTGAGAGGTCCTGGGTTCAACCACCATACCACAAAAGAAAAAAGAAAAAAAATCAGTTAAGATCAATTTTATACTTGCCTAGAAGCTATTGTGAGTGATATTTTGGTGTATTTATCTTTCACTTCCATTCACATTTGCTTTTATAAAAGTAGGATTCTATTCTGTATGTTCTTTTAGGATTTGGTTCCCATCTGATGGGTGTTTCACCAAACATTCATTTAAATTATTAGTCAATGATTACAGATAATTTATATCGACAAAGAATCATTTTTTTCAGGGGCTGGGAAGATGCTCAGTGGTTATAGGTGCTTACTTGCAAACCCATGTTCAATTCCCCAGCACTCACATAAAGTCAGATGAAAAAGTTGTATATGCATCTGGCATTTGTTTTCAGTGGAAAGAAACCTTGGTTTCCCCTCCCCACATAAATTAATAAATAAATAGAATTTAAAAATTCACTTTTCAGGATTGGAGAGATGGTTCATCAGTTAAGGTGTTTGCCTGTAAAGCCTAACAACCAGGGTTTGAGTCTCCCATACCCATGTAAAGCCAGATGCAGAAAGTGGTGCATGTGTCTGGAGTTCATTTGCAATGGCTGGAGGCCCTGGTGCACCCATTCTCTCTATCTGTCTCTCTACTCTCTATTTCTCTCTGCTTGCAAGTAAAAAATAAATAAATAATTTTTTTTAAAAAGCCATTTTTCTAAACTACTTGCTTCTGGAGAGCATTGAAGTCATTCCCTTATCCTCATTTTTTTTTCTTTTTTTTTTTTGAATATTTTATTTATTTATTTGCAAGCAGAGAGGGGGTTCAGAAAGAGGAGCGGGCTGGAGAGATGGCTTAGTGGTTAAGGTATTTGCTTGCAAAGCCAAAGGATCCCGGTTCAATTCTCCAGGACCCATGTTAGCCAGATGCACAAGGAGTTCATTTGCAGCGACTGGAGGCCCTGAAGCACCCATTCTCTCCCTCTCTCTTTCTCTTTCTCTCTCTGTCTCTTTTGCCCTATCAAATAAATAAATAAATAAAATATATTTTAAAAAAAGAGAGAGAGGAGAGAGAGAATGGATGCACCAGGGGCTCTAACCTCTGCCAATGAACTCCAGATACATGGAGTTGCATCTGGCTTTACATGCATACTAGAAAATACCTGTGTCTTTAGGCTTTGCAGGCAAATGCCCTAACTGCTGGGCTATCTCTCAGGCCCCTTATCTCCATTCTTACCAACTGTGCTGGAGGAACAGCCTTGTAATGTCCACATGTACTTGTCTAAATATCTTTGGTGGATAGAGTCTGGATCTTGCCTTTTTTTCTGTGAAATAGGAGTTGATCTGGATGATCTCCTACTAAGACTGTAGTCATGGAAGATATCTTAGTTACAACTTGATTTTCTTGCTTTTAAACAAATGTGTTTTGCATATGTCAGATCAAATGCTTATAATATCTTTCTTTAAATTTTCTTTCTTCTTTAAAAAATTTATTTATTTATTTTTATAAAAGGTTGCACACCTAAACCCTGTTCCCCACCCCAATTCTGCTGGGGGCCTTTAGTGAGGTTGTTGGTATTATTGTGGGGACCAAGAGGTACCAGTTTCTGCAAGCCAGGGAAATTAAGAGAATCAAATTTTCTGAGATATTTAGCGATTCCTTTGGAACTATATATTAATACTAGATTATTATGGCCATTAGTTATTTATGCCTAGCTTAAAGCTCATATTATCATGGAAATCTATTTAACTAGTTTTACAGGGTAACAGCCTATCTGAACCTTCTGGAGAATAATGCTCCTTGTGTATGTTTCCCAGGTTTAACAGCTTTTTTTTCTCTCTCTCTCTTTTTTAAATAATTATAGCTATTCTTGTAAAAAAAAAAAAAAAAAAAAAGAAAGGTTGAATTGACAAAAGTCTTGATTATAGAAAGTCATTGGCTTTTCTGCCTAAACTAAGGAACATTATATAAAACAATGTCTGCACTCTTCAGTGTTCATGCACAGAAGACAGAAGGGCTCTGAGGAACTATTCTAGAGAAAGAGGGAACAGAGGGACATGACAAACACGATACATGACCCTTGGTGGAGTTGGAATTCTGGGGTCGGGAGAATTATAGAAAGACATTGATGCACCAACTGACAAAGTCTGGATATGGATTCGATGCTAATCTTTCTGAATTGGATAATATGCTGTACTGCATAAAGACAAAGTTCCCGTTCCCAGTACACACTGAAGCACTTAGGCATTAAACGGAATGACATCTGTCATTTATTTTCAGGTGGTTCAGACAAAATGTATCTCACTGTGAACAAAAGAGAATGGGTAAAAGATATGCATGTGTGGCAAAGGGCTGACAGTTGATGTCTCTGAGCAAAGGCTACGCAGGAGTCTCATCCTGTCCTTACATCCCTGCAAGTTTGAAATGATGTCAAAATGAAGAGCAAAGGGCAAGCCTGGTGGGCACAGGACTAATCCCAGCTACTGGGGAAAGTGAAGAAAGAGGATCTCAAGATCAAGGCCTGCCTGCCAAGGCTACAGAATGAATTCAAGGCAACTTAGTTGAGATCCTGTCTCAAAATTTAAAATATAAAAATAAAAGAGGACTAGAATAGAGCTCATTGGTGGGATGCTTGCCTGGCATCCTGGTATGTGCAAGGTCAATCCCCAGGAGTGCAAAAACAACAACAAAAACAAAAATGAAAGAGAGAAGAGGAGAGACAGAGAGAGAAGGCAAGTCCTGGAGTTCTTTTTCAACTGGTGGGGTGTGGTAGTTTGAATATATGGCCCCAATATATTCAGTGTTTGATTAGTTTATAGTTTGCATCCTCAGCCACCTTTCCAGAGGCAATGTCACTGGGTGGGTCTTAAGGTGCGGTGATGGTTTGAGATTCCATTGTAAAGATATGTAAAGTGTGCCTAATAGGAGTTCCTGAAGTGTGCTGTGGCTTTTGGCTGTAGTTTTTTGCTCTGTGTGCTATGTGGCTGGGGGCTTTGTTCTCTTGCCTGGTCCTGTGGAGAGCAGGCTGCTTCTTCTGCCATTATGGAACTTCTCTGGATCTGTAAGCTTCAATAAATAATATCCCTTCCTCCATAACTGTGCCTGGTCTGGAAGTTCATCTCAGCGAACCTGAAGCTGTCTGCTACAGTAAAGTGGTACCGAGGAGTGTGGGGTGAGATGAACCTGACCGTGTGGATATTTGTCTTTTGGAACCTTTGTTTTGGAGGAATGGGCATGGACTTGGTGCTTGCAACTGAAGATGCCTTCTGGAGTGGTAAACCAAATTTTATGGACTATTCTGATGAGAGTTTGAGAATGCTAAGTGCAGACAGTATTGAACTTCGAGGCTTGGCTTATGAGCTTTCTAAGGGGAAGGAAAGAGTGCAGAGGACTTTGTTGGAACTGGGCTACTGGCATAAGGGATGGCTACGTTCTGCTATCCAGGCCCAGAAAGTTTGATCAAGGTTAAATTTGTAATGGACTGATGTGCTTGGCTAAAGATAATGGACTGAGATTTTAAGATTTTAAGTTGGAAAACCTCAAGCAAGTTAAAATTAGAGGCACTGAGACTGGTTTTAGGTTACTGGAGCTGCTATTGTCAAATACATTAGCAATCTTAAGGAAGGTGGAAGGAAGGTGGCCTGACTGCTTTACATTAAAACAATGGAGAGGATGCCTGAGGAACGACTGTTAGAAATGCAAGCTCTTTTGGAAAGAGTTGACTGGAGAAGGAACCTGCTTTTCAAGGCTATGATTTATTTCATCCCTGGATTAAGAATATGGCTGTGTCCTGCACACCTGGTATTAGTTTTGGAAGCATGAAAAATGCATGGAGTGGTCATGAATTGCACACGGTTCCAGGAGCCACTGCTGAGATGCGGCATGAGGCAGGGCATGAAGACCCTCAGGAATAGGCTAGATGAGCCTTTGGAAGATGGACCGTGGTTTGCATGGAGACCTAAAGATGTTTTGGATATACCAGGACTGTGCAAAAGGGCTACCATGGAGGGCAGTGTTGACATGGGATGAAAGTTTTCTCTGCCCAGCTGGAGGGGTGGAATTGAAAAACCTGGAGACTGTCAGTTTCTGGTTATATTGAACTTGAACTGCAGAAGTTTGATGACTGCTGATGGTGGTTGAGTTTGCATTGTTCTAGTCTCTCCTTGCTATGCCTTATACCAGTTAAAAATGTTTACTCTGTGCCTTTACATGTTGAAAGTATTTAACTTGTTTGATTTTACAGAACTCACTATCTTAAGTTGGTCAAGACTATGAGAACCTTTGAAATTGGACTGAGTACAATTTACAATGTCTGATAGTTATAAATCTATTGGGGGACAGGAGCTAAATCTATTGGGGGCCAGGGGCAGAATGTGGTAGTTTGAATATATGGACCCCAATATATTCAGTGTTTTATTAGTTTATAGTTTGCATCTGCAGCCACCTTGCCAGAGGCAATGTCACTGGGGGCGGGTCTTAAGGTGTGGTGATGGTTTGAGATTCCATTGTAAAGATATGTAAAGTATGCCTAATAGGAGTTCCTGAAGTGTGCTGTGGCTTTTGGGCTGTAGTTTTGCTCTGTGTGCTGTGTGGCTGGGGGCTTTGCTCTCTTGCCTGGTCCTGTGGAGAGCAGGCTGCTTCTTCTGCCATTATGAAACTTCTTTGGATCTGTAAGCTTCAATAAATAATATCCCTTCCTCCATAACTGTGCCTGGTCTGGAAGTTCATCTCAGCGAACCTGAAGCTGTCTGCTACACGGGGGATGGGATCAAAGACACTTATAGTTGTAAAATGCCAGTCAAATGTGAGAACAGGCCTTTTATTCAAGCTGTCTCATATTCACAAAATTTTCTATAAAAGAGAGCCGAAGAAAATACAAAAATACAAAATAAAACCACCAGGTAAAGGCCATTGAAGAGAAAAATAAAGAAGTCTTCTCACAATTTTCATTACGGAAAATTTAGCATATAGGAAAACAGTAAATAATAAAACAAACACCCACATTACCCATAGCTTTAAGTTAATAATTGTTAGGAAATTGCCATGAATACTGTTCATTTACTATTTTGTGCTAATGTATTTTAAAGCAAAGATATCATGACATTTCACTAGACAAGATCTAAAATTAAGAAAAACCTGCCTTTGTAAGTACACCACCATTGTCAGACCTAACTAGATACAATTCTTCAATGACACCTAACTTTCAGTCTGTGTCCCAAATATTCCCATTTGATCCCAAATGTGTCTTTTTTTGATTGATCTGCTCAAGTCAGGATCCAAGAAGCACGTATTAGATTTGAGTAACATGTCTCTTATGTACTCTCTAGGTGGGCGCATGCCCCTTCCGACTGTTTGCTTTTTCCTCTTGCTACAAACAGATAATCCGGGCTGGGCTGGGAGGGTCAACAGAGAGTTTGAATAAGGCCAAGTCTCTACAACATGGGCTAATTATACTAAAACCAATTTAGAAACCAAGAACTTCTTTTCTCTTAGGGACACACTGAGTGCTGTTTGGATCCTTCGCCATCCAGGTGGCTTTCTCATGTAGGTGATGACAGTGCCGCAGGTGTGTCAGCAGCAGTGTAGGGGAGCATCACTAATGTGCACGTGGCATGCCAGCACTATTTTTATTATTTTGTCCTGCAGAGAGGCTTGAGAGTTAGCATGAGATATTAGATTTCAATAATTTATGAAGGCAGCGAAGGGTCCTGTTGAGACTAATTTACCCTCTGGTGCTTCTTCTCTCCTCCAAAGCCAAGCTCCAGGGATGAGAAAGATGGCTCAGAGAACTTGCTGGGCAAGCAAAGTTTCCTGAGTTTAGATTCCCAGCACCCATGTAAATGCCTGCAGTGGCTGACTCAGAAGCCTCTAGTTCTACAACAAAGGAGGCAAAGATGGGTACATCCCACTTTCCCACCACCTCTCCCCCCAACAGTTAAGCTCGCTAGCTTAACTGGCCAAATCCATGACTCTGGGAAGACATTTGACATTGACCTCTGGTTTCCACATGCACACATGCATGCCCATTGTGGTGGTTTGATTCAGTTGTCTGACATAAACTTAGGTATTCTGAATGCTAGGTTCCCAGTTGGTGGAGATTTGGGGGTTAATGCCTCCTGGAAGCAATGTATTGTTGGGGGCAGTCTGATGGGTATTATAGCCAGTGTCCCCTTGTCAGTGTTTGGCACACTCTCCTGTTCCTGTTGTCCACCTGATGTTGGCCAGGGGGTGATGTCCACCCTCTGCTCATGCCATCATTTTTCCTGCCATTATGGAGCTTCTCCTCCAGTCTGCAAGCCAAACTAAACTTCTTTTTTCCCCACAGGCTGCTCTTGGTTGGGTGATTTCTACCAGCAATGAGAATCTGACTGCAACACCCATGTATATATGAACACGTGGATAGAAAGGCTTGCACACCACACACATGCTTTCAAAAACCAACAACAACAAATCAAACTCCAAACTTACAGTGGTGGTCAAACTTTTCAAACCTGAGCTGTGCTTATATAATGTAGTACATCCCCAACTTTGCTTCTAATAATGTGAGCCTGTGGAAGCCAGCTGCTCCATGTGTGTGTTGGGGGAGGGAGGAGAGGGGAGAACCCTACCTGCAAGGCATCACGAAGATCTGCAACCTATTGGGGCTCCCCCACCTCCGCCCTTTCCCCTCTGTGCGTCAGAGTTCCTGCAGTGCACGCCATGAGTGACAGGGCTGCTGACGGTGTTATTTCCTGTGTCAACGAAAGCACAAAAGTCTGGAGACACAACAGGTCACCCTGTTACCCCAGTGACCCCAAGGTTCTGGCTTTAGGAAGCACCTCTGATTAATGGCTCTGCCTGTGCAACCCTGTCTCTGAGTGATGTGCCACCCAGCCTGGAAGGTTTGCCTCCTTGGGCCCCACCAGGTGTTGGCCATCTCTTGCTGAGGGCTTCATAATTGTGTCTCTGTCTGTTACAGTTGAATACCTTTAGCTACACCCGATTGAGGTTATGGTCCCAGGGGATCTGTGCTTCCCAGAAGGGGCATTGGTCATTGACACCCACACTCACCCTGTGAAAGTGAGGTGTCCTTCACAGTGCTGCTGATGTGCAGCTGCTAAGGTGCTTACCAGCCAGGACTCTCTGGGTTCAAATTGCTGGCTCTCTTTATACCTTATCTTGCAGTCCTTGGCAGCAAATATTAGTATTTTTTTCCAACACATCATTAGTTTCTTTCACTGGTTCAAGTTATAGCTTATCAACATATTTTTTTTCACTCAAGTGTACTTTTTTGGGATAGTTTGACTTCAAAATATTTACCACTTTAAATCAGTCTGCTACATACACAAAGGTATAATTTCCTTCATACAGAGAAAGCTTTAGCAAATCAACAAGGATTGGGAATACATTGCTCAGTGGCAGAATACTTGTATACAGGACCTGAATT
The DNA here is from genome assembly GCA_036365145.1 of Orientallactaga sibirica. Lineage (NCBI taxonomy): Eukaryota > Metazoa > Chordata > Mammalia > Rodentia > Dipodidae > Orientallactaga > Orientallactaga sibirica. The sequence goes on from JAEOAD010000001.1 coordinate 63,606,026, forward strand.
TAATCCTTATTAGTGCACAGAAAAAGAAGGAAAATCAATGAGAGAAAGAATAGACACACTGAAGAAAGAATAAGGCTTATGGGCCTGGAGAGATGGCTTAGCAGTTAAGGCACTTGCCTGTGAAGCCTAAATCCCCAACTTTGATTCCCCAGTACCCACATAAGCCAGATGCACAAGGTGGAGCATGCATCTGGAGTTCATTTGCAGTGGCTAGAGGCCCTGGTGCGCCCATTCTGTCTCTTTCTCTCTCTTTCAAATAAGTGAATTAAATATATTTTGAAAATCGTAAAAAAAAAAAAAAGAATAAGGGGTTTGAACAGGCAGGGCACCAAAAAGAACTATAACTGGCTTATAAATGTGAGAAAATAATACACCCTCTTTATTGTTGGAGTGCTGTGTCTTAAGGTTATGATGTTACTTTTTCTATGGTAAATATAGGCATATGCTCATGTCTGTGTCTGTGCTTACTTGTATATTTCTGCAAGTCTGGTGAATATAATTATATATATTCATGTATATGTTTATATGCATATATATACATATACTGCTGACAAGGAGATAGGAGCACAGGTCTTTTCATATATTGGCCTAGTGTCTATGAAAGTCTATGAAAAATATCTTTCCAAGACTCAAGCTGTGTGCTTTGAGTTTCTCAACATTGATACAACTGACATTTGGGGTGAGTTATCACCTCGGTCTGTGCACTGGAGGGTGTTTAGCACTCCCGCCTAGCCTCTGCCCACTATTTGCCAGTAGCGCCCCTTCCCTGGCCCCGAGTGCAATCATCAAAATAGCCTCCAGATCTTGCCAGATATCCTCTGGGAGACAAACTCATCTCTTCTTAAGAAGTACCGATTGGCTGGATGTGGTAGTGCATGTCTTTAATCCCAGCTTTCTGGAGACAGAGGTAGAATTTGAGGCCAGCCTGAGACAAATAATGAATTCCAGGTCAGCCTGGGCTAGAGGGAGACGCTATCTCAAAAAAAAAAAAAAAAAAAAAAAAAGTACTGATTGATCTGGGCATGGTAGCTCAGCCCATAATTCTAGCACTAGGGAGGCTGAGGCAGGGAAATGGAGAGTTTGAAGCCAGCCTGGGCTACATAGTGTCCCACCCTGAAAAAAGAAAAAGAAATACACAAAAGAAAAGAAAACTATTTGAATTTCTGTTGTTTTGTTTTTGGGATTCAGATAGGTAGGTCTCCTGTTCTTTTACAGACATTTTAAAATTATTTAATAGAAAAAATTTTTATTTTAGAACATAATGTAATTTGATCACAATTCCCTTCTCATACTTTCTTTTGTCCACTTCCCTCTCCCTGCTGTTCTTCAGCCGCAGCTCTAACGGTCATGTTTATTTGGTGGGGCAGATGGATTTACACTCAGCTAGGGCATGGATGCGGCTGGGTGTTCACTGTCTGATATCTCGATCCTCTTTACTCATACATGATCTCTCAGTAGAGAGAGGTGAAGAGGCCATGGTCTGTCCATGTGGTCTCTCCAGCTGAATGGGTTCCCAGCCTCCACAGAACTGTTGCTGGCCTTCAGCTAAGCAGTATTTCCATGTTCTACATGAAGTGAAAATAACTGTCCTTTTATGACTTCCATTGGTATAGTGCGGTACCTGGGTAGGAGCAGGCCAAATAGAAGCTAGGCAGAATGTTTGCCATTTGTCTCTCCTAGTTCTCAGTGTTTCCAGTCCAGATTCTGTGGTTCTAAAGCCTTGGTCTGTTCTGATCTTTCCTTTTTCTTTTCTTCTTCTTCTTTTTTTTTATTGACAACTTGCATAATTATAGACAATAAACCATGGTAATTCCCTCCCTGCCCCCACTTTCCCCTTTGCAACTCCACTCTCCATCATACTCCTTACCCCTCTCAATCAATCTCTTTTATTTTGATATCATCATCTTTTCCTCTTATTATGATGCTCTTGTGTAGGTAGTGTCAGACACTGCGACATCATGGACATCCAGGCTATTTTGTGTCTGGAGGAGCTCATTGTAAGGAATCCCACCCTTTCTTTGGCTCTTACATTCTTTCCGCCACCTCTTCCACAATGGACCCTGAGCCTTGGAAGGTGTGCTGAGCACTCATCTGTCTCTTCTTAGTACCATGGTGCTTTCTGAGTCATCCCAAGGTCACCACTATCTGAAAAGAGAAGCTTCTTTAACCAAAAGTGAGAGTAGCATTAATATATGGGTATGGACATTAAGAGAAGTGTTTACTGCGCAGTTTGGTGAACATAGTATATACATTTACTCAGACACCAGCAGATATTACACCTCTAGGGCTCATGACTACCCCTGTTGTAGGTTTTCACTATCAGGCATGTATTCTATCCCATGGAATGGGCCTCCATTTCAATTAGAGAGTGGCTGGTTTCCTCCATAAGAGACATGCCACTATGGCACCCGTTGGCTCATTTGGCCTGGTTGGCTAAATATAAGGCTTGTAGTGTCCACTGTTGAGTATCTTCACTGGTGATTTCTCTCTCTCCTATTGAACTACATGCAGTGTAGCTTTTTCCAGCTTTCTGTCAGCTGGTCTATACAGAGGAGGTTTCAGCTCAGCTCCAGCAGGATTTCTCAGTGACTTTGCAGCCCACATATGTAGTCTTTAGCAGTAGGGTCTTGCCATTTATTCCTGGTGGGAAACCAAGAACCGAGGCAATAGCCTATAATGTTTTGGGGGCATCAGGGACCTCCCTAGCTAACAACTCACTAAACGGTATCCCATCCTTTTTCACCATTACAACTTATTTTTCTTCTCAAATTTCTATTCTCTCATTCACTTTCTTTAGATCTTAGTTTCACTACCACTGTTTTGGAGAAGCAATCCCTGACCATATTATCATTAACACCCCTTACCCTAGCCACTTCTAGCTCCTCATGCAAGTGCCTTTGAAGCCTCTTCTTATACTGTGTCACATGGGCCAAAGAAAGACATGCTAGGTTCAGTGTTGATGACATTGAGATCTCACACAAATGTGAACAATGCAGGCTATCACTGTAACTTCCACCTTATCCCAAATTTTCTTGCCTTTAGAGAATGCTGCAAAATTGAACCCAGGGCCTTGTGCTCCAGGCAAGAGTTCTCCCACTGAGCCATAGACCCAGACCAGTTTGCTTTTATTAGGGGAAGAAACACCTACTAAAATGTAGGGGCTTTGCTGTTTTATTTGCCCTCTAGAATTTGTTTGTGCTTGGCATATTGGGTAACAGTGAGTCTTTGTTGAATAGCTAATTGAGCGCTGAGTGTCCTGAGCTGTGTGTGGCTCATCTACAAAAGACAGTGTAATAGTGTGACCATGGAAAGGGTGGCAATTCCTTCCTCTCTTGTAAAGCACCTTGTATATTCTAGCAGTAGTTTTCTGAAAATAATGCCTGTTTAATCACATGACAAACTCTTATATTCAAATGGAATATAAAATCATATTTTTCCACTTTTGTCATGAGTGCCATTTTTCTGTTATCTTCTTAGAAGTAGGAAACATTTGATTTCATTAGTTTTTCAATATTATTGTAGGCAATCTTTTTTCAGATTTATCAAGACATAATTTGGCAAATAAAATTTGTATATATTCAAGGCATACAATGTGATGGCTTGACATACATGTGCATTGTAAAATGGTTATGACTATTGAATTCAGCATATCCTTACCCCATATAGCATCCAGTAATCCTGAAAATCTTTCAACATATACTCATGCTCATTTCTTTTAGAGGGAGAGGTTAAAATGTTAATATATATTGGAATCAGCCGGATGTGGGGGTGTAGTGGTGGTGCACGCCTTTAATCCCAGCACTCGGGAGGCAGAAGTAGGAGGATCACCATGAGTTCAAGGCCACTTTGAGAATACAGAGTGAATTCCAGGTCAGCCTGAGCTAGAGTGAGACCCTACTTTGCAAAACCAAACATATATATATAGTAGAATCAAATTGGAGTAATAACTTCTGACAATTTCCAGTCAAGCTTAGCTCACAATTCTAGGAGAGTTCTTTTGTCATTCTGATAGCCTGGCAACTTTCTTTATTGTTATTATATATAAACTAGCTTGCAAAAATAACTTGGAATATATGCAGAGTATATATTAATATACTAATATAATATAATAATATAATATAATATAATATACTCTGGGGAAATTTTGATAGTTATGCATTTATGTAAGGTACTGGTAAGCATGCTTTTCCTTTCTAATTCTTCTTTGAAGAGAACACAGGACTGTTAACCATTCTAGGTCAAGGGGGTATTTCTTTGCCAGTTGTCTGGAAGAAAGGAATAAAACTCAGGAGATAATACATGATTGCAAAGTGGGACAGACAATGTGTGAGGCATTTGATAATCAAATAAGAATACTCATCTGGGGCTGGAGAGATGGCTTAGTGGTTAAGGTGCATGCCTATGAAGCCTAGGGACCCTGGTTCAGTTCTCCAGGTCCCATGTAAGCCAGATGCACATGGTGGCACATGCATCTGGAGTTCATTTGCAGTGGCTAGAGGCCCTAGCGTGCCCATTCTCACTCTTTGTCTCTCTCTCCCTCTCTTTGTCTCTAATAAATAAATAAAAATAAAATCTTTTTTTTTTTTTTAAAAAAAGAATACTCATCTGATTTCAAATGACATTAAAAGCCATCTTTTGCAATGGTAGGTGAAAAGATTACTAACAACTGCTGTGTTTCACTCACAGTCACCATGTAGAGTCTGATGGTACAAATAAACCTGTCTGTTTTTAGAAAGTAACCCACCGGAAGCTTCACTCAGCCACAAAACTGAAGCCACACATGTGTACAAATAGCGAGAGCATATGGGCAATTTTTCCACAATTTTATGTTAGTTTGGGGACACTTGGGTAACATCAAATTTAATTCTCAAAGTCCTCTTCTTTTTGTTGAGAATTTTCATATGTGTACATAATATATTTTGGTCATTGTCCCCTCTAGTTACCTTCTTTGGTTTCCCTTCTTTATCCTCCTTCCGCTGAACCCTTTCTTTCGCAACTAGTCCTTTTTCTACTTTGCTATCTTCTCTCTCTCTCTCTCTCTCTCTTTTTTTGCCCTCCTCCAACATTTATGACAGAATGTTGATGGGCCCAATGTTGTTCTGCAGATAAGGACAGTCATGCTGAGGTCATGAGTGTAACAGCCACTTTAACACTTACAAAGCCCATCCTCTTCCACAATGTTCTCTGAGCCTTGCAATGCATAGTAGAGATGTCTTGTTCAGCACTCAGTACTCAATAGTCACTTATTCGTAGCACCTTGCTGAGTTTTGAGTTATCCCAGTAGACACTTTCAACTGCAAAAGTTTCTCTAATCAAAGTTGAGAGAAGGACAAACCCACGGACCTAAACATAAACATTTAGAGAACAATATGATGGATACACTGTACCTCTGTAGCCAAACAGCAGTAGTTGCTTCTTCCTTAGGGCTACGTACATTTATATTGCATGACATTGTGATACAAAAGTGTCATCTACAAAGTTCGTATTCAAGAATTGCACAATCAGAAGCCAGGCATGGTGGCGCACGCCTTTAATCCCAGCACTCGGGAGGCAGAGGTAGGAGGATCGCCGAGAGTTCGAGGCCACCCTGAGACTACATAGTTAATTCCAGGTCAGCCTGGACCAGAGTGAAACCCTACCTCGAAAAACCAAAAAAAAAAAAAATTTGCACAATCAGGCTGGAGAAATGGCTTAGCGGTTAAGTCGCTTGCGTGCAAAGTCAAAGGACCACGGTGTAATTTTCCAGGACCCATGTAAGCCAGACGCACAAGGTGGCGCATGCATCTGGAGTTCACTTGCAGTGACTGGAGGCCCTGGCACACCCATTCTCTCATTCTTTCTATCTCTATCTGCCTTTCTCTCAAATAAATAAATAAAAATAAAATATAAAAACATAAATTTAAAAAAGAATTGCATAATCAAGTTACAAAATATAATCACCAAGTCTCTCCTTATAATATTGTAAGTTTATTATTTTGTGTTGGGCCACATTGCCTCCACGGGGACCTTTGAGATATATATATATATCCTCCTATCTCTGCCTCCCAAGTGCTGTCATTAAAGGCGTGTGCCACCACACCAAGTTTTAGAAGTTCTCAGAATATACACATATGTGAATATAATTAATAGATGTTACATTGAATATATTTTATTTATTTATTTAAGAGGGAGAGAAGGAATGGGTGTGTCAGGGCCTCCAGCCACTGCAAATGAACTCCAGACGCACACATCCCCTTATGCATCTGGCTTAAGTGTGTTCTGGAGAACCTGGGTCCTTTGGATTTGCAGGCGAATGCCTTAACTGCTAAGCCACCTCTCCAGCTCCTCTTATGTATATTTTTGCTGGTTATATGCATCATGTAATCTTTATATAGAAAACAAGTATAGTGTGGTGGTGGTTTGAATCAGATATCCCTCATAAACTTGTCTTTTGAATGCTTGGTCCCCACCTGACAGCAGCTTAGGAGGTGAAGCCTTGCTGGAAGAGGTGTCATTGGAAGGGAACCTTGAAGTTGCTTAGCCCCTAGCTCACCAGTGTGAGTTTCTCTCACTCTCTTGCTGCTGTTTTCCACCTGCTGTGGCACATTATGATGTCCATCCTCTGCTCATGCCATGCTTTCCCCTGCCATTGTGAAGCTTCCCCTTGACACTGTTCAAAATAAACCCTTTCCTCCATCAGCTGCTTTTGGTTGGGTGCTTTATTCTGGCCGCATGAAGGTAACTGCAACATAGAGGGTGTGAGGCTGCACATATCTCAGCATGCTGTACACAAAGCTAAATCCAAGATGAGTTACAGAAGCCAAGTGACCTCTGATTTCCCTTCTCAGGATTATGAAATTGTCCCCAACAGGGACAGTCCTCAATCTTGAATTTATACCCAACAAGGGACAGAAGTGCTTCTTTTATAGTCTTAGTTTGTGTGCCAGCAACAAAGCAAACATCTATCTCTCTCTACATATATATAAAAATATATATCTTGATATAGATATATAGATTGGTATATAGATATACATAGATATAGATATGGCTTGGTAGGCCTTGAAAGAAGGAAAAATATTAGGAAAGATAAAGGAAAAATTGAAAAGCATATATCACTTTAAAGGGTTTTTGCAATTTTTTTTTATATGTTGGATGTCACTTTTTCTTTAGGATAGGAAATCATGTTTTTAAATAAAGTAGGTTTATCAATCTAATACAATTTAGAGGTTTAAAAGAAACTGCATCCATGTTTTTCCTTTTTGTGGAAAGATTATGCTGGAGTTTTAGCTCTATTAGTATTACTTACATCATGATTTAAGGCAAGTCGCCAGAAAACTAAACAGGAAGCAAGCAGCCTTCATAAGGAGCCAATGATGTGTGAAAATGTGGTTGGCTGGACACAAGGAAATAAAGAGCGAAAAGATGGCTTGTAGACACAGCTGTGTCGGTTGCAGAGGAGAAAGGTCACACTAACATTCTGTAATGTTATTACACCCAGAAGATGGGGGAAACATCTCATAAGACTTGATGAAGGTGAGGATGACAAACAGCATCTCCACACCTTTCTGCTTGAAACACTGGTCATCTGAAGACTCATTTCCACATGGATGTCCTGGCTGTAACAGGACTAAGTATGAACAGAGCAACATGATTTTAAAACGACTGCTTTGCCCTTCATAGAATCAAAGACTGACAAAACAAGACAGGCAAGAGTAAAAATGGTTTAGGGGCTGAGGAGATAGCTCAGTAGGTAAAGTGATTGTATCACAAGCATGAGGACCTGAGTTCAGGTCTCTAGTACCCACATAAAATGCTGGGCATAGTGGCACATGCCTGTAATACAAGTATTAGGGAGGCAGAGATGAGGGAATCTCTGGGGCTTGCTGGCTAGTTTGTCTTGCCCAATCAGAGAGCTTCAAGTTCAGTTGAGAGACCCTGTTTTAATAATAATAATAATTATATAATAATAGTAACAAAAGCTGGGTGTGGTGGTGTATGCCTTTAATACCAGCACTTGGAAGGCAGAAAAGGTAGGAGGATCACTATGAGTTTAAGGCCAGCCCAGGACTACTGAGTGAGTGCCAGGTCAGCATAGGCTAGAGTAAGGCCCTACTTTGAAAAAAATCAAACCATTAGATAAAGTTAAAGGTGATGAAAAATATAGGCAACACTTGACTGATATCATCTTCTAGCCTCTTCACACACACACACACACACACACACACACACACACACACACACGTGCAACCACACATATGCAAACATGGACATACACGCACACAGTACTCCCATAAACAAGGTTTAGAGTTGGAAGTCACCAAGCAAGCAAAGGCACTAGAAATGCTGAACACAGGTGAACTAAATTGTCCCATAGTCATAGCACTTGGTCATCTCTCCTCACCCTGGGCAGGCAGCACCACTGTGCTGGCCTTAGAGGATTTCAAAATAATGTTTCATCTTGAATCTTGGGGTCTTCAGGTGTTCAGTCACCATGTGCATGGGTATAATGGGGTGAGACTCTTAAGTCATCTCAGAGTAATGGGATAGAGGAGATAAGGGCCTAGCAGGCATGTGGACAAAGCCCTTGGTCCTAAGGGTTGATATGGAATGTTTCACAGAGAAGGTGGCATTTGCCATCGTCTTCAGGAGAAGAAATGGCAAGTGTGGTGGCAGTCAGGACCAATAGTTATGGCAGGGGACTGGCATTTCAGAGTGATCGAGGAAGAGGGTATGCATGCAGGAGCAGAGAGTTTGAATGAATGAGGCATATCTGGGGTGGCTACCACTTCGCAGCATTATAAAATTCTAGCTTCCTTGACAGAGTACTGCCAATCGGTGACTAGTGTGTGTTCAGCTCTAAACCGGACATCTGTATTAGTCCTTCCAAGGCTCAGGGGAAAGAGTATAAAAGCCAGTGGATGGGAAAGAATGCTGTGGAATGCTGTCTTCTGCATAGGACACAGTTCTTACACTCATGAACTCATAGCCGCTGTGGTTTCCTGCACAAGACTGAACCTGTCAATCCCCCACCATGGATGATGGAGGGGCTAATGAAACCCCACTCCCAGAGGAGCTATGGGCAGTTAAGGGTTGTTGGGAGAAGGGAAGTCAAACTCCTCAGTGGTGTGGCCACTGGTAAGTTACCCACATTCCAATAAATAGTCGACCCCCTATGTTCTTGCCAGCAACCTTAATTTATCTCAGTGGGACACACACACACACACACACACACACACACACACACACGTGCGTGCGGCAGAAAAGGGGTTAGTTGGGAAGAAGGGGTTTGTTGAGAGTGGGAAAAAGATGAGAGAGTCTAATTGGGGTGAATATAATCAAAATACATATATCTATAAGAAATTGTCAAAAATATAATTAAAAAATAAATATAAAGGACAAAAAAGGAAAGAAAGTTTTAGCTTTCTGTAGGTAGTGGTTATTCTATTTATCTATGACCTTAAGCTAGGACCTCAAACCCACCATCACACCTAATATGGTAATTTGAATAGATGTCCCCCAATATATTCAGTGTTTTTTTAGTTTATAGTTTGCATCTGCAGCCACTTTGCTGGAGGCAATGTCACTGGGTGGATCTTAAGGTGTGATGGTGGGTTTGAGATTCCATTATAAAGATATGCAAAGTGTGCCTAGCGTGAGTTCCTGAAGTGTGCAGTGCTGTGTAGCTGGTGGCTTTTCTCTCTCTGCCTGGTCCTGTGAAGACAGGCCAGCTTCTTCTGCCATTATGGAACTTCCCCTGGATCTGTAAGCTTCAAGGAAGTTCATCTCAGCGAACCTGAAGCTGTCTGCTACAGCAAATAAAGGTGAAAATGTCACATACTATGTAAGTGGGTGAAATGAAGTAGCTGAGCTGCCCAGTTGTGAGGGGACTGCCTCAGCAGTGGGGTCATCTTGCCCAAGACCATGACACTTCTCTGAATGGACTATGACTGATTCAGGCGAGTATCCAAAAATCCAGCCCTGTAGGCCCAGTGGTTATGCGGTGCCAAGCTCCAGAGTCTCCCAGTGGGGTTGGTGGAGGCCATAGGGGCATACTGCTGGTCAACTTCTCCATCTTTCCCACCTGCTTCCTGCCCCTCCCACCACAGCCTGTGGCATTTGATAAGGAGCAAACATCCTGTTACTCAGAGTCTCAGAGTGGACTTCCGTGGGAACTCAATCTCTGACATCAATTCCAATGACCAGGGAGTCTGTGTCCTCTCACTCTGCCTCCTTTTTCATATCAGTTCCTTTTGATTGTTCATATTCCAGATAGATATCGAAGACAAACTCAGCAAAACTCCAATCCTCCTTTGCAGTGGTTTGAGTGAAATGCCCCTGATCAGCTCATGTGTTTTGAATACTTGGTCCCTAGCTGGGCACTATGGGAAGGTTGTTGGGCCTTTGGGAGTTGGGGGTTGCTGGATCTTGCTGGAGGAGGTGTGTTGCTGGGGGCAGGTTTTGGGGTATTGTAACCCAGCTGCCCCCTTGCCAGTGCTAGCTTGTTCCAACCACTTTCTTCACCTGATGCTGGGACAGGATGTGACATCCCTACTAACTGTTCATGCCATGCTTTCCCTACCACAAAGAAACTTCCCCTTGAAATTGTAAGCCCAAATAAACTCTTTCTTCCCATGTGCTTTTGGTCAGATGTTTTGTCCCAGCAATGGGTAGGTAACTGCTACATCCTTGTGATAACAGACTAGTTTTAGCGTAGTTTTCGTTTGACATGAAAATTGAGCAGAAGACAGAGGTCCCCTATGCTCCCAAGTCACCCGTCCTCTCAACATTTATTTCCCTTGGTTTGGGCAATAGAGATGGTGAAATTGTAAGAGATATGTGGTAGTTGTATATGTGGCCCCAAATATATTCAGTGTTTTATTAGTTTATAGTTTGCATCTGCAGCCACCTTGCTGGAAGCAATGTCACTGGATGGATGTTAAGGTGTGGTGGTGGGTTTGAGATTCCATTGTAAAGATATGCAAAGTGTGCCTAGTGGGAGTTCCTGAAGTGTGCTGTGGCTTTTGGCTGTAGCTTTGCTCTGTGTGCTGTGTGCCTGGTTGCCTTTTCTTCTCTTGTCTGGTCCTGTTAGAGCAGGCTGCTTCTCCTGTCATTATGGAACTTCCCCTGGATCTGTTAGCTTCAATAAATAATATCCTTTCCTCCATAACTATGCCTGGTCTGGAAGTTCATCTCAGCAAACCTGAAGCTGTCTGTTACAGGCTATTTTCTTTAAAAATTTATTTATTTGAGAAGGAGGAGAGAGAAAGAGATAATAGGTACACTACTACAAACTTTAAATACAAGCACCACTTTTGTGCATCTGGCTTTGTGGGGAATCGAACTCAGGTTAGCAGGCTTTGCAAGCAAGTACCTTTAATCACTGAGCAATCTTCCCAGTTCTATAACAGCTCTTTACAATAAAAAAACTCTCATTAAAATACTTTATATGAAGCCAGGTGTGGTGGCGCACGCCTTTAATCCCAGCACTCGGGAGGCAGAGGTAGGAGGATCGCTGAGAGTTCAAGGCCACCCTGAGACTACATAGTTAATTCCAGGTCAGCCTGGACCACAGTGAGACCCTACCTTGCAAAAACCAATATATATGTATGTATATGAAATTCACAACTGTTTTCAGCCATTGAATAGTTGACAAACGATTCTAATACCCTTGTGCAGACTGCCTAAACATTTCTAAAACTGGAAATAATAACTTTGGGGATGCTTTAGACAATGTATGCTAACTTGAAGCAAAGTGTATTTAATAAGTATTTAATAAGAATTCTGAAAAAGGGGAATTTTTGTATAATGTTGGTGCCACCCAGCACTCAGGGTGGCTTCACATTACCACATTACCACAACTTGATGGATCAGAACAACAGAGATTTAACACACTTCTAGGGGCCAGATGTCTGAACTCAGCTTCTGTGGTGCAAAATCAAGGTTATAGGGAGAAATCTCATGACTCTTTTAGCTCCTGGTGCCTACTGGCAGCATTACTACCGTCTCTGCCTTCCTGGTTATGTTCTCTTCCATGTTTCTATGTGTTGTCTTCCTCTACCTAAGGATTGCAGGTATGTGATGGATATATGTGAAGGATATGGTTAGGGCCCACCCTGATAACTCAGAAAAATCTCCCCAAGTCAAGACCCTTAATTGTTTTCGAACTTTCATTTTTTTAAAAAAATATTTTCATTTATTTATCTGCAAGCAGGAGGAGACAGAGAAGGAGAAATAGAGGGAAGGGGGAGAACGGACACACCAGGGCTTCTAGCCACTATAAAGGAATTCCAGGTGCATGCACCACTTTGGGCATCTGGCTTTTTTACATTGGTACTGGGGAACTGAACCTGGGTTGTTAGGCTTTGCAGGCAAATCCCTTAACCACTGAGCCATATCTCCAGCCCGAGACCCTTAATTTTTAATTTTGAGAGACGGTCGGAGAATGGGCATACCAGGGCCTCCTGACACTGCAAACAAACTCCAGACACATGAATCACTTTGTACATCTGGCTTTACATGCCACTGTGGAATTGAACCTGGACTGTCAGGCTTTCCAAGCAAGCACCTTTCACCATTGAGCCATCTCTCCAGCCCAAGACCCTTAATTTAATCACATTCACGAAGACCACATTTCCATTATAGGTTGCAGGACTAGAAACTCATTTCTTGAAGGAATAGGGTATTTGTCATAGTGGGCCACTTCCTGTCTTTTCTTCTAAGTCCTAAACTTTTCACTCTGGGGCCACTAAAATAGTCCTTCAAAAATAAATAAAATAGCCGGGCGTGGTGGCGCACGCCTTTAATCCCAGCACTCGGGAGGCAGAGGTAGGAGGATCGCCGAGAGTTCGAGGCCACCCTGAGACTACATAGTGAATTCCAGGTCAGCCTGGACCAGAGTGAGACCCTACCTTACAAAAAAAAAAAAAATAAACCAAAAAAAATAAAATAAAATAGTCCTTCAGCCCTTCCAGTTTGTTCTGAAACACCATGAGCTATCCGAGAAATCTTTCCCTCCTCCCTCTCACCTAAGGGACCGAGGCTAGGAAGGGCATTTGCGTATTTACTCTGCTGTCTCAGCAGATGCATCACTGTTTGGGGGGCATCGTTCCAAGGTTTTAATCAATTGTTGGTGCAATCTAGCAGCGTTTCTCCAGCTTACAATTTCCAGGCACCTGTGATTCAGTCAATGGAACTATGTGGGGGACTGTAAGTTTTTCAGCATCTCAAGGGATTCTCATAAGCCAAGATCTGCAAACACTCACTGATTCCTTCTACAAAGTCCTGAATCCAAGCCCTCAAAGCAGGGTATTCCCCTTCCTGCTGGTGTGTCATGATTGAATTTTTACTGGAAGGGCGGGGAAAAAACAAACAAAAGAAGCAACCATGGGAAATGAACAATTCTCTGTACAGTATTCACTGAAAGACTTCCCTGGCGGGAAGGTTTCCAATTCCGAATTAAATAGAGGATGACGACGGTGGAGATTTGGCAATGCTGCAGCTGTCATTAGCTCGGGACAACGTGGGTCTGACGGATCAAGTCCGGACGCGCCCTCAGCAACAGCCAAGGCTTTTCCTGTGCAGGAGCTGCTTCCGCCAGGGCGCCCTGGGGTGGTGTGTGTGTGTGTGTGTGTGTGTGTGTGCACTCTAGCTCCCGTGTGCGTGCATTCTGGAGAGGGATGAGCCAGGGAGTGGCTTTCCGTGTCCCTCCCGCCCCGTGCAGGCGGCACCCACGCCGAGGGGCGCGGTCAGGAGGCGTGGGGACAGCGAGGTGTATTTATTCTGGCCTGAGAGCGGGTTGCTGGGGTTGCTCTCAGCTCCCCAAGGACCAGGGCCGAGTCCCAGAGCTGCAATTTCTGGGCCAAGAATTCAGCGGCCGTGGCTGGCCAGGTGGGGGCAGCCGAGGTTCTGTGACCTGATGCACACACACATAGTATATTTTGGGGAAGTGGGGGCATGTGAACCATCTTTGAGGGTGATGTGACGCAGAGTCGGCCTCATTCCGGAGCTCTGAGCAAGCATGTTCCACTCTGGCCGACGTGATGGGTCTGGAGAGACGCGGGGCCCACGCTCAGGTCGGCCAGAGAGGAGCCGCCTTGGGCTCGGCTGTACTCACATGATGCCCGCAGACTCAGGTGGAGCCAGGCCGGCAGGAGGGCTCCTGGAGCTGCAGTCCGGGGTGCATCCCGGGATCCCCGTGGGCCTCCGGGACGCGATTCCAGCTCCGGGCAGCGAGGGGCGCTGATCCCCAGCGCACAGCTCCAGCGCCGCCAGCCGTGGTGGGAGGGAGGAGCCTGCAGGAGCCCCGCCCCTCCATCGGCCGTAGCCCCGCCCCAGCCCGCCTCCCTGGCTGGGGCCGTCCGCCCGCCCAATCCCGTGCCCAGGGCCCAGCAGAGCCGGGCCGCTTGTCTGGCCAGCGGAGGCTGAGCGCGACCCTGGCCAGCCGCGGCGCCCGCCGACCAGCGACCAGCGTGCCTCCCGGGAGCCGCGCTCTCCCTATTGTCTCGGGGACGCCCCGGCCCGCGTCGCCCGCGTGACGATTGCCCTCCTCTTCCTCCCCGAGGGCAAGGCACGGAGAGAGCCGAGCGGCGCCCGGGAAGGGAGCGCGCTAGCCGAGGCCCCTCGGCCGGGCTCAGAGCTGGCAGGGGCGGCCGCGGAGGCGGAGGGAAGGGCGCGTCAGTGGCCGGCGGAGAGCGCTTCACCTCCGGGCTGTGGCGAGCACCGGGCGGGCCCCGGGGTGGGTGGGAATCGTTGACCATGGACGGGAGATCGGGACCCGGGGGCTCTCGGAGCTCGCGTCGGATCTCCGCGTAGGCACCTGAGTCACCGACGCTGAGCGGGGGGAGGAGAAGGTAAGACGACCCGGTCACCGGTGACCGCCAGCCTTGCCCCCTTCGTCGTCCTCTGGGGCTCGCGCACCTTCCTTCCCGGGTCGCGGAGGCCTGGCTGGCTCCGGTGCTGGGCGCTTGTGCTGAGCAGGAAAATGTCCTGGATGGAGGTGCCGCCGCGCGTCCCGCCCTCGCCTGCGCCTCTTCTCCCGGGGACTTCTCTTTCCCTGGGAGGCAGTCCTTTCCACGTGAAAGGGTCCTTGGGAGCCGGGGGAGGGGGCACTGATCTCTCTCCCTTTCTCTGTGCGATCGCGGGGAAGGGAACAATGGACCTTTCAAAGTCGGTGTTAAACCGCCCTTAAACTTTCTGGAGAGAGGGACGCGGACCTCGGGGAGAGGTAGACGGGGAGCGGTGTGGGGGGGTGGGGTGGATGGGGTGCCCTGGCGCCCGTGCGCGCGCGCTGGTGCGTTTGGGGGCATCTTTGTCTCCGCACTATTCCCCTGGGCTGGTGGGTCCTCGGTCCTCCACCTTGCTTTCTCTAAGGTGAGGCGTGGCTTAAGAATCTGGGCAGCTTTCTCCAAAGCGGGTGAATGGCTTCTACTCCCAGCTTTACTCCACAGAGTTGGGGAGGTTCCTGTAAAGAAAGGGGCTCTCACTGCGAGGACCCAAGGTGCTGCAGTTCATGCTAATTACTATCCTCCCAGCAATACATCCAAGGTCATGACTTGCCTGGATGCCCACTGCTAAAGGTTGATATGTGCCACCAGATCTCTCTGTGGAGCGGAAACAGCTCACTTAAAACCTCCGCACAAGGTTAGGAAAACAGACTTTGATACATGTCTCCTTTCATCAGTGGTTGCGGTGAAAGAGTGCCTGGTAATTGTAGAAACTTTCATTCTGCATCTGCGCCGCTCACTGCCTGGATCCCCTGGCCTTGTGCCAGTGTGAAACACATTGTGACGCTGTGAAGTTGCACATATTGAAGGTGTGCAGATGTCTTGGGAGTTCTCACCAGTAAAAAAGTTGTAATTTAGAGGGGGAGGAGAAGGGAGCGAAGTTTCACCTGAGCTGAAGGAGGCCTGAATTCCCAGGGCAGCAGTTGGAAATGGCTGCTAAAAACAAATACACACTTTCTCTCCCTCCCTCCCTCCCTCTCTCTCTCTCTGTCTCTCTCAGTTCTTTAGTTAGTTATGATGTTATAAATGTTTACTGACTCTTAAGGAAGGTTGCTTGTTTTGAGCACTGGTCTAGGCATAGCCATCCCATGGCTAATTGAGAATGTCTCCTTTTTTGATATAGTCAGTAACCGGTAAATTCTAGGCAACCCAATCAGGCCCTTCCTGAAACATTTACTCACAAAATGGGCAATTATGCAAGCACAGACTGTCTGGGCGGCTAGGGGTGTTGCTGCAATTTTGAAGTTGAAAGCGTTCTACTTGCTAATATGTGTCTCTGGGTAAGTTTCCTAAATTGAGAAAGATAAATTGCCTCTCTGAAATGGAAAGCTTAATCTCGGTAAAACTCGCATTAGGAATGCTGTCATAAATATATACATGGTAAAGTGCTCTGAAATACTTATTGGTAGTGCACCATCCATTTAATGCAGCCGCCCACCCTTAACCTAACATTAATTGCTCATTGTGTGCTTGACCTTCTGGAAGGAATCTAAGCCCCGCTGGTGTTGGTTTCTGTTGGGGAGAGAGGGAAGTGGATGGAGTGGTTGCAGCTGGGTAAGCCAAAGGGCATGGGAATTCCCTGTGTGTTGTACATTGCTCCTTTGCTGAAGAAATGAGTGCAGCCAGGGACAGAAGCAAATTTACAGTGCTGAGGTCCGGCCAGTGTGTAAGTGATCGGGAAAACCACTTTGTGCACCTTTCTTTAAGAAAACAGAGGAGAAACGTACTGGAGGTGGGACAATACAACAGTTTCTGGAAAATAAAATTTGTTAAATCAGACAAAACAGTAGGGGCTAAAACTGGTATCATAAGTACTAATTCTTTATTTTGAGACTGGGTCTCACTATGTAGCTCAGGCTGGCCTCAAACTGCTACATCTTTGAGTGGCCTGCACACACCACAGCAAGATGAAAAGATGTGAAGATTGACAGGCTTTAAGTCAGATATGGGTTTAAAACAAGGCTTTGGCATTTGATGACAATTTGCTACTGGGCAAATCCCCTAGTTTTCTTTATCAGTCAAGTTTAAAAATGCTTAATGGAATATTCTGATGATTCAATTGAATTTGCTATGTCTGTTTTCCAAAGGCATTTAAAAATGTGTTTATTTTAAACTATAAATAGATGTAAATCATAGCTTAATTACACTAGTCTAAGCCACAGATTTCCACTGTCTTGGCCCCTTCCAGAATGGAAACAAGTCTTTGGACTTCAGGCTGGCTATTGTCCTGTGGGATTTCTCCCTAATGCTGCCATCTGCCCCTCCCATTTGCAGGAATTTTTTTATTTACTTGGGATTGTGAGCATTGATTGGAAGTATGGGCTGTCTGATACAGGACCTCACAGATTTGTGAGTTTGTACTGGAACATCTTTCTTCCCAATTCAAACTGCCTTTTACCTTCCTGCCTTCCAACAAGATGAATAATGGAATGGGGGTGGTATGGAGCTGTATATTCTGAGACCATGAAAATCACCCTTATTACTTTTCTCCATTTGTAAAGATGTGTAATTTTCAACTAGGCTGCTCAAGGCTCTCAGTAACAGCAGCTGTTGTCTAGTGAAATGTGAACCTTAAGCAGTACTTGCTTTAGTTCTTCTCTACTTAAAAAGGACTTAAGCTTACCTGTCATTTTAATAAATTGCCTTTTGATAGGAGTTTATACTCATATTTAAAGCTAAATGTAACTTTGGGGGGAGGTGTGATAAGAATGTAAATCAGTGTTTTGGATACTTCCATATGCCTAGTGTTAGGCTATAGTTGCAAGGGACCTTAAAAAATAATAAAGCAAGGAAGTGGAGACCCAGCGAGGCTGACTAATTAGGTAAGTTTATGTAGTAAATTAATGGCCGAGCAGGGAAAAGGACCTCTTTGTCCCTGCTTCCAGACAGCACTTTTTTTCCCCTCCTCCTTATTTATTTATTTATTTGGATTTTTCCATTCAGGGTCTAACTCTAGCCCAGGCTAACCTGGAATGCATTGTTTAGTCTCAGGCTGGCCTCAAATTCACAGTGACCCTCCTACCTCTGCCTCCTGAGTGCTGGGATTAAAGGCGTGCAGCAGGCTGACCTATGTGTTTCCATCTCTAAATTCTAGGAGAGATGGTGCATATGGTGGGGTGATGTTACTTGTAATACATTTCTGTCAAATAAGGAGCTCTGTGTAGAAAATGTTAGTTTTATTTGCATTTTCTATAACTAGGATGCAAATCTGAAATATTGTAGAAATGCACATTTGTCTTCCAAAGAAGTAAGTTCCTGGCAACATTATTCGGACTTTATAGAATAAAAGCATACTAGAAATAGTTTATATGTTCCTTTGCTTTCTCTGTTCTGGTCTTGGGAGGATTTTAATGTCGGTTGTCAGGTTAACTGTGTTCAGCAAATATCTTTTTGCATTTCTAGAGTATGCAAGTCACAGAGCAGCAGGAAGGTAGTTAAATGTGGTATAGGATTTTATTAAAATGTCGCTTAAAAGGATGAAACACTTTGGGAAACTACTATCACCCAACAAATACGTTCTGTGATCTAGAAACAAATCTGTTTCAAAATGACTGTTACTAGACTCTCCTTGTAAACATATTGTTACAACTTATTTCTGTTACATGGTAGAAAATGATAAACCTTTTACATTTGTGGTGTCAGAGCTCCTTCTCAGTTTGGACAGTAAATAAAAGTATAGTTGTACTTAATGATAATTTATTTAGTTTTGAAACAGTCTCATACACTCCAGGCTGGTCTTCAACTTGTTATGTTGAGGGTGACCATGAACTTTTGATTCTCCTGCCTCTACTTCCCAAGTAGAGGAGAATTTTATGTTACGAAAAATTTGGCATTCTTAGTTTTCGTGTATTAAATCATGGCTAAAGCCATGCATTGAAAGTGCTCTTGGGCCATTGTTGCCTGAAAGCTATAAACAGATGGAAATCATAGCTTAATCATACTGGTCTCAATCATAAATTTCCAGGGTCTTGGCCATTTCTAGAATGGAAATAAGTGTTTGGACTTCAGGTTAGTGAATTGAATGCAATTTAAGACAGTCCATTTCTGAGCCACTATGAAAAGATCGGTACTTATTAACTCTGAGTTTGATGATGTGTCTTAAAACATACAAATTGGCACCACAAGCTGAATGTCTTGATCAGACTGATTATTGATTTAAAAGCTTTTACCTAACTATTGACTTATACTTTGGAGACTGTAAGCCTTCTGTTGTTAAAATGGTCTCTTCTAATGGTGACTTTTCCCTGAAGAATTATTTTCACAGTGAAATTTGAAAATTATTAACATTATGGATTAATGAGTTTCATTTAGCCGAAGGCAAAATGCCTGAGTCTGGCTTCATAATGAAGGAGAAGGATGAGTCCTTGGTGTTCTTGTTTTTTTAAAATTGTATTTATTTGAGAGAGAGAGGGAGAGAATGGGTGCACCAGGGCCTCTAGCCACTGCAAATGAAGTCCAGATACATGCACCATCTTGTGCATGTGGCTTGCATGGTTACTGGGGAATTGAACCTGGGTTCTTAGGTTTCCCAGGCAATCACCTTAACCACTAAGCCATCTGCAGTTGCTTAGTTTTCTTTTGATTCCTCTTAGTACCAGCACTATAGAATCAACTTTGCCAGTTGTATAAAAATGTATACTTCATGAATGAAAAAAATATGGCTATAATTGTTCAATAGAAACGCATTGACAGCCTTCTCCAGGCACCACACAGCCCATTCACATATCAGCAAGTGTTTTTAATGGTGAGGATCTTGATAGGGGGCCTTTGAGGTACAGCTCACAGGCCAGGTGAAAGATGAGTCATCTTTTCTGCTGGTTCACAGCGTTCCTTGGTTAATGACAGCCGCTGCTTTCATAAGTGCTGGTGCTGATTTAGACCTGCCTGTCCTTGCCTCACAGCCACTCTTGCCCAGGTAGGGTTAGCTAGTGGATGTCCTTCTCCAGCTACCTGGTTCCCATGTTGTCTTCACTTGACTGGAAACTTCCAAGTATTTTTTGTGGTGTCCTGTGTGCTGTGGTACTTGAGCTGGCCACACAGCCCCCTGCTGGCGTGTCCTGCTTTCAGCTACACGAAGTTCAGCCATCCCTGTAGTGCTGGCTAAGTCTGGTTCTTGAGAGTGAAGGAGGAACCAGGAGCCAGATAGCTTTTTAAAGGCAGTCAGCCAGGGACAGAGGCCCAAGGAGAACAGGAAAGGAAGCTACTTTGTCTGACCTGGCAGGACTGACTACAAGCCTCATCTGATCCAGTCTCATCCAAGATGGCTGTAAACAATTGCTCAGCAGCTACTTCCTGTCTGCATGTTTAGCTTAGCATACCTGGATAGACTGGCCCCTCTTGAGTCAGTCTCTCTCTCTTTTTTTTTTTTCTTCTGTTTTTCATTTTTTAAAATTTATTTGAGAGAGAGAGAGAGAGAATAAATGGGCACACCAAGGCCTCCAGCCACTGCAAACAAGCTTGTGCAAACATGCACGTGCCCCCTTGTGCATCTGGCTTACGTGGGTCCTGGGGAATTGAACCTGGGTCTTGTGGCTTTATAGGCAAATGCCTTAACCACTAAGCCATCTCTCCAGCCCTGAGTCAGTCTCTTGAGTCCACCAACCAATCATGTCTTTCCCATATACTTATACCTGAGCTTGATGACAAGGTCATCTTAATTAGATGTTTAATCCATAAATAGGCTTGGCACCTGAGGATGCCAGGGAATTTCTTTTCTCCATCTTCTCTCCCCACTTTCCAGCCTGGCAAGGAAGTGGAGAACGTATCTTTGGCTTGGGTCTTTCAGCTAGCCTTCCTCCTGGATCCTAATTCTTCCTAAAATAAACCTCATAATTCATCATTTACCCTTCTTGGAGTCTATTTTTTCAATTATTTCAGTTTGAATAAAGGCCCAAAAATTGGGGTCCTCGAGCCTGGGATCTCCTGCATCTTTACATAATTTAATCCCTCCCTGTCTTTTAACTCTCTGGTGCCGTGAGGTCTTGGGAAACATCAAGACAACTGCTGAGAATGTAGAATGTTCCTCTGCTTGGCATTGGTTTCACATGCCCTGGGAAGAGATGGACTATGGCTCATATTTGCCTTGGAATTCACCTGCAGGGAGTATCCTGCCTGCTGTGGTGTAAAGATGGAGACCTCTTGAGTCTGCTGTTTGCTCTACCACATTGACCAGGGCTGCAGTGGAATAAATCAGATCTTCCAGACCAGTTTCTTTGCCCCAGCATGCAATTCCTTATTTACTCTTCCTGCTCTGGACTCAGCACTGGACTGAACCTCTGAGTGTTAGACCCGTTTATAGTTTTGTTTTGAGGTTGTTTCTAACCATTATCTCCCTTGTGCAGTAGAGTCCTTGTCTCAGAAGACGATCAAAATGAAGTTTGTTCCTTTGTTCACCGTTTAGAAAGATTTTTGGTGGGGGCGGGGTAAAAGAAATAGTATACCTGGGGCCTGGACCTTCCGGTGGTTCTGTGCTTTGATGCTGTAGTGAGTGGCCTGGATCATTTCAGCTTGGCCATCGTATTATTCATCTAGATTAGTTCTTGGTTTGAAAGGTGTGTCTGGACATATTCATTGGATACTTCTTGTTGTCACTGCGTTTCAATATCAGTATATCACTAGATTGGGAACTTCTGGTGTGTCTCTGCTTGTTAAACATACCTCTGTTGTTTTACAAGCTTCCCCCCACCCCAATCTCTTCCAGCATTCCACCAACATAACTTTATTGGCTCTTTCTTCTTGGGCAGCATTTTAAAGGGTTGTCTCAGGCAGTCTGCAGAGAATGCAGCCCACAGGCAGCTCTGCCCTTCGCTGTAACCCTAATTAAATCAGCCTCCTTTAGGTCAGGCTTCAGCTTCGGTTCTTTCTTTGGAAGGTCAGTTGCAAGGGGATGACATGCGTGAGCTGCCATTGTGTGCCTCTGCACAGCCATCAGTCACTGTCAGCAGGTTGGAAAGCCTCTCTTGTGTCTTTCCAGCCAGTTGGGAACAAGCGTGAAGTGGGATGGTGTGAGGAGCCTTTGGAGGGAGGAGAGAAAAGAAAGGAGAGCCAGCAGTGTTTCAAGGGAGAGAAGGAGAGAAAGGGGTCTGAGGAACAAGAATAACAGGACAGAAAGAAATAGCAGAGGACTGGGAGGTGAATGACTCCTTTTTTTCAAGTTGAGGAACAGTATTACTGCAGCTTATCTATCCTTTAGTTGTGCTAAAAAGAAAGGACAGCAAATACAGTGAGGGATCCACTTGGCTTTTATTTGGGCTTCACCACTGGGGCAGCTCCCTTTCTACAGAACCGAATGAGAACTACTACAAGGCCACAGCGAACGGTGGGCTTTGCTAGGTGGGAACAAGAAACTGAATCTAGTTAACAAGCTCATAGGCTAATATCCTTTTAAGGCAGGTGACTTTGTTTCTGAGAGTGAAAACTGACCGGACATCCTTTCTATTTGGACTCAGGTAGACTGCCATCTCTTTTCAGGAAAAAAAAAATGTGTTAAGATCTTTTTTTTTTTTTTCCTAAAACTTAATTTTGTTTATATGGCATTTAGCATGAATGACTCCATTTTGGTTTGTCTGGTTTGTTCATTCTAAAATGGTTTCACTCACCCTCCCACCCAGGGGCCTGTGTACTGTGTTCCCTACTGTTACTTCTGGTTGGGTAAGGGTATTGCCATTTTGAGGGTCAGCAAACTCCTATTATAGTTTTTTTTTTTTTTTTCTGATACAGTATTACAACTAAAAGATGGTTTTTCTGATCAGAAAAGGTAATTTTTTATAAAAATACTTATTCCAATTCAAATGATTAATAAGAAGTTTTTTTTAATATAGTTTATTTGAAAGGGAGAGAGGGATAAGAAAGAGAGCAAGCACCAGGGTATCTTGCCACTATAAAGGAACTCCAGAAGCATGTGCCACTTTGTGCATCTGGCTTTACATGGGTACTGAGGAGTCAAACCCAGGCCATCAGGCTTTGTAAAGAAAACACCTTTAGCTGCCGAGCAATCACTCTATCCCAAAGTTTTTTTTTTTTTTAAAAAAATTAGTAAATTTAGTCTTTTTAGGATTATATGTTTGAAGTATTCTAATTCCCATGTTGTATTTTAGTAGAGGTAGCATATTTTAGGGGGATTTTCTTTTGAGGACAATAATGTGATTAATACATGGTACCTAGTTTAGGGAATATCATTCCTTATAGTGTATACACTATTTAATTGGAGAGAGCAGGCAGGGGAATATAAAATAATGTATTTATTTATTTATTTTTAGAGAGAGGAGGAGGAAGAGAATATGGTGCTTCAGGGCCTCTATCCACTGCAAATGAACTCCAGATGTGTGCGCCACCATGTGCATCTGGCTTACATGGGTTCTGGGAAGTAGAATTTGGGTCCTTAGGCTTCCCAGGCAAGCACCTTAACCACAAAGCCATCTCTCCAGCCAAAAATAAGGTTTTTTAAATCTTTTATCCTTTTACTTTATAAGGAGAGGCTTATAATTAAGGGCTTATGAACATTGCTTTGGGCACACTCAGCTTAATAAACAAAACAGGATTAGTATAAGTAAACTAATTCCAATGGAAGTTAGCAAACGTTCTTATTTCTTGCTAACATACCAGAGCCAGACACTTGCAGGTGATTGTGACTCATACTGATTTTGAGACTTAGAGATGTGGCAATGGCGAGTTATGATGGAGAGTGTGCCTTATTGCAAGTGGGAAGGTGCTGTCCTGTGTACTAATTGCAAGGGTTTTAATTGTTTGGGGCTGTGCTTACATAAAGTCATACAGATCTCTGCGAGAATGTACACTTAATTTTTTTCAACACTCTATTTTCTCCCCACCTGAGTTATGTGTATAGAAACAGGATTTATGTTGAATTTTTTACAGTGGTTGTTTTAGAAAAATGTATTTTATTCTGTATGCATTGGGAATAGAATATGTAATACATCATGTTCCTATAAATTATAAATAACCCATCAAATCTCTTTGTTTCAGAAAAACCTACTTAAAATATATCTAAGTATACAATTTTCATGAATTGATCACACTTAAATATTTATTTGAGAGTTTGAAAAATCAAAAGGCCCCCAAAGTCTCTAAGAGCTATTTATTATTGAACAGATTTGTATGTTTAAGGTTGAGTTCATTGTTTAACAGCAGACATAGTATATATAGAAAACAAAAACTAAATGAAACAGAGCCCCCCACCACCACCACTCCAAACCAAACCAAACCAAACCAAGCCAAAGAGCCTGAGAATCACTTTGGTTGGTTGTTGTATCCTTTAAATGTAGAAGTTTGGGAATACAGAAACATTAACTGAAAACTCAAAGCTTAGTGATTAACAATAAGTACACATACTTATAGTAAAATCCATTTTGTTTTCATAAATTTTTCTAAAATTTACTTTTTTGTTGCATAGTTTTTAATTTCTTTGGCATACTAGTAATGTTATGTTATACTAGTAATGTGTTATAGAGATTTTCTAAGATCTTAATAAAAGGAAAAGTTTCTCTAGCCAACTTTTGACCAATTATACTGAAGATCATAGAAAGCAAAGGCTGATACTTGTAGAAATGACCATTTGGTTGATTGTCATTTTAAAAATCATTTGCTGATCAAAAAGAATGCATTTGAATAGATCATGCTAGTTTCTTGGCTCTTACAACCTTGGATTTTCTACTTGAACTTAGAGTGGGGAGAAGAGGCAGCATGGCAGAGAGATGGCTCAATGTTTAAAGGCACTTGCATGCATAGCCTGACAGCATGGGTTCTATTCTCCAATACCCATGCAAAGCCAGGCATACAAAGTGGCACATGCATCTGGATTTTGTGTTTCCAGTAGTGAGAGGACCTGACGTGCCTATACACACACTCTCTCTCAAATAAATAAATCAATAAATATTTAAAAAATAAGAGGAGCCGGGTGTGGTGGCGCATGCCTTTAATCCCAGCACTTGGGAGGCAGAGGTAGGAGGATCGCTGTGAGTTCGAGGCCACCCTGAGAATACCTAGTGAATTCCAGGTCAGCCTGGGCTACAGGCTTAGAAAAAAATTATATATATTATGATTTGAAGTAGCTTCAATGAGGCAAAAGGATTGCATTTTTATTAGGTGTTCAGCAAGACTGGGACACCAGATCTTGGAACTCTTCTGCATTGTGTAGAAGGGCCTGGTGGTTTGGGGGATTGGTGATAAGGAATGGAGTGTCCTACACCACTCTAAGTGCTGAGCACCTGAAGTGGGTGAATTCATTTCAGCAATGGAGAGGCCATTGAAAGAACTTTCACTGGTTCTGCATTACTGCCAATGTCTCTGTATCCAGCCTTTGTCACAGCATTTCTTGCTGTCAGCATAGCAGTATAACAGAGAGGAATGTTTTCCCTTTTCCTACATGTGTGCAGCATTTCATAGTGTGTGGTTGAAACCATTACAACACACTGTGAAGTGGTAGAATTCCTATTTGCAGTTGTAAATAACACCTTTCAGCCATCAGATTTCATATTATAATTGTATTTTGTTATAGTTAAACATGCACTAACTTTTTTTTTGCTGAAGTAGTGTTCTTAATTTCTCCAAATTGAAAGCAGTAACAAGAGAGATTAGTTAAATTTTCCAGAACCTCAAAAATGTTGAAGGATTAATTGGAAAATTCCAATCTGGGTGTGTGAGAAAGAGGTGGGGGGAGGGAGGGAAGGAGAAGGAAGAGAGACAGAATAAGAGGGGGGTGGGGAGCAGGAGTAAGTAAAGAAGAAAGAGAGGAGAGGGAAGGATAGGAGAGAAGAAGAAGAAATCTGTAACTTAATAGATTCTTTGGGACCAAGCATAAAACCCAATCAAACAGATTAAATGAGAATGGGTTTAATTTTTGAAACCATCTGTCTGTTTTCTCTCAAGTATATATGTGTATGAATGTTGATTTGTGTATGTATATACATATATACACACACATATATACATACTTGGAGTAAAAATATTTGCATGCATATATTTAGAATATATATGCATAAAACACACATACACATGTGCCCCTCACATTTATGCTGAATTCCTTTGCAGGACTGATTTAATTTCAGCAACCACTTTTTGCATACCTACTATGTGTGTATATACCAAGCCAAAAAAGATGGACAAGCACATAAATGAACTAAACCATAAGACCCAAAGCAAGACTTTGACAGCATCCAGGAAAGCGCAAACAGAATTGGAATGCGGGGGGGGGGGGAGGGGGTCGTGAGGAGGCTTCCTAGATGAGACAGGGCAGTGTGTGAAAACTCAGTTATTTAAAAACCAATACCATTTTCTCAAGATCGTACCCCCATTGATAGGTTAAAAAAGCCTGATATCCCTTAACATTATCGAAATTAAAATCAGTTTTTTCTGACTACTTACTGTGACATTATTATCAAACAAATTAATTGGATGCTCTTTATAAACTGTGTATATTCCTTCTACCTTGAGCTACTTATTGTTTGAGGCAATACACACTTATTTTACTAGAAAATAGTCTTATTTAAAATAACTGAGTTTTCAGGGAGTCTATTTTGGGGATGGGGAGTTACTGAGAATTGGATAGGTTCTTTGAATGCTTGCTTTTTTCTAGCATTTATAAGTCAGGTTTTCATATCATCTCAGGCATTTCTTTAATAATCTACTTCAAATATTTACCTAAATTACCTGTGTAACATTTTTAGTCCTTTGCCCTCTTGTTTGATTAACAACCGAGCCTTTTGGGCTTATTGCTTTTCATCACTGAGTAAGTAAATATAAAATAATTCTTTCTACCAAAATTTAGCTCTAAAAGCTATGGAATACATTTCCAGCTGACATGCAGTCCCCCCATTTTGGATGATCGGTGTGATTTTGTGGATCATCACTGACTTAGGATGTATCAAACTATGGATGTCTTCTTCCTGTGTAGTCTGTGTTTTCCACTCTAAGAACCACATGTAAAAAGTGTCCTGTACTATGAACAAACACATTGCATTAAAGTGAAGTATTGGTCCTTCGTAGCATTCAGATGGTGTCTGTGTACGTGTGGAAGCCTGGATGCCAGAGGCATTGTCACTGTCATCCTCTGCTGTTTTCTGGGGGCAAAGCTCAGACAAAGGCTACAAGTAGTTAGAACCACTTTATGGCTTAGCGAGCCATGTTGAGCTGGGCTGGGAAGCTGGACGGCATTTCCACAGTATTGCATCAGTGAATTTCATTGGGCCTTCCAAACAAGTGACTTTAAATTGATTTTTTTCTTTCTTTTGAGGATGCTGCAGATCTATCCCAGAGGGAGTTCCTAACCTCAGTCCTCTAATGACAAGAGCACAGCTGCTTCCTGAATTAGGAAATGCCTTTTTTCATTAATAATTTAGATCTATAACTAGCAGTTCATATATTTTAAAGAATTGGTTCATGATAGTCTGCATAGAATGAATCAAACTGTAAATGTGAAATAAAATGTAAAGGTGAGGTTTTATATAATTTTAAAGATCTCAACAAACTGAAAGGGAATCTGCTTATAATATGATTTTTTTTTTTTTTTTTTTTTTTTTTTGCCAGGCGTGGTGGCACACACCTTTTAATCATAGCACTCGAAGGCAGAGGTAGGAGAATCACTGAGTTTGAGGCCACCCTGAGACTACATAGTGAATTGCAGGTCAGCCTGGGCTAGAGTGAAGCCCTACCTTGAAAAATCAAAAAAGAAAAAAAATTATTTTCTGTTCTAAAACTATGGTGGCAACAATATGTTACTTCCTAAAATAAGAGAGCATATCTGTCATTTACACTTTACAATCAGGTAGGCTGAAGGACTCAGAAGATACCCTTGTGGTTTGAGGTAGAGGCCATCTAGAATTTCATGTTAAGTTGGCCATTTTGTGACTTTGAGAACACAAATTACTCTATTATTCTCAGTGGACTGGCCACTCCATTGAGCCTCTTATTGCCTTTCTTTTTTTTTTTTTTTTTTTTTGTGGGTACATCTGGTGGCACATTATCTCCCACAGAAGGGCCCTCCAGCCTGATAAATAAAAACAGCCCTTTTCACCCTGAACAATGAGGCTTTGGAGGCCTGCAGCCTGACGAGCCACAGTCCCCACTCCTTTCTGCGCAGATCATGCTGGTGAATCGCTTTCCTCCCACAAGCATGGATCTAAGAAGTATCTGGTCTGTGTCCTCCTCCTTTGTTCATGGAGGACCTGAAGAGAGTCTTTGTCACACTCTGCTCTGTTCCAGCCAGACATAGCCATTATTTGAGTCTCCTGCTCAGCACATGCAATAGTTTTTTTTTTTACTAGCACCTTGAATACTGTCATTTTTACTTTGTCATGAAGTATAACTGTCATTTAAATAATTACTCTTGTTCTCACATCAAACCATCATTTTGGCAGGTGCACATTCATGGCCCCTTGTAAACTCAGCATCAGTTCCTGGCACGTCCAGCAGCTGGGGTGCTCTAGTGATGGAGGAGGACACGTAACAAAGGAGGCTAAACGCCATGCTTGGGAAGCCACTGAGCGTATCGTACCCAGCACCAGTCCTTACTGTGAGGCATATGTCATAGCCAGCGCTTCCCTCCTCCTGTCCCTCACTCCCTAACAACGTTTCATTCACAATTTACTCTTCCAAGTGCTGACTATAAAGAACAGAGACAGGAACTGCCCTTTTTGTGTGTCAGCTTTTCTTAGCTAAAAAAAGAATGACATACTGTCAATTCAGTGCACTTTGACATGGATGATTCCCAAGGAGATGAGCATACTCTTTCAGGCCACCTTGGCTCTGACTACACCCTTGCAAAACTGCTAAGAGCCTGATCATTAGAATCAAAGTACCCAAGCTTAAGTCTTGGACTTCTCTAACTGTGTGATGTTTGGCAAACCTTTCTAGGCCTCAGTTTTTCCCTTGATCAAAAGAAGGTAATAATAACTAGTTGTGGATTTGTTGGATTAAGTATGTCAAATGAGTCACTGAGGCAAAAGGTGTTGAGAACAATGCTCAGCGGTAAATGCTTATTTTTTTTTTAAACCATCAGATCTGAACTATAGTGTTCTTTTTGGAGACAGTATCTGATGTAGCCCTGGCTAGTCTGTTTTTAATTTTATTGACAACTTTGAACATTATATATATATATATATGTAAATTATTCCATTATTATAATCCCCTCCCACCACCCTCCTTTTCCTCTCTCCCATATCTTCCTCCCATTGAATCTCTTCTGCCCAACTAGCCTGTCTTCTATTTTTTTTAAGTTTTTAAAAATTAATTTATTTGAGAGCAACAGACAGAGAAAGAGGCACAGAGAGAGAGAGAGAGACAGACAGAGGCAGAGAGAGAATGGGCGCTTCAGGGCCTCCAGCCACTGAAAACGAACTCCAGATGCATATGCCACCTTGTGCATCTGGCTTACGTGGGTACTGGGGAAATGAGCCTTGAACTGGGTTCCTTAGGCTTCTCAGGCAAGCGCTTAACCACTAAGCCATCTCTCCAGCCCCTGTCTTCTATTTTTATATCATCATTTTCCCCTCTCCCATTATTCAGGTCTTGTGTAGGTAGCATTAACCACTGTGACGTCATGAATACCGTGGCCACTTTGAGTCTGGAAGCAGTATTGCAAAACAGTACTCTCCTTCCTTTGGCCCTTAGATTCTTTCCACCACCTC
Organism: Orientallactaga sibirica; assembly: GCA_036365145.1. Taxonomy (NCBI): domain Eukaryota; kingdom Metazoa; phylum Chordata; class Mammalia; order Rodentia; family Dipodidae; genus Orientallactaga; species Orientallactaga sibirica. The sequence goes on from JAEOAD010000001.1 coordinate 63,635,646, forward strand.
TTCTGCAGTGAGCCTTGGAGGGTGTGATAGAGATATCTCACTTAGTGCTGAACATTTAACTGTCACGTCTCAGCACTTTGGGGACTTTTTAGTTATCCCAGTGGCCACCACCACCAGGCTAGTCTTAAACTGCCTGTGTAGCCAAAGATGGCCTTGGACTCCTGATTTTCCTGCTGTACCTGCCTCCACCTTCTGAGTGCTCAGTGCTGGGATTACAGGATTCACCACCACTACAGGCTAAACTTGACTCTTTTTTTCTTTTTGGTTTTTTGAGGTAGGGTCTCACTCTAGCTCAGGCTGACCTGGAATTCACTATGTAGTCTCAGGGTGGCCTTGATCTCACGGCGACCCTCCTACCTCTGGCTCCTGAGTGCTGGGATTAAAGGTGTGCACCACCACACCTGGCAAAACTTGACATTTTAAAATTTTATTTTTATTTTTTATTAGATATGGACATATTTAGTACCATTTTGGTACTGAAGAGGCCTTCCTCATTGGGGATGCAGGTCAACCCCATGAGGATTGTGGGTCATTCATTATGGACGAAGGAAGCAATGTCTCTGGACAAATGTCCCAACTTGTGGCTCTAACAATCTCCCCTCTTCCACAAAATTCCCTGAGCCATGCTGGGAGCATTTTAAATGTACTTCAGTGATGGGCTCTTAGGAGCCCCTGGATCTCTGCTTTGGTAGTTGTTGAGAGCCCTCAGTGTCTTCACCCTTGTGCTGATAGCAGACTCACTAAGAAAGCAGCACTCTTGCTCATTTCCCCAATTCCTCTGTGGTTTCAGCTGGGACTGGGGTGGAGTGAGTTGGATCATTTATCTCCTCAGGTCCAGCTCCTGTCTAAAAAAGAGAAGCAGATTCTCTGACAGAGAGTGAAGTCAGCACCAGTTAAATGGGATAGACATTATTAGTTTCAGAGAGAATTTAATGGGTGTAGACCCTCTTATAGCCCAAGGTTAGTGGGCGCTTGATAGTGGAAAGCAGAATCATCTGGATATGTTACTCAGTTCTAGATATGGTTTCCTTTCCACTGAACGGATCTGTTAGCCAATCCAAGAGCAGTTGGTTACCCATCATGGCTGTGTGCCACTATTGCACTTGTATGAGCATCACATCAGGTTGTTTACTTCTGAGTCGCTTAGACTTTGAGTTGCTTGGACAGATGTTGGCCACTTTACCCTGGTAGCTCATGTAGCACCTTCCAGCACAAGATGGGCTAACTGTCTGGGGACTGGCTGTCCTCCAGATTCCAGGCATGTCTCTTTATGGTCCGTGCTGACAGCGTATGGTGTCTTCAGCAGTAGGACCATTAATCTCTGGTGGGTAATCAAGTGCTCTGACAGAAGTCTGTCTTGTTTGTTTTGGGAGATCTAGTAAGTCTTTCTGATCAACAGCTCATTGTGGTTGTAAACCACATCCTGGTACAAGGAGTTACAGGCCAGTGCCAAGGGAAAAGAAAAAAGACAAAGACAGAGAAGGAGAAACAGGAGAAATTTAAAAAGTTAGGAGACCTGACATTTTTTTTTTAATTATTATTTTTTATTGACTTTTAATCTTACATACCAAAAAACCCCACCTGATATTTCCCTCCCCTCCCCCATTCCACTTTAGAACTCCAGTCTCCATCATATCCCCTCCCTCTCTCCATTAGTCTCTCTCCTAATTTGATGACATCATCTTTCTCTTCTATTTTGAGGGTCTTGCAAAGGTATTGCTAGGCACTACAAGATCATGGATATTGAGGCCAATTTCTGTCTGGGCAGTTGCATTATAAGAGTTCATATCCTTCCTTTGGCTCTTCCATTCTATCTGCCCCCTCTTCCGCAATGGTCCCTGAGCCATTGGAGGGTGTGACAGAGGTGTTTCAGTGCTAGGCACTCCTCCATCCCTTCTTCTCAGCACTATGTTGCCTTTTGGGTCATCCCAGTGGTCATCACCATCTGAAAAGAGAAGCTTCTCTAGCCAGAAGTGAGAGTAGCGTTAATATGTGAACATGAACATTTAGTGTAGTGTCCCCAGGGCAGCTTGGTGGGAATAATATATACATTTAGTCAGACATGAGCAGGCTTATACCCCTTAGGCTCATGACCTCACCTACCATAGACTTTTACTTAGGTTTTTCAGTACCTGGTATGTATTCCCTCCCGTAGAGAGGGCCTTCAGTCCAATTATGGAGCAGTTGGTTACCTCAAGAGTAGACATGCCACTATTGCACCCGTTCAGTCATTGGGCCTGTCTGGCCAAGCTTGAATATTCAGCATCCACTGTTTTCACTGTTGATGGCTTCTGTCTCCCATACGCTGCGTGCAGTGCAGCTTTTTCCAGCTTTCAGTTGGCTAGAGACCTGACATTTTTTAATGTGTGGTATTGGCATGTGTTTGGGCCTCCTGGTATCCGGTTGCTCATCTCTCTCAGCTCTTTTCCAATCAGATTGGCTGAGGAGTAAGCCCTGCTGATGCTCTTGTCTGAGCCCAACTTGGCAGTGGGAGTCTAGGCATGTGGCTTTCTATGTGGGTGCTGGTGATGGAACTTTGTAAGTCCACTGTGTGGTACTCAGTGGGCTTTAATGGACATCTAACCTCTGTTTCAAGAGCTTAAGCATTGTGATGCTCAAAATATGACCACTTGCTTCAGTGACTGACGCCAAAATATGCTTTGAGAAAATGTTAATTCTGAGTCCTCTTTGCAGTAGTTGGGCTAGAATCAAAGAAGCCAGAAAAAGCTGAAATGGAGAACAGTTGGTGGAACAGTTGGCTGTAGCTGCTCAGTAGACTTCACTTGGGAATATTGAAATGTGAACAGATGCTTGGATCCTAGGCCTCCACATCCCCATTTAATTTGTTCTGGGGTGTGGCTGTGGACATTGGCAGTAGCAGGTGGTTGTAACCTGTAGGTGGAGTGGTAAACAATGGCTTTAGAAGACAGTTAAGGTACCAGTCAACAGCTTATTGTATCAGGGATGTAATCTGATTGGGTTTGATCCCCAGCCCTGAATAAATGAGTGGTGCGACACACAACTGTCTCAACACTCAGGAAGTGGAAGCAGGAGGCTAAAAAGTTCAATGTCATTCATTGCTATACAATGAGTTCTAGACTAGACTAGTCGGTACTATGAGACCCTGTTTTTTTTTTTGGTTTTGGTTTTTCAAGGTAGGGTCTCACTCTGGCCCAGGCTGACCTGGAATTCACTATGTAGTTTCAGGGTGGCCTTGAACTCACTGTGATCCTCCTGCCTTTGCTTCCCGAGTGATGGGATTAAAGGTGTGTGCCACCACACCTGGCTTGACACCCTGCTTTTTTTTTTTAAAGTTATTAAAATGATTACCAGGGTGGGGATAGAGTTTCTCTTTGGGATGATGAAGAGAATTCCTGGAAGAATGAGGATGATGGCTGCATAACTTTGTAAATATTATTAATGCCACTGAACTTAGAAATAGTTTAAATGACAAATTTTTAATTGTGTTTATCTTATCAGAATAAAAAAAAAGGTATTTTAGAGATCAGGATGTGGCATAATAGTAAAGTGTGAGCTTACTATGGGAAAGATTCTGCATATGATCCCCAGCCACAATTAAAAAAACAAAAAACAAAAAACAAAAAACAAAAAACTAAGAACCACAGGTCATGCCTGCAATTCCCAGTTCTTGGAATGCCGAGGTCAGGTGATTGACATGAGTTTGAGGTCAGCCTGGCACATAGAGTAGGACTCTGTCCCAAAAAGAAACAAAAAGAAAAGTTTTAAATTCAGTCCATTTCCACAGTTAGAACCTTACACATAGTTTATTTTTATTTTCACAGTGACAGTATCATGTATGCCACTGGTTCCAGGGGACACTCCCCTGCTTTCTTGCAACCTCAGAACGGAAACAGCCATCGAGCACCTGGTTACGTTCCTGGGAAGGTTGTCCCCTTACGTCCACCCCCTCCTCCAAAGAGCCAAGCTTCAGCCAAATTGACGTCCATCAGACAAGAAGCCCCGGCAACGTTTGCATTCTCACCCGAGGAGCAGCAGACGCCCCGAGAAAGCCGGAAGCAGAAGAGACACAAGAACACCTTCATTTGCTTTGCAATAACTAGCTTCTCCTTTTTTGTTGCACTTGCAATCATTTTGGGAATATCCTCAAAATATGCTCCAGATGGTAAGTGTACACACACACACACACACACACACACACACACGTGTGCAGTAGAACGTACTTCAGAAGAACAGATAAGGGGAAGAAGTTATGGAATTTTTAACATCTTGTTTTTCAACCTTAGGCTGTCTTTAGCTAATTATGCATATTTGGATAGTGTGATTAAGAAATATATCTCAGGCTGGAGAAATGGCTTAGCAGTTAAGGTGTTTGCCTGTGAAGCCAAAGGATCACGGTTCGATTCTCCAGGACCCACATAAGCCAGATGCACAAGGGGCACATGCATCTGGAGTTCGTTTTCAGTGGCTAGAGGCCCTGGCATGCCCATTCTCTCTTTGTCTGCCTCTCTTCTATCTCTCTCTCTGCTTGCAAATAAATTTTAAAAAATTAAAAAAAAAAAAAAGAAATATATTTCATTACATGCTCGGTCTGCTCCTGGGGCTTCCCTTGGTAATGCTTTTAGGGTCTTCACTGAACTCTTGAGCCAGCGCAATATCATTCTTTGTAGTAACTATGATTTTTGAACTGACAAAAGCTGTTTCTTTTTTTTTTTTTTTCTTCATTTGTTTATTTTGGCCATAGTGGTAAAGCAGACAAAAAAAAAAAAAAAGTCACTAAAAAAGAGCCTTGTGTTTTACTATTTCAGCATCTGGCTTTATGTGGGTACTAGGGAGTTGAACGACAGGCAGGCTTTGTAGGTAAGTGCCTTTAGCCATCAAGCCATTTCCCTAGCTTATGTTTTGCAATTTGAAATATACTGCATGCAAATTCTGATATGTTTGTCAAAACTCATCCATTCTTTCATAATATTACACAGGGAAGCTTTCATTTCATAAATAGTTTTCACTTTTCAAGAAGCCACATCAGAAATTTAATAGTAATATATTAATTGAGTAGTTTTGAAGAAGCTAATAACTTCAATATAATGCCAGCAAACAGTTCCTTCATAAATTACTTCATACTAGTGCCTCACTTATCTGTGTGTCAGAGGACTTAGGGTTGAGATGAAGAAAATCACAACCAGACTGGGCATCTATTGTCTGCTCCCTGCCCCCTCACCACCCCAAGGTAGGGTCTCACTGTAGTACAGGCTGACCTGGAATTCACTATGTAGTCTTTGAGTACTCTTGAACTCACAGCGATCCTCCTACCTCAGCCTCCTGAGTGCTGGGATTAAAGGTGTGCACCACCATGCCTGGCTTATTGTTTGCTTTTTAAAAAAGAAAAATTTAATTTTTTTCATATAAAATGTATCAAATGACTTCTTAAGTGGATAAGACACAGTGACTGACTGACTATAGGCACACCAGGGCCTCTTGCTGCTGCAAATGAACTCCAGACACATGTGCCACTTTTTGCATCTGGCTTACATGGCTATTGGGGAATTGAAACCAGGTGCTCAGTCAGCTTTGCAAGGAAACACCTTAACCACTGAGCTGTTTCCCTAGCTGCCCGCCCCCTCCTCCAGTTCTTACTCTTTATAAGACTTACAAATGCTATTTTATATAGGTTTAATGGATACTTTAGGGAATTTATACATCTTAAGGTTCTGAGGGGAATACAAAGGAAGTAAGAGAGATGATCATGTTCACATCTTTGTTGATCCAGCAATGGACCACATTATAAATTCAGAAAATTGAATTGCTACTGCATGTGCTACTGACTTCCTCTCCCTTTCCCCAGGAGAATAACTACGTTCTGATTCATAGTTCCCAAGTAATCTGTAGGAAAGGGATGCTGGGCAAGTGGGAAATCAGAGTTGAACTCTGGCTTTGTTTGATATTTTCATAATCCATCAAAAACACTTGATTGCTGATGTGGTTCTTTGAGTCAGTTCTTTGGTTTCACTCTGGCAATGGAAGTGCAGACTATCAGTGGAAAGATCTAGTATGCTGAAATATTTCAGAGTCAACCTCACTGTGGTTTTTGCTGTTAGGAATGTGCTTGCCACTTTACAAGTGGGTAGCCTGGAAGGTGGGGCTGCTTGAGCTGTTTTCAATAGTTTATGCACATCACACATTTTCTCATTTAAGTATAATTTACTGGAAGGAATCCAGCTGGAATTTTGGTTATGGTTCTAGTGGAGTGTGCTTTCTGGGGAATAATTATAAACAATTAAGAGAGGATTATGTAATTATTAAAGTGGGCTCCAAATCTCCGAAAATTGGGATTCCTTCTCTGTAGCTTGTGACATGGACACATACACTTGCTTCTTACAGCATCATGGAGAATTATAGCTACCTATTTTATGGGGAGAGAGAGAGGTTGAAGAAGAATTTAAGAAATTCTTAGCATTAAGTTAGAAACAATTCAACAGACTCCTTTTTTTTTTTTTTTTTTTTTTTTTTTTTGGTGGGAAGCAATGTAGTAAGGATTATTTTTATTTTATTAATTTATTTTGTAGTGCTGGAGGTGGTACTCAGGGCAGGGGCTTTGTCCATGCTAAGAATAAGCAAGCTTTCTACTGTCCAGTTACAGCCTTTGTCCCAAGGATTGCCTTTAGTATAATCATAAAGGTCATTGATTTATCTGTGAGTTAGATATCCATTTTGAAATTGGTATGGGAAAAACAATTCATTGAGTAATCACCAAGGACTTAATTGGTGATGATTAGTGATAATAAGCCTAGGCAATATAAGTGTGTGGACATAGGAGGTTGATAGCATTGGGGTTCTGCAAGTTCAAATGAGGATTCCAAAGCTTTGCTTCTGTATCAAGTATATGTGCCATAGTCAGTCTCTGCTTTTTCATCCTATTCATCTTCTACCATAATAAAAGTATTTGTTGATGTGGTCCAAAGGCATTTGTTCATTCATACATTTGTTTAATTTAAACGCAGGTGATTAACAAATGGACCTGAATGGCAGTAGGCACTTGAAGTTCTTATATTCTTTCTCTTCGTGCTCCTCTTTTTGTTTTTTGAGGCAAGCCCAACAGAGTTTTTTGTTTGTTTGTTTGTTTTGTTTTGTTTTTTAATGTGAGAGAGCCAGAGCAAAAGAAAGAGAGAGAGAGAGGGAATGAATTGGTGCACCAGGGCCTCTAGCCACTGTAATCGAACACCAGATGCTTGTGCCACATTGTGCATCTGGCTTACATGGGACCTGGAGAGTCAAACATGACTTCTTAGGCAAGCTCCAGCTGCTAAGTCATCTCTCCAGCCTTTTGTGCTCCTCTTCTATGTACACTGTCCTTTGGGGTCGGGTCTAGTGTCACCTGTTCCATGAAGCTGCCTCAGTGACTCTAGCCCCATCCTCCTTTGAGGTCCTTTACACCTAAAGTAATACCACAGTATTCACTCTGTAAGTATTTCATATGTGGTGGCTTTTTCTCCCAGGCTAGCTTGTAAATTCTGAGGGAATATGACCTTCCTCAGTACTTTAGAATTTTTTTTTCAAAAAAATACTTTATTTTTATTTATTTATTTGAGAGAGAGGAGAGGGGATAAGTAGGTATGCCAGGGCCTTAAGTCTGTGTAGATGAACTCCAGATGCATATGCCTCCTTGTGCATCTGGTTATGTGTGTCCTGGGGAATCAAACCTGGGTCCTTTTGCTTTGCAGGCAAGCACCTTAACTGCTAAGCCATTTCTCCAGCCCTACTTTAAAAATTTTACAGGGGGGACAAAGAGTTATGTTCAGAATATCTTTAATCATTTCAGTTGATCAAAATTAAGTGTTGACTTTTTCCTATTTTTAAATATTTAGTATATAAGTCACTTGGTTTCTTATCAGCTGTTCAAGAAGCAAGTTAGAGGACTGGAGAGATGGCTCAGCAGTTAAGGTACTTGCCAGTAAAGCTGAAGAACCCAGGTTTGATTCCTTAGTAACCACATAAAGCCAGATGCACAAGGTGGTACATGTGCGTCTGGAGTTTGTAGTGGCTGGAGATCCTGGTGCATCCATTCTCTCTCTCTAGCTGCCTCTTTCTTTCTCTCTCAAATAAATAAACTTTTTTTTTTTAAAGTAGCAAGTTACAATTTTAATAAAAGAGCATTGCAAGTAAAGAACCCACTTCTTAAAGGCGGAACTTCCACACCACTCAGCTTGCTAAATAATTTTGGCTTTGCTAAATAATTTTGAAGTCATTTGTTTTTAAAATTTTATTCGGCAATTTGTTTCCTCATCTCTTAGAAAAATGAGGTGACTGTTCATGTTGCTTTTTTAATTTATTTAGCAAATTTCTTAGTAATTATTTTGTTTCATAAAATTAATTCATATTCTTCATCCTTTCCTGAGGCATTTGTTGTCCACTTATAAATATTTAAAAAAATAAATTTTAGAAAGTCATGGTTTTGACTTTTTGTTTTGTTGGGAAACCCATGTTAGTATAAATTTCCTTCCTGAGATGCTGTTTATCAATTTCTGCACCTTCTTTTCATTGCCAAAATGTTGTGAATATTTGTGTGTTTATATACATATATACATATCTTGCTTTTGTAGTGATGGGGGTCAAATTCAGGGCTTCAGACATACTGGGCTGGGCTGACCCCCTGGAAGTCTATGTTGTTTTTTTTTTTTTTTTTTTTTCCGGTAGGGTCAGCCCAGGCTGGTCTTGAACTCTCTGGTCTAGGGTGGCCTCAAACTCACTCAATTTGCCTCCTGAGAAGCATGAGATTAAAAAAGGTGTGATTCTAGAATATTCCATAATTTTGATTCTTGCTGTTTCCATTTTCACTCTGTGTAGTTTGACCTGATCTGGATGCTAACAACTTAGTTTTCTGGTTTAAATTATATATATGGAAAGAGAGATTATATTCAAGGGATGAAATTGCCTGGTGGCTGAGGCTAATTAACATTTCTTTCATATTTTTGAGTTGGCTAATAACATTTCTTTCATATTTTGAGTTGGATTACATAACAGTGTTGTGTTGCTTTATAGAGAACTGTCCAGATCAAAACCCTCGTCTCAGGAACTGGGATCCAGGACAAGACTCTACAAAACAAGTTGTTATCAAGGAGGGAGATTTGTTTCGCCTGACCTCAGATGCCACAGTGAATTCTATCATCATTCAGGATGGAGGTTAGTGTAAATCCCTTCCTGAGATGCTTTTTTTTTTTTTTTTTTTTGGGAGGGGTTTTTTCATTTTTCGGTTTTTCAAGGTAGGGTCTCACTCTAGCCCAGGCTGACCTGGAATTCACTATGTAATCTCAGGGTGGTCTTGAACTCATGGTAATCCTCCTATCTTTGCCTCCTGAAAGCTGAGATTAAAGGTGTGCACCACCACACCTGGCCTGGAATATGCTTTTAAAAAATATTTTATTTATTTAGTCATTTATTTTAGAGAGAGAGGCAGACAGAGATATAAGACAGAGACAGAGACAGAGAGAGAGAGAGAGAGAGAGAGAGAGAGAAAGAGAGAGAGAGAATGGGTGCTCCAGGGCTTCTAGCCGCTGCAGACGAACTCCAGATGCATGTGCCATTTTATGCATCTGGTTTATGTGGGTACTGGGGTATTGAACCCAGGTCGTTTGACTTTGCAGGCCAGTGCCTTAACTACTCAGCTATCTCTCCAGCCCTATAACATTATCTTAGATTGAATTACTTTTAGGATGTGCTATCATTCTAACCCCAGTGATATGTTAAGATTCTCAGTTTGAGCCATAGAATTTAAGAGCCGCTAAGACCTTAGAAATCACTCAAGTCAAAACCTTTGGTATATGGACAAGGAAACAAAAAAGATGTTTTCTCACAGCAGAATTTTGGTGTAACAGACAAGGGTGTTCACATGGACCACCACTGCTACTTTCTCACTGCTGTGATCAATACCTGGCAGAAGCACCCTAAGAAAGGACAGGTCGATTTTCACAAATGTTCCTGAGGGTGCCACTTGTCATGGTCGAGAAGGCATGGTGACTGGACTGATGTGGCAGGAACTTGGAGCTGGTCACATTGTGGTGCAGAGAGCTAGATTTTGAACCAGAGGGACTATCACCTTCAAAGCCCACCCCCAGTGACCCATTTATGCTAGCTAGGACATAATCCAAAGGTCTTCTCCACCTTTTAACAGTGCCTCCCCCCAGAGACCAAGTGTTCAAACACATGAGCCCATGGGGTGCATTTTATATGCAGATCATAAAAATGAAACTAGGGGACTGGTTTGATAGCTCAGTTGGTTAAAGTGCTTGCCATGAAATCTTGAGGGTCTGAATCAGGATCATTAGCACCCGTGTAAAAGCCACGGTGGCAGGGACTACATGCCTGTAATCCCTGTTCTGACAAGGTGGAGCTGGGAGGGAGGATCTCTACAACTTGCTGGCTAGCTGAATTGGTAAGCTCTGGGCTCACTGAGAGACCCTATCTTTAAAAATCTAAGGAGCCTGGCATGGTGGCGCACGCCTTTAATCCCAGCACTAGGGAGGCAGAGGTAGGAGGATCACTGTGAGTTTGAGGCCACCCTGAGAATACATAGTGAATTCCAGGTCAGCCTGAGCTAGATTGAGACCCTGTTTTGAAAAACCAAAAAAAAAAAAACAAAAAAAAAACACAAAAAACAAAAAAACAGATGGAGAGCATTTGAGGGCATGAACACACATGTGCATGTTTGTTATACATGAACATATCCTGCATCTCCCATGAGATTCTGATCTGTAGACTCTCAGGTATTTTTTTCTAGAAATTATTTCTCTCTGATAGAATTCATATTTCTGAGCCTTTTTTAGTATGTTTAAGTATGGGCTTTTTATTTTTAATATTTTTTTATTAAGTAGAAACTTTGTATGGACACATCATGTGTTGCTATCATATTTTCCCTCTTCCCTGCCCCCATTCCACTGAGGGCCTTCCTCAGTGGGGTTGCTGGTAGTCACCATGGGGTTGTGGGTTATGAGTTGTGAGAGCAGCAGTCAGTCATTGTCTTGGGGGGTGTGCCTCTGGATATTCCCTCCCACTCTGTTGCTCTTACATCCTTTCCACCCCTTCTTCCGCAAAATTCCCTGAGCCTTGGTGAGTGTGCTTTAATTCTACATAACTGTTGGGCTCTCAGCAGCTTCCGGATTTCTGCTTTGGTGCATTTTGAGTATCCTTGGTGTCTGTCTCCATCACCCTGGCCCAGGTTGCTAGGCTAGCCTGGAAGCAGCCCTCTTGTTCATCTCACCAGTTCTCCTGTGGTTTCACCTGGGCCCTAGCTGCAGTGTGAGGGGTGGTTCATCTCCTGCCAGGGAGTCCATTATCCCTGTCTTGGTGGTAGATTTTAGTTGTTTTCAGTTCTTGCTGCTTTAATGGTGTGTGGCGTGGCCCTGCTCCCTGTCTCCCTTGTGCTGGCCTTGCCCTCCCAGGCAACCACCTAGGGATCTGAAAATGAATTCTCTATAAAACTCGTAGTAAACTTTTCCCAAGTTAGTTGAGGAAGTGTAGTTTTTACCTTAAGTTGAAATCTATTTTTCAGTATCTCGTAACAGAAGTTGGCTTAAATAGTACTGTTCCTTTTAGGACTGCTTGTATTTGGGGATGATAAAGATGGATCCAGAAATATTACTTTGAGAACTCGTTACATCCTGATCCAGGATGGTGGAGCGCTTCATATTGGAGCAGAAAAATGCCGGTATAAGTCCAAAGCGACTGTTACCTTGTACGGCAAATCAGATGAAGGTGAGAGTATGCCAACATTTGGCAAAAAATTTATTGGCGTGGAAGCCGGTGGGACACTGGAGTTACATGGGGCGCAGAGGACATCGTGGACGTTGTTGGCAAGGACGCTGCATTCTTCGGGCCTACCCTTTGGGTCCTACACCTTTGAAAAGGTCTTTTCTCGGGGCCTCAATGTGAGGGTCATTGACCAAGACACAGCAAAAATCTTGGAAATTATGAGGTTTGATACTCATGAATATCACAATGAGAGCAGGCGACTTCAAGAATTTCTGAGAGTTCAAGATCCAGGTCGGATTGTTGCTATTGCTGTGGGAGACTCGGCCGTCAAAAGCCTTCTTCCAGGAGCGATCCAGATGATTGAGGACCGATTGGGAAGTAAGCTGATCCAAGGGCTGAGCTACAGGTAGGCAGACCTTCTTCTTCTTCTTTTTTTTAATGTTTTATTTATTTGCTTGCAAGCAGAGAGAGAAAGAAAGTGGGTATGAGCGTGTCAGGGCCTCCAGATGCATGTGCCACCTTGTGCATCTCATTTATGTGGGTACTGGGTGATCGAACCTAGGTCAATAGGCTTTATAGGCAAGCTCCTTAACCACTGAGCCATCTCTCCAGCCGTACCTTGTTCTTTTCTTCCCAATTCCTTGTTAGAGTCCATGTCCTATAAAGGAGAGAAAGCTGGAAAAGAAACCATGGAACACCACAGCCTGGCTCAGCTGACTGGGTGTTCACACCCACAATGGCCACTCCCATTGGTGCATCTGGTTGCCTCTTATTTGAACCATGGATTGAGCAAGAGGATGTGGTACACACAAGCTGTGTCTTACCTTTAATTGAAGTCCTTTGTAAGTGGTCTGTAAGGCAAAACAGAAGTGTGGGGCTGAAAAACAATCAGCGGAGTAAAGATAATTTGCCTTTGAAGAGACATTCTCTTTTCATTACCTTTTGAAGATGATACAGCTGGAGATGATGCAATTCAGGCTCCTAGAAACAATTTAGAAGTTGAAAGGCTTGGACACATTCCAGGCTAAGGTGTAAAACCTGTCATAAAAGCCCAAAGGGCCAGGATATACTAGGTTTCTTTTTCTCTTTTGGAATCCTTTGCATGCTAATTTGAATCCACTTCTTTGGATGGCCCTGGTTGGTCCTAGCCTCAGAGGCCGGCAAAAGTTGGCGAGTTAATAGATAGCAGAAGTCATTTCTACTATTTATGTTCTTATAGCATCTACTAATGAGCCACAGTTTCCTAGTGCAATTTTGAGGCAGGGGGAATAGCTGATTCAGCATGTAATTAAGAAAAGAGAAGTTATAATTCTGCTGAGCATTCTGAGTGAAGTTGGGAAATAGCTGCAGGAAGAACAGACAGAGGACTTCCAAACTCACATAGAATGACTTACTTAGATTTTCCTTTGATGGAGTGCAATGGTATCAACCAAAGACCTAGAAGATAAAAGTTAATGAAGAGAAGTGGTCTGTATCTGCTTAGAAATCTCATTATTTTTGCAGGGGAGATAAGTGTGGGTTACCCATCAATATTCAGATAAGAGGCATTGCCCAAGTGTGGCAAAGAGAGAGCTGCAAAGATGATGATCTCACAGTGAGACATGAGGTCGCTGTAAGCTGAAAGGGAGCAGAAGCAGAAGAGCCTCTGTATTGGCCTAGGAAGAACTGGGTGTAGTGGATGAGCCTGTAATCCCAGCACTTAGGAGGTTGAGGCTCGAGGTTAGTGAGTTCAAAGCCAGCCTGAGCTATGTAGAGAGAATGGTCTCAAAAACAACAGCACTTCAGAGTAGGGAACAGGCTTCCCCAAGGCAAGAGGCCTGGAGGAACTTCAGGTGTAGGCTGTGTAGACAGTGAAGAAGGATGGTGGTCTAGACAGGGGCTGCTGTGAGCAAACTCTCAGAGGATTTTTTGAAAGAAACCAATAATACAGAAATGGAGAAGAGCAAAAAAAAAAAAAAAAAGTGTAAAGCTTAATGATGATCAGGTGATTCCTGTGTAGTCACCACCCAGCCAAGAAGTAAAACAGTGCCAGCATCCCAGAAGCCCCTCTACGACCCCCTGCCATATGCTGATCACTCCTTCCATCACTAAAGGCAACCATTATCCTGAGCTATACTCAGGTTTAGGTTTATCTTTTTATGAACTCCGTACATATACATGATAGCAAACCACACATTTTATGTCTGGTTCATTTGCTCAAAGTGTTATTGAATAGAATGCACGTTGCCACACTGGCACTGGCTTCTTTTCCTTGCTGTTTACTTTCTGGTGTATGCATCCACAACAGTGTGTTTACTGGGGTCGTGAAATAGTTTCCCAGTTTGGAAATGCTTCTGTCAGTGTTCTCCTACCTGTCTCTTCACAGGTATATGCATTTCTTTCCCCAGGAGAAGGGAGCATGCCCTTTTCCCTGATTCTGTTAGTCTGTCTTCACTCACAACAACAAAATAAATGCCCAGGATGATCAGTTTCTAAGGAGGAAGGATTTCTCTTGGCTCTCAGTTTGCGAGGTTTCCATCCATGGTCACTTGGCTCTGTCACTTCATGGCTAAGAGCAGGTGGTGGAGCAGAGCTGCTCATCCCATGGTGGCCAGGACATAGAGAAAGGACATGCCAGTATTCCTTGGAAGGGCATGCCCTCAATGACCTAACTCCTTTCTACTAAGTCGTGCCTCCTAAAGACTCCACTAGCTCCCGGTAGTGCTTCAGACTGGAGAACAAGCCTTCAACCTACAGGCCTTTGGGTGACATTTAAGATCCAAACCCCCATACCTCTTTTGTTCATTATCCAGTAGAAACAGCCATCACGATTTCTGTTTCTTCATGCCATCATTGCTTCTGGGTTTGTGTCATTACTGTGTGGTAGTTTGATTCATGTGTCCCCCATAAACGTACGTGTTCCAGATGATGGCAGTTTGGAAATTCAAGCCTCCTGGAGGCAGTGTATTGTTGGGGGGTGGGCTTATAGGTATTATAAGCAGCTTTCTCTTGCCGGTGTTTGGCACACACTCCTGTTGCTGTTGTCCATTGGATGTTGCCCAGGAGGGGATGTCCACCCTCTGCTCATGCCATCATTTTCCCTTTGCCATCATGGAGCTTCTCCTTGAGTCTGTAAGCCAAAATAAATCTTTCTTCCCCACAAGCTGCTTTTTCTTGGTTGGGTGTTTTCTGCCAGCAATGCAAACCTGACTGCAACAAGCTGTGACTGTTCGACTTTGGTGCCTGTTTTACTGGTTTCCCTTTAAAATATTGTCACTGCACTGGGGAGATGGCTTAGTGAGTAAGAGCACGTGCTGCACAAGCACGAGGACCTTAGCTCGGTCCGCAGCACTCATGTAAAAAGTTGGGCTGAGCCGGGCATGGTGGTGCACGCCTTTAATCCCAGCACTCAGGAGGCAGAGGTAGGAGGATTGCTGAGAGTTCAAGGCCACCCTGAGACTACATAGTTAATTCCAGGTCAGCCTGGACCAGAGTGAAACCCTACCTCGAAAAACCAAAAAAAAAAAAAAAAAAAAAAAGTTGGGCTGGCCACACCTTCCTAAAACCCTAGTGCTGGTGGAGCGTGGGGCTGCAGAGAAAGAAGTATCCCTGGGACTCACTGGTCAGCCAGTTTAGCTATAAAACAGCAAGCTTCAGCTCAAAAGGGACTCTGTCTCAAGGAAGTAAGATGGAAGAGCAGTGCCTTCTCCTGTAGCATCCACATGCACACACACAGTGCACACACCACACACATACAGCATGCACTGTGCACACACCGCAAAAGATAACAAATCCGTAAGTAAATAAAGTATTGCCACAGATTAGATGGCAGAATGGACTTGTGCTCTTTTCCCAGCGTCACATTGAATGGCGTTATCGGTAATGTGCATAAACACCAACCCCTTTGAAGATACTGTTCTAGTTCACTGAAATTTCCCTCCAGAGGAGGAGGGAAGTGGGAGTGTTTTGGAGATACTGTCAGCAGAATGGAACATTGTTTTGTAGTTGCTGAGGGAGTTCTGGTAAATAAAGGAAGCCTCTGACATTCATCCTGTCCTTCCCCCTCAACTTGAGATGATAACTTGAGACATTCTGTATTTGATCCCTTGTGCTATATCCAGAGATAGAAACAGAGCTCTAGTGCATTCCCAGCCAAAGAGCAGCGAATCCACACACAGGCGGCTGCCAGGTTTACAAGGGTGTAGGTATGCTTTGGTTAACTTTAGCCACTGCACACAAACTCCGGAGGCATGCTCCACCTTGTGCAGCTGGCTTATGTGGGTACTAGGGAACTGAACCTGGGTCCTTAGGCTTTGCAGGCAAGCAAGCACCTTAACCGCTAAGCCATCTCTCCAGCCCTTTGCTTAACTTTTATCTGAATATCAGGGCTTCTGTCTGGCATGGCTTAATTTAATTTTTTCCCCAAAAGTAGGAAGTTCACATTTTTCTTTTCATGTTTTGAACTAGGAGGCATAAGACAATTTTTCTGGCATGTTGTTACTGTATACATTCTTTGACTAATTTTGGCCACAAGCTTGAGCACATGCCTTGAGTATTTAGTATCATGGAAGTAAGTGGCATTTTATAACTTGTTTCTTCCATAGACAGTGGTATGCAAAAGTAAAAATCTGCTGGGTGATTGCTCTGCAGCTTCAAAGGAGTTTAGAAACCTCTGCCAGTGGTTCTCAACCTTGCCTGCACATATGGAGACTTTCAAAATCTCTTCAAGCCTAGGCTGCCAGAGAACTGGATCTGAAAGGATAGGATGCAGAAGTGCGGTCAGGGTTGGTCATTGCTGTTCTAAGTAGGTAGTTTCTGATTTAGGGGACCTCAAAGTATGATTCACAATATCATCGCACTGCTGGGAAACATGTTAGAAGTGTACATTCTTTGTCCCACCTCTGACTGTCAGGTTGGGGCCTTGTCATCTGAATTTACAAGTCCTCTCTCCACATGGTTCTGATGCTGACTGCAAACTATTGCTTACACTCAGTGCTTCTATCTACTCACACTCAGATGTCCGGGAAACTTTAAAAGCTAATGCTGGGGCTGGAGAGATGGCACAGTGGTTAAGACACTTGCCTACAAAGCCTAAGGACCCAGGTTTGATTCCCCAGTACTCATGTAAGCCAGATGCACAAGGCAGCACATGCATCAGGAGTTCATTTGCAGTAGCTAGAGGCCTTGGCATGCCCATTCTCTCTATCTGCTTCTTTCTTTCTGTCATTTAATAAAAGCTCTTAAAAAAAATGCTGGGGTCTGGGGATGTATCTCAGTGGTAGAGCATGGGCTTAACATGCTCAAGGACCTGAGTTCAATCCCTAGCACTACAACAAAACCAACCAACCAAAGAACAAGAAAACAAAACCAAAAGCCCACTGTGGTGACACACACTTGCACTTCCAGCACTTGGGAAGTGGGGATGTGAGGATAAGGATATCCTTAGCTACAGTATATTATAGTAAATTTGAGACCAGCTTAGCCTATATGAGAACCTTTCAAAAACCAAAACCAACCAAACCAAAAATAAATATAAGAGAGTAGATGACAGTCATTTAAAATGAAATAGCACGTGGCTAGAATGGTATGTAGGGAGGCAGGGATACATCCGGGAAGTCTATGGTTAACTGACGTCACTGTCATCCCCACCCCACCTGGAATGGAGCTGAACAAACCAGTATTTGAAAATCAGGGGCATTTGTTTCTATGATGTTACTTAGTTTAGTAAAAGTTTAGCACTGCAACCTTGTGCAAAAAAGAGGCACAAATGAAATTCAGTGGGCTGGAGCGACGGCGCCAGAGTTAAAGGTGCTTGCTTGCAAAGCCTGCCAGCTTGGGTTTGATTTCCCCATTCTCCACATAAAACCAGATGTGGAATGTGTCAGGAGGCTTTGGATACTTATTCCTCCCCCTCTCTCATTTTCTTTCTTTGCTTGCAAATAAATAAATATATTTTTAAAAAATGAAATTCAAGAACTAAACACTAGCCTACCATCCTATCTGTGCAGAGATTTGAGTCATTTTGGTGACAAATAACCAAGTGTGCATGCTCTGTTTCCTTCTAGGCAAGCTTGGGCCTTAGTTGGGGTCATCGACGGCGGAAGCACTTCCTGCAACGAATCCGTGAGAAACTATGAAAACCATAGCAGTGGTGGGAAGGCTTTGGCCCAAAGAGAATTTTACACGGTGGATGGCCAGAAGTTCTCAGTGACTGCCTATAGTGAATGGATCGAAGGTAGGCAATAGTAGTTGAAATTTTGCTCAGACACTGATAAGTACTGTGACAGATCTTTTAAAGTGTGATTCTATTCAAACAGCAGCCTGTTGGGTCCAGTTTATCGACTAGTTGGTGGTAAGGCTCTTTCCCAACAGTAGTTAAATCTTGTAGACTCAAGAGTTCTTTCTAGGCCAGATAATAATCTATTCTAGTTTGGGCAAGTTTCTTGGACTTAGTTCTTGATTTCTGAGTCATAGTGTGATTAAATAGTGAAAAGGCATTTGTTTCCTGAATGTGACCAACCGAACTGATATGAAATAGGCGAGCCACCTTGGTCTGCACCGTGATTAAACATGACTTTAAAAAGAAATTAAAAATAGGGCTGGAAAGATGGCTTAGTGGTTAAGCGCTTGCCTGTAAAGCCTAAGGACCCCAGTTCCAGGCTCAATTCCCCAGTACCCACATAAGCCAGATGCACAAGGTGGTGCATGGATCTGGAGTTCGTTTGTAGTGGCTGGAGACCCTTGTGCACCTATTCTCTCTCTCTCTCTCTCTCTCCTCTCTCTGTGTGCCTCTTTTGTCTCTTTATCTCTCTCTCTTATATAAATAAATAAATAAAATCTTTAAAAATTAAAAAATATAAATACTTTTTATATATTTATATTTATTTATTTGAGAGAGAAAGAAAGACAATGGGCACACCAGGGCCTTCTGCTACAGCAAATGAACTCCAGATGCATGTGCTACCTTGTGCATCTGGCTTATGTGGGTACTGGGGAGTCAAACCTTGGTCCTTAAGCTTCATAGGCAAGTGCCTTAACTGCTAAGCCATCTCTCCAGCCTGAGATTTCTTAATTTATTTACTTTTAAGCCAGATTTTTCCTGCTTTAGTTAATGATGAATTGATTGCTTCCTATCTGCACTTTTCCATCATCTTTCTTTTCCAGTGAAGCATGATTTTAAAATTCATACGAGGTGAGTATCATTAAGAAATGCTTATTATATCTGTAATTACCCAGACATGTTTATTTTAGACTGGAGTCTCACTTTTGCTTTGAGTAGCAATGTAGCAAGCAGAGTGTTTATTAACTTGAATTACTGTTGACAAAATGCCTGGGCTGCTATCACAGCTCTTTTACTTTCTATTTGATCATGAGAATGTGACTGTAGTTTCTTTATTTTATTTTATTGTTTGTTTTTCAAGGTTGGGTTTTGCTCTAGTCCAGACTGACCTGGATGGAATTCACTATGTAATCTCAGGCTAACCTCAAATTTATGGCAATCCTTCTATCTTTGCCTCCCAAGTGCTGGGATTAAAGGCTTGAGCCACCACACCCAGCCTTGACTGTAATTTCTTAAACCTTTATTTTCTCGTCTGAAAACTGGGGCTAATAGAAATTACCATGTAGGGATCAAGTGCATAGTAAACCCTCATGCATGTGAATGATGGTGCAGACAGCTTGGATGATAATGATGTAATTTGTATCAGTGAGGTTAAATATAAGTGTTTTGCATTAAAACAACTAAGCAACTAATTGGGGTCCCTGGTATGTGATAAGAGCTTTTAGAGTTGCTTCTAAGCCGCCTGGGTGAGGTGATGAAATGGTACTAATGGTGGATGAAGAAGCTGGAGCCAGGGCTTCCTGCCTCCAGCATTTCTGCTCTTGCTTCCACACCACGATTGTTTCCAGCTAAATGCGTAGGTGGGTGAACAGCAATTCCTAGCAAGAGTTTGGTATGTAGTGACCCTGTCTCCAGGGAGGTTCTAGGCAGGAGACCACCATTGCCAGAACTTGAATCAACTTTTCCTGTGTAGGAAGTGTCAGCCTCGTTTCCACACCACAGTGATAACTCACTTCTGGAAGAGGGAACATTCCGTCTGTCTGTCTGTCGTCTGTCATGGGCTATTGTTTGCACTCGGTGTTCTCAGTGACTCTTACTTTCTGGAAGAGGTGGAACTTCTCCCCCAGGAAGCAGCTAGACTGAATTTACTTCCTGTCATACTTCCAGCTGAGTAGTGCGGGTAGAGATAATGTCAGGCAGGAACTTTTCCTAAACCTAGAAAAAAGTAAGAAATTGTTAAATGCTAATTTTTCCCATATAAACTTTTAAAAATAGAAGTAAATTCTAATCATTTTTAAATCATAGTTATCTAGTATCATCTTTTTTTAAAAAAAAAAGTATTGAAATTTCATATGAAGAAATGAGTGTTTTCTAGTTAATGGGCATGCCAGGCCCTTCAGCCAATTGCACATGAACTCAAGACACGTGCCCCACCTTGTGCATCTGGTTTACACGGGTCCTGGGGAACCAAACCTGGGTCCTTTGGCTTTGAAGGCAAGCGCTTTAACTGCTAAGCCATCTCTCCAGCCCTGTCATGGAATTTCTGATTATCTTTGTTCTTTTTCTTTGTTTTGTTTCTGGGGCTGTGTGTATGTTTGTAGTTTGCATGTGTGCTTGTGTGTGTGGACATGTGGAGGCTGGAGGTTGACACTGCTCTCTTTCTCAGTTGCTCAGCACGTTATTACTGATTTGACCCCAGGCCTCCCTGATTTGACTAGCTACCTAGTCACCACATTATTTACTGATTTGAACCCAGGCCTCCCTGTTTTTTTTTTTTTTTTTTTTTTTTTTTGGTTTTGCGAGGTAGGGTCTCACTCTGGTTCAGGCTGACCTGGAATTAACTATGTAGTCTCAGGGTGGCCTTGAACTCTCGGCGATCCTCATACCTCTGCCTCCCCGAGTGCTGGGATTAAAGGCGTGCACCACCACGCCCGGCTCAACCTCCCTGTTTTGACTAGCTACCTAGCTTGCCCTGAGGAGCTGTCTCTTCCTTACATGTGCTGGCATTTCAGATAGGCTACTGTCCCCACCCAGCATTTATGTGGGTTCTGGGGATCTGAACTCTGGTCTTCACACTAGTCCAGCAAATGCTTCATGCACTGAGCCATCTTCCCAGACCCTTTTCTTTGTTATTAAGCTGCATGTTTCTATACTTTCCAAAACATCGTACAGAGACAAACAATTTGGTCTTAGCTGTTTTTTTAGCTATGGTTTTAGTTTAGTTTTGTTTGTTTTCAAGGTAAGGCCTTACTGTAGCCCAGGCTGACTTGGAACTCACTCTGTAGTCCTAGACTGGCCTCAAACTCATCGTAATCCTCATAGCTCAGCCTCCTGAATGTTGGGATGAAAGACATGGCTACCTTGCCCAGTTTAACTGTGATTTTTAACTGCTATTCAAATTCCCAGATGTTTTTTACCCCTACTGAACATCATGATATCTATTTCATAATTGTTTCAATGAAAGGCTGTTATATATGTGACATCCCAACCTCTGGTAGCTATTACTATAATTGTAGGGGTTACTACTATTTGTATTACTTTTCAGGTGAAATCTCATCATGTGCTTTAACATATGGAAGCAGGAAACAAATTGAAAAACAGAAAGTTTACTAGGTATTTGCATGTGCACACATACACTATGCAGAAAATATAATAGCCGGGCGTGGTGGCACACGCCTTTAATCCCAGCACTCGGGAGGCAGAGGTAGGAGGATCGCCGAGAGTTTGAGGCCACCCTGAGACTACATAGTTAATTCCAGGTCAGCCTGGACCAGAGTGAGACCCTACCTCACAAAACAAAACAAAACAAACAACAAAAAAAGAAAATATAATAAATAACAGGTTAGAATAAGATAACAGAATCTAAGATGTGGCCAGGTTTTACTCACATAGCTGGCTCCAATGTAAGACCATCCACAAGAATCCTTGTTCCTTGCCTGGATTTCCTTTCCTTTGATTCTCCTGATTTAAGTGAATGTCTTCTTTGGTACCTATCATAGTCTCTCAGAGTCAGCCTCTTAAGGTTGTTAATTTGAATGATTGTTGAGGAAGTACAGATATTTATAAGTAGATATCTCTGGAAGTAGGATTTTCCCGTGTTGGTCCATGTTTTGAAATAGCTCTCCTCTGTTCCATACACAGTTCCATGAGTTCAGCTTTTTGCTCATGGTAGCTGAAGCAGGAAGTGCTTCTACACTGTGTAAGCTAGACAGAAGTTGGGGTAGCGCTTCTGTTCTTCTCTGCCTGATTGGGATCTAGCTCTGTATTTGAAAGATGCTATTGTGAGAGATGACGCCTTAGTAGTCAATAGCTTCCACAATTTACTTCATCCCTCCAAAGGAGCTGACTTGGACAGGTGCACCATCATGTAACCTCAGGTCACATTGCAAAGCTAACTGGTCAGATTCATCTATTTAACAGACGCCAGTCATTTGTCCCAGGAGAAGAAAGAGTAGTAAATACGTGCCTGGGTGCCCTCTGCTGTTGTCACTCATGTACCTTGCAAGGAGGTGAACTGTCCTAGGGGGAAGAATACATGAAGCTCCAGGACACTTGGGACGTCTTTATAGATTTTCCTATAGTTTGTAAAAAGGCACACAGACCTTTTTTGGTGATCAAGAGTGGATGGCCACCTTAGATACAGAACATAGCACGTGTTTGCCCTTCAGCCATGTTGGATGAGGAGAGAAGGTGGCATCAATGAGCAGGCAAGGCTTCATCAGACACTTACTGTACTGACACCTTGACCTTGGACTTTCTTGTCTCCAGAACTCTGATGATAACTTTTAGTTTTTAATAAACTTACAAAAGGGAAAGAATGAAGCAGGAGCAGAGGCACAGAAATGTGGAATCTTTGGGGGTACATTCATTCCTAATTCGGAGATTGTCTGCAAACTAATGTCCTGTCACTTCTGCTCCATGGGATCCCATTGAGGCTTTATCCATTCATCACCAACCTGTTCTATGGCCGGCCACGCCTACCTGAGTGTGGCGTGTGCTTAGTACCGAAGAAGCTGTTGGGTGGCATTATTACAGTTCTAGCCTCAAGTTGAAGCATGACAATGGACTTAGGGATTGATCTTCAAAATTTCAAAAGTATACTTGATCAGATAACATTTTGTATCCTGGCTAATATACATGAACTTTGTTTGTCTTTGTTGGCCAAGATCCATATTTTCTCATTTTCATCATTCCCATATGTAGTGAGTGGCACATGGCTAGCATTAGGACAAAACTGCTGAATTGTGGTTTTGTCAATTTTTGATTTGTAAACCACGGAGATGGTGAATTTCCAGAACCAAATCTCCTTCTAGTAATGCCTTTGTTTTTCTGTTTGTTTTTTAGGCATTTCTCTGTCAGGTTTCCGGGTGGAGATCGCGGATGGAGTGAAGCTTCATCTGCTGGACGATGTTAGCAGCTGGAAAGCCGGAGACCAGATTGTGGTGGCCAGCACCGACTACTCCATGTACCAAGCCGAGGAGTTCACTCTTCTCCCCTGTCCCGAGTGTAGCCGCTTTCAGGTCAAAGTTAAAGGTATCAGACATTGCTTAGGAAACTCACTCTTTTCTTGGGATTTGATTCCTGAAATCTATTTGCCTCTCAGTCATCAGTGCTGTCACTGTCCTTACGAAAGGGCTTAGCAAGGAGGGCACTG
Organism: Orientallactaga sibirica; assembly: GCA_036365145.1. Lineage (NCBI taxonomy): Eukaryota > Metazoa > Chordata > Mammalia > Rodentia > Dipodidae > Orientallactaga > Orientallactaga sibirica. The sequence goes on from JAEOAD010000001.1 coordinate 63,659,063, forward strand.
AACCCTAGATCCCAGAGGGTGTTCAATAGAAGCAGTTACTTGGCGGCTTTCTTGCCATTAGTGACATTTAATGGATAAGTCATTGTTACTGCGCTGCCATTACTTTTTAAAAATTAATTTAATTTAAATTTTCTTTTTGAGAATTTCATACATGTATATAATGTAGTTTGATCATATTTACCCTTAATTACCCTCACTTATCCCCCTCTCATTCTTGCTAGTTTCTTCCCAACTATTCCTCTTGCCACTTCTATCTCTCTCTTTCTCTGTCTGTGTCCAAGTGAGTTTAATCATAGTTATTTGCATGAGCATGGGTGGGTGGTATGGGCAACTTACCAGTGGCTCTATATCTGAAGAACAGGATTTTTCTCTCCTCCACCCCTCCGCAACCACTAACTCCCCACCTCCCCTATCCATGGAATGTTGATGGGCTCAGTGTTGAACGGGAAACCACAGGTGCTGTGAATTCATGTGCGCAATGGCCACATACCATCCCGAAGACAGGCTCATCCACCGCACTCCCACCCCTTTCCTCCGTGATACGCTCTGATCCTTGAAAGAGGTGCTGTAGACGTCCTTTTAAAGGCGGAGGACACGGTACTCACTCATGCTCAGCCTTTCCCTAGCTATGCATCTCTGCATTAACCTCTGCCCACTGAAGAAAGAAGCTTCTCTGATCCAGGATGAGAGTGGCCCTAGTCTATGAGTATAAATATAAATATTTAGAAGGTAGTTTGACATGTCCATTTAGCATAACAACAGTAGCAGGGTCCCCTTTAGGGTCTACAGGTCCCGAGGTCTCGCCAGCCATGGGCTTTTGACTAGATGTACAGTAGCAGGCATGAATTTCTTTCTGTACAGTAGGCCTCAAACTCCATCAGAAAACACTTGGTTATCGCCATAAAAGTCATGCCACTATTTTACCAGTGGCCTCATCTTGCCTGGCAAGTTGGTTGTGTAGCACGTGGGTTTCCCAGCTGGGTAAGGCTGCTGATGACTTTTTTCCCCTAGCAACCTGTGTAGCACCTTCTGGCAATATGAATGCTAGCCATTAAGGAGGAAGCTTCTAACTCATTTTAGCTGGTTTTTTTTTTTTTTTTTTTTTTTTTTTTTTTTTTTGTGTCTTACAACTGAAGCATGTGGTGCCTTCAGCGACAGGGGATTTTGATCTAGTTTTGGTGGACAAGCAAGAGCAATGGCGATATCCTGGATTGTTTTGGGAGCTTCCTTGGCCTCTCTGACCAACAGCTCACAGGGAGGTATTTTACCCCTGGAGCCTCCATTTTTTTTTTTTTTGTTAAAAGATGTGGATTAGGTGAATTGATTTTCTAAAGTTTCTTACTAATTTTTTACTGTCAGTTAATAGTAAATCAACTTATCAACTAGTTTATTTTTAGTAGAAGTCTTAGTTAAGTAAAGTTCATGAGTTCTTACTTGTTTGGCAAAACAAAAGATTTAAAATGGAACCAAATAAATATTTTCATAATCTTGAGTAATGTGTTTTTTGAAGGAGAATAGTACAAAAGAAGATTTTTTTAAACAAATATTTATTTGAGAGGGAGAGAATATGAATAGGTGTGCCAGGGCCTTCTACCACTATAAACAAATTCCAGATACAGGTACCATCTTATGCATCTGGCTTTATGTGGGTACTGGGAAATCAAACTCAGGCTGTCAGGCTTTGTGAGCAAGTACACTTAACATTAATCTTTCCAACCCCCAGAAGGTTCTCACTGTGAGTTATGTGAAGAAAGAATGGCTGACAGAGGGGCCTCCTTGACAGCTGGTACTTTGAGAAGACCTTGGGGTCCACAGGCATCTCATATTGCCTCCCTTGCTTATGTACTGAAGATTGTATGGAGCCGCAAAGCAAAAGCTTGCAGTTGCTTTCAAGAAGTGCTTACTCAAGTCTTAGTAATGAGAGCTTTGAAAGAAAACAAAATGTTTGGCTTAGTTGGCATTTTCCCCCTCTGAGCTTCATTTGGTCTTATATTTTTCTGTCTTTTCATAATACTAGGCACAAACCAACAAAAAAGAAAAACCAAAGTTATAATACTATCTGGATTTTTTTTTTTTTTAATTCCCACTCTTGATAATGAGTCTTTGTGGACTCAGTTCTCATGGTGTAATTGTATGTTTTCCTTCTGGAGGTTATAGAAGGGCATCACAGAAAAACTCACTTTAAAGTGCTTGTAAACTTCTAGGGGGAGGTAAAAATAGCAATATTGTAATAAGAAGTGGAAAAGACAAGATGGTAATTCCTGTTTGGTTAATGCCCAAATGCAGATTACTTTAGCTTCAAAATAGAAGTACAAATGTGACACCTTATAGAAAGCTCTACAAAACCATGTTTCTGCCGGGCGGGGTGGCGCACGCCTTTAATCCCAGCACTTGGGAGGCAGAGGTAGGAGGATTGCTGTGAGTTCAAGGCCACCCTGAGAGTACATAGTTAATTCCAGGTCAGCCTGGGCCAGAGTGAGACCCTACCTCGAAAAACCAAAAAAAAAAACAAACAAACAAACAAACAAAAAAAACATGTTTCTGAGGCCCCCTGGCATTTTGTTCTTACTGTGTCCTCAGTGGGTAGAAGAAGGAACTGGAGAGAAAAATGGGGATTATTAGTGCTATTTCTAGGGAATTAAGCTCCTCTAGGCGAAGCAAGCTCTCTGTCAGTGCCTGGGTGTGAGGAGTGGTGGGATAGCAATAGATAGGTTTTGGGTGGGTGGCTGGGATAGACATTCTCTAAAATCCCTTAGGGGATTCTGTGAACCAGAGGTGTGGGAGTATGGTAGAGATGGTAAGTTCCTGATCACGGTGTGAGGTTCTTGAGCGAAAAGAATGTCTTTTGGGAATGCTTCATGTTTTCTTTGTTCTAATGTTCTTCTTCCCTGGTTTACACCCATCAGAAACCCCTCAGTTCCTGCACATGGGTGAGATCATAGATGGGATAGACATGAGAGCTGAGGTTGGAGTTCTCACCCGGAACATTGTGATCCAAGGAGAGATGGAGGACTCATGTTACGCAGAAAATCAGTGCCAGTTCTTTGACTATGATACCTTTGGGGGACACGTCATGGTAGGTGAAAGGATTTAACAATTTCTTTTAGATTCTCATTACTAATTATTAAGAAACTTTTACTTGGTTGCTAAGAAATTTTGAAGTTGTGGAATGAGGTATGTCTGCATATTGATAAGTCATTTAAAATATTATGAGACTACAAAGAACAACTAGGTGTTCTAGAGAGCTCGGTGTGCTGTTGTGTGCCTATAATCCCAAAACCTGAGAGGAGGATCAAGAGTTCAAGGCCAGCCTTGGCTATCTAGTCAATTGGAGTCCTGTCTAGACAACACGAGACCATGTTGAGCGAGCTAGCCTGGACTATATTTCAACCATGTAAGCATTGTTCTGTAAAGAATTAAATCATTATATTGGAAAGAACCCAACCATACAAAGACAAAAGCACAGTAGTCTTGGTATTGATATATACAATTTTTGGAAGAATCTATTGTTTGTTTTAAGATCATGGTATTACTAAAGAGTAACCAGTAGTCGTATGCACATGCAAAATGTTCTCATAAAAATTTTTCTGCAGATTTTTGCCCTGGAAAATATTAAGTACTTACTGTCTGGTAGGCAGTACTCTATATAGGAAGCTGTTGGACTTCTGGACAGCATTTTGGCTGTGTGTGTTTAGAATCACAAGCTCCATGGAGCAGTCTATGGTTGTTACCCATGTTTCTACTTCACCAGTTTTAGAAAAGCTGATCATTATTACTCCCTTATTTTCAGTTATATAATTGAAAAACAAGGGCTTAAAATACTGAGAGTGGTCAAACTGTGGATCACAGGGGAATTTCCAAACAGAACTTAGTCAAACAGTATTATGTGCTAACTAAACATTGGCAGAGGATTTCGGCATAAATTACTATCCAACTATGGTATGGTAGGTTATAGGAATGAAAGGACAAGATAAGACTACAAGTGACTAAAAATATAGTCAGTCCCTTATTTAGTTAGTAATTTTCTCATTTTTATTTTTGCTTTGCTATGGTGCAAACATGATACTTTCAGTGTATATTCCTTCAGGGCTTTGATCTCTTCCTGGCTCGTGTGGCCCAGCCTGACATTCTGGTTAGGGGTGGCAAGCTGCAGCTCACTGTCCCCACTTAAGTTGTGGAGGAGTGTCTGTGTTGTACCCAAAAGGGCATGGAGGTGCACTCCTGTAACCACAGCACTTGGGAAGCTGAGGCAGGAAGATCCTGTACGTTCAAGGCCAGCTTGAGCTATATAATGATTACTAGGCCAGTCAGGGCCGTATAACAAGATCTTTTCTTAAAAACAGACAAAAAAACCACAACTCCAAATCTCCCACATACATAGAAATCAGTATTGCCATTTTTCTGCGTTCACTTACTTTTATAAGCACTTGCTGAGGATTGAACCCAGGCCCTCACATGTGTGAGGCAAACACTTCCTCACTGAGTTAGAGCTCTAGGCTCTAACTTGCTAAATTATTGTGTGGACCTGGGAAAACATGGTACAAAAGAAAAGAAATGCTTTCATATGTGTTCTTCAGATATTTTCTATTTAATGATTCCTTTTCTGCGAAGTGTCTGCTTGACTTGGGATACTTTGTTTTGTAGATCAAGAAAAATTTTACCTCAGTCCATCTTTCCTATGTGGAGCTAAAACACATGGGCCAGCAGCAGCTCCTGGGGCGGTACCCTGTGCATTTCCACCTGTGCGGAGATGTGGATTCTAAAGGAGGGTACAGACACCCGGCATTTGTAGACGGCCTGTCTATTCATCACAGCTTCTCAAGGTGCATCACTGTGCATGGGACCAATGGCTTGCTGGTAAGTGTCCTCACATCATGTTGACATGCATCACTTCTCATTGAAATGTTGACTCCTTCATTCTCATCACTTCTCTGTTTTACACAGTAGGCTGTTTTGCCACATGGCTTGCTCTGCCCTGTATTGAGGAGTCTATTCTGCTGTCTAAAGGAAGCCTGTTGTTTACCTATCTAAATCATCCTCTGAAATGAGAAATAAAACCTAATGTTGGATTTAGCCTTTAAAAAAATATTTGTTTATTTATTTACAATCAGAGAGAGATAAAGAAAAGAGAGAGAGAGAATGGGTGCACCAGGGTCTCCAGCCATTGCAAACTAATGCCAGATGAATGCACCACTTTGTGCATCTGGCTTTATATGGGGACTGGGGAATTGAACCCAGGTCGTTAGGCTTTGCAGGTGAACATCTTAAGTGCTGAGCCATCTCTCCAGCCCCTGATTTAGCCTTTTCAGCTTTTCAGCACTTACTACTTTAATCCATCTTATTTCCAGTAACATTATGCACTTGGATTTATTTATGCAGATAAAAGACACCATTGGATTTGACACCCTAGGTCATTGCTTCTTTTTGGAAGATGGTATTGAACAGAGAAACACTTTGTTCCACAATTTGGGACTCCTCACCAAGCCGGGCACTCTCCTCCCCACGGATCGGAACAATTCCATGTGCACTACCATGCGAGACAAAGTGTTTGGAAACTATGTCCCTGTGCCTGCCACTGACTGCATGTGAGTATATTGTGGAGAGAACCACGTATGGTGGTCAAGGCCTCGATTTCTGGGAAAGATGCTGTAGAAGAGTTTTTAGTGGGCAGAGTTTTTCATGAAGAATATTTACGTCACCTTCAAAAATGCCTTGCAGGGCTGTTTCAACTTTCTGGATCGCTCATCCCAACAACCATCTGATCAGCAGTGCAGCTGCAGGCTCACAGGTAAGCCTTACAGCAATGTTTCCAGAGGTTTTGGGATTATTGGTATCTGTGAATGCTCCGGTTCATGTGGGTGTGATGTCACATGTGCCAGTGAAACCCAGGCATGATGCTGCTTTCTGGTACTATGTGTCTAGTGAGAGCCGAAGGTGGTTTTAAGTTTTTCTTTTAAGTCTTTCATGTCAGTTAGAATCTTGGAATATGACAGATTTGAAGGATCAGAGGTGAATTCATCTTTAGGATATGCCATCTCCAGGGTAGATTATTAGTATATTATGTATGATCTTTTCTTTACAAATATTTTTATTTATTTATGTGTGTGTGTGAGAGAGAGAGATAGAGAATGAATATGAATAAGGCATGATGCTGTAAATAACTGCAAACACATGTACTACTTTGTGCATCTGGCTGTATGTGGGTACTGGAAAATCAAACTCAGGTCTGTAAGGTTTGCTTTGCTGCTAAGCCATATCCCCAGCCCATAGATGATCTTTCTGGCTTTTCATACGTAAAGCTTTGGTGGAAAAGTAACTGATGACTTTTGTTCCTAGTGCTGAACAAAGAAAGCCTTACTTTCTTTATGACAGTGCATTAGTCTCTAGGACACTATGACGTTTGTCACTGTTACATTTAGGGATTACCTCTGCTTGGCCAAGCAGCTAGAACATCAGCCACGGTTTCGTTTTCAAAATCTGATTTATTTATTTATTTGCAGTGAGAGAGAGAGAGAGAGAGAGAGAGAGAGAGACAAAGAAGACAGACAGACATAGGAGGGATAATGGGCATACTGGGGCCTCTAGCCATTGCAAACAAACTGCAGATGCATGACCCACTTTGTGCATCTGGCTTTATGTGGGTCCTGTGGAATCAAACCTGGGTCCTTAGGCTTTTCAGGCAAGTACCTTACCACTAAGCCATCTCTACAACCCCTCAGCCATGATTTCTTTAAGACAGGTACACACACACGAGAACAAATGAACCATTTTTAAATGGTAGAAATATCCCCTGATATATTTGGAAAAATTTACCCTTATAGTCGTGTGCAGCTCAAACCTACTGATTTATAATATTAATAAATTTTTGAAGACATTATTTAGGTTGGGACTACTGAAAACTACAGCATAGGTCTGTGAACAGTGCAGTAACACCTGCATATTCATATTTGTATACCATAACTGTGAAGTACTTTCGAAAGAACAGAAATAGTATCATTTCTGGGAATAAGGAGCGAGGGGACAGTTGAACTCACATCTGTGCATGGAACAATTTGAAGGTCTGTATCATTTTAAAATTGTCCTTTGATTGGCAAAGACTTGGACATTGATGATTTCAGATTTTCTTTCATTCTTTTCCCATCAAGTATTTGCTAGTTTGTGTGGGTCGTGCTGGGCATTTCTGACTGGAGATTTATTACAAAGGAGTGTGCAGCTCTGCCCTCTGCTCTGTGTTGTTTGCAAGTCAGCTGCAGAGCCGAACTTCCTTTCAGTCCTTTCCAGAAGTTAGGGTTGAAGAGTAAAGGAAATTACAGATAGTTCATGAAAGCTCGAGCTGAGGTTGCCAGGTGCCCTTCCTGGACTCAGGTAGGGTTAATGAAGCATCCCAGCATTCTTACGTTTTCATTCCGTTAAATCGTCTCTTTCATCTCCAGAAAAACTGCTTTGGTAAAGCTCGTGTTGGCATGATTTTTCCTCCCAGAGTAAATGAGACCATTTCATTGTATTTTCCCATCACCTCCCTCTTTTGAGACAGAGTCTCACATAACCCAAGCTTGCCTCAAACTCACTATGTAGTTGAGGTTGGTCTTGAATTTCTGATCCTTCTGTCTTCCCTCTCAGGTTAGGATTACAGGCATGGGCCACCATGCTCAGTTTGTGGTGCTATGGATTGAACCCAAGATTTCATGCTTGCTAGGCAAGCGTTCTATCAACTGAGCTGCCCCACCCCCCCAATGCCTTTATAAAGCTCCTATTTGGACAATGTTTAACAGGAAACTGATACTAAATATTCCTCCATGCCAAACCCCATTGCATCCTGGGAAGGCTGGCTCGTCTTTCAATGTGCAGGAATATAGTAGCAAGCCTTTCTCCAGCCCTTCCTGTCTTCCCTTGTCTGTATTGTATCCCCTAAATGCTGAGGTGGCCAATATTTTTTCAGAGTAGTTTCTTTTTTTTATTTTTAATTTGTATACATGTGTGTATGTGCAGGCACAAACATTCCATGCTGTGCATGTGGAGGTCAGAGGACAACTTTGAGTGTCGTACTCACCTTCCTCTACTTTGAGGCAAGCTTTTTTGCTCACTGCTGGTTACCCCAGGCTACCTGGCCTAAGACCTTCCAGGATTCTCCTGTTTCTGCCCACCATGTCACTGTGGGAGGGCTCAGATTACCTGGAGGAGTTTGTTTTATTAAGGTTCATTTGCAAACTTTTGTCATGACAAGCTGGTAAAAATTACAGTCATTTTGGTGTGTAAGAATCAAAGCATTCCATGATTCATCTCTCAGTGTTCCTAAAGGGTTTTATTTTTTTTAAATTTAATTTAATTTTATTTATTTTTGGAGAGAGACACAGAGAGAGACAGACAGAAAGGGAGAGGGAGACAGATAGAGATGGGTGTGCCAGCAGTCTCTCAGCTGCTGCGAACGAAATCCAGATGCGTGCGCCCCCTTGTGGTCAAGTGCAGCATTGTGCCCTTGCGTCACTTTGCATCTGGCTAAACGTGGGACCTGGAGATTGGAACCGGCGTTCTTAGGCTTAGGAGGCAGGCGCCTTAACCGCTAAGCCATCTCTCCAGCCCTCCTAAAGGGTTTTATTAACCACTAATATGAAACTACATATGTTATGTTGTTATATGTGTTTCCCTTTAGACTGTTAGTTATCTGAGAGCAGTCTTGCCACACAGCCAGCATGTAGGGAGCACTAAGTAAATGCATGCTGAATTTGAGCTAATAGCATCCATTTACACTTTATATTTAAGTCTTAAAAGCCTGATTCATACAAGTTCCACAGTGTGAACTTGTCCTTCACATTGGCTAATTATCAATTCAGTTGCAAGATAAAACAAAGGTGTCACTGGAATTAAGAACCACTATTTCTATTTTCTTGCCTCACTTTATCTCAAAAAAATTTTAAGCTGTTCTGCTCCTGTTAGGAGCAGTAGTAGAGAAATTGAGCAGACAGGGTGCACGCTGAGAGACAGCCTCTTGATTCATACATGTGGCGGGTTTTTTCCCTTTGGCACAAACTTGCCTTGGGACAGGAAGGGCTTTGGAGTTGCTTGAAAGAAGCCAGTGAGCCCTGTCTGTTGGCGGACAGTTGTTTAATAGCCATGACTCATCTATTGATCGGGTTTGGAGGTAAACACAGAAAACCACATTGCTTAAAGGCTGTGCTGTCCCGGTCCCAAGGGAGGCAAATACGGTTCTAATTCTGCATAACGTTTCAAACTGCATAATGATGGGAAAGTTGATTTTTTTTTTTTTTTTGGTATTTGCTAGTTATTTCTTTTGCATAAGCCTATAGACATTTTATTTGCTTTTAAAAAATGTTTAATATAATTGCTTAGAGGAAGCTAGATATGTGTACAACTTCTTGTAGTCAATTATGAACCTAAAATAATGAAAAATTAGTGGTATAAAGATGAAGCTCACTTGTGAAACAGTTTTTGTGGCTGTTTCCTAATTGAGGCTCTTTAGACTCAGGCAAATGTTACATGCTTTTACTCATGTGGGATCTAGATTTAAATATCAATATATGAGACATCAAAGTACAGGGGAGACCTTAAGGGGAAAAGGACAGGATGAGGGAAGAAGGAATGAGAGACAGTAATGGGGTAAGAAAAACTACCACACATTTTCTCATAAGGAAATATGTGTGTGTGTGGGGGAGAGAGATACAAAAGTAGAAGGGGGAAGCCAAGAGAGGGTAATGGGGCAAAAGTGAGGAAGGGACAGATGTATATGAGAATGTCACAATGAAACCTATTATTTTGTATGTTAACTAAAAAAATTAATTAAAAAATAGCCTTTTTAATAATGTATTTTCAATTCTAGGATGCTGGAATATGGTATTTATTCCACAAGGAACCAACTGGGGAGTCTAGTGGTCTTCAGCTTTCAGAGAAACCAGAACTCACTCCACTAGGGATATTTTATAACAACAGAGTCCATTCAAGCTTCAAGGTAGGTTCCTTAAAGTTTAACAGTCAGTACACGGGATTTACAGGGTCAAGGCTTTTTGTGCTGTTATAACAGAACAGCACAAGTTGGATAACTTACAATGAACAGAAACTGATCAGCCTCATGGTGGTTGGAAATCCTAAGAACAGGGGCCAGCATCTGACAAGAGCTTTCTGGCTGTGTTGTCCCATGGCACAGGGCAAAGGGGGTTGGGGGTGGGAAAGAAAGCAAGACTGAATTCACATCCCCAAACATTTTTGTAGTCACCACTAATCCATATATGGTTAGAGGCCCTGTGACCTATGCTCCTTCTATCAGCCCCTCTCCTAACAGTGTTGCATGGACATTAAGTTTGCAACACTTGTTTTGGGGACACATATAAACAATAGTAGATGACAACAGAAATATCACTATCAAAAAGAACTTGTCATCCCAGAAAGTAAACTCTGGTATTTGTGATTAGAAAGAAATAGACACTGAACCCTTCCACAGTTCTACACACACACACACATGCATGAGTGCACACACACACACACACACACACACATATATATCTCTTCATATCTGTACACACATAAATGTACACTGTACACACAGGCATGTATGATCTCATTGATCTTGTCATAGACTTGAGCTGTGTGTCCTCGTCTTATTGTGTTCCTGCCTGCCCACAACTCCATTCTTCCCTCTCACCTTCTTTCTAATCTTTAAGCCATGTTTCTAGGATTTTTCACATTAGAAAATATATTTTCTATCTGTTCAGTGTTGGTTGAATGCTCTTTGAGAATTTAATACTGCAGAATATTTAAATGGTGAAATATTGTTTAAGAATATTCAACTAAATTTAAAACAGATCCAGTTACCTATAGGCCATTTAGAAGCTCCAGCTTCCATAGTACTGTCCATTCACTGTTCCTTCCTGGTGATGAATGTATTTGGTTTATTTTGTGCTCACTTTAATATTTTTCTTGTGTGTGTAATCCCTGGATCCTTTATGCTGCTGTGAGTCATGTTAAAGTTCAGCTAACATTTCCACATTTTTACACATAGATGATCCTTCGGAGAGATCTATGAGATGCTTAGAACCTCTTCATGAAGAACTGAGGGAAAAAACCTTCGCTGTGATTGTTATGAGCTGAATAAAACTAGTCATTATTTTGCGATATACAAAGTACCTTATTCTAATCAAGTTTTAGTGTCCTATGCCATGATGGCATATAGTAATTACTTGTTGATTTTAAGATTATTAAATCTGAGCAGATAATTAGAGTTGAATTTTTTAAATTTGGGAATGGATGTTCAGTATAATGTTTTGTAGCTAAAGGAAATTAAATTCTAGGAATCCTCAAATGAAGCCCCCCATGAAATCACACATGCACAGGTACAGAAGTGCCAGGCACACACACTTACCTACCCTGTGGCTTCAGTTGCTGAGGCTCCTGGATCTCTAGGCCAGGTCGGCTATGTTTGTCTGGCTCCTGGATTCCATTTCAGTATTTCATGAACACACAAAAGTATATGTTCGAAGTGAAATTGCTTCCTTTTAGGCCTGACCTACATGGGATGTCTGTTGAGTAATTGGAACAACTAGTTCCCTATTTGCCCAAATCAAAATGAGTTTCTCTTGTTCCTTTTCCTTCTCCCTGCACATTTTATCAGTTTAAACATGGTGTCACGTCTGTCTGGTAGAATCTTTACTTCACCTAATATCCTCTGCTACTATTGCCACAAATCTGGGTCCTTTCATTTCTCTTCTGAATGACTGCATAATCTTACTTCCTTTCTTAGCTCTTTTCTTCTCCCTTTCAATCCGTCATTCCCATCTTTTTAACTATGGTGTCTTTGTTTTTCTTCTTCAGGGTGTACTTGCTTGTAATACTTCCATGAGATTCTTGTCTGAGGTCTTCAGTGTACCAACCCTGCCATTTGCCTCTCTTCAGCCTTCCTTGCCTTTCCTCCCCCCGTCATTCTTGTTAGTCTGTCCAGGACTTTTTTCTCAATGTTTCATGCTGTCTTTTTCTTTACACCCTTTCTGTACAAACTCCTGAGTGCTTTATGCCACCCCACCTCTTTTGCATGGCTGATTCCTTCCTGTTCTGTGTGTTTTACTTCCAGAGGTTGCTGTCCCAGCCCCATGAAAGTGTCACCAGGGGCATTCTTTGCTGCCAGAGTGTCATTGGTTTTCTTTGTCTCATGTTTATCCTATTGGACCATAGTAGTTTATTCAACCACATGTTTCCCTGGTAGTTTTTATGTCAGTAACAGCAGGGAATATAGCTTACTTTTCAGTCAATGTATAAGACACCGAGTGCACATCAAGTAAGGACTTGTTGAGTGACCCGGCGAGTAGGTGCCTTTCACTTAGCTCCCTCCCCCATTTTGGAGTGAAGGTGCTAAGCTACCTTAGGATTCATGTTCATTTCAGTCCATTGTTGTATATTTCAGGCTGGCTTATTTATTGACAAAGGCGTTAAGACAACCAACGCGAGTGCTGCTGACCCAAGGGAATACCTGTGTCTGGATAACAGTGCGAGGTAGAGCTGGCTCTGTAACTCACTCGGCTTAACTTTCAGATGCAAGCACGCTGTGCTCTTTTCCCTGGAAATGCATGTGCAGTAAAGTTTTGAAAGCTTGTGTAAGGGTTTTGCAAACACTCTGCTGTCCCAGGTCCTGAGTCCCTTTCTGAATTGCCAAGGAGATAAATGCTCTTCTCCCTTTTCACTGTGAAAATTTTGGTAGAAAGAGACAGAGCTGGAGAACAATGTTTCAGAATCAGAGAAGAGTATGACTCATTGAGAAACAAGCTAAACTAAGATGTTTCCATCTAATCCCCCAAAACCAAAGCATATAGAATTTATGCTTAGTGGTCAGACTGGAATATTGCATTGAACTTATTTCAAAGGGAAAGATCCCAGATGTGATGATCAGGCTGGCTCTGGTTCAGCCGTTTGTAGCCTCAGGCTCACTTCCGAGCCAGGTTGTGGGTTACTCCCCCTTTTAACCACAAAATGTGGCTGGGATATCAATTCAGCACAGTTCTCTTACTTGCTACACATCAGCCAAAGTAAACAAAATGTCTCAGATGGAAGTAAAATGTTCTGGAAAATTCGGCAAACTAAAGTTCTATGAGGTAGAAGCCGTGCACATATATTATTTGTCTGTACTTCAAGTTCACGAGCAGTGTATGAAATTGAATGGGTGCCAGATTTAACAGGCTCTTGCTAGACATTTGAAAGAAGAATGCCAGGCCCAGTTATTATTAAGGGAACAAAGCAGAAACCACCGTGGAGTTTGATGAATCTGACTTATGTGTGAGCCAGGATTCTTCCCACAAGTCACTAAGGCATGAGGTCAGGAAAAAACTGGGCAAAGTTTGGTTGGGAAATTACTCATCTGATTCCTCAAAGGTCAAGTTAAACATGAACTCTTTTAGAGCAATGATTAGGTAGCATTTGAGCAGCCCAGAAATGATGGCATTATATGAATAAAAGGTGCTGCATACTTTGGAGGTGATCCACATATGAAGTGGGGAAAAGGATCAGACAGATGAGAAGAAAAGTAAAAGAAGAAGGTAATATTCACCAACAAAGAAAAGAAATCCATATTAGAAGGGTTAATTGTAATTGGTAGAACTAGTAATGTGCACTTTGCCAAGGTAGTGTTGCCAGAAAAATCCTGCAACTCAAAACACAATTGGCTTCCTTCTCTGCCTTAAAAATGATTTCTATTATTTGAATGTATTTGTATATATGTGCATATATAAGTGGATGAGTATACTTACAAACCTACTGATGTTCTAAGTAGACTCCATCATAAAGCACTTTACTCATTATAGCTCAAGAAGGAGTGCCTTTCCACATATATGCACATGAGGCCATGAAAATGGTTATTATTCCTCTGTACTGTATTTGTTTCTCTTAGCAGTTTATAGATACAGGCATATCGTAAGGAACTGGACTTCAATAGGATGTTGTTACTGAAAAGAACTGATTATAGAACAAGAGGCAAAAAGACATTTGGCAGCTGTGAATACATTTAACTTAGGACATATGTTCATGCAATCCAAATATGAATGAAAATGACACAACATAAATGAGTAATATGAAGTAAAAGCCAGACTTGGCATACAAAAGGCATTCATATGTTCATCAGACAGGAAATCGACTCACCACTTACCACTTAATCAGATGAGCCTTTTCTTGTATCTTTAAGATGTGAATTGTAGGAATCTAAAGATGAGAAATCTTAAGACAGAATTTAATTTGAAATTGGGACATTTCTTCTATGAAGGTTAAAAAAAAAATCAGTATAACCATGTAGTACACTTAAGGCAGAAGAAAGCTAAGAGAGGGCAGGGAAATATGCTGAAATTATACAGATGTTGGAAAATTGGGACCATTAATTGTATTTTCTATATACCAAGTGACTTGTAAGTAAGTTGTATCTTAAAATTTCTTGATTTGTTTATTTTGTCCTAATGAAATAATTGTTGACCCTCTCTAGTTTGTAATTATAAGTGGACAATTTTTATGCCTTTGGTTCATTTTTAACAAAGCTCTATTTTTTTAAACCCCACAGGTTTCGGCCTCATAAGGATTCAGACCCCGAAAAGCCACGTATTGCTGCTGTAATTGACAGGCTCATTGCTTTTAAAAATAATGACCATGGAGCCTGGATCAGAGGGGGAGACATTATTGTTCAGAATTCAGCGTGAGTATTCTCTACAGAACTAATATCTGCTGGCACTCATGTAATCATTTTTAAGTGTGGGGTCTCGCGCCGTTCCCGTTCCCCGGGGGTCTTTGGCCACCAATGTCCCGGGCGAGGGAGAGAGGAGTTGGCAGGGTCCTTTCTGGCTGGGCGGTTGAGTGCGACATGCAGACACGAACACATGACGGGGCAATGAACACCCAGGAGACTGTCTGATGGACAGTACTCATTTATTCAAAGGGGGAGTGGGTTTATAAACACTTGGGGAAGGTTGAGATGGCACGTACAGACTATATGGTAATCGGATGCATAGTTTATGGGCTGTTATCTAGATTGCTGAAGGACTAGTAACTTCAAAGCTATGGGGAAAGGATAAGGAAAGGTAGGGGGAAGGGCGGAAGAGGAAATTAGCAGAAAGCTGTGACTTCAAAACTGTGGGGGGTGAGAAGGCTACGTGACTTTAGCCACATGAGGGTCTCTTGGGCAGTTAGCCACAGGTCAGGAACTGTGGGGGGCAAAGTCTGCCTTATGGAATGGTCAGAGCCTTTTGGAGTCTGGGGGGAGCGCCTTGCCAGTTCTGCCCACTCTGGGCGATGACAGCTCACTACACCCTACAACATAGGGAAGGCAATTACCGTCTCCAGGGACTCCTGACAGAGGGCCAGCTGCAACCCCACAGCCCAGGGTCCCTGGCCATGTCCAATAGTTCAGGCCAGCCTCCTCACAGGTCCAGCCTGTTACTAGCAAGGCCCAACATTTAAGGACTTACTTTTCAAAACAGGGTCTCATGTCGGCTTGGCTAGCCTTGAAATCAGTTTAGGTGAGGTTTATCTTGAACTTCTGATCCTCCCTCCACCTCCCAAGTGCACCACCATGCCTGGTTGGATTTCTTTTCTTTTTTTTTTTTTTTTAATTGTTATTTATTTATTTGAGGAGGGGGCAGAGAAAGACAAAGAGTATGGGCACACCAGGGCCTCTAGCCACGACAAAAGAGCTCCAGACACATACACCACCATGTGCATCTGGCTCATGTGGGTATTAGGGAGTTGAACCTGGATCCTTAGGCTTTGCAGGCAAGCGCCTTAACTGCTAAGCCATCTCTCCAGCCCTCTATCTTTTTTTTTTTTAATTGAGTAGAATGAAAGTACAGTGGTGGTTCCTGGAATCATATTATTATCACTGTTGTTGTTGGTAGACAGGATGAGCTCTGAGGAAATACACTAACGTTGACAGACGGTAAATGTTTGGACTGTCTCATTCTGGTGCTTTCATTGGTGTTGAATTTGTCAAGTGACATGAGTATATTTCATAAGACTGACCAGAAATGGAATTTAACTTTATGTAACAAACATGGTCTGAATCCGCGAGCTAAATAAAGATTTCAAAATGACCTGGGTTTTTTTTTTTTTTTTTTTCTTCCTCTTGGAAACACCTTAAAGATTTTCTGATTTTTCTTGACTTGCCATACAAAACAGAAGCTGTGCAATTCTACCTTGACTTTTCTGACTTGGCAGGAAGCATCTCACTTGCTTTTTTCCCATTTGTATGATTTTAAAAGAGGCCTGATGCTAAGATTGAGTGTTCAGAAATCTAGAAAACTTTTCATTTTTTCTTGCACTGACCATAAGCTTCTTGTCTTTTCATCATCATTCAAAAACTTGACATTGTATTGAATCTGTAGAAATTACTTAGGTCTCATACTGAAAAGTTGTGAAACTAAAGCTATGCTCTGGTTGTTGCTACAAAAAATTATAGAAATAAAATTTTTAGCTGACACTTATATCCTGCTTACTGTGTGCCAGACACTGTTCCACATCATGAAACTATTTAGTATGTTTAGTTTTCTCAGGAATCCTATCAGAAAGGTTGTATAATAATTTCAAATTAGAGATGAGAAAGCCTAGGGAAAAAGAGGCTGAGTAACTTTGCCCAGCTAATAATTGCTAAAGCCAGCATTTGAACTTGGTACCCTCACTCTTTGGAGTTTGTTTTGATGGCTGTGAGGTTGGTTGTTTTTTTTTTTTTTTTTTTTTTTTTTTTTTGTGGTAGCAGAGTAGATGGCAGGACTTACAGGATTTTACAGTCTTACATTTAGAGAATTAGAATTGCCTCTTATATGATACAATGACTTAAACTATCTTGTTCTGTTTTCTCTCAGATTTGCAGATAATGGAATAGGACTGACCTTTGCCAGGTTTGTAATAGTTTAAAAATACTTACTTGATCATTTGGAGCTCCAAGAGAAAATTACCCCTGGAGTGGGGGCGGGCTGTTGGGATGAATGTTTTCTAATGTGTCTGCATGAAGGTTAGTGGGAATGTGTTATAATGTATTAACCTGAAAATTAGTAGAAATATATATATATTTTTGGTTTTGCAAGGTAGGGTTTCACTCTGGTCCAGGCTGACCTGGAATTAACTATGTAGTCTCAGGATGGCCTTGAACTCTCGGTGATCCTCCTACCTCTGCCTCCCCAGTGCTGGGATTAAAGGCGTGCGCCACCACGCCCGGCTAGTAGGAATACTTTATAGTATATTAGCCTGAAGATTAGTAGGAATGTTTTATAATGTAGTAACATGAAAATTAGTAGGAATATCTTACAATGTATTAGCCTAAAGAAAGTTAGCCCTGTCTTCATGGCACCAATACAGGGCCAAAGCCATATATATTGGCTGGTTGAATTTTTGCCAAAGTCTACAGGGGGGTTAGGGTAGTCATGACCTTTTCTCAGGAGGAAAACCTAAGCCACTGAGCCACATCTTCAGCCTTTTCTTGATACCTGTGCTTCCTGTGGAAAGTGACCACCCCATGGCCGTGTTAACTGTGGTTGCCACTTGATTGTTAGATTCTGGGAAAATTCATTCCCCTTTGTAGTATCGTTGCTTGAGACTAGTCAGCTGCTGATACTAGATTATATTTCATATGTTCATGTATAATTGTCAAGCTATTTATATGAGGTATTTTCACAGGCAATTTCTAAGGACCTTATAATGTATATTAGAGAAACGTATTGGCTTTAATTTTTAAAAATATTTGTTTTTATTTAGAGAGAGAAAATGGTCATGCCAGGGCCTCTTACCACTGCAATCAAACTCCAGATGCATGTACTACTTTGTGCATCTGGCTTTATGTGGTTACTGGGGAATCGTACCCAGGCTGATGCGCTTTGCAAACAAGTGCCTTTAACCTCTGAGCCATCTCTCCAGCCACATATATCATTCATACATACATACATATATACATATATATGGCAAGTCATAACTTGCCTTCTTTTTGGGGGGGGGTAATTTATATTTCTTAAACAAATGTATCTCGTGATTGTCCTTGTTTTACCAGTGATGGAAGCTTCCCAAGTGATGAAGGTTCTAGCCAGGAGGTGTCTGAGTCTCTCTTTGTTGGCGAGAGCAGGAATTATGGCTTTCATGGTGGCCAGAACAAGTACATGGGCACTGGAGGAATAGACCAGAAACCTCGGACGTTACCCAGGAACAGGTGAGCAGGACTTTGGTTCTGGAATCTTAAATTTGAGTAATAAAAACAGACAATCATCAAGGAGATTTTTGTTATTGATTCTTAATTTTGTCCTATTACTGCTAATAGTGCATTGTCTAATGCATTAATTATCCTCATGGAATTTCTGACCATTAATAATTAACCATGACAGATTTTGTTATCAGTTTTACAACAAAGAAGACGTTATTATTTCTTATATAAGACCTTATATAAGCTGATCTTTTCTTTCTTCTTCTTCTTCTTTTTTTTTTTTCCCCAAGACATACAAAGTTGCCAAACCATAAACTATGACATTCGGTCAGCTTTCCCTCAATTTGTGATGTTGGTTTTCAGAAATAGCCACTGGAAAAAGGAAATTACTTAGTGAAGAAAATGCCAGTTGATGGATGTCCAAGATGACTCCAACCTGTAATTGACAGTGTTTGAGAGGGTGGAGGATGAGGAGGGCAAGGACTTGGCATGTTTTCTGTCATTATCATCATAGAGTCATTCAAACAGTAGTTAGCGCTAGAAAGAGGCTTCAAAGCTTTTAGGGCATCGAGTAACTAATCCATTACTTGGTTCTGGGATGCCCTTTGGAGTTGTCCTCATTTAACTTCTGAGAAAACTAGTTAGAGAAAAACACCTAAATCTCATTCTTGAATGAGACCTCACTTCCGAGCACATGCCACAGTCCATGAAGAATCAGTTTCTTACAGGCATGCTGCCTCTGGACATGGGGCCCAGGACACAGCAGGGAGTAAGGCAAACAAGCTGTCAGCTTTCCTAGTTTGGTCAGGTTTCCTGTGCCTGTGTCGTCCCAGTGCTTGTCGGGTAGTGAGCGGCAGTATGTGACACCGTGTGTGAACCTCTTGCTGGATCAGGGAAGTTGCTAGGAAAATAACTGCATGACTTCTTTTGAAAGGGGGCAGGTGCTGAGGATCAAACTCAGGGTCACATGCATATGGGGAAAGTACCCCACCACTAAGCTACATCCCAGGTGTACTTCAAGAATTCTGAGAGCTAAATTTATTGCGTGCTTGTCAGGGTCTGTTCTAAATAGCTCATCTTCATTTAGTCCTCAAACCGTAATGGGGCTCCCTCAAGAGTTTTATACATGACAGCTGGCTGAGGTAGTGGAGGTGAAATTCGAACCCACTTGTTCTGACTTCAGATCTCTGTTGGTGTGGTATAGACCACAGCACAATGGTGACCAACCCTACTTTGTTCTTTTTATGTTACACTTACATACAGCTTCATTGCAGAATGCTTATTGTGTCTTTGCTAAGGAAGATTTTGTTTTTCAAAAATCAGCAAAATAGGCTCATGGACTAAGTTTTAAAAATATATTTTATTTGTTTATTTGAGAGGAGAGAAAGAAGAGACAGGAAGTGAGAGTATGAATGAACTCACCAGGGCCTCTTGCCGCTGCAAATATACTCCAGATGCATGAACCACTGTGTATCTGCTTTTATGTGGGTGCTAGGGAATCAAGCCTAGGCCATCAGGCTTTGCAAGCAAGCACCTTTAACCAGTGAGCCATCTCTCCGGTCCCCAGATCTAATTTTTCTTTCACTGATATTTACAATCTTTTCTGTAGGGGTGAACTATTTTGATTTGTGCACTTAAAAATAAATCACACCTCAGAGATATTTAACCAAGCCTTATTTTCTTGCTAGTGTAAATGCTTTTGCTGAAAAACACTGCCAAGGTGCTTAAGAATCCTGGCAACACGATTGAAAAATTTAATAGGTGAAGAAACAAGGAATTTAGAATATTCTAAGATTTTTCTGGTTCATAATTTATGATAGCTAAGAAGAAAGGAGAAAATGAACAAAATGAAAATTTTAGCTCTTTTGACAGAGTGAGCCTTGAGGACTTAGCTTTTGTCTGTTTGTGTGTCTGCTTGTCTGTCTTGTCCGTTTGTTTGTCTGTCAGTAGTTTATCTGTTGTGATACTGAGGATGGAACCCAGGCTCTTAACTGCATTGATTTCCAAGGAGTCAGAGTTGCTTCTTTGGAGAGGTCTCTGCTCAGCTCACAATGGCATGTCTCTCCCCACCTGGCCTATTGTATCACAATAGCATATTATCTTCATAGCTCTAATTATCTGACATGATCCTTTTTTTTTTTCTTTCACAGGACATTATTTATTTCACTTCATTGGGATTGTGTTTTGCTTAGCACCATATTCTGGAATTTTGTTCAGTGCTCACAGGATTCTTGCCTGAATTTTATAAAACAAATAAATAATGTTAAAGAGACAGGCCTTTAAACAGAATCTTGTATTTTTAACAGGACATTCCCAATTAGAGGCTTTCAGATTTATGATGGACCCATTCATCTCACAAGGAGCACTTTCAAAAAATACATGCCAACCCCAGATAGGTACAGCAGTGCTATTGGCTTCCTCATGAAGAATTCCTGGCAGATAACACCCAGGAATAACATTTCCCTTGTGAAGTTTGGTCCACAAGTAAGTATGTTCTCATGACTCCTACACAGTGGCTGTGGTGGGAGGAGGGCAGCTCATCCCCAATGAGGAGACACAAGGAATTAGTACTGAGTCTGGATGAACAGGAAGAAACGTATCTATAGCAGCAACTCCTGAACCCAGCCAGGTACTCTGTCCATTGAGTGAAAGGTGAGAAGTCTCATGTGATGGGAAAAGGACTTAAAGTTATGGCACACAGTTTTATAAGAATAAGTTGTGATTCTGGCACATTCAGTGTAATAAGCAGAAGGTAGACCCATGTCCACTATGAGATTTGGGTTCTGTCTGGTGTTTTATTTTTCTAGTATTTTTTTCTGGGGCCATTTGGGGGGGGGGCACTGGCAAGTAATTACAGAGCTGCATGAAGAGCATAGTGGAGTACTGTGATAGAAAGTGGGTTCTCATGAACAGGGTTGGATGGTTTTTATGAAGATTGCAAATAAGATTTAGAAGTTGTGTCCGTAGTTCAATAGCCCTCAACTATGTTTTGGGGGGTGGGTGGGAAATGGCTCAGTGGTTAAAGGTACTTACATGCAAAGCCTGCTGCTCTGGGTTTAATACCCCAGTATCCATGTAAAGCCATCTATAAAAAGTGGTGTATGCATTTGGAATTTGTTTGTAGTGGCAAGAGGCCCTGGCACATCCCTACACATACTCACATACACATATGTGTGTCGTGTGTGTGTGTGTATGCACACACATACACATTTTTTAAATTAGAAAAGGAAATACTTTTCTTTGTTGTATGTGTGCATGCATGCATAGGCCAGAAGATCTTGGATGTCCTCACCTTACACCTTTTTTGAGGCAGGGTCTCTTTTTGTTCACTGCTGCATTTACTGGGCTAGCTGCACTGCAATCTTCCAGGAGTCTGTTTCTACTCCTCATGTCATCATAGGTGTTCTGAGACTAGACTTTGGCTACAGCCTCTGGTGTTTTACGTGAATCCTGGGAGTCTAAATTGAGATCTTCATGCTTGCACAGCAAGTGCTTGATCCACTGAGCCATCTCCTCTGCCCAGAAATATTTTCTTAGCAGTTTTTAAAATTGATTAACTTATGTATTTGAGAGAGAACACTGGTGTGTCAGGTCCTCTAGCCACTGCAAACAAACTCCAGATACATGCGAATTCCAGACACATGTGACACCTTCTGCATCTGGAGTATGTGGGTACTGGGGAATTGAACCTGGGTCCTTAGGTTTCACAGGCAAGCAACTTAACAGTTAGCCATCTCTCTAGCCCATTTCTTGGCAGTTTTAACATTGCTTTCTTTACCCATAACCCATAGGACAATCTGATTCAAGCCCTAGGCTTTCTCCATCTTGCCAGTTCCCTGTCATCATGGCACAAGAGGCTGAGCCTCAGGTCTTCCTGGTCCCTGCTTCCACAGGCAGTTAGACCTGGAACCTGGAATGTAGCTCATTGTTCATATCTACCCACAAACTCGGGGTTGCCCTAGATAAAATAGGTCTTGAGATAGGCTCTTCAAAGTCCATAGTGAGCAGGGCATGGTGGTGTACACCTTTAATCTCAGCACTTGGGAGACAGAAGTAGGAGGATTGCTTTGAGTTCAAGAGCAGCTGGAGACTACATAGTGAATTCCAGATCAGCCTGGGTTAGAAGGACACCCTGCCTTGAAAAATCAAAAACCAAAACAACAAATTCCACAACATAAGAGAATTCATGTTTATTACATTTAGTGGCTCATCCAACCTGTCTATATGCAGAATGCTGGGAATAGTTTGCAAAATTTGTTCAACCTGAAGAAATCAAAAATATGCACCAAACTCAGATTTAACCACCAGGGAAAAGGGAGAGCTAGGAATGGGGAGCTGTTTGGTTTCAAACATCACTGTCTTCCACTGAAATACTTTATCATTAGATATTCTGTTGGTAAGCAGACATACCTAGGTGGTGAGTGCATAAAAGCATTTAGAGATGTGTTTGTGTGGCTTGGCTATGTTAATTGTCTACTAATGAGAAGCAGTTAAAGATTGCCTGGTGTCCTCCGCAGCCTGCTTTGTAACTGGTATTATGTGTTTAGCAAAGGTTTTACTTCATTCTTCTGTGCTAGGGATTGAATCCAGGCCCTTGCCACATGCCCGGCCTCTAGGCTTGAAAATGACTCTGCCTGACATCAACAGTATTGAGCTGGGCATGTTCTATATTGAGGAAAGAGAAAGCATCATCTACTTTCCGGCAGATTCTAGTGAGTTCAGTAGTATTGTAGCCATACTGTTGCAGTCAGGTTCGCACTGCTGGCAGAAATCACCCGACCACGAGCAGCCTGTGGAAAAAAAGGTTTATTCTGGCTTACAGACTCAAGAGGAGGCTCCATGATGGCATGAGCAGTGGGTGAACATCACCTCCTGGCCAACATAGGGTGGACAACAGCAACAGGAGAGTGTGCCAAACACTGGCAAGGGGGACACTGGCTATAATACCCATAAGCCTTCCCCCCAATGATACACTGCCTCCAGGAGACGTTAATTCCCAAATCTCCATCAGCTGGGAACCTAGCATTCAGAACTCCTAAGTTTATGGGGGACACCTGAATCAAACCACCATAGATATCAAGTCAACACTGACATGACACATCAGATTTGAATTGTGCTTATGTTTCCAAGTGAGAGTCATATGAATAAGTAAAGTATTTTGAGTGAAATAAAATGATTAACTGCATTTATCAAATAGATTTCTTTTTTTTTTTTTTTTTTTTTTTTTTTCAAGGTAGGGTCTCACTGTGGTCCAGGCTGACCTGGAATTCACTATGTAGTCTCAGAATGGTCTGGAACTCATGGCGATCCTCCTACCTCTGCCTCCCAAGTGCTGGGATTAAAGACATGCGCCACCATGCCCAGCTCAGATAGATTTCTTTCTTTCTTTTCTTTTTTCTTTTTTTTAAAGAAATCTTTATTTATTTATTTGCAAGCAGAGAGAGAGAGAGAGAGAGAGATAGAAGAGAGGCAGACAAACAGAATGACATGCCAGGGCCTCTAGCCACTGCAAATGAACTCCAGATGCATGTGCCCCTTGTGCATCTGGCTTACATGGGTCCTGGAGAATCAAACCAGGATCCTTTGGCTTTGCAGGGAAATGCCTTAACTGCCAAGCCATTGCTCTAGCCCTCAAATAGATTTCTTTTAATCAAGGTGTAATATGCATATGGGGAAATGTACAAACTTTTGTATGTAATGTTTAAGTTTTGACAAATATATATGATTGGTTTTGGTTTCTCTTACCACAGATTGGTTTTGTTAGAACAGGCAATAGTTTTTAAGTGAAAAAATAAGAGAATAATAATAAAGATGAGGCTTACTACTTGCCAATTAAGCTTCATGAGATTTAGAAATTTTTGTTCGTCAAACAAGTCTTTATTTTTTTGTGAGAGAGAGAATTGGCATGCCAGAGCCTCCAACCACTGCAATTGAACTCCAGATGTGTGCACCACCTTGTGCGCATGTGCATTTGTGTCACCTTGTGCGTCAGGCTTACTTGGGATCTGAAGAGTCGAACATGGGTCCTTCGGTTTTGTAGGCAAGCACTTAACCACTAGGCCAGCTCTCCAGCCCTAAGCATATCTTTAGTTAAGCAGAAAACCCTGAGAGTCTGGGTGCCACGGTCCATGCAATGAACTGATTCTGAGTTGTTTTAACTATAACACAGTGAAGGTTGTATGGAGCCATTGCAGGAGATGCTGACCAAGTTAGCAGGACCCTCGCTTTGTGATGTCATTGATTTTTTTTTTTTTCTTCTCACTGCTGCCAGGTCTCTCTGAACGTCTTCTTTGGAAAGCCTGGCCCTTGGTTTGAAGATTGTGAGATGGATGGTGATAAGAATTCCATATTCCATGACATTGATGGCTCTGTGACAGGATATAAAGATGCTTATGTTGGAAGGATGGACAATTACCTGATCCGTCACCCAAGCTGTGTCAACGTTACCAAGTGGAATGCAGTGATCTGTAGTGGGAACTATGCCCAGGTAGGCCCAGCAGGCAGGTAGGCAGGCAGGGCCTGAGCCCACGGCTTCTGGAAGGAGGACCACAGCTTCTCAGGGTGGTTGGAACTTGCCCAAGCCTAGTTTTCCTGAAAAAGAGTGGGTAGGAAGAGAGGAGAGAAAAAGAAAATGTTTTCTTGAAAGCTCCCCCAACCAGTTTAACAAGTGAAAAAGTGAGCTGCAGAGATAAATCTGCCCTCAGTTAAATGGGTTGAGACATAACTAGAGAAAGGACACTCAGTTTTTCTCTTGCTTTCTTCTCTTCCTTCCCTGTTCCTGAGACAGGATCTCACTCTGTATTCAGGCTGCCCCCAAACTTGTGGCCATCCTCCTACCTCTGCCTCATGTGGGCTGAGATCACAGGCATGCATCATCCGACCTGGCAGGAGCACATACTTCCTACGTGTCAGGTTTTCTTGCTGTGCTCTGGCTGGGACCCTTCAAGGAAGCGCATCCTTTGCTCTCAGCACCATTCATTATTTCTACTTCGCTGAGGAGTCTGACTTCTGAGAGCGAATATCAATGAGTCACGTAGAAAGTGAGATGTTCTCAAGGTTGGATTGGATATGAGTACTCTATGAATCCAGGGAAATTCATCTAATTATATTCTGCTCTCATGTTTATGAAGGAGATGGTATAGTTGGGAAGCACCTCGCTGAAATCACGAAGCAAGTATATATTTTAACAGGGGTAAGAAGCTCATTTGGTAGCAAGGTAGAATATATAGTTAAGAGCACAGACTGTGGAGCCAGACCGCCTGTGTTTGAATCCTGGCTAGCGATCATTTTCTCCTGTGAGGCTCTTGTGAGAATATAAAGCATGGAGCATGTGGTCCAGCACATGGCGAAGTGTCTGCTGCTATTTGAGGAGCAGGGCTCAAAGTTGCAAGGTTGATTTTTTTTTTTTATTTTACATGTGCTTAGTATATGTGGTGGTGTGCATGGCGTGTGGTGTGTGTGTCTCCATGTGTATGTCTAATGTGGCACCCGGGGTGCTTGCTTACAGCTGCTCTAGGGAAGCATAGAGTGTCACCCTCTATCACCCACTTGCCCGCTTTTGGGTTGTGAAAGAGCTTTGCCGTTTGTGAGCCCCAGTGATGCTCAGGCCTCTGCTCCCCACAGGACGGAGGATACAGTCATGTGTGGCCATGCCCAGCTGTTTATGTGCGTTTTGGACATTTGAATTCAAACAGTTTCTCAGGCCCCCTCAGGCAACTCATGCTTGCACATGAAGCCCACTTACCCGCCATCTCTCCAGCCCATGAAGCCAATTTTAACTTGAAGTTTGAATGATTGAACTGATTAGAGAGCAAAGGCATCAATTGCCCAGAATGTTAGAAGAGGCAGAATCTTCTTCCCCCATAGTTTAGACAATATAATTGTAGGATTTAATAACAGATTGTTAAGCTAGGTGTGATGGTGCATGTCTGTAATTTCAGCACTCATAAGGCTGATGTGGTAGATCCCTTTCTTAAGGCTATCTGGGGCTACATAGGAACACCATGTTTCAAGAAAAAAAAAAGGAGTGTCTAGGGAGATTTCAAAAGAAATAAGACAAAGGAGGCTATGGAGATAACCGAGTCAGTCAAGTGCTTGTCTTGCGAGCATCTGGACCCGAGTTTGGTCCCCAGACTCATGGAGATAAAGCTGGGTGTGATGGTCTGGGCTTGTAATCCCAGCACACTGAGGAGGCAGAGGCACAGGGATCCCTTCAAAGAGGTGGGTGCACTTCCAGAAGAACAACCCCCAAGATTGTTAATCTCTGCCTGCCATGAGCATGTGCGTGCATGCGCGCGGGCACACACACACACAAAAGACACACAGATTAAATACTAGAGGAGGGATTGATGATAGCATGCAGAAGCAAAGGAAGAACATGGATGTTGCAGAGAACTGGGCTGTCACAGCCCAAAGGCTGAAAGAAGCTGCTTACGTTCTTGCGCTACTAGACGCCTTTGTTTTGTGGGGTTTTCCAGAGGAAGGGCCAGGGCTGTGCTTATTCCCTTCTACTGACCTTGGTTTGGTCATCATGCCAAGAAATGTGCATATATTCGTAAGTTTTACTTGATAACACCAGAGTGCTTGAGTTTCCATCCCTTATCTTCTCTTGCTGGAGTGCCTTCGAGCAGAACTCTTCATTGCTCTTCTGACTTTGAATCATGACTATAAAGGTATATTGTTCTGAAGTTTAAAAGCCTTTAAGAAGGTTTAGATTCTGCTCTGTAGACAAGACAAAGGCTTGAGCAGGATAAAGAATAGACAGTGTTCCTTGTGTATTGTATTAGCTGCTTTATTGGGCAATTTCTCATTCTCAGGAGCAGATTTAAAAGGAAAATGGCAATATAGGACTGAGTCCTGAGGGCACAAGGAGGAGATTGTGCATTAATTATATCATAATAAAGTAGAAGCGAAGGTTTAAGATGTGATTACTTTCCCCTACCCACTTGTAATCAGAACTGTCCTGGCTTCAAATTAAGTATCCACATCAGTGCTTAGAAAGTGTGGATACTCTGAAATTAAAACTAAAGCCAGCACGAAAGTAAGCCTTTTAGTCATGTAGCTGCAGTTTTCATTAACTTCCTTGCTAACTATATACGTGTGTGTGTGTGCGCACACGCGCGTGTGCATGTGTGGGTGTGCGTGTGTGTGCCCATATGCGTGGGTGTGTGCGTGTGCACCAAGTGCATACCTGTCTGTTGTAAGTCTTAAAATGACATATGGTTATGATGGTATATATTCACTAATGAAAATGATGTACGTTTAAATCAGTTTAAACTCCTGTAAAGTATACGGTTATGACTTGCAATTTTTAAAATTATAGTTATTAACTATAAATAGTACATGTTCTAATTTATTCAAGTTTTGCACAGCAAATTTTTCAGCTGTTTGTATTTCTAATGTTATCATATGAACCTAGTTTTTCTACCTTACAAAGTAGAGTCAGAATTCTATTTTTATTTGTAGATGAAGAAAGAAATGAGTCATTTAATACCTCCCAGGAGATTCTAGGAATGGGAGAAGCACAAGCCAGAAAATTCTCTCCTGAGAATTTGGGATATGGGCCAGAAGCCCAAATCTGTAGCCATTTGCTTTTACTTAGAAGTCATGTGGATATATTAGTAGCCCAAAAGTGGAAGCAAGTAGACCTCAAGATAGAATAGTCATTATTTAGCTACTTGCAAACATTGTTGAAGAGAATTTCTGTCTGTCCTGGCTTGGCTGAGTGGAAGGACAAGGTACTCAGGAAGAAAGATGTTAGTGTGGGGAGACGCACTGTGCTTCCACGGGTTGTCCACAGGCAGGAGGCAAGGGGTTTACGAGTCTATTTCTCAAATATTTGTTAAATATGATCAGATGTAAGAAATAATGTATAATATGTGCTAAAAGCTATATTACATATGTATTCTAAAGAAGGCAGTCAGTTTGAAAAGTATGAGCCGGTCGTGGTGGCACACGCCTTTGATCTCAGCACTCGGGAGGCAGAGGTAGGAGGATCACTATGAGTTCAAGGACACCCTGAGACTACAGAGTGAGTTCCAGGTCAGCCTGGACTAGAGTGAGACACTACCTCGAAAAAACAAAACAAAACAAAAAGAAAGTGTTTCCTACTTTTTTGGGGGTGGGTGGGGGCATTCAAGGTAGGATCTTGCTCTAGCCCAGGGTGATCTGGAATTCACTATGTAGTCTCAGGATGGCCTTGAACTCCTCTGCCTCCCAAGTGCTGGGATTTTAGGCACATACCACCATGCCCAGCTGTTTCCCACTTTTAAGTCTTATGCAGTGTCAGTAGACAAAAGCACTAAAGGCATGAGTTAAGATGATAGAAAATCGAGGAGCTAGTGTGGCCAAGAGCACAGAAGTGATAGAAAACTTCAGCTATATTGTGGATTAGATGTCAGTATTCTGCAAATGCTTTATGCTCCTGGAGAATGCAGTCACTGGTACTGATTTGATTTAGGAATCACTCCAAGGTTTGTCTCATGGAGGCCACATTGGCAGGAGGTTTTGTTTTGGCATGGAAAGTGGCTCAGATGCCACTGAATAAATTGGGATGTTCAAATTTGTCTCAGCTTAATAGGTTTTTCCAGTGGGCTATAGAGTATGCAGTATAACTTTTTCTTTGAATGGGTAAAAAATGACTTGGGCTAATGTAGGTCACAGAAAATTGAAAGCCAACGCTCTAGGATACGCGAGTTTTCCATCTCTCAGATCAGAGGGCAGCCCCTTGCATTTGCCTGCAGGGATATCCGTTTTCTCTTGAGTCTGCTGATTTGTTTTGGACGTGTGCTCGTCAGATTGGGGAGTTTCTCTGACAAGCTGTGGACGCTGCAGAAGTGTTCTATTCTGATGAATAAGCTGGCCTGTACTGCTGGAACTGATGATGACGACCTTGGCCAGCAGAATGAGGGTCTGTTTTTACTATGTCTGGTTTAAGCAGGCTGCGTTGTAAGCATCATTTAGCATAGCCTCAGTCACTGCTCCTTTTGTCTGGCACTTATTGCCGAATTCTTTTCAAAGTAGACTGTTGACCTTGTGCTGGAGTTTGTAGAGCTACTTAAAGTGTCACTCACTTCTCTTCGATGCTTACCTTTTTCTTCAAGGTGTATGTTCAGACGTGGAGCACTCCAAATCTTAGTATGACCATCACACGAGATGAGTATCCATCGCACCCTATGGTGCTACGTGGCATCAACCCGAAGGCCACCTTCCCACAGTACCAGCCCGTCATCATGCTGGAGAAGGGGTATACCATTCACTGGAATGGGCCGGCGCCACGCACTACTTTTCTGTACCTCATAAACTTCAACAAGTATGTGTCTCGTTGTCCTTTCAAGCAGCTGAGTGGGTAGTGACTTCATGGAGAAAAAGAAGAGTTCTCCTCCCAGCAAGAATGGCAGTGTCGTGTGCTTTGCTTTTCTTGTGGAGAGGCAATGGATGGAATTAATATTATTCAAATTGAGTCCTGTCATTTTCAAGCAAACAACAGCGTTTTTTGTTGTTGTTGTTTATTTTTGTTTTTTTCCAGGTAAGGTCTTGCTCTAGCCCAGGCTGACCTGATATTCACTTTGTAGTCTCAGGCTGCCCTCAAACTCACAGTGATCCTCCTACTTCAACCTCTCGAGTGCTGGGATTAAAGGCGTGCACCATCTCACCCAACAGAGTGATAGTGAGTGAGAGAGAAGAGAAAAGGAAAAGAGAAAGAGAAAAAATAGAAAAAGAAAAAAAGAATGGGCCAGGATTTCTAGCCACTGCATATGAACTGATTCATGTGCATCTGGCTTCACATGGGTACTGGGGAATCAAACTTGGGTCATTAGGCTTTGCAGGCAAATGCCTTAACCACTAAGCTATCTCTCCAGCCCAACAAAGGGTTTTTTTTTGTTGTTGTTGTTGTTGTTCGTAGTACTGGGGGCTGAACATTGGGCCTCAAGCAACGTTAGAAAAGAGCTCTACCACTGAGCTACATCTCCACCTCAGACAATAGATTTAATGTCATTCACAGCTCTCCAGTACTTCTCTCCACTGCTTGTGACTGAGTTCAGGCCTTGAACTGGTTACTATTCAATCTCCACACCTCCAATCCTTAGTCTTCATTGTGTGCACACTCACATGTCTTAGAGACAGTCTGATATTATCAGTTAGTTGCCCAAAGTCAGTGAGAAAAATAAATAGGGAGAAAAGGGAAGATATGTGAAAGGGTTATTAGTATTCCAAAAAGTTATATTGAGCAGAATTGTGGATTTAAGGTGAAATATTACAGTTAAATGATGTATATACTCCATAAAGTATGATACAAACTTCTCATCTAGTACTGAGCAAGGTATTCCATTTAAACGTGAAAAGGATGAACCTAGAGTTTCCAGAAATCCATAGGAGCTTGCAGTCTAGTCATACTTCCCTTGTTTAGTTATCCAAAAATTTATAAAGCTTACACAAGGCAAGAGGAAAAGATGAGTAATTTTTTCCTGATTTTAATATAAGGATGTGGATAGCTCCACTTCTGAAAATAACATGTTAAAGTCATAAACTCTGTAATTTTTAAGCTAGTAAAAAGTATATAAATCAAAAATAAAAGAAGAAAAGGTTGAAGTAATCCCTAATCCTAATTAAAGCAAGGCATGCCAACTTTCTGTTGCTCTTTCTTCTCTGCCCTCAAGTTTTGCCGAACCATAATTTTTTTTTTTTTTTTTTTTTTGGAGAGAGGCACAGAGAGAGACAGAGAGAGAGGGAGAGGAAGACAGATAGAGAAGGGCGCGCCAGCAGCCTCTCAGCTGCTGTGAACGAAATCCAGATGCGTGCACCCCCTTGTGGTCAAGTGCGGCATTGCGCCCTTGCCTCACTTTGCATCTGGCTAAACATGGGAGCTGGAGATTGGAACCAGCGTTCTTAGGCTTAGGAGGCAGGCGCCTTAGCCGCTAAGCCATCTCTCCAGCCCCATAATTATTTTTAACAACCCAGTTCCTAATCAGCATTTAGGTTTGCTCCTGCCCTCCCCTTTCTCATATTATAAACAGTACCTCATGGAACATCCTTTCTTCTACATCTTTTGTCTGCTGTCTGTTCCTAATTCTTCTTTAGCAAGATTTCCAAATAAAGCTTGTATAAACAGTTGAGTGGTATATATTGTTTAAAGGTTCTTTAAAATGATAGAGAAAATTCTGGAAATGGAGAGTAGTAATGGTTGTACTACTTTGTAAACATACTTAATGCTACTAACCTATGTAACTAAAAAGAGTTAAAATGGTAAATTTTAGGGTATATTTATTTTGCAACATTTTAAAATGTCAAACAGGAAAATATTGGAAGGAGAAAAATATTTTAATCTTTTTAAAGCCCAAATTTATATGTAAGGACATTAAAGAAAAATACTAGCGTAATTTGGTAAAAGGCCTAAAAAGCTTTAAAAAATGATATGCCTTTATATTCCCACTCCCACCATTGGGAAATCATCTTTACTAATTCTACTAAAGATAAACATATTTATCAACAAACATTCTTTCAAATGATTGTACTAGCATAGACATCTACTATCTGGCTGTTGGTGAATTAATGTCATTATACTCAAACTTTATTGTTAGATTGGAATTTCTAGATATATTTTGCCCATTTTTTATCCCAAAATTCATTTCAAATTCTGTTAGCCAAGGTTTTTATTGTTGTGGGCCACATTGTTGTTGTAAATTGTAAATATATTGATAAGAGATTTGGGAACCAGATAAACACGTTAGTATGACAGAGTGTTTAGGACTCAATAAAGGGCAGAAATATAAAGAAGAAAACTTGATGATTAAGACTCATATATGCACTTGGGAGGCAGAGGTAGGAGGATCGCCGAGAGTTCAAGGCTACCCTGAGACTACATAGTTAATTCTAGGTCAGCCTGGGCCAGAGTGAGATCCTACCTTGAAAAAAAAAAAGTCATATATGCTGCCATTCTCAAAGGACAGTTGGCTCATGTGTGAATTAATTTGTTTCTCTCCTTTAAAGGAATGACTGGATTCGAGTTGGCCTCTGCTACCCAGCAAACACAAGCTTTCAGGTGTCCTTCGGCTTTTTGCAGCGTCAGAACGGCTCCTTATCCAAAACTGAAGACTATGAGCCTGTCTACTCCATGGAGGAGCTGCAGAGGAAGCCATCTGAGAGGAAATTCTATTTTGACTCTAGCACAGGGTAATTCATGGAGCGAGGAATGAGAATTAATGCTATTTTCCTTTAAGGATGAAATTGCTAGTTTGTTAGCCTAGCTAAGAATAGACCGTGATGTGACAGCTGTTTATTAGCAAAGCAGCTGGTCTGGGTACTTCCCTGCACATCACTATTAGGGGTTTGGAGGAGAGCTGGAGTGACTTGTAATTATAGCTGGCAGTAAGAAGTGAGTGAAGATGTTTGCTGTTTACCTATTAAGGCAATTTAGAGGGAGAAATTATCCTTGTCAGGAATCACCAGTAGGCCCATAAAAACTAAAATAATTTGTTCTATAACAATTCTGAGATAGTTATGTATACCGGATATTGTTCATATTTCAGTGAAAAACTCATTTTTTCCCCTTTGGACTTAATGGCTATTGCTCAAGGTAGCCTTGAGTTTTTAAACATCACTGTGTAACCATGGTGTATTTGCTTCCAACTTTCTCTAGGATGCCTCTTTCTACTTTTTAATTCTAGTCCTGTTCTCCTGGGGTCCTGTTGGCTTTGTCTGCTTTTATCCAGTTACAGTCTCTCAGCCTGTGGGTTATGGTAGGCTTGATCTCCTCTTCTATCCAGCAAGTAGCATGCTCCTCAGACTTCATCCTTAAGCTGATATCCATTGTCTCAGTACTGTAAAAAAAAATACGTATGGGAATGAGATTCATTTCTTCTGTCAACTCACAGTTCACTGAAGCAAGTCATTGGAGAGTGAAAGGTTTAAAGGCTGTGGGTTTTATAATGGTATATTTAATGTGACTTTGAGGGTGACCGACAGGTCAGCTTAGAGTAACGGGGGCATCCTGAACAAGGTGCCATTGGAGCTAATTCTCAAGGAGCATTCAGGAGGAGATAGAGGAAGATGGGTTGAGGTGTCACAAGCAGAAAGAACAGTGTGCAGGTGCATGGAGGCATGGGCAAATGTGGCATGGCATGTTTGGGGAAAAGACAAAAATTTTGGCGTGGGGGAGCCAGATTGATTGTGGGAAGGAGTTGGGGCTCAGTTGGTTATTACCTGGTTAGCTGAATACAGAACACCTCATTTGCTCTCCAGCTTGAAAGTTTTCTAATAATTGCCTCTGGTTTTGAGTTTCTAATACATGTAAATAATCTACTTGGACTATTATTCTGTAGACAATAATACATGGTTCCAGTTGAGCTTCCACAAAAATAAATGGAACATTAAACTTTAGATGACTGATGACCACAAATTAGTGCCTGGCCTGTGTAAAAAGATGGGACCTATTTTCTGATCTGGCTGTATTCAAGAAAGCCTCTAAGGATCTATTTCTTTTAGTTCAATTCGTTGAGTACTTCAATGTTATATGAAAGGGCCTTTGCCCATTCAGGTCTCTGTTATTCCTTACTTGATCTTAGAACAATGACTGATGTTAGCTCTTAATTCTAACTTTGCATTGATCTCGTATTTAAATGTGATTCTTGATTTCTGGTAATCAGTCACATTTTATCAAGTCCTTTGAAGCTTTATTTCCTTTGGTTTAGAAACTCTAGGTCTGTAGATAAATATTGGAGTATTTCCTGGAACTTAGATTATTCTATTCATCTTCTTGGTGACACAATGGTTCAGAAGGGGTGAGACTATTTCTTTACTATGATTTTGGCTCAGTTACAGAAGGATGGAACCCCAGGCTCATGTAGTCTTGGGAAATATTACAGGAATTGATTTGCCTACATTGGCCTTTGCCAAACAAATCAGAGTTGCTGTTTTATTATTCCAGTTTTAAAATGATTTATAGACATAATAACTAACAGAATAACTGATATTAATTTACTGAATCTTAACCTCCACATATATAGTTTTCCAAGGAGTTTTTGAGCCAAACCAAATCCCACACTCTCAAATTACTGATTGAACTAATTTAAACCAGAAATGAACTTTGAGTTCTTAAAAGACAACTGAATCAAGGTATTAAAATATTTTTCTAAAGAAATACTACATTTGACTTAAGAAGCTCTGAGGGTAAGAAGGAAAGAGAAACTATTGTATTTTTCTTTTAAGGAAAAGTTAATTTATTGGAGAAATATCCATTTGGCCAGGAATCAAGTGGAGGGATTTTGTGTTTGGAGAGGAAATCTAACATTAAGTGGGTTTGGTTTCTGTTCTGCACAGGTTACTGTTTTTATATCTCAAAGCCCAGAGCCACAGGGATGGCCACAGTTACTGTTCATCTCAGGGATGTGAAAGAGTCAAGATTCAGGCAACCACAGACTCCAAAGACACCAGTAACTGCATGGCCAAAGCCTACCCACAGTACTACAGAAAGCCCTCTGCGGTGAAGCGCATGCCGGCCATGCTCACGGGACTCTGTCAAGGCTGTGGGACCCGTCAGGTGAGCGCAGAGAGTGGTGGTGGGGCCGGGAAGCAGCTCTGGGTTTCTTTGCAGAGCCTGTGTTGCCAGTTCATAAGTACATGATGGTGTCTCCTAAATTTTGGCTCTGTCTAGAATGTGATGTTCATAAGAAACAAAACGGTCCAAATTTATAACAAAAGTACCTTTCCTCTTAATATATCAATTTATCCCGATGGTGGGTTTTTCAGTTTGAAATTAGGGATTACTATCTTGGCTATTGTTTTTGTTTTCCAAATTTAGGACCCTGTTAAAATATTGTCCCTGAGTTTATATGTCAGAAAATTCTATAACATTTCTTATTTTTATTAGCTAGTTAGTAAAAAAAAAAAAAAAAATTTTTTTTTTGAGACAGGATTTCATGCAGCCCTGGCTGGCCTGGGATGACCTTGAACTCCTGAACCTTCTGAATCTACCTCTGAGTGTTGGGATTACAGGGATGGGCCACCACACCCAACAATTCTTTGTTTTATTAGCAGTGTGAAATTTCTTTAGAAAAATGTAGCTTGTTAACATTATTTCCTATTTGAAGGTTAAAGTCACTGTTTTGAAGGGTATGCTTTCAAGCTTATTTGTAACTGAAACTACAGGAAACATGCGTCTCTTCATATATTCTTTTTTAAATATTTTATTTACTTATTAGAGAGAGAGAAGGAGGGATAGAGAGAGAGAAAGAATGGGCACACCAGGACCTCCAGCCACTGCAAACAGACTCCAGATGCATGCACCACCTTGTGTATCTGGCTTTCTGTGGGTCCTGGGGAATTGAACCTGGGTCCTTTGGTTTTGTTGGCAAGTGCCACAACTTCTAAGCCTCTCTCCAGCCCAGATTCTTGATTATCTATGTGTCAAAGGGATACACAGATGAGGTGCCAAAGGAAGTCAGACCACTTCCAAATGAAAAAGAAATACAGAGCTAATCAAGACCTAATTCGTATTGAATCTTTCAAGAAGATTCAAAGCATGATCCTGCAGTAACTGTGAGGAAAGAGTTCTTGAGCCTTCCATGGCCCTGCTGAGTCCAGCCACGTGCTTTCACAGACTGGCAGGTGACTAATGCTGTTCACATCTGAGTTCCACTGGGGAGTTTTTCAAAAAGCAAGAATTTCCACAAAAACGCATACTGATGGTGAATATACAAAAACTCCTAAGTCTTTCTTTTCTTCTCTAATCATTTTCAGTGATTTGAGAAAACTATTTTTTTCCTTCCTCTGTATAAGTTCTTTCTTCACTTTCTCTTATGTTTTGCTGTTTCTTAACCATTGTCGGCAATAAAATTCAGGGAGAAAATGATAGATTTAGGCTTCAAGTTAGGTTATTCTCATTAGAATAAAGTTTCTTTTTTTAATCCTTTTTTTTTTTTTTTTTTTTTTTTTTTTGAGATAGGGTCTCACTCTAGCCTAGGCCGACCTGGAATTCACTGTCTTATCAGGGTGGCCTCAAACTCATAGCATTCCTTCTACCTCTCCCTCCCCAGTGCTGGGATTAAAGGCATGTACCACCATGCCTGGCTTTTCTTCTTTTTCTTTCTTTTTATTTTTCTTTTTTTTTTTTTTTTAATTTTCAGAGTCTAGAAGTGCTGACATTACACAATGGACTCTCACTAAGTTCTTCACATGAGAGAGAACATTTGTGTTTGTCTTTCTTTTTTCCCTGTTATCTTTTCTAGTTGCAGTCCTCTTGCCTTAGTCTCTCAGGACACTATATCTGGCTCAGGTTTGTTTTGTTTTTGTTACTCTGATCTTTATTTATTTATTTATTTATTTGCAAGCAGAGAGAGAGAGATAGAAGAGAAGCAGACAGAGAGAGAATGGGCATGCCAGGGCCTCCAACCACTGCAAACGAACTCCAGGTGCATGTGCCCCTTGTGCGTCTGGCTTACGTGGGTCCTAGAGAATCGAACCGTGATCCTTTGGCTTCGCAGGCAAACACCTTAACTGCTAAGCCATTTCTCCAGCCCCTGGTGTTGTGTTTTTAATATTTATTTATTTATTTATTTATTTATTTATTTATTTATTTATTTGAGAGAGAAAGAGGCAGAGAGAGAGAATGAATGGACACACCAGGGCTGATGATACATGCACCACTTTGTGCATCTAGCTTACCTGGGTCCTTAGGCTTCACAGGCAAATTCTCCAGCCATTGTGTTGTGTTTTAATGGCAGCTCACTATCACAGTCTCTTAGTCTGTTATATTCTTTTCCTCTTTTCTTTATTTTTTTCTCTTTTTATCTCTCCCCCTTTCTTCTTCCCTGCCTCCCTCCTTCTGTTCATTCCTTCTTTTCTTCCTTCTTTCTAGGCAGGATCTCACCCTATCCCAGGTTGATCAAGAATGTAACATTGTAGCCCAGAATCTTCCTACCTCTGCCTCTCATGGGCTAGGATTATAGACATGAGTCATCATGCCCAGTTTTCTCTCATATTCCTTAGTTGTGTATATTCTCTCAAAATGTATTGATGGCAGGTTTGATGGTACATGCATGTAATGTACTAAAACTTAAGTCTGAGGCTAGGCTGGGTTATAATAGGGAGAACCTGTCTGAAAGAAAGAGAGAAGGAAAAAGAGAAGGAAGGAAGAGAAAACAAGCTTAGAGTCACTAAAGTTGCTAAGTAGTTGAAGTAAGCATCACTTTACTTGGAAATTCAAGAGGAATTTGTGCCTTGAATCTCAAAATCAAATTATAAATATATTAGAAATAATTATTTCATATCATTGATTACTATTTGATAATGTATTTTTATAAAAGATTAGAAACAATTAGAAAAATCGGTTTGACATTTAGCCTCCAAACCTAAGACTTCAAAGAAATATCCAGCTTCAGAAAGGTCTTGATATAGTGGTGGCCATTCTTGTGTGACGTTGTTGGCTGTGATTTATTTATAGGTACAAACACTTAAGTGTTCCTTCACTTGGGAGTTCAAGTTCTTTTGAAGGGGAAGTGTTGGTGGAGAAGTCTGAGATGCTTGGGAGACTTGAGTCCTGCGGAGGAGTGAATGGGAAAGGGCAGGGCGTTCTTGGGGAGGGAGCGGCCAAGGCAGAGAGGCAAGAAAGGAGGTAAAGTGCCGGTGGAGAAGTGAGATGCCACGCTGTCTCATGAAAGGGCGAGAACATAAGGGTAACAGCCTGTGTATAATGCCTGGCTCTATGTATGAAACACTCTGCATGTCACCCCAGAGGAGTCGTGAGCTCACTCCATACCAGACACTGAAAGCTTGGAAAGTGTAGCCCTTCTTATAGACTTCTTATAGACCTCTTTCCTCAGTCTTTGATAGACTAAACCCAGTTAAGGACAGTTGTTCTGAGAAGGAGCTTTTGCAAAGATGTGCCTGCTTTTGCATGAAATGTTTACACAGACTTGAGGTTAATGCTTATTTACCTGGTTGCTTACTGAATTGATTACGTGGGCATGGTGGGGATCAAACCCAGGGCTTCTTGCATGATAAACTTGATCTACCATTAAACTAAACCCCATGCCCTATTGATTTTATTAGAAAGATTACATTTATTTGAACTGTGCTTGTTCCGGATAATGAGAAACATACACTTCCTGTATTAAATATATCAAGAGATAGAGTTGCAGGTCATGAAAAATGTGTAAAGAGTTCAGATTAAAAAAAAAAAAAAAACACCCACTGGCCAGGCAGTGTGATTGCATTTATTTTGAAGGACCCTTTGGGAGGAGGATACAGTTGTCTTAAACATGGACTGTGTTCTTGTCCAGGTGGTGTTCAGTAGTGATCCTCACAAGAGCTACCTCCCTGTGCACTTCCGGTCACCCGGTAAAGCAGAAACTCAGCGTGGAGAGCCTTCTGTTATTTCTGTAAGTACTGTTTAGTATTATAGCTCCTCCCCTCCCCCCAACACCTCACGGCACAGACTTTTTTTTTTTTTTTTTTTTTTTTTTGCCTTTTCTTTTCCATGCTTTGGATGGAACCTAGGGCCTTGCACTTGCCAAGTACATAGGGTCTGGGTTACCATAACAAAATGCCACAGACCTGGTAGCTTATAAGCAATTGCAACTTAGGCTACAAAGTCCGTAAGCAAGGCAGTGTGGGAGTGGTGTTTCAAGAGGACCTGCTTCCTGGTGTCCTCATGTGGGGAAGAGTTCTCAGATCTCTTTGGGCTTTTATTCTCATGTCCTCAAAGGCACATTAGGAATTAGGCCTTCATCATGGGAATCTGAAGGGACACACACCCACACCATAGCACCACTTGTCAGCCTTTTGTAGGATCAAGTGAACCCAAAGCAGGGGTGGCTGCCGCTGTGGTTTCTTGCCCTGATCTTTGCTGTTACTTTGATCTACTGACATAAATTGTTTCTGGAAATAGACACTGGTTTTGTATCACATTTTGATTATGGGTGGCAGCAATAAAACTAAGGTATATATACCTCCTAAACATGCCTGTTTGAAAGTTATTTGTTTTTTTTTAAATTCTTAATTTTTAAAAGTCAGTTGTTTGCTGACCACTTTAAGGCTAATGTTAAAATTTGTTGACAGCACTTTTCACTCAGGAAGAAGTGTTGCACTGACTCATTTCATTTGTCCTTAGCTTCCTGCTCCTGCCACCTCCCCCAAACCCTGCTGGTGCCACGGACCAAATCCAGGGTGTTGTGTTGGCTAGGCAGTGCTCTACTGTTGAGCTAAGTCCTCAACACTGACATTTTATTTTTATAAGCAGAAAAGCATTTTTAGTTAGAAAATAATTCCAACATTCAGTCATATGTAGAAAACCACGTTTAACCTGTTTGGGACTTAAGATGAACTCACAAATTGTATAAGTGGGAAATTATGAATTTTAGCTTTCTATTGACAGCATCCGTAAACATAAAAAATACACTATGATCATAGCCCTCCCCTCCCACCACTGTCCCCTTCTCCCCTCCCAAATCACCCCTCCACTGAATCTTTTCTTCTTTTATTTATGCTTTGATTGATTATGTGTGGCTCTATCAGGTGCCAGTTGCATTCCTATCAGGTGACACTCTTATATCCTCTCTCCCCTGCCTATAATCCACTGGGGGCCCTCCTCAGTGGGGTCATTGGTATTCTGTGGTGGGGACAGGGGAACTGTCTCCTTCCCACCCTGTGGTTCTTACAATCTTCCCACCCTCTCTTCTACAATGTTCCCTGAGTTTTGGCAAGTGTGTTATAAGATTACCTTAGTGGTAAGCTCTCTGCCTTCCCTGAATTTCTGCTTTGAGGGGTTTTGAGTGTCTTCAGTGTCTGTCCCCATCTCTCTGGAACTGGTTGTCAGGCTAGCAGTGAAAGCAGCTCGTTTAGATAATCACTTCCTCTGTGATGTCTTGTGGCCCCTGGCAGATGTGATGGAGCTGGGTCATTTTGGGCTAGGCAGTCAGCGATCTTTTCTTGTCATATTGATGGAGCTTGCTTCCCCTGGTTTTCACTGCTTTCTATAAAACAAAACAGATTCTCCAACCAAGTGAGAGCAGCATGGATTGAAGAAGATAAGCCTAGTCATTTCTTTTGCCTTTTATTTTAAGAAGCGTTATCTCTTTCGGGGCGGGGGTGGTGTAAAGGAAGGGAAGATATACTGTGTCAGCTGTCTTTTCTAAAAGTGTTGCTGGAAGAGTAGTTGTGACTCTTCAGTATTTGAATTTGGGCTTATAGTCAAGTGAGCAGCTGGAAACTAGGCTCAGATATGGCCTATCCCAAATCAGGCAGACCTGACTTTCACATCAGGAACTTTTTGGGTAACAGGTGTCCAGCTTCCCATTTCACAGTGAGCCAGGACTGCGCTAGTCTTGTGGTCTCCTAGCAGCTCAGTTTTAAAACTGAGGGACAAAGTAACCACAAATTCACATAGAAGTGGACAGAAATATACATAACATGAAATTTCCCATATTCTTCTATTCAGTTCAATGACGTGTATTTGTCACCACTACCTGGCTGCAGAACTTACCTGCAGTTACCGAGTGCCGTGTGCTATCCTGTCTGTCTCCTGCACGGCCTCATTCCTAGAACTTGGCATTGCTTTAGTTTTTAATGGAAGGTTGGTTTTTTTTTTTTCCCCCTTTCACCAACTGAGTGTGTGTTTGTTGTGGTAGGGTGTACTTTTCGCAAGGATAACTTTAGAGTGTTGAAGATCATTACATTATTTTGCATTTGTGTGTAAGTACTCTGATCTTTAAAAGCAGGAGCACATCTGGCCCTTCACATTCAAAATATATCTCAGATGCTTCCCAAACCATTTTCTGGATTAGAGAAGTTGAAATATAGCTAGAAAAACAACTTGGAATTCTGGTGAAGTGAGAAATAATATTAAAATATAATTTTCCCAAGCAGAGATAGTGTAAGGAGACCATTTCTCCATTGTTAGCCATTTGTGTAGTGTATAATTTTATATTAACATAATGGAAATAATGGGTTAAATGAGAAGGGTCCCTTTGGGGGGGGGACAGGGATGAGGGTAAGGATGGTAACAACATGTGCTATTTACACACTGAATGTATACATAACTAATAAGGAGAGAAAAATAAGTAAATTATGGGTTAAAGTAGTCAGTTTTTTTCTTGTCTTTCCTTTTTTGTTTTTTTGTTTTTTGTTTTTTGAGGTAGTGTTTCACTCTAGTCCAGGCTGACCTGGAATTCACTATGTAGTCTCAGGGTGGCCTCGAGCTCATGGTGATTCTCCTACCTCTGCCTCCTGAGTGCTGGGAGTAAAGGCGTGTGCCACCATGCTCCTCTCCTTTTTTTTTTCTTGCCCTTTTCCTTATTTTGACAGGGTTTTAAAATATATATATATATATTCGAGGGGGCGGGGATGGCATGCCAGGGCCTCCAGCTGCTGCA
The DNA here is from genome assembly GCA_036365145.1 of Orientallactaga sibirica. Taxonomy (NCBI): domain Eukaryota; kingdom Metazoa; phylum Chordata; class Mammalia; order Rodentia; family Dipodidae; genus Orientallactaga; species Orientallactaga sibirica. Next base: position 63,700,583 of record JAEOAD010000001.1, read on the forward strand.
AACAAACTCCAGATGCATGCAGCCCCCCCCCCTTTGTGCATCTGGCTTATGTGAAAAATCCACGGAATCCTGGAGAATCCAACCAGGATCCTTTGGCTTTGCGGACAAATGCCTTAACCCCTAAGCTATCTCTTCAGCCCCTTGGACAGGGTTTTGATAAGTAGTCCTGGCTTGACTAGAACTGCCTCTTCTTTGTTTTTTCAATTTTATTATTGTTTGGAAGCCCCTCTGATTACTTTCTCCCTTCTACTGAACCCCTTCTTTTCCCCAGCTAGTCCTCCTCTTTGATATCTTTGTTTTGCCCTCCTCCATTGTCCACGACAGAATGTAGCTGGGTCCAGTATCTTTGCAGGGTTGTGTGCAGGTAACAAAGTCATTGTGAGGTCATGTATGCAATTTCCCTAGAACTCTTCATCCTCCTGCCTCAGTCTTCTGGTGCTAGAATTACAGGTGTACACTACTTGGCATTCTTTCTCAAAACTGTCACAAAGCAGACTTTAAAGCAGACAGACAGTTATGGAAGTTCAGCTCACAGTGATTATGACACTGAAGGAGAAACTGGAGTAAAATAGCTTTCTACAGGCACTTGGTCAGGGACAGGAACCCAAAGCAGGAACAGAGAGATGCTATCCTGTTCCCCATGGCAAAACTGGAGCTCAGCTTTGATCCTGTCTCTTCTAAAATGGCTGCTAGCAGTCCTCCCGAGCAGGACCTTCCTCAGCTCAGCCTCTCACGGTGAGCTCCCTGAATCCACTAACCAGTCAAATCTTAGCCCCCTTACACACCTGAGTCCCGTAACAAGGCTTGCCCTAATTATATGTCTGATTCATGTAGACGTTGACCACATGGGTGCCCCTCCTCTTTTCTTCAGTGTGATCTGAGCACCATGTCGGTCTGTCTCTCCCCTTCTCACCCAGGCTGGGACGAGGAGAGCACTTGTCTCAGCCTCGGTATTTTTCGGTATTTTTCTGCTTGCTTCTGTGTCATGCTCTGGGGTACTTTCTCGCTTTGATTACATGCATGATTTTTCATTGATCTCTTGAGTTCTTCACCATTAAGCTTCTCTGGTCTTTTCTTTGAAGTGGAACTTTGGGTTCTTATGCTTTGTGTGTGTGTGTGTGTGTGTGTGTGTGTGTCCGTCCGTCCCCTCCAAAACCCTTTTACCCCCAGAGATTTCTCTGTCTCCCCTCTGAATTGAGTCTTTAGCTAGCCTCCTCCCTAGATCTTAATGGTCCCTACACTAAACCTCATAATTCATAATTTCTTCCTAAATAAACTTAATAATTCATAATTTACACTTCTTGGAGTCCATTTTATCAACTCCTTGCTGAAGTAGGATAAGGACCCCAAAATTGGCTCATAGTCCCACTCTGAACCCCCAAATCCTCCGTCAAAATACAATGCAGTAATACTGTCCGAGGTGGTGGGAGATGCAGCCCAGCACTTCTGCTTGCAGCCTGAAGGCGCCCCTCCCTCCACCTCATTAGCTGTGTCTACTCCAGTAAAGCTGGGGTCTGACTGTGCTGCAGAAAAGAACCTCAGGATAAAGAGTCAGGGAGGGAACGTTATGGAGTGTGTTAAGTAGAGATGAGGAAGAGGGCATGTTTTTGATTTAAGTGTGGGTGGTCGTGTGGGGTGGAAGGGGGAAGAGAGTGAGCAACTGACTTTGAGACTGCCTTAGGAGTAAAAGTGGCAAAACAGCCAATCAGTTACCATATGCCAAAGCTGACCTCTGATGGGGATTTCTGCAGATCATATCCGGATGGGTGTATGTGGCACAGCGAACCTGATCCCTGACCTACAGACCTGTGGCCCCAGTGACAAGCATGGATGTGCCGGGTTGAGCACTACAGAGTCAGCCGCTCTGCTGAGTGAGGCTGTCTGGCCTTGCACAGAGCTTCTCACTGGGTCAGCCAAGATCAGACAAAGCAATGTCTATTGGCAGAGCCCAGAACAGGGCTTCTTACACCCGTCCACTTGCAATACTCCTTTGTCTAAGGAATTTTTACATGGCCCTGGATAAAACACCTATATAAATCAAACACTTGCTGCTAGTAAACCTTAAATAATTCTGTTCAAAACAATGATTTGGTATCCTATAATTATCAAAGTGAAAACAAATATGAATACTGAAAAGGATATATTATTTTTACATAAAGAATTAAATCCTAGGGCTGGAGAGATGGCTTAGAAGTTAAGGCTCTTGCCTGAAAAGCCAAAGGACCCAGATTTGATGCCCCAGGTCCCACACAAGTCAGGTGCACAAGGGGGCACACACATCTGGAGTTCATTTGCAGTGGCTGGAGGCCCTGGTGTACCCATTCTCTCTCTCTCTCTCTCTCTCTCTCTCTTTCTCTGTCAAATAAATAAATAAGCAAATAAAGTATTTTTTATGAAAGAATTAAGTCCTAGCTGAATAATTGATACTGCAGCATATAGAACAAACATCTTCAGTATCTTTCAGAGTTGGATGTTAAATTCACTTAATGATTTTTTTTAAGTCAAACTTAAGCCACCAACTTAATAGCAAAAATAGCGGTTTTAAAAATTGAACATTCTAACATAAGGCAATCCAATGATTTATGAACTTCATGCATGCTAAACAATAAGGGTAGGAAAATATTATAAAAATCTTTGTTTTCCATAATTAGACCACTACATTTCTGTAAGAGCAGTTTGTAGCATGCAGCAGCCTCTACTCTGAGCCAGGGTGCTTCAGAAAGCATTTGTTGGCATATGTGGAGCATCAACACATCCACTATGCCTTTAAAACCAAGCTCACAGTGCAGTTTGTGGGTCAGCACAGTTGAGTGCCGCCAGAACACCCCAGATTCATTCTGTGTTTGTCTTTACATTAAGCTTTAGTGGTTGTACTTTCAGAAACTGTTAAGAAATTTTTTTGGTACCCACAGTTGCAGAAGTTGGTCTATAATAGTGGTCACCGTTTCAGATACAGCAGAGAAAGAGTATAGGGAACATACAGTAGGAATCCTAGAAATATAATCTGGATTTAGGTGTGGTGGTTTGAACTAGGTGGCCCTTATAACTCATGTGTTCTGAATGGTAGGTCTTGAGCTTGTGGCACTTTGGGAATTGGAGCCTCCTGAAGAAGATGTGTTGTTGGAGGTGGGCTTATGGGTGTTACAGCCAGCTTCCCCTTGACAGTGTTTGGCACACTCTCATGCTGTGGTGTTCCACCTATTGTGGCCAAGGTGCTGTCCAGCCTCTGCTCATGTCATCCTTTCCCCTGCCCTCATGGAGCTTCCCTCTGGAGACAATACACCAAAACAAACCCTTTCCTTCCACAAGCTGTTTTTGGTTGGGTGCTTTCTGCCAGCAGTGTGAAGGTAACTACAACAGAAGGGCTGGAAAGTTGAATTATCGTAGGGACATTCCTGAAATGGAGGTAACAGCAGAAGTTATTTTTGTATTCTCAGGTCAACGGAACCAACTTTACCTTCCAAAGCGCAGGCGCCCTTCTCCTAATTGTGGATGCGTGCAGTGTTCCCTTCCGGTTGACAGAAAAACGGGTTTTCCCTCTGGCTGATATCAGCCGCATGGAAGAGTATTTAAAAGCCAGCATCCCTCCAAGGTAGGTCAAGCTTGCTCAGTATGAGGGAAAAAGCCACCTTCAAATGTGGAGTCTTCACACAGATAACACAGGGCTGCCTGTGAGCTCTCGCTTCTCCCTGATCGTTGACTTCGTGAGCTCTGGGAGAGGCATTCCTTCCTTTCCCACCTCAGACTGATGTCTGCGCAGAACAGGCATCTTATCATTGACAAGCTGATACTGGCTGATGGTAGAACTTGGACGTTAGAAGATTTTGCAAACAATAGGATAGCTTTTTGGAAGAGAAAAGGTAGTTATCTGGGACATGGCTGTGCCATTTTTAAGCATTAAGTTGCTCTACTTTGTACCAAACTTTCTCAGAAAGCTTATAACTACTTTGAAGTAATAATCTGCCTCTTGCTCCTCTATAGCCATCTGCCCCTCCCCCAACACTGATGGTCTCTCACACAGTACCATACAATGATTCAGTGATTCAGGCCACTTAAAAAGGATTGGAAAACAGAAAATTGATGCTTAAGTAGTTGAGTGTCCGCTTTCTCAAGAGCACTGGTGTGGTGGTTCTTGGTTCATTTGAGGAAAGAAGTGCAAGATAGAAACCATTTTTTTTTTTTCTGGGTTGTTCAGATCCTTCCTTGGGGCAAGGAGATATGTTCAAGCTCCTTGCTGCCCCATAGCATTTGTAGATGCTAAGTGCAGCCACTGAGGGATGAACAGAAGCTTTCCAGGGAGTAAGGCTAGCCCACCTTTCCAATCAGTTGATCTGGTGACTCATTCTTCAGAGCTTACAGAACCAGGTCCCAGTAAAGTCTTTGGATTATGTTGGTGCAATAGCCCGCGTGTGTGGCAATCCTCCAGCATCCACAGGGATTGAGTTCAGGACCCTCTGCAGAAGCTCAAATCCCTTATGTAAGATGCTATAATATTTGCATAAAACCAACACAATCCTCCAATTTCATTTAAATCATCTTTAGATTGTGTACAAGTAACTGCTGTGTAAACAGTTGTATTGTTTAGGGAACAACGATAACGAAAAAACTGTCCATGTTCAGTACAGATGCAATGTTTTCCCCAAATATTTTTGAGTCATGCTTGATTGAATTCGCATTGTCCTTGGGGGGAACCCATGGATAAGTAACACTGGCTATACTTCTGTCTTATTAATTCAAAACAGTTTTGGGAGAGTCTATCCTGATCTGTTGATATTCTTTAAGGATTCAAAGATTTTTTTTTTCCCTAATGTTAAATGCACATGTACTCACTTTCCCCTAACACAATTCAGAATATAATCTTACCTTAGATATTTAGGAGACAAATAGTTTTGTAAAGTGCCCTACACGTGAAGATTTAGTGTATTTATTTATTTATTTGCAAGCAGAGAAAGACACAGAATGAAAATGGGTGTGTCTGGGCCTATTGTGGCTGCAAACAAACTCCAGACACATGTGCCACTTTGTACATCTGGCTTTATGTGGGTACTGGGGTATCAAAACCAGGCTGTCAGATTTTGCAAGCAATTGCCCTTAATCACTAAGCCATTTCCCCAGTCTCAGACTGAAGATTTAAAACCAACTCACTAAGAAGATAGTGCTTGAAAGATGATATAAGAAAGGCTTTTGAGAGACTGGCGGTCCTATTTTTTTTTTTAATCAGGCTGCTGGTTCTACAAGCATGTTTAGTCATAAACGCTAAATGTGCCAGACCCTAGGAGTGCTGTGCACATATATTACATTTCAGCAAAGGGTTAAGAAGTTCTGGGGCAGCTGGCAGTAACTTTTTGAGATTCACTTGTTGATGATCTCCCAGGACTGGCCTGAGTGATTCCAACCTATTGAAGGTCAGGTGTGTAGGGATTAATGTTTCCAGTACCTTGCAATAGTTCTGAAGTGAGCGACCACTGCTTTCACAAGACGACCAAAAAGAACCCACACTAGAACCTAATCTTCAGCAGAGTCAAGGCCCATGTTAAAAAAAGTACCAAGCCGGGCATGGTGGCGCACACCTTTAATCCCAGCACTCGGGAGGCAGAGGTAGGAAGATCGCTGTGAGTTCAAGGCCACTCTGAGTCTGCATAGTAAATTCCAGGTCAGCCTGAGCCAGAGTGAGACCCTACCTCCAAAAACCAAGAAAAAAAAAAAAATACCTACGTTGCATAAGGATCTGCAGTTGGAGTTTAATTAAAGGAGAGGTATTTTCTTTATGGATGGAAAATTAACAATATAAAGATGTTACTACCCAAATCAAACACAAAATGAACACATTTTAATAAGTGTTACTTTTCTATTGTACGTGGCAGTTAATATTGCCTTTCACCTGGAAGGATAATGTGGGAGAGTAGTAAACTTTTTAAACAGGTTATAGTAGTACCATACACTTGTTTGATTACATCCTAAAATAAACTTGTGTAGCCATAGTAATTAAGCCAGAGAGAACCAAGAACCCACAAACAGTTCTATTTTATATTGATCGTTCTATGAGAAAAGTAGTGATGAGAGGCTGGGCGTGGTGGTGCATGCCTTTAACCCCTAGCACTTGGGAGGCAGAGGTAGGAGGATCACCATGAGTTCGAGGCTACCCTGAGACTACATAGTGAATTCCAGGTCAGCCTTGGCTAGAGTGAGACCCTACCTTGAAAAAAAAATAGTGATAAGAAAAAACAATCCTTTGAAACTAGGAAGAATAATGAGCATTTTATTTTGTTTGTTCTTTTTTTTTACTTACTTTTTTTTTTTCCTGTGCTGGGGACCAAACCTGGGGCCTCTTGCATCCTAGGCAAGCGTTGTGCCACAGAGCAAAACCAGCCCTTATTTTCATTTTTCCAGGATTGGGATTATCCAGATGCTTAGTAAACAGGTCATAGTACATAGATGAATAGAACATCTGAGAGAAAAGAATACCCTCTTCCCATGGACAGTAGATTATTCCAGAGAAGAGCTGAATCCACCATCCCCTTGACGTGAGGGACCTTTCAGTTTCCCTGCGGTTTTACCCCCTAACCCTAACATGAGGAGTCCCACCTGCGGTCTGGAGAAAAACAATTGGCCTGTTTCCCTTTGTGAGTTCTGCTCTTGCCAAGTATTTCCATCCTGTCCTCAGTAGGTACATGCTGAGTGACTCATACTGAGTCTGGTTTTCTCCATAGGTCAATTGTTCTGTTGAGCACAAGAGGAGAAATCAAACAATTCAACATTTCAGATTCATTAATACCCCTGGGATTGGCCAAACCAGCTCACCTATATAACAAAGGTTTGTATTTACACCATTCTGTGAGGTTCTTCTGAGGCCAACGGCATGTGCATTTTCATGGTGGAACATATCTGCTGGACCATTTTCTTGGGCTTGCTTACCTACAGTGGGTATCATGAAGATACGTTCTACATAAGGGATGGAGTTGGAGGAAGTGTGCTGGGGTATGGATTGTCGTTTGGGTGGTGAGAGTTCATTTCATTTGCTGACACATAAGGAAGTGCAGAGGTCTTAGTATTATGTATATAAAACTGTCTTTGTTTTGCTCAATTCTGACTCACCTTCATTGTCTTGCAGGAACTAGCAGCTGTACATGTGATTTGTTTGTTTGTTTGTTTTCTAGGGAGTACCATATTTTTGGGATTCAGCGGAAACTTTAAACCATCATGGACTAAGCTGTTTATGAGCCCTGCTGAGCAGGGCCTCGGAGTGCTTGAACAGTTCATCCCTTTGCAGCTGGAGGACTATGGGTGTCCCAGGGCTGGCAGTGTCTACAGAAGAGACCTCGAACTGTTAAAGCAGGCTTCAAAAGCGCTTTAGAGACTTACTGTAACTTAAGTGCTGGGAACGAAAAAAAAATGTGAACTAACTTATTTAATTTATGACATTTGGAGATGACACTGTTAACCCATTGGAACCATTTTCCTGTTTGATACAAAGAGGGCAGAAAAGAAAGAATTCAAAGAGATTGCTCGAGTACCTTCTCTACGGAATGTTAAAAAAATGTGTCTTTGGTAAAGTTAGTGCGTTCAGAGAGCAGTACTCTGGTTCCTAGTCTTGCACCCTGGGAATCAGTCATGCTTACCATTGGTGCTCTGCTTGTTGCATAGTGGGGTGCAGTGGGGTGGGGCTTCCAGAAATCCACTTGAGCTGTTAGAGAACCACATGCTATAGCACCTCCAATACTTGAAGTCTGACACTCAGTTGTGTCAAGTGGCACAAGTGACAGGCGACTGGGGAGTTCAGTGATGCCTGAGGCCCATTTCTGGACAGCCTTTGAGGGTTTTACGTGATGCTGAGTGACAGTTTTAAGTAGCAACTCAGGCCCAGCTCAGGCCCCCTTTTTGGCTGGATATGTTTTTATTCACTTGTATATTGATGACTTTGAGGGTTCACCATTCAAAGAGGAAGTATATTGGAAAAGGGGGGGGGCTTTTAAATTTTATTTCATTTGTGGATCGTTGGGCAAAACAAACCAACCAACAACAACAAAAAAAAAAACCCTACACCCTAGTCTGAAGTTAGTGGGACCATTTTTTGCAGCTTTAATCCTTAGTCTGTCTTGACTGTATATTTGTATTTAAAATGCAGAGGTGATCTGAATATTTACTTAATTTTTTTTTTTTTTTTTTTTTTTTTTTAGGAAGCAGGTGATTTTTCTGAGCTGTAGACTTGTGTCATTTTAACTTGCACAAAGGAAGTCTGTTCTTGTTATTGCCCTTGTATGTGTCCTTGGTATTACTCTTGTACATGGGTTTCTTAGTTTTGGTGTGTGTAATTTCATTTTAAGAAAAGATTCTCCTCTGCTCACCGTTTTTGAACAGAAAAAATAATCTCAGAGAGTTTAACGATACTTCTAATGATTGTGCACAAGGAGGGAAAGGAGAGCCTCTTAGGTCCAGAATTAGGGAGAGGGTGAGACATGAGCCTTATTAAATAGCCTGAAAGTTGTATAGCTAAGCAGGAAGGGCACCATATGCTGATGCCCAGTTTCCTTGCCACTGGGATGACACATCTCTGGTGAGGACTAATGTGGCAAAGGTTGACTCTACAGCCTGGGCTGGTGCTACACCAAAAGGAAAGACACATTGCAATGCCATTTGTTTTTATAACCCCACAAAGCACAAAGTTGGGAGGAGGAATGGCCAAGTGTATTCAGGCTGACGCTTGCCGTGAGCACAAATCCATTTTCCTCTCTGAAGGGCTGAGGCCAATGCCTGTATGTTCATGTCTAGGAGAAATGCTAGAGCAGCTGTGTGACTTCTGCTACTTTACACAATATACTACCTCAAAGTGCTAGGACAAACCATTCCAACTAATTGCTCACACTGAGGGCACATGTCTTAATCACACTTGGTTATTATTTTTCGGGTGTGTGTATGTGTGTGTTTTGTATAGTGATTAAAGAAATCTTACCTATTAAATATAATATTGGATCATGGTTCCTGATGATGATTAAAGTGATGTGTGTGGTTCTCTATGTGTGTTATGAATTAAATGTCTCTGATGTGTTTTTATTTGGAGAGGATATGTAAGTTCCAAGGCACTAATTTTTTTTTATTTATATACTATAAGGGCTTAAGTTAAATAAAAACGTGTGCATGTATTTTGCATATGTTAATATCTGTAATTGTTTATGGCTCTAATTCCAGCTATAGAGAAAGTTATTGGCATAGATAAGGAAGGGCTATCCACCAAGGAAATTAAGACTCACAGGGGCTCCTGTGCAGAGGAACCCAACCTTGGCTTCACGTTGCATTTGCTTGGGGAACTTTAATGAAGAGGCTGGCACCTGCTCACCTCAGAGTTGAATTAATTGGCCTTAGGTGCAGCCTGAGCCTTGGAATTTTTTAAAGCTCCCTGGGTGACTCTAGCAGGGAGCCAGGATTTGGAAGCACTGCTGCACTTCCAACCCCACTGTTCAGCTCCACTCTGCAGCATATTAAAGCACAATTGCATTTATCTGTTATTTTAATATTTCTACCTCATCACAGACCTCTCAATCCTAAACAAAATATTTCACTAATCACTTTTTTTGCATATGTGTATGGTGTGCATGCATGTGTTGTAAGGATGTTCATATGTGGGTGTGTGCATATGGAGGCCAGAGGTCAGTGTCTGGTGACTTCCTTTGTCACTGTCCATGTATATTTTGAGACGGGGTATTCTGGCCATAGCTCTCCACTTTGGCTAGACCGGCTCAGCCCATGAGCCCCAGGGATTTCCTGTCTGCCTCCCAGGTATACACTGTCAGGCACACACTATCACAACCGGCTTTTTATGCGGCTACTGGGCATCCGAACTCAGGTCCTCTTACATATACAGCAAGCACTTTACCCCCTGAACTATTTCCCAGCCTTTCTTTCTTGAAAGAATGTTCTAAAACTCAGCTTTCAATCTTTAATTCTCTCGGATTGCTTATTGGTTATATGAGATGAGAGAGACATGTTAGGCAAGTAGGAGCTTGCACTCTGTTCTCTTCGTATTGAGAAATTCCATGTCAAGTAACTTACAACTTTGTAAACATTTTCCATCCAGTGAAGTGCTTGGCTCTGTTACAGTAATGGCTTTGCACAAATCAGCTGGCTGATGAGAATCACAGTGGCTTTCAGGTGCTGACAGACTGGTGCTCAGAATCTTTGCTGGGAGTGTCCACCCAGTGGTAGACTGTCCACAGAGATGAAAAGCAGGCGCACTCCCTCGTGGACGATAACTCCAAAACCACCGTCAGGCCCGTGTTTATACTCCGGGCTTTTATACTGTCGAGCTTCTGGGGAGAGCACAGGACTCCTCTGTTCTCTAACTTAACACGTTATCATGTTCTTAAGTAGGTTACTTTGCAGGCAGTGGGCAGAGGCTTGAATGTTTCAGATAAAACTAGGTTCTCATTCCTTAGTGGATGAGGTCATGTTTGAGGAGTCCAGTAGAAAGGCATTTCAATAGGAAAGAATGTACTTGCTTTGAGTGCTTATTCTATTGGTTCTAGTGGGTAAGTGCGTTGACTACACTAAAAAAAATAGTGTTGTAAAATTAGAGTTCATCTTTAGAATTCTTGCCATTTCCTGATTTGGTTATATAGCCCGGGCTAGCCTCAAACTCAAGGCACTCCTCTTGAGTGCTGTGGTTACAGATGTGCACCAACACTTGAACTTTCTTATACATGGTATGCCTGGAGAATTTTATTATTATTATTATTATTTTGAGGCTGGATTTCACTCTAGTCCAGGCTGAACTAGAACTCACTCTGTAGTCCCAGGATGGCCTCAAACTAACTGTGATCCTCCTACCTCAGCCTCCTCTTTTTTTTTTTTTTTTTTTTTTTTTTTTTTTAAATTTATTTATTTGAGAGAGAGCTACACAGAGATAATGGGCATGTCAGGCCATTGCAAGGAACAAACTCCATGCACATGTACCTCCTTGTGCATCTGGCTTGATGTGGGTACAGAGGAATTGAACTCAGGTCATTAAGCTTTATGGGCAAGTGCCTTTTGGGCTGAGCCATCTCTCCAGCCCAGGCCTCTATAATTCTTATTTAGCTTTCAGGAACTTGTTAAGACATGTTAAACAACCTGAGAAATTCTGGAGGTGAAAACTTTCAAAATAAGGTAACCTGCACCATTACTATTAGTTTGATTTGGTAATGCCCCAGGCTCCTTGAAATAAGCAGAGTCACTCTAGGCTGAAGCTAAGTGTCTTTCCTTCAGAACATTGTACATGCCAGGCAAGGACTCTGCCACTGAGCATAGATCCCCAAACTTGGAATTAACTTTCAACAATAGATCCATGATGGAAAAAAAAATCATGGGAAGCCAGTTTCTGTTCCTTGTTCACAAATGACAAAATGTTACTCCCAATTTGCTGCACAGTTTGAGCCATTTGGAAGATACAAGGATTTTTCCTCTTAGCTTCAATATGAAGGTATTATGGGAAAAAAACACACTTTATTATTACATCGTAAAAATAGAGACTGACCGACTGACTGAAGTAGGAACTATGCCTAGAGGACATCCAGAAATATCAGCCATACCAAGCTGTGAAAGTGTTAAGTCTGAAAATACTGCAAACGATTGGTCAGGAGATAGTCGCAAATGGTTTTCTGTAATGTTCTTTAGGCAAAATGATTAGTCTAAATATGGAAAGACATACACTTAAAGTTCATTCTCAGAAAATCTTACACTGACCTACAGGCCCCTTCCTAAACTTTTGAGCTGCTATGTTTTCTTTTTGATTTTTCTGTAGTCTTTTTGAGTGTGTTCTTGGGTTTGTGTTGATGTGTGTGAGTGGGTGTGCATATGGAAGTTAGAGAGCAACCTTGAGTGTTGGTTCTCACCTTACACCTTGTATGAGGCAAGGTCTTCTGTTCACCAGTCTTTATGCCAGGTTATTTGATCAGCGAGTTTCTGTGGATTCTGTTTCGGCCTCCCATCTTGCCATAGGTGTGCTGGTATTACAGACACATGCAACTGCGTTTGGCTTTTCGTGGTTTCTGGGGGAACCTAACCCATGTCACACTTGAACAGCAAGACCTTTGACCTCTGAGCCCCAGCCTCTGTTGTGAGGTTTTTGTTTATTGTGAGGTTTTGGTTACATTGGGTCATGATCCATTTAGGATAGTTAAACATCCATCATTTAATGGTGATGAATATACTGTTGACTGGAGAAATGAGTTCTCAGACTCTGAGGCACTGCAGCGAGCTGATAATTTTTTTGGGGAGTTAAAATTTTTCTATTTTTATTTATTTGAGTGAGAATGGGTGCATCAGGGCCTCCAGCTGCTGCAAATGAACTCCAGATGCATGTGCCACCTTGTGTAGCTGCCTTACATGGATCTTGGGGAATTGAACAGGGTCCTTTGGCTTTTTGCCTTAACTACTGAGTCATCTCTCCAGCCTGCTTGTTAAATAAGTGTTGGGGAAAGTAAGGAGATTTACATTTTAATATGTGACAGTCTATGTAAATTAAATCTCACTGTTTGTAAATAAGGTCTGCTTGGAAGGAACCCATCCAAGCTCGTTCACTTCCACACTGACTGTTGGCAAAGTTGAGTGTTGTGGGAACCCGTAAGATCCATAAAAGCCACAAAATACCTATTTGGCAACTTACTGGAAAAATTTGCCGACCCTTGATCTTGGTGAAAGCTACATTGTTGTCTTGGACCTGTGCTTGGAACTTGCCTACATTTTTGAGGATGTTAAAAGTAGGAGGTTAGGGAAAACACCCGAGACAGAATCACCTGAGATGCTTGATTAAAGTGTGGACTTCCCAAAGCCCACCCCACCCTGGAGAACTGACACCTCCAGAGGGCAGAGCTTGGCCTGAAATTGGATAATGAGGTCTCCAGGTTTCTTAAGAACACTGCAGTTTGAAAACTCCACAGCAGAGCACGCAGTGAACACCTTATTTCCTGCATTTCCACAATAGAGAGAACTCATCCAAACACATTCAGAGTGCTGTGTTTTGTTCACTCTGTTGGTTCCACCTACATTATCAACCTCCCCACCCCCCTTAAGGGACTGTTGGCTTGATTTCTACAGAGCAGGTTTGTGCACAGCACGGTAGGTGACTATTACTGAAGCGAAGACTTGTAAAAACGCCCATGCTGGAGGTCCTCCCTCCATGGTGTCGAGCTTCTGTTAAAATTTTTCCTTTGCCTATAGTTAGTCCTACCTTGAAACCTGAGACATCCTTTGAATTTTGCAATTCTTTTTAGCATTTTTAAGGAAAATATGCATGTAGTAAAAAAAAAATTTAAGGCAGGAACAATGATTTCCTAAAAGATGCAGGCAAAAGCCTTTTGATACATGAATGTAGTGGAAGATGGCAAGGGGAGATTGTGTGGACCTACGGATAAGGACTTTTGTCAAGGGAGAGGGGTGGGACTCTAGGGGCATGTGGCTGGACCTCCTTCCACCAGCCCATATGATCGTTAATCTGCTAGGTAAGGGGCATCAGTTAACTTCCAGTGTGGGAAGGCGCAGAAAGTTCTGACAGGAAAACGCCTCTGATAAAACTGACTGCTACCTTCAAAAGTGCACATGTGCACATGGGTGACAAGGCAGGAGGATCACAAGTTCAAGGACAGCCTGGGCTACAGTGTGAACTCCGGGTGGGGAGGCAGAGGTAAGAGGATTGCCAGGAGTTTGAGGCCACCCTGAGACTACATAGTGAATTCCAGGCCAGCCTAGGCTACAGTGAAACCCTACCTTGAAACCCACCCCCCAAAAAAAAATAATAATAAAGAGGACAGAGCAGATGGCTCAGTGATTAAAGGTGCTTGTTTGCAAAGCCTGTTGGCCTGGGTTCAATTCCCCAAGACCCATGGAAAGCCAGATGCTCAAAATGGTGGGAGCATGCATCTGAAGTTCATTTGCAGCAAGCCCATAATCCTCCCTCCCTCTCCCTCTCTCTCTCTCTCTCTCCCCCTCACACACACACACACACACACACACACACACACACACTTTTTTTTAAAAAAGAAGAGCTGAATAGATGGCTCAGTGGTTGTGTTTCCTGTTCAAGTGTGAGGGCTGGATGGTCCTGAGACCACCCAAGTTTACATCTCCAAAACTCATGTCAACACCTGGGTGTGGTCATGTACCCAGTGGAGCAGAGAACAGACAATTGCTGGGGCTCCTAGACAGCAGACTTCAGAATCAGTAAAGGAAAACTATAGGTGGGTGAGTGAACGAGGGGACACCTAACAATCTCCTCCAGCCACTGCAGGAGAACCCCCAGGGCATCTCAGGTGAGTGCATAGGGTGCTGCATCAGCACATACACCTGCATACACCAAGCATCACACACATACCACACCACACATACTATGCACATGCAAAAAAAAAAAAAAAAAGTGAACCATGAGTCTTAAGGCAAATAACTTGTATCTGATAATGTGTTAGGATGTAAAATACCTGATGGTATTTGCTGTAGATTCGATGGATGTTTCAGTGAGCAATTTCAGCTTAAGCCCAGCAAAGGCATTTTATTAGTGGTGTTACTGGGGGGCAGCTTCCTCTTTCTGAGTCTCAACTTTATCATCTATAAAATAGCACTATTAATACTCTGTAATGACTTGAGGGCATTACATGAGAATAGCTGTGGCTCACAAACAGGTGGTGATCAGAACTACCTAATGGGTTGTTTCAAAAAATCACAATTCCCTACATCTGTGATTTCTTAGTGTGTAAATTGCAGTTCAGCATTAAGAATGACGGGCTTTAAACAAATGTGCATTATGTCTGGGAAATTCTGGGGATACCCTATGCAAAGCCAAGGTCCTGGTCTTAGCACATTTCTTGCATTCAGTTACTTGTATCTGGAGAAGAGCACCTCAAGCCAGGCAGTACTTGGTGTAGGGAGTTGGTTTAGGCCTCTGCAGGAGGATTGCATTAATGGGCATGGCTGTACCAGGCCAAAGCATGAAATATGGATGTAAAAACCCTTCTGAAAAGAAAGCACGTGGCTGCTCCCTGTCTGCAGTTGCATCGATGGTGGTGTACTTGCCATTCTTGGGAGGAGAAACCAGCTAGCAGGTTGTCTCTTCCAATCCACCTTTATCATAAAGAAACAGAATGAAAACAACTCATTTCTAATTATCTCAGCTTTTCCACCACCCACATTTTCATACAATGTGATGGTTTGAAGCTCAGGTTGATGTGATAAGCTGACACCAAGTTAGAGAATGAGCCAGTTTCTCAACAAACCTGCCCATGTTTCTGTTCCCCATTTCTTCTTGGTCACACACGCCTAACCTCCTCTCTGCCCAAAGTTTCTTGTGGGGTCCTCGTCATACTGGCAAGATCTGAATCACCAGGCCAACTTTGTAACTCCCCATCCTGTTTATGAACATTCAGAATTTTGAGTCCTTGTGAAGCTAATTCAAACAGTAGGTTCTAAACACATTTTCTTGTGGGCAGTGATGCCATTTAAATATCTGCCCACATTATCTATCATGCTAAAAGTAATGTGTACCTCGAAATTTTAATTATTTTTTGTGTGGTTGTTTCTTGAAGTAATCTTATATATACTCTCATATACTGACCTAAATGTGAGACTGAAGGCATCTTTGGGTAGAGAGTTATGAACCTAGAAGACATATAAGTTGGAGACTCAGTTACTGAGTCATGGAGATGACATCAGCTACAGATTGTGATGACTTGAATGGAGGCCCTTCTGTTCGTCTTCAGGAGCATTGTAGGTGATAACTGTGATTTTAATCCTGTGTTGTGTTCCAAGAATACAGACTAGACAAGTAACACTATTTGGCTCTGACACATATAAACCATTTATATTTGAGCCCAGGAACTTGGCTACAAGAAAGCACATTTACCTCTGTAACTTCCTGGAAGTCCTGCTCAGTGAGCTCTGGAAAATCCTCTTTCTAGTGTGTCTGTAAATCACTTCATTTCAATAGCCGAAAGGAAGAGATTTGGTAATCATAGCTTTCTACTGTCGTAGCTCTATATTGGAAACAGATGCCAGCAAGGCTGGGTAAGACTCCAAGTGGGGAGATGCTATGTCAACAATTCTAGGAAGGGTTGGGGCTTCTTGTGCAGTTTTACCCACAGGAATGGGTCAGTTAAAAACAAAACTGTTTTGGGGGAGGGATGGTTTTATTATATCATGGTTTATGATTTCTAGCTCTTTTTGTAAAGTCTTTGGAATGAGTTAATTTGATTTCAATTATAATTTTAAAATATATAAAATATTTGAATTCAAAGTCTATTGGATGTGTTGGGGCATTCTCTTCTAAGCTATTAATTTAGTACATATGTTGTTGTGCCCGACTTCAAATAACAAAAGAGACTTTTATTTCCATTTGGTCCTTTATCTGCTTACATAAGACAAATAATTAATAGGAAATATAAAGCTATTCAATCAGATATTTAAATATTTTCATTTATTTATGCAAGCAGATTAATATAGAGAGGAGAGAGACACCAAGTTCTGAGATCTAAGCTTGACCAACCACAATGTCAGGATTCTAGAAGAAGAAAGACCTCCCTCCCAGGGAGGGGCTCAGGTATGGAAAAACTGGCCTAGGGGACTAGGCAAGAGATAAGAAGTCAGATCATCCTTTGATCTCTTGCAAGTGCAGACCTTCCTGCCTTTTTACTTTCAGGGACCCAGTCACCCGTTAGAATCCCTCTCAGAGTATGAATCCCTCTCAGAGAATGACTGAAGAAGACATCAGGCATAAACTTCTGACACACACACACACACACACACACACACACACACACGATGAAGAGAAACTGAATAGCCCTATGACTCGAGTCTGAGATCCAAGGGACAACTGGGATTTAAAAATGTCAGCTCTCACTCACCTCAAAGATAGCCAACAGGAGCAATAGTAAAGGCAGGAGGACAGGGTGGTCTGGTTGATCCTTATCTCAGTTCTGGTTCTGCAGGGGGTTCGGAAGAAATCTTTATGTTTTGTGGGGACAAACTGGTCCCCATGGGGTGGATGATTGTGTCTGCTGAGAGGTGATCTCGTGCAAGGGTGATCAGTCTGCAAGGATCTGTGATCCAAGGTGACTAAAAGTTTTAAATAATGATTGGAAACCTTCTGGAATTTTCTGGAAATTTGGAAAAGCTGGCAGTAAGATACCTCAGATATTTTCATCTTGGTGCCTTCAGCCTTGAAGAAGAATGAGATAGGTCAGGCATTACCTTCCCAGTGTTTTCAGAGCAAACCCCAGAGTGACTATTGTATCTACCGGCAGAGTTGAGCAGGAGTGTGACCCAGCAAAAGGAGACAGATGCAGGATGAAGGCATTGGTGTCGGGATTCTTCTCTGCTTTTAGTTACCTGTGGGCTCAAATGAGTCAGTGCTGTTTAGCAAAAGGAGTTTCTAAGCACCTGTTATTTTTGCTTTTCAATTAGCAAGTTAGAGCTAGTAGACTAATTACTGAGTTTCTGTGTTTGCTTAGTGTTACAGAAGACTTTTAAGAAGCAAATTCTACCCTGCACATAACTTGTGTGTGTGTGTTTGTGTTGCTCACACATCTGAAAATTAACTTCTTGTACCACCATAATTAGCTTGTTGAAGACTACAAAGAAAATGTGTGTGGGAGATAAGAGTCCTGCTTCAAGGGTAAAGTTAAGTTTGCTGTTAATCACCATGTTGAAGTGAGTTATTTAGATATACCCACCTGCTTAGTGTGAAGTTCTAAGTTTAGAAAAAGGATGGTTTAGCCTGTGAGTCAAATGGCCTTGAAGTGGGCTGTTGACGGGGTTGGGTGTGTGTGCTATTGTTTTAGGTACCATATGGAAAGAGAATGGGTTTTAAAAGGGAGAAATTCTGTATTCTAGGATAATCTTCTCTGACTTTAGCATTGCCTATTGTTTATCAAAACCTAGAGCCTTTCTTTCTTTCTTTCTTTCTTTCTTTCTTTCTTTCTTTCTTTTTTTCTTTCTTTCTTTCTTTCTTTCCTTCTTTCTTTCTTCCTTCCTTCCTTCCTTCCCTCCCTCCTTTCTTTCTTTCTTTTTTTTTTTTTTTTGGTTTTTCAAGGTAGCAAGGTAGGGTTTCACTCTGGTCCAGGCTGACCTGGAATTAACTATTAACTATGTAGTCTCAGGGTGGCCTCGAACTCTCAGCGATCCTCCTACCTCTGCCTCCTGAGTGCTGGGATTAAAGGCGTGCACCACCACGCCCAGCTTTTTTTTTTTTTTTGAGGTAGGGTTTCATTGTAGCCCAGGCTGACCTGGAATTCACTATGTAGTCTCAGGGTGGCCTCGAATTCATGGAGATCCTCCTACTTCTGCCTCCTGAGTGCTGGGATTAAAGGTGTGTGCCACCACATCCATCTCATACTTCTTTTTTTAAAAAAAAAAAAATATTTATTTGAGAGAAGGAGAAATAGAGAGAGACAGAAAGAAGGAAAGAGAATGGGCACACCAGGGACTCCAGCCACTGTAAATGAACTCCAGACACATGCACATTTGGTTTATGTAGGGACTGGGGAATTGAACCTAGGTCCTTTGGCTTTGCAGGGTAGTGCCTTAACTGCTAAGCCATCTCTCCATCTTGATTCATACTTCTTAAAGTAAGGTTTGTGGGCCATTTCCATCTGGACCATAGGCTAACTGTTGAAATTGCAGATTCGTGCACTCCATTCTAGATGGATTGCATTAGAATATTGAGTGAAAGCCTTGAAATCTGCCTTTAAATAAGCAGCCTAAGTGGTAGAAGGAATCTGAGAACCCCCTTGCACAGGTCCACTGGCACCATAAGCAAGCAGTCTCCAGGAACCCCAGCAGAGAGCTCGAGCACTCTGCATACCTTTAGGCTGGAGACAGATCTGCCTATCTTAAGATGGTGGGTCTCTTTCTGCCATTGAAGTTAGGCATGGCCATGACTTGCTATGAGCAATGCTAATGAGTGCAAGTGCAACTAAAATTACATATGCCACATGTGGGCAGAAATTCCAGGAAACGTGTCATTGACCCTTTTCCTGGAAGCCTTTGTCTTGGAGTGGCTATGTCATGGATAATGATGCTCAAATATTTTTTCATTGACTGAGCAAAACATAAATATTTGCTGTTTTAAGATACTAAGATAGAGAACTTTTTTGTTTTTGTTTTTTGAGGTAGGGTCTCACTCTAGCTCAGGCTGACATGAATTCACTCTGTAATCTCAGGGTGGACTTGAACTCATGGCAATCCTCCCACCTCTGCCTCCCAGGTGCTGGGATTAATGCACCACCACTCCCAGCTTTAAAAAATTTTATTTATTTATTTATTGTAAGCTGAGAGAGAGAGAGGAGATATAGAGAAAATGAGCACACCAGGGCCTTTAGCCCCTGCAAATGAACTCCAGATGCATGTGCGCCACTGTGCATCTGGCTTATGTGGGCACTGGGGAATTGAACCTGGCTCTTTTGGCTTCTCAGGCAAGCGCCTTAACCACTAAGCCATCTTTCCAGCCTGAGAACTTATTTTTTATTATAGGATAACCTTGACTATTCTGTTTAAAATCAGCTCTGACACTAATTAGACCTGAGGCCAGAAGTTAGGAGACCATTCAAACAGAATGGACAGTAGGAAAGAGAGTGAGCTTGAGGACAGGGAGCACATTGGTTTGTACTAATTTCTGTATTTCTGGTGCATGACAGAGTTCCTGGAGTAAGAGTAGGAGGGAAGAATACTTCCATAAGGAATTGTGGAGGATTATTTAGTTTCTACCCCAACCCCCAAAAGCACTTGCCCAAGACTTAACCACAGATACCTATGAATGTAGTCTTTTTTGAAAAATATTTTTGCAAGGAGGTTGGGAGGGATTATGGGTACTAGCGAATTGTACAACTGGACCATCAGGCTTTGCAAGCAAGTGCCTTTTACCACAACCATCTCTCCAGCCCCTATGAGTGTAATCTTATTTGAAAATTGCCTTTGAAGATTGTTGGGTGGGAGGGCAGGGAAAAGGTGGGTGCAGGGGGGAAGAAAACTGGACCCAAATGGAAATGGTACCATAAAATCCTATATCCTGAAGGACATACTAAAAGGTTGAACCTGCATCAGGTGCTTGGAGAGAACCTCTGAATCACAGGGGCCTAGAGAGGGTATGATGAAAACTAACTTCAATCTTCTCCTGTTTCTCTTTCTTTTTTATATTACCTATACTTTTTATTCCTTCTATTCCCTTGGCACTGACCTTTAACTCCCAATGCCAGCATGTGGTTAACATCCACAATGAGCTGTTGATCAGTGAGACTTACAAGGTTTCTCAAAAGAAGACAGATTTCTTTCAGAGTACTTGATGTCCCACCAAAGGTTATTGGTAAGACCCTACTGCTGAAGACACCATATGCTGTTCAGACAGAACATGGAGAGACCTGGCTGGAATCTGGAAGAGAGTCAGTCCCCAGACAGTTAGCGTGTCTAGTGCCAGAAGGTGCTAAATAAGTGACTGGAAGAAAACAACCAACATCTGTCTAAGCAACTTGTGATCTAAGCTACTCAGCAGCAAACAACCTGGCGTGATGCTCACACAAGTGCAGTAGTGGCACACAGCCATGGTGGGTTACCGGGCCAGGGACAGAATATGGTAGTTTGAATATATGTCCCCCAATATATTCAATTATTAGTTATAGTTTGCATCTGCAATCACCTTGGTAGAGGCAATGTCACTGGGGGCCAATCTTAAGGTGTTAATGGTGGGTTTGAGATTCCATTGTAAAGATATACAAATGTGCCTAGTAGGAGTTCCTGAAGTATGCTGTGTGACCTTTTGGCTGTAGTTTTGCTCTGTGTGCTGTGGTGGCTGGTTGGCTTTGCTCTCTCTTGCCTGGTCCTGTGAAGAGCAGGCTGCTTCTCCGGCCTTTATGGAACTTTCCCTGGATCTGTAAGCTTCAATAAATAATATCCCTTCCTCCATAACTGTGCCTGGTCTAGAAGTTCATCTCAGTGAACCTGAAGCTGTCTGCTACACCAACTGCTCTAGATTTGGCTAACAGATCTCAGTGGAATGGAACCCATAGCTGGAAATGGGAAAGAAGTCAGAACCATGTCCAAAAACAAGCCAGCTCTCCAATATCAAGCTCCCACCAACAGTGGGATACAAGAGAGCCTACACCTATTAAATTTTCTCTAAAATAATAATGGTTATCCATGGATCTTGCACTGACCTCACTCTCCATTGGAGAATCTGCTTCGGTCTTTCGATGGACGCCTATCCCAAGGAGAGAATCAGCCCATCGCACCTCAACAGGGCACCAGATGAAGCCACTGAGTTATAGGGGAAATGAGCAAGAGTGCTGCTTTATTGGTGAACGTGGTACCAGCACAAGGATGAAGGAGATAGATGCAAAGAACCCTCAATTTATATCAAATCAGAGATCCAGAGACCAGAGACTCACAAAACCTGGTCACTGAAATAGACCTAAAATGAACCCAACATGGCTCAGGGAAATTCTCAGAAGAGGGGCAGAAAGATTGTTAGAGCCATGAGTTGGGTCATTATACACAGAGTTATTGCCTCTACCACATAACTGATGGCTATCCCCATAAGGCAAGACCCACATTACCCATGGGGGGAGGACAGGGAGAAGGGTAATGATGAGACCATCATGGCTGTAAATATACTATATACATAACTAAATATATATATATATATATATATATATATATATATATATATATATATATATATATATATATGCATGCACACACACACACACATATAAAAGAATATTAGATGTAGTTATCCACCACTTGGGCAAGGTGGTGTCCCAGAGCTGGTGTTCTGGTCTCAAAAGGGAAATGGAAACCTGACAAAGATGAAGCACTGAAGCCATGTAAAGGTGGAGTCGGAAAGTAGAGCTAGGCAATGGAAAACCACCATCTTTGTCAACAGCAAGGGTGAGGGATGGAGGAATGGCTCCACCTACCAAAACAAAACAAAACAAAACAAAAACCCTTGTTGGGCCTTGCTAGAAACGGAGAAATGGGCTGGACCTGTGAGGAGGCTGGCCTGAGCTATTGGACCTGGCCAAGGACCCTGGGCTGTGGGGTTGCAGCTGGCCCTCTGTCAGGAAGTCCCTGGTGATGGTGATGGCCTTTCCTATGTTGTAGGGTGTAGTGAACTGTCATTGCCCAGAGTGGGCAGAACTGGCGAGGCGCTCCCCCCAGACTCCAAAAGGCTCTGACCATTCCATAAGTCAGACTTTGCCCCCCACAGTTCCTGACCTGTGGCTAGCTGCCCAAGAGACCCTCATGTGGCTAAAGTCACGTAGCCTTCTCACCCCCCACAGTTTTGAAGTCACAGCTTTCTGCTAATCTCTTCCGCCCTTCCCCCTACCTTCCCTTATCCTTCACCCATAGCTTTGAAATTACGAGTCCTTCCACTATCTAGCCAACAGCCCATAAACTATGCATCCGATTGCCATATAGTCTGTACGTGTCATCTCAACCTTCCCCAGGTATTTATAAACCCACTCCCCCTTTGAATAAATGAGTGCTGTCCATCAGACGGTCTCCTGGGTGCTCATTGCCCCATTATGTGTTCATGTGCCGCACTCACCTGCTACTCCAGGAAGGACCCTGCTGCTTCCCTCCCAACTCCTCTCTCCCTCACCAACAACCACGGGGGAACGGGAACGGGACGAGACCCACAAACTCTAAATCCCGTCAACACCTTAATTTTGGAGTCTGGGCCTCTAAAACTGTGAGACAGAAAAATTTCTACTGTTTTAAGCCACCAACTTTATAATAATTTTTGACAGTAGCCCTAGAAAACTAATGCAGAGCTCCCTTCACCTATAAGGTAGGAACAGCACTAAAATAATATTTCCAGTTATGTTCTCTTTCTCCATGCTTATTCTCTACCTTCTTCCCCAAATAGGATTGATTTATTGGGCATATGGTGTGGAAATACATCCCGCAGCTAATGAACTGTGGGACTGTATTTAAGGGTAGCTTATAGGATGAAATACTTTCTCACCCTTGTCTCTTCCATTAGGCAAGCAAGTCTGATCAGTGGCCGTGAGCCTGTTTTCCAGACTCTTCTAGGGCCGAATGAATATTGCAAGGCAGCATAGCTTGTGTTGATAGCTGAACATTTGTAGATTTTCCTTTTAGATTGACCATGAAGTTGGGCTTGTGTGTGAGTGTTTACACATGCATGTGTGTATGTGTGGGCTTACTTATAGGGAGCCTCATTTGGGTTGCAAACCTAAGCCAAATTCTTTTATTTTCATTTTTCTGTTTTGAATTTGGAAGGCAGAGATATAATTAACTTCTTAGAAAACCATTCTCCACAGAAGGTATTCACTGAACGTTTACTTGAAGAAATGAATGAAAATAACAAGGAATAAAATGATTCAGATTCAAGTGACACTAGTGGGTTAAACTTAGCCAGATTGAATGGTAGTTGAAATTGGAACTTCAGGCAGAGGAGTGTAGACTGGTGTGTAGATAACCATGCTCACAACTGAGTGTGTATCGGAGAAGAAGAGGAAGGATAACAGTAGAGGAAAGTGGATTTGAGATTGACATATGAAAGAGCAAGGCTTTTACATGTCAGATGAGGACTTTGAGGAGATAATGTGAAATGTTTAGATGGAAGTGTAGATTTGGGATGGAATATTATAAAAAAAGGTATATAGAGTAGATTTCCAATCAAAAACTGTAAAGGAGATTAAATTGTCAGTTCATGAATCACACCTTGGCGGGTGTGACAAATCAGAAATATGAGTTACAATTCTAGAGGGCAGAGTCCATTGTGGTGGGGAAAGCAGGGCAGCCCTGAGCCGGAAGCCTGAGTTACAGTGTCAAGTCAGCACAGAGGAAGTAGAACGTGAGAAAGCCAGCCCTCCTTTATACAGTCCAGGCCCTCAGCCCAGGGAGGGTGTCATCTACATTCAAGGTGGTTTCACACTTTTAATCACCTAATCAAGATAATTTCTCACATGAGCTGGGGAGATGGCTCCCTGGTTAAAGGTACTTGCAAAGCATGCGGGCCTGTGATTGAGTCACTAGTTCCCATGTAAAACTGGACACACAAAGTAGCACGTGAGGCTGGAGTTATTTGCAGTCCTGGTGTGCCCATCCTCTTACTCACGTTTTCTTTCTCTCTCTCTCAAGTAAATAAGATAACTTTTTTTTTTTTTTTTTTTTAAAAAAAAGATAATCTCTCATAGGTTAGCTCTCAGGAGCTAAGTGAATCCTCGTAAGCCCTTGCCAGTGATTTTAGGTCTTGTCAAGTTGACAGTCAATATGAATCATCACAAGTCCATCTCTTGTCAACTTGACACCAGAACACATCACATTTAAGTCATAGCCTTCCACACCTTGTCCATAGGTTCAAATACAAAATACATTCAGTCCAAATTAAAATTTTACCATAGTCTCTGGGCTGGAGAGATGACTTAGCAGTTAAGGCACTTGCCTACGAAGCCTAAGAACCAATGTTTGCCTCTCC
The DNA here is from genome assembly GCA_036365145.1 of Orientallactaga sibirica. NCBI lineage: Eukaryota > Metazoa > Chordata > Mammalia > Rodentia > Dipodidae > Orientallactaga > Orientallactaga sibirica. The sequence continues at coordinate 63,725,037 of JAEOAD010000001.1, forward strand.
AGATCCCATGTAAGCCAGAAGCACAAGGTGACACATGTGCAAGTTCACACATATGTACAATATGGTGCACACATCTGGAGTTCTATTGCAGTGGCTATGCGTTCTGGCATGCCAATCTCTCTCTCTCATAAAAGAGAATTTAAAAGTCCCCACAGTCTTTGACAGTTCTAACACTGTTCAAAAGTATAAAGACTTGGGGCTGGAAAGATGGCTTAGTGGCTAAGGCATATGCCTGTGAAGCTTAAGGACACAGGTTCGATTCTCCAGGTCCCACATAAGCCAGATGCACAAGGTGGTGCATGCGTCTGGAGTTCGTTTGCAGTGGTTAGAGGCTCTGGTGCACCCGTTCTCTTTCTCTCCCTCTCTTAGTCTCAAATAAATAAAAATAAAATCTTTTTTAAAAAGTGTACAGTCTTATCTAAAAGTAAATAAATAAATTTTTAACTAAATAAACTTTGAAAAAGACTCAAATAAAATCAGGGTTAAAAATAAAGATATTATAACTGAAACAACATAAATACTAATAGGACTATTATAATTATGTGCCAACACATTGGTAAACCAAGAAGAAATGGATTAATTTCATGGACATATAAAACCTAACAAAATTGAGCCAAGATTAACAGACCAATAAGCAGTAAGGTGTCTAAATCAGCAAAAAGAAAAGTCTTTTATTAAAGAAAAACTGGGATCTGATATGTTCACTGCTAAATTCTATCAGACATTTTGAAATAACTAATATTAGTCCTTCTCAAACTGTTTTCAGGATTTGAAAAGAATGGAATTCTTCCAAACGGATCCCATAAGGCCAGCATTAATTAGCCTGACAACAAAACCAGAAAAGATCACAATGCAAACAGGAACTCCAGGCCCACGTGCTAGATGGACACGAATGCAAAAATACTCAGCAAAATGTGAGCAAACCGAGTTCAATAAAGGATCACTCACCGTGGCCATGGTTCATATAGGTTCCCTAGGGTTCATCCTAGGAATGCAATGATGTTCAACATATGCAAGTCAGGAAATGTGGTTCATCATATCACTAGAGCAACAAAGGCTCATTTCAATATATGCAGAAAAAGCATTTAATAAAATGTAGGATCTCTTCATGTTAAAACTAAGCCAATTAAGTCTAATCCATAAACCTATTGTAATTTGACTATTCCTACCATATTACCCTCTAGCGTTCCCCCTCCTCACTCACCCCTGTACTACTGAGCACCTCCTATTTCCAAGTAGTCATTCTGTTTTTATGTCTTATTCCTGTCGTTGTCCTCCATCTTCTATGTCAAAATGCTGATGGCTCAAGATTGCGCAGGTCTTGGAGGGGTGGCGACAACTACTGTGAGGTCACGGCTGTACCAATCAGTCCATGTCCAGATGATAGGGTCCCAAGTACTCTTTTCTACTCTGTGGCTCTTACATTCTGTTCCTTCTCTCTTCAGCAATGTTCCTTGAGCCTTGGAGGGTATGACAGAAATACCCCCGTTAGTGTTGAGCTTGCAACAATCTCTCCACTTTTGCTGAGTGTTGGTTGGGTCTTCTCGGCATCTACCACCATTGCCATAGAGAAGCTTCTCCGGCTGCCACTGAGAGGAGAGCAGCACTCATATTCACTCTACCACTTCCTCTTCTGTGTTCCCTGACCCCTGGTGGGTATGACAGAGATGATTGTCCAGTGTTAAGCACGGATCTTTCTCTTCTTCTCTTCTCCTTGATGAGTTTTGGGTATCCTCAGTATTCACCACTATAGGAAGCTTCTCTAACCAAAAGTGAGAATAGCATTAATCAATGGTCATGGTTGTATGCACTTAGAAGACCATTTGATGGGCTCAGTGTATCCATTTAGCTAAAGAAGAGTGATGGCTTCCCTCGAGGGCCTATGTATTTTCAAGCCATAGGTCTCTGACGGTTTTCAGTACCAGGCATGAATTCTTTCTCATTGAGTGGACCTCTAATTCAATCAGAGAACAGTTGATTACTCCCATAATTTATGTGCTGGTGCTGCCCCATGGGCACATCTTGATTGGCTGGTTGATTGTGTAGCATGTAAAATCTACTGCTTGTTAAGACTTGATGACTTTCCTCTGCCCAGTAGCCTATATAACACTTTCCTGCACTATGGCAGTCAGTAGGGCGGGAGGTGGCTTCCAGCTCAGGTCCAGCTTGATTTCTCCGTGTCCTGTGGTGCCTTCAGCAATAGGGTCTTACCATTTAGCTCTCTTGGGTAACCAACAGCATTGGCAATAGCCTGTATTGTTTCAGGGGCCTCAATAATTCACTGTGTCTCAGCACTGCAAGCAAAACAAAACCTGTAAGACAGCAAAAAGAAATAGTGGGGAAACAGTAAATAGGAACATGTTGTATGCTCATGGCTTAGAGGAATTGTTTTTGTTAACAATGTCCATATTGCTTGAATAGATCCACAGATTCAATGCTATCAAAATAACAATGACTTGCTTCTCAGAATAAAGCTGGAAAAATGACTACCTGACTTGAAAATCCACTACAAAGTTCTGGGAACAAAAGCAGCATATTATTAACATAAAAATAGCCACAAAGACACAAGCAATAGAACACAGAAGGAAGACCATGGACCCAGACTCAAATAACTTGCTACCAAGCCAAAGGACAAAAACTACAGAAATCATATAGACACTTCGATTATTGTTTTTTGGAGCTTGGGAAGATGGTACAGCAATTAAAGGTGCTCGTAAAGCTTTCTGGCCTAGATTCAATTCTCCAGCACCCACATCAAGCCAGACACAAAAAATGGTGCAATCATTTGGCATTCATTTGTAGTGGCAAGAGACTCGAGCACACACACACACACACACACACACACACAAGTAAATTGAAAAAATTGTTGTAGTTACTTTCTCTTTGCTGGGACAAAACACCTGATAAAAAGCAGCTGATGGAATCAGAACGGTTATCATTAAAAAAAAAAAAAAAAGCAGATGGGACCAAATATTGGCAGGAATATAAATTAGGAAATGGCTCAGCAGTTTAAGGCACTTGCCCTTAAATTAGGAGAACCACGGTGGAAATAAAAATGGAGGCTCACCAAAAAACTAAAACTGGGAACTGCGCATGGTGCTACATGCCTTTAATCCCAGCACTTGAGAGGCAGAGGTAGGAGAATTGCTGTGCGTTCGAGTTCACCCTGAGACTACATAGTGAATTCCAGGTCAGCCTGGGGAACTACTGTGTGATGCACTTATACCACTACTTGGGGAATACCCAAAGACTTCAAGTAAACATACCACATGGATACTTGCACAGCTGTTTATTGTGGCACTATCTCTAATAAAATATGTGTGAAATTATGGATATCCATTAACAACAGGCAAAACGGATGCTTTAATTTCTACATATTCTTCTTAGGCAAGGGGAAAGATATGACCTAAGAAACTCTCAAGGTCACAGTTAGTCATAGAATCATAGTGCTGGAAGGTATCAGACGATGTCTCATTCTAGAATGTCATGTTCATGGACTGACCGCTAGCAAATTTCAATCTACATGTGACAAGTGAACAGTGTATGTTGTTCCATGATGTGAAGGGAAAACTTACACCCAGGTTAGGCGAGCACACTGGAACTGTTGGAAATAAAAATACCATGCTCTGAAGACGGTTGTTCATGCCCTTCAGGCGTTTTTGCTGTGCATGCCCAAGCACAGACCCTCTGCCCGTGTAGATCCTGTCTTCCATCAGTCACACCCAGTTCTTGTCACTTCAGTTTGCTTTGCTTTGTTTTTGTCCCTTGTTGGGTCAAGGTTGGTTTGTTCTGTAGAAAAAAACAAATGCCTGGATTTCCCACTCTGCAGATGTTTCTGAGTGGTGACAATCCCTTTGGTGGCTGTTGTTTGAGGACCTGCTTTTCTGCATGATGCCAGCTGAAGGGAAATCCCAGGAATTTGTTTTCATTTTGATCAGACATTGGAACTGATTGAAGAATGGCCCCCACTTCTTTCAGCTCTTATAAGCCCTATGAGACCCAAATTTTGTTTGTGCAATCTGAGAACATTTTTTTTTTCCTCTCTCATCTGCTCTGGCTAGGGGGATGGGGAGTGGAATTGAATTGCTCAAAAGGAAGCCCTTTGTTCATCTCAGATCTGTTTCTTAGGGAAATTTCCATAGGAATTGTAGGAAGAGAAACAAATGGCTGAGGCCCAGAACATTTGTTGTACTGAGCATTCCAGCAACTCGATTTGTGACCAGCAGGCAGCCAAGCCTACGGAATTTCAAGGAGTACAGCCCCTTTGTGAACTGGAGTCCCATGTCTGGCCACAATGCTAATTGTTTCACATCAGCAACTTTGTGTGTGGAACTAGGGAGCTTCAGTAGCTTCTTTTGTCAGAAGCAGGTTAACTTCCAATGCCTACTCAAAAAGGCTCAATACAAAAGGATGATGGAACAGAGCTTGAGAAAGCACACAGAGCACCAGTCTCCCTTTGGCGATGAATCCTTTCTCCTCACTTGAGCACTTGTCAGATGTTAAATGATTTCCCCACTTCTGGGTTCTCTCTTCCTAGGGAGAGGCATAGCATAAACCTTGGGTAGCAGAGAACTATATGCTGCGGTCTAAAGGGCTGGCTTGGGACGCAAACATGGAAATGCAGTCTGGAGGTGACTGGAGCAAAGTCCCAAAGATCCCTGGGGTTAACAGAAATCAAGACAATCTGGAAACACTAACAAATAAAAACAAACAAACAAACAAACAAAACCCTTTTGTTTGGATAGTTTTGCAGGATAAAGGCTGGCCAGGTCTAAATAAAGCTTTCTGTCAGGGCTGGAGAGATGGCTTAGCGGTTAAACGCTTGCCTGTGAAGCCTAAGGACCCCGGTTCGAGGCTTGATTCTCCAGGACTCACGTAAGCCAGATGCACAAGGGGGTGCATGCATCTGGAGTTCATTTGCAGTGGCTGGAGGCCCTGGCGCACCCATTCTCTCTCTCTCTCTACCTATTTCTGTATCTCTCTCTCTCTCTCAAATAAATAAATAATAAAATATTTAAAAAAAAAAAAAAAAGCTTTCTGTCAGGGGTTCAGATTTAAAAAAAAAAAAAAAAAAAAGCTCCAACAAACAGAGAGCATCTCTCTTTCCTTTCCACTGGCCAGGTTTAAGTTCAGCCAGAGGACGGCAAACTGGGTGTGGAAAGAGATAGGCTCAGGCTCTTTGAATAACTGAAGATTCCTTCCTGTCTTGGACCAATGAGCATTGAAGGGTTATGTTAGCAGATGCTAATCGTTTTATTTTTTTTCCTGCTGTTTCTTTTGAGGCCAGTATTTGAAGGCCTCACAGTGTAGGTAGGGGCAATATAAAGTTGACATAGCGTGTGAGTGGTTTAGAAATCCCTACTGGAGGTACTCCTGGGCACCCCACATTCCTGCAAGCCATCTGTGGCATGGCAACCAAAGGAAGTTCGAGTTTGAGTTTCTTCCTCTGTTGAATGATCACACACGCACACACACACACGCACACTCTACAAACTTTACCAGAAGTCAGAGAAAACCATATGTAAATGAAAACTAAAGGTTCTAGGGGTCTGTACAGCATTTGTGCCTTAAACACCAAGGTTTGGTTTGTTTATTCATGCAAACAGCAACAACGTTGATGGACCCTGAAACATATAGTAGGCATTCAGTTAGTATTTGTTGAATAAAAATATTTTGTAGAAAAGCATTGCCGTTTTCATGTATAACAGGGGCGACAGAGCCACACCTGAAATTGACTATGGCTCCTATTGTGCTATGTCAGCAAGATGAATTGTAGAGGCTTTCTGTCTTAAAAAGCCCAAAATATTTATCATCTGGCTTTGATGAAAAGAATTTTCCAACCCCTTACTACGGAGCATTAATCTAAAAAATAGGCACACTTGCCTAAACTTCTTTACCTTCATTTCAACACAGTAGCCATATATTTCTAGAACATTTTTCAAAACATGGTTTTGCTTTTTCTATAAGCTGCCCCTTCCTATGGTAAAAAGTACAAAACATATAGATTTTTTCATGAAGGTTGACAGTGTAAAAAGAATTTCTATAATATATATATATATTAAGTCAGGGTCTCTCATTAGGTAGCCCAGGCTGGCCACAAACTCAATGTACAGTCCAGGCTGGCCTTGAACTCATAGTTCTCGGGCCTCAGTCTCCTACTCTTACTGTTTTTGTCTAGGTCTCATCTTGTGACCCATGAAAAACGATGAGACATGGTAGGAGGGCAAGCTAAACAAGATTTTATTTTCTTTTAGAAAAGAAAGTAAAGCAGAAAGCTCCTGAGATGGAAGTGGTCCCAAGTGGGTAACCATGTGGCAACTTGGATCAGGGTTTCATATACCCACGAGGATATAAATTAGGCATCAAACTGGGGTAGATTGGGTTGGTTACTTTGAATGTATATGGAGGCTCGTGACAGCCAGATGGGTTAAACAAAGGAATGTGGATTCCTGCCTGTGGGAAAATATCCCATGAAAAGGTTCCCAGAAGGAGGAAGACCCCGGAAGTAAAACAGAGGGACACTCCCGATCACCACTTATCTCCTCATGAGTCCCGTTCACATTTGCACCAGAAGTCTCACCAGGGCATGTGGGCCTGCATCTCTAATTACCTACGTGCACATGAAGGTTACCTTGCTGTTAATCTCCATCACCATGTGCTTACAAATGTGTGTGTGCTTACCAGGCCTGGCTCAAGAATTTATGTGACTTTTGATTTAGTAGTTTGTTTTGGTTTCTAGCGTGTGTTCATGTGTGCAAGTGTGGACGTGTGCATTCCATGATACACATGCAGAGACCAGAGGACAACTTCAGGTGTCGGGCCTCACCTTCCACTTTATTTGAGACAAGGTCTCTTGTTTGCTGCTGCAATCCCTGGGCTAGCTGGCCTGCGAGCTTCTTGTCTATGCTTCTCTCCTTGCTGGAGGACACTGGGATTATAGATGTTCAAGCACCAGCCTCAGCTTTAGGTGCAATCTAGGGATCTGAAGTCAGATCCTCACACTTGGACAGCAAGAGCATTACCCACTGAGCCATCTCCCCCGACACGATTCAATGTTTTTATATTTGTTTGGCCCAGTTAATTCCACCTCCCCATGAATTTATGTTCTGTAGAGGAATTTGCCACAGAAATACCTAAGAAATATTAGTGAGCAGAATTTAATTTTTGCACTATCTCCAAAAAACCTAGAAAACCTCTCCAACTTCATCAAGGCCATGGTCAACTATGGCATGAACCCCGTGGACCTGTTTGAGGCCAATGACCTGTTTGAGAGTGGAAACGTGATGCAGGTGCAAGTGTCTCTCCTTGCTCTGGCCGGGAAGGCCAAGACAAAGGGGCTTCAGAGTGGTGTGGACATAGAGGTCAAATACTCAGAAAAACAACAGCGGAACTTTGATGATGCCACTATGAAGGCCGGCCAGTGTGTGATTGGACTGCAGATGGGTACCAACAAGTGTGCCAGCCAGTCTGGCATGACAGCCTATGGGACCCAGCGGCATCTGTACAACCCCAAGAACCACATCCTGCCACCCATGGACCACCACACCATCAGCCTTCAGATGGGCACCAACAAGTGTGCCAGCCAGGTGGGCATGACAGCTCCAGGTACCCAGGCACACATCTACGATACCAAGCTGGGGACAGACAAGTGTGACAACTCTTCCATGTCCCTACAGATGGGCTACACACAGGGTGCCAACCAGAGCGGCCAGGTCTTTGGTCTGGGCCGCCAGATCTATGACCCCAAGTACTTTCCTCAAGGCCCGGCTGCTGATGGGGCTCGGGCCAACAGCACCTGCCCAAGCGAGGCTCCAGGCTTCCCAGCCTTCTACCAGGAAGAGGCCGGCTACTGAGGTTCCCACAGCGCCCCCTGGAGGTGTTGGGGTTGTCTGTGTTTTCTTTTTCTTTCTTTCCTTTTTTCTTTTCTTTTCTTTTCTTTTCTTTTTTTGTTTTGTTTTTTGAGACCTGGTCTCTCTCTCTCTCTCTCTCTCTCTCTAGCCCTAGCTGACCTCAAACCCAAGCCTCCATCCTCCTGCTTCAGCCACCCTGAGGATTGGATGATAGGTGTGAGCCACCATGCCTGGCATTTTTAAAAAGCATGTTCAGTTCAGTGTTGCTTGCTATACATTTATGGGCATTTGAGCAGCTCAGGCTGTCTTTTTCTCCCCTGTGCCTTGCTTTCTTAACCAGGAGTGAACCTCCAGAGACAAGAAGGTCCTACTGGAATCCCAGGGTGCAGCTTCCCAGCAGGCTTTGTGGGAGCAAGCTTTGTGTCTGTGTGTGCATGCGTATACATGTGTGGCCTTGACCCCCAGTAGTTTTCTGGCTTTGTCATCTCTTTGCCCATCAGCTGTGGTTTCTGAATCCACAGAAGTTTCTAGCAGTTTGAAAACAAGTTTTGTTTTGTTTTGTTTTGGTTTTTTTTGTATGAGGTGGAGATGGGGGGGGGGCAGAAAGCACTGGGTGATGGGCCAAGACTCTGAAATATTGCAGGCATTTTAAGGGACTATTTTTCTCTCAGCAGACAACCCTGATCACTCCCTGTAGCTCTGTAGGGAAACTGAGGTCCTGATAGGACAATGGAATTGTGGGTGAGGGAAAGCCAGATGTGTCCCCCATACCTTATTCTCTCCTAGGCCTCTCTTATCCTGAGTGCTGCACAGCACTCACCCAAGGGCCCCTGTGCCATTAAGATAATGTGAAATACTGAGTGTGGACCAAAGTAATAAAAACCTTTCCATATTGAAAAAAAATGACAAATTCATTATGTTGAGAAGGCACATTGGAAAATCATATAGGAGTTACTTACTTCAGTCGACTATGACACGGGTACCAAGAATTGTTTAGATCTTATTTAAACACAGTGGGGTATTACCGAATAAAAAGAATTTTGTTTAGAAATCAAAAATTATTTAAAGTGTTATCTTCCAACAGTGGTGGTATATGTAGGACCCCCTCCATATAACTTGTTGCAGACATTACTGAATAAAAAGTGGGTTCTGGAGGATACTATTTATTGAAGCTTACAGATCCAGGGAAGCTTAATGAAGAAATGAGTCTGCTCTCCACAGGGCCAAGCAGAGAGAGCAAAAGCCAACCAGCCACCACAGCACACAGAGCAAAACTACAGCCAAAAAAACTTTAGAACTCCTGCTAGGCACATTTGAATATCTTTACAATGGTTATCAAACCATCACCACACCTTAAGACCAGCCCCCCAGAAATTGATGCAAAATAAAACAATAAAACACTGAATATATTGGGGACATATATTCAAACTCCATATAACTGTTTTGGTTTGAACCCACAATGGTCCTCACAGGCTATGTGCTGGTGCTGTTTTGGAGGCTATGGATTGTCTGGAACGTTTTGGCCAGGTGATAAATATTAGGTCACTAGGGTGGCCACAGTGAGGCAAAATGAACCTCTTTATTTATGTTTGGTATTTGGTTTCAGCAATGAGGAAAGCAATGAATACACTATCATTCTGCTTCTTTTAAAACAAATTATTCATTTGCATGCTTGTGTGCTTGTGTGCATGTGTGCGTGCGTGTGTGTGTGGGGGTGGCTCTTGCCACTGCAAACAGAATGCTAGATGCTTACAATACTTTTTCTGGATCAAGCCTTATGTGGATGGCTGGGGAATTGAACTCAGACTGGCAGGCTTTGCAAGCAAGTGCCTTTAACCACTGCAACCTCCTTCCCAACCTGCTTTCTCTGCTTCTCATATTCTTACCACACATGCTCTACCTTGTGTAGTTATCTCATAGTTCTTGGGTTTTCTAATACATTTTTCAAGTCTTTTTCTTCAGATTTGGATGTTTCTACCTGACATATCCCGAAGCTCTGAGACTATTTCCATCAAAGACATCCTTTATTTCTGCTACAATATCTTTGACCCATAGCATTGTTCATTGAGTCTTAGAATAGAATTTTCTCTACTTATATTCCCCATCTGTCTGTGCATGGTTTTTAATTTTTTCTCATGAAGGCACTGTACATATTAGTCACAGTCATTTAAGCTTCTGTTCTGCCATATCTGAGTCTGCTTTTGATGCTTGCTCTGGGTATCAAATTATGAGCTCTGCTTGGAATTTTTTAAAATTTTTACTTATTTACTTTGTTTATTTTGAGAGAGAGAGGCAGATAGAGAGAGAATGGGCACCAGGGCCTTCAGCCGCTGCAAATGAACTCCAGATGCATGTGCCACCTTGTGCATCTGGTTTAGGTGGGTACTGGGGAATTTAACTGGGTCCTTTAGCTTTGCTTTGCAGGCAAGCGCCTTACCCCTGAGCCATCTCTCCAGCCCTGCTTGCAAATTTTTTGCTGGAAGGTAGACATGATGTAGTGGGTGAAAAGAACTGCACTTGATCATCCTGAGGGACGTAGTGGTCACGTATGGGGAGGAGAAGCAGTGCACAGTCCTGTGGGTGGGTCTGTGTTGTGGTGAGCTTGTGCTACTGAGCTGCCAATTTTATAGGCACAGCTCAATCCTTGGCCCACTCTTAGGTGCTCTGGGATGGCTGTAGATTTACCTTCCTCCAGTGTGCTTAGGTTCTGAAATAAACCCGTAGGTTAGGCTCTGTTAAAATAGTTTTCTTGAGGGCAGAACTTGAGAAAAACAGAATGTCCTGGCATATTCCAAAATGGCTCTTTTGCAGAGAAACTGCTCCCTGTAAAAGCTTTCAGTGGATTTTTTTTTTCCCTCTTGTGTTCATTGTAAGAAACTGGTAGGAAAAAAAAAAAAAAAAAAGAACCTGGTAGAGACCTAGGAGGTAAAACTCACACGACTGTGCAGTTGCTGTGTAGATGGTGTCCCTCTGGGATCTTTACCTCTCAGACTTGTCTAGCTCAAGGCTGTAGCAACTTGTCAGTTACATTTCGAGGTTTCCTCTCCTTTCCCTTGGAGGTTTCTGCTCATAGGCTTGTGCTGTTGTAAATTGTTACTCTCTGAAACCACATGCCTGTGTCTCCAGTGTTAGGCAGCATTTTTCTGACCTTGCTTCTCTGGTGGCTTTAAGAAGGGTTGTTAATTTTCATTTTGCTAAGCTTTTTGCTCATTAGAAGGGGTAATGACTGCCAAGCTTATAATGTCACTAGAAATTGGACGTCTACATCCATGTCTATGCCTCCTGTGCCTTGACAATATATGAAAGCTGATTGTTTCCACATCTTGCGTGTCAGGAAGGCATGGTGAATTTGTTCTTTGTGATCTAGAGATGAGGCTCAGTAGTAAAGCATTTGTCTAGCATGCACAGGTCCCCGGGCGTGATTCCTGCATTGCACAGAAAAAAGGTATCTTGTGAGGTTGCTTGAAACATTGCAGTTTTAAAAGAGAACATAAAAGGATGAGACACAGCAAAAAGAATAGCATCTCTGTGTGTTAGAGACACAACAAAACCAGTGACTACAATTGTGGGTGGGTTCTGGACCCTGCTGAGTTATACATGAAAGAAGATAGGGGCTTCTTGAAATCAGGATTAGTGAGAAACACTTGTTCAGGAAGGAGGCTGAAAAGCTTTTTAGGGCTGCCACTTATGTGAAATTCTATAGTCAAGGGTGGGGAGGGGGGCTGAAGAAGCTCACAAAGAGAAACTATTGCTAGCCTCATATGGTCATAAATCACCAATACAAATTAAGATGTTACAACTAGACCCACAGGCTGAAAATGGGGCTTTCAAACACATAAAATTGAAAAAGGAACTGCATAAAAGAATAGCTTGAGAGTTTCTATAAGACTTAAAGAAAAGAGAGACATTAAGACCATTCACAAGCAGTCAAGTGTTTAGAGTCTCTGAAAAGCACGAAAATACACATTAAAACATAGATTTGTACCTAACAAGTTGGTTAAATTAAAATTCCAAGTATTAGTTAAGTTCCACGTGAGAGTAGAGCCATGAAGAAACAAGACAGGAGTTTCAAACGCCAGTGCTGAGACACCTCAGTGGAGTGGCTTGGAGAACAATTTAGACTCTCGATGAAGACAGGCCTTGCATCATAGCAAAGTAAAGATGCCCATTCTCTTTACTCGTTTATGAGAAGCTAGAGAAGCCTGTGCGCACACACACCTCTACAGCACTGCATATGGTGATAAAAATAAATATTGGAAATAAACTAACTCCAGCACCAGAGAGTGGATTAAAATGTAGGATTTTCATGTAATGGAATACTACAGAGAACTCAAGTGAATCGGTGCTGTGTGAATAGAGATTTGTTTTGTAGATTCCTTAGTGTTCTATGTGTTACAAGTACTCACTCCCAATACTCGAATCAACTTTAATTAAAATTATAGTTAAAACCATCATCCACATATCTCAGTGATACTTAATAGGAATTTTCAATGAAATTATTGGCACAGTAATCTTGAGAATGCAAACACTATTGCTAGACATTATTCATTGTTAAGATTAGGGACTATATATATATGCATCTATTTCAGTTGCTATGATTTAAAAAATTAATTTATGATTCTTTTGTATTTTGTTATCATAGAATTATCTTCAGAAGCTTGTTTACTTAAAAATAAAAAGAATTTTCCTATCATTGGCAGAAAGGTTTTTTTGTTTTGTTTTGTTTTGTTTTAAGTAGGTCTTGTCTCAATGCTGTTGGTTTGTAAAGTGCATGACAATGTGTTTTTGTTTTAGGAAACTACACTTGTTAAAATATTGTCATAATTTATATCTCTATTTCACCTGAAGAAATAAACTATGGTATTCATTTTGTTCTGTTTTTAAAATTTTTATTTTTATTTTTGCAAAAGAGAAAGGAAAGAGAGAGAGAGAGAGAGAGAGAGAGAGAGAGAGAGAGAGAGAGAGAGCAAGCACACCAGGGCCTCTATCCTCTGCAAATGGAACCCCAATGAATGCACGACTTTGTGCATTTGACTTTACATGGGCACTGGCGAGTCAAACCCAGGTTATTAGGCTTTGCAGGCAAGTGCCTTAACTGCTGAGCAGTATCTCCAGTCCCATTTTGTTCTCCTTCTTCTTCTTCTTTTTCTTCTTCTTCCTCTCCCTCTCCCTCTCCTTCTCCTTCTTCTTCTTCTTCTTCTTCTTTTTCATTTTTCAAGGTAGGGTCTCACTCTAGCCCAGGCTGACCTGGAATTAACTATGTAGTCTCGGGGGGAGGGGGCCTTGAACTCACAGTGATCCTCCTACCTCTGCCTCCCCAGTGCTGGGATTAAAGGCTCATGCCACCACGCCCAGCTCTATTTTGCTCTTATTTCACCCAGAAAACAAAAAAATGTTCATCTAGGGCCAGGCGTGATGATGCACGCCTTTAATCCCAACACTGGGGAGGCTGAGGTAGATCACTGTGAGTTTTGAGGCCACCCTGAGACTACTCCAGGTCATTCTGGTCTAGAGTGAGACCCTACCTAAGAAAACAAAACAACAAAAAAAAAGTTCACATAGGGCCTGAGAGATTGTTCAGAAGTTAAAGGCACTTGCTTGCAAAGCCTAGCAGCTGAGTCTGATTCCCCAGTACTCACATAAAGTTAGATGCACAAAGTGGCATATGCATCTGGAGTTTGTTTGTTGTGGCAGAAGGCCCTGGCATGCCCATTTTCTCTTTGGATATGTCTTCCTCCTCGTCTCTGTTTCTATCTCTCTTAAATAAATAAATGAATAAAATATTTAAAAAATTGTTCATTTAACTTAGAAATATATGATTTAAGATATTCCTCCGTACAAAAAGATATTTTTCAAATAACAAATCGGTGATCCTAGAATTAACTTAAAAACTGTAATGCAGATACTACCTTTTCAGTAATGTCTGTTAACATGGTAAAGCTGAAAACCTAAAGTAGAATGGAAGACACACAATGTTGACAATGTAAAACAAGATGACATTTATTTAAACAATTAAATCACTGAAAACATATGGTTTCCCATATATTGTAATTTCACTAGAAATCATATTGTCAAGTGATTTTTTTATACATAATATAGCTTGATAACAGTATAAAATGTAAATATGAGTCAATGATGTGGATGATCTCTGGAGAAAGGAAGAAACTTCAGTAATATTTGTCATGCTTCTGAAAAACACATGCTCTGATAAATATAGTACAAATGATAGTTGTTGAACTTGATGTGGGGACTTAGATATGTGGGTTTTTAGATATTAGAAAGAAAACGCATTATATATACTTTTTTCTTTTCTGACAATTTCTTTAAAAAAATTTTTTTATTGACAACTTCTATATTGACATACAAAAATGCATGATATTTCCCTCCCCTGCCCCCATACCCCTTTAGAACTCCAATCTCCATCATATTCCCTCCCTCTCTCCATTAGTCTCTCTTTTAATTTGATGTCATCATCTTTTTGTTCTATTATGAGGGTCTTGCGAAGGTATTGCTAGGCACTGCAAGGTCAAGGATATCAGGCCAATTTCTGTCTGGAAAGTTGCATTGTAAGGAATCGTACCCTTCCTCTGGCTCTTCCATTCTATCCGCCCCCTCTTCTGCAACGGGCCCTGAGCCTTGGAGGATGTGACAGAGATGTTTCAGTGCTGGACACTCCTCTGTCCCTTCTTCTCAGCACTGTGTTGCATTTTGGTCATCCCAGTGGTCATCGCCATCTGAAAAGGGAAGCTTCTCCAATCAGAAGTGAGAGTAGCATTAATATGTGAATATGAACATTAAGTGTAGTGCTTTCAGGGCACCTTGGTGGGAATAATATATACATTTAGTCAGACAAGAGCAGGCTTTATACCCCTAAGGCTCATGACCTCTCCTGCCATAGACTTTTGCTTAGGTTTTTCAGTACCAGGTATGTATTCCCTCCCATAGAGAGGGCCTTCAATCCAATTATGGAGCAGTTGGTTACCCAAAGAGCAGACACGCCACTATTGCACCCATTCAGTCATTGAGCTTGTGTGGCCAAACTTGAATATTCAGTGTCCAGTGTTTTCACTGCTGATGACTTCTGTCTCCCATATGGCTGCATGCATTGCAGCTTTTTCCAGCTTTCTGTTGGCTGGTCTACAGGGAGAAGGTTTTCTGCTCAGCACCAGCTTGCTTTCTCAGTGACCTTGCCTCTCAGGCAAGAGATGTCTTCAGCAATAGGGTCTTACTATCCATTTCTCAAGGGAAACCAAGGGCTTTGGCAATAGCCTTTAATGTTTTGGAGGCTTCCAGGACCTCCCTGGCCAACAGCTCACTGGAAGGTATCCCATCCCAGGCACTGAAAATTTTCTAGTAACAGTCTACAGCTTCTAGATGTGCCATTATTCAAAGAAGTAGGTTTACCTAATTCTTATTCACAGTATCTTGAATTTTGATGTATATCATGTATTTTGAACACACAGTGCCATTACTCTCTTGTATCTTCCTCCCATTCCCACTGAACCCCTTCTTTCCAACCAGTCCACTTCCACTTTCATGGTTTTTTGGTTGCTTGCTTGGTTCATTCATTCCTTCTTTCTTTCTTTCTTTCTTTCTTTCTTTCTTTCTTTCTTTCTTTCTTTCTTTCTTTCTTTCTTTCTTCCACTTCCTTCCTTTCTTCCTGAACCACTGAGTTAAAGTAGGGTTGCTTGCATGAGCCACAGATTGAGGGTATATTTACTGAGTGTAGACCAATTTCCAGCAGCCATACCACTGAAGAACACTGACTGAGTCGCAGACAAGAGATCTCTCAGTCAAACAAAATTGTTTTTGTGCTGCCTCACAGGATAGAGAATCCAGGTGGAGGGGCTGGAGAGATGACTTAGCGGTTAGGGCACTTGCCTGTGAAACCTAAGGACCCAGGTTTAATTCCCCAATTCTCACATAAGCCAGATGCACAAGGGGTCACAAGCATCTGGAGTTCATTTGCAGTGGCTAGAGGCCTTGGCATGTCCTTTATCTATCTGCCTGTTTCTTTCTCTCTCTGTCAAATAAATAAAATAAAATAAATAAACTATTTTAAAAATCCCGGTGGAGAACCATATGACCCAGTGGTGCCCTTTGTGTTTTGTTAGAAAAAGTACATTTGTTCATTTTCAATGTTATAGGTGAAGGTTCAAATAGCAGTAGCTAATTAAGAACTTAAAGTGATTACATCTCAGGGAAGACCTATCTACAGTCAAGTTTGAAGGCTAAAGGTAGATAATATTAGGGAGTTTAAAGTAACTGGGAGGTTTTTCCTAAAGCTAATTATCAGAGGAGTTTCTACTTCAAAGAGAGTATGGACTTATCCTATCCAAAGGGAAGACAGAGAGGAGTTAGAATCCAGTCCTGCATGCTGGGGAGGCAGAAAAACTATGGCCGACATGACCACCTTGTTAAACAGGACAGAAGAATAGAGAAAATATGAAGAAAACATATATAAGATTAATGCAATGTATCTATTGTTGGAGATTGGTACCAGCCAACAAGACAGGTGTGGAGGGGGTTTAAAGTTCAACTTTAAAAAATTATTATTAAATTATTATATTGATTGAGGGAAGTACAGAACCAAGGAAAGGCACCCATGTGGTTAGAGATCCCACATGGAGCATCTGGGAAAAACCATGGAAAGAGAACAAGAAAAGACAATTCAAGGAGCTCCTGCCATGTGGGAGCGGGAGAGGATAAAGAGCCCATGGGGAGAGTAAGGGTTAGGGTGGTTCATGAGAAAAGCACACAGCAAACTGGTTGCCTTTAGGGTTTTCTTTCTTGTGGACTTTTAGGCCTTGAGGAACATTCAAAGGAACCCAGGCAGATGGAGTTGGATTGTCTTAGGATCATCTGAACATTAGCTGGCTGAGATTTTGCTTCCAGAACTGTTCATCAAATGGCACTGTAGTGTTTGACATAGCCTGAATCTGTTTCCATAGGGCTTGTAAAACAGATGAGATATTAGCAGCGTTATAAGAAACATATTCACAACATTTAACCTTGATAATAGTAAATATACCATATTTTGTATAATAGCCTTCCATATTTTGTATAAAAGCCAGTTTTTTAAAGATTTATTTTTATTTATTTATTAGAGTGAGAGAGGGGGGGAGAGAGAGAGAGAGAGAGAGAGAGAGAATGGGCACACCATGGCCTCTAGCCACTGTAAACGAACTCCAGACACATGCGCCACCATGTGCATCTGTTTTACATGGGACCTGGAGAATCAAACCAGGGTCCTTAGGCTTTGCAGGCACATGCCTTAACTGATAAACTATTTTTCCAGCCCAAAAGCCAGTTTTTATATCCCTTAAACCATGAACAAATTGATGTTATGAACTGCTGGACACAGTTTCTCTACTGGTTAAAACTTTGGAATCAAATGAACATATTTATATTTTATCCAATTAAATGTTTCAATGCAGGGGCCTTCCCTGAGCAACCTTCATTATTATTATGAGCTCCTGGTAGCGTCTGTCCTGTTTCCTTTATTTCCCTTTCTGGACCCTTTTTGTCTTGGCTTCCCAATTATATTAAACAGAAGTTGCAATCTGGAGCAACTGTTTTAAGCTCTAATCTGGTCTGCTACCAATTTTTGTAATTTCTTATGAATATCAGGTGTTGATGGAGTAAAATTTTATCTTTGAGAAGAATTTCCTCCTCCAAGGTATCCGGTGTTACATTAGTATGTTTTCTAACTGTCTCCTTAAGTCTATGGAGAAAAGTACTGGGCAATTCCAGATCTCCCTGTGTAATCTAACCAAGCCGCATTTTTTGGAGGCAGGCTAGCAGAGACGTTTTGGGTATCTTGGAAGCCAATTGTCCCATCTGAAACAAAGTGCAGAAAAGTGTAGAGTCTAGAGTCAGGTTTTGCCTATTCCTGGCTTGCATTTTCTCATAGAAGGGGGGCAATCCCTATAACCAGATTTGGAGGAAATAAGGGCTTTTTAATTTCTTTCTTACAGGAGTCCTCTCTCAAATTTCCCTGTTTTCTCCCCAGTCAAATGGGGACACATAGCATGGTCTGTGTGCCTCCTGGAGCAAGAAAGTTCCAAGATAAGATATCTGTGCTCATCCTAAGAAGGCCAGTTCCCAAGCCCGAGTACCTCCAGGACTCCCCCAGCCCTGCACGTGTCTTAGATCATGAGATCTAAGCAGTGACACTGGCAAGATAGGCCCAAGTGTGAAGATGCCTGCATTTACTCCTGTTTTGACAGCCTAGATGCCCATCTGGTGTGTGGGGGGTGTTTCCTGGGACTGTGTTCCCTTCTCTACTCTGTGGGAGCCTGGGATACGGGTCCCCCCATGTGCAAATGTTTCAGCATGGTTTCAGAATGATGTTGTTTGTCATTTCCTTTTTCTTGTTAGAAACAAGACAGGGTCTTGGGGACACATGGCTTAAATTTGCATGGGGTCCAAGATAAAGGGGGCATCATCCCTTTTTCCAGAGTGCAGCTTGCCATAACTTTAAATAACATATAACAGTGAGCAAGAGCCAAAGGAAATGACAAAGCAGAGAGGTAAGCATCTTGACATTTCTTGTCTTATTTTGAATTACTTATTTGTTTTTACCTAGGATATTTATTTTACCCACTTGTACACAAGTTTATAGGGTTTTGTCTATGTTTAATCTGGTTAGACCTCTAAAGAATGTGAATTACATCTATGTTTATGATTTTGTGATCCATCCAGGACAGGGCATCACCTGTGTCTACTGTAAATTGAATTTAGACTAAGTCTGTGTCCCTATATGAAACTTTTAGAGCATCCTTAAGAGTCTGTAAACAGTTGAAAAATCCTTAATTTTTGGCATGGTATTTATCTGGTTAGCCTGGAAATTAGCTTTCTGTTGCTTATAAAAGAAAATTAATTTTTAGGCAAAATTTGGTCTTTTTTAGATCTCCTATATCCTTTCTAAATATGCACATCTTTATATACATATTTTAACATTCTGATCTAAGTTTCACTCAAAAATATTTTTTTAAATTTTTTTAATTTTTAAATTTATTTTTGGAGAGAGACAGAGAGAGATAGACAGAAATGGGCACACCAGCAGTCTCTCAGCTGCTGTGAACAAAATCCAGATGCGTGCGCCCCTTGTAGGCAAGTGCGGCATTGCACCCTTGCCTCACTTTGCATCTGGCTAAACGTGGGACCTGGAGATTGGAACCAGCGTTCTTAGGCTTAGCAGGCACCCGCCTTAACCACTAAGCCATCTCTCCAGCCCTCAAAAGTATTTTTAGCAAGCATTCTGTGTCCAACATTGAAAAATTCCTTCTCAGTTCCTTCAATCATCTCATCTCAACCCATAATTAACCATCTTTCTCATAAAACTATTAAGAGAAACTACACCAAAATGATTAATTGTATTATCCATTGACAAAAAAAGCAAGTAGTCTGTTGGGTGCGGTGGCGCACGCCTTTAATCCCAGCACTCGGGAGGCAGAGGTAGGAGGATTGCTGTGAGTTTGAGGCCACCCTGAGACTACACAGTGAATTCCACGTCAGCCTGGGCCAGAGTGAGACCCTACCTTGAAAAACAAAACAAAACAAAACAAAGCAAAACAAACAACAAAAAGCAAGTAGTCTAGCTTCAAAGAGTTAAATAACCATCTTAATAAGAAAAATGACAGCCAGACTTGTCTTATAATTCCAATATATATACCTATAAATTTATATAATTCATTGATTTGAGACATCTCCAGTTAGTAAACTCCACGAAATACATTTTTAAAAGTTATAAACCTCTATAAGGCAACATATAACAACTGTTTTGGGGATAACCTTTATCAATACTTCAAACATACCTGGAAATGATTTTACTAAGAGTAAGTAAGGCAAATTTTTGTTTTTGTCTTGAGGCAGGCTGGCCTGGAACTCAGGCTAGTTGCCTCCTCCTTTTATATAACAGGACATTACAATCTCTTAAAACACCTGGCAAAGTATGAACCATCACCTCAGAGAGAATTTTATTGTTTTCAATAATTCTCTATGTTGGTTGAAGTTGATCTAGAACATAAATTCAGTAACTATATTAATGACATCATGTAAAATTCTACCTCACTGTAGGGTTTAGTTAAATCAGACTTTTAAAGACAAAATCTAGGGCTGGAGAGATGTCTTATCAGCTAAGGTGCTTGCCTGCAAAGCCTAAGAACACATGTTCAAATCTCCAGATCTCACGTTAGCCAGACACAGTGATGCAAGTGTGCAGTGTCGCACATACGCACAAGGGGATGCATGTGTCCAGAGTTCATTTGCAGTGGCTGAAGGTCCTGGCATGCCCATTCTCTGTCTCTCTCTGCCTCTTTCTCTCTTTCAAAATGAATTAAAAAATAAACCAAAAAGTGTCTGTAAATAACATCTTATTTGTTTAAAGCCTAAATAAAAGAGAAAATATCAGGTACATTATCAAGCACATTAAATTGATGAACTTATTTTTACCAAACAATTTAAAAGCCATTTGGTTTTAAATGTTGGGATAGGCTATCACATTGGAGCCTTGAATTGGTGATAGCTAGGATAACAGGCCTGTGCCATCAGGTCTAGATCATTTTACTTTATATAATACCTGCATAAATAAATGATTTACAGTTATCTATAGATCTGTTTGTTATACAGCACTTTGGCAGAAAATCACAGCAGTTAGTGAGGACCACCACGCATGTCTTTCTCATTCTGTATTTCCTGAGACACAATGTGGTTACCACCCCCTCCCAGTTGACACAGCTACAGGATTCAGCTCCAGGGCAGGGAGGAAGCATGTGGCCAGGACCCAGGCCTCTTGCAGAAACCTTTCCAGCCCAGTGCCTAGGCTCAGGGCCTGGCTGGGGAAGTTTCAGTCTCTCTCGCATTTAGGTGGCCTGAGACCCACAGTTTCAGGCTGGTGGCTTCTGCCTTCAGGACGTGAGGTCTCAAGTCTCCAACTGAACAAGGCAGAAGCCAGTGCTGCAGGAGGGGCGGGGCTCAGAGCAGGAGGTGGAGCTCCATCTTCACCCCCCCCCCCCACGGCAACCCTGCGTCTTATGGCATAGTGGCTTGTCATGGAAAAAGGAAAAAAGGAAGAAACAAACAAAAAAACAACCTTAGAAGCCACTATCTTAGAAGCTAGCCATCTTTGGTTCTTGAGCCTCCACGTGGTCATGAGGTCCCTCCCCCTCCACTCAGTAGAGCAAACTCCCAAGCTGCAGAGATCAGCCTTGTTAAGCTTGGCTGAGGGTCAGAGAAGCTCAACTAAGTGCCTGTCTCTCCAAGATGAGCTACCCCCACCCCAGGTGATAGCGCACATTTCAACAGGGTTATGCTGGCAGGGTGGAGCAGGACCCAGAGACACAGAAGCTGAGCTAGAGATAGTAATTGGCAAGTGGAGAGAAGCAGTAGAAATAGGAGTCGTGCTCCTAGCTGGAGAACGTGCTTCCCATTTTCTCCCAAAATACAATAATCATAATTTTCCTTCTGAAGATTGTCCCACTATAGTTGCTAACTATAATAGGGCATTAGGGGGCCAGGAAAGTGTAGGAAAACCCACAAACTTAGGTTGATTTCTAATTTTAATCAAAGAATTAAATAAAAAAAGATTGAGCAGGATAATTATTAAATTATTATATTTTTGAGAGAAGTACAGAGCCAAGGAAAGGCACTCACGTGGTTAGAGATCCCATGTGGAAGGCCTGGAAAAGCCATGGAAAGAAAAGAGAGAAAAGAAAGTTCAGGGAGCTCCTGTCATGTGGGGAGCTGGAGGGGATAAAGAACCCATGTATTGAGTTAGGGCTAGGTGGTCCTCCTGGCTAGGCCTGGGCCTGGGTCTCAGCCCAGACCCAGCTGAGGGAAAACCTCAACCACAGGTGGAAGTTTAAGTTCAACTTTGAATCCCAACAGTACATTACTCCCTTTCCCCAGCAACCATTAACTGCCAAGAACTGCTCTGGGAGGAATCACGTGCATTTTAAAAAATATTTTCATTTTTATTTATTTATTTGAGAGAGAAGGAGAGAGAGAGAGAGGGAGAGAGAGGTTAAGAGGCAGACAAAGAATGTGCGCACCAGGGCCTCCAGCCACTGCAAAAGAACTCCAGATGCATGTGCCACTTTGTGCATCTGGCTTACGTGGGTTCTGGGGAATTGAGCCTTGATCCTGGATCCTTAGGCTTCACAAGCAAGTGCTTGGCTGCTAAGCCACCTCTCCAGCCCTCATGTGCATTCTTATTTAGGTTATAGAAAATTGGCATATATATCTGTGAAAAAAGTACTAGTTTCTCTTATGTAATATACATACATACATATATATGTATATATATTACATATTAACCAATTCTTCACAGAGACCCATCTGGATTTCCCATCCCAGATCTTGCAACTTCATACAGGCTGGCAACCATTTGAAGCTGAAGAACATGGTGGTCTCCTGTTAAGACAGCAGTGAGCCAGCACTGCTGGGGGAATGTCTTGTGCACGCTTCTACTTTGTGCCCTCTTCCTTGTCCGTGATGATCCCACACACCTTCATCAGGCTTCTGATGTCTCCCATTAGTACCCCAAATTCTGAGTAAGTGATACCATCCAGAATGTCTTTGGGAAAGTAGAGTTCAGAAGCAATCCTTTGTGAACCTCCTTCGACTGTGTAAAATGGTGCATATCTGTCTAGCCAGTGATTTCTTTAAGGAACTGTCTCACACAATCATGAGGCTGGCGAATTTTGAATTTTGAAGGGCAGGATGGTAGCGTGGAAATCCCTGCAGAAGCAGATGTTGCATAATTGAGTGTGAAGGTCTGAAGGGAGGATTCCTTCCTCTTTGGGATTTTAGTCTTAAGACCTTCACCTGCTTAAATGAAGTCTCTCCCCTAACCCCACCCCCTACACAGAGGGTAATCTGCTTTATAGTTGATTTCAAATGTTTACTAGAAGTGAAACAAACATACTCTTATGGAAACATCTAGACTGTACTTGACAAATAACTGAGTACCACAGCATAGCCAAGTCAACACACAAATGTAGTCCTTGTGCCTTCTTCCTCCTGATGAATGGGTCTAAGTCTTTGTCTTCTACATTCCTGAGTTCTAAAACACAATGGATGCCTTTTACTCCACTTATTCCAGCCATCTGTGTTTTGATCCTCTTTTTTGTGACACTTTCTCAGAAATGACTGCCACTGATAGGCTCTGACGTCTGTGTTTTCATCCTCTCCTATATGTTTTTATTTCCTTTAGCATATAATTATATTAAGTGATCTTTCTTAGAAGAAATCACCATTCTCCATTACCCCCACCGTTTTCATTCCCATAACTCCAATTCATTTCTGAAAATTCTGTTGCTAAATGAAGTCTTTAAATAAAGTATTGCAATTTTAATGGGAAATTTATGGTGAATTCTACCTGAACTCATGTCATCCAATTTTTGTCCACAGAAAATACATATTGAATGACATGTATATTTTTTCTTTTTGTAATGATACAAATTGATCTGAAGGCCTCAGATATATATTTTCCATCCCCTGAGCCAAACATTTCTTTTTCACTTATTTGTGTATATGTGCTTGCTAGGGTCTCTTGCCAGTGCAAACGAATGCCAGATGTTTGTACCACTTTCTGCATCTCACTTTTTGTGGGTGCCTGTAGAACTGAACCTGGGCCTCCAGGCTTTATAAGCAAGCACCTTTAACCCCTGAGACATCTCCTCAGTCCACGAACCAAACATTTCTAAGTAATAAAGACATTTTAAGAGTAACAGTGCTTTAACTATGAAACAATTATGTTTGTTAAGTTAAACATTTGTCTTTGCATCATTTTCTTCAACAGTTTTCTCAACCTTTTTCAGGTCCATAATATTTTCATGTGAAGTGCAGCTGTGGGCATTACACAGACACAACTTCAGCACAGAATAAAGTGTACAAAAGAGGTGCTGAGAAAAGAAGAACAGGTGCGTGTGACAACATACTGAAGAGTCTTAAGAAGCAACATCTCTTTAGCCTCTTTCTCAGCTTCTGCAAGGCAAATTACTTGAATTTATGTAAACATGAGTGCAATTCAAATCTGTATTATATATTCTGAGGAGATGCTGTTATGTCAAGTAAATTGGTGAGAGTGACTTTTCTTGAAACAATGATATCATATTGTCACTTTTTATAGAGTGTTTGTTTAATATGCTTTAGGTCATAAAAGTCAGCCTAGTAAAACATAAGGAATTGCTTTGAGATCAGTGTAATATTTCAAGATCCACCGTGGTAAAACAAAAAACAAAACAAAACAAAAAAAAAAAAAAAACAAAAAACAAAACAAAACAAAAAAAACAAAAACTCCTGACCAGCTATTGGTTGAAGTAACACAGCTTTCCCCTGCTCAGCTCCTCAAAAGAGAAGTCAGCTTTTGCTTTCCCCACTGTCTCAACCACTTCTGAGGTTGCATGGTTTCTGTTTCTCTAAGTTTTCTTCTAAGAGTTTTGCCAACTGACCTTCTTGTCTCTAAGTACTATGTTTTGACTTGGCGTCTTGGAAGTGATTTATATAACCAGCCATTTCCTCACATCTGAATGTCTTTCCTTCCTTGATTTTTATTGTTGGATAAACTTTTATCGATATACCAGAAATCATAGTAGGTGCTAGAGACACAGGTACTTAAAACTGTGACCCTGCTCTGAAGAGTTTCACAGGCTGAGGTTTGGTGATGGGAGGGGACAAGTAAATGCAGCTTCAATGTAATGTCCTGATTCTGGGCTATAGCAACATGTAAGAGCAAAAAGAAAACGTAATTTAGTATGGTAGGGTTGGAAGACTTAGATAAAACTGAGAAAGTCCTATCTGACCTGTGTCTGAAATCCTGATTGTACGGCTGTGATATTTCCTTCCTATCTCTGTCTTTTTCTTCTCTCCCCTTTTCTGTCTCTACCTGACCCTTTATTCTCTTATCCCCCTCTACCCTACTCAGCTGTGGACCACTTATGTCCTACTATATTTGCTCTGCAACTTTCAATTAGATTTTTTCATTATTCTTGAACACGTGTTTAGACATTGCAAGTACAATTTGACTTGAGGCATCTAAAATTGATAACCATTTAACCTTTTTTGAAAACAGCATTTTATTTATTTATTTGCAAGGAGAGAGAGAGAGAGAATGGGAGGGCCAGGGCCCCTTGCCACTACAAACAAACTGTAACACAGGTACCATTGGTGCATCTAGCTTTATGTGGTACTGGGGAGTTGAACCCAGGCCATCAGGCTTTGTAGGCAAGCACCTTTAACTGCTCAGCCATCTCTCCAGCCCCCTCCCCCATTTAATCTTTAAATCCTGTGCTGTGTCCCATCAGTGCATGCCACAGCAGTCTGCCTAAATGTCCACGCCAGGCACTAGAAAGCCATCCCTGACTCCTCTTTTTCCTTACCTATTGTAACTATGTGCTCGCTGATAGGTATGGCTTTTGAGATTCTATACGTCTTACAGCCATCTACTTATCTAAATCCCCACTGCTGCATCCTTAGCAAAAGCTGTCCTAGTTTTTGCCCCCTACTTTTACCTTCCCGATGGTCCCCCCACATTCAGGTTTGCTGCCAGTCACCACTGCAGTGACCTCTCAAAGCACAAATCTTTGCTTCTTCAGTTAACACCTCTCTCTCTCCACGGGCATCAGGAGTAAAGTAAAGTGGTTGATTGATATGTGACTTCTCCTTTGCTATCTCTCTATCTTCTTCCCAATTTTCATCAAATAAAACTGTACACAATTCCAGGAAGGCCTGGCTCGCTTACGTTTTTGTGCTTATGCTTATGTTGTCCCCCTCTCGCTGGAATTCCTTTGTCCTTTTTCCTTTCTTCAATCACCCAGTGGTCACTTTTAAACTATAAAACAAAGTTGTTTCCAATTTAGCTTACTTTGACCTTCCCATAACATCATAGAAATTCTTAGACCCATCATTTATCACAGCACATGCGTGTTTCATGCCTAGTCTCCGTTTAGTCCTGGGGGGTCCAGTGGCCCACCCAACTCAGCTCCTACAGTAATGCTTGCTCATGTATGTAGCATGTACTCATCAGCATAAATGTGTGAGTGAAAAAATGCATCCAGCTTTCTCTCAACCCAGACTGGTTCCTTTTCAGGCTGCATTGTAAAAAATCGTGAGAAGGGAAGTAGTAGAAAGACGCTGAAGCAATTTCTCAACAAATGCCAAATAAATGCTGAACCAATGAGCCTAGTATATAAGCATTTCTGTAAAGGTCTAAAGAGATATCTAAAGCAAAATCATGCAGAAAAAAAATTTCAGACTAGCAAGGTGGCATAAGGGATTATGAACAACAATCTTTCGGACAAACAAAAGGTAAAGCAAGTCTTAAATACCTACTGAATTTACCAGAGGAGTTAAAAATTTTCTTTTTAATTTTTAATTTTTTATTTTTGGAGAGAGACACAGAGAGAGACAGAGAGAGAGGGAGAGAGAGGAAGACAGAGATGGGCGCGCCAACAGCCTCTCAGCTGCTGCGAACGAAATCCAGATGTGTGCGCCCCCTTGTGGTCAAGTGCGACATTGCACCCTTGCGTCACTTTGCATCTGGCTAAATGTGGGACCTGGAGATTGGAATCCCGTTCTTAGGCAAAGGACTTTTTAAGAAAGTCAAAGGTCAGGCTTCCCAAAGCATGGAAAGAAATCCTTAGGCAGTTATATTTGATAGGTATTATCTTAGTGAACATGGAAGAGCATATTCTATGTACCAGGCACCCCACTGAGTATTTTATGTGCATTATCTCAGTGAATGCTTGCACAATGCAGTGAAGAGCCTAGACTTAGTCCTCCCAGTTGGCTGATGAGGAAGCTGAAGTCTTCCCATGGGATCAGCTGGCTGGAAACGGACTGTTTCTGTCTTCCGTGAGGAAGAGTTTCCTCAGGGGCACAGCTGGCATGGCCACCACACACACAGGCAGCGCAGTGTAACCAAAGCACCTGCACCAGCTTCAGACCAGTGGCCTCCACAGCCAGGGAACACTTCCGTCCTGGCTTCCTGGTGGTTGTTTGTGGACTTTCCTCTCTGGAGCTTGTGGGGCAAGGCATCGGCAGGGTCAGGTGTACTAGTATACCAGAAGATATGAGGGAGCTGCCCATTTTTATTTCCCCACTTCTGTTTCCTGCGTGGTCTGTGATGTGGGTGCAGAGAATACACTTCCGGTGCAGATGGTGGAAGTGTCAGAGGGCCAGGAGCCAGAATAGCTGCTCAGAACTTCGAGGGAGATGAGGCTAACCTAAGATGGGGACTTCTCCCCACGGGACACTCAAGTGGCTTAACCTGGACCTGTGTAACAGAAAGAGGGAGGGAAGAAAGCGAGCACCATTCACAAATGAATTGTACAGACAGCAAGTACAGGCACCAGTCTTCATTTATTTGGAGGCATTTCAAAATAGAATCCCCCCCCCACACACACCCCGTGTGAACCGAGAAGATTTTAAGAACTATTATATGATTCACCCATCACAAGTTTATGTGATTAGGGATTATTGATGCACATGTAAAGATAAAATATGGAAACAAAAAGTGGTTCAATCATGTAAGGCTACTAAACCCTTATTTGAAAATGAGGGTTCTACATTGCAGAAGAGCGGGCAGGAAAATTCTGAAAGCCACAGGGTGAATCCTGTAACATTATCACTCCCCCCATAGAGACTGAATGCTGCATTCAGGACCCCACAGGGAACACCAATAACCCCACTGAGGAGGGCCCTCGATGGACTGGGGTCAGGAGAGAGGGAGGAAAGAGAGGATTTAAGAGTAGGGCAGGGCAGGTCATGAGCCTTAGGGGTATAAAGCCTGCTCTTGTCTGGCTAACTGTATATATTATTCCCACCAAGCTGCCCTGAAAGCACTACACTTAATGTTCATATTCACATTTTAATGCTACTCTTACTTCTGGTTAGAGAAGCTTCCCTTTTCAGATGGCGATGACCACTGGGAGGACCCAAAAGGCAACATAGTGCTGAGAAGAAGGGATGGAAGTGTGTCCAGCACTGAAACATCTCTATTACACCCTCCAAGGCTCAGGGTCCATTGTGGAAGAGGAGGCGGAAAGAACGTAAGGGCCAAAGGAAGGGTATGACTCCTTACAATGCAACTGTCCAGACAGAAATTTGCCTCGATATCCATGACCTTGCAGTGCCTAGTGATACCTTCACAAGACCCTCATAATAAGAGTAAAAGATGATGACATCAAATTAAAAGAGAGACTAATGGGAGAGGGAGGGGCTAGGATGGAGAGTGGAGTTCTGAAGGGGAATGAGGGGAGGGAAATATCATGTTCTATTGTCTATAAGTATAGAAGTTGTCAATAAATAAATCCCCAAAAAAGAATTAAAAAAAGGTATAACCTGATGGGAATATGATCTATACCCAATAAGGTCATAGAATAAAATTCATAGCCAACTGAAAGCCAGTAGAGGGACTAGTTGTAGGCAGGGGGCAGCGGAAGTGGAAGAGGGAGTGGGCAAAAGACAGAGGAAGGAGATGATTATGATGAAAATACATTTTATATGTGCATAAAAGTTGTCAGTAAAAAAACTAGAAGAGGAACTAGCTGGAAAGAATGGACTCAGTGGAAAGGGCATAGAAGAGGGGGAAAGGGAGGGTGGTGGGAGGGGACTGTGATAATGGTATATTGTGTATACGTATGGATGTTGTCCAAATGCTTAAAGAGCCAGGCGTGGTGGCTCACGCCCTTAATCCCAGCACTTGGGAGGCAGAGGTAGGAGGATTGCTGTGAGTTCAAGGCCACCCTGAGACTACATAGTGAATTCCAGGTCAGCCTGGGCTAGAGTGATACCCTACCTCAAAAAACAAAAAAAACAAAAAAACAAAAACAAAACAAAAACCAAAAAATAAGTTTCTTAATACATATATTTAAAAAAGAAGGAAATGAGGGTTCTAGAGCACAGACATACATAGTGGCCTAGAGTGCGGCCTTTGCTGCCTTTCATTGGCTTAGCAGAGCCCACTGTGACATACCCAGTGGTTTTCCAGTTGTGTTTCAAGCCCCTTGCTAGCTTGAAGCTGTAATGCAGCTTGGTGCCAATAGATCCTGACTGGCTTGCACCCCACCAGAGAGAAGCTGTGGTTACAGTTTCCTCTCTTAAGCTTATGTGAAAAATGAAAGTCATGGTGATAGATCAACTGAGAAAAAGCTGAAAGATGGAGTAGAGAAGGAAATGATGTTGGGGGAAGGGAGAAGTAGGACTGGAAGAAAGGAAAGTATGGGGAAGGGGATGACGGGACATCAGAAGAAAACAGAGAAAAGAGAAATCAACAGGAGAGAGGCAGGGAGGGAGGAAGGAAGGGAAAGAGCCTAAGGAGGAAAAGAAAGAAAACGGAGTGAGCAAAACAGATGAACAGTTCCTCTCTATTTCCATGGATATTTTGGGTCATAAAGGAATTGTGACCAAGAATCCTTATTAAGAACTGGAATGTATAAAATGAGAATTCAAAGAAAGAATGCTAAAAACAAAACCAAAAAAAACAAACAACAGAACAAAATGAAAGGGACTTTCAGAGCTAAG
This sequence comes from Orientallactaga sibirica, assembly GCA_036365145.1. Lineage (NCBI taxonomy): Eukaryota > Metazoa > Chordata > Mammalia > Rodentia > Dipodidae > Orientallactaga > Orientallactaga sibirica. The sequence goes on from JAEOAD010000001.1 coordinate 63,754,415, forward strand.
GGAACAACTAAAACAAAACAGTGCCATTACAAAACTTAATTAGAAACATAAATCAGAAACAACAGAAAACAGAGTACATGCAGCTGAAAAGCAAATTATTTACATAGAGGAAATGCTGAAGACAATCATAGTGAACACGAGAAGCATGCAAGGTTGAAAGTGGATAGGATGAAGGGTCTCAGTAACCTGTTTTTTTAGCTCACTGGGGGGGGGGCAACCCTACCAAGTCTCATGTGTGGTTAGGGTCCCCCGTCTGTGGACATTCTCACTCTTCATTATTCATCAAGCTTTCCAGCCTCACTCGCTGTCTATCCAGATTACACAAAAGCATTCCTTGAACATCTAAATAAAACTTTATTCTCCTTCTGTTGTTTGGTAAATGTCAACTAATACAACAGCCTTTCAGGTATGCACATTGCTTGGCTTATGGTGGGAGCTGTTCCACCCTAAGGGCTTTTGTCGATGGTCTTTCGTGCTAATTAAGCTCTAGGAATCCAGAAGCCTTAAACTAACCTCCTTGCTCCCTTTCCTTTCACCATATGTTGACTTGCTCCTAAATTTCTCTCCCCGCTGACCTCTGGGCTAAACATAGATACTTTTCTGAACTGGATCTTGAATAGATATGGCAAATGTGACATTCCTGGACCTTTGTTCCCAATCAGGCTTAGCCTCCACCCTTCCACCTCTCAGTAGGTCTTGCTAACTTTATCTCAGTTGTTCAAGTTGGATGAAACCAGTCAACCAGCCAATCAAGATGCACTAGAATGTGTCTTTGTTTTCATTTTCCCCGTTCTTCCCACCTTCCAGTTATTAACAATTCTGGACCACTCTCATAGTGCATATCCAATTTGCTAATCTAGATCCCTACTGTTTCCCTTTAGTTCAAGATACCATCATCCCTGGACTGAGTTACTACCGCCAACTGATTTTCTGCTTGATTTTTCAACCTCACCTTCTCTTTCGGTTCATTTTCTAGACAGCGACCAAAGCGGTCATTTAAAATGTAAGTTACTTCATATGCCTCTGTCCCCCTTTTCTTTCCTGTCCTCTTCAGCTTACATCTAGATTCCTCTTGAGTAAAGACACCAGGTCATGTTTTCTGAAATTCCCTTGCTGTGAGCCCTGTCTCCCTCTGCAAACTACACATCTCTCTTCTAAGCTCTGGCCTCATCAGCTTGCTTTCTGTTATTCTAATCTTTCAAGCTTATTTAGACCTTAGGCATCTTCTGTCCCTTCTATGAAGCATGTGCCCCTCTTCCATTCAAAGGCTTTGTCTTCACTGGCTCCTTCAGGACTCAGCTCACATGTCTTTTAAGAGAGGTCTTGACTGGAAGAGCTTTCCCCATATATCCAGTGTGTGTGCTACAGAGACCATAGCTGCCACACCTTCTGAAGCCCGTTGTGCTTTGAGTTACTCATTTGTTACTTTCTCTTCCTCGAGAAGGTGAGCTGTGTGAATATGAGTATCTTCCCTGTTTTTCACTCTCCTCTCCAATGGACAGATTCTCTAAGTGTATTTGTTTAAATAGACTCAAAAATGAAGGCCCTATGGCAAAAATCAAAACAAATTAAAAAAAGAAAACCAAAACCAATCTGCATTGTAGGTTAGATATAAAATAGAGAACTAGGGCTGAGCACAGAGGATAATTACAGAACAGATGTTAAATATTAAAAATCTTGACACAGTTAAACTAACAATACAATCTGTAAAAGAACGTGAAGGGAATTATAAAAGACTAATTTTCTTATTGTTCCAAGTAAGGAGTCAGTCTTTTAATTTCACTTTCCAAACTTGTACTGTTAAATTCAAGTACCTTTGAATTCTATGTTTTAAAACAGCATATAGAGTAACGTCCCATTTTCCATTTCTTTTTATTTTTTGAGGTAGGGTCGACCTCTGGCTCAGGAGGACCTGGAATTCACTATGTAGTCTCAGCGTGGCCTCAAATTCATGGTGACCCTCCTACCTTTGCTTCCCGAGTGCTGGGATTAATGGTGTGTGCCACCGTGCCTGGCCTCATTTTCCATTTTTCCCTTCATCTACCCATCTTTCTGTTGTATTTATGAATAGAAAAGATATGTTATAAAAAGAAAAGAGACGATTATCTCTTAATTGTAGGAATTCTAGTGACTTTTTTAAAATCCTTTTTCTCTATTGCTTAAATTAGAATAAAAGGAGCATGTGCCAATTTTATAGAATCAATGCAGTAAAAAAGCAGAGAAGAGAAGATGGAAAAGCAAAGGCTTCTTCTAAAAGCTACCGTACATAGAAAGCAGAGGAAGGCATGAGCTAAAGGGGTTATTTCCCAAGGTTTTCTTGCTTGCTCCTCCATACAAAGAGAGGTCTTGGGACCAATACCAGACCTTCTAGTGCAAACGAGTAATCCTAGCATTCAGGAGGCAGGGAGATTGTGAGTTCAAGGCCAGTGTAAAGAAGAAGGAAGGTACCAGAACACAACTAGATGTGGCTGAGATAGAGTTAGGAGTCAGGATATATAGCATGGGGATATTCAGGCAAGGGAGGAGGTGAACTGTGGTGCACAGTCCTTTCCTGGGAAGGGTGAGTCAATATTTCACAGGACCCATTGTAAAGTAACCTTTATTGAGAGGTAGCCTCTGTGTGCATTTGAGAAGATAGAAGGAGAAGACAGACGCAGGCAGACATGGGAAGCTCTTTCAGATTTTGTACCAGCCAAGTGGTTTAATGACTAGTTAGTTCTATTATTTATGAAGCTCCAGGCAAGTCACTCCTTAAGAATGAGTTAATTTTGAGGAAATTGGAAAAGGTGCAAAGTGATGGAAAACTGCTAGGAGAGAAACATTGTAGGGTTCAGTGGGCACCATCGAGGGCTCCTCCGAGGTTTCTGATTATGAATGCAAGTTGGAATCAATCCATTAGGTTGACTTTTTTCAAGCATGTTGGGTCCAGGTGTGAAGAAAGTGGTCAGGTGAGTTTATTAAGCAAAGTGCTTTGATAAGCATATTGCACATGAGAAAAGTATCCCTGAGAGGCAGGAACTTGCAGGAGGAGGATTGCAATGGGACATAGGCTGGGTTAGAGGAGAGGAGGCGCTGATGAATAAGGAGATGTTGCTCTGTGTAGACTGACGATGTTTGAAGGGGCATTGCCCCTGGAACATTTGAGTAATAAGTCTTCCAGTCACGCTCAGAGAAAGATTAGCCAGAGGATAAATGCATCGTTAAGTTCTAATCCCACGTCCTCTGAGGTGTAGCTTTGTGGCTTGGCATAAGCCTCTTGCTTAGTCCTCAGTTCCCTTCTGTGTAAATTAAAGGGTTGAATTAGATCAGTGCATCTCAAGCTTCAGTGTGCACATGCGTCATTTGAGCATCTCGTTAACGCAGGTTCCTATTTAGTAGGTCTCGGTTAGTGAGTGTCTGAGATTTTACATTGGTAATAAACTCTAAGTCATTCTCACCTTCCTAGTCCATAACTATAGTTCACATGGCCAAAAAAAAAAAAAAAAAAAAAAAGCACCACCAACAAGACTTCAGATTGATTTTTAAATCTTAAGCCATGAAATGTATTTCTTCCTTCTCTCATCTTCTTTTCTCTGAGCTTTGCTGACTCACCTTGAAACCAAATATTTGTCCACTCTATAGATTTCCCTTAACTGAGCAGGAAGTAAATAGAGAAAGCCACAAACCCTGCAGCATAAGCAACACCCAGCAACAACAACGGAAGCAGAGAGGGGTCTGACAATGTCTTCAGCCTGTGCCTGCCTGGGGGTGATACTGCTCTTTTTCCCAGGCATGGTGTATCCCACAGGAATGCACTATCACGCAGGAAACAGCTCCGATACAAACAGGCCTGGATGAGAGACTGGCCACAACAGGAAGCTATGGACCTCAGATCAGATCAATTTCCTTCCTTTGTCCCTGTGTCAAGCTTCCCTTGCTTAAAAGCATTATGTTCCCGATCTAACATATTCAGAGCTGACTACTTCAAATTCACTCAGATTTCATTGTTTCAAGGCCAGAGACTACCAGAAGATCATCTGGTACCAACTTGGAGAAACCTACTTAAGCCATTTCCATATTGTATGTTTTCAATATGTAGCTTTTACATTTCAAAAGGTCCCACGTAAAAGAATGTGTTTTTCTGGCTGAACATGTTTTTCATAGGCAATAAATACATACTTCAATTATTACACAAAAAATAAGTACTTTTAGGAGATTGAATCTAATATATTAAATCCAAAGGGAATATTTGTTATGAGGAGAAATAGATGAAAGAAAAAAAAACAAAATTTTTCTAAAAGCCGCAAGTGTTTGAGAGCAGTTTTTACTTAATGCAATGTGTGCTGGTGATGGTAGGAAATAATGATATGACTAATTTAGTGTCAACATTTCCTTTCAGGATGTTTCCATAGAGGAGGAAGTTATTCCGAGAAGTACTTGGTACTTGATATTGTACATGAAACTGCCCAAGGCCAAGTTTAGAAAAGACCGGCACAGCGAGAGGCTGAAGATCAGCTATAGACCTTTGTGGGCACTAAGGGTGATTGGGGGAGTTCTGTCATCTGCTAGACTACAGGAGTTGCTGATGTTATCTACTGGTTTCCTCTTGATCCCATGTTTAAAAATGGAAAAATAAAATTAAAAGCTATCTTATGGAAGGTTTTCTTTAAATATCCTGACTCAATCCAAGAAATGTCTTGGAACATGTTTTCCATTGTGCTGAAACCTAAGCCACCTTTATCTGCAGGAAGTGGTGGTTAGTTCTCACAAATGAAAATCTGGGGTGTTTATCGATAGTCATTTGCAATGGTGCGAGCAATCTACTGTACCATGAAAGAGTAGTCACAAAACCCTTGTGCACGGAAAAGAACACCATGTGCCATAAACACAAATGAGCTCAATAAACACAAGTGAACTCCCTGCTTGCTCTCCTCTCCAACCTCTTACGGGACCTTCATGCGCATACTGTCGGATGCACAGCTCAGGAAATAGATGACAGCATTAACTAAAGAAACAGAAGACTCACCTGAGGTCACTTTGATTATAAAACCAGAGCTCATCAATGAATGGAAATAACGAAGAAGCCACTGGAATGACCTCGCTTGAAATGAATTTCATTACCAATTTACAAGAAATCCTAAGGGTTGTCTCAGCAGTCATTGTGGAAATTATTTTCCAAGGGACTGGGTAGGGGGGTATGAGTGGATTATAAGACTGCAAATTGCTTTGAATAAAATAGAGGTTTTTTTTTTTTTTTTTTTTTTTGTGGAAGTGGTTTCTACTATGTGCAGCAAATTAAATTCCAGATGTTCATTACTACAAACCTTTACCAGATGTTCAGACTTGTGGCGGCCCGGGATGTTTATTGCAGTTAAGGCGATTGTCACCTGTTCTCCAGAGCCCCCTCTTGCCTTTTCCTCTGCCCTAGCATGTTGATCGTACAAGAGGAATGAAATATTTAATCTTCTTATGATAAGTAAAGAGGCGAGGAAAATTTAAAATCGTTAATTACGTTCACAGACAATCAAGTAAATGACTCTAGTATGCCTGTTAGGGCATTGGTGAAGATTTAGACACTTTATTGTTTCAAAATCTGGGACCCATTTCTAGAAGATAACTGAGCTTGGCAAAAAGATTTAAGATCAAATAATACAACCCAAAGGACAGATATTTGACATTTTGTATAATGTCCTCATTTCAAAATCAAAGCAGCTCCAGTTGCTGCTATAAAATGTCTCTTTTGCTAGTCACTTACTAAAGAACCTCTTCTTTTGTAAACCGCAAGACTGTTCCTTTCTTTCTTTCCTGTAACACGGAGCAGATGAAGACCATGTCTGTGCCCCAGCACATTGCCTGTCAGCAGGGCCAAGCACTGGGCTGCTGGAGGCTGATCTTTAATTAAACAAGGCACTTCTCTTGGTTATCATACTTCAGTCTGAATGTCAGTTTGAGTTCGTCAGTTTTGCATCTATGATGGAAATAAGAATTAAGCCTGATGTGTGGTGACACATGGCTATAATCCCAGCACTTGGGAGGCAGAGGCAGGAGATTGGTACAAGTCTGAGACTAGCTTGAATATATATATATTTCCAGGCCAACCAGGGCTACATAGAGAGATCTTGTCACAAAAAAAAAAAAAAAAAAAAAAAAAAAGCAATCACCACCAGTAGCAGGGGGCTCTGGGTCCCAGGTGAGCTCAGGAACCCCACCCCACTTTCCCTTAACCTAGTTGAGGGTAGGTCTTCAGGGAGTCAGCAGCACCAGATGGTTCAGCACACCCCACAGTGAGATCACTATCCATATCCCCCTTCTCCCCAACCCAGAGATGTGAAGGCCACTCCAGATCCAGGAGTAGTAAGCTCATGTGTCTTACTGGAGCAATCTGGGCCCCAAGCCCACCCTGTGTCCTTCAGTGAAGCTGCTTGCTATTGCTGCATTCTCAGCCAGACAGAAATTATCTCCAGACGAGCAAACCTCAATGCAAGACAAGTAACGGAAGAAACCAAGGCAGGGTTTCCTCATCAGGAATTCCTAGTCCCATAGCCAAAACCTTCCATGAGTGCTATCTAGAGGAAGGTGCAGACCAAGAATTCCAACAACATGATCATGAAAACTATATACCACAAACGACCAGGACATGAATAAATGCCTGAGTGAAATTCAAAAGAATCAAATCAAAGAACTCAAAAGGCACCGGAAAGATTTCAAAGAAGACAGGAACAAATACTTGAATGAATTCCAAGAGAACACAATCAACTCACTGCAATAAGAAAGTCAATCTAAGAAAGGAAAATGGAACTCAATATAGAGATAGAGATGCTGAAGAAACACCTAATGGAAATACAAAATGAAATAACTCAATTAAAAAGCTCCCAGAAAAGCTATACTAATAGATTAGATCATATAGAGGACAGAATATGAGAACTTGAGGACAAGGCAGAAGAAAAGATTGGGAGGCCAAAATCAATGACAAGTTAAAAAAACATATATGCAGAACATGAGAGAAATGTGGGGCACCTTTACAAATGATGAGTGGTTTCTCTCTTGTAGCTTTTAGTAATCTCTCTTTGTTTTCTGTAATTTGTGTTTTAACTATAATGTGACATGGGGAATTTCTTTTCTAGTCCTGTTTGGCATTCTGTATTCCTCTTGTTACAGGATGGGCCTCTCTTTTGTAAGTTTTGGAATTGTTTTCTATAGTTTTATTGAAGATATTTTCTATGCTCTTGACCTGAAGTTCTTCTCCTTCATTTACTCTCATAATTCAAACATTTGGTCTTGTAAAGGTATGACCATCAGAATAACACTTGAGTTTTCAATAGAAACTCTAAACGTCAGAAGAACCTGGAATGGAGTATTTCAAAACTTGAAAGACCATGGCTCCCAACCCAAACTACTATGCCCAGCAAAATTACCCCTCTTAAATAAAGGAGAAATAGAAACTTTTGATGATCAGAGCTGGCTCTGTAAATATATGAGAACCAATCCAGCCCTACAGAGAATTCTGGATGGAATGCTTTGCACCGAAGAGAAGAATAAACATATTAAAGAGACTAGAAAAAAACAACAGTAATCAAAACTAGAGTGGTTTTTAAAGCAAACAAAGATAAATAAAATGCCAAATTCCACAAAATCTTCAAATATCAGGGATTAACCCACAGTAATAACTCTGAATATAAATGAACTCAACTCCCCAGTCAAAAGACACAGATTAATACGCTGTATCAGAAAATAGGATCTGTCCTTTTGTTGTCTTGAAGAAATCCACTTTATTTATTTATTTATTTATTTATTTATTTATTTATTTATTTATTTTTGTTGTTTTTCGAGGTAGGGTCCCACTCTATATAGTCTCAGGGTGGCCTCGAACTCTCGGCGATCCTCCTACCTCTGCCTCCCGAGTGCTGGGATTAAAGGGGTGCACCACCATGCCCATCTTGACATCCACTTTATTATCAAAGACAGAAATCACCTTAGGGAAAAGGGTTGGAAAAAGATATTCTAAGCTAATGGAAATAGGGGAAAAAAGGAGGTATGGCTATACTAATATCTGACAAAATAGACTTCAAGCAAAAAGTAATCAAAGAGACAAATATGGCTACTTCATAGTAATTAAGGGAACACTTCACTAAGAGGATATTAGAAAACTAAATATATATGCACCAAACTCAGCTGCACCAACTTCTTTTTCAAGAAAAAATAACAAGATGCATTTAAAAACACTTCTCCAGTTGGCATTTTGAATGAAATAGCTAACAATTATCTCCACCCCTTCATATTGTTCCTTATGCTCCTGGAGTCTTGAGATTTTACTTCTTGAAACTCAGGCGGCCGCACCAGACATTATATCCCAGAGGGAGAGGTATTAGTTAACCTTTTGCTGGTGATTCTTGCCTGAATGCAAAAAGACAAATTCTTTTTTTTTTTTTTGACCTGGAATTTTAAAAATTTAATTATTATTATTTTTATTGACAACTTCTATACTTACATACAAAATGATATTTCCCTCCCCTCCCCCCTTTTGAATTTAGAACTCCAATCTCCATCATATCCCCTCCCTCTCTCCATTAGTCTCTCTTTTAATTTGATGTCATGATCTTTTCCTCTTATTATGATGGTCTTGTGTAGGTAGTGTCAGGCACTGTGAGGTCATAGATATGCAGGCCATTTTGTGTCTGGAGGAGCATGTTGTAAGGAGTCCTACTCTTCCTTTGGCTCTTACATTCTTTCTGCCCCCTCTTCCTCAATGGACCCTGAGCCTTGGAAGGTGGGTTTGAGATGTTTCAATGCTGAGCACTCCTCTGTCCCTTCTTCTCAGCACCATGGTGCCTTCTGAGTCATCCTAAGGTTGCCACCATCTGAAAAGAGAAGCTTCTCTAAACAAAAGTGAGAGTAGCATTAATATATGGGTGTGAACATTAAGAGAAGTGCTTACTGGGCAGTTTGGTGAGCATAGTATATACATTTAGTGAGACACCAGCAAACATTACACCCTTAGGGCTCATGACTACCCCTGTCTGAAAAAGGAGATATTCTAATGGACTACAATGAAATTGAGATAATCATAAGGACATATTTCAAAAATCTATATTCTTCCAAAAATTGGAAGAAATGGATGAATTTCATGACATATAAATATGTAATCTACCAAAGTTAAATCCAGAATAGAGAAATTATTTAAGTTGGATTATAACAATTAATGAAATTGAAGCAGTAATTAAAAACCTCCCAATAAAAAAAAAAGTCCAGGGTTGGAGAGATGGCTTAGGGGTTAAGGCGCCTGCCTCCTAAGCCTAAGAACACTGGTTCCAATCTCCAGGTCCCACGTTTAGCCAGATGCAAAGTGACTCAAGGGTGCAATGCTGCACTTGACCGCAAGGGGGCGCACACATCTGGATTTCGTTCGCAGCAGCTGAGACACTGCTGGCACGCCCAACTCTGTCTTCCTCTCCCCCCTCTCTCTGTCTCTCTCTGTGTCTCTCTCCAAAAAATAAAAATAAAAAAAGTCCAGGCCTAGACAGATTCACTGCTATGTTTATAGAAGACCTGAAACTATTGCTCAAGTTTATTGCATAAAAAATGAAAAGGAGGCAATGCTCCCTAGCTGCTTCTATGAAGCCAGCATTACACTAATAGCAAAACTAGACAGAAACACAACAAAAAAATTATAGAACAACATTCCTGATGGACTTAGATGCAAAATTTTCAATAAAATCCTTGTCAATTGAATTCAAGAACATATTCAATATATCTACGTCAATCAAATTGGTTTTGTTCCAGAGATACAGGGATGGTTCAACATACAGATATAAAAACACAAATACTTCATACAAGTCGACTAAAGGATAGAAATCACACCATCAATCCCAATACATTCAGAAAAGGCCTTAAAATACAATATATAAATGATAAAAACATTGGAGAGCTGAAGAGATGGCTTAGCAGTTAAGACCCTTGCCAGCAAAGCCTAACTACCTGAGTTCAATTCCCCAGTACCATGTAAGCCAGATGCACAAAGTGGCACATGCATCTGGAGTTCATTTGCAGCAGCTGGAAGCCCTGGAGTGCCAATTCTCTCGATCTCTCTCTTCTCTCTCTCTGATTGCAAATAAATAAATAAAAATATTTGAAAAACATTAGAGAGATTAGGGTTGGAGGTATCATATCTCAACATAATAAATAATGTATATATGACAAATTGAAAGCTCATATCATAGTAAATGGAGAAAACTTGGAGCATTCTCACTAAGACCTGGACAAATAGACAAGGGTGTTTGCTCTCTCCACTGCTATTTAACATAGTACTTAACATCTTAGGTAGAGGCAGAGAACAAGAGAAAGAAATAAAAAGGATATAAATTGGAGGAAGCAATCAAACTAGCCTTACTTGCAGATGATATAATTCTGTACTTAAGAGAACATATAGACTTCATAAAAAAAAAAAAAAAAAAACAAACCTTAATCTGGGCTGGGGAAATGGATTAGTGGTTAAGGCGTTTGCCTGTGAAGCCTAGGGACCCCAGTTTGATTCCCCAGGACCTATGTAAGCCAGATGCACAAGGGGGTGCATGCATCTGGGGTTTGTTTGCAGTGGCTGGAGGCCCTGGCACACCCATTCTCTTTCTCTCTGCCCCTTCCTCTCTCAAATAAATACATTAATTAAATATTAAAAAAAACCTTAAATCTTATAAACTCAGCAAAGTGGCAGGATATAAAATTAACACACAAAAATCAGTAACCTTACATACCAATAACAAACATACTTAGAAAAAAATCAGGCAGTCTCATTTATCATACACACACACACATCAAATAACTTGGAATATCCCTAGCCAAAGAAGTTAAAGTCCTCTACAATGAAAACATTAAAGCAAAAATACACTCTTAAATATTATTCAGATAATTATTCAGCCATCTGGAAAAATAAAGACTTATTTTTTATACCATATATCAGAATAAGCTCAAAATGCATGAAAGATATAAATTGTAAAAATGAAATCATCTAAGCAGAAAAAATAATGAGTGAAAAAATGAGAGTATAGCTCTTTAAATATGATGCAAAATCTATCTTAAATAAAATTATAGATTATAATTTTGATTACTTGCACATAAAACACATGACAAAAACACTTTGAATTTTAATGACAAAAATAAGACCATGCATTTTATTTAACACAAAAATGAATTTTAAGAAATTGAAATTCTAATAAAAATATCCGGAAAAAAAAAAAAAAAAAAAAAAGAGAATTTTAAGAAATTGGCCTATACACCAAGAGCAAATATTTATAATCCTATTTCTGGGAAATCCTGTCTATGTAGAATATGAGGTATTGGTCAGGAAGGCCCATTAAGCCCCCAAAACAATGTAGGACATGCCAAAATACACTTGGTTTCCCACCAGAACTACAGGCTATTAAAAAATTAAGCCAGAACTAAGATGGAAGCCCTAACCTTACACGCTAGTTGTCATAATGAAGCAAAGCAATATGTGAGCTGCTTGAGGAGAAGTTATCTACAGTCTGAACAAGGAGTGGATCCTTCATGCTGCAAAATCAACCAGCCAGGCAACATGTACTAGTGGATGCAATGGTCATGCACGAGTTATGGGAGGAATCAACTGCTCTCTGATTGGATATGAAGACCGCTCCATGGGAGAGAGAATTCATACTTGGCACTGAGCACTGAGTCAAAAAGCCTATGGCTTCAAAGGTCATAGATCCAGAGGGAAACGTCCACTTTTTTTCCTTCCTTCCCTCCCTCTCTCCCCATCTTTCTTTCTCTTCTCTCTCTCTTCTTCTCTCTTTCTTTCTTTCTTTCTTTCTTTCTTTCTTTCTTTCTTTCTTTCTTTCTTTCTTTCTTTCTTTCTTTCTTTCTGTTCTGGGATGTTATGTTCATTGAAAACCTAAATGTACATGTTTCTGCCCTTTAATATTGATCTCACTTTTTGTCAGAGAACCTTCTTTTTACAGTTGGAGGTGAATACAGGGAAGACCCAAGAGTCACCAAAATGACAGGAAGAGAATGCCCAGTGCTTAGCACTGGATGACTCATCTCTCTTACACCAGTCAGGACTCAGAGAACATTGTGGAGAAAGTGGTGGAACGAGTAGGAGTGCTGATCTCACTGCTGGTCAGAGATCCTTCCCATGGAAATGTCAGCAGACACTGACAAAACTCAAAACTCATCAGAGCAGAAAATGAGAGGCTGCTGAGAGCTCAGCACTACAGAAGGTTTCTATCATGCCCTTCAAGGTTCAGGGAACATTGCCAAAGAGGGGGCAGAAAGAATGTAAGAGCCACAGGGTGTGCAGGCATTCTTTGGATCACTGTCCTAACATGCACTGAATGGTGCATTCATGACCCCTTTAGTGGTTACTGGTTACCCACACAAGTCCAGCGCCATTCTGAGCCCATCAACATTTTGCCATTAATGACAGAAGAATGAGACAACAAAACACAGGAAAGACCACCTTAAGAGAAGAGGTCCTCAAGGGATGAGGGCGGGAGAGAGGAGACAAAAGAGAATCATGGGTAGAGAACATGATCAAATTACTGTGTGTTCATATATTCAAGTTCCCAAGAAAGAAATCAATAAAAAAATAAAGTTTTTAGAAAAGTAGATATATAATTTCAAAGCCAATACAATTATATAAATCATTGCAGTTTTCAAAGAAAATATAACAAATAATTTCTAAATAAACTTTGATGAAATAAGAAAACAGACTCAAAATAAAATAATAAAGTATGGATGTGACAATCATCGACACTTTTGAGTGTGTGTCACTTTGCTGTACGTCATGAGCACACAGCTGTCAGCTGCTGGCATAGGTAGTGATCACCACTGCCTCTAGAGCTTGTTGCTTGGAACAAAGTGGACAAGAAAAAGGAAATGATGTGGCTTTCTTGAAGCTCACACTGCCCATAGAGTCCTGTACACACATCTTCTTGTCACAGCTATGGCAAGACACAGTATGGTTTTATAAGTTTCCCTTCCAAGGCCTTCTTTTTATCATGAATTTAGCTATTTTCTTTAAATGTACTTTTTTTCTCCAATAGGTTTAAATCCTATAACAAAATTAAGCAAAAGGTTTATGTGCCCTTCCCCATTCCCACCCATGCACAGATCCATCCCTCATGCCTCATTGTCTTACAGTCCACAAACCTGTCTTGATTCATTCTATCAAGTAGGTCAGCCCCAAAGCGTATAGTTTACATTGAAGTTCACTATGCAGTTATACCTTCTCTGGGCTTTAAGAAATGTCAAATGACATCTACTCACATCACAGCATCACACACAGAGAGAAGCCCCGCTGCCCTGAAAATGCCCATGCTCTCCCTGTTGCCCTCTCGATTCTTGATTGCTTTATTGTCTCCATGGTTTTGTTTCTCTACAGCATCATATAGTTGGACTCATGAGGTATGTAGTCTTTTTTTTTTCTTTTCTGGTTTTTCCAGGTAAGGTCTCACTCTAGCCCAGGCTGATCTGGAAATCACTATGTAGTCTCAGGGTGGCCTTGCACTCATGGTGATCCTTCTACCTCTGCCTCCTGAATGCTGGGATTAAAGGTGTGCACCACCACACTCGGCTCTTTTCTTGTTTCACTAAGTGGCATGCATTTTTATGAACAAAAAATGGTGAAGTCAAGGGAGTGAAAATACATAGTAAGTTGCCCGGAGTAGACTCTAGTATTGGTCTTTCTATCATAAGGCCTTAGGCTAGCGTGTCTTGGATTTTCATAGCCCACTCATGTACCTGGAACATCTTTGTATGCTAGTTATTCTAAACATGTTTTGCCATTGTGATGTTTACATCGGTTTGAAGTTCTGTCTTTATTGATTTCCACCTCACTAGACAGAGAATCTAATGAGGCCTTTGGTGAGTTATTGTTACAAGAGGAGGGTACTTACTTGTACAAAAAAAAAAAAAAAAAGGACAACAGAGTGTTTTTCTGCTCAGACTTTTTTTCCTTCTAATTCTGGCTTCCTGTCTCAGTAGAGGGCACTCCTACCTTACCTAGCACCTAGAGGTTTTTGTTTGACCAGTTGTGCAATGTAGCCAGCTTATTATATGCATCCTTCAGTCTCACCATCAGCAGTGAACACACAAAGTAGAAGCCAGCTGCATCTGATTCAGGCTGAGTCCTTCCCTGTATTATCTTTTGCTCCTCTCTCCTCTGCAACATCCACAGCTATCTGCTGTAATTCTTGTGTTTATGTGAAGTCTTTCTGAGCAGCCTATGAGCTTCTTGGGCTAGAATCCTAATTTCACCTTCAGGGTATAGCACAGTGCCAAGAAAAGTATGGACTACATGCTCAAGAAACAACTGACTAGACTGTAATGTACAAGGGGAAGCCTGTGCGTGTGCTCATTTCTGCAGAAGCCATCATTTGCTCATGTGGACTCCAAAGGGTCCTCGATTGAGGTCACACTCATGTTGCATATTGCCTTGGGTGCAGACTTGAAGAGCTCACTGCATCACCCTATCTGTTTGGTATGGTATCATTTGTACAGCCCAAGATAGGCTGCTAATGGTAAACTATTTAATTATATAAATGCTACTTTTCTGAGCAGAATTTGTGCTTGCACGAAATCAATTAAAATCCAGCTTGTAATTGTACCTCCACATCCCTTGTTCTTAAAGCCCCACTCTTCATCTCCAAATCCCAAAATCTTACCAAAAATTCAGTCACTGGTGAAGATGGTACCACTTGTATGAAGCTCTGCTACAGCCGTCAGTAACTGCTCTTTCTGGTCTCATGAAGATATCAGACCTTTGAACAACTCTATAGCACTTTTCCAGTCTCTCTCATCTTGTATCTTCTAATTTTTCAATCACATTTTTTGTTTTGTTTTTGATATAAGGTCTGACTCTGTGTCTAAGGCTGGCCTTGTACTTGACATGTAGCCTGACTTACCTGGAACTTGTGATATTCATGCTACAACTTTGGAAATGCTAAGATTATAAGTGTGTGCCGTCATGCCTGGCCTTGCATGTTTTTATTTTTTGGGGAATTTTTGCTCCTTTAAAAAGGTACTTGTATTTTTTTTTGGGGGGGGGTGGTGGCTTCTGCATGTGCTGTTACAACTAATCCTTACGACGTTTCAGTAGTACTTATTTCTAACCTCATCTTGCTGGTAGGAGATTGGAGTTCAGTGAAGTATCTTCACTATTATGACCCAATAGCAAGTGATGGAGACAGATGGTAAAATCAGTTTATCTGAGGTCAAAGTGCTTGATCCTTCTATTATGTGATAGTGCCCAAGGATAGGATCCAGAACGAGCACCTTCATGAGAAGGTTGACTCTAAGCAAGCTGGGAATTAGAGCTGCTTTACTTTGCTCAGCTTGTATGTTTCCAATATCATTATGATTTTCTAACTACCCGTCAAAACCTGTTCATAGATGAGAACCTATGATCCAATAATTCATATTAGAATATTTAAAAAAATCTTACATTGGTATACAGCCTAAATATAGTAAGATATCAATATTTGTTGTGGTTACCTTCTCATTGCCAAGACAAACACCTGATGAGAAGCAGCTTATGGGAAGAAAGGGTTTATTTGAGGATTACTGATTCTAGGGGAAGTTTATCATGGCAAAAGAGCCTGGCTCACTTCATACATCCATAGCAGAGAGGCCAAACCAACACCAGCAAGCACGAACAGCCAGCCAGAACTCAAGCTGGCTGTCAAGACACATAGTAGGACTGGACTTAAGATCCACCCTTGTAGAGACACACCTCTTCCAGCAGGGCGCTGGCTGCTGAAGACTAAGTAGGAAGCTTAATCAAAACTACCTAAGCTAGGCATGGTGGTGCACACCTTTAATCCCAGAACTCCGGAGGCAGAGGTAGGAGGATCGCCATGAGTTCAAGGCCAGCCTGAGACTACATAGTGAATTCCAGGTCAGCCTGGACTAGAGTGAAACCCTATCTTGCAAAACCAAAAAATAAAAAAATAAAATTAAAAAAACCCAAGGCTCAGGCTGGAGAGATGGCTCAGTGATTAAGGTGCACTGGCCTGCAAAGCCTAATGACCCAGGTTTGATTCCCCAATACCCACATAAAGCCAGATGCACAAAGTGGCACATGCATCTGGAGTTTGTTTGCAGCAGCTAGAGTCTCTGGTATGCTCATTTTCTCTCTTTCTCTCTCTGTCTCTCTTCTCTCTATGCTTGAAAATAAAAAAAAAATAATAATAAGTGCCTGAGGCTATGGGGGACATACATTCACACTCAAACCACCACATTCTGCCCTTGACACCCATAGACTCATGATCACCTTATAATGCAAATTGCACTCAGTCCAACTTTAAAGATCCCCATAGTTTTTGCCAATTTTAACACTGCTCAAAAGTCCAAAGTTCACCTGAGATTTAAGACTGTTTCTTATGAGTCCTTTAAAATCAAAATACAAATTACATACTTCCAATACATAATGGCACAGAGTAAGCATTCTCATTGCAAAAGGAAGACATAATAAGGAGAGACAGGTAGACATCGAGCATCTATAGTTGCAAGTTCAACATTTATAACCAGAGATGAAGTCTCTGGGGATCCAATAATGTACCCCTAGCTAGCTAGTCTACTCACAGCCTGAGGAAAACTATGTCTCAAGCCAGCAGCTCTCCATGGTAGTCATTTTGCCATCCTGGTAGATCCAAAACATATTCATGTCTACACTGCAAACTATGATTCATCTTCATAGCTCCATGCAATGTTATTACTTGGTCTCTATACAGGGATTTCAACCCTGCTTCACATTGTCACATCTCTGCAACTCCTGGACCTGTGTGTACTTCATGACCCACTTTCCTACAGTTTTCATACTTACAGCAGCAGGTGGGCAGCATAGTCAGATTTGTAAATGTAGGGGGTAATAAAACTTGACCTTGAAGAGCAGGATACTCCTTTGCCAGTTTTCCTTCAAAATCCCTCCTTTCAAAATAATTTGCATTAAAAGCCAGGCGTGGTGGCGCACACCTTTAATCCCAGCACTCGGGAGGCAGAGGTAGGAGGATGGCCGAGAGTTCGAGGCCACCCTGAGACTACATAGTTAATTCCAGGTCAGCCTGGACCAGAGTGAGACCCTACCTCAAAAAAAAAAAAAAAAAAAAAAAAAAAGAAATTTGCATTGAGCCTTCTATGGTTCACCCTCAGATATCTTTTCCATGGTCTCAATTCAATACAGTTGGTCCACCTTCATTGGTGGTAATATTATTAACAATTGTACTATACGTAACCTAAAACCAGTCTATGTTCAGTAACTTCAAATTTGCTTGAATTTCTCCTGTGATAAACTGTGCATCTTTCCTATCTTTCTGTTCTGTATGTCTGCCAAGCACACCAGTCCATTACTTTTCCATTTAACCTTGCTCAAATTCTCAGGACATGGTTGGAATGCAGTCACCCTTTCTACTTGTAGCCCAACTCCAACAAAGTTCTCTCCTTCCCCTTTGAAACTTTATAAGCTGAGCCTTCACAGTCCATAATTCTCTCTGCATTTAAAAATTTCAAACGCTCACCAGAATAGCCCTTAAAGCATTATGTATAACACTGCATGGCTTCTCCAGTCCAAGTACCAAATCCTTCCAAATTCCTCCCACAAACACATCCCAAAAGACCAAAAAATACATGGTTAGATTCATCACAGCAACATTCAGATTCATCCCAGTAATGACCCCACTTCTCAGGACCAGTTTTCTGTTGCAGTTACCTTTTCACTGCTGGGAAAAATACCTGACCAGAAGCAGCATATAGGAGGAAAGGGTTTATTTCAAGCTTACTGATTCTAGGGGAAGCTCCATCATGGCAGTAGAACCTGGCTCACTTCATACATTCACAGCATAGAGGTCAAACCAACACCAGCAAGCATAAATAGTCAGAGCTCAAGCTGGCTGTCAACACACCTAGTTGGGCTGGATTCATGATCCACCCCATCTCAGTGAAGCATCTCTTCTACCAGGGCTTCCCCTACTGAAGACTTAGCAGGAAGCTTAATCAAAAATACTTAAGGCTATGGGGGGACATACATTTACAAGACTTGCTGGCAGGGTTGGCCCTTAGTCTATTTCTGGTAACTTAAATTTCAGGAGGGTTCCCAACATTTTCTGATAAGAATAGCTTAATATAAGTTTATGCAGACAATATACTTGTACCTAACGCTTGCTTGGTAGCTTCTAGCAGAGGCTACTAAAAGTGGCTCTCAATAAAAACCTTGCCACTGAATCTCTATAAAGTTTGTCTGGAGAAAATATTTTGTATACACTGTTAGAATTCATTGCTGGAGGAATTATCATCCCCAATGGGTTCACTACAAGAAGATACTTGGGATTTTATATCCAGATTACTCCAAATTTGGCCTCATTCACATTTCTCTTTACTGACTTTACCTTTTTTTTCTATCACAAATCATAGTTATAGCTAGAATTTGGACTCTATTCTGTCATGTGAGTGTTCTTAGAAAGACATCAGACCAGGGAATGGTCTGGTGTGTCCCTGGTGTGGTTTGAATATGATTTGCCTTCTCAGAAACTCATACTGGAGCCCGATTCCCATTGTGAAGTATTAGGAGAGCAGAAACATGACCCAGCTATGATGATTGCATGTGGGGACTGGGAGGTGATTAAGATTTGATAACGTCATCAGTGTAGGGTCCAATTATTGAATAGACAATGGTGGCTTCTAAGGAGAGGGAGCAGGAGCAGAAGATACACATACTTGCTCACATTGCCTGGCTTTCAGCACATTTTGCCCTGTGCTGCCTGGGGATCTGGCAGTGATGAGGCCACTGGAAGAGGTGTCCTCTCATCTTGGACCAAACCTGTGAGTTAGGCCAAACTTGTTTTCTTTAGAATTCACCAAGTCTGTGTCATTATGGTATTAGAAAATGGACTAATATAATCCCAAACACATTCACCCTTGTACCTACCTTGCAGATCCAGGTATGGAACATTTACATCATCCCTGAAGTTTTTTTTTTTTTGTACAAGTAAATACCTTTTCAAAGCAGGTAACCATTATTCTGACTTACGGTGACAAATTTTGCTTATATTTTGTGTAACCCAGTTGGCGTTGAACATGTATAAGTTCCCACCTCTACCTTCTGAGTGCTGGGCTTACAGGTGCCCACTACTCTGCTTGGCTCAAAGAATCCCTTACTCCTTTTCTTTTCCTGGTGCCAAGGGTCAAACTTTACACATGCTCTCAAGCACTCTGCCCCTAAGCCACATACTGTCCCCATAGATTAATTTTTGATAAAAAAATAAATATAAGGGTGTGGAGAGATGGCTTAGTGGTTAAGGCACTTGCCTGCAAAGCCAAAGGTCCTCGGTGCGATTCCCCAGTACCCACATAAGCCAGATGCACAAAGGGGCCCATGCCTCTGGAGTTCATTTGCAGTGGCTGGAGGCCTTGGCATGCCCATTCTCTCTTTCTCTCTCTCTCACTCTGCCTCTTTCCCTCTCTCAAATAAATAACTAAAAATAAAATAAAAATATATAATATAAAAATATAAATATATTCATATTCAATGTCTTTCACCAAATAGTTCTTTACAATGTCTTTCACCAAATAGTTCTTTAGATGAATCCACATTTTAACATACTAGAAATTCATAAATATGACATAGTTGATCTTCATTTGCTGGACATTTATTTGCTATTTCCAGGCTTTGGCCATTATGGATTATATTTATATAAGGCTTTCTAAGAAGATGTATTCATTTCTCTAGAAAAATATCTAGGAGTTAAAGTGTTGGACTGTAGGGCAGATACACTTCCCTTGTATTATAAACCTCAAACTATTTTCTAAGCAGCTGTTCCATTTTAAACCCCCACCAGCAGTGAGATACTACCTGCCGCCCTATGGCCTGTGTGTTCTCATCTTTGCTCCTGTGGCCATTCTGCTGAGTGTTTATAGTCACTATACCTTTGTTTTTAAAGTTGACTAGTGACATTGAGCAGCTTTCTACATGTAGCATAATAGAACATTTAGGTTTTATTTATTGTTTTGTGAAGTGATTTATGTTTCATTTTGAAATGATTTATTTTTTATTTTTGGCCTTAGTTGACCTTGTTACTGAGTCCTATTAATTCTGGTTCAGTGCTGTTTTTTCCTATATTTTCTATGGAATTTTTCCATTGCTTCATTTAAAAACAGGAAGTTACCATTTTCTCGTACAAATTTCAGAGTAACATGGTTCATTACTCTGTGGGTACCCATATGAACAATGGGGATATTTCCATATTTTATTTTCTTATAAAACTATCTAGAACTAGGCTGGCATGGTGGCACACATCTTTAATCCCAGCACTTGGGAAGCAGAGACAGGAAGATTGTTGTGAGTTCAAGGCCACCCAGAGATTACGTAGTGAATTCTAGGTCAGCCTGGGCTAGAGTGAAACCCTACCTCAAAAAAACAAAAAAACAAAACAAAACAAAAAAAGGTTTAGAGCTTAAACTATAATCCCTCTTTTGTTGCTCATTTTGAAATTAGTCTTAACTTTTGTTTGTTTGTTTGTTTTTCGAGGTAGGGCCTTAATTATAGTCTAGGCTGACCTGGAATTCACTCTTTATTCTCAGGGTGGCCTTGAATTCAAGGTGATCCTCCTACCTCTGCCTCCCGAGTGCTGAGATTAAAGGTGTGCGCCACCATGCCAGGCTAGAAATTAGTCTTAGCTTTTGATAAGATGTGGTAGGTCAGGATATAGCATGTCTACTTATCTGACTACAGAGTTCTGTATTTTGGTAGTTTGTTTTAGTTTAAAAATACCACCTCATATTTTGGAGATCTCTTGGTATTGTCACTTTATGTGGATCCTCCATTTCTTTTCCACTGCCTGGTCAGAACTTTCTCTCTAGCAAGATCTTTTTCCTGGAAGGGTCCATGGACAAATTTGTTTTCACAGCTCAGAAGTCTCAGATTGAACCAATCTCTTGAATTCTTGTTACCATCCCATCATACTTACCAGTTCAGTTACTGCCAGGTGGCTCACTGTGCTTTCCAGCCAGTTATTCTCAGATCTGTTTGGTGTTTGTTTCCCTTCCCTCAGCTTCCTCTTGTTTAGATAGGTGTTCATAGTCCCTGGAGCTTGGTTATTTGTCCCACTTACTCCCCATCGGCTCATGAGGATGACTTGGAATTTATACATAATGTTTGTAGCTTTCTGATTTGGTTCTGGCTGTTTTTATGCAGTGATTTAGGGAGATAAAACATCTGTATATTTTATTATCATCTTCCTGATTTATATTTTGAAAATAAACAAATGTCTTTTCCTGTTTAGATTATTTCTATTTCAAGTATGATCTCAAATTGTAAAACAGGAAACTGCATTTCTAGGTAAAGAGCTTTCAGCTATTTTGTTTGAGAGAAGGTCTTACTATGAAGCTCTTCAGCCCCATGTCCTTCTGCTGGAGTTGCAGGTGTGCACCACCATGCTGGCTCAGATAAGTTTTGACCCTTGAAAATGGTACTATGGCAACTTGGTGCCTGCTGGGCCTTTTTACTAGCTGCGTTTTTTTTAATTTAAATTTTATTTTTTTATAAAGAGAGCAAGAGAGAGAGAGAGAGAGAGAGAGAGAGAGAGAGAGAGAGAGAGGAAGGCCAAGGCCTCAGTCACTGCAATCAAACTCCAGATGCTTGTGCCACCTAGTGGTCATGTGCAACCTTGTGCTTGCCTCACCTTTATGCATCTGGCTTACCTGGGATCTGGATTGTTGAACAACATAGGTCCTTAGGCTTCACAGGCAAGCACCGTAACCACCAAGTCATCTCACAAGCCCTTTTAGGTGCTTTTGAAGTAAGGATGTATGCTGGTTTGGGATGGCTGAAGTATCTTAAATTTATTCTGAAGTTTAATCCCCAGTATGAGATATTAAGAGATGGAACCAGGTAGAGCCTTTTAGAGGTGACTAAGGCTCTGCTCTCATGCATGGATTAATGTATAAACATGTAGTTAATGGATTATCCTGAGAGCCATCACTATGAAATGTCTAGGTCTATGTCTTTTGCACTCACCACACTTGATGTCCTGTGCTGCTCGGTGACTCTACCAGCAAGAAGGCCATTGCTACATGCTGCTTTGCCATGTTCCTCCATAACTGAGATTCGAAGTGAACTTTTTTTCCTTTGTAAGTTACTGTATCAATTTTTTTTCTCATTGCTTTAATTTGTAATACAAAATGAAACTAAAGAGTTTAATTTGTATTAGATTTCCAGAGGGCAGAGTCCATCATTATGAGGAAGGCACGGAAGGTGGGAATCAGGGTGCCTCATCACACTGCCTCAGCAATCAGAGAGGAGGAAGAGAATATAGGGGTGAGAGTGAGGGGCAGAGGGGCCGCAACTGGGTTACCAAACTTCAAGGCCCACCCCCGCACTCCAGTTCACACTTCCTCCAGCAAAACTCCAGTTCCTAAAGGCTCCACAAGCTTGTGGAACAGCACCACAAGCTGGGGGTCAACCAACTATCTAAACATATAAGCCTGTAGGGGGCATTCTACCCTCTAGTTGGTGGCCGCTTATTAGCAACAGAAAAGGGAGTAAGACTAGGAGCATGGAAAAAATATAGAACTCTATTTTAACTCTTTTTTTCCTTATTTTTTTCCCCCTAAAACTAACTCTCTACTTCCTTCTCCTGTTTTCTTTCCCTTGATTTGAATTCCCTGGAGTGTAATTTACTGGTTTCTTATGTAAGTGGTACCTTAACAAGAGAATCTTTTAAACTCTATTTCCACATCCCAAAGCAACCACCGACTGACTAATGTATGAGTCTCAATTCAACCAACCAGCAGAACTCATGAGACTATTTGGAATCTGCATGATGACATTTTTTCATGGATTCTTTGACTTCTCCTTGTCTCCTTGTCTCCTTCCCTACTGAGCTTATATAATTCTTCCTTACTCTGTAGATAGTGACAATTTTAGAGTGCTCCAAATTGAAGTGACTACATAATCAGGTATTTCTCTAACATTGTTTTCATAGAATCACCTGGGATCTCTGAATCCCACAAACTACTGATTAGGACTGAACACTGTAGAGTAGGAATCTTCACAGGGTGTATATGTATAGTTTGTGTATATGTATATGTATATGTATAGTTTGTGTATATGTATATTTGTGTACATGTATAGTTTTTGTATATGTATAATTTGTGTATATGTATATGTATAATTTGTGTATATGTATAATTTGTGTATATGTATATATATAATTTGTGTATATGTATGTACTGGATGATGTCAGTGCAGTTGATTGGTCTAGAGTCCACACTTTAAGATAGATGAGTAGATGCTAAAAATATTTTCAGTGACCTAACCAAAATTAAATTTGATAGATATAGTGTCCAAAAATAAGCAGTGATATTTCAGAGATGTTTTATTGTGAATACCAATTTATGAATTTTCATTTAACATTAAATTATCACTTCATCTTGGGGCTTGTTCATGGTTCTGTGATTCTGAGAACAATAAGAGATAGACCTAGACTTTATAGCTACTGAACTAACATGTGAAGGAATCATTCTAAAATGCTGAACAAAAGGCAGATGCCCTGATCTTTGACATTCTTGAGGGTATCTATACCTCTCAAAAGTTGCTGGATGCCCCTCCCCAGTCTTTCTTCAAGTAAAACTGAAGAATAGTGCCTGGGTTATTGTGTAGATTCTTTTCTACCAAAGTGACCTCATGGGATTCAGCTTCAATTTTGTTCAAAAAAAATTCTAACTACTTTTCATGATCCTTCTGGTCAATTAAGAGTGTTAACTCAGGCGTATGTGGTGGCACACCAGTAATCTCAGCACTTGGGAGGTGGAGGCAGGAAGATTAGGAGTTCAAGGCCAGCCTGGGCTACAGGAGACTGCATCTCAAACAACAAAAATAACAACAATAACCCCCCTCCCCTAGAAACAACCCCCCACAGTGTCAAGTCCACAGTTGTCAAAAGCTGTCTGAGATGAAACTAGAGAAGTGCATCTCAAATAAACATGATCATTAACACCTTGATAACAGACCTTGACAAAATGCTGCCCGTACCAGGAGTAGGACCCTGCTCATGTTTAGCAATCTTTCCAGCAATGCTTATTGCTCAGGGCCACAGTTTGAACAATTTCAGAGACCCTATTAGGATAGAAATTAAGATGGATTTAAGGAGGTCATTCACAAATGACTTTAAATATTTGGTGTTAGTGTGGGAAAGAACGAATCAGGTGAGAACAGAAATGCAGACAGATGGAATTATCTGTGCAAATACAGAGCTGCACAAGCTAGTCTGAATCTGAAGACAGAAGAAAACAACTGGAGAGGAAATGAACCCAGCGGAAAAGCTAAGCTACTGTTTAAACAGCAGAGGAAATGAAGACAATAGTTTTTGAGTCTTAAGGAAGCAAATTGTGCCAAAAGACAGCAGGATGAAAAATTTCAGAAGTGTCAGAATACTAGCAGAAAAGGGCGGTGGTTTACTTTTGAGGGTGAGTTGGGTGTGGTCATTCCTGCATTGGGGTGGATCATATTTAGAACTTCCACCCAAATATTTGATTTTGTTATATTAAAAATGTATTTAGAGGTTGAGGAATGAAAAGAAAAAAATTATGAGCATTTATATAGAAAAGTGATTTGAAAGCTGGGGAAATGGCTCAGTGGTCAAAGGCACTTGCTTGCAAACCCTGCATACAGGGGTTTCATTTCCTGGGACCCACAGAAAGACAGATGCACAAAGTGGCCCATGTTCCTGGAGTTCTTTTGCAGCAAAAGAGGTCCTGGCACACTCAGATTCATTCTCTTTCTTTCTCTCAAATAGATAAATAAAAATATTTAAAAGAAAAGAAGTTCTACCTTAAAAAAAGAGAAAAAAGAAAACTGATTTGATTAGGCTTGTCACATCAAAAGAAATTGAATACCAACATTTGTGAAGGACGGAGTTATCTCTCCAAAGTTCTCTTCAAAGTGACCCTAAAAATATGCATTTGTTGCTGTAACTTAGGCCATAACTCTTCAACTATATTCTTTGGTAAAGAATCCCACAGTCACCCAGTTTCTCATTAGAACGGGCTGCCAGAGAATCACAATCACCCGGTTTCTCATTAGAACGGGCTGCCAGAAAATGTTGTGTTTTGGGGGCAGCAAAGAGCTGCTCTCTGTCAATAGATGTGATAATTGGGCATTCTCATTAATGGTGGCTAGAGTTCACAGGCAAAAAAAAGACACACGAGAAAGAACATTAGTAATCATGGCCCCAGTGACTTTCACATTGCTGGCCCTCCTTTTCTTTCCCCAGGAGGACTGGTATACCTTTGGAAGAGGAAATCACAAGTGAGTCCACACAAAGCCAAACAGCCTCTGCATGAGTTTCTAAAGAGAAAAACCGTAGGCACTATTACCACAAAATTTTCTGATGAAAGGTGAATTTTCCCTTCTTTTTATTCCCTCTGATGGCTGCTATGTAATTCTGGATCCTAGAGTATTATCACTCTAGTAAAAATTGAATCTTATCTCTCAGCAGCAACTAATAGCAGAGACATACATGAATAGTCCAACACAATCTCTTTCTTCATTTTCACCCCTCAGGGCCACGGGGCAAATAACACTGCGAGTTCAGCCCCTCTTTATTTGCTGCTGATTGGCTTGGCAAATGGAATTGTCACAGAAATCCACTCTGAAGGGAACAACCCAAGACTGTTGGCCGCTCTTTATTTTATGCTGCTAAGAATTGGCCTTGACCCTGGTTCTTTCAGAGAACCCTCACAGATGCCTCAGTCATTTATTCATTTATGAACACACACTCAGTATCTGCCGTGTGCCGACTGCTATGCCAGGTGCCTGCTAAGAGGGTAAGACGTGGCTCAGAAACCTTCCTTTGGAGAGGAATTGGATAAGTTAACAACATCTCTTATATGTTAAGGCGCAGGGGATTGTTTACTGGGGCAAGGTCATAGGCAGGGGAAAATGTAAGGGTTTGCCTCACAGGGAGAGCGCTGGGTAGAATTAAGTGATAGTCCTGAGAAGGGGAGGGGGACACCCAGGACAGAAAGTGACAGCAAATGCAAACTCACAGGAACCCTGTGGTTTTTGAAAAGCCATGGGGATTTGGATTGAACTTGGATTGGTTCACACGGTTCCAAGAGTTGAAGGTGGATATGTAGGAGAGAGTCATATAGTGACCTACTACAAGAGGCATGAGTTAAATTTATTCATCTTGTCGACATCTGGCTCTGTGGATGTGTGTTTTCTATACCACACACTTCATTGGAATAAGACAATCAAAATTATGGGGGCAGGGGAGAGAGCTCAGCACTTAAAAGTGCTTGTTTATAAAGCCTGTCAGCCTGATATCTATTCCCCATCACCCATGTAAAACTGGATGCAAAGTGGTGCATGTGTGACATGCTTGTACTCCAATTCCCCCACACACATAGACACATTTTCAAACTTAGAAAGAAAAAAAAAAAAGAATGAAACTTGTTCTGACACCACAGGATTATTGACACTATTGAGTATGTCCAGTTCTTAGCCTGCTTACTGGAAGTTTTGTTCTGAAGTGTGGCACTGCAATGACAATGACAGCAATGGTAGGGCTGTTCTTGTGGGCTAGGTGGATCAGAACATTTATGCCAAGACAGTCTGTGAACAACTCTGGGGACTCTGAAAAGGGAGCTCTGGACAGCCTGTCATCACTCCCTCCCAGCCCCACCCCGCCCCGCCCCTGTGGCTGGAATGGTTGGGAAGTTACCACTTAGAGCAAACCAGAGAGTTCTGGACCCATCCCTGAGCAAAGGCTGTGGGGAAGTTGGCCACACCTGTTCATCTTCAGCCCGGGATGAACAAAGTGCAGATGAAGAGTGAGGTTGGTAGCACTTCTCCAAACCTCAGCCCAGCTAACTGCAGCTCAACTCCATACTGCTCTACTGGTGCTCTCTAGTGGCCCATGATGAGAGAACAGTCCTGATCAACAGAATCGAAAGGAATCAATCACACAGTATCTGCAGACCATAGAATACTATGCAGCCCTTTTAAAAGAATGGAGTAGAATCATCCCAGTGGAGTTGGGGGAATTTCTCTGAGGGGCTGAAGGAAAAAAAGCATGGTTCCAAAAGCCCAGGGAATAGGAATGAATGTCCTCCTGTAAGGCAACGACTAGAGGAGATTCCCCCCCCCCATCATGTGTATCACAAAACAGCTTTGTGGGTTGCTAAAATGAATTGCCTTAGAGTGGGCGTTATGGCTGATATATGTAGAAAGAAGATAAGAGTTTGCAAAAGCCAACCAAATGAAAAGAAGAAAAAGCTCCACATTTATGCATTTATGTAAAATTATGTCTGAATACATATTCAAAAATAAAACCACATTTACAAGCAAAATAACCCAGATGATGAAAGTTATAAAACCTTTTTTTATCAGTAAAGTTAGTACATAGGTAATCTATTCATATATTTATAGGGTTTTAAAGTGATAGTTTTTTCAAAAATCTAAATGCAAACCTTAAGAAACTATGGTTTTACAAATGTTCAATGTGTATAATAGGATTGGTAGAGCTATTTCTAAAGTTCTTAATGCAAAATTTATTCTCTAAATTTCCTGTTTTTGCCAGAAAGTATGAAAGAATCTTAAATTTTATGCTGATACTGTGTCCTTTTCACTTGTGAAGGTCTGCTTGTCTTTTTTTCTTATTAAAAAATTTATTGACAACTCCATAAATATAGATAATATGCTATGATCATAATCTGTTCCAACCTCCCTCCATTTTCCCTTCCACCACCCTCCATTTCCCCCATCCCCCTCCACTCAATCCCTTCTTCTTTATAATTAGTCTGTCTTCTATTTTGATGTCATCATTTTCCTCTCCTAATCTGTAGGTCTTATGTAGGTAGAATGAGCCACTGTGAGGTCATGAATTTCTAGACCACTTTGTGTTTTGAAGGCACATTATAAGCATTCTTCCTCTTCCTTTGGCTCTTACATTCTTCTCACCACCTCTTCTGCAGTATTCCCTGAGCCTTGGAGGGTATAATAGAGATGTCTCACTTAGTGCTGAACACTCCACTGTACCTTCTCAGCATTTTAGTGCATTTTAAGTCATTCCACTGGTTACCAATATCTGAAAAGAGAAGTCCCTCTAACCAAAAGTGAGAGTAGCATTAATTTATGGGCATAAACATAAGTATTTAGAAGGTAGTTTGCTGGGTATAATATATCCACTTAGCCAGACAAGAGGAGCAGTTTTCCCCACCCTAGGGTTGATGACCTTCCAAGTCATAAGCTTTTCATTAGGTTTTCATTGGGTAGGGATTCCCTCCTATGGGGTAGGCCTGAAGCCCACGCAGAAAGCAGTTGGTTTTCTCCATGGTGGACATGCCACCATTGCACGTTAGTACAGTTGACCTGGCTGGCCAATCTTAGGACTTACTTGCAAGGGTCCACTGCTTATTAACACCCTTGATGACTTTTCTCCCCCAACAAGCTTCATAACTCTCTCCAGCATTCCATGCTTGTCCTACAGTGATTTCATTTATTCACTTTCATGTGAAAAGCAAAAAAGCTTTTGCTGAAATGGGTACTTATATGTTTCAGATTGTGATGACAACATATCATAGGCTGGGTAGTGCATAAAGAAAGCAGATCTTTAAAGCTAAAATACTGGAAGTTGAAAGTCTGAGAGCCGGCAACTCCACTGGTCTGGTCTCTGGTGAGGGCCTTCTGGCCGCATGATAACATGGTGATGGAGCATCATGGTGGGAGCATGTGGGAGAAGAGAGCAGTAACAGTGGAACAAGAAGCAAAGGAGATTCAGGAGTCAGGCCAACTCTCTCTTTTTTTGTTTCCTGGTTTTTCCTTCTTAGTTTTTTAAAATTTATATTATTCTAATTTTGCATTCATGTTGGTGACTCCAGTAGCCTCCTCCTTATCCTCCCCCCTCTGAAGGAACTCTCATCATTGGGGAATGTGGGTCATGCATTATGGGGTTAGCCAACAGTTATGGGGGATAGGCAAAGTATCTGTGTGTAGTGACCCAACTTGTGGCTCTAACATTCTTTCTACCCCCTCTTCCGCAAATTTCCCTGAGCCACATTGGGTTCATTTTAGTTCTACTCCAGTGATGAGGTGCTGGGAGCCTCTGTGTCTCTGGATATCTGGCTTAGTAGGAGTTGAATGTTGTCTGTGTTTATCTCCTTCAGCCTTATTCTGGTATCAGGTTCACCAAGAAAGCTGTACTCTTGCCCTTTTCCCCTGTTACTTTATGGTTTCAGTTGGAGCCCTGGTGAGTTGTGATAGGCTGATCCTCCCTTCAGGTTCATTGTCCATCTGAAGAAAAGAAGCACATTCTCCAATGGAGAGAGAAGTTAGTGCTAGATAGATGGAATGGCCATAGTTTTATTTTAGAGAGAATTTTATTTGTGTCGGCCCTCTTCTAACCCACATTTGGTGGGAGCTTGATATTGAAGAATGGGCTAATTTTTTGGACATGGTTTTGACTTATTTCCCAGTTCCAGCAATGAGTTCCATTCCACTGAGTGGATCTATTAGCCAAATCAAGAGCAGTTGGTTACCCACCATGGCTGTGTGCCACTATTGCACTTGTTTGAGCATCAAGACAAGTTGTTTCCTGCTGGGTAGCTTAGACTGCGAGTTGTTTGGGCAGATGTTGGTCATTTTCCCCCAGTTGCTTGTATAGCACCCTCTGGCACTAGACTAGCTAACTGTCTGGGGACTGACCCTCTTCCAGATTCCAACCAGGTTGCTCCATGTTGAGACATCAACCGCATACGATGTCTTCAGCAGTAGGGTCTTACCATTAACCTTTGGTAGGTCATCAAGAACTCTGACAGAAATCTGTCTTTTTTTTAGGAAACCTTGAAGGTATCACTGATCAACAGCTCATCATGAAAGTTGCTCTATGGTGATGTTGAGCTTTCTTACTTCCCTATTAATTTTCTGTTTGGATGATCTACCTATTGCTGATAGTGGAGTATTGAAGTCCCTGACTACGATGGTGTTGGTGGTTATTTCTGTTTTATTTCAAGTAGCTTTTGTTTTATGAATTATGGTGCACCTGTGTTTGGTGCATAAAGATTGATGATTGTGATATCCTCTTGTTGGATTGTTCCCTTGATAAGTAAGAAGTGGCCTTCTTTGTGTTTTTTGCTTACTTTTGGCTTGAAGTCTATTTTATCTGATATTAGTATAGTGATGCCTGCTTGTTTCTTATTTCCATTTGCTTGGAATATCATTTTCCATCCTTTCACCCTGAGAAGGTGCCTATCATTTGTGGTGAGGTGGGTTTCTTGAAGACAGCAGATTGAGGGGTCTAATTTTCTGATCCATCCTGTCAGCTTAGGTCTCTTGATGGGTGAATTAAGGCCATTAATATTAAGAGTGAGAACTGTGAGGTTTGATTTAATCTCTGCCATGTTGTGATGGTTTGGTGTTATTTGGACTTTGAGGGGTTGTTTTGTTTTAAGTGCCTTCTCTGAGTTTGTTTATTGTGATCTGCTTCTTATAGATTCTTGAGGTTGGTTATTTGATTCTTCTGTGTGGAGAATTCCCTGAAGTACTCTCTGTAGATTTGGCTTTGTGTTCATAAAGTTGTACAGCTGGGTTTTATTATGGAAAGTTTTTCTTTCACCATCTATTATGAGGGATATTTTTGCTGGGTAGAGTAGTTTGGGTTGCAAAACATAACTTCTTAGACTTTGCAGTGTTCCATTCCAGGCCCTTCTGGCTTTCAGTGTTTCCATTGAGAAGTCTGACATAATTCTGATGGGGTTACCTTTATATGTAATGTGTTGTTTCTCCCTAGCTGCTTTTCAGACTCTCTCCTTGTTATCAATATTTAGGGTTTTTATGATAATATGTCTTGGAGAAATTTTCCTTTGGTCCAGTCTGTTTGGAGTTCTGTTAGCTTCTTGTACCTTGATAGTTTTTTTTTTTTTTTTTGAGAGTTTGGGAAAGTTCTCCTCGATAATTTTGTTGAATAAGTTCTCAATTCCTTTAGTCTGAATTTCTTCCCCTTCTGGTATCCCCATGATCCTAATGTTGGAATGCTTAAGGCTATCCCACATTTCCCACATGTTCTGTTCACAAAAGTTTTTGAACTTATTGAAACTTTTGTATTCACGTGCTGTTTCTTCTCTTCTGTCTTCCAGTTCTGAGTTTCTATCTTCCACATGGCTTACTCTATTCTTGAGAGCTTCTATGGAATTTTGGGTTTGTTCAATTTTGTTTGTATTTTCTACTACTTTTTTATATATTGTTTCCAATCCTCTGTCGAGTTCCTTTTTCATATCATTTTCTTATTTTTTTAGCACTTCTTGGAATTCATCCTTGCATTTATTTATGTCATTTATTGAGCTTAGCCAACTGGTTATTGAGGTCCTCTCTTTTTTTAACTCTCCTTCAGGCCATTTAACTGTTTTTGGAGCCCTTCCTGGCTCTTTCTATTAGGTCTCACCTTGAGAGCACAGCATTCACACAATTATTGGCCCTTTGTTGATTTTCTTCAAGTTCTACTATTTCCTTGGCTAGGGTTGCATTGCTTATGTCTTCATTTTGGGGTTCTGATCCTATTATCTCTTCTGTTTTGGTTAGAGTCATCCATTGTGGGAGTGCACAGTTTTGTTGGATTTACTTGCATTTGATTTTTCATGTTATTTCTTTTGCACTGTGTTCTGCCCATCACAGTATAGGAATCTTATTAACTAGAGCAGGAAGCTGTAGTTTATCTTGAAGTGTCTTCAGCGTGGTGGGTGGGTGGCAGGGTGGTGCAGGGACCTGGTGGGTGGGTTACCCATAGGAATGGAGGGTGGGGAGGTGGGGTGGCGCTGGGACCTGATGGGCGGGGCTACCCATGGGTGCAGAGGGTAGGGGAGTGGGGCGGCATGGGGACCCTGTGGGCGGGTATACCCTCCTATGTGGAGGGCTGTGGGGGTGGGGTGAATCAGCTTCCTGTTGGGCCAACATGGTGGATGGTGGGGGCTGGGTGGTGTGGGAATTCAGTGGTTGGGGCTACTCACTGATGCAGAGGGTGGGGGGTGGGGCAGTGCAGTTTCCCCGTGGACCTATGTGGAGGGGAGGGGGGCGGTTTGCGGGTGGTTCCCAGACATGGTAGTCAAGGCTTCCTGCAGACGTAGGCCTGCTCTGTTTATAACAACTTGCTCTCAGGAAAACTAACTCCCTCCCTAGAGAACACCAGCAATCCCTTCTGACGAGGTTTCTCCCATGACCTGATTAGTCTGCACTAGGCTCCACATCTTCAAGGTCCCACCACTTCAGTAGTGCTGGGCTAGGAACCAAGAGTCCAAGCCATAAAACTATAGGAGATATACTTTAAACACTCCAAACTGTAGCCAATGGTAATATAATGCAGTGGAATTTCCCATGCTTGGAAAATGATGTTTCTGCTCTTCAGCTTCCTCACTTGTACAGAGGATCATGACAGGACATAACCCATAGAATTGTTGGGAAGAGATTGAATGAGATAAGGTGTTTAGCATGGCTCCAGGCATATTGCAATCATCTCTTCATTTGGAAAACAGTTGCTGGATCACTGTGCTGGACACTGGGGATAATGAAGAGACAGATCTGTAGCCTCAGTTAACCTGTAAACTAATAGAACAGGAAAATCTAATGGCCCTGATCTAGTAGTTGAAAGCTGTGATATATACAGAGAAAAACAATCTTTAGGAGAATCAGAGTTCCTAAAAGCTGGAGCTAGGGGAGGTTTCTCTGACTAAGCAATGTTTTTTTAAAAATTATTATTATTTTTATTGACAACTTCTATACTTACATACAAAAAACACATGATGGCTGGAGAGATGGCTTAGCAGTTAAGGTGTCTGCCTGCTAAGCCTAAGAACCCGGTTCCAATCTCCAGGTCCCACGTTTAGCCAGATGCAAAGTTACACAAGGGCGCAATGCTGCACTTGCCCGCAAGGGGGCACACGCATCTGGATTTCATTCACAGCAGCTGAGAGACTGCTGGCATGCCCATTCTCTATCTGTCTCCCTCTCCCTCTTTCTCTGTCTGTCTCTTTGTGTCTCTCTCAAAAAAAAAAAAAAATAAAAAAAATTTAAAAAACACATGATATTTCCCTCCCCTCCCCCATTCCACTTTAGAACTCCAGTCTCCATCATATCCCCTCCCTCTCTCCATTAATCTCTTTTTAAATTTGATGTCATCATCTTTTTCTTCTATTTTGAGGGTCTTGCGAAGGTCTTGCTAGGCACTGCAAGGTCATGGATATCGAGGCCAATTTATGTCTGGGCAGTTGCATTGCAAGAAGTCATACCCTTCCTTTGGCTCTTCCATTCTATCCGCCCCCTCTTTCTCAATGGTCCCTGAGTTTTGGAGGGTGTGACAGAGGTGTTTCAGTGCTGGGCACTCCTCCATCCCTTCTTCTAAGCACTATGTTGCCTTTTGGGTCATCCCAGTGGTCATCACCATCTGAAAAGAGAAGCTTCTCTAACCAGAAGTGAGAATAGTGTTAATATGTGAATATGAACATTAAGCATAGTGCTTTCAGGGCAGCTTGGTGGGAATAAAATATACATTTAGTCAGACAAGAGCAGGCTTTATACCCCTAAGGCTCATGACCTCACCTGCCATAGGCTTTTGCTTAGGTTTTCAGTACCAGGTATGTATTCCCTACTGTAGAGAGGGCCTTCAGTCCAATTATGGAGCAGTTGGTTACCCCAAGAGTAGACATGCCACTATTGCACCCGTTCAGTCATTGGGCCTGTATGGCCAAACTTGAATATTCAGTGTCCACTGTTTTCAGTGCTGATGACTTCTGTCTCCCATATGGCTACATGCAGTGCAGCTTTTTCCAGCTTTCAGTTTGCTGGTCTACAGGGAGAAGGTTTTCTGCTCAGCACCAGCTTGCTTTCTCAGTGACCTTGCCTCTCAGGCAAGAGATGTCTTCAGCAATACAGTCTTACTATCTGTTTCTCAAGGGAAACCAAGGGCTATGGCAAAAGTCTTTAATGTTTTGGAGGCTACCGGGACCTCCTTGGCCAACAACTCATTGGAAGGTATCCCATCCCAGGCATTGAAAATTTTCTAGTAACAATCTACAGCTTCTAGATATGCCATTATTCAAAAAAGTAGGTATGCATAAGTCTTATTCACACTATCTTGAATTTAGATTGACCCTCCCCCTGCCCTTCTTTTACACATTCTCTTCCCAAGGCCTTGCTTAGGCCATTCTCCTCCCTGTAATCTGTTCTTCTACTTACATATGTGCAATACCATACACTTAAGTCTGAGTAAGCAATGTTTAGGCTGAGTTCTGAAGCATGATTGGTGGACATTAGTTGAAATAGAGTGCAGACCATTTTCAGTAGAGGAAAGAACTTACTCAAAGCTAGAAGGAACATGGAAAACTGTGATTTAGGACTGGCATTGTTAGCTACATCACCAAGCTTGTTAGCTGTATGGGGACTGTGAAAATTAAATTAGTCTACTTACTGATCTGATGAGAATTAAATATGAAAATATTTAAAGCATACTACTCTATACATAAGTATAAATTAAATATTTTCTAATGTATAGGATTTGCTGTTCAGATATTTAATCTAAACAGATATTTAACCAAATAGTTCTTCCTTTTCATATTTATTTTTGACTTCTTTGAAGACAGTTTC
Organism: Orientallactaga sibirica; assembly: GCA_036365145.1. Taxonomy (NCBI): domain Eukaryota; kingdom Metazoa; phylum Chordata; class Mammalia; order Rodentia; family Dipodidae; genus Orientallactaga; species Orientallactaga sibirica. Next base: position 63,789,027 of record JAEOAD010000001.1, read on the forward strand.
TCAAGTAGCCAGTGCTGGTCTGGACCTCCTCTTACTGTTTCCACCTCCTGAGAGCTGGGACTACAGGTATGTACCATCATGCCAGACTAATTCTTTACAGTATGTACATACATCTATGTCCTTCAGTCATTGCATGTGTCCATCTCTCTCTGTACACATGAATCTACTGTCATCAGTCATGGCATGGGTCCAGCTCTCTACAGGTACATCCATCTACACCAGCCATTGCATGGGTGTCTAGCTCTGTCTTTGGACAGATATGTGGCTTTGTAAACAATAACATTTTCTTTACCAGTGAAATTAGAATATTCCCTTTCTGAATTTTATTTCAAAAGCTCGAGTGTCGTTACTTTCTCTCGCAAGTCCCAGAAGTTGGCTAGTATGAGAGAAAGGAAATTAGTATGGTGACTCTCACATTTGCTACCTATATATGTTTCAGGTAATAATCAAGTCTATGTAGGCTAATCACAAGGCAGTAATTTTAGTTCACTACAATTTAACATAAACTGACTCTAGGCATTGAACTCATTGTTGGGTAATCAAAAATTATTAAAACAGAGTCTATATCACAAAGAGAGAGGTTGGTGTAATAAAAGTAGTTCTTATTAGCATTCTCCTCTCCTGGAGGGCAGCAAACCACGCTTGTATGTGAACAGTGGGGAGCGGTACTGCCTGGCGAACAGCCGTGATTCCCAGTCAGAACGGATCCAGTGCAATTTCCTTCCAACACTGTTTTCAGCTGACCACTAATTGTATGCAGGCACACAGCAAAGGCTCCCCCACACAAGCCTCAGAGGCCAGTGCACCTGCCCCTATGCTGGCTGGATAGCTGCTGGCTGGGCCGTGAGTTCTGCTCACCCCCTCCTCCCTCACTTCTGCTTTCAGCTCTCAGTTGACTGTATCTTCTTGGTGGGTGATTCTAGGTCACATTCAAAACCCCTGCAGGAAGGGATTCTTAGAAACAAAGGTTTAACTTTCCAGCATAACAGAAGGGGTTTAGTTTAGGAGCAGAGTCAGCCAGTTTTCAGCACCTTCTTTACTCCACCTCCTACTCTGTGTCTGTGCAAACCTGTAATTAATCTTCATAGCAACAATGGCATCAGAAACATTTTCCTGCAAAATAAAATGCAACCACCCCTCCCCTTCCCACAGGGAAGAAGCAGTCTCAATTGCTACTCCACAGTCACTTATCTTTTGCTTTGGAGTGGAAAAACTACAGCTTCTAGGCCAAAGTCATTCCACTGCCCAGCTTTAAAAAATCAAGTCTTATTCAAACATAGTCACCTTCAATCATTAACATATTATCCTTGGCTTTCTTGATTGATGCAGATACTGTGTAATGTAGAAAGCCACGCCTGTCCACTAGAGGGCCCTTTGTAGAAAATGTCCACCAACCTCGATTCTATACTATGCCCTGATAGTCCATAAATCAATTTGTACATACGCATAACTTACACACGTCAGCACTTGAGAGTCAGAGGTAAGAGGATCACTGTGAGTTTTAAGGCCAGTCTGGGTCTACAGAGTGAGTTCCAAGTCAGTCTGGGCTACAGTGAGACCCTACCTTGGAGGAAAAAAAAGAAGAAGAAGAAGAAATATTGGGGGCAGGGATTTTTGTTTTAAAGAGAAGGCTAATACATTTGAACAAGGCAGAACTGTGAGTATAAATATAGGCAACCTTTTTACATTTCTGTCTCCTAAGTCTGTGTGGCCTTTACCCTCTGACATAGTATAATACTGATACAGGAATTTGGGGCTTCCAATATATGATGATAATTTGGGGTATTCCTGGATCCTTGTCTTATGAATTCAATGAATGAAATCCACAGAACAGATAATAAGGTTCAGAGAGAGTTTATTACAGCTTAGAGTTTTAGGAGTGAGAGCTTTAAGGGAAGAGGAGCTTAAACCCAGAACTCAAGAGAAGGAAGCAAGGCAGAGCCCAGGGAGGGGATTTTAGAAGCTCAAGTTGTGATTTTTTTCAGACAGACAGACAGAGAGAGAGAGAGAGAGAGAGAGAGAGAGAGAGAGAGAATGGGCTGTCCAGGGCCTCCTGCCACTGCAAACAAATCTAGACACATATGCCACTTTATGCATCTGGCTTTATGTGGGTATTGGGAGAGTGAGGGCCCCTGGCCCAAACATTCTTTTCTTCTAGATCCATTTGTCCTTTCCTGAGTTGTTCTAAACAAGTAGAAATAAAAAAGGATGGGAAGGGTTGGAGAGGTGGCTTAGCTGTTAAGACACTTGTCTGCAAAGCCTAACAACCAGGGTTTGATTCCCTAGTACCCACGTAAAGCCAGATGCAAAAGTTTCTGCATCTGGAGTTTGTCTGCAGCCCCTGAGGCTGTGGCATGTCCCTTCTCTCTCTCCTCTCTCTTTCTTCTTTCTCTTCTCTCTTTGCTTGCAAACAGATAAATAGAAATAAAAATTAAGAACAAAAATTCTTAACAAAGGATGGGAAGAGAATCAGCTCATTGATGGTAACATTGAGCAATGTCATTCCTACTTCCCCCCCTTGATGTTTGTTCTGGGCTGCATTGTGCACCCCTTGTTCCATCTGTATGAAGTACTCTCAGTATCTCGGAATATAATTATATTTGGATATAAGGCTTTTACAACTATAATTAAAATGAAGTTTTTAAGAGGGACCCTTATACAGGATGACTTGTGTGCCAAGAGGAAATATAGTAATTTAACATCATTTTTCCCAACTCTCTTATACATATGGTGTTTTTAAAAGCTTATATTTTGGAAACCTTTACTCAGGAAATCAGAAAACTAATGTGAGCTGGTTCATGTCAATTTCTAGGTGTATTTATTTCTTTTGTAACCACTGAGCAATCTTTCCAGCCCTATATATTTTTATTTTTGTATTTATAATAAATACTGGTATTTTTATACAGTATCATTGATTTTTTTGCATTACTCTTTTAGTCTCTGTATTAGTCAGGGTTCTTTTGGGGAACAGAACTAATAGAATGTATATTTATTATAAAGGAGATGCATTAGATTGGCTTACAAGATACAGGCTGGGAAGTCCAACAATGGTTGGCCATAGGCTGGTGAGTCTGAGAACCTGGAAGTGTCTCAGGCCAGATACCTCAGCAGTCCCAACCTGACACTAAAGACCTGAAAGTTTCCTGGAGACCCTCTTGTCTTCAGTTCACATTGGAAGGTTGTTGATGCTGGGCAATCCTGTTCAATGTCCATATGTCCGGCAACAGGGTAGATACAGAGCTAGCCTTTTCAAAGACGTGGCAAAGGCACATTTGAGAGGAGTCATGTGGCCAGCCAGGCAAATGGCCCTGGGTGCTTTTGGAGCTTCTTCATATATAGTCCACCAGTGGAAAGGTCACCCCCTTTCTCTTCATTATTCCTTCCTTGAAATGTTCTCATAGACTCCCATATACATGCACCAGGGAGTCATGTGGCCAGCCAGGCAAATGGCCCTGGGTGCTTTTGGAGCTTCTTCATATATAGTCCACCAGTGGAAAGGTCACCCCCTTTCTCTTCATTATTCCTTCCTTGAAATGTTCTCATAGACTCCCACCCCCCGCAAGAGGTGTGTCTTTAACTTGATTCCTAATCCAATAAGGTCCACAATAGAAATTAATGTTACAGCCTCTATTTCATTAATTTTTACTCTGATCTTCATTATTTTTTCCACCTACTAATTTTGTGTTTGACTGTTTCTTATGTTTTAAGACTGTGGTGCTTTGTTAGGCTACCAATTTGAGATTTGTCTGATTTTTTTTTTTTTTTTGGAGAGAGACACAGAGAGAGAGAGAGAGGGAGAGGAAGACAGATAGAGGTGGGCATGCCAGCAGCCTCTCAGCTGCTGCAAATGAAATCCAGGTGTGTGCACCCCCTTGTGGTCAAGTGTGGCTTTGCACCCTTGCGTCACTGCATCTGGCTAAACGTGGGACCTGGAGATTGGAACCACTGGAGATTGGAACCAGCGTTCTTAGGCTTAGGAGGCAGGCGCCTTAACCGCTAAGCCATCTCTTCAGCCCTTGTCTGATTTTTTGATGTAGGCACTCATTATGAACTTCCCTCTTAGAACTGCCTTAGCTACAACCCAAGTTTCTGGTGAGTTGTGTTCTCATTTTCATTGGATTCTCATTTGCTTTCATTTTTAAAAATTTCTGTCATGATTTCCATGGTTCAACAAGAAACTCTGTCTCAAGGAAGTAATGTAGAGGAATGATAGAGGGGATACTCACTGTGCTCAGGCCTCTGCATGTATACTGCATGAGGCATGCACATCTGCACACATATGAGTACATGTCTCTCACACACATATATAAATACACAGTACACACACATACATACACACAAACCACACACACTGCACACATATACATATATACACACACATACACCCATACACACACTACACACACATGTATGTACACAAGGAGGCCAGAAGTCGATTTGGAGTGTCAGCCTCAATCACCTCAACCTTACTCTTTGAGACAAGCTCTTTCAGTGTATGGATTCAACTAGTCTGTGTAGCCAGCAAGCCCTAGACATCTTACTGGCTCCACTGCAGAGCAGTGGGATTACAATTGCACACTACCACATCCACCATTGTACATGAGTGCTGGGTATTTGAACTCAGATCCTCCTGCTTGTGTGGCTAGTATGTTACCTGCTGAGCCATCTCCCCAACCCCAGTGCTGAATTTTCTACTATTTCTGGCAGATTGATATAACTGTTGAGTATTTCTCTCAGTATTATCCTCCTCCTTCACCCTGGCCAGCTCAGTGTTTTCCATCTTGTTCTCACTCTCACTGTTTTCCCAGCCTTAGCCTCCTAGATAGCTTATTCCAAAGATCTAGCTGGACCTCACAATGCGGTGAAGTCTGGGGCATTCTTCCTTCTTGCTGTCTGCTAATGATTAGGAAAGGTAGTGATGTTTACTGAACTCCTGTCAGAGCACGTGGGGATAGGTATTCTGACACTTGTTACTCTGGGAACATTACCAAGGTGGTCTGGTAATGTACCTCAGATGGAGACTCTGAGAATCTGCTGAACCTGCTACAGAAGAAAGAAGCAGCCACTTTTCACTCAGAGCAGCCAGAGACTTGATGTGCTTAGGAGTGATTTGATTCTCTCATACCACTAACTGAGGGACCTGGCACCCGAGCAAGGCACTTTGGAATCAAAGCAACACCATCACCAAGGCCACCTCATCATTTTCTTTCCTAAAGCTCTGTGGCACAATCAGAAACAGCTTTACCTCTTCCCATGGACCATTGTATCTTCCATGTTCTTCACAGATTTTCATAGCAGCAATTCAGTCCAAAGCACTTGCTAGTATTTCTTCATTGAAAGGGATGATAATGGTAGCAGGACACCGTATACCATGGAAAATCGTCACAGGATGAATGCCTCATTGTCTAATGCTAGCCAGCTCTGACTGTCTTCATACCCAACCAGGTCATATAACATATGTTTTCCACAACATTTACATTTTGAAGTCTTAACTTTCAAGGAGATAATATTTAGAGGGAGAGTTTTGGGGAGATGACTAGGTTTTGATGAGGTCATGAGAGAGGAATTTCACAAGGGCTTTTAGTGACCTTCTGATGTAGTTATCTTCTCATTGGGGGGATAAAGCACCTGACTGAAAGCAACTGACAGGAGAAAAGATTTTATTTTGGCTGACAGTCCTGTGGGAATGCTTCATGATGGCAGGGAAAGCATGTCATGAGCAGAGGCTGAACATCAGCTGAATCACAGCAAGTGAAAAATAGCAGCTGGAGAGTGAGCCCAACTTTTGCAAAGGGGAGCTGGCTATAACACCTCTAAGCCCACCCCCAGCAACACACCTCTTCCAGCAAGACCCTACCTCCCCATTTGCCATCAGCTAGGGGATAATCTGATTTAAACCACCATAACTTCTAAGAAGAGGAAGAGATATGGATTTTTTTTTCTTGCCCTGTGAAAACAGAAAGCAAGCTGGGAAAGAGGGTGTGGTAGTTTGAATATATGTCCCCCAATATATTCAGTATTTTATTAGTTTATATTTGCACCTGCAATTACCTTGCTAGAGGCAATGTCACTGGGGGCCCATTTTAAGGTGTGGTTATGGTTTGAGATTCCATTGTAAAGATATGTAAAGTGTGCCTAGCAGGAGTTCCTGAAGTGTGCTGTGTGACTTTTGGCTGTAGTTTTGCTCAGTGTGCTGTGTAGCTGGTGGCTTGGCTTTTCTCTCTCTTGCCTGGTCTTGTGAGAGCAGGCCGCTTCTTCTGCCATTATGGAACTTCCCCTGGATCTGTAAGCTTCAATAAATAATATCCCTTCCTCCATAACTGTGCCTGGTCTGAAAGTTTATCTCAGAGAACCTGAAGCTGTCTGCTACAGAGGGAGAGCCTTCTAGAGCCCCCACATCTGATGATACCTTTGTTCTGAACTTCTCAGCTTTCAGAAAATTCTGCTGTTTAAGAACTCAGTGACTCCTTGGTACTTCATTGTAGCAGCCTGATCAGACTAAACATAATAACAGCATTAAATTTCTATTTCTTAAAAGATCCCATTTTTTAAAAAAAATTCTTTTATTTTATTTATTTATTTGCAAGCAGAGGTTGAAAGAGACAAAGATAGAGAGGAGACAGACAGAGAGATAATAGGCATACCAGGGCCTCCAGCCACTGCAAACAAACTCCAGAAGCATGTGCCCCCTTGTGCATCTGGCTTATGTGAGTACCGGGGAACTGAACATGGGTCCTTTGGCTCTGTAGACAAGTGCCTTAACCACTAAGCAACCTCTCCAGCCCAAAAGATCCATTTTTATTGACAACTTCTATACTTACAGACAATAAACCATGATGTTTCCCTCCCCTCCCCTCTTTCCCCTTCACAACTCTACTCTCCATCATATCCCCTCCCTCTCTCCATTAGTCTCTCTTTTAATTTGATGTCATCATCTTTTTCTCCTATTATGAGAGTGAAGGTATTGCTAGGCACTGCGAGGTCATGGATATCAAGGCCAATTTCTGTCTGGACAGTCGCATTGTAAGGAGTGATACCCTACCTTTGGCTCTTACATTCATTCCACCACCTCTTCCACAATGGACCCTGAGCCTTGGAGGGTGTGACAGAGGTGTTTCAGTGCTGGACACTCCTCCATCCCTTCTTCTCAGGATTATGTTGCCTTTTGGATCATCCCAATGGTCATCGCCATCTGAAAAGAGAAGCTACTCTAACCAGAAGTGAGAGTAGCATTAATGCATGAATATGAACATTAAGTTTAGTGGTTTCAGGGCAGCTTGGTGGGAATAATATATACATTTAGCCATACAAGAGCAGGCTTTATACACCTAAGGCTCATGACCTCCCCTGCCATAGGCTTTTCAGTAGGTTTTTCAGTACAGGCATGTATTCCCTCCTGTACAGTGGGCCTTCAGTCCAATTAGAGAGCAGTTGGTTTCCCCCAGAGCAGACATGCCACTATTGCACCCATTCAGTCATTTGGCTTCTCTGGCCAAACTTGAGGCTACCAATGTCCACTGATTTCACTGCTGATGACTTCTGTCTCCCATAGAGCTGCATGAAGTGTAGCTTTTTCCAGCTTTCAGTTGGCTGGTCAATAAGGAGAAGGTTTTCTGCTCAGCACCAACTTGATTTCTTAGTGACATTGCTGCTCAGGCAAGTGAAGTCTTCAGCAATAGGGCCTTACCATCTGTTTCTCAAGGAAAACCAAGGGCTTTGGCAATAGCCTGCAATGTTTTGGAGGCAACAGAGACCTCCCTGGCCAACAACTCACTGGAAGGTTTACCATCCCTGGTTCTGAAAATTTTCTAGTAACAATCTATGGCTTCTGAGTGTGCCATTATTCAAAAAAGTAGGTTTACATAAGTCTTATTCAGAATACCTTGAATTTTGATTGACCCTCCCTATGACCTTTTTTTTTTTTTTACAAGTCTCTTCCTATGGCCTTGCTTAGGCCTTTCTCCTCCCTGTAATCTGTTCTTTTACTTACATATATACAATACCATCCCCTTAAGTTCTTCCCTCTCCTCCCCCACCCCCTTATAGCCTTTTTCCAGCTTACTGGCCTCTGCTACCTATTTTTGGTACCAGCTCACACACAAATCTATACATTTGTAGTTAGGATCCACATATGAGAGAGAACATGTGACATTTGGCTTTCTGGGCCTGGGTTACCTCACTTAGTTTAATCCTTTCCAGATCCATCCATTTCCTGCAAATTTCATAATTTCATTTTTTTTTACTGCTCAATAGAACTTTACTGTGTAAATGTACCACATCTTTATTATCCATTTATCTGTGGAGGAACATCTAGGCTGGTTCCATTTCCTAACTGTTGTGAATAGTACAGCAATAAACATGGTTGTGCAAGGATCTCTAAGGTAGTAAGAAGAGTCATTTGTATATATATACCTAGAAGTGCTATAGTTGGAACATATGGTAAATCTATTTTTAGCTGTCTCCAGAATCTCCACACTGACTTTCACAATGGCTGTACCAGATTACATTCCCACCAACAGTGTAGAAAGGTTCCCCTTTTCCACATCTTCACCAACATTTATTGTTATGTTTTCTTGATGGTAGCCATTCTGATGGGAGTGAGATGGAATCTAAAAGTAGTTTTAATTTGCATTTACCTCATGTATAAGGATGCAGAACATGTTTTTAGATGTTTATATATGTCATCTGCATTTCTTCACAATGGAACTTTATTTAGTTCCACCAACAGCCCATTTTCACAGACAGCTTCAGGTTCGCTGTCATGAACTTCAGACCAGGCACAGTTATGGAGGAAGGGATGTTATTTATTGAAGCTTACAGATCCAGGGGAAGTTCCATAATAAAGAGATTAGGCATTTGCCCTCTTCACAGGACCAGGCAAGAGAGAGAAAAGCCAACCAGCCACCACAGCACACAGAGCAAAACTACAGCCAAAAGGTCACACAGCACACTTCAGGAACTCCTGCTAGGCACATTTGCATATCTTTACAATGGACTCTCAAACCATCACCACACCTTAAGACCGGGGCCCCCAGTAGTTTTGCCTCTAGCAAGGTGATTGAGATGCAAACTATAAGTCTTTAAACCACTGAATATTTTGGGGATGATATTCATTTAGTTCCATAGCCCATTTTTAATTGGGTTGTTTGATTTTTTTATTGTTCTGTTTTTTGAGTCCTTTGCATATTCTGGATATTAATCCTCTGTCAGATGTGTAGCTGGCAAAGATTTTCTCCTATTCTGTTGGTTGTCTCTTTGCTCTATTCACAGTGTCATTTGCTATCCAAAAGCTTTGTAATTTCATGAGATCCCAGTGGTTGATTGGTGGTTTTCTTTTCTCAGCAATTGGAGTTATATTCAGAAAGTCATTGCCTATGCCAATATGTTGAAGGGTGTCCCCAATCTTTTCCTCTAGTAATTTCAGAGTTTCAGGTCTGATTTTAAGGTCCCTGACAAACTTGGACTTCATTCTTGTGCATGGAGAAAGACAAGCATCTATTTTCATCCCTCTATCTAGATATCCAGTTTTCCCAGCACCACTTGTTAAATAAATTATCTTTTCTAAATGAATATAATTTTTGTCAAAAATCACATGGCTGTATTTGCCTAATTTTAAATCTGGGTCCTCTATTCTGTTCAATTGATCTAATGTTTGTCTTTGGTGTTAGTACCATGCTGCTTTTGTTACTTTGGCTTTGTAATATTTTAAAATTGGGAATGGTGATACCTTTCAGCCTGATTTTTTGTTGCTCAAAATTGTTTTGGCTATTTGAGGTATTTTCTCTTCCAATAATTCTTTTAGGATTTTTTTTTCTATTTTATTAATTTTTGCCTCTAATTTTAATTTCTTCTGGTCAGATTTTTGGTAAGATTGTTTTTCACAATCTTGATTCTTCCAATCCAAGAACATGGGAAACATGTTTTTGTTTTCTGTAATTTCTTTGAGTGTTTTGAGTTTTTGGAGATCCTTACTTCCTTGGTTAAGTTTATTCCTAAGGTACTTTCATTTTTTTTTTTTTTTGAGGTAATTGTGAATGGGAGAGATTCTTGATTTCAACCTCCACATGCTTGTTGTTAGTATATAGGAAAGCTACTGATTTCTGGGTGTTTATTTTGTATCCTGCTATGTTGCTAAAAATGTTTATCAGCTCTAACAGTTTGCTGATAGAGTCTTTAGGGCCCTTTATGTATAGAATCATATCATCCACAAATAATCATAACTTGTTCTCTTCCTTTCCAATTTGTATCCCTTTTAGGAGTGTCTCTTGCCTTATTGCTAAAGCTAAGACTTCCAGTACTACATCCAAAAAAATAATAAAAATGGATAAAAAGTTTTAAATTTAGTATTTTAGTTGGCTGTAGGTTTGTCAAAGTTTTTATTATGTTGAGATTTGTCTTTATTGATGATTTGTTTAATACTTTTACCATGAAGGGATGTTGGATTTTACAAAGAATGCCTTTTCTGCATCTGTTGAGATGATCATGTGATTTTTGTCCTTCAGACCATTTATGTGATGTATTACATTTATCTATTTGCATATGTTGAACCATCTGTGCATCTCTGGGATAAAGCCTACTTGGTTAGACTGGATAATCTAGATATATTCTTGTATTCTATTTGTTCCAATATTTCATTTAAATTTTTGCATCTATGTTCATGAGGGAGATTGGTCTGTAATTTTCTTGTTTGTTCTGTCTTTGTTTTGTTTTTATCAGGTGATCTGGCTCATGGAACAGTTTGGTAAAATTCACTTTTCTAGTTTCAGGAAAAGTTTGAACTCAGTGGTGTTCCTTTTTCTCTGAAGGTCTGGGTAAAATTCACCAGTGAATCCATCTGGGCCCAGACTTTTTAGTTGTTTATTTTTTGCCTGCTTGTATCTGTCCACTTGTTATAGGTCTATTCAAATGGTTTATAAAATACAATTTTAATTTGGTAGGTTATCTGAATCCTTAAGTCATCCATTTCTTTCAAAACTTCAAACTTAGAACCATATATATTCTTAAAGTATACATTTATGATTTTCTGAATTTCTTTGGTATCAGTTGTAATGTTCCTTGTTCATCTCTGATTTTATTAATTTTTTTGACTCTTCTCTTTTTCTTCCTCACTAATGTTGGTTTTCAATCTTGTTTATCCTTTCAGATATTCTTTGTTTCATTATTCTTTGCTTGTTTTTTTTTTTTTTTTGGTTGAAACACCATTTTACATCCTTTTAATCTAAGACAGTTTCTTCCCTTTTATTGATGTTTGGTTTGCCTGAAGGCAACAAATGGCAGGATCCTGCCTTTTAATCCAGTCTGCAAGCCTGTGTCTTTTGGTTGGGGCATTGAGGACATTGATATTAAGAGTTATTATTAAAAGGTATGTATTTATTCTCACCATTCTTCTTATTTTGTAGTGCTTCCTGTTTTCCCTTTGTTTGCTTGTTTTAACAGTTTGTGGTTTGTTTTTTCTTATTTCCTCCTATGTATGTTTTGCTTTCTCTTCAGCATGAAGGATTCCTTCAAGGATTTTCTGTATATCTGGTTTAGTTGTCATAAATTCATTTAGCCTGTTTGTGTTGTGGAATGTCCTTATTTCTCCATCAATTTGGATAGATAGATTTTCAGGATAAAGTAATCTTGATTGACAGTTGTTATCTTTCAGAACTTGGAATACTTTATTCCAAGCCCTTCTGGTTTTTAATGTTTGTGATGAGTAATTTGCTGTTATTCTGATGGGCTTGCCTTTGTAGGTGACTTGCTTTTTCTTTCTGCTTTCAATATATTTTCTTTGGTTTGTGTGTTTAGTAGTTTAATTATAACATGCTGAGGAGAGGTTCTTTCCAGGTTTTATTTGTTTGGTGTTCTAAGAGCTTCTTTTATCTGCATTGGCATTTCTTGCCCAATTTGGGGAATTTTTTCTTCTATGATTTTGTTGAAAATGCCTACTAAGCCTCTGGATTGAAATTCTTCTTCTTCTACTATACCCTGAATTCTTATGTTTGATCTTTTCATAATGTCCCAGATATCTTGAAATTCCCATTCATTCCTTCCTTTTAGTTTGTCTTTCTCTTTGTTGGACTGTATTAGGTCTGCCACCTGGTCTTCTAGTTTAGATATTCTGTTCTCTCCTTCATCCATTCTACTGGTCAGACTTTCCACAGAGTATTTTATTTGACTGACTGTGTTCTTGAGAGCTAGAATTTCAGCATGTTTTTTTTTTTTCAGTATTTCTATTTCCTTACTCATGTCTTGTAATGACCTCCTTATTTCATTAAGCTGGTTTCCTGTGTTCTCTTTCAGGAGTTTGTTTTCTTATTTAATTCCTTTGTTTTCTTCTTTGATTCCTTTCATTTCTTTGATTTCTTTTAGTATAGATAAAATCATTTCTTTGAAATCTCTGTCATGCATTTCATCTAAAACAGTTGCATTGGAGATTATTTCTGATTGATTTATAATTTTTGGTGGGATTGTACTGTCTTGATTCTTTGTGTTTCTTGTATTATAATGTAGTGACTTTTGCATCCTGATTTACCTTTATATACTTTATATACTTTCAGGATATGAGTTTAAGGTGCCAAGTGTAGCTCTTGTACCCAAATCCAACTGCAGAAGTAATCCTAGGTGTTGAGTTTGCTTGCTAAGCAAGTATTCTAGTGGACTGGGTGTAACAATTTACTGGCAAATTCTAAACTTCAACTAAGCAATATATACAGTCAATAAAAACCAGCACATACTATACAAGTGTGGGGATTAAAACAAACAGTCTTATAAAGCCCAAATTCCCAAGAGGATGTGTTGCTCTACACCCTTAATCCTGTCAGCTGTGAGGTAGAGAATTCTGTTCTTAATTGGGTTCCAGGTCAGCCTGGATCTGAATCAGACCCTGCCCCCAATGATGACAGAAGCAAAAGGCAAAGGCCCTATAAATCTGAAAGCATCAAAGGCAACAATATTCAACCCCCAAATACAGCTTAAATGAAAATGATAAAGTCAACTGAAAATATGTAACCCATAACCTGCCCTGACATGGCAAGAGAGATTAACACTTCCAATGCAGGCCTATGTACCTGTTTATTTATTTATTTATTTTTTTGGTCAGTTGGCCTTATTAACTTTTGGTGTGGCTTCCAATCTCACCAATGCTGAATACCCACCTCGATCCCTCCATGTCATGCTGTGGAGCTGGAGTTCTGTTCAGCTGGGTTGGATGTGCTACAATGGCACTGAATGCTGGAGGTTCGCGGTTCTGATGGTTGGGGCTGAGAGAGTTCAGGAAGCCTGGTGTTGCTCACACAGTCCCACCTGTATCTCTTTCAGTAGCTTCTTAGTTGACCTAAGCAGTCTTTCCTTCATATTTCTTGACTCTGCAAGGAGGCTGATGAGCTTGGAAAAGCCTCTTGTTTGGTCTCTGTTGCTACTGCTTGGCATGCCTGGTGGGTGGTTCTGGGAGTGCAGATTGCACAGATCATGGCCACAAGCACCTCAGTTGGATTCTAGCCATTTTCCTCCTTTCTGGTGGATTTTTGTCTTTCCTGTTTCTCTGCAGTGTCTAAGAATAAACTATACTCTTTCACTTTTCAGAAGAAAGAGTGTATTTTGCTGTGGTTTTGCTTAAATCCCTCCCTAGGCTGGTTTGGCGTGTCTCCTATGCTGCCATCTTACCTGGAAGTCAAGATCCATTTTTTAATAATAATTTTGCATAGAAATTCCTGGATGAGCCAGAATGACTAGTTGTAGACAACATTTTAACAGTTGAGAATAAACTAATTAGTTTTAAAGAATAAAGTAGTGAGGAAAATGGTAAATTCAGGACCAAGGGCCAAATTTAGATGCTATCTAACCAGTAACAACTTAATGTCCAGAAGCACTAAACCATCATGGAAACTTTAAGTGGAATCATTCCTGCTGCTGATGGTGCTTCTTGGCATATTACAGAGAGAGAGAGAGAGAGAGAGAGAGAGAGAGAGAGAGAGAGAGAGAGATGAATGGGTGTGCCAGGGATTCTAGCCACTGCAAATGACCTCAAGACTCATGTTCCACTTTGTTTGTCTGGCTTTCCTAGCTTTACTTGGGCACTTTTTTTTTTGAACCCAGCTTGTTAGGCTTTGCAGGCAAGTGCCTTATCTGCTGAGCCATCTTTCCAGCTACATAATCTTGCAACTTAAGTCTCCAGCAACCTGCTAGAGGGTGTGTTACTAGGGGTGGATCTTACATCCAGCCCTCAGATGTATTCAGAGCATTTGAGCTCTGGCCATTTGTGTTTTGCTGCCCATTGGTGATGTCTCTCTGTTATATTCTTGTGAGAAAGTGAGCCAGCTTCTTCCATTATGATAGAATTTTCCCTGGATTCTTTACGCCTGAATTAAACCCTTTCCTCCCATAAGCTGGTTCTGGTTGGGTGTTTGTCCAGCAATTAGTGGATTTAGGTACATGGTTGAGCATACACTTAGCATACATTTGTCCATGGCTTCAATCTCTAGTTCTATGTGACAGAGAGAGAGAAAGAGAGAGAGAGAGAGACAGAGAGAGAGAGAGAGAATAGGGAATGAGAATAAATCATTTGGGGTGAGTGTAAAGCTCATTGGTACAGCTTTTTGTTGTCTAACATACGAAAGACCTTGGGTTTATCTTACAAAATAAATAAATATGTGTTAGTTTTAGGGAACTGCCACATAGTTATGCATTGCCCATCACTAATAAGTGTGCATAAGAGAATTTGAATTATATGGAAATTATCTTTTCAGTATAGGACAGCATCCTAGAGAGGGCCTGAAGTGGCCAGGGAGTGGCTCAAACTGCAATGTGTGCAACCTCTATGGAGTCTAATGAGGATATTTGTGAAGAAATCAGTGAAGAGAATTTTTGGTCTGATCCATTGTTATCCAGCTTGAATGTTCAAACTGACCTTCTATTTTGAGAATGTCATCTAGTTATTAGCTGAGTCTCCATTGAGAAAAGGCCAATTATTCTTATTCCATTCTGTGTGAGACATGGCACACACAAGTATGATACTACTGCTTTAATGAGCAGCCCATTAGAACCATGTTGTTAGTCCTGGTCATCTCATTTCATGACTGAGAATAGTTAGCCATTGTAAGGATGTGTTAGGGAAAGCTGGCGATGGGGAGAAAACCAAGCTGGAACTTGAACTCTTTTTCCTTTGTCAGGCATTACTTACAATGTGGAGTCCAGAATGTACACATTTCTCATTTAATGAGGCATGTTTGAAAAGTTTAGGGTTTTACTGTTGCTTTCTGGCAAGTAAAATGTCTTTCCATAAGATGGCTGGCTATGGACCACTGTCTCTCTGGGCCTTTGGTTTCTGTCCTTCCATTGGTGTGACAGTTCCTTCTTAATCTTCCCAGAAATGCAGCATGCTTAGCAGCAAATGCTGTTTTCTAGTCATCTTTCATCTATGAAAAAGAAAATTGACTTTTCAGGGAATGACCCTCCCACATGCCATTTTCTTCCATTCTGCTAAGGTCTGAATACTGAGACAAGTATCTAATATTTCTGTAAAATACTATGAAATGGGGCTGGAGAGATGGCTTAGCAGTTAAGGTGCTTGCTTGTGAAGCCTAAGGACCTAAGTTTGATTCCCTGGGACCCAGGTTAGCCAGATGCACAATTGGAACCTGCATCTGGAGTTTGTTTGTAGTGGCTAGTGGCTCTGTCATGCCCATTCTCTCTCTCTCTCTCCATCTCCCCCCCCTCTCTCTCTCGGTCTCCCTGTCTCTCTCTGTGTAATAACTAAATAAATAAATAATTAAATAATTAAGCTATACATGGTGGCTCACACCTTAAAAAATAGTATGTAATTCATCTTTAAAACTGTTTTATCAGATGGTTCCGGTCAAGATGGTGTCCACCTAACTTCGCCTCACCTTACAGGGAAGTAAAAGCAAGATTTTTAAGCTTTTAAAAGATTTCTTGACTTCCGGTCAAGATGGCGGCTGCCTAACCTCATCTCACTTCACAGGGAAGTAAAGAGAAGAATACTTATGGTTAAAGGGACCTTTTAAAAGGGTTTTCTGGCTCCTGCATGCTTCCAGAGGAAGGGTGGATGTGAAAAATAAGGAATCCACTGATTTCCATGCTCTGGGCAGGCGCCACTGCCTGAAAGGTCCCACCGGACCTGCCTGAGGCCCCTGGCCAGCCAGAACTGAAGCACCATTGCAGCCAAGTCCCCAGGTCTGTGGATCCACTGAGCGAGCCAGATTTGCCCCACTTCCCGGCTCCCTGGCCAGAGCCCCTGGGCACACCAATACAGTTAGGTGCCTGGGTCTGTGGATCCGCCGAGTGAGACAGATTCTTCCCACTTCCCGCTCCCCAGCCAGAGCCCCTGGGCATGCCAATACAGTTAGGTGCCTGGGCCTGTGGATCCACTGAGTGAGACAGATTCATCCCACTTCCTGCTCCCGGCCAGAGCCCTAGTGAGTTAGGTGCCTGGGTCTGTGGATCTGCTGAGTGATACAGATTCATCCCATTTCCTGCTCCCTGGCCAGAGCCCCTGAGGACACCATTGCAGCCAGGTGCTTGGGTCTGTGGATCCGCTGAGCAAGAGATATTCATCCCACTTCTGGCTCCCCAGCCAGAGCCCCAGTGCACCATCACAGGCAGGTGCCCTGGGCCTGTGGAGCCACATCACCTGCCTGGAACCTGTGGAGCCACATCGTGGGTCAGGTCCCACCCATTCCCCATGCCATCACAAGACAGATCCCACTGAGCCAGTGTGAGCTGCTTTGTTGCTCTGATCATTCCCTCAACAGCTAGAGCCCCAAGCAACATTCCCAGGTCAGGTCTCGCTGGGACTGCCTGAGCCACATCAGGCCCCACCAGGCCTGCCTGAGACCTATCACTGGTCAGGTCCCTCCTTTGCCAGCCAGAGCTCCACACGCCACTGCTTGTCAGGTCCCACTGGACCTGCCTGAACCCCATCATTGGTCTGATCCCTCTATTGCTGGCCAGAGCCCCAACAGCCCCAACATTGGTCAGGTGCCTCACCAGCCTCCCTAAATAGCATTGCCAGTCAGGTCCCACCATCCCCTCCCCATAGCAGATCAGGGATCCAGGGTAGTAGGCCAGTGTTCCTGCACTACCATCCCTGACCAAACTAGGGCAGTTGTGGTCCCCTCTCCTTCCCACCTCAGACAGGAAACACGGGCCAGCAGGCCAGTGTCCCCCACCCCAGCCTATCAGAAATCCAGGGGCCACATCCCTGACTTACCACTGCACCCCACCCCAACCCAACCCAGGGCAGCAGGCTAGCATTCCACATCCTAGGCTCTCTGAACCAGTGTGATGCACAGATCACAGCAAAAAAGGAATAGCATGAAATAAAAGATACAAGTAAATCCAGCTACACTATCCAGTCCTACAATGTATGTCTCAAATCAAATCATAGAAGAGACATTAGAATCAGAACCCCAAAATGAAGAGACAAGCTATGCAACCCTGGCCAAGCAAATAGCTCAACTCTCAAAAACTCAACAAAGAGCCAATAATTGTATGAATGTTATCCTTGCTAGATTAGACCTAATAGAAAAGAACCAGGAAGGGTTCCAAAGACAGTTAAATGATCTGAAGGAGAGTGAAAAAAAAAGAGGTCCTCAATAACCAGGTGGCTAAGTTCAATGAACACATAAAAAATGCAAGGATGAACTCCAAGAAGCATTAAGAAGGTCAGTAAATGATGTGAAAAGGGAACTAGACAGAGGGATGGAAACTATACATAAAAAAAGTAGAAAATATGAACCAAATTGAACAAACCCAAAACTCTATAGAAGCTCTTAAAAATAGAGTCAGCCAAGTAGAGGATAGAAACTCAGAACTGGAAGACAAAAAGAAGAAACAGTTCATGAGTCCAAAAACTTCAACAAGTTCAAAAATTACTGTGAACAGAACATGAGGGAAATGTTGGATACCCTTAAGCATCCAAACATTAGGATCATACCAGAGGGGGAAGAAAAACAGACTAAAGGAATGGAAAGCTTATTCAACAAACTAATTGAGAGAAAACATTCCTATTCTCTCAAGAGAAAATCCCATCAAGTTACAAAAAGCTAGCAGAACTCCAAACAGACTTGACCAAAGGAGAAATTCTCCAAGACACATTATCATTAAGACTCTAAACATCAAACTCAAAGAGAAAATCCTAAAAGCAGCCAGGGAGAAACAACACATTACATATAAAGGAAACCCCATAAGAATTACCTCAGACTTCTCAATGGAAACCCTAAAAGTCAGAAGGGCCTGGAATGGAACACTACAAACTCTAAGAACCCATGGTTTCCAGCCCCAACTACTCTACCCAGCAAAAGTATCCCTCATAATAGATGGTGAAAGAAAAATTTTCCATGATAAAACTCATCTTTACAAATATATGAACACAAAACCAAACCTACAGAGAGTGCTTCAGGGAATCCTTCACACAGAAGAATCAAATAACCAATCTCAAGTGCCCCCCAGAAGCATTCCACATTAACCAAACCAAACCAAACCAAACCAAACCAAACCAAACAAAACAAAACATAATCCACCATAATATGGCAGGTATTAAATCAAACCTCACAGTTATTTCCCTGAATATTAATGGCCTTAATTCACCCATCAAGAGACATAAGCTAACACGGTGGGTCAGAAAACTAGACCCTTCAATCTGCTGTCTTCAAGAAACCCACCTCACCACTAAAGATAGACACCTCCTCAAGGTGAAAGGGTGGAAAACGATATTCCAAGAAAACGCAAATAAGAAAAAAAGCAGGCATAGCTATACTTATATCGGATAAAATAGACTTCAAACTAAAACAAGCCCAAAAAGACAAAGATGGCCATTTCTTACTTATCAAGGGAACAATCCAACAAGAGGATATCACAATCATCAATATCTACGCCCCAAACACAAGTGCACCATAATACATAAAGCAAAACTACTTAGCAACAAAACAGAAATAACCACCAACACCATCATAGTCGGGGACTTCAATACTCCACTATCAACAATGGATAGATCATCCAAACAGAAAATTAATAGGAAAGTAAGAGACCTCAACAATGCCATAGAGCAACTAGACCTAACAGGCATATACAGAACATTCCACCCCAAATCTACAGATTACACATTCTTCTCAGTAGCCCATGGAACCTTTTTTAAAATAGATCATATATTAGGCCACAAAGCCTGCCTCCATATTTTCAAGAAAATTGATACAATTTCCTGCATGATATCAGACCACAATTCTGTAATGCTAGAAATTAACAACAAAAAGTATGCCAGAAATCCCCCCTGAACAACTGAACAACACACTTTTAAACAATAAATGTGTTGTGGATGAAATAAAAAATGAAATTGCAAAGTTTCTAGAATTCAAAGATAATGAGAACATATCATGCCAAAACTTATGGGAAACAATGAAGGCAGTCCTTAGGGGAAAAATCATAGCATTAAATGCCCTCATAACAAAAACAGAGAAATCCCAAATCAATAACCTAACCATCTACCTAAAGGCATTGGAAAAACAAGAAGAAGCCAACCCAAAAAGCTCCAGATGGAAAGAAATAATTAAGATCAGAGCAGAAATTAATGAATTGGAAACTAAGAGGACAATTAAGAAAATTGATGAAACAAAGAGCTGGTTCTTTGAAAAAATTAACAAGATTGATAAACCCCTGGCCAATTTGATCAAGTGAAAAAAAAATGCTTCAAATCAAGAAAATTAGAAATGAAAAAGGAGAGGTCACAACAGACATGAGTGAAATAGGAAAGTTATTAGGACTTATTTCAAAAACCTCTACTCCATAAAACAGGAGAATATGGAGGAAATGGATGAATTCCTAGACACATACCACCTACCAAAGCTAAGCCCAGAGCAGATTAATTTCCTAAACAAACCCATCACACCCTTCAAGATTGAAGAGGTAATCAAACACCTCCCCAAAAAGAAGAGTCCAGGACCAGATGGTTTCTCAGTGGAATTCTACCAAACCTTCATGGAAGAACTGAAACCAATTTTTCTCAAACTGTGCCATATAATAGGAGAACAGGGAGAGATCCCCAACTCCTTCTATGAAGTGAGTATCACCCTAATTCCAAAACCAGGCAGAGATGCCACAAGAAGGGAAAATTATAGGCCCATTTCTTTGATGAACATAGACGCAAAGATACTGAACAAAATTCTTGCAAACCAAATTCAACCGTACATCAAAAACATTATCCACCTTGATCAAGTAGCCTTCATCCCTGGAATGCAGGGGTGGTTCAACACACAGAAATCTGTCAATGTAATATACCACATAAACAAGCTGAAACACAAAACCCACATGATCATTTTGATTGATGCAGAAAAGGCCCTTGTCAAAATACAACATCACTTCATGATCAAAACATTGGAGAGAATAGGCATGGACAACCCATATCTCAACATAATAAAGGCTATATATATATAAAAGCACCTAAAGCCCAAGTAATTCTTATTGGGGAGAGACTAACAGAGTTCCCACTGAGATCAGGAACAAGGCAGGGGTGTCCACTCTCACCTCTGCTCTTTAATATAGTGCTAGAAGTATTAGCTCAAGCAATAAGACAGGAGAAAGAAATCAAAGGATACAAATCGGAAAGGAAGAAGTGAAGTTAGCCCTATTTGCAGATGACATGATTCTATACATAAGTGATCCGAGAACCTCCATCTCAAAACTCCTAAAGGTGTTCAGATCCTTCAGCAAAGTAACAGGATATAAGGTCAATGCAAAGATACAGAAAAAGAAATAACTAATATGGTCCCATTTTCAATTGCAACAAAGAAAATAAAATACCTTTGAATAACATTAACTAAGGATGTGAAAGACCTATACAATGAAAACATAAAAACACTCAAGAAAGAAATTGAGGAGGTCCTAAAAAAATGAAAAGACCTCCCATGCTCCTGGATTGGTAAAATTAACATTGTGAAAATGGCATTTTTACCAAAAGCACTTCATAGATTCAATACAATGCCACACATCTCACCATGCACAAAAATCAAGTCTAGATGGATCAAAGACCTAGATATAAAACCAGAAACTCTGCTACTACTGGAAGAAAAAATAGGAGGAACCTTCCACAAAATAGGAGTGGGAAAGACTCCCAGCAGTTCAGGAAATTAAACAATCACTCAATCAGTGGGATCTCATGAAGCTGAAAAGCTTTTTCACTGACAAACATACCATAACCAAAACCAGCAGATTACCCACAGAATGGGAGAGAATTTTCACCAGCTATACAACCAACAGAGGCCTAATTTCTAGAATCTACAAAGAACTCCAAAACCTAAACAATAAATCACCAAACAACCCACTCAAAAATTGGGGCAGAGAACTGCACAGGGAGTTCTCAGAGGAAGAAATACAAATAGCAAACACACATTTAAGAAAATGTTCAACATCCCTAATCATCAGGGAAATGCAAATTAAAACAACTATGAGATTCCACCTTACCCCAGTAAGGATGGCTAACATTAAAAAAAACAGGGAAACTCGTGGAAGAGGGGGTGGAAAGATTGTTAGAGTCACAAGTTGGGTCATTATGAGGGCTTTGAAAGTGGGACAGAGACTGGGGTAAAATCAGAATAATATAAATAAAAATATATATATTAAAAAAAAACAATGAAAACAAATGCCCCTGTGGTTTTTCACTGCTGCTGGGAATGTAAAATGGAACTCTTGACTAACCTAGCAGACAATGAGATGAACTTCCAGACCCACAGTTATGGAGGAAGGAATATTATTTATTCCCAGGGGAAGTTGATGAGGTCCACAGGACCAGGCCCAACCAACCACCAGAGTGGGAGGACAGGGAGGTCACACAGCAGACAATAGACACATTTGAACCAATACTATGAATGTAAAATCAGTAAAACACTGAATATATATATATTTTATATATATTTATATAAAATTTATATATAATATAAATATATCCAATTTCAAAAGTTCTCACAGTCTTGATCAACTTAATAATATATCAAACAAAACAATAAATTATAAACATTTTAAATTTATCAAGGAATAGCAAGGAGAGATAGAATAATGCAATAAATCACCATCAGCCAATATATGTATACAATATAAAAACAAATCCATGCAAGGCTGTGGTTTTCACTTCCTTTGCACAGCTGGGAATTAAAATGGTTTAAACCACTATCCAAAGGACAGCTATATGGAGACTCCTGAAAAGGATGACCATACCAGGCCTACCCAATGGATCCAGTTATTCCCTTATTGGGCATTTAGTCTTTCCTAAAGTCTCCAAGCCTCAGATTGGAGACATTTGCTCAACCATGTTTATAGTTGCTCAATTCATAATAGCAGGAGAAAGAGCTGAATCAACCCAGTGTCCATCAGTAGATGAATGGATAACAAAAATGTGGTATATCTAACTTTTGGAATTCTGCATATTGCAGTAATTAGTTAAAACTGATTGAAATAAGGACATGTAAAGGAAAAAAATGGTCAAACATGGAACAGATCATCCATCAGTGAATGGATAATATTAGCATAAAAAAGATAATAAGGTCATGTGAAAAAATGGTCAAACATGGAACAGACATGGTCTAGCCTTTATTGTTTATCTGTCACTCCTAACCTGAATCCACGTGACATGATTAAAACCTAATAAACACTCCGAGGACCAGACAAGAGGGAGGGTGGGATGAAGGGAGGGTCAGGGTGGGAGGGAGGAAAAGGGGGGGGATACAAATTTGAACCCAAAAGGAAAAGATACTCTAAAACCCTTTACTCTGAACAACAGGCTAAAGCATTGATCCTTCAGCAGGCCTGCAGAGGGAACACCCGAACCACAGCAACCTGGAGAGAGCATCATGAAGGCCAACCTTAATCTTGTCCTACTTCTCTTTCTCTTCCTTCTCTCTTTCTCTCTCTGTCTCTGCCTCCCTCCCTCTCCTCTCTATACTCACTTTCTCTTTTATATTATCTATCTTTTTCCTCCCTCACCTTCCTAGGTGCAGACTTATAACTCCCAGTGCCATCACAGGGTTAACTTCCACAATGATCTGTTGATCCAAGATACCTACAAGGTTTCCCAAAAAAAGACAGACTTCTGTCAGAGTTCTTGGTGACCCACCAAAGGTTAATGGTAAGACCCTACTGTCGAAGACAGCATACATGTGTGAGACCAAACACAGAGACCTGGCCAGAATATGGAAGAAGGTCAGTCCCCAGACAGTTAGCTAGTCTAGTACCAGAGGGTGCTACATGAGCAACTGGGGGAAAATGTCTGACATTGGTCCAAACAACTTGCAGTCTAAGACACCCAACAGGAAACAACTTGATGTAATGCTCATACAAGTGCAGTAGTGGCAAATAGCCATGGTTGGTAACCAATTGCTCTTGATTTGGCTAATAGATCCACTCAGTGGAATGGAACTTATTGCTGGAACTGGGAAATAAGTCAAAACCAGGTACAAAAAATGAGCTCAGTCTCCAAAATCAAGATACCACCATATGTGGGCTAGAAGAGAGCCAACGCATATAAAATTCCCTCCAAAACATATATGGTCATCCCTTCTATCTACTACTAACTTCTCTCTCCATTGGAGAATTTGCTTATCTTTTTTCAGATGGACAACTAACCTGAAGGGAAGATCAGGTAACCACACCTCACCAGGGCCCCAGCTGTAACCATAGAACAACACAGGGGAAAGGCAAAAATACAGTGTTCATGGCGATCATGACACCAGGAAAAGGCTGAAGGAGATAAACACAGAGAACATCCAACTCCAACTAAGCCAGATATCCAGAGACACAGAGGCTCCCAAAACCTCGTCACTGAAGTAGAACTAAAATTACCCCAATGTGGCTCAGGGAAATTCTCAGAAGAGGGAGCGGAAAGAATGTTAGAGTCACAAGTTGGGGCATTATGCACAGAGACTTAGGCCTACCCCCCAGAACTCTTGACTAACCTCACAATGCATGACCCACATTCCCCATTGATGAGGGTCCCTTTGAAAGAGGGAGGACAATGGAACCAATACTATGAATGTAAAATCAGAATATTATAAATAAAAAATATATATATAATAAAAAAACTGTTTTATCAGTAGGAGCAATGTGGCCACTGGCTAAGGGCATGAGCTCTGTGCTTCCATGTCTAAGGTACTTTGTCATGAGTACCTTAATGGTATCCTTTTAAACCTCCTGAGGAACCTTGTTCAGAAAGTGAAGGAAGACTGTGGATTATAATGAGAAACATTCTGGCCAAGAGAAGTATTTGTGCAAAAAAAAATCAGTGAGGGGGTAGGAATGATCAGACTTACGTTGTCATAAATAGAATTCTTTGTGAAAGCAAAAGAGGTGGCCTTAGAAGAAAGACTTTAAGAAAAAAGGTTTTGAAATGAATCAGGATCCAAATTTGAGCTATTTCACTTAATATCTGTACAAATGTCTGAACCAATTATCTCTTTCAAACTTAGCTTTCTATGCCCGTGTAATGAGTACAAACAGTACTAACTATCTATAGGAACATTGTGATGATTAAGTGCCATGATGGATAGAGACATTTTTGTGCTGGACAGATCTAGCTATTATTATTGTGAATAGTGAGATTTAATAAACAACTTAAACAATCTAAGATCATGTGGAAATATCCAACTGGTGATGTTTAGAACAAAATATGCCTACTTGTATTTCAGGTATATATATCTGATCTAGTTGTGTTTGCCTGTAAATACAAATAATTCACGTTGATTTAACTTCCATGTGGCAGATATTTTTGACTATCCATACAATATCTTTTCTGCTATTGTTCCAATGGAGGCCTAATATGCCTGCATAATGAAGTCACATTTTTGCTGAGGCATGATTATTCAGTGGATACATAGCTCATTTATACTTTATAAAATTACAGATATATCTTATTTAAAATTTATTTTTATTATCACGACCTTTATAGCATGAACATATTACATATTGGTCAAATGTCCATCAGGTTATACTTTTATATCCTTTCTCTGTCATCACCATTTCACTGATGGCTCTCTTCAGTGGGGTTGTTGGGTCATGAATGCATGAATCAGTCTCAATGCAGGAGACAATGTCTCAGGAGACACCTTCCCAACTGGGAACTCTCACAGTCTTTCTGCCTCCTCTTCTGCAATGCTCCCTGAGCCTTGTTGGGCATGTTAAATGTCTCCTTTAGTGTTGAGCTCTCTGCATGCTCTGTATTTATGCTGTGATGATTTTTGAGTCTCCTCAGTGTCTACTAGCATCTCCATGGATTAGGCCAACTACAGACATACCTTAAATTAAGCTTACAATCTTACTAGTTTTGTTAAAATTTAACCTGCCATTATATATTTCTTCTTTCTCATCTCTCTTGGATTAATGAACTTTTTTCTTCCATTTCCCCTCTTTTTACTTCTTAGTAATATATTACACCATTTTGGTGGCTTGAGATTGATGGCTTGAGAAATTGAAAATAATCAAATATTAGACTGTTTTGTTTAGACTGTTTTTGATTTATTTTGCAAATGTGTTCTTAAATATTCACTGGCACATTATTGTTTCCACCTCCATTTATGTTCCACTTCTACATAATTTTATACACAGATTTAAATATTTCCTTGCATAGATAATATATATAGTTTTTTAGTATTCATATATGAATGGACTCATAGCTCTCTAGCAAAATTTCCTAACTATATATTTTTTAATTAGCATGCTTTCCATACACAGAGGAGTAAAGTACAAATGAAAATTATTATCTTCTATTTTTAGTATGTGTGTTGGGTGTGTGTGTGTGTGTGTGTTTGTGTGTGTGTGTGTGTGTGTACCTATCCTACTAAGTTAGAGGAAGGTGTCAGATGGTCTCCTCTATTGCAATTCTGCCTTATTTCCTTGAGATAAGACTCTCTCAGTGAACCTGGAGCAGACAGTTTTTCAGTTAGATGGGATGATCAGTGAGCCCTAGAGATCTCCCTGTCTCTTATGCCCTTAGTGTGGGAGTCACAGGCATGTGTGGCCACACTCAGCTTTTTATGTGGGCTCTGGACTAACTCATGCTTGCATAGATAGTGTGCTTACTCTCTGAGCTGTCTTCCCAGCCCCGGGAATAATTATTAACCAGTGCAATTAACATGAGTGATGGGATAAGGCTTTGTCTGATTTTGGCTTCCTTTCATGTCAGCAAGTTGAATAAAATTTTGATAGGTGTTAGCTATTTTCTTGGTCATCTAGTTTAGTTTTTGTTGAATAAATGAAAAAAAAATCAATAAGAGGCAGAGGTAGGAGGATTGCTATGAGTTCGAGGCTGCTCTGAGACTACATAGTAAATTTCAGATCAGCCTGAGCTAGAGTAAGACCCTACCTTGAAAAAACAAAAACAAACAAACAAACAAACAAACAATCAACAAGCACAGGGTGCATAACTTTTTAGATGTATTTGAAGTGACTATCATTTTCTGGTGTGTGAGGTGTATGTATATATGTGTGTATGAGTGTGAGTGTGAATGTGTGTGTGTGTGTGTATGGTGTATGCATGAGTGTGCTGATGCATATGCTCCATGTGCACGTGCACAGAGGCCAGAAGACAACATTATGTGTCTTCCTCCATTGCTCTTCTGCCTTATGTACCGGAGACAGGGTGACTCACTGAACCTGTAGCTCCCTGTTTTTTTGTTTAAACTGGTCAAACAAGGAGTCCCAGTGATCTTCCTGTCCTCCATCTCTCAGCACTGGGGTTACAGGCAGGTGTGACCATGCCTGGTTTTTTATGTGGCTGCTGCAGATTTAACTCAGTCCTTCACACTCACATAGAAGTGTTTCTCACTTGCTGAGTCATCTTCCTAGCCCGTACTATTGTTATTAATATAATGAAATTAAGAAGTGAATTCCATTTACTATACATGTGAAAAATAATATGCATCCGATATACATTTGTTAAATTGGTAAATTAGAAATACTAAGTCATAACCACTTACCTATTCCCATCAGTGTAAACATCCCTAAAACTGGAAACATTCTCTTGATGTTTACCTTTTCTAGAAACCTTTCCCTAGTTGTCCAAGTTCAGGTTGGGTGCACATTTCTGCTCCTATGCCATTCTTGGCCTCCTCCAGCATACTACATACTCGGTGCATTGTAACTGTTTAACTCCTGGTCATTCCCACCATTCTGTGTGCTCTGTGAGGGCAAGGTCATGGTGGTGTTGTCATCTTGAAGATTCTAAGCACATTTAATGTAAATGCATGAGCTGCATATTTCCAAGGGCAGGAGCCAAATCTCACCTGTCTATTTTTGCTTCACCATGGAGATCCAGTACTGCATTGTTATATGGTTTTCTTTATTTGAAGTTACCATTCTCTCTTCAACCATATGCTAAAAAAAAAAAAAAAAAAAAGAAGAAGAAAAAACTGCTTTTAATATTAACTTGGGCAAAACATAAAAGCTAAGCCTGGCTTATGCAGTTACATAATGATTTTCCAGTTTTGCTTTCCAGTTTTTGCTCCTATCCAACAGCATAGGTGACTAAGCCCTGTTAACATTTCCAAAAAGGGAAAATACAGGGAGGGGGTACCTTAATGGGAGGATTTCCAAACATTTCAGATGACATTGATGGAGATATGTAGCAAAACTGAATGGGTGAATATGATCTCAGAAATAAAATCAGACTTGATTCCCAGTCTCATGGCTGAATAGCTTCTTCCTATTTATTTGGCAGAGGGAAGGCTATAGAAGCTCTTGTATCCATATAGTACTTTGACTCATGTCATACTCAAACAGGCAAAATATGTTTTTCAATCTACACATTTTCCCCAAATCCCTATGCTCCATTGCATAATTACTTTAACCAGAATAAATATTCTTTCATTCCACTGTCAAAACATGTTGTGAAAGTTTAGATTTATGTATTTGGCAGTGCACAAAGTGTACAGAATTCCCTAGATATAGCCTTAGGCTCAGGACCAACTGGTAATCCCATTTGGTTAGAAAGGTCAATTGCATGTGTGTAAAGGTTTCAATTGTTAGAGGATCATTCTCCAGGAACAACGAGGAAAACCCCAAGCTCTCTATGCTGGCTGATCATGTCATCTGTTCTAAATTTAAAATAGTGGAGAATAAAGAAGATGCAAGTTTTTTTTTTTTTTTCTTTAAGTGATCTCATGGTTTCCATCGCCTGACTACCTCTGGCAGCATATTATTGTGTTAAACAGCACACAGAGACTTTTCAAATCCAAATCGTGAGATTTTCTTCTGTTTTCCTCCCTATTTATATTAATCATAGCCTGCCTTTTTTTTTTTGGGTCTTCTTCTTGGCTGCACTATTAGCAAATAACAAATGGAATTTCCATAGGGAAAATTCTTCTTTGGGTTCCATCACTGCACACATTTTTCTTTTAATACTTGTCAGGCCACTTTTAGTCAATGAAGCCAGTAGGTGGTCTCATCTAGTTTGGAGAGCTAACTCAATTTCTCTTGGCAAAAAGTGGCCAGTACCTTGCAAGGGGGATCAGGTTTTCTACCAGATCAAACTGGAAATATTTCTGCAGCAAGTCACATGTCACATCATTTACCCTCACCTCACACAATTGTGTGTATTTACTTTTGTTTGGGTGGTATATACATATAAGGGAACTATGTATCTATAATTTACCATAGTATGTTTACTTCTTGTAAAACATCTATTAAGTACAGAGAAAAGTACTGAGAATTCTTAAAGGAAGCAATGTAAAAAATACCTTTTCAGCATTCTTTTCCATTTACCCATACTGTGTGTACCCACCACATCACAAGAGTCCTCAGCCTGAAAGAGGAGGCCTGGGACAGCCTGTGTCTTCCATGCCACTTTCTTGATCTTTCTTTAACCGCTGCTCTGTCAGGAGCCTCCAGCTGGATTCCAGCTGTTGGAAGCAGTGTCTATTCACCATCCTGACTGAACCTGTCTCTGGCATTCAGCTTGACCTTTGAGCTGTCTGGATTATTAGGGAATGAAGATACATTGGTTAATGGCTGCCTTATCAAAAAGAAAAAAAACTATTTGGGAGATAGTGCAGTCTGTAGAGTGCTCACCTTTGGTGCACGAGGACGAGTTCAGTCCTGAGTACTCATGTAAGATGCCAGGAATGGTGGCATGTGCCTGTAATCCCAGAACTAGGGAGGTGGAAATAGGAGGATCTCTGGAGCTCACTGACTAGCTAGTCCAGCTGAAATGGTGAGCTTCAGGCCAAGGAGAGACACTGCATTAAAAACATGTGGGTAGTATAACTGAGCAATGACACAGGATGTTGTTCTGTTGCCTCCACATGCATATGTGTACCCATGCACCCACATACATATGGACATTTATACACACCACACTCAGAAAAAGAGAAAACTCTATCATATACATTAACAAAATGTAAACTAATATAAACTTAGCAGAAATTATTATTAATCTCCCATGAATGACTATGGACTTTAAGGCTCTTTTAATTTTCATGTGGCATTAAGCTACTTGAGTTTTATTACCTTTAAAAAATACCATGGACAGCTATGTGTATCTTGAAATACAGGTCGACATTGTCTTTTACAACTGACTGTATCATATTCATCAAGTATACTTGCTTTCCTTTGCTTATTTGAATAAATTAAAAATAAGGGATTTCATTTATAGAGTTCTTTTGTAGTAGTTGTGATGATTTCTTTCAGGTAACCCCAAAGTTGTTACTCTACTTTGGAATATTCTTCTTTAAGCCTTTAAATTTTTTTCTAGTCTTGAGCTGGAAAAATGGCTTTGCAGTTAAGGCACTTGCTTATGAAACCTAAGGACCCAGGTTCAATTATCCAGGTCCCACATAAGCCAGATGCACAAGGTGGTGCATGTATCTGAAGTTCGTTTGCATTGGCTGGAGGGCCTGCTGCATGCCCATTCTTTCTCTCTCTCATTTCTCTGTCTAAATAAAAAAAAAAAAATAAAATTTTACTCTTTTTTCTAGTCTCTTCAGTTTTTAAAAAATATTTTTTATTATATATATATAGCCATGATGGTATAATCATTAGCCTTCTCCCTGTCCTCCCCCATGGATTATGTGGGTCTTGCCCTAGGTGGGTAGCCATCAGTTATGTGGCAGAGGCAATGACTCTGTGTATAATGACCCAAGTCATGGCTCTAACAATCTTTCCGCCCCCTCTTCCGAGAGTTTCCCTGAGCCAAGTTGAGTAGTTTTAGGTCTATTTCAGTGACGAGGTTTTGTGAGTCTCTGTGTCTCTGGATATCGGATTTGGTAGGAGTTGAGATTACTTTGTGTCTATCTCCTTTACCCTTGTGCTGGTACCAGGTTCACCAAGAAAGCAGCATTCTTGCTCATTTCCCCTATAACCCCATGGCTTCATCTGGTGCCCTGATGTGGTGAGATGGGCTGATTCTCTCCTCTGGATATGTGTCCATCTGAAAGAGAAAAGCAGATTCTCCAATGGAGAGTGAAGTCAGTGCAAGATACATGGATAATAATAATTATTTTAGGGATAATTTAATAGGTGTAGGCCCTCTTGTATCCCACTGTTGGTGAGAGCTTGATATTGGAGAGTGGGCTTGTTTTTGGGTATGGTTCTGACTTGTTTCAAATTTCCAGGTATGGGTTCCATTCCACTGAGAAGATCCATTAGCCAAATCTAGAGCAGTTGGTAACCCACCATGGCTGTATGCCACTACTGCCCTTGTGTGAGCATCACTTAAGGTTGATTGCTGCTGAGTAGCTTAGACCATGAGTTGCTTAGACAGTTGTTGGTCATTTTCCCCCAGTTGCTCATGTAGCACCTTCTGGCATTAGACAAACTAAATGTCTGGGGACTGACTCTCTTCCTGATTCCATCCAGGTCTCGCCATGTTCTGTCTGAACAGTATATGGTGTCTTCAGCAGTAGGGTCTTACCAACAACCTTTGGTGGGTCATCATCAAGTACTCTGACAGAAATCTTTATTCTTTTGGGAAACCTTGTAGGTCTCACTGATCAACAGCTCCTTGTGGATGTTAACCACATGCTGGTATTGGGAGTTACAGGTCAGTGCCAAGGGAAAAGAAGGAAGAAAAAATATAGGTAATATGAAAGAGAAAGAGAGAAGAGAGAGAAGAGGGAGTGATAGGAGTGATACAGAGAGAAACAGGATAAGAGTGAAGTTAGTCTTCATCCTACCCTCTCCCAGCCCCTGTGATTCAGGGGTTCTCTCCAAGCACCTGATGCCAGTTCAACATTTTGGTATGTCCTTCAGGATATAGGATTTTATGGTACCATTTCCATTTGGGTCCAGTTTTTTGTTCCCCCACCCACCCTTTCCCTGCCCTCCCACCCAACCTATTGTCCAGTCCTCTTCAGTTTTTTTAGACTACTAATTAATCTTCATGATCATATCAATTTCACTAGTTCAATAATTACTGATGAGTTTAAAGTGTGTTGCATAGAAAATTCCTCAGAATTGAAATATTTCCTCCTGGATGGTGGCTCAGGAGACTCAGGAAGTCAAATCTGGGAGAGCTGTCAGGACCCCTCCCTCAGGTTACATAAAGCGTAAACAACTGCTTAGGCAGGGATTCTCCTACCAGCAGATTGATACACCCCTGGCCAATTTGATCAAGCAAAAAAAAGAAACACTTCAAATCAACAGAATTAGAAATGAAAAAGGAGAGATCACAACAGACATGAGTGAAATAGAAAGTTATTAGGACTTATTTCAAAAACCTCTACTCCATAAAACAGGAGAATATGGAGGAAATGGATGAATTCCTAGACACATACCACCTACCAAAGCTAAGCCCAGAGCAGATTAATTTCCTAAACAAACCCATCACACCCTTCAAGATTGAAGAGGTAATCAAACACCTCCCCAAAAAGAAGAGTCCAGGACCAGACGGTTTCTCAGTGGAATTCTACCAAACCTTCATGGAAGAACTGAAACCAATTTTTCTCAAACTGTGCCACATGATAGGAGAACAGGGAGAGATCCCCAACTCCTTCTATGAAGCGAGTATCACCCTAATTCCAAAACCAGGCAGAGATGCCACAAGAAAGGAAAATAATAGGCCCATTTCTCTGATGAACATAGACGCAAAGATCCTGAACAAAATTCTTGCAAACCAAATTCAACCGTACATCAAAAACATTATCCACCTTGATCAAGTAGGCTTCATCCCTGGAATGCAGGGCTAGTTCAACATATGGAAATCTGTCAATGTAATACACCACATAAACAAGCTGAAACACAAAAACCACATGATCATTTCGATAGATGCAGAAAAGGCCTTTGACAAAATACAACATCACTTCATGATCAAAACATTGGAGAGAATAGGCATGGACAGCCCATATCTCAACATAATAAAGGCTATATATAAAGCACCTAAAGCCCAAGTAATTCTTAATGGGGAGAGACTGAAGGAATTCCTATTGAGGTCAGGAACAAGGCAGGGGTGTCCACTCTCACCTCTGCTCTTCAACATAGTGCTAGAAGTATTAGCTCAAGCAATAAGACAGGAGAAAGAAATCAAAGGGATACAAATTGGAAAGGAAGAAGTTAAGTTAGCTCTATTTGCAGATGACATGATTCTATACATAAGTGACCCGAGAACTTCCATCTCAAAACTCTTAAAGGTGATTAGCATCTTCAGCAAAGTAACAGGATATAAGGTCAATGCTCAGAAATCAGTAGCCTTTCTGTATGCAAAGGACAAAGAGACAGAAAAAGAAATAACTAACATCGTCCCATTTTCAATTGCAACAAAGAAAATAAAATACCTTGGAATAACATTAACTAAGGATGTGAAAGACCTATACAATGAAAACATAAAAACTCTCAAAAAAGAAATTGAGGAGGTCCTACAAAAATGGAAAGACCTTCCATGCTCCTGGATTGGTAAAATTACTATTGTGAAAATGGCAATTTTACCAAAAGCACTTCATAGATTCAATGCAATGCCGAAAAAATCCCAACTTCCTTCTTCAATGAGATAGAAAAAACTATCTCAAAATTCATATGGATAGGCAGAAGGCCTCAGATATCCAACCTCATCCTCAGCAAAAGAAACACCTCTGGAGGCATCACCATACCTGATCTAAAGCTATAATACAAAGCCATTGTAATAAAAACAACATGGTACTGGCATAAAAACAGGAAGATAGACCAATGGAACAGAATTGAATACCCAGACTTTGGGTCAAGTAACAATAGCAATTTGATATTTGACAAAGGCCCTACCAACGCAGAATGGAAAAAAGACAGCATCTTCAACAAATGGTGCTGGACAAACTGGACAACCATATGTAGGAAAATGAAACACTGCCTACAAATTGTGTAGCATGCTTCAGAGATGCAGCTTCCTGAGACACCCATGTTGGCTTAGACTTTTTGGTGATGCAGCTGCTTTGGAATTACCCATGCTCCTGCAAGAAACTCCCTCAACCTGCTCTGTAACACCAATTAACTCATTGGCTCACCAAAACTAGTTTCCACGCAATTGTGTTTTTGTCTGTCTTCTCCCTATATGGGGTGAATAGATGTGTGTTTACATCTCTTCAGGAAGAAAAAATCATGTGACAAGGTCCCATAGAGATTAGAATCAATTTCAGAAAAATCTCTAATTTGCAAGGCCCATGATAAAATGGACTCTGCCCCTGTATCTGACTAGAGCTGAGCATCAGGGATGTGTGGCCCCCCTGTTATTCACGTCACGCTAGTAGTATGCTCCTGCCTCAAAGGAATTTGTCAATATTTGAATACCTTGAAATCTCACATTAACATCATTATTTTCTTTTACAGTTTTGATCCCATGGCTATGAAATCTGTTGCTAAAATATTTACACTAAATATTTCTATTTAATAGATCTATTATTTATATTAAATAATAAATAATATTATTCATATTTATATTAAAATATGAATAAATTTTGAAAACAGTTCAGAAACCCTTCTCTCAGATCATGTCTTGAAAAAGTGTGAGATGGAAAGAGGAAAGGTATATACTGAACATCTAGTATTGGAAGAGGGCCTGATGGGCATGTGGAGGAGAGGGAAGAGGACAGGAGACAAGGCTTCATGAACTTGGAGTCTGGACCTACTGCAGGACAATTTTTCCAAGCATAGTTTAGTCTAATGGGAGCATGGATGAGAGGAAATAAGGACAACTCCCATGCCTTATGATGAGATCTAATAAGGAGCCAGAAGACACACGATTGGCTTTATAAACTTGCAATGAGAAGAGCTTCTCTTTATCATCCAACACATGACAAAAGTACCACAACAGGGAGGAGACCTGGAGATGCTAATTCACTGCACCTGGGGATACCCTAGGGGCCAGCCCGTGGAGAAGATGGTCAGGTTACAGAGTTTTGCCCCTTTCCAGCTTAAGCTAGCGTGTGGGATGATGCCTGTTGCTGGTTGATCTGCAGAGCCTCTGAGGCCATTTATAGGGTCAGTAGCCCTTCCTGCTCTGTTTATGGTTAGCAGTTGAGAGATCAGGGGGAGAGGCCTCCTCTGCAATACACAAGTTATGCAAGGTATTTGGTAGCATTTTTACAATGGCTGCTCCCTGTAAAGCCATTTATTTCTCATTAAAACACTAAACTGGGAAGGAAACTTTTAATTCTCCAAAACAGAAATTGATTTACTTTTGTCTGATTATGGAAACATGTCTGGGTAGAATATGAGAGACCTCACAAAGTAAAGGAAATGCATATTTAAGTTGTGATGTGTTGTTCTCAATGGCCATCTAAGAGATCTGATCAAAAGTGTTCAGGATGGCAGCCTACTGCTTGCACACTCACTCACAAATGCTGGCTTTAGCCGTCCTTTTAATCATAGCCAATCTGTTGTTTATTTGCATTGCTTTGATTACTAGTGAGACTGAACATCTGTTCATATATTTACTGGCCCTGTTTCTTTTTGAATTGTTTGTTCCTATCCTTGACTCATATACCTTTCTATCATTTGCAGGTTTATATGATCGTAATACACTATAGCTATTTGCCTCTTTCTTAGCACATATGTTGTAAATCCTCTCAGTTGCTGTTTGTCTTTTACCCTCCTGGCTATATTGTTGTTATTTAAAAAATTCTCACATTTTATATAGTTAAATACATTAATATTTTCATTTATGATTTTTGGCATTAGCATCACACATATAACTTTCCTTTTTTAGAGATATAAAATTATTCATCCATACTTGATTTTAAAATAGCTGTTTTTGAAGGTGCTGTGGTTGGCTCAGCAATGTATGATTTCATTTAAATTTTACAGCGATTTTATGAGGTGACATCATCGCCATCTTGCAAGTGGACAAACAACACAATTTACTTGTGGTCACCTGGCTTGTTGAGAGGTCAGGTCTCTAACTCTACAAAATAGAAACTTTTCAGGTATTTCATATTCCAGAGAATATGTACATATTTTATTTGGATAGAGTTATAAATTACCAGGAATTTATTATGTAAATACTTTCCCCAGGGGGAAAAATAACAAATCTTGGAGCATTACTTCAATTGCTTTCTGCAGGCCAGATAATTTAAAAAGTGGAGAATATGGCTGAGAATGCCAAGAACCTTTTTTAGGGCAAAATCTATTAATTTCTGTAACACATATGCATGGACTATTTTGGTTATTCAAACATTCTAGTTAAAATAAAATTCAGAGGAATATCACTGTGAGCTAAAGGATGAAGATTCTGTGATTCTTCTGGAGTCTTTCATTAATAGTCAGAAAAAAAAACATGAATGGATGTTATGATTATTTTTGCAATAACTGCTTACTAGGGGCAATGTATTATTTCTACCATCTTTGCACATTTGCACCTGTGGACTTATTTTTTAATAGTCAAGCTTGATTTTATATCTGTTGTCTTATAATTCAAGCCCCTCTTATATTTTATCTAATCGTTTCCTTTGCATTCTGTGTTATGTCACACATTTGCATCATATTACACATTTTAGCAAAATAAGGATCCTGTAAACAAGCTAAGGTGAGAATTCACTGGCCAATTTAAAAAGCCATAATAATAGCATTATGCCAGCTCTGCTGGTGGTGTGGAACTTTCCCACTGATATGTGAGTTTTGCTATTCTTTCATAGGATGAGTAGACACAATGAGATATTTTAAATCTATATGGAAAAGAGAACAATGTTGCTTAGAAAATTTCATATCATTGCCAAAGTCATACTTTCTTATTGGATCATTCAGTGGGTTAAGGTTGGTTTCTGGTACTCTCAGTGCAATAAAAAATACATTGGTTGAAAATAAGTCAAAAGGAGATTGCTGAAATTAGTGTAGTACTAGAAAGGGCTGTAAAATGATTTCATTTTAATTTTCTTATAAGCAGAATATTTGTGTTGATGATCTACAAATGATGATTTATGAGATGTGTGGAAGAAAGTTTTCAGGCTGATTACTTGGCATGACACTCAGGGAACACAGTGAAGGCAATATACAGAGAGTCCAGAAGATAGTTTTAGATATCAAAAGCTGAAAAAATTCCTATAAAAATGCCCTCCCTACTGTTCCTCTTCAGAAATGGGAGAAGGGATGAAGAAGGGGCTATTTCTCATTATTGAATAATTAGTCCATCTTTTGGGGGTTGTCCATATTATGTTGAGAAATATTAATGAGCAATTGGAAGAATATATGACATGAGAAATTGCATGAATAATGATTCAATTTACTAAGATGATAAATAGGAAGAATGCTGAGTGAGAAACTGAAATTCATAGGTCTGGGGTGTATTGTAGGTGTGCAATAGAGGCATGAACATTATGGGAGTACCTAAATGCTCTCTGATTGGATTTGAGGTTGGTTCCATAGGAAGGAATTTTTTTTTTATGTTCAACAGATTTTTTTTGTTTGCTTTATTTATTTATTTATTTATTTATTTATTTATTTATTTATTTATTTTTAAAATAAATATATATTTTTTATTTATATTATTCTGATTTTACATTCATAGTATTGGTTCCATTGTCCTCCTCCCCATCCTCCCACTTTCAAAGGGGCCCTCATCAATGGGGAATGTGGATCGTGCCTTTTCTTGAAAACCTAGTCAAAAGCCTATGGCTGGGGTGGTCATAGGTTTGATGAGAATGGTGGCTAAATGGACACGTTGTGCCTATCAAATTTCCCTATTAATATTTACATTTATGTCCATAGATTAGTGCTGTTCTCATGCTAGAGAAACTTCTTTTTGGGGGTGGGGAGAGACACACACACAGAGAGAGAGAGAGAGAGAGAGAGAGAGAGAGAGAGAGAGAGGCATGCCAGCAGCCTCTCAGCTGCTGTGAACAAAATCCAGATGCATGTGTCCCTTTGTGGTCAAGTGGGACATTGCGCCCTTGTGTCACTTTGCATCTGGCTAAACGTGGGACCTGGAGATTGGAACTGGTGTTCTTAGGCTTAGGAGGCAGGCGCCTTAACTGCTAAGCCATCTTTCCAGCCCAAGAAACTTCTTTTTGAAATTGGTGGTGATTCCTAAAGAGCTCATCATAGTACTATGTGATGTTTGAATGCTCAGTGCTAAATGAGAAATCTCTATCACATTCCTCAAGGCTCAGGAAACACTGCAAAACAAGGGGCAACAAAGAATGCAGGGGGCAGAGGAGGGGTGGACTGCTTTGAAATACTGTTTTCTGAATATGAAATGGCTATTACATTCAGAACCCCACAGTCACTGTTGTTACTCACACAAGACCTCCATAATATTGAACCCTTCAACATACTGTCAGGAATGATGGAGGAGGGCAAAAACAAAACAAAACAACAAAACAAAAACAAAAAAACACATCAAGGTAGAATATAGACTAATTGGAAAGAGAAAGGGATCTAGTGGAAGGGGGTGGGGTTGGGAGAACAAGAGAAGGAGGGAATTTTGATCAAAATACATTATATATGTGTATGGAAATTGTCAATAAAAAAGTAAGAACAATGAAAAAAGAAAACAAAAATGGGTATGCATCAGTTCTAAAGTATTGTCATTGGCCTTTGGCTTATTCACATGAACAGACTAACCCCTTACCTGCAAGTACATCATAAGTGT
Source organism: Orientallactaga sibirica (assembly GCA_036365145.1). Classification (NCBI taxonomy): domain Eukaryota; kingdom Metazoa; phylum Chordata; class Mammalia; order Rodentia; family Dipodidae; genus Orientallactaga; species Orientallactaga sibirica. The sequence goes on from JAEOAD010000001.1 coordinate 63,827,044, forward strand.
GTCTTTCTGACAGCCTATACACTTTCATTGCTGTGATAAATGCCTGACATATGATTGCTCAAAGTTTCAGAATTTTCAGTCCTGCATGGCAGGGCAGGAGGCATTAGAGAACAGAGCAGCTCACATCATGGAAGCCAGGAAGGAAAGAGAATAAGAGACAGAGAGAGAATGCCTGCTTTCCAGGTTTTCTTCTTCTTCCCTTTATATTCCACCTAGCTCCCAGAGCCCCACATTCAGAGCAGTCCCACACCCAACCTTAGTTCTCTCTGGAAATGACCTCACAGGCACACCAAAAGTATTATTATTATTATTTTAAAATCTAATCTCCAATTGAGTTGACCATCAAGATTAACCACCCCGGCTGCATCCTGAGATCCCAACCTCTAGGGTGCAGACCTGGTGCACCAGCCTTTCTTTTTTTTCTTTCTTTTATACTCAATAAAACTTTGCCTCACATTCCATGAGTCGATGGTCTTACTTGTGTGACACTGGACCCCATAACATTTTGGGGGCTCACCTGGATCCACATTTCAAGACCTCCCTCCCTGACTCTGGGGCAACCAAACAAGGGAAGGACGCCTAATCTCAGCCTGAGATCTAAATCTCCATCTGTCTGCATGTTCTCTGTTTTGGAGTTGGTATTAAGCTGTTGACGGGGAACTTTTGCCTAGGACTGCTGGCCCCCTGCTTTATTGGGTAAGAAACCTCTGGAGGTGCTTTTTCCACTCTTCTTTTCGTTTTTCATTTTTTCCTGGTTTTTCTGGTTTTCTGGTTTTGCACGCTTTTCTGGGTCCAAGAGGGAAGCTAGATGCAGCATTAATTTCCCTGGACGAGTGGTCAAGGGGCTGCCCTCTACCCTCTCTGGCTCCTGTCTGAGATCTTGAACAGAGGTCTGTTTCTGGTTCAGTTTCGGTTTGGCAGCCGCGTGGCAGTGTCAGGAGAACCGTTATTGCTAGCATGTTTGTGTTTGTTGTTGTGTTTGTCTGTCTCATCCTCATCTTTGAAGGTATGGGTCAAAATCATTCTGTTGAAAATTTTCCTTTAAAACTGGTTAAAAAGCACTTTAAAGATCTTCAGGGAAAAAAAAGATAAACAATAAAATGAGCTAGGCCTATTATCCTAGCTACTTGGGAAGCTGAGACAGGAGGATCTCCAATTCAAGGTTCCAATGTGATAGCCTGACTCTACATTTTAAACCATTTTAAACTTTTAAATTGTTTGATAAAAATAAGTACATAATTTTAATTTGAACAGTGCCTGATTAATCCAAGTAGTACAGCAGGTCTCTCCTAAAGTTTTTGTTGGTGTTCGATTTATTTCAAGTTTTTTTTTTTTTTTGTCTTTAAAAGTCAGATTTAACTAAAGCCTGTGGTGAGCTAAAATTTTATATAAACAAAGCCATACTTTGTTGCATGATCTCATAAATATAATTACTGAGTTCATGTTCTAGGTAAACTTCAACCTACATAGAGAATTATTAAGAACAGCAAAATTCTCTCTGAGGTAGAGGCTCATAATTTGCCAGGTATTTTAAAGATTGTAATATCCTGTTACTTAAAAAGGAGGAGGCAACTGACCTGAGTTCTAGGCCAGCCTTCCTCAAGACAAAAACAAAAATTTGGCTTAGTTATTCCTGATAAAAGCATTTCTAAGTGTGTTAGAGGTATTGATAAAGATTATTCCCCAAACGGTTGTCATGTTTGCCTGTATTCATAGAAAGTGAATTTCATGGAGTTTATAAATAGGAGCTAGCTCAAATCAAGTCTGGTTGTCAGGTAGAGATTTTTGGTGACCTAAATACCAAGAAAAGCTTTTTTTTTCCTACACATTTCCAGTAGTAAAATGGTTAACTCTTTGGAGCCAGACTACTTGCTTCTTTGTCAATGGGTAATAAGATTAATCAAAAGAAAGATAGTTAATTGTGGGTTGAGATGAGATTATTGAAGGAACTGGGAAGGTATTTTTCAATGCTGGACATAGAATGCTTGTTAAAAATGCTTTTTGAGTGGAACTTAGATCTGGATGTTAAAGTATGTGGATGAAGATGTGCATATGTAGAAAGGATGTAAGAGATCTAAAAAGACCAAATTTTGTCTAAAATTAATTTCCTTTTAGAAGGAAGAGAAAGCTAATTTTCAGGCTAAACCTAAACACCATGCCTAAAGTTAAAGATTTTTCAATTGTTTACAGACTTTTAAGGATGCTCTAAAAGTTTTATATAGGGTTATAGACTTAATGTAAATTCAGCTTACATTAAACATAGGGAATATCCTATGCTGGGTGGGTTACAAAGTCATAAGCACAGATGTAACTCATATTCTTTGGAAATCTAGACAAGACTCTATAACCTTATGTTTTACAAATGGGTAAAATTAATTTACTAGGTAAAAACAAACAATCTCAGAATAAGACAAGAAATGCCAGGATGCTTAGCTCTCTGCTCTGTCATTTCTTTTTGCTCTTGCTTACTGTTATATGCTATTTAAAGTCAGGCAAGCTGGACTCTGGAAAAAGGGATGATGCCCCCTTTATCTCAGACCCCATGCAAGTTTAAGCCATATGTCCCCCTGGCCCTGTCCAGACAAAATGGCCAATTGTTTCTGACAAGGAAAAGAGATTGACAAATGGCATATAATTTTGTTTCTCTTTATAGTTCCTCTTTTTTGAACACCTAAAGTCACATCTGTTAGATGAAATTTCTCAGTAGACACAAGGTTAAATAGGTAAACGGAGTCAAGGTACTTGACTTACATAAGGCAAACATTAAACTTACCTAAAATATCTATCTTGATACAAACAGATGATAAAAAAGGCATCAAGTAAATGATAGCTTAAAGGTTAAGGTACTAATCTGGGAAGCCTAAAGACCTAGGTTTGATTCCCCAGCACCTCCATTCTTATTGCTAAACATAAATCTGATTTAAAGCAGGTTCTCTGATATCCCTTCTTGAGACAGTCTTCTATACCCATCAGTCCACATGGGAGGACTCTCAGCAGCTCTTGCAGACCCTCTTTATGACAGAGGAACATGAAAAAAATAAAAAAGGAAGCCAAGAAACTAGTGTTGGAAGCTGACGGCTGCCTCACTGAGAACCCTAATGTATTGATGAGATTTTCCTTACCACATGACCAGACTGGGATCCCAACACCACTGGAGGTAGGATGACCCTTAACCTCTTTGCCTGGACTCTATTGAGTGGTCTCCAGGCAGCCACTTGCTTGGCACCCTACAAATTTGTCTAAGGTGAGTGAAGTGACCCAAGAGTGCATAGAATCCCCCACTGCTTTCCTAGAAAGGCTGCAGGAAGCATATAGGACATACCCCCCCACCCCCCGAGATCCCGAGGCCCCTGAGAATAGGCGAGCTATTAACATTGCTTTTGTAACTCAGTCCACACCAGATATTAGGAAGGAGATTCAGAAAATAGAAGGCATTGAGAATAAACTTCTTTCAGAGTTAATAGAGATTACTGCCAGGATATATAAAAATAGAGACACTCTGAAGATAGACAGGCTAAGAAAATGGCTAAGGTTATGGTGGCTACCTTCCAGAAGGTACAAGGCCCCATGAGACTGCCCTTATACTTTGCTCAGTATGATTCCATCTAAAAGATGCTTTCTTTAGTATCCCATTGCAAAAAGGAAGTCAACCCCTTTTTGGCCTTTGAATGGACAGACTCGGAACAAGGCACCACTGGGCAACTAACCTGGACTAGGCTTCCGCAGGGATTTAAAAGTTCCCCCACCATCTTTGATGAGGTTCTTGACGGAGACTTCAGGCTTTTCACAAGGAAACACCTGAGGCAACTCTCCCATAATACATGGACGACCTCGTCCTAGCTGCAGAAATGGAGGAGGAATGCCTCTCTGCCACAGAGCATCTCCTGGACAACTGGGCTGTCACATATCAGCCAGGAAGGCTCAACTGTGTGCACGTAAGGCAACCTACTTGTGATACGAACTCCAAGAAGGTGAGAGGATGCGGTTGGCCTCTAGGATTCAGGCCATCACTCAAATCCCTACTAAGAGACAGATCCGAGAATTCCTCTGAGCTGTAGGGTACTACAGAATTTGGATCCCAAGGTTTGCTGAATTAGCCAATCCTCTATAAGAGGGCACAAGAGGACAAAAAAAAAAAAAAGATTTTAACTGGACTGAAAATGAGGAACAAACATTCCAACAACTAAAGTCAGCTCTGACATCAGCCCCTGCCCTGGCACTTCCAGACTTAACCAAACCCTTCCACTTGTACATAGATGAAAAGAAGGGGACAGCCAGGGGCATTCTAACCCAAAGCCTGGGGCTATGTCATCGCCCAGTGGCCTACTTGTCAAGAAGTTAGACCTAGTAGCTGCTGGTTGCCCCCCTGGTCTCTGGGCTGTTGAAGCTGCTGCTATTCTGACAAAGGACACTGACAAATTAACTTTGGGCCAGACTTTATCAATTATGGCTCACATGTGAAGAGACTCTTTTAAAAATCCTCCCCAGATGGATGGCTCTCCAACTCTCACATAACCCACTATAAGGCCTTGCTCTTAGATCAACCAAGAATACAGTTTTGCCAAACTGAGGCTTTGAACCCAGCCTCCCTGCTGCCAGAAACTTATGAGGCATCAACTTCTCTTCATGTCTGCCTAGAGATCATCTCTACCTTCCATGGACTCCTCCTGCACCTGAAAGATATGGCTTAGTCAGACCCTGATGTGGTAATATATTCTGATGGCAGCAGCTTTGTTGTGGACAGAATCAGGTATGCAGGGGTGGCTGTGGTGACTTTGGAAGAAACCCTGTAGGCTGAGGCCCTACATTGGCTCAGAAAGCTGAACTGATAGCACTGGCCAAGGTTCTGAGATTGGGAAAAGACAAGACAGTGAATATCTACACAGAAAGCCATTATGCCTTTGCCATGACTCATGTCCATGGGACCATCAATTGGGAGGGAGGGCTATTAACAGCAGAAAGTAAAGACATTAAAAATAAAAAATGAAACTCTGGACTTATTGGCTGCCATTTGGGTGCCTGCTAAAGTGGCTATAATTCATTATCCAGGCCATCAGAAAGGGGAGACCACAGAAGCAAGAGGGAGCAGACTGAGACCTAGCAGCAAAGAATGCTGCCTCTCAGCATCCGTTGGATTGTCTGGTCATCCTCCTGGAACCTACTCTTCCTGAGAGACCAACATACATGGAACAGGACCTACAGCTCACCTCTCATCTGATAAAGGAACAAGCCCCACAAGAATGGTACCAACTGGAGAATGGATGACTGTTGCTGCCCCAAGCTGTAGGGTGGAGACTGGCTAGACAACTACATGAAGGAGCTCACTTAGGCAGCAACAAGCTATCCGAGCTAATAAGGAAAGAGTTTTTCCTCCCAGGTATAGACTTAGTCATCAAGGACACCACTACCTGCTGTCAGGCCTGCCAACAGACAAATGCCTCCTCTGCTAAGGTACCACCAATGGGAATGAGAGAGTGGGGAACATAGCCAGGTAGATATTGGAAAGTTAATTTCACAGAGGTAAAGCCAGGTCAATATGAATATAAATATTTACTTGTTTATGTTTATACCTTTGCAGGAGGAGTAGAAACTTTCCTGACCAAGTCTGAGACAGCCCAAATAGTGACTAAGAAATTGTTAGAGGAAATAATTCCTTAATATGGGTTGTGCCTCAGGATAAGATCAGATAATGGGTCTGCCTTTGTGTCAAACATCACGAGGGAATTGTCCAAGATGTTGGGGATTAATTGGAAACTACATTGTGTCTATCATCCTCAAAGTTCAGGACAAATAAAAATAATGAATCAGACCCTAAAAGAGACTTTAAATTAGCCCTAGAGACTGGTGAAGGATGGGTGAGACTCCTTCCCTTCACCCTGTTAAAGGCCAGGTGTACCCCTTAAATGTATGGATACCCCCATCCTTCCCCAGATGGATCTTAAACAGATAACTGACTTTACTAATGAAAGGCTTCTTTCTATCCAAGTCTTACAAAGAGTCCAGTAATCCATTGTTCCAGGAGTCAAGGCTGTTTTTCAGACATACCCTGTTTTCCCCACTCCTTTCAGTCTAGTGACAGAGTTTGGATGAAGAGAGACCATATTGGGATGTTGGAAGGACCCCCCAACCACTCCAATAGCCATGAAAGTGGAGGGAACAAAATAGAAGAGGATTAGACTTACTTTTTATGAAACAAGGGCTCCTATGTATGGCTTTAGGTAAAACTTGTTGCTTTTATGCCAATCAGTCAGAAATAATCCAAGATACACTGGCTTTAGTTAGAGAAAAATCTCAAAGAAAGAAAACTTCAGAGACAAACCACTAATAATTGGTTTCAGTCTATGTTTAGTTGGTCTCCATGGTTAAATTTCCTTATCTTGTCTATTGCCCCATGATACTACTTCTCTTAGGCCTTACTGTAGGATCCTGAATTATTAATACTCTAAGTAGATATATAAAGACTAAAATAAGTTCTGTTAAACTCATGGTACTGTGGACACAATGCATCCCCTTAGATGAAAACACCCTAGACACTATTCTTCATGAATCAAGGGTTTGACTTAGTGTCATATCAGAGGGGGAAATGGACACTGGAATGTAAAGGGACACAATAGACCTGGTTAAATATCCTCCTGTGCAGCCCTTGCTTTGAGGCACACATAATGGAGGCCACCAGCCAAGTTGATCTTCCTGACAGATAAAGGAGAAGTTCCAGGAATCATTATCATAGGCCATATTGCAAAATGCATCTGTTTTCTGTTATCTAAGGAATGGGATGACCCCTTCTGTGCAATGTACCATGACCTTCCTGTACCTCTTTGTTTCTAAATATCTTTGTGATTACATAACATAGAATGCTTCTTGCCTCAATTCAACCTATGTGTCCTATATAATGAATAATTTCTGTCTTCTTGTAATAAAAGCTGACCCTCTGAACAGTTCAGGGTTGCATCCTGAGATCCCGATCTCTGGGGTGCAGACCTGATGCACTGATCTTTCTTCTTTTTCTTTCTTTTTTACCCAATAAAACTTTGCCTCACACACAAATAAAGATTAAGCACCCCACAGATGAATGAAACAAACATGGATTTTGAGAAAAATTATGTTGTGAGGGACTAAAAATCATCTTCATCTTGCACATGTGTTAAACTACCTGGGCATAGTAAAGAACGAGGAACACAGCGAGAGCTGGTCCATGGGAGTGGAGAAGCCTGGGATGACCAAGAAGAGAAGGAAGTTATTAATCTATTTAACAGATAATCATAGAATGCCTTTAAGAAAACAATTCTGTGTGTGATATTCCAAATCCAATAGTTAACAATGTTAACGTTATAATGATTCTGTCTTCACTCTTCTTCCACAGTAGGGAGGATAGAGCCAGGTAAGAAGGGAACTGTAGCACAGTGGGGAATGCTAAAACAGGCAATTGTTGTAGCAGCATGTAGAGGGGTCTGAGGCAGATCTTGGTGAGGGATGACAGAGGTGTTGGTAGTGTCTGGGATGTCAGTATGCAGCTGTGCATACCTGTGTAATTGGAGAGCCTCTCTGGAATAAGAAGGTAACATTTTCTCTTAGCAATTGAGCATACAAGATTATGATGCTTCTGTGACTGAATAAAGTCACAACTGTTTTATTAATCTACAAAAGAGCTAAATACCATAACTCCTCTGCTGAGCACTTGAATATGCTTTTGAGCTCTACATAAGAAGCCTCTTTAACTTTAGAAGTTGTCTGTTTTCCACATCTGAACCCAGCTGAAAAACTAATTTATGAAGGGAGATCTTTTAGGCATCTCTCAATCCAATCAAGTTGACAAATGAGATTAACCATCACACACATGAGGTAGCATATTTCAGCAGGGGAAGTCTGTAAATACACCTGTCACTTTTGATACTCTGCTTCAGGGAAGCTTTACTTTATCCTGAATGACTGGGGTCTGTGTTTTCTAAAATTTTCAGCTCTGTGGTGCTCTGTCTCATGGATGTGTTGGGAGCTGGGACATCAGAGCTGTGTTACCAAGTCTTAAAACAGGGAAAATTACACAAGCAGGGAACTGAAATAAGCTGAGATTGAAATGTGTCAGGCAATGGCTTTATTCTATTACCATATGATTCTGAGCCAATTATCTACTCAAAAATTCACTCTAATTTCTTATGTTTTTATTAGCAACATCTGAAACTTGGAAGGTATAAAATAACCACTGTAGCTATTTGAAGGGCTCATCTCTGCTGTTTGGGTTTAGAGATTGTGTTAGCTTTCTTTTGCCCTGAAAAAACCCCTGAGGCAATCAACTTTTAAGGAGGAAGACAGTTTTATTTTGGCTCAGGATTTTGGATGCTTTAGTCAATGGTTCTATTGCCCTAGGTCGGTGGTGTGAGAGAACATCTGGTGGAAAAATCTGCTTATCAAATGGTGATCAAGAAGCCAAGAAATAGTGGAAGGGACCAGGGTGCCAGTATACCCAGTAAGGGCATGATCCTAGTGTGATGGTTTGATTCAGGTGTCCCCCATAAACTTAGGTGTTCTGAATGCTAGGTCCCCAGCTGATGGAGATTTGGGAATTAACACCTCCAGGTGGCAGTGTATTGTTGGGGCAGGCTTATGGTTGTTATAGCCAGCACCCCCTTGATAGCGTATGACACACTCTCTTGTTCCTCTTGTCCATATAATGGTGGGCAGGCAGTGATGTCCACCCTCTGCTCATGCCATCATTTCCCCCTGCCATTGTGGAGCTTCCCCTTGAGTCTATAAGCCAAAATAAATATTTTTTTCCCTCACAAGCTGCTCTTGGTTGGGTGATTTCTACCAGCAATGTGAACCTGACTGCAACAGTATGCTGGTACCAAGAGTGGGGTTGCTGCTAGACACCTGACTATGTGGCTTTGGCCTTTTGGAACTGATTTTTTATTTTTTTATTTTTATTTTTTGGCTTTTTTTGAGGTAGGGTCTCACTCTAGCCTAGGCTGACCGATTGGGCTAGCTGACCTGCACTGGGGCAACCATAAGAATGTAGACTCTTTTGAAGTGGACTGAGTGCTCAAGGAGTGTCCTGTTCTTCAAAGTCTGCTTTATTTCCCCCTGGATTAACTAATTGGCACCCTACCTGGTATTGTGAAGTAAAAAAAATGCAGGAAAGAGAGGGTCATTGAGTTTGCAGTGGTTTGGAAATGGTCATGGGCAGTGTGAAGCAGGATTGCTGGATGCCTGCATGGAGACCTGATAGAGCCATGAGGATGAACTGTGGGTTGCAGTGGGGACCCAGTGATGCCAGAATCACAAGATGACTGCCAAGGAGAGCTACTGGCTCCAGATGAAGTTTTCCATGACTGTGAGGAGCCTAGATGGAAGGGTGGAATTGGAACTCCAAGACTTGTTGCTGGTTAGAATTATCAGACTTGGAGATTTGTCACTGACTAGAGTTGTTGGACTTGAAGCTGCAGAGTTTGATGCTTGCCCTGTTTGTTTTAAATCTTGTATTGGCTGAATATTTCTTCATGATTCCCAGTGCTATCTTTTGTAGTGTGAATGTTTATTCTGTGCCATTATGGGTTTTGGGGGGACTTTTTTGGTGTAATGGCTCAGTTAAAAGACCTTGGACAATGAGGATGTTTGAACATCATTAGGATTGATAAAAACTACAGAGACTTTTAAAGTAGGATGAATGTGGTAGTTTGATTCAGGTGTTCCCCATAAACTAGGTGTTCTGAATGCTAGGTTCTCAGCTGATGGAGATTTGGGAACTAAAACCTCCAGGTGGCAGTGTATTGTTGGAAGCTGGCTTATGGGTATTATATCCACCTCTCCCTTACTAGTGTTTGGCACACTCCTATTCCTGTTGTCCAGTTGATGTTGGCCAGGGGGTAACGTCCACCCTCTGTTCATGCCATCATTTTCCTCTGCCATTGTAGAGCTTCCCCTCAAGTCTATAAGCCAAAATATAACTTTTCCCCCACAAGCTGCTCTTGGTTGGGTGATTTATACCAGCAATGTGAACCTGACTGTGACATGTAGTGTCCTAACTTCTTCCCAATAGGCCTCATGTCTTAAATGTTGCACCATCTCCTAACAGTGCCACAGGCTGAAGACCAAGCCTTTAACACGTGAGCCTTGGGGACACATTTACTCAAATCATACCAGGAAAGCACAGAGAACATGATGTGAGGGCCCCTTTCATGGACCAGGTGGTATAGGCAGAGGTATGTTCTGAGAAGATTCTGGAACCTTTGAGGTATAAGGATTTAATGATAGAATGCCATGAAAGTCTTTAAGGGATATGATAAACATTTAATAAGTATTGTTCTCCTTTTCCTTTCCCTAACTCCTTCCCCTCATCACCCTAGCCTTTAGATATATCCAACTTTTCAGGCAACTGACTGGGAAATATGGAATAGCAGGATACCTGGAAAGAGGACCATGGTCCACTGTTTTCACTCTGATAGTCAGGTCATTGTTGGTAGAAACAGGACCATGGTCTCTCATTTCCACTCTGACAATAAGGTCAAGGTCATGGTACTGCAGCTTCCTTCACCTTGACTAGCAGTATCTCCAGGACTACATTTTTCCTTCCTTCATTCCTTCTATTCTTTTCTTCTTTTTTCCTTCTTTCCTTCCCTCCCTCCCCCTTTCCCCATTTCCCTTCCCTTCCTTCCTTCCTTCCTTCCTTCTTCCTTCCTTCCTTCCTTCCTTCCTTCCTTCCTTCCTTCCTTCCTTCCTTCCCTCCCTCCATCCTTTTCCCTTCCTTTCCCTCCATTCCTTCCTTCTTTCCTTCCCTCCTTCCTTCCTTCCTCCCTTCTTTCCTTCATCCCCTACTCCCTTGCTCCCTTCATTCTTTGCTTGCTCCCTTCCTTCCTTTCCTCCCTCCTTTATTTCATCTTTTCTTTCCTCCACAGTTGCTTGACCACAGAGAATTACCTACACTTAGAAATGGATCTGTACCTCCAGCATTATGTACATATGGTATATGCCAGGGAAATTTACATTCTTATTCACACTATGACCTCATTGGAGCCATAGGCTTGCTTATGAAACTAAGAAGCCCACATATTTACTGTGGGTGAAACTCTGCTAGGTGTTCCCATAGGCCCTAAAGCCTCACAAAGTCCTATAAGGTAGAGAGTGTGTCCCTGTTTTGAAATGAGGAATCTGAGGTTTGGATGATTTCCACTGGTCTAGGACTGGCCATCTGGGACTATTCTACAGGTAAAGCTAAATCTCCAGGAAACACTAAAAGCAGTTTTAGGAATCACTGTATATAGTATCAGCGAAATGCCTCAGCTCATTTAATTTTGGAGCTAGAAGCTCTACAGAGAGAAGTTAAGAGGTAATTGGGAATGAAACCTGTCCACAGAGGGTTTCTGTCACCAAACACCCACATTTCTGGAGGATAATTTATCCTAGAATTTGACCAGAAATAGACATTAACTTAAAGATTCATATAAAGTGATTAGATTAGTTGAATTAAATAAAAAGCACCAGCATATGTCCTATTTCCATGTTGCTTCACAAAATAGAGAGCACCAGATAAAAGGAAAAAGAATGGGAAATATATTTCTCCTTCATTCATTCATTCATTCATTCATCCATCCATCCATTCATTATTGATATAGGGTCTCATATTGTAGTTCAGGCTGGCTGGAACTCATGGAATTTCTCTTGCTTCAGTTTTTTTTTTTTTTTTTTTTTTTTTTTTTTTTGAGGTAGGGTCTCACTCTAGCTCAGGCTGACCTGGAATTCACTATGTAGTCTCAGGGTGGTCTTGAACTCTCAGCAATCCTCCTACCTCTGTCTCCTGAGTGCTGGGATTACAGACGTGCACCACCATGCCTGGCTTTGCCTCAGCTTTTTTTTTTTTTAAATTGTTCCTTGATTGTAGTGTTGGGCTAACATTAACCAGAAAATGAGCATTCTTTATCTATTTTTATTTGTGAAGAAAACTGCACCACTTTTCATTCTCTAGCCTGGGCCACTGTGTACAATTGACCAGCTATTTTTTGTATTATAGTGTCTGCTCTGATAGGCATTGCAAAATTTGCAAACAGAAGTGCTTGGTGGGCTAGAGGCACTCTGTTTGGTCTTAGGTTGGTATTCTGCCTCTTTATGTCTCATTATTTAGGTAGAGTTTAAGGACCTGAAGATGTGCATTGCATCTTAGAAGATTCAGGTCCATTCAGAGAATTTTTTTCTTTCTCTTTGGAACAGAATTGGCTTATGTTTCTCCAGCTGGCCTTTAATTTGAGATCCTTGCCTTGAGCCTCCTGAGTGCTGAGATTACAGGCATGCGTCATCAGATGGAAATGAGAGATACAGGCGGCACTATAGTACAGTTCTAGGGGTGTATGTTGGGAGGCACAGTTTTAAAAAATATATTTATTTATTTAAGAGAGAGAAAGAGGGAAAGAGACAGAGAGAAAATGAGCGAGAGCGAGCACCAGGGCATCCAGCCACTGCAAACAACTCCAGATGCATGCACTCCCTTGTGCATCTGGCTTATGTGGGTCCTGGAGAATCAAACTGGGATCCTTTGGCTTTGCAGGCAAATGCCGTAACCATTAAGCCATCTTTCCAGCCCAGGAGGCACAGTTTTTATATAACATATGTGGTTAGTACAACAGAAAATAAATTATGGGGCTATTGAACACAGATGAACCACCCTAAAAAGTAATGAAGGGGGGCTGTAGAGATGGCTTGGCAGTTAAGGCACTTGCCTGCAAAGCCAAAGGACCCAGGTTCCATTCCCCAGGACCCACATAAGCCAGATGCACAAGGTGGCCCATGCAACTGGAGTTCTTTTGCAGTGGCTGGAGGCTTTGGTGTGCCAATTCTTTTTGCCTGTCTCTCTCTCTCTGACTCTCTCAAATAAATAAATAAACAAACCAAAACATTAAAGGCTATTACCAAGGCCCTTGGTTTCCTTTGAAAAACAGATGATAAGACCCTATTGCTGAAGACATCTCTTGCCTGAGAGGCAAGGTCACTGAGAAAGCAAGCTGGTGCTGAGCAGAAAACCTTTTCCCTGTAGATCAGCCAACTGAAAGCTGGAAAAAGCTGCACTGCATGCAGCCGTATGGGAGTCAGAAGTCATCAGCGGTGAAAACAGTGGATACTGGAAACCTCAAGTTTGGCCAGACAGGCCCAATGAATGAACGGGTGCAATAGTGGCATGTCGGCTCTTGGGGAAATCAACTGCTCCCTAATTGGACTGAAGGCCCTCTCTACGGGAGGGAATACATACCTGGTACTGAAAAAAGTAATCAAAAGTCTATGGCAGAGGAGGTCATGAGCCTTAGGGGTATAAAGCCTGCACTTGTCTGGCTAAATGTATATATTATTCCCACCAAGTTGTCCTGAAAGCACTACACTTAATGTACATATTCACATATCAATGCTACTCTCACTTCTGATTAGAGAAGCTTCTCTTTTAAGATAGCAATGACCACTGGGATGACCCAGAAGGCAACGTAGTGCTGTGAAGAAGGGATGGGGTAGTGTCCAGCACTGAAACATCTCTATCACACCCTCCAAGTCTCAGGGTCCATTGTGGAAGAGGGAGCAAAAAGAAAGTAAGAGCCAAAGGAAGGGCATGACTCCGTACAATGCAACTGTCCAGACAGAAATTGGCCTCGATATCCATGACCTTGCAGTGCCTAGCAATACCTTCATAAGACCCTCATAATAGGAGAAAAAGATGATGACATCAAATTAAAAGAGGCTAATGGAGAGAAGGAGGGGATATGATGGAGAGTGGAGTTTTGAAGGGGAATGGCATAAGGGAGGGAAATATCATGGCTTATTGTCTATAAGTATAGAAGTTGTCAATAAAAAAAATTTAAAAAACCTAATGAAGGGACTGAATTATCAACCAAGTTTAAAAATGATAAAATTCATTTTTTCCTAAAATTCCATTTAGTCTTATTATGAGTGTGAAATGAACAAAAAAGTTAATCTCTTGTTTTTGAAACTAATCTCAATTATTTGAATTTTAAATATAGGCAGTCTGGCTCTTCAGTTACCCAAACCCTCTTCCTTCAAGGGAGAGTTTATTTTCTCTGTTCTTTCCCCAGTTCCAGAGCCTTAAGCAGCACCATGGGGTCACAAGGAGGAGTCTATTCACTGTCATCATCAACTGCTCCCATGACAAGGAGGAGATCTGAACTTTGGTCTTTCACATCTCTACCCACTAGCCTTCCATCCTTTCTTGGCCTCTTGGTGTTTGGGAAACTCTAACTTGTTACTATGCACAGGGGAGCTGGTCCACCTGGAGCCTTTCTCAGCATCTTCTGCACCATGGGAAAGAACACAAGACATTTTCTCTCTCTCTTCACACAACTGTAGGCCTGTGCATATATCTTGGGGTACAGCCGTAATGTCTTTTTGGTAAATAAACTAGTGTCCTTTCTGCTTTCAAAGCCCCACTGAAGGAGGAGTTTACTTCTCTTCTCGCAAGCCTTGTCCTAGCAGAGATGAGCATGTTGAGGACATTTACTCTCACTTGGTCCTTTCAACTGAGTCTTGGGTGTGTTCATGTGGTGGACAGAGGCTGACTATATTAGGTATCTTCCTCCTTCACACACCTCTGAGGTAGAGTCTTTGACTTGCACAGAGCTTGTTGATTCCGCTAGTCTATTTAGCCACTTTACTCTGGGGATCCTCTGTTTATTCCTCCTGATCTGGGAATACAGAAGACTTCCATGCCCACCCAGCATTTATGTGGGTGCTGGGGATCCATACTCTGGTCCTAGTCACTGCCTCATCTCCCCAGACCTCAGGGATGGCTTTTCAGTGTTCTACTACTCCTAGCATGAATTTCATGTTTTTGGTACTTAAAACTCAGTTTTTGAGACTTCGAAACACCTCTCTCCATATAGTCCTCCTACTTCAAGTTTCTATGTTCTTCTGGGTATTCCTTTCTCCAAGAAATGATGCCAGAGAGCCTCATGTGCAGCATGAGACTGGTTAACAATATTATAGAGCATCCTGAAGGTTGCTAAGGTAGGAGAGAGTTTAGGTTCTTTCAGCAAATGTGGAAGGATAGAGTTTTAGACACACACACACACACACACACACACACACACACACACACAGAGAGAGAGAGAGAGAGAGAGAGAGAGAGAGAGAGAGAGAGAGAGAGAGAGAGAGAGAAAAGAAGAAGAAGAAGAAGAAGAAAAGGTAAAGATAAGATTATGGATTTTCTTGACCATAACAATCACTTTGCCCTGTACATGTATGTCGAAACACCTTAGGTATATAATAACAATAAATTTATAAAATGCTCTGTAGCAGTTGCCTTCTCATCACAGGGACAAGCACCCTGCCAGAAGCAGCTTCTGGGAAGAAAGGATTTCCTTCAGGTTTATTGTTTTGAGGGGAAGCTTCATCATGGTAGAGTTGCTGGCTTACTTCATATATACATATATCTGTAGGAAGAAAGAGAGAGCAAGAGTAAGCTGGATCTCAACATATAGCAGACTTATGTAAAAAAGGATTTATTTTGTTTCACACTTTGCAGGGATAGTGCATCATGGTGCAGAAGGCAGGATGGCAGGAGTGTGAGCCAGCTGGTCATGTTGTGTGCACGGTCAGGAAGAAAGGGTGAATACTGGTGCTCAGCTAACTTTCCTCTTTCTATTCAGTCAGGGAACCTAGCCCATGGCATGGTGCTGATCTGCCTCTGCTCAGTTAACCTTTTATGGAAATACCTTCATAAACATAACCAGAGGTGTATTTTCATGGTGATTCTGAAACCTGTCAGGTTGACAATGAAGATCAATCTTGACAGATAATGAACCTGCACAAGGTATAGGAAGGAACGTGCAGCAGGAGGAGAAGCAGTCTCACCTGGCAAAATCAGATGCAGGGTGCAACTCTGGAAAGTAAGCCACAGCAGCACCTGGAGAAGATGTGCCATCATCCTGACAAATGCATGGAAAATAAGTCAGTAATAATAGTTTTACTTGAAGAAGGAAATGCAGACTGCCTTTGCCCCATTCAGTCCACTTGAGTGCTATTATGTCCCTCAGTGCCACCGCTGGAAGGGAAGTCAATGTGTTTGGTCCTACCTTCCTGTCCTGTTAAGAGTCCCTGCTTTTAGCTTCCAAGATGATTTTTAAAAAATATTTTTATTTATTTATTTATTTGACAGAGAGAAAGAGGGGAGAGAGGGAGAGAGAAGGAGAGCAATGAGAGAGAGAGAGAGAGAGAGAGAGAGAGAGAGAGAGAGAGAGAGAGAGAGAGAGAGAGAGAATGGGTGTTTCAGGGCCTCCAGTCACTGCAAACAAATTCTAGACATATGTGCCACCTTATGCATCTGGCTAACATGGGTCCTGGGGAATTGAACCTGGGTCCTTTGGCTTTGCAGGCAAATGCCTTAATCACTAAGCCATCCTCCAGCCCCAAGATGATTTCTAATATACTTTATTAATTATCCTGATAATGCCAATCCTTCACAGGTTTGGAGGAGCATTATATCAGAATTAGATTTTGAAAATGGATTATACTTTCAACTTTCCCTACTTTCAATGATGTTTTGAGAAAATTGAGAGGCTATATTGGGAGAGCCATCCTAACCTGGATGTCCTACTTTGAGTTATTTTTAAAAACATTTCAAATATTACAATAATTTGTTTATTTTATAATAATTAAAGGTATTTAGAATATTCAAAAACAAGTTAGTTGTTTTTATAGGAACATTATTAACATTATTGGAAACCCCAAATCTCATTAATATTATTTTAAAATATTTTACTTATTTATTTGAAAGGGAGAGAGAGGAGGGGGGAGAATGGTCACACCCGGGCCTCCAGCCACTGCAAATAAACCCCAGATGCATGCGCCCCCTTGTGCATCTGGCTTATGTGGGTATTGGAGAATTGAACCTGGGTCCTTAGGGCCCTGCAGGCAAGCACCTTAACTGCTAAGCCATATCTCCAGCCTGAAAATCTCACTAATAAAGATTTATTCAAAAAATGGTTGAACGTGTTGAGAACAATGCAATTGTGACTAGTGGGAACAAACTTCCAGTGCACTGTGTAGCCTGTGCACCGTGCAACTGTAGGGGATGACTTATGCCTTGGGGAGGGTGAACTCAGAAACTCTGATCAGACCACATACAATTATGTCACTTAGTAAATGCCATAAAGTAACTTAAATTTATATAAGATGTTGAGACCTAAAGCCAAATTTTATAAAAAAGACAAAAAGCAGGATTGGCAAATAATTTTTCTTTCATGTGACTTACAGCTGGTAATGGTTTCCTGGGGAACTGTATGAAAAAGAATTCTGATGCCACATCCAAGCCCACAGGGAAGACGACTCCATGGACAATCACTCATGAAATGTGTAAGCACTGAGAGAGGGATGGCAAGATTGGTGCCACGTGTATGCTATCCTTGAAATAAACTATGAGAAAAGGATCTATGGAAACTAAAGGGGCTAAGCTTGAAAGTGAACATGTTTTTCTCCAGTTGGATACATTAGCAATTTAATAGGGTGTACAAAGCCCTGCGCTCTGCGATACAGGACAGAAAGCTGTTAGATAAAGCTGAGATCACTTCAAATCCACAGACACTCATGTTTCAAGCTTGAATGCCAAAATCTTTTGCTTCATTCAGACAGAAGAATACCGACAGTGTGCAAGTAAACATTTTGCATTGCATTAAGTACAGGCAGTCTCAGAATGATAAAAAGGAAACTTGCCTTATTGAGACCACTTAAAAAAATGTTTTCTTCCATGTTTATTTTATGGTTGTAGGAAAGTGCTTGGATTGCCCTAACAAATTACCACAGGCTGGTTAGATTAAGCAACAGAAATTTATTTTCTCATAGTTCTGATGGTTGGAAGTCTGGAAGGTCAAGATCAAGCTGCCAGCAGGGTTGTTCTGTTGTGAGGTTTTAATCCTCAGTTCAGAAGGTACCTTCTTGCCTTCTGTGCCTGTGTATCGAGAGAGAGCTCTCTGGCATGTCTTCCTCTTCTGTTGAGGACACCAGCGACTAGGGATAGGACTCAGTGGGTAGAGTGCTTGCTGTGCAAGCTAAGGAGCCAAGTTCAAATAATCCCCAGCTTCCATGTAAAAGCAGGGTGTGGTGGTAGTTATGGGGAGGCCAAGACAGGGAAACACTGGGGCTCACTGTCTGGCTGAAGCAGTGAGCTCTAGTTTCAATGGTGAGCAATTGAGGAAGACACCCAACATCTGCCTCTGGATTCTGCACCCATATGTGTATATATGTTTACACAGATCACACGCACATGTGCCCACACACATATGAACATGCATATATACATGCACATAGCACACACATACACATGCAAAAATTAAATTATTAAATGAAGACACAAGTTCTGTAGAACTAGGGCCCCACCCTTATGATCTAACTTAACCTTGACTACATCCTTGCAGGTTCTCTCTCCAAATGCAGCCACCTTGGGAATGAAGGCTTTGTCATAAATTTTGAGGGACACAGTTGGGCCTTCCACTCTGGTCCTTGGTTTCAATTGCAGATGATCTGTTGGAGGAAGCAGGCATAGGAGGCCACTTCCTGCAGGACAGAATGTGATCCTCCCCAGGGTTATAAGGAATATAAGGCAGTGCCCAGCGAGTTAAGTTCTGAAAGCAGCAGCCACAGCCTTTTCCAGTGTAAACTTCTCCTTGGTTGGCTCTTAGCTCTTCTCCCTAATGGTCAACTCAATCAGTGCCAGGGGTGTTTTTGAATGGTTCTACAGAGCCATGGTGGTCATAGCTATTATAATGTTTCCTTAAGTTTGTGGTTCCGCTTGTATGCAAAATATGCTTCACGTAGTAAAACTATAACTGATATGCCACATGAAATAACTCACATTGTTGTACACCAGATTTTTAACACCAGAGTTGGGATGACTACTTTTATCAAGTTATCTTGATTTCCTGTAGGCTTTAGAAGGGTATTTCTTTTTTTATTTTTTATTATAATTTATTTTTTATTTATAGTATTCTGATTTTACATTCATAGTGTTGGCTCCATTATCCTCCTCCCTCTCCTCCCTCTTCCAAAGGGACCCTCATCAATGGGGAATGTGGGTCATGCATTGTGGGGGTAGTCAAGAGTTCTGGGGGGTAGGCCTAAGTCTCTGTGCATAATGCCCCAAATTGTGACTCTAACATTCTTTCCGCTCCCTCTTCTGCAAATTTCCCTGAGCCACATTGGGGTCATTTTAGTTCTATTTCAGTGATGAGGTTTTGGGAGCCTCTGTGTCTCTGGATATCTGGCTTAGTTGGAGTTGGATGTTCTCTGTGTTTATCTCCTTCAGCCTTTTTCTGGTGCGGTGATCACCAAGAATGCTGTATTCTTGCCCTTCCCCGCATTACTCTATGGTTTCATTTGGGGCCCTGGTGAGGTGTGACTGGCGGATCCTCCCTTCAGGTTCGTTGTTCATCTGAAAAAAGATAAGCAAATTCTCCAATGGAGAGAGAAGTTAGTACTAGATAGAAGGGATGGCCATAGATGTTTTGGAGGGAATTTTATATGCGTAGGCTCTCTTCTAGCCCACATTTGGTGGTATCTTGATCTTGGAGACTGAGTTCATTTTTTGTTCATGGCTTTGACTTATTTCCCAGTTCTAGCAATGAGTTCCATTCCACTAAGTGGATCTATTAGCCAAATCAAGAGCAGTTGGTTACCCACCATGGCTGTGTGCTACTACTGCCCTTGTATGAGCATTACGTCAAGTTGTTTCCTGCTGGGTATCTTAGACTGCAAGTTGTTTGGACCAATGTCGGACATTTTCCCCCAGTTGCTCTTGTAGCACCCTCTGGTACTAGACTAGCTAACTGTCTGGGGACTGACCTTCTTCCAGATTCTGGCCAGGTCTCTCCATGTTTGGTCTCACACACGTATGCTGTCTTCAACAGTAGGGTCTTACCATTAACCTTTGGTGGGTCATCAAGAACTCTGACAGAAATCTGTCTTTTTTGGGAAACCTTGTAGGTGTCTCAGATCAACAGCTCATTGTGGAAGTTAACCCCGTGCTGGCACTGGGAGTTATAAGTCAGCACCTAGGAAGGTGAGGGAAGAAAATGATAGATAATATAAAAGAGAAAGTGAGTATAGAGAGGAGAGGGAGAGAGAGAGGGAGAGAGAAAAGAAAGAGAAGCAGGAAAAGATTAAGGTTGGTCTTCATGCTGTTCTCTCCAGTTTCCTGTGGTTTAGGTGTTCCCTTTGTGGGCCTGCTGAAGGATCTAGAAGGATATTTCTGCTATTTCCTTTTAATTGAAGAATACCTTAAGAACACAGGGTAGGTCATGAGAGACAAATTATCTGTGCAAACAAACAAAAACTTATGCAAATAAATAGAACATTGAAGTTACTATAAGATTTTCATTTAAATCTGTTTCTGTGGTTTTTCTTTTCATGCAAAACAACTTGATAACTTGATAAAACTCTTACATAAATGAACTTATAAGTTAAATTTACCTCAATACATCTATACTAATAAATTAATGCCCTTTATAATCATTTCTTTTAAAACTTCATTTGAGAGCAAGTTTGAAACCAGTTGTCTGTTTGTTTATAGGGACTCTGTTTTGCATGTGTGATTCAACAGCTACTAACTGCTCATGCTTATCTTGTGCTGCAAATCCAACAGTGAAGGACTAAGGAAAGCAAGCAATGTAGTTCAGGCACATGAAGTGGAGGTGGCTGAAATATACTTCAGGTAGGTGCCCTGGAATCACTGGTTTTACAGTCTGACAGTGAGCAATCATTCATTATAAATTGTTAGAATTTTAATTTTAAAAATTAGTGTAGGCAGTGGGGCTGGGGAGGGACATTAATATGAGTATTTGGTATTAAGATGAGAGCTGCTCAGTAGGAAACTTCCTAATGGAAATGTCACTGGTAGTAATTATCCCTTTCCAGTCAAGCAGCTCTCTGATTTTCCTCCAGCATCAGGGGACCCAGCAGCCTGACAGATGCAAGTGAAACAAGAGAGTGATTGAGAAAGCTGGAGACTCTGGAGAGCTGGCCAGGGAGTTTGGAGACAGCCACGCTATTTGATATTTGTATCATTTGAAGGCTATGTTGGGACATGCGTTTTGAATCATGAGACGTCAATCCAATGGGCTAAACTGGTATGGAACTGGAAGAAGTAGAGGCAGGGAACTAGAATCCCAGGGAGCAGATCCTGACAATTCTGAAGGATCAGTCAAGTCCAAGGTAAACAAGTGGGCCTCCAGCTTCTTTAGGTTTCCCTTTGGATCTTTCTAGTTCTGGCAGGACAGGATGATGGTAGTGTGCCAATGATCCTTGGAGAAGTTTTAGGAGGGTATGTGGTGCCACCTTCCCTGCATGAAACAGGTGCATCATCTCCTCTCATGTGATGCTTGTGAAATTTTATGTTAATTAATGTACAAAGGATGGTAATTATAGCCCCTATGCCAAACTACCTTTCTTTAGACCTTTATTATTTTTTTTTCTCCAAAACTAGTTTTGAGCCCGCTTAGACCTGGTATCAACAATATCCTATCTCTGAAATAAATGCTTACAAGCTGAAAAGGTAAAATTTCTGATGATTTAAGTTTCATACTAATGGATAAATGTATTTGCTTTTTATTCTTTAATTTTCATGTATTATTATCCCATGCGCTTCTGTAATTTCATCTGCAACAGAAATAGTCTTAGAATCTCAAAATGAAGTGATTGAATGAGGACACTGGCTTTGGGTTAGTTTTTTTCTTCTTCTATTTTAGTGGTATAAACTTTGTTTATGAAAAATTTACAAGAATTATGTCAGAAGTCACAAATTATGCACATGTTAGATGAGTCCTTCTGTTAGCCTCTGAAACAAATATCCTTTCTTTGAGAATGCTTAACATACATGGAGAAATACACACTTATATGGTAGTGTGTAAATATGACTAGTGTGCTTAAGGATTTCCATAGATAAAGTAAATCAAGAGCTTTTATATACAACTTTTTGTTTCCCAATAAAGGAAATAGTATAGGTATTGCTATCACAAAACTACAAAACTGTCAAGTGTGCACTGTTCAGTGCTCACTGGCCAATTTAGTCATGTTCAGGTTCTTTTCAGTTACTTCCTAGAAATCAGAAATAACATGGCAGTTCACTCTGTTTGGTGTTTGTGGGTTGGAAATAGTTCAGACACATGGGAGTTATTCAAAGCTTTGCTTTTGTGAGTTCAATAATTCCATCTCCACTTAGAAATAAAATGATAGATTTTTTAAAAAAACAACTAAATAATGCATGGTATGATGGGATAAGGAGATATTGCTAAAATTCACATCAAAAAGCATACTCAATCACACTGCTCGGTTTTTAGAGCTGTTCCATTAGTGCCCCTTTAACATGTAATATTTCCAATTAAATGTGTTCGTAAGAATTATTCATTTTAATAATTAAAGAGCTTCCCCAGCTCCCTGAAGAGCGTTACCATGGAGGTCCAGCTCCACTGCTGGGAATAATCACAGCATGCTAATGTAAGGAGAGAGTGACCGTTGAATGCTAGTATTGCAGATGAGTGAAACTCACTCAGGTCTCCTCTCGATGGCTGGTTCTTAGGATACCCGTGAAGTGACCTTTTGCTGCGGCAGGTTGTGGTGTGGGTTTGTTTTGTGGCAACAATGGAACAAACCATTCGCAACCACTATGCACTGGCTGTGTCTTCAGGCACTCCAGGATGGCATGAGACGTCTTCCATACTGCTTAACCACTAGGCAGTGATTCCCTTAGTTGGGTTTTCTGATGCCTTGGGGCTGTCACGAAATTCTCCAAACAAGATTTTCTTTCATTTTACCTAAAAATAAATACATGGCCTTGAAGAGGTGCTAATATGCTAATACAAAAAGAAACATAGAGAAGGAGTCATAACCAATGCAACAGCAATCACTGTCTATTGGCAGCAGCTCTGCTGAATGTGAGTCTCTGGGGGCATAGTGGAAGCATGCCCAAGGAGGCACTCTCACTACATGCTGTTTACTGTAACCACAGCATTATGGAATCGATAAGTTTGAAACATTAGCGTTCCAATTATAAGACTGAGCATGGAGCACATGATCATGTGTTCAAGGCCAGCTTGTGTGATACAGTGAGACTGCCTCAAAAAAAAAAAAAAAAGTTAAAAAAATTATACAGTATAATAAAGCAATGACTCTATTGCATTGCTGAAAATGAGGAGAATAAAGGTAACAATATGCCACCAGCACTATTGCCACTCCCATCCTCCCATTTCTGCTGCAATTATAGTAACCATAAACCTGGGCTCAATGAGCATTTTCTCAGGACCACTGTCCTAAGTGATTGCTGTAAAGTGACTCATTTAACTATTATATTCAAAGACCAAGTTCTAGATTCTGATGCTTTCCTAACTATCCTTATGTCTATAAATATGTTTTCAAGTTCAGCACTGATAGCACTTTGAGACTATTCAGCACTATATCCTTTCTAAGTTACTCCCACATTTGCTCATTTGAGGTAATGCTCATTTTTATGTTAATTATACAGAGGTATCATGAGATTGTCTAGTTTCTACAACTCATCTTTAATTTCTAGAGTTTTCCATTTGGAAGTATTTTACAGACTTTTTCCTCCTTCTTCTTGTGACAAAACTGACGTACAGAGGTTTTTGTGGTTTTCTTGGTCTTTATCTGTACTTAGCTTTCTCTGATAAGTGGCAATGTTGTGTAAAATTTATTGTTGCAATCAGCTTCATGTTGCTGGACAAAGCAAAACTACCAGGCAGCTTGTGGGGGTAAACGGTTTATTCTGGCTTCCAAATTCAAGGGGAATCTCCATAATGACGCGGAAACCATGGCAGGAGCAGAGGGTGGACATCACCTCCTGGCCAACATTAGGTGCACAATAGCAGCAGGAGAGTGTGCCAAACACTAGCAACAGGAACTCGCTATAACACCTATAAGCCCACCCCCAACAACAAATCTCCTCCAGTAAGGATCCAGTTCTCAAATTGCTATTGTCTGGGGAGCTAGCATTTAGAACACATAAGTTTATGATGGAGACCTGAATCAGACAATCACATTTACTCAAGAAAAAAGGAAATGGCTTCTCAAAAGTGTTTTCTTTATTTTCCATCTTTAGTTGTCAATGTGGAAAATAGAAAAAATGAAATATGGGGCTGGAGAGATTGCTCAGTGGTTAAGGTGCTTGTCCGCAAAGCCTAACAACCTGGATTTGATTCCCCAGTACCCACATAAAGCCAGATGCATAAAGTGGAACATACATCTGGAGTTTGTGGTGGCAAGAGGCTCATTCTCTCTGTCTGTCTGTCTTTTTTCTATCTCTTTCTCTGCTTGCAAATAAATAAATATTTAAAAAAAAAACAATGAAAGATGAGAGAGAAGGATCCCAAGGCTGAAGATAAGAGTGGGCCAGCAGTCCAAGCTATGAAATCCTGCCTGTGTCAAGACAGAACTGAGTGCTCTCTGAGTTCATTGGTGATGAATGGACTGGTTAAGTCCTTCAAGATATTCTTACTCATTATGGGGAGTGTATTGCTTGGAGATCTTAAATACACATTTGGCAGTAGCCATGACATAGTTGTAAAGGAGGGTTAGAACCCTGGGCTATGGGAGCTTGCTGTCCATTGCTATTCCCTGAGTGGATGCGACTCTCCATCTGTAAGCAGTCTGCACTGCTGTCTTCTCTGTAATCCAGAGTCTATCTCAACAGATGGTTCTTATGTGGCAGTATAAGTACAGGAAGCTTTTGAAGCCCTCAACTCATAGTTAACATTGTAGCTAAATCTCTATTATTGTGGCTTGTGATACAATATAAAATATATGTTGGTATGTGCCCTTGTTCCTGGCACAAAGCTCCTAAAATTCTTGTTATTGCTGCATCCAGTTTAATTCCCTGGAAATGCAGTTGTCCAGTGTCTTGACCACTTTGTATCACTAGGTTTCAATAAAAGTCCTGGGCAAATATTTTGGACTAGTCAAGACTAGGCCATGTGACAATCCCTAGGATGCACAGGTCAGAAATGCAGTTGCCAGGTATATTTGGGCTCTATAGTATAAAGAAGTGTATACTTAGAAATTTCTGAAGATTAAGAAGGGAACTTATACTCTGAGCAGTCAAAATCACCCAATACTACCAAACTAAAACTAAAATAAACCTATCAAAATGAGTAGCCACTTGACTCAGTGGCTTGTTTCCTTTTACCTGAATATGTATAGTCTATCTTGAGTCAGATACCCATTCCTAGATCCATTGGCAATGCCCATGGAGCAAGATGCTTGCTTTCCAGGGATGTGGATGGCCAGATTCTTCTCTAAGAGGCATGCATTTATGAAATCATAGCTAGATAAACCTGTTTATTTTTCAGATACCAGTGTAGTATTGGTTCCTTGAAATGACATGGATTCCTTAAGGTTCCTTTGGTGAACTCTATTCTGAGCCCCCCATTTCATATTCCTAGCTACCTTGCATTGGTGGGATAGATACATTTACATGATTGTGATTATAAGTTTATATGCCTTCCTGGGGCAGTAGTGTTTGATTTGGGACATTTGGTAGTTCTGTGTATCAAACCTTTCCCAGAAGGTCTAACACCTTTTACTGTTTATATAATGGGCACACTCAAGCTTAGTTCCTAGCTGGCCATTTAAAATTATAACTCCTAATATTTGTCAAACTGTGCCTAATGAAAGGACCTGTTAGGGCTTTGACAAAGGTCTTGTAATAAAAACGTTTCAGAACACATACCTAGATATAAAATTAAAAAAAGTTATAAAAGTTAAAATACCATTGGGTTAGTTTTTAAGTTTTGGTTGGTATAATAACTGAAAGAAAATAGAAGAGAAAACATTTATTGAGTTCCTGGTTTCAGAAGTTTCAGCTTGTGTTGGGCTGACTCCTTTGGTTCTTCAGGAATTATGGTAGGATGATATGGTAGAGCAGAGCTGCACACCTGGAGGCATTTAAGAAGCAGAGAGACAGGAAGGGACAGGGCCAAGTATATCTTTTCAGGGCATACCCCTAGTGACCCACTTTCTCCAGTTGTGTATCACCCCCAAAAGTTTCCATCAAATTTCAATAATGTCATCAAATTAAGATTAATCCATTCATTAGGTGAGAACCTTTATGACCCAATAACCTCTCAATTATTGGATTCATCTCTTTGGGACCAAGTTTTGAACATTTGGAGCCTTCTGGGATCATGTCACATCCAAACCATAACAATAATTAAATAACAGTTTACCACAAATAATTTGTTCTCTTTCTCTCTTTCCATATGTATGCATGTATGCTCATACACACATATATGCATAGGTATATATATATAATCTATTATATATTAGGCACTGTGTTGAACTTCACTAAAGTTAGTTTTTCTTTATTTTAGGTAGCATAGCCCATGGTAAATTAAAATAAATTTCTCTCACTGGTAATGAAGTAAATAACCAACATACACACACACACACAAGCTGTTTAATTTGATAATTTGAATACTTGAGACTCAAGCATGGAAAGAGTAGATCCCTAGTCTAAAATTGTAGCCTCCATATTGAAAGAGTCTTTAAAAACATTTCATTTAATGGAGAATTCTAAAAGTGTTTCTAGAGGGTTTATTTAGGGCATGAGTTTTAACAAATGCAACTGGGTATTTGTTTTGAGCTAGATAAATGGTGCCAGGAGCAACAATTATCTTTAATGCATACTGTTATTCATACTTCAGAGGTGGAAAAAGAGAACTCATGGGAAATATTAAAGTTGATAGAAAATAAAAGTAGACTATGAGGACCAAAGCCCAAGCAGGGATGGGTATTATATGAAATCTCATTATGGCAAGGAAAGTGAGGAGCAGGATTTCCTTAATTACATAAGTCAGGTTTAAAGAGTATTTGGCAGGAATATGAAATGTGAAAGTATTTGGACTTAAAAAGGAAAATTCAAAAATTTAAACATGGGTAAACAAGTAAAGGATACCCATGATTGAGTCTATCACTTATTTTGTGGCTTCTCATGATCTGTATCCACAAAACATCTCTTCTGATGATCTGCTGCATCTCTGAAAGATGTATGAGGGATGGTAGTGCACTTCCAGTAGTAGAGAGCTTGCCTAGTATGTGTGAGGTCCTGGGCTTGATCCCGAGCACTGCACAAGAAAGAAAGAAACAAGTGAGGAAAGAAAGAAAGAAAGACAGAAAGGAAGGAAGGGAGGAAATGAAGTTAGTTACTTTTAGTGAGTAACATAATTATGCCAGAGGATAGATTGTCAGGGCTGTTCTGTTTGGCAACATGATTATGTGTAAAAGGCATCACAATAAAAGATGCTATTTTCTGTTATTTTGATAAAGAGGAAACATGATGACACATGAAGATTTAGTGATTTGTAGACCAAGTAGAAGTAAACAAATCACTGAAAATAATCTTTAGAGGAGTATAGTGTTCTTCTTAAGTTAAATATATGTGTTCAGAAAAGTTTCCTGAAAGATATTGGTGGACAACATCTTCAATGTAGTACAAGATAGAAACACAAAGATGTAGGAGCAGATAGCGAATGCTTTGGGCTTATCAGTCTAATAGCAACTATCACATCTATTCAGCCTTTACAGCTACAAAGTATCCAGAGAAATCAATGACTGTGATTTTGTATTCTATAACACTTTATTCATGGACATTGAAATTCAAATTCATAGAACTTCATGTGTCACAAACATGATTCTTTGTAGTAGTTTGGAAGAAATGTCCCCCCATAAACTCATGTGTTTTGAGCCCTTGGTCCCCAGCTGGTGGCAATTTGGAAAAGTCATGGAGCCTTTGGGAGCTGGAGACTTGCTACAAAGAATGTGCCACTAGGAGGGGAGACCTTGAGGTTTATTAGCCCAGGCCACTCTGTGTTCAATATAGCTTCTCTTGCTGCTTCCTGATTGCTGATATATGAACATGTGAACCAGCTTCCACTTGTACCATGCTTTCCCCACCATAATGAAACTTCTTCTTGAAACTGTGAGCTGAAATAAACTTTTTCCTTCCATGAGCTTCTTTTGGTTGGATGTTTTGTCACAGCAATGAGAAAGTACCTGCTATAGTCTTCTTTTGACATTTGTGTTTTTCAGCCACTGAAAATACAAAATTTATTTCTAGGTTTATGAGCTATAGAAAGTTAGGTAATGGTTCAGATCTGGCCCATTGTAGTCAGCTACACATTGCTGGGATGAGCATCCAAACCAGAAACATTTTATGGAAGGAAGGGATTTACTTCAAGCTTACAGATCTAGGGGGAAGTTCTTTCAGTAGCAGAGGAAGCTGCTTCCATACATCCCCATATATCTAAGCACAGAGCAAAACTGAACAGGCAGCAAAAACCAAAAGCAGCAAGCACAAAGCCCCTGCAGCAAGCAGACCCCAGAGCTCAGACCTCTCTTCACACCTTTGGGCTGGAATTCAGATCCACCCTCAAGTATACCTTTCAGCTGGACCTCAGGATCTGCCCCCAGTGACACCTCCTCCAGGTAGGTGGCTAGAGACCCAAATTACAAGTTTTACTGAAACACCTGTGTCTATTGAGACATATATTCAAACTACCACATGACATTTAGTATCATTTACTAGCTGTGTTTCAATTGCCCATTTCCTTCTCGTATGGTTTATAATATTTCAGCTAATTTGGGTTAAATAAATATATAGTTTTTTTTGTGAGGCATATCACAACTTTCTTTAAAATATAATGGTCTGGGGCTGGGGATGTAGCTCAGAGGCAGACCACATGCCTGGCATGCACAATGTTTTGGATTCCATCCCAGCACTGCAAAGTAATCAGAAACACAAAATATTATGCAAAATCTACACGAGTAAATTTCCTTATTGGAACAACTGCTTCCAGAGTTTGATTCAGAGTTTCTTATTTAATAAAACTAAATAAACCCTAAGGTATATTATTATTATTATTTTTGGTTTTTTCATTTTTTTTGTTTTTCAAGGTAGGGTCTCACTCTAGCCCAGGCTGACCGGGAATTCACTATGTGATCTTGAACTCATGGCGATCCTCCTACCTTTGCCTCCCAAATGCTGGGATTAAAGGTGTGCACCATCACGCCTGGCCTATAAACCCTAAGGTATATTATTAAAAATTATTATTATTATATAGTATTATAAAGTATTTACCCCTGTCAATATTGTTCAAACCATCTTCACATAGCCTTATCTGTTTTATTTTCATTTTTCCATGTACTACTCTCTGTTATTTATTCCTAAACCTATGTGTGAATGAGTCTGTAAACAGTTTGTCATGCATTGCAAATTAAATACTTTGTGTTTTCTACTTGATTGGATATTTCAATTCATGGTTATGCAGAAAATATGCATTGAAATATTCTTATTTTCTGTTTTCTCCCATTGGGCTTCTGTGTTTTTCTTTTATAAACATGTTTTTGACAATATCATACACTATCTCTTTAATTGTACATCCACCATTTTTATGATTTTCCAGATTTTAACTCTCTTTTGTAACTCATTACAGTGCCTAGTAGCTTAAAAAATATTATGGCTTAAGATATCACACTCCATCCCCACTAAGATGTGAATAGCTTCGACTTATAGTGTCAAGAACATGAAATATAGTTAAGACTAGTCAGAGTTTACAGATTTAGTATTTAACTACCTCACACATTATTTAATTCATCTACCACCTCCCTGATTCCTAATCTCTTCCTTTTCCTGCCTTTTCATTTCAAATTTAATTTGTATGTGGCATATGTAATCTCCTTTGGGAAAGATATTAGCCACGATTCAAACAATCCTCTATTTGCTTTTGGTTTCTTACTCTTGAAATGAGAGAACACATATTTTAGTCCCAGATGAATAACAGGAAAAAGTAAATGGAGTTGAACATCAGCCAAAATATGGGCTTTGCATAAGAAGCCCAACTAATTTTCCCCAGCTTTGTCCGCTCTATTAATTTTCTGCCAGTTGCTTATTTTCTCACAAATCTTACATATCTTGTACATGCAAATGCAGAAGCAGTGAAAGCCCATATTTAAACTAGGTAAGTGGAAAGAACTTGGGCATTCTCACTGTCAAAATAATAAAAGCATTTAATAATTCATTTTAGCTAATAATGAAGCTGTACACATGCGTTTATCCATAGATAGTACTGGGTAGAGTCAGGGATTCTGAATGTCTGTATCCTAGAGCATGTAACCTTGGGGAGTTGGTTGTTAAACAATACTGTCTGGCTGGAGAGATGGCTTAGCAGTTAAGGCACTTGCCTCCTAAGACTAAGACCTCTGGTTCCAATCTCCAGTGGTTCCAATCTCCAGGTCCCATGTTTAGCCAGATGTAAAGTGATGCAAGGGCGCAATGCCCCACTTGACCACAAGGGGCTGCATGCATCTGGATTTCATTTGCAGCAGCTGAGAGGCTGCTGGCGTGCCCATCTCTATCTGTCCTCCGCTCCCTCTCTTTTGTCTCTCTCTGTGTCTTTCTCAAAAAAAAAAAAAAAAAAAAAATAAATAAAAAAACTCTCCCATATATTTAAGTGGAGGAGGAGGAGAACACATTTGTTATCCTACCACTTAAGAGGAGAGCAGGAGGTTAAAGCCCGGCTTCAGTTACAGTGACTTTGAAGCCAGTATGGACTACATGAAACCCTGTCTCAAAATATACTGTAACAGGTTATACTCTTTTATCCCCTTGCCCATGCTCCTGTTTTCCTGGGGCCTTTCTCAGTGGGGCAATGGTATTCATTGTGGGGTCATAGAGGCCTCAGTCAGTTCCTATGGGTATTCCTACCCATTCTATGGCTCGTATAATATTTCTGACCCCCCTTCCACAATGTTCCCTGGGCCAGGGCAGGTCTATTAGCAGTTTGATTTAGTGTTGAGTTCTCTGAAGCCTCTGAATTTCTGCTTTGATGGGTTTTGATTGCTCACCATGTCTGTCACTATCAACCTGGAGCTGGCTGTCAGGCTAGCAGTAAGAGCAGTATTCATGCCACTGCTTTGTCTGCAATTTCTCCTGGACCCTGGTAGATATAGAGTTGGCATGTCTCATGGTGGGCTTTTTGTCTTATTGATGGATTTCTACTATCCTCATTGTTCTCTGCCATCTGGAAAATAAAACAGATTCTCTGACAAGAGTGAAAGCAGCTTGGGTTAAAGGGGATATGCAAAGTTATTTGGGGATTTTTTGGTGTACAAGCCCACTCTGCTTCTCCAGAGAGCAGTGGAGCCTTCTCTCTGGTCTGGGTTTTATGGCTATAGGAGTCTGACTTGGTTTCCAGTATCAGATATGGATTTTCTTCCACTGAGCTGGACTCATGTCCAATCAGAGAACAGTTGGTTACCCACAGTATGTTTGCCACTATTGCACAAGTGTGCACTTCTGGTCTGGTTAAAAACCAACAATAAAAAACTAGTAAGTATGACCTCCTGACCTGGGCTACCTGTACTGGTAGCCAATATGGCTCTTTAATTTTCTCTTTTGAACAAGATGTTATTTATTTGCAAGAAGAGAGGAAAGAGGAGAGAGAGAGAGAGAAGAAAGAGAGAGGGGAGAGAGGAGTGATGGGCACATCGGGACCTCTTTCTGCTGCAGATAAGCATTTAGAGATGTGTGGTTACATATGAATTTTTAGCAGAAGAAATTATTCAGGTCTAGTGTTTGAAAAATGATAGACTATGGGTAGTCAATGTCTTTCTTTGTCAGGAATTATGATTGAAGGCCGAAGCTCAACAGATCATCAAGAGGTAGATCATAGAATAGTTGTTTCTAAAATAAGTAAAAGAAAAATACAAAAATCTAGGAAACATTTAGTGTGTGTAGTGGTTTAAATGTATGGTCCCCATAGACTCCGACTTGAATCTTTAGTCTCTAAGTGTGTGGAGACTTAGTGGGGAAGAGGTTTGTCACCGGGGGTGGATCTTGAGTGCAGACCTAAGGTGTATGAAGAGCAGGTGGAGCTCTGGCTGGTCATGCTGATGGTGTTTGCTGGCTGTTTGGTGGTGTCTGCCTGGATTTATAAAAGGGGTCCAGCTTCTTTTGTCATTGATGGTGTTCCCCTGGAATTTGTAAGCCTGAATTAAACTCCTTCCTTCCATAAGCTGTGTGGGGCTGGATGTTTGTCCCAACAATGAGGAGTAACTGCAACAGTGGGAAAAGGTATTTTATATGTTATTTGAATCATTTTAAGGCATGTACTAGTGTGCACACAATACCTGTGGTACATTTCAATGATGCATGTTCAAGAGATAAGGGAATATGTATACAGGAAAGGTTTCATGGGAAATGGATTTGAGAAGGTTCTGAGCACTTCCCTAAAGGTGTCTATTTTTTTCTGAGTTTTCAATTAGGTCCATCTTGTTGACAGAGAATGTTATGCCCACAACTTTATTCATTATTAGGCAGCTCAACACATGAGCATATCAGAATATCACTTTTCATTTACTGTGGTTTAGTTAAAAGGGCTGATTCAAAAAAAAATTGAGTACATTTCTTTACTTTTCTCTTTTCATTCCACTTTTAGCCAAAAACTGTCTCATCTCTTCCCCTTCTTCCAATTGTTCATATCATCTATTTCCTTCCTCCCCTCTGTTTTAATTTTCAACCTAATACTAATTATTAGTTTTATGCTACTTGTTTTTCTTCCATTCATGCCCACAATAACTAATATATTAGTAGATAGAAGTATATCCTTGTTCTCAGGAGAGTACTGGGGACTCTCACCATGGTGATCAACACCATTCCAGCAGAGGAAAATGATACCTCAGTCCTACTACAACTTAGTCCCTTTGAATGTTGTAAATACTTCTACTGAAAGAATATGAAGAATATGATTAAAAACATTCCAGCTAATGACATTTCCCCAGATGTGCAAGTCCCAGTGCATAAACACAAGAAACACCAAGGTAATATGATTTGCCCCAGATTACTAATTCCACAGTAACGGTCTCCAGTGAGAATGAATTAGATGAAATCCTAAGCAAAGTATTGTAAACATGTTTGGAAAATCAAAGAGGACACAAATGAACTCCTGAATGAACTCCAAGGGAACACCAACAGTTGAATGAAATAAGTCTGTATAGAATATGAACATGGAATTCAATAAAGAGATAGAAATAATGAAAAATACAACTGAAATGTTGGAAATGAAAAATTTAATAAGTAACATATAAATCCCTCTGGACAGCCTCACCTATAGAATTGATCAAGAGGAGGATAGAATGTCAGGATTTAAGGTCAAGATAGAGAACTATAACATTCACACAGTGACAAAGATATAGGCAGGATATTTAAGATCCGTAGAACACTGACTGAATCTAAAGAGCCGGATTCCTGCAAACTATGCAACCTATTAGATGGATAATACTGTAATACTAGCATGCAGCCTGTGGGGTAACCAACTGCCCTCCAATTGGACATGAGGCCCACTCAGTGGGTGACAGCTCATATGTGGTGCTAGGAATGAAGCTAGTGCCCCATAGGGTAGGTATCTCACAATCCCCATAGAGAATCCCCCATTGTTCTGTGGACAAGCTGAGTGAGTATCCTCATCAAAATGTCTCTCAAAAGTATATGCATACCCCCTTAATCAAAGCTGCTCTCATCCTTGGTTGGTGAATCTGTTTTATTTTACAGATGACAGAGAATACTGGGGAGAACAAAGACCCACCAATTCATCAAGAAAAGCCAGCTGACTGCTCACCGTGAGATGTGCCACCTCTGCCATATTTTGGGGCCCAGGAAAAACTGCAGAAGAAGCAGCAACACAAGTACTGCTCTCAGTGATGGTCTGACAACTGCATCCAGGGCAATAGCAAGAAACACTGAGGTGTACTGAAACCTATTGTAACAGACATATTGTAACTCAACACTAAAAATAATCTGCTAAAACACCCAAGGCTAAGGTATTATTGCAAAAGAGGGGGGGCGGAAAGATTATAAGAGCCATAAGGTAGATAGAAATATCCTGAGGCACAGCCCCTCCCAGAAAGTAACAGAGCCCTAATTACCCCACAATTAACACCAAAGATCCTACTGTGGAGGACCGTCAGGGTAATGGAGACTGGGAGTAAGGGGATACAAAACTATAACCTATACATAATATATAATTAAATATTAAATTAATATTTAATAATTTATCTAATATTTAATGATTTATTATATTAATACTAAATAATATAACTAAAAATACATAGAGACTGAATCTATGAAACATGGGCATTGAAGAAGGAGAATAATTTCAGGGTAACACCACAGGAAACATTTTATTTATTTATTTATTTATTTATTTATTTATTTATTATTGACAACTTCTATACTTACATACAAAAAACACATGATATTTACCTCCCCTCCCCCATTCCACTTTAGAACTCCAATCTCCATCATATCCCCTCCTTCTCTCCATTAGTCTCTCTTTTAATTTGATGTCATCATCTTTTTCTCCTATTATGATGGTCTTATGAAGGTATTGCTAGGCACTGCAAGGTCATGGATATCGAGGCCAATTTCTGTCTGGACAGTTGCATTGTACGGAGTCATGCCCTTCCTTTGGCTCTTACTTTCTTTTTTCCCCCTCTTCTGCAATGGACCCTGAGACTTGGAGGGTGTGATAGAGATGTTTCAGTGCTGGACACTACTCCATCCCTTCTTCTTAGCACTGTGTTGCCTTTTGGGTCATCCCAGTGGTTATTGCTATCTTAAAAGAGAAGCTTCTCTCACCAGAAGTGAGAGTAGCATTGATATGTGAATATGAACATTAAGTGCAGTGCTTTCAGGACAGCTTGGTGGGAATAATATATACATTTAGCGAGACAAGTGCAGGCTTTATACCCCTAAGGCTCATGACCTCCTCTGCCATAGACTTTTGATTACTTTTTTCAGTACCAAGTATGTATTCCCTCCTGTAGAGAGGGCCTTCAGTCCAATTAGGGAGCAGCTGGTTTCTCCAAGAGCAGACATGCCACTATTGCACCCGTTCAGTCATTGGGCCTGTCTGTCCAAACTTGAGGTTTCCAGTGTCCACTGTTTTCACCGCTGATGACTTCTGACTCCCATACGGCTGCATGCAGTGCAGCTTTTTCCAGCGTTCAGTTGGCTGATCTACAGGGAGAAGGTTTTCTGCTCAGCACCAGCTTGCTTTCTCAGTGACCTTGCCTCTCAGGCAAGAGATGTCTTCAGCAATAGGGTCTTACTCTCTGTTTCTCAAGGGAAACCAAAGGCTTTTGCAAAAGCCTTTAATGTTTTGGAGGCTACCTGGACCTCTTTGGCCAACAACTCACTGGAAGGTATCCCATCCCAAGCACTGAAAAATTTCTAGTAACAGTATACAGCTTCTAGAAGTGCCATTATTAAAAAAAGTAGGTTTACATAAGTCTTATTCACACTTTCTTGAATTTAGATTGACCCCCCCCCGCCCTTCTTTTATGCATTCTCTTCCCATGGCCTCACTTAGTCCATTCCCCTCCCTGTAATCTGTTCTTCTACTTACATATGTGCAATTCCTTACAATTAAGACCTTCCCTTTCCTCCCTCCCTTATAGCCTTTTACCAGCTTACTGGTTTTTGGTACCTATTTTTGGTTCCAGCTCATACACAAGTCTATACATTTGTAGCTAGGATCCACATATGAGAGAGAACATATGATGTTGGCTTTCTGAGCCTGGGTTACCTCACTTAGTATAATCCTAAAGAAAGTCATAATTGAAAGTTCCCCCAAATCTAGGTAAAGAGATATTCCAGGTACAGGAGGCATTTAAAATACCAAACACATAAATCCCGCAAAACATCCTTCCCACATCATGTTATAATTAGAGCACTAATTATACAGAACAAAAAAAATCATATTGAAAGGTACAAAAGAGAAGCATCAAGTCAATATAAAAGCAGACTCATCAGAATAATAGCAGATTTCTCAATAGAAACCTTAAAAGCTAGGAATGAATGGGATGATGTACTTCAAGCTCTGTCTTCACAGCTGCCACTCAGACCACTATACCCAGCAAAACTATCATCACAAATGAAGGAGAAAACAAGCACTTTTTCAATGTGCAGGCTAAAGGAAATCATGATGAGTAATAAACTTGAAGGATTCCTTCAGACTGAAGAGAAGGATAATTACAGTCATGAAAGAATAAACTATGCTAGAACAGTAGTTAAGCAAATGAGGAATAGGAAAACACCAAACATTATGAAATCAATACAATGAGGACTTAATACACACAATCTGTGTCTTTACATCTGATAATGTTTGTTAAGTGAATTGAGTGCACCTATGTGATATATAATTAAACATATATTAAATTATAATGTTCCCTTGTTATATTGTTCCCTTAATCAGTATGAAATGACCTTTATATCTTTTCTGAATAATTTTGATTTGAAGTCTATTTTGTGAAATATTAGGCCAGTGAAACCTATTTGCTTACAAGTTTCATTTGCATGGGGATACTTTTTTCCACCCTTTCAGTCTAAGGTTGAGTCTTTTTTGCTTTTGTTAGAGGCAGGAAATAGATGGATCTTAGTTCTTATTAGGTTTTCTTAATCTAATCTACTAGTTTATATCATTTGATTGGGGTATTTGAGGCCATTAATATTCAGTTATTTCATAGTTGAATTAGATCTTAATAAAAAGATCATGTCTTTATATATTGAATGCATCTATAACCTTTGGTACTAAACACATCTTCATTTTGCCTTTCCAAGGTCATGTGATTGCAAACCAAGTTATTTAAGGAAATTGCTTGTCAAATAGAAGTTTATAAACCTTAGTATAAGAAGAAAAAAATGAGAAAATGTCCTAAATGTGTAATGTGATATTATGATTTGTTATTAGATGGAGGTAGAAATTAAAACACATGGTCTGAGGAACTGGAATATGAACAAGGATGTTCATGGGCAAATGAGGTGTTTTTAGAAACAGTGTATATTTCTTGTTAGGGCCAAGCTACCTAAGTAAAACTGATTATTGGAGTAAATGAAAGAATTACTATTGACATTAAGATGTAGTTTTCCCATGGTGCTCTGGAATTCAGAATTGACTTGGTATGTCAGCTACTGGTAATGACCTCAAATGCCTCATTTGTATCTGAAAGCCTGGGATATTAGAAACATCAACTCTCTCTTACTGTCAATCATTTGAAGGTACTTTTCTTTTTGACTAAGTGGAAATCAAAAATTTTCCCTATTTTATGACATTGCTACATGGGAGAAAAAGGCATATTTGGTATATTCTTATTTATTTGGAAGGGTCATTAAAATTTTCAAATGAAGATTAATCTTGATTGCATAAAATATGTATAACTATTTAGCTGCTACATTATTCCTGTACTGTAGACTATTTGACAACTCTGTGTAAGTATCAAGTAGACTCCAAATAGAAACTTGAGTTTCAAAGACAGGAGATTTAATGCCAGATTGGTTACACGGATGAAAGAAATGTTAAGAAGCTGAAGGCAGACATTTTGAGGATAAAAACAGCAGGAACCTAACACCCTATATTAGTTATATACTGTGGTGAAATAAATTACCCTATTACCCTAAACTGAGTGGTATAAAATAGCAAAAGTATTATATCCCATGGCTTCTGAGAATCAAGAATGTGAACACATATGACATGCATTCCTGTGGCTCAAAGTCTCTTGAGAGCTATTGGTGGGGGCTCCAGCCTCACCCATGGTGCTTGTGAGGGTGAAGGATTACTTTCCTTACTCACTCACTTGGTGGTTGGCAGGCTTTGGTCTGTCACCATGTGGGCCTTTCCACAGGGTGGTATGATGTCATAATGGCTGGCATCTCACAACATGAAGTGTATGAGATCAGAATATGATTAGAACAGAGCCTCATTCTTTGAAGATCTGATATGAAATGCCCTCATTTTGGCTACTTTCTATTTGTTGTAAGCAAGGAACTGAACTCAGCCCATCCTCACAGACAAGTATTCCACAGGGGATGAACTCCAAAGTTGGCCGTGTGAGTTTTTGAGGGCTTTAGTAGCAGAGTATCACCAAGATGCTTTGTGAAGAGTGACTTAACAGAAGGTTACCATCCTGACTCTGCAGTCTAGAAGGTGACAACCCATGTCATGTGTTGGAAGGATTGCTTCCTTATGGAAGGTGGGGTTGAGGGATACCATGTTCTATGCCTCCTTCATAGCACCTCATGATTTGTTGGCAACCCCTAGCATTCCCTCGTCTGTTGAGGGATCACCCCAGCCTTTGCCTTCATTGTCACATGGCATTTGTGCCCTCACTGTGGATATGTTTCTGTGTTCAAAATTACCCCTTTTAATAAGAGGGAGCAGCCATGTTGGATTAGAACACACCCTAGTCATCTTTATTACATTTTCAAAGAGCCAACTTTTAAGTAAACTCACCTTTATGGGCTCTGCAGACGTTAAAGTTAGGACTTTAACATATTTTACTGGGAGTTGGGGTTTCAGTGTATCCTTTTGGTTGGGTCACAATTTGATCTGTAATCAGGAACCTTGGAGGCCATCTTTGGAAGCTGACTACCACAGGCTGTTGTCTAGAAGACTATGGGAGGAAGATCTTGGTAGATAGGACCACCTGATGGAAGCTAGGGATACAGTGGTTCCAGGCAGCACTTAGAGTCATGAGAAGACTCAGTTGTGGGGCTGGAGAGATGGTTCAGCAGTTAATGGCATCTGCTTGCAAAGTGCCAGCCTAGGGTCGATTCCCCAGTATCCACATAAAGCCAGAGACACAGTGGTGCATGCATCTGGAGCTCATTTGCAGTGTCAATAGGCCCTGGCATGCCCGTACTCTTTATGTATCTCACTCTCTCTCCTTCTCTACCTCTCCTTCTCTCACAAATAAATAAATAAAAATATATTTAAAAAAGAAAAAAAAAAAGAAGACTCAGTTGTGTCAGAAATGCTGGAAAGGCAGAAATGGGAAAACAAATTGGTGTCACTGCACGTCACTTTACCACCCCAGAGTACACAGTTTTATTCCTTTGCTAGACGTCATTTGACAAGGTAGCTCTAAGCATCGGCCCTCCTACAGGACTGAATGGAGCAAGATAAAGTCAAGCAATGATTCTATGGGCTAGGACTGAGAACATAGCTTGGAAAAGTTCTGCACTGAGCTTCCCACAATGCTACAGTAAACTCCAAGTTACCACGGGAGAGTTTCAGCTTTGGAGGTTAACACAATACTTCTTGATATTTGTTAGGAATACATGAAATACAAGCTCCAGGTAGTCCACGGGTTCAACGTTAGGTTATACTATATTCCTCTTTGATATCTTGCAGTCACTGTGACACAGTAAATGGAATTGGGGACATATCTGTCTCTACAGAAGCTGAGAAAATTTTCTAAGGTACTAAAGTGAACTTATAACATTTGAAATAGGCATTATTTATAACATCACGTACAACTGTATTTACAGAGCCAGCCTGGGGAGGTTCGTACTGTTTTGGCAACTTACCTCCTGCCCATTTTCGCCTCATTTTTACCTAACCCTCTCTGAACTCAAGATTAGGCCAGGAAAACTGTGCAGAGGTATACTCCTCAGAGAACAGAAGTCTTTCCTAACAAACGCAAGGTAACATTTGTGGATCTTGGAAAGTGGTGCTTTCACCTTTTGGCGATTCATCTGCAAAACTGCTGTTTGAAAGGCAAAGTCTGGAGGCGGCATATATGTCACAGCCAAGCCGAACAGCGCTCAGGTCCTCACGTCCTGTGCGATTGTGGACAGCTCCAGCCTTTGCACCTGCTGTCTTGGCTGCCAGAGAAGACTTCTTCCTCTCTCCACCTGCGTACCTCTACCAAGGGCTCATTTCCTCCACACAGCTTCCACTTTCCCCGAATCTGCCTTGGTCGCCCTTCTATGTTCTACAGCTGAGGGTGTCCTTCCTCCTGCACCCTACTGGACCACAGAGCATCTTAAGATTTCTCTTCTTCACTCCTTTGTAAGATTTACTAGATAAGGAAGCACTGCTTTTATGCCACCACGGTGGCTCCATGACCTACTCAATAGCTTGGCATTTAGGCACTCAATGAATATTTAAAAGATAGCTAGAGCTAGCTGCTGATTTAGGATTCACATTAAAAAAAACCAAGAAACACGACTTTCATCCCAGGAAGCCCAAGGCCAAGATTCCACTTGTGACATAGTATTTTTTTTTGTTACATATATATATTTAAAGATACATTAAGAAATGGTACTTTAATAGGAGATCTACTTTAATATGGTGAGCAGATTCACATTATGTCTCGGATATGCTTAAATAAATCTTTATAGTAGACTGTCTTATACTTGTCTTTTGAGGGTCAGTGAACAGTTTCAGTTAAACTTTGTCTCCTCTGTTAACTCAGTCTCTCTGGAGGACAACAAGGCATTTCTTTTCCATGGAGGGGACAGACTGAGTTGCAGTGGTTTAATTTCCTATAGGCACTAGGACAGAAGCCATTTTCTGATGGTTGGCTCCTGCTGTAGTTCATTCAGCTTATCCTGCCTGGCCAATGGGTATCTTCTGTTGGCCCCTGCCTGTTTACTCAGCATTAGTTGGTGCCTCTGGTACCACCAGATCATACCACGCATTTGATCTTGTTAGTCCTACACTGCGTATCACTGTTATCTCAAATGTGGTCTCTGTGCTTCACAAAATCTCCAATCTCTTGGCCTTTTGAAAGCTTCTCTTGCATCATTGCTGAGTGTGTTTCTGAGGCTTCCTGGGGTCTGTGTTCCAGTGTACCTCTTAACACTTCAGCACCACAACCCTGCATTGTCCGACATCTATGGGTATCTTTCCAAGGCACTTCCTAGAATGTCAAGCCCAGGTGACTTCCTCTGTTATTCCATCAAGCATCTTTTGGGCCCTATAATTGTTTTTATTCTTTTTAAAAAATTTTATTTGAGAGCGGCAGATAGACACAGAGAGAGAAAGAGAGAGAGAGAGAGGCAGAGAGAGAGAGAGAGAGAGGGGGAGAGAGAGAATGGGTGTGCCAGGGCCTCTAGCCACTGCAAACAAACTCCAGAAATAATATTTAATTTCAAAATACTATTCTTATACTCTTGTAACCATACTCTATACTGCATTTGTGCTGTACTTATAGGATGCATTATAGTGTGCAAAGAGCTTTATCTGTATAGCAAGGTGGTTAAACGCCCAGAGTTTAATCATGGTTCAGCTGCTCAATAGTCATGTGGTATTGGATGAACTAGTTTAATTTTCCTCATCTTAAAATGCAGACAAAGTGATCTATTCACAGAACCAGAAGTAAATAAGACTTCACCTCAGTAAAGCACTTAGCTTTGGTATATGGTATTTATTGGCATGATTTTTATTTTAGAAAGGGAAGACGCTAAACAATAGCCTCATTATGTTTTTTTTTAAGCCATTCTTAATCTCTTTGGAGCCCGACTTCTGTCAGATTTGTTTTCTCCAACCTCAACTGTAGATTCCTTCTCTTTTGTTTAGAGTTGAGTAAAGAAAATGGAGAGTTTCATTTGTTTTGTTTTGAGACAGGGTCTCACAATATGGCCTAGGCTTGTCTTGCACTCTGCACACCTCTGTCCTAGTCTCCTGAGGGCTGGGATTATAGGCGTATAACCACCATGCCTGGTGAAAATGGAGTCTTTAACTGTTAAAATATTTGGTAGTACATATGTACCTATTTATTGATATAGTTATCCCACATGACCTGTGCTACCTGTGGGCCAGGCAGTGTTTGGGGTTTTGCTGAGAGCCTGAAAGTGTCCAGTGGTGGTGCCAAAGTCAGGAGAGGAGCCACAACAGTCCCAGTCCTCACTGAATCTGTAGGATTCTAACTGCTCCCATGTCTATTTTCACCCACAAATCTGCCTTCTACTCTCTGTCTAATAGAACTTCTGCAAAGAGTTCACACTTCTAAAACAAAAGGCAGGCAGGGAGATTGCCATTGGGAACAGTTCTACTTCCTGTGGCACATGTCTTGGGTTTAAGCAAAGGCTGCCTTGCCTGCAGCAACAACACAGAATACTGTAATGTCTCAATAAATTACCTTGATGTGCAGTGAATAAATGGGAGCAGTTATTATAATTGTGTCATAATATTATGGAAAAAGGAAAGTTTTTGAATTATGCTTTAGTCATTTCACTAAATCTAATGAAAGAGTTTTAGGAATGGACATTTTTGTAATATTGAAAATGAGCATAAATCATCATACTTAATCAGAATGATAAGATTTCCATTAGACTTGTAATTAAAGAAAACAAAAGAGGCAGTTGACTTTTAGTTTTGAATGGTCTTAGGAATGCATCCAAATAATTGGAATGAATTGGGAAATCTGAAGCAGGAATGTGTTTTTGAAATCAAAGCTGCATGTTTCTGTATAATTAAGATGGAAATACAAATAAATACATGGACCAACAAATAATAATTTAAAAAAATTCTAGACAATGTGTAGAGTGACAAAGAGCCTTTTAATCTAAACATGAAGCCAAGAATCTATCAAAGAAAATATAAACTGAGTGTGGTGGCTTACACCTGTAATCCCAGCATTTGAGAATGTTGAGGCAGGAGGATTGCTACAAGTTTGAGGCCACCCTGGGCTACATAGGGAATTCCAGGCTATCTTAGGATACATAGTAAGACCATGTCTCAATATAAAAGAAAGAAAGGACAGGAGGGATGGCTTCGTGGTTAAAGTATTTGCCTGCAAAGCCAAAGGACCCAGATTCGACTCCCCAGGACCCAAGTTAGCCAGATGCACAAGGGGGCACACGTGTCTGGAACTCCTTTGCAGTGGCTGGAGGCCCTGGTGCACCCATTCTCTCTCTCTCACTCTTCTTCTTTCTCTGTTAAATAAATAAATAAATAAATGAATAAATAAAATATTAAAGAAAGAAAAAAATATCGATACTTTATTAAAAGCTAAATATAATTGTGATATGTAATATAAAGGTAAAAATTGATGAATCTGGAAAATGTATTAGTAATGGAAATGTGAGAGCACTTAGAGGTTGGAGAAAACAAATAAGGCAGTAGAAAAAAACAGGAAAAGTTATGCTCAATAAGCATGGAGAGTTAATATTATATATAGGTTTGCTGATATTAGAGTGATAAAATTAAATAGACAGTACATTCATATACCCAAACAGGGTTTCTTACATGCACTTAGAAAGAGATATGGCAATGCCTAATAAAATTATAATATGTATATATGTTGCTTTAACACTTTCACTTATAGAGATATAATATAGGAAAAAATAAACTACAAATGCAAATACACACAAGGATATTTGTTGTCAGAATTTTCATGATGTTAAATAAATTGTGATATTAACGACATGGAAAGTTATGTCTCATTAAATGGAATGAACTAGAGCTCAGTTAATCATCTTTGAGGGATTTCCATAAAATATTACTGGCTAAGCAAATAGGTATGCAATATTCATATAAAATACCTCTCATATAAGTGTCTGTGTATATGTGATTAGAGACAGGAAAATTTTTTTTTGTTATTTTAGAGAGAGAGAGAGAGAGAGAGAGAGAGAGATTTGGCACACCAGGGCCTCAGCCACTACAATTGAACTCCAGACACTTGCACACCTAATGGGCATGTGCAACCTTGCACACTTGTGTCACTTTGTGCATTTGGCTTACATGGGATCTGGAGAGATATCAAACATGGGTCCGTAGGCTTCCCAGGCAAACACCTTAACCACTCAGCCATGGGATAACAGTGATGAGGAGAGTGAAAAGAAAACATGATAGGCTTGGTATGTAGCTCAATGGAAGAGCATTTACCTAGAGTGTGTGAAGCTCTGGGTTCAGTCTTTAGGACCATCAAAAATAATATGATAGATGGAAACCAAGAGGAAAAATAATGGATTAAAAAGCAAAAGTACAATCACTGAACACACACACATATACACACACTAGGGGGAACAGATCAACTTAGATCCAGATGAA
This sequence comes from Orientallactaga sibirica, assembly GCA_036365145.1. Taxonomy (NCBI): domain Eukaryota; kingdom Metazoa; phylum Chordata; class Mammalia; order Rodentia; family Dipodidae; genus Orientallactaga; species Orientallactaga sibirica. Next base: position 63,870,912 of record JAEOAD010000001.1, read on the forward strand.
TGACCCTTGCTATTCTGTTAGGTTTAAGTTTCAGAGAAATTTGTGTAGTATGACTCTAACTGATTAAAAATAATAATTACCTAGATACTTATCTATACAATATTTTTCTTTTTTCATGTGCATAGCAGGTATGATGTTGTGTGGTGTGTGTGTGTGTGTGTGTGTGCACGTGCACGCACATGTGTGTTTGTTTGTGGTGTGGTATATATATGTGTGTGCACATGTTGCCCCCTGAGCACATGCAGAGGCCAGAGGAGAATGTGGTCTGTCTCCTCCCATCACACATCCACTTGTTTTTCCTTGAGATGGAAGTTCTTCATGATTCAGGAACTTGCCGTGTTCATGAGTCCCAATGATTCTCTGATCTCCTCTTCCCACAGGACTGGGGTTACTGATCTTTGAGGCCATACTCAGCTATTTATATGAGTTCTTAGAATTTGAATTCAGTGGTCTCAGGCTCCCTGAAGGACATTATGCTTTCACAGGAAGTGCTCTTAACTTTTGTGCCACCTCTCCAGCTCATATCCATAGGTTTCTATATGTGTCCATATATGTTTATGCAAAAACACACACACACACACACACACACACACACACACACACACACACAGTATACTGGATATTTATACTTTAAGCACTATGAAGGGTGCAAAGATAAGACCTTTTTTGTTTTTTTTGTTTTTGGTTTTTCGAGGTAGGGTCTCACTCTAGTCCAGGCTGACCTGGAATTCACTATGTATTCTCAGGATGGCCTTGAACTCACTGTGATCCTCCTACCTATGCCTCCCAAGTGCTGGGATTAAAGGCGTGTGCCACCACGCCTGGATCTGACCTCTTTTTAAATCATATATTGTTTTGTTATAAAGCTTGTATGGATTTGTAATTGGTATAATTCCAAATAAATTTAAATATTTCCCTAGCTAGCCAAATGAATTTAAATAATACCATAGCTTCTAGATTCTACAAATGCATTGACTCTATCAAATAACATACTGATCCTGATCTGTGGCCAACATCAACGAAGCCAAACTATGTTCTTGTCCCAAAATGAAATTACTCTCCTTGTACTAAGCAATTTCTAAGACACATTAACTGGCACTATTTCTCATCTGTTTGTCATTTGCTGGTGAGAAGTTGTCATTAACCTCATGTTTACAAATATGAAAGGGGGATTCAGAAGGCTTCAATGACTTGACAAAGGTCACAAGGTTAAATCCAGATCTATATTTCCAGATTTTCCCTATTAAACCACAAGCACTGCAAAGGAAGTGCTTTTATTTCTTCTTCCATAGATGAGCAAGTTTATGCCCATGCCATGCAGTGCAATTTTCTTCTCTGCTGCCAAAGTGCCATTTATTCTTTCCTGTCTCTGCTGCCCTCCCCTCTTCTTAATGTTTAGCTGAATCTTACCCATTTGTGAAATTATCTGGGTACCTTTGCTCCATGGCATCAAAATAAGACTCTGGCATGTGAGGTACCCTTTGTTTTAGGTAAGATGCCTGTGCCCTGTAAGATAATCTAATAAACCTTGTGTATAGTACAGATTCATTGTATTGGTTCTGTTCCTCTAGAGAACCATGGCTAATACAGCATGCATGTCTGTGCTTTCATTTCTTCTTTTTGTTTGTTTGTATTTTGGGTAGAGTGTCACTATAGCAAGGCTGACCTGGAATTCACTATGTATTCTCAGGGTGGCCTTGAACTCATGGCAATCATCCTACCTCTGCCTCCCGAGTGCTGGGATTAGGAGTGAGCCACCATACCCGGTTTTGCTTTCATTTCTTCAATTGTACTTATGGTATCATTCAGATAGTATAAATATTCAAAGTCTCACATAATCCCACCACCTTGAATGTTGGTGTAGCAGACAGCTTCAGGTTTGCTGAGATGATCATCCAGACCAGGCAAGTTATGGAGGAAGGGATTTTTATTGAAGCTCACAGATCTAGGGGAAGTTCCATAATGGCAGAAGAAGGTGGCCTGCTATTACAGGACCAGGCAAAAGAGAGAGAGAGAGAGAGAGAGAGAGAGAGAGAGAGAGAGAGAGAGAGAGAGCCAAAAAGCCAAAAGCCAAAAGCACAGCACACTTCCACTTTGTAAATCTTTAGATTGAAATCTCAAACCCACCACCACACCTTAAGATCCATCCAGTGAACTGCCTCCAGCCAGGTGGCTGCAGATGCAAGCTACAAACTAATAGAACACTGAATATATTGGGGGCCATCTAATCAAACTACCACAGTTGGCAAAACTTGGAATTTGGTTCTGCCTAGTAGAACATGGACATGAAAGTGTTATGGGCCCAAGCTTAAAGGATGTTACATAAGGCTATTTAAGTGGAATGGCTACAGTGACCTGCCATGTGAAATGAATGCAAAAGGGGAACCTCTTCAACAACTCGCTGCTAAGACCTCCTGCATAATATAGACATCAAACTCTATAGGATTTTTAGCCATATCATAAATATTGTGTGTTATTATTATCATATTCTTTAAAATGGTCAGGCATTTCATTAATTTTTATTTGTACTTATTCCTTAATTCTTCAAAAAATTTAGAAGTCCATTAAAAATCAGCCTTCTCAGATTTTAACTAAAGGAGGAAGAAGATGGCTCAGTGATTAAAGGAGCTGCTTTCAAAACCGGCTAGTTTTATTCCCTAACCATCCATATAAGTTAGCTGCAAAAAGTGGTGGTGCAAGTATGTGGCAATCCATTTGGAGCAGCAAGAGACCCTGGTGAACCTCCATTCCACATGCATGCAAAGAAATAGATAAATAAATATTTTTTTAAAAGAAGCGATAGGAGGTGCAGGAGCAAGTTCAGGAAAAACATTGCTCTGAATATGATGACCTGCTGGAAATTTCATTGTAAAACAGAAAAGCAAGGTATACCTAAGGCCGGAAAAAGAATAAACAGGCATTTTACAGTCTGGAACATTTTAGGAAAATGTGTGAATGACAGGTTGTGTGGCTCCTAACCCTATTTCTGGATTACCTTAAGGTGCAGGTCAACAGCCCACCATGGCATCTCTGGAGAGGACTATGCACAAGGTGTTTGCGACATCAGAGGCAACGCCCCCTTATCACCACCAGGCTCTGCCCCGCTTCTCCGGAACCATTCTGGTCACTATCGCACAGGCAAGGCAAGCAAATGAGGAGCCACCAATGGCTTTGTTGTATTTGGTTACCATTATGAACATCATATTCCGTATTTAGTGTAAGTAATAAGCTTCAGTGTGGCAAGCTCCATGCTGTGCAGGGTAAATGGTATATTCCCTCCTGATCCCACAAGGGTGCTGTAAACAAAGGAGACTTTGGCTATAAATAGGACCTGGGTCAGGAAATGTTTCATGCAAGTATTAATAATCAATGCACCTCACAGACAGTGTAGAATGGAGAGTGGTAATTATCATCCAGCTAGGAAACCAGTGAAATAGGGAAGAAATCAAAAACTTGCTCTAGGTGGCCGTTGGTGTGACCAGATGAAAGATTCATTATTAATTTAATCCCCCCTTTTGTTGATTTAGCTCCTTATTGGCACAGGGACACTGGGGCTCGCTTTGAGAGTCGGCCAGCCTGAGGAGGACAGGAGTTAGCAATCATTTGCAAACTCACCACAGACTGGAGGCGAAGCTGGAAGACAGCAGCCAAAGCCAATCAGTACAACCTGTGGCAAGTTCCTGGGCTCTCCATTGCCCTGGAGTGAGTGTCCTCCCCCTCAGTCCTCCAAGACCGCTCTGCTGGCTGGCTGGCTGCAGCTCTTGCTACACCTGTCCCACCTCGGGGTTTTGGCAGAATGAATTGAGGAGACAGCTGCGGTCATTGTAGTTCATCTGTTTGAAGACTGCCCAAATGAAAAACAAACAAACCAACCTGGTGAGTCCCATGTTTCTTTTAAGTGTACAGAAATGCAGCTGTTAAGTTGTAGGGGAGATCAAAGGGGTACTGTAAATTCACAATAGCAAAGTGTGCTTCCCAGCTTGATCCTTCCTGGAGATTTATTCCTAAACTTTAGGAGGAAGTTGTTGAAGAGGATTTGGTCTCTTAAGCTGTCTGAATTGTGAAAGTTTTCTGAAAAGCTCATCAAGTGGCTTGATTGCTGATCACTGTGGGGAAAGTGACAGTGTTTTGAGCCCTGAGGTTGGGTTTCAGTGTCAGGAGACAAGTGTATAGTTGAAAAACATTTATTTAATAGACAGAGTGATGAGGTGATAGGAGTGTTTGCCTATAAGTTGTGAATTCTTGGAGAAGAAGAAGGATATATTGTGAAACGTTCAATTACCTTAGTACATTGAGAGAACTACAGTTTAATTTTAGCTTCCAAGTTTGAAGTCATTGTATATGTAAAATAATTGGCATATTATATTTAATGAGTGTTATGGTATTGTGAAGAGCTCAGATATCAAGTGATTGGAGCAGGCACAATGGTTTCTCATTAATGCATTATCAGTGGGTTGCTACTTTTTAAATTGTAAAATAATGGAGAACTGCTTGTTATTGTAGGTTGCAATAAAGTAAATCATGGTATTTGAATCTTAAAAGGTTTGAACATAAAATACTAGACATTATAGTATTTAAAGCTATATGGGCTAGGGAGATAGCTAAATGGTTAAAGGCGCTTGCTTGAATTAATTGCTGGGATAGTTTATATGTGGTTCACACTTTATTCTTTAAATTTAACATTTTAAAAATGACTTCTTGATTCACCTCCTTTACTCAGCAATAGCAATTTTAAAAATGCTATTAGGCTAGAACAAATCAAACAAATGTGTCCTATAATACTTTTTATTATTACTCACAATATTTATATATCTAATAAATGTATTTAGTTATTTTGAGAGTTTTTTTGTTTTTCTCCAAACTCAGTTTCTTTTGGCTACTTTTTTCTACCTGAAAAAATATATTTAAAAATTTATTTTTAACTTTCTATTGTTTAAATTCACAAATTTTATTGAGAACTGTTTAATTCCTAGTTATTTCCTCAAGTTTGAGTTTTACTTTGACAGTGTTTAAGGGGCTTAAAAGGAGAGATAAAGTGTGTATGAAGCTCTTGAATTAAAAATGTATAAAGGTTAAACATCAAACATTCAGGACTCTCATGAGAATAATTCTAAATTATAGCTCACTGTGGATATTAATCATTTTCTTCAATAAACCCTATCTTCTTGGATGCATTTTTCTTTCTGCTGACATGATTTGCATTTTGTTAGCTTCTGAAATGTTGCTTCCAGAGACAGGTAGGTTTGAGAAAAGGATCCCTCAAAAGGTAGGTCTTCGTTTCATGTTCAACCAGATTGCTTACCCAATTCCTTAAGTGTTGTTGATTCAGATACAAGGCCCTTAAGGTGATCTTGTGAAATTACTTAGCTATTGCTTTGGTTGGGTCTTAAATGGAAGGCAACTGAAAACACACACACACACACACACACACACACACACACACACACACACACATCCAAGTAAAATGCTAGGTTTTTTTCCCTCTCTGTATTGTGGCAATAAAAGTTTCTTAAGCACAGTGAGCCCACACAGAGTGCTCCTCAATAATGGGACAATGCTAATCATGTCAAAGCAATCACTTTTTAAACTTATGTATAGGATTTCTAGAAATAAAAATTTATAGGCAGCCAATAGTTATTCATCACAAAAGCCATTTTTATTTGCTTCCCACCCAATTTCAAATTAATTCACAAATATTTTTACTTGGTGATGGGCATGTAATGTGATTGTTGGAAAGGACTGATTGTCCATTTTCTGCCTTCTATATAAAATGCACTCAATTTTACTATCTTGGTGTGAATTTAAGTTTTCATTTTTAAAACAAAACCATTCAATTTCTAAAATAAATCTTTTAATGTTTGTAAGTTGATTGTACATAGCATTTCAGTGTGTTTCACATGTTGCATGGGTGCTAAAAAACTTTATTAAGCAGTTTCTTTTAAGTTGAGAGCAAAATGCATGCTTTTTTTTTGAAAATAAAGAGAAATCATGCTCATTGGAGATAAATTAGAAGATATAGAAAAGCACAGAATTGGTTATAATCACCACTCAGTCTCAATAGTCAAAGAAAACTTAGTATTGTGATGTATTTATTACTATGAACTACATGCATTTTGCTCACATTACAATTGTATGGTTCACAAACTATATTCTGCTTTATGTCTTATGAAACATTAACTATTCTCAAGTATTTTGTTATTTTTAATAACTACATAATATTGTATTCCATAGATAAACCATCATCCATTTAAATATTCTCACATTGGTATTTAAAAGTTTATATTAAAAAATATAAAATGGCACTGGAGGCTTTGCTTGGTACAATGTCCTTTAGGTAATGAAAGTTCTGGGTATTACCTATTTCCTCAAGCTGAATGTATGCACTTTCAAAGAATGGAGTTCCTCATTCTGAAACTGTGAAAATGTGATGTGTACACTTTTATTTTACTTTTCATGATAAGCTTTGTAAACATCCTTCATTATGGTTGATGTTGACTGAGTTCTACAGGGAGCCATTTAAAAGAACTTAATAAGGCATTATTACATCAAGAAAACATTACTACATTAATACATCAAGATTCTCCTTTGGAAATCATTTAGAGCAGTTTTCTCTCTGAAAGGTATCCTTATATTTGCACATTTGCAAATAGTAATTTTTGGCTTGATTAAAATTCTTGTGGTACTTTTGATCCTACTTTTTTATTAATATCAGATTTATTATTTTTTATTTTACAGAGCTTTTTGTCTATATAGCATATCTTTTTTAAATAATTTATTATTTTGTTTATATTATTCTAATTTTACAATCATATTGGTGACTCCATTATCCTCCTCCCTGTCCTCCCCCCTCCAAAGGGACCCTCATCAATGGGGAATGTGGGTCTTGCACGGTGGGTATAGTCAAAAATTATGGGGGATAGGCCAAGTCTCTGTGCATAATGACTCAACTTGTGGCTCTAACACTCTTCCCGCCCCCTCTTCCGTGAATTTCCCTGAGCGACTTTGGGATCATTTTAGTTCTACTTCAGTGGTGAGGTTTTGGGAGCCTTTGTGTCTCTGGATATCTGGTTTAGTAGGAGTTGGATGTTCTCTGTGTTTGTCTCCTTCAGCCTTTTTCTGGTGTCGTGTGTTCACCAAGAAAGCTGTACTCTTGCCCTTTCCTCGCATTACTCTATAGTTTCAGCTGGGGCCCTGGTGAGGTGTGATAGGCTGATTCTTCCTTCAGGTTTGCCGTCCGTCTGAAAAAGATAAGCAAATTCTCCAATGGAGAGAAGTTAGTACTAGATAGATGGAATGGTCATAGTTATTTTATAGAGAATTTTATATGCGTGTGCCCTCTTCTAGCCCACATTTGGTGGGAGTTTGATCTTGGAGACTGGGCTTATTTTTTGTACATGACTTTGACTTATTTCCCAGTTTCAGCAATGAGTTCCATTCCACTCAGTGGATCTATTAGTCAAATTAAGAGCAGTTGGTTACCCACCATGGCTGTGTGCCACTATTGCACTTGTTTGAGCATTGTGTCATGTTGTTTCCTGCTGGGTAGCTTAAACGGTGAGTTATTTGGACAAATGTTGGTCATTTTCCCCCAGTTGCTCGTGTAGCTCCCTCTGGCACTAGACTAGCTAACTGTCTGGGGACTGACCCTCTTCCAGATTCCGACCATGTCTCTCCATGTTTTGTCTCACCTACATATGCTGTCTTCGACAGTGATCCTACTATTTTTAATATTATATTAGTAGATGTGTGGTTTTAAATGGTTTATAGAATCAGCAGAGGTTGATGGATTTTTAAAAACTAATTATCAGTGACTAGTTTAAAGTAGCATCTTGCAGTCCTCGACTTAAGGGTTCTCAGTTTACAAACGAGGGAATTTTTTTTCAATTTTTTTTTATTGACAACTTCTATACTTACATACAAAAAATGCATGATATTTCCCTCCCCTCCCCCATTCCCCTTTAGAACTCCAATCTCCATCATATCCCCTCCCTCTCTCCATTAGTCTCTCTTTTAATTTGATGTCATCATCTTTTCTTCTATTATGAGGGTCTTGCGAAGGTATTGCTAGGCACTGCAGGGTCATGTATATCAAGGCCAATTTCTGTGTGGACAGTTGCATTGTAAGGAGTCATACCCTTCCTTTGGCTCTTCCATTCTATCTGCCCCTTCTTCCGCAATGGGCCATGAGCCTTGGACAGAGATGTTTCAGTGCTGGGCACTCCCAAAGGAGGGAATTTTTAAAAACCAGCATGCAATGTCTCCAGAGATCAACAATGTCAGCAAATCAATCTGTTGCCTGCATCTGGAAGGACCTTCCTAGCACATATTTCTGACTTTAGGTTCAATATGATGACAAAAGGATAGATCCAGGTCACACATTGCTTCAGGTCTAGCTAAGTCACAAGCTTGCAGACTGTATTGAAAAGGGAACTAGATTGCCCTCCCTTAAACCTGGAGTTGCTTTGGAAGCCCAAGTACTGTGTGTCTCACTGCTCCTAGACAACAGCATTCCTCTTTTAAAAGCTGTCAGAGGTAGCAGACCACCCAGGCAACTGTGGAGGAGGACAGGTGAACAATGGCAAAGGTTCCTCCAGCTTTTGGTGACCTAAAACCTAGCCGCAGTGCTCACAGGGTCAAGGGATTTGTGATCATCCACCTGTTCAGCCCAGGCTACCAAAGCCAGAGGTGTCCTGATCCTGCTGGGACCCACACAAGCAGGGCTGATGTTGAGTGGGTGTGTGCTATATCCACTTGGCTCACACAGAGCCTCTTACGTGTGCCAGTGGTTGCCTTGTCTCTATAGCGTGAAAAACCCAGATAGGGTAGGTAGGAGAAATATACTCCATGAGGCCAGCACAATCATGGTGTACCTAACACTCACTCTAACAAGTGACACCACAGTTGTGTGAATCAATCATCACTAGGCAGATTTGAGAAGGGGGTGTGATCAGCACCCCATTAGATCAACAGTGAGGCCAAGGGAACCTCCGGACCTTCTATCTGATGGCCAATACCTGCTGTCTAGTGCCATTTCTTTCAGGGGTAGGGGCATTTAAAAACTATTGGAAGGAAGATGCTCTGGCCATTCTCTGGATGGTGACATTAAGGGAATGTGAGTGATTTTAATTGTCCTTGTTTTTATTTTAAAAACGTAGGTAAAATTTTAGGAGTCAAGTGAAAGTTCTCTTTAACTAGGAAAAGAAACACAGCTAAGATAAATTTTAGATTTACTGTGCTCTCATCATGTTGCTGGAGTCTTCCTGTCTTCTCCTTTTACCTTTTTGAACTTGGTGAGGTTGTCTAATGAGAGAGACTCTCACAGTTCCTCTGAGTTGAGCAAAGACAGTCACCTTTTGGTGGCTTGGCTCACTCAGCTGCTGAGGTACAGCGGTGAGGCCAGTGGGATTGCTTCGTCATTCAGATTTCCTCCCTCTCCGGAACAGCAACACCAGACGCCACACCTGAAACAACTCTCCTCATCTCAGCAATGTCCTCTCCGCTCTGGTCAGAGTGGCAGGGTGTCCTGGGCAACCAGGGTTATGTGATCTGGGGGCCAGATCCAATGAATGTTTTTAATAGTGTTTTCAAGATGTAACACACCCAGGGAGATTTGTTCCACATGGATGCAGCACGAAATGAAAAATAAAATAAAACCCCCTCCAAGCACAATATTGTTCTAAATATTTCTTTGAGGCATCAGCAGGTTTTAAATCACTGGAAGATGCACTAAGGCATTCTCTCTACAAGTCTGCAGTATTGTGCCTTTCCTTGCTATTTGAAATAAATTTTATTTTTAAGGGCTTTGTGTGTGTGTTTGTGTGTGTGTGTGTGTGTGTGTGTGTGTAACTGCTTTCTGCTTGTCATTGGCAATCTCACCTATTATATTAAAAAAATACTATCACAAAAAAGGTACATGACAAGTCATGATGTGAATGACAGTTACTTTTAAGTGTTTTAGAATATATCCAGCATTCTTTGAGTTCATTTCTGTGTATATATATAAATGCTTTGAAAGGTCAAAAGCAATATAAAAGCTCAGTTCAGAAAATACCAAGTGTAAAATGTGTATGTAGGAGAGCAAACAATTACATGCTGACTAATGAAACACATCGTCCTCACTGAATACCCCCACACATTATTTAACAATATTAAATATCAAATCAGGGCTTTTAATTTTGCGACAGTTTCTGAAAGTAATTAGAATTTGTTTAATATGTAACTTACAAAGTACAATTAAACAGTAATTTATATGGCCCTTTGATCTATAAACAAAATATTAATTTGGGAGGGACAAAGGACTTTTTGCAAGTAAAAAACTGAGGTCAGCCAGGCGTGGCGGTGCATGCCTTTAATCCCAGCACTTGGGAGGCAGAGGTAGGAGGATCGCCGACAGTTCGAGGCCACCCTGAGACTACATAGTTAATTCCAGGTCAGCCTGGACCAGAGTGAGACCCTACCTTGCAAAACCAAAAAACAAACAAAAAACAAACAAACAAACAAACAAACAAACAAAAACCCTGAGGCCAGTAAAGATAAACATGGACTTGTTTTGTCTTTGAACTCTAGATGTTATAACTAGTTCTACAACACACAGCCAGGCAAGTGATTTTCATGTACTCATGGCTATTCCATGCCTACTGCTATTATGGTTTGTTGTATTGGTGTTGGGGCATCTAGCACACTTAAATTGTAAAATCCTAGGGTTTTATTTCATTTTGATCTTACATTAATTTAAAATTTGAGCTTGAGTAGCTCCTTAGAAAAACCTTAAAAATCTTTAAAAATCTCTATTAGAATTTAGAAGAGGAAAGTAATTCATCACAATTAGAGGCTTAGTATTTGAGAAAGAAACTTCATCAAATGAAGTTTATGTTCAGACAGTCACCCAGAACATCATAGGCTAATTGTGTTGAACATGGACTCGAAGATGTGATCTGCGCTCTGGTCAGCTCACGGGAAGAGCTGCACCCGTATATAAAGTGAGAAATGAAATAATACGCGAGCAGGTGCACACTAGTAAACCTTGGGTAATTGACACCAGGGCTCTGCATTATTACACTCCACTTTTAGGCAATCAGTGAAGATGTATGCATGGCAGTCTTCTTGCTAGAGACTCCATACTCTAACAAAAGCAATATAAACCCATTTCAAGTGGTTAGGCTCTGGCCACTGTCTTTGAAGCTTCATTCCCAACTGAGAAGTTTATATAAAGATAAGATAACATGTGCACAGCAAAGAGCACGAGCACCTTTGGCTGACCACCCTAACTCTGAGCATGGGGAGTAGTTGGCTTGCTTGTTGCAAAATATTCACAGAGGGAGGAAACTTTGTTGACAGTGGCCCAGAGTAAGTGTGAAAGCCAGAGGTCTGCAGCCTGGCACTCACCCCAGTGGTGGTGATGACTGTATTCCTTTTCACATTCTCAAGGTTTTGGGGGGTGCTCTTTCCTTACCTGGAATTCTCAAAGCATCTCAGAAAGCAACACTTGCAGATGGGCAGTGATCCAAACAGTTACATGAAAGAGAAGATTCCGGAAGCCAATAAAAGGATCTGTTTTATGTTGCTTAGATTTGGGTGTTGTTACTAAAATAGCAGTTTAGTTTGGTTTTAGTACAAGATGTAAGCCAAGGGTATCTTTTTCTTTTAATTAAGTCTTCAAAGGGCTGGGGGAAACTCTCGGCTCACATTCTTGAGAGGATTTGACCTGTATAGAGAACTGCATATTATATATAGATTTGTGTTGCAATTTTGAGAATATACCTACTTTCTCATTGCTGTGTCAGTGTTGGCCCCTTGGCCACAGTAGATGTACGTCAAGATTCACCAATAAAATTCTTCTTTGTAGACAGGAGGAGACCTTGCCAGTTCTAATTGACAAATTGGCAATATGCTGCAATGCTGAAGAAATGCTAATATTTCTCATGCAAACTGTTTTCTGATTTGATCTGATGACACATTTCAGGGCATACTCCTTTTGGACTTGTTAATTGACACTAGAACATGTTGCATGTCTGTTATAATCTGCCAAGTGCTGGCTACTGTTTTCTTCATGTCCACCTTGTCTTACACTACTCACCACTTGTCACTCAGGTCTTTCCCCTTTGCAGAATTTATAGCAAACAGGAAGGCTGGAGTTCACTATGGTATTGAAACATACTTCCCCAGCTGTTTTTTTTTTTTTTTTTTTTTTTTTTTGGCAAAGTGGCTATTTGGGCTGATTTAAATTTGTTATTTATGTGGGCCTCCTCTTGCTCAGTTCATTTGGCACCTCATCAGTGTCTATTAAGGTGGGAGTGCAAGCCCACTGCAGAGAGGGGAAGGCCCTGGATCTGTCTTCTTAGCCTGTGTCCTCTGTCATTGTTTCAGGTGTGTCAGGAGCATCACTTCCTGTTTCATGTGCCATGTACATCTGTCTCATCCCTACATATACATACAAACACATACACTTCCCTCCCTGCACAAGTTTGACTTCACATTTTTTTTTGGAGACACAGAGAGAGACAGAGAGAGAGAGGGAGAAGAAGACAGATAGATGGGCATGCCAGCAGCCTCTCAGCTGCTGCAAACGAAATCCAGATGCATGCGCCCCCTTGTGGTCAAGTGTGGCATTGTGCCTATGTGTCACTTTGCATCTGGCTAAATGTGGGACCTGGAGATTGGAATCGCTGGAGATTGGAACCAGCATTCTTAGGCTTAAGAGGCAGGCGCCTTAACTGCTAAGCCATCTCTCCAGCCCTGACTTCACATTTTGACCAAAATTTTCATGTGAAAGAAATTAACCTAGGTCACTAATATTGAATTGCCTAGGAATTTAGTTACCCAGTTCCACTATGGCCTAATACAGAGTTAAGATGCTGTAACCCTATGTGATATTGTTGAATTCTACTAAATGTCAGTATAATAGATATTTTCAGAGTTTTAAGATAAAATTTCAGTTCTTCAACATTATTGTCATTCATTGTCCCTACTATCATCATTAGAGATGCCATTTATTTTATTAGTGTTTATTACTTTTGTAGGACTAGAGGTTGAATTCAGAACCTAATGTATGCTAGGTAAGTTCTCCATTCTTGACTAAACAACAGTCTGAGCCCAGCAATAGCAATTAAAAATTTTTGCTTTTCAACTCTGTCTAGAAGTTCTGAAGGGTTTTCACACTATGGGAAGAATCTTGAGGCAGAGCCCATGACTTATACCACATAAATATGTATGTGTAAATGAGCCAATGGTAAAATGAAACTACATAAAAGTTACTTATTTGTGTCAGGCTTGAAGTTTTTCAACTTAAGTTTTGATCATTTAACTGCTGGTCTAAGGCACTCATTTCTAGCTGCTATCTTGCTGTGTAGTCTCATTGGCTTCAAACTTGGGATCCTCATTCCTTCACCTTCTGAGTGCTGGGATTACAAGCATGTGTCACCATTCTTCTTAAAAGATTCTTCATAAGCCAACTGGGTGGTTAAGTGCATATTCAGCCAAAAGGTAAACATAGCTTGCATATACCATCCATTGATATGCTACTGAAGAAAATAAGATAAAGAATTTCTCAAAGAAGAGACCTAAATCTGTCATAATTAAGACATAAATAGTCTTGAGACTGAAAAAATATTTATTATTAAATTCAGCCATAGAACTTCAGGCCCATGTTTGTGGAGGACATGAGCAGCCTATGAGGGGCACCACATCTAATAAGGTTCTAAGAGAGCAGCAAAGCACATTGTCATGATCTACTCATAGACCCATACGTAGGAAATGCCAGTCAGACACACAAAAGATGGCATAAGAGAAGGGAGGGCAGGTTCTTGGCTTTGTCTGAGGAGGTTCTGAAGATGTGTCAGAACTGAAGACCCTGCTGTTGAGTGTCCAGGGAATGTCAGCCCAACTTCAATGTTTGATCCTTGTGATGCCTGGTCAAAGAATCGAGCATCCTTTAGGTGTTTATTTGTTCTGGATTGAATTTACCTTTCATCTGATGGTTTGTACAATTTTGTTTTCTATGTTCTGTCTGAAAATATTATAGAAGTAGCAGTGAACTAAGTCTGAGGTTTTGATCAGATCCCTCTAATTATGCCATCTACCACTTTCTGTTTATACTAGAAATTCATGGCCTTTAAGCAAATAGCTTTGAAAATGGTGTTAAATGATGTTGTTGAGACTTTTAAGAACAGACAAGAATATCACAGAAACAATTAAAAGGTAATTTAGGTTTACAAAAAAGAGTAGAGAATGGGTATGTCTGCTAATGATACTGTGTGCCTTTTTGTAGGAGAAAGCTATGGGTGGTGACTGGTTAGGTTCTACTTCATTATTTCCCTCTATAGCCATTTCTTCTCTGTAACTAGAAACAGTAATTCACAGCCAGAGGGGTAAGAAACATGACTATGTAAGTGAGTAGTGCAAGTGAGGAGTTTTAGATTTAACTGCTGATTGACAACTGGTTGAGCTGACAGCCTACTGTTCCTGAACCACACCTGGGGGAGATTACTCCCCATACCTGAAGAAGGTTTGGGGTGAGTGATCACAGGGAACTATGAATTCAATGAGAAACACATTTTACCTTCTTTAAAATTTACCCCATTAAATGAATAATTTTACTTTAATTTGTCAAATTTGCCCCTTTAGTAGTTGAAGACCTGTATAATTATGAGGCACATCCATCTACAATCGCCCACATTTGTGATACATTACTTAGCATATAATTTGAATTATGTGACTTAGAGGGCCTTGTTACTGAATTTTGGTTTATATCTTTCTATATCTAACTCTATCTATCTATCTATCATCTATCTATCAATCTATCATCTATCTATCTGTCATCTGTTGACCATCATCTGTCTATCTCATCTGCCATCTGTCATTTATCTGTCATCTATCTTCTGGGGAGGAGGTTACTGGGGATTGAACCCAGGGCCTTGTGCATTCTAAATACATGTTTTACTTTGAGTTATACCCACAGACTAATGTTATTATATTAAAATTGTAAATTTTACTTAAAAAAACCAAACAACACAGTAAGAAAGCGAAGAGGAAATGCCACAATGTTACTCTACCTTAAAGATTCTCTATGAGGCCTATGATTAAAAATGCCATGGTATCTATGGAAAGCAGGAACTAGCACATCACTATTTAATGCGCAAAATTTCTTCACTACCAAAGAAAGGTGTCTTATTTGACATCAAGCATTGAATACCAAGAAAACATTAAATGTTTCTCTTGAAAGTTCGGTGAGTGAAAGCACCGTGAAAGTGTTGTGTATGACATTTATTCATTCCTTCATCAGAAAAGAGACTGATGATCAGGAGCCTGTCAGTTACTGGGATAAGAATTTCTATATTTATCACTGATATACACCACACACAACCACAAGAAGCAGCCTGACATTCTCAAAGTAAAAAAGCTGATACTCCAGTAAGACAGGGGCTTGCATGCTTAAATTCAGCATGTCCTTGCTTGGCCTCTGTGACTGCTACTGCTTCCAGTGTGTATCTCCCATATCAATTATTTTAAGTTATTTTTACCATGAGGAATGAAAATTCTAATCAAGTACATATGCCATCAGAATCAATAATAAATTGTTGCTTTGGCATTATAGTGTAGAGAAACTGAATCTTCTATAATTGACTTTAAGATAGTATAAAAGCAAAACATACCCTCATTAGTGGGTCCATGCAAAAATCAAGTACTTTAGTCATTAAGCCATGCAAATAATGCAATATGATTGTCTTTCTGGCTGATCTCATTATGAGAATTCCTTTATGAACTGAGTGATCTAGGAGGTATCTTACAGAAAGTTATCTTTGGAGGAACAAGCAAACTGTTGTCATGCTAAACTGAAGCTGTGAGTGACTGAGAGTGACAAGGTATACTGCTGGATTTTGGAATGCTTTTGCTTGTGTTCCAGGTACAGCCAATCTCTCCCCCTATTTCCTCAGCAGAATCTCCTCACAGAAGTTCACTCTACCAGTTGTGTCTAGAGATTTTGCAAGGATAGTCTCTAAATTTATTCATGGATTAGAGAGCCTAAACATCAGAAAGTTCTTTGTGATGTGGCATAGCAATAAAACAAACTAAAAGTTATTAAATATGCATTTGGAACTCAACCAAATATGATTCCATACTAGATTATTTTCTAACCAAATGGTGCCATTAAGCAAAGGTTAAAGAAAATGTATAGAGAATTAAGTTTGTATTTCATTTAAATATTGACTCATAGTTTCCCTTTGAAAATTAGGAGGGGGGATTATTTTGTTTGAAAACTATCCTATCTCATTTTGTGAATATCAGTTCTTTTGACCACAGTTTGGAAAAAAAAAAAAAAATCTATCCCAGGGCTTGAGAGATGGCTTAGCACTTAAGGTGCTTGCCTGCAAAGCCTAAGGCCTCATGTTTGACTCTCCTGGTCCCACGTAAGCCAGATGCACAGTGATGCAAGTGTGCATGGTCACACATGTACACAAGGGGGTTGCACACATATGGAGTCCAATTGTAGTGGCTGGAGATCCTGGCAAGCCAATCTCTCTCTCTCTCCCATAAAAAAAGTCAGTCTGTTGAGCTTGCCTCAAAAACAAACCATAGCAAAACCTATTCCAAAGTGCAGTGTCTCTACCCTGGGAGTCCATTAGAATCCCAGATGGAAGCATTGAGAATTCTTCCAGTTTTAAAAAGCTTTCCAGATGATTCCAAACACAGTCAAGGCTTGAAAATCATGCTGGGAAAACTATGCAGAGGCTCTGAGGGGGTCAACTCCCCCTTGTCTGTGGACAGATAGGTCTGTCATGACTGTTGCTCATGCGTGTGCTGTGGCTGATTTTAGCACCAACCCCAGCCAGTGAACTGCTGGACTGTTCCTGCAAAGATTTGTACATTCAGCTACTCTATCCCAAAAACCCTCCTTCCAAGATATGTTCATTATTATCCTGTAGACCTCTCATGTGCCTTAATTTTTTTAAAAGCCTGGTGAAAATTCACTTGCCACTGGGTAAGTTATATCTCTGAAGATCTGGCCATCGACAATGAAGCCATATAGACTTGATTAAAATTTGAATTCTACTATTGATATTTTAATAACTGACTTTTCCCCTATTCATATGGAGAGTTAAGTAAATCACATGTATAAACAACATTTATTCCATGTTACCATACCTTTGAGTCATACTTCCTTTCTATGTAACATTAAGAAGAAGTAGGAGATATGATGATTATATTGCAAATGTGTTTGCTTCATGACTTTGTGATCTGGCCTCCAGCTGTGTGTGTGTGTGTGTGTGTGTGTGTGTGTGTTTGTATGCACATATACAAATAATTAGAGAACCTATTTCTTTGTCATTCCTGCTTATCTTTTTATTGAATTCAACCTCAATCTTAGGTATACACAGTCTTTATAAGGATATCCAGAGAATTTGCATATATTTATTTATTTTTTATTTTAGAAGAGAGAGAGAGAGAGAGAGAGAGAGAAAGAGAGAGAGAGAGAGAGAGAAAGAAAGAAAGAAAGAGAGAGAGAGAGAATTGGTGCACCAGGGCCTAAGCAATCAAACTTCAGACGCTTGTGCCACATAGTGGGCATGTGCAACCTTGTGCTTGCCTAATCTTTGTGCATCTGGCTTACATGGGATCTGGAGAGTCAAACATGGGTCCTTAGGCTTCGCAGGCAAGAGCCTTAACTGCTAAGCCATCTCTCCAGCCTGTATATAAATATTGGCAGACTATCCCTCCCTCATTTCAAAATTCTATAAATATCTGATGTAAATATTGAAAAAAATCACACGGAATTAAGTCTTGCATAGTTCAATTAGTAAGTTATGTGGAGTTAAATTAAAGACATTTGAAAAACAATGTTTTGAAATATTTGTTTGATCCAAAGTAAAATCACCATTTCCACCCACATGAAGGCATAATGGTGTTTTTTTTGTAAAACACATTTTCATTAATAACCAGAGGCCTTATAATTGCATAGATTCATGCACAAAATCAGAGTGTATGCCAAGAATGATCAGAAGACAATTTTCACTCATTACTTCTTTCTGATGTAAAATCAGTAACTGGGTCATTTTTCTCTGAGAGCAAATATAGCTTTGATTATATCTGGGGACTCATCTTATGGCCCTGCAAGCTTTCCCCAACAGGATGGGAAGAGTAGACAGCAGATGGGAGAAGGTGTTATAATATTACAATGCAGTCCTGCAAATAGGTGTGAAGAATCACCTTCCTCAGCTTTCACAGGCTGCTGCTTCTGGTGCCTGCACCTGTGCTGTTGCTGAGATTTTTAACAATGTAATGAACATTCCTTCTTTGGAGGCTGTCTTTGTATTTCTCATGCTTCAAATCTCCTTCCATAATGCTTCATCTGGGGGCCTGCCTGTGACGGTAGGGCAGACACCAAGGTTTCTTATCAAGTTGAAGCACAGAGGAGGGCTGAGGGTTTTAGTCAAGACTGTGGCTATTCTCTGTATGTATTAGGCTAAAGTCAAGAGCACAACTGTATACCCAAACATAATTTCTTGAGGTTATAAACATTTGAATGATAAAAAAGGCCTCTTCTCTGGGCTAGAGATAATCACAGATTCTCATATGCAAAATTCTCCTACTTAGGTTGCTCAACACATTCTCTGACCCATGCTATCTTCAAATAGGTAAGTTAGGCTAAATTTATTTTAAATTGAAAAATTATTTGTGTAAGTAGACACGCTCATTATTTGGGGTAGTTTTGAAATTTTTACAGCCCTTACACTATCAGCTAGAAAGAGAAGTAAAATGGAAACTGAAATATTCTTCCTGAGGCTTAGTGTGAAATGAGAATAACAGTATTGGTTTGAGAAAGGTGTGAGTTTCATGGTCTTCACCCACATCATGCAAACGTGCTGTGTTTTGTACTATGCGACTGTGTGTGTGGAATCACCATTATAAATGTGAATGGCAACCTGTGTGTAATGTGTGACTTGCACATCTATACTTGGTGGCTCAGCGTACGTGACCTGCTCTTCCTATAGAAAACCTGAAGGTTATGAAATCTTGATTATTTTAGTAATATGCTTGAAGTGCTTTTTGTTATTCAGTTTCAAGTCACAGGGATATGTGCAGTTGCCATTAGGGGAAGAGTAACTAGTTAGCCATTTCTAGTACGTCATTATTTTATCCTTCTTAGGCTGTGTTTGATTATCACAGAAGTTTTAGGGAGAACCAGTTGGTGACTTTCTTCCTCACATACATTCACCCCTTAGGTTGTTTCTTCCAGGCTTTTGGTCCCACTGGAGAAAAGTCTCAATAATGCAAGTCACCCACCTAAAGAATGTGTTTCAGAATATCCCTTTGAAGGTGCCATTACTCAGAGCAGTTCATCTCCAGATTGCCTTGTGTGAGGAATAACAGGGAGTCTGTAAATAATACAATTTTCAAATCTCATTAAAAACGTTCTCAGGTAGAGCCTGGAGACTTTTAGGGCCTCCTGTGAGGCATCATATTTCTTAGGATAAGGAATTCTCCTCCCTTGAGACAACTATCCTATCGTACTATCTGCCACTTGCCTCTGCAACGCTAAAGTCTGTAACTAAAGTAAGTGCTAGCCAGGCGACTTATTAATGTGTCTTCACATCTGCACATGCTGGGAAGGCCTTCACGATGGCTTTAGCAATTGACTCCATTGTACCTTGGTTTTAAATCAATCCTATTTGAACTACAGCTGTTCCAAAGCACAGAACCATGTTCTAGCTAACAAAGTGCTCACTAACTAAACGGTGCCTGCCCATCACTCTTCAAAGGCAGGCAACATGTTCTTTCCAATGAAGGCAGAAAGAGTTAAGTGCAAGGTTAAGAAAGCTTCCTGGGGTTCTGCCACCCTGCTCAGGCATCAGAGTACTTGCCTGCACAAGTGTCATGAAAGCTATATGAAATACTCATGAACCGAGCATGGCTGTGTTCAAGTTATTGATGAGGGAACCTGACAGCCAGGGGACCAACTTGTCCTCCCAAAGCCACAAGACCAGCAAGGGATGGAGAGATGGCTTAGTGGTTAAGTGCTTGCCTGTGAAGGCTAAGGACCCCAGTTCCAGGCTTGATTCCCCAGTATCCACGTCAGCCAGATGCAGAAGGTGGCGCATGCATCTGGAGTTCATTTGCAGTGGCTAGAGGACCTGGCATGTCCATTCTCTCTGTCTCTTGCTCTACCTTTCTCTGTCTCTAATAAATAATAAATAAAAAGAAAAAGAAAAAAGAATTGTGTCAGGCCATTGCGTATGAACCAAGACTGTCATAACTAAATGTATAATTTATCTGTCACACTTCTACTTGACAAAAGGAGGGCAAACCTCTTCTACTTATTAAATTTTACCATGACAAATGGCCCTAGGTTGGTTAGACTTTTGAATGTCAGACAAAGGGTCAATTGAAAACACATCACTTCTCAAGGAATAACTAGTAATCTTAAGTCAAAAAAGGTTTCAACAAGAAATAATGATATGACAACACTATGTCAACCATACAGTGGAACCCATGGTAATGCCCCGAAGCTTTTCTCTCCATTTCAGTCTTGGAATTGGAACTCAGAAGTGAGATGGTTGTCACAAGGATTTGTATTAACACATTTATTTAAAATGAAAAATGAAACCAGACTTTGGGGACCAAGTATGAATCTGATTTAGTCTATGGGCTTGACAAGTACAATGTTATAAATCAGGTTACATGACAGCAATCTTCTCTAAGTCACAGAAGTGAAGTCTTTCGCTCTGGCATTGACACAACATGTTTTGAAGACCATAACAAATTGAAACAACACCTGTAGCAACTATTAAACATACCAGGATCTTCAATGGGAACCGTCTGTGCATGGTACAGTGTTTTGCAGTTGTTTCAGCAAACCTTCTTTGAAGATCTTTTGAAACCCTTGCATTGAAGTAGTCAAGGTTCCTCCCCTCCCACAGACCTCGAGCCTCATTGTCATAGTTACACCATAACAGATCCTACAGATTTCCATTGCCGCTCCCATTTCTCACATATGCATCCAGAGTGGGTTTGATATCTCCTCAAATAGGTGGATACTTTGCTGGATAAATACCTGAGGGATGACCCTTCCATGATGCCCAGTCTGGCAACCCCACTGTTCTGGCCTAGACGATTTGTGACAGGGTTTTTTAAGGTGTGATGATGCTGGAAAACTTGTTAAAGTCATGGTGTTCTAAAACCTGTGTTCTTTTTAGGGGTAGTATTTGGCAACCATGAGGTTAAATTTCTATTTACAGAATGTCAGAACATATACCCTTGTCATCATTTTTGATCCAAGTAGAACTTGAATAGAGTGTTTTTTTTTTCCTTTTAAATCTTATACTCAACTGACCACTGTTTTTACTTATTTTGTTCACCAATGAATTCTAACATGATGATAGGAAAGGAAGCATCGAGGTAGTTGAAAATGTACCTGGAGGAACTGCACATCAGTCTTACTGATTAATTCACAAGGGTTGGGCAGCAACTGTGGGAGGTTTCTGGAGGGTGATAAAATCACAGTTATGGAAGAAAGAAAGTGAGGCCAAGAACAACCCTTTTCTCGTGCTTTGTAAAGCTTTAACCCAACCTTGCTAAAATGTGGCTGGAGAGTATTTCCCAGCTCTGGTGCCTGAAGATGATGTTTTCTCTGGACTGGCCTCTGCAAAAGACAGTTGTAAACAGAGGCTCACACAAACAGGCTTATCTATGGGCAAATAGGAGTTCTTGCACTACTTCTCAGTCTACATCTCTGGATGGTTCAGAAAAAAAAATCTGAACAGCTCGGCAATAGTAATTGTAGCAGACAGCTTCAGGTCACTGGGATGAACTTCCAAACCAGTTAAAGTTTATAGGATGAATGGAATTTATTTGAAGCTTACAGATGCAGGGGAAGTTCCATAATGGCAGAAGAAGCTGGCTCCCTTTCACAGGTCAAGTCAGAGGGAGAAAAGCAACCACCACTAGCATAAGCAAGTGCACTGTGGGGACCCCAGGCAGAGCTCAAGCACTCTGCATATCTTAGATTGGAACTCAATTCTGCCTGCACATCCAAGGGCTGGACCTGTTCTCCAACCAGGTGCCTGGGGATCTAAATTACAAGCTTTAATAAACTCCTGAATCTATTGGGGGACATATGTTCAAACTACCACAGCAATCCACCTGTGTTTTTTGACTGGGAGAACTACATAAAATGACTGTTTCTAGATGCTTAGCTCGAGAATGGTACCCTCATATATCCACTGTGCTTGGCATTGACAAGAGTAGCTGCCCACATGGACTGTGCTCATGCTAAAGAACCCCGTGCTTGGAGCACACTGCAAGGCTGTGAGATCTATCCAAAGCATATTGCAGAAATTCACTGTGCCGCTTGATTACACTGCTCACACTAGCTGTTAAGCCTGTGCAGCAGTTGATTCATGCCTAATTGGAGAATGTCCATATTGGAGAAGAAAACATGAGCAATAAATGAGCAATTTATAAAATTCATAAAATAAAATGAGCAATTTATAAAATTATTTTTTAACACTTGACAGAACCAAGTGTGCTGACATTGCTACAGAGGGTAAACCTTAAACTAACTGTATCATATTCACAATGGACACTTGCTTGGGTCTCAGTTTCTGACTTCAAGGATTTGCTTTCTTTTGCTCCTAAACCAGTAATTTTTCACAAAAGTGCATCTGACTTATGAGGGATCTGGAGAGTAGCACATGAGTCCTTAGGCTTTGCAGGCCAGTGTCTTAACCGCTAATCTCCAGCCCATAATTCAGTATTTTAACTGATTCTAGGAGCTATATTTGTACACGATGCTATTTAATCATCACAATAAATATTTTGTGTGTGTGCACTCACATGCACACACCAGTGTCTCTTGTCCCTGCAAATGAATACCTGTTCAGCTTTATGTGCATGGCTGGGGAATTTATTAGCAAGTGTGTTAATCCCTGAACCATCTCCCCAGGGCCCAGAGTTTATTTCTTGATGTAAAGCACTAAGAACTGTAGCTAGCACACAATAAGTATTGTTCTAACTAATAATACCACTACATGATTACTCTATGGTTTTACCTTTAGACTCACACTACATTTCTGGTATGATCTATATTTAGTATTATATACTTCTTATATTAATATTGACAAACTGTTCCTAGGTTACTTTAAACTTCCAATGTACTTTGTCTTACTCTAATTTTGCCTTGCCCATTTTCTTTACAAAGGAATTTACTTTGAGAAGAAAATTCCTCTGACATTATACTTCTCTGTTTTTGTTGCTTGTGTATATGTGTAGTGTGCATGTGTGTATGCATGTTTATGTGTATGAGCACATGTGCTCGTGTGCATATTTGGAACGTCATCTACCTTTTTGAGAAAGGGTCTCTCATTATCTCTGAGCTCACCAATTAGTATAGACTAGATGGCTTGCAGGCCCTAGGGTTCCATCTATCTCCAATCCCTTCAGCTCAGGGTTTACAGGCACACCCCACCATGCCTGGCATTTTAAGTGGTGTGGTAGTTTGAATTTTTTGTACCCCACTAGACTCAGGAATTTTATTAAAGCTTGTAACTTGGATTTCTAGCCACCTGGCTGGAAGAGGTGTCACTGGGGGTAAATGCTTGTGTCCCGCTCAAAGGTGTGTTTAGCATCAGATCTGATTTCCAGCCTAAAGGTATACAGAGTGCTTGAGCTCTGCCTGGGTTCCCTGCTGTTTGGATGCTGGTTTTACTGTTTTTTAATTTTATTTTTTAAATTTATTCATTTATTTGACAGAGAAGAGAGAAGGGGAGAGAGAGAGAGAGAGAGAGAGAGAGAGAGAGAGAGAGAAAAGAGTGGGAGCACAAATGGGCATACCAGGGCCTACAGCCACTGCAAACGAACTCCAGATGCATATGCCCCCTTTTGTATCTGGCTAATGTGAGTCCTGAGGAATCAAACCTGGTGCTTTGGCTTTGCAGGCAAATACTTTAACCACTAATCCATCCTTCTAGCCCTGGTTTGCATGTGGTGTGTTTGTGTCTCTCTGCTTGGATCTGCGAAAGAGGACCAGATTCTTCTGCCATCAATGGAACGTCCCCTGATCTGTAAGCCTGAAATAAATCCCTTCCTCCCATAAACGGTTCCTGGTTTGGAAGTTCATTCCTCAGTGTGGAACTGACTATAACATGTAGGTACTGGGATCAAACTTTACAGATTGAATTATCTTCCACATCCTGTTATTATTCCTACCAGGATCATAGCTTTTGTACAGAAGTTCTAATTACCGAGTTGCTACTGTGATTTAGGCTTGTTCTTTTTGTGTTCTTCTATTTTACTCAGGAATATAACCCCACCTTTTCCTGGTGATTACATGATTTTTCTTTACTTATGTTTAATAAGCTAATCCTAAAAATGAAGAGTGAGCTGTAGAGTAGGTAGTGTATTGTTACTCAGCCCTAGATTCTGAAGTTATTATTATATTTTGGAACTTATAGCTCATTTATTTCAGGGCAGCAATTACAGATATAATCCAAATCTGGAAATTATCCTTTTGGGTCAAACAAATACTTGGACAATTTGAAATATTAGAGGCAAATTATCAAATATTGCCACAAAATGTATAAGGAACAGTTTCTTCTCCCTCCCTCCCTCCTTCCTTCCTTCCTTCCTTCCTTCTTCATCTTTTTTTGAGCAAGGACTTACTATGTAGCCCTTGGCCTTGAATGTGCAATCCTGTCTCAGCCTCCTAAGTGCTGGGATGACAGACATGGGACACTGTGACACAGGGAGGAGAATTTTGAAGGAAAACTTTGTATAAGGATAGAATAATTGTTTTATGCATGACTCAACTCACATTCTAAGGAAATCTAGGTTCCTAGGATATATGTTCTGACCATGAAGATTTTCATGATTTTAGAAAATACAAGTTTTTGGAGGGTTGGGACCATTCCCTTTATTGTTTAATTTTTTGCTTTGTGCACAAGAGAGTTCTGTACATAGATAGATATGTTGTTGACAAAATACCCTTAAGTTGAAACAAAAAGAGTGGATATCAGTATTGTGTGTCTGGGGTAAAAATATTGATGGGACACTCAGACCATCTGACTTCAGCATTTTGTTTGGTGTTTTGAATATTATGTTATTAGATAGTATCCAATAGAATGTTTTTCTGGTAAGCTTAGTTTAAGCAAAAGCAAATGTATATATAGTATCTTACTACATAAGTGAGACTCCAAGATTGAGGTCCAGTGGGCTTTGGGATGCACCTGACACCAGGGAGATCTGGCCTCACTGTCTTTATTGCTGGCTTCTTATCTAAGAAGACACTTCACATGCAGATGCAAAGAGGACCACTGGCTGATCTAGTCCAGGAGAAGTTTTGCTTGGGATTTCAGTAAAATCTAGAGGGGAACTTTGGCAGCCACACCTGGATTCATACCAGTTCTTGACCAACTGCGGGGAGTGAGGAATGGTAAAATCCCATTGGCTCAAGCAGGTCACATGGTTATTGTCTTTCTGGGAAAAAAAAAACTCTGTGACATAGAGTAAGAACATTTCCATAATGGGAAAATTATAGTGATCACCTGTCAGAACAGACAATAAACATGTTACTCATATTCTGGGCTAAGAGGAATGGGGATAAAATAAACAATGCTAAGGATTTGGAGTCCTTCTTGATTCTGCCTTTAAGTCCATGAGGCCTGGGGAGTTTGGTACCAGTGCTGACCCACTCAAATTTGACATAGTGGAACTAATCATTTTACCTTATTTTTATTATTTTGTGCAATGTATTTTTATGTGTTCATATGTGTACACATGTGTGTGCATGCATGTGTGCATGTGGAGGCCAAAGGTTGAAATTAGGTGTCTTCCTTAATTGCACTCCCTTTATCTTTTGAGATGGGGTGTCTGACTGAACCTTGAACACACACATTTGGCTAGACTAGCTAGCCAGGAAGCCCCAGGGAACCTGCTCCTGTCTCTGGCTTTCAAGAGTGGCCACAGATTGGATGAAGGTCCTGAGGATCCCAGCTCAAGTCCTCTTTAACCACAAGACCTCTCTTCAGCCCCGGCAGAATTAATCTTACAAAAGGTCAGCATCCCATAATACCAGCTCAGAATCTTCTGTCAATCAGTCTCACTTCCTGTGCTCCTGAGATGACTGCTGACTTCTGGACCAATCAGGAATGAATCTTGTCCTATTCTCCAGAGTGACACCAAGCTGGCCACTATTAACATTACGAAACTTCCGTTTCCTCCCTGCTTTCCTCTCTGAACTTCTCTTTACCATTGTTGAACAGCATATCAGTTACTTTCTCATTGCTGGAACAAAATACCCAAGCAGAAATACCTCAGGGAAAGAACAAGCTTATTTCAGCTCCGGGTTACAGAGGGTGGAGACCATTCTGGTGGGGGAAGCATGGCGGGAGCAGGAAGCTGGTATCACTTCATTATATCAGCAGAAAGACTGAGAGAGAGGAATGCTTGAATGCTCAGCTAGCTTTTTTTCTTTTTATATAGTCCAGGAACCCAGCCTATGGGCTAGTGCTGTCCAAAGTCTTCACACATAAGACCAGAGATTTATTTCTGTGGTGATTCTAAATCCTGTCAAGCCAGAGATTAATGAACATAGATGGAGTCCATGTTCCATGCTCCACCTGGGTGGGGGAAATTGAAAGGCCCTGAAAAGCTGAGTTCACTTCATGCTTTCTCATCCCTCAAGTGGCTACAAGGCTGCACTTACTGCTCTCAAGAATGAGGCTTTGATAGAGGTCTAGTCTCTAGAAATCTGTACCCAAAAAATAAAAGTCTATATACCTGTCCTGTCTGGGAGGAGTACAATGTTGTAAGGGCAACACATACAAGACATGAATGCTACTTGTCTTCCACTCCTGTGTGTGGCAGACATTGCAAATCAACTATGGCACATTTTGCCACTAAGTCTCAGTAGGGCTTCAGGATCCTTGCCCTATTACCCATCAATTAGGACTTGGGATAAAGTCAGTCTGTTCTCAGGACATGACATGAGTAGCCCATAACTGAGATGTGCCTGTGGAAGCACTTGGGTGTTGTGGAAGTCTGTCTTACTGTAAGAAACTAGAACATTAACAAAATAATTCTATACAACAGGAATGAGTGTTGTAACAGTGACATACTTTGCAATCTTCCTCTGCCTATTTTCCTTACAGCTCTAATTCCAACAAGGAAGGACAGTGGAGGTTCTGAATCATGTTAGGCCTGTAGGGAACTTCACTGGGCATGGTGCTGGTATGAAAACAAGTCACATTGCAAATTTATTAGGATCACAGCTTCTTTTCTAAGTTTCTCTGATTACCACTTTTCACACTCATTACTAAAATATTGTAAAGGATATCACTTTCTACTCCTCCCCACTTTTGTGGTAGTGGGGATGGAATCCAGGGCCTTGCACATGCGAGGCAACAAGTCTGTCACAGCCTGTATCCCCAGCTGTTTGTTTTCACTCTCTTGAAGAGAGTCTTCAAATGAGTGAGCTCAAAGCAGCCAAAGAAAGGTTCTACAAAGTAGAATTCATTTTTCAGTTTCCTCTTTCAGGTAAAATGTGACACACACATACATATCAAAATGCGGTCTTATTAACTGGAAAGACTCACTTGCCACTGGTACATTTCCAGAAAGTTCAATAGGCCAACTCTTTAGGGAAGTTAGCTTTAGAAAATATTGAGAGAAATTAATAATCATTGTCTGAATGTTGAATGGATCTTGAAGAGACAGTCCACAAGGATGGTCCTGGAATCCAACCCTGCACAATGTTTTTAAGTTGGCCATGTCTCTTTGGACTCACTCTATGAATAGAGATTGTGATCTTGGGCAATTTTTGGATTGTTTTTTCTTTTGTTTTGTAATGATTGGACCTTTTCATTCAAGCTCTATAGCATGTAGTTTATTTTAGTAGTTCTGAGTAATCTTTTCCTGTGCTGTTATTCAGCCTTTCCAGAAAGAACATAGGTTTCAAATGAATATTTTTTAGCACATACTATTTTGTATGTGTTCTGTCTGTATTTCTGGTTGTTGTGAGGTCAATTCTGTTCCCCTTTGCTATCCACTATTCTTTCGACAATTTTATGTGGCCTTAGAGACTTTGATGGAACAGATGTTGTATAAACTGGTTCCCCTGCATGCTTTCCACTTATATTTTCTTTTTGAAAAGAAAATAAATAAAAAATAAACCACAATAAATGTCTATTCAGGGAACCTTTTCTTTAACTTTTCAGAAGCTATTTTTTAAAAAAATATATCCCACCTTTAGTATGAGCAAGAAGGCTCCATTTTGAATGAGATGATCAGGTAACTATTTTGGCTGCACAGAGAAGTTAAGTAAGGTGCATTTCTTAATGACATCTATGACTTTGGATACATATACAAGCCACTGGGTTAGCCCTTTTAAACCACTTGTGTGGAAATCTTCTGATCACATATTAAGTTCTAGAAAATGTCACCCAATCCAAGACCGTATGTCAAAACTTTCAACAGAGAGTTAGTTACTTTGCTCTTTGGTTGAAACACAAAGACAATTTCAGTCAGATATTAAAGTCTGTGATCTTTAATATCTGGGTATTATTTCCAACACAGGCTCCGATTTGCCAAGTCAAATCAGAAATCCACGTCACAGCTTTCATCTGTTTCCTCTGTGTAAATTTTGTGCCCCCTCCTCTGCAAATGTTTGAAATAAGCTGAATAAACAGAACACAGTGGGTTACCTGGGGAGTGTTCTAATCAGAAATATTTTCACTGATGGAGCAAGGCTTTATATAACCCACTAGGAGCTGTGATTTGAACCACCCATTGGAAGCAATAAAGCATTGGGATGAGGCTCATATTTTAGGCAGGTCTCTAGTTCTGTTTTATTCTTTGCACTGCTCATGCAAATTGTGCAGATGCCTGTCTTGCCCTGCCTGCTGGACAATGCATTCAAATGTCAGCTTGTATCTCAGCTCATCTTTTCCATTATGCTGCCTTCTTTTTTCCAAGTGTCGGAAGATAATATAACAACAGAAATGCATTGAAAAGGCAAATGGAAAATAGAATTGACCCATCTGTATTAACACTTCAATGTAGGCAGCCAACTTCAGCATACCCTTGGACATGTGAAACTTATACACAGTAGCCAGGGTCTGTGGGATAAGTACAGGGAGGCATACAAGATGATTTCTCTTTATTTAGCTTTCTAAGAATGCTCTTCTGTTGCATGTTTCTAGCATGCAGCTTTAGGTTAGATTGATAGAGTATTTTATTTTATTTTTAAAATATATTTATTTATTTATTTGAGAGAAAGAGGCAGAGAGAAAGAGAGAGGGAGAGAGAAAGAAAGAGAGAGAGAGAGAGAGAGAAAGAAAGAGAGGGAGAAAGAATGGGCGTGTCAGGGCCTCCAGCCATTGCAAATTAACTCCAGTTGCATAGGCCCCCTTGTGCATCTGGCTTATGTGGGTCTCGGAGAGTTGAACCGGGATCCTTTGGTTTTGCAGGCAAATGCCTTAACTGCTAAGCCATCTCTCCAGCTTCCTTTGCATTTCTTTGAGTACTAACGTGTCTGTGTGTTTTCAGAAGTGTTCATCACGTAGGATTGGAACTCAATGTAAGTGAGTTCCAGTTTGTTTTGTTCCATATAATACTTGCGAGATCTGTCTGTAAGAACAGTTCAGTTCATTTTACTACTGCAAAGTATTCCATCACATGAAAATTCCTCACCCTTTACTTAACCATTCTCTTGTCCATTAACATTTTGGGTTGATTCTTATACTTTCATTGTGCACATCTCATTGCTGGAGAGATCTTTGGTCCACATTTCCTGGTGGGTGTGATTAAGTTTCAATCTAGAGTGGAATTGCTGAATTATAGACCTAACATTTTTATCTTCTCTTAATATTGCTACCCTGAATTTGGAATTTATTTAATTTTTTAAAAGTGTGTAGTGAGGAAACCAAACTTTTGAATGGAAATTCCATCTGTTTTTAATTTTTGTTTTGTGTCCCACCCCACATGTTAAACCAAGGGCCTTTATTTATAGCTGCAAACCATAAAAACATGAGACACGGTTGATGGTTTTGATGTGTTTATCTTTGCTGTGTATTTTAATCACTTGTCTTTAGGCAGAGCAAGGCTCCTCTCATTTCTTAGTGTCATTCTGTACTCCTTAATGTAATTCTGTGCTCACCCTTCCATGAGACCTTTCTTAGTCACAATGGGACTTCAAACTTCTCTCATCTGTTTCTGTAGTGGTCATTGTATGTTTTATTTGATTATGACCTTGTCTTTCTTCACAGAAAGGTGCCACCTCTTCTTTCTAACTATTATTGTAGTCAAATACTCAGAATATAAAATGGCCATCTTAAAGTCCTTCTGTGCCTGGCCTGTTTCATTACACACATCTTCCAGGGCTGGAGAGATGGCTTAGCAGTTAAGGCACTTGCCTGCAAAGCCAAAGGACCTTGGTTCGATTCCCCAGGACCCAGATAAGCCAGAAGCACAAAGTGGCACATGCATCTGGAGTTTGTTTGCAGTGGCTGGAGGTCCTGGCATACCCATTTTCCCTCTTTCTCTCTGCCTCTTCTCTCTCTCTCTCTCAAAATAAATAAATTAAAAAAAACCATGTCTTCCAGTATAGCATGTACTAGCATGTGTCAGAATCCCCTTCCTTCTTTATTGCTAATATCCCAGCATATATAATTATGTTATACTTTGCTTCTATACTCATCAGGCAGAGGGCACTTAGGCAGCTTCTAGCATTGGCTATGGAGAACCTGGCCATTGTGAACACCAGTGCACAGCTGTCTTTTCAGAGCCCTGCTTGAATTATTTTCAGAAGGTACCCAGGTGTGGGGTTCTTGGAAGACCTCCTCTTCTCTACCATCTCTTTTGCTGTGACTTTTCATGCCACAGGTGCCACTTAAGGACTGACAAGAGGTCATGACACCTAGGTAGGGCACTAAGTCTTCCCCCTGGAAGTTCTGGAATAGACCCGGGAACAGTAGCTCTGTCCTCTTGATGTGGGAAGCTGTGAGGCTCAGGACCTTTCACTGACTAACTGTCCTGCCATGTACAAAGAGCCTTCTCTGACTGGAGAAAATTCAGCCCCCAGGGCAGAAAGAAGAAAAAATCAGAAGGGGTGGTCTTGTAGCCCTTGATTGCTGACATTTTCAGCCAAATGAGCCATTATATTTCTCTTTCTTAAGCCATTTTGAATAGAAACTCTAGTTTTTACACTACATGTCCTAATACAGTGTCACTGTTACATTGCTTTAGGCAGGTTCCACCTGATGGTTGGTCAGGAGGAAAATCGATTCCTGTGATTCTCTGGCTATTGTGACAGAATAAGAAAGAATGTAATGATGTGAGACAGAGTGAACAGGGACCTTGCTCTTCACTGACATTGGCAATGGGGAAGAAGTAAAGACTGGCGCTGGTGACAATTACAACTAAAAAGAGTACAAGATGCAATGAATTAGGTGGGGAAGGAACTTTGGTACAATATCAATAGTTACAACAAACAGTGTTCTAGCCTAGCTACTGTGGAAAAAGATATTGAGAGGTAACTATTTGTTGAGTACTGAAAACAGAAAAAATTTCAAACTGGAGAAAGATTGTGAGAAAGAAAATTTTTCTGTAATAGTTGAAAGAATTAAGGAGTATATAAAAGAATTTATCTAAAGTCTGGTGCTTCAAATTCAAAAGGCCAAGGAGTGAAAATATTTATTTTCTTGCCATCTTTCTTTTTATGTAACATCTTTTTTTCTGTATTCCTATTTTATTATCTTTTTAAAAACGTAGACCATATTCCCTTTAATCCTCATTCATGTCTTGAATATGGCCACCTCATCCTAACTTTTTTCATGTTCTCTAGTTTCAGGTGAATCTTGGCAGTTCTAGGTTAAGTCTCATGTTTACCCTAGTCCAGTTAGTTGTGGCTAGAAAACCTATTGCCCATTAAATGCAGTGAGAGCTGATTACTAGGATAGTGGTGTGGGTACAATCTCTAATAAGGAAGTGCTACAAAATGACAAACAATTGGTTTGTGTTTTTTTGTTGTTGTTGCTCTTGGTTTTTCCAGGTAGGGTCTCATTCTAGCTCAGGCTGACCTGGAATTCACTCTGTAGTCTCAGGGTGGCCTCGAACTCTTGGCCATCCTCCAACCTCTGCCTCCCAAGTGCTGGGATTAAAGGCGTGCGCCACCACACCCGGCTTTGGTTTGTGTTTTAAATATATTAATCTATACCATGCTGGGTAGTGTATGTGTATTTAACCTAGTTTATAGGACATGTAGATTACAGTATCAAAATTCTCAGAATTCGATACTCCATTTTTTTACTTACAGTTTTTGGTACTTACAAAGCTCATTTTTGGTACATATTTCTTTCAGTTGCTCAGATAATATAACTTTAACATCAATATCTCTATCAATATCATCCCACATTAGTGACAAGGACACATATAACACAAGACAGATGACCTTGGAGGAGGATTAGCCATTAAGTTAAGTATCTTTAACCATTTTTTTAAATCAACAAGATGGGGCTAATACCTCATTGGTCTTACAAGATGGTTACAAAAGCTGAATGAGTCAGGTGTTGTGGTACCAATTTGTAATCCACGAACCAGGAGGTGGAGGTAGGAAGATCGTGAGTTTGAGGCTAGCTTGGGCTACATGGCAAAACTCTATCCCTCTCTGTTTCTCTCCATATGTATGTATATAAATACATATGTTACACACACACACACACACACACACACACACGGCTTAATGGTAGAATGCTTGATCCAGGGTTACATCTGAAGATACACACACACACACACACACACACACACACACACACACACACACAAAACAAGATAGAAAAACTTATTTATATGCTTCAAAACAGTTCCAGAAAAGGTAATTTGAATTCTATGTGCACATATCAGACTATCATCATAATTGGTAAAGATTACATAATAAAGTGTGAGAGTTCTTACTATACTTGCTAATTAGTTATAAAGATCTCAAATGTATTTGACACTTAAAAATTGAGAATATGGGCTGGAGAGATGGCTTAGCAGTTAAAGGGCTTGCCTGTGAAGTGTAAGGACTCTGGTTCAATTATTAGTACCCACTTAAGCCAGATGCACAAGGTTGCGCAAGCATCTAGAGTTTGTTTGCAGTGGCTAGAGACCCTGGTGTACCCATTCTCTCTTTCTCTCAAATAAATAACCAAAATATTTAAAATATAAAAAATAGAGAATACACTCCAAGTTTTGTTTAAAATAATGTCACTTCAATCATTTGCAAATCAGCAGTTTTACTGATGGGAACACAGTGGGTAGAGTTTTGGATATTATTGTGAGAACAACCTGTAGCTTTGAACTAACATCCGAGAATGGGTCATACATATATAATTCACATACCAAGTATATCATGGCAGAACATGCTTAAAACCTAACAAAACCAGACTGTGTGAGGCAAGCCCTCTATTTTCCTCATTCCCTAGTGTTTTCTCAGAAACTAGCCACACAGGATGCTCCCAGTAAATATTGAAATGACACAGAAGCTGACATTCTAAAGGAATGCAGCTAGTCTTGCTAATATCACAGATACTCGTATTCCATTTACGTACCAAGTGGAGAAAATATACCTTTCACTCACATTCAGAGGAAAATCATACCCAGAGTGTTTGTGACTAAGATAAGGAGTTGATCCCAGTTGTTGAGCTGTTCTTTTTAAAAAAATATTTTATTTATTTAGTGGAGGAGGGCATGAGGAGAGAATGGGTGCACCAGGGCCTCCGGCCAATGCAAAGGAATTCCAGACACATGTACCACCTTGTGCATCTGGCTTACATGGGACATGAGGAATCAAACCTGGGTCCTTAGGCTTTGCAGGCAAGTGCCTTAACCCCTAAGCAATCTCTAGCTCTGCGATAGAGCTGTTCTTTTAAAGCTTTGTTGGGATTTGAACCCAGACGTTTGCTTACTGCATAGCCTCTAAATAATTCCTCAGAGCTTCCTGACTTGTGTGTGGCCATGAGAGGTTTGTGTGCTATCTTAAAGAAAGAACTTGATTAAAAAAGTTTAAACTATCAGTTTAGAAGGTGACTGTGTGAAACGAAACCTTAAAAGAGTGCTCCTGTGTTTTGAAGGGGAAAAAAAAAAAAAACTAGATAAAACCATTACACTATGGTAAAATCTTGGGGAAGACATTTGTATTTCTCTAAGGCTAATCTGTGGAAGATGATCAATGAGGGATGAGGGAATGAGATAAAGAGTTGTAATCAACTACTGTGGTTTTCAAATATTATTTAATTTTGTAAAGTTTGTAACAAATAGTAAAGTGATTTCCTATCGTGTTGGCAGAGTGGGTTAGGGAAGAGAACAATTGCTCCTTTGAGGGAGCTTGTTGGGTGGTTAGATTTTTTTATTTAAGAGAGCCATCTGCTCCATGAAACTTTCCAAGATCAGGCATTATCTACAGGGAGTTCCACAGCATCTTAAAACTGAGAACTGCAGCGAAGTTTTAAGTTAATGCCAGGAAACCAGATGCTAACCAGATTGTCAAGCTCTTTTCCTTCCAGTACCAAAGATTTCAAGCGAGGTGGACTTAACGCAAATTTTGGACAGCCCTTTGGGTTAGACTTTGGAGCCAAATTTGATCTCTATGGCTTCTGTTCATGAAGGCCCCCTAACATCAGTCAAGGGAATTCTGTTTATGGCTTAAAAACCCCATTCATCTGGGGTCTTACAGGAACTGTTCTCCCCACACTGTACACATTCCTTCCTGAAAAGAGTTTCCATACCAAATGCTGAGGAATCTAGCAGATATTCCCAATGCAGTCTTCTTCATCCAACATGCATCCAGCATTTATCCACATTTTGGATTAGTTTGTATTGATGTTTATACCCTACAGACAGCCTGCTGATCTCAAAAATATGTTGAGTAAAGGGAAAAAAATAAGCAATGGAAACTGAAAAGAGCTCTTTTGCATGTCTCCCAACAACTGACTTTTGAATATCTGAATTATTTGAACTGGGGCCCTCAGTAGAGATGTAGAGGGACAAAGACACGCATGTCATTTCTAGAAAGAACTGCAGAAGGAGGCCATGTGGTTAAATTCTGTGGAGGAGGAATGGCCTCCATTTTTGTTTTGACAGGTGCTAATTTATTTCCTAATATTGGGAGGAAGGGGTGTCAAAGTCTGTCTTGTGCCTACCAAGTAAGGTAGCACTTAATATGTGAAGGTTTTCAAAACTCTTTCACATTTTTTTAGTAGCTTGTTTTTACATTAAGCCAAGTCAGAACAACAAAACAAACCAAACAAAATCAATCCTTTCCTGTGTTGTGTAAGAAGACTCAAAATTTTAAAAGGGGACCAAATAAATTTTAGATGTGACAAACTTTCATTAACTAGTATTCTTTTATTTTGTGACACATAGGTAAGAACATTCTGTTTCAGGTTTTATTTTTCTAAAATGCAAAATATCTTGTTTAAAAGTATATGGTCTGAACCACTGGTTAGTAATGCTGAAAATAATCTACATTTTAATAGCATAAGGCAACTCAAAAT
The DNA here is from genome assembly GCA_036365145.1 of Orientallactaga sibirica. NCBI lineage: Eukaryota > Metazoa > Chordata > Mammalia > Rodentia > Dipodidae > Orientallactaga > Orientallactaga sibirica. The sequence goes on from JAEOAD010000001.1 coordinate 63,906,434, forward strand.
AGACTAGCATCTTGGCATGCCAGATGTACAGATATTCTATGAGTTTATTGAGGGTCTGGGTTCTTCTTAAAAATATTTAGGGCTGGAGAGATGGCTTAGATTTTAAAGCACTTGACTACAAAGACAATGGACCCAGGCTCAATTCCCCAGTATCCATGTAAAGCCAGATACACAAGATGGCATATGTGTCTAGAGTTTGTTTGCAGTGGTTAGACACCCTGGTGCACCCATTCTCTTTGCTTCTCTCTTTCTCTGCTTCTTTCTTTCTCACTCTCTCAAGTGAATAAATAAATAAGTAATTTTAAATATCTATTTATTTGAGAGAGAGTGGAAAGGAGAGAGAAAGAGAGAGAGAGAGAGAGAGAGAGAGAGAGAGGGCAAGCATGGGCACAGCAGGACCTCCTGCCACTGTCAATGAACTTCAGATACATGCACCACTTTGTGTATCTAGCTTGACATGGATACTGGGGAATCAGACCCAGGCCTGTAGGCTTTAAAAGCAAGTCCTTTAACCACTGAACCATCTCTCCAGTGACTGGGGTTCTTCTACTTTTTGACCCACAGATGGGTCATATTATCACAGTAAGCAAAACACTTCCCCTTCCATGGTAAGGGCACAATTTGCTATTAGAATTTTCTATCATCTATGGAAAACATCCTTTAGATGCACATGGAAATGTACTTTCTGTTTACAAAAGAATTTCTATATTTTTTTGTCTCTGTTAGTGGAATTGGAAGTATTTACAGTGAAATCATAGTATCATAGATGGTCCCAATGGCTAATGAAGAAACTGGCTTACCATGGCCCATAGGATATGTAATGTCAGGGATGGTCCATTTCTTGCTGTCCCTTATTCTCTCTTTAAAAAAATTTTTTATTGACAACTTCTATACTTACATACAAAAAATGCATGATATTTCCCTCCCCTCCCCCATTCCCCTTTAGAACTCCAATCTCCATCATATCCCCTCTCTCTCTCCATTAGTCTCTCTTTTAATTTGATGTCATCCTCTTTTTCTTCTATTATGAGGGTCTTGCGAAGGTATTGCTAGGCACTGCAAGGTCATGGATATCGAGGCCAATTTCTGTCTGGACAGTTGCATTGTAAGGAGTCGTACCCTTCATTTGGCTATTCCATTCTATCCACCCCCTCTTCCACAATGGTCCCTGAGCCTTGGAGGGTGTGACAGAGATGTTTCAGTTCTGGGCACTCCTCCATCCCTTCTTCTCAGCACTATGTTGCCTTTTGGATCATCCCAGTGGTCATCACCATCTGAAAAAAGAAGCTTCTCTAAGCAGAAGTGAGAGTAGCATTAATATGTGAATATGAACATTAAGTGTAGTGCTTTCAGGGCAGCTTGGTGGGAATAATATATACACTTAGCCAGACAAGAGCAGGCTTTATACCCCTAAGGCTCATGACACCCCTGCCATAGACTTTTGCTTAGGTTTTTCAGTACCAGGTATGTATTCCCTCCCATAGAGAGGGCCTTCAGTCCATGCCACTATTGTACCCGTTCAGTCATTGGGCTTGTATGGCCAAACTTGAATATTCAGTGTCTACTGCTGCTGATTTCTGTCTCCCATACAGCTGCATGCAGTGCAGCTTTTTCCACCTTTCAGTTGGCTGGTCTACAGGGAGAAGGTTTTCTGCTCAGCACCAGCTTGCTTTCTCAGTGACCTTTTCTCTCGGGCAAGAGATGTCTTCAGCAATAGGGTCTTACCATCTGTTTCTCAAGGGAAACCAAAGGCTTTGGCAAAAGCCTTTAATGTTTTGGAGGCTACCAAGACCTCCTTGGCCAACAACTCACTGGAAGGTATCCCATCCCAGGTACTGAAAATTTTCTAGTAACAGTCTACAGCTTCTAGATGTGCCATTATTCAAAAAAGTAGGTTTACATAAGTCTTATTCACAATATCTTGAATGTAGATTGACCCTCCCCCTGCCGTTCTTTTATGCATTGTCTTCCCATGGCCTTGCTGAGGCCATTCCCCTCCCTGTAATCTGTTCTTCTACTTACATATGTGCAATACCATGCACTTTGACACATTATAATTGTACATATTTATGGAGTGCAGTATGACATTTCAGTACATGTATATAAGACAAAGTAATTAGATCAAGGTGACTGGCATGTTCTTCACATCAAGTATGTAGCATGTCTTTGTGTGGGGCGCATTCTAGCTCTCTGTAGTAGCTAATTTGAAATATATGCTTAAGTGCTGCCAACCATCATTTCACTACAGTGCTCTAGACCACCAAAAGTTATTCCTCCTATCTGACCACCTCCTCTACCCTCTGTCCGTCTCTCCTATCCTTTCCAGGCTCACGTAACCACAGTTCTATCCTTTGCTTCTAGGAAATCAACACTTTTAGCTTCCGCATATTCTGAGAGTGTGACATTTGTCTGTCTGGATCTGGCTTACTCATCACCTGCTTTGTGTCACCTCTGCCCATGTCCTTGAGAGCCCTGGGAAAACTGCACAAAGTAGTCTCTTCTTGCTAAGGAGAGGAAGGCTCACATTGATCAAGACCTATATGGGTGTCTATTTCTTGCAGAAACTTCTGACTCATTTACCAACCCAGAAGATATAAAACTGCTATGTCAACATCACCTCTCAACTCAGTAGGCTTCTCCCTAGCTGTTTTTTTTGAAAGCTATGATATTTCACATCTTCCCCTCCTTAGCAGATAGTATTGGATCAGATCATCACAGCTGTCTGAAATGTTACTTATTGCCGCTGAAATGCCCACTGCAAAACAATAGCTGAAGGCCTGCTGGCATGGGATGCCTTACTCACTGGCCAGCAGAAAGCCCCTCACCAAGGTTGCACTGCTCTTTCTCCAGCTGCATTTCCTTGTCTGAACATAATGGAATGTATTATCCTGTCACTTTCTAGAAAACCTGAGGTTTCTGCTAGTCTAAGGCAGACAAGGTCGAAATGAGCCATGCATTCAAACTGCCAGTTCAATACCAAATGGACATTGGGTTTCAGCTGGAAATGAGACTGTCTCTCAGCGAGCATCTTTTAAACCGAAGCACAGTTACATCTTTAAAAGAATCCATTTATCATTATGCATTCTTTTCAAGAACTCTGGCCACCCTAGAATCTGCAAAAATGTGCTCCAGGTTTTCTTTACAAATCTGAGTGATCTCTGAGGCTGTCTTTGACTCCACGCAAATGAGAGTGTTTCCTTTTTTTTTTTTTTTTTTTTTTGTCTGAGTACTGAGGCTTCTGCATTGGAGAACTGTGCTTCCATAAATTTGATCTGTGTCTGGTAGGAGGAGGCCAGAGCTTACCCATGCACACAGCTAACTCACAGCTTTAGACCCTTAAATTATTACAATGAAATTCTAAGTCCCCTTTTGGGACCATATCACTTGCTTTCCCCAGTTCTGTCTTTCATAAAATTGAGCATGTATTAGGTATGGAATAAGTCCTATGAATAGTTATAACCTTTTTCTCCAGTTCAAAAAGTAAAGTCATTAAGACACAAAACTTTAAGAAAAATGTAGAATTAAGAACCTCACTGAGGATCTCACAACCCAGATGGCAGTGCAGTGAGGAGTTAGTAAATATGTAGTGGGAAGCAGTCTGAAGTGAGGCCTCTGTTGAGTATGCTGTGTCCACCTGTCCGTTCATTAGTCCAACCCACTCTTTCTCACCCCCTGCATCCCTAAAAATAGTTCTTAAGCACCCTTATGTCTGGAAAATTTCCATCTGCCCCACCCACGACCACAGCGGGCAGAATGAAGTCAGCATGCTCCTCTGTCACACCCTCGCAGCGGGCTTAAGGGATTTCAGGAATCTGCATGCACAATGCCATCGGACTCCTCTTCCCATCAATCCAGTCACCTATCAATTCACCAATTCAACAAACATATTGTGTAATTAGATTTTTGAGCCATGTGACAAAATACCAGACTTTAACAGATTAGGTATTTGTTTTGGCTCATGATTTCAGAGGTTTCGGGCTATAGTCCCTAGAGATTGATTCTGGACCATTGGGGACAGGGCCATGTGGCAGAAGAGACTCACCTCATAGCAGACGGACAACAGATGGAGGGGAGGGGACTGGGGATAATCAGGTACAACCTTCAAAGGTCCCCAGTGACCTGCTTGCTCCGCCTCTGAAAATTTCTACAACCTTTGTTAACAGTGCCACCAACTGGAGACCAGGTGGTCAACTCACAAGCCTATGCCAGACAATTTATAATCAGATCATAACATATGCATTCATCGACTATGAACCCAGCTGTTGTGATATGTTTGGAGAAAACAATGACAAACAAAACAGACTGGATGCCCTTCTGTCCTAGAGATCATAGTCACATGGGAGAGAAAGGCTATGAACACTAAGCAAGAATACAAGTAAGGGCTGGAGAGACTGCTCAGTGGTTCAAGGCACTTGCTTGCAAAGCCCGAGTTTGATTCCCCAGTATTCATGTACAGCCAGATGCACAAAGTCGTATATGCATCTGTAGTTTATTTGCGGAGGCAAGAGGACCTGGCACATGCACACTTTCTCTCTCTGCTTGCAAATAAATAATGTATTTGAAAATAAGAATGTAAGGGGCTGCAGTGATGGCTCAGAGGTTAAGGTGCTTACCTGCAAAGCACAATGCACCAGGTTTGATTCCCGAGTACCCATATAAAGCCAGATGCACAAAGTGGTGCATGTATCTGAAGTTCATTTGCAGTGGCCCTGGCATGCCCAATCTCTCTCTCTCTCTCCTCTCTTTGCTTAAAAATAAATAAAATATTTAATTAAAAAAGAATGCAAATAAATCACAATTCACAATGAGTCAAAAATGGAATAGCTTGATTTTCCTTAAACCATGCACACAATAAAGGGAATTTCTAGCAATATTAGCACATCTCAAACTACTTGAATAAAAATCATAGAAACATCTTCATTGTCTATGTATTAACAGAACATCTGAGTGTTACTGTCTCTGAACCTGTTTGCTCAACCATAAGATGGGAAAAATTCCTGTCTGCAGCTTTGTTAAAGGTGCCACATGAAGTGCTGTGTATGAGTCTTATGCCCAGGGCCTGGCATTTAATAGCCATTCAGTCAATGTAAGCACTCTCATTCATTATGGATGATGGCAGTGACTGGTGCATCCCTCGTCATCTGGAAGCTTGGAAGAATTTAAAGCCTCACTCGCAGCTCCTATGAAAAACAGTGGTGATTCTGTCTATTTTATTTGAAAGGATGCTACATGGATCTCAAAAGTTACATCTCTGGAAACCATCCAGAGATGTAAACCCTAAAGACCAGTGGGAATATAACCGTGGTACAAAAATAGCAAAATAATGAAAGTAAAGTCTAAAATTGACCAAAAGCTTGTTTTGTGCACAGAGAGCAAGATCTCATTTAAACTTTATACAACGCCAAGGAGCATTATTATTCCCATTTTATGGATGGGGATACTTACACAGTGAGAGGTCAACTGAATTATCCAAGGCCACATAAGTGGTAAGTAGAAGATTCAGGGCAGAAAATCCTTCTGCCTTAATCCAAAGTGCAAAGTCTTCTCTAAGCCACTTCCTTCTATGCCTAGACAAAGAGGTCCTCATCTTTAAAGGATTAAATCTTCAAAAATAAATCATTCTTAAAGGATTTATTCTGATTCTCCTCTGGATGTAAGCTTTCTCATGAGACAGGGACTCAAGACACCAAGGGGTCATGCTTGTTCAGAGTGTGACTTCTTTTGGACTCTAGTAGGCTTGCTTACTCAGAGCCTCAGAATGCAAAGGTCCCCACCTAGCTTCTCAGACTTGTATAGACCTCTCCCCAGAATGTTTTACCAAGCATGAGCCTCCAGGATGTTCACACCACAGGTAGACTTGCAAGCAGGAGGGTCTGAAGGAAGGCACGTAGGCCACTCTTAAGTATGGGGAGGACAAAGGGATGGCTAAACTCTCCCCAGGTTGTTGTGCTCTGGTTTGCAACTGCAAGGACTTCAACAACTTGGCTTTTCATTTTTTTAAATTAACAAATAAAAAGCTATTTTGAAGTATGTATCCATTGTGAAGAGCTAAATCAAACCAGCACATGCATTGCTTTCCATACTAATTTTTATCTATGTGTGTCTGTGCTGAGAACAGAGAATACACTCCTAACAATTTCAAGTATAAATACACTGTTATTGCCTATAGAACAATGCTGTGTAATCGTTCCCCTGAGCTTATTCTTCTTGTTTAATTGACATTTTGCATTGTTGCATCTCTGAAATCCTTCCCTGAAACAGTCTGCTGTACCTCACCGTATCTACCATCAGCTTCCATGAGTTCAGCTTTAAGAGATTGCACAAATAAGTGAAATTATGCAGCATTTATCTTTCTGTACTTGGCTTACCTCACTTAATATAAAGACTTTCAATTTCATTCATGCTTTTGAAATGTCACGATTTCCTGCTTTTTAAGGCCATCACGTTCCATTGTGCTGTGTACTACATGTTCTTTATCCTTCCATCCTTTGATGGACACTGTAGCAGACAGCTTCAGGTTCTCTGAGATGAACTTCCAGACCAGGCACAGTTATGGAGGAAGGGATGTTATTTATTGAAGCTTACAGATCCAGGGGAAGTTCCATAATGGCAAGAGAAGCGGCCTGCTCTCCACAGGGCCAAGCAGAGAGAGAGAAACCAACCAGCCACCACAGCACACAGAGCAAAACTACCGCCAAAAGGTCACACAGCACACTTCAGGAACTCCTGCTAGGCACATTTGCATATCTTTACAATGGAATCTCAAACCCACCATTAGCACCTTAAGACCTGCCCCCAGTGACATTGCCTCTAGCAAGGTGATTGCAGATGCAAACTATAAGTAGTAAAACACTGAATATATTGGGGGACATATATTCAAACTACCACAGACACTTAGGTTGATTCCATGTCCTGGATATTGTGAACGGTTAGTGCTACAATAAACATAGAAAAGCACATATCTCCTTGCTGGATTGATGTCTTCTTCCTTGGGCATGTACCCTGTAAAGGTATTCTAAAGCATATAAGGAAGATCCACTTTTGATTTTAAATTGATTTATTTACTTATTTATTTTATCTCTGTGTTAGGGGGACATGCCATGACATGTGTGGGGAGTAGGAGTTGATTATACTATACTGAGCAAGGGTCTCAGTCTGCTGCCAACAAGTCTGGCCCAAGATTCTGTCTCCCATTGCTTCAAGCATGCTGCAAACACAGATGCATACACCATTTTGTGTCATTTTATGTGGGTGCTGGGGAATCAAACTCTGGCTGGCAGGCATTGCAAGCAAGCATCTTTACCTGCTAAATCATTTTTCCAGCCCCTATTTATAATTTTTTTGAGAAAGCTTCATATTATTTTTTTTATAATGGCTACATTAATTAACATTCCAATAGTGTGTTAGGGTCTTCTTTCAAAAAACTCTACATTTGAATCTGTTTTTTTGTTTGTTTTTATTTTTCAAGGTAGGGTCTCATTCTAGCTCAGGCTGCCCTAGAATTCACTCTGTAGCCTCAGGGTAGCCTCGAACTCATGGCACTCAACCTAGAAGAACTGCTTGGAAACCTTGTTTTGCTAACCTTAATATCTGGGTCATTTGAGGATCAGTATCCAATGATTGTGTCCTTTGAATATGAGTCACAGATTTCCTGATTCTTCATTTGTCTAGTAGTGATGAGTCATAGATGACAAATTATGATTACACATTGTCAAAGCCGCATTCTGATATGCTCACCTGTGAGTTTCCTCCTCAACCCCATTTCATTCTAGCATATGGTTCAGTGGCATGGACTCCCAACTTTTAACTGAACCTTTCCTTATAGACACAAGCTAAACCCCCAGTTCAGCCTAGCCTTAGTGAGGTATATGAGTGTGCCCCAACACATAAGTGTTTTGTATGTTGGCCAGGGTTTAGATACAGAATTTGCAGCTGCCATTTTCTTCTTTGAGGGCAACTTCTTTCTGGAACTACATTCTTCCAAATTGTGATCGTGGACTTGAAATTCATCTGCTTCATCAAGCTAATATAACTGCAGGTCTCCATCAGCCAGCATGGTGATGGAAGATGCTTGCCTTTAGACCAATGGCTACAGCAATCAAGAGACCCAGGGTGCATCTCTTCTTTTGAATGTTTGTCCTTGACTCCTGCCCAAAGAATAACCTTCCAACCACATGAATAGATAGTAATTGAAGTCTTCTCTAGAGCACCTGCATTGCTCATTATTTTAGTGTGCCCCTTTTATTCCTTGGGCATGAATACTTTTAGGTTATCAAATATACTTTCATTTTAATTATAATGTGTTTTTACAGTCTTGTTATGTAGTCCAGACTGGCCTCAAACTTTCAGTTCTCCTGCTTCAGCTTCTCAAGTGCTGGGATTACAGATGTGCACCACTACACCTGGCCTGTAATTTATTTTATTTATGAACAGAGAGAGAGAGATACAATTTGCCTACAATGTGACAGGATCAGATAAATGGGTCCCTCTGAACACATGTGTGTTCAGGGTATGGGCATGAGGTTTAGGTTTAACTAGAGGGAAAGAGATATGCATAACAAAGTAGTCCTGGCCCAGTGCAGCCAGTCATTGACTCATCTTTGTCTCAGTTCTTGTCCTGCAAGGCAATCCAGCAAATTGCCTCTGTTCATCAGTGAGGGTGCAGCTGCACACATCACCATAGGTGACCATTCTCATCCCTTCAAGGATTTCCTCTGGTTTGTAATTTTTAATGTCAAGAAGAAAAATAGGGAATAATTGAGTTTGGATTCTTGGGGTTTTTCTTTATTTTTTTGCATTGTAATTAATGTACAAAATGATATCTTAATCTGCAAAATTAGCCAATTTAAGTCATTCTAAGTGTATATCTTACCAGTAATGAATGAATCAAACTAAATGTCAATGTATGTATTAAAATGAATCTATTTTTAAAATGAAAACAAGTGTCTATTTTTTGATGGTAAGATTACATTGCCACATTCTGCTTTCAAACTACAATACAGTGTTTACATGTTGGCACTTGTTAAATTATTAACAGGGCCAATTTGACTTACTTTAATCTATTAAAATATACCAGCAGCTCCATTGTCAGATCCTATCACTTCCATGATTAAGTTTACCAGTTCGATTTTGAAGTAGAGGAAGTTCTTTTTCAGTCATATGAGCAGTTGGAACAAGATATATTAAAGGCCAATATCAGTCTCAGGACTCAGGGATTCTTGCTAATAAAACATAATCCCGAGAGGAACAAAGAATCATAAGAATATTTCCCATGCACATGTGCTAGTTTTTTTCTATCTTAAGTAGAACACACATTTGAATAGGAGATGGCTATGCACTTGTAACAACCAAAAGTTTTTCATTTCAAAGAGAGGTTTTGAATGCATGCAATCCTTTATATCAAAACCTCCCAATATTGAATAATGAATGAAAGAGATTCAGCTCTGGAGACTTGGAGGCTGGTTTCTAATGAGCCTGTACATGGAGCCAATGACTTCTCTGCACAGGAGTCAGAGGTGATGAACGTGCTACAGAATTCACCTTCATATTGGGGACTTTTAACATTGGCTTGTGTCAAAGTCAGCTTGTTATACTTCCTGTTACCAAGGTGATGATTCCTGACAACAACAATAAGGTACTTTGTAAAAACCAGCCATTTTTGTTATTTGTCAACACTATAATTTGGCTCATTTTTCTGTTCCCCATAATAAGTTTTATTCATTGATGTGAAACTCTAAATATAGCAGTTTCTCAGTAATAGCTATGATTAAAAATATGATACTCTGTCAGTCAAATACCTTGGTTAGTGGAGCATATGCTACTATGTTTGGCCCTTCTTTGGTGACTTTTGATGTCATTGTGATGAATAACATTCTTCTGTTTATACACTGATTTATACAGTATTTTTCTGACAATCATTTGCTGAGTGCTTTCCATGTGCATAGTACTGTTATGTATGACTAGAAATGGTGTTCAATACTGTCAGTCAATTACCCGATGTAATATTAATAATTGATTACACATTGAGCAAGCTTCTGTGTTCCTCAGATTCTAATGTTCTCATCTCACTATGTCCAGCCACATGAAACTGAGGAGAAGGCGAACTGCTAAATGTCATCTGACAGGAGCTGCAATGTAAATATAGCTACCTAAACTTGCAAATATAAGTCACAGTTTGGCTTTTTAGTGTGTGTGTGTGTATGTGTGTGTGCTTGTGTGTGTGTGCGTGTGTGTGTTTGACAAGACGGAAAACTAAAACAAAGATAAATACCAGGCAGTCTTCTGGAGCAATCTGTTGGCATTATACAAGATTTGGCATGCCTGGTATTGATGTCTCTGATGGAAGGGGTGTTTTCATGTTCTTCTTCTGAAAGTCTGTCATATTGGGAAAGACCACACATTCCACTTACCTTTTCCTTCCTTGTTCCTGGTTATTTTTTAAAGCCCTTAATCTGTGAGTCAGAGACCAAGCAGAAACAGTAATGGAATAACACTTAATGAAAGGAAACATGTGCTCAGTGTTGAGAGGAAAAAATACTGTGAGAAATTATTTTGTGAACTTCAAGGTATTTTTTACTTTATGGATAACTGTGATAGTTGAATAGATGGCCCCCAATATATTCAGTGTTTTATTAGCTTGTAGTTTGCATCTGTACCCACCTGGCTCTATGCAATGTCACTGGGTGGATCTTAAGATGTGGTGGTGGGTTTGAGGTTTCAATCTAAAGATATGCAAAGTGTGCCTAGCTAGAGTTCCTGAAATATGTTGTTCTGTGTGGCTTTTTGCTTGTGGCTTCTCTTTCTGTGTTTGGTCCTGTGAAGGCAGACCAGCTTCTTCTGCCATTATGGAACTTTCCCTGGATCTGTAAGCTTCAATAAATATCCCTTCCTCCATAACTTTGCCTGGTCTGGAAGTTCATCTCAGCGAACTTGAAGCTGTCTGCTACAATAACTAATTGTTTAGTCATCAGATCACATACTGACTTTCCATTACATGTGGATTTGTTTCTAGAATTTCTGTTTGGAATTTAATGACTCCTTCCTGAAATTTCTTTGATGAATATCTGCTATTTACAAATGCTTTTTTTGGTGGTTGCTCAACTATTTATATATATATATATATTTTTTGGTTATAAAATTTCAGTTGACTATTATTTTTACCTGAGTATGTTGAAAATACAATTTAAGTAATGTATGGCTTCTGTAATTGCTATTGATAAATCTACGTCTGAGTAAATTATCTTACATCATAGAAGTTCTGTAAGCTGGTCAGCAATTGCTGTGTAAAAAAAAAAAACCACTCCTAATATGTGGTGGCTCATTTACAATTCTGTATGCATTCTTTATTCTTATTCTATACTGCTGAGCTAGGTGATCTGGGCTGAACCTGACTGAGTAACTAACTCTGTTGCAGGCTGTAGGTCTGGTGGATCTTGGCTGGGCTCATGTCAATCTCCTGTGTCTTCATCCCAAGTCTTAGTTATTATAAGCATTTTATATTAGACTAGTTCATGCTAAATCTTCTAAGATAAAATTGCTAAGCACACAGTATAATTCCTAGAATAGTGACATAGAAAATGTATAATTAGAGTAGTGAGTAACCCAGACACTTTCTTTTTAAACTTTTTATTTGACAGTTGTTATACATGTACATAATTAATTTTGATAACTCCCTCCCATTACCTTCTTTTGTTCCCTCTTTCTATCCTCTTCCACTGAACCCCTTCTTCTCTTCTTTCCAACTACTCATTCTGCTGTTTTGCTGTCTTTTTTTTAACCCCCATCTGTCATATATCAAGGAATGTTGATGGCCCAAGAATGCAACAGCTACTTCATGTCTAGTAAACAGTGTTCCAAAGTGTTCCTCTTCCTCCTCATCAGACACTTTCTTATACATGGAATTTATTCCTCATTAGCTGATATCTGAGCAGGAGGGCATGCTAACAAAGAATCTTAGGTAAATTAGTTTTCAATTACTTTCACTTGGCCCACAAAGTTATACTCCAAATAACTGCATTGTACCCTCTTCTTTGAGTAAAACCCAAGACTGACTTTGGTACCTTATAAAGGCTTCACATGAAGTTGTAAGCCATTATCTCCCAGTTGATTTAAGGATTGACTTTTAATGGCTCAATAATATAGAAGTAGAACAATAAGAAGTATAAGAATCTAGTATGGTAGCTTACAATGAATTTTCTAGCAAATTGCACAAGATCAAAGTTTCAATAGCTTCAAATAAGATCAACAAGTTGTTAAAACAGTGCAAATGAAATAAATTGGAAGAGAGGACTATCATATGATTTTTAAATGTTAATAGCTTTCTGTTTACTCTGAAATATTTCCATTAGTTACAAATGCTCTAAATCTTGATAGTTTAAATCAACCTTTGATTAGAATTATATCTCACCTTTTCCTCCTTAATTAATGTTTACATCTCCATATGGGATCAAATAAACATTTTTCTATTTGTGTTTGTAAGACACAAATAAAAATTGGTAAGTTGTCCCAGTACATTAATTTTTAAAAAGTATTTATTTAAGGGAGAGATAGAGATAAATAGGGAGAGAGAGAGAGAGAGAGAGAGAGAGAGAATGGGTGTGCCAGAGCCTCTTGCTGCTGCATGCAAACTCTAGATGTATGTACAATGCACCACATTGTACAGCTGGTTTTCCGTGGATCCTGGGCCAGCAAGCTTTGTGAGAAACACTGTTAACCCCTCACTTTCTTGACCATTTGTTTTAATTTCAGAAATTCATTTACATGAAACCATTTGGTTTGTATATAATCGTATGAAACCAAGTTTATCCTTGGAGCTGGTCCAGTTTGGCATCATGTAAGTGAAACATGGGCTAAGTTCCCTGGAGTTCATGTTTTTGGCAATTGGCAAAATATTGGCAGATGATCTATGCTTGGAACAATAGGGTGAGACTGACCAGGAACTTTACTCCCTCTTGAAACATTCTAGTAGACATACTGATGCTCCTGTTGGACAGGCTAATCAATGAGTCATTTCAACTTTATGAGTTGATATTGAGCTAATCTTTACCTTTTATTAATAACATAAAACTTGTTGGAAGATTATCTCAAATCTCAGTCGAACTTAATTAATGATGTATGGATGCTAAAGCAGTGTAAGCTGTGTTCAAACTCAGTCCCAAACTAAATACGCTTCCATGTTTGTCTAGGATGTTCTAGTAGAGCATGATGTCTTCCTTAGGGCACTGGTTCTCTAACTTGAATGTTAATAAATATATTCAGAGTTACTAATTAAAACTTGATATTTACGGGATCTACCCCCTAATTTAAGATTCACTATGTTTTTAAAAATATTTTATTTTTACTTATTTACTTGAAAGAGAGAGACACAGAGAGAGAATGGCCTCTAGCCACTGCAATCAAACTCCAGACTCATGTACCACCTTATGCATCTGGCTTACGTGGGAACTGGGGAATCCAGCCAAGGTCCTTTGGCTTTGTAGGCAAGTACCTTAACTGTTAAGCCATCTCTCCAGCCCAAGATTCACTATGTTTTGAATGAGCCTAAACATTTGCATTTTTCAATAATGTAGGGGAGTCCTTTGAAAGATTGTGATTTTTAAATTTTTATTTATTTATTTATTTTAGAGAACAAGAGAAAGAGAGAGAGAGAGAATAGGCATATCAGAGCCTCCAGCCGCTGCAGACAAACTCCAGACACATGCACTCCCTTGTTCCTCTGGCTTACATAGGTCATGGGAAATCAAACCTGGGTCCTTTGACTTTGCAGACAGGCATGGTAACAGCTAAAACAACTCTCTAGCCCCATAAATAAACACTATCTTAACGTCTTTACAAAATATTTCAAGGCCTTTACTACATTTTAATACTAATTTTTATTCTTTTCACTTCCATGATATTGTCATTAGTATTTTATTGTTCTTTTTCCAATTCTACAATTTGAGCATTAACTAATTATTAATGTTATAAAATGTATAAAGTATAATGCTATGAAAGATAATTAACTTTTTCCTTCTTTCTTACCTCCTTCCCTCCCTTCTTTCATTTTTTTAATTATTATTTTTTATTGACAACTTCTATACTTACATACAAAAAAAACCCACCTGACATTTCCCTTCCCTCCCCCATTCTACTTTAGAAATCCAATCTCCATCATATTCCCTCCCTCTCTCCATTAGTCTCTCTTTTAATTTGATGTCATCATCTTTTTCTTCTATTTTTGAGGGTCTTGTGGAGGTATTGCTAGGCACTGCAAGGTCATGGATATCGAGGCCAATTTCTGTCTGGGCGGTTGCATTGTAAGAAGTCATACCCTTCCTTTGGCTCTTCCATTCTACCCGCCCCCTCTTCCGCAATGGTCCCTGAGCCTTGTAGGGTGTGACAGAGGTGTTTCAGTGCTGGGCACGCCTCCATCCCTTCTTCTCAGCACTATGTTGCCTTTTGGGTCATCCCAGTGGACATCACCATCTGAAAAGAGAAGCTTCTCTTTAACCAGAAGTGAGAGTAGCATTAATATGTGAATATGAACATTAAGTGTAGTGCTTTCAGGGTAGCTTGGTGGGAATAATATATACATTTAGTCAGATAAGAGCAGGCTTTCTACCCCTAAGGCTCATGACCTCACCTACCTTAGACTTTTGCTTAGGTTTTTCAGTACGTGGTATGTATTCCCTCCCGTAGAGAGGGCTTCAGTCCAATTATGGAGCAGTTGGTTACCCCAAGAATAGACATGTCACTATTGCACCTGTTCAGTCATTGGGCCTGTCTGGCCAAACTTGAATATTCAGTGTCCACTGTTTTCACTGCTGATGACTTCTGTCTCCCATACGCTGCATGCAGTGCAGCATTTTCCAGCTTTCAGTTTGCTGGTCTATAGGGAGAAGGTTTTCTGCTCAGTACCAGCTTGCTTTCTCAGTGTGATTTTTAAAATTAAAATTTATTTTTATTGACAAGTCCCATAGTTATAATTAATAAACCATGATAATTCCCTCTCCATCCTTACATTCCCCTTAACAACTCTTCACCATCAGATTCCCTCCCTCTCCCAAGCAGTTCTGAGACATCTCTATCACACCTTCCAAGGCTAAGGGTACATTGTGGAAGAGGTGGTGGAAAGAATGTAAGAGCCAAAGGATGGGTAGGACTGCTTACAACGCACCCTTCCAGACACAAAATGGCCTGGATATCCATGATCTTGCAGTGCCTGGTACTACCTACACAAGACCATCATAATAGGAGGAAAATATGATGACATCAAAATAAAAGGTTGGGGTTTTTCAATATTTTAATTTATTTATTTGAAAGGAAGACGGGGGGGGGGGGGAGAAGAAGGGAGGGAAGGAGGAAGAGAGAGAGAGAATGGGTTTACCAGAGCCTCTAGCCACTGCAAATGAATGCCAGACGCATGTACCACTAAGCCATCTCTCCAGCCTCAAGAGTGCAATTTTTAACTTATGTCAATTGTAAAGATTAATGGGTTTCACTGTGATATTTCTCTAAATTGAATACATTGTGCATTGGTTATGACCATCTACCCTTTTCACCTCTACCTCTTCTACCAAGAGCCCTTCCCAGTCCAGAAGGTTTTGAAGGTGTTATGAGCTCACACTTTGCTGTGCACTTACTGGATCTTTGTGCCAGCAGAACTGTATAAGAGGCGTAAAGAAGGACATGTCTTGGTATCATGGTATCTATGTGCCCTCTTATCACTTCTGAGTTGATACAGAAGGGACTTAGGACAAAAGAACTTTAAAAGCAGCAAATACAATCAAACAACAAAAAGATAAAGACTCAAAAACTCAGTTAAAGAAAAAAGAAAAAGAATAAATTTGCAAATCACAAAATCTCGATTATTTATTATAATTAAACTAGCAACTCTGTTCAAAATTTTCAGTGTCCCTAAACATGAGGAAGATACAGATAGTCCTAGTGTCAGATTTTATTGCCAAAATGTCCCCATGTTTTATGAAGGAAAGCTTCCCTGGCACAGAAGAGCACTGAGTGATGGCACAGCAATGTCTTCTTTTCTAAAAAAGGATGTCCCACCTCACCCCTACTGACCAAAGGAAAGGAGTATGGTAGAGTCAGTCTGGAGTCAGAGCATCCACCTGTCATCAGTGCCCACATCTTCCTGAAAGGTGAGGATCAGCATTGGAGGTACTCTCCTCAGACCTTGATACTTTCACTGTCCCTACTCATCACTTGGAACTAGTTACTCAAAAAGCCTACTCTCCTGCCATGGAGTCATGCTGTCGTAGCTGTGAGGGTCCTGCCCCATGCTATCTTCTCCAGAGCCTTTAGCCAGAGCGTGGTTTTTCCAGAGGTAGCCCTACTCCGTTCAAGCAGAGGTGCTCCATGGAGTCTTGAAAACATTAGAATTGTGCTTCTTGCTAACCAATCTCCATTCCATGCAGTGCTTAGCCCTGATGCAGTAGAATGAGACTGACTGTGGATTTTAACATTTTTTCCTTCTTTTTTTTGCTACTGAATTCAATATTGTGAAAAGAATGCTACAAACTGCTTTAGATCTTATCTGTGCCATATCACAGATCCATTGCTAGTTTTATATTGAAATGCAGTGAGTAGTTATGTGATTTGAGGGGCAAACCAAAAATCTGTATAGAAAGAAATACCTATTTGAGTAATATATAGTTTAGATTTACAATTCCTTTGTGTTTAGGACTTTCAGCTCTGTATGCTTCTATCCTAAAATTCACAGCACATGAGTATATTCATCAGCTCACGATTCTTTGTAGCAGAATGGCTAGGATTAGTTGAGCACCCTGAGATCCCAGGGCTAGAAGGAGTCACAGAAGCAGTGTGGGTGTAGCAGAGTAGCAGGATTTAAATTTATGTCATGATTTTGTCTAAGGCTATTCTTGTCCACCGCCTCAGATTGGAATGAAACAAAATTGTCACTATATTATTGGTGAGATTCCATCTGCTCTTCTAATGTCAGTGTAAAGGAAGTAAGCTGGAAACAAAACAACAAAATCCTTTAATGCTAGATAATGCTTTTAGTTAAATTTTCATGTGTTGTGATGACATATTTTAAAAGGTACAAGGGTGTGTTTCTAGTTGCGTAACAAAATAACTTGCAATGTCAGTTTAAGGAAGAGGGGTGCTCTATTTTGGTTCAGAGTTTGGAGGGACAGTCCTTGATGGCAGAGAAGGCAAGGTGACAGGGGCTCGAGGCGATGCTCTTTAGCATGCATCTGCAGTCGGGGAGGTGAGAGGAATGAATGCTGACACACAGCCAGCTTTCTCTTTCTTCCCTTTCTTAGTCAGTCCATGACCCCAACCCACTGGTTAGTACCACCTGCATTCCAAGTTGGTCCTCCTTCCTCAGATAAATCTTCTTGGAAATCCTTTCACAGATACGTCCTCACAGACATGGCCAGTGGTATCTCCAAGGTGATTTCAAATCCAGTTGAGTTGACAATGAAGTAAACCATCACAGTGATTACAATAATTGAAACATGAAGAAGAGTATGGGCGACTTCAGGGAGCATCTGGTATAAGCAGTTATAATGGATGGGCCATTCTATGTGTCATAGAAAGCCCTGGTTCTTCTGGACATGTTACAGATCTAGGGTGAGTTTTATTCAGACCACCAGGAAAAAGTACTTTGTTAGAGGGTCTTTGAGTCATTGGCTCCTGTTTAGTATTGCAAAGTTGGTACTCTGGCTCCTGGGACCCTTAATGCCTTATATTCTGAAAAAAAAAAAAAATCAGTGGTCAACTTAAATGTTACTCCATCTAAAAATAGACATCTTCCTCTTCTTTCATGAAGGCTATTGATATTGCAAAAGCTCAGTAAGGACTAAATGTCATTGTACATAAAGATAAGCCAAATGTTTTCAAGATTATCCTGAATGGTACTAACTTTAACAGAAATTGTCCTGTGAAGTAAGCGGTCTTTACTGATTTCAGCTGCACACCAAAAAGGAAAGTTAAGGTTGGTAAGTAGAAGGAACTCATTTTCTTTTATTTGTTCCTTTTTACTTTATTTATTTGTATGACTATAGTTTTTTTTTTTCTAACAAAAAGATTTTATTGTGATAAAAACCAGTAACACTTTTGTGAGCTTTTTTGGTCCCCCACCCCCCGTTTATACATCATTCAAAACTTATTTGTAGGCTTTGCCCAATTTTCTTGATGAGGAATTTAAAATGCATGTCCCATTATTATTATTTCAATCTCCACAGAATATTTTTTTTAATTTATTTGTCCTAGGTGATTTTAGGTTCACAGACAAATGACAGGAAGCTATGGAGAGCTTTCGTTTACTCTCTCTGTCCCCACACTTAGGTGGTCTTCCTCATTATCACTATTCTTCAAGGGAGTGGTATAGCCAGTATGACTGATGAACTAACACTGGCACATCACTGGTCATGCAGTTACCATTCGTGCTCTCTGTTGGCCTGCACCTTCTCTGGTGGGAATGTTCATGCTCTTATGCCCAGTAGTTTCACTACCCGCAGGGTAGTGTCCTCTGTGCTCTGTTTACTCCCCACTCCTCTTCCAATCCCTGTCAACTACTGAACTCTTTACTGCCTCTATAGCTTCGGCTTTTCCAGAATCTAAGTCTCCTGCTCTGACTGCCTTCTATCCCTTGGTGATATACATTTTACTCGATGGTCTCTGAGATTCTTGGATTTGTGGTTTGGTGTCTGACATTAGCTTAGGGAAACTCTCAAGCCATTATTTTTTCCGACATTTCTTATGTTCCTTTTCTTTATGGTCCAGCGATTATGTTTCTGTCTTTTTTGTGACCTTGCACCTCTGGACTTTGCTTCTCAACCTCCTCACTGCTCTGGAGGGGCAGGATGGCCACAGGGGGCTGGAATATTTTCCTTCTGCTTAGGCGGGTGCATCTGGCCGGAGGTAGTTATTTCTCTTTTATCAGCCCTCTTTTCCCCACCCCCTTGTATGCAAATGACTTGGAACTAAGTAGCAGTAACATGGTACATGCAGTTGGTTACACCAGCAAGGTTGGAGTTCTTGGTAAGTGTGGGTACCAACTATGGTGCTTTTTTCCAGAAAATGTTGAAAAATTGAAATCAGCCAGACCATCAAATATGCTTATTCTCTTTTTTAAGGTTCATTTAATTATTTGCATGTGGCGTGTGTGTGTGTGTGTGTGTGTGTGTGTGTGTGTGTGTGGGTGGGTGTGTATGCACATGCCAATATGCCAGGATCCCTTACTCTTACAAATGAATGCTAAATAATTGGGCCACTATTTAAAATTTTATTTCTTTATTTGCTAACACACACATACACAGAGATAGAAGAGAGGCAGACAGAGAGAGCATGAGCATGCCAGGGCCTCTAGCCACTGCAAATGAACTCCAGATGCATGTGCCCCTTGTGCATCTGGTTTACATGGGTCCTGGAGAATCAAACTGGGATCCTTTGGCTTCGTAGGCAAATGCCTTAACCACTAAGCCATTTCTCCAGCCCAATTGGGCCACTTTTTAGGTCCAGCTTTAATGGGTGGCTGGGGAAGTGAGCCAGGCCAGTAGGCTTTGCAAGCAAGCACCTTTATACTCAGCCATCTTCCCAGCCCCAATTGTGTTTGTTCTTTCTGTAGCAAAACCAAAATAAAGCAATCAGCTGTGGGCCATCTGGCACACTGGTATCCACAGAAAAACAATAGCTTGTGGTTCCTAGACCTTTAATTTCTCTTCTGTTGTCAAAGTTAGTTTGTGAGAGGCAGTGCAGCAGGAGACACAGTCTATCACCAGCTGCCCGGGGAGTTTCCTTACCTTTAGGAAAACTCCATTCAGGTAAAGCTGGGTCCTTGATTTTTACCACAGGAAACAATTTCAGGATGAGCCAGTCTGAAGCAGAGGTAGAGCTCATTAAAAATAGAATTTTTAACGCATATTTAAGCATGAGGCTAATGGAACTAGATCCACTCAGGGAAAGAATGACATTCCCAATAGCATGTGTGTGGGGTTCTCAAGGCAAACTCTGCCTAAGTGGGTCTTAGCTGTCCCCAGACACACAATTTTGATGACTCTCAAGTTATATTTCAAGGTTTCTATGAAACTTTTTACTTCTTTCTTCCCTCTTTTTCAATCAATGGGGTTTATGAGGCTCCATAGGTGGAGGTGGCTTTTATAGGACTGCAATCTGATAAGACAACATCATGAGTAACAAGGGTTGCACACAGGGTTAAGACAGTTCTTTTATTGTAAATGGGGTTTCATGTTAGAATCAGAAAAGTTTAGGTTCACATCTGGGAAGAGTAAGGCCATGTATGCTTAGGCTTTACACATGATTATCTGCTATTTTAACAATCTTTTGTTTTTATTTATTTATTCATTTATTTTAGAGAGGGAGAAAGGAGACAGACAGAGAGAGAGAGAGAGAGAGAGAGAGAGAGAGAGAGAGAGAGAGAGAGAGAGAGAGAGAAGGAATTATCACACCAGGGCCTCAGCCACAGAAATTGAATTCCAGATGCTTCTGCCACCTAGTGGGTATGTGCTTGCCTCACCTTTGTGCATATGGCTTAGGTAGGATCTGGAGAATCAAACAAGCACCTTAACCTCTTATTTGAAATATCTCTGTATAAAAGGAATCTTTCAATGTAGACAACCTTCTTGGAAATGTTACTAATTGCCCTGGAATTCTTGATTTTCAGCTAGTGAGAGGATTCAACCAGACTCTGGGTTGAACGGATCCTGTCCCTCCTCATGTCCACTTAGTTTTTCTCATTTTTCAAATCATAACTCAAGTTCACTATCATAAGACTGAAAAAAATTGAAAGACAACTACAAGTTGTACCACTTGAGACATTGGAGTTTATTTAACCCAGGGCCTCCATACATGTTATACAAGTGCCCTATGACTGAGTTACATCCCCAGGCCTTGGTTTGTTGTGAATCACCTTAATTGAACATCCTGATTTATTTTACATTAATGTTGCTTTTTCAAAAGAGACTTGGAAATTGAATCCCCTACTAATTTGTGTTGAAAATTATGCTTCAAAGGATCACCTCCACCCCAGTAGTCAAATGATTTGCTATCGCGTATGAATACAAACCTTACTGGCTCTGGACATGTGGCTAAGAGATAGCTATTCCTGCCTTTGAGGGGCTCCCAGTCAGATGGAGACATTCACTTAATCATTAAATCCTTGCTCGTGTCTCCTCTAGGCTGGGCACCAACCTAGTTGCTGGGGACATGAGGATGGACAGGCAGATAAGGTACGTGCCTGCAGGGAGCTCACACTGAAGCAGGGAGAAGATAGTTAAGTAAAAATATCTTTCAGAATACATAAATAAATGTCATTATGAAAATGAACCCTTGTGCTATGACAGACTGGCCCATGTTCACTTTGGTTAAGGAAGGCAGGGAATATTTCCTCAAGGTGGGCCCTGAGCAGCAGGAAAGACTCGAGCGATCCACCCAGCCCTGGAAAGTAAATAAGGTGCCAAGTTGTTGACTACAGGAGGAAAGCTCTTTTTACAGGGAATGGGTCTGAACAGAAACATAGAAGCTGGAAGACAGAGAGGACAGGGGACTGTCCAGACAGGGACAGGCTTGAGCCACTCCCCTGAGCACTGACGGATATATATGGATTCTGAGCCTAGGGTCCAGGGTGAGTGTCATTGGCTTCAAGGACTACCCACACATCATTACAGTGATTCCCTTCTTTGGGGAAATAACTGTGTTTATTTTCTTTCCCATAATCTGAAACAAGCCATAAGATAATTATAAAACCCCATAATGTGTTCTAAACTGTCTCTGCATAGTATATTGTTTTGGAAAAATATATAATAATACATAAAAATAAATGTGGAAATAAAAGTATATAAGCCTTACATTACATCTTAGGTCGTGTCTCAGTTATTTTTTTCAAGACCGAGTCTCATTCTGTAGCACTGACTTTAAACTCATGGCTACCCTATTACCTTAGCCTTCCCAGTGCTGACATTATAAACATGTACCACCACGCCTGGCTTGCCTTAACTTTTTATAAGAATTTCTTCTGGTTTGACTTTAAAAAAATATTTATTTATTTGAGAGAGAAAGAGAGAGAAAAAATGTGTGAAAGGAAGGAAAGAATGGGAATACAAGAGTCTCTTGCCGGTTCAAATGAAATTCATATGAATGTGCCACTTTCGTGCATCTGGCTTTACAAGAGTCTGAGGGAATCAAACTCAGGCTGTCAGGCCTTGCAAGCCAGTGTCTTTAGCCACTGAACCATCTTACCAACCCTAGTTTGACTTTTTTGAGATACATAGGTGCAGATTCTGTAAACGTTTCTTTTCAGGTCATAGTTGATGCTTTAAAAATGCTTTTAACAGTACCATTTAGAACACATATATAAAAAAGAAAGAAAAAAATAGATATATTGTCACAGCCATTTCCTCCAATAAACAGAACAACAGTTCTTAGTAGATTGGGAACTATTGGGTTAAATAGTTCCCTGAAGGCAAACGTTGTTTGCAAGGGCTTCAGAGATCAGGGGCAGGGCAGTGAGGGTATGCTTGGCGAGGAGGAGAAAAGGAAGGCCCTGAGAATCTATGAACTTTTTCTGAGGTCAGATCTGGGAAGGATTCTATTGCCTTCGGAGCAGGACCATGGCACTGCAGTAGCTCAGGCAGGGAACACCTGGTCCTCATTTTGAGCAGTATCTTTAAATGAGTGGAGAAAAGGCTGAGAGAGCTTTCACCTTGCTCTACCTCACCCAGCAAGGTTGATTTTTGATGTCTTCTTCTGTTAGCTCATCAATCTGTGGGAAAGAATTGCTTCAAAGTTATTGGAGAAAATAATCTTTCCTTTAGAAGTCTGACTCACAGCCAGTAGCAAAAGGAAGTCATGGATAAAAGGAAGGCAATTAATGACAAGGCAAGAAGTATGCGGTTACCTGGGAGATAACTGCTGAGTCCGTCTATACGTGTTCATCTTCTCTCACGAGTGCAGTGGGTTATATGAAGTGCCAGCTGTAGGAATTGTGGAACACTGTTGTGAAAACATTTCACCAGTCAAACAAGGAGTTTTTCTCAACTACCTATCAATAACTTTGAAAATGTTCCTGCATTATGCAACACATAAAGACAAATTCATTTCATGGAAGAGATCAGTAAACACACAAGCTTGAGAACATCAGAGCTGGGAGCTTCCTTAAAGGTTATTCAATTATCTCATGTGGAACCAAGTCCAGAAAAGATAGTAACTTTATCAAGCTTGAGCAGTGAGAAGCAGGACTGGGGTTGGACTGGAATCCAGGTTTACAAAGCTTTCTAATAAGACATCTTCCCCCTTTGTCTACACTTAGAAGAGTGCTTCTCAGCCATATACAAGTTTGGACACCCCATGTCCTCTTTGGCAATGTTTGGGCATTATTTTTGTTTTTACAACTGGTGGGAATTGCAACTCACATTTAATGTGCAGAGGCTGGGGGATGCTGTTAAACATCATACAGGGCCCAGAAGAGCCCCACACAGAATCATCCAGTCCAGCATGTAGGTAGTCTTGAGATCCAGAAAGACTGCTGTAGAGCTACAACGAACCTAGCACTGCGTTTCAGGAAGCCACGGAGCATAGAAAGGTCTACATGTGTTTATTTATTTATTTTTAACTTGTCATGTGTGTGAATGTGTATGTGATGTGATGTGATGTGATGTGATGTGATGTGATGTGATGTGATGTGTGTGTGTGTGTGTGTGTGTGCATATGTATACATATGCATGCAGAGGCCAAAGGTTGAAATCAAATGTTTTTGTCCATCATTCTCTTCATTTTATTTATGGAGGCAAAATCTCCCACCTGAACCCAGGGCTTGCCAATTCAGCTAGCCTAGCTCTCCAATGTGCCCTGGTGATTGCCTCTGCCTCCTGAGTGATGGGCTTACAGGTGGGCTGCCATACACACTCAGCATGTACGTAGGTGCTGGAGATGCAAACTCTGCTCTTTCTCTTATGTGTCAAGTGCTTTCCCCACTGAGCCGAGCCATCTCCCTAGCATGGAAAGTCTATAGTTAATGACAGACAAATGAATGACAAAGGTTTTACCTCAGAGTCTGGTCCTATCTACTTGGGAGGCTGAGGCAGGATTGCAAATGCAAGGTCTGCTTGGGCCATATAACAAGTAAGAAAACTGATGGCCAGCCTGGGCAATTTAGAAAGACCATATTTTAAAAAGAAAACAAATGTCAAAACGACTGGGGCTATTAGCTGAGCACTTATCTGGCATCATATAGGCAATCCTAGGCACATTCCCCAGTACTGTCAATATAAAAGATATGTATTAAAAGCACAAGTACAAGGCTGGAGAGATGGCTTAGTGGTCAAGGCGCCTACCTGCCAAGCCTAAGAATGCCCATTTGATCTCCAGATGTAAAGTGACGCAGGCACGCAATGCCACACTTGCTCACAAGGGGACGCACGTGTCTGGAATTCATTCACAGCGGCTGCTGCGAGGCCACTGGTGCACCCATTCTCTCTCTACCTCTTCCTCTCTGTCTCTATCTCTCTCAAATAATTAAAAATTCGCAAGTACATTGGAAAAGGCTAATAGTTTAACATTAACAAAATATGAAGTGAGAAATAGAGTAATGCTATTATTTCTAATTTTCTATAGGGTATGAAAGCAGTTTCATAGTTGTTTTTGCCCTCACTACCTTGTAACCATCGAGTAAAGTGGGAAGGGGAAATATCCTCATAGGTGAAACCGAAGCTCAGGGAGCCAAACATATTTATCTCTGCTACACAGTATTGGTTTGGTACTCAAACTCAGCAGTGTCTCCAGCAACCATGACCTGCCTGCTTTTCAATGATGTCCATACAGTATGTCGACATACTTGTGAATATTAGGAAGTCATAGTTAAGAACATGTACAAGTTCCTGTGTCTTGTTTATTTTTTCAAATAACATACAGATAAAACATTGCTCCTCATCTCACACTATTTTCACAGAGAACCAGAAATGAAAAAAAAAAAATAGCATACCAGTTTACAAGGGCACCTTTACCTCAAAGCGGATTAATTTTAAGTCACAACTTTTAAAAGCCTCTTTCCTTGGGATCATTTGGCCTTCTGTTAAGATTAGGTGGAGCATGCTGTGGCCAAAACCCATGGAGGGCTATAGATGAATTTCACAGCTGATGGTCACTCAGCCCATTCCTCCTGCATTTGCAGCATGGATTTTCTGCTCACTGCTCTCAGCGCAAAAGAGCTAAGGGCAAAAGAGAACGAATTTCGTTTGGTTCTCCTACCCTCAAAACCCAGCATCACCAAGATTCTTGGCTCTGCTACTTTGGAACTAGAATGTTCACTTCTTTGTTTTCCTCTTTGACTCTATGCTTGCCACCTCTGAAAGATTTCACATAGAATAGCTGTTGCATGTCAGTGTGAGGGCATTAGCTATTAGTTGGGTATCTCTGGTTGGCTCTAGATTTCTCTTATTTTAGTCAGACAGGTAGTTGTTTCTTCTTTTTAAGGGATTGATTACTTGGATACTGTGTGTGTGTGTGTGTGTGTGTGTGTGTGTGTGTGTGTGTGTGTGTATGCGTGTGCACGCATTGTGTATGTAGTGAGTGGTGAGCGAGATGTGTGGTGTATGTACATGTGTACAGATGCACATGTCCCACACGCCTGTGAGCAGAGGCCTGAGGAGAAAGCCAATGTCCTTCTATTAGCCACCATCATATTTCCTTGAGACAGAGGCTTTTCCTTAATGCAGAGTTGTTGTTCACTAAGTGAACCCCTGTTCACCCCTGTAGACTGGGGTTGCATATGTGCATGGTCATGTCTGGCTTTTGTTACATGGGTTTTGAGGAGTCAGACTTGAAGGGCTCCCTTAAGAGACCCTCACGGATGACCAAAAATTACTCTCAACCTCTGAGCCATCTTTCCAGTTTGAAAACTCTTCATTTTGAACCTTTTAATACAAATATTCATATAACATTGTGCATTGCTTTCTACACCAAGAAAAAAATGAAGCCAGAAGACATTTATTGGAATTTATTTTAATATTGCTTTATTAGGTTTTCTGTAGCTCAATTCTGAGTCTTTTGTGTAGTCATTTCTCATGGGGATCCAAGGTAAATAATTTATTTTCAAGCACTTTTTTTCCCATTTTTTAATCTCTTTGTCCCATGGCAGAACGAAGGTCACTTTGTTTCCTGCCTTCTTTTTCTATCAACCCTTTTCCCATTTTCCACTTAACACCTTTGTTGGGAGAAATTTTTTCTTTGAAAGTACCATTCTCCAGAATGTTCTATGGCAGAGAACATTTTATGCATGGCTTGTCCTTGGCACCCCATGGCTCAGAGACAGAAGTTAGGCTTACTCTGGAATTAGCTTCCACAGAAGCCCAGAATGTCCTGTAGTCACTTCACATTCATGTCTACTTTTAGAAAGGCTGGCATGGAAAGACACTGCAGAGGGTTTGCAAGCTATGGGTAAAGCAGCCTATGTACTGCCATCCCTGGGACACCCCCACTTTCTGGGTGGGTATCATGACATAAGGCAGATCTTAAGAGTGAAAGAAAATAATCTCTTTCAAGATATTATCCAGAGAAGCTTCTAGTTGTAGCGATAAGTTCAGCTGCCAATATCCCATGTATTCACTCATAGAGCCTTGGTTTCTTCATTTAATGTTGTGTTTAATCAAATATTCATTGTTGGTTGTGGACAGTTCCTAGTACTACATTCATGGGGAGTTAACTGGCCAGTGTTCTCAGGAAAGAATCTCCCTTGTACATGAACATATCCATGACCTGACCTCTCTATGAACAGAGAGGTATGCCTGCATTTGTTCCTTTCAGTGCTTGTGAAAAGTACTTGAGTTGTGGACATCCAGGGCTGCCCCACAGAGACTGGTAAAGCATGCTTTAGGTTGTCATATAGAAATGATGATGTGAGTACATAGGGGTTGCGACTGAGGAACTCAGGCTCATTTTACAGGGAAGCATGAACTTCTCATCCCTTTAGCTTTATGGCTTTGCACAGAAACAGGCTGCAAAGGCAGTAAGAACAAGAATCTGAAAAAGAATGAAAAAGTTGGGGGGAAAAAGAATAGACATAAAAACTCCTGAGGTGGGCTGGAGAGATGGCTTAGCGGTTAAACGCCTATAAAGTCTAAGGACCCCGGTTCGAGGCTTGATTCTCCAGGACCCACGTAAGCCAGATGCACAAGGGGGTGCATGCATCTGGAGTTCGTTTGCAGTGGCTGGAGGCCCTGACGCACCCATTCTCTCCCTCTCTCTCTCTCTGTCTCTCTCTACCTGCCTATTTCTGTATCTCTCTCAAATAAATAAATAAAATAAAATATTAAAAAACAAAAAACAAAAAAACTCCTGAGGTGAGTTGAATGGGTTGAGCTAATGCATATTTGAAGACTAGAGGTGACATTTTGTGGAATCCTGTCACACTATTTGGAAAACGATACATAGATAATATTTGTACATCTGCATGTATTATAGATGCAGGCTTTGAGAGGGGATTCCTAACTGCATTCTCCCAACATTCTACTCAACCATGCTCCTTATAGGGGAAAGAAAGTATATATTAATCTGTTATCTAGCAAAACAGTTGGGTTTATTATAACATAAATGGAAATATGAAGGAATTTATATTTGGGAGAAGTAGCTACATAAATATGTAGTAAGAACTTTGAGAAGGAGAGAATTATTTCTGAGGGTTTTGTTGGCTGTGATACTAAACCTGGGCAGTTCTTTGTTGACCAGAGCTAGGAGATGGGGGGGGTGTTTGTAGCTTCAGAGAGCCTGCAACTGAGCCATCCTTGTATTTATTCAGTGTATGGAATGTGGGATGGGACAATCCATCCCCTAATTCATCCCAGCAAGGCTCCACAGGGGGAAATGATGCAGGGAGCATCAGGAGAAGTCCATTTAGCAACAGGAAGCTAATTGCTTCATTTTTATTCCACAACAAAATCTAAGCCAGGTGGCTGGCAGGCAGCCCACAGGTGAAGGTCTTTCTTAGAGCTCCCCCATTGTGGGCTGTGGTTGCTGTAAGATGAGTGTGCAAGGGCTGCAACCATTATCAGGTGGCTTGTCTGATGGTTCAGCTCAGTGGTCTGGGCTCTTTCCGAGATTCCAGCTAGATCACCTCGTGGTGCTCAGTATGTCTCCACCATGAATAGACAGAGCCTCTGACACCAGTCAGACACAGGAGGTGTCCATTGCTTACATGCTACTGTGAAGGTGGCATCTCCCTGCTTCATGAATACAGAACTCAGAAGGCAAGCACATTAGCATTCATCAGTGCTGCCTGCAGAGCTTGTTGCACACTGTAGAATTCCTGATCTGCTCTGCAGTGGTGTCTGGCAATCTTCATTCCTAAGATTCTTAGGTGATGCTGTTCCTCTAGCATTCTGCTATAGAAGAAACATTGGGATATACTAGATGTAAATAAAATAAGATTTCTTTTCCTTCATGGTTGACAATTCCTGTTTGTACCTTTGGCAAAGTTATAAGGAAGGGTTGCCTTTATTAACCTTGCATTACAGAGTACTTCCAACCATTGCTAACAGGTGATAAACCCTCTGCTGCCACCTGTTCACTCTTAGAGGTGAAAATAAATTAATGCTCTGATTTAGAATGACTCATTACTTGGTCAGAAAAGAAATTTACATTGAATGTGGGCAGGCCAGGCTTGCAGGCTTAAAAAAAAAAAAAAAAAACCTGTGTCTATTGTGTTTTCACAATAACAAGCACTTAATAAGAAAGGTTTCTTTTTCTTTGCTTCTCTTCTCAAAGAACCACACTGACCTTCACCTAAGATTGGGTCCAAGAAATGTTTCCGAGAGATTGCAGTGATGGAAGGATGCCACAAGGGTTGGCTGCAGAAACACAGAGAGGTTAAAGAGGATATTTACAGCATAGCTGGAGATAATGACTATTTCTCTATGAAAAATTACAAAGGCTCTGCACATACACGTTAGTCTAATGGAATAGAATAGAAGCTGGCTAAGAGTATTAAAAAAAAGAGAAAAGTTTTGCAATAAAATTTTTTGATAAAAAGGAATATAACCACCAGCACAGGCGATAGGTACAGGACCAACTAGGGGAGGCTTTTCCTACAGGCCTTTCCAAGGGCCTAGGCATTTTCATTTTCCTTCCTACTCTCCACTGCATTTTCCCATTTTTCTCTTCCGTTTCTTCCCTTTCCTTCCTCCCCTTCCCTTACCTTCATCCCTTTCTTCTCTCATGTATTTTTATTTGCCCCTAATATTTGCAGAGAGCATTGAAAGGGAGAAGGCAGACACAGATCCTGTTTTCTGGAAAGTGCAGATTGAAAAGTCTGCATTTTTGAAATCCACTTGTGCTCAAACTATAATAAGCCCTCCATATTTGGAAGTTTCATATATGAGCCAACCTATAATCTGTTCTTATCATGGTTTGAATATGAAATGTCCTGCATAGGCTCATAGGTTTGAACATTTGCTCCCTAGCTCTTTGTCCTGTTTGGGAAGGTTCTGGAACCTTTAGAATGTGGAAACACAGGAGGAAGTGGGTCACTGGGGATGAAACCACAAAGCTTGTCTCCATTTTAGGTACTTAGTTGCAACAAGAAAAATACAGTTCTGAATCCATAAACACATACATACACACACTCTCTCTCTCTCTCTCTCTCTCTCTCTCATCATTGTTCCCTAAATAAAACAGTATAATAGTTCATTACAAAGTACTGACGTTGGATTTGATATTGTAGGAAATCTGGGATGATTTGTAGTACAGGAGATGATGTGTACAGATTATATACAAATACATCCCCATTTTATTTAGTTTTCCTGTGTATGTGTGTATGATATGCAAATGTGTGGATGCACATGTGTGTGAGGGATGCATGTATATGCAATTAGAGGCCAAAAGTTGACAGCAGGTGTTTTTAGACAAGCTAGCTAGTGAGCCCAAGAGACTCCCTATCTCTACCTTCACAGCACTTGAATTACAGGGCACACCACTGCACCTGATTTTATATAGTTGCTGGGGACATGAATTCATATCCATATGCTTGTGTGGTAAACAATTTACCTGCCTAACTATTTCCTCAAATCTACTTTTACCATTTAAAAGAAGAAAATTGGCTCCACCCAAATCAAGCCAAGGGGAGAGAGTACAAGTCTCTTGTTGGAGTGAGAGGTTAATCGTTAGAGTCTTATCATACTTTTGGGCAAACCAAGCAGAAGGTGAGGGAAGCCCGCAATTCTGTGGGCATGTATGACCAGGTTCACTTACTGCATGGGCCAGACTTTTTGTGACCAGATGGGCATAGGAAATGGAACTAAGTTGAATTGATTCTAGAGATGAAAAATCTTCCTTGTTCAGGTTAACAGAGCTCAGAGGAGAGAGGCTGCAAGACTACCTAAAATGAACTCTTTAGAAAGTATGATCCACACTGGTTCTGAACACCTCTGACCTGCTCTGCAAGCCAGCCTGATAAATTTACAGGCATCTGTAAATGCTGTGGAAGATGCTTCCTGTTTTGCTTCAGCTTTCCCTTTTAAGGACAGCAGCAGGCTGTGGTTGTGCCATTTGTATCTGGTGGTAGGTATAAGAAGCCCCTGGGATTCATTGTTATCCATAGAATATGTCTGAGAGCACTGGGCTGGAACTCAGAAATATACTCAGGTGCAGGTTCCCCTGTAGTCAAGGGTGATGCTTTCCAGAGTGTTCTTTGAAGAAACTTCAGGGGGAAATGTAGAATAATATATCTTGGAAGACCACTGAGAAATCATTTGGCCTAAGGCCCTGTGGAGAATCCAGGACAGAAAAAAAGAAAAGAGAAAAAAAGTCCCAATGCCCCGATTCTCTTCCATTTTGATGACACATTTTATAATCCCAGGGTTTCTTCCCCATGTCAGCAGAGAAAGTGCGGATCAGAGTCAGTGGGTGTTTTTTTCGGCCCTCTGTCATTTGAGCTGTCACAGTGTGATACTCGACAGCTTGGAGGTATTAGCCCTAATCAGCAAGCCAAGCTATGAGTTGAAATTCAACCTCACAATTATGATTGGAAATGAAACAAAACTGAACATTGGAGTGTCACATTGCTGTTGAATAGAAAGCAGAACGTACAAATGTGAACCAGTTTTGCAAATATGTATTAAGCTCTTATTAAGGGAGTTCTCAAATGTTAAGTGGAAGTCACCAGGAAGACTTATTTGAAATGTAGGTTCCAGGACCTGACTTCCAGAATTGCTAATGCATTGGGCTAAGAATGAAACCCAGAAATCTACATTGTAAATAATTGTCCCTGAGTGATGCACTGTATAAAACACTCAATGAATAAGTGTCTGAGAAAAAAGACACATTGTTTGTGAGCATTTATTATTCTCCAGCTCTTACACTATCACCTTCCTGCAGGAAGAAGCTCCAAGTTGCTGCACTTGACAGTAGGTAATTCAGTCTTATGACTATAATGCTTTCCATCTTCCTCAAACTCCATGTGTGCATCACGCATTCAGACAACCACCCCAAAATCCAGAAGCTAATATCTACTCAGTACCTCCATACAGCTGCTGCCTTAGGACTCAGCTTACTTTCTGCATGTGGGAGCTAGAGATCCACAATTCCCTAAGCCTACTCTACCTGCATTACCACCCGTCCCAATGCATAACAAGTAATTTAATTATTGAAGTAAATTTTGGAGAGTCTTTCTCTCATATACCTCATCCAACCTGTTAGAAAATCCTGCTACCTGTATCTTTAAATTCTATCCAGAATCAGTGCTCCTTCATTATTACCACCTGATGAAAGCCCTCACATCTCTCTGAGGTTGTACCCAGTTGCTTAATAGCTGGCCTCCATGTTTACTCTCCAACCCCACTGCAGTGTATTTTCAGCCCAGCAGCCACAGAACCTATTACAACACATTTCAGGTGACAGGAGTCTTTTTTAAAAATATTATTTATTTAGATAGATAGATAGATAGATAGAAATAGGCAGATACAGTGAGAGGCAGAAAATGGGCACATCAGGGCCTTTAGCCACTGCAAAGGAACTCAAGATGCATTCACCACCTTGTGCATCTGACTTGCATGGGTACTGGGGAATAAAATCTGGGTCCTTAAGCTTCACAGATAAGCTCCTTAACTACTAAGCCATTTCTCCAGCCCCAGGAGTCATTTTTTAACATCTCTGATGTTTTCCCATTCTGTACAGACTAATGGTCAAGATACATAGGCTGGATGGCCAAGGCAGTAACAAGTGAACCTAGGCTGTCTCTCTGAGCCCATCTCTTGTTGTGCTCTTCCTTGTTTACTTTGTCACAGTCCCATGTGTCTTGTGGCTCCCTTGCATGACCCTTGACACTTCTGAACATATGTCCTTCAGGTGCTGTTGCTTTCCTGGGATACTTTCCCCCATATAGTCCCAAAGCTCACTGCAGTTCTTGCTATGTGTTTGGCGGATGGGTCTTGAGCCTCTGTGGAAATGTTTCCTTGCTCCCTTCTCAGTAAGATCTATTTTGGATGTGCTATTTTATATTGTAATGTATGACCTCACTTCCCACCCACCTCTACCATTTCTCAATTCCAATCTGTGGTATTTTTTTTTCCTATCATTTATTTTCATTCACCATTTAATGAAACTTCTCATTGTGTTTACTATCTCTTTTCCACACTGGAATGTAAATGTCACACAGGTGGGGACCATTTGCTTCCCCCCCACTTATGCCAGAAGCACCCACAACTGTGCCTTCTACATGGTTGGTGTTCCATTAGTATTTGTTAAATAAGTTTATGCTTGATGTAGAGTAATTCACAATATCTTTGGATGAGACAGTATTGAGAAACATTACTTTAATTGATAGAAGTCAGTTCATTCTTGTTTTATAAATGAAAAATAAAAAAAAATTGAGCCAGGCGTGGCAGTGCATGCCTTTAATCCCAGCACTTGGCAGGCAGAGGTAGGAGGATAGCCATGAGTTCAAGGCCACCCTGAGACTACATAGTGAATTCCAGGTCAGCCTGAGCTAGAGTGAGACCCTACCTTGAAAAACAAAAAAAAAAAAAAAATTGACAAAACAAACAAAAACCTGATATAAGATCCAGTTGACTCACAAGTAAAAAGTGATCAACATGATCAACACTGATACAGGAATTTGGGGTTCCTTGTACACAAGTGCACCAGTAATTTTGGGGTATCACTGGATCCTTGTCCTATGATTTGAAGAATGAAATCCATTGACCCCAGGATAAGGTTAAGGAAGATTTTATTATAGTTTAAAATTTTAAGAGGAAGAAGTGCAGGGGGCCTTAAGCTGAGAACATAAGAGAAGGAAGAGAGGTGGCGCTCTTGTCCAGGGAGGCCATTTGAGAAACCCTATGAGAGAAGAAGGCAGAGTTCCTGCCCAGAGAGGCAAAAAGGGGTTGAAAAGTCTACCTCAAGGCTCAGTTCTGGTGTATTTTATGGGGAATGACTACCTGAGGAGAACCATGTTTACAGGTTACTAGGGACAAAGATCAGAATTGACAACTTTTCCAGCAATTTTAGGTAAGGATCCGAGTTTCTGTCAGCTAGGAAGGATGCAAACTTAATCCAGAAATCTTTCTTGGAGGGTGTAACATCCAGGTTTCTGTAAACTTAGTGACACTTCTGGCCTTTTGATTTTAATTTTATTTATTTAGTTCAGAGAGAGAGAGAGACAGACAGACAGACAGATAGAATGGGCGTGCCAGGGTCTCTAGCCACTGCTAGAACTCCAGCCACATGTGTCACCTTGTGTATCTGTCTTATGTGGGTCCTTGGGAATTGCATCTGAGTCCTTTGGCTTAACTGCTAAACCATTTCTCAAGCCCTATTTCCGGCTTTTAGTCAAGGAAAAAAAAATTGACTTTTGGGGTTCTGTTATTCTGACTGTCTAACCAATTTCTGTCTCCTGCCTGTCAATACCAAACATTTAAGTGGAAATTGGATGAAACATAGTCAACATTTACATGACTCCAAAATACAGTCATTTCTTTTACTAATATATAATATCCCAGCCACCACCCTAGCTATTTACATTCTTTATAAATGATGGTTGGTTCTCACTCAAAGTTTCTCATTTGTTAGAAAAGACAGATGGACAGAAAAATGCAACTAGAAAGACATAACTATCTTATAGGGTGGATACTATCTATTACCATAGCAAACGCCTAGACAAGTACATTCCAGAGGAGAACAAGGTATGTACTGTCAGAAATGTTTTGTGTCATAGGAGAGCAGGGGACTGCATGGTAGTAAGAGTTTAATATTTGTAGAACAAAGATTCATCATTAAAAATATGAGTAGTCTGGCTAATTACTGAGTGGTGGGTAGGATTTAACAAGTAAAAACAGTGAGGACCAGGGAAATGGAGAGGAAATGTGGCTTTTACTAGAAGTTTAGTTAATGCCTGGGCAAGTGTATTGGATATTGTTGAATCTACTGAAAGCTTCTATTAATGGGAAGGAACTGCAAGAATTACTCTGGCGGGCATGTGCTTAGTTCATAAAAACTATGATTTGTATATTTTCTATGTGTTTGGTGAAGCCTCTGGTCTTCACAGCTGATGGATAGCCAGAATGGTGGCTAATTGACCAAGTACATGCAAACCAGCAGGATCTCCACGGTGACAGGAGGCAGCCTGCAGCAAGAGACAGTGACCTTGTCTGGGTTGAGGAAAGGTGTGCAAGAAGATTTATGGAGGAACTGACATGTCTCATAGATGAGGGATGGTGAACACTGCCATGCCAACAGGAGGATGAGGAGTGTTACTGGCACAGGAGTGGAATGTGTGGAGAACCCTCCAGGACTTAGAAGATGCTCAGTGTAACTGGGAAACAGAATCAAAAGGCATCAGTAGAAAGGAGTCACATTGAAATAGTGGTCATATGTTGGTTCTTAAAATATCTTATAATCTTGTTTAGAGTTTCAGTTTTATCAGAAGGGGAAAGAGTTGTCATTATATGTTTGTGTCTGCATTTTAAAAGTCTCAGGGGTTCCGGTTAAGATGGTGCCCACCTAACCCCGCCTCAGCCTCATATTGCTTCACTGAAGGGAATAGATTGCAAGAAACTAAGATTAGAAGAAAAGAGCTAGGTTTAGAGGCTGCTATAATCATTAGTCAGGTGTGGATTCATGGATGGATGAGATTTTTGACTTGAACAAAGAAGGTGCAATGGGTGGAGCTTGTAACTTGTACAAATGGATCATAGGAAAGTCAATTACTGGTGTGAATCAGTAATGGGAACTGGCAAATATTGCTTGCAAACATGTGTGAGTATGTGTGTTAAGGAGCTATTACAGTAGACCAGATGAGAAAAGCATAACAATAGAAATAATGGAAGGCAGGCAATTAATTGTTCTCCCAATTTATGATCATTGAAGTGTTTTTGGTAAGAAGCTATATAGATATAGATAGTAATGATGGTATAAAGTGTATAATTTGTAGTTTTCTAAATAATTACTTGGAATTTTCTTGAGTTGCTGAGTAGATGCATCATTTATTTAGTCAATTTTTGTGTAAGGAGAACCATTTAAACCTTTCATAGGTTATAAACAATGCTTATAGAGGGAGAGAATTTCAAATCATTTGATACATTTTTTACATTAGAAAATGTGTCATTTTAAAACTTTTAAATATTAGTCAGTATTACTTTATTATTATCACTTATTTAGTGTTTAAGTTTATTAGCCACAGTGCACTGGGGCTTGCTCCCTATATGTGAGAATTCCCTTGTTTAAATTTTAAATTATATTTCTCTCTCTCTCTCTCTCTCTCTCTCTCTGTGTCTGTGTGTGTGTGTATGCACACACACACACACACACAGAGAAATATAATTTAAAATTTAAACAAGCACACATGTACAGATACAGGCAGCGTGTGCACATATGTATGGAGACTTGATAAAGATGTTGGTGTCTTTTGTTTTTCTTCTGCCTTATTTCCCTGAGACAGAATTTCTCACTGAACCTCACTTTACTCTCACTGGGCTCCCTATTTCTTGCTAGACTGAATGAGCCCCAGTGATCCTCCTATCTCTGCCCTGCTCAGTGCAGGGTTCCAAGCATGTGCAGACAGGCTCAGCTTTAAAATATATATATATATATATTTGACAGAAAGAAGCAGAGAGAGAGAGAGAAAGAGAGAGAGAGAGAGAGAGAGAGAGAGAGAGAGAGAGAGAATGGGCATGCCAGGGCCTCTAGCCACTGCAAACGAACTCTAGATGCATGCACCCCCTTGTGCATCTGGCTTATGTGGGTCCTGGAGAATCAAACCTGGATCCTTTGGCTTTGCAGGAAAATGCCTTAATTCCTAAGCCATCTCTCCAGCCCTCAGCTTTAAAAAAAAATATTTATTTATTATTAGAGAGAGAGGAAAGAGAGAGAGAGAGAGAATGGGCATGTCAGGGCCTCTAGCCACTGCAAGCAAACTGTAGACACATGAGGCCCATGTGCATCTGGCTTTTGTGGGTTCTGGAGACTTGAACCTAAGTTCTTAGACTTTGCATGCAAGCACTTTAACCATTAAGCCATCTCTCCAGCCCAGGCTCGGCCTTTTACATATGGGTGCTTGGCATCAAACTCAGGTGTTGATGCTTGTGCAGGAAGTACTCTTACCCACCAAGCTATCTCCCAAGCCCTGGGAATTCCTTGTTTACAGAAATAGTAATCGGAGAAGTGTTCAACTTTAAAGGCTTAACTACTAAGTAAAGGCAAGGAAAAGCCGCTGTCGCTCACATGCTGGAAGCATGCATGAAACTTCAGTCGAACTTGATTTTTCAGGGAATCACTTTGCTTAAACTGTTGGCTGGGTTTACACATCCTGCGTGCCACCCATCCAAGTTATTTACTGCATCAGCAGAAAAAGCCTCATTCTAGTCTTCTAAACATTGTTATTCTTTAAGAAAGTTTAACTACTACTTCTGAATGTACCAGCATAGAAAATGAACCTTCAAAATACCCAGTCAGGGCAATAATTGATCCGGCAGCAAGCCTCACTGGGTTAAGGATGATAAGCAGCAAGGGCTCACAGGCTATGTCTGCCCTCTGTGATGGAAACTAGCTGAGCTAGAAAAGATTTCGCTCATAGGAAAATTCATCACAGTAAATAAATGGACTTCGTAAGATTACTACTAACCTTTACCACTTTGAGTAAGTAGATGAGTTAGGTTGTCTCTGTCTTTTTCTAGAAGTATAGTCTGCTTTTAATAAATTCCTACCTCTTTTCAGAAAATATATAAAGAATTCCAACTCTAATACACACTCTCCTAGATGCTACCACTGTAAGATACAGATCCTGGCCACAAGACATGTTATTCATGCTATCTCTGGTAATTTGATAATTAGCTTGATTGTAAGTATTCAATAAAAAATGTTTGAATTGATAAATAATTTGTAGCTGGGGATATAATTCCTTACATCAACAAGCCAGACATAATTGGCTTGCTGTGAAGCCTTAACCTAGCTGCACACTCTTTCCATAGTTCCTTCCTTCCAGAGTTGAAATTTCCTGACAGGAAGGTTTTCTCATCTGCATACAGTGGTTTGGATAAATTTGTGTCTGGTGTCTACATCTTTATCTATTCCATCATTTCTTGTTAGCAACCCAGAACTGGGCCATGGACAGCTGTTTTCTTTCTAAGGACTCTGGGACATGGTTGGCACAAAGACTGAATACCTAGAATATCAATGGGATTTTGGAATATAAGTGCCAAATTATCTGATTGTTGGTCATATGCTACATACTGATTTATGCACTTTGACCATGACAACAACCCAGTGATATGAGTAGCATCATTATTTTTGCTTTATATATGAAGGTCCTGAGATGCAGAGAGAGTAACTTGACATGTTTAACTCAGACAGCAAGTTTCAGAGTTAAAATTTGATCTTGAGGGCTTGCTTTCAAATCTATGTTTTCAACCTTTATGTTGTAATGTTCAGACTGAAATTCTGTTTTATTCCTATCAGGTATGTAGCAAGCAAGTAAGTCATGCTCTGTTTTGTTTTATTTGAGGCATGTTCTTACTCTATCTTAGGAAAGTGACTTGAAATTTAGTAAGTAACCCAGACTGGCCTTGCAACAATCCTGCCTTGGCCTTTTGTGTGCTGGGATTATAGATGTGAGCCACCACACCCTGCAATACAGCCTCTTTAAAGTCCAGTTTGTCCACACGTCTGAAGCAGTTGATACCTGCTTACATACCACACTGAATTCTTAGGATTAAGTAAGTTATAATTGAATATCCATTCTGAATTACAGAGCAAAATATAAACATGTAAAGCATCATTACCTCCAACAATAAGAATATTAATTTTTTTGTTGACATACTCAATTTTTGACAATGCCTTTAAAAATCATCTTTTATCCCTCAATTTCTCATTATAGAGTAGTTGTATGCTTTACCATGTCAATATGTTTTCTCTTGAGGCTGATTAGATTACTACTGAATCATCCAAGAAATAATAATACTGAAAAAGGGCTGATGTCCTACATCCACATCTATTTTTTTCTTTTTCTCCTCCTACCCATGATTATTTGTGGATAGATAAATTTGTATCATGCTTTATAAGCTTTAGATAAAAGATGTTATAGGAGATTTAATAACAGCATGTTCTCTTGCATTGTTTTTTTTCTTGAGATCTTTAGCAATAAATTACATAACAGAAAGTACTGTTAACTTACAACTTATCTCCTTAGTTATGTCTCTTTTATTTTCCCACACTTAGATTTGCCCAACATATATCTAAACAAAGGCTCTACAAAGAGATTATTTCTTAATTTTTCTCATATATTAGCTTTAGAAAACCCCTACAGATTTTTCAGAATAAGTAGGCACACTAATGTATTTAGGAGGAGATAATTGGGAATAGAGGCAGTTTTTCCCCTTCCAGGTTTCTGTATTAAAGTAGCAAGCACATTAAATGCCAAAACAGCCTTAGCCCCAAGAACATATTAGCCTGCCATGGGATACTTAGAGCTCCATGGTAACAATTATTTGTAGACTTCAAAAGATATACTTTTGGAATTAAAAGATATCTATCTCTTTTTAAGAAAAACAACATGCATAGATGAAGGAGAATAGGGTAAGACTTAAGCCAGACTGTTTTTCTCAAGAACAGACTTTATCCATAATTAATCCTTTCCTGTGGATATGTTTATGTCCTCTTATTTCCCCTTGTTACCCTTCTCCTTTTCTTTCTCTCTGAAAATGTGTAGGCTTGTGCTTCAGTGTGCTGAGGAATGTGTATATGGTTATGAGACTGGGAATACATTACATTTCACCTCATAAAATTGCTCATGTCCTCAGAGTATGCATAAAAATGAAATTTCCTTTATTTGTTTGCTTTGGAGTCAGATCCTCACATAAACTACTTGTCTTCATTTTAATTAGGTCAGTGGCCACATTGTCCTCCTTCATTATGTTCCTTTTATGTCTCTGTCTCTGGAGCAGAAACCTGTATTTGTATCCACAAAGATAAGTGTCAGGTATAGCCACCTGCAGAGGTCTGGCCATTTTCTGGCAGCTGTGGCAGAGATTGTTATTATAGACAAAGATGAAAGGAATCTTGGCAACAGGCTTAGAGAGATGCAAAATGAATATTATAATTTTTCCTTGTCATAGAAGCAATGAAAACTCTTAAGTTCATACTCAACCAGCTATAGCTATTTTTACCTCTACTACCCTTTCCCTATCATTATAAAACTTCCCCTTGACACAATAAGCTGAAATAACCCTTTTCCTTCCATCAGTGGTTTTTGGTTAGGTGTTTCATCCCAGTAATGTGAAAGTAATTGCAACACCCCCATGACAGTCATGCCACTGGTGCACCAGTGTACACATATTACTTGGGTGGTTGGCTGAGCATCATATAGGGTCCATTCCTGGGTGTAGACTGTTCATGACTTTTCTCTCTCAGCTGGTTGCATAACACTTTATAGCAGCAGTACAAAAGTGAGCCAGCATGGATGAACCTTCCAGCTCCGTTTCAAATTGATTTCTTAATGGCCGGAAACTGAAGCTTATGGTGTTTTCAGCAATAGGAACTTACCAAAAACAATAGCTTGTATTGTTTTAGTAGCTTGTGTGGCTTCACTGACCAACAACTCATAAGGAGGTATCTCACTTATGGCACTGAGATTTTTTAAAATTATTTTATTTATTTTTGGAGAGAGACACAGAAAGAAACAGATAGAGAGGGAGAGGAAAACAGATAGAGATGGGCGCGCCAGCAGTCTCTCAGCTGCTGTGAATGAAATCCAGATGTGTGCGCCCCCTTGTGGTCAAATGTGGCATTGCTCCCTTGTGTCACTGCATCTGGCTAAACATGGGACCTGGAGATTGGAACCAGGTTCTTAGGCTTAGGAGGCAGGCAACTTAACTGCTAAGCCATCTCTCCAGCCCAAGTATAACTACAGTTAATAGGTTTCCATATGGCTTAGTCATTTGGTCTGAGCTTTGGTCACCTCTTCTACATCCTTCCTTTCCCCATCTTCTCACCCCTTCCTGCTTAAACCACTTCTCTGCTATTTCTCACTCTACTTTCATGCCTTGTATATTCTATTCGCCCCCCACCAACACACTTAAGATTTTTTAACCTCTCACTCTATGGTCCCCTTTAACATCCTAGTCTCTACAGACATTCATTCTAATTTAAATACACAAATCTAAAAATTCAAAGCTAGGATCTACATATGAGAGAGAAAATGTAGCATTTGTCTTTCTGGCACTGAGTTAACTCACTCACTATATTTTTCCAGGTCCATTTGTTTTCTTGCAAACTTCATAATTTCATTTTTCATTATAGCTGAATAAGACTCCATTTTGTATATATACCATATTTCAATTAGATATAGTCCATAACGATGGGAAATACATGATGGCAGGAGTAGGATGCTACAGTTAGGATGCAGAAAAGGAAGTGGAGCTATGGCTTTCTTCACCCAGTGACACATTTCTTCTAGCAGATATCCACCTCCTTATGGCTCTATATCATTCATAAATAGCTGGGTATCAAATGTTTGAACACATGAGCTCAGAAGGGACATTTTACATTCAAACAACACCATTATAATCCTGGGCCCATAGGCTCCATAGCCATTTCATGATGTAAAATACATTCAGTTAAATTTAAAAGTCCCTGCAGTGTTGAATAGTCCTCACACTGTTCCAAAGTGTCCTCTAAGGTTCAAGGTAATCACTTATCTTGAACCCCCTGTGTATCAATCACTTTCTCATTGTTGGCACAAAACCTGAGCAGAAGCAGCTTGGATAAGGAAAGAGTTTATTTTGACTTACAGTTCCTGAGAGTAGAGAGAGTTCAGGATGGCACCAAAAAGCATGACAGTGACAGGAAGTTGGTGTCATGTCATAACAGTAGTAGGGAAGGAAGGAGGGGGAGATAGAGAGGAAGAGAAGGAGAAATAGTAAGCAGGAGCTGCTGGACTATAAGAGTTCAAGTCCCACTCCTAGTGACAAACTTCCTCCAGTAAAGTTCAACCACCTAAAGGTTTCACAACCCAGCAGTGCTATCATTTGGGGAGTAAGCATTCAAACACATGAGCCAATGGGGAATCATCTTACCATCAGAGCACCACATTCTATCTCTGGCCCCCACTGACTCAGCCATCTCATGATGCAAAAAGCATTGTCCAACTTGAACCATCCCCATAGTCTTCAGCAGTCCCAATACTTAAAACATTGTAAGATGTCTCTAGCTTACAGTCCAAAATCTTCCACAATTCTCCAGTAAACCAGATTAAGAAGGGCTACAAACCACATGGCCAGGTTTATCAGCAACCATCGTACTTCTCTATACCAAATTTCTATATGTTACTTTCTCATTGCTGTTCAATCTGACCAGTAACAAAGTTATGGAATGGAAGATTTTTTTCTTTCTGATTTATGTTATAAGAGGCCATCATGGTGGGGAAGTCATGTTGTCAGGGGCAGGAAGCCAGCTGCAGTCAGAAAGCAGAAGGTGAATAAGAAGTCGAGATGGGTTATAAAGCCTCAAGCTTTTCCTTTCCACTAGTGACCCATTTCCTCCATTAAGACTCTGACTTCTAAAGGTTCTACAACCTTCTCAACAAGTGCCACCCTCCTGGGGACCAAGTGTTCAAGTATATAAGCCTATGGGAGACATTTTCCATTCAAAGCACAAGACTTAAAGGAAGGGAGTAGTTGGGAAGAAGAGGTGTGTGGAAGAGAGAGGGAAATAAAAGAGGCTAATGGGTGCTAAATATGATCAAAATATATATATATGAAATTATCAAAAATAAAATTTTATACCAAGAAAATAAATAAATAAAATCACTAGGTTCTGAGTGACCTGTGGCTTATATGAAGTGACCTAATATTTATGTTATCTGAGTGTTGGAAAGGAGGAAATGGTTGAGATGAAAAAAGCATGAAATTAGATAATAGTAGAAACACCCCCAAGTTTATCAGATCATCTAAGTGTAATATTTATGATGGTGAATAAAACAAAGCAGAGTTTTCATTGTAGGAGAGGTAAATCCTAAAGGACAGAGGCCGCCCCATAAGCTCCACACCCTCTCCCAGACAGTGGGTGCTCACACAGAAGAGCCCACTGACCTCCACCTAGCTCTGAGGCAGGGGATTTTCCCCAAGAAGACAAGTCAAAGAAGACCTCCCAAGTCAACTGACTGGAACAGAGAATGGCGAAGTTCAAGTCTAAGAGTACACTTGAAAAACAAAGTAAATTGAGGTGGTGAATAACCAAAAATAATCAAAAGGATGATATTTTGTAAAGTAGATAGATAAGCTTAGAAAAGGGGATATCAATATATCCATATATATATATATATATATATATTATCTCCTGCAGTCAGTAAACCTCTTGAAGCTAGCAATAAAAGATAACTATAGAAAAGGGACACAGACTGAATTGGATGAGTCTGTACAGTGATGTGTCCCCAGGCAACAGGGAGAACAATAGTCAGACAGCAATCAGTGGAGACTAACACCTGGGTGTGATGCCAGTGGAGGCAAAGGGATTAACAGAAAGATGTAGGAAAGAAACAAAGAGAGTCGTGTTAACATCCTACTATGACTGCTGCCTGTGCCCTTACCCAAAGCTGTACCTTCTGAGCGGGAACATCAGGAACTGCTCACTGAAAAAGAAATAGATACACTCATAGTCTGGCCAAACCACTAAAATAAAATAAAAAAAGATAAGTACATAAACAAGCAAACAAAAATAAGGCCTGGAGAGAGGTAACATCAAAGTAAAATGGTATTAAAAAAACTTATTATCAGAATTTTCCAGTTTTCAAGAAAATATAGTATGTAAAGATACAGGACATATGACCCATACAACAGAGACCACAGGCAAGAAACATTCTCTGTAGCTGTAAGACTTCACAAACAAAAGAGCTTTACAAATATGTTAGAAGAACTGAAAGAAGCATGCTTAAGGAGGTATAACACAATCTCCTTTCAAAGGAAACGATATAAAAAGTTAGATGAAAATAGAGGGGTTAAAATATAGTTACAAGTGAAAACTCTCCCAAGAGGCTCTACATGTTTGAATGAGAGAGATCCAAGGTAAATATACAGTGATTATGCAAAGTGAAAGAAAAAGGAAAAGATGGAGAAAAAATAAACAGAGAAAATGCAGGATACATTTAACACACTAATATAG
Source organism: Orientallactaga sibirica (assembly GCA_036365145.1). Lineage (NCBI taxonomy): Eukaryota > Metazoa > Chordata > Mammalia > Rodentia > Dipodidae > Orientallactaga > Orientallactaga sibirica. The sequence goes on from JAEOAD010000001.1 coordinate 63,950,045, forward strand.
GCATAATACTAATAGGATAAAGGAAAATAGGAAAGAAAAATATTTGAAGAAATAATTATTGAAAAATTTCCAACTTTGATGGAAACCACAAGAATTTCAATGACCTAGAAATATCACAGTGCAAGAGAAAATCTTGAAATACCAAGAGAAAATCTTGGAAGTACCAGGAGAAAAATTATTATTCACATAAAAGACCACAATATGATTGACACTTGACTTTTCATCAGTAAAATTGCAGGCTGGAAGGCAGAGAAATAAAATGATAACATATTAAAAGTGCTCGAAGGAAAAAGCAGAAGAAACAAAAACTATTATCTAAGAAATTTAGATCAAGAAAACTATCATACAAAAATGAATATAAAATGAAGACATTCCCATATCAACAATGATGCAATAATTTCTTGCTACTAGACATGCTTTATATAGGGAAATTCTTCAGGCTGAAAGAAATCACTTTAAACAGTAACTCAAATCCATAAACTGAAACAAAAAACTATTAGTGAAAGTAATAACAAATGAGAATTTCAATAACTAAACAAATGATCAACAAGGACATAGAACACTTTAAAAATACTACATATAAAGAACATTTATGGAACCCTGCAGCCCAACATCAGCAGCGCACTTTCTTTTCTAATGGAAGGATTCTTTCACCTTGTTCCACCTTGCAATTCCTTTAACCTGAGAAAAATTTTATTTATTTATATTTATTAATTTATTTACTTATTTATTTATGCAAGAGAGGTAGGTAGGGGGGGAGAGAGAGAAAGAGAGAGAGGGAGAGGGAGATAAGAAAAGAGAATGGGCACACCAGGGCCTCTAGCCACTGCCTACAAACTCCAGATGCATGTACCATCATATACATGGGTACTGGGAAATCAAACCTGGGTCCTTTGGCTTTGCTGTCAAGTGCCTTAACCACTAGGCAACCTCTCAACACCCCTACCTGAGAAATTTTTACATTTCCCTGAATATAAAATCTATGTACATCAAATACTTACTGATAATAAATCATAAAGAAATCCATTTAAAGAAATTCTTCAGTATACATATAATTTTATAAATTGTTAAAGATAAAAGCAAATTTGTAAACTAATGAGATGGTGATGGTTGTTCATTTTTACATAAAATATTCATCTTGGCTTTCATTCGCACTGTGTAATGTGATGACATTTGTAGTGTGAAGTGCACATGTTGTGCTGTGTGTAAGAACCAAGACAAATACAAAACATTTATTTGCATTTGTTCCATTTCCAGGGCTGCCCCTTCGTGCATGCTCTCTTTGTGTCCAGTGACTTTGTTTACTGGGTTTTAATGTTTATTTGCAACCTTCATCATTATATCCAGACTAAAGAAAAATAATTCACTAAGCACAATATTTGTGTAAATAATCTTGGAGAATATAAGACAAAATGGGATATTTGAAAGAATGAAGTAATAAAGGATTTTTCATCATATATATATTAGTTATAGCAATTTTATGTAGGAGAACTATGAACATATAATACAATGGCTTTACCCAAAAGGAGCTAATTATAGTTAAACCAGACAGAAGGTAGGATTGTTTTGCTGATTAAAAAAAATGAAAAAGAAAAAGAAAGGCCATGACAAGGTAGTGAGAAGAGCAGAAACAACAACAACAACAAATCCATTTAGGTATAAGTAGCTCCTCCCTCTCAAAAAGTTGGTGAAAAGTTTAAGTTAATTTTTCTTCTTTTAGAAGACAGAATATGTAAGAAACAATAACCTGTAAAACTCATTACATTCAATAAACATCCATCTGCTAGCATGAATGACAACTGCTTCCTGGAGTTCTGCACCTTTGAACAAAGTGGCAGATTGATATATCTGAGGGGGAGCCAGTGGGTGTGAGGATTGAAAAAATAGCAAGTGCCATGGATTTGCATTGCATTTCTTTTAATAAGTAGATCAAACGTGTATGTAAAGAAGAAATTGAACATTATAACAGATTCAATGGTTTGTCTGTCAAGAACAGTAAGGCGGGCAGGAGAGATGGCTTGGCATTAAAAAGCACTTCCTCTCCTGGTGGCACAGCCCTTTAATCCCAGCATTTGGGAGGCAGAGTTAGGAAGATCCCTGAGAGTTCGAGGCCACCCTGAGACTACACAGTGAATTTCAGGTCAGCGTGGTCCTGAGGATGCCTGAGGAACTACTTGAATTCAACCCTCAGGACTCACACAAACAGTTGGGCATGGTCATTCACATCTGTAACCCTAAGCTACTGAGAAGCAGGGACCTCAGAATCTCTGGAACTCCACAGCAATCAGGAGAAAATACCATGGTCTGGGATCAATAGGACACTTCATCTCCAACGAGAATGGGGCAGACGGAAGATCAATGTGATCAGACCCTTGGTTTTCTGATCTGGCTACTGAAGAAGGCAAGAGCATGGCAGCACACGGACACATCAGCATGCTAACAGTGTTGACAGCTAGATCTTGGGATTCAGTCTCTGTACCATATAAACAATGTTTGACATAATATGTCCTCATTGAGCAGAACATAATTATCTGCCTTGGGATTATGAGAAAGTAAGTTTGAGGGGTGCTGGCAATTTTTTAGACAATTAAAGCATCAGAACCAATTGTCTTCTGCATTTTTCCTTCCTCTCCATTATCATATCAGAATTTGGAAAACTTGCAACTAAAATACTTTTTAAAACAAGAAAAACATTTTTTTTAAATGGATGATAGACCCTACCACATTGATTTGGTTGTGGTGGAAGCAAGGGAGCTGGCAGTAAGGTATAATAAGAACCCTTGGTTATTTATAAAAAAAAATCAGCTTTGGGTGTTGGGTATAGCTGCCACCTCCTCACCAACTGCCTCCATGACTCAGAGCCCAATCTCCATCAGCCCTGGGGAGTAGGGATGGGATGGCTGGGTGACAGACCTCATGTAATATTCAATCGTTAGCTGGAAAGTCCTGCTAGAAATCTGGCAGCTGTGAAGTATTGCATGTAGCTTTAAAGTACTAGATGGCACCATCCTGGATTAGACCCAAGATAGCAGTGTGGTGGTTCTGTGTTTTTTTAAGAAGTGGAAATTTATAGAAATCAGTATATCATCATCATCATTTATTACCACATTATACCAGAGTCTAGCAATCTTCTGGATAGATTGGCCTTTCTCCATTAAAAACCTAAAATGTGTCATTCTTTGCCATAGATGAGTACAAGGACAGATGTATTAGTATCTATCAATACCTTTGTCTCACCATTCTCACGACGGTATTGGGATGATCTACAATTGGGTAAACAAAAAGGAAAACAGCCTACAAATGCCAAATACTTTTCTTATTTTAAATGCATGTTTGTCACACTTTTTCAATTAAATTACTGCCATTAAGAAAGATGGTATTTTTTTCCATGCAATGAACAGCTAAAATTTTGTGGTACAATGTGATTGACTATGATATTTTCATTCTCCACTTATAAAGGTAATCTTGTCTAAAATGAAGATCAGTTGTAAGTATTATAATGCTGAAAGAATGAGTAGGAATTTTATTTAAATATTTTTATTTGTGGAGGGGGCGAAATATGTGCACCAGGAGCTCCTGATATTGCAGATAAACGTGCCACTTTGTGCAAATGGCTTTGCATGGGTATTTGGGAATTTAATTGAATCTCTGATTGTCAGGCTTTGCAAACTTTAACCACTGAGCAATCTCTCCAGCCTGAGTAGGGATTTTAAATACTTTTAATAAGAGAAAGTTTCCTATTTTCTTCTTAAAACTTTTTATTTTATTTTAGTTTTTGGAGAGGAAACACACACACACACACACACACACACACACACACACACACGAATGGGTGAGCCAGGGCCTCCAGCCACTGCAACCAAACTGCACGTGACACCTTGTGTATCTGGCTTATGTGAGTACTGAGGAATCGAATCTGGTTCCTTAAGCTTCACTGGAAAACACCTTAACCACTAAGCCATCTCTCCAGCCATGTCTTTTAAATCACAGTATGTGAATAAACCCATAGAATTCCCTTTCAGTGATGCTCCAAAACCATGTTTCCTATTTCTTAATATTATTTCCTAATATCTGTGAGAAAAATTGAACTGGTCTTTTTGATGAAACTATTTTGTTTTGATTTCTGATCTTCTGATCATAAAAAAAAAAAAACACTTTACAGGATATACAGCAGAAAATACTAGAGTCAACAGATTTCACTTTGTTGGACAAGTCAGATCTCACTGAAGAGCAGATCCCAGGTATCCATGGATGGAGGAGAACCATGAATGCTTTGGAGGGCAGCAGGACAGGAGAGCAGGGTGGACAGAACTCAAGGTTATAGGGCTATTAAACCATGGGTGCCTGATCATTACAAACTGGCAGTGCCTCGGGAAGGAGGCCAGCTTACACAGAATTGAAGTCACCAAATCAAAGATGCAGCTCTCTAAACCTCAACACAGGACGGGGCTTGGGACAGGAGAAATAGAGCAGAGAGCCCACAGCCACTAACTTTCAGAAGTCATGCCATCAGGGTAGCAAAGGAAGACCCAACAGACTTTCCTGGTGGAAGCTTTTTGGCATCTAATGAAGGAAACTTAAGGAAAACGGAAAACTCTTATGTGTACATGTGTGTAAATATATATTAAATCTCATTCTCATCTCAGGGTTTTCCCTTCTCCAGGCTATGTGAGGCAGATCTTGAGCAGGAACTTGATTGCTTCTGTGTCCCCAGCACCCAGAACAATGCTTATTTGTTGAAAGATTGTGGCATGTGGGTCAGGAAGACTGTTTGAGGGAGACAATTGTTTGGAAGCACCCTTTTCTGTTTAAGAGTGACAAATTTTTTATGTGTAGGCCAAACTTTAAGAAGTCTTGCCTGACAAAGAGACTTCTGTAAGGGTCAAAAATAGCTGAAGAAAGACCCTGGAGTCAAATAGTATGTAAAAGCAAAGAGCATTTATTCTGCAGAATCAGCCAGCATGCAGGGGTCAACCATTTATACAAAATGGCGACTCTGAGAGGAGCACATAGGCTCTTTTTTTAAGCATAGTTAGGGGGAATTCCAGGCTGGTTAGGTAACCTTTTAACATGATTGGCTAAGCAAGCATCAGTTACATTTGTACATCTATGATTGGTTGGGGAGAAATGGTCATGTTTGGGCATGCCTGGGCATGTTTGGACATGTCTCCAGGAACTGACTCAGTCCCCAGAGCCCCTCCAGGAAATTGAAACTTAGGCCTAGTTTGGGCAGCACCTTACTGAAGACTGTCATAGCGTCAGTTTGGTCCCTTCACTTCCAAATCCCCAAAAAACCTCTAGACAGATGATACTTGGAATTCAATCAGAGTGAAGTTCAATTCCGGCTGAGAGTCCACTGCCATATTAAAAAAATTCTTAAGCGGGCTGGAGAGATGGCTTAGCAGTTAAGTACTTGCCTGTGAAGCTTAAGGACCCTGGTTCAAGGCTCTATTCCCCAGGACCCATGTAAGCCAGATGCACATGGGTGGGAGCGCATGCATCTGAAGTTCTTTTGCAGTGGCTGGAGGCCCTGGTATGCCCATTCCCTCTCTCTTTCTCTGTCTCTTTCTCTCTCTGTCTGTTGCTTTCAGATAAATAAATAAAAATTCTTAAGGTGTTTCTTTTTCTTCTTATTTTTTTTTTGTTGTTTGTTTGTTTTTTAGAGGTAGGGTCTCACTCTGGTCCAGCCTGACCTGGAATTCACTATGTAGTCTTAGGGTGGCCTCAAACTCACAATGGTCCTCCTACCTCTGCCTCCCGAGTGCTGGGATTTAAAGGCGTGTGCCACCACACCCGGCTAGTATTTCTTTTTTAAGGACTATAGTGGCAAAGTTATAAAAATAAATATATAGGGGCTGGAAAGATAGCTTAGCAGTTAAAGTACATGCCTGTAAAGACAAAAGACCCAGGTTTGATTCCCCAGGACATAGGTAAGACAGATGTCCAAGGTGGCACATACATCTGGAGTTTGTTTGCATTGGCTGGAGGCCCTATCATGCTGATTATCTCTCCATATCTGTCTCTTTTACCCTCTCTCAAATAAATAAATAATAAAAAGTATAAGTATCGCCAGGAGTGGTGGCATACACCTTTAATCCCAGCACTTGGGAGGCAGAGGTAGGAGGATCACCATGAGTTCGAGGCCACCCTGAGACTACATAAATAGTGAATTCCAGGTCAGCCTGGACTAGAGTGAAACCCTACCTCGAAAAACCAATATATATATATATGAATAAAAAATTTAGAACAAAGTCAGGGATAGGTTGTAGATCAGTGGTAGATTGTTTGCTTAACATGCCCAGCTCCCCAACACCACTGAAAAAAAAAAAAACCCTCATGTATATGAAAAGTAGAATTTTAAATATATAAAGTACTAAAGCATAGAAATAGGCCCCAAATATCATATGGCTTTAGAGCTATATGCTTCTTACTTCCTTGTCTTCATGGCATACACTCCATAAGAGGAACAACAAATACTTCTTTGAAACAGGGAAAAGGAGGTGCTCAACACACAGAAAAGAAATGGGGTTGTGGTTTTAAGTAGGGTCTCTGGAATCAGAGCAGTTGTGGTTTGAATCCTAAGTCTTGTACTCAATATATGGCCAAGAGCAAGCTACTTAATCTCTTGTGCTTGATTTTCCTTTTCCACAATGTGAAGAGAATCACTGTATACACATCATAGGATTACCAGACATAAATGAGCTAATAAAGGTAACACATGCGTCATTGTCTGGCACACAATAATGTCCTTTAAGGGTTAGCTATTGAATTATCTGTACTTAGTATTAATTATATGGCAGGCATTAAGAAGTGAAGAGTAGTTTTGAATCCATAGCAAGTTCCCAATATGTATCGATTATTATTTGTTACATCTTTCACTGAGAAGTATCTCATTTGACTATAAAAATATAGGTTTCAAGGGTAGCTTTCTTAAAGGAAGGCATGGAACAGGTCTGTACTGACCTTTAGTTCATAAGAGCATTCTCTGGTGTTCAGTGCAGCATAAAAATACCTTTTGTTGTTAAAGGAGACACAAAATGAGATCACTACTGAACTTAAAGGGTTCACCACAGAAATCTCTATTAAACAAAATAAGAAAATATCACAGAATACTTTAATGGAGAGCATAAAGTTGAGAAAAGATAGCCTTTTCCTAAAAAGTGAGCCACAGAAGAAATGGACATTTGTGTTTTAATGTCAGTGCAATTTCATTCCATTCTTCTCTTTCCTCATAAAGGAAATTGAAGGTCCATGGGTGGAACTTGGATTCTTCCAGGGGGGAATAAGGGACCCTGTTTTCCAATCTTCTTATGTGAATGTTCAGGTCACACCCAGAGCCTGAATGCTCCAACCTGCAAGGCAGAGAAAGGTCTGCACAGATGACAGAGGGAGTGGCTTTGCTCAGTGATGGGTCTGTGTTTCCAAGGAACAGCTCTTGTGTGCTGCAGTCATGCTCTGTTAAACATACAGGACTTGAAAAGCTTTTAATAGAATCCCAACATTCAGGTTGTTTGAAACTTCTACTGAAACTCATCAACCAAGCTACACCTTTAAATCTTACTTTTTTTTCTCATGACATGGTTAAAGTTGTGACAAATATTTAATGCCAAACATTATTATTATTTTTTAAATGTTTTTAAAATATATTTTTATTTATTTGAGAGAAAGAAAGAGGGAGAGGGAGGAGAAGAGGGAGAGAGAGAGAGCACACCAGGGCCTCCAGTCACTGCAAACAAACTCCAGATGCATGTGCTCCCTTGTGCATCTGGCTTATGTGGGTCCTGGAGAGTTGAACAGGGATCCTCTGGCTTTGCAAGCAAACACCTTAACCACTAAGCCATCTCTCCAGTCCCCAAACATTATTATTATAGCTCTTTGATGTTTTGATTTCTGTGGATACCTTTTAAAAAAATTCACCTCATTTTCATTTTCTATAAATGTGTGTGTGTGTGTGTGTGTGTGTGTGTGTGTGTGTGTGTTGTGTTATTTCCTTCACTTCACTTCCTTCAAACCACAGTATCATGATACAACCAGGCACAATGCACAAACCTTTTATAGAAGTAGGGTACAGGCAGCAATTTTATGACCATCAAGCCATTGCAGAATCTATAGATTTTTGGTCATAAATGTAGAAAATGATGCATTATATCATATGTATTTCGATTCCACAAACTTTGCAGACCACCAATAACAAGCAAATACATTTCTTATTAAAAACCAAGACACTCTTTTAAAGGGGAAAGAGGCTGTTCTTGTAGCAGAGAAGAATAGCACGATGAAGTAAGAGTCAATTCCAAACAAAAACAAGAGTGGCACATAGATCTTGGGAAATATTGCACCTACAGTAAGTATTATGAAATTAGAAAGGAGAGGTATCATTCAAAAACTTTTCACCATCTCATCATGGCCATGTCTGTCCTATAATGACAAAAATTTCCTTGATAGGCTTATTATGCCCACCTTGTACTACTCTTTACACTCAGGACCCTCTTAACCACACAAGTAATTAAATTCCCCACATCATTTAGTTAGTAAAGGTTGGAATTTGAACCTGGCTCAATCCAACTGCCAGACTCTCCACTAATCTTTATTTCCTCTCACCATAGATGAAGCACTTTCCTTTGTCTTCAACAACAAGGCATGTATAAAAGTCAAACTGCTTAGGGTCTCTCTTGAGTTCAAGATTTACCTGTAAGTAAAACATATCTTTCTTGAGAAAAGTGTGTTAGACCATGGAAATATTATGAAGGAAGCTTTTCTCATTTCTAAATGTGAACTTAGAAAACTTCAATCATAGTGCCAGATCCTTCTGGCTGATCACCTCATCATGGAATTTCTTCCTAAGAAACTTCTTCACTTAAGAGGTGATTGTAAATATACCATTTACCATTTCTGTAAAGGCTGGAATAGTCTTTTGCACTGAGCCAACACAACTTTTAAATGTCAGACATTTTGTCGGGAGGAGAAGGCCAGAGTCCACCTGCCACATCTTATGTGGGAAGAAGTGGAGGACCACTCTGCCATACAAGGACCATTAACGGGCAGGAGACCAGTTCTGATGTCATGAGATCATGGAATCTGGCATACTAAGTGAAGTACTTACTGGTCTCACCTTACCTGTCAGCATGTGTGACCCTTCAGCCATACCTGGGGGACCTGGATTATCTTCCTGTGCAGTCAGACAGTGAGGGGAAAAACCAAAGGTCTCTAACTACTCAGGCTGGTTTAGAGAAGAGGTCAGGGTGGTAGAACTTTTCTGGGAAAAACCCAGAATGGTGAATCCCTAAGGCTTCCTTTTCTTTGGCTTCTGTATGTGTTATTGTAACATGGTCTCAAATATTAAAGGTTGTTTGGAAATGTAAGTAGCCTTTAAGAGACAAGAAGTTGACTATAAGAGGTGGCATATAAAACACCACCCCAAAACATTCTAGTGGTTTGTCATATATTGCCCATGGTTGATGTGGGAACACACATACTCTCACACACTGACATATTCTAACACAGTCCAGCAAAGGATCTCTCATATTAGGATCACCAAATAGCTTACCACTGGCCATGAAAACCTACAGTAAAGGGATCCAATACATAGGGGAAGAACAAGGAAATCATGAAATGATCATGAAGAAAGGAAAGTTAGTGCTTGCTTTAGTAGCACATATATTAAAAAATTAGTTTGAGACAGGGAAAATTAGCATGGCCCTTATCCAAAGATGATATGCAAATGTATGAGGTGTTGCATATTTATTATAAAACAATAAAAAAGGGGCATGGAAAGATGGCTCCTTGGTTAAGGTGCTTGTCTGCAAAGCCTAACAACCTGGGTTCAATTCCTCAGTGCTCACATAGAGGCAGATTCACAAAGTGGCACATGCAGCTGGAGATTGTCTGCAGTGGCTGGAGGCCCTGACATGCCCATTCTCTCTGTCTGTCCTCTCTCTATTTGCAAATAAATAAATAAATAAATAGTATTTTAAAAAACAATTAAAATGGGGAAAATCAGGTTTCATTGCCATGGGAAAGGAAAATTTTCTTATAGAGAGAGAGAGTGAGAGAGATTGAAGAGAGGTCAGTCAATAAACTGAAAAGAAAGGAATAAACTAGGAGGAGGCTTAAATAATCATCTTTTAATCTCCAGGGTCATAAACATCATGCTTCAGTTTTATTCTTATTAAATCCCTGAAAATGCATCAACACACCTAGTACAAAGTCTTTGTAAACAGAAGAAATCTCAGAGGTGCCCCCACACTTAGAAATAATCATTTGATCTATCAAAATAATAAGAAATTCATAGAAAGCAGATGCTACTGAGAAAGCATAAGTAAATATTTGATATATAGCTTGACAAACAGGATTTGCTAACAGTGTGCTTTTAAAATATATGCAGGTATATAAAATAAGGATTGTGAATCTTTCAGTATTTGAATCATTTCATTTCATAACACATGATGATATCATATATGAACAGGATGAGTAAGATGTAGTAGTTTAAAATTCAGGTCAGATTCCAGCACTCTCACATAACATTCACCAAGCAAATATTTGGATATATAGTCAGGTTATTCATGAACCCTTCAATATTTAAGGAGAATTTAAAACACTTTAAGGACAACACTCCAACCTAGGCTACTGTGTCTCCAAAAAGAATAGTAAAACAAACTTTCTCTTGTTTGCAAAGGACACTAGTACAGCAATAAGGTCTTCAGGCTGGAGAGATGGCTTAGTGGTTAAGGCATTTGCCTACAAGGCCAAAGAATCCTGGTTCGATTCTCCAGGACCCACGTAAGCCAGATGCACAAGGGGAGCTTGCATCTGGAGTTCATTTGCAGTGGCTGGAAGCCCTGGCATGCCCACTCTCTCTCTCTCTCTCTCTCTGCCTCTTTCTCTCTCTCAACTAAATAAATAAAATACATATTTAAAATATTTTAAAATTAAAAAAAAAAGAAATAAAGTCTCCTTAGGACTGAAGAAAAATGCAGAACCTATTGTTGTTCTGTTTGGCTTATTGTAGAAATGCAATGTAGAAACGTCTCCAGTGCTCTCGGAACTCTGGAGCACTATAGGCCTTTATGAAAACTCTTCTCATTCTGTCAAGCCTGGTGAATTCCTTGCAGCCATTGGGTATAAGGAGAGTTACTGCCCCCCCCCCGCCCCACTCCCATTCCAAATGACACTGCAAAGCCAGCAACTTCCCAGAATGTGGAAGAATCTCTTTACTGTTCCCTAGACACAATTCAGCTGAAAATGATCTCCCACAAACAACAGGGCAGTTCTTGCCACCTGGTGTCATGGGCCTTCTAAATGATATGCAAAACTCTGGAGTGTGCACAGCTCTGCTTTTCTTCAGAAGCCTTGCCATCCCCCTGCCACATTGAGATAAAAGACACTTATCTCTAAAGTCACGGAGAAGGAAAGTTTAGTAGGACTATGGCTTTGACATTTGTCATCTTCTGTAAGTTTCTTTTTATATCAGTTTTCAACTCATAATTTCACTGTCCTGATGCATTTTTGTTTCCCTGTCTCCAATCTGGACATAAAACATTGCTAACCTCCTTTATTGGCACAGTGTAGATTAGACATTTCAAGAAATCTGATACACTTGCTTTTAAACCAAATACTTGGCAGAACTGTATATCAACTGGTACTAGGTGTCATGGTACAGTGCAACTTTATATAAACCATTATTTAACCCCAAGTGTCCTAGGGTTTGAATTCTCTCCTGATTGTCCCAAGTCAAAGATAATCTCGATGAACTTCAGTGAATTAATGATAATAGCTTATCTTATTGTTTTAGCAAATTGCTGGCTTTGTTTCTTTTGTGGAAGCACTTGGTTATTTTGGCTAGTTCATGAGCCTGCTCTCAGACTCTTAGGCTCCAATAATGATTTCCTAAGAGCTAGAGGAAATGAGTTTTGAAAGAACATCAAAGATGAAAAGGTAACTAAACTGCTACTTCTTGTTAAACTAATTGCTTTCACTTCATTTACCTTTGCATTTTGCAGGGGGGGAATGCAGGGATTTTTTTTACGTTTTGAAAACTATGAAAAATGGTTAACAGGATTCTAATTAATATGCTTGGCTTCAATTCGCTTAATTTTTTTTTTCAGAATGAATGAATGAAATTGCTTCTCAATGAATGATCATTTAATGTCTCTAAGAAACAGAGGAGTTTTGCATGGTAGTTTTCACATTTCATTTTCACAATGGATCACATGGCCTTTAACCATGTTACTTATAGTTAAACCTCTGATTTACCTTCATGCATAAACCATACTTATCTCATAGGATCCTTCATTTCTAGCTATAGAGTATTATAAGGGATTTCACTTCTGTTTTTTTCCCGACTTTCTTTGCAGCCTTCTTTTTACAATTATCTTGTTCACATCATGTCAAACCAAGATGGATTTTGAAAACTGGGAATTGTGTTTTGTTTTTCCTCCACAACATTTTGTTTTTCATAGAAATGCTACCTTTTGTTCTATCTTGAGCTGATTTTGATGATATTAAGTTGAATAATTATAACATTCATGTCTCATATAAAGAAATTGGCTTTGGAAGAACAGAAGACATGTTGAACATACATGAATTTAGTTGAGAGGGTCACAAAATTCATGGAGAACATCTGATGATTTACTAATATTTTAAATATATCAGAAAACAAGAAAGAAGAATGACAGTTGGGGGAAACTGACGGAGAGGCCTTCTTCTTTCTATAAAATCGTTGTTTTAGCTCCTTAGAATTTCTAGTGATGGTGTTCTCTATGGCAGTTCTTCAAATGGGCTTCATTTCTACGATCGCAGGGGCATTTCTCCAATATTTCTGAGTTTTTTTTCCCAATGTTTTTAAATTGTATGGAGAAACAGAGTGAGTATATATATTTTTAAAATATCTATTTGGGCCTGAGGAGATGGAGTAGTAGCTAAAGGCACTTGCTTGCAAAGCCTGTGAGCCTGGGGTTCAATTTCCTAGCACTCAAGTAAAACTGGATGCAAAGTGGTGCATACATCTGCAATCCTAACACAAAATGGCAGAGCTGGGAGAATCTGAAGCTTGAAGGCCAGCTAGTCTGATGTTTATCTGGAGTCTGGACGTTTGTGTGCAGCAGCTGGTAAGGCAAAACCCACGTCAACTGTGCACCTCTATCACAGTTTTAAAGGGAACCTGCCCTTATTGCTGCCACCTCAGCTGAGAAACTGCACATCATTGGCCCCTCAGCATGTTCCATGTTACCTACTATCACAGCTGACTTCCTGACTTCTAACAATTTAGATTACTCTTGTCTAATTTCAACCTTATACAAATGGAATTCTATAGTATCCATTCTTTTGTTCCATACTATAACTCCATTACCAAGACTTTGTATATACTAGTTCAGTCATCCTTAACACAGTGTAATATTCTGTTGTTTCAGCAACCATAATTTACTTTTTTTGCTGATAATGGACAATTGTATCATTCTTAATATGGCACATTTACACATAGTGCCACTATGAGTATTTGTTCAGTCTTGTATTAATAAGACTCATTGAATTTCTTAAAGTAGCATTATTGGATCACAGGGTGTCACAGATCAACTTTCCTAGACAGGGCCAGTTTACCAAAGAGGTCATACCACTGAATATCCCCAGTGGTAGTATGTGGGAATCCACACACTCTACATCCTCAGTAACAAGTTTTTTTGTTCACTTAAATTTTTTGTCCACATTATTTTTTCCCATTTTGATGGGAGTGTTTTAATACCTATTCACTTATTTAATTCTTTGTTTTATAATAAAGGCACATTTAGCTCCTAACTTTCTTCCCTTTTCTAGCCTCTTCCCTATGTCTCTCACATTTTTATTATTTTAAATCTATTTTATATTCTTATTATTTTATTATTTTAAATTCCATTATTGATAATCTTTATGGTTTTCACACTGTTAATTTTAGCCATTCTGTTTTAATCTTGAAATGAAACTTTAAAAAATTATTTGCTTGTAGTTGTAAAAAAGAGGAGAAAACATGTTTTATACATAAGAGTACATGTAAATGTATCAATAAAAAATAAACTTTTTACTATAAATTGTAACAGATTATATCATTGAAAGAGTAGACTGCCTAAATACTTGAAGGGTTTGGTTGATTCCATGTGGAATAGGAAATGGAAGAGGACTTGAGAGGGGTGCAGTCACTGGATATCTTGTCTACAAAAATTTTAGGAGATTCTTTTTCTTCAAGAAGGAGGACAATTTTTCTGGAACTCAGAGATCCAGATCCACATAGATGGTCAGATTACATAAACCAGGATAGCCCCACTGTTCTTTTTCGTGAGTAATAGTCATGTGCTTTGGGGGATTTTTTTTTTTTTTTTTGCTTGAGTTACAGGGATAATTGTTTCATTTTTCATAGATGTTTGGCTTGTGTGAGACTCAGCCTTCAGGTGTGCTGAGAGGAATCGAATCATGATTAAACACAAATTCCACATCCTGTCTCCTGTTTCACTGGTATTGACTAATCCTATTTCACTGAGAGGCTAGTCATAGTGATTAAACTTTTAGTGAACTCACAAAACAGTTGCCCCAAGTTCATTTACCACCACTCTCAAGTTTCTCCTGTGTGTGAGAGTACAGATTCTGACTTTGTGCTGTAGTGTGTGGAAGGATGTGATGGAAATAACCAAACACTGTTTGCTTAGGAAAGGAGAAATTATAGGGGCATTAAACACCGTCTTCAAATACTTGGTAATTATCACAGGAACAGAATATTTGTTAAATAAGTGTGACTCTGGAATTTAAAATAAGGGTAGAAAGCTGGGATTTCAGGTTAGCTTAGCAAGATAGTCTTCCTAATACTTAAAGCTATTTAATGAACACTCTGTTTATAAGAAATAAAAAATCCAAATGTTGAAATATAAATATTTGATATAGGGCAAGTGATAGCTTGTCAGATTTTGAGTCAGGCTTAGTATCCATCTCCCTCTGAGATTCTGTGACTCAGTCTGCATTACACTGCATCTGAGATGCCATCTACTTTAAAAAGCATCTTGGTTTCAGAGAGGTTAAAATGTAAAAAGTTGAGGGTATTAAAACCTATGATCTATGGTTCATATCCACATATAGTGTATGTAGGGTTGATATGAAATGTGGCTTGATAGTTTTCCTCATTTTCTATATGTCTGTCCTCCCATTGCACACGTTATTTTCTTATGTCCTCTGGGCATACCTGTGGGTTTACATGGCCTGAAAATCATCAAAGGAAAATATATTTTCTATTGACTTTCATGCAATAAAGTCCACAACTATGTGATCTAGAACAAATGAGTTTTGGAGGGAGTTTCTTCTCATTATATACTCATCAACAGGATGCTATAGCCGTGTAAGGAAGTCTCAGATCAGAGAAGACCTAGGGCTGGGGGAGAACGAACTGATAGTATTTGATCTTTCCTTTGGAAGGTTTTTGAGTACTATGTAGAGCCCATTTTCTAGAACATTACAGATTGTTTTATATATATATATTTTCGGTTTTTCGAGGTAGGGTCTCACTCTAACTCAGACTGACCTGGAATCCACTCTGTATTCTCAGGGTGGCCTCGAACTTATGGTGATCCTCCTACCTCTGCCTCCCGAGTGCTAGGATTAAAGGAGTGAGCCACCACGCCCAGCCAGATTGTTATATTTTAAATAATACATAAAATTCAACATTTACATTTTCATTTTATATTGAATAGCTGTTGTTGAAAAATATAAATGATTTTAGTTTTACCCTATTAAATTGTACATTCTTTAAGTGCTTGAAAAGCCACAGGGAAAATGCTTAGGTCATACTTCATGTTTGCTTTTAACATTGGCTAACATTCACCTGTGTAAACACAGTGACTCTTGCTCAGTACATGTAAGCCAGTCCTGATGCCAGTATTTCAATGCTGGTGGCTGTTGGCATGTTTTATTTTTTTAAAATTTTAATTTATTTATTTATTAGAGACAGAGAGAGAGGGAAAGAGAGAAGGAGAGTGAGAATGGGAGTGCCAGGGCCCCTGGCCACTATAAACGAACTCCAGATGCATGCGCCCCCTTGTGCATCTGGCTTACATGAGACCTAGAGAATCGAACTGGGAACCTTAGGCTTCTCAGGCAAACGCCTTAACGCTAAGCCATCTCCCCAGCCCTGTTGGCATGTTTCAATACTGCCCTTCTCTGTTAACTCTGGAAGGAATATGATGCATTTTCAGTTGGTGGCTATTAGGAACTTTGGAAAGACAAAAGAATATCAGAAAAGGAAAGGGTCCATTTCTGCTTGCCTACAATTACATCTAATATAGCCTCTTATACAGTTCTAAGACATTTTTGGGACTTGTCAAGTGCAAAAAGAAATGTCAGGATCATCTTTAAACTAGCTTTTAACAACAGCACTCTATGATAAGGGCAATTGAAAGCTCATTTTTAGAGCAAACAGCTAAAAAATATGCCATATGCAATCACTTCTCATCATTAAGTTTTTCAAAGTGCATTAAAAAAAAAATCTTGTGGAAGCTCTCAGTGCTCATTGACAGACTGATCTGGCCATTGATGACAGCCATTCTTGTCAGCAAGGCCATGTTCCCCTTAGTAGGCTGCTGAGGGTGAGCCAAGGTCTTGGGGTTCTGTGAGGTGAGTGCTCTTGGGTGATGTGCCTGGATAAACCTGGGGAAGCACCTCTTAGTTACTTTTCAGAGTTATTGTTATTTTTGAGGGAAACTTTCCAGGTATCTAGGGTTTTCATTTCTTAGGGAGTCATGACTCTGTGTTCTTTGTAGGCACCTCAAGGAAAAGGTGAATATTTACTTCATCTTAATTTGCTGATGTTTATGCTTCCCAATTGGCACATAATTTCCATCCATTGGAGCTTTGTCAACTATACACAATCATTTTGTTCTATTTTTATGAGTGTGATGAATATTATCTGAATGTTTGTATTTTCATGAAATATCCCTGCTAATTTCAAATCCATGAAAGTAGAGAACAAAAAATGAAAAATGGAGAATGTACTTTTCTCATGAAATACCACTGGATGCAGCAACTCTTATTTAGAGTTTCTTTCACATGCCCTGTGATTTCTAGAATCAAAGGCTGTTGAAAAAGGTCCCATTGCTTAAATCAGCAAGACTCACATCAGTGAAGCCATACTCAGTGGTGCATACCTGTGGCATGTTGGAGCTGTGTGCCACTCCTGTAAATGGGCCAGCTCCAAAGCCTCTGGAATCTGACTGACCACCCACAACTGATTTTGACTTTCACAATTAGTACCACAACGTCAGTTTTTCCTACCTCATTTCTTGCCCTGTTTCTTTTTCTTCTCAAGCCTTTTTTTTTTTCACTTTCTCTTTAGAATGCCAGGCAATATTCAAGTGGGAAGGAGAATGCTTGATTTCATTTAAACAACAACAACAATAGCAACTAAACTTTATCTGCTGCCGTTGTAAAAAAATGGATTGCCAGAAGATGCCCTTCAATGAGACTGATGTTGGGCCTCCCCACTTGGTTAGTTAAGGTCATTGTTGCAGCTTCTGTTAATTTGTCATGCTCCCAGCTGCCTTCTCTGATGTGATCCAGGCATTCCCCTACATGAGGATAGCAGTGTCGCTTGAGAAGACAAATGACACAAGACCCTCAAGACTGTGCTGGCTTTTCTTCTAAGGAGCAGAGGGCAATGCATGAACTGATGACAAGATGAGGAGATGAAGAACAAGTATGCCTCACACAGGAGTTCAGCCATGAATCCATCTCATGTCACCTCAACTTAACCCACCTTGGCTCCAGGATTGAAAACACACACACACACACACACACACCACCACCACCACCACCACCACCACAACAACAACAACAACAACAAACATACTCACAGAAAAGGAAGTCTGTGTAAGGAGCACTGATCTCTTTCCTTCCCAGAGCCCTCTTCCACATGCTTTATGCCCTTGAGCTTGACTGAACAATCAAACACAGATATTTCCCCTTCCTTCTTTCCCTCCTTCCCTCCCTCTTTCCTGTTCTCCCTTTGTCTCTCTCTCTTTCTCTCTTGCCCCTTTTTCTTTCCTTCCTATTTTTCAGTGCTAAGGAGCTGGGGAATCAAACCTATGGCCTTGTGCATGCTCTGCAAGTTCTACCCCCCAGGCCTCTGTGGAACTTTTAGATATCCTGATTCCCAGGCCACCACCCAGTCAATTATATTAGACCCTCTAAAGCTAAAGAGTATTTAATATTAAAATAATCATATTATGTTTATATTGACAAAACGCAAAGCTTTTCAGGTAACTTCAATTTACAGCGGGGTTCAAGACCCTAACACGTCTGGCCTGACACGTCCAAGGAGGAATTGGCCAGGCTCCTGTTAGGAGTAGAGGAGCTGGACTCTCTGCAGGGATGTTTAGAAAACAGTGTTGCAAAGGGAACAAGAGAAAAGGAAGGCGGACAAAGTTGCCCACTTCCTGTTCTTGTCTAAGTCTACTAGAGTCTCCATCCGTTCACTGTGGGTGACCTGGGCATCTCCCCATTGCTGTGAGGCGCGGTTGGTTCCCCCGGCCTCGAAGCCTGGGCGCGGTGAGGTGACTGTACGTGGCTCCCCCAGCGGCAGCGAATACACAGCCCCAGGCGTGGGCCGTGCGTCCCCCTGGGAAGGCAGCGGTGGAAAGCAATTTGGGGCGCCAAAAGAAGCTGGCTCGGGAGCAGGTGGCGCTCGCAGCAGCCCCAGCCCGCCGTTGAGCCAATCGCGGGCGCAAGCGCAGCCTGCTGGCGGCGTCGGTACCCCAGCGAGCGCGGGGCTCCGGTGGGAACCCGCCGAGGCAAAGGCGGCGCCAGCCTAGAGCTGCGCGCTGGCTGGAGAGAGACCCGTCGACGGGCGAGAGAGCTCCCGGCTCCGGGCTGTCTCCCCGCCCGGCGAGGCGAGGCAGGGCCAACTTAGCATGGGGAAGAAGTGGAGGGATGCCGGCGAGATGGAGCGGGGCTGCTCGGACCGCGAGGACAGCGCCGAGAGCCGCAGGCGCAGCCGGAGCGCCAGCCGGGGCAGGTTTGCCGAGTCGTGGAAAAGGTTAAGTTCCAAGCAGGGGTCCACCAAGCGCTCGGGGCTGCCCTCGCAGCAGACGCCGGTGAGTGCCCCGGGGAGTCCACAGCTCTCCATCCTTCCTCCGTGGCGCGCGCATCGAGCCCTTTCCATGGTGCTGAACTTGTCTCCTTAGGTACTCCAGCCCGGGAACTTGTGGAGCCCAAGTGCTGGGGCTGCCGGAAGGGCTGCCTTCTCTCTCTTTATCCAGAGGAGGGTCTCTGGACATCTCCGGTGCCTGACAAAAAAAAAAAAAAAAAAAAAAAGGAAAGCATGTTCGAGATGCTAAGGGCCCGCAGTCAGATCATTAGTATTGTAATTAACACAGTATGAGTTGTCGTGCATTGTTGTGACTTGTGTGTGTGTGTGTGTGTGTGTGTGTGTGTGTGTGTGTGTGTCCGAGAGTCTCCGTCCCATGTTCGAAGGTACTTGACATCGGATGAATGAGGGCAGAATAGAAAGGACATGTCATCTTTTTACTCTCTTAACACTTGTTCTTTCCATCTTACACCCCCACCATTTTAATGGGTGGCTTCATTGTTTGCTGAATGTCATTTGCATGCAGAGAATAGCAAGAGCATCCCAGGTGCTTATGATCCTCGGCTTGACATATGCGGCATTCAGAAAACAGTTTCCCCCATGTGTCAGCTCCTCTTCAGTGTTTAATTAGTGCAGTAAAAGCACTCAAGTGAAATTAACATAGACATCGTATGTGTGTGGAGAAGTGCAGTTGATGGAAAACTTTAGCTGCATGAGCATTTATCGTATTTAAATATTATCTATTTTTCCATCGTCTTGGAGAACACGCTGTTCTGGGAGAGAGTTCCATAGGCCTCCTGTTGCTCACGGGGAAGCAGGGCATACTGTTTTTAACTTCAGAAGCATCAGAAAAAATATCAGCATGCATGCACTTATGTTTTTCAGAAGGATGGATATAGATATTGCATAGTGAAGAGAATTTGGGCTGATTAAAAGAAAGAATAGCACATAAGTATTGTTTCCCACTATATGAGTAGTGTTAGCTTTCTCGAGTTTTCAGGTGTTGCATCGAAGGAAGGACAAAAATTAATCCATAAAAGTAAGATGTGTAATCACTACTTCAAAATCATTAAATATAAATGCTTAAATTTTAGCATACTTATTTTGTTTGTTTGCTTACAAATATAGTAGCAGAAGATATAATTAAGTATGGGAATTTACTTGAAATATGTTGGGCATTTTGTGAGTAAGCATTTCATCTGAATATGGATACAGTATATTTAAATAAATTGATATTTTTACCTCAATGATAAAATATATGTTTAGAAGTATAGACTTCAAAGTTTCTTTACAAGAAGAATATTAATCTAAAGATAGGTTTCCAAAATAAGTTTTCTAGAAGTATAAAATTAATGGTATTACACAAAGTAAGAATGAAGTTTGTCATCTTTAAATAAAGTCATAGCAATATTTTCAGAAGCTTTGGTGCCACTTTGATTCTGTTCAACAGGTGTGTGATCAGCCCATGCGAGGAGCATGAACAAGTTTCTGATTGTCAATGAAGTCTGACTAAATGGCTTGCAGTGTGTTACCTAGAATAAAAATGTGCATGTGAAAGGACACAAGAGGATACCATGACAACCAGAAACATCTGGAAAAGTAACCATGTCTTCCTGTCTGCTAAGGGCGATGATTTTGCCCTTATTTCTCTGTAGCACTTGTTAATTGAAACATTAGCAATTCAGTTAAAAAATCAGTTAAAAGCCTGGGGCTTATTCTCACATTACATAGCAACTTCAATATTGATTTTGTTCTAAAAAATACCCCAAATAAATCTCATAGCTAAGATTTTAACTATTAGGTTAAAAAAAGGTAATGAGATTTGTCAGTCTTAAAGCTGGAACTTAGTTTTTAACCTAAGGTTTGATTCTATTAGTTGTTAACAAACTGTTAGTGAGACATTCAACTTACTTATGCAAACAGGAGCAAGGGAATAAATGATGCCTGCAATAGATGTGCTTATAAAAATTTTAAATCTTCAAGGTAAGGTTTTTTCTTCAATTTAAGGTGAGCTTGTGCTGTTTTCAACTTTCATTTTATTTTACATCAAAAAAGTTAAACTACATAGACTAAAGCTAATATGAATCCCACCCATTGCTTTTCATTTGTTCTTGTGAATTAATATGATATCCTGTATATGGTGTGGATCTTACTCATTGTGGGTTCTACACTAATATTATGGCATTCATCCTGCAAAAATCATGTGAGGATCTTACAATTTCCATTGAAAACAAATACCATAAATGTAGAGGGATTTAGTAATCAAACAGGAGAGTTTTCTTGGATCCTTCCTTCTTTGGAGAATGGACAATGATTATATAGTGGTTTTGTTAAAGCAGTCAATTCTGTGCTTTAGTTTGAGCCTTTGAAATCACTCCCAGTTAAATTTATAGGCAATGGTAGATGCCATGACTTTACCCCAATGGGAATGGTTACATTAGTTTTCATTTTCACTTCAGACACACAGGCACAGCTCCAACCAGGGGACTTATGCCAAATTCTTGGCTATCCTGAGGATTTTCTTCTCTATGATACAGTCATGTTGTTTTTGTATGTGAAGTATAAGAGAGGCATTCTTTTTTCTCCATAAGTAGTTAAGAGGGCAGGTGGCACCATGGTTTTGATGTCAGTATTAGAAATCAAAAGTCACATTCCTAACAATCTCTTTGGTGCGCAGCAAGCACTCTCCTTGCATTGTTCATAGAGTATGGCAAGCCTGGGGGAGGAGAGTGTGGGCTGTCCCTAGCCACAGCTCCCTGCGATCTGTTTCAGTTCTAGTGCCAGGCAGCAGCACTGTCCTTGTTACAGCTGGAGGAAGGGGCAGTTGTTCTGAGTCTGCATAATGGCACTTAAAGGGCATATTTTCAGGTTCTGGACCACAATAATGGCCGTGTCTAATAATTCAATCTTTGTTGATTTGAGAAGATTTTTTTTTCTGACTTATAATTTAACAAAATTCCTTTCCCTCTTTCTTTGAGACTTCAAGGTTTCCTTTTCCTCTTTTCTTTCTTTCCTTCTTTCCTTTTTCACATGAGTGTGTGTGTGTGTGTGTGTGTGTGTGTGTGTGTGTGTGACAGATGCAGATGCTATAGATAGGAAACTGTGAGGTGTCCTCCTCTATTGCTTCTCTAATTTCTTTGAGACAAGGTTCCTCACTGAACCTGGAGTTCACACCATTTTTCTGTTAGACTGACCAGTAAGTAGTTTCAATCCTCCTGTCTCTAGCCTACTAAGCAGTGGAGTTATAGGAGTATGGGCAGCCACCCTTGGCTTTCTACATGGGTGCTGGATATCAAATTCTGGTCCTCATGCTTGCGCAGAAGAGCTCCTACCCACTGAGCTATCCTGAGGCCTAGCTTCATGGCTTTTCAATGGAAGTTTTATGCATTCATGTTGCTTTGATATTCAAATTACATGCAAATCAAAAAGTTCTTACCCAGTGAAATAATATTTAATAATATCCTTTTGTTAGAAATTGTTCTTCAGTAACATAGGGTTGTAGATTATTTGTAAATTCTGAAAACAATGTTTTAAAATACAAATATAAGTGAATTTCATGCAAATTTTATCATCATTAGTATGAAAAGTGTGTTTTCATCTGGTTATCAAATTAAAGTTATGAATATTAAGCTGGACAGATGGCTTAGCAGTTAAGTCACTTGCCTGCAAAGCCCAAGGACTCATGTTTGACTGTCCAGGTCCCACATAAGCCATACGCACAGTGACACAAGTGTGCAAGTTTGCACATGTGTACAAGAGAGTGCAGGCATCTGGAGGTTGGTTGCAGTGGCTGGAGGCCCTGGCATGCCAATTCTCTCTCTCTCTCTCTCTCTCTTGCATAATAAAATGCCAGTATGTTGGGCTTGTCTCAAATAATTTATGAATATTAGTATTTTAAATAATATTTCTGATGAAGTGGTTTGTAGGCATAAAGTAATTAAGGAACCTTTTTGTTCTCATTCTATATGATCTTCATTTCATACATTTTCTTAAAACAATGTGTTTGTTATTCATGTTATTTGCTTTGCTTCTAGCTGTACAGAAATACATGGAAATGTCTTGAAATGTGATTTAGCCAGTGCTGTCTGGTTTCACAAATATCAAATGGTCACCTCAGCATGTATGCATTTTTAATTTTAAAAGAAAATATCCACTAGTCCCGTAACTGTTTAAAGGCTTGTTTCCAAATAGATGCAGATTTAATTTAATCTCTGTGCAAAAAGAGAAGAGAAACAGTTCTGAGAGAGTAAAATGATGGAGCAGTTGTAATTAGTGTTGTTTTTTTAACCTTGGATAGCATGCTTGCTTCCACTAATGCTATAATTACCCTTATCAGCAGGTGCCAAATACAGACTATTGCACCTTGTGCAGACAAGTGGGCAACTGAGAGCAGATAGAAAGAGCAGTGAGTACAGAAAACAGAAGTGCTCCACACTAGGCAAGTCTATGTCAACTGTGTACCAAATCTCCTCTTTTCTTCAATGGTTTGTGATGCTGTGGGTGCAGAGGAGAATCCATGTACAAACCTCATTCTACTTTTGATATAGATGACCTCATTTTGGGTCTACTAGGTGACTTCCAGTTCTTCTTGTCCAAAGCTACTGTTATATTGCTTTTCTTGGGATATTTTCTTGGGATGTCTTGGGATATGATACCTACAACAGACCAAAGCAATTACTGCAATGAAGTCTAGCATGGTGAATCAATGAATTTCATTGCAATGACACAGGAACATGGCACCTTACAGATAGTTGTACCAGTATGTGTTAAGCTGACTTGCATATCTCAGAGAAGGGATGGGGCCTCTTGCGCTTCATGGACCACCTAGTGAATGCCTGAGGAGACCCTCTCTTTTGTGAGCTAAAGTTCCCAAAAAAGTGCTTCATCTGCTAAACCCACCTCCAGCAAGGCTGAATGGATTGATAAAGCACTTGTGAGCACAGAGTGATGGAATAGTGCAAGTCAGAGCCAAATTACCCTGGGCTGCCTTTTGCCCTCCAATAGCCAGTGATTGCCCACCTCTGTGTCTGAACTAATATCCCAGTGACTATCAGCTTATCAGGTGTGATCCTTTTTGTAATGTAAGAGCAGACCCCAGCTTCCACCAACCCAAGGGCTGAATGTCATCTGATAGCATCTGAGGCCTATGGTGAAGCTCTCCCCACTTTGCTGTAACCCACCTACCTGGTAGTCAGCCAATGTATTTGAAAAGGGACTTGATCTATGACTTTCTTTTGTTCTGTAACTACAATATCTTCATGAAACTAACATGTTGGAACATGGAATTTGGAGTAACCTAAATCTGTGTTCCCAGGCCATGGTTACTCATATTTAGCTCTAGAACAAACAGCCGCTCATTTCTCTGTAAGGTGAGAGCTGTGTCTTTTGCAGGGACACTGTCAGACATGTTAATGGGTCTCTTTGTGAGGGTGTCAGTCATTGATCAGAGCTGTTGTGGGTCAGAGCCTTGCCGCCATGTTTTTTCCCAAGGACAGAGTTCCACAACAGGTAGATTTCCCAAAATCTTGAGCCAAATAAGGAAAAGCTGAGTCAAAGGTAGGCTATAGTCAGAAGAAACTCTTGTCTCAACTATTTGCAATGATATGAATGTTGGGTCCCATGGTGGCTTGTGGTAGAAGCAACAGCAACTCGGTGAAAAGAATGCTTGTTTTCCTTTTCAATGGTTAACATGCTATTGCAGTGTCATTAAAACCTTAATAGTGTGTTCTTGTTAGACCAAGGGCTCTCCTGGTGAAAGCAGAATGAATCTCCTACAGCGCTGATCCATTACTGATTAAACCATTTCTTGACAGGTTGATTATTATTGACTGCCTTTTACTCACTGTGTTAAAAGAATAAAACCTAAAAGGGAATAAAGTAGCATTGCTCAGGAATACAGTTGTATTTTCTTGTTACTGTGACTATTTTTTTAAAAAAAGCAAGTCACTTTATGAACAAAGCTCTTTTTTTTTTTTTTTTTTTTTTTTTTTGTTTTGAGGTAGAGTCTCACTCTAGCTCAGGCTGACCTGGAATTCACTCTGTATTCTCAGGGTGGCCTTGAACTCACGGCGATCCTACTACCTCTACCTCCCAAGTGCTGGGATTAAAGGCATGCGCCACCACGCCCGGCTTGAACAAAGCTCATTTTGTTCAAGCCTTTCCAAAATACTACTCTTGAGTTATCACCAAAACAAATAGTCAACTTTCATTCTCCTTCATCATCATCATAGTGAATAACGAATTTAGTTGTATCTTTGAGGGCTCAGGGTATATGAAGAAGCAAATAATTCACATAAGTTTTGAGGAAAACAGCGCTGCATCATCCTTGACGATTTTAAATTTGTTTCCATTTCTAAACTATGCAAGAACAGTTCCTCCTGCCATTGTTTACTGAGCTCTTTAAAAGACAATTGAATCATTAAAAATAATTTATAAATAGCAACAAAATATCATATTCATGTGGTTATACCAGCTGTGATGGTCTATGTGTTGACTTCATTTTTTTTTTTTTTTGTTTGTTTCTATCCTTTGCAAAGGCAAAAGAGAACTAACTGGTAGAGCAAAAGTAAAAGAATTCTCCAGAACCATGTTTAAGGAAACACATTTTTTTGTTGCTGTTGTTTCTAGCCCAGGATGGCCTCTAACTCATTGTGATCCTCCCATTTCTGTGTCTTAAGTGCTGGGACTTTTAAAGGCATGTGACATCACACCCAGCAGGAAACACATTTTAACATTTCTTGAGCACAGATGAGCTCTTAGGCATTAGGGTTGGTACTGGACAGCTTCTTTAATAAGTCCAAGAGTTTACCCAGAAAAGAGAAATACAAAGCAACAAGACAGAGGCTTCATAATTAGAGCATATTGGAGGAAAGATTGGAGGAGTGGACTTGTCTTTTAAGGTGGGGTTGGGAGGTCAGGATGAAAAGAACCTTGGATGTGGTATCTAATTGCTAAGAGGAAGAAAAACGTGTTTGGAATTGGAGATTTGGAAAGGAAGCAATCAAATCCTTTTATGATTATTTTAACTTAGTCATGACTGCCTGAATGCAGTGAATGCAAGGTAAGGAAGAGAAATAACATCAAGACCAGACACTTTGTAGTCTTACAATGAATTGGAAATTCATCTAGGCATATCATATATGGTAATGTTCATTGTTTTTGCTCTCAAAATAGAGATTTATTTTGTTTACTGATACATCAAAGAACTCTGAACAGTGAGTGGCACATGATAATCTATCAGGTATTTACTCTATTAATGAATGGATTAATTAACAAGAACAGTGGGAAAAAGAATAGTTTTTTACTTATTATGAGGTAGATTTTAGGTTCATGACTATGAAGGGACAATAAATAGAGGCAAAAGATTTTTTTGCCAATGGAAGAACTTATTTAAGAACAGTTTAAATAAATAGGAAACATAATAGCAATGATACAAGTCCCTGTGTGTGAAATTTATTTTAAGGCAAAGTTACAGATCTATTTTCTCTTGTGCTACCTCCTTGCTCTTTTCGTCTTTGCAGACTTGCTTGGCAGAGTGGGACTTACACTGTTGATCCTTTGGTAGGTTTTCCTTATAACATATTTAATCCACAATTTTAATCAATTCACAAGTTATCTTGTAATAAAATATTAATTTTATCAAAATATTTATTAATAATTCAGATATTACTGCAATAGTATTTCAAGTCTTATTCTGGCCTATACAAACAGCTCAAAAGATAAGGGAAATTTCCCAAACTTTAACAAAGCAGGCACTATTTTGGATGCTGTGAAGATAGTTGTCTAATTCAGAGTTGACATGACAAGCACTAAGTAACACGGGACTGCATATTCATGAAATCCATGTCTTTAAAATGCCATATTTCAATCAGAAAGTAGTCCAAAAAAAAAAAAAAAAAAAAAAAAAAAAGGAAGGTATTCTGGCAATAAGCAGCTAGGTTTTTTGTCCTCTTGAAAGTTGATTTTTGTTCTTGGAAATGAACACAGTTTTGCATGGAAGGCTCTATTAAATATGAATGTTCCCCAAAAGGGAGCTGGGGAATTAGCTAAGTGGGGAGAATGATGACCCAGCATGCATGAAGTCCTGGTTGTATCCCCAGCACCACCTGAACCAGATGTGGTTGGGCATGTGTATAAGCTTAGCACTTCAGAGAGAAGGCAGAGGCAGAAGGATCAAATTTGCAAGGTCATCCTGGACTACCAAGAATTTGAGATCAGCCTGAGGTACACGAGACCTTGTCTCAGAAGCGAACATTGTGCTGGGGAGATGGCTCGGGGGATAAGGCACTCTCTGTTCAAGCTGTAGCACTGGAGTTTGATTCCCAGGCTCCTCCTGTGAAAGTCTGGAAGCAGTGTTGGGCTTCTTTGATACCGGCATGCTGACCTTGACAAAAAGATTGGAGGTGGAGACCAGAAAATTTCCTGGAAGTTCCTGGAGTGTGCAGAAAGAAGAGCAGAATGAGAATCCAGAGTAAGAAACCCTGCTTCAGATGAGGTGGATGGGTGAGGACGGACCTGACAGATGTCTCCTGACCCTCCACACACACCCATATGGAATACACTCATATGCATACACAAACAACTAAATAATCATAAAACACACACCAAACAAAACAAACAAACAAAACACCAGCAACAAAGAAGAACATTCCTTTTTGGTTCAGTCTGAACACAGGCCATCTCTACTTTGGAAGTTCCAAAGAAAAAAAATCTAAATTTATCTTAAAAAAAAACCTGTACAGTGGCTTTGAAATCAAGCAGATCTAGACTACAACCCCATACTGTCAATTGTTAGCTGTGAAGCCTTTGGCAAACTGTACTTCTATGGCACTTCTCACCAGTCCTATCAAAACAGCTTCTTCTTCCTTTCTTACTATTTTAAGATCCACTTGTGTTCCTTTTGTGAAGAGAAAATATTTATTGAGGTTTTTCATTTAATATTCAAATAATTTCCAATATGCAATATAGTTAAAAGTTATGAGTATGAATTGAATAAATGTTAACAATGTACTATTTTTCTTTATATCTTTAAAAAATAAAATGTTATATATATATATATATACAGCTAAAATATCCCCTTCCTATCTTTGATTCTTTCACTAATGGTAAGAAGTATTCTAAAATTAAGGTTTATTTTTGTATCTTTAATAAATACTGCTAATACACATATTCTGTGTACTTAAACTTTCTTATATAATTTGTGTTGTGTAACATATATTATTTTGCAATTTACCTTTTTCCCTCAACATTGTTTTTTGAGTTATTTCAAAGTTATATGTAGATGGTATATATTTGTGTGATCCTTTTTTTAAATCTGCAAACCAACTGAGAAGCATCCCCCCAAATTTGTTTTTAGTACTTGTTTAAAGCACAGATAGTTGATTTCTTTTATTTTCTTATGGGCAAAATGTATTTTAATTGACTTTCAAATTAGTTTTTTTCTATTTTCAATGATATTCAGTAAGAATCCTTCTAATTTGCCTTTTTGGGTCTGAAGTTGCAATAGGTATTACTCTTTGGAAGACATAAGTACCAGAGCCTCTCTTTTTTTTTATTAATTATGATTTTTATTCTTATTTATTTGAGACACAAAGAGGAAGAAAAGAGTATGGGTGTGCTAGGGCCTCCTGCCACTGCAAACAAACTCCAGGTCCATAGGCCACTTTGTGATCTGACTTTATGTGGTTCACTGGGGAATCAAACCCAGGTGTCAGGCTTTGCCAACCAGCACCTTTAACCACTGAGCAATCCCTCCAGACAGAGAGTAGGATTTCTTTTTTTTTTTTTTTAACATTTTATTTATTTATTTATTTATTTAAGAGAGAGAGAAAGAGGGAGAGGGGAGAAGAGAATGGGCACTCCAAGGCCTCTAGCCACTGCAAACGAACTCCAGATGCATGCGTCCCCTTGTGCACCTGGCTTATGTGGGTCCTGGAGAAATGAACCAGATTCCTTTGGCTTTGCAGACAAATGCCTTAACTGCTAAGCCAGCTCTCCAGCCTCTGCCTTGAGATTTTTTTTTTGAAGTTTTTTCTTTATTAGTTATCTATATAATGTTCTTAGAGCCATGATTGTACCATCGTTGGCCTTCTCCCTGCCCTCCCTCCTCGGGGATTGTGGGTCTTGCATTGTGGGGATAGCCATCAGTTATGGGGGAGAGGCAATGTCTCTCTGCATAAGGACCCAACTTATGCAGAGCCTGTCTTTCTTTAGAATTATTTTATACAAGAAAAAGGTTAACTTGTCCAGACCCTAACTTTTTAACTGAGACAAACTTTTGCAAGAGGGTAAAGGGTGAGTGGGATGGCCTTTTAGCCTGAAGACTGTTAGCAATCAAATCAGGCAAAATTATTTCCAACCTGATTCAGCTCATTCATTGTCTTTGCAACTTAATCTCTCTGCATCTCAGTTCTTTCACCATAAAATAAGAATGGAAATCCCTGCTCCCAGGATGAAGTGTGAATGAGAAATGCAATGCTGGGTGGAGTTTGTTAATTCTGTCAGTGTCCTCACACTTCTAATTGGTATTAGTTAACTGGGGGAAATTTCAACAAGTACAATGCTTGATAGCAGAACTTAGTCCATAAAATTGTCTTCTGTCTTTTTGTTGAAAGTGAAGTTATTGGTATTTTTGGAACTGAAATGTAAAATCCATACAATATTGAAATATAGGATACTTTTTGTTTTTTTGTACTTTTATTATTGGCTTCTTTGAGTTGAATTATAAAATTATAAAATTATTTGTTTCATGGAGCTCAAGACCTTTGGGAAAGAATGATTTAAAAATATTCATACTATAAGAAATTTTAGACATGTATAAAAGGGGAAATAATGAAATAAACTGAAAAATTACTTTAAATCAACACTGTTTTTAATTGCTTCCTTCTATACTAGAATAATTTGCAAGGAAATCTCTGGTATTATATCCATTAATCTAAGCAGTATCTGACAGAAGCTATTCACTTATTTATTTGGGTGAGGGGGTATGCATGTTAAGCATGTGCTCTACCACTGAGCAATACTGCCAAATACTCTAAGGGCTTCTTATAAAAATTGTAAATTTAAGTAAATTAATAATTTATTATGCACACTTATATGAAGTTAAGATTACATTTACTTCACTATCTCATAATTCTGTTTTTTTACCTCACTTGTTTGAATCAGAGTCCAACTGTAATCACTATGTAATAACTGGCCCATTCAGTCTACAGGTTTTCCCTACTGATCTATTTATTCCTCTAGAAAATTATTTTGTCCAAAAAAATATATTTACCTTGTAGAGTTCCCCACATTCTATATTTTGTTGAGTACATCTCTGTAGTATCACTTGATATGTTCTGTCCATTGAGGTTTCTTATGAACAGGTAGTTTGACAAGGAGTCTGGGTCAAGTTTAATTTGATTAATTTCTGAAAAGACTGTTTTGTGTGCTTCTCATCTTGTGTGCTAAGTACCATTGATGATCATTTCTCTGAGAAGCAATCAGCAAACATTTTCTGCAAAGGGCTGAATAATAAATATTTTTGCTTTCTTTGTGCCATAGGATCTCCTGCAACTTATCAGTCCCACTGTTACAGAATGGAAACAGTCTCAGGCATATAAATGCATAGGGATGGCTGTGCTCCAATAAAGTATTATTTGTAAACATTGAAGCCTGAATTTTATATAACCTTATGTGTTATTAGATATTACTCTTCTTTTGATTTTTAAAGTATTTAATGATATACAAATAATTCTTAGCTCCCAGGCAAAGAAAACCAGCAACGAACTAGATAAAGCCCTTGGCTGAAATTTACTATCCCTGGCCTGGAGCCACTCTTTTATTGTCATGACACTACAAAATGATGGTATAATTCTCTTTCCTTTCTGAATTATTAGCTGAAATATTTACAAAACTTCCCTCACCAACTATTTGCCTATACTCTATTATGATTCAAAAGTAAATATGAACCCTTGAGAGGTGGTTTCTAAGAGGTGGAAGAAGTAGTAAATGAGCTGGGGTAGCATCGATGTTACTACATTGTCAGGCTCTAGATTTTAATTGGGCAATTTTGTTCAGTTAACTGCCAGAGAATATTTGGTCTGTTAATTGTTGAGGCCAATTAAAGTGTCATTAAGAAATGGGATCTGCAAAAAATAGATTGTCAAACTATTCCTATAATATTTCCATACTAAGATTTGTTTCAGGGTTAAAAAAATGTTGAACATTGGGCATGGAGAGATGGCTTAGCGGTTAAATGCTTGCCCTTGAAGCCTGAGGACACTGGTTCAAGGCTCGATTCCCCATGACCCATAAGCCAGATGCACAAGGTGCTGCATGCATCTGGAGTTCATTTGCTGGAGGCCCTGGAGTGCCCATTCTCTCTTTATCTACCTCTTTCTCTCTCTGTCTGTCACTCTCAAATAAATAAATAAATAAAACTATAAAAATGTTGGATATTGTCCTGGATTTCTAAAAACTTAGTGGCTTAAAGCAACATGAGTGGATGGTGGCTCTGCAGTCAGACGTCTGACATAGGCTTCGTTGGACAACCTCAACTTACCAGTATTGCTTTCCTGTCTGGAGTGTCCAAGGAAGCTCACTGATGCCTTTTCCAGCTTCCAGATGCCATCCACATCCTTGGCTCATCTCTATTTCTTCTGTTTTTTTTTCTTTTGTTTTTTTGGTTTTGCGAGGTAGGGTCTCACTCTGGTCCAGGCTGACCTGGAATTAACTATGTAGTCTCAGGGTGGCCTCGAACTCTCGGCGATCCTCCTACCTCTGCCTCCCGAGTGCTGGGATTAAAGACGTGCGCCACCACGCCCGGCTATTTCTTCTGTTTTTGAATGTAGGAAAATTATACTTCTTACAGCTTCCATCACATGCCTTTCTCTGCCTTGCTCCTCCACTTTTTTTTTTGTTTTGTTTTTTGTTTTTGAGATAGGGTCTCATTCTAACCCAGGCTGACCTGAAATTCACTACGTAGTCTCAGAGTGGCCTCAAACTCACTGCAATCCTCCTACCTCTGCCTCCCGTGTGCTGGGATTAAAGGTGTGCACCACCATGCCTGGCCTTATCGCCTCCATTTTTCAGATGACATTAGTACTACCTACATAATCAAGATAAATTTACTTTACAGTCAGATTACTTGAAATCTTAATCCATCTGAACCTTGATTCCTGTCTTCCATGGAAAGTAACAGTCACAGGTATTAGAGATCAGAATGTGGGAAGCTATTATTTTGTCTATCAGTCATGATGATATTACTATTTTTTCTGTGCTGGAGATAGAATTCAGGGCCTTGTGACTACTAGGCAAGTGCTCTGCCACTCAGCCACACCCTGGCTTGTTAATCTTTTACTTGCAAAGCTGTGCAAGTAGTGATAAAAGATCTCTGGGAAGATACTTTTTTGTTCCATGATGAATGTCTATCTCTTGGGAAGGAACTTCTTCTGGGTGTTAAGAGGACAGCACAGGCCATGCTCATTTCAGTTTTCCTTTCTAAAGTACACAACTCATAATGATAATGGTGTAACTCAGGACCTAATTCCTTCCCACATGCCCTCATCTACAATACACTTACATTGGGAATTAGGTTTAATCATACAGATTTTGTGGGATATCTCGTAGTGATAATGACTTGTAGTTATAATGGTGTAAGGAGACATTACCTCCTCTGTTTCTTAATAGACTTGGGTGTGTAAATGCTTTCTTTGTATGTATGCTTTTATGAACAACTAGTCTATACAAGCTGAAGCTTCAAATGGCACAGGAGAAAAGAATATAAAAAAGACCTTTGAAACACTTATTTGATATAAAAGAGTAAATGAAGTTATTTTTAAATAAAATATATTTTCAGCATATTTGGTAGTTAACAACTATACATACATATTATCAATATTCTAAACATATTTTAAAGTATTATGAGTTTGCAAGAAAGTTTGGTGACACTGGTCAAGTTAGTGAGAAAAGTTAGTTGTAGTCAACAACAAATGTAATTTCCAGATTTTGACTCACTGAATTGAAACTGTTCAGATAAAATATCATTTTGATATTCTTATTTGACAAAACATTCCCATGGATAATAGAAAATAAAGTTTTACAAGGTTGGAATTCTTTTATTGCTTTTTCTTAATGAATAAAAATAACCCATAACTTGAAACTTGAATCCTAACTGCTTTTTCAATGAAATTCTTGCCATTTTTCTAGTTATTTGAGGACATCTGATTTTTCATGGAATTTTTTGATAATGACCATAACAATAGATAATTACTAAAAATCACTGTTAATAGGAAAGAATCAAGAGTGGAAAATAGCACTTATTGAGGACA
Organism: Orientallactaga sibirica; assembly: GCA_036365145.1. Lineage (NCBI taxonomy): Eukaryota > Metazoa > Chordata > Mammalia > Rodentia > Dipodidae > Orientallactaga > Orientallactaga sibirica. The sequence goes on from JAEOAD010000001.1 coordinate 63,983,444, forward strand.
TAGCAATGGATTGTCTTAACATGTTGAGATCAAATAAGGTGAAAAGTTGAGTCTTCCTTTCTTTTGAAAAGTATTTCATTCTCAGGAAGTATGGTTTTCTGGAACAGTCTTGGAAATTCTGACATGTGAAAACAAATGACTAGAAGTACAAATGGAGAAATATTTGTTGCAAAACAATCATATTTTATTTTATTATATAGTTTATTTATTTATTTGAAAGAGAGAAAGAGGGAGAGAGGGAGAGAGAGAAAGCATGCACTCCAGAGCTTCCAGCCACTGCAAATGGACTCTAGATGCATGCGCCCCCTTGTGCATCTGGCTTATGTGGGTCCTGGAGATTAGAACCAGGATCCTTTGGCTTTGCAGGCAAATGCCTTAACTGCTAAGTCATCTCCCCAGCCCAAAACAATCATATTTTTTTATTTGAGAGGGATAGAGAGAGAGGGAGGGAGAGAGAGAGAGAGAGAGAATGAGTGCACCAGTGGCCTCTTAGCCATTGTGAATGAATTCCAGATGCATGTGTCCCTTTGTGGGCAAGTGCAGCATTGCTCCCCCCTTTTTTTTTTGCATCAGCCTAAAAGTGGGACCTGGAGATTGGAACTGGCATTCTTAGGCTTTGCAGGCAGGTGCCTTAACCGCCAAGCCATCTCTCCAGCCCCCAAACAATCATATTTTAAAGCAAGAGTTAATCATTTTTTCTGGTAGTAGACTACATGTGGTTGCCTAAACCAGACCTCATTGGCAATGAATAGTTAAACCATACAACTTCAGGAAGCAGCAAGTCAATTTTTTCCCCATCAATGTCTATCAAGAATGATGGGTTTGGGCTGGAGAGATGGCTTAGCGGTTAAGGCGCCTGCCTGCTAAGCCTAAGAACCCAGTTCCAATCTCCAGGTCCCATGTTTAGCCAGATGCAGTGACACAAGGGTGCAATGCTGCACTTGACCACAAGGGGATGCACACATCTGGAATTCGTTCACAGCAGCTGAGAGACTGCTGGCGCGCCCATCTCTATCTGTTTCCCTCTCCCTCTCTGTCTGTCTCTCTGTCTTTCTCCAACAATAAATAAAATAATAAAAAAATTAAAAAAAAAGAATGATGGGTTTTATTTGTCAAGGCTCCCATAACAAAATGCTATCGGCTGGAAGGCTTAATAGCAATATAAATTTATTTATTACAGTTCTGGAGGCTAGAAGTAAAAGGTCAAAGCACCACCAGATCCAGTGGCTGGTGAGGAGAGCTCTTCCTAGACAGCAGTATGTTTACTATAGCTATACCTAGTGGAAAGGGTCAACCTCCCTGGGTTCTCTTTCATAATGGTCATTGTCTTATTTATGATACTCAGGACCTAATCCCTTCCCACAGGAAGAGTGCTAAAAGGCTCCAAAGTACTATGACCTAGAGCTGCTGTGGTTGGCTCAAAAGTCTGTCTGTCATATTTGAAGAAGTTATTCTTAGACTATATATAAATAATAATCCAGGATGTGTACATCTTGCTTGTATTTGGAGCTTGACATCCTGACACTTGTTCAGAGTTACAGAAAATAAAAAGATGTATGTGCAAACACACAAACGATAAATTCTGTGCAGGTGGTTGAAGGCTAGTTACAGTATTACAAGTTCAAGCATGGGAGGAGTAAGTATTTCTTTGTTGTTTTTATCTTTATAACGACTTCCATAACATAAGGCCTTCCAGTGGGTTAGGGTGTACTTAAGGGGCAGAGTGCTTGCCTAGCATGAAAAAGGTTGCTCCCATGAAGCACAAACACAAGGCAGTCTAATTTTCTTTTTTAAAAAACTTTTTCTTTTATATATTTATTTCAGAGACAAAGATATACAGAAATAGGCAGGTAGAGAGAAAGAGAGAGAGAGAAAGGCGAGAGAGAATGGGCAAACTAGGGCCTCCAGCCACTGCAAACAAACTCCAGATGTGTGCACTCCCCTGTGCATCTGGCTTACGTGGGTCCTGAGGAGTCAAACCTGGGTCCTTTGGCTTTGCAGGCAAGTGCATTAACCTCTAAGCCATCTCTCCAGCTCTGGCATTGTAATTTTCTGAGAGGAAATAGGACCTGATGTTTGATATCACCAATACTTACCAAGAGTGGCTAGCAGCTTCAGAAAAAGATCAACTCCTATTTTCTTTGGCTTCTTATCACAAATCTTCTCTCTGTATAAAATTTAAAAAATAAGCTTTAACAATTACTTTCCTTTGTTTGTCATTAATGGCAGCCATTTTTTGGAAAATGGGAAATAGGAGCTTTTTTAGAAAATCATTTGAAAGTGTTTGATATCCTAGCACTAAATGAAATTAATTTTCCCTAAAGATAAATGGGTTACAGCCAGTGACAAAGGTATAGGTTACATGATTTCAAAGTTTTATCAAGTTATTGGATATCACTATAGAATCCAGTGGTAACAGTAACTAAAAAAAGGGCTTAATTTATCTTATCAATTCTAAACACTTCCAATGAGTAGACTGGAAAATGAACACAGTAATGATTGGAGATAAATAGTATTTAAAGCCCTTTATTTGTATATGACCCATTCCATGCAGTAGGGAGAAGGAAACGTTTTATAATAGTATGGTATCTTTTATAAGTGGTGCCTTTGGGCTCCTGATGGAGACAAACTGCTGAGCTAGTAGGATAACATCACAGTTCTGTATTGACCTGAACACTGAGGTCATTCACAGGATATTGTATTACTCCATGGTCTGAGAATCTTATACATTGTAGAAGGATAGGTATTATTTTTTCTTCCTAGGAAAATGATCCGATAGTAGATCTAACCTTGTGGATTCCTAGAGTATAATCTAGCTTTGGGTTTAGGATCTGCTTCAGAACAAGATGATCTTCTTTTTATCAGCATATTCCTAAAATCTTACTCGTGCTGGACATGTTGTAAACTCAGTAATCATGTATGAAATAAGCGACAGAGGACAGTGGAAGGCTTCAGACTTAGGTGTTTCATATCCAGATAAAGTGGAGGAAAGAAGGAAGGGATGAAAATGAAAGTAATTTTGGCATTTCTAAACCCTCAGCACTTAAAATGATCTCTTACGTATTGCCAGAATCATTCTCAGTAGGTTTTATTTGGTTGCCCAAATTATAGATGAGTAAACTAAATTTCAGAAAAGTGGTGATTTGTAACCAAGGTCAGCTGGTAAATAGTAGAGATATTACCTTTTCCCTAATTTACCAACCAATACTCAGCTGACTTGTAAATTAAGGGTGACATGATTAAAAAGACACAGAGATTTTGCATTTCTTTCCCCTCACAAATGTGACTTACTCTCAAGGATGGCTTAAAGGTCAATGTAGATGATGAGATAAAACCAGGATAATATTAAATAATGAAAGCAATGAAATTACATTGTTAGAGTCTAATAGACATGCCTAGCTTCAGAACAAAACCTATGGAGTGGAAAAAAAAAAAAAAACAAGCTAATTTGTTATTGATAATAGTTCATTTCTATCATTGGGTGAGAATATTGCATTAAATTGTGTTTAAGTGATCTTAAGTTTTAATTTTATTCCTTTTATCATTTTAATATGTTGAATCATTTAAATAAAGTGGTTATTTCTTTATGTGATGTCAATCAAAAGCAGATCAAGGAAACTTTAATTTCATCAAATGAAAATATAAAACCTGTGTTAATTATTATGTTCTATCTTTGTGTGTGTGTATGTGTGTCTGCATGTGTGAAAGACCCTCAGCCAAAATATGGTACTCAGTCATAAGTAAAATGTAGACTGATGCTCTCGGCTTCCTGCTCATCAAGGGAAGAAGCTTTGTAACAATCAGGATGAGTGATGTGTAGCAGTAATGGGTGAAAGAAAGTAAGCTGGTAATTAACTTGAAAAACTGCTTACTCCAAAATATCCCATTAATCTCAGTTTGTGTTCTTTTTTAAAAAATATTCATTTGTTTGCAATTTATTTTCAAGGGAGCGAGAAAGAAAGAGAGAGAGAATATGGGTACACCAGTGCCTTTTACCACTGCAAATGAGCTGCAGGCTTGTGCCACTTTGTGCATTTGGCTTTATGTGGATACTGGGGAATTAAACCCAGGCTGTCAGGTTTTGCAAGCAAGCACCTTTAACTGCTGAGACATCTCCCCAATCCTCAGTTTGTATTCTTATATTTCTATATCTTCACAAATCTCACACATTAAAATATCTAATTAGAAAATGAATTTTTTTTGCTATTAATCTAAATAGGAACCCTAAAATTGAAGATAATTCATGTCTTATTTTAGGATTCTGGGACACTGATTGTAGGACTGACATTAGTAGTAGGGACAGGAGAAATGAATTATGCCTACCACCTTCATTTGTGTTGTGAAAGGTTGAAAGTAAATATTGGCAGAATTTTCTGAAACTCTTATATATCTCTCTAATATACTTATAAAGGCTTTATTATTTTATACAGGTTATCTTGCTCAAACTGCTCAGCAATTTGATTAAACAGTTGTCACCTTTATTTTTCCGAGTTCCAATCCTCTTGAGCCTTGTATTCTAGTAAAGATCATCTGTAGGTAGCCAGGCCAGCAAATAAATATATAATAATGAATTTCTACTGGTTATAAGTGTTATGTGGAAAAAGAATAAAGCAAAGCATAGAAGTAGGGAATAGAGAGATCATTACCTCAGCTCAAAGAAAAGTCTAGAATTAGTTCAATTTCCATATCTCAGAATGAAGTGTGGGAAAAAGCCATGGAGATGCCAGCCAAAGGTATGAACAGTCCAAAGAGAACATCACGTGGAAGTGTCCTACTGTACAAGAGGGCTTCATGTGTTTGAGCAATAAAACCTAGAAGGCTGGGTCTGAGTGAGACCAGAAGGGATGGTTGGGAGATGGGAACTTGAAGTTAAGTTTATCTGATTGCCAAGCTGTGTGCTCAGTGCTTTCCATGTACCCTGGGTTGAGGAGCTGTGTAGCAGCTGGAGAATGGCAGAGAACACTTAAAACAACCCTGTGCTTTGCAATAGACTCAAGTGACAGAAATGGAGAAAATGAAGAGCAGGACCTCTGAATGGCTTATTAGAAGCAGGATCACACGGCCCAGGTTCTAGGCTACTGGAAGTTGTGTCTTTGCAAGGAGAAGATTAAACTGAAAAGGAAAATGATAGGTCCATACTTAAAATTCTTGCTGAAGTTCATGTACCAGGAGCTGTTCTGTGGGGTTTACATATTGCATCATTTACTCCTTGTGACAACCTACTCAAACCCATTTGACATGCAAGGAGACTGAGGCTCAGGCACGTTAAGGAATGTTCCCAGTGACATGGAGTTTAGTTTTAAAATCAGGCTACATGCCTTTCTCTACATTCAGTACTCTTAAAATGAAGAAAATGAAAGGACAATGGGAAGGAATTTATTACTTGTTTATTTCTATTACTTTTCTGAAATATAGAACAAAGACTGACAAATATACTACTAACAAAGATATTTATTCCTATTTCTATGAAATCTATAAAAGAAAGAGCTGGTAAAGATTCATTTTCGGCAATCTTTTCTCAATTTTGCTTCCTTCTTCCCAGGGATCAGTACAAAAACAGGGTTGAGGAACTGGAGAGAAGACTTAGTGGTTAAGGCACTTGTCTGTGAAGCCTAAGGACCCAAGTTCAATTCACCAGGACCCACAAGGTGGCGCCTGCATCTGGAGTTTGTTTGCAGTGGCTGGAGGGCCTGGCATACCCATTCTCTCTATCTGCCTCCTTTTCTCTCTCTCTCAACTAAATAAATAAAAATATTTTAAAAATAGGGTTGATACTGCTCAGGTTTTAAACATTAAGTGTACCAGTTGCTTTGTTACAATAAAACTAAATGAGTACACACACAAAAAAAAATTAAAAGCAGGGAAATCTTTGGTGCAAAAAAAGTGGGGTTGACCAGAGGTATAGTACTGTGAGAACATTTCTTCATCAATAAAGGATTTTTCAATCCATTTCTAATAAACTGAGTATCTAGTGCTTGAAGCCTGGAACAACTTGATGGTGATAAGATGTCTAGTATGAGGTCAAGGGTTAAAAGAAGCCAAGTGAGTGTGCAAATTTGCTTATTTGTGTGGTTTGTGTTGTTCACTAAGCAGGATTTTCATTCATAAATAAGCTACTGAAATAGATTACAAATAGTTTTATATTAAAAATGCCAATCTATAGAGATTCACCAAGCAGATATAAACACACATAAAGACAAAACAAGTGTATCTATCCAGGAATTATGAGGAACCTCAGGGCTGAGGTGGTGAAATTTTATCACAATGTATAATTGACATCAACCAGCAGCTTCATTTGGAAAGGACCCCAACCACTGTCCTATAAATGACCTAGAAAACTCTTTCAAAAATAGTCTTTGGATGGAAAGCTCCAATTCTTAGGACTTTCCATCTTCTGACAGGGGTAGGGACACTGTATGTGTATGCATATGCCCTGGTGACTTAGATGGTAACCCAAATTGGGATATAACGGTTTTAATGACTGTTACCTATCAAAGTGGATATTGGTGTTAGCAATGGTCAGAGTCAACTAGATGTGTTGTTAAACTAGACTGTAGAAATCATGAAGACCTGAGGGACAAACAAATTTTATAGGAAAGTTGAAAGCTCAGCTTTGAACATACTGATTTTGGAATGGTAGTATTATGTTGATGAATTGAATCTTTGTGACTAGAACCCAGAGGAAATGTCAGAGATGATATGGATGCCTAAGATTCAGTAAGGTTAATGATGTAGATGCCAAGAGAGTCCAGGGAAAAACCCCATTGATCCACTTAGTACAGCAACCACCTGAGAAGACAGATCAACCAGAGTAGACACAGGTGATTATGTGGACAGGTCAAGGCAGGAGGGAACTCCCGAAAGCAAAGTTTATCATTCAAATAATCATTCAAAAGAGTTGAATGTCCATTAATCTGGCCATTTGGGTTCTTTGTGAATTTGTCAAGAGAAGCTTCTATATTGTGATGGGACAGAAGAAGGCTAGAACAGATGAGTAGATGACAATGGGGTGGAGGCAGTGTATTTAGTCTTTTGTGATGCAGAAGGGAGCTGAGAAAATGGGATGAATGAGGGGGCAGGCCTGGGCAGACAAAGCTAATTTCCTTCTTTTAAGAACATTGGGCCTGTGCTGACTCTCAGAGTATGCTAAAAAGAATGATGTTACAGTGAGGAAGAGGATGTTAAGAGGGGACACTTGGAAAATACAAATTCACAGAGGATATGGGTCTACTGTAAAACAAAATTACATAAAGCAAAATGGATCACTGACTGTAAGAAGGAATTAGGGTAAACTATCATTGTGAGAAAATGCTAGCCACCAACTACATCCTGCCTTATGAACTCTTATAATTCCATCATTGAACCTGCTTTGTGTGTTTCTTTGTTTTATTCCTTGACTTGCCGTATTAGGACATGTCTAATTTATCTGCACATAATTCATAAGTTAGAGTACAATATCTTGACCATCTATATGATCAATATGAGTTTATGGAGCTATCATTGAAAAATGAGAATTTGAACCCAGGTCTCTTAAAAAAAAAAACTAGTTAGAAAAATACCACATGACTATTTGCATTGAGCACCAAACTAAAGTGTCTGATGAATGCATGAAAATAAGTGCAAATCAAAACCTTTGCTAAAATTATATCAAGGAATTTATTATTCTGTAGTGTTGAAGGGAAGCTTTAAGATATCCTTAAGAGTATGACCAATGTGAGCTTTGGTTGGAAACAAAAGGGCAGACGCAGGAATGGTGGGAAACTGTTGAGCTGGACATACTGCAGGTGGGAACAGTCAGGGTGTAGGGCTCAGTGGCCTCATCTCCCCTGACAAGCCAAAATCACTGAGTTTGTAAAGAGCAGACAAGAGAAATAGCTTAGTTATACCAAGGCTTGGTTGCCATTTTAATAATTTTAGCTTCATTAAGAACATACTGCTTCTCTGTGTTATGAGATTGGGAACTACATTATGAAATTAGGATGAAATAAACTGCTAGAAATGGCACAGAGATTTTCTTAACTGGATTAGACAAAACTGTTCCCTCTCTGTCATGGCATTACCCTGAATGGTTGTCTCAGATTTCTTTGAAATGTATATACTTCTTAAATCTAATAACCCCTCTAAAGCATAATTTACAGGGTTTTGTTTACAATTCTAGAAGAATATACACATAATGATTTCTATCTATAAAGCTTCAATAGAGTATAAACAAACTTAAACTATTTTCATGGTGCCAGGCTTTATGTAGTTCTAGAAAATCTGTACAGAATTGTGACAGTAAATTACCCTCAGAAAATGAAGACATGACTACTCATGCCACTTTCCCCCTTATTTAGCTGCATTGTTTGCTTCTCCTGTATGCAGGTAACATCACACACAAAAAAATCACATCTCTGAAAGAATGAACACTGAAAACAAAAATGGTAAAGTCTGATTGTTTTTTATAGACTGAGTCTGAATTTTATAGAGTGATTCATGGAAAAATTATTTATGAATTTGCTGGCCGTAAGTGGATTTTTTCTGTTTATCCATTTCTTATAATTCTTCAGTTTAGAGTTGTCTCTCAAAGAGTTACAATCTGCTACTAACCCAGGAAGTAAATTTAATGTTAAGGAAAGCAAAGTTGTTTGATCAGAGTGGGGAAAGGTTTCACTGCAGGACTTTTGCCTTGGAGAATGAACAACGTTAGATGGAGATGAGAATGCTGGACACTGAATAAGACTCCTAATAGTAGTCTAAACACAGGGCTGTCATAAAATACATTTGTCAGGTTACTGGGCTGAAGTTTGGGCAAACCAGGTTTTGCTTTGTACATATTGCATCTTGATGTTGTAATGTATTGTGGGGCTCTTAAAGCTCAGCTATCATACAGATAAGTGTAGTGAGCAGATAGAATCAATTCTTAGAAATCTATTGAGCAAAATGACATCCGAGTTGAATAACATAGAGTTGTCTTGAAGATTCAGTTATTGGAAAGTATAAAATAATGTTTTTGTTTTAACTACTAGCTGAGTAACATTCAAAGGCTAACCCTAAGAAACCAACAATAACAATATGGCATGTGTGCAACCAAGGTGTTTCATTTTGGGTCCTTTTTAAATTTAAGAGATCCCAGAAATGTTTCTAACTCATTCAGAAATATTTTGGTGTATTCTGCTAGAGAGCTCTATTCTCATATTATCTTGGCTATGTAAAGAAGCAGGGGTTTCAAGCTACATTTGGTGAACCACCAAATTTTAATAAATTTCTTTTGGGATTTCTTGGAAAATATGGTTGAGTTCATCACCGCTTGCTATTTGGTCCTAACTCCTCAGGGAATGATGAGTGGAAAGTCTCCAGACAAAGGGAAAACCATTGTCCTAAATAACACATGCCGACCGCCTTCCTTATAATTTGTCAAATTCTTTCACCATGCATATGACTGATCACTTCTTCATATTTTCCTTTGAGTTTGTTAGCATATTCATAGCCTTTCCATGAGTTAGTAGTCATATTATTGTACCTCTCTGACATGTGCTGTTGGAGGAAAAATATATTTTTTTCTCTGGCCTTCTAAGTTCTTATTGCATAGACACTTGTAACAAAATGGATTAATGAAAGAAACCAAACAAGATCATTGACTTGTGTATTGCATATATACATTGGAGAAACTCAAGAGGGCTCTCAGAGAGCCCACTCAAAACTCCTACCATAGCACTTTCATCAAGGAACATGATTTTAGGGCAATGACAAGACAAAGTAAAAGTACACTAACTCTCCAGGGATGGCAAATTGTGGGAAGGCAAATACACAGGAAATTGATGGAAGATAAAGGCTTGTCAGTACAGTTGGTGGATTCCTCTGGGGCTGCCTCCAGTCTGGTAAGGACCCATAAAGACATCTCCAGGGGCAGATGTCTGCTTCCTGATTGTAAAGGGAAGAAGAATTTCTTTGTGCATTTATGTCTTGCTTTTAGGCAAGTGGGGAAGGGCAGAAGACTTTTCTTACACGTGCTTCTCCCATTAATTGAAGCTGAAACAGTATCCTTGTGCCAAAGTGGCATACTTTAGGGTGACTTAGTCTGCTGCCCTTCATGACAGCGCTTCCTTTGGAATGTATTTCCCCGAACCTCATTCTGAAAGGGGGCGTCTATAGCATACAACTCCATTGATGGGTCATTAGGTGGCTCTTTGAAGAATGATCAGCGGAGAAATTCCACATTGCTTTCCCTTCCTAGCACGTTTCTTTAGTTGTTCTGCCCTCATCCCCTTCCTTACCAGTTCCATCAATACCAGAGTTTTCTTTAATTCAGTAGAAACTTTGTATGGACACATCATGTGTTGGTACCATCATTTTCTTCCTCTCTGGCTCCATTCCACTAAGAGGCTTCATCAGTGGGATTGCTGGTCTTCACCATAGGGCTGTGGGTTATGAGTTTTGAGAGGAGTCAGTGATTGGGTAGGGAGAGGGAGGGTACAATACTTCTTGATATTTCCTCCCATCTTGTGGCTCTTACAATCTTTCTGCCCCCTCTTCTGCAAAATTCCCTGAGCTGTGGTGGGTGTGTTTAAGTACTTTAGTTTTGAGCTCTCGGCAGTTTCCAGATTTCTGCTTTGGTATGTTTTGAGGATCCTCAGTGTCTGTCTCCATCACCCTGGCACTGGTTATCAGGTTTGCCATTGAAGCAGAACTCTTGCTCAGCTCGCCAATTCCTTTGTGGTTTCATTTGGGCCCTGGCTGATATGCAAGGGGTGGTTCATCTCCTGACAGGAAGTCATCTGTCTTTTCTTATCTTGTTGATAGATTTTGGTTGTCCTCAGTTCTTGCTGCCTTCTGAAAAAGAAAAATAGATTTTCCAATGGAGAGTGAGATCAGCATAGGCTTAAGGGGATAAGCATTGTTAATTTAGAGAGATTTTGATGGGTGTAGCCTCTCTTTTGGACAAAAACTAGTGGGTGCTTCTGTTGGAGTCCATAATCTTGGTCGCCATAAGATTCTGACTTGGTTCCCAGTTCCAGCTATGGGTTCCTTTCCACTTTCTTAGCAATCAAAAAGCCATTGGTTACTCACCTAGGCTAGGTGCTACCATTGCACAGGTATGTATGTCTTGTCAGGTTGGTTGCTTTGGTATAGCAGTGCCCCTGCTTGCTTACAATGTTGGCCATTTTCCCCTGCAGTTCATGTAGCATTTTCCAGACTTAAATGGTCTAACCATCTGGGAACTGATTTCCTTCCAGATTTCAGTCAGATCTCTCTCTGTTTTATCTTAGCAGCATGTGGTGTCTTCAGCAATGGGGTCTTACCTTTTACCTCAGGTGGGTAATAAAGTGCTTTGACAGAAACCTGACTTGTTTGGGGGCCTTGTAGGTCTCTCTGACCAATAGCTAAGTGTGTGTTGTAACCAATTTCTGTTACTGGGGGCCAAATGTTTTAGGGTTAGACTTTATCCCACCCTCTCCACAGCCTTTCTTACCAGATGATTCCCCTACACCCATATTGAGGGTTATATATTTTAATCTACAATCCAGAAGGAAGGTTTCTGTTGCAGTCAGGTTCTCATTGCTGGCAGAAATCACCTGACTAAGAACAGCTTGTGGGAAAAAAGAGGTTTATTTTGGCTTACATGATGGCAGGAAAAACAATGGCATGAGCAGAGGGTAGACGTCACTCTCTGGTCAACATAACGTGGACAACAACAACAGGAGAGTGTGCCAAACACTGGCAAGGGGAAGCTGGCTATAATACTTATATGCCCGCCCCCAATACTCTGCCTCCAGGAGGTGTTAATTCCCAAATTGCCATTAGCTGGGAACCTAGCATTCCGAACACCCAAGTTTATGGGGGACACCTGAATCAAACCACCACATTCCGCCCCTGGCCCCCATAAATGATAACCATACATGATGTAAAATGCAATGCATTCATCCAACTTTAAAAGCCCCATTTTTTTAATCAATCCTAATGATGGTCCAACAATCCCCATACTCCAAGGTCATAATACCAAAAATAATCCCCCCAAACCCCATAATGGCATTGAATAAACATTCACACTCCAAAGGATGGCGTTGGGCAAAGCAAAGAAATATTCAACCAATACAAGATTTAAAACAACCAGGGCAAACGTCAAACTCTGTAATTCCAATCCAACAACTAGTCAGTGACAGATCTCCAAGTCCAATACTTCTGAGCAGCAACAAGTCTCTGGTATTCCAATTCCGCCCCTCCAGCTAGGCTACTCACAGTCCTGGAAAACTTCTTCTGGGGCTGGCAGCTTTCCTCAGAAGCCGGCATCTCCACTGGGTCTCCACTGCAACCCACAGTCCATCCTCATGGCCCCATGGGATCTCCATGCAGGTGTCCAGCAAACCTGCTTCACACTGCCCATGGCCATTTCCAAAACACAAGGCCACATTGCAAACTCAATGACCCTCTTTTTCCTGCATTTCTTATACTCCAAAATACCAGGTAGAGTGCCAATTTGTTAATCCAGGGGGGAATAAACCAGACTTTGAAGAACAGGACACTCCTTCAGAATTCAGGCCCCTTCAAAAGAGTCTGCATTCTTCCTCTTGCCCCATTGCAGGTCAGCTGGCCTAATAACTGCAGCTGAACGGGTAGCCTTCACCCAAAGATTTCATTTTTACTGTCCCATATTCTTCTGCTCACACCAGTTCATTTCTATGCAAAGCAACCCTGCACAACTTCTTAGGACACGGGCATAACAGCAAACTTGTCACACAAACCGCTAGCCCAGTCCAAATAAAGCTCTTTCTCACCCTCATAAGCCAAACCTCACAGTCCATAGTTCTTCCTCTTGAAAATCAGCTCCAAAAAGTCAAAACCACACAGTCAGGTGTCTAGCAGGAACCCCACTCCTCAGTACCACTTTACTGTTGCAGTCAGGTTCACATTGCTGGCAGAAATCACCTAAGAGCAGCTTGTGGGAAAAAAAAGAGCTTTATTTTGGCTTACAGGCTCGAGGGGGAAGCTCCATGATGGCAGGGAAAATGATGGCATGAGCAGAGGGTGGACATCACTCTTTGGTCAACATAAGGTGGACAACAACAACAGGAGAGTGTGCCAAACACTGGCAAGGGGAAGCTGGCTATAATACCCATAAGCCTGCCCCCAACAATACTCTGCTTCCAGGAGGTGTTAAATCCCAAATTGCCATCAGCTGGGAACCTAGCATTCAGGACACCCAAGTTTATGGGGGACACCTCAATCAAACCACCAAAGTTTCTATGGTACCAATTCTTTTGGATTTAGTTTTGTGTGCATCTCCCTCCACTCTCACATTCCCTCTCCCCGCAAGGCCTTCCATCTCTATTATGTGTCCCTGGAGTTGCCAGTTAGGACCATACATGTCATGTTGTCTCCAATCTCCATTCTTTTCTCCCAGTGAAGAGTAACATAACATATAAAGGTCAATGAAGTGAATGAAACTTTACATATAGAAACCATAAATATAATAGAGGTATCCCCAAGACTTAAATACACAGCCAATTAGACAGTGATTGGTAGACATAATGATTAATAGTTCTGCCATAAAAGATTGTTTTGATCTCATTGACTAAACATGAAGAGCTTTAATGGCTGAGTATCAGAATTATTCTTGAAGGATGTGTCTGAACTCAGGTAAGAGCAGAGCTACTATTCTTACTTTTCATATAGGATAGAAAACATTGATCTCCTGTACTATGGGAAGGACGGAAGCTGTATTGGGATAACTTTCATCACAAAATTAATAGTATAGTTCAAATTTTTATTGTGATATAATATGAGTAATAATATTTGTTTTAGCCATTTTACATGTTTAATTCAATGGTATTAATAGTCACATTTTTTATTCAGGCAAACTTCTACTTATATGCATCATGATGTTTCTCTTCTTAAAAATTTTATCAAAAATGTTTTATTTTCTGTGTGGTATTGCCAGCTTATGAAAGTTAAGAGAATCAAAGGTGTATGGCCCAAAAATGAACTGACTAGATACTAGACCAGTTTTTTTGGCTTACTCAGGAATGAATTGTCTTAGAACTGTGTTGGTAGGAAAAGGCTGCCTAATGGTTTGCAAATAAGCAAATCAGCAAAAATACCACTAGGGAATATAGTATCTTCTAAATATTTGAAGAAATTTTTATTTTTTTTTTTTTTTTTTTTGGTTTTCAAGGTAGGGTCTCACTCTAGCTCAGGCTGACCTGGAATTCACTATATAGTCTCAGGGTGGCCTCAAACTCATGGTGATCCTACCTCTGCCTCCCGAGTGCTGGGATTAAAGGCATGCACCACCACGCCTGGTTTGAAATTTTTTATTCTTAAAACATGTGCAGTCATTTTTTTTCTTGGTGATTTTTGAAAACAGAATGCATGTTTATGCCAAGAAAGATTCTCCAGTAAAAACATCCACATACTTCTATGTTAATTATCACTGTACTCCATCTGAACCATAAGGCTTATTTTCCTTACAAGTCCTATAACTTATTTTAAAGCAAAAATTGCTCTAGTAAGTAGATGCTATATTAGAGTGAGCAAATACCACAAAGGCTCAATATTTTACTTGTATGATAGTTATTTAGTTTTATATTTCTTAAGTTCACACTCTCTACTGTGTGGGTTCCTATTTTCCCTTTAAGGTCATATCATTGCTAAGTTTATAATATTTGGTAGTTGTCTTATGATTTTTAAAGCACTTACATGTATACATCGTATGTTTAGGACCTTTTAGGAATCCTTTTAAGTAGAGAGAGGCATTCTCAGTTGAGTTTTCAAGATGGAGATACTTCACTTCCCTGAGGTCATTATGAGTTATTATTTCCTGATCACCAGGACCTAACCATGCAATGGTGCCTTTTCCTATGATACAATATACTGGAGTTGTAGGGAGGCACCCATAGTTACCTACTCTGGAGACCTAAAACCACTGTTCAGGCTCCCTTTTAGAATGAAGTCTGATTTGTTCCATCTTGCCATGGGCATATCCTGATGACTCCATTGCTTCTGCTGAACACGAAGCTTCCCCCATTGTTATCATTTTTCTGTTCCTGTACCTCCTCTCAGTACATTCACTTTTGTTAGAGGTTGCCAAAATTTGTTTTGCTGTTTGCAAACCAGAAACATTTGCATTGTCTGTATCAGAAATTGGTGTGTGGACTCAGATCTTCCTGGATTCCTTGTGGTCCTGTTATGCTGTGCTGCTAACAAGTGCTGCCTCGTTTAAACCACCACCATAGATGGATTAAAAGCAGCTGCTCAAACCTGGGCGTGGTGGCGCACGCCTTTAATCCCAGCACTTGGGAGGCAGAGGTAGGAGGATCGCTGTGAGTTCAAGGCCACCCTGAGACTACATAGTTAATTCCAGGTCAGCCTGGGCCAGATGAGATTGAAAACCAAAAAAAAAAAAAAAAAAAAAAAAAAAAAAAAAAAAAAAAAAAGCAGCTGCTCATCTTACACAAAAAGATTTCCACTTTCATATTTATCTGGTCTCTTTTTCATATCTTTCCCCCTATAAGATCTTCAGTCTTCTAAATATATTTTAAAAGAATCAATTTAAATTATTTTCATTAGTTCTTTTTTTTTGGTAACAGAGCTTGACAAAGAAGAATGACTATTCAAGGACAGGAAAATTAATTGTTTTTAGATAAAACAGGATTTTTTTTTTTTTGTGGGAGGCCAATAGAGGTTAGAGGAAGATGGATGTGAAATTGCTTGATGTTTGGCTTTCAGAATATTCATGTTGTCTACTATGTTACAAGTCATTTTATTATAAATGGAGTACTTCTATTTTAGAAGTCTATGTGAGATAAGAACCCAGAATGCATTATTGTCTAATACTACTATTTCATTGTTAATTTAATACCCTTGACTATTTACAATATGTTATTCCTATATATTAGAAATCCATGTTGTATCAGATATGCTTTAATATGTAATATATTGTTAACATTGTATTTAATGTTACACAATATATGTGTTATATGCAACATGTTATATCTTATTTTGAACTATACAATATAATGTTATATCAAATATTAATGTTACATGTTATGATATGCTAAATCTATCTATAATAATTCTGTTATTGATGAATCTTTATTAATTAAATTTCATTAGTTCACTAATTTCAAAGTATTGTGACATAACATTTTGGAATGCGAGCAGTCCTTCATTCAGTAACTTTCTGGTGTGAACACTGTGCTAGAGTGTGGATAAATCTTTCAACATAATGGTTAATAAATGAGCCTCAAAGATTTTCACAGAACTACAGAAGAAATATATATGACCAATAAGCACATGAAAATTTGCTCAATATCAAAATGTATGAGAGAAATGGAAATTAATTCCATAATCACATTGTACTACTACATTCCCAATAACATGATTAAAAAGATTTTGGTTGGAAAGATGGCTTAACAGTTAAGGTGCTTGCCTGCAAAACCAAAGGACTCAGCTTCAAATCCCCAGGACCCATGTAAAGTCAGATGCAGAAGGTAGCTCATGTGTCTGGAGTTCATTTGCAGTTACTAGAGGCCCTGGCTTACCCATTCTCTCTCTTTCTCAAATTAATTAATTAAATTAAAAGAAGATTGAAAGTGGAAATAATGGCAAGGATGTAGAGTGCTCAAAACTCCATTTATTGGTTGTGAGAATATACATAGGTACAAACAATTAAGGATACTTAGGAAAGCAGCTGTACAGTTTTCTATGAAATATATATAAACGTACACTTACCTCATGGCATGTGACCCCAAAGAGAACAGATGATCCCAGGTGAATGTTCATAGTTTGTGAATGTTCATAGCAGCTGGAAGCTGGAAGCAACCCTTATATTCATTAATAAATAAACAAACCATGATCTATATATGCAGTGGGATACTCAACAACAAAAGGAATGGATTTCCCATTCATGTGCTTACATGATTAAATCTCAAGAAATGTGATGAGTTGATGAAAATCAAGGAGTAGATTCTTTGTGACTCATATGTGAAGCTCAGGAGAAGAAGAGAAGACTGATTTAAACTGAAGAGATGAACCAATGACTACCTAGGTTGTGCATAGAGTTAAGAGAAATAGGTATAGAAAAATGTTTGAGTGCATATAAATGGTCTATATCTTATAGTAATTTTAATAATATACAATTTTGTTAAAGATCATTGAAATGGACATTAAAATAGGCACATTTCTATGTAAGTTATGATATCAAATCTTCTAACACATAGATTTTGTCTTGGAAACTTTATGAATTTGAATTCATAGAAATGGTATATACTTTATAGTAATTTAATAATATATATATTTTTATTTTTTAAATATTTTTATTTTTTTAATTTTTTTAGAGAGAGACACAGAGAGAGACAGACAGAGAGAGAAAGACAGATGAGATGGGTGTGCCAGCAGTCTCTCAGCTGCTTTGAACGAAATCCAGATGTGTGCACTCCTTGTGGGCAAGTGCGGCATTGCGCCCTTGCGTCACTTTGCATCTGGCTAAAGGTGGGATCTGGGGATTGGAACCGCTGGAGATTAGAGCCAGCGTTCTTAGGCTTAGGAGGCAGGTGCCTTAACCACTAAGCCATCTCTCCAGCCCAATAATATATAATTTTGTTAAAGCTCATTGAAATGGACATTAAAATGGGCACATTTCTATGTAAGTTATGCCATTCAATTTTCTAACACATAGATGGATGTTGTCTTGGAAACCTTCTGAGTTTCAACTTAAATGTGATTATAATTAAATAGAAATATCCTAAGTTACTTAATATTTATATTTTTAAAGAATATAGTGTTCTTTAAAAAATTTAAATGTAGGCTTTTATTCAATAAATTAAACAGGATGGAGAAATTATCCAGAAAACCAAATATATTTTCTCCTTATGTAACCACTTAATTATGGAACAAGAGAAATACCCTCATATCTTCCAAAAATTTGTGCTATTAGTTTAGAGAAAAATATTCAAATATTAAAAGTCATATTACATAATAGCAAGTTGTAAACTAACTCAAATAGGTTTATCAAATATAAAAATCAATTTTGATTGAAATATTTTACCCAATTTGATGATGAATCTTAAAAAAAAAAAAAAAAAGATTTGTAAAGATTTGCAGAGACCAATGGCTGGGGAGCCAGTTCAGTGAATGTGCTTGTCATGCAAGCCTGAGTACCTACATTTGGATTCCCAGAACCCATGTAAAAGATGGACACTGTGGTGGACATTTGTGATCACAGGATACATACAAAATGGGAGCCAGAGACAAGAGAATTTCCTGGATGCTTATAGACCAGGTAGCCTGCTGAGCACAGCAGCAAACCAGAAATCCTACTTCAAACAAGGTAGAAAGTGAGGACCAACTCATAAAAGTTGTCTTTGACCTGCACATGTACCATTATGCACATGTTCCTGCTGTCACACACATGAACATGCACACCACAGGCACACACATAACACATACATGTGTGCACACCAAACGAGAAAGAAAACATTGATATATAGAAGATACTAATATGTTGATTAACTTTTCTTTGGTTCTCAGCAATACTTTGATACTATAGATAAAATGACCAGATCTCTTTTTTTCCTTTTTTTGTGTCAAATGAAAGAATATTTGGTGCTGAGCATGTAACCCAGTTGTAGAGTGCTTGCATGTACAAGGCCTTGGTGCTGACAAAGAAAATTAAGCATTTATGGATTAAGAAGGGAAATTCTCAGCCTTTTTCCCTAATGGAAAGTATATTAAAAAAATCTCTGCTCCATCACCATATATTATTTTAAAATCTCCTTTTCCCAAGACCTCATAGAAATTCCATATTCTCTAAAATCTACTTCCCTTTCAGAGTAATATTTTTCAACATGATATTGTCACACTCCTTTCAGGTTTTTTTTTTTTTTTTTTTTTTCTGTTCTAACATGGCTTTATTCTTGGTGTTTACATTTGTGAAAATACTTGTACCCTGAATCTATAGTGACTGCTAGTGTCACTGCTTGGCCTTTTGGCTAAGATCAAGTGTGGAGACTGCTAGTGATGTAGACATGGCCCCTGGGAGGCTTGTGTAGAAAGCTTCCACTGAGGCAGCTGCACAAGGAAGGTGAAGGTTTGGAAGTTGAGGTTAATTCATTTCCCACATAAAGAATGTGAGGGCCACACTTTTTAAGACTTATAATGTCTTTAAAAGCCCATTTATAGTTTTATAGTTCTTAGCCTTATGGTTTTATTTCCTTCATAGTATATTTTTTAAAAATATTGTTTATTTATTTGATAGAGAGAGAGAGGAAAAGAGACAGACAGAGACTGGGCATGCCTGGGCTTCTAGCAGAATGAACTCCAGACACATGCACCACCTTGTGCATCTGGCTTATGTGGGTTCTGGGGCATCGAACCTGGGTCCTTAGGCTTCACAGGCAAGGTTCTTAATTGCTAAGTCACTGCTCCAGCCCATAGCATGTTTTAATATTTCTCTGAGTACTGTTTATATTCATGATACCAATTATAATAATTCATAAGAATTATGAGTTACTTGTACTTTATGACTTTGTATCTTTTCAGTAAGATAGTAAAGATTTTGACCCAAGATCTATGTGTATATTATACCAGACAATGTAATATACAACCTGAGAATTCCTCTGATAGTAGCAATTTTAAAACTTCAGTCCCTTTGTTAACCAATATATCTATTATAGCTTATATTTTTGACTCAGAAAAGGTGATAGTCATAAATAGAACATGAGACAGAACCAGCCTCTTAACAGTTTCTGTTCAAGAGCATAATGGCATTTCATTTTTTTTTCCAGGCTAGTTTATTGTGTCTCACTTCTGCTTTTCCCCTTGTGAGAGGAAATAGAGGTGATCAATGAGGGAGCTGTTAAAAGAGTGGTGATACCAAGCCCGTTTTGTAACATCAAATTATGACAACCTTTTATCTTTATGATGGACTAGTTCTTGTAATAAGGCATTAATGTGGCAGAAAGAAGATCCATCATATTAAAATTTCATTTTCATGGTCTCACTTAGATGCTGACTTCTGCCCTCAAATGCTATCAAGTTTTTTTTTTTTCCAAATGATTAGTCTCTTTCAGCCTACAGTCCACAGAATATGCAGGTTTTATGTGGGACAGGCAAAAGTATCCATACATTTTGAGGTGGGTCACTTTAGTCAAATACAATACAACAAGACAAATTAGATTTAATTTTTATGTGATGCAGTTTAAAAGTTATCATTTGCTTAGCCTTGTGACTATTACAAAGTAAAAGGTCATGCTTTGAAGTCATTTTTAGAATGTCAATAAATGTGGTATGAAATGGTCAGGGAGAAAAATGTGTTCACTGCTTCCATCTGTTTGTGCTTCTCTAAGAGAACATTTAACGGCTGAACAGATGCCTGATGGCCTGGACTTGATTCTCCAGTATCCATGTAAAGCTTGTACATGCACCAAGTGGTCATGTATCTGGAGTTTATTAGCAGTGGCTGGAAGCCTTTCTGTCTCTATCTTGCAAATAAATAATCAATACAAATACTTAAACAAATAAAACATCTGGAGCCGGGCACCTGTCTTTAATCCCACCACTAGGGAGGCAGAGGTAGGAGGATCACTGTGAGTTCAAGGCCACCCTGAGTCTACATAGTGAATTCCAGGTCAGCCTGAGATGGAGCAAGACCCTATCTCCTCCAAAAACAAAAACAAAAACAAAAAATTAAAATTCTGAAATAAGTAATTCGTAAAGAACAGAAGGATCAGAAGTTTATTTCTTTTAGTCCTGGCAGCAGGGAAGTCCAAGATCCAGATACTGGCAGGCTTGGGCCCTGTCTGTCCACTTGGTATGATATCTCGAGTCCTGAGAGGAGAAATGATTGTCCTCATTTGGCTTTTTAATGGATGAAAGTGAATATACTCCTGAAAATTCTTTTATAAGGGTATGAATTAGGATGGTGCCTTTGTTATCTAAACCTTCCCCCTAAAACACACCTCTCAAGACTGTACAGTGTGATGAAGTTTCCAGCATATGAATTTTGGAGGTTACACCTGGTCATAGCATTCAGAAAGCATTGTTCATCTATTGACCACATGCACAGGGACTATGCAATATATGATACTTGCTAAACATGTAATCTAATGTAAAATCTTATTGCCACTCCATGTTAATTTCATGATCTTGGGAACATTAATTTCAACTAGCAAAACCTATACAATTCTCACTTATTATAAAGTGGAAACAGGGACTTCTCACTTATGGGGAATGAATAGTGATAGAGACCATCACATCATATTAAAAGTTAATAATTTCCTAATGATGTGTATGAAACACTATAGATAAAATATTCCCAGAGCTCAATACATATGAAGTGTTGTTGATTTCCAGATTTCAAATCTAAGATACATACTCCATCCACATCAGTAAGTAAGTTACTTTCAGTACACAAATTCAACTAAAATTTTGCATTCAATATAGACCAGAGCTTCATTGAAATCCCTAACTGGCTCTTGCATGCCCTATTTTAATCTTAATTAGGACTCTGAACTTCAAGCTCTGGACCTCGAGTTAAACTACTCATGCCATCCCAACATTTCTACTTCTTCAGTCTCTCCAGCTTCCCAAAGAAACTCTCCTAATCCATGATACAGTTTGTTATGTTCACATGTGACAAGGTTATAACAAAGGAAGCTGAACAAAACTAAGAGATGTCATTGCATGATTTCAGGTTACTTGAAATCTTGTTGTACATGGATAGAATTTCCATTATTTATTGTGCATGCTGTGTGTGTGTGCATGTGTGTGTGTGTGTGTGGTGGAATGTATTATTCTCCTCATAACCTGATGTAAATGATTTCCTTAGTTGAGACAGCTGATGCTGCATATTGAATTTGGCAAAGGTTATTTAACTGTTAGATCTTTGTGGGTCACTTGGCAGCTTCTCCTTTCCAATATAACTCACTATCCCTTTATTCCTCGAGGATAATTTTGGTTAATTTTTTTCATTTTCTATACATTGTACTTTTTTTATTTTTTAAAGCTTAAACCGGGGTCCTTAGGCTTCATAGGCAAGTGCCTAACCACTAAGCCATCTCTCCAGCTCTGTATACATTGTATTTTTAATGACAGATACTATATTGATTTCTTTGCTTGTATTGATTTAACTTATTTCTTCATTCTCCCACTTAACAAATCTTATTTCCTCAAGCAAAGTACTGTGGTAAATACTAGGAAAAAGAAAACAGTGACTAAAGCAGACAAGATTGGATCTTTTCATCTTTTCATATACCAACTTTTTATTGTAAAATACCACTGTATTCATGATGGGAGGCTTTATCTTTCTCATTCTTGTTCTATGACCTTTGACTATCTCTGCACTTAGACACGAAACAATGAAAAATAGGTACATAGATGCTTTAGCTTTTGACATTCTAAAAGATACTTTATCTTGAATATGTATTACTTGTCATCTGCCAAATATTAATTACCATTCTTTGAAGCAATCTTGGTACAGAGAATTAAGACAAATAAAGTTGATAATTTTATACAGAACTGTGAAGAAAGAGAACCATGATAAAATTTATAAAATGGCATTTGTTATAATGCAATTATAATTAGAACTCAATGTGTAAAAAACAAACAAAAATATTCCAACAAGGTCTCTCTGAACTCATGGTGATAAAAGTAGTTTAAGCTGACTTGTGTCTTCTCATACTCATGAAGGAGAAAATGTATGACCATTTATTTATACTAAAGGAAAGACATTCATGCATGTGGAAGTTTTAGGTCGGATCATGTTTACATGCAAGGTAAACCTAGCAATTACCTGCCAGTGTTGCAATACCTGTGGGAGAGTTGGGGGAGGGTGTGGGCAGCTGGCTTGTATCTCCAGCTGATCTATCTAATTAGCACACGCCTTTCCCCAGATTCCTGAAGGAATGATCTTGCTTCTGTCTAGCTTGGTGTGTCCCACTGTACACAAGCCATATAGGGACTATGGAAGTGCCAAATTCTAATTGACTAAGAATAAAGTGTTTAAATGAATGTAGAATCTAAGAAAGACGACAAGGGGTAATTATCATTTTTTTTTTTTACCATTTTTATTTACCATTTTTCACTGGTAATTAGTGAGAGGCAAATATGTAAGATGTTGAGGATATCAAGTCAAATGAGACAGGTGCTATGTTTTAGACACACTCACAGTTTAGATGTGATTTATGCATGTTAGTTATGACACATACATGTTAATTATAGCTCAATGTAGGATGCTAAAATATGGATAGCCACACGGTATTGCGGGAGCTGAAGGAATCATTCAGCAATGTTTTCTGAATAAGTTAAACAGGACTGGACAAAGTATTGTGGGCATTTGGTTTAGATGTTGACAAGGGTATACTTGACAGACAGAACACCTTGTAAAGCTTCAGAGGCACAAAAGAACCAGATTTGTGGAGAAGCAGACTAAATTAAGGCATGGAAGTTAGATGTAGGATGAATCTTATGGCTTGTTTGAAGTTCAGACACAGTTCTGTATGGGGCAATGAATGTTAGAGGTGGGAAATAGACCAGTGACACCATTTTAAGGAACCACTAGTCTGATTTAAGAATGAAAAGGAGGTGAGGTGCAGGAAAAGCAAAGAGAAGGTGGTGATAGGATCAGGCCTGAGTCTGCAGGACTCCACAGTTCTGCTGTTCTGATGACATCCAAAGATTGTGCTCATAGAACAGCTTCGTATTTGCCTTAGATGTGGTTTAGAGGACAAGAGCCCCAGGTCCTGGATTCAGACTTTTCCTCTATCATTCATTACCTGTGAAACCTCATATCAATTCTTTCTGTATTCATTTGCTTACTCAAATGAACGTTAGAGTCCCCTCCCCCCAGACTGTGGTAAAGCATAAATGCAATAATGTGAGATGAATAGCACAACAGTACCTGGCATAGAGCAAACATTCAAAGGTGATAGTCATTAATTCTTTTTCAACCTCCTAAGCATGTTTTGTAATCTGAGCCACAGTTATCCCTCCAGCTACATTCTACTCACTTTGGACCACAAACAATTCCCTGAAATTACCAGACTTTTCTTGTTCTTGCTTTGCAAGCAATACATACTCCTCCAGTGGAAATGTGCACACCATTTCTCAATCTTCAGTTGCTCTTCTAGAACAGCAATGGGTAGAGTTTTTCTATAAAAGGCCAGAGATGTAGGTTCTGAGGTCCCACAGTATCTGTCACAATCACTCAGCAGTACAATAGAAGCAGGAGAACAGTTTCAGATAGTACTTAAAGGAATAATTTTGCTATGTCTCTGTTTCAATAAAAATTTTAAATACAAAGACAAATATCTGGATGGATTTAAAGTGCAGGCACAGTTTTCCAGCTCTCCTAGAAAGTCTCCTTGAAGTTCCCAGCCTTGGCTGAGCCTTTACCTTCTCAATGACAGGTCACAGCTTACCATTTACACTCAGGAAATGATTTTTGTCTTTCTCTGAGAAGATAGAGGACTTAGAGAACAGGGATTGTATCCTATTATTTTTAGAGCTTTACCATTTTAGGAAGGGTAGAGAAGTTTCATTGAAGTTTCTAGAGAGGATGAATGAATTTCATTAACAAGAGACCCTTGCTCTGGCTATGTGATTCAATTGTTCTTTTTAAAAAAATCTGGTTTTAACTGATAAGATTAGTAGAAGTTCAAACTGAGGCCAAGTCAGTATGGATCATAGTTGGGAAAGGCAAGGCCTCCAGGATAACAGGAAATAGGCACATATCTTGATTTTAAGTTTGCCTTAAAATAATTCTCTACCAAAGAATCCAATTTTTAATGTTACCTTTAAAGTGAAATAATTCAATATAAACCAGCTTTTCATTCTTTAGGCATAGGAAAATTCAGTTAAATTACATTGTCGAATTTAGTGTCATGAGGAGAGGGGAAGGAATGTTGATTAATTGTAGGCTTTGGAAGCACTTATCAATAGAGTCTTGAACTGCACAGAAGAAAGACAACAGAACTTTAATGTATCTATGACAATTCCTCTGTGCAGTCTCAACATGGCTGAGTGGGGCTGAAGTTGAACATCAAGATTAGTGAAGTTAATCTTCAGAACACAGCAAATCAGTTGACAGAAACTGATAAAATTCAGGAACCTTTTCTCCAGTCTCACGTTACTGCACTTACAGTATTTTTTTAATGCCAACTATTAAAACAGCAAGATTTTAAGCTATCTTTTCATAATTTTATTCATTACATTGTCTTCATAAATGGAAACTCACTAGATATCTAAAATAGCTTTGGATTCCAATACATTTTGGTATAAGTAAACATCAAAGAGCCAGGCTAGTAGACATGCATGCCAATTCCAGTCTGTGATAAAGTCACTGGTGAGCATTTATTTGAACACTCATTTCTTTTTTGTTTAATGTTGCTGATGGAAGTTGTCTGAAGTAGTTCTGGTATGGATACCAGACTTTCTTGTAAGTTTTTTGGAACTGCCTTTCCCCATTAACTCATGAGAGAGATGTGAGGTATAATATTAACTTTTGGAATTTCAATTTTTGCCTCTGTTTGAAGGCTGTTCAGCTAGATAAATCATTTATATTGGCTGAATCTCTCAATTATTTAATAGTCTATGGTCACATTTGAAGACAGTCTTTTCTGACATATCCTTAGAAATTTTCATGGCCAATATCCTTTGAAATTTCTAGCTGGCACTTTGCCTTGCCTCCATCTGAGCTGGTCCTGTGCCCATTCAGCCCTTTTTACCTTGGCCCCAAATCTGGCATCATCCTGACATATAATCCTGTTGTTCTTTACCTAACTTAAAACACTATTCCAAGACATATGGCCCTTTGTTTATTTTTACAATATTTTCATTAACCATTGTATATTTGTATAATGCATTTTGACTATAGTTCCCTTCCATCACATTTCCTCCTCCCCCATACCCATTCCATGAATGTTCCTGCCTCTGCTTTTCTTCAACCTCCCTCCTTCCTCTCTCTTCCCATCCTTGTCCTCCTTCCAGCCTTTACAGGCCTCTTTTTTTCTTTTTGCCTTCCTCCATCATCTATTGCTCCCCTGTGCCTGTGAAAACTGTGTCTCTCATCTTTAGCATTTTCTCCAGGGGTCTTCTCAGATGAAACCGGGGCAACTATTGAGACCTTCTCCCCCATTTTCCAGGATCCTCCCACTCTAGCAGCCTTCCCCACTGATTCTTTTCTCATCTCCCTCCCATGCCATGCCTGTTTGTTTCAGATAAAGGAGCCCTAAAGCAGTGGTTGTAAATTGCATCACTGATTCTTGATGAATGTGTGCATTAGTAATGAAAATTATGATGCCTTCATTTTAGCACATTTTCATAGCTTTTTCATGTTACTAAAGCCTTTGGATTCCGAAGAAGTTAAAACAATAACTAGTCAGACATTTCTCTATATACTTGAAAATAGTCCCAAATCCTGTTTTCCTTTATCAAAATATTAGTACTTTGGCAATAAATTGTAGTTTATTTTTTTTACTAGCAATGGAAAGCTACAATAGGTCTTTGATTTTAAGTATTTAGAATGATATCAAAAATTTACCTCTGAAGCTTGAAGAAGTTAATGTTAAAAATTAAAATGGAGATATTTAATTAAAAAGACTTTATACTATTATTCTTCTCAATAAAAATATTTTAACAGAAATTTCTCTTTTGAGGAAGGACCAAGGATTCAAAAATAAGATAATTAAATAAGGACATATTAGGCAATGAAAATATCTCTCCCTACCATTCCAGTTAATGACACAACAAACTTTGTGCATGTGAAAATATGTACTTTATTTTTATTTTTTATTTGACAGAGAGAAAGAGAGAGAGAGAGAGAAGGAGAATGAGAGGAGACACAGAATGGGCACGCCAGGGCCTCCAGCCACTGCAAACAAACTCCAGATGCATGTGCCACCTTGTGCATCTGGCTAATATGGGTCCTGAGGAATTGAACCTGGGTCCTTTGGCCTTGCAGGCAAATGCCTTAACTACTAAGCCATCCCTACAGCCCATCTGAAAATATTTTGATTATGATTTCAACAAGAGAGCCAAACACTTCTGACTAGTTCCTAGATGTACAAAAGAAAAAAAATCAAACTTCCAGTTGCCATTATATAAGTATCAGAAAGCCTCCAAAGCTAGAATTACATTACAAGATTCTGTAATGGAAGTTATCTTTACAGTGATAACCAAGGAGCACTGTGCAGAGTCTGACTTAACATTTTAGTCAGATTTGATAGGGACTTCAGTTTTTATCTGTTTGTTAACTTTTTTTATTTATTTATGTGTGTGAGAGAGAAAAAGAGACAGAGGAGAGAGAGAGAGAGGCAGATAGAGAGAAAGAGAGAATGGGCATGCCAGAGCCTCTAGCCACCGCAAACAAACTCCAGATGCATCTGGCTTACATGAGTCCTGGGGAATCGAACCTGGGTCCTTAAGCTTTACAGGCAAATGCCTTAACTGTTAAGCCATTTCCCCAGCCCTATCTGCTGTTTTAATCAGAGGAAACTGAGGCCCAGAAAATGAAGTGACTTGATCAAGATTACTCAGCCCTAACACAACTGACTCTAACAAGGTTTGGTTGTTATTCTTATATTATATCCAAGAAGAAGAATCAATTTTGTTCAGTTAAACATAATAGAAAATTAAAGTATACAGAAGAAAATAAACACTCCCTGTTACCTAATTAATGATCCAAAGATAATGTATTCTCATATTACAGAGCAAGTTCTTTCCTACTTTATTTTCCCTCATAGGCTCTGGTTGCAAGCCAGAAGGTTGTCTTATTTCTCTCCACTTTAATTTCACGCCTTGGACATTCACTGGCCTGTGCTGAGCAATCTCTTATGCTTATTTTCCTGTTAGTCTTCCAGGGAATGACATTTCATGGCTTCATTAATTCCCAGCCAGCTTCCTTAGTTAAAACATTCTCCTAATTCTGCACTGTTGCATTGTTGCCATATTCCCCCCTACAAATATAAAGAATTTTGACCACTAATCTTTCAGTAAATTTTTGACTGATTTTTTTAAGACTCAAAGTACACATAGCTCCTCTCTTATTCATTGTAACACACTTGTGGAAGAAATAATGCATGGATTCCATTTTGTCTATGAAGAGAAACTTTAGAATGTGGTTCTTGCTTATGGGAATGGTCAGAGGAAGATGGGGGTGGGAGGAGACTGAGGACAGCTTCTTACTATTACCCTTCAGATCTTCCCTGACACTCTCTAGCTAAAACAGACAAGCAAACCTCAAGTTTTATTTAGTCATTTATTTATTTGAGATAGAGAAAGAGGCAGAGATAAAGAGAGAGAGAAAGAATGGGTGTGCCTGGGTCTCCAGTCACTGCAAACGAACTCCAGGTGCATGTGCCCCCTTGGGCATCTGGCTTATGTGGGTCCTGGAGAATTGAACTCGGGTCCTTTGGCTTTGCAGGCAAACACTTTAACCACTAAGCTATCTCTCCAGCCCCAAACCTGAACTTTTAAAGTGGATCTTTGAAATTGTAAGATAAATGAAAAACTAAAACTACAGGAAAGTAACAGTAAGCGTTAGATTACCATAATGTGAAGCTTGTCATGGAGCAAATGAATCAGATTACCAAAGCTATTGAATCTGTTGCATATTGAGTTGTGCATAACACAATACCTACTCTTGGGTAATATTTAGGAAGGTTTGTGTAGCTCACAGTTTTGGAGACTGAAGGTCCAAGGATGGACAGCCCCACCTGTTCAGCCCCTGGAGAGGGCTCCTTGACAGATGGCAATACAATGGTGAGAGCTTGAGTGGAAGTGATCATATACTCATACAGGAATTAAGAGGGGTTCAGGGGTTGAGCTCATTCTCTTTGCAATACAATGTGCTAGCCAGAACTGACTAAGGTCCCAAGGAAAATATATTAGCTTTTTCTGTGTCCCTTCCTCCCAGTGACCTAAAAACCTTATATTAGGTCCAACCTTTTAAAGGTTCCACCATTAAATCACCCACACTAAGGACCAGGCTTCCATCAAAACACCCACACTAAAGACTAGATTTCCATCAAAACACCCACACTGATAACCAGGCTTTCAGCTCATGAAGCCTTGGGGCCCATACTCACAGCAGTGCTAACATTAACCCCATCCTGTCTAAAGTCTCAGTGTATGCCTACTGAGTCAACCAATGGACACAGCCTAAGCTGAGTAAAGTTGCTAGGAAGGCAAATGCAATGGTTAAAATTCCAATTTGGGGAGAAGTTTGACTTGGAAAAGATTCTTCAGTTCCATCCATCCAGAAAGATTCAGAGTTATGTTTGAAAGCAATTTCTGCTAACTTGAAGCTCTAACCTGCATTCAGTGAGGTTCAAATGTGTAAGTAATACAGACTTTCCATCTTATTTTCTTCTTGTAATAGTAGATGCAGGCATTTATGTCACAGAATTTCAGATTTCATAATCCCATCTGAAAGTCCATTTCAAGTCTCCCGATTTAGGTGAACAGAGGATTAGTGCTGGAGTTTTCATCATTTTGTCTGCTGTAGAAAGAGTCTATCCAGTAAGAGCCCAGTTTGTGTTGCTGAGAGAGAACCCAACCATTCCCTGGTGATATTTGTGTCATTTTAGGACTAGGTGAGCCAATGTTTGTGTCACTGTGGTGTTGTACACTATACTTAAAGACCATAGGGTAAAATGAATAATGGTTATTAAGATATGTTTTCTAAAATTATCTGATTTCAAAGAGATTATCATCTTAAGGTTGAAAAAGAAACGCAAAGATTGAGATGTGTGATTATACTTAGAGATTTTTCAAAAGTAGAGACTAGAATAATACAAGAAAATAAATTATTTTTTATAAGTAAAATCTTTTACCCCTCACCAATATCCTCCAGATAAACTCCATTGTGCTGGCTGCAAAAGAATATAATGGTGTTATGAAAATGACTCATGTATACAAGGAGATTTCATTGTTAGAAGCTCATGGCTTTATCCTGATCGGCAAATGTACTTTGATTAGCGAATGTAGTTTTATTTAAAATTACTTTGTACTACAGTATTACTGTTCCTAAATTCATTTCCTTAGTCAGAGATCTATTTTCTTTTTTATGTGTGATACAAGGCTTTTATTTATGTCACTTCATAATTAGACTACTTAAGAATATAGACATTAACCCCTATAACCCAAAATGCCTGTGCATATTTAACTATTATTAAGGCTTAACTTTTTCTTATAGATAAATTTTATTACCAAGGTGCTAATTTTCTAGTCTTGTTTCTTGGAAACATCTTTCTCCTGAGAAGATAGTTCTATACTTGGAATTTCTCAAGTATAAGAAGGTAATGTGAAAACTCACATCTAAAGCTGTGGCCTTCTGATTATAAAATGCTGTTTTGTAGTAATTGCCTGAAATGCAAGTTAAAAATCAGAGTTTCTGAAAGTTATAATTGCGTCACCATTGTTTAAATGCCATCATTTTCTAGGCTCTGAAAAGTAGCTTGCTAAATAAAAATCTATTACTGTCATTACTGATATAACCCTTTGTAAATTGAGAATGTTTTTGAAGAATAGTTCTTAAAAACAAAACTTAGATATATGAATATGCAACGTGTATGATGACTGAATAACCTGTGATCACTTCTGAGTATTGCAAGCTTGGGTTGAACAAAATTGAAAAAATTGTTTCTGTCCCCTACCTGCTGAAATCCCTTTTATAGTCATAGTACTTTTCCTCATTTATCATGGAATTAAGACTAAATTTCCCAAATGATTCTTCAAAACAGTTCTGTGATTTTTATTAGCTTTTTAGTCTAATATTTTCCTACTTAACTCTCCAAGGTAGTTTTTCTGAACATTGTCATCACTTGAGGTTGGTTCCCATACCTTCTCATGCACAACCCAAATTCACATCCAACAGGAATTATCATCCTAATTTCAGATTGAAAGCTTCTAAAATTCAGATTAATTAATTAATTCAGATTAATTCTGTAATTCTGTCTCCTCTCTAACCCTTCATTAAGAATATCAGAATGGCATGTTCCCTTTTCAGACATACCTTTCAAAAGCCTATAAATTGCCTGTTCCTTCTTTTATTTCAACCTACTCTGTCCCTCTAATCCCAGCCTCGCAGTACTTTATTTCTACACACTGTGAACATTTGCTTGACTCTTGATTTATTCACGTGTAGAAAACAAATGAAAGATAAGCTTTGGTCATTTTTAATTGTTATGAAACTTGACCATCACTGTATATACATCTAAGAAGAGTTTTCAATCATGATGATAAACAATTTGTCTTTAACGAGCATTTTACTATCTATTCAAAATCTTGAGGGCTGGATAGATGGCTTTGTGATTAAGGTCCTTGCCTGCAAAGTCTACGGACCCAGTTTCAATTCCCCAGTACCCACATAAGCCAGATGCACAAGGTAGTGCATGTGTCTGTAGTTCATTTGCAATGGCTAGAGGCCTTGGTGCTCCCATCCTCTCTCTCTCTCTCTTTCTCTCTCTCTCATAAATAAATAAATAAAAGTAAAATATTGCAAAAAGCAATTCAAAAATCTTGATATAAGCTGTCATTAATTTGTACATAGTTTGGGGCTAGAAAAATCATAAAGGAAAGTAGCTAATGATATTTTATCTTTTACTTGGATACCAATGTTTCCCAAGTACAATTCCATGACTGTTAGGAACATCAAGTTAAAGTGAAGGATGCACTGGGAGGCTCAGCAAAGGGATATTTCTTTCAAAAAGAACTCTATTGAGAAAGTTTAAAGTTTTTCCAATATCTGATCTTTTTCTGTATAATCTGATGTAGTTAACTCAGGCCTTAGAATTTATAGTATTTATTATGTTCCTAGATGCTTTGGGAAACCACAGTTCTATTGAAGAAGACAAAGCATTTATATATGAAGCTGTTAGATCCTTTTCTAGGAAACCATGCAATTATGGACCAATTTGCATACAAGGAATAGAAATAAACATAATCGATGTGCTGATGTGATTATGGGGAGGAGTCAGATTGGAACAGGACTCATGCAGGAGAGAAAGCAAGCACAGGGGGACAAGGAGAGACTCCGTGAGCCTCAGTGGAGGTACTCTTGGCATTGGCATGGTACAGTGTAGCTCTTCACTAGGAGCCACTCCTCTCTGGATACTGTAGGATGCTTAGCAGACCTGGACCTGGAATACTAATTGGCAGTACCGTCCCAACTCCTCACAGCTCCAAAGACACTTGGCCTGCCATGGTTGGGAGCAGGCCATCACCCTTGAGCTGTGCTAATTGTGGCCTTCTCCAAAAGAAGCAGCATGCTGAGGAGGGGGAGGTGAAGTACTTATTGATGCTGTAATGTGGTTTTGAAGAATATGTTGGCTCCAGTGCTATAAAGATATTCCCTTGAAATTATTTCTAAACCTGTGTTTTTGAGGAGAAATCTTTATTATATATTAGAGTAAAAACAATATTTATTATATAAACATATTCTATCTTTAGAAAGACCTGGGTCTATAAGGATGGCATAGACACTAACAAAGCAAAACTTACTCAAAGTGAGGAGTTTCTAGAGAAATCTGGAGAATGGGCAATTTTGACTTGGTAATGCACATGTACAGGGAAATACCATATCTTTCTAAGCTATATTCAATATTATGCCAATACATACCTATTAATATACATTTGGAGAATGCCAAATACTTTTAAAAGGAAACTAAAAATTATTTTAACAAGAATGATTATTTTGAAATATTTATATGATTGAATTCATATTATATATCATTTAGTTTCTTTGTTTTTTATTTAAACAAGTGAAAGTATTTTAAATTATATTTTGAACACTATATATATTTACAATGGACCTAAAACCAAGTATTTTATATGAATGATTAAGTCAATTATAGTACATTCTTCACTTATCAGTGCTCAGAAACCTCAGATGTTAAACTCTGATGTGTAGGTATCATTCATTTGCTTACCATTCAGTAGTTATTCATAATCTCTTCCATTTCTCCCTCTCTCTGAGGGTCAAAGTGAAGTAGTTTCCTCAGGAAAAGGAATCTATACACAGAACACATTTTCAGTATTATAAAGTGTTGGGGTCCCTCCTAGGGCCAGCCCAGGAGGGACGGCAGGGTCTCTGCTGAGTTGGGGGTGAGAAGCATGGAATCATGACACAGACTATGGGAGTTGGGTGAAAGCAGGCAGAGGGCGAGCTGCAGCAAACTCATTTATTCAAGGAAGTGTGGGGGGTTTTAAGGGGTTTGGCGGCCAATCATTGTATGAGGTGGTCCCCTTTTTGTGACTAATGACTGCCTGTCTCTGGACAGATCATCTCGTAGCAGGTTTCTCGTGAGCATGGGACTGTAGCTGTTGTAATGCCAGGCCTGCACAGGACGCCATGTTCACAGAAGCCACTTCCCAGTTTCTTCTGACATGTGGTCTGGCTAGGGCCAGACCTGCGTTGTGCCATATATATCCTCCTTTTTGTTTTTATTATTGGCAACCCTGGGAGGCATGGATCTTTGCCAAGCCATTGTTGAATCCAGGTCCCAAGGGATCATCACATGAGACAGTGCCTGTCTTAGGTTGCCCCATCTCATGGAGTCTTACCCATCATTGGCTACCCGCCATCCTAGTGAGAAAACCCGAGGGGTGTGGCCTGGTTTCTTCTGACATGCAGTCTGGCTAGGGCCAGACTTGCATTATGCCATACAATAAAGTAGTTCTTAGCCCTCTTAAGACTATCTTGGATTCTCTAGAGGAATATAGATCCTGAATTATAAATTCCCATTTTTCAGCACAAATATTCTTCCAAATGTAGAGTCAAAAGAAGAATTAATTATAGGGTGAGATGTCTGTCCCTTGTTGATCTCCATGGAACTTAATGATCTGAGTGTGACGTGTGGTGTACTATTGCCAACTGTCATATACTCAGGCCATTTAGAGCTTGTTTGCTCTAGAGCATTGTATTAGAACCTTGCTATTGCTAGAACTGCTGTG
The DNA here is from genome assembly GCA_036365145.1 of Orientallactaga sibirica. Lineage (NCBI taxonomy): Eukaryota > Metazoa > Chordata > Mammalia > Rodentia > Dipodidae > Orientallactaga > Orientallactaga sibirica. The sequence goes on from JAEOAD010000001.1 coordinate 64,017,371, forward strand.
TGAAGTAGAAGTGTATGATGACTCTAAGTTATTAAATATAGAGGACCTATGCAGTTCACCCTTGAGTCTATAGATAAGTCCTTCTTTATGTGGACACTATTGGCTTAGAATAAAATTGGAAAACGTTCCAAGATTTATTTTATTTTCCCACTTGTCCTTCAAATGTTTTCATCCTTCTATTTGATATTCTACCTTCAATAAATCTTTACCAATTTTCTCTCACGAATACCCTGAAATAGCACTACCAGAACTTTCCTTTTCATTTCATGCCCCATCACTGTTTTCATCTATTTTACTCATTTCAGCCTAGGCTAGATTAAAAAAAAAAATGAGCTGATATTATTTTCTCCATACAAAATGTATTTCACCTCAGTGTGTCATTCAAAATCTAGGATCTGCCTTAAAGAGGTGATTGCAATGGTAGGCAATGAACAGAGACCTATGAAATTAATAAAAGGTGATGCATAGTGGATAGATTTCTCCATGGTTCAAGCTTTTGCTTGCAAAAGCCTGATAGCTTAGGTTCAATTCCCCAGTACTCATGTAAAGGCAGATGAACAAAGTGGTGCTTGTGTCTGGAGTTCATTTGCAGTGGCAGGAAGTCCTGGTATGCCCATTTTCTCTCACTCTTCCTCACTCACCCTTTCTTTCTCACTCTCTTCCCCCCTCTCTCTCTTTCTCCTTGCAAATAAATAAATAAATAAATAAATAAATAAATAAATAAATATATCAAAAGGTGGTGAAATTGACACCCAAAACTCACATTTTTAAAAGTCTTGTTGAATAGTGCATCAAACAAATTTATGAACAAAAGTGTCAAAAACGGGGCTGGAGAGATGGCTTAGTGGTTAAGGTGCCTGCCTCCTAAGCCTAAGAACGCTGGTTCCAATCTCCAGTGGTTGCAATCTCCAGGTCCCACGTTTAGCCAGTTGCAAAGTGATGCAAGGGCACAATGCCGCACTTGCCCACAAGGGGGCGCACACATCTGCAGTTCGTTCACAGCAGCTGAGAGACTGCTGGCATGCCCATCTCTAGCTGTTTCCCTTTCCCTCTTTCTCTGTGTTTCTCTGTGTCTCTTTCCAAAAATAAATAAAATAAAAAATTTTTAAAGGGTCAAAAACAGGGGCTGGACAGATGGCTCAAAAATTAAATGTGCTTGCTTACAAAGCCTGACCAACCAGGTTAAATTCCCCAGTACTTACATATAGCCATATGCACAAAGTGGTGCATGTGACTCGAGTTCGTTTGCAGTGGCAGGAGGCCCTGGTCCTCCTCCCCCCGCCAGTTTTCTCTCCTCTCTCTGCTTGCAAATAGATTTAAAGAAGTGTCAAAAACAGACAATGTCATGGAAGTCATCAGCAAAACTGTGAAATTCACATGACCTGAGGAATTAGACTGTTACCATCCCCAGGAATTCTGTAAAAGTTTGGATGCTGACTTGGGTGACATCATTTACTTTTCAGAAATAAGATGACTGAGTTGAGACTTACTACAGTTCTCTCCTCCTTGCTGCGACAAGCACCCTACTAGAAGCATAGGAGGAAAGGGTTTATTTCAGGCTTACAAATTGTAGGGGAAACACTGTCAATGGAGGAAATGACTGGCTCACTTCCATAGATCCAAGCAGACACCACCAAGAGCCACTACCACAACAACCAGAGCTCTAGATTGTTCTTTTCACACCTTAAAGCAGGACTCAGGATCTGCCCCCAAACATACCTTAGGGCTGGACTGCTGAAGACTCAAGTTACAAGCTCAATGGTTAGTCAGAAACTCCTGACTTTATGAGGCCATGCATTCAAACTAGCACAAGACCAAATGTTGAAAGAATTTTATGATTTACATATTATCTAGTCATTAAAGTATCAAGAACAAAATCTGCCAGCAGTTGATGATGAAAATGGGCATACAGATTTAGTATCATTTAGTGGATTTAACTATTAATTTAATTGTTAGGCATGTATCTCATGGTGAACACCAATTTATCAATGTAATGTTTAAAACCATAGCTTCAAAATGGAAACAAAATTGTTTCAATATGTTGACAAAACACAATCCTCTTAACAGTGAGAAAACATGTAGCTTCGTCCTTCTGTTTTATACAAGAACTTGAAAATATTATATTGGTATATTTGTGACTCTATTTTTAGGTGGTATAAATATATTACTTACAAACTTCCAAAGGGAATGAATAGAGCTATAATCTGACATTCAACTTTAAGAAAAATTTCATTATATCTTCTTACTAGTCTTTTATGAGTCTTTTCTTCCAAGACAAACATCCCTTAGTTTACTATCATGTCCAATTCACATTATAGCTTTTTAGCAGCACTGACATTTGTGATCAGCTAGTTTCAGGAATAAGGCACAATAAAAGTAAAATTAGGGGTCTGGAGGAATGGCTTAGAGGTTAAGATGTTTGCTTGCAAAGCCAAAGGACCCATGTTTGGTTCCCCAGGACCCATGATAGCCAGATGCACAAGAGGGAGCAAGATTCTGGAGTTTGTTTGCAGGGGCTAGAGGTCCTGGTGTGCTCTCTCTCTCTCTCTCCCTCCTTCTCTGTCAAATAAATAAATAAAATATTTAAAAAAGTAAAATTAGAAGGGCTGAGGAGAAAGCTCAGCAGCTAAAGGTGCTTGCTTGCAAAGCCTGCCTGACTGGGTTTGATTACCCAGTACCCATGCAAAGCCGTAGACACAAAGTGGCACATGTATCTGGAGTTCATTTGCAGGGGCAAGAGGCTCTAGTGTGCCTCTATTTGCTCTCTCTCTCTTTCTTTCTCACAAATAAATAAAAGTTGTAAAAATGTAAAATTAGATTCAACATATCTGATGAGTACCTTGAGAACTTACTGAGAAGTGTAGCTACTTCCATTGAACCAGATGCATTCTCTGTCACTCCTCCATCAAATACCATGCTACTTTTAAGTTGCCCTCTCTTCTTTTACACTTGTAGTAAAAGTAAAAACGAAATAAAGTTTTATTACAGATTGAAACCTGCTTGATTTTTAAATAACTTTCTGGATAAAGTACTAGAAAATTAGGATTATTACGTGAGGATATTTTGGCTAGTCTGTGGTAGCAAATATCATGACAATTATACACATGAAAGGAAAGAATTGTCTTGGACCACACAGTAGTCCATTTGCAGTGGCTGGAGGCCCTGGTGTGCCCATTCTGTCTCTCTCCTTTTCTCTCTCTCTGTGCTTGCACATAAATAAAATGTTTTAGAAAAGCAAAACAAAACAAATAAATATATAAATCCTAACAAAAACTGAGAAAGAAAAATTGGGTTGAGCACCCATGGCCTCAGTTTTCTCAAGGGGTGGTGCCTTAGTTCCCCTTTTCCCGTGCTTTCCCTTTGCATTTCAATTAGAGGACTCACTGCATTTTCACTCTAGCCAAGTTCACGGACATTAGCCTGATGTCTCCTATCAGTTTATGAATTAAACCTCCTTAATGTGCCACATGCATTCTCCACCATCAGTCTCCTTAATTCTGCAGCTCAGCTGTTCTAATTGGCGTTTCTCTCTTCAGCTTCCCCCAAGCCTTGTTGACATTTGTGTTTGCAGCCCCCTGGAGGTCATTCACACTCTGCTGCACTTTTGTTTAATGAAGGCTTTCAAGTCACTCTCGCTCATGGAAATGACTTCTATCTTCCTGTTATCTTCCTTCTCTGACCATGCGATTAGATGCCTTCCTGTGGGAAATGTCGCACCATTTGAAAATATATTTGGATGTGGCATGATTAAATTGTTACTTACATGTTTTATCAATTCCCCCTTGGCTTTTCAGCAAAATGATGCTGTCAGTAGTTTAATAATCATCTGATGCTCTGATGAGGACAGCAAATACTAGGTAGAACTGTAAGTTAACCACTTTTGTTTGTCAAAATAATTTCACATCAGCACTTCTGAATGGTTTAACACAATAATCAAATTTGCTTTTTTTAAAAATTGTGCGAATGTATGACCCTTCCTGAAATGGATTTTGTTCATTCTGTGATTAAAGGTTACCTACTTAATATCGTTCATAGAAAAAAATCTAATAACATTTAACAAAGCTTAATCTTTACATCTGTAAATTAAAATTTCTTAGTTATTTTAATCAGAATATATTAAAAGTAAACATTTTTAATATACAATGTAAAGTGGGGAAATAACTTTTTTTTTTTTTTTTTTTTTTTTTTTTTTTTTGGTTTTATGAGGTAGGGTCTCACTCTGGTCCAGGCTGACCTGGAATTAACTATGTAGTCTCAGGGTGGCCTTGAATTCTCGGCGATCCTCCTACCTCTGCCTCCCAAGTGCTGGGATTAAAGGTATGCATCACCACGCCCGGCGAGAAATAACATTTTTGAGTAAAGGTAATATCTTAGGAGAGTCTTTATATATCTTTCCAATACTAGTTCTTCCCAAGACATAGAAAGAAATAGGTAGTTGCAGGTGTGTGACATTGTAGAATAGGGTATCTGAAATTGGATTCAGGCTCTAGACAAATCAATCTGCTCAGTTATAGTGTTTTGTATAAGATAGGAATAATGGCAGTAAGACCCTTCTCACAGGGCTGTTTGAAGGATCAAATAGGATAATACAAGTGAAGAGACCAATAGTGACCTGATGTATAGAGGACACTTATATTCATCTCTTTCTCTTTAGCTGCCCAGGCATGGATGGTCTTATGGAGATTTACAGAGAATAATGTGTGTAAACAGCAGTTATCAAGGTTATAGTGAGCATTTGGTATTAAATTCATAACCTATTCATTTGGATCTGGAAACTCCAGCTTTGTGACTCAACACACCTGTCTATTCTTTTGTTTCTGTTGTGCCTGCCAACTCCAAATCTTTGTTTTAATCTTTACTTACACTACCATTTTCTCTCAGTTCAATGGGACACATCTCTCAGTGCACTTCTTTCTCCTCTACTGCACTTAGCACAATTATAAAGCAAAGTTCATTGTGTAGTTTAGTGTTTAATATCTGTTTTGCTAGATTTGAAATTCTAATACAGCAATCGTACTGGTTTTATTCACTGCTGCCCACTCTAGGACTAGGCTATTGTCGGGCCTATATTAGTGTACTGCATAGTAAGTATTTGCAAAATCAGTGAACTAACTGACTGATTGTATTAGTGAATCTCTAGATGGAGACCTACAGTGGCCTGTATGATGTAAGAATGGGGTAGGTCTGTTAAATCATCTCTTCAAGATAATTGTGTAGCTACAACCTGTCCAAAAGAGGAACTACTACTGTTTGTAACTTAGGGAGTAAGTAGCAAGGAGGATCTTGTCTTTAGCCAAACCAGGGGCATAAGTAAGATTTGCATTTAGAATGATCAGAGCATGGAGATTTTCAAGCAACACAGATTTTCAAGCAACATGAGCTTAAAGAAGCAGCTAGAAATATGACTGCTTAGATTCTCAGAGCCAAATTCAATTGTTCAGATGAAAATCACAGCTTTAGCTGTTACAGCAAGTTGTCATTAAGGTTTCCCTGTTTATGTGAATAATAAACTTGACAATGTAAATTTATTCTTCTTCTCCCCTCCTTTCTCTTCTTTCTTTAAATGAATTCTTTAAAATTTTTTTTATTATTTTATTTATTTTTGGAGACACAGAGAGAGACAGAGAGAGAGGGAGAGGAAGACAGATAGAGATGGGCGCGCCAGCAGCCTCTCAGCTGCTGTGAACGAAATCCAGATGCGTGCGCCCTCTTGTGGTTAAGTGTGGCATTGCGCCCTTGCATCACTTTGCATCTGGCTAAACGTGGAATCTGGAGATTGGAACCACTGGAGATTGGAACCAGTGTTCTTAGGCTTAGCAGACAGGCACCTTAACCGCTAAGCCATCTCTCCAGCCCTTTAAATGAATTCTTAATAATTTTGTTGCCTGTTTTCTTCCTATTGCTGTCAGATTGTTCTATTGATCTATCTGCTGATATTAATTCTATTATCTATACCTATATCTATTTATTGAGCAAGTATATATGCATAGGTAATATAGTTATACTTAAATGATGTACACATGCTGTGTGTATATATGCATGCATTTGTCAATGTTTTGTTCAAAATGTTCCACTTCATTTTCTAGATGGGTGGTTTTAATTTCAGGTGGTTGTGAGATCATCTCATTTTTTATTTTATCATATAGCATTTTGTTTTTTTTCTCCATTTTGCTGCAAAATGGTATTGTTTGCTATAATTTTTACAGCAGGATCTGATACTCTTCAATTGGCCAATCCTATGCACATGAGGCTTGTCCCCAGGTTTCTCATTCTGGTTTCTCTGAACAGCAGTCTACTCTGCTGATCCCTGGGCTCTGGACTGGCTATTTATATTTCCTCAAACTGTTTGATAATCTCTTTCAGGGCACTGAAGCCACATTAGGGAAATTGAAGACAAATTCTTTTTTTCATTGTTGAGTTTTAAATGACTTTTCTCCAAAGCTAAAGTCTTCCTTGGCTAGTATATGTGGGGCTGCTTAGGAATTAAGTCCAGTAACATGTGCTAGTAGGCTCTAATATCCTGTATCCATTACTCTCAGGCAGAAGATGTAGCAGGATCAGGGATTAATTTCTGCTTCAGCATTGATAACTTACATTTTTTAAATAAGGGATTTTGTATACTGTACTTGACTTTCCTCTGTGCACCTCTCATTATGAGGCTGAGATAATGCAGCCAAATCCATGCAGGCTTTGTCTCAGAAATTTTATGAGAAAATATGTATTGTAAGTTTTGCCTTTCATTTTGTTTCAGTTTTTCTTTGCAGCCTTTCTGATAGTACAGACTTCATTTGACTCTTTCAGACAGAAGTGATTAAATTGCCAGATTTTGTATCTTTTTGTGAAAAATGAAATGGATGGTCTTGGACATTTTCTCTCTTAATCTTTTTTTCTTGTAGTTGTTTATTTTTTGTTTATTTATTTGAGAGCAATAGACAGAGAGAGTAAGAGGCAGATAGATAGAGAATGGGCACACCAGGGCCTCCAGCCATTGCAAACAAACTCTAGATGCATGCATCCCCTTGTCCATCTGGCTTATGTGGGTCCTGGGGAAATCGAGCCTTGAACGGGAGTCCTTAGGCTTCACAGGCAAGTGCTTAACCACTAAGTCATCTCTCCAGGCCCCCCTCTTAATCTTGGTATGTCAATGTATATTTCCATATGAATTTGTGAAAATAAAAACCATGAATGCCAAGCAAAAAAGCAAGCTAATATGTACCCCTTCATTCCCCCAAGTCCCATCAAGTAACTGGTCACTCCTTTTTAAAAAATAATTTATTATTTTTAAATAATTTATTATTTTGTTTATATTATTCTAATTTTATATTCATATTGGTGATTACATTATCCTTTCCCTGTCCTCACCCCTCTAAAGGGCCCCTCATCAATTGGGAATGTGGGTCTTGCACGGTGGGTATAGTCAAAAATTATGGGGGATAGGCCAAGCCTCTGTGCATAATGACCCAACTTGTGACTCTAACACTCTTTCAGCCCCCTCTTCCGTGAATTTCCCTGAGCCATGTTGGGATCATTTTAGTTCTACTTCAGTGGTGAGGTTTTCGGAGCCTCTGTGTCTCTGGATATCTGGCTTAGTAGGAGTTGGATGTTCTCTGTGTTTATCTCCTTCAGCCTTTTTCTAGTTTCGTGTTCACCAAGAAAGCTGTACTCTTGCCCTTTCCCCACATTACTCTATGGTTTCAGCTGGGGCCCTGGTGAAGTGTGGTAGACTTATCCTTCCTTCAGGTTCATCATCCATCTGAAAAAGATAAGCAAATTCTCCAACGGAGAGAGAAGTTAGTACTAGATAGATGGAATGGCCATAGTTATTTTATAGAGAGTTTAATATGCCTACGCCCTCTTCTAGCCCACATTTGGTGGGAGCTTGATCTTGGAGACTAGGCTCATTTTTTGTACATGGTTTTGACTTATTTCACAGTTCCAGCAATGAGTTCCATTCCACTGAGTGGATCTATTAGTCAAATTAAGAGCAATTGGTTACCCACCATGGCTGTGTGCCACTACTTCACTTGTTTGAGCATTGCGTCATGTTGTTTCCGGCTGGGTAGCTTAGACTGCGAGTTGTTTGGACAGATGTTGGTCATTTTCCCCCAGTTGCTCGTGTAGCACCCTCTGGTGCTAGACTAGCTAACTGTCTGGAGACTGAACCTCTTCCAGATTCTGACCAGGTCTCTTCATGTTTGGTCTCACCCATGTACGCTATCTTCAGCAGTAGGGTCTTACCTTTAACCTTTGGTGGGTCATCAAGAACTCTGACAGAAATCTGTCTTTTTTGGGAAAACTTGTAGGTCTCTCAGATCAACAGCTCATCGTGAAAGTTAACCCCGTGCTGGTACTGGGAGTTATAAGTCAATGCCAAGGAAGGTGGAGGAAGAAAAAGATAGATAATATAAAAGACAAAGTGAGTATTAGAGAGGAGAGGAGAGGAGAGTGAGGGAGGGAGGGAGGGAGGGAGGGAGGGAGGGAGGGAGGGGGAGGGGGGGAACAGGGTGAGAGAGAAACAGGAAAAAGATTAAGTTTGGTCTTCATGATGCTCTCTCCAGTTCCCTGTGGTTCAGGTGTTCCCTCTGTGGGCCTGCTGAAGGACCAATGTTTTAACCTGTTGTTCAGCATATAGTATTTTATAGTACCATTTCCTTTTGGGTCCCTATTTGTGTCCCCCCCCTTACCCTCCCTCCCACCCTCTCCTTCCCACCCTTACCCTTCCCCCCATCCCACACTTCCTGTCTCACTATATAGGATAGTGGCTATCAAAACCTTCCTGCTGGTACAGAAATCTCAGACTAACAAGCCTTTGATTACTGTAGTTTCTTTGAAGACAGGAAAAGAATACTTCAATACTTTAGAACCAGAGCTCTCCAAAGAATATTATTTGGTGATAGGAAAGTTATAAGAGAGTATAGATAAATACACATTTTAAATTGGAAATATATTTGCAATATATGCTTAAGTAGAAAAGTTGTAACATAATGTGTAAAATGTGATCCTTCTTTTATCCAAAGAGGCAAGAATTTTATATCTGTAGCTATGTATTACCCTATTCAGTATGTACCTTGATGAGTATGCATTTTTTTGCTCATAATAATAATAATGCTTATCTCTAGGGGTACCATTTTGATTTTTTATGTCAGTTTTGCTAAAAGAGAAAATTACAATAGATGATGGAGATAACTTTTGACTATATACTTAGTACATGTGATGCATTGTTAAAACCTTATCTGAATTATTTTACTTCCCATATGTTTTGATAGCACATATATTAAACAAGTAATGTTTAACTGAAATAATAAAGAGCATTGATATTTCTAAAAATGACTTATTGTTCTTTCATCAAATTTGCTACATATACTAAAAGTACAGTTCATAAATACCAAGTATTTAACTCGAGAAATTGGGGCATTAACATTTTCATAGGGATTTTAAGTCTTATTTTTCTCTATTTTTGCACTTCAAGGAACCTCTTCATGAACTGAATTTATAGATACAAAATAACATGGCAGTTTAAATAAATATGTGACATTTAGGATCCTGTCACTTTTGACCATCTGTGGATCTGCCTACATTAGCTTCTTCCTAGACAGACCCCATAGACAATTCCCACTACCAAATTAAAGGTTGAGTTCTGAAATCTAGTTTTTTTTTTTTTTTTCCTGACCATTAGACAACCAGCAACTTAGGTGTTCTGGTGGTTCCGGTGGGTAGTGAAGAAGCTTTTTACCTGGCTTACTTTCCATGCATGAGACTCAGTGAGAGGGAGGTACAGTTAGGGTGACTGGACCCCTGAAGGTAGAAAGGGCAGGAAAATTTTCACTTGCTAGAAATCAAAGATGATCTGATTTCTTATCTCTTGCCTAGTTGCCTAGACCTGTTTTTCCACAAACAATGAGGTCTTTCATAGGATTTAAACATTGTGGTTGGTCAAATTCATCCCCTGGAACTTGGTGCCAGGGCTAGCCTCTTCCTGAGACAATCCCTAGCCCTAACCAACCAGCTGTCCCTCTGGTTCACCTGAGCTGGAAGACAGCCCACCACCACTAAAATGTTATAAATATCTTTATAAGGAAAGGGCAGGCTCTCTGGCCACTTTAGAACTTCCAGCTGTGGGTGAGGTTTTTCCTCAGCTGGGGCCAGGCCCAGGCCCAGGCCCAGCAGGGAGGGCCCCTAGCCATTACTCTCCACATGGGCTCCTTTATCTCTTCCAGCTCCCCACATGGCAGGAGCTCCTTGAACTTTCTTTTCTCTTTTCATTCCACACTTTTCCCCCCAGGTCCCTCCATGTGGGATCTTTAGCCATGTAGGTGCCTTTCCTTGGCTCTGTACTTCCCTCAATAAATATAATAATTAAATAATTTTCCTTCTCAGTCTTTTTTTTTTTCAAGGTAGAGTCTCACTCTAGCCCAGGCTGACCTGGAATACACTCTTTTTTTTTTTTTTTTTTTTTTGGTTTTTTCGAGGTAGGGTTTCACTCTAGTCCAGGCTGACCTGGAATTCACTCTGTCTTCTCAGGGTGGCCTTGAACTCATGGCAATCCTCCTACCTCTGCCTCCCAAGTGCTGGGATTAAAGGCGTGCACCACCACGCCCAGCTCTGGAATACACTCTTTATTCTCAGGGTGGCCTCGAACTCATGGCTATCCTCCTACCTCTGCCTCCCAAGTGCTGGGATTAAAGGCATGCGCCAGCACGCCCAGTTCTGGAATACACTCTTTATTCTCAGGGTGGCCTCGAACTCATGGCTATCCTCCTACCTCTGCCTCCCAAGTGCTGGGATTAAAGGCATGCGCCAGCACGCCCAGCTCTGGAATACACTCTTTATTCTCAGGGTGGCCTCGAACTCATGGCAATCCTCCTACCTCTGCCTCCCAAGTGCTGGGATTAAAGGCGTGCACCACCACGCCCGGCTCTGGAATACACTCTTTATTCTCAGGGTGGCCTCGAACTCATGGCTATCCTCCTACCTCTGCCTCCCAAGTGCTGGGATTAAAGGCATGTGCCACCACACTCGGTTCAGTCTTCTTTTTTAAATTCAATTCTTTGTTTAAAATTAAAAATAAACCTAGGGTTTGGGGTTCAAGGACTTTTCTGGACCCCTAGCACCCTGTTACATAAGCATTGCCCTTCTTCCTATCTAAATTTATGAAAGCTCAGTCTAATTTGTTTCTGTAGAAACTCATAGATCATTGAACTGTTAGTTTTCTGTTTATTTCCCAGATGATCTTGAAGTACCTCACTCTGCTGTGTTCAGTAACTTCAGTGTCATTGGCTGAGTGACTGTCATCCAAGGGAAAGCGGCATCCAAGCACGTTTCCCAAAATCTGGACTGTCACTCAGCATATGCCCATTGCCAGGGAAAGATCACTTACTTTGACAGGGCAAGGATAAGCATGCATGGACATCTTTTCAGCCATATACATGCTAAATAAAAAACTAATGGAAATTCATAACTTTCTTCAGAAATTTTATCAAATATTCCCTGGCTTGAGAATATTGAATCATTGCTATAAATTGGCATTTGAAGTCTTATTCATGGATTCAGTTCTAGGCTGATATGTAAAGATTGCATGAGTATTATATGATGAATCATATCTCTAATATTGATTTGTAGAGATTATCATTACTAACAATATGGAAATCATTATACATATATATCTCTATATATATTTCCCTTAATACCCATTTTACTACCATATAAATACTTCAACATTGCTCAAATACTACAAAGCCTTCCTATCTAGATTTATTCTCAAGAATTTTCCTACCTCAGACTCACTGAGTATGTCTTTTCCTTATGTTTTCTGTCTTAGGGAATAGCCCACCACTTTTCTGCCTCTTTCTTCAACTAAGCCAGAAATCTTGGCATCATTTTTAATGCAATTCTTTCCTTATCAACTTCCATACTCTGACCACTATTTCTTTTTTTTTTAATTATTAATTTTTATTGACACATTCTATATTTACATACAAAAACATATGATATTTCCCTCCCCTCCACTATTTCTTGATTATATACCTAGATATACTAAAAATCACATAAAAATTATAGATAATCTGTGAAGTTCACTATAATGCCTGATAACATTTCATTTTAGATGAAAGCTAGTTATTTAATTCGAATGAGTGTTGTGTTCTACTTTTTAGTCTGCAACTTTATTGGAACTGGAAGAGACTGAGGAAAAATGCAGAGAAGCCACAAAGAAGCTCAGGTTCATTTTGTTCAGGTCTTCCAATATTTCATGGGAAGTTAGAAACCTGCATCTTTATGTGAACTTCTGATTTTTGTGCAAACCTCTAATTCAAATGAATAATATTCCAGAATAATAGCAAGAATATTCCAGTCCTATTAAATTATGTATATTGAATTCACTTGATGAGTTGTTAGTTTTAGATCTTTGCATATAGATCATATCAAGTGCCATGTTTCATATAAGTTTAAGTTGTAATCTTTTGAAAGTTGTTATTAAATAAGTAATTATTTCTCACAAAATAATTGAATCTGTATTGTTATTTTGAACTTACTAAAAAGAACAATGTGGAGATCTTATTTTGTCTCCTCATATTCTGAATATATTTGCTGGGACGTCAGGAACAAATTCCTGAACTCTAAATTTAAGGCTTCCCAAGTGCTTCAGAACTTTTTCTGTCGACCCCTTTCTAAAAGATGAGGTTATTTTTATTCCAACAGTGGGCTATGATGTAACTGTCTTCATTTCATTATCTCAGGAGACTTAACATTTTGTAATTTCTTGGATATGTTTTGCCAGGATGGATAAACTTCAAAGTCCATTGCATTTAGTGATTTTTTTCTTTATTTGAAAGATTTTTGTTAACTGAGATTAATGACTTTTATGATTTGATTCTGTTTAAGTGACTTAAAATAGTTGTTTATTTTAAACTCATAAGCATGCCCAAACAATTTAATGTTCACCTGGAAATGAACTAAAATAAATCATTTCTAATATTGTATTCACTGAGCATAAATTGATGGCTTAACTATATTGAACATGTGGTATAAGATAACAAGAGTTTTGATTTCTTTCTGGCATTGCCTGATAACCCTAAGATTGTTAGAGACTAGGAAAATCACAACTGAAATTTCAATGGTATCTATGGGAGCATCAGAGAATGGAAAGGCTAGTGACTGGCAGTTTCCATGACAACAGAATTTTCAGGCTAGGAAGATGTGTAGGTTACACCATCAAATGTGCCAGAGATTGGTCTCCATGACAACAGAAATTGAATGGGGAAATTTAAACTCATGAGATTTTTGTTTTAAAGGCCTGTTGGGTTATTTTAGAATAAAAAAATCCTTGCTAAATCAATATATTTTCTATAATGCTTTACTTTTAAAAAAGAAACAATCAAAATAAAGGTTTCTATTTGTTCCAATACTATAGATAAAGCAATGTTATTTTATATTACAGAATAAATTATTGATTTACAAATAATGTTTTGGCAGCAGTTTTGAAATACAGACAAAATTTTCAAACGAATTTACTCTGGAACCTCAACATTTATTTTAGGGAGCAGTATTTCTAAATATGAACAAACTCTCGCAAATAGAGAGTTATTTAAACTTTCTAATATTAGTGAACCCAAATCAATTACAAAAAACCATAATATACTTTTGAAAGCTTTTGCTTGTTGTATCAAGCAGAATGGATTTAGCTCAGCAGCCATGGAGTAGAAGAGTGGCACTAAATTTCTTCATATGCTTTGATTTATAACAGCTTTGCATGAGATTGTCCTTGTTGCTGTTTTGAAAAACTCTAACTTCAAGGCAGGAAACAGATCTGGCCTTCAGTGCTTTACATTTATAATTAAGAATGCATGTGCTATGTATTAGTGAAGGATCAACTCAACCAGAGAAATAAACACTTGACAAATACCTATGGTTTAACATAATTTGTGACCACATTGTGATTTGGTTTCATGGGCAAATGATGTGTAATCATTTTGGGGGACTTGCTGTTTGAGATGGGTTTGTTAGTGCTAGTGAGAAAATGTACAATTTACAAAAGTATAAGCAAGGTTTAGGCAAATGAGACAAACCCAAGGTTAGTAGCAGTTGGGAGAAGTTCAAACTCCTTGGAAGGGACAATAAGAAAGAGTCTAATTAAAATGTAGCAAGGGAAACTATGGGAAAGGGCCACCTGACAGGAGCTGCCACTTTTTTTTTTTTTTTTTTTTTTTTTTTTTGACAAGCCGAGAAACTGGTTGCTGCCATAGAAAAGGAGCTGTGAAAAACAAAACAAAACAATACAAACCAAAACACCCAACACACCCTTAGTCTTCTGAGTTCTCTATGGGCACCTCCCTTGATGGCACCCAGCAGGAGCCACGGTGCTCAGATAAAAGTAGATGTAGCCCGCATAGGGCATTCTGGGAGTAACAGAATGGGACAGGGAAGGAAGATAGTGGGGCTGAAAGAGTAACCAAAATGATATTCAGCATGTAATATAATTCAAAGTTTCAAAAAGGATATCTAGAAACATCTAGCCAGCACAAACAGTGGAAGGCAGTGTCAGCGACCCAGGCAAACCACCTGACTCACATGGGAGGTATACAGCCAGTGAGATGAGTGGAAGGCAGGTCCTAGTGCTAAACACCTACCAGATCAGTCTTCTGCCAATAAACATCACTCAGGATTACAAGTGTTAAATAAAGGATTATCATTGTGAAGTAAATCATTGTGAAGCTGGTAGGAGGTAGAACAACCAACTGGTACTGGAAAGAGGTACAAGTTAATTCTGTGTCAGATGTGAAAAACACAGCAAAGAAACCCACAAAATGTGAGAAATCAGTCTGCAAAGACCCATTTTCAACCTCTTAATTCCCCTGTAACAGAAGCCAAAGCCATAAAGATAGAGGAAATGTCAGATGAAGAATTCAGAATCCTATTTCCAAAAGGATCAATGATGATATAGAAGGTTCAAACAAGCAGATGAATTAACTAAGGATATCTATTCAACATCTTGACAAGACAGTTTTCACAGTGAATGAAATTGTAAACAAATTGGAGGAGAAAGTTCAAAATATTAAGGATGTATTTATCGAAGAAATGCAAACATTGAAAAAGAACCCAGTGAGAACTCTGGAAAAGAGGGAAATAATCATAACAGAGAGCATCACTAACAGACAAGACCAGGCAGAAAAATCAAATTTCAGAGATGGAGAACAAAGTCAAGATGATAATTCACACAGAAACATACAAAAAAAAAAAAAAAATCAAGGAATACAAGCAATAGTTCCAAGAAGTCTGGGATACATTCAAGAGATCAAACCTTACAATTCATAGCGTAGAAGGAGACATTGCTGAAACAACATCTAGAGGAATTGAAGTATTATTTAAAGAAAATATGGCAGACAATTTCCCAAATAGAGAAAGAGAATTAAATATCCAAACACAAGAAGCATTTAGAACCCCAAACTCCTCCAACATACTTCATAGTCAAGATATTAAAATTATAAGGTAAATAAACAACTCTTGGCTAGAAAGATGGCTTATCACTTAAAGCACTTGCCTGCAAAGCCCAAGGACCCAGGTTTGATTCCCCAGTACTCATGTAATCCAGATGCACAAGGTGGCACATGCATCTGGAGTTTGTTTGCAGTGGCTGGAGGCCCTGGCATGCCCATTCTCTCTCTCCCCCTCTCTCTCCAATAAATAAATAAATTTTTTTTTAAAAAGAAACAATACTAAAAGCTGTAAGTTAAAAATGTCAATTTACATACAAAGGCAAGAACTTCAGAATAACTTCTGATCTTTCTTCAGCAAACCCCAAAGCCAGAAAACCGTTGAACAATATATTAAGGTGCTGAAAGTAACCAACTTCTAATGAAGAGTGTTATTCTCAACCAAATTATTCTTTAAAATTAATGGAGAAATAAAAATATCCTGTTGCAAACACAAATTAATATGATTAATAACAAGCACTGCAGAAAACAATTTAAAAAGACTACTACATAGAAGAACAACTGCCTCATCCACAAGAATGTGTAAGAATACTCACCAAAAAGACAACAGGGGAACAAAGAAGACCTGGAAAGAAAGTGACCATGTTTAACACAGCTACCTTCAAACCACCCAAGCTAACAAAGGAGGTACAAAAGAAACAACTTGGCCAGTCAGCACGTCTCCCAAGAAAATCTTGGTAACAGCAACTCCCAATAACAACATTAAATATAAATGATTTCAGCACATCAATAAAAAGATGCAGACTACCCAACCAGATTAAGATGGTGATCCAGGGCTGGATAGATGGCTTAGTGGTTAAGGCGCTTGCCTGAGAAATCTAAGGACCCATGTTTGACTCTCCAGATCCCAAGTTAGCCAGACTCACAAGGGTGAGGCCCACACAGGGTCACACACATGGCCACTAAGTGGTGCAAGAATCTGGAGTTTGATTGCAGTGGCTGAGACCCTGGTTGCCAATTCTCTCTGTGTTTCCCTCTCTCTAAAACAAAAATGTTCCAATTGTCTATAGTATCTAAGGAGCAAACCTTGTTAGTAAAGGTATCCACAAACTGTGCATCAAAGGGTAGAAAGCAATCAGAAACCATCTAACAAGTGGGAATAGCTATTTTTATATATGGTAAAGTTGACTTCAAACCACATCTCATCAAAAGAGGCCAAGAAAGATACTACATATTCACAAAAATAATAATTTATCAAGAAGATATAAATAACCATTGTAAAGATTTATGGGCTGAAATTTGGGGATCCCAGTTTTATACAACAAATGCTAAAAGGCATAAAGGGTCGCATAGGTAGAAAGTGACAGTGGGAGACTTTGATAACACATTCACTTATTTAGACAGGTCCTCCAAACTAAAATTAGCAAAGATATTTCTGAGCTAAATTATAGCATAGACCAGTGGGTTTTAACAGATACCTAACAAAGCATTCCGTCTAAGAGAGAATACACAAAACTTTTCAGAATTGATCACATCATAGTCCACAAGCAAGCTTTAATAAATACAAAAAAAAAACCCCTGATATAATTTCTTATATACTATCAGACCACAGTGGAATAAGATAAAAATCAGCAGTAAAACATTAGTAACTACACAAATACATGGGGATTGAACAATACACTTTTGAATGAACAGTAGATCACTGAAAAGAAATCATCAAGGAAATTAACCATTTTCTAGAAATTAATGAAAACACAACCTATTGGTTCCTCTGGGATACAATCAAGGCAGTCTTATGAGGAAAGCTTATAGCCATAAGTGCTCATATTAAACTTCTGAGAGATCACAAATACATAATTTAGTGATGCAACTTAAAGTTGCTAGAAAAGCAACAGAAGCTAGCCCCAAACCCAACAGACACCAAGAAATAATTAATGTTAGGATAGAAATTAGTGAAATAGAAATAAAAAAATAGTATACAACATCAACCCAACAAAGCATTGGCTTTTTGAACACATTAACAAGTCTATGGCCATGCCACCCTGAATGCACCCAATCTTGTCTGAAAACATTAACAAGACTGACAACCCCCCAGATAACAAAAAGAAAAGAGAGAGAAGGCCCACATAAATAAATTTAGAGATGAAAATGGAGTGGTTACCACAAACCTCAATAGAATCCAGGAGATAATTTGCAAATGCTATGGAAACGTATATTCCAAAAGCATGAAAATTTTAAATTAAATGAATAAAATTTTAATTGCATATGAGCTACAACAGTGTAATTTAAATGTACCTATAGCAACTAATGAGACTTAAACACTATTTAAAAGTCTCCCCATAAAGAAAAGCCCAGGACCAGATGGGTTCATGTTCCACAAAATGTAACAAGAGGTATTACTGCCAGACTCATTCTATAAAGCCAGTACTACTCTGACACCATAACCAGATGAAGACACAACAGTAAAAAAGGAAACTATATACTAATTTCCCTGCTGTACAGAGTTGGAAAAATTCTCAGAAAAATACTTGCAAAAAGAATTCAAGAACACATTAAGAAAATTTTACATCTTTTGACAAAATTCAGCATGCTTTCATGATGAAAGTTCTGGAAAAATTAGGGATAGATGAAACATACCTCAAAATGATATAAACAGTATATGACAAAGCTATAACCAACATTATACTGAGTGAGAATAAAACTGAAAACATTTCCTCTAAAATATGGAATGAGAGTTCCCACTGTCTCCATTCATGTTCATTATAGTTCTCAAAGTCTTAGCTAGAACAATAAGAGAATATATGAACTAAAAATTGAAAGAAATTAAACTACCCTTATTTGCAGATGGCATGACTTATGTGACCCTTACAGACTCTACCAGACAACTCTTAGATTTAGTACACATTTAGGAAAGTTTCAGAATGCAAAAGTAACACAAAAATTAATAACTCACATATTTTAGCAATGAACTTGCTGAGGAAGAAATTAGAAAAATATGCTTTTCAGAATACCTTCCCACAAAATAAAATACCTAGGAATAAGCCTCGCCAAGTCTCTTTATAAGTCTTTAAGAACCTGAAAAAAATAAATAAAAGAAGACACTATATGTTGGAAGGCCCTTCCATCCTCCTGGATTGACAAAGTCAATGTTGTGAAAATAGCTCTCTTACAAAAAGAAATCTAAGATACAATGCAATTCCTAGCACAGCCAATGACATTCTTATCAGAACTAGAAGAAAAACAAACAAACAAACAAACAAACAAGCCAACAATTCATAAAGCAAACACAAGAAGGAAGGATACCTCTGGAGTTCTCACAGTTCTTTCTCTGAAAATTATACTATGCATCCATAGGAGAAGAGACAGCATGATACTGGCAAATAGCCATATAGACCAACAGAATAGATTAGAAGACCCAGAAATAAACCCATATAACTATGGGAGTATAATTTGTGACAAAGGCATCAAAAACATACACTGGATACAAAACAGCCGATTCAACAAATAGGCTGGAGGTCCTGGTGTGCCCATTCTCTCTCTCTTTCATAAATAAATAAATAAATAAATAAATAAATAAATAAATAAATAAATAAATAAAATATACATATAAAAATGAACTCACAAAATCTGTAGGAAATAGATGTAATTGAGAAAGAGTGCTAACTTAGGTAACTGAGGCTCAGAAATATAAAAATCGCATGTTCTCTCTCATATGCTGCTAACTATAATGCTTGTATTATGTAAATAAGGGTATACAAGAGTGAGTATAGACTATGGTTTGAGAAAAGAGACCATAAAAGAAGAATGAGAGGTGACAACAAGAAGAGAAGACAACAAAAGGTAAGGTAGTATAAAATGAAAGCTGATGGACAGCTATGTTGGGGCAGTGGGCACAAGAGGGTAGGGGATGGAGAAAGAAAGGTGCAGGGAAACAGAAAACAAATTTATTTGAAAGGACCGTCATGAAACCTAATTTGTTTTTGCTAATAAATTTTTAAAAATAAATTTAATTTAAAACATTGAGGAATGAAAATTTAGAAGAAAAATAGTATCATGAATATTTCTTTAAAATGTATATGAATTTACATTATTTAACAATTAGGAAAAGTGTGCAATTATACTACATAATTTAACATAAGTAAACAAGTCAATTTAAATTCATTTAATTGGTTAACATTTTGGGATTAAGGTTTTTATTAAGTACAAAAGTCTGAGTATCAACAACCCACCGTCTTTTAAAAACGAGCAATGATTTAATTAGCGCAGGATTCATATTCATGAATCCTTAGACCATCTTGTCAGTGGGAATATCACCCTCCTCAATGTAGTATTTCATGTTTGCAAATTATATCATTTCATGAGCTTATTTAGAATATCTATATTGAACAGGACTTGCTCTGAATAATTGTGTAAGGAAATAACTTAGCTATTTTCAGAAGGAAGAAGTTCCATGGGGGATGACATAGAATAACACCCAGTAGCCACCAATTATGCAGTCCAGGCACTTTTCTTTGTTTTCTGGTTGTCTTCCCCTGACTGTAATTATCTTTGCTAGCTATCTGTTAATGATGGTCACTGTAGTGTTCCTTTGGGATACTCAGCAGCTAGTAAATGCTGTCTCCAAAAGCATAATTTAAAAAAACTCTTCCATTATGAGTGTTTTGGTCAGAGAATCAAATGCAGAGAAACTCTAATTAGTTATGGACTATTGAAGGATTATAAAACAGTGAAAAAGAATGTGTAGTTTCACAAAGCTGAGTAACCTTCAATCCCAGCACTCTGGAGGCACAGGTAGGAGGATTGCCGTGAGTTCGAGGCCACCCTGAGACTACATAGTGAATTCCAGGTCAGCCTGGGCTAGGGTGAGACCCTACCTTGAAAAAAACAAAAAACAAAACAACAAAAAAGAGTGAGCTATTTTATTTTTTATTTATTTTTGGAGAGAGACACAGAGAGAGACAGACAGGGAGGGAGAGGAAGACAGAGATGGGCGCGCCAGCAGCCTCTCAGCTGCTGTGGATGAAATCCAGATGCGTGTGCACCCCCTTGTGGTCAAGTGTGGCATTGCGCCCTTGCCTCACTGTGCATCTGGCTAAATGTGGGACCTGGAGATTGGAACCGCTGGACATTGGAACCAGCAATCTTAGGCTTAGCAGGCAGGCGCCTTAGCCGCTAAGCCATCTCTCCAGCCCGAGTGAGCTATTTAAATATTTACATCTTTAAATTCATATACATGTCAATCATAATTTTACTATTGACAGTCTTAAGTAATATGCAAATTAAATAATTGACTTTGTTGTCATTATATATGTTATATTATACTAATGAAGAATAATAATGAAGAATATTAGTAATATATGTAATTTTTAATATATGATGTTGAAATAGGCTAGTGCCAATGTAAAGGTTGATTTTTCTTGGGTCCTATATAAATAGCATATTTTATTACAAAGAACTTTTGCTCAAATCATATTTGAAGATGTTAACTTAGAAGGGCATTATTTAAATTATAGTCTAATGTTTTGATAATTCATAGTAACATAAAAACATCTTAGAAGGTTCCAAAGATGAAACATTTTTGAGTGAAAACACCAGAAGGAACTAAGCTGGAGTGCTTTGGATTTTAGAATCTGGCATGATAGCTGTGAATTATTGGGTATTCTCTAAGTGATTATTGACATAAATAGCCCTTCTGTGTTGTCAGAAGCAACAAATTTGTGACAAAGATCTTCCTCATCTTGGAATGACTCTATAGCATTATTGATGTGGGAGTGGATTCCTGGGGGTAACAATTAGATCTTCATAAAAATACAGGTGATTCCAGGCCAGTGAACCCTAAATTCAGGTCCTTGTCCAAGTTATCAAAGAACTGAAAATATGGACTCAGAGAAGGGTTAATTATGAATATTGAGATTGATTTTAGGGTGAGTGAGGACCAAGAGTAAGGCAAGCAGGAAAGCCCAAGCCAAAAGAAATTCTTCCCTTGTCAAGGGGAAGGGAGATGGAGAAAATCTCCCTCACATCTCCTGGAAGAAGCCTCTGGGGAAGGGGTTCCCACATGTGAAAGGCAAAGCAAGAGATCCTAATCTAAATGATGCCCCTTGCACAGCTGGCCAGAGAAGAATAAGAGACAGTAAGGGGCTCATAGCTTAAAGAGAGCTCACACAGTGGAAAAGCAGAAGAGCACTCTACACAAAGCGAGAAAACACCCAGACATAAAGAAATCTTTTCTCTTCCAGTTGAGAAGTGGGAGGAGACCAAAAGTTTCCCAAGTAAGCTAAAAAGACTGTTAAGCGGTCAAGAGCCAAGATCCAAGGACCAAGAGCTTCCAAAAAGAGCTAAGAGTTAAGAGGGCCAAGGTCCAAGAGGGACCAAGAGGGTTATACATGTGTGTGAGGTCCATTTATATGGATCAAACATCCAACTGGATGAGTCTCATCATCAGACTCAGACACTTAAGGGAAAGATCTGGTTGGTGTGTTAAGCTGAGAAAGAAGCAGGAAGTTGCTGCTGAGCAGACATAGCTTGTAGCCTTCTTGGATAAGACTGGAGGTCTAGTCCTGCCAGGGCAGACAAAGTGGTATGCATGTTTCTCTTTGCCAGTCCCTAGCTAACTAACTCCGAGACAAAAAAAATATATATCTTGCTCCTAACCTATATCATTATCAGTTGAGGCATATTGACATCTATCCTCAGTCACTTTCCAAAATGGTTGATCAATTTATAAGGTGGTTGTATCTGCAAGGTAAGTTCTAGTTGCTCCATGTTTGTGTAAACACTTGGTATTTTCAGGTTTTTTTTTTTTTCAATTTAGCTATTTTAGGGTATGTACAATGCCGTCATATTGTGATTTTATTTGTATAACTGATGGCTAATGCAGGTAAATCCTTTTTGATGTTTTTTGACTAGTTGGATATACTTTTTCCAAAGTACCTATTTCAATTTATTTATTTATTTGTTTGTTTGTTAAGTTATAGGGTTTTCATTATGTATCCCAGGCTGATTTTGAACTTAAAATATTTCTGCCACAGCCTCCTGAGAGCTGAGATTATAGGCATGAGCCACCATACTTGGCACTGTCCTAAACATCTTATTCATTTTCTTGTAGGGTTGTACAACTTTTATTCTTGAGTTATGAGTTACTTATATATTGTGGACATGAATAATTTAGACATATGCCTTTCAAATGTCTCATCCCACTCTGCTTTTTTTTTTAACTCTTTAAGTAGAACCACTTGATAATTTAAAGGCTTAGCAATATAAGAATGCATGAATAAATGTGGTATATCACTGTAGTTGAATACCATATAGCAACCACAAATAAACTATACCTACATGAAGAACATATATCGCTCTACTAAGCACATGGCTGAGAAAAACTACAGTTACAAAATCATACATATTGTGTAAACATAATATGATATTTACAAACAGGCAAAAGTAGTCCTTGGGAAGTTTATGCTATTCACATTGATGTTGGTTACATGGATATGTTCACATGATAAAATACATCAAACTTACACATAATTGTGTCATTTTGTGCATATATATATACATATGTGTGTATATATATATATATATATATATATATATATATATATAATTTAATAGCTCTATAGATTTAAACTCCAATATAAACTTTACACTTAAAATACATAGAGATTAGTCACAATCAACTGGAATGAAGTATCTAAGAAAGTATTTAAGCAAGTTTGAAAAGTAATGGTTGTGATTATCTATTGTAGAACTCTATAGTGAGAGGATGGTAGAACAGAAGCTAGACATCACACCTTGCCACAGCAGCTGGCAGAAAGCAGCAAGAGTGACCTGAGATGGGACAAAGAAGAATCTGAGCTGTAACACCTGAAAGTCCTCCAGCAACACACCTCCTCCAGCAAGGCTCTGCCTCCCAAACTACCATCATCTGGGGATTGAGCATTTCAAACACATGAGGATATAGTTTTATATCGCAATCAAACCCCATATGCCCTCCCCTGTGCAATCATCATATGTGGGTAAAATAAGACAGGCATTTCTACTATACTTGTTGGGAAAGAAAGAGAGTAATGCAGAATTTTAAGCATACTTTCTAAATATGAAATGCACAGTCACTTGAGTTGTATGCCCATTTACTTATATTTACAAAATACAATGATGCAGCATTTTGACTCAAATTTCTCAAGGAATTTTTCCAGTATGACTATGAAGGCTGCATTGTAGGCCATATTTTTTTTTTTCAGGATAGGCAAGAAATAACCTGAACCAATGAGAAAAATCCCCCCAAAATGTGGATTCTGATGTGGCATAGAACTCTGGTTTCTGAGTGCATGTAGGGCCTGGAGCTGCTTCAAACCTCTTACACCATGGTACCTTTCCCCAAATTCTTGTCAGGTGTGACCTAACTCTGCAATGTCACTGTGGGATGGTTTCCTCTGAAGGAGCTGGCTTCAGTTTCTCAGCATGGTGAAACTGTTATTCTTAAATTTCATTTGGCTTTAAAGATTTCCTCGTGTTAAGGTCCTGTGAATTGAAAGATTAATTCTGCTCTGATCATCTTATTTCATTTTTTAGAAGGTATATGGACTATTGGTGAAGATTAGATGAGTATACCAAAAATAAGGTTAAAAAGACTTTATATGAAAAAGGATATGGCTATATGTCGTCATGTAAACAATTGTTCTCTGACTACCACTAGATAAAATTTAATAGCTGCTATGAACAGGGATTAAGTAGCTAACCAGATAACCAGCAAGCTAATAAATAAACCAGTGATCAGTCTTTAATTAAAAATTTCCCTTCCAAATGGGAAATGGAAAGCAAAGTGAAAATGAGAGGGAAAGAAAGATCCTCTCCACAGCTCAGAGACCATCATGGAAGAGGGTGGGGAAGGATGTAAGAGCTGGAGGATTGAGAAGCGTGCTGCCAAATGTTGTGTCCTGGACTTGACATCTCTGTTGCAATCATGAAATCAAAGCCGCTGTAGTTGTCCACATAAGATCTACACAAGGTTGAGCTCATCAACATTCCAGCATGGATGAGGGGAGAGCCTTGGGAGACCCCACCCCTCCTGGAGAAGCCATTGGCAGTTAATGACTACCGGGAATGGGAAGTAATCTTACCAAAAAGAATCCTCCAAAATAAGGTGCGAAAGGAGGTTAGGGACTAGGTGGGAAGAGAAAAACATTCAGTGTGAGTGTAAGAAGTAAAAGAGTGAGCTGGTTGAGTCAAGAATATAAGTACACAAGCCTCCTTTATATATTATATTTGTGTGTGTGTGTTTTGCCATTCAAATAAACTCCAGATTAATGCAACACTTTACATCTTGCTTTATGTAGGTGCTGGTGAATTAAACCAGGGCTGACAGGTCTTTGCAAGCAAATGCTTTTAACTGCTTTTAACTCACTCTGCATGCTTGTGCTCTTTAGTTTTTAACCCCTGCAGCTTTATTATTATTATTATTATTATTATTAATTATTATTATTTATTTATTTATTTTGGTTTTTTTTGAAGTAGGGTCTCGCTCTAGCCCAGGCTGACCTGGAATTCACTCTGTATTCTCAGGGTGGCCTTGAACTCATGGCGATCCTCCTACCTCTGCCTCCCTAGTGTTGGGATTAGAGGCGTGCGCCATCATGCCCGGCAGATTTCATTATTCTGATGGAAGTTTGGAGTGAGTGTATGCTTGCCCAAGAGGCAGGCCATGTCACTGCTCATAGTAGGAGGTCACAGATCGTGTGTCATTAGATGAATGCCATTTAGCAGGAAGCTCCAGGACAGCTGAGGGCTACTGAGATTTCACAAAAATCCCATTATTTGCATTCTTAAATTTAGTGGAGCAAACTGTGGTATAAATAATGATAAACACAGTTCATATTATTTCTGAATTTCCATGAAGACATTATTCATATATTTTTTTTCTGTCTTCCCTACATTTTTGCTTTGCTTGATTATTGCTCAGATTCACTTTGTGAACTTCCAGGAGCTGTGCACATCAAATAGTAGAACCTTTTTATTTTATATCCAGTCATTGACCGTTTTAAACTGCATGCCACTATTTTCTAGTCCTTGTTTGTCCCGCAGGGCAAGTACGACTAAGCAAAGTAAGTGTGGCCTCTGTTCTTGGGTTTCTTTCCTTGTACCGAGTAGAGCACTATTCTCCTCTCTTTGTAGAACAAAAAATCGATTGGCGGAACGTTTTTCCCGTTGGGATGAAAGCTTCTTTGATGTTGCTAGGATTCATGTGGAAGGTCAGGCCTGGAATTTGGCTGGCTGCCAGTGAATTTTCTGATCACTCAGTTTGTCAGGAAAGACTCGGGGTAACAGTAGCTCCCTAGAGCTAATGGATAAACTCCGCAGCTGTCAAACAAGTAATCAGATGGTCCAAATCAACTTCTGCAATTGTGCTCACAATCAGAGCAATAGCACCACTGGGAGTCTCATCATCACATTTTGGCAAAAAGAAATTATTTTAAGGCTATCGAGGCATATTTAATTTCATGGTCTTCTCTCTTCAAATCATCATGCTGAAGGTGCAACCCTGGTTACTGGTAAATCAGAGAAGCAACTACTTAAAACATTCAAAGTAGGAAAAAACATTCATTATAACAATGGTAAAAGGCAGTATCTGACTATGCTAAGACTATGCTATGAATACTTGTCAAGGAGCTATGGAGATACACTAACTGTATATTCCCAGAAGAGCCTGAGCCAGGCGCTTCTCCAGGGATGTCTACCAGTAACCTAGCAACATGGGGAAGCTACTCACTCTGCATGCTTGTGCTCTTTAATTTATGAACCAGTTTTGCCTTTATCCTCTCATCTGGTGGTCTTGGTAAGCTTGGGGCTGGCCTGGACCTTTTTTGGATGAGAAAATAGCTTCAGAGAGATTGGTTAGGAATACTATAAGTGGAGCTCAGGGCTGTTGTCCTTCCTGTAACTTCTTTTTATGCTACATAGTTTTATTTCTAATCAAACAGGAACTAAGGAGAAAAAGAAAAACAGCACAAAATGTCACAGTGACAAATTAGCCTTTGGCTAGTTAATTGCAACCTGGTAAAACTCCTCCAATTTCTTTTTTGTTTTTTCTGTTTTTTGTTTTTGTTTTTCGAGGTAGGGTTTCACTCTAGCTTAGGCTGACCTGGAATTCACTATGTAGTCTCAGGTTGGCCTCAAACACAGGCAATCCTCTTACCTCTGCCTCCCGAGTGCTGGGATTAAAGGCATGCACCACCATGCCTGGCTTACTCCTCCATTTTCTGTTTCCCTATCTAGAAAATGGAGACATTGATAAAATCTTTGTCATGATGCCTTCCTGAGAATTAGTGGCGTGATGTCAGAAGGGTTGGCTGTCACTGTACAAGCCTTCCTCAAATGCTTGTATATGCCTGAACTGTGCTGTGCATTCCTTATTCTGCTCAAGATGGGCTTTTAGCCAGGGGCATATCACTGCTGGTATCTTCCTATTCTTTCAAACTATTATTTTAAGGAAGAAAGTTGGATGTTGATTTTTTTTCTGAGGATTATTTTGTTTTCTTTATTTTCTTGTTGGAATAAAACTGTTCCACACAAAGCAAAACTGTAAGAGATTCCTTACTAATTCTATTTATCATATACAATTAATGCTTCTGCCTGCCTGAAAGCTTGACACAGGCAGTTGGGTAGACTCATAGGCCCTATGAAGATCTTCAATTTCTTTCATTTGGTGGAATCTCACCTATCTGATGGCCATTTGCATTTGTTATAACCTTTTGTATTTATGAATGAGCACATACATACGCCGCCATTGCCACGTTATTTCTGCTAAATGGTAATTTGCATGCATGGAGTTTACTGAATCCATCTTAGATAGTCATATCCTATAATTTCCTTGCCAGCCCTTCCCCCAAAAAACAACAGAAAAATTTTTGAACATCCAAACAGAAATTAACTGTTCTGTCTTTTAACATGACCCCATGTAACCAATGTTTGATAGGAGATGTTTTCAGATAGCAACTGAGCAGATACTTAGTGCACAGTCAATTATAATGGCTCTAAAGCCATGTCACAAGCCAACTGGTTACATGAGTAATTCAGATATGGAGGTCATATTTCCCCCTTCCTCCCCTAGGCATGCCTTCCTGTTTAACATGATATTTTTGCCCTCTCAGCTGACCTTTTGATTTCATCTTGTTAATACACTGGTCTTGCATCAAGAATTTATTTGTAGAGTTGTTTACTTTCTGCCACATCCACTGACGTGATAGCCCATTGGAAGATAAGCTTCATTTTATTAGCCACTATATCCCCTATTCTTAAAGCAATATGGACCACATCATCATCTGCTGAATGAAGTAGATTATTATACTTATTTCTATAACCAAGGAAACAAATAAAAAATTAAGTGAGGGCTGAAGAGATAGATTAGAAGTTAAGGTGTTTGCCTGCGAAGCCAAAGTACCCTGGTTTGATTCCACAGTACCCACATAAGCTGGTTGAACAAGGTGGTGCATGTGTCTGGAGTTTGTTTGCAGTGGTCTGAGGACCTGGCATGCCCATTCTATCTTTCTCGCTCTGCCTCTTTATCTCTCTCAAATAAATAAAATAATTAAAAAAATAAGTGAGATCCAAGCCACCAAAAATATAATGGAGGAAATAGAGACAATTCCAGGCTTGTTTGGCTACAAACCATCCCATCTGCAAGTAGATCATGCTGCAGCGCCTCTCCCACAAGGGACGGGTTTTTCCTAACTCATATCCTTAAAATCATAATCTACAGTTAGCATCTATTTGACCTGTACACTTAGGCCAGCTATATTCCTATGTGGGAAGTATTCAGAATCTAAGGTAAAATGATGCTTAGAATGAAACCAGAAGGAACATGATGTAAATAATATGAAATTCCATCCAATATGTAACTTGGATATTGGGAAAAATAGTAAATAAATAATCCTTCATTATTTTTACACAAGACCTGTAGAGTTTCAATAGGGAGGCAAGACTCAGCAAAATATGCCATTATGTAATTTGATGTAAGATGGCAGTTCATTATGAACAGAAGGATGTTGGTAGGTGAGTTCTGTTCCTTTACTCTGGGGTGCCAGGGTCACAGAATGGGGGAGCAGAGGGAAGTGGTTTTTGCCTGGTGTCTACCTGAGCTAAAGGATGACTGAGTTCCGCTGGCCACTCTAAGCGGCTTGTTAGCTTACTTCCCTTTGCGCCCTTCTCTTTGCTTCACCTCCTCCCCCAGCTGACCTGTTGTCACTAACAGTGAGTCTTTTCTTTTCTCTGTAGATCTGCATTGTTAAAGCAGATTCTGACAAAAGGCTGCATATCGTTATTTTATATCCTTTGGGCTAGAGCATGTAGTCTTCTCCTTTAGGCAGATGCTTATGAATGTTCATGTGTTTATCAAGTTAAGAACAAAAGGGATGTCTTCTTGTGTCTGAGGTCTTAGTCTGTGTTCAGTGATTCACAGTAACTACTTTGCTCAATTCTGGACTTTTCTGTCATAATGGGTCAGTAATTCTCCAGAATGGTAAAAGATGTTTTATTTAATGAGACATACTGTTTTCACATTGTTAGGTATAAATATTCTTTTATTGTTTTCTTCATAGACTCCTGGCCACGTCTTTCACCTAGGGCTAAAGATTTTAAAATTATGTCCTTGTCCCAGTTTGGCTCTGAACTTCACCTTAAACTCTAAGAGGATTTATAATCCTCTAAGTTATTTGGAGTAAAGAGCTGGGTTCTGGGATAAGCAAACAAATTAGCCAGCCTTCTTCTAATACTCTCTTTCTCTCTGACACCAGGAAAATGTGTTAAGGTAATCTGCTCAGCACATGCATATTTTGCCCTGACCAATTAGTGGTTGAAAGTGTTCAGGAGAATATCCCATCTAATTAGGCATAGACAAAGGACGATTGCACGTGTCTCGTATTAACTGTGAATATTCAAGTGCCTTGAAATAATTCAAGAATTCATTTTCAATCTTTTGGAATTGATACATTCTAACAGTGGCAAATAGAAATATTAAGAAATGCTAATAATTTTTAATATTGTTTTGGTTTTGTAAGTAGGGACTCAATTTTCTGTTTCTTTACAACATTCTATATGGTTTCTTATTTGTTTTTCCCATTTTTCTTCTTTTAATTTTTTGAAAGCATAGGTATCTCATCATCTTAGTATGAGACAGCCCCAATCTTTTTCCAGTCTTAATAGTTCTCTGTGTTAGCATTAATTAACAGATTTCAAAAGCATATTGTTACTTCTGTCTATCATATACATGTTTTTGTGCAGTGACTATGTGCTAGGCTTAGGGACACAGTGAGTTTTAAGCCAGAATCAGGGTCTGTCATTATAGAAGTTATACAAAGTGACAGACAAGTAAGGCACTTAAGTCTAAAGGATTTTGTTATGGTAGTGCCAGGGACCTTTGAGAATATGTACCAAGGCTTTCTGACCAGAGGGGCAGGACCAGGTCCCAGGAAATGTGCACATTAACCTAAGACTTGATAGTGAAAATAAGTTAGTTTAGAAGAATTTTACATAGGATAATTATACTCTTTTGGGGTCATGAGCTTCTACTTCTGGACAATCTATTTTGTATAGGTGTCTAAGGATAGAAAAAAGCCAATGAGATTAACATGAAACTTAATATGTGATTCAAGCACATGGGATGGTATGTTGACATGATAATGGAATCATATTGAAATAATGGAGCTTGTGTTCAAATTTCATCCCCGCTTTTTAATAGTTTCAGACCCTTAGACACACTTTCAAAATAGTTATGTTTATACTTACACATTAGTGCTACTCTCACCCTTGATAATAAAAGCTTTTCCCCCAGGGAGTGATGGTTAATGCACAGACTAACAAATGACCAAAGTGCTTAATATTTTTAAGTGACTATTGAGTACTCAGCTTTAAAGGAGGACATCTATATCCCCCCCTCCAAAGCTCAAGGAACATCCCAAAGCAGGGGTGGAAAGAATGTAAGAGCCAGAGTTGGGGAGGAGTGCTGTAGCATGCTGTCTTTTGGATATGACATGCCTGTTATTCTCATGAACTCACAGCTGCTGTGGCTTCCCACACAAGATTGAGCCTGTTAATACTCCATCATAGATGGGGGAGGGACTCATGACACCCCACTGTCCATGAGGAGCTACTGCCAGGTCATGGTTGCTAGGGGTTTCCCCGGTAGGAATCATGTTCTTCAGTGTTGTAGCCACTGGTAAGTTGCACAAGCTCTAGTCAACCCCCCTCTTATTGGGTCTCACTGTAGGCTGACCTGGAACTCACTCTATAGCTCCAGTCTGGGCTGTTACTCCTACCTTTGCCTCCCAAGTGCTGGTACTAAAGGTGTGTGCCACCATGTCCAGATCACTCTCCCTCATTCTCAGGCAAAAACTCTAATTTAACTTAGTGAGTGGCAAAGGAGACATGAAGTAGGAAGGGGACTAGTTGGCAAGAAGGGGTTTATTGGGAGTGGGAAGGGGATATGAGAGGGTAATGGGATGAATATGATCAAAATACATTAGATAGTGGATGAAATTGTCAAAAAAATCAAATAAGCACATAAAAAAATCTGGGCTAAATTGCATGTGATCATAAGCTATGATCATTATCTGTGCTTCTAAGTCCCTCAGCTTTAGTAGTTACAGATACTGTTTAATTAGAAGCATTAAATCTACGTCATCGCAGTAGAAGAAAATGTATTTAATTACAAGTTATAAGACTTGTTATCTATTATGTTCAGAAAGTTTACCTGTATCCATAGAGACAGGAAGTAATGTTAAATAGAAAGGATCATTCTGATGACTGGTTGTTTGAAACTTTAATTCCGACTCTGTCTTTAGAGTGCTGAGTACACTGGCTGCCCTACTGGAATTTGCCTTAGCCAATCAACAGAGCTGTTATTCTGGGTTGACTATGTGGGAAACAGTCAAGGAGGCAGAACTGCATTTCAGTTCACTTAGTTTCTTTCCTTTTTAAAAAATATATTTTATTTATTTATTTATTTGAGAGAGAAATAGAGAGACAGTGAGAGAGAGAGAATGGGCATACTAGGGCCTCCAGTCACTACAAACAAACTCCAGATGCATGGGCCTCCTTGTGCATCTGGCTTACACGGGTCCTGGGGAATCAAACCAGGGTTCTTTGGCTTTGCAGGCAAACGCTTTAACTGCTAAGCCATCTTCTCCATCCCCAGTTCAGTTCGTCTCCAATACATGATCCCTTTGTAATCATAAGAGCATGCTAAAGTGAGCATCTTTGACTATATTATAGATCCTCTTTCCCTGTCATCAATATCTTCATCTTGAGGCTGTTTATAAAGAAATCCCATCTCCTTCCTGGGGAACCAATAATTATTTCTGAATAAGGAAACCTCTAAAAACTTCTCATGAGGGGGCTGGGGAAATGGCTCATTTGGTAAAGTGCTTGTGATGCACACGAGGACCTAACTTGATGCTCAGAACTTGTGAGATAATACCAGGGATACACACACAAAAGTCATGCATGCATGGGCACGTGGGCACATGACACATGCACACACTCACACATGCACACACACATCCATGCAAACTTCTAATGAGAGGTGTTCAGGTCATGTGAACTGGCTTGTTGGATTGGTGGAAGATAGAAGAACCTTGTCTGAAGGAGGTTTTGTCACCCATATGTATGTAAGCCATAGCCTTCAGGGGCTTAGTCTGTGGGCATGATTAATGTGGCAGAGTAAGAACAAGCTGAGTCAGAGCCCACAGCTCTTGTGTCATTAAGCACTGTGCAGTGCTCCAGCACATCTCCTGGCTTAGTGTTGGCTCTGTCGCTACAGGATCAATAATCTCATCACCTTTTGCACACTTTATTACTCTGGATGTCAAGTTAAAATGAGAAAGTTTTGTTTTTCAAATCTATTTGTAACTAATCAGGAAAAATGATTAATCCTCCAACTCTGAAATAAATCCAGATTAATTGAATAAATGTCAGGTTTTTTGGTGCAAGCTGTAAACTCTAGACTCTGAAAATCTACAGCAATTTCAGAGAATCATTCTTAGAAACTAGAAACTAGAAACAATGGAAACCAGTTTCTGTGCTAGGAGCTTCTCTCTTGCTGTGACAGGGCCATGGGGGGGCATGTAGTCTAGTCAGAAGAAGTCACACGGCTGTGAACACAGACATAAAAGTACAACCCCTTCTCTTCCTTTTGGCTAGCTTGCCATGTCTGAACCCCTCTAATGTGAAATTCTTATAGCTGCTATGGGGTAACCAGCACTTTTGGTTATGATCAGCCACAAGGGCAAAGTATAAAGCAATCTATGTCATCAAATAATTCTGTCATTGACACTCATTATTATATTTTCCTTTCTCCCTATCTGTGACCTTTTCACTTTCAAAGCATTTTTATTGATTATTTCTTTATCTCTCAAAACATCATAAGAACATTTATGTACTGAAATAATCTATTCATTTTGGGATTGCAAAAGCCATTTAAGTGCTAGATTAGAATTTAGGTTTTTCAGTGTCTACTTTTTATTTTTCTTGTTTAGTTTTTCAACAAAGGGTTTTGCTATAGCCCAGGCTGACCTGTAATTCACCATGTAGTCCCAGGATGTCCTTGAACTCCCAGAAATCCTTATACCTCTGCCTCCTGAGTACTGGGATTAAAGGTGTACACCACCATGCCTAGCTCGTATGTGTGTGTGTGTGTTTGTGTTTGAGGTAGGGTCTCACTCTTGCCCAGACTGACCTGGACTTCACTATGTAATCTCACAGTGGCCTCAAACTCACAGTGATGCTCCTACCTCTGCCTCCCCAGTGCTGGAATTAAAGGCATGTGGCACCACACCTGGCACTTTAAATGTTTTATCATGAAAAAAATCTAATATATACAAATAAAGAGAACAATATAAACTACTGTATAAGTCTGTTATAGAGCTCACATAATCTCAACATTTTGATGGACTTTTTTTTCTTATTTTCCTGAAGCATTTTAATACGAACGCCACTGTTGTAATCAATAAAAAAAATTATCTTAGTAATGTGCTCCTGGCTATTAAATCTTGTTTAGAAAAATTCAGTCCATTTAGAAAGAAGGGCAAGTAGACTATCTTTTCTGACTCTGTGCAATCAGAGACAGTTTATAAAAGCCTGTATATGGCATTGTTACATTCATGAATCATTTATCCCACTGTTATTACTTAATATTGGTACTACTCTAAATTTGGGGGTTAGGATAATTATACTTTTACTCCCAACTATAGTTCATACTCCAAATGACTTATAAAATGTCTGCTTTATTGTAAACATGATCCACTGAAATGAATATATCCTTTTTGATGCATTAGTACTTTCACTTGGTACTTAGCTCTCACGAATTTTGTACTTAGAACTGTTAACAAAATTTATAATATTTTATATCATTCATTAATTCATGAATTGACTACCAAAATGGCAGCACAATTTGCCCAGAGCTGAATGGTTGTGCTTGGTTAAGTTAAAATGGGACTTCTGATGCAGGTCAGGATATTTCCTGCTGTATCACAGTGCTTTCTAAAATTCAAGAGAATTCTAAAATTCACATCTAGGAGTCAAGACTAAGGATGGTACTGTGTTTGAGCTGTTTCCCCACCAGAACTGTTCATTCTTTCTCCTCTGTGCAGTAAGGAGTTCCTACTAAGAAGCACTCTCCTTGAGGCTAGGATATAGCAAAGAGTAGCTCCCCAAATTTGTGCTTTGTGCTATTATTACATGTTTTCCTAGGTCATTCCAGTCTTTGAATTTACACATCTGCTATCTCTCATTTTATGGGTGGGAAAGACTAGTCACAAGGGTTTAAGTCTCTTAAACAAAAGGGCACACCACAGGTAGAATATGACACTCATGTGGCCTGGCTTCAGAAACCATATGTGCAATGCTGTACTGTTCCCTTATCAAACTCCAAAGCCTTCATTGCAACTACACTTGTATGCTATACTCCACTTTTCTTTCCTTCCTTCCTTCCTTCCTTCCTTCCTTCCTTCCTTCCTTCCTTCCTTCCCTCCTTCCTTCCTTCCTTCCTTCCTTCCTTCCTTCCTTTCTTTCTTTCTTTCTTTCTTTCTTTCTTTCTTTCTTTCTTTCTTTCTTTCATTTCTTTATTTCTTTCTTTCTCTCTTTCTTTCGAGGGATAGGGAGAGAGGGGGAAAGAGAGAATTGGTGCCAGGGCCTCAGCCACTGCAATCAAACTCCAATCAAACACTTGCACGACCTAGTAGGCATATGCAACCTTGTTCTTGCCTCACCTTTGTGCATTTGCTTAAGAGTGGGATCTGGGTAGTTAACCATGGTCCTTAGGCTTTGCAGGCAAGCACCTTAACTCTAAGCCATCTCTCCAGCCAGCCACTTCTCTATTTCTTATTGAAGTTCTTGGTTTTGTCAATACAATTAAACAATACATGTGTCAGACCATTTCCAGGGAAACTTAGATGGAGGCCAGGGGATTATATTTTTTCTCTGTCTAGTCATTGGAACATTAGCTAAGATTCTCAATTGTAACAGTGAACTTTGGGATAACAACAAAGTACTGACTGGTGTCAAAATGTGAGCAACTCGGAAGAGGGGGCAGAAAGATTGTTAGAGCCACAAGTTGGGGCATTACACACAGAGACATTACCTCTTCCCCATAACTGGTGGCTAGCCCCACACTACATGACCCACAATCCCCATGGGGATAACTGGCATCCCCAATGAGGAGGCTCCCTTTGGAAGTGGGCAGGGATGAGGGTAAGGATGGTACCAACAAGTGCCATTTACATATTGATTATGTCCATAACTAATAAAAAAAATGTGAGCACTTGTTCTTTAGGATTGTTCTCTGAGCTACTCAGCTGATGCGCCCAAGATAGCCATTACCAATTATATTTAGATGTAAGAAAGATAGGCTTTTAAAAAGATCACAAATATATTTAAGCACACTAATTTTTATTGTTAATAGCTCCTTTAATTAAAAATAATTAGGAGATAGGATAAAATTTACAGAGTCCCATTGTTTAGTAACAAAGAGTACAAGTGCATATTAGGTATGTAGGCATCTGTCACACAAAGGGATTAAAGAATGAGAAATTAACAACATAGAAATTACAATTTTGATTTTAAAACAAGTGTATATTCTTCAAGTGTTCCATAGAAAACATGTCAACTGGTCATTTTTTTGTGTAGCTAAGGTAAACAGTCACTATTTGGAACTATCTGGAACTTTGTTTCTCTCTTTTTCAGTACCCCCATGCCCTTACAGGGAGCTTTGTTATTATATCTGTCCAATAAATCTTGCTTACTTCAGTCCTTTTTTGCCATTCTGTGCAACTAGGAAACAAAGAACTCAGGAGTCATTGGTTTGGGAAATTTTTTTGAATATTTTATTTATTTGAGAGAGGAGGAGGAAGAAGAAGAGGAGGAGAAGGAAGAAGAAAAAGAAAAGAAGGAGGAGGAGGAGAAGAAGAAGGAGAGAGGGAGAATGGGTATGTCAGAGCCTCTAGCCACTGCAAATGAACTCCAGTTATATGTTCCACCTTGTGCATCTGGCTTTACCTGGGTACTGGGGAATTGAACTAGGGTCCTTTGGCTTTGCAGGCAAGTGCCTTAACTACTAAGCTATCTCTTCAGCCTGGCTTGGGAAGTTTTAATGACTGTTGAGTGTCCAGCACTCTAAACTCTGAGCTAAGTCCATCCAGAGCTGTGAAAGCCTTGGTGTTTTTCAAAACCCAAAACAACAGGACAATTCCCACCATCTTTCCTCCTTAAGTCCTAATGCTTCATGCATAGATAGATGACTTTTAGTCTTGGTTTCAAGAAATTTGTGTGGTACCATATCATCAAAAGAGATGTGACCAAGTTATTAAATAAATGGGGAATTCATTTGAATCAACTTCAGTAGCACAAAGTCCTATCTTATGTTTTGAAACTAATTAGAAGACCATCAGGTCTGATTGCAGATTTGTTCTTTGCTTCACAACATCTGCACTGAAGCCCTCATGAGCAGTGAGGATCAAGACACATTTTTTTTCCCCAAATAATCCATGTTGACTCTTTCTCTGTAGTCATATGCTCAGTGTACAAGAAAGACACACACTCAACTGTAAATTTCTCACTCTACCTCTCACCTTGAATTTGCAATTTTCTCTTGGTTTTCTAAAATATTCTTTCTTTTCTTCTGACTACTTTTAATTTTAGGGTTTGAAATATGAAATATCTTATTTTTAAAGGGCAGGCTAATAAATTATAGAATCTTTAGGACAAAGGCCATGAAATCTAAACAGTAGACATTGAGCAAATTGCTGCAGCTCATGATTTTGGAGAATGTATCCATTTCTTTTTGAGAAACTTATATAAAGTCTGTAAGTCTTTGATTTTGAGACTGATGTAGTATTAATACATCTATGTGGTAATTAAGGCTATATCCCTGGCTTCATGAAAAAAATATACAAATGAGTACATTATTGAAGCAAAAAAGTCAAAGTTGAAAAAAGAGAACAACAACAAAAGACTTTTGAGGATAATAACATTTGTTAAGAAAGAAAAATTATTTTGGTAGTTAGTAAACTTATAGGCTATTTCTCTAAAGTTATATTTTAACTTGTGTCTATTAAATATTTTTGAAAGTGAAAATGATTCCTATCTTCTATTCTGTAGGTACATTCTGATTAGAAAATACTGTATTCTTTTAAAATATAGTCACAAGTTTACTTGTAGATTATTTACTCA
This sequence comes from Orientallactaga sibirica, assembly GCA_036365145.1. Lineage (NCBI taxonomy): Eukaryota > Metazoa > Chordata > Mammalia > Rodentia > Dipodidae > Orientallactaga > Orientallactaga sibirica. Next base: position 64,054,513 of record JAEOAD010000001.1, read on the forward strand.
TTTCTTCACTTTTCTTTTTCCTCAAGACTACGGTTACATTAAGACCATAAGACCTAGGGCAAAAAAGTCAAGTGAATAATCTAGTTTATTTCAACAGATCAAAATTTGTTTAAGAAATGAAATATTATCTTTCATGTTGCTTTGCATTAGCTTTTGAAATCACTGCCTTAATAGATTCCTGGGAAAAGCTGTAACCTGGATAGTTATTTGACTTTGTATTTCTCTTTGGTGATTAAGAAAAAGACAAAAATATGAGGAATAATGAAAAGGATACATTTCTTTTGTATCATCTGAGTGTGAAGCAGACAAGCCAGTTCAGAGCACATTCACAGTGAGCTGGACTGTGATTTGCAGTACATCGAAGTCCAACTAATTTTGGCATGTGACCTGACTGCAGACAGTGCTTTCAATTCCAGCAAAACATCTGGCAAATGCATGCTGTTGTTAATTAGATGCTGGTCCAGAAAATGTTGATGCATGCAAATTTGTGCCAAAGTGAGAGGACAGAATGTTATCTTTATAAGCAATCGAGAGAAATGGTATGGATTTCGTACATTATGACATATCTGTTTATCCTTGCATTTGGAACTTCTTGATTGTATCCTTTTTAAATCACATTGCTCTCATTATTTGCACTATAGCATTTGACCAATATGAGCATGCTTGCTAGGAACTACAACCACATCAGACTGATGATAAATGGCATAAAATTTATTTTGTGATTTTTGCTTCTTTAGAAATACAATAGACTACACAGGAAATATTGACATTGTGATAAAAGGCAAAGCACACAATGTGTACTGGTTACTTGCATTCTGACAGAATATCTAACAAGAAGAGCTTAAGGGAGGAAGGGGTTACTTTGGCTTACAACTCAAGGGGTTGCTGTCCATGATGGGGTGCAAAGCATGTCAGCAGGAGCATGAAACACCTGGTCTCATTCAATCCAGTCAGGAATCAAATAGTGATGAATGGTGGTACTCAGCTTGCTTTCTCCTTTTTAATTTAGTCTGGGTCCACTGCTCATGAAATAGTACCACTCACAGTAAAGTTAAGACTTCTCTTCTTAATTAATTAATCAATCAATTAATCAATGTAGAAATTTCCTCACAGACATACACAGAAATTTGTCTCCTTGGTGATTCTTGTTCCAATCAAATTGACAATAGAGATTAATCATGAATTTGTCAACTTGATATCCAAACATCAGTTTAAAGCCATAATCATCTACATTTATCCCAGTAGGCTCATGGTTATCTTATAAAGCAAAATTCATGCAATCCAACTTCAAAAGTCCTCAAGGTCTTTCACAGTCACAGCAATGTTAAAAAAATTAAAAGTCCAAAGTCTATTCTGAGACTCAATGCAATTGCTTACATAACATCTACTCTAAAATTAATAAACAAGAAACATAATTTCAATATATAATATCAAAAAATAAAAATTCCTATCCCCAAAAGGATGAGATTGAGGCATAGTAAGGAAAGGTAAGATCAAAGAAAGACTGAAACCAAGCAGGGCAAACACCAAATTTTACAGTCTTATTTTGGGTACTGGGGCTTTTGATGGAATCATCTGGGCTCCTAAGGATTGAGTAGCCTCACCTTTCTGGCTCCTTTGCTATCTGCAGTACTTATAGCCTCTCTCTTAAGCCAGCTCTACAACAAGTCTGCAGCTTCCCTTGGTGGATGTCCCAAGATCCTGGCCTCTCCATTATTCTGGAGTCTCTATTGCAACTTAGGCTTCACCTCTCCAACCTCTCACAGCAGCCCCTAAGGAGTTCCTTGCAGGAGCTCTGATCCTGATGCATACTGCCTTGCTTTACTGGTTCTCTGAAACTGTAAAATTAGGGCAAACAATACCCTCATACTTGCATCTTTCATACTTCTAAAGCCAGTACCACATGGACAATTCTGACAAGTTTGCAAATTTAGGATGGTTTCCTTTGGACCACAAGTACCTTGGTCTTTGTATGCTGACTTTAGAGAACCACTTCCCTAGCAATTGTTTTTGAGCAACTAATCCTTTCAATGGCATTCTAAGTTTTTGTTAAATCTTTCAAATGAATTTGGATTTTCATAAGATATAGGCTTCTATGGGTAGGTTTTCATCACAGAGTGCCTTTTTTATCATTCCAATGAAGAGCAGTTGATTTATCTTTAATGGTGCTAATCTCTTAACAATTATAGCTACTTTCTCAAACTCCAGGTCTGCACCTTTAAACTTGTTCCTTTGCTCACCAAATGACACACTTTCATATCATTTTGACCAACTTGTTCATCTCTCTCATTTCAAACCTGGATCAGAACAGCGATCAGTAACCATAACAAAACCTGAATGCTGCCTTTCTTGAAATTTACTCTGCTAAACAAATTAGTCCATAACTTTTAAATCAAGTTCTCAGGACACAGGCCAAATGCAGCCAGATTCTTTGCCAGAAGATAAGATAAAATACTAGCCAGGCTCCTGTCAGAGGGCTTGTTTCCTCTGAACCCTGTTGATGTGAGTCTCCACAGTGTCCTCATTTCTTTTGCTATTCTAGTCTTCCAAATTCTTATCATAATGACTGATTAAGCTCTACTTACAGCATCCCAGGGATTTTCTAGCCCAAAGTTTCAAACTCTTCCATATCAACCCCCCCCCCAAAAAAAACCCTAATTCCAAAGTCCTACAAACCACACAGTAAAGTTTTTCACAACAACAACCCAACTCCTAGTACTAATTTACTGTGTTTATTACTTTCCTCATGGTTGTGAAAAAGTACTTGACAAGAAACAACTTAAGGGCTGGAGACATAGCTCAGCAGTTAAGGCACTTGCCATCAAAGACAAAGGATGCAGATTTGATTCCCAGTACCCGCATAAAGCCAGATGCATAAGATAGGACGTGCAACTGGAGTTCATTTGCAGTGGCTAGAGGCCCAGGCATGTCCATTCCCTCTTTCACTATCTGCATCTCTTTCTCTTCTCTCTCTCTCACATAAATGAATAAAATGTTTTTTAAAATTAAAAAAGCAACTTAAAGAAGGAAGGGTTTCAGTGCACACTTGAAAGGGATATAGTTTAGTATGGTAGGCAAGGCATGGTGGCAGGAGCATGAAGCACCTGGTGACATTCAATCCACAGTCAGAAATCAGCTGATGATAATGTTGATGCTCAGCTTGCTTTCTCCTTTTTATTATATCCAGGACATGAGATGGTCCCACCCACATTTAGGGTGGGTTTTCACACCTCAATTAACCCAATTTATAAACTCCTTTACAGACATGCCCAGAGAATTGTCTCTGAGGTAATTCTAGAACCAATCAAGTTAACAATAGAGAGTAACTATCACATAATATTTGAAAATAAGTCAGATGAATAGATGTTCAGTTTTTGAGTTTTCTCCTATAGAGATCAATGAGAGCATTGAGTGTAACCTTGAGTGTCATGACTTATAGAATTATGAGCTATCTTCAAACACATCCATCTGTCCAATTCTACTTTGTTTTTCATTAATCTTATGACGCCATCAACTTCATAGCTTGCCAAGAGATACTCTGGAGTAATTTCCTTGTTTCTGCTTCCTATAATGTTGTATTGTTTTCTTTTTCTTTATTAGATTCTTTCTTTGGGGCACAAGGGCTTAAATACAGAAAGAAGTAAAAGATTTAGAACTGATTAAATAAAATACAAGTTAAAGGTAGAAGTCTTTCTTTTGTTTTATAATGTCAAAGTTATATTGTTCATAATAATATTTGCTAGATTGATTGAGAACTTACTGTGTGCCAAGCACTAACTCAAGTGTTTCTCAAATATTATTAGATTTAATTTCTATAGCAACCAAAATGAAATTATTTATAGTTGCAAAAATGTAGGCTCAGGCAAGTATATTATTAATATATTTTATTGCATGCTTAAGACCTGACAAAAGAAAGTTAAGGAAGAAAGAGTTTATTTTGGCTCAAATTCTGAAGGTACCATCCATCATGGTGGCAAAGACGTGGCAGTAGAAGCATGAGGCAGCTGTGTGCATTTCATCTGTAGCCAGGAAGCAGAATATGATGAATGCTGGCACACACTGAGTAAGGGTCATTGCATCTCACTTACCCCAGTCTATAAAATCTATCAGACATGCCCAGAGTAATTATTAATTCTGCCAAGCTGATAGTCATAATTTACCACGTCATTTTTTTGCACTGGACAGAGCTTAATGCAGAGAAACCTAGCTGGTGAAAGTGCTGAGAATAAGTTATTATTGTGATCCCAGCCCTAAATGGGACACATATCACCATCTATAACTAAGTCTTAGAGAACATCACAGAAGACAAATGAGACTATGCCTATAAACTACTTAGTCTGATGTGCTAAAAATGTTTAGATAACACAGATTCTCTTTGGGGAAAGAACTACAAGAATTTTGATGGTCTCTGATTTGAGGACTTTCCTTTCTACACTTCATGGGAAGATTAAACCAGATTTTTGCGAGCATAGGCACAAAAATAAAAACCAAAGCCTTTTTCTTAACTGGAACATTTTGCATAGGATATGAAAGTTGTCTATGACAAGATGTCTTGGGAATGGATAGTATAAGATACTTTGGGGCCTAAACTAGCTCGTGATTTGTGATAAATCACCAAGAATATCATTTGTTGTAGTGATAATTAGTAAGGATGAATTTAAAAATCAGCTAATTATTGCTTACATAATTTGAAACGAAAGTGCTGCTGAAAATTCTGCTGTTTAAAGGTTAAGTTATTGTTGGATAGATGAGCTGTAGGAACCACATGTCTCTCAGGTTAAGACAGTCCTCAGAAGAAACTTATTTAAAATGTTCATGTCTTGAGTCTATGCAAAGAATGACTCTGAATTCATAAATCAAAGTGACAGAAACATCACAAAACCATGACCTAATGAGTGTGTGGATGTCTGGGTTGTGGAAACATGGTAGGTGTCTGCCAAGTGGAAAAATGGATGAGAACATCCACAAATATCTTTTTTTCTATTGCCCTTTCTTGTTATAGGATGAGTCTTATAGTCAAACCTACTGCTTGGCATATTACACTGACTGTGTTCCTACCAACTGCATGTCTGACTGCCAGAGTTTGAGAGTGAGGATGTTGTTGGTGAACTCTTACAAACCTCAGAATTTCAAATAACATCCAACATTAAAAATGTATTTCAGGAGTGGAAAGAATAAGGAACATGGAAATAGGATAGCTATAGGAAGGGAATAGGGTGGGTAGCCTATGACTTAATTAAGTCAAAGTTCATTGGTGTGAGGGGCCATGAGATATATAAGTACAGAGACAGAAGAGCTGGGTTTGAGGCTAAACTTTGTCACCAACTTTAAACCTTTTGTTGCAATGAATTTTGACTGTGTTCCTCTAGATTGCTGGTCTGTCTGCCTCAGAAATCTCCACCTAGGAATCTTCTTTCACATGTGACTTTTGTGATTAGGTGTCTCTTAGAATCATGACACCATTTCTAAAGTACTTAGCACTAAATCTATAGGTCAAGTGCAGGGGTAGGATATCATACTATAAAAAAAAAAAAAAACAACAACAGTAAATAATCCTGGAAAGAATATAAAGAGAATCATCACTTTGAATTTCCTCAGTGATCCATTGCTGTGTTTCATTCACTGCTTAACAAAATGAATAAATATGTACAAAAGCACATTTGAGTCATTCTCAAAGTGCTGTTTAGAGGAATTCTAACCCAGGCTTCTCATAATATTTGTAGGGAACTTTCCTTCTGTATTATGGCAGTTTACTATAAGAAAGGATTAAGTGGATAATATGTAATGAACATGTGTCTGTACATGGCTATAGAAGACAGCTTCAGGTTCACTGAGATGAACTTCCAGACCAGGCACAGTTGTGGAGGAAGGGATGTTATTTATAGAAGCTTACAGATCCAGGGGAAGTTCCATAATGGTAGAAGAAGCTGGCCTGCTCTTCACAGGACCAAACACAGAGAGAGCAAAAAGCCACACAGCACAGCATACCTCAGGAACTCCTACTAGGCACACTTTGAATATCTTTAGATTGAAATCCTAAACCCACCACCACACCTTAAGATCTGCCCAGTGACACTGCCTCCAGCAAGGTGGCTGCAGATGTAAACTATAAACTAATAAAACACTGAATATATTGGGGGTCATCTATTCAAACTACCACAATGGTTCACTTAAAGATCTTCTGATTTCCACTTCTAGCTTTTTCCTTCTTTTTATCCCATCACACACAAAACTGAGTGAGCTGTTTTTCATCTAAAACATAAAAATATCTTTGTAAGTATGTAACTCTAAGACATGTAGGAATTTTGGCACTTTTAATCATCTAAATAAATATTTTCTTATACAAATCTTTCCAAATGTTTTTGCCTATGGTTATATTTAGAATAAATATGCATATAATACTGCTTCATTTATTTTTATTGCTTTATGGTATTCATTGTCTGAAAGACCCTCATTTAGTTTTTCATTATCTTACTGATAGACATTTTAATTGGGAGCAACCTAAATGACAATTTTTTTCTAATTGTGTATATATATACTGAGTTATTTGGTCTTTTCCATTTATAATTGTCCCCTTCATTTATTTTTGATAATTAGTATAGAATTAGTTGACAAAAAGATTAAAGAATGAGACTCTAGCAAAATCTACTCAGTTTACTCATTTGAATCCCAATCTAGTATAAACGTTGTACCTAAGATGATGGTGTGAATTACAGGTGACTTTTAATGGAGAGGAGCTGGATAGTCATGACAAATCCAAAGCCCTGGCTTGTATAGCACTATCCAATCTTTGCTCCAATGACTTTATGAAAGGGGTCAAACTTATCAATAGCCATTTGAGGATTACTCAGTGGGTTCTCCTTTAAAACTTACTGTAAAGCTTACTGTAAAAAAATAGAGAAAAGAAATGACCCAATGAGATCACCTCATATTAGTCTTTTCAGTTCTGATTCTGAATTTAAAAAGACTTTGCTTTTAGTGTCTTTAATTTCTAGGGAGGTTAGTGATACTTTCTTTCTTTATGAGGAGGGAGGACATTATCATATCTATTCACCAAGGTGTGCATCCCTTCCCCCCAATGTCTTCCATGGGAGTTACCATTGATTCTTTGAATGTTGTCACCAGGAGAAACACTCTGCTGGCTAAAGATGATGCGTCATGAATTAGGGATTACTTAATGCTTAGCAATTTATGTGAAATCAGGTGATGGAGTTGGTAACTTCACAGAAGAAGGAAATCCAAATCAACAAAATAAATTGAACTAGAATGAATAGAAAAAATCAAAAATCAATGAAAAAAAAGCACAGAATAAAGTCAACTTGGCAAGCCTTCAAAAAAAGTGAGGATTTTGGATGATAATTTTGATGTGAGTCAGCAGTTCATTAGTGTTATGAAACTATGAAATTTCACATAAAGAAATTAACATTCCCCCTATTTATATACAGGGCAAGTCAGGTATCAGATTTGTCTCCAGTTCTGGAATCTACAGTTGTGGGATTATTGATAAACCAGGGATCCAGAACCTGGCCAGAGCATCAAAAGGTTTGTAATGAGTCCACTAAAGAAAAGCTTTTGTGAAAAGTGAATTCCTTACAACTACCCACAGTCCTGGTGTCATAGATGACTAGTGCTTTAACAATTTAACACACATTGTACAAGCAATTTGCCAGTTTGTTTATGTATATAACTGTTGCAGACAGCTTCGGGTTCGCTGAGATAAACTTCCAGACCAGGCACAGTTATGGAGGAAGGGATATTATTTATTGAAGGTTACTGATCCAGGGGAAGTTCCATAAAGGCAGGAAAAGCAGCCTGCTCTTCACAGGGCCAAACAGAGAGAGCAAAAGCCAACCAGCCACCACAGCACACAGAGCAAAACTACTGCCAAAAGGTCACACAGCACACTTCAGGAACTCCTTCTAGGCACATTTGCATATCTTTACAATGGACTCTCAAACCATCACCACACCTTAAGACCAGGGCCCCCAGTGACCTTGCCTCTAGCAAGGTGATTGCAGATGCAAACTCTAAGTAATAAACCACTGAATATATTGGGGGACATATATTCAAACTACCACATTCCGCCCCTGGCCCCCAATATATTTAGCTCCTGGCCCCCAATAGATTTATAACTATCACACATTGTAAATTGTACTCAATCCAATTTCAAAGGTTCTCACAGTCTTGATCAACTTAAGATAGTGAGTCCTATAAAATCAAACAAGTTAAATACTTTCAACATGTAAAGGCACAGAGTAAACATTTTTAACTGTATAAGGAATAGCAAGGAGAAATTAGACAATGCAAACTCAACCACCATCAGCCGTCATCAAACTTCTGCAGTTCAAGTTCAATATAACCATAGACTGACAGTCTCCAGGTTTTCCAATTCCGCCCCTCCAGCTGGGCAGAGTCGCCAGGGAAAACTTTCATCCCATGCCAACACTGCACTCCATGGTAGCCCTTTTGCACAGTCCTGGTATATCCAAAACATCTTCAGGTCTCCATGCAAACCACGGTCCATCTTCCAAAAGGCTCTTCCAGCCTATTCCTCAGGGACTTCATGCCCTGCCTTCATGCTGCATCTCAGCAGCGGCTCCTGGAACCGTGTGCAACTCATGACCACTCCATGCATTTTTCATGCTTCCAAAACTAATACCAGGTGTGCAGGACACAGCCATATTATTAATCCAGGGATGAAATAAACCACAGCCTTGAACAGCAGGTTACTTCTCCAGTCAACACTCTTTCCAAGAATTTGCATTTTTAACAGTCTTTCCTCAGGCATCCTTTCCATTGTTTTAATGTAAATCAAGTCAGGCCACCTTCCTTCCACCTTCCTTAAGATTGCTAATGTGTTGACAATAGAATCTAAACCACTCTCAATGCCTTTACTTTTAACTTGCTTCAGGTTTTCCAACTTAAAATCTTAAAATCTCAGTCCGATATCTTCAGCCAAGCACATCAGTCCATTACAAATTTAACCTTGATCAAACTTTCTGGGCCTGGATAGCAGAACGTAGCCATCCCTTATGCCAATAGCCCAGTTCCAACAAAGTCCTCTGCACTCTTTCCTTCCCCTTAGAAACCTCATAAGCCAAGCCTCGAAGTTCAGTACTGTCTGCACTTAGCATTCTCAAACTCTCATCAGAATAGTCCATTAGACTTGGCTTACCACTCCAGAAGGCATCTTCAGTTGCAAGCACCAAGTCCATGCCCATTCCTCCAAAACAAAGGTTCCAAAAGACGAATATCCACATGATCAGGTTCATCTCACCCCACACTCCTCGGTACCACTTTACTGTTGCAGACAGCTTCGGGTTCGCTGAGATAAACTTCCAGACCAGGCACAGTTATGGAGGAAGGGATATTATTTATTGAAGCTTACAGATCCAGGGGAAGTTCCATAAAGACAGGAGAAACGGCCTGCTCTCCACAGGGCCAAACAGAGAGAGCAAAAGCCAACCAGCCACCACAGCACACAGAGCAAAACTACTGCCAAAAGGTCACACAGCACACTTCAGGAACTCCTTCTAGGCACATTTGCATATCTTTACAATGGACTCTCAAACCATCACCACACCTTAAGACCAGGGCCCCCAGTGACCTTGCCTCTAGCAAGGTGATTGCAGATGCAAACTCTAAGTAATAAACCACTGAATATATTGGGGGACATATATTCAAACTACCACAATAACTCATGGTTTTCTCCAGACAGGACAAATTATACATATATAATTTTAAGAAATGTCAATTTGATATACTCCAAACCTACTGATAGAGAGTGAAAAGATTAGTATCCAGTTAATGTTAATTTTTCAGGTTCCTTACAGGTTATTTTTGAGGTTCATATGTGTTTGGTATAACATGCATGTTGTTAGTATATGGTGATGGACCATGGGTTCCCATGATGCCACCTTCTTTCGTCCTAGTAGAGTATCAGAGTGGAAGCTTGTCTAGGAGTATTGAGCAAGTCATAGTTACAAAGCAGTGTAAGAATAAAGTGGGGGAGAGAATCTCCAAGATCGGCTCCTTCCAAAGAAAAGAGACAATGCTTGGGGCAAGAGTATGTTTAAATAAACCTATTAAAGAATTCACTAACTTGTAATGTAGGCCTTGGTTGATATTGTTTTGTTTTGAGTATATTTACAAAGTCAAAATATTATAAGATACATAATATGTTGGGTTTTAAAAATTGAAACTTAGCCAGTGTTGATTAAAGGAAAATTTACTAAATGTTATACTTAAGTCTAGTGTAGTTTTTACATGGGTTTTCTGGATTGTAGATTGATGAAAGCTAACCTTCTCAGTGTTGGCAAAGCCTATAGGAAAGGGTATCTACTGTGCTGTCAGGCAGCGATTCCATCTATCTACAACAGCCTCTAGCTCTGTTGAGCCTTCAAAAGATTTCAAGGTCCCAGTAGTGAAAACATACAGTTTTATAATTTTCCTCAGTCAGAAACACTGGTATGAATTTGGACCCTCAGAGGATTGAGAGATAATTTCAAAGTTATCACAATGCTGAAATAAGATATCTTTATGGGCTTACATTATTCCCATTTCTATCTTTCCAATCTGAGGTACTGTTGGGCTTCTCTCATGTATGTAATATTCCCAAAGCCCAGGAATGTGGGGTTTAAGCATTGGACGCTTTAGGTGCCTTTCCGTTTCACATGTTGGAATGACTTAACTGCCCGGCAATATCTTTATTTAGGAAATACATAAATATACACAGTGGTCATTCTAAGAACAACATATTATCATTCTGTCAGAAACAATTATTTTCAGAAAAGTCAGCTATCAATGAAACCTTCAAAATGACTACCTAAAGAAGTTTTGTAAGTTTTTTTTTTAATTTATAAAATTGGGAAAGCCAATGCTTTTCTTTCAGGGTTATTTAGAGGAAGAAATAAGTTACAATGTTTCTGAAAGTACTTAACATGATAATAATGACTTAAAGAAAGGCTGGAAAATAACAGAGTTTTGCTTCTGTAAAATAATAAACAACCCCACAAGATATTTGTCTAACAGAAATAACAACTGCTAATAGAATATGGCAATGATTTATAAATAATTCACAAAACTTTCTGCTGGGTAATTTTTGAATAGTCATTAGCCATATTTGGATTATTGCTGCCACTGTAACTTGGTAACTTCATATAAGATGAATGTGTATGTATAACTTTTAAATTCTTGCAATTAGAGCAAAAAACATTAAAACATAGCTTTTATTTTCAGGGGTCTAAATTATAAACTCCTTCCAGTAATCATACAAAATGGCAAATTTCTTGATTGCTTATTTCTGTAAGTCATTTAACACTTTCAATGAAAAGAAAATATACCTAAACACTCAAAAGGATCACTTGCCCTCACAATTACTCAAACAATTAGAATCTAGTGCTTCTCAAGGAAACATGCATACCAATTAGCTCTATTTGAAAAAAAAGTAGATGATATATATATACTCTATATATGGATACATAATATATATTTAAAACTGTATCAATACAGTATACATATGCTACTTTTAAATTTTAAAAACCAACCACTGCATGATAATACTGTATTTCTGCAATGGTCACTAATATAACTAAAAAGTGAACAGAAGGAGTTAAATCCTTGAAAAAAGACTTTCTTGGCATCCTGGATAAAGTAGAAAAAAGAGAGAAAAAATTAACTCACTGTAAGAAAACAAATGAACATTCTATCAGGGCATTAGTGATGAAAAAGAGAATTCCAGGGAGAGTTGTGGAAATGTGATGGCAAGTGATGGCTGCTTTTAGAACAGGTGTGTGTACATTCCTCATGCTTAACCTGTCTGGCAACACCATTCCTGAGTGGCTAAATAACTTATTGTCCAAATAGGGATATCACTCCACTACTAAATGCTAAACCAGGTGTGATACTAGAATAAAGGCATACATTGGAGATGTCTTGTGAAAAGTCATGTATCACTACTGTTTTCTTTATAGCCTCCTACTTTTAGAGATTTGCTTAACAAGTATTATCCCCAACATGTCAGAAATGTCATTTTCTTAAATCAGAGTTCACCCATTGTTTGGCTAAATACCTTTTCCAAGGAATGGGAGTGGTGTTATATCACATTATCCATGCCTAGAACATGAAAACAGAAAACAGAGTTGGAATGTTGGAATGTTGGAATCTAGATACATTTCTCTACTCCAGAGTTGCTATTTACTTGTTCAAGCTAGTAAATATTTGATGGAAGATACCTTAAGAGTTGATTAAATAGCCAATTTCTGCTTTAAGTTTTGCCTCCAACTTAGTATTCAACAATGGATTTTGCCTTCATCAATTGTTGCTATGGTGTCTTTATGATCATCTTTTATTTCTTTAAAAAATGTTTTATTTATTGATTGACTGATTTGAGAGATATAGATAGAGATACAAAGGCAGAAAGAGAAAGACAGAGAGAGAGAGGAGAGAGATTGGCATGCCAGGGTCTTTATTGCAAATGAATGTGAGTCATGTGTGCCTTGTGTGTCTGGCATATGAGGGTAATGGGGAATCGAACTGGGGTCCTTAGGCTTCATAGGAAGGCACCTTAACTGCTAAGCCATCTCTCCAACCCTGATCATTTTTTATTTCATTCCTTCTATATATTGTCATTGAAATATGTCATTAAAAACAGTTGTTTCTTCCCCAATCTCTTCAGTTATTTATTAAATCAACAGAGTCACAAGTATATATATCACTATTCCAAATGTTATTTTAATGTTTAAGGGATTCCAACTTTGTCCTGTGGGAACTTTTTCACATTGGCTCTGATATGTTTTTAACATTAATAATACTTTAGGGAGTTGGTGTTGCTTTTTCATATTTCACAGCTTTATGACACCACAAATACTCCCTCCTTAGAAAATGATACTTAGAAATAAAGATCTAGCTGGGTGTGGTGGCGCACAACTTTAATCCCAGCATTTGGGAAGCAGAGGTAGGAGGATCACCATGAGTACAAGACCACCCTGAGACTCCATAGTGAATTCCAGATCAGCCTGGGCTAGAGTGAGACCCTTCCTCACAAAAAGAAAAAGAAAAAAAAAAGAAGAAAATATCTACATGCTAAGCATGTTTATGTCCCTATTGTCATGACTTTAATCATTATCAGTGGGAAGAGCTAATAATCAGATCCATATTTATCGATCCATGCTTAACTCTATATGAGTGCATCTAAAGTCCATGAATACAAACTGATGCCTCTGACTACAACAATATTAACCACTAGGTGAATTTTCTGTCTGTAATAAACCTTAATTTCATTATCTACAATGTATTTACAGATTTTTTTAACCCTACCAGATATACAGTTTCAAAAATGCTAAACCATATTCTTAAAAGAAACAAACCAACTAGAGGAGAGCATTGTGTAGGCTTCTTTAGCCTTAAAATGTTTAGCAAAAACACTCTGGTTTGAAAGTTGCTTAATTCACTTTTATTCCCCAGTCTCTTCTGTATGATTATGTGATTCATTTGTAATACAGTCAGTTTTGTTTGTCAGAGTCTGATTTCTATCTTTCTCTACATCCTGTTTTCTGTTCTGTTTTAATTTACATATACGATTATTATGCTGTATAGCGAAGCTGTGTGTCTACCATCAGTTCATACAGATCAACACCATTACTCAGCAAGTCTGTTGCTCCCCCATTGGTACCACCTCCTTGAGCTGTTCCTCAAGCGTCACTCGGTCTCTCACAACCATAGATCTGTATGTAGTCTAATCTTATTTTCCTTTCCAGGGTATCATGTAAACTGGATCATACCATGTTTTTTCTTTTGAATCTAGTTTATTTAACTTAATACAATTTGCTTAAGACTTATCTGTATTTGTTACCAGATAAATCAATAGCTTATGACTTGTATTGTGGAGTCATATTTCATTGTTTTTGCAATGTCTAAATGACTGGCTTGTTTCCAATTTTTGTTGGTTATACTTTTCTCATCACTATGGCAAAATGCCCGACAAAAGTAGGTTAAGGAAAGAAGAGTTCATTTCAGCTCACAGGACAGTACAGTCCATCATGGAGTGGGGGAACATAGCAACAGGAACAGGAGACAGCTGGTCATGTTGCATTTACAGCCAGAAAGCAGAGCGAGTTGAATGCTAGGTTACCTCACTTGATCCTGTGTATTCACTCCAGGACCCCAGCTCATAGAATGTAGGGTGGCTCTTCCCACCTCAGTTTACCCCACCTAGAAACTCCCACACAGTCATGCCAGGGCTTTGTCTTCTAAGCACCTCTAGATCCTGTCAAGTGGAAAATCAATATCAACCATAATAGTGATTTTAAATAAAGCTGTCCCTAAAACATTCATATACATATTTATGTGACCATGAAGTTTCATTTTTTTCTTAGATAACAAACTAGAGGTTCAATTTCTACATCAAATGATAGCTTTCTTTCTTTATATTAAACTGTCAATTGTTCCCAAAATGGCCTCACCAATATTCATATCATCAGAGTTCCAGCTCTGATGCTTCAGCTCCCTCCACAAGCCCCCAACTTGGCATTGAGTTTTATTTCATTTTGCCATGAAAATAATGGAGATAGAGCATGAACTTTTCACCTATTTTTTATTGGTTTCATATTGAGTATTCTTTTTTTGTTTTGGGGAACTTTAATTTGAGAACATACAGTTATATGATTGTGTTCCCATTCCATTATCCCCATTTATCCCCTTTCCTTCACCCCTAGAAATCCACTGAGGGCCCTCCTCTTTCCAGGTAACTATTTCTCTGTTGTGTTGCCTCATTACTTATATTCTCCTCTGTCCTTCATGGCAAAATGTTAATGGGAAACCATGCTAGTCTTGTGGGGGTACTGAAAACCACTTAGGAGGTTATGTATTATTGTTTCAAAGAACACCTATTTATCCTGTGACTTACATTCTTTCCACTCCCTCTTTTGCAATATGCCCTGTGTCTTGGTGATAGAAATCTCCTTTTAGTGTTGAGCTCTTGGTAGCTGCTTATTTTATGTTTCCATGAGTTTTGAGTCTCTTCAGGGTAGGTTGCCATCTCAATAGAGAAGGTTCACTAGCTAGCAAGGAACATAACATTCACATTTATTCTGCAACTGTTTCTGCAATTTTTCCTGAGTCCTGGGAGGTTTAGTAGAGATGACTCTTCCAGTGCTCAGCACAGGGCTTTCTCATCTTGTGCTTTTGATGAGTCTTGGGTCTCTCTGCTATTCACCTCCATTGTGCCTATTCAAAGGTGATATCAGCATTAATCAAAGCACATAAACATATACAACTAGAAGGCATTTTGATGGGCGTAATTAATGTCTCATTTAAGCCAAAGAACAGTAGAAGCTTCTCTTTGAGGTCTATGACCTTCAAAGTCATTATCTTTTGACTTGGTTCTCGGTATCACATGTGGATTTTCTTTCACTGATCAGGCCTCACATCCACCCAGCGAGTAGTTGATTACCCCCATAACCTATGTGCCACTGTGACAACCACCGATACATCTTGCCTGGATGGTTGATTTTGTAGGTTGTAGGATCCACTGCTTGTTCTGACTGTTGGTGATCTTTATTTCCCAGTGGCTCACATAGCACTTTCCAGCACTATGACAGCTACCTGACAGGGAGATGATTTCCAGCTCAGTTACAGCTTGATTTCTCAAAGTCCTGTGACTGCAGCCTATAGTGTCTTTGGCAATAGAATATTACCATCTACTTCTGGTGGGTAACCAAGTGCTTTGGCAATGTTCTGCATTGTTTTGGGGGCTTCATGGGCCTTCCTGATCAATAGTTCATATTCTGAATAGACATTCTTTGTTAGAAATATGATGGAATTTGCTGGGCATGATGGCACATGCTTTTAATTCCAGCACTTGGAAGACAGAGGTAGGTGGATCGCCGTGAGTTCAAGGCTACCCTGAGACTACATAGTGAATTCCAGGCCAGCCTGAACTAGAGTGAGACCCTACCTAAAAAAAATAATAGAATTTGAAAAAAATATGAAATATATTTGTTGATGGTACATAGGTACATAGGCTGGTCATCTTTTAATTCTCTTTACATGACATTTTTGACATGCACAGTATTTTATGGGCATGAAATCAAAGTTACAATCTATAACTTTTTAAATGTTTATTTATTTATTACAGACAGAGAGAGGTAGAGAGAGAGATAGAGGGAGAATGGGTGCATCAGAGCCTCTAGCCACCACAAACACTCCAGACACACATGTCACCATGTCCATCCGGCTTATGTGGGACCTGGAGAATCAAACCAGAGTCCTTTGGCTTTGCAGACATGTTCCTTAAATGCTAAATCATCTCTGCAGCCCACAATCTATAATTTTATTGAAAATGATGCTGCACCATATTTGGAAAGCTATACTCTTATTTTTCTTGTACAATCTGGTTTCATTTTTTAAATTTATATCTCTCATGCATTTTAAGTTTAATCTAGTATGGTATAAAGAATAGGTCATTATATTTTTCCAGATGTCTGACCAATTATATGAACAGTGTTGAAGAGTATACCTGTGACCTAGCAGTTTCGGATGCCACCTGTATCCTACAATCAGTTTCCATAAGTTGCTGATCTATTGCATGGCTTCTGACTTTGCTTCCTTTGTCCATTAACATGTCAGTAGTCACACTGCTTTCTCTTGGGTTTTATTAAAGAAGGCAATCAGATGGATGTAGCCCCTCTTTTAGACAAAGACTAGTGGAAGATTGACATTGGAGAACATGATCTCTGACTCCATAGGATTCAGACCTGGTTTTCAGCTCCAGATATTGGTTCCTTTCCACTGAGTGGATCTCTTAGCCGATCAGAAAGCCATTGGTTATCCACCAAGGCTGTGTGCCACCATTGCACTGGTGTGTACTTCTTGTCAGGATGGTTGTTTCTGAGTAGCTTAGACCCCTGATTGCTCACACCATTGTTGGCCTCTTTCTCCCAGTAGCTCATGTAGAGCTTTCCAGCAGTAGATGTGCTACCTGACTGGGGACTGGCTTTCTTCTGGATTCTGGCCAGGTCTCTCCTTGTTGTGTGCCAGCAGCATATGATGTCTTCAGCAACTGGGTCTTACCTTTTACCTTAGCAAGTAGTCAAGTGCTTTTGCCAGAAGCCTGCTTGTTTGGGGACCTTGTAGGTTTCTCAGATCAATAGCTCAATATAGGTAGCACCTATTTATAGCACTGTGAGTTACAGGTCAGAGCCAAAGTTTTTATTTTTATTTTCTATTTTTATATTTTATTTCAGAGAGAGAGAGAGAGAGAGAAAGAGAGAGAGAGAATTGGAGTGCCAGGGCCTCAGCCATTGAAATCAAACTCCAGTTGTACCACCTAGTGGTCATATGTGACCTTGTTCTTGCCTCACCTTTGTGCATCTGCCTAAGGTGGGATCTGGAGAGTCTAATATGGGTCCTTAGGCTTCACAGCCCCTTAACCACTATGCCATCTCTCCAGCCATACAGTCAATTTTTTTTAAGGTTAAGCTTCATCCCACCCTCTTTTGAAAAGAAGGGCCCTTCTTTCAGGTGCTCCCCCTATGCTCTTTTTGAGGGTTATATCTTAGTCTACCTTAAAGAAAAAAGGTCTCTGTGATACAAGTTCATTTTGGGTTTAGTTTTGTGTTTATTTCCCCCTACCTTCCCATTCCCCATCTACCCCAAACCCTTCCATTCCTACTCTCTGGCCCTCAAGTTGCTTATCCAACCTGCCAGCAACTCAAGCTGGTTAGGCACTTCAGATGAGTGAGAACATGTGACATTTGTCTTTCTGTGATTGAGTGTGTTTGCTGAGTATGATCTAAGTTCATCCATTTTCGTACAAATTTTGTTGTATCACTTTTTCTTACTGCTGAGTAGAATTCTATTGTGTATATGTACCACAATTTCATTATTGATTTGTCCAATGATGGGAATCTGGGTTGGTTCCAATTCTTAGCTATAAAGAACTGAGCAGCTATAAACATGGTTGAGCAAATATCTCTGTAGTGAAGCATGGAGCTAAATTATTGATTTTTAAGACAATTTTAAAATCTATATTCGCTAATACTTTTTATCATCTGCATTAGTTTACCATTGATTCTCTAAGGACATTTCCAGGTATTCATGTTATTTACAGATATAATTTTATATTTTCTTTTTTCATGTCTAATGGCATTGGTTAACACCTTAAGTAAAATGTTAGATACTATCAGAATAACAGAACGTAGATTCACTTTCTTCCTGGTCTTAGTAGTAATTTCAGTAATTTCTCCTTATAAGAGGCTGAGAATGAAGGGGTGTGTGTGTGTAAGGAAATATCCTTCTATTCCTCTTTATCACAGAGTTGTATTAGGAAGCTGAGGAGATGGTTCAGGGGATTAAGTGCTTGTCCCTCAAGCATGAGTACCAGAGTTCAGAACCCCAGTGCCCATATCAAAAATCTGAAGCTGTATCAGGTGTTTTAATCCAAGTCTCACCTATGAGTGAGAAAGGAGGCACAAACAGAGAATCTGCTGGAAGATTGTGGGTGAGTTGGCCTGGTAAAAGAAATAGCAGCAAGTAACAAGAGACCTTGCCAAAGGCAGAAGACCAATACTGACAGCTGAAAATTGACCTCTGAGTCACACGTGTATTCCTGAACTCACATACATGGACACACACAACCAATTTTTGTTAGAAATGAGAGTTGAATATATATATATACATATATATAGCCTTTTATCTACCAATTAGTATTTTATTTTAGATACTGTAATTGGTTTTACAATTTTCATTAGTTTCTTTCACAGTTTTCATCTCTCCTGAAATCCCCATCTGATTATTCATATACCATCTTTACTTAATTTATTAACATTAGTCATAAGTTCTTTACTTTTCTCAATTCTTGTGCAGAATTTCTAAATGTGCCTTCTCTTGATTATATTTCTGGCCCTTGAGTCATATTTGCCTGTTTCTCTACAAATATGCTGGGCATTAGATGACAGTGATTCATTTCCCTCTAAGGGATGTTCAGTACTGTTCCAGCAGGCAGTTACATTACTGGAAGAGCATCTTGATCTTCTGGAGGCTTAGCTGCAGGTTCTTTTGGAGTGGTCCTTAATAGGGATTGCTGTCAGTCTAAGAAGCATTTCTTAGTCATGGTGACATTTATTGCTCAAGAATGTAGAGGCTTAACAGATCAGATGAGGTATTTGTGTCTCCTTTCATTGAGGAAGTTTCCTACTAGGTTTGAGGCTTTTTCTTTGGAAACCCCATACTTTAATCTGAGTTCTTGGGCCATTAGCAGTCATATTTTGTGTGAGTTCTATACCTTTCTGAGGGAATAATGGGTGATGTCCTTGGATTAGCCAAAGGTATGTGGATCTTCTTCCAGTGGATGAATCTTTTTTCCTCCACTTTATTGTTGGCCAGTCTCCAATCTCTAAACACATAAGAAAGTATTTTCTTTGTAACTTTTCATTGTCATTAGAAAGAAGTTTTGTCTGGTTCAAACATCTCTGCTATTACTTGAATCCAGAAGACCAGGACCAAGATGAGTCTCAGTGAAATTAGTTTCAAAATATGTGCTTGTTACATTGTACCACATGGTTCTATGCATTCTGATTGGCACTTGCTAAGTGTGAGGAAATAACTTTTAATTAATTTTTGATTATTGCTCAAAGTTATGGTGTAGGAAACAGCTGGTAGTCTTGGAACATGTTAATAGGTGAATAATTTGACTGTTTTAAGTGAGCTGATTTGGAGTTACTAGCCTGATTGGATTATCCATAATATCTTCTGTGACCTTTGTGAAGCTGTCTCATGTACTTGTGTTCTTTATGTACAAAAGCCAGGTGAAAAGGGTCAGCCTGTCCTCCCATTTCTAGAAGGGTTTAAATACTTAGTATTTAAACCTCAAACTTATACCCAAATGTAGGATTATAATAATTTCTATTTGATACTAGGCCTCACTTCAGACAAGACATACATTCACAAAATTAAAAATATATATATATGTGACAAATATACAGAAAAGAACACATTTTACCAAAGATTTTTTCAAATAACTCTTTTGGTCTCAGAAGCAAAATGTATATTTGTAGATTTATGATTTATTTCTTCATTATTTCAAAGGGAAAATGCGTATTTAATTTTGGCAACTGTCTTCAGAAATATTTCATATGTGCAGTTCAGAATGTTTTCATTTGTAACATCATCAAGTTATGAAGGATCCAATGAATCACATGAAGATGTGCTTGATATATTAAAATTTAACTAGTAGTTGTAAAGTTTAAGGATGGCTACTCACCTTATGAAGCATTATCTTCTTATTATTGGCTCTGTCTAATTGGTCTTCTGATATATTAAAATAAAATATAATCTGAAAAAATTTGTTTTGTTAAGTTTCTGTCTAAGGACTCAGGGAAAGATCTGGGTTTATGACATGTTTAGTGATCATTCTTGTGCTAAACACAAAACCCTCTCTGGGGGAGTGCTGTCATATGTCCCCAGTAACTATGTCTCAATTGTACAAATATACTAATATATTTTATTTAAAATAGCTATATTGGGCTGGAGAGATGGCTTAGTGGTTAAAGTACTTGCCTGCAAAACCTAAGGACCCAGGTTAGATTCCCCAGTACCAATATAAGCTAAATGCATAAAGTGGTACATGCTTCTGGAGTTTGTTTGCAATGAGTGGCTAGAGGCCCTGGAATGCCCATTCTCACTCTGTCTCTCTCTCTCATAGATAGATAAATAAATAAGCAACAAATAAATAAAAATTTCTTTTAAAATGGTTATAGTTTGGTTATAGTTGTTTTTTATCCATAAGTTTCTAGTTATCCATGATATCACTTCTAGTAACTTTTTAAATATGGACAAAATTCTTATCATTGATTATAACCTCTCATATTTTTGAGTGATGTTTTAAGGAACACAGTATTTTTTACATGTGCAAATTAATCATGGGGTGAGTGGCTGGAAGGAAAACATAAAGAAAAGATCACAGTAGTTGAGTGGTGGCTGATAAAGCCTTGACATGACAGTTGTCATTTTATAGAAATATAAAGGAAGTTATATTTAAGATAATTAAAGATATTAAAGGATATCTAACCAGATTTGGTAAATGGATGAAAATGACTTGTAAAAGAGGAGACAATTTGGTGAGAAAGATGGTTGCTGAATAATAAGTAGGCAGATAAGAGAAAATACAATTTCAGATAAAGGATTATATTTAGGGATATGGCTGGGGATAGAAATGGCTATTTGGGATTCATTCTCATAGAACTGATGGATGGAGTATTTAGAGTGAGTAAGACAGGGTTAGCCATCATCTGTAATAGAGCAGATGATGTTATGGTAATTCTGTGGCACAAATTTATAGAAACATTTTGTCTTAAAATGTTTTAGTGTGACATAGTCTGGAGTGCATTTCTGCATTAGAAATTGGCCTCATTTTCCTAGCGGTTTGCAGCTCATGTATATTAACCATAGTCTTTTAAATTTCAAAAGCAAAAAATAATCCCTTGGGTTTTCTGCACTGCTTATTATCATTCTGTAGACACACATGAGAAAAATGTTAAGCAGGTTTATAGGAGAGCCTTGATTTAAGGTCTCTCTGTCTCTGGCAAATGGCTCAGTTAGGTATTTTTATTGTGATTTTCTTACTGATTGTCATACTTGGAACAGAAACTTCTGATCTCTCAGTATGCCTTTGCTTTGAATTTATACTTTATAACTGGAGGGAAAATGAGTTATTTTGTTTTTGTTTTTGCTTTTAGAGGACTTCTTTCCCATCCCACATTTACCAAGGAATGGTCACTTCTAGTCATCATCTCTGCTGCTTCCCTTGTTAGGTTACCAGGGGAAGGGTGAACTAAGCAACCGCTGTACCTTTCCCATGTGTGTAGTTCTCTGTGATTCCTACTTTCCTATTGCATGCTTTGATTTTCAATGTCAAGAAAACTAGATTTCATCTGAATCTTGGGTTTTGCCTCTCTTTAAGGAAGAAATTTGGTGGCACTGGTTTTAGGTAGATACTGTTTAAAACAAAATTGTTATCTCAGCTTTGTGGGTCAGGAATCAGAATGTAACGTAGCTAGGTCATCTAGTACTGGTCTCTTCTCAAAAGGCATCTTCTACTGGCTGATACCATCCTAGGCTCTTGTGGATAAAGGATCACCCCAGCTCACCCTCTGGGATGCTGATAGGGACAGTTCCTCTGAGGATATGAGTAGAAGGCTGCCCTTGGTACCTTCTTAATGGGCCTTTCAGAAGGTAAATACTCACATTTGCCTCATCAGAACAAAAATGAGAAGAGAAGAAAAAAAATGTTACCAGGTGGATATCTTGTCTTTCCATCTTATCACCATTGCCATAAATTTTCTTGGGAAGTGAGTCACTGGATTCACTTCAAAATGAATTCATGAAACAGAGAAGTGTGTAGCACAAAGGAATAGCATATAACCCCAAAAGGTTGCAAAACCCCAAAAGGGTTGCAAAGTTCCAGACTTCCTCTGGGTGAGGGCACTTCTCTACATGAGTGGATGCTATCACAGCCAAGCTAGAAGTGCTTACTGTTTCTGAATTTTCACAACTAAATTCTGCCTCCTTTCAAATAGATCATGACCTCTTTGTTTCAGACTAGAGCTTGTCTGGTTTCCTTAACAGATTTTAACCCCTGCTGGGATTCTACATGTACTTGTCATCTTTTCACATGCACAGCCTTTAAGACTTTACAATGTAACTTTTTGAACTTCTTACATATTTTTCATAAAAATTTTGTAGATTCTTGTTAATGTTTTTTTATTATAGGAGTATTTTACTGTGATATTACATTGAGGGTTATTTTTAAAGAACCAATTTTGCATATGCAAGTTTTTGTGCATGTGTTTATTTAATTTTTAAAATTATTATACAAAGTATTAAATAATCATTATGGCCATTATGGCAATTTTTTTGGTTTTTGTTTAGTTTTTTTTTGTTTCTGTTTTTTTTTTTTTTTTTTTTTTTTTGGTCAGCCGAGGCTGACCTGGAATTCACTATGTAGTCTCAGGATGGCCTTGAACTCACAGCGATCCTCTTACTTCTATTTATTCCCCCCCCCCCCCGTGTCTCCCTTCCCCTTGCATTCTCCTCCCATTCTTGTCTCTTTTCTGCTTTCACACGTCACATGTGCCCTTTTGTCCCTCCCACACACTTCCTCAGCATCTTCTTTTAACTCTTGCTTGATCTTCTGTGTAGATTTTTAGGCTTTACCAACCCCTTCCCCCCACATGTTTGCTGTTATAAGTTGATCTTAGCTTGTAATAGTTAAGTAATCTTTTAAATAATTTTTTAGTATTCTATTATACAAGCTAATTTGGACTTTTCACCTGTAATGTTAAAGACAGTCAAAGTCTTTTCCAGAGTACCAGGCTAGGGACACATCTGTACCAGTTAACCTATAGCCACTCCTGTACAAGCTGAGGCCACAGGAAGTCCTGCCAGGGCAGGCCATGGCTTCCCTCTGACTCTGTGATTCAGGAGCTTTTGAGAACTCTGCTTCCACTGACTGTTTGAAGCCTCCTTTAGATCACCTAGGAACTTTATCCTGTTGCTGCCCTGTGTTTAGATTTCAGCTTCTCTTCCTGAGCAGACACTCATAGGCCATGTGTTGCATTCCTTCAACAGGATATTATTCAAAAAGACTACAATGTGAGGGATGCCCTGTAAGTGAATTGCATTCAGTCTGCACAACTTAAAAACGGCATCATCCTTCAGCCTGTTAGAATGATCAGTTTGCATAACTCTTCTACTTTCCCCCCCACATCCTTTTCTCCATTGTGTCCTTTAGCATATAGGTCTTCAAGATACCTATCACCTGGTTCTTGCTTCTCTGAAAAGGAGACATAAGACAGGTATCCTGTATTATTTCTAGTACACCATACTGAGAATAATTCTTTGAGATTAGAAAAATATTGGGAGGATTAAATTCTAACATTCAGAAATATCATAACAACTAGGAGGCTGATGACATTCAGTAAATAATAACTCATTATCAGTTATCAATATCAAAGAAATTTCATATATATTACTAGCATTAAATTCTGAATTTTAGCGATGCCACTTGTGAATGTATCTAGATGATGATTGTAAGAATTTTTTTCTCACTAAGCAGGTCTCATAAAAACCACACATTTTGTTAGCCTAATTGAGTTACTATGTGTTCTTGAAAGTAATTAAACTATATAACCCCCAAACATCTCGATTTACTTTTATGTGAATTTAGACTGTGGTTTCTGCCCTAGTTAATCAAGGTAAGTGAACTGTTCCTCTGTGTGGTCTGACACCCACTTGAGCTGCCTGTGTGTAGGAGGCAGCCCCTGGGCCTGAGGTTGGAAGGTTTTAGGTGCTATGTTGGGAACAAGATACAGCTGCTATAAGAATGATATTTAGGGGGTTGGCTTCTTCCATTGTCTTGCTAAATTATCTCCTGTTTTTATTCACACTCTCATATTTTCAAGTGTGCCAACTTACATGCCACAATTCCTTTAAATTAAAACTTAGAATATGATGCTCTTAAGAAAATTTACATATTTCCTTGGACAAGTTTTATGAATACTCCATCTGAGTTATTGGATGCTTGGTGCATAGCATGTACACAAGAATATTTCCTTAATAGAATTTGAGAGCTATAGACATATTTTCACCTTGTTATAGGGAAATGGAACCTCAAATCTATTCATAGAACTCCTTTTCTTGGGAGAAATGATGAAGAAAAGGTACAGAAGACTACTCTAGTATCTAGTAATGTTTGGTATGATGCAGTGACTTTAAGGTACATATTGACTCAACTTCTAACCCATCCCCACTTTACCCATTTTCTCTAATTTATAAGCTGTATATAGTAGAACTCTTTTTGTTGAAGTGGCATTTTCTTGGCCCCTTTGAGAATGATGCTTTATTCCCAAGGCTTAGCTCTCGCTGTATAACCCGAGTTAGTCCATAACCAACTCTTCTCGGTCAAATAAATGATCAAGAAATTGTCATATACTGTTATCTGCTGAGTACTTGGAGATACATTAGATACATCACACAGAAGATTATAGCTTCTAATCGCTTCTCTGTGACTGCTAATTTCAGAGACAAAATAAGAATGAGCAATCAAGTTGGCTGGAAATTAAGTAGAACTGTATGGCTCTTTTGAGGGTTGTTCATATTGTTAAGGTATTACAAACCTTTACTCAATACAGTAGTGCAAGCTTACCCACAGGGATTTGACCCTAAATCCTCAGTGGATGATAAAATCATACTGTTATGCTGGGGTATGAAAGATCCCCCACAAGCTTGTAGGTTTATATATGCGGTCCTCAGGTAGTGGTACTGTCCTTGGACCTTTGAGAGGTGAGGCTTAGATGGAAGAACTGGGTCACCAGGGGGCATGCTTTAAAGCTCATAGCCCAGCTCCAGGTCAACCTAAATCTCTCTGCTTCCTACTTCTTGACTGCTGACAAGATGCAACAAGTTGCCTCATCTTTCTATTGCCACAGCCACAATACTATGGCCAATATGCCTTTACTGAGGTAATGGACTGTTCTCCTTCAAACTCAAAACCAAAATGGACCGCTCACTCTTGTTTCTCGTATTTGGTCTGTGATGAGAAAAGTAACAAATATACACAGATGCTTTAGAACCCTACATATATTATTTTTCTTTTCTGTTCAAATAATCCTCACATAAAATTTATTCTTTAGGCACTATAAGAGATTAACAATAATCACTAACAAAAGAGTACTTAAAATATACCATAATAAAAGTTCTGTGGATGTTGTCTTACTTTCTCTCAAAATATCTTATTGTGCTGTAATGACCATAGTTGATGACAGGAGTTGAATCCATGAATGACAGGTAGTATTCTAGTGTCACCATAAATGAGTAATGGGTACTACTGTAGTGTCACCTTGAATGAGTGAGGGGTACTCCTGTAGTGTCACCATGAATGAGTGGTGGGTACTCACTCCTATAATGTCACCATGAGTAATGGGTATGGTAGTGCCAGGCTCTATTCTCGCCCCATGCCAGTCCATCCTCACAACAGCTCTATTTACTCTCTATAGACAAGGAAAATGAGGCTCAGCAATCAAGTTGCTTGTCCTGCAACACCAGAGTTGAATTTTAATTATTACACTTGGTTATTATACTTTTCTGGCATTCAGAGATGTACATATGTGAGTATGAAAGATCTTGGCCTCTGAAATATATTTTAACCAATCTGCTGAACTAATAAGATATAGTTGAACTAATCTTTTGTGATTTGAAAGCAGCTTCATATGCATCACCATAATGCAGATGACTCTATACTCTAGTGTTACATTTATTGTTATAATAAAAAAAAAAAGGGAACCTACCAAAAGATGGCAAATGATTTGTGCTATAACCAGAGCTAGAAACATATCTGGGAATAGAACTCAGTATTCTAGACCCATTTCCATCAAATTATTTGGGGGGGGATGGGGAAGTAGAAAACAATAAAAAAATGGGTATTTTTGTGTGCTGTCTGAATATATTTAAATATACTTATATTTAAAGCAATTTTAACTCTATAATAATGATTTATGCTTTTCAGATGAGTGTATAATAGGACACTTGTGTTAATTACTTATACCTGGATACTTGATTCATATTTGTTTTTCTTAATTTTCAGTGCTATTATATTTGGCATTTTTGTGTTTTTTTTTTTTTTTTTCTCGAGGTAGGGTGTTGCTCTAGCCCAGGCTGACCTGGAATTCACTACGTAGTCTCAGGGTGGCCTTGAACTCACAGCTATCCTCCTGCCTCTCCCTCCTGAGTTTAAAGGTGGACACCAGGGGACAGAGATTAAAGGTGTATACCACCATGCCAGGCTATATTTGGTATTTATATTCTGTTCCAATAGCATCTGCTTTCATGACGTGAAGTGGCATTCACTTAGGAATAGTGACAGCAGCCTTCACATAATTAGTTTTTGAGTGTTCTTCTTCATGGCCTAAAACATCAGAGATTACACCTCGATTACATGTTGATCTCTTGGTCATTATACCCCAGCCTGAAGAGAAGGGCAAGGCAAGGAAAGGGTCACTTAGTCATTAAACTGTGCAAGTGGAACTTTCAGAGCTGTGACAAAGATGAAAGAGAAGTCTAAGCATCTACATGGGGGACTGGGGCCCTTTCACTTTTTGTAACGCTTGGAGATTTTCTTATTTCTTATGGAAGCATATCAACAAGTTTTCTTGGTTGATCCCTTATGCAGGTATCCTTACTCCTTGTGATATCCAGAGTCAGTTCATCCCCCAGATGAATCCAGCCCATTGGCATAACACAACAGTCTGCTCTTCTGGGCAAGATGACTGACTGACTTGCTGCCTGAACAGTTAAGACTGTTGGCTGACTTCATGTCAATTGCCATTCATGAGTTACACTTCCAAGGCTATCTTTCTGACATTTTTTTTTTTTAAATCAGGCAAGGTGTAATAATTAACACATCACAACATTTTTAAAAAAACATTGATAATGATATTCAGGAAGATGATAGGAGGTACTCATTGCTTCTGAGGCAAGGCTGACTTCTGAGAAGGAACTCAGAGGAAGGTACACGGAAAAAAGAATGGTTAAGGAAGCCCAAGAGCAGTAAGTGTATTGTTCTTGAAATAAAGAATTAAAAATTAAGGTGTGTTAACTAAAACTTTGAAAGACTATCTCATTCTCTGAATGTTTTTTGAGTTGAAAGCCAGAAGATGATTTATATTGGAGTATCTGTTCACAGTGCTAATCTCATGTTTTTCATTTATCCAGTGACTTTTATCTCAAAGGTGTTCAGTCAGACATATTACACAAATAATCCAATTATGTATCCCTGGAAAGACATTACCTCCTTCTAAAGGTATTGATGCCTAGAAAGACAAAGAGTGTCTGGTATGGATGAACAGTCGTCTCTAGCACTGGAATTCTTAAGACATTTCCAGAAACACTAGCATATTCATTTATTGCACGTAGGCATTGGCAGGTTGCCTACTGCTCTTCATAGCTCTGCTCTGTTCAGTGTTTTCTTGCTTCTTATAATTTCAGAAGAAAGTCCTACCTTGACACCAAATGTTCAGTACATATTTAGTAGAAAATAAGCCACCAAACTCAAATTCCACAGAAGGCAGATACAGGATTTTAAAAAGTATGGAGAAACAGCATGCCTTCCAACAGCAGACTTGCTACTAGTCTAAGTTGTAGCCTATCCACTAGACTGTATTTAAGTTGAGAATTTTCAGGAGAGTTGTTCAAATAATAGTCATGATTGGCCAATCCATATAATTTTGTCTAGAGATTACATCATGGTGTCATTCTGGGCAGATGAATTCATTTCAGTATACACTGTGCAGAATGAAAACTAGGAAGCTTTACCCATGTAGCCACATAAAGCCAGATTCACAAGGTGGCGTATACATCTGGAGTTTGTTTGCAGTGGCTAGAAGCCCTAGCACACCCATTCTCTCTGTCCATCTCTAGTCTCTCTTTCTCTACTTGCCAATAAATAAATAAATGAAGAAATAAATATAAATTAATCATTTTGTCAGTTTACATCACATAAGCTCTTTGCCAAATATTTGACCAACAATCTTAGGTTATTTGATTCAATTTCTATATTCTAAGGTTTTCTTTCCTATGAAATTGTAGCCTTTATTCTCACCTGTTCAGAGGACACCCTGAGGGGATCCTTTCATTATCCGGACTCCAGAGTTAGGATGGCACTAATTTTCTGGTTCTAGGGAAGTGCCTCTGACTCCTATCTTTCTTTTCATCTTCCCTGTCTCAGAAGAATGTTTGGACTCATTTGCAAGCCCAGCAAGGACACTACATGGCAGTGTCAATGAAAATAAATGTTATTAAAAATCTTCTTTCCCATCTTTATTACAACTCATGTAAGAGGAATCTAAGTTTCATTTTATGAACATGATACTTAACACTCATGCTGAGTTGGGCATGCTGTTGGAAGTTGGAAGTTGGAATATTAATAAAATCCATGTTCCCTGCCTTCCAGGAACTCATAGTCCATGGAATAAATGCACATATTAAAAAGGACCCCTGGGGGCTAGAAAGATGGCTTAGCAGTTAAGGCACTTGCCTGCAAAACCTAAGGACTCATGTTATACTCTGCAGGTAAGCTATATGCAGAAAGTGGCACACGTACACAAGGTCATACATGTGTACAAAGGGGCACACATGTCTAGGGTTCAATTGCAGTGGCTGGAGGCCCTGGCATGCTAATTCTCCCCACCCCCTTTGTCTTTCTCATAAAAAACCAGTCTGTTGGGCTTGCCTCAAAAAATAAAGGATATATGGTAAAAATTGCCCATCTCCTGGCCCTTAGGAAATATTCAATTTCTTTATCTGTTAAGTGGAAATATGGAAGGCAATGATCTATTTTTTCTCCTTGTTCCATGTTTCTTGATTTCTATTAAACTATTATCAGTACATGCCATGGTTCTCACAAATTACTCATTTCCACCAGCTCCACCTCCCAAAGGCTCCCTGAATAACAACATCATCTGGGGATTAACCATTCAGACACAGGAGGCTTGAGAAATGTGTTATATTCAAACAACTATACTCCTCTAAATTGCGTATTTGACTAAGGCCAGGAATGCCATTTCATCTATTCCATATTACCAGTACCTATTAGTTTCTGATCCATATTATATGCTTGAGAAATGTTAATCAGAACAAAAATATTCCAGTCATAGATTTTCTCAATAAAAAAATGGGTGCAGAATAAAAAAATTCATCATTTTGGGCTGGAGAGATGGCTTAGTGGTTAAGGCACTTGCCTTCAAAGCTGAAGGACCAGAATTCAATTCCCCAGTACTCAAGTAAAGCCAGATGCACAAGGTGGCACATGCATCTGGAGTTTGTTTGCAGCAGCTGGAGTCACTGGCACGCCCATTCTGTCTGTCTGTCTCTCTCTTTCTTTACTTGCCAATAAACAAACAAACAAATAAAATCATCATTTTGTCAGTTTACCACCACATAAGCTCTTTGCATAGGGATCAAATATTTGACCAACATTCTTAAGATATTTGATTCAATTTCTATATTCTAAGGTTTTCTTTCCTATGAAATCAAGTTATTTTCTGTTATGGATAACTATTGCTATACTGAAGGAAACATATAAAACAGATGGACTGCAATTGCAGTACTGATGACATTACCACAATCCATTCTTGAGATGGGATTATACTCTAGTGGAAATGTCTTGTAAATGATAGTTCCGGAGTCTGCTCAATTGTTCTACAGATATGAAAAAGCACTAGGTGAAATTCAGCAATGACTAGCAAAGTATGTCCAATACATAGTACAGAAGGCCCAACAGAAAAATCATCAAATTCCAATTCAATTTATGAAAGTATACATGAAAGTGTGGTGTGTGTGTGTGTGTGTGTGTGTGCCTGCACACACATGTGCATGTACAGAGGGAAGACTATGACTGTCGTTTGAGAAACAAGAAGGGAAGTTGCATAGCAGTCTATATATAGACTTGATTACTGCACTGCTTCTTTCTGCTTAAGTAATTCTCTCATCCCCTAACAAATTGATTTGTGAAAGACTTTAAAATATGTATTTTTAAAATATTTTATTTATGTATTCATGAGACAGAGAGAGAGAGAGAGAGAGAATGGATACACCAGGGCCTCTAATCACTGCAAATGAACTCCAAATGAAGGTACCATTCTGTGCATCTAGCTTACATGGGTTCTGGGGAATTGAACCAGGATTCTTAGGCTTCAGGCAAATGACTTAACTGCTGAGCCATCTTCCAGACCCTAAAAGATATCTTTTAAAAATTTCTTTTCAATGCCCCAGGCCAAAATGTATTTTATAACTTAACACCTATGTAACCCTAGACTTGACATTTAAGCCTCCATATCCTCACTGTGAAAGGGAGTCACACTGTCTTCCCGAGGTTGAAGACAGTATGTAATGAGTGTGCATGTGGAAAAAAATCACAAATATGGCAGCTGCCTCCAGAGATGGCAGATGATAATATGTGGGTGCTTGAAGAGATGCCAGCACCTTTCCTTGCTTATCACATTGGTTGAAAATGTAGAACTTGTTGTCCTTTGACATTACTCTTGTTTCACAGCTATGTGGGTATTTGTTTTAATATTTTGTTTTACAGAAGATCTACATACTAGGTTTGGGTGTCAAAAAAACTGAAAAATTTGAATCACATACTCTAGACACTATGTTTGTTAACTCTTTTCATTTTTATGTTTTTCTTTTTAATTTTTTGTGTGTGCTGTGAATACATGTATATGTGTTCATATGTGTGTGGTTATACATATATGTGCATAGATATGCACACATGTATGTGTGCTTGCACATGTAGAGGTCAGAGAACAACTTTGGGTGTCATTCTAAACATGCCATTCACTTCTTTTTTTCAGATAGGATTTCTCATTCACTGATTAGAATTGTCTAGCTGGCCAGTGACCTCCAGGGACCTGCCTAGAGATACCTCCCCAGCTTTGAGATTATAAGCGTGTATTTCCAGGCCTGGCATTTTACATGAGAATTAGGGATCAAACTTAGGCTCTCATGCTTGACAAGCAAGCATTTTACAGACAAAGCTATTTCCCCAGCCTTCCTTTATATATTTTTTCTTTAAAAATATTTATTTATTTGTTTATTTATTTAGAGACAGAGAAAGTCGGGGGGAATGAACACTCCAGAGCCTCCAGCCACTGCAAATGAACTCAAGATGCATGTGCCCCCTTGTGCATCTGGCTTACGTGGGTCCTGGAGAATCAAACTGGGATCCTTTGGCTTTGCAGGCAAACGCCTTAATGGTTAATGCATCTCTCCAGCCCTATATATTTTTTCTAAATATTGCTTCTTAGTTATCTTTTCTAATTGTTAATTTCCTAATTACAGTTATTTTCCTAGTTACATATAGCAATAGTACTATTTCTTTTTCTTCTTCTCCTTCTTCTTCTCCTTCTTCTCCTCCTTCTTCTCCTCCTTCTCCTTCTTCTTCTCCTTCTCCTTCTCCTTCTCCTTCTCCTTCTCCTTCTCCTTCTTCTTCTTCTTCTTCTTCTTCTTCTTGGTTTTCAAGGTAGGGTCTCACTCTAGTTCAGGCTGACCTGGAATTCATTATATAGTCTCAGGGTAGCCTCGAACTCATGGCGATCCTCCTACCTCTGCCTCCCAAGTGCTGGGATTAAAGGCTGTGCCACCACGCCCAGCTCTCAATAGTATTACTTCTATTATATGTAACATGACAACAAATTTATCCTTAGGCTAGAATCTAGTACTGTTGGCACAGTCTGACTCTGACTATCATGTGAATGTATTCCATAAGGAAGAGAAAGTTCACAATTTTGTGTGGGCCGTGAAAGTAGAAAGCAAATCCAGAGTTTGGTGCTTCAGGTGAGGGCTCTGCCATAGGGCTTCAATCAAGGCAGATTTGATTCAACCCAACTCACTCTGGCTAGCATAAGCCAAGGGATTAAGAGTGAGCCTCTAGGGAAATACACAGAAGAGGGGGCAGAAAGATTGTTAGAGCCACAAGTTGGGACATTATGCACAGAGACATTGCTTCTTCCCCATAACTGATGGCTACCTCCACAATGCATGACCCACAATCCCCATGGGGATAACCAGCATCCCCAACAAGGAGGGTCCTTTCAGGGGGGGACAGGGATGAGGGTAAGGATGGTACCAACATGTCCTGTTTACATACTCAGTATGTCCATAACTAATAAAAAGAAAAAAGAGTGAGCTTCCCGTGGTAAAGTTCACTTTCATACAATATCAAGAAAAAAAAAAGTACAGCTAAACCTTTTGAGGCTCTGAATGGGAAGCCAGGCATGCACTTCTCTTCTCTTTTTCTCTTCTTCCCCATTCTCTCCTTTCTTCTAGTTTCTTCTTTCTGTTTGTAATCAGTCAAATTAATCTTTTCCCCTTTTATCTAGATTCTCTTCTATGATCATATTCCATATGACTTACCAAAGCCAATTTTTTGGTTCCTTTTACTTCCCATCCCTCTATCCAACTACTATAGTCTCATTGTATTTTGGTTCATGTTCTCAAGACAATCTATTCAGTGATTGTCAGCTTAGGGCCAACTGCCTATTCCTGATTAATTTATCAATTTTGGTGAGTAAGGCACAGGAAATGAGCACATGTAGTGGAACTCCTACTAGTTAGTGAATTTAGCTAACATTCAGATATATTTCCTCGTCTGCAGAAATATAGACTTTATCATTCCTTTAATAGATAATATGGGATTAAATACAATAGTGAATGTGAGATTATTAAGTGTAGATTGTGGGAGCCAGAAGGGACTACACCAGGGATTCTGGTGCTAAATGACACCTTTAGCAATTGATGTTCTTTAGATTAGAGCTAGTTCCCTTTAACTTAAGTCCAACTCATTTAGCAGACTTTTGCCCCAATCATGATCATGAAGGCTTGATGAAATGGTTCCTCTGAAGAATGGCCAGAGGCTACCAGTTAGTTACTGAATACTAAACCAGGCCAAATTAGTGCAAAAGCTACCAGAGAAAATGATGCTGCTTGTGTGCCCGAATGTTGAAATATTCAATATATCTCCCAATCTTAACATTTACATTACAACACCTTTTTATTACAAAGGGCAAATATAAGACTTAGAAATATTGCAAGAATGTAAAAGTGGCTGATCTTCTATGATCAAATATAATTCATAGCTAAACCTTTACCTTTGACTAATTATTATAAGAACTAAGTACTTTTTTTCTACCAAGTCATTGTATTGAATTTATGGCTCACCTTTAAAAAATGAAACTAAGCTTTTCATTTGGAAATGCTACAGTCTGTGGAGAATTGCTTAAGTGTGCAGCTCTACAGTTTGCAAATGAAATAGATCAGGCAAAAATCAATTAAATTAATCAGCCAACGTGATACTTTCTCATGAAATTCTGGACTAAATTTCTGTCTAATGCTGTTTGTTTTTAGTGGTTGCTATTGACAGTATTGGATATCAATTGGAAAAATCCCCCTGCCTCATTCCTGCTCCTTACATGTTCATGAGACAGGATTTGACATTTTTCCTCACTAGCACCCCACACACCAAGAGCATACTGCAGTCTAACTCAGCTATAACCTGAGGCGGTATGACTGGAGTAAATGTCACTTCTGGGGTTAAAATATCAGGTTAGATTGCCAGCTACACATGAGCATGCTTAATGATTCTTCATTTGAGTATTTACTGAAATCTTATGTGAAATAAATATGAATAACAACAGAGTACAGAATCATCATCTAGTTGGCTGGGTCATTTGGGTAGTTTGTCCATCACTGGATTATCTGTGCAAAATGTATAGGCTGACATTCTCTTAAAATGTCACCTTCCTGTGACACCTTCCAGTGATACCTTCCAGTAACACCTTCCTGGATATCCAGATGGCTTATGGTCAAACAAATAATTGATTTTAATGATCTAAAATCTTTGGAGAATTAAGGTCACTACTAAACATGTGATGGAATACCAAACTGTATTAAATATTATGGCATGCCTCTTCCTCCTTATTACAGAAATCAAACTTGTCTGTACTGCTAATTTTTAAAAAATATTTCATTAATTTTTTTGAGAGAGACAGAGAGAGAAACAGAGAGAGGCAGATAGAAACACACAGAGAAAATGGGCATGCCAGGGCTTCCAGCCACTGCAAATGAACTCCAAATGCATGCTCTATCTTGTGCATCTGTCTTTCCTGGATATTGGGGAATCATACCTGGGTCCTTTAGCTTTGCTGGCAAGTCCCTTGACTACTAAGCCATTTCTCCTGCCCAAATGTAGGGTTTTTTGTTTGTTTGCTTTTCAAGGTAGGAGCTCACTCTAGCCAAGGCTGACCTGGAATTCATTATGTAGTCTCAGGCTGGCCTCAAAGTCATGGCAATTCTCCTACCTCTGCCTCTCAAGTGCTGCTGTTAAAGGTGTGCACCAGCATGCCCAGCTTTACCACTAAGCTTTTGATAAACGCTTGCATGAGTCAAAGCCTCTGTCTCAGCCTGTAGACTACTTCATTTACAACTGTTTCTTTTTCCATATGAATATATGAGTATTTGTATGTGTGTACATATAAAAATCAAAGTCAACATATTGCATGTCTTCTTAGTTACTCCTTACCATGTTTTTCTTAAAAATGTCTTCTGTTTTCTATTTTTCTATTTATTTATTTGTCCATCTATCATCTACTTATCATCTATTTGTTTGAGAGAGTGAGACAGAGAGAAAGGAGAGAGACACAGAGAGAGAATGGGTTGCCAGAACCTCCTGCCAACAAACTCCAGACTCATTTGCCACTTTGTGCATCTGGCTTTACATGGCAATCAAATCTTAGCTCTCAGCTTTGCAAGCAAGTGCTTTAACCACTGAGCAATCTCTCCAGCCTCTACCATGTATTTTAAAAATAGTTTTATTTCTTTGATTAGACATGTGCTAGAATGGGCATACTAGGGACTCTTGCTGCTGCAAAGGAATTCCAATGGTATGCATCACTTTTGCATCTGGATTTTTGTACCGACTTGGGAATTGAACCTAGACTGGAAGGCTTTGCAAGCAAGTGCATTTAACCACTGAGCAATCTTCCCAGCCCCACATACATGTTATTTGAGACAGCATCTCTCTCTAAGTCTGAAGCTCACTTATTTGGCTAGAGTAGCTAGCCAGTAAGGCCCAGAATTTCCTGTTTCTGCCTTCACTGCAATGGGAATATAGATGTACACCACCATGCGTGACTACTTATGAACGTTCTAGGGATTACAGTCAGGTATTCATGCTTGAAAAGGAAACACTCCTGATTAGCCATCTCTCCAGCCTCCATTTACAACTTTTAATTAAATATTTAGCTTCCTACTTTTATTTATTTCTAATGTACAAATTAGAACTTTTACAAATCAGATTAATCTTTCCTCCCTAACCTCATTTTTATTTCCTTCTGTGATATCATATTATTGAATTTTAAGGCATTCTTACATATCAGTCATATATTCTCATGTAGATTATGAGTAGCTTGAGGATAGGGACAATTTCCAAAATTCTTTATGTGCTAATGTTTCTCTGAAGTGCATGCACTAGCTGCTCCTGCATTGCTCTCTGAGCAGTGGGTACGTGTCCCTCTATAGATAGCTCAGCTTGATAGATCTCAAGCAGAGAACTTGTACACTTCATCTCCAATGTCTGGCTAAGGCAGGTTCTTCTCATAGAAACTGTCACCTCATCAGTAAACAATTCTGTAATAAGCTTTTTGTCTTGTTGGCAAATTAATACAGTTTTACATCCTGTTTATTTCTGCATTTCTTGTACCTTAAACTACATTTTAGATAGGAATTACCTCATATGTGATGAAAGTGCATTTTATATGTTTTCCTGCTATTGATTTAAACTAAGTAGTTTAGTCAAGGGGAAATGTAAGCTTTAGCTTTACAAAACTTACTTTGCACATATGAAACAATTTGAGAGGCAAAATCTGGAAGTGAGGAGAGCAGTTTTAGAGTGCTTATTATCACCTATGTAACAGAATATCATGATGATGATGATGATGATGATGATATCAGGGTGTAGTTTAATGGCACTGGTGTTGGATGAAGGAAGATTCAATAGATAGATATTATATAGGTAAATGTTTTTAGGACTTGAATTTTAGAAGAGCAAAGGCAATGGCATATGTTTTGTTTTGAAAGATCCTCCTGGCTACATTTCAAAGAAGAAATGAACTAGAAGGGTGCAGGCTGATTTATTAGGGATTAATTGCAGTTGTTCCTGATTGTAGCTTAGACTAGGGCATTTCTGTGTTTTTTTTAAGATAGGGCTTGTAGAGTAAGGTAAGGGGGACCTGGATGGGTTATAAAGGAAGGGTGTCAGGTAACTTTAGTGGTCAAGGTACATATTCATAATCTTGACTATAGCATTGATGTCAAATGCCAAAACTAATTGAGTTGGTTTAATTATGCATCAGTGAAATTTAAAAGGAAGTACTGAGACTTTAAAAAAAAAATTCTCACCCAGTTTTTCCATCCTGTAATTCTCTTCATTTCAAGGTGAGGAGACCCAAGGTCAAATATCTTAGGAGAGTTTCTTCTCTGCTGCTCATGAGAGCCAGTTGGCTAAGGCACTGATTACTAACTAGTTCCTAGGAACTAACTTATTAAGAGAGCTCTCCTTCCTATGACGTTATAAGTGAGAAAGATTCTCTGAGCATGTTCTGAACACAACTACTGAAAAGTAAATCAATTGTCCCCCAGTCATGTGTAGTAAGACATCATTGGTAATGTATAATTGTGGAAATCATGTCTAAACATGGAAATAGTCAAAATTTTGGAATTTCAAAGAAAATATTTTATTTACCAAAAATAGATAATCACATAACACAATTATATTTGAAATTCTCTCTGTTACATAATTTCTCATATTTTAAAGTCCCTGATTTTGACTTCCTTTTTATTTATTTATTTATTTATTTATTTATTTATTTATTTATTGAGATCATATCTTGCTAAGTAGCCCAGGCTGGGAACTGAAACTCACAATCTTCCTGCTTTTGCCTCCTGAGTGGTGAAATTATAGGTATGCACTACTAGGCTGCCTTTTAATGATTAAAAATTCAATGGTGATTTATAGATTAACAGAAAAAAAATCTTCTTAATTATCACAAACTCTGTATTAATATACACTATTTACAAGGCTGCATGCCTGACCCCTCTATGTTAGATGCAAAACCTGTACTTTTTCTAGATTGTACTTAGAAGTTTTTTTGTGTGTAAGTTTCAAGGATTTAGCCATAGGTGGGCCAGAATTTAATGAAGATGATTAATACTGCTTTTTATAAAGTTCAGGTGCTTACATACAAATAAACTATTTGTTGCTATGTTATTTATTATGTTTATTATAATTAAAATTTTATTATGATATAATAAAATATCAGTCCACATTTTTACTTAACAAAATATTATTATCATGGTGAGAAAAATATATACTATTCTTTTTCCACTAGAAATAACTTACTACTGTCTTTCCCACATTCATTTTGTGAGCTTTAATCTCACCATTTACATGTGCTCTATGATGTGAACATAATATTACTATTCAGAATTTTATCTGTCTTTTAGAAGGGGAAATCAACATGGAATGACAGATGCCAAAAAGTTGCTCAGAGACTATGACTTAGATATAACTTTAAGTCCCCCATGCCTCAAGCAGCTGAGAAATCACTATGCATACATTTAAATTCTTTTAGTGGGAAGGATTAAAAATGGTACTGTGGGGTTGCAAATGACCTTAGCTATCAAAAAGGTTTGGTAGACATTTGGACCACATGATTATTTTCCTTTGATGATGAGACTCACACCTGTGAGCGTTCATCAGTTTCTATTGTTTTAATTAAATCTCATGATCTAAAATGGCTTAAGAAATGAAAGCACATTATAGAATTCTATGGGCCAGAAATCTATTGTTGGTCTCACCAGGCAGAATCCAGGTGGCAGCAGACTGTGATCCTCCAGTGGGGGTTTAGGCCCATTTTCTTACCCTTCAGCATGTAGAAGCCCTGATTCCTTGCCTCTTGCCTTCTTAATCTTCACTTACAGCAGGATTACATCTTTCTGTGACATCTTGGACTCTTTCTTGACTCTTAGACTAAAGACTCTTTTCAAAACTCATATGAAGGGCTGGAGAGATGGCTTAGCGGTTAAGGCTAATCTCCAGGTCCCACGTTTCGCCAGAAGCAGTGACGCAAGGGCGCAATGCCACACTTTCCCACAAGGGGGCGCACACATCTGGATTTCGTTCATAGCACCTGAGAGACTGCTGGCGCACCCATTCTTTGTCTCCTTCTCCCTTTCTGTCTGTCTCTCTCTGTGTCTCCTCTCCAAAAATAAATAAAATAATTTTTAAAAACTCATATGAATAGGTTGAACATACTTGCAAAATCCTGGATAATCTTTCTTAGCTCAAGGTCCTCAACTTTAATTATGCTGAGGTCACAACACTTTGTAAGGCACAAGTCCCAAGGATTAAGACATGGCCATCTTTATGAGGTCTGTTAAGGACTGTATGAATATAATACTAGAGACTTTGGGCAATAAAATGAAGACATGGAGAGAGGTTTGGAGATTTATAGTCAACATTTAAAGGAAGTAGCTGAAAATTGTTGCAACAAAAAGAGCTAAGTTAGTAGTTTTTAAACCTAGAGATTTGTTTAAAATACATCTAGGATCCATGGCAGGATATAATAAATATTAAACAGTGCTTGCTTTGGCAGCACATATACTAAAATGATACAGAGAAGATTAGCATGGCCTCTGCACAAGGATGATACGCAAATCTGTGAAGCTTTCCATATTTACAAAAACACCAAATATACTATAAATTTGGTTCTCTCAGAGAGTTAAGTAGAGAAAACTATAATATATATACCCACTAAATGAAGGACAAAATTTAGTTTTACATTTTAAATTAGCATGATAAATTTCAATTGTTAGAAGACATAATTGATAAGGAAAAAGACAGATTAGACTTCAAAATCTTTAAAAAATGTTTCTGTGGCATATCTTTTTTAAGTTAATTAAATGCCTGTAATTTCTTACAGTAACCCTTTAGACTATATTTTCTTACTAAAATTAATTATACTAAATAAGATGGATAAAATTAATATTCATGTTAATTTAAGAGCTGCAAGTATAGCTGGATTTGATGATATTAAAAGCAATTGCAGTTTGAAATTTAGAGCTCAAGCTTTAAAGCCAGGAGACAGTTTTGAATGCCATGGGAAATCCTTTAGTTTCAAATGTGCAGAAAGTTTGAGAGACACCACCCCCACAATACCCCCACTGATCTCTCTATAAAGCAACAACTGGTTTTATATGCAGTGAAGATCTGAGTTATACAACAGCAGCATTTAGTCTATTTCTAAAAGTTAATTCACATGTGAATGTGAATTAGTACTGTATTTTCTAGTATAGATACTTTAACCATTTGAGCTACTCTCCTCAGTTGAAAGAAAAGATGTATGAAGGAGATGGAATTTGGAGCCAGGGAAGGGGATCTGTCCTTGTGACACACAACAGTGTGATAGGTGTGCTGCTGCCTTATCACAGTTTATTTACCCACTCACCTAGCCTTGATTGTTTCTAAGTTTTGGCAACTGGGAATAAAGCTACTATTAAAATCTTAGTACAGGTTTTTGTGTAGATATAAAATATTAATTTGGGTAACTACAAATGTGGGGTTTTTTTTTGTGATTGTGATAAAATTCCTCATCCAAGCAACTTAAAGGGGGAAAGATTTACTTTAGGTTACAGTTCCAGAGACAAGGAGGCATAGTGGAGCACACCTATTCCACTCACCCTGGTGGGAAAACAATAGAAAAACAGGAAAGGGCCAGGATGAGACGTATCCTTACAAAACACTTCCCCAATAGCCTAGTCCCTGTAACCAGACCCTATACCCTAGAGTTTCTACCATCTTCCAATAGTCTATTGAAATTTTGAATCCATCCATGGGTTATACTATTCATCAGGTAGAATGCTCATGAACCAATTGTCTTAGAAAAACCATTTATTGACACCTCAGGTGTTCCTTCTAATCTCTTAGGTATTTCTCAATCCAATTAATATGGCAATAAAGATGAACCATCACAACCTAGAAGCACAATTTCTAGAGTGTATGGCAAGACATACTTCTTTAAGAAATTACTAGATGGGGATGTAACCAAAGGCAGAGCACTTCCTACCATACACACTTAAAAAGAAAGAAAAAAAGAAGGAAGGGAAGAAGGGAAGGAGAGAAGAAGGGAGGGAAAGAAATCGCTAAGTTATCTTCCAAAGCACCATTTTGTATTCTCAGAACCAATGAACAAGACTTCCTAGTGTTCCAGTCAGTATTTGGCATTATTATTGTTAGGGATTAAGGGCATTGTCATAGATATAAAGTGACAATTTGTTAGTCCTGACCTCCTTGAAAACTTAGCATTGGAGAAAAATGGGATTAACAGAAAAAGATCTTGTTTTCATGGTAATTCATGGCAATCATGTTTCATGGTAATTATTTGTATAGAATTTTTTTTCTTTTTTTATTAGTTATGTATATAGTGTATATACAGCCATGATGGTACCATTGTTAGTCTTCTCCCTGTCCTTCCCCCATGGGTAATGTGAGTCTTGCCTTATGGGGGTAGCCATCAATTATGTGGGAGAGGCAATGACTCTGTGCATAATGACCCAACTCATGGCTCTAACAATCATTCTGGCCCCTCTTCCGCAAATTTCCCTGAGCCATGTTGGGTTCATTTTAGGTCTATTTCAGTGATGAGGTTTTGGTAGTCTCTGTGTCTCTGGATATCTGATTTGGTAGGAATTGAGTGTTCTTTGTGTCTATCTCCTTCGCCCTTGTACTGGTACCAGGTTCACCATTAAAGCAGCACTCTTGCTCATTTCCCCTATAACTCTATGGCTTCAGCTGGTGTCCTGGTGAGGTGTGATGGGCTGATTCTCTCCTCAGGGTCTTCATCCATCTGAAAGAGAGAAGCAGGTACTCCAGTGGAGAGTGAGGTCAGTGCAAGATACATGGATAACCATTATTATTTTAGAGAGAATTTAATAGGTGCAAGCCCTCTTGTATCCTACTGTTGGTGGGAGCTTAATATTGGAGAGGGCTTGTTTTTGGATATGGTTCTGATTTGTTTCCTGGTTTCAGGTATGGGTTCCATTCCACTGAGGAGATCAGTTAGCCAAATCCAGAGCAGTTGGTAACCCACCACAGCTGTGTGCCACTACTGCACTTGTGTGAGCATCACATCAGGTTGTTTGCTGCTGAGTAGCTTAAACCACGAGTTGCTTAGACAGATGTTGGTCATTGCCCCCCAGTTTCTTATGTAGCACCTTCTGGCACTGTCTGTGGACTGACTCCCT
Source organism: Orientallactaga sibirica (assembly GCA_036365145.1). NCBI lineage: Eukaryota > Metazoa > Chordata > Mammalia > Rodentia > Dipodidae > Orientallactaga > Orientallactaga sibirica. The sequence goes on from JAEOAD010000001.1 coordinate 64,096,423, forward strand.
TCCAGATTCCAGCCAGGTCTCTCCATGTTCCAGCTGAACAGCATATGGTGTCTTCAGCAGTATGGTTACCATTAACCTTTGGTGTGTCATCAACAACTCTGACAGAAATATATCTTCTTTTGGGAAACCTTGTAGGTCTCACTGATCAACAGCTCATTGTGAATGTTAACCACATGCTGGTACTGGGAGTTACAGGTCAGTGCCAAGGGTAAAGAAGGAAGAAAAAGACATAGGTAAAATGAAAGAGAAACAGAGAAGAGAAAGAAGAGGGAGTGATGCAGAGAGAAACAGGAGAAGATTGAAGTTAGTCTTCCTCGCACCCTCTCTAGGCCCCTGTGATTCAGGTGTTCTCTCTAACCACCTGGTGCAGGTTTGACATTTTAGTACATCTTTCAGGATATAGGATTTTATGGTACCATTTCCCTTTGGGTACCGTTTTTTGCCCCCCCCCCTTGCCCTGCCCTCCCACCCCACCATCCCTATTGTCCAGTCCTCGAGATGTTTATCAGGTGTGTCATCATCTCGGGAAAATACAAATTAGGAGAGACCATGCAACACTTATCTTTCTGTGATTGGTTGAGTTCACTGAGAATGATCTGTTCCAAGTTTGACCATTTTTCTTCAAATTGCTTTGAGTCATTTTTCCTTACTGCTGTGTAGAAATCCATTGTGTAGATATATCACATCTTAGTTATCCATTCATCTAATAATGGACATCTGGGTTGATTCCAGCTCTTAGGTATTATGAATTGAGCAGCTATAAACATAGTTGAGCAAAAAAATCTCTGAACTGAGGCATGGAGTTTTTAGGGTAACTGCCCAGTAAGGGGATAACTGGGTCTGTTGGCAACTCTATAGTCAACCTTTTTAGGAGTCTCCATGTTACTTTCGATAGTGGTTGTACCAGCTTACATTCTGACCACAGTGAATGAGGGTTCCTATTTCTCCACACCCTCGCCAGCATTTGTTGTCATTAGATTTTTTAATGTTTGCTATACTTACTGGGGTAAGGTGGAATCTCATATATGTTTTAATTTGCATTTCCCTGGTGACAGGGTTGTTGAACATTTTCTTAAGTGTGTGTTTGCCATTTGTATTTCTTCCTCTGAGAACTCCCTGTGCAATTCTCTGCCCCACTTTTGAGTGGGTTGTTTGACTTTTTATTGTTTAGTTTTTTGAGTTCTTTGTAGATTTTAGAAATTAGGCCTCTATCTGATTTGTATCCGGCAAAAATTTTCTCCCATTCTGTGGGTAATCTATTGGCTCTGCTTATTGTATATTTGTCAGTGAAAAAGCTTTTCAGCTTCATGAGATCCCATTGGTTGAGTGATTGTTTAATTTCCTGAGCTACTGGGGTTTTGTTCAGGAAGTCTTTTCCCACTCCTAGATCATGGAAAGTTCCTCCTACTTTTTCTTCCAGTAGTAGCAGTGTTTCTGGTCTTATATTGAGGTCTTTGATTCATTTGGACTTTATTTTTGTGCATGGCAAAATGTGTGGATTGAGTTTCATTTTCCTGCATATGGTTATCCAGTTTGTCCAGTACCATTTGGTAAAGATGCTGTCTTTTTTCCAGTCTACATTTTTTAGGGCTTTTGTTAAATATCAAGTAGCTATAGTTACCTGACCCAAAGTCCAGGTCCTTGATTCTGTTCCATTGGTCTATCATCCTGTTTTTATGCCAGTACCATGTTTTTTTTTTTTTTTTTCCTGTGGTCAAGTGCAGCATTGCGCCCTTGCATCACCTTGCATCTGGCTAAACGTGGGACCTGGAGATTGGAACTGCTGGAGATTGGAACCAGCATTCTTAGGCTTAGGAGGAAGGTGCCTTAACCTCTAAGCCATCTCTCCAGCCCACCATGTTGTTTTTATTACTATGTCTTTGTAGTATAGCTTAAGATCAGGTATGGTGATGCCTCCAGAGGTGTTTGTTTGTTTGTTTGTTTTTGCTGAGGATATGCTTGGCTATCCAAGGCCTTTTGCCATTCCATATGAATTTTGAGATCATTTTTTTCTATCTCTGTGAAGAAAGATGTTGGGATTTTTATTGGTATTGCATTAAATCTGCATATTGCTTTTGGCAAGATTGCCATTTTCACAATGTTAATTCTTCCCATCCAGGAGCATGGGAGGTCTTTCCATTTTCTCAAGTCCTCCTCAATTTCTTTCTTGAATATTTTAATGTTTTCATTGTAAAGGTCTTTCAACTCCTTGGTTAATATTATTCCAAGTAGTTTAATTTTTATGCTATTGAAAATGGGACAATGTTGCTTATTTCTTTCTCTATATCTTTGTCTTTTGCATATAGAAAGGCTACTGATTTTGTGCATTGACTTTGTATACTGCTACTTTACTGAAGGAGTTAATCACTTTTAAGAGTTTTAAGATGGAGGTTCTTGGGTCACTTATGTATAGAATCACGTCTGCAAATAGGTCTAACTTAACTTCTTCCTTTCCAATTTGTATCCCTTTTGTTTCTCTCCTGTCTCCTATAGAAGTTTTGAAACCACTTATTCTATAAGGATGATGATGAAGTAAATTCTTAGAATGATATTAGATTACATTCTTTGTGTGTTTTCTTTTAAGTCATCCTCTCAAAAATTTATGTGGGGAAGAAGAGATGAAGAAGAAACCTTAGAAAAAATGATTATGAAGAGTAGTTTTTCTAATAATGCTTATAGTTTTATTAAAAATAAATCACAAGTAACTGATTAAGAAATGAACATATAAATATGGTATAAACTGTTGTGCTCCTTTCATTTTATATTTTGGGGAAAGATTATGGAAAATATTATCCCATCTTTAAAATATGAAGAACTGGAGGTGACACATTGTAAAAGGCAAAAGATGTATACAATCTGAAGAGACACCAGAGTATGGAGGTGACACATTCTAGAGATCGATTCATAGTAGCCAAAGTCACCAAAGACTGCTTTATAAATTTTACTTCCCACTCATTAATTAAATATGGAAGCTACATTTAATAAATAATTGGATCTAATAACTGTACAAGGCACTCCCTTTGGGTGAACAGAGGTACTTGTGTGACCAAATTATGTAAATAGGATACTTTTGTGAAGGCTGTGAAATTTGAGCAACGGTTATTAAATTTTAACAGACATTTCTTTCAAGTTAAGGGAGCTGGATAATTTAACCTTTGATCTTCCAGAGATTTATTTATATTATTATTATGGCCAAAGAGGTTGCTTATATCTTTCCTTAAAATTTTCTCTTCAGTCAGCAATGTGCTTGCCTGCAAACATGAGGACCTGCGTTTAATCACCAGAATCTATGTAAAAATAGCCAGGATTTGGAATCCTAGACTGGGAACTCATGGACAAGCAGAGACCTGGCACTTACTGGCCAGCCAGTCCAGCCTACTTGGCTATTTCCAGACCGTTACGAGACCCTATTTCAAAAAGGTGGATAACACCTGTGGAAGAACACTCAAAGTTGTCCTCTGGCCTCCCCACACCTGTGTGTGTGCGTGCATGCATGTGCGCGCGCACGCACACACACACAAACACACACACACACACACACACTCACTCCCTTCCTTTTCCTTTCTTTAGATTAATGTGACTATAAAACAGTTTTGATAAATTATCTGTCATGAAATACTTGTTACAGCTGCTAAGACTCTAGTAGACTTTAGGACTAATTATTTGTTTTGTTATAGATCTGTCTGTTAAAGGAAGACACATTCTCCTAAAACATAAGCTTCCTAAAACCAATAACATAGTAAGTTACATTGAATTCCAGCTATTTTGTGTTGATTCTGTCCTCACTAAATTTCAGAGAACATCACACTTCAAGATTGCATCCTGTTCTTTTAGTTTGTTGTTGGCATGCTACCTAAGACTGAAGTTTTAATTTCATATTTATTTTATTTGAAGGTTTATGAATTTAATAGTTCATCATTTATTGCTGTCATTTTTAGGATATGCTATACTTGTTTCTTTTATGCTGACACCTTTCTGAATGTATATTAGATATAATTATAGTTTGTGGCATGAACATGATGATAGAAATCTCTTATTTAATTTTGATTTCTGCAAATCACCATTAGAAAGTAAAAAGAAAATATCGTGTGGAGGGAATCTTTTTTGTCAACTGTATCATGAATTTCTTCTTTTTTGGAGAAAATGAATATGTGCGCTGTTCAGTTATAAATTAGTATGTCAGCATATTGGTTGTAGAAAATCTGTAATTCTAGTAACATGGAGAAATGAATTTGGCATCCAAGTTATGTTTTCTCCCCAAAATGTTTACCAAGTACAGTGTGTTATTTCTATGCCTATTATTTCAGAATCACAACAAAATTGTGTGCAAGAAAATAACTGAAGATTATGCAGCAGGAGTTAGACCTGAAGTGGATCTTGCCAAGCATACTACTATATTTAGTGGTGATATGTGGCCATAATTATGCCTCTGATTCTTTGCATATGTCTTAGTAACTAGAACAGTTTCATCCTTAGTCAATATTAGGACATATCGATTTTGGTTGGACTAAATATCAAACTTGTATTGCTGTCTTTTTGGAAATGATGTGAGATTCCTAGATATCACCTTGATTATATGTGTATCAATAACAACGAAGCAACAGGAATTTTTGTCATAAATACAATTTACATGGTAGCTATAAGGGAATGTACAATAGGCAAATTTTCTTTTGTAAAAAGAAGTGAATATTCTGGGAAATCTAAATCATGAAATGCATATTTAAATATTAAAAGTCATTGTCAGATAGTGATAGATTTATATCCCACATGTGGTCTGGTTCTTCAGAAGGCTGTTACAGGCTTTGGAACACCTTAAAATATGAGCCAGACATGACAATGGAAAATGATGACAGCCTATTAAAGTCCCAGTTGATCATATGTCACAATGTCACTTGATGCTCACGTGGCATTTTCCCAGGTGTCCTTGAAGTGTGCCATTATGGAGGCCTGTGATTTAATGGCAATGGCAGATCCCAGTGTGATAGAATTAGCATCATGATCACATGATCTTCAAGACTGGACATCAGTCTCCAGCAGGAACACTATGAGCTTTTATTTCTTCTCACTGGAAATTCACTTTGATTTTCCGCCTTGGTGCTTTCACATTCAACTTTGAGTTTCAATTACAGAGAACAGCAGTGATACTTAATCAAACCCCCCATTACTTTGTTTGCTGAGGTGTAAAATAACTTTCATTTGGAATCAGAACAAGCCCTACCTAATCTCCAACTGGTACTGCAGAAAGAAAATAATTAGTTCCTTTAATATAAGGGTGTTAAATACCTCCTTTAGGATGGACATTATAGGGAAGTGCTAACTGATCATTAAACAGTTATGATAAATAGATAACTAGATTCTGCCTGAATTGCTAATAAGACCAGATAATTGTAGTAGTCATGAATTAATGATTAAATTAGATGTATAAACATCCATATTAAACTTCCCTCAGTTCTCCTGGATTCATTCCGAGAATAGCTCAAATAACACTCTTGACTTAAGCAAAGACTGTATACAAACCCGTAGGGTTATAGTTACTTTTTAAAAAGATATAAAGATTTTTAAATCATCATAAACACTTTTTATATAGATGGTAAGTATTCGTTATGGGTATTTGGGAGGGCAGGGATGCTGGAAAAATTACATAAAATTTAAATAGTTAATTATTAAAATATGAATTCTTATGTATGTATAGAACACCAATAAGATTATGTAAATAGAAGAGATAGATATTTAGTAAACATTAACAAATTTATTAAGCCACTCAACATATGTGGATACTTCTTTGATATTGCTTACATGTATTGAAAAGCAATATGTAATTATGCCCTATAAGTACATATTTCACATATATAATACAATACAGTAATCAACAATTCTATTCCTGTAAAGTGCAGACTGTGTTAATTCTGATCATTTTGTCACAATATTTTTAATGTGGTAGGCAGTTTGAAAATTCCAATATGTCAACCACAAAATAACTGCATTAGAATAACCAGGAAAGTCCATTGTAACTGTGGTAGTTTGAATGTGGAGTGTCCCTCATAGCCTCAGGTATTTATGATTAAGCCTTGTAGCAAACAGCCTCAGGTTCCCTGAGATGAACTTCCAGACCAGGCAAAGTTATGGAGGAAGGTATTTATTTATTGAAACTTACAGATCCAGGGGAAGTTCCATAATGGCAGAAGAAGCTGGCCTGTCTTTTATAGGACCAGCATGAGAGAGAGAAAGCCAAAGGTACACAGCACATCTCAGGAACTCCAGCTAGGCACACTTTGCATATCTTTAGATTGAAATCCTAAACCTCTTGCCACGCCTTAAGATCTGCCCAGTGACACTGCCTCCAGCAAGGTGGCTGCAGATGCAAACTATAAACTAATAAAACACTGAATATTTTGGGGGACATCTATTCAAACTACCACATACTGCCCCTGGCCCCCAATAGATTTATAACTATCACACATTGTAAATTGTATTCAGTCCAGTTTCAAAGGTCCCCACAGTCTTGACCAACTTAAGATATTGAGTCCTGTAAAATCAAACAAGTTAAATACTTTCAACATGTAAAGGCACAGAGTAAACATTTTCAAGTGGTATAAGGCATAGCAAGGAAAGACTAGAACAATGCAAACTCAGCCACCATCAGCAGTCATCAAACTTCTGCAGTTCAAGTTCGATATAACCCGAGACTGACAGTCTCCAGATTTTCCAGTTCTGTCCCTCCAGCTGGGCAGAGTAGCCAGGGAAAACTTCCATCCCAGGCCAACACTGCACTCCATGGTAGCTCTTGCATAGTCCTGGTATATCCAGAACATCTTCAGGTCTCCATGCAATTCATGGTCCATTTTCCAAAGGCTCTTTTAGCCTATCAGGGCATCACGCCCTTCCTCATTCCACATTTCAGCAGCAGCTCCTGGAACCATGTGCAATTCATGACCACTCCATGCATTTTTCATGCTTCCAAAACTAATACCAGGTGTGCAGGACACAGCCATATTCTTAATCCAGGGACGAAATAAATCATAGCCTTGAAAAGCAGGTTCCTTCTCCAGTCAACTCTTTCCAAAAGAGTTTTCATTTCTAACAGTCTTTCCTCAGGCATCCTCTCCATTGTTTTAATGTAAAGCAGTTGGGCCACGTTCCTTAAGATTGCTAATGTGTTTGACAGTAGCAGCTCCAGTAACCTAAACCAGTCCCAGTGCCTCTACTTTTCACTTGCTTGAGGTTTTCTAACTTAAAATCTTAAATCTCTCAGTCTAATATCTTTAGCCAAGCACATCAGTCCATTAAACTCTCTGGGCCTGGACAGCAGAATACAACCAGCCCTTATGCCAGTAGCCCAGTTCCAACAAAGACCTCTGTAGTCTTTCCTTCCCCTTAGAAAGCTCATAAGCCAAGCCTCGAAGTTCACTACTGTCTGAACTTAGTATTCTCAAACTCTCATCAGAATAGTCCATAAAACTTGGCTTACCACCCCAGATGGTGTCTTCAGTTGCAAGCATTAAATCCATGCCTGTTTCTCCAAAACAAAGGTTCCAAAAGACGAAAATCCTTATGGTTAGGTTCATCTCAGTCCACTACTCGGTACCACTTTTGTAACAGACAGCTTCAGGTTCGCTGAGATGAACTTCCAGACCAGGCACAGTGATGGAGGAAGGGATTTATTGAAGCTGACAGATCCAGGGGAAGTTCCATAATGGCAGAAGATGCTACCTTGCTTTCACAGGACCAAACACAGAGAGCAAAGCCACAAGCCAAAAGCCACAAAGCACAGCACAACTCAGGAACTCCTGCTAGGCACACTTTGCATATCTTTAGATTGAAATCCTAAACCCACCACCACACTTTAAGATCCACCCAATGACACTGCCTCCAGCAAGGTGGCTACAGATTGAAAACTATAAACTAATAAAACACTGAATATATTGGGGGCCATCTATTCAAACTACTACAAGCCTCGTAGTTAAATAGTTAAATTGATAGCTGGGAGAGCCTTTGGAAGGTGACCTTGCTGAAACAGGTGTGCTACTGGGGGCAGAATTTAGGACTATAAAGTCCAGTCCCCTTGCCAGGACCAGTGAATTCACTCTTGCTGATCCCTCCCTGCTGATATGTGATAGTGTGAGTCAGCTGTCTGCTCTTGCTGAGCTTTCTCCACCATGACAAACCTCCCCTAAAAACTGTAAGCTGAAAGCACCCCTGTCTTTCCATAAGCTGCTTCTGGTTTGAGGCTTTTGTCTCAGCAATGAGAAGGTAACTGCTGCAGTAACCAATGAAAAATAAGTTTTAATAAAAAGTTATTGGGCTGGATTTGTAGCTCAGTAGGGGAAGGTATTTAGCATAGCCAATGTTTGAGGTTCAATTCCTACCAGAATAAAGAAAATCAAAGAAAAGTAGAAAGAAAGAAGGGAGGAAAAAAAAAGAAAAGGTTTAGGTAAAATAAATACATGGAATTTTTATTTAGAAAACAAGTAAAATAAGTACCTTACTAGGAGAACTGAGATAGAAACTACAATAAAACCATTAATTTATTATAATAGCATATATGTGTGAAACATCTTAAAAAGTCAACAAAGATAATGCCCATTTCATATAAGCTTTTCCTGAAATAATATATAATTTAACCTACTTCTAGTGGAAAAAAATTAAAGTTCATAAACAGGTCAGTGCACTGAAAACAGATCTATGTAGATACACATTTTATGTAAATTATTACAACAGAATCCAAAAATTACAACAAATATGCAAATAAAGAAAAGTAAAATAAAATGCAGTTTGAATTTTGGAATGAAAAAATTTAATTCAAATGTGCTAAGAGGAATCAGAAAACAATCAACAAATTTATATGTATAGTTAATAAATAAATATAAAAATAGAGAAAGATCAAAGCTTCTCAGAAATTTGGAAGGAAATTTTAAAAGGAGGAGAAGAAAAAAATAAGAGTATGTTCACCCCTGACAATACTGGCAGGAAGCCACTAGTCCTGGGACCTGGTCTCTGGTCAGTTAGAAGCTGATATTAAGGATGATTTTTCTATATAAGTGCTCACAGCATTAACTCTAATTTCACTCTGGTATCCAGATTCAGAAGTCATCTTAAAGAAGGCAAAGCAAAATAATAGGTCTTAATGCATAAAATGCTCAGGACAGCAGTTTTATTGTAGCAAAAAAAAAAAAAAATGGGAGCAGGTTGGAGAGATAGCTTAATGGTTAAGATGCTTGCCTGTGAAGCCTAAGGACCCATGTTAGACTCTATAGATCTCACATAAGTCAGACACACAAAGGTGAGGCAAGCATGAGGTTGCACATGCCCACTAGGTGATGCAAGTATCTGGAGTTGGACTGTAGTAGCTGAGGCCCTGGTGTGCCAATTCTCTCTCTCTCTCTCTAAAAAAAAAGAAAAGAAAAGAAAAGAAAAGAAAATGGGCACAGTCTAAATGGTAAATAATATATGGAATTGTTTTGCATTAAAGTCAAAGGAATATTTTATAGAAATAATAACATACAAAGAGCAACATGAAAATGTCTTTAAACAAATATGTCAAAGATGTTGGAATCTATTTCAAAAGGCTTATAGATATTTTATTAGAATAGTGAAGTTGTACATAACCTATTTTCTAAATTTATTTAAGTTATTTTTAAAATTTTTATTTTATTTGACAGAGAAAGAGTGACGGGGGGAGAATATTTAAGTTTTTAATATAAAAAGGACAAATTCAAATTTCAGTTAACCAGTAATATGGACAGGGTGAGTTTCTGTCTTGACCATATCCACTAGTGATAAAGAGACTGAGAAAAGAAAATTGAAGACAATGACTTGTAGGCCACTGTTTATTCAGTTCTGTGCAGGGACCCCAGCCACAAATGGATGTTTGGTAAAACAAATCATTTGCCCCTGGGTCTCACAAGGGTTCATATGTCAAAAAACAACTGATTCTGTGTTCCGAAGATATCCAATTATCAGGGATTTCCTGTTCAGTCTAGATTTTAGACTATAGTTTTATCATTTGATCTGAGAAGCCTGAGTGTCTCTTTTCCATTTGCATTGCTATCAAACAAAGAAGCTTGCGGTGATAGTTACTAAGTAGCTAATCCCATGTTCCCTCTGCATTTCTGCTTGAGAGACGCAGCATGTAAAACAATACGTACATGTATGGCCATCACCAGGCAAACTCTGCAAGAGGCTTTAACTGTCAACTTGAATTGCACAATGGGAAAATTTAGTGTATACATGACACCAGTTTTAGTTCTCTCTTTGCATTTAGAATGGCAAAAACCCGGATAAGGAAAAATCCTTGGTCCTATTAAGAAATAGATTGTGGAAAGGGTGGGTTTGAGATGTTTGGGTGGATAAAGTGGGCATTCTGACCACATGGCTTCTCCTTTAGCATGTTTTCTTGTGATGTTTCATGGACAGCCTTGCAGTTTAAGATGACACTTTAAAAGTAAAATTCTCTCCTAATGAACCTTGCTATGCTGTGAGAGAATCAACAGAACCTGTAGGATTTTATTTAGAATTGACATTCTCTATTGTAATTTTGTTTCATTTTTAAATTTTCTTTTTGTTTTCACTGGAAAGGAAAAATACATTGCTCAATTTTAGATGCTATAAGTGTACCCGTTGCTTTATTACAATAAAACTGAATGTGTATACAGACAGAGACAGACACACACACACACACACACACACACACACACACACTGTGGGAGGGAAAGGCGATAATACTTCTCCAAAACTGTGGAAGCTGTTCTAAGAGCTCCCATCTTCCCTCCCCTCAGATATATGATTCTCAGTCTCTCAGGTTTGTGCCTTCATTAGCACCAACTTTGAGTGCTTAAAAAAAAAAAAAATGCAACATATGGGCGACGGGACAGATTTGTTACATAGAGTCCCTCAGGATGGACTCCAATCATTAGTACTTTTCAGTATGTCAAGTAGTACCAAGATGCAGCTATATTGGGAGCCAGTATCTTCTTGATTAGAGTGAATTGCTTCATAAACTATGATTTGCACATACATAGGCACATATATGGTTCCTATCTATTCATCTCTTAATCACTACTTTAGCTATCAGATAAACTATTATGGTATTGATATACTTGTATTCAAGTAACCTGTACTTTTTTCAGTCATAGACTCCAAATGCAAACATGGTGATATGTCAAAAGAAACCAAAATATGCTTCCTTTAAAAAATAAAGTGAGAGGTCTTTATTTCATAAGTAAAGAAAAAAATCCTATCATCTACCTAAAAATTTATGAAGAAGGAAAAAGGCATGCTTGCTAATTTTGCTGTCACTTCAGACTGTAAAAATGGTAACTACTTTTGCATGATAAGCACTTAGTTAAGTTGGAAATGACATTAAATTATATGAGTTTGTACTCTGCTCATTTGGGTATTGCCCCATGGATGAGGGAGATGCACTAGTACATCAGTGAGGCAGCACTGATCTTTAGGTTTTAGTGACTGACAATTTTAACAGCCTTCTGATTTTCTTAAATGCATGTAATATTGCATGTAAGAGTGCTGTTTCATAGTGTTCAGTGAATGTGGAGTCTAAACTGCCACTTTGCTTACTTAGCATGCTGATAGTGATGGTGGAGACCTGCAAGCCACGGGGCCCATCCATGCATTTGGGTGAACTGGTTGAAAGTTCGGTGTCTGTCTTTTCTTTACGTCTTTATACTTCGGAGGATGTTTTCTAAGACAGTTGGATCAGTGAGGCACATCCTAGAAGCTGTTTATGATTTCCTTGTTATTATGATGTTAGCGAGTGGAGCTCCATTTGTCAGGGTGGAATGGGCCCAGTAATTCAACTCTCTGGAGGTCAGAATTACTGAGAGAGGGAAAGCATTAGTGTATTCAGTCCAGCCAGAATGTTTTTATGTTTTCCAGGGGGGATTCTATGTGTATTGGTACTGCTTGGAACAAATGTTATAAGAAACAGGCCAGTGCTTCTCAAATCTGGCTGAGGCATTAGAGTCTCCTAGGCAACTTCCTGGGGAAAAAGAAGTCTGACCTCTCTCCTGATTCATTAGATCTGATATTCCCAGAATGGAGCTTGGCATTACTATGCTTTAAATCCCCCTGGATCAGTGGATCTCAAATTTTGATCTGCAGGAGACCCCCACCTAGAGGGCTTATTAGAATGCACAGTGCTGAGAGGTTCTGAAGGAGGGCCTAGGATTTTTCATCTTTAACAAGTTCCTAGTGCTTTTGCTACTGCAGGGACCACACTTCCAGGACCACAGCTTTCAGTAATTCCAGCGTGAGTGACAGGAGGCATTACCATTGTGAGCAGTTTGCCTCTCCTCTAAGCTTTGCTGTTAGGGACTTGTTGGCCCCAACTTCTCTACCAGTTTAAAAACTGATCCTTTAAATCCATTGTACATCTTTCCTATCAAACTAAAATCATTTTGGAAACTGTGTTACTAGTTACATTGGAAACCTTTAACTATTGGAAAGTTTAGTTTTGCCTAAATAAAATTAAATTTTTGTCTTAAAGTGTATCAGCTTAGCCACTTCTAGCTACATCATTCACCTTCAAAGAGCTCTATCATTGCTATACTCCCACTACATTTTCATGTAATTTTATTTACCAGGTATTTAGGTTGAAGAAAAAAGCCAGTAGTGGCATTAGAAGGGTTAAAATGAATTAAATATATGAGGGAGATTTTCTGCATTGCCCCCAGTATGATGAACTCAGTCATTTTATAAGGCATGCCAGTCCTGCAAGGGTTATTTTTGTTTAGGGTGACAGGGCCTCAACCTCCATTTCAGTGAATCTTAGCATTGTTCAAATCTTGGTTCCTGGCCTTCTCTGTTGCTGCAGCTTTCCTAATACATCATGATTATAATTAAACTTCTGAAATCATATATGTACAATGATTTTGGAGCTATGTACTTGTTTTAAATACACTGAGCTAAGTAAGTATACCAAGTCCTTCACAGGCATACTTATACCCGAATCCTCATTACTAGCTAGATAATTGACGAGCAGATCTCTTGCTCTCTCTCAGCCTCACTTTTTTTTTTTTTTTTTGATCTCCAAAATGAGAGAATAATATATGTCTTGCAGGATATTGCAAGGAACAAATGCAACAAGGAAGGCCAAGTTCCCAGCATGGCAACTGCTTAAAAGTGCACAATATGTGGGGACTATTTTTAGTGTTGGATTCCTGGGTAGGGAGCAGAGACCATGATCAAAATCAGAGACCCAGTGAAGTCACGGAGCCAAACTGAACACTTGTCATCAGCAACATTCACTTTGTGATGGACTAGAGAGCATGTGTGTCTGTAAGACATTTCTTGAAATGTGGGTTTGGGAATAGTTCATTTGGGATTAATTTAAAATGGAAGTTTGTTAAAGGATTATCTCACTAAAGCTAGGTTGAACCCTTGTGAAGTCTGTAAATCTTTATTTCATTATCATGCGGTCAGTGCCGTGTTAGACAATAATTATTCAGAGCATAAAGTAGTCTTTAAAATACAGATTTTCACCCCACTGAACAAGAGGGCTTTGGGAACGCCACCCTCCCTCAGAGGAAGTGGGTACACACAGTGGGTTCCTCCAGCTCTCCAAAGCTGCATTTGGTTTGGAAGCCAGATGTTTGTGTGGAAAATACAAATTCAAACCCAGACCTGAGCATTCTGACTACTCCTACATTGATGTGTTAATTTAACACAGAAGCAATATAGTTGTATGTAGCTATGTATAGTTGCATCAACGATTTATTTAATTCTGCTAAGCTCTGTTCGTTGCATTGATTTTGTGCACTTTCTGTGAACTAGAATTTTTCTGCATTACTCCCAGGCTGTATGTAGCTCGGTTTGTGTGCTTATGTATGTCATTATATAGACTCCAAATCTTTTTATTTCAGTATTTCTAATTCACAGAAGCAAACCTTGAGTAATCATTGCAATGTAATAAACATAAAATCTTATTTTATTTTTCTTCAGTATTTCTATTAAAAACCTACTTAAAATAACATTTAAAAAACCCTTTATATTCTACCTTTCCTCTTGAGGTTCTGATAATAGAATTTTGCTTTCTATAACTTTGTATTTTAATAAGCAGGGAAATAAGATAGGTAATTAGATTTAATTGTAGGCTGACTCTGAGCCTTCCTTGAGCTCTCACGGGGTTTCTCCTCTCCCTCTCAGGAGTGTGTGTCTTCTCACTGATGAGGAACAAACTTCAAAGCAGTCACTTGCCAAGAAACATGCAGGCTTATAACTGCTGGTGTGAGAATGACTCTCACCTATTTCATCTTTCTGTACTCTCATTTCTTACCTGTTTCCAGTTCTCTGAGCTAAATATTTACTGGGCATTTCAGATTCTCCATATCATGTCTCCCTACCAACATCTAAAAAACAGTGGACTCTGTAAGATGTAGATATACAAAAATGTAACACTGGTTCCTGTAATAAGCTCAACTTGGTCATGTGCTCTCATTATATCTCTTGGAGGGAGAAAATGATCTTCATTTTACCTTTCTAAGCAGTTAATTCTCTCCTCTGCAAAATTATGGCTTTTTAAAAAAATTAAAAAATTTAAATATATTTTTTACAGCTTTTAATTAATTAATTAATTTGAGAGAGAAAGAGGGAAAGAAAAAGAGAGAGAGAGAGAATGGGTACACCAGAGTCTCCAGCCTTTGCAAACAAACTCCAGATGCATTTGCCTCCTTATGCATCTGGCTTATGTGGGTCCTGGAGAATCGAACCGGGATCCTATGGATTTGCAGGTAAATGCCTTAACTGATAAGCCATCTCTCCAGCCCCAAATTATGGCTTTTTATAAGTTGACGAATCTATAGTAATTCTTTCTTCGTCTCCTCTCTCTCTCTCCCCCTCCCTCTCACTTTATTTCCTTCTCTTAGGAGTATAAAGAAAATGCGCGCACACACAAGGATGATAGGATAGGGGTTCAGGAGGTCTTCAGGGCTCCCTCAGGCTGCTTTGGGTGGTAAGCACCCATTCATGTCTGTGGAGTGTACAATGGCCTCACATGTCAAAGTTCAGGAATCTCTGCTTCACCTCCACTCTAGCCACCAGGCCTTCCCCTCAGCTCCACTTTCACATATGAGCTAGGGGAGGAATCCTTTATGTTTACCCTTCTTTAGTCTGGAAGTTGACACTATTTATCTTGGTCTTTCACCTCTCCCAAGTCTTCTCAGTGACAGCCATTCATTATTAATATTTGATAATCTCTTCTTTCTATAATACAGCTTACAAGATTACAAGGGGCATATGTACCCTCTCTTCCTTCCTCCGTCTTCCTTTCTTTCTCATCCAATATTCTTAAACAATAAATTGTTCTACATCCAGCAGTTGAAATTAGTTGTCTCTGTGCTGAATATTCTGGCTTTAACTTTTTGGATCTCTTATATCCATTCTCAATGAAGCCCAGCTCTCAGAAATAAAAGCTTTTAGTCCCTCAAGTGATGACTCTGAAGTGTATGCTTAGACTTAATTTTGGAATTCAAAAAGAGAATATAATTGTGTCTTTCTGTGATGGATTCTGTTTTTCTCTTAAACCAATAACTACTTCAACTTCAGAGCCTAAAAAAATGACTATCAAGAATTAGAGAAATGAAATTATATCACATAATATTTCAGACTTTATGAGTTTATGTGTTGCAGGTCTTGCATAGTGGTTTTTATCCAGCATTTTTCCCTGGAATATTTTGATGTTTGGGGAATTTTGTGCCAATTAAGCAGCACTTCATACCCAGTCTGTTGGCTTTTCAATGTGACCATAAAAATAGGAGGTAATGGGAACATATAAATATTTACTGTTATTTATTGATATTTTATGATCCCATACATATTAAAGAGTCTCTGCAATGACCTTCAAATAAAATAAGTATAGTTGATTTTCCAACTGTGCAGATTTTTAAACAAGTTATAGAGAAAGCAATTTAAAATGTACAGTGTAGGAGTTGATTTGTGACATTAAATTGTACAGGTTTTTGTTTTATATAGACATTTAAGGTTTGTTCTATTTTTCCCAATGCCATGGCAATTATCTCTAATAGCTCAGGATCGAGAGGAACATAAATACAAAAAGGATTTCATTCAATGCAGAACTGGTAGGGGGAATAATTGATCAGATTTTCTAACTATCAAGAAAACCAAGGGGCTGGGGAGATGGCTCAGCAGATAAAAGCATTTGCTGCAAATCCTGCCAGCCCAAGTTCAATTCTCCAGTACCCATGTAAAGCCCCATGCACAAAGTGGCACATGTGTCTGGAGTAGTTTGTTTGCAGCAGCAGGAGACCCTAGTGTGCTCATGTTCTTTCTTTCTCTCTTCTCTCTCTCTCTCTCTCTCTCTCTCTCTCACACACACACACACACACACACACACACACACACACATATATATATATATTATAAAGAAAATTCCTTGAGGGTAATTCCATGTTTCCACAGAAAAATAAATGGAATTAATATTTATGAAGTAACAATTATATGCCATATGCTATACACATGTCTATGCAATATTCATATATATGAGTGGCACAATAACTCATATGTGTATGATACTTTATTTACTTCCTATTATGTGGACAGTTCATACAAAGATTCTTTACAAAGACTCAACTGTCACACAGCCAAGTTAGAATTTGAGAATAAATGATTCTTTTTCTAAAGCTCATTGGTAAATTAAAAAATAATCATCTTCATATAATCTTTTTTTCCTGATGTGCAGCAGTTGATATTTGAATAAAGAAAAAATTTTAAAGATAATCATTTGTAATAAAATGAACCAAGAAAGTGATTGATTACTTAAGAGCATAATTTCATTATATTATATTTTACCATAAAATATGGAAATTTTGTCTGACCCTTCCTATTTATTGACTTTGTATGTGTCTTTGAAACTGGGTTTCAAGTAAGTGACTTTGACAGTTAAATGTAATATGTTGACATAAATTCACCAATCCCTTGGAGTTGAGAATAATAGTAATTAACACATAAAGCATCGGTTCAGCTCCTAGGCATTATTTTAGAAGTATGAAGATCGCCCTTGTAAAGCTTGTCTTATGCATAGAGGGAAAAATCCCCCATGGTACCTTTGATTGCCCAAGCATTTCATAGGTGCTTTTAGTTCTGCATTACTTGCCCAAAAGATAAAGATTTAAAAAAGCATGACATCTCACATGTAATCACAGATGTCAATGCTAAATTAAGGGGGGGGGGGAGCCACATCTTTCCAGAAGACCAATTTCTTGAAGGCAGGCATTCTGTTTTTATATGTTCCTTTATATACTTAGAGATTACACCCATATAGAAAGTACCATAAATGTATTCATAGGATGACAATGAAATAAAAACATGGTTAAAACAGATTCAGTTTAGTAGCATGGCATCCAGCATGTATTAGTTCAGATGTATCAGAACACATTCACACTGAAGCAAATCATGCTGATTAATATACCTTGCTGCTATTCCTCACATTGAATTGGATTTCAAGGTGCTGCTAAAGACTTGATTGACGGTCTTGTATGGTCCTGAGAACACAAGCCACTATCAGGTACAGCTTGTCAAATGCAATCACTGGTTTTAGGTACCTCTTTTATTTGTACTTCATTTTAAAAAGATTATTGAAGTTTGAAGTAACTCATTTAGGAGTTAATTATGTGCCTTGTTTAAAGCCTTTTTATTTATTTGTGATAAAGAGAAAGAAAGTGGCACAGAGAGAGAATGAGAATATGTGTACAGGGACACATCAGGGCCTTCTGCCACTGCAAATGACTCCGGATGCATGTGCCACTTTCTGCATTTGGCATTACAGAGTACTGGAGAGTTTGACCTGGGCCTATAGGCTTTGCAAGCAAGCACCTTTAACTGCTAGGTCACCTCCTCTGCTCAACTTTTCTCATTCATATACTTCTGAAGTATAAAGACTGACTTTGAATCAAAGATTCTCAATTGGGAAATATGAGAAAGTTACTGATTCAAAATTATGTTTAAACTAATCCAACATCCTTAAAAATACATAAACAAAAACCTGTGCTCACACTCATTATGAACTATACTGAGATGAATGGAGTTAAATGTCAGAAGTTGTGGTTAACTATTCAGCTATGTTTTGACATAAAAGAGTTCTTAGGAAAACACTAAGAGATCTAATATAAGCTAAGGCATATCTATTTTATAACTGGATGGAAAGAAGAATCCAAATGATAATTTACTAGTCCACTAATAGGCAGGCATCTCACTGGTGGACTTCCATAAGAGTGCCATTGAAACTAGCTCACAACTTAACATGAATTTCTAAAGTATGTCTTAAACCCCAATGTGGCTCAGGGAAACTCGCGGAAGAGGGGGCGGAAAGATTGTTAGAGTCACAAGTTGGGTCATTAAGCACAGAGACTGGGGCCTACCCCCCAGAACTCTTGTCGACCCCCACAATGCACGACCCACATTCCCCATTGATGAGGGTCCCTTTGGAAGAGGGAGGACAAGGAGGAGGATAATGGTACCAATACTATGAATGTAAAATCAGAATAATATAAATTTTAAAAAAATCTCAAAAAAAATCTGCTTATATTTGTGTTAAGTTTATGTTTAAGTTGCTGTTACTTAGTCTGCTTTCTGATGAATTTCCTTATTATAGGCTTCCTTTTATCTTGAAGAACCATAAAATAAGACAAAATGCTGATGGTGTCTGGTTCTTTGAGACTTCAAGCACAGAGCAGTAATTTTCAATTATATGGAGGCTGCAGAGACAACTCCTGGCTCAGTTCATTAGACTATGCTAAGGAAACCGCTAGTGCCAAATCTTTCTGGTATTCATTCCTCATGGATTTTTATTGCATTTGCTGTTTCCCTCAAATTTACTCTGATGTACCTGTTTTAACTCAGAGCCCTGCAGCTTTGTCTAGAAGTGACTTTGATCATTGTATTTTCCTACAGGTTTTCTTTTCAGTTTTGTTTTTTATGTTTATGAATAAATGTGAGATAATGTTAAGGGAAATTGTGCAATATTAAACACGCAGGAAAAATAACATATGAATAAACAGTTTGTCAACCACAATTTTCTAGAGTGGACACATTCTGGATATTTTGAGAACTGAGAAGTATACTTCAGACTCTAGCTGACAGCTAAACAATGGCACAGGAGACAAATTAGAGGACTTTTCTCTCTGACTCTAATGGTTTACCTCCCTTTATTTCTTTCATTCTTACTTCATTCCTTCCTTTTCCTTCTTTTTACTCACTTTATCTTTGTAATTTTCTAAGTAATCTTTCTTTCCCCTTTCCTTCAATTCTTCCTTTTTACTTTTTGTACTTTTTAAAGTTTATCTTTTGGTTGGAATGGAAAGGTTTGTGTATAACTCATTCTGATATTTTCAAATACAATTTGGTTTAGTTGATTTCCCCCTTAATTCTTCAAGTTACCTTCTTCCTCCTCCTGAGCTCCCCCCATTCTGTTTGCATGGCACATATGCTCTTTCACACTTCTTTCACCCCTTTTCCTACTCATCTCTTTGTACTCTTGGGTTTTAATTTAAAATTTTTCCTGTTTATAAAATTTCATAGATGGAATTTAAAGGTCATTAAAATACTTCTAATTTCTTCCAAATTTAATACCTTTTATAAATAAAACATGTATCAAAGCACTTTCTTTTTACCTTTCATCTGCTGCAACCCTCTGTTCCAACATCTGTAGAGCTCCACTCTGTAACCAAATCTGTTTCTGCTGATGATAGTACTAGACATTTTAAAATAACTATAGCTCACATTTCTTCCTGTTACCTTTTCCTCTCATCCTTTTGTATACTCTGCTAGTATGAATTTGAATGTTTTTTTGAGTCATTTTTTCCTAACATAATAATATAATTAAAGATGCTGTTTTTAGAGCTGTATAGTAGTTTATTACTACTCATATTATTTGTAGAGTATCAAAAACATTGCTAAAATACTCCCTTTACCTCTAGTTTTGACACCTCTGTCTTTCCGTTGGGTAGCTTCCAGGTTGTTCTTTTCATAAAGTACATCTGGTAATGTCATTCTGCTTCCGATCTTTCCATGAGTTCCCCTTGGCTAGAGCTGTGGTCCTCAACTATGTGCTATGGTGGGCAGCACTATAGCAAACACACATGTGCATGGGATTTTCAAATGTTTGAGGGAAAGTAAACCACACTTTTAATGTATTGGGCATGGTATACTAACTCAAGGTACTTCAGTTTTAACAGTGAAGCATTGGCTTCAATGCCATGTTTACAAAACTAAGTTTCTTTTAGTTGCTGTGGTGGGAAATAAATGTGCTTGAAAAACAAAATGAAACATAAAAGGTGGATGGGAGTATCCAGTCTGACTCTAAAATTTACTACCATGGGTGATGCCCAAATACACACTTATCAGTAGTTAAGTAGTGTGAATACTTGAGAATTAAATGTTTTTTCTTTCAATTAATATGGATTAGTTTTTTTCATTTTTAATTTTTTTCAATTATTTTTATGAGAGAGGGAGAGAGAGAATTGGCACACCAGGGCCTTTAGCCACTGCAAATGCACTCCAGATGTATGTGCCACCTTGTGTGCATGTACCACCTGTGCATATGTGTTACCTTGTGCATTTGGCTTATGTGGTTCTGGGGAGTTAAACCTGGGTCCTTAGGCTTTGCAGGCAAGAACCTTAATGGATAAAGCATCTCTCCATCGCTGAATTAGTTTTTGAAGTAACTAAATTTTTAGGACACACAAAAAGACTCTGCACTTCCGAGTACTTAAAAGGATCAGTGTATTTCATTGGGTATAAAGACTCTGTGAACATACTAAGAGTCTCAGAGGGCTTCAAAGAAAATTTGTAATTCTGGATTATTGAATATAATCCAAGCTATATGGCAAGGATTGGCATAAGGTGTCTTTCAAAATCAGTATTCTCATCTTGTAGTGAGGAATCCGTATATTTCATGTAAGACTTCTCAGTTCTTGTCTTGTGATCTCTAAGTGCGGAATAGATTAGTACTTTCATGTAGTGGGGATAGATAAGTACTTCTATGTAGTAGGGATAGATCAGTGCTTCCATGTAGTAGGGATAGATTAATGCTTCCATATAGCAGGGATAGATTAGTACTTCTGTGTAGCAGGGATAGATTAGTACTTCCGTATTATAAGAGCTAAAGTGAAGGGAGGATCATATAAGCAGCAGGCAGAGAGCAATCATGGGTGATTAAAATAAAGCACTTGAGTTTTACCATTAAAGTTAATATTATCTCAATAAAAATGCATATGGATGTAGGATATGAGAATCCTAATAGTGTACAGTCCTGGGCTTATGGTTTTTGGTTTGTTTTACTGTGTTACTCATACAAAATGATGGATTTCATTAAGATGTTTTCATGAGATTGACATGCTACCTACCAGGCTAATGAGGCACCTTCATTACAATGTTTTTATATGTGTACATTATGTAGTTGCTCATTTCCAAACCCACGAACTGTCCTTTCTTATCTCTACCTCCTGCTGATGCCCATCTACATTCTAGATATTCCCCCTTTTACTTTCCTGTCTTGTTATATTTAAGTCTAAACTTCAAATAAGAGAAAACATTTGCTCTGTGTCTTTCTGAGAATGGTGTAACAGTCAGCTTCACATTGGGGATGAACCTCCAAACCAGGCACAGTTTATGGGAGGAAGGGATTTATTGAAGCTTACAGATCAAGGGGAAGTTCCATAATGGTAGAAGAAGCTGGCCCCCTTTCACAGGTCCATGCAAAGAGAAATACCATCACCAGCATCATAAGCAAGCACACTCTGGGAACCCCAAGCAGAACTCACTCTATATTCCTTTGGATTGGAAATTCCAGATCTGTCCCCAAACACACTTTAGGGATAGACCCTTGGATCCTCCCATGATGACACCTATTTTAGCCAGCTGGCTGGAAATCCAAGAAGCTTTAATAAAACTCCTGAATATATTGGGGGGACATCCATTTAAACTGTCACACTTGGGCTGGAGAGATGGCTTAGTGGTTAAGGTGTTTGCCTACGAAGCCAAAGGACCCAGGTTTGATTGCCCAGGACCCACATAAGCCATATACACAAAGGGGTGCATGTATCTGGAGTTTGTTTGCAGTGGCTGAAGACCCTGGTGCATTTATTCTCTTTATATATTATCTATCTATCTATCTATCATCTTTCTTTTTTTCTATATGCCTCTCTCTCTCTCTCTCTTTCTCTTGTTCACTTTTTTTTTTTTTTTTTTTTTTTTTTTTTTTTTTTTTTTTTTTTCGGCCAGGCTAACCTGAAATTCATGACATAGTCTCAGGGTGGCCTTGAACTCATGGCAATTCTCCTACCTCTCCCTCCCCAGTGCTGGGTTTAAAGGTGTGCACCACCACACTGGGCCCATCACTCTCAAATCAAATAAAATAAAATAAAATAAATAAATAAAATAAAATAAAATAAAATAAAATAAAATAAACTATCACACTTGGCTTATTTTACTTGGTGATCCTCAGTTCTGTCCCTTTTCATGCAAACAACAAAATTCTCTTGCTCTTTATGGCTTAATAAAGCCCATTCCCCCATTGTCTCTACATAAGACATCTTTATCCATTCGTGCACTAATGAAGACCCAGGATGAGTCTATATCTTGGCTATTGTAAATGGTGCTGCAGTAAATGGATGTGCTGATGTCTCCATGGTTCTGACTTAGATTCCTTTGAGTTTCTACCCAGGAAGGGCAGACCTGGATCATTTGACTTGCTTCAGGCAGTTCAGTTGTTAGTACAACAAAACAACTCAAAATCAGACCTGTCCCGTCCCCCCATGCCTCCATTAAATCAACTGTTCATTCCTTTATTCTACAAGAAAAAAAAATCCATCGTTTAGATATGCACTAGAAAGCTCTAGACTTGCCTAGAAAATAATATTCAGAGTTCACACAGGATATGAGGAAATCAGATCCAGCAGTGAGTGTTTTTATTAGCATACAGAGAATTAGGTTTCATTAAGATGTTTTTCAAACACATATTTGCTTCTATGTCCTTCCCTATTCATTTCTCCCCTTGACCTCCCCTGCCATAGCCTCCTTTCTGCTTTCATGTGTCCTTTGGTCCTGGCTCACCCCTTTCTCATCACCTCTTATTTCCCTCTTATGGTCTCCCATCTAGTTTCATATCCTATATATGTTTTTGGAATTTCTTTATTTACATACATAAAATATTAAATGTTAGGGTACGCATGTAATAGAAAACATGTGATTTTTTTGTCTCTCTGGGCCTGGTTTACCATATACTTTTTAATATTCTTTTCTGGGAAAAGATAATCTGGTATTACCTTTGTGGAAAAGAAATCAAACACTGAGTTGTTTACTTAAACTAAAAATGGCAAGACTATTGGTAAGACTTCACATTGCTAGCTCTTATTGCCATGTCCATTTTGATTCTGTCATCATTTTCCTTCAACAAGAGTTCCACAACAAACAGCCTCCGATTTGTTCTGCAGGTGAAAACACATTTGCCTAGTGACGCAAGATCTCTGAGGAAGGTCTGACGGGAGACTGTGGAGGTGACATTATAAGGGCTTTCCTACAATGCAACCTGCAGTTTACTCTTGGGCTATGTCCAAGCCCCAGTGGAGCAACTATCTGCACTCTGAATTTCTGTTATGGAGAGAAGCAAAACTGACAAAAAGGAATATATTATCCTATCATACATGGGATTAGTAAATACCACATTGCTCATACAGTACTTCTGAACAAACATAAACCATTGCCTTTCATCTCTTCAACTGTGATAGAAGATTGAATGGGATGGATTCTTTTGGAAGACCTTTCTTGTTTCATGATAATCTAGATATGAAATTTTACCATGAATAGGAGTATAAACTCAATTGCATCTGTGGAGACCATACAAGTCACTTATTTAAGTGTGTGTTTCCTGTTCTGCACACTGAGGACAGGAAATTGGTTCAGCTGGGTCTATGGACTGTGGTTTCAGATGGCATAGAAAACAAACCAACAACAAAACAAAAACAAAACAAAAGAAAACAAACAGTCTGTTTTTTTTAATTGGAAATATTTACCGTCATCATTTCATACTGAATAAATAACTTCCCATTCTGTTATGTTCAGCTCCATGTTATTTGCATAATGAATGAGCAGCCTTCATCCTCAGATATGATAGTGTTGATGCAACTGTGTCCAATGAAAATGGCCTGAGGTGCTGGGACACATGTACAAAGGTGTGTGAAGTGAGAGTTAGTAAAGGATGACAATGAAAGGAGCATCTCTAGTTTCTTAACAAATAACAATAGAACATGGCAGTACCTCTAACAGGCATCCCCAACCCTTGCATAGGTGACTGTGTCCAAAGCTAGTAATAGTCATCCACTTTCTTGTATCCATGCATAGTTTTATTTTGTTTGCTTCTCTCCATTACATATAAGCAAAATCATATTATATATGTTTTTCTCTGATTTGATTTTGAGTTGATGTGTTTGAGATTCATCCATGTCAATGAATATATCCAATTCAGCCAGATTCGTGTTGTAATGCAATTCCCGGTGTGAGCAAACCACAATTTAATTCTCGATCATCTTGTTGATGGATATCTGAGCTGTTTAGAGGTTTTTGCTATTATGAGTGATGTTTCTGTGGATTCCTTCTCATGTCCCCTGGTACACACATGCACACGGTTTTGTAAGCTTTGTACTTGCAATTGACATCCCTTGGTCATAAAGTATTCCCCTATTTAATTCTACTATGTGATATGAGCTTGTTTGCCAGTGTCATATCAAATCATAGCCCCTCAGTGATTATGAAAATTCATGGGCTTTATATCCTCCTGAACATGTCAAGAAGATTGTCAGCCTTTTTAAGTCTTCTTGCTGGCCTGGCAGGTATGAAATGATATCTCCTTGAGATTTTCATCTGCATTTCCTTGCTCGCTAAGGACACTAACATCTTGTCACCTGATTATTTGGCATTCCCATTTCCTCTGGTGGGAAATGTGTGTTCATGTTTTCTTTTTCTTCCTGAATTGTTTAGCTTAATCTTATTGTTTTACGGGAATTCCTTTTACTCATTCTGGACACATTTTTGTTTATCAAATGTACAGCAAATATTTCTTCACAGATTTTAGATATCTATTTGATGATTCCTCTAGACAAACAGAAGTTTTGATTTTAATGTAGTTGAATTTATTCATAATCTTAAAATCTGGCATATAAAACATTGTCCATGTCCTAAGGATAGATATTCTCATGCATTGTTCTCACATTACTTACTTATGCTTCACATTCAAGTCTTGGAATAGATTTTCATGTACATTCCAGTGAATGACTGGAGTCTGTACTGCTTTCTATGTGGATCTGTAGTTACATCAGATGTGTAATACTGGTAGTATTGTCTATAGAATCTCCATAGATGTTTGAGTCAGTTTCTAGATTTTCTCATTCCATGGGAGTATTTGTCAAATTCTTGGAGAATACCACAGTGTTTAAGTTGTTATAACTTTATAAGCTAATAACTAGTAGGGTGATTATTTTTCTCATATCATTACTCCTATGCAAGAATATCTGGAATCATTCTGTCAAGTTCTGTGAAACACCCTCTGGATTTTTATTGGAATTACATTGAAAATATAAATGCATTTGGGGGAGTGGGCTAATATCTTTACAGCATGTGTCATTTATGTATCTCTTCAATTACTCAATTCTCTCTTAAGGTCTTTCAATAAAATTTTATTCTCTATATATAAACTTACACCTCTTAAATATTTTTCATAGGTATATTCTTTTACACTTATAAATGTTATATTTTAAAATTACATATCAAATTTGTTCTATTGGGAAGCAATGCACTTTTGTTAATTTCAATAAACCTGAAAATGTTTTGATTTATGCACATAATAAAGTTATCCATGAACAATACATATTCCTTATTTCTTTATTTTAAGATACTTGCATTTTATCTATTTTCTTGACTGATTGCACTGACTCAAGCATCAAAATTAATGTATAGAAATGATAGTGGGCATTACTGTGTAATTTTAAAGGGAATGATTTAAAATTTTCACCATTGAGTAATATGATTACATTTTAAGTTTTTCTTTTCTTCATTTTCTTTTTTTTTTTATTTTTATTTTTTTTTTTTTGGTTTTTCGAGGTAGGGTCTCACTCTGGCCCAGGCTGACCTGGAATTAACTATGTAGTCTCAGGGTGGCCTTGAACTCACAGCAATCCTCCTACCTCTGCCTCCTGAGTGCTGGGATTAAAAGCGTGCGCCACCACGCCAGGCTTTCTTCATTTTCTTTTATTTTTGAGATTAATTTCATCAGATAAAAAAGTTGTCCTTTATTTCTAGTTTTTTAAATATTTTCATTTACTTGCAAGCCTAGAGAGACAGAAATGAGACAGGAATGAAACCTGGGCCCTTAGGCTTTGCAAGCAAGCCCCTTAACTACTAACCATATTTCCAGCCAATTCCACTTTTAAAAATCATTTTATTGCTGGGCGTGATGTTGCCACGCCTTTACTTCCAGCACTCCAGAGGCAGAGGAAGGAAGATCACCGTGTGTTCAAGGCCACCCTGAGACTACATAGTGAATTAGTGAATTCCAGGTCAGCCTGGAGTAGAGTGAAACCCTACCTCAAAAAAAAAAATCCTTTTATTATAATGTGCTGCTTAATTTCATAGAATACTTTTACCAAGCAAAATAAGATTGGCGTAGATTTTTCTTGTTTTGAACTACACATTTAATGAATACCATTTTTGATTTCTAATGCCTGGACAACTTAACATTATTGATATAAACACAATATTGGCAAATTTATAATTACATTTGAAGGTATTGCTATTTTCTATTTTTTAGCTAAAAGCATAAAATTGATATGAATCATTTACATAGTATGCATATTACTTAATATATAATTAACCAGTTAATTAACTTATGTTGAGAATACAATTTTCTTCTCTAGTATGGCTCTGGTATTACTCTCAACAGTTAAATTTATCCAATGATTAGGAAAAGGTTTTTGCACTTTTTTGCTGTACAGGTGATGATAATTTATTGAAGCTATTGATTCCTAAAAGGCTTATAAGAACTTGCTTGTAAAATGCTGCTCTGAGTTTAAAGTTTTCTTTGAAGTAAGATTTTATTTTATTTTAAAAAAAAATTATTTATTTATTTATTTGAGAGTGAGAGACAGAAAGAGGCAGACACAGAGAAAGAGAGAATGGGCACGCCAGGGCCTCCAGCCACTGCAAACAAACTCCAGATGCATGTGCCACCTTGTGCATCTGGCTTACGTGGGTCCTGGGAATCAAACCGAGGTCCTTTGGCTTTGCAGGCAAACGTCTTAACTGCTAAGCCGTATTTCCAGCCCAAGATTTTATTTTTTTAAATATTTTTATTTATTTGCCTGTGTGTGTGTGTGTGTATGTGTGTGTGCGTGTGTGTGTGTGTGTATGACATACTCATATGTGCATATCAGGGTCTCTTGCCACTATAAACAAATTCTGAATGTAGATGCAGGTACCACTTTTTAAGTCTGGCTTTTACTTGGGTAGTGGGAAATCAAACCTGGCATGTCAGGCTTTACAAGCAAAGGCCTTTAACAACTGATCCATCTCCCCAGTCCTGCAGGAAGATTTTAAACAACTTGCTTGCTTTTGAAGAACAATATTTGGTTAGCAGGACTTACATTTTCTTTTCTTCTTAGGTGTCATTATTAATAGTTTATACATTTCTAAGACTTTGTCCTTTGTTTTCATTCCAACTGTATTTCTTGTTTGTATTTCCTCCTAGTGGCCCTTTTCTTTTAAAAATACTACTTTAGAGTCTTATGCAATTAGCCTATTAAACATAGATATTTACTTTGCTAATCACTTCTATTTGTATTTTTTTTCCTCACCAATTTCTGCCTTTAATTTTATTGTTTTTCTTCTGCCAACATTTACAAAACAATTATCCTTACATTTATTTGTGACATTATTCTGGTCCAGTTATGTGTTCATGCGTGCACTATATGCTGTCAGTCTAAGTGCACTTCAGGAATTTTAACTCACTACTTTTTACATCAATCATCAAAGATCATCATTTTTTATCCGCCCTCCCCATTTGACAAGTTTTCTGCATAGCTCATGCTGGCTTAAACTTCCAATAAAATCCATGCTACTATTCAATTTTTATCCCTTCTGTCTCAGCCAAGTGTAGGATTATAGGCGTATACCACTCTGCCACTCTCAGATTTTCTTCTTTGTTTTTATTATATTTTATTTTCACACATGCTAATTAGAAATGTGCCTCTTTACTTTTTTTTCATTTTTTATCTTTTTTTATTGACAACTTCTATACTTACTGACAATAAACCATGATATTGCCCTCCCGTCCCCCATTCCCCTTTACACCTCCACTCTCCATCACATCTCCTTCCTCTCTCTTTTAATTTGATGTCATCATCTTTTTCTCCTATTATGAGGGTCTTGTGAAGGTATTGCTAGGCACTGTGAAATCAAGAATATTGAAGCCAATTTTGGTCTGAACAGTTGCACTGTAAGAAGTCCTGCCCTTCCTTTGGCTCTTACATTCTTTCCGCCCCCTCTTCAGCAATGGTCCCTGAGCCTTGGAGGGTGTGATCGAGATGTTTCAGTGCTAGACACTCCTCTGTCCCTTCTTCTCAGCACTATGTTGCCTTTTGGGTCATCCCAGGGGTCATCACCATCTGAAAAGAGAAGTTTCTCTAACCAGAAGTGAGAGTAGCATTAATATGTGAATATGAACATTAAGTGTTGTGCTTTCAGGGCAGTTTGGTGGAATAATATATACATTTAACCACAAAAGGGTATGCTTTATACCTCTAAGGCTCATGATCTCCACTGCCATAGACTTTTGATTGCTTTTTTTCAGTACCACGCATGTATTCCCTCCCATATAGTGGGCTTTCAGTCCAATTAGGGAGCAGTTGATTTCCCCCAGAGCAGACATGCCACTATTGAACCTGTTCTGTCATTTGGCCTATCTGGCCAAACTTGAGGTTTCCATTGTCCACTGTTTTCACTGCTGATAACTTCTGTCTCCCATATGGTTGCATGCAGTGCAGCCTGTTCCAGCTTTCAGTTGGATGGTTTACAGGGAGAAGGTTTTCTGCTCAGCACCAGCTTGATTTCTCAGGACTTTGCCATTCAGGCAAGTGATATGTTCAGCAATAGGGTCTTACTATCTGTTTCTCAAGGGAAACCAAGGGCCTTGGCAAAAGCCTGTAATGTTTTGGAGGCAACAGGGACCTCCCTGGCCAACAACTCACTGGAAAGTATCCCATCCCAGGCGCTGAAAATTTTCTAGTAATAATCTATAGCTTCTGGATGTGCCATTATTCAAAAAAGTAGGTTTACATAAGTCTTATGGAATATCTTGAATTTTGATTGAACCTTCCCCCACCCTTCTTTTACACATTCTCTTTCCTTGGCCTCCTTTAGGCCTTCCCCCTACCTATAATCTATTCTTCTATTTCATATATACAACACCATCTCTTTAAGTCCTTCCCTCTCCTCCCTTCCTTATAAGCTTTTCCTAGCTTACTGGCCTCTGCTACCAATTTTTGGTTCCAGCTCACACACTAGTCTATACACTTATAACTAGGATCCACATATAAGAGAGAAAATTCAACATTTGGCTTTCTGAGCCTAGGTTACCTCACTTAGTATAATCCTTTCCTTATCCCTCCATTTCCCAGAAATGTTTGTTTGATGAAATTGGGAGCCACCATGTTAGGTTCATATATGTTTAGGATTGTAATGTCCTCCTGTTGGAGTGTTCCTTTAATCAGTATAAAATGACTTTCTTTATCTTTCTTCACTAATGTTGGTTTGAAGACTATCCTGTCAGAAATTAGGATGGCAACCCCTGCTTGTTTCCTAGGCCCATTTGCTTGAAATACCATTTTCCATCCTTTTACCCTAAGAAGGTTTCTATCTTTTATTGAGAGTTGAGTTTCCTTGAGGCAACAGATGGCACGATCCTGCCTTTTAATCCAGTCTTCAAGCCTGTGTCTTTTGGTTGGGGTAATGAGGCCATTGATATTAAGAGTTATTATTGAAAGGTATGTATTTATTCTCACCATTCTTCTTGGTTTGTAGTGCTTCCTGTTTTCCCTTTACTCACTTTTTTAAACTGTTATTTGAGTATGGTTTATTTTTTCCTATTTCCTCCTACGTGTGTTTTGCTTTCTCTTTAGCATGAAGGATTCCTTCAAGTATTTTCTGTAGAGCTGGTTTAGTTGTCATAAATTCATTTATCCTGTTTTTGTTGTGGAATGTCCTTATTTATCTGTATATTTGAATGGATAGTTTTGCAGGATAAAGTAATCTTGGTTGACAGTTTTTATCTTTCTGAACTTGGAATACATCATTCCAAGCCCTTCTGGCTTTTAAAGTTTGTGTTGAGTAATCTGCTGTGATCTGATAGGCTTGCCTTTGAAGGTCACTTGCTTTTTCTCTCTAACTGCTTTCAATATATTTTCTTTCGTTTGTGTGTTTAGTAGTTTAATTATCACATGGTGAGGAGAGGTTCTTTCTAGAGTTTGTCTGTCTGGTGTTCTAAAACTTCTTGTATCTGCATTGGCTTTTCTTTCCCATTTTGGGGAAGATTTTCTTCTATGATTTTGTTGAAAACACCTACTAAGCCTATGGGTTGAAATTCTTCTCCTTCTACTATACCCTGAATTCTTATGTTTGATCTTTTCATAGTGTCCCGGGTATCTTGAAATTCCCATTCATACCTTTTCTATTAGCTTGTCTTTCTCTTTGTTGGACTGTATTAGGTCTGCCACCTGGTCTTCTAGTTTTGATATTCTGTTCTCTCCTTCATCCATTATACTGGTGAGACTTTCTACAGAGTTGTTTATTTCACTGTCTGTGTTCTTCAGAGCTAGGATTTCAGCCTGGATTTTCTTCAGTATTTCTATTTCCTTACTCATGTCATGTAATGACCTTTTTATTTCATTAAGCTGGTTTTCTGTGCTCTCTTTCAGGAGTTTGTTTTCTTTTTTGATTCCTTTCATTTCTTCTTTTATTTCTTTGAGTATAGATAGAACCATTCTTTTGAAATCTTTGTCAGGTATTTCATCTAAAACTTTTGCATCCTGAATTGATTTGATGTTTGGGTTTTCTTCTGTGTTCTTAGTGTTCTTAGATGTGGTGATACACCTTTATATACTTTCAGGATATGAGTTTAAGGTGCCAAGTGTGGCTCTTGTATCTCAATCCAACCACAGAAGTAATCCTAGGTGTTGAGTTTGCTTGCTAAGCAAGTAATATAGTGAACTGGGTGAAACAATTTACTGGAAAATTCTAAACTTCAACTGAACAATATACACATTCAATAAAAATCAGCACAGAGTATACAAATGTGGTGATTAAAACAAACAATCTTATCAGGCCAAAATCCCCAAGGGTGTGTGTTGCTCTGCACCCTTAATCCTGTCAGCTAGGAGATAGAGAATTCTGTTCTGAACTGGGCTCCAGGTCAGCCTGGATCTGGATCAGACCCTGCCCCCAGTAATGACAGAAGCAAAAGACAAAGACCCTATAAATCTGTAAGCATTAAAGGCAGCAATATTCAACCCCCCAAGTACAGCTTATTTGAAAATGGTAAAACCAACCAAAAATATGTAACCCATAACCTGCCCTGACATGGAAAGAGAGATTAGCACTTCCAGTGCAAGCCTATGTACCTGTCCTTTTTTTTTTTTTTTAATCAGTTGGCCTCATAACTTTTTGGTGTGGCTTCCAATCTCACCAATGCTGACTGCCCACCTCGATCTCTTTGTGTTGTGCTCTGGAGCTGGAGCTCTATTCAGCTATGCTGGATGCGCTGCATAGCTTGGGGCTGAATGCAGGAGGTTTAGGGTTCTGATGGTTGGGGAATGGGAGAGTTCAGGAAGCCTGGAGTTGTTCACACCATCTCCCTGTATCTCTTTCAGTAGCTCCTTAGTTGGTCTCAGCTGACATTTCTTTAGATTTCTAGAGTCTGCAAGGAGGTTGATGAGGTTGGAATGTCCCCTTGTTTGGTCTCTGCTGCTGCTGCTGCTGCTGCTGCTGCTGCTGCTGCTGCTGCTGCTTGGCACACCTGAAGGGTGGTGCTGTGCATGCTGCATACCATGCAGATTGGGGCTGCAAGCTCCTCAGTGGGATTCTGGCCGGTTTCCTCCTTTTTGGTGGATCTTGGTCTCTCTTGCTTCTCTGCTGTGTCTAAGAAAAACCTATACTGCTGCACTTTTCAGAAGAAGAGTGTATTTTGCTGTGGTTTTGATTAAATCCATCCCTGTTTTGGCATGGCTCCTATGCTGCCATCTTACCCCGAAGTCTCTGTGCCTCCTTAATTTCAAATTGTTCTGCCTGTTCTTGTCTTTTTCCTCTTTATCATTTTTATTATTTGTTTCTAACTTAAATATGGTATAGTAATGGAACATGATCTATATGACATTGATAATTGAAATATAAAAACATTTCCATGTGGCCTTAATTGTGGCTAGTTTCCTAGCTCTCCCATGTGAACTTGAAAAGATGTCTAATTTTGAATGAATATTTATAGTATATATTTGCTCACCAGATCTAAGCTTCTGATTATATGGTTCAGATATTTTCTATTTGCACTAATTTGTTTTTTTATTTCTTTATATCTTTAATATTAAATAGAATGTAGGGGAATCTCCGATTCTGGTGGCTTTGTCATCATTTCTTCTATTTTGTTAATTTTTTTTCTTTGTATGACTTGGAGCCTAGAAATTTGAAATTATTACATATTTTTAGTAAATTAAATAATTTATCAACAGTTAGTGACATTCTTTGATCTCTGGTAAGATGTTTATCTAAGGATCTTTTTTGACCGGTAATAATATATTACCTTAGCTTGGTTCAACTAGTATTTACTTTATCTTTGACTACCATCAAAGGACAAAATTTCAGCACATTTAAAGATCTAATTGGTTTCTATTAGTAATCCATAAATCAGTCAGAACCTATCTTACACAGCAGAAGGGTCTCCACTGGGCAGGGCAAAATCAGTGGCTTTGTGAGGTGGCTTGAGCAGGAACAAAGAGACAGCATGATACAGAAAATGTATTAGTTAGCCATGTTTTTTTGTTTGTTTGTTTGTTTTGTTTTTTTGAGGTAGGGTTTCACTTTAGCCCAAGCTAACCTGGATTCACTATATAGTCCCAGGGTGGCCTTGAATTCAAGGCAATCCTCTTACCTTTGCCTCCCAAGTGCTGGGATTAAAGGCGTGTGCTGCCATAACTGGCCGCCCTGGTTTTTCAAAGCTGACTTTATTCTTGGGGTTAAAGCTGAGGGGACTTCTTATGACAGCTTGGGAAGCCTGGGTTTCTCACTGATGAGTGTGGTTTTCTTCATGTTGATAAACTGGTGTATTGGGGGATTTTCCTGCCATTTAAAATTTCACTTTGATTATGTACCACTTCATATGATTGGCCTGATGATGTGTTCTGCTGGGCCCTGTTGTAGGACTCAATCCAAAAGGATGGGATTCCACAAATTTTGTATAACACTGTCTTTTCTCTTCTTTTAAATTTTTGTGTCTATGTAAATAACACACTTGGATTATATATTTAAAATCAAATCTGATGATCTATGGTCTTAGTTTATTTAGAATGAATATTGCTGATATATGAGTTAATTTCCATCAGTATTGGTGCTGTTTTCATGTTATTATCTTTTAAAGAATTTTATTCTTATTCTATTTTCATCTATAACTGTGTGTGTGTTACGTGTGTTCTTTTAGATCATATTCATTTAAATGTGTGTATTTAATTTGGCAAAGTCTAACTCAAATTGATTCTCCTGCAAAAAAAAAAAAACTGAACTTCAGTTATGGTCTTTCATATTTGTAAAATATTCCTGTATTCTAGTTTTACCTTAATTTTTAAACTCTGTGATTGAATATAATATGTTGCTTTGTTATATAACTCCTTCTATGCTTGTAAGTCTCACCTTATAATCTCATGAACTGTATATACTTGCTTAGAGATCATTATTAAGTAAGGTCTCCAGTCTCCTGATTGCAATCTGTATGAGTCTGCTAATTTAAAAGTATCTTTTCTCTGCCTTCATTCTGTTAGCCATATAATTTTTGGTTGGTGTGGTAGTTTGAATAGCTGGCCCCCAATATATTCAGTGTTTTATTAGTTTGTTGTTTACATCTGCATCCACCTGGCTGGAGGCAACTGGGTGGATCTTAAGGTCTGGTGGTGGGTTTAGAATTTCAATCTAAAGATAAGCAAAGTGTGCCTAGTTGGAGTTCCTGAGGTGTGCTGTTCTGCGTGGCTTTTGGCTGTGGCTTGGCTCTCTGTGTTGGGTCCTGTGAAGAGCAGGCCAGCTTCTTCTGCCATTATGGAACTTCCCCTGGATCTGTAAGCTCCTTCCTCCATAACTGTGCCTGGTCTGGAAGTTCATCTCAGTGAACCTGATGCTGTCTGTTACAGCTGGCTCTGTCTTCCTCAGTGTTTTGAAGATATTTTACCCAATATGAGTCTCAGCTACTGCAGGTAAAGCACCATCATTCAATATAGTTCTTTTTCATTCATCTGTCTTTTTCTCAAACCATTTTAAGTATTTTTTAGCACTCAAGTGTGAAATTCTCTTTATTCAGGATGCATTTTGGGCCTGTAATGTGTATAATGCTGTGTCTTTATCAGTTCTGAGTAATGTAAAGCCATTACCTTTTCCAAAATTGCCCCTGTCTGACTTTGTGTCTCCTGTCTTTTGTGAATGTTGAATAGACCTGTGGGTCACCTTCTCCTACAGTTCTCTCACCTCAGCTTCTCTTACATTTGGTCTCTTCTCACTTCTCAGAACTGCATTTAGGGTAGTTTCTGCAGGTCTGTCTTAAGTACACAATCTTTCTTAGGCATGCCCAGTCTGGTAAATGCACTCACAGAGGCTCTGATTCCTATCATGCCTTGTTTTTTCTTCCAAAAGTGTTAAGGCTTCTTTATCAAAACTTTGTGCTTAATTTTGATTGTCTTTTTCCTCTACCATACTCTGTCATGTTTCTTAATTGCATTTATACACGCATTTATAGGTGCTGTCGATTTGGGCTTTTATGGGATTGACCTTCCCATTTGCATTTGCAGCTGACCCTTTCTGCTACCTCCTTACTCTACAAGGGAGAATTTGAATTTGCCTGTGCATGGTGCCAGAAGTAACTCCTGTGCCCTGCCTCTTTGGAATTTGGGATGCCTGAGCCTCACAGGTCCTGTGAGCAGGGGTTTCCCAAATCACAGTTGGGCTTGGTGTCAGGAAGTCTCACAGGAAAGATTTCCTCCATTTCTATCTAGAGTCAAAATCGGGAATGCATGAATGCCATGCTGTCTCCCCCTGCAGGTGGCTTTCTAACTCAACCACATGGGGATTTGAGCTTTTATCTACAGGTCAGTGTGACAGCCTTAAGCTTGAGCCTTAAGCCTTTTCATTCATATTTTCTGTTCACATAGCCCTCACAAAACTGGACTATGGATTCCTTTTGGTGGACCAATACCCCAAAAGTAAACACTGACTTCTGTACTCTTCCTCTTTCTATATCCATTCTTTTGTATCATTTCTGGTCTCCCAGGAAGTCCTTCATTCCCTCCCTCAAACTCCAGTGCAGCACTGCATTAAAATGCTTTTGTAAAAAGAAATCCATCATTTTTAGTACCCCCTGTATTCTCAACTTGTATGTGTGTGTAAAACTGCTCTGCTATATTGTGGGTATATGTGAATATACTTTTTTTTTCCTAGAGAACATTCTGTCATATGGAAATGAGCCTTATATGTTCCTCTATATGTGTATATAGTACTTGCATGTATATGTGTGCGTGTATGTGGAAAACCATGTAATAGAATATATAAAAAAATACCAGTAAATTTTAACTTGTCCATAATCAAACAACCCTAGATTTCCATACAGAAGATAACATACTTTAGATCACATTAGATTTGAAGTCTGAAAAGCAGAATATAGCTAAATTGTTTCATGTATAATTACAAATAATGGTATTCCAGGTAGTGTTAAAAAGAACTTATCATACTGACCTCTATTACATTTTGTTTCTACCCTCTGACATTTATAGATGTTCATTTTGCTCAACCTTTTGATACCAATAAATATCTCTTTAGTTATCCTGGTCTTTGATTCATATCTAAATTTCTGTGGGTACCAATGGCCGACAAAGTTCCTTTATTAGTGCTGTATTAAAGAACCAGTGTGTTAATGGTCTAGATTCTCTGGGTAGAGATTTCTCCTCAGCACAGGAGCTGGATCCTGCAACTCGTGTTTTGCACATGAAGGGCAGATCACAGCAAGATGCTGGCTTCTTGCAACAAACAGATTGCAAATCTGAATAAATTACATGCCCTCCCTTGGCTTTGCTTAATTTGAAATATGATTGTTTAATATGAGTTTCCTGAACTGTTAATCATAATACATCAACAAGTTGATGGGAAAGCTGTAAAACTACCCTTGGTCTGATGACACCTCATAAAATTACAGTGATTTCCTGACTCTCCTCTATGGGGGGCTACAGGGGCCAAAGGTACGGGAGTTGACATAATGACTTGGGAAACAACAGATGTGAGCATCTTGATCTTGAAGATCATAAATATACAGGAATCCCTCTCTGTGAAAGCCACATACTCTTTTTGTATTGGAAAAAATATCACTGGAGACAGCAAGGATATGGAGGAAAGTTATAAATGCACATAAATAATTTTGGCCATGAGAAGATCAATCTGCTTTTGTAAAACGGATATGTCAGTGCTTGAAAATTATGAAACAAATGGGTTAATGTGCATCTGCAGTGACTGTGTGGTAGCAGCTAGGTGACAGTTCTCAGCGAGGCTTGATTGAGGAATTTGGTGCAAACTCCAGCTGGGCAGGTAGGCTGGAGAAATCAGCTGGAACAAGTCATATGTGGGCAGAAACTGGGGACAGTGGTGCTTATCCTTGCATGATGTCTGAGCACTGAGATGGCTTGGACCAAACAGCTTAGGCATTATTTGATTTGGACTTAAAAGCTCTGAGAGGAAATGGCCTTTCAATTCAACTTTGTTAAATAGGGACAAGCTGGGCCTTGCTGCTCTCTGAGGTTGCCAAAAAAAAAAAAAAAAAAAAAAAAAAAAAAGAAAGAAAGAAAGAAAGAAAGAAAGAAAGAAAGAAAGAAACTGGCAACCACGGAACAGTGCAAGACATCTCGTACACATCAGTCTCTCGAGGACAGCAGTTCCAGGGAATAGGCAGCTTTTCAATTCTGAGAGCCATACTGTTGGCTTTGCTCCCTCAGCAGCGGCCTCAGAGCAGAGGCAGTTCTCTCTTTCCATAATGCATGCAGTGCCCTTCCGTGGCTAAATGTAAGAATGCAGGCGACGTGACAGGCAGTCTGCAAAGATTATTTCTAACACTTAAATATATTATTATACGTGCCCACCCGAGATTTGGCCCTGTACGTGTACGTGTGGGGAATTGGGGCACATTTTAAATAAATAATGAAAAATGCTCTTTCTTATATGTGAAACAATTACTGGGTTCCTCTATATCTCCTAAACGTCAGAAACTTCTTGGAAACTGTCTTTGGGTTTATCTATTCCATAATTACTGATGTTAATCAAAACTGACATAAGGAAAAGGCATTTTTAAAAATGGTTTGTTTAATCCCATCACTCAGGAGGCAGAGGTAGGAGGATCGCCGTGATTCTGAGGTCACCTTGAGACTACATAGTGAATTCCAGGAAAACTTGGAATAGAGTGAGATTCTACCTGGAACCTCACCCCCCCCAAAAAAAAATGTGTGGGAGTTTCAAATTACTAATTTAATTTAATGATTTAATTAGAAATACTATACAATATTCACTTAATTCTCAGTTCTCTGTCCCTTAGATGTTGATGTGGTTTCGCACCATTTCCCAGGGGAATATCCTCTTATGTTTACTCCCTGTGTGATAATGATATGCATCACATCCATGTTTAACTCATGAAATCTTAGTCGTAAGGGTGAGTAAATCACACTAGCCTGAGGTCCAACGCCTTATGTTCTTGCTTAGCAATGGGCTTGGCGGGTCCCATAATTCGAAACATTTGAATATGACTCTGTGCCCACAGATATGAAGTGGTAGGCATAATCTACCAAGAATAAAACAGGTTAATTCAATCTTTAAATACAAAACGTCAATTAATAATAAGTGTCTCCACAAGATGAGGACATGAAAAAGTTCAATTTGAAACAAATCAAGTAATCCATTTAAAACTTTTCCTTGAATTATAAGGGTAAAATTTAGGCTTAGTGGTTTTATGTTGTTACAATATTTTTCACAAAAATAAAAGCTCTGTTTCATAGATCATAGCCGTTTCTTCACTACATAAACTTTTTAGTATAAAGATAAATTTTTTTTCAAACAGTTAATTTATAGGTAGGATCCTTAGAGTATACATGTGTATTTTCTTTTCCTTGTCTGTCCTTGTCATCAGAAAGGTGCGGCCTTAGTACTCAGAGAACCATGATCTACTATGATGGTTCTGCTTATTAGATTTGGAATCCAACAGACAAGCTGGAGGATGAAGCAGGCTGCCAGAAATAGTGTTCTCTGCCCCTGAATAGATAGACCCTTACTGTGCCAGGTGCTGGGGACATAGCAATGACCAAGGAAGATGTACATCCTGCCCACAGAGAGCACTCTATCTAAATAGAGTAAAACAACCAAAGCCACTGAAACATGCAGTGACTCTGATACGTGCTATGAAAGAAATAAATAGGGTACCACCCAGAAAAACTTAGAAAATAAACTTAGATATGGTGGTCAGGGAATTCCTCCTTATGTGATATATAAGCTAACCCTGAATAATGAAAGGAAGCCACTTTTATTACTGAATTTGTGCATGTGTGTGTTTGTGTGAGCAGAGAATCATGTGACCACCATATGGAAGGACTCCAAGCTCAGTGTACAAAACCCTGCATCTTTAAGAAACTATATATATATATATGTATATGTATATATATGCTTTGTGGCATTGAAGTGGAGTTGGAATAGATATTGAATCTGGTTTGAAAGCAATCCTAGTAGTAAAATCTCATTTGACCCTGCTTATTGTTACCCTACAAACCCTCCCCAAATGTGAGGATGCTTTCCATCTGTGCTTGGTCTGCTACTTTTAGCACAAATCAGCAAGGGTTCCCTAAAATCTCCCGCACTGTCTGTACCACCTAGAGCTCCTCCTCCCTCAGAAATCATTCCCAAGCGTGCATGTGGGACAGAAATTTGAAGAGTCTTTCCATGTTCTCTTTCTTCTACTTACTTAGTTAGCACATGAAAATGTGTTTGTCATGATGGATTTGTGCATATACTTCATTACATTCATTGTGATTCACCACCTCACACTGTCCTCTGCAACCTCCCTCCCCTCTTGCTGATCCCTTATGTAATTCTCCTGACTCCTTTCATGTCACATATGTTTCATTATCCTCCCTTTAGACCCCTTTCTCTCCCCCAATAGTCTCCTTTCTACTTTCATGCCATATAGATATAGATATAGATGATATAGATATAGATATAGATAGATATAGATGATACAGATGGAGATAGCTATAGATATACATACATGTGTATTTAAATCTAGATTCCTGTGTGAGAGAATTTTATACATGGAGATTTGAGTTTGGCTTATTTACTATAACATAATGATCTCCAGTTATATCCACTTTCCAGCAGCTTTCATAATTTTGTTGTTCTTCATAGGCAAGTAAAATTGTATGATGAATATATAGGACATTTTCTTTTTTCATTCATCTGTCTATGACCATTATGCTTGCTCTATATTACATTTATAATTAGTGCAGCAATAATCATGGATGCACTGTATTATCCTGACATAGACTATTTAGGGTATACACCCAGGAGGGGAATAAATAAATTGGGCAATGTGATTGTTTTATTTTAGAGTTTTAGGTACTTCCATATTGATTTTCATGGTGTCTGTTCCAGTAAACATTCCCATCAGCAGTGTATTAAAATTTATCTTTCCCCACAGCTTCACAAGCATTTGTTGACATTTATTTTCTTCATGATAACCATTCTGATTTGAGTAAGACTGTTAAAGTAATTTTACTCTGCATTTCCCTGATGGCTAAGTTGTTTGGACATTTTTTAAAATATTATTTGCATTTTTTCCTTTGAAAACTATCTCTTCAATTCATTTGCCCATTTATTGATTGGATGATTTATTTTGTGAATCCTGAATTTTCAGAGTGCTTTATAGAGTCTAGGCATTAATCCTCCACTGGATATATTTATCAAAATTTTCTTCCCATGCAGTCACTTTCTCTTCACTCTGATGGTTGTTTGCTATGCAGAAGCTTTTCCATTTCACAGAATATCATTTGTCACTTCTTGGTATTTCCTGGGCAATTAAAGTCCTCAGAAAGACCTTTCCTATGTCTACACCTTGAAGTTTTGTTTCTATGTTTCCTTTAGTAGTTTCAGAGTTTTGGGTCTTATATTAAGGTCTTTGATCCATTATGGATTGATTTTTGTTGTCAGGGTGAGAGATACGATTCTAGTTTCATTTTTTTACATATTATATTCAGTTTTTACAACTCCATTTGTTGAAGATATTGCCTTTTGGTCAATGTATGTTTTTCATGACTTTGTGAAAAATTAGGTATTAGATGGGCTCATTTCTGGGTCCTCTATTCATTCTATTGGTCTACATGTCTGTTTTCAACTTCAATGTTGTCAATTTATGTTTTTTTGTCACTTTCTTTGGGGTATATTACCTTGGGGTTTTCCAATCTCATTTTGGTAAAGAACTAACTTTTTTTTGACTGATTCTATATAATATTTTATGAATTCCATTTCATTAATTCCTGCCCTTACATTTATTATTTCTTGTCATCTACTGCTTTGAGGGTTAGATTACTTATTTATTTATTTTTGACCTTTAGGTATATCATTAGGTTATTATATGAACTCTATGATATTTTAAAATATTTTATTTATTTTTATTTATTTGAGAGAGAGAAAGAGCCAGAGAGAGAGAGAGAGAGAGAAAGGGTATGCCAGGGCCTTCAGCTGCTGAAACGAACTCCAGATTCATGGACCACCTATGGGTCCTGTGGAATTGAACGTGGGTCCTTTGGCTTTGCAGACAAGCACCTTAACACCTAAGCCATCTCTCCAGCCCTTCTCCAATACATTTAATGCAAGCTTATATAGCTGTAGACTTTCCATTTAAAATTGCCTTAGCCGAATCCAAAGGGTTCTGGTAAACTGTGCTTTCATATTCATTTGATTCTAAGAATTTTGTAATTTCCTCACTTTTCATTCAAGAGTTTATTGTTCAGCCTCCAAGTATGTGTGTAGCTTCTGTATCTTTTCTTGCTATTGAGTTCTAGTTTTATACCAATGTGTTCTGATAAGAGTCAAAAAATTATTTAGATTTCTTTGTATTTAAGAATTTCTTTGTTACCTAGAATGTCATCTATTTAAGAGAAAGTTTAGTAAGATGCCAAGAAAAGGTGTATTTTTTTTTTTGATGGAGTATTATTTTGATATCTGTTAAGTCCATTTGATTTGGTGTAGATTAACTCTAAAGTTTCTTTGATGGTTTTTGGTTTGAATAGCTTATGTAATGATGATCTCAAGTAGAATGTGCTAAAAACCTAATTATTTAGGGAGAATATGTATATAGGAAATTGATACATTATAGCTTCTTTCAGGCCCTGAAAAATTGAAGAATGCCCAGTATATGCACTTTGGGGGAGGGGCGGTTGAACTTGTGGCTTCTTCTGTATCCTATGACGTATGGCCATGCTGAGCCTGTATTGGACAAGTGTCTAGTGTCCACTAGAGCTATCTTTACTTTGTTTGCTGCCCTTCTTTGAGTACCAGGGACTCTTATGGCTATGCCAACTTTGTAGTCTGAGGATCTGTGGGTTCTCTCTCCCACTGCACACTGCATTATTCCCTTGTAGTGGTTAATGTGCTAGGTAGAGGGTGAATCCACAGGGCTCTGGGAATGAGATGAGCAAATGACACTGAGATCTGTGTTGGAAGATCTGTTGTCATATTTCCAAGGCCCACTGACCATTAGTCCCCCCTGCTGAAGGGACAAAGCTGTGGATGTCAAGAGGTCCACTGGGATTGCAGAGTTCTTCGACACTCCACTGGTGAACCTTGACTCAGTACGTGACTCCCGAGGCCGATCCTTCCACTGACCTTTGACTAATGCACTTATTCTGTTTATGAGGCCTGCTCCCAGACATGAGGATGGGGCTACCTTTTTCTCTATCTTTCACTCCTTGCGTAGAGCCCCATCTGGCTTGATTTCCTCTCCAAAGCTGCCTCCTGGAACTCTTTTCATACCGAGGTTGTGGCAGGTTCCATTTAGGATTACTGATTCATGACTCTTCAGTATTCTCAGGCCTGGAGAGTAGCTAAGTGTTAAATAATAGGTTTCCAATCAGAACAGTGTCCACTTACACCACTTACTTGAGCCATGTGCTGACCCATCACACTTGAGAAGTCACTATTTCAGCGAGACCTAGATGGATTTGAAGCTGGAGCGAGCTGTGGGCTTGTCCGGTGGGTAGGACTGCAGATCTCTTTTCACCAGAGCTGTCTGGATTAGTTACTGGATGAGGCTTCTGCCCTCGCTTTCCCTCACTGAAGAGCCTGGTGGCTACAGCTGGGTTCAGTTTGATTTTCTTCTCTGTGTGACACTCTTCTGTTTCTTTGCACTTCTCAGCTGTCCCAGCTCCTTTTCAGTATTTCAGAAGCTCTTCCTCTCTTTGAAATAGTCTTTTTTTTTTTTTTCTTATCCTAACACTTCTCCTTCACTGGGTAACACAGAAATGGCTTCTAATCTGACATCTTACCTAGCTATCTTCAATAATCTTTTTATGGTACCTCAGAGTTCCAACAAGTCCTCCCTGTCATACCAGGACCTGCTTTAAATGAATTAGCACCTTTCTACTCAACACTAGCAAATTTAACTGGTAAAAAGATACAACTTCAGTTTTTGTCATTTTTTTAATGAAAAGGTTTTCCAATCTAGATGTAGTTTTTCTTTTTCTAAAAAAATACTATTTTACAAAAGTGATAGAATGACAAATTCTTAGCTACCCTCTTTATTGTCTAGAAGGACCTCAGTAAGCCAGTGCACCTCTGGGCTCTGCCATGTAGCTGTCCATATATGGAGAATTTTCTTCCATGTTGTACTTTCCATCCAGGGGCCATCATTCAAGACTGTAGATACTTTCACAGGAAGGGGTTGCCCTCTTTTGTTGGGGTGTGCAGTTTGGGCTTTAGTACCTGGGCCAGAGAGAAGTATTTGTGGCAATAGCCAATCTGTTAAAGAACCCATCCCTTCTCTGTATTTCCAACATTGGGTATTCTTTAGCAATTTGGCTGGGAAACAATGATTAGGATACAAAGGGGCTGAAGGGATGCCTTAACAGTTAAGGTGCTTGCCTTTGCCTAGTACCTGGTTTGACGGCAGATCCCATGTTCCTGAATCTATGCCTGAAGCATTGTCAGGTTCACTTGAGCATTTTCTGACTCCCTCAGTGGATATTCTTGGGAAGCACCTCTGCTGAAAAATCTCCACAATTGAGAAACAGAGTCTGATAGATGAGCTAGTCTTTCAGCATTTCCTGGGGGAAGGGAAGGTGGCTGGGTGTGTGCAGGCCTACTTCACTGTGCCTGTATGTGCACACAGGACCTGCTGTGCTTTTTCAGCAACAACTTTCTGGCTATGTGCACCTGATGGAAGGCAGACAGGACACCAGAGCTCTATGGTGATCACAGAGCCTCTTCAGTGTCCCTCAGCAAAGCCACTCAGCTACACAAAAACAAACACAACATTTTCAGTGCTAGACTTGGCATAAGGAACACTTTCTATATGTAGGCATGCTACCTTCTGAAATCTACTAAGGGACTTGAGAAGTCAAACCTAATAATCACATAAGGCACACCTCTGTCCAACACACTAGCCATAGCAGAAGTGGGCTGAACTCCACGAAAAGCTGACTTGAAATAACAGATGGGACGTAGTTCACACACAGACCTGAGGGGCTTGTGAACACATGCTGTATTGGAGAATTGGTGGTAAATGTGGAAATGCGAGCCCTGAATTCTGTCCACGGGCACCAGGGACAGGTATGAGCATTCATAAATTATTAGACAGAAACAAGTAGTCGCATGTCTGATGTGATAGCTAGGAATTGGATTTGAGAGTCACAGGATGACTCAGGATGGTCCTAGGGAAGAGTGTATAGAACATTATGGAGAAGTTATAATGTTACCAGGGTCAACCTAGAGAATATACTTCCTAATAAAGAGGGTAGAATGTGTGTGTGTGTGTAGTAGAGTGTTACCTAAACTTTGCTCCAGGTAAAAGCAATCAAAAAGTTTCAGAACTCTGGAATAGTCTCTAGGGATGCATTATCTCTGTGAAGAGTTCCAGCTAGACCAGGTCCCAGCAGGCTTCATTAGAACGTCTGGAAGTAGACCATAGCACAAAATCACAGCTCCCTGACACCATAGGAAATCTGCTTTATATGTTATAAACCTGATGTATAAGCATATTGACATTATAAGTGTTTTTATTGGGAGCTTAAATATAAGAACATATTGCCAATTGGTTGTATTCCCATCAGGTTTTCCTCCTTTGTCCCCACTCCCCTATTCCCAGTCCATAGAGGGCCCTCCTCAGTGGGGGTATTGGCAATAACTATGGGGTCAATGAATGCACCACTAGTGGCTTTTTGGTAGGGTCTCACTTTAGCCCAGGATGACCTGGAATTCACTATGTACTGTCAGGCTGGCCTCAAACTCATGGCAGTCCTCCTACCTCTGCCTCTCGAGTACTGGGATCA
Organism: Orientallactaga sibirica; assembly: GCA_036365145.1. Taxonomy (NCBI): domain Eukaryota; kingdom Metazoa; phylum Chordata; class Mammalia; order Rodentia; family Dipodidae; genus Orientallactaga; species Orientallactaga sibirica. Next base: position 64,141,302 of record JAEOAD010000001.1, read on the forward strand.
AAGGTGTGTGTCACTGTGCCCTGCTGCACTGGTAGCTTTCTATGAGGAGAACAGTGCCTCACATGAAACCTTCCCACTCTTTGGCTCTTATATTCTTTCTGCTCCCTCTTCAACTATGTTCTCTGAACCTTAGAGGGTTTGTTAAGTCTCCTTTAGTGTTGAGCTCTAGGCAAACTTTTGTTTGCTGTTTTGTTAAGTTTAGAGTCTCCTTAGACTCTTCCCGAGGAGGTTCTCAGGCTAACAGCAAGAGCAGAACTCATATATTTAATCTGCCACTTCCTCTGCAATGTCTCCTGGGCCCTCTGGTGAGTGGGATTGAGATGACTCATCCTGTGCTAGGCCTTGGCTTTCTCTTCTTTTCATGTTGGTGGATCTCCCTGTATTTGCTGCCATCTGTAAAAATCATGTTCTCTAGCCAGGAGTGAGAATAGCATGGATCAAAGCAGGTAAACGTGTCCATTTGGAAGACATTTTGATGGGCAAAACCTCTCCATTTAGCTGAACAAAACTGAAAGCTTCCTTCTGGGGCTTATGAACTTTCAAGCCATAGGCTTCTTTCTGATTTGGTTTTCAGTATCGAGCATGAATTCCCACCAACTGAGCTGGGCTCATATTTAGTCAGAGGGCAGTTGATTGCCCCTATAGCTCATGTTCACTATTGCACCCATAAGTACACCTTTCCTGGCTGGCTGATTTAATTATACTAAGTAGGTAGCTCGGGCTCAGAAAAGCTATTATTACACGTGCTCTCTCACATGCAGGTCTTAAATGTAATAGTTTTGTTTGTTTTTAAGTTGTATTAAGCATCAGTAGTATTGGTTAGGAAGCTAGAACGAGGCTTGGAGAGAGGAGGAGCAGTAAGATGCAAGAAAGAGGAAGGGATGGTAGACAGGCAAGTGGCGGGACATAATACAGGAGGTAGAAAGGCCTAGGAGGGTAGGAGTAAGGAGGGGGGATACATAAAGCTTATATTTGTAATGATGATCCTAATGGAAAAATTATTGTGGGGCATAATTATGACTTACAGGTTATCACTTATAAGCAGTCAGTTGGTCTGTTAATGCCATCTCTGTCTTTCCAAGCCAGGAGATGAAAGAGAATAGAAGAAGGGAAAACTGATCTTGGGAGGAGGTCAGGTAGCAAGACCATCTTCTTCTAACATGGCCATGTTTCTTGTGAGTACCACAATGCAGGAATTACAGCTTCCTGTCATGAGCACAATGGGAGAACTGTGTAGACAGTGCCAAATGTGGATCTAATGGAGGAGGAAACACAGAATCATTCCAGTGTTTATTGCTAGGCAGTATGCTCTTATGTTTCATATCCCTGTACAAGTTTAGATTTTGGCTCCTGGTTCTTCATTTATAATCATACATATGAATTATTTTTGCACTGAGTATAATTATGAAAAGCACCATAGTAAATATGTACATAATATGAACTGTAGGAAGAACTCATGGTTCATAATCATATCGTTCCTCTTATAAGTGAGCTAAATTCACAGCACCAGTCTGAACTGTGCACATGCCACATGCAAGCCTGTTCGGGTGGGCACAGATTTTAGCTCTCTCAGTATGTTTCATGTTTGTATCCCCCAAGCTCCTTAACTACTTATCCAATGAACAAATACATTAATTGTGAATGGATATACTTATAAATGAGCTTGTATGTAAGTGCATGACTTTATCCATTCCTGGCATTTCTCAGCAAAGATAGTACAAGTCAGTTTATTTGGGTTTTGTGCAGTGTGTTTATAAATAGACCTGTACTTTTCATGCCCTTGGTGTTACTATCCACGGTTAAAAAAAATGTTTTTAAAAATTACTTTTGTTGTGCTGGAGAGATGGCTTAGCAGTTAAAGCACTTGCCTGCAAAGCAAAAGGATACAGGTTCGATTCCCCAGGACCCACATAAGCCAGATGCACAAGGTGGCATATGCATCTGGAGTTCATTCGCAGTGGCTAGAGGCCTTGGCATACCCACTCTCTCTCTCTATCTCACCCTTTCTTTCCTCTCAAATAAATAAATATATAAAATATTTTTTAAAATTATTTTTGTCAATGCTTAGAATTAAGCCATGTGAAATTATAATCACCTTTCAATTAGCGTCAGTTTCTCGATGCACCCAGACACTACATGATGGGAAGTCTACACTTGCTAGCTGCAGTGCTCATTTGCCAAGATTCCATCCAAGTACAGCTCAGACTTGTCTAGGTTTTTAATTAAACCCTGCTTCCTGTGTCCCTCGTCCCTGTTATACCTCAGATTATCCAGTGATAGAAGGAGAAATAAGGGATTCTGAGCCAGCTCTTCAAAGATGGAGGCACGAGCCTGGCTTTGACCCCACCCCCTGGCTCCCACATACATCAGGACTGGGAGCCCCTTTCCTTCATCAGTTAAGGTGACAGCTGCTGTTCTGTTCATCAATGGAACAAGGACTCAGCTTTCTGTGTCTAGCCTGTGGGCACGATGGTGTCTCTCCCATGCAGGCTTCCACAGAGATGTGTTTGCCAGCCCAGTCATTATCCAGATGGAACCAGCAGAGTGGCGGCCCTCTGTGGCTCTTTGTTGTTTTGGGTTCTTTCTTTGCCCAGCAGTCTGACACTCTTTTGCTCCATAAGAATTTTGTGTTCCCTGCTTAGTAAGACCTGACAGAAGCACTCTCATCTCTGTTCTTGTTGTCAGATGCTAGGCACCCGATGAACTGCTGCCAGCTTTGAGGAGCTATCCTGAAACATGTAAAGTCTAAAAATATGAGACTCTTTCCTATGGTAATGCTTTGAGAGATAGGCTCAATAATTTTAAATATAGAGAAATTATTTGTCAGTATGTATTTTAGGGTAATTAACTGGCAAGCGTTCCCACTCTTTTCCTGTTTGCCAATCATTTGATTAGTAGCACCTGTTGAAAATGATGTGGTTAACATGATAATACAAGCCTCTTAGAACTCAGTTCCCTTTGACATTTATCTGCATGGGATTTGTCCCCCATACTAAATTAGAAGAGCTCTATTTTTTCTAAAATTTTTGATTGGCTCACCTCATTTAATATAATTCTTTTCAGATCTATCCATTTTCCTGAGTTTCATTTTCTTTACAAATGAGTACAGAATGTTTTGTTTTCACAGGTGCATGAATACCAGTATATTTCCCACAGCAACATAATTGGAAGATCATACTATATGGGAGTGAACTGGGTACATATGAGGCATGTGGGGTATAAAGTTGCTTCATTATTGAGAACTGTGATTTTTTTTTAAAAGAAACTCATTGCAGCTGTGACTTTACACAGACGACAGAATGAAAGCTAGAGAGGATGAAAGGGCTTTCTGAAATGAAGCCAAGAGATAGATCCAGTTTCCCCCATGGAACCAGAAGAAACCACATAAAAGTCTTCACTGTGGAAATAGGAGACATGCATACTGTGTGGAGACCTCTTCCTCCTCCTCATTGGTCATGGAGTTGTATGTATGCACTATGCCTTGCGGAGTCTGAGGCCAAGGACCTGGAGGAATTGTATGTTTTACATTACAGAACATGAGATCTAGAAGCATTTTCCTGACTGAGGCTTTTAAAGCAGCTCTGCATAGCTCAGGTGCAAATCTCTGAGGTGATTTGAAGTTAGATGGAAGATTGTCTCTATTACAATTTTTTATCTCAAGAAAATAATGTTTTATTCTGCATTTTGAAATTTTTATGAAGTTCATCTCTACTGCCTTCACTCTGATCCCCTCATTTTTTACCCAATGTGTCCATGTTTTTATATTTTAATTTATTTACTTGAGACAGAGAGAGAGAGAGAGAGAGAGAGAGAGAATGGGTGCACCAGGGCCTCCAGCCACTGCGAATGAACTCTTGACACATGTGCCACATTGTGCATCTGGCTTATATGGGTTAGTCCTGGGGAATCAAACCTTGGTCCTTTGGCTTTGCAGGCAAGTGCCTTAACTACTAAGCCATCTCAGAAGCCCCTCCATGTTTGTTTGTTTGTTTGTTTTTAAAGAATATTGTTTGCAGTTATGTGTATTTGTTGTCGTCTCCTAAAATCTTTTCTAAACAATGGTTATCGCTCAAAAATAATCTTGATTTTTCTCAGTTCCAGACATAAAGTTTGCCTCAAACCACCACTGAGAATCCAGGCTATCCTTCCTTGCTGGGCACAGATGTCTCCTTAATCTTACACTGAATCTGAGATAGGTGAGCCACAGAGGAGTGAGGGGAAGGAATTCAACTAATTGATCTCCCTTATGCTTTGAAGCAGCAAGTGAAATAGAAGCTTTAGGGTGGTGAGTTCTCCAATGGGTCCTTATTGAGCACCTGTTCTGGTGAAGCAACCATAACTGCTGCTCTTGAGTTTAAATTCCAGAGGAGGGAGACAGGCTACAACCAACCCAATATTATAATAAAAAAAGACAGATTATGCCTAAGTATGAGAAATAAGTAAGATAGGTTGTATCTCATAAAATGAGATATGGGATTTACTAGATGTGAGGAGAGGCCTATGGAAGAAAGTAGACTAGCCATCACTGCTACCTGACAAATTACTCTCCAGACTAGCAGTTTGAGAATGCAATACACTGTCACATGGTTTTTGGCAGGCAAGAACTCAAGAGTGACTTAGGTAGGTCCTTCTGCCTCTGGGTCTGAGACATGATGTCATCCAGAGGCATGACTGCGCTAGAGAATCTGCTTCTGGGATGGCTTGCTTTGGTGTCTACAGCTGGGTGGGGTCAGTGCCTTCCCTCCTGGACCTCTGTGAGTGCTGCAGCAGTGTCTTCAGGATGTGATGATGGGTTTCTCCCAAAACAAAGATCCAAGAGCATGGCATGGCAGCACTGGGGTTCCTGTCTCAGCCTTGAAGGTCACCATATTCTGCTGGTCGCACATAGTGATGCTAAGGAAGGAGGTCGGGAAGGGAGGTTATTTAGGAGATATCTTGAATGTTGATGTATACAGGACAATAACACTGAATTTAGGACAGCATTATAATGAATCTGTTACGTGAATTCCTAGGGAGGAGGGCATTTCACTTAAAGGAAGCAACTTTTGCTTCCCAGGACACTGAGGCCTGGAGACCTTGGTATTGTCAAGAAATAAATATACCTAACATCACCAGGTGTGTTGTATGCGATCACTCCAATGATCAGGGGCTGGATTATGTAGACCTTACAGTTCTGCCACTGCAACATAAGAGTTTCTGCTGCTGATGAACATTCCTAGGACTCAAAGTCCAAAGCACAGACAAGAATCTCTTCATGAGATGTGTTGTAAATATTCCAGGGCCAAGATGCATTCTTGCTCAGGCAGTTGGGTACCTTCCCTGTCTCTTGTCAAACACAGTTGTTCACGTCAGCTCCTCTGGTTCTTTTTCATGCTTTTAGAAGGAAGAATTTAATGAATTTAAAAAATGCACTTGGTCATAAAAGAATAGCTCTTTGTTCTTTTGACTCCATCTCAGGTTCTCCCTGCTCACTGGCCAATGACAAGTCTAACTCTGCAGACATTTATCACAAATGAGATTCTTCAGCTCTGTTGCTCTGTGTAGGTGCTGAGAAACTCGCCACAGTTCAGTGACTTGAAGAAGGAATGCATTCAGTTTTTCTTTTAAACTGAATATATCTCTCATGTACCTGCCATGCTAAAATGTCCCAGTGGTAATAGACTATAGCAGATAAAATATTAATAATTTCTCATCATTACCATGTATACAAAATAAACCTTTTCTCTATACCTACTAGTTTGGTACAACATTTTTATCTCTCTCCTTTCCTTTCTTGTTTTTCTTTTTGCTTAAGAATAGAAAAACTTGTGCTGTTTAGAATTATAAATATCATGTACCAGCACTTTGGATATGAATCTACCAAATGTTGTGTGCCTTTATTTTATATTTTTGGTTTTTCAAGGTGGGGGTCTTACTCTAGCCCAGGCTGACCTAGAATTCACTATGTAGTCTCAGGGTGGCCTCAAACTCATAACAATCCTCCTACTTCTGCTTTTTGGGTTCTGGGATCAAAGGTGGGTATGTTGTGTGTCTTTTGTGGAAAATATTTTCTTCAGAGCATTCCTAAGAGTTAGAAAGCACCTGCAGCATAGTCCCCGAACACTTGTCTTGATTTTCTCTTCATCTCACCCACCTGCTGCTGTTATTCACCCATCTTTAAGTGTACCATGCACTTGCTGGACTCCATACCTTTGTGGTATGCTCTGCATGAAATGGCCTCTAACCTGACCACGTTTGTGAATTTTTATTTCTGCCCCTATGCACAGTGCAGTGATCACTTTCCACACGATACTGCCTCTGATCCCCACAAGCAGATTTGACACCTAGTCCCTCCATGCAAGGACATCAGGCCCCTTAAGAGCACTCATGTCTAGTACCATCATTGTGTAATATTGTCATCCTTTTCACAGTCCATGACATATCACAGGCCAATACAAACTTACTAACTTACCCAAAATCACAAAACCATTTCAAAAAATCAGTGTAAAGTGTCTCAAAGTTTCCTAGCAAATCAGCTCTTGTAACAGCTGCTCAGCATCCTATGACAGATTCAAAGAACGGGAACAGCCTCGGGTGGCTGATGTCAAGAAGTCTTCAATGCATGGAGATGTCAGGCAATCCCTGTGTTTTCACAGGAGCTGCAGAAATGATGATAACAACAGCCATGGATATCTGAGGTTTGTTTAATTTATGTGATGATGTCATCATTTTTACCCCATGGGAGTATTAGTAAAATCCATCATCTGGATTTTGTGATTATTTCTAGATTATGATCATTTGTACATTGAAATTTTTAAGTTGAGTACTGGCACTTAGAACACAGTGAGCATTAGGAGATTGAAGGTGCCATGGTGGCATGACATAGGTGATGCGTCCTGTCTGAGTAAAGAGCTTCCCTGCACTGTCCAAATCCATCTGTGGCCTGGTGGAGACACAGGAAGGCACTGCGTTCCAAACTGTATAGTATATTTTTATTTCACTGACTCATTCATTCCTTCATTCATTCAACAGTCATCTACAAAGTGCTCCTAGGAGGAAGTCATTTGATGGATGTTGGAGGTCCGATAACAAATGAAGGCAGGAAAGACCTGGCCTTCATTGTACATGCAGTCTGGATCGGAGGGCAGATACGATCTCATACATACTTCATGAGTTATGGTTGAGATAAGAGCTGTGAAGTAATGTTCTGGGGTATTATAATAACATATCAGAGTGGAGCTGGGTGTCAGCAAAGGTCTGAAGATTCCTTTCTAAGGAGGTAACTTCAGCTGAGATGTGGAGGGCAAGGCAAAGGGGTCAGGATATACAGACAAGAAGGATGAAGAGTACCAGGCTAGTCAGTATTCCAGATGGACAGCATGGCATCTGTGATGCTCTCTGTGAGTTTATCAGGAAAAAAAAGAAGAAGAAGAACAGAGTCAGTTTTCTCGTTAGCTTTAGCTTTAAGTTTGAGTTGTAGGGAGTTAACTTTTATATTTGACATGACTTCTCTTTTTTTTTTTTTTTGCAAGTGAAGGATGTAGCACTGAAAAATCTAAATTCATATATATTTGAGAGAGAGAGAAAGAAGGGAGAGCAAGAGAGAGAAGCCGGGTGTGGTGGCGCACGCCTTTAATCCCAGCACTCGGGAGGCAGAGGTAGGAGGATCACCGTGAGCTCAAGGCCTCCCTGAGATTACATAGTGAATTCCAGGTCAGCCTGGGCTAGAGTGAGACCCTACCTTGAAAAAAAAATTATATATATATATATATATATATATATATATATATATATATATATATACTGTTTTTTAAAAATCAGAGAGAAAAAATTGGGCATGGTGGTGCACGCCTTTAATCCCAGCACTCGGGAGGCAGAGGTAGGAGGATCACCGTGAGTTCGAGGCCACCCTGAGACTACATAGTGAGTTCCAGGTCAGCCTGGACTAGAGTGAAACCCTACCTCAAAAAACCAAAAAATAATAATAATAAAAAAATCAGAGAGAGACAGAGAGAGAGAGAGAGAGAGAGAGAGAAGGATAACGGGCATGCCTTGACCTCTAGAAAACTCCAAGACACATTCGTCATGGGTACTGGGGAATTGAACTCTAGTCTTTAGGTTTTGTAGGCAAGCATTTTAACCACTGAGCAAACTCTCAAGGCTTAAAATATCTAAATTATTGATTAATAGAAATATAGAATATCGTGCTTAATAAAATAAGCCAGTCTCAGACAAATACTTCATGATGCCATGCATATGAGATGTGAAATATTCAGTCATAATGGGATAAGGGACCGTCAGGGCCTAGGGAGATTGGAACTGGGGAGTCCCTAACAAATGACATGAACTTACAATTAAGAAAAATAAACTGTAAACATTTTCTCTACAATGTTTTACTCTCGTTTGTAATACTATATAGATGTCTTTAAATTTAAGAGGATACATCTGATGTTAAACATTTCTATAGCACAATATAAGTATGTAAATAAATATAGATTACAGTAAAGTAATTTTTATATACTTCTGTGACCCTTTGGCCACTAATCTAAGGCCGAAAGGAGTGAAGGAAGATAGAAGGGTTAAAATAAAGAGGAGTCCTGGAAAGAATCCTTAGAGGAACAAGGCACAGAAGGCCACAGAACAAAATGTGAGTGATGTCCTGCCCATACCAACTAGTAAAAAAACATTTCGTCCTTTCTTGCTGGAGCTCAGGGTTTAGACGACTACCTCGCATCACCCACTTGTATCAAAATCACTTCATTAGCCCATGTTCACAGCCTTAATTCCACCCTTCTTATGGCATGTCTAAATAAATTATCCTGTGGGTCCCAGTACCCATGACCATGTGATTGTGAGGTCTGGATCAAAGCAAGGAAGGAAGGAGTCTAGACCAGCTCCAGTTGGCTGGTGCTGCCAGTGGCTGGCAAAGAGATATAGATTAGATGCCAGAATGCAGAGCCAGAGACAGCAGAAACCACCCGTGGTCCTGGTTGGGCTGCAGTGTCTCTAAGTTTAGAGGTCTGTAGCTTCGACTGCTCATGATGTGGGAACCGGTGGTTAGATACCAATTCCCTTTCTCTAGCTAGAGAGGGAACAGCAAACTGGTTGACACACATAAAATAGGCCATCCACACTCAAACGTAATATCCATTGTTAACAGAATCAGCAGTGTAACGTTTCAGTCAAAAGTTCCCTTGTTTTTAAATGTAAGGAAAAGAATAGGGAGAGAGCTTAGAAAATTGCTGGTTAGGGAACAGGCAGCATGAAAGCAGAACAATGAGGAATAGTCAAAGGATTCCTGTAAATGATGGATCTTAGAAAAATGTTAATGCAGGCATAAAGATGATGGTAAAGAGAGATGGCTTAGTGGTTAAGGCACTTGCCTGGGAAGCCTAAGAACCCACGTTCTACTCTCCATATCCCACATTAACCAGATGCACAAAGGTGAAGCAAGTGAAAAGCTGCACATGCCCACTAGGTGGCACAAGTGTCTGGAGTTCGATTGTAGTGGCTGAGGCCCTGGTGTGCCAAGTCTCTTTCTTTCTCTAACATAAAAAGGTGCCTTTAGTCTCAAAGGGTAGCTCAAAGCTGCATATCATGGAGGAGGCAAAGCAATCTTTTGTTTTTTCGAGGTAAGTTTCCATGCTTGTCCAGGCTGACTTATAGCAATCCTCCTACCTGTGCCTGCCTAGTGCTTGGATTAAAGGTATGTACCACCACTACCATCTTGAGACAAAGCAACTTTTAGGGACTTGAGTAATTTGAAATAAAAAAGTGGCTTCAAAGCTATAATGGGATAAGGAGGCCTTGGAAAATGCTGGTAGTGAACTGGCATCAGCTATCTTGAACTTGGGTTATTATAAAGGAACAGTGATTTGGCACACATGTTCCTCTCAAGGAATACCTCCCAAGGAATTAGCACTTACCAGTTGGCAATTCCATCTTATTATTGTTGTACCTCTTAGTCAAATGGTTCCTTCTTCTAAAGGATATAAAGACAATTTTAATTATTTTATTTTATTTATTTGAGAGCAACAGACACACAGAGAGAGAAAGAGAGAGAGAGAGAGAGAGAGAGAGAGAGGCACACCAGGGCCTCTAGCCACTGCAGATGAACTCCAGATGCATGAGCCCCCTTGGGCATCTGGCTTACATGGGTACTGGGAAATCGAGTCTCAAATCGGGGTCCTTAGGCTTCACAGGCAAGTGCTTAACCGCTAAGCTGTCTCTCCAGCCCAAAGACAATTTTAATATGTTCCATGAGGAAGTAAAATTATTGTCAGAATGGTGCCTCAAATTCTGATTCTATACTTGGAGACTATAAGCCCTGAGTATTATGCTTAAAGAATATTTAAAAATCACAAAAGCCTAATTTCAATATTTTAAAATCTTATTATTATTACTATTAACAACATATTTTATATGGATACATTATGTGTTGGTACCCTCTTTTCCCTTGTCCCTCCCCCTTTCCACTGGGGACACTCCTCAGTGTGGTTGCAGGTATTCCCTATGGGGTTGTGGTTTATGCATTGTGGGAGCAGCAGTCAATTATTTTGGGGGCGGGGAGGGAATGCCTCTCGGCATGATGTCTCAATCTGTGGCTCTTACAATCCTTCTGTCCCCTCTTCCCTGAGCCATGGTAGGTGAGTTTTAAGTCTACATCAGGGATGAGCTCTTGGGAGCCTCTGTATCTCTACTTTGTTAGGTGTTGAGTATCGTCAGGGTCTGACTCCTTCACCCTGGCACTGATTATCAGGAACAGCATGGAAGCAGCACTCTTGCTCGTCTCCCCAATTCCTCTGTGGATCCAGTGTGGCTTGCTGAAATGCAAGGGGTAGTTTATCTCCTCTTGTCTTGCTACCTTCTGAAAAAGAAGAACAGCTTCTCCAACAGAGAGTGAAGTCAGAATAATTAAAATGGTATAAGCATTATTAATTTAGGGAGAATTTGATGTCTATAATCCCTCTTAGCCAAAGGCTAGTGAGAGCTTGACACTGGAGAACATAATCTTTGTCTCCAGAGGATTCTGATCTGGTTCCCAATTCCAGATATGGGTTCCTTTATACTGAGTGGATCTCTTAGCCAATCAGAAAGCTATTGGTTACCCATTGAGGCTGCGTGTCACTATTGCACTGGTGTGTACATCCTGTCAGGTTGTTTGCTTCTGAGTAGCTTAGACCTCTATATTTTAAAATGTGAAATAAGTTATATGTAATATAGTCTTTGTTAACTTTAATAATTTTATATTTGTTAAAATGTTCTAATTTGCTGGGCATAGTGGTGCATGCCTTTAATCCCAGCACTTGGAAGGCAGAAGAAGCAGGATTGTCATGAGTTTGAGGCCACTCTGAGAGTACGTCATGAATTCCAGGTCAACCTAGGCTAGAGCAAGACCTTACCTTGAAAAAAATCATTTTCTAGTTTTCTAATTCATTTTATCTATTGATTCCAAATAAAGATTAAAGTTATCACTCTTGGATTTAAGGGCTAGTGGGTGTTTCATGTTTTTAAAAATATCTCTGTGAAATCACCAAACTTAACTGAATTTTTTTTGTTGAGACACCTCATGGTAAGATTTTAAACATTCTCTATTACTAATGAGAAGTGATTACACCCACATACAATCAACACACTTCTAAGTCAGAACTTTTTAAAAAAATTGATATTAAATAGATTTTCAAAACGTATCTTTTGATAGAAATACTTTGCCTTGGGAATGTAGTGGAGGAAACTGAAATTGTTTTTAATATGTAAAGTGAAGTTGTGGGAGGATAAAGATGGGATGGGTCCCTGTGTTTTTATTATTCTGGTCTGGATTTTTTTTTTTTTTTTTATTGACAACTTCCTTAATTGTAGACAATATCCCATGGTACTTCCCTCCCTCCCCCTACTTTCCCATTTGAAACTCCACTCTCCATCATATCCCCTCCCTTTCTCAATCAGTCTCTCTTTTATTTTGATGGCATGATATTTTCCTCCTATTATGATGGACTTGTGTAGGGAGTGTCAGGCACTGAGAGGTCATGGATATGCAGGCTATTTTGTGTCTGGAAGAACACTTTGTAAGGAGTCCTACCCTTCCTTTGGCTGGGTACATTCTTTCCACCACCTCTTCTGCAATGGACCCTGAGCCTTGGAAGGTATGTTAGAGATATTTAAGTGCTGAGCACTCCTCTGTCCCTTCTTCTCAGCACTGTGGTGCCTGAGTTATCCCAAGGTCACCACCATCTGAAAAGAGAAGCTTCTCTAACCAAAAGTAAGAGCAGCATTAATATGTGGGTATGGACATTAAGAGAAGTGCTTACTGGGCAGTTTGGTGAGCATAGTATACACATATAGTCAGACACCAGCATATGTTACAACCCTAGGGCTCATGACTACCCCTGTTATAGGTTTTCAGTATTAGGGATGTATTCCCTCCCATGGAGTGGGCCTCCAGTCCAATTAGAAAGCAGTTAGTTTCCCCCATAATAAACCCGCCACTATTGGATTCTTGTTTTCATCCTGCTCAAGGGCAGCTTTGACTTGTATCCCTGATCCCCTAACATGCAAAGACAGTAACAGTGGCTCCCACACATAACAGCATGTGCATAAGGCTCATGGAAGAGAAACTATACCTGGTGTGGCCTTTTTATTTTCTTTTAAGAGAGGGCTATTCCTAATGCTGTTTGTGAAACTTTTGGGGGACACTAAAGGGAACTGAAACATTCATACATCCACCACCCAGCTTTATTGAGGTATAACTGACAACAATGTATGTGTTCAAGTATTCTCATCGGACACTGTTGTTACATTGTCATGTCAGGCAAGATGGTAGAGGAGGTGTAATCTCCTTTGCTAATATAAATTCAATCCAGCTGCTGATGGGGTAGAGACACTGTTCCATTTTCTTCCTCAGTTCTTTGTACTCTTAAGAATCTTCACAAAGTCCAAGGTGAATCATACCAAATCATGTGGGCTAGAACACTGGGGAAAGTTTATTTAGAATGAGAACATATAAGAATGTTTGCATATTTGAGATCTGGAGTGACATTTCCAGGGAGAATTTTGTGGCCCTTATAAATAACCATGAAAACCTGATAGCTGGACTTGTGCACTTCTTCCAACAGGTAGCTTTGTTCCCTTATCTGTGGAAAACAGTGCAGGTTCTGTAGATAATATGTAGTAAATAAGGCAAAGTCCCTTACACTCCTTATGCCTAAGAAATGTATCCTTGCAAACGTCAGTTTGTGATGCCATGAGAATTAGTACTCAGGAAAAAGGAAGATGAAAGACTATTAAGGACTATTTTGGAAATTTTCTTTCTCTTGATTTTGGAAGAAAATCTCAAGTGAAGTCATTATGTTACCTGGGCTCTTCATTCTGAAAATGTCTTATGGAGTACCCACCAAAATTATATAAAAATCTGTATACATGAAAAAACCATAAATAATATTTAGCAAACTTGGAAGGACAGTGAATTATAATGCCAACTAAATAAAATAAGTTAAAGCAATTAATAATTAGGCAAGCTTTGTGATATAATGTTATGTAAAAATCAGCATTGTGGTAATTATAATTGAAGACAGAAATGACTTTACAATAATAGTAAGAATTGTGGAATTATTGATTTTGAGTTTTTCCAATTTTATTTAAGCTATTTCAATTTATATAAATGTAGCATTAAAAAGCACAAAATAATTAGATTATATAATAATTATATATATTATATATAGTTTATATATAATAATTTTATATATAATATATTATATAATAATAATTATGATTGTTAGTGTCATCAGGAAATTAAAGTTACAAATTGGTCATGATTGCCCAAACAGTGCATAGTGTGTACACATCACAGCATGCATGTGAAAGTCAGAAGATAACTTTTGGCGTCAGTCCTTACCTTCCACCGTATTTGAAGCAGGGACGCTCCCTCACGTCTCAGTTTACCATGCTTGCAGTTTCACAAGCTTCCAAGTGATTGTCCTGTCTCCACTTTCCTTCTCACTGCTGGTGCACAAGGATTACAGATGCTCACATTATAGCATCCAACATCCCAGCTCTCAAATGGTTTCTTGTCAGGTATATGGTTACGAAACAAGATAAGAACTAATACACTGTGAATATTGGGAAGATTTAACATGGTAATGTATATAAAGCAATTGTATTACTCATATTGACAGACAAGAAAATATTTATTTTATGTATTGGTACATTTTAAAGTTGTATGTATTAGAGAAAAATAAAATTATGTTGGGGGTGAAGATGTTAAATGTTAAATGTTAAATTTCACAAGGTTAAGTCACTTATTTATTTTTGAATAGGAAAAGAACAGGCTAGGAAAAACTTATCCCCAATAATATATAAAATCCAGATAATGGGTAGGTTGTATTCCCAATAGTGCATAGTATTCTTGGGGACATTTGGGCACTCACTTAAAATGTCACTGCTGAGAAAGTTCAAAGGAGGTATGTCCAGGGGGTCCAGGGCTTAAGTCTCTGGAGCCAGGATACCTGGTTTGAAATCCTAGGTTTGCCCTAGTTTCATAAACTTGCCCCCCCACCTAACCTCAGTTTCCCCTTCTATAAAGAGGGGTTAAAACAGCACCTAGCTGTGTTAACATGGCAAGAAATGAGTCTGTATGTGCAAAGAGCTGGAGGCATTGCCTTACATTTATGACCACCATATAACTGACCTGAAAGATTTATGGCTTTCAATGTTGTCATCTCCTTACTTTTAGCCTTGCATCCAATTCTGACTTATTGAGTAACATAAGTTACAAGCTAAGAAAGCTAGAAAGGTAGGTCTTGATGCATTTAGATGGTGATACTCTTATGTATAGATTGTTGATACTTATTTATTAAATGAGTAGTGCAAACCACTTCACAGAGCAGGTTCACACATAACCCAAGTTCTCCCTCCCCCACTTTATCATCCTGCAAATAAATATAGTTTTATAGTCATTAGCTCCTGGAGGAGAGTTAAGTTATGCTGATATTGAGCAGTAATTATCAAAAACACATATAATCCTCCTGCTCTGAAGGAGGGCATTTGCTGTCAGCTGACACTACCAGAGACTCCACCAGCCCTGTGCTTTCCTCAGCTTTTAAACATCAGTGAGCATGGAAATGCAAACTGAAAAAGTACACATTCATCTGTGAATGTTGGGCTCATGAAAACATTATCTTTAGGAAATCCCATAAATATGCAATTTTTCACAATGTATATTAATTTGCTTTAAATCCTTAATATATGTAAATAATGAAAACATCAAAAATAGCTCAAACAGCCTCATATCATTGTTTTCATTTGAAGCACATGTCATCGATAACATTTTGGTTGTCATGACACTTAGTTTCCACTGGCCAGCCATTGAGCCCAGAACGCGAATACTTTAATTTCAGCTGCACTGAAATCATTTTGACCTCATCCAGCTCTCCTTCACCATCTCTTCAGACAAGTGACCTCATCATCCACTAGGGTCCATCTTTTTATTCCTTACAGTGTATCCACCTGCTGTCCAGCCTGTACCTTGTACTTTCACATACCTCCCCCACGCATGTCGTCCATCTGAGAATCGATCGCTTTTATTTTCTATCACTTTCAGGTCTCATCATCTTCATCTGTACTGTTGCATCTGTTCCTAACTGGTTTCTAACCCACACCCCTGTTCATCTGTGGCATTTGACCTTAAAGCCACTCTTTCAACACATCTAGTTACATTTTCAGGCATTTTCCAGGGTGCTCTCTGCTCATTGTATACATTATTTTATATATATACATATATTATATATACATATATATATTATATATATAATATATATATATATATATATATATATATATATATATATATATATATATATATATATATAATATACATTTGGGAAATGCTGGGTTTCCAGGATTATTCACTATAAAAATGGCAGAAGTTGGGCTGGAGAGATGGCTTAGTGGTTAAGGCGCCTGCCTTCTAAGCGTAAGAACCAGGTTCCAATCTCCAGGTCCCACGTTTAGCCAGATGCAAGGGCATTTTCTCACCAGTTCCTTACCAAGCCTGACAAGGGTCTCTCAGCTTCTCAGGCACCAGCTTGCATGCTGTATTGCTGTGGCTCACACCTTTTGTTTCTGCCCTGCAAGCTAATTGAGGTCAAACGACAGGCACATTACATGCCTTGCAAGCACTGCTCTCTCCTCCTGAAGGGCTTTCCTTTCTCCAGCTTGTAAGGGAATTTCCTCTCCATTCTTCCAACTGTGCCTCCAAATAGCACCTCCTTTGTAAACATCCCCAACCCAGCCAAGAACACCACCTCTTTCTCCCTGACACCTCTGGTGTTTACCTCCCTTGCAGGTATCATCACATTTTATTAAAACCATTGGTATGGAAGCCATCACTTGTAGCAGGCTGGGCCTTGTGGTTTGGCTATGAAATGTGCCCCCCAAAAGGGAAGACCAGCAGTGGATCCAGTCATTGTGAAGTGGCTGGATCATGAAATCATGAGTCTATGATATAATCGATTGAGTAATCCTTTGCTAGATTTATAAGGGGTGTTGCATTATTGGGAGGTGGTGGAAAGTAGCAGATTGGCAAAAAGGGGTTACTGGGAGGGTGCCCTGGAAAAAACATATCTCACTCTCAGCCTCTTTCTCTGTACTTCTCTGCTTCCTGGCTACTGTACAGTGGGCAGTCTCTGCCCCATGCTACTGCTTGCCTCAGGCCCAATACACTGGAAAAAGTGAGCCATGGATGGAACACTCTGTAATATCAAGAAGTCAGAATAAATCTTTTCTCCTTTAAAAGTGTTTAAGATGATAAACTCTGACTAATACACGGGGAGAATCCTTGATGATCAGTGTTCTTTCGGCGGTATGCCCAGCACCTGTCACATGTGTGATGCTGAGTACAAAAAGCAATAGTGCTCTTGGGATATGGGAAACAGACCTGCTACTGTCAGAGAAAGCTGTGGGTGAGACAGTTGGAGCTGTGTCAAGTTCCCAGCCTCATGGTAACTTCCATCACGAGAAAGTTATCAGCAGAAACAGCACCTGAATTCCAATTCCATTGCTTATGAAAATCATATCTTCCAATCAAATGTTGGACATTTCTAACTTTGAAGGTTACTTTTCCTTTATCTCACTGCTTTCATGATCTCCATGTCCCTAAATGAAAGAAAAAAGAGAATGGCCTTCAAAGGGCCCCAAATCCCTATTGCATATGTCACATCTCCAGTCTTGGAAAGAGATCAAAGGAAGTGCAATAAATAAGTTTTTTTTTTCTTCTTTTGATTTAACCGCTTGCTCTTGGTTGGCTGTAGATCATTCATTTTTTTGAAAACAAGATAATTGTAGCAACAGCTGTCTGTAAGAAGCATGTGATGGTGCTGGCTTTGCTCCAGGAGAAAGGAAGTTCAGATAATTTGTTCAGAATTATAGCCTTATAGCATTTTTTACAATTAAAATGATCATATAGAGTCATTCAGAAACCTCATATAATGGATGAGTCATAAGATAAAAAACATTCAAGGTCTAAATTACCAGAAATTGACATTTTGTGTATTAGAAATATGTGTTTTCTCCCGAAGGACACTACAGGGTTGAGGAGGGATTGACTTCATGGATAAAATGCTGGGCACCTAACTCAGAGTATCTGAGTTCAGATCCTCAGACCCCATGTAAAAGCTGGAAGTGGTGGCAGGCTGCTGTATCCCAGTGCACCATGGTGAGAATAACGGTGGACACAAGAGAATTTCCTGGCAACTTACAAAAGGAGAGACCCTGCCTCCAAACAGGGTAGATGATAAAGACTGAGCTGACAGTTGTCCTCTCACCCCCACATAACCAGCGTGGCATGCACACCTGCATGTGGCATGAACACACACACACACACACACACACACACACACACACACACAATTAATTAATTAATTTAAAAGGACAGTTCAAGAAAGACTCAAGAAACAAGCAGAGTAGACTAAAACCATCAAGATATGACCAAAGAAAGTTATGCCTCTTTTTGCCTTTTGTGTATAGCATAGATCTTTGCAATGATTATGGTTCATGTTAATAGGTTGCTTGGGCAGAGAGAGGTGCAGTGAACACCGAGACTTGCAAGGGGGAGGGCAGAATGGTACATTCAGTGTATATCAGGTAGGCCACTTTGTGAGTATCTGAAAGACTGATTTAAGGCATTATACTGTAATTTTTATTTACCCTTGTCTCTTACCACAAAAGACCTCTTAACTGTTGACTAACCATTCAGTTCTTTTTTAAAGTTGGAAAAGGACTTAGATAAAACTAACAAAGCAAACCAGAGAGCTTTTCAATTTATGGAGGTACATGAAGGATGTGGAATGTGGCCTTGCGCAGGGTCACAGTGGGAGGGAGGCTCTGGTCAAATTTGATTACAGGGACTGATTACAGCAATGGACTGGTGGCAAATGCAGGGACTCCATTCCAGCACACTTGTGGCTCTCTTAGGATAGTCTAGGCTCCATAGCTACAGACATCAGTAGGGTATAAAACTGAGCAGATTTTGTTGGAATTAGGGGTGACTAGGAAAGAGGAGGGGTTTACTTTTGATATCTGGGAAACTTCAGCAATGTTTCTCTGGATGAGGTGGAAAGGGAAGTCTGTTACCTCCTCTCGTCATCATTTTTGTTTGGGGCTCTCTTCTCTTCTCTCCTTGTCCTTTGCTCTGAGGTTGCATGGTATACAAGGCACGGTACTAACATGCTTTGCAAATTGAATACTACCTTTAAAAGTAGTTTGGGAACTGGAGAGTTGGCTCAGTGGTTATGGTGCTTGCCTGCAAAGCCTAACAACCCAGATTTTATTCCCCAGTACCCACATAAAGCCAGATGCACAAAGTGGCACATGCATCTAGAGTTCATTTGTAGCAGACGGAAACCCTGGTGTACCCATTCTCTCTGTCTCTCTTCTCTCTTTCTGTGCTTGCAAATAAATAAATAAAAATATTTTTAAAAAATAGTTTCTGGAGCTGAAAAAATGGCTTATCCATTAAGGCACTTGCCTACAAAGCCAAAGGACATAGGTTTGACTCCCTAGTACCCATGAAAGCCAGATACACAAGGTGGCACATTCACCTTGAGTTCATTTGCAGTGGCTAGAGGCTTTCTCGTGCCCATTCTCTCTCTCTCTCTTTCTTTCATAAATAAATAATAGAAAAAAAGTAGTTTTTTTAGATTACAATACTTTCAATTATGCCAAATTAGTTTGCTTTTTAAAAGTTAACTTTAAATTGTCAAATAAAAGTTGTATATATTTTCTAAGTACAATATTGTGTTTTTAAATATCTATGCATTTTAGCTAAGACAAACTATTAATATGCATGATCTCACATATTTCTTTCAGTGAGAATGTTTGAAATCTTAGTGTTCCAATATCAAATGCACTGCTACTAATTATATTCATTGTTGTGTACAGTATATCTTCAGAACTTATTACTCTTAACTGGAACATATGCTCTGATCAAAATGTCCCCAACACACCCAACCTGAGCCCCTGGCATTCACTGTTGTTTTCTGCTGCATTAGTTGTCACAAATGGTAGAATTTTCTTCTTTTGTAGGACTGAGTAGTATTCCATTAAGTATATATACTCCTTTTTTTTTTCATTTTTTTATTGGACACTTGGATTGCTTCCAAATCTTGGCTATTCTAAAGAAGGCTAGAAATAGGGGAGAACATGCATCTCTTTTGAAAATATTTATTTATTTTTAGCTTTTTGCTGCAGGCTTTCACTTTAGCTCAGTCTAACCTAGGACTCACTCTGTAGCCCAGACTATTCTTGAACTCAGCAATCCTCCTACCTCACACTCACCTGTGCTGGGGTTAAAAGGTATGAGCCACCTTTCTGAGCTTGCAATGTTCTTTTGGTATATGTTTTTACTTTATTATAACAAGTACCTGGGTGCAGAGAGAGAGAATGGGCACGCCAGGGCCTCTAGCCACTGCAAATGAACTCCAGATGCATGTGCCACTATGTGTATCAGGCTTACGTGGGTCCTGGGGAATCGAGCCTTGAACCGAGATCCTTAGGCTTCACAGGCAAGCGCTTAACCACTAAGCCATCTTTCCAGCCCCTTAATGTTTTGTTTTGTTTTTTTAATGTTTATTTGGCATGTGGTTTATATGTTTGTGTTTGTATGCTTGTATATGTGTGGGTGCACATGTGTGCATGTGTGTGTGGAGGCCAGAGGTCAATGTTACATGTATTCTTCAATCATTCTCCACCTCATTTTATGAGACAGGGTCTCACCCTGAGCCTATTGCTACTGATTAGGCTTGGCTAGCTATCCAGTTTGTCCCAGGATCCTTCTGTCTCTGCCTCTCAGTGCTGAGATTGCAGGAATGTGCCACCATCCTTGGTAAGTAACATTACAACTAGGGCTGAAACGTCTTTTTACTTATCCATCAAACACATATTTAAAAACCTTAAAATATATCAGATGGTGAAGGATACAAAAATATCTAAGTAACTGTGTTCTCTGATTTACATTATAACAAGGAAAACAGCTGCATGAATTAAACCATATTCTACTGGATGCAAACATAATTGTGAGCAGATTTGATTTGTGGTGCTCTGCCAGCCCTAACGATCACCATCAAATGCATAATGAGCTGAGGGAAAGGAAGGTACATCATTCTCAGGGGACTTTGGTTGTGTTAGTTTGCTAGGGACCTGAGGCTCCTCCTAGCCCTAGGTCATTAACTTGAATGACTAAAACTCAGTCCAAATAATTTGCACAATTTTATGCTGAAAGAATCTGTTCTTAGAGGGTAACTTTCCCAGTACTATTCTGTATTGGGTTGGACACTCATTGGTTCAGGGGGTTAGCGTGACAAATTATTATTTTCAAAAATATGAAGCAGCCAGTGTCAGCATCAAGTTAACACTGTCAGAATGCAAGGAAATAAGCAGAAACTGGAATAGCATATTAAAGCAAAAAAAAAAAAAATCCAAATAAAAGTTTCAAAAAAAAAAGCACAAACATTAAATAAACTAGTACATGGCTTCTGCAGATGCTTCCATGTGCAATTTTCTCCTAGCAAAGCAATGAAAGGAAACCTCTAAGAGTGCAAGACACTCTTTTTTAGATCCCTGTGCACATCCACCGATTCATCTTCCAGATAGCAACAGCCCTGACTAGATCCCTTCTGATTTTCCACTGCTCTGAAATGAGCCAGGCTTCCTCCCCTGATCTGTGCAAGGCTGCACTCATCCCCTTCTGTTCCAGGCTCCTTCTCACCTCCTAAAGAAGCTTCCTATTATAAACTGTGTTTAACTTGTGCTCAGTTCACTATCGTTTCCCTGAACAGCACAAGAACTAGTGTATGCTCAGGACCTGCATTTCTGAGGAGTGAGCAGGCACATTTCTTCCAGCATTTGCCCATGCAGGAAGTGTTAAGCTTCTTAAGGACAAGGTCTGTGTCTTTCCTGCTCACCATTGTTTTATCAGTGCTTCAACAGTGCCAGCTCAACAAATCTACAAGAATGTGTTGAAGGTGGAAATAAATGAGCCAGTGAATGAGGATTTATAAGGTGCAGTTTAGTTACTAAATAACAGAATCATGGGGTTCTACTAATGGATAGGAGAATTAAAAGTAAAAATTTGGTGAGCCAGTTTAAAAATAATAGCATCAAAAGTATTTAAAGTTATAAATATCTACTCATTTTGGATTTTAGTATGGAAGAAATTCCTAAAATTATTTATTCAGTTAGAAGAAATAAGATTTATCATACTTCCTTTCTCTAGAAGTGTGACGAATATACATCAGTAATATTTCCTATGATTTTATCACTACTTTAAGTTGTGTTATAAAAGTTTCTGATAATGCTTACTCTGTAAATGGCAATGGGGAGCTTTCAAGCCTTAAAATATAAACCACGAGAAAGACCATATCCAAGTTGTTTAGTATTACTGGAGCCAAAAATATTTTCCATGTTGGCCACTAGATGGCAGTATGCGAGCAACTCGCACTACATTTGAATTCTTTCTTCAGCCACAGGATGGCACCTCTCCATTGTTTTAAAGAACACTTGGCCAAATCACTGGATCCCTTTTGTCTCGGCATTGCTTTCGGTTTGGCAGTTCCTCCTTGTGGCGCAGGCCCCCTCAAACAACTCTGGTTATGTGCAGTTGAAGGGGCTGCATTATTCCTTTGAAGGATATTGTGAACATTTTTCATTCTAACTGTATTGTTTAAACTATACTTTGTAGAATAGTTCTTCTATACTTCATCTAAAAGAAATGTAAAGCTCAATAGGGGTCTTCAAAATTAACGAGCATTGTTTGCATACATATCAATGGACATAATATGCACTGAGTGTGTAGATGTGTGTGGTAGATTTTTTTTTGAAGCTTTTACAGTAACATTATGTTGTTCAATTATATGTAATTTCACAGAGAGACCTTCAAACTGTACTTTTTACAGTAAAAAGACTATTTAGACCTCCTTTATGTATGACAACCTCTTTTGATTCTTCAAAAAAAAATTAGGGAATAAATATATGACCATATCAAAGCTCCAATGTAAGTTGTAATTCAGATTTATGTATTTTCAAGAAAATTAATGTTTTAGAATTATATATACATTTCTTAAGCAATTAGTAATTTTTTCTGATTTTATTTCTATAAATATTAACTTTTTATTTTTTTTGAGGTAGGGTCTTGCTTTAGCTCAGACTGACGTGGAATTCACTATGTAGTTTCAGGGTAGGCTTGGACTCATGGCAATCCTCCTACCTCCTCCTCCCAAGTGATTGGATTAAAGGTGTGTGCCACCAAGGCTGGTCTACCAATTTATTTAATTTGATCTGTGGTAGTTTGAATGGATGTCCCCCAATATATCCAGGAGCTTATGAAAGCTTGCAAATTTAGATCTCCAGCTACCTGGCTGGAGGAGGTGTCATTGTGCAGATGCTAGGGTCCAGCCCTAAGATGTGGAGGTGGATTTGGAATTCCAATCTAAAGATATACAAAGTGCTGGAGCTTTGCCTGTAGTTCCTGAAGTGTGCTTGCCTGTGCTGGTGGTGGTTGCATTTGGCTTTTCTCTCTCTCTGCTTGGTCCTGTGAAAGGGGGCCAACTTCTGCCATTACGGATCTTCTCTTGGATTGGTAAGCTTCAATAAATACCTTCTTCCTCCCATAAACTGTGTCTGGTCTGGAGGTTCACCCCAGCAAGGTGAAGGTGTCTACTGCAAACATAATAGAATTTTTGCTTAGCATTTTATAAACAATGGTCTAAATGATCATTCATCAAGGTACCATGTTTTCAGAGCATTTGGAAGGTGTTCCCTGCCACTCTTGCTATCAGCGGTCTGCCAATGAAATGAGCAATTTTTCCAAATGCTATTTTCAAGTCAGAGAATATATTCCACGTGAAACATAGTTTATACTGTTTACTGGTTAAAAGAAAACCATAGATAACACAAAGCTCATTAGGGATGATCTGTTTTGAATTAAGTCATTTTCCAAGCTTTCCTGCAGGGACAGTTTTATTTGTGCAACTCCAAGTGGCTTTTCTTTGTATTTTACACTATACAGCTCTCATATGTCAAAGCTTCTGCTTTCAAAATACACAGACCTGATACTTAAAATCTCAAGAGCCCTTCCAAAATGCTGACACTCAGTGAAGTTGAAAAACCCCACGTAAGTGTGTAACAACCACTGAGTGAAAGAAACCACGTGAATTACACTTACAGCATGTCCTGTCTGAAGGGGAAATAAAACAATACTCCCAGTGGTTAGCTGGGAGTAGGACTTTATGAATCTTATTTACCCCTTAATTCAGTTAAGGTGGGATTAGCAGCAAGCAGTACAACAAGGAAACAAATCCTGAACTAAATTAAAATGTAAAGAAAAAAGTGTTCCCTCTCTCACAAAAAGCAGGAATGGGGTGTGATGGAGGCAGATTGACTAGTGCAGAGCCTAAAGGCTGTCCATTCTGACTCTCCTTCCATCCTCAGCCTGCCAGCTTTGTCCTCTGGCTCATTCCCTCATGATCACTAGATGACCATATGCTTCCAGCAGCCACGCTTAAATACTAGGTTAGCCAAGGGAAGAAGGAACTGTCAAACTCCACTCAGAAGCCCTGCAGTCAACTATTTCAGGTCTCATTGGCCAGTGTTGCTCAGATACTTGCTTCTAAAACCATCAATGGAAATGTGATTTTCATCACAGCCTCTGTCTTTCAGTTAAGCAGTGAGTCACTTAGTGGAGTTAAATGGGGAACTGCCCAGTGGAAAACAGCCAGAAGTCTGGGCTTGACATCCAGCCACTTCTGGTAATTCTTTTTCTTTCCATTATTAGAGATTATGGAGCATGTGAACATATTTGGTAAGCAGAGCTCAGAGTGAGAACATGCTTTGTGCCTTGGACCATGGGCTCTTTGAGAAGGAAGGTCCACCTACCTTTGAGACTTGCTATCAGCCCAGAGAAGGGCTCCTTTATTACCCACCTCCCATACCTTATTGTGTATCTCCTTTAAAGCCTTTATCTAGATTTTAAAAATTGAATGACTTGTTGTAAAATAGACTTAAGCTTCCGGGCTTTCATGTTTTGAACCATAGTCCCTAATTGTTGGAGCTCTGCCAGGAATGGTGATCCTAGGACCCCATCGATGACTAGGTAGCAGAAAGGGATCTGTTCCACTGTCCCATGCTCCTAGAACATTAGTGCAGGTACATCAGTACATTCTAATAAACTAGTGCATCAGTACAGGTACATTAGTACATTGTATACACTAGTATATTAGTACAGGTATATTAGTACATTCTAATACATCAGTACATTAGCACAGGTACATTAGTACATTCTAGTACACTAGCACATTACTACAGGGACATTAGTACATTCTAATACACTAGTGCAGGTACATTAGTACATTCTAATACATTACTACACTAGTACAGGTACATTAGTACATTCTAGTACATTAGTACATTAGTATAGGTACATCACTACATTCTAGTACATTAGTATAGGTACATTAGTACATTCTAATACACTAGTACAGGTATATTAGTACATTCTAATACACTAATACATTAGTGCAGGTACATTAGTGCATTCTAATATATTAGTACATTAGTACAGGTCCATTAGTACGTTCTAATACATTAGTACAGGTACATCAGTACATTCTAATACATTAGTACAGGCACATTAGTACACTCTAATACACTAGCACACTAGTACAGGTACATTAGTACATTCTAGTACATTAGTGTAGGCACATTAGTACATTCTAGTACATTAGTACATTGGTACAGGTACATTAGTACATTCTAATACACTAATACATTAGTGCAGGTACATTAGTACATTCTAATATATTAGTGCATTAGTACAGGTCCATTAGTATGTTCTAATACATTAGTACAGGTACATTAGTACATTCTAGTACACTAGTACATTAGTACAAGTACATTAGTACATTCCAATACATCAGTACAGGTACATTAGTACATTCTAGTACACTAGTACATTATTACAGGTACATCAGTACATTCTAATACATTAGTACATTAGTACAGGTCCATTAGTACATTCTAATACATTAGTACATTAGTACAGGTACATAAGTACATTCTAATACATTAGTGCATTAGTACAGGCACATTAGTACATTCTAGTACATTAGTACATTAGTACAGGTACATCAGTACATTCTAGTACATTAGTACAGGTACATTAGTACATTCTAGTACATTAGTGCATTAGTACAGGTACATCAGTACATTCTAATGCATTAGTACATTAGTACAGGTACATCAGTACATTCTAATACATTAGTGCATTAGTACATTATTACAGGTACATTAGTACATTCTAGTACACTAGTACATTATTACAGGTACATCAGTACATTCTAATACATTAGTGCATTAGTACAGGCACATTAGTACATTCTAGTACATTAGTACATTAGTACAGGCACATCAGTACATTCTAGTACATTAGTACAGGTACATAAGTACATTCTAGTACATTAGTGCATTAGTACAGGTACATCAGTACATTCTAATACATTAGTGCATTAGTACAGGTAGATTAGTACATTCTAATACATTAGTACATTAGTACAGGTGCATCAGTACATTCTAATACATTAGTGCATTAGTACAGGTAGATTAGTACATTCTAATACATTAGTGCATTAGTACAGGTACATCAGTACATTCTAATACATTAGTACATTAGTACAGGTGCATTAGTACATTCTAATACATTAGCACATTAGTACAGGTAGATTAGTACATTCTAATACATTAGTACATTAGTACAGGTACATCAGTACATTCTAATACATTAGTGCATTAGTACAGGTAGATTAGTACATTCTAATACATTAGTACATTAGTACAGGTACATCAGTACATTCTAATACATTAGTACATTAGTACAGGTAGATTAGTACATTCTAATACATTAGTACATTAGTACAGGTACATCAGTACATTCTAATACATTAGTACATTACTATAGGTACATTAGTCAGATTTCTGTTACTCCACCACAATACCTGAAATAACCCACCTAGATGGAGAAAAGGTTTGCTTTGGTTCATAATTCTGAGAGTATAGTCCATGACCAATGGCTTTTTCTGCATTGGGCCTATGGTAACAGAATATGATGGTAGAGCAATGGAACCAAGGAAGCTCCTCAGCTGATGTGTCTGGGAGAGGAGGACATGACAGAGGAGAGAGGCAGGAGGAAGGGAGACAGAGAACACAATGGGGCTAGGGTCCCAATATCACCTTCAAGCTCATGCTCCTAATGATTGTTAAAGGATTCTCCATTTCCCAGTAGTGCCACCAGGCAAGGTCCAGGCTTCAACCACACAGAGGACATTTCAGGTCAGACTGGAGCAGCAGAGCAGCTCTCCTTTGACTCCAAAGGTATTTCCCAACACTTATTTCGACTCACATGGATTCCATCAACTATTCTCCCCTTTGTTGTCTATGAGTCTCTTCTTCCTTCCTGCTTTCAGAGGATGGGCTAAGTCTCCTTCCAGTGCTAGATCCCTATGTTAGGTCCTTCCCTGTGTTTGTGACTTCTGACTCCTTGACCCTCTTTATGTAATTTCTTCTCTAAAACACTAATGCTGGATACTTTGGAGTCAGCTTTTTCCCTCTCTTGCTCTCCTGTGTGCAGTGAGTTACTGACTCCTACCAATCATCTCGGGACTCATCTTTCCTGCCCCCCTCCCCCGCCTAGCTTATGACACTGTCATTTATTGTTAGAAGTAATTTTAGATGCTTGGAACCCAATAAAATGTTCCCTGAATTTCGTTTTCTAACAGTCTAGTATTAAGAATAGTTTCTATTGTGTTATTTCTTACTTTTATTAAATATTCTGAGAGATAACCTTTCCCCATAACCTATATTTGCATTTTAGTACACTAGAATTACGTGGTTCAGATAAAACCTGAGGAGGCTTAAATGGTAGGAACTAACTACCAAGCACACAGAGAGTGCTAATTAAATTGTCTCACAACTAAATCTTCCTGATAGTAAAGTAGATAAATCGGAACTGTGAATTTACAAAGGCCAATTTTGAGATGGCAAAATAAATCCCATTGTTATTTATACCCCCAAAGTAGGTTGATATAATTGTAAGCAAATGCCAGTTAATTTTGTGAAACCAGTTATTTTCATAAATGGCTATTAAATCGAGGCAATGCAATTCCTGGTGCTGTTTGTTTAAGCCATTGCCCTTCCCTTTTCTTTTGTGCCATTTAGTTAAAATCTCAATTAGTTCATTTTATATGATAGCCAAGACTGAAGGGCTTGGTTTAAAGAATCATGTACTATATAATACACAAAAGCTATCAACTTAAGGACTGTCATTTCATCTTCATGCACCACCAACTGTTTTCTCATTTCATTGATTTTTTTTCTACATTCATATATCCAGATATATCATATAACCCACGTTATTTTCAGACTTGACGAATGTACCTTCTCTTTTCTTTTTACCTTGAGTGTGTGGTACATATGTTGCACATTTGTGTGTGTTTTTGTGTGTATGTTTTGTATGCAGATGTCTCTACCTGTTCTCCCTGCCACTCAGTACTGTAGTTACAGGCATGCGCAAATGCCCAGCTTCTGTGGGTGCTGGAGACCAAACTCAGGTCTGTCTTCATGGTTGTGCAGAAAGCACTCTTCCTGCTAAGCCATCTCCCAGCCCCATCTTTTCTACTTAAAAAAATATACAAGTATTATCAAAATGCTTAAATTTAAAAATCTGACAGTCCCTAGGGAAGAACATGAAACACTCTTCTTTAAAAGAAAAACTATTTTTATTTATTTGAGAAAGAGAAAGAGAGATACAGAAATAGGCAGGTGGGAGGGGGCAATGGGTGTTCCATAGCCTCCAGCCACTGCAAACAAATTCCAGATGCGTGTTTCCCCTTGTATATCTGGCTTACATGGGTCCTAGGGAATTGAACCTGGGTCCTTTGGTTTTTCAGGTAAGTGCCTTAACTGCTAAGACATCTCTCCAGCCTGAAAAACTCTTGACTGTGCTAAAACTAGTGTTTCATGGAATTATTGTCCACTCATTGTCAGATCAGGTCACTAAAGAATATTAGATAACCAAATAATTAAGATTACCTAGAAATGCATTTCCACAGTTCCTTCTAAGTCTGATGATATAATTTTAAGTTTTAAAACATTGTTTTAAACCCCAATCATATTCTTACACTTTCTTTATTAGCTGATGATTTTGAGAGTTTTTTTTTTTTTTAATAAAGCCAATTTTCATTTAGTTGATCAAATATCTTTAACCTTTCCTTCTGTGCTATAAATCTTTTTATCTCACTCTTTTTTTCAATAGCAATTCCAAGTAGTGTGCATTTGATCTCTGTTTCTAGCTCCTGACCCTTTTTTTAGCTACCATCATTCCAGGCATGCAAACTTTGTGCATTTAAATTCATTCTTGGTTCTTTCATCTGGTCTCTCATCAAATCACTACTCATTCCTCTTCTTTTAATTTCTTTATAGTTCATAGTAATTTTTTTCTGTTTCCACCACAGCTATCCTGTGTAAAGTCTTTATCATTTACGCACCCATCTCACTATTCATTTGTTCTTAAATATTTCCTCAGCTATGTTCTCAGAGAGTTGGAATTGCATTGCTCCTTCCTCAGCAACATGCACTCCATGTCCATCTGTGGCTGAAGACTCACATGCACACCTGCATACTTACTTCACTCATACTTCTTGGTCTGGAACAAAACAATCTCTCCAAAATCTTCACCCAGAACATTCTTTGATCTAGTGATGCTTTGCCAATTATCTTCATCTCTATGATTGCCATGTTTCTGTCTATCTTGTTCCAACAGCCTGGGATGTCATACCCACTGACCTGAGCTCATTTCCCAAGATCCATGTACAGTCTGGATTCTCACAAAGCCCTTCTCCTAGTCCACGAGTCAGAGTTAACCAAACATGCTCTGTGTGACTAAACTACACTCCTTTTAGTGCTACCAAATTGCCTCACCCACTCTGCTTCTTTGGGAGTTAGTGGTTCATTTCCATTTCCCCAGTGGATGACAGACCCTCCCACTTCCCCTCACAACAACACCGTCAGAGTACCATAAACACAACAGCATTTGCAAAAATTAAACTACCTGCGGTTCACATAGTCTGTCTTGTGTTTTAAAGTGATCTTTATAATCTTATGGAATTTGTAATGACCAGTACAGAGTGTAGATTTTTACTGTTCAATGTGCTGGTTGATCCCAAATGGATTTTTGATATGCCTAGATGTTGTGTCTTGTGTCCTGTGTTCCCAATGTTGTGAACTAGGTTGACAGGACAGATCATATCTGAATTCTGGGAACAGAATGGCTGACTTTCAAACCCCATTCTGATGATCACTCTGTTGAGGCTCAAGTTTTTTTTTTTTAAGTGATTATGAACTTTATTATATGAACAAATCATGTGTTGGTCTCATTCTCCTTATGTTACCCTGTTATGTCCCCTCTTCCTCGCTCCCATTCCACTGAGGGCCATCCTCAGTGAGATTAGAGACTCACCTTTTAAAAGCTTAGTTTCATTTGTAGACTTGGGATAATGGGCTGTGGCCCCTGGTCTTGGGCTCTACAAAGCCCTGCTCTGGCCTTCTGGTTATTCTTTCCACCCAAGATTGAGGATTTCATACTACTGAGGGGACATGCCTCTCTGGAACCTGTATCACCCCTGTTAGAACAAGTTCCAGATTCCTGTGACCTGCTCAGATGACCGTGTACACATTTCAAAGACTTGCACAGGCCTCTTCCTTCCTCATCTTGTCTTCCCATGGGTAGATGGTAGTCACAAGAGTTGTCTTGGGACACACCTTTGAAGTGTTACGTCCTGAGCTTCAACCTATGCTCTGGGACATTAATAGTCTTTGCACACAGCCTTCCTCACAGCACTAGAAACAGCTTGGGGGAGAGGGTAGGAGAGATGAATTTAAATTCGTACTTCTTTATAGCTCAGTGACCCTGTTTGAAAGCTGAGGAATTTAAAAGTTCAAAATAAAACGTGGGCTTAGGTGCTTTTCAGAGGCGTATTCCCAATGACTGCATAGAGCTGAGCCCCTCTGTATCTGTAAAGACCAAACTCAGATGGAAAATATTTATATAATTAAAAAATATTTTGTTTATTTATTTGCAAGCAGAGATAGATAGAAGAGAGGTAGACAGAGAGAATGAGCATGCCAAGGCCTCTAACTGCTGCAAACAAACTCCAGATGCGTGAACCCCTTATGCATTTGGCTTTATGTGGATACTGTGGAATTGAACCCAGGTTGTCAGGCTTTGTAGGCAAGGACCTTAACCCGTGAGCCATCTCTCCAGCCCTAATTACACAATTTGAATGTGTACTGAATAGACAGATTTTTTATTGTAAATATTCTATAATATAATACAATAACTATTTACATGGTATATATGCTGTTTTGCTATTTTAACAAATCCAGCTCACAATATACAAGAAAATGTCTCTAGATTTTATGCACAACTTTATGCTGTTTTATATCTCACGACTTTATGCTGTTTTGTTGTTGTTGTTTGAGCCAGAATCTCACTCTCTAACCCTGCAACTTCTCCTGTCTCTGTCTCCTGAGTCTTGGCATTATAAGTGTGTACCCAGCAACTTTACTACTTTTAGCAAGGACTTTGAGCATCCTTGGATTTTGGTATTTATGTCGGTCTTAGAACAAATCTCCTATTGAAATGGATGGTCTTTCAGAAGCACATATTTTATTAATAGTTGATTAGCTTGCTTTATCAATTATCTAGACCAAAGGTGTGTGGGTCTCTATCGTCTTTCCTAGGTTCTGTATGTGTTCTTGGCTATGAAACTAAGATAATTAATACTTCTCTCCCTTGTAGGTTGAGGGTGGGTGTAGAATATTTTTGCTAACATCTTGTCTTTTTTAGTAAGTGATAAATAAGATCTTTAAATAACAGTAATTTATTCTTCTATTTATCTGTTCAAAAATATATTTATCACCTACTGAAATGTACAAAGCTTTGTTTTATATGAAAAAAGATAAAGATGCCTGCCCTTTTTAAAAAAAAATTATTTATTTGAGAGAGCAAGAGAGGGAAAGAGGCGGAGAGAGAGTGAGTGAGCGAGAGAGAGAGAGAGAGAATGGATGCACCAGGGCTTCCAGCCACTGCAAATGAACTCCAGACACATGCACTACCTTGTGTATATGGCTTACATGGATCCTGGGGAATCAAACTGAGGTTCTTTGGCTTTGCAGGCAAATGCCTTAATTGCTAAGCTATCTCTCCAGCCTAGATTCCTGCCCTTTTGAAGGAGACAGGCAGCAAAGACTTAAAGGAATGGAGAAATTGCAAGCAATGCCAACGGCAGCAAGAACACAGCAAGTGACATGCTGGATAGGGTAGCATTGTGTAGTCATAAAGATACTTTCACATGTGTGAATTAAAAATATAGGTGGACATGTCCATCATCTTTCTGTTACTGTAATGAATACCCAAACTAATCAAGTTATAACAAAAAAAAGTTTTGGCTGGAGTGACAGCTTAGTAGTTAAGGCACATGCCTGTGAAGCCCAAGGACCAAGGTTTGATTCTCCAAGAAGCCTAAGGAACCAGGTTTGATTTTTTTAAATCCCTTGTAAGCCAGAGGCACATGGTGGCGCATGCATCGGGAGTTTTTTGGCAGTGGCTAGAGGCCCTGGCATGCCTCTTTTTCTTTCCTCCACCCCTCTGTCTGTCTTTAATAAATAAATAAATGAAATAAATAAATCTTAAGAAAAAATAAAAGACGTTTATTTTTGCTCAGTGTTTCAGTGGTTTCTGTCCATGGTCAGTTGGCTCCATTGCCTTTGAGCCTGTGGCTGGGCAGCTAAGCACTGAGAATCTGTATGAGAAGCAAAGCCATTCCTCTCATAGCCAGAAGGAACGAGATGGAAGGGAAGAGGAAGTGACTTGAGTCCTACAGACTCTTGAGAAGGCATGCCCCCAGTAACTCAAGACCCTCACTAGGCTCTACCTTTTAAAGCTTCCACAACCTCCCGTTGCATCAATCTAAGCAGCAAACCTTATGTATAAGGGACACATAGTGGGCTGGAGAGATGGCCTAGTGATTAGACATTTGCCTGCAAAGCCAAAGAACCTTGGTTTGATACTCCAGGACCCACATAAGCCAGATGCACAAGGGGACACATGCATCTGGAGTTCGTTTACGGTGGCTGGATGCCCTGGAATGCACATTCTCTCTCTCTCTCTCTCTGCCTCTTTCTCTCTCTCAAAGAAATAAATAAATAAATAAATAAGTAAATAAATAAAGTACTTTTAAAGGACACAAAGGATCTGAATTAGGTCAGTGAAAGTCACGACACAGAGCTGGTACACATGGGCTGGAGCATGAGAGTGTCAGGTAATGAGAGTGGCTGGAGCTAAGGCTCTGGGGGCACAGGTGAGCTGAATGTGATTTGGGGTTAATGATGCCCATGGACAGTAGGCTGTTCTACTCTGGTTTGGTATGGAATCATGTAAATAGGCACAAGATTACGTTTGTTTGACAGATTGGACACTGTGTTTTTCTTTGAGGCAATAGGAAATCAGTGGAAAACTGTATATATGGGAGAGCATGATATGGTTTCATTCATTCATATTTGTGGTTGCTGTATGGAAAATGGATTGGCCAAGTGAGCTTGCAAAAATGGTGATAAAAAGGACAATAGATCAAGTTGGGATTTCAGGGAGCAGGCTCTGATAGAAATCCCAAGCATGGGAAGTTGTGGCCCTAGGATGACAATGGCCATAGTACAGAAATAACTATAAAGTAACATTGCTATTCATATCAGGGATAATCAAAATAAAGTGATAGTATTAAGCAGGTTTATCTGTTTTTTATTACCTTATTCTGAGGTTTTAGACAATCAACTTAATTCCATTTTTGTATTAAAATCTAAAATCTTTCATTCAGTCCACAAAAATCAAGCCTAAGTAAATAGGTTGTTTTCCCCAATGATAATGACTACAGATTTTCTGAATGGTACTATGACTTTATACAGGGTCATTGGCTGTGGGAAGTAGGAGTTTCCTTAGCTAACTGGCCATTTCATAGGCTCAGCCCTAAGAGCTGGAAATCCTGCTATAGTTCATGAGGGGCGCCACCTCTGAGAAGTCAGTCATTTAGGCAGAGGTGTCTCCATTTCATTGGAACCCCTATTCTGTGTCACAGTCATGTTTTGTACAATACAATTTACCTTGTAGTACCAAAGAACCATAGAAACTTATGCCTAAAAGGCTGCTTTCCACATCTTTCTGCTACACCAGCAATACTTAAAACTGTTAAGAGGTGGTGATTTCTGAAGTTGACACATACGCAAATGTGAGTGGTGTTTTTGTCTTAAAGTCTCCTTCCAAAAGCAATAACATATCTGAGTCACTCTGACTCTCTGTGTCCACTGGCACACTGAACATTACTGTAGTATCTCTGAAATGAATGTACCAAATAAAATTGTGGGAGCTAGACTTCTGCCTTGAATATTTTAAAACAATGCTAACTCACACAAAGTCCAAAGTCTATTTCTTAAACATTTGATTTTTTAAGGTTTTTTTTTTTTTTTTTTTTTAAGGTCAGACAGAGAGAATTGTGCACCAGGGCCTCCAGCCACTGCAATTGAATTTCAGATACATGTGCTTCCTTGTGCACATGTGTGATGTTGCACACTAATATCACCTTGTGTGTCTGACTTATGTGGTATCTGGAGAGTCAAGCATGGGTCCTTAAGCTTCCCAGGCAAATGCCTTAACTGCTAAGCCATGTCTCCAGCCCTAAAATTTGATTTTAAGGTGAATCTGTCATTAGGTGTGTTTCTATAATCTCTTTGTGTTTTTTTTTTTTTTAACGAAAGGAGTTTAGATTCATAACATATCCAACAAATGAGCTTATAAGGCATATATTACATATACACATAGGTACAAATTTCAATCCGGTTGTTTTAATTTGTTCAAAAAGAAGTTATGTTCATATATTTTCCTCGATTGTATTTCTCTGAGCAAACTGAATAACTCAGAACATTTTAAATGCTTTTTCTATCTTTGGAAAGAAAATAATTTTAAAAGTATATGATGCTCATAAATGATCTAATTATTTACTAGTAATGTAAAGTAAGATCTACATCACAAGAAATTTTCAACATTGAAAATTTGATATCCTAATAAAAGCCAAAAATGTTTAATTAAAATTTTATTGCTGAGTTGAGAGGTGGCTCAGTACGTAAGAACACTTGATGCTCAAATATAAGGGCCAAGTTCAATCTGCAGAACCTGCATAAAACACAGCCAGGCATGGTAATGTATGCTTGCTACCTCAGCACTGAGGGAGGCAGAGAAGGGAGGATCACATGAGTTCGCTGGTAAGCCAGTCTGATCAAAGGTTCAGTAAGGAACCCTTACTGTAAAAAAAAAAAAAAAAAAAGGCAAAAATCTATAAGAGGACACCTGACATTCTCTTTTGGCCTCTGCAGACCATGTGCATGGGACACAGTCACCGACACACACACACACATATGTGCCACAAATCATACACACACACACACAGAGTTATCACTAGTAGTATATGAATTCTTTTTAGCAGATCAATCCTAGAATGTGTACACTATAGATTTATATTTTGTTCTGATTTAGTTAACACCTAAATTGTTAATAATCCCTTCTTCCTTCACTTATGTTTTCTTCCTCTCCCTTACCATAGAAACTTTTATTTTGTTTTTATTAAAATCTTCAACAAAAGAAATTACTTATTAAGCTTTCTATCTTTGTTTCAAATAGGAGAAGCTGCTTTCATTGTTATTATTTTTAAAAGTTCATCAGTCACTATTAGAGCCAAATGAACTTGGATAAAAGATACCACTAACAGTCATGGCTAAAGTTACATTAACTCTTCCACTGATTCAGGACTGCGCTTCCCTAATGCTCATTTTAGTAAATGAAATTTTAGATGTACAAAGTTGACTAGAACATAGGTCCTACACTCCAGGAACCTAGAGGCTAGCCCCCTAGTGTATTAAACTGTGGGTCATGATACATAACTGAATGTGTGGGTCATGAATAATTTGGCAACAGATTTGAGGCACAGTGACCAAGAATTAGATAAGAATAAAATGCATGTTAAATCTGCAGAACTTCTGGCAGTACTCGCTTGCATTAGATCATGTGACTTCACTGCAGCCTTGGTTTGGAACACACTGCATGTACATTGTGCATTTGCATGCCACACTGACAAATGCTGCCAGATATAACTAAGTTCAGCTTTGAAACTATTGAATGTTACAAAGTGCAATGATTTTCCTCTATATACAAGGCCTTTGATTTTATAGAAATGTGGCTTAATTATGAAAAACAGAGATTTATATAATATTTTCATACATTCATTTTTCAGCATGTAAGTATCAAATTAGTGTATCTTTGGATTGTATTGTGTTAACATGTTTGTTTTTTAAGAGTTTGTTCTTGAATTGCTGACTTGAATTTTATTTTATTTATTTATTTATTTATTTTAATTATTTTTTTATTGACAACTTCTATACTTACATTCAAAAAACACATATTTCCCTCTGCTCCCCCATTCCACTTTAGAACTCCAATCTCCATCATATCCCCTCGCTCTCTCCATTAGTCTCTCTTTTAATTTGATGTCATCATCTTTTTCTTCTATTTTGAGGGTCTTGCGAAGATATTGCTAGGCACTGCAAGGTCATGGATATTGAGGCCAATTTCTGTCTGGGCAGTTGCATTGTAAGAAGTCATCCCTTCCTTTGGCTCTTCCATTCTATCCGCCCCCTCTTCCGCAATGGTCCCTGAACCTTGGAGGTTGTGACAGAGGTGTTTCAGTGCTGGGCACTTCTCCATCCCTTCTTCTCAGCACTATGTTGCCTTTTGGGTCATTCCCAGTGGTCATCGCCATCTGAAAAGAGAAGCCTCTCTAACCAGAAGTGAGAGTAGCATTAATATGTGAACATGAACATTAAGTATAGTGCCACCAGGGCAGCTTGGTGGGAATAATATATACATTTAGTCAGACAAGAGCAAGCTTTATACCCCAAAGGCTCATGACCTCACCTGCCATAGACTTTTGCTTAGGTTTTTCAGCACCAGGTATGTATTTCCTCCCGTAGAGAGGGCCTTCAGTCCTTGAATTTTATAAGAAAAGTAGTTATGTGAATTTTGGCTTGGGATTAGGATAGAATTTTCAACAATTACTGAAATGGTACTAAACATACTTGGGTGCCAGTATGTATTATGTATTTATGTGAAGTGGTGCTCACAGTGTTGACTATGATAAAATTGAAATATAAATCAATACTGAAAAACATTGAAAATGATCTATATATATTCTGAATTAAAAGTATTCAGCCTTAATTTAATTTTTTTAATTTAAATATTTTATTTATTTATTTGAGAGAAAGAGGCAAGTAGAGAGAGAGAGAATGGGTGTGTCGGGGCCTCTAGCCACTGCAAACAAACTCCAGACACATGTGCCACCTTGTGCATCTGGCTTATGTGGGTCCTGGGGAATTGAACCTGGGTCCTTATGCTTCACAGGCAAGTGCCTTAACCACTAAGCTATCTCTCAAGCCCTATGACTTAATTCTTTGTGTAAAAATTAACACGCTCACGTCTCATAACTATGCAAATTTGCTTTTATCCCTAAAAGATGGTAAACTTGCATGCACAACAAAAATGTGTTTTTTAAAAAATGATTTGTGTTTTTATTATTTGTATGTGTATTGGTGTGCGTGCCACAAAGCACATGTAAAACTAAAGAACACCTCTTCTCACTCTACCTCTTTTAACACTGGGCCTTTCTTGCTGCAGATTCTTCGAGCTTCACCTTGCATAGTTGGGATTATAGACGATATACCTTGTGTTCAGCTGCATGTGGGTACTGAAGAAAATTGAACTCAGGACACTAGGCTTGCAAGGAAGCACTTTTAACTGCTAGGCCATCTCCCCAGCTTGCAAAGAATTGTTTTAAAATAAATTTATTTATGCTATCTTACTGGTGAATGTTTAACTTACACACCTATTTTATATACTATATACCCAGGCTTGCAAAAAAAAATTCTCAAGTGAAAAGGGTTCCTGAGTAGAAAAGGTTTAAGAAGTCCTAGTCTTGCCATTCTCTTCTCTGTTGGTCATTTTTTTTTTTTTCAAGGTAGGGTCTCACTCTAGCTCAGGCTGACCTGGAATTCACTATATCATCCCAGGGTGGCCTCAAACTCATGGCAATCCTCCTACCTCTGCCTCCCAAGTGCTGTGATTAAAGGTGTGTGCCACCACGCCTGGCTACTGTTGGTCATTTTAAAGATTACAATAATAATGTAAAATTTCCCCCAAATAATAAAAATAATTATTAATTGATAATGTAGAAAATTATTTTAACATTGATTAAAATGAAAATATGTCATCAAAGAATGTGGCACAGGTGTGAAAGTGGTACATACAAGTCTTATCCAGTTCCTTGGGGAGTCTTCACATTTATGTAATTGATTTTAAGATGTGTGAAATTAGCCCTCTGATCTGTATTTGTATGTCATAAAGACATCTTCAGTTAATCCTTGATAAAGGAATGAACCTTTTCAAGTCAATAAATTTTTATGTAGAAAATGCAAATAAATTCTACATGCTGCTCTAATTAATTTCATTTTCTAAACATAACAAGATATCATTTTTAAAAACTGACAAAGATATAAATAAGAAAGAAATCATGGACAATACCAATTCATGAGGCTCTATCATCCTGATATAAATTAGTTTCATCCACAAATTTTTTTTATTTCATACATCTAAGTATTTGGAACTAATACAGTTTATGGGAAGTATTTTCTCATATCTATTTGACTAAAAAGAAAAAAGTCATCAATAAATTACTTTTTCTAAAGAATGCATAGTGTGTTACTATTCTAAGAAATGAATAATGTATTATATCTACTACTGAATTATATTGACTTTTTAATCAAAGGAAAGAGGTAAATATTTACTTAAACTAATGAAATCTTTTTAAAAAGTTTTGCTTTGTATGGGCATATGTGTGTATGTGTGTGATGTGGTATGTGTGGGGTATGTACAAGTGCATTTTTCCTTGTGGCCCCCACAGGCTGCTCTGTGAGGTGGGGGTTGCTTGCTCGTGGTCTCCCACAGAGGAACATCCTGTGTCCAGCTCTGCTCTGTTCTCTTTTGCCTGGCCTTCTTTTGAGCTGGAGTTTTGTTTTACTGATTCTAGAGAGGTGAGCTTTGAATCTTGGATCTCTGTTCTTCTCGGGACTGGAGTTACAATTGCATGTGGCCCCTCCCAACTATTTTACATGGGATCTGGAGATTCGAACTCAGGTAATCTCAGGCCCCCTCAGGGCTTCATGCCTGTGCAGCAAGTAGTTCACTTAGCCACTGAGACATTTCTCTAGCCCAATTAATATAACCTGTTTTAACTCATGATTTTTAAAAAATTATTTATTATTTATTTTTATTTTGGAGAGAGACAGAGAGAGAGGAGAGGGAGAGGGAAACAGAGATGGGCGCGCCAGCAGTCTCTCAGCTGCTGTGAACGAAATCCAGATGCGTGCCCTCACTTGTGGGAAAGTGCGACATTGCGCCTTTGCATCACTTTGCATCTGGCTAAACGTGGGACCTGGAGATTGGAACTGGGTCCTTAGGCTTAGTGGGCAGGCGCCTTAACTGCTAAGCCATGTCTCCAGCCCTTAACTCATGATTTTTGATGTAGAAAGGTGGTTGTGTTTTGAAATTTTGCTAGCATTTTTGATGCAATTGTTTATAAAATACTCAATTTGTAATTGTTGAGTGGTAAGTTCATGGATCAATATGGTTGCATATTTTCCCATAGATTAATTAATTATAGTGAAAGCAACATAATACTTATACGGATTCAGAAGTGACCCCAAAATTAAAATTGCTAGAAGTATGTGTTTTGAAGTGTTTATCTGTGCCAAACTTCTCAAAGCCTACCAATAATAACTGTAGAAGCAAAATTGCTCTCTCTGGTATGAGGCGTATAGTCAATAAAAAATGGATTAAGGCTGTTAAATTGCACTGCATTCCATATTGGGAGTTTCAAATGCAACTATTCTTTTCTTCTCAAGGGAAGGGGTCAGGATGCCCATCCCAAGAGAACTGCATTAAACGTGAAATATTCACATGCACGTTTGTGACTGATCAGGGATCTTTGGGGTTACTTGCACTGTCATTTGGGGACCACAGACTCAGTAGGTAGAAGGCTGTATTTAGAGAGTATAATTCCTCTTCACAAAATCTGGAAATTTTTTCTAGAGTGTTATTCAAAATAACATTACTACTCTTGAAGTGAATGGGGGGAGAAAGCCCACATGCCTCCCTCAGAGGATGTACATGGCTGTGTGAGGCAATTCAAGAAGCACCAAGATGATAAATCACCTTCAGTCTTGAAAACATCCTCAAGTTTTCTTGGCAGTCTTCACATAGCCCCATTGTTTAGAGTCCTGCCATCTCGTGATGCATTAGGTTCATACAAGTAAATGGCCTTGGAGATCACTATTATATCAAACTGAATAATGCAGATGAAAAAGATAAAATTTATTTTGGACCTGTGAGGACTTGAGAACAGCAATCTGGAGAGATGACCAAATGTACCTGAAGCATCCACAGAATAACGTGGGAGGACATTGTCGCGTGGGTCAGATGCCCTTAAACTTGTTGAACTGATAACTTATTTTGCATTGTGATGTATGAAGGAAGACTATGAAAATCAAAGAGAAACACATTTCTAGGAGATATGATTTAGGAAAGTGCATGAGGCCACATGGACTCTTCTCCAGAAGTATATCCATACTATCCACCACTCATTCAGACTGAGGAACAGAGCACTTCCTCCAGGAGCATACTAAGATGAGTGCACCAAGAAAAGCCAATAGGATGAATTGGAAGGTCTCAGGAACATACTCTAGTTGCACTCATGTCTTCTGCAGCTCAGTCAATATATTTCAGAATCTACATTCCTTATTTTGAGCAGGTATCTTTATTTAACAAAAGTGTCCATAATTTCTTCCAGTTTGTACACCACACAAACAGATGTGTTATGACTTGAAGTATAATCAATGTGACTGATCCCCAGAATATTCTCTTGCGGTCTTAGAAACATATGAGGATATATGAAAAATGATGAAAAAAATCTTTATAGAGTCTCATTAACTCACTAAGATGATTATGGCTTAGTTCTTGAAGAACTTGTCTTGCAAGCATGAGAAACCAAGTTCAATCATTAGAACCAATGTTTTAAAACAGTAACCCAGGGGTGGTAATGTACTCTTGTAATCCAGTGTTGGAGGAGCAGAGATGGGAATCTCCCTGGGGTTTGCTAGCCAACCAATCTAGCCTAATCAGGCATGTTGCAGGCCAGTGAGAAACCTTTCCTCAAAATAAATGGATGTCATCTGAACAATCATCTTCAAGCTTCATTTGGTCTCTACATGTACATTGGTATACACACACACACACTCATAAAAACACATGTACACACAGGCATATATACACATGAAGGTTATTATATAATATTGTTAAAAAAACTTTTTCAAGGGCTGGGGAGATGACTCAGTGGTAAAAGGAACTTGTTTACAAAGCCTGATGGCCTGGGTTAGATTTCCCAGTACCTACACAAAGCCAAAGCCAGATACACAAAGTGGCACATGCATCTAGAGTTTGTTTGCAGTGGCAAGAGGTTCTAGTGCTCTCATTTCTCTCTCCCTCTCCTTGGAATAATTTAGTTTTATTTGAGACAGAGAGAGAGAGAAAGAGAGAGAGAGAAAGAATGGGCATGCCAGGGCCTCTAGCTACTGCAAACAAATTCCAGAGACATGTGCCACCTTGTGCATGTGGCTTATGTGGAATCTGGAGAACAGAACCTGAGT
The DNA here is from genome assembly GCA_036365145.1 of Orientallactaga sibirica. Classification (NCBI taxonomy): domain Eukaryota; kingdom Metazoa; phylum Chordata; class Mammalia; order Rodentia; family Dipodidae; genus Orientallactaga; species Orientallactaga sibirica. The sequence goes on from JAEOAD010000001.1 coordinate 64,182,729, forward strand.
CCTTAGGCTTCACAGGCAAGTGCCTTAACTGCTACACCATCTCTCCAGCCTCAGGGAAATTAGCAGAAGATGAGGCAGAAAGAGTGTTAGAGCCATAAGTTGGGTCATTATGCACAGAGACATTGCCTCTTTCCCATAACTCTTGGCTACCTCCATAATGCATGATCCACATTCCTCAATTAGGAGGGTCTCTTCGGATGGAGGAGGCTACCAAGGCACCAACATGAAAATGGGGTATTTTAAGTCACAAATCAGATTTAAATCACACATATACAAAATAATTAAAATCATATTTCTACAAAAAAATTTAAACAAAAAAAAAAACCCTTTTCAAGCTAATTCTTATTTTCCTATATAAAACAATGGCAGAAAGATGGAGTGAGGAACAGGCGAAGTCACTAATAGAGCTTTACAGTTGGAAGAAACAATATACATTGGACTATCACACTCCAGTTTGTAGAGATGGAAGAAGACTGCAAAAGAATTTAAATAACCACCATCTGCATATGGAGATAGTTGTAGATCTAACTCTAAAAAGCAGTTACCCTAAATCTAAATCTCAGCTAAGAAGCAGTTCCACAGCACAAAATACTCACTAAATTTAAGATTTAGGGACAAATAGTATATATCTTTGAAGTTTTTTTTTTTTTTTTTTTTTTGGTAAATTATATCTGCTAACTTATATTACATTTGTAGACCACAGAGTTACTGAGCTAGCTATAATTGGTTCAGCACAGAGGGCAATATATTTTTTAGGCTCACAATTTGCTTTTCTGTTAATAAAACAAAAGAACTAATGTGGAGCACACAAGGAGGTCATGAAGCTTTGGGGAGCTTGATCCTGGGCACATCTACTGTCTCATTAGAATGAGGAATTCGGTGTTGCCTTAATGGAGGCTACACAGAAGGAATACTTCAACAGAGAGCCCGTTGCAAGTCTAGCAACTTGGGATTTTCAATACTGAGAATCTCTGGGGAGTGTTTTCAGATGGACACCGCTTTGTTTCACCATTAGGCATTGCAGATAGAATTTCTGCATCTTAGAGTTCCATATATAAGAACAACAATCATTTCCTGATAATTTCTAAGGTCATTGAAGCAATTTACTGAAATTATATCATGAGAGAAACATAAATAGCCTATAAGTGATCAGAAACTCAGGAATGTGGAACATACATATCCTGTAAGTGATCAGAAATTAAGGAATGTGAAATAATGAAATAGTCTCTACCTGATCTCTTCATTCTTTCTCTGTCTGTCAGAGTGCTCAACCTAACCTAATTGATACTACGGTCATCTGTTCACTCGTTTAGCAAATAGATGCACTAATTATGAGCTATTCACTGTGGCTCTGGATGTATACTGGCATAAACAAAGGAAGCCCCATGACACGGGCTCATGATATAATACAGAACACAAATAATAAAACCTTCAAATGTACAATGACAAACACAGAGAAGGTTTAGAGAATGACATGGAGTAGGACAAGGTCTTAACTGAACGGTCACTGGGAAGATTCTCTCGGAAGAAAGGCCAGTTACACAGAGCACAGAATAAGTGAGTGATTCAGCCATGAAGAAGTACATTGGTAGAACAACCTAAAGAGACAATGGCCAGTTCAGAGGTCTTACATGACAACAAGCTTGGTACACTGAAGAGCAGCAAGGAAGCAGGTGCGGAGGAGGGAGCAGGAGGAGGCAGCATGGTGTGCAATTAGGCTTGGGCTTCTTACAGGGAACAGGTCAATACAGAGAGCCAGAGTCTACGATAAGGAATTTGAAGTCTTCTCAGAACTTCCTCTTTGAAATCTATGCTGTGTATGGAGATAGATAGGAAGTAGCTAGGTGTTTACTATTTATTTGTTTCTTATTTTTTTTAGACAGGGTCTCATGTAGCCCAGGCTGACCTTGAACTCCAGATCCTCCTTCCACCACCTTGCAAATGCTGGAATTGAAACCTGTGCCACCTAGGTTCACTGTTTGTGAAGGGGAACATGGAATTTTTATAATTTTATATTTTATTTTATTAATAACATACTTTGTATGGATGCATCATGTATTGGTACCATATTTCCCCTCCTCCCTGCCTCATTCTTCAGGGTCCCTCCTCAGAGGGGTTGCAGGTATTCCCCATGGGGTTGAGGTACACGGAATTTTTGAACTGGAGTGTGGATACTTGATATTTCAAGTCCAAGGATAAAAGACACATATCGTGATGCAGTGCACTGAATGGTGTCCCTTTCACCTTCCCATATTGAAAGTTGAGCACTTCTCACTGTGGCTATATGGGAGACAAGGTCTTTAAAGAAATAACTAAATTAAACTGGCCTTAAAGTATGCCCTAATCCAGTGTGACTGATGCTCTTATAGAAACAAACACTAGAACATACTGCTCTTGAACTTCTAGCTTTTAGACCCATGAGAGAAATAGACTTCTGTCGTCTGAGTCACCCACCTATGGTGCTTTGTTACTGCTGGCTGCCGGACCAGACTATACATATGCGTGGTTAGAATCTTACAGTGTGCTACTCAGTCACTGAAGGCAACAGCCACAACAGTGGTCCCTACCTCTTGGGGTTCCCACCCCAGTGCATGCTGAACTGGGCTCATCTCTGTAACCAGAAGAAAATGAAGTAACTTCCAAGGTGAGTCAAAAGCCGTATTTTCTCTGGGACCACTTCCTCTGAAAAGCCAGCTGTTGCCATGTGAGGGCATAGAGGTTCACACATTAAGGGCCTGGGATCCAGCCGTTACTTCTGAGTTTAATTGCGTAGCCTTGAGAAGCTACACCTTTGCCAGAACCCTGGCTATAGCTTCATATAAATTTCCAGTGACACCCATCCAGCGGCATTACATTGTATTCCTGTCCTGAGGCATTATTCAATGATAAGTATATATTGTTGCCCATAAACTACTGAGTTTGGAGGCAGTCTGTTACACAGCAACTGATTAGCAATATAGTAATTAAAGAGAAAAGTGCTTCCATGCTATAGCTGCCTTCCTTCTGGTGAGTCTGAAAGTAGGTCAGCAGGGTTTCATTCTGTCTGAGTTAAAGGAAGAGACTTTTGAGTTTCACTGCACAGAAATCCCAAGACTGGAATAACATTTTAAAGGCCTAACTATTTTTTTGTCTAGAGAGTCTTTGAAAATGGTGGCTTTTGTAAGCTAATAACTCCTAATAGTAACACTACCATGTACAATTTATTTAACTGTGATTCAAGGCACATTTTCACACAAGCTGCTTGTTTCCTTTAATTTGAAAGATGGCAGTTCTCTCTGCAGTTTTCTACAATTTGTAGAGTTACTTTTCTAAAATTATCTAAGCTGCTCTTCATGGAATAATGTATAAGATGATGGTTCTTATTTTTATAGCACAGATGATGCCTTCAAAAGTAAAATGAGTCCTTCCCATCATAACATGTATGCCTTTTAATTTTGCAGAAAATTTATATATATATATATAGCAATTGAAAATATCTGCATATAATTGAAGCAGTTATTGAGAAACTGTAATTGTCAAATTGTAATTTGGAGAGAAATGAGATATTTTTGGTTTTAAGTGGTTTTAGCTTTCACACAGTGAAAACTAAAGCAGTATTTGATACAATGTGCATTTGTCACCCACCTTTGGGTTTTTTCTTTATTAGATATGTACATACTCAGTATGTCAACAGCACATGTTGGTACCATCTTTACCCTCATCACCTCCTCGTTGGGGATGCCGGTTATGTAGTGTGGGGGTAGCCATCAGTTATGGGGAAGAGGCAATGACTCTGTGCATAATGTCCCAACTTGTGGCTCTTACAATCTTTCTGCTTCCTCTTCTGCAAAATTCCCTGAGCCATGTTGGGTGCATTTTACGTGAACTTCAGTGATGGGTCTCTTAGGAGCCTCTGGATTTCTAGCTGGTAGGTGTTGAGTGTCCTCAGTGTCTATCTCCTTCACCTTTGTGCTGATACCTGGTTCACAGAGAATGCAGTGATCTTGCTCATTTCCCAAGTTCCTCTGTGGTTTTAAGGGAAACATGTGAGGGGGCTAAGGGAGGTGAGTGGCTGCTAAGTCAGAACTAGCACAAGAAGTTCAGGGCAGTATTGCAGAGACATTGACTGTAGCTGTACCTTTCAAAAATCTAGATGAAGGGATCTTGCAACTTTTCACGATAAAACAATAAATGATTAAGGAGTTATTTTTAACCTGGCTTAGATGTAATGCAGCATAAGCACATCCAAAACATTGCATAATGTCCTATTAATATGTAACTTTTCATGTTTTGTGGATTAGTTACATTTTTAAGAGGGTAGTCACAATTTTTTAACTTTTTAGCTGAAAGCTTTGTCTATTTGCTTTTTTGTTGGTCGTGTGGTGCTGGGAATTGAATTCATGACTTTGGTGGTTTGGATAGATGGTCCCCAATATATTCATTGTTTTATTAGTTTATAGTTTGCATCTGTAGCCACCTTGCTGGAGGCAGTGTCACTGGGAGGATCTTCAGGGTGTGCCTGAGTTGTGCTGTGCTATATGGCTTTTTTTTTTTTTTTTTTTAATTTGGCTTATGGCTTTTCTCTCTCTGCTTGGACCTGTGAAGGCCAGCATTTTTTTTTTTTTTGCCATTATGAAACTTCACCTGGATCTGTAAGCTTTAATAAATATCCCTTCCTCCATAACTGTGACTGGTCTGGAAGTTCATCTCAGCAAACCTGAACCTGTCTACACAATGACCTTGAACATTATAGGCAAGCACTGTACTATAGAACTACATATTCAGTCTTTCTCAAGTAAAATAGTAAAAATATATAATAAACACTAACTTTCATAAAGGACTTAAAATGTATTCAATTTGAAAAATATGTTGTCTTTCTCACCTTTACTAGGTTCATAGGTTTGTTTGTGCTGTTCTATTTTAGGTAAGGATGATGTGAATGGTTGAATAATAAGGCAAGGAAATAAAATAAATACCCTTGAATGCCTTCTCCTGGCTCAATGCGACATTTTTGATTGATTCTTAGGAGTATGGAGTTAGAGTGGGATAGTTTTGGATGTTCATGGAAGAAAGGCGATGCGTGCAGAATCCTAACTCATAAGCGTGATGAAGGGTGGGGGGGGGATACAGAGTTAGCTCAGCACGGCACTGGTGTGGAAAGCAGTACACTGTGTAGAGGAGCAATGCCACGTTAAATGAGGTACAGAAGGGATAAGGGTACAGGTGAGAGAATGGGTACCGTCACATTGGTTGGTTTGATTTACAAGTGCATTGGACTATGCACTATAGAGCGGGAAGAGTAAAGAAGAGAAACACAATGCTCTTGTAGAGGATATATTACAGGTTGATTGTAGACCACTGACTTACTTATCAGAATCCTACTAGCTTCAATTTCATGTTGGGTGTGACCATAGCCTAATGAATGCATGGCCTTGTCAGACTATGAGATGGTGCCCTGAGATCCCTGGCAAGGGCCAGATCAACAAGATATGGCTACAAACTGTACTGGTGTCTGTACACTGCCTGACTGAAGGCTCAGACCTCTCTACTTTCTCAGAATCTACCTGCTGGTATCAACATCTGCTTGAATCCTACTTTCTGAAGCTAGCCTTCATTTTTAACTTCAATAAGAGGATAGCTCACAAGTAGCTAGAATCTTCTAAATATCCAAAAATATGCAATGCCTTTAGAGCCCTTTACGTTCAGTTCTTCAAAGGAACTGACATAAATAGGAAATGAAAGCAGCCAGATTTGTAAATCTGTTATTTGAGTATATAAATAGATATGTATCTGCAAACAATATACATGTGTGCTGCTTTGCATTTGCTACTGTTACAAAACCCCCACCAATTTAGAGGCTTTATGAAACAGAGCGTTTTCTTACAACCCTGATTTAATGTCTAACAACGGGTAAGGGGAGCTGCATTCCTCTGACGGCTCTAGGGGACAATGGGTACTGTCATTTTCCAGCTTCAAGAGGCCAACTGCATTCCTGGGATTCTGCAATACAGTGTAGTGTCTTTCAACTCTTCTCCATCTGTCTCTTACTGTCTGATTCCTTTGTCACATTTCCTTGTGCAACTCTGACCTTTCAACTGCCCTCCTCTTATAAAGACTCACAAGATTATACCAGGCCACCCAGATAATCCAGGATAATCTCCCCATCTCAAGAGCCTTAACTGAATCACATCTGCAAAGTATCTTTTCCGTGTAGGGTAACATAAAGCCCTGGGGATGGGATATAGACATCTTAGGGGTGGCAGGCTCAGCTTGCCACCATCTGTGTGTTATATACATATCATTTATCAAGTAGCTTGTCATAGCCCATAAGAAAACACTATTTTATTTCCTGTTTCTCCGCTTGGAATTCTAGCTAGATCATACCAACTTAATTTATGGCATTGAAACTTAGCAAAAATTAAGAATGATGAGTGTATTTGTTTCAACGTTGTCTTGAAATGTTTCCTGTAATAGTAGCAATTTTAAGTTTGCCTTTGTATATGAAAAGAGGACAAGCCAAGATAGGAATATGTGCTTTGAGACTTGTGACTTGGGATGTTAATCAACTGAGTTTGAATTTCTGAAATCTTGAAAGCTTGACTGTATCCTTAGGTGGACTTCAGTTCATGTCCAAATTCGAACTATATTGCCTTGGAATTGGTGTCGATCAGGGTTCTAAACTTACTGTAAAAGCACAAGTAATCTGGATCAAGTTCACTGGGTGAGTGCAGAAGTTTTGGCAGAAATAGTTCTGTTGCAGAATTGGCCTTCCCCAAAACAAATTACCATATGAACAAAGGGTCTTGACTTCAGTTGACCAAAAGCTGTTTAGTATTTGTCACTGGTATTTCTTTTCTTTCAAACTGTGGTCTTTATTAAACGTCAAGCCTCCTAACGAGAGTATCAGTCACTGAAAAAAGAGGCAAATATATATATATATATGTATTTGTTCCTTCATCATCTTTTGACTGACAAAGCTCAATTTCTACTTCAATGAACATATCTTAGGCACAATCCAAGGGCCATACACCCTGGTAGGAACCTTGACCACATATAAAGATGAATTAAACACAAATCTTGTTCTTCAAGAGCTGATGATCCTTACAAATGGAAGAGTTATCCTAAATCTGTGGGAGGGAAACTGGCACTTGATTTTATGGAAAGTGTAACTTGATGTATGTACTTGCTTGATTCATCTCTGAGCAGCTTCATCTTTCAGGCTATCCTTGTCCTTCATCCGTCTATGCGCAGAATGCTATTTCCTCTCTCCTTTGCACCTTATGTGGCATTTCTTTCCTGGTGTGTCTTACATAGTCTCCTGTATTACTTCCTGCCTCAGGGAGTCCTCACTTCACAGGTCATTTGCCTACACTGAGAACCTGACTCAGCCAATCCTTGATTTCAGGGCCACTTCTTTCTCATGATGTGGTGTCCGCCTGTCATCCTCTATAATGGCCTTGAGCCACATGCCAGCCACCATGACTATTGCTGTTCAAAACTTATATGTAACAAAACAAGCACTAGATTTAAACGACCTGAGCAGGATGTAAATTCAATGGTAAAGTGAATCTATATGATCACACAGACACATGCACAAATATGTACACACATAAACACACACACCAAAGCTGAATGGTGGCTGTTTTGGAAGGTGAAACAGAAGGGTGGGATGACTGAAGAAAGTAATGAAAGTATGAATAAGTACAGGATATACAAGTGTGAAAATACCATAGAAACCAGTTATTTTGTGTGTCAAATAAAAAATAATACCAATAAATTAATTTTTAAAAATAGAAAAACCTGAGGATTCTCTCAACCCCCCAGTGGAAATGTGCCAATGTTTGGGAGTTGGCAGTGAATCCAGTGGAGAGAGGGAGAAGTATGCAAACACAGCCACATTCATTCATTATAACTCAACTATGAACCAAGCCAAACATATTTTCTTTTCCAGCCTTTTACTGGGAAGTTAGCTGGCCCTTGCCCTATGGCAGAACTATGTACTAACAATATATTATGGTTTTAAATTTTAAATATTATGTAAGCTATATGTTACATAAATTTATATAAGTAATATATGTCCTAATCACCACATTTAAAAATCAAAGTCTTGTTTTTCTTTTTAAATTAGCATATAGTCATTGTATAAAATAATGGATTTCTTTATGACATAATATATATATATATATATATATATATATATATATATATATATATATAATTTTTTTGTTCATTTTGTCCCCTCTTTCCTCTGCCATCTCCTCCTCTTTCCTTCCACTGGTCCTCTTTCTCTCCCTCCAATGGTCCCCCTTCTGCTTTAATATCGTATATTTGAATCTAGATCTTCCTATAAAAAAAAAAGAAAACATAATATTTGATTCTTCTTACAACATCACTTTCCCTTGTTTTTCCATCTTTTCTGTCTCCTTTCCCCCTCTATGAAGAATGTCCTTTGTTGGTGTATCTTATGCTTTATAATTATCTTGGGATAAAGGCTTGTATGACAGGACCTCAGAGGAAGCAATGAAAACAATGAGTTCTTACATAGAATTGAATATGATTGACATTAAAGTAAAGTGCTATATGAAAATGCCACAGTGAATCCCATTACTGAAATGCTAACAAAATGAATTAAAAGCAAAACAAATTACCAGCCAAGCACAGAGGTCCATAGATAGACTGTGTGTCACGAATTAGCTGGCTGGCATTTCCTTGAGAGCACTTGGAGATGGGGGACTCTTCCTCAGATACATATTCCCATCTTGTCCTCTGCAAATTTCCAGTGTTAGTAAATCCATTTTATAATGAGATAGTTGAGACAGGCATGGTATTACACACCTTTAATTGACTTTAATCTCAGAACTTGGAAGGCAGAGATCACCGTGAGTTCAAGACCAACCTGAGACTACATAATGAACTCCATGTCGGCCTGGGCTAGAGGGAGACCTACTTCAATAAACCGAGAGAGAGAGAGAGAGAGAGAGAGAGAGAGAGAGAGAGAGAGAGAGGGAGATATCAAATAATATGTTTAAATAAACAAACACAGTTTGCAAGGGGTGAAGATGGGGGTTAAAATTAATGCCCTTATCCTTTCTGCTAAGGTATGTTGCATCTAATGAAGGACTGAAGGGCTGTAAGAATAAGGAACTTAGTGAAGTTAACTTGGTTCTTGAGTTAGTTAATAAAACCTACAGCAACCCATCATCTAGGATTCACTTTTCTTCACTAACTGTCCTGTTTAGGTCAATTGGTAAAACGATCCCAAAATATCAGGCTTTCAGAATTAAACAGAGCACTGTTGAGTACCATGGTCAGTGAAGAAAGTAACAATATCTGTTAGTTATTAAAAATTCCAAAGGCAGAATTTTAATGCTAGCCCACAGTGTAGCTACTCTCTTGCCAAGAGTGGCTGGTGTCAAGTATGGAGTTAGTGGGCCTTTCTAAACTATGACTAACTCTTTTGAGTCCAGGAATTTAAACCAATACTGGAGAAGATTTTGATTCATATATACATTTTATTATACAGTTCAGACATAAATCCACACATTAAACAATATATGATATCAACATATTTATCATCAGTGATGATATTTAGTTATTTATCATTAGCAATAGTTTTAAAAAGTTCTCCCAATCCATTACATAAGGCTGAGAGTAGTGAAGAAGAATAATAGCCATCTTGAAAATTAATAAAAGTCAATATCAGAAAAAGTAACTTTGGTTGTAGCAAGTTCTATAGCTAACATCAGCTTAAAGTCTCAATTTCTGGTTTGGTGGTCACTCAGAGAGTACATTGTCTGGCCCCCTGAGCTCTCTTATGATCTCTATGGGGAAATGTGAGCTTTCCTAAAGGCACCCAGATTTTCCTGACACCTAGCTGTAAAATAGTCAGTACCGAAGCACACTGAAAAGATAGCTGATGTCCTTGGGGTCATATTTAAATAATATTTGTCAAAAAGCCTATTGGAGGGCATCAGTTAAAGACTTTCTTACAAGCCTACTAACCTGGGTTCATTCCTCCTCAGGACCCACATGAAGCCAGACACAAAGCACTGCATAGCCTGGAATCCCAATGTGGCTACAGCAGTGAAAGGCAGAGCCAGGAGATTCTGAAAGCTCGCCAACCGCAGTGACAAAACAATAAAAGAGTCTTGTATCCAAAGAAGGTGGAGGGAGAAGACAAAACTCCCTGAGGTTATCCGCTTACGTCCACACATCATATTCATATTCACATACATACATTCACACACACACATACACAAAAATAAATTTAAATTTAAAGTAACTCATTGCAAATATAGTATATAATAATGTACACTGATTAGTTTCAAATTAGCAGCAAAGTTCAATATTTTATTTAGTTAAACAGCCATATTTTCCTGTCAATGACCTGAATATTTTAAGTGTGATGAGACTGGACAATCCTATCTTGTGATGATAAATTGTCATTGTTGTCATTCTTTGTTGTGTTTGTTTGTTTGTTTGTTTTGAGACAGGGTCTTATTGTATCGCCCAGGCTGGCCTTATATTCCTATCCAGCACAGACTGTCCTCAAGCTCATAGTGTTTCTTCTGCCTCAGCCTCCCAAGTGCTGGGGTCATGGGCAAGCCTTACTGCTCCTAGCTTCCACTGTTGTCCACTCGACTTGATTTAGCAGATTGGTGAGACACACATCTTGCTGTGTCTATGAGGGCATTTCCAAAGAGGACTAACTGAGCGGGGAGGTCCTGAATATCGGCAGTGTCATCCATTGCACAGACACAGTCCTGGGTGGAATAAAGGGAAAGAGGAGAACACATCAGCGTCAGCCTTCCCCTTGTTCTACTTCTTGGCCAGGACAGGCACACTGAGGGATTACTCAGAACACTGTTGTGTGCTCTCTTGAGTCAAGTCTGCAATGTTGTATGCATGTCCTAAAATTTTAGAAGCTTTTTACATGCATTAAAAAAAAGACCCAGGGCTGGAGAGATGGCTTAGTGGTTAAGGCGCCTGCTTCCTAAGCCTAAAGAATGCTGGTTCCAGTCTCCAGCAGTTCCAATCTCCAGGTCCCACGTTTAGCCAGATGCAAAGTGACGCAAAGGCGCAATGCCGCACTTGACCACAAGGGGGCACACACATCTAGATTTCGTTCACAGCAGCTGAGAGGCTGCTGGCAAGCCCATCTCTATCTGTCTTCCTCTCCCTCTCTCTTTGTCTCTGTGTCTCTCTCAAAAAAAAAAAAAAAAAAAAAAAAAGACCCATGGGGCTGGAGAGATGGCTTAGCGTTTAAGGCGCCTGCCTCCTAAGCCTACGCGAACCCTGGTTCCAAACTCCAGGTCCCACGTTTAGCCAGATGCAAAGTGAAGCAAAGGGTGCAATGCCGCACTTGTCACAAGGGGACACACGCATCTGGAGTTTATTCACAGCGGCTGAGAGGTGCTGTCACGCCCATCTCTATCTGTCTTCCTCTCCCTCTCTCTCTGTCTCTCTGCATCTCTCTGTGTCTCTCTGCAAATAAATAAATAAATAAATAAATAAACAAATAAATAAATAAATAAATAAATAAATAAATAAATAAATAAATAAAAGACCCATGAGGAAAAACAAAAACAAAAACAAAACTTCCACCTCACCTCCAGTCTTATAAATATTTTCTTTAGTCTAAATAGATCCATGTCAGAGAAACAGAAATATGTTTTTCCTCAATGAAATTTTGAGCTTATCCTTTTATCTGTTTAGTGGGTTGACTTAGGATTCACTGTGGCGAGTATTTTATTGTCTGCCAAGCAATTAGCCAGCCATTCTTTTGTGCCCCTACAAAAAATTGCATTGATGATGTGATATTCATTGGTTGTGACCTTTTCTAATAAATTCGAACCTGAGTCTTATCCATATTTTTCTTTCTGAGTGTAAGCATGCTCATCTGTGTAGTAGGTACTCAGAAAATGTGTTAGCTGGTTGAGAGAATGGAAGAATGTCTATGAGATGAGAAAACCATCCAGTAGCCAAATGAAGGACTATAATTTCTGTGATGAAATTTTCTAGTCAGCTCTTGGTAATAGACTTTGGCAAGTTTTTCATATGATAAGTAGCCTTAATAACTTAATGGATACAAAGAGGAAAAAGAGTTTTAGGAGATAGATTTTGAATTCAAATCCTGGCAGTGTTGTTTACTACCTGTGTGACCTTATGGTAGTTATTTTACATGTACTATGCCTCAACTTACTTATCTGAATGTGGTTATGAAATGGACCAATCTAATTCATTATGGTGACTATATTATTGTTAAATGAATTAATACAGAGAGCAACTGACATGTCATATGTTATATAATTGTGTGTTGCTATTTTGTTGTTTGTTTTTTGAGCCTCTTTCTGTTTATAATGAAGAGGACTTAATTGGGAGAATTTATATGTCAAAAGTTTTTCCTGTTTGTTTTTGGCCCAGCATTTTGTCAGATGTTCTCACTCAATCAATATATTATTTGCAACATTTTGTAAGCTGCACTGACTGACTACATTCTATACTACATCACTTCTGGTTTCATAAAGGGGTGCTGGAGCCTGCTAAGAAGACTGTGATACTTAACCTTCTACTTGTTCAGAGAGAATAATCACAATACATCCCTCCCTTCCTTGAACCAACCTCAGACATGCACATGCCATTTCTGAGCCAGGGCCTCACTGTGTATCTGAGGATGGCCTATTCCTCACTCTATAGCCCAGGCAGACTTCAACTCACGACAATCCTTGGCTCAGACTCAGTGCTAAGATTATAGAAGTTAGTTACTATACTTGGCTGTACACTTCCTTTAATGCTGGTAAAAATGTCACTGTAAAAGTGACAAGGGTACTGTTGCATGGGGTGTCTTTTCCAAACATGACCATGGATGCCATGACACTCTTTAGAGAACATAGTGGACAGAGTGTTCAAAGGAATTCCACAGATTACTATAGAGGTGTTTTCATAGAGTTTTTAGGGGAGGGCAATTTAAAAGCATTTGCTATTTCCCATGACATAATGCAAACATATATTGAGCCCACAGTATGGACCCAATGCTATTGTAGTACAAAGCCCTGTAAGTCAGAAGTCTTTCAATTCTGTAAAGGAATTTACAGTGAAGAGTGTCTAACTAAATGCAAAATACCACCTCGTGTACTGAATTCACAGCAAATGTGTGCTTTGATTAGCTCTTCACCTTCCATTGACCCCTGAGGAATAATTAATGCATTATCCACCAACTTTCTCTTTAGTCTGTATGTCTAAAATTACTAGATGTGTGAGCAGAGGCCCAAGAGCAGATGTGTAGCCTTCTACAAAAGAAAATAGCTATCCATTTTAGTCTTGTGCATATTATACTATAATCATTGTGCTAGTCCTCTAGGTAAGTGCAATGTGCTTATGATTCATAATCTTGGATTCTTTTTTCCTCTTACACACAATTAGGTAAATATGAGTGAGAAATAGGAATAAATAATATTTTGAATCCATTTTATCTGCTTGACAGGTATCTGTGAGATCAATTCATGTAACATATGAACAGATTAGGACAATTACAATTTCTATTAGTTAGAAACCTATTTATAACCTAATATTATATTATATTATATTATTATTAACTAATTATATTATATTATTACAAACTAATTCTCCTGCCTTTAATAAACTCACATCTGTTCACAAGCAACAGTGAAATTTTATAGGTCTTCTTTTTTTTAGAAGATTTTATTTTTATTTATTTATTTGAGACAGAGAGAGGGAAGGAGAGAGAGAGAGAGAAAGAAAGAGTGAGAATGGGCACACCAGGGCCTCCAGCCACTGCAGACGAACTCCAGATGCATGCACCACCTTGTGCATCTGGCTAACATGGGACCTGGAAAATCGAACCCGGGTCCTTAAGCTTCACAGGCATGTGCCTTAACTGATAAGCCATCTCTCCAGCTCAATATAGGTCTTCTTGATTGGGAGTAAAGTTCTGTCTGCAATTTAATATTTGGTTAAAATGAAGGTAAATGTCTCACTTAAGGGTCTCACTTAAACCATCATGTGCTTAGCTTTACAACAGACATGTGCTGAATCATTTTTCATAATACTGTTGATTTCAGACTATTGGCTACTGATCCATCCTTAGTTATGAAATGTTTCTTTATCCCCTGCTGTGAGCACAGTGGGGAAGACATTCCCATACGTCATAAGTAATTTCAAGTCTCCCTGCTGCTCAGTAATTTTCACTTCCTTCCTCCACTGTGCACTAGCATGCCTGCTCATTCTGGCATTAAGAGCAAATTAAAGGCCATAGAACACTCTTTATAACAGTAAGCAAGCCAGAGCCTCATACAATTAAAATTGGAAGCAAAGATAATCTCTCGTTCTCTCCCAAAGTAGAATTTAGTTTTAGTTTTCTGGAGATTTTATTACATTTTATTTCACACTTAAGTGAATCTACCTCCTAAATGTGTCAGTTTCTTAGTAGTAGACTTTGGTTTCCCATGAATGTTGAAATAAAGTAGTTTGTTAATTGGTAGTGATCCAAGAATGCATTTAGTCGAGGCAAGTTCAAAGCGAAGTTAAATTAAATTCTGGTCAGTCTTGGAAGAAATCTCTGAAGCTACAAGGTAAGAGGAGGGAGCTTAGGAAGGTCTATAATCCCTTGAATCCCAAACTTTTGATTTTAAGCAAGAGTGAATTGCAAAGCAGAGACCCCAAGCCAAACTGTTTTTGTAGTTTTGTAGTGAGTCCATGAGGCATGCCTGTTACACTCTGATACATGCTCATCATGTGTCTTCACTGCAGGCCTCCTTGTGTGCTCATAACTGAGTGTCCCTTCACATGTGCTCCACATACACACCTCACTCAAAGCCACATCAAGATATGTGAAGAAGCATATCTCGATAAAGGAAGCTGGTCTCTAAGGAGAATGGCAGTAATGTTTGGGGACATTAATCATGCAATAAATTTATAAAGCATTACTGTTGGTTGGTCATGTGTCCTAAGCATGCGTAGGACATCTTCTTGTCCCCACAGATCTTAGGGTTGAGTTTTTTTTGTTGTTGTTGTTGTTGTTGGCAGAAGAGGGACTGATATCTGTTATATGGTTAATAAAAATAAAACCAACAGCAGCAACAAAAAGATAGAATTATGGTGGCAGTGAAGAGGCTTCTGGGTAGAAAATGATGGGAGAAGTCACATGGAAAGCATCCAGGCAACTTCATTTGACTGGAAACAAGATAAGTTTCCAGGTAGCAAGAGGAATCAAAGCATGTGGGTCTCATGTGGCTGAAATGCTGGCTGGCTGATAGCTGAAGATAATATCTGTAAGGAAGGTTTGATAGTATATTCTGCTCACCAGTTTGGGCTATATATCCTGGTGAAATAGAGGTGATTTCAAAGATTTCAGAGATTTCCAAGGAAAGTGGTATGCTGTGATGAAAATTGGAGAACTGTGAACAGAGCCACCGTAGAGGAAAATCTCGACAGTTCGATGTCTTCAGTGAGAAAGCTTACAGCAGCTGGGGCATTGTGGTTGGTTCTTCTTTGGCTGTCAGGAATAATGCTGCTGTCAACTTTGGCATGAAAGGTTTTGCATGGTTGTGCCTTTTCATTGGTCTCTGTTAAATGCTTAGGAATGGACTTGCTGGGTTGTATGATAACTATGTTTAACTTTTTAAGAAACATTCAAACTGTTTTCCTATGACTAACATATTTGAGGATCCCTGCACATTGTGATACATCTGAAATGCAAAGCTGTCACTTGGATTCCATTCCTCCAACTGCTATTCCTTTTAAACAAACCTGTCCACAGTCCTTCCTCTGTGAATATGGACAGCTTGCTATACACTTGTTCATAAACACTATAACATTATTTTTAATTCCACCTCTTTTAAAAATTGAGTTTTCAGGGCTGGAGAGATGGCTGATCAGTTAAGGTACTTCCAGTGAAAACAAAGAACACAGGTTTGAGTCTCCAATACCCACGTAAGCCAGATGGCCAAGGTGGTGCATATGTCTGGAGTTGGTTTGCAGTAGCTGGAGGCCCTGGTATTCCCATTCTCTATCTCTCAAATAAATAAATAATAAAATAAAATAAATGAGTTTTGAGACAGTAGTCAGAGACAGCATTTCACTCCTCAAGTAAAATCACATTGTGTGGAAATTTAGAGGCAGAAAAGGAAACATCTGAAGAAAAGTACACTAGATTGCAACACAAGAAGCGTTCCACTTCCTCTTCCACAGTAAACCGAAGGAAGTACCTGGTGTGCTGGGCAGACTGGGTTCTAGTCTGTGTTGGCTATACTAGAAATAATAATGGGTAGGTTGTTCCAGACTTTTCAAAGTGAATAGATGGGGTCATTTATTTACATAAATAATGTAAAGAAATAATGACAGGCCACATGAAGTATATGGCCCATGTCTTATCTTTGTGGTTGGAATTTTATACTTGGGGATTTTTGAATATCTATGGAAAGCCTCTCATGTCCTACTGCTGTGAATAACTTATAATTTAAGTTTTCCATTTCTGCCATTTCCTTAGAATGATGAAGTTAAAAAAACAAAAATGTAGTGTGGGGATTGATGACGTTATCCTAAGGCTATAATATATTTTTGACAAGTTAGGTACTCTGAGCCTAAATGTGGTAAATGAAGAATAGAATTAAGCTAGGTTTCTAGTGTAATGATTGACCAACTATGGCCACAGGCAAAATCCAGCCTGTTGATTATTTTTGTATATCTTCAAAGCAGGAAATGGTATATTAGCTTATTTATGAAAAAGGAATCAAAAGGATAATAATTTTGTTACATGAAAATTGTATGAATTTAAGATGTCAGAAAAAGGAACACGGCCACTTTGTCCTGAACATCTTGTCCCTGGCTGTGTCCGTGCTCCAGTGCCATAGGGACAGTCGCGGCAGAAGTTGATGGCCCGAAGAGCTGACATTTCCTTGATGTTCCTTGACAGAAAACTTTTGCAGCTTCCTTGTCTGTATGTCCAGTTATAAAACTCACACTTCTTTTATATATTTCCCTTTACCATTGCTTCTGTTCTCTACCTCTCAGAATGTATGCATGTAAACATTCAAACACCCTTCCTGGGCACTGTTATAATACATACATGCTTGTGTATGTACATAGGTACATATTAAGCTATTTGTGACCATTGTTAGCACATTATAATATCTTAGGTGAACAATTTATAACTTGTGCTAACATGAAAACACCTTTGCTCTCCCCCCACATTTTCTCTCAGAAAACCCCACTGTTAGGACTCACCAACCAGAGCTACATTCACATTTCTCTTTAGTGGATTCCAATAGGCTTATTTTGAAATGATTCTTATAAGCATTTCTTCTGTGCTGGTCTCAAAGGTGTGAGCCCTCTCCACACACAGGATTGGCTGGCCCCTTGACCTTGGGATTTCCTACCTCAAGAACAGGAAGCAGTAGATTTCGTTTGTTCAAGCTACCAGTCTGTGATATTTGCTGTAGTAACTAAAACAAGGTTCAGGTGGTTACTATACAAAAGAGCAATCAGATCTTATGTATGTATTGTATCGTCCTCATGAGGCAGTGGGACAGAAAAGCTGCCTCCTCATGGAACAAGACAGTGAGGCAAAATTTTTGTGTCCTTTGGGAATAAAGTAGGGGACCAGAGGAAGCCACTGTAGGATTTAGAATTACTCTGAGGGACTCCCCAGTGCATGGCTGGCAGTTCTTTTCTTATGTCTAGAGTAATGGTTTGGATGTGAAATGCCTCCATAGGATCAGGTGCTTATTGCTTGGTCCCCAGCTGATGGCACTGATTTGGAAGGTTGTGGAACCTTTGGGAAGTGGGCTTGAGTGAGGGAGGTGGCTAACTGAGAGGATGGAACTTGAAATTTACAGCCTTTCACTTCCAGTCTTCTCTGCTTCTTAATTGCTGGCATGATATCACTGGCTGTTCTGCAGCCACAGAGCTGCCCACTGCAGCTATGTCTTCCCTCCATGATAGACTGTATCCTCTAAAACTATGAGACAAAATAATCCTTTCCTCATTCACATTGCTTCTTGTTAGACATTCGTTGTCAGTGGTGAGAAAATTAAATAGTATACTAAGAAACTATTGCAGGCCTCATGTGGGCTGTGCCACAGCTTCACAATTCTACCATTATAACTCAAAGACAATCACAGGTACATGTAAATGAACATGAGTGCATTCTAATAAAACTTTATTAACATTGGCATTTCAATTTCATACAATTTACATGCCTCAAAATATTCTTTGGGCCGGGAGTGGTGGTGCATGCCTTAATCCCAGCGCTCGGGAGGCAGAGGTAGGAGGATCACCATAGTTCAAGGCCACCCTGAGACTACATAGTGAATTCCAGGTAAGCCTGAGCTAGAGTGAGACCCTACCTCAAAAAAAAAAAAAACAAAACAACAACAACAATAACAACAACAACAAATATATATATTCTTTGGATTTTTTTTTGAATAATAAATGATGTAAAACCATTCTCATCTTATAGGTCACGTGGAAAGAGGTGCTGGTCTGCATGTGGGGGCTTGCTGCTATGCTGAAGTTAGCCCCACCTCCATTGAGAGGTGCCCTCTTCCTCTGCTTACCAACTTGTTCACCTCCCTGCTATTCTTTGTGCACCAAGAGTATGTGCAATGTTTGGAGCAATGAGATGTGCTCCAGCACCTGCTATTGAACAGTTGTTTCCCCTTCTCTTTGAGTCAGTTGGTTTGACCTCTGTGTTATAAAAGAAAACAAGGGCTGGAGAGATGGCTTAGTGGTTAAGGCGCCTGCCTCCGAAGCCTAAGAACGCTGGTTCCAATCTCCAGTGGTTCCAATCTCCAGGTCCCACGTTTAGCCAGATGCAAAGTGATGCAAAGTGACGCAAGGGCGCAATGCCGCACTTGGCCGCAAGGTGGCTCACGCATCTGGATTTCATTCGCAGCAGCTGAGAGGCTGCTTGCATGCCCATCTCTATCTGTCTTCCTCTCCCTCTCTTGCTCTCTGTCTCTCTCTGTGTGTCTCTGTCCAAAAGAAAGAAAGAAAGAAAGAAAGAAAGAAAGAAAGAAAGAAAGAAAGAAAGAAAGAAAGAAAGAAAGAAAGAAAGAAAAAGAAAAAGAAAAAGAAAAGAAAAAGAAAAAGAAAAAGAAAAAACCTCTCTTGCTTTCCCTTTCTCGTGTCTGATAAAGCTGTTTTCTTTGGTTATGTGTTTCAACTAATAAAATCATTCTTGGAATTGTTTTTCTCACCTGAGAGTTCATATTTGAAAAACCATTTTACTTATGGAAATGGAAATGCAATTCACTCCTTAACCTTTACATGGAAATGGCAAACTATTCCTTAAAAAGCAAGTAGTTAGTTAGAGCAATTAGGATGCTAAATTGAAGTGTGGACTCCACCTGCTAGTTACTTTTTCTCTCTCTGACGTTAACCTGGACTCAATTTCTAGCTATGGCGTATGAATAACTGAAAGGATTGAATGAGTCACATTGTCTCTGGATGGCCCAAGACTCCTATTCACTTACATTCTGCGTAAGCAAATACTTTAATTGGCTATTAAAGTCTTAATATTTGAACAACTGAAGGTATTTTAGGTTTACAAGGATTTTCAGATATGTAATAAAATTTTGTAATTTCAAGATTACAAACTGATATATTTATATATCTCTGAACATCTCAATTGGAAAATGAGGAAAATGCAACCAATAACAGGGAGACTTATCGTTTAGTAGAGATCATAAAATATTTAGAGATTTTTTGAATACTCCTTTTAAAAATTTTATTTACTTATTTATTTATATGAGACAGAGAGAGGGAGAGAGAGAAAAAAAAATGAGAATGGGTGCGCCAGGGCCTCCAGCCACTGCAAACGAACTCCAGACGCATGCGCCACCATGTCCATTTGGTTTACATGGGACCTGGAGAATCTAAACGAGGTCCTTAGATTTTGCAGGCATGTACCTTAACCACTAAGCCATCTCTCCAGCACAAATATTTAGAGATTATTTTAACCACCTGGATCACTCTTGTGATAACATGTTATTTTTCTTTAATCATATTATTTTTCCTGGGTGACTTTAATCTATTCTTTATAAAATTATTTATTAATACACATTCTTAATTTTGGTTAACTCTCTTCTTCTTTCTTATATCCTTGTTCCCTTCCCTCTTTCATTCTTTCATCTCCAACAGAACTCTTATGGCTTTCATATCATTTGACATTGGCTGAAAAGAATTCCATTATAAATATGTATCATGTTTTCATTTCTGTTCCTTCATTGATGGATGTCTAGACTGATTGGTAGAAAGTGAGTATATGAGATAATTTATGATAAGTTTCTATTATTTTTTTGTTTTAAGTGTTGATAATAACAACATAAAATATGCATTTTGACTAACCTCAAACTGTCTAGCAAACTCTTGGTACTTTCTTGGATACCGAAATAAGAAGTAATCATTGTTAATTAATTCAAATCAAGCTAGCCTGTGTAAAGAAGTATTGCAGTTACTTTCTTGTTGCTAGGACAAACACCTGAGAAGAAGCAGTTTATGGGAGGAAAGGGTTTATTTCAGGTTTTACAGATTCAGGGGACATTCCATGAGGGAAGAAAAAAGCTGGCTTCCTTCCACAGCAGAGAGACACAACCAGAAGCCAGCAAACATTAACAGTCAGAGCTCAAACTGGCTCTTTACACAACTTAGGGCTGGACTAAAAGATCCATCCCCACTGACACCTCCTCTAGCAGGATCTTAGAAACTTAAGTAGGAAGCTTAACCTTCATCAAAAATCCCCGAGGCTATGAAGGACATATTTATATTCAAACCACCATACCTCAGTATCTGAGGGAGATGGTTCCTTCTACAAAAGGACATAGTATTTGAAGATATTGGTAGGTTATGTGCATCCTCCTACATATGATAAATCATCTCTAGATTCTCTGAGGTACCTAATATGATATGAACATGTAATGCAAATAGTTGTCATAAAATATTGTTTAATGAACAGATAAAGTACATCATGTCTAGTACAGCAACAATTCTAATTATATCAGACACTTTTAATTCATAGTTTTTTGACTTCGTGGATGCAGAACTTGAAGACAGGAAAGATGAAATTCAGTCATCCTTCCTTTTCCTTTCCTCTTTTCTTTCTGTCCTCCCTTCCTTCCTTCCTTCCTTCCTTCCTTCCTTCCTTCCTTCCTTCCTTCCTTCCTTCCTTCCTTCTTTCCTTCCTTCCTTCCTTCCTTCCTTCCTTCCTTCCTTCCTTCCTTCCTTCCTTCCTTCCTTTCCTTCATCTCTCTTCCCTACCTTCTTTTATTTGTTCCCCTCTTTCTTTATTCTCCTCTGATTTCAGTACCTGGATTTTGGGTGAAGGATTAAAATTAAGATGTAATAATTCCCTCCACAATTAAAAAGCTTTTCAATACGTATTTACTTAAGGTAATAATTACAAACTGCCACATGATGTGTTTTTGGTTCTCCTTCACCCAGCAATGTCACTTTGTCTTGTTTCTAGGTGGTCAGTTCCCACTAAGAAGAACGTTAGTCATTTATTAGATTTCATGATAAAAATAATTGGCTTAATGGCAGCAGTGTTCTGTCTACCAGGTTTTTGTGATAGAACACCTGAATAAAGTGAGTTCTTCTTCCAGGATTTTCTCCCTTCTTAGACTAGGGATGGAAAAGTAGAAACAATCCTGCTTGTCCCTAACTCACCACTTCCCTCTTTCCTGTGAAGTGAGGGGCCCTCCTCCACCAGCCATGTGTGGAATTCGCAGATGGGGGATTGGGAATATGGAAATAAGTTTCACCAAAATAGCATAATTTTTGAGCAGTTAAATAAAAGTGAAGTTTAATTTTACCAGGGAGCCAATGAAAATTGGAAAGCTTGAAATATATCCATTCTTTATTTTTTGATATTGATTTTTTTAAAGAAAAATGAAGACCAACTCATTTTATATGACATTCAAAAAAACTTTAAAGTTCATCTTTATTGTAAATGATGGTGACATAATGGAGTTTCTGTGATTACATTATCCACTAATGAATAGAAAATTTATAGTACTGCATTACAAAGTGCCAACTTTTACTCCGGTGAAGAATTAGTCCAAATGGTGTGCAATATGTATTATAATATGCATTAGGACATCTCCCACTTTTTGTCTTTTATATGAAAACCCAGAAGATGATAGTTAATTTGATTATGAGGGACAGTAGCAAAGAATCTCATTGTATTCTTTAATTTTGGTTTATGATCTTAGATTTAAAAATCACAGTTATCACTTAAAATACTCTTGTCTTTGTAGTGTTAAGTGAGAGAATTACATATGATTAGGCATAACTTTAAAGAAAAAAATGAACATCATTTATTTATTTATTTTTTATTGATTGAAAGAGAGGAAAGAGGGAAAGAGACAGACAAAATTGGGAGAGAGAGAATGGTTGCCCCAGGGCCTCTAGCCACTGCAAACAAACTCCAGACGCATGTGCCACCATGTGAAATCTGGGTTATGTGGGTTCTGGGGAATCAAACCTGGGTCCTTAGACTTCACCGACAAGTTCCTTAACTGTTAAGACATCTCTTCAGCCCCCATTATATTTTATTTCATTTATTTATTTATTTATTTATTTACATAATTGTTTTTAAACTAACCAAAACTCATCATTTAAAAGAGGTAAACATATGAGATGCATTACTTTTTCCAAACTTAGGTCTGTGATTGTCAGCACCATATTAATTTTTTATAACATTTTAATCATTTTATTGAAAGAACATATTTGATTTCCTTGTCAATTCTCAGTCCTGATAACTCCAGGATGAATCTGACAAAATGAAAGTCCCCAAGCCCAAAACTTTTATGTACCATAAGTGTCAAATTCCACATCTGATATCATGTGACAGGTCAAAGACAAAACTCAGGTACTCTAAAATATTTCATAAAGTTCTATTAAGCTATGTATATAAGTGTTATAACATATGTACATTTTGTGATATAGCGTAAGTAAATTTTGTGTTTTGACTTAGGTCCCATCCTCAAGATATCTCATTACATGAAAATACTTCAAAATCTGAAAGTATTGAAATACTTCTGCTCCTAAGCATTTTAGATAAGGAACACTAAACCTTTCATTGAAATTAAAGGTTTTTTCCCAAATAACTTTTTCATGCTTTTAAATGTAGAACATGATTTAATACTATTATGAAGAGCCAGACATGGTGGTACACTCCTTTAATCCCAGCACTCAGGAGGCAGAAGTAGTAGGATTATATTGAGTTTGAGGCAATCCTGAGACTACATAGTAAATTCCAGGTCAGCCTGGGCTAGAGTAAAACCCTATCTTGAAAAACCAAAAAATTAAAATTAAAAATACTATTATGAGACCAATTTGGGAATAAAACAGATATGGATAAAAAATTTACAGTGCATGAACATTAATTAAGGTAAAGCTTGCTACTGTGGCATCCAAGTCTGGTGATTTAACACAGGATAAACCTCTCTCTTACTTACTGTCAGTGGTCACTGCTAATAGTGAACTGATTGGATAGCTCTGCTCCAGGTAGTTATTCAGGTATCCAGGCTCTTTCCACCTATGGGCCATACTCACTCCAGTTGGTCAAATCACCTGGGAAGAGTTTCATGGGCCAAGTGGACTATGAGGTAGAATGTGTTCTTTTGTCAAATCCTATTGGCTGGAGGGTAACTTAAAGAGAGCTTGGGAAATAATCTAGTTATCTAGTAAGAAAAAAGATACAGGTTTTATTGAGCATAAAGTCCCTATCATAATGGATCCTGTTGGTCCCCATAGATCTCTTGCACTTATCCTCCTGTTCATAAACATTCTCACCTCTTCCCAAGAGAAGTAAGAAGCTATTACAGACAGCTATCACTGGACAAAACTTCATTGACCTGTCATTATGAATTGGATTTTCTAATTTAGTAGGAACAGAGGCTAAAGGGATGCCTGAAGCAAGCTACCTATTGTGGCAATAAATTATATACAATGTGTTCCCTTCAACAACATGAAACAATTTCGGTGTTACCTGTGCTTGGAAAATTATTCATTTGGTTTTAAAACTTACATGTATGTGTGTATATTTGTTCATATTAACTGTATCTAAATGTGTTAGTCTTGGGGTAGGTACACTGAGTGCTTATGTGCTGGTGTTCTAATAAGTGCTGAAAATGAGAGAAACAATAAACCATCAGGGCCTCTTATGATAAAGGATGTGAACTCATAGCAAGTGCTTCATAGCAAACCACTAATTAACACACTTTCCATAATCTACACCTCCCTTCTACATTTACGCTTCTTACTAAAATAACTACAATGCCAGTACATTCACTAAGGGAACACATGAAAATGGACCTGAAGTTGAGGCAAAGATGAGTCAACCCTATTTTTGCCTTGAGCCTCCTGATACAGTGAGGTTGAGACATTCCATGGGCTGATTGAATATATGACTTAAATTTCAATTTTGTAGATGAATAAATTTAAAGTTTAGAGATAGAAGAAACTAACATAACAGTGTCCCTTGGAGTTAATTTGAAGGGAAATGAAAATTTTAGGTAATACTGGTAGAGAAAAAGGAGGATGAGAAATGATAGGGGATTGGGAAAGTTGAATCTGTTAAAAGGACTCAGGTTCAGAGGCATTTGGATGAATAGAGTCATGTTATTTTTTAATTTTATTTATTTATTTGCAAACAGAGAGAGAGAGAGAAGAGAGACAGACAGAGAGAGAATGGGCATGCCAGGGCCTCTAGCCACTGCAAATGAACTCCAGAAGCATGTGCCCCTAGGGCATCTGGCTTACGTGGATCCTGGGGAATTGAACCTGGGTCCTTTGGCTTTGCAGATAAATGCCTTAACCACTAAGCCACCTCCCCAGCCATAGAGTCATGTTTATTAAGAAAAGAAGTAAACATCAAATATTACCTGGAGTCCAAGAAATGTACTAGTAATGACCATTAAGGATAATTCCAGGGATTTGTGGACAACTTTAAAGTGGATTGAGAAGCAGCCATTACAGGAAGAGAAAAAAAGGAATGGAAGACACCTGGCAAGTGAGGGAAGTAGATGAGTCCACATTGCAACAGTGAGGACAAGATGATGGCAGGACTTCTGGTGACAGAGCAGATTCATGAGGAAGTTCTAGACTCCCCTCCAGGGATGTGCTTCTTGTGCTGCAAGAAGTTTGGAATAAACCATTATTCTTTACTTAAAGAGAGCTTAGAGCTGAAGTTACTAAAACAGTTCACTTTGGTTTTATTCAGCTACATTTAACAAAGAAAAATCACAATTACTTAGGGTATACCATATGCTGTCAAGTTGATTTCACAATTTATATATGATTCACATAGCCAACAATAACTCTAAGAAGAAATCAGGGCAGAACTCTGTGATAGTTACCTTGGCAATGATATGACCCCAAAACAGGTAGCAAACACAAAATAAACAAGAGGGACCACCTCAGATGGAAACATTTCTTCCAGCAACAGGAATAATCAACAAATTGAAAAGGCAACTCACAGAAGGGGAGATATGTAACCATATATCCTCTAAATGGTGAATATCTGAAATATATAAATAATTCATACAACTTAAGAATAATAAGATAAGAACCCAATTAAAGCAGGCAAAGTTTAAAGATTTTTCTAAATGTTCCCACTTTATGCATCTTTGGTATGTAAGACAAGAAGTAAATAAGGAGGTATTCCCTACCACCTAATAAGCAGGGTGATACAATCAACACCACACTGAAATATCACCTCACACACTGGTTGGATGGCTCATATTAAACAGGATAAAGTTAAGTATTGGTGAGCATATAGAGAAAAAGGAATTCTTGGGCACCATTGGTGAAAATATATGAATCTAAATTAATGTGGGAATTATGGAACAGTGTGATGGATGTGCATAAAGCTAAAAATATAATCATTACTATGCAATCCTTTAATCCCACTGTTGGATATTATGTTTATTACAGCATCATTCACAATAGTCAAGGTACAGAAACAATCAAATGTCCATCATCAGGTGAATGGATAAAGAAAATGTGATATATAAATACAACAGGGTAATATACTATTAAAATTCCTGTTATTTGATAAAATATAAACCTCATCAGGACACCAGATGAAGCCATTGAATTATAGGGGAAATGAGCAAGAGTGCTGCTTTCTTGGTGAACCTGGTACCAGCACAAGGGTGAAGCTGATAGTCACAAAGAACACTCAACCCTTACCAAATCAGATATCCAGAGACACAGAGACTCACAAAACCTCGTCACTGAAATAGAGCTAAAATGAACCCCACATGGCTCAGGGAAATTCATGGAAGAGGGGGCGGAAAGATTGTTAGAGCCTTGAGTTGGGTCATTATACACAGTCATTGCCCCTCCCGCATAACTGATGGCTACCCACATAAGGCAAGACCACATTACTCATAGGGGGAAGATAGGGAGAAGCCTAACAATGGTATCATCATGGCTGTATATATACTATATACATAACTAAAAAAATATTTAAAAAGCAAAAAATAAACCTAGAAACATTCTTTTAAATGAAATAAGCCAGACACTCAAAGACATATATTTTATGATTTCCACATGCTGTTAAGAAAGTTGAGTTCATAGAATTAGTAATAGCATGACAGTTTACAGAGGATTGAAGGAGATGGATGGGAAAAGAAGATGTTGAACAAAGGGGTTCAAAATTTTGTGTAAACATGAGGAAAAGCTTTAGTAATTGTGCAGAATGATGACTATAATAAATAATGCATCACTAAAAGCACATTTTAAATATGCAAAATGATTAAGTATATAAAGTGACACTTTTATCCAGCTATTTATGAATCCAAAATTATAAACATTATCAGTCTGCCATGTCCTGTAGAAATTCATAATTCATAATGTGTCAATTAAAAAGAAAAAAGTAACATATATAGTTCTTTGTTATAAATCCCTTTCAAGGAGTCTCCATTGAACTATTAGTGTTCTTATGATTGGGTCTGCAATTGCTAACTTGTTTTTTGGAGAGCAAAACTTCACAATTCTGTTCTACCAAACTCTACATTTGGAATAAAACATTGCTATATTCTATATAAAGGAGAACATACTCTTTGTACTTTTGTTGAATAATATGTGCTTTGGCTATTTAATATAAAGGCTAAGACATTGCTTTCCTTAATTTCCAAAATAAAGGTTCCTTCCTTCCCTCTCTCCCTCTGTCTTTCCCTCCCTCCCTCTTTCTCACCCTTTTATTCTCTCTCCCTCATTCTTCTTTTTTTTTCTTTCTTTCTTTCTTTCTTTCTTTCTTTCCTTCTTTCTTTCTTTCTTTCTTTCCTTTTCTTATTCCAAGACTGGGAAGGCAGAGTGAGAAAGTGTGCAGGGATGTTTATTGCAATTAGTTAATAAAAACACAGAAATGACCTAAGTGTTCATCAATTATGATATGGTTAACAATGAAAAGCTGCTTACCTTTAAAAAAATAACTTAGAGGTCTATCTATCTTTCTACTCACCCTCTATTTTGAAGTAAAAAGAAAAGGAGGTATATTCAGAGAGAGAAGAGTATCATAGAAAAATATGGAACATATTTTTGTGTGTTGTGAATAATGTGTACCTATATATTATAGCTCATTCTTGGAGAATGCCTGAAGAAATAGTATTAGTTAGGAGTTACCAAATCTGAGTACCGGCCTACTAAATTTTGTAAAACAATCTTTTGTATTATATAAAATTTTATTTTTATTTTTAAAAATAAATATGGCTTTGAAATAATTATTTGATTTTGTTACAGTATATTCTTGAGATGATTCTATGTTTTCTAGTGTCATTCATCCAGTTTTTCTACTTCAGTTTCCCCAGAATCATCTTGATTGAATAGTGGTAGAATGAATTTACTGGTAAAAATGGACCACAAGAACACATCCATCTACCATCCTCTTCATCTCTTCTCTTAGCCTGTGAGATTTTGCTTTAGATGCTGAGTATCCCAGAGGATGCCAGAGCATAACAATTGGCTTACTTCTGTTGTTACTCTGACTAGGAATTTCTTATGGGAAAGAGAAACTTCGACCTATGTATTGAAAGATAATTCAATGGAAATAAATTATGTAGAAATCAAAATTCCAATAGTAGCATAGCATCTCTCTCTTGAATACAGAACGAGCAACAAGGGGCTAATTGGACCTATAGTGAACTGAAGTTTAACTTCATCTGATCTACAAAAACAAGATTTGCCCAGCACAATAGTACTGTTATCAAGATGCCCAAAGGCTTGCTTAATGTGCTCAATAGAGCTCCTATTAAAGATTTGGTGACCTAATTGTTGGTAGTCAAACAGGTAAGTAATTATAAATCAGAATGTCTGTTAATTGGAACTGGCCCAGAATTATGCATGCCCCTGGGATAAAGTATTCTTTACTATAAGTTACTTGCAATAAGACTTTCTAACTAACAGAGGAAAGCATGTTTATGAAATACTATTTAACACCCCATGGCACTCTTGAGGAAAGCATGTTTATAAAATACTATTTAACACCCCATGGCCAGCCCAGGAGGGACGGCAGGGTCTCTGCCGAGTAGGGGGTGAGAGGTGTGGAGTCACAACACAGACTCCGGGAGTTGGGTGGAAGCAGGCAGAGGGTGAGCTGCTGCAAACTCGTTTATTCAAGGAAGTAATGGGGGGTTAAAGGGTTTGGCTGGCCAATCATTGTATGGGGTGGTCCCCTTCTTGAGACCAATGACAGCTGGTCTCTGGGCAGATCATCTCACAGCAGGTTTCTCGAGAGCATGGGACTGTAGCTGTTGTCACACCAGGCCTGCGCAGGATGCCATGTCCACAAAAGCCACTTTCTGGTTTCTTCTGGAATGCGGTTTGGCTAGGGACTGACCTGCATTGTGCCATACATATCCTCCTTTTTGTTTTTATTATTGGCAACCCTGGGAGGCATGGTTCTTTGCCAAGCCATTGTTGACCCCAGGCCCCAAGGGATCATCACATGCGACGGTGCCTGTCTTAGGTTGCCCTATCTCATGGGGTTTTACCCATCATTGAATACCCGCCGTCCTGGTGAGAAAACCCAAGGGGTGTGGCCTGGTTTCTTTAGCATGCAGTCTGGCTAGGGCCAGACCTGCATTATGCCATCCAGACCATAATATATTTCTAACTCCTGTAAATTTTGTTTTAATCCATCTCTAATTAATAATATCATATTTTTGTAGACTCCTAAGAGGTTTTATCTCTAATCTCAGTCTGAGCTGACCTCATATGGTCAACATTCATTTACATATTTACTTCATCAGAGGCAATTCCTCTCTGGACATTAGTCAGTTTCTTTCATGGAGGCTAACTCACAGACTAAATGCCCATGGGGACAGACCATTCAGATAGACATAGAAATTGACCTTGAAGCATATGCTATAAGAGCAGAACAGGCATGGAATTAAAAAGAAATAGAAGATTGAATGACCTTTATAATGTGATTAATATGATTGTAATGATGATCAATTGCATAGTTTGCCAATAGTTCAAATGCATTGCTAATTTCTAACATGTTTTAATGCAGTAAATAATCTAAAACATTGAATTTAGAATGATTTTGAACACATTACAGATGGAATTGTGAGATACATTTAAGTCATAAACACCTTCCCACAACACATATGTGTAAGTAATAACCCTTAGTACCTTAGAATCTGATCCATTCTGGAAAAAAAAAGCCATGGCAAATGTCTCTAACTAAGACGAGGTCACACTGAAGTATGATTGGACATGTTCTAACTGGGCTGGCATCCTCACTTTAGGCCAGACCTCTGGAGATAGGGATGCACAGGTAAAAATGTCACGTGATGCTAGCTAATAAGGCAGCGGGTGATGCTTATGTAGCTACAAACCAAGGAGCACCAAATATTGCCAGCAAGCCACCAGAAGCTAGGAAGAGGTAGAAAGGATTCCTCCAAAGTCTTCGGGCACCTTCGTTTGTGAACTTTAGCCTCCTGACTAGGAAACAGTATATTTCTGACAGTTTGTAGTAAAGTAAGGCAGCCTCAGGAAGCTAGTGTTGCTGTAAAATATTTAGACTAGTGTACAATAGCATTTATATGTAGCTGCACCACAAATAAGACACACTGTCCAAAAGCTGAATGTGGTGGTACACATTTGGAGGAAGGAAGATTCCTGGAGCTCACCGACCACCCAGGCTGAGATACCATGTCTCAAAAATGATAGATGTCAGGCTGTTGAGATGGTTCAGCATTTGCAAAGCCTTGTTGGCCTGGATTTTATTCCCCAGTACCCATGTAAAGCCAGATGCACAAAGGGGCACATGCATCTAGAATTTACTTGCAAAGACAAAAGGTGTAGGTATCCCCATACTCTCCCCCTTCTCTCTCTTTCCCTCTCTCTCCCTCTTTCTCACATGAAAACCAAAACCCCAAAACAGTACATGCCATTCTTGAGTGATAACGCTTGGGTTGTCTTTTGGGTTCCACACGTGTCTGCCTAACATTACCTACACAAGACAATCATAATGGGAGGAAAAGATCATGACATCAAAATAAAAAGAGACTGCCGGGTGTGGTGGCACACACCTTTAATCCCAGAGTTTGGGAGGCAGAGGTAGGAGGATTGCCAAGAGTTCAAGGCCATCCTTAGACTACAGAGTGAATTCCAGGTCAGCCTGAGCTAAAGTAAGACCCTACCTTGAAAAAAATAAAATAAAATAAAATATAAAATAAAATAAAATAAAAGACTGAGAGGGGGAGGGGATATGATGGAGAATGGAGTTTCAAAGGGGAAAGTGGGGGTGGGAGGGAATTACTATGGGATATTGTGTATAATTATGGAAGTTCTCAATAAAAAAATTAAAAAATAATAAGACCCATATCCCAGCCTGGCATAGAGTAGCAGATGCATGATGAGTACACACTAGGGCTCTCACATTACTCCCCTGTGAATGGAGCAGGATCACAGATATGCAGGATACTCTGTGTACAGTCAGCTCTAATTAGTCCCTAAGAATGAGAAGCCAGAACTGTGTCAGAAATTAGGCTTGATCTTGTTCTTGCTCAAACAACCCAGCAAGGAATAGAGGGTCTTCTAGCTTTCAAAAGAAGCTTCTTTGGTATTTGTTTTGTTGATATTTATGTTTTGCTATATTTTGATTTTTAGCCACTCTGTATGAAAATAATGTTGATACAGTTATGAAATACTTAAATAGTTAAAACCTTGACATTAGTTTAAGGACTGATTATGCTTTTTAATGGAGAGAATGAAAGGGCTGTTTTATATGTTTGGATTGTTCTGGGTTGTCCCCTTTCCAATTTCTTCCCTTTTGTTTCATGCATCAGTTAGTTGCATAGTGAATTTTTATTACTTTAGTTTCTGATTTCTCCCAAGACAGTTCCTCTTCTAAGTTAACCTGTGTCTCAGTTGGCTCATCCATCAATATACTTTCACATCTCCTTGTTACTGATGACACTCGAATCTCAGGCTGGGCAACCTTGATGCTGCCATCTGTCCATCTGTTCTAATTCTGTTTATATGTGTGTAGGTGTATAACAACTCATGTGAAAATTTACTTATTGACTCTCAATGGCTTAGAATCACCTGGGAGGGATTATAAAGATTAGGTTAGCCTCTGTATGTCTGGAAGGGTTTATCTTGATTAGGTTAATTAATGCTAAATTTTTTGTATTTTTATGAGAAAGAGAGAGAAATAGAAGTGGTGTTCCAGGACCTCCAGGCACTGCAATTGAACTCCAGATACATGCACAATCTTGTGCTCATGTGTGCTCTTGTGTGCTCACATCACCTTGTGTGTCTGGCTTCCATGGGATCTAGAGAGTTGAACATGAGTCCTTAGGCTTCACAGGCAAGTGCCTTAACCACTAAGCCATCTCTCCAGTGCTAATCCTAATTATTAATTAGGGGTGGCACATGGGTCCCTGTCCTGGACTATGTAAAATGGAGATAGCTACCTAAGCAGTAGCATTCATCCCTCTACTTCCTTGGTGTAAACTGAATGAAAACAGCTGCCTCCAGTTCCTGCCACCATGCCTTCCCTGCCACGATGGACTGTAACCTGGAACTATAAGCTCAAATAAATCCTCCTTCCCTTCAACTTATTTTTGTCAGGTATTTTGTCTCAGCAATGAAGAGCAAACTGATAAAACCTTTATCTTGTTCTTTCTCACTCACCTTAAAAAAAAAGTTAAACACACATTCTACTAAATAGGTCTAGGTGAAAATTTTTCTGGGTTGCATGGAATGGTTTTGGATGCCTTGTCAAGCTATCAG
This sequence comes from Orientallactaga sibirica, assembly GCA_036365145.1. Lineage (NCBI taxonomy): Eukaryota > Metazoa > Chordata > Mammalia > Rodentia > Dipodidae > Orientallactaga > Orientallactaga sibirica. The sequence goes on from JAEOAD010000001.1 coordinate 64,214,979, forward strand.
GTCTTATTGTTAATCCTTGCCTGAGAGCTAGGACTGGTGTGTCAGAGACTGAAGAATGTCTGGAGGCAGAATGGAGGAGGGAAAGGCGAAGACTGACACTGCTCTGGAGAGGCTTCTGCCCTGTCCACAATGTTGCTCAAGCCTGCTTCTAGGAGGAGGTTTGACAGTGAAATCATCTGCCAGTTGTGCAAATATGGAATCTTCAAAGAGAGCTGCATTGCACAGAACAGATGGGGAAGGAACCATGGACCAGCAGATATTGGGAGAAACCTAGGTTTATCCTGTGTTCAGTGCTTGATAATATGATTAGAATGGTGGGCAAAGAGAAGACATAGCCAGGTTACAAAAATGATAGTTTGGTTTGCACCATAGTTACCACATTAACATCTCTTTTAAAAACGATTTTTACTTGTGTTTTTATTTTAGAGAGAGAAAGAGAGAGACAATTGCCACGCCAGGGCCTCAGCCACTGCAGTTGAACTCCAGATGCTTTTGCCACCTAGTGGGACATGTGCGACCTTGAGCTTGTCTTACGTCTGTGTCTGGCTTACCTGGGATCTGGAGAGTTGATATGGGTACTTAGACTTCGCAGGCACATGTCTTAACTGCTAAGCCATCTCTCCAGCCCTTAACACCTCTTTTAAAAAGGCATTTCTTTCTTCTGGCCAGCCATCTCAGTTTGAGGCTGTACTGAGAATGAGCACTGGGCCAATGGGGGCTTCTGGAGCCCCCACCCACTCCTTGATTAATATCACTGCTTGTGCTTTGATGCATGTCCACGTGATACATGTCATAATCATGCCACTTCCTTCTGAGAGGTTCTTCACTGGCACCTGTATCCTGTTGACATCTGGACGATCACCCCGAGCAGCGATGTTTGGAAATTGATGAGCTAGCTGCCCATGTACACACTGGGCTAGGCAGGTGGTGGTCTAAGACATGTTCTGAGAAGGATGTGAGAGAGGATGTCCCAAGCTGCAGTGCTATTTGTTACTGTTTGTCCCGCAGGGTCACACACACACACACACACACACACACACACACACACACACACACACACACAAAACCATGCACATGTGCTTGGTTAGGGCTGCTGTGGTGGTGGTTTTCAGAATTGGCCAATCATTGTGAAATGACAGCAAACTAAAGAGCAGAAGAGAGAAAGTATTTTCAGAGTGGCTGAAAGGCTGGAGAGAGAAATGCTTCCAGCATCTCCACAGAGCAGAACTTCTAAGAAAACAATCTGATCTAAGTAAGGGTTTCTCTTCTCTGTTTTTGACTTTCAGTGACTTTAGAAAACCTAGCAGGGGGTGAACAGGTAGGGATACTGATGTTAGCCTCTAAGCAAGGCAGGCACTTCTAGGCATAAATTTCTGCACTAATAACACCTTCAAAGTGTCCTTTCTTTATTTCCAGCTAAGACTTTGTGGCACACACTGAGTATACACTGAATGTCCTGTCACTTTAACCTTTAAATACAGGCTCCATGACCTTGAGCATATCATTTGTCCTTCTTAAGTGATCACCTTAAACATGCATAGGCTCACCTAATAAAATCCCATACTTTGTTCAAGAGTGCAATGTATGTTGGAAATGATTCCTGTGCTCTCCAAGCCTCCTGCAGGGAACTTTCCACTCTTGCATGGTCTGGCCATGCTTGTTTTGGCTTTGCACTAACAGAGATTCAAACTCATTGTATTTGTTTACAGTGAGGACCAACCTCACAGCAACGACCATGTCCTTAACCTTGTGGGTTTCATTGTTTATGTCAATGTAATAGGGACCATATAAGCTCTACATCATAGATGCTTAAGTCTTATCTAGGTGGTGGATGGTCAACCTCATGAAGTATGTTTTTTTTTTTTTTTTGTATGTATCAGCCCCTCACCTCACTATTTCTTACCTTCTCTTGTATATTCTGTCTACTGCCAAATTACTTAATACAGTTTTAGGCCACTTTGGAAAAGAGTTTACATCATTCTATGGAGAGGGATGCTGGAAGTTTGTCTCTGACTATGGCAGGTGGCTGGCTCCCTCTGCAGCATGCACATAGGAGTCTGCAAGGACACATGCATGTGCATACATCACACACACACACACACACACACACACACACACACACACACAGAAAAAGACTTTCAAGGAACCAAGTTCCTCTCATAGGCATATCCCATCCTAGATGATTGTGCTGGGATGGGACAGGTATATTTCTAATGATGAGCGGATGGTGGATTAGCACTATTTTTTACACACACACACAGTCACACACATACACACTACACATTCCAACTATGTTCAGTTTTATTTTGGGGTGTATGACTTGAACTCAAATCTCTCTTAAAACCTATTGTCAAATCCATAGTAAGAAACAAAGTAAATAAACCAGTTTTTTCTTTTCTTTTCTTTTATTATTTTATTTGAGAAAGAGAGGAAGAAAGAGGCAGAAAGAGAGAGAGAGAGAGGATGGGCGCGCCAGGGCCTTTCAGCCACTGTGAATGAACTCCAGACGAGCGTGCCCCCTTGTTCACATGTAACACTGCACATTTGCATCACTTTTGCATAGGGCTATATGTGGGACCTGGAGATTCGAACAAGTGTTCTTAGGCTTTGCAGGCAAGCACCTTAACTGCTAAGCCATCTCTCCAGCTCCTAACCCAGTTATTAAACATACTCTAAACACTATATATGCCTATGTAAATCTGATTCATTAAAGTCCTCTTAGAAAATAAGGCAAACATCTGAGTGTGATGAACCAAAGGATTTGGGGCATAATTCTTGTGGATGCATTGGTGTCTATCTTTCAGTGTGCCTAGGAATGCTTTGACTGTGGAGCATGTTGTGAGCCTGGGTCACCGGCCTTCCTGGTGATTCCAACCCATCTATAGAGTGGTCATGGGCTTAGTATTTTAACAAACACACCAAGTGGTTAGTCCAAGTGCAAGCTAGTCCAGAGAACATTGAAAAGGCAATCTCCAGGTGTGGTAGCACACACCTTTAATCCCAACACTCAGTAGACAGAGGTAGGAGGATAGCCCTTGAAAAACCAAAAAAAAAAAAAAAAGATAATATGGTGACTGAGATGAGTGTTACGTCTTCCTGGCTAGTTCCAACAACACAGGCCTCTGTGAATGAATGCATATGTCAGACAGGAGGAAAGTGGAAAATGACATCTCTACTACTGAAGGACAGGATGAACTTGACATCATTTTTACAGGTTGCAAGGGAAACTCAACTGCAGAGGGTGACAATTATACCTCAAGGGCAGCATTAAATAGGGTGGTGATTGTGAATTGTTCCATCTAGCCTTGAGCAGGCATTTACTAAATGCCATGCATTCCTATAACCACCAGTGCTCATATCAGCTCTGTGCTCTTCCTTCTACTGCCTCATCTCTAGTGGACTAAGTTGACCTGAAGGCTGGGGTTATTATCATGTGTATCACCTTGTGGTTTGAACAATGAAGTGCTTTCCTAATCAAAAGAAAATAGCACCTTTCTCTTCTATTTTTCTTCTTAAAAACAAATACTTTGATAACAAAAGTTGTACTTAAAAAAAAGAAAACATGCACGTGCTTTTCTCTGCATGGGGCCTATAGTGATAGGAGAGCAGTTTCCATACAACTTAAAAGAGAGCTTGGGGAGTCTGAAGGGTAATTGATGAGAAAGATTCCTTTGATCTCAGGAAGAGTGCATAGTTTCCTCGCTTTATAAAGTGGGGGTATTAAAAAACATATTTGCATTAATTTTCATGGAAATGAATTCAACTTCTAAAGTATCTGGCACCCCTCAAAAAGGAAGTCATGTCAACCCATGACTAAATTATCACGAAGAAAATAAACACTCAACTGAGATTTTGTGAAATGTTTGTTCAAGCAACTTAATTCTCACAATGACCCAATCTTTAAATAGTATTTTTATTTCGTAATTGTAAGATCTAATGTGTCAGAATTTCGAGAGAAGGTGAGGGGTCTTCTTTCAAAAATGATAAAGACTTTTATTTGATGTATTTTAACTGGTGCCCGAGAGGTGCAACTTTAATTGTTTAGAAAAGGGAAATTTCTTATGATACAGACTTTCTTCTTTCTGGGTGAAAATATTAATGGATGGAGAGTTGGCTCAATGGTTTAGAATGCTCTGTGCAAGCACAAGGGCCATAGGAGTGCCAAAACTGCTAAGTTAAGATCCCATGTGAATAGCTGGGTATGGCCACACATTCCTTTACTCTAATGCCACAAGTGATCAAGATCTGAGAATCTTCAGAGCCTTGCAAGCTTGGAAAAATAAAAAAAATAATAAAAAAAAGAGACTGGCTTAAAAATAAGGCCAGGCAGAAGAGTCATGGAACAGATACCCAATATACTATTCTGGCCACCACAGGTGAGCAACTCCTTCCACAGGTGAGCATATGAGGCACCACAAGGACACATACATGTACATAGACCCTTCCACCACCACACGCCATACACCACACACACACACACACACACACACACACACACACACACCATACACCACATTATACACACACACACCACCATACATCACATAATACACATACCACCATACTTATTATCATATATTATACACATATGCACACACATGCAGGGGCAAAAATAAATTTAAAATATCAAGAATTTCTCTGTAAACACAGACAGAAAGTGACCTAGGCTGTTGCTTCTTCCCAGATTCTTACCATAGATTTAGTGGGAGCTGTGCCTCCCACCTTGACAGCCAATAAGGCATTTCCAGAAATTAATTTGACCTTGGAGTGTATTGTGGGTTCCGAAAAAGTATTAAAGCATTACAACTAATGCTCCTTTGAAGTGCATACCTTTAGAAAGTATAACCTTCTAAGAGCGGGGTCAGGCCATGACCCACACCTGAGGAGATTATTTCCAGGTTAAACTTCTTTTCAGATGCACTGAGTTTGAAATACATTGGGAAGGATTTCTGCTTCTAAGAAAGATAAATGATAAGCTCTCCCATCTCAATGTGTATTGTAAAGCCCATAACATTCTGTGGAGAAAGGATAGCATTTCCAACATGGTAGTTCAACTAAGCAATTTCCTCCACTGATGAACACAGCATCCCAGACACATCAATGCCATATGGTGAGTCGGCTCGGCTTGGCTCGGCTTGGCTCGGCTCGGCTGCTATTGTCAGGTGAGCCTCTCCAATTTACCTCTGATTTGGGGAGGCAGATTTGATTAGAGAAGTCTCATTAGGATTGTAAAATTTTGTTTCACAGACTATTTATGGAAAAAATTTCCCAAATGGAAAATTCCCCAAAAGGAAATCTGGTAGCTTCTATTTAATTGGTATGACAAGCAAATGCCTAGGCCATTGCAGATCACCAAGCCTCAGAAGAAATCTGTATCCTGCCCTTCAAAGAATTCCCATGGGTTCAGAGCCCCCAACTGCCTGGCTTCAGTCACAGCCACCTTGTTTGTATACTTTCAGCTCTCCTTGTCAGGAGACATTTTTTTTTAAAAAATGAGTTTGTTCAGAATCATTTAAACTGTCCCAACTAACTGTAAAATCGTGCATCTCCCAGCTTATGTTCCATGGCATGCAGTTGGATTTGGCTTCCAGTAAAGCAAAGTTAAGCCCACACAGCAGGAGTATAGGATGGGCTCTTCTTGAAATCTTGAGGGACATTGCTTTTTTGCTAATGAAATGGATGGTGGTTGTCGGCTCTCTCTCTCTCTCTCTCTCTCTCTCTCTCTCTCTCTCTCTGTACCTATCTCTCTCTCGATCATGAGTGCTGAGGTACATATTACCAGCTAGTTCTGTCAATTCTGAAAGTCCATTCTTTCCCATGGGAGGCTTGGGCGTGTGTTTACTAGGTCAATGCCTTTTAAACAAAACTCCTGTTTCAGATAGTTCCCTTTTTCTCTCAAATGGGTATGAGTTCAATTCCTCAAAGGCAGGCAAACTTTCAATGATATCAAAGGAAATCAGCATTTTTGTATGGTCTGAAAATTCTATTGTAATTGAGTTTACTCTAATTCATGAAATTTCTTCTCTTTTTGAAATTTCATTTTAATCAAAGTTTAAACTGTCCTCTAAAGTGTTGAAAATGTATTAAAACAGAAGTTAACTTGGTGAATCTCAATTTCATGGCAGCTAAAGTGTCACTGGAGGGAGAAAATGGACTAATTGCCTTAACTTGGCAGAATGAACTGATCTGATATAAGTACAGTACCCCTGTCTGTCAGACTGAAGGAAACGCTTGCAGCAGCAGATCGGGATGATGAGAATAAGGAGCTCACAACTGAGAAACAGAAATGGCAGCTATAATAGCTATTCCTTTTATTTGACAAGAAAATATTCTTAGAAATGCACTGACTCTTAAAAAATTGCTAGTTTCTCTTCAACTAATTACTCATCTTTTTAGTGGTAATCATCTGTAGTGCTAATTTTTAAAAATAATATCTTTCAAATACCAGCACCATAAAGATTACACCCTAAGAGAAATATACTGCTAGGTGTTTCCACAATGGAAAATGCATCATTTTTTCATATAATTGTTCTCAAATTCATACACCCATCATAGATATGTTGAATCTCATGTTTTTAAATGGAAACCTCCAAAATCCTATTTGATGGGAGTTAATTGGATAATAATAAACAATGATAATTTAAACCAAAAGTTAATTTGCCTGATATCTTACAGAAGTGAGAGCAATTTTATTTTGTTTATGATTTGCTTTTCATCTAAAAATCTTTGGTTATGATCTATTCAGAAGCATTTACACTAAGCTTTATGGAAAATAGTATGATATTTGTAATCCTAAGACAAAACAGACTGAATTTATGTGCCCAATTTCCTTCATTCTTTTATATTTTAAGTTGTTAGATATAAATATATGTACATTTATCTATGCATAAAAACTTCTCTTTGAAGTATACTCCTTTCAATATGATTGCAAGGATATATTGTAAATCATAACTTACATATTACTGTACTTCTACAGTAAAGATTTGTATGTTTATTACACTCTTTCTGCCAGTGAAACTGCATGATAAAAATCTTACATAGAAGAAAATAAACCCCAAAGCCTACCAAGCTGAATAATGTTTATACTTGCCCTGAGTTTCAGATTATATCTTAACATAATATAAAAAAATGGGACAGAGAGATTGCTTAGTGGTAAGGTGATTGCAAAGTCTAAGTTCACAGGTTCAATTCTTCAGGTCCCACATAAGCTAGATGGCACACACAAGGTAGCACATGTGTCTGGAGTTTGTTTGCAGTGGCTAGAGGCCCTGGCACACCCATTGTCTCTCTCACACACACTTTTTCTCTCCCTCTCTCTGTCTCAAATAAAAATAAGAAAAGAAAATTTAAAAACCTTGTCTTATTAAAGAAAGGTTCATTGGAAGCTTTGTCCCTTCCTTCCTTCCTTCAGTCTTTCCTTCCTTCCTTCCTTCCTTTCTTTCTTCCTTCCTTCCTTCCTTCCTTCCTTCCTTCCTTCCTTCCTTCCTTCCTTCTCTCCCTTCTCTTTCTCCCTTTCTCTCTTTTTATTTCTTCATTCTCTTTATCTTTTTCTTTCTATCTCCTTAACTACCTTTCTTTTTGTGAAACAGAAACATTCTTTATTTTAAAATATTGTATTTATTTGTTTGTGAGACAGGGAGAGAGAGAATGGGCATGTTAGGGCCTCTGGACTGCAAATGAATGCCAGACATATGCTCCACCTTGTGCATCTGGCTTAAGTGGGTACTGGGGAATAGAACCTGGGTCCTTAGCTTCACAAGAAAGAGCCTTAACTGCTAAGCCATCTCTTCAGCCCCCAAAGCATTCTTAGAGGAAGTATATTACAGACAAATTCCTTTGCCCTGGTCCTAAAATAATCCTGTACAGTATCAGCTCTCCTTTCACACTTTGAAATTTTTTCCTAGGAAGCTCTTGCATTACAGATTATTACCATCATGACTTGGCTCTTTTAGTGCAGTAACTGTGGAATGACTTCATTTTCAGTAATTCACAAGACCAAGCAGTGCCCAGATTATGTCAATTGTTTGCTAATCAAATTTATGTCCTTATAAAACTAAAGATCACAAGTAAGCATTAATTGGGGAAATAAATTTGTCTTCCAAAAACAAATTAAATGTGGACTCAAGCAGCCCTTATGGCCATTTCAATGGCACTCTTGCCTTAGGTGTATTTAGAAATAATATATATGGACAGTTCCTGCTATGCATCCCCTCCAAAGCTCTGCTCCCAGCGTGTGGTGATCTGCATCTCTCCATGACCCCATGAAGCATCCCAGAAGGGGCTCATTCTGCTCCATCTACACATAACTCTAGATATTTCTTCTGCAACTATATTTTAATGAATGGCTGTCTTACATAGTACAACCCATTTCTTTCATTACCACAAGGGGTCTTACAAGATAGATATCATGTTTTTCTATGTATGTTTACCTCTTGAGTTATTTATTTCTAATTGTTATCCTGTTCTTTCATTAGGAAAATTAATTATAATACTCTTCAGAAAACTGGCAGTTTGGATTGAGATAGTATTTCCTATCCTGAGACAGTCAGGATGTGAGGAGGCATGGAAGGTCTGAAGCAAAGCTGAACTGCTATACACAAGAGATGGAAATATTGGAGATGTGAAATAGTAGACTATGTGGGCAAGGACTGAACATATTGGGTAGCCTTTGGAGGAGGCAGGGGAAGGGAATAGAGGAAAAGCAATGCATCAAGAGCATGTGGAGTGACACTCAAAGAGCTTTTTACCACTTAGGTTTGGAAATGTTCATGTAAATCTTTACAGTGAGGTTCAAGGAAAGGAGATTCTGGGAAACACAAATCCTCTAAAGTGGTTGTGCTCATGAAGATGGTACATGGTAGCAGATGCACATGGAGGAGCCATAGCTCGCAAATCACAAAGCAGCTAGTGATGCTGTTGCTTTCAATTTTCCACTCATTAATAACCAATGTGTCTCTATAGCTCAGGACAGAAAGAGAATCCTCTATGGAAAGACACTAGTGGTGAAGAGAGAACCGAAGATGGGAAAGGCACATGAGGCAGTGTTAACACATGGGTGGGCTAGTCAAAGGTGATCGGAGAAGGAGGATGGGTGTCGGCTGGAGAAACTCTCCTGGCTCCTCATTCCTTTCTGTTTACATATGGCTTTTCTAGTTGTCCTGACCTTTATTTGCTTGTGCTCCTTTACTTCACCAGTTTCCAGCATCCATGAGCCCTTGCATGTTGTTTTCCGTGAGGCATTTTGGGTCTACTTTTTATCATGTTAATACAGGTGATTCTCACGCTCTACTCTGATGCAGCCTATCTCAGTTCAGTGGGAAGAATCTGCTTAGCTATTCTGTTATGAGTTCTTTTGTACACAGCATCATCAGCAAGTGTGAGTGGCAGTGAGTCAGCTTTGATTATGTTTCCTCTAAGCTTTCACACTTAAAGACAGTGAGTTGTTGTTTTGCCATAAATTTCTTTCAAGCTTATTAGTGAATAAACTGTATGTGCACTTACTCAATGCTTATTCATGCATTCTTCTGTTATGTGAGAGATCTTTCATGTTCCCTCCTTCTCTGTCCTAGCAATCTTGGCTAAATTCTAATGACACTTTCAAAACTCTGTCCAAGAGCAACTTCCTCCAGTAGGCCTTCTATAATGCCAACTTAGTGTTAGGAAGATGCTTGAAGATGTCACATCATAGAGCTCCATATGAATTCAGAAATATTCAAGGCACACCCTCAGTAGCAAGACTCAGCAGATATGGGTATTCCCCCAGTACCCTGTGCTTTCCTCCATCAGTGTTGCTTCTTTCTGTATTTGTCCCTAGCAAGTACTTATCAGGAAGGGATTGTGACTTTATTAATGGCCCACAGTAAGTTCACAATAAGGATTTATTTTGCTAGTAGAAAAGAAATGAATGGAACCACTTTGTCAAATTCATATTTAAATGACAATATCTCTACAGATCTAGGCTTATTGAGGTCACTCATACACTGATCAAAGGATTGCAACCCACATTCACCACCTCAGTTCTGACTCAAGGTCCACAAAATATTAGGTTGCCAGTTCCTGAGAGTCTTGTCTCCTTCTTACCCTCTCCATGTTCTTTGGCTTTACACTTATATTCTCTGCTGCATCCTGCTCTTCACCCAGTTCCTCCTTGTTTATCCTCCTGACCATTAACTTCATAGAACAGAGAGCCTTATCTGAACTCCACTAAGCCCCAACTTTTCCTCCCAGGCCTTTTTCTTCTAATCTTCCATTGTGTATCTCTCACTATTCCATGGGATTTTGATTTTCCTACTTCTGCACATTTTTCTTCTCTGTGTGCCTTTACAATGGAAAAGAAATTTATAGATTTATAACAACAATACAAAATGTTAAAAAGATTGTCCAATTGATATAAAAGAACAAATGTTTGTGTACTCACTTCTAAATAGATTTTATTGGTCCTATCCAGGCATAATTTCCAATGGACTTTATTGACCTCGACTGTTATTCTGTATGACAGGACATTTCTGTACATCATGTCTCTGTTACATAGGAATACCATTCCCATACTGAAAAATGCCCCTTCTAAAAATGTATCATCCACTCTCTTCTTACACAGGATGAATTTAGGAAATTCTATTTGTAACCTTATTGGTAGACATAAAGCATATTTTTAAATTCTGAAGTCTGCAGGTCACATTTGGTTTACAAATGGTTTATTCAGAAAGCTCTCTGAAGAAATTGCCTTTTTGTTTTTAAGTAAGGATATGAAGTTTAGAAGATTATACAAAGTTTGTAGCTTCACCATGGGCAAGGATCAGTTGGGTCTCTGTAGCAATGGCACCTCTATCTAGGTGTCTATTCCTCTATTCCTGAGTACTCCACCACCTTTTATTCCCCTCACCTTGCCTCATGCTTGCCACCATGATCTCCTCTCATTCAATTTTTTTTAACTGTCCTAAATTGTTTATTAGGTATGGATTTTACAAACATCACTTCTATTAGTGGTAACGGTGGAGCTGGAGGGTATTGTGCCTTCTCCAAGCTGCATGGTGAGAACCACTAGTACTGTGGTGCAACTTGTGGCCCTTTCCAAGGCCACAACTCTTGCAGCCTGCAGAAGTCAGACCACCCACGCATCTCCCTATGCTGTGGACTGGCTTGGTGATCCATTAGGTGTCAGGATTTCTTCTGATAGCTTTATGGAATGGATCAATGGAGACCCACAGCAGGAAGCACATCACCTCCCACTGTTTCTTTCTCCATAGCTCCTGGATTTACTTGTACGTGCCTATGCCAGCTCACGTCTGATGGCTGCTGCCAGACAGAGAGCTCACTATATTCTTTTATTGTAGTGAAACACTAGGCTTTTTGTATGTCATTGAAGTATATTTTTTACGATGAAATGCAAAAAATTAGATCTTAAAGCACTTTTATTTAAGTTACTATCTTGTTTTGTGTTTGTGAGCCTTGAAAAACATCAAGAATAATGTGTTTATTAAAATTGTACCAACAACCCAGTAAGAGGGAGCCCCTGCCTGTGGCTGGCTGCTGTCTTGTCCTTTCCACCCAAGTGTAATGTGGTGGCTGGATAGAGAGGGGACAGATGGTACAAGATCTGTCCTGATTTACTTTGGAAATTGAGAGTATAAAGGATTGAAAGCTAGACCTCAAAGGAAGATGGCGCATAAGTTAAATATTCAAAAAGTCATTCCTGTGTGCATGACACTTTGAAAGAGAAAGGATGGGTGGCTTCAAAACAATGCAAACAATGCCAAGAGATATGATGTGATATGATGATGGGTGGTAAATTTTTAATTTGACTTGCTTTTCCCACTAAGGTAACACTTTTGGCAAGACATATTTTGCATTCTCTGAGGTGATAATAGTGAATTTTCCTCTAAACAAGGTGTGTCACATACACATATTTTCAGCATTAGCAATAACAATTATTATTTTTTTGGTTTTTTTCATTTTTCAGTTTTTCAAGGTAGGGTCTCACTCTAGCCCAGGCTGACCTGGAATTCAATATGTAATCTCAGGGTGGCCTTGAACTCATGGTGATCCTCCTACCTTTGCCTCCCGAATGCTGGGATTAAAGGCATGCGCCACCACACCCAGCAAAAACAATTCTTTGACAGTTATTTTCTCATGGTCATGTTAAGATTTTGGTAAGATGACTGCATGCCTGATCCAAATTATAGTTATGTCCTGCCTTCTCCCATATTCTGCCCCCATTCACCCCTTCTAATTTCTCAATGTTTTTCTTCAGTAAAATATCAATAATATGCTGTTTTCTTTTTAAATCATATTGTTCTGATTTCTTCCATAATTGGCTTACTAAGACTTCATAAACCTAGATAGCAGTGATTTTCTTAAGGGAGACTTGGAATGTACCTTAGTGGTACATCATCCACTTATTCAATAGGATGACATCATTAGATTATATTATTTGGAACCTTAGCAACTCAGAGTTTTGGAGGCTTCCATTTAGGTTCTGAGTTTATATGCACATTGAATAGAACACTGATAAAAGTAGGAATGTGTTATCAACATGGGAAAGAGTTATTTTAAAGAATCTGAAATTAAATATGCCATAGGAAAAACAGTGTTTTGGGGGATTTGGTAGTTGGGGGGCAGTGATATTTGTTATGTTTCATGGATGAAGTCAGTATTAGTTAGCTTTTCTTGTCATTGTAACATAATACCAGACCGTGTAAGGGAAGGAAGATTTATTTTGGCTTGTGTTTCAGGGACTATTGGTCTGTCATGCGAGCAAGGCATGACATCTGAAGTGGCTCCATCCATTCATGATGGCAATGGAAGCTTGTAGCTCAGTTTATTCACATTTTGTCTGATTAAGAAGCAGAGAGCTCCAGACCAGGAGCCATGTCAGGATAGAATCTTCAAAGGCTGGTCCCAAAAGGACAACTTCTACTAGCTAAATCATGTCTTAAAGGTTTCACAGTTTCCCACAAAATCACTACCACCTTGGAATCAAATAGTGAAATGGATATGTCTATAGGAAACACTTCACAGTCAAACCATCACAAGTGTTGTCATGGTAAATTCATTTTTTTCTGCTCATAAAGTCCAACATAAAATTTTGAGATATCAGAGGAACTAACAATAGTTGGAAATAAAAGTATTTTCATACCCTACCTACTGGTCTTGGGAGAAATTACAATAGAGTAGTAAATGAAAAATGAACTTCATTAAGTCATGATATCTGATATATTTTACTTGGTTCACATTTTAAAAATCTTGGCTATGGGCTGGAAAGATGGCTTAGCGATTAAGAGGGCCTGCCTGAGAAGCCTAAGAATGCTTGTTCAAATATCCAGGTCCCATGTTTAGCCAGACACAAAAGTGATGGAACTGCACAATGTTGAACATGTGCACAAGGGGGCACATGTATCTGGAGTTCATCCACAGTGGCTGAAATTGCCCTGGTGCACCCATTCTCTCTCTGCCTCTTCCTCTCTCACTCTATCTCTCTTAAATAATAATAATAAAAAAAAAGTTGACTGTCATGAATTTAGTTCTTTTTTTTTTTGGGGTTCCTGAGTGGATTTATTGGTCATGAAGAATGAGTGGCTGAGCACATTTGTTTTCCTTTTTTTAAATTATTTATTTATTTATTTATATTATTCTAATTTTACATTCATAATGGTGACTCCATTATCCTCCTCCCTGTCCTCTCTTTTCCAAAGGGACCCTCATCATGCATTATGGGGGTAGTCAAGAGTTATGGGGGATAGGCCAAGTCTCTATACTAAACTCTAACATTTCCACATTTTTGAGGCCACTTCTATGTGATGTCCTCTTTGTGTAAGACAGAATGGGTATCTGGAACAAACTGAAATCTTGTGAAACTGCTATTATGAAGGGAAAAAATGAAAAGTGGTTGTGGTGGTTTGAAAGTAAATGCATGTTCACCATAGCTTGGGGCCTTTTTCACCAAGTTTGCAACCTAAGACTCCATTAGGCAATGCCCTGCTGGAAGTGTCAATGGGGTCAAATCTTTAGTCCAGCCCTACTGGGTGTATAGAGAGCCATTTGGGGCTCTGGCTGTTCATGCTTGTGGGCTGTTTGGTAGTCTCTGCTATGCATCTTTGGAAGTGAGACAGTTTCTTCTGCCATGATGGAGCTTCCCCTGGAATCTATAAGCTTGGAATAAATCCTTTCTTCTCATGAGCTGCTTCTGGTTGGGTGTTTGTTCCAGCAACAAGAAAGTAACTGCAACACTGGTTAACATTAATATATTATGAATTTTTGAAAGCTGTTAAACCAGTATACATTTCTGTCACCATCTCAAATTGTTGAAAGAAAAAGGTGAACTCAAAGAACTGGTTGGTGAATTAGCCTTTGGAAAGCTGACTTTAAATGAAGTCTCTTTCCAGCCAACTGATGATGTGGTATATTTTTAGGATATTGGCCTTCAAGCTGTCTTGCCTCCTGCCTTCCCAGTGTTCAGCTCTTGCTTTGAAGCCAGGAGCTATCTACCACCCTTTGTTCTTAGCTTGGTCTAAGTGCAAAAATATACAAAATTTATGTCTTCCTACTTCCCTTCATGCATCCCTATGCCTCTTCCTTTTCCTTTCTTCACCATGTTTTCCACCATGTCCTCCTCCTCATAATATATTCTCCATGCCTAATGCAGCTCTGCCTGCCACTAATCCCAGGTGCTCTTTCTGACCTTAACTTTCTTTCTTCAGTCTGTCTTTCATACTGAGGTTCTGCAATGAGTATTGAAAGTATGATTCTAATCATGGCACTCTAAATTGTTTTTAGATGTCTACTCTTCAGAACAAAGTCTTTTCATAGTATAAATATAAATCCTTGTAAAGTGGCTTCTGCATGCATCTGGAGTTCATTTGCAGTGGTAGGAGGCTATGGTGCACCCCCCGCCCCACGCGCACACACACACACACTCTCTCTCTTTCTATAACTCTGTGCTTGCAAATAAGTAATAAATTATTTTTTAAAAAGTTTAAATCGCCTTTCCTTTCTATTGTTAAATCCTTCTACATCTTTTTTTAAAGCATGAGATACTTTTTATTTCAAAGAAATAACATCAAAAGGTGATTATTGACCATTTCAATGCAGGAGACAATTTAATTTGCCCTATTCATGGTGTTGCATGGTATTTAGCTATACCAATAGAGTTAAACATAAAGGAGAATAGTATAAAGAGATGACCATTATGTGGCCTTATTTTAGGTGGTTTTGGGAAAAGAACTTCAAGATGACACAATTAGAAAGAATTTCATATCTGTGGGGTATTTTAAATTTATGAATTCCTCAAAATCCTCCCATTACAAATAGCCCCTGGGCATATATACACATTGAAGAAAGAAAAACAAGAAGCTCACCATGACCAGTAGCCCCACCATGACCAGTAGCCCAGGGCTGCTGGTCTTGGTGATCTTCTTGTTTTCCTTCTACACCTTTTGAAAATAGTAAAATTATTACTAATTGCATATATGAGTTAGTATTATGTGAATGCCACATACCCATTTTAAAATAACACAAGAGAACACTTAGTGCAACCTTGTCTACATGATAGAGTCTATGGTATTTTCCTCACGTTGATCTAATGTCATGTTCTTATGGGTTTGTGACTGCCAATTATTATTATGAGATCTGAAATCAGAAGCATGATATTTATTATGAACTAATCTTTTTCTAATACTCATGACCATAACCATCTTTTAATTAAAGAATGTTTTAAATGTGCTCTATCATCCAAAGAAAGTCAGTAATATGAATATCGTAAACTTTTAGCTTTTCCACTCACTGCTGTATAAGATGCTAAAGATTAAGAATCTGCTTTTGGGATAACTTTTCTAGAACAAAGCGTCTTTCTTAGAGTGTGAATCTTTTCTGAAAATTGCCTTCCTCTAGACTCTGGGTTATAAAGCTTCATCTGTTCAACTCTTCCTTCATATGGTTGCCAATGCTCCACAGATCCTGTGTCCTGGGTCTCTATTCTTGAAACAGTCTTCCTTTTGTCATGCCACATGCACAGGAGTTTCAACCTATCAAGGGTTCTCGTATGTTCCTTCTAAAGCTGAGGGCATGCTCTAGTACATAATATAGAACAGGAGGTCAAGTGTATGCTTATAATCTGGATTCTCGCTCAAGAAAATGCACTCATATGTACAAATACTTACTACAAGCTCAAGTATATAGAAGCAAAAACATTTTATCTACCCTCTAAGACAATGGAGTTCAGGTTAGTTCTAGAGTCAGGCTTGAATGTCAATTGGTGAAGGATGCTGTGGTAGGGCATTGAAAATGAACCAGAAGTAACAAAGAGATGGAGAAAGGTTTGTGTTCCACAAAGCCAATCGAGATTTCCTCTTAAGACACATTTAAAATTTATGAAATTAAGTGGGAAAATGTTTAGAGAATTAAGACTGATACCAGAGAAAGCAAATGTTCCATATATTTGATAAAGAAGTTTGATGTAATTTTGCAAAACTTCACAGGAGAACATCAGAGTTTCAGAATCATCTCCATGCTCTGTGAAATGGAACTAAGAAACTTTTACTCAAGCTGTCATTACATTGACTTGGGAGGAGTGAAGTACCCTTTTTTGCACAGTCTAATGTTTGATTATGTCTGGTTTTTTTCCTGCAACAACAGAAAACAAGAAAGTCAAGGTTGGCTCAATCTTGGTTAAATTTTGGGCCTAAAAATGTCAGACACTTGTACTAGACTCTAAGAGGAAGATAATGATGGTTTCATGGACGATAGCTTCTTTGATAGCTTGATGTCCAGTTGTGATTGAAAACAGAATTTGGTCCTTTAGTAGAATCTGTGAAGGCCTCTGAAGGGAATGAAAACTGAGTAGGCTTTGAATACAGGCATGGTTTCAACAAGTAAAAGTCAAAAGAGAATACTTTAGGTAAAATACGGTGTGATCACAACCATGGATGTGGTTAATCTTGTTGGTAGATCATTTGCTTAGCATGTTTGAATGCCTGCTATCAATGCTCACATTGAAAAAGGAAAAGTAAGCAGCAATAGCAAAAGTTTTAGGTGACATAACTTACTCTGAGTTCAATATTCCACAACTACTGAGCATTAATGTGTGGGAGGAGAAGGAGACAAATGAAAGCAGTAATCAAAACAGAAATATGGTTTTAGAAGTTGACCACATGGTAGAAAAAGAAGGTTATAAGAGGAACTGTGAAGATGTTCTAGGGATGTGATCTAACATTTTATAGTGAGTGGGCAAAGCAACATTTATTGGGAAAGTGATATTTGAGCAGAGACTTAAAGCAGATGAGGGGAAAGGCTATTTGGGTATCTTAAGGTAAAATGTAATTATAAGGCCCTAGCGTGCCAGCTGTGTTTAGGAATGACATGTACACCAGCATACCTTGGCCACCAGTGTAGAAAAAGAGTAAGGTACAAAGAGGAAAAGTGGAATGTGACAGGCCTGGGATGGTAATGTTGATCTGATAGAAAGTAAAAGCCTTTCTAGCACCTTCAGTGGATACTTCCCCCAAACACTCAACAGCTCCACACTCTTGCTATCTCTTGGAAAATATGCAGCAAATGTTCCATGTAGCTTCCCTGTCAGGGCTGTGGGGATTCATTTCCTATACGGCTGCAGATGGTATCAACCTAGTTTCTATAATAATTCAAATTTTTATTAAACCTCCTAAATCCCTGGAATGGAGATGATTATAATAGGCTTCAGAAAATCAGGAAATGGTATTTCATGTTGGTAAATGCTCCCTCTTGAGTTATACCTGTTTTCCATTAGGTAAAGCAGGTGTGAGTTATTTTTCAGTGGAAATAATTTTTACCCCAAGGATATTCAAAGGAAGTTTGTTGGAAGGGAAGAAAACAGTTATATAATTACTTTCTTAAATGATAGATTAAAAAATATGTTTTTAAGTTTTATGTTACTAACTTTTTAAAACAAATGTATATTTTTGGCCAAATGTTGAAATATATGTGATGGATACAACATATTGGTGTATGAATTTCGGCTTCTAATTAACACAGATGGAATAGCCAGGCTTTATTTTTCACATGTTTCTATCTACATGAGAGATATACAGAAACATGTGTTCGTGAGTGCCAGAGTATATTAATGGCTTTCTGAGGCCCATTGTATTACTGTTTGCATAAGCTTTCTTTCATCCTCCAAAGGGCTCTGTATTAGTTCCACAGAAGCTGAGACAATGTGCATGCATATATGCACAATATATGTGTGTGCATATGCATGTCAAATTGGCTCACAGATTTATGGAGGCTAAGAAGTCTCATGATATTCTATAGGGTACCCTGATATCTGCTGTGTAGATTATAGTCCAAGTTTGAAGGCCTGAGAATGAGGTCCAATCAAGTTGACACATAAAATTTACCAGCACAGTATCTATAAGACTTGCCTTCCATTCTTTTTTTTAATTTTTTATGTTGTTAATATATTTTATTTATTTATTTATTTACTTATTTGAGAGAGAGACAGGGACAGAGAAAAAGAGAGAGAGAGAGAGAATGGGCACGCCAAGGCCTCCAGCCACTGCAAATGAACTCCAGATACATGCACCCCCTTGTGCATTTGGCTTTATGTGGGTCCTGGAGAATCGAACAGGAATCCCTTTGCTTTGCAGGCAAATACTTTAACCACTAAGCCATCTCTCCAGGCCTCAATTTTTTTTTTTTAGAGAAGAGTTCCCACAAATGAACAAATGTTAGACAATTTTGTCAAAGTTATACTGTTTATTTGTTGTGCAACTAGAATGGTATTTCAGTGAGTTTCATTTATAATTGAAAGTATTCACTTTGACTCTGTTTAGAAGTATATAGTTTGAGTTCTGTGGAAGGAATAAATGATTAGTAGGCTAGCTGATAGGCAGTGTTTTTTTTCTTGGTTCGGACATATGGGATTAAATGCCCTAGAGTCATACCTTAGCCTTGCCCCTCCTTATATACTTAGAGTGAAATTATTTTTATCATTTTCACTTATATTATGTAAAATGAGAATAATTATATCCATATTTCAGGGTAGTGGGAAGAATTAAAGAAATACATAATTAGGACTACATGAGCCTTTGGGTTTTTGTCAGTTGAATACTTTTATATTCAAGAAGGTTTCTATATCAAGAATTAATAGTTTAAGCGATGTCACAACTTTAAGATTGCATGTAATGTATTACTGTATAATATAATAATTGGATTTTCAATGAAAGAATTTCATTACCCATCTTGCATGAGAAGTTGTATTAACCTCATTTCACCCAGTCAAGTGTTCTGTAGTGCCAAATGCAGACATTTTTTGACAATCTGTCCCATCAGTTTTCACAAAATTTAATTATTTCAGTTTCAACAATCTGTCTTTGTGCTCTTCAGATTGTACCTTTTCTCCCTAAACTACTTTATTCCTCCTACCTACCATAGAGTAACTAAAAATGGCATCTTTTACCCATTATGTTTTCATTTCTTAGCATCCATCTGTAGTCAGATAGTTACAGATGAATGTTAGCTCATTAAAACTCTATAGTTTTTTTTTTTTTGTTTGTTTGTTTTCTTAGAATATTTCAAAGCAGGTAAGAAACTATCAAGGTACCCAAACAAAAACATTCATCGGGAGGCTAGGAGGATAGTTCGAGGCCACCCTGAGAATTCCAGGTCAGCCTGGGCCAGAGTGAGAACCTCGAAAAAAAAAAAAAAAAAAAAAAAAAAAAGGTACCCAAACATTCATGGCTAATAGTGTGCCCAATAAGGTAACTAATCTGGGTTTTATATATCTATATCTATCTAATCACTCTGTCTATCATTTATCTATCATCTATCTATGTATCTATTTATGTATGTATGTATGTATCTATCTATCATCTATCTATCATCTATCTATCTATTTGGGAGATAGAGATAGGTATGTAGATATCCATGAATGGCTTTGCTCAGGCTGGAGGATTTAGCTGATATCACTGGCCTAATCTCATCTCACTCTTGCTGTGACAGAGAGCTGGAAAAACAATACAAAGTGTATGTTTAGGTGTTTTTAGTATGAAAGAGCATTAGAAACAACCATATTTTAAAATTGAGAGCCTTCACAACTTTTCAAAATAAAAACTATACTTTTGGAGATGTTTAGACAGCATTGTAGCACATTTATGGTAATTTGCTTCTCAATTCTTAAGTTGTAAGACTTTGGTATTTATTTAACAAAAACATTTCTTGCCTTCAGAGCTGAAACATTTGTTATTTCAGCAAACCAAAATGTTCCCTCAACATTGTGTAGGTGTTGTGCTTTTTTTTTTTTTTTTTTTTTTTTTTTTTTTTTTTTTTTGATGTTGATCATGTACTGTTATTCATTTTCTACCAATGTTTGGAAAATAAATGTAGAGTTTAAGAAAGTCAGGTTGTGTTAATGTGGGTTATTATAGTCAGGGAAGCTCTCCCTCATCTATACAAGAAGGAAGGAGGAAGAAGTAGAGTTTTTAAATATTTGATAAAGGATGCTTTATGGAAATTCTATTGGGATTGTGATATTCTAAGACATAGCTGCCTTGGAAGTTAGTTGTGATGAGGGGGAAGGTTGAAACTTTCCAAGTTCTTGTCATAAGGATGGATGCCCATTATTAGAAGATTTCTTCATTTTCTTTTCCAGACCACTTTAAACACATTCACAGTGACACTGAGAATTCTCTATAAGAATTCACAAGTTTTTAAGAGGATAATTTTTCTCTGTTTCATATAAAAGTAAGCCTGCAAGTCTCTTGTGATTCCTAAAGAATATTTATAGCAAGTTTTTGTAAGTAGGATGATGAAAATCTAGAAATACAAGTACACTTTGTCTACTCAAAGATCAAAAAGCATTTAATAACATAATTATATGTGATTATATGGATAGAAGTTGACAGTAAATTCTTTTTTGAGGCATTATAAATTAATCTGAGAGCATTAAATTAGGTGTTTTTTTTTTTTTTTTTTTTCCAGTAGGTAAAAGGGCCATGCTACTTACTCAATTGTTAAAAACCAGATTGGGGTTGGAGAGATGGTTCAGTGCTTAAGTCACTTGCTTGCAAAGCCTCATAACTTGAATTTGATTTCCCAGTTCCCACATAGACAAGTTGCTCACAGTGGCACATGCCTCTGCAGTCCATTTGCAGTGGCTGTACATCCTGACATTCTCTCTCTCTC
Source organism: Orientallactaga sibirica (assembly GCA_036365145.1). Lineage (NCBI taxonomy): Eukaryota > Metazoa > Chordata > Mammalia > Rodentia > Dipodidae > Orientallactaga > Orientallactaga sibirica. The sequence continues at coordinate 64,236,129 of JAEOAD010000001.1, forward strand.
TTCTCTGTATCTTTCTGATTGCAAAAAATAAGTAAAATAAATTAAAATAAAATAAAACCAGGTTTGTGCTTAGTGATCCATTGTCATTACCTGGAGCAGTAATGAGCCTGCATATACATTAGCTAAGGAGATGCCATTGGTGTTATCTCCCTTCTTAAATAAGTAGACAAAGGTATACAGAATTTAATGATATACCTGGCCCTATACATCTTGTGACTACAATCCATTAATGATCTGACTCCAGAGTTCAGCCTCAAGCACCACACTGTGTGGCTTTTCTCAAACTCTCATAAGCAGAACTAACAAAAGTTCATGCATTAATGCAAAGGATCCCAACATACAGTCTAGTGAGTAACATCAGGAGTAGAATTTATAGTGTTGCTTTCAACTCTCACTGTATATTACCTTGTAAAATTTTAAGCCATAATAGGATTCTGGTGTCATTGGTTTGGGGTAAGGCCAGAGGACTTGTATTTTTTTAATGTTATGGAATTGATAGTGGTATTATTTGTAGAGGCCACTGGCCTTCAGAAGACATATTTTAGGGCTGGGGAGATGGCTTAGCAGTTAAGGCACTTGCTTATGAAACCTAAGGACCCAGGTTCGATTCTCCAGATCCCACATAAGTCAGATGCACATGATGGCCCATGCATCTGGAATTCATTTGCAGAGACTACAGGCCCTGGCATGCCCATTCTCACACTCTCTCTCCTCTCACTGTTTCTAATAAATAAAAGTATATGTTTTTAAAAAAGAATACTTTAGTTTATTTATTTATTTATTTATTTATTTATGTTATTTTTATTTATTTATTTGACAGAGAAAGAGGGGGAGAGAGAGAGAGAGAGAGAGAGAGAGAGAGAGAGAGAGAGAGAGAGAGAATGGGCATGCAAGGGCCTGCAACCACTGCAAACAAACTCCAGATGTGTGAATCTGGCTAACGTGGGTTCTGGAGAACTGAACCTGGGTCCTTTGGCTTTGCAAGTAAATGCCTTAATCACTAATCCATCCCTCCAGTTCCTTCTATTTTTATTTTAATACATTTGAACTATACATATAGATGTATTGAACTTTTTATTTAACTTAATTGACAGTTTTCAGCCATCCATAATGTATTTTGATCATAACCCTTTCCCATTTCCTTCTGTTGTCTCAGCCCACACCACTGTGCTCCTTTTTCCTATTGGTCCCTCTTAAGTTTCACTGTCTGTTTTGTTTTGTCTTGCTTTGTCCCTCTTCTGTCATCCAGGTCAAAATGATAGTGAGCTCAATGTTTTGTAGGTCTGGTACAGGTAGCCACAGCTGATGAGGAGTCATAAATGCACTGGCCACTGTTTGCCCTGAATATAAAGATCCAGGATGTTCTCTGAGCTTTGGTGAGTGTGGTAGACATATCTCTTTTGGTGCCAAGGCCTCAGCAGCCACTTATTCTCAGGACTTTAAGCATTTATCTTTATTCTCACCTGTGGACAGAGCAGCTTCTTTTTGCAGATGGCAATGACTTCTGGGTAGACTCAAAACAGATATACTAAACTTTTTCTATTAAACATTTTTTTTAAAGGTTCTTAGCCTTTGCTTTATTCTAAATAGAAGATTCAAGAAAACATCAAAGCTAGGAATGAACTCTTAGAATAATATAAACCTCAAATAAACCAGGTTCTCTTCAGTCTCAAAGACTTTTATAAAAATATTTTATTGATTGATTAATTGATTTGAGGGAGAGACAGAGAGAGAAAGAGAAAGAGAGAGAGAGAGAGAGAGATGGCACCATTGCAAACCAACTCCAGATGCATGGGCCACCTTGTGCATCTGGCTTATGTGGGTACTGGGAAATCGAACCTGAGCCTTAGGCTTCATAGTCAATTGCCTTACTGTTAAGCCATCTCTCCAACCCAAATCTCAGAGAGTTTTTTTTTTTTTTTTTTTTGAGAGAGAGACAGAGAAAGAGAGAGAGGGAGAGAGAGGTAGACAGAGAATGGGTGCCCCAGCAGCCTCGCAGCTGCTGTGAACGAACTCCAGATGCGTTCGCCCCCTTGTGGGCAATTGAGGCATTGCACCCTTGCGTCACTTTGCATCTGGCTAAACGTGGGACCTGGAGATTGGAACTGACGTTCTTATGCTTAGTGGGCAGGTGCCTTAACTGCTAAGCCATCTCTCCAGCCCTCAGAGAGTTTTTAATTTGCTTAATATTCTTTGAAATTTTGACCAAATGGCATCATCTTTCCATTCAGGATTCCATTCTGATGTTCCTTTCAAAAGCTGTCTGAGTGTGCCCCAAAGAAATGGCACTGAAAATTCTTTCTTCTTTTTCTAAGTTTCTTTTTTTCCTTAAAATGTTCTATCTCTTGAAGTTCCCTTATTTTCACTAATGTATTGTTTGTACTGTTGCATGTGAAAGTAAGCAACGTGTGAACAGAACTTTTATTTATCTTGCTGGACAGGATTTGCATGTACCCTATATAAAGAATACAGTGTGCCACATGTTTCAATAAATGTCACTAGTGTTTAGTTAGGCTATATGATTGTGGACTATGCTGGGTCTCCTAATGTTAAACACAAAGTTTCTCTGCATTATATTCCCTAAATAGGTGGAAGACACCACAACTGAGATTTTATTCTGGATTCAGTTTTAAATAAATGTTACTTGATAAAACATTTACATGAAGGATAGGGACTCTGGGTTTTTTGGTTTGTTTGTTTGTTTGTTTGTTTGTTTGTTTGTTTTTGAGGAACATTCCTACTATGTGGTCCAGGCTTACCTTGAACTTTCAATCTTCCTGTTCAGCCCCTTGAGTGCTAGGGTTATAGGAACGCACTACCATTCCTGCCTGGAGAGTGACCTTATTTGCAGGCCAAACACTTTTTCTGGAAATTACTAGTTAGGCTTCCTAGTAAAGTGGCAATATTAAATGTTAAATGTTAAATGAAGACAATGTTTTAATGTATAGGCATGTATCACTGATAATGCCAAATGTAGTGCTGTAGTTTATAGCTCTTTAAAGGGAAATGGGTTTTAATCTTAGCTATATCATTCTTTTCTATGGTGCCAAAATTTTTTTGACCTTGGCATTCTGTTATTTGAGTAAAATGAAACTGATCATTACAATTCCTTTTGTAGCTATGATAATAGGCAGTTAGAGATGATTAAAATATCTCATAAGGGAGGTTCTTGGCCTTTTCTTACTCTGAAGAGAAGATTCTAGAAAACATCAAAGCCAGGAATGAGCTCCTAGAATAATATAAAAGAAGGCTCACCTCTGAGTAAAAATGTATGCTTACTGAGGGCTATATCAGTGAGATAAGGATGAAGAAGGTCTCAGGCACTTGGAATTTACTCCGTCCATATACTTTGACCAGCTGCCAGTGGAAACTTGCTACAAAATAGCACAAGAGCCAAGACATCATTAGTAGAAGAAATGTTTCAGGTCAATTGACACAACCATTGCACTTTGTCTGAGGAACCTGGGCCAGAAGAGAAGCTCTGTCTTACCCCAGAGCTTCAGTGTAGTCATGGACTCTGCCTTTCTGCCTCATGTAGCAGATGCTTTTGGCATTTATTTTGAAGGAGAATTTTATGTTTTCTTTCCAGATACATGCTTTCAATATCACAAGTGGGATAAGAGACTTAAAGCATGAATGATAATTCTAAGAGACAGTTTGAAACTAAAGTCTTTCTGTGTATAAACCTAAAATGGAATTAGTTTCATTTGGGAAAACTCTGGAATTATATACTATGAGTGTTTTGCTGTTTTGAGTTTGAACTTTTCCAGTGCAGCTCCTTATAAGCTCAGTCTCACAGGGCTGAAACAAACTGACTCTGGTGTTTTCACGTCGAACTGACTCTGGTGTTTTCATGTCAACTGTACTTAAGGATGGATAGAGACACTTAAAATTGCAAAACATTTGAGAAGTTTGGAAAGGAATGCCTTAAATGAGATTATGCACTAATAAGTCCACTAGCTCAATTACAGGGGGAAATGAAGGTGCTGATTTCACATGTTGGATCACATTTTAGGAATGCAGAATTCCATTTCCCAATGGAAGACATTGTCTTTGAAAGCATGTCATTTAAGTGTTCCTGTCCTACTCTGGTTTAAATCCAGGGAGTTAAAGCAAAAGACAAGACAAGTAATCTTTGACTCGGCTATAGAATTCTTCAGAGATCCAAATAGAAGAGGGCTATGTCCCAAACCATCATTATTAAGGAGGTATAAACATTTAAAAGATAACATTTTGATGATGCAATTAAAAATACATGATACGTATTGACAGTATTCACTGAGCTTAGTATCTCCTATCAAGAAAGAGTAAAATAGAAAGCTACCATGTGATAAGCACCGTTTCTCATGCAACTCATGAACCACATTACCAAAGTGATTTCATGATACTGCATTCTGCGAGCTTAGTACAGCAAAATCCACTCTAACAAAATCAGCCTCACAGGTTGTTATGAGGATGAGTTGCTTCTCCAAATGCAACATTGTGCTGACTTTACCTACCACCTCACAAAGCTCTTACCTACCAGACCTTTGTCAGATTGAAGCCAGTTGTCCCAGCCTGTCTACTAAGCTCAGTGCTGACATGGAATAGAGTAAAAATGAATACCTATGGTCACTCAGAAGTAACTCAGTTGAGAATCTTATGATCCTTTTGAGAACTAAAGCACTGTCCTGAAAGGATGATGAGTTCATAGAGGAGGGTTAAGTACCATTTCACTATACCCATGGTTCAGCTTTTCTGGGCAATGATGAAGCCAGGAAGAGCCATGGTGATTATATCAATATGAAGAAAAACCATACCTATGCATTATTTCCCACTAAGTCTCCTTTGTACTTATTTTTACACATAATTGGTTGAAATTCATAAATAAAAGTAAAATTCTCACCTTTATTGTCTTTGCACATTAATGATCCAGTTAAGTGAAAAATAAAACTTTTTTTAACATTCAAGTTGTATTTGCACTCCTACTTAAATATTCCTTTTGGGGTTTTTTTTTTTTTTTTCCTGTGAGTGATTTACTCACAGATAATATTTATTATAAGGAAAATTTTTAGGTCAGTATATTTTCAGAAGCGAAGTATCAACCACCATTCAGCATCTCTCTTGAAGCTATGTAACATGCAACCTCATGTACAGTGACTTGGTGTCTAGCAGTGGCCTTGACTTAAACAGTAAATCTCTATGTTACTATGCAGTAAATCTCAGAATCATTCCCTTCTTTTATAGCAGAGCACATTAAAGGTGATAAAATGCTTATCAACGAGGAGGTCAAAGTTTTATATGTGATTGAGGACATGCATTTCCAGATATTTGCAACATGTGCCCAGATTTTTTAAACCCTCATTATCATATAAAATCAACATGACATATACATTGATTGAAAAATGAGCCATAATTCTTATATTCTAAAAAAGAAAAGCATGCATGTTATAGTATGTTTAATAATGTGCATTTTCACTTGGTGGTGGAAGATAGCTGTAATAAACACAGAACTTTCACAAAAGAGTTCAGCATTTTTTTTTTTTTGAAAATGGAAACATAAAAAATATTCACTGTTGCTGGGCCCATACCTTTAATGCCAGCACTCGGGAGGCCAAGGTAGGAGGATCGCCGCCATGAGTTCCAAGTCACCCTGAGACTACATCGTAAATTCCAGGTCAGCCTGGGCTAGAGCATGACCCTACCTCAAAAAACAAAATCAAATAAAAAAATTCACTGTTTACCTACCCTTCTTCTCCTCACCCCCACTTGGAGTTTATTCTATATTAGTACACAAAGAATCAAAGAATCATTTCCTAGTGTCTTCTGCAATGTCTCGCTTCAGTGTTCCTCATTCTTTTTAGTGACAGCCAAAAACCCTTACTTGGATTTATGGAAAGTAGTTAACAACCCTTCTATGGATGTAATGTAAGTTATTTCTAAGTTTCTGATAATAGAAAGTGAGGCAATGAATATCACTGTGCATGTATCACTAAGCTTATGGTGACTACAGTGTAGAATAAAATCTTTGCAGTAAAATTCTAAGCTCTTAGGCTTTTATATTTTTTATTGTTTATAGAGATGGAAAAATTGTGCTTCCTAGAAGTTGTATCAATTTATACTTCTACCAGAGGTGTGTATGCATATCAGATTTTTGTATCTTGACCCATCTGATAACATGAAAATGGGTACCTGAACCTTTCCATTTACAGTTCCTGTTAAAAACAAGAACATTCTCACTTATGATTAGTTTTCTATGAGCACTCTCTGTATGTCTATGTTATTTTCTCTTGGATTGTAGATTACTGATTGGTTAAAACTTTTTCCATATGGGAAAATCTGTCTCTGTGACGTGATTTCATCATTTTCCTTCTTTATTTTTTTTTTCTTGGAGAATTCTGTTATGTAATTTTCCAAAAAGGAAATTATGGCTCTTTTTTTGCCTATTTAATTTCTGAATATTGTATGGGATTGTTTTACAGATAAACTTCCAATATGAGAACATAATATATATGTATTTGCTCCCATGGGAGCACCCTCTCTATCTCAGTTCATTTAAACACACACACACACACACACACAGAGAGACACACACACAGAGAGAGAGAGAGAGAGAGAGAGAGAGAGAGGGAGAGAAAGGGGGCCCGGGGAAAGAGAAAGAGAGGCCTATTTAAGACCTATTTGTTTCTACTGTTTATCACTGTGAGATAGTACTCAACATCAGTTTCCCCCAAATGGATTCCCAATTGTCTCAGCACATTTAACACATAATCTTTTAAAAATATTTTATTTTTTTATTTATTTGAGAAAGAGAGAGATACAGAAATAGGCAGGTAGAGAGAAAGAGAGAATGGTCGTGCCAGGGCCTCCAGCCACTGCAAACGAACTCCAGATGCATGTGCCCCCTTGTGCATCTGCCTTACGTAGGTCCTGAAGAATCGAGCCTCAAACCAGGATCCTTGGGCTTCACAGGCAAGCATTTAACCACTAAGCCATCTCTCCAGCCCCTAACACATAATCTTTTGCTAATTCAACATGTCACTTACTTCATAAACTAAAGTTCTGTGTGATTTGGATTTCTGTCCAGAATCTCTGTTCCATGAATCTTCTTTACCAACCAAACCACAATATTTGAATTGCAGAAAGTGTATAATAAAACTAGCCATTATCACACTTTCACCATCAGAATTATTTTCTTTCAAAAACCTTAGTTTTGCAACCATTCTTCTTTGTGAGCTAAATCAACATCTTAGTACAGGACCTCACATAAATTGTTGTGCTGCAACTATATTTAAAGTTTGTGTATACGTTTTCTCAAGTGCCCATCACTACCAGTGTTAAGGGCAGCCTTCTATTGGATTTTGACATCCATGTTACATTGAAGTCATATAATTTGAAAGATTTTTCCTTTTGTTCTGTGCTTTGGTGTGATTTCAATAGTATTGGTGGGATCTGCACTTTTGAATTGAATATAGTAAGAGTTGGGAAGTAGTTCAGTGGTACAACACTTGCCTAAATTGAACATAATATCTCCAGCTTTTCCACCTTAAAGTTTCATTTCACAAGGGAATTGCCTGAGCATACTGATTTTAGTAAAGTGTGAGAGGTATCATCCTTCTACTGTTTCTGCAACTGTATTTCCACCAGCTGGAATATTCATATACTTTGCTTGCCTGGAAAGTTTGTGTAAGTTGTATTTTTCTGTCCATGCATTTCATGCAGCTTTTCAGATTCATCTACAAACTGATGAAAATAACAGCAATCCTGTTTCCTGTCATTCTCCTTTTGTCAGGAATATATTTGTGTGTATGTATGTCTGTGCTTTCGTGGTTGTGTTTGCTACTTGTTCAATGGCATATTTTAGAAAGAACTATCTCTTGTATTTTTTAAATTTAAATTTTATTTTTATTTATTTCTGGGAGAGGGAGAGAGAGAGCGAGAATAGGCTTGCAAGGGCCTCTAGCCACTGCAAACAAATTCCAGATGCATATGCCACCATGTGCATCTGGCTTACATGGGTACTTGGGAATTAAACCTGGGTCCTTAGGCTTCATAGTCAAGTGTCTTAACTGCTAAGCCATCTCTCCAGCCCATTTCTTGCACTTTTTAAATTCTGCTTTTCTACCTTCTATTTATTTTTCATTTGTCTCATTTGTCTTTTTGTATTGCTTTGTTTTATTTCACTCTTCTGCCTTCTGTGAATCCACATTGTTTCACTTATTTTTCTTTGTCGTTTTCATTTTGTTCTATTGGCTCAAGTATTTAAGCATTCACAGTTTCTCCTAAATTTCTTACATGTCTAAAGAAGTGTATTTTCATCATTCATGTTTTCTAAGTGTTTTTATAATTTTATCTTCATTTTCTTTTTAACATACATGTATCTGTAGCAGTTATACCTTGAGGGATGTATTGAGGTTTTCACATGTCATGATTTTTTTTTCTTTTTTTTCTTTTTTTGGTTTTTCAAGTAGGGTCTCACTCTTGCCTGACCTGGAATTCACTCTGTATTCTCAGGGTGGCCTTGGACTCATGGCAATGTGCCTACCTCTGCCTCCCAAGTGCTGAGATTAAAGGCATGCACCACCATGCCTAGCTCACATGTCATGGTATTTTGTTTAATTTTTGTGGACATTCTACAACTAATCCAGAAGAAGTTGTCAAAGTTTACAGGATAGAATCATTTATTCCATTTACTATGAATTTTGCCCTTGTAAGTTAAGGATTTTATTAGTCATGTGACACTAGCTGGTTAGGAGTGAAAATCATGTATGCCTGATGTGGTCTCTGTACACTTGTGCTTCCTGTAGTTATTTATTTATTTGAGAGCAACAGACAGACAGACACAGAGAGAGAAAGTGGCAGATAGATGGAGAGAGAATGGGCAGGCCAGGGCCTGCAACCACTGAAAACAAATCCCAGATGTATGTGCCACCCTGTGCATCTGGCTTACATGGGTCTTGGGGAATAGATCTCGAACCAGGGTCCTTAGGCTTCACAGGCAAGCACATAACCACTAAACCATTTCTCCAAGCCCCCTGTAGTTATTTTTGCTCCAAGAAGTGTTATGATATATTTTATTCACAGATACCATTAGTCTTCAAGAATTGTTAATGACCATCTGCCATATGCCATTATGATTTGTTTTCAAGAATCTTCTTTATGTTGATAAGGATAGTACCTTGAAAGACCAATTTGTCTGGCCTAATTCTGTCTCTGTTTTTGTAAGGTGTTTATTTGGACTGAATTTATTGACTTTCACTTCTATGTTATTTTAAAATTATTTTTTCTATTTCCTCTCACCTTATTTCCTTCTTGCCTTTTCCTTCACGCATTGGAGAATGTTTGAATGTGTTTTCATGTTTTAATTTCATATCTTTGATATATCTCTACTTCTGTTCTCTTGCTCACTTTTTATTTATCAATCAATTTGAATATGCTTAGCTGTAGAGGACCTTTGGTATTACCCTTGTGACCTTTTATTGCACTTACTGTAGAAATTTCTCAAGATAGAGAAGAAAGAGTGAGTGTTTCCAGATCCCTGGAAAACGAGATGGTGGTCAAAAGGTACTGCGTAACGTGTGCCCTGACAAGGTCCTTTGTGTACACATTGATGCTTCTCCCAGCAGGTCTGAGATAAGATTTGCACACCTGCCATTGTCCACAGGCAGCATTTCCTATTTGTGAGATCTGGATTCAGCAGGATTGGCAGCAAATGAAGTTATTTCTTCAGTGTGTTATGTGATTAGACCACTTAAAATGTATTGAATTCCAAAATGCTATCTTAACCTGATTTCCATTTTGACTGGAGATTGATTTAAAATAGTCACTAGTACTCAAAACATAGCTCTTGAGGGGGCTGTCCCATGTCTGCATGTGTGCATGGCACATCAGGAGGCTCAGAGGCAGAGTTCCCTCATGAGGAAGAGCAGTTGAGTTTGATTTCCATTTTTATTGTCTCAGCCAGTATGGATCTCACTGTCCTGGTCAGGGAGGGAAGGGAGGCATTTAGTGACTAGTGTATATGTTTAGCTTAAAAATTAAATAGAAATAGATATTTGGTACAGAAGTATTTTACATAGAGCGGATATGGAATTTCTCTTCTTAAGCTTTCCAGGTCTATTTTTAACACACAGTTATTTTAAACAGGAGCAAGTTAACCCATACTTTTCTAGACTCTAAAATCTCACAGTAACTTATAAGCCTTCTTGCTTACTCGGATACAGCTAGAGGTATATCATTGCATTCCTTTTCTTAAACATTTTTAAGTATTATTCAGAAACTTTATTAATAATTGGAGAAATACTGGAGACACTTTCTGTTTGCTGGGACAAAGCACCCAATCAAAAGCAGTTGATGTGAAGAAAGGGCTTATTTGGGCCTACAGTCTAGAGCAGAAGCTTCGTGATGATAGGGGAAAGCATGGCTTGTGCAGAGGCTGCACATCACCTCTACCACAGCAGATGGAAAACGGCAGCAACAGCCAGTGTGAGCTGAACTCTGGCAAGGAGGAGCTGACTCTAACACCCTAAAGCCTGCCTCCAGAAACACCACCTCCACAACAATGTTGTACCTCTCAAATTACCATTAGCTAGGGACCAAGCATGAGTTTATGGAGGACATTTGATTCAAACCATCACATAAGATGCCCCTTGTATACTCCAAGACCAGAGACTATATATAGAACAGATTGGAAACTTTGTGACATGTTTTGCATCCAGCTTCATTTTTCTACACACCGTGATCTCCCTCTGTGCATACTTAGTAGGTTAGACTGTGGCCCATTACTTTTTCTCTTTTTACTTCTAACTGATTATCACTCAAAAATAAAAGTTTAAAGTTTTTTTTACTTTACATCGAGTTTATGAGAGATTTATAAACTTATGAATTTTAGACAGAGGAATAAGCATCAAATGGCTCTGATCATATTAACTATGTGACATTACACGAACTTTTAATCATATCTGTAAAACAAGAATGATGTAAATGATCCTTAGGAACAAAGTTAGTAAAGGACTTAGCAAAGTGTCTGACACAGAATAATGGAAAATAAGTTTGTATATACACCTATATTTCTGTCATTATTTTATTTATAATAAATTTTCAAGTCCTTTAAATCAGGAAATCAGTGTACAATGTTTCTATCTTGGAATTAGCAAGATTGCCTTGCATGAAATGTGGTATTTTAACAAATATCTGTTCAATGAAGGAATATTCATAAATTATAAAAAGCTATAGGCTATTAAAATCTTTAGGGAAAAAAAGCATGTTTTTTTTAAATATGTTTTCATGATGCCAGCACACGGGTGTGGCCACCTTTTCTACAATCATCAATGTCCTGTAAGATCAATATAAGCCAACTGCTGAGTAGAGTTCATTGAATAAGGCACACACAAATGATTGCTACAGGACAAAACAATTGCATTCCAGAAATATGGGAAAGAACCTGAGATACCACACATTTAAAAAAATTGATTGATTGATTGATTAATTGATTGATTTGAGAGAGAGAAGAGAAAAGTACAGAGAGAGTCAATATGAACACACCAGGGTTTCCTGCCACTGCAAACGAATTCCAGATGCATGTACACTTAATCTGGCCTTATGTGGGTGCTGGAGAATGGAACTTGGGTCCTCAGACTTTGCAGACAAGCACATCAACTGCTAACGCATCTCTCTAGCCCTCCAAAACTATTTTTTTAATTTTATTTATTTATTTTTACTTTGAATGAGAGAGGGAGAGAGGCAGATGGAGAGAGAAAATGGGCACACCAGGGCCTCTAGCCACTGCAAAAAAAATGTCCAGATGCATATGCCACCTTGTGCATCTGGCTTACATGGGTCCTGGGGAATCAAACCTAGACCTTTGGCTTTGTAGGCAAACACCTTAATCACTAAGCCATTTCTTCAGCCCCTCCAAAACTATTCTTAATGGAAAGATAACTTCATTTTGGGGATAATCATGGCACAATAATATTAGTGTTAGGAATATTCGCCACTAACAGTTTGGTAACAAACAAATTGGAGCCAATTGCCTCTTGAAGATTCATTTCTTTTTTTCTTGTTGACCTCTGGTGGATGTTCTACTCTGTGAAGTCCTAGAGAGTTTCCTCAAGTGGCAGCCTGGTAAGATGGAGGCTTTGGCCAGACTGAAAGCAACACCACAATGATAATGATTTGGCATTTCCATCATTCTTACCTACAAGCTTGTAAATTCTAATTTTATTCCACCATGACATGTGTAGGTACATTCAAAATGTAGGGATATCCATGGAGGTGTCTAGAAGATAAAGCACAAACTTGGTAACATGTTCTCTTCCCAATACACAAAGATAAAATACTATTTTGTCTAAGTGGAGAATTGGTCTAACAGCAAATAAATGCCTGAAAAAAAATGTGCTTAACTTGCAGACACAGATTATATAATTTTGCATTAAAATACTTTTAAATACAATCAGAAAGCTTAATCTATAATTTCAGCTTCAGATTTAAACCCTGGTTTCTCCCATGCTTTTACTCAGTGTATCGCTTAGAATAGTATCTGACAGGGTAATATTTTCATTTTTGATTTATACAGAAGAAAACTAGATTACTACATGAAAAGACCTTAGAAATGCTTGCATTGTCTGTATTTCTTATTTATATTTTATTTCCTGGTGAGTTACAATTATTACTCCAAAGCAAATCCAGACTTCAAAAGTTTATTAGGACTTCCAGAGTGCTCTTAGTAAAAGCAATTTTATGGCATAGTTATCTGTTGCTTTTCCAGAATCTAGTCTCAGAGTCTCATATTTAGAGAAAGTTGCATTTCTTACTGGAAAAAGGAAGTGTATCAGAAGCCTTGGAGGAGTGCCCACATTCTCTTGTCTCCTATTGCTTGATCTCAGCATGTGTCAGCTGAGGAAACTTCTCTTAGTATTCCATCTGGCATTTGGGTAGTATGTGTTTTCTCTTATTTCTACATCTTTTGACTTTACCTTAGAATTTGTGGCATGTGACCCTGCACTCTTCATCCTTTCTTCATTATAATTGGGATGCTAAACAATTCTTTCTACTTTATCTGAGACTAGTATTTAAACATTTCATAACATCTGATTTGATATAAAGTTTTGTTTGTTTGTTTGTTTGAGGCAGTGTCTCACTCTAGCCCAGGCTGACCTGGACCTCACTCTGTAGCTTCAGGCTGGCCTTGAACTGTTAGGATTTCCTTCTATGTCAGCCTTCCTAGTTCTGGGATTATGGGCACGAGGCACCACGCCCAGCTAGCTGCCAATATTTTATTAAAATATTAGTCAAAAGATTTATAGAACAAATAATTTTACTTTATATCTTTTAAGACACATTACATATTTGTGCTGGCACAACTATTTGGATTTCAAAAATATAAACTTGGGTTGCCATGGATACAAGCATGCAGACTATTAGCACATAAATTTATTATAAAACTCACTATTCATGCTTAGTGCATAGTTTAACCTAAAACATCTGTCCTGTTCATTTTCATTTCCACTAAGGACTTTTTATTTAACATATTGCTAATATTTTTATTTTAATATTTTTATTTTAATATTTTATTCTCTTAAAGATATTTTACTGCCAAAGGGCACAGTTTAAACTGCATGTCAAAATGACTGATCAGCAGTCTGGATTCACTTTTTACTACTCATTCTTTTTCCAAAAGATGTGTCAAGCAAGGTTTATATATAACCCTAAAAACAGTGCTCATTACAATGTGTTAGGCCATTATACCAGGGAGCTTCTAGAAAGCTAATTGACCCAAAGGGAGAATAAAATGAAGCCTTAGCTCCCTCAATCCAAAATCCTTACTAATGGTATTCTGCCTATTTTTTCAAGTAGCATGCCAGTTATTGACAGTGGACTAGAAGCAGATAATTACTGATCCCAAAAGAAAGAAGAGGGGGGAGAATGAAATGGGTGGTCCACAGAATCAGATATAAGTGAGGTTGCCCATTGACAATGGTTGAAAGGAACTGGGAAAGACCTTTTTTAAAGTAGGTCAAGTAGTAGTAGACTAAATGAAAGTGATTTGATGGGAATTTTTTTTTTTTATTGACAACTTCCTTAATTGTAGACAGTATCCCATGGTACTTCCCTCCCTCTCCCCACTTTCCCCTTTGAAACTCCACTCTCCATCATATCCCCTCCCCCTCTCAATCACTGTCTCTTTTAATTATGATGGTCTTGTGTAGGTAGTTTCAGGCACTGAAAAGTCATGGATATCCAGGCATGTTGTGTCTGGAAGAGCACTTTGTAAAGAGTCTTGCCCTTCCTTTGGCTCTTACATTCTTTCCTCCACCTCTTCTGCAATGGACTCTGAGCCTTGGAAAGTGTCCTAGAGATATTTTAGTTATGAGAACCCCTCTGTACAGCACCATGATGCCTTCTTAGTCATCCCAAGGTCACCACCATCTGAAAAGAGAAGGTTCTCTAACCAAAAGTGAGAGTAGCATTAATTATATAGGTATGGACATTAAGAGAAGTTCTTACTGAGCAGTTTGGTGAGCATAGTATATACATTTAGCCAGAAACCAGCAAATGTTACATCCTTAGGGCTCATGACTACCCCTGTTGTAGGATTTCAGTATCAGGGATGTGTTCCCTCCCATGGAGTGGGCCTCCAGTCCAATTAGAGAGCAGTTGGTTTCCCCCATAACAGACATGCCACTATTGCACCCGTTGGCTCATTTGACCTGGGTGACCAAATTTAAAGCTTGAAGTATCCACTGTTGAGTGTCTTCACTGATGTTTTCTCTCTCCCATTGAACCACTTGCAGTGTAGCTTTTTCCAGCTTTCTGTTAGCTGGTCCACATGGAGGGGGCTTTCAGCTTGGCTTCAGCAGGATTTATCAGTGATCTTGAAACCCAAGTATGTGGAGTCTTCAGCAATAGGGTCTTACCATCTATTCCTGGTGGGAAACCAAGGGCCTTGGCAACAGCCTATAATTTTTTAGGGGTATCTGTGACCTCCTTGGCCAACAACTCACTGGAAGATATCCCATCCTTAGCACTGAAAATTTTCTTGTAACAATCTATTGCTTCTGAGTGTTCCATTGTCCATAAAAGTAGGTTTCCATATGACTTATTTATATCCTCTTAGATTTTGATTAGCCCTCCCTCCACCTTTCCTTTACTCAATCTCTTCCCCTGACCTCACTTAGGCCTTTTCACCCCCATTAATCTGTTCTTCTACTTACATATATACAATACCATCCTATTAAGTCTCCCCCTCCCACCCTTTCTATTCTCTTAATATCTCCTTTCTATCTTACTGGCTTGTGCTGCTGAGTTTTGTTCTTACATAGAAGTTCAATCATTCATAGCTAGGATCCACATATGAAAGAGAACATGTGATGTTTGGCTTTCTGGGCCTGGTTTACTTCACTAAGTATAATCCTTTCCAGATTCATCCATTTTCCAGCAAATTTCATAACTTCATTTTTCTTTACCACTGAGTAGAACTCTGTTGTGTAAATGTGCTACATCTTCATAATCCCCTCATCAGTTGAGGGACATCTAGGCTTGTTACAATAACTGTTTAGATAGAACATGCTGTTGGTAGGAGCACAGTATCAAACCTACAAAACTGTAAATGTCTCAAACCTTAAATGATTTGTAGTTTTTCTACTCATTCTTCTTACCCATTGGGTTGATCATAAAGTAATGAAAATATGATGTTATTATAATACATTTTGTTAAAGTATATCACAGGAAAACACTACATTTGAGAAATAAACAATATGATTATAAATCAAAGATATATACATATATTAAAGACAGCTTTATTAACTAAAAGAATGGAAGAATGGTGAATGGGACAAAGTTCTATCAATGAAAAAGATACAAAATTACTTTGAAGTATGTGTGCTATTTGTAGAGTAAAGGTAGCTGTCAAGTGCAATAAAAATGTGTCTTTATATAAGCAGCAAAGAAAAATTCAGGAGAAATTACTGGATATAATTCTTGTTATGTTTTGGGGAGATTTCTTAGTGGTTGGAGGCACTTGCTTGAAAAGCCAGTTATTCTAGGTTTCATTCCCCAGTACTTATGTAAATTCAGATGCACAAGGTGGCACATACATCTGGAGTTCATTTGAAGCAACAAGAAGTTCTGGCATGTCCATTTTCATTCCATTTCTCTCTCTCTCCTGTCAAATAAACAAATAAAAATATGTTTTAAAAATAATACAATATACAAAATTATATAATATACAAAAAAATATGTTTTAAAAATTGCTGGGCATGGGGCGCACACCTTTAATCCTAGCACTCGGAAGGCAGAGGTAGGAGGATTGCCATGAGTTCAAGGCCACCCTGAGACTACATAGTGAATTTCAGGTCAGCCTGGACTCAAGTGAAACCCTACCTCAACAAACAAACAAACAAACAAAACAAAAAAATAAAAAAATAGAAAATTACCAGTATAAAGTATATCTGAGGAGGTGGCTTTTGTTAACATTAGTAGAGTCAAACTCAGTTGGTTGAATAATCTGGTTGAAATATTAAAATACAAACATTAAGATCTGGGAATATGACCCAGTGGTTAAAGTTGTTTTCTTGCAAAGCCTACCACTGGAGTTCAATTCCCCAACATCCACATAAAACCAGATGTATCGTGGTTTATTATCTATAATTGTGGAAATTGTCAATAATAAAAAAAAATTAAGAGGTTTATGAATAAAAAAAGGTGGCACATGTGTCTGGAGATAATTTCCACTGGCCTTGGTTTGCATATACACATTCATACACACATATGTAGAAATAAATAAATAAAATTCTAAATGATTTTAAAAAACAAACAAACTGAAACTGAGGTTGAAATGTATGCCCATTTATGTGTATGAATGAAAATGGAGAAAATGGAGAATAATTGCATGTGGCCCCGTTCTTTGTAGAACTTAAGCATCCACTATATGTTTATTGGAGCTGTTACAGCTAAGTGAATTTTCAAACATCATTACTCACCAAGATCTGGGTGTTATGAATTTTACAGAAACATTAAAATGTCAGCATAAGCTACTCCACTATTTTAGATGTCCAAATACTTTAAGAGTCACAAACAGGGACAGTTATTTGGCATAAACACTACAGTAATTTAGGCATGTTCTGTTTCCATAGAGAAATAAAAGGTTTGTTAATTCTTCAAAAGAACCACAAGCCTATAAAGAGCATTGATCAAGTAGATGTCAGTGGATTGTAGACTGCAGATAGAAAGAACTTACAGGTTCGTGGGGAGATACATAAACATGTAGTGTGGTTATTACTGCATGGGAACGTGACAGCACAATTTACGAATAAGAGGAAGCAGCACAGAGCATGTGTTATTTGAGCTAATCTGGAGAATGAGTCCATTCCTGGCACATAGATCAGGAGAAGAGAAGGCAGGTAACAGAAACATCAGGTCCATGCCTGTATCTATTCATCCCACTTCAGTGCATTTAGACACAGCTTACAGCTTCTTCCATTTGATTCTTTGCTTGAAAATTTCTTCTGGCCCAAGAGCAGCTAATATAAAAGAATTAGGTTCTTCCCTTACCAAAGCCCTTAACCAATCACTGACAGGGATTGACATTTGAATTCAGGGCTGTCTGACCTTTTTAGGGGTAAGTCTGAAGAGCAGATTGTAGATCATCCCCTAAAGGTCCCAGTTTTAGGAGTTATGGGGCAATTGTGATGGCTTACTCATAATACCCTCCCTCCTGTCTCCATCCCTTTTCCATTCTCAATCCCCTTTGCTGTGCTTGTGGAACTAACTTTCAAGTGAGCTACATGTATACAGACATTTGCTTTCAGGTGTGTGTAAGAATAATACAACTAAAGACACATGAACTGCAGGAAAACTGATCACTAAAAACATTGTGTGTGTGTGTGTGTGTGTGTGTGTGTGTGTGTGTGTGTGTGTATACATGCATGCCATGGCATGTGTAGAGGTCAGAGGACACCCTTGGGGGTCCTCTCCTTTCACCTTTTTTGAGTCAGGGTCTCTCTTGTTCTTTGCCCCTGAAAAAGCAAGGCTCACTGGCCAGCAATCTTCAGGATTCTACTGACTCTGCCTCTCATTGCCATATGCAAGTTGGTATTACAGACATGTGTGCCACTGTGGGTCCGGTGCCATTAGCAGAAGAGATAGAGTAAGAGTTCTTTCTCCACTCCAATGTTAATTCCTTGACATTTCTTTTTTTTTTTTTTTTTGAGAGAGAGAGAGACAGAGAAAGAGAGAGAGAGAGAGAATGGGTGCACCAGCGGCCCCTCAGCCACTATGAACAAACTGCAGACACATGTGCCCCTTTGTGGGCAAGTGTGGCTTGTGCCCTTGCGTCACTTTGCGTCTGGCTAAACGTAGGACCTGGACAATTGAATGAGTGTTCTTAGGCTTAGCAGGCAGACACCTTAACTGCTAAGACATCTCTCCAGCCCAACATTTCATTTTTTTAACATAACATAAATGTTAAAATTGAGGACACCACCATTTTGACAAAAGTTGACTTTACTGTAAAGATAATCAGCTATGACACACTGGTGTTTTGGATAACATCCCTTGGATATATTACAGACCTAGTGAATGGAATTTCAGAACCAATCGAAACCAATCGAGTACAGTAACAAAATGTTGAAAATGTTCATGTAGAAGCAGCAGCTTCATTTCATGGGAAATCAAAAGTTGATGTCAAAGTAATTTTAAAAGATAGCAACTAACAGAACTACAAACATGAGTGAAAATTGTATTTTAAAATTGACAATATATAAAATTTAATAAAATTTTATTGTAAGTAGTAGGAATATTATTACTTGGCTCAGAGACTCAGAGATTGGTTTCAAAAGCATTTTGTTTCATTTTGTTTGTTGTTGGTGTTTTACATATGTTCACACTAGCCCCAAATATTCCAGATGTGTGTTTGAAAATCCCCTTCGATGTACTAACTTATACATGGAAAAAATAATAGTTAGTGAATAAGAATTTGTTAAGAAAGTTCCACTTTGAAATCATCAGTTAAAGAATTGAATCAGAGTTAGTGAACAAAGGATAAACATATTTATCCCCAAATTAAAAACTAAATATCCATAAGTAGTTTGAATCATTTTGAACTAAGCGTTATTTGTAAACATCAAAATGCAGTTGACATATAAATTTCACTATTTTTGCACTTGTCTTAAATACTAAAAATGTTTGTAAATTCCATTAGGATATATTAGTACCCCACCTAACTATGTATACTGATCTCTGAAGCTGAGTACATTGGGTTATATTGAATATGTTGGATTATATGAATTAAGTTTTGATTTCTTAACACAACTAACTAAATTATCGAAGTTATAGTGAGAATCAAAAAAGTAACATGACAACAATCTAGCTTTCTTAGATTTTGCGGAAATTTTTATTTTACATGTCAGATACATACTGTCGAATGTGGCTACTTTTTAGCATAGAAACTAATTAAATTGGATTATGATAGTACCCAGCCCAAACAGCCCCTTTGGGACCTCCAAGATGCCTTGGGACAGAGCCAGGTGCCTCATTCTTTTCTGCTAAAACCTCAGCTTTCTTGCATATATACTATTGTGCTTTTCACTGTAGAGTATTTATTGTCTGTTACTATAGTCTGGTACATTTATGACTCAGCTCTTAGGTACTAGACTTGCAACTTATTTCTATGCCTGGCACATTGCAAATAGTGAATATTTAGACAAGGGGAAGAAGGGAGGGAGGGAAGGAGGGAGGAAGTCAATTTAGAGCAGTCACTGAGGAATGTTACATGACTATTCCATATTGGTATATCTTCCAAGACATAAAGCAATGAAACATTTTCAATCATTACTGGCTGGGATAAGTAACGAGCCTTGGAGTGATGTTTGAATGTCCCATTGAAGGAAGGGTGGTGATAGGAAGTAAGTCTACTTTCATATTTCATTTTAGAAATGAAAATAATGTTGTGGGGGGAGGGGTTCTACCACTTGTCTCTGCTACTTCACAGCTGTGTGATTTAGAGATTTAACTGTTGTTAATTTCATCTGCAATTTGTTTCATAGAGCTATTTGTACTGAAGCATTCAGCAAACAACTGAACCTCTACAGTAGCTTAAATAAAGGTTTTGATTATCCAATATAACTAAAAGGCCTTGTGGGCAGATGTTCTAGGTTTGTTCAACATTGTACATGCCATGTCTAGTGTCTGGCTATTTGCTTCCTCCTCCTGCAATCAAGATAATGACCACATCATCAGGGATCATTCCCTCAGGAAACAGTCCCACAGGTAGGATAGAGTAGGAATAGAGAATCAGTGACATAGCAAGGTCTGCAAGAGAGTTTGGAGCCATTTTCATTTTTCAAAAAGTGAAGATCTATGCCCCCACCCCATCATTTTTCCTTTGTTGACCAAAATTAACTATAAAGGATCCTTGGAAACCAACATCTTTATGTTTTATTTTTTGGCCCCCTGACAGAGGATGGTAGTCAAATATCATATCAAAAGTGCATGCCACCATTATTATAAGGCTTATGATTGCTTAGTCCCCTGCTAAGAACAGCATGGGTATTTACTAAGCATTGCTGATTTTATCATCACCTATTTGGGATCACAGTGAACAAAATAATGTGAATATAAGATAATGTTTTCCATGTGAAAGTAGAACAATTTCTACCAACTAAAGGTTGTTTACAAATTGTTTAGAAATTCAGATGTTAATATTACTGCTAGTTCTATTTGTCCCTATCTATCCTCTCTTTATCTCATCCTCGTTGTGTTTTTGAGAAAATATCCAAATATGAGAAATAGTTTGCTCCTGCTTTTAGTATTGAAAAGTAAACAGTGGGTTTTCTAAAATACCAATTAAGATGAGTGGAAATTTTAGTTAATTCTTTTCAACACAGCCTCAAGAGTTAAGTTTGAAGTTTCCCTTAGAGATTCATAAGCTATAAAAGATCATAGCAGAAAACCTCTTGAGATAATACCTTGCCACTCAGCTATTTCCGTGTGGACTCTTTAGCTAATTCATCTAATATACTCTTCCCATCAATTTAATCGAGAACATTGCTTATTTCAGTATGACATGAATCATGGCAAGAAAGAACAGTTTGGGAAGAAAAAGTAGCCCATATCCAGGGAATCAAGTAAGACTTCAAAGAGGTAAACAAAACAACACAAAGAAGGATCTCTGGAGATGACAAAAGAAGGAAAGAAAATTTTAATTCACAACTTAGTCCATTATGCTAGAAAATTAGAGGCCTCTTTTAAAATCACAGGACATTGTTAAACATGTTGTATACTAGCTGAACTTGCAGAATTAGTAGCCTTGAGCAACAATAGTATTTTTCATATTTGTAAGTAAACCAAATAATGACTTTAAATCAATTTATATATTACAATAGTCAAAAATGTACTTGGTTGCTTGAGATTTATGCCATCAATATGCTACAGGGATCAAAGTACCAATTAGAGACACAAAGACCTCTTGAGGAAGCCTGTTGTAATTTCTGCCTTAACTTCTAGTTGAAATGTTTGGGTAATGGAATCAAAGTCAAGCTTATCATTTAATATATATTATTATCTGTTTTGCTTTTAATGTGCTTATGTTTAAAGATAATGTATATACTGTAAAGTTCACCTGTTTGATGTCTAAAACTTAATTATTGGATGTACTATTTTTAAGTGAACTAACCAAAGCTTTGTTTAAAGAGGAAAGGATACATAGAAACTACTTGTTTTTTGTTAGAAAAATGTATAAATAATAAACATATCCATTAGAGGAAAAAGGTTTTATATTACGCCAAATGCATATTGGAAGTATTTTTATATTCAACACTGTTCTCTGTCCTGAGTATATGTCCATGACCACCTGCACCTGGGAATGGGAGAACTCCAATTTCCCTCCAAAAGCCCTTTCAGTCAGTGCAAACAGGCAGAGAGAAGATGGAGTGGAAAAGAGGTGAACAAAGCTCTCCATGTGGACCCACCTGGGTTTGTTCTGTGGCTTCATGGTCACTTTTTCAGATTTTCAAATACTACAGCTCCCAAAAGTATCCTTTCCTATTTTTAATTGCAAAAGTTCCATCAGAATGTGTTTTAAACTACTTAAATAGTGTATAAAAAGTTTCTAAGAATATTTGAAACATGCTATCCAAGCCTGAAGCTTCCTTTGGGGCAGTTTGCAGAAATGTGAAGTCTTTTGCATAAAAACTCTTCATTGACATGTCAAAAGGATGAACTGGTGTGGCTTCAAGTTCAAAGTTCCATTTGGAAAATTAAAGAGAACTAAGAAAACAGCCACCTTTTCTTCAAGGAAACAGATTAAAATAATTGGGATTGCTCAGCCAATTTCCTAGAGTTTATGTTGACACGCTTGCTGGATAGATGAGGTGTGATCCCACCAAAGCGACCTAGGACTCTGTTATCAGAGTTCATCGCTTCACATTACTGCTGTCTTCAGGCAAGCTTACCTTAAATATTTACTTAAATACTTAAGTTCATCTGTTCATGAGATATTTATTAGACTATTAGACTTTTATCTAATGTTCTTTGTACAATAGGTGAAACTATATCAAAAGGAATAGACTTTTGCTAAGTATAAGGTCATGAACATTATGGCAATCTTATTACTTTCAAGTAGTATCTTTCTCTGCTTTTCTTTTTGTGTGAATTTCAATAGTTTTAAAAATTAAGTTTTAAGGAAAATATGCAACATAAATGTAAACCTTTTATGTTATTTACCACTCATGACATGAGGCTCTCAACTCTAGTAAGAGAGCTCTATCTTTTGGTCTATGAATTAGAAAAAGATTTTGTTTCATTGACTGAAACCTGAAGAATTTAACCTTGTTTTCATCATTTCATAAGGTTTACTTTTCTTCCTATACTCTCACCAATTCCAGTTGACTTCTAAAGATATGATTTCTTTCCTTTTCTCATTCTTTGTTTCTTTCTTTCTCTTCCTTTCTCTCTCTCTTTCATTTTTTTTCTTTCTTTTCTTTCTTTGTTTGCTGGGGATGGAAGTCAAGGTCTCAACATTTTTCAAACACATTTCTGATTACATTTAACTCTGACACCTAAAACCTCAATGACTCCTCCATCCTCACTCTATCCCTACCCCGCATGAATCCAGTTCAAGCATATTAGCAACAGTGACCACCACCCTTGTCTACACTTTTGTCATACAAAACCACTCCTTGGCTTCCAAAGTGACCTGAAACCTTTTATGTCCTTGCTTTTATCAGGCCTGTTTTACTGCCTCCCATTTCTATGGCTGGATTTGCTAAATTCTTCAGTTTACAGAAGTAGGTCAGAAATCCCATGGTCCACTTCCAGGGCTCTCTATGTCTGTGTGCATATCCATCTGCACCTGAATCACAGGGCACATCTGAGAGAAGAAATCTGTCCCCTTTTCTGCTATGTACTGAATTTTCTTAGACACGTAATATCATGGAAAATATCTTTAGAAGAAGAACACTTTATTTGTTCAATTTGAGCTTTTACAAAAGACTAAGGTGTATGGCTACCTAAACTTGAATGGAAAGTAAATAGGAAGGACACGTGACAATACTTTTGAACCATATTCCAATTTTACAATATTGGCAGCTGTGTCTGCTTTCTCATGTAGATAGGTGGTCACCAGTGTCATTTGGCTTTAACAGATGGATTGTCATTCTTGGTGTCAGGGCTTGATATCATCTATTGTTTTGTTTAATATTTTTATTTATTTATTTACAAGCAGACAGAGGGGAGGAAGTGAAAGAGAGAAACACAAAGTATAGGCACACCAGGACATATACCCACTGGAAACAACTCCACATCCATGTGTCACTTTGTGGATCTGGGTGTATGTGGGTACTGGGGCATTGTCAGACTTTTCAGCCAAGCACTTTAACCACTGAACCAGTTCCCAGCCCCTATTCTATTGTTTTCCATGTGTTTGTTCAGTCTTGCCTCCAAAAAGGATTAACTCTTGAGCTACTAGCTAAAGATTTTGTGTTCCAACCTTCTCCAGAGGGCTAACTGTCTTGTGCTATCTTTATCTTTAATCTTGCATATACTGTACTATTGTCTCCTCAGTTAGTTTGCCTCAGAGTTTCATCCTTATATGAGCCATGCACTAATCTCTTTGTAACCTCAGCACTTCACGTGGTCCTGTACACACAGCAAGTAGATTATTCTACATGTTTGGCAAATAAGTTCACATACATAAATGTTTATATTATCCATTCTTCAGCAAACAAAATTGTACTACATGCTAATAGCACTGGAAATATGACTATTTCACTCTACTGGAATATAATTTTCTGTTGTTTTTTTGTGTACAATGATAAGCATATGCACAGATAGATCTGATCTAGATGCTTCACAGCATAAACTCTCCACTTATATCTGTGATCTGATAATGTCTTGTTGCATGGATCCTATACTAAGTGTCAGCTAATACTCATTTTCAATTCAAAATAAGCGATGCTGAAAGTGGTTATTTTTGTGGCAAGTTTGAAATGGACAGAAACAATCTATATAGTAAATCTGGTATCTGAAATGTTAGATATGTGAAGAACTCAACAATCAATGCCACTCCTTATTTAGTTGGTTATTTTTTTTGTTGTTATTATTTATTTGTGATGTTCATATGTGAATGCAGGAGCATGTGTGCTAGAGTAGGTGTGAAGGTCAGAGGACAATTTTCAGTTGGTCCTCATCTGTCCACCTCTTTTGAGGCAGGGCTTCATGTTCTGGATTCTTATTATTCTGTTCTTTGCTGAGCTTACCTTGAACTTCTGGAAAATTGTCCTGTCTCTGCCTCCCATCTTGCAATCAGTGTCAGCATGCTGAGCTTAGCGGAACCTGCTGCATTTTCTGGCTTTTTACATGGGATCTGGGAATGGAACTCAGGTTTTTAGCTTAAGCTGTAAGCACTTGATCCACTGAACCATCTCTCCAGTCCTTGTGACTGTTTGGGACATTAACCCAAGTCCCAGAGGTGCAAGCAAGAACTAGGTACCCTGCCAGAGTGAGTTCACACTGCTCTGCACTGGTACAGCCTTGGGAATTCCATGGCCTTGGCTACCATAGTGGTGTGCTATGTAGTCATGACTGCAGGACTTCAGGGTTTTTGTTTGTTTGTTTGTTTGTTTGTTTTTTACTTTACACTCAGGAAACAACACACTGTGGCATTTGTATAAAATCAAGGGGAATAGAGAGCTCAAGAGTAATTGAGAATATGTGATCCAGTATATGGACAAGATGCCAACAGAAAATAACATTTATAAATCTCTGCTTTCATATGAAATAAATTTTGCTCTAATTAAACTCATGAGGCATCATTGGCATAACTCAAGTATGTTGAAATATATAATAGTTGGTAATCCAGCATTTTTGGAATTGAGTATCTATGTTCTTATAAGTTATATTGATAAGAATTTCTCTTGTTGACATACTTCTTTTTATTTATTTATTTATTTTTGAAGTGCTGGGGATTGAATCCAGGGCCTGGCATATGCAAGGCAAGGGCTCTACCACTCAGCCATATCTTTGCCCCTTTCCCCACCTTCTTCTTTATCTGTCAGCCAGCCCCTCACTTCCTGCTGGAAGAAGTGAGAGAGTTTGCAAATTGCAATTGTCCCCAACTGGTTTGGTTCCAGGCTGATAGCTCAGGAAACACAAGTTCTCTATCTTCTGGACACCACCCATAGAGCGTAGTTAGGTGCTGACTCTAATCTTCAGTCTCTAGAGGCTTCCATCCTGGCACCTGCAGAAATCCATGGAACATTGTTTCAGCAACATCACTTCACTCAAATCTTTGGCCAGTCAACCTTGTGGCAGACATCCCTGTCACAATGGCTGATATGGGATTGAGTTCATCTGAGACTGAGATGAAATTATTCAAAGCATGTGGATTCTTTAAACATATGGAGCTCATGTTTATAAAAAAGGAAAAAAGATTCTTCATAATGTTTGACAGTATGAAGCAATTAATGTCATTTAGAACAGACTGTGTGGGTTATATCACTAAGCAGAAGATCCTATATTCACAGTTATAACTTAGAAAATTTTATAACTATTTTTAATGAGCATGTAATAAAAATAAAAACATGGGATCTTAAATTGGTCAACTACCAGCAATGAAATTTTAGTTAATATTTAAAAGGCAATGAGAATGAATAAAAATACATAGTTATATGTGATAAGGAAAAGCATGAAGTCAGTAAGCATGGAGTATGAAGTAGAAGTTGTGTTGAAAACATCTGACTGAGCACAGAATAACTATGAGAACATATGGGTGGGTATCTGAACTCGAGTTGAGGATGGCATAGATCATAGGTGCTTAAGAAACGTAGGTCAAACCTATAAATATTAAAGTTTTATTTCACTATCAAAAAATATGACAACAAATAAAAGTGGAAAGATGTAAAACTATAAGCAACTAATCTGATAATGGATAATAGCCTCAGTATAAAAAGAACACTTAGGAATTAATAAGAAAAATTAGGCTATAGTAGGAAGAAGAAATGATTTTATAGAAAAATAACAAATGACCAGAGAGAAAATGAAGCTGTATAACTACTACATAAATGCACAGATCTTTCTTTTTCTGTGATCAACTTGGCCAGAAATTAAAGTAATTATATTTCCACTTTTATCATGATTCATCAATAAGGTATATTCATTCATTGCAGAGGGGCATGTGAAATTGTACATCCCTGAATTACAGTATGGAAGCATCTATCAAGACCCTGGAAAAACCATCCATGATTCTTGAACTAACCATTTATCATCTAAATTGTGGTTTAAAGAAATAAGCAGAATTATTCACAAAAATGTATGTTCAAGAATATCCACTACATAGGCTGGAGGATTGCTCAGTGGCTAAATGCTCTTTTTATGCATGCATGAGGCATTCAGGAGGCCTGAGACTGCCCGAGTTCAAATCTTCAGATCCCATATAAAACATGAAGCCATGCGTGCCTATAACCCCAGTCCTTGCAGGGAGAAGAGAACAAGAATTCACATGACCCTTAAAGTTCTAGAAACAGTAAAAAGAGCATCTGGCTCAAAACCAAGGCCAGGAAGAAGAATGACTCAGTGGGATACCTCCTGTTCCCCTCTGGCCACCACAATTGAGTGACTTTCACAGCAAGCTCACAGGGTGCTGCAAATGCACAGACACATTTACACACACACACACACACACACACACACACACACACACAAAAAAAAAAATTCCTATTACAAAAAGATGTGTAATATTAAAATACAAGGAATGACTACCTTCTGCCATGTAACACCATAAAATCTCATGTAAACATCTAATCTATTTTATGATATTCAATGTATTAATTCATGATATAATCATACTAAGGTATATATGAATTTTTTTATTCTTTATTGATACACATACTTAGACTTTGTTAATCCTCCTCCTCCTATGCCCTCTCTGTCCTTCCCTGCTTTACCCCTTCCAGCCCAGTATTCCCCTTTAGCTTTCATATCACTTAAAATCTGCTACCTTCCTCCCTTGAAACCTCATTGTCCCCATCCCCTTATGGGCTACTTTCTACTTCCCTGACATCTAAACACTCTCTCCCACTATAACTCACATAGGTAAAAGTTCTCAGGTAGGATTCACTTATGAGAGAGAAGCTGTGGTGTTTGTTTTTCCATACTCACATGCATATACATTAAGATATCTAAAAATACTTGATTAAATTTCCAAAAATCCCGTCAGTAGTTACTGATGGACAAGGGGATGAGAAATGTGTTAGTCAGCTTTCTGTCTTGACTTTCAATTTTGGAGGCTTTAGTTCTTGACTGGTTGGTCTTATTTGCTTTGGCAGTATATCATGGTAGGAGCTCATGACAGAACAAAGCCTCTCACACATAACTGTGTTAAAAGGGATAAGAGGGAGCTGAGGTCCTGCTATCCTCTTTAGGGTCATGCCTGCTGTGACTGAAAGATTCCCACTAGGCCCCACCTCTGAAAGATTTCACCATTTCCTAATAAGGCAAACCTATAAATAACCTTTAAACACAGGCTTTGGGTACCATTCCATATGCAAACTATGGCATAGGTATTTTTATACTTTTATGAATTTTCCACATTTTCTATATTTAAAATTTTCTGGCTATCATCAGAGGAAAATAATAAGGTACTTTCTCAAGCTTATAGTATACAAAAATGATCATCAATCTTTGGGTATACAGTTTAATAATGTCGAACAATGATACCAAATGGAGCATCTGTCACTGAGTTAAAGATAGTCTTTCCATTACCTGGAGGATTCCTCTTGTCCCTTTGTATTAATCCCTTTCCCCACATAACTGCTGGTAACCCTGACTCTATTTTCTGGCCTACTTGGCTCATCTTTTCTAGAAGTTTATACTTTTTAGATTTATCTATGTTGCTGTATATACCCATATATCCATCTAAAGATTATATTTTGAAGAAATACTCATTATGTGGTTTATTCTAATGGTCTTGGAGGAGGAGGCCATGGAGCTGTCTGGGAAGCACATGAGGGTGAATCTAGAGATGTAGGGGACATCTACCATACTTCCTGGTCCTGTTTGATCATCACTACACTCTTATTGCCCATATTTGAGTATAATTGTGGGTAGTGGGTCTAAAGATGTTAAGCTACATTGTGAGGAAGGAAAATCAGCTTGTTTTAATTATTACTATGAATCTGATTGATATTGCTGATAAGTCGGTTAATATACCACAACTTCAAACTGAAATTGACCTCTGTATAAAATACACAATCTCCTTCATGAAAGCATATTCTAAGATTAAGATTCTAATGAATTGTCATCATGGGATGTGTTTGATCCTGGTGATGATCATGATTGGTAAGTGATTGGATTCTTTAGCATGACATTTTCAGATTCTGTTTTTTATATATAGATATGCTCCTCTTTATATGTATATATATTTTTCCTTATTTTCTTTTTTCTTTTCTAAATTCCTCTTGGCTTAGAGTTGTATTGCAGTTATAGTTAGAGCCTATAAAGCTCATAGCTCTTTTTATTAATATTTATAGTAATTCTTAGAGTTTTTCAAACCATGGGGTAAAAATTTAGGGCAGCTAAAAGAACTGATACATTTTCAAATGTCCGATGATTAACAGTTAGGTACCAGGAGACTCTTCCAAATGACTTGAAGGGAATGGTAATAACAAATGTGCCTCATTCATTTATTCTTCACCTTTTCATTGCATCAACAATGTCTGAGTGAGTTCATACTGAGAACTGCCCTACAAGAATTACAATCAAGTAGAAAATTGAGACCAAAAAGACATAAGTGGAGGGCTGGAGAGATGGCTCAGTAGTTAAGAAGCTTGCCTGCAAAGCCTAACAACCTGAGTTGGATTCTGCAGTATCCACATAAAACCAAGTGCACAAAGTGACACATGCATCTGGAGTTTGTTTGTAGGGGCTAGAGGTCCCGGCATACCCAGTCTCTCTCTCTCTCTCTCTCTCTCTCTCTCTCTCTCTCTCTTTCTCTCTCCCATGCATGCTGGCACTCACCTTTAATCCCAGCACTCAGGAGGCCAAGATTGGAGGATTGCTGTGAGTTCAAGGCCAACCTGAGACTACATAGTGAATTCCACTCATGTGGGTGATTTGGGAATTATACCCAGGCTGGAAGGCTTTACAAGCAAGTTCCTTTAACCTCTGAGCCATCTCTCCAGCCTCTTATACTTCTTTCTCTATTACTGTCCCTTTCCTTTTAGAAGCAGGCAGGAGTTCCATTCAAACCAATCAGATGCCCTGTGCTAGTGCAGGCCTTGGCTGGGATCCTGGGGGAGTGTCCTTATTGCATTTAGAGTAATAGCAAGAGAACATGATTTACAAATCCCTGTATAAGCAGTTATAAATCACTGGAGTTGGAAATCATTCCTTTGGTATCTTCATTTTCGAAATCGATGGTTTGAAGTTCATAGTAGAGTCTTGAAAATGCTTTGTTTTTTCTCTAAATGCTTGACACATTTCATATGAAGGTCAAGTATACTTCAGTGATTGTCATAATTGTATTTACATGATTAAACAGATGTCTTTTGTTTTCCTTGTAATGATAGGCATTGCATTTTCTGTCCAAGTGCATCTTTGTGTGACTGCAACCTCCTGTTGCTGTTCTAAGTTTCAAGAATAGCATGCTTCATTAGAATATCTAAAACAAATTGAGTTGCCTGAAAAGTAGGCTTTATTTTTTATTGCATAAAAGCTTATGCAATATGTCAACAGTTATATTTGAATTCAAACCATGGCTCTGAAACTTACCTGATGAGTTTGGGTACATATTTAATTTTTAGTGTATGTTTCAGTTTCCTCATCTCGAAAATTTAGGGAAGAGGAACAGTGCTAAAAATTAAAGAACTAAATCTACTGTGCAAGTTCTTATGGGAACTTTCATTTTCCATTCAATAAATGCCATGCCACAAGACAGATGTTAAGTATTGGGTGTCTCAAATATGGATGCACATACTCTGTCCCACCTGAGAGATCTACTTGTTGCAAATAACATAGGTAGGACAGGGGATGGAGTGTTAGTACACAGTGAAAACAAAACAAGAAACTTTTGTCCTTTTGTACTGTGCATGACTCCAGTGTGAGGGGGTATGAAGGTTTAGTCTACAGTCTATAGTCAATTGCATTGCTTTGCCTTGATTCACATTTGTCGAGTCAAATGCTGGCTTATTTATGGGAAGCCACAACACATTATAAATGTTTTTGTATTGCATTGTTTTGTTTTGTTTTTGGATTTGAGGTAAAGTCTGGCTCTAGCATAGGCTGACCTGGAATCGACTATGTACTCTCGGGCTGGCCACTAAATCACAGCAATCATCTAACTTCAGCCTACTGAGTGCTGGAATTAATAGCATCTTGTAGTGAGTAAGAGCACAGTCTATAGAATCAGATTGACATGGATTCAAATCCACCTTGAGTCATGATCTGTAAGGTTCTTAACCTGAGACTTTTTCCTTGTCTATAATGCTGAGACAATGCTGCAAACTTTATAGGTTTGCTTTGAGAATTAACCAAGCTCTGCATGTAGAAAGCTTAGTCTTAGCACATTATGTAGTGCATAACCAGTGCTCAACATTAGCTAACATTACTTTAGAATTAGCTTAATCAGCTCAATCTGTTATAAAGGCAATTATTCATAAAAGTTATGTTAATTTTATGATAACCTGTATTCAAACTCATTTCTCGCTAATTTGAAAATCTATGCAATTTGCATTGATTTCATTCTTTTTCACAAGAAAAACAAAAACTGGACAATTGCATGTCAACATTTAAAATAATGTAATCCCTGCACACTATTAATGAACAAAAAAGGCTCATAGTTGTTAAAAATAAGTATTAACAGTTCAACATTTTCTTGGAAATGACAGAAATAAATAGTAAGTACAATTTTCATGTGCTTTCTTCATTAAAATCCTCTCCCAAGCAGAATTAATTCTTGGAGGATCTTCCAGATCACAGTATGTCTCTGTTTCCCAGGTGAGCAGACCTTATGGTCTAATTTGAGGCTGGCTATTAGCGTCAGAAACCCAGATGCACAAGGCAGGGTGTATGGCTGAGGTAAGCTCTCAGTTCTCATTGGTGGGAGTCAAAGAGTATTCACATATAAAGTTTGAACTTGAAATTATCATTTTACAGCACCCATTGGCAAATAAATCTGTCATATGCTGCACTGTTCATAATGTGATGCTTAGCTTCCCCTCAACTCACATGATTTATGCAGGCAGTAATTGGAGATCCACTGCTTTAATCTCCCCTCCTCAAAAGTATTAATTCATGAGTTCTTTACCAACTTGGTCACACTCATGAATTTTATTATAGAAATAGACTTAAGATACTTAAGTTCTAGTATGTGGGTACATACATATGATTATGTACAGGTACAGCAGACATCTAAGCTGAAAATTGAGAATATTTATAATAATGAATTGCATTACAAATATTAGGAGACTGTGAATATAAAGGGGTTAGAAATGAAAATCTCAAATGCTTGTATTTTTAACAAGCCCCCATGGACTCATTAAAAATTTAGATTCATACTACGAAATCATCCCCTTTGTGAATGGAAGTAATAGGATTTCAAAGTTAAATGAGGATATATTTTAGCTCATGGCCTTTGAATAGTTGATATGCATTTTGTATGTGAGAGGGATTTTTATTTTTAGTGAAACATAAGCTGCTTAATTGCCTTTGCATTGTCCAGAGTAGCACAGTTTTATATATTAACGTCTCCAACTCTGTCCACAGAGTGTGTGGCCCCTTTCAACTGTGCAGGAGAAGGTGGCAGGGAAAGTCAGGTGTGTGTTTCTCTTTTCCTGTGTTCTTTGTAGCTGCTCTTCCTAATGATAAGAAAATGGGGAAAATGGTGGTGTTTTCCATGTTATGTGTTTTTCAATTTTTTTGTCTATATTATATTGATGACGGATCAGCCTCGTTTAAGATCCCAAACATCATGTCATCCTTCAGGGTATCACTTTGCTTTGCTGGATGGGATGGATAGTTTATGTGATTTTAGCTGGGATAATCATAAATTACTAGTAGTTTTTGAGCTTTTGTGAGAATTGGGGCCTTCTTCTAAGTCCTACACATATTTGCTACTTAATTTCAAAATATGACGACATAAGTAGCATTTTGAGGGGCTGGAGAGATGGCTCAGCACTTAAAGCATTTGCCTGCAAATCCTAACAACACAGGTTTGATTCCTCAGAACCAATGTAAAGCCAAATGCATGTTCTAGAGTTTGAATGCAGTGGTTAGAGGCCCTGGGACACCCATTCATATTTATTCATATTCTCTCTCTTTCTTTTTCCCTTGAATTAAGATGTTCAATATACACATGAGAAGCTAAGATGCCATGAGATTCAGGAGCTTTCTTAAAGCTTCTTGTAGGTGGTAAAGTTGGTTATAAGTCCAGACTGTTGGGTGGATAGTCCCTGCTGTTAAGCACTAAGCTGAATTGTCAGCAGAGCTAGTGAGAGATAATGTTCATATTAACAACACTAGATCCCACTTATCCATGGTTTTCAGCATGTCATGATAATGCTAACTATATCTAATCTGCAGCATCGCAAAGTGCAAAGAATAGTGGAACTTATTTTTACAATGGGAAATCAAGGCTTTGAGAGACTACACAGTGCACTTGGACTTCCACAGTGGATACAGAGCTGGACTTAACTTTGAACTGAGTCTAACTTCATAGCTATCAGTTGAAGGTACAGGAAACCTGCTTTCCTAATATAAGAAAAAGCTTCTCATTACCCACCACCACCTTTCTTACAAACTAGAGTCCATACAAAGAAAAGAGGATATTATACATATTAGTCCAGGCTTTGTATGTGAGTATGTGAGGAGAAAAAAGAGAGAGAGAAAGAAAGAGAGAGACTATCTTCTTTCTGTGTACATGGTCAGCTATTATTTAAAGTCTATGTTGCATAGATTTACTCATGAAATTTTCAAAAGAAGCTAAATTATTTGTGAATTCCTCTTCAAAGCTCCCTAAAAGACATTTATCAAAATTTATTCAAAGGCTTTAAGAGGATTAAGACATTACAATATTCAAAGTACACTATGTCCTAATATTGAACTTCCTGAGCCCTCTATATTCTTATAATACTGAAAAGGCCTTTCTGTTCACCATTATGTGAAGAAGTAGTAAAGTTCCAAGATGTCCACTGGGTAGAAAAGGAGAGTTTATAGCTTTATTTGAGTGCATTAAAGGGGGATGGGGAAAAATTGGGGGACTATTGTCTGAGAGATGACTTGGACATTATAGGGAGGTACATTTAACCTCAGCTTTAAGAAAAACTTTCTGTCAACTTGAACTGTCCAACTATGGAATGAATGGCCTCCAAACCTCCTCCAGTCCATGCCACCATAGGCATTCATGCAGAGGGTGGACAGCAAGCTAGGGATCAAGCCCACTCTTGGAGGAAAAGTGGAATAGATAATAATTCTCTTTTGAGATTTTTTTATCTTACATGAAATATATTTCAGAATTTATTATCTATAAAAGGTGCCAAACAGGCAAAGTACTTTAAATGGAGAAAAAAGTGATTTAATCTATCAGAAGATTGTATTTGGAAATTTGGAAATAATTAAAACAGTGATATAGATGAAATGGAAACTATAATAACATTTAATATTTTGGATGATATCATAGATGCATCAGAAAATTTATAAAATGTTTATAGCTCTGTTAGAGTGCAGCTGAAAAGCACAGAAACCAGAAAAGCAAGGTTTTAAAAAAATGATAAATTACATAAAATTCACAACACATTTGATTTTTGAAAAAAAAAAAAAAAAACCACTGAGCTTGCAGAACAAAAGAAAACTATGAGATGAGGCCAATCATTAAAAAGGGCAAATGTTAAAATGAAGAGTTCCAAACATTGAGACATTTGTTTTCCCTTGGGCTGGTTTCTCAGATTTCCCTTCAATGTCATATCATCTGCACTATGTTGACCATATTCATATATTGGAGTCTGAAAACATATTTCAGTAAATGTCCAGATACCAAAGCATGTTGATGGTATAATAACAAACTACAAAGTTACAATGGAGCCTTTTGTTTCTGAGCATTGCCTGCAGAAAACACATCAGTCGGAGGCCATTGAATACTCTAAGCTACCTGGTCACTTTTTCATTTCCTTTTTGGGCCATAGTTTTAAATATTTTATTTTTTATTTATTTATTTGAGAGAGAGAGATACAGAAATAAGCAGGTAGAGAGAGAGAGAGAGAGAGAGAGAGAGAGAGAGAGAGAATGGGTGTGCCAGGGCCTCCAGCCACTGCAAATGAACTCCAGATGCATGCACCCCCTTGTGCATCTGGCTTACGTGGGTCCTGGAGAATCGAGCCTCGAACCGGGGTCTTTAGGCTCCATAGGCAAGCGTTTAACCACTAAGCCATCTCTCCAGCCCTGGGCCATAGTTTTAGTAGTCACCCTCTTTTATATTTCAGGGACATTAAGAAGACTGGGCATGGTACAATGCTCTTAGTAGGTGTCCTAAAGAGAAGGTGCATATTTTAAAGGAAGGCAGTGAGTGTTTCTATAGCTGTGGTGCACACAAAAGCTAGATGTCCAATCTCACTAGGATTCTTGGAGATTGTACCCTTTCCAGAGGAAATAGAAAAGGAAGGTGAGCTGTGGAACAAGGGTTTGCATAGCAGAGTAGAGAACTGCAGTTTGTTGAAAGGCATAGTTTGGAGTGCAGAAATCTGACATGCCTAATTTGCTATTTTTAAGGATACTAAAAAGTAATATCACCACATTAGTCTTAAGTCTGTTCCTGTCTTTTCTTTAGACTTGCAAACATCCACATCCATAGAATTCACAGACCAGCATTTGGGATGTATGAGCTCTTAACTCTCTGGGCCAGCCATCCTCCTCAGCCTTTTTTTTTCTGATTAGGATCCTACCTAGAAATAGGGAAGACCTCAGTCCATGTGCAAATGAGATGGAGGGGCCTTAAAAACCCACTTTAGATATGTGATAGCAGATAATTCTGATGCACATTTTTCCAGTGATGGGAGAAGCCTCCTCCCAGGTACCAGCCTCTTTATTCTTCACCTTTTTGGCTGTGGAGTCAAAACAGCTCCAGGTAGGTTTGAACTCTCTCCTCTAATTGCCATTGGAAAGGCTATGAATCATTCTGCTTTCTCATTCCACAAAGGCTCTAACTATTTTCTTTGACCAGTTATTCTTTGTTTAATATTTATTTTTATTTATTTATTTGGTGGGGGGAGAGAGAGAGGGAGAGACAGAGAGAATCAACACACCAGGGACCCAGACACTGCCAATGAACTCCAGATGCATAAGCCACCTTGTGCATCTGGCTTACATGGGTCCTGGGGAATCCAACCTGGGCCCTTTGGCTTTGTAGGCAAGCACCTTAACTGCTAAGCCATCCCTCCAGCCCTGACCAGTTATTCTTAAAAATTCAGTAGACTAGAGAGGATCAAGTGCTATGTGCCTTCATAATGTTGCCATCATTTTTGTGGGGTTCATTGTATTTTTGAATAATAAGGGACCAAGGTAAGTAGCTGTAGTGTTCCAGCCTTTTAGACTTCTCACAACTGCAAAGAAACCACTTAAGGGCAGTTACTAGCTCAGAAATACTGCATCCTTGTAGCCTCACTAAAGGCAATACCTTGCAATGTGATGAATTACACTCTGCCATAAAGCCAGAGGAAAGCCCTCTTGCCCTTGCAGTCTCCTACTTTTTACCCCATTATTAAACTCCTGGGAATGTATAGGAAGCATTCAGGTTTAATTTGTCTTGCTTGGTTTTATCACCTAATGCTGTGAACATACACCCCAGAACCAGAACGCTGTCTAGAAGAGGAATCAGAGAGGAGGGAGTGTTCTAAGTGCTTGGCTGGTACTATCCTGTGGTCATTACAGGAACCCTCAGTGGGTGGCTTTAAGTTTGTTTCCATTTTATGGATAAAAGACTCCAAGACATAGAGAAGGTGAGGAAATTGCCCAAGGCTGGGGTCAGAATTAGAATTTGAACCATGCAGCCTGATTTCAGAATTCATGCTGTTCCCCTTCACATCAATGCTATACCACAGGGATAATCTGAAAAACACACTGAGCCTTTCTTCTGTCTTTTAGCTCAACTTCTACATAAGGTTAAATGACCAGAAAACTGAGGTAATAGTTTGATTGCTGTGGTCCCCAAATCATGAAAAAAAAAAAAAAAATAAGAAAACAGAATAGAATAAAAGCTTGTCTTTATTACCCAATAACGCAGCTTTAATCCAGACTCTAATTCTACTAGCTATGTTTTTCATGAATTTCTCTGGGCCTCACCTGCTTCGTATGTGAAAAACAGATACAATAAGCATCAACTTTGATAGGATGTATGCCATTCATTCATTTAATGTGCCCAATATCATGGCTGATACATACATGTTATCTGCTAATAATTTAAAACAGCCTTCAACCCCTTTTAGAACTAGAATGGTGACAGAAAATAAACCAATAGTGTGAATTGTATTAAAGTGTTATGGCTTTAATAGAAGATGATCTGACATGTGAATTTTATGTTCAAGTAAGTGGTCTGTGCTCTAACAAAAGGATAGCTTTTCTGCAATATTCCTCCTCCGTTTCTAACTTGGGGCAATTAAGTCAGGAGAAAGTGTTGAAAAGCAAGTGTGAGAAAGGCAAGTGTGAGATATTTGTTACTTTCTAGGATCTGCATGTATTATATCCTAGATATATGCTGTTCTCAATTCTGAATTGTAACACTGTGTCGCATCTGCTTTAACCCCTCCCAATTCAAGAAGAAGGATTTACTCATCTCCCCCGGTTAATTAAAAATGGAAAATCAGTACAGTCGCGCTGGGGGGGGGGGCGTAAGCACCCCAACAAAGCTTGAAGGACATCCAATTCTCCTGGGGAGACTCTTTTGGATGGTGCTTCCCCTGAAGTCTACTGTTTGGAGAGAATGGGGTAGCCCAAGCGGGGTGTGGCATGAGCTCTGCCTCGCAGCCCTCCAGAGTCTCCTTTCTCTAAGTGAAATTATCCAATTTCTACCTTCAAATTGAAAAGTTCTCCTTTATTCTCTCTCACCGTGAGAGCTTTAAAAACTATACACTCCAGTGCAACCACTCTTAAAGCCTCATTAGAAAATGTTGGGGGTGTGAATCCTCACTTGAGGAGGCAACACCCCACCTCCAGGGTAAAATTCTTGCAGAGAAAGGATATCACGTGGCTTTGGTGGGGGGTAATCCTCAATTTAGAAACTGACTTTGCCAAAAGGTACGCCACATATGCATTTGTTTGCACAGCTTTCTATGAAAGAGATGTTAGGCTAGAGAGAGGGCGGGAGTGTGTGTGTGTGTGTGTGTGTGTGTGTGTGTGTGTGTGTGTGTGTGTGAGTTTGACTCTCTTAGCAGGCTGCCTATCATCTGTATGATGTATGTATCAGGGTGAAGACTGTCAATCACAGTTAATAAAAACCCCCACACGACAGGGGTTTCTTTTACTATAGATCCATTTTTAAGATAGCTTTCAATATATTTTGTCACGTAAATCAAAAGGGAAGAATATATCTTATCATTCAGAGGCATTGCTTCTCCCTGTGTCCTAGCCCCTCCCCCTGTGCCAGT
This sequence comes from Orientallactaga sibirica, assembly GCA_036365145.1. Classification (NCBI taxonomy): domain Eukaryota; kingdom Metazoa; phylum Chordata; class Mammalia; order Rodentia; family Dipodidae; genus Orientallactaga; species Orientallactaga sibirica. The sequence goes on from JAEOAD010000001.1 coordinate 64,274,228, forward strand.
TTCCAGCCCCTCAAAGATGCTTTGTGCAAGAAAGTGCAAGTTCCCGTTCTGGCTTCATTTTTTTGTTCCTTTTTGCTCTCCTCCTGGCTCCCCCCCAAACCAAGCGAGCAAAGCAAATGGCACGGGTTCCCCCCCAACGCCTGACCTGCGTTTGCTGGGAGGAGAGCTGGACAGGGAGCGCGCATTCTGGAGCAGGCTGCTCTGACTCCGACCACTGGCTGGTTTGTGCAGGCTGTCCCTCTCCTTCGAAACCCAGCATCCCCTCCCCTAAGCAGCAGGCAGGGTGCCTCCATTCAGCTACATTTGGTATGCATGAGCACGGCTGCGGGGAGAGGGGAGGTGGCTTTCTTAAGAAGGTTCAGGGGCTCAGGCAACGCCACTTGACGAGTCTCCCAAGTTCCAGGAAGCCTCTGCCCTAATGGAATTCGCAGGTGTGGAGATGGCCCTGGGATGCCAGGGCCGTGGGGGACCGTTTCTTTTCTAGACACTGCTCAGGTTTGCAGTTTCTTCTTTTCTTGGTGGAATTTGGAAGGGGTCATGAATCAAACTGATGCTTCTCGACCCCTAAATTGGACCATCCGGAAGCTGTGCCATGCAGCCTTTCTCCCATCTGTCAGACTTCTCAAGGTACTGTAACTTGCAGCTTTGAATAGATCTTGATCTGCTTTTCAGGTCTAAATGCCCAACTTCACACTTGGGCTGGGACGCTGGTTTGGGGGAGTGTTGAATGCATGCAGTTCTGGCGGTGTGGCCGGTGGCTGGAGAGTTCTCAGCACCCCACCCCCACCCTACCCCCACTCTGCCTGGAGGATGGCATGAGCCCTTCTTGAGGAGATTATGGTCGGGGAGATGGGGCTACTTGAGTGCGCCCCTACCTTTCTTCACAGTCCTAAAAAGAGAATTAATGAACTTCTTTGGGAGGGAGGGGATAATAGTGGGTGTGAAATCTCTTCTCCCCTGTGGTTAGCTCCGGGGCTCTCCTTCCCTCCCTGGGGAAGCCCTCGACCCACTTTCCCTTAAATGGAACCTGAGAGAACAAAGGATTCTCCTCTATTTTAAAAGCTCTGCTGTTAGGTGGTCAGTCAGGTGAAGACAAAGAGAGATTGAACCTTAATGACAGTGACAGTGTGAAGAATGGATTTTTTAAAAAAACGTGATAATTCCTGTCTCCCGGAGTAGAGTCAGTAGTAGGAAAGTATTGTTTGACATAAATTGAAGGAAAGCTCCCTCTAGCTCTGAGTCACACAAAAGATCCCTACTACACCTGAGCTGGGAATTGTCATCCTGTGTCACCGTGTTCCTGTTTCTAGAAGCAAATATATTAAAGATACTGAAACAGCGCACACAACTCCATAATAAGCCACCATCATTATCTACCTGGAAGGGAAGAAAATATAAATAAAATGGAAAGGTGCAGAAAGGAAGTATTTTTTTTTTTCCTCTAGAAAAAGAATGTGATAATAATAACCGTTTGGGGGAAGAATGGCTATCTCAGAATGTTCTACATTTAAAGTTGACAAGGCAAGACAAATTCTTGATTCTCTTATTTTCATATTACATATCATCTTTTGATTTAATTATCAGAGGATATTGAGGACCTTGCCTTGGAAGATTAATGGATTAGCCCAGAGTACATGACTGTTGCAGAATTTTTTTTTCAGAGCTGGTTAAGTTTGATGTGGACAGTTAATTCTATATAGCTAAGTGGCTTCTAATGACATAAGGTAACCCATTGTCTGAGTTTTTATAACCCTGTTAAGTGCAAACTGTCCTTAACTTTCACAAAGCCTGCCCCCAAGAACACTTCAAACCCCGTAATATGGTTGTCATGGCAATAATTTGCTTCCTAAGGAATATTTAAGAGGAGAAGCAGGTTTGGGAATGGCAGTGGGAGAGAAGATGCCTAAGATATGGTGCCTTTGTTATACAGGAACATATGTGATAGGGCATGAAAAAGAATGAGGCCAGAAAATTAAAGGATTAATGTAAATTTCTCTCTAGATGCACTAATGAGTCCAGACTCTGGGTGGAAAAATGTCTTGGAAAATCTAAGTATGGCTGAGAAAGTGGACTTCAGTAACTCCATGTGCAATGAGAAATGCCTTTTCAGTTAAAATTCATTCACTAGTTTTACCACAGAAGTGTTTTTTAACTCCCCTTAATGAGTATATGTATATATTAATGAATACTCAATATAATGATAATCTTTTAAAATGGAAAATGCTATTATGCATTTACTAGTCACAAAACCAGGAGAAATGTATCTATTTAAAAGAGAATATTTGCTTTTAGAAGAGTTGTCATCTTTTTAAATTGAATATATACACATATGTGTGTAAATATGTATGTAGGTAGATGATCGATTAGATAGATAGATAACTAGAAATATATATATAACAGGGAGATATTGTCAGCACTTCAGCCTTGCTTTCCTTATCATACAATTCCATCCTTCCACTCATGAACATGGTACTGCTTGATAACAACTCATCTCATCAAAGCACTTGTGCATATCCTTTCACTATTCTGAACATTGGAAAGACTGAAGAGGATGCATTTTACTAGAGATTTTTTTTTCTAAATTGCATCCATATGTTTGAAAAATCATAGCTACCCTGTGAAAATCATGGCTACCTTCACATAGTGAACACATTTTAAACACTTACAAGGAAAATGGAGTGACACCAAATTCTTACGGCAAGATTGAGGAAGATATCAAAGCTACTTGGATATGAGCGATTGGACTATCCACATGAACACAGTGCTGTGTTTTCCCCTCTGGGTCGTTGCTTTACTTAGTACCCATGCCTCCTTGCACTGCTCCTATTTTCCAAGCAAACTAGAAGTTCATGAGTAATAATTTAAATCTTTTCATAAGTGTTCCTCCTGGCTTAGGTTAAATATTAAATATTTAGAAATGTGTTTTTTTTTCTTACAGTTGATTGCTTACTTTCTGCTTCCTGTCATCCTCCTCCCTCTAGACTGTCACTCTCCTTCCCCCACACCATCATGTGATAGGTGGGTTCTATGGGTATCTAGAGTCTGTTGAAACCCTTAACTAACAAAGCCAATTTTCCTACTCAACAGGTAATTTTTATTTGACTTCCATCATTCTAATGTGCTATGCCCTCTCTAGTGCCCTGGCTTGTCAGGAAATGCAGCAGGGGGCACAGTGGCCTGATTAGATTCACCTAAACGCAGATCACTCACCAGTTCTGACACTGGGCTCCAGCCAATTTCCCTTTCCATTACTTTTCTTGAAATTGTATGTTTCTTTGCTAACTTACTTTAGTACCATATTAATAGTTAGAAATGGCTTCATAATCTAATTTCCTGTATTTTCCATGTCCTAATAGAAATAAGACTCTAAAGAATCAGAGCAGAAAAAGACAGCCCCTGAAACATGAATTAAACCAAATAAGTGTTGGAATATACTTATTCATTTGAAAGTATCTGATTTGTTTTGTCCATCCCAGAGCAAAATTTGAATATGTCAACCAACCTTCATTCTGAATTTGGGACTATATTTGGAAGTAAACTTGAAAATGAATTTCTGGAAGGACACATAGCGATGATAGCCAAAAGACAGAGCCTATTTCAAAATGAGTGCATTTCCAGTGGGCCTCTTTCCAGATGGTCCTCCGCTCTCTCCTTTGCTTCATCTTCATGTGGTTCAAGACTTCATCCTACCACTAGTCACAAAAAAAGTCAAGCTTGTTGCAGTGACAGAATGTTCTTAGCATATTTCATATTCATTATCAGGTCTGTCTTTGCCATTGTTTTATTTGAGAGATTTTATTTTGGTAACATGTTGAATTTGAATATTATTTTTAGGGCAGAGTTTTCTTAGTAGTCAAGTCTTGGCAGACTTTCTGAAGAGATGGCTTCTGGAAAATGGGTGGCATTGGGGGAAATGGAAGCTATGTGACAAGTTTTGAATAGACATGTAAGTCAACTTGTTAAGGAAGACCAAATTATCAGCACGATCTTAAGACTTTGGACATTTTATACTGAGCATTAATATGCCAGAAAAAAAGAAATTATATTTGTGAGGTAAGGCCTAATCACTATGTCCTGATTCCACCATCTTTCTAACCAGCTAAGTGACCTTGGGCAGCTTACCTAGAGTCTCTGAAATGTGGAGTTCTCATTAAAAAGAAGGACTCAGGTCTTGGTTTCAAACCAATATTGATTTCCTATGGTAAAGTATGCATGCTTTATGGGAACGGAAGAGGAAAGTCTCCCTGGGCTGAAGGGACTGAATAGTCAAGTGGAACAAGAAACGTTTAAACAAGTGATGGTATTTAAGTAACAGACACCCTTGTCTGCTAAACTAAGGCATTTGACCATTATCCTGCAACTGGGAGGTGTAGTTAAATGAGTGAGGTGACTCCTAGATTTCAAGGTTGTGTAACAGTACAACTGGAAGCTGAGTAATTTAGAGGCTTAACGAATTGAGAAGAACCTGAGATAAGGTAAAAACAATAAAAGAAAATTGAGTGGGGTGTTATTATATTAGTTTTTATGGCCAAGCGAAGGATCGAGTATGACTTCTGAGAATGTGTCTTTACTGTCTGATTGGATGGCAGTCCTGATGCCTGAGAGCAAAGGTTCTGAGAAGAAGGGGAAAACCATTTTGTGGTCCTCATGGTGAATTAGAAAGGTGTGTTACTTATGACTGAAACTGAGTTAAAAGTCAATAACGAGCTTCTTTCTCTCACTTATCTTCTTTGGCATGGGCCTGCTGAAGACCCAGTAGCAAAAATCTTGAAGTAAATTATATACAATCAGTAGTAGTGGAACTTCTAATGTTCTTAGTTTAAATTGCAAAAAACATAATCAATCTTTAGATAAAATTACACATAATTTTATCAAGGACACCTCCACCTTCCCCATGGTCCAGCTGGTTTTGACTTCAAACAGTTCTCACTTAAAAAAAAAAAAATTCTTTACTTTACTCTGACTTCTATACAAAAGGATTAAAAAAGTAAACTGGGTAGCCGGAGGACATTACTTGAACAGTGATTCAGTTAGGAGAGCGGGCTAGTAATTCTCTAATCCCATACAAAGGTAGCCCCTGTTTATCACATTGTTGCAGAAGCACAGCCAGATCCTATTGGCCAGAATACTTGACATCTCTTCTATAGTTGATGCTTGGCTCTTTAAGAATGCCCCTTTCTAGTGCCCTCCAATACCTCAAGAAACAATTATGTTCAGGCCTTTAAAAAAACATTATTTTATTATTTTCTTTTTTGAAACAGAATCTAACTACAGAGTACCCCAGTTTTGTCTTGAATTCATGGCATTCATCCTACCTTAGCCTTCCAAGTGCTGGAATAAGAGGCATGGACCATCCAAACTAGGCTTTTATTTTGTCTTTTTAAATTTGTGACCTCTAAAAGTGTCCAATTATATAAAATTTTGAATCTTCTAAGGGAGGTAGCATTTTATATACATATATATATATATATATATATATATATATATATATATATATAGAGAGAGAGAGAGAGAGAGAGAGAGAGAGAGAGAGTTTTATCTAGCAAGGACAGGGAACACCTCAAGTATATTGGTAGTGAGCAAAAGTTAATTTCCACAGCCTGAGAGGAAACACATCCCAAGCCTATCCATCATGCATATCATTTTGAGCAAGGTCAGGGGGTTTGCTATGGACCTAGGCCTCTAAGTTGCTTTGAGATGGCAAGTATTAAAAATGAATTGCCTTTTAGGAAAAAAAAAGGTATATTGTTAGGCAGAATCTTCAGAGTTGGAAATAAAGAAAATTCTTTCTATTTCTTAGCTACCAGGCTCTGCTTCCCTTAAGAAAAAAAAATGAGAAAGGGAAAAGAAGGAAAGAAAATTTGACTAAACTAAAATCCATGAGAGAAGCAAGACTGTGTAGTGTGTTTCAAATGGTGGCCTCCACTCAGGTTGCTGAGTACAACCATGTGACTTTTTTTGTTGGGGGGTGGGTAAAACATTCTTAATCACCCCAAGGGGAAAATTTCTGAGTCTGCAAGAAATCTTCCTGTGTCTCTGGTAAGTCCTGTCTCCTCTATTGTGGAAACAAGAATGAAAATATGTGATCCATGGGGACAAGGGACGAAAGGGTTGGGATGTCTAAATCCAGGGCCACCTCACTCAGAGAAGTTATAGCAATGCCCATGTCAACTAATGTGCTTGCCTTTTGTGATGAATTCCTGCCTCCCCCTTGTGGCTCCCAGTCCTTCCCTCTGCTGTTTATTGCTGCAACCACAGATGGCACTCCTTCAGATGGCTATATCTTTCCTTCCTTCCCATTTCCATTACCTGACATGAAAAAAGACTTTTAAGACTAAATATTCAGGGCTGGGAAGACAGCTTGTCCTATAAACACATCACAACAATAACAACAACTTGTATTGAATCTACTAATAGTAAAAGATATATGAAATCAAAAGAATATTTAATCATTTAGGGAACTATTGAGAAAAGCAAAAGCACCCCAAAGTTATTGATTCAGTAGGTGGGCAAGGGTCCAGATTTGTACTTTCACCATCTCTGGGCCCAGGAACCTGCATGTTGCATGGTGTTCCCAGTGAGCCCATCACCTACAGCTCTTTCAAGGGCCTGACATTGAGAAAAACGAGAGCACATTCAGCAGAGCTGTAGGAAAACTGAATTCAATGGCCTGTCTTGTGCTGGCATCTGGGTGGAACAGATTTTGTGTTAGTCACCAGTGACAGCAAAGAGTTTGAAGTAAACAGTTCACAGGTTTTCAGAATTTAATCATGAAAGATCATGTACAGAGAGAAATAAATTGAGTTCAGCTGCCCTGTTTGGGGTTGTAGATAATAGAAAATCTAATCTGAAGAGATGTTTGTCCTCATTCCTTTAATTTTCTTCTTATTTGTATGATCCTTTCTCTGTGTCTTTGCAATCATGAAATTAAGTCATGTGATATAAATTTCACATTTTATGTCCTCTTAGATTTATATGAGATATAGCTGTGAACCAGAGATCCTAAAAGTAGTGTTCATAGTTAAGATTCTAGAGGATTCTGCAGATGCATCTGTTATATTCCACAATAATTTGAGGATGGCAGTGGTCACTCAGTGCATGCCCCTTAGGTTGAAATAGTATTTGATAACATAAAGGGTAAAGTGGCCAGTTCACTTGGGGGCCAAAACAAAAGTAGCCACAACTGATTTCTCCCTTATAAGAGCCATCAGCCAAACTTCTACCAGCTCTACCCTCCAGCTATCAAAGAGAATCTCAACAGGAGAAGGCGAAAAAGACAATACCCAGGCCTTCTGTTTGCTAAAGCATATGCGTATTTAAAATTAAATCCATACATGGACATTTTTAAAGTGGTGCTTAGTATTAAACATGCTATATGAGAGAACAGACCTGAACAAAATAGGCATGGTTCCTAAGCAAATGGCTTCACTTCAGGGGTGGGAGGGAAGAGGTAGAACAAAATCTGTTAGAGAGGACATTCACATTCATGTTTGCATTTGGGAACTGGGCTCCAAAAATTAGCATCATTTTCAGGGCCATTTAGCTGGGAATTATTATTAGTTTTAGGACAGTACTGATCAATTGTGTTTCTTCTGCAATAAAAGATTGCTTAAGAATGAATATGTATGTAGATATAGCATATATTATAGAAAGTAGATGATGATGATGAAGGTAGATAGATAGATAGATAGATAGATAGATAGATAGATAGATAGATGGATGATAGATAGAGCTATTGACAGAAAGGTGACTAGATGAGTGTTAAGGAAGGAAAATTAAAAGTGAGAGCAAGAAAGAGAAGATAGAGGGAGAGAGAGAAGGGGGAGGAAGGGAAGAATATCCAGCACAATGAGCACTTGAAGAACTGTTTCTCAAAGTGTGGTTCTGGAATGTCTGATGTGGATGTTCTATACAGACCTGGGTAGATCTTGAGAATCTGCATTTCGCCAGTAATTTTATGCATAATAAAATTTGAGATTCTTCTAAAGTATGACATTTCAGTAAAGAGATGTTGTCTCATTAAAATTATGCTTCTGGCATGATCACACTTTATTATCTGATCTTAATATTAAAAGTTGAAAACGTGGCAACTCTCAATTAATTTGTATAGGCTCATTCTTCCACGTCTTGTAATTTCCCATGCTTATACATAAAGATTATTATACTTGTTTCTGAAGGGATTGAAGCAGTAAGGTTTAACCCATAATAACATCCTGGCTTAGAAGAAAATACATTACATCAGCTTTATCCTTGTTTACTTAGAACACTGCACACTTTCATGGGTGGCAAAAGAATCTTTGAAACAGAGGTAGAACACAGACAAACTTCTTCCCAAGTCATGTGGCCATGGATGAAGTTAGCAAGCTCCCCTCAAGTCTGTTTCATTTTCTTTGAACTTCTTTCCACTTGCAGAAATCACCTATCATCCAGTCACCTAGACTGGAAAATCCAGGTTTATGTCTTTTGCCTGATTGTGTTTGCATTCCTTACATAATCAACCAATTAGTCCTGCCAGTTTTTCTTATAGCTGTGTCTCTAATCCACCCCCTTCTGTCTATTCAGAATTTCCAAAATTGGCCTCCCTTTTTCTTGGGCCTAAAATATTACAACTGCCTCCAGTCTTGTCTCCCTCAAATCATTCCTTCCCACGGCCCCTGGAATGGTCCATTTAAAGTGCAAGTGAGCTCATTTGTGGCTGGCTTTGATATTCTTTTGTGGTTCTCCATCTCCTGAAGAAAAAAACTTGAGCTCCTCGGCTGAGATCTAAGTCCTCAGTGATCTGGCCTCTCTTACTTTTTTGACTTCACATCTCCCATTCCCTGGCTCAAATTGTGGGTTGATTTACAGCTGATCTTGTTGCATAAATGACATCTATACCTGGAGAATTTGAGCCACACTTTCTCTGTGCCAACTCCTGCCCATCTTTTAATGCTCAACTCAGGTGAGTAGGATGAGTTCAGGAAAAGCTATCCTGAGCCACCAAAGTAAGACCTGTTCTCTTCTGCATGTCCATAAAGGTCACTGGCTATTTCCATTTCTCAACCCCCCAGTGGGAAGAGCTTCTTAAAGTCAGGAATCATACATCATTCACTTTGGTGTATGCAGCATTTAGAAGAAAGTGCAGGCCATATTCGGTGCTAAGTGAATTGTGCTTAAGTAGCTAAATGTTGAAGGAAATGAATTCTGTGTTCTTGATTCAGTGTTATGAAGCTGCCATTCAAAAGAGTGAAAAGTTATTATAGTGTCTTGGTACTTTTGTTGTGATTAAGGATCATTTTCAACTTAAGGTTAGTTAATTCATGTGTTTTCCAAATTGGGGGATTAAAGAATTAAATCAACAATTGGCAGCACACTTAGTAAAGTGGCACATTATGAATAGCATACTTAAGGAAGATACTGAAGAATCAGGACCTGGCGCTTGCTTCATGATATTTAATGAAAGAGAAAGTGAGAAATTGAGGGTACCTCATATATTGATTATGTTAGAGAAAGTGGCTTTCCTTAATTTAGTGATTCAATAGAATTTATTTCCTTTAATAATACTGTTGGCTGGAGTATATTTTGACATAGACAGCATGTTAGAAGAAAAACTATGCTGTTAAGCCCATTGAGACCTCAGCTGCTTTACCCTTTATGTCTTTAGCAAATGCCTAGAGATAACTATATAAACACTATCTTATTGAAATATTTTGGTTTTAGAGTTAAAAGTGACTTAGGAATTGTATTTTCTGAAAGCATTAGTTTGTTTTATTATATTAGTTATTATAGATCAATATCAAATAGAGACATTAGGGTCTGGAGAGATGGCTCAGCAGTTAATTTGCTTGCAATACCTGACATCCTGCACTTGATTCTCCAGTACCCATGTAAAGCCAGATGCACAAAGTGGCACATGCATCTGGAGTGAAAAAAAAAAATAGATGACAATACCTTTCTTGTGAAAGAGATCAGAATTCTTATACAATTACCCTACTGCTGTTGGTTGAGATTGTGCATGGACTGGAAGAATAAATATGTATGTGTGGCATAACCTCTGCATTCATTCATCCCCTTGCTTGATAGAAATGCTGCAAAGAATGAGCTGTCGATATCTGCTCTGTAGTGGGAATCTACAAATCAATCGTGCTTGACCATTCAGGATCTGCCAGTTTAAGTTTCAGAGTTGCTGAATGCTTTGAGCATGTTTTTTTCAACCTCAGCATTACTGATGTTTTATACTTTTTGATCCATGCTGTGTAAGATGAGTACTTGGTACCCATCCACTAGTAATATAAGGTAGTACCTCCATGGCAGCCATTGAAAATATCTAGAGACATTGCCAAATATTTTTAAGGATTAAAGTATCACCTCAAAGTGACAATAATGGCTTTTAAAGTTCCTCCCTGAAAACAGATATTTTAAGGGGTGGGTACGTAATTGATTTGTCTGGACTCTTGAGATCATTCCATGGTATGTGAAGGGAATGCTTTAACTTTAGATGCATTGTCCTTTCTATTTCAAAATTTAGGATACATTTAGGAAAATAACTCATCAAGTTCTATTCACTAAATATAGAAAGACTAAGGAGTTATTTTCTCATCTTATTGTCAATCATCTCACATGAAAATTGAACGTGTCCAAGTTGAGTGAAAGTAAATATTTGATAATGTTGCACTGCAAATTAAAAGCAGAACACACTTGTCATTTTGATTGATGTTTCTAGTGAAATATTTAAATTTTACCATTATTTTGTTCTATAATAACATCTACTTAGAACTCTTTAAGAAAAAGCAACACAAAGTTTCAATGAATAAATGATGAAAATGTTTCATTTCATCAGTATGAATTTTTTTCATGGTATTAGTTCATATGAGCAAAGATAGGGGCTTATTCCAGCAACTTACATCTGAGGCTATCTAATTTAATTTGATAATGAGTATAACTAGAGCTAAGTTTCAGTTAATAACTTCAGCATGATTAAATGGACAATGAAACTGAATGTTAGCCCTAATTTCTTCATCAATCAATTCTCCAACTGAGTTATCAAGAATGGCTTTATTCTTCAGTGCCTCAGTTTTCTAATCTATAATGTAAGAGGAATGGGTTAGATCAGGCCCAACAAACTTTTGCTCTAAATATCCAGATCATGACTGTTTTAGGCATTGTGGTTCATCCACTTTCTCTATCATAGCACATCCACTAACGATGGTAAGACACATGACCAGAGCTGTTTTCAAACAGAATTTACTTGGGAGCACTGAAGTTTAACTTTCACTTCATCAAATATTATTGTTTTCATTGACCCCAACTATTTTTAAAGTAAAAAAAAATTTTTTTTCACTTACTAGTTGTAGACAGAGGACAGGTGGGACAAAGCTTATGGATTGCTGTTTGTCAATAATGAGAGAAGATCTTTCTCTAGTCTAAATTTTTTTAATTATAGAAGGATAATGGAAATGTCATTGAATGCTCCTATTCTTAAGGAAGCTGAGAGTAAACAAAATTGTTCATTATGATAATGTCATATGCTCATTGGGAGCAGTAGGTGGTGGTTTTACTATCCCATGATGGGTTGGAAACTAGTTCTGTCTCTTAAAAAATAAAGATATTGTCAGTTCTTCATACGATGTTATTACAGGTAGATTATATTAATATGACCAGGGACTGAAAGTAAAAGGATATTAAAACTTAACATTTTAGGCTGGAGAGATAGCTCAGCGATTAGGGAACTAGCCTGCAAAGCCTAATGACCCAAGTTCAATTCCCCAGTCCCCTTGGAAGGCCAGATGCACAAAGTGGTGTGTGCACATGGTGTGCCCATTCTGCTCTCTTTGTCTCTCCCCAGTGCAAATAAATAAGTAAATATTTAACATTGGAAAAGTCCTTCTTAATTTATAGGGTATTTTGCTTTACATGAAATAAAATCAACTTTGTAATAGTCCTGTGAACAAGTGTAGCAGTTCAGTTACTCCCTTTCTTAGGTGAAAAAGATATGACCTAGGTAAGTTAAGCCAATTACTAGTGGGCTTTTCTGATTCCAAACTCAAATTTCCTTCCCTATCCTCTTGTATGTCTCACGTCTGTCAGCCTTACTCTTCTCCTTCATCTGAGATTGCTGAATTATCTCCTGCAGTGATAATAAAAACAGCTACATTGTTCGAGTACTTGACAACAAGAGCAAATTGGAAACATATTCACAATAGCATCATGGACAAGATGCAAAAGTTCTCTGAGTCTTAATTTCCTTACTTACAAATTAAAATAATGAAAACAATGTATTACAGAATTACAAAATTAATAGTGTTTGGTGTTAGCCTAGTCTGTAGTTAGAATTCAGTAAATATAAATTAGTTCCTTTCAGCCTAATGAGATAAAAAATGATACAATTCAAATGAATAGAATTCAAGATATGTTTTGTGATAATTTGGTCTTGGGAATGGATGTGATTTGTGTGCAACTGTTTCCACTTTGTAGTTAATATGTGTTATGCTAATAAGGGCTTTCCAGAAAAATAAACCAGTAGGATGAACATGAACATAAGATAGATAGATGGTAGACAGCTCTAGCCCAGGCTGACCTGGAACTCACTGTGTAGTCTCAGGCTGGCCTCAATGATCCTTCCTACGTCTGCCCCCCAAGTGCTAGGATTAAAGATGTGTACCACCATGCCTAGCTGATAGATAGATAGATATAGTGGAAATATAGATACGTTGCATAGATACAGAAAATATAGATATGGAGATAAAAATGTGAGAGAGAGCTCTGTTTTAAGGAATTGCCCCATGTGGTCCTAGAGAGTTGGTAAATTCAAAACTGGATGGAGAAGGCCAGCAGCCTGGAGGTCCAGGAGAGGTCCAGCTGAGTGTGCTGTAGAACCAGGAGGAGCTCATACTGAGCAGACGTGAAAGCAGCTACTGGAGAATTCCTTCTTGCTTGGATGAAGTTGGCCCATTTTTGTGTTCAGGCCTTCACTTCCATGTAATGAAGTGAGATATGCGTTACTTGAAGCTCACTGATTCAATTATTATGCTCACCTGAGAACACTTTCATAGAAATAGTGTTTGATAAAATATCTGGCTGCCATGGCTCAGACAGGCCGACATACAAAGTTATCCAGCATATAGGTCATGTTAACTAGCTCATATTAATGTTAATTAAAATTTTCTTCCAATATTAATTTCTAGTATACCTAATTATTAGAATTGAAAACATACCCTAACACTACAAGGATTCAGACTTCTTTGTCATGGGGCTCTATAAATAATATCTTGTTCTTGTTTTCCTGGCTCTATACTTCTCTTGATAGCCCATATTCCTCTGCATTCCACTAACACTGGGGTGCAAAGTTCTAAATGATTTCACAGTTTCTGTCCTTACATCTCACCACTGTGTGTTGCCCTTCTCGGAAGAAATTTCACTAATCCAGTTTTGCTCGGATGGCCACCCTTGTCTGCTTAGTTCTGCTAGGGGAAATTGAATCAGCAGGTGAAATATGGTCACCTACACCTATTCTTCTACAAGGTGACCTGGATGGGAACAGATTCTTTTAACAATGATGCAAGTACTGTGCTTCACTAGTTTAATTAGCATGAACTCCCTACACACATAATAGCTCAATAGTGTTCAAATCCAACAGCCCTAAAGAATACAAGTAATTCCAAACTAAGATTTCATGGTGTAAGTGAACATGGAAGATATAGAACAAGAGGATATAGGCTCTAGCTACAAGACCTGATTTGAGGCACTGGAGAGATGACTCATTGGTTAAGGGTCGTGCCTGCAAAACCTAATGACCCAGGTTTGATTCCCCAGTACCCATGTAAAGCCAGATGCATAAAGTGGCTCATACATCTGGAGTTCATTTGCAGTTGCTGGAGGCCCATTCTGTCTGTCTCTTCATCTCTCTCTGCTTGCAAATAAATACATAAAAATAAATATCTTTAAAAAAACTGATTTGAAGTCCAGGTGTGGTGGCACATGCCTCTAATCCCAGCACTCAGGAGGCAGAGGTAGGAGGATCACTGTGAGTTCGAGGCCACCCTGAAACTACATAGTGAATTCCAGGTCAGCCATGGCCAGACTGAGACCCTACCTTGAAAAATCAAAAAGAAAAAAAAAAAAAACTGATTTGAGGTATTCTATAAAAAACATACTTCTAAAAAATGAGCTTCAGGGGCCTGAGAAATGTAGAAGGTACTCTCTTATATTAGAGGAGCACATTGAAGACATTCAGAAATGCTTTCACAGGTCTAACCCAAGAAGTCACGATGAACTCAGATGCCCCCAAAATGACTCCATGAGTTCCCCCATAGATTATGATTTCACTACTGCCAAAATATTTCATCTTCATGCAACTTTTTTGCATATATTTGTGTACAGATGTGCATGACCCTTGTTTGTGAGTTTAGAGGCCATTCTCTTATTGTTCAATCCATGTTTCCTTCAGATGAGATGAGATGAGATGAGATGAGATGAGATGAGATGAGATGAGATGAGATGAGATGAGATGAGGAGATAAATGAGGAGAGGAGAGGAGATGATGAGATGAGATTATAAGAGGAGATAAATGAGGAGAGGAGAGGAGAGGAGATGATGATGAGATGAGATGAGATGAGATGATAAGAGGAGATAAATGAGGAGAGGAGAGGAGATGATGAGATGAGATGAGATGATAAGAGGAGATAAATGAGGAGAGGAGAGGAGATGATGAGATGAGATGGAGTCTCTTTGCATGCAGAGCTTCTATTTTTATGAGCTTCAGTGATTCTCTGATCTCTGCTCCACAGAGGACTGGGGTTACAGGCATGCATGGCGAACTGCTTATGTGAGGGCTATAGAACCAAATTGTGGCAGCCTTGGGTCCCGTCAGGCTCTCATGTGACACTGTCAGTGCCCTTACCCATTAGCCATCTCTGAGCCTTCCCAGGGAACTTCTAAAGAATATTGATAATTCTTCAGAATGACTGAAATTACACCACTCAAAATTTATACCTTTGGGGGGGAGAAAGCACAAAAACACATTGTTTTAGAGGTAATGTGATGATAAGCTGAATATGAATTAGAATATTTTACAATATTTTAATTAGCCATGCAAGATATTGTTCAATATAAAAAATTATTAACGTTTTAATCATAATAGTCCTGTTTTCATTGACATTCTTTTAAAGTCAAAGGTTCATATAAATTTAATGTGATCAACATGAATATTGTTTTTGTTTGCCACATATTTAGCCAGTCACACATTAATATAAAAATATACAAAACTGGGTCTAGAGAAATGGTTTAGTGATTAAGGCACTTGCCCGCAAAACCAAAGGACCCAGGTTCAATTCTCCAGTACCCAAATAAAGCCAAATGCACAAGGTGGCACATGAGTCTAGATTCCTTTGCAGTGACTAGAGACCCTGGAATGTCCAATTCCCACTCTTTCTTTCTTTCTCTATCTCCTTCTCTCTCAAATAAATAAACTAAAAAAAGAAAAAAAAAGAATATACAAAGTTGGCTCTCTTCCCCCATCCATTTATGTATTTTTCCCTCACTGCTCTGTGTCAGAAGTTGTGGTAGGATTAGAAATTCAGACATGGGGCCTGGAGAAATGGCTTATCAGTTAAGTGCTTGCCTGTGAAGTCTAAGGACCCAGGTTCAAAGCTCAATTCCCCAGGACCTGCGTAAGCCAGATGCATAAGGTGGTGCATGCATCTGTCATTTATTTGCAGTGGCTAGAGGCCCTGGTGTGCCCAATCTCTATCTATCTGCCTCTTTCTCTCTCTGTCACTCTCAAATAAATAAATAAATAAAAAATAAACAAAAATTAATTAATTAATTAATTAAAACACAGAAAGTATTAATCTTTTGATCAAAAAGAGCTAATAATGGCATTAGGGAAACAGAGAAGGACATTTGAAAGGACAGCATGGCATGGTATATGATTTTATATTGAGGAGTTCAGATATAGACACTAAATGCCACCAAGAAGGGTCAGAAGGCTTTCCTGAACTGAGTACTGAAGGGCAAGCCTGGGGTGGGGGAGATGGGCTTGAAAGAACACTGTGGATAAGTATAGAGAGACATGGTGTATTTAAATATGCGAACGTATCCTCTAAGACGATGGGGTTTATGGTGGGAACTCCCACAAAGGGAGCAGAAATGTAAAGGTTGAGGGGCATTTGGGCAGGGAGGGAGCCACATGAAACCGTGGGGCTGTGTCTGTGGTGGGCGGGGAATGTATTCCTATCGCTCTGTGTACAGCTCGTACTCACTTAGCAGACTGCCGAGTTTAGGCTGCTCAAGTTGAAGTGCAACGCTGCCACCTCCTCACCCTCTGCCTCGAAGCTCTGTAGATAGTGCCACTGCCCCCAGCTGTGCAAACGCAGGGGCGAACCCAAATTCATTAGTCATTAAGTGTGGGAACAGCTCAGCAGCAGCGGGATACTCTATTAAGAGGGTTACACTGTGGGAGGGAGTCTTCACTTCTCTTTTTCTTTCTTTCTTCCTTTTTTTTTAAATTTTGTGTCCCTGGCAAACTCATTTTCCATATCCAGACAACTTTACAAAGTGCTTTGTGGCAAAATATCTTACTCTGTTTATACATTTTAAAGTGTCATTATCCAGGCTGATAATGGCATTGAGAGAATTATAGTAAACAAGTGTGGCAAAATGGCTATCTTTCTTTTGCTCTGGACATCTGTAAAAAGTTAAGCAAAGTGTGCTTGGCTGTAGGCAACCATCAGGAGGGAGATGTGTGCTCACATGTGTCTGTAGTCTTCCAGCAGGTGAATTCTATAGCGTGGAGCTGCTGAATTCACTCTGAACTAATTCTCTAGAGTGGCCATCCTCTACCTTCCTGTGCACACCTCCAGCAGGTGACCTAGTTAAGAGGACAAAGGTATATCATCAAGAAAACTTTCTTAAAGTGAGATGTAATTTACATCAAGTAAAGTCTGTGAATTTTAACCGTATGCTCAATAATTTTTATAGTTGTAATCATCTATGTAAACACTTGTGTCAAGGCATATTAATTTATATCACCAGATAAAGCTCTCTGATACCCTTCCCCAGTTAATTTTACCACCAAGATCCAAGGTAATCACTGTCAAAGTTGCATCATCTCTCCCTCCACCCCCTGTGCATGTGTGTGTGTGTGCATTTTTAAGTACTCTGTATATTATGATATTGTGATACCTTTAACAAATTTTCTGGTTGGAAGTAAACTGTCCCTGCCAGGAAAAGCCATTGGTTAGAGACAAAAAGGACTCAGGCAGGAGGAGCCTTTGTTGTACAACCTAGATCCCCACCTTCTTTACCTGGCTGGGACACATTAGGAGGCAGTATTCCCCTGTTTTCATCATCCCAGGGTGAGGTATCAGGCAAAGGATCACTCCTGTAGCTTATAGATGATGATACTCAGCCTAGCTAATCCAGGTTCCACCTCACCTTGCCTAGACTGAGCTATGATGATGTGATGACAAGACTCAGGAAAAGACACAGGCAGGTTCAGAGCAGAAGTTTACTCCCAAAATCCAGAGAAGTTGCCTAGGAGACACAAGGCCATATGGGAAAACCATGGTGGTCAGTAGATTGAAGGCATGTTAATCACATTAAATTCATATGAATATGGAACTATATAAGACACATAGTCTACCCATTATCTTATACAGTCAAATTGTATCAAATATATTTCATGGGATGGAGAGATGGCTTAGTGGTTAAGGCACTTGCCTACAAAGCCAAAAGAATCAGGTTCAATTCCCTGGGACCCACATAAGCTAGGTGCTCAAGGTGGCACATGCATCTAGAGTTCCTTTGCAGTGGCTGAAGGCCCTGAAGTGCCCATTTTCTCTATCTGTCTTCCTCCCTCTTTCTCTCTGCCTCTTTCATCTCTCAAATAAGTAAATAAAAATAAAAAACAATTTGTATGCCTAGATTCTTCCACTCTATATGATTTTTCTAGAATTCACCCATTTGCTGTTGTCTATCATCTTGTGATACATGGAGTGCATATTCTGGTTTATTCTTGGTTTATTTCTCACTGTGGGCTCCCATGACTGAAGCTGCCATGAACATTCTTGAGGATATATGCACTCATATGTATTAGTGTCTGCCTAGGGATGTAATTGCTGCATTATATGATAGGCATTCATTTAACTTAGTAGAAACTACCACTGAGTTTTTCAAAAAGATCATACTATTTGATGATATTCCCTCAATGTGATTGCTGTGCTGTAATGCATATTGGCATTTATTTATTTAGCCATTCTGTGCAGTAACATCTCATTATGGTTATAATTTCAACTTCCCTAACAGGTGACAGATATGATGCTGAACTTCACATACAAATGCTTTTTAAAGAGACTTTATGGGTGTGGTAGCTGGAATATTATTGTATGTCTGTCATAGCCAGAGGTGTTTTTTGATTGATTAAGCTTCCTATTTACTTTGCAGCAGGTGGTGTCCTGCTGGAGGAGGTGTGACACTGAGTCCAGACTTACTAGATGTTTAGGGAGCAGCTTGAGCTCTGGTTGTTTGTGCTTGCTGATGTTAAGTTTTCTCTCTCTGCTGTGGATATATGCTACAGTGAGCTAGCTTCTTCCACCATGATGAATCTTCCCCTCTAATCTGTAAGCGTGAAATAAAACCTTTCCTTTCATAAGATGGTACTAACAATTAGCTATTTGTCCCAGCAACAAGAAGGTAACTATAGCAGTGGATTAAGGTGAGAAAAGGGGAAACTGAACATTTATTGAATTATTGTGACCAAGTAAAAGATGCATGGTTACATCATACTTAATATTAAAATTAAGTCCTATTATGCCCAGTTTTCAGATGAGGAATTTAAGACTAGGAGGGTATAAATGAAGTAGGAATAATAAGAATATGAATGACCTTGGGATTGGGAGCCACACACAATGAGAACACATGAAGTTCTGAAAATGGTGTCTGTCACATACGAGCTATTCAGTATTCTTTTGTTGTTTTGAAGTAAGTTCACAAATTGTAAATGAAAACATGTTAAAAGTTATGTGTAGCTTTTAAGGAAAACCTGAGGTTCTCATCAGATACATTTATAACATATCAACTGTTCCTGAGTTAGTAGTATGGGTCATTCATGAAGACTTACCAAAGGCTCTGTTTGTTCTCAATGGAAGTTATCTCATGGAGTGTGGCTGTGATGGAAAGGGCTCACATTTCACAAAGAGGATGTGACGCTTAACCTTGATTGTGTACTTGACGTATATAGAATCTCCTAGGAGACAAACTGCTAGCCAGGTCTCAAAGGAGTTTCTAGATTGATTTAAGTAAAGTAGAAAAACGTATTCTAAATGTGTGTGGCACTATTTCATGTGTTGGTTTCCTGGAATAAATAAAAAGGAGACAGTAAGAGGAGCACCTGCGTTCATCACTGTCTGCTTCCTGATTGTGGGCGCATTGTAACCAGCTGTCTCATGCTCCTGCCACCACAGCTTTGTCTTCAAACTGAGAGCCAAAATAAGCCCCTCTTTAATTAAGTTAAATTCATTGGGTATTTTTTCATAGCAACAATGGATGTAATACAGAAAAAATTGGTACGGAAGAGTGGGGCTGTTCATGTGATAAACCTGACCACGTGGTTCCTTGGCCTTTGGAACTGATTTGCAGGAGGAATGTGGAAGAGTTTAGAGCTAGAAGGTACAGATGTCCTAGACTGCTGAAAGCAGAACTTAATGGAACATTTTGGTAAGAGTTTGGAAGACCAGAATGCTGAGAGAAATGTGGACAATGGTTTCAAAGGAGGAAAAGGACTATTGACAACTGAATCAAAAAGTGTTCATTTTATATTCTCACAAAACATGGTTGCATTCTGCATGTGCTGTGAGAACATGAGTGAGGCTAGATTCAAAAGTAATGAGTTTATTTGTTTGTCATGGGAAATTTCAAGACAGTCCAGCATTTAGGCTATGACATGGTTACTGATCCCTGCTCTTTGTCACAACTACAGTCAGGGAAAGCAAGGAGCAAGTAGAACACAAAGATGAAAAAAAGTAGGATGTGTGACAATGAAAAGAGTGTGGATGAGTTTAATGTTATGAGCAAGGAGATTGCAGACAAAACCTCTGTGGTTATTAATGAGATTCGTGACATTAAAATGAAACTTTGAGCTGGGGTGATGCCTTAGTAAGCTTGAGGACCTGAGTTCAATCCCTAAAGTCCATGTAAAAATGTTTGTAATACCAGTTGTGGAATAATGGAAACAGGTAGATATATTTGGGCTCCATGCCAACCAGTCTGGCTGAACTGGCAAGCTCTAGGCCAATGAGAGACAGCGTCTGTAAAAAGTGGATAGCATCCTTGAGGAATGACACCTGACATTGCCCTCTGGCCTCTACATGCATGTTCACTTGTGCATGTGCACCACCACCACCCCACCACATACAGGTGCACACGCAAAATTTAAAAAGAGGGAAATTTATGTTCTTTACAGTGACAATAGGGAGGATGTCTTAAGTATAAGACTCCATCCGTCAAAGGTTCCAAATAGTAAATATGTAAATTCATTTGAAAGAGAGTGCTTAACCTGAGAAGCCACCACAGGGTTTGCACACTCAAAAGCAACCACCTAGAAAAGTGTTTCTCTAGGGTCAGCCTCATAGGCATGCAGAAGGTGTTCAACTGTGGTCCAACAGGGCCAAAGCTATAGGTCAAGCTGGTAACAAAACTTAGAACTGTCATCCATGTGGCACTAGTTTTGCAGACCTGGAAGGTGCAAGACAGAAGGAGCCACAGAGTCTTGTACCAATGATTGATAAAGCCACTGAGGCATGGCAATATATGTGATAGGCCCAGATCCCCTGCAAGGAGACCCTGAGAAGCCATTGTATGGAGCTGGGAAGATGAAGTCTAGGTTGTACTGAAGACTCTAGGATATTAGAAATGCCATGATAGTGAGATATCCTGTGAGGAAAGCATCATACACAGAGTAGACCTGGCCCAAGAGAAAGGCTGTATACTATAGGTGGCAGAGCTGGAGGGATGGGGCAGGGGCCTATCAAAGACCTTAAGAGTCCAGATCATTCTATGAAGAGCCAGATTCTAGGTGTGGAGCTATAAAGGTTTGGTGTTTGCACTGCTGGATTTTGGGCTGGCTTTGTTCTGTACTTTGCTATGCCTTTTGGAATAGGAATATTTACTCTGTGTCATTTTATATTAGAAGTATGTAACTTGTTTTTTTAATTAATTAATTAACTAATTAATCAATTTTTGGTTTTTCAAGGTAGGGTCTCACTTTAGCCCAGGCTGACCTGGAATTCACTATGTAGTCTCAGGGTGGCCTTGAACTCATGGCAATCCTCCTACCTCTGCCTCACCAAGTGCTGGGATTAAAGGTGTGCACCACCACGCCCAGCTTGTTTTTTTTTTATTTTATAGAGATTCACAGTTAAGGGATTGACTGTGTCTCAGAAGAGACTCTACACTTTGAACAATGTTGTGAATGTTAGACTATGGGACTTGAAGTTGGATTGAATTCACTTTTTGCTATGATATAGACTTGAGCCTATAGAGACCAATTGTAGAAGATTATGGCTTAAAAGAGATATGTTATGGAGCTAAATTGAAAAATAGTGAACTTTTGATGGTAATTCTTGATTACCAACTTGACAAATCAAGTACCACCTAGAAGATAAACCTCTATATATGTCTCTGGGGAAGATTCCAGATTGATTTACCTACAGTAGGAAGACACATCTTAACTGTGGGCAGCACCATTCCATGGTCTGGGATCCTGGATTGAATCAAAAGGAGAATGTTGACTGAGCACCAGCATTCATCTCTCTCTACACTCTGATTGTGGATACAGTGTGATGAGCTGCCTCAAGGTCTTCCACCATGTCTTCCCTACCATGATGAACTATACACTATGAGCCAAAACAAGCCCTTCCTTTCATATGTTGGTTTTCTAAGGCATTTTCTTTGTAGCAACAAGAAAAGTAGTTAATACAGAGGGTGTGTGCTCTGTAGTTAAATGAGTAAGATCCTCACTTAACATTATATACACAATGCTCTACTGTGTGCTGGAAGCAAACGCTGGTTTGGCTTCATTTTGGAAGCATGCTCTGTGTCCCCATCCCCATCACATCCATTTCTTTACTTCATTCTGTGCTTTTGAAGACTCACTGTGTCATTGCTCCTGTCTTCATTCCAGATGCCTGTAGTCAGTGGGCCTGACCAAATACAAAAGTTTTTTTTTTTTTTTGGTTTTTGCGAGGTAGGGTCTCACTCTCGTCCAGGCTGACCTGGAATTAACTATGTAGTCTCAGGGTGGCCTTGAACTCTCAGCAATCCTCCTACAGTTGTCTCCCGAGTGCTGGGATTAAAGGTGTGTGCCACCACGCCCGGCCAAATACAAAAGTATTTTGAGGAATACTTTTGTTTTCTAAGTCTCTTATAAATAAATTTCTAGTGTGCCAGTATTTGATAATGGTCTTTTGAGCCTCAGCTTCTGAAGTATCAGACCTTATTTGGTAGGTTTCTCAAGTAGAAGGTCATGTTCTGACCTTAGCAAGTTGAAAGACGAGTTTTCAGTGGATGCTTAGGTGATAACAGGGAAGACACACATCACTTTGTTCTAAGATTTCCATTTCATTTTTTATCTTTCTTTTTAATAACTTCCATTTCATCAAAGAAGATTTGATGGGTGTATTTGCATTGGTTGCAACTAGGAGTTAGTGGTGAAAAATAATACAAGTATTTGAAAAGATTCACACATTACAATTGTGTGCGTGATTCATAAGAGGTATTTCAATGAACAAAGCTCTTATCTGCTTTATTCATTTGCTTTCGTCTTGTGCCAAAGAGGATTTGAGGTAATATTTTAACTTGAAACTGAAAATTAAGTTTTTGATTAAAAGTTTACAAATGCTATTTCTAAATTCTGATAAACATCAATGCTGGGAAGGAGTAAATTTGTTTAATCATTCATCATTGTCCACCAGGCTTGGCTCCAAGACCCTTGCAGAGAGAAAAATGTATGGCTGCTCAAGTCCCTTTATAACATGGCATAAAATGTTTCATCTAACCTACACACATACTTCTATATACTCTAAATTATCCCCATATTATGTATGTCGAATGCAACGTAAATGCTATGAAATAATTGTTATACGACACTGTTTAGTGAACCTGGACAAGAAAAGAAGTTTGCATTTGATCAATACAACCACAAACTTTTCATGAGTGGCAAGCTGCGCTGGCGTATTAGCCATAGACAGCATACATGCCAGCCTCAAAACTAGAATTTAATTTAACTCAATAAATATTTGTGAGCATTGCCTTCTTTCCAAGCTCCATGCTACCCATTAGTCATGTCAGGATGAAAACAACATGATCTCTAACATCTAGGGACTGCAGAACTAATGGGAGAAAATGACATGAACAACTAACTACAATACGTTTTAATAAAAATATGACAGAAGAATGTACCAGATGTTATAAGAGCAGAGTGTGAAACAACTAATTTTTCCTGAGGAAAAGAAAAGTTACTATTAAAGGGACTATTTGGAGTTTGGACAATCTTTTTATCTTTAGTTTTGCTTTGTTAAACAGTGTCTAGCAATGTAGCCCAGGCTTGCCTCAAACTTCTGTCTCTGCCTGAATTAAGATTACAAGTATGTCATATCACATCTGGCCCTTTCTTATTTTTGCTTTTTCCATTGTTTGGTCCTGTTGGAGATTTAATGTTGGGCCTCCTACGTGCTAAGCTAGCATCCTAGCAATGAGGAAGGGACAGCCCTCAATTGTACAACTCCTAAAAGATGGAGGGAAAGACTTGTGGGTGCAAAAATAGTTTATATGTAAAGGCATTGTCTTGTGAACAAACATGTCCTCCTGGATAACATCGGGATGCTCAGTGTAGCTGAGGAAGGCTAGAGGAGAAAGCAGGCAGTGTGGAGAGAGCTGGGTTTCGTGTACAGCGTGTACGACTTTGCATTTTAAGAACACTCTGAAATGTTCTCAGGGAAAATGTTCAACAAATATTTACTGAAATCATTCATGTGGCAGAGTCTGGGCTAGACAGTAGGAATAAAATGATAAATGAAAAATCTCCCTAGCTTTCAGAAATCTCAAGGGGACTTAGTTCCACAGAAACAATGGCAACTCAGGTCCACGTGGTTTCTTTTACTTAACACATGGGAGTGTGAAGCATAAAGGACAGCTTTGTTTGCTTTGTTTCTGGGGGAAAAAGCACATTCCATTTTTCGACCAAGGCAAAAATGATTATGCTGGAAACCAAGATTTTATGTATCTATAATGTCATTTCTGATTTTTCATTGTTACAGAGAGAATGTTTGAAATATATTTGAAAAGAAATTTCATGCTGTCCCTCTACTTTCACAGATATGGTGTTCAAATCACAGACGTATTGCCCTAAAAGGAAAACTGGAATAGAGTTTTTACTTAATTGCATCTTCTGAGAGACCCAGGCAGAAAGCTGTTGGACTTCACAGGCCTTTACCAGTTTTATCAATAATACAAGAGATGACTGCTTAAATGTAGCTTCCTCACAGGGGAAATGCTGTCACAGGAGCCAATGACCTAAATTGTCTTTAAACATCAAACTTTCTAAAGTGAAGAGGACACATCTGCCCTTTGAATATTAAACTACTTACTAAACTGGGTCAGAAGGCCCACAAAGAGTGCTTTGACACTGTTCTCTTCTCTTTGTAGCAGCAAGTGATGTCTGGGCTATTCATTACCTTGAAGAAATTAATTCTATTTCCTATGCATACTGCTTCCAAAGTAAGAGCTGTTTTATAATGTTTACCTTAGACCACATGGCTAAGGGTGCCTTCACTGAGTTTGAATCTAATTCTATGATAGTTACTCATACTACCCATAATTTGTACTTTGCTCTTACATCTCTGTCTTCAAATATACACACAAAGCTAAGCTTTCCCGGCAGTCATTATAATCTTAATAATTACTTTGGACAATTTTACCATGTTTTTCTATGTCAGTTTACTTAAAGAGTGGAAGTGAATGGTGACCAAGGCAAGACTCTAGGTGAGTAATTTTGAATGGTCAAGGGTGATTGATTGAAGAGGAATATGGTAGGAAGGCCAAGAATAAATGGTTGTAAAAGCCTACTTAAAATTATCCCAAGAGCAAGGATCATGTCTTGTCCATGGTCATTCCATCACACTTGTACTGAAATCACAGATGCTTGTATGTACTTCCAGAAGTAAACAACTAAGGAGATCATTCTTTCAGGAGGATGAACACTGAAAGAGAAGAAAGCTAACAGGTGGGTTCAGGTAGATGTGTGGCTCAGAAGAAACATATATTTAGTTTTTAGATATATAAGAAAAAGCAAGCACCAAAATAGATTTAAAATTCAAGCACAATTTTGGGAGAATTATGAATATAGAAGTCATGCCTCCTGTCAGGATAGAAGATGTAACTTAGGCTTAGCCTCAGATCTGAGCTATAACTATTATGACTCTCAGCTCCCTTTATCAGCTCAGAATCAAATGACAAAAGTTAATATTTGCTAAATAGTTATTGTCTCTAAGGCAAAGGGCTTTCCCTGGAAAGAAGTCTAGTAGTAAGCACACAGTGCATATCTATTGATCCATAAGCTAATGGACTGTCTATAAACTAGTGCATGAGGAATGATATTTCAACTTCTAAGAGAAAAGGAAAAACCAAAAGATTTTGATGGAGAAAGATGACAGCTCGAGATGCTTCAATCATCTCAGATAATTATAGTTAAGATTGAGAAATGATTACTGTATTCCAAATAATTTTTCATTGTTAACTTTTATTACTTTATTACATTTATTGTAAACTTTCAAGAGGGGTAGAGAGTTATATTATTGCCTTTATAGTTAAAATAATGTGACTGATTCTAGTTTTTGCATGCATGTGTGTATGTATAAATGTGTGTGGCATGCACAAGCCTGTGTTTAAGCATACATAAACACATATGCATGTATGTGTGGAGGCCAGACGTTGATGTTGACTGTTTTCTCAAGCACTTTTCATCTTTTTTTTTTTTTGAGGTGAATTCTTTCCCTGAACTTAGAGCTCAATTTGACTAGACTACTAGCTACTGAGTGCCAGGATTCCCTTGTCTCTATCGTTCCTGCACTGGATTACGGGTGTACATCATCATCATCAGGTGCTGGGGATCCCATTTCAGGTCCTCATGCTTGGGTGGCAAGCACTTTACCCACTCCTCACCCTATACTATAACAGAGCTAGGATTTGAACTTGAGCTCCACCTCTGTGAGGTTGGAGGTTTGAGTATACTTTATTTCATAGTGTCTGATGCCATTTTACTTTCTCCTACTATGCAAAATATGTGCATGTGCATCCATATGTACCCTTATGTGTCCACTGCTATGTGCATTACTCATTGAGGGGAATGATATTGACTTGGTGTTTAACCTGCTCTCGGTAACTAGCAAAACTTGTCTTGCTCATCATAGTCAGTTGAATATCTCTTCATTACATAATTTATCAATCAGGGTATTTGAACATGAAAATTAGGAACTGAACATTCAAAAGTAATTAGGTTTTATAAAGCTAAAACATAATGAAACTGAAATATACCTGTTTCTCTAAGTATGGCCAATTAAGATATGAAGGGCTTCTGTGTCAGGGAAAACGTCTAAAATAAAGGCATTTTCAATTTCTTTTCTAATGGCAAATATTACGATACACTGTCAGACACATATAAAGGACATAAATATACTATAATAGGGAGACAGAATATCACATACATCTGGGCTTGATAACGTGTTCAAATTGCACACGATAACTTTGGGAAAACTAGTCTCTTTAAATATCAGTTTTCTCAGCTATAAGGAGAATAATAATGATGCCTGCTTTCTGGGATTAGTATTATGGTTGACTGGAGTACTCGGTATTAAAAGCTTAACATTTCCTTTTGCCAGTTTGGGATTGAACTCAGGGCCTTGTGTATATTAGTCAAATGTTGGATCATTGAACTACATCTCAAGCCCTAGGAGTTTCATTTTGTTGAAGGAAAGGAAGCACAGAATTGTTACCAAATACATGGATCTCTGGCTGGGTAAGAGCTGTATTTTTCTGTCCCAGTATCTGAATGGCTGGTATATTGATCTTGTTCAGCATTGTGGAGGGAAAAAACTCATTTAAAGGTGAAGTTCCAAACAAACCATTGGTGTATTGCAAAGACCAGAGGGGAAGATGATATGGCCTTTAGCATTCTACCTGCCTATGCTTCTCAAGATGAGAGAGATTATGAGCACAATCTCATAGGGAAGCTCTTTTCCTTTAAAGAGCCAGAGGCATGGGAAACACCAGTTGCCGTGGTCTAAATTATTGGTTAGGACAAACCCATGTTTAATTTTCATCTATATCATTGTTAATTGTAGGTAAAACATAATTCCTAACATAAAAGGTTAGGAAATAGAGCCTTCAAAGAGGAATAGGTTATGCTGGAAAAGCTGTCATTAGTGAAATTAGTGCCCCTATGAAAGAGGTCCAGTGAAGTATCCAGTCCCTTTCATACATGTTAGAAGATTGTGAGAAAACACTGTCTGAGAACCTGAAAGCAGCCCTCATGAGACATGAAATCTGCCAGTGTCACCTTGGACTTCCCAGCCTCCAACACTGTGAAACAAACTTATGACATTTATATGCCATCTATATGCTAAGGTTGTTCTAACATCAGTGCCATGGTGTGGGGCATAAAGGATGGGGGACGGGCATATCTTCCTTCACCTGGGCTTCCCAGCCTGGCTCTGTCACTGGCACCCTGTGGATGGTGTAGGATAGAAGGAAGTGGAGGTGCATGCCTAGGGAAGTACTAGAATCAGATCCTGAATGGTGACTCTGGAGGCAGTCACACTTTTGAAATGCTGTCAAGGTTTCCTGCCACTGACATTTCCAAAAGACTCTAAGAGGTCTTAGGACAACATTTGAAGAAGACTCATAGTTGAGGTTAAGTGCAGAAAAGTATGATAAAATTATAACTCTGTTTTTACAACTTCCAATCCAATGAGGTCAAAGGAATGAGAATTATGGAAAATTTCAGGTGCAGAAGGAAAATAATTCATCTCCTTGTCAATTTTTTAACTTTTTAATTTTAATTTTACATTCATGTTGATGCCTTTGATAGCCTCCTCCCTGTACTCCACCCCTGCGAAGGGACCCTCCTCATTTGGGAATGTGGGTCATGCATTATGGGAGTAGCCAACGGTTATGGGGAAGAGGCAATGTCTCTGTGCATAATGACCCAACTTGTGGCTCTAACACTCTTTCTGCCCCCTCTTCCGTGAATTTCCCTGAGCCATGTTGGGTTCATTTTAGTTCTACTTCAGTGATGAGGTCTCGGGAGCCTCTGTGTCTCTGGATATCTGGTTTAGTAGGAGATGAGTGTTCTCTGTGTCTATCTCCTTCAGCCTTGTGCTGGTGTCAGGTTCACCGAGAAAGCTGTCCTCTTGCCCATTTCCCCCGTTACTCTGTGGTTTCAGCTGGGGCCCTGGTGTGTTGTGGTAGGTTGATCCTCCCCTTGGGTTCAGCATCAATCTGAAAAAAAAGAAGCAAATTCTCCAATGGAGAGAGAAGTCAGCACCAGACAGATGGGATGGCCAATATTATTTTAGAGAGAATTTTATATGTGTAGGCCCTCTTATAGCCCACAATCAGTGGGAGCTTGTTATTGGAAAATGGGCTCATTGTTTAGACATGATTTTGACTTGTTTCCCAGTTCCAGCTATGAGTTCCATTCCACTGAGCGGATCTGTTAGCCAAATCAGGAGCATTTGGTTACCCACCATGGCAGTGTGCCATTATTGCACTTGTTTGAGAATCACATCAGGTTGTTTATGCTGAGCAGCTTAGACTTCAAGTTATTTGGACAGATGTTGGTCATTTTCTCCCAGTCGCTAGTGTAGCACCCTCTGGCACCAGAGAAGAGGATCTGGAGACCCTCTTCCAGATTCCAGCCAGGTCACTCCATGTTCCATTCCAACAGCATATGATGTCTTCAGAAGTAGGGTCTTACCATTAACCTTTTGTGGGTCATCAAGAACTCTGACAGAAATCTGTCTTCTTTTGGGAAACCGTGAAGGTCTCTCTGATCAACAGCTCATTGTGAAAGTTAACCCCATGCTGATACTGGGAGTTACAGGTAAGCACCAAGGAAGATGAAGGAAGAAAAAGATAGGTAATATAAAAGATAAAGAGAGCAGAGAGCAGAGAGAGAGAGAGAGAGAGAAACAGGAAAAGATTAAGGTTAGTCTTCATGATGTCCTCTCCAGGGCCCTGTGGTTCAGGTATTCCCTCTACAGGCCTGCTGAAGGATCAATCTTTTAGCCTGTTGTTCAGGATTGTATGGTTCCATTTCCATTTGGGTCCCTATTTGTGTCCACACCCCACCTTACCTTCCCCCCCTGTCCCACCCTATTATCTGGTCTTCAAGGTACTTATTAGGTATGACAGCCTCTTGGGCAAATTCAGGTTAGGAACCGCAGATGTGTGATACCATGCGATAATTATCTTTCTGTGATTGGGTGAGCTCACTAAGAATGAATTTTGTCTTTTTCTCTGAGGCATGGAAAGGGTGAGTGACTTTGTGAGATCACCTGTTTCCATGAGCCTGTTTATTAAAACTTGGGCAATAAGAAGCACTCACCAATGCAGATGTCCATCTCTGACAAGTTGTGTGAAAAGAGCAACTGAGCAGTGTATAAAACCCATTACCTGTAAACCAGGAAACCCAATATGAACATTGAGGAAGCCTGGCTTGCCTGAACATATCTGCTCCTTTATCTCTCATTTAAAATCTCTCGTCTAACTGTGAACAGAAAAACAAATTTCTTCAAGTCCTCACACACCAAATGAACTCATGTTCACTACAAGATTACCACTGTGAATTGTTGATTATACTGCTTGTTTCCAATAATCATTTTCATTACTGTTTGATTTAGGGTTGTGTTTTTAGAGGGAGGACATCAGGTGGAAGTACAGACCCTAACAAAAGGATCAATAGGAGGGGCTGGAGAGATGGCTTAGTGGTTAAAGTGCTTGCCTGCAAAGATAAAGGACCTTGTTTGATTCCCCAGTACCCACATGAGCCAGATGCACAAGGTGGTGCATGCATGTGAAGTTTGTTTGCAGTGGCTGGAAGCTCTGGCATGCCCATTCTCTCTTTCCTCCCATTGTGCCTCTTTCCCTCTCTCAAATAAATTAAAAAAATAAAATATTTAAAAAAACATTTTACCTATGCCATGATGTTGACTGAAGAGGCATCTGTACCATGAGGCCCTTGTGTCATGAAGATGTACAAAGAAACCATACTGTTATTGGGCATATGTGTACATCCTTGCTACTCCTATGAGAATATACTCCTGAGAATGCTGGATGGCTTTAGCAGCTTTCCTAGCAACATCTTTCCCTCACTGGATTCATTTAATCATAGATCCTGTCTTTGCCACATGTCTTCAACTTTGGGCCATCTGTGATATTTGGCTGCAGGTTATATCCAAAACCCCCTTGGCTCCAACATCTATTGGTTTGGATAGGGCTGAAAATATTTCATTTGTTGGCACTGTCTTTCAGAGCCACTAATTGGTTATTTTGTCACCTTGATATTGATATATCTGTGTCCTTCTATAATGTGCTGTTGAGCATTTGGTCTTCCATTTTAGCTGTTTTTAAGGTCTTAACATGCAGAGGTTCATGATATGACTGCCTTTTGTCTTATGGGGAAGCTGTTTGGTTCTAGGAGAAAGTCAAGTCAGATAGTATGGAGCTCAATGTGCCACAGAGTTCTCTGTGGTGCATCTCAAGCTCGGAGAAGTTTGGAACAATTCAGAAACTAAAGAATACATATGTTTTTGTGTGCATAATATTAAATGTTAGCACTATACAAATGTGAATTATACTAATATTTACTACATATACATATGTGTACATATTTACATAAAATGTTGGCCAGCTTTGTCACACACACACACACACACACACACACACACACACACACACACCAGTGTTAATGATAAAATTACATTTCAGAATTATGGACAATATCTTTTTTTTTTTCCTGAGTTTTCCACTTTTTTTCAATGAGCATTGAATCATTATATTAAGAGATAAATATTGTAAAGCAAGTCTATCCTTGAGTCATTCTGAAAAAAAAACATGAAATCTGCCAGAGTCAGGATGGACACAGGAAATTGCTAGTGTTGCCTGGGTTCTGGCCAAATAGGCCACAGAAATTGTGTCTCCCTCACCACCTTCGCTGAAGCACCAACTATTCTGAACCAAAAACAGGTATGTGATCTATGAAATGATTATGATACTGCAACCAGGCAGGCAAGCTCACTAGCAACTAGAGGCAATCTGATCATTGAATTTTAAATTTTTTTTGTTTGTTTTTTGTTTTTGAAGTTAGGATCTCACTCTAGCCCAGCTGATCTGGAATTCACTATGTAGACTCAGGGTGGCCTCGAACTCACACCAATCCTTCTACCTCTTCTCCCAAGTGCTGAGATTAAAGGCGTGTGCCACCTCACCTGGCTTGAATTTTAAATGTCCAAAGTTCTAGTTAGTGTTTTTTTTCCCACTTACTGTCAGAAATTGTAGAAACATAAATCCAATTAACTACAACTCATCTAGAATTTAGTGTTTATGAAGAATTATTTGTCTATAGATAGGATTATAGCAGCACACATGAATAAAAGCTGCCAGCACTGTGCTAATTCTGTGCACCTTCTGCATCATTTTATTTATTTCATGCATATGCTTTTGTGTGCAGGTGTCTATGTGTATGCACATATGGGGGTCTCAGTGTCTGTGGAAAATCCTACAAGATTCATACCAATTGGGTCCCAATTTTTGGAAAATATTCTATAGCACTCATAGGCCCTCATGCCATCTTCCTTTTCACTCTGGATTCCAATCATAGACATGTTCCCTCTTTTTCGGATCCAAATATAGTAAAGTAGTTTCAGCAATTTTTAGTAGTTAAGGAGAAAGACAACTAGCGTGAAATATCAACTGAAATAAGCAAAAACCGTAGTCTGCGATTTGGTTCTGTGTAGAAGCATAGCGCTTGCAACATTTTTTTCGAATTTACATTTTTTTTCTGATCACACGTTTATATTTAGAAGGAAGCAAATAAACTTATTTTTGAAACACTAACTTCACTCAAATCCTATAAACCAAGAAAGCTAATTATGGAACGTTATCCTGCTGGAATACTTACTTTTGTTTAACTCTTAACTGGATAACACCAAAGTTACTCTGATGGAAACCCCAGGTATAAACTCCATTTCTCAGGTGAGACATAGGAAGATCTGTATCTCTATTGAGAAAATAAGGCACTGAAATGAAGATTCATCAAGTTCTCCTGAAGGAGAAGAAGTTATTGTGCTTCTCTTGTTTCAGTTTGTGGTTACGACTGCATAAAGTAGAACTTAAAAAAAGATTTTCTTTCTATGTTCCACCTGACCCCAGCACCACAGCTTTCTATGAGAAAGTAGAGAATCTATAAAATAGTTTCATCTTTTATACATGACAGCAGAGCCAGTGATATCCCTTCCAAATCCATTTAATAAGAAATTGTTTGTTACTGAAAACAATAGAGTTTTTGTTCACATCAATTTTAATAGCCAAATGTAATCAGAAACCCAGAAGTCCAAAAAGCAAAGAAGGAACTGGTTAAATGACCTTGTGCCCTGCTCTAGATAAAAGCTCATGTATTTCCCAGAGCTTGGATTACAGTCCATTTGCTAGATAGTCATCTGGGAAGATGTCATGGTTCTGATTCTGAATACAAAGTACTTGTTTTGGATTGAGTGAGGTAAGAGTCCTGAAATCCTCTAGGAGCTGTATGTGTTTCCACCACTGGGGAGCATTGTGGCCGTCCTTTTATTATTCCTGCTATGAGCTCTGACTTTAGATCTAGGAGTCATGAGCCCATGTTATAAGTGTTCTATTATCGACTTGACTGTCCATATTTTATTATGAGGATGGATTTTTTTTTCTTACTGATTCAACATGGTTAATCTAGAAATGTTTGACTTTTGGTACATGGTTAATCTAGAGAAGTTTGACTTTTGGTACATGCCTTTATAATACTATCTAATTTACTGCAATGTAGTACCTTCAGACATTCAATGCATCCAATTCTCTCATTAGCCCTGTGAATTAAGATTGACCTTTCTAAAATTACCAAGAAAAGTTAAGGTTAGCGAGTTGGTTATTTTGCTGCTTGTGAATATTAGATCCCAGATTTGAACCCCATCTGTGCTTGTAACCCCTTACTGATTTCCATCACTGTACTCCTTGTGCATGCTCTCTCATGGAACAATAAGGATTCTCTGATGTGGAGCACACCATGTAGAAATGGAAAGGACAGAGTGAAGCAGTCGAGCTAATAATGTGAGAACTTGCAGGACTGAAAGAAGAATCAATTAAAATTTTTTTGAGGAAGTCCAACATACGGCCCCCCCTTTTCTTGTAATGAAAGAGCAAGAGTAAGGGAAAAAGAGAGAGAGAGAGAGATAATTGGCATGTCAGGGCCTCCAGCCACTGTAATCAAACTCCAGACATATGTGCCACCTGTGCACATATGCAACCTTGTGCATGTGTCACCTTGTGTATCTGGCTTATGTGGGATCTGGGGAGTTGAAAATGGGTCCTTAGGCTTTGCAGTCAAGCACCTTAACTGCTACGCCATCTCTCCAGCTGAAGAATCAATTTTTGACCCTAAATGTCTGTTGGAAATAGTTCTGACAAGCACAAGAAATTTATCTATCTGGTTCATTCTTATATTTCTAGCCCCTAGCTAGAAATTGGAGCCAACCAATTATATTCAAGTGAATTTGTAAACTTCCCACAATGTTAAGTGTAAAAGCTACATTATAATAATGAAAGAATAGAGAACTTTAATTTTTTTAATTCAAAGGCATGCAGTTTGTTCATGAAGATTCAAGAATTTAGAATCATAGTAGAAAGAAATTAAATTTCTAAATTGTCTTTGTTATCTTGAATCCATAGCATAATCCTAAGAATATAATACCATTTGTAGATAGATTTCTATAACCAGGACTTGCAATTTCAAATTGTTTTTTATTTTATAATATATGATATATCAAGAAGGAAAGTCAGAACAAAATCTGTACTCCATACATTGAAAAACTTAGTCTTATTGCTATTAAGAAAACAGCATTTTGGAGAAATAACATTTAAATGTTAGTCCTTTAGTTAATGGACAGTGAATTCAATTCCAACCAATTTAGTATATATCTAGCATATGGGGAAAATAGAGAGGCTGTGTTGACTTCTCTGCTACACTTCAAAACACTGTCCAGGTTGTTCACTGTACAATTCTATAAGGCACCCTTCTTGTTGCAATCATTCTATGAAATAGAGTTTGGGTTTGGGAATTCCTCCTGCTTCATAGCCATTAGCAGCTAGGACTGGTCTTCTCTTTAGACCAAAACGACAGATTGCTCTTTGAGGAAACAAAAATATTCAATGTATCCAGAGAATTATTTTTTCATATTAAAGTGATAATTTGTTTTAACGTTATTGGATACCTGTGCAAGATTTTAGACAACTAACTTAAAAATGAGTGAGGAATGACCAGGAAATAGACTCACTAAGCACCAGCATGGGGAATACTAAGTTGATAGGACTTTATCTGTGTCTACAGATACATGTGAATGATGACCTGGGATACAAATACAGAGATTATATAGAGATATAAACATACTTAAATAGCTGAAACCAAGATTCATGTGCTCTTTTAAATTTGGGGCACTCAAATAAAATACTTTATCACTCCTATATACCGTTAGCTTTAATAGGGACCATATACTCCTTTTCCGTGGGCTTTGGATGCTAGTATACACTTGTAACTGACTTTCTCTTGGCTTATATACTTTATTGTCTTTAGCAATTCATGTAACTTGTGATTTCATTTGTATCAGCTATGGCTCTTTGCAAACTGAAAAGGACAGTAAGTTCAATTCCAACCACTTTAAAGCACAAGAAATTCACTGTAACTGCTAAACTGGAAATCCCAGGACTTTGTCTAGCTTTGGGTAGACAGTGTTCTTTGCTTCCCATTTTTATAATTCTTCCTCTGGATTAATCCATCAATGGGCAGGATCGCCTCCTGTGACTCAAGATGACTATAGCAACTGCACATTTTATAGTATTGTGTTTCGAAACCTTTGCTGTGACCCTACAGCAAATCTGAATCAAGGGATTCAAAGAGAGAAGCCATGCTGTGTGGGCATGAGTTTGCATTATGTGCTGCACCCTTGAGAGATGGTGGATTTTGCAATGAAACAACAGGGCTGAGGTTGATAGTGAGGTGATTCTCAAAAGCCTGGGGTTCTGTTACCAGAAGGATTGAATGAAATTCTAGGCAGAAAAAAACAATAGACAGTAACTAAGAAAAACTTTCCTCATCTTTTCTTTAATGCAACCACTACTACTGTCAAAATAAAAGCTTTTAAATGGGCTGGAGAGATGATTTAGTGGTTAAGGTGCTTGACTGCAAAGCCAAAGGACCCAGGTTAGATGCTCCAGTACCCATGTAAGCCAGATGCACAAGGTGGTGCATGCATCTGGAATTTGTCTACAGTGGCTGGAGGCCCTGGCCCACCCATACTCTCCCTCCCTCCTTCTCTCTTTCTCTCATAAATAAATTAAATAATTACAAATTAATTTTAAAAATGCTTCTTGAAGAAAAATTTATGTTCCACTTGCCTGCAAAATCAAAGAACCTTGATTCAATTCCCCAGGAACCACATAAACCATTTACATAAGGTGGTGCATGCATCTGGAGTTTGTTTGCAGTGGCTGGAAGCTCTGCAGCGCCCTCTCTCTCTCTCTCTCTCTCTCTCTCTGCCTCTTTCCTTCTCTCAAATAAACAAATAAATAAAAATATTAAAATTTGTGTTATAGATTCTGTTGTATATGCTATATCTTTGGATAGCATGTTTGAGGCTATAAGTCACTTTTGCAAAAATAAATACTTTATAGCAAATTTAAAGACTAAAACACATGCATACATTAAATCTGTATATATGTGTGTGTATGTTTATAAATGCATTTATGTAATTTATAAGTGAGGCTTTATATTTTAAGTTGCTTTTTACCCTGGGGAGCAGTTAAGAGAATGTCAGAATTAATTTAAGAGAAAATGAACTGGAAAAAGAGAACAATCTATCACAATCTGTCTTATTCTCCCACCCCAGTTCACCATTACGTCTACTTCCTGTTCTCTACTTCTTGGTTTATGTATGTTACCATGTTGTCCCAATGTTCAAGTACAAATAAAAATTTAGGATCAGGCTGAGGAGATGGCTTAGCAGTTAAGGCACTTGCCTGCAAAACCAAAGGACCTGGGTTCGATTCCCCAGGACCCACGTAAACCAGATGCACAAGGTAGCTCATGCTTGTGAAATTCGTTTGCAGTGGCTGGAGGCCCTGGCATGCCCATTCTTTCTTAAAAACAAAAAATTAGGATAGAGTGACTTCCAAAATCAGAAAGGCATAGCAATTTCAAAGAAAGGAAATTGGATGAGGAAGTATAAAATTTTACAGGTGGAAATGACTTTATACCCACATACTAATTATGTCACCATTGGGTAGTTAAGCATGAGGGAAATTCATCATGCCTTTGAAACTTTGCTGCTCTTATCTAGAAGTCAATCGGGTTCTTGGTTTGTACAAATGCTTTTGGACTTCCTAAAACTCAATGATGTGTTACTTGAGTTTAGGGCTAGAGCTAGGCAGCAATGATATTTGAAAATATTTTGATAACCAGAAAACTTTAGTTGAGTTTGTATAATCAGTTATATTAGATTAATACCTATAGATTATTCAATCTTTATAAAACAGCGTGCAAGGCTCAAGGATACATGAAGCTGGTTCAGGCCATTGTTTACTTGTCTGTGCTGTTCCCAGCTCATACAGTGCAATTCCTCTGCCCCCACCCCCCGTGCCGCCTAGTGGAGTTCCTCTCAGCCTTCATAACCTGCTGGATTTCTTCCCTCCTGAAACTCATTTTCTCTTTAGTAAGGTAATGGAGTCCTCTATTCTTTATATAGTTTGGGTACTTAAATCCTTCTCTTGGCGAGTGCTTGTCTTAATTAACTTCCTTTCTCAGTTGCTCTGCAGTCATGGTAACCTGACATGTGTAACTGTCTGTCACTGTTCACAAGAGCTCATTAAACAGCAGAGGTCTTCATCTTCATGGTATTTCTAATACCCAGCTCATATCAAGTGCAACAAACATTTGACTAAAAGATGAATAGCCACATAAGGGGCAAGTCAGATGGCCTGTCATAGGTATGCTATCTTCCTGTCAACATTTGAATCCAAAGACCATCATGTTCATATTTCTTTAGCTTTTTAAATATTTGAGTCCAAAATACATATTTGCATTATATTTGTACAGGTTATAATTTTCTAAGTACAATTATACTATCGATTCACACTAGTCATTTATTATTTATAGGTGTTTTCTTAGTCTTTATACTCAGTAGAATTGGCCTAAATGTACAATAGTCTATGTTTAAAATGTACTTTGCTGATTGAAAGAAAGAAATGAGCTTACACTGGCATGCACCGGCTGGCATTCTCTCCCAACATATCTGCCCCCACATAAATCCATGCCTCATTCCCTCCCTAAAAGATTATTAAACCAAGCACACTTTACAATATCAAAGAATATGCCAAGTCATGCAGTGAGGTGCAAACACACTGAGGAATTGCCAAGAACAGTTTTACTGCTGAGTTACACAAAGTTGCCTTCTATATTGAAAGGGCACCTTCCTTCCAGGAGTCCAAAGAGCAGGCTTGGAAAGTTATAAAAGGCAATAACTTTGTTTTTTTAAATAAAAGGAACACTATTTGGGCATGGTGGTGCACGCTTTTAAGACCAGTACTAGGGAGGCAGAGGTAGGAGGATCACTGTGAGTTCAAGGCCACCCTGAGACTACATAGTGAATTCCAGATCAGCCTGCTCTAGAATAAAACCAAACCTCAAAAATAAATAAATAAAAATTAAAAATTAAAAAAAACTAAAATGAACACTAACATTTGTGTTCTAGCAATGTTGTAAAAGAAGAAGAGTGAAATAGGGAAAAAAACTTTAATTCCTCTTGGGATGTGAAAGACCTTCCTCAGGAAAGGGCACTTGAGTTGCACTTTCAAATGCCCATCATAAGCAGTGAACAACATAAAGAATAAACAGAATACTCCCTCTAAAAATATATCACAACTTGGGCTCGCAGATAAAAGCATCAAGGTGGGAGCTCTTCTTAGGCTCATGTATGGAATGCATACATAGTCACAGGATATAAAATATGGGTAGAGTGTTAGCATTTTGATATTGTAATAATCACTTGAGATTACTTTTAAAGAGTAAAGCTTTCTTTGGATCCACAGTATGGAGGTTTCTGTCTATCATTGGCTGGCCTATTGCTTTGAGGCCTGTGGTAAGGCAGCACAGCATGAAGGGAGAGCAAGGCAGAGCAAGCTACTTACCTCATGGAGGCCAAGAAACAAAGAGAGAAAGAGAAAGAGATCTACATCTCATAATCCCCTTTGAGGGCACACCTCCAGGAATCTCAAACCTCTCTCCAGGACTAAGGGTTCTACTACCTTGCAAGTCTCTAATAAGTGCCCCTTGGGGAATATTCCAGATCCAAACTCTAGCAGCTAAAGATAAGATTGCAGGTGAGATCCTTGCTGCAAGATGAGGCTCTGGCTTTAATTTTTCAGGCATCAGGGAGATGTGAAAGTTTCTGAGATATGAAGGAAAAAAAAGCCTAGCGTTCAAATGTTTTCAAGAATCAGGTTAATATTAATGGAGAATACAAGAAGGAAGTTTGATAATGTCATAAGGAAGTAAAATGCTCACTTATAATCCTCAACTTCTCAATAAGGACATGACGTATCTCAGGTATAAATCAGGAGGTGCTAATTCTCAAGGCCTGGCAAGCCTAAGAAAGAGTGCCTTTATCATCTCATCTAGATCCTGGCCCTGCCAGAAATCTTGTTAGCCCCCATTGAAAGAGATTCATTATTCTTTCTGCCCAAGGTGTGTGGTTAGGTACTGAGCGGAGTCATCATTTGACTTTTTCTTCAAGGGGAAGGACAAAACTGATTTGAATGGATGGGTTGCATGGCGATGAGGTACACCAGAGAACCAGGCCTTGAAAATATGATTTAAGGGCTGGAACCATGGCTCAGTGCCAGGTGCTTGCTGAGCATTTCCAAGACCCTGGGCTTGGTCCCCAGCTCTCCAGTACTGCCAAGAAAGAAGAAGGAAAAGAAGAACATGGCATTAGTCTCTATCAGCCACGGTAGCCACTTGCCCTGGCTGTGTCGTAACATTCCAGGTCTCTGTCCTGTGTCAGTATGGATTTCTAACTGAATTCAGGACAGGACATCTTGGGTAGATTTGTGAGGAGTATCTAGATTTGAGCAGTGGGTTTGTGTCAGTAGCTCACTACAGCAATGCAGCCTATCTTGCATTGCTAAGGCTGCTGAGAAGAAGAGGATGAAAAATAGAATGAGTTCTTTTACTTTTAAAACCAAGTAGTCCCTGCCATGTCATTTCTTGGCCAACATTACTTCCTGCCATTGTTGAGTTGTTACTGATTTCCTGTGTGCATCTATTTACAATTACAGATTCATGTTTATTTTTTTATTTTTTTAAAAATATTTTATTTATTTTTTGAAAGAGAGAGGGACATAGAGAGAGAATAGGCATGCCAGGGCCTCTAGCCACTGCAAATAAACTCCAGATACAAGTGCCAACTATGCATCTGGCTTACGTGGATACTGAAGTATCAAACCTGGGTCTGTAGACTTTGCAGGCAAGTGTCTTAACTGTTAAGCGATATCTCTAGTCCTGATAGCATACTTTAAAAAAAATAAATGTACAAAATGTTAAATTACTGGGCATTATATGTGATTGTAGGCTAAGAATATCAATGGAACTGCCATAGGCAGCCCAATTCTCAACAATGTTATGAGAATCAATGGATCAGTTTGGGAAGTTCTTAACAGCATTGGCATTTGTTGGCTACAAGAGTCACCGGCTGGCTCTTCTCTTCCTTTCTCTCAAGAATAACTTTCCTCTGCAGATCCCTGTTTCCCCATAGGCTGAGTGCATACCACTTCTCTTTGCTTTAGAATAGCAGTGCTCAGATAATTCTAATTATTGCTTGGATATTAGATGTGCTGTGCCAGGCATCTTGCAGACTTTAATATATTTTGCCATCATATGGAAGGAAAATTGGTTAAAATCACTCACACTCACACACACACACACACACACACACACATATACATATACATATACATATACATATACATATACATATATATATATATATATATATATATATATATATATATATATATATATATATATACATAGAGAGAGAGAGAGAGAGAGAGAAGCAATAATAAAATAATAAAATTTGACTGAGCGTGGTGGTGCATGCCTTTAACCCCAACACTTGGGAGGCAGAGGTAGGAGGATTGCCATGAGTTCGAGGCCACTCTGAGACTATAGTGAATTCCAAGTCAGCCAGAGCTAGAGTGAAACCCTACCTCGAAACACCCCCCAATAATGATAATAATAATAATAATAATAATAATAATAATAATAATTTGGACTTACATGCAACTGTTGTTATGAGTAAATGTCCTTCCATATATAAGACTACTAATTAAAACAATGAATAATACAAAAAAAATAGTCATTAGAAACACATAGAAACATAGATGGGGTGGGAAGATTGCTCAGTGGGTAGAGAGTGCTTTTGTGCAGGCAGGAGTTCAGATCCCACATAAAATGCCAACATGGTGGTGTGCTCCTGTATTTCATGCATGGGAAGGCTAGTAAGAAAGGGAATTCCTGGTGCTCACTAGTTATCTTGTCTAAGCAAGCCAGTGAGCTCTAGTTTCAGCAAAGAAACCTTGTCTCAATAAATAAGGTAGAGAAAAATAGAGGAAGACGCCCAATGTCTATCTCTAGACCACACACACACACACACGTGCATGTGTATTTGCACAAACATGCTCAATGACCATGCAACATAGCATAAACAATACCATATATATATATATACTTAAATTAAGGACCATTTGTTCATCCTTCTTCATCACATCTTCTTACCCAACTAAGACATCTCCATGGTTTTTGGAGTTTACAGTTTCAGATTAAGTGGCTCTTAAGATTGGTTTATCCAGTAAAATACAGAGGCAGCCTGAAGTGGTGAAGGAGTGATGGCTTTGACTCAGTCATTCAATCTTGGGTTCCACCTCCCCATTTATCACATCTTGGCCATCACAAATTTCTGAATAGGGCTTCAGATATCAAATTGTCCCAATGCATTTGTCAATGCAATGTTGTCAGCATTCCATGAGATGATGGACAAAGTCATCCAGTGTATTTCCTGATTAATGTAAGGCACTCAGTAAATGGTAATTATCATATTGACTTTAGCTACATTTTATGAGTTATTTACACATCACACACTCAATGCTTCAATCTTGTATTTCCCATGAGATTCACCCAGAATCCAGACCCAGATCTTCCTAGGCACTTAGTGGGTTCAGTGAATTGCATTAACTATCATGCAACATCATTTGAACAAGGAGTGTTCCTTGGCACATACACACAGAGGTATTTAATCAAGCTAAAAATCTCCATATTCAATGTTTATGTGTTCTAAAATTTTAGCAGTTCTGTTCCTGTCTGATTAATTCTGTCTTGCCATTCCAAAATCTCTTACAATAGGAATATAATTGAGCCTTATTGTGTTTCTGTTGCCCTTCTTTCTCTAACACCAAGAGATATTCTTCCAAACAAGACCACTGTCATTAGTTATATTATTAACTTCTTAGTTTATTTTCCCTGATGAAGGTCACTTTAATTTCAAGACTATCCTTTTCCCTCTTTCTTCATTTTACCAGAGATCAACCCATGTGAAATTTTCTAATCCCCTAACAATATGAGCAGACTATTTGAGCTAAAAGGTGTTTCATGATCTATCTAGGTCTTTCTTTAGAAAATTCTTCCTTCCTTGTTTGCAGGAAGAAGTGGAAGCTTTGAGAAGCAAAGGCATCTTGTGAGCTTTATTCAATAGTGTTTCTAACTTATGTCTTAATATAAAAAATTACATTACTTACCTGGATCACTATTACATCATGGTTCTAAGTTACTGTATGGGTATTTACTTTTTATGCCTTATGATCATGTGTGTTATCTGAGAAGGCAGTGAAAAATAATAATATTGTTCAGCCTTGTTGAGAAGATAAAATTTCATGTGGGCTAGGAAAACTGGCATCATTCCAATGACTTCTCCACTATTTGGCTATCTATGCATACAATCTTAGGAATTCAACCTTAGCTCTAGAATACATATAACTCCAAAACAAACAAATAATTACCAGTAAGCACCAAGGAAGGTGTTCATAATATATTGAATATGCCCTTGAAAACTTTTGTTAGGATTCATTTGTGGTATGAGTTAAGCTAAACTTAACTTAAAAGTTGGTAGCTTTACAACTCAGCTAGCTATATGTAAACACAGACAGAAAGGTGCACTTTTTTGTATTCTCTCCCATATGGATTTTTTTCTAAAACATCAATTGAAGTTGCAGAGACAGAAGGATGTGCTGGTAGAAAAATTAAAAGAGGGTGAGTAGGCAGATGTGGCTTTTATCTTATTTGGAATCATCCGAAATCATAAGCCCAGTGAATCGGTAGCTAAGGAAGGAGACAGAATGTAAGACAGATGTCTGAGCACTTCCTTAGATTGCTTACTAGTAGAACAAGACTACAAGGTTGGAAAAAAACCAATGGTTATAATTTCAGAGATAATACCCAAGGTAT
This sequence comes from Orientallactaga sibirica, assembly GCA_036365145.1. NCBI lineage: Eukaryota > Metazoa > Chordata > Mammalia > Rodentia > Dipodidae > Orientallactaga > Orientallactaga sibirica. The sequence goes on from JAEOAD010000001.1 coordinate 64,317,111, forward strand.
GTAGTGAAATCAAGTCTTATTCCTAACAGCTGTCATATGGATGTGCCTGGGTGAGTGTCTACATTCAATGGCCCAAGCGTTTCATCTACAGAGTCTCCAAAATTAAATTCACAGCTGCTTCCTTCCTTAGAGTGGCTATAGTTATGATTTTCAGTAAAGAACTTCTTCCCGGATACTTGAAAATCTTTTTGCATCACTCTAAATTTCACAGAAAGTTCCCTTACTTGATCCTTACATGTAGCATTGATGAAAGACTGCTGTACATGCCATTCTGAGTACCTAATCTGCTCAATGGTTACTTAGGTAGCTGTTCATACATTGTCATATGTGAAGATGAGCCCACTGAAACAAAGATTCTCTTGTGTAAAGACACAGTAAGTACTTCAAGAGCTTGAGGTGAAATCCAAAATTCAATGGGAGTTCATCTCCCTACGTATTTCCACATATTGTCTCACATGATCATTATCATTATTAACTGCCATTTGATGTGACTACATAATGCCTTTTCATATAGTATGCTAATGCATACTGAGTTTATGTGCAGAAAGCCACGTCAGGAGGGGGTATCGTGGACATGCCAAGGTCAAAGCTGGAAGGTGTAGTCCTACCTGCAACAAGCCTGGTGTTTCCATTCTCTGCCTCACTTTCTCCTGCTCTTTGGTTTTGTTCTTGTCTGCAGTATGCTTGACTCCAGAATGCAGATACAAGAGCAAGTAGGCATCACCCACCCCAACTCATGATTAGCCAGATCTAGTGCAATGTATAACTTCAAGGACTTTCATTTAAAAATGCATGAAAAAATGTATTACTTTCCTTTGTATCCCCTTTATTGACTTCTCATGCTTAAAAAATATGTGGTAACTAATGTGCTCACTCAGACATAGAACTACATATTATACCAATATACCAAAGTCCCTTCATGTAGGGACCCATGAGAAAGAGGACAAGTGCTAGCTGAGGTTAATATGACAAAAAAAAAAAAAAAAAATCCATCCAAAGGAGGCAGTGGAAGCTGAGACTCCCATTGAGCCTGGGCTTCATAACCCTGGTGATATGGGGAGTCCAGGAAAGTCCTTGAATACCAAACCCTGGGTTCATGCTTGTATTTAGCCAAAGAATTGGATAAACCAAACTGAGAAGGATAATTATTAAATTATTATATTTATTTAGGAAAAAGACAAAATGAAGGGAAGGAAAATGAATATATCCTCATGGTTTGACAGACCATGTTGGCCAAGAAGAGAGATTTAGAGAGAAAAGAAGAGAAAATACAAAGAGCTCATGCCATGTGGAGGACAGGAGTGGGTAAAGAAGGGTCATGGGGTTCTCCCTTCCTCTCAGCCCAACTGGGCAGAGGAGAGGGAAGACTTACCAGGACCTGGAGGTTCAGGACCGATAAATGGGCTGCCAAGAGAGCTTGCTCTGCCCTAGTAAACATATTTATAACACCACAGTGATGGGCCATACCTTCTGACTCATGAGCCAGAGAAACAACTGATTGGTCTGGGCTAGAGGATGGCTCAGGAAGATGCAAAATTCTGGAAGCTGAACTTGACCAACCACAATGTCAGGTTTAGATTTCAATTATAGGAAAGGGTACTCCCCTCTCAGGAGGGGCTCAGGTTATCTGTGGAAAAACAGACCTAGGAAACTCCTTTAGGCCAGAGATAATGAGAAGCCACCTTTCTTTCTGATCTCTAGCAAAGCCCAAAGACAGTCCTGCTTTTTACTTTCAGGATCCCAGCCACTCTGTCTAACAAAGCTTCCGGACTTACTCTCTCTCTGTTCCCTTGAACTTCTCATATAATATATATATAAATTATAATTCCAAGTTTGCAATTACAAATTATCAAATCTCACGGGATGACCGTGCTTTCTGAGGATTAGAGGCTGGGCAGCTGCACTGGTGGTATATCCACAGAGCTGGTCCTTTGTGCATATTGATTTGGTTTGCTTAAGGGTTGTAATCTGATGGAAAGTATAGCTTTAGCTTTGCTAAGCTCCCAGTACTAGGGATAGGATCTCTGACATTGTTACTGAGTCATTTGAATGACTTGATTGGGAATCTTAGCAGGCAAGCTCCATTTTCCCTGTCCTCAGGAACCACCATGCCACTATGAACAGAGAACACTGGGGACAGTGTATCACTATGGTAAGGCCATCCCAGGATTTATTAGCCTTCCTCAACCACTCTAAAAGGCCATGATGAAGATTCCTACCACTTGATAGTGATGCACTGACAAACATTGTTGACTCCTCAGCAAGCCAGAGAGGGAGCAGATGGAAGCCACTTGCATAACCAAGCTAGCTCTGAGTTCCACTGGGAAGACTCACATGCATTTTTAATAAAGAACTATCTACTTCCAGTTTATCTCCAAAAGGTACAGTTCTGCATGCACAAACTGAATGGGACTTTAAAAATCACCCCTTCCTACCCAAGCATTCTCACAAAGAGAAGAGGACTGGCTAATGTAAGGTCATACCCCTCCAGGGCTACTGCTGTTCATCCAGCCTGGTTTTTATTATACATCACCTTCTCTTTGGGAAATTGGCTCAAATTCCTGGTAACAGAATTTCCCCTGAAGAAGGAGTGTAGAGTATCACCATCGAAATCTCTCCTTCCCTTTTAAGTGCTTCAGTTTTCCTCCTGTGTAGCCCTCTGGTGGTTTGCCTAAGTTTCAGCCACCACTGCTAATGGACACAGTGGCACATTTCCTCCTCTTGGGGATCTCTTGCTTGTGCAAAAAGATCCTGAGCCCAACAGGGTGACTTCTTATCCCAGCCTCTTCAAGAATTCAAGGCAGGTCTGAGTATCTTAGGTTGAGATCAACTAGGGAAAATGTGGTTCTCAGACCACCCTGGAAGTAAGTTCTCTGGAAAAATTCTAAGGTTGCATCCCTGCTCTGTGGGAAAGCAGTCCTTGACTTTTATTGACAGTGGTTTCTCGGTGCTGAGGCAGAAAGGGTGATGTTATACCACCTACTTTGAGCTAGCTAAGACTCTTGATCAAGACTCTTTCTCCATCTTTCATACTTTAAATTGAAATGACATCTGAAATGAGTTTAAGTAAAATTTAGGGCTATACGCTAAGCTTTAATGAACTCCTCTATTGGGTCCTGCCGGGAGAAATGCTGTCCTAGTATTTTAAGGAACAACACAATTGGGGAAAAGTGCATTTAGTGAGCTTTTTCACATTGCAAATGGTTTGTTTAATAACATTTTGTGCTGTATCTATATATCTATGCCTGTGCGGCAAAATGTTTTAGAATTCTTTAACTATAGTGATTTCTACAAATTTTGAGCATTAGATAAAAATATGCTATGGCAAAAGTTTTCAAGTATTCAAGATAGCATTCCACATGGTGCCATCTCATCACAAAAATTAATTCCAAATTCTCCCTGCTATGAGACAATTCCTTAAAAAGTTCCTTTTGTGTTTTTCTAGAAATTGACTATGCGAATTTCATTGTAGTCAAAGATGGGGCTAAACACAAACAATGGACGTACGGGGAGAAGCTGCAAGCTGGGCGTGGTGTTGCAGGAGAGCTCAGATTTGTACTATCTTTTGTGTATCTCAAACATCTTTCTGCTTTAACTCATAGCATTTATGTGCAACTCAGGACATGGTGATATACAGGCTGTTCATTATGCGGTCATGGAGTGAATCCCAAACATTGGTAAAGCCGTTTGGAGCTCAGAGCACATCATCCCACAGAAACGTTGTTTTAATTCATAAAGCATCACATGAAAGCATATCTAGTGCACCTGTGTTTAAAGTATATGGTATAAACAGGTGAGTAAGCAAAAGGCAAAAATAATACATCGAGAAGAGCTGCTTTTCATCAATGCCTGTACTTGAAGACACCCAGCTTTCCTTTCAAGAAGGTAGAGAGTCTAAATAGATTCCACAGGGATGTTGTTGATGCCCCAGGAGTCAATGCATATTGCCTGCTTTCAGCTTTTCATTGAAACTACTTTTTTTGTGTGTGATTCGTGGAAATGAATGCAAGATGTTTTACTCAGGTGTAATGGGAAGAGTTCAAGGAAAGGGTAGAAGGAGGGTGGAGTTCAAAGAAGGAATACATTAAGAGCTATCCTGAAATCTGGGGTTCAGGGGGAAATGAGGACTGCCAAGTGATGGCATTTCAGGTCAGGAGACTGAGTGGTAGAGCAGATGTTTGTCTGTCCCCAGCCCCGTGGCTGGTCTGGAGGGAGGCTGACCTTTGGTGGTGCTAATTTTAAGCTAGTAACTTCCAAACTGGGAAGTACTTCCCAGTCATTTGGAAAATGGAAATGTAGAGTCCCGTGCTTGAATAGAAAAGCTTTGACTTTGGAAGTTGGAGGCAAAACCTAGGAATCTGCATTTTCCTTTATAAATAATGACAAAGATAACTATTTTACTCTGTCCTATTTTATGACTGCACACTGTACTGACTTTGTAGTCATTCTCTAATGCTTGCAATAACCCCATTTGGTAGACATGTCTTTGTTGTCTGAGATGTGATAGAAGCTAGGGGGAAGGATGTTAGTAACTTGCTAGGTGGGGGGCAGGATGTTCTGAGCCCTCTGTCAGATTTCACCACTGACCCAAAGGAATCAAGAAATCTCCAAACTCACAACTCCTCAAAATCTGAAGAAGGACCCAAAAGTTGTTCTTCTCTTGGAAACATGAGTATTATATGAACAAAAATAAGCAAGTTCCACACTCAGAAATTCTCTCCCTAGTAACTGGCTTATTCTTGCTCCAATCAGATTGACAAACAGTGCTAGATATAGCTGCCCAAGCCGCTTGCCTCACAAGCAGAAAAATGCTGTACAATATTTGGACAATAATTTGAATAGGAACTAACCACATCTGCCTTACCTGTTCTGCTTCTTACTGAAATAGAATTAATTGCAGACTATTGAATTATATTGTTAATAGTCATTACAGAGCTTCTAGTCTCTGTTAGCCAACTGGGTACAAAAGCATGTTTTAGCTCTGGAAGCTATTTGTTATTATCTAAAACCCCAATTTAATAGAATCAAAAATGTATTTTTCTCAGGATGAAAAAGAATCTAGCAATGAAAGTTTAAACTAGAACACTTTATATGATAGGAGCATATTCTTTTCTTAGATTAATGTTTTCCCAACTTTTTTATAGCTACCTAGGGAGATAAAATCAAAATAACTATTAATGTGGTTGTAACACTATAAAATTCAGCATTCTTTTTTTCACTATTTTCTCTTGTAATAATTTTCTATTTTTTATTAAATAATATTTAATTTGTATATTATAGAATTCCTTCCATATTTTAGTTGGCAGAAATCAAGGCTCTCTGCTCTAATATTATGCAACACAGGAAATAAAATTTTCCAACTAAATCGGTTTACTGTTCACTGATAATATGTGGACTGGAATGGGAAAGATATTACAGCTTGCTTTAAAATCTTATTTGAGAAACTATCAGTAGACATTTTTGAATATGGGATATAGTTGGAGCTACATCTCTGGCCAGAAAAATTAAAGCAGTTAAACAGTGTCAGAAGCTAATCACAGATGGGACGTCTGTCCTTTCTCAAGCTCAGAACCAGGAAATTAAATGAAGGCTTGAGAAGGATACCACGTGTGTTTCTCTTTGAGCATTAGTCATAGATCTTTCACTGTGTAGGGAGAACCTCGTCACATACCCAATTTTCCTTTTTTGCCTCAACTACCACAAAGTTCAGTGGCATGATTTGGACTCAAGTGCAGTATCCTGCATTAATCCTATTCGTTTGAGAAAGGTTCCCCTTTACCTCTTCCATCATACCCTTACAACTCAAAATCCCCATTTTAGTTTTATTTCTACAATTATAGGTACTTTTCTTCTACTTTCTGGGTAGACTACTGTATAAGGTTTCAGTTATTTTTTTTATTTTCTTATATTATGAATTCTAGAGCAGATAGTGAATTGACAGGTCCTTGTCTTGATTTTGCCTCTCACTTGCTGAATGTCTTTATTGTTCACTTACTTCACTTGGGAATGGGATACGAATGGTATATGTCCTCTAAGGTGATTATGAGGATTTAAGTGATGAGTATAGGCAAAATGCCTTAAAAGGGGTTTTTAGCACAAAGTGCCCAACAGGTATTAACAATGGAAGAGGTGGATGGATGGACAGAAGAGCTCAGGAAAAAAAAATGCAAGTAGGTGACTCTGGGATAAAACATGTTGTAAAAGTAATGCAAGGTTTCCTTAACTCCTTTTAAGCATTAACTCATGGCCACACTGAAAGATGTAATCCTGATATCTGTTGCAGTTACCCTCGTGTTGCTAGCACAAAACACCTGACCAAAAGCAGCTGATGGGAGGAAAGATGTTTATTTTGGTTTACAGGCTCAGGAGGGAGCTCCATGATGGTAGGGGAAAACATATCATGAACAAAGGGTGAACATCACCTGCTGACCAACATAAGGTGGGTAACAGCAGCAGGAGAGTGTACTAGCACTGGCAAAAGGGAGCTGGCTGTGACACCTACAAGCCTGTCCCCAACAATGTATGTCCTCCAGCAAGGTTCCAATTCCCCAATTGCCATCAGCTTGGGACCTAGTATTCAGAACATATGAGTTTATTGGGAACATCTAATTCAAACCACCACAATATCTAGCAACTATAAAATTCAAATAGGAAAATCTCAGATATATAAAACTTACCATTAATGAGGGTGTTCCATAAACTACTGAAACTAGATCTGAAATGTCCAGGTTTCCCATGGGGAAGTGAGATTGGTATGTCTTTTCTGACTTTAGAATTAATCAGATCCAATCTGCAAAGTTTTCTTACAGTCTGCTAATTCTATTATCCAATACTTAAAGAGATGCAGTACCCATCACCTTCTCTTTCCTCTTAGCCTCTTCTTTGCTATAAGCTGTCTGTCATGTCAGAGTACTAGATGAGTGGTTAATATATCTGACATTGGTTGACTCCCTTCCCTCTGTAGCCCTGATGCCATTGGCAGGTCATTTACACTGCATGCACAGGGGAGTTATGTGACAGCTGTAGTTAGTTATAGGAGGTAGAGTTGGAGTCACTCCTAGATCTATACAAGACAAAAGTCTTCCTTTTCTCTAATTATTCTTCTAAAAACTCTGTGTAAAAAGCTGAAGCTACATTAATTTAATCCTACTTAGCTAGAAATCTTTATTAATGGATGAAGGGTCTAGGTTGAACTTTTGGTAATTTTTTTTTCTTCTTCAAGGTTTTCCTAGTTAGGTCAATATTATTCATCTTATCATCATGAATATAGTACTGCGACTATAAAATTTTAGCCATCTTTTGTCCTTTAGTCCTGTGACCTGTTATTCTTGATTACTAATAGACATACTCGTAGAACACACTGTTCTGTCAAGCCGTCTTTATTAAGGTACACACTATGCTTTGTGCGATGAGAAGACCCAAACATCAAGTAGCTCAACAAGGTCTGCTTCTTTCTCAAGGAATAATTCAGGAATTAAAGGAAATGTGTCACCTTCAAAGCATGGCTCATCAAAAGAAGGGAAAAACATGGAGTCTGAGGCAAAAAGATGGCACCAGAATGGAACCCTACTGCTGCTCTCATTTTGTTGGCCCAAACTCTCTCATGGCCCCCTGACTTATCACTTACAAAAACTAAAGGTACCCTGAGACTACCATTGTTACTCATGTCAAAGATGACCAAATTCCAGGTTTCTATTCAATGAGAGTAAACTTTATTCACTCAATATTATTTTTTCCTCTGGAGTATCATGAATGTAGGGTTACATCAATTTTAGAACAGAACAGAAGTCTTAAAGCAACAATTATAGTCTTGGCATAAATAATAGTCCATATATTGCAAGTCCATCAATTGAGGTAGAAAAGTCCCCAGTCCCTTCCCAGGAAGGGTGTTATAAATATGATAGGGAGGGTGAGATTTCTGTTTCATACCAGCTGTAGAGACAGTGATTGATATTTATTTTTTAACTTTTTTTAACAACCTCCATACATATACACAATGTACCCTGATCATAAAATCCCCTTCCCACTACCCTCCTTTATTCCCGCTTCCCTATCTTACTTCCACTGAACCCCTTCTTTTTCACAGCTAGTATCCCTCTTTATTTTGATGTCACTATTTTTTACCCTAATATTATGAATATCTTGTGTAAGTTAGCATCAGCCACTGTGAGGTCATGAATTCTATAGTTACTTTATGTCTGGAAAACAGTGTTCCAAATGTTCCTTTTCCTCTTTTGGCCATTATATTCTTCCTGCTTCCTCTTCCGCAATGGTCCCTGAGCCTTGGTGGGTCTGGTAAAAATAGCTGTCAGTCTGGAACACTCCATTGTCATTTCTCAGCATTTTGAGAAATTTTATTTTTCTTTCTTTTTTTTTAAATTATTTTATTTATTTTTGGAAAGAGACAGATGGAGAGAGACAGAGAGGGAGAAGGAGACACAGAATGGGCACACCAGCAGTCTCAGCTGCTGTGAACGAAATCCAGATGTGTGCACCCCCTTGTGGGCAAGTGCAGCATTGCACCCTTGTGTCACTTTGCATCTGGCTAAACGTGGGACCTGGAGATTGGAACTGGGTTCTTAGGCTTAGCAGGCAGGCGCTTTAACTGCAAAGCCATCTCTCCAGCCCATTTTGAGGAATTTCAGATCTCCCAATAGTTACTGCCATCTGAAAAAAAAAAAAAGAAGTTGTTCTAACCAAATGTGAGAGTGGATTATCATATGAACAAACATGGGACATTTGACTTTTGAGTCTGAGTTACCTCACTTAGTATATTTTTTCCAGATCCATCCATTTTCCTGCAGATGTCATTATGATGTAAAAAGATAATCATGGTTTGGGGATGTAGTGCAGTTTTAGAGTGCTTGCGTCACATGCACTAAACCCTGTTCCCAGCATCACATAAACTGAGTGTTGTAATGCTTGCCTATAATCTAAGTAAGCACTTGGGAAGAGGTCCATGGATCAGTAGTTCAAAGCTAGCCACAACTACATACCAAGTTTGAGGCCAGCCTGGGTGACAAGAGATCCTGTCAAAAAAAAAAAAAAAAAAAACCCAGAATATTAGTAGTTGAATGTCTGTTCTTATCCTCTCTCCCTTCCCAGGTCTCATCATTTAAAAAATTTAAAAAGTGAATATGTTATTTCTTTCCTGGGTATTCACTGACAGTAAATATTATGCAAGTCAGAGTTTCTGAGTGCTGTTCTTCCAAAACACTATGCTGTGGCTTTGTGTCATTTTGATTTTTTAATTTAATTTATTTCTTACTAATGATAACCTTTGTTGTATGGACAAATTAAGTGGTGGTCCCATCCCCCTCCTCCCTGCTCCATTCCACTGTGGGGTTATTCATCATGGAGTTGGGGTTATGGGTTATGAGCTATGAGAGCAGTAGTATCCAGAGGCATTGCCTCCCCAACAATGACTGTTTTGACTTTTTTTTTTTTGAGAGAGAGACAGAGAGAGGGAGAGGAAGACAGATAGAGATGGGTGTGCCAGCAGCCTCTCAGCCACTGCAAACGAAATCCAGATGCATGCGCCAGCTTGTGGTCAAGTGTGGCATTGCACCCTTGCGTCACTTTGCATCTAGCTAAATGTGGGACCTGGAGATTAGAACCGCTGGAGATTGGAACCAGTGTTCTTAGGAGGCAGGCTCCTTAACCGCTAAGCCATCTCTCCAGCCCTGTTTTGATTTTTTTAAAGAAGAAAATACATCTGATAATAAATCTGGCCCAAGAGGATTTTAGGAACAAAGCTTACCAAAATTGTGGTGGATTTGTTCACAAGCTGGCATGAAGGTAAAGGCAGGGTGAAGACGTGTTTTCCTGCTCAGAACAGTCCGCTCTGTGTGGCCGGATGTGTTGTGGCCGTATGCATCATTCATGACCTGATGGAGTACACACAGCACACAGCAATGGATGCAGAAACTCTGCCACACAGATAAGTTCATCAGTGGGCGACAGACTTCACCAATTTTGTTTTCTGCTGATCTAGGACGTTTCCTTCTCCCATTTCAGAACCAAATTACTGTTGCATTTTGATAATAACACTTCATCCAACTAGTTCCCTCTGGATTTGCAAGCTGATTCCAGTGATAAGAGTAAGAGCTTTGGCAACTGTTAGAGTAAAATACAATAATTTCATGGTCAGCACTCATTAAAATCTAAACTAGAAAGAAAGATGGCTTAGTAAGTTAAATTATTATACCAGTGGCTCCAAATACACTTCTCCTTCCTCTGAATGTATGTGTTAGGGAAAAAAAGATGTTGATTTTAAAAATTGTTTTTAATATATTTTATTTATTTATTTGAGAGAAAAAGAGGCAAAAGAGAGAGAGAAAGAGAATGGGCATGCCAGGGCCTCCAGCTGCTGCAAACGACCTCGAAATGCATGTGTCCCCTTGTGCATCTGGCTTACGTGGGTCCTGGAGAATTGAACCAGGATCCTTTGGCCTTGCAAGCAAACGCCTTAACTGTTAAGCCATCTCTATAGTCCTAAAAAAATTACTTTTTACTTATTTGTATGCTTGCATGAGTGCAGGCATTTGTGCGTGCTTGTGTTTGTGTGTAGGCATGCCAGGTCTCTTGACAGTTCAAACAAATGCCCATCTGGATTTACATGAGTAGTTGGTGAATTGATCCTTGGCCTGCAAGCTGTGCAAACAAGTGCCTTTAACCACTGAGCCATTTCCCCAGCACTGCCATATCAGTTTTTGAAATTTAATTTTAAAATACAAGTCCTACTTGTTTCTACCCGTTCTTTCTCTTCCTACAATGCCACTCTCCATAGTAACCATTTTTATTACTGGCATTCTGTACAAATGAAATGCAAATATATATTCTTATTCCCCTGCAGAGGTAGTATGTGGGCACTATATTTACTCATGAATACTTTGTTTTTCTTATATATTAGAAAGTTTTGCTCTGAGTATATAAGCAGCCTCCTCATACTTTTACAGAATTATAAATGTTTCTGTTGTATGGATGCAGCACAATTTATTTAACTAAGGAACATTACTTTATATTTTATAGTATGGAATAAATAAAAGTACTGTAGAATATTTTATATTTTCAACTAACCTATAACAGAGAAAACCAAAGCTCTGAGATAATTAACAGTATTTCTCTGGTGACCACTGTCTTCCAGGGCCTAATATATGGTTCAGGTTGTATCACCATAATAGAAATACTAATACACATTCTTAAATATTGAATATTCTTAGTACAGTGTCCTTCCTCACACGCTCATAAAGAAATTTCTGTTATGCCACAGGTTCTAAACTTCAGAAATATTAGATACCTTTGAAGAACGTGTATTTCAAGGCTTCACTTATAAGATCTCACCAGTATGTCTGTGGCAATTTGCAGGTTCCTCACTACCCAACTACAACATGGCCATTCACACCGGGTGAACTGTGAGGTCTCGCTTGACACTGTTCATTCTAAATTTCCATCCAGATGATCTGGGAACAGTGATCCGTGGTCCACACTCTAAGACATAGCTGTAGATGGTCTCTAGGGGCATTTGTGACTGTGTAGGCATCATGGGGGGTAGTCAGCTGCATCCCTGATCCCATTGCCATGTGGTTAAGGGTGGCACTCTGAGCCAGGCTTGAGTTTCAGGGCATTTTGCACCCTGGCTATGCATAGGCTGCCTTCAACTCCAGTGAATACAGCAAAGCATGAGGCTGAATATCTCTTGTTCCTTTGGGATTGAGAAAGAGCACAATTATAGGTAGCAAAATTAGCATATAAATAAGTATTGTTGGGTTCCACTCTTTTGAGTGCATCAGGCGTTGAAGGTATGTGGAAGAGATTTAATAAGGAAGCTCAGTAAGTTGGAAAAGAGGAAAATTTTCTATGAGGAAGAATTGCCTCCTGCACATCCCTTTACTGTTTTATATATATCATAGTCAGGTGAGGAATCACTGACACGGTGTCATGTCCATGGAAGTAACCTTAGAAAGTGAGAACGTGAAGACCCATCAAAGATACACAGCATGGAGTTGTTAAGTGAAGGCCTTCAGACGAATTTGCAGGGGTCAGGAGAAGCCTGAGAAAGAAGAGTTTCTCATCTACAATGATTAGGAACCACCAATGCAACATAGTCCCATTTTACAGATGGTATGATTTCAACACCAATCCAATCACTTACCAAAGTTACCCGATAATTAGCTGTGGGGAAAGGGTCAAAACATAAGGATCAGAATATCTGATTCTATCTTTTATAGGACTTTGAAAATAACCTGAAAACTTGGCCTAGTAAGAGCCATTGACAATGAATACTTTACTGCGAAGACCTGCCGTCTTCATAACAGAAAATGTTAACAGAGTGCTAAATTTGTGTTGGCCATTGTGCTAAGTACTTCATATGTGAACTGATTTGATTCTCATAACCACTCCACAAAGTATTATTACCCTTGTTGTTATTTTACCATCATCTTTATATGAGCTATGGGAAAAGAAAATGCAGAGGTTCATTTATTTACTGAGATTCAAACTCCCGCTACCTGTGCCACAACCCAAATCTTCATCATAATTCTATGCCATTTCTGTCTCTGACCTGATGATTAACTTTAACCAGGAGAATGACAGTCAGGGCTTTTACTGATCATATTTTCAAGATGTGTGGGAGAAAGTCACAGTGTCCGCTTCTTTCTAACTTCTAAGCTTAAACATGAGACCCTCTAATCAAGAAACAGTACTGATATGTCTTCAGTGACAAAAGGCTAGAGAGTTATATCCTAAACTTTAAGCAGTATATCCAAGTCATACAACAGAGGAATTTAACCTTGGCTTGGTGCTTTTCTTTCTTTTAAGTTTTCTGAAGCACATGCCTGCTACCTTACTTAGCACAACAAAAGTATTTGTTTTGAAATAAAAAAGTGCAAGAAACTTGAAAGTTCATTGCCTCAAACCATTTAAAGTATTCTTGACCTCTACTGACATTTGCAGCTAGGCCCTGGGGTTTTCTTCTCTATCTTAAGAGTGTTTTCATAGAAGTGGGAGGTCAAGGGCTGAAAGAACCGCTTTAATATTCTCAAAGGTTGATATATGGTACCATAGCACCAACCTCTCAATTCAATAGATGGAAACAGATTTTTCTCCAAACATTCACCTATAGAGCTTGAAAACGATGAAATGGTGTGGATTACGAATGAAGGGATAATGGGAGTTGACTTTGGCATATAGAGACGTGAACAAAGAGTGGATAATATGGTGACAAATATGAAAACAAGAGTCTGGGGGCATGACTCAGTGAGTAAAGTGTTTACCATGCAAGCATGAAGACATAATAGATCTCTAACATTCACGCAAAGCCTGGGTGTGGCTGTCATCCCACCACTGGAGAGGCAGAGACAGGAGGAGTGCACTAGCTTGCTGACTAGCTAAATTGGTGAGTTTCTGGTTCAATAAGAGACCCTGTCTCAAAAAAAAGTAAGGTGGAGAGTGCCTGAGGAAGACACCTCACATAAACCTCTGGCCTCCACGTGCACATTCATATATGTGTATGTGCACCTGCACAAACACACTTCACAACATCTGAACACACAAGCATGAATGCATACAACACACACATGACCACCCCCAAAAAAAAAAAAAAAAATGAAAAGAAGGATGAAAAGGGGACAAGTGCCAGGGAAAGCTGGCACTGGGAGAACCTTTGGGACTGGGACAGGCCAGTCTAGAGAATAGATTGTTTTGTCATTGTTTCTGCATCTCCTGTTTTAAAAGCATAATTTAATACTCAGCAGCCTTCGGTGCTAGTCAACAATGATTTCTCACTATGTGTTTTGATATGCCAGAACTCCTAGTTGGTAATTAGACAACAGCATGAATGTGACCTCACATTGCACATGAATCTGGAAAAGGCTTTTCATTTTATGCTGTCACAAAACAGAATTAGCACGAATTAAAGTTCCCTCACCTCCATCTGCTAAGACCCCATTTCCAAAATGTTTTATGATCTATTATTTATGTCTCATACAGTTTGTTACAATCTCAAGTTGGATGTTAAGGGACAGTTTCTCAGAACCTCTCAACAGAATCCCTTTCTCAGATTGTTGTTTTCTTAGTAGAAATATAAGTTTGTATCTAAGTTTCTCAGGAAACTTAACATTTCTGGAATTTGAAATTCACAGCCATTTTGCAAAATATTTTAATAATAAACGTTCCTAACGTCTTATTCAGATATCAATGACATTAAAGCTATAAGGCACATTGCTTTGGTCATTTTCTTTCAGAAGGCATTCTGAATAGCCAGGTATCGATTGCTTGAGAAGCATTGGTGTGGACAACAGGTGTCCTGTCTGTACATGTGAGTCCGTGGCTTCTGTGCTGGTTCAGTTACTGGCTTACTATTACTGGACTGTTTTTGTCTATTCTCTTGCTATTCTACTTCCAAGATGATGTTTCTCAGTCTTGAGTGTGCCAGTCTTTAAAAATGGCCAATATTATAGACAGTGTGTTGCTTTGCTTGAGCTGTGGACTTAGGAAGCTGACAAGCAACTCATGTGTGAAGACTGGTGAGTGTTCTGTGAATAAAACACATGTGTGTCAATGCACAGACATGTGATAAATATTTTCCTAACTTTATTTCTTCTGTTCTAGGATTCCAGATAGTAAAAGTGAAGAGAGGAAATATTTTTAGGTAACCTTTTGGTATATGCATTGGCAGACATAGTCAATGTTTCCTTAGTGAATTCACTTAACTTAGTAACATGACCTTTAAGGACTTAAACACTTGTCGGTGGTGCTTACCATTTAGGAAATGTCAGATCACTTACAGAGTCCCAAAATTCTGGAATTGTGATTTGATATATTAGTTAGCCAATCAGCAGTAGCCAATCAAAACAACACAGATAACCTTCTATATCACCCAATATGCCCAGTTTTAATTCACACACTTGTTCATTCATTCATTCATTCATTCATTCATTCATTCATTATGTGATATTTAAGGAGCAGTAACTTTGTCATTGCATGCATATAATCTCAGTAGAAAATGAATAGAACTTGTAGCCCTTTTAATCCTGAAAGTACTTCACATCAGTTAGAGGCAATTTCAATCATTTAGCATAAAAAATCATCTTCACAGTCATATTTGAAACATTTTCCTCATCTGTTAGCTTTGGATGAGGTAATTGGTACCTCCACAAATAAAATTCAATTTTATAGCATAGTCCATTATGTAGGGATTTGGGCACATGTTCCTTATAGTACATCATGACACCTTCGATATACTAGTTGTTTACAAACACGATCACCTAGCCATAATAAAGAGTGTTACAAATTAGGGCACCTTAATCTTTTTCCTCTCATGACCTCTCTTAAGTTGAGAAATTTTAACAACATTCTAGGTATATAGAATAGGTATACTATCAATCAAAAATAAATGTTTTAAAACAATTATTTTGTACAAATATAATTTTACCACTAATTAAAAATTAAAAAAACAAATTTGCATAATAATGAGATGAATGGGCATCTTTATTTTTCATAAGGATTTAAGTCCTGGCTGAATATTTGATCTGGCAGGACATGGGGCACCTTTCACAACTTTCAGAGTTGGTTGCTATTTTGCTTTTATAAGTATCAATGCTGACAATAACACTTCACATAGATAAGAAGTACAAAACATTAGAAGTATATTTAGGGTCATTTTCCAAATTGTTGATAATTCTATCCTAATCTCAAGCCAAAATTCATTTCACTTTTTTTTAATGAAACTCAATTTAGCAGTTCAAACAGCAACTTTTAAAAATGAAACATTCTAACACAGGTCAACACAAATGTGTCCTAATTCAATACTGAGGAATGATGGCAGAAAAATACTTAGTGTTTGTTTTCTATAATTAAATAATTACATTTTTATTAGAGTAGAAAATCTTGTAAGTAACAATAAAACCACTGTAAATCATAATATAAAATAATCTCACATATGAGCCAAGGATTTCCAGACAGCATCTGTTGGCATTGTATGGCATGGCCGCATTCAAAATGTGTGTGTTGTATATTTGGAACCATGGAGTGCTCAGGGAAGTAGTGTGAGGCAGCATGAGTGAGTACTATAAGAATCACATCAGATTTCTTCCATATTTACTTTTGAATGAATAATTTTGAACTGTGACCTTTGCACATTCAAAATCTATCCTTTTGACAGATTTTCACAATCCCCTCCCCCAAGTAGTTACACAACCGTGTGTGGGGTCACGATCCACATTTAAGGAGTTGAGCAGAAATTCACCTCTAATTTATCTTGCTTAAATTCCTCCCAGTATGCCTATATATTAATTACACTTTCTAAATAATTACAGTGTGCTGTGACCTTCCACAAGCACTTGAGACTCAATCCCAGGCTGCAGAGGTTGATAAGCTAAGAACAGAATAATAATAAAACAATGATGACAGTAATAAATACTTCAGTATAATTATGAAGGGGATGCAAAGTAGAAATTCAGTACATTATAAGGATGTACTATCAAAACCAGGGTTTTTTTATATAAAAAAATCTTCTTTAGGAGCTCCATAAAAAATTCCAATGAATATTGATTATTCCTTCATGTTGCCTGTCATGTACAAATATTTCTTATTTCCGAGTCACATTTCCAATAAAATTTCATTTCATTTAATAGGCATGCTATTTTTTTTTTTTTTTTTTTTTGAGGTAGGGTCTCACTCTAGTTCAGGCTGACATGGAATTCACTATGTAGTCTCAGGGTAGCCTCAAACTCATGGCAATTTTCCTACCTCTGCCTCCCAAGTGCTGGGATAGGCATGCTATTTTTAATGTTTACTATTATTATTATTAACAAGATGTTTCACATGGATGCATCATGTGTTGGTACCCCCTTTTCCCTTGACCATAACCCCCTTGCTGTTGGGGATGCAGGTATTCCTCATGGGGTAGTGGTTTATGTGTTGTGGGAGCAGTAGTCAGTTATTTTGTGGGGGAAAGAAGAGACATGCTATTTGATTCTGTACTTCTGGGTTATTCCCAGAATTTTTTCAGTGTCTCAGAACTTCTTCCTTACTATCCTACTATACCTGCACTAGAAATGTCACCCAGAAAACAAAAGATCTCTTCTTCAAAACATCATTGGCAGACATTCATCATCCACAAAAGAAATGCCACTTTTGAACCACATCTTTGGCTGCTCTCAGCTTCCTTTCTGGCTTTGTCCTGCATTATTTTCCTGAACACACCCTCCCCTCAACATCTCAGTCAATACATGGCTTCCTGAATGTGCATTTATGGTCATTACTGACTCCACTGAAATGCTATCCCACGTCTAACCACTAAATTTCTCCAGTCCTCTTATTTCAGTATATATCCCACCAGTAAACGACTTTCATAGTCTACAGAGAGTTCTGCCTTTTCTGACCTTATATTATGAAGAATTTGTATTTGTTACTTAGCAATCTAATGCTATGTTTTTTGATGTTTTAATGTATTTATTTGTAAGGAGACGGGTGGGGAGGGGGGAGGGAGAATGGGCATGCCAGGGCCTCTTGCCACTGCAAATGAATTCCAGATGCATGTACCACTTTCTGCATCTGGCTTTACAAGGGGACTACAAAATTGAACAGAAGCAGTCAGGCTTTGCAAGCAAGTGTCTTTAACCACTGAGCCATCTCTGCAGCCCAGTCCTATCATTTCATGGCATTGCAATCCATCTAGATCTGACATTCCTAAATACCAAAGGCTATAGCATCTTTAGCAGATAGCATGCCCCTTACAAACATGTATCGAACTGATTCTAATTATACTCATAAAGTTGGAAGACATTTTATTGATCCATATGGTGAGATCTTCTGTAGTGCCAGATTCCTTGGACACACTAAGTCTCTGTGCTTCATGACTTTCCCACGTGGTGGCTCATGGTAGGAGTGTGAGTATCATTATAGACATTCACATCTTCTTTGAGAAAGAAACCACAAAGGTCCAGTTTCATGGGAAAGTTACAGTCTTGGTGCTTCCTTATTTTCCATGCAGGCCTGTTTTATCAATGTTTTATTGCCTCTGTTTTTCTTCTGGGAACATAAGGGTGGATATATTGAATTTGTGTTTATTCAAAGAGGCAAAGGCATTTAGAAAGCAACATCAGCAGTTCTTTGCATTGCTCCACCAGCCACAGGAAAGTCTGTATGTGTTTTGCATGGTTTTCTAGTACGTCTTTATTGATAGCTTTTGCAATTAATGGCAAATAAAGTACAAAGACATGACTCACTTTTGGTGGTCTTGGATAATAAATTAAAACCATAAAAATCACACATTAAGCTGTAACATTGGGTGGCTTAATATAAAGACATAAAATAAAAATACCCTGGAGTATAGCCTCATTGGCACATTCTGAATTATAACAAAGGGTATATGGGTCAGGACTATAGAGTGCTATGACAAGGACTTCTGAACTCACAGAGGTAACCGTGGCATGTTCCTGGAAAATCTAGGGCACTGGTGCTGGGAAATGCAGGTGGGTGTTTAATATTTATTATGAATCTTCACTGGAAGTTGGTGAATGTCTTTAAATTTTCATCACCCAGCTGTGGATCACTGCAGACATTTCAGGCTCAATGATAGTGAAACAAGAACAGGCTCTGGTTTCCAGGTGCACTGAGCGGTTTCAGAAGCCCCTCCTAGGCTCTTCTGTGGTCAAGGGAAATTTGATTACATTGTCACATTGGGCTTCTGGTTGCCTGGATCACATATCTGGTCCAGGAGTCCTCAGGACACACCCCACACTACTACTACTGCTGCTGCTGCTGCTGCTGCTACTACTACTACTACTACTACTACTACTACTACTACTACTACTACTACTACTAGATTTAGTAATTCAGTAAGATGTGTAACAGGACATTTCTAGTCTTTCTCTGTGTACCACTTTAGCTGTGTCTTATGCCACCACTGTCTTTCAGCAAATATGTCATACTGGCCTTTGGTCAGTTCTTACAGTGTTCCAAGTAGCTTCCACTTTCACACCATGTCATACCCTGTCCCTGTTTGCTCGTACATTCTTCCTGCTCATTGACCTTGGCAATCACTTATTGAGAGGGGTCTTTTCTGACCTTCTGGGGACCTTTTATTATTCTTTCAGCATTGTTTTCCTCTGCATTGGTGACAATTGTCATTAAGTGTTTATTAATGCATTTTAATTTAGTACTTATCCTCCCAGCTAGGAATGAGTTTCTTTATAGGATAGGGGCAATGTCTTCTTTGCAACTATATTACTAGGTAACTAGTAACTGTGATTGACCAACACTTAAGGGAAGAATACATTTGTTATACTTTGAATCCTTTGACAAATAAGGTCTTGACTTATCCCAAATGAATTTATCCATGTTGGACTAGAGACAGAAAACCTAGCATAAAACTGAGACGTCTGAGCTAAAATTAAAATACACACAATGGGGATTCCTACTGGTGATTTTAAATTTTACACTTTCAGACAGTGTTTCTACAGGCTTGTTCTCCATTGCAAGAACTATAAAGAGGGCATGAAGAGTCAGACATTTGAAAACAACAACTACCACTTATTCGATGATGTTGGACCAGCTAACAAATTTTCTAGAGTCCTGCCACTTTGTAAGATGAAGATACTGTTAGAAAAAGTCAGAAGCAAGTAAGAATCTCTCAGACAAAGAAATTAAGACTTTATTGGAGTCAAGTTCTGGAGAGACACTTCACATCTCAGCCCATGTAGTGTTTGGCAAGGAGGGTTTATATCAGAAGGTTGAAAGCCTGTTGCCAGGGAGGCAGAGAGGGAAGGATTAGCAAGTGTGAAGGAAGTGAACTTCTTTGAACCTCTTTCTTCTGAGATAGCAAGCCAGGTATCCAGTTCCCCTGGGGTAATCAAAATTGCAGGGGGCAGTCTCCAGATAGACTTCAGCAGAAGTATGTGAATTCCTTAGAGCCTCAATAGGGAGATTTGCTAAATACTTCATTCCATACTCTTTTATATGTATGGAATCTGGGAAGAAGGACTCAGTACCAGGTTCTCAAAAATGAGTGGCATTGTTCCTGAAGGAGAAGCTGGGGGCGGAGGAGGGGGTAGGCCTATCATACAGGGAGGCAGTTCCAGAGTAACAACAGGTATTTCTGAAGCCATTTGGAGTTGGAGCTGTTGAAATAAACTGTATAAGTACACAGATAAGACTGACTTATGTGATTGCAAAATAAAAAATACATCAAAGAAAATAAGGAAGGTATCATACAACACCAGAAATGTGAAGTTTAGAAAACCATGGGCAGCTTTGATGTTAGAAATTTAGGAATTGTACACAGAAGGAGAA
Organism: Orientallactaga sibirica; assembly: GCA_036365145.1. Taxonomy (NCBI): domain Eukaryota; kingdom Metazoa; phylum Chordata; class Mammalia; order Rodentia; family Dipodidae; genus Orientallactaga; species Orientallactaga sibirica. The sequence continues at coordinate 64,337,406 of JAEOAD010000001.1, forward strand.
AACAAGGGGAAGATTTACCAAGAAGCCTCAGGGCACAGTGGTCCCCTGAAATAGAGCTGTGCTGGGAGAGTTTTAGGGCTTGTATCTTGTCAGGATAAAGAAATCCACATCTGGAAGCACAGGAGGCTCGAGAGGGGGCCCGTGAATACACAGTGGTTATCAAGGAGGCAATAACTGAATCTGTTGGAGTAGAAAAGAAGAGGCCAAACTGTGGGTGTGGAGGAGCCCTGTCTTACAGGGGAATAAATTACATGTCAGAGACAGGAACAGGTCTAACTTATAGCAACAGATAGCTGGTCACAGAGAGATGTCAGGTCATAAACAGAAAAATATTATTGACAATTAAAATGGCTCTGGATTGGTAACATTCATTTCTCCACAATTTCTGCACTCCATTGTTGAAGTTCTAAATTACACAAGTGTGGCTTCTGAAATCCTCAAAACTTGGTTCATTTGCCAAACATCACTTTGTACTTTGTGTACATGGCAGGCTATTGTCCCACGTGGCTTTCTCTTAGTCTTAGAGATGACACTGAATTAGGTATGAATGCAGCTTCCCCAGGAGAGTGATGCTATTCTTAGCCATTATAAAAGAACCTCCTAGTGCATATTAAATCATTAAGCCAGTATGATCGATCTGGTCATTATATATCTATATGAATTTTCCTGAATATGATGTGACATTTATAGGAAATACATGAGCATTTTATCTAAGGTTGAAAGTAATAACATAGGCAGAAAGTAAGGAGAAAAGGAATGTTGTCTGTTGTAGAAGTAAGAGAGAAGAGTTAATTGAAATTTTGGAAATAAGATTTTATTTAGGTAAGGTGGATGTGAGAAGTGTAAGAATGTAGTCTCAGTAATATTTGGATTAGAATAGTTAAACATATAGGAATTAATTATTTTGAAGTTTAGTTATCAGATTTAAAAGTTGTTACAAATCTTTAATATAAAAAGCTTAATCTTTACTCGGTCCAGAGATCAAAAGGTTTTAGTTTTAGTAAAATCAATGAAAGTATTTTAGGCTGAAGAGGTTAAAAGTTTGATTAATCTTGATAATTTGTTACTATCAGCTGTTTATTTTATAAGCACAATAAAATTTTATACAATTTGGTCCAGTTTCTATCTATGAGACTAAGTTTATAGCAAAAAAATAATAATAAAGGTTTTACCTAATGGAAAACATATAAGAGTAGACTATTTAAGAAACCTAATATTGTAAACAGATGTTTTATCAAACAAAATGAGGGCTTTATCAAATAAAGCATAAGCTTATCATTTGTACATAACTTTGTTGACACAAAATTCCTCGTTGTAAACCATTTTGTGAACATTAGTAATGTCTATGAGATTATTGTAGTAGCAGGATCAGACACTTTATTTAAGAATAGAATTTTACTTAAGAAAACTTCAATTTTGATCTTAGAACATTAACAGTACTTAAAAATACACTTATGTTATCTTTTCATTTAACTTTTAAATATATCCCAATCAGATATTGAATAACCTTTTTAATATAATTTATCTGCACACATTATATATTCTATATCCTTATTGAAGACCAGATCTATGGTCAAGACACAGTGGCTATTTCTCTTTTAATCTTTCAGGGAGCAAAGGAAACTGTGTCTATATCTTAATAACCTCCAAGTCTAATGTCTGTTTTTTCAAAGTGGAGAGAGACTCCAAGGTTTTTGGGAGATGGACATTGGGTTTGAATTTGACTTCTTCAAAGTAAAGTGGGGTGAAGAGGAAGAAATATTGGGGGAGGTCTCTACTCCTGTTGACTTTTAGGCCTGGGAGAGCAAACAAAAGGTACCTAGCTAGATGGAGTTAGTCTATTATAGGACCTGTGATGTGGATTGATGGAACTGTAAAGGTTCAGATGATCATTTACATCACTTTTATTTACTCTTTTATTTCACTCTTAGATAAAGCTTAACCAAACAGACCAAAAGTTAAAATCTAGCTTGATTTTGTTAATGACTCAGGTTTTTTTTTTTTTTAGTAGCCAAAGCTGAACATAGTAGGAAACCTATGTATACTTGAATTTTAACGTTAATGAGACATAGCAATATAAATAACTTTACCAACTTATTATAAAGAGTTAAGTTTGAATTATATAAACAATTAAAGTGAGCAGAAAATAAAGATAAACAACCTTTTATGTTAACCCATGTTACCTTAACTGGACACAAACTTTGAAATTGTAATTTTGATGGTCACTTTCAGCATTTTTATCATTAACCGTAAAACCTTGGAAGTTGTGGTTTGACAGAAAGCATGTATATTATGTCTCACCCTATCACACCTCACCAGGGCCCCAGCTGAAACCATAGAGTAATGCGGGGAAAGGGCAAGAGTACAGCTTTCTTGATGAATACAACACCAGAAAAAGGCTGAAGGAGATAAACACAGAGAACATCCAACTCCTACTAAGCCAGATATCCAGAAACACAAAAGCTCCCAAAACCTCACCACTGAAGTAGAACTAAAATGATCCCAACGTGGCTCAGGGAAATTCGCCGAAGAGGGGTGGAAAGAGTGTTAGCGCCACAAGTTGGGTCATTATGCAGAGACTTGGCCTATCCCCCATAACTCTTGACTACCCCCACAATGCATGACCCACATTCCCCATTGATGATGGTCCCTTTGGAGGGGGGAGGACAGGGAGGAGGATAATGTAGTCACCAATATGAATGAATGAATTAGAATAATATAAAAAATAAATTATAAAAAAATATAAAAACTAGGGGCAATTTTAAAAAATCTAAAAAAAATTATAAATATAAGGCAAAACATATTGATATTTCTGTATTTTGGCAGTAAACCCAAATTAATCACTTCTTTGAAGATTTAAGTCATAATAAACATTCAGAAGTCATTGTTAGAAGCAGGATTAAACTTTGGTTTGTAAACATATCTATGGTTATAGTAAGCATGAATTATTTTAAATAATTGTAAACCTGTTTTAATTATTTTAAATATATTGTAAACCTGTTTTTAGCAATTTTATATATATATATATATATATATATATATATATATATATATATCAGAACATTTAATGACCAATGAACAATTATTGGCTATAATTTAGTTACACATAAATCCGGGCTACGAGAAACATAGAACACATGACATGACATGACATGGCTGTCGAGCATTAAACATGACAAAGAACACAATTAGAAAGAGACATCCTTCTTAAGATTTTTGTTGTACTTTAAATTGATGAGTACTTAAGTTAATTTGATATTCTTAAATTTATACAAGTACTCACTAGTGAGCCAATATTTCCATATCAGCAATATAGATAATATATCTTAAAGACAGAGCAACAGCTGCTTGCAACTTGAATTTAAAACTGACACTGTTTTCCTTGAGAAGACTCTAACCTGTGGGAGTGGCCTATATACCTTCCCTGAAGGCATGGAGTTGACGGGAAGGTCCTGTTAACTTTATCTGGTTCCACAAAGAACAATTTATGTGGTCACTGTATGTGACTGGTCAGTGAAGACCTATGCAGGGAAAATAGGGTTCCTATCTTACCATGTTGTACCAAAAGTTAGGAAAAACTGTGAGTGACATGAGAGAGAGAGGAGATGTCCTTAAGAGCTGAGGCAAGGTGGGGGTTGAGGAATGGCTTCAGCATAGCAGGGTGGGAAGGGTCCCATCCTTCAGGCTCCTTGGAAGAGAAGGGGGTGGGCAGAAGCTGCAGATGCAGTGGTAGTGGTGGAGGCAGATGGTGGGGGGAACCAGAGGAAGGGCAAAAGACAGGAATAGGAAGTAGTGCTCATTTTGTAGAGGCAGAGACTTACTTTGTGTCCATGACAAAGGCTGTCTGCAAGACAAATCACCTATTGGCTTGGCCATTTGGAGATGTGGGTGTATCTTCTGGTCAGCACCTAGATAAATATACATATTACTTGGGGTCTATGCAATTGAAGTCATAATCACACTCCAGGAATCAATTGATTGGATGATGCTGAGTATACCACTGACCATCCCAAGAGGTGGAAGGATAAAATTGTATAACCAAATGTATGAAATGCTGAACATGGTGTCTGACATACAGACACGCTTAGGAAATATAACTGTGGGCTTGGAGCTGTCAAGATCAGGAAGAGCTTCAAGGCCATATTTCCTTTTCTCTTGCCCAGTTAAGAAGTCCTTTCTTGGGCCTGGAGAGATGGCTTAGTGGTTAAGCACATTTCTGTGAAGCCTAAGGACCCTGATTCAATGCTCAATTCCCAGGACCCACATAAGCCAGATGCACAAGGTAGCGCATGCATCTGGAGTTTGTTTGTAGTTGGCTGTAGGCCCTGGTGCGCCCATTCTCTATCTATCTGCCTCTCTCTCTCTCTCTCTCTCTCTTTTTCTCTGTTGCTCTCAAAAAATAAAGAAAGAAAGAAAAAATTTAAAAAAGAAGTCCTTTCTCCAATCTCTGTACAGTTATGATTGAATGCTGCTTCTTGGGTGTTCATTGCTTCAAGAGGAAGCTAGTCCATTGCTAATGATTATCAAGCTCTTGCTGCATTGATCCCTAATCTGCCCACTGTATCTTTCACCCCTAGAACACAATTCTGTTTTCTTGGACAACATAGAACAAGTTTGATTCTGCTCCATATTTCAGAACTTCCCATATGTGAAGACACATATCAAGTTATTTATTCTGGCTAAATATTTGTAACATATGCAGCTACAAGTCACATATATAACAATTTCTTGGTTTTCAGATTCCTTGCAATCTTGGCTGCCTTCCTGTAAGCATCCTCATTTTAGGGTTTATCAGACAATAAAAGCCACTAGTATGTGTGTTCATGTGTTTTATGTTTGGTGTATCAGGGTGTGTGTGTGTGTGTGTGTGTGTGTGTGTGTAAAGAAATGTAAGGGAATTACATAGCTTTAGCTGTGAATACAATTCTAAAATGTATAGAGCAAAGTGGAAACAGGCAGGAAATGGTGCTGTAGTTTTGAGTTCTTCCCAGGTACCCTCAGTTTTTGCTCTTGAATCCTTCATTTAATTGGCTGAAGCTCACTCATATTATCAAGGGTAAATTAGTTTGCTTAAAAACAATTGATTATAGATATGATTCACGTCTACATAATATCTTCATAACAATAAGAAAATTGGTGTGATTTAATAATTGGACTCTACTACCCAATCTAGTTGTCAATATTTATCGGTAATAGGCAATATTCTTTAACAATAGTTCTCAGAACTGAATGCAAAACATTGCACTGATGAGGGTCCAATAAGGGACTGAGCTCCTTTGTTCTGAAAGCTACTTTATTGTGATTATAATCTGAACTTTTATTAGCTTTATAAAACTAGCCAGACCTGTTTGGATTTGCAAACAAGAGAACTGATACCTCCATTATAAGCTCAAGGGGTTGGATGTGCCTGGTAATAAGGAAAATGCCCTATTTTGATGGAGGGACATGATTATGAAGCTAGAAAAGGAAGCTCAGAAGGAAAACTTGTATTTGACACCCTGTTATTTGTAGAAGCCTTCCCCATTTCCCTCCAGCCTTCATTAAGCTCCCACTTGCCACCAATTTGCCTATAGCATAGGATCATACAGCATGGATCATAATGACTATTAAAAGAAGTTTTTTTAAACCAAGTGAATTTTTAGTTTGTTTGGACAAAGAATTCATAAATTGGGCAGTGCCTTGGACCACGGACATTCAGAGGGTTCTTTCCAGAGTATGAGCAGCAGACTGAAACAAAGTAGGGAAATCACTTGATTGGTGAGAGAGCTGGGAACATGCTTGATTTCTGCCTCGTGTGAGGGGATAGCTGCTTATGATTGGCTGTACATTGCTGTTTGTGATTGTCTGAACCAAGAATGTTTTCTATTTGTTGACAAGTAGTCAGTTTATCAGGCTGACCTTGCTGGTACATGGGGATCTTCTCCCCTAGTAAAAATATCAACTCCTTTGCTATGGACACTAAGAAGATGCCAGATGTAGATCTTATATTACTCATGAGCTCCAGCACCCTGTTAGTCTCACAGCAGGTGCTCCATACATGTTTGATGGATGAATAGGTGGAATGGTGTTTTCAGATAAGCCAGAAAAAAAAAAAAAAAAAGTAGAAAGCAAAGGGGCACCTAGTCCTCCCTAACAGACTTAAATAAACAAAAGCTGAGCTGAACTGAATTTCATTTTTCTTCACAACTGACTCAGTAGTATGTCTCAAGGGCAGAATAAACACATTCCATGAACCTTACGAGTTCATACCTATGAAAGAACATTGCTGAAGTGTGACCTCCAACAAAGGGCAATCGTGCTTCATAGGAGGCATCATGCATGATAACCCAGCCCTGTGGGGGGCGGTGGGGGGGACCTCTCAAGCTAGTCAACAAAACTGGGCTTCCTGAGAATGATTATGTTTGCTTGCATGGGCACCCCTGACCACATCTACTTAAGCAAGCCATCAAATTCCTCATCTAAAATGTGCAGGGGATTAAAGTCATCTTTTTATAATTTATTTATGTATTGGAGGACAGAGAGTGGGAGGGGGGAGAGGGAGAGAGAGAGAGAATGGGTGGGTGCCCCAGGGCCTCTAGCCACTGCAAACAAACTCCAGAAGCATGTGCCACCTTGTTCATGTGGGACCTGGAGAACTGAACCTGGGTCCTTAGGCTTTTCAGGCAAGCAGCTTAACCTCTAAGTCATCTCTTCAGCTCTAAAAGTCATCTTTTGGTCCCAGTCCCACATACCATATTTTATGTGCCACACACTACACTAAATATATACCTACATCAGGAATAATTGCACAGCTACTATGTGGCAAAGCCAGAATTTAATCCTGTGATATCTAACCTCTGCTATGTTAAAGTTTCTTCCAGATAGAAGATTCAATAATGTTCCCAAAAGTTCCATTTTACTTCAAAATTCTTAAGTTGCATGAAAGCCCTACAAAATGACAGGTTTCCCATCATGTTTTTTGATAGTTAACTAATAATATGCATTAGTGATTTTTTTTTTTTTTTTTTTTTTTTTAGTTCTAGCCCATGGAGTACCTGAAAGAGAAATCTCAGCCATGGCACAGGCTGTACTAGCCCATATATGTAAAAAGTATTGTGGGCTCAAAGTTTGAGATTTCTGGCCATGGCTCAGCAAGAAGATTCTAGAGCCAAGTCCATGTCCCCCAAAGACAATCTAATCCTTCAATAGAAAATTTATAATTCTTGGCTGGAGAAATGGCTTAGTGGTTAAATGCTTGCCTGCAAAGCCTAAGGACCCTGGTTCGAGGCTTGATTCTCCAGGACCATGTAAGCCAAATGCACTAGGGGGTGCACGCATCTGGAGTTCATTTGCATTGGCTGGAGGACCTGGTGCAGCTATTCTCTAACTTTCTCTACCTGTGTGTGTGTCTCTCTCTCAAATAAATAAATGTTAAAAAAAAGAAAATTTATAATTTGGCTATTTCTCTACATAAGACATTTTGACTTGTGAGTTTTTTCCAATTTATGATGATATAAATCATTGCATATCACCATTCTGTTTTTTACTGTTAGTTCGGTATCAAGTAAGTTGCAAGGGATAATAAATGGTTATAAAATGTGTTTTGTGTTGTATGATTTTGTTCAACTGTAAGCTGATGTCACATGGTTCAGATAAACTAATCTATGATATCTGGTATATTAGGTTTATAATGTACATTTTCAAACTATGATATTTTCAACTCATAGATTTGTTGGGATAAGCCAAGGTAAATAGTCAGAAAGCCTCTCTAACGTCTCACTGAGCTGAAAACAATAATAGATGATTGTTCAAGTTAAGCAGTGGGATGTTTATGTGGCATCTGAACCTCTTTGAAAAATGTCCTGTTTCATGCACAGTGAATATGTTGTATGTTATAAAAGTAACATATCAGACATCATAGATTATTCTTCCTTAACCATCAGATCAGAATACTCACATCATCCTCTTCCACAGTTTCTCTGGGTGACATGGGGAAAAGTGCTTAAGTTCACAGGGCCACTTAGCTGTGAGATAAATTATATATCCTGTCACTTGTTCAGCACTTTCTTTTTGAAGTCCACATGAAGGTGGAATGAACTAGAGGCACTTAAAACATAGCGCACAACACTATGCAGATGAGGGGATATGACTGGCTGAATTGGTATGTGCGTGGGGGGGTAGGGGTACAGACTGCTTCTGCCTTCTTCAGGATCTGTGTGTTCCTGGCTTCAGCCACACTTCTGTAGCAGGGAATTGCAGTATCTGATCCTGAAGAACCCTCCAGAAAGTTGACTATACCATTTTCAACATCTAGTTTAGGCTTAAGATACAACTTTCCTCTTCCTTACTTTTCTTTTTGCATGGAATTATTTTTATTTTCATTTGTGTGTATCTGTGTAAGCATATGCATGTTCTGTATGTATACTTTTATACATGTGTATGCATGTACATGGGGGCACAGGTGCACGTGTGTACCTGTAGAATCTAGCAGTTAACATCAGGTGTCTTCCTTGATCACTGTTCTCTTTATTTAATGAGAAGGGTCTCTCACTGGACCTGTATCTCACCAATTCAGCTAGTCTACCAGCTTTCCCTAGAGATTCTCTGTCTCTGTTTCCTAAGCACTGTGATTCTAGACAATCATTTGTACCTGGATTTTATGTGAGTCTTGGAGATCCAAGCCCTGTGCAATGAGCATTTTATCCATTGAGCCATCTCCTCAGTACCACAGGCTGATTTTTAAGTGGAGGCATATTCATTTACTGATGTAATATATATACTAATAAAAACATCTGATGGCAATTTTAGTCAACACAAAGAAAAATGATTTGATACAATCTCCAGCCTTGGACTTTTAAGTTCATTTTATCTGGTGAAAGTGAGTTGTGCTTTGTTTATGTGCTAAAGACAGTGAATGATGATCATTTGGATATTTGCAGCAAAGTCCTGGACACCTAGAGCTCTCTGATTATACAATTTGGGGTTGAGCTAATTAGTAGAAGTAGAAGAAAGTTCTTTGGATGTTCTGCATTGTCAAAAGTTATTGTTCTGTATTCTCTGGCTTTAGTGGGTAGTGCAAGGATCATGAAACCAACAGCATGCATGTCACTGCTTCTGTTCCCACACCCATCACAGACATGGCTAATCAGACATGCTACTCTTTCCTACCTTCTTAGATCTAGGTCTAAGAATGCTTTCTCAACATGGTAATCCAGGACACCTCGACTAGCTAATGAGATTGGTTCCAAAACCAGTCTGGCCCATCATCTATATGCGTACTCAAGATGCAGCCATTTCTCTCACTGTGTACTCTAAGCTCTAGAAGTCAGTCAAGCTTTGGCACACATTTGTTCTGTGACAGAGATGGACCCTCATACAGCATTTTACATTTGCATCATTCAGCTTAGTTAGTTCAAACCCTTTACTGTAGCATCATTTTATTTGTTTGGTTGTTTGTTTGGTTGGTTGTTTTCATTTTTCTGTTTTTCAAGGTAGGGTCTCACTCTAGCTCAGGCAGACCTGGAATTAACTATGTAATCTCAGGGTGGCCTCGAACTCACGGTGATCCTCCTACCTTTGCCTCCCAAATGCTGGGATTAAAGGCGTGCGCCACCACGCCAGGCTGTAGCATCATTTTAAGTGCATCTGTAAAGGCTACTCGAGGACACCACGGTGGAATAATTGGCATGCCATTCTACTGGTGACATGACCTTCTTAAGGTCCTTTCACTCACCTAACCTTTGGACTCCCGTAGTATGGAGCATGTTCAATAATATACACAGTTGCCACCCTGTCAGAAAGTGAAATTGTGCACTGAGCTTTACCTTCCCTAGGGACACAGAGCTAAGCACCACTGAACACAGTGCTACCTTTATTCTTTCCTCAGGACCCGCCCAGCTGCCTTTCCCCTTTCACTCATTTCTTCTGATAATAGGAGTATATTTGATGAAGAAATTTAGATGTGTCTGAGAAGGAGTCCTGTGTTTATGCCAGACTTGAACACTCACTGGAATAAAATTAAATGATGATTAATTTCCTTTCAAATCTCCTAGATGAGTCTGAACAGAACAAACAGCACAACTGTGTTTTGCAGAGCTCCATGGTGACAAAACAGAGGAATGGCAGCAGCATGGATCCTTCTGAATATACAGAATATGTTTGGTTCTTTGCTAAGGGTGTAAAGTCTTTGTTATATAGACCAGGATAGCCTAGAACTTGTGATCCTTCTGCCTCAGTTTCCCTCAGCACTGGAATTATAGGGGTGTGTCAACCTAATAGATTGGAAGCACATTTGGAATTTGAAATAAGTTATGGTCCTCTTTTTCTCTATCTATCGTACAACATAGCCTAGACTAGAAGAGCCCTTTTTGTGGGTGAGGTGGGGTTTTGTGGGGGAGACCACTGGTCATGATCCAGAGTCCACACTCCCAGGTTCAGCTCTGTCATTGGCCACTGGTGTTTGTGAACATAGGCTTATTCTATGAGTTTCAGGTTTTTTTTCTTTAAAATGGAGAATTCTTTTGAACTCATGGCAGTGCTAAAATGAGATCACAAATAGGTTTTGGTATATTTAATGATGGATTTATTATTTGCAAAGTAATGAAAGAGTGCACAAAAACTAGTTGCACAGGTCCAAACCAGTGCAGTCATAGCAGACATGACCATCATGAGCCTGAGTGTAATCATTTCATAGCATAGTAATTGTGTAGTGATTTATTCAGAGAAAATCTTACTATGGAAAACCAATAGGTAAAGTATTTTTTTATTTTTTAAAATTTTTACTTTTAATTGACAACTTCTATACTTACAGACAATAAACCATGATACTTCCCTCCCCTCTCCCCCTTTCCTCTTCACAACTGTGTTCTCCATCATATCCCCTCCCTCTATTAGTATCTCTTTCAATTTGATGTTATCATCTTTTCCTCCTATTATGAGGGTCTTATGAAGGTATTGCTAGAAACTGCCTCATAGAGAAATAAAGCTCCAGTGCCCTGCTCTGATATCACATCTATTAGCCCAGAACTCCATAGGACCAGAAGATACTATTTCAGAACACTGACACGGTCTGAATCTCTTGTTGATAAGGAAACTAAAGCTAGTGTATGAGGGAATTTATGTCTTATGAGCTGAAGTCTTGATGTCTTCCTGGGCATTGTCTAGACAACCTACATGCTGGGTCTTCTCCTGTCCATCTGGCCAGGTTTCCTTACTGTCTTGTAAATGTGCCTAGAGTCAGGATGACCCTCTTCTAGGAAGCAAAGTCCATAGACATCAGAAGGGAATCAAGTACGATGTAGGCTGTGAGCTAGCGGCAGTAGAACAGAAGCAGTTCCTTCCATAGTTCCTACCATCTATTGCTATGGCAATTTGCAGTTGTAGATAAGTAAAAATTCAAAACTCTCTTAAAGTGAGTGTATACCAGAGTTGGGAGGATATTTCAGTGTGTTTTATAAACTGAACTGTATGTTAAGACAGTGGTATTTTTAATCAAGTAGCATACATTTATACACATCAAATAAGATAAATTTTTTTCATTATATAATTATGAAATGGTTGTATTTCAGTAACATAAGAGATGACTTTTGCCCTCTCCTCCTATCCCCTCTCTCCTCCCCCTTTCATGCTGTTTTCTTGTCTGACATGGCAGAGACTTCAGGATTAGTCAGAGCAGAACTTCCATTTCTGTGTACAGGACTGTATCTCATCCTTGGTACAAACTGTACTTCCTTGTATTTACTTTTTAATTCTCAGTTACCAAGGTGTATCCGTGACCTATATGAATCTCACAAAAAATAATTGGTGGGGCTGGAGAGATTGTTTAGTGGTTAAGGTGCTTGCCTGCAAAGACAATGGACCCAGGTTTGACTCCCAGGACTGACATAATCCAGATGCACAAGGGGGCACATGCATCTGGAGTTCATTTGCAGGGCTGGGGGTCACTGGTGCGCCCATTCCCTTTCTCTTTCTCTTTTTCTCTCTCTCTCCCCTTGCCTATTTCTGTATCTCTCTCTCTCTCAAATAAGTAAATGAATAAATATTTTAAAAATTGGTAAGTTTCATTCATACACATAAAAATTCATTGAGAGCTTCCATGCCTTTAGCACCAGTACAACAATGGTGGGAAGGTCACAGTTCCCACTTTACACTTTTGTCTATGCATATTTACCCCTTTGTTCATGATGCTGAGGGGGACACGTTGAAGATTACTACTGATAAGGCTTTTGAGAACTTTGTATGTTCTAGGACCAGTTGATATTTCATTTTCATTTTGTTTCATATTATTTCACAATAATCTGGTGGGATACAATTATTCTCTCTCCCTCTCTCTCTCTCTCTCTCTCTCTCTCTCTCTCTCTCTCTCTGTGTGTGTGTTAAGAGCACTTAACAGAAGATCTACTCTCTCAACAAATATGAAATTGTGCAATATACTTATAGGTAGATTGTTGTGTAGTAGATGTGGAGGGAGATCATCAAACATTGGGTCACAGGTAAGAGAACTGAATCTCAGAGGACTTACACAATTGGAAAGTGGGGGAAATGGGATTTTAATCTAGACTCCTGAGACTATAGCCTATACTGTTTTCCATTTAACCACAACAACTCGTCTGTCCTCAAAATTTTGCAGACCTTGGACCAACACAACCTAACTGTGATGGGCAGGCAGAGTAGAAATGAACAGTGTCAGTTACCCACAAGGACCTTTATATACAGCCATCACTTTTCTTCCTCTTCCAAGCCTATGCCTTCTCATTGGCATGGGCTCCTTGGGGCATTCTTGCTCCCTTCCTCTCATAAAGCAGGTTACTTTGGTACGAATAAATACAGAATAATACATCACAACTGAAAACTCACTTTTCAAATGTGGATAATATTGTTAATGTAGTATACTTTGGAGCATACATATGCTTTATATTATATATTAGCATAGATACTTTTTTAATTTGGAAAATATACAGTACTATATATTTTGGAGACTTTCTCCCATACACTGCAAGTTGAATACTTAACTCTCTGAATATGACTTTAAGTATGTTAGTTGATGTTGTCATTGTTAGGTGAAAAAGCAATGTGTGTGGAGGAGAATCAAAATATGTTCAGAATAGCCTTGGAGTGACTGAGTCAGAGTGGGTCTCATGGTACCAAATATTAGTGACATAGCGTTAACTCATAGCACCTGCCACTTCTTGAGCAAGGAATGTTCCAAAAATGATGGTATAGCGAAGATAGGTTGAAGAGGTAAGAATCCTTGCCAGCTCTGAGGGAAGACTCATTTGTCCTAAGTGAAAGATCAGTGGTGCGACTTTATACGATTGCATTTAAGAACATGAGTAAGAAAAAGCAATTTCTATCTGTTTCATTTTGTAATGGCTAAAGCATACCACAGCTCAAAACCCAATTGAAAAATCATATGACCCCTTTACATTAGGAATGAGTGATTTCTACTATCTGAGTTAATTCAATACCTCATAGAAATCCTTCTTGATGTTCCTCTCACATCAGCATTCAAATTTGATTTTAGTCTTTAAAAAAAGAACTCTGTTTTCAGTTCTCTAATGGTTCCAGGCATGAGTGTAATTACCTACAATCCTTCCTCTTTCTCCAAGGCCAAGTCTCAAATTCTAATACACACAAGCACAGTAGATTCAAGACACCGAAACAAATAGGGTAAGTGGAATTGAGTTCTACTTCTGGCAAGTAAGACAAGAAAGTGCCTAACAAAGAAAAAGAACCAGTGGGATTTCAGGTTTTGATGGTAAATGACAGACACATGATGGCTGAGAACATGTAGAACCCCAGAATTCCTGATGGGGAAGTCAGGTTTGACAGTTCATAGGTGACCAGTGAGTGAAGAGCTCCCAAAGATAAGGATTTGAGACTAGGCAACCTATAACTGTGTGAGGGCCCGATGAGAGGGAAGAGTAAATGTGAGCAGTTACTAAGTTCTGTATCATAAAGTGAGATAGGTAATAGAATACCTTGGAGTGGAAAAAAAAAGACTTCTATTCTAAACGGGACACCAATCTAGTCTAGGTAAGGAGTACGGCAATGAAAATTCACTAAGCCTCACATCAAAAGTGACAAGAACACACCAGATTGCATTACCATGGCATGGCCATCAAAAAAAGAAGGAATCACCCGCTCATTCATTCAACAAATGGCTATGAATTGCCTACTATGTAGTAGGTGCTCAGTGAAACCCTGGTGAATTTCTAGTGATGGGAGAATAAAATGCTCTGTTCACCACGCCTTTATGTTGTTGTTGTTCTGTGGCTATAATCAGAAGGCTTGCAAGGAAACAATAATTTTCTGGAACAATTGCATATGTGTCAAACTAACATTTTTTACAAAAATATTTATGTATTTATTCATTTATGAGATAGAGGCAGATAGAGAGAATGGGCACGCCATTGAGACTCATGTGCCACCTTGTGCATCTGGCTTTACATGGGTACTAAGGAATCAAACCTGGGTCTTTAGGCTTTGCAAGCAAATGCCTTAGCTGCTGAGCCATCTCTCCAGCCCTCAAATTGACATTTTTTATTAACACTTCAACTATACAAATAATGTTTTAATTGCAATATTTGCATACTTGTATACTAAGAAAGGAACAGAGAATGATCATTGTATAGTTAATACGTATTCAACATCCATAATCAATATGAAGTTTTATAGTTCTTACTTGAGGTCAAAATTCATCACTTCTATCTTCATTGAGCATAAAGGATTGAGTTCTTGCCTTTGGTGAAGTAGAAGACTAGGTTGTGTCTTGTTCAGATACTTCAAGAGAAATAATACAATGGACAGCATGTTTATTTTATCTAGCTGGACAGCCTAAACTTCAGAGGCTCCCCATACTCATTTTAGTCACAAGATTTCCACCCTTCCGCAAAAATCAACATTTTGATTGAATTCTTTACAACAATGTTGGTGATATGGCTAGGTTCTTAGTGATGAATCTTTTTTTAATTGTTTTTATTATTTTTTATTTATTTTGGGGAGAGAGACAGAGAGAGATAGACAGAGAGGGAGAGGGAGACAGAAATGGGCGCTCCAGCAGCCTCTCAGCTGCTGTGAACGAAATCCAGATGCGTGCGCCCCCCTTGTGGGCAAGTGCGGCATTGTGCCCTTGCCTCATTTTGCATCTGGCTAAACGTGGGACCTGGAGATTGGAACTGCTGGACATTGGAACCAGCATTCTTAGGCTTAGTAGGCAGGTGCCTTAGCCGCTAAGCCATCTCTCCAGCCCTTTAATGATGAATCTTGATTCTGGGACATTCAAGTAAAATAATGCATAAGAACTTCTGAAGGAAAAACTTTAAAATTTGGTTACTTGATCAATTCAAGCTATAGTGTTTGAGTATATAGGAGAAAAATAGAAAAGTGTAATAACACTCAAAATTTTAAGATAAAAGAAGGATGAAAGATTATAGTATATTTGTTATATACACAATCAGAATATGGTAGTTTCTACTGACACATGGTGATTTGTTTTCTAAATTGGCTGTGAAGATAATCACATATGAGTACCTTTCTCTGATTATCTCCATTAAGTTGATTGCATATTTAAATATACATATTGTTTTTGCTTTTATAATGTCCTTATGAATTCACTTCAAAAATACTGAAGAAATGGATATTATGATTTCATGAGATCTAAAGGAGCAGTTCTTAGACATTTGGAGGATAAAACTATTTTGTTACCTTATGGGACTCTGGATTTATATTGTGATGTTTGTTGCTTATTACTTTAAAGAATGATTTTGCACATTTCTCAAGTAAATGGCATGGCATTTAGGAGGTAAGGCCACAACTAGGAAATATCAAAGATCGGAAAACGTAGGGACTGCATTCCTTCCTGATCAGTCTTATTCTATATCCTCATGACAAACCTCTACAGCACACACATTGATTTAGCAACACTTTCAAGTCATGGTAGATCCATTAAATTATGAATTATATAAAATAAAATTGAGAACTAACTCCTCTAAATGCCTGACAATTTTGTATGTAGTTAATTCCATTTTCCCTGTCTTTTTTGAATTGTAAAGATTCTGCCAGAAAAAGAAGGAAGGGTAGAGGAAAGATCTAGAAATAAGCAACACATACTGATGACCTGGGAAATTCTCTTGAGAGAGGGAACTGGGAAGTGGGTGAGAAGAATACCTGGATACTTGAATTAGAAGCACCCTTTTTCATAGCACTTTGTGTGTCTACTAATTCATCATTCTATATCTAAGGCACTTGATATTAAAAAAGAATCTTCAAGTTCTTATTTAAAAGCTCACAAAACACCAGGTTGGGAAGAGTAATTGTCATAGTGTTTTCCAGCATGAGTTTGTCACAGGTGGTGTTCCTCTCCCTGCTCTGTGGGAAGAGTACAGAGGTCACATGAGTGAAAGAAATACTATGGCTGTAAGTCACATGGCAGCCAAGGGAGGCGTCTAAGACATGGTACAGTAATGAATACTATTTGCTTTTGATGATTAGAATTTCCTAAGTTATTTTAGCATAGCATCCTCACCTATATGAAACAGCACCTTTTCGTTTCCCATGGAACTAAAGTTATACACTCTACCAAACTGAAGATAAGTCAAGTTGAGAAGTCTTCCCTACGTGTTCCTTAATGTTTACAATGGAAAGCAAGTTTATATCACTTTCCTAAGGGTCTTTTTAAAGAAAATTCTCATGTTTGTTCTTCAAGTCAAAACTTCCTTGCACCTCACATATTCACATTGGCTGCTTCTCTTATGAGACTCATTAATCATCACATAAAGAAACTATAGACTAAATTAACCTATTCAATACACAGCATCTAAAGTAAGGCAGATTGTATGTATTCTTGGTACCTAGTTAAGAATGAAAACTTTAGGGGCTGGAGAGATGTCTCAGCAGTGAAGGAACTTGCTTGAAAAGCTTAACCACCTTTGTTTTATCCACCAGAACCCACATAAAGCTAGATAAACAAAGTGGCTCATGCATCTGGAGTTTGTTTGCAGTGGCTAGAGGCCCTGGTGCTCCCATATTCTCTCTCTCTCTCTCTCCTTGTAAAAAAATAAAATATTTTTAAAAAACTCATCTTGAGCTATCCTGGGGGTGAGTAACCTAAATCCAATGACTTGCCTTAGAAGAAACAAAAGAAAAGAAGGGAAGGTTGTTATCTAAATATTCATGTTCATGGCCATATATTAGTGCTATTCTCATTTTTGTCACAGAAGCTTTTCTTTTCAGCTGGCAGTAAATACTGAAGAGACTCAAAGCTCGTCAATGTGCTAGGAAGTGACAATGAAATGTATAGCAGTAAATAAGTGTTCAGCACACCTTCCAAGAGGAGGAGACGAAAGAAAGAATATAAGAACCTTAAAAAGTCTGGAGAGATGGATCAGTGATTAAAGGTACTTGATTACAAAGTCTGATGGCCTGGATTCAATTCCCCAGTAACCACATAAAACCAGATGCACAAAGTTGTGCATGAATCTGGAGTTTGCATTGGTTGCAGGCCCTGCTATGCTCATTCTCTTTGTCACTCTCCTATCTCTCTATGCTTGCAAATAGATTATAATATTTTAAAAAATAATGAAGGGCTGGAGAGATGGCTTAGTGGTAAAGACGCCTGCCTGATAAGCCTAAGAACCCAGTTCCAATCTCCAGGTCCCATGTTTAGCCAGATGCAGTGACGCAAGCACGTAATGCCGCACTTGCCCACAAGGGGGCGCATGCATCTGGATTTTGTTCACAGCAGCTGAGAGACTGCTGGTGCGCCCATTCTCTGTCTCCCTCTCCCTCTCTGTCTGTCTCTCTCTGTGTCTCTCTCCAAAAATAAATTTTAAAAAAATAACGAAAACTTTAAAGACTGGCTCAGTATCTGCTTTCAGTGTTTTTACTTTAACCAAAGTCATAAGTTCTTATGCATATTGTATGAGAAATCATAGATTTATTACCTGTCACAATAAAGTTATAAAGGAGGTGAAATTGGGGAAAATAATAGCTGAATGAAGACAACATAAGGAGATGACATGCAGGAGGATTGAGATGGCATTCTGCCTGGGGGTAAGAATTGAAGCTAAAATTGTAGTAACATCAATAAGAAATCCAGTGGTTCTATAGTGGAATGTCTCCTGGCTTAGTTAGAGCATAGCATGGAGTATGTCAGCTAAGCCCAAGGAGAAGGGGAGTCATGTACTAGATACACTTAACATACAAGCTATTGCATGAAGGCTTTATGTGGAAGATAGTGGTAAGGAGAGAGACTTTTAGAATGTCTACTTAAAAATACAACAAAACACCAAAATAATGCAATGAGAAAATCAACAGAAGCAATTATTATCGAAAACTAAATCAAGGGCTGGAGAGATTGCTTAGTGGTTAAGGCACTTCTCTGCAAAGCCAAAGGACCCAGGTTTGATTCCCCAGTACACACGTAAGACAGATGCACAAGGTGGTACATGCATCTGGAGTTCGTTTGCTATGGCTGGAAGCCCAGGCATACTCATTCTTTCTTGATTTATCTGCCTCTCCCTCTCTTCCTCTCAAAATAAATAAAAATATATATTAAAAAACTGAATCAAAAGATGATTAAAAGCTGAGCCTACTGGAAACTTGGTAGAAATAAAAATATAAATAGACGCAATGAAACTTGGCAAGTAATTTGTCACAGAGTGAATAAAAAACAAGATGATCTTATGTCTTTGGGTTTTCTTATCTGCGAATCTTGTGACACAAGTAAGAGCAAGTGCTTCGAGGGTGGTGAGGAATGGTGCATCCCTTGTAAGTGGCCATGGAATGTGGAGTCTTCATTTCCATATATGCAACTGGAAAGTCAGATCTGCAGATTAATAGCTAGATTTGTGTGGAAAAAACACCATTTTGAAGATCCTGTGACTCAAAATAATTAACAATTGAGATGATAGAAACATATCCTCATAAGAGAAAACACAATGAGAATAGAGATGAGATTTAAATGTGGGAAATTCCAGAAAAGGAGAATAAAAGAAGTCAATGAAAAATATAGTGTGGATAGTGTGAGACAATGAAAAAAACTGGGATATTATAAAATCCATGGAAATAAGAGACAAGAAAATGTCAAGGAGTGGTGTGGCCTAGTATAGAAATATGAAGGTTGAGTCTGAGGTAAGACCACAGTTCACTAGGCTAGAGCATTAGAGAGTGGTTCCAAGAGCAGCAGTCAGTCCTTAAACCAGTATGCACTGGAGCCCTGGAGAGCTGGATAAAACCAGGATCAGTCAGTCATTTCCTCTTACTCGACATTTCTGATTTTGAAGCTCTATACTGAAGCCAGAAAATATCCACTTCTAACAGATTCCCAGCTGGCCCTGGGGTGTGGGGAACCTTCAATTAGTTAATAGAGAATTGTAATAGATGCTGGAGAATACAAGAATAATTGATCAGCATGCTCATGCAAGAACCAGAGGCAAGTTCAAAGAAGGTGGGAGAAGGCTATAGCTCTGAGCATGAAATTTCCCTTCTGTAGAACCCAGCCCTGTGGCTTATATTAGCCCCATAGAGGCTATTTACATATTGAAGAACCACAAAGTCACTTCCTTCTACTTGCTGTGATAACCAAGGCTTTTAAAATGTTGCCTTAAAGGAAGTTAATTTGTCTCAGCTCCTCTGTCTCTTCTTCCCAGAAACTACCACTTCATTCTACCCCATGTTCATTTGCTTGCCCATTACTTCCAGCGATAATACCCAGATTCTTTTTCAATATACGACATCATTCCTTCGTCTTTAATTGACTCCTTTCCTTCTCATTGTCTGGAACTTTCTACCATTAAATCTCATCTCCATTCTCATTGTAGTTTCCTCTCATGAGCTTCTAATAGGTTTCTATGATCTCAATAGAGCCACCAGAACTTCAAAATCATGCTCTTCCATTCAAGCCTCACTATTAAACTCCAGGTTGGCCTTTCCAATTGCTTGCATGGAAATGCCATCTCTAAACTCCATGACCACTTGTAAATACAAGGGAAATGTACACAGCCAATTCGACCTCATACCTAAAATACATCAGCAGCATGTGTGGTAGTCCAAACACCACACTCACAATACCAAACTTGGGCTATAGCAATGTTTGATGCTCTCTGCCAGAAGTCTGGCTACTAAAGAATGGGGAGAGAATATGAGAAAATTCATTTTAGCCTAGAAAATGTAGCCATGTGTGCATTCTGACGCTGATGTTCTTAAATGTTCAATATCTGTTTTGCAAAGATATCGAAATTTCAGTGCTTCTCACAAAATGGCAAGGATTTGGCAGGCAGTGTGGGCTGACTTTTCTCCAGATGCAGTCATGCTTCTGGGTAATCCCAGGAAATAGAAATTAACGCAAGTCTTGCAGTTTAGAAAAGTCATTTCAAAGTCTGTGTAGTGGTTTTCTTCATGACACTCTGATTTTATTGCCTATAATTTAACACAGCATGGAACTTCCTGATTAACTGTTTATAGCTCTTTCATTTTTCCCAACTGCCAGGTATGTAATGCTTATTTAAATTAAGGCTTTCCTTTCTTATTCAAACCCTTTTGGCAATTGCTCTTTGAAAAATTGACTCTTACCTGGTAAGAAGTGAATGAGGAGTTACCCAAATGTAATCATTAAATGCTATAAGGCCAAGCCTTCTATTAATGAGAAGTCAGCTTCAGGACATTCAAAGGTCACTTAGTTTACAGGTAAATATTAGAGTGGGTACAGGAAATTCGAGGGGTAAAATTTAAGGAACTCTTCAGGAATATGTAGGAAGATAAGAAACGGTGACGAAGCTTAGTGTGTCCTGGCAGTTATCATGGGGCACTTGTTAAACAGCCTACTGCATTCTCAACATGGAAAGGAAACTGAAGTGTAACGGTGATTGTACACATAAATACTATCTCTGTGGATGGCAAAACATTGCATAAAGTAGTAGCAAACAATTATTTATGAGTGGCTATTGCATGACAAGGTTTATATCAAGTAAAGACTTTTGTGCAACATTGAACACTGAAGAGTAGGACTCAGGTTAGTACAATAGATGCAGAAGTAGTTAATTGACTTAATTAAAAATGGCATCTGAAGCTGGGTGTGGTGGTGCACGCCTTTAATCCCAGCACTCAGGAAGCAGAGGTAGTAGGATCGCCATAAATCTGAGGCCACCTTGAGACTATAGAGTGAATTCCAGGTCAGCCTGGGCTAGAGTGAGACCCTACCTTGAAAAACCAAAAAAAAAAAAAAAAAAAAAAAGTATCTTAGACTGGAGGGATGATTTAGTGGCTAAGGCTCTTGCCAGCAAAGCCAAAGGACAAGTCCAAGTTTGGTTTCCCAGGAGCCACGTAGCCAGATGTACAAGTTGGCACATGCGTCTGGAGTTTGTTTGTAGTGGCTAAAGCCCCTGACGTGCCCATTCTCTCTCTCTCTCTCTATCTGCCTCTTTCTCTGTCTCTCTCTCTCTCCCAAATAAATAAAATATATTTTTTTAAGAAATGGTATTTCTCAGGATGGAGAGATGGCTTAAGGCATTTGCCTGCAAAGCCAAAGGGTCCCAGTTTGACTCTCCAGGACCCATGTAAGCCAGATGCACTTGCATCCGGAGTTCATTTCAAGTGGCTGGAGGCCCGGGTGCACCCATTCTCTCTCTCTCCCCCCCTCTCTAATAAATAAATAAAATATTTTTAAAAATGGTATCTCTCAAACTTGACAATTGCCCTCTCACTTTCATTCCCAAATTGCAACTTTTTTAATTTTAAGGCACATATATTTTATAAAATAGGTATGAAAAGCACACATCTGGATACAGTTAAACATTCTTTTTTCTGAGTTCTAAAAATGGGAATTATACAGTTTCATACAGAATAGAAAGATGCAACTCTGCATGTGTTTACATGTGTGTTATAATCTAAAATAATGCCTGACAAGAAGTTGACATTCAGTGGTTCTGGATGATAGGGTCTCACATAGCTCAAGCTGGCCTCTGCCTCTACTCCCTATGTAGCCAAGGATGGCCTTGTATTTCCAATCTTCCTGCCTATACCCCCTGAGTGCTGGAACTACATGCATGTACCACCACATGGGGTTATGCAGTGCTGGAGATAAAACCTAGGGTTTGTACCTACTGGGCATGCACTCTACCATCTCAGCTACACCCCACACTCGAATAGTATTGTTTTTAATTATCTATTTTAAGTCATAGGAAAAATGTATATGATCACATATTGAAGCAGAAATAAATATGATTCAGAGTCAAAGAAGTGAATGGCCTATCTCAGAAAAAGAGTTCTTTTCTAGTATAGAAAGAATTATGTTAGTTAAGAATTGGCTAAATAGTATAGAGACTAAACACAGTGAGAGGAAGATTCATAACAAGAGAAAAGAAACTAGACAGAGTGCTTAGAAGGATAGATATGAAAGGCAGAAGTAATGATCTATTGTCCTGAGGACACCAGCTAAACCTTTGTGAATGGCTAATAGCCCAAGCCAGTCTTGCATCTGAGCAAGTATCCAGCAGTCAATACTTGCCCACTGGGTTCAGCAGGGATAGTAAGAGCTGTCTCCTAATGCAATATTTGGTAATATGGAGAACTATCTGGAATTAGAGAGAACATACATATGTGTATGTAGTAGATGTGTTGCTCTTCTCTCCTATGTCCTGTGGTATAGCAGACACCTTCAATAAGCTATTTATAATCAAACCTATGACTCTGCATCATTTGAGAATGAAACTTTAGCACACCAGAAACAGTTACTGTCATTGAAGAAAAAAACATTTGTATCTCAGTGGTATTGTAATTTGATACTTCCCAAAGAAGACACAAAAGAAGCCCCAGGTGCTTGACCCAGATCACTCATACTCCCTAGATTTGGACATTTTAACCTCCACTTTAGGCCTCTCCCCAACTTCTTTCCCTCTTCCCTCCTCTTATGTCCATCCTTCCCACCCTCTCCATAGGCACATTTTCCTTCTGTAGTACTTAGTAATAAATTTTAGACATCATATCTCAATTCTTAAAATTTTCAGTGCATTTCCCCCAAACAAGGAGACAATCTCTTTAACAAACCTTAGTCAGATTTTGCCAGTTGTCTCAAAATTTCTTTATACAAAAAGGATGTCTTAGGTTGAATGTTGCTTCTCATTGTCATGTCTCTTCAAAGCTACTTCAAAGCTGTCTTTTCTTTTTTTCTCTGAGTCTTGCCATCCTTTCTTTCTCACTTCCTCTTTCCCTTCCTTCTTGCCTGATTTTTTGGTGCTGTTTGAGATAGAGTCTCATTCTGTAGACTAAGCTGACCTTAAATTTGTGATACACTTGCCTCAGCCTCCCTAGTCCTTGGATCACAGGTGAACATCACCATACAGCATCTTCAGTTTCTTTCATTATTGGAAGCACTTCAGTCGTCCTTCGTGTTTTATGACTCCACCACATTTCAAGAGAAGGGATGGCTTAGTAGTTAAGACTCTTGCCCAAGTCAAAGAACTCAGGTTTGATTCTCCAGTACCCATATAAAGCCAGATGCATAAAGTAGCATATACATCTGGCAGTTATTTGCATTGGTTAGAGGGAGGCCCTAGCATACTCATTTTCTCTCTCTATCTGCTCTCTCTCTATATATATAACTATCTTCTATCTCTCAAAATAAATAAATAAAATATTTTTAAAAGATTAAAAATCGGTCATAAAGATAAGAAAAATAAATATAAATAAATGAATAATAAAAAAAAGAGAAGGGAATGGTTGTTTTAGAAAACTCTCTCAGTACACAGTTTGCCGGTTATCTATCTCCTCATGATTACATTCAGGTCAGTGTTTCCAAGGTCAGGTGCATACTGATGCTCAAGTTGGTGCTCAATGCAAGGTTGAGATGGCACCTGTTCCCCTCAGCTTTCCCCTCTTCCCTTCTGTCTTATTTGCCTGTGGCATACACACTGTTAGTAATCAAAGTTTACGTCACTTGTTTGAACATCCGCTGGTGCTTTATTGTAAACCATTTATAACCACGGTGGCTGCCAATTTGTGCATTTTTTCTAACTCCAAGTCACAGACATTTTTTTAAATGTATGTATTCAGAGAGCTCCTACTCTATTTGAATTACTCTAGTTTACACAATGCCACCCTGAAAGCAAAATGATTTATATACAGCATGAGAAAATATATCCAACCCCAGCTGTGACAGTCAATGTCATGGGAAAGTACTGCTGCGAAGGCATTGCAGGCAGTATCTGGTTGATAAACAGCTATGCATTTCAAAGCTTGCTTCTTTACAGAGAAAGCTTTGCTCACTAATGTTTATGCTTAAACATATTGAGAAATATGTCATGCTTCAGGGTCAACTATTTTTATGAAGAATTCCCACTTTGGTCACTGAGATTTCATCCTGCTTAAAAATATAAAGCATGTTATTTTTCACCTTTGCTCAAGCAATAGCCTTGTTTGTTTATGACTGAAAGCACATTTGAGCTGGGCGTGGTGGCACACACCTTTAATCCCAGAACTCAGCAGGCAGAAGTAGGAGTGAGTTCGAGGCCATCCTGAGATTACAAAGTGAGACCCTACCTCAAAAAAACAAAACAAAAAAATTAACATAAAGAAAAAAGAAAACACATTTGAAGTGGAAAAAACCACGGGCTTTTTCTTTCCTTCATAGAGTCTGTAAATATTTTCCCTTGTTTCAAAATTATGAAGAAGTGTGTATTTCCATTACATCTATTAGATGCATTAAACAAGCAAAAAAGTTTTATCACTTTTAGTTATTGTCCTTATAATAAACATTACAATTTCATGCTAATATTATAAAATGTGACCATATTCCATGGATTAAAAATAGCACTTATGATGCCTGAGCTATGGGGGCTTCTGCTATTGCTGTTCCTACTACTACTGATGGTAATAAAGTCTTCTTCTCTCTCTCTGAGTCACCATTTAATCCCAAGATGTAGTTACACAATCACAGAAGATGAAATGAGATATAGAAGGATATTGTGCTCTACCTGTCATTTCCTGGAATCACAAGTCCTTGATGGTGTTTGTCATGGTGTTTAGAATCTGAAGTTGCCACCGGGCATGGTGGTGCATGCCTTTAATCCCAGCACTTGGGAGGCAGAGGTAGGAGGATTGCCGTGAGTTCGAGGCCACCCTGACACTACATAGTTAATTCTAGGTCAGCCTGGACCAGAGTGAAACCCTACCTCGAAAATCAAAAAAAAAAAAAAAAAAAAAAAAAAAAAAAAAAGAAAGAAAGAATCTGAAGTTGCCAATCTGTGCTGGTTAGAATAGTCTTAAAATGAGCTCTCCGTGTCTATGACCATGTAGCTTATAACTTCCTTAACTTTCCTTAACTTGTGGTAGTATGTGACATCTTCAGACTAATGTTCTCTTGAAAATGAATGTTTATTTCAATTCCTGACAGTCTCTATTTAGAAATTACAGATTTTACCTTTCTTTTACATTTCTATAAATCCATTGCTATAAAGAGTGCTTATGATATTGTGTTTAAAACTTTGACTTCTAAAATGCCCTTTACTTGTTTATCTACTTATTGTCTATTAAATTCTTCATGTGTTTGACCCTCTAGGGCATTTTACCTGTGTCCTTATGGAAAGCAGTTTTGGATTCTGATTCTACAAAGGAGAAAGCCAGAGCTTAGACCAGAAGATTTATTTGCTACAGATCAAAGTATCAGAAGATGTAAATTCCATGGTGTATGCAATTTTAGAGCCTATACCCATAGGTCCCATTGAGTGCCATGGCTTTCCTGGGAGTTCCACATGCTGTAGGAATGGACACTGACACACATGGTTATGGACAATGAAGCTTAGTACAGATGTGTAGTTCATTTTCCTCACTTTTGAAAAAGCTTACTTCAAAATGTTTCTTCTTGGTTCATTAATTTACATTTTTAAAACTGCGCAGAAATTTAGTATTTTTGAGAGATTCGGGAATGGAGCTTTGTTTGGTCTACTATTACTTGGTGTGTCATTTCTGCCAATGCTTCACTAATGGCATCCTCTGTCTTATAACTGAAAATTCTGCTATGAGATACCATGGCATGCTGTTTCCTCTTTCTGTAACTGTTACCCCTCTGTTATGAAAGGGTATCTCCTGCTTGCCATTCAGGTCTTACTGTAAATATATCTTCTTCAGGAACTGTCTCCCACCCCGGTGTGTTCTGTGTGCCCTACTTGCCTCTGAATTTCATGAGCCCCTGGGGCCCATCCAAAGCCCTACTCTGTAACATTATGTGGCCACATAATAGATACTCCGTGGATAGTTGTTACAGTCCATGGGTGGATACATGATAGTACAGACAGGAAATGAAAACAGGAAAGAAGATAAGGAAAAAGGAAAGTTGGGAGAATTGTTGAAAAGTAGGAAGAGATAAAGAAGGAAATTATTCTCTGTCAAGTTATTCAATGGATAATTATCATTGAAAGATTCAATTATCATTGAAATGGGACCTAAGGCCAATAGGTTTCAGCATTGTCTTCTATTCACATATTCTATGGCCGTGAATAAATTGTTTTCTTTTCCTGAACCACTTTATCCCTGTTGGTAAAATTAAAGTTTAAACTTGAAAGCAAGAAGCATCCCAGATCTCTTCCAATTCTATCATTCTGTAGGCTCACAGTTGTTAGTGGGGATGTGTTTTCAAATGTCTAATCTGCACTTTTCTACTTGTCTCCCAACTCCCCCAGTACAAAAGAACCCATGGCCTTGAACAACGCCAATCTGTTTGAAAACACTTTATACCCTGTCACTCCAGCTTTTATCTTACCAAGCTATCTAAGACTGTTGAAAATTCAGTAGGATCATTAAAATCAATGCTTAGACCTCTATTCCTTTGTAATCAGTAAGCACTGTGCTTTGACTGAAGAAGAGAATCAAAGTATATGAGAGCAGTAGCAGAAAGAATAGATAGGCTATGACACTTATTTGCATGTACACCTTGCCATTTTCTAGAGGACTGATGTTGTTTTCCAGGTTTTTGTTGATTAAGGTTCCGTCGGAGCACTACAAGCGGACATGAAGGAAGGATGGCATAGGGGCTTTCATTTCACAGCTCGTGTGCTCTCGTACTTTACTGATTAGATTTGGTGTGATTCATTTCACTGAAAGGCTTTTGCATATTGCTGCCACATCATACCTAAGTTTTGCAGGATGTTAACCAAGAAATGAAGTGAATCAAACTATGATGCTTGAAGACCTGAGTAAATAAAAAGTACTTTATTTTGGAAGTGCATGTTAATTAGACAAGGAAAAGATGGTCTATAGCCTCTTCCTATGCATGTGTACAAACACAACACACACACACACACACACACACACCTCTATACATAAACTTGCCTCCCCATACATTACCTTCACATATATCACAGATTTACATAGAAGTGTGCAAAGGTCACACTTAACTCCACTGAATTTGAGGACCATCTTAGATTCTGAAACCTAGTAATAATTAAATTCTAGTATTGGGGTTTTGGGATATATTGAAACTTTAAAAATAATAATCCCAAGCTACCAAAACCCATTCTGAGGATTCTAGGATAACTGCTAACTGGTTAGTTAATAAACTGCCCTTACATACCTAAATATCCCAATGTTAAAACTCTCCCCACTGTTCCAAGTTGCAAAGAATCAGGGGAAGAATTGTTCAAGATACAGTGATCAAGATACAGTTAGTTTTTGACTAATAGCCTAAGAAAATAAGTATAGCTTATCCATATTAAAGTATATACTTCATAAAGAAGGCTCTTGTAGTTATGAAGTATTGCCTAAAACTTTATTATCACTGTTGTTGGCTGTGCACTGCTTGAGTGTATTCACTCTATTCCATCATTCTTCTGACCTCAGTCTTAGGTTCCTGTCATGTGAAATCTTTTAAATCATGTTATAGGGTTGTATTAAATGTTGGATCATTATAAAACCACAACTTTGTGTTCGTGTTTGAAGAGCGTGTTTTTGCACATACTTAAGTACATGTATTTGTTGCTGTGTGGCTCCCCTTGAGCCACTTAGTAGTACCTGTAAGATGCAGAGGAGATGTCCAGCTCCCTGTGCTGTCATTTTGCACAGCTCTGTCTTGCGAGTTGCATCTTGGTGGTAGGGCAGAGATTACCTTCAGACTCAGGAAAATATCCTTCTTTCAAAACTTCCTTCAATCTAGGCAAGGGACCAAAACCTTCTGTTTCAGAGTTTTCCTTGTATGAAACAGAGAAAAAGCCTTCATGAATTCATGGGTTTCTTCAGAAATACTGTACCAATAAATTGATAAGGAGGATCTTTTGCTTTTAACTTTTCAGCTAGCAGCAGACAGTGTCAATATTTCTATAAGTAAGTGACATCTGGAGATAGGGAATTTGTATGGTCTTACTGAACACCAGGCCAAGAGTCTGAGATGGAAAACCTTTTTGAAGATGTACACTTTACAGAGCAATGAAACCTGAAAGTCCATACTTCATGCATCCCAATTAAGTAAAACAGTCCCTAAAAATGCTTTCTGTCATCTGGGTGAGAAGCAATTACAATTATACCCAGGTTGGTGGTTCTTTTAGAGAGCAAGGTATTGTATTTAGCTGACAGCTCTAATCAGCTGAGGGGTAATACACTAATGTCTGTACTTGTGAAAATGCAGTGTGACAATGGGGAGGGGAATCTTAACAGTTTAGAAGATGGAGAATAAAAGTCCCATCTTAGGGCTGGAGAGGTGGCTTAGCAGTTAAAGTGTTTACCTGCGAAGCCTAAGGACCCATGCACAAAGGTGAATCAAACACAAGGTTGCACATGCCCACCAGGTGGTGCAAGCACCTGGAGTTCTATTGCAGTGGCTGAAGCCCTGATAGGCCAGTTCTCTTTCTTTAAAAAAAAAAAAAAAAAAAAAAAAAAAAGAGGCCCATCTTAAATGAGGTTAGAGGAAAAAAAAAAAACCCATATCATAAAAAAAAAAAATCAAACTACAAAACTATGAATCTGGGCTTGTATAACCAAGTTGAGTTTTAAAATGGTATGTAATAAACTCAATAGTAACATTTTTGTATAGCGTCCTCTAAATGTCTCTATGTAATAAGGATTATTATATGTATATAGTAATCCTATAAATTCTATATTATATATTTATAGTAAGCTCAGTCAGTAACTGTAAGACATTTTTAGATATACTAATTATATCAAGTCTCAAAAAATGTTTTATGGACGAGAAAACTTTTTAAAGTGTGTGTGTGTGTGTGTGTTTTTGTGTGTGTGTGTGTGTGTGTGTGTGTGTGTGTTTTGTTTTTCAAGGTAGGGTCTTGCTCTAGCCCTGGCTGACCTGGAATTCACTATGTAGTCTTAGGCTGGCCTTGAACTCACAGTGATGCTTCTACCTCTGCATCCAAATGCTGGTATTAAAGGCATACACCACCACACCTGTCCTATAATGCGTTTTTATATAACATTTAAGTAGCAAAGATGGTGACTGATCATGTCTGTTCTTTTTTCTTTTAAACCATTGCTGCTTTCTAATTTATTTATTTCCATCAGAGAGAGAGATAGAAAAGAGGTAGACAGAGAGAGAATGGGCATGCCAGGGTCTCCAGCCACTGCAAAAGAACTCCAGATGCATGTGCCCCTTGGGCATCTGGCTTACGTGGGTCCTGGAGAATCAAACAGGGATCCTTTGGCTTTGCAGGCAAATGCCTTAACTGCTAAGCCATTTTTCCAGCCCATGTCTGTTCTTAAGATATGCTAAATCTGTGAAAATACATAGTGGAAATTTTGGGGGTTGTTATCAATAACTTTTCTGGGACGAATGAAAAGTTTGTATGCACTGGCCATTTTTTAGTGTGTTTTCTTTTGCATAACAGAATATTCAAGACTGGATTTTTTTTTTAAAAATGAAGTTTATGTTACTCAAAGTTCAGGACTGTGGAAGTCCATGGATAAAGCAGTATCTGAGAAGATGTGATGACAAGGCAGAATGTGGAGGGCAAGGGAGTGCATGTCAAATAGATAAACAGCAGGAGCCACCCAACCTCACAACAAACCCTCTCCCAGGGCAACTAGTCCAGTCTCTCTATAACTCCTTTATACTTCCTAAGAAACAGCACCTTCTCAAGGCTCTTTTCCCAACAATGCCACAGAAGTCATCAAATTCCAACATGAGTATCTAAGTGTTAAACTAATCATATTCAAATAACAGCCATGTTTTTTTGGTATTTCCATCTTTATTCCTGAACCATCCAAAGACTATAAATTACTGGCTGCTGGATGAATACAGATAGATGAAAATTATGTGTAAGCTTTTTTTAATTAACTTTATTTCAAAGAAAGAGGCATATAGAGAGAGAAAGAGAGAGAATGAGTGTGCCAGGGCCTTCAGCCACTGTCAATGAACTCCAGATGTATGCACCACCTTGTGCATCTGGCTTATGTGGGTCTTGGAGAATTGAATCTGGGTCCTTTGGCTTCACAGGAAAATGTCTTAACTGTTAAGCCATCTCTCCAGCCAATAAGTTTTTACTAGTTAAGACAAATCAATGAACTTAAGAAGAAAATCTTTAAAACAAAAGAAGAAGAGGAAAATCTTTTGGAATAAAATATTGATTATCCACAACAAATGGGCCAGCCTACTGAAGGATAGAATTGGGCTGAAGTTGCCAGCAGAGTGCAATTACCATTGCTACTACTTGTCATTGAGTAGAGGTGGGTGAGGAAGTTTACAGAAAGAGTATTAAGAGGGCTGGAGAGATGGCTTAGTGGTTAAGGTACTTGCATTCAAAGCCAAAAGACCCATGTTTGATTCCCCAGGACCCACGTAAGCCAGATGCACAAGGGGGCACATGTATCTGGAGTTCGTTTGCAGTGGCTGGAGGCCCTGGCAAGCCCATTCTCTCTCTCTCTCCCCCCTTCTCTCTATACCTGCCTATTACTCTCTCTCTCTCTCTCTCTCTCTCATAAAGAAAAATAAAATATTTTTTAAAAAGAAAGAGTATTAAGATAATCATAAACTTCAGCCACCTCGTACTTCATATGCTACATGACTGAGGCAGAGCAAGATTTAAAGTTATTTTCAATTAATTTTCCAGAAACTTAAATTTGTAGAACTCTAGAATGTTTACATACACACAAAAGTACAGACATACACTGTGTGATATGCAGACAAATACCTAACAGGTCCCTGGAAAAAATATCACTGAAAGCCCTAATTTTTAGCACTGTTGATTTCCATGGTATACATATTCAATCATAGCTGATTTCAAGCAATGAGGGTGTGATTGCTGAGAGTATAGTGGGAAAAGATGTACACCTTGAGAGATCACACTGAGGTGAGCCAGCTCAGGTAAACCTCTGTGTATCTCACCCCGATATATTGTTCAACATCAAAGATTTTAGAAGTTGGGCCTGTGACTCATACATCCAGATGACCTCAAATACAGTGTGATTGTCTACATCTATATGGAATGAAATATTCACCCATCTTTCCCCTGTTATATTCAGTCAACCCAATAGAAAAGAGAGACTTACCTCTTAGGATTAACTAAATTAATGGAACACATGTGGTTGATAAAAAGTATGGAGCAGCTGTCCATCCTTCAGTGGTTTTGCCAGTGACCTACACCTATGACTTCTTTGAATGCTGTCTAGATCTCTGCTGTTCCAAGCAGTGCTGAGGCATGGTGATCATGACAATTAGGATGGGCACCTCTGAAGTGGTTGCTTGTGTATAAAAGGCCTTGCTCTCAGCAAACCTGCCTTTTTGGAACACTCCCCTCTGGCTGTTGGTTTCCCAATACCTTTGTAGCTTTCTTGACTTCTGAAGTTCCTTCTTGCCTCAGAGAACACAAATTCCAGTTTGCTTCAGACAGAAAGATGATTTCACTGAAGTATTAAATAGGTGCCAAAGTCAGATAGAAATAGGATCTCACTGCTTGACTCTGTTTATAATCAATAATTGGCACAAAGTTAAAGTGGGCATTTTAATCAAGGTAAATGGAACTATGATGGATAAGTAGCTACCTAAATGGCAGCTGGGAAATAATAAAATATAATTCGAAAAGAAAAGTAACATTTTATTCACATATATAATGTGCATCTGACAGAAAGGAAGTTCTGGAAACTCAGTACATGAATATACATTGAGAATGCATGTGACAGTATGCATAGTCACTATACAAAGGGAAATATTCTGACCCTCTAACCGTCCTCCTCTAATCAAGCACTTTCCGACATCTTTATTGATACCAGTTAAAAGCTGAGGTAGAATTTTATAATCCAAAATTAACGACGATGTAGCCTAGCATTTTTTTCTAACCAATAAAATACATTTTTACTTCAAATATCTGTTTGCATAATATTGAAATTGATATTAAGGATCAATGAAGATAAAAAAATTTTAAATGTACATACATTCATCCTTCAGTGTTGAGGCAGTAAAAAAATGTGCATATTTTCAGGCCTGAGATCAATTTGGGCATAGTAAGTCACTTTCTCATCCTGTAGATCCAGATGTTTTCTTCATGCACATGTTTGTATCATCTCTAGTGATTAGAATGTTATCACATTTGTGTAGATTTAGAATAATATCATCTTGTCATGTACTCCTGCATTTCCTCATTTTCCTCTTGTCCTGTCTGCTGGCTTTACTTCTGCAATATTCAGACTATAATTCCATTATATATTGAGCTTATCAATGGATATATAACCTGATACTTATAAATATATAGTATTTACTACTGATAACAGTAAAACATAGATGATAGGTCCTGGTGTGTCCTTCTAGGTCAATGAGAGGAAGTGTTCATTTTCAATAGTTTTCAATGCATATAGTTAATGAAATGTATTCTTTAAAAAAATTACTGGGCAAATAGGATTTGTCCAGATGTTCTAGATTTGACTCTGAAGTTGAGATTTTTGCATGTTAAGTACATAGAAATCTCCTATGATCTCACAAGATCCATGGCCTTAGCAGACTGAATTAGAATGAAAATTTTAATACACTAAGATATTATCACTGCCAAATACAAAATGAATAATAGTAGGTGGGCTTTCTTAAGTATCTTGTCTTATGGCAGGTACCTGGCTTTCTTAAATACTCACTATATGCTAATTGCTATGCTAGGTATGTCATGTATGCTGCAATTCACTCTTCACAGAAACACAACCAACAAAGTAGCACTATTCTGAAGAAGCTGAAGCTTCTGACGTTCAGAGAAAAGTTCAGAGAAGTATGAAGTACAAACAATTCAAACTCAAATCAGGTTAACCATGATTCTGTTCTCTCAGCAACCCAATTTTAAGCTTTGAAAGGGCAGACATTATATTGGTCTTAATCATCCTTCTATTTCTAGCACCTAATAATTTGTTAGGCATACAGGGTACATGTGTGAGTTTAAAGGATAAACTTGATTTTTTTTTCCATCTGTAAAGTGAGAATTATAGCGCTACATATTTTTGGTAAATTTTCAGACATTTGATATTTTCAGAATTTAAATCCATAGTTTAAAACACGAAAGAATAGTAAGGGACAAAGATGTAATCTAGAAAAGACTAAAATATACAGAGCTGAAATTAATTCTCAAATATCATAAATTCACCAGTCAAAAATCTCATTCAGATAATTGCATTAGTGTCCAATGGATACCTTGTACTTGGGTAATTTCTTTTCAAGTATCACATGCCAATATGAGCATGATAAATAAAATGAATTAAAATAAGAAGCTCTTAGAGAAACAACTTTAAGTTCCATGTCTGTAGCCCTGTAAAACTGTCAAGTAGCATTGACTATGCCCTCCATATTGAATAAATGAACATATTATTATATGAACATGTCAATACAATTACTCATTATGCCCTGCTAACATTGCCACACCAGATTCCAAAATGAATAATCTTTTCTACACCAAATAATATACTAAAGTAGTCATTCAATTGATTCATTAAGGAAAAGCTGGGGTGTCATTTTGGTGAACTTAGAGCTTCATTAATATTTAGGTTTTTGTCATAACAGAAAACTGAAACTCATCCTACCTAACCAAGGATGATTATGTATTTGTCACAGGCAACACAATGGCAAATTATTTTTAAGTATCTTAAACAAGTTCCCTAACTATAAAAGTAGCACATCATTTAATAGGCTTTATAACATTGAAATAAATTAATATATATATGGCCTGATTAAAGATAACTACTATGAGCACCTTATCACTGGTCTGTTTATGCACAAGATCTTATGCCTTTTTATTGATATGCTAGTCATGGAGAGAAAATATGGTCTTCCTTCTTGTCATTATAGAAATCCTCAGTGTGACATTTCAGCTGTAAGGATGCCTAGAGTAAGCTACTTTAGCTAAGGAGTTAATATATACACAGGCATATGACTTAGATAAAAGCAGCCTCCTAAAGCAATTATAATGACCCTAATTTCAAGTTTTCACTAAATGTTCCTTTTGTTTTGTTTTGTTTTTTTTGTTTTGTTTTGTTTTGTTTTGTTTTCAAGGTAGGGTCTCACTGCAGCTCAGACTGACCTGGAATTCACTATGTCATCTCAGGGTGGCCTCGAACTCATGGCAATCCTCCTACCTCTGCCTCCCAAGTGCTGGGATTAAAGGCATGCATCACAATGCCCAGATTTAAATGTTCCTCTTTGACTTCCAGCTTTCTGTATGAGAATTGTTTGTTATCAATATTTATAATGCAAACATTTGAGCTCATTTCTGTATTATAATAAAGAGTGGGGCTGTAGAGATAGCTTAGCAGTTAAGGTGCTTGCCTACAAGGCTAAAGGTCCCAGGTTTGATTCCTCAGGACCCATGTGAGCCAGATGCACAAAGGAGCACACATGTCTGGAGTTCATTTGCAGTGGTTGGAGGCCCTGGCATGCCCATTTTTTCTCTCTCTCTACCTACCTGTTTCTATCTCTGTCTCTTTTGTAAATAAATAAAATATTTAAGAAATAGTTCTAAAGTAAGAATAAAGAGTAAATTATTAAGGTCTTTTATAAATTATCTTTCATACTACAGCACTCTGCACCTTAACTCATGAACATTTTATAATGCCTGAAGGATAGCTTTCAAGAACATATGTATTGAAATATGTATTGACTTTCTTCTTTTTTACTATCAGACCATTTATACTTTATTATGATACATCTCTTCCTATATGGTATTGTCACAGACTATTTGAATTTGGAATGAATAAATCTTGAACCTACAATTGAGGAATAGTTACTAATTTTGTGTACATTTTATATGTTGATCATCTTTCAAGACACAACTTTTATTCCATACTGGATTTTTTGTATCTCACCATTATAAATCAGTGCATAGACAGATTGTACTATATAATTCCTCTTCTAAAGTTGATCTCTTTTATTAATGTTATTATTTACTCTCTTTTGATATAAATACTTTGATCATATTATAGGTCAGGATTTATTTATCTGGAATCCTCAAACACACAAAGTGACCAAGGATTGAATGCATGTCTTTGAATTTCAATTGGAATATACATAGACATAAATATAGATATGTATATATACATATATATATATATATATATATATATATATATATATGTATAGCTTTATATTCAAAAACATGTACCTAAAATGTAGTTGTTTCTTTGATTATAAGTGTAGATAGCAAACCATAATAATGTTAGCAATATCTGTGACTTTATCACTAATGCAGTTCACAGTTATTTTCAGATTGTCTTAAAGTTGTTACAGTTATCTTAAAATACAATTTATATTCATCTCAGCTTTGAAATTATCACAGTTATTAAACCTATGCTAGATCCTTGTATCTAATGTATTAATAAAGGTGGGATATTTTATTCTAGCTCCAATTTCTGCTTTTAATATTTAAATAACTGAATCTCACTATATTTGACATTATTTGTAAGCAGAAATAATTTATTATATTAATAAAAGCTGTTTTTAGAATAAATAATCCTTCCATCAATTTATTTTAGTCCTCCAATGATAAGATAATATGCCAACACATAATAATAATATCACAGCTATAAATATTAAGAACTTTCTAAAAATAAAACCACATGAGCTTTAAGAACCAATTTAATGTCTAGACATTTTCATTTAACACTTATTTAAAACTACATAATTTAAATCACACTGAATTTGACCTGTTTTTCTTTGATTTATAGATAATGAATCTATTTTTCCCTCAGAATTAACTGTTTGTTTTTAGGTATATGTTCTTCTAGTCTTTTTCTAAGACACATTAAAAGATGGTGACAACATGTATAATATTTTGCATTTGCCTGCAAAGCCAATTTCCAAGTTCAATTCTCCAGGACCCACATAAGCCAGATGCACAAGGGGCACATGCATATGGGTTCATTTGCAGTGGCTAGGAGCCTTGGAGTGTCCATTCTCTCTCTGTCTATTTCTCCTCTCTCTCTCCATCCCTCTCTCTCTCTGCTTGCAAATAATTAAATTAAATAAATGTATTTTTTAAAAGTGTCCAATATTTCTATGTATAAATGAGGCTAATCTCATCCAGGGAATGAGTTGCCAAGTTAATATGAATTATTTCAAAATGATCTACCAAGATATGAAAGGCTAATTCATAAATTAAAGCAATGAATTTATAAAACTAATTTTAGAAAGAGGATCTTTGGATATAGTAGTCATTATTGCCTGTATTTGAAAGACTTCCTTCCTCTTTCCTCTTTTTCCCATCTCTGCAAACCTGACTATCTTAGGAAAAGACCAAGAAATCAAAAATGAAAATCTTTTCTTCATTCTATGCCCACTCATTATATAGCTATGCCAAAATTATGTTTCTAGTTTTCTCCTGTACTTCTGCAAAAGATTGAAGGAGGAAATTTAGTGAGTGGTGACTGAAATGATTAGGGGGCAGATTGAAGCTTAATTTGAGAAGGTGAAACTTGAATTATGCCAAGCTCTACACAGTTCTGAAGAATATAAGTAAAATGGAGCATCAAGTTTGGAAATATAGAACTGCTATTTAAAATAATTGATTTAAGAAATTAAAAAGAAAAGGCTGGGTGTGGTGGCTCACGCCTTTAATCCCAGCACTTGGAAGGCAGAGGTAGGAGGATCACTATGAGTTCGAGGACACCCTGAGATTACTTAATGAATTCCAGGTCAGCCTGTAGTACAGTAAAACCCTAACTCAAAAGAAAAAGAAAAAAAGAAAAGAAAAAAAGAAAAATAAAAAGAAGAGAAGAGAAAAAGAAATTAAAAGATAGAATCACTATACCCTTCAAATTGTGTCCATTTGAAACACTTGCCCTGATAAATAGAAAAATGTGTTAAAGCAATTAAATATAACTTATATGAGGGTCCATTAAGAAAAATGATAAGCTACATATCTAAGCTCCTAAAGGTATCAACAGGAATGGTCACCACTGCCTAAGACAACATGCCCTTTAGTGACATTAATGGGAGCCACATAGTAATGTGAATTCCTGGGTTCCTACCATGTAACACTGGCTTCTAGCACTGCATACTGTGTATGTTTTACATAGCCATGGCTGCCCAGACAATACTGGTCCTTATGAAAGAAATCTAGGAATACCACAGTGTTATTTCTTCCTAGCAGAGATCATTTTATTCATGGTCCACTGGACCATAACCCTTGGATATCTCACTCATTCTCTTAAGTTGAAGGCAATGTTTATCCCGTCTTCATGAATCATATATTTCTTCCCAGGAGAGGTCAGGCTCTTGTACAGCAGCATTTTCAGTTGTCATTCTTTGGGGCTTCAGGGCTGCTCCATACCACTCTGACAAGTATGTGTCTGTGGTGGTTTGAATTAGGTGGCCCCCATAAACTCATGTGGTTTGAATGCTAGGTCCCAAGCTGATGGCATTTTGGGAATTGGAGCCCGGTAAAGGAGGTGTGTTGTTGGAGGTGGGCTTTTCGGGTATTATAGCCAGTTCCCCCTTGCCAATGTTTGGCACAATCTCCTGCCACCGTGGTCTACCTGATGTTGACCAGGAGGTGCTATGTTTTCCCCTGCCATCGTGGAGTTTCCCTGTAGTCTGTAAGCCAAAATTAAACCATTAATTCCTGCAAGATGCTCTTGGTTATGTGCTTCTTGCTGGGAACATGAAGGTAAGTACAACAGGGTCTGCTGGGAACTGAGAGCCAGCATCATCAATCTAGACCTCTACTGCCTGACAATCTTCATTAGGAAGAAGATTGCAAAGTAAGAGCAAAGTGAACCAGTTGGGCTGAAAAATCATTCTTGCACCTTCTCTTTGGTGAATGCACATTGCATAACTGAAGGTCTACTTGTGCTGTGGTGAGGAAAAAAATATGTTTTTGGTCTTTAGAGGGTGAAGCAACAACAGGGGGTGTTGGAAATCAGAGCCAGAACAGGGGGAAGGTGTCAACAAAAGGTGGTGCTGAACCCATCTCCACTGTGTGTGGAGTGAGCAAGGACCACTGCTCAATGCCTGGCTTCTTTAGGCACTTAGTAATGGGCTTGAAACATCGAAGACGCACAGCTCACTTC
Source organism: Orientallactaga sibirica (assembly GCA_036365145.1). Taxonomy (NCBI): domain Eukaryota; kingdom Metazoa; phylum Chordata; class Mammalia; order Rodentia; family Dipodidae; genus Orientallactaga; species Orientallactaga sibirica. Next base: position 64,375,842 of record JAEOAD010000001.1, read on the forward strand.
CTCCAGAGAAAGCAGGTGAAATTAGGTAGTTAAGCACCATGATATGAATGGCAAGAAAAAAAGAGTAGGAAATTTTGCTTATGTTGTCATATATGACAAATGCCCTGCTATCAGCTAATGCACTTAGCTAATACCAACTGAATGCCAGACATTTCTCCCAGGTTTCTAAGTGCATTGATTTGTTTCATCTTCAGACAGCCCTGTGTGATTCATGACTAATGAGGAAGTCTAAACATAGAAGCTTCAACAGCTTGCCAGAATCTGATTCCATGATGGATGGAGTTGGTGTTGAATCTCAGAAAGTCAATTTCATAATTGACACTTGTAATGGTTAGATTTTCTGGCATATTGAGGAATCATGGGACTGAGGTCCATCTCTGGATTTGCATCCCTGGTTAGGGAAAATCCTCATTGAAATCTCCATTTTGACTTCCCCAGCACCCTCGTACTTCTCTGGTATTATGGAGTCTACCTGTTCCTTCTGTTACAGAGCTTAATAATAGGTCAGTTTTTGGTATTTGGCAACTGTGCTAATAATGAATGTGTGTGCATGTACTCAAACACATACACTGACATGCATACATACGTGAATACATACACATTCTATCTTTGAGTATGTAGACGAAGTAATTTTTGTTTAGTTGAGTAACTAAAACTTTATTTTCAACCAAATGTGAATTCACATACAGATGCAAGACGTAATGCCGAGATATTTTATCTCCTACATGGCAACATTTTGTAAACCATAGTATAACTAAGATAAGATTATTGATATTGCCTAATTCACAGTTCCCTGGTTTTACTTGTACTTGTCAGGAGAGTTAGTTCTGTATAGTTTTAGCATGTGCTTGTCTATGTGCTGATACCCCAGTCACCTGTAGAAAAGTTTTATCTCCATATGATCCCTTGTATTGCCCTTTTTACAGACACACCATCTTTTTCTGAATGTCCTCTGCTCTGTTTCTAACCCTGGACAACTACTAATCTCTTCTTTCAAGGTGTTTAGTATAGATGGAATCATACATAACACAATTTTTCTGACTGGCTTGTGTAAGTCAGTTTCTGGGTTCTCCGTTCTGTGCCATTTAACTGTATAGATGTTCCTTTCCCAGCACCATGCTGCCTTAATTAATGTAGTGCTTCAGTAAGATTGATATTCAGAGGAGTGATAGCTCCCACTTGATTCTTTTGTTTTTACTTTTTAAAATTAATTTTTAAGGTAAGCATACAAATTGTTAAATTTCACTGTGGCATCTTCATACATATATGTTATTATATTTTGTTCTCACTCATTCCCCTCCCCTACTGCCACCTCTTGCCTCTTCTATCTCTAGTTGATTCCCTATCTTTCCCCAATTTGTCCTCTTTCTACCTTCTTTTTACACATGTTCTACTACCCTTTCTATTTCCCATATGCCTTAAGATCTCCTCCTCCCCTCTCATGATTTTCTTTCTACTTTTGTGACCTACAAATACACATCATTCATACATGCATACATACATACATACTTTAAAATTACATTCCACATATGAGACAAAATACCTAGTATTCATCCAAATCTGCCTTATTTCACTTAATGATTCCCAGTTTTGTTCACTTTCCTGGAAATGTAATCTGTCGATGGACACCCAAGCTGGTTCTGTTCCTGGCTACAATGAGTAGCACACTTGCGAACTGTGTATTGTGATATGCAAGTATCACTGTGGTATGCTGACTTAGTGTCCTTTAGTTATATATTCAAGAGTAGTATACCTGGGTCATATCACAATTCTACATTCTGTTTATTAAGGAACCTACATACTGATTTCTATAGTGATTATACAAGTTTAGATTCCCACCAGCAATGAATAAGGTTTCCTCTTTCCTTATGTCCTCACCAGCATTTGTTGTCATTTGTTTTCCTGATCATAGCCATTCTGACTAAGGTAAGATGCAATCTTAAGGAAATTTAAATTTGCGTATCCCTGATGGTTAAGTATATTGAACATCTTTTCATGTATTTATTGGTCATTTGTATTTCTTCTTTTGAGGACTGTCTATTCCATTCATCAGCTCATTCATTGATTGAATGAATTTTTTGAAATGAATTATTTTTGTAGTTCCCAAATTTGTGGAGACATGCTTCATGCCCTAGAGTTAGGATGGAATGTTCTATAGATGTCTGTTAAGTCCAGTTGATTGATGGTATTGTTTATCTCCATTATTTCTCTGTTCTGTTGGGGTCTCCCCTAGGGCCAGCCCAGGAGGGACAGCAGGGTCTCTGCTGGGTAGGGGGTGAGAGGTGCGGAGTCATGACACAGACTCTGGGAGTTGGGTGGAAGCAGCAGAGTGCGAGCTGCCACAAACTCGTTTATTGAGGAAGTACACAGAGTTTTAAGGGGCTTGGCTGGCCAATCATTGTATGGGATGGACCCCTTTTTGTGACCAGTGACAGCCTGTCTCTGGACAGGACATCTCGTAGCAGGCTTCTCGAGAGCATGGGACTGTAGCTTTTGTCACGCCAAGCCTGCGCAGAACGCCATGTTCACAGAAGCCACTTCCTGGTTTCTTCTGCCATGTGGTGGGCTAGGACCAGGCCTGTATTGTGCCATACATATCCTCCTTTCTGTTTTTATTATTGGCAACCCTGGGAGGCATGGTTCTTTGCCAAGCCATTGTTGAACCCAGGCCCCAAGGGATCATCACATGCAATGGCGCCTGTCTTAGGTTGCCCCATCTCCTGGGGTCTTACCTGTCATTGACTAACCAGCTGATCTGGTGAGAAAACCCGAGGGGTGTTTTATTATTGGCAACCCTGGGAGGCATGGGAGGGCCAAGTGGTGGTGGCTCTGTGGCATGCGAATGGTCCCAACAAGCTAGAATCAACTATAGAACCTGAAAAAGACTGGGGTAGGATAGGTTGCTGGGTGACTGTTGTGAACTCACCCTAGCATCATAGTTAGTAGCATTGAGTGTCCTTAATGGTAACAGATCAATGTAATCAAAAAAGTTGCAAAGGAACTTACGGCTGGTTGGAGGGTAGCATTACCTTAAGAGGCATTAATAAGCAAAAACAGCAAAGGTGTGGCTAAGGAGAAGTACTTGCTTGAAGGAGGGAATACAGCAAAATAGAGTGGCTAAAATAAAATCTAGGGAAAAAAAAACCCTAGGAGAAGCGTGGGAATTTAGGCCCATCGTACCAAACAAGTATGGCCTAAGAATTGTCCAAAATGGTTTCTGGGAAGTGGCGGTAGGAGAAAAGGATAAAAAGGGGGAATAAGTTTAAAGTCCCATATCCGGCTTGAGGGGTTTGGCATCATCCTCTTCATCAAGGTCGATCCCTGAGTCAGTGGCTGGACAGATGTTTCTGGTAAGGATCTGTGAAGTTTCTGGAAAGACACAAGCATACCCTCGGCCCTGCGTTAAAACTTTTGTTTTATAATTAGTTCCTTTAGGGTCCAGTTAGTTGTCTCCACCATGGCTTGTCCTTGTGGGTTGTAGGGGATCCCAAGGGAGTATTTTATTCCCCGAGATTCCATGAAGGATGTGAATTGAGCAGATGTGTATGCACGCCCATGACCAACATAGCAGTTTTTGTCACCTTAATGACATGCGACGCCTTCTCCTCTGAGAGAGCAATAGCAAAAGTAAGCTTAGAGTAAGTATCCACAATGACATGGACATATTTGAGGTCACCAAAGGAAGGTATATGGGTAACATCCATCTGCCAGATAGAATTTGGGGTAAAGACTCTAGGATTGATTGACTCCTTTAGGCTGTAGGGGGCCCATGCCTTACAGGTACGGGTTAAATGTTTGCATTGGCTAAGCGAGAGCTCAGGGTATAGGGTTCTTAGGTTAGTGGGGGATAGATGGAACCTTTGGTATAAACGTCTAGTTTGTTCTAAAGGTGGCAAGGAGGAAACAGCAATAAATTTGTCTACCTGTGAATTTCCATCAGCAATAAAGTCAGGCAGACCAGTATGTGCGTGAATGTGCTCAATGCATCTGAAAGTAGATGGCCCATTGTATGTAAAAGGACCTGTTGAAAGTAAGAGTCAACACCAGATTCCTGGGCTGCCTTGCGGATGAGAGCCAGATCAGAGAGGGGGGTGGGGTACTAGGGCCTGGCTGTTGCCTCCGGCCCTACGTTAATGGGAAGGTGGCGAAGGGTGGGGCAATGGTGTGTGTTAGCGAACTGGCAGCTGCCTGGGTGTGTCCAGGACTGGGCCGAGGTCCTTCCAAGGGTAAAGAGGGGGAGGGGCAGTTGTGAGCGCAACTGCCACAGGTGGCGGTTATGGGATGAAAAGGCAGCGGGCCAGTGGGGGTTTGGGTGGCGGCCTTGGGAGGGATGAGATTTTAAGAGCCAGTTTCAGTTTTTCCTTACAGCTTTTGTTGTGGGCAGAAATGACTTCCTCCACGGAGGAGCCTTTAAGGCTGGCAATTATGGCAAGGAGGATTGGACTAATCCATGGGGCTAAAACAAGAGTTTTGTCCCAAAAGCCATGGACGTCCTTTTGTTTCACTTTTAAGCCACGTTGCAGGAGGAGAACCTTAAGAACCTGCAATTGAGGCGTCCTCTGATGGGGAGGGAGGTTGCCCATTATGGCTTGGTGATTTTTGGGGGGTAGGGGGCTAGGCTGGGACACTCCTGAATCAAGGAGACTGAGAAAATAATAACCCAGATCAAAAATGATAGCCCAAAGGATGATCATGCAAACTACAACTCCTAATGCCGGGGCCAGCTGAGACAAATGGATAGAATGTTTAGGACCCACATGTCTTGTGCTTAGTGGGGAACTTCCGTGGGTCGTTACTACACAGCCGTATGCCCACATAGTGTCTCCGGGGAGGTTCATCCAAAGGCCTCGCCTTGGTTCCGAAATCGGGTGGGTCAAACCCTTATGTGATATCGCCAGGATGAACCGAGATTGGAGGGGCTGACATGGGCTTTGGGGCCGTGTGGCGGTGTGTGCCTTCCTATGGGGGGGACAAACAAAAGAAAAGGGGGGAGGAGTGGGCTGCCCGCTCACCCCCGGGCAACCGTCAGCACATGGAACAGCAAGGGGCCTACTCACCTGACGATCAAGGAGGGGGTGTCTCACCAATGCCAAGGGGGCAGAGGGTCCCTGCTCAGGAGCCAGATGTTGGGGACCCCCCTAGGGCCAGCCCAGGAGGGACAGCAGGGTCTCTGCCAGGTAGGGGGTGAGAGGCGTGGAGTCACAACACAAACTCCAGGAGTTGGGTGGAAGCAGCAGAGGGCGAGCTGCCCCAAACTTGTTTATTGAGGAAGTACATGGAGTTTTGAGGAACTTGGCTGGCCAATCATTGTATGGGGTGGTCCCCTTTTTGTGACCAATGACAGCCTATCTCTGGACAGGACATCTCATAGCAGGCTTCTCGCAAGCATGGGACTGTAGCTGTTGTCACACCAAGCCTGTGCAGAACTCCATGTTCACAGAAGCCACTTCCTGGTTTCTTCTGCCATGTGGTCTGGCTAGGACCAGGCCTGTATTGTGCCATACAAATTTCCTGCTTGGATTGTCTGTCTATTGGCAATAGTGGGGTATTACAGTCTACTATTATTGCATTGGGAATAATTTCTGGTTTATTGTCCAGTGGATTTTGCTTTATAAAATTTGGTACACCTGTGTTTGGTGCATATGAGTTGATATCTTGTTGGATTGTTTCCTTAATGAATAAGAAATGGTCTCCTTTGTCCCTTTTTATTACTTTTGGTGTAAAGTCTATTTTATCAGATAGTATAGCTACACCTGCCTGTTTCTTTTTTCTACTGGCTTGGGTATTGTCATATATATGAAGTTTATATATAATATTTGTTTATATATTTACATAATATATATGTGTATGTAATATTTAATAGAATGTTCTGCAATAAATTCATGAGTAGCAATATCTTCAGAAATTCCTTACTACTCTCATGATTCATTATTGTTAGGCTAAAGAAAACTGTCTAGACAACTACCCAACACCATCTCTCAGTGAAATTTGAGTATTCCATTCCAAACAAAAATCTGTTGACAGCCTTTAAAGAATAAAATTAAACATCTCAGGTTTATTGATTTTCTTTTTGCATAGTCTACTTTTACAAGTAAAGCTTTGCATTGTCAATTGAAAATACAATACGCATGAGAGGCTTACATGATAAAATTCAAAATGTAATGATAAAATAGCCACTCTTTAAATGTTATGGAAAACAAGTAATTCTTCTAAGAGCTTCCATGGCAGTAAACAGCGATTTTATTTTAAATTAAAATGTTCATGCTTGTTTGTAGCACATTCACAAGGCTGTCTATCCTGTTTTCCATCAGATAAGAGCCTTTTCCTTGTTCAGAATTCTGTGACTAATAAATCTGAAATTATTTCAACCCCTGACTAGAGAACTATATTAATGGTTTAACATCCTAGGCTTTATACTATTTCTACATATAACCCATGGGGGAGGTCTCTTCTGAGTGACAGGAAAGGCACAAGGAAAATGCTCAAATTCAGGAGGGTCAGGAGAAATTATCAAAATAACCAAGCTAGACTGAGACCTGCTTCTTTGCATGCAAACTGAGCCTTAACAAAAGCAATGTTTTAAAATTGGGTGAGTTGGCATTTCAAACAGCATTCCAGCATAATTCAGCTATAAAGGAGAGTGAGCCTAAATACTGTTAGTATTCTGAGTTTATTTCACAGCAAATAGTGTTAGAGACTTATTATAGTTATATTATTAGTCAGTTTTCCAAGATAGCAAGAACACTGTCAAATATATTAATGTAAAACTATGTGTTAAAAATAGGAAATTTCTTGAATGAGAAAGAAAAAAGAAAATGGAGAGACAAAACTGCGAAGTATATCATATGAATGCCTCTCAGATATATCCAATATTTTCAATTGATAAACCAAAGCTTTCCTAATAAAAATAGGCTAAGAATAAAGAAGCTCACTGGATCTGTCATTTATTTAGCAATGTATGCCTTGACCACTTGGCACCTCGTCCTATGTGAGTTGTTTAATTTAGGTCATTAAATATTTTAAGTAAATTTTTGTCATGAATACTCAGAAAAAAACATAGTAAGCAAGACAAGACATGGCATTCATAGCAATAAATGTAAATGGATTAGACACAACATATAAGAAATATACACAATGCAAAAGCCAAATCAATACTCTGTACAAAGTACACCATAAAGTAAATCTTAAATGCTAAAATTTCAAACTGGAAGCAAGAGGTAGAGGCAAGAAGATTACAAATTTGAGGCCAGCCTGGGATATATCAAAACAAGACCCTATTTTTAGTATTCTCACCACCCAGCTGCACAATTCAACAATTCCAAGCCTTAGGAAATCAGGATTACCATCTTTATATTGTATAGTTAATGTAGAATGCGGGTCCCAGAAGAAACTCCCAGTGGAAAAACTAAGCTAAACAAAATCAGAGAGAAAATAATAACTGTAAAAGCAGACATTCCTGCAATTGAAACAGAGAAGTAGAATACAGAAATAAGAAAAATTTCTAGTTTTTAATTCATTGAATGGACAAATCAAATTACAATTACCAAACTAATTACAGGGGCAAATGTGTGTGAGTTTGTGAGAAAACTATAAATGCACAGAACAAGATAGGGCAGTGGGTAAACCTCTTGAAACAATGGAAACCAGAGTCATTGAGGCCCTTTTGCCCTGCTCTCTGCAAATGTTTGTACATCTAGCCCAAATGGGCAATTACCTCACTTCATGCAATCTGTTCAATTTGACCTTAAGAGAGTAAAAGCTTGAACAGACCAATTTTCATAAAATAGATCTAGTAATCAAAGCATTACCTCACACACACACACACACACACACACACACACACACACACACAAAACGCCTGCTCTTCTTTGGATATAGTCACAAGCATTTTTTCTAAAACTTTAAAGACATCATTGTCTCAAATGTACTTAAATTAAATTTCAAAGCTACAGAAATATTAAAATAAAACTTCCCATGTATTCTCATGAAACAAGTATAAATGAATCCTTAATGTAACAAAGAAGGAAATGTTAACCTGGTCTCACATACATGTTAAAGTCACAAATAAAGTTTCATATATCTTCAAAAGCATTTTATGACCAAGGAAAACTAGTTAAAAGAATCAAGGCTGGCATGACAAATTCACTAGTAAATTGAACATAATAATATATGTAAGGAGAAAATAATATTTTTGCGATGGGAAAGGACATTTAATAAAATGCCACTCATTCTTGATTTAAAACATAAGTCAACAAAATAAGAACTTTCTTAACATAACACCCTTCCCACCTACAGGGAGATCCTTTCCTAAAGTGACTCTTAAGGAGAGAGATATGGGGAGAGGGAGATAAACAGAGAGAGGTGTGAAGAGAGGGGTGAAGTGACAGGAAGGCTATTTAAAAAAAAATGTCACTTTCTTGCATTGCTGGGAAAATCCTGTGGAGGGCAGTTACCAATATCTACTTAAAATTCATATTCATTAATCTAAATGTTAGACATTTACTATGAAAATACATCTTAACAAATACAAAAAATATATGCATACATGGTTTATATTACCATTATCTGTAATAAAATTCTAGACACCACCTAATGCCTACCCCAGATGAATGACCATATGAACCTGGTGCAACTAGGGAGGAAGAGGTTGGAGGATTTCTATGAATTTGAGGCCAGCCTGAAAGTACATAGTCCATGTCAGCCTAGCCTAGAATGAGACCCTACATCAAATTTTTTTTTAAAAAGTGTAATAAAATAAACGATTTACAAAGACACACAGAAGAAGAAATTTTCCTCAGCCTTCTATGGAGTAATCAAGTCTTGAAGAAAAACAGACAGCTATCAGATCCCAAGAATGTATTGGTTCAGAACATGTCCCCTCACCAAAGTATATATATATATATATATATATCCAAAATGTCAGTGCAATGAAAGATAGGAACAAAGACATAGCCAAAGGTAGTGGGCTCATCTATATTCAAGGAATTAAAAGAGACTTAAGAGCTGGAGAGATGGCTTAGCACTTAAGGCACTTGCCTGTGAAGCCGAAAGACCCAGGTTCAATTCTTCAGGACCCAGGTAAGCTAGATGCACTAGGTGATGCATACATCTGGAGTTTTTTCAGCTGGAGTCCATTATCTCTCTCTCTCTCTGCCTTTTGCTCTCTCTCAAATAAAATAAAATATTTTAAAAGAGACTTAAATCAAATGTACTAAACCATCTGATTGTGTGCTTGACCCAACAACAAGCTTCAAAACCCAAAGCCACTCACTGATTTTTTTAAACAATATTTTATTTTTATTTATTTATTTGAGAAAGAGAAAGAAGAGGGACAGGGAGACTCCAGATGCATGCACCACCTTGTGCATCTGGCTTACATGAGTCCTGGGAAATTGAACCTGGGTCCTCTGATTTGCAGGCAAGCACCTTAACCACCAAGCCATTTCTCTTGCCCCACTCAGTGATTTTTCAGTTTAATCTAGAGAAACAATTCTCACAATTGATAATGTTTAGGGTCTTGAACACATACTACTGACTTAGCACATAGAACCCGGGGATGCTTCCATGAGTAAGTGAGGTAGAGAGGTTGCTAGAGGATGAATTATAGTTAACGAAGCAAATCAGGTGGGTGACACAGCATAAACAAGAGCAGACACAGAGGTCGTTTGCAAACTGAGAGAAGTGCTCTACCAAATGGGCTGGGGATGCAGTTGAGTTGGTAGAGTGTCCATTGAACATGCATAAAGCTGGAGGCTGGATCTCCAGCTCTGCATAACTCTGTATGGTGACACATGCCTGTAACCCCAGCACTCCAGAGGCAGGAGGATCAGACTTTCAGTCATCCCCAGATACATAACAAGTTTGAGACAAGCCTTGGCTATATGAGATCATGTCTCTAAAACGGGGGCAGGGCTGGAGAAATGGCTTAGCAGTTAAGGCATTTGCCTGCAAAGCCAAAGGATTCCAATTTGATTCTCCGGGACCCACGTAAGCCAGATGCACAAGGGGCACATGCATCTGGAGTTCGTTTACAGTGGCTAGAAGTCCTGGCATGCCCATGCTCTCTCTGTCTGCCTCTCTTCTATCTCTCTCTCTGCTTGCAAATAAATAATTTTTTTAAAAAAAGGGGGGGACAGTATGACTGAAGTACAGAAGAGATTAATAGCAAGAAATAAGGTAGCAACTTTTTCAGGTACCTGATTGCTCAATCCCTCTGCATTAGCATGTCAACCACAAGGGGGCATTCAAGACTCAAGACCCAGGACACAAAAACCTTTTTAAGCATTCACCTGCCTTCCCCACTGATTTTTCTTCTGGTAATACAAAACCATCTGGGTAGCACCAGCTTACCCACACATACTTCTGCCAATTAAGCAACAAAAGCAAAACTGGAGTGACTAAGTTTCAGCTGGATTTTAAGATGTAGTAGATGCCACATGTGTTTTAACACCCTCCCAGAATAGAAAGCATAAGAGCTGCCTGGACAAGATGGATCAATGGTGCCATTTTTAGAAGGTTTGTTCTTTGGATTCAATATTGGGAAGGCTTGTTTTCCAAGCCTTGGATTTATGTTTAAGGGAGAGGGTAAGGAAGTGTTAGTGTTATTTTTCACAATGCCTTGCTCCTGACTTTTGGTCTTAAAGGGCCATCTGGTGGCTCCAAAATATTTACAAGTAAATTCAGGAACCAAACACGGTAGCACAGGCCTGTAATCCCAGCACTCTGGAGGCAGAGTCAGGAGAGCTGTGTATTTGAAGTCATCTTGTTCACAAATGAATAAATAAAATCAATAAATAAGTGTAAGTCAATATACTTCAGCGGAGTGCATTGGGACTACCAGAACTTCACAAATTTCTGCTACTAGAACTTTGAGTTACCAGAAGTCTTAAAGTTTGTTGAAAGGCATTAAACTGAAGCTTCTTGAGTTGATTGTTGATGTTGTGTTGTTTTTAGCTTTTTGGAGACAGTGTCTCACTATGTAGCTCAGGCTCATCTCAAACACACCATCCCCTGCCTCACATCAGCTTCCCCAATTCTGGGATTACAGACATGCACCACCACACACACCCTCATCAAAGCTTTTTCTGACAGCCCAAGTAAAAAGAAAATACATATAAGAATCCAAAGGAAAATGATGTGTGAAGATATTTTTTTAAAAAAATATATTTTATTTATTTATTTGAGAGAGAGAAAGAGGCAGAGAGAGGAAGAAGAATGGGCACGCCAGGGCCTCCAGCCACTGTAAACAAATTCCAGATGCATGTGCCCCCTTGTGCATCTTGCTTACATAGGTCCTGGAAAATCAAACTGGAATCCTTTGACTTTGCAGGCAAATGCCTTAACTGTTAAGACATCTCTCTAACTCTGTAGATCTTTTTTTTTAATGACTATATTTGTGAATGAATTACCTAGGGTTTACAAATTCCATCAGAAGGTGAAATGATTACTAAATGCTATACCACTTAGCCCAGCCTGGACTTCTTGTCCCCAAGACAAGAGATTACAAAAGAACTACTAATCAGAGTTCACTCAATCACTGGTCTATGAAACTCCACTTATGCATGCTATATATCAATATGTCAGCCATCAGAACACAGGATAATGAGGGAGCACTGAGGAAACCCAGAGGCCCAAACTACCGCAGTGTATTCTGCCATAAGGAAAGGTGTTTCATTGGTTACCTGGCTGGCATTATGTTTGTAGGAACAAACACATCAATCTTAATATCTGCTCCTTCCATAGCCCTGGCAAAGAATGATGGATTGGAAGTTAGTGTGATTATGCTTTATCTTGAATCTGTGAATAAGTTTATTCTATGCATGCTAATGAAAATGATGGGAATACCACATTTGCTTTTCAGAGACAACTTTGTACACTAATTAGCAGATGCACATTTTGTTAGCGCCTTGTTAACTGTGTGAAGGGTCTTAGTTAATGAAGTCAAGGGCCAGAGCTGTTCCTTTATAATGGCAGGTGGTTGTTATTTAAATAGCAAACTGCATCTAATTAACTCTAACTAGATAAAGTTGAGTGCTAACTGGCAAAGGGAAGGCAAATAAATTTAAAAAGAAAATGTTAATTTTTCTAGATCACAATGAGGTTAAGAAAAATTTCTTTCTGCCCTATGTATATACTTCAAAAACTATTTCATTTGAAACCATACCTTAGGGGATAATTTTAGCACCTGAGAATTTTCAAAGTTTAACAATACTGAAGAATGGATACAAAGTGATGACTGACACATGAGGTGGAATCCAATGCTTCAGCCTGAATATTCGGCCAAACAGAATCTTTAGTCCCTAGATTATACTCATTTCATTTGACTTGTTTTGGGGTCACATTGAGCCAAAACCAACTTATGTGTCTTGAATTCATTGCTTTGAACTGAAAAGTAGACTGTTTACTTGTTCCTAACGGGAATACATTATGCTGAGCAATTGCTTCCTGTTTGTCCTCGGGCGGGGTGGGGGAGGGGGCTTCCCTGCCTTGAAAGAAGACACAAATTGGGTCAGTTGTCTCTGCAGGGGCTGTTCCTGACAGCTTTCTCAGGATAAGTGAGGACTGAAATGCACTGAAATGCCAGGCTGTGGCAAAATAGGAACCTAAAGGTCTGGCGCGTCCCCTGCCCTTGCTGAGTGCCTCACACAGCCGGAGCCCTGCAGTGGTTTCCCTACTGCCCCTGTGCAGCCTCCTGGGAAGGAAGGATCGCGTGCTCCTGAGAGGCAGCATGCATGCGCACCTCTCTGGATATTTGAGAGGGTCCGTGGGAGGACTGCCCAGAAAGGGTTGTACCTTCCTTCAGGGTGACAATGGAACTTGCTGAAGAATAAAAATAGTCCTATAGTCCTGGATCAACATGAGTCAATTGCTGTATTTATCCATTCTGCAGTTAGGGAACAAAAACTGAAAATGCCACCTTGCTGAAAATAACAGGCAATTAAAGTATGCCAAGTCCATGATACTACACATGGTAGCCAAGATGTCTCATTATTGGGGGAATAATTACGTGGGGGTTTCCAGTCTTTCCTTTCCCCTCACGAGACCTACCAACTAAACTCACTCTACTGTTTTTGTATTTGAAAAGCATAGGTTCACGCAGGGCAATCCTACCACTGCATATCACAGCTGATCATTTTCAGAAGGATAACTATGTCCTGTCTAACTTACGGTAGGATGCTAAATTCTGTGATGAGCTAGTGCCTTGAGGATTTGAAATGAGGTTGGTTGTCTGAATACTAACCCATTTGTCAGCCTGAAAAAAAAAATCAATTTTATTTGAAAGCACACCTGCAATCTCCTTCAGGTGTGATGGACAGCAAATGACCAGGTCACTGCTGTCCTAATTCCTCCTTTCGGGAGAAATGCTGCAAGGGCCAGCAGATACTCTTGCCTATCTTTAGTTTCATATCAGAGCAGCCTACCCCTGTCCTAGAATTGAAGAGATATGGAAAACATATTGTGACATGAAATTGAATGGAATTAGAAGCCTAGAGGAGGTGGTGATTGTCTGGCACAAATAACAGGCTTGCTAGAACAGGTCTGGTAAATCTGTCTGACCTCCCCCGAGGCGTAGGAGGGATACAACAAACAGCAAAGGAACATAGGGAACTGATGAGTAGTATAGATGTTCAGGGGTCAGAAGGGGAGCAAATGAAGGCATTGTAAAATGAAAGTAAATGTTGTTGTAGGAACTCTGAGCTATGATGTTAAAATTGTGCATTTTACAATCTTATAGTCTAAGGTCCAAGAACAAGTAATGTATCCTTATAGGAATATAATGTAAATGGGAAGGTGGGCAATAAGGAGAGGAATGTTCTAGAAATGACTAAAAAGCAGTGATGGGAGAGGAAAGGGTGGAGCACAGAGGATTTTTAACATAGCACATTTACTCTGCAGCATACATCATAGTGCTGCAAACATTGTCTACATATAATAATGTACAAGACTAAGAGGGAGCCCTACTATGAACTATAGTCTTGGCATAATAGTGGCATGTCCCTACAGAGTCAACAGTTCTGACTGTTCACTGCAGTGGGCATGTGGTTCATGAGGTAGCTCATGCATGTGTAGGACAGGGTGTGTATGGGAAATCTCTATGTCTTATTCTTTGTTTTGCTTTAGTTTAAAATTGTGCTCAAAAATAAAATCTTTAATTAAACAATAGTGATAGTAATACAAATAACATCTACAAAAAGAGGGGGCACACTAGGCAAGGAAAAGTTGAGCTTAATATATAGAATTTTAACATAGAAATTAGATTTTGAAAGCTAAGAATAATTTTGGGAACAACCATAAGTAAGAGCATAAGTAAGGTAAAACTTGCTAGTGTGTGTGCTGTAGGACATGGGATATTTTTGCCTCTTTCTTTCTTTCTTTCTTTCTTTCTTTCTTTCTTTCTTTCTTTCTTCCTTCCTTCCCTTCCTTATTTTTGGTATATGTGTCTAGTGTGTGTGGTATATGCATCCACCTCATGCACATGCATCTGGAGGCCAGAAAATATGTTGGATGTTCTCCTTTGTCACTCTTCCTCCTCATTTCCCAGAGGCAGTTTCCCACTGCATGTAGAGCTCTCCCTTTGTTTGGGTACACTACTTGAAGTAGACTGAACCAGATGAGTTAATGTCTATAGATCAAAGTTCTTAAGTCTGAAAATAATGTGCTGATTTCTTACTCTGTAGACATGTGGCTCTGTTCCCTCTTTCTGAGATGTGTGGCTCTGTTCTCTTTTTCATCAGACACTCACATTCACATGGGCCTGAAAAGGTTAAGAATGTCCTTGCATAAATTCAACAATTCATGCCATCAACAGATGTAACACTAGATTCTGTGATTATAGACCTGAATAAGAAGCAGTAATTGCCTTTAAGCAGTTCTCCATCCACTGGGGAAAACAAGCCTAAGCCAATTTTAAAAATGCATTCCGCATTACAGTAAAAAGAAACATAGGGCTAATGGATCCAAGACACTACAGAGGAAAAAAAGTTCCAGGTTAGGGTTTCTTCTTAAAAGTATCAGAGATGGTGCCAGTAAGGGACCAAACTTGGGACACTAAGACAGGACAGCCAAGTAAACTTAAGTCAGCAGGTAAGTATCATGTGTGAGTCTGTACGGAGACAGAGGGCAGACAGCAATTAGGTTTTGCAGGGCTTTATTTTTTTTAGCAATTAGTTTTTTAAGAGCTTGGCATGCCAAGTTCATTTGTCATCTTGCCCACACATCTGGAACCTCAGACATAGCTAATTCAAACAAATCACTCTGATTACAGCCTTATGAAGAACATGGTCAGCAACACCTCACTCTTTGTTAATAGAGTTGCCACAGCCTAGTGTTGGGAGGGGGGAGGACAAAATATCCTACCAGATTCATTTTGTTATTGTTACAAGGTAGTCCAAGTGCTAAACAAAAGAAGATTATAAAATATATACACCCAAGTATACTTCCTGGACATGTACTGAAACATAAAGAGATACTGGCACATTCATGTTTACTGTTGTACTTCACAATAACCAAGTTACAGAATCCACTTCAGTGTCCAGCCATCTATCCACAGATGAATGCAAAACTATACACACACACACACATATAAAATCTCCACATATGATGGAATTTTATTCAGCCATACAGAAGAATGAAATTATACCATTTGTAGAAAAATGGATATAGCTGAATGAAGATCATCATATTAAATAAAACAAATGAGACTCAGACAATTATCAAATGTTTTCTCTCATCCATAGACGCTAGATTTATATACAGACATAAAATTGTGTATACATATAGGATATGGAAGTAGAAGTGAGACTATCTGGGGGAGTGGCAGAATAATAGAAGGAGAGAGAGAGAGGAGAAAGGCAATGGTAGAGAATGAATATGGTCAAAGTATGTATTTTTATGAACAGGACTTTTAGGAAAACCATCACTATGTTACAATGAATATATTCCAATAAAAATAAATGAAGCCAGGACCTTTGGTTTGGAGATCAAATTGATAAAAAAAAATTATAAAAAGTGATCATCTAACATACACACATTTAGGAACGGTAAGAGTTGAAAGAAGAATAAGGTCCATTTCTCTCCCACTTTTCTTCAGGCCTTATCTCGACAAAATTTGCTTAAACTGCTGATTTAAATGTACTCTTGAATAAATCGTAATGGAGGACAGTTCAGAAAGTTAATTAGATTCTCTAAACGTAGGAAATGCTGAGTTTTTAGAAAATTGCACCCATGTGTTGTACATTGCACTATAGAGACTTCTGGACTAATTTTCAACCAAGTGTAAGGCAGGAAAATGCTGATGAAAGACAGGGGAGAGAAGGGAAGGGAAGGAAAGGGAAGAGAGAGGAGGGGAGGGGAGGGGAGGGGAGGGGAGGGGAGGGGAGGGGAGGGGGAGGGAGAGGAGAGGAGAGGAGAGGAGAGGAGAGGAGAGGAGAGGAGAGGAGAGGAGAGGAGAGGAGAGGAGAGGAGAGGAGAGGAGAGGAGAGGAGAGGAACAAAGAAGAGGAGAGGACACAAGAGCACTAGGAATCCTGGACACCTTTTGTGCTCTCTGGTTTCTGGAGTGTCCTGTACAGCTTGGGGACTGTTCATTTGGAGTGTGCCCATAGGTCCATGAGTCACCTATGCAAATGCTAAACAGATTCTGGAAAGCATCTTCTTCAGGAACTAAGGAAGGGACTTTCAGAGATGAGTGTCTTGGGCTGGCTCCCTGTGTCCTATCAATCGTGTGGGAGGATTAAATTTTCTGCATTTCTTAGCCTCTCCTATGCAAAGTGGCTGGAGAGTTGGTTATTTAAGAGGATGTGCCCCTGAAAGCCAACTAAGCAGGAACTGAGCTAATGCACATGTTTCATGGCAGCTTGTTGAGAGTGCAAGAGTTTTACTCCTTGCTAAAGACCCTGGATGCTGAATAAGCTGGTGAAGTTTCCCTGACGATTAAAGGGGGCTACAAGAGGAAAAGGGGAAGTAATGAAGGAGAGATTTTTTTTTTCCCTGAGCTGTATTGGAAATAGAACATGTAAAACCATGTACTTCTCTGACAATAAAACAGAAAGCAGTGTTGGAGAGATGGCTTAGCAGTTAAGGGATTCCCTGTGAAGCCTAAGGAACCCAGTTCAAGGCTCCATTCCCCAATACCCACGTAAGCCAGATGCACAAGGTGGAGCAGACATTTGGAATTTGTTTGCAGTGGCTGGAGGTCCTGGTGCACCCCACCTCTTTTTCTCTGTCTGCCTATCTCAACTAAATAAATAAAAATAAACAAAAAACAAAACAAAACAAAAAAAAAAACAGAAAGCAGAGCCCAACTCAGGAAGGAGCATAGACTTATGTCTGTTTTTAAAGAATATTTATTTATTTGTATATGTGTGTGCTTGTGTGTGTGTTTTGGTGGTGCATGTTGGGGTCTATTGATTGTATCTGGTGCTGGGGAATTAAACCTGGACAGACAGGGTTTGCAAGCAATCCCTTTAAGCATTAAGCCATTTCCCCAGTCCCTATGTTTAGTTTATAAAAATGGAATTAGATTTATGTATTTGTAAGGATCTGTGGAGAAACATAGATTAGAAATAAGGAATAGCACACCAATCAGCTATTTCTGAGGCCCATGAGTCACAGAGTGCTAAATGTTCGCAGGTTAGTTGTTGTGCACATCTGAGTAAAGTCTCTGGACTTGCGTCATAACAAGTGTGACCAAGAGTGCCCAAGGTGTTTTCAAGATGATGTGTCTTGAACATGTCTTTTGCATTAGGCTTTTATAAATTATAGATTTAAGTATCCTGTCCATGGTTAACCAGGTAAGAGTAGAGTCTGGTTTTTAACTCAGTTCTGTTTGGCTGTATATTTGCATTCCAATGATGTCACTTGGAAAATATATTTATCTTCCTGTGCTTATGGGTGAGCAAAGTGACAGTTAAAAATGAATGGCTTTCTCTCTCCCTGATTGAACTCATTTGTATAGTGCAGAGTTACAGTGTGCAGGTTTAGTTCCAATGGCTGAACTCTCAAGATGCGCTTGTATTGTGCCAAA
This sequence comes from Orientallactaga sibirica, assembly GCA_036365145.1. Classification (NCBI taxonomy): domain Eukaryota; kingdom Metazoa; phylum Chordata; class Mammalia; order Rodentia; family Dipodidae; genus Orientallactaga; species Orientallactaga sibirica. Next base: position 64,393,866 of record JAEOAD010000001.1, read on the forward strand.
GACAGAGTGACTACCATTGGAAGGGAATAAGCAGCCTACTCAGGTGCTAGGTCTCATCCACAGCAACCCCCACCCACCCATGCACAAAAGAGCCCTTTCTCTGCCTTCCCTGTGCTCTTCACAGTCTCTGTCCTTCAGGTGCAAGGATCATCTCTATGTGCAACTTTCAGATCCACATGCCCCATCTCAGCCTTCACAACTTGTCTCAATGCCTCCCCTTAGAAGTTAGTGTCATATGTGTGACATATCTAAAACTGCACTCCTGGTTTTCCAACCTAAGCCCACCTCTTTCTCAATTATTAGCTGAGTCAGTGGCATGGCAAGACCTGTTTTTGACTAGTCTCTGTCTTCCTTGTTCCTTTCGAAGGTGCTGCTTACTTTGCCTCTAGAATACCATTTTATTTTATTTTATTTATTTTATTTTATTTTATTTTTTTTTTTGGTTTTTCGAGGTAGGGTCTCGCTATAGCCCAGGCTGACCTGGAATACACTATGTAGTCTCAGGGTGGCCTCAAAACCACAGCGATCCTCCCACCTCTGCCTCCCAAGTGCTGAGATCAAAGACATGCACCACCATACCTGGCTTCTAGAATACTATTAATCCCAGTCATGATTAGAATGTAAATTTGCCAAACACCTCATACCTGGACTCCAGTAATTGTTCTGTCCAGATGCAACTTTCCATTTTTTAATCCTTTCTTTATTCTACCATGAGTATGAGTTTTAGCACCTTTAGATAAAATCATACTGTCTCACTTAAAAGTGCTACAATGATATCCTACTACACAGGGATATAAGTAGTTCAAACTCTTTGCAATGGTTTACTGAGCTATTTAGTCCAGATCCAGCTCTTCTCTGCCCTCTAGTACTACTGCAACCCTTTACTCTTACACTCCAGGTACCTGGGCCTTCATTCCTCTCACCCAGTGTGCACATGACTCTATTGATTTGCATGTGTTTCTCTTCCCTCTGCCTAGAACTCTCTTCCCTTATTTTTTCATGATCTTTAAGTCTTAGCTCTAATGTCACCTCTTCAAGAAACATTGCCTGACACCTCAGCAACTCTTTTATCAGTCTACATAATTCATTACTTATTCTTTTGATCTCTGGTTGTTTACTTATTTACTTGCATTTTTATTGTATAATTCATTTCTATCACACACACCGTAGAATGTACTGTCAATATTGTATTCACTTCCAACATATGACCATTGAGGGTAAAGGAACTAAGTTAAAATTTCACTTTTAGTCCTATATACACATATGCTAGCAGTGACTACAGAATAATGTAGGTATAGACCAATTCTAATAATGTGAAATGTTCTATACTGCAGGGACAGGGTTCACTCACTACTGAGCCCTCAGATAGTGCCTGACATAGAGTGGGACAGAAGTCTTTGCTAAGTGAATGAATGCTAAACAAGTATGTATAGAAAGGGGCTCTAATTTTTCATGAGGAGATACTATTTGGAGTTAGATAGAGTAGAATGATAAACTATTGACTTACAATGATTATTCTGTCATAGGGGAACTCCTCCCCAGGCCATTCTGAAAAATAACTAATTTACGGAGACCAGGAATATTCTGCACCAATATTTCAAATGTAGAAAACCTGACTCAGAAAACAGTTCTTAGTGGAGCAAATTACCTAGTCCCAATTTTTGCACAGGTGAGTGTCCTACATTGACTGCAAACACAGCTTTCAGACCAACTTAAAATTTAATTATTTAATATGTATTAACAATATTTGATCCCATCTTCACAAAAGATACTGTGGTACTTGCATTCTGTTTAGTACCTTTCTAGTACAAGTATCACAGGAGCTCCCAATCTCATAACCCCTTAAAATGAATGGACTTGAAAATTCATTATTGGAGTGCCTTGTATCCAAACAGAGTACATAGAAGGAATCAAAGAAACCCACCAGTTGCCCCAAATCTGGAGGGGATGAAAATTGATATGTAAAATGGCATGTTACAGGGAGCTGACCTTGAGCAGTATCTCACAGGATAAGTGGGATTTACCAGCAGTTAAATCAGGAAAACACATTTTATTCAGAATGAATAGTGTGCCCATGATATATGAGAGTCAGGTGGTTCAGTAGATCTGGGAATTTCAAACAGTTCCAAACAGATGGGTTGTAGAGCCTGGATGGCTACCTGGCTGGCAAGGTAGCTCAGGGAGACACATGGATCAAGAAAGGATTTAAGTACTAATTGGAGAGTGTCTTGCAGGCTCTGAGGAAGTTTAACATAAAGTTAAATTAAAACTTCATTAAGTTAACATAGTATCTTGTTTGAGAAATATCTTTCTAAAGCTGGGGTTCTAATTCTATTGGGTGTACAATGGACATCTTGAGCAGTCTAAAATAGCCTATCAATCCCTTCTCAAAATGGCGTAAAAATATGCACATACAATTTCAAGGGGGAGTAAGTACAGTGAAATGTAGTTATCAAAATCAGAACACCCATTTGTGATATGGTAATGTATGCACTTCTGTATTAATTCATAATATAATATAAGCTATATCACAGCAGCAAGCCTAAAACCTGTTATAATATTGGGTGGTGGCTAGCATGACAGTTGGAGATATTTTGCTACCACTATAATGAGACAGGAAACTATATATAATTTTGTTTGGTTACAAGGTCATAGCTACTGCATATAACACTAATGTTTGTCTCCATTCATGATAGAAGAAAATGATAAGTCTCTGTTAAAGATTACAAAAAAATCAAGACTATTTTTATGAATCTTTAAATTCTTTATGAATCATTAATTCTTTCATGTATCTCATGCATCCAAATTAAGTGGTCTACATTAGGCAATATGGAGGCTGTGGAAAAGACTGTGTGGGGGGGATACATATTGTAGGGTTGAAAACAGGGGACATCACCATAGTTCATGTGAGAAATGAATCCTATACTAAACACTTTCTCTTAACCAAATATGGCATATGTTTGTTTTCAAAATAAAGTAAAATTAATAACATTAGCACAGATTCATTGAAAGTGTCTGTATCAGTTAGTTTCTCATTACCAAGACAAAATATCCAATCAGAAACAGCTTAGGGAATAAGACTTTATCTTGGCTTTCAGTTCAAAGAGTAGTCTATCATGGTGGGGAAAGCATGGAAGGAACAACACATCATCACATCAGCATGGAGGAAGTAGAGAGAGCTTAATGGTGCATGCTGAGCTAGCTTTCTCCTTTTTATATCAGCCAAAAATCCAAGCCATGGCATGCTGGTACACACAGTTAGGATGCATCTTCCCTCCTCAACTCTACCTAATCTGGAAAATATCTCACAGTTAGACAGTAGACTTATTTCCATGGTGATTCTAAATCCTGTCAAAAGTTAATATGCAGACACAAACCATCACAATCTCCTCTAACTTGGTACCCCCTCTAAGACAAAATCTGAGAGGCAGACTTGAAGGTTTGTAAGCTTCAGAAACATGACATCAGGAGCAAAACAGCTGGTTTTGTCTCAAATCCCATTTGAGATCATGGTAAGAAAATGGAACAATTCTAAAGTTGGTCTGTGAACAAGAATAAAAAAAAAAAAAAACACCCCTTTGTTGCATTTTATGTATTTGTTAAGCATGTGCAGCTGTGTGTGCACACCGTGTTTGAACTTGTGGCATCACCGACAGCAACACATAGCCCAGGACCTATAGAAGTTTGCTTTTTCTCATTTCTATATAAAAACTTCAAGAACAGAAGTTTGGGATCGAAGAACATATTATAAAGGAGCAGGGATCTAGGGGAATCATCTCTGAAGACATATTTATCTCATAACCAGGACTGAAAGTGTCTACCTTGTTATCAATTCTTAAACTCTGCTGTCTATTATATTGCACCTTATTGAATTTTCTAGGCTTCAGGCAGAACTTTTAAAGTAGACTTTCTCATTCCGCATTTTTATTGCCAATAGCAGAAGGTGAGGGAAAAAGAATGTTTGAAGAGAGAAATATTTGTACTGAATTGCTGGCCATCAATGTTTTCTTGTTCCATGCTTATGCATTTGCTTCTCTGAGCAGAGATAATATGTTGTGACATGAGGGTCCTACATCTTTGGCTGAATGGTGCTCTTTGTATGGAGCAGGTTTTTGGAGTGAGAGAAATAATGTGTTTCATCTCAGAGTAGTACAGGTATTAGATACATCATCTGAAATCAGACTATCTGAATTGTGGACTTCTTTACTTATTATTATTAGCTTTACTTATTAGTTATTTAAATGATCTAGTTTCCTCATTTTACAAAAGGCAAAAGGTTGGAACTTGAAGTCCTATCTCAGAAATATGTGGCTCTTGGAAATAAAAGGATACTGATAAAGTGCCCACACAGGGACTGCTATACAAGCAAGTGTTCAATAAATGTTAGGTGTTATTATTTCTAGCAACATGGAAAACACATATACATTTCTGACACAGAGACAAATTCCTATAAATAGTTGTTTAGGTTATAAAAAGGAAACACAGATCATCACATTTCTATTAGATGTGACTTCATTAAGCCTGGAGACATGTTTATTTTTATTTGATGGATATTAGATTAGAATATAGAATTTGGATGAATGCCCAAGTTCCTAGTCAAAACAATGTCAACCAAATGGGATTTAGCTTGAGCAACACATAAAGATTATTGATCTAGGACAAAATCAGAGCAGGAAAATGTGGCTACAGTTATCCCCTGAACCATATAGAAAGGCGAAGGAAAAGAAAAGTGGACAGCAGTACCAAGGGAGAAAGCTCTTCACAGCTGCAAACCTTGGGGATTGCTGTTGGATTACGTTAAAATTTCAGTTGCTGTTGCTTCAAGATTCTTAGCTAAGCCTGTGGCAAGAGGCAAAGGTTGTTTCACTGTAGAGCATTTATAACAAACTGAAGGAGTTGGAGTGAGAGAGATGGGATTTATATAGTCCTTAGTGATATGTCAGAAGAGTGGAAATGCTGTTTTTCCTTCCATTTTTCCCTTGGAAAATAAGGACTGTCACTTCTTATTTATGTTATAGTTATAAGCTTAGGTGTACAGTGAAAAAGTAAAGAAGAAGGATTTCTTTTCCAAATATTACCTTTTAGAAGAATAAACATAAAGTTCCATTACATGAATACTATTTACGTTATTGTCATGTAACAAATTATCAAATTTAGAAATTTAAAGCAATACCAGTATCAGTCAACTTCTTCTTACTGGGGTAAAATACCAAATAAGACTCAGTTTAAGGGCTGGAGAAATAGCTCAGCAGTTAAGGTGCTTGCCTGCAAAGCCAAAAGGACCCAGGTTTTATTGCCCAGGATCCATGTAAGTCAGATGCAGAAGTTGGTGCATGCGTCTGGAGTTCTTCTGCAGTGGCTGAATGCCCTGGCACACCAATTCTCTCTCTATCTGCTTCTGTCTCTCATAAATAAAAATAATAATAATTTTTAAAAAAAATTTTAAAATAAACAAATCTGTTTAAGGGAGGAACTGTATTTCAGCCTACAGTTCACATTATAGTCTGTCATGGCAAAGAAGGCATTGCAGCAGGAGTCTGAGGCAGTTGCTCCCATTCAGCACACTGAGGAAGAGAGTATGAATATTGCTGCTCAGCCAGCTCTCTTATATACCCCAGTATCATAGCTCAAGAAATGATGCCATGCACAATTAGGATGAGTCTTCCAACCTTAATTACTTTAATCAAATAATAATCCCTCACAGATGTACCCAGCAGCTAACGTAGTGTACATCGTCCCTCAAGGTTTTGCCAAGTCAAAATCAATGTTTTAAAAGCACAGCACTCTCTGAGCTTAGTATTCATAAGCCTGGGTTCACTTCCAAGTACCACAAAAAACAAAACACAGTTTCAAGACATCAGGTAGCTGCATAATCTTGAGGATCAACTAGGAAAAGATCCCTCTTATAATTATTTTAGGTTGTTGTAAAATTCATTTCCTTTTGGTTGTAGGACTGAAGTACTATTTTTTTCTTTTTGGTGGCTGCTAGTTGGAGATTGATCTCACTGACCAGAGGCTATCCTAAGGTCCTTTCCAAATGGCACCCAGAGGCAGCCCATGGCATGATCTTCGCTTTCTCCCAAGCCTATCTGTGTCCATCTCTCTTATTTCTGCAACCAACAAAAGAAGGCTTTGCTTTTAAAGTACTTATGTGCTTAAATCAAGTCCACCTGAATAATCTTCCTATCTTAAGAGCAATTGATTTGGAACTACATGGGCAAAATTCCTTCACAGACATAACTGCCTACATCTACATTTAAATGATCAACCATTGGCTTGGAATCTTGGTGAACCAACTTAAAATGCTATTCACTAAAGCATTCATATGAATAATGTGGTGAACACAAATAGCAGACAGATTCAAGGAAAGAGAGATGATAAGGAACTGAGTTTCAATTGAGAATAAACTTTTAAACTTCATTCTGTTTTTTGTTTTTTTTTTCTAGTTCATTCTAGTTTTCTTTCATGCTCATTTTTTTTTAATCTTGACCGAGTTAGGAGCGGAACCAGGGGACTTTGATATACTTTACCACTAAGCTATAGCCCAAGCTCTTCTTTCTTACTTCTCACAGCCCCTCCATTTTACATATGAGACATCAGAGGCTGAGAGACTTTTAAGTCAAGTATCTTGGGTCACACCTGGAAAACAAGAAGGCAAAATTTTACACTTGAGGGTATCTGGATCCAAGGCTTGTACACTGTCCTCCACAACTGTGACTCGCATGCACTGAAGGCCTGTGAACTGACAAGAGTTCCCCGAACACGCCTGTTTCCCAGGCTTTCCGCCCAGATACTCTGATTGGAATGAAGAACATCATGCTTTGTAGCATTATATCCTGAACATCCCATCCAAAGACTATTCATGGTTGGCATAAGTTTGCTTATGTTAAGAGCATTTAGAAAGACATAATGACAGAATGCAAGATTATCTTTTATGTGCCTATTTTTCTCATTGCTCCATGGAATGCCAACAAGTTTATATGAAGCACACTGACCCCAGGTCTGACCTTTGGGACCCACTGTTCAATAGCATAGTTGGAATGTTTTAAAATCCCTTATGTTATATGATTTATTGATTGTCCGTGAATTTAAGTTCTAATATAATTTAAATATATGACTACTTTTAGTATACCATTAATCGTTTGAAAGCTCCAAGGACAATCCAAGTTTTAGGACATGGGATCAGTCTTTGTTCTATGTTTGCAAAACTTTGACTTAACAGAAAGTCCCAGGTAAGACTGCCAGAAAAACAACATCCCCCATGCTGGTGTATTCGCCTATGTTCTCAGAAAGAGTATGATAGCAATAAATACCTCTTTAACATTTTTTTATTTTTTTATTTTTCAAGGTAGGGTCTTTCTGTAGCGCAGGCTAACCTGGAATTCACTATGTAGTTTCAGAGTGGCCTTCAACTCACAGCAATCCTCCTACCTCGGCCTCCCAAGTGTTAGGATTAAAGGCGTGTACTACAACACTTAGCCTTTTTTCATCTTTCATTGTTTGCAAAACACAACTGCCCAACTCTGATATGTATTTACCCAAATTTAACCATATTCATGTAAACCTGTATAATCTGTTTCATTGGTGACAATGGTTATATGACTCACCCTTCCTTCTTTCTGGCTGTCAAATTTCCAAAAAAGTACCAGAATTGGTCATTTGAACATAGTCACTATGTTAAAAAGTTACCATTTCACATTGAAAAGTATATTGAAGGTTGGACCTGGTGTCACAAGCCTGTAATGCCAACTACTCAAAAGGATAAAAATAGGAGGATTTCAAGTTCAAAGCCCTCATGTGCTACAGAGTGAGTTCAAAACCATCCTGGGAAACTTAGTGAAACCTTGTATCAAAATCAAAAAGTAAAAAGACAGCTGAAGTTATACAATTTAGTAGTTTAGTGCTCACCTAGTATGTGTGAGGCTTTATGTTCACTCAATCCCCAGTACCCCCCAAAGTATGTTGATTTATGAAATACTGAAAAATATTAGAAAATTTAAAGACCTTTAAGATACATAGACATAAGAAATTTGAAAATGAACCAAAATTTTCCAAATGTCCAAAACATTTAAATTACCATCTAGATGGAATACAGTCCATAGGACCATAGAAATTGTATCTTACTAAGCACCTGTGTTCAAAATTCAGTAGAAAATTCTTTGAAGGTGAGATAAAGGACAGAACAGAACTTCTTCAGTTATCACCAGATGCAGTACCTGGCTTGTATATGGGTGCCATCTTGTATGTTAGAATTATACACTGGGTTTTGTTTATGTTGTTGTTGCTTATGTTGTCATTGATGTATTGATTACATTGAATCCATAGGTTCAGTTTAATGGATATATAATATCATTATACTCTAGGACATTTTATAAGAGATTAATTATAATTGTGTATTCCTATTCTGAATACACCTAATGCAAAATTAGGCAAGGAAAAGTCCAATTCCAAAGTCATCATAGACATATCAAGTGCCCGTATGTGTACAGAGACCACAATACTAGATAGCTATAGCTCAAATATTGAATACCTCCATCAGCCACAACGGTTTTGGTGAAAGACACCAATCCATTATTAGCTAAATGATATTCCCTGAGAGGTAACCATGATAATAACAATAATTAAGATACTTCTATGCCTTTTCTTGCTCTCTGTTTAGAAATTTCTATTATGTATGCTAGAAATGTAATCTTTAAAATATGAGGGAATGCTACCATTCTTGCACGATAACAATTTATAGCATGAGTTACGAACTTACAATGATCCACACTCTGTGCGAAGTGTTTGACAACAGGATTAATTTATTTTCTGTTATGATAATGAAATATCTGGGAATGAAGTTACTTCAAAGGAAATAGTTTATTTAGTTTACAGTTTTTAATGTTGAAAGCCAAAACATCATAGGATCTGGCAAGGAACCCCTTGTATTCCAGATCATGGTGGATGTATCATAGGAGACGTGTGTGTGTGTGTGTGTGTGTGTGTGTGTGTGTGTGTGTGAGAGAGAGAGAGAGAGAGAGAGACCACGTGACAAATCAGGAAGCCAGAGTAAGGAATGGTTAACTTTTTTTTTTTTCTGTGATAGTCTTCTCTAAAGAACTGAAGGTCCCCTTCTAGTAGCATCTAATATAATTAAAACACTTTCTACTTCTCTTATCTCTTAAAGGTCTGACAACCTCTTAACATCACCAGACAGGTGACAAATCTAGCAGATGAACTCATTGGGGGCCATGTCCCAACCATACTACCTCATATCACCCTTCAGCACGCACATGACTGAGGTACCAGCATGGTCACCACAGAAAGCCAGGGTGGAGGGAGAATAGGAGATTTGACAAACATGTCCTTGCTCAGAAGTGAATCCAAAACCCCGTTAGACAACAGCATTGTCTGCATCATACTGGTCTGTGGGAACTTCTAGATTCTTCTCACAACTGTCCCACTAAGCATTAGTTGTTTGGACCTTTTCAGACACTATCCTCCCCAGAATGACACATCTATGTCCTTTTCAGGAAGAATAAAACTATTTTTGCTAATGGTTTAATCATGTACTTCCAGACACCATATTCATAATTTATTAGGAAATTTTGTTAGTGGCCTGAATCAAAGGAGTTGCTCTAATGGTGCTTTTACACTCCTATTTCCAAGCTGCCGTGAGTTACAAAACTACCAAAGGAAACAGAATTGGTTCCAGAGACAGGCTCTAAAATCAACGTTTCTGAAGATCTGAATCAAATCTTGACTCACTTTTCTCAGTGGGAATAGGCACATCTGTTTTGATGGGGAAGCATCACTGGCCTAGACAGACTGCATTCCACAGAACTAGCTTTCCAGTCACCAAGCAGTTGGTTCTTGTTTGAATCTGTGAAAGTACAGACATGTTTACATGCTTATGCGTGTGTGTGTATTTCATTGGATGTACTTTAGGTCCTAAAACATAAGGAAGGATGGAAAGGGAGGGGAATCTCTATGGTGGCACAGCATCTGGCTTAGAACTAAATTCAGGGAAAAAAATATCACCAAGCCACCCCAAATTTAGCTTCCTACATTTAAGAGTTCAGCTGGAGGGCTGGAGAGATGGCTTAGTGGTTAAGGCGTCTGCCTCCTACGCCTAAGAACCCGGTTCCAATCTCCAGGTCCCACGTTTAGCCAGATGCAAAGTGGTGCAAGGGTGCAATGCCGCACTTGCCCACAAGGGGCACACGCATCTGGGTTTCGTTCACAGCAGCTGAGAGGCTGCTGGTGTGCCCATCTCTATCAGTCTTCCTCTCCCTCTCTGTCTCTCTCTGTGTCTCTCTCTAAAATAAATAAATAAATAAATAAATAAATAAATAAATAAATAAAATAAATAAAAAGAGTTCAGCTGAGTTTTACTCCCATCCCCTCTTATACAGAAGTTCAACGTAAGTTCATTGAAGGAAGGTTGTATTGGCGGGGGCAAGAACACTGCTGATCAAGTAAGTCGGGATGGGGCAGAAAAATGATGGCAGTAAGGAGCGGTCTATGTGGGATATGTAACTCAGGGAGACTCCATGGAGCTGGAGCAAAATGAGAATGTAGAGCAGATGCCTTAGAACCCCAGGGAGCGTGCCAGGGTAGTGCAGAGGGAGTCAGGAAAATGAACACCTACGCACAGCGCGCATCCACTAGCTGGTTCTCACCATCAGGAACGGAAAGCAAAACAACATTGAAGATCACTTTACAAGATCAAAAGGGAGAGTAGGAAAGCTTCCCCAGCCTGCTCCCTTTGATGATCTCTTACTTCCAGCTGCTGCTTCTCTCTTGCTTCCAGTTCTCCGATATGCTACTGCTCTCTCTTATTATCCTCCCTGCTTCCACTCAAAAGTTTCCTCCTGCCCTCCAAAGAGTTCTGCAAATCTCAACCCTGCCCCCCATAAAATCTTCCTTGGTAAATAAAAAAACACAAGGTTGACTCCCCCAACATTCCCTGCAGACTGCACCAAGGCCTCTAAGCACATACTGCATGGCCTGACATGAATAGGTAATCCTGGATCTAATGATTTCATAACCAGGATTCTCACCACAGTGCTAGCTCTTGGCTTCATGGACTTTGAGTCCACATGCTAGGAAGTGAATTGCTGCCCTTCAGAATCCTTATGTCAGAGCCCCAACTACCAGCAGGACTATATCTGGAGATGTCTTCAGGAAGCAATTACCACTAGTGAGGTGATAAGAGCAGGGCCCAAACCTGACAGGACTGTATATAGCTTCGTCAAAAGAGTAAGACAGAGGTTACTGCTGCACTCTCCTCCCCTCTACTCCTCTGCCATGTAACAGAGCATGGTGAAGGTGGCCTTCTGCAAGCTTGGAAAAAGCCCTTACCAGAAACCAAACCCTGTCAGAACCTTAAGGCTGGACTTACCCTGTAAGTACATTCTGTGTTAAGAAAGAACATTTCTGTTGGTTAAGCTTTTCCAATTTATATTTGCATATAAACCATACAGGCTGCATGCAGCTTGGGGTAGTGGTGCATGCAAAGGTAGGAGGATTGCCCAGGAGTTTGAAGCCACCCTGACCCAGGTCAGCCTGGGCTAGAGCAAGATCTTACCTTTAAAAACCAAAATAAATGTCACACACACACAGACAGACAGACAGACAGACAGATAGATAGATAGATATCTCATGAGCCCTCTACAACAGTTTGTGTAGGTCGAAGTAGCAGCAGTTACAAAGAGTGCTGGTTGAATTTAGGTCAACCCTGTTAGAATAAAACTCCCAAGAGGCAAAGATTGTCAGCTTCACTTTATTTATACCAAAGAGCATACTGTTTATTTAAAACAAGTACCCAACAAATACCAGTAAATAATGCCCTAGTTTGGGGATGTTCTGCTTTCTTTACTTTATGTATACAGTTGGTTCTCTCCATGTTCTCCTCTGCCTGTCCTAAATTTCCAACTTTCCTGAAACCAGGGTCTCGGTAAAAAATCATAAGTACGAGATCATTCAAGATAACACTGGAGTTGAGTTATCTGCAGCTTGTAGAGTTGAAAGGATGTGGTCATATGTTCATTGTGTACACCTTTAATGTGTAGTTTATGAGGGAGATTGATAGGAGTGAGAGTAGCTGTGGTTCTTAAGAACTAGGTAGTGTATGACTGTCCCATGAACTCCATTAGCCTGCTGAACACTATAAAAACCTGGAAGTGATCAAATGTGTTACAAGAGAGCGAAAGGAAAATGCTCCATCCTCCATTTTAGACCAGCACACAGAATCCATCATTGACATAAATGAATTCTTCCCTCTGCCTTGGAAAGATAGTGGTTGCCTTTAAGATTCCCAGGTAGGAAGTAAAGTGTCCCTGAAGACTCTTACACCACTAGACACAAAATGTATAAGAAATAAATTATAAACTATGTAAGAATGTAATAAGTGCCATGGGGACAAATGAGAACAGGTATACACTGAGCATGCTGCAATGAAAGGATGGTAGTGGCACCTTGAAACAGGTGGTTGGGTAGACTTCAGGAAAATAATTCAAGAAAAGAAAGTAAGAAAATTAATTAGCTATAAACATACCATGGGAATGAAATTCTAGGCAGAGGAATGGCTAATGCCAGGGCTTTAGGTTGGAATGAGCACGACATGTTCAAAACCACAAAGAGGCTACTGGCATGACAGAGTAGGAATGAGAAGTGAGGAGTTGGAGGAGTGACCGCACAGTGGTTAAGGTGCTTGCCTACAAATCCTGATGACCTGGGTTTGATCCCTCAATGCCTACACAAAGGAAGGAGCACAAAGTGGCACATTCATCTGGAGTTTGCAGCAGCTAGAGGCCCTGGTGAACTCATTCTCTCTCTCTCTTTCTCTCTCTCTTTCCCTCCCTTCCTCCTTCCCTCTCTCTCTCCTTGCAAATAAATAAATAAAATATTTTTTAAAAATAATTTTGGCATACATAAGCAAACATTAAATGTTTATTTGCTAAATGAATAGATAGAAACTTCCACTATGACTCTCCAGATTTGTAGGGATGAATGAGCAATGAGGAGACAGAGGGAGGAGAATAGCAGGAAACAAGGAGAACTACAAAAAAAGGCCTGTGGCTGAAAGAGTACATCATTTTAGCACAAAGGAGACTTTGTTGATTGACCTACCACTGGTCTTGCAGTAATATACAATGTAACGTGGGAGTGGATGTTCATGCTGGGAACTCTTTTCTGTTGTAGAATAAGGTGTTCCCTTAAAATGACTCATCCTAAGATATTGGCACCCAGTTTTCAATTTTCTTTATTTTCTAGGGAAAAACTCATTTAAGCACATTTCTGTCTGTCATTTTGTGAAGAGCATATCAGTTGACATTTCCCAACAAGTGTGTTCTTTTTCTATAACATGAATGGTGTCTAAGCTTGCTATTTTGTATGGAGACTGTCAGGGCACCAGTGAGCTTGTAGACATGAGGCTTATAAATTTCCTCATAGAAATCCAAGCTGTTGGTCACCCAAGCTAATGTGTTTCCATTTTGTCCCATTTGTGTTTATAAAAGATTTTAATTGTATGGATAGCACATTACCACCATGTACAGTGTCTCACCTCATGACGGGAACTGTAGCATATTTCTCCAGAATTTAATGTTTCAGGAATTGAAAAGAGAAACACAGGAAACAACCTTCAGTGGCTGGTATCTCCAAATTACTCAAAGCATCTCTGTTGTACGTGAGCTAAATAATTATTCTTGGTAGAAGATAAAAAGCCTAAGTTTTGAAAGGGAGAAAAATCTTTAAAAGCTTTTATGAGTGACATTAACAACCTGGAGAAGAGCAAACTATACTATGTTGAAGGTACATGATCATCATTGGCTGCTTTCCCCCACCCCCTTTTACGACACTGGCTGGATTGTGTTTGCTTTGGTCACTACACATACTACAGAGGTGGGCAGAGACTTGAGCAGTATCCAAGACAGCTTTCATGTCACATGTGCTGTGTAGTCATGGCAACACAAAATGTAGCATTGGTGACTATGGTTATAAGAAATTTGTGTTTCATCTTTGTCTTTGTCTCTCCTGCACATAGCTTCTAAAGCCCTTGGAATTTCCTGAGTGACAGGTGTATCTCTTCTTCTAAGGCCTTGTTTCATAGGTTCCAGAAACAGTGAGGGTTAATTAGAGAGTCAGAAGTTTCAGCCTCACTCCTGATCTCCAGAAAGGGGACAAGAACAGGGCTATACATTAACTACCAATGATGAACGATTCAATCGGTTTTGCTTGTATAACAGAGCTTTCCCACAACCTCTCAATGACAAGGTTTAGAGAGATTTGTGTTGGGGAATGCTAGAGGTGCTGGCATTCCAGAAAGTGGGTGGAAGCATTCCAACCTGAGCATCTCTCTCATTTGGCTGCTCCCAAGCTATGCCCATTAACCAGTGATACAAATAAGGTATTTTCCTGAGTCCCATGGTTTTATTTTGACAAATGACTGAACCCAACGAAAGGGTTATGGTCACCTCCTAACTTCCTAACTAGCTGGGCACTCAGAAATACAGATGAGTTGGACTTGTGGTTAGCATTGGAAATGGAGGCAATCTTGTGGGGCTGAGTACTTAACCTATGGGGTCTCCACTAACTACTGAATATCTATTCACTGTCAGAATTAAATTAAAAGATATTCACTTGAGGGCTGGTGAGATGGTATAGTGGTTAAGGTGCCTGCCTGTGAAGCCTAAGAACGCTTGTTCAAATCTCCAGGTCCCACATTTAGCCAGACACAAAAGTGATGCAAGCATGCAATGTCACACATGTGCACAAGGGGGCACATGTGTCTGGAGTTTGTTCACAGAGCCTGAAAAGGCTCTGGAATGCCCATGCTCTCGTTGTCTCTTCCTCTCTCTCTCTCTCTCTCTCTGTCTTTCTCAAGTTAAAACAAATAAACAACAAAAAGATATTCACTTGATGTCTAAGGATTTGGATAATTGGTTGATGTGGGAAGAAATCCACACATTGAGTGTTAGAAGTGAGTAAAATGTAATTTAGACTAATGCACCTTTTTTAGAATTCAATACACATAAAATGTATGTCAATGTAAGTATATAAAAATATTTCTTAAATATTTTCCCCTTTATGAAGTTGTCTTCTAGGAATAAATCCCAAGAGTTGGATGGACAATCAAATGCTACTGATTGAAAAATGAGGAAAACAAAACTCTAAAGATCATTCAAAGACTTATCTGTTGTCCACAGCAGCAATACCTAGGGCACTCACTCTTGAACACATTCTCCATTATTCATCACTGTTATAAAGGATGCCCTATCAAGAAACCAGCTTAGTGATGCATAGTATCTCACTTAATCATCACAATAATCCATGAGGTTGAATTTATTATTTTGTACATTTTTATGGACAAGAAAACTGAGGTAAAGAGACTCTCCCACCATTGCACAGTTACCAAAGCCAGGGTCTGCAGGTAAGCAAGGTCTGCAAGCAAAACAGTCTTGCTCAGTGAACAAGGTCCCTTAATTTCACCACTAACAAACTGTATATATATATATATATATATATATATATTTTTTTTTATTTTATTTTTTTTTTGCTGTGTTTTTCGAGGTATGGTCTCACTCTAGCTCAGGCTGATCTGGAACTCATTCTGTAGAACCAGGCTAACCTCAAACTCATGGTGATCCTCTTACCTCTGCCTCTTGAGTGCTGGGATCAAAGGCATGCACCACCATGCCTGGTAGAAACAAACTTTTAATTACAGCAAGCATGTTCAAAAAATGCAGTTTTGGGAGATATTCTTAAGTGATCATAGGGCATGTGAAAAACCATAGAGAACTGTGTGATTCGGTAGACTGTGGCAGGAGCCCAGAAGTCTTCTCTGGATCAGGTATATGTGGCCGGGTTGCTCTTCATTAGTCCCAGTTTTGTGTTGGTTTGTTCTTCACCAGATATGGGAGCATATCTCTGTCCCCTCCCATTGCCCAAGGAATTCACATAAAGACTCTTCCACACACTGAAGAAATGCACTCTCACTAACTGTCCTAAAGAATGTGCTGGGCACAGTTTGATGAAACTGTCCATGGAGACTGTCTCAGGTTCAGAATAGAGTTGGAGGAGGAGAAATGGAAGAATTAAGCCTTAAGACATGTGTCTTGGGCACTGTGCTGGATAATTTGGGTAAATTAAGCAAAATTCTTATGGCAGCTGTTCAAGGAATTCATAGATCATCCACATTGTTACAGATGAGGACCCTTGTTTTAGAGAAGTTAGAGAATGTTCCCAAGCTTGCACAGTTAATGGGTAATGAAACCTGTAGCTTAATTCTGGTCTCAGTGTTTTGTTTTGGGTGTGTTTCCAGAACATAATCCTATATCCCAGAACAATAAGTGCAGGGCCTCACAAGAGTAAGTTCCTTGGAATCCCTAACTCTGCAGATTGAGAATTGATAACCTTTGAACTGTAGTAGGCTTCTAGCAATTTCTGAGCTAAGAACAGTTTCCCCATAGGCTCTCAATTCTAAATAATCACACAGAATTTATCCTTTGTAATTCATTAGCGAGACAGCTACAGAATTGACGCTATGCAATATTGGATCTGTGCATATGTGAATACCCACCTTTTTTTTTTTTTTTTGCTCATGTAAACACAATCTTATTTAACTTATGCCATGCAGCTCTTTCCAAACAGAGGTGCATTCAAAAGGTTTCTCTAGCACATATGTACTAGGAATGGCTACAGCTTAAGATATTCCTTTTCTTTCAAGAATCCTGTGGTCTCAGTGTCTGTCTGCCAATGTTGTAAATCTATGTAACAGGTAGAGTGAAGAAAGAGTAAAAAAGAATCCTTAAAACCATTTTATTTCCTTCTCTTAAAGAAATGTTTTGAGGTGGTTGGAGTAACATGACATAGGTTGGATATCCTTTATGTGAAATGTTTGGGGCTAGAAGTGTTTCACATTTCAGACTTGGAAATATTTACAGATATGTTGAACATCTTAAGGTTAACACTCAATACTATGTATGAAGTTTACATGTTTTAAATATAACTTATGTAGTATGAATATAATATTGTATAGTATTTCTAGTGTTCCTGTGTTGAGACTAGAACTTGTCCAATGAGGTAAAGGGTAGGGTTTCCACTTGTGGCATCATGTTGGTATTCAAAAAGTTTAGGATCTTAGAGTACTTTGATTTTGGATTTTCAGTTTAGAGATGGTCAGTTTGTACTTAGAAGTGGCTCCATTCAACATTCTTCAGTGATGTTCTGTTTTCTTTTTAATGGAAGGAAAGGGTTTGTTTGAGCTTATGGTTTTGCTGGGAAGGTTCATCACTGTGGGGAAACCTTGGCAGAGCAGACAGCTGGTATACATCTTCCCATTAGCAGGAAGAAGGTAAGCATGAACAGAGGCTGATGGTCTCTAGTCATTGAGGAATTGTAATAATTTTTTAATTCCATTCATGAGAAAATTATTGCTTTCTGAACTGAAAATATTTTCTGTGTGATCAAACAAGAAAACATCTTTCTCGCTTTTATCTGAAGATTATCAATGAATGAAAAAATAAAGTATGTGAAAATGCTATAAAAGAGAAAGGCATTCCTTTGAAACATGATGAATGGATTGTAATTTTAGGACTAGCCTGCTGGTGTCTTTTGTTAGCAGGTAGTTAACAGTTGCTAAATATTACATCTTTTTATTTATGAAGTACATATTTGCATACACTGCAATTATTGTACTCTATTTTGCAAATGGCAACTCATTTAAACTTTTACAGATATTGGCACAAATGCTTAGTAAAATTATCCATCCTTGGGCTGGAAAGATGGCTTGATGGTTAAGGCGCCTGCCTGCCAAGCCTAAGGACACCAGTTCCAATCTCCAGGTCCCACGTTTAGCCAGACACAAAAAGTGATGCAAGGGTGCAATGCTCCACTGTCCACAAGGGGACACACACATCTGAAAGGCTGCTGGCACGCCCATCTCTCTCTCTCTCTCTGTCTCTCTCTCTCTCTCTCAAAAAAAAATTATCCATCCATTAGTGTGGAAAGTTATTACTTTGAAACTGATCAACTCAATGACATGTGATTGACAAAGCTTTGAAGAGAATTTGCTCAATGTCATCTCTGTTCCAACTAGCAGTCCCTTTTCCAATACTGAAGTTCAAGGTTTTTGTTCTTGTTTTTGTTGTTTGTTTGTTTTAATTTTCCTTGCAGTGGTAGGTCATTCTCTCCCAGCGGTAAATGTTCAGGAACCAACTGGGTCAGTGTTTAATGATGAGGTCAAAGGAGGGCACAAAGGCCAGAATTTGTAGCATTTTCCAGTCTCTGTGATGCAAACACTCTCACCACAGCCAAGCTGATATTTCCAGCATGATGTTCCAATGTGGAATGGGGAAGGGGTGCTAACTAACTTCAGTCCCCATGAGTGTTATGATTTCATTTACCATGAAGATGCTACACATTTTAGTTTAGTGAAAATGGCCAAGATAACTAAATGAGCTCAGAAAGAAAAGTCTCATTAAGGCTATTAGCATCCTAGAAGTCACTATTTTCCTGTGGAGGTGCAGTTGACAAGGTAACAAGCTTCATATAAACATCCATGAAGAAGACAATCCAAGTACACATGCACAAATCCCTCTTGCTAGAAATGACATGTACTCACCAATGTGTGAGACCTTGGATTTGTGATAACTTAGCCAAGGAGGCAGAGCACGCAGTCGTCTTGTCTGTGTGATAGTGAGGGCTGAAGGAAGTGGCCCTGCTAACATCAACCACCCTCAGCCTGTCAGAGTGAGGAAAACGGTAGTCCTGTGCACTGGACAGCAGTACCTGGTAAGAGATAAAGCCGCCTAGTCTAAATTCAGCAGATCCAAACTCCAGCACTGCTTCCTACCTGTGTCATGTAAAACCATAGTTGACCCAGTGCTTTCATGCTTATACTGGAAATAAAAATTTTTGAAAGCATAAATATCAGAATGCTTAAAAAACAAATATCACATGGAAATAATAAGGTATTCCTGGTCCAATTAGGTCTTATATATGGCTTACATTCCAAAGTCAGGATGAAAGAAATCATATTTAATCTCGATTCATATTTCTAATGTTTTAAATGTCCCAGCTTCTCCAGAAAATAAAAATCTTAGTAGGTCAAACTGGGCACACAACTGAACGATTTTTACTGGCAAAATTTTAGAAGCCTTTTAAGCCACATGTCTGTAGTCTCTTTGCCCCTTGAGATAGACAGAAAAAGCAATGTGAACTGACTTAAGACCAGATAAATCACATACATACATACATTAGATGGTGGCTAGATGGATGGATGGATAGATAGATAGATAGATAGATAGATAGATAGAGAGATAGAGAGATAGATAGATAGATAGATAGATAGATAGAGAGAGAGAGAAAGAGAGAGAGAGAGAGATTTTCCATCCAAATCAATCATGGAGTAGTTTCCCAATATCTCTGTATATATGCAATTAATTGTTACTGTCTGCATTTTGTTGTAACCATCCTAGTGGGTATAAAATTCTACTTAATTGTGGATTTTATTTGCACTTTCCTAATGATGTTGAGTAAATTTTTATGTGTTTATAGGCAAATTTTATATCTTCTTTGGAGTAATGCCTATCCAAATCCTTTTCCCATTGTTAAATAAGTTGTCTTTACTATTGAGCTGTAAGAATTTTTGTATATTACTTTTACAAGTTCCTTATCAACTGTTGATTAGACAATAAATATATCTCATTATATATGTATGTTTCCACTTTCTCTTTGAATCATATTTTAATTGACACATTGCTTTCTTAATTTTTTTTTTTATTTTTGGAGAGAGACAGACAGAGAGAGAGGGAGAGGAAGACAGATACAGATGGGCGTGCCAACAGTCTCTCAGCTGCTATGAACAAAATCCAGATGTGTCCGCCTCCTTGTGGGCAACTGTGGCATTGCGCCCTTGCATCACTTTGCATCTGGCTAAACATGGGACCTGGAGATTGGAACTGGATTCTTAGACTTAGCAGGCAGGCACCTTAACCGCTAAGCCATCTCTCCAGCCCTGCTTTTTAAATTAGTTATGTACATAGTGTGTATATAGCCATAGTTAGACTTCTCCCTGTCCTCCCCCTTCCAAAGAGGCCCTCCTCATTGGGGAATGTGGGTGTGCATTGTGGGGTAGCCATCAGTTATGGGGAAGAGGCAATGTTTCTGTGCATAATGTCCCAACTGTGACTCTATCTTTCTGCCCCCACTTTCTGCAAATTTCCCTGAGCCATGTTGGGTTCATTTCAGGTCTACTTCAGTGATAAGATCTCTGCGTCTCTGGATATCTGGTTTGGTAGGAGTTGAGTGTTCTTTTTGTCTATTTTCTTCACCCTTGTGTTGGTACCAGGTTCACCAAGAAATCAGCATTCTTGCTAATTTCCCCAATTACTCTATGGTTTCAGCTGGGTCCCTGGTGAGATGACATGGGCTCATTCTCTCCTAAGATTCTGCATCCATCTGAAAAAGAGAAGCAAATTCTCCAATGGAGAGTGAAGTTAACACCAGATAAATGGGATAACCATTACAATTTTAGAGAGAATTTGATAGGTGTAGGCCCTCTTGTATCCCACAATTGGTGGGAACTTGAAATTGGAGAGTGGGCTCATTTTTTTGGATATGGTTCTGACTTGTTTCCCAGTTCCAGCTATGGGATCCATTCAACTGAGCAAATCAGTTAGCCAAATCAAGAGCTGTTGGTTACCCAGCTTGGTTGTGTGAGAGCATCATTTCAGGTTGTTTGCTGCTGAGTAGCTTAGACTAGGAGTTGTTTGGACAGATGTTGGTCATTTTCCCCAGTCTCTTATTTAGCACCTTCTGACACTAGACAAGCTAACTGTCAGGAGACTGACTCTTTTCCAGATTCCACCCAGGTCACTCCATGTTCCATACCAACAGCATATGGTGTCTTCAGCAGTAGGGTCCTACCAATAACCTTTGGTGGGTCATCAAGTACTCTGACAGAAATCTGTCTTCCTTGGGAAATCTTGTAGGTCTCTCTGATCAACAGCCCATTGTGGCTGTTAACCATATGCTGGTACTGGGAGTTATGGGCCAGTGCCAAGGGAAAAGAAGGAAGGAAAAGATGGGTAATATAAAAGAAAAAGAAAGAAGAGAGAGAAGAGGGAGCAAGAAAGACAAACAGGAGAATATTAAGGTTAGTCTTCATCATACCCTCTCAGGGCCCTGTGATTCAGGTGTTCCCTCTAAGGACCTGATGAAGGATCATCCTTATAGTCTATCTTTTGAGGATATAGGAATTTATTTTACCATTTCCATTTGGGTCCAGTTTTGTGTACCCCACCCTTAACCTTCCTCCTGCCCCAACCTCCCTATTGTTCAGTCCTCAAGATGCTTATTAGGTATGTCAGCATCTCAGGCAGATTCAGGTTAGGAGCCTCAGATGAGTAAGACCATGTGACAATTATCTTTCTGTGATTGGCTGAGTTTGCTGAGAATGATCCGTTCCAAGTTTGACCACTTTTCTTCAAATTTCATTGTGTCCTTTTTCCTTACTGCTGTGTAGAATTCCATCATGTAAGTATATGACATCTTGGTTATCCATTCATCTAATGATGATATCTGGGTTGAGTCCAGTTCTTAGCTATTATGAACTGAGCAGCTATAAACATGGTTGAGCAAATCTCTCTGAACTGAGAGCATTTAGGGTAAATGCCCAGTAAGGGAATAACTGGGTCTGTTGGTAACTCTATAGTCAACCTTTTTAGGAGTCTCCATATTGCTTTCCAGAGTGGTTGTACCATCTTACATTCCCATCAACAGTGAATGAGGGTTCCTATTTCTCACCAAACTCACCAGCATTTGTTTTCATTAGATTTGTTTTTTTTTTTTTTTTCGAGAGTTTTGTGGAGTAGAGGTTTTTGAAATAAGTTCTGATGATTCTCCCAATTTCACTTATGTCTGTTGTGATCTATCCTTTTTCATTTCTAATTTTGTTAATTTGAAGCATCTCTCTCCTTTGTCTTTTTTTTTTTTTTTTTGGCTTGATCAAATTGTCCAGGGGTTTATTAATGTTGTTTATTTTTTTCAAAGAACCAACTGTTCATTTCATTTCTTCAATTTTCTTAACTGTTTTCTTAGTTTCCAATTCATTAATTTCTGCTCTGATCTTAATTATTTATTTCTGTCTGGAGCTTTTCAGGTTGGATTCTTCTCATTTTTCCAATGTCTTTAGGTGAATGATTAAGTTATTGATATAGGATCTCTCTGTCTTTGTTATGAAGGCACTTATTGCTATGAATTCTCCCCTGATAATGCCTTCATTGTGTCCCATAAGTTTTGGTATATTATATACCAGAACTTGGTACACTGTCATTCTTTTCTAAAAATTTTGCAATTTCATATTTTATTTCATCCATTACTCATTTATTGTTTAAAAGTGTGTTGTTCTGTTTCCAGGAGCTGGTGGGATTCCTAGCACATCTTTTGGTATTAATTTCTCTCAATACAGGGTTGTGATCTGATATTATGCAAGAAATTATGTTGATCTTTCTAAATATATGGAAGCAGGCTTTATGGCCTAGTATATGATCTATTTTAGAGAAGGTCCCATGGACTGCTGAAAAGTGTGTGTAATCTGTGGGTTTTGGTTAGAATGCTTTGTAGATGTCCATTAGGTCTAGTTGATGGTTTTGTTGAGCTTTCTTAGTTCCCTGTAAATTTCTGTTTGGATGCTCTATCTATTGATGCTAGTGGACTACTGAAGTCCCCAACTCTGATGGTCTTGGTGGTTACTTCTGTTTTTGTTGTTAAGTAGGTTTTGTTTTATGAATTGTGGTGCATCTGTGTTTGGTGCATAAAGATTGATGACTGATATCCTCTTGTTGGACCATTCCCTTGATAAGTAAGAAGTGGCCTTCTTTGTCTTTTATGATTGCTTTTGGCTTGAAGTCTACTTTATCCAATATTAGTATAGCTACACCTGTTTGCTTCTTATTTCTGTTTGTTTGGAATATCATTTTCTACCTTTTCACCCTGAGAAGGTATCTGTCTTTAGTGGTGAGGTGGGTTTCTTGAAGACAGCAGATTGAGGGGTCTAATTTTCTGATCCACCTTTTTAGTTTATGTCTTTTGATGGATGAATTAAGGCCATTAATATTTAGGGTTATAACTGTCAGGTTTGACTTAATCCCTGCTATATTGTGGTGGTTTATGTGTTTTCTTGGACTTTGTAGTTTTTTGTACCTTCTCTGAGTTTGGTTATTGTGATCTGATTCTTATAGGCTCTTGAGGTTGGGTATTTGATTCTTCTGTGTAGAGAATTCCCTGAATTACTCTCTGTAGGTTTGGTTTGCAATTCATATAGTTGTAAAGCTAAGTTTTATCATGGAAAGTTTTTCTGTTACCATCTATTATGAGGGATACTTTTGCTGGGTAGAGTAGATTGGGTTGGAAGCCATAAGGTTTTAGTCTTTGCAGTATTCTGTTCCAGGCCCTTCTGTCTTTCAGGGTTTCCATTGACAAGTCTGAAATAATTCTGATGGGGTTACCTTTATATGTAATGTGTTGTTTCTCCCTAGCTGCTTTTAGAAGTTTCTCTTTGTTATGTATGTTTAGAGCCTTAATGATAATATGTCTTGGAGAATTTCTCCTTTGCATCAGTCTGTTTGGAGTTCTGTTAGATTCTTGTAATTTGATTGGGTTTTCTTTTGAGATAGTGGGAAATTTTTATTTGATTATTTTGTTGAATAAGTTCTTCATGCCTTTGGTTTGAATGTCTTCTCCCTCTGGTATTCTCGTGATCTGAATGTTGGGAAGTTTATGGGTATCCCACAGTTCCCTCACGTTCTGTTCACAGAAATTCTTGAACTTATTGAAACTTTTGGACTTATAAACTGTTTCTTCTGTTTTGTCTTCCAGTTCTGAGTTTCTATCCTCCACATAGCTGACTCTATTATTGAGACCCTCTATAGAGTTTTGGGCTTGTTCGGTTTGGTTTATATTTCCTACTGCTTTTTCTAATATATTTTACATCCCTCTGTTGATTTCCCTTTTCACATCATTTTCTGATTTTTCTAATACTTCTTTCAATTCATCCTTGCATTTATTTATGTCTTCATTGAGCTTAGCCAGCTGGTTATTTAGGTACTCCATTTTTTTCTCTCCTTCAGATCATTTAACTGTCTTTGGAACTCTTCCTGGTTCTTCTCTAGTAGGTGTAATCTAGTGAGAACAGCATTCATACAATTATTTTCCCTTTGTTTATTTTTTGCAAGTTCTGATATTTGCTGGCCAGGGTTGTAAAGCTTGTATCTTCATTTGGGGGTTCTGATCCTATTGTCTCTTCTGTGTTTTGATTAGAGACATACATTGTGAGACTGGGCAACCTTGTTGGATTTACTTGCAATAGATTTTTTTCATGGTATTCCTTTTGTGCTGTGGTCTGCCCATCACAGTGTAGGAATCTTATTTAAGAGGAAGCTGTAGTTTGCCCTTGAAGTGTCTTCAGTGATGATTCCCTTTTATATTTGCTTTGATTAGTCCTCTGATAGCAATGGGGCCTACCTGCTCAGAGGGAAGGAGCCCTTGAGGCTCTGGTGAGGGCCCAAGGACCTGTTGAAAAGGCTTGTTATTAAGCAGTTCAGGGTATGTGACTGTGTGGTCAGATATTCTGAAGGGACAGGGGGCAGGGAGGAATTGGGCAAAGCAGTCTAGTGTTGTGGCTGGGCTGCAGAAGGGGGAAGGATGGGAATGTGTGGTGGTTCTGCAATGCTGAGGGGTGAGGCATGGGACAGTGGGTCCATTGGGACCGTGTAGCAGGGGGTGGCTTGGACTGCTGGGTCCTGTGACAAGGCAGGGTAGGGAATTGGGACTGCTGCTGGTCAGATGATGCACATGGGGGTAGGGTTGGTGGTGGTCCTGGTGGGGTGGTGGAAAAGGGGAGGGAGAGGTGAAGAATAACCTGCTGGCCTGGGTCTGAGCAGCCTGCAGGAATTGTACTAGGACCTGGTCCACACAGGACAAGGTAGAGGGTGAAAAGTCATTTGTGCATGGAGCTCCCTGGTGGTGGGAAAGCCTAGTGAAAACCTGGGTCCATGCATGGGGGGATGAGGGGTGGTGGCCAGTGGGACGGCATTCATGTGTGGAGCTCCCCAGTGGCAGGGGATAGGAGGGAATGCTAGCCTGCTGGCCTGGGTACACTTAGCATGCAGTTAGTGCAGGAGGAACCTGTAGCTGGGACTGTGGCTAGGGCAGCTACTTGAGAGGATTGGGGGACTGGTGGGCTACCTGAGAGCATGGAAATCAGTGGATTCCCTACCTTGCTTCTCCGTGCCCTCCCACTGGAAGTCTATGAGAATCTGCAAACCCCATCAAACCCCAATGAACCCTACAAGTCTTGCCTTTCCTTCCCCGCAAGCTGAGGCATGGTTAGGCGGATGCCATCTTGACCTAATAGACACATTGTAATGATTTATGGTGTGATGTCTAAATACATGTATACAATGTGTAATGATAAGTTCAGGGTAATTGTATGTCTATCACCTCAGATATCCATCATGTGTAGAAGCACTTAAAATTCTCCTAACTAACTAATTTTAAATGCTTCATTGTATGTGGTAAATTATAACTATCCTGTGATATTACATAGAATTGAACATGCTTCCTCCTGTTCAATTTTATTCCTTTACCCTGAACCCTCATCACCTTTCCCTCACCCAAGCCCTCCCCAGGTTCTTTAGTAAACAGTTTTTCATTTTATGAAACCCAATTCTTCATATATTTCAGTTGTGCTTTAGTTTTATCTAAGAGACCATTTACTTAGCCCCTTGATCCATGTTGTCAAGTTTTGTGTATGCTGTGACACTGATAGTGTTATGGTACTTTCTACCTTTCAACTCTTCTATCTGTGCTCCTTCTATTTTCACACTGACACAAAGAGAAACTGGGTATTTTCATGAATTATACACACACACACATCTCTTCCACAAAATCATGTCACACTCAGAATGAACAGCCTAACATCAACTTCTAGGCACTTCTGACCTGCAGTGTTCCTTTGGCCACAGGACAGTTGATCACTTGCTTCCTAATTCCTTCATTCTATTCAGTCCTTTTTTCTCCCTACTTCCACTCTATTCTTCTCTCCAAAGTCTCTTATAATCTAAAACAAATTTGATTCATTTTCTCAGGTTGCACTGCCTAACTTTCTCATTTTCCCTCTTGAGTTCTTAATAACTTTTATACCCTCAGGACTTCTCACTTTCTTCTTCCCAATAATGTATTTTCTTCCAAAAAGACAATTTCTGCCCTAATAGGAATTATGATACCATCTTTCACAATATTACTCTAAGCAAGTTTTGACAGGATGGTGGGCAGAAGCTGGAGAAAGCATAGGTATCTGAGAACCAAAAATAAATGAGACTAGAGCTAGAGAAATAGCTTATTGTTTAAGGTGCTTTCCTGCAAAGCCTAAGAACCCAGGTTCAATTCCCTAGTACCCATGTGAAGCCAGATGCACAAAAGTGGCACATGCGTCTGGAATTTATTTGCAGTGGCAAGAGGCCCTGGCACACCCATTCTCCCCCCCCCCTCTCTCTCTTTCTTTTTCTCTCTCTCTCTGTCTCTCAAATAAATAAATAAATAAATAATTTTTAAAAAAGTATTTCATGCCTGGCTTCTTCCAATCTATGTGATATTTCCAGAATTCCTCCATTTTCTGTTGTCTATCATCCTGTGATACATGGAATGAATATGTCATATCTGGTTTATTCGTGGTTTATTTCCCACTATGGGTTCCCATGACTGAAGCTGCCATGAACATTCTTAAAAGCTTTTAGCAGGGCCAACTGCCTCCCTGGGAGATGTCAGACAAGAATAAATGAGCACCAGATTCTAGGAGTGACTGGCAGCCTTGAAGTTTAAACACTCTTCACTGAGGAATTAGCCTTAATTTGCCTTTTGTTTGTGAATCATTCTAATAAAAAGATTCTGACACACTTTTTGTGTAGGTCAATGCTGAACATTTGCATTCAGGACACTGATTCTTATGACCTTCCTGTCCAGTATGGCCCTAATAGGCACCATTCATTTTGATTTTACTATAAAGGTTACTATTGGTAAAAATCACACTGAAGGTACTGTTGTACCTGTTAGATCCAATGTCCATAACAGCCTTGCAATCAAAGCCTTGTAATAAAAGAAAATGAAGGTTAGAAAGGTCTGTGGACTTATTCAGGTTGTACAGTAGTGGTTTTGTCCATGGAGACTCACGCAGCTCTGTCTGATGTGAAGTTCCTACCTTTCTTCTGCTCATGATGTCTCTATTTGATACCCTGATTATTTTGTTTTCTACAGTGACACTGATCTTGCTGTGCAGTGTAAAGACCCACAGACTTCATTTCAGAAGTCCATGATCCTGGAGTAATAACACATCATAGTATTAAGTACCATTTACCAAGTGCCATCCTAAGAAATTTATTTATATAAGGTCTTACAATCAGTACAGTCAGCTAATGTCTATGGCAGTTGTACCAATATGTAGCATAGTACTGCTTGTAAATGAAGAAATGGAGGCACCAGGCAGATAACTGATACAGTTCGTGAGAAGCAAGAGCTTTCAACACAGTGGCCTATATACAGAATCCATGATTTCAGTCAGATCACCTTAAGTCCCAAGAAGTTGTTAAAGTTGAGAGTCCATTTCCTTATTTGTAAGATAGGATGCTATCTACTTTATACTTCTGGTCAAGATCAAAAGAATTATAAGGAAGGGCTTATCACAGCCCCTTTTAATTATGTGAATTTTCTTCCCCTTTGCTATAAAGCCAGCCCAGCAGTTTTAGAAACTGGTATATGCTACAGTGAGGACCAGGACTGCCTTTATGAGTTTAAGTGGCCTGGAGCCATCCATCATGCAGTGCACACTCTTGAAGTAGGCCTGAGTTTACTATAGGAGAGACCATAAGATTTATGCAGTTGACTCCAGGACCATATTTGAACTGGGACTTCATGTTGGTTTCACAATGAAGGAAAGAAGGAAGGAACCCCTGCCTATAACAATTGTCTTTGCACCTGCTCCAGGACAGTCTTTTACACCCACTCACTATGACAGTGTAGCAAAAGACCAGTGCACAGCAATGCCTCTTGCAGAGATAATTAGGACTTACATTAATCTTTAAGTATTTTTTTCATTCTGTAATGAAATAAGATCATTCAACCCTCAGTATCAATGTTAGCATATAGAATCCTAGTTTGTTCTCAAAGTTTATGACTGTAGGGGATGATAAGTAGATAATGCATTTCACCAGCTCTTAAAGACTCTTCTAGGGCCAAGAGAAGACAGGATGCTCAAGGCAAGATAGGAAGCCATGTGATATCACATGGAAAATAGGAAAGGAAATATCATTAGTATTATTATCTCTCAAATTATTAGAATGAAAGCTTGGACCTAGAGCCTGAATTATCTGGAAACCTTCCATAGGAAAAAAAATGAGCCAGGTACTAGAGCCTTGCCTGACACCTATAGTTCTTATCTAGAAAATGGGAACAGCCTACCAGTTTGGTGGGCATGGAGTTTACACAAAATAACATGAAACAGTGTTATCCATAGTGCATTATAGGGACCACTAGACCCTAGAAATAGCTCAAGAGAAAGCTTCTAGTGTAAAATTAATTTGCAAAACCTGACATGCATCTTAAAGATTTTTTTCTGAGGCAAACCCAACACTTTGGACTTTTTATGAGGGTGAACGAGAGAAAATGAGAGCGAGAGAGAGAAAATTGGTGTGCCAGGGCCTCCAGCCCAGGTAATTGAACTCCAGATGTGTGCGCTACCTTGTGTGCATATTTGATCTTGCACATGAGTAACCTTGTGCATCTGGCTTATGTGGGATCTGGGGAATCAAACATGGGTCCTTAGGCTTCACAGGCAAGCACCTTAACTGCTAAGCCATCTCTTCAGCCTATTTTAAAGAATTTTTTAAAGTATATTCACTAATGGCACTGTGAAGCACTGAAGGTGAAAAAGAAATTGTTCAGCTTTGTTTAACTGTAAGAGTTCCTAAATATTTAGAGAAGTCTTTCATTGAGAGATTCTCCATTCCCTCTCATGGATTCCACAGAGCACACCAGGAGAAATACTCATATACATGAGGTTCCTTGAGTGCATACAGTGGCATGATGGCTCACATCACTATGCACAGCTTTAAACACAAAGTATACATGGTTTCCATACTGTGGGGTTATCAAGTTTGCAATAACAAAGTAAACATTGAGTTCTTAGAATCAAAATGTGTATCTAACTTCAGTCCCATTTTTGCTCATCAATTTTTCTTAACTGGATTTTAAAAATAATTTATAATGTATGTCTTACCATTCAAATACTGTAAAAAAGAACCCTCCCAAATCTAGGTCAAGATCTCTCTCTCTTTCACAAAATTGTTCTAAGCCTCCCTCACCTCTGGCCCACAGGGATTTCTCTGTTCTCTAATATGCTCAGTACTGACTGTCCCCAAGGAACCAGGGCTTTGGAGGCGTCTCCAAGGAACTGGAATTATGCAGAATTGAAATGTCGCACACTTGACAGAGCTGAAGAGGACCAGAATGAAATTTGTGAGAAAGCTGTATTTTTTAAAGAAAGGGAGCATGGCCCCCAGTTCCAGAATAATCAGCAGGGGAAACTGTTTCACTTTGTACTTTTTGCAGTGTGATTTCATCCTGCATTCATAATTACAAAGGTTCAATTAATCAAAACACATCAGGTTGGGTCTTCTAAACTCATGTGGATTTTCATCTAGATTTCTCATTTATCTGTTTTATAATACAGCAACTGAACATGTATTTATGTCTATGTAATTGTATTCAAACCCACTTTTTTAAAGTGAAAAGTGATAAAATGCTAACAAAGCTTAGCATTTCATTTATTACTGAGCCCCATTTAAAAATATTCAATAGCTGGGGTAGAGGGAGGGAGCTGGAGAAGTAGAAAACAGTGCTGTCAGTACCAACAGGGTACGGTTGCAAAGACATTTTGTCCCATCTTGTTTACTATCCTATGAGAACACACAAATGAGATGCAGTACTCATTTTCCTGTATGAAGAGGTGAGACAGAGAAACAGAGGCTGACATACATTTTCCTGGGTTCCTAGAATTGAAAAAGTGAGAAAAGTTATGATATTTTTAAAAAGACTTTATTTGTATTCATTTATTTACTAGAGACACGCATACAGAAAGAGAGAGAGAGAGAGAGAGAGAGAGGGAGAGAGAATGGGCATACCAGGCCTCTAGCCACTGCAAATGAACTCCAGATGCATGCACCACCACGTGCATCTGGCTTACATAGGAACTGGAGAATTGAACCTGAGTTCTTAGGCTTCATAGGCAAGCACCTTAACTGCTAAGCCATCTTTCCAGCCTGACTTATTTTTTTTTAATTCTCTTGATTTGCTGAAATAGAATCAGACATCTAAGTGCCATCTTTGAAAATTAAAGGATAATTTATCTGAAACACCATGGCTTATTAAAATATCCATTACTCAAACCAAATTATGATTTATGAAAATTAGCCTAGGACAGGAGTCATACCTGAGGCTATAATTCAAATGTGTTCTTTGTAATAATTCATAGTAGCTCAGACTACAACTGAAACTTGGCCCAGGTGTTGCTCAACCAGAGGGTTCTGGATTATTCCCACCTGTGTGCCCTGAGCCTGGAATTAGTTCCACCCAGTGAACACTTGCTATCCAGACTAGTCACCCAGGGAACGGAGCCAAAGGAGGAGCTCTGAGGGCAAAACAACAATGATAGTGAGGTTATTGCCTCAACTTGAAGAACATGCTTCTGTCACTTGTCATTTGTCATACCTCGTGATTTTTATTTTATTTTATCATTTTTATGTTTTTGTTAATATTGTTAACAATGTATTTCATATGGATACATCATGTGTTGGTACCCTCTTTTCCCTCATCCCTGCCCCCCATTCTGTTGGGTTCCCTCCACAGTGAGGTTGTGGGGTTGTGGTTTATGCGTTGTGAGAACAGCAGTCAGTTATTCTGGGGTTGGGAATGCCTCTGGTCATGATGTCTCAACCTGTGGCTCTTACAGTCTTTCTGCCCACCTCTTCAACAAAATTCTCTGAGCCATAGTGGGTGATCATGTCATTTTCAATGTTGTGTTATTTGGTTTCTTTTCCCAATTCACTCATTCAGCATTCATTCCGTCACTCTTACTTGGGTTAGTCTATATGTTTACGTATCCATGAGCTTAATCTCAGCTCTCTTAGAGATGATAATCTTTGAGCAGTGGCAGACTATAAGCAAGTATGAAATTATATCCAACCATTATTAGAATTATGGATACAAATAAAAAGTAATAATGACAAATGCCCAGGCATGGTGCACTACTGCTGAATAGCTGCTCTAAGTGAATAAACAGTATGCCTTTTCTTTGAGAAATAATTCATTAAATTGGTTTACATTCACTGGTATGCAAAGAAGACACTAAAACTGATGCTGGAAGCCTCTAACCCAAAGAAGAAACCACCATAGAAAACACTTATTACTGGGGGAGAGGAATATGTGTTCGGCTACTCAATGACCTTCATGGTTTTAATTTAGCTTAATCTTTCTTTAAAGCACTTCTTTCTGACCTCAGACAGAGTTGGGAAGGCTAAAACTTGAGGCAACAGATCTTTTTAGAAACTCCAGCTCTACGTGCTCATCTTGGGAATTATGGGTCATGAATCCATACTTTGCATAGGCTTCCATGGGGAAGGCAGACATGTTTTTTAACCCATCCAATCTTCATTTTTGCAAACATATGAGTACAAACATAATATACTTACATAACGTACAAAGTATCAACATGTAGCCAGTGAAACAATCAGCGAAAAAAATATGTGTAGCCATCAACTAGGATAGGACTTGGACCAGTGCCAGTCCCCCCATAAGGACCTTGTGAGCCCCCTGCACTTACTTTTTATTCTTCTTCTTCTTTTTTATGATATGGACATATTTAGTAGGTAAACACATGTTGGTACCATCCTTTCCCTCCTCCCTGCCCCTTTTCTGATGAAGCCTTCTTCTTTTGTGATGCAAGTCAACCCCATGGGCATTGTGGGTCATGCATTATGTGGTGAGAGGAGGCAATATCTTTGTGCAAAATGTTCCAACCTGTGGCTCTAACAATCTTTCCAGCCCCTCTTCCACAAAATTCCATGAGCCATTCTGGGAGCATTTTAAGTCTGCTTCAGTGATGGGCACTTAGGAGCCACTGGATCTCTGTTTTGGTAGGTGTTGAGTGTTCTCAATGTTTATCTCCTTCACCTTTGTGCTGATATCAGGTTCACTAAGAAGGCAGCACTCTTGCTCATTTCCCCAGTTCCTCTGTGGTATCAGGTGGGGCTGGGGTGGAGTGCACTGGGTTGTTCATCTCCTCAGGTCCAGCTCCTAAGAAGGAGATTCTCCAATGGAGAATGAAGTCAGCACCAGTTAAATGGGTAACCATTATTAATTTAGAGAGAATTTAAAGGATGTAGACTCTCTTGTAGTCTAAGGTTAGTGGGAGCCTGACAATGTAAAGTAGAATCATTCTCTGGATATTATTCTGACTTGATTCCCAGTTCCAGATATGGTTTTCTTTCCACTGAGTGGATCTGTTAGCCAATCCAAGAACAATTGATTACCCACCATGGCTGTGTGCCCCTATTGCACTTGTGTGAGCATCACATCAGGTTGTTTGTTTCTGAGTCGCTTAGACTTTGAGTTGCTTGGATAGATGTTGGCCACTTTCCCCCAATAGCTCATGTAGTGCCTTCTAGTACTAGATAAGCTAATTGTCTGGGACTGGCTCTCCTCCATATTCCAGGCAGGTCTCTCCATGGTCTGTGCCAACAGCGTATGGTGTCTTCAGCAGTAGAGTCTTACCATTAACCTCTGGTGGGTAATGAAGTGTTCTGGCAGAAATCTGTCTTGTTTGTTTTGGGAGATATAGTAGGTCTCTCTGATCAATAGCTCACTGTGGATGTAGACCACATCCTGGTATAGGGAATTACAGGCCAGCACCAAGGAAAAAGAAAAAAAGAGAGAGAGAGAGAAGAAAGAGAAACAGGAGAAATTTGAGGTTAGGTTTGTCTCACCCTTTTCAGAGCCCTTCAATTCAGGTGCTACCCCTAAGATCCTCTTAAGAGTTCCACCTTTTAGTTTAATGCTCAGAATATAGGATTATATGGTACCAGTTCAATTTGAGTTCCGTATTGTGTTCCCCGCTATATACCTATTGTCCGAGCCTGGAAATGCTACTGAGATATGTCAGTAACTCAGGCTGATCCAGGTTAAGAACTGCAGATGAGTGAGATCATGTGACTGTTGTCTTTCTGTGATCATGTGAGTTCACTTAGAATGCTCTGTTCCAAGTTTGACCATTTTTCTACAAATTTGAATGTGTCATTTTTTTCTTACAGCTGAGTAGAATTCGATTGTGTAGATATACCACATGTTGGTTATCCACTCATCCAATGATGGGCACCTGGGTTAATTCCAGTTTTTAGCTATTATGAATTGAGCAGCTATAAACATGGTTGAGAAAATATCTCTGAACTGAGATGTGGAAGTTTTAGAGTAAATGTCCAGTAAGGGAATAACAGGGTCTGCTGGGAACTCTATCCTTTTCAGGAGTCTCCATATTGATTTCCATAGTGGTTGTATTAGCTTACATTCCCACTAACTTTGAATGAGGGTTCTTATTCTTCCACATCCTCATCAACATTAGTTTTCATTTGATTTTTTAAAAGATTTTTATATTTATTTATTTATTTATTTATTTATTTATTTATTTATTTAAGACAGAGAGAGGGAAAGAGAGAGAGGGAGAGTGAGAATGGGTGTGCCAGGGCCTTTAGCCACTGCAAACGAACTCCAGACATGTGTGCCTCCTTGTGCATCTGGCTTACGTGGGACCTGGAGAATTGAACCGGAGTCCTTAGGCTTCACAGGCATGTACCTTAACTGCTAAGCCATCTCTCTAGCCCTCATTTGACTTTTTAATGTTTGCTATCCTTACTGGGGTAATGTGGAATCTCATAGTTGTTTTAATTTGTACTTTTCTAATTGTTAGGTATGTTGAACATTTTCTTAAATGTGTTGTTGCCGTTGGTGATTCTTCCTTTGAGAACTCCCTATTTAGTTTTCTGCCCCACTTTGGAGTGGGTTGTTTGATTTTTTCATTTAGTTTTTTGAGTTCTTTGTGGATTCCAGGCATTAGGCTTCTGTCAGTTGTATAGCTCACAAATATTTTCACCTATTTAGTGGGTAATCTATTGGCTCTACTTATGATATGTTTGTCTGTGCAAAAGCTTTTTAGCTTCATGAGATCCCATTGGTTGATTGCTTGTTTAATTTCCTGGGCTACTGGGGTTTTGTTCAGGAAGTCTTTTCCCAGTCTTATATTATGGAGAGTGCCTCCTATTTTTTCTTCCAGTAGTTGAAGAGGCCTGGCCTTATATTGAGGTCATTAATCCATTTGGACTTGATTTTTGTGTATGGGAAAATGAGTGGGTCTAATTTCATTTTTCTACATATGGTTATCCAGTTTGTCCAGCACCATTTGTTGAAAATGCTGCCTTTTCTCCAATCTACATTATTGGCACCTTTGTCAAAGATCAAGCAACTGTAGTTACTTGACCTAAGGTCTGGGTCTTCAATTTTGTTCCATTGGTCTATGTTTCTGTTTTTTTTCCAGTACCATGCTGTTTTCATCACTATGGCTTTATAATATAGCTTTAGTTTGGGTATGTTGATACTGCCAGAGGTTTTCTTTTTTTTTTTTTTTTCCTGAGGATATGTTTGGCTATCTGAGGCCTTCTGCCTTTCTATATGAATTTTGAGATCTTCTTTTCAATCTCTATGAAAAATGATGCTGGTATTTTTATTGGTATTGCATTAAATCTATATTGCTTTTGGTAGAATTACCATTTTCACAATATTAATTCTACCTATCCAGGAGCATGGGAGCTCTTTCCATCTTCTCAAGTCCTCCTCTCTTTCTTGAGTGTTTTTATATTTTCATTATATATGTCTTTCACATCCTTGGTTAGTGTTATTTCTTTTGTTGCTATTGAAAATGGGACAGCCTCCCTGATTTCTTTCTCTGTAAATTTCTCCTTTGCATATAGAAAAGCTACTGATTTTTGTGAATTGCTTTTGTATCCTGCCACTTTGCTGAAGGAATTTGTCACCTTTAGAAGTTTTGAGATGGAGACTTTTGGGTCACTTAAATATAGGATCATGTCATCGCAGGTAGGGCTAACTTGACTTCTTCTTTGCCAATTTGAATGCCTTTTATTTCTGTCTCCTGTCTTATTGCTTGGGCTAGGACTTCTAATACTATGTTGAAGAGCAGTGGTAAGAGTGGGCACCCTTGTCTTGTTCCCCAGTTAGCATTATTTGGGCTTTAGGAGCTTTATATATGCCTGTTCTTTCCAGTGTTTTGATCATGAAGTGGTGTTATACTTTGTCAAAGGCCTTCTCTGCATCAATTGAGATGATCATGTGGTTCTATGGTTCAATTTATTTATGTAGTGTCTTTACATTGACCAATTTCCATATTTTAAACCATCCCTGAATCTCTTGGATGAAGCCCACTTTATCAAGGTGGATAATACTTTTGATGTGTGTTGTTGAATTTGGTTTGCAAGAATTTTGTTCAGGATCTTTGCACCTAAGTTCATTAGGGATATAGGCCAATAGTTTTCTTTCCTTGATGCATCTCTTACTGGTTTTAGTATTAGGGTGATGCTCGCTTCATAAAAGGAGTCAGGGAGGATTTCCTCATTTGCGATTATGAGGAATCATTTGAGAAAAATAGGTTTCGGTTCTTCAACGAAGGCTTGATAGAATTCAGCTGAGAAGCCATTTGATCCTAGACTTTTCTTTTTCTTTTCAATCTCCATGGATGTGATAGTTTTGTTTAGGATATTAATCTGCTCCGAGTTTAGTTTTGGCAGGTGGTATGTGTCTAGGAATTCATCCATTTATTCTAGATTATTTAATTTTGTGGAGCAGAGGTTTTGGAAGTATGCCCTGATGATTCTTCCAATTTCATTGATGTCTAGTGTGATCTCTCCTTTTTATTTCTGATTTTGTTAATTTGAGATTTCTCCTTTTTTTGCTTGATTAGTTTGGCTAGGGGTTTGTCAATCTTGTTTATTTTTTCAAAGAACCAGCTCTTTGTTTCACTGATTTTGAAAATTGTTTTCTTAGTTTCCAATTCATTAATTTCTGCTCTAAACATGATTGTTTCATCCTATCTGGAGCTCTTTGGGTTAGATTCTTCTTGCTTTTCCAGAACCTTTAGGTGGATAGTCAGGTGTGGGTAGTCAGGTGACTTATTTGGGCTCTCTCTGACTTTTTTTTTTTTTTTTTTTTTGGTTTTTCGAGGTAGGGTCTCACTCTAGTCCAGGCTGACTTGGAATTCACTATGTAGTCTCAGGGTGGCCTTGAACTCATGGTGATCCTCCTACCTCTGCCTCCTGAGCGCTGGGTTTAAAGGCGTGTGCCACCACACCCGGCTTCTCTCTGACTTTTTAAGGGAGGCTTTTAGGGCTAAGAATTTTCCCCTTAGGACTGCCTTCATTGTGTCTCATAAATTTTGGTGGATTGTGTTTTTGTTATCATTTAATTCTAGGAATTTTACAATTTCTTTTTTGAGTTCTTCCATAACCAACCATAACCTATTCATTGTTTACAAGCGTGTTGTTTAGGAGCTGATGGAGTTCTTGATGTATCTCTAATGCCGGAAGTTACTTCACTTTTCCTGATTTATGAAGGCATTCTTTATAGCCTAATATATGGTCAATTTTGGAGAAGGTTCCATGGACTGCTGAGAAGAATGTATA
This sequence comes from Orientallactaga sibirica, assembly GCA_036365145.1. Lineage (NCBI taxonomy): Eukaryota > Metazoa > Chordata > Mammalia > Rodentia > Dipodidae > Orientallactaga > Orientallactaga sibirica. Next base: position 64,430,702 of record JAEOAD010000001.1, read on the forward strand.
TTCTGTATAGTTGGGGTGGAAGGTTCTGTAGATATGTGTTAGGTCTAGTTGATCTATGATGTCTATTATTTCCTTGGTGATTTTATGCTTGGATGATCTGTCTATTGATGATAGTGGAGTATTGAAGTCTCTGGCTATGATGGTGTTAGTGTTTATTTCTGTTTTATTGTCACATAGATTTTGTTTTATAAATTGTGGTGCTCCTGTGTTTGACACATATACATTTATGATTGTGCTGTGCCCGTGTTGGATCATTCCCTTGATGAGTGGCCTTCTTTGTCCTGTTTGATTACTTTTTGTTTGAAGTCTATTTTATCAGATATTAATATAGAAACACCCACTTGTTTTTAATTCCATTTGCTTGGAATATCATTTTCCAACCTTTCACCTTGAGGAGGTGTCTATCTTTAATGGTGAGGTGGGTTTCTTGAAGACAAAAGATGGAAGGGTCCAGTTTTTTGATCCATCCTGATAAACTGTATCTTTTGATGGATGAGTTAAGACCATTAATATTTAAGGTTATTACTATGAGGTTTGAATTAATCCCTGCAATGATGAGGTGTTTTATGGCATTTGGTGCTTTCTTGTGTTTTGTACTATTTTGAACCTGGTCAATTTTGGTTATTGTGATCTTCTTGTTGGATCTTCAGACTGGTTGTTTGCGTGTTCTGTTTGGAGTATTCCCTCAAGTATTCTATGTAGGTTTGGCTTTGTGTTCATATAATCATAGAGTTGACTTTTTTCATGGAAAGTTTTTCTTTCACCATCTATTATGAGGGATACTTTTGCTGGGTAGAGTAGCTTTGGTTGGAAGCCATAGTTTTTCAGACTTTGAAGTGTTCCATTCCAGGCTTTTCTGGCTCTCAGGGTTTCCACTCAGAATTCTGATGTAATTCTAATGGGATTACCTTTGTATGTCGAGAATTATTTTCTTTCTTGCTGCTTTTAACACTCTCTTTGTTTTTGTTGTTAAAGAGTTTTAACTATGATGTGTCTTGCAGAGTTTCTTCTTTGGTCCTGTCTGTTTGGTATTCTGTGGGCTTCTTATATCTGGATGGGCCTCTCTTTTGAAAGATTTGGAAATTTTTCTTCAATAATTTTGTTGAATATGGTCTCTATGCCTCTGGCCTGCATTTCCTCTCCTTCTAGTATACCCATGATCCAGATGTTTGGTCATTTTCTCTCCTGACTTCTAACTTGACAATTTAAGGTGGTACCCTTATAGACTTTATCCACAGAATCTTGGTGCCAGTATTGTTTGACATCTAACTTCTTTCAGGGAGCTGTATTTCCTTATCTTGGGGAATTGATGCCTTCCTTATTCTATGATTCTTTACAATGATATTGAAGCTGTGCAGCATAAAGGTATTTGGCTTCTACCCAGTTTCCAGATAAGATGGGTTCTTCATAACCCCACTAAGGAGGGCCCTCAGCAGAATGAGGACAGGGAGGAGGGAAAATATGGTACCAACACATTATGTATCCATACAAAGTATGCTATTAATAAAAAAAAGTAAAGTTAAAAAAGAGAGGTACATGTTAAACATGTATACTGGAAAATATATGCCTTTCTACAAATTTTTAAATATTAGGTCTTTGGAGGAATTTCAGCCTTCTTTTCACTCATATGAAAAGACAGGATTGGGTATCAATTTGATTGATGCTGGTTGGGAAGAGGTAATTTAACTCAGTTTCATTCAGCAAAACCTGGATGCCTATGCCATCCTATGCCATGAGATGTGAGCAGCTTGGTCACATTGAAACACTGAAGGAAATAAGGCAGTAAAAAGAAGAAGAAGAAGAAGAAGAAGAAGAAGAAGAAGAAGAAGAAGAAGAAGAAGAAGAAGAAAGATGGATGCTTCATCTGCACAAGTAGTGTGATGGGCACACACACGAATCTGTTCTTAGAGATGACAGAGTTTGACAGTATTTGATACAGTTTACCTTTCTTCAGGGGCCACTATTCAAACATTGGCCTTAATCCTACTAAGTCTTATCTTCTCTATGGCCCTTCTTCTCATGGAGTTCCTTCTTCATTCATTTTGAAGCATGCTCAATTGCTGTGTGCTCCAGAAAGTTATATAAGTAACCCCAAAATAATTTCAGAGATGACAGTATTGCAACTTATCCTTCATGAGGCTTCTGATTGCCTATAATTCTATGGATAGCCACATGTATTAGCACTTTTCATTCCTCCCACCTGAAGCTTCTGGTAGGTATTTATATTGGCCCCAAACCACTGAGACAAACTACTGAGGCTAGAGAGAATGACTAAGAGAGGGAATTAGGATTTCAACCAAGGCAGTTTGTAAAAGGCTGATTTTCAGTTGCTGATGAACATCTCCCTGGTATAGGCAGATCCTTGTTTGTTTTTGTGTTTTGTTTTGTTTTGTTTTTGTTTTTTAATATAGTCCTTTAGGAAAGGTTCTCATGTTAGGATTTCAACACAACATTGAAAGATTCTTGGCATTAAAAAAATGGGAATATCTCTCTAACTTTACTGGGAAATGGCCTCCGTGTGTGAATAGAGTTTGGAGACCACAGGCCACATAAATGTCTTGTTAAAAGTGCCAAAATTTAAGGCCTGTATCAACTCTTACAGTGCTCTGGTTGCTCCAGAGCACATAGTGGTTTATCTGAGATGTGTCTTTGGGGAATTTTTTCTCTAGTTCGAACATATCCTTCCTATTATCTTCATAATGTTTTCACCTATTTCTTGGTTTTTCACTATTAACCAGTGATCACAGCTTCACAGAGTTCTTCTATGACATTTCAAAAAGGAAAGCTGGTTTTAATCCTAGGAAGTTGCTGATAAGAAGGTCTACTTTGACTTTTTTGTTGTTGTTTTTTTTTTTTGTTTTTCGAGGTAGGGTTTCATTCTAGTCCAGGCTGACCTGGAATTCACTATGTAGTCTCAGGGTGGCCTTGAACTCACAGAGATTCTCCTACCTCTGCCTCCTGAGTGCTGGGATTAAAGGCATGCGCCACCATGCCCGGCTTGTTACTTTGAAGTTTTATGATAAACATTTTTACAGTATTAATTAGTATATCTTAGTTTATAAAAAGAAACTAATAAATACCTAGTTAGTGCACTTTATGCTTTATCTCATCCATAGCTCTGAGGAAGTTAAACTTATTTGGGGAAGAAGTAAAAAATATAGGTACAGAAATTTAAATAGTTTCAAGTAATAGAAGAGCGTTGATACACTGCCTATGAATGAGAGATCCCCTTAAGATGGCTTCAGAATTGTTCCCAGAGATGTTCAGAGGAAAAGAAATCACTTCAGGCTAGTAGGAGTGGTAGAAAGGGGTTTTGCAAAGCAGGTTTGTCATTCTCACAGCTTCAGAATGACAAAGAGAGACGGGTGAAGATAGGTTAGCTTCCTACTACCTTAACAACTGTACACAAACAGAGTGGCTTGAGACAACACAGGCTCTTAGGCTCTTCTGCCTCCCAATATTCTGGTTTAAATGTGGGAATTTATATACATTCTGCTTTCTAAAGAGTCATCACCTCACCATCCTTCAAACAATGGAATATCTAGAGGAAAAAAAAACCTTTCCAAAGAATCCTCCAGATTCCCAAAGGTGATCTTTTAAAGTTGTCTGTAATGAGGCCTTATGCAAGCTGCAGAATGTCTCAGTGAGACTGTTTCTATGGATGGTAGAAACCATAAAATTCGTGCACTCAAACGTTATTTAATTCATGGTGTCCACAGCAGAGCTGAGACCTGTGTGTCTGTTGCTTTCCCTTTTCTGTCATACTGTTTGGAATTTGAAATGAATAGTCACACACCATGAGTTTTGATTTAGAAACTTACCTTATTACAATTAGCTATAGCTTAGCTCCCTACAGTATGAAATTAGAAGAAGGGGAAATTAACACACAATAATCCAATGAATTAGTGGACTTGCAGTTGACCAAGAGATTGTTAGGGGAGTTCTCATTAACATACAGGCAATTGTTGGAGTTGCCTCTCTCTGATAAAACAAATTCAGAGTTCAGAAAAAAAAAATAAGCTCAAATGGTTATTAAGTCATTTGGGGGTCTGTTCATCAGGACAGTTGCTTATCTAGGGTAAAGAAACTAAGATGGCATCAGATAGCTCTGCCTAACTTCTTGGAAAGACTTGACAGGACATTTGCAGAATGAAAACTGTCTTTTCCAAAATGAAGAGAAAATTATTAATGTTCAGACTAATGAATTACAGCAGAGTCTAGAAAAAATGGAGTGAAAACACTTCATCTGTCCAAGGCAAAATACTGCAGCAAAATTATTTGGGAGTGTTTAACAGTTGTGATGTTTAGTAGTAAATAAAATTCCCAGACGCCTCAGAAGGAAAACTTCCTTATTCAGCTTTGCTTTTAAAGACTTGCTCTTTTCCTGCTTAATTGTGTTTACCTTTCAAATAACGACAAACAGAACCAAAACCTTGGCAGAGGGTTGCTTGGTAAGGAGAACATATTCCTTGGCTGCCAAACAAGTGTGCCTTTCTTCTTATTTGCTTCCTTTTCTTTAAAAACAAAAAGAAGAAAGACACTTCCTTCATTCATAATAAGCACATTACCCTTTCCCAGTATCCACTCTTCAGAATGTGGGAGACCCAAGGACAAGGGAAGGCTATGACTGTTATTATTGTTCTTGTTGCTATTGCATTAAGTCACAAGTATTCATTAAAGTCAGGCATAGAAATATACTGGGATGAGAGACACAAATATAAATGAATAATTACTATACCACATGTTAGGGATTTGGACTTGTTGTCTGTGTTACTGTTTTTATTGAGAGAGAGGATCTCCAGTGAATTCATGTACATATATAAGTATTCATTAACGTCAGCTCTAATGCATTAGAAATATGCTGGGATGAGAGACACAAACATAAACAAATAATTACTATTCCACCTATTAGGTATGTGGACTATATTGTAGGTGTTACTGTTATTATCGAGAGAGAAAGAGGATCTCTAGAGAATTCATGTACATGTTTGCCACCTTTAAAGAATTTCTTACACATGATGTGCACAACAAATCAATTATGCCAGCAATAAAAGCCTACTCATTTTGGAACATATTTCCCTTGCTTGGGATATATCCTATAGAACAGAATGGGGCTGTTTCACTGACATCACTTAGTAACCACAGTGCTGACCAAGGAAAGACCCATGGCAAGGGGATGGTGATTGTATTAGTTAACATTCTGCCACTGTAACAACATACCAGAGATAATCAACTTATAAAGAAGTTATGAGCAATGACCAATTGGATCTATTGCTTTTATGCCTTTGGCAAGTGGCAGCCATCAAGGTAGGTGTACATGATAGGACAAATCTACTCACTGTATGGCTGTGAGATGAACTGAGAGAGGAAGAGACCAGAGGAGCCTTAGCCTCCCCTGAGGGCATGCCTACAAATAACCTAAGGCTTCCCCTTTGGCCCCACTTCTTAAAGTTTCCACCACCTCCTTATAGCACTGAGCCGAGGACTAAGCTTCTAGCACATGGGTCTCTGGGGGACATTCTTGATCCAAACTATAGCAGTGACTTCAAGCTGTGTTCCTTTCTTACTAATCTGAAAATTGCAAGTTGCAGGCTTCCATGATCTATTCTAAATGTTCATGTTACTAAATCTCTTTACTTCCTTCGTGAGCAGTCCCTCCACAGAAGTGGGCCCCCAGATGGAGTTTGAGAAATTTAGAACAGGGCAGCCACTTGGCTGAAGGGATTTGGACAAAATATTCATTACTGTGAGATTTTAAAGAAACTGAGAGGAATAAGAATTCATCCACTGTGAGCCACATACCCTGCTAAAGAATTTAAACTGTGTGATTTGATATAATCTTCAAACAAAGCATGAAATTAATAGCTATGAAAAATGAAGGATTCACAAAATAGTCCCCAAATACATTATTCTACAATTATTAAATGGTAAATTAGACATTCAAATTGAGTCCTTTTGACCTAGAAAGACTTCTGTCCTAATAAGACCTGGATCTGTGAACAATGGATAATTAATGCTTCCAAAGCACACTTAGTAGGTCTACAGCCCATAAATGAGCAGAGATGATCTCACTAGCCACAGATTCTGCTTTCAACATGAAACTGACATGGCAATTGTACATGTTCTACTTAAAAAAAAAAATAAACATTTGCTTGGGCTAGAAAGATGGCTCAGCAGGTAAAGGCACTTACTTGCAAAGCCTAATGGCACAGGCTCAGTTCCCCAGTTCTCATGTAAAGCCAGATGCACAAAGTGATGCAGACATATGGAGTTCATTTCCAGCAATAGGAGACCCTGGTGTGCCCATACTCACTATTTATCTCTCAAGTAAATTAATAAAAATATTTTTACAAAACATTTGATTTGGGGCTGGAGAAATGGCTTAGCAGTTAAGGCATTTGGCTGTGAAGCCAAAGTATCCTGACTCGATTCCCCAGGACCCACATAGGCCAGATGTACAAGGGATACATGCATCTGGAGTTCGTTTGCAATGGCTAGAGGCCCTGGCATGCCCATTCTCTCTCTGTCTGCCTCTCTTCAATCTCTCTCTCTCTCTCTCTCTCTCTGCTTGCAAATAAATAAATAATAATTAAAAAAAAAACATTTGATTTAGGGCCAGAGAGATGACTTGGTGGTTAAGGCACTTGCCTGCAAAGCCCAAGGACCCAGATTCGATTCCCCAGTACCCAGGTAAGCCAGATGAACATGGTGGCACATGTGTTTCTAGACTTCGTTTGCAATGACTAGAGGCCTGGCTCACCCATTCTCTCTCATAAATAAATAAATAAATAAATATCGATTTAAAAATAATGTTAAAATTAGGATTTTCAAAACAGAGTACGCCATTAAGACTCACTCATTTAGATATGGTATGCATGTAAACACACACATACATTCCCTATGTCTCTCTTTTAGTCAACATCTCTACTCCCTACATCCCTATTTTAGTCTTTTGCTTTAAGAGCTGCCTACAGTATTCTATTTGCCTTGCTGACTTATTTCCTTTCTGTTTTTGTATTTGAATTAATAAAAGCCATTGCTTTTTGAGGTAGAAAACTTATATTTCCTCTGGTAGAAACTTGACATGCTTACTTGTATGATTTATTTTTTAAAAGATTTAACTTTAGTACCGACAGCTACACTTATTAATATAAGTACATCCTGTAGTCTGTTCCTTCCAATCTTGGTCAATGCTTTCATTCTTCTTCCAAAAAGATTATTGAACAAGGAAACATGTAAGGTCATAAAACTCTCAACCTGGATATTCTTTTTTTAATTTTATTTTTATTAGATATGGTCATACTTAGTATGTAAACAACACATGTTGGTACCATCATTTCCCTCATCCCTGCCACTTTTTCAAAGAGGCCCTCCTCATTGGGGATGCAGGTCAACCCCATGGGGATTGTGGGTGGTGCATTGTGGGGGCAGCAGTCAGTTATGGGGGAGAGGCAATGTCTCTGTGCATAATGTCACAACTTGTGTCTCTAACACTCTTTCCACCCCCTCTTCCCCAAAATTCCCTGAGCCATGCTGGGAGCATTTTAAGCCTACTTCAGTGATGGGCTCTTAGGAGCCTCTGGATCTCTGCTTTGGTAGGTGTTGAGTGTCCTCAGTGTCTATCTCCTTCACCCTTGTGCTGATATCAGATTCACTAAGCAGAACTTTTGCTCATTTCCCCAGTTCCTCTGTGGTTTCAGGTGGAGCCAGGGTGAAGTATGTTTATCTACTCCGGTCCCGCTCGCATCTGAAAAAGAGAAGCAGAATCTCCAATGGAGAGTGAAGTCAGCACCAGTTAAATGGGATAACCATTGTTAGTTCAGAGAGAATTTAAAGGGTGTAGACCCTCTTATAGCCCAAGTTTAGTGGGAGCTTAACAATGGAAAGCAGAATCATTGTCTGGATATGATTCTAACTTGTTTCCCAGTTCCAGATATGGTTTCCTTTCCACTGAGTGGATCTGTTAGTCAATCCAAGAGCAGTTGGTTTCCCACCATGGCTGTGTGCCACTATTGCACTTGTGTAAGCATCACATCAGGTTGTTTGCTTCTGAGTAGCTTAGGCTTTGAGTTGCTTGGACAGATGTTGACCACTTTCCCCCAGTAGCTTTCCAGCACTAGATGGCTTAACTGTCTAGGGACTGGCCCTCTTCCAGATTCCAACCAGGTCTCTCCATGGTCTGTGCCAACAGCAGTTGGATCTTACCATTAACTTCTGGTGGGTAATCAAGTGCTCTGACAGAAGTCTGTCTTGTTTGTTTTGGGAGACCTTGTAGGTCTCTTTGATCAATAGCTGATTGTAGATGTTAACCACGTCCTGGTACAGGGAATTACAGGCCAGCTCCAAGGGAAAAGAAAAAAGAAAAAGACAGGAAAAAAAGAGAGAGAGAGAGAGAAAGAGAGAGAAAGATGAGAAATTTAAGGTTTGGCTTCATCTCACCCTCTCCAGGGCCCTTCGATTCAGGTGCTCCCTAATGGCCTGTTGAAGGTTCAACCTTTTAGTCTATCTTCTGGGATATAGGGTTCTATGATACCAGTTTAATTTGGGTTCAGTTTTGAGTGTCCCCCCTTCACCTTCCCCCAGTCCCTACTCTCCCTATTGTCCATGCCTCAAGATGCCCTTCAGGTGTGCCAGCAACTCAGACTGATCCAGTCAACCTGGATCTTCTTCTTCTTCTTCTTTTTTTTTTTTTTTTTTTGAGAGAGAGAGACTGAGGGAGAGGAAGACAGATAGAGATGGGTGCACCAGCAGCCTCTCAGCTGCGAATGAAATCCAGATGTGTGCGCCCCCTTGTGGTCAAGTGCGGCATTGTACCCTTGCATCACTTTGCATCTGGTTAAATGTGGGACCTGGAGATTGGAACTGCTGGAGATTGGAACTGGCATTCTTAGGCTTAGGAGGCAGGCGCCTTAACCAGTAAGCCATCTCTCCAGCCCAACCTGGATCTTCTTTAAGAGACATTGCCCAATAGGCCAGTTAGGATCTTGGGAAGTCCTCTGATATAGTCACTCACTAGATACCAGCCCACTGACTAATTGTTATTGGCTATTGAAAAGTTGTCATTGATCATGATATCTTGTCATTTCATGACTGTTCGACTTTCTCAGTATAGTAAGTAGAGTGGATGCCAGTGAACAGTCCCAGCATCTGCTCCAGGCATGCTGCAGTTCCCACAGAGCTTTCCATATTAATTTGAAGCACAAGGAACAAAGCATTGACAAAGATTAGGATTCTATCCACCAAAAACAAGACCCAGCATCCTAGAGGAAGAGAGCTTATCCTGGGAGACACCTTCCCAGCTCAGGGAGGTAATGTCCTGCAAGCTTATGTGGTGAACTAGGAGAGTTCTATCAGGGGTCAGTGGTTTTGAATGCTAGTCCTGACTCTTTTGATATGGTATGTGAGTTTGAATACATCACTTAACCTCCTCCCTGGGTCTCAAACTTCCTATGTGTAAAATAGGAACAAATAATTCATTTCCACTAGAGTTTTCAACTGCTGTGAAGATCAAGTGGATTACACATGTATTTGTGAATAGGTGTGTATCAAAGTATTAAGAGCTAGAGACATGTTAACTTTCACCAATACTATTGTTATGCAGTCATAGTGGGCAGAGGAGAATATCTAAAGATAGGAACATGACATTCAAATGCAAATGAGGATACTGGATGAGATAAGGGAACTACATGTGATCAAAGGATAGTACTCAATCTCCCATCACCTCATAACACAGAAATAGCTCCAAAGGGAGGATCTGTAAGTATCCTTGTCAGCCAAGACAGAAGAGTGTTCTATAGAAGAGGAATAAGATAGTTCTTTTCAATTAGGCTGAAAATTCTGGGCAGAAAAGACAAAGACTGGATTGAGAAACACCTAGATTAGTTAAAGCACATCTCTTATGGTCTCATTTCCAGAGAGGATTTCCCCAGAGCGGGGAAAAGACCTGCTCCATATTCTACCAACCCAACTCTGATCAGAGCTTGGCCTAAGTGATGAAAGGGATAGGGGGGATGGGGGGGGGAATGCTCCGTGTTTCCACAGCTCTGGAAGTACAAGAAACTCCAGAGTTGCTCTGGACCATCTTAACTGCCTGCAAAACTCAAGTGCCCCACACCGGGCGCTCCTTAGGGAAGCCTGGTAGTCATTCTAGAACTCTGCTGCTGCTGCGGAATTAACACTGGGTCATTACACCTTCAGAAACCTTTTGTTATTGCCAAATATTGTGTCCTCCCAAATTCAGTGGTGCCGCCTCATGTGGGGTCACAATCCACAGCTTAAGAAGCTTTGGACTAGAGGAGTAATGGGAAAAACTATTTTTGTCTTGAGCAGCAGAGGAAGGGGGAAGCCAGGCTGACACTGTTTCCCGCAAGGGCTTCCTATGGAACACCAGAGAGAAGCAGGTAATTCTAAACTCTGCTTTCATGTCTTTTTGCTCCTGTGTGACCTTTGCCCCCATGGGACCAGAGTGAAGTTGTTCTGCTCATACTCAGGAGCTGTTCTGCTATCTGGATTTCTTTTACAATTCATTTCTTAGGGCTATTCCTGATGGCCAGCTTTAGACCCTCAAGGGTCTCTAGACAGAGTATGTAGTAGGAATTACAAACAGTTCCTCAGGCTTCCTCTGAGTTTTTCAAGGACTACTTCTGCATGAGAACTTTTGTCCCAGCACAGTGTAATCTGAAATTTTACCATGGCGAAGTGGTGCCAGGACAGATCCTCTTTACACCTGCCCTGGTGCTTGGTCTTTATACAACCTACCTTGTGAAGACCACAGGAGCTTTAGTGAGGCCCTTCCTAGCTCAGTGCAGCAGCATTCTGCATTGGACGATGGAGACTATGTTTATGTACATTTCCTTTGGAACCCGATGGCCAACTTATGGCTCATATTTTAGGCTTTTAACTAAATTCCATAATAATTTCTCATTGTATTTAATGTCATTTCATGGCCTGCAAAGCAAGATTTTAAATATCATAGCATGTAAAAAAGATTCTCAAAGAAATATATTTCCTGGTTTTTGAAGTGGGCATGTATGTGCTCATGATGAAATAGTTAAAAATGTTTGACAAGGTCACATATTTTTCTGGAAATTGTGTTGGATTCTTACTTTAAGTGATTTATTTCCTTTCCGTTTATTTGAGACTAGGAGACAAATATCACCCACAAACATTCTTCCCCAGGGCTGATTGTTTCATTCTAAGTTCCACTTCAGTTTCAAAGAATGTTTGACTGTTTATGGACACAGTCTCCCAGTCATAAATCTTGACACTTGACACTCTTATCCTCAAAGGCTTAAGCGGTTAGGTGACCCCGAAAAACAAAGCACTTGGATGAACATTACATGGAACATTTTCAGGAAAATCTCCCCCTATGGGAGAAGAAAAGCGTTGGGATCTGTCATGCGTCTTGCCATTTATTAACATGTGAAATTCAATTAATTAGGAACCAAGTATGTAGGATCCCAATTCTACTGTCCAGTGTAAGCCAATATGAACTTTCAACTAGAAAGGGAGCCGCCTATTTTTGAGACCAGTTCTAAATTATTTGAGTCAGTAGAGAAACTATTTTTTCAGCATTTGTTGGTGAATGAATTTCAACCATAGAAGGTTCTGTGCTTAATCTCCCTGCAGTGGCTCCCCTTTATCTTCTGGATTATATCTTATCTTTTACCTTGTTTCAGTATACCCTCCAGCAATGGCTTCCTAGTCATCATCCTGGACTCACCTCCCAAAGACACCTCACTGCCTTTCTTCACACCAGTCTCAATGACACTCCATTTCCTCCAATACTGGTGCTCAGCTGCCAGACCTTGTGTCTCTTCTCACCCTTCCATCTCCTCCTTATTGAATCTTCTAGAGGAATTTTCATTTCATGGAAATTGAAGCTTCCCCCAAAACTGACCACATCTTAGTAGCTTACAAATTCCTGGTGCCTATCCAAAAGGCTGATGCATTAGAGGAGGTCAGCACAAACCCCTATGCCTGAAATGAACTGGAAAATTATGCATTGTCTATATTATTTTTATCCCGATATCAAGAATTACATCAGACTACAAAAATTTGCTCAAATAATTTCAGGGGCACCTCACTAGCAAAGGTCTTTTGGGTCATGATCAAACTCCTTATTAAGAGCATTATTATAAAATCCTTATCTGAAACAACTTCCCAATGCACCATTTAAGGATTCAACATAATTTTCATTATAATATCAAGACCATCCTCAGGCTATGGAGCAAGAATCCTAAATTAATAGTGAAAATTGCATTAATTAAAAATGTTCTTCCAGCTGGGCATGGTGGCACATGCCTTTAGTCCCAGCACTCAGGAGGCAGAGATAGGAGGATCACTGTGAGTGTGAGTTTAAGGCCACCCTGAGACTACATAGTGAATTCTAGGTCAGCCTGGGCTAGAGTGAGACCTTACCTTGAAACCCTCCCTCCCCAAAAATGTTCTTTCATTAGTACTCTGGGTTGTTTAGACAATGGGGTCTTAGTTGAATGACAATGAGATTGTTAATTTTAATTAATTAATTAATTAGTTTATTTACATTGAGAGAGAGCAAAAAAAATAATAGAGAGAGAGAGAGAGAGAAAACACGAATGCTGCAAACGAATTCCAGATGCATGTGTTGCCTTGTGTATCTGGCTTATATGGGTACTGGGGAATCAAACCTGGGTCTTTAGGCTTTGCAGGCAAATGCCTTAACCATTAAGCCATTTCTCCAGCCCGAGATCTTTTAAGATAGAAAATTAGGACCCACTAATGTCTAGAGGAGTAGTGCTTTTCAACTGAGACTAATACATTTGTTTTCTGGAGATTGGATCATGACTGTAATAGGAAGCCCAGGGAGGTTCACCCTTGACTTCCTCAAGTCGATTTTGTCTGTATTTCAGTTTGCCCCACAGCACCTAATTTTAGCAGAGTCAGCTTTTGGGTTCAAGATGAATCTGTATACAATTTTGGTTCAGTTATTCTAGAGAATTAATATGCAGACAAGCACACTATAGTTTGTGGGAATGCTGGTTAGCTAACTCCTCTAACTCATAATGTGATTACTTATCGTATAATAGAATGCCATTACTTCTACACTATTAAAAATTATCTTGGTCACACAGTTTTCAGACTGAGTTAATTTAAATATGCACAAAAATGAAAAAAATTCATAAAGTTCATCATTGTTATTTCTTGACATTTTTATCCATCCACCCATTTAAACATAATTATTTATTAATGCATCTACTAAGTATGGATCCTGAGATGCTAAGTCTGGCAATTGTTTACTACAAGCTATGTTGATTAAATCAAACTATTGACTTATAATAGACCAGGAAATGTTGAAAGCTAGATAATTGGAAAATAAATTTTAAAAATCAGCAAGGTAGATGGGCTATGTATGTGAAGAGATTTTGGAGTAAAGAAATGCAATACAACCTAACAGGCCTTTTGAGGTTCTTAATTGCACTGGATTCTCAGGTCATGGTGTTGACTCTTCCTTCACCACATTTGAATGAATTTCGTTTGTCTCAGAGCCTGCGCCCTATAGAGTGAGCACCATTCTGGTGTCTTGATTTAAAGAACTTGTTCCATACAAGGAATGCATTTCTGAGGGACTTGTGATGCCTCCCCATGAAATCCACATATGACTAAGTATTCTCAATTGTGTTTGTTCTCAAGCACCTTTCTTTTTCTTTTATGATACTCTTAGCAATACACAATTCATATGTCACCTTAGTCCATGAAATTATTGTGGAGGTTGGCTTACCTGCTTTTCATGGATCAAGTCAAAAAATGTATTGCAGCCACTTGAAAAATAACATCATGAACTTGTGACAGCTCTTTATTAAGAACAAATAGAGAATTCTCTAAAATATTCTTTGAGGTCACAAGTCATGTTCTACTGTATATTTAAATGCATACTTATCATAGCAGTGCTTACAGCAAGAGTCGTTTTTCTACATACAGACTTAATTTAAATTGTTTAAGGCAACTTTAGATGATTTTGCAATGCTGTGTAAACTTTCTCATCTCAATTTGAGAGAGACTATGACTGCATAGAGAGCTTTCGAATAATTTTTCCTAAAATCTTAGTAAACAAGGTATGAACATCTCATCAGTCATGCCAAAGCGAATTGCATTAGCATTTTTTCAATGCCAAATTAGCATTCAGGGAGCTTCCAAGTTTTATGAGAATACAACAGAAATTGGTTTGCCCCATGGCGTGGGCATAGGAAGGAACAGATCTGTCTAGGCAGTAACTCCCAGGTTTCAGATGAAGATGAATTCTACCACTGGAAATAAAAGGATGTCAGCTTTTTTCAGAACCCTTCATTGTTCTTGTCAAAAATTCATGTGTGTGGCTAGAGAGATGGTTTAGTAGTTAAAATGCTTCTCTGTGAAACCTAAGGACCCAGGTTTAATTCCCCAGTACTCACATAAGCCAGATGCACAAGGTGGCCCACGTAACTGGAGTTGTTTTGCAGTGGCTGGAGGCCCTAGTATACCCATTTTATCTCTCTGAAAAAAAAAATCATGTGTCCATTGACCATTGTCATGACCATTGTCATTTGGTGTGCCCTTAATAGCCCTCTTTATTTCCCCATTCATCACCTTTAAGATTATGTTCAAACTCTCTTGCATGAGGAAGGTTTTCCCAGGATCTAACCCATGCCAACCTTGCAAGTCTCACTCGCTCCCTTCCGCTGCTGCTGCAGCATCTAGAGTTCCTGTGTTTCTCCCTCCCCACCCTGCCTCCCAACTCAACACTGACGAGACTCAGCTCCATCTGTGGACCCCACCCTACTCATTCCATCTGTGCATATGTTTCAAGACTCACCAGGTGACCCATTTTCTCCACAAAGAATTTCAAACACATACCATCACTCTTGGTACCCGCTGGATTTTTTTGTACCTGTTTCTTATCTGTTCAGCTCACGGTACTGTAAGCTGTTTATAGGACAGAGCCCATCATAGTTAACACTATGGCCCTAGGCCTAGCACAATGTTCAGCATATTAGAAACAGTGAAAGTAAAAGAGATACAGCTTAATCTGCATGACCGTGGGCAACTACCTTTTCATTCAGAGGTTTCAGAAATAATTTTGTGGTTGTTTAAATGTGATAGTGTAAATGTATGACCTCATAGACTCAGGTGTTTAACTAAAATTGAGGTTGCAACTTCAGCCCCTAGCAGGTAGATTCCTGCGACAGTGGGGTGTGTCACTGTAGGTGATGGGATTCCAGCCTAAAGGTCTGAGAGAGCAAGTCTGTGCCCCAGCGGGTTTGTGTGTGTGCTGCTGTTGGTTTTGCTTGCTGCTGTTGTTTCTTTCTACTTGGATGTATGGAAGTACGCAGCTTCTTTTGCCACTGATGGAGTTTCCCTTGAATCTGGAAGCTTGAAATAAATCCTTTCCTCCCATAAACTGTGTCTGGTTGGATATTTGTCCCAGCAACTTGGAGATGACTATAACAAGGATGTATTCCATAAAACTATATTCTTATAAAAGGAAATTAGTTCTTTTTCATTATTTTATCTGATGAAAAATAATGGACATTAATTACACACATGCAGTATATAGGAATGAAGAAAATTAAAGCCATGTTGAGACAGCCACCGCTAATATCCTCTGTTATATTCTATACTTTTTATACAAAAGTATTTTTAAACACTATTGACACAGACAATAGTATGGCCTCTATTTTAAACTATATAATGGCGAGCTTTGTCTGTCAATAGAAATTATTGACATTATTGACATAATGATGCTTAAAATACAAAAGACACTTTGTACATCTTTACACCTATCAGCTCACATAGGCATCAAGACAATCCTACTTTAAATTGTTTGCTGTTATCTTTATTCTGTAGATGAGAAAACTAAAGGACAGAGACATTATATGACTTTCCAAATGTCCTATAGCCACGAAATTCCAGAACATCAATTTAAATATTGTGGATTTTTGTTTCAAAACCAATGTTCAAAGTCATTAGCAATCTCATTTTTGGTGGCTGCAGAATGTTAAATTGTGAACAAAACTTTACCTTATTTATCAGGTCCCTTACTGTTAGACATTTAGGCTGCTTCCAGTTTTTCAGTTATACCCAATGTTATAATAAATAGCTATGTAATCATCTTTGCCTGGCTGAACAGTTATATTTTTATGACAGATCCTCATTTTCAATTTGTTCTCTTCCCTTCAAACACGATACCTCCTCTATGTGCATTTCTTGTCTGTTCTTCATATCCATGAATTCACCCTCCCTGACCACCCTGTCTCCTTACAACCTCACTCCTGTCATCCAACATCATTAAATGGAATTTGTTCCATTCAAAGCACAAAGCTTCCATAAAATACATGTTGAAAGACTACTATATGGCCACCTCCCTCACTTCCAGTACCCTGTGAGCTCTGTAAGTACATAGATCATGTCTACTTTACAGAGCACAGTGTTCCTAGGGTTTATTTCCATGCCTTGTCTATAATAGTAGGTATTTACATGTTAATTGATTGAACAAATACAATGAGGTATAATTGCTGAGTCATGGAGCTGTCCTAAGGATATAAGCTGAAAGCACTGACTTTCTCTCCCTATAGTGACCATGTAAAGACAAATGCCAGAATCAGCAAAACAGCAGGCCTCGCCAGCTACAGTAAGGATCAAAGGTCAAACCATTAAAGCAAAAATAAATAAACTATTACTACATTACTTATTATTCTTGGCAATGAAGCAAATGATGTGTTAGCCGTTGAAAAAAATCTATGTCAGAAGGGACTCTGGATTCAGTGTCAGTATGTGAGGTCACAGGAAGTATGGGACTCACTTTTGGGTCCACTAGTAATAGAGGTTTCACCCTCCAACATAAATAGTGGCTGCAACACCAACTACTGGAACAGAAGAAATTATATTTGCTGCTTCTAAGTTCCTAGGGAGGGTAACGTGTTTACTAGCCTTTCTATGACCTAAGCCATGCTTTTGAAGAGAGTCTCTCCAATTTTCAGTAGATGCATTAATCTTTAACCTCCAGCCCAGGCTGTGAGTCACATTCACAGCACTTTACAAATATACCTCAAGAGAACACAATATCACCAAAGGGCTCTTTGTTTTTCAAGGTCAATGCAGCCAAATAGTGAAAGATAGGGGAGGTTACCATCAAAATCTTTGTTTTCAGCAATGCTCCAATTGCCACAGGTGACTCAAGATGTATAACTCCTTCGTAAAATGCTTCGAATAATTTCTACTCAGGGAATTTCAAATAAAGGAGGATGAAAGCTTTGTGTGATTTGGACATTAACCAGAAATATACATTTATTAGCTGGAATGGTTTATGAAAATAAGGAGTAGTACAGTATTCTAATCTAAAAGGTAAAAATAAATAAATAAAGGGCTGGAGAAATGGCTTAGCGGTTAAGGCGCCTGCCTGCTAAGCCTAAAAACCCAGTTCCAATCTCCAGGTCCCACGTTTAGCTAGATGCAGTGATGCAAGGGTGCAATGCTGCACTTGCCCATAAGGGGGCACATGCATCTGGATTTCGTTCACAGCAGCTGAGAGACTGCTGGCGCGCCCATTCTCTTTCTGCCTCCTTCACCCTCTCTCTGTGTCTGTCTCTCTCTCTGTGTCTCTCTCCAAAAATAAAAAAAAATTAAAAAATTTAAAAAATAAATAAACATAAAGAAAGAAAAATTCTGGGCATGGTGGGGCACACATTCAAACCCAGCACTCAGGAGGCAGAGAAGAGGATCACCATGAGTTTGAGGCCATCCTGGGACTACATAGTGAGTTTCAGGTCAGCCTAGGCTAGAGTGAGATCCTGCCTCAGAACAAAAAGAAGAAGATGATGAAAAAGAAGAAGAAGGAGAAGAAAATGGCTTTATGGGTGAGAATAAAATATAGGCCCACTATCCTGGTTGATACCCAGGTTGGTATTTATAAAATCCTATGTTGTTAAGGAATAAATGAACTGATTTATATGCATCCCCATAAATACACAGAGAAGTAAGAATAGTTCAGTGTTTTAAAGATTATGTCTTAAAATAATAACATTTCCCTATTTGATTTGCCTCAGATATGTTTGGAAATAGCACAAGAAGATGTAGGTACACCAGTGCATATGCTGACAGTGGGAGGAAGTAAGATGTAAAATATGAAACTGCAACAATGTGTTCCCATGCAGAGTACCCACGGGCTTCCTGTGTTGTCATTCTTAGGCTCATCCTTGTCCCTCCCAACACACACACCTAGTTCTGGAATGCACCTTGCACTCACCAAAAATGGTGTCAGGGAGCTTCCAGAAGTAGGTCAGCTCCCTTACTGTCTTCCCTCCCCCCTCTTCTAAGCTCTGACTGCCTGCAGAGCCAAGATAATGTTTTAATTCCACTTTGAATAGCAACAAAAAGCAAAGCAAAAATGTGTTTTGTGGAAGACCCCCTATCTCTTTTCTATTAAACAGAGGATAATTCTTTAAATTTTCAAAAGGAATAAATAGTGAATACCAAATAAAAGTAGGGAATAACCTTTGTTCAAAATTAGGACTTGTATTTTTCTTAAAAAGCTTCAAAGGCAGTTATTAAAAACAAAATTAAACAATGGCTTTTAACCTATGAAAAAAATCTGAGTTCAGATCTTGGTGTTATTTCATGGAATCAGGGGCTGAACTTCATTAGTCATCAATGAAATGCAAATTAAAACCACAAGGAGATTCCACTCTGCTCCAGCTAGCCTGGCAACAATGGAAAAGACAGAGTCGAATTCTCCCACTGGAGATGGGAAATTGTACAGTCATTTTCTGTTTTCCAGTACATTCTAAAGCTGATTAGATTCATGTAGTATAATCTGAAAATTCCACTCACAAATAGATACCAAGTAAAAAGAAAGATACACATAGTCACCATAAGGTAGTAACAGAATGTTTATAGTTAAACTATTTGTAGCATTTTCAATCTAGGAACTATTCAAATGCCTATTAACTTTGGAATGGATGTACAAACTCTGATGCTTACAAATGGAATACCATAGATTTTTACCTACATACAGCAACATAATCCATTTTCATAAAGTACAATGGTGGTGGGAAGAGTCTAGATAGAAAAGTTACACATTGCATGATTGCTTTTGCAGAAGTGCAAAACTCAGCAAGAATTTTGTTGTAAGTCAAGATTTTGGCTACTTGGGAGTAAAGGAGGGAGAAAACGTTCTGGTATGTTTCGAATGTGAAATACCCCCCACACACACACACAGACTCAAGTGCTTGGTCCTTAGCTGGTAGATATGTTGAGGATGCTGTGGGAGATGGGGCCTACCTGGAGGAAGTGGTTCACTGTGAGGGGTGAAGTGGACACAGAAGGTTATGCTCTAACCTGGCCAGCTTTGGGTGGAGCTCTTGGCTTCCTGGTCCATGCACCAAAATGTGAAGAGTCCCAGCTATACGTTCCCACTGCCATCAACTCTTGCATGCCCTCCCCACTATGTGGAACCCAAACTGGGAACCAAAATTGTAAATAACACAGAACAGATTTGGGGAGCAGGTAATAAATATCCAGTTTCATGAGATGAATGCTGTTTTCATGGATACATTCAATGTGTGGACAATATTCAAGGTACAAATCTTAAAAGCTTTGAGGAATCCTGGTGCCTTCCAACTGTTATTTGTATAAATTCTTATATAAAATTATATAGTACCTACTCTGTACCTGCATTCTGAGTGACTTATAAATATTAATGCACTTCATTATCATAATAACCCTTAATACGGCTTATAATTATTATTACTTCTAGAGGAGGAAACAAACACAGAGAGACATCAATCACTTACCCAAGTCCTATGGTAGGTACATGTTAGACCTTGGATACCAACTCATTCCTTAACCACTATGTTGTTCTTGTTTCTTTAGGAACTTAATACCTTTGACTGGCATTTCCCTTTTTTATAAACTCAGGATAGGGGCTGGAGAGATTGGTCAATGGTTAAAGGTGTTTGCTTGCAAAGTCTGATGGCCTGGGCTCTACTCCCTAGTACCCACAGAAAGCCAGGTATATAAACTGGCACATGTATCTGAAGCTCTTTTTCAACAGCAGGAGGCCCTGGTGTGCACTCATTCTCTCTCTCTCTCTTTCTTTCTCTCTCTGTCTCCTTTCTCTAGCAAAAATAAGTACATTTGGGGGTGAGGGCTGGAGAGATGACTTAGTGGTTAAGGCGCCTACCTCCTAAGCCTAAGAACACTGGTTCCAATCTCCAGTTCCCATTTAGCCAGATGCAAAGTGACACAAGGGTGCAATGCCTCACTTGACCACAAGGTGGCACATGCATCTGGATTTTGTTTGCAGCAGCTGAGAGGCTGCTGGCGTGCCCATCTCTATCTGTCTTCCTCTCCCTCTCTCTGTTTCTCTCCAAAAAAAAGTAAGTACATATTTTAAAATAAATAATCTTAGGATATTATGTATAACAAGAGTTTCACTAAGACGTGTGCCTGCTGGCCTGTAATCCCAGCTACTTGGGAGGCTGAGGCAGGAAGATTGCAGTTCATGGCCAGCCTGGGTAACATGGCAAGATCCTGTCTAAAAAGGAAAAGTAAATAAGGGGGGTGGATATATAGCTCTGTGGTAAAGTGCTTGCCTGGCCTGTGCAAGTCCCTGCATTCAATGCCCAGTATCAAAGGAAAAAAAAGTTCTGACCTAAGAATTAAGTAATACAACATGTGGCAATTGTCTGATCTACAAAGTAGTTAACTAGTGTTGACTAAAACTATGATGTGCTTGACTTTGCTGACAAAGGCCGTAAATCTCCCTAGCTCAGGCCCAGTAAAGTTTGTCATTCATACTTCTTTCTCTCCCTTCCCAACTCCTCTTGCGATCCAGAGTCCTCAACACCCTGCTACATTTCTTCTTCTCCTTCTACCTTTCCCCAGCTAATTCTTTCTAGTAATTGCAGCTCCCTATCTGAATAGCTCAGAACTTCCCAGGATTTCAAAATTAGTTTCTAATTAACTTGCTTTACATTTTCAAATTGCTAATGGTTGCCAAATGACAAGAACTCATCTAATTGATGCTATTCCACTAAGATAAGCATTTACATTTTAACAACAGCTAGCTAAAAATCAAAGGAGGGAAGGTAAAGTTGGAAATTTTAAGCCAGCAAACATTTGGGGTAGGACAATATCTTATAGTTCCTCGAGATTTCTTATTATTCACATTTCTTTTCCATAGATAGAATTTTCTTCTATCATCATAGCAATCTAACACAGTAGGTCACGGTATGTTTTTGAGAACACTGATGGTTAATGGCCCTAAATTCATTAATAGATTCATTTATAGTAGAGCAACTACCCTATATGGAGAAGAGATGAGCCATACACAAATAGCACATAGTGTATCGAGACAATTGCATTCTGTGGTTAACATCATGACACAGGACATCAGAAAGATGACGGGATAAGAAGGACTAGTAGGGTACAAGTAGGAGCAATTCAGGGTAGAATTTCCTGGAACATATTTTCTACTAAATAGTACTGCACAGAGGCTGCACACTAGTCACCTGCAAAGTTTGCAAAGCACCTGTGCCTGGACTGCGTCCCCTGGAGATGTTGTAAGTAGACACAATATCTATAAATGCAAAAGGTACTGACTATAGTCTGAAGAGTGAGCTCGTGTTTCTGCTGGTGCTTTATGCTTAAAGCAAACAAACTCACAGTGATTTCTGATCACGCGCCCCATCTTCTTGCGGCCACAATGCAGTGTTTTCTCCATGAGCCTTTGCAATGAGAGAAAATCAGCTTTTTAACCATAAGTGAGCAAAACATTTCCTCATAAACCATGAACTGTTCCATAAAAGATTTTAAATTTGTAGCATTAATATTGTCCTTCTGGTCATTTTTATCATGAATTATTGGGAAGGACTGAAACAAAATATGAAGTTCTATTACATACTTTTCAACTGGGTGTCCCTAAATCAAGTGTCCCTTGCTGGTAGAAGCTGTCAGCATGGAAAAGTTTGAACTAAGATCAAATATTATAGTCCACCCTTTTCCATTAAGGCAAAAGGAGCCATTTGTCAAGAAGGAAAGAGGAACCTTTATGGGGAGAACGTGGAATAACTCTTCATTTATGATTTCTTATCAGAGGCAAAAAAAAAGGTCAGATGAGAAAAAGAGGGAAAGGAACAAAGGAATGAGAAATTTAACGAAAATGATTGTTGTAGAAATGGGGTGGGCTGTGTGGTCTAAAGCAGTTGAGTTCACCCAGAAGTCAGAGAACAACATAAAGGAACACAAGGGAAACTCGGGAGCTGCTCCTAATTGCCTCTCACTTAGCTTGGGATGCCATGCTTGTTTCTGGTGGCACGGCTGTCCCCGGAAGATGGTCATTAATGTTACCACCCATCTGCACATCATTTTTACCCTCTCTGGCTTCTGTTCATCTGCCGTTTCCTCCAGCAGGTAGGGCTGAAGAAGGAGCCAGTCCAGCCGGTCCCTTTTTTGGGGCGGAGAGGGATGGTGAATGTCGGTGACCCAGAACCCCCTACTCCAAGGCACCAGAGAGAAAAACACACTGGGTCCGGAGTCTTGTTGAAGCAGGATCTCGTTTTATTGTAGTAGGAAGATGTTTATATAGCCTTGAGAAAGAGGGTAGGGTCTCAGGATGGGAAAAAGGTGTAGGGGCCAATAGTATTTCACCACATAAGCAGTAGCTGGGCGGAGGCAGTTTTGGCTTAGGTCTTGCTGAGTCACTACTAAGCGGGAGTAATAGGCCAAAGGCAGGTCGCCAAACTCTAGCCGGGCTCAGGAAGTTCCACTGGGCCTCACACCCGGGCCTCTTAGGGTCCAAAATTCATCTACCTCTGGCTCTTGAAGGGCTTCTCTCTTTGGATGGCCAAATGGAGCAGAGGGCAGACTGAACTGGTTTCTGTTACTTGTATAATGTCTTGATAGGAGAAATTATTTTAAGATCACTATCACAATAACTAATATTTTAAAAATTGTATTTAGAATCATGGATTTTGACTTGGAGGTTTACATAGAATTTTTTTAAATAAATTTTATTTATTTATTTGCAAGCAGAGAGATTTAGACAAGAGAGAGAGAGAGAGAGAGAGAGAGAGAGAGAGAGAATGGGCACACCAGGGCCTCCAGCCACTGCAAACAAACTCCAGATACATGTGCCCCTTGTGCATCTAGCTTACATGGGTCCTGGGGAATTGAACCTAGGTCCTTTGGCTTTGTAGGCAAATGCCTTAACCACTAAGCCACCTCTCCAGCCCCACATAGAATTTTTTATCCTGATGGTATTTTTTTTTTTGAGGGGACAGTTTAATAAGATAAAAGAATGGCTAACCTTGGAATTAGAGCAAAGTAACTGTGAACTATGTCTGTGGTTAGCGAGGCTATATGTTATCAATTAAAAGGATATGCATATAGTTAGTAAAAAAAAAAAAAAACACTTTCAACCCAGTAAAGCAAATTATTTCCTAAGTCTTTTAGGGAGTGGTCAATTTAATAGGATGCAGGGCTTAACAATGGGGGCACCCAGGAGTAGGATGTGATATAACTAAAGCATTCCTGTGATTTGTTAAATCTATGACCCATAAACTTGGGCCTTATTGTCTTACTAAGTGAGGACACCATAGGTCACACAAGTTAAGTGACTTTGCCAAACTCCAGTGTTAGTGAATGATTGGATCTGTATAGGAATTTGGGTCTGTGATACCCCTCCCATCTCACCACAGGATCCTATTGGGCAACAGTGATTGATAGCCAGACGCTTCTTACATCCTTCTGTCATTAATCTTCAAAGGCAGGGGCTTTCAAAATTTGGTGGGAGTTGGTAAAACTATCATAAACCAAACATCGCCCCCACCCCGTAAGGAGCATGTCCTCTCTGTTCCTTGTTAGCACTACCAAAATGTGAGGGCCATCAGTCAAAACCATTTCTTACAGATGATTTCCAGGGCTCAGTGGTTTGCTCAAAAGTCCAGTGCTAATAAACAGTGACACCAGAATTTAACCCTGTTTATTCCCAAAAGTCTTTTCCTCTGAATTTGGTGTACCATGCCAGCAGAGATGGCAGGTAACTGGAAGATATATCCTAGTCCATAGAAGGACCAGGCTTCCTTAACGACAGAGACAGAAGAAACATTGTGACTGCTGATAGAAAATGAGCCCCACACAGTGAACTGCCCAAACAAGGTGTTGGTTCTCCGTGAGCAGGAGTTTGTAAGTAACTTGTTCAGTGCTCCTGTAATAATGTCTGAGGATGGTTTCGACACACATCTCTGACTTCATCTTACCATCTCTTCCGTTCACCTGTACTGCTGCACTTCCACACACGCTGGCTTAAATGTAAACGACAAACTCCCCTTTGCTGCATCCAAATTGTTACTTCATATCTGTGTGTGCATCTGCCTGTGTTCATACATCACAGTGTTTGAGAGTCCCAAAGACAGCTCTAGCAAGCGTGTAAGAAAAAGGTGGTTTCTGCATGTCCATTTAGGGAGGAAAATTGTCTCTACGGTTTGAAATTTTTCTGCTTCTGTAAAATATCTCAGCTGAAGCATGGCCAGTTGTTCCCATTAGTTCCTGCAAACCTGAACAGCATGGTTCAGTTTTGTCAGATAAAAATCAAATGGCAACCAAAAGAAATATGAAAAGAGGAGGCAAAATGACTTTAGAGGGAAAAGCCTACAGAGTGAAAACAAAATGTAAGATGTTGAAGGGCTTCTAGCTGATACGTTCTGGAACAGGCAGGATTATTTTTTCAAGTAGCAGATTTGGGGGTGGAAACCCTCTGCTTAACTGAAGAATCAAGCCAAACAGTACTCATATCTATTATCTAAAGAGTGCAATGAGTTCTCGAAGGTACCTGAACTTCAGTGCTATGAAACTGGAGCCAGATGTTCCTTTGGTACAATCACGACCCCTGGATCCTTCACAATGTAAGCAAAAGGCTGACCGTTTGCAACCTCTCCATATCCCCACATACTTCAACAGAATCCACTCTCCCACTCCAGCCCAGGGCAGCCCCACACTGAGACTCCTGAAGTCCCACAGCACTCCGTGCTTCTCACATTCCATTCTTGAACTTTTCACATGCTAAATGCAGAAATCATAGGAAAGCTATCATTTGAAGAGGACTCTTATGTAATGATTTCTTCTATAAAGTAAGACAGTGTTGTCCCTCATTGAAGACAATAACTCTGAATTTATTTCAGTTACTAAATATGGCCAAGTCCTTCCTCTTCTAAAGGTCTTGGTTCAGGTGCTCCC
Organism: Orientallactaga sibirica; assembly: GCA_036365145.1. NCBI lineage: Eukaryota > Metazoa > Chordata > Mammalia > Rodentia > Dipodidae > Orientallactaga > Orientallactaga sibirica. Next base: position 64,455,950 of record JAEOAD010000001.1, read on the forward strand.
TGCACACTAAGCATCCCTATTCTCCCTACTCCCCTGTCCATCTCCAGCCTCCTGATGACCCCTTGTCCTTCAATTTTAGCAGCAATACCCCTTCCTCTGTGCCTTGGTATTCAATTTGCTTCATGATTATTTCTTTTATACTATTTCTATAATACACACAAACACACCTTTTTCCTTGATTTCTTTGTCTGATAGAGATGTGTCATTTAGTGCCATCCACTCAGTTGTCACTTCTCAGGGCATTCATTTTGAGTCTCTCCAGTGGTCACCACTGTCTGAAAGGAGAAAGTGCTTTGACCACATGTGAGAGCAGCAGTAATGGATGGGCATAAACATGAAAGTTTAGAGGGCAATTGGGTGGGCTTAATAAATCCATTTAGCCAAATTACAGTAGTAGCTTAGGGTTTATGACCTCTCCAGCCACAGGCTTTTGATTAGGTGTTCAGTACCAGGCATGAATTTCCTCTTGCTAACCTACGTTCCTGTCCCCTATCCCATTGCCCTCCACTGGTGCTTAGTTTTAGTCCCAGTAAAACCCTAACAAGCATTCAAAGAAACCTGAAGAGTCATCCCAGCCTAATAATGAGCATAAGCGCCAATCAAGCCTTGCCACTTCACCGCCTAGTGAATTTGGGCAAAATGTTTTACTTCTATGTACCTGCAATATGCCAGCCAGTCATTGAAGGCAATAATGGTATCTACTTCAAAAGGCTGTCTCTAGGCTTAAATAACAACCCATGGTATAATCTTTAATAGAGGCTGGAACATAAATGCCAGCTCTTTTTCCAAGTAGAGAGATGATCAGTCAGTCCACTACTGGATGATGGAACCCATTCACCCGGGAGTCAGAGATGTTTGTGTCAAACATCTCTGCCCACCAAAGTTTAACTTTGGCTAGAAAGTAGCTTCCTGTAATTATGGAGAATCTGACTCACCAAGTGGAACTCCACAGGCATGTCTATTTCCTTGCTGGCTTCACACTTCAAGGAGCAACATGTTATGTAATTAGGAGAATTAATTTCATCAATAGATGAGTATGCTGAGTTGAAGGGACTTCCCCAGGGCCAGACAATGATGGAATCAAGATTCTTGAGAAAGGCCATAGCAAATCCCTTCACTGAAAAGATTGAGCTGTCACTCTGTTACATTTCTAGTCCATCTCTCAATGAAACATTTAATTGCATTTAGCCTGGGAAATTTTTCTTTTCAATCTTTTCCTTGCAAAACCAACCCTGTGGATACCCTGGATCATTATAGCCCAATTAGGAATTTGTTGATTTATTTCAGAAAACTATCCCAGGAAGCATAAGGTAAATTTTAGTGCTGCTGTGCAGATCTGACATTGCTGAAAGCAGGCTGATGGGCCTTTGCTCCCTGTGGAACCAGAGTGATAAGTTATTCATCCTTCTGAATAATTAACATGTGAGCAAAGGGGAGGAATTCCTGACATCTGAAGAGAGTTTCAGGTAATTAGGAGCAATCATGGGTGGATCCTCTTGCTCTCTTTGGATAGTTTTGTCATAAATAGACAATATTATTAGAAAGAATTCTAAGAGTAACAATAGTAAACCAAATTGTAAAGGAAGCAAAACTTACTCTTGCTGTTCATTATACCCTTCCCTTCTTCTTTCTCTCCTTCTCTGCTTGCTTGACATTGAGAGCTACAATCTGCTATGTCCCATCTTTCTCACAGGACCGTGGCTCTGAGAAGCACATATATTTCAACATAGTTTAGTGAGTTATTGCTGATCTAGGATGTTGTAAATATGTGACTCATAAATAAATACCTAAACGTATTAGATATTTATTTGAATTTCAGCTGCAAAGAGAAGTTGGGAGGGGAAAAGGGAAATAATATTATTGATGCTTGCTAACATTTCGTGACAAGAAATGAGCTAAAAGTGGCCTCACTACTTGTAAAATATTTAGAGCACACACGCACACAAAAATTGTAACTACAGAAAAAAAGACTGAGGAAGAATCAGCCATGATAGAAGGAAACACTGAATGTAAATGGAAACATGATCACCAGAGGTAGAGAGCACAGAGAAGAGGTAGAATCACTTAGCCTTGGCAAGTCTGCCTAGGGCTGGAAGAAAGTATATGGCAGCGTTAGGCCTGGTGGCACATCCCTGAAATCCTAGCACTCATCAGGGGGATTGTGAGTTACTGGCCAGCCTTGGATACACAGCAAGACCTGTATCAACACCAACCCCAAAACAAAAGGATGCAAAGGAATTGGTAACGATGGGTCATTGGTTACCTTAAAAGGAACAGGCTCAGGACCACTGTGGCAGGAGAAGAAATGGGACCTGAAGAAGTGCAAAGAACACGATGGCGATGCAGACTGACTTGGTTCTTTGGACTCTACAGACCTCTAGATTTTTGAAGCAATCCCACCCAGCAATCAAAACTCAGGACAAGCCAGGTGTGGTTTCACACACCTTTAATTCCAGCCCTTGGGAGACAGAGGTAGGAGGACAGCTGTGAGTTCAAGGCCAGCCAGGAGCTGGAGTTTCAGGTCATCCTGGGCTAGAGTGAGACACTACCTTGAAAATAACAGTAACAAAAAGTAAAACTAAAAAGAAACTCAGGACAGAAGTCACTAAACACCCTGTGTCCCTCTGCCTCAGCTTCAGGAACCCAGCTCTCCTCATGTCATAATCGTGATACAGCCTATTTTATGTCCCCACAGGAATAAGCTCTAAAATTGGTCTCCTACTCTGTGTTTATTGGGTAGATATGCTTAAGCTGTATAATAGGAGAAAAGGGTTATTTTCAGAATGGTGTAAATTAGACAGCATATCCTCTGAAGTAAGCTATAGGTCAAAAATCAGAATATTATTAAGTTATAAGCATCCTTTATTTTTCTTCACACATGCACACATCATCACCATCATCATTGTCATCATTATTATCATCATATGTCAGTTTTTAAATAATTATTACTTTGAGAATCTAATTTTAATATCAGTTGGGTTCTGCAGTGCCTGCAGGAATCCCAACACATCTTGGGTTTAGAGGCTATAGTCTGCTACCACAGGAGCTTAGAAAGAACCAACCAACCAGTAAGCAACCATACCTCTATCAAAGTGAAGTCACATTCTCAGTTGATCACATTTCAAAACTGCTTTCCTGGACAGCGTCCCTCATAAAGAGACAGTAACATATATGCTACTTACCAATGTTCAATTTGTTTTAGCTCAAAAATGGCACTTAAGGAACTGATTTTTTTTCCATGGGAAAATTTGCATTATCTCAGTGACTTTGGGCATTCTTGTTTGTAATATCTTGCAAAGATTTATTAACAAGAATAAATTTCATTACTTGAAAATAGTGCCATATTTGCTAATTTTGGTGCACATTCCATCATTTATAAAGACCCTAAGCACTTTGGGTTTTGTGGTAGTTTTAATAGATGACCCCCAATATATTTAGTGTTTTATTAGTTTATAGTTTGCATCTGTAGCGACCTGGCTGGAGGCAGTGTCATTGGACAGATCTTAAGGTGTGGTGGTGGGTTTGAGATTTCAATCTAAAGATATGCAAAAGTGTGCCTAGCTGGAGTTCCTGAAGTGTGCTGTGCTGTGTGGCTTTTGGCTTTCTCTCTTTTTAGCCTGGTCCTGTAAGAGCAGGCCAGCTTCTTCTGCCATTATGGAACTTCCCCTGGATCTGTAAGCTTCAATAAATCCCTTCTTCCATAACTGTGCCTGGACTGGTAGTTCATCTCAGCAAACCTGAAGCTGTCTGCTATAGGTTTTGAGTCATAAATCTTATTTACTCATGGAAGGTAGAATAAAATTTGTCCAAAGATTATAATTTATGCCCAGCTGTGAAGAGAAGCTAACAGAGACTAGAACCTAAATGTAATTCCACATTCAGGGCCATTTTCTATGCAATTTACCTCTCTCACCACCTGTAACTGGCTATTTTAATCAATTACCCTATTTTACAATGTACAGTTATAACAGAGTGTTATTTCTTCATCTCATTGCATTTGGCGAAGTTAGGCCAAAATATTTAACAAATCATGTTCATCATTCCCTGTAAAACTATTTCCAGGCACATTCTCTCATTGTGATAATGTAAAAGAGACATAAGAGCTATTTATGCCTCAGCCTGAATTTTCTTCCAGAAGCTTTTCCGGGAGCAGAGGATAAAATGTAGTGATATGGGTTTTGTATGGTCTGGGCTGCTCTGATTCTTAAAGACTTGGAGATGAGTGATAGCAGAGAAATATTGAATTGCCTCTTCATGCCAGAGCCTGAAGTCAGCTGAGCTATGTCCCCGTGAGTCTGACCAAAGCTCACTTCCCCCTCAGGGACCTGTGACAGCTCCCTCAAACAGACAGTGTACCTCACTGAATGCTAATAAAAATTGATGGACTGAGTCAAGAGAACGCTGAGCATAGGAGGAGGGTGGTGTGAAATAAGAGTCACCAGAGCACCTGAGGGGCAAAGACCGTAGCTGTCAGTTCATCTGTACCTCATCCAAAATATCCGGAAAGCTGTAGTGTTCAAATCCTCTCAGCTCTCATTTTTACTCCTCTGCTGACCCATGGCTGGTCATGGAATACATCAATTGTCTGCCAGCTGAAGTCTGCTATTTCCATTAAGTCAGCTTGCAAGAATGTTCTTTTCTGGTCCCAAAGTGTTAATAATGAGGCATTTTGTTAAGAGCCTTGCAGGAGAGAAGCCCATCCTTAGCCAGTGTTCTGCAGAAGATGCAAATGATGCTCCCTCCTGCTTCAGGGAAAATTCTGTGGTTGCCAGGTCATCATAGAGGATTTAATGAATGGAACTGAATGGAGGCTTGTTTTGTTTTGTTTTAGAAATCCCTAAAAATGTAACTAATACAAAGTTACACCAGTGTTCATGTCCAAGGACTGGTGTATTTGATCATTGATTTATTTACTCATTTATACCATCTATTGAACTTACAGTGCATTTATGGCATGCAATCAAGTTTAAAAACCTCAGAGGCTGAAACCTGTAAATTAGAAAGTTACTTCCATGAAGCAATCACCCCCAGGAAAGTCATCTCTGCCGCGTTTCACTGCCAACATGAATCCTGTTGCTCCCACAGATGCCAGAGGTCTTTGTCATTATCCAAAAGCTCTTGAAGGAAGGTGAGGATGTAACTTCACAGATATCCACAGGCCTTTTGTTCTGTTGGTAACTAGGCCACATGTACTTCTTTTCTTGAGCCTTTTAAGCAAATGCCACAGTGGGTCTGAAGGAAAAGCATAGAAAGGACATGATTTTATGTCATGCCTGGGGCTAGAGATCTGTTACTTTTTTATTAAGTTTACAACAAACATAAATATGACTTTCTCTAAGCTTTACCTAGAACACATATAATCTGGAAGTGTCCATTCTCAGAATTGTTAAGTAGAGCTGCCTTTGTCAGGGTGCCTAGTGCCAAAGGATCCAGGACCCACATCAGTGAGTGTTGAAACAAGGCAGCTAATAAAAGGTAAGAGATAATGTCACACCATTTGGTGGGTAGCCTATGATGTTTAACTGCTTCCTGTGTTACTTTCAAAAAATTCAAACACATTAGGTAATTGTGCACTGAGCCTTGTTATTCGTAGTATCCCCAGCGTTCATTCTTGACTTCAACATTTATTAAACAGTGTGACACTTTAGCACCAGGGTAGGTGCTGACATGGTGCCAAATGTGAATCGGGTCCTTTGCTGCTTAGGTGCTTAAAATCTGATGAGGGTAGCAAAGTAATTAACAATTTAATTAAATCCAACCCAGAAAGTATTACAATGGGAATATATTCAAAAGTTTAAGAGCATACTAAGGCTACAGAAGAGAGGAAAATCTTAGAACATGGGGAAGTGCTCACAAAGCAGTGGACTGTGAGTTGTGGACAGGATGGAAGAAGACAGAACAATGTCATGGCAGTTGCCAAGGAGAATCAGGGAGTGAGGGAAGCTGGGGCTGATGCACAGCATGGTGTCTGCTGATGGGTTTGGGGAGAATTGATACTTCATTATTGACTGTGATTTGAATGAGTCCACTTGCTGGCAATTTTAGCCTTAGTCAGCAGTGTGGACACGAAGGACCATGAAGAGAACAGGTAAGGTTACAAACTTATTAGTGATGTTGCTTCTCCAGTGGAAGTTATTCCTCTGGGTTCTAATACTAAAGATATTAAAATATGGCCTAATGAAGTTGGCCAATTTAAATTACTAGCAACCGTTAGCTCCTATTTTATATCTCAAGTCTTTTAGTTAATTGTAAGAAGACTCAGAACTATAGTTTCTGATGGCTGGTGGGTTACGAAGGTCAGAGGATGTCTCATGGCTTGATGCACATATACACACAGAGAGCAGGTCTAGGTGAGCTCACAGTAATAAGCACTGTAACACTGGCTTCTCCAGGAGAAAAGAATCTGTAAAGTAGCAACTTCCTCAGCTTTCCATCACCAACCTAGACCCTGCCTTCACCTGCTCCTCCCTCTTCTCTTTCTTTGCATGGCGGCAATGCCCTTCCTCCTCCCAAGTCTCATCTTGTCCCTATGTTCAAAGTCCTATGTGTCCATCCTTCTCGGAAGGCCAAGTCTGTAAGTCATGCCTTTCTTTTCCCTCCTCTGCATTCACCTTATTTCTCAGCTAAATTTCTTCCTTTCAGTACTTAAGTATTCTCCAGCTTCACCGATCTTTGCTCTCCATTAACAAAACTTCCCTTCTGAGGGATATGCCCCTTTTGCTATGACTCTATCCAAATCCAACTTCTGTTGCTCTAACAGAATATATGAGATTGTATAAGTTATTTCTATAAAAGAGGTTTTCAAGCTGAAGGGAGTAGTTAAGGTGCTTGCCTGTGAAGCCTGAAGACCCAGGTTGGAGTCCCCAGTACCCATGTAAACTACATGAACAAGGTGGCATACGCATCTAGAGTTTGTTTGCAGTAGCTAGAGATACTGGCACACCTATTCTGTCTCTGTCTGCCTAGTCTCTGTCAAAAAAATAAATAAAACATAAAAAAAGAAGTTTGCAGTGGTTCATGGTTATAGGGGCATGGAAGTTCAAGATTTGGCAGTAATATCTGCTTGGCCTCAAGTAAAGGTCATGTGTGGCTTTCCCTGGTGGAAGCAGGGGTTCAAGTGGTCCTGTTAACAGAGAGGAAAGAGACTGGACTGTTCAGGCAGCTGACCCACTCTTCCTAGAAAATTCTCCTCATGTGGACACCACCATGTCAATCCAAGCACCTGCTATTCGGCTCTACCTCCCAACGTTGTCCCATGGAGCTGCAAACCATAGCACTCTGTCTGCCTTTTCCCTTGTAAGAAAATGTCAGGAAGCCTTGACTGTTGCTCTCATCTCATCCTGCCTCTCCTTGCTACTCAAGCCATCCCATCCTGTTTCTCCTCCACTTTATAGAGAGCTGTGCATCTGACTGTCCAGGTCACTCGGTGCTGGGTCTATTTATCCCTCACCTTACCTTCTTACAGTTCTCCCTTCTGTAGCAGTCTATTTTTCCTACTGCCCTGGCTTTCTTCCTACTTTGTGGCACTAGACCTTCCTCAGAGGATAAGCCCTAAATGTCTTAAGCCTCAATTCAGAGCCTCTTCTGTTCTTACCCTTCACTCTTTTGCCTGCAGCTCTCATGTATACTGCAAGTTCAGGATTTATCTATAAGCAAATTGCCAACATCATTTCTTTTCTAGATCCATATCCATGCCCAGCTGTCTACTGGATATACCTACTTTAAGATCCGAAAGGAACCACAAATTCACCAAACACGGCAAGCCCATAACCTCTTCTAATCTTACCTGTCTGCTGAGGACAGCTATACTCACCCTGATGATTGTATCAGCATCAGAGTCCTTTCTGGAATCACCCATTCTGTTGTACCTCACTTGTAAGCACTTAGCCAAGTCTTCTCTCATTTTTTAAATGTATCTCAAACCCACCTACTTCTCATCATCTCTTCTGCCATCAGGCGGAACTAAAGTGCCTCTAGCTTGAAGTACATCTTAAATGCCTTCTCACATCATCTGTAGTTCTGCATGATTCTCCACACTCTGCAGACATAGTGTAACAACCCGAGGTTCTCCCATCAAAATATCCTGCAGAGACTCAATTCAAATATAGATTAGAGACCTGAACAGGACTCTGATTACTTCGATTCAATCAACTTGACTTCCAGCAGGATATTGTTCCCACCTACCACCAGACCTTTGTGCATGCTTTTCTGTTTGATCTATTAGTTGTTTATTTCTTCCCTTGATGTAACTTTTTTTTTTTAAGAGAGACAGAGAGAGAGGGAGAGAAAGAGAGAGATAGAGAGAATGGGGGCACCAGCAGTCAGTTGCTATGAATGAACTCTAGAGGCATGCACCCCCTTGTGGGCAAGTGTGGCATTGTGCCCTTGCATCACTTCGCGTCTGGCTAAACCTCAGACTTGGAGATTGGAACCCAAGTTCTTAGGCTTGGTAGGCAGGTGCCTTAACCGCCAAGCCATCTCTCCAGCCCAATGAAACTCTTTTTTAAAGACTCCAAGTTAGTCTAGGTCAAGATGCATTATTTTGAACTCCAAGCATTTGGCCTAGACTTTTATTACAGACCTAACAGTATGACCATATACTCATATCCACTATCAGCCTGGAAGCTCCAATGCAACAGGAAATACCCTGTATTTCCAGTGATTTCTACAGTGCCTAGAAAACAGAAATAGAACAAATAAAATGAAATGAAAACTCAAAGAACCCAGACAGGGAAGCAGGGAAGACAGAACAAATTAGAATATGCATATTCAATCCCATCCTCACTATCTTTAGCCTTCACAACCAGCCAGAGAAAGACAATGGAGCCAACAGGAAGGTTGGCCATCATGTAATGATAGAGCAATGGTAAGGAGGCAAGATATCCAAAGCAACACCGAGGTCTTGTTTTTTCCCAGACCAAATCCTAGACTCATTAGATGGTATGTTTTTCCTGTTTCATTCTCCCATTCTCAATTATTTCTGGAGGTCTCTACCTAGATGAGTGCCTGTTCTCAACATTTTGTTCAAATAATTGAAGAAGCACAGAAACATAGCAAGGTGGCAAGTATTGTACACAGAAAGCTGAAGTACAAATCAGATATGCTGCCAGAGACACGGCCCAGGGCTAGGTTGAGAATAGAGATGGGCTTCTTGAGTTAGCATACTCAGTGGCCCTTTGGTTACTCTTTGAGACTTTGAGGAGGAGGAAGAGGAGTTGGTTGCTAAGTAGAGTATAATATAGTATGAATTGCTCTCTAATTAGATTGATAGCCTTGGGTTATGAAAGCTTTTCTTTACTGTGCTTGTTCCCTTCCAATACTTAATCTGATTTTAATCAGGTGCATGAATAGGCATAATGGGGTAAATGGCAGATTTTCTCTAAAAGTTCACTCAGAGAATACAGGTTGCCTTACTAAACACGTACACCAAACTGGTTCAGGCTGGATTGCCCCCTGCATCCCATTCCATTTCAGGACACGTGTGAACGGAACATTGTCATAGATTTGTCAAGGAGGAGCAATTCATGCCATTGTATGAAGTGGGGTGTGCATGCAGCTCAAAGCAAATGAGGGCCCCAGGTTGATAGGTACACTGTTAGAAAGCAAGGGGAGAATAGCCCAGACCAACTGGAGACGAGTTATTCTTTTGCTTACCTTTCTCAATACCATCTTACATGATCCATAAGACTTACATCTGGGCACTTCTTTGTTCCTCTTGAGTCGGCCTGAGGCTCAGCACATACTGATGTCCTGTGCATTCCAAGAATGTTGGTTTACTTACAAAAGAGTTTTGATGAATGCATGTTGAGGACAGCCCAGAGGAACCTGGCTAATATCAGCATGCTGACAAAGCAGCAGAGGTCAGAGTGACTTCTTAACTTCAGGGACTGAGTTTAGGAAAACAGCCTCCACACAAGGTAGAGTGTTCAATGACAAGGTCATTATTCTTCATACACACACACACACACACACACACACACACACACACACACACACACACACACCTATAATAGACAAACTTTAAGACCGATTATAAGATTTTGACCTTAAGTTTTTTGTACTAATCCAAAAGCACATGGATGAAATAGTTAAAAGTCTGTGATTTGGAAAAAAAAAAAATACCATCTTTCTCCAGAGAGTTCATTTTTCCATTTCTTTCTGATCATTATTCTATGCTATGAAAGAAAAATGGCACAGAAACCAAAAAATGTGAAATGGTAATCAATCCTGCCTTTTGTTTCTTTAAAAGAAATGTTTTCTTCCAACTTCATTTTATTGTTCTTACCTGAAGTTTGGGGAGCATACATCTTTGGGTATAGTTCCATTTTCTACTCTCTGTCTCTACCCACTTTCAAGCAACCATCCAGAGCTCACCTTTATGAAGCAATTCTGTACTTCTTAATTGTGCAGATGCTCTCCTTGAGATGCAGTCTAAGTACGCTGCTGTTAAAATTACATACCCTTTATATATTTTATTCTTGTTTCTTGAATGCATTCGGAGAACACTTTTCTTGTGTTTTCTCTCAATGCAGATTATACTTTTCACTTTATTCTTAATCCTTATGGTTTACGTATGCATATAAATGCATTCCCTATAAGGATCCCTCCCACTGTGCCAGAACTCCTGTGAAACATTAGGAGATACAGATCTGAACATTGTCTACTCAGAGTTGCACTGTTTACTGTTATTCTTAGATTACCCAGGAAAGGCAGACAAAAGCTCTGTCCCTTTTCAAAACAAAAGACATTTTGGAAGAAAATAAATTCTGTGATCTATGCATCAACCCAAATCTTGGAGGACATTTTTCCTTAATAATCATGTATGTCCTTCTTATAGACTCTAGTACTAAAATAGTGTGGCTTCAATCTTACTTTATTTTGTAAAATAGCAATAGTGAGTATAGCTTTGGGGTAGATTAACTGACTCACACACAGGAAGCCCAGGGTCCAACTTCAATCCCCAGCACTACAATAAATGTATAAATGAATGAATGAGGCAAGGTAAAAATCGATCAATAACATTCATGCCATGAGAGAGAGTGTGTGTGTGTACATGTACGTGGCTAGAGATTGAACATAAGGTCTCACACACGGTAGGCAAGTACTCTGTCATTGAGCTGTCTCTAGACCACACATTATAATTTTAAACATTACAAGTCAATTGTAAGAAAAAAAAATGTGACAATTGATGAAAGGAAGTATCAAAAATTGCCTAGAGGGCTGGAGAGATAGTTTAGTGGTTAAGCCATTTGCCTGCAAAGCCAAAGGACCCAGGTTCCATTCCCCAGTACCATGTAAAACCATATGCACAAGGTGATGCAAACATCAGTAGTTTCTTTGCAGTGGCTAGAGGCACTGGCATGCCCATCTTCCCCCTCTCCCTCTTCCCCCCACCAAATAAATAAATTTTTTTCAAAAGTCACCTAGGGCTGGAAAGATGACTTGGCGGTTAAGGCACTGGCTTGCAATGCCAAATGACTCAGATTCAATTCCCCCAGGACGCATGTAAGCCAGATGCTCAAGGTGGCACATGTGTCTGGAGTTTATTTGAAGCAGGTGGAGGCCCTTGCATGCCCATTCTCTCTCTCTCTCTCTCTCTCTCTCTCTCTCTCTCTCTCTCTTTCTCTCTCTGTTTCCCTCTGCCTCTCTCAAATAAATAAATTTAAAAATATATTTTAATAAAAAAGTCACCTAAGGAAACAATTTTCATGGTACTGCTGAATCCTGCTAATAGTTGCTCACAGAGTCTTATGAAATTTGCACAAAGTGACAATATAGAAAATTCTTGAACTTTGGGGGAAGATGGTAATAGATAACCACTATTCACTTCCTGCTATCAGTGTCAGCTATTACACTTTACAAATGTTACTATATTTCTAAGTATAATTTCATTTTTTCACTCCTGCCCTCCACACTCTCTTGTGGGTATTTTCATTTCTCTCCAAACCCCAGAGAGATGTAGAAAAGGAAAAGTTTGGAACCCCATAATCTTGCCTCCCAGTTCCTATGTACTCCCTGTAGGATTTGTGCTTCTCCTTGTCCTTCCCTGAACCCCAGAGTTTCATATGGAAATGCAAGCAGAGATATCTACCTTAGAAAACTGTCACAAAGAACCAGCCATATTTTCACCCAAGGTTCATACAAACAATCCCCCAGTTTCTTGCTCTTCTTACATACAGACTAGTGATCTAGTATGTGGAACCCTAATCCTAATTCTACATGGAAAAGAAGGGTGAGAGAAAGGACATCAAAAGTATCAATTTTTAAAGAAGGAAAATTTATTTAAATATGTTCAGTCCCTTGAAGAAACTCATGCTTAATACAGTTCTGTCCAGCAAGGGTAAGGAAGTCATTTGTCCCTGATGGTGTTGTTGATGCTGTTCCCAATGCCAGGGTCAGCCATGAAGAGACACATCCAAGTAAAAACTTGTGATTTCACTTCACAACATGTGCCTTTGGAAGTCATATACTATCATATGGCTTGGACTCCAAAGATCTGAGTAACTGTGAGAAGAACCACACAGTAGACCCCCAAACTACAGAGATCTACAGAGTGGTTCAATGACTGCTATGAACTGTTGTTTGAACATATCAAATGGAAATTCTAGAAATAAACATTTTCTTTTTTGATAACATGACTCCAACCACCCTCTTTTTCTCCTCCTCTAGCCCTTAAATAACTTTTATTACAAAATATTATTATTATGATTCTACTTTGCTATTGCTAGTCCTGTGCTGTGACTATGGTATAATTAATACCTTTATCATATGTATGCATGCATACAGGAGCAAACTGTGGTCTACATACACAGAGCCTGAAACTAGTTACAGTTTCAGGCATCTATGAGGGGTGTTGGGATGCATCCCCTGGGGATTAGGGTGTTTATTGGATTTAAGAGAGGGGCAAGAGTAAAAGGCAGTGCTTCAAGACTGCTGGAGCCTGGCCACCGCCTAAGTTAGCTCCTTCCCACAATTCGTGGGTAAGGCTTGAAAAACCATGAAAATGGAGAACCCTTTTGTCTTGTCTAGGTACTGAGTCTTTTCCAGGCTGTAGAGGAACCCATGGTTGGCTGGCCACCTGGGAATCATTACAATTCTCCTCTCACATCAAGTGTCACACCGGGTCAAAACAGAAACCAAGGACTTTTCAGAGTGACAGTTTGGTGGCTGGAGAGCAGGAGCACATTCAAAGTTGATTCTGGGGAGGGAGCTAAGTATCAGGGCAAGCTCTCAGACATCCAAGGGCAAGGGGCAGGGCAGTCTGGGTCTCTCCTGAGGCTATCTAGTCTCCTCCCCTCCTCTGTCCACATGCCTGTTGCATTCTCCCACATCTCTCTGCATATCATGCTTCTTGGTTGATTTCCACTCCTCTGTACCACCCCTGGCTCAGGTCCATCATAAGACATCATTTGAACCCATTGCAAATGTTCAGCATACTGAAGCAAAGAGGTCATGCCAAGGACAGTGACTGACATTCATAGTGCCAGAAGAGTTTCAGTGTTCCATAATGTCTTAACTATATTCTGTGTGGTTCTTTAAAATTAAATTATCAGGAAAGACCCACAGTTACCTGTCATTAATCTCTAGTCAGTAGGATCGGGCTTCTATAGTAGTGAATTACTGTGGCCAAAGGGTTACAGCTATGTATTTAAAATATGTCCTTTGGGCCCCTTTTCCATAGGAACAGGAGAGAGGGCAATTGTTTAACAAGGAGTGATGAACCATGGAGTATTCGGACAAGGCCACGTGTGTTCAGTAGATCTTTATACCTGTAGTTTTATGCTCTACAGGTGACATGGCATGAGCTGTACTTCACAGATGAAGAAACAGGCCTCCAGATATTAAAGTTCCCGCCCACAGTCACAGAGATGACAGTTGATCCCAGATCTGCTTCTCTGACCCTAGCAACATGTTCTTTCCATTTTGCCCTACTACTGAAATAGCCAGATGGCCTGCGAAATTGGGACTATTTTTCAGAAGTCATTGGAACTCAAAAAGACTCAGAACAGGCTCTCTGCTTCCAAGCAGTGCACACATTGACTTGGAAATGAGATATATCTCAGGAATGCACCCAATAAAAACATGGATGTTGCCTAAATGGTGCTAGAAACCTTTAGCTGGTGAAAAGTGAAACACCACATTAGAGCTGAAAATAGACAGGAAGCAGCTTACATTAGAGGGAGATGGCTAATACCTAAAGGGGAGAGGATTCCAGCTTGATTGTGCCTGTCTTTTGGTTTTGCCATCAATCACCCAGCTGGCAGGGCAAATGACTGTGACTTGGCCAAATCTACTTTGTTTCTTTTGTAGAAAATGGGACACCCTAGACTCTGCCCAAGCCTCAGTGAAATACTTGGAGAGTACAGAAAAGCATTCAGAAAGCCCTTGCAAATAGAAAAGACCATTGGAAAGTGGCAGCTCAAGGAAGACTATATGATATCAATACTTTCTATGTTCTCTCCATGAGAAAACCTTAATGCACTTTGCAACTTAAATAATTGAACTGGAAGATGTCTTGAAGTCTTTGCTGGTGCATTTAAATTGCTTTACCTTTTCTTATTCTACTGAGACTTCACTTGAAACTTCCCCACTTGTCTTCATACTGTCTGACGATTGCTTTGTGAATAGCATTTACACATTGTTCAAGTAACACTTAACTGTGTTTTATCCATGGCTTGATGCATTTTCACCTCCAATATGCAGAGTCTGATAGTATGAAAGCAAATTTGAATTTCCATAAAAATGTAAGAAGATGCAATGTTTCAAGCTTCTATAAAATAACTTTCCTCTAACCTACTCAACTTCATGTGAAAAAAAAAAAGAATTAGAGTACATCACATGTGAATGCAAAATAATAATAAATGGAAGAACATTTTAGTATGTTGGTAATAAACTGTCACAAAAGCCTTGTTAAATAAGACCAAGCCTTTCAACTATGGCAGACATGGAATCTTCAAGGGTGAGTTTTCATGTTACTTGAAATGGAATTTCCTTAGATATGGTGCATTTTCACATTGACATTCAAGCTTTAAGGTAGAATTTTCTGATTAAATTCATTGCCTAACATGGTGAGAGCTGTCAGCATGTGTCCTCTGATTGGAGAATATATGTTGCAGTGTACATATTTATGATCTCAAATCTGCAACATTGCTGATACCTTTGAAAATTTGGTTTTCAAAATGTCTTCCCTAAACATACCAGGAATAAAATTGGTTGCCAATGGTGTATTTCAAGGAGCAAAATAGCTGAGTCCATCAGACAGAGCTTGTGTAGAAAAGACTCAGTGTTGTAACTATTCAAAACCTGCTAGATTATAGTAAAACTGTTCCATTTTTAATGTGTAGTATTGAAGGATCAGACCAGAATGTGAGTTGAGTTAGAAACTACTTCTGTGTTTCCTTGAGACAATACTGAGTGGACAGAACTCGTGGCTTTTTAAATCAGATGTTTCTAGATCTGAAATAGTACTTCAACCTTTGTACTCTACCTGTGTCTTCATCAAATGCCCAATGCCCTTTGCAGGGAGAACATATCCTTTATGCATTTTTAAGTAAATGGTCTATAACATCTAATCTATCCATGTGCTTTTGGGAAAAGAAAGGGGGCCATATATTAGTGTCCCTGAGTTATATAATCCCAGATCATTACAGATAAAGGTTGGGAGCTGGACTGTGCTATTTAACAACTGTTTATTTGTCTCACTTTGGTCTTGGGAGCATCTCCCTCTAAAGATCAAATAAGCCCTCATATTTGTGAATTTGGGAAGGAAACTGTTATAAATCATCATTTTATCAGTGCTATTGATCACGGGTCTCATCACCAGCATTCTGCTCAGTATGTTTTAGTCTTTGAACACAAATAATTATTCTTTAGGTTTAGTGATGACGGTATGATGGTATTGGAGATTTGAATTTTGGGGCTGAATTTCAAAAGTGGTTTGGGGTCTGTGTGTTTGGCTTTAGTCTTCTGCTTTTCCAAGCAGACCTTTCTCTTCTCTAGTTAAGAATGGAAGGCAAGGTACTGTATTCAGACCCCAAATAATTCTATTTTCAGAAAGATTGGATTGGCCTAATTTCCTCTTTGTAGACATTTTCTCAGCCTGGGAAAGAGGTTATTCTTCTCGAAGTCCTAGTTGTCTTAAACAGGACTTGTAACCCACATTGACAGGGAGAAAGAGGTTGATCTCCGCTTGTGGTGGAAGGAATGTTCCACTGCTTCTTCCATCTTAACACTGAATATCGTGGAAAATGAGTCACAGCTGATTGCCATCCATTTAACTCATGTGACTCATTGTAAGTATCTACCGTGGAAGCAATATAAATCTGTATAGTGAGTCATACTCCTTCTAACTGCCCTACCAAAGACCCATCTCTGAATCCCAAAGCTTCCCCAAACCCTTTTCTTCTATTATCTAGGAAAAAGTCATGTTTAATACACCATTGCTGTAGGGTGGTGATTCATCACTGACTCTTCCCTCAGTACTTTTGCAAACATATTGTTTTCATCAACACTGAGCAGCCTGGTTTTATGCTGGAGGAACACTGTCTCATTTTCAGATTCATTTTAAGACCTGTGAGCAATTTCGATAATAGCAATGTGCAAAGTAGACTTCATTAAATACCCTTGAGCAGCCCTGCTCAATCAATCAAAAGTTACAATGATTTGTAGTGTAGTACATTGAACATTGGGAAAACAGCACCATCTGCTGGAAAGGGGCAGGTAGGGAAATACAAGCTTGCCAGGTGGAAATTGGAAGATCTGAAGGCCAGAACCCTGCGTGTACACATCTGTGATCATACACTTTCTTGTCATGCAGTGGCAGAGAGGGCAGTTCAGTGACAATAAGACAGTATGGCTCAGGGCAATGAACACTGAAGGCATATTAGCTCCTGGTCCCATTTCTTCCCCTCATTTCCTCCTCTTTCTTCATAGCCATGTCCTTAAGGGAATCACTTTTGAAAACTAAGAGATTCTTCTACGGATGCTTGGGTGAGGTGGGTGTAGTGCTTGAACTTACTACTCTCCGTCAGTCAGCTGAGAGGTGCTGGCTAAGCACTTAAATCCTGGAGGTCAAATTCAAGACATACTATACAAGTAGAGATGTGAGCATGTCAGGTTGTAACTCAGCACTGTGCACTAGAAGCATAGAAGGCCTGGTGAGCCCTTGAATTTCCTGCCAGAGACTTCATTGGGAAAGTGATTTGGCAACAAGAGAAAGAGCTCATTTAGTTTGCCTCGGTAATTGTTCTTCTAGGAATCCATCCAAAGAAAATTATTAGAGAAATGGAAACAGATTTATGGTCAAGAATGCTCTGACCAACATTATTTATGATGTTGAAATACTGGAAATGGAAGTGCTGATCATCAGTACAAACAATAAGTCATGTGATAGATGGTCACACTGCAGCAAATGTCATGTTGTGAGGCATCATAATGTGGAAATATAACTGTAAGTTTTTAAATGTAGCATGGGGAAAAAGTTGCTATGTAGTGTAATTATAATCTTGGAAGGAAAGTGGCATCAAAGAAGGAAAAGAGATCATGGTGGCTCTAGAACAAAATGTCATAGCAGTGATCTATTTGCGCTGTTGGGCCTGTGAGCATCTGGGCTCTGTAGTCCCATGCTGTGTGTGTGGAGCTTTGCTGTACATCTGGGTATGTTTAGCAGTGTCCCTGAACCTCGGCCTGGTGATTATCACCCAGATAGCACTGTTTCACCCAGAGGTGACAACTTAAAATGTCTGCGGACCTTGCCAAATGTCCTGGAGTAGAAGGGCAAAATCATCCTCAGCTGACAAACTGTGGCTTAAGGGAGAATAGAAAAAAAAAAAATGAGCACGTGAAACTGCTTCTGTGTTTTCAGATTACTATGCAACATTTGATCATTGGCTGGCTGTAGGAATCAAATGGAGAACTTGTGCAACAACTCTTGTCCTCTAGATCCTTGTCTGCAGACAAGCTTTGTAAAGTCGATCTGATATCTGCCCAGAAAAACTCATAGGAGATACATATCCATACACAGACAGAGCCAAGATTTTATGGCACGGACTTTAAAACATAGTTTTAAAATATTTTATTTATTTATTTATTCATTTATTTGAGAGAGGGAGAGAGAAGGAAGACAATGAGTATGCCAGGGCATCTAGTCAATGCAAATGAACTCCAGACACATGCACCACCTTGTGCGTCTGGCTTATGTGGAACCTGGGTCTTTAGGCTTCACAGGCAAGTGCCTTAACCACTAAGCCATCTCTTCCACCCTGGCATGGACTTTTAAGAGGCTCCACTCCTTTCCTTTTCTATTACAGACAGTATATGCATTCCCTATCAGAAGAGACTCAATTCTTATCATTGATAAGTGATAATGAGTGATATTGTTTTCTTCCTTGTACTTTCTATGCCTTCCATAGTTTTCTACAATTGACATGAACTGATTTGTTATTGGCAAAACACTAAATGGAAGTTAGAAGACGAGGGAGCGGGCTAGGACGCAGGTCCTTAAATCCTGGCTGGCTCTGTACCTCATCCTGTCTTCATGACTTTCATCTTCTCTCTCTGTCCCTTCCATCATTGTAAGACAAAACCTGTGTCATTGTAAGAGTACATGTGAACATGAGTTGCAAAAGAAAGTACCTCCGGAATGAAAACTCAACTATCTAAGGAAGCATTTGCCTGAGAGTTGATTTTCTAGGCTTTTTTTCATTAACTAGTTTGTTCAAATTAGTAAACGAAGCAATTAGTTAACCATACAACCTAGGCCTTCCATTTATTGTCCCTAAATAGACACTATATTGTATTGGCTTATTGGCTTATCTTATTTTATTGGTCCAATAATTAATTCCATGTCGAAGTGGAAGTCAGAAGAACCATGGTTTTGACTGTAGGTACCCACTACTTTTGATAAGTGGATCCGTTGTTGTGTATCCGATGGGCTCGTTACAACGAGGAGCTTGTGAAGCATGTTTACAGAGTCTTTTCTCTTTCCTCAGCCTCTAAATATTACATCCCACATGACATGCTGGTTACCTGCAAAATCTCCTTTTGAAAAATAACCTCTTTGGAGACCCAAGCTCAATATGTGAAAAATAAAACAAGCCTGAGACCACTTAGCTGCACGACAATAACTGAAATCAAATAAGATCGAGCAGGCTGTTTCCCTTTCCAATTGTTTGAAATAAAATTTTCTCACCAGTTGAGCACCACTATGTGAGAGTTTGTCCACAAGCAAAGTCAAAGGAGGTGTAATAAATTCTGAAAGCAATGATTTAGCAGGAAGATGGTAATCAAAGGAAAGCATCACATGTCATCACCCAGCAGCCACGAGCACACATGAAGACCCTCAGAACGAGAGTCTCCAAGGGCCTTTCTGAGTTTCGGTCTTCCCTTTGAAAGTTTTGTTGAGGTTTAGTTTATTGAACACTGAATTAATTCATTGTAGGTGTGAAATTCATTAATAGCTAGGAAATATACAGGACTGCGACTTTAGTCCAAGAATTTACTTCTTTTCTGAGTCTTAGTATATTTGCACAAGTTAAATCTTAATGATGTAATACATTCTTTTCCTTTCAAGAGGTGCATATCAGTCTCCCTAAATGGACCACTTAGAGATCCACATGGGAACGTCACATAACTAAGGGAGAAGCAGTGGAGAAATGTCACATCGTGTCTGCACTCTCTCCTAAAATATTCTGTCTCTTGGATGGTCCAAAGCTGTGGACCTGACAGATGTGCACAGCACCAGTTTGGGGCTTTCTTCTCTGTGAGTCCTACATGGAGGAGTTAGCACTTCACTGGACCGTGTGAAGGAAGTCAGCCATGATTGATAACTCAGCCTTTTCATTCCTGCGAAACTGAGGCAGAAACTACTGTATTTGAATATTCTGTTGTTGGCCTTTAATCTAAAGACAGTACAAAGCAGAAAAGCAAAGTGTGCTGGCTTGAATGTAAAATGCCCCCCAGAGTTTTGAATACTTAGTCCTCACCTTGTGTAGTTGGAGTGAGAGGCTGCCAAGTGATTCCTGTGTGAATCAAATAAAACTGTAGCCAATTTGTATTTATAGGTAGGATTTGGAGTTGATACCTCTGAACTATGCCAGAGGAACAGAATACTGTAAAAGAAAATATTATAGAACATGACTCATGGCATATTTGGAAATTTCAAAAAGGCTTTTTCTACCACTTGGGGTAAAATTGGGTTTAGCAGTCTTACTATGAGAGAAGGTACACATACAAGCCATATACACTTATAGGTTGCCAAATTTTAGAAGCTGTCCACCTCACAGTTTAGATACTCATGTGTGCCCGTAACATCTTTGGAAAGAACATACTGTAAAGAAGGTGGCAAAACTTTGGTGGTGACATAAAAGTAAAAAAAAAAAAAAAATTAAAAAAAAATCACCCAGTGTGTTTTAGTTTGCTTCTCCTTCCAGTGAATTGTTTTGCCCAGGCTTCCTACATGTGCTCTCTCAACACTGCTGGGAGCAACATGCATTGTAACATGTTTACCCTGCAGGTGGCCCCTTGCTGTTTCCTTATCCTCTGCACCCACTATAGGAGGAAATGCTGTATTACGGTTCCACTTTGCTCAACACTAAGCTTCCCTCACTTCATCAAGACCATAAGGCAGCCCTTCAGAGCATCTTTAGGAGAACTGCTTTAATATTTCACCAGTTGGCAAAAAAGATTTTCCCCAACATAATATGTGATCCGTGAAAGTGTTATTTTACAGTTTTAACTCTGAGAAACTGTTTAATAACCTCGAGCAAACATTCTTACCTTCGTGCCTTTGGGGGGAAAATACTTTGTGAGAATTACAAGCTGCCTAAAACACAAAAAGTCAATATAATGATTTTCAGGGAAGATTACATTAATCCTTTAAATATTTATTTGCCATTACTATTACTCCTTATTTTCCTCCTCCTCTTCTTCTTTTTTTCTGACACCATAATCAATTCTACTTGTTTGCAAGCATTAACCTTTGATATGTAATTTTGCCTACAATCTATTTTGTTTCCCATTGGGCTGGTGAGAATCACCATGTTATTGCATGTGCCAACCATGTGCTCCTTCCTATTACTGCTGCATAGTGTTTCATTGTATGAGCAGGCCATAATCATTGACCTATTCTACTATTGACAGCAAGTTTTATGTCCAGTTTGGATCCCTATGAATGATGGTACCATGAGAATTCACGTACATGCATTGTGATAAAGCATTTGGTGTACACTTTGGTTGTTTGTCTTGGAGTAGAATTACAGTATAAGTTTAACGTTAGTTGAAAAGTTTAAATACCCATATCAAATTGTGGCATTAAAAATCTGCCCAGCATTCAAGAGTTTCAAGTCCCATCCTCATCAACATTTCTTACTGTAAGTCTTTATACTTTTAGCCACTATTGTGGGAATGTACTGGTATTTCAATATTTGTGTTTGTAATTATGAATGAAATTGAATGCTCTTTTGTATGGTTATGAGTGTCTTCAACTAAGTTGTATGTTGGGCCCCTTGTATACTTTCCCTGCTTAGCTCTTTCTAACTGTGTCTTTTGGACCCTTTGCCTGCCTGATTTGTGGACAGGTCCAGTTTCCAAGAATTTTCCACCTTTCCTAATAACATAAATTGCCCCCCAGAGAAAGGGCTGAGTCTAAGTCATGCCATCATGACTGGAGCTATAGCAAGTATGGTTCCCACACCCAACTTTATCTCAATCTAGAAGGTGTGGATGGCCCTACCATCATCTCCCTTCAGGTTCCCTAGAGGCTATCTGAAAAGATCAGATGACTCCATCTAGCAATGTAAGGATTAATGCTCTATGGAGAATATTTTGAAAATGAGAGATAGAAGCCAGAAAAAAATTCTCTATAAATTCTCTATAAATTCTTCACCACCCCACCCCCAGCTACTCTTATGAGTTAGGCAACTTCTGTGTCTTGTCTAAAAACAAAGCACTTCACTATGTGATTTCATTTAATTCTTATAATGCTGTTTTTGATGAACAGTAGTTCACTTATATGCTGCCATTAGACCTTTCTTTACTTACAGTTGATGCTAATGTGTTCTACTGCCCCAAAGATGTAAAGATATTTTCTTATCTTCTAGATGCTTGTTTTCGATTTCCCATTCATACCTGCATCTACCTGATCTTATTGTTTGGCAATGTGAGATGTCTCATTGGCTATTCAGCCTACATAGCACCCTGTTCATCCTTGACCTGATCCTCTGAAGGTGTACTTGGGTCATTAATCAAATGTAGATCTGCATTCTGTTACTTTGGTCTGTCCATTGGTTGAGTGTTAATCAGTGCAGCTCTATGTGTGTGACACTAAGCTAGTGTGAACACTCCAGATTTGTTCTTCGATCTCACAAGCTTCAGCTAAAAGCTCCCCAGAAATCTTCATTGGAATTACATGGGAGGTCTATCAATTTTGTGGGATTTGACATTTCCACTAAATCCAGCCTTACAATCCATGAATCTGGTATGCCCTTCTATTTCTGAATGTCTTCTTTAGTTTCTGTCACTACCACTTGTGAACTTGGGTCCACAAGTCCATTCTGCCTTCATAGCTGAATATCTCTAAAAATGCATACATGTGTTTTTTTTTTCCAGTTTGGGTGCAAGATTGTTCTGAAATCAAGTATTAGGTCACTTCACAGAGTGGAGAATTTTCTACTTTTCTACTTACGTAATTCAAAGTTGTTGACGTAAGTAGTTGATTCTTGTATTTCAGGAGTGATTCTATAAAGTCACAATAAAGACAATCACCAAATGCAAAAACATTGTTGCTTGGAGAAATATAAGGCTGGGTTTTTGGAAGCCTCCTGGCCACAAGGTTTTCCTTGCAATTCATACAACTAATAAATAACATTGGATTTTAAACATTTCTGTTTAAAGGCAACTTATTTTATTATTAATTTCTTTACTTATTCATTTATTTTGGGGTATTTTAATAGAATCTCACTATCAAGTCCAAACTCACATTCCTCTTGCCTTCACCTTTAGAATGCTGGGGGTCACAGGTGTGCACCCTCTTGCCTGGCAATGACACCTTATTTAATATACATCATGAGTCCATTAACATTGAATTCAGGGCTAGTAGCACTCAAACCCAAGTCTGAACAAAGATTGTATAAAATGTCTTTCTTCATGAGGCACAGCACAGGCAATTTAAACTTTGGGACAGTGACTAGCACTTCATTTCTACACTTGAGGAACATTTGAGCAGCAAAATTACCAACAAAAAGCAAAATAAAGTTAAAAAAAAAAAACACTTGGAACTAAACAGCCATAAGGAGCTTGTAGTGTACAAGAGGTCCAGAACCTCCTTGAGGCCCTCAGTGGGAGCATTTGCATAAGGTGACATGGACATTCCTGCTACTCTGTGCGAGCCTCTGAGTGCCCTTAAGAGCACCACAAGAATTGACTTTGAGGTCATGGATGCATTACAGAAAATAGACAAATTCAAACAAAAAGAATCTGTGGAAAGCAGAGAGCAATTGTATTGTTTAAGTGAAAACCGTACTATATTCCATAAATGGTGCTATAAATTAAATTAATCTAAAGAATAATAGATAAAGAATCTAAAGAATAAATCTAAAGAATATATTACACTTTTCACACTTGGGTTTGTTGACTACTGTCTTTCCTTTTTCATACTCAATTTCTCTTTCAAAACATTGACCTTTCTCACTTTGGTAAGATATAAAATTCTCATCTAAATATTACTCCCTGGCTGGAGAAAGCCACTCCAAGTTTTCAGGAACCCTTGAGACCTTTCTGGTATTTACTTCCCTGGGACTCAGCAGAGGTGTGGCCCTAATTTCACCTGCCAGAGTCCCCAGTACTCTCCACCTTTGACTTAGGCCATTCTGAGTGAAGAGCATTTAGAACCCTTCAGCTGGCCCCCTTTTGACTTGTCAAGAGAACGGAACTGGACATGGTGGCACACACCTCTAATCCCAGCACTCAGGAGGCAGAGGTAGGAGGATCGCTGTGAGTTCGAGGCCACCCTAAAGACTACATAGCGAATTCTAGGTCAGCCTGGTCTAGAGAGAGACCCTACCTCGAAAAAGCAAAGCAAAAAGGTTAAAAAAAAGAGAGAGAGAGAGAGAGAACAGAACCTGTGTACCAACCCCGGTTCATATTTTCTTCTGTTATACCTTATTTATTTTCTGCAACTTCTGTAAATTTGAAAAATCTTGGCTGTCATTTAAGATTGTATATATAAAATAGGCAATATTTAGTAAGTCACAAAACATTTTCCCCTAAATGTGATTAAAGAATTTTTTTAAGCAATCAGCGAAAGAAAGAAATAAGTTGTTGAGGAAGAACAAAGTCATCATTTTATTCTGTCTTGCTGTCAGCTGTTTTCCTTTGTTTATTTGAGACCACAGAAGTCAGGACATCAATAAGAAAAGAAACCAAGTTCTTGAGAAAGGGAGGGTATGGCTTTATTTTGATCTTCCTGTTGGTATGTTTATGAGATTGAAAGACTACAGAAGCTTATTCATTATATTACTAATTTTCAGGCATTTCTAAAGTTCTGCTGCTTCTGGTTATGGCTGGAAATCCTGTTGCCTCTTGTTATTCTCTGGAGTGACTTAGTGCACACTCGAGAGAAAATAAAATAATGACGAGTAACAGGAGGTCATTCCCTTCAGGTGGAATGATACTTCATGAAAATTCTAACATGTGCACTTTTTTGTCTCCCACGAGATCTTGACTGTTGCTGCTGGTCTCTGAACACAGGGCAGAGGGACTCTTCATTTCATAGATTGGGGAATAAGCATGAGCAAAGTTAAAGGGCTTTCTCTGCTGAGGCACTGAAGTGGTCAATATGCAGATGCATCCGGGTACCTCTGCAGTCTGTTGTGAAGGCAGACATACTTAACTCCAGAATCATTCGAAGCAGCATCTTACAGGAGTGGTGGTGCATTGCAAGGCACAGGTTTAGGAAATACTACCCTTGAATATGATCTACTGGTAAGCTTCGAAACTCCAGTGGAGGAAAATGAATAATTAATGACTAGCTGATGGCAGCCACATCTAATTGTCTAATTATTATTGACACTCTGGATGTGGCTCTTCAGGGTTACTGGCATCTTGCCAGGGTATCTTGAAACCTGCCAAAACAGCTGAGTTTTTGCTTACTAGTTCATTAAGTCACACCATGAATGAGCATATGTGATAAGATCCAGGGACCACAATAAGGAAAGCATCCCCAGCCACATAGTCAGTTTAAGTTTTAGAATATAAATGAAATTTTAGAAATCTTTTAGATTTTATGCATAAAAAAACACTGCTGAATGAAAAGATTGTCCATTAAAGACTCACTTTAAAATGTTCTTAAGGGAACAACGGTTCACTTTAATGCCATTGAAAAGCAAACACCCTAAATGGTCAGCTTATCTTCTCAGAGTATATACTGAGTTCAGTTTAGCTCCTCCAGCCTGTCAGTATGTGTTGGACAATTCCATCCCCATGTGGACCAACATGCTCTGTCTTCTGAGGTGACTTCCTCATTCCTGCCTCTGATGTCTTTGTCTTTTATCCTTCCTCCTCCTCTGACCCTTCCCCAAGCTGCCTCTGTGTTCATATCTTGGAAACCTCATTAATACACTTGCTCGAGTAGGTAGACAATTAGAATGGCCAACAATGAGCACATGACTTGTGCTCCTTTGATCAGAAATAAGTAACTTTAAAGACTTTGTTCTTACTGGGAAAGTGTTCAGTCACGGATTATGATGATGATTTCAGGCTGCTTTTGGGTAGTTAGATTTACCAGAAAAAAATGAAGTATCTTTATCATTTCATTAATTATCTTTAAAATGTAACAAAATGCCATCTGACGACTTAAAACCTTATACAATTCTATATTTCAGGGGAAGCAACATTTCTCTTTTGCATTCTTGGTTATATGCAATGAATACCCAACTGAGCAGTGTTTATAAAAGCCCGCTTATTCTGTACTTCTCATATATGAGAACCCCTGCTATATGCAAGCAAGAAAATAAAAGCTATGGCACACTAAATAAAGCCCTGCACTTTTTAGTTACTGATTTAACAAAGTTAAATGAGATTCTATTCATTCATCCACCTACAATTACTGGTCTTGGCATTTCACATTCGGCAGTTCACCTTTGCATTTTTTTTTCATGAGAACTAACTTCAACAAAAGGCAAGTTTCTTATATTTCAATTCCCTTATTAAGAACACAGTGTTGAGTGCCAGTCCCTTGCTTTTTACTGGATGCTCTTTTCATGAAAAAGGAAATTTTCCTTTTAAGGGAGGTGGTGAGAAGCCCCTGTGGAGTCTTCCAGAGGTAGAGAATGTGAGTTCAGGGTGCTGACGTGGCATTTCCACACAACAGAGCTAATCCTCACCACCAAACATGCCAGTCATTTGTCAGTGTCTTCATGTTCCAGCTCTCTTTAAATGGCCAGAAAAATCCAGATCTTTGTTTGAAGTGCAAAACCCTGCTGATGGGCCCATTTTGTGCAGTTCCCAAGCACATTGTCTGTGTTTAGTGACCTGGAAAAAAGAGGCCCATTATATCTGAAAATGTTAATGTTTCAACACAGGAAAGGACAGTGAGGTACAAACCAACACAGCTCATCTTTCCTTTGTGTGGGATTTGGTTTCTGAATTCCTTCCTGGGAAAGAGTTCCGCTGTCATTTTTCCCTTGCCAGCGAACTGGATAACATCTTTACATCCCCTATCCGCCTTGCCTTGCCTTGCCTTCTACATTTACAGCAAAACACACAGTGCCTTGTATTGTGGTATCTTGTATACTGGTGACAGCCCCTGTGCTGAGCTGTAAGCTGGAGGCAGGAGGTAGTAGGAGAGCTATGAGTGATCTGTGGTGCATGACTCAGTGCTATGAGCTTTCAACAGGATCTGGGATTTATCATGAGATACAAGCCAACAGTGTTCCCCTCCCCGTGAAACATTACTATGTCCAAATCACAGGTCACTTATTCATAAAGGATACCTTAGAATCCAGGAACTGTGACTTAGCCATCAAGGCTCCCAGGTACCTATAGCCATGCCTGGGACCAAACATACCCTGAACAACAAAGTCAGTGGGTGAATGCCCTGTGCTCTGCTCATCATAATTTCTTCAGAAGAAAAGCAAAAACTGTTGATATGATTCTTATTCAACCAGTAGGTGAAACATTGGAAAGAAAAGCAAATGACTAACTCAAGGCATACAAATACAATGAATGAGTCTCCTGTGCAAAATCCAAAAATCTATGTCCCTTCCTCATTCTCCCACAGATGAAAATATGTTACTTTCATAGAAACAGCACAGATCTAAGCAGTTCCTGTTCAGTTGTCAGCATTTACTGAACATGTACAGGGTCTGGAACAAAGGAAATGAGGCAACTGTTGCAGACAGCTTCAGGTTCGCTGAGATGAACTTTCAGACCAGGCACAGTTATGGAGGAAGGGATATTATTTATTGAAACTTACAGATCCAGGGGAAGTTCCATAAAGGCAGGAGAAGCAGCCTGCTCTTCACAGGACCAGGCAAGAGAGAGAGAAAGACAACCAGCCACCACAGCACACAGAGCAAAACTACAGCCAAAAGGTCACACAGCACACTTCAGGAACTCCTGCTAGGCACATTTGCATATCTTTACAATGGAATCTCAAACCATCACCACACCTTAAGACCGGGCCCCCAGTGACCTTGCCTCTAGCAATGTGATTGCAGATGCAAACTATAAGTAGTAAAACATTGAATATATTGGGGGACATATATTCAAACTACCACATTCTGCCCCTGGCCCCCAATATATTTAGCTCCTGGCCCCCAATAGATTTATAACTATCACACATTGTAAATTGTACTCAGTCCAATTTCTAAAGTTCTCACAGTCTTGATCAACTTAAGATAGTGAGTCCTGTAAAATCAAACAAGTTAAATACTTTCAACATGTAAAGGCACAGAGTAAACATTTTTAACTGGTAAAAGGCATAGCAAAGAGAGACTAGAATAATGCAAACTCAACTATCATCAGCTGTCATCAAACTTCTGCAGTTCAAGTTCAATATAACCAGAGACTGACAGTCTCCAGTTTTCCAATTCCACCCCTCCAGCTGGGCAGAGTTGCCAGGGAAAACTTTCATCCCATGCCAACATTGCACTCCATAGTAGCCCTTTTGCACAGTCCTGGCATATCCAAAACATCTTCAGGTCTCCATGCAAACCACGGTCCTCTTCCAAAAGGCTCTTCCAGCCTATTCCTGAGGGTCTTCATGCCCTGCTTCATGCCGCATCTCAGCAGCGGCTCCTGGAACCGTGTGCAACTCATGACCACTCCATGCATTTTTCACATTTCCAAAACTAATACCAGGTGTGCAGGACACAGCCATATTCTAAATCCAGGGACAAAATAAACCATAGCCTTGAAAAGCAGGTTCCTTCTCCAGTCAACTCTTTCCAAAGAGTTTGCATTTCTAACAGTCTTTCCTCAGGCATCCTCTCCATTGTTTTAATGTAAATCAAGTTGGGCCACCTTCCTTCCACCTTCCTTAAGATTGCTAATGCGTTGACAATAGCAGCCCCAGTAACCTAAAACCAGTCTCAGTGCCTCTGCTTTTAACTTGCTTGAGGTTTTCCAACTTAAAATCTTAAAATCTCAGTCCAATATCTTTAGCCAAGCACATCAGTCCATTACAAATTTAACCTTGATCAAACTTTCTGGGCCTGGATAGCAGAACGTAGCCATCCCTTATGCCAGTAGCCCAGTTCCAACAAAGTCCTCTGCAGTCTTTCCTTCCCCTTAGAAAGCTCATAAGCCAAGCCTCGAAGTTCAATACTGTCTGCACTTAGCATTCTCAAACTCTCATCAGAATAGCCCATAAAACTTGGCTTACCACTCCAGAAGGCATCTTCAGTTGCAAGCACTAAGTCCATGCCCATTCCTCCAAAACAAAGGTTCCAAAAGACAAATATCCACACGGTCAGGTTCATCGTGTCACCCCACTTCTGGTACCACTTTACTGTTGCAGACAGCTTCAGGTTCGCTGAGATGAACTTTCAGACCAGGCACAGTTATGGAGGAAGGGATATTATTTATTGAAACTTACAGATCCAGGGGAAGTTCCATAAAGGCAGGAGAAGCAGCCTGCTCTTCACAGGACCAGGCAAGAGAGAGAGAAAGACAACCAGCCACCACAGCACACAGAGCAAAACTACAGCCAAAAGGTCACACAGCACACTTCAGGAACTCCTGCTAGGCACATTTGCATATCTTTACAATGGAATCTCAAACCATCACCACACCTTAAGACCGGGCCCCCAGTGACCTTGCCTCTAGCAATGTGATTGCAGATGCAAACTATAAGTAGTAAAACATTGAATATATTGGGGGACATATATTCAAACTACCACAGCAACCCAGGCTTGGAGTGCACCAAGGTCAAGTGAAACCTCTCAGCTTTGCTGAGTGTAGAGTGTGACCCCGTGAAGGGCCATGTGCCGAGTTGCAGCTGGACCCACAATGAAACACAAGATTCTATATGTCATTTGTACCTTGGATGTCTCTGATCTTGCCCTTGCTCCATGTCATTTACCTGCTAGTATGGTGAATTTGCCACTTTATCAACTTTGCTTTGCGTGTGGTAAAGCAGCAGCCTTGGTAAAGGAATATTACATACAGATTACCATGCTTGCTGGGTACATATCCAGTGTATTCCTTCATATTCTATAGGACCCCCATCCTCAGCCAGCAAAGTACAAGAATGTCAGTACATAGGGCTTGCTTCTGTGACTGACTACAGCTATCTGCCCAAGTCATCTTATCTTCAGGGCACCCACAAGAACAGGAAATGATGTTGCATAGGGTCAAGGATGACAAGCACCAACTCATTTGACCTTCACAAAGGCTCTTTCCATAGGCACAATTATATGCACTCTCAGATTGGAAGCTATCTTCAAAAATAATTAATTAATTATTAATTGTAAATCAAGAACATGAAAGACAGCCAATTCCTTGTCTTGCTGATGTTGTACCATCAGGTACCAAAAACGTTTTAATGTTCCAAATGTTTTAAATTTTCAAAATTTAATCACCAGTTAGTCTTTTTGCCCACTGTTACTCTCCCATTATAAACACCTTTATTTTTTTACTTTTTAATGTAAAATTTGTATTTCAAATTTATCCATTATATTCAATTTTGAGTACGAAATGAAATTCCTGAGTGTGTCCCTCCCACAGTAAATTTCAAATTCTACAAAATGTTTTACCACCATGAATTAACTTACCTTGTTTTTTTTAAAAAAAGTGAATGCTGCTCGGTGTGTTGGTACTTGCCTTTAATCCCAGCACTTTTGGGAGACAGAGGTAGGAGGATTGCTATGAGTTTGAGGCCAGTCTGAGACTACATAGTGAATTGCAGGTTAGCCTGGGCAAGACAGTACCTCACACACACACACAAAAAAAAAAAGACCCAAAAAGTGAATGTTATATCTTAATAATTTTACTCACACAGAGTGAACCATTGGATTATAAATGAGTACTACAATATACAACTTCGTCTTAACCATGGCCCCTTTGTCTCTATCCAGACCCACTCCAAAAATGCTATGCAGACCAGATTCCTAGGATATAATGGCATAGTACTCACCTGTAAGCTATGTACATCCTTTTTAAAACTTTAATTTGTCTATAATTTACCAGTAATACTCAAATGGAAACATTGTATAAATAGTTATATTGTTTGAGGAAGAATAACAAGGAAATATCTGTAGGGTTTTTTGTTTTGCTTTGTTTTGTTTTGTTTTAGTATTGATGTAATTTTTAAATAGTTTAGCTCAGCAACGGTGTGACACCTACAGATAGAGAGGCTCTGCTCTACTGGGCAGTACTGGAAGATGCCTCAAGGGAGTTTCTGCTACTCACACAGATTATATTTCTTGGGAATGCTTAAAGTCATTAATCTATTACCTAAGAAGCTCAATGACAAAAGGCAGTTACCTCAATTTGTGTAATCCCATACACACCCATACAACCAATAACCATCAAGTAAGTTAATATAGTAAACAGTTTTACCTAATTTCTGTTGACATATAAGGTCCCCATCCTGATTTTTTGATGTTACTTTCATTTTAGGCTGTTTGGTTTCTTCTGAAAGAAAGGCAATATAAAAAATCACCAATCCAGGCTGAGAGATGGCTTAGCAGTTAAGGCACCTGCCTCCTAAGCCTAAGAACACTGGTTCCAATCTCCAGCAGTTCCAATCTCCAGATCCCACATTTAGCCAGATGCAAAGTGACACAAGGGCGCAATGCCGCACTTGACCACAAGGGGGCACATGCATCTGGATTTCGTTCGCAGCAGCTGAGAGGCTGCTGCCGCACCCATCTCTGTCTGTCTTCCTCTCCCTCTCTCTCTGTCTCTCCAAAAAAAAAAAAAAAAAAAAAAAAAAAAAAAAGAATCACCAATCCCTGATTTCTGTGGAAATGAATGGGGGAACATCACCGTCTATATCCCACTGGGACAATGATAGAAAATAGTTTTGGAAGCTTCAAAGACATGTCTTTCTCTGTGTCTCAGCCCCAGCAGAAAAATCCTGCCCTTTTGAAAGTATTGTGACTGCCTGCCCAGGTGAGGCCAACCACGACCCCATGCACACCAAGCTGCCTTGTCCATTGTCAGTCCATGAGCCAGAACCCACAGATGGCTAGACTGTCAGAAGTCCTGTCTCCTACATATGGTGTGTAGTGTGTTTGGCCTGGAGAAAAATGAAAGCACATATACATCAAAGATGAACAACATACTTTTAATAGCAGAAAATAAAATGTTATATTAAAAGAGACATGGATATTTCCTGGTTGAGTACATTCTTTTGGGGTGTACACTCCTTTTGGAGTGATTATTCTAATTTCAGTAATCTACTTCTATAATGCTCTGTTCTTTTATATTCTCTTATCCTTCATTGTGTCATAAGTTCCAAATTTCATTACTGTTTTTCTTTTTCATCATTTCCTAATCTCTGTAGGAAATCTTTCAAACTATCACCCATGCTTGTACCATATTCACTTGATTTTCTAAAGATTATTTCTTTACTTTTAGCACATTTGATTATATCTGCATCATCAAAGCTGTGATTTACAAACATAGAACTTTATTTTTCTTTTTTTAATGAATCTAATTTTAAAGGCCTTCTAACCCTAAAATGCTCTTAAAGGTTCCCTCTATCCAAGTAAGGAAAGGTACAGGATACACAGAGCTTGTTCTTTTGCTCCTTAAACTACAATGCTGCAACAGTATAATTAAGTCTCATTACATCAAGTATGTTGATGCAGTGACTGGCTGATAAAGAAAGGCTACACTGGGCCTGGAGAGATGGCTTAGCAGTTAAACACTTGCCTGAGAAGCCTAAGGACCCCAGTTCAAGGCTTGATTCCCCAGGACCCATGTAAGCCAGATGCTCAATGTGGCACATGCAGCTGGAGTTCATTTGCAGTGCCTGGCACACCCATTCTCTCTCTCTCTCTCTCTCTCTCTATATATATATATATATATATATATATATATATATATATATATATATATATATGCTTCTTTCTCTCTCTGTCTGTCAGGACCAGAGTAAGCCAGATGCACAACATGGCGCATGCAGCTGGAGTTCGTTTGCAGTGGCTAAAGGCCCTGGTGTGTTTATTCTCTCTCTTTCTTTCTCTCTTTCTCTCTCTCTCTCTCTCTCTCATAAATAAATAAATAAATAAATAAATAAATAAATAAATAAATACAATTTTAAAAACTTGGAATCATTCTCCTGACCAATGTCCTGATCAATGGACTGAGGTGGGACATGAGGCAGTAGTGTGCAGTTCCCCTGAGGTGCAAAATGGGAAAAGCTTCATAGAGGACATAGTTGAGCCTCACAAGACTACAAATTTATAAGAAGCCATCAGAAGAGACTAAAGACACCACTGATGCTAAGGAGTGGCAATCAATGAACACTGGCCAGTGTATGCAGCTGTGAGACAGGTCAGTGGTCCTGGTTTCAAATGTGAGTTGTGAAGCAGGGACACATTTAGGAGGGAAGGGGAAAGGGTTCATTCCACATGTCACATCAAGTTGTGAGGTAGTGTCTTGGGCAGTGGTAAACAGCTAGAGAATATGATCTTGAAAACCTTTTAATAAAATAAACAGTAACTCTAAGTCTCCCTCCAGGAATGACAAATAATCTTTAAGGTGGCAATCAGATACAGTGACAAGTTTACCTTTCATGGTGGTAGTTTGTATCTTTCCAAAAAAATGAAATCTCTCTTTCTTTAAACTTTGATTCACCTTATTGGTTTTCTTCATTTGGGCCCCTTCCCAGGAATACTGCCAGCCCTTGTCGGGTCTACCTCTTTGTCTTTCCTGCAACATGAAGTCCATATTCTCTGAACAAATGACACAGACAGTGACCTTGGCTTTGATCCTTTCACTGGTTCTTCATTAATGCAGTTTAGGCTTCATGTAGGGAATAAGCTTGCCAATTATGCAAAGGTTTCCCCCCAAAAGTTGCCATTTGAATTACCTTTCTTCCTAGTAAGGGTTCAAATTCCAGGGAATCATTCAATCCAAAGTTTATCAGCAGTTTCTGATGTTTTTATTCAGCTGCTTGGTGAGAATTTCAGAACCTAAATATCAAAACAAAAACTATTTCTGCGAGTCCCTCAGCATTTAGCACTTGATAGGGATCTTTAAAATGCTGTGTTTTGTCTTGAACTGTTGATTATTTGTTACTTAATGGCAGCAGTATAAACCACTTGATCTTGCTATAATGTGCCCATCTGACCCTCTCTGAACATCAACTACAAATGCTATTAATGGCCAGTGAATTGGTACACAGAAATAAGGAGACTTTTCTGCTAGGTTATTGGCATAATTTAGAAGTGATTATTTCTTTAATCTCTCAAGGCATTAGCATAACTGTGTTTCTGCCCTCCATTAAATGAAATCATTTCCTTCTCCCAGTTGGGAACATCTAACTACAGATTTTATCATTTTTCTGAGAATTTGCCTGTGGGAAAAACAACTTTTTCTTCAAAACCCTGGCTAGACTTGGTCATGCATTTACAAAATTGACAGAATCAAAGATCTCCAATTGCTAGGAAATGGGTGTCCAGTTCCAACCCTAATAGACACAATCTCCTCTCCTCGATTTTCTCACCTATCAAGGATTGTTTATAAAGCTTTACTTGGTTTCCAAATGTCCTGTGACAGTAGGCAGCTCTTTCTACTGCAGTGACAAATGGAAAACGGTTGTAAACTGGAGAATTCATTTTCATAATGCATACCTCTCCTGGTTTAAGCAGTAGTTCCCACAAATCTCATCATTGCTATTTATTGTTAGGAATCTTTTAATTAAAATCTGCTTAATTCAATCAGAAGGATATACAATGAACAGGATAGAATTCTATTAGTAGATGTCAAAATATCTTGGATCTATAGTGAACATGAATACTGATTACATTGTCCTTTTTATTCCTTTTATTACTGAAAAATGCTTTTTTATCTCTATCTGTTCACATGTTGATTATGATTCTTTTTTATGCAAAAAGTCATGCACCCTCACTTCTGAATTCATCTCTCTTCCAGCATCTGGTTCATTGTTCTGTGTGCCTGCCTATAAAATAAATTGAAAATGCAGCAATCAGCTGCCTAAAGCAATTGAAGTGTATAGCTGTGGGTAACTCATCCAGGTCCCTGACCTGTGCAGAATAAGGTTAACTAAGTAAACTGCTGAGAGTGAATCACTGTTTCACAGGAGGCTGTAGAGCTGCACTGGACAGCCTACCCCAGAAGTTCTCACTGGCAAGTAGGTGTGAACATCTCCCAAATGGTTAGCTACTCTTCTAAGGCATACACAGAGAATGTCACCGAAAAAGTCAGAACCATGTCCACCAAAACTGCATGTTTATAAGTTTGTTACTGCTCTGGTCTGTTTCTGTTTTATTAGAGATGGTTCAGAGGATAGAGCACTTCCTGTGCAAGCATGAAGGCTTAAGGAAGCCTGAGAGACTGCTTAAGTTTGATCCCTTAGGACCTATGTAAGAGCTGGGTGTGGCCACACAAGTCTGTAACCCCAGTCCCATAAGGAAGCAGAGGCACAAGGCAAACCAGAGTTCTGGAATAAAGACCTGGTATTCCACTCTGACCACCACAGGTGATTGTACTGTGCCACAGACAAGCATATGGGGTCCCACATGGGCAGTTATGCATGTATACAACACACACACACACACACCACTTTATACACACACACACACCACACAAACAACATTCACAAACACAAACACACACACACACACACACACACACACATCAGAGGAAAAAAAAACAGAAAGAAAGCAGGTGCCAGTACAGTGGCCTTCGACCCTTATTGCTGTCCAAAGTGGTCTATTCTTTCTTTCCCCCACCTCTGAAACCAGTTTAAGGAACTTCATTTTTTCTATCTTTTATGAATTAATATTATTTTTGATTGGCTTTTAATAAGTATACATACTAATAAGATAATGTGATCACTTCTTAGCTATATATAATATAAAATGATCATCAAGTTAGTTAGCCTTTCCCTCTCTTTTAAATGTTTTTCATTTCTTTGAGTTGGCAATTTTTGAACCCTTCTAGTTGTTGATAAACTATATAACAACTTATTGAACACTATAGTCATGCTGCTGTGGAAGCTTAACTTATTCCTCCCACATAACTGTATTTTGAAACCTATATCCTTAATCTCTAGTGGTCTTTCTTGTGGCCCATTGGTTATATAATTTTAGGTCCCTTTTGATCCTTTAGGCCACACATTGCAGGGCCATTTGAGCAGTAATGCTTTGTGTAAGAAGGAATATTTCCCCTGTAAGTTGACATTTCATTGGCTTCATCTCTGGATAAGCACCCTCTCTCCATTCCTAATTTAGTGTTACCTAAAACCTTTACCATCTCTAGTCAAATTTGCTTCTTCTTCCAGGTGTATTATGAAATGAGATTATTCCTATATTTCTGACTCCTCTGGAGTCTCATTTTATAAGTTATAAAGATCATTTTACTTTCTGAGGTCATGTTCTAACAATAAAATATAACCTCAGTGAAGGTCCACCTCAATATTCTTTGTGTGGTAAATTCATTGAAAATGCTACTTTCATAGAAACTATAGTAGATGACTACACAAAATCTCCCTGTGTTATCAATACTGGGAAATTTCTATAATCCATTTGTCTTTTCATGGGTCATGGAAAGTATCACAAGTCACCTGTAATGACTGGTTTCTTGTGTTAAATAATTCTAATTACAATACCATATGTGTAAAAAAGAAAAATTGGGCTTCTATCCAGATATCAATTTCTAATTTCATTTCAGAATCTGAGTACTTATGCTAATTGTAATAATCAGTTTTGTCATCTCTGTGACCAAATACCTGGCAGAAAGGAGTTAACAGGAAAAAGGATTAATTTTAGCTCAGTTTCAGAGGGTTTCATCAATGGCTATGTGGTCGGGACATCATGGTAATGAGAACATGCAGCAGAAGTTTTTCCTCACAGCAGACAGGAAGAAGCGAGCGAAGAAGGGACCAGGTTCTACCCACAAAGGGACACTTCCATGCAACTCCTTCCTCAAGAGAGGTACCACCTCCTAAACTTTCCAAAATCTGCTAAAACAGAACCACTATCTGAAGACCAGTGTTCAACACTGTAGGCAACACTTTAAAAAAATTAAAAATATGTTTTATTTATTTGAGAGAGATAAAGAAGAGAGAGAGAAAGAGAGAGAATGGGTGTGCCAGGGTCTCCATCCACTGCAAATGAACTCCAGATGCATGCACCTCCTTGTGTATCTGCCTTACGTGGTAGAGTTGAATCAGGATCCTTTGGCTTTGCAGGCAAATGCCTTAACTGCTAAGCCATCATATTCAAATCATCCATGTCCTTCTAGATTCCAACACACAGTGCAGTCTAAGCTAAGTCTTAAGTCTAAGAAGATGGACTTCTTTGCAATGGTGTGGATGATCCTGTCCAGTTATAGAAAATATTAGTGACTTTAGAAACCTTATTAAACATACAGGTAAATACAAAGCCATGCACCCTTGAAAACTGTACAGAATACAGAATGCAGCTTTGGGTCTCATTGGAACCCAGCTCCACATTTACCTGGACTGGTGTACAGAATTGTACTACTATGAGAGTTCAGATAGCGTTTGGTACTTCACAAAGTACTCTCATAGACAATACCTCACTTGCTGCTCAGTGCAGTTGTAAAAGAGGTACTGATGTCATCTTTGGGCTGACGAGGCAACTGAGACTTTTTAAAATAGTTTTTAAATTTTTCATTTATTCATTTATTTGACAGAGAGAATGAGGGAAAGAGTGAGAGAGAGAGAGAGAGAGAATGGGCATACCAGGACCTCCAGCAACTGCAAACAAACTGTAGGAGCATGTGCCCCCTTGTGCATCTGCCTAACGTGGGTCCTGGGGAATCAAACCTGGGTCCTTTGGCTTTGCAGGCAAATACCTTAACCACTAGACCATCCCTCCAATGCAGCAACTGAGACCTTAAAAAGATGGATATTTTTTGTGAGACATGGCACTAGCATCTAGTTCAGTCAGCACTTGAAAAGAAAGGTTGTCTGACTATTTTAAAATGTGCTCTGTTTCTCCTTTCATGTTCATAAACTTGACATAATGTTCCCAACTCCATATGAGGTCCTAATGTAATTAATATGATCCTTCAGCCCTAGGATAGAAGCAGCATGAAGATGGGTAGTCCAGAAGCTCTACTAGAAATAGCATTGTCCAAAGACTATTAGCATTTATGTAGGAAACGGGCAAATGCTGTATAAATGTGGATGACATTTTGATAGTTGTGTATAATTGCCAAACAGATTATGTCTCAACCCTAGAGAGGCTCAGTGTGTGACTTCATGTCCTCTATGCATTGTGAATTACACATATCTCGTATTGTCTCCCTATTTTCAATGCTTTCTTGGTACTAAACAACCAAGTAGCTAAAATGAGCCTGGTACTCAGTTGGCACTGTTAGGACTCAGAGTTCCTTAATTGAAGTAATGAATGAATGCAATGAAAGTGGCAATATTGCCTTTGTACCCAAAGGCTTGGATCTTCATTATGCTTCTTGGATATAAATGATAAATGTAGCAAACCAAGTGGGGAATCACAGAGAGCCCCTGTAATGTTCTCTAATCCCTCAGGCCCAGGGATTTATTCACCACAGACAGCAGAGCGAACTTCAGTGTGTCCCAAGATTGACTGTGCTCCTAGCTGCACTGACAACTCCATTTCAGATAATTTTTGTTGGTTGTTCATGAAACAGTTTGTGTACTTGTTTTATAAACATGTATTTTCTGCATTTGTCTGTAATGCTATACATAATCTATAATATACAAGGGTGCTGCCAATACTCAAATTTGATGAGGTGCCTTATACCACTTTCATTGTACATGCTGTTCAACTACATTCCAGATAATATTCCCAAACTCCAAACAATATTCTGAAATTCTTGGATATTTTAAGATAATACTCCCTTGAACATAGGCTTGTATCTTTTATGTAGAGTAAAACCCTCATTCCATTATATCTTTTGGCATTTATTTTGCAGTAGAATAAATTTGTGCTTACCTCTTTATATTTTTTCAGCTTCTCGCAATGCAACTGAGAGGCTTAGAATGTTTTGCATAAAACTTCTTTCAGTGTCCCAGGCTTTCTATGGGAGAAAAAGAAAGAACCCTTTGATGTAAATCTTTTTTGATGTAATCCTTCTCTAATATTAATCTTATTCACTGTGTGTCAATCTTTAATTACTATCAGCCCTTGAATCTGGCCACATGTGGGATTTGGAAGGAGGCACTCACTGTGTTCTTCCACAGATAAAATGACTCTGGTTCCATGAGTTACCATTCTCTCTCTAGTACTGGAGGACTCTCACCTTTCTAGACCTGCAAGGCATACTTCAAATCATAAAACCATAAACGTGCTACAAAAAATATGTGTTGTACTAGACATTTGGTATTCACCAATGAGACATTTTATAATATATTCTATTATAATATATGCTATTATGCATAGTAAGAGTAAGTTATTATAGCTTGCATTTCTATAGGGCTTATTTATAAAAGGCCTGTGAAGCAGAGAAGACTTCCTTTTTATGGGTAAGAAAATTTGGCTAGCAGTATTTAGATGAATTGCCCAAAGTGTCTTGGGATAGTATCAGCTTTCTAACCAAAGCCCCTGGCATGGTCCACATGTTTTCACCAAGCAAATTATCCAGCATGGCTATGCAGTCTTTCCAGCTTAGAGAGCCTATAGGAACAATTTCATTAGCATGCATTATTACTAACAAGAAGTATCTACATAGCCACTCTAGCAGAAGCCCAGTTCAGGAGACTGACCACTGTAGGAAGGATCACTGTCACATTTTATCAGAAAACATTGTTGACAAATGATGCTCTGTGATTTTTTAAAACACCCTTTTGGCCTGCGGCTATAACTCAGTGGTAGAACACTCACCTAGGAAGACGAACGCTCCATGTTCAATCCCTAGCACTGCTACAAAAGAAAAATAAGAAGAAAAATTCATATGGTAGCACCTCTTGTGGTCACATATTACAAACCTTATAGAGAAGTTTGAGTGGGTGGTGTTTTCACTGTTTTATTTATGTGCACATTGGGTGTCCTCCTCAGTTGCTCTATGCCTTATTTTTTTGAGACTGGGTTTCTCCCTGAACCTAGAGCTCTCTGATTTGACTAGACTAGTGAACCAGTAAGCCCTAGGGATCTGCCTGTCTCTCCTCTCGTGTGCTGCTCTTTCACATTGGTACTGGAGATTCAAATAAGTCATCACGTGAATACTGAAGAGAGATCCAAAGTCATCATGTGGGTCCTGGGGATCCAAACTCAGGTCCTCATGCACTGCTGCTGCACTTTAGGCACTGAACCATCATCCAAGCCCTATAATTCTACTTTATTTTTTCATAGCAGGTATTTTATAGTGTGAGTGATGAGTTTTAGCTATTTTTCTCTCCTTCACCAACAGACTGCTTCTTTTCCATTGTTCCCATATTGGATTTAGCAATTTAAAAAAACTTATTATTATTATTTAAAACTATTAGTTTTATAAAACTATGAAAATTTTGCTCAGTGCTGAACTCAACAATGTCTTTTTAAAATATTTTATTTTTCTTTATTTACTTGAGAGAGAGAGATAGGAAGGGGGAGAGAAAAAGAGAGAGAGCATGGGCATGCCAGAGCCTCCAGCCACTGTAAACAAGTTCCAGACACATGCACCCCCTTGTGCATCTGGCTTATGTGGATCCTGGGGAATCGAACCTGAGTCCTTTGGCTATGCAGGCAAGTGCCTTAAACTCTAAGCCATTTCTCCAACCCAACAGTATTCTTAAATCTTGTGTCACAAATAATCCTTTAGGTTATGTGTGTGCTGGTTTCTCTTGTTTTCGTGTGAGTGGCTTTGCTCCATCTCCAGCCCAGTTTCTTTACACCCTCCATGTTTCTGTAAATGTCTCCAGAGCCTATTTTTTGTTGGTCTTCCACTCTAGCCCAGAACAGCTGCTCTGGGTCTGGGGTAGAGATGCACTTTGCTTTATTACACCCTTACAAATCCTCTCAACTTCTGCACTGTGCTCTGTTTGCTAACCCTTGGAAAAGGTATTGACATGTTTACAAATGTATCTGCCATTAGCTGCCAAAGAAGGGATGCATGTGCAATTGCATTTTGAGTTATATCTTGTTCTCATACTTGCTTGAAAATTACTTATGCTCATCATTTCAAGATAGCCCACTGCTTTTTAGATATCACTGACTCTTAAGGGTATTTATGAAACCTGCTTCCTCCTGATTGGAAGCCTAGAAAATCTTCGAGTTTAGTCAGAAATTTTGGAAATCCTGCCATTTTGTACTTTGTCATAGGTCTACTTTATCAACTACATTTGGTACTCAGAAGCCCCTTCAATTTGAAAACTCATGTTCTAACAAGTCTGGAATTTTTTTTTTCTTAAATCAATGTTTGTTTTACTTTATTTATTTATTTATTTTGCTGTGTTAGGGATAAAATGCAGATTCCATGCATGCTTTTCAAGAACTCTACCCCTGAGCCCCAGCCTCAGCCTCTCCATCAATTTTTGATAATCTCTCTTGATTGCTACTATTCTTCTTTGCAAACTTTGAGTGCTGCTTTAATATTCTTAGATTCCCTCTTCGTTCTGTATTCTAGTGTTCCTGTCATTCAGGATTTCTGTTTAATTTTATTTTGTTTTTCTCCTTTCCTATCTCTTCCCTCTTGAGTACACCCTCCCATTCTGGAAATACCCTTGGTTTCCGTAGCCTGTTTCCGTCTTTGTTTGGGTCATCAGCTCTCAGAAGTTGCTGATTATACAGTTCTCCAGTTCTCTGCACTGTTTGCTGTTGATTTTGGAGCAAGATGGACTACCGTTATAAGAGGTCACTGTTTTTTGTTGATTTTGATTATATCTATTTTTCATGAAAAACTATTTCTTCATTCCTAGTGACTCTTGGCTGTGATGATATTAGAATGAGGACATAAGATACAAATTGGAAATTCCATGTCCTTGTATGGAACTTATTTACTGGTGGTATTTTCTATGGATGCCCAACTTTTGGGGGAAGATCCCCAAAAGTCAACATCATTAGGTCATTATTTGGTTCTCTCCAATCTTTACAAAAGAAAGCCTCTCGATGTCTGTGTGAAGGTGTGTACAGGGTAAGGCAGGGGAAGGTAAGGGGGTTGTGGGAAGGATCTCCAATCAAATTGACCATGGGGTAGTAGCTGAAAGAGGTAAAGATTCCAGAGACCTCTCTAGTCAGCTCATGGGGTTTTAGTCTTGCTGCTTGTATTTGCATGCCTTATGCCTTCTTTCAGCATGTCTTAGGACTTATTGAAGTATCAGCTTCAACATTATACACTTCTGATCTTCCCCAGGGGTGAGAGAAGGGCAGTTTCCTGGCTTCACAGAGTGGACAAGCAAATTTGGCTGCTTCTTTTAAAAGGCTTTTTTCAATCATGTCTCTCATATGAGTCTGTCTCTATGACCACATCAGTTCTTCAGCCTTGAAAATGACCTCTTTGAACTGGCTGTCCTATGTTTTACAGAGTTCAGCAGTGTGTCAGCTTGTTCTCACTGGCCACTCCTCCCCTTCTAGTCTCTTAGCATTGCATATTCTCCAATCAGCTGTATTACTTACCTCGTGTATTCACTTTGAAGCTTCCAAAAAGTTTGCTGACATCAGCCCGACATTCAGACCTTCTCTCCCATGCTCTTCTTCTTGAGGCTTATGCTTTTTGTTATTCTTGTTTTTTTAATGTCAGAAAAATATTTGAGAGAAACTAAGAAAAGATAAATGTTTAGTTTTCCATGATTGATCATAAGTACTAACGATCCCTCCCATTTTGAAATATACATGGTCATACCTTAATTAGGTACAAGTTAGCATGATGGAAACCATGGTCCCTTCATCTGTTCATCACAAACACAGGGTTCAACAATGCTCTGAGTAGGCAGGTGGCAACAGTGAATTATCACTGGCCCAAGTGGAGGGTATGATACAGCCCTCCTAATACTTCCACTGAAATTTTTAAAAATGGAATAAAAATATATATAAACGTTGGATGTAGGACAAAAAACAGATGTCAAAAGAAAGATATATATCTACCTTTAGAAAAAATAAACATAATGTTTCCCAACAAATAAAGTATAGAAAATTTTAAGAAAAGTCTTAGGATACAATATATCTGAGAATTTCCAATTTGACCTTAATTATCTAGAAAAATTTTTATCTAAGATTGAATAAAACACACTCAAATAAAAACAAGAGCAGAAACTACTACTAACTCTCACAAATTAAACATGAAATACATAGTGAACATATTTCCATAAAAATTTCACATTTCCAGCCCCTACTATGTTCTGAGTGGTTATAATGGTACATAGTAAATCCTGAAGTCAAACAAAATCCAGTTAATATGCCTTCTTAGTTCTATGGAGCATGCTATACTCTGTGCCAGATGCAATTAAAGAATGGTTCAAATAGCAGTCTGTGGAGCTTTGAAGATATCTGTGGGAAATAGGCTGCTTGGCTGTTCATTACTGTTGTAATAGATTAGAAGTGACATTGGCTTGAAAAAAAAAAAACACATCATTCTGGTCCAGTTGACCAATTAGGGCATTCACACTTGTAATTCTGCAATAGCACAATTGTTGACATTATTTCTTAATCACATGATAAATATGGGAGAGACATGCAGCACTTTGTAGACTCATAATATCTCTGCTTCCACCCAAATTAATGTCTTCAGGCATAACACACATGAGCATGTGTGTTTTTATAAATCGTGGAAAAGAAGCAAGCCATCTTCTTGAGCTAAAGAAGAAATTGGCTGATGTTTGATGTCTGAGAGCTTGTTGGAGGTTCTAGCAGGGAAGCACAGCTACTCATATATCTTTGACTAA
Source organism: Orientallactaga sibirica (assembly GCA_036365145.1). NCBI lineage: Eukaryota > Metazoa > Chordata > Mammalia > Rodentia > Dipodidae > Orientallactaga > Orientallactaga sibirica. Next base: position 64,499,448 of record JAEOAD010000001.1, read on the forward strand.
AGACTGGTCCTCCTCTATCAGAGGAAGGTCATCCTCTTTGACTGAGCATGTGGCTCCAAGAGGGACACACATGAAGTGGTGAGGGAAGAAGGGGACACCAGCCTAGCTGGGTAGATCAGCCCAATCAAACTTCGTGATCAATGGGGTGATAGATGTCACAGCCAGAGCACCCTCACATCCTGATGTTTGATATTTGAAAGCAAATGATAAAACCCACATACCTTGGTCGTCAGAAAAAAACGTTGCACATGAGCATCCTCATTCTCCCAACTGTTACCTCGGTTCGAAGAATCATAAGTATTACAGTAAGAAACTCAAAGATCCCTGCCAGAAAACTGTTCTCCTCATTTCAGAAATCCAAGGAAACTATCTTCTCTAGCATTCACCAAAAAAGGCATGATGCTATCATACACATCATAGCAGATAATTTTACCTATTACGTTTTCATCATGTATGCTTTCTAGTGAATTCTAAAAATGAAGAATAAAGCATCTTTGTATTTAAGTGCTTTTATGATGTTATTTACTATCATGTTCTACTGGCACTTGAAAAGTAGTATACTTAAGAATCACTTTTCTCAGTGAATAATTAGTTCTTTGAAGGTACTATCCAAACTTAAATAAATGAACTTCAAGACCATTCTGACAGCATCCAGAAGGATGGATCGGGCTGGAGCACTGATGGCACCAAGGTCTGTCAAGAAACTACCACTCAGGGGCTTGTGTGAGATGATGGGGGTGGCAAAACAATACAATAGGAGTAGATTTAGCAAGTACAAACTCATCTAGCTTGTAGCAGGCCCACTTGAAAAATCCTAAGAAGAAAACATGGTAGCAGTGTTCTTTAGTAAGTTGTTCATGGAATTATCTTGATATAATGTTAAAATTGATGAGTGTCCCTTTGGAGAGGGAGGACAGGGAGGAGGATAATGGAACCAATACTATGAATGTAAAATCAGAACAATATAAATAAAAACAAATTCTGAAAACACTCTCATATACAGATTCAGAACCTATCAACAAGGGACCATAATGTGGTTTTGTCACTAACTTCTGAGATGATTTTTAAGTGATTTTCTGCTTTAAGGCATTGTTTCCTAAATCTGTTTTCTAATATTCTAGGATGATATTATTATCTCAAGTATGATCATAATTTAGTCTTAATCACCAAACATGTAAGAAGGGGGAAGGATCTCCTTTTATGGAAACTGGGGATTTACATAAAATGCATGCCTCTTCTATGATAAGGAGCCACTTTGCCACATACTATAGGCACAATTTCCCTGTACTGGGTCTGTCCCCAGTTCTGCCCCCACTTGCCCGGTCAGCACATTCTCAGATGAATGGTCAATTCAGTTCTGCATGCTTTCACCAGGTCACTGCATCCCAGGGAGTAATCCCACATTGCTTTGCAGGCTGGTAGAGAATTCTACACACTTCTACAAGAACAAATGCCAGCAGGTTACCTGGGTTGCTTCTGAATGGGAGTCAGGGTTAGAGGGAACAATTATTTTCATCTTTTATAAATGATTTCCCACAAGGCCCTCACAGCCTTTATATAATTTTTAAAAATAATTTATTATTTTGAGAGAGAGAGACTCTGTGTGTGTGTGTGTGTGTGTGTGTGTGTGTGTGTGTGTGTGTGTGTGTGTATTTACACTAGGGCCTCTAACTACTGCAAACTAACTCCAGATACATGCACCACCTATGCATCTGGCTTATGTGGGTACTGGGGAATCAAACCTGGGTCCTTAGGCTTCACAGGCAAATGCCTTAAACACTAAGCCATCTCTGCAGCCCATGATTTTTATAATACAGAAAGAGTACTCCAAATGAATTATAAAAAGAGGGAGAACAGGCATTTGGTATTACTCCTACAAGGGATTCCTGTTAACCACACCCTAGGCAAACTCCCTAGGAAGCCCTTCATTATGGATGAAGATAGGAGACGAATCCTGGTAAATAGATGCCTGGTATGACTTGAGATCCCTAAGATAGGATTGAAATTCTGCCTGGAAAATAACCACTCTAATGCTGAAAGTCACATTCTGTTAGATGAATCACATTAAGTGAAATGTTGAAATATTTAAGACCTAAAATGTTTGCAGATAAAATTGCTACCATTTTCAAGTGCAAAATAATTCCCAGGGTCTTGATACTGATGGACACAGACGGCTTCAATTTCTCTGTATATTTCCTACACAGTCAATCCCTTTCTGGAGGAGAAAATGCCCCATCTTGGAAGAGAGCCAGCTCTCTCTTCACCAAGGATCAAGTGTGATGTGATTGGAGTACACAAACCTCTAGGTCAAAAGAGCTGGCTTTCAGCACTAGCTTTGCTAGGAGGCAGTGGTATGACCTTGAACAAGTTACATCTCTTCTCTGAACATCAGTTTATTCCACTGTCAGGGACAATTGGATCAAATGAGATGTTCACTTCAGAACTGAACCTAGGAACTTTGAATTTATATTTTTAGTATCTTTGGCTCATATAAGTTTACTATTACCATTCCTAGATATACTAAGAGCAACTCAAATTACTTAAAGAATAGTAGTGTGCTGAAGATTTGAGAAGAATTGAATTAGGGAAAGCATATAGAGGCAGCTCTCTCTCCCTCTCTCTGTCTTTGACACACACACACACACACACACACACACACTCCACTTGTCTCTAGCACACACAGAATCTCTGTGTTTAAGAGCACAGATGCTATGGGGCACTCAGTTAATCCCTGTGCTCCTCACTTTATCTGTGCTGATGTCTAAGTACTGCTTTACTTTCAGAACTTTCTCGACCTCGTGATCTTTGCTGCCTGCTTCCTGGACCATTTGTCTGATTTTAGATTCAAGATTTCAAAAATTGGAATATAATTGATCAGCTTTATTCTGGGGGCAGTGCATGTTCAACAGCGTGGCTAGGGTGGGGGGATTTTTACTTAACACTCTTACTGCTCTAGTCAGTCATAACATTGTGATGAGTGTGGGTGAATACCACATTAAGAGTATTCTAGGTTTTTAAAATTTTATTTTATTTTTTAAAATAAATTTATTTTTTATTGACAACTTCCTTAATTGTAGACTATATCCCATGGTACTTCCTACCCTCCCCCTCACACTTTCCCTTTTGAATCTCCACTCTCCATCATATCCCCTCCCCCTCTCAATCAGTCTCTTTTTTAATTTTGATGTCATAATCTTTTTCTCCTAATATGATGGTCTTGTGGTTTTAATACATCTCTAGTTTTAGTGCTCTTACATCTATATCATTTTGAGATTTGTTCCTATGTCATCGGTATTTGTCAAAGTGAAGAAATGTATCCAAGGTGTTACCTTGGGAAATGGACCCATAGTTGAAGTGACAGCCAATACAAATCAAAATCACCACATTATAAAATGAAGGATTAGCCTTCTTATCTCTTTGTTCTTTATGGTGTTGTGGACTCATTCAGACACCCTGTTATGACCTGTGGCCAAGCATCCTTGAAAAATCACTTGATAGAACACTTAAGTGAAAACTCTAGAAATTAAACATTGACCTTATATGATGAACAGCAAGAATTTAGCACACAAGTATAAGATGAAGTCTAAGCCTAAATTTGAGGGATATATGTTCTGTGACACTCAAATTTTTGTGGTAAGTATGGTCTAGATACCCTGAAAACTTGAAGTGCCTGTATAGCCAATGGAGAGAATACAAACCACCTTGCATTTCTAGCAAGTTAAGCCTGCATGCCTGTACTTTGGATGGTATTCTGACTTCTAGGAATGGAACTAAGATTGACAATAGTTTTTTTTTTTTTTTTTTTTTTTTTTTTAGTAATTAAATCTTTTTATTCATATTGCTTAAAATGACTAATCACAATTGCACAACATATGGAGCGAGTGCATTATCTTTGATTTTTTGTAAAGAAAAACTTTATTTTTATCCTGGGTGCTAAATACCACCTGCAGGAAAAAGCATCAAGTAAGTGAAAATGTAGCATTTATTAGCTTTTAGTCAGCCTATAAAATAATGGTTTCATTATGTTACCTTCACACATGTATTACTGAAAATTACTTATATTCACCCGTCTTCCTCTTTTCCCCTTGCCGGTCCTCTTCCTACCCTAAACAATGCCTCCTGCTTTCATGTCACACGTGTGTGTGTGTGTGTGTGTGTGTGTGTGTGTGTGTGCATACATATTTATTTATTTATTTATTTATTTTATAATTTATTTTTTATTTATATTATTCTAATTTTACATTCATAATGGTGACTCCATTATCCTCCTCCCTGTCCTCCCTCTTCCATAGGGACCCTCATCAATGGGAATGTGGGTCATGCATTGTGGGAGTAGACAAGAGTTATGGGGGATAGACCAAGTCTCTGTGCATAATGCCCCAACTTGTGGCTCTAACATTCTTTCCACCCCCTCTTCTGCAAATTTCCCTGAGCCACATTGGGGTCATTTTAGTTCTACTTCAGTGATGAGGTTTTGGGAGCCTCTGTGTCTCTGGATATCTGGCTTGGTAGGAGTTGAATGTTCTGTGTTTTTATCTCCTTCAACCATTTTCTGGTGTTGTGATCATCAAGCACACTGTAATCTTGCCCTTCACCCACATTACTCTGTGGTTTCAGATGGGGCCCTGGTGAGGTGTGATTGGTTGGTTCTCCCTTCAGGTTCGTTGTCCATCTAAAAAAGATAAGCAAATTCTTCAATGGAGAGAGAAGTTAGTACTAGATGTATGGGATGGCCATAGATATTTTAGAGGGAATTTTATATGCATTGGCCCTCTTCTCACCCACATTTGGCGGTGTCTTGATCTTGGAGACTGAGCTCATTTTTGTACATGGTTTTGACTTATTTCCCAGTTCCAGCAATGAGTTCTATTCCACTGAGTGGATCTATTAGCCAAATCAAGAGCAGTTGGTAAGCCACCATGGCTGTGTGCCACTACTGCACTTGTTTGAGCATTACATCAGGTTGTTTCCTGCTTGGTAGCTTAGAGTGCGAGTTGTATGGACAGATGTTGGCCATTTTCCCCCAGTTGCTAGTGTAGCACCTCTAGCACTTAGACTAGCTAACTGTCTGGGGACTGACACTCTTCCAGATTCTGGCCAGGTCTCTCCATGTTTTGTCTCACACACATGTGCTGTCTTTGACAGTAGGGTCTTACCATTAACCTTTGGTGGGTCATCAAGAGCTTTGACAGAAATCTGTCTTTTTTGGGGGGGGTCTCAGAGGAAGAAATACAAATAGCAAACGCACACTTAAGAAAATGCTCAACATCCCTAATCATCAGGGAAATGCAAATTAAAACAACTATGAGATTCCACCTTACCCCAGTAAGGATAGCTAACATTAAAAAAAACAATGAAAACAAATGTTGGCGAGGCTGTGGAGAAATAGGAACAAGCCTTCACTGTGGTGGGAATATAAAAATGGTTCAACCATTATGGAAAGCTATACGGAGACTCCTGAAAAGGATGACCATAGACCTGCCACCAGATCCATCTAGTTCCTTACTGGGTATTTACCCTAAAGGCTCCAAGCCTCAGATCAGAGACATTTGCTCAACCATGTTTATAGCTGCTTAATTCATAATAGCAAAGAGCTGAAATCAACCCAGATGTCCATCATTAGATGAATGGATAACATAGAAGTTCATTTCTGACCATTCCAAACAGCAAGCATGATATTTATATCCATTCTCACTGTAGCATTTTTCAGTCTGATTTGTGAACTTATTTTTTGTTTTTGATTTCCAAGGTAGAGTTTCAGTCTAGACCAGGCTGTCCTGGATTTCACTATGTGGTCTCAGGCTGGCCTCAAATTCATAGTGATCCTCCTATCTCTGTCTCCCAAGCACTGGATTAAAGGCATGTGCCACCATGCCCGGCTTGATTTGTGTTCTTAATAAGTGAGGATTCCTCTTTATTTTACAATAACATTTTTGACACATGACCAAATTAGTGAACACAAGGAAAAGGTCTTGCCAAGAAAGCATGCTAATGTGTTCATTTGACTGACCGAGGCTGAGTACTCTGTGAAGAATTCTATGAAATAAAAAAAAATCATTTTGTTCTGGGTACAATCTCTTTATATGATGACCATGAATACTTTGGTTAGCACAGTTACTTTTTTCTCTAAGAACCTGAAATTTTGGTGATAATGTTATCCATTCACCTGTTGTGCAAATACTGAGAGCCTCTGTATTCCAGATTCTGTGCTTATTATTTACTACCCAGAAGGAAAGTTGCTACCCTCAAAGTAGTTATAATCTAGACCAGGAAATGGGAAATTTGAGAAACAGTGAGAAAGCTGTGACCATGCTAGGTACAGTGTGGCTTGAAGTGAGCATTTCCATACAGGGCTCACATCTCACGTGACTACATCTTCAGTGTCTCTCTAAGTCATTGATTTCTAGGTGTTGTATCTCCCTAAAAGGAGTATTCTAAAGGAAGCCACACAAACGCAGAGATGGCTCAAAACACCATTGCAATGTCGCCGTTTATTAGCCCACAGAGGACATGTAATTATTCTGCTAAATCTCTGTTTGCTATTTGAGGGCAACAAATTAAACCCCACTAATCTACCTCACTGGATGGTACTTACCAAAACTAAGAGGCTTCAATTATCAACAGCTTAATAAATGCACTAATCTGCACTAAATGAAATCCTTTATGAAATCACATTGAAACAATGCCTAAGTCCGAATCAGCCTGCCTAGTACCTCCAGCCTGCTGTGACTGAGCCCCAGAATGCACTGTGTAATCAAATTCCATGTTACTTACATCTTGGAAAATTCCTAATATGTTATTTTAGGAAAAGGATGGTCAGATTAAGTCATATAGTTCTTATTTAATCAAAAAAATTAGCATTTAGGCATAAGTCAAGCAAAAATGTAATTTAAAACTACTTAAACTCAGACATGAAATTTTGTGAAAGCAAAGCTTGAAAGAATGTGTGAGTCTGCCAGCAAGCCAATAGTCTGCATCAAGTCCTCATATGACAGTCTTATGGGATTCAGGTTGTCATCATGTTTATCAGCCTGACCACAGTCCTTGTGAGGTACCCAGATAGACAGTATTCTTTATGATTTCACAGAAGAAGTTGGAACAATGGAACAAGTTGTCCCCCATCACAAGTTGGAGTGTAAGCAGGTTACTGCCTCATGCCTGCGCCCTGTTCTAAATAGTACAGGGGAGAAAAGACAGTAAGAATAACTGATTGAGAAGCTTAGGATTCACATGCATGATTCTCCAGGTTACTTAGATTGACACCTGACCCAAAAGCTGAGGTTGAAGCTAATGTCATGGAGACTTCCTCAGGTTGTACATGGTCCATTAGAAACAGAGCACTTACTGATGAGTGAGGATATGCCCATCAAAGGACCCAACAATGCTGGAGGCTGGCATGGCAGTAGAGGAGAGCTACACAGCATTAATCATGATAGAATGAGTGCATGGAGAGGAGAAATAAGAAAGTATTTAGAAGCTCACAGGAAACAAACACCATCCATTATAAAGATGCAGAAGAGACAGGAGGAAGAAGGAAATGTTAATCTGAGTCTTCAACAGTTGGAGTTTAAGAACAGCTAACTAAATTGAAATATTTTTCCTGAAGCTATGGAGAAAGAGAAGGACAAGTAAGTCGATTATTAACGATAACTAGAGCACTGTAAGGTCTATTGCAAGAACAATGAATATGTTCATCATTCCTACTGACGTTTAATGTTATCTTTACTGTATCTTATTTCGCTAAACAACACTGTTTTTTCTAAAGCTAATGTGGAGCAAAGCCCTGAGAAACTGATTAATTTACTGATATTCATTAAGCCTGGAATGGAGCTTAAGCATCCCCATTGCTGGCCTGGGTTAGATGGCTCAACAGGGTAGAATGCTTGCCACCAAGCATGGGGCCCTGAGAGTTCAATCTCTAGCACTCATGTGAAAACCCAGGTGTGGCCACACACTCCTGTCACCCTAGTGCTGCAGGGACCAGAGACTAGAGAGGGGTCAGGACTTCTTCATCAGCCAGTTTTGCCAAAAATTGCAACTTCAGGTTCAGTGAGAGATCAACAGGGAAGAGTGATAGAGGAGATCTGATATTCTCCTTTGGCCTTCACACATGTATGCACGGGCACAGGCACCTGCATACACACATGCATCTGCATACACACATGCATACACATATACCTGCAAACATTTCACACACATACACCAAGTAAATAACTGAATGAATGAATACCAAATGGTCCATGTTCCTAACATGTTGCCAGATGCTGCTGATGCTACAAAATCACCAGCTATGTACTCATTACTGTCTGGTGGCCCATGAATCCACACTTATAAATGATAAGAGCACAAAAAATTGAAAATAAACATTTAGAAACTTCCATACCAATTTAACATTGCCAAAAATGCCTGTGCATGATCACACATGTTTCACAAATATTTTGGCTTATAATGAATTGGAAAAAAATTTAAATGATCTTTCACCACAAATAATTGGGAGGCATTATGCTCGAACACAGGATAAATTTGGAAACAGATACAAAAACTTCATAAAATTTTGTGCCTTCTCAGAAAATAAAAAAATAATCTTTGTATAGTTGATGCTGAAAGGATATCTTTCAGTGTATGAGTGAATTAAGTAGGACATAAACAAACCCAGCTCTAATGGCTCATTTTCAAATATCCAAATAATGACTCAAGTCTGAGCACCAGGCAGCATTGGTGTTAATACCTATAAACAGCAACTCCACAGCTGCCTTTCTGTTTATATTTCTTCTTAATGATTGTTGAAAGATTTCTACATGAGAGCTGCGAGCACATGAAGTATTTTCTCTACCTGGTTCTCTCTATGAGATAATACAGCTGCCCATTTGTTGTCATGTGGGTCCACTTACCCCATTCACTTTCAAATAATTAACAGTGGTACCAGAAGTAGCCAAAGATCCATAGAAATATGTCCATGAATGGGTCCAGATTTGGTTGCTCTGGACCCAAGTACAGTCAGTTCTTAGCAGCAAGGTATATAGTATAATATGGAACTCAAGTAAAACATTAACAGACAAAAGGAACATTCACTAGGCTCATTGGAACATCATCTAGTACTATTTATTTAGTATATTTAGTCTACTATAAGTCATCACCAGTGATGACGGTTTTACTGAATAGTCACAAATAACATTCTAATGCAGATAGTATTCCAGAGTTAAGAAAGGATGAAGCCTGGCGTGGTGGTGCACGCCTTTAATCCCAACACTTGGGAGGCAGAGGTAGGAGGATCTCCGTGTGTTCAAGGCCACCTAGACTACATAGTTAATTCCAGGTCAGCCTGGACCAGAGTGAAACCCTACCTCAAAGAATCCCAAAGAAAGAAAGAAAGAAAGAAAGAAAGAAAGAAAGAAAGAAAGAAAGAAAGAAAGAAAGAAAGAAAGAAAGAAAGAGAGAGAGAGAGAGAAAGGATGAGAGGATGGGAGGATGGAGAAGTGAAGAAAGGAGGACAGACAGAAAGAGAGTGAGAGAGAGAGAATTTTCTTTGAGTTTACCATCAGCTAGAAGCAAAGTATTTATCAGGAATACATTAATATTCTAGTAAATGTTAGGGAAAAAGCCTCAGACACTTATGAATTTACATAGTTAGGATTTTTTACTTCTAAATTGATGGAGAAACTTGTGTGTTTGTCTCTACTCTTGATTTTCCAGTGATTAATGACTTTATCTGACTTTCAAAATAGTTTCAAACTTGTCACTCCTGATCAAACAGGAAGTTTAGAATAAATCGCATTATCAACTAAAACAGATTTGTAGGAAAAGTTGTGTTCCCTAAAGGAAGTTGTTTCTGAAATCTCTACTCACAAAATTTAATATTTGAAATATCAAGTTGTATGTGATGTAGTCATGACAAATATATTTCTTCAAAAAGCAGTATTAACATTAAACCCTGACTTAAAGCATGATATCTTTTCTCTTATTCCTTTTTATTTGGAACAGCTAGAAATCTGGAAGCAGGTAAATGTGACTGGTGGTAGTGAGGTAGGTGAGCCTGGCATACAAACAGTCTGGAGATAGGAGCTGGCATATGGCAAGCAGGCCTCTAAGACCTAGTAGGAATCTGGAGTCTGTCCTAGGAACAACAATAACTCATTGCATGACTTTAGGATGGAGAGATGATATGCCATTGCTATGGCATCAATTTAAAAGCTCCCCAAGGAAACCCTTTTCTATGATGTTGTAATGATAAACACTTGATATTATGTGTTTGGCAAAATCCATACAGCTGTTACAACTTAACATTTAATTTAATTTAAAATATTGATATTAGTTAATAATAATATGATAAAATTTAGCAATTTCTCAGGTAACAAATATGTAACACCAGTACAAGATGGGTGATAGTAAGTAAAATTGTGGAAAGTGATAAAGGGAGTTATGTAAAATAAATCTGTATAATTTGTATTCAATTTTTCTATAAACTAAAAACTGCTTTTAGAGCTGGGTGTTATGGCTCACACCTTTAATCCCAGCACTCAAGAGGCAAAGGTAAAAGGATGTCCATGAGTTAGAGGCCACCCTGAGACTACATAGTAAATTCCAGGTCAGCCTGGGCTAGAGTGAGACCCTCCATCAAAAAAGGGGGGGTGGGCTGTAGAGATGGCTTAGCAGTTAAGGCACTTACCTATGGAGCCTAGGGAAACAGGTTTGATTCTCCAGGTCCCACATAAGCTAGATGCACATGCATCTGGAGTTCGTTTGCAGTGGCTACAGGCCCTGGCATGCCCACTCTCACTCTGTCCCTGTCTCTCTTTCCTCTCTCTGTTTCTAATAAATAAATAAATAAAAACAAATCTTAAAAATAAATCTTAAAAATAAGGCAAACTAAGTGGAAGGAGAATGTTTTTTCTGAGTAAAGAAAGGACTGGAGAATCAATTAGGGAGACAGCATAGGATTCTCTTTAAAATTAACATAGCTTCTTTCATAAGAATTATGCTATCAGAAATCCCTTCTAATATTCAGAAATTGGAAAATGACATTACAGTAAGGGTGAAGTGGTTGGAAAACAGAGAATTCATGTTGCTTTCCAGTGGATGCAAATTGAAGACCAAGTCTATTTTTGTGCTACTGTTAATAGTCTCTAGGCCTCCTTTGGAATCCATGCTCATTTCTTTGTGCAACAAAATTAAAATACATTTATAAAAAGCCATCAATGAGAATCTCTTGGGACTTCAATCTTCCAAAGAGGTTTTCTACTGACAAAGGTAAGAGTAATCTGATGTAGACACTGGTAATGAATATGTAAGAAGAAACACTGACAGTTCTTTGGAGCTATGTCTTGAACAACTTTACAGTGTCACATTAGCACAATATTACCAGAGGCTGAATCTAGAACAACTTGTTTTCTATCTAACAACCCAGGACTTTGATAGAGAAAGACTATCAGATAGAAATATATTTATGCTGCATTAACTTATTACCTAGTAGTTTTTCATTTATCAAAAGTAATAGAAATAGGGCTGGAGGGGATGGCTTAGTGGTTAAGGTGCTTGCTTGCAAAGCCAAAGAACCCAGGTTTGATTTCCCAGGACCCATGTAAGCCAGATGCACAAGGGAGCGCATGCATCTGGAATTCATTTGCAGCAGCTAGAGGCCCTGGCACACCCATTCTCTCTCTTTCTCCCCCCTGCCTATTTCTCTCTCTCAAATAAATAAAGAAAAATAAAATATTTAAAAAGAGTAATAGGAGTAGCATTGCACTGACACTATTGGACCTGTCAGTATATATGTGGCTTTTGGTGATAAAAATGGTTGACAAGCTTTTTGTCCATCCACTTAAATCATCCTTGATTGCTAGATTAAAAAAACAAACCAACTTTATAAATCATGGTAAGACCCAGTATATTCTTGGTTTTTTGTTTTTTTTTCATTTTTTGGTTTTTTCAAGGTAGGGTCTCACTCTAGCCAAGGCTAACCTGGAATTCACTATGTAATCTCAGGGTGGCCTCGAACTCATGGCAATCCTCCTACCCTTGCCTCCTGAATGCTGGTATTAAAGGCGTGCGCCACCACGCCTGGCTAAGACCCAGTATATTCTAACATAGATGATGACACTGATATTTGTTTTATTGATTGGTAGGGAATGAAGTTAAGAGAACACCACATTCTAGGCTTCCAAATTCTCTCAAAGGCAGAACAAAGAATTCCAGGTGATCAATTAATCATTGTAGTGTCTTAGTAACACATGGAGTCTTACTGAAGCAGAACGGGACTTTTACGTATATGCCGAGCTGCTCAACCAGGGGCCTTCTCTGGAATAGTTGAAACCTGCTGAGAATTCTTTTGGGGATTATTTATTAATTCAAATCTCCTTATGTACTTTGTACTCAATAGATCCAAACCCTGTACACTGCAACATTTTCATTGCATAGTTATGAAAAGAATTAAAATTCTAGGAATTTATAAAGAGTATAAGAATCTTTTAGTTTTAAAAAGCCTCTCCACCTACTTTGGGTACACTAATGAGAGCCAAACAGCAAAGCTGCAAGGTTCTCAGTCCCAGGATCCTCAGCCCCAGGAGCTGCAGCTGACCTTTAAGGTCACCAAGATTAGGTCACTCTCTTCCACGGTCACACACCTGGTTGTCAACAAGTCACTGCCTGCATTCGGATCTTGAGATTCATAATCAATCTTGTCTCCAGCTGACTCTGCCTTAGTACTGCTTTGAATGAATAAAGAAAACAGGGATTTCAGAAATAAAATCTATAGGTCTGTACCTTGTGAGGATTAAGACTTTAACAACCCAGAATACTTTAAGATATTTAGGACTATAGGAAGATGAAAATTGAGAGAAACAGAGATAGACAAAAACTAACTGCATTCCTTAATAGTTGATTTTGATGGTGAAACTCCATCACAAATAGGATTGCAGTGATTTCTCCATTCTCAACATTCTGCTTTCCTCGGAATCTTCATCCTTTCAGAACAAGAGAGAATTAAACAAATTTAAAATTAGCTCTAAATATGACATGACTTGTCACATAAATTCCACATCTCTACCATAAAATGACTTAGCTTTTTTGTCTCCTTACAATCAGAAAAGACCCAGAATGAGCCATTGTGTCAGCTAAACAGAATTAAGGACTTTAAAGCTGTCATTGCATCTCTGCATTTATTGACAGAAAACAGTTATAGCCACCCCCTCCTCCCAGCTTCCATGCATTTAGAAAATGCTACTGGTCACAGGTGAGAGCTGAGCTCATCACAGCAAACTGTTTTCTCACACGGACCTATCATGTCAATGTTCCTGCTCCCCGGGCATGGCAAGCTTTGGTCTCATCATAGTGTTGGTTCCTCATTTTTCGTTTTCCCTTTTCATAGAAATATTTATCTTATGATTATTTAAAAATAATTTTAGTTGTGTGTACAGAGACTTAATTAGCATTCATTCTGGCATTTTCAAATACAATCTTTTTAAAGATGTACACCAATTTCATAGGGCCAGCAATTACTGTCACTGTAGTTTTTTTTTTTTTTTTCCCCAGTTTTGGTGAACCAATGAGTTTATTGGGGTTACTTACGAAGCAGGATAAGGAGCTATAGGAACAGTAGATGACTCAAATACAGCTGCACCACAAGAAGTCTCATCCCATCCTGGATGATGTCCTTGACTCAAAGGCAACTGCATGTCTAAACAGCCCACTCCAGCCTAGGTAGTGACTCATGGAAGCTTTGTCCCTGGAGCTCAATGAACACCCTGAAGGCAGCTCAACTGGTCGGAGAGTCTCAAGCACACTGCACCACTTACAGGCAGCTCAATTAGAGTGACTCTACTTGTTATAGTTTTTAATCAACAGAGTCAATGTGCAAGTGTAGTATGTAAGTTTTTAAGTATGGAAACAGCAATTGCATTAGAGCTAGTGGATAATGTTGAAGTGGAGACATCATAGTTTTTCATCACAGCCCTTTAGGCTGAATGAAGTATATGGTTAATATATTCATAATGATTAAAATGCCCTTATTCCATCACACCAAGAATGAAAACACGATTCAGTATCCCCAAAACCAGTGACAGAATATAAGGGATGCAGAGCTCTTGGCACCTAAACAAAAGCATTGGATCCATTAGGCTAAGCCAGTGACTGACATATAACTTTGGTATGATGCTTAACATCTAAAGCCCCAGCTTTTCATTAACATAAGAGAATTATGTAATGTCACTCTCATAGATCTATTGTAAAGACTAGATGAAATATTCTGTGCAATAACATTCTGGGAGCAACAGAGTATTTATATATGTAATGTATTATTGCCAAGCAATGATTAATTGCTTCACCATGAAGAGACAAATTTCCAAGGAAATATAGAAATATCATTACAAATTGCTTATCAAAATGGGTATGTGGCCAGGAGGGCTGGCACACACCTTTAATCTCAATACTCATGACACAGAGGTAGGAGGATTGGCCATGAGTTCAAGGAAACCCTGAGACTACATAGTGAATTCTAGGTCAGCCTGGGCTAGAGCCAGACTGTACCTTGAAAAACAAACAAACAAAAACAAACAAAAAAATGGCTATGTGGTGTTGGTCAAGTAACTGGAACAGCCACTGTGAAAATCACTATGAAGTTTCTTGAAAGAGCTAAAAATAGATTTGCCATATGACTCTGCCTTACCACTCTTTGGCATATATCCTGCAGAATTTACACATCACTATAGAGATACTTGCTCCATATTATTGCTGCTCTATTCACAATGGCTAGAAAATGAAACCAGCCCAGATGCCCATCAGCTAATGAATAAATAATGAAGATGTGGTACATTTATACAATGGAGCTTTATTCAGCTTTAAATAAAAATGAAATTAGGAAATTTGCAGGGAAATTGATGGATATGGAAAAGAATATACTAAGATAACTCAAGCTCAGACAAATGCCACATGTTCTCTCTCATATTTGTATTGTCAAATGTTTAAATTTGTATGTGAGTTGGAGTAAAAGTCAATGGTAGAGTCCAGGGAGCTAGAAAGGGGCCATGAGGAAGGGAAGAGAGGGGAGAGCTTAAGGAGAGTATAGTAGATATGTAAGTAGAGGGCAGAATAGAGTAGAGTAGAGTAGAGTAGAGTAGAGTAGAGTAGAGTAGAGTAGAGTAGGATAGAGGATAGGATAGAGTAGATAGGATAGAATAGAATAGAATAGAATAGAATAGAATAGAATAGAATAGAATAGAATAGAATACAGAACAGAACATGAAAAAGACTATGGAGTTTGGCCATTCTACGTGAAAATTCTGAATACATTTAAACGTATTATATGGTATGACATGTAGACAAGAAATAATTTGAATTAGTAATTGTAAAGTACAATTTGCTGAATCTTTTCCAAATTGGGTAATAAAACAATTTAATCTACTTTTACTCTATTTTAATGTATATATGCCACAAGAATAAAAACAATCAAGTCAGTTTTATTATAAATAATTTTAATCCACAAAGAGATTATTCCCCAAAAGTGAATTCTAGTAATGAGGAATTAGTATTTCTCTAGAAACAATGGTTTAAAAACATAGAATGAGGCAGAAGGGAAATCTTGTAGGGGAAATTCTGGACTCTAGAAATGCCACGGTAGACAGTACAAAGTGGATGATTACACATATTGAAGTGCAAATAAATAATTAGAATAGTACATGAGTGTGCCCCTGGTGGGAATGTGAGCCAGGAATTGATGTATACAGGGGTCACAATGGATGGTTCTCACTCACAGTGGACAGCCAAGCCTCTCAATGAACACATGTTGCATGCAGAATTGAAGAACACAAAAATAAAGTAACCAGGGACACCATGTCCAAAGACTGAAACTATGAAATAACATGGTGCATTAGGAGCAAATTAATAATTTGGTTTACCTGAGCCTAAAGTACATGAAGACATACAAGGAAATGAGGATATTTAAATAAGATACTTTCAGAGTCATAATCCAAAGGTTTTCAATGCTGAGTCAATCTTCCTTAACCTTAGGAAGTGCATCAGTCAGAGGATGGCATAATCCCCTGCCCTAGAATGCACATGCTGGTGGCAGTGGCCTCCAGAAGCAAGTGGCCTTGTCATGTCTTTTGGCCTTGTTTTACAGATTATGGGACACTCTAATGTTAAAGACCACAGCACATTTGCTTTCATTTACTGGAATCAAATCAAGGAGTTTAAGGGCCACTTAAGAGGAAACTTCAGTCCGTTGTGGTGGCACACACCTTTAATCCCAGCACTTGAAAGGCAGAGGTAGAAGGATCACTGTGAGTTCAAGGCCAGCCTGAGACTGCATAGTAAGTTCCAGGTTAGCCTGGGCTAGAGTGAGACCCTACCTTGAAAAACAACAACAAAAACCACACACACACACACACACACACACACACACACACACACCCCAAAATAACAATTCAGTTTCCTAAACTGTCACTTTTATGACAACATTATGACTTTTATCTACAAATCATTTTTACTATTTTTTTCTTTAGCAGTACTGGGGATTGAACCTAGAGCAAGCACTCTTATCACTGAGCTATATTTCCAGCCTTCATTCATTTTTTTTTAATTTTGAGACAAAAGTACCCTAATTTGCTCAAACTGGCCTTGAACATATGCTAGAACCCAGAACTTGTGATCCTCCTGCCTCAGCCTCCTGAGCAGCTAACATTATAGGCCTGCAGGCCTGGCTAAATATTTTTGATGAATTTAATTTTTATATCTCTAATGAGAATTTTATTCATTAAACTTCAGGTTTAACCATTTCTTATATATTATGTACTACAATATAGGCTAAAGCATTCAAAGCTAAACACCTGCCTGATTATTGCCCTCAATTTCCTCTTTCGGGGATATCAATCCATGGGATGTAATCATTTTCCAGGGGAACACGATCCAAGTCATCAAATGCTTCCTAGGTTGTCTGTGCCTGTGCATGTCACAGTTCTACCAGCTGGGGTAACAGTGGTAACAAAGCAGAATTACTACCCACAGAAACTTCCCTCTCAGTCAAGGACACAGACAGCCAATAGACACGTGGAGGCATGGCACAGTGCAGGTTGTATGAAAGGCCAAGAGGAAAACAGAAGGAAGTAGTGGAATAGAGAATGACACCAGGTTCCTTTGGATATAGGATGATTGCGAGTGCCTTACAACAGTCCAAATGCAGGAAGCGAGGGACTTGTGAGATGTGTATTGCTGGAACTTTCACAGTAGAAAGAACAAAAGGAATAAAAGCCAGGAGAAGGCAATTTGCTTGGCATGAGAAGGAAGAGCAGAGTCAAGTGAGGACTGGTACCATGAAACCTGGGTCACAAGTCCACTGCCACTTCGCTGGACACTCCGTTATATATTTCTCCTTTTTCTGTACAAAGGGTTGACCAGTACACTCCAGTTTGCAGCCCACTTCCTGTTTTATTGAAACAAAGCATGCTCACTTGTGAACATGTGTTCCGGGTTGTTTTTACGCCACTCTGACAGTTAACTATTAAGAGAGAGACCTACTGTTCCCAAAGATCCTAAAATATGTGCCATCTGGCCCTTTACAGAAAACGTTTGCTGATCTCAAATGTGGATCAGGCTCTTCTGTTACAGTTGTCACCAAATAAAGATATCACAGAAAAAAAATTGCATATCTTCATAGTAATAGAATATGTATTTTCTGTCCCAAAATCTACCTACTTCTGATAGAAATCCATTTTTCTTTTTAAGAAATGAACTGTATACAAACAAAACCTTTTAGCATGTAATTTTCAAGTGTAATGTTTCATTAAAGATGAATTTAGATACTAAGGTACCCTATCATTGCACAAAGCTAGGTGCACACAATAGCTACAGTTAGAATTGTGCCTGTGGTCTTCTCGTGTTAGTATTCAAATTCTCTCTAAGCTATATCTGAAACAGGCTGGTAATAGACTCTTCTGGGAGCTGCATTGTTGGGTGATATGCAAGGTTTTGAAAAGATCCATAGATACACTGGCCCAGAGCTACAAGTCTCTTTGGAGCTAATTACCTTCTTCAATCAAAAGGACCTAGGATCTCCTCCTACCTCCTATGAAAACACTGCTATGCTGGCTTCATCTAGGGCTCCCTGTTTTAACTTACACAAAATGCCCAAGGCTCAGGTAGCATTATTTTTATCTTTGGTGCAGATCTCATAGAAGGAGGTTCATACTCTATTTTCTAGTGAATATTTATTTCTCTTTTGAAAGGGAATGAAGCAAAACCAAAGAAACAGGGCTAGCGAGAATTAGAGTCAAATAATACATGGGCAAAGCTTAGAAGACTCAGTATCCATGTAATAGAACTCAAGTTTTATAGTAATATGAAAAAGGCTGTAATACCTAGTGAAGCAGGAAGTTGACAGAGGTACATTGTTGCATCAGTCTACATTGGGAAGATTATTGACAAGTAATTGATTAGGATCAAGGCCCTGCAGCAGCCACCCCTATTGCTTCAGTGAATTAAGCATTTGTGTGCCAACGAACCCCTTCCTATTACTCTTCCCCTCCCCTCTTCACCTCCTTCTTCCTTCTTTCCTCTACTCTTTTCACTTTGTCTCTCCAGAAAACTCTCCCTGCACATTTTAAAATGTTATTAGCATAAGATAATTGAAAATCAAATGTAGCTTTTTGATGACATATATACAATTACAAGAGGAAACTGAAAAGCAAATGAAATAAAATTAAAAATAGCCATAGCTACTACCTTAGAAAGTGTTCTACTTATACTCCTTGTATCTATTCATGAACCTCTTTTTACATAACAATGCAAAAATGCATATTTCTCCATGTAAATATAGACTTCTAAAACCAGATTTTGTTCACCACATGGCATAAACCATAATTTATTCAGTCTCCTATCAATGGACTTAACTTATTTACATTCCTGTATCATATAGAACAGTGCAAGGAATATCTTTTTTTTCTCATGTCTTGGATGATTTGCTCAGAATGAATGCTTAGGAGTGTGGCATGTGCACAGAGAAAGGGAATGTGCGTTATTCAGGTTGTAGCTGATTACTGAAGACAAAGAACTTTCTCCCACATGTGCTTCATGCTACAGCTCAGTCCAATTTTTTTCATTTGGTTCTTTCCCATCATAGTATTTTATCAATTCAAAGTCACTAAGTAGTTTACTGCCTCTTGTGTGTAATGAAGTTTTGTTTGGTGAGAGACCAGACTATGTGGGAGTTGAGAAATCAATTCTGGAAGGAGCACAGATAGTGAAAATGGCCTAGGACCTAAACAAATGTCAGATGTTTATCTGTTGCCATAATCACTCTTATTAATTGTATGCATGACACATTACAGTCATTCTAACACAAAATCACAGAAAAATGAAAATCAAAGAACCACCGCTCCCATGGATCACAGCACTCAAGACTCACTGGTGAAGGATGCCACCTCTTATCCATAGGAAAATGTGGTGCTCATTCACTTCTTAAAGAGGATCCTTGCCTCGCTGAAATTTGAACTCTTTGCTCCCCCAGAGTATTCACTTGTCCAGTTAAGAACTCTCTTAATCTAAAAAGTTCTCTCCTTTCCATGTGACTGCATAGCAGCAGGAATCTGAGTGGAGCCATGCCAAATAATCAGTGTCACCATTCACTATGGAGGGCACAGCTCCTCATTCAATAAGGGAAGGTTTCTCAGACATTTCCAACTGTCAGGGAAGGGGCAGAAGATGAAAAGTGTAATCAGTCAAGTTTTGTTGACATCTAGAAGTCACAGAAGGCCCCTGGCCAACTCCAACGTTATTCTATGTTTGCTCATGTCCAGGGACCAAAAAGTATTCTTTTGAAACACTGAGTTTTTAACAGTTCCTCTTTAAAGAAATGCTATCATCCACTCTGTGCCTGTGAGTGGAACAATGCCTCTTGTGTGTTCAAACTTCTGGGAGCATTAATACACTGTTTCTTTAGAAGGATTCACTTTCCAAAGCTGAACTTTCAGACTTAGAACACCTTATCACAGGCTCACAAGCTTGCTTTCTGAAAATGGAAAAAGAAAAGGTGGGGGTGGGGATGAGGAGCCTGTTCGGACCTGTGCCAGTTAAATCCGATCTCTCCAATCTCTCTGGGGATTTGTTTTTCTTCTGGCGTCAGATTAGATGTTCCAATCAAGCAGTGTTTGAGGGCTGTGAGGGAATGTCCATGGGACTCTTAGTGAGGCTAATCCTGAAGCACCAGCACATTCCAAGGGGCTAATCTGCCCAAGTTCATTGCTTACTTGAAACGTCTCTTGGGGGAAGAGCCGCCCAGCTAGTGACTTTTTTTTTCCAGTGGGCGGTCATAAGAGCATTATTAACGGGATGGCCAGTACTGGTCACAGCAAAATGAAAGCAACAGGAGCAGCTCAGGGGACTGCCTTTGCCTCCAGCCCAAGTCAGTGCGCAGGTAAAGTGATTTCAGCTAACTTTTCTCTTGTTAACTTAGGGATATTGGTGTGGGAATTTGGAGGAAGAGCAAATTAAAGCACAAAGAAGGTTGTTAAGGGAGGCAGAAGGTGAGAATAAACGTACGCTTTGGTCTCTTTGGATCTGTGATAGTTTTCTCTTACAAGGATTGGTGTAGACTAGATCATAGAAAGTGGGACGATGCACAGTGCCATGGAATGCATTTTGTGATTTGTTTTTAGAAAGTTAATGTACTTTTAATGTTGTGGTTGCTTGTCTGAGTTACTACCCTTCTGTTAAGTTTGTACTGCCTATGTCCATTCCCTCCTGGAGAAGGGCTGGATCGCATAGCTGGTGGGGAGGGGAAAGGAGGAAGAGTAAGTGTGTGGTTGTCTGAGGCTGGCGGCAGAGCATTTGTGACAAGGAGGTGAAAACTGCATAAATAAAATGACTTCATTTTGCTTCTAAGATAATATTATTTATAGGTTCAGATTGCTAATGTTTTGATGTTTTATTCATTATATATTTAATTTTCAAAGATAATCATTGCTTTGTTCCTTGAGGCTAATCATTATACCTTGTACAAAATGTGGAGGTCTTCACTTTTATTTTGAAGTAGAACTTCCTTTAATTATTAGCCCTTGCAAAATACCTACCTATTACACATCATACATGACTGGCAATGCATAAAAACAAGAAGGAAATAATCTTTGACAAGCACAGCATGGTTACCTGCTCATCCTGCCACCACAGAAAGAATTTCCAGAAGTGATTTTCTGAAAGCAGATAAAAAACTATCTTCTCTAAGAGGACAGGAGACTTCTGAGGCATATTTAAAAAGAGAAGACATTAGGACAAACTATCCATTGAAGTTTTGTATTAGAGGAGAATTAAAAGGTCAGCAAGAAACAGCATGTCAGATTTAGTTCGTGCTCTCCAACAATGAGGCTAATATTCAGTGCTAATTTAGTTGAATGTTGGAGAAAGTATAAAGCTTCATGCAGAGCAGTTCAAAGCATTCGAACAAAAGAAATGGGAATTAGTTTAGGCAACAAGTTAAACCACGATTATACACCAAGTATGCCCACTCCAAGAAAATAAGTTTCAAAATCTAATATGTCCACACTAACAACCTAAATAAAAGCACAATGAAACAAATCCCACAATAGTCAGTTATGCATATTTGGTGCCATTCCCAATTCATGCGTTATGCATGCATTCTTTCTATGATGTATTATACATTTCTCACAAACAAGAAGAATCCAATTCACTTATGAGGAAGATCTTTTACCTTCCCTCTCTCTTTTCCTCCTAATTGTGCCTTGGCAAGGGCACTGATTAATCTAATAATGAGAAGTAGAAACTGGCTCTTTTTTTTTTTTTTTTTTTTTTTTTTTTTTTGCTAACAATGAAGTCTATTTTTGCTTTTGAGAACATAATTAAGTTGCTAAACTGAACACAAACAAAACTACTTTATAGGAAAGATTAAAAAGCAGGGAGGCATTCCATAGGTAATGATCCTTATCCACACATCATCTTCCCGAAACATCCAGGAACATCAAAACTGAAACTAAGATTATGAGTGAAACAAAGAATGAAGGTGTCCTTGAGAAGTCTAATTCATAAGCCACAGTCTCCCAGATTCTCATGTCAGGAGCCCTGTTGTGATTTCATGTCTTTGCTATCACAGGGATAATGCCCCTTCTGCTTTTACTGCTATCTTCGAGAGCTAGGTCTTCATGAAGTTACACCCGACCCCAAGGAAAGAGGGAGAACACATAGCAGAGAGTTCATTCTTCCACACGTGAGGACTAGAAGGGAATATAATACAGGGAGAGATGCAATTCTGAACCGGCTCCCTCCAAGCCACTTCATTAAGTCCAGCATGGTCCTAATACAAAGCACCTTTCAGACATCTCACATGACTGTGTGCATATCAACATTTAGTGCCAGTACTGTTTCATTCAAAGGCAGTAGAGAAGGGGGAGTGAGATTGTGGATCCTGGAGCCAGGCCACTCAAGTTCAAACCTGCTTTGGAATTCATTGCTATATCTTTCTGTAACTTCATTGGTAAAAACGGATGCATATCTGTTTTTTCCACACAGCTTTTCTAAAGCTCCATGAAGATGGTAGATACACATATGGCACAATGACAAGCACATGATGAACAAATGTCAGCCACTGTTACTCCCTATTGGTTACTACTATGTACCAAGTGTTTTATCTGAATTACCTCATCTGATTATCATAAAACTTTGCAAAGTAGCTGATGATCTGAAGCTCTAAGAAGTAAAGTAACATTTCTATACCCTGTCTTTGTCAGCCCAGTGCCCTATGATCCTATGATTTCTAACATAAAGCCATACAGGGGACAGGTGACCTTGCTCATTGCCACAGAAATTCCATAGTACCCTCACCTGGACTTCTATTAAACTTTTAGTATCACAACCATCCCAGAAGCTAGGCATGGTAATACATGACTGTAATCTCAGCACTCAAGAGGCTGAATGAGACAAAGGAATTGCCACAAGTTCAAGGCCAGCCTGGGATACATAGTGATTACCAGGCCAGCCAGGGCTACTGAGTGAGACTCTATCTTAATAAATAACAACAACAACAACAAAAAAAATCTACCCATTTTTTTCCCTTTTCTTGAAGTGAAGCATGGTAACCCAAAAATAATAACCGAGAATGTCAGACATTACTATCGTGCCCAATGTACAAATGAGGAAAGCTAAGGATCACAGAGCTCATGGCTTACCTCATCTGCCAGAGTCCTACTCAGGCCCCTTTTCCAACTGTAAACCTCACATCCTACCCATGATACTGCTTTTCCAACTTCCTCTCAAAGGAATTGATGAGCACTCCCTGAAATATGAAGATGTTGCCCCACAGAATGCCTTTGAAGACCAATGCAAGGGGTCACAAAAAAGAGGGGGAAGCACACTCTCCATGTGCTGCCTCCTGAGGTATAGGGAAAGAAAGTGGGTTTCAGATGTCCAGTGAGGAGCATTTTCTTTCTGCCAAGAGATTGTATCAACAAAAGTATTCAGTGTTTAGGGAAAATCACTGGCTGTGAATAGTTTAACTTACAGGCTTTTTACAGAGATAAAGGCTGGTTATCTTTGCTGCCCAGCTCATTTTGGTTGCAAAGATGGTGCCTCTCATTTTTCCTACATGTCTGAGAAGCAAAATCTTTGAAATAGGCTTTTCATGTTCCACTGACAAATAAAACTGTAAATGTCCTCTTTGTAGCATGAGAATGCAAAGGCTCACCTGGACCTGCAGATCTTGGAGGGAGTGAAGGCAGCGAGGAAATCTAAAAATAAAGTGACCCAGCTATGATCATAACTGACATAGAATACAGTGTTATGATAGCCCTCAACCATGCCTCTTGTTAAAACTATTTTCTCTCTCCTAAATTTTTTTCCCATCTACATGTATGTGTGCTTGTCCATGGCGTGGGTGTGGAGGTCAGAAGACAATGTCAGGCATCATTCCTTGCCTTCTGCCTTGTTTGAGGCAGGGTCTCTTGTTGTTCACTGCTGTGTACACCAGGCTGACTGGCACACGAGCTTTGAAGGATTCTCCTGTGTCCCATCTTGCCATAGGTCTGACTTTATACGTGGGTCCACTGTATCTGAACCCAGGTCTTTTTATGTTGCACAGTAAGCACTTTATCTACAGAGCATCCCCCAGCCCTAAAGTGTGTATATTTTCATAAATAATAAGGAAGTACTGCTGTTGGTGTCCTATGCTTGCATAGACCTCAGTTGTGTGAGTTCAAGCAAGTAAGCATAGACCAGAACTCAAAACAGTACCTTTGGCTGTGGGAGTCCCAGGCAGACAACGCCGCCACCACCAAGCAGAAGCTGGGAATACATCCCCACAGTGACTGACACGGGTCAAGTAAAAATTGCTTCTACCAATTTCAATCTGAAATATTTGTGGAATGAATTTTCTGAGCAGCTTACTTAGTTTCATTGGAGAATCTCTAATGTTTCAAATGCTAGTGAAAGAAGGGTAGACATGTTCAGAATGGCAACTCTGCTTCACAATTTTAAAGTTTCTTCAGTTTGTCAAAACATCCTTTGTTCATCTGGGAACCTCATATGGATGGCAGAGTTTTTTGGGTGGAGTGTCCGAACAATGCCATTCTAAGAAGCCATATTTCTATAAGTGTGTGGGAGGGGATTGCAAATAAAAAGAAGTACCAACTTCTTTATCAAGAGTTACCTGTGGGGGCTGGAGATATGGTTTAGAGGTTAAGTGCTTGCCTGTGAAACCTAAAGACCCCAGTTTGAGGCTTGATTCCCTAGTACCACATAGGCCAGATGCACAAAGTGGCGCATGTATCTGGAGTTTGTTGGCAGTGGCTGGAGGCCCTGGTGCGCCTCTCTCTCTCTCTCTCTCTCCCTCTTTCACTCTCTCAAATAAATAAATAAAAATTAACATATATATATATGAATTACATGTGAATTCTGAGGCTGTACTGAGATGTTACCTTCATCATCTTTCCACCTTCGCCAATTCTTAAGTATTGCTGACTTGAATTTCAGAAAAACCTTAGTGATATAGCAAAGCTTTTGAATTTTGCCAGTTATGCCTGCCACCTTCCTATCTTTCTGTAAGGAAACAGAAGCCTCGACTGGGCAAACCCTATACTTGTTTAGATACACTGCTTCTAACTCTTGATTACTGGTTTTCTGTAAGGTTACAAACAACGTGTTCTATCCCTCCAAATTTATTTTCTCTACAAATAGCATTGGTTACTGTTCTTTAAAAATATTATGAATTTATCTTGCCTTTATTATTTTATATCACATTAACCTAATTTATAGGTTATGGGTTATAGGAATCACTGATTTTATTATATACAGTGTGAAATAAGCTTATTATATACTAGGTTACTATGTAATTATGTAATTTTGCTTCCTGGTCAAAAATCTTTAAAGCTTTTATTTAATTTTACCTTACTCTTTCTTTTTCAGGCCCAGAAATCCTGGATAGAAAGAGCGTTTTATAAAAGAGAATGTGTTCATATCATACCCAGCACCAAAGACCCCCATAGGTAATCTTGTTGTCTTTAATGTAATAAGAATGTGAAACAGTGAGTGCAACCCATTGTAAGAGAAGCACTGTTAAATGGAAGGTATTTTTGAAGTAGCCATCTATAAATATACTGCATACCATGCATGCTTACAAGCATCTTAGTCTAAGAGTCTGTTCAGAATCACAAATCTGTCAGTGTGGTAGGAACCAACTACTTTATATAAGTCTATTTTTTGTTATGATTACTTGTTTTTCTTTCTAAGTATTTTATCAAAATGTTTCATTTATAACAACTTTTTTGGGGGGTGGGGCAATGGCTCAATGAGTGAGCACTTAATACATATTTATGAAGCCATGAGTTCAGATCCCCAGAACACACATGAAGCCAGACACAGGAGCACAAATGTCTGTAACGCCAGTGCTCCTGTGACAAGAGAGGTGGAGACAGGAGAAGCCTTGTAAGCACATAGGCCAGACAGCCTGGTGTATACAGCAGTGAACAAAGAGACTCTATCTCAAACAAGATTGAAGGCCAGGACTGTGATCCAAGGTTGTCCTCTGACATTCACATGCCCACCATGACATACACACACCTGTGCTCATCCAACCACACACACACACACACACACACACACACACACACACCCTTTAAATAAGAAACTCATAGCAAATTAATGAGGGTATAGATTTTCAGATTCTCCTGCATATTTTCTAAACTTTACTTACCCTTCTCAAAATCAGTGTTATATAAAATGGGGAACAAATGGGATAAAGTAGACTATCTACATTTGGAAATGTATACTTAAATAAGCAATTTAATAAAGAAGTTTGCAATAAAGATTATATAGCCATAGACTACCTTGGGCAAGTTATCTAAATCTCAATGCTCTAATATTTTATCATAAAATTGGTGCTAAACTGTTAATGTTTAGAAATAGAAACTATGTATGAAAATATTATTACAAATGTTTATAATAAAGGTATAGTAATGTGTGAAGGTCATTTTCATGGTAGAAGAAACAAACTTTAAGTTTTCAAAGATCTTTTTATATATTTTTTCAATTGTTTCTTCAAGAGCACTTAAACCTTAATATTTTCCTTCTTAGAATTGGATATTTGATGTCAAATGTCAACTGAGAGGACAGGTCAGATTGTGACTCACATATTAGTGAAATTCCTCACTTAAAGTTCTTCATTGTCCTTTTAGAATTTTTGGTAGTAGTGAAAAGTAGAAATACAGATGAAACCCAAAGGCTATTCAGAGAGATTCATTTCTTTCCTTCTTAGAAAAAAATAAATGTTTAATTTTCAAGTGGAAAAAAAAGAGTGGAAATGTTGAGTTGTTCCCAGTTGTCTTATCCCAAACAATATACCAGGAAAAGAAAGTGCAGATGGAAATGGAAGGAAGCATGATTTTATAGCTAAAAGAAAATGGAGAAGGAAGGAAAGAATAAGAGATAAAGATATCACAGGAAGCTGCAGTTCCCCATTTGCCTAGTATGTCTGCATTCTGGGATTTTAAAAGATACTTGACTGAAATGGGTCCATATGGATTGTGGGTTTCTATAGCTGTGTTGTTTGATTGTGCCTTCCAGTAGTGGCTGATACAAGGGGTTCACTTTAACTCTGATGTTGTAGGTGCTGCTGTGGGCGTCTAATAGGCCAGCATGTCGGACTCACCCCCAGTATCTCTGTGCTTCAGAATGAGAAAAATGAAAGTCGCCTCTCCAGAAATGACATCCAGTCTGAGAAGTGGTCCATCAGCAAACACACTCAGCTCAGCCCAACAGATGCTTTTGGGACTATTGAGTTCCAAGGAGGAGGCCATTCCAACAAAGCCATGGTAATCAGAACAGTTCAGTTCCTCATTCCCAGATGTGACTTCACATTCTGTGCAGGAGTGACAAGAGCCTGGGATTTCAGCTTCCTGCCCAGTCTGATTTTCACCACTTTCTTGGGCTATCCTGCTCTAATTACCTTTTCCTTTGTCTTCTTACCTGTTGCTCTATACAGGAGGAGAACGAAAACTGTCTACTCACGATGTCAAAAATAATTAACATAAGATCAGATGAGTACCATTAATAATAAGACAAATAGCTTTCTTTTAAATAATTTTCTATGGTTAACATATCAATTGCACATGTTAACGCAGTTCAGTGTCATGTTTACTCATACACATGCAGCAGGCACAGACACTGATCAGATTCAACTTTCTTGTATCCAACCTCCCCACACTTTTGCATTAAGATCCAGTATTTCTAGTGTTCACATATGAGAGAACATAGAGTAGTTTTCTTTCTATCTGGCTTATTTTCTTTAGTTCTTACTGTTTGTTGTGATATTTTTCTGCATCTCATCTATTGAGACTTTTTTGCATCCTTCCTCTCTCCCTTTGGTGACAAATGTTGCCTCTACATTTTTTTTTTTTCTTTTCACTAGCCACCAGCACTCCCCTTCCCTCCAAGGTAGAAATGATCATCCTCGCCTGACCTTTCTGGTTCTAATAGAACTCTTGCCATCCACATCAAGTACTTTTGCTCCAAGCATCTGTGGCGAACATTCAATAATGTTCGCCACAGGAAGGTTGCATAGGAAAAGAATTTTTTTTAAAAAAAAGAGGCTTTAGGAAATACATAAGTTTTGATTCTAAGAGCTGTCACTTTTAGCTTTTAAATCTCCTGATCTAACTCCCTATGTGTCTTACAGACTTTTTTTTCTCAAGGACTAAAGCACAGCATGTATTTTGAAATGTTGGAAGTTGTATAGTATAGCAAGTTTACTTCTAATTGTGAAGAGTTGGCCGAATGTGGGAAAGAGGAAGGTGGCTTTTCTTAGGGACACCATTGTGTTCAAAGTTTCAGGACACTCACCTCCCAGGAGTTAGTTTAAAAATGTGCAATGAAGTCTCTCTCTTCTCCTCCCTTCCTTTATCCTCTGTCCCTTCTCTCATGCAATAATTTCTTCTGCAGGAATGAATCACCAAACTTCTTCCAAGTTCCTCCCTAATAAAATTAATTTTTAACTATATATTCAATTAAAAGATAATAAAGAGAATTGGAGATTCTCACATTTCTCGCCCACTTAAGGGATATATTTACCCACACAAGATCATGAATGGTCCTCAACTCAGAAAAGCCCCATTCACAGGATTGATTGAACCCATTTGCAGCATAGACCCTCTGGAGCTGTGCATTGTGAGTCAGTGGCTGGGCAGTACACATGATAAGAGTGGGGTAACCAGCACTTCTGCAGGTACTTGAATGGTACCTGTAAGCCCTGTTCCATGAGCCCTAAAAGCATGTGGAAAACATCTGGTTATGCTTCACATTCTTAATGTCCAGTGTGAATATGTTTATGTCTCTACAAAGCCAA
This sequence comes from Orientallactaga sibirica, assembly GCA_036365145.1. Classification (NCBI taxonomy): domain Eukaryota; kingdom Metazoa; phylum Chordata; class Mammalia; order Rodentia; family Dipodidae; genus Orientallactaga; species Orientallactaga sibirica. The sequence continues at coordinate 64,528,270 of JAEOAD010000001.1, forward strand.
CTCCTGGAGAGAGGCTAGTTACCATGTGGTGCCATTTTCCAAAAATACACTGATCTGTCTTTTAAGGACTGCCTTCAGCTAACTCATGGATCACAAAAGAAAATCATTCTAAATTTTCACTAAATATAGTTTTGACCAAAAAATTTACTCAGGTGCCTTAAATTCATGCAACTTAGAGCTAAATTAAAAATAACTTCTGCCAGTTTTTATAAAACCACTCCATTGTTTAAAGATAAAGTTTCCCTCTACTGAAAACATCTTAAGGGTGGAAAGCTAGTCTACAAGGTAGATTCTGGATACAGAATTCAGCCAAAGCTCCTCTTACACATCTGTCTCATAAATGCTACATGGGACAGTGAACATACTTGAACTCTCTTGACATCAGAAGTTAATTCTACTATCATAAATGTTAAATATGATGACAAATTAGAAACACTGGCACAATGCTTGATGCATGAATAAACATTAACTAATTTCTCTGCTATTTTTAATAACATCCTTATTTCTCCCATTCTCTAAAATAAATTGCAAACATATTTTCCCTCATACTTTGAAATATACTCATTTGATCTATATGCCTACTCTTTAATATAATTGATATACTTTTACAACATAAATATAGTATATAATACCAGAAGTTTTTATATATACTTTCATATAATTCCAGAAGTTCTGACTCTGCAGCCTACTGGCTGACCTTCAAACCACAGCCATAGGTATTTTATTTATAGCCTGGTGCTGTATCTTGCTGCCTCTATGACTGTCTTGTTTACTAAGCCTAGTGCCTCAGTTTCCTCGTGTCTAAAATGAGGATGGCAATTCCAACATCATAGTGCTGTCTCAAGTATGGAATGAGTCACTGTAGATTAAGGGCTTAGAACAGTGTCTGGTGGTAAAGCATATGAGGTTTGCTCTTGTTATGTTCCTATGAAGTGGTTATTTACTCTGAGAGAGGCTTTTCATCAATTAAAATGCAACGTGTGCTCTTGAAATCACGTAGAACTGGATAAATTATTGAAGTCACATAAAACTGGATAAATGCTTACTGTCTGACTAGAAAGTCTTTGTGAAGCCATTTAATTTTGAGAGCCTCAAGTGAAGTTGCCATATTTGATGCTTATGAGAATTAACGACCAGACAAAAGGCACCTGGTAGACAGCAAGTGCCCCAGGCTTTGTGAAAATAGAAAGTGCGCAGAGATAGGCCAGAGATGTTAGACTACAGTATTTGCACAGGAGCACCAGGTTGAGGCAGCCCACACTCTAATCTCTTTTCTATGAACAAAAGATTACTGATGGTCACCAGCAGGAGCAGCAGGCTAGTGGTGTGTGAGTACCTCTCCACACCCACATTACACACCTTTATGTCCACGTTCAGTCAGTCTCTACATTCACTCCTTCCAGCACATGAGAATGCATTCTGTTTCCTGGCATCTTCTGTGCCTTGTTCCATATATACTTCAAGTATACTGGGCAACACCTGTGGACGTCTGTTATGATGAGCAAAGAGAGGCCTCTCGTTATGTAATTTTCCTCTACAGGAGCATTACCTAATACCCTGAAAATATCTAGCAAATTTGAGAAGCTCCTAGAAAACTGCAGAGTGAGACTCTAAATGAGTTTATTAGAATGTGTGCCTTTCAGGGCACTAGCTAAAAGTGCTGTGAAAATGTCAGTGTCTATAATAAATGATAATCATAATCACAATAGAGCAACTAAAAGGTATTGAACATCCATATCACTGCTGCTGTGCCAAGTACTTACTTGGTTTAAGGCTGGGTATTTTTATCTTTCATGGTAAACTCGCATAGTGAGGCCCAGCATTGTTAAGTAGTTTGTCCCACATACAGTCAATATCTGTTCTGTGGATGTTGTGATGTTCAACACTGGAGGGAAAGGCTAGGAAGCAGGTGGAGTTCACTGTACTCCAAAAGAGCAGACACACATGGACACTGCACAGCCTGGGGTCTTTACATGGTGAGGAAGGCTAGGCAAGGCCACCTACGTAAGTTGTATGCAGTAGAGGGCCAGTGCACAGTAAGAAGTTAGAACCTCTTTATGGAAATAGAAATCCATGCTCTCTTCCTACGGCCAGTGTCCCAGCTCCAGTGGACAGCTATCACACCCAAGTCATTGAACCTCTACACTGTGATGTGCTCAGTATCTGAGATGGGCAAGCCTCTCATCAAGACGCTCATGAAGCATACTGGGCCACTGCCCACCATAGGCAAAGAGGCTGCCACAAAACTCAGTGGTGCACAGGCCCAGCCTGGGTGGCAGCAAAGAAGTGAGATCAGGAACCCACAGAAGACAAGATTTTCAGTTCTCCATACGTACCTCTTTGTCCCATCAAATTTCACATAGCCCACACAATTTAAGGTATTTTTTTAAATTTAGGGTTGGAAATAAATGTAGGGCTTTATGTGATATTTTGCAGCCCTTGAATGTTAAAGATTTCAAGACAAAAGTATAAGGCAATGAACCCCAAACTCTGAACTTCTGAGCAATGTGACTGCTGATCACATACCTGGGACAACAACCCAGAGGTTAAAGTGACTCTAGGTGATCAGAGGAAGTCAGTCTAAAGGCAACATTTTCTCTTTGAGTTAGTTGGCCTAATGAAGACCAGTTCTCCTTTTTATGACTACTGAAAGTTTAGCAAGTGGAAAGCCTCACAATGCAGCCAGACCAAATGAGCATCTTGTGCCCTTTGAAAACTTGTCTTGACGTTGTTTCAAGTCTGCTATCTAGACAAAGAAGTGGGGCAATCCAGGGGCTCTGCTTTCTGAGGGAGGGCAGTAGCTTAGTGACAACCTGAGCCTCCCTAATTGCTTCTCAGCCTCTTGAGCAAACCAGCATGCAGTTGGGATACAAAGACTCAGCACCTACCGCCTGTGAAAAGAGCCAGTCTTCACAAGGGCAGGGCATGGTTAATCATTGACCGAGACTGAAGTTAGGCCAGTAACCTAATATGCCTTGGGTCCCCTGCTTCTGACAGGCGCACTTGTGGTTAAAGAGATTTTTAACGGAGTCATCAAAACAACTCTGGGGGCAGGGTGACTTTTATTCATTTTTAAATATGTAAAGATTCAGCATTAACTTTTGCCTTCAAGCCAGCCCAGGAAGCAGCCCTGGTACCTTCCAAATGCGAAGGCAGACTGAGCACAGTGAGACAGTCAGCAGACTTTTGGGCAGAGGATATAATTAGGGGGAAAGATTCATCACTGAAATGCTGCTAGTCATTCAGGATGTATCTGTGTACCTGTCCTACCATATAGATGGAACAGTAATGGGCCACCAAGCTTGAAGCATCAAAGACACTTGAGGTACCACACACAGTGTTTCTCAGTTTGGAAGCACAGACTAATATATGGGACCATCAGAAATGCTGAATCCAAGTCTCATCTCCAGAGTCTTGTCTATTGGTTTGAGATGGAACCTAGGTATGTCAGGTTTTTGTTTTTGTTTTTGAAAACTACCAAGGTTATTATACTGTTCAGCCAGGCTTAAAAAAATTTTATTCCAAACCCCTTTACTGGAGACCCACCAAAGTTAAATTATTTTCCCTGAGAAAGTTCTGCAACCTAGCCTCCTAAGGATCCCTTTTCCATTCTTTTTTTGTTTTCTCTGCCATGTGTGTCTGGAACAGGTAACAGTCATTATTTTGTTTGGGAAGAGGCTTGTAGATAATTAAAAGAAAGCTCATTGCAATTACGTTCTTAGATCTTTTATAGGGGTTTTTGACATTTTTGCAGTGGCATCATAAAATCATGAATATTTAATGAGGTGAATTAAACACTAATATGGAGAGCAGGAAGAAGTCGTTATGGAGTTACATTCTGGTTAACAGGATCATTTTCCAAGCTCTTCTTCCAAGCACTTTGTGTTGTTGAGAACTCAATATGTAAGCTTCACAAGCCCCCGTGAAATAGCAATGAAGCCAACACTTTTCAGACAGAAATGGTGACCCAGGAAGGTGATACTGAAAGCTGACAGTGAGGGAAGGTCTCTGACTTCCTTCCCAATCCCAGGCTGCTTCTTACCCAATTACAAGGCCAGAAACAGCCATCCTGGACTCTCTGGAACTAGAACTTCATTAGGACACCTCACAATTTACAAACTGCCCCAGAGAGTCAGAGCAAGTTGGCCTTGTCAGCAGACATTGCGAGGTTTCTCCCAGACTCTACTGAGGACTCCAGCATTATTTGGAAAGGGAGGCAGCACTGAGCTGAATACAGACTGTGTCTAACTTGCTTATGAATCAACTCTTCCAATTAACACTGAGCTGACTTGTGGGCCAAGAAAGACTAAACCTAATTAAGCACATGTATTCAAGTTAGCCAAGTAATTCTCTTCAGGGTTTCCTTTACTGTTGACTCTCCTTATTAGATCAGATGGAGTCCCTTTATTATAGTTTTTATACAATTTAAGTAATTATACCTAGATGTTGTTGTCACGCATAAAGCTCTCTCAAGACAATCAGAGTGAGCCTTGCCCTCTGAGCATTGTGGGAGGCCAAGAGGCATACAAGTCAGGGGAGGACACTTCTATCAGCATGATATTTAAAGCCACATTCTCTTAGACAGCTTCAGGATTGAATTTGAGATTTTGAAGGTTGTCTACCTTTGCATTCCACAGATCTAATCTGGGAATTATTGACTGGTATATGCCAGGTAGGAAGTTAATAATTCTACACACACACACACACACACACACACACACACACACACACACACACAGAGCTAATCACCGCACAGTAGCTAAACCAGCAGCTTTACATGTCATGGTAAGGCTGGTGAGAGGTATTGCAATTATTCTGTTGATTTCTGATTTGTACTTGTAATTGAAAAGCCACTGAATTGGCAGTCCATTTGGACTGTCTTTCTGATATTAAGAATAAAACTAGCATATTTCATTCACCTTTCCCATCCTAATCCTAGGTCAAAAAGAAGGAGAAATCAGACCACTTTCAAGAAACATCCTGCCTGTTGGCTTGTAGAAAAAATTTATGCTAAATAATTCTGGCAGGTATTTCATAGCACACCCTCTATGACCTGTTCATATGCTTAGTGAAGTTTTATATTATTCTTCCAACTTTAGTTTTGAGTTATCCTAATTCACCCCTATACACATCTTATATCTCACATTGGGAAATTATAATAATTATGTTGCAGCTGTCACTTCCAAAGTTTTCTGGGTCATCAAACTTGGAACTAAATTACAGTGAATGAAATTCCAAATATTTCCTTCCTAAACAGATGTTTTATATCAATTAAGCCATCACCCATATTCAATCTTGGCTGTTAAACAGGACTCTGTGGTCTTGGAAGGCTGGTGTCAGAAGAATTATCTCTGCACTCTCATGTGACATATTCTGCTTGGCCACAGCTTTAATTACAAGGACCCCCCCCCAGTGTGGCTAAAGAGAAATAGGAAATGAAATGACACACTTGTCAAAAGAAAGGAGAATAGTACAAATTTCCCAATACAGGCTTTGACAGGAAGGTATTACAGAGAGTGTTATAATAGATCTAGCAATGGTAGGTCCATTCTTCAGAACAAACACTAGCTAAGAAGCACCAAGTGGTGATTTCCTAGAACTAATGATGTCTTTACAGTGAAAGAAGAGGATTTTTCATCAAACATTTCCAAGCACGCAGCCACATTCATTGTTCTACAGCCCATTTCCATTTTCGTTATAACATCTGAGAAAAGTTACATGGGTAAAAGAGTAGGGCTGAAGATGTGACTGATGAATTAAGAAAACCAAATTGCTCTACAAAAGGCACTAGTTGAGAATGGCAAAGAAAGATTTCTTTCTTTCTTTTTTTAGTTTTTAAGGAAACAACTCCATCTATTCTAAGTAGTAACAGTTGTAGTCCCACCCTCCAGCTTTTGCCCACTGTGATGAGGGAAAAGGGATACTGTGAGGTGTGGATGATGCCCTGTGAGAGCAGCAACACTGATAAGTAAATAGTATCATTTCTGATGAGGAAGGAACCAGAGTGGATTCAATGGGGAAATGAAATAAAATCACCTCACAAGTAAAAAGAATAAAGCAAAAAGAGCATGAGTGTCAAATATAGCCTGATCTCCAGAGATGTGATCTAGCCCTCTACCATTCAAATTAAATAAAAGCTATTTCTTCACAGGCTTACTTATAGAATTTAATTTCTGTGTCTACTGTGTGGTAATGGAAGTATATCTTTACATGAAAATAATGCTGGCTGCATTGATCTCTATAGTTCCTAAGACTGGATTAAACAGTACAATTTCAACTAGACCTAGCTTCTCTCGTACACATAATATGCCAAATGTTATTCCCTCATCATGTGTGGGCTTCCTACTGCCAGCCATGGGCGCTAATGATAGGAAGGGAAAAGTAGGGAATAATTACAGACATGGGTAACTTACTTGATTTCAGCTTTTTTCTTCACAAACTGGGGACCTAACAGCCTACAAGAAAGGATAGCTCAGGACAAGTTCTTTTATAAACACCTACGCTAACCACCTATTTTGAAAAGCATTCTGGTGAAAGAACTACGTTACTTATCCCAGTTGTATGCAGGAGCTATATGCATTAGTGAAAACAACCTTAGCAGTTTCTGCTTATTGAGGTCTCTTGGCCCTACACATTTCATAATTAAATCCATATAATATCCTGTGCAGTGGTCAGGATCACTCCCTTTGAACAAGACCAGATGCTCACAATGGCCAAATATCTGACAGTGTGACTATGTGATGTAGTGGAAATCTCTAAACAGAGCACCAGGTCAGAGTAATGCCCAGGGGGCCATATTTAATGTGCACATTAGGAAGAGTCCTTATTACCTAAAAGGTGATTACTTAGCAATTAACATCAAAATTGCTTATCATGACAATTAAAATTACTCCTAGTTTCAAATCTCATTGACCATTTAGCAGGAATTGATTAATTGCTCTGGGCTCAGTCCTTATGAGTGTGAAGCTGCTGATTTAGCACACAGGTAGCTGTGATATTATAAGCAACTGGGAAGCTTAGAGTATAGTCTGGTTTCTATGTGTGTGAGAATACAATTCAAACATTGGAGTCTCCAGATAAACTTAAAATGTTTTATCCCTTGGTTTCAATGGTCCTTTTAGCTCTCAAACCATTTACTTGATTTACTATACAATAACAAAAGAAGAGAAAAAGTAGCAAACTGGTTGATTCATTTAAATACTTGTTTTTTTATGGTACAAGAGAAGGGAAAATACATCACAGCTGATGGGCAACACCCAAGTATTGCAGCTATGAGCATTTGTGATGCTTCTTAGCTTTTGCATTGTTAGGGGTTCTGTCATGAATCATGTTCTGTGTAAGAACTGGTTTGGGTTAATAAACATTAAAAAAATGGAGTAACATGACTGAAGGAGCCTTAAGGAGCTTGTTAATTATTTATTGTACTTTTCTTATTACTGTGGCCTAAAATTCGTCCAATATTTCCCCATCCTCTCCTTGTTATTGATGTAAACTATTAAGTGTGCTTTTCTTCTTTTTGCCTCAATAGCAAATACCAGACATACTCTCTTGATCATATTTGGTACTTCTTTAACAGAATACCTGAGACTGAGAAATTTAGTAAGAACAGACATTTATTGCTTATACTCATGATGGCTAAAAAGTCAAAGGCCTCGAGCCATGATGCAAACAAAGACCACCTTGCCATAGTATCCCATTGCAACAGGCAGAAGGAAAGTGAATGTGACACATACATGCACAAATGGGCATACGTGCATACACATACAAGGGGAAGATGAGTTCTTCCTTTTTATCAGGAACTCACTCCTGCAATAACAGCATTGTATTAATCCACTTAGAAAGGCTGAGCCTCACAACGTGATTCCTCTTAAAGGTTCTGTCTCTCTTCACTGATGCACGGAAGATTAAATTTCCAACACAAAAACTGAGCACATCTTATTTGAATTTTTTTTCCTTTAAAAAAATATTTTATTTTTATTCATTTATTTGATATAAAGATAGAAAGAGGCAGGGAGAGAGAGAGAGAGAGAGAGAGAGAAAGAGAGTATGGTGCATCAGGGCCTTCAGCCACTGCAAATGAATTTCAGACACATGTGCCACCTTGTGCATCTAGCTTACATGGGACCTACGGAATCAAACCTAGGTCCTTTGGCTTTATAGGCAAGTGCCTTAACTGGTAAGCCATTTCTCCATCCCTTGAATATTTTTTTTTAAATTATGGGCAACAGTTATATTCTTTATGTACACGTGGACCCTAGAAAGCTGTTAGAAATACAGAAGCCTAACCCCCATCACAGATCTGTTGAGTCAGAGCTTACATTTTTGACAAGATTGAGCTATGTACATATTAAAGGTTGAGAAACACAGTGTAACTGGCACCCCATCCACTGAAGGAAGAAGAAATAGATCATTAGAACTCGGGGACTGGCTGGTATAGGTTAAGGAAAAGGAGAAGAATGGAGAGAGATCTATCTTTGTGGTCAAGTGATAGGGCTGTGGAGTCAAACCTGGGTCATCACCCCATCCTAACACTATGAATTTGAAGAAATCATGGATCCTTTCTGTCTTCATTGGTAAAATGGGGACAATGCCAAACTAGTTTGGCAGCACAGAACATTTAAAGGATATGCAATATAAATGTGCCTGGAGTGCAGCATTCATGACCCAACTGATAGTTTAGTCAATAGACCATATATATAATGATGGTTTCATATAATTCCAGTGGAGCCTAAAAATTACTTTCACCTAGTGACATCACTGAAGCCTAAGTAGTCATCCTTCATGTTTTTTGTTATGACAGTACCAACAGCCCTGTACTGCCAGTCCTATAAAAGCAAAGCAAATAAAATTGCACATGCACATAATACTTAATAACTGATGGAGTGACTGCTTTATGTGTGTCTTATACTATACATTTCTCATTATTTTTAAGTAGTTTATCTTAAAACAGTTTATGAGTTAGTGTACGCACATGTAAGCCATGATACTGACCTCAAAAAAGAATTGACTTCCATGCAATTGATCCAAACTTTATCCATACTTTCTCTCCTATGCAACACTTGCTTCTTGTTGTTTTGTTTGGTTTGGTTTGGGTTTTTTGGAGACTGGGTCCCTTGTAGTATTGGCTGACTTTGAACTCATTATGTACTCAATGATTAGGTTGAACATCTGATTCTCCTGCCTTTATCTCCTAAATCCTGGGATTACAGGCATGCACCACCATGCAGGAATTTATGCAGGGCTGGGAATCAACTTTGGAACTTCATGCATGCCAGACAAATCCTTTACCAACCAAACTGCATTCCCAGCCCCCATGGAGCATCTGCACTTAAGAATGCTATAGGTGTGGAAAAATGGTTTACAGATTGAGAAGCTTGCCTGTGAAGCCTAAAGATTCATGTTTCACTCTCCAGGTTCTAAGTAAGCCAGATGCATTGTGACGCAAGTGCGCAAGGTTGCACATGTATACAAGGGGGTGCATGCATCTGGAGTTCAATTGCAGGGGCTGGAGGCCCTGATGCACCAATTCTTTCTCTCTTTATTTTTCTCTCTTTCTCTCTCACACTAATATTTGGGTTTGCCTCAAAAGAAAAGACAATGCTACAATTTTCTTCAGTATCCAACTAACATACCATATTGTATATGAATTATATTTATCCTGTTATACTATAAATGAGACATGGTTATTATTTTATATTTTGCAATGACACAGTTTTACATTTATTATATAGCTCCTAATATCTTCGTTTACAATATCATCTTGCATTCCAGATCATATTTCTGGATTATATAATTATACTGTATACACTATTTTTTCCTGCTGTGAGATCTCTTAGCAGTACACTCATTTTGAGTTGTTATAAATGTCTATAATTTTCTGTCGGTAAATATATATATATATATACTTTTAAAATATTTTTTCCCAAATGTGGAATTCTAGACTGATAGGTCATTTCTTTTGTTGCATTGAAGTTCCTGACTTGCTGTCTATTGCTGCTATTAAATTATAGCCCTCCAGTCTAACAACTGCTACTTCATAGGTGATCATTTTCACAGCTTATTTTAGTACTGTTAGCTCTCCCAAACTTTGAATAAGGTTTCCTATTACATATCTTTCATAAGATTCACTGAATTTCCTGGCCCTGAGAATTTGTATCCTTCAATCATCCTGAGAAGTACTGTGTCATTGCTTCTTCAACTATTGCCTCGTCCCCCTTATTCCTTTATTTCTATCTAGATATATCTCCCCCAGGTATCTTTATGTTTCTTTTGTTTTCTACTCATTGATTTTTCTAGGTTGTGTCTACTTTATTTTCTAGGTCTGTTTTCAGTTTGTTTCTTTTAGTTTATTTCATTCATGGCAGTTTTCATTTGCATTATTACATTTTACTTTCTGTAACTTCTGATTTATTTTTTTTCCAATGTACATAGTCACTCCTAGGTTTCTTATTCCTTACTCTCTCTTGTTTGTGCAAGGACCTAACTGTAGCTGTTTTGTATTCAGTATTTTGTATTTTAGAGTCTCTGAAGATCTTACTCAGCTGATTGTCTCTTCCATTGGTTCCATTCATGGCGCTTGACTTCCTTGTGTAATTATTTTTAATTTTTCTTTATTACCAAATTTTCCCATGTAAATTATTTCCGATCTGGATGGATGGCATATTCCCTCACAGAGATTTTTACTTGCTTCTGTCAGTTATCTGGAACCAATTTACTACCAGAACCATTTATATGTAATATAGCTTGTCATGTCTCAAACCCTTGACAGTAACAATATGGACCAAATCCTCTATGAGGACTTGCTTGAGTTTTAGAAATAGTCAAAGAAGTGCTGGAGAGGTTTCTCAGTGGTTAAAAGCACTTGTTTGCAAGGCCTGATGGCTTGGGTTCAATTCCCCAGAACCCATCTAAAGCCAGATGCATAGAGTGGTACACATATCTGAGTTCAGTTGCAGTGGTTGGAGGCCTTGGAATGCTCATTTCTCTCTCTCTCTCTTTCTCTCTCTCTCTCTCTCTCTCCTCTCTGCAAATAAATAGTAAAAAATATTTTTAAAATAGTGAAAGTAGAATTACTTGTTTTAATTCACCAAGAATCAAGGTTGAATTTGGCAAGTTTTCTTGCTGCCTCTTATATATTCAGTTACCTATTTTTTCCTCCTTGAATTTCACAGTAGAGCACATTGAAGTATACCAGCTTTGTGTGGGGTCTCTGAAATCCTTCCCCATATGGCATTAAGCCATTAAGTCAGATGTTCAAGGACTGCAGGGCTTAGGAGAGATGCTTAGATCCCATCCTGCTCATATATATATTGATCATTTTATTTATAGCATTGAACTTTACTTGAAGTTGCATCTCATAAAACTTCAAACTCTGCTATAAAATTTAATATTTCAGGCTGGAGATATGGCTTAGTGGTTAAGGCACTTGCCTGGGAAGCCTAAGGACCCATGTTCGACTCTTCAGATCCCACATTAGCCAGACGCACAAGGTTATGCAAGTGTGCAAAGTGGCACATGTGCACAAGGTAGCACACATGTCTAGAGTTCAATTGCAGTGGCTGAGGCCCTGGAGAGCCAATTCTCTCTCTTGCTCTCACTCTCACATTTAAAAAGGCCAGTCTGTTGGGCTTTCCTCAAAAAAATTAATATTGCAACTATTCTATAGGAATAATTGGTATGTCTTTTGTCACTTGTCTTTAAAATATTAAATCATTCGAGCTGGTCATAGTAATACATGACTATAATGCCAACACTGAGGAGGCAGGGACAAGTGGATCACTGCAAGTTTGAGGCAAGCCTAGTCTGCATAGTGAGTTCCAGGCCAGCAAGGGGGACATAGTAAGGTCTTCTCTCATAAAACAAAATGATTGCTTAAGATATATGACAGATGAAAACAGATAGATAATAGAACATTTGAGATGCAGTTATTATAGTTAACTATGACCTATTATTTTAAGCTCTAATTGCATTATGCAACAGTGTAGAATCTTTCAAAACTGCAAAAATAATAGGACCACAAAATCATGTGTGTGTGTCAGAGAGAGAGAGAGAGAGAGCAGAAAAGATTATGGGGCTGGAGAAATGACTCAGTGGTTAAAGGTGCTTGCTTGCAAAGCCTGATGGCCCAGGTTTGATTTCCCTGAATCCACATAAAGCTGGACGCACAAAGTAGCACACATGTCTAGAGTTCCTTTCCAGTAGCAGGAAGCCCCAGTCTCTCTCTCTCTCTCTCCTTACAAAAAAATACATATATAATATTTATAAATATATATATATATATATATATATATATATATATATATATATATATATATGCGATGTGATTACATATAGTTATACATCTAATTTATTTAAAGGAATTGCTTATACTGAAAGTATTAGGGAACATTTGAACTATTACACAAATGTAAAGAATTGTAAAAGATAAACATAATTTCTTTTGGGCAATGAACCCATCTAAGATCTTATTGCTTAAATTACATTTTAAAACACGGAATAATTTTTCGGTTTGCAGTAATTCAGGATTTTAAGAAAACTTTCATTTCCTGGTCTCAAAGGTTTTTTTTTTAGGTAGGGTTTCACTGTAGTCCAGGCTGTCCTAGAATTCATGATGTAGTCTCAGAGTGGCGTTGAATTCACTGTGATCCGCCTGCCTCTGCCTCCCCAGAGTGCTGGGATTAAAGGCTTGTGCCACCATGCCCGGCTCCAAAGTTGGTTTTTTTTGTTTTTTTTTTTAAATTTTTTTCAAAGATTTTTGTTTGTTTGTTTGTTTTATAAAAAAACTGATCCCTCCCCCTACTCTGTAAAAAACATCCGATTTCACCTGATGCGTTTTCTCCAAGTGTGGACACAGGCAGCTATAATCAGTAAAGACAGCAGCCTCTGGCAGCCCTGTGTGGCTCCCTAACCTATGGCCTTTCTTCTTCTAGTATGTGCGAGTCTCTTTTGATACGAAACCCGATCTCTTGCTACACCTGATGACCAAGGAATGGCAGCTGGAGCTTCCCAAGCTTCTCATCTCTGTGCACGGAGGCCTGCAGAACTTTGAACTCCAGCCCAAACTCAAGCAAGTCTTTGGGAAAGGGCTTATCAAAGCAGCCATGACAACTGGAGCGTGGATCTTCACGGGAGGGGTTAACACAGGTACGCAGAGAGAGGAACCCAGAAGGCAGCATAGGCCCTGGGAATGTTATGCCTGAGATAATTTTACCTAACGTTGAAACTGTTCGTTTCCCCACCTCATCACTACCTACTATACGCATGCTCCCTGGCTAATTCTCCTCTCCCTGCTTCCTCCTCCTTCGTTTTCCTAAGGGATAATCTGTAATATTATTTCTCCACGAAGAAGACTTGCAGGTAACAAATGACTTTACTGATTAATGGTTGATTATATATAATTTGTATACACAACTCATGGATGTTCACAGGATGTTTTTAATAGCTCAAGTTGGTACATGAGAATCCAATAAGTTTTTTAAGAATAACTTTTGGATTAAACTAGAATACATATCTCTGCTTTTTAACCAATGTCAAGATTGATGCTGAATATTAGTATTTCAAAATTCCACTTTAATCTGGGATATGAATTTTGATGCTAAGTTTAAATTATTATGTGTTTTTTATTTTACATGCTAAAACATTGTGTACTAATAGATGACTCAATTCCTTCTACATTCCAAATATATTTTCCTAACTGCCAGATAAATTCCTATATAATGATATAGGGATTCTGTCAAACCAGTCCTTATAAGCTCACTTACAGTTAGTCTAACCTACAGAACATTATTACTACCACAAATAGTAGAGCAGATGTCTGGAAAGTTTGTTGCCATATTTCCACAACCCTGTTCAGAAATTCCTATTTAAAGTGTACCAGTAATCTTGTAGTGCATTATTGCTAACTCATCATAAGGCTCAAATTCTGAACATGTGGACATGTTTGAAACTAATGGGACTCTTTGAACATAACTTTGGAACAACTACTTTTAAATAACATGGTATCTCCATATTGTTTTATTTTAGCTCGGATGGTGTTTTGAGTTTAGCCTGAAGTAAGGGCTTGGAAGACATGCACTGAACTAAGCAAACATACAGAACACACAAGGTAGATGTAACATGAAAGAGATCATACATGTTTCAATAACTCAATTGGGAAAGTGATAAGATTGAACAAAAGCTCCTCCAGAGCTGGGCTTGTTGAGCAGTCAGCACACACTCACAAAGGAACATTTTGGCAGTGAACTGGGCGGACGGCTCTGTCCAGTGTTACTGTGTGAAATCCCAGCTCAGCTCATCAGCTGGCGTGATCTGCAGACTTGCCCAATCAGCTCTTCACTGTTTATCCTGCAGTGATCTAATACCCCAAAGACACCTTTCTGTCAGTAACTGCTTGTGTTTTAGACTCTGCATTTTACTCTTCACTAGGTAGAAACACTTACTTAGAATGATTAAGTCTTTTCCTTTCCTGACATAAAGAGATTCGAACCAATCTCCTATGTTCAGAAAGCTGGAGCATTGCTTATAGACTTCCTTCTTTTATGAAATGCATTTAATATCAAAAGAAAATTTATAGCCTAAATGTTATAACATACAGAGCTCTTACCTGCTTCAAAGGATGAAATTGCAATGATGGATGCCAAAGCGAGGTAGCGGGTGGTGAAAAAAGTATGGCAAATACCATACGATTAAATACCATGGAATTAAAATTCCCATCCAGAGTTGACCTTCATGTTTTATATGTTAACATTAGTATGCACAGATCAATAGATTGTACTTTTGTTTTTAGCAGTATTCTCACTTAAAAGATCCACAGACAAACAAACAGATGAAAAGAGCCTTCTCTCCAAGGCTCTCAGAAGAGCTCACCATGGATTAGAGCTCATTCGCACTATTCTGATTTTATTTAATAAAAAGGCGCTTTTGTTTGATTTTATGACTATTTTAAAATTGAGTTACTGAAACATGTATGATCTCTCTTATGTTACATCTGCCTGGTGTGTTCAGTATGTTTGCTTAGTTCAATACATGGTTTCTTTTTTTAAAAAATATTTTTTATTCTTAAATTTATTTGTTTGACAGGGAGAAAGAGAGAGAGAGAGAAACAGGGAGAGAGAGAAGAGGTGTGCTAGAGCCTCTAGCCGCTGCAAACAAACTCCAAATGTATGTGCCACCTTCTACATCTGGCTTACATGGGTCCCAAGGAATTGAACCTGGGTCCTTTGGCTTCACAGGAAAGTACTTTAACCACTAAGCAATCTCTCCAGGCCCAGTTCATGGTTTCTAAGCTCTTACTTTGGCTGGACTCAAAACACCACAGTTTAATAACACAGTGACCATACAGCCTTCCCTTCAAGAAGTCTTCCTGTTAGAGGAGACATACACATGGTTGTATATCACTGGAGGCCACGTTATGTGGCATATTTAACTCTTCAAGACTCACAAATTTTAATATGTGAAAATGGACAAAATCAGCTCTAACTGAATGTTCATAGAGGAAATAGCACTGAGTATGCATTTTTTTTTGAAGAGTTGGCAGAATTTCAATAAGTGGAAACATCTTATTATAGGAAATGTGTCTTACAAGTCCATAGAAATGATTATTTTAGAAGGAGGTTAAAAGATTAGAAATTGCATATGTTTTAGATGGCTCATAAAAAGACAAGAGTTAGTTTTCCTACCATTTGTAAACTGAATTTATTTGCTTTTAATTATGAGAGGAGGGAATTATAAGAGAAGAGGGAGAGAATTAGAATGGTGAACATTAAAGGTATACTTATATACTTTAACATAAATTTCCCACTAACACACATTACAACTAGGCTTCCACATTATGCAGTGTAAATAGGAAGATGTAGTTCACATTAATAAAAATCTTAGCTAAGTAGATATTCAAATAACCATAATTCATTCATCGACGATAGTATAGATTTGATATCTTGTTATGTATGTTGCTTTTTTCAAGGACATAGTCAAGGTGTCATTAGTCATACTAGCAAACCATTATGCATATGAGAAAAGATTCTCTAAGTTCAAAGAAATCATATATATTCTTTATAGACACCAGATGCTTTGTTATTTTTCCATGTAAATTAGAGTAAGAAATGAATCATTGGAATTTGTATCAAGTCTGACAAATGTATCTTGAATGATAACCACAATTTCATGTGCTCTCTCCTAAATATGTGTAGGGGAAGTGAGTCAACATTGCATATTTAACACTTTTCTCCCCAGGTGAAAAGCACACATGATTTCTTTGCTTAAGAGACAAGATTAATGCCCCTCTCTCTGCTCTTAGGTGTTATTCGTCATGTTGGTGATGCCTTGAAGGACCATGCCTCCAAGTCTCGAGGGAAGATATGTACCATAGGTATCGCCCCTTGGGGAATTGTGGAAAACCAGGAGGACCTGATTGGAAGAGATGTAAGTCTTGGATGATAAACCTTTATGTGACTTCTCCTGAAAGGGCTACCACCAGAGTCCCATTAGTATTTGTAACATGCACAGGCTAGTGCTCTCTGCCCCCACCTCCCAAAGTGAAGCTTGTATTTGTTTTACTGACTGAATTATTTGGTTTCCAAAATCCATCTGGATAAGCTCCATATCATTCTAAGAAAGTCAAAAGACTTATCAACCATTCCTCTCTGCTTGCACTATATTTGTTGGCACAGTTATATCAAAATGCACTTATGCTATGTAACATCTGGAAACATGAACTGACTGCCTGGTTCATGAAAGGAGGGTTATCCTCCCATAGGACTCCAGAGTCTTTCTTACCTGCATTTCCTTTGCCCATCTCTGGACAGCTACAGGAAGTGATGCTTTCCATCAAGTCTGTGGCTTCCCTGGACAGCCTTTCTTTACCAAATGCTCAGCTAAAATACAGGTATAAATAGGTTCTTTATTTCCCATTTACTTCAAAATGATTTGAACAAAATATAGCAGTGTGTCAGCCTCTATTTTCTGTTCTGATGTTTAGGGCCACAGCCAAGAGCTACAGCATCTTCCCCCATTTTTTTATGGGTCACCATCTTATTTCTGTTCATTCTGGGAATCCCCTTACCAAATAAAAGAAAGAAAAAACAGGATTCCCAGCTTCCCCTAGGGAATGTTTCTTTATCAGCAGATATTTTTATCCAGCAACACTTCTCAAAAGCCCATAAATAAAAATTGTAGTAATATTGTATACCTATTATCATACTTTATCTACTTCTTTTTCCTTCAATAACTTTAGAAATTTATTATTTATCATTGTTCTCTACAACAGATCAATGCCCTCCTTACAATATATTCAAGGCCCATAATAGAGTAAAACAAATATTGCAAGTAGTTTAAAGTATCAAGAGGTCTATTTGTGACAAATCAGAGGAAAAAGAAAGGCTGAGGACCAACTTTAAAATTGAATATTTTATTGTAATGTACTATAATGTAATTTATACATCTTTAAAACGCAACACAGAGCAGGATGTAATGAAATAGGAGTACAAACTCTTGTACCTCTGACAACCTTTAAGTGATAACAAATGTGCCTGTGTACATTAAGACTGCAAAATTACACACAGAAATGCTAATTTATCCAAAGGGATACTGATTTTATCAGAATAGTTGTTTTATATTACAGATCTTTAAATGTCTTTACCAGCCATTCTGAAACTACCAGGTAGGCAGGATTGATTAGAAAAGTAAGTGCTACAAACATATCAGAATGTCTGAGTCTAGTCTTTCACAGAATAAACTTGCCTTAAATTCCGGGAAATGCTGATTTTGAATTAGAACAAATGTATCCTTAAAGAATTAGAATATGCTAAAATAGGAAGCATTTAATGGTGCATTTAAAAAAATAAATTTATAAAATGATTTATTCCAAATGTTCTGATGATCTAGAAGTCATTTTGAAAGGTTATAGCTTCAGGATCTTTTGTGAACTTGAACTACTAGTCAACAGAATCATGTAAACTATGAACAAGTGACAGCTGATTGTCTTCAAGACAGAGTAATGGAATGACAACCCCAGTTGTCTAAACTTTCACAGCAGATGCTGGCCTATCACCCAATGCATTTGCTCATCTTGTAAATATTACAGGACTCAAGGAAACATGACATCTCTATCATTTGTTTGCTCTGCTGAGTTAGTAGAAACATCCCCAGTTCCATTTCCAACAAGTCGGTTTGTTGTCTCTCATTTGTGTCTCATCATATGTGAGAGGAAATTTACACATGCCAATGGGGCTTAGAGATGTTTTCTGGTGTCCCAATTTAAATGTTCTTGGGTCCTACCACAGAGGGCTGAAAAAAGCCGCTCATACTTTCAAAAAATGTGTGAATTTATCTCTCTTGCTCTCAGAGGTCTAATAAAATCAAGTTATGGCTCACAAAGAAGCAGATGAACTCAAAAAGAGATCAAATGAAAATGAGAGACACAAGGTATCTGAATAGAAGTACCCAGCATCCACCTCTTTACAAAGGACCGAATCATCTTCCTGCAATTACCCAGTGTACCAATATCAACAGCTCGTCCTAAGAGGGGAGTTGTTGTCTGAGTTGTTTCTTTTTAAAGAGGCATATCACAAGCATTTATTTATTTATTTATTTATTTATTTATTTATTTATTTGGGAGAGAGAGAAAGAGTGAGAATGGGTACCCCAGAGCCTCTAGCTACTGCAAATAAACTCCAGATGCATGCATCACCATATGCATCTGGCTTACGTGGGACCTGGAGAATTGAACCAGGGTCCTTAAGCTTTGCAGGCATGTGCCTTAACAGCTAAGCCATCTCTCTAGCCCTTGTCTGAGTTTTAACTGCCCCAGTGGTTAGAAACTCCTGCATATTCCCATCCATCTCTGGGACTCTGCAAATACCTAATTTAACCCAGAAATATGAGTGTGACCTAAGCCCACTGTATGTGCTTTAGAGGATGATTATTGTGACACAATGGAGAGCATCAGGCATCGAAACATGGCATAGTGCCTAGCTGGAAATAAAACCAATGTTATATAACAAGCTGACATGCAAACACACAGCTTCATAAGAAAGACACTAAGAGTCCATCCATAAAAGTGGTAGACACTTTCTCAACAGAGATGCTCATCATATTGAAGGAGTACAATATGAGAAAACAAATATTAAAGGACATGATTCAGGAAAGATAAAAAGAAACCAATAGAGATGAAACACCAGGTAAAGAATTTTAAATGAATAATTATTATAAACACTCAATAAGATCCAAGGGAAGATAGGCACAGTTATAGAACATTAGAAAAAGAAGACAGAATATGAATGAAAATTCCAGCAAGAGACATATATATTGATAGGGAACCAACAGAAGCCTTAGAACTGAAGAGCTAAGTCAGACAAAAAATTCAGTGGAAAACCCCAAAACACAACAGATCAAGCAGAAGAAAGAATGTCTAAACTTGAAGACAACTCTTTTGAAATAAAAATATGAGAATGAAGAAAGAGCAGTCTAGACCTTTGGTACCCCATTAAATGAACAAATATCTGTGTTTTTGAATGACTACAGGTAAGGAGAAATTCATTCGTGGCATAGATAACCTATTCAGTGCAATAGTAGTGGAAAACTTCTCAAGTCTCATGAAGATATGAACATCCATGTTTAGGAAGCCTTTTGGATCCCAAATACACAGGACAAGAAAAGGGCTTCTCAACAGCACATTATTTTCAAAAGTATACTACAACAAATTATCAATATACAAGAGAAAAGTGCCAAATGTCATCAAAGTTGTATTCCCATTAGACCAAGTGCAGTTTTCTCATAAGAAACACTACAGCCCAGGAATGAATTGAATGATATGTTCCCTGTTCTGAAACAAAATAAGTGTCAACCAAGAGTAATGTAAACAGCATTTCTTACAGAAATGGAAAAGTAGTCCTCCAGTGACAATTATGATGAAGTTCATAGCCACTAAAACTGTCTTACAACAGATCCATAGGTGGGTGGGGAAATGACTCAGAGGTTAAAGACACATGCGTACAAAATCTTCCAGCCCAGGTTCAACTTCCCAGCACCCACATAAAGCCAGATGCAAAAGCAAAACTTGGCTTACTCCTCTGGCATTCATTTGCAGTAGTAAGAGACCTTGGCCTGTGTGTGCATGTGCACATACACACACAAACACACATACACACCCATATACATATGTACAAATAAACAAAATGTAAAAAAAGAGCAAAAAATAAGATGTATAAGAGATCTGTATAACTAGAAGTAATAGAGATTGTCATAAAAACAGATAAAAATTGTATCTCAATAGAACAGTAGCTATTCAAAATAAAAATTAAAACTAAACACCATCAAAATAATACATCATCAAACCACAAAGTTAAACAAGAAAAGAAAATTCAAAACAACTAAAAAGCAGTCAACAAACTGACAGGGAAAAGTTCTTACCTTCACCTGTAATTACTATGAATATGGACAGAAGTTTTCAATTAAAAGATACATTAGTCTGGCTGAATGGATTGAACAAAACTCACTCCAAGAAGATACTCCCTATAAGAAACTCACTTCACCAGACTGAAAGTTATAGACTGTGTAGCAGACAGCTTCAGGTTTGCTGAGATGAACTTCCAGACCAGGCACAGTTATGGAGGAAGGGATATTATTTATTGAAGCTTACAGATCCAGGGGAAGTTCCATAAAGGCAGGAAAAGCAGCCTGCTTTCTTAGGGCCAAGCAGAGAGAGAGAAAGCCAACCAGCCACCACAGCACACAGAGCAAAAACTACAGCCAAAAGGTCACACAGCACACTTCAGGAACTCCTGCTAGGCACATTTGCATATCTTTACAATGGAATCTCAAACCCACCATTAACACCTTAAGACCAGCCCCCAGTGACATTGCCTCTAGCAAGGTGATTGCAGATGCAAACTATAACTAATAAAATACTGAATATATTGGGGGACATATATTCAAACTACCACATTCCACCCCTGGCCCCCAATATATTTAGCTCCTGGCCCCCAATAGATTTATAACTATCACACATTGTAAATTGTACTCAGTCCAATTTCAAAGGTTCTCACAGTCTTGACCAACTTAAGATAGTGAGTCCTGTAAAATCAAACAAGTTAAATACTTTCAACATGTAAAGGCACAGAGTAAACATTTTTAACTGGTAAAAGGCATAGCAAGGAGAAACTAAAACAATGCAAACTCAACCACCATCAACAGTCATCAAACTTCTGCAGTTCAAGTTCAATATAACCAGAGACTAACAGTCTCCAGGTTTTCCAATTCCGCCCCTCCAGCTGGGCAAAGTCGCCAGGGAAAACTTTCATCCTATGCCAACACTGCACTCCATGGTAGCCCTTTTGCACAGTCCTGGTATATCCAAAACATCTTCATGTCTCCATGAAAACCACGGTCCATCTTCCAAAGGCTCTTCCAGCCTATTCCTGAGGGTTTTCATGCCCTGCCTCATGCCGCATCTCAACAGCGGCTCCTGGAACTGTGTGCAACTCATGACCACTCCATGCATTTTTCATATTTCCAAAACTAATACCAGGTGTGCAGGACACAGCCATATTCTAAATCCAGGGACAAAATAAACCATAGCCTTGAAAAGCAGGTTCCTTCTCCAGTCAACTCTTTCCAAAGAGTTTGCATTTCTAACAGTCTTTCCTCAGGCATCCTCTCCATTGTTTTAATGTAAATCAAGTCAGGCCACCTTCCTTCCACCTTCCTTAAGATTGCTAATGCGTTGACAATAGCAGCTCCAGTAACCTAAAACCAGTCTCAGTGCCTCTGCTTTTAACTCACTTGAGTTTTTCCAACTTAAAATCTTAAAATCTCAGTCCGATATCTTCAGCCAAGCACATCAGTCCATTACAAATTTAACCTTGATCAAACTTTCTGGGCCTGGATAGCAGAACGTAGCCATCCCTTATGCCAGTAGCCCAGTTCCAACAAAGTCCTCTGCAGTCTTTCCTTCCCCTTAGAAACCTCATAAGCCAAGCCTCGAAGTTCAGTACTATCTGCACTTAGCATTCTCAAACTCTTATCAGAATAGTCCATAAAACTTGGCTTACCACTCCAGAAGGCATCTTCAGTTGCAAGCACCAAGTCCATGCCCATTCCTCCAAAACAAAAGTTCCAAAAGACGAATATCCACACGGTCAGGTTCATCTCACCCCACTCCTGGTACCACTTTACTGTAGCAGACAGCTTCAGGTCCGCTGAGATGAACTTCCAGACCAGGCACAGTTATGGAGGAAGGGATATTATTTATTGAAGCTTACAGATCCAGAGGAAGTTCCATAAAGGCAGGAAAAGCAGCCTGCTTTCTTAGGGCCAAGCAGAGAGAGAGAAAGCCAACCAGCCGCCACAGCACACAGCAAAAACTACAGCCAAAAGGTCACACAGCACACTTCAGGAACTCCTGCTAGGCACATTTGCATATCTTTACAATGGAATCTCAAACCCACCATTAACACCTTAAGACCAGCCCCCAGTGACATTGCCTCTAGCAAGGTGATTGCAGATGCAAACTATAACTAATAAAATACTGAATATATTGGGGGACATATATTCAAACTACCACAGACTGGAAAATGATATTCCAAGAAAATGGAAACATAAAGCAAGCAGTAGCTACTATATTTATACACGGAAAGTACACTTTGGAACAAAACCATAAGAAAAAGAAGGTATGAAGAAGGTTATTATATAATGATCAAGGATCAATTCAGTAAGAAGTTACAATTTTACAGCTAGATGTGTCTAATTTCAGAGTCCTCTCTTTTATAAAAGAGACATTATTAGACCTAAAAGGAGAGATGGGGTCCAGTACAGTATAATAGTGGGAAACTTAAAAAAAAAAAAAAACAAAAAAAAAACCTCATTTTCATCAGTTGAAAGATCATCCATACCAAGAAAAAGAAAAACTCAACAACAACAACAAAAAAATCAATGTTAGACTATACAAAATAAAATTCCAACTTAGACTAAAATATATTTCAATGGACTCTGGAAACTTCTTTCAAAGCATTCACCTAAGTGATGCAAACACATTCTTTTATCAGCACATGGAACTGTGACTAGACAAGACCATATATCAGGCCACAAAATAAGTCCTAACAAATTCAAATAAACTGAAATCAGACCCTGCATCTTTTCTGATCACAAAGGAAGAAACTAGAAGTCAATAACACAATAAATTGTTGAAATTGTATAAATATATAACAAACAAATTTTTGTACAGTGGATAAACCAATAAGTCTAGGAAAATTGTTGAATGTCTTAAAACAAATGAAAATGTAAACATAATGAATGAAAATTTATGGAACACAGCCAGAGCAGTACTAAGAGAGAAGTTTACAGCAGTGTCTATATATATATATTTATTTATTTATTTCAGGAGCTGGGGAGGTGGCTGAATTGAAAAAGTGCTTGCTATACAAGCATGAGGACTAGAGTTTGAATTCCCAGTGTCCATTTAAACCCATGGATGGTGGCATTTAGCTATCATTGTAATACTGAGAAGGCAGAAACAGGACAATCCGGGCTAGTCTGGCCAAAGAGCTGCAGGATGAATAAGAGACCTTATCTCAAAAAAATATGGTGGAAGACTATTGAGGAAGATATGACAACAACCTTTGGCCTCCACATGCATGGACACACACACACACACACAAACTTCAAAAAACAGATAAAGAAAATGTGGTTTATATACACAATCAATTTTTTTGTTTGTTTGTTTTTGTTTTTCAAGGTAGGGCCTCACTTTAGCCCAGGCTGACCTGGAAATCACTATGTAGTCTCAGCTGACCTTGAACTCACCACAATCCTCCTACCTCTGCCTCTCAAGTTCTGGGGTTAAAGGTGTGCAGCACCACACCCAGCCCACAATGGAAATTTTTAGCCAAAAATGAAGTAATGTCATTTGCAAAAAAAATAGGGAGATACAACTGAAGATAATCATATTAAGTAAGTTAACTCAGTCTCAGAAAAACATATATAATATTTTTCTCATTTGTAGGTCTTATATTTTATATAGAAAAATAAAATCAGAGAGGGGGGACATAAAAGTATTAGGAAAATAAAGGGTAGTAATGTGAAGGAGAGGGGAAAGGAGATAGGACAGTGGGTGGATATACTCTAAACTTGCAATAAAATAGTTCGAAGTAACACAATATATCGTAATATAATTAATATAATATGTAAACAGAAAAGGTATGTTAATATAGATTTCAAATAAACAATCTAACTACACATGTCAAGGATATAAAAAAGCAAGAACCCATGGCCAAAAATAGTAGAAAAAAATGAAAAAATCAGAATGGAAATAAAATAGAGACTAAGAAAATACAAAATGTCAACAAAGCAAAAAGTTATATTTCAAAGATTTATCTAACCAAGAAAAAAAGACCCAAATAAAATCAGAGATAAAATGTGGAGACATTATAACTGAGGCCACAGAAGCACAAGGGATCATTGAAGACTACTAGGAAAAATCTTGAAGATAGAGACCAATTTCTAGATGTATATGACATACAAAAACATAGCCTTGAGGACATGAATAACCTAAATAGTCCCATAACAAATAATGAGAATAAATAACTAGTTTTAAAAATATATCCCAAGGCTAACGGTGGTACCATTGTGGCTATATATATACTATATACATAACTAATAAAAATATATTAAAAAATATCTCCCAAGAAGCAAAAGCCAAGGATTAAATGACTTCACTTCCAAACTGAAAAACTTGTAAGAAACAATCTCGTGCAAATCTTCTCAATTTTCCAAAACAATTGAAAGAGAGGGAACCCTTCTAAATTCATTCTTTGATGTAAGCATAGCTCTGTCACAACAAAAACCAGACAAGGGCACAGACACAAAGAATGTCACAAATCAAGATTCCTAATGAATATAGATACAAAACTTCTCATCAAAATTCTGTGAAATCTAATTCAACAGCATATCACAAAGTTGAAATTGGTTTCACCCAAGGAGGGCCAGGATGGTTCAATAGACAAAAATCAATAAATAAATCATATTAATGAAATGAAAGATAAAAATATACATGATCATCTCAATAGAGGCAGAAGATACTGTTAACATTCAACATCCCTTCCATGATAAAAGCCCTAAATAAACCAGCTACATAGGGATTATACCTCAACATAATAAAGGTTATATATCACAAAGTCAAGATTGTGCTGAATGGAGAAATAGCAAAAGCGGGAATAAATCAAGGGAGTTCACTCTCACTACTGTTTATTATTCAGTATAGTGCTAAAGTTTTACATATAACAAATTGGAAAGAAATCAAAGGCACACAAATAGAAAGGGAGATCAAGCTATCCCATTGTAAATTATATAATTCTATATGTAGAAAAAAAATAAAAATTCTACCAAAAGACTATTAGAACTGATAAATGGATTTGACAAAATAGTAGGATCCAAAAGTCAATGGCTTTTCTTTTAATTATTAAAAAACCTTTATTAAAATATTTGCACTGGTGGATGTATCTTGCCTCTGTGGCCAGTTGTGTGACTTGTAGGGTCCATTGGTGGTTAAGACCACTAATAACTTTTCTCACCCATAGATCACACTTTCCTGCATTATAGCCACTAATCAGCAGGGAGGAGGTGTCCAGCTCAGTTCTAGATTGATTTCTCAGTTTCCTGAAAAAGAAGTACATGTTATCTTCAGCAACATGTTCTTACTATCTAGTTCTGGTGGGCTACCAAGATCCTTGGCAATAGCTTATATTATTTTGGTAACCTAAGAGGCACCCTGATCAACAACTCTCTGTGAGGTATCCCAACCCTCGCACTGAAATTTTTCTGTAATAACCTATGGCTACTGGGCACAGCATTTACAGGTGCTTAGACCATTCCACTCCTATACTTGTCTATCTACTATCCCTTTCCTAAGTTCTCACCCTGCCCTCCTACCTCACTCATGGGCCCTTTCTTTGTGGTCTCCTTCTACTTTTTTTTTTTTTTTTTTTTTTTTTTTTTTTTTGGTTTTTCGAGGTAGAGTCTCACTTTAGCTCAGGCTGACCTGGAATTAACTATGTAGTCTCAGGGTGGCCTCAAACTCACAGCGATCCTCCTACCTCTGCCTCCCAAGTGCTGGGATTAAAGGCGTGCGCCACCACGCCCGGCCCTTCTACTTACTTTTATTCCAACTCACAGAAAAATCTAAAAATTCAAAGCAAGGACCACATATGAGAGATAACATGGAATCTGTCTTTCTGAGCCTGGGTTACATCACTTTAATATAAGCTTTTCTAGATCCATCCACTTCAGTTTTCTTTACAGCTAATAAAAATCTCTTGCATATATGTACCACATCTTCATTATCCATTTATCAGTTGAAGGGGTGGGTATCTAGGTTGATTCCATTTCCTAGTTATTGATCATAGAACAACAATGAACACTGATTAACAAGCATCTCTGCAGTAAACTGTTCATTCTTTAGAGTATATGCTCAGGAGTGGCATAACTGGGTCACATGGTAGGTTTATTTTCAGCTATCTCAGAGACTTTCACACTGATTTCTATAATGGTTATACCAGTTTACATCCTCACCAACATTATATGCATGTCACCATTTATTGTCATCTTATTTCTTGATGATAGCCATCAAAGTAGTTTAATTGGCACTTCCCTGATGGCTAAGAATGTTGAACACTTTTTAAAATATGTATTGGTCATTTATGTTTCTTCTTTTGAGGGCCCCCTATTTGGTTGTGTAGCCTAGGTTTTGATCATTTTGTTTGATTTCTTATATACACAAATAATGAATTTGCTTAGAAAGAAATGATGAAGCTATCTAATTCACAACAGCTACAAAAATAATAAAACACCTATGAATAAGCTTAACCATGAAAGCAAAAGCTCTAAAATACTGCTCGAAAACACAGAATCCAGGCAAACATAGCAGCTCCCATATTCAGAGATTAGAGGAATTCCCATTGTTTGCATATCCATCCCATAGAGTCAGTGCAGTCCCCACCAAAACGCCAATGGTATTTTTTACAGAACCAGACATAACAAGCCTAAACTTCTTATGACACCATAGAGGACCCCAAGTAGCCAAAGCAATCTTGAACAAAAACACAACAAGCTGGAAACATCATAATAACTGACTTCAAGACATACTATAGAGTATGCCAAACAGTGTGGTGTTGCCATAGAAATGGTCACATAGAACAATGGAACATAATAGAAATCCCAAAAATATTCGCCATGGGATTATGAGGGCATAAAATGTTCCTTAACTCAAATGGTGATAAACCCAATGGGAATTTTATTCACTTTTTTTCACCAAGTATTTTTTTTCACAAATAGAAACAATTTTCTTGTATTTATTGTGTATGGGATATTTGAAAGTCACCAAAGAAAACTTAAGTTATTAACATCATTCCTATGTTGGTACTTTCAAAAGACAACAGCCATGGAATGCTATATCATTTTATGCACAATTAACATGACTTCTGAGGCCTTGTTTTAAGACTGTGGAGACCATGTGTTCAATTAATACATCCAGCCAAAAATTGGCTAGCTTTATCAATCCTGTTATCATCATTCTTAAATGATCTTTGCTGAGTACAAGGATTATACACAGTTATAGCACACACTGTGGCCCCAGCAGTCATTCTGATAAAGATGTAAAGTTAACACAGAGAAATGTTCCAAATAGCTAAAGATATTAAGCACATAGAGACCTATTCAATCAGAATTTATAAACATTTGAATGCGTAATTTTAAAAGATGCCACTCATCAGGATAGTCAGTGTAATTAAATGAATTTGAAGATTATATTCTAGGTATTATAAACACTTATAACAGTATAATGAAATTCAGAAAATGGATTTTCACTCATATTTAAAGAAAAAAAAAGAAATCTCAGAAATAAACCCATGTGCCCATAGCCAACCAATTCTCAATGCAGGCATAAAAAACAAACAGGGGAAAGGACAGCCTTTGCAATAAGTGGTGCTGAGTAAACTGGACATCCACACATGAGAGACTGGAAATTAACCCTTAGTCCTCACCTTGTGCAAAAAGCAACTCAAGATGGATCAAAGACAAATTAAAGTCCCAAAGCTCTGAAACTACTAGAACAAAACAAAGGGAAAGCACTTCCAGTCTTTGGGTAATTTCTACATAGACCCCAAAAGCACAGGAAAGGAAAACGGAAATTGGCAAATGAGATTATATCAACTTCAAAACTTCTCCACGACAAAAGAAACACAGAGTGACAAGAAAACCTACAGGATGATGGGAATACTTGCCAACTGTTCATCTGACAGAGGGGTAATATCCGGGCTATATAAGGAACTCGGAAACATTAAAAAGTAAACAATTCTATTTTAAAATGGGTGCATGACACTTCTTTCATATATGGAAACGATGAGTGTTATTAGCTGCCAGGGCAACTGAAGCAAGACTAGCATGAAATATCATCTCATTTCAAAGTATTTCAAAATAAATAAATAACAAATGCTGGCAAGGATATGGGGGAAAAGAACTCTTCACACGGCTGGTGGTGATGCAAATTAGTGTAGCCATTACACACAACAGTATGGAGGTTCCTCAAACAACTAAAAGTAGATCTGCCATACGATCTAGCTATCCTGCTACTAGGTATATATCCAAAAGAAATGAATTCAGCATTCCAAAGCCTTTAGCACAATTCACAGCAAATAACGAAAGGATTAGCCTCCATACCCATCAACAAGTGAAAGAATAAAGAAAATGTGGAGTATGTCTATACATAAAGTGTTATCTATCCATAAAGAAGAATATAATCATATAATTTACAGCAATGTGGACTAGACAACATGGTTAACTGAAGTAAGCCAGATATGCAAAGACAAGTGGTGCATGTTCTCTCTTAATTGTATAAGCTTTCAAAACAAACTTGATATGAGAGTAGAATAATTATGAGAGATTGGAAAAGTGGAGTAGGCGCTTGATAAAGGGGGTTGGATTTGTTCAATGTATGCTATATGCACATATGGAAATATCACACTGAGTCTGTTAAGATATATAATTCACATGTGTTGAGCACATTTTTCAAAGAGCAATATTTAAAAAAAAAAGTTTGCTGTTATAAAAAGGACATTGAAATGCCAGATTGTAGGGTGTACTAGAAAAATAGATGCAGTTTAGTGCTTAGTAAACCTATGTATGACTAAGTTTTACTGAATTTTGACCATTCTGCTACTTCTTCCCATAACTGGTGAACAGGAGTATTCATGAACTTTATTGGGCTCTTTTATGATAACAGTTTGCTTGTCAAGAAACAAATTAGAATAAAAGTTCGATATTTGGTGTGTAACCTTTATTGAATATTTATGGTAAATTTTTATATGTGCTCACTACTATAATGTCATTATGTCATTGTTTAAAGATACTGATGTCAGGCTGGGCAATATAATAAGACTCAGTTTCACACACACACACACACACACACACACACACACACGAAAACAATAATAATAAAGAAAAGAAAGAAACATGATTCTAAGTCACCACCAAAAAATATTTGTTTAAAATGTAAATGTCACTTCTAAAAAGCCCCCGAAAAGCCATCAAATTACAATCCTAGTTTGATTCCTCAGAATCCACATAAAGCCATTGCACAAGGTGGCACATGTATCTGGGATTCATTTGCAGTGGCTGGAGGCTCTGGCATGTCCATTCATTCTCAGTTTCTCTTTCTCTCCCTCCCTCTCTCTCTCTCTCTTTCTTTCTCTCTATCTATCTCTCTTTGCCTTTTTCTCCTATCTCTCATAAATAAATAAATATCCATAATCACAAGATTCAATACTTTTTCATTTTATTTGAAGATGGACATTATATTTGGCTACTTTTTCCAACACATCATCTGATCATTAAACTATCTTTACATTCATTGTTCTACTTCCATTAAATTACAAATTTATGACACAGAGTTTTATGATCTTTAAAACTTCTCATGTTTAATTGCAAAGTACTCATCTTTGTGCTAAAGCCAAGAAATGTCAAGGTCAGTAACACAAATGATTGCTAATTTGGATGTAATTATCAACTCGGTATTTTGTCTCTTGTCTTTGAGGCAAATCAAATATGACTTCATATTATATACTCAAAAACTTCCCAACAGCAATTCTCGCATGAGTCTGGTTGGACTTCTGTAACTGAGATAGATAAGATGTGCCCAGGAAGTATATGCAGCTATGCAGGAAAGGTCTGAGTCACAAAACAGATCTTACCAAACCTGATAGCTACACAGGACAGAGAGCATGTTTGTTGAGCCTAGAGCATGCTCAGAGTGTGAGCTCACTACCAAGGCAGCAGTTACAGTCACTTACAGAGGGAATGCAGTTTTGGTGAAGGCAAGGATGAGTTTGGATTTGGGTGTATTCATTTTGAAGTTCCTTTGAGATATTTCCAGGAAAATGTCTGCTGGGCTAGTATATGAGGCAGAAGCAGAGGAGAAAGATCTGCTTACACACTGAGTTTTGGAAAGCGTCTTGGAGGGGTGGCACTTAAGCCCACCCCAGTGGTTGCATCACCACAGGTATGTATAGTGAGGAAGAGTGGATACTGGGGATCTCCAAAATTTAGTGGCTGATCAGAGAAAAAGAAGACTGAAAAGGAAAGCATAGAAGTGACCAAAGCACAGGAACAAAATGATAGAGTTATAGAAAGTCAAGAAAACAATGTGCTTCAGAAAGAAAGGGATGCCAGGTGCCACTGAGAGGCTGAGGAAAGTAGGGACCTGAATTGCCCATCCTCTTTGAAACGTATGTCACTGGCATTCTGGTCAAAACTGTTTCAGAAGAGTGACAGAGGGACATTCATGATCTTCAGAGAAGACAAGAAGCATTTAGAGATGATAGGTAAAAGGGATAGCCAATGAGAATTTTTTTTTTTCTCCAAGAAAAGATAAGTTTTCTTACATGAGATAGACAAAATATAATATGAAGCAAGTGAGATGAGGTGATAAAGAAGAGTGGCGTGGTGATGGACGTCCAGAGCTGAGAAGGAGAAAAGCCTCCTGTACACTTGTAAACAGAGAAGAATCTGCACACAGGGGTTGGTGTCAAGACAAGAAGAGTTTTAGCTTAAGATTTTATCATTTATCACTGAACTGACAATCATTTTGTACAGTTTAGCAAATGTTAGCGGCCTTCCAGGTACTTTCACGTAAATTCATTTGACTTTCACAATGTTGGTCAGGATTTATTTTATGTTATTTTTTTAAATATTTTTATTTATTTATTTGAGAGAGAGAGAAAGAAGCAAATAGAGAGAAAGAAACAGAGAGAAAGAAAATGGGTGTGTCAGGGTCTCCAGCCACTCCAAACAAATTCCAGACACATGCACCACCTTGTGCATCTGACTTATGTGGGTCCTGTGGATTCGAATCTGGGTCCTTTGGCTTTGCAAGAAAGTGCCTTAGCCACTAAGCCATCTCTCCAACCCAGAATTCATTTATAATTTCACCTTCATCCTCCCATTCTTTTATTTATGAGAGAGAGAGAGAGAGAGAAAGAGAATGGGTACACCAGGGACTTTAGCCACAGCAAGCAAACTCCAGACACATGCACTTATGTAGGTTCTGCAGAACCAAAACTGCATCCTTAGGCTTCACAAGTAAGTGGCTTAACTGCTAAGACTTCTCTCCAGCCCTATCCTCCCCATTATGCTGACTAATAAGACATTAAGTACCCAATGTTCTATGACAGGTAAAGGTTTTACTTCTCTATCATAACAGGTGTCATTGATTTAAGTGTGTATGTCTTCATGTTTCAATACTTATAATACAAATGCTCCTAGATTTGTGTGGTTCTATTCCACAACCCTTTTGTAATTTACAAACACTAAAAGTTGAAAGTGTGTTTCATATACCTGTCATCACAGCTTGAGCCAATCTACCTCAAACCTGCTCAGAACATTCATGTAAGACTACAGTCGAGCCTATTCTGTAGTGAAGCATTGGGGCTGGAGAGATGGCTTAGTGGTTGCATTGGATAGCTCATATAGGTTCTTGACCACAGTACATGGTAGAGTACAGCATCGATTGCTTAGCTTTTGTATGGCTAACTGGAAGTAGTGGCTTGCTGCCACTACCCAGCATCATAATTAGCATATAACTAACCTAAAAGAGGTGCAAGCATAGTACAGTTTCTACTCAATCTGTACTGCCTTTTGCATCAAAGCAGGTGAAAACCATAAATTGAACCATTTTTAGTTGGGAATTGTCTGTATCTCAATACACTGATTATAATGGTTATTCCTTATTTATATATGGAGACACAGAGAATAAATTGTGCTTAGGGTCACCCAACTGGAACAGAAGTATAAGAACAAAAGTTAGATCATCTGTCAAGTAGAAGGGGATGGAATTCACGTCAGCAGTGTGAGGAGATTGGAGAATGCTAGTTACCTCCCCAGGGGCACAGTCACTAGAACCATGCAAAGGGAAGAGATGCCAAGCAATACTGAAGGCTCAGAGCTAGAGAGTCAGGGAGTCAGGGGCAGAGCAATAATCATGATATGATTTGTACCAATAAGTCCAAAATAAAGGGGAAAACATATTTTTAATTTTATTTATTCTTATATATATTATTCTGGTTTTACATTCATAGTGGTGACTCCATTATCCTCCTCCCTATCCTTCCTCTTCCGTAGGGACCCTCATCAATGGGGAATGTGGTTCAAGCATGGGAAAACATATTTTTGAAGCTCAAATAATAGGATTTAATAACACACAATTGCATTATCTAATGATCTATAAAAATTATTCTAAACATAATGGCTTGAACAAATACTGAGTGTTTCATAGTATCAGTTAGCAAGGCATTTGTGAATGGTTTTCTTGATCAGCTCTGGCCATAGGTCTCTCTTGAGATGACAGTCAAATGGCAGCTGGGCTATACCAACTGAGGACCACTATAGGTCTGTAGACCCTCCTCACAGCTCGTTTTCTCACTGGTTGCTGGTAGGACTTCTTAGCCAAATGGCTCTCTTCATAGGGTTGTATACTGTCTTCCCAACATGGTGCTGGCTTCCCCTGGAATAAGTAATCTGACAGATTAGCTAAGAGAAACCTTTTTAAAGTCTAGTTTTGGAAGCCACACACCATTGGTTGTATTTCATCCCTTAGAGGTGAGGCACTAACTCCACCCTACACTAAGGAGTTTCAAAGAATTTTTGAATGGATTTAAAAACACCCCTAGTAGAGACATGCCTATTACTAAAGAAAGAAACCCCTCTGGCACTCCAGAGCCTTTTCCACTGCCAGTAGTTGAATGGCACATGGCTCCCCTCAGGACGGACCAAAAGGAGGTAAGTCCATTTGAGTGCAAGGCATGAAATGAGCACGGTGGAGCTCTCTGCGGGATGCGCATTGAGGAACACATTTTCAAAGTGCTGCAGGAAGATGTAATTGATGCCACTATGGATCTTAGTGAGGCTTGCACAGTTACGGGATCTGAGCATTCTTTGAAAATGGGCCCTTGTGTTTATTGGTTCCTTGTGTGGGCTGCTGAGCTGAGTGGAAGCATGTGGGTTTCAGTGTGACCTGCTTTGTACCAAACTTAACAGCTGCACTGCCTGAATAGGAAGGCCATACCCAGCAAGCACTCAACTGTCTGCGGCCTCTGTCTGATTGGGAGGCCACACAGAACTTTACTTTTCCTCATTTTATTCTCAGTCCCATGTTCCTTTATCTCTGACACAGAAGGTGCATCCCACTTCTCAGCAGTCCCTTTCTTTCCCAGCGGACATGGATGCCTGATCCTAAGAGACTTTCATCCTCCTTTCGTTTCTCTCTTGCCAGAGCACAGCCCCATGTTTCTAATTGCTTTTACCTTTCCTGATCTCTAGAAACAGACAGTTCTAGATGGCTCAACCACAAATGGAGTAATCCAAAAAAATTCCAAAGCCAACGGAACCAATAGAAAAAGTGTCCAGCAGCAAAACCACCCATAAGATCCTCTCCACATTTAACACCGGCCTGAGTCCTGCTGCCTTTCCTGTCAATGTGTGCGGGCTTGTAAAGGAACTTCAGCTCTGTGTGGCTAGTGGAGCACATTGGGTCAAGACACCTCACTTCTCTGAGACCCTACAGTGCCCTCTATAAAATCAGTATAGAATGGGTCACTCCATAATGTCTGGCACACTAGATGTGGCCAATGAGTACTCATTTTTGCCTGGACTAAATTAAAGCCATTGTGTTAGTAGGAGGAAAAATAGATGAGTTTTTAGGCCGTCTGTCCCCTACCCTGCTGTTGGCCTGGAGCATGTTGTTATACAATTCAGTAGGTAATGGGTCTGGAATTGAGGACAATCTATGATTGATTCCACAAAATTCTAATTTAACCCAACTCAATTCTGTTAGGAAAGGGGATCCCAGAACTGCTGTTACGTTGGAGAAGCCCCATAAGACAGAAGAAACCATGGGGCATAAGAGAAGGGTGTATCCCTAGAAGGTCATTGTTCTGCACTATCTGGAAAACAGCAAGTATGCTTTGTCCCACAGCCTTCCACACCACAACATTAGAAGTAGAATCCTTCAGAAAATGCAGTTGAGTCCTGGGCTTCACAGAAGAGAAAATGATTGCACAATGTTTCTTTTAATATACTTGGAACATTTATTGGGAGATATTATCTAGACATATGGTCATGTATCTCAAGTCAGCACTGTATCACATACTGTATTTCTTCCAGAAATTTATCCAAGTTACAAGTTAATTTCTGTAGGAACTATAACTCTAATCCCTATATGCTGACTTCCTGCTTAACACTCCTGGATGAGACCATGATATGTCATTAAATAATTACGAAAACTACAGTAGGTGTCTTAGATCTTCCTCCCAATGACTGCCTTAAGACCATCCAAGGAATTTAAAGGCAGCAGTCTAGTACAAGGCCACACAAAATTCATCTTTGCCTTAACCTTTCTGCATTAGCCTTTCCCTGTAACAATGGTGTCCATATTCATACCTTATATAGGTGAACCCCAGCTTCACACAGCCTCTCTTTCAGAGTTAAGATAAACAGAGGCTTTGGAACCAGAACTGAATCAGTCAACCAGGGCAATGACATGCAGTGGATTTATAAGTAAAGAATGTTCTCGAGTTCCAGATCAGCCGGGGTTAGAGTCAGACCCTAACTCAAAAAGAAAGAAAGAAAGAAAGAAAGAAAGAAAGAAAGAAAGAAAGAAAGAAAGAAAGAAAGAAAGAAAGGAAGGAAGGAAGGAAGGAAGGAAGGAAGGAAGGAAGGAAGGAAGGAAGGAAAGGAAAAGGAAAGGAAAGGAAAGGAAAGGAAAGGAAAGGAAAGGAAAGGAAAGGAAAGGAAAGGAAAGGAAAGGAAAGGAAAGGAAAGGAAAGGAAAGGAAAGGAAAGGAAAGGAAAGGAACCTCTCCAGGAGAGGCCAGCAAAAGACAGAGAGCTATTCTTTCTTTCCTACTGCTGCAGGCAGCCAGAGCCAGGAGGCCATGGTGCTCTCCCTGTCAACTCATGGCAACTCCCTCCTCTGCATTTCCTGAGACTCAGGAGAATCCTAGGCAGCTCCTTAGGATGGCTACATCATCTGGAACACTAGAGGAGGCTGAGAGAGAGGAAGTGGCTCCACCTCAGGGGCTGGTTCCTGACGAGAAGGAGAAGGAAGGAGAGGAAGAGGGTTCTCATTCACTTTTGAGGGATATGAAAGAAGGAAAATGCCATCAATTAGAGAAATTGTGGCTCCTGATACCCAGAAGTAGGGTCTCTGAATTTCTCTTCTAGGTAAAGACCCTGCCATTCTCACTGATGATAAAAACTGGCCTGATTTGAAGGTCTTCATGACATCATTGAACCTTTCTCAGTCAGGCTCTTTCTCTGAAGTATGAATCATAGATTATTTGTGTGCCTGTCTTCTCAATTCTTCCAAGAGCCAGTACACGACCATCTTGTATTCTTATGAGAAAGTGATCTATTATGTATAATGGAAACTATAGAGCATTAGAATTTAATTTTCTCACAAAACCCTGGCTTAGGAACATGCTAAAGTAACCCAGTACATCTATACATTATGAAAACATCATAATCTTTCTCACCAGCAACAACAAACTTCAAAACAAGTTGTCTTCTTTTTATGAACACTTAATGAAAAGGGCTTAATTACCTTTTCTATTAAAAAGATTTTTTTTTTGCTATTTGAAAAACATCAGAAATATGAGCACATCATTTTTATATATGCAAATTGTAACTCAGAAGTAAGCTGAGGGATATTTGTAGTGAGGAATATTAAGTTGATTTTGTGAGTTAAACTAAAGTCTAATTTTTTAATCACTTCAAAGTTATTTCTAATTTTTCAGTTAATCAACAAATAGTTCCAGACCATCACCTGCTGTGATGGTTGGGAGTTATGATAAACAAAACAAACTTTTCATACTTTACCAACAGATGGTTGATTTTTCCCCTTCCTTACATTGACTTAAATCTCTTCTGTAAAATAAAAGTTAATGATTTGTCTCATATTATGGTTCAATTGCTGGTTTACAAGTGGAAATTTAGCTTATACTTGGTAAGACAGAGTGGAGATGGCTAAGGAATTAACATCACAGAATGCTTGCTAAGAGCCAGGCATGGTGCCAGCTACTTTGCACATATAATCTCAACTAGTCCCCATGAGGTAAGTGGTTTGATCATTTCCTTTTTATAGATTAAACACATGAGACTCAGATTCACACAGCCATAGACAAAACTGGGATTCTAACGGCTTTCCTTGATTTCTGCATTAAAGGATGGATTCTGTACATACTCTTCCAGTGAAGACTGAAAACTAAATTCAGGAATTTTGCTTATTTTTTCAGACTTCCATTCCCTATTGTTCAGCAAAACAAAACAAAACAAAAAAAACTCTCTGTCAAAATATAGTCACCTTTTACTTGCCTACCCATAAAACCCAAAGAAAAGGGCATCTGTGTGCTGAAGAAAATAAAACTTGACTTTTCTGCCACGACCGATTCAGATGTATAGTATTCCCAAAGAGCTGCTGCTGAACTGTTTCACCAGAAAAGAAGGTCAAAGTCTGAAGACCCAAGCACCAGCGTGCTCAGAATCCAGTAATGAGGACACAGATACATTTCATTTAGTGACTTTATTATATTCTTTTGAACTTTCTCCTCAGCTCAGAATGATTTTCATTCCATTCTTTACTTTCACTGTTACTGATAGTCTTTAAGTAGATTCCCAGGAATTAAAAACTCTCTGTGTGTCTCTCTCTCTTTGTCTCACTGTGTGTGTGGGGAGGGGGGACTTAGTCACACATAATTTAACCTTTAGAATATACAGTGTCCCCTGCCTCTCACAGAACTTTTGTAGGTCTCCCCCGCCCCCATCCCTCGAGTCCTCCTCTGGTCCTCAAGAGTTCCTCATAGAAAAGAAAGCATAACAAAAAGATTCTCTCAGAAGAGGAAGAAGCTTTTCTGCTAAGATTTTTAACAAAGTATTAATATTAGTAACTCGCACTCCCCTAGAGAATGAATGTTTTATGATAAAAAATGAGTAACAGCAAAATGGATCTTTCAACCACCAGAACCTAATCTTCCAGGCATGGAGAGCCCAGGACAGGATTAGACGCACTGACTATCTATTCTGGAGAAGTCCCACCCACTATTCTAGACAAAGCAATAATTAATTATTGTCCCATGAGGTTATTATTGAGGATAATAAAAGTTATAGGTTTTTATTATCTGTAATAAGCAGGTAAAATGCAATTGTAAAGCAGTATAGCATTAATGCTACATTTAAAATAAAGTCTACTTTAATAAGATCAAAGACTATTTCAAAAGTTCAGAATTATATACATATATCAATTTTAAATTAAATAAATTCTCAAAAAGTTCAGAAAAGAGAATTTTTTTTCCAGATTTGAACAAAATCTGCCTGTTCCAAGCTTGCCTAGTCACTCACTTGCTATTTATTGAACACATTTTATTTTCCTTGCAAATGGGACTATGGGGTTTTGAATCAGCATTACAATCTAAAAAATGACTTGTGTGAGATCTTCACTATTGAAAACTGCCCTTAGTAAGTCACTTGGTAATTCCTCTAACACATTGCTCGATCTTACCACAGCATTGCATAGTGAGTTATTACATACTGAGAAAGAGCAAGAGCATCTCATCTGTATAGTTAATGAACATGCTGCACAAAGGCCCAGAATAAAAACCCAGTAGCACCCATGTCTGCCCTGTCAACTCCAGTGATTCAGCGCAGTAATAACTGTATGGACACTGGATAACAATAAGCCTGTTGAATGTTCCCTTTTCATCATCTTGAGTGAAGTTCTTAACTGAATATTTTAGCAGTAGATTTCCAACACACAACCTTGTTCCCTTGTGTCTAATCAATATGGTGAAAGGAAACAAGGACAGATTCTGGAATGAGAACTGTCTGTGAATTCTGGTTATATGTGTAAACTTTTGGACAACTTGCTTTCCTTATACATTTTTGTTTCTTGATCTACAAAATGAACATAGTATGTAACTTATAGCATTGTTATAAGGAACACAGCTACTATGTAGAAAGCAATTCATAGTAGATACACTTTTATAGAAAAATTATGAACTACAGTGAACTTGCTCTATCTTAGATAGTGTAACTCACCATGAAATTAAATAACAACAAAAAAGATAGACTGCAGCGCAGGTGAACATTCTAAGCCTGATTCATTCTCATCTCATGAGATACTTATTTTACATGCAACATATATCACAACTAATTATAGTATATACTAATAATAGTGTTGGTTTTAGACAATGGGCCTTCAGATCACTAAGTTGGGACTGACCAGAAAACTGTGTTTCGCGATTCCCAGACCTGATTCCCATTCTGTAGAACCATTTCTTAAATATGGCTACTTAAGGGCATAATAGAAGAGGAAATAAAAAGAAATAAATTAACTAAAGTTGAAAATTAATTTTGATTTATTAGCAAATAAAATATCCATTTCAAAATGTAATAATCATTAATGTGTTTTTTTACCTTTTTAATTCAAAGAAAGCACACACTATAAATTTGGTAACCAAATACTTCTTGAAATAGCATTACTTTGCATGGAACTTTTATCATTAGTCTTACTGCTACTCAAAGACATTCTAGGAAGAGGATGTTAAGTATGTTTCCACTTTACCAAAGAGCTGGTTTCTCTCTTGTTCCTCGTATTTGTTTCCCCTGACTTCTGCCTCTGTCCTTTGATGCCTGCAGGTAGTCCGGCCATACCAGACCATGTCCAATCCCATGAGCAAGCTCACTGTTCTCAACAGCATGCATTCCCACTTCATCCTGGCTGACAATGGTACCACTGGGAAGTATGGAGCAGAGGTGAAACTCCGGAGACAACTGGAAAAGCATATTTCACTCCAGAAAATCAACACAAGTAAGTAGGCCACTGTTCCCATGGTTGTACTTCATAGAGAATATATTCAAAGTGAGCAACTTTAAGTGTGCCATGCCATTCACACTGTGGAAGCCTAAGAAAGCTATGGGCACAGGCCAGGCCTCCTGGGCCAGCAGTTTCAATGAGGAAGATATTCAGGAAAGGACAACTCCAACCACATGAACTAATGATATCAGTAGTGGACCCAAATTCATTGATCACAAATGTCTGGGGTTAGGAAATGCAGCTAAGCTTTCTCTCGAACTTTCCTACATCCTTAATTGTTCCTATCTATTAAACTTTCTTTAAAATTATTTTTCTGGGGCTAAAACAAAAAGACCAAAATCAAGTTTTGATCTTAGCATAGCTCTAGCTCTGTGAAGTATTCTCCAGGGGGATGATGTCACAGAAAACTGTCCTGATGACGCTTTGACTCTCTCCCTCAGTGTTGTGTATGAATGCTTTCCTGGTCTCTAGACATGCATACATTGTGATGCATGTATTTATGGATTCCACCAATGTGGTGTGTATCTGATAACTACATTAGCATCATCTCCTAAGAACTCCTGAGCCCTATGCTGAAGTTCCATGTGAGCAGTCAGCTGTAAGAGGAAACAACGCCTCCCCTCACTGAGCGAGTCACATTAAATAGTGATCAGCATATGAGAACAGTCTATTAACTATGCACAAAATAAAACTGAATTTGTTTTCACAAAGTAGCATGTGAGGCTTTGATAGCAAACTCAAATTCTGTGGTGATTATATGTGTCAGAGAAACTTGCATCTAGCTTCCAAAGGCCGTAATGTCAAAAAGGAATATATCCT
Source organism: Orientallactaga sibirica (assembly GCA_036365145.1). NCBI lineage: Eukaryota > Metazoa > Chordata > Mammalia > Rodentia > Dipodidae > Orientallactaga > Orientallactaga sibirica. Next base: position 64,568,491 of record JAEOAD010000001.1, read on the forward strand.
CTTTTGCCATGTTACTTTGTTACTATGTTACTTTTAGTGCCGGTGTGATGTGCTTCAGCCTTTTCAAATCCATGTTCTCTGTATCTGCTCCAGACGGATCTTCCTACTATAGTTCCTTCCTCCCAGAGCTGGGGTATTAGACCCCCTGGCCATGGCTCCTTCCTACTCCTCCTTCTCTGTTTTCTTCTCTTAAGAATTACTAGTGCTTAGCCAAGCTTCATACTTTCATCCTATTCAGAGCGAAGTCTGGAGTAATCCATGTTGGCCTTTCTGAAATAAAAATTACAGAACTTTCGAGAACCTCTGAAAAGAACGGCGATTGTAATAGCCCAAACTGTACATTTTCTGGGGGCAAAAAAGTAAAAAAAAAAAAAAAAAGATGGATCCAGAGGCCAGCAGAGAACAAATATCACAAAGCACTGTTATCACCAGATGATACACTTTGCTGAAAATACTCATACTAAGCTTCCTTACAGTATTAGATACGACAAACTGGAAATGCTATGGAAATAGTACTACCTAGTTATATTTTTATAAGCTATAGTATTACTTTTGATTTTCCCTACCTTCAGGTAAAGAGTATGAGCTTAAATAGGAATGAGCTGGAAGATGAAAAACATGGCAGGAGGAAAATAAGGAATTTAGGGCCCATGAGAAACTCTGTCTAGACCAGTAAAACATGTCACTGTATCAGGCCCCAGTGGCAACTGGGCCAGCTATTAAAGAGTGTAGGGAGCAAAGCTATATATGCATAATTGTATGAGCCAAGTACCCAGGAAAGGAGATTGAAGCTGATTAAACATTCAGGGCTTAGTCAAGCCTTATTATGCCTTACAGACTGTCCAAAGCAAAAGTTGCCTTTTACAAACTGCTCATCCCAGATAGTAAGTAGCTCCTGAGCTCCAGTGAATAATTTTAGGAGTTAGCACCGCCACTAGTTCTAGCCCTAAAGCGAAGAGTGGCAGGGTGACCAGTTCATCATGGTTTGTCTGGAACTATTCCTGGATCCCATGGCTTTTGAAAAACTGAGATGATAGGTCACCCAATAAGCAAGTGACTCATAAGTCATAAGGTCTCCTTCCCTTCCTCCAATATCCAGGTAGGGAGAAACCAGAAAGCTCTGTAGACTAAGGGATGACCCTGGCTCCTCAACGAAGAGGTCCGTATTCTGTAGACTAAGGGATGACCCTGGCTCCTCACCGAAGAGGTCCGTATTCTGTTAGACTAAGGGATGACCTGGCTCCTCAACGAAGAGGTCTGTATTCTTTAGACTAAGGGATGACCCAGGCTCCTCAACGAAGAGGTCTGTATTCTTTAGACTAAGGGATGACCCTGGCTCCTCAACAAAGAGGTCCATATTCTGTTAGACTAAGGGATGACCTGGCTCCTCAATGAAGAGGTCCATATTCTTTAGATTAAGGGATGACCCTTGCTCCTCAAGGAAGAGGTCCGTATTCTGTAGACTAAGGGATGACCCTGGCTCCTCAATGAAGAGGTCCGTATTCTATAGACTAAGGGATGACCCTGGCTCCTCAATGAAGAGGTCCGTATTCTGTTAGACTAAGGGAAGACCTGGCTCCTCAACAAAGAGGTCCGTATTCTATAGACTAAGGGATGACCCTGGCTCCTCAAGGAAGAGGTCTGTATTCTGTTAGACTAAGGGAAGACCTGGCTCCTCAATGAAGAGGTCTGTATTCTGTTAGACTAAAGGATGACCCTTGCTCCTCAAGGAAGAGGTCCGTATTCTGTAGACTAAGGGAAGACCTGGTTTCTCAAGGAAGAGGTCCATATTCTGTTAGACTAAGGGAAGACCTGGCTCCTCAACGAAGAGGTCCATATTCTGTTAGACTAAGGGAAGACCTGGCTCCTCAACGAAGAGGTCCGTATTCTGTAGACTAAGGGATGACCCTGGCTCCTCACTGAAGAGGTCCGTATTCTGTTAGACTAAGGGATGACCTGGCTCCTCAACGAAGAGGTCTGTATTCTTTAGACTAAGGGATGACCCAGGCTCCTCAACGAAGAGGTCTGTATTCTTTAGACTAAGGGATGACCCTGGCTCCTCAACAAAGAGGTCCATATTCTGTTAGACTAAGGGATGACCTGGCTCCTCAATGAAGAGGTCCATATTCTTTAGACTAAGGGATGACCCTTGCTCCTCAAGGAAGAGGTCCGTATTCTGTAGACTAAGGGATGACCCTGGCTCCTCAATGAAGAGGTCCGTATTCTATAGACTAAGGGATGACCCTGGCTCCTCAACGAAGAGGTCCGTATTCTGTTAGACTAAGGGAAGACCTGGCTCCTCAACAAAGAGGTCCGTATTCTATAGACTAAGGGATGACCCTGGCTCCTCAAGGAAGAGGTCTGTATTCTGTTAGACTAAGGGAAGACCTGGCTCCTCAATGAAGAGGTCTGTATTCTGTTAGACTAAGGGATGACCCTTGCTCCTCAAGGAAGAGGTCCGTATTCTGTAGACTAAGGGAAGACCTGGTTTCTCAAGGAAGAGGTCCATATTCTGTTAGACTAAGGGAAGACCTGGCTCCTCAACGAAGAGGTCCATATTCTGTTAGACTAAGGGAAGACCTGGCTCCTCAACGAAGAGGTCCGTATTCTATAGACTAAGGGATGACCCTGGCTCCTCAATGAAGAGGTCCGTATTCTTTAGACTAAGGGATGACCCTGGATCTTCAATGAAGAGGTCCATATTCTTTAGACTAAAGGATGACCCTTGCTCCTCAAGGAAGAGGTCCATATTCTGTAGACTAAGGGATGACCCTGGATCTTCAATGAAGAGGTCCATATTCTTTAGACTAAGGGATGACCCTTGCTCCTCAAGAAAGAGGTCCATATTCTGTTAGACTAAGGGAAGACCTGGATCCTCAACAAAGAGGTCCATATTCTGTTAGACTAAGGGATGACCCTTGCTCCTCAAGGAAGAGGTCCGTATTCTGTTAGACTAAGGGAAGACCTGGCTCCTCAATGAAGAGGTCCATATTCTTTAGACTAAGGGATGACCCTGGATCCTCAATGAAGAGGTCCATATTCTTTAGACTAAGGGATGACCCTTGCTCCTCAAGGAAGAGGTCCATATTCTTTAGACTAAGGGATGGCCTTGGCTCCTCAACGAAGAGGTCCGTATTCTGTAGACTAAGGGATGACCCTGGCTCCTCAATGAAGAGGTCTGTATTCTTTAGACTAAGGGATGACCTTGGCTCCTCAATGAAGAGGTCCATATTCTGTAGACTAAGGGATGACCTTGGCTCCTCACCGAAGATGTCCATATTCTTTAGACTAAGGGATGACCTTGGCTCCTCAACGAAGAGGTCTGTATTCTGTAGACTAAGGGATGACCATGGCTCCTCAACGAAGAGGTCCATATTCTATTAGAGAGTTAGAGATGGCTGTGTGTGGATAGCCTGAAGGGGAGACCCAGGGAGGCTCTTGAACCACAGCCTGGCCTCAGTCAGCCTCACAGCCAAGCCACATGCAAGACAGGCAGCCAAAGAGATGATTAGGGATGGTGAAGGGGACCCCACTAGATGCTGCTCTAAGGGTTGATTGCTCATAAGGAACACAACAATCTCATGTGTCTTTTACTTAACCATCAAAGTGGATAGTAGCATAGATAGAAACCCAAGCAGGGGTGCAAGGTATAAAGCAGACGACAGGCGTGAGCCCAGGTACCACCAGACTCGGCTGCTTCTGAGGCATCATAGATGCCCACAAGCTCCCACTCAGAGGATGTAAGCAGGAGGTAAGAGGAGGCTGACAGAAGCCCAGGATATCCTTGAAATCATAGGATGCCCTGGAGCTGCATTGAATAATGCCAGCAGTTAGTCCCTTTGCTAGTTCTAACTCTAACGTTGAGTGGTAGGGTGACCTTGAATGGTAGGGTGATCATTTGACTGGGTCTGTTCCTGGATCCCATGGTTTTGTAAAAACTGAGCACCCAATGAATCACAAGTCATAAGGGCATTGCCCTTCCTACTGTGTTCAGTTTCCAAGGCACGGAGGGAGCAAAAAGTTCCTCAAATGCAAGGGGTGACCCAGGCTCCCAACATAGAGCTCTACATTCAGTTAGCAGCAAGGAAAATTGCCTGTGGGGATCATAGACACTCCCAAAACAGAACTGAAAAGAGGGCAAAAAGCAGACCTGATCATTGCATGAGCCAGCCTAGGAAGAAAAGCCATGGCTGTCCTTCTCATTGTGAGAGGCACTGCTCTACTTTCTAGTCTGAACATGCTTTTTACCTTTTTTCATAACCAACAGTTTTATGCTACAAGTTTATTCTAAAAATTCCATCTTTGTTTTCATTTGCTGCTTTACAATCTAAAATGCAACTGGTGAGTTCAGTTCCCTGAACGTTAGCTACTCTACCACAGCCCCATGCCCACCACCTCCTACACTCACCATGGCCCAGGGATGTCGCACACACTCAGCACTTTCCTCACAAAACCACTAGATTTTATCACTCACACGTGACATTCAAACAGCAGGAACTTACCACAGGCCTGTTTATTCCATAAATGGCATCACCTCCAGAAAATTCTTCCCTTATATGTAAAGTGAATTCTGCTCAGGACGTGTATAGGCCCTTTCTCATCAACATGACAATTATTAATAATAACATATTGTAAGAGCCAAGCATTTTTACATTTTACATGTACATCCATTATCCCATCCACTTCCCTCTCTCAGATCTGACAGTTTATTATTAAACATTACTGCAACTACATGTAGAGAGGTGAGAGGCTGCTTTTAGGAGGCTATTGCAGTAATGCAGGAGAGAAATAACACTTGTTTGAATAAGGCTGGAAGCAGGAGATGTAGTGAAACGTGATTTGATTCAAAATATAAAATATGCATGTGCTGCTCCAGAAAGTAGCATCTACATATACTAATGAAACTTTAAAGTTCCAAGTGTATGTTTTAAAACATTATTTTAGAATTTCAACTATGTGGGCTGGAGAGATGGCTTAGCGGTTAAGGCGCCTGCCTGCCAAGCCTAAGAACCCTGGTTCCAATCTCCAGGTCCCACGTTTAGCCAGATGCAAAAAAGTGCCACAAGGGCGCAATGACACACTTGCCCACAAGGGGACACATGCACCTGGAGTTCATTCACAGTGGCTGAGAGGCCACTGGCATGCCCATTCGCTCGCTCTCTCTCTCTCTCTCTCTGTGTCTTTCTCAAATAAATTTGAAAAAATTTTTTAAAGTTTCAACTATGTGCAAAATTAGAGCACATGACACTAATCAAGGCATTACAATGACTGTTACTGCTACATATTGTCCATGACAGCCACTGTGTTTACACTCTAACACTGAACTTGTTTCCTCTGTGTACACACTCACCTGCTTGCTCCTCTGGAGAATGTAAGGAAATTGAGAGCAAATGATTTGTGATTCCATCCATAAATATTTCAGTGCCAACATGTTTTAACAACACATTGGCTAGATTTTAAAAATATTTCTTGAACACCACAGAAGTATAATGGTAAACATTGATCCAAGAAATCTTTAACAAATTTTTGTGAAGTTAAAAGTATGAAATACACTAGCATAGAATCCCCAAAGCACAGAGGAAGAATTCATTCTTGTTTTCTGTAGTATCAACTATCGCTTAAAGCAACCTCTCATATATTTTTAATGAGTGAAAGAAAAGGATATGAAATCCCTAGCACATGTAAATAGTTAATGTTTAAAGTAATCAAAATGCTGATTACTGATTTGATTACTACACATTGTATAGCCCTATAAAGATGTACAAATATTGTCAGTTAAAAAATCCCATTTTCCTGCTAAGATTTGCCTTAAAGTTAGACGACCATCTTTTCAATTGCCATTCCACTCTCAGCTGACCAAAAACCACTTAAATATTCACATTGCAATCTTCAATAATAAAGGTTAAAAAATCCCCAGCAATTACAAGTTTAAGAGTTTCGAGAGGGGACTATTACTCTGGAGAGAAGAGAAAGGCTTTTCTATTGTATGTGCTATAAAGTACAGAGGCAGTGGGCTAGAGAGATGGCTTAGTGGTTGAGGTGCTTATCTGGGAAGCCTAAGGACCCAGGTTTGATTCTCCAGGTTCCACGTTAGCCAGATGCACATCTTGGCACATGCATCTGGCATTTGTTTGCAGTGGCTAGAGGCTCTGGCATGCCCATTCTCTCTCCCTCTGTCCCTCTGTATCTAATAAATAAAAATTGTATATATATATATATATGGCCTGGGAGTACAGATCACCCAGGTCTTATAAGGTCTATAAGGTTGATAAGTTCTTTTTTTCTCTTAGCCTTGTCTTTGTATCTGTGAACCAGGAATGATGATTCCTCAAAGCACTGTACCTAAATGACTCAACACATGAAAGGATTCTGCTATGAGGTAGTTCTCACCATTGGTCCCCTTCCTGCCTTCTCAGTGGGAAGCCATGGGCCATATTTATTCAGCATCACTGCCATGGTTCCAGCCTGCAACCCGGAGCCTCTTCCTCACTGCACATCAGAGCCCAGAGTGTTCAGTAGAGTATCTGCCTGTGCTTAGGAAGAGTCCACTTCTCCTCTAGGCAGAGAAAGGGTCCAAACGGGAAAGGGAGACTTCATATTATACCCAGACACATATCAATCAGTCTCTATCAATATTACTTACTAAACAAAAATTGATATGAGCTCTTGGTCTCTCTACCAATAAGCAAAAGGCTTTAATTTTACCCACATTGTTGAAAATACATTTGTAACCTGGAACTGAATAAATAGAGTACAGGAGCAAAAAAAGAAGCTGCCCTTGGAGACCAAAGTTCTCTCTGTATGTAGAAGGAATTGTATGGCTGTCAGCTGAATTGCTGAGTATTCTGCTTGTTTTAGGCTGAATGCAGATTGGGCCAAAACCAGATATAAGCCAGTATCCGATTTCCTTCTTATCATTTACCAAAGGGATATTGAAAGGACCAGCCTAGATGCATACTTTTTTAGGGCTGCATTTAATTAGTGCTAGTTAATTTGAATTGTATTTTAGATTTGATTAATGGAAATTGTATTTGGATTGTACATCTCAAACTATAGTGAACAAAAATCTCAGGTTTTGCAGCCTGGGCCAGAGTGAGACCCTACCTCGCAAAACAAAAACAAAAACAAACAAACAAAAAAATCTCAGGTTTTGGAAGTTCTTTCTAAGCTAGAATTTTCTAATGTTGCCTATTGAGTTACACAAGAGCTCTCTACATCAGAGTCAATCCATTTTCAGGAGCCTTGTCAATGGAGCATCATATGCACAAAGCTTTGTGATTATGTTGATGGAGATATCTGGGTCGGGTTAGCTTTCCATAATCAGTACTTCTGCTGTTTTTGAAGTTTGAAGCTTGCTTTAAAGAGAAATTGATGGGGGGGGCTCAAAATAACATCTGAGGGCTGGAGAGATGGCTTAGTGGTTTAGGCACCTGCCTGCTAAGCCTAAGAACGCTGGTTCCAATCTCCAGGTCCCACATTTAGCCAGATACAAAGTGACGTGAGGGCGCAATGCTGCACTTGCCCACAAAGGGGCGCACACATCTGGAGTTCGTTCACAGTGGCTGGGAGGCTGCTGGTGCGCCCATTCTCTGTCTGTCTCCCTCTCCCTCTCCCTCTCTCTCCCCCCCAAAAATATATATAACATCTGATATCTCACTGTGGCCCCACCTGAACAGGCCCTCAGAGCACTTATCTCTAAAAGATCAGAAATGATTGCAGAGATCATTAAGTATAATCAAATTTGCTATTTGAGTATACTGGACTTTAGAATTCCCTGGGGGAAATGTTTTACTGTGAAGTTCCTATGTCAACACACCTGTCCATTTATGATTCTGTGCTTATTCACACAAACTGACAAAAAGAATAACATTACTGGGAATGTTTCCGAGCAGGTCAAAATGGCATCTGTAATACATTATGAGACTTTTGTGGGGAGGGGGGAGAGGGGGCAGCATTTCCCTTTGTACTGAGATGTGTGGTAGTTGAGCACTGTGAATCAAAGACAGTTGTTTCCAAGAGATTGGTAATGTCCAATTATTTAAAATTTAAATGAAACTGGACTTGGATTGGTATATACCTGTGAGATAATGTACACTGATTTAAAGCGTCTTATAGTAGTGAGGTTCCCATAATCAGAAGGACTCATGTCTGCATCATTCATATCCTACTCTCATTAGCACCATCCTTAACAGTCACTCCAAAAGTAGCTGGCGTATAGTTCTCAGCTAGGATGGCATTCTCTCAGGAGGTACTTAATGTGGGATAGGGTGGGCTGGGGATATAGCTCAGTTGGTAAATTGCTTGCCCAGAATGCACTTGGCCCTGGGTTCAATCCCTAACACAGTATAAACCAAATATGGTTATTCATACCTGTAATCCCAGCACTTAGGAGGGAGAGATAGGACAATCAGGAATTCAAGATTAAGCTACATAGTGAGTTTGAAGGCAGCCTGGGCTACATGACACACTGTTGCAAACAAAAATGAGAGACATTTGGAGTAACTGCAATTTCTGGAGCTTATTGCTGCCATGGGAAAAGGGCCAGGAGTATTAACATTCTATATTATACAGATCAATTTCATGTGAATAATTGCCTGGCCCAAATAGCAAAAGCATACCTGAGGAAATGCTAACTGAATATATGTAGAAAATGTATCATTAGGAAGTCGTGTGAGACTCAAAGTATTTGTCAACCTGGAAAAGATTTTGGTACCTAAAAACCCATCGTAGCACAAGCTGTACATCAGGAAGTTCCTCTAACATCCACCTTCATTCCTGCTGAACGTTCGTTCTCTCTGGGTGTAGCCAGGCTGGGCTTTGTCTGTATTAGAACTCTCACCAACAGGGAATAGACTTGCATTGACCTTTCTGTCATTGTGGCAGGAAGCCACTTTTCATAGAAAGAGACATGAAGCCTGCGTAACGAACAGAACTAACTCATGCTGTAAATCAGGTCAGAATTTCCAAGTCAGCAGCACAGGTTCCTACCACCACTGCTTTCTGTGTTTCAGCCTCAGTGATTCCAGAAGTATCCTCAAGGCCATGAGCTTTCCTGTCACAATCCTTGATGCTCAGAGAATTCCACAGTCCACAGTTGTTAGCTAACTTGACAGAAGAGACAAGAGCCCAAAAAGGCAGTTGCCTTATCCCTGACCTATAGCAAGCTTCCTCTGTAGATAACATTGCCCAAAGAACGTTTTAATAAACCACAGTCCTGCTGGAATAGAGTGCAACATGGAATGCCAAAAGTGCTAAATTTTGGTCTATAAATTACTGAGAATTATTTTGGAAGTAAGAGATAGGGAAATAACATAAGTCTTGAGTAAAGGAGCAAATTTGTGAGGTAAGCACCATTAGGGGTGGTTTTTACTTCAGAAATGCACACTGCATTTCTGGTGCATACTTTTCCTATCCACGAATGATAATAGACCCCACATATGTATTTGTATATTTCTATTGCTAAATCATTAAGCCAATTTACTGTGGAAAGTTGACATAGATTAAAGAAGACAACTGACATCCTCAATAAATTTATCAACCTTTCTGACACCATTACTGACATTAATGTTGGACTCAATAAGCATCCAGGAACAGTTGCTGCTCCTGCATGATAGAAACTTAAGTAATAATTATATATTATTACGAGAAACGTGCAAATTTACAGTTTAGAAATTTCCAAAACATTTTAACCCTACCACTGCCATTATAATTGAAATAAATATGGCCTGAACTGCAAACATCACATGACACTTTTTTCTAATATATCTTGATAGATCTCAGAACCATTTTCCTTAGTTAGAGCCCAGGGTTTGCTGTTGCTGTAACAATGACCCCAAATAATGATGCATACATGAGACAGATTATACCTTATGCCATTCTGAACACCAGCATGGATCTGACTCAGGCCCATACTGAGGATTCCGATTCCTTCTTTCTTTTGATCTGTGTCACTCTGGTGGTCCACAGGAGCTTGCCAACACATCTAAATTCTGGCTGGAAGGAATCAGAAAAGAGGATCAGGCCAGGGCCATCATAACCCTTCCCATTAGACTAGGGATCAGCAAGCAAGTTACATACACCGCATTCACTCTGTCAGAATTTTGCCCTGTGTTAGCAACTTGCTAAAAGGGGGATAGATATAATCTTAATGCAAGGAAAACACATAGCAAGATAAAACTTTGTCACCAGGATGGGTAGAAAAAATATTCAAAGACAGTTGGAAGTTCTGGCCATGTTTCTTAAGCCTAGCATTCCAGATAGTGATTAAAATTGGCTACACATCTGCCTTTCATAAAGAAGACATACCTGCATGATCCAGCCACTATGCTCACTGGGGAAACTCACTTGTCACATAGAATGCATATATTTCCCTTTCATTCCCCACCTGTGAGCTTTTGAGTATCTTGTCATAGGAATCAAATTGATACTAGACCATCCTGAGTCAAACTGAGCTGCATCCCAATCCTAATTTAGTTAAATTCTTAAGCTCACCAAATAAATTAGATCAACTTATCCCCAAAATAACCACATTTGCTGTACAATGCATTAATACATTTTATTACACATTACTAGGCAACATTTTAAATTGAAAAATATTTTAAAATAAGGGGAACAAATTCTGTGTTTCTATAATATTATTCTCCTCATAGGAATGTCTCAAAGACAAATCTCAGAAATATGATGAAGTAGAAGAAATCAGAGGCCTTAGCCCTCTGTGGAAAGGAAAAGATACTCATTTTAGGAAATAAAAATATCCCATTCCTCGACTCAGTGGAGAGAATGTTTGATGAGACTCTGGAGAGAGAGAAGATTGGATTTAATATCTTCTTATACCAATTATCCAGTCTAGCTTTCTACAGTTTAATAGCCCCAAAGTGATAACTAGAGATTCAGCAAGATGCAGACAGTGCTGGGGGAGGGGTGCATGAAGCCCTTGAAAGGTTAGTAAATATATATAGGGTGTCTGCTAATGACAGTTACTAAAATGACCCCTCAAAAATAGTTCGTAGGTTCTCCTAGTTTTAGAGATCAGTCCTAATTTTCCCTTTCAATTTAGCTTATGTTATTCAGTCAAGCCACATGGTTGACCTATAGCTAAATGCACTTTTCCGATCTCAGTGAATAAACAAAGCCTAGGCATAGTTATTGTATTGCACATTTAATGAAGACACAAGCAAAAACTTTGAAAACAAATCTTTCATTTTCTCTCTGTATACTCCATTGTACACAAGTTCTTTGTTCTGTTTCTGGATAAGTACGGCTTCCAATGATCATTTTATAAAAGTCTGAGTACTTTTGAATCTCAAATGCTTGAGACTCAGTACTTCAGTTTTGAAACTTGGGGGATGCAAAATTTTCAGATTTGGGATATTCATTCAACTCCAAACTACTTGTAGCTATTGTGACTTTTTCATTCCTACAAGACAGCTTTTTTAAAAAAAATATTTTATTTTTTTATTTATTTTAATTTTACATTCATGTTGGTGCCTCTGGTAGCCTCCTCCCTGTCCTCCGCCCTCCGAAGGGACCCTCCTCATTGGGGAATGTGGGTCATGTATTATGGGGGTAGCCAAAAGTTATGGGGGAGAGGCAAAGTCTCTGGGCATAATGACCCAACTTGTGGCTTTAACACTCTTTTTGCCCCCTCTTCTGCAAATTTCCCTGAGCCATGCTGGGATCATTTTAGTTCTACTTCAGTGTTGAGGTCTTGGTAGTCTCTGTGCAAGACAGCTTTTATAGGAAAGTTATGCTTAGAAGCATTTGTTAGAAGATACAAACAATGAATTCAAAAGACAAATAGCCACATGAAGAAAATATTAGCAACTATGACAAAGGGCTAATTTCCATAGTGTGCAGAGTATGTATAAATCAGAAAGAAAATGGTGCAAAGCCCTATAAGAAAATGAACAGAATATATCAACAGGAAGATCACAGGGAGAAAAAATAAACCTCATTCAATAAAAGTGAAGTATTTTACCCCATTAGACAGGCAAAACTCAAAGGTTAATAATATATCTAATGTCAATAAAAGAATATGGAAATATGCACTGATACATTTTGGGTAATTGTGTAAATACAGGTGACCTTTTTGACAGACAGCTTGTCCAGCCCTATTAAATTTTAAGTTTGTATGCCTTTGGCCCTATAATTTTACTACTATGAATTTACTCTGTGTACATTAGCTGTATTTTTTACAATAATGAAGAAGAAACAACCTAAAGATTACTCAGTAAATAATTAAACAAATTACAGTAAATAGAGTGAAAGACTCAAATTATTATAAATGATGAGATGATTTTATTTTGACTTATATAGAAAAATATCTAAAGGTGTTTTTTTTTGGAAAGAGTCAGAGATAGAGATAGAGATAGAGAGAGAGAGAGAGAGAGAGAGGGAATGGGTGCACCAGCAGCCTTTCAGCAACTCTGAATGAACTCCTGATGTGTGTGCCCCCTTGTGGGCAAGTGGGGCATTGCACCCTTGCATCACTTTACACCTGGCTAAACGTGGGACCTGGAAAATCGAATGGGCGTTCTTAGGCTTAGGAGGCAGGTTCCTTAACCCCTAAGCCATCTCTCCAGCCCTCTAAAGGTATTTTTTAACTCAAGTTAAAAACCTATTGTATAATACAACTGCATGCTTAATATAATCACGTTTATGATATTTTATATTTATATGCTTATGAAATACCCAAAAGTACTCTAGTCAAAAGATAGTATTTCAGTGAGACTGACGGCTGGAGAAGACAGCTCATCACACTTTATCTCTGGAACACCTTAGCATTGATTCTTACAGTGAGAAGATACTGCTTTTCCAATAGAGTGTGATCATGCCCCTGAAGTTCTATACATGGTACCTTCCTTTTATAAAATGCATTGTGTGTATTTAATGTATATAAGACAAAAATGTATGACATAATATAATAAGATGGTACTATAGTGGAACAAGTTAATATATCCAACTTCTCACATAGCTGCCCATCTCTGACAACAACAGCAGCTTGCTAAAGTCCTTACTACAGCAGTCTTTTATTTACTATAGTTCCCATTTTTGGCTTTAGGTTTTTTTTTCTTCAAATTGTTCATCCAACTGTGGTATCCTTTAAACCACATCTCTTCACTCCCTACCCCTGGCTCAATAGGTGACCCTTATTGTTACTGACCAGTAGTTAAGGAACCAGCCTAGCATGTTCAACATACCTTCTTCCCTCATACATGCCATTTCCAGCAGCTCTTCATTTCTAAGACAAAACCAAAGAGTCAAGGCAGGAATCCTAAGAGAAGAGAGGCTGATTATAGAGAGACACACAGAGAAAAATATTCTCAAATCATATACAAAGGATATATGAAAATCATGATATGGGTTGGAGAGATGGCTCAGTGGTTAAGGCCTAGTGATATGGGTTGGATTCCCCAGTACCCATGTAAGTCCTGACACACAAAGAAGTAGTCCATGTATCTGGAGTTCATTGATAATGGCTATGGGCCATGGTGCTCTCATAATATTTCTCTCTCTCTCCTCTCTCTTGCATAAAAAAGAAATGCAATCTGTTGGGCTTGCCTCAAAAAAAGTAAAAAAAGAAAAATGATCATAATGCCAATGTAACAGAGTCCATCTTTGGACTTGATAATGGCTAAAATCAAAACTTAAATCATCTGCCCTCATTGGAGATGGTGAACTTCAGAACAGGCTCAGTTTATTCCCAATACTTAATCATGTCTCGTTATTCTAAGGAAAGGCTGACATTGCTCTCCATCTCTACCCCAATCTTAAGGACAACCTAGCAGGGCTGTAAGTACTCATTTCCCTTCATCACACTCCTGGGCATCTCCTTTTCCCTCTTATCGTAAAGCTCATTCAACAGCTGTTTCATGTTGAATATTGTCCATATGCTCACTGTAGAAAAGTATCTACAATACACTCTTTATTCCACTAAAATTTCAAGATGCTTGCTCTATGCACAAAACACATGTTGAATTTCCTCAGCTTCTCAAAATGTGACAAAAGCCTGTCCTTTAAAATAAACTATGATTGCTCTCTGGTACCTTTCTCTTTGACAATAGTTATTTGGGTTTTTTTTTTTCTTTAGAAACATTTGCCTTTGTGCCTAAAATACATAAGACACTGTAGATGTTGCAAGATGAGTAAGTCATAGCAATGTGCTTGAAATACTCAGTCTTATAAATAAGTTAACCATACCTTGTGTTTGTTGAATGCTATTCTAAGTAATTTACAATAAATGGTTGATTTAATCTTTTTCCATTCTTTTTCCCATTACCTTGACACAAAGAGGCCAACATATGCACCACAGGCCAGAGTGCTATTAAGGCAGACTCAGGAAGAAAGTGTATGTCTGAGCCTGCATTTGTACCACACTGTTCTACAGCTTTTCTTTGTGGAAAGGCTGAACTATACAGCAGCATGTGTTTAGTGGCCTTCAGTGATACAAACTACAGTGCAAATTCAGACAAAAACATTTCTGGGTAGAATATTCATGGAAATATTTGTCAGAGGGATTTCAAGTATGCTTTGGCAGACAGAATAGGGCAATGCATTTGCAGCACACAGGAAAAAGCTTTCAACGGCCAATTTAGTGCACTGCATGTAGTCAAATTTTTACTTTCGTTAATTTTTTTTCCTCTGTTGGCACAGGAAAAATTTCAGCTGCAAGCATGAATGAGAAAAATATATTAACTAAGGTTGATTTTATAGGAAACATAATCATCAAAACCATGGGTAAAGAAATATATGATTCATTATGCCTCTTCAATTCACTGATTACTATAGGACGATATTAAGGTAGAATGCAGAATCATAATATCAAGCGGAAATTGTGTCCTTAAATAGGATACTGTAAGTAGATAGATGATAGATAAGAGATAGAGGAGATAAAGGTAGAAATAGAGAGATAGAGATGAAGTATAGATATCATCTAGCTTATTGTTTTTGTTTTCCAGATAGGAAAGTTACTATGCAAAAGTCCAGTGTTTTACTTGTATCCATGCAGTGTGTTACCTGGCAGAGCTTGGACCTGAACCCGGGCTATTATTCCTACTTTGCTTTGTCTTTGCTCACCATCACATCACCATCACATCACTATCTTAGTTTGGGGGACACTTTTTTATTTGGTATAAGACTCTAAGAATTCATAGAAGAAAACTCTCTGTGTGCACTTGAGCACATACACAAGTATGACTCTTAAGGTGTCAACCTTGTTTTAGTGTAACATTTTTAGTGTAAAACCTTTGTACCCCATCTCTGCACTCAATTACCTTCTCTACTGTGTCCCAAAGGCAATTGAGGAGACATCAAAACAACCAGGGACACAGTCAAACATACCTGTCATCTCAACATCTCAATTTTTGTTATTTTATTCATTTATTTGCAAGCAGAGAAAGAGAGAAGATAGACAAAGAGAGAGAGAGACTAGTGCAGCAGGGCCTCCAGTCACTGCAAACAAACTCCAGATACATATGTCACTGAGCATGGGTACTGGGGAATCAAACCCTGGTTGTTAGGCTTTGTCGGCAAGTGCCTTAACTGCTGAACCATCTCTCCCACCTGACATCTCCATATTTTTTTTATTTATATTTTTCTGATTTTACATTCATAGTGTTGGCTCCATTGTCCTCCTCCCTGTCCTCCCTCTTCCATAGGGACCTTCATCAATGGGGAATGTGGTTCACACATTGTGGGTGTAGTCAGGAGCTATGGGGGATAGGCCAAGTCTCTGTGTATAATGCCCCAACTTGTGGCTCTAACATTCTTTCTGCCCCCTCTTCTGCAAATTTCCATGAGCCACATTGGGGTCATTTTAGCTCTACTTCAGTGATGAGGTTTTGGCCCGCAGAGGGAACACCCAGACCACAGGAAACTGGAGAGAATAGCATGAAGACCAACCTTAATCTCTATCTATCTATCTATCTATCTATCTATCTATCTATCTATCTCTATCTCTCTATCTCTCTGTCTCTCTATCTCTCCCTCTCCTCTCTATACTCACTTTCTCTTTTATATTATCTATCTTTTCCTCCCTCACCTTCCTAGGCGCTGACTTATAACTCCCAGTGCCAGCACGGGGTTAACTTCCACAATGAGCTGACATCTCCATTTTTAACTATTCCACCAATCCCTGTCCCAGCAGATCTTCACAAGAGTGTCATATAAGCCTTTCTGGAGGAAGAATAAACCAAAAATATCAGCATGTGGTTCTCTGTGCATGAAAGACATACCAAAGCCTTTCCTCCCCTAAGTCCCATCAACAAATGCTTGTGCTAAATTTCTTCGAGGGTTTGTATGGTTGCTGTCTCTCTAGACCTTTGCTTATATTATTTAGCAAGTGGTCTAATTGTCAGCCACAATTGTAGAATCACTTGCAGAGTATGTTTTTGCAAAATGAATTTGTGTTCTCAGAAACACTAATTAGGAACTTTCTAAGAAATGTATAGTAGTTACCCTTGGTTGATAATTTATGAGCCATGGAGAATCTGAAATAACCAACTTTTCATCCCATGCTTTGAGGGATACTGCTTTGTGATTTTCCCAGGGAGTTCACTGTTATGGACTCTGAAGCCTAGAGATATTCCACAAGAAGTGGGAACTATGCCTCTCACCACCCAGCTATCCCTGCCTTACCCCTACCTCCCAACAACTGCAATAGATGGAGCCCTCTCCAAAAGTCTAGCTCAGTCCTAGAAGCTAGGGTCAAAAAAACCTAACATGAGAATCTGGGGTCTTCCCTAAAGGCTATTCCAGGGAAAGAACAAAAAGAAGACACACAGAGAGAGGTACTTCCTTAAGTCTAGGTTTAAGTTGGATGCTGTCTGAACCATCTAACCAGAAACTAGCAACTCCAGGAACATGATATTACCATCAAATTTATCTCCCAGTTGGGGATTAAAAGATCCAAGTTGGTATTTAAAAAAAAAAAAAAAAAAAAAAAAACACCTGTTATACTGAAATGACTTTGATGACTTCACACACACACACATACACACACACACACACACACTTGGCCAGTGAGATAAAGATAAGAAAGAGCAATGGGAATCAGTCAATAAACAACATTGTTCAGGTTTAACAGTATATATATATATATATATATATATACACACATACATACATACATACACACACACACACACACACACACACACACACACACACATATATATATATACTTTTTCTTTTTATAAAGCAAAAAGTTAAGTAGATCAGCCTGGTAGGATTTTAGATCATCCATCTCATTTGACAATGGAATGTTTATTTCTGCAGAAATCACAATTTTTTTAAAGGAAGAAAGGAGTGACTCTAGTTCTAGTCCCATTCTGGAAGACACAGAAGGGAAAGATCCCCAGTGATCACTATAACTGACAAGCAGCAACTAACAAACATGCCCTATGCTTTCCCCATGTGCTTGGCATTGGTATGAGTACTTAACATGAATCACTTCAACCCTTTCACCATCTGGAACATTGTCCAAGGCTACAACAGAATAATAAAGCATGCTTCCTCCTTCAGAGAAGATGTGGTTCCTAAGAACTTGTTGATGTTTGCTTCAAGAATGCCGGAGTGATGCGTTGCATAGTTCTGAATGTGCAGCGTGGGTTGAAGTCACACATACAAACTTATACAAACTGGGTAATCCATCTGCTTTAATAAAATGTTTATCCAACCATTGGGTTGTAGAAATTTCAAAGATTTTATTTTTTGACAGGATGCCTGCCGTTTTTCTCTCTTGAGTCCCGCTTGTTTTATTCATTTTGGGGTAGTTGCCAATTAGACCCAATTGGTAAGTATAATTAACAAACAACTTGAATTTCCTCTTAAACCCCAACCAAGAAAATTAACCATAATTGCCTTCATTTCCTTTTAAAAAAAAATCCTCCTAACAATATCACTCTCGTTCTACTGTTTTACCTCTTCTAAGACATCCAACCCACCAGAGATTCATTGTCATCCTAAAGATAATGCACAGGGCCACCTGACAAGGTATTATGACAATACAGAAAGTAAATAAGCATTTTCCTATGTTCCAGGCACTGTGCAAGGCATTTTCATACATACTGACTCTTTTAACACAGTCAAAAGCCCTTCAAGGTGGGAATTATATTCCCTTTCTAAAGTTCATAAAATGACAGCTCAAAGTGGTTTTGCCCCTATCTTACATCCAATTGGTCTGTCAGCTAAGGGCAAACCAGGCAGGCAGATGTGATTCCTAACTCCTTGCTTCTTCCATGTACATATGGAAGCCTTCTCTCATTCCAGAAGTGGCTCTGTATATCTAGTTACCTTGGAAAGCCTGAGGGTTATTATTTCACCCAACAACTATTTGAGCACCTGCTCAGGCTTGGGTTAAGCATTGCTTTGAGTGAGTCATCAAGCAGGACTTTGGGAAGAGGACATGGGTCAGAGGCAAATGGTGGAGAAATGACATGAGCAGGAGATGGGGAGGGGACGCAGAGGAGGAGATGAGGGGAGGCAAGCAGAGCAGCTCCTGACCGTGTGCCCATGTCTACAGTCTTTCTTCCTGTGACTCGTGGACTTCCCTTTGTCATCCTATGCCTGAGAATATATGAAGGAGGCTGGGAAGGCAGAGGGACGTTCAATTGTCATCACTAGCATCTTTGTTGATCATTGCACCATCATCAAATGCATTGGGAAAACCATGACATGAAATTTTCCATCATTGAGCCCATAGCTTTTCCTGGGAGAGTTATAACAGTTCTATATATTAAAGGTCACAGGACCTTGTACAGAGAATTTGAGAAGTGGAAAGGAGTGAATTATACTCAGACTAACAGCCCCAAGTTCAAACTTTATGACTTTAAAAGAGAAGTGGAACTTCCTCTGAGTAGGTATATGAAGAACATCTTTTTGCCTTCTGTGGATTATCAAATATGTTCAGTCCAATCATGTAGGCTTTCTTTTCTCTCTCAGCCAGTCATGGAAAAGACCACGGCCAAACACTAACTTATAAATACTGAAGTCATGAGTAGGTCACTGGAGATGGTGATGTGACATTGCCATTGTTCAAATGCTCTCCATGACGGTGTTATTGAGCTTTCCTCTGCCTTTCAGAGGGTCTTTCCTCTAAAGGATAATTCATGGGACAAAAATAACAATCTCAGCCCTGACTTGTCTTCATGTGATAGAATGACAGCACAAGTTGGCTGTGCATCTAAAATGTTTGCCATTCTGGTTAATTAAAAGTCTCTTTGTCAGTCAAGATAATGAAGTCAAAATAGCTTTGGGGAAGAGAAGAAATTCTGAAAAAATGTTTCTTGATGTTTGCCTATCTTGTTTATCAGAACCTTTTCTAGTTCAAGCTAGAAGCCCTCTACTTTTCATCAGAGACATCCATTTTGGTATTACTTGTTCTGGGACTGGGAGAATTCTTTTCAACAAGTCTTAACAGGAAATTGTTCAACATTCTAATAATATCTCTTAGGCATTTTCCACTGGGGAAAGTACTGTGAAAACTCTTTTCAAATTAGAGAGATTTAGACTGAGAATGTTTAATTGAGATTCTGTTCACAAGATCAGCAAAATTCACTATTGCTGTTCAGATATAATAGACTGCTATCATAATAATGGACATTACCAATGGGACCCAGTCCCTTATTTCTTTCATTGCTAAGTAAAAGACCTTCCATGTTTTTCATCTCTCTCTTTTCTAGCTTCTTTTCTGCTATTATGCCAGGTATAGATTCTGACCCATTTATTCTAAGAGGAGCACAGTTTCTCTTAACCCCATGGATGTGTTTTCATATCTTTTTTATATCGATTGAAATAATAGCCTCTGCTAATTGTGCTAATTGCCAGTGCTAATTGCCATTACCTACACTCCCTCTAAGTCTCAGCATAAGAATCTCTTTTCTCTCCATCCAAATTCCTTCCCCTTCTCCCCTGATGTTCCTCATATGCCCATATTCCCCACATCCTCCACATTCAGCCCTCACTCTCTAAACCTCGGTCTGTTGTAGCATCACCTCTCTTTCTGGAGTAATTATCTGTCCACCTCCTGCTAGGTCACCTGTCATCTGCATCTGCCAATAGTGAGTTCATTCAGGGAAAAGCCCATGACTTACCCACATTTATCATCCTGAGAATTCAGCATACTGCCTGGCACATGCAAGTAGCTGCTCAGTAAATTACTTTTATAAATGTCAATGCTTGATTTTTCTGGCCTGGTTTTTAGTGTTGATTTCTAGCCTGTCATAGAAATTTAATGGAAGGATTTAAATAGTAAAAGGTAGAAAGGAAGCTCAAATAAGGTCACTACCTGAGAGAGAGAGAGAGGATTCCAGAAGGAAGACTAATTACGAGCATGTGCAGGCAAAATCACTGTGAATACCTCTAATTCGTGCTTGAAAGCATTTTGTCTGGGGAATGTGAATCATAATTATTGTTAAATCATCGAACTAAGGATTTTAGAAAACTGAAAATTACCTTTTGTATTAGCCAAGGCAATTGTGGCTTCAGTATTTCCATTTATACAGGAAAAAAAAAAAGCTATTGATTTCTCCCCACATACTCACTGACGATTGGCCTGGCTATGTTTCAGTCTATGTTAGGATCAGTCCCTTTGGTAGCAATGCTCAGCTAACTTTTGAAAGTTAGACAATCATAATATCAATGGGAAAACTTGTGCCGACTAAGTCCTCTGCCATAATCAACAATTTCACAGTGAGATATATATTTAAAGAAGATATGGTATCTCTTTCCCCAGTAGTTTCAAAGAAAAATGGGTTGAAATTTTAATTTGCTTAAGATGGTTAGGGCCAAAAGATTTATCACAGGATCCTTCAAAGTCCCTTCCTAGGTTTTGTAATAATTTGTTAATCCCTTCAAAAAATCATCTGAAACATTTCAAGGTCTTGAAATTAATAGATATAAAAGTGAAATGTAATGCACATAGTCTTGAGGAATGATTAGCCATAAGGTTCCTGGATGTCACTAATAAACTCATCATGTTTTTAACAGAATAAGACCTTGGCTTTGAACTCTAGCTCATTAGCCCCTGAAAAAATTAGAGAAAAAAATATGAGATTTTATGCCCTAGTAATGGCCAAATAAGTAAGCAGCTGATTTTTTTCTCTTGGCACCCTAAAACAAATAAGCCGCTCTTCCCCTCACTGAACAGGCTGTCCCCGCTCTGCACAGAGACCAGATTGCCAAAGCTCTACAGTTCCACACGCCACACCCCAGCAGGCTCAGGTCCTAGAGCGGGAGAGGAACGGACTCTCACAGGACCTGGTGTCTCTGGGCCCACGTGGGCTTCTGTGCGCAATTCTTGCTGGAAAGCGGCAGTGTGAAAACATCGGTATGCTCTTGCCAAAGTAGAGAGAGTGAGAATTGAAGTGTCAGCTTTTCTGGTCATCAAACAAATTTGAGCTGATCTCAGCCTCATTAGCAGCTTTTCTCGAACTCAGAGGGAGAACAGAGCGGTGCATGCCCATTGTGCTGCCTTTAGGATTTATTATGAACCCCTCCCCCCAGAGGGTGTGCAGCCAGCAGACTGAACATGGCATGCCCACGTGAAAAGTCCGGGCAGAAGTCGTTCACTTTCCTCCTGCTTTTCCAGTCTCAGATCCTGTTTGTTGAAATGCAGCTGGATTGGTTTTGTTCTAATGATGTGCATGTTCCCGTGAGTTCACTAAAAACTGCTGTGCATGGACAGACGTAGTAAATGTCACATTGCAATAATTTTTTTGTCTTTAATTCAAGTTAATCTAATTCCAACATCCTTTCCATGTAATTTTTGGCAAACTCAAACTGAATCTTTATTAGTTTTCTCCACTCTAAGCCTGGTATTGGTCAGTTCCCATCACTGTAAGGAGCACCTGAGTGGGGCGGGCCTAATAATACTCACTGGTACTTCTAGCACTGGCAAGGCTAAGGCATGGGAATAGGAGTGCTAGGCCAGTCTGGGCTACAAAGCGAGATCTACCTTTGGCAACGAAAACAAGCAACACAAAAACCTGAGATAACCAATCTATGAAGAGTGAAGGTTTACTCTGGCTTTCATTTGTCATTACAGTCCTTAAGTGTTTGGCTACATTGCCTTCTGGCTTGGGGTGAGACTGTATACATCACTGCAGGGGAGATGGTAAAGCACAGAGCTTCTCTCGTGGCCACAAAGTAAAAGAGAAAGAGGAGAAGCTGAGGGTCTCACCATCCCCTTCAAGGGCAAGTCAGCAGTGATCTAAAGATCTCAAAGTAGTCCTCATCTCTTAAAAGTCTTTCCGCCTCCCACACTTTGTCATCCTAGGGACTAAGCCCTTCACACATGTACCCTTGGGATCCAAACTATAGCACTTCCCCACACATCCCTCCATCTTATTCTCTCATGCTTATTAAATACTTAGAGAATTGGGAAGAGCCTTTTAACTTCCTTCGGCCAAGATTACCCTTAACACAGTAGTTTTCCAAGGCTGTGAGATCTCTCTAAGGTGGGAAGCTATGGTGCTCCCATGCCAGGGAAGGCCAGTGGGATTTTTGCTGCAGCTATAATTGTTGGTCTTGGGGTTGAGCCGTTTCAGATCCAGCATCCATGGTGAACTTCAGAGCAGATCCCCTTAGACCAAACGCCTGTGCAAATCCCCAATCTTTTGAAGCTTATAAACAGGAAGGAGGTCACAGGAAGAACAAAGATAGATAAAAGTAATAAAATAGTGTATTGGATAGTATATTGGATACGTGTGAATGAGAAAAGACAGGGAAGCCAGAAAAAAAATGGGTGAAAGAGAAGGAATTTTCATTTTAAATAGAGGGTGGAAAGCACATGAAGAAACAAGGTGAGGTGGAGTAAGAGGGGAAGAGTGGTGAACACCAGTCCTCCCATCAGAGGCAAGATGGTTAAAGCAGAATCAGTGAGTAGAAGGAGAAAATAAGGTGAGTGGGAAAGCAGGGGCGCCAGGGAGGAGTGCAGATGCTGAGTAAAGACTGCTTTTCGGAGAGGAAGGAGGGGCTGGTTCTGCTTTATGGGGCTGCCACACTATAAGAAGAGTCCTGGGAATTGACCATCAGGGCTGTTGAGTCTTCTTCTTGTCGCAGGCTTACATGCTGTCCTCCTCAAAGATCCCGGCCTCCCTCTTGGCCCCTCCCCCAAAGACTAGCTATCTTTGGTTTTTCCCAAATGGCCATCAGAACACTGATCTTCAAGTATTTGTGCCTTCAGCAGCTCTAGCAGCAACACAAACCTCCTACAAACTGGATGGAAAAAACCCCAGTGGTCCTTTTTGAAATGCAGGAAGGGAAAACCAATGGGAAAACAAAATCTCATTAATAACTCAATAAGTTATCCTTGTTGATAATAAAAAGTATTAAGTATATTCTTTATGTTTATGCAAAGAGCCAAGTAGGGAATGTACATCTTCAGATGGTTATCACTAGCACAGCCAAACTCCTATCTACATGTGCTGCATGCATTTCCAATGGTCCCAAATAGCCAGATTTAAGGGCTGGATTGTAAGAGAGCTTATCTACCAATAAGCTTCCTGTATCAATCACATGCAGCTGAAATGCATGACTTACACAGTCAGATTTCTGACTTAGTTTCTCATTGCACACACAGGATTAATGAGCTCACAGATGTTGCTTTATATGAATGTCTTTGACCACATTATTTCAGTCCAGGTGTGGGCAAATCATAGTCCATGAGCCAAATCCAGCACACCATCTATTTTTATAAATAAAGATTTACTTTAACATAGCCATGCTCATTGTTTGTGTGGTGTCTCTTGATGATTTTGTGCTATCACTGCAAATTAGTGTAGTTGCAAGAGTCTATGGACCTGCAAAACTGAAAATACTTGTGTGTTTGGCCTGTTGGGTAAAAGTTTGCTCATGCGTGGGTTACACTTTAAAATAGACTTCTGGGAACACTATGCATGGATGTTTCAATCCTACTCTGTGAACTTTGACCTTTACATGCAGGGAAAAATCTTAGATTTCATTGGCAAATATCTCTTCTCTCTGAAGCTTTGTTAAGGCACTGGTTCTCAAAGTGTAGTCAGTACCATTACACAGAAACTGTTTGGAAGCACAAATTCTCCTGTCTCCTTTTAGATTTATTGATCTGGAATGGGAATGGGGCCAACAGTGTGTTTTAACAACTCCCCACATGATTCTGATACTTGGTAAAATTAAGACTCCATTGTTCTAGAGCAGACACTGATAAGAACCAATGATTTGGCATGGGTATTTCTACATATTCTCCCTTTCATGAGCAAACTACTTTTTGCCCATTAGAATTGGGATTTTTTTAAGGGAAACCCTGAAAGTGCCATCATCATCTTACTTGTAACCTAGCAAAACCCACTTTCTAGATAAGGGTGTTAGCACTTATGATTGCATTCAAATAGAGTTTTGTGTGGGCAGCAGGCAAATCTGTTTCACACATACATACAGAGTAGGGTAATGAGATTAAACACTTCTGTGATTAAGGGACCAGAGTATCCATCACATACATACCTCTGGGCCATAGCTGTCTCCACATTTCTCATCATTACATACTGGATGAGGTTAAGTGATAGAATATAATGAGGTGTTTATCTCCAGTAGAGAACAATACAGGGGCTTATTTCCAACACCATCAAGAACATGAGAAAAATTTTCACCTAAATCCCTGCCATGATTGATGTAGATGTCACTGTTTTGTCACTGACTTTCTCTGCTTACTGATTTAATCTTTCCCAAAGCCTCATCTCTCTGTGTATGTAGAGAAATCAATAGCTCAGAAAGCCAACAGTTGTGTTTTAAGTGAAGGGAGAAAGCTGATCCCAGGAAAACAGGAAGATAGCCGTGAACTATCTCATATTAAATGTCTAATGTTGGCATCAATTTTGAAGAGTCACAAGAATAGGTTTGAGAGCCTATCTGCACACACTGGTTTATGCAGGATTAAATAATTCAAGTTTCTGCCCACAATGCCAGAGTAATTATCAATGGTGACACCCAACACACACACATGCACGCACGCATGCTCACACGCAAATGTGCCCTGATTATATAAGTCAGATGCTCTCCATAATTGTAAGGCAACCAAACAGACTTCACTATAACCTCAAAATTTATAAACAACCTTATTTTGGCTCCTTTGGAATTCACTTTTTAAAAAAATTACCAATATCATTTGCTTGTAAGGAGTTACAATGAATCAAAAAAAGCAACTTTCTTTCAGAGAAAGCTGTATTTTCATCCAAAAACTACATTTACATTTCCAAAGTGGAGCCAGAGGCTCCAGTTTGTTCCATGTTTCTGTGAAGTAAATACCAGAAATGCCAGAAGCTGGAATGGCAAGACTATAGTTCACAGGGCTGGAGTTTGAGGAAGCGCAATGCATTATACCTCACTCTTCACAAGAAACAATTGAGTTAGGGACCACATACAGGCAGATGAAAATTAAATTGTCACTTTTATTAATCATACATCGTTGGAGACAATGACTAACTGTGAGGGTCTACACGTGTTTGTCTGCCCACCTCAAATCCCAGACAACCACCAGACAAAACATAGGATCTCTAACCTTCACCAAGGTCACTGACTAGCATCCTTCCCCTCCAAGGAAAAAAAAGTACTAGAGTTTTTTCCAGCTCTATAAGCCACCTCCTCACAGAGGAGTCTGCTTTCTTTCCCTTTTTACTCTGAAATGAAGTTTCATTTTTCAAATAAAAATACAGAAGAAAGAACTAAAATCCCTCACTGAAGGACTTTTAGTGGCTCACTTTCTCTAATCAAGAAGTGAACAGTAGACTGGAGTGGCTCAGGGAAATTTGCCGAAGAGGGTGCGAAAAAGAATGTTAGAGCCACAAATTGGGGCATTATGCACAGAGACTTGGCCTATCTCCCATCGATCTTGACTACCCCCACAATGCGTGAACCACATTCCCCATTGATGAGGGTCCCTATGGATGAGGGAGGACAGGGAGGAGGATAATGGAGTCACCACTGTGAATGTAAAACTAGAATAATCTACATAAAAGTAACTAAAATTAAAAAAAAAAGAAAAAGAAGTGACCAGTAGAGGCTGGCGAGATGGCTCAGTGGTTAAAGAACTTGCTGCACAATGTAAACCTGAGTTTGTATCCCAAATGGCACGGTTGTGCGTTTCTGTAATCAGCAATCCTGCTGCAAGATGAAACATGGAGACAAGAAAATTCCCAGAAGCTCATGGGCCAGTGAGCCTTGTGTGCACAGTGGTAAACAATAAGAGGCCTCAAAGGGGGAGGCAAACGGACTCATACCTGGAGACTGTCATCTGACTTCCACACACACAACATGGCATGCACATACCAACACTCACACACATGAACACACACACACACACACACATGCACACTCACATACACAGAGACAATAATAACAAAAGGCAGATGATTGCTTTAGGCACGGTGGTGAACACCTTATATCCCAGCACGAGGGAAGCTGAAGCAGGAGAATCATGAATGAGGCCAACCTGAGCTACATAGCAAGACTCTGTCTCAAAAAAATAAAAAGGAAAAAGCAAACAGTAGTCACACTAATCAGTAATTCAACTCTGGATGTAGAAAACAGAGAAAGATGGTCAGAGGTCAGATGTGTCACACTATGAGCCCAGAGAAGAGATGTTTCTCCTCAAACTTGTCTCATGTTTGTCACTGAGGATTTGGAAAAAGATTAATCAGACTAAAAGTAAATTACATCTGTGCAGAGAATCAGACCAAAATAGATCACTTTTCCTATGTTGGGTCAGAAATTAGATCCACAACAGAACATCCAAAATAATCAAAATAATAAGTGATCTAAAATAATCAGTGTCTTTCCTTAGTCTTACACGTAATAATCACAGCCTGTTATTTGAGTACTTAGATGGCCTTGTTGGTCATCCCTAGTCTACTGCAAAAACATATCAATCAACCCAATGGGAACAGATTTGGGTTCAGTTACATAGCTTCTATTCATTCCAACTGGAGGAAATAATACCTTCATTGGCATTCTGCCAACAAGGAGAATAATGTAAACCTTTGTTTACAACTTTCTCTCCAGTGGCCAAGACACTTTGTCCCTCTATCTGTGTCCAAGTCTGAGAATAGCACAGATTCAATTTAAAAGTACCAGACAGTTGAACTGAAATCTGCTATTGGGTGTCTACGCATCTGAACTTTTTCAGTTGTAATTCAGATTAATAAAAGCAGTAGGAATACCCACCCAGGTCATGCAGCATGTCTCCTCTGGGTCTGCGATCACTGCTGAGGTCCAATCATGAAGGCCTGGCAAAGGGTATACCAAAAGGCCACCTACAGGCCTGGCATCTCTACTCCAAACAGGATACATCAATAGCATCAAGATGTGATAGTCCCTTTGTATCTAGCAATACATTACTGTCCCGTGAACTGTACTAGTCACAAAGAATGTATCCCAGTATTGTGCATTTTATTTTAGTTTTACTTCACAAGCATTTGTTTGAACTACCTTCTGATTGTGAGGCATTTTACAAGCCAGAGTGTCACCTAGGAGCAGTGGGGAATCCCTGGCAGAAGGAGTATGCAATTTGCTGGGAGAAACTTTCATTAAAACTAGACAGAGTAATTGCCCAAAGACATTTCTAAATGAACAGTGGAACCACAAAGGAATGAAAAATTAATACTACCTGAAAATGTAGGGCTTCAGGATCTGGTAACATTTAAACTAGACTTTGAGCTAGAGTCTCTGAGGGGGCAAAATAAGCAATATCCCCCTTTCTCATCCAAGTTCTAAACAATCTGAGAAATAAGAGTAGTATTGGGTAGGACCCAAAATGACACTTTTATTGCTCATAGGGGACAGGTGGAAGAATGTAGCTTTAGATGCAATGGCCAAGTAGATGGAATGACATCCCAGAGGCAAACAGAACCCCACAGTGTGGCTTCACCCCATCCCTCATGCCTGTCTTCATAAAAGGTTCCAGAAAGAGCTGGGGTGTCTTGGGCTTCTTGCGAACAGGTGGGTGCCAAGAAGCAAAGGCGCCAGACAATTGAACAAACACACTGACTCTTTTCCGTTTTATCTGGGGCCACGTGAGTAGAATGCCAGAGAAAGTCCTACAGTGTGCTTAGGTACACCTCCTCCTGAAGACAGGTGTGGGGGAAAGGTACTGCTGTCTAGGGTGGCTGAGAAGTGTTAAAGTTGTACTGCATGGACGGTTGTGAGGACAGTGTGAGAAAGCATGGCCAGGTGAGAGATCGTGGATAGTAATGCATCACCCTGCCTTCTTGCCCTTCCTATGAAGGCCAGATTTTAGTGTTCCGTGACTACAGGGAGAGAGAGGATTGTGTGGCACGCTGGACTACTGTAGTGGGTTGACAAATTTACAGTGCATAGTCACTGACATGAACTTTTACAAACCATTCTAAGATCCCACTAGCAAAAATGATTAATTCTTCCTAACAGTGGTGAAAGGGGAGAGACTGCTGAAGACATCTTTGAACCTGAGAACAGAAAGTTAAGTTTCTTGCAGAGAGGAGGTCAAAAAAAAAAAAAAAAAAAAAAAAAAAAAAGCTTCCCTTAAAGGCATTTGGAGCGGAGGAAGTAATCATAGTCTCCCTTAACTGATGCAAAGCAAAATAAAATAATTTGGGAAGGATCAATCAATACACATTAACAGCAATATCATCCTTACTTCAGTCATTTGCCCCCTGTCAGCTCCTTCTTGTGTCACTGGCAATTTTTGCAATCCATAATCTCCCCAGCTGTTTTGTTCCTTATTAATTTTGCCAAGAAATTTGCAGGGACTATAGACTTAGATCTTGGCACATTTGAAAAAGAGAATGAGGAAAGTATTTTAAAGTAAAATGAGTTAGAATGACTCAGTTATTTCACATATGAGAGGGCAAAGTGGACCTCTTGATGTGGGTTTTGAACAGAACAGAGATGAAGATTATAGCTTTGTTTAGGGGAGTTTTCTTAGATCAGTTACATTAAAACATTCAGTCTTCAAACAATGCTTCCAAAGAAAAGAATGCTGGCTTTTTTCCCTTTTATGAAAGTAACACTAGCCTTGGAGCCCATGGGATTAGCCAGTCCTTTCTATTGAAATTATTCATAGTAATGCCACTTGGATGGCCTAGTGGCATTGGATATTGACATCAATACCAAAATATTTCAATCAGAACTATCTGGTCATAAGGGAATAAGTCTTCCCATTGACCAAGTCAGAAGCTAAGTAAGTTTGTAAGCATATAACATACTTCAGCTTTGGTTATGGGCTTGGCATTTCTTTCTCTTTTCAAGCCCCAACACTCAAAAGACTTACGCTGATTGATGGACTAAGCATTTGGAAACTGGTTAAAAAAAACCTTAAAAAAAAAAAAAAAGGTCATCTACACAAAAGCACAAGGTTTTAGGCTTTTGGATACAAAGTAAATGCATATAACTTTCTCAGCATATTGTGGGTCTGCAGAAGGAAGAAGTCAAACACACATTTCATGGTGTTTGTTTGATAGAGCATTCTTTGATTTAAATGTAAAAATACATTCATCTTTCTTCCATCTTTATAAATCATGTATATATTTAAAGCAGAAAACTTTATAAACTTAATAAATATAAAAGGCATTTTTATAGTAGTGTTCATTTAGCCAGAAAGCTCTAATTGAGTGCCAGGCTCTAAGTGGTTCACAAATAATAACTCATTCATTGCTCAAACAACATGTTTCCTACTCTGCCTGCAACATACTGTGTAGAATATCAAAATATATTTTTTGGTACATCTGTGTGTATCAAGCAGTGTTTCTCATTTCTAGGCCATGCATGGGTCCAGCTGATGGGCAATTAGTTTTGTGAAGCTTAGCCATGCTGTCAGTTTCCAGTAGTGGGCGGTTAGGGACAGACTAGAGATGGACATGCTAAGAGCCCATAAAGGAAAATGTAGATAACAGGAAGCTCAAGATGCTGAGTGAAGAGAACAGAGGATGCGAGGTTTTCCCAGACTTGGGCAGCACAAGGCCAAAAGGAAAACATCCTCCAGGACAGTCAGACAGGGCAGGTCTCTAAGGCATGGGGTAGAGATGGTAGTCTGGTGGGGCAAAGCCCCTAAGGTCACAGCAAGACCCAAACTTGAAGCACACTTTGCCAGGCTCTATTCTCTATTGAAAGGGACTCTATTCTCAAGGGAGAACTGAGACTACTTGGATAATGGGATGGCTCTCTCTGTCCCTCAGCTTCCCTGATTGTCTCCCTCTCACGTGGATCATGTGACCTCTCCCATCCCTGCTGCCTCTGCTCCATGTCCTTCCTGCATACGGGCAGTTTTACTGATTGGTTCACTTTCTCATGGTGTCCTCACAGCTGTTACCGAGGCTTCACTTCCCAAATAAGTTTCCTCTCGCGGCTCACCTCCCAGTCCCTCTCCTCTCAAATCTCCACTCCAATTCTAGGAAGGTAGATTTGGCCCAGAGCCAGTTTGCTTTCCATCCAGCTTTGAAGAAAGCCAATCAAAGCCTCCCCTGCAGTGCTGTGTGCAGGGCAGGTTTCTGATAAGGGAAGGGAAGATGGTGGGTGTTTCCAGTGAATCCTCCACATTGACTCCTTATGATGGCTTACAAGATTTCCCATTCAACTCACACTATCCCTCATTCTATCTTTTGACCTCTGACTGCTGGGCAGAACAACAAAGCAAAAAGACCATACCCAAATGACAGCTAGATAGTAGGAGCTGGTATAGGATTCCTATGCAAATGTCTGCCGCACTAATAATCTACGAAACAGATTAGTTCAGCAGTATAAAAACTAGCGGGAAAAGGTTGCCATGTTAAATGAGTAGATTTTCGCATTCTCAGTCTGAAGGATAGAAATGCTGTGCATCACTAGTTTTCAGTCTGTTATCACTGTTGGAGGAAGCGATTCCCATTAATCCAAACCCTTTATCTCCAGTATCTTGACAACCCCATAACTCCAGACAAATCTGCTGATTTGTCTCATGTCAAGATAAAATACATGAAATGTTTACTCTGGAGGATTGATAGTAACTTTAAATGTGGAAGGATCATCTTTAGAGGAGTTTTACTAAGTTAAATACCAATATGGGGATTTTCAGAAACTGGTAATAACAGGAAACAATATTGACAGAATTTGCATGCTTTTACCCCATCTCATTCCAAAAATGGGCCTTGGGAAGTTCCAGCCTCAAGGACAGACCCTGGCAACCTCTCAAGAAATTACATCCCTACTGGAAAACCATAAACATCTAGCAGAGAATTATTTTATTGCAAGTGGATTAATTTTGACAACTTAAAGTTCATGGTACCTTATCTTTCCAATTGCCTTTCTGAACATCAATTTCGATGCAGAATTGTTTTGGTAAAAGCTGTATAGTAATAGCAGAAGACAGCATTGGTTTGTAGTAGGTTTGTCAATCAGCAACTTGGAATCCTACCAGGATTCACAAAACTTATTTGCCTTTATTACATATTTCTAGGTAAAGTCAGACACATTCCAGTAATACTTACACTGTCTCAGACAATGTGTGTAAACTCCAAAAATGAATATGACATCCAAAACATCTGCTTCATAGGAGACCTAAAAATATTCTGCCTAAAACAAGATATATTTTTTCCCTTATTTTCTTGGGCCCAGTACAAAGTACCACAGATATTTCTAACATTTCTTTAAATATGTAACATATCCACATATATATGTATATACATAACTTATTAAACTATTCTTCTATGTAACATTTCCATTTGTATCTGAATGTTTGTTTGCTCGCTTGCTTGTTTATGTGGGTGTGGACAGAGGACAACCTCAAGTGGTCTGCGCTTTACTTTCTAGAGACAGTCTCTTGCTGCTGCAAGCTGTCAGTCTGCACACAAATGTCAAACTAGCTGGCCCTTGAGCATCATATTCACCATGTTCTGCCTCCCATGTCATAGGGGCGCTGGTATCACAGATGCATGCACCACTGTACATCTGGCTTATGTGAGTGCTGGGGAGTTGAACCTGGGGCAACAGGCTTTGCAAACAAAACACCTTTCACTGCTAAGCCACCATCTTCCAGCCCAATGTTTATGAATTTATACTAGGGAATCTTCCAACTTATAAAAAGCATTTATTTATTTTAAATATTTTATTATAATTTTTTATTTTTATTGAGAACTTTAATAGTGAACATATTGCAAATTGATCATGTTCCCATCAGATTATCTTTTTAAAAAAAAACTTTTAAAATATATTTTTTTATTTATTTAAGAGAGAAAAAGAGGCAGAGAGAGAGAGAGAGAATGGGTGTTCCAGGGCCTCCAGCCACTGCAAATGAACTCCAGATGCATGCACCCCCTTGTGAATCTGGCTTACGTGGGTCCTGGAGAATTGAATTGTGATCCTTTGGCTTTGCAGGCAAACGACTTAACCACTAAGCCATCTCTCCAGCTCCCAGATTATCTTCTATGTTCCCCTCTCACCACCTTCATTCCACTGAGGGCCCTCCTCAGTGGGGATATCAGTAATCACTCTGGGGTTATGAATGTATCAGTCAACCTCTGTGCAAGAACAATGGCTCAAAGTGTACCCTCCCATCCTGTGGCTCTTACATTCCTTCTGCCCCCTCTTTTGCAATGTTCCCTGAGTCTTGGAGGGTGTATTATAAGTCTCCTTCAGAGCTGAGTTCTAGGTAGCCTCTAATTTTCTGCTTTGATGAGTTTTGAATCTCCTCAGTGTCTACTGCCATCTTCCTGGAGAATGCTCTCAGGCCAGCAGTTAGAGCAGCATTCATATTTAATGTACTGTTTCCTCTGTAATGTCTTCTGGGCCCTGGAAGATGTGACAGAGATGACTCATCTTGTGTTGGGCAATAGGCTTATTTTCTTGTCATACTGATGGGTCTTGAGTCTCTCCAGTATTCACTGCCAACAATAAAAATCAGATTATCTAGCCAAGAGCAGCATGGAACAAAGGAGATAAACATGGACATTTAGAAGACTTTACAGTGGAGCGCTTCCCTTTAGGGTATTTGACCTTCTAAGCCTTAGGATTCTAACTCAGTACCAGGTATTAATTCTCTCTCACTGAGCAGACCTCATATGCAATCAGAGAACAGTTGATTACCTCCATAACCTGTGCATATACCACTATTGCAGGAATGGATACATTTTGCCTGGCTGGTTGGTTTTATAGCTTGCAGGATCCATTGCTTATTCACATTATTGGTGGCCATTATCCCCCAGCAACTTACACAGAGCTTTCCAGAACTATGAGATCTATCTAGAAGGGAGCTGGCTTCCATCTCAGTTCCAGCATTATCTCTCAATGTCCTGTGACCACAGCCTGTGGTATCTTCAGCATAGGGTCTTACCATTCAGTTTTTGTGGATAAGAAGCATCTTAAGTTTGGTGAGAAAGAAAATGGATTTTGGGGGGGGGGGTCAGGCACACACAACTGGCCATCAACTTTACGTAGTTTTCTTATATCCATCTCATAGTTGGTAGACCACAGAATACATGCAGTAACAAGTTAAGGGTATCAAGATTCTAATTCTGTAGCTATTTGTTAAAAAGCTATAGCATTGTATAGGCAGGGACCACTGTTTCACAAGTAATTGATAAATTGTGTCAATTCAAATAAGTCAAATTGCCTGTCTGCTCTCTTCCTGCCCATCACTAAACTAATGGCTGATTTGTGGAAGGCTCTGTTTGACAATACAATATTTTGCAGTGTTACTTGGTTTTTAAGGCTCCATTATATAATCTAAGAATAGGAGATGGTGATCATGGTTTTTATTAGCAGAATCAGCCATTGAATCAATGCCCAGGTTACTTAAGTAAGAGGATGAGTGAAGGGTTGGAGAGATGGTTTAGCGGTTAAGAGCTCTTGCTGCATGAGGGCCTGTCAGGCTCGAGACTTCTAAGTTCATCTCTCCAGAACTCACATCAAAAGCAGACTGTAGTTGAGTGTGGTGGTTCATGCCTTTAATCTCAGCACTCAGGAGGCAGAGGTAGGAACGTCACTGTGTACAAGGTCAGTTTGGGACTACAGAGTGAGTTCCAGGTCAGCATGGGCTAGAATGAGACCCTACCTCAAAAAGCAAAAGAAAATAACAACAACAAAAAGGCTGGTGTGCTCTCTCTGTGTGTGTAAGGAGAGGGCATAGATATCAGAGAATTGCTGGAGCTCACTGACACACAGCAGCTCCAGGCTGAAAGAGAGGAAAAAAATACACACTCGAGCCATAAGAAGATACTGATGTTCTTTGGCCTCTGCATGCAACACATGGGCCATGTGCTTATGCACACACACATGTGCACATGCAATGTATCACACACACCATATATACCATAACACACACACTAAAAAAGGAGGCTGAGTGAAGCAGACATGTTTAATGTTTTAATTATAATTATGCACATTTAAAATTACAACATAAAACACATTGATGAAGACTCAGAATATACCTTATTGCAAAAGATGAATCACATAATCCTGAACCTTGCAAAGCCAGGAGTTAACTTGTTCATATTTTTGCTGTTAAGGCATTCCCTGCTTAATAGAACTATGTCCCCACAAATGACATCTTTGGTTTTGAATTGCTTAGCATCTTCAGGCCATGACCTCATACATAGAGAAGAAGCCCCTTTCTGAATGATTCAGACTGTCATCATCACCTGTGGCCTGTGGCCACTAAGAGGTAAAAAAATCAACATTCTGTGTTCCATCTGCAAGTAAATACAACCATTTCCAACATAAATACATGATGCCTTAGACTCACAGGCCCTTGAGAACATATCTAATGATCTTGACCTAAACCCAGAGTGTTATTATGATCAAAAATCTCAGTAGTCCAGGCATTTATCTACAAAATACCAATTTTTTTCACTAGCACATGAACTGATCACAGATTCTGGCTTCATATCAGAAGAGAGAGAGAGAGAAATGTCTTAAAAACAAAAAACTGGAATTTCAAGAGTTTTCTATGTTGTCATCCATCTGTCCAACAATGTCCGATCCAGTCTTTGTTTAGCACTATTTAGAGGAACCTGGCCTGAATTGTAAAATAGAGAAAATGTGACAGAAGTCAAAGAGGTTATTTTCTGCAGAGTATTGGACTTTATATGTAACTGGAAAGCCTTGGCTGGAACCTGTATTACTGCTATACCCATTCACCAAGCCCACATTTTGGAAGGCTATAATGTTGCCAATTCCAAAATTGCAAGAGCTGATGTATATAAGGATCCCACCTCCTCTTGTTCAAAGCAGCTTAAATACCAATGGGAATCTTTTTTTTTTTTTTTTTTTTTTTTTTTTTTTTTTTGGTTTTTTGAGGTAGGGTCTCACTCTAGCTCAGGCTGACCTGGAATTCACTATGTAGTCTCAGGGTGGCCTCAAACTCATGGCAATCCTCCTACCTCTGCCTCCCGAGTGCTGGGATTAAAGGCGTGCGCCACCACGCCCAGCTCCAATGGGAATCTTTTGCAAACTACTACAAGGCTTTGGATATGGAATAATCAACTAAGGAGATAACTAACCTACTTTCTCCCCAAAACAAAAGAAAAAGATCCATACAAAATGTTCCTGAGAAGCCTACGTACACTTAATGCTAAATAATAGATGTATTCTTCAGTGTCAATGTAAAAAACTTTGGTTGTTGTTTTGTTTGTATGTGTGTGATGGTGTGTGTGTGTGTGTCTGTGTGTGTGTGTGTGTCGGTGTGTGTGTGCTGTTTCTGTGGAATACATATGTGTATGTGCCCTTGCAGTGGTGCCCCCTGCATTCTTTTGCAGTGGGGTGCACCCCCCTGCTTCCATAGCTTTCCCTCACATGCTTAGTTAAGTCTCTTATTGACCTACAGCTTGCCATTTTTGTTTTGCAAGTTCCAGTGATTCTCAGTTATCTCTGATCACAGGACTGGAGTTACAGATGCACATGCCACACCCAGATGTTTACGTGGGTCCTGGGGATCAAACTTGAACAGTCTCTCAGACCTTCCTCAAGCCCTCATGCTTGTGGAGAAAAATACTCTTAACTGCTGAACAATCTTTCCAGCCCTAAATATATATATATATATCAGCTTTTGTGGGGATGGGGCTGGGAGAGAAATAGCCAACAAGTTTAGCTGACCAAGACATAGATTTGTGAAGACCTTCAAAGGAACTTATACTAAATTTTGCATAGGCATAAAGAAAGTAACAGACAGCCAGGTACAGATGCAGAGGATTCCCAAAATATTTTATTTGTATCACAAATAAAAAGTACTATGTTTGATATTTAAAAACCTGCTCAATAGTATGTGGTGATATCCTACAGATTTTAATTTGTTAATTTTTCTAGGGATCTTCCTAAATGTGCTATATCCAAACTGTAATGTAGAAAATCAAACGTAGATAGAAAGATATAAGAACAAAAGGTTAGGAGTAGAAGGAAAGGAAATCCTATAGTGTTTACCTTGGACAGTTTAACCAATTAATATAACTGAACAGTAAGTTATGATATAGGAGGCTGGGGAACTAGCTCAGTTGCATAGCATGAGGACCTGAGTTTGATCTCTAGTACTCATAAAAATACCAAGCAAGGAGCTGGAGGGATGGCTTAGCACTTAAAGTGCTTGCCTACAAAGCCTAAAGACCCAGGTTTGATTCCCCAGTACCCAACATAAGCAAGATGTACAGGGTGGCACATGTGTCTGGAGTTCATTTTCACTGGCTAAAAGCCCTTGCATGCCCATTTTCTTCTTCTTCTTCTCCTTCTCCTTCTTCTTCTTCTTCTTCTTCTTCTTCTCCTCTCTCTCTCTCCCTCTCTCTCTCTCTCTCTCCCTCCCTCCCTCTCTCTTCCTCCCTCTTTCCTTCTATCTCTTTCTCAAATAAATAAAATAAAATGAAGCTGGGCATGGTGGTGCACACCTTTAATCCCAGCACTCAGGAGGCAGAGGTAGGAGGATCACTGTGAGTTCAAGGCCACCCTGAGACTACATAGTGAATTCCATGTCAGCCTGAACTAGAGTGAGTCCCTACCTCAAAAATAAATAAATAAATAAATAAATAAATAAATAAATAAATAAATAAATAAAATTACCAAGCAAGGTGGCACATACCTCTGATCCCAGCACAGAGGAGGCATAGACAGAAAGAACCCTGGAACTCCCTGACTAACCAGTCTAGACTAATTGGTAAGATCCAGGCCAATGATAGACGCCAACACAAAAAAAGACAGGATTCCAAAGGATGAAAACTTAGGCTGTCCTCTGACATCTACACACAAACATGTGCATAAAAAAATGTGATATAATTCCTTCAGATGCTGAATTTACTTTGAAAACTGTCCTAGAACTTATCTCAGTTAGTTATAAAGTAACACACTCTGGGAACTGGAGTAATGGCTCAGAGTTAAAGGTTCTTGTTTGCAAAGCCTATCAATATAAGCCCAGTCCTTCCCACGGGCATATGAAGCTGGATACAACGTGACACATGTGTCTGTGATCCCCATGCACCTAAGACAATGAGACACTGAGCCAGTAGAATACTAAGCCTATGGGACTGCTAGACTAGTGTTGGCAGTAGCAAAGGACCCTGCCTCAGAGAATGAGGAAGTGGCATGTAAACACCTTGCCTATCCTCTGACCTACATACTCACATACATACAAACATACAAACAAACATACATACATACATACATACATACATACATACATACATACATACCTGGTGCTTGCATGTTTTGTAAGACCCATTATCAATGTACTCATGGATGAGTTTCAAGGATCCATGAGCCAGAGGGTTCACACACAATCACTTTTGTGTCCATCTACATGCATATTGACTATTCTGGAGAAGGGTTGCTTGCTTTCATTAGATTCACAAAGCTGTTATAAGGTCCTCCTTGCCTTCACAAAACTGATTAAGAATCATGGCATGAAGCCATTCCTAATTACTTATTATTTTCTTATACCAAACACAAAGGTCATGCATGTGTGTGTGTGTCCAGACAAAAGGCTTATTGTTGTCATACCTTGTCAGGATCCATTTACATTGAGCACACTATTTTAAGCACAGTCAGATTCTCTATCCCCCACGACTAAGAAATTTAAAATGCTTTTATTTTAGATGTAATGGCTTTTATTGTCAGTGGGGGGAAATTTCTATGTTTTATTACTGAAGAAAATAGAGAATGTGGGGAAATAAAAATGCGAAGAAAATAGAGAATATTTATTAAAAAGATGATAATATTTTGCTCCATCCAATTTTTAGCACTGAACTTGAGCTCTGAATTAATAATTTTTGAATTATCTTAATTACCAATTTCATTCAAAATATAGCAGATTTATCATCTGTATTGTATCATCTGTTTCTGTATTTCTGTAAGTTATATTTTGATACATTGACAGATATATTGGCAGGAACTAGAGATAGTTCATACGTGTGTGTGTGTGTGTGTGTGTGTGTGTGTGTGTGTGTGTGTATAGTTCTGAAGGGGAATGGGGGAAGGGAGGGAAATATCATGGTTTAATGTCTGTAAGAATAGAAGTTGTTGATTTAAAAAATGGGAAAAAAATGAAAGGTGATTTCTACCTTTCTTCCCTATTTCCTCTAGACTTTAAAACTGGAACATTCTAGAGATCCATTCTAGACATCTTCCTCCATGATAATCTTAGTATATCTTAAATGAAGGTTAATTTGGTCTGTAAATTGGAGTTAAAGTCCCAGTGACAGAAGCTTTGCTCCAAATAGGAATTTGACAAATTCTAGAATCCTTCCCCAACCCATTTCTTCCATACTTAGGACTGAACTCCAGCCTTGTACATGCTAGGTAAATACTTTACTCAGCTACATCCCCTGAAATGAGACTAGCTATCTCTACTGATATACAACAACAATAGTGTTTTATTTCTTTACATAAAATCAGCAGTGTGGGGACAAGTGCTGAAGCAAAACAAAGGGAAAAGTAAAGTAAGTGTAATAATCCGAGAAATACCACATAAAATAGCTTTACACACTGGGAAAGAAACTGTCTCTTCAAAGACACATGAACATCCAAATCCCCATATGGTGGATATTTTTATGGTAGCAAAAAAAAAAAAAAAAAGTGTATGTTCTAACATTTCATGCTAGCCTAAATCTTCCAAGTGTCTTTCAACAGGAACTTACTTAATGGTAGTCACCAGCAGCAGCGCTGGGAAGTCACTTCCTTCCCAGACCCCCAAACACATCTCAAAGAGAACTGTCAGTCAGGAGTATCTCCTGGGTAGAGCAAAGCAGTAAGGCCTTTGCCAGCACCCTCCTTGGCTTGAAGGGTTAATTCTCAAGCCCTTCCCCTCCACAGAAACTTACCAGTTCTCTGTGGAGTACACCAAGAAATCTTGGCCTCTCTTACACTGAGCAACAATCATCCTTTTCTCTACTTTTTTTTCAGTGTTTATTTTTATTTTTTTTTAATTTTATTTATTCTTATGTATATTATTCTGGTTTTACATTCATAGTGGTGACTCCATTATCCTCCTCCCTGTTCTCCCTCTTCCATAGGGACCCTCATCAATGGGGAATGTGGTTCACACATTGTGGGGTAGTCAGGAGCTATGGGGGACAGGCCAAGTCTCTGTGCATAATGACCCAACTTGTGGCTCTAACATTCTTTCCGCCCCCTCTTCCGCAAATTTCCCTGAGCCACATTGGGGTCATTTTAGCTCTGCTTCAGTGATGAGGTTTTGGGAGCCTCTGTGTCTCTGGATATCTGGCTTAGTGGGAATTAGATGTTCTCTGTGTTTATCTCCTTCAACCTTTTTCTGGTGTCGTGATCCCCAAGAGCGCTGAACTCTTGCCCTTCCTCCACATTACTCTGTGGTTTCAGCTGGAGTACTGGTGAGGTGTGATTGGCTGATCCTCCCTTCTGGTTCGTTGTCCATCTGGAAAAAATAAGCAAATTCTCCAACGGAGAGAGAAGTTAGTACTAGATATATGGGATGGCCATAGATAGCTTGGAGGGAATTTTATATGGGTAGGCTCTCTTCTAGCCCACATTTGATGGTTGTGTGTGTGTGTGTGTGTATTCTGAAGTAGGGTCTCGCTCTAGCCCAGGCTGATCTGGAATTCATTATGTGGTCTCAGGCTGGCCTCAAACTCACAGTGATCCTCTGTACCTCAGCCTCCTTAGTGGTGGAATTATAGGTGTGCAATTTAAAACAACATGCATTTTGAACCCTTCCTTTAAGATTAAAATCAAACCATGAAAATCCATCTGTGATGACTGAGGCAGGACACGGCTCTGGGAGACTGAGACTGATGTGCTCATCTTTTAGAAGCAAAATAGGACACATAAGCCAAATAAAATTCTTATGAATAGAGCAAAAACCAAATCCCTAAGTATTATTTGTCACTGGGTAGCAGTTTCTTGATATAAGATGAAACCATATCAAAAAGGGAAAGCGAACTCAGAAGACCAAAGGTTTAGTTTTGTTGTTTCTTTTTAAAAGCTCATCTTTATAGAAGTGGCACAAAATTTCAATTATATCTTTCTCAAGGTTACTTTTTTGTACAGTTATAAAAACAACTCACTTTATGATATTTTTCAAGTTTCTAACTACCTTGGGGAATGGAGGGAAAGGAAGTAGAGTGCAATGCAAAGTTGAACAAAAACAAGTTATTCAGTGACCACCTGTAAATTGTAATGTCACCTGAAAATTAATTTATGGTTTTCCGTTTCTCACATGACACTGTTTTTACTATTTGTGTTTAATATGGTAAGCTAAATACATACAGTGCTGATATCAGAGTCATATTTTATAAATTTATTTTTATTAGATATGGACATACTTAGTATGTAAACAACTCATGTTGGTACCATTGTTTCCCTCATCCCTACCCCTTTTCCTAAGAGGCCCTCCTCACTGGGGATGCAGGTCAAGCCCAGGTGGACTGTGGGTCATGCATTGTGGGGCCAGCAGTCAGTTATGGGGGAGAGGCAATATCACTGTGTATAATGTCCCATCTTGTAATAGAGCCATATTTTACTTGAAAGCAACAATGATTTGTGACTTGAAATAACTTAAATATATTAGGAAAGATCTATGAACCCCTTATTTCAACTGAATTAAGCAAATGTATACTGACTACCACCATGAGCCTGGTACCTTGTTAAGTAATAAAGAGTGCAATTATGCCTGATGCCATGCTGCCAGGCTAATCTTTTATGATCATAGTGCTACTAGATCTCAGCAGTTAAGTTGATCACCTATGATCAGAACACGTAGACCCAGAACTCAGTTAATGGTTATCAAACAAGCCCTCCACTGACTTTACTTGTCTTTATTAAAAAGAGCTATTTGGACATATCCTAACCACTCTGATATCCAGGAAGGAGGCAATTTTTAACTTGACATCTTTCGTGTAGAAAACTTACCTACTAAGA
Organism: Orientallactaga sibirica; assembly: GCA_036365145.1. Lineage (NCBI taxonomy): Eukaryota > Metazoa > Chordata > Mammalia > Rodentia > Dipodidae > Orientallactaga > Orientallactaga sibirica. The sequence continues at coordinate 64,609,834 of JAEOAD010000001.1, forward strand.
TAGATCAGGCACTTGCTTAAAATCAGAAAATGGCTTCCAATAATTTGACTGCTGGCCCATGCTTTCCCTGTTAACCCTTTGTTTTCCCTTACCCCAGACTCACTGGTATAAAATGGGGTAACCCCCGCTTGCTGAGAGTTATAGAGATCGGGCAAGAGGAAGGGCTTTTAGGGTGGGAAAGGAAGAATTCTGCTAATGAATTTTCTGAAAATTTTGCTCAGTATTTTATCCCTTCATATGTTGTTACCTCCCCCATGCTCAGTAATTTTAGTTTGTGCTTTTTGTTTCTCTTTTTGTTTCTTTGGTTTGCTGGCTTTGTGTTCTTTTCTCTTTTTTTCCCGTTCTTTTCCTTTTTTACTGCAGGAATCGGTCAAGGTGTCCCAGTGGTGGCACTCATTGTGGAAGGAGGACCCAATGTGATCTCCATTGTTTTGGAGTACCTTCGAGACACTCCTCCTGTGCCAGTCGTGGTCTGTGATGGGAGTGGAAGGGCATCTGACATCCTGGCATTTGGGCATAAATACTCAGAAGAAGGCGGGTAGGTGAATTCCTGGGGCCCAAGGTAGCCACCTGAGTGCAAGGCTTTTATGTTCAAAGCCGGGAGGGGAGAGCCAACAAGATCATGTTGTCCACAGCTTAGCGAAGACCTCACATCACAAGTAGCCATAGACAGCTTTCTGGTGAGATGGTTATGAGGAAGAACAGAATGAAGAATGGACTGTGAAATACATGGCGCCACCCTGATAATGAGTATGAGGGAAAGAAAGGAGATCATAGGATGTATTCTGCTTTTCCCTTCTCTGAATTTCCCCTTCCCTATTTTCTTGCTCCAAGTGAAGAAAGGCAAGAACTGGGTTATGATATATTCAGCAGAGCTAATCTGGACAAATAGTGAAGGTTGGTCTCTGGGGTGTGCAGCTTCCAAGCATGACTCCAATCACCAGCACAGCCAGGCTGCTGTACAAACAATTGGTCAACAGTGCTATCAGGTCCCTCTAGATTAGCCTGAGAGGTAAAATCCCATAATTAGTTACTGCTCTGGTCCTTAATAAACTCCTTATGAACTCCTCCCCCTGCTACCCAGCCCTCAAATGCCATTCTGAACGCTCTGAAGCTCCCAGCCTCTTGGAAAGAGGTTTGTCTGCCACTGCTCTCCAATAGTTCTCACTCAGGGCAGAGTAGGATCCAAGCTCTCTTGAAGATTAGATCAAAGCAATTCCAGCCAAGGTATGGGTGAGTTTAAGAAAGACACTTCAAGAAAACACATAAATTTTAAATAAAGAACTTATCCTAGTTTTCCTAATGCATGGTTAAAAGGAGAAATTCCACAGGAGATGGGCTCTTTTATAAATATATAGAAAATGTCCACTAGGTACCATAACATAACATAACACTGAAATGTCAGAACAAATAACTAGAGTTGCCAGCTTCTCAAAGCTACAGTACTAGTGAGTAGACAAGCCCGTGATTATAACTATAAAAATGGAAGATGCGCTAACCCATTTCAGAATACTCCCTCTTCCACCTGCCTTAAACACCCCCGGCCTGCTTTAAAGACTCTACCTGTGAGCTGCACATCATCTCCTTTTTCCCCCATCCTCCTTCTCTCTTTGCCAGACCTCTAGGTAAGCCACTAAAACAGCAGGTGTACCTGGTTAATATAGGAACCAAAGTCTGTGAGCAAAGGAATAAAGATGGAGGGCTTCTACCTAACACTACAAACCCTGACAGCAATTTCAGGATAACATTTTAAAAGCCAGTTGCAAGTGGAAATTTGCTTATAGCAAACTTGTGGCTAAGGACATAAAAAGAGAGCATTTGCCCAGTGCTCTCTATGTTGACTAATAATGCAGAGTTCAACATCCGTAATTAGGCTTTGTTTTTAAAATTTTAGCTTTGTGCTCATCTCTATAAATATACCAATACATTCAAGAATTTCAATAGCACTCAGCTTTGGGTTATTTCTTGCTTCTTAGTGTTTGCAGATTATTTTTATCATAGCCCTGTAAGTTAGATACAAGTTTGTACTCATAATGCAGGTTCCCTTGCTACACAAATTAAAGGAAAAGAAAGCTGCTCACCAAGGATGTCAGGTCCTCTGGGTCTCTGCACAGGGAAAGCCAGGGGCTAGGGTTTAGCACTTACCACTCACTGCTTTAGGCTGCCTGCCTTGAAAATGCTAAAATCTGTTGCAAGGAGGTCCTTGCTATTTCTGTTTTGTGCATAAGAAAAGTCGTACATTTTAAAGTTGGGAGGGGACACTAGATGGCTTAATCTAGAGGAGAGATACTCAGAGAAGTTAAGAGCTTTGTCTCAGGCCACATAGCCCATGATCTCAGACTAGGAATCTTTCAGGTACTTTATAAAAATCCACTGAGGGCTGGAGAAATGGCTTAGTGGTTAAGCCTAAGAACGCTGGCTCCAATCTCCAGTGGTTCCAATCTCCAGGTCCCACGTTTAGCCAGATGCAAAGTGACTCAAGGGCACAATGCTGCACTTGACCACAAGAGGGTGCACACATCTGGATTTTGTTCACAACAGCTGAGAGGCTGCTGGCACGCCCATCTCTATCTGTCTTCTCCCTTTCTCTCTGTCTCTCCAAAAAAAAAAAAAAAAAAATCCACTGAAATGTGCCTTGTGGTATGAGCTTTACTGTTCTCATGAAGTGATTCAACGACACTATCTTTAAAATATTTGAGTGCACGTGTTACTCTCACCTCAAATATAATTTTCCAAAATTTTTATGGTTCTGTGTATACCACAGAGATTAAAATCATTGAATTCCTGGTTATAAACTAACATTCAAATGGTTATTCTTCTGCCATGTGGATTCTTCCCTTCCCATACCTAGACTATTTTACCCTCATCCCTACCATTAAGACGTAAAAATGCTATGTTCTTTTAACCTTACTGAGAATACTTAGTTCTAATTATCTTATGGTCAGAATATGTAAAACCACAATGTTTATAGAAGCCACACAAACATGAGCCATGAACCATGGCCAATTATCAAAGATCTTGAAGTCATACATATAACTACTGCACAGAGGAAGAATTAAATATTATCTTATATATACTAACTTTAAAATTATTAAGGAACACAATACTTAAAAAAATAGAAGCCTAAAAGAAAGCTTGATGTATGTGGAAGTCAATACATATAGACACATCCACAGATGCACTATATATACAGTGTTATGATAAAATATGTACTCCTGCTCCCAGAAAGCAGGGATAAATTTATCATGATAAAAATGAAGGCAGAATGTTTCTGTGTGCCATTTGAATAACTGCCAGAATTAATCATGTTTATTTAGCTTGATAAGAAATTGTCTAGCTACACATGTGTATACGATTTAAAATATCATTTAAAAGCAACATGATTTTGCAGTAGTGTGAGTTCTTTATGCTACAAAAAGAAAAGCAAAAAAAAATTTATTCACCAAGAAGGATTTTTTTCTTTAATTTTTCAGAGTCTAGCAGGGTTAGTCATGAATCATTACAAATAAATATAAATATATAACTACATATAAGCAAACCTACATAAATAAAAGCACACAATTAGATAAAGAAAGCAGACATGTCCTAATTGTAAAGTCTATTTCAGGAATGAATCAGTATCTTTTCAATTACTTCAGTCATTATGTTTCAAAAATTAATTTCAATGACAGGTAGCTAAACAATACTGGTATAAAGACAATGAATGTATACATTCAGCTATAAAGCTGTTCATTTTATAATCGAAATGTGAAATTTTCACCCCTTATATTTTAATCTTGGTGACCTTTCTAGCTTGCCTTTGAGTTCCTTTCTAAGAGTATGAGTTGGAAACAGAATCACTTTGGAAACAAATTGTAATTGGCAAAACTGATTAGCTATCATAGATGAGATTACATGAGGCAGAAAAATGCAGACTATCACAATGAAAATAGGTTTGGATAAACGAAGAGACAGTCATAATTAAATTCTTTTTCTATGTATGGTGCTGAGGATCAAATCAAATGCTTATTTTTGTCCTCTCCCTGTTTCTTTTCCATGGCATGTGCTACTTGGAAGAATTGGCCCAAGCCACACTTTTATTTCCTTATTTTCATCATGGATTTTTATTTATCTGTCCTGGTTTACAGTGAGTCAGTAATCCCTTTCCCTAATTGATTTCATTGCTTTGTAAATATTATCAAATGTTATTTATTAACCACAAATGACTAAACGCTATAAGCACAGATAATAATGCTACCAAGGAATGATATGTTTCATTACCTAGGATTTTAAATACAATGATCCTACTTAGTTGTGTTGATTAAGCAAAATGTACAGCATTGCCCAGTGTTGGGAACACCTTTCTGGGTATGGGCTCCTGGCCTTGAAATCAGAGATTCCTTTGGTTAATAATTGCCAACCTCAGGTCTCAGGTTGCAGAAAAATATGATCTAGCGCCTCATTTATCATTCAGTAAGCAAGCACTTCTCTGATGAAAAATGTCAGTGTGAGAAAGGCATTAGAATGCATGTATTTTCTGGGACAATAGCCCTCATTTATCAAAATTTTCTTACCAATGTTCATGTTTATTTTTGCATTTTTGCCCCCCAAAAGAGAAACATTTGGTTTTACCATTTTTAGAAACTTTGGGTAAGAACCAGAAGCAGCTGGTAGCAAAAAGCCTTAAAAAAATTTTAGCAGTCTATTTGTAATTCATAATTGGGGAAAATTATCAATGGTGCAACCAGTTATATTCTAAATATTTCAGTGGCATTTGTAGTAGAAACTGTGAAAATATGGGATTGTTGTGTGTGTGTGTGTGAGAGAGAGAGAGAGAGAGAGAAACTTTCTGATTTTTCTCCTTAATGTGAGTTTTATAAGAGTGCTTATGTTTTCTGGTCAACCGAGGTAAAAGATAAATAGAACACCAACTGGTTATGGAAAAGGAAAAGTACATTGCATAGCTTCCAGTGATGTAACTACAAATTACTAATAGAAATGTGGGGAAAGTTTGTTTCTCTCCAAATATACATCAAAATGACCAAAGGTAGGAGAAAGTCACCAGAAAATCAGGCCTGTTAGGAACACAGGTGAGTCTGTATTCCCTGAGCACATCATTCTGTGTGATGATAACAAATGCTTCCTCCTGCTGCTGATGCTGGGGATGTCAAAGCCCTGTCATTTGTCCCTCTAAGACCTGCAGAAAGTAATTGATCTCCACTGTCTGCCCCTCAGCACGATTTAGACATAATTGGGATGTCAAGTGAGAAAGACGGAAACAGATACCAATCATGCTGATTTCAAGTGTCCATTTAGATTTTTTTTTTATTTCATTCCACCTCATCTCTCTGTTAGAATTTTCTCTAAGAAATGTCAAAAATGTTTCTTTTTTATGGCTTTCTTAGAAGTAAGGAATCTTGGGAACATTTGTACCAAGAATACAAGTAGTTTTAATGTTGTTTCTGTGAACATTAACTTTTCTGGTTTACCTACTATGTGCATGGAACTGTTGGAAGATAAATAAGACATAGTCTTTGGCAGAAGAGGTGACTTAGCAATTAAAGGTACTTACTTGTAAAGCCTGATGGTCCAGATTCAATTCCCCAATACCTACATAAAGCCAGATGCACAAAGTGGTGAATGCATCTGGAATTTGCTTGCAGTGGCAGAAGGTTCTAGCACATGTATACTTTCTCTATCTCTTAAATAAATAAATAAATAAAAACTATTTTGTTTATTATTATTATTAATAAGATGTTTCATAAAACAGACATAGTTCTGACTGTTAAAGATATGACAGTAGATATTCAAACTCAGACTCTATTACAAGAGGGTGTGACATGGGCTCTGATGAAGACAGAGTATTCAAACCACAAAAAAGATCAAACACTTAAGTGGGGCTTTCCTCACAGGAGCCCTGCCCATGGGGCAGTGTATGCCAATGTACCACAAAATATATATTTCCCCTTTTCCATCCAAATCTGAGATTAAATTGATGGTCAGTCTCAATGGCTGGGGAAATAAAACAGTTGGCCCTCTCTTGAATAACAACACAGAAACTTGACTTGCATAGGGTGAAAAGATTTAGCAAAGAAGAAAATTTTTGTTGTTATTTTTTTATTTTGAGAATGAGTCTCACTGACCAGGGTAGTTTTCAATTCTAAATTCTCCTGTTTTAGCATCCCAAGTGGTGGGATTACAAGCATGAGCCACTATAGGGATCAAGGAGTAGCTAGTGTGCTTGTGTTTGTGTGTATGTATGTATGTGGGTATGTGTGTTACTAATTTGAATTTACATATTTATGTTCAGTAGAATAAAATTAATTTAGTCATATAATTATATAATTATCATATTTAATCACACATAAGTCAATATACAGAAGTGCCTTATCTTTATATATGCATCATTTATATGATTAGAATTTAATCAAAGACAATATAGGATGATAATATGACTTCATGGATTTCTTAAAATCAGTACTTTTATTTACACTTTTCTTTTGTACATTCTTTTTTTTTTTTTTTTTTTTTTGTTTTTAAGTTAGCAAAGAAAGTAATGAGTTTCATTATGGATACACACACACACACACACACACACACACACATATATATGTAGGTACATATGTTGTTATACTTTGTTGTTATTCATCCTCTTCTCTCCCCTGTGCTCCCTATCCCTAGCAGCAAATTATTTCCAGACTAATACAATTTAAAAAAAGAGAAAGATAAAGAAAGCAAACATCCTTGAAAGTGGGATGCTCTGGTGATGGTGCAGGGAGGTATGCTAAGCCTTCAGAGTCACGATCACTAGGACCAGAACTAGAAGGTTGGAATTGAAACACACTTCACTTTCCTTTGACAACCATTAGAGTCTCAAACTCCCATGTGCAAACAAGCTATGAGTTTCTTCTGATGAGACCAGGGCAGAAGGTCTCTACCTGGAGTTTTAAATGAATGTGGCCTCATATCAGAATGACCCAAAATGCTTCTTTAAAACAAATCACTAGACAGGGGATTGGGGGCAATGGCAGAAACTAGACCCTGGAGGCTTCCTGGCTAGCCAGTCTAGCTGAAATTGTGAGCTCTGGGTTTAGTAAGACACTCTCTGCCCTCCACACATGCACACACATGTGTAAATATACACACATATGTACACATGCACACGTGTGCACATGAACATGCATATATGTGAGCCCACACGCATACAGACATGCATATTTACAAGCACAACACCACACATACATGCAAAAAACTATTAGGAGGTATAACCATAACATTGTACAAGTTTTGTCAATTTAATATAACTTGAAAAATAAGAAGTAACAACAACAAAACAACAAACCCCTGATTGCTGGGCTCCATTCCCGGATTTCTTGATTCAATGAACTTGTTTGGTGTGGATAATCTGCATGTCCGAAGGGCTCTAGGAGAGGCTGGTGCTATTGGCACAGGGACTACACTGTGAGAGCCACTTTCCTCATCCTTCCTCTGCCTGGCTCCAGCCTGGAGCTCCTCCTTGAATTCTGAGAGCATCAATTTAAAGTTGAAGACTACTAGCCTACAGGTTAACCCCACAGTCCTTTGCACGGACTCAGACCCTCTGCCTCCTGGCTGCAGCTTCTTTCTAGAGCCACTTTTCACTTCGTGAACCTTCCACCAGCCTTCAATGCAACTGAGCTGTCTATGCACTAATCTCAATTACATCATGTCATAAGCCTCTTGTCTTGCCATGAGATAGAGAAATGCATTCTTGAAAAACATATTTTTGATATTTATTTATTTAAGAGAGAGAGAGAAAGAGAGAAAAAAAGGCAAGCCATGGCCTCCTGCCACTGCAAACTCCAGATGCATATGCCATTTTGTGCATCTGACTGTATGTGGGTACTAGAGAATTGAACTCAGGCTAGCAGGATTTGCAAGCAAGCACCTTTAACTGCCAAGCCATCTCTCTAGACCCAAGTGCATTTTTTACCTACTTCATTTCTTAAAAAAAAAAAAAAAAAAAAAAAAATCTGAAGTTCTACAGCATCTCTCATGAAAGATGTTGTAGAGGCATTAAAATCTACATGTACATTGAAAATGTACCTGAAGGAGGCACTGATAATGAGGTGGCACTGGTAATGAGGTGGCTTTATGGTTAATCCCTGTCCTTTAGAAGAAATTAATTCTGAGCCAGCTTTGGCTGATGTTAAAGTCTGCAGCTGCTAAGAGCACAGTGGATTAACTCACTGCTGTTGGAATCATTAATAATAAATAACATTTGGAATGGATTTTTCTCTGATTCCCCAAGCAGTTCACTGATGGACCACAGGATTTTTGAAAACTATATATGGCATTGACCACCCACTGTAAAAACTTTCTTCAACAGAAATAGGTAAAATACACAAAAAGTAGGAATCCAGTAATAAATCTATGTACTCTTGTCTAGCAAAATCTCCATTTGCTTTCAATGAAGGCTTTTCCCTTAGTATGCTACTTGTTGATCAACTGTTATAGAATTGGCATACATGCATATCATGTGTTCTGGGGAAATAATATAAAATAAGTATCCATTATAAGCAGAAATCTCAGTAGGCCTCCAGTAAGCTGAACTAATCCTATAAACACATGACAGAGACCTAAAATGTAGAGTTCTTTAAGCCACTGTTATGCTCTTAGTTTTCACTATTTGATACTATATTTCAATTTTACCATCCCTAATATAGGAATAATGATTCATTTTCATCAATGGATGCTCACATCAACAGTGTTGGCTTTCTGGAATGTATTAAGAATGCTTCTAAACCAGACGTGGTGGCACACGCCTTTAATCCCAGCACTTGGGAGGCAGAGGTAGGAGGATTGCCATGAGTTAGAGGCCACCCTGAGACTACAGAGTGAATTCCAGGTCAGCCTGAGTTAGAGAGAGACCCTACCTCGAAAAAAAAAAAAAAAAAGAATGCTTCTGAGGCCACACTGAGCTCAAAGGAAAGGAGAGAGCATGGCAAATTAACCAAGACCACTGAGCATAGAAAGGAGTTCATAGTCAACCTGCCATGAATGTCTACTGGAATGAAGGTGAAACTGTGTAGATGTACTCATATCTGTAAGAGTACTAGGCAAGATCAAGTAGTACATTAATTATGAAAACAGGGAGTGAAAATAAGAACATTAACTGAAGGATACTCAGGGTACAGGAAGTAACTACTTTTGATCATAGAGCAAAACATATCTGTACTTTGGTCATTTGATCATGCAAGGCTTTCTACACAGGCATTGTTCATGGAGATGAAGGAAAAGCCTTTCACTACATGAAACTGGTTGGATCTGAACCAATGAGCAAGCTAATTTGGCAACTGCTTATTGATAATGTATAAAAAATAACATTTTTAAAACAAGCAACTAGTCTGTCATAGAATATGTAATAAAAATAGACAGAGTTGGGCTGGGGAGATGGCTTAGTGGTTAAAGTGTTTGCCTGTGAAGCCAATGAACTCAGATTCAATTCTCTAGGACCCATGTAAATCAGATGCACAAGGTGGCTCATATCTGGAATTCATTTACACTGGCTGAGGGCCCTGGTGTGCCCATTACCTCCCTGTCTCTCTATATATACCTCTTTCTGTCTCTCTCAAATAAATAAAATAAAATATTTTTTAAATAGACAAAGTTATAAATGCCTACCGTCTGAAAATAGCATATGGAATGAGAAGAGATAATATGACAAACTACTTTGGGAAGGAATATGGAGTTACTCTCCCTCTTGCTCAACACCTCTGACTCTCTAACAGCATGTTTGAGATTACTGTAAAGTTTGTTCAAGCAAGGGTTTGATCTGAATGAATATGCTATTTTAGAAACTCTATGAAATATGCTAATATGCCCCATTTTATAAATGAGGAAATGTGGGGTAAAAAAAAAGTCACATCATTTGTTAAATGTTTCCCAGCTGAAGAATGGTCTTCCCAGCAGATTGGGGCTAGAACTGTGCTCTTGGCATCAATGCCATGTTGTACATAGGAAGATGACCCCACTACCTATAAGAGATGGACTTTGCATCCCCTAAAGCTGGGTTATTTCTGACAAGAAAAGAGGCTGCATCCTACTTTAACCTCCTCTTGCATGCTAATTTACTTCTCCTCTGAATAAATGTTGAACCAGCATTTAATATATACCCACTGAAGGTGCGTCCTTGTTTTGCCTGCCCGAGGATGCCACACATCTCAAGCCAGCTCTGCTTCTGTCTTTCATGCTAGGCCTAAAACAATAAAATCCTGACTATGCCCTTCGCCTGGCTATGCACAGTATTCATGGAGGGGGTTTTGCTTGGAGTGAATTCAGAGGATGAGCTTGACTTTGTTTTGGCAGAAGATCCACCTGACCATGTGGCAGTTGCTGTATTCCTTGGCATCTCTTCCCTTTTACTCTTGGGCAAACTCATCACCAAATGCAAGAGGAAGAAGAGAAATCACACAGACAGAACCGACACTGTTCAGAAATTTGTACTTAAAGATCCTGCTATCCTAGCCCAAGGTGGAGCATTTGGCAGCCCAGTTGGCCTCAAAAGCAGCACTGTCCAACAGAACTTCGGGATGACAGAATCTGCATGTGTACTATTCCATCAGACAGGCCCTGAGAACTCGAACTGTGGCTAAGAAATTGAATTTCAATTTTACTTCACTGGCATTAAAGTTAAATGCTCCTTATGGCTAATGACTGTTATACTTGATATCACAGGTCTTGCAGTTTTTGCAATGTGTTTCCACCAAATGAGGAGTGATTGCCAGATAAATTTTGAATGTTATTAGATATTGCTACCTCCACTTTGTAATATGATGTTTTATCCAATATTATGTATTCAGTTATTTAGCAAATATATTTGGATAAGCATTATCTTATAAGCTCTGTTCCAGGCAGTGGCAACAACACACAAGCGAACCATAACAACAAAAGGCCCATGTGAGGTTTAAAATCTAGCAAATTTGATGGGGAATAAGCATATAATATTTTACAAGGTGATATGCAGTAGAAGGGTGGAGTTCAGGGGATCAACATAAGGACACAGTAAAAAAGCCTTGTGTCCTCACTATGGTGATTGGCACTGAGGAAAGGGGAGAAAAGAATAAAATACATAGCTAATATTGCATGTAGTCCATGCATCCAATGAGCTTATAATCTAGTTCCAACAGTCTTATAAAATGCCATGTTTGAGCTGCAGAGGACAAAGCTTGTCTTATAATAGATATTATGTACCTCACTTACCACTTTCAATCCTGCCATACCACCCAGCTTGTGTTTCCTTTGATATATGCCTCAGCACCTTCTCTGTTATTATATGTGGCTTAAGATTTTCGGTTGTGAGGGCACCAAGTTAAAAAGCATAATACATCAACTCCCTTTGGGTATTGGTAATGAAATTTGTCATAGAACAGACTGTTCCAGAATTCTTGCCCCACTGATGGCATTTCTCTAAAATCCTTCTATAGTAGTATTTTACTTTACTTAGTAGGAATAGGCCTGGTGAAATTTTCTAGACTAGACATTAAATGAAGACCAGAATTGTTATTGTTGTTAGCTGATAGAGATCACTTTGTAACTGATGCCAGTCCTCAGAACAAATTTGGCAAAATAATCTCCTAACTAGCCCGTATCTATATTCCATTCAATCTGTAATAGTTTTACTGTCTTCTGAAAATATCAACAGTTAAAGCTAAATGTCTTTTTAATATTAATCATCACTCATCATCCTAAGAATTACTCTTAATGGCTTATGATTTCTGACCATATTTGTGTTTTCTCACTAATTAACAAGAACATTGGGTGTTTGATAAGGTGAAGAATGGTTCTGGGAGAGTAGCTGGTCCTTGAAATCATATTGCTGAGTCCTTTCACATGAAAGATATATAACACTCTATCTTAGGTAGAATGCAGAAGACATGTCCATATTTGTATCTAGTCATTTAAACAAATCACAAACTTTACATTAATGCTTAGAATTGAGCCTATAAATTTAGGGTAGCATAATTTATTACCAAAGATTCTTCTCTCCGGAGTTTTTTGTCCTCAGTCTAGATCTGACTCTTACCAGCTATGTAATGTTAAGCAAGTCAGTTCACTTCCACAGGCCTGAGAATTTCCCCTGAAATGATTGCTTTAAAATTTATATCATTTCTGGGCTGGAGAGATGGCTTAGAGGTTAAGGCACATGCCTATAAAGCCTAAGGACCCCAGTTTGATTCTCCAGGTCCCACGTAAGCTATATGCACATAGTGGTACATGTGTCTGGAGTGCATTCACAGTGGCTAGAATCCCTGGAACACCCATTCTCATTGTCTCTCTCTCTCTGTCTCTCTCTCTCTATCTCCCTCCCTCCCTCCCTTCCTCCCTCTCTAATAAATAAATAGAAGAAAAGAAAAAAAATATCATTTATTTACTATAAAATTCAAATCCTTCCATATTTTAGAATATTTTAGGATAGTGCCTTCTTTCCTAGGAAAATATGGACTTCAGAAATATCAATGTTGCTGGGCATGGTGGTGCACACCTTTAATCACAGCACTTGGGAGGCAGAGGTAGGAGGATCGCCATGAGTTCGAGGCCACCCTGAGAATACAGAGTGAATTCCAGGTCAACCAGGGCTAGAGCAAGACCCTACCTCAAAAAAAATAAATAAATAAAAAGAAAGAAAAGAAAAGAAAGGAAAAAAGAAAAGAAAAGAAAGAAAAAGAAAACAAAAGAAAAGAAAATATCAATGTTAACACACCAGTATGGTGACATGCCAAGTGAGAGCTCTGATGATTTGACTTTGAGATGACCCAAAACTATTTGAAAGTAATGGTTTCATGGATCCTAGTATCACCACGTTGTTTGCATGATGAATGTGATCCAAGAGCAAATAAGCTCTTTCCATTGATAGCCTGTTTGTTGTTGCAGTTACCTTATCATTGCTGAGACAAAGCACCTGACCAAAAGCAGCTGGTGGGAGGAAAGGGTTTTTTTCATGTTGTTTTATTTTGTTTTGTTTTTTGTCTAACAATCTCAAGGAGAAGTTTCATGATGGCAGGAGAAAGCATGGCATGAGCAGAGGCTGGACATCCCCTCTGCCACAGCAAGCAGAAAACAGTAATAAGAGAGTAAACAAAGTTCTCACAAGAGGGAGATGCCAGTCCTCAGATGCCACCCCTCACAACAACACACTTCCTACAATAAGGCTCCACCTTCAAAATTGACATTAGCTGGGGACCAATCACCCAAAACACATGAGTTTATGGGAGACATCTTATTCAAACCACCAAATCTGTTTTAGTGATTTTCCCAGACCTCTTTCACCCAACATTTATAGAAATAATGAACTGAACTCTGTCTGTTTTCCATAGACATAGTCTTGTCCAGATGTTTGCATGCTGGTTACCTGGCTCCAACTCTGAGACATGCATCACTGGGATTCCCTGCTGATGTGACTCTATAGCACTTAACAAAAATTTCCAATTACTCAATATTTGTGTTCCTGAGACAGTTCCAGATGTTTTCATACATGATGTTTTCCACCACATATACTAATCTTAAAAAATATTCTACTTCTGCTAATAAATGAGTAAAATCCTAAAGAGATTAAATACTCTGTCACAGATGACCAATTGCAAAGAAACTATAGGCCTATGTCATAGTGCTTTAGTTGTATCACTCCATCTTCTGTAGCAGATGACAAAACTGACCATACCCTATTCATATGTGATATGGAATTAGTCAAAAAAAAAATGTAGGTACTATGTTGTGTTGCCTTTTTGGAATGCAAGTACTTCCTATTGTCAAACTGTCAAAATATGTGTGAGAAAAATTATCTTGGTATCAGTGAAACCTTCAATGTTTTCAAACAGTTACTAAACACTTTTTAGAAAAATTCTCCTAAACATTCTTTTAGAGAAACATATCTGCTCCCAACAAAAACTATAGAATAATTCAAATGGGGGTGTGTTAAAGCACAATATAGAAATAGAACATAATCTAGTCTTCTGAACTCAGTGATCATTTCTAAATACCCTGTGAGCTTTTTTTATTTTTTAAATTTATTTTTATTGACATCTTCCTTAATTATAGACAATATTCCATGGTACTTCCCTCCCTCCCCCCACTTTCCCCTTTGAAACTCCACTCTCCATCATATCCCCTCCCCCCCTCAATCAGTCTCTCTTTTCAGTTTGATGTCATCATCTTTTCCTCCTATTAGGATGGTCTTGTGTAGGTAGTGTCAGGCACTGTGAGGTCATGGATATCCAGGCCATTTTGTGTCTGGAGGAGGACGTTGTAAGGAGTCCTCCTCTTCCTTTGGCTCTTACATTCTTTCTTCTCCCTCTTCCACAATGGACCCTGAGCCTTGGAAGGTGTGTTAGAGAAGTTTCAGTGCTGAGCACTCCTCTGTCTCTTCTTCTCAGCCCCATGGTGCCTCCTGAGTCATCCCAAAGTCACCACCATCTGAAAAGAGAAACTTCTCTAACCAATAGTGAGAGTAGCATTAATATATTGGTATGGAAATTAAGAGAAGTGTTTACTGGGCAGTTTGGAAAGCATACTATATACATTTAGCCAGACACCAGCAGACGTTACACCCCTAGGACTCATGACTACCCCTGTTGTAGGTTTTCAATATCAGAGATGCATTCCCTGCTATGGAGCAGGCCTCCAGTCCAATTAGAGAGTGGTTTGTTTCCCCATAACAGACATGCCACTATTGCACCCGTTGGCTGATTTGGCCTGACTGGCCAAATTTAAAGCTTGCAGTGTTCACTGTTAAGTATCTTCTCTGGTGTTTTCTCTCTCTCTCTCCCATTGAACTGCATGCAGCATAGCTTTTTCTAGCTTTCTGTCAGCTGGTCCACATCATTTTATTATTTTGAAAAATATTTTACTTACTTGCAGCAGAGAGAGACACAGAGACAGAGAGAGAGACAGAGAGGGAGAGACAGAAGGAATGGGCATGCCATGGCCTCCAGCCACTGCAGACAAACTCCAGATGCATGTGTCATTTTGTGCATCTGGCTTTATGTGGGTACTGGGGATTTGATCCTGGATCATTAGGCTTTGCAGGCAAGTGTCCTAAAGACTGAGCCATCTCTCCAGTCCATCTTCTGCCATTTTAAACACTGTTGAGCCCTTCTAATGAACTTTTTAAAATTAGTTATGTATATAGTGCATATATAGTCATGAAGGTACCATTGTTAGCCTTTTCCCTGTCCTCCCCCATGGGTAATGCTGTGAGCTTTTTTAAAAATAAAGATAGGTCCTAAGAACACTTCTTAAAAATGAAAGTGATTAAAAGAAGGAATCAAGAAAATCAAGTTGTTTGAGGATAAATCCCTTTGCTATGTCTCCCATTTTCCCAAATGGGCTTGAAGTCTATCCTATGATGAAGACAAAGAGACTTGAGAACCACCACCTAGTTACCCAGAACAATGCAGGCAGCTATTCACTCACTAGATCCATAACCATTCCACTACAGCTAATGTTGAGCCACACACTCTTCTAGAACTTGAGGTACTCACAAATCAGAGAAGCATTCAGGAGAGAATGATCTACTAGAGGAGACAAGCATATTTCCACATAATATCATAAACATAATAATCTATCAAGGGCGTAGGGAGTGGTAATCAGAAACTTTTACATAGTATGCAGAGTTTGGAGTGGATTCTGAGTGAGTTGTGAGTGATGAGTTCTGAAGCAGAGAATAATTCATGCAGTAGACAGAGCATGATCAAGGACAAAGAGGCATGCAAAGATACCAGTGGACTCGGGAGATTTAATGCTCATGAGATATATGTAAGCATAGCAGAAAAGAGAATAGTTTGGGGAAAAGACCACAGACAGATATTAGATGACATTAGCAAATTGAGACACTGTCTTGCTAGTGATGGGATGTCATTGTAGGATTTTAAGAAGGGTGTGGTATGATGGAACATGTATGATCTACAGAAGAACCACTGAATCAATATCATGGTGAGTGGACTGGAAGAGGATAGAGAAGAATTAAGCATCAGTCTTCTGATACAACCTGAGTAACATATGATGATGACCCAAACCAATGGTGGATATGATCAGCTGGAACAATATTTGAGGAATCAAGTTTCATTTTTATGAAGTTTCTAACAGGAGTCCCCAAAGCTAGCAAGTTCTGCTGTTGCTTTACCTCTCCATACAGACCACGACATGAAATAAAAACACCAAGAGAAATCATGTAGTGTCTGGTGGTAGCTTAACCTGGGCACTGAAGGCTGACCCAAGCATCACAGATCTTACTGCAGGTGTCCCTTACAGCTTTCAACAGGGATAAAATGTAGACTCTGGTCAAGTAACAAAATTTAAAAGAAATACCTGGTACATAATGGGTGCCAAGTAGATGTAGATAGTTAAGTGGATCAAAAGGGAAAAATATTTGTAAGTTTCATGCACAAATAAGTAATAGTATTTTGGAAATTTTCTTTAGTTGGCTAGGTGACCACTTTTTTTTTTTTTTTTTTTTTTTTTTTTTTTTGAGGCAAACCCAACAAACTGGCCTTTTTATTTTATTGTGCACGAGAGAGAAAAAATTGGCGTGCCAGGACCTCCAGCCACTGCACTTGAACTCTAGATGCACGCACCCACTTGTGTGCATGTGCAACATTGCGTGCTTGTGTCATTGTGCACCTGGCTTACGTGGGACCTGAAGAGTCAAACACAAGCCCCTAGGTTTGGCAGGCAAGTGCCTTAACCACTGAGCCATCTCTCCAGCCCTAGATGGCCACTATTTTTATTTTCATTTTATTTTTTTTTAATAATTATTTTTTTATTGACAACTTCTATACTTACATACAAAAAGTGCATGGTATTTCCCTCCCCTCCCCCCATTCCCCTTTAGAACTCCACTCTCCATCATATCCCCTCCCTCTCTCCATTAGTCTCTCTTTTAATTTGATGTCATCATCTTTTTCTTCTATTATGAGGGTCTTGCGGAGGTATTGCTAGGCACAGCAAGGTCATGGATATCGAGGCCAATTTCTGTCTGGGCAGTTGCATTGTAAGGAGTCGTACCCTTACTTTGGCTCTTCCATTCTATCCCCCCCTCTTCCACAATGGTCCCTGAGCCTTGGAGGGTGTGACAGAGGTGTTTCAGTGCTGGGCACTCCTCCATCCCTTCTTCTCAGCACTATGTTGCCTTTTGGGTCATCCCAGTGGTCCTAGACGGCCACTTTTATAGGCAGTACCGATTATCATCACAATCAGTTGTTAAGCAGAAAATTTAGAGAGAGTGAAGCTGTGTATCACTGTAATGTGTAAAAGGCTGCCCCATCCTAATGTCTCAGCTGAACAGAATCATCTGTTGGAGCAGTTTGTATTCATGATGATTCCCATCAATACATTTCTTCTTGGTATATATCCATGCTTTCCTCCCAACAAGAGCAGGAGTGTGTTCATTCCCTCCTCCTGAATGTAGGCTTCTCTGGGTGACTTGGTATTCTAATCCAATGCAAAGAAATGACATTCTGGAACTCCTGAGGCAAAGCTATACAAGTGTTGGGGTCCCCCCTAGGGCCAGCCCAGAAGGGACAGCAGGGTCTCTGCCCAGTAGGGGTGAGAGGCGCGGAGTCACGACATAGACTCTGGGAGTTGGGTGGAAGCAGCAGAGGGCGAGCTGCCCCAAACTCCTTTATTAAGGAAGTACACAGAGTTTTAAGGGGCTTGGCCAGCCAATCATTGTATGGGGTGGTCCCCTTTTTGTGACCAATGACAGCCTGTCTCCAGACAGATCATCCTGTACCAGGTTTCTCGCGTGCATGGGACTGTAGCTGTTGTCACACCAGGCCTGCACAGAACGCCATGTTCACAGAAGCCACTTCCTGGTTTCTCTGCCATGCGGTCTGGCTAGAGCCAGGCATGCACTGTGCCAAACATATGAGGACTTTCAGTTTCAGCCTATCCTCTTTCAACATTCTGTCTGAGCCTCTACCCATTTTTTTTGGGTGGGGGTTGTTGGGGGTTTGATGTGGGGTTTCACTCTAGCCCAGGCTGGCCTGGAATTCACTATGTAGTATCATCTCAGGGTGGCCTCGAACTCATGGTGATCCTCCTAACTCTGCCTCCCAAGTGCTGGGATTTAAAGGCCACCACACCTGGCCCTGAGCCTCTACTCTTAAAAAGCCAGGTTCCATGTCATTTCATCTACCAACCACCAAGGAGAAGCAGTGCAACCAGTCTATAGCTTCAGTCACCGCAAGCCAGGTGCACTTAGAAATGAAGAAACTTCCCTGGGCATTACAGCCCTAGCAGGTGACACATAGAGAATTAAGGCATACACCTATATCCCCATTTAAACCAGTGTAGGTATCTTCAGTCATTCCTGTCATGCCAGCTGAGTCCCAATATGTCATTGAGCAAAAAAAAAAAAAAAAGAAAAAAAAAGTCATTCTTACTGTGCCCTGTCTGGTCCATGAAACAACACAATAAGAAATGATATGTTAGAACACCAAGTTTCAGAGTGTGTTGTCTATTAATAGATTATCAGACTATATGGAATATAATACTATGTGACTTACCTTATGCTAGAACTGAATATTATACATCCTCCAGCCACTCCTAAAATAGTGTCTGACATATAACAGGCATCAGGATGGTTTGAAGAATGATTGAATAAACAAATGAATGAATTAATGAATGTGCAGGCACCTGAATGAAGTGTATGAAAAGTTCCATTATAATTAATCTTCCCAAAACATAAGTATCTCAATTTCCCAAATGTCCTAATGATCACCACAGTATCTGGATAACAGCAAATACTTGCTTAGGACTCGTTATGTACCAGGCCTTTCTCCAAGCTCTTCATGAGATGAGTTCATTTAACCGTCACATGTCCATGAAATGAATATGTTAACTCTTCCACTTTCTAAATATGAAAGAGACAATAGAAAGTCTAAATAACTTGCCAAAGGTCATTTAACCAACAGATGAGAACTTAACACATAACCCTGGGGGCCGGTGGTCATGGTGTTCATATTAACAAGAGTGTCCTGACTCCAGAGAGGAATAACATAGTTATAGAATTATAATATCTGAGAAGTGTAAATTTTACAAAGAAGAGGGTCAGTGAAAGGGAGAGGAAAGGATGGAGTGGAAAAAGAGAAAATGCCACTCTCTATGACCTCGGTCAAGACATGAACTTTCTGTGCCCTTGATGCAGTATTTAGTTACTTACATTGGCCTCATAGAAATGGAGACCCCATGGGAAATGATGTCTACTAAGCACCAAATTGGAGTATTCATAGCTTTTTTATTTATATAAGCAAAATTTTCTCATATTGTGTCTGCAGAATCTGATAGAGCACATCTGTGAGGGTCATGGGAAGGGCTGCTCTCATCAAAAGCCATTAATTAACCTAAGATTAACTCTCAGAGTCTCACAGAATTGTAGATGTATTTTCTAATTTTCAAATCTAGGAACAAAAAAAACTGATATTGCAGATAATTAAATTTATTCTGAGAAAAATATTTCTCCATGTGGGCTGTATTGTAATATTTGAATACTAATTGCAAAGTGTGAGGAATGCTGGTTATCCTGGGTAAATGCTGACCTATTTTAAATTACTCTGTGACTCATCCAAAAAGCTACAGATCAGAAGTGCAGCATTGAAATTTAGACACAAATGCTATTGTACAGAAATATTCCTCAGTGAAATGATTACATTTCCTGCCACAAACCCTCTAATTTTAGGGCTACCAAAAATAACACTACTGCACATGGAACCACAAGTTTCCATAAATAAGATCACTTTGTAATAGACCCAATTCTAAAACTGAAGCTTCACTTAGTACTATGGCCATATTTTGATGCTGTGATGTTTTCAATCACTAATCTACTGCCATGAGAAGAAACCCAAGATGGACTTTTCTCTAGATTTTTTGATGATTAAATATCATGGTCCAAAATTTTTAAATCTTTGCAGTGTTGTACAGTATAAAAAAGTAGGAGGAAGTAGGAAAACAATAATCTCAAAAAACTGGACTTTCCAAAATCCTAATGAATATAACCACAAGAAAAGACAGGGTCCTAAGAAAGATTAAATAAACCTTTGTGACAAACAGAAGACAGCCGACTCAGCAGAGCAAAGATGTGTGGAAAGAAAAGTCAGGAGCAAACATCTTCAACCACTAAATATTCTTCGCCATTGTTCTTCTACCAGCTTACTCTTATCTTTCCTGAACTTGTCAGATTTTCTTCCAATGTTCTCTACGTGTGTGTAAAGGAAAACCACTTTCCCATGATTAATGGCGCTTAAAATTTTACATGTGATGTACATGATTAGGAAACTGGATGACATACTAATAGATGGCACAGGAAAAATGACACCATGGGCTCAGGCTGAAGTGAGAACACTCAACTCAAACACTGAGGACATCAAGCTTTGTCACTTAGCACAGAACATTTAATCTCCTGAGGCCAATTTCCTCTTCTGCAAAATAGAATCCAAGTCTGTTTGCCTCCCATGTTGTTCTCAGATTACCCCATGGGCCACTGAGACTAGTAAACCATGTTACATAGGCTCTCACTTAAAATGTATTACTAAACTCCTGTTATTTCCCTGTTAAAAAGAGACATTGACAATATTGGGGAGTAGATAAAGGCAGAGAAATACCAAAAATTATGCCATCACAAGGACGGAGAAAGAACTCAGTGTTCATTTGAAGCTGAGTGAGTGCATCACAGTGCTTTGAATGGAGCGAAACACCCTTGTTTCACCCAAGTGATTTCTGTTCCCTCAGTGATAGGCACCTCCACTCTGGGACCATGAACCCACTTCCTATGGTCTATGATTCTAATTATCAAAAAAGCCACAACTTCAGTCTTGTTTGAAATTGGGCTCAAAAGTATGGGATCTTACACTCTCCTAATTAGGTAAATTGCACATCATTCCTCAATTTTCACAAAGTGATTCACTGGGATGCCAGTAGCAGACAGTTCCCTCAAAGTTACTGACCTCAAGAAATTTAGATTTCATTACAGATGGCTGGCAATGTAAAACAAATTCTGAATTGTTACCAAAATTAAACACCTGTAGATGAATGATTTGAACCTATCAAGTGACCAATCAGAAGAGTCCCTTCAGTTGTTAATCACGTATAACACTTAGGCACACTTGATATTGCCCAACTCTCTAGACTCGTCCACATGAATTGCCTGTCAAGTAAACATATGACCAGATAGATGTAACTGCTCATGTCTTGATTCTTAAGAAAATCAAGTAGCAACACAAATGTGAAAGTGAAAGCCTCCTGCTTACATGCTTCTCTTTGTCACAAATCTCAGAGGACAGGGTGACACGTGTTTATAATGACAGCACTAGGGAAGTAAACGCAGGGGGATGGTGAATTTGAGGATTAGGCTGGGCTACATAAAAGACCCTGTCTCCCAAATGGGAGAGCTGGGAAGATAGCACAATAGGTAACGTGCTTGCTGAATAAGCATGACAACCTGAGTTCCAATTCTCATCACCTACACAAAACTGTGAGCATCTGTATCCCCAGAATACCTATAGAAAGAAGAGAAGAAGAGACAGGAGGACAAGAAAACCTGAGGGACAGGTACCCTGCAAAATGCAGCTGTGAACAAGAGAGACTCTGCTTCAAAACACCATGAAAGGCCAGGGCCCCCACCCGAGGTTGTCCTGACTACCACACACATGCTGCTACACACACACAAGCACACACACACACACACACACACACACACACACAGGCACACATACATGCACGAAAACATGTACCCTGTTGAACTTCTCTAACACAATGTCCCAAGTCTCCTAGGATCTTGACCCTGTTAACCCTTTCCACAGCCCCATCTTGTTTCACTATTTAATTTGTTCTGTCACAGCTTTCAGTTACTGTAACAAATAACTGAAATGATCACCTTATAAAAAGACAAAGGTTATTTTGGTGCACAGTTTTGGAAGTATGGCAACTAGTCAGGCAGGAGCATGGGGCAGAGCAAAGCCAGTCACCACATGACCAAACTGAGACAAAAAAAAACAAAACAAAAAACAGATAACAATAGCAACCTGGGTCCCATAATCCCCTAATAGCTTAAACCCTCACTAGACCCCACATCAGAAAATTTCTGCTACCTCCCAGCAATACCAAGCCTTTATCACAAACAAGGAGGGACATTTAAGATCCAAGTTATCACACTCACCATGCTCCGGCCATATTGGCCTGCTTTTCCCTTCTCCAAACTAGTCCTCTCATGGCATTTTATTTGTGCTTTTCCCAGCCCTACCACCTCCAATGCTGCTAATGCTCACTCCCCCTCCAAGTCTCAGGTAAAGCACTATCTCCTCACAGCAGTCTTACCTAAGCTACCTGCCACAGGCTTCTCCACTTCCCTGCCACTGACAGGGACAGCTGAGCTGCTCAAGCATGTCTTTCTGCTCGGCTGCGTGTAACTCACTGGAGGCTGAGAGTGAGTGGATCTCATCTGTCTCTCTGCCCCTGACACATACTAGAGTGTCTGGCACCATATGGATGCTCACCGAGTAGTTCCTAGATGAATGAATGAACAAATGATTTTAGACCAATCGACAGCTAAGGCCACAGGGTCATTCAAAATAAGCTATATAATCTTGACAGAGCACTTGGTGTCCTTTATTTCTTCTTCAACCTTGTCTACACTATCCTCTTTTTTTCCTGTCTGCATTCTTTCTGTTATTTATTTATTTATTTATTTATTTATTTATTTATTTATTTATTTATGAGAGAGACACAGAAAAAGCATGTGTGTATATCAGAGGCTCTTCCTGCTACCAATAAACTTGACACATGTGCCACTTTGTGCATCTGGCTTTACATCAGTACTGGAGAATTGAACCCAGTCTTTTCAAGAAAGTGCCTTTAACTATTGAGCAATCTCTCCAGCCCGGGTGTGTATTCCTAACACCAATTTTTTGGGTGACCTGATCCTCTATCCATACAAATGACATTCAGGATGCTTGGTATGGTTCTATCGTGGGGAATTGTCCCCTCTACACAGTAGGAATACTATAATATACAACCTGGTGGGTTCAGGTGAACCCCACATATCTCTACGGCACAGCAGACCACAAATATAAAGATATCCTCAACTCATTATTGCGCAGGTGTCTGTTCTAGTGGCCATAGTGATGAGGGGAGGCAGAGGTGTGGAGCAGCACTGGGTTTCACAGATAGGCAGTGTGATGAAGGCTCTGCTACTCACACACAACTTATTTGCTGTGTGACCTCAAGTATTTGGCTCTTTCTGGCTAAAATTACCCCACCTGTTAAATTAGACAAACATTTTGTCCTATTGGGTTCTTGTAAACACCAAATGAAATAATAATTTACTATTTTACCTAGCAGTTGCTGATACTATAATGAAGGTAGAGTGCAAATCATAAAATGTAATGTAAATTATGGAAATTTTGCCAGTGGTCCTAGAAAGCAGTTTTATCCTCCTGATTTTGAACAGTTAGTTATCTGTTAATAACAAAGTGGGTTTTCAGTCTCTGACATTTGATATCTTCTCTCAACAACCTTGAGAAGTTAAAAATTAATATTTAAGACATAATTGTGCACTGACTGGATATGATGAATTACCCCTGTTTTTATTCTTTCTTCTGTACTATAAAAACTACCTATTCAATCCCCAGCAGTGTATAAAACAAATGTGGTGGAACACTGTTATAATCCCAGTACTCCTGAAGTATTGTCAGAGAATCAGAGGTCTATGGTCATCCTTGGCTACCTAGCTAGTTCCTATTTGGCCTGGGATACATAGAAAATAAAATAAAATATTTTAATAAAATAGCCAACATTATGCTCCCTTATGGGGCCAACTTTGGCTCTCTATAACAAAGTCAAATCAAATACAAAACCTGAATCTTCAGCCAGATAAGTTACCACCTACAAGGACTTTAGAGGAATCTCAGCTTCTATTTCTATTTATTAGTGCTCAAAAACCCATTGCTGAGATGTAACCTTCCTTCTCACAATGATAACATACAGGTTGTAGAGAAACGATCCAGTCAACTCTCATTAAGGTATATATAATCAGTTGACAGAATTTCTTTGACAACAGAGTTTCAGGGAGAGGACACTAACACAGGCCATGTGAAAAAAAGGGAAGAGCAACAAAAAAGAACTAAATGAATTTCCTATTTTACTCCATTGTGTGATGAGAATTTAAATGGATTTATTTTTAAGCCTACTTCTTCTTAAGTTGTCACAGTCAAAATAGTTATTGTGAGAAAAAAATACTATCCAGAATAAACCCTCAATGCTTTCCTGCATTTTACAATATTTCTATTACACAGTAGGGTGGCTATGATTACTAATACTGTATTGAATATTTTAAAACAGATTGGAAACATGGATTTGAATGTTATCACTACAAAGAAATGTGTCAATTGCTAGATTTTATTGCTGCCCAATTATCATATACTGAAACACTACACCAAACCCAGTAATTACATACAATTATGAATAAATTAAAATACAATACAAGAAAAGAAATATAGATTGAATATTTGTGGGTTGACCTGTTTGACAATGGTTTTCATTATAGACTTATCAATGAATCTTTGCGGGACCAGTTACTGGTGACTATACAGAAGACCTTCACGTACACTAGAACCCAAGCTCAACATCTCTTCATCATCCTCATGGAATGCATGAAGAAGAAGGAATTGGTATGTATGTCCCCATGGGTAGCTGGCCACTCTCAACTATGTTCTTTGATCTTACCATTTTCTCATTCTAGCCAAGCCTGTGTAACCCTCCTCAGCTCAGCTCCTGCAGTTTCCCCTCCTAAATAGCTAGATGCCTGGGATCTACTGCAGGGTGTGCAGCTGGGTTCAATGTAATTTCCTTTCTGAGCTCATCCCAATGCATCTGATTCCCTCCACCAAGTGAGATGAAGAGAAAAAAAAATGGATCTCTTCATGGGAATTGCCTAACAAGGAACTACCTGGCAAGTTCCTACTCAACATAGGATATATAGAAAAATAAAACAGTTTAATATAATAAACAGCATTATACTCCCTTATGGGTCAGAATTTGGCTCTCTATAACAAAGTCAAATCAAAAACAAAAACCTGAATCTTTAGCCAGGTAAGTTATTTCCCTTCTTGGAAAATTCTTGGTGTGAGGCTCCACTTTGATTGTCCATCGGGAATCACAGGTGTTTGGTGTCAAGTACCTTTAGTGAAGCCATATGCAGGCTCATGTGCTAATTGGTACAGATGTACAATAGATGGGAATTCCCTAAAAGTGCTAGAAACATCTTCATACAGTTGTTGAAGTGTCCTACAGCTGCTCTTGAAATGATTCCTACATCAGTGCAAAATGTCTTATAAACATGGTGTAATCAGAGACCCTCTCACAGGGTGAACAAAAATAACATAAGCTAACATCTCATGAGCAGTGGATATATGCCACACAGGAAGCCAAATCCTTATGTCTAGTATCTTTGCAATTGTCTTGTTAGAGAGACAGATATTACCTTTACCTTACACTTGAGAAAGCCTTCACTTACGTGGTTAGTAAGGAGGAACTGAGACTGGCATGACTAATATTCATAAGAAGTGTTTTCTTCCACATTTCAATTTTTTTCTTCAAAAGGATTGAGTTGTGTACAGGAGGGTTCAATGCTTTATAGACAAAAAAAAACATGTAAGAACCAACTTATTCATCATCATCTTCTTTATCTTCCTCCTCTTCCTCATGCTCTTCATCTTCCTCGTCTTCCTTCTTTTCCTTGCTCTTTTCAGCCTTGACAACTCCTTTTTTATCTGCATCAGGTTTTCCTTTAGCTCTGTAGGCAGCCATATCCTTTTCATACGTTTCCTTCAGCTTGGCAGCTTTCTCCTCGTAAGGCTGCTGGTCATCGGCAGCAGTGTTGCTCTATATCTCTCCCAGTTTCTTTGCAGCATCACCATGGATGGACCCGGGTGTTCTCCTTTGATTTTGGGGCGACATTCAGAACAGAACAAGAAGACTGAAGGGAGCCTTTTGGGTGCTTTGGGATCCTTGAACTTCTTTTTGTTTCCCCTTTAGGAGGGATCTAGATTTTCATTTCTCATAATGAGCCTCATTCACCTTGGCTATGTCTTTAAATTTTCCTGTTTCTTTAGTAGATACGGTATCCCACCTCTCTGTCCACTACTTAGAGAACTCTGAGACATTGACAGAAGCATCTGGATACTTCTTCAGCTGTTCCTCCTGGCAGGTTTGCACAAAGAATGCATATGATGACATTTTGCCTCTCAGCTTCTTAGGTCTCCTTTGCCCAGCTTTAGTTGACCATTTTCCTCAACTAGGCATAAAGAGCAGCCCAGATGCCCATCCAGGTCTCACTTACTCCAGCACTGTCTCTATGGAGCTCAATGTACTGCAATCCATAGAAAGTATTTTTATTCAGCAATTTTTTCCTTGAATGCAGTGAATTGCCCACTCTATGAAGATTCTATCAGGCCTCAAAAAAAAAAAAAAAAAAAAAAAAGACTCTCAAAGACTCATTGAGCCCAATAGGTGATGAAGGTGGCCAAACAGTTCAGTGGGTTAAGCAAGGCACCTTCTAGAAGGTATCCATGTGGTCTTTGTAAGAAGCCTTCCAGGAGCTTCAAGATTTGGCATGACAGGAGAAGCGCTGGAAACACCTCTAACCCTTGAGTACCCATGGGCCCAAATAAGGAGGCCAAGTGCCTCATGGTCCCAAGTGCCATCATGTTTGTCCCTTCCACAAACCACAGGAGAGATTTTCTTCTCAATATTAATGATTTTCAAATGCTGAGTCCAAAGCTAAAGATGAAACCTTACCAGAGCTGGACTTTTCAGCAGCCTTGAGGCTTTCCTAGAAAGATAGTTTTGGAAAATTCTAGGAACCAGTTGGAGGTCATGAGGTTGAATGAACTTCTCTGGGTGTTTTATGAGGCTTCTGCAGGATTCTGCCTGATAATTGGCATGTCACTTATGCCTGGTAATTGTCAAGTCACTTAATCAGGCCCCTGCAAGAAAAGGTCAAATGCATTTTAATGCAAGTTAAGAAATGTGTCACATTCCTGGCTCCAGGCTAAGGGAATGCATTTTGAACCAGCAGTAAGTTATCCTCTCTTCACAGGGACAGAAACGTTAGGAATTTTTAAAGTCATATTTAATTTAAATCATTTCCATTTCTGAGGGACTATTTCTGTGCATGGACAGCACCCAGTGCTTGACAAATGAGGTGAACAGGAAGTGGCATTTTCAGTCTCAGCAGAGGCAGGGGAGGGAACTGAGGCATTGCCTGACTTAGAGGCGAGGTACCCAGACATAGCTAGGAAGAGCCAGCAAGGGCTATCTTGCCACAGAGCACTCACCACTTACCAGGCTTCAAAACATAGCACAAAAATGAAGGAGGAGTTGCAGAGTGGAAATCCTCTTCCTTCTTCTGTCCTTCGGCTGCTCCTTGATTGCCTCTACAAACTGCATGGGACATAATAATATTCTGGGGCTCGTCTGACTGCTGCTCAGTTCAGCTAAGAGACTTGGGTTTTTGATTAACGTGACAAATTTCTCCTGACAACGCAGAGTTAGCTTTAGGAGTATGGGCCATCACTAGAGATGCACATTGACTTTGTGAAAGGTGGGCCTCTGGGCAGTGTGACTTCATAGGAAACATGCCATAATGTGTCCTGATGCTGATAGGTGAGGCAGTCCTGCCTAATGTCACTTTACAGAGGTGGTTCACTCACTTCTTATAGTTCCTGAAGAAATTCACATTTCCTCCACTTTCCCAAAGCCTGTCACCAACAAAGACAATATCCTCCCTAGAAGCCAACTGGGAGCTAATTAAAAAAAATAGTCCGGGGACAAATTTAAGGGATCAGATTTTAGAATCCCTCTGCTTGCTTCTTCATCAAGAGTCATCTGGCCATTAAAAACTATATCAGATCAGCAAAAGAAGACCCAAGAGGCCATGTGCCCCCGTAGGCTGAATTTCTGTGCAGAAGTGCCAGCTCCCCCTCTTTGCTGCTTCTCCCAGAGCTCCTGCCAGACCCCTGATCTCACAGAGAAGCCTTCCCTATCACCACCTTCCAGCCTCGAATGAGGGCTTTAAACTTGTTTTTGAGATCCTGGAGTAGCTGGACTGATTGAATTTAGTATTGGAAGTCTCTTGTATTTGTGATGCTCCAGGACAGACGGTGGCCGATAACAGTGGCCCAGCTCCTGTTTTAACAGCTTCCAAATTCACACTGACATGTAACAAGGTGCTGAGGGTTCAGGAAAGTCCTTGAACCCTAAACCCTAGCTTTGTGCCTAATTTTAATCAAATAATTGAATAAAATAAGGCTGATAAGCATAATTATTAAATTATTATATTTATTGATAGAAGTATAGATTCAAGGAAAGGTACTTACGTGGCTAGAGATCCTGCATGGAGGGCCTAGGAAAACTGTGGAAAGAAAAGTGAGAAAAGAAAGTTCAAGGAGCTTCTGCCATGTGGCAAGGTAGAGGGGGGGTAAAGAGCCCATGTGGAGAGTAAGGGCTAGGGGAAACTCACCAACAGCTGGAAGTTCCCAAGTAATCAGACAGATCAGAGAGCATGCCCTCCCCTTACAAAGGTATTTATAACCTGATAGTGGTGGGCCCTACCTTCCTGCTCAAGTGAACCAGAGGGACAACTGTTTGGTTAGGGCTAGGGGCTGTCTCAGGAAGAGGCTAGCATTGACACCAAGTTCCAGAGGCTGAACTTGACCAACCACAATGTTTAAATCCTAGGAAAGACCTCCCTCCCAGGAGGGTTCCAGGTTGTTTGTGGAGAAACAGGTCTAGGGAACTAGGCAAGAGATAAGAAGTCAGATCATCTTTGATTTCTAGCAACTGCAAACTTTCCTGTCTTTTTACTTTTAGTGGCCCCATCACCCTAATACCTACTCCTCTGAGATGACTCCTAGCTCACAATCCTCCCCAGCCAGCTGCTGAACCTCCTACCATGCTGGACCCATGCTATTTGTATTAGTCAATCTTAACATCACTGTGATGTAACAGCTGTGAGGATCAACTTAAAGAAGGAAGGATATATTTTGGTTCATGGGTTCAAAGAACGCAATCCATGGTATCTTGGCCTCATGTGCTTACACAGAACATCATGGTGGTAGAGGTGTGATGGAGGAGGTTCTTGGCTTCATGGTAGGCAGGAAGTAGAGAGTGAGACAGAGGCCAGCAGCCAGGTATAACATTTAAAGGCACACCTCCAGTAACCCACTTCCTCCAACTAGGCCCTACCTCCTGAAATTTCTACCACTTCCAAAAATAGCACCACCAGCTAGGGACAAAGTATTCAACATATGAACCTATTAGGAACATTGTATCTTCATACCATAACACTGTTCATCTTTGTGGACTCACCTTGGAATCACGTCTCTACTTAAAGTTGATGCTTCTCCAAATCTAAGCCTTCCCAGTCCCTCCAAACACAATGTCTGACATGCTCTCTTCCCACCACTTCATTCACACTAAACCTGAACTTGGATGCAAATGTGTCCCTAATTCACTAGACTGAGCTCAACACTTGGGATCATTAAAATTGTAATTTTCATTTATCTGTGTCTAGAAGGCCCGTGCTATGAATTTCTACTCTTCTTTTCCCCAAATTCAGTACCTGTCTATTCTCTGTGTCTGGTGCATGATATGCCTCTGAAAGCTGAGCCATCTAGTTCTTTCATCTAGACCTTCAGTAGTGCTGGGCGTTTTTTACATTGTCTCTATTTTACAGATGCTCTTCCCTACACTTGTCTTAATCCACATCTGATGCATAGTTGGAGTCCTAGGAGGGATTAAAGCTCCATACAGATGCAAGGAAATCACCCCGAGGCCTGTGAACCCCAATTTCAAGTCCTTGTTGAAGTTGTCAAAGAATTAAAATGCAGACTATTTTAGGGAGAGTTAAGATTAAAAGGGAAAGGCTAAGCCAAGAGAAATTTTCCCTCTTCCCAGGCAGGCTGGGAATGGGGAGGAATACCAAGAAAATCCCCTTCATATAGGAAAGGTCCAGCCAGGTCTCTCCGGGAAAGAAGTCTCTGGGGAAGGGATGTGTGCTCGTATGCACACACACACACACACACACACACACACACACACACACACACACACGGACAGTAAAGCAGAATGGTGCCCAAAACAAAGCAGGAAAGCACCAGGCAAAAAAAATCCTCCTCATCACAGCCAAGCTGGGAAGGGGAGATGGAAAGATCTCCCTCATGCAGGGACGGAATCATAGAGCAGAGCAGAAAGACAGGTGTTGGAGCCAAGAGATGCTCAGAGGAGTTAAGTGCTTACAAAAATAAAAAAGGTGTGTGTGGGGGGGTGGCACACGCCTTTAATCCCAGCACTCGGGAGGCAGAAGTAGAAGGATTGCCGTGAGTTCAAGGCCACCCTGAGACTACATAGTGAATTCCAGGTCAGCCTGAACTAGAGTGAGACCCTACCTCGAAAAACCAAATAATAAATAAAGAAATAAATAAATAAATTTTAAAAAATAAATAAGGTGTGTGGGGGGGTTTATACGTGTGGTTCAGGCCTATTAATACAAACCAGACATTTAATTAGAATGAGCCTTATCACCAGTCTTAGACATGTAAGGTGTGTTGGTTGGTAAGCTCAAGAAGCTGACTCAAGAAGGGCCAGCTCACAGGTGTTAAGCCTGGGAAAAGATGGGGAAGAAGCAGGAAGGTGACAATGGAGTTGATGCTTGTAGCCATCTTGGATGAGTCTGGATCAGACATGGGTTCGAGTCTTGCCAGAGTAAGAAAGATGGTATCCATGTGTTTATGGACCAGGACCTAGCTAACTACCTACAGGAAAAATGTCTGCATTATAACCACTTCTAGTTATTACTTATACATTATATATAATTTATATATTATATAAATATTTAATGTTAAACTTCTGGTAGTTTCCTCCTATTTAGGACTTATTTCATTCTTATATTTGTGGTTTCCTTGAACAAACAGAAATTCTCAAACTTAATGTAATTAAATTCAACAGCCTTTTTGTTTTATATCTTTTGCCTCTTAATTCTTTCATATCCTAACATCAAAAGATATTCTTCTATATTTTCTTCTAGAGAATGCATCACTTCACCTTTCACATGAAATCTGTAACCCATCTGGAATGAACTTTCTATATATTATATGAAGTAGAAGTTCATATGACTAACTGACCCTATATCATTTACTGAATCATCCATCCTTATGTCACATAATTCCAAAGCTGTCACAAATCAAGTTCCCATATATACATGAGTCTTTCTGATTCTCCTAATTACTATAGCTTTACCATCCCTCCCATAAGGTAGAGCCAGCCACCTCTCACTAAGATTACCAGCTATTTTATCCCTCTCATCACACATATAATTTATGTTGGCATATAATTATGCTGGCAATTTGTCAAACTGCAGGAGCCTACACATGCTTGCATGATAGGAAGAGAGAGACAATCACTGATGACTCATTCTTGTCATGTTCAACAGAACTATCATCAAAAAAAATCCAAACTTTCCCACTGCCTTGCCTCCACTCCAGAGAACAGTATCTTGATCCATTCTTTGCTCCTTCCTTCTGGTATCAGAATATTCTTTGAAAACCATTGTGGGGCTGGTTAAGGCGCTTGCCTGCTAAGCCTGAGAACACCGATTCCAATCTCCAGCGGTTCCAATCACCAGGTCCCACATTTAGCCAGATGCAAAGTGACACAAGGGCACAATGCCGCACTTGCCCACAAGGGGGAGCGTGCATCTGGAGTTCATTCACAGTGGCTGAGAGGCTGCTGGTGCGCCCATTCTTTATCTGTCTTCCTTTCCCTCTCTCTGTCTGTCTCTGTATCTCTCTCCAAAAAAAAAAAAAAAAAATCATTGTGGACTCATCTAAAATCCATCACCTTGTATGTCCCCTGTAAAGTTAACTTAAAATGTCCCTCTTTATGGTTCCCTCTATGTGAGGTTCTGCCTTTTTCTTCCACCTTCCTAAAACTTCAGTGACACTACACTCTCCTGTCATCCTCCAACTCTTGTTTCCCATCATTTTTTCCTTTCCTTTCTCATGACTTTCACCTATAAAAACTGGCATCACTAGAACCTTTGTTCTTGCTCCTTTTTCATTTTGTGTCATTTCTTAGAGAATTTAAAAATCTTTTACCATGTGAGATTGCATCAATTTCACCTTGAAATTCTGTCAAATTTTTCCTTTATACATTTTGAGACTATATTCCTAGGCTCATAAGCTTTTAAAATTGGCTGTATTTCCTAGTGGATTGTTTTCTCTCATTATTCGGCTGCCTTATTTATTCCTGACAATGCTTCTGCCTTGCATTTCTGTTCATATGGTATTAATGCAATTACAGCAGCTTCCTTTAAGTCATGCTCCTGAAAATGAAGGCTTGCATACTTTTTAAAAAACTTTTCTATAACTTGTAAATTGAGTGTGTTCTTTGAAAATGATTGACAGCCTTTGTTCTTAATATCATATTAGAAGCTCTATTTTTAATGGTAAGTCTGGTCTATCTGTATGTACTCTGCTATGTACCCTAAGTAGCCCTTTTGATTTTTTTTTTTTTGTTCAGTCAATAAGATTGCCTCACCTGCTGAATATCATTTAAGCATTTCACTATAGTATCCTTTTTTTCTTAGTAATATCACACACCACCTTTTGACTTCAACAATGACCTCTTTGGAAATTATTCATAAAACTATATCACTGATCCTAACCTTTCTCTCCCAGTCTCCACAAGCATAATTGAAACTTGTGTCGGATGTCGCCTTCACAGAGCCCCCACCTCCACTTCTTGCCCCATCTCCTAAGTCTTTAGAGTGCCTGCTCCTCTCCTTTCCACACTGCACTGTCAGCCTGTCCATCCTTGCCAGGTAACCTTCATTTTCTCCTCGAAGTGTCACAAGAATGTGCCCCATTTGCTCCAGTTTCAGCCTCACCATTAGAGTGGGGTCTTACCTCATCTTGAAAAGCAAACCTTGTCCTTCATCTTCTGGGGGCCCAATTCTGATTCTATAATGCCCATGTTTAGAGAGCTTCAAATTAATCAACATATTTAAAATAGTTTTTCAGGCCCCTCCAAAATCTAGATGCAGGCTGAAATTTCATGACCATGCTATTCCTTTTATCATCCTGTGCCCTACAGTCAGATAATTCAGGATTTCCAAATTCCCAGTTTCCTTCATCAGAGAAATCTTTCTTGGCTGCTATTGACACTTGCTCAGATTGTGTGCAATGGCCATCATTAACCAGAGCATCATGGTGGCTTACTGGGATTTTCAACAGGTAAATACAGGGTACAGTGTGCAGGTGCCTGGCTGCCTATTTCTAGGCTGTTCATTGCTGGGAGCTATCCTGCATCATGGTTCACATAGGGTTCCTGACACAATTCATTAGGTGTAACCTCTGCTAGGACTCATTATAACAACCTGGACTAAATGGATTATTTTAAATGAGATAGCTGGCATTGGCTTGCAAACAAAGAGATTTTAATAATTACTCATTGAACCTACATCTGGAAGAGATTTTGTTCATTATACTGTTCTGAAGCAAAACATTCTCATGTGACATAAAGGCATAATGTGAGTCTAAAGGGTATGGTGGTGCACACCTTTAATCTCAGCACTCAGGAGCCTCATGGAGGATCACCATGAGTTCAAGTCCAACCTGGGACTACATAGTGAATTCCAGAGCAGCCTGGTCTAGGGTATGACCCTACCTCAAAATACAAAAATAGGGCTGGGGAGATGGCTTAGTGGTTAAGGCACTTGCTTGCAAAGCCAAAGGACCTAGGTTCATTCCCCAGGACCCACATTACCCAGATGCACAAGGTGGCACACGCATCTGGAATTCATTTTCAGTGGCTGGAGGCCCTGGTGTGCCCATTCTCTCACTGTCTCTCTTTTTCTCTCAAATAAATAAATAAATAAAAATAAATGTATAAAAAATAATGACAATAATAGAAATGTGAGCCTATATTTATATTGTAAAGGAAACATTCAGTAGAACTCCAGCAACTTTGAGTGGATCATTGCCTTGTCCAAGATGATGTGTTAATACTACATGATTAGGAGACACTGGGTGGGGGGAGGGAATTAGACTTTTATTCTGTGCAATTCACCTACCTTATTGCATGATTTGAGGCAAGAAAAAAGCTTCAATAATTGTAATAACTATACTTTTATTTATTATTTCTTTTAAAAAACTTATTTGTGGGCCAGGCATGGTGGCGCATGCCTTTAATCCCAGCACTCGGGAGGCAGAGGTAGGAGGATCGCCGAGAGTTCAAGGCCACCCTGAGACTACATAGTGAATTCCAAGTCAGCCTGGACCAGAGTGAGACCCTAACTCACAAAACCAAAAAAAAAAAAAAAAACTTATTTGTATGCAAGGGCTGGAGAGATGGCTTAGCAGTTAAGGCGCCTGCCTGCTAAGCCTAAGAACCCGGTTCCAATCTCCAGGTCCCACATTTAGCCAGATGCAAAGTGACGCAAGGGTGCAATGCCGCACTTGCCCACAAGGGGGCGCACGCATCTGGATTTCATTCACAGCAGCAGAGAGACTGCTGGCGCGCCCATCTCTGTCTCCCTCTCCCTCTCTGCCTGTCTCTCTCTGTGTCTCTCTCCAAAAATAAAAAATAAATAAATAATAAAATTAAAAAAAAAAAAAAAACTTATTTGTACGCAAAGAGAGAGTGAGAGAAAGAGTGAAAGTAGAGAGAATAGGTGAGCTGGGGCCTCTCGAAACTTCAAATGAACTCCAGATACATGCGCCACTTTGTGCATCTGACTTCCAGTGGGTACTAAGGAATTGAACCCAGGCTGGAAGTCTTTGCAAGCAAGCACCTTTAACCACTGAGCCATCTTCCCACCCCTATTTAATATATATATTTTGGTTTTTTGAGGTAGGGTCTCACTCTAGCCCAGGCTGACCTGGAATTCACTCTGTAGTCTTAGGGTGGCCTCAAACTCATGCAATCCTCCTACTTCTGTCTTCCAAGTGCTGGGATTAAAGGTGTGCACCACCATGCCTGGCTCCTATTGAATATTTTTAATCCTACTCCATAGTTTTCAGAAGAAGGTAGTTACTTAATGACTAATTTTGGTTTTATGGAGTGTGTTAAGATGACATTGGAAAGCTTATGCACTGAACACAAAAAGAGAGACAGAGAGAGAGAGAGAGAAAGGAAGAATAGCTTTTGAAATTGTGTTAACATTAATTTAACATGTTGGTCTGCTAATTGAGGGCTTTGCGATGTACGTCACAGCCTCTGTTGTATGGCAGCATGACTTTTCTACTTCACTGTAGCTGGCTCTCATCTACAACAATGGCTTTAAATCAGTAAGCAAACCTCGCAATAACAGTATTAAATACATTTATCCAGTCCACCATGATCTCAAGATGTACAGAAATAAAAAATAAACTAATTTTTCTTTAAACTTTATCACAGAAAACTTGTCATGGACCATAATACTCTTTGTTGATTTAGACTGCAAAGTACCCTTATCTAAGTAGGTTTTATACACACACAAAAGTTACTGCCCAAAGTTCTGGAGGCTAAGAAGTATAAGATCAAGGCACCAGAAGACCGAGTGTCTTGTGGATGGAGTCTTTGGTGGATGGTGCATTCTCAATGTGCCCCCACAGGATGGAAAGAACAATCATTCTTATTCAGGTCTCATTTATGAGAATGCTAATCCCATCCATGAGAGTGAGGCTTTCAGGACCTCAGAACTTCCCAGATGCCGCACTTCATCGCACCATCACCTTGGTAATTAAGGTTCATTATATGCACTAGGGAGGGGAGCACAAATACTCAGACCATAGCAATCACATAGACATCCACCAGGATACATGGAAAAGAGACAGCCTGAGGAATAGGTAAGGGTACTCTATATCTACATTTAACTTAGAACATAATGGATACACAACCAGAGAAGCTTAAGGATGGGCTAGGTCACTATTCTATCTCTTGGCATTAGCATCATAGTCTCTTGGGTAGGGTGGCTCTAAGGCCAGGAAGAGTCAAGGGCATGTAAAATGTACTAGTGTAGTAAATGGGGGCAAGGACATTAGAGCACCACTTTTGCTATCTTTTTAATAATGTCTTTGGAGCATTTGACACTGCCAACTTCCTCTTCCCTCTTACACTCACTTTGCTCTGGACCCCATTTAAGTTCTCAGTCTCCTATTTCCTTGTCATTTCCAACCCTTCACATTCTCTTTCCATTCCCGTTCCTCTTCCTCCCCACTCTGTAAACAGGTGTTGATCGAAGCTCAGTTCCTAGCTCTTTTCCTTTTGTTTTCTGTTATAACTTCTACCACTGCTATGACTTTTAAATTCACAGCTATCTAGACTTGTCTTCCTCCCACCTCTTGCACTGGCACATTAGATATCCTCACCCATGCTCTTGCCTAGACTACCACTGTTTTATGCTATCCTGTCCCAGTGATCAGCTATCCCCTAATCCATCCTACCCAGTGCAAACTTAACATACAGTGTTAGAAGGTAAGTATTTTAAGTTTTGCACATCAGATCCATTCTCTATATCATGTATTTCTTTGTCCTTTAACAACCCTGTAAATTCTAAAAGCCTTTCTGAACTTCCTAGTCACAAAAAAAGAAGCCAGAACTGAACTTACCTCACAAATGGGGATGTGGAGCTGGAGAGATGGCTTAGCAGTTAAAATACTTGCCAACAAAGCCAAAGGACTCAGATTACTTTCCTGGGACACACATAAGCCAGATGCATAGGGTGGCACAGGTGTCTGGAGTTCATTTGCTGTGGCTGGAGGCCCTGGCATGCCCATTCTCTCTTTCTCTCTCTCTCTCTTTTCTCTCTCTCTCTCTGCCTCTTTTTCACTCTTTCTCTAAAATAAACAAATAAAAATTAAAAAGTTGAAAACAAAC
This sequence comes from Orientallactaga sibirica, assembly GCA_036365145.1. Taxonomy (NCBI): domain Eukaryota; kingdom Metazoa; phylum Chordata; class Mammalia; order Rodentia; family Dipodidae; genus Orientallactaga; species Orientallactaga sibirica. The sequence continues at coordinate 64,646,758 of JAEOAD010000001.1, forward strand.
AAATGGATATGTGCTCCCTGCCACAAAGATACCAGATTCCCCTTGTTGAACAGACAGCCAATCATATGAGTCATTTGAATATAAACTTAATGTCTTGCCTACATTTCACTCTTAAATTCTGTCCTTTCTTTTTTAATATTTTATTTATTTATTTCCAGTGAGAGAAAGGATGAGAGAGAGAGAGAGCATGGGCATTCCAGGGCTTCTAGCCATTGCAAATGCACTCCAGATGCATGCACCACTTTGTGAATCTGACTTTACTTGGGTACTCAGGAACTGAACCCAGGTTGTTAGGCTTTGCACGCAAGTGTCTTAAATGCTGAGCCATTTCTCCAGCCCTCTGTTCCTTCTTTTTTGAGCCCTTCCTGCCAACACAACTGATCTCCTTACTTTTTCTCATTACATTTGTTTAAGCTTACAGTACTCTTGTTAGCCATATTTAACTACCAAACTCTCCTTTTCTTTCTTTCTCCCTCTCTTTCATACACACACACACACACACACAGAAAGAGAGAGAGAGAGAATGCACTAGCTCCCTTTTAAAAGTCCCAGTGATGCATGTCATTTATACATTATGTGTACATCTAAGTGTCCATGTGAGCTCTTTAGAACCTAATCTATAACTGATTCATTATTCAGTTTCCCTCTACTCACTCAAGCCTAATTGTGCTTACTTGCATAGCTTACACATAGCTGACACAATAAATCTTTGTTTAATAGATGAGTGAATGAATAAATTAAAATGAATATACAGTAGGAGGATGATACATATTCAGTATCCATAAATTTCATTAAAATCTATACTCAGAGTAGCATGTCTCCTAAGGGAATTATCATTTGGGTTGAAGGATTTAGATCTGATTCAGGCCCATATGCTTAAGGCTTTTGACCTATGAGAGGCCATCTAATCTGGCAATAATGAGGAGCCAGTTCTAGAAGCAGACAAACCTGGATCCTAATTCTGGCTTCAACACTGGAGTGATGTAACAAGCATTAGTTTGTAACAGGGTTTGGGAAGCTCAGGAAAGCACTTAAACTCCAAAACCCTGGATTCTTATATACGTATAATATATATAAAATAAAGAATTGGAATAAACAAACTGATAAGGATAGCTTATAAACTAATACACTTATTCAGAAGAATCAGGAGAGTGAATGAGAATCCACAAACAAGGAAAATGGAATGGTCTGAGAGCCTACGTGGGAGATGAGCATGGGCCTGTGGGAGAAAAACACATGAATAGAGATTTTCTAAAAAGGCTTGCATTTTAAAAAATGAAAAAGCCATAAGAATAATAGAACAAGAATATACTTTCCCACTCTGGAAGCCAGGCCGCCAGAGTGGGAGGGGCACATTCTTACTGCTGTTGAGACTCCTGAGACTCAGGCATGGATGAACAGACAAGAAGCCAGAAAAGGGTAGAGAGAGTGCCACCAATAAATCTGTTTATTGGGTCCAGGGCACAGGGCGGGGGTCTCAGGAAGAGGTTGGCATGGGCTCAGAAAAGGGATCCACATATACCTGGGTAAGAGAGAGAGAGAGAAAGGAGAAAGAGAAAGAAAGATCTGATTGAATGAGACCGAAGCAAATGTTGAATTTCATTTCTACTGCAGCAGGCTGGCGGTGGGACATCTTTTAAGATTTCCCTCTTGTGAGCCTTTCCCTAAGTGACTGCCAGCAAAGCTATCTAACCAGTTCCCTCTCATTCTCCCTTTTCTTGAGAAGACGCTCACTGCTGTTAGCAGAAAGGGGATGAAGACAGGTCAGTCTGTAGCTACTTCCAACTGAATGGGGTTGTAGAGTATGCCAGTTAGAGTCTCTACCAGGGAGAAGGTGATCTAAAAGCCCAGGGGAGAAATCTGAGAGTGAGTCAAACATCCCGTCACCATCTGTACATAGATTTTTGTGACCTGCTACTAAGAAAAAAAAGGATTGTAAATATTAGTGACATAAGCATTGGAGCCTATCTTGGAGACCAGGAAGTTTAACATTGTGAGGTAGGAATGGTGTACTACTACCTGTAAGAAGTCGTGAGTGATTAGTTCATAACAGTTGATCAAAGGGGCCCATATGCATGGAGTTAGGTTGTTGTATGACCATCTGAGTAGGAGCTGCCTGTAAATGAGCAGAGATAAAGTTAAAACAGCCATTGAGAGCCAGGCGTGGTGGCGCACACCTTTAATCCCAGCACTCGGGAGGCAGAGGTAGGAGGATCACCGTGAGTTCCAGGCCACCCTGAGACTGCATAGTTAATTCCAGGTTAGCCTGGACCAGAGCGAGACCCCTCCTCGCAAAACCAAAAAATAAATAAATAAATAAAAGCAGCCATTGAGTATAAAGGGTCCAAATATCAACAGAATATGAAGTAATCTTCATAATTAGGAATAATCTTTTGCCAACCATGAAATATCTGAGATCCACTCCCGGAGTTGTTCATCAAATGGCACAGTAGTGTCTGCTCCTACAAGTCTTATAAAGCCAATGAGATATTAGCAGAGTTATCAGAACTGTATACGCAGTATTCAACCTTGACAATGACTCACAAGCCACCTTGGGCTGCTGTGAGGATGTCCAGAGCCATGCCATTTTATATAACTGCCTTTCTCGTCATTTGAGCCTCAGATTTAAGAAGGGAGATTCCCTCAACTGTGTCGCTTAAAGCCTTTTGGATGTATTTAGTAGGGTTTCTATGTGTCAGATGACATCTTCTAAGCCAATAGATGGAATGAAAACAGAGACTAGATGATAGTGCCAGTGACAAACATCCCTAGTCCATCCGTGCTTTAACACGGGTAAATTGGCTGGGCACTCTAAGGCTTGTACTTGTTGCCCTTGCATCTAAGGAAATGCCAGAGTGCACCTTCCAATCCATTCTGGGGGTATCTAGGGCCAGTGGTTAGTACCGCAGAACCATTAGGTTCCATTAGGGGCTGCCAACATCCTTCTGGCCTCAGAACCCATTCAGTACTAGCAAACCATTCTGATGGTTGGAGGGTAAGGATGTTCTGGCATAAGTCTGAAGGGACCCATCTTAGGTAACAAACATTACTGGGCTATTCTGAGTGAGTATGTTTTTGTTTGTTCTCAGCACAAAGGAGCCTTTTGACCTAAGTGACCTTTGGTTGGAGTCATCCACATATATGTATCCCAGATTTGGAAATAACCATCCTAATATCCTGTGAAGCTAGGACTACTAGGGAGGGGGTAACATACCTTAGTAGGGCCTTGTCAGTCTCTTCTTTGGAAAAGCTTTCTGTGTCCCCGTTCATTCGTGATAAAACCAATAGGCCATTGAGAAACATCCCATTTACTAACCTGAGTTACGGGAGAAAAGCTATTTCTTTCCTGGTTAATATGTACTTGAAACTGCTTCCAGTCAGGTCCTTGAGGAAGAGATACCAACCACGGAAGTCCAGAGTGCTGGAAGTGAGCAGGAGCCCACAGACCCAGCAGTTAGTCTGATTATTACCCTATGTTTCCTCTTGGACCCATACAAGGAATGAGTTTTCACCCTGAGTATAGGCAGAGTCTTTGTTATTGTCCAGGGGTAATCTCTGGTCCTACTGCCTTTACTTCAAGTGCCGATTTTATAGGTGTGAACCATCACATCCGGCAGAATCCTGTCTTTAGTGATAATCCTCTAAAATACCTAGTGTTGGGACTTAAGGTGTAAGACATCACACCCAGAATAATTTCATCATTCTTAATAATCCTTTAGGCAGCTTGGACGTCTTCAAAACCTGAGTTATAAACTTGAGGTGGCATATTTGAATTACATTTATCTATTAGTTTCCCCTAAAAGGAACTGAATCCTTTTGTTCCACTTTCTCAACACCTTATTTTATCACTTACTCAATGCCTTCTTATCATCTTCCCAATACCTTTTTACCATCTCTCTGTTACATTCTTAATTATCATCTTCCCAGTACCTTCTACAAATATACCACCTACTGTTATCCTTTAATCTAAGCGCCACTGAAAGACTTCCTTCTTATTTATACTCTGACATCTACCATTTACAATTTCCTTTTATCAGCTTTATATAGGACCCTCATTGGAAACCATACTTTAAAAGGAAACAATTATAAAAGAGAAAGAAGAATAAAAAAAGAGACATGTTTGTTTTTTCTTTACCTCCTCTAACGCTTTGAAACTAGGATAGCCTAGAAAAAAAATAATAATAAACTATGAACATCAAAAGGTTAAAGTGTTGTCATTATGGTTGAGATTGTGCCACCTTTTTCAGATCAGGAACAGTGACCCCTGATGTCAGTAGCTGGGTTCAGCTTTCAACCTTCTGGAGCTGTACGCTTGGAGCAGCTCTGCCCTCTTCCATGTATTTGTTTCCCTCTGTTTCCTTTTCAGCAGCTGTTGAAGCTTGCATCCCTGTATAAAGCAGCTTAAATTGGTTATTAAAAATTATCATGGGAGCCGGGTGTGGTGGCGCACACCTTTAATCCCAGCACTTGGGAGGCAGAGGTAGGAGGATTGCAGCGAGTTCAAGGCCACCCTGAGACTACAGAGTGAATTCCAGGCCATCCTGAGCAAGAGTGAGACCCTACCTTGAAAACCAAAAAAAAAAAAAAAAAAATTATCATAAGCTAGAGAGATTTCTCAGTGGTTAAGATGCTTGCTTGCAAAGCCTAATGACCAGGGTTTGATTCCTCAGTACCCAGGTAAAGCCCATGCACAAAGTGGTACAAGCATATGGAATTCATTTGCAACAGCTAGAGCCCTGGCCTTCTCTCTCTCTCCTTGAAAATAAAAAGAAAATGTAGACTAGAAGTGATGGCACCATCCAGGAAAGTCACATGGTGGACACCATCTTGGATTAATAGAGTAATGACCAGTACCGTTTAAGACACACATTTATTTTTCTTTTTTTATTTTTTTCAGTCAACACCAGAGAAAGAGGGGGGGGGAAGATTAGGTTTAACTCTAAATGTAAGGGGGAAGAGTCACAGGTAAGCCCAGGACTACCCACAGAGAGTGGTAGAGCCTCATGATTTGGTGGCATTTGGGAGAGCCAGAGGAAAGGCATGAGGAGCCGCTTGTAAGAGGTCCTGGTGGATCTTGTCCCACGTTAGCCAGCTATGGGTTCTAATGAAGGCTGGGTTTTAGATGGACCCAGTCAGTTCCAGCTCCTCCCATTTCTGGGGCACAGCCAGTTTCCCAGGTGCCCTGTGCTCCCAGAAACTGGTGGAGAGCAAAGTTGTACACTGCTGGTAAAAGTGCTCAGTGGGTCCCATTCCCTTTCCAGTGGCTGAACTATGGTGCTGAGTCATTGGCAGAAAGTCTTCATTAGCATGTGGTTCATCAAGCCTTTTTTTTGTAAGGAAACTTGAATGATATGTAATAATCCATAAATTTCCTTCACGAGGTTCCTTTGTGGTTGCCAATATATAACAGAGTTTGAGTGGGGAGTTGTTTCAGGTAAAGTCCTTAAACTCCAAACCCAGGCGTCTTATCTGTCTTTTTTTTTTTTATTCCACAATTCTTTTAATGTATTATTAGATTAAAATTCACAAAGAATTGGAATAAACAGACTGAGAAGGATAGTCTATAAACTATTACATTTATTCACTGGAGTCAGGAGAGTGAGGGTGGGTCTCCAAACCAAAGGAAAGGGAATGGATACACCCACGTGGTCTGAGAGCCCAAGTGAGAATTAAGTATAGGCAGGGAGGGGCGGGGAAACACATCAAAAGGGATTTTCTAAAATGGCTTGAGCTTTGAAAACTTAAAAGGCCTTAAGTATAATAGAAAAAGGATATCCTTTCCCTGCCAGAGCAGGAAGGACATGATCTTACTGTGTTGGGACCCCCAAGACTCAAGCACGGAGAGATGAACAGCCAAGGATCCTGAAAAAGGATAGAGAGCGTGCCCTCTGGTAAATCTCTATTTATTGGGCTGGGAGGGGTGTTTTCTCAGGAAGAGGTTGGCACACCTGAGTATAACAGAAAGCCAGTTGGCTTGGGCTCACACACACCTGGGTAATGAGAGAAAGAGAAAGAAAGAGAGGAGAGGGCTGGAGAGATGGCTTAGCGGCTAAGGCGCCTGCCTGCTAAGCCTGAGAATGCTGGTTCCAATGTCCAGCGGTTCCAATCTCCAGGTCCCACATTTAGCCAGATGCCGAGGGGCAATGCCACACTTGCCCACAATGATTTCAGACAGCAGCTGAGAGAATTTCTGTCTCCCTCTCCCTCTCTGTCTATCTCTCTCTGTCTCTCTCTCCAAAAATAAATAAAAAATAATAAAAAAATTAAAAGAAAGAGAGGAGAGAGAGTTGATTGGATGAGACTGGAGCAGACTGGATTCCAGTTCTCCTGCAGCAGGCTGGTGGTGTGACATCCTTTAAGATTTCTCTCTTGTGGGCCTTTCCCTAATTGACTGCCTAACAAAGCCACCTGACCACAATCCTCAGCTTGAAAGTAGAGTGACGACAGCCACATGAGTTCTAGAACCTCCCAGACTCACTTTCGATCCAGACTATGATTACATTTTTTTCAGCCCCACTAAGACAAAAATCAATATATCAAAAGATTAAGATTGATCTTGGGATTTCACATGTTCCATCCACCCAAACAAATGCAAAGTTATAAAATATCTAGATATTATGCATCATCCCATTCTCTACAAAAGTGTCCTGGGCTCTGGAGATAATAATCCCCCTTGGAAACAGGACTGTTGTCTGCACCTTACAAATGAGTCTCTGAAGGTGCAATTCCACTGTCATTCAATGCAGGCACATTGCTTATCTCTGTGAGGGCAAACTGGAAGATTATCCAAGACTAACTCTATGTTTAGGGAAATGGGGTAACAATCCTTTCATCAACTCATAAAATGCAAGTAAGCATGATTTCTAAATAAAGAAGTTACATCTCCTTTTGCATATAGACATACTATATCTGAGAAATAAACACAACGTCCAAGACATTTCACCATGGAAACTGCATTCTTGCTCATCTCCCCAGTTCCTCTGTGGTTTCTGCTAGGGTGTGGCTGAAGTGTGAGGAGTAATTTATCTCCTAGGGTCTTGCAATCGTCTGATAAAGAAAAGCAGATTCTCCAACAGAGAGTGATGTCAGTACAGGTTAAATGGGATAAGTGATATTAATTTAGAGAGAATTTGATGGATGTAGTCTCTCTTTTAGTCCAAGATTAGTGGGAGCTTGACATTGGAGAGCATAATCTTTGCCTCCATAGGATTCTGAGCCGGTTCCCAGATCCAGATATGGGTTCCTGTCCACTGAAGGGATCTCGTAGCCAATCAATGGTGAGCCTGACAATCAGTGCCAGGGTGACAGAGACAGACGCTGAGGATATTCAACACATACCAAAGCAGAGAGCCAGAGGCTCCTAAGAGCTCATCACTTAAGTAGACTTAAAATGCACCCAACATGGCTCAGGAAGTTTTGTGGAACAGGGGGCACAAAGATTGTTAGAGCCACAAGTTTGGACATCATGCCTCTCCCCAATAACTGACTGCTGCTCTCACAACACATAACCCACAACCCCACAGGGAAAACCATAACCCCACTGGGATGGGCCCCAGTGGAATGGGGGCAGAGATGAGGGAAAGGATGGTACCAATACAGGATGTATCCATACTAAGTATGTCTGTAATTAATAATAAATAAATGATAATAAATAAAAAGATATTTCTTGCTTGGAAAAATGGATGCATGTGAGACACTCTTAACATCATTAACAAAAATGGTTAGTGTCACCAAGGTTGTAGTCTCAGCAATGTAGCAGATATTCCAAAAGACTGTTGACACATCTCTACCCCAGATTGCTGAGAGTTAAATAAGTATGTATGTGCAAAGAAGGTTGGTCAAGTGTGTAGTTACTATAAAACACTTAATTGTTAAGTATCATAATAATTTTTTTCTTTTTTAAATTTTTTTCTGATTTATTTTTATTTACCTATTTATTAGAGACAGAGAGAGGGAGAGAGAGAGAGACAGTGGGTGAGCCAAGGCCTCTAGCCACTGCAAACAAACTCCAGATGCGTGCACCACCTTATGCAACTGGCTTATGTGGAATCTAGAGAATGGAACCAGGATCCTTTGGTTTTGCAGGCAAATGCCTTAACTGCTAAGCCATCTCTCCGGCCCTCATTATAATTTTTCTATGAAAAACTAAAGGGACAAATAGGAGAATAAGCCCAGATGTCTCCTTTTTTCCTTGTATTTTTTTTCACAGTCCTAGATAAAATTTCCAGGGAGTCATACTTTGAGAGCACCAAATCCTCACCAGTAGACCACCAGGGAGTCTCAAGGGAGTCATACTTTGACACAAGTTAACCACCACTCATTTTTTTTTATTTAAATTTTTTTTTTAATTTTTTTATTTTTTGGAGAGAGACACACAGAGAGAGAGAGAGTCAGAGAAGGAGAGGGAGACAGATAGAGAATGGGTATGCCAGCAGACTCTCAGCTGCTGTGAATGAAATCCAGATGCGTGCACCCCCTTGTGGGCAAGTGCAGCATTGTGCCCTTGCATCACTTTGCATCTGGCTAAACATGGGACCTGGAGATTGGAACCTGGTTCTTAGGCTTAGCAGGCAGGTGCCTTAACCGCTAAGCCATCTCTCCAGCCCACCACCACTCATTCTTTATGCTCCAGTCTCCCTCCTTCCTCATCTGAATAGACAAGAGACGTCAAGAGAAATATACGCAACCTCCAGATATCAAGAAAGGAGCAATAAGTGCTTTCTCTAGAGACAAATCACATCAGTAACTGAAAGACAAAGGCTTAGAACAGACATGGTTAGAAATCTGACTATGGTTCCCTATAGCGATGATGCACCCTACAAGGAAATTCATTCACTTCTGCCAAGTACCACACTTAAGATAACAACCAGGATTATGTCTAATAGTATTGCAGCACTACTATGAGATTTCTATCATTTTATATCATTTCAGGAACACATTCAGTCCTGCTTCTACACAGGGGCTGGGGAGATGCTTCGGCGGGTAGAGATGTTCACTTGCAATACCTATGGGGATAAGTTTGATCCTCCCTAGCAGCCGCATAAAGCCAGATGCAGGGCTGAAGAGATGGCTTAGCGGTTAAGGTGCCTGCCCACTAAGCCCAAGAACGTCAGTTCCAATCTCCAGGTCCCACATTTAGCCAGATGCAAAGTGACACAAGGGTGCAATGCCAAACTTTCCCACAAGGGGGCGCACGCATCTGGATTTCATTTACAGTGGCTGAGAGGATGCTGGCGTGCCCATCTCTGTCTGTCTTCCTCTCCTTATCTCTCTGTGTCTCTCTCCAAAATTTAAAAAAAAAAAAGCCAGATGCAAAGTAGCACATGCATCAGTGATCCCAATGCACCTATAGCGAGGGGAGCAGAGCCAGTAGAATCCAAAGCTCACAGGCCACCTAGTCTGACAAGTGTTCCTTTGAAGCAGCAAGAGACCCTCTCTCAAGAGTGGTGGACAAAGGACAGACACCTCAAGTTGTCCTCTCACCTTCCCATGTGGGCTGGGGTACCCTCCCCTCAACACACATCAAATAAATAAACTTAAAAATACTAACAATATCATTCACAACCACAATAACACTGCATCTTTACAAACATAGCTTGAAGAGTAACATATCGTGTTTAGACATTTTTTAAATTTTATTTATTTACTTGCAAGCAGAGAGGGAGAACGAGAGAGGAGAGAGGGAATGGGCACGCCAGGTCCTCCAGCCTGTACAAACGAATTCCAAATGCATGTGTCCCTTGTGCATCTGGCTTATGTGGGTCCTGGGGAATCGAACCTGGGTCCTTTGGCTTTGCAGGAAAATGCCTTAAGTGCTAAGCAATCTCTCCAGCCCAGTGTTTAGACATTTTAAGGACCCTTTGGAATGTCCCAAAATTGGTATAAAGTCAAAAAAAATTGAGCTAGATTTGGAGTAATGTATCATAAAAGGGTATAGAAGTTGTTACAGTAAGGTTTGCATTTCTGGTAGAAATCACCCAACCAAGAACAGCTTGTGGGGATAAAAAGAGGTTTATTTTGGTGTATAGGCTTGAGGGGAAGCTCCATGATGGCAGGGAAAATGATGGCATGAGCAGAGAGTGGACGTCACTTCCTGGCCAACATCAGGAGGCCAACCACAACAGGAGAGTGTGCCAAACACTGGCAAGGGGACACTGGCTATAATACCCATAAGCCCACCCCCAAGAATACACCACCTCCAGGAGGATTAATTCTCAAATCTCTATCAGCTGGGATCCAACACTCAGAATATCCAAGTTTACAGAGGACACCTGAATCAAACCACCACAGAACTCTTAATCAGAATAGACACACAGGACACTAAAAAAAAATTGGTCATTTAACCAAGTCATCACCAAAATGGCAAACGATTTCAAAAAGAAAATACAAAAAGGCCCATAGCCCAGGAAAAGCCCCCACTCCTCTCTAGAACAGATTCACTACCTAAACCCCACAATGCTCTAATTCCTGTGAAGAGACTAAGGAACCAAATTCTAATTGCGCATACACTTTTAATATGAGAGCTCAGTTCTTTTAAAAATGTATAATTCTCTTTTAAGTTTTATCAACTTGTTCATATATAAAATTCTTTTTATAGGAATCATCTTCCATAACCTTCCCCAGAGCTCTTAGCCATTCTGTTTTATCATTACTTCATTCAGAAACAATATTAGAACAGCCTGACAAAAAGTATCTATGTTCTGGAGAGATGGCTCAGCAGTTAAGGTGCTTGCCTGTAAAACCTAAGCACTCAGATTAGATTCCCCAACACCCACATAAAACCAGATGCACAAAGTGGTGCATACATCTGGAGTTCATTCAGTTCAGCCCAATGCTTACAAATAAATAAAAATGCTCTGTGATGCTGATACTTTGATACCTTTGATAATGAATTTACCCCTAAACTACTTAAATTTTATCAGAAGATTATTCTAATAACATTATGTAAGAACAAACACTTTTTTTGAGAAAGACACACAGAGAGACAGAGACAGAGAGGAAGAGGAAGACAGATAGAGAATGGGTGCACCAGCAGCCTCTCAGCTGCCGTGAATGAACTCCAGATGCCTGTGCCCCCTTGTGGGCAAGTGTGTCATTGCACCCTTGTGTCACTTTGCATCTGGCTAAACGTGGGACCTGGAGATTGGAACCAGCATACTTAGGCTTAGCAGGCAGGCGCCTTAACCGCTAAGCCATCTCTCCAGCCCAGAACAAACACTTTTAAAAAGGTAAAGGATATTTTGAGACCCCCCTCCATTAAGTTGGGCTTCCAGGAACAGAGAAACTCATCAATCTGCACTACAGAGAAATGAAGGGAGATGGTCATGGGTGTTTACTGAGGGCTTTCCACAGGATATTTCCTGCACTTGCTCAAGGCCCACGGTCTAGTTGTCTGGTTTGTGTCCGGTGATTCCTGTCACTTAAGTGTCTGTACTGGCAGCTGCTCTTGGTGGCTCTTGTCTGATATGTGACTGGTGGTCCTTCATATGAGAAAAATGTTTATACTAGAAGATACACTCAGTGGCTCGTGTGTGACCTGAGTCAAGTTTATGTGATCAGACTATCGTCTGGCCCTAGAAGTGTGACCTTATACCTCCCTTACCCTACCTACCATCCCAGAGATAAATGTGGTCTGAGACACCCCCTAGCTCTTTCCCACAGATGGCACAAATTCAGTAGAAAACGAGTTTACATATTTTCTACTTCTAAATTCTGGGAAGGTGGGTGATGAGTCAGTGGGTGGTCACATGAAACATGAAGAATTAAGAAGAGAAGAGGGGAGAAGAAGGAAGGAAAGAGGGAGTGATAGAGAGAAAGAGAAATACGCATCAAACAGCAGTGTGTTAAAGGAAGTAGGGTATGGATCAGTTTAAATTCACAGGCAAATACTGGACTGGAGACTGCCAAGGGTGACGGAGCCTAACTTCCTTAAGAGAAACTTAAACTGGTCTTCCAAGTGGATGACAAGGCAGAAAAACGAAATTGTCACCATTCAATACAGAGGGCTCAGAAGAAGCATGGCGCTATAAACATGTCTCTACCATACATGCTTTGCGGATAATTTTTCAGAGGTTCCAAAACTCTTAGATGATTAAAATGTCACTGTTCCAGCTGGGTGTGGTGGCGCACACCTTTAATCTCAGCACTCGGGAGGCAGAGGTGGGAGGATCACCATGAGTTCAAGGCCACCCTGAGACTTCATAGTGAATTCCAGGTCAGCCTGGGCTGGAGTGAGACCCTACCTCGAAAAATCCCCCAAAAAGTCACTGTTCTAGGAAGAAGGATGATGCAGGCCTGAGAGTCATTTGGCAGTTTCAAATCCCAGGTCTGCCATGGAAGACATCACGTCAGCCAAGTTAATTGGGCACGTTTCCATATGCCCTAGCTTTAACCTCACAAAAGAGAGATAGTAATATCTAAATTGTGGGGTGCATAATAGGAATTTGAATGAATCAATGCATACCGAGAACACAATAGGCACTCAGAAATATTTTATTGCAATTGATGATGGTGGTGCTTACATAGCACTTTATATTTAACAAAGAACATCTTCATGTTGCTTTTTTTGAAATGTGGGTATGTGTTTTGCATGTATATGTTTGTGTGTGTGCACAGGTGGAGGCCAAAGGACAACCTCAAGTGTCATTCCCAGGAATGCCACCAACCACTTTTGAGATAGAGTCTCTTTAGCCTGAAGCTCACCAATTAAGCTAGACTGGCTGGTCAGATCCTCAGGGATCCTTCTGTCTCTGCCTCCTCAGTACTATCATTATAACTGCACCACCATGCTGGCCATTTAAAAAAATTTTTTTGTTTTATTTTTATTTATTTATTAGCAACAGACAGAGAAAGAATGAAAGAAAGAAAGAAAGAAAGAAAGAAAGAAAGAAAGAAAGAAAGAAAGAGAGAGGGCTTCCAGAGAGAACGGGTGCCACTGCAAACAAGCTCCAGATGCATGCACCCCCTTGTGCATCTGGCTTACGGGGGTCCCAGGGAATCGAGCCTCAAACCATGGTCCTTAGGCTTCACAGGCAAGTGCTTAACCACTAAGCCATCTCTCCAGGCCCTATGCTGGCCATTTTTATGTGAGTTGTAGGATCAAACTCACATCCCCTGCTTGTGAGACAAGGACTTTTCTTAGAAAGAAAAGACTCCCTTTTGGCTGTCATTCCTGAATGCCCTCTGCCCCCCATTTTAATGCCAGACTAAAATTCCAATGAGCAAAATGCAAGCACAGTGTCCAGATCATCCTAAGTTCTCACAATATGGTCTTTGAAATAAAAAAAGAAATTTGAAGGGGGTATCATTCACAGAAGACCTTTCCAAGACAACAGCCATGACACCTTTCATCTGATGATGGCATGCATTGTATCGTAAGGCCTCAGAAGGCCCAGAAATCCTATAGCACACCTTGCATCATCCGAGCTGCACAACCATATGGCAAGAATTAAATCTATTTTCTGCTAACCAGAGCAAGTACACAGATTGGGAAAGATGAAAATGTGAATGGCAATTGTCCCTTTGAGTCAACTACACTTTCCAGGTTCTAGCTCATAACCAATGAAAATGAGTAGAATTTTAATGCCACTGGCCTTTTACAAATCGCTTAAAATTGCTTGGAAACAATAAAAAAACATAAGTATAAAATAAATGTAAATAATACAAAAATAAAGTACAACAAAAGTTATACATAAAAATAAGCATAATGTATTATATGATTCCCTTGGGTTACTAGATGGGCTTTTCTCCCTCCTGCCTTTGCATGGGCATGGCATTGGCATTTCATAATATCTTCCCTTTCTTTCTTTCTCTTCATCTTTTTTATTTTATTTATTTTTTTTTTTTTTTTTTTTTTTTTTTATTATTATTTTTTTTTTTTTTTTGGTTTTTCGAGGTAGGGTCTCACTCTAGCCCAGGCTGACCTGTAATTCACTTTGTAGTCTCAGGGTGGCCTCGAACTCACAGCAATCCTGCCACCTCTGCCTCCCAAGTGCTGGGATTAAAGGCATGCACCACCACTCCCAGCTTTTCTCTTCATCTTATAAAATCTCTCCAAATTTTAAAAAGAGGAATACACAAGGTAATTGTGGTTTGACTTCCAGCTCTCAGAATGCCCAGCTAGATCTATAGTGACTGGAGACTGGGTAGCTCATCTCCACTCTGCATTCCCTTCTGCCTCTCAAGCAGGACCTCGCCACGCATGCCCAGATGATCCATCTTTGGCTGATTTTAGCACCATTTCCCATTCTGTTTGACTCATGTGTGAATGCTAAATGACACCTTTTTTTTTTTTTAAATGACACCTTTCAATGTACAACTCAGAGCCTAACCTCCTATGCCACCAGGAAACCTTCATTTGTCCCCCAGAGTGCTTCCCAAAGTGACAAATTCTAACCACTGATTGTACTTTAGATAAAATGAAGTCATATTTTTATTTTCAGTTGTGTTTTATAAGTACATGAAATACTAAATAAATAATAAAACACAAAGCTATGGACTTTAAGCCTAATTCAATTTAATTTAATTTAATTTGTTTTGTTTTACTGAGGCAGGATCTCACTCTATCCCAGGCTGACCTGGAACTCACTCTGTAATGCCAGGTTGGCCTCAAGCTCATGGCAACCCTCTTACCTCAGCCTCCTGGGGTCTGGGATTTAAGGAATGTGCCACCAAATCTAGCTTTAAGCCTTATTTTTAACAAGTTGAAGAGGGGGCTGGAGAGATAGCTTAGTAGTTAAGGGGTTTGCCTGCCAAGCCTAAAGACCCAGGTTCCATTCACTAGTACCCACACATAAGCCAGATGCTACAAGGTGGCATATGGGTCCAGAGTTCATTTGCAGTGGCTAAAGGCCCTGGTGTGCTCATTCTCTCTGCCAATTTCTCTCTGTGTCTCTTTGTCTCTCTATCTCTCTGTGTGTGTCTCTCTTGACTCAAATAAATAAAAATAAGGGCTGGAGAAATAGATTAGTGGTTAAGGCCCTTGCCTGTGAAGCCTAAGGACCCAGGTTTGATTCCCCAATACCCACATAAGCCTGATACATATGGTGGTGCATGCATCTGGACTTTGCAGTGGCTTGAGGCCCTGGTGCACCTATTCTTTCTCTATATATCTGTCTCTTTATCTCTCTCCCCTTCTTTCTCAAATAAATAAATTAATTAAATAAAAATAAATAAATTAAGTTTTTTTTAAAAAAGTTGTAGGGGAATCAATTTGAACAAAAAGATCTACTATATAGATATGGTAAAGCGGTGAAAGTTGGACAAGAGTAACTATGGGTTGGGACACTCATTCTGGAAATGTTTTAGTTCTTTAGCCCAAGAAACCCAAACCCTCCATATCAGGACCTACTCTGCCTTTCCAGCCACAACTTCGAGTATTATTCTACTTGTCCCTTGTATGCTAGTCTAAGCAAATAGAATTTTCTAGAAAGCCAAGATATCCTACTTCTGTGGCTCTACTGTCATTGATCTCCAATCAAAACATCCTCCCTAAGCAACCGCTCCATCTCTATCCATCCTCTACGTCCAGTATAAAAGCTGCCTCTTTGGGTAGCCACAGCAAAGTATGATTGTACTCAAGAACTTCATTGAGTGCAGGGATTGAGGAAAGATACTGGCCAAGAATCATGATACCCTGAGCATTACAAAGACCTGGAGTGGAGCTTGACTTAGGAAGACTGTAACATGTATGTGGAATGGCTATAGCTGATAAAGCCCCATCATACCTCTTATCTTGGAGATCTGACTAAGAGATCTCATGGTAGATAAGGCACCTGCTATTACATATGTGCTACTCAAAGGAATCCCAGCCTCAAGGATTCTGAGCAATTTGTCTAAATCCATACAACTCCAGACAGCAAGCTAGGACATGAGCCTAGGGCTTACATAAGCTAGTAATATTAACAATTATAATTACATTATTTTTCTTCTTTTTAAATATATTTAGTTAGTTAGTTAGTTAGTTAGTTAGTTAGTTAGTTAGTTAGTTAAGACACACACACTGTGAGACAAGGACTTTTCTTAGAAAGCAAAGACTCCCTTTTGGCTGTCATTCCTGAATGCCCTCTGCCCCCCATTTTAGTGCCAGACTAAAATTCCAATGAGCAAAATGCAAGCACAGTGTCCAGATCATCCTAAGTTCTCACAATATGGTCTTTGAAATAAAAAAAGAAATTTGAAGGGGGTATCATTCACAGAAGACCTTTCCAAGACAACAGCCATGACACCTTTCATCTGATGATGGCATACATTGTATCGTAAGGCCTCAGAAGGCCCAGAAATCCTATAGCACACCTTGCATCATCCGAGCTGCACAACCATATGGCAAGAATTAAATCTATTTTCTGCTAACCAGAGCAAGTACACAGATTGGGAAAGATGAAAAAGTGAATGGCAATTGTCCCTTTGAGTCAATTACACTTTCCAGGTTCTAGCTCATAACCAATGAAAATGAGTAGAATTTTAATGCCACTGGCCTTTTACAAATCGCTTAAAATTGCTTGGAAACAATAAAAAAACATAAGTATAAAATAAATGTAAATAATACAAAAATAAAGTACAACAAAAGTTATACATAAAAATAAGCATAATGTATTATATGATTCCCTTGGGTTACTAGGTGGGCTTTTCTCCCTCCTGCCTTTGCATGGGCATGGCATTGGCATTTCATAATATCTTCCCTTTCTTTCTTTCTTCGTCATTTTATTTATTTTTTTTATTTTTTTATTTTTTTTTTTTTTTTTTTTTTTTTTTGGTTTTTCGAGGTAGGGTCTCACTCTAGCCCAGGCTGACCTGTAATTCACTTTGTAGTCTCAGGGTGGCCTCGAACTCACAGCAATCCTGCCACCTCTGCCTCCCAAGTGCTGGGATTAAAGGCATGCACCACCACGCCCAGCTTTTCTCTTCATCTTATAAAATCTCTCCAAATTTTAAAAAGAGGAATACACAAGGTAATTGTGGTTTGACTTCCAGCTCTCAGAATGCCCAGCTAGATCTATAGTGACTGGAGACTGGGTAGCTCATCTCCACTCTGCATTCCCTTCTGCCTCTCAAGCAGGACCTCGCCACACGTGCCCAGATGATCCATCTTTGGCTGATTTTAGCACCATTTCCCATTCTGTTTGACTCATGTGTGAATGCTAAATGACACCTTTTTTTTTTTTTAATGACACCTTTCAATGAACAACTCAGAGCCTAACCTCCTATGCCACCAGGAAACCTTCATTTGTCCCCCATAGTGCTTCCCAAAGTGACAAATTCTAACCACTGATTGTACTTTAGATAAAATGAAGTCATATTTTTATTTTCAGTTGTGTTTTATAAGTACATGAAATACTAAATAAATAATAAAACACAAAGCTATGGACTTTAAGCCTAATTCAATTTAATTTAATTTAATTTGTTTTGTTTTACTGAGGCAGGATCTCACTCTATCCCAGGCTGACCTGGAACTCACTCTGTAATGCCAGGTTGGCCTCAAGCTCATGGCAACCCTCTTACCTCAGCCTCCTGGGGTCTGGGATTTAAGGAATGTGCCACCAAATCTAGCTTTAAGCCTTATTTTTAACAAGTTGAAGAGGGGCTGGAGAGATAGCTTAGTAGTTAGGGATTTGCCTGCCAAGCCTAAAGACCCAGGTTCCATTCACTAGTACCCACACATAAGCCAGATGCTACAAGGTGGCATATGGGTCCAGAGTTCATTTGCAGTGGCTAAAGGCCCTGGTGTGCTCATTCTCTCTGCCAATTTCTCTCTGTGTCTCTTTGTCTCTCTATCTCTCTGTGTGTGTCTCTCTTGACTCAAATAAATAAAAATAAGGGCTGGAGAAATAGATTAGTGGTTAAGGCCCTTGCCTGTGAAGCCTAAGGACCCAGGTTTGATTCCCCAATACCCACATAAGCCTGATACATATGGTGGTGCATGCATCTGGACTTTGCAGTGGCTGGAGGCCCTGGTGCACCTATTCTTTCTCTATATATCTGTCTCTTTATCTCTCTCCCCTTCTTTCTCAAATAAATAAATTAATTACATAAAAATAAATAAATTAAGTTTTTTTTTTAAAAAAGTTGTAGGGGAATCAATTTGAACAAAAAGACCTACTATATAGATATGGCAAAGCGGTGAAAGTTGGACAAGAGTAACTATGGGTTGGGACACTCATTCTGGAAATGTTTTAGTTCTTTAGCCCAAGAAACCCAAACCCTCCATATCAGGACCTACTCTGCCTTTCCAGCCACAACTTCGAGTATTATTCTACTTGTCCCTTGTATGCTAGTCTAAGCAAATAGAATTTTCTAGAAAGCCAAGATATCCTACTTCTGTGGCTCTACTGTCATTGATCTCCAATCAAAATATCCTCCCTAAGCAACCGCTCCATCTCTATCCATCCTCTACGTCCAGTATAAAAGCTGCCTCTTTGGGTAGCCACAGCAAAGGATGATTGCACTCAAGAGCTTCATTGAGTGCAGGGATTGAGGAAAGATACTGGCCAAGAATCATGATACCCTGAGCATTACAAAGACCTGGAGTGGAGCTTGACTTAGGAAGACTGTAACATGTATGTGGAATGGCTATAGCTGATAAAGCCCCATCATACCTCTTATCTTGGAGATCTGACTAAGAGATCTCATGGTAGATAAGGCACCTGCTGTTACATATGTGCTACTCAAAGGAATCCCAGCCTCAAGGATTCTGAGCAATTTGTCTAAATCCATACAACTCCAGACAGCAAGCTAGGACATGAGCCTAGGGCTTACATAAGCTAGTAATATTAACAATTATAATTACATTATTTTTCTTCTTTTTAAATATATTTAGTTAGTTAGTTAGTTAGTTAAGACACACACACACAGAGACAGAGAAAGACAGAGAGAGAGAGAGAGAATATGGGCATGCCAGGGCCTCTAGCCACTCCAAATGAACTCCAAATACATGTGCCACCTTGTGCATCTGGCTTACATGGGACCTGGAGAATCGAACCTAGATCCTTTGGCTTCACAGGCAAGTGCCTTAACAGCTAAGCCATCTCTCCAGCCCTATATTATTAGAAAAAATGTATGGGGCTGGAGAGATTGCTCAGTGGCTACAGGTACTTGCTTGCCAAGCCTGGTGGCTGGGATTCAATTCCCCAGGACCCACATAAAGCTGCACAAAATGATTCATGTATCTGGAGTTTGTTTGCACTGACAGGAGGCCCTGATGTACCCATTCTCTCAATCTGTCTCTCTCTTTTGTAGAGAGAGAGAGAGGGGAAAGAGAGAGAGAGAATGAGCATGCCAGGGCCTCAGTCTTGTAAATTGAACTCCAGCTGCTTGCGCCACCTAGTGGGCATGTGCAACCTTGTGCTTACCTCACCTTTGTGCTTCTGGCTTACATGGGATCTGGAGAGAGATCAAACATGGGTTCTTAGGCTTTGCAGGCAAGCGCCTTAATGGCTAAGCCATCTCTGCAGCCCTGTCTCTCTCTCTCTCTGTAAGTAAATAACAAGTAAAATTAAAAAAAAAAAAAACATGTTTAAAAGATTTATGAAAATGTAGAAAATAAATAAAAGGATTATGTGAGAAATTTAAATAAATATGATTACAATTTTAGTATATTCTTTCTATGCATAGTCTTTACCTGAGGCAATTGTTTACATGTGTTTCTATATTCTTAATTTTTCATGTAATTACATAGATGATTTTTTCATGTCCTTAAAATATTATTTTAATGAATAGGAATCATAATTTATAAATTTTTATTTATTTTTCCATTTTTGACATTTTCATTCATGTTTATAATATATTTTTATTTTTTCATCACCAATTACCCTCTTGTCTCCTGTTCCTTCTCCTATTAACATTCTCCTTCTTCCCTACTAATCCCCTTTTTACTTTCATGCCTTTTTTTTTGTAACCCATTGAGTTAAATGAAGTTAAATTAAGTTTAAAGTAAGTTAAATTAAGGTTCCTTGAATGATCATGGGTAGAAGGTTTATTATAGAATGGCAATTTCACCAGCGGCTACACCACTGATGAACCTGACTCCCTTTCTCCCAGAAATCATGCACTGCCTTTAGCTACTCTGGGAGGTCTGGAGTCTCATGTATCCTGCCCCCATCAATAGGGAAGTATTGACCGGCTCATCTTGTGCTGGAAACCACAGCTTCTTTGAGCCCATGAGTGTAATGGCCATGTCATATCCACAATACAGCACGTCACAGCCCTCCTTCCCACCCTCCTTTTCTCACAATCTTTCTGCCCTCTCCACAGTTTCTTGAGCCTCCACAGTGGTTTTGTCCTTTTGAGCTGAGCACACAGTGGTGGTTTAGATGCCTCTCTGGATTCCTGCCTTTTGACGGGAGTTTTGACCTGCTCCACACAGTAGTCGCTTATTCTGGGCAATTTTGCCCAGAACTCCTGGATGCCTCCTCCTGTCTCAGCCTCCCACTGCCTTTTGAGTAAGGAACTTGCCATTCAAAAAAAAAAAAAAAAAAAACCAGAAAAGCATGAAATTTTTAAATGACAAAAGGAGCCTGGTGAAGGCTTCACTCAAATATTGGATTGGAGGTCACCACAAGAAATCCAAGGCAATTCTGGTAGGCGCTAAAAACACAGGACTTAACTAGAGACTTGGGCAGCTGAAGAGTATGCTCACAAGAGGACCATCTTGCTGCAGGTGTTCTAATGTTATTGTTGTTTTATTTCCTCACTAGTTTGAGCTAATAATCCCGAAAGAATACAAATAAAAAAGTGAGTGTACAGTACTCAAAGCACTTAGAGGTAGAGATAGAAGAATCAGGAGTTCAAGGTCATTCTCAGCCATTATAGTGAAGTCAAGGCTCATCTGGACTACATGAGATCCTGTCTCAAAACGCAAAACAAAATAACACAAACAAACAAGCTATAAGACTTTCAGAACTAATCATCCCCTCAGTCCTCTGACTTCAAATACCACTCTGTCTCCTGTGACTATCTGTAATACTGATCACAGCAGGTAGTATTTATCTAGCTCCAGACAGGATGCGATAACATTCCCAGCATCGCCTCATGTAATCCTTAAAGTAATCTCTCTGTGCTAGAGGGACAATGCCATGTGAGCCTGGTTTGCCCAAGACAGCCCGTTTACGCTTGTGGCCTGGCATGATTATCAATGGCATCTTTTCCACTTCAGAAATGTCCTGACTTTGAACCATGAATTACATGGTCATTCTGAGCACAACCTGTACTTTACAGATAAGGAAACAAAGGCACAGTACTTTTCCCCAGCATCGCACAGCTGAAGAACAAGTGTGGATTTGAACTAAGCAGACAGGCCATGATGTATTCTTTTGAGCACTACCTTACTAGGATCCAAAGTTTGCCTGCTTCAAAATATCACACAATTTAAAGAAAAAGGCCTGGGCTTCTATATCTGTGTATCCCCTAAAAATCCAAACACAGTGTCTCTCCACATAACGTGTGTCTAGGACATGAGGATGATAAGAATAAATGGTTGTTTCCTGTCCTGGATCCTCCATTAGGCAATGATTTTATAGGGGTGTGTCATCTTCATGTTTCCTAGTACTTGTTCATCTTTCTTAGATTCCCCAAGTCTGTATGGGAAGAACACAGATACTCTAGCACTTTTATTTCTACCATATAAGAGAGATAAAAGTCCTTGAATCCTTGTTCACATATGAAATGCACTGAGCACCAGGATGGATCCTCCATCCCTATGCCACAGCATAGCCCAAATTATGCATGGGCCAGTGATTTCCCTCCAGTCATACTGAAAACAATTTATAGCCTAAGCCAATCAGTAACTCAGTCTTGAGGGAGTCTTGTGGACTCTCTGAAATAAATGCATTGCTTCATATGTATGAATTTCATGAGAAGAATGTGCAAAACTCTCAGATTCCACACAGTGTCAATAACACCGATCTGTTAATAACCACTGCCGTGGTGACCTCTCCAAGGTGGCAAATAAGAATCACAAGAGCCATAAATGTTCCTTACACTTCTCATCGTCCTTAAAGGTGCCACAGCTGGATAAATATTTAACGTTCTCTGAGCAATTTTCAAGTGTATGAACCTCTACATTTCTCATTAACGGGCTTTGCAAAAATAATCTCTTCCATGGGAAATAGCCAATCATGCATTCAGAAAGTCATCAGCTTATTCATGAGCTGTGATAAAATGATCTATTTACAAATCAGAACATATTTGCTCATGAAAAGAACTAAGCAATTTAACAAATTTATACTTTATTGTTGAGACTGGTGACAACAGAGCAAGGAGTATACTAGAAAGGAAGGGGAGCTATCTTCTTCTTCGGAGCCTGATTGAGCAATAAACAGTGTTTATGTTTAGAACCTGTGCTCTCTTCAGTATACTTGCAGAGGGACACCCAGTCCCCCACCCCACTTAAGAGGACTACCTCATCTTCTCCCTCCCATCCAACAATTCTACTTTCTTATTTCCTGGAAATCTAGAACCAGTGGGTTTTACTGAGTTCATGCGCCATGTATGTGGGAGCAATGGCTCTTGACCCTTTACAATGTAGGTGAACTTTCAATAGAAGACCCATTGATCCAGAGGAACTTAGCGATCAATGTTCCAGGTAGGGTGACAAAGTAAGGGGGAAATACAGGTGGAAATACAGATAGGAAGGAGTGGAGATGCCAAATAGGTTGTCTCTGTAGACATCTCCTGATGTCAACTCATATCCAATTCCCAAAATACTTCCTAAGCATATTCGTGGTGGGTAATAGCGAGGAAAAGAATACATGCTGGCCAAAAAACTCTGATCACTCTTTCTCTGATTTAATTTTTTTTTTTGAGGGTCTGGAAGGTAGCTCAGTGCCACAGCACTTGCCTAGAATGTGTAAGGTCAATTCCCAGCCACACCAAAATATATATATATTATTTTGGGACCCTAACACTTGCCTAGTAATTCTTCAGTTGCTCCAAAGTAGATATTTTCAAGTTTCTTGCCTTCTTCCACTATCAATTTCACAATATGTGTGTCCAAACTTTTGCTTTGCTAAATTTGTACAAATTTGACTGGTTTTGACCCACAATATTTTGAGGGAATGGAAGGTTGAAGGAACTAGAGAGGCCATTTGCATGTAAACCAGATCGCTATTGTTTTCTCTTCCATACTAATGAATGCACTTAAACACCCCCTTATCAATGAAACTCACTCACCCACACGTCTTCCTATATTGCTAGTGTGCTTGTTGACGGTGAAGCTCAGTAAATGAAAGCATTCATTCAACTTCAGTGTTGCAGCTAGGGCCATTGCCATAAGGCCAACCACATGCTGCCCAGTGTATCTTTCTCCCAATTGTTATCTGTCTTCACCAAATCCGAACCTTGATCTGAGAAAAATATTCTGACAGGAAAAGGCAAGATACACTACCCAGAAACTATTCTCCTATCATCTCTCTGTCATTTATCCTAGGTCTATCTGATTTACTTGGATATCATCTCCTTGGAAAGAGATTTCAATTCTTTGTCTGCTTCTGTAAATAGTATGCCCCTTCTTTGCATTATGTCATCTGGCCTTTCCTCTCTGATCTTTTTGATTCTCCTGTTCCCCCCCACCACCCATTTCCACTGTTGGATATGGCTACATGCCTGTCAGCTAGTGGCCCCTGCCCATTCCTCATCCTGGAATCTACCACACTCGCTCATTTCCATCATGATATGTTCATCTTGCGCAAACAGTTCAGGTCTTGTCTCTTTGGGCAACAGCATTAGCCTATAGCAGCCTTATGGAAGTAGGTGTTTGTTTTCTTGAAATTCATGGAAATTCTAGAAATTTTGTATATTAAAAAGTGCAAAACCAGGCGTGGCGGTGCATGCCTTTAATCCTAGCACTCGGGAGGCAGAGGGAGGAGAATCACTGTGAGTTCAAGGCCAGCCTGAGATAGCATACTGAATTCCAGGTCAACCTGGGCTGGAATGAGACCCAACCTCGAAAAACCAAAAAGAAAAAGTACACAACTGTACTTCCTTCATATTCAGTCACCTGAGGAGCTTAGAAAGGAGCACCGTCTAACCCAGGCGTGGTGGCACATGCCTTTAAACCCAGCACTCGGGAGGCAGAGGTAGGAGGATCGCCAAAAGTTCGAGGCCACCCTGAAATTACACAGTGAATTCCAGGTCAGCCTGAGTGAAAGCCTACCTCGGAAAACCAAAAAAAGAAAGAAAGAAAGAAAAGAAAGAAAGAAAGAAAGAAAGAAAGAAGGAAGGAAAGAAGGAAGGAAGGAAGGAAGGAAGGACGGACCGCTGTCTGAATTCTACTCCCAAACACATTGCAGAAGTTGATTGGTGCGTTTTCAATGTGAATGATGTTAGAAGCTCCCCTAATGGGGCTCCTTGATGAACAGATTCTCACTTCCACACCATTAGCACTTTCTTTCTTTCTTTCTTTCTTTCTTTCTTTCTTTCTTTCTTTCTTTCTTGCTTTCTTCCTGTTATTTTTTAATTTTTTTTCATGAGGTAAGGTCTCATTCTAGCCCAGGCTGACTTATTCACTATGTAGTCTCAGGGTGGCCTTGAACTTTGAGCGATCCTCCTACCTCTGTCTCCCGTGTTTTGGAATTAAAGACCTGCGCCACCACACCTGGTTCCACTTTACCATTTCTAAATGTGCCTTTAGGCCTAGAAAGCACCTACTACCATTTACAAGATATGCCTAGATTTTCAGGAAAGAAATTTAACTCATATGAAACCCTCTTTTTTAAGGATATCCCCAAATGAAACTTTTTTTTTTTTTTAACACATTGATATCTGGCTAGGTTGGGGCAGGAGAATAATGAAGAGAAGTTGGCTACAGCTGACTTGATTTTCAATGTTGTGAATGCATCCTTCTCCAATATAGCCATGACAGTAATAATAAGTGGTGAGAATGATCGTTTCAATTTCACAAACACTCTAGAAGCACTGCATACCACATGAAAAAAAAAATGAGTCATTCAATAATGAGCAGAAAAGAAGGGAAGAGATGTCACTGACTATCAAAAGGGAACTGAGAGAAGAAAAAGGAAGAGTCAGTTCCTAGCCTGCAGGTTGATTTTTGTAATTTTATCTTCCCCACATCATGAGATAGGTCATGCCTTTTCTATCTTCATAGGCAAAACACAATGCATGCCCGGAGGAGATATGTATTGTTCTGGAGTCTCTAGGCTAGTAAGTCATGTCACTTGGCCTCTGCCTACCACTCCAGTCTGATGCTGCTCTCTGTTCCTAGACACTGCCCTAATGTTGAAGGAACAAAACAGGAGAGAACACAGGTTCTCCAAATGTGCATGAAATATAGTCCTCCTGCTGCTTGCCATCCAGGTGGGAGGAATTCAGGACTCCATGCAGAAGAGGGAAGAAGTTATCAGTCTGTCCTTCAGGTTAAGGGTGAGCTGACTTGAGTGCCATGAAGTATAGTTCAAATGTTCCAAGCCCCATGTCAGCCTTAAAGAGGACCAGAGTCAGTTTTGTATGGTTAAAGAAGGAATAGAATGCCACCTCCTGCAGGAAGCCTTCCATAGGTGTTCTCTGTGAAGTATTCCCCTTTTCAATCTTAGGTTCTCTTCCCCAGAACACACACTTGCACTTCACTCCACTTAATTATTTCTGATTTCTTGCATGCCTTTTCCACCACATCAGTAAATACTTGCTGAATAAATTAATGTGAAGACCAAGTCTACTATATACTTTATTTTCTATTCCCTTTTTATCACTAGCATGTATGGTGGACTACATTTCAAAGTTAAAGCTAGAGACTCTGAAATACTTCATTTAAAAGTCAGAACAGTGGGTGTGGTGGCGCATACCTTTAATCCCAGCACTGGGAAGGCAGAGGTAGGAGGATCACTATGAGTTCGAGGTCACCCTGAGAATACAGAGTGAATTCCAGGTCAGCTTGGGCTAGAGTGAGACCCTACCTCGAAAAACCAAAAATAATAATAATAATAATGAAATAATAAAAGCCAGAACAATCCTATGTGATGAGTGTTATTTCTCCAGTTTCACAGATTAGAAAACCAGAGAAATTGGTTCATGCCTAAGGCAACTTCAAGACTAAAACAGCCATGATCTACCACAGATGAGTCGGACTCCAGAGCTTTTGCTCTTTCCACTTTGTGATGCTTTCTAAAAGGGCTGGGGAGAGAATAGAGTGCATAGACTTTCTGAAGATCTGAGCCACAGTGCTTGTCCCCAGATAATACTCACCATCATCCTAAACTTGGGTCTAGAAGGGCCAGCTTGCAAATTTCATTAGGGGTAGAAATGAGGACAGAAAGGTGAGAAAAGGGCCCCAGGACTGAGGGAGAAAGAGCCTGAGATTGCCAGGATTTTCTTCAGCCTCATCCACCGATGTTCCAGCTCTGTCTGGTACGACAAAGGTTTCTTAACAAGCCACTTCCTAAGCAGACCTTCACCATCTGCCACCTGTGAGGCCTAATCTCGTTGTTCTCCCCATCACAGGCTCTGGGAAGCTCTCTGTCCCCATTGCAGCTGTCATGTCTCCTTGTGTACAATGATTCTGTCACTCCGCCAGCTTAGCAGTGCTTGGTAGCTTTCTCAGTCCCGATAGGGTAAGCCAGAGGGCTCAGAAAGGAGGATTTTCCAAACTATCTTACAACTTGCCTATGAACTTCCATAGGCAGATGCACAGAGGGGCGGGAAGCAGCACAGATGCCAGGCACAGCACACATCGTACACACATAAACATGGGCACATGCAACCAAAGCTCACTGCAGAAACATCCAAATAGGATATGCATCTCTTTCAAAAGCCAAGTCATGGGCTGGAGAGATGGCTTAGTGGTAAAAGCACCTGCCTCCTAAGCCTAAGAATGCTGGTTCCAATCTCCAGGGGTTCCAATCTCCAGGTCCCACTTTTAGCCAGATGCAAAGTGACGCAAGGGCGCAATGCCACACTTGACCACAAGGGGGCGCACTCATCTGGATTTCCTTCACAGCAGCTGAGAGACTGCTGGCGCGTCCATCTCTATCTGTCTTCCTCTCCCCCTCCTCTCCAAAAAAAAAAAAAAAAAAAAAAAAAAAAGCCAAGTCATCATTCAGAAGAAAAAAAAAAAACACTGAGCAGAAGTCCAGAATGTCCTCAGGAATTGCAGGTGGCACCCATAGAGGAGTCTTCACCTGGAACATTCTTTCATGTTCTACCTTCCAAGTCCCACATGGCAAGGTGAATCTTCACCCAGCCTGTCTCCTGCAGTCGTCTTATATTAAGCCTCTTTTGTAATGGTTCTTCCAGAAACATATAGACATGCCCATCATCTGCTGGTCTTATTCTAAGGGGCTGGAGATACAGAATTTTCCTCATTCTCCTGACATTCTACTGGGGAAGAAACAGTAAATGTTTAGGGTAGATATACAGAAAAGTGTCAGGTAATCATATGTGCAGTGACAAAAGGCAAAATTAGTAAGTAGGGTGGAGTGGGCCAAACTTCTGAGGGAGGGAGGTATTGTTCCCTGTTGCTCCCAAACACCTAAAACAGTGCCTCACATAGAATTGGTGAGGGGATCAGAGAAGCCCTCCTTGAGGGTGTATTATATCATATGCTGTCAGAGAAGTTAATGAAATAAGGGAGCCAGCTGCTAACCAGAAATATAGAAACAAAACATTCCAGGAAGATAGAAGAGTAGATGCAAAGGCCTAAGCCAACAGTGTGCCTACAGCATCAGAGATACACCAAGGTAGTATTCCTTCAGAAAAACAAACAAGGGATGCAGTGATAGGAGATGCTGGAGACACAGCTTGGGGGAGGGAGTAGTCCTAAATCAACATAGGCAAGTTTGGCTTTTATTCTAAGTGGGATGGGAATCCACACAATGCCAGTACCATGATTTAACTTAGGTCTTCAAAAGAATGCTGGAGTGAAGGTAGGGGGTCAAGTATGAGGGCATGGCCACACATGCCTAAAATCCCAGTCCTGTGAGGAGCAGAAATAGAAGAATCGTATTCCATCCCTCTTATAATAAAAACCAAACTTGTCCATGTTTCATTTTCTGGTTGGGTATTTGTCCTAGCAACAAAAAGGTAACTGCATCAGCAGGGTGCTCTCACCCCAATACATCCCATACTACATGAACTAAAACTTGCCACCAGAGTTAGCAAGCTGGTGACCTGCATAAGTGAAGTTTCACTGGTGTTGGGGAGAATCTTTGTTGTTGTTGTTTTGGTTTTTCAAAGTAGGGTTTCACTGTAGTCCAGGCTGACCTGGAATTCACTATGTACTCTTGGGGTGGCCTTGAACTCACCGTGATCCTCCTACCTCTGCCATCTAAGTGCTGGGATTAAAGACGTGCACCACCAAGCCTGACAGGTAGAAAATCTTGAATGCACATGTTTATAAGAGAATGAGGCTATGAGGAGTAAAAATGGTGAGAAGACAAAATGCTTCTGTGAAATTTTACCATGCAGGGTTTGAAAAAATAAGGAAGAAACTGCAGAATAAAGTCCAAAAGATGTTGTAATAGTTCTTATCCATTAGAAAATTGCAGCATGATCTTAACTATTTATCTTGATACTGGAAGACATGGGACATTGATGAATCTTAATTAATTAAACTCAAAGATGTAGAGTGTGGTGGTAGTTGCCTGAGGCCAAGAGGAACAAATGGGGGTGGCTAACCACCAGGTATGACACAATGTTGCATTGGTTTTTTTGTGGTTGTTGTTGTTGTTTTGCTTGTTTGTTTGTTTTTGAGATAGGTTCTTGCTCTAGCCAAGGATGACTTAGAATTCATTTTGTAGTCTCAAACTCATAGCAATCCTCCTATTCTGCCTCCTGAGTGCTGGGATAAAAATCGTGTGCCCCACACCCAACTCCATTGTGTTGTTGTTGTTGTTGTTGTTTGTTTGTTTGTTTGTTTTATTTGGTTTGGTTGTTTACATTTGTCAGTCTGTGTGTTTGTCTCAGAGACAAGGTCTCATGTATTCTTGGCTGGCCATGAGCTTGCTATAAAACTGAGGCTGGGGCTGGAGAGATGGCTTAGCAGTTAAGGCACCTGCCTACTAAGCCTAAGAATGCTGGTTTCAATCTCCAGCAGTTCCAATCTCCAAGTCCCACATTTAGCCAGATGCAAAGTGATGCAAGGGCGCAATGCCACACTTGCCCACAAGGGGGTGCACGCATCACAGCAGCTGAGAGACTGCTGGCCCTCCCATTCTCTATCTGTTGCCCTCTCCCTCTCTCTCTGTCTGTCTCTCTCTGTGTCTCTCTCCAAAAATAAATTAAAAAAAAAAAAACGGAGGCTGGCCTTGATCTCCTGATCCTTTTGTCTCTACCTCCAGAGTGCTGAGATTATAAGTGTGCACCATCATGACCAAGAGCATTGTTAACAATACTGTATTGTGCACTGAAAACTCTGTGTGTGCTTACTGAAATTAAAAAAGGAGGCAGCCCAGCTGCACTCAGCTTGCTGTCATACTTCCTCCTTGCTGATGTGAAGATGTGCCTGTCTGCTACTGCCATGTTTTCCTCACCACAATAGAAACTTCCCCTCAAAAGTATAAGCTGAATTAAACCCTTTTCTTTCACACAAAAAAGGAGGCAGAGATTTTATAATCTTCATGCTGTTCTAAATCCAAGAGGATGGCATCAAAATATTTCAGATCTTCTTAAGAATCAAATGCAAATAATCATAACAATAATGCTAAGCAAAGCATGGTGACACACACCTATAATTCCTACATTTGGAAGCAGAGGCAGGAGGGTCAGGAGTTCAGAGTCATCCTCAACTACATAATGAGTTTGAGACCAGTGTGGGCTACATGAGACCCTGTCTGAAAACTACATCAATGATAACAGTAATAACAATAATAATAACAGCTACATTTATTAAGTACTGGCTAGGTATTAGGCAATTATATATAATTTTATACATATAATCTCTCCCCTCTCTTACTTCAGTCTGCAAATTACATTAAGACATTAATGTAACTTTTTTCTTTCCAAAGCTTAGAGAGCTTAAATAATTTACCCAAAGGATAGAGAGAGTTAAGGAGCATTATCAGAAATTAGGCCCAGA
This sequence comes from Orientallactaga sibirica, assembly GCA_036365145.1. Classification (NCBI taxonomy): domain Eukaryota; kingdom Metazoa; phylum Chordata; class Mammalia; order Rodentia; family Dipodidae; genus Orientallactaga; species Orientallactaga sibirica. The sequence continues at coordinate 64,676,774 of JAEOAD010000001.1, forward strand.
CTTATTTGAATTAAAAAAAAAAATTCTTTCCCCATCTCTCTTCTTTAAACCTCCAGCCCAGAAATCTCACCTTGCAATAACCTGATGAGATAGAATGCCTCTAGATGAGGTCTGGGTCCCACTTACATTGCCTTTCTTGGATTTGATGGTTCGTCTCCATAGCAAGAAATTTCTTTTATATTTCAAACTAATTCAGATTTCTTGGTGAACAATCATCTTTAGGCTTGAATATAGCTTTGATTGAGTTCATTTCTTCCATTATGAAAGTAATGTGTGCTGAAGAAAATATGTTGATTGGATCAGGGGAGATGGCTCAGTCATGATGTGCTTGCTGTGCCAAGCATGGGAACCTGAATTTGGATCCCTAGCTCCAGGTAAAAGCCTGCCATGACCACGTGTGCTTTTGAGGCAGAGGAGGCTCCTTGGGGTTGCCTAGCCAGTCTAGCCAGCTCAGTAAGTTCCAGCTTCAATGACAGACTTTCTCAAAAACTATGGTAGAAAGTGAATGCGTACAATGCTTGATGTCTACCTCTGGCCACCACATACACACATACACATGCACCTACACACACACACACACACACACACACACACACATACATATGTACATACAAAAGAAAATATGTCAATTATAGAAAATTTAGCAGTTATCAACATAGAAAAGGAGGGAAAATATCACATAACCACCCCATAGACACCTATAGTTTGATTTCCTTCTAAAGTAGTCTCTTTTCTCTATATAAGTTTTGGGTTTACTGTTTTCTTTTGAACACAGTTGTAATCTTGGAGTAGATATTTCTACAGTAAGACTTTTTACTTCCCAATAAAATTGGCATCTTTTCACACTGTCACTATCATACTGTTAAAGCAGCTCCATTCTGTTTCAGAGTGCCCACCCTCCACTGAAAACATCAAACTGAGTTTTTGGTGGGTTTTTTTTTGGTCTTTTTTGTTTTTGTTTTTGTTTTTTCAAGGAAGGGTCTTGCTCTAGCTCAGGCTGACCTGGAATTCACTATGTAGTCTCAGGGTGGCCTCATACTCATAGCAATCCTCCTACCTCTGCCTCCGAGTGCTGGAATTAAAGGTGTGTGCCACAGCACCCAGCTCAAGTTGAGTTTTAAAGTAGGGGAAGTATCAAGGGCATTTAACCCTTCTAGCCATGATTTTAGAAAACAATGTGTGCCTGACTATAAGGAGAGCCAAGGCAGTGCTCTTAACATCTACCTCCATCTTCACCATAATTCTTAAATCTCCATTCTGCAAGTCATCTGCCTAGGCAGGTATGGAGGACAAGGTTATGTCAAAGCTCCCTTCAGCCAGCATGAGAGTGGTAGTGACCAACATCCACTACATGACTGCCTAAGACTGCAGACTTGAACAGGAGTCACTGTTAGACATTATAATGTAGAGATGACCCTTCCTGCTCGCCCTCCCCATGCCCCGGAACCTCATATAACACAGTTAATTTTAATTCATTTGCTGTCCACACACTTGGGCAACTTCCTCACTTGGTGAGACTCAGGCATCATGGCGTGTGACCTTACTCAAAGCCTATCAAAGAAGCTCTGTTCCACAACACAGGGCCCGAGTGAAGGGGCCACAGATAAGAGGTCATTGAATGACAAAGAGAAATATGAAGACCCAGCCTGTCCTGGAGGGCAGTGATGAATGCTGCCAGGCCCACCTCCCTTGGCATTGGTATTCTCCATCAGTGTGCTTCCAATGCTATCCTGGAAAAAGTCCCCTTGTGCTTCTCCTGTTTGCTGATGTAACACAGCCAGCAAAGTGGCTCTGTTCCAGGTGCTGACTAATGAAACAGTGGCCAGCTCCTGAAGAGGTTACTGTGCAGCCTCCTCTACATGTGAGGAAAGTTATGTTGGGCACACTGTTAGAGGTTGATGAGAGAATCCCCTTCATCCTCCTCTACGAACACACTATGTATCTGTCTCTGTTTCCCTGGAGCACTGCTTACAAACTCCATTTGCTAAGAAATCTATGTGTGATGTGAAGTAATATACTCTCACTGGGGCTGTGTGTACCTAGATGACTATAACTTCCTGACTGCCTTGTGGCTCACTCATGTTTCACTTAAATTTAAAAATGCTTATCTGTGCACTTGAGAGCAGAGCAAGGAATACAGCTCCTGGATTTGGATAGCACCTAAGTACCAGGAAGTACAAGGATACACTGTCTTTCTGGGACAGGATCCGCTCACTAGCCCCAAGCCTAGTGCTATGTGGCTGACAGCCCCCTTGACTAGCATTTACTCTACACAGGAAGGTGTTTGAGAAAGAAAGCAACTACTTAGGGAATGAAAGATTTCCAGTAGCAGTTGTTAAAACAACTGGCCCTCAGCCTGTCCAAACATTCCTGCAGATTGATCACATGAAATTACCATATCAGAATGAGCCTCCAGGGAGCTCAGACAACCAATTGACAGGCTGTTCTGCTCCCTATTAAGGCTCAAGCTGAATCTCTTTCCTTATGGGTCCCAAAGCATCTGAAGCTAGGTCAAGTTTCTCCAGGCCCAGGGGAAATTACCTGTTTATTATAATTTCATCAGTCCAGCAATATAACAAAAAACAAGCATGTAAATGATATTTGCATGTAGTGAGATGAAACAGTGATGCTTTTACCTGCTCATTGTGCTCTCTTGACACTGCAAGAGCAATTTCCACATCTAGTAAATGTTAACTTGGCCCACTCATCTATGCAGTTGAGCATTCCATCAAGAGTTAGAGTGCAGATAATAGAGCACCATCAAAGAAAAGAAACTAGGAGCCATCCAAAGTGAATCTATCCCTGCCCTTACCTCTGAGGAAACTTGACCTTAACAACAACAGTCACAGCATTAACTGAGCACACACAGTTTCCAGTCAGCTTGAGTGCTTCATCCCAAGTGCCAAACTAGTCCATTGCCTCCAAGAAATGCCAGGGTCTTCGTGTGTGTGTGTGTGTGTGTGTGTGTGTGTGTGTGTGTGTGTGTGTGTGTGTAAATGTGTGTGTGTGTGTAAATGTGTGTGTGTTTGTATGCATATGTATGCATATATATATATATATAAATTCAGTTTTCTCACAACTTATAAATGAAATATTGTTAGTATCTGACCTATTTGGGGGACACAGGCCTGAATTTAGCAAAGACTAACCTCTGGAACTTTCCTATCCAGAAGTAGGCAAACTGCTTCTAGGAGCAGAGCCTGAGAGGTGGGAGAGCTAACTCCTTGTACCCCTGTCCCAGGAGTGGGCTAGCTGCCTCTAGCAGTAGCCTGAGGATAAGGAAAACTGAAGGGAGGTTTCATTTAAGTCATTAGCCAACCTGCGGCATCTGCTGCCACCACTGCTGGACGGTTACTGCAGTTGTGGCTTCCTCTGCATATAGCACTCATTGGCACTTTTATTGAGCAGTCAAAATCCAGTAATACATGAACAAGTAGTGCCTTATATGAGCAAAGTGTTAGGAACTTTCAACTTTGGATAATCCTTAAGCATTTTGTTAAAAAAAAAAAAAAAAAGGGGGATTTAGGGGTATGACCCGAGGGACTCTGCTGATCCAGAACACACACACACACAGAGAGAGAGAGAGAGAGAGAGAGAGATCACAAATGTAATCACACTAAGCCCTTAGTTACTGACTTCATTGTTTTCAATGCTATGGATCAGCACTTCCTATGAATGCATGTTTGCTCTGAGTCGAGAGTCCAGCCAGCCCTCTGAGGAAAGTGGGCAAAGAGCAAAGCTTAAGATCAGTCAGCGTCTCTAAACACCGCTTGTCAATATTGGTCATCTGTGCTGCTCAGACCAAAAGCACACCAAGGCAGAGGAAACCTAGTCACATTGCTTCAAATGGGTGGGCTACACAGTTTAAGATTATCTTTAGGACAAGTTAAAGTAAGTAAAGTTATTTGTAAAGTCCATAAGAAATATCCCCACATTTCTTTCCCATACTTCATTACTATAGTTGGTTCTCATAGTTCACTTCCATTTTGTTTTTATAGTTCATCATCACAGTTATCCTCACCAATAAAACAGGCATTAAGATAACGTGCTCAAGCTGAAGGGATCGCTTAGCAGTTAAGGCACTTACGTGCCTGTGAAGCCAAAGGACCCAGGTTCAATTTCCCAGAACCAACATAAGCCAGATGCACAAAGTGGTGCATGCTTCTGGAGCTTGTTTGCAGTGGCTAGAGGCCCTAGCGTGCCTGTTCTCTCTGTCTGTCTTTCTTTTTTCCCTATCTCTCTCTATATCTGCTTGCAAATAAAAAATCAACATAAAAAATTTAAAAGATGACTTTCTCAAGGCTACAGGGACAATAATTAGACTAATATGTTAAATAATCATATTATTTGTAATTTATATTATCATATATGTTATAGCAAAATTTCATTATTTTAATGTAATACATAAGAGTAATAGTAATAATTAACAAATATATAATTTGTATTTTTATATATATTATAGTATTTGGGAGGATGATATAAGGTGTCACTATGTAGCCCATGCTGAACTTAAACCCATGATCCTCCTGCCTCAGCCTGACAAATGTTGGGATTCAGGTATGGGTTTGATATATTATTGTATTGTGGCAAAATTATATTATATAGTAGCACGCAATAAAAAGTAATAGTAGTAAGTGATATGTAACTTGTAGTTTGATATGTAATATTTACTTTTATTTATACAAAGTCTATTTTTCCATAAAATTCAGTGTATTGACTATTTCATCCAAATATGCTGCAGTAAGTCAGTTATGTGTTAACAAGGAAATTCAGAAAAAGAAAACATGCCATGTCACAGATAATAAAGGTTCAGATTCCATAAGATATTCAATTGAAATAGCAACCCAGTGTCAAAGAAAGCCTTAAGGTAGTATCTAGGGAACTTTACTCTCAATTTTAACCTTAGGCTAAATATATTACCTGGGTCCAGTGAGCATATTTTGAAACTAAAATCTAGAATATATGGGCTTACATATGAGCTGACAACTGGATCAAATATTTGAAATGACTATTTGGGAAATTTTTCATTTGCATGGTCAGTATATGTGTGTTTACTATGTGCATATTGCATGAGTTTGCTGCATACATAGGATGTAGAATAATTTTGAGTTATTTTGATTGATACCTAGTTTAAAAACATAAAATTTTAACCTAATAATTTTAAAAATTGTGACTTTTGCCCAATAAAAATTCACACTCAAGACTTTGCCTCTTCCACATAACTGATGGCTATCCCCACAATGCACGACCCACATTCCCCAGTGAGGAGGGAGGATAGGGAGGAGGCTATTGATAGCACCAACATGAATGTATATGTGCATAACTAATAAAAATAAATTGAGTTTAAAAACTGAGACTCAGAGTGAGAAGAGGAACACCCATTTTTTTCACCACCCACATACATGCATGACCAATGATGAGAAGGAATGCTCCTCCCTGGTTTCGTCCATGGGGATGAAACATTCCAGAAATGGATGAGACATTTCCGTAATGTCTCCTTTTCAAGTCTACATGTGAGAGCATAGAATCAGTAAGTTTGGAAAGGTCTGTGTACTTTATTACAGTACTGTTCACAAGAGCCAAGATACAAAATCAATGCAGGGATCCATTAAGAGATGAACATGACATATATCCATAATAGAATATCATTCAGCCATAAAAAAATGGCATTATGCCCTTTGCAGCAACGCAAATGGAACTGAAAGGCATTAAGTTAAATAAGTCAAGCACAGGAAAACAAATTCCACTTGTCTCACTTAGATGCAAGAGCCAAGATGTTGACCTCATAGAAGTAGAGTAGAATAATGAGCTAGGGAAAGTACCAGGGAGGGATGAGAGAGAGAGGATAGTACAAAGGTGCAGTTGGACAGGAGTAACACTTCAGAATATTCTAGAATACAGTGGTGAGTCTATGGCTGACAAAACTTAATTGTATATTTCAAAATACCTCTTGGAATTTTGAAAGTTCTCAGCACCAAAAACCTTGGTAAATGTCTGAGGTGGTGGACATACGAGTCACTCTGATCTGATCATCAGATGCTGCATCAAACTCCATAAATATACACAGTTATGATGTAACCATTACAGTTATTTTTAGATTTTTATAAATGAATGATTTTTAAAAGCATATATGGGATGACTGTGTCAGAAAACTGCAAAAATATATGTCCCTTTAAGTGCTTGTCGGTTCTTTCTGCCCTTGCCACACTGGCCTAGGAAGGCCTATGACTGTTGAGTATGTTTGGTGAAGCAGTACTTAAAAGCAATTGAAACTTTTAGTTGATTGAGCCTGAGACAGCAGCCATTCTGATCAAAATTACAAGCTGGACTCCCTGAAATGAAACTTGTCATGCCAGCAAAGCTGTTGACTGCCTGTCACATCTGGGAATTCTTAGAGGAATTAAACTAGTCTGACAGGAAGGCTCAGGGAAAATAAAAAAGCAACCTGGAAAATGTTCTGAGCCTTCCCCTCCTTGGAAGCATCAAGAATTCTGTGACTTATTTGTTAGTCTCTAGTAGCATGTGGATGTTCTAGGTGGCTTTTGAAGAAAGAAGATGAAATACTTGGGGCTGGGGCAGTGGGATTTTGGAACAGATTCTTACTATACAGCCCAAGTTGGCCTTGGTTGGACATAATCGCCCTGCCCTCAGCCTCTCAAGTGCTGAGATGATAGATGTGCACCACTGGCATTTACTAATACATTGTTGTCAATAGTTGTAGAACTTATCATTCACATAATTCTCCTTTCGGAAAATTTCTTCCAGCTGTCCATTTTCTACCTCACTTCTGTCAAGCCTGGTGTCCATGGGGTTGTGACCTCTACCCAGGGCTGAGGTTGGCTTTAGTGCCTCTTGCAGACTGATTTATAATTGTGAAGAATGAGTAATGATGTCAGTTTGATTCTAATAGATCCCACTACCTCAGAAGACTAAATAGTAAATAAATAATTTCTAAATAGTAAATAAAAATAAAATTTGATTCCTTTTCTAGGAACTGGAATTGTCCACTGTACCTGATAGAAAACCACCAATTTTCATTTAGAATTATAGGACCCAGAACTTCGTAACTTTCCCCACTGATAAATTTAGGTACATTTAGGTGCTAATATATTCTATTGTTTCTTATTTTAAGCAATCATGGTCAAAAAAAAAGCTATTAGGCACATTTTACACATCATATTCTAGATGGCATAATTGTTCTAACAATGAAATGTTTGAGATAATGAACTTTGACTAAGCTTCACCTTGCTTTAGCTCCTATTGTGTAGAAACAATGAGTCGCAGTATCATTAAAGTTTAGTTTAAAAATTGATTAAATTATCTGCCCATTTATACTCAGTGACAAAAAAATATCAGACAATGGGTATAAGTAATAAAAAGAGAAACATCATATGTGTGTGTGTATATATATATATATATATATATATATATATATATACACACATATCTACTGTATACTATATGCATACATCCTGTATGGTATACATTATACATCTAATAATGCATCTGCATAATTTTTATTTATGTACAACCTGCAATATATCTACATTGCCTTTAGGTTCATATAGGTGAGAGAGAGAAAGGAGGGACTCTCGGTCAGATACTCTAAAGATTCCTAGTGAATGTTTTTGCAAGAAGCAAAGGAAGAGATGAGAAAGGAAGAATAGGATACTGGAAACAAAACCAGAAGAAATGCAGGGTTTGTATGAGGCAGGGACTTAGCATGTGCATCTCTCTTGAATGTTCCCATGCATAAATCCACACATGACACTCAATAGGAGGGGTGTCTTACTGTAGTAGAGGAATAAGGAAGAGCTTCAAAAGGGAAAGAAACATCTCTCCCTAATGTCCAGAAATGGATATCAATAGGACAGGCTCAAAGATAGGCACTGAGCAGAAAATAATCACATTCTTTGTGTAACTCTTTGTGTGACATCAAGTGCAGTTGGTCTGTAATCACTCACTAAAAATGTGCATCTCTTCACACCATTTTATCATGACAATTTTTTGTAACTGAATTTTCTTTAGCAACTTGGTCTAGTCCGTGCTAGAACTCCTTTAGACATACAAGGAACTCTCCATTTAATAAGCAACTTGGGCTGGAGAGATGGCTTAGTGGTTAAGACACTTGCCTGAGAAGCCTAAGGACTCATGTTCAACTCTCCAGGTCCCACATAAGCAAGATCCACAAAGTGATGCAAGCGCACAAGGTTGCACATGCACACAAGGGGGCACACATGTCTGGAGTTTGATTGCAGTAGCTGGAGGCCCAGGCATGTCAATTCTCCCCCCCCCTCTCTCTCCCCCCTCTCTCTCTCTCTCTCTCTCTCTCTGTTGCTCACTCACTCTCACACATTTAAAATAAGGCTAAAAGGCCAGTCTGTTGGGTTTGACTCAGAAGAAAAAAGGAAGAAGGAGGAGGAGAAGAAGAAGAAGCAAAATTTATAGGAGGTCATGATCAATAATAAAATGCATTTGGGTAATTTGACCAATCAGAAACTGCTCTCTTGCCAAAGCAGTGGAAAGGAGGTTCAAGTCCTATGTTTTTCATTATAACCAAGGTCCTTTTCAAAAAAATATTTATTAGCAAGCAGAGAAAGAGAGAGAAAAAGGAAGAAGGGACATGCCAGGGCCTCCTGCCACTGCTAACAGAATTCCAGACACATGCACCACTTTGTGCATCTGGCTTTATGTGGATACCAAGGAGTTGAACCTGAATGTCAGTATTTGCAAACAAACACCTTTAACTGCTGAGCCATCTCTCCAGCACCTCTATCCAGGTTCTTTTTACTCTCTCTTGTTGACTGATGGTTTTCCAGAAATGAAATGAGAACAAATTGTGTGCTGTACAGAGCCAAGGGAAGAAGGTCAGCTGGCATGTTTCTTGACTGCTGTTCAAGAGTCCATTTAGTAGAGTCAGAATCCTTAAGAGGGGGAAAGTAGCCTCAGTTCAGACCGGTAGCTCAACACAGAGCCTTCAGGCTCTTCAAGGAACCAGCCAGACTCTGCTGCTATCTCACCCATTCTCTCACTCTTCTGTTTCTCCCTAGAATCCAGAAACCCATAAAGCATATGACAGAATGACAGTGTATGTTTGCAACCAGGGACACTGTAGCTACTATAAACTGTTAATAAGTTACTCTACCTTTTTAAGTCTGTTATTTCCACTGGAAAAATAGGACCTCGCTCCCTCTCCAGGGAGTTGTTGGGAAGAGGGAATGAGAATACAGAGGCATAGTGCTCTGAGGAGTGCTGGCACATACTAAGGACTACTTTTTTCATGTTAAGAAAGGAAAGAGTTTATTTTCAGCTTCTAGTTCCAAAGTGTAGAGTCTTTCATGGTGAGGAAACCATGGCAGGAGCAGGAAACCATTTCACATAGTCACATCAGCAGAGAAGAAATGTCATTGATTAGGTAAATGATCTCAGGCAACTAATTTAGCCTCCAATCCTCACAATGCTGATATGAGGATTAACAAAATTATATATATATATATATAGTGCTTTGGCACAAGGCTCACTTACATGTGAATTGTGCCCAAATGTTGTGACATTAATGATTCTTTATATCCTGTCCCCAGCCTTTTTTGACAAGTTGCCTGTCCTTTACTTCTCAGCCTAGTTCAGTGAATACTTGCTTATAATGTTTTAGTGTTCATTTTTCTCTTATTTTCATTTAAATTTTATTCTAGCTGATCTCCAAAAAAAAAAAAAAATCCCACCATTGAATTTTATTAGAGTCCACAAAGACCAGATCAAATGTTGGCTTTCTCCATGGAGATCCTGTTGTGTTGTCTCAAGAGACCTTTCTATTTTTCTCTGTCTAGAATTCTCCCATGTTTGACTGCAGCTTCCTGGTCTTCATTATGCACTTACATGCCATCTAACAGTATTCCCAGGAATGATGGACTGTGTCACACATTTGCTAAAGAGTATAAGAAAACTGAAAAGTTCCTTTCCCCTTGAAAACATCATTGCCATCATGACCTCATAGAGCAAAGAGTCCCCATGCTTGTATAAAAACCCATTGAGAATGTGCCACTTGTTTAAAGTGTCGCACATATAACACACTTGATAATAAATGACTATGCTACCTGTTTGTGTATTTCCTATGCTGTAGTTACTGACCTTTTAGAGTATACTGTTACCACTTGCATTTTTAAAAAGCTTACTATAAAGTAACACACCATGTTATAATGGCAGCAGACTCCTATCTCTTAAGTTCTACGTCCTTTGATTATGTAAAAAGCCATGTCAAACCAGGCCTAACAGCACAAATCTGTAATCCCAGATACTCTTCAGGCTAAGGCAGGAAGTTCACAAGTTCAAAGCTATGGAACAAGTTCAAAGTCAGCCTGGGAAAACTTGTATCAAAATAAAAGATAAAAAGAGGAGCTGGGCATGGTGGTCCACGCCTTTAATCCCAGCACTCAGGAGACAGAGGTAGGAGGATTGCCATGAGTTCAAGGCCACCCTGAGACTACATAGTGAATTCCAGGTCATCCTGGGCTGCAGAAAGACCCTATCTTGAAAAGCAAAAACAAAAATGAAAAAAAAAAGGTAAAAAGAGGTGGCTAAGCTTATTTGCAATGCTTCCTGGCCTGATCTCAATTCTCCAACTACCCATGTAAAAAGCAGACATAAAAATTAGCTGAAGCATCTGGCATTCTGTTTGCAGTAGCAAGAGACCCTAGTGCGCGCGTGCACACACACATACACACACACACACATAATTTTAAAAATAAATAAAAAGCAGGCTGAGGCTATTGCATAGTGGCAGAGTATTTGTGATGCTCTAGATTCAACAGGTTCATTCTCACTTTAAAAAAAAAAAAAAAAAAAAAAAGCTGACCATGGTGGCACACGCCTTTAATCCCAGCACTCGGTAGACAGAGTTAGGAGGATCACCATGAGTTAAAGGCCACCCTGAGACTACAGAGTGAATTCCAGGTCAGCCTGGGCTAAAGCAAGACCCTACCTTGAAAAAAAAAATCCATGTCAAGTGATATTATGTAAGAACACTCTGTAAGTATACATTATGATATTTGCAACATAGATAAAAGTGTCTAACAATGCACTTCTCAGAATGTGACCCTGTTTAAGTGGCACCTGACTGTATTTGAACCTCTGTCCCTTCCCAAACATGTTAAAGCTGTGCAAGGGTAAAAGAGGCCATGTGTCCACCACTAAATGTAATAGGCTGGCAGGAAAGAGAAGGAGGAGCAGGGAGAAAGGGGAGGGAAGGCAAAGAATATGGTCAAAGTATACAATATACTTCAAAGAAATTGTCTTTAATAAGCCCACCAGTATGTATAGTGAATATATACCAATAAAAATGGCTTCGTGGTTAAGGTACTTGCCTGCGAAGGCTAAGGACTCATGTTCAACTCTTTAGGTCCAATGTAAATCAGACACACAAGGTGACACAAGCATGCAAGGTCAACATGTGCACAAGATGGCATGTGTCTGGAGTCCAATTTCAGTGGCTAGAGGCCCTGGCATGCTAATTATCTCTCTCACACTCTCTCTTTTGTTCTCTCTCTCTCTCTCTCTCTCTCTGATAAAAAATAAAACTTAAAAAATGTTTAATGTACATAGATTGTTCATCACTTAATCGTTTTCATTGTGAGAACTAACAAAATGGCCTATACAATTTTCCCCTTTCACTTTAAATAGTCAACCCCTGATTTCTTTGTAACCATTGAAAGTCTTTGAGCCAAAGAGTGTTGTTGCAGGGGATGGTGATGTATGTTTGGATTGGCTGCAAGTGGTCAGATTCTGGAGTCAGTGTAAATGATGGCATTCCCAGGAGGGTCTGCTGAAGGACCAAACTCCTTTGATGACATGCACTGCTGAGGATGACTCTACTGACATTCTTGTGACTTCCTAACAAGCTGCTGGAGAGGCTGGCTTAGTGTTTTCATGTGACACGGAAAGCAAAAGCAATCCAAGGAGAGGTGGAAACAGGTGCTTCTCACAGAAGAAATGTCTCAAAAATAGTTCGTAACCCAATACCCTGTAATCTTTCTGCAAAGATTTTTTGACCTTTGAGCGATTAGCAACCATGGCTTCTATACTGGGCAACAAGAAGAAAAACTGTTCAAAGGGAGGACGTGGGACTGTGTATTCATATTGACATAAGAAAAACAGCGGAAATATTGGGGATTAGAGAGAAACAATAGAGCTGGTAAATGGAATTGTTTTTTGGGTATTTTTTTTCTTTCAATTGATTCCATCTGAGCTTGAAAGAATAGAAAACTTTTCAAAATAAGGGTCATTGTAGGTTGGAATAATGTGGGCCAAAGACTAATAGTGCCTTTTACCATTTAATGAATGTCATGTTCCTCCATTGTCAGGTCAGCAAATACAGTTTCATGTGAAGGCTTCATTCTCCCACCAGCTTTCCCTTTAATTTGCCAAACTGGTTTAAGGGGGAAACCAACAGGGCTGTTTTGTTTCCCTTTGTATTTCCATTCTTGTCATATGACAAAGGACACTGCTTGCTTCTTATTCTTCTCCAGTGGCCCTAGAAAAAAAGCTGTAGAGGAAGCCAAATTGAAATAAAAAACTGGGAAAAGGAAGAGAAAAGCAGCAGTGTCTCCAGGCTCAGCATTGTGTAAATAAACAAGGGACTTTCTCTGCCCATGGGATGCAAGCCAAGCACATGGGACCATCCCCTGTAAACTTAAGGCAGGGGAAGGTCTGGGTGGGCTGGACTTCCAGTTAAATGGCTTTTGTGACTTTCTTTTTATTTGTTCTCCTTTATTTGCCTTTGAGACAATAAGACCATACTAAGATATGCTCTTATAGCTCCATTTGCAGATGCTTTCAACTATATTAATTCAAACACAACTCAGTATTATCTTGAGTCAGACACATAGTCCATTAAGTCCTGGCACTAGCCCCACATGTCCATCACTCACAAGTGGCTCACCCAAAAGGCGGCCTGAGAGGTTCTTTTCTTACCATCCCTCAGACTAGAAATTTATGTTAACAAGACTTCTTGGAACCGTGTGGGACAAATTCTAACAACATAACAAGATCTGCTCTGTTTATGATTGTCCTGTAGGAGTCCATGTGAGTCCTGACCCATCACAGTTTGAGCTCTCTTAGATGGTAGCACTGAGTCTCACCTATTTTTACTGGTGAGACTGGGGTCATTGGGAGAAACCCTGCTTGGGCTCTGCATGGGAAATGATGCAAATAACACACCCATACCATGACCCAAATGTGAACAATCAGAACTCTGGCTTCCCATGTCTGGACCCAGCTGTAGACACATTCCTTATTTGAAAGGTACAGGCCCAATTGGGTTGGAAAATGGAGACTTCAGCTCCCAAATGTTCACTGAGCACCCACATTATGCCAAATGCTGCTGGGAATGGAGATACAGAGATGGAAACAGTGTGCTTACCCTCTGAGAAGTCCTGCTTCTCTATGCTCAACGTGTCTCACCCTTTCCTAACTTACCTCTCTGGCCTCGAGGTCCTCAGCTGGGAAATGGATCTGTAATGGTGACTAGGGATGGGCATTTGTGAAACTGACTGAAGTCGTGATGGTGATGTGCTTGCGCCACCTCGGGAATACTATAAATACTCAATGAACAAGCTTGATGTAACATCTTTGTGTTAGACTAGGGGTATCTCCACATAGCTCTGGGGAGGCACAGAAGAAGGCGACAAGATGGGCTTGACAAGAGGTGATGTTTGAACTCTATCCAAAGGACAGGATGCTGAAAGCCAGGTAGAGCTACAGGATTTGGCAGGCCAGCAGAGAGAAAAGACTGGCCCATCCCCCCTGGTGGAAGAGACATTTGGGAGCTTGCAAGGACAGAAAATGAACGGGAATTACAGTGACCACTCACTTGACATTATAAGTTGACTTGAAAAGCATACAGTGACCCTGAGACAAAGTTACTCCACTTGACTCATGTAAGAAAAACTGTAGATCAGAGAGATACTGCAGGGCATAAGGCTTTGTATCTAGTAGCTGGCATGATGCCCTGCTCTGTTTGTCCAGTTCCAAAAATCCACATTGTGTCTGTCCTCTTCAATCCAAGTGTAGAATGTGCCTGGCTGTCAGAAAAGAGCAAGGATTAGTCCAGAGACAGACCACACACATGCCAATGTTCAGAGTAGGGGGCTGTGATGGTTTGATTCAGGTGTCCCCCATAAACTTAGGAGTTCTGAATTCTAGTCTTCCTAGATGATGGCAATTGGAAATTAAAGCCTCTTGGAGGCAGTGTATTGTTGGGGGTGGGCTTATGGATGTTATAGCCAGCTTCCCCTTGCCAGTGTTTGGCACACTCTCCTGTTGCTATTGTCCACCTTATGTTGGCCAGAGGGTGATGTCCACCCTCTGCACCTACCATCATTTTCCCCTGCCATCATATGGCTTCTTCCCCTTGAGTCTGTAAGCCAAAATAAACCCTTTTCCCCACAAGCTGCTGTTGCTCGGGTGATTTCTGCCAGCAATGTGAACCTGACTGTCTCAGTAAAGTTGGTACCAGGGAGTGGGATTGTTGCTAGACACCTGACTGTGTAGCTTTGGCCTTTTGGAGCAGGTTTTCTTTTTTCTTTCTTTCTTTCTTTCTTTCTTTCTTTCTTTCTTTCTTTCTTTTTTTGTTTTCAAGATAGGGTCTCTGGCTCTAACTCAGGCTGACCTGGAATTCACTCTATAGTCTCAGGGTGGCCTTGAACTCATGGCAATCCTCTTACCACTGCCTCCTGAGTGCTAGGATTAAAGGCGTGCACCACCATACCAGGCTGGAACTGATTTTTAAGAGGAATGTGGAAGGATTTGAAACCTTGGCCTAAGAGACACCTTGCAGGGCTCTAAGTACAGCTTGATGGACTATTCTGGTCAAGTTCAAATACCTGAATGCAGTAAGAACTATGGACTATGAGGTTTGGCTTATGAGGGTGAAAAAGAGCTTTGCTTGCACTGGGCTACAAACAGATTGTGTGAAAGGTTTGCTGTTATGCCCCTGTGCTAAGAATTTGTGCAGGGTTGCATGGCATAGAAATGGACTGGTGTGAGCAGAGAGATGTGGTAAAGACAAAATGAAATCTTTGGGCCAAAACTGCTGCCTATTCAGCTGCAATTAAGAGATTACAATCATTGAGAGTGGGCCAGCTGACCTGCATTGGGACAACAGAAAGAATGCAGTCTTTTGCAGGGCCTGAGTGCTCAGGAGTGTCCTGTTCTTCAAAGTCTACTTTATTCCCCCCTGGATTAACAAATTGGCACCTTACCTGGTATTGTGGAGTATAAGAATTACAGGAAAGAGAGGGTCATTGAGTTTGCAACATGGTCTTGTGTTTTGGAAACTGCCATGGACAGTGTGAAGCAGGTTTGCTGGATGCCTGCATGGAGACCCAATGGAGCCATGAGGATGAACCGTGGGTTGCAGTGGAGACCCAGTGGAGTTTCTGGGACCATGAGATGGCTGCTAGGGAAAGCTGCTGGTCCCAGATGATGTTTCCCAGGACTGTGAGTAACCTAGCTGGAGGGGCGGAATTGGAACTCCAGAGACTAGTTGCTCGTTAGAATTATCGGACTGGAGATTTGTCACTGGCTGCAGTTGTTGGACTTGGAGCTACAGAGTTTGGTGTTTAAATCATGTATTGTTTGAGTGTTTCCTTGCTATGCTCAATGCCATCTTTTGCAGTGTGAATGTTTATTCTGTGCCATTATGAGTTTTGGGGAATTTTTGGTATTATGGTTCAGTTAAAAGACCTTGGATTATCTAGATGTTTGAATACCATTAGAACTGATGAAGAAAAAAGGGGACTTTTAAAGTTGGACTGAATGCATTGCATTTTACATCATGAATGGTTATCAGTTTATGGGGGCCAAGGGTGGAATGTGGCCGTGTGATTCAAGTGTCCTCCATAAACTTAGGTGATCTGAATGCTAGGTTCCCAGCTGATGGAAATTTGGGAATTAACACCTCCTGGAAGCAGTGTATTGTTGGGGGTGGGCTTATGAGTGTTATATCCAGTGTCCCCTTGGCAGTGTTTGGCACACTCTCCTGTTGCTATTGTCCACCTTATGTTGTAAAAGTTCAGAGTAGGGGGCTGTGGTGGTTTGATTCAGGTGTCCCCCATAAACTTAGAAGTTCTGAATGCTAGTCTCCCCAGCTGATGACAATTGGAAATTAAAGCCTCCTGGAGGCGGTGTATTGTTGGGGTTGGGTTTATGGGTATTATAGCCAGTTTCCCCTTGCCAGTGTTTGGCACACTCTCCTGTTGCTATTGTCCACCTTATGTTGGCCAGGGGGTGATGTCCACTCTTTGCTCATGCCATCATTTTCCCCTGCCATCATGGAGCTTCCCTTTGAGTCTGTAAACCAAAATAAATCCCTTTTTCCCAAAAGCTTCTCTTGGTTAGATGATTTCTGCTAGCAATGCAAACCTGACTGCAACAGGGGCCTTGGGCCCTGGACATTGATGGACTGGTAGGATGGAATGTGGCAGATGGGGACTAGTTGTCATGTGCCACCTCGCTGACCTTCCAATCAAAAGAGCCAAGTGTATAATGTGCTAAATATAGACAATGGGGTCTTATAGAGAACAAGATTATTGTGCCACTACATAAAGAACATTTTCAATTTGCTGGTTTACTTTCGTAAATGTGTATATTGTATGTTGAGCAAATCCCTCCCAGTCCTTTTACCCATCAGTTCCCTTTATTTGCCCCTCCTATTAATCCCCTTTGAAGAGAAATATTTTTAAACTGGTAATTTTCCCTAAACCAATGAACTGACCTACATAAGATAGCAAATGGAAGAGATTGTGTTTGGTACCATCCATCAAGATCAGGATCTCCATCTGAAAAAGATAAGCAAATTCTCCAACAGAGAGAAAAGTTAGTACTAGACATATGGGATGGCCAATGAACTGAAAGGGAAAATCGGCCAATCACACCTCACCAGGGCCCCAGCTGAAACCATAGAGTAATGCTGGGAAAGGGCAAGAGTACAGCGTTCTTGGTGATCACGACACCAGAAAAAGACTGAAGAGATAAACACAGAGAACATCCGACTCCTACCAAGCCAGATATCCAGAGACACAGAGGCTCCCAAAACCTCATCACTGAAGCAGAACTAAAATGACCCCAATGTGGCTCAGGGAAATTTGCCAAAGAGGAGGTGGAAAGAATGTTAGAGCCATGAGTTGGGGCATTATGCACAGAGACTTGGCTTATCCCCCATAGCTCTTGACTACCCCCACAATGCATGACCCACATTCCCCATTGATGAGGGTCCTTTTGGAAGAGGGAGGATAAGGAGGAGGATAATGGAGTCACCATTATGAATGTAAAATTAGAATAATATAAATAAATAAAAAATTATTTTAAAAAAGATCAGGATCTCTTCTTCCTGAGTGGTTGAGCAATCAATGTCAGGCAGGAGGTTTGAAATTTGACCAAGAGGCCCTGATACAGGTCCTCTGCCACTCTGATCACACATGCACGCACGCGCGCACACACACAAGATGTGGCCTCTGGAGTTCAAAGGAGCCAAAATGACCACCCAGTCAAATAAATTTCTTTGCAGATGGCAAAACCAAGAGTCAAAGAAGTGAGAACATTAAGCCAAGATCCCTTCAGCATTGGACACCTGCCATATTAAACTAACCTGACCCTACAAGCTAAAGAAAACCCAGAAATTTGAAGGCAGAAAGCCAGTCTGACATAAGTGCTTTCTTCCCAACATTTCACCTGGCCTCCCATAGCAGATTCTCTGAAGGCTTTGAAGGGAGTATTTGAGAAGCAATCCTCCATTGTCCAGCAAGCCTGGCTGGAGGAAGGAGCGTCCTTGCCCTCAGAGAGCCTGCATGCCCTACCTTCAAGATGTTTGTCTCTGATTTTCCTTATCATTACACAGAGAAGGAGAAAATAATTATATCATTTCCTAAAGTAATAAAGAAATCTAAGTTCTTTTTATAATTTATTTAAAAATTTATGTATGGGGGCTGGAGAGATGGCTTAATGGTTAAGTGCTTGCTTATAAAGCCTAAGGACGCCAGTTCAAGGTTTGATTCCCCAGGACCCACGTAAGCCAGATGCACAAGGTGGCGCATGCATCTGGATTTCATTTGCAGTGGCTGGAGGCCCTGGTGCTCCCATTCCCCCCCCACCCTCTCTCTCTCTCTGCCTTTCTCTTTCTGTCTGTCTCTCTCAAATAAATAAATAAAAACTAAAAAAAAAAAAATTATGAAAGGAAGAGGGAGAGAGAGTATAGACATGCCAGGCTCTCTTGCCATAGCAAATGAACTCCAGATACATGCACCAATTTGTGCATCTGTCTTTATGTGTGAGAACTAGGGAATCAAACCTGAGCCTTCAGGTTTTGCAAGCAAGTGCCTTTAACCACTGAGCCATCTCCCTACCCCCAAAAATCTAAGTTCTTATTCTACTGAGCCTCATAGGTCTCTCTCACTGGATCAGTTTCAGGGTTGCCTGCCCAAGTGGGGTTGGCCCAGTCACAGATAGAAAAAGTCCAAAAGAGCTACACCAATTATATTTGGTGTACCAACCTGAAAACAATCAGTAGTACTGTCACCAGGGGACTGGACTGGCCGGAGAAGGGAAGCAAAAACCTTCTCTGATCAGAACACTTCATGATGTTTTTCTGACAGATAATGATAATTATCTAGTGATAATTTCTCAAACTTTTTGGGCTACCGAAGTCTGTGATATCCGTGTAAATAATGCAGAGAAGTAAAACAAAGAAAAAGATGTACTAAAATCTACACTGGTTAGAAACTGTTGACAAAATTACAAAGATAATCAGTAATCTATCCCTATAAACACTCCCAGTACAACCTAGCTAATAAAGATCCTGTTGAACCTTCTGAAGTAAGGTCCTTGGTCATGTGACATGCTCTGAGGAAGAAGTAAAGAAAACAAACTTCCCCATTCAAACTGGTTAGCACAACTCTAAACCCAAGCCAGGCCAAACTAGAGACAAGTGTCATTGCAAAGATCCTCAATATGACATTAGGAACCAAGTGCCCTGTTTTAAAGAATAAGATATCAAAGCCGTGCTTAGTCACATGGCCAAGAATTTTTAATCCTGCCCTGCATCTCTGTCAACATTGAATGGGATAAGAAGATGCCTCTGGTTCGTGTTGACTTTTCCTAAGGCACAAATATAAAATTGTTCATTAATTTTTATAACTTTTTTAATTTCAAATTTAAGAAGTCTTAGAGTAGTGATGATGATATAATATCTCAGATTAGTTAGGGCAAATTGTAACATAAATTGTGTCTTTGGAGTATCAAGCCTCTCTCTGTGTGTGTGTGCACTCCTTTTGTTTTTAAGGCACCCTGATTCCCATCCACACCAGTCTGAGGTCCTTCAGTTTGTCAACTCTAGAAACTAGGATGGCACATAGGTGTGGGGGAAACCATTGGCCCCGTTTCAGTTTTCCAGAAAAACAACAAAGCCCTTATATACCAAGCCATTGCAGACTTCTTAATAAGAACAGCACACCCCTCAAATCCACATCTATTGCTGTGAAAGCCTCATAGCCTTATTTTCCAGGATAAGTTTAATGTGTCTGTTTGCTGCCTCGTGAGCATTTTCATCTGAAATGTGTTCTCTAATTATGCAGTGAAGTTTAGACATCAGAATAAGTGGGTCAGATGTTCAAAGAATTTTATTTGATGCTAAGATTCTTAATTCTTTCAAACAATGTGCTCAAACATTATCTTCATTTCCTTCAGCTTCCTGCCAGATAAGTGACTGGTACACAATGATACCTTACAGGCCATGCCAGCCCTGAAACAAAGAGTTAAATGGTTAATCAAATCATCACCTCTGCCATGAGGTCTTTTCTCCAGTGGACTTTATATTTTCCTCTCAATTCAGGCATCCTTTCTTGAGTTCGATGTACTGCCTGGCTGCTTCTCAACATCCAAGTGGAGTCTGTGGTATACCAGTAACTGTTTGAGATATTGTCCAGATGATTCCTTGACCAAACCTATAGTTACGCAGAAGAAGACTTCTGTGCATATCTAATCAAGTTAGACCACACAATGCTCTTCAAAAGCCCTTACCAGATGTCCCAACTGTTGCAGTTGCCTTCTCATTGCTGCCACAAAGCACCCAACCAAAAGCAACTGGTGGGAGGAAAGTCGCTTATTTTGCCTTACAGTCATGCACGGAGGTTCCATGATGAACATCAATTCCTTGCCAACATCAGATAGACAACAGCAGCAGGAGAGTGAGCCAGTTCAGGCAAGGGGGAGCTGGCTCTAACACCCTGAGCCCATCCCCAACAACACACCTCCTCCAGAAAGGCTCCACCTGCCAAAGTACCATCAGCTGGGGAGCAAGCATTCAAAAACACAAGATTTTATGGGAGACACCTAATTCAAACCATCACACCAACTATGACTATAATTCAAAAACAGCACCGAGATGGAATGTTTGGGTCCATTATTTTTTTTTCATTTTGAATTCAAATGCTTATGAAGGTAGGTTAGGCATTTTTCTTGTCACTCTGATAAATACCTGAGCAAAACAACTTAAGGAAGGAAGGAAGATTCCATTTTAGCTCATGCTTTCAGTCCATCATCAGCACACCCCTTGCTGAGGCCTGAGGTGAGACAGAACATCATGGTGGCAGTATGGCAGAGGAGGCTGCTCACCTCTGGAAGGCCAGGGAGCAGAGAGGACAGGAAGAGGGCATGGAAAGATACAGCCCTCATGCCCACACACTCCCAATGACCTACTTCCTCCAACTAGGTCCCACTAACTAAAGTTTCCAGCATCTAGCAAAATTGTCTGAGGACCAAGCCTAGAGCACAGGATCCTGTGGGGAAACATGGACAGACTTTCAGTCTGTAACTACCTCCTATTCATCCTGACCTCCAGATATGAAAAGGTAAAAGAGTCAAGTACTAGCATTATCTTCCCTCCCTTCACTTCTCCTCAATAGTTAAACAAAGCAAAAAGGGTGATTCTTATTGGATTTAGGTCAGTTGTCCTTCTAGCTTGCTATGTGACCTTAAACAAGTTACTTTACACTTAGTAGACTAGAAGATTGTTGAGACAGCTGGGAGCTTAACAGCCTGATTCTCGCCAGCATAGTGACAAATCTTAGAATTATATACTAGCACATCCCATCATTTGCTTCCTGTGTAACTGAAAATAGGGAGGTACTATCTTTATCCCTCTTTAGAAGCAGAGAGAATTGATGCATGAAACAGTGGATACAATAGTAACTCACTGTAGACATTCAAATAACCTCCCAGCCTACTTACTTAGCTGTTGCTTCTTGAAAATAAGCCCCCCCCCAAAAAAATCTCTATTATTGTTGAGCATTATTTGGGACGTTTCCTTTTCCCTTTCCTCTGTCATTAGGTGTCACTGTCTGAAAAGTTGCAGAATCGGCCCCAAATCACACAGCTACATTTTTCTGTGTACTAAAATGACAAAATGGCAGTCCACTATGCCATTCTCTGTCTGTCACCAGGTAATCCATTGGCTTTGTAACAGTCACCCTTGCCCAGGCCCAAATCCAAAGTCAGCTGTACTCTGCCACTAAAATGTGCTTCTATTTTGTTCAAGGCTTCAGTGGGTCTACACCAGCTTTGCTAAGCTATCTAGGAGTTCTGGACATGGTTAACTAACTGAGCCATATTGATTTCTCCATATCTATGTGATCTAAATGGTCTTTGTGTATGTGTGTGTGTGTGTGTGTATAGCATGGTGTAGTGTGAATGTGAGGTCTGCAATGTATGCATGTGCAGATATGTGTGCCCCACACATACGTGTGCAGAGGCTAGAGAACATCCAGCGTACTCCACTATCACTCATCTGTGGTTTCCCTTGAGATGGAGCCAGACACTGAATGAGGAGCTGCTTTTTATCTGTCAGAGTGGCTTACTAGAAAGCCCAGTGATTCTGCAGTCTCCACTCCCCACAGAACGGGTGTTACAGGCATGAGTGGCATGCCCAGCTGTTTACATGGGTACTGGAGAATTGAACTAGGAATGACTCAGGCTCTCATGCTTGCAACACAAGTGTTCTTACTTGTAGAGCCATCTCCCCAGCCCTAGTCTAAATGTTTACAGCAATGATTTGTTCATTCAATATTTATGCATTCATCTTTATGTGTATTCATGTTTACTTTATGTACATAAAGAAAGGAAATTGTTGTATTTGAGAATATGTATCCCTGTTCCTGACACATAGGAAAAGATCCCCAATAAATGGTACTTTTTTTTTAATTGGGAAAGAAATCTACTTTAGTTCATCCAGGCTGCTATAATAAAATACAATACAATGGGTATCTTATACACAACTAAAAGTTATTTCCAGGGCTGGGGAGATGGCAGAGCAGTTAAGGTGCTTGTCTACAAAGCCAAAAGGTCCAGGATCGATTCCCTAGTATCCATGTGGCACATGCATCTGGAGTTCGTTTGCAGTGGCGAGAGGCCCTGGCATGCCCATTCTCTCTCTCTCTGTCTATCTATCTATCAACCTCTTTATAAAATAAATAATTACATAAAATGTTTTTTAAAAGTCATTTACCACATTCCTAGAGACTGAGAAGTCCAAAATCAAGGCACTACAGATTTAATGTTGAACGCTTTCTGGATCATAAATAGTGTTTTCTAGCTGTGTCCTCACCTTCTATAACCTTCACATTGATAATGAGGATACAATTGTCAGACCACGTATGGAGTCATGAGGAATGGTTGATGTATAGCACACTAAGATAAAAAATAAGCCTCATTAAAGCACCTCTTTCAATAAAGACAGTCATGATTTTATAGACTCTGGCCACAAAAGTCAAGTAGAGTGTGCCTAGTCAAAGCAAATAACTCTGAGGAATGGTGGATTTTTAAGAAAAATAATACTGTGAGCATATATGATCTGTAATTTTTATGTTTTATTGAAAAACTCAGTCTGAATCTAAGAATTTCATTATATAAAAAGGAAGAAACTTTACCTACACTAAGATCTTTATAATGTTGTTCTATATTTTATTTTAATTTAATATCTTTTATGTGTTGAATCCATTTGAAGTTTTACATGTGTGATTTACAAGGTAGTAAATTTATTCAAGTTTTTAATATGGAAGTGCAAATTATCCCAGCACTATTTATTGAAGAGTCACATACCTACAGCCCCAAGTATTAGGGAAGCTGAGCCAGATATTGTGATTTTGAGATCAACCTGGACATTCTAAGACCTCATCTAATATTCAAAAGAAAAGGGGGCTAGAGATTACTTAGCATTTAAGGCACTTGCCTAAGGACTCATGTTTGACTCTTCAGGTCCTATGCAAGCCAGACTCACAAAGTGACACAAACATACAAGGTCACACATGTATGTATTTAGAGTTCAACTTCAGTTGATGGAGGCCGGGTGCACCAATTCATTCTCATTCCCTCCCTCTCTCTCTCTCTCTTTCTGTCTCTCCCTTTCTCTCACACTCTCACTCTGGCTTTCTCACACACAAAAAAAAACCTATCTCAATAAATAAGGTGGCGAGTAATAGAGGAAGACACCCAATGTTGACTCTGACTCTGGCCTCCACATGCATATGCATACACACACACACACACACACACACACACACACACACACACAAAACTATGCACCACACATGTTGTAAACATAAATACATGCATGCATGCACACTATACACACACATACATGTGCAAAAAATATTTACAATTAACTCCAAGTTCATTCCATGGAAGCTCTCATATTTAATATGAATTTCTCCATGAATTGATTTAGTATATTCCTTCATTTAGTAGTTCTTCCTGTTTTTTGCAGTTTCACACGTTCTCATCCATGATTAGATTCATTACTAAATCTTTAGGAAGATAACAGAAAGATGTCTTGAGAAAGATTAAACCACGCTCAACAATAAAAGTTCTTATTTATTTGTGTATGTGTGTGTGAGAGAGTGGGACACAGGTGCACCAGTGTCTCTTATTGTTGAAAACGAATGCCACATGTGGTCTGGCTCTGTGTACGTACTGGGGAATTGACCCCAGGCCATCAGGCTTTGCAAGCAAGCACCTTTAACCACTGATCCATCTCCCCAACACCAATAATGAAATTTCTTTAAATGAAATTTATTATGCAAAATTTTACATTTAGTAGCTTACTTTTGGCTGGGAACTAGTGATATTTAGCCACATTCCTATTGTCTCTTACAACCAATTGGGGCTAGGATGAGACGCCATTTTTCTGTGTTGAGCATTCACTGTGGAGTCATTCTTTCTTTCCCCCAGCCCCTTCCTTCCTTCTGCTGTAAAATTCTACTGCTCTAATGCTGCCTGGTCTGCATGCTACTGCTTCTCTGGCCCCCAGGCCTGGATACTGCCCCCACCCATATCTGCTGCATTCTGTAGAGAGTGGAAGGAAGGGGTATCACAAGCCCTTTTGGTGAGAAGATTCACTTTTTCCTTAGACCATAAGATAGAAAGAGGTCCTCTGCTGTATAGCAATATGAAGGTCATGGCACTTCCTGTGTAGCCATTAAAGATCCTCCCCAAAACATAAGGCTGGACCTTTGGTGGCCAATAGTAAGTGCAAATAACGTTTCTTAAAACTTTCTTTTAGGGGCTGGAGTGATGGCTTAGCAGTTAAACGCTTGCCTATGAAGCCTAAGGACCCTGGTTCGAGGCTCGATTCTCCAGGACCCACATAAGCCAGATGCACAAGGGGGTGCATGCATCTGGAGTTCGTTTGCAGTGGCTGGAGGCCCTGGCGCACCCATTCTCTCTCTCCCTCTCTCTCTCTCCCCTGCCTATTTCTGTATCTCTCTCTCTCAAATAAATAAATAAATAATAAAATATTTTTAAAAAAACTTTCTTTTAATGTCAGCAAATTTAAGGTTATAAGGGGATTTCTTTAGTATCATAAAAGTTGAGATTATTCCCAGTCCATGGAAGCAGCATCAAATGTTAGTAACAATACTGCCTCTAAATGAGGCTCCCAGCTCCCTCTTTCTCTCTTTCTCTTTCTCTTTCTCTTTCTCTTTCTCTTTCTCTTTCTCTTTCTCTTGTCACCAGTCAAGTCTCCCCAAGTATTTACTCTTCATTGATGTCTCTTCACTCTCCTTCCTGTTATTCTTCCCCACAGAATACATTTCTGCCCTAGATTACCAAAAGGAAAAATGCTATTATATTGTCCACTTTCTCTTTCTTACAATTGGATGGACTGCTGAGTTGTTCTAAAGGATGTTCAAAGTCACTGAAAGGACTCAGAGGCATCACAGTGTTGAACCTTTGGGGAACAATTGCCGAGGAGTGAGTGTAATGATAGCTCTATTGCATATGGTACATGTAGCAGGACCATTTTCTATCAAACATACCAGCTAGCTATTTTTTCACCTTTTTAAAAATGTTTACTTTTTATTGGTTTACTTGAGAGAAAGAGAGAGAGATGCAGAAATAGGCAGGTAGAGAGAGAGAATGGGTGTGCCAGGGCCTCCAGCCACTGCAAACGAACTCCAGATGTGTGCGCCCCCTTGTGCATCTGGCTTACGTGGCTCCTGTAGAATCAAGCCTTGAACCAGGGTCCTTAGGCTTCACAGGCAAGCGTTTAACCACTAAGCCATCTCTCCAGCCCCTAGCTAGCTATTTTTAAGCACACTTTTTAACTTTTGCATTATGACCTGCATGTTTTTGTAAATCCTACAAATCTTTAATTTAAAAAATTTAAGTGATAGAAGAAGGCATTTTCCTTGATCTCTGGGTTCTTGTCATGTTATCCATAATCAATGCAATTATCTAAGGTGGTCTTCTTTTGGGGACTGAAGCATCTCCCTCTGAATGAATTGCAGAGCCTTCTCCTGGAATCCTTGCCCTGTGGTTAAGAACCTTCTTCATAGATATTAAAATACTTTCTGCTCAGATGTGGTCTCATTGATTTACTTTCACTTGTGAGGGAAAAAGATGGCTAACTATCATTCTGTCTCAAATTGCAGATTACAGTGTTTCGGATGGGATCAGAAGGGCACCAGGACATTGACTTAGCTATCCTGACAGCATTACTCAAAGGTAAGAGTTTCTGCAAAGATAATTTAAATGGATTAACACAGCAATCTTATATCACCTATGACTGAATATCATCCCAAATGAAACCATGATACATCCAATTATTGACAACATAAGGACCTCCTGTAAAACACTGTTACCACTGTTGAATACTTCTAAAACTGACCTGTTGCATGTGACTACATTTTATGTTTTAAATATAATATAGTTCATGCCCATGGAATAATAAAAATTTTCAAAAGTATTTATATAATGTATAATGTACTAAGCTATCTGAGCTCATTTAATAATTATTACTTTGTTTTCAAAGCAATTTGTTTGGCATTTGTATATGTATGTGTATATGAGTGTGGGTGGATGTGTATAGACACATTAAAAATAAAAATCTAAAGTCATTGAGAGGAAATAACCAAAACACTAGGCTAGTATACTTATTATAATTGGCATTAAACTTAACTCTATACTCTTTGATATCAAGGTAAACACAGAACCATTAGAATTGTGATATCTTAATTTACAATGTGAGTATTTGTCCTATTCTCTAGCCCCAGAGTTTCAATGGTAGCTCACTACCTTCCCATACCCTTGGAGCCTTATACAAGAAAATAGCAGTTTCATCCAAATTTTGTAGACCAAATTTTGTTCATAATGTGCCTTAAGAAGTATATTACATTTGGCTAATTATCTTCAGTAATAAAAGAAAGCTGACCCTGTTTAGTTCTAATAATCAAACCAGAAGTAAAAGATAACACAAGGGCTAGAGAGATGGTTCAGCACTTAAGGTACTTTCCTGCAAAGCTTGACAAGGATTCAGTACCCCAGTACCCACATAAAGCAAGATGTACAAAGATATATCAGGAGTTCGTTTGCAGTGGCTGGAGGCCCTGGCATGTCCATTCTCCTTCTCTCTCTCTCTCTCTTCTTAAAAATAAATAAATAAATAAATAAATAAATAAATAAATAAATAAATATTTTTTAAAAAGTAAAAGTAAAACAAACCACAGACAAGTCAGGACATGAGCACAAGAAGTTGCCCAGGAAATGGTGCAGTCCACACTTATAGAATTCATGTGTACAACCAAGACATTCCTGTCTCATTGGACATAATTCATAGCAAGTGGGGAAATGATCCAATCCCCTTCTAATGAAAATGCTTTCCTTCTCTTTTCAAAATTTTTAAGACTTTAAGTTGTGCTTTCAATTTCAGAGCAATCCTAGAATTTATTTATCATATTATAGAATACTTGTTTTCCAACATTTTGAGCATGATATTACACAAAATACAATACATTTTTTTGGTTTTTTTTTTCAAGGTAGGGTCTCACTCTGGCCTAGGCTGACCTGGCATTCACTATGTAGTCTCAGGGTGGCCTCGAACTAATGGCGATCCTCCTACCTCTGCCTCCTGAGTGCTGGGATTAAAGGTGTGTGCCACCATGCCCGGCTCACAAAATGCAATACATTTTATATCATAATCAAGTAGTTACACATATCACACTTAGAATTTTGAAGTTAAAGAATTTAAAATAAACTGGGCATGGTGGCACACACCTTTAATTCCAGCACTACAGAGGCAGAGGTAGGAGGATCACTGTGAATTTAAGGCCACCTGAGACTACATAGTTAATTCTAGGTCAGCCTGGGCTAGGGTGAAACCCTACCTCAAAAAAAAAAAAAAAAGATTTTAAAATAATACTTACATGAACAATATGGAATGAATTTGAATATTCTCTCTTTTCCTCTATCCAAGTTTCTTGAATGCAGATTGTATCCTACTAAATTGATT
Organism: Orientallactaga sibirica; assembly: GCA_036365145.1. Taxonomy (NCBI): domain Eukaryota; kingdom Metazoa; phylum Chordata; class Mammalia; order Rodentia; family Dipodidae; genus Orientallactaga; species Orientallactaga sibirica. Next base: position 64,704,600 of record JAEOAD010000001.1, read on the forward strand.
CTATGACTCACTCGTAGGTCATAATCTGTAGTTTAAAGTACAGTGCCATAGAAGATGAAATCGGGATTTTGCTAAGAAATTAGCATTTCTAATCATTTATAATGAACATTATTTATGCATCAGTTGATGCTAATGGAAATTTATGCCATTAAAAGATTAAAGTGTGTCAACTGTATTTTGCAAAGGGTTCTAAATGCCCTCAGATATTGACCCAGTTGATTTGTGAAAGCTGTCAAGTATGTTTTTGCTGACTTCTTTGAAGGCAAAAAAATATACATACTATACATTTTTCTAATATGTGAGATATGTGATAACATAACACTTAATTTTTATAATTATATTTAATTTTCAAGCAGTGTTTATTTGTAAAGCCTAACTTTTATTCTAAGAAATTTCTGAGCAGCCAAAGAGATGAGAGACGTGAAACTTACTCACGGATCCATAAATCCAAGAGAAGAAAAAAGGACAGATGGGGAGAAGGTGGTATAAGGAAACACATCTTTGCTTTCCTTGATTCTGATCTTATGGATTTATTTTTCTTGAATCTGTATTTATATTAAAAATGCTGTTCATGCAACACACATTTACACAATACCTCAGTAAGCAAGAAGTGAACAATAAAGGTTACTTTCTCCCCTGTCTCAGATAAAGTAAACCTTTTAATATTAAAGTAGAGAGAGAAAGAAGAAGGCAACAGGCATGCTATTCCAGAGATTCAAGAGTTCCAGAGTGACTGCCAACAGTAACACAAGGTGCTTTGCAGAGTCCTGAGGAAGGAGCTCTGAGACAGAAACTGTGTTCCTATGCACCCTCCTGCACAAGCCCTCCCCTCCCTGCCACAACACACACAGAGGAGGGGTACATAATACAGCATGTCCAGCAACTTTTCTGGAAAACAAAAATAATTTTTAGCATAACTGGTATCCCAAGTGGGGCATATTTATGTTAAAAAATTGTTTATTATTTAACTGAAATCCAACCTTAACTGTGAATACTGTGTGTTTATTTGCTAAATCAGGGTACACTATTCAGATGAGGTGTGACACTACTAATGCATGTGAATTTCAGGTGCCCTGAGACGTTCTTCAGGAAGAGGAACTCAAAAATCAAGGGTGCTGTCCCCTGCCCCTCACTCCTCTTCCTCCTCTTAGCTGGCCCTACATCATTTCAGAGATAATTATCTAGTTTTCATCATTTTATTTTGTGTGTTTCTTCCTAAGACATAATTAATAGTAGCAGTAATTAATTAGCTAATTAATTACTTATAGATAAATGGAAAACATCTTTTCTCATCTATGCATTTGCTCATTTTTTCCAAATGTAAAGAGAAAGTTTGCAATAAAAATAAAAATAGAGGGCTGGAGAGATGGCTTAGCAGTTAAGGTGTTTGCCTACAAAGCCAAAGGACCCAGGTTCAATTCCCCAGGATGCACAAGGGGGCACATGTGTCTGGAGTTCATTTGCAGTGGCTGGTGGTCCTGGCGCACCCATTCTCTCTCTCTCTCTCTTTCTCTTTCTATCTCTCCCTGTTTCTCTGTCAAATAAATAGATAAATAAAATATTTTTAAGAAACAAAAAATATATAAATATAAATATATAAAGAACACCCAGTATCCAGACAAGACTTTCCCTGTGAAGAACTGAAACTTTGCCTTCATAAACTATTGTTGCCTAGGTGCATCCCCCTCACAGCAGCAAAAACCTTTTGCTGCTGGCTCAGTAAAGCCAGAAAACATCTGCTCACAACAAACTAAGGGTCCCTGGGCCCTTTCTGTGAGCAACATTACGCCCAGCTATTTCATTTCATCTTGCAGACCTTGGATCAACAAGTCAGACCATGTGAGCAGACACATCACTCATCCGCATGCTCAAAACTCTTATGTGGTGTCACCCTCTTCCACAGCAGAGATTGTTTTCTACTGGACTTAATCTTCCCTAGTAAAGAAGGTCTTCTGAGTATTTTCTCTAAAGTACTTTAAAAAGCCAAAACAGAATAAAAGCCACATAGTTCTCGTCAAAACTGTCATCAAAAATAGGAAAGTTGCTGGGCGTGGTGGTGCATGCCTTTAATCTCAGCACTCGGGAGGCAGAGGTAGGAGGATCACCATGAGTTCTACAGAGTGAATTCCAGGTCAGCCTGGACCAGAGTGAGAAAAAAAAAAAAAGGAAAGTTTGAGCCAAGAGGATCCTCAAGAGACAGGACAGCTACATGTAAGGTGTTTCCTGGAACAGGGAAAGTCCAACAGGTTAAAAACTAAGAAAAACTTTTTAAAAATTATAAACTATAGTTTAAAAAAAAACTGTTAAGGGAAAAATAAAAGAGACACCTTATCATTATGATATGGATCTAAACAGGAGACATTGTCAGCAAAATTTTCTATAATTATTTGATGTTAAAAAAACAAACAGAAAATGAGGGCTGGAGAGATGGCTTAGCAGTTAAACACCTGCCCGTGAAGCTTAAAGAACCCAGTTCAAGGCTTGATTCCCCAGAACTAATATAAGCCAGATGCACAAGGTGGCACATGCGTCGGGAGTTCGTTTGCAGCGGCTGGAGGTCCTAGAGTGCCCATTCTCTCTCTCTCTCTATCTGTCTCTTTCTCTCTCTGTCTGTCACTCTCAGATAAATAAATAAGTAAATAAATGAACAGAAAAGACAGAAAATAAGACTGCAATTTATGGAATTAATTATAAAGGTCAAGTACATAAATATTTAAAGGACCATGACAAGCATAAAACTAATCTATCTAAAGTGTCTATGTAAGTCTGGGTATAAATAATATCTGGTCACTGCAGAAACAACTAGAAATACCACTGAGGGATCTAAGCAAGAAGTATATGATTGCTGAACTCAAGAAAACAACTTCTCTTAAATCAAATTCTTTCAAGGGCTTGTACATAATTTCAGAGATAATTATCTAGTTTTTATTATTTTATTTTGCATTTCTCTTCCTCAGACACAATTAATAGTAACCATAATTAATTACTTACAGATATGTAGAAAACATCTTCTAAGATATGCATTTGCTCATTTGTTCCAAATGTAAAGACAAAGTTTGCAATAAAATAAAATGGAAAAAGAACACCCAGTATGCTCTAGATAACTTTAAAAAACTCAAAATACTATACTGTCCATTGGATTAGAAAACACAAAACAGGAGCTGGAGAGATGGCTTAGCAGTTAAGGCACTTGCCTGTGGAGCCTAAGGACCCAGGTTCAATTCCCCAGTACCCATGTAAGCCAGATGCATAAGGTGACATATGCGTCTGGAATTCGTTTACAGTGGCTAAAGCCCCTGGCATACCCATTCTCATTCATTCTCTCTCTCTCTCTTTCTCTCTCTCTCTCATTCTTTCTCTCGCTCTCTCTCTTTTAGCCTCTTTCTCTCTCAAATGAATAAATAAAATATTTTTTAAAAAGAGAAAAAGAAAACAGGGGCTGGAGAGATGGCTTAGCAGTTCAGGAGTTTGCCTGCAAAGCCAAAGGATCCCAGTTCAATTCTCCAGGACCCAAGTAATACAGATGCACAAGGGGGTACATGTATCTGGAGTTCATTTGCAGTGGCTGGACACCCTGGCTCACCCATTCTCTCCCTCTCTCTTTCTCTCTATCTGCCTCTTTCTCTCTAGCAAATGTGGAATGACATAAAGAAAAACTTGAGGGCTGAAGAGATTGCTTAGTGGTTAAGGCACTTGCCTGCAAAGCCAAAGGACTCAGGTTCAAATCCCCAGAGCCCAAGTAAGTCAGACGCTCAGGGAGGTGCATGTATCTGGAGTTTGTCTGCAATGGCTAGATATCCTGGTGCACCCATTCTCTCCCTCACTCTGTCTACCTTTTTCACACTCTCATAAATAAATAAATTAAGTAAATAAATAAATAACTTTTTTAATAAAAGGAGAAGCCTGAAATCGCTACTATGTTTGCCTTCTTCACAGTAAGCAACATATAATCATTTCCTATTCTTCATAAAACAGACTTTTAAGTTCCCAGGAAACTGGGACACTTCCTATGTTCAAAATACACAAGAATCCATAAAATGTTACATTTGAAAGGCTCCGTAAATTTGAAAATAATACTTTAAGAAACAAAACAGAAAATATCTAGCATACATGTGACGGTCCAGAACAGAGCACCAGTATGGGATGAATTGAGAAGTGGTTGAGCAGATGTTAAAATCCTTTAAAACAAAATTTGATTACACTTTATTTTCATGAAAATCCAAATGGATTTTGGAGCAATATCAGGGGCTGATATAGATAGAAATTTCAGACATTCATGTTCATCTCCTCCAGGAGAATGCAATAGAAATCACTTAAACCTCTAAATTCCTTTCATTTGTATAGTGCTTTACAATTCACAAAGCATTTTCCACAGAACTTCTATCATCTAATTTTCACAATAGCTCTTTGAAATGGTTATCAGATATCTTCAAGCCTGCACTTTCTTGGGCATGAAAGTGGGCAGCACTAATAATTGTGCCAGAGCAGCTGGAATAAACCAAGCACGTCCAGCAAAGTGGGAGGTATCTTCACCCTGGCTACAAATGAATGTTCCTTCTTGTTAGGACAAGTCCAAAGGAAAAGAATGGTTTTTCTTTGCTTTGGTGTCCCAGCATCCAGAAAAATTCCTGACGAGTGGCAGAAATTTAATACCATTTATCCATAGAAGTGATCGGTCCATAGCCTAATCAACCACTATCCAAAGTCACATAAAACCATCTGGGGGGCTGGAGAGATGGCTCAGCAGTTAAGGCTCTTACCTGCAAAGCCCAATGACCTGGGTTTGATTCCCCAGTACCCACGTAAAGCCAAATGCAAAACTGGAACATGCATCTGGAATTCATCTGCAGTGGCTGGAGACCCTCATGTGTCCATTCTCTCTGTCTCTCTTCTCTCTCTTGCAAATAAAATAAATAATTAAAAATAACCATCCAGGGGATCTCTGCATCATTGAAATGCCATTGGGTAGACCACAATGGTCCATAGAATTTTGAGTGCCATACATTCCTTGGGATTTCTACCAACTCCTGCAAGACTTCTATTCTCTTGGTCAGTCCTGCCTTAGAGTTCCTGATTCCACACACATTATTTCTTTTCCTCATCATGAAGTCAAAATGTAGAGTTTGGCCTCTCCAGTTTCAAGAAAATAAAATTTACTTACTCCAGGCATTGCATTAGTTTCTTGTCTCAATGCTGCAGAAGAATATCCAACAAGACAACTTAAAGAGGAAGATTTTATTTTGACTTCCAGTTCATCATGGTGGAGAAGGTATGGTGGCAGGAGCTTCCAGCAGCTCGTCTCATTGCATCCACAGTCAAAAGAAGCATTGTGGTGGTAGTCAAGAGTTATGGGGGATAGGCCAAGTCTTTGTGCATAATGCCCCAACTTGTGGCTCTAACATTCTTTCTGCCCCCTCTTCCACAAATTTCCCTGAGCCACATTGGAATCATTTTAGTTCTACTTCAGTGATGAAGTTTTGGGAGCCTCTGTGTCTCTGGATATCTGGCTTAGTAGGAGTTGGATGTTCTCTGTGTTTATCTTCAGCCTTTTTCTGGTGTTGTGATCACCAAGAATGCTGTACTCTTGCCCTTATCCTGCATTACTCTATGGTTTCAGCTGGGGCCCTGGTGAGGTGTGATTGGCTGGTCCTCCCTTCAGGTTGGTTGTCCATCTAAAAAAGATAAGCAAATTCTCCAATGGAGAGAGAAGTTAGTACTAGATAGATGGGATGACCATAGATATCTTGGAGGGAATTTTATATGCTTAGGCCCTCTTCTCACCCACATTTGGTGGTATCTTGATCTTGGAGACTGAGCTCATTTTTTGTACATTGTTTTCTCTTGGCCTATCCCCCTTAACTCTTGATTACCCCCACAATGCATGACCCACATTCCCCATTAATGAGGGTCCCTTTGGAAGAGAGAGGACAGGGAAGAGGATAATGGAGTCACCATTATGAATGTAAAATTAGAATAATATAAATAAAAAATAAATTATTAATAAAAAAAAAGCAGAGAGAGATGAATGCTTGTGCTCTGCTAGCTTTATCTTTTTATATGGTCCTGGACACTCTCTCACCCCATGGAGTGGTGTCCCCCATATTTAGGGTGGGCCTTCCCACCTCAATTAACCTAATCTAGAAAATCCCTTACAGACAGGCCCAGAGTTTTATTTCCATGGTGACTCTAAATCCTATCAAGTAGACAATAAAGATTAACCATCACAAACATTTAATAGACTGTAGACTTGTCTAGAAACATAGACATGGTTAGAAGAGAGGTTTACTTCTCAATAATGCAAACAGCCTATAACTGAATAGCAGCTGCATCATTGACATCCTTTGGTATGTCACACATGGGACTCCCCATGAACCCCCCACCCCGTGACTTCTCAGATGCGAAACCACCTCACGGCTCCCACTAGTCCTGCTCCAGTTGTTTGCTTCCTTCTCAGCTTCCCTTTTGAGCAAAGCAGTTCTTCCCTGTTCTGTAACGTTTACTCCACTGCTCTCAAGGTTCGCCTGCCTTAAGCAGATTTGTAAGGTCTTTTTGCAAACAGACCAATGTTTTGCAAGCAGAGGTTGGGTGTCAACTCATAGGGAGAATGATTTCTTAAGCTTCTTCCATGCAACTATAAGAGAGTAGGGCTTAGACCTGTGCCTTTCCTTGGAGGGTGAGGGCACAGTGCCCTTGGCTCTGGGGCTTTACCAGGAAAGGTGTCACATGTGTTCACATGAACCATGAACATCAGAACCCCCCAAGTCCATAATCTGGGTAAGCGTGTTCCTAGCAGATTTTTAAGGTTCTGCCCAGATCCCTAAGATCTTCTCATTATAGACTTTCAAAGGTGGCAGAGCCATAGAGAAAACCTAGGATACAAAGGTAAAAAGAGAGATCTCTGCCAATGTATGGAGACAGAACTGGAAGCCAGGTCAGCAGACAACCAGGCCCTTTCTCTTATTCAGCAACATGCAGCCGTTTCTGATGACTGATGTAGCCACCCCTGCCCCTCATTCCTCAGAATCAAGAATCTTTTCACTTTTGACTTGTGCCTGCTTCTGATTCAGCAAGCACCCAGCTCAGGGTGCTCAGGGATCTGTGTGTTACACTCTTTGCAAAGCCATTACTTCCGAGCAGCTCTCGGCTTGTGAAGAACTCATTGCTGCTGATACCCAGCAGGATGAATGAGTTATGCTTTTACTTCCTGGACCTGCTTGATAGCAATGAATCAGCATCAATTACTAGATCACCCACCACCTAGTCCTAATCATACAATCATGTGGACAGACAGCCACACCATTCTGAGATCAATTGTTTACATTAATAAAAAGAATGATGATGATGTCACTGGACTTGGTAGTTTCAGAAATTTCTGATCTATTCAGAGAAAGCATTCAAAGGCAGCAGACAGAGAAGACTTGAGCAAAAACATATTTATTGAAGCAAAGATGTTTTTCCAATAGAGGAAGAGGACAGCTCAGCTAAGCAGCTGAGTGCTCCAAACTCTTGGAATTGGGAAGTTTATGGGTTGGAGAGAAAACTTATACTGATCCTATGCACATAATTACAGTTTCTTAGGAATTGGGAGGGCATTTCTAGGAACCAGAAAATTGCTTTGACTGAACTTTCTGAACCAAGATAGCAAGTCGAAGGAAACACATACATGAAACCACATCTGTAATGAGATGTTGATAAAACCTCTGGCTGAACTTGCAATCTCAGGGTCCCCTGAGGTACACAGGTAAATGTCATAGAGGATGCCATGCAGGGTTTACCAAGATAAGGCCATAACCATTGAGGCTTAATTTATATACCATTGTTCCTTGTCTCCCTGCCTGTGCATGTCAATACTACTAATAAAACCAGCAAGTGATAATAACTTCCACACTATTGACTATGCTCTGAGACTAAGTTAGTCCTCACAGTGTCCATATGGGACAGGTACTGTCTCAGGAAACTGATGCACAGAGAGGCTAAATCTCTTGGCCAAGATTGCACAGGAATGAGTTGATAGAATCTTGACATGAACCCAGGTTCCCTGAGTCTAGAACTAGGGAACTGTGCATCCTGAGATCTGTGAGTAGAACTAGATGTGAAGCAGTGCCCTATTTTTTGATACATTTTGGACAAACAATGCTGACTTTTTCTTGGTACAGACAGACTGCAAGATAAATATGGCCCCTGAACGTAAGAATCTACTGACCTCCAATGAACCCATCCAAAACACAAGAGTGTGTGGTTTTGACTTAAAGCTTTAGGGCAGAAGCAATATTTTATGCCTACTGTACTGATTTTCTTCTTGCATACTGGGAGCTAAATATCCCCAAATCCTTTGCAGAGAAGTTGGGACCATGTGACTATGCAGTAAGCAGTGGGACGTGATCCGACCTAAAGTGTGCCATTACTAGACCTGGAAGATGAAAGCAGATGGGAAGGAGCAAAAGAGCAGACCAGAAAAGAAAACTGAATACTAAGCTGGTGTCAAGCTGTCTTACCTCACAATGCCTAAAAGACCTAGAAATCAGGGCATCCAGAAACTCAAAAGGAAGACTGGAGGAGGAAAATATGAAAGAATTTTAAGTCTTTTCTCAAAAGTAGCCAGAATTCCATTTCTTCTTCCCTCTTCCCCAAATCCCTTTCCAACTAAACAGATATATTATCTAGGGAAGCCAAAACAGGACCAGATGCTAGGAGAAGGCTGGGCTAGGGGAAGGAGATTAAATAAATCAATGCAAATTGGATGCTGAGATCCTAGCCCTCTAAGGCAATGAGACCAGCGGTTTTACTAACAAATATTGAACTAGATGACTCAAATTTGTGCAGATATGTCTTTAGTAAAAGTAAAGTACATATGGTCTTTGGATCGCATGGTACTTAAAGAAAGAATAAGGAGCTGGAGAGATGGCTTAGCGGTTAAGGCATTTGCCTGCAAAGCCAAAGGACCCAGGTTCGATTCCCCAGGACCCACATTATTCGTTTGCAGTGGCTAGAGGCCCTGGCGTGCCCATTCTCAATCTCTCTCTCTCTCTCTCTCCCCCCCTTTCTCTGTCAAATAAATAAATAAGCCGGACGTGGTGGTGCATGCCTTTAATCCCAGCACTCGGGAGGCAGAGATTGGAGGATCGCCGTGAGTTCAAGGCCACCCTGAGACTACATAGTTAATTCCAGGTCAGCCTGGGCCAGAGTGAGACCCTACCTCAAAAAACCAAAAAAAATAATAATAATAAATAAATAACAAAATATTTTTAAAAAGAAAGAATGAGGAAAAGAAAAAGAGAGAACAAAATGGATTAAAATCACCAATGTAATAATTTCAGAAAAATATGCCAAAATTTCAGGGTATACATTTCTACAGGATCCTGCTGAAAAATAATGACTCAGAAGGTGCAGATTCTTTGTCCACCATGTTGTATAAGTGAATTTCTTTGTCCAATCACAAGCAGAATAGCCCAATAGTATGGATTGTTTTTTACTCTGTCAATCTTACAGTTAATTATGTGTTTCTCTGCTTTGCCTTAGTGTACATAAAACAGGAACATTTTTACAAAGTTCTTTGTTAACAAATGGGAGGCTTTTGAAATATCTTTTTTTGCAGAAATGGCACAATAAGGAGAACACATCCATTTAGGTGAGTTAGCAAAAGCAAGGAAGTAACAAGGGCCTTCACAGAGCTATTAATCATAAGCCACACAAGTTCACACGTCCTTCTACTTACATATGTTGTGAGAACATAAAGAAGGAGTGGTAGTGTTTACTATACAATCTCTTGGTAAATATCACCAGAAAGGTGGAGCATAAATACCTGGTTTTGTGAGGTTTTTATGTAGCATTGGTCTCTAAAAGACCAATGTCCAGATCCAAAAATAAAACAAGGAACACTTCTCCCAAGTGAGCAGATCTTAAACAGAAAAGGTGGACCCAGCTCAACAAGTGTGAAATCAAAACGGAGCTGCCTACCTCCTGTCAGTCCCAACCCCAAAGCTAGGAAATGAAGGTCTGAAAAATGACCAGTGAGGACAGGTGACCCTTCAGGGCAGGTGACCAGTCAGGAAAGATGATCCAGCTAGGACAGGTGTAGCAGTTCCATCAGCTGCTTGAAACCGGCAGCATCTGGAAAACTAACAAGGTGTTCCTAATTAGGGTGGATATGGCTCTCATGGAGAATACTCAGTGTCCACAGCCTGAGTAACCTAGGCACAAAGACATACCTAGTCGACCTAAATTAAATTCCTAAAACAATCACCTTCTTGCGATCCAACAGAGCATCTAAATCTAAATCCAAGCTCTTACATTGCAGCAAATTTTTCTCATCCCGTGTTTTCCTTAGCCCCACGCTTCAGCTCACTTAGAGGGCTGTCAGAAGAGAAAAGCTCACGAGAGGCAGCATCTGGTTGATATCCGTACTGTCAGAGAACCACTCAGCACAAATCAGCAATTCTGGCATGTTCTTATACCCTGGAGAATTCAGGGACAGTGTGTTCTTAAGACTGAGAAGTTCTGTTTCATTATATAGAATCATTTTATAAAAACTTGATGGTGGCTAATCATTTACACTGACACAGTGAAAACCATCATGACCCAGCCAGGAACTGCTCTCTACCTAGCAGTGGTCTACATGCGGTAGTGCTGTTAACCTGCCAAATTTATTAAATTATGATTCTTAATTGGGTAATACTTGTAAATAATATATAAAACACTAACAATATTTGCACAATGCTTTAACAAATCATCTTTCCTCTAGTTGTTATCCACCCTATTTAATCTGCAAAACCATCCTTGAAAGCAGATTTTATTCACTTGGGTTTTGATTGCATTTTGATAAAAACGTCTTTAGGGGGCTGGAGAGATGGTTTAGCAGTTAAGGTGTTTGCCTGCAAAGTCAAAGGACCCGGTTCAATTCTCCAGGACCCACATAAGCCAGATACACAAGGGGGCGCATGCATCTGGAGTTCGTTTGCAATGGCTGAATGCCCTGGCGTGCCCATTCTCTCCCTCTCTCTCTCTCTCTCTCTCTCTCTCTGCCTCTTTCTCTTTCTCAAATAAATACATAATATAATATTTTTTAAAAAGTCTTTTAAAAATCCTCTTTAATTGACTTTTTTTTTTTTTTTTTTTTTTTTTGTTTTTCGAGGTAGGGTTTCACTCTGGTCCAGGCTGACCTGGAATAACTATGTAGCCTCAGGGTGGCCTCAAACTCTCAGCGATCCTCCTACCTCTGCCTCCCAAGTGCTGGGATTAAAGGCGTGCGCCACCACGCCCAGCTTAATTGATAATTTTTATACTGGTACATTTTTTTAACATAGTTCCCTCCATTGCCATCTTTTGTTCCTCTCTCCCCAATCCTCTTTCCACTGAACTCCTTCTTTTTCAGCTAGTCCCCCTTCTGCTTTGATGACTCCAATATTCATAATGTAATGCCGATGTGCCCCAAACTGTGCAGCTCTTATTCAGAAAATGACTGCGGCTGTGAGGTCATGAACGCAATGACCACTTCATATCTGGACAATAGCATACTAACGTACTCCTCCTCATCCTCTGGCTTTTACGTTCTGCCTGCTCCCTCTTCCTGAATGTTCCCCAAGCTATGAGGACATGAGAGAAATTTGACGTGGCTTTTCATGTAAAGAAACTAAGTCGTAGGAAGGCTAAGAACCTTTCCCAAGCCACCACAGATAACAAAGAAGCTCAGAGTTCTTTCCCTTTGACCCAGAGAAGTTGTGACAGCCTATATGGAAAATGCTACTCACACCTGCTCAGACAGAGACCAAAACTGAGCCAAGACAGGCCCATATGGCTAGAATCTCATTCAGTTCTCTAAGAGGCCAGATGGTAGCAGTTCCAATATCAAAAACAATAATATGATTCTAGAAGTACTGACTATGTGCAAGGCATTATCTTAAGTGTTGCAAAGTCTTCATAGAGATATAAAACAGGCTTAAAATACTATAAAGGTGGGTGTTCTGAACATGGCCTAGGTTCAATTCCCAAGCCACCCATGAGAGGTGGATGCAAAAAGTGGCACAAACATCTTGCACAGTTTTGGGGCAACAAGAGGCCCTGACTATCACACACATACACACACATACATACACACACACATACACACACATGCAAATAGACAAATAATTTTTAAATTACTGTAGAAGTATATAAAGTATAAAAATAGTATTTAAAAGGATCAAATGAAAATAACTGGGGTCTGAGATATTTTATTATAAAGACATTAGGAGGCTGGAGAGATGGCTTAGCGGTTAAGGCACTTGTCTGCGAAGCCTAAGGATCCAGGTTCGATTCTCCAGGTCCCACATAAGCCAGATGCACAAGGTGGCACATACATTTGGAGTTCGTTTGCAGTGGCTAGAGGCTCTGGCACACCTGTTCTCTCTCCCTCTCCCCCCCCCCAAATAAATAAATAAAATAAAAATAAATCTTTGGAGACTGGAGAGATGGCTTAGTGGTTAAGGTACATGCCTGCGAAGCCTAAGGACCTCAGTTTGATTCTTCAGGTCCCACGTAAGCCAGATGCACATGGTGGTGTATGCATCTGGAGTTCATTTGCAGTGGCTAGAAGCCCTGGTGTGCCCATTCTCACTCTTTCTCTCTATCTTCTCTCACTCCCTCTCTCTGTCTCTAATAAATAAATAAATAAAAATAATTAAAAAAATAAATCTTTGGGTTTTTTTAAAATTTTTATTTATTTATTTGCAAGCAGAGAGAGAGAGAAGAGAGGCCAGGGCCTCTAGCCAGTGCAAACAAACTCCAGATGTATATGCCCCTCATGCATCTGGCTTACGTGGGCCCTAGGAAATCAAACCAGGATCTTTTGGCTTCACAGGCAAATGCCTTAACCACTAAGCCATTTCTCCAGCCTTGTTTGTTTCTTTTTTTTAAGTAAAGACATTAGAATGCACTGCTAAGGTCCAGAAGGACATAGAAAGCCACATACAATTCCAAATCTGTTATACCCAAGAAACATCCTAGGGGTGGTCATAAAATGAACAATATGACAGTTTCTTGCTTGGAACAATTTCAAATTGAGAAGAATAACCATTTTTAAAATCCTAATACATGGGCTAGGGAGATGGCCTAACAGTTAAGGCATTTGTCTGCAAGGCCTAAGGACCTGGGATCAATTCCCCAGTACCCACATAAACCAGATGCACAAGGTGGCGCATGGGTCTGGAGTTCATTTGCAGTGGCTGGAGGTCCTGGCAAACCCATTATCTCCTCTCTCTCTTTCTCTCTCTTTCTCTCTCTTTCTCACTCTCTCTGTCTCTCAGTCTCAAATAAATAATTAAAATTTTTTAAACCTTAATACAAAACATCAACATGTATAAATCAATAGAATATAACATTTTCCAAACAGGGTTCATTTTGCCCACATAGATATATATAATTTTATCTAACCAACTGCCTCTTAAAATACAAACTACATCATGTCAACTACATCATATGTATTCCATTTGCTCACTCCTAATTATGAAATGAATGACAAATGTTTTGTAAAGGAGAACCCTTTTATAAAATATTACCTAAATTGCTATTTTGTAAGTAAATTGCTATTATGTAGTTAAATTGCTATTATGTAAGTATTCACTTTTCCTTCAAGATTATTTAACTGCATTTATGATTATTGGGGAGGGATGGCAATCAGGATAGGATGATTGAGGTGAGCAGGGCTGGTAGTGTCAGGAGGAAACCAGTTTAGAAGCAGTATTTGATGCTGTTCCAAAGGAAATAATTGCTGAGCTTATTTTGAGATATTTTAGAATCTGTCAGAGTGAATTAAGTAGACCTTCAAAGGGTTCCATGCAAAGGAGAAACTCACTAATAGAACCCAAAGGAGAAATATATATGTAAATATTCGGGTTTCCTTTTTCTCTCCAGTGATGGTAGAGACTTTGACTTAACCTGTTTCCCAAGTGCCTCCAATAAAAGCTGGAAGAAAATAAGAGGTAATAAAAATTGTTGAGCAAATGAAACCAGCTAGGAATTCAGGTCTTGTCCCTGAAGATTGCTTCTGCTCTATTCACTATCCCAACTGCAGAGACAAGAAAATGAAGTCAAGAATTTCAGCTGTGATGCAGGCCTGTAACCCCTGAATTCAGGAGGTGGAGGAAAGAGGCTCTCAGATTAAGGCTAGCCTTGACAACATAGTGAGACCCTATCTCAAAAACAAAACAAAAAAAAAAAAAAAATATATATATATATATATATATATATATATATATATATATTGGGGCTGGAGAGGTGGCTTAACAGTGAAGGCAATTGCCTATAAAGCCAAAGGACCCAGGTTCAATTCCCCAGGACCCATGTAAGCAAGATGCACAAGGTGGCACCTGCATCTAGAGTTCATTTGCAATGGCTAGAAACCCTGGTGCACCCATTCTTTCTCCCTCTCTTTCTCTCTCTGTCTCTCAATAAATCTATCTCTATCTACCTCTTTCTCTCTCTCTCAAATACATATATATACATAAACATATATATATATATATACATACATAAATATATGATTTTTTTTACAACTGTGAAACCAGACTGCCTCTGCTGAAATCTCATCTCTGACATTCCCTGGCTACTTTAAGGTCTTGTATTTCAGTTTCCCCATCTATAAGATGGAGATGAGGGCACCTCTAGATTGTTGTAAGAATTCAGTACATGAACCCTTAGTAATAGTGCCAGGCACAAGCTAAGCGTGAAAGGAATGTTCATTATGAATACCCCTCCTATTACCCAATAACCCCAAAAAGTCAATTCCATCTCCCTTCAAAGAGCTGTGCTCACTCGGATACCCATTTGCTTGTCTCTATAAGCCAAATAGGAATTTCTTCAGCTAAAATTAATTTGGTCTTTCCTTGTTTCTTTTAAGCTTCTCTTGGGATTGATTTAAAGTTATTTTTTACCAAGAGAAGAGAGTTATCATTCAGGGCAAGAAAATAGAGCAAAGAATAAATTATGCACAAACCTCATCTACTTTTTGTGTGCATGTTTCCAGCCTTGAATTTGATTTTTCTCCATGTAGCAGCCACATCCCTAAAGGAGGTTCCTGGGTAGTGGTGTCTCCACTCTGGGAGAAGACGGAAGGTGTATCCTAGCAACCCAATCACATGATGGGGCCTTTCAGCAGGTTTCCTCCCTCAGTAGTATCTTTATAAGGTAGAAAATCTGATGTCTTTTAATGAAAGGACAGATGGATGCTCATAGGCTGAGACCCTAGTGCATTTAATTGCAGCATTCCCAAGCAAATAAATGAATAGAGATAGAAATGAATCTGTGGAAAGAATATTTAACTGGGATAAAATTCTTTACATAAGACAAGAAAGGGTCCAAAGATGCCTAGAAGAAATGCTCCTCCACATTGCTATAGGAATGGGTGTGCCACCCTAAACACCACAGAACCCTGGTGCTTCTCTGAGTTCTAAAGCTCACCTTGCACCTTCCCACCCAGGCCCATCCAGCAGGACTGTGTTTCCACTACCTGTGCCCAGTGAGACACCTTCCTTTCCATTTAACTCTCTCCCCAAAAGGGTTCATAGCATCCATTTACAAAATGTTGACATGCTCAGCAATCTTTGAAATAGTTTTATTCCCAAACACTGATAGTCAAGTCCTTAGGTAAATATTCCCTACAATTATTTGGGAAGAGGGAAGTGACCAGAGGGAGGGAGTGGGACAAGAGACAATAATGGGAAATGTGGTTGATATGATCAAAGTGCATTTTGTACAAATGTATGTGTGTACATATATGTATGTATGTATGTATGTATGTATATACATATATATAGTCATTGTGAGATCCAGTATTTTATACAATTATTATATACTAATAAAAAGAGAAAAGAAAGAAAAGGTGAACATTGGATTTTATATGAAGGTGGTATTGATATAAATTGACCTGAAATTCACTCTGTAGTCTCAGGGTGGCCTTGAACTCATGGCGATCCTCCTACCTCTGCCTCCCGAGTGCTAGGATTAAAGGCACAGAAATGGAGTAAACCTTTAGACTAAAAACTCTGAATTGTTAGATTTCTGTGATTTCCCATGAAGAGTGGGTGATAGATGAATTGATTCTGGAACTTTCCCACTTCCCCCTTAAAATACATATCTGGCCAGGCATGATGGCACATGCCCTTAATCCCAGCTCAGATGCCCAGGTGGGAGGATCACTGTGACTTTGAGGCAGCCTGATATTACATAGTGAACTCCAAGTCAGCCTGGGCAGAGGTGAGGCACCACCTTGAAAAATGAATAAAAACCAAAATATCTTATCAGAAGGTTTCTCCTGGACTACTTATTATCTCATAATTTTTAATAATGCTGATTGATGGTAAACACTTAATAATACCAGTGAAAATTTTTATTTTATATTTTATTTATTTATCTATCTATTTATTTACTGGAGAGGGAGGGCAGATAGAGAGAACGGGTGTGCAAGGGCCTCCAGCCATTACAAACGAACTCCAGATGTATGCACCACCTTTTGCATCTAGTTTACGTGGGTACTCGGGAATCGAACCTGGGTCTCTAGGCTTTGCGGGCAAGAATATTAACCACTAAGCCATCTCTCCAGCCCATAATGTTGTTTTTTTTTTTATCTCTACATGTGTTCAAGGAGCCATGACATATTTGTTATCTCTTACCTCGAATGGCTCTAAATTCTGCCTTTTGGTACTGTGGACCTCATCTTCTGATACACTCATATACTTTTCTACTCCCTGTGGCCCTCAGTGGATGCACCACTTATCATACTGAGGCCCATCCAGCCCTCTTTCTGTCATCCTTTTCACTCATGAACATCTCTGCTCACCTTCTTCACTTCAGCTCACTGAAGAGCTGTCTTCTTGATTCAGTGTGTCTGCTCTCTGGCATCCATTCTCAAAAATCTCACCTGTCACGTACCTGTCTCTTCTTGTCACACTCCCTCCCTTCTCTTGGGAACATATTCAGAGCCCTGCCATCTAAAAACCATTTTGCTTTTCTCCTCTTTGCCATCAAACTCTGAGCAATAGTCTACCTTTCTACAGAATTCCCCCCACACACTCTAAATCCTGACTCACTCCCTTGCTGACTCGCCCAAGTCTTACCTTGTAGATTCTACTACAACCATTTCATTCGGTATCCAGTACCCATGAAGACCTCACCAGGTCTTCTGAACCCAGTGATCATCTTCCTGCTTGACATGTTGGCTTGGTCCGCATCCTACTGCAACTCTTCCCCAACTACGAATAGGGAAGAGCTCAGTTCAAAGCCCGGCAAAGCTCACTTCTTACATTACTCCACTCCTCAGAGTCTGATGGTCAATGTAGAAGGCAGGTACTCACTATCAGATTTGAGGGACTATAAAAGAACACAATATTCGTGAGATGACTACCATTTTACAATGCCCTTGTTGTGTGATGACAATTATACCTCTTGTTACCTTTCTTTGGTATCTTGTATATATTCTACCTTTCTGACCATTTCCTTTCCTCCCCCCATCAATCCTTCTCATTGCTCCACTTTGTCAAGTACAGCCAAGAGTACAGGGTACCACATGTACATGTAACGTCCATCCCTCCCTCCTGTCCTCTCTTCTGAATGACTTCCTTGGGGATCACCTCAAAGTCAATTGAATTAGCCGTTTACAGTGCTGTAATCCCAGCACTCAGTAGACAGAGGAAGGAAAATCATAGATTTGAGGCCAGTCTAGCCTATGTAGTAAGAATATAAAAATTTGATTTTCTCCAGGAGAAAATAGCTCTGTCACACATATCCCCCCCCCACTGACACACTCACACCTTTTCCCTTCTTGCTTGCTACCATTAGGTCATCAGTGGTCTCGATTTGGCCAATTACAGTGGCCTCCTGGGGAAACCTCCCTCTTCTCACGTCCCTTCATCCTTCATCCTTCTTTTACAGGAATGCTCCTTATGCAAATCCCTAGTCAAGACAGACTCCATGTACACAACCTGCAGAATTCAGTATAGAAATGATGGCACGGGATCATCATTCTCCACTTCTCCTAGAAAGCTTCAAAAACTTACCTACCAAAGGGCAGGAGGAAAAACAAGAAGAAAAACTACAGTTTTGGTGAAACTAGGAAATATATTCCAGAATATTTGCACATTCAGGAGCCATGTGGGAGGGGAAAGGGCAGAAGCCAAGGAGAAAGAAGCCAGCGGCAGCATCAGTGCCCCAAGAGCACCAACACAAATGCTGTTCTTGGAAGTGAGGGACACCCAAAATGCAGTGTTCTCTCCTTTGTCTGGAGCATGTGTGACAGCGAGTGTGACCTGGATGGTGGCAGAGGTCCCTCATGACCCTGACTCATAGCATAGAAAGCCAGGAGGAAGGCTGCATGCAGGATTGCACAGAAAAGCCACGCTTTCAGGAGGTCATTTGATTTTTGTCGTGACTTAGAAGAAAGCCTTCCAGTGGTGAATAATAAGTAGCTTGGAATACAACCCTGGGCCCATTATAACCCAACTCATTAAATGATAAATAATAAAACAGGAATTAGCATGGACTGCATACAGAGATAGTTGGAGAAAAATAACAAAAGAGCAAAATGAATTAACAGAAGAATAATATTCTTTACAAAAATATTTCTGGGGAACAGAGGAACACACTGAATATGGTGGCCACCACCACCCCCATCTGGAGGAGATACATTCCTAAACTCCATGAACACTTTCTCTTTCTATACAGACATACATACTGACAGTAAAGTTTAACTTATAAATTAGACACCGTAATAGATGAACAAAAACCAATAATCAAACTGAATAATTCTAGCAATAGAATGTGATGAAAGGTATATGAATGTGGCTCTCTCAAGACACCTTCAAGCCCTCCACTTATCCTTTTTGGGGTGATGCAAGGAGATGCAATACCTCTGTAATTGCATGTGAGATGAAGGACTAAACATTTTTCACATACTGTGGCTATTCTTTTAGTTTGAGGTATACCAGCAAAACACACATTTTCCCTTCTTTACAATTTCACAAATAGAGCATTTATTCTTACCATTTATTTTAGCTATTTTAGCATATGATCTTTTTTCAAGAACTTTCCTTTTCACTTGAAGGAAGCAGTTTCCAGCTGCTTCTTGAGGCATTTCAATTGTCTGCATCACTGGTCTTGTGCTTAAAGGCCCATGTGCACATCTGACCCTTCCAACACCAAGGACACAGAGAGAAGCACCAGGGGCCTCACCAGACACCTAATCTTCAAGCCCCTTGATCTTCTATTGCCAGCCCCCAGAATGTGGAAAATAAATACCTCTGGTTCATAACCTACTACTTTATGGCATTTCCATATAGCAACCTGTAGCAGACAGCTTCAGGTTCGCTGAGATGAACTTCCAGACCAGGCACACTTATGGAGAAAGGGATATTATTTATTGAAGCTTACAGATCCAGGGGAAGTTCCATAATGGCAGGAGAAGTAGCCTGCTCTTACAGGACCAGGCAAGAGAGAGAAAAGCCACGAGCCACACAGCACAACACACTTCAGGAACTAGGCACACTTTGCATACTTTACAATGGAATCCTAAACCCACCACTACTCCTTAAGATCTGCCCAGTGACATTGCCTCCAGCCAGGTGGCTGCAGATGCAAACAACAAACTAATAAAACACTAAATACATTGGGGGCCATATATTGAAACTACCACACAACCCAACAGATGAAGATACACGTATCATGTGCTAAGCACTGTTCTGGACTCTCAAATACAGCAGCAGAAAAAGTGGACTAAATCTCAGGTTTATATTCCAGCAAAGGGGAAAAAAAAGCTAATAAATACATGAGCTGATCCCAGCAATACATAGATTTGCAAAGAAGGAAGAGGAACTTTTGCTTGATGTGATATTCAATTTTTTATGACAATATAAGAAATACATCAAAAATTAACTTGTAAATACAAAAGGCATATTTCAGCTCATGGTCTTAGAGCTTTCAGCCCATGATCTGATAGACTCACTGCTTTACACTTCTAGGAATGGAAGTGTCAGATGGCAAAAGGGCAGAGAACACTTGGCAGAAAAACATTCTCACCTTACAGCCAGGAAACAAAAGAGAAAGAGGCCAGAATCCCACAATCCTTTACAAGAGTACACCCTGCTCCCCCAACAAGGACCTAAGGACTTCCTCTAGAGTATGGCCTCCTAAGTCCACAGTGAGGCTGTGTGTTCATGCAGAAGACTAAACCCTTGACCTGTGAACCCTCAGCATCCCTACCACATCATTTGTCTTCTGCAGCCTTTGCCCATTTCTTCTTTCTTAAAAGTCCCTCTTCCCATAAATCTTGGGTTCCCCTACTATCTCTGGTGTGTGTCCTTCTTAATGATTGTTTGACTTTCATCCTTTCAAATGTTAATGATTCCATTCATCACTCTTTGTCATCTTCCTGTTATGTTCACGCTGACATTTCCTACATCTCCATCTCTAGCATTGACCACTGCACTTCTCCAGACATCAGCCAATGGTGCATGGGTCCACTGTGGACACCTCAATCTCAATGCAGCCAAGAGTAAAACTCAACTGCTATTAAAACCTTGCCTTACACCTTACTTTGCCAGTCTCAAGCAGCCATATGTCCCCAGATCCCAAACCAGAAACCAAGACATCACTTTGACTTCTTTCTCCCTTGCTCTCCATTTTAACATCCAAGTCTATCAGTCTTTCACTCTCAGTAGTCCTCCATCCCAACTTCTCCCTCTGAACTACATTATCCATTTCTTAGAATATTCCACCTCTTTCCTCTTCTATACTCCTGTCTAATGACCCCTCAATCTGTCATTTTTACCATGCTGCCAAAGTGATTTTTCCAAGACACAGATGGGACTGCACCATTTCTAAGACAGTGCCTTAAGTGATCTCCCTGTGCCTCCAGGATAAAGAAAGAGGAGGCTCTCCCACATCATTGTGACTCCCCCATTGATAGCTTCATCTCTCTTTCTATTCCCCTAATACATAGATCCAAAGTCTTGCCCTAAATTTCCCAAACATAACTTTCTATTTTATTTCCTAATCTGTGTACACTGGTCCATTTGCTAGAATGTCTTTCTCCCTCCCTTCTGTCCTGTGGCTTCATTACTCAAAATACCATGTGCTGATTATTTACACACTTACACCTTCCCTGAGCTCCTGAAGAAAGGCAGAATAGCAAAAGTAGAATTTTTACATCTTCTAGCTATGTATACCCATTCCCATATTAAGGTCTGTGTACTTGACATTCCTTCCCCAATTCATCACATACAAGCAATTCCTCATCATCTAAGTCCCAGTTCAAATGCCTGAGGACCCAACAGGCCTCCTGTCCACCCATCCTAACTAAGCAGCTCCGCCACTACCCTTGTCACTGTCATCACCTCCCTTACATTTGTGCTTATATGACACTCCCTGAAAGTCCACATGCCCACCAGCCCTAGAAGCAGAGCACACAGGTGAGTGTCCTGAGCCCAAACCAGGACCCATGTCAAGTCTAGATTCACTTTGGTTCTTCAGAGCAGCATCCAGCCCTCTACCTTCCACACGGGTGAGCCAGAGACACAAATCCCTGAGATATCTGTGCCTATGAAGCTGCCGCATCACTCCATTTCCAGCCTGCCTGTGGAGCAATATTGTCATGGCAACATGCATGTTAGGAAACCAGAATAATACTGGCACATTGATCTGTTTACACAGGCATGGGTCCCACATGCGCGGGGAGTGGCACAGTCCTCTGTAGCATGCGTATACTCTGAAAGGTCACTCTTGACTAGTTTTGTTTCTTTGCTGAGTGATGACACCCCATGAGTAGAATCTAACCTCTGAGAAAAGGATGCCTGTAGCTATTGATGATCACAATGAGTCCAATATCCAGACACTTCTGAGAACTAAAGCTATTCAGAAAGTGTCTGTTGGGCAAGTAAATGAATTATTGAATGGGTTGATAGAGTAATAACTCAGCTCCCTCTACCTCTAGACTAGAAGCTCTTCAGGACACAGGTTTCCCTCAGACTTGACTTGGTCCTCATCCTGGCATAGTGGCTAGCATCTGAGTAGGCACTAAATCACTACTTTTGAATGTCATATGGATGAATGAAAGGATGAGTGGACAAACAAGGGGATACATGATCTACACTCGAGGTTCTTAACCTTCTCTTCCCATTTAGAATCACCTGGGAAACTTTTAAAAACTGCACTGCTGGCTGGGGAGATAGCTCGGGCAGTAAAGTGTTGGCCTTGTAAGCATGAGGACCTGCATTTGAGTGCCAAAGCCCACATTTTTTAAAAATCCAGGGATGATGGACTGCCTATAAGCCCAGTACCAGGGAGGTGGAAACAGGTGGGATCCCTGGGGTTCGCTGACTAGCTAATCTAGCCTACTTGGGTGAGTTTAGACCAGTCAGAGAGCCTGTCTCAAAAAAGTTGGAGTGCATCTGAAGAACAACACCCAAGGTTATTCCCAGCCAACATAGCACACACACACACACACACACACACACACAAATGCACACATGCACACATGCACCTGCATATACACAGAGACAAAAAAGTATATTTTCCAGGACCAGTAAAACCAGAATCTCTGGGGGTGCATCTGAGGCAGAGTACATTAGAGCTCTTTGGGAAATGCCAGCATATAGCCACAGTTAAGGACAGGGTGACTAGACACCCAGCCTCACTCAAGACTCTAGCATATCCCAAGATGTAGGGGTTGTAGTGTTAAAACTGTCACTGTCCTAAGCAAACGAGGAAGGTTTTAGTCACTTTGCACTGATCCAAACTGTCACCAAGGACCATTCTTGAGTGATGTATTTTCAATTTTTGAAAAGTCAAGATCCACTGGCTTCATGTTTTTATTTGACACTTACCTAATTACATTCAGGCATGTGGCTCACCTTGACCCCAATCACTGCTTCCTGCTGTGTGCTCTTGTTCAGGTTTGTGCTGTTTTGTGCTGCTGTTATTGACCTGAGTAGCATAGAAATCTGTGACACATAAATGGCAAAGGGAATGAATAAACCATTATAGCAAGTTAGCAGTGACCAGCAAACCAGCCAAATAGGCCAAGGGGTACTCTCTTTCACTGTTACTGGGAAATAAATTGATATATTCAGTTTAGAAAACAGCAGGTAGTTCCTCCAAAAACTAAAAATAGAACCATTATTATTACCATGACGAGGTATTTTTCAAAAGGAAATGAAATCAATGTATCAAAGACATCCACAATCACATGTTTAGTGTAGCAATATTCACAATAATCAAGATACTGAATCAACTTAGATATCTATCAACAGATAAATGACTAAAGAATATTGGGTGTACTTATAGGCAATGGAATGCTATTCATCATTTAAAATAATGGAATGAAATTGTGTCATTTGCAGCAATCTGGATGAAACCAGTGGCCATTATAAAAAAGTTGAGCACAGACAAGCCAATACCACATATTTTCACTTTCATTTGGAAACTAAAAATTGATCTCATAGAAATAGAGTAGAATACTGGCTAGCAGAACCTGAAAAGATATGGGGGAATAAGGGGAATGGATTGAGTACATTTACCATTTATAGGAATGTATCTGCATAGAAGGGTAACTTCTAATAATCTATAGCCCTATAGGACAAAGATGATTTACCACTGACTATATATTTGAAAACAGCTAATAAGATTCTGAATGGTCTCAATACACTACCAAAATGTTGTATGTCTGTGTGATGAATATGACAGTTTCATTGTGTACATGTATCTAAATGTCAAATAAATATATACAATAATTATGTCGCATAAAATAAGATAGGTTGTTTTGTTTTGTTTTGTTTTTTTTGTTTTGAGAGACAGAGAGAGAGGGAGAGGAAGACAGATAGAGATGGGCACACCAGCAGCCTCTCAGCTGCTGCGAACGAAATGCAGATGCATGAGCCCCCTTGTGGTCAAGTGCAGCATTGTGCCCTTGCGTCACTTTGCATCTGGCTAAACGTGGGACTTGGAGATTGGAACAGGTGTTCTTAGGCTTAAGAGGCAGGCGCCTTAACTGCTAAGCCATCTCTCCAGCCCAGAAATAGGTTTTTAAAAGTAAAAAAAAAAAAAAAAAAAAAAAAAAGGCTGAGGAGATGACTCAGTGGATAAAGCACTTGCCCTGCTAGTGTAAGGAACAGAGTTCAGATCCCCACCACCCTTGTAAATGCCACGTGAGCATGTTGGCCTGCTTGTAATTCCAGTACTCAGGGGATGGAGACAGAGGACCCCTGGGCAAGCTGTATGGCTAGGTTAGCCGACTGGCAAGCTCTGGGTTCATATGAGAGACCTTGTCTCAGTAAATAAGGCAGAAAGCAATTGAGAAAGACACCTGATGTCAGCCTCTGTTCTTCACATGTATGTGTGCACACATGTACACACACAGATGAGGATATACGTACACACCACCCACACATGCACAAATAGAAAGAAAAAGTAATAATGAGAGTATAAAGCACCACCTTTACACCCAATGAGCCTTTACTTTGTTCTCTCCAAGCTGATGATGTACACTGTCTCTTCCATGTGTCATTGATGTGGCTCATCCTGATATGAGTTTACTGTTATTTGAGAAAATAAATAACTTCCTTAAAGAAAAATGTCCTGTACAAATTGAATTAATGTACATCATTCTGAACACTCATCAATTTACCCCAAAAATGTGGTTTATAGTAAACATGTGGACACCAGAATCAGACCTTTGCAGAAAACGTAGCTCTTAGGAGCCTTGTTATTCAAAGTGTAGACCCAGGTTAGAGACAGCAGCATCACTGGAGCCTGTGAGAAATACACCATTTCAGGGCTGAAACTGCAGCCACTGAATCAGAAATATAGAAGAAAGACATAAAAATCTGTAAGAAGCTCTCGAGGTTAGGCTAAAAAGCATGTTCCAATCTGAGAAGTAATAAAGTGATTCTTTAGTGAATGCTTTGTTTGCATAATTTGTCTTATGTTTGTTTGTTTGCTTGCTTGCTTGCTTGCTTGTTGAGATAAGGTCTCACCTGTAAGTAGCCCTGGCTGGCTTCAAATTCAGGCAATCTTCTTGCCTCAGCCGTCCCAGTGCTGGAATTACAGGCATAAATCACCATGCCAGCTGTTTGCACTATTCTTAATGTCAATATTGCAGAACCCAGAAGAAAGAAGCAAGAAAAATAAGGAAAGGAAAGGGGGCCCATGGCTCAGCAGCTGCAGCCTCTGCTGCACATTGGGAACACCTGGGGGCAGTAGACACTCCTTCAAGCAGCATCATTTAGCTGGTTTGGGACACCCAGGCATAGGGATGGTATTTCTGATGTGTGGCAAAGTTGGGGAGTCACTGATATATACAGCTCAGTCAGCAGGGTCCCTGTCCCCCACCTCACTGCTCCTACCCACGGCTGAGCCCAGGGGAATGTGCAGTATTCAGCATGGCTCTCAAAGGTCAGAGTGCCACTGTGCCACGCGAGTAACCCTTAGGGTAACCCTTGTGTCTACCCCCTGTAAGGAGTTACTTGACTTTCCACTCTCCATCCTAGCCTTTCTCCACCTCAGCATATTCATCTGCCCAATGCAACTGGTAGACCCAAAACCCAGAATTATTTGGGGCAGTACAAATGGAAACATATGCAATGCATGATGGCACACACCTTTAATCCCAGCACTTGGGAGGCAGAGGTAAAAGGATCGCTGTGAGTTCAAGGCCACTATGAGATTACATAGTGAATTTCAGGTCAGCCTGAACTAAAGTGAGACCCTACCTCAAAAAAGGGGGGGGGATGGAGAGATGGATTAGCGGTTAAGGCTTATGCCTCCTAAGCCTAGGGACCCCAGTTCGATTCTCTAGGACCCACATAAGCCAGATGCACATGGTGGCACGTGTGTCTGGAGTTAGTTTGCAGTGGCTAGAGGACCTGGTGTGCCGATGCTCAATCTCTCTCTCTCTCTCTCTCTCTCTCCCTCTCTCTGTCTCTAATAAATAAATAAATTTAAAAAAAAAAAAACTGTCCATGTGTGAATTCTGTGGCATGACCCCATTTCACCGTCAGCCTCTCATCACAGATGATGAAGCTTAGAGACAGCCCAATTTGATCTAACCACAAGATGGCAGGCTGAAATCACTGGATATTCCCTCTCCGCTAAGCTGCATCCACTGTCAGCCACACATGCAGCTGCTGGGACAGCATGCATGTGTCTAGAGACCAGCTGGGTGCCAGCAGAACCTCTGTACTGATAGAAATGTCTTGATGTTGCTAACCACGTGTGGGTATTGAACACTGGAATGCAGCGAATGCCAGGCGTGGTGACACCTGTAATCCCAGCACTCTAGAACCTGAGGTAGGAGGGTCGTGAGTTCGAGGCCAGCCTGGGCTGAGTGAGACTCTGACAGGTAGGAGACAAAAAGAATCTTCAGGGCTGGAGAGATGGCTTAGCGGTTAAGGTGCCTGCCTCCTAAACCTAAAAACGCTGGTTCCAATCTCCAGCGGTTCCAATATTCATTCAAAGTGACGCAAGGGCACAATGCCGCACTTGACCACAAGGGGGCGCACGCATCTGGATTTCGTTCACAGCAGCAGAGGCTGCTGTCGCGACCATCTCTGTCTGTCTTCCTCTCTGTGTCTCTCTCCAAAAAAAGAATCTTCCCTCAAGTGGCAATAGAGTGCCCAGTCTGATGTTTACGAAGATGGGCCAAGGACGAAGTGTACAGTGCGTCTTCTTGGCATAATAATCATCGTTGTTTCCTCTCTCTCTTCTCCCACTGTGTACAGGAGCCAATGCATCAGCCCCGGACCAACTGAGTTTAGCTTTAGCCTGGAACAGAGTGGACATCGCTCGCAGCCAGATCTTTATTTATGGGCAACAGTGGCCGGTAGAGTATATGTCGTTCCCGCCCCCCCACCCCCCCGCGAAAAAAAGCCCACGTGCTTGGGCAAGGGTATTTGAGGAATTTTTGAGAGTGACTCAAAAAACTAGTGCCTGTTCCTTAGGATGAAAAATCTTCCTTCGCATAGCACAGTGGGTGTCCTGGGTGCCTGTCTCATGTTTGGGACCATGCTGCCATCTGGTGGAAGATCTGACTAAGTTCACCACCAACCGTTCGTGACATTTCCAGCTCCGTGAGAGGCCTTTGATACAAGCTATTTTCAGCTACAAAAGACATCTTTTAGAATGTCTTTAAAGATACATACACGGCAAAGCTGCGTGGTTTAAAATTAAAGAATAAGTGGATTCGTTTGTGATTGTCTTTTAGGAGAGCAAAAGAAAAGAGCTTGATGCTTCCAAGTGGTGGCGCCCCTGCGAGAATTAGCCGGCCTCCATGTGAGGGGCCATCTGGTCCTGGACGCTGGGCACAGCCCCTCCCTAGCCCCACAGGACAGCAAGTGAACCAAAGCTTTATATAACTGTTCACGATTTGTTTCCGTCATTTGAGTACCAGAAATAAAAACTTGGGAAATGGGCCATGGGGTGATGTGCCCAGCAACCACAGGCGGCGGCCCTGCAACCTGGAAGTGGAGGTAGAGTTCCAAGACTGGAACCACACCTCTCCCGCGCAGGTCTTCCCAAACATTCTCCCACTCCCCAGGAGCTCCTGATCTCACAGTGTCCTGCATTGCTACTGTGGAAACATGTGTCAAGGAATCTGGACACTGATTTTTTTTTTTTTTTTTTTTTTTTTTTTTGGCAAAGAAAATTAAATGCAAATCTTAGCCAATGGCAAATCCAGAAATTAGGTTTTGTTTTGTTTCGTTTCGTTTTAGTAAAGCATTCCATATTGCCTATTTCCACACATAGATGATGTCCTTTTTGGCTCTCCAGCCTGTTTCCCACAGTTCCTCGGCTCAAGTCAGCAAGGGATGTCTCTGGGAGCACAGAGAGGATGAGACTGAAGGTGGGGAAGTACGCGCCTCAGCCGATTACTGGCATTGTGGAAAATCCACCAGAGAATTGCCAGGGGGAAACAAACTATGCTCTTCCTTGGGATCCAGGACAAGAGAATCAGGGAGTGGGGCTGTGGATGGCTTTCAGACCTGGAAATCTTTGACTTCTAAGTCCAAAAACCCACCCTACACATGGGAGAAGGGGCACTGTGAACAGTCTCCCTTGCTTGTTCTCCAGTGTGCTGAAGGCCAGTGCAGAGGTCAGCGCATGTTTGGAGCTCTTCCAGTGAACTAGGAACCACACCCACAGGGAGGGAAAGACTAACTCCAGTGGTCTTGATTTGCAGGTGGGGTCTCTGGAGCAAGCCATGTTGGATGCCCTAGTTCTGGACAGAGTGGATTTTGTGAAATTACTCATTGAGAATGGAGTAAGCATGCATCGTTTTCTCACCATCTCCAGACTAGAGGAATTGTACAATACGGTAGGGCCAAGCTAAGGCACGTTTTCTTCTTCTGTTGTTTCCTTCTCCTGCCCCTACATGCCTGTGATTGATTCTCTTCCTTCCACTCCTGCCTGCATGGATCATTTTTCACAAGCTTTCCCTTAGACCTGTGACAACCAACACCGAGTCACTGACATTCCACTTGTTTTAACTGCTCAGTTGTCAGCATCTCAGGCAAACGGTGATGGAATCACCTAAGAAAGCTTTGGTGTATTTTAACACAAAACCCCAAGTCTCTGGGAATCTGAACACAGCATCTTCTGGAAACCCAGAGGGTGTTTGAGGCCATTTGCAGCGGAGGCTTGACTTAGTGTCAAGTATCAAAGGAGGCCAATTTAAGTATTCTGTATCATTTATCACTGGAACTGTGAAGTTCATTTGTTTTGCCATGACAGTGGAATATGTAAAATGCCTCATTTGGAGTTATCAAGCAATGATTTCTTGCTTTCTTTACATCTGACATTCACTAAGAGCTAATGCTATGTCTAACCATTTTACAGATGAGAAAGTTGAGGTGCTCTTAGTCTATTTGGCTACAACAGACTACCCGAGTATGGGTAATTTATGAAAGAGAGATACTGATTTCTCTTAGCTCTGGAGACTAGAAGTCCAAGATAAAGATACCAGTAGCTTCTGTTACCTAATTAATGAGAGCTACTTCCTGGTTCCAGGATGGTCCCTTGTGGTGTGTCCTCTCTTCTAGAAGGGACCAACACTGTGTCCCCTTATGTCAGAAAGGGTAGAAGTGCAAAAGGGCCAAGTGTGAGATGCCTCTTCTGTCCAGCCCTGACTTCCGCTTACAAAGATGGAGCCCTTATGACCAAATCACTCCATAACAGCCCCACCCCTTCCAGACGATTACCCTGGAGATGAGGACCAACATGAATTATATAGAGGCACAGAAATTCCAAGAATGGCAGAGGCCAATAAGAGACTTGCTTGAGATCACATGACTCCTAAGTAAAGAGAGAAGCCAGCACTTCATCTAAGTTTCTGTCTCAGAAACCATTCTTCCCCTTCACTGGACGTGATGTCTGTTCCGCCACCCAGGTCACAATGGGATAGAGCTTTTGGCTGTCCCTAGCCAGTGAAAGACCACTCCCTCCATCTCGTTCCTACAGCAGGAAGTAAACAGTTTGCCTGAGTAGCTCCAGGTATCATTTTCCCTTCAGATTTTTCTGGCCTCGACATAGAAGCTTGTTCAGAATAGTGTACATATCAGAAAATTAATCAGAAGACTATTTGCAAAGACTGAAACAGAAAGAAGTGAGGCTGTCCTTGAACCCAAGGTTTGATCCATCCCCTCAGCTGGTGATGGTTACATACAGTACTTGGTTGCGAAGGATTAGGGAACAGTGAATGTCACCAGTAATAATTGCATCTAGCATTTACTGAGTTCTAAGCACTGCTTTAATCGCTTTAGAAATGAACACTGCATCATTTAGTTTTCAAATGACCTTATCAGATGGAGCGGTACTATTATTTCCATCTAATAAAACTGAGACACAGTTAAGTTTTGTAGTTTGCTCATATTCAGGGCCTGGGATGAAGCCAGGAAATCGGACAGGAGCCTGCGTGTCCTTCACTACACAATACAAGTGTCCTATGTGAGAAGAGTTCTGATGAACATCACGTGAATGGAACAGGTGGTGGAGGCAGCACTCAGGGACCACTCAGTCTTTACATGTGTTACCTCTCTTTAATGATTGGCCATCATTTTGGGGGCGGGATAGAGTCTCTCAATGAAGCCAGGCTAGCTTGGCACTGTCATAAAACCCATATTGGCCTCTAACTCATGATCCTCCTGCCTCAGCCTCCCAAGTGCCATCACTATTTTAGATCCTCCAATCAGGTTTCCAGATTTAGCAAAGACACAGTGCACCCAGTTAGATTTGAATTTCAACAATCTCTAGCAAAAGTGCAGTTGTCCTATCTATCCTCATGGAATTCATTCTCAAGGTCTTTGTAGATGAAACTCTTCAGATGTTCAAGTCCCTTGTATAATATTTGCATACTATTTGCATATAAACTAAGCACATACTCCCATCTACGTTTTTTACACAGTTACCTGCTGCAAACTAAATAATAAAAACATCTAAAGTATGAACCTTACACTCCCTTATTCTTCAGTTCACTTCAAATTATTTATAATGCCCACTACAGCGAAAATGCTTTTTAAATAGTTGGCCTGTGTCATTCAGGGAAAAATCATAAACAAAATATCTATAAAAAGTCAGTTCAGTCAATTTTTCCAGATATTTTCAATCCACAGTTGGTGGAATCCAAATATATAGAACTCATGGAGATGGAAGACTGAGTGTATATCCCACATATCACATAGAACATGTTCATGTTAAAAATTATTCATTGGGGCTAGAGAGATGGTTTGGCAGTTAAGGCACTTCCCTGTGAAACCTAAGGACCCAGGTTTCATTTCCCAGTACCCATGTAAGCCAGATGCATAAGGTAGCCCATATATCTGGAGTTCCTTTGCAGTGGCTAGAGGCCCTGGTGCACCCATTCTCTCCCTTTCCTCTCTGTTTTCTCTCTCTATATATATCTTTCTCTCTCTGCCCCTTTTTCCTCTCAAATAAATAAATAAATTTTTAAAAATCTAAAATTTTTTTTTTTTTTTTTGGTTTTTCAAGGTAGGGTCTCACTCTAGCCCAAGCTGACCTGGAATTCACTATGTAGTCTTGGGGTGACCTTGAACTCAAGGCAATCCTCCTGCCTCTGCCTCCTGAGTGCTGGAATTAAAGGAGTGCACTACCACACCTGGCTGAAAAAATATCTAAAATCTTTTTTAAAAATTATTCATTGTTTACCTCAAATCAAATATTAATTGAGTATCCTGTACTTTATCTTGCATTCCTACTTCCAAAAGCAACAAAATAACAAATAATTTACTTTTTTCTTACCTCAAGTACATATACACGCTTTCCCAAAGTCTCTCTTGTTTTCTACCAAGCCTATGACTTTTTCTTTCCATCACGTTTCAGAGAACTATTACCAAAGTTCAAAGCCAATCTAGTTCCTGTTTTTATATGGCCTTGGAGATAAAACGACCTTTTATTTCTTTACATTTAATGGTTGAAGCAATCAAAAGAAGGAGGGCATTCTATGACATTAACATTACATGAAATGTGGCCGGGTATGTTACAATCCCAATACTTCAGAGGCTGAAACAGGAGGATCACAATGTTTAGGCCAACCTAGATTACATAGCAAAACCCTATTTCAAAAAAAAAAAAAAAAAATATATATATATATATATATATATATATATATATATATATTTGATTTTCTGTGTCCCTGACTAAAGTTTACTAAAATTTAGCTAAGTGTTGCCTGTGTAAAATCTGTGCTGCTTTCACAGCACAATGACAGAACCCAGCTTGATAATGACTGTATAATCCACAGATGCCAAATATTTATTATCTGGCCTTTTACAGGAAAAGTTAGTCAACTCCTTCTTAAGATAATTTTTCACCCATCATGGGAAATAAAAAAGTTACAACGACAATTGGCAAATTCTCCTGATCAGTAAATTGTCCCCTGTTTTCTCTGCTGCAAAACTGATCTTTGGGCAAGCTATCAGTGGGTTGACAACCAACTAGAACCTCAAACACGTTCTCCAGAGAGAACACAATGCAAATTGCAGCCAGTGTGTTGGTTATAAAACACAGAAACAACTGAGCAACTAGAACAAGGTCTGTCATCGCAAACTCCCCTTTATCAGCCAGAACCCTTCCTTCCAGATCCTTCCTGCCTTGCCAGTTAGAGGCCCTGACTAGCAAAACTGTTTGATTCTTCTCTATCATTTTCAGAGACATGGGCCCTCAAACACATTGTACCACTTGGTCAGGGATGTCAAAAAGGTAAGAATCCTCTAGACCGCAGGTCAGAGGCTCTGTCCTGACTGCTTCCTCTGATAGACAATACTTTTGTTTTGCATGAGCTACCAGTCTCCCTGTCCCTGCCAGCCCCTCGTTCTAGAGCAGTGTATGTGCATCTGCCTTGTAGCCCAGACACTTCTGCTTACGATGCCGCTGTGATCCTTCCTGTAGTTGCCATGGTTTTAGATGCTTTTGTTGGACATAACGCTTTTTGGATAGTGGAATCTAGGCACTTCCTGTGGATTTATGCCATTGCTTGAATTTCTCCATATGCTCCTTTCTTTGAGGGGAGCTAGTTTCCACGATGCCAGGCCACAAGAAGTACTTTCATGCTAGCTCTTCACAGAATGTCATTACAAGCATTGTATAAAGTGTCCCACAGAAACAGGACTAACACAACACATATGTGTGTTCCATTTTCCTAACACTTTATTTTTCCAGAATATATTTTCACATGTCTACTCATCTGATTTTTTTAAAAAAGATTGACCACTCTCGGGAATGATCTTGCATATTTATATTCTTTTTCTTAATCTTTTTTATTTATTTTGTTTATTTGAGAAAGAGAAAGAGAAAGAGAGAAGCAGATAGAGAGAATTGGTGTGCCAGGGCCTTCAGTCACTGTAAACAAACTCCAGACATATGTGCCACCCTGTGCATCTGGCTTATGTGGGTCCTCGGAAATCAAACTTAGGTCCTTTGGCTTTGCAGGCAAGTGCCTTAGCCATTAAGCCATCTTCTCCAGCCCAACTTATCTGACTTTTAATTGAAGTTCTGGTTATGAATCATGTGAATTACACACATTTTTTCAGATGAGGAGGCTGAAGTGTAAGGAGGTGAGAACTGTATTTGGTGATTAGTAAAGAGCTGACATTAGCTTAGAATCAAGTATAAAATAACAGTGATTCAGTGACAGAGGCCCAACATCAACATAAGCTTCCTATGTGTCTGAACTCATTTAACCTTTACAATAATTTTTGAAGTAGGGTTAATAAATATCATTGCATAATATTCCCACTTAGAGATGAGAAGAATGAGGTCCAGAAAGTTGTGATTCACCTTAGCAAGTGCTTGCTTTGGACATGAACAGTCTCCTCCAGGTACAGATTAACTTCAGGACCTTTCACTGCAAAGGATAAAACAGACAAATGGTCGACCTTCCCTGGCCTCATATACACACAGTAGTTTCTCAAAAAAGTCTTTAGAAAAATCTACAAAACAAAATAAAAAGAACAGACAATTTCATAATCTCATAGGAAGTCTTGGCTAGACCTTACTCTTAGATAGCCTATAAGCAATGTTTTGTGTTTTCTTCAGAAAGTCAAAGGCCCTGGGGCTGTTTATAATGCTCCTATTTTAAGCTGCTGGACCTTTCATAGTAATGAGTAATGAGCTTAACAAGCATACCAGATAGACCACAAAAAAAAAAAAAAAAAAAAAAAAACTCCCTCTTTTTTGGGTCCCTAACCTTCCCTTTCATTGCCACACAACCATAATGAAGGATTTTCCATCTCTTTGGGCAAAGCGAATAGCTCTGTGAACACAAGGGAAGGAGACGCTGCTCCACCAGGATCTCCGTTTTCCTCAGGCTGCACATTCCAAGCCACAGCATGGTATCTTCTCTCAGGAAGCCCATTTCCTTCCCACTGTCTAGTTTTGTTTAATTTATCCCGCCTTTAAATTGCCTGCAAACGCATTTTAGATGACTAGAGGCATACACACACAATGCAGTCTTTGATCAGCTTCAGATTGCTCGTGACCAAGTAGAGCTTTTCTAAAATAATAAACATGGTATCATCTCTTCTCCTTCCACTAGTCTGTGTCCACCCAGACTCTGAGGCTTTCTGATGATACACATATGCCTTGGTCCCTCTGTGACAGTCAGCGGCCAACCCAGGCCTTGGAACAAATCATTCATCAACTTCCCTTGACGCTTCTCCCTGATTTTTAAGGATATTTTTACCATTAGAGTTCACTGCGTATAAATGATCACAATCTCTCTTATTAGCCTGCCATCCCCATAGGATTATGCTTTGAAATAACGTCTTCTCTTCTCTGAAGTCCCTGGAGCTGCCTCTTGCATCTGCTCCTGCCACTTGTATTGTTAAAAAGCATGCAACAAATGATTGGGGTGTTTTTCTTTCGTTTTTGCTTAAGCTTCTTAGCTAAAAATATACTTTGAGAACACTGTGGATTAATAAGAACACAGAGGGAAGGAGTATTAGCTAAGAGCAGACTTTTTTTTTCTTGTAAGTGTAGTCCAAACATTAGAGCAAGAAGATAGTTGTATAAGCACATGTTCACTTACTACTTTAGTAACTGGAAGACCATGATGTTAAAAAGAATCATCCAGAATAGTAATGAACTAGCCTAGGACCAATTCTCCCTTTACCTTGGAAAAGAGACTGCTGAGAAGCTGGGGAGAACCAGAAAGCCTATGGTTAGTTTCTCTCCCTGAAACAAAGTAGAGGCAGAAAACTCAGGGGCCTGTTGTTTCTATGGTAAAGGTGAGTGTCTACTGGGAGGCAATCAGGAATAGCCGTGGTAGTCAAAGGAACCAAAGTTGTCCCCAGTTTATGTTACATGGATGCAATGAGCTGAAAATGAGGCTTTTTGTTTTGCGTTTCTCAAAGAAGAAACTAAGAAATTTACATCTGCATATACTGCCGACACGGTTCCATGCTATTTCCACCAATTTAGGCCACCTAGATACTGAAAGGATGCAAAAATCTAAGTTTAAAATGTTAGGAAAGTCTTGGGACATTTCAGCAATTTTCATAATTAAAGAACATAATAATAAGTGACATGGTTTCTTCTTTATAATTATAATGGATATGTGTATATGTATGTATATTTAATATGTAGTCTGTGAAAAAATAACCAGTATGTTATAACAAACACAGTTCTTGACCTTAAATATAGTATTTAACAATATTCTTATAAATTAACTGTAAATAACTTCTATGAACCCAGGAGTGTATTTCAGAATTATCAAGCCACCTTAAGTCACCAGCAACTATACTTTGAAACCAAGAGGACTGAATGTAGACTACTAGTCACAAAGCCAGTTTCAACATCTTAAATTATTTATATAGAGGGAGCGATCTAGGAGCCATGAGGTAAAAAAAAAAAAAATTGCTATTATGGATCCACTGGAAATTTGAAGTGACAGAAGTCCGTCCAGCACTATGGGTCATTCTCACGCATAAATCCATTGACTGTAGCATTGCTCTCTTGTTAAACTAGAATGGCCCAAGTCTGTCTGCTTTTCTGTGAAATATAACCTGCCCTTTTAGTAGCTAACTGTCTGCTCAGTTTGTGCCTCTGTGTGTTTTATATAGTAGTTTCTCTTTCTTAAATTAAACGTACTAACACTTCAGGTTCCCTGTACTATCCATGTCTACCAACAGAGGGCGTGCTAGAGTAGTATTCAGAGGTACTGGTGAAATTAAGACCATCTAAAGGGTTTTTTTGCATGAAAAGATCCCAGTTTTGATCAATATGAAGGAGGGAGAAGGAGAGAGAGAGAAAGAGAGAAAAGGAGGTATTTTGATACTTTGGGTAAAGAGAGAACATTTACATGAACCCATATGCTAAATGCATGAGAATTTATAAAAGTTCTTATTTTTTAAAAAGATGGATGGTCTGGATTTTACGTTGCTCATCTACCAAACCTTGAGTATGGTCCTTTGTTCCAAGAGTTTTCACCAGATTAAAAGCTCAACCCAGTGACTGCTCATACCAATGGTCTGCTTTTCCTTATGAAACCTGGCCTAGTGGTCTTTTCCTCAGCCTTCTTTGGTAAACCTGAAAACTAGCAGTCCTTTGAAACATTTCACATATCAGAAAGAAACAGTTTTGTTCTGAAGTCTCGTTATGAATTTCAAATAAAAAAAAAGTTTGTGATTGGTTGAAATCTGACAGCCGTATCATGAGCTGACATCTGAAAACGGGCTCACACTGGTGACTTGCGGATCGTATGAATTTGAACTGTTCTTTAACATACCCTAAAGCATGGCATGAATGAAACTTTACTTCAGAGCAACCATTCATAGCATGAAAAAAAAAGAGATTATATTTTAAAGTTGTCAAACTGCCTCCCCATGGACCCAAGCCTCTCTATCAAACCGTTTGAATCATGTGGCCTACCATACGTTGTCAAAACATGAAATGGGAAATCATTGTTCAGGCTTTGCTAGTTACCAAAGTCATGACCTAAGGGGGTGGAGGCTGGGAACAGAAACAGCAGGCAGAATCAGTATGACTCCAGTATCATGTTTGGAGTTCCAATCTGAAAAGGGCCCAGGCGAAGGAAGACTCCTCCAGAAGGCTTTTGGTCACTACCTGTTGGCAAGCCAGGTACCACCTATGTCTTTACCACTCACAGTCCCACTATACATACATACTCCAAAAGACCCCCAGCCCTGAAAGCTCCACACAGGTCCCTTGGCCCAATAGTCCTTGGCATGGAATAAGAGCAGTTGCAGTGTTTTGATCAACGCCTGGATTTTAGAAGCAGAACCTAAGAAGCCAAACTGAGGTATAAAAAAATAAAAAATAAATTTAAAAAAAAAAAAAAAAACAGATATCTTTCCAGAGGCACTCAGGGGTGGAGTCAAGCCCAGAGCCCAGAGCACTGCAGTTTGCACTGAGGATCCATGTCTGGCCATTCTCTGTAAGTTCTCTTCTGCCCAGCAGTGGTGTGGGATCTACAGGCCATATCTGGTCAAGGCCATTAGCCAGTACCTCACCATGCACAGAGGCTGCCACTCGCACAGAGGTCCACCCAAGACACAGCTACCCCCAAGAAAACTAAATTCTACTCAGTTTTTCTTGTTTTATGAAATATATTTCTTCTTCCCTGAAATATTCCCACTCTTCCTAGCAAGAAACATAAAATGATTTTCCAGGACTAATGGTTGTTCTAAAAGTCTCTGGAAAGAAACAGAAGCAATCAGCATTCCTGGCAGCATTCAAACATGTGATGTAATTGGTCAGTTAAGTGTCCCCTCCTCAGGATATACATGACAAGAACATCTAACTCCTCAAACAGTCCTTCCACCTGCCTTTGTATCACCTCACTGTACAGACATCAGAAAGGGCATGTTAACCCCGGTGAGGAAAGGAACATTCATTGGCTTCGATGGACTAGATGTTGTCCCCTTCTGGGCAAACAGAATGCAAGCCATTTCCTTTTGTTTTCGCTCAAAGCTCCATAGAACCCACACCATTACAGAAACTGCTCTTCTGTTTCAGACTTGACAACATGTAGTTCATTCTGATATGGAAAGATTCATCACCTTTCTTGGCAGTAGATGCCCCTAAACACACTTTATGAAGAAAAGAATGGTTAAAAGTCTTATTTTCCCTTAAATGTATATATTTTTTGACAATTTGACTATTACCACTTGTCTGACAATCCTTCTTTTGACAGATACCGCACATGAATAAATACTGCCATTCAGTATTGTCTTCAGGCAACATGGTGCCACAGTCATAGAGTTCAAATCTGTGTACACACCTCAGGATCTCAAAACAAAATGCCTATGCTTTAGACACAGATACCCTGAGAAAGGTGGGAAAGGAGCGCAGAGACCACCTTTTATTTTTTCTTTTGGTTTTTCAAGGTAGGGTTTCACTGTAGCCCAGGCTGACCTGGAATTCACTATGTAGTCTCAGGCTGGCCTCGAACTCACAGTGATACTCCTACCTCTGCCTCTGGAATGTTGGGATTAAGGGGTGTGCACCACCACTCCTGGCAGAGGCCACTTTTTTGAAGGGCTTACTCAGAAACAAAATGGAACTCATAACAGGGTGAAAAGACCAAAGTAAAGAGTGAGGGAGATGCCTATGTCCCTAGTGCTACTAGTTCATACATAATGCCTCTCACACAGTCCCTTTTGGTCCCACTAGCTCACTGTAGATCCTGGGCGGGTTAGGGTTTAGGTCTTCACCCTGTCATCAAGTTCCCCTGAGGATTCTGAGGCCACCAAAGTTGGCAAACTACCACTATAAATTAGCAGCCTCTTCTGTGAAGTGACCAAAATTTCATGTGGCATGCCTAGCGGATTCTCACCTCAGGAGAATCTTTAAAATCTAAGGACATCAGGAGTCCTGCTCAGGGGGATGCCTGGCCATCACTGGTACAGGGTGCTTGCTCACCTTCCTGAGACATGAAGCCAGACAGGAGAGCCATCTGTCAGTCAAGTCCTCTGGAATTCACTGAGCGCCTTGGTCTCTCAAGGGCTGCATTTTGAAGTAGTCAGCAATAATGTGCAAATAACAGAAACGGTGCCTCTTTTGCGTCTATCTGCATGAGGACCTGAGTTCCATCTCTAACACAAAAGCATTAAAAAAATGAAAACAACAACAACAACATACACCATAATCTTGGGTCCTTAAGGAATGTCCCTCTCTCTGGCTAAAGTGAGCGCTTGCCTTAGTTGTGTGAAGACCAGAGCTCCCTGTAGTCCCGCTCTGATAGTGACTCACATCTTCTAGGAGGAGTCTTCCTTTGGGGAGTGGGGAGAAAAATCCACGGTCTATGAGAGGTGGTGGCAGACCTGGGTCAGCTAGAGAGAGGGGCTCAGGAGTATCTGGGGGCCCTGCGCCTAGCCTAGCCACCGGGAATGGTAGCACCTGCCTTGATTAAGCCTGTGTTTCTCTCTGCTACACTGGTGTTTTTTTCTCCCCAGCTGAAGACTTGAATAAATATTTTGATTTTCTGTTATTGCCGGCGATTACAGCATCTTCTTATTTAACTTATGTCTTCTTTCCAAGCGAGAATATCCAGGTTTCGGTTGGATCTATTTTAAGGTGAATTAATTAACCAGCATAATAATACATTCATGTTTCTTTTTTCATTATAATTTTTTACTCTTAAAAAAATAGTTACAGAACCCTTGCAAAAGAACCCCTAGTAAACTTCGCTGTCTTTGGGTTTGTCTGTCGGCTCCCTTCCTCCCTCACAGGGGAACCTGCCCCCGGACTACAGGATCAGCCTCATCGACATTGGCCTGGTGATTGAGTACCTGATGGGCGGGGCCTACCGCTGCAACTACACGCGCAAGCGCTTCCGGACCCTCTACCACAACCTCTTTGGGCCCAAGAGGGTGAGCATCTGGCACGTTCCTGGGCCCCTTCTGGGAAGACTAGGGTGTGAGAGATTTGCAGTGTGCTTTTTTTGTGTCCAGAGGAATAAGCAGTTGAGAAGGTACCTGTACCTCTTCTTTCCTCTTCCATCCAAACCATTACACTTTTTTTTTCATTAATG
Organism: Orientallactaga sibirica; assembly: GCA_036365145.1. NCBI lineage: Eukaryota > Metazoa > Chordata > Mammalia > Rodentia > Dipodidae > Orientallactaga > Orientallactaga sibirica. Next base: position 64,744,117 of record JAEOAD010000001.1, read on the forward strand.
TTAAAATGTGGCAACAAATACTGTCAGTTGTTTTCCTTGAGGTGACAACATCAGTTGGTCATCCCAACGTCAATCCAGGGATCCAGTCCCAATCACTAGTGTCACTTCCAGTAATTTCTTTAAGTAGAAATAACGTTCTATGAAAAAAATAATAATAGTGGTTACAAGTCACTCCCAGCAATTACCTAAGTGCTTTCTCTCGGGAGTCAGGTCAGTATGAATGGAAGTGGTCTAGGGACAGCTCTCCTGCTAGCCTACAGGACAGTAACAGGACATGTCCTCAGAGAGCAGAGATTTAACACGTTAATCATTGTTTAAACCTTTGTTGATTCTGGTTGCATGGGGTTTTTTGGGGGGGGGACATGTGAGTTGTGTATGTGTTTGTGGGTGTTCATGTGTGCACATGCACCCGTGGACAGGAGTACACATGCACCTGTGTGTGCGAGAATGTGGAGACATGAGGACAACCTTCGATGTCATCTTCAAGAGTGCTAGCCACCATTGTAAAAAAATATTTATTTATTTATTTGAGAGAGAGAAAGAGACAGAGACAGAGAGAGAATGGGTGAGCCAGGGCCTCCAGCCACTGCAAATGAACCCCAGATGCATGCACCTCCTTGTGCATCTGGCTTAGGTGGGTCCTGGAGAACTGAACTGGGGTCCTTTGGCTTTGCAGGCAAACACCTTAACCACTAAGCCATCTCTCCAGCCCACTTAAAAAAAAAAAAAAAAACAGACTGCACCATTGGCCAGGAGCACATGCGTGGCATTCTTACATGTGTTCTGGGATGAAACTCAATTCCTTATGCTTATAAGATGGTCTTTACCTACTGAGTAGTTCCCCAGTCCTTGAGGATATTCTTAAGTGAAACTATCTTCTGAGGGGTTTTTTGTTTGTTTGTTTGTTTGTTTGTTTTTAGATTTGGTTGGTTTGTTGGTAAGTTGTGGTTTTCTGCAAGTTCCTAGCAGTGGGATATGACAGTATTAGCGCTGGATCTCACTGCCTTTATGCCTGCTAAACTGAGCACCCAGCAGTTTTACTGACTCCCCATAGCCTGAGGCCACTTGTGCTGGTGTGAACACAGTGTGTGGTCCAGCTGCACCTTATTCTCACCCTGAGCCCAGCTGGACTTCTCTCTGAAAAGCTGTGGGGGATCTTTAGGATCCATGCATAACACCTGGAGGAAATGCCACTCCAGGTGGTAGTGAGCATGGGATTTTCTTTTTCTTCTTTAATTTTTTAATTCTTTTCCTTTTTTCTTTCTTTCTTTTTTCTTTTTTCTTTTTTTTATTTTATTTTTATTTTTTGGTTTTTCGAGGTAGGGTCTCACTCTAGCCCAGGCTGACCTGGAATTCACTATGTAGTCTCAAGGTGGTCTCGAACTCATGGCAATCCTCCTACCTCTGCCTCCTGAGTGCTGGGATTGAAGGTGTGCACCACCATGCCTGGCTCCACTTCATTTTTATGTTTTGCCTTGTTCTTCCCAATGAAAGCATTTCATAAGACCTAGAGAGAATTTTGAAAAGAAAGTATAAATGAGGCAGGGTGTGGGGAAAGATGAAGAAGACAGACTTTCATACTGCTAGCCATTTTAGAAGGTGAAAGAGAAAGAGAGACTGAGCTCAAGATACTAAAACTTGAATATTCACATAAAATGTGGGCAAAGTACAAGTGCTGTAACCTTACTATGTCCTAAAGTAGCTTCCACACTGCTACTCCTGACCCCTGAACTATAAGTCTGTTCTTCCTTTTAAATACAAAGCAAGCTCTGTGATTCCCAAGCTGCCATCTCCATGGGCCTGAGCTGTGTCTATTTTGCACACCCACATCACGGACAGCAAGGCTGATGCTTTCCGTGCCCTTGAGCAACTTCTGCCACCATCTTTACCTGCCCTCCAGCCCTGCATCCTTGCTCTCCCATGCAGCAGCAGCTCGGGAGCCAGCTTGCAGAAAGCAGCCAAGCAGATGTTGTGAATGGTGTCCCAAGTGTCTGGATGACAGGGGTTTTTCAAGTATGAAAAATACTCGATTTGGTCTGTTGATTGTTCATCTGTCTTGCTCTGTTTGTGCTTCTGTAACAAGACAACCATAAGCTGGGTGCCTTACCAACAACCTGAATGTGTTCCTCACAGCTGTGAAGGTTGGGGAGTTCAAGATCAAGGCACCAGTAGATTCAGTGTCTGGAGAAAACATGATTTTTGTGCCTGGCTCACAGACACGTCTTCTCACTGTGTGCTCACATGGAGGAAGGGGCAATCACGCGCCTGTGGCCTTCTTGCTAAGGGTATAAAGATCATTTAGGAAAGCTCTTCCCTCTGGCCATGATCATCTCCCCAAATGCCAGCCTGGCACAATCAACTTAGTGGTTAGGATTTCAACACATGATTGGGGGCCAAACATCAAGACCATAGGATTCATTCAAATACTGGGTATCAAAGAGGGGTCAGCCAAGCAGGATTGTGATAGCAAAGAGAGAAATAATGTTCCACAAAAGTCATTATAAAGCCTTCAATTACATTTGTCTCATTTCCTGATTTTCCGTGGATCACCAAAAATCACAAATTCCCTGATACTCCTAGAACTTCTAGAAATAAGTTCCTTTGATATTGTTTTATTCAGTGAGATAAAATTCATGCTGTTTATGGTACAACCGAGTCCTCATATTACTTATTTGAAATATAGTAGAACTCTTTTCTTACCTCAATGAAAGAAAGATCTAACTTTGTTCACAACATTTTTTTAACAGCCCAAAGCCTTGAAACTGCTGGGAATGGAGGTTAGTGTTTGCTCAAACTATTAGTGTCAATTATTCTCTTTACTACATAGTTAAAAGATAAATGGGTTCATTTTCATGGCAGCCTTAGTGCATGATTATAAAAATAAGGAAATAAAGATCTTTCTAAGGGCCATGGTGGCTGCTTTAAAAATTCCACCATGAGATGATGTTAACATTGCAAACAAACCAAAAATAAATTACTCCCATTTGAAACTGACAAAAAAAAAAAAAATGTACATTCTTGTCAGCCAAATCTAGTAGAGATATTTACAATGGCAAGAGACACAAAGGCTGGAACTGCTTCACAAACACACCTATGAGGTACAGAAACTCAAGTCAGGTGATGCTCCCATCTTCAGTCATTCGTTGCTTGTCATATATGCAAACACAAGTATAGAATGTCCTTGTCTTTTTAGCAAAGAGAGCAGTGCTATCCATCATAAGATACAATGGTCAAACCTATAGAAGAAGACATGAGCAAAAGTAAGGAGAAAGAAATAAAATGGCACATCGAAAAATACTTTTTGCAATTTGTGAGACATGTTCTCATTATGTAGCTCAAGCTGGCCTCGAACATGCCATCCTCCTGCTTCTGCCTCCCAAGTGTTTCTAGAAATGTAGGCATGCACTAGCACACCCCATTTAGAAAATAACGTTTTAGATAAAATATAAATTGATATGTTGATAGATGGCTGTGCATATGCACTTACTAAACTTTAGTTTAAAGTTAACCATGGATGAGCTTGTGAGTCCCTTAGGATAGGAGCTGGTCTGGTATTGATCTTAGAACTGAACCTGTGGAAGGTGTACAGCCATGATGTAATGCATCATGCTGATTTCATTTCCAACTCAGCCTGCATGTCTTTCTCGAACATTACAGGACGATATTCCCTTGAGGCGAGGAAGGAAGACAACGAAGAAGCGGGAAGAGGAGGTGGACATTGACTTGGATGATCCTGAGATCAACCACTTCCCTTTCCCCTTCCATGAGCTGATGGTGTGGGCCGTGCTCATGAAGAGGCAGAAGATGGCCTTGTTCTTCTGGCAGCATGGCGAGGAGGCCATGGCCAAGGCCCTGGTGGCCTGCAAACTCTGCAAAGCCATGGCTCACGAAGCCTCTGAGAATGACATGGTTGACGACATCTCCCAGGAGCTGAACCACAACTCCAGGTTGGTCAGCTAAGCACATAGGGAGGTCAGGGGAGAGAAGGGAAATGGGCTCTAAATACTGGAAAGTCTGAGCTCCACAAAACCTTAAGGGGTAGCCTTGTCACTGTAAAGGTTCACACAGAGGTGGAAGTAAGTGACCTTCACTGTGCTCTGTGAGGTCCAGACAAATTCCAAGATTTCATTTGTCCTGTCCACTGCCCCATAAGTCCTCTGGTCATCTACTCTATTCAACTGAGAAAAGTAACTTGGCTGAGATCATCCACACATTCTGGTTGCCAAGACTGGGATTTGAAGTGGAGGCCTGGCTTGTTTAAGAAGGCATTCTGTGCTCTAATCATGGGTTGATCATTCTGCCTCCTTCATTTCCATGCCTTGAGTTGGGCAGTTTGAGTGCAGGGGCCATGAGTGTCTGACTTACATCTTCAGTGCAACACATGGCATCTGACACATACTGAATGTTCAATGGATGCTGGCTGGAAGCATTTGTGAAAAGACTAGACCTCACGTGAGACAGCTATTCACACAGCAAGCCGATTTTGTGATTAGGAAGCGAGCCCCACTTCTTTCTTACAACTCTTCAGGTTGGCCTGAAGGAGTCTTGCACATATTTTCTCTTTTAGGGACTTTGGCCAGCTGGCCGTGGAGCTCTTAGACCAGTCATATAAGCAGGACGAGCAGCTGGCCATGAAGTTGCTGACATATGAGTTGAAGAACTGGAGCAATGCCACATGCCTGCAGTTGGCTGTGGCTGCCAAGCACCGTGACTTCATCGCGCACACATGCAGCCAGATGTTACTCACAGACATGTGGATGGGCCGGCTCCGCATGCGCAAGAACTCAGGCCTCAAGGTCAGCACACACAAGAAGGTTCTGTTGCTATGAGAGCCTGAGGGTTAATTGGAAATTTCCAAGCCAAACCTTTGGTGGGACTTAGGGGGTTCTAGTATTTTGAAATGTGGTACTAAACCCGACTTGTCATCCAGATCCCCTGTAGAGCTGTGATTTTCATCTAGGTACCCAGGCTTCCTCCAAGGCCTGCTAAAACACTTTCTTCTCTCAGAAGATGCAAAGGTGAACAGCATACATAGGCTCCATTTCCTCTGGCACATGCCATCCTATACCAGGAGTCTCACCCAAGGGATGTCACCCAGGCAGCTCTTCACCACTTGCAAAGCTGACACCCACTCCCACCCAGATGTCCTAACATCATGTCATAGACAGGTTGGCTCTGACCACAGAGCTTGAGAATTGTTGTAATTGAATGAAAATGGAAACAGATTTGCATGTCAAGACATTGCTATGTAATCCTCATCATTTTTAATAACGTTGAGAAATAAAACGTAGAACCTCACATTTGCCACTGAGTCACAGTCGAGTCTGTCTAACCTGAGTCCATTTTTGAAGGCTGTCTATACAGTTATATCTGTGTAAATTAATTAATAATAAAACAAGAGGGGCACATAATAGTGAGTTGTTTGTGTCGTGATTGCCTTGGGAGGACTAGGCCATGAAGTGCAGTAGGTTGGTGGGTAGCATTCTCTTTGTTTGTGGTGCTGGGGCTAGAACTCAGGGCCTCACACGTCCAAGGTAAGCACTCTACCATTGAGCTATGTCCTCAGCCCAGCTGTTGTTTCTTTTAATTCTTCTTTCAATGTTATATTAAAGAGAAAGAAGTAAATGAAAGAAAAATGAGAAATCGGTGGTCAAAAAATGGGAAGGGAAGCCCAGCACTCGGGAGGCAGAGGTAGGAGGATCGCCGAGAGTTCCAGGCCACCTGAGACTCCATAGTGAATTCCAGGTCAGCCTGGACCAGAGTGAGACCCTACCTCACAAAACCAAAAAAAAAAAAAAAAAAAAAAATGGGAAGGGATGTATCAGGTTTTTCATTTTTGTTGTGTCAGTTTATATATACATATATACACACACATATATACATACATATTTAAGGTATACAATATGATGTTTTTATAAACATAGTGAAATAGACACTGATAAGTCAAGCAAAACGATTGATCCATCATCTCACAGAGTGCCTGGTGTCTACACTCTTCACAAGTTTCCAGTGGAGAGTATGACGTCAGGGCTCTGGTTCTCGTGAGGCACAGAGAGCTTCTAGAGTTCCTCGTTTATGTATCTGCAACTCTCAACCATTTGACCACTTTTGCTTGATCAGCACTGTCGCTCCCACCTGACCTTTCCCATGGGTTCTTGGCCCAAAGTTACAAAAGGGTTCTATGAAGTGGATCATGTACAGTGTTCCACAGGTACACACGTAGTGACTGCCAAGCCTGGCCTCGGGCAGGGAGCCAAGCCAGTTCTCAACTTCAAAGACAGGATGTTGTGTCCCACAACGATTGCCAGCCTGCTACCTGAGCCTGCCCAGACTGACTAGACACGCAGAATTCAGGGTCATTGCTGGCCCTGTCCCTTGACTGCCCTCAAGACTCCATGGCCATTTCAGTGCCCAGCTGTCCCAGCCTCATGATTTGTGCACCATATTTACTGATCTGTCCAAGTCCCTTCTCTGATGTTCCTGGACCATTTTAGGGTTGAGATGAGATGAGAAGTGTGAGAAGATATGGGGCAAGTCAGAAGTGGGTGCTCTCGTGTTCCCTGTAGTGGAGGAGGAGATTGCTGTCTGTAAGAAGGCCCGTGTCATCAGTATCCTGACACAGCATTTACACATGGCAGGGGGACTTTTGCACAAAAGGACTATTCATGATAAGTACAGTTTCTCAGGATGGGGGGAGGGTTCTGTGGGATAATAGCAAATGTTGTCCTACATGTTCTCTCTCAAGGTCAATTTAGAACAGTATTAATTGACAGAAATAATCTGAATATACATCAGCTCCACTAGATACATTATCAAATAAATGCCAGTAGACACATGTATGAATTGATTTTAAAAGCCAAGTCCTGTCTGGTGGCTAAATGGAAATCTCAATTTTCTTCCAGTTTTGCTTTGGATAAGCTCTCTCCTCAGTTTTCCCCATGCATGTGGGTGTTAGAAGGGTAAAATGTATTTGAGCAAAATAATTTTTTACCAGATGGGATAAAATGACCCTTTCTGGTTTTTTTTTTTTTTTTGTTGTTGTTGTTCTCTTGTGTTTGGAGGTAGGGTCTCACTCTAGCCAGGCTGGTCTGGAATTCACTATGTAATCTCAGGGTGGCCTCAAACTCACGGCGATCCTCCTACCTCTGCCTCCCGAGTGCTGGGATTAAAGGCCTGCGCCACCATACTGGGCTTAAAATGACCCTTTCTGAACTAATATGTTTAGCCGCTCATGTATCCAAGTCCCTGAATAGCACGTACAATGCCTGTACATGGGCACATGCGCGCGCGCGCACACACACACACACACAACTGTACATCTCACCCCAAGCCTTCTGATTCTAAGCAACCACTCTAATCTTAATCCTTTAAATGTGATTATTATTATTATCATTATTATTACTTTAGGTAATTCTGGGAATTCTACTTCCTCCTTCAATTCTCAGCTTGGAGTTCAAGAACAAAGATGACATGCCCTATATGACTCAGGCCCAAGAAATCCACCTCCAAGAGAAGGAAACGGAGGAACCAGAGAAACCCACCAAGGAAAAAGATGAAGAGGACATGGAGCTGACAGTAAGCAATCTTTGAGGGTTTTCTCCCTGGGGGAAAAAGCATCCCTCATCCAGTCATCCTATGGGCATGCTAGGGCTTGAGGTCAGACTACCACCTCCAGCCTCACACCAGCTTTAATGATGAGTGTTGCATGTAAATGAGGCTACGGTAGCATAAAAGTTTCCTCTTTATGCACAAATGACAAGACTATAGAGTCCCAGGTTATGTGAAATCCTTCTATCAACCAGAGGTACAGAACAAATCAATGAAATTCAAAACAAATTTCCCAGGAAAGCGTATGTGGCCATCTTAGAAGACAATAAAGAAAGAGAAGCTGTGATTTGGAAGTAGGCAGCTTCACTGAGCTGGAACTATGCCGCCCGCCGATCAGAAGCTGAGCCTGTATCTGTCTTTGGGGTCAGGCTCACAAGTACAGCACTAATTGAATTCTGAGGTTTGTATGGAAAGCTTTTATTAGCTCTTCCTGGTATAATTATAGAACATGGATGCTTTGTTCTGCAGAGGGAACAGGGCATCTGTGCATGGGACCACTTCCCACAGCCCCCACCGGAGCAGCGTGACTGCCACTGGCTTGTGCCCAAAGGCTAAAAATAGCCTGTGCTATTCAAGGGATAAATAGGGCTTCATGGTTTGGGAGAGAGGCATCAAGCAACAACTCCGTAAGGACTGTCCTGATGTGTCTCAGCCTCTCACCTCCCTGGCCACTGGCGGCAGCACTGGTGACCCAGACGTTGTAAGAAGAGAAAATGAAAATTGGTTTTGTTCGGGTGACAAAGGGCCTTTGCATTATTCGCCACCTGGGACACTGTGGAACTTGTCCTTCCCCAAATAGGCAATATTTCTTTCCTAAGTTTCGATGTACAGACACAACCCTGACTCGCTGATGAAAAGGCAGCCTTTGTTTCAGTTTCGGCATCTTTATAAAAATCTAACTAGGCATCTGCTCACTTCTTCAATCCTGCAGTGACAGCCTTTCCCTGAAGATCTTATTGTGTTTATGTCTCTGAACTCCTTCTCAAATAAGAAATGATACTGCAGTTACAGGCATACAAAGGGGTAGTCAGTAATAATGCTAAGTCCTTGCTGATGATTTCAACAGAGGGGTGAACAGCGTGTGTGCTGGAGTCAGAATCCCACCTGCTGTGTGACCTTGGGCACAATTTCATCACCTCTAGAGTGGGAATGTTAACTCTGCCTCACAGGTGATCATGTGCTGTAAAAGCATATATGGAACCTACTTAGACTAGCAACTGACACACCATAAATGCCAATAGGTGTTCACTAAGATTGGTGAAACAGTGCTAAGCACTCCTGCACTCGCTCATGGAATCCTCACATCAGACCAGACCCATGGGGTCGGCCCTGTTATGCTTATCCCTGTTGGGTCTTGCAGGTTAAACTGCCTAATTTTCCCAACTGATTTGTCACAAATTAGAACCCAGGCATACAGACTCTCTAGTCTACACTTTTAGTCAATTGTTAACAGAGAATGAGAGAAGTGCTTCATGGTCTCAAACATCAATGCTGTACTTCTCCCCTGAGTAGAGAGACCCCAGGGGATGCTGGGTGTCCTGGGTCTAGCATGGCATAACCTGGACCCAGCATACATCCTAGGAAGAGAGCTAGGCGCTGAAGCTCACTCTTGATGGTCAGGTCTCAAGGAAGGAAGCAAAGGGTGGAGGCTTCCCCTGTCTGTTTAGACCTTTGAGGACTTTGATCTTTCAGGAAGCCACACACACACACACACACACACACACACACACACACACACACACAGTCTCCCTAGACCAAAAGCAAAGGCAGCTTGTGAGAGTCCAGACCCCAGTGCCATTCACTGCAAACCTGGCCTTACTTCCTGAGCTTATTCTCCCTTGGCAAATCCTTGGGGATTTGGAGGAGAAAAGGGAGGAACCTTCTGGGCTGGCAAGCCTTGGGTGAGGAAGCCGTTGCCCTTAAAGTGGAGCACCCTATGACCCTGACAGGGTGAGCAGCTCACCCTGGACAGGATTGCAGAAAGCACTTTGTTGACACCTTCATTCCTTTCAGAGAGTTGACATTTGAGCTTCTGGCAAACCAACACATCGTCTCTGGAATGGGACATCCTTGGGCCTTTCCAAAATGATAGATAAAATGTCACGCTCAGCTTGTTTCTGCTCACATAGCCTTCAGCAGCTTGGTCACTTCAAAGGTTCTTTCCCACTTCCTACCCTCCCCCCCCCCAGATGTCTGTGTTCAGCCAGCACCATCTCAATCCTCACTGAACAGGTGTGTCTCTATGTGACCCTGTTCAGCATTCTTTGCTTTGTCTTTCTTCAGATCTTTTTTTTTTTCATTTTTCTGTTACATGTAAATGACCGTGTTATATTCTAAGTGTCAAAGTAAGTGTCTGACTACAAGGCAAATAAACCAACAAAATCAGCAAGTGAAGTTGCCAAGGCTGGATTTCATGAAATGGCAAAAATGCTTCACTTAAGCTCATGAACGGCAAACCCTGCGTGAATGCACTCACCTCAGAATGTATTGGACAAAACTGAAAAGGCAGGTTGTAATGCTTTTGTTTGCCTGCATGGCCAAGTACATATGGCATCCTGTTCATTGCCTAATAGAGCCCCAGCGTAGCATGTACTTTTGCTCTGAAAGCACTGTCCCTAGAGGTTACCCCAAGCAACAACCCCCCAAGATTCTGAAGTTCCCAGCCTATCTTTGCTTTCAGCCCATTATGTCCCCAGGTGTATTATATTGTCAAGCATAGAAATAAGCACACAGAAGCAAGATAATTGATATCTAAATTATAGGACAATATATGTCCAGAATGTCTTGAGGTCAGTTATCAACGTTGATTAAATTTTATTGGGGTCCCTCTGCTAGGAAGAGTGATTCGGCTTACCAATGAAAATAGACGCATAAGATAGCCATAGTGAAAACTTAGTTACCCATTAACTCAAGGTGCTTTTCTTGTCAGGGTATCCACAAAGTAATGGAAGTGGTATTCACCAGAAGTCTTGTTGATTGGAGAGAAAAATAAATCATTTGTCATTGTCACACATTTGAGTGAAGTGGTTTTCAGGCTGTCATTGAAGTCGTAGAAACTAATATTTGTGGGTTTTTTTTAAATGTTAGGTGGTTTGGGGAATTATGTAATGGTTATCTCTATGCTCAGCTTCAAGACACATTGTAATTATTGCTAGAATTAGACGTCTCAACTTGAATCTCATAGGCCCAGGACTGTGACTTATCCCAAATCTTTGTCAGTCCTGAGCAGTTACAATGTTTTACCCTGTATTAAAAATCTCATGTCCCAAGTGGAGAGATGACTCAGTAGTTAAAGCGCTTGCCTTGACAGCACGAGCACTGAGTGCAATCCCCAGCACCAACCTAAATGCCAGGTGTGTTAGCATCGTGGACTGTCATCTCAGTGCCAGAGAGGTGGAGACTAGAGGAGCCTTGGGCCTTGCTGGCCAACCAGTCTAGCCTATTGAAGAATTAAAGCCAAGAAGGTGTGCTATCATAGATTCTCTATCATGCATACTTTTCTGGCCAGATACCAACTATACCATTTAAATCAAAAAGATCTCAGTTTAACTTGAGGACTAAGTGGAAGTTACTAAGCATTTATTAGGTGGCGGATGCTAATCTATTTGTAGACTGCTGCAGTTACCATCTCTGCTGACCCAAAGCACCTGACCAAAGCAACTGATAGAAGGAAAGGATTTTTTTTTTTTTTTTTTGGTTTATAGAATTGAGGGGAAGCTCCATGATGGCAGGGGAAAGCATGGCATGAGCAGAGGTGAGATATCACCTGTGCCACTGCAGGTGGAAAACAGCAGCAACAGAGCAAGTCAAACTAAGCTCAAGTTAGGACTAATAAAACTCAAGTTCCACCTCCTACAGCACACTTCCTCCAGCAAAAAAGATCCTCCACCCAAATTACCACCAGCTAGGGACCAAGAATGAGTTTACGTGGGACATCTGATTGAAACTACTACATAGCCCCACTTTATAAAGGTCCCTAAGACTCACAGTTTCACATTTAAAAAAAAAAAAACTCACTCTCAGGGAGGTTAAGATAACCTGCCCACAGTTCCACAGATTCCAAGTGTCCATGTTAGAACTCACCCATCTCCTCGAGCCAAAACCTAGAAATCTCACTACTGCGATCTTCAAGCCATCTTTGTAACATTCTGTCACCTGCTACTCTGACAGACGTGCATGTGCCTTTTCAAGGGTTCTGCCAATTCTGCAACATTAAATCACTACCACTGACACTGCTGCCGCTGTGACAAGGGAATCCACTGTGCTCATAGAGATCCCTAGCAACTTTGGGGTGAGCACTTATGCAGGTCAGGTCTGCCTGGAGTCCTGGTTGCAGTGGAAGGCAGTGATCCAAGAAGTTACCATCAAACTGACGGATGCCAACAGTACTTCAGGTTTTACAAGGGACCAATGACATGCCTATGAGTTGAGATGATCCTAACCTAAAAAAAAAAAAAAAAAAAAAAAAAAAAAAAAAAAAGCTCCACCCACTTCAGATAATTTGCCTCTTGAATGCTCCTGACATTTGGATATCTGAGGGGCTCTGATCCGATCCGATCCGATCTTTCTTTGACTGGAGCATCACTAGCATGGATGGTTTGGATCACAGGTCCAACCTACCTCACATATCTATATAGAGAGAAAAACAGAAGTGGGAGTAGATTCCTATAGCCCTGTCTTCCCAGGCAACACTTTTGCTCCTTCTCAGGAGTGGGTATATCACCCTCATCCTACAGAGTGTCCAAGATGGGAACAAAGAGAATGGTCTGGAAGTATGTCCAAGGAAGCAACCTACTCAGAAGAAATACACAGCTTAGACACACAGTATAAACACATACATGCAGAAGACATGCCTTTAACTCTCTGGATCTTGTGTTCTTGGGTCTGTGAGCCCTCAGGGTCCTTGAACAGCCTCTCCTCATCTACATAATGGGCCAGCGGAATACATGCCCTGCAGAGCCCTGCCCTAATGGTCTTGGTTCTCTCCCACTGTAGGCAATGTTGGGGCGAAACAATGGGGAGTCATCCAGGAAGAAGGATGAAGAAGAAGTTCAAAGCAGGCACCGGTTAATCCCCCTGGGCAGAAAAATCTACGAATTCTACAATGCACCCATTGTGAAGTTCTGGTTCTACACTGTAAGTATCTTTCTTTGTCTTTCCCAAGGATGGCTGCAGGAGCCATCGTTCCTTTCTCGTGCACCTGTGTGTTTTTCTCTGCAACTCGTGATAAGTACCCCATGCACAGGAATAAAAGCTCCGTGACCTTGCTTTTCTAGTAGCTGTGCAGGATTTGTGCGCTTTGCTGGGCAGCTTCCACAGCTTGCCCTTCTCCTCTTCACAGAACGTAAAAGAAATGGCAGAAGGGAGAACTGGTAGAAACAGACGTGTAATGAGTATGAGTTTAGGCTAGCAGGAAAATAAATGTTCTTTACCAGAACATTTCCCTCTGTTTGACGGGTAAGGACTAGGTAAATTTTGCCCATTCTACAGTGGGCAGTCCTGGGCTTGCAGGCACATTTTGGTGGATCAGAGTAAAGCACACTATACTTAGATGCAGCACCTCTAGAGATGGGTAGCATACGTGTGAAATAATTCCCAACCTGGTGGGGCCAACAGGCAGTTTCTTGCTCAGACACAATTAAACAAAATACAGACTAAGTCAAGAAAATCTGCCCAACGTCCTGGCAAACACTGCTCAGGATGAATGCCCTGCATCCACTTCCTGCCGACAAAGCCACAGGCTCTTGCTGGAATGGCCTGTGGTATGAAAGGGTGGCACTGCCAGTTTGCCACTTCTCCTTTTCAGTGGTATTTTAAGGTTAAAATGAGCTTTTGGCCCAGATCATCTCCAGTTCTCTCCAGCTCAGTGGAGCTGCTCCAGTTAAAGGAGAGTTGTCCTGGACCTTCAGCCATTTTTACAACCAGCTACGAAGCCATCATCGGAGTCAACGCCAAGCTAGGCTAGATCTGAAAAAGGAGGATTCGGATGAGCACTGATTTTAGGGCTAGATCTAAAGCTTTACAACCTCAGCATCACTGATATTTTAGCTAAGATAATTCATTGTTGTGGAGTACTAGCCCCCAACCATAGCCCTGTGGCGGCTCCTGAGCCAGTACCTACCAGATGCCCACAGCGACCTCCATGCTCTGAGGATGGCAAGCATACAGACTTTGCCAAATATCTCCTTGTGGGCTAAAAACCACCATCAGTTGAAAACTACTACTTTCAAGTATGGTCCTGAAAGAGTATGAGAGATTATCAAAATATAGTACATTTATTTTTAGTAAAATAAAATTTCAAATGTATTGAAGCTAAGAAAAATCTCCCCTCAAAATAACTGAGACACGCAGAAAACAAAAAAAAAAAAAGACTCATTTCTATTTCGACATTTTGTACAGAGCAATATTATGTGTGCCCTGTAGAAAACAGCACACGGGTGACAATCATGTAATCTGGTAGAGAGACAGCCTGGGTAGGAATCCCATCTGTGTCCCTCTGTGTTGTGTGACACCAGACAAGTTACTTCCCATTCTGTCCACACTGATCAAAAGATGGGGATAAAATTGTAGGGTTTAGTGAAGACTCAATGTGACAAAGTTACATAAAACACTTAAAATTGTGCCTGGACCTATAAATACCATGTCAAGTAACTGCTGTTACCCTTACACTACTCACGTTGTACAGCAATAATGTGTGTCGGATTCATCTGTCCACTTAACATGAACACAAATAACATTTATTGAGCATCTACTGACTTTAGGCAATGTTCCAGGTGCTTCCTATAAACACTGTCCTTAATCCTGTCAATGATTTCACCATGGTCACATCTGTGCTGCCATATGTGTCCTTCCTCTTATATCCTGCTTCCTCAGTTGACACACCCTAAAAATGGGGCTGTCAAACGATAGTTTTTGAGCTAGATCCAGCCTACTGTCTGCTGTGGTGGTCTGCAAATGAAAAAAAAAAAACATTTTTGAATTTTTGTTTTATTCATGTTGTGGTGCAGTAGATTACACTCAGTGCCTCCTGTATGTTAGGCAATTGTACTGAGCTGCCTTCTTTCCTGTTTTTAATTTTATTTTGATTTGAGACAGACAGAGAGGGGGAGAGAGAGAGAGAGAGAGAGAGAGAGGAGGCATGCCAAGGCCTTAGCCTCTGCAAATGAACTCAGGATACATGAGTCAACTTGTGCATCTGGTTTATGTCGGAACTGGAAATCAAACCTGGGTCCTTAGGCTTGGTGGGCAAGCACTTTAACTGCTAAGCCATCTCTCCAGTCTCCTGTTTTGAAATTTTTTTTAAGTTAAAATAAACCTTTAAAAAGGAATATTTGGGGTCTGGGGATGTAGCTCAGTTGGAAGAATGCTTACCTAGCATGAGTGAAATCCTGGGTTTAATCACCCAGCACCACATAAACCAGGCATGATGATGCATGTCTGTAACCTCAGCACTTGGGTAGAGGAAGGAGGATCAGCCGTTCAAAGTCACCCTTGGCTATACGGGAGTTCAGGACCAGCCTGGACTACATGAGAACCTATCTTAAAAAAATAAGCTGGGGGCTGGAGAGATGGCTTAGCGGTTAAGGCTCCTGCCTCCTAAGCCTAAGAACGCCAGTTCCAATCTCCAGGTCCCATGTTTAGCCAGATGCAAAGTGAGGCAAGGGCACAATGCCACACTTGACCAGAAGGGGGCGCACACATCTGGATTTTGTTTGTAGCAGCTGAGAGGCTGCTAGTGTGCCCATCTCTATCTGTCTTCCTCTCCCTCTCTCTCCGTTTCTCTCTATGTCTCTCTCAAAAAAAAAATTTTTTTAAAGCCAGGCATGGTAGCACATGCCTTTAATCCCAGCACTTGGGAGGCAGAGGTAGGAGGATCGCCGTGAGTTCAAGGCCACCCTGGGACTACATAGTGAATTCCAGGCAAGCCTGAGCTAGTGTCAGACCCTACCTTGAGAAACCAAAAAAAAAAAAAAAAAAAAAAAAAGTTTGTGACACATGAAAGTTACATTAAATTCATATTTAATTGTCCATAAGAACACAAATGTACTTGTTTTTGTACAGCCTGGCCCCTCATGTGCTACAATAATAAAGTTCATTCCCAACCATAGAGACTTCCTGAGCTACAATGCCTTTAAAAAAATCAGTTCTGTAGCTGCAGAGAAGTTAGCAGGTTCCTGGTCTACAGCATAAAGGAAATTGCATCAAAATTTTTCTATCACTTGAATGAATACTGACCACTCTTGTCCTTCAAAGGCATATGTTTTTCTTTCTTGATCAATGTTCAATATTAAGGTAATGTTGCAGTCAGATTCTTATTGTGGGCAGAAAACACCCAACCAAGATCAACTTGTGGGAATAGGGGGTTTATTTTGGCTTATAGACACAAGAGGAAGCTCCATGATGGCAGGGTGGCCATCACCTCATGGCCAACATCAGGTAGACAAAATATCAGGAGAGTGTGCCAAACACTGGCAAGAGGAAGCTGGTTATAACACACATAAGCCCACTCCTGACATTACACCACCTCCAAATTTAATTTCCAAATTGCCATCAGCTGAGGACCTAGCAGCCAGCACACGTAAGTTTATTGGAGACACCTGAATCAAACCACCACAGGAATTTTAGTTCTTAATTCTATTGGCCCTCATTTATTCAACCCAAGCAACTGTCAGCCAGAAATGCTTTTCTTTCACAACAACCCTGGCCAGTGGGCCTTTATTCCAAGCTAAAGTTTTGCCCAGGCTGGCCTCAAACTCATGATCCTCTTGCCTCAGCCTCTGGAAGTTTGGGGTTACAGATATGTGCCACCATGCCCATGCCTATGCCTTGCAACCCTTTTTTAAACAGGCTGACACTCAGGCTCTACCCCCCAGGGCTTTGATGTCATGGTTTCCTTATAGCCTGCACATCAAGGTATTTCATAACTCACAAGGTAATTGTTATAAGTGGTCAAGGTTGAGAACCACTGACCCAGAACAGAGAGGAGGGAGTTATTTTTAAAACACTGTGATAGGAAGGGATTTCTTCAAAATGCCAATTCCTGGACCCACCGCAGGTACCCAACTAAATCAAGTCTGTAAGAAACAAGTGGGAGGGTTGTGTGTTTAACAAACTTCCCCGTGTTTTCTAATGATGAGGGAAGCCTCCACCACACGGATCCACCCACACCATTGCAGCACATTTTGCCTCTGTCGTAGTTGAGGCCCCAGCTTGATCTTGCATGACAAGGATGACTCTCAGCGAACACATCCACAGTGGATTCCCCAGCTGTATTCCATCGTGCTGAAACAATTCCCAGAGTTCCATGTTCACATGTTGATACAATCCAGGCCTCAAGGAAGTGAATGGAGATAAGATGTGCCCAAAGATACTTAACAAGAAATCTCATCTTTAGAGTGGCCGTCCATTTGCTTTTGGCTGTGTTCTCTGTAAGGGTTTTTCTCTCTCTGATTTCTAGAAGTGTCTCCTCCTCCTTTCTGATGCTCTGCAAGGGAGGACCAACTGTATTTCCCCATGGCCTTTACCCCCATCACAGCAGGTTTTCTGAGGACCATGTTGGGTTTTCCTCGGTTCCAAGATGGAGGGAGGCAGGAGTCCAATTGGCTTGCAGTCCCTGTTACACAGAGAACTGGTTTCCAGGGTCCAGCTGGAAAGGATTCACATTCAAGGTGTGAAGCGACCCTAGGTCAGAGGACATGATGTGCACTTGGGTTTTCCAGAAGTGGCAGGCTCATCCCCAGAGGCCTTTACATAAGACGAACGACACGAGCTTGGACTGAAATCACTCCAAGTTTCTCTGCTTGCCTTCTGCTGCAGTCACGTTCACATTGCTGGCAGAAATCACCTGACCAAGAGCAGCTTTGGGGGGAAAAAAACGTTTATTTTGACTTACAGACTCAAGGGGAAGCTCCACAATGGCACAGAAAACAATGGCATGAGCAGAGGGTGGACATCACCCTCTCGCCAACATCAGGTGAACAATAGTAACAGCAGAGTGTGCCAAACACTGGCAAGGGGAAACTGGCTATAAACACCCATAAGCCCACCCCCAACAATACACTGTCTCCAGGAGGCTTTAATTTCCAATTGCCATCAGCTGGTGAGACTAGCATTCAGAATACCTAAGTTTATGGGGGGGATACCTGAATCAAACCACTACATGCTGCCCCTGGCCCCCATAAACCGATAACCATCCATGATGTAAAATGCAATGCATTCATCCAATTTTAAACGTCCCCATGGTTTTTATTAATCCTAATGATTTTCAAACATCCCCATAATCCAAGATCTTTTAGCTAAGCCATAATACCAAAAAGCAAAAATCCCCCAAAAAACCCATAATGACACAAAATATACATTCATACTGTGAAAGATGGCATTGGGCATAGCGAAGAAATATTCAAGCAATACAAAATTTAAACAAGGCAAACATCAAACTCTATAGCTCTAAGTCCAACAACTCTAGTCAGTGACAAATCTCCAAATCTGACAATTCTAACCAACAAGTCTCTGGAATTCCAATTTCACCCCTCCAGCTAGGCTATTCACAGTCCTGGAAAACTTCATCGGGGCCGGCCGCTCTCCTTAGCAGCCATCTTGTGGTACTGGTATCTCCACTGGGTCTCTACTGCAAGCCACAGTTCATCCTCATGGCTCCATCAGGTCTCCATGCAGGCATCCAGCAAACCCGCTTCACACTGCCTATAGCCATTTCCAAAACACAAGACCATGTTGCAAATTCAATGACCCTCTCTTTCCTGCATTTCTTATACCCCATAATACCAAGTGGGGTACCAATTTGTTAATCCAGGGGTGAATAAAACAGACTTTGAAGAACAGGACACTTCTTCAGCATTTAGGCTCTTTCAAAAGACTGCATTTTTTTCTGTCATTTCAATACATGTCAGCTGGTACAATCTCAATGGTTGTAATCTCTCATACAATTGCAGCTGAACGCACAAAAGTTTTGGCCCAAAGATTGCATTTCTGTCTGTTCCATATCCCTCTGCACACACCAGTCCATTTCTGTGCAAAGCAATCCTGCACAAGTTCTCAGGACATAGCCATAACGGCAAGCCTCTCACACAAACTGATTCAAGCCCAGTCCAGGCAAAGCTCTTTCTCACCCTCAAAAGTCAAACCTCACAGTCCATAGGTCTCACTGCATTCAGTTCTTTCAACTCTGACTAGAATAGTCCATCAATCTGTACTTATAGCATTGCAAGGCATCTCTTAGGCCAAGGTTTCAAATCCTTCCACATTCCTCTTGAAAATCAGCTCCAAAAGGCCAAAGCCACAGTCAGGTGTCTAGCAGCAATGACCCCACTCTCAGTACCAACTATACTGTTGCACTCAGATTTGCATTGCTGGCAGAAATCAACTGACCAAGAGCAACTTGTGGGGGAAAAGGGGTTTATTTTGGCTTACAGACTTGAGGGGAAGTTCCATCATCACAGGGGTAAAGGATGGCATGAGCAGAGGGTGGACATCACCCCCTGGCCAACATAAAGAGGACAATAGCAACAGGAGAATGTGCCAAACACTGGCAAGGGGACACTGGTTATAATCCCCATAAGCCCGCCCCCAACAATACAATGCCTCCAGGAGGTGTTAATTCCCAAATCTCCATCAGCTGGGAACCTAGCATTCAGAACACCTATGTTTATGGGGGACACCTGAATCAAACCACCACCACTTCCTTCTACCATCTAGAGTCTGGAACCAGTTAGTGGAGTTACTGAAGTACTAAGATATGAAAGATATGGTAGAATTGTGTACGTGGGCCTACATGTGACAAGAGAAAAACAATACCTTGCAATGTTTATTACATAACTGGGTAAAATGATAAAACTAAGGCAGTTAAGATTCATTTCACCTCAAGGCAATAGAACTAGATCAAACATAGAAGAAAGCAAGAAGCACTTCAAGACAGAAGGGGGGGAGTATATTGCAGAGTTGTGACCTTGAATTCCTTTGTTGGTATACTGTAAAATGTAGTATACACAGGGCCTGCAGGCTGGAATGCCAGTGTGTCATGACAGTAACCTGAAACCATGTGAACCGGATCATGTTTTGAATTAATTTTTAAACAGCATAAGAAAACCCTTTCATGGAAAGTTTCATGATTCACAAATGATGTTGAAATGGGAAGGTGTGGGAACCTAGGCATGGATTAATGTAACAGCTGGGGTAAGGGTAGTATTAGGAGTGTGTTGTGGTCAGGTTCGCATTGCTGGCAGAAATCACCCGATCAAGAGCAGCTTGTGGGAAAAAAGGTTTATTTTGGCTTAGAGGATTGAGAGAAAGGTCCACCATGGCAGGGGGAAACTATGGCATGAGCAGAGGTTGACATCACCTCGTGGCCAACATCAGATGGACAACAGCAACAGGAGAGTATGCCAAACACTGGCAAGAGGACACTGGCTATGATACCCATAAGCCCGCCCCCAACAATACACTGCCTCCAGAAGGCGTTAATTCCCAAATCTCCATCAGCTGGGAACCTAGCATTCAGAACACCTAAGTTTATGGGGGACACCTGAATCAAACTGCCACAGAGTGCAAATTCAAACACCCACGTGGACAGTGAGCTCAGCTGATCACAACAGTAGTATAACCTACTCTTGGTCATGATCTCGCTGTTTCTGTATATGACATCACTTCACTCTCACACAGCCTGACCGTTTCTGAGACAAATTAAGGCAAAAGAGGGCAGGGGTTTAGTGGTAGAGTAGTTGCTTCCCAAGTACAAGGCACAGGTTTGATCCCCAATACCAAAGAAAAAGAAAAGGTATGTGCCACGGCTGTATCTACTGAGATATTATCAGTATAATAGGGTATCAGAGATGCCTTTACCTTTGGTTTACATTAAGAATCTATTCACTGCCGGGTGTGGTGGCGCCCACCTTTAATCCCAGCACTTGGGAGGCAGAGGTAGGAGGATCGCCATGAGTTCGAGACCACCTTGAGACTACATAGTAAATTCCAGGTCAGTCTGAGCTAGAGTGAGACCCTACCTAGAAAAAAACAAACAAACAAACAAACAGAATCTATTCACAGATAAAAGGGGAACAAAGGAACTCCATTAGTAGATAAGGCAACAGTTCCCCAGTTCTCCTATGTAGCGCCATAGCTCCCATCCAAGCCACAGCTTCCTCCCCTCAAGCTGCCTTTACAGCCCCAAATCACCAGTGGCATTGGAGGTCTCAAAGCCTCAATCCTCTTGTGCATTCTTTGGGGTGATTTGCCCCATCACCCCCAAAGAGTGCAGGAGACTTGAACAAGTTCACTCTGAGTTCCTGCTCACAGCCCCTGAGGCCCGTGAACACGTGCTCAACTGCAAACATTCCCTGAATGCTCACTCATCCACCATCTTCCATAGGGTATTTTCTTATGCAAGAGTGCTGTCAGTCCCTCTCCACTGTTCATCTTGACACTGCTGAATCGTCCAGGAATGACTCCAAGCTTGAGCCCTGAGAGGTTCTCCACACATGAAGCACAAGAATCATTCACCCCAGGACTCACCTCCCCATGGCCGAATGAGGAATAAATCCCACCCCACCCACAGCAGGCCACCAAACCCAGGCTTTCCTGTGAACTGCTTTGTCTCCTCTCAATTCGTTTCAAAGCCGAAATTAAAATCAAATATTCCAGCTAAGGCAGAGCAGGACAGTGGTACAATGAGAAACAGGTAAACGTCCCAAGATATTGAAAAGCTAAGCATGTTAGCGAGAGCAAAGAGGAAGCCATTATTAGCTCAGTGGAGAATGAAAGTGGGGCCTCGAGGTAAAGTCTGGGCTATTTCCACAAGGATATGACCAGTTTACAGAAATTTTAAAAATGTGTTCTTTGTTTTTCTCATGGACATTTAGTCTGCCTGGTATCCATCAGGCAAAAACATACTATGCTGCCTCAGCATGCAAGCTGAGTCTGGCTAAGCAGGAGCGGCCCTGACAGGCCAGCTTCCTTTGTTTGGCAAGGAAGACAAGAAACGGGAGATTGCCAGGTAGTATCATGCATGATGACACATGTGCAAGCAACATACTAGGACTAGCAACATCCACAGATATATGTAAGTGTCCACACAGAGATTGCATATTAAATTATTTCAACTATCATGGCCTTTTAAAAACTCCTGGTTCATGCTGGGCGTGGTGGTACTTGCCTTTAATCCCAGCACCCAGGAGGCAGAGGTAGGAGAATCGCCATGAGTTCAAGGCCACCCTGAGAACACATAGTGAATTCCAGGTCAGTCTGAGCTGGAGTGATACCTGATCTTGAACCACCCAAAAAAAAACTCCTGGTTTGTTTAAAACTTCTGAGCTCACTTTATCATGAAATTCTCTGTCCTGTTTGTGGATCTTGCTCTGTCCTGCCTTGCAATGGCCTTGCGAGCCTGGGCTCCTCGGCCTCCACAGCCAACATTCTGTATGTATTTCCTTACAGCTGGCGTACATCGGCTACCTGATGCTCTTCAACTACATCGTGTTAGTGAAGATGGAGCGCTGGCCGTCCACTCAGGAGTGGATCGTCATTTCCTACATCTTCACCCTGGGAATAGAAAAGATGAGAGAGGTAACTACTTTGTAAAGGAAACTTGGGAAGAAGACGGTGGCTCATTATATCTGTGGACTGGGGTAAAAAGGGATTTTTGGGGATTCAAATTAAGCCCAAAACTACTTTTGCTAAAGTGTCTGAGGGCCGTGGCTGTCCTCTGCACCAAACCTAGAGAGGGTGCCCAGGGTGATTTAATCTACTTCTACTCACATACCTTTTGCCCCACGACACCCTCCAGTTATCTTGAACACCCTTTACACCTCTATTTTCTCATCACTATAAACATGATTTTTAAATTTTGCTTTTTTAATATTTCATTTATTATTTGAGAGAGAGAGAATGGGCACACCAGGGCTTCCAGCCACTGCAAATGAACTCTAGACACGTGCACCTCCTTGTGCATCTGGCTTACGTAGGTCCTAGAGAATCAAACCAGGATCCTTTGGCTTTGCAGGCAAATGCCTTAACCACTAAGTGATCTCTCCAGCCCAAATTTTGCTATTTTTAACTCTATTTCCAACCTTTGAATCTCTTTGGACACAATCCACCAGAACTGATAGCATTTCTCCACATGAGTTCCAGCAACCCTAGGAGAAACTCTGCTTGAATTCATTTACTTAGTTTATTCTCTGGTTGATTCTGTCTCATCCTTTCTTATGCATGTGCTGGACATCAGCCATTCCTCCACCACAGTGTATGGTCACAGTTCTGTTCCTTCAGGTTGAGTATGTAGGAGTTCACCTTTTACCCCCTCATCCATATAGCCTAAAAGCAGCTATTGAAATGCCACCCCTATACAATTTGATTGAAATCAAAGCTAACCTTCCAGACAGTGGATATTATTCACTGCTAAAAGAGAAAAATGAGGGCCTGGAGAGATGGCTTAGCGGTTAAGGCATTTGTTGGCAAAGTCAAAGGACCCAAGTTCAATTCTCCAGGACCCATGTGAGCCAGATGCACAAGGTGGAGCATGTATCTGGAGTTCGTTTACAGCGGCTAGAGACCCTGGCAGGCCCAGTCCCTTTTTCTCTCACTCTCTCGTTCTCTCTGCCTTTTTCTCTCTGTCTAACTAAATAAATAAATAAAAGAAATGAGTTATGAAGCCACAAGAAAACATGGAGGAAACTTACCAGTGTATTACTAAGTGAAAAAGTCAGTCTGAAAAGTCCACATTTTGTATGATTCCAAGTATAGGATATTTCTGAAAGACCAAAACTATGAAGACAGAAAGATCAGTGGTGGCCAGGGGCAGGAGGATAGGATAAAAGATGAATCACAGGTGCTGTTGAGGGCATAAAAATATGTTGTATGTCCGGACATGGTGGTGTATGCCTTTAATCCCAGCACTGGAGAAGCAGAGAATCACTATGGGTTCAAGACCAACCTGGGACTACAGAATCAGTTCAGGTCAGCCTGGACTAGAATGAGACCAACCCTACCTTGAAAAACCAAAAACCAAAAAACAGCGTTGTATGATTCTGCAATGATGGAGCCATACCAGTCTACATTTTTCTAAACATATACAATGTCCAACAACCAAAAGTGAGTCCTAATATAAACTATAAACTCTGGGTGCTAACAAGGTGTTATTGTCCATTCACCAGTTGCAAGAAGTCCACTACTCATATGGAGGCTGTTGGTAATGGGAGGGACTGGGCATGTGTAGGAACAAGAGGTCCAGGGGAAGTCTCTGCACCTTCATCCAAATTTCTTTGTTGCGAACCTAGAACTCTAAAATATAAAGTAGTTCGGCTCATTTTTAAAAAAAGCTAGGCCCCAGAGGGTTCCCTTTTTAGAAACATTCCACAAGAGGGCGCCGAAGCCTTGCTCAGTGCTCTCACCAAGAATTATTTCAGCAGCCAGCAGGAAGCCGGCAGGAAAGCTGGCTGGGGAGGTGAAGCCACTCCTCTGCATGTTCTCTCAAGCTGCAGTAGGTGGGAGTGCCCTGTTCTGGAGGAAAGGCTCCTGTCACGTCTGGTGCATCTTAGCTACTGCACTACAGTGGGTGGGCACCGTAGAAAAAATATTCCTACAACCCACGAAGTCACCTTAACCTTCATCATTCAGACAGGATCAAAGATCTTCGCCTTGAATTTCAACTTCCACAATGTTCTCCTCCAGAATAAAATTAAAAAAAAAAAAAAAAAAAAAGCTACAGAATCGACTAGGCACGGTTATCCTGAAATATAAATAATAAACTAATAAATACTGCCATGTGCATTCGAGCCCTTCCCTTGGACTTTACCACTATTTGCGAGCTATTTTGACTCTAGCTACCATTTCTCAATCCTGACAGTTTACTGATGTATACTAGTTCCATTTGATAAGAGACTGGATTAAATTAAAAATAAAGTCAGTGGGTCCAGTCAATGTCTCCACTGCAGCCTTCCCGTCATAGCACCTTTTGCTTCTGACCAAGGCTGTGGGTTCCCCATGTTAATGAGGCTGTATGGGACTTTTAGCTCTCCGAGAAGAGAGCCTGGTCACCAAGGGACCCTGTAGCAGAGCCATGCCAGCTGGCTGGTGCTCAGAAGACTACGCCCAGATGCATATTTTTCCCAGCAGGCAAAGGAGGGGGAGACTGGAGGCTGAAGGAGACAGGTCCTCCATTCTGGCCGAGGCTGCCAGGCCCAGCCTGTGCTGCCAGCAACCTCCAGGCCTCGCTATCCATTTCTCCTGAGGCAGCATGTCACAGCAGCAAGGCAGGGCTTCCAAAAGGCCAGCAGGGTCAGGCCCAGGCCAGCCTCTGAGGAAGAGGAAACTGGTGACCCTCTTGGTGTCCCTCTGACCTTCCCTCTCTGGCCTGGTGAGGTCGCCCCTCACTCACCCTGTGTCCCCCACTCTGAGCTGTCAGAAGATGCGCAGTTATGGAGTGAAGGCCCACCCTCAGTTATGGAGGGGTTAAGACATCCCCCCCCCCCCCAGGCTCGGGCCTTGTGCCTTTTCACAGCTGGCACGCAGGCCCACCCAACATCCTGGAACAGTGGAAAAGTTTCACGCTTCCAAGCATAGCGTAGGCAAGGCAGCCTGTGGTTTGGGTGCTGCCCTCCCATTCCTGCTGCCGCAGACTTCTGCCTGTTTTCACCCCAGCCAGACATGGTCATCCCTTAATAGGGAGGCACTGTTTACAGTGCACCTTAGGAGACGTTATCTCATCCGGGTTCTCCTCCCACAAGTCTGTGAGGTCAGTGGGGGCTGTAATGACATCCCCACTTTATAAATCTGGGAATCAAGATTAAGCAATGGTTTTAGCATCCCACAGCTAGAGAGGAGGGTTAGCTGTGAAACCTATGGGGCTATCTAGAACTCACCTCTCCTTCTGCATCCTCCATGATGCTCCACTGGGCCTCAGAATGCTTAGAGCAGTGCGTAAGGGCTGGCTCAAGAGGTGAAGGAATAGAGGGGGGACTCTTCACTATTCACTCCTGCCTCCACACCCTGACAGCTGCATTTCTTGCATCCCCCCCCCTTTTGTATTATTGTGATTCCAAAAGAAAAGTTTTCACTATTTAAAAGGACTTCAAACCTCTGGTTAGCTGTTTCAGTGAAGTGTGAGCAAAGGGTTAGAAAGACTCTAAGGCAGGGTTCATCCTCCCTCTTTCCCCTCCACCATGCAAACATTCAGATGGAGCCAGAAGGAAAGAAGCCACCAGAATAGTACCAGCTGCAGGAAATGCTAGGGAGCACCCACAGTGGAACTTGTGAGGGCAGTGAATCCTCTGTTCCCCGTTCCCCCGGCCTGCTGAAGCAGGAAGCTGGTGGTGGAGACTGGCCATCTGTATTTTAACCAGCCTTCCAGGTGACTTTGTTATAACTAAAGTTTAAGAAACCCTGAGGTTAAGGCCTAGAGAAAGATACCGCAGAAAATGGAGAATGGAGCAATAAGGTGGCTCTTGGTATTATGGTCACCCTTCTACACCTGGCCCTGACTTACTAAAACTTCTTTTCCTTAGTATTTCCTACAAGGACAAACCGTAGAGTAGACATGAGGAATCAGATAGCCGCATATACATGTGTCCCAAAACTTTTCTCTCCTTTCTTTTGAGGGGATCTGAGGCGGTTGGAAAGAAAAGCAGTTTGAATACAGAAACCTCAGGTCTACACCTGAAAGATTCGCAGACACGGCTGGGTGCACAGCTTCACTTGTCTGGGTGCCCAACAGTGCAGGGTGGATGCAGCCCCTGCTGTGAGCAGTGAATTTCCAAGACCTTGTGCAGTATTCCCTCTGAGCTCAAAGGAAATCAGTAATTCCAACTAGGCTGGGTGCCATGGCACACACCTGGAATGCCAACCACTTTGATGGAGGAGGATCATCAGTTTGCGGTCAATCATAGCAATTTAATATAAGCCTGACTTGAAATTCAAAATAAAATTAAGGTCTAGAAATGGTACTGCAGTAGCATGCTTGCCTACGAAGCACAAGGGCCTGGGTTCAAGTTCCAGAACCATAAAATATGATGAAATGAAATGAAATAAATTGGTTCCATTTGCCAATTAGAATATGTAAGAGCCTGGAGAATTGCTATCAGATAACTACCTGTGCAACAATAAGTCAACCCATAAACAAATGTTTACTGAGCGCCCGCTAGGTAGCAAGCATGGGATACAGAGGGCTGTCCTCACAAAGTTTATAATCTACTGAAGAGAGAAGGATGGGGGGACTGATGGGGGGTAGACAAACATGCCTCTCCCCTCTTCTCTCTCTCTATATATTTTTTCCTCTCTCTTTCTATCTCTCTCTCTCTGTGTATATATATATGTGTGTGTGTATATATATATATATATATATATATATATATGTACACATGCATAGAGAAGATAATTTCATTCAAAATGTTGAAATAGGGTGACATAGTAAGGAGTAACTTGGAGACACACAGGCTTCCTAAGCTAAGATAGTCAAGCAAGGCCTGCCTAAGAAGAGGATGTTTGACTAAAGACTTAGGAAAAGAACCAAACACGAAAACTCGGGAAAGAAAATGCCCCACAGAAGGAACCATTGCAAAGTTCCAGAGCATGGGATAAACCAGTTATGCTTCAGAGCAGGCCAGTATGAATGCAGGGAGAGCATGAGGGGGGAATAGCGTGGGATGAGAATGGGACCACCGTAGAGTTTGGTTTTTGTCTGTAATTGGAGCCATCAGAACGTTTAAGCATTCAGTTTTCATAATATGCTTTAAAATTTGTTGTAATTCAACAGTTGATAATGTCTCTCTCCCTCTCTCTCTCTCACTCTCTCTCTCTCTTTCTTTCTCAAGACTAAGGTATAATTTACCTGTAACAAAATAAACACTCCGTGGAGTACAGTTTGCTGAGTTTTGCTTACATAAAGGACTGTGGGATCCCCAGCCAGATCATGGCTTAGGTCTTAGAGAGTACACTGCATGTTGCTTAGAGAAAGAAAGGCAGGCTGTGAGCAATAATGCTAACAGGGATGACTACACTTATGTGCCAGAGAGAATGGAACTGAGAAATGAGGGGCATCAGTGGAGATGGTGAGAGGTGGTTGATTGGGTTGTACTTATTTTTATTATTTATTTATTTGTTTGTTTGAGAGAGAGAGAGAGAATGGGTACACCAGGGCCTCCAGCCACTACAAATGAACTCCAGATGCGTGTGCCACCTTGTGCATCTGGCTTACCTGGGTCCTGGGGAATCGATCTTGGGTCCTTTGGCTTTGCAGGCAAGTGCCTTAACTGCTGACCATCTCTCTAGTTGTACTTAGAAGTGACAGGACATGCTGGTACAAGACAGGACTGAAGACATTCTCCTATGGGAGAAACCCAAGTTACTCAACATTCAGGAGCCATTGACTGAGATGAAGCAAGATTTTTGAGCATCCGCAGTGTGATTGGAAGAAATAATATTGCAGCAAAACCCCAATGCATGTCTCAGAATGATAAGGCCCTCCAAATGATCAAACTACTGCTTCTGCACTGTGTACATATGCCCATCATAGCTTAGCTCAGTTGTATATTCATAGCATGCATGCATTCAACTAGATACAGAGAGGGGAAAAAAACAGCTTCTTATGTCAGCTAGCAGACCAAGTGTTTCCAACTGGGCAGAAACCAGACCTAAACTCTCCCTCTCTGTGCCTCGTAGATACTGATGTCGGAACCAGGAAAGCTCCTGCAGAAAGTGAAAGTGTGGCTGCAGGAGTACTGGAATGTCACGGACCTCATCGCCATTCTCCTCTTCTCCGTGGGAATGATCCTTCGTCTTCAAGACCAGCCTTTCAGGAGTGACGGGCGGGTCATCTATTGTGTGAACATCATTTATTGGTACATCCGTTTACTAGACATCTTCGGCGTGAACAAGTATCTGGGCCCTTATGTAATGATGATTGGAAAAATGGTAAGTAAGGCCCTCCCACTCTGTGGTAAGCGTTCTCACAGGACGAGTGGTGATAATGGGGAAAGGGATGCAATTCTTTTGGACCTGCTGTTAAGGTCTGTGTGAGATGGCCCAGGAGTGTTAGTTTTTTAATTCCTTTTGAGTGTTTGGGAGTTTGTCTACATTGCTTTACAAAACCTAGGGAATTTAATCATCAGCCATGTTTTGCTAACTGAAAAATATGCAAAGATCACATATTTTGTGTCAAACACTGGATTAAGCATTGAACAAAGTTGTTAGTTCCTGAGGTTGAAACAGAGGGAAAGAAAGACTTTACATGAGGGTGAGGAGGCTGCCCCAGAGCCTTGAGTGCACAAGGGTCAGAGGTCAAGAACAGACTCACAAGGAGCTTATATTGTGGCTGAGTTAGAGGAGGAATGGGTCTGCACTACAAACTTTTAATGAGTTTTTAATACTTTTAAAAGATGAATTTTTAAAACCAAAAAAATAAAATAAAACTGAATCTGCCAGGCATGGTGCTTCATCCCAGCACTCAAGAGGCAGAGGTTAGAGGATCACTGTGAGTTTGAAGCCAGCCTGAGATTACACAGTGAATTCCAGGTTAGCCTGGGCTAAAGGGAGACCCTACCTTGAAAAAGAAAAAAAGTTGAGTTTTTGAAATTAAGTCCTAAGCCCATTGTAGTGGCACATAGCTGTAATTCCCAACACTTGAGAAGCTGAAACAGAAAGATCTCTAGGTCAGCCTGGGCTACATAGCAAAATCTTGTCTTTAAAAAAAAAACTAAAAAATGAAATAAGATTTTAAAAATGATTTATATAGGTGCCTTTTCATACTCAAAAGAAAGTTTGAGTTAAGCTGAGCTGAGGTTGAATTTTAACATTTTGAGTTTTGTTTCAATACTGAGAAAAGAATGTTAAAAACTAGGTTTGGGCTGGAGAAATAGCTTAGGGGTTAAGGCGCCTGCTTCCTAAGCCTAAGAACACTGGTTCCAATCTCCAGCGTTTCCAATCTCCAGGTCCCACGTTTAGCCAGATGCAAAGTGATGCAAGGGCGCAATGCCGCACTTGACCACAAGAGGGCGCACACATCTGGATTTCGTTCTCGCAGCAGCTGAAACACTGTTGCTGCGCCCATCTCTGTCTTCCTCTGTCTCTCTCTCTCTCTCTCTCTCTCTCTGTCTCTCTCTGTGTGTCTCTCTCCAAAAAAAAAAAAACTAGGTTCAAGTCAGGCACCGTGATGCACGCCTTTAATCCCAGCACTTGGGAGGCAAAAGGTAGGAGGATTACCTTGACTTCAAGGCCACCCTGAGACTACATACTGAATTCTAGGTCAGCCTGGACTAGAGCAAGACCCTACCTTAAAAACAAACAAGCAGGGCTGGAGAGATGGCTCAGTGGTTAAGGCACTTGTCTGCAAAGCCTAACAACCTGCGTTCAATTCCCCGATACCCACACACAGCCAGATGCACAAAGTGGTACTTGCATCTAAAGTTAATTTGCAGCAGCTGGAGGCCCTGGTGTGCCCATTTTTTTGCCTGTTTCTTCTCTCTCTCTCTCTCTCTCTCTCTCTCTCTCTCTCTGTCTCTTTCTGCAAATAAATAAAATATTATAAAAAAGAAGCAAACAAAAAAAATTACTAGGTTCACAAATAAAGCACCTGCTTATCTAATTGTTTAAAGGAGAAAGAGAGAGAGAAGTGACAAGCTACTGTGCCTCCACACAAATGTTTAAGAAATTGTCAAACTGCTTGAGTACATGCCGGCTTGCAGAGTTTTCCCATAAAGGCTGAGTCTGAGACAGCTAGCATCAGTGTAAGCCTGAAGGTGGGGGCATGAATAGATGAGCTCATCACTAGAGGAATGATCTTATAAGACATATGTGGAAAAGCTCAGTGCATCCCTCTTACCTGGGCAAACACCTCTTCATAAAAATAATAATAATAACCTCTGCAAATAGTCTCCCTTTCCAGTGTATGAGCTGTTGAAACCAGCTAGTGGTCAACAAATACCCTTTCTCATTGTCACTCAAGTTACACTATATACACCATCCTTATTCAGTATGTATTTAACATTTTTTGTGTGTAACTCTATTTAAATGCATTTCAAAATACCAGAACTCTTCCTACAGGGGGAAAAAAAAAAAGCACTGGCAAACTCATGAAAAGAAAGGAAGAATTTGAATTCAAAATGACTTGAGTAGGAGACCTTAAGCAATTTGATTAACCTCTTTGAGATTCAGGTTACTCACTTCTATAGTAGTAATGAATAATGTGTATCTTATAGGGTTATTGTGATGCTTAGAAATAACATGCTAAGCCAGGCGTGGTGGCACACACCTTTAATCCCAGCACTCGGGAGGCAGAGGTAGGAGGATCGCCCTGAGTTAAAGGTCACCCTGAGAATACAGAGTGAATTCCAGGTCAGCCTGGACTAGAACGAGACCCTACCTCGAAAAACTGAAAGAAAAAAAAAAAAAAAGAAAGAAAGAAAGAAAAGAAAGAAATAATATGCTAAATGGCCAACAGGGTCTCACTCATAGTTGGGTAGTTGATAAATTTTATGTTATCATTATGTTTATACAATTTTTTTAAAGTGAGAGTTTTTAAAAGTGAGAGCTTACTAGCTAATCCATTTGGATACAAGTCTGGTATTATCACAGCAGCACTGTTCAGTATAAATATCACCAGACCCATTCTAAAGAGGGAAAACTTGAATTCTCAAGCTTGAGGTACCCAAAATTGAACTCAGTTCCATTGGGTCCTGTTTGAGTATTTTTTAGAATGTGTATTATGCTATCATTCTGCCTGTCATGGCTTTTTCTTTGCACTTTAACAATGAATTTGAGATTGTAAAATCTCCCGTGTCTAAAGACAGAGTCTGTAGAAGGGGCTTACAAAAGAGGGTATGTAGACCCACACTCCCAATTTATATATAAAAATGTGTGGATGAATTTTCCATACAGAAAGCCTAAGTCTCTGGGTTCCAACTGTATTTCAAGAGGACACAATGAAAATGAAAAACTGTAATAGCTAGAAAATCAGGCCAAGTTTCCACCTCAACACTCCTGATATTTTGGGAGGTATATTTTGTATTTATTTATTTAATTATTTACTCGTTTAGGCAGGGTCTCACTAGGTAGCCCAGTGTGACCTTGAACTTATCATCCTCCTTGCCTCAGCCTCCCAAGTAGTCTAATGATAAGCATGCATACCGCATCCCAGTGCAGGCTGGGGAAGTGTTTATTGAAGGTTTCTGTCCAGTCTCTGCTCACTAGAAGTCAGTATTGTACCCTACCTCCAACCCCCACCCCACTACTGCCACACACACACATACACACAGTTAAAGCAACAAAACTGTCTCCAAACATTGCCAAATATCACCTGAAGTACATGCCCTCTGTTGAGAACCACTGCAGAGGGGGATTATTTAATCCAATTGATTATTTTCCTTTTACTTTATTATTATTATAATTATTATTTAGAGAGAAAGGAAGGAAGAGACAGAGGGAGACAGAGAGAGAGAGAGAAAAAAAAAATTGGCATGCCAGGGCCTCAGCCACTACAATTGAACTCCAGATGCTTCTGCCACCTAGTGGGCATGTGCAACCTTGCACTTGCTTCACCTTTGTGCGTCTAGCTTATATGGGATCTGGAGAGTTGAACATGAGTCTTTAGGCTTTGCAGGCAAGTGCCTTAACCACTAAGCCATCTCTCCAACCCCTTTTACTTTATTTCACAAAATCTATAGAGACTCAAACCAACGAAGTCAATTACTTTGTTTTTCTTCTTTTTTAAAAAAAATTATTTTTTTTTGAGGTAGGGTCTCACTCTAGCCCAGGCTGACCTGGAATTCACTATGTAGTCTCAGGGTGGCCTTGAACTCATGGTGATTCTCCTAACTCTGCCTCCTGAATGCTGGGATAAAAGGTGTGTACCACCATGCCTGGCAATTATTTTGTTTTTCAAATTCCAGATGCATGCACTATGTGCATCTGACTTTATGTGGATACTGAGGAATTGGACTTTGGCCTGCGGGCTTTGCAAGCAAGTGCCTTAAACTGTTGAGCCCTCTCTCCAGCCCCCTCAATTACTTTTAAAAGCCTAGTTGGTATTTAAATACTTGAAATACATTAATGTAGCAAGGTAACTTTAAAAGCCATGTCTATCATTTTAATAACAGCATAATTACCCCCCCCCATTTTGCCTAGAATGGAACCTCCCTAAGAAGTGAGTGAGGGGATATACTGCCTTTTCCCTACTTTTTAACTTACAAATGACTTCATTTATCAGTCAAGAATAAGTAGAAAATGAGGATATTTGAGGACTTTGCTTCTCTTTCACGATGCTTTTAAGATAATTAGTTCAATAATTGAGCCATCTATCCAGAAGGAAGATAAAGTATGCCTGTAGAATTATCAGTGAGCCAGATGGACTACAAGCTGGCAGCTTAACAGATTCTACCAGATGTGAGTTTACACAGAAAGTCCTCAAGTTCAGAAGGTGTCTTTTCAGTTCTCAGCATCCAGGTAATGCAATGGACCCTGAGGTCTAGAAACAGACAGCCAATAAAGTTCCAGGACAAGGACCCAGCATGTGCAGTTGTCCATCCTGAGACTGGTTCTCTGTGCATTTTCACTGTGTAAGAAGCCAGGGTACCAAATACCTGACATATGGAAAACCTGCATCTCTAGTCCGAGTCCAGTCAATGTTCAGGTCTGGGATCACTGGATCTCCTGACTTTATTCCTTCGTATTCCATTTCTCAGGGAAATTCCCTAAGTCTAGTCTAATACTAAGCTTATGTAAGTGCCTCAGGATAAAGCCTCAGGTTAGGTTTACTATGTGCCAGATACCATGTGGGACACATCACTAGTCCTCATCATTACACCCCACAGAATAAGTTTTAGTACCTTCATTTCACAATTGAATAAACAGACTCAACAAGGGAGACCAATAGTATTCAAACTCCTGACTCCACAGCCTGACCTCCTTCCCACTCTAGTAGCAGTACATTAGCATTTGTGAGAACTTTCCATACCTATTTGGTGTTCACACACCATCACACTGAATCTTTGGAAAGACAATAATGTGTAAGATTCTCATTTGTTATCCCCATTTTAAAAATCAGAAAACAAGATGAAGCAACTTATCTCAGGCCACTTAAGCTGTCCTTTTTTTAATTTATTTTTTTCCTTTTCTTTTTAAACGGTCAGGAATTTTTATAAGGGTGGATTTTTTTTTTCATGTAGCTATTTTTTACCAGCAGAGTCAAGACCAGAATCCAGTTTGTCTAGCACTTGAGAACACGAGTCTCATTGCTACAGTACGCACTCTCCTCATTTCAGCATACTGAAAGATATTTACAAGACCAGGACAGAGCCTTAACACTGAACTCACTGGATAATTTAGCTTTGAAGACAAAAGAAGCTCATTCCTATTCTGACTAATAACGATCAGATCTTGGTAGTTTTATGGAAATCAAGACTTTGAAATAGAGGAAGTTAAGCACCTGGGAAGAATAATTTTATCACTTTCATTGGGCCAACAGGGTCTCACTCATAGTTGGGTAGTTGATAAATTTTATGTTATCATTATGTTTATACAATTTTTTTTAAAGTGAGAGTTTATTAAAAGTGAGAGCTTACTAGCTAATCCATTTGGATACAAGTCTGGTATTATCACAGCAGCACTGTTCAGTATAAATATCACCAGACCCATTCTAAAGAGGGAAAACTTGAATTCTCAAGCTTGAGGTACCCAAAATTGAACTCAGTTCCATTGGGTCCTGTTTGAGTATTTTTTAGAATGTGTATTATGCTATCATTCTGCCTGTCATGGCTTTTTCTTTGCACTTTAACAATGAATTTGAGATTGTAAAATCTCCCGTGTCTAAAGACAGAGTCTGTAGAAGGGGCTTACAAAAGAGGGTATGTAGACCCACGCTCCCAATTTATATATAAAAATGTGTGGATGAATTTTCCATACAGAAAGCCTAAGTCTCTGGGTTCCAACTGTATTTCAAGAGGACACAATGAAAATGAAAAACTGTAATAGCTAGAAAATCAGGCCAAGTTTCCACCTCAACACGCCTGATATTTTGGGCGGTATAATTTGTATTTATTTATTTAATTATTTACTCGTTTAGGCAGGGTCTCACTAGGTAGCCCAGTGTGACCTTGAACTTATCATCCTCCTTGCCTCAGCCTCCCAAGTAGTCTAATGATAAGCATGCATACCGCATCCCAGTGCAGGCTGGGGAAGTGTTTATTGAAGGTTTCTGTCCAGTCTCTGCTCACTAGAAGTCAGTACTGTACCCTACCTCCTACCCCCACCCCACTACTGCCACACACACACATACACACAGTTAAAGCAACCAAACTGTCTCCAAACATTGCCAAAATCACCTGAAGTACATGCCCTCTGTTGAGAACCACTGCAGAGGGGGATTATTTAATCCAATTGGTTATTTTCCTTTTACTTTATTATTATTATAATTATTATTTAGAGAGAAAGGAAGGAAGAGACAGAGGGAGACAGAGAGAGAGAGAAAAAAAAATTGGCATGCCAGGGCCTCAGCCACTACAATTGAACGCCAGATGCTTCTGCCACCTAGTGGGCATGTGCAACCTTGCACTTGCTTCACCTTTGTGCGTCTAGCTTATATGGGATCTGGAGAGTTGAACATGAGTCTTTAGGCTTTGCAGGCAAGTGCCTTAACCACTAAGCCATCTCTCCAACCCCTTTTACTTTATTTCACAAAATCTATAGAGACTCAAACCAACGAAGTCAATTACTTTGTTTTTCTTCTTTTTTAAAAAAATTATTTTTTTGAGGTAGGGTCTCACTCTAGCCCAGGCTGACCTGGAATTCACTATGTAGTCTCAGGGTGGCCTTGAACTCATGGTGATTCTCCTAACTCTGCCTCCTGAGTGCTGGGATTAAAGGTGTGTGCCACCATGCCTGGCAATTATTTTGTTTTTCAAATTCCAGATGCATGCACTACTTGGTGCATCTGACTTTATGTGGATACTGAGGAATTGGACTTTGGCCTGCAGGCTTTGCAAGCAAGTGCCTTAAACTGTTGAGCCCTCTCTCCAGCCCCCTCAATTACTTTTAAAAGCCTAGTTGGTATTTAAATACTTGAAATACATTAATGTAGCAAGGTAACTTTAAAAGCCATGTCTATCATTTTAATAACAGCATAATTACCCCCCCCCATTTTGCCTAGAATGGAACCTCCCTAAGAAGTGAGTGAGGGGATATACTGCCTTTTCCCTACTTTTTAACTTACAAATGACTTCATTTATCAGTCAAGAATAAGTAGAAAATGAGGATATTTGAGGACTTTGCTTCTCTTTCACGATGCTTTTAAGATAATTAGTTCAATAATTGAGCCATCTATCCAGAAGGAAGATAAAGTATGCCTGTAGAATTATCAGTGAGCCAGATGGACTACAAGCTGGCAGCTTAACAGATTCTACCAGATGTGAGTTTACACAGAAAGTCCTCAAGTTCAGAAGGTGTCTTTTCAGTTCTCAGCATCCAGGTAATGCAATGGACCCTGAGGTCTAGAAACAGACAGCCAATAAAGTTCCAGGACAAGGACCCAGCATGTGCAGTTGTCCATCCTGAGACTGGTTCTCTGTGCATTTTCACTGTGTAAGAAGCCAGGGTACCAAATACCTGACATATGGAAAACCTGCATCTCTAGTCCGAGTCCAGTCAATGTTCAGGTCTGGGATCACTGGATCTCCTGACTTTATTCCTTCGTATTCCATTTCTCAGGGAAATTCCCTAAGTCTAGTCTAGTACTAAGCTTACGTAAGTGCCTCAGGATAAAGCCTCAGGTTAGGTTTACTATGTGCCAGATACCATGTGGGACACATCACCAGTCCTCATCATTACACCCCACAGAATAAGTTTTAGTACCTTCATTTCACAATTGAATAAACAGACTCAACAAGGGAGACCAATAGTATTCAAACTCCTGACTCCACAGCCTGACCTCCTTCCCACTCTAGTAGCAGTACATTAGCATTTGTGAGAACTTTCCATACCTATTTGGTGTTCACACACCATCACACTGAATCTTTGGAAAGACAATAATGTGTAAGATTCTCATTTGTTATCCCCATTTTAAAAATCAGAAAACAAGATGAAGCAACTTATCTCAGGCCACTTAAGCTGTCCTTTTTTTAATTTATTTTTTTCCTTTTCTTTTTAAACGGTCAGGAATTTTTATAAGGGTGGATTTTTTTTTTCATGTAGCTATTTTTTACCAGCAGAGTCAAGACCAGAATCCAGTTTGTCTAGCACTTGAGAACACGAGTCTCATTGCTACAGTACGCACTCTCCTCATTTCAGCATATTTACAAGATATTTACAAGACCAGGACAGAGCCTTAACACTGAACTCACTGGATAATTTAGCTTTGAAGACAAAAGAAGCTCATTCCTATTCTGACTAATAACGATCAGATCTTGGTAGTTTTATGGAAATCAAGACTTTGAAATAGAGGAAGTTAAGCACCTGGGAAGAATAATTTTATCACTTTCATTGTTTTGACCCTGTTTATAGATCTCAGATCAATCTGAAAGAAAAAAAAAGAACAGTCTTGAGAAATTAAATTAGTAAAGGTTCTGTATTTACTGCCTTTTTTGGGTCAGAGTAGCTTCTAAACTTCATGAGTACCTACCTTCCTCTCCCACCCATCTTTTAATCAATATAAACAAACACAACATAAAGACCTGTCAGTGCTCTCTCAGAGATTGAACTTTTGTAAATAACTGAGGAAAGCATTTTACAAAGTATAAAGGAGAGCTAGGTAGATGGATCAGTGGTTAAAGGCACTGGCTTGCAAAACCTATGGGCCAGGGTTTATTCCCCAGTACTCATGTAAAGAGCCAGGTGTGAGCCGGGCGTGGTGGCACACGCCTTTAATCCCAGCACTTGGTAGGCAGAGGTAGGAGGATTGTTCAAGGCCACCCTGAAACTACATAGTGAATTCCAGGTCAGCCTGGAATAGAGTGAGACCCTACTCGAAAAACCAAAGAAAAACCACAGCAACAACAAAAAAGCCAGGTGCACAATATAGTGCATATATCTGGATTTTTTTTTTTTTGCAGTGGTAGGAAGACATGGTGTATCCATACTCCTCTCTCTTCTTTTACCTTCTCTTCTCTTCTCTTCTCTCTCTCGTAAATAAATAAAATGGAGAGGTGTCTTAATTGTTAAAAGTACTTGCCAGCAAAACCTAACAAACAGGGTTTAATTTCCCAGTATCCGTATAAAGTCAGCTGCACAGAGTTGACCATGCATCTGGAGTTCATTTGTAGTGGCTATATGCCCTGGTATACCCATTCTCTGTGTGTGTGTGCGTGTGTGTGTGTGTGTGTGTGTGTGTGTGTGTGTGTGTGTGTATGTTTGTGTGTCTTCTCTCTGTCTCTCTCTGCTTGTAAATAAATAAATAAAATCTAAAAAAATAAAAAGGAGGATGAACGGAAATTATGGACTCTGGGCCAAGCAAAATCAAATCAATTTTTGGTGATAAAAGGAAAGCAATTTAGATATGAGAAACTGATCTCTACTAACATATATCATAGAAACAAACAAGGAAAAAAGAGGGGAGTGTAAGATTGTATTGGGATTCAGTCAGGAGAATTTTATGAACATGGCAAGGGAAAAATCCATCATTTCAACAGCAGGCACAGGTATGAATCTACGACCAGCTGGTTCGAAGACTGGAGAAAATACCTTCCACAGACACACTGCAGGAGGAGGATAGAAGAGTAGTTCTCCGAGAGACTGACTTATGGGACGAATCATGCAGTGGGATGAACTCACAAGAATAAGAATGTGAAATTATTTTTTTGGGCTTTCCAATGCTGTGTTGGTCTTTCAGATCAGAGAGTAGGGATTCACTGCATTAAGCTAGTTCTTAAAATAGTCCCGCTATCCCAATTTCAATTTTCTAAGAAAGAATCCTAAACAGGATATATGCCTTTCCCAACAGCAGACAAAAAGTTTGTGCTGGATTCATGTGAGATCCCACTTCTGTGTTTATAGCATTCCCATATTTAGATTTGAGGGTGTCCCATAAATATCCATGAAAAGGGCTGGAGAGATGGCTTAGCGGTTAAATGCTTGCCTATGAAGCCTATGGACCCCGGTTCGAGGCTCGCTTCTCCAGGACCCACGTAAGCCAGATGCACAAGGGGATGCATGCATCTGGAGTTCGTTTGCAGTGGCTGGAGGCCCTGGTGCACCCATTCTCTCTCTCTCTCTCTCTGTCTCTGCCTATTTCTGTATCTCTCTCTCTCTCTCAAATAAATAAATAAAAAATAAAATATTTAAAAAATATCCATGAAAAATGATGGGGCTCCATTGTGTGTGCATTTAAAATTTTTTTTGTTACTGGTAAGACTCTAGACAGTAGACCAACTGCTAGAGACACCTCCCGACCTTATTAAAACCCTCTAGTGGTTTCTGTTGCCGTGGGCATTCGCGGCACACTCGGTCATGCAGGTTTTCTGTGTCTCTCCCCTTGCAGATGATAGACATGATGTACTTTGTTATCATCATGCTGGTGGTGCTGATGAGCTTTGGGGTTGCAAGACAAGCCATCCTCTTTCCCAATGAGGAGCCCTCCTGGAAACTTGCCAAGAACATCTTCTACATGCCCTATTGGATGATTTATGGGGAAGTGTTTGCAGACCAGATAGACCGTAAGCAAGTTTATGATTCTCATACACCAAAGTCAGGTATTTAACTTCAATTGGGTCATGTCTTTTTCAAGTTCATCTGTTTGTTCTCAATAAATGGCTCAAGATAGAGGATTCCTAGCTTGCTATCTTGGTGGAAACAAGCAATTACGGAAGGTCAGAAGGTGAATATACAATTTTAACAAAGTAGCCCTTGGATGTGTCTGCCAGTATGGCTTTTCTATGACACAAATTGACATCTAGTATACCAAATTTGGTCCAAAAAGGAACCATTTAAAAATATGTATTTTGTGCATAAGTCAAAATCCTAAGGCCATGTGTTAGATAATTTCACAATCAGGTATAGTATTATGTTAAATCTACCTATTCCTACCTCAGCCTTCAGCTCCATAACCTTTACAAAATACATTCCTTGAATGTGACTTCGGAACAAATAAGCAATTCTCAATTTTGCCATCAGAATTCAAGAGTAAGGGCAAACATCTGTATGATGTTTTCCTGTACTGGAAACTTCTCAAACTCCTTTTCCCACCATCTTAACTTATGTGCTATTGAGACTCATATGAAACTAGAATTCATTGCCCAGAAGTATGGAAAATGCCTTAGGTCATAGGCACAGTTGCTCGCTGTAAATGCCAGGGAGTCTTGGGAAGGGAACGTATGTACATCCTGAAGTGATTCAGTGTGGACTCAGAGCCAGCAGGCCCCCGATGCTTCAAGACCTAATAGATGCTGATTCTCTGTAATAAATACGCTTTTTGTATGGAATTGAAAGATAGTTGTAGCTCCAGAATCTGTTCCAGGATTTTATTTGGACCAAATGTCAGGGCACACCAGGCATCAGGAAATTATTTGTGAAGAAAGCATCAGGAAAGAAATATCTTTCTGTGTGAAGGAGTTGAATCCCAGGAGCAACTCTTTCTCATTTTCCCTGAGGAGTTCAGCTCTGGAAATAACATCCCTCCAACATTGTTGAATTAACATTTTTCAGACAATTTTTGCTGGCAGGCCAGCCATCTGAGCCCTGGACGCTGAACATGGTTATATAACCAGGTAGTATAGCTTATGAAGAGCAGGTTCCCAGATGGGTCAGCAGCCCCTCCCCCTGCCCATCCCAGGTAGGACAGGGACCTGGAACATAAGGGCAAAGCCATCCACAGGCCTGTGAAGAGCGTGTTTATACTGGCACCAGAACCCACCAGCATATCATTTTCCCCTCCATGATGGAATTTGAGCAAATACCATTTTCCTCTCACAATGCATTATCTGAGGCAAGCAAGACTTTTTGGAACACCTAATTAGAACAAATATTTCTTCCATGAGACTTAGCCAACTCAGGGAGGAAGGATTTTAACTCCAGCCCCTGGTTGTAAGGTCTTTGGCTGACAGTGTACAGCCTTCACCAAGATAGTTTCTCAGGAGCAGGGGAAAATCCTTTTGAGAGCCTCCTTTCAAATGATCCCCACAGGCAAAACAACACTCAAAAAGCCTACTGTGATGGTTTGCCTCAGAGATTAAGCACACGGCTCCCCCACTTCAAGAAACTGCTTTTCTACTTTGTTACATTATTTTTCCTTTTCAAGTTGTCTTTTTTCCTCCAAAATGAAATGAAGTCCCCACATAGGGTTTTGGACAATGCAGGATAGGAGAAGGGGGGTGCAGGTGTGTTTTACAAATGGGATCCTGTCTGTCCCTCTACAAGTGGCCATTTATTGATGTTGTACTATGAGCCCAGCCTAGTGCAACAAACACCACCGTCTGCTGAGTAAGAAGAGTTATTATTGCTGTTTGAAAAGAAGGGCTGATTCTAGTTTAGAACTTGAACCCCTCACGCTGACCTCACCCCTGGAGATGAAAGAGAAGTGTTTTGTGTGAGTGAGGTATCAAAATAGATTCCCCACTCTATGAATTAGATTTTTGTTGCTCTACCTGTGTGAGAATAAATTTCTACCCCAAATCCCAGTATGCAGTTGACCGAAGCTTGGATGGATTCAACCTTTGTGGTACCCTTCCCCCAACTACTTACCTGCCTTTGTGATGTTCTGAAATTGGCTGTAACAGTAGCCACTGTTCTAAGCTAAATCAGCCAGTTTTCTGTTTAGAGTGCTAAAGAGTCCTTTCTCAAATGGGATCTAGAGGGCTGCCTCCAAATCTGTCATTTTATTTGGTCACTGAACATCCATGTTCTCTTAATGGGTTGATATCTGTGCTATGACACTGGGTGGGCCCAAAGAGGATCGGATGTCTGCCCCACCTGACTATTCAGAACTGCCCAGAGCAAGTACCAAGCAAGCTATTTGAGAAAGGTCCACATCATTTCTGCTGCCCTGCAGTGTCTTGCCTCTTCTCTGTGCCGTGTCCAGGTTGGCTTGTGAAGCATGTGTTCAGGCTGATGGAATTTCATATCCACCAAGGCTCACAGCTCTGCCCAGGGTCTGCCACAACCATGCTGTGGATGGGCCCTGTGTGGCCCCCTCCAAGTGCTGCTCATTCAAACACACCTCAGACGACTCATTCCTAACGTGGTGCACGTGCTCCATATCTAACTCTTGCTGTTTACTTCAATGCTGGACCCATTTCATAGTGGGGGAACTGGTCTCTCTTCCTGAACTGGGGTGGGAGGATGTAGGTGTGTTGAGGGCCTTCAGGATGGGCACTAACATCAGTGATACACCTCAGAAGGGAGGATGGCTCTAATGTTCTCACTTCTGAGAGGCAAGGTTACCCCACCGTAGAATTAATTTTGCATACTTTTCATCTTTTTTTTTTTTTCTAAGATACAGAGACTACTGATAAGGCCAAAGACTACAGAATGAGGTTTGGAAGGTTACTTTCCAAATGTGCTTTAACACTAAAAAGAGGGCTGGACAGATGGCTTAGTGGTTAAAGTGCTTGTCTGCAAAGCCAAAGGACCCAGGTTCGATTTCCCAGGACCCACTTAAGCCAGATGTCCAAGGTGGTGCTTGAGTGTGGAGTTCATTTGTAGGGCTAAAGGCCCTGGTGTACCCATTTTCTCCCTCCTTCTTTCTCTCTCTCTCAAATAAATAAATAAAATACTTAAAAAGAATTAATGAAGTCACAACAACACAAGAAAGCATTTGTGTTTCCACCTCTAAGCCACAATACAAATGTTAGTCTGGCTTTCATTTAACTTATCTGTGTATCTGTGGAGGTGAGAGAACTTGCTTTGGTTTTAGAAGCAGAAGGAAGTACAAGAAAGTGGCTGAAAGCAGAAGGTAATGAAAATACAGAAGGAAGCCGGGCATGGCGGTGCACGCCTTTAATCCCAGCACTCGGGAGGCAGAGGTAGGAGGATTGCCGTGAGTTCAAGGCCACCCTGAGACTACATAGTGAATTCCAGGTCAGCCTGAACTAGAGTGAGACCCTACCTCAAAAAAAAGAAAAAGAAATAAAGATAGAAAGAAAGAAAGAAAGAAAGAAAGAAAGAAAGAAAGAAAGAAAGAAAGAAAGAAAGGAAGGAAGGAAGAAAAAGAAGGAAAGAAAGAAAAAGAAGGAAAGAAAGAAAGAAACGAGAGAGAAAGAAAATACAGAAGGGACAGCAGTGGTCTGTTTTACCCGGAGATCAGGCCTAACACTGATTAATTCCTGGGAATTTAACTTGCTATTGTGGTTTGTGTCTGAGTTTTGTTTGTTTTGTATTGTTTTACAAATAACCCAAAAGTGACATCAGGTACTCAAGGTAGATATAATAATAGTTTGCTAAGCCCCAACTAAGGGCAATTATGAAGTGATTTGTACTCTGGGTTGTTAAATGCATCAATACCAGGTTGGGGATATAGTTTAGTGGTAGAATGTTTGCCTAGCATGCATGAGGCTCCAGGTTCAATCCCTGATACCACCAAAAAGAAAAAAAGTTACTCCAGTGCTAATGATGGCATTCTTTGGGGAGGTCTCATAGGGTAACCTGTGTACCATGGCCTCTGAGAGCTGGCCAGGATCCCAGTGGAGCTTGTGTGGAAGAGCCACTTAGAGAACAGGAGCAGCAGAATAAATTCCCAGCAGAATCCATTCCAAGGCCACAGCAAAGTTAAAATTAGATGCATTCTCACCAGCTCAGAGATCTAGTTCTTTGGTTTGGTGTGTGGGGTGCTTAGAAGTTTGTTGGCCTCAAAAATGGGGTGTCTCTGGCATTCTCCAGCCTCGGAATGAATGAGGCTTCTTATTTACAGGGCTTCCTTGTGCTGCTTGCGATATATTCAGATTCCCCAGGCTGTACTGAGGTGGGAGAGAAATGAATCATGCTTTCGAATACATTAAATGAGGGTCTAAATTTAGCCCTCCTTGCTGCCTCTCTGAGTATTTTTACAAGTTTAGATAAGCCTGGGAAAG
This sequence comes from Orientallactaga sibirica, assembly GCA_036365145.1. Taxonomy (NCBI): domain Eukaryota; kingdom Metazoa; phylum Chordata; class Mammalia; order Rodentia; family Dipodidae; genus Orientallactaga; species Orientallactaga sibirica. The sequence continues at coordinate 64,787,706 of JAEOAD010000001.1, forward strand.
CACAATGTCCAAAACTTACCTTCTACCTTTACAACTTAATATTAGCCACCGTGTCCACTCCAACTTAACAAACCAGTCCACTGAGTCCATGGGTCAGTTTTCTCCTTACTGCCTAGGACTTTTCCATTTGGAATGAACAGATAAATCTGGAGTAGGAGAGGGTTTAACTGATTGACTGATTTAGTACAATGTTTTGCTATTTAAAAAATACCCTTTGTGCTTTAGTACGCAGGTTGTCTCTGAGGCATGAACTGTGAGCAAGGATCGTGTGTGTGTGTGTGTGTGTGTGTGTGTGTGTGTGTGTGTGTGTGTGTGTAGCTAAATCACTCTCCTGAATTACTCTACTGCCTCAGCCTAATTGTTCCTCACTTTAGGCATGGAAATTAGGACAGCCTGAGGAGCCAGTCTCTTAACTAAGCCTGGTTATGGGAAGTTTAGAGAAGCAGAGCAGACAGGATGATGACTGCTACGCATCTCGGTCTTTAACCTCCAGCTCTCTAAGCTCATAGCTTTGAATATTCCTGATTGACTGCCACTAATGGCTTCAGAAAGCACTAATGCCTAACTGCCGAAAGAACATATTTTGGAAAAGAGAAACATTGGGCAGGGCCAACTTTGGAGAAAGGAAAATTGTTTTGTTAGTTTTTATTTTCAAAAACGACTAAGAAACCTAGCCAATATCGAGCACATTTTCCCCATTTTCTGCCCCTAAAAGTCAGCTTACATTATAAATAATACCCTCCTGACTTGTTTATAACACAAACTTACAAATATCAGAGCTGTCTGCAACATGCCACTATAATGATTCGGTAGTACACTGTTGTGATCAACATGTATCCAACTATCATGATATGCAGTTCACCTGGCCCACAGAGTGCATTCTACCTCGAATTCATTCATTCTTCATTTAATAGATATTTATTTGGTTCCTCCTATGAGATAAAAACTAAGATGCCTCGGAGATGCGCATAAAGAGATACTGCCTTCAAGCAGCTTACAGTTCAAGAGAGGCGAGCTGCCATTGACAGTCTGTGTGTAGAGATGGAGCCCAGAGAGGAAATGAATCAGTCCCACCTGGAGCAGGAGTATGAGTGCAATAGATGAGGCCTTGCCCAGGAAAAAGAAGATTGAGCTGAGCCCTGAAATATGAGCAGACGTTTGCTGGGCAGATGGGAGCAAGAGGTGTGAACAAAGAATAGCATTTCAAACTGAGATTTAGTATGGAAAGTTCCAGGAAGAGCAAATGATTTAGTATGGCTCACTGTAGAGTGAGAGATAAGAAACAGGAAATAGGACAGATGGGTCTGGAGAGAGAGAGAAAGAGAGAGAGAGAGGACATGGAGAGGGAGTGGGAAAGAGAGAGGAGAGATTGTGGAAGACTTTTACTCCATGCTTGCAGTGGTGCCGTGATCATGCTTTGATAAGGTCTCTAAAGCAAAACGGCGGCAGATCTACACTAGTTGCTGATGGGAGGTGAGAAATGAGAAGACACTGCCAATGCAGTAGCAGCAGGAGAAGACTTGAGGAAAGTAAAACCAAGGAGCAGAAATCAGATGATGCAGACGGTGTACAGGGAGAAGTGTCGGGGAGAATTTGAAATGGAGAAACTAGAAATCACTCCCTCCAGACTTCTGGTTTAGTCTAAAGGGCAATATCATGGTAGAGACTCTGGAAGGAGGATTTATGTCAAGGGTGGTATTCTGTTGGTGTTGAATTGCATTTAAAGCCCTTATAGGGATTCCAGGAATGCCGCAAAGAGGGGTATTTTGTATACAGAACCCTAAAGGTTAGTGGAAAGAGCTCAACAGGAAATACAGAAATTGGGATCCAGAGTATAAGGCCCGGTGAAAGCCACAATGGATGAGCATGTCGGGGAGCACAAAGAAGGAGAGAAGAGAGAATTCTGCATATCATGATAGTCGGATACATGTTGATCACAACAGTGTACGACCGAATCATTATAGTGGCATGTTGCAGACAGCTCTGATATCTGTAAGTCTAATAAGCCCAAGTTTGTATTATAAACAAGTCAGGAAGGTATTATTTATAATGTAAGCTGACTTTTAGGGGCAGAAAATGGGAAAAATGTGCTTGACATTGGCTAGGTTTCTTAGCCATTCTTGAAAATTCTAGTAGAATACAAAGGACAGAACACTCACCGGTATCAATGAGCACACAGAGAAAAGGCCCAACTTGGGTGAATATTTAGAAGAGTCCTTTAAGAAGTCCTTGGTGACTTTTTGCCAAGAATTGTCATTTCTGTGTTGAATGCAAAAACTAATTACAGTAATTTTTAAGAGCAAATGAATAGCAAGACCAAGCAGTGCTTGGAAGAAAGAAAGAATTAAGCATGTATTGAGCAGGAGGGGAAAACAGAAAGCATCAATAAATCGGAGTCACTTGAAAAGAAGAATGATGTCTTAGAATCAGGGATAAAATGAATGATGTGATGTGATGTGATTCCGCAGTCTCCCTTAGGGCCATCTATCTGAATAGTTAAGCTGCATAGTGGAGAGGAAAGAAAGGGAAGGCATAATGTTAGCAAGTGCCTGTGAGGAGAAAGAATGATCCAAAGACTAGATATGTATCTTGGATTGCAGGTTCATTGAGTCCTAAGGATCCTGAGAGTTGTGCGGACAAGATGTGGTCAGAGAGTGAGAAATTGGCATTCAAAATGAAGAGGTAGAGTAATTTATAATAATTGCCTATGGGTAGCTATGGAAATGGGTTCTATGATATTCTGGAATTGAGTCAAGCATCTTGAAAGTAGATTCTGCTGTTTTTGCCAACACAGGTATATAAGTTGTCTTTAATAATGATGGGAGAGGATGTAGACTTGACTTGGATAAGGATGATGTAAAACTCAAAGGAAAAAGGGCTTTGTACGTAAGAGTAGAGACCATCGATTGGTAAAAGGGAAAGGATCGGTGAGAATATAAACAATACCTTTGGGAACCACAATGGTAGATATAGAAGGATGTGCAGGCCCATTTGAGAACATTGCAAGGGAGTGATGTCTTTCTGTGAAGACTTCACTAAGTAAAGAGAGAGAGAGAGAGACTGGGTTCATAAAACTATGAGGAAGCCAAGAATTTTTGTCCAGTGATGAGGAATTAAAAATAGAGAGATGGGCCAGGCGTTGCTGGTACACGCCTTTAATCCCAGCACTCAGGAGGCAGAGGCAGGAGGATCGCCATGAGTTCGAGGCCACCCTGAGACTACGTAGTGTGTAATGAATTCCAGGTCAGACTGGACTACAGCGAGACCCTACCTTGGAAAACCAGAGAGATGGGAGTAAAGGGGACCATGGAAAATCCACAGAGCGCAGAGCCTGGCACTGTACGATGACAGCTGCACAAGCTGGGTAGAACAGTGGAGGAGCTCACATGTGGTAGGAGTAACTTATCCAGAGGTGCAAGGCAGCAAAAGGCTAGCTGAAGCTAGTTGTACCCTGCCCTAAAGAGACAACACCGGAGACTTTGTGTTGTGCTGAGGAATAGCCAACTCTTGAAGAGGACCTTCTCCCAGTGGGTGGAAAACTGTCCCACTCAGAGGAGGCTCGCCTTCAGAAACTGGCCCTGAACTTTGATGCTTGTGATGCCTCATGCATCACTGTCTCCTAAATGAACTTAACATTACCTTGGAATATTCCTTTTTTAAAAAAAAAAAGATTTTTCTAGAATTGCTAATACTTTACCTGTAACTAAATATAATGTTTGGTCTATCCTGGCCATTTTCAGTACCTGACGTTACTCTACCTGTAATAGAGCACTTTTGAGTCACCCTTGCCTGTGTGTGCATAACTCCAAACCCCATGCTGTTTTCTAATCTGCCATGGATGCTCCAACTAAGGCCTAGGAAACCCCATGGAAAATAACACATTAGCAGATGCAATATATTTGAAAGGTTTTCATAAATCTCTGTACCACTCCACCAAAAATTGTACTTGAAGGAGAAAAGCTGAGTTGCTATCTGGTTACTGGGACTCTTGTTTCCTGTGGGCTGCTAACTAGTCAGTAGGGAAATGATAAGTGTCTGCACTGAGCCAGAGAAGGGCAGCCCCCTAATCAGGAAATGAATGAAAAGCTGCAGTTTGAGGACAGAGCAGGATTTGAGCTCTTCTGTCTGGAGAAAGGGAGAAAAAATGCCAAAAGGGTATAAATTTCTGGCCAGGTGTGGTAGCTCATATTTTAATCACAGAATTCAGGAGGCAGAGGTAGGAGGATCACTGTGAGTTGGAGGCCACCCTGAGACTACATAGTGAATTACAGGTCAGCCTGAACTAGAGTGAGACCCTACCTCAAACAAACAGACAAAAGTATATAAATTTCCAAAGTGAATCTCTATGGATACCATGAAAGGACATGAGTCACCAAATCTCAGTGTACTTTGGCCAAGAAAACATTAAGCATAAAAGTGATAGATTTAAGACAAGAAAAGGTGCCGGGTGTGGTGGCGCACACCTTTAATCCCAGCACTGGGAGGCAGAGGTAGGAGGATTATTGTGAGTTTGAGGCCACCCTGAGACTACATAGTAAGTTCCAGGTCAGCCTGGGCTAGTGTGAAACTGTACCTCAAAAAACAAAACAAAACAAAAAAGACAAGCAAAGGAATCACCCTTCTACCGAGAACTTGTAGGTTTACTTTTTTCCCTAGAGATGTAACAGTGGGGAAAATCATATATTTTCAAAGAAAATTTGGAAATATCTTCATCTATTCAATCATAAAGAGATTTCCCGGACAAAAAGCTGATTTTTTTTGTTTCCTAACTATATATGTTTTTGAAAGAAAATAGGATGAGGAAAAATAGAAATAATATTTCCCACCTAACAGAGGACCCACATTATAGAATGGTATGGGCGAGCCAGGCATGGTGGTACATGCCTATAATCTGTCACACTAGATGCTGAGGCAGGAGGAGCATGTGTGTGAGGCTATCCCAGGCTATATAGTGAGGCTCTGCCTCAAAAACAAAGAAACCAACAAAGACATGGTGCAAAATCTCAAAACCCATATAATAAACATAGACACTCAGTCGATGCTGTACAAATAACATTAGCCCTGTGCCCAGATTCTCTTCCATCCCCTTTGCCAAACTTTTGCACCCACCCTCCTGTTTGTGTGTGCTTTGATGCTGTGGCTCACCTATACCCTTCAGATAGATAACTGCTCTGTAGCTCTTGCTGCCTCTTCATCACCCAGAAGCCCAAGGACACCTGAGAGGTTTGATGTCCCAAGGCATCTGCCTGTTAAGAAGAGAGGGTTGTCAGGCATGGTGGCACACACCTTTAAGCCCAGCACTTGGGAGACAGAGGTAGGAGGATTGCTGTGAATTCGAGGCCACTCTGAGACTACATAGTTAATTCCAGGTCAGCCTGGGCCAGAGTAAGACCCTACTTCCAAAAAAAAAAAAAAAAAGGGGGTTGCAGGTAGTATAAAAGCCTTTTTTTTTTTTTTTTTTTTTTTTTTTGGCTTTTCAAGGTAATGTTTCTTTCATTCTAGCCCAGGCTGACCTGGAATTAACTATGTAGTCTCAGGATGGCCTCAAACTCATGGCGATCCTCCTACCTCTGCCTCCTGAGTGCTGGGATTAAAGGCATGCACCACCACACCTGGCTTTGATTCTTGTTTAAGCCCCAAAACCCACTACTTTTGGTCTGCAGAATACCTTACTGAATGTGAGATGTAGCTCATATTCAGGAGATCCCTGTGGGACTGGTCAAGGCTCAGACTTCACCTGAAATTACATCCATTTGTTTGTTTGTTTGTTTGTTTGTTTGTTTTTAGCCTTCCTTGCTCTGTTCCCACTTACTGTGAAGTTTCTCTTTGGATCATGTCGCTAAGAAATCTCGTTCAATTGAATGCTTTGCTTAGGGAGGAAACCAACTTGAGATACAGCCTCAAACTCCAGGAAGCCTCAGCTAAAACCTGACATCATTTCCATTGGAGGTTCCTTTCTAGCAGGAAGAAGGAAAGGGGACAGGGAGGGAGGGAGGGGAGGGAGGGAAGAGAGGGAGGGAAGGAGGGAGGGAGAGAGGAAGGAGGGAAGGAAGGAGGGAAGGAAGGAAGGAAGGGAGGGAAGGGAGGAGGGAGGGAGGAAGGAAGGAAGGAAGGAAGGAAGGAAGGAAGGAAGGAAGGAAGGAAGGAAGGAAGGAAGGAAGGAAGGTAGGTAGGTAGGGGACTTATTAGCTTCATTCTAGAGCTTCAAGAGTATGGCACAACACTGGCATCTGCTGGGCTTTGGAGAGGACTTCAGGATGATGGCATCATAATGGCAGGAGCACATAGTGACCAGAAGCAGGAGACTGAGGACAGGTCAGGCTCATCTATCTACCTATGTATATATAAATCCACTTGCAGGCTGGAGAGATGGCTTAGTGGGTAAGGTGCTTTCCTGAAAAGCCTAAGGACCCAGGTTCAGTTGCCCAGTACCCATGTAACCCAAATGCACATGGTAGCACATGCATTTGGAGTTTGTTTGCAGTGGCTAGAATCCCTGATACACCCATTCTCTCCTCTCCTCTCTCTTTTCTCTCTCTCTTTCTTTCTAATAAATATTTTAATAAATAAATAGATAAATAAATAATGTTTTTAAAAATCCACTCTCGAGAAAACTCATCCACTCTGTAAAACTAGCATTCATCTCTTACGTCCCCATAACTTTATTAGCTTCCATGGGCACCAGCTCTTAAAGGTCCCTCCACCTCAACACCCTCACCCAGGGCACCAAGCTTCTAGCACGTGAACATTTGGAAGATAAATCCCATCCGAACTACAGCATTAGAGAGCTGCGTATAGTGGCACAGACCTATAATCCCAGCACCATGCAGGCTGAGGAAGGACCGAGATCTTGTCTGAAAAAGCAAACAGCAAACAGAAAACCACAGCATTCCAGCCAACAGACTTAGTTTCACCTTCTTTAATACCCACGGCAGATGGCTATGATTCAAGGTGTAATGTTCCCAGGAGTTTCTTAAAGAAGCCATGCTTGAAATAGAAATGTCACTCCAGCCCTAGGATCTTTTATTCTATCACATTTGTCAGAGGCCTATGAAGAAATAGTAGGTCATTTAGACATAGTCCTTGTCTTTAATAAATTTATAACGCAATCCAGGTGTGAGCAAACTTTTTTCTAGAAAGGGCTGGATGCTGTCGCAAGGCCGTATGGTCTCTGTCACAGTTACACAATGTTTCCACTGTACCACAAAAGGAGTCAAAGACAGTAAGTGGGTGTGACTGCATGCAAATAAAACTTTATTCACAAAACAAGCCAGATCTGACCCCACAGAGTGTGGTTTTAACCCCCAACTAAAGTACTTAAGTCATGTAAGTATATTGGCTTCCTTCTCACGACATTCACTGAGGAAGTGGGAAAGCAGAGCTCCCAGATGGAATCAGTTCAGCTAGATGTGCTTGACTGGTCAAGGCTCAGACTTCACCTGAAATTACATCCATTTGTTTGTTTGTTTGTTTGTTTGTTTTTAGCCTTCCTTGCTCTGTTCCCACTTACTGTGAAGTTTCTCTTTGGATCATGTCACTAAGAAATCTCATTCAATTGAATGCTTTGCTTAGGGAGGAAACCAACTTGAGATACAGCCTCAAACTCCAGGAAGCCTCAGCTAAAACCTGACATCATTTCCATTGGGGACTCCTTTCTAGCAGGAAGAAGGAAAGGGAACAGGGAGGGAGGGAGGGAGGAAGGGAGGGAAGGAGGGAAGAAGAGAAGGGAGGAAGGAAGGGAGGGAAGGAAGGAAGGGAAGGGAAGGAAGGGAAGGAAGGAAGGAAAGAAGGAAGGAAGGAAGGAAGGAAGGAAGGAAGGAAGGAAGGAAGGAAGGAAGGAAGGAAGGAAGGGAGGTAGGTGGGGACTTATTAGCTACATTCTAGAGCTTCAAGAGCATGGCACAACACTGGCATCTGCTGGGCTTTGGAGAGGACTTCAGGATGATGGCATCATAATGGCAGGAGCACATAGTGGCCAGAAGCAGGAGACTGAGGACGGGTCAGGCTCATCTATCTACCTATGTATATATAAATCCACTTGCAGGCTGGAGAGATGGCTTAGTGGGTAAGGTGCATTCCTGCAAAGCCTAAGGACCCAGGTTCAATTACCCAGTACCCATGTAACCCAAATACACATGGTAGCACATGCATTTGGAGTTTGTTTGCAGTGGCTAGAATCCCTCTTCTCTCTTCTCCTCTCCTCTCTCCTCTTTTCTCTCTCTCTCTTTCTAATAAATATTTTAATAAATAAATAGATAAATAAATAAATAATGTTTTTAAAAATCCACTCTTGAGAGAACTTATTCACTCTGTAAAACTAGCATTCATCTCTTATGTCCCCATAACTTTATTAGCTTCCATGGGCACCAGCTCTTAAAGGTCCCTCCACCTCAACACCCTCACCCAGGGGACCAAGCTTCTAGCACGTGAACATTTGGAAGATAAATCCCATCCGAACTACAGCATTAGAGAGCTGCGTATGGTGGCACAGACCTATAATCCCAGCACCATGCAGGCTGAGGAAGGACCGAGATCTTGTCTGAAAAAGCAAACAGCAAACAGAAAACCACAGCATTCCAACCAACAGACTTAGTTTCACCTTCTTTAATACCCACGGCAGATGGCTATGATTCAAGGTGTAATGTTCCCAGGAGTTTCTTAAAGAAGCCATGCTTGAAATAGAAATGTCACTCCAGCCCTAGGATCTTTTATTCTATCACATTTGTCAGAAGCCTATGAAGAAATAGTAAGTCGTTTAGACATAGTCCTTGTCTTTAATAAATTTATAACGCAATCCAGGTGTGAGCAAACTTTTTTCTAGAAAGGGCTGGATGCTGTCGCAAGGCCGTATGGTCTCTGTCACAGTTACACAATGTTTCCACTGTACCACAAAAGGAGTCAAAGACAGTAAGTGGATGTGACTGCATGCAAATAAAACTTTATTCACAAAACAAGCCAGATCTGTCCCCACAGAGTGTGGTTTTAACCCCCAACTAAAGTACTTAAGTCATGTAAGTATATTGGCTTCCTTCTCACGACATTCACTGAGGAAGTGGGAAAGCAGAGCTCCCGGATGGAATCAGCTCAGCTAGATGTGCTTTCTTCTCAGGAAAATATTATTACACTGGTCCAGTAATATAGGCCAGCAGAGAAGATGATGTCAGCCCACACTGCTTATGGGATGGGTTTGGCTCCTAGATCACAAATGCAGAAAGCCACCCTTTCAATTTTAATTCCACTTACTATATCCTAAACCTGAGACATCCCCTCTTTACCTTCCATGAAGGTGGCTTAGTATGGGGTGGGGCAGGATGCAGTGTTAATGCATCTGTCCATAACATTTTACTTCTGGAATGTCAGTGTGACCCTTGGATCCCATGGAGTCACAAGTTCTTTCCATAGTTCCAAATTCTAGACACTTTTTCTCTTGGATACCCTGCTACCCACAACAAAACTGCCAGGATCACATGTACCCTGAGCCCACAAAGTGTCCTCCCTCCTTCTCCTCCCTCCTCTCCTCTCTGTGCAAATGCACTGTCCTCTCTCCTCTTCTTTTCTTTTCTTTTCTTTTTGTTTATTTTTCAAGGTTGGGTCTCACTCTAGCCCAGGCTGACCTGGAATTCACTATGTAGTCTCAGGGTGGCCTTGAATTTACAGTGATCCTCCTACCTCTGCCTCCCGAGTGCTGGGATTAAAGGCATGCACCACCACGCCCAGCTCCTCTCTCTCCTCTTCTGTAGTGCTACTTCCATCAGGACATTTGAATCTACTCCCTAAATCTTCCTTTTTGTTGTCCCCTCTACAAACACCCTGAGGACTCCGAGAACAATTGAAAAAATAGCCAGAAAGATGCATAAACTGCCTCTATGTTCTTCACACTAACTTCTTTTCTTAGGGCAATGGGAACAAAGACAAAGCCTGCTCAAAAGATAGGATGGGAGGCTGGAGAGATGGCTTAGCGGTTAAGGCGCCTGCCTGCTAAGCCTAAGAATGCTGGTTCCAATCTCCAGTGGTTCCAATCTCCAGGTCCCACGTTTAGCTAGATGCAAAGTGACGCAAGGGCACAATGCCTCACTTGCCCACAAGGGGGCGCACGCATCTGGATTTCGTTCGTAGCAGCTGAGAGGTTGCTGGCACACCCATCTCTATCTGTCTTCCTCTCTTTGTCCGTGTCTGTGTCTCTCTCCAAAAAAAAAAGACAGGATGGGAAAATGAAGGGTTTGAGTCATCCTTCCCAGGACCCCACTCTTACCCTGTGGATACCAAAATCCATAAGTGCTCATATCCTTTATATAAAATAGCACAGTAGTGCATATAGTTTATGTTGTACTCCTGTATACTTTATACTTTAATCATTTCTAAATTGCTAATAATATACAACACAATATAAATGCTATGGAAATAGCTGCACTATCTTATTTAGAGAATAATAAGGGGGTAAGATCTGTGCATGTTTAGTAGAGACAATTTTTTCAAATATTTCCTTCTGTGATTGGTTGAATCCTCTAATTCAAAATCTGAGTACATAATGAGCCATCTTGGGCTGGAGAGATAGCTTAGCAGTTAAGGCATTGTGCCTGCAAAGCCTAAGGACCCAGGTTCAATTCCCTAGTACCCACATAAGCCAGATGCACAAGGTGGCACATGCATCTAGAGTTTTCTTGCAGTGGCTAGAAACCCTGGTGTGCCCATTCTCTCTTTCTTTCTCTCTGCTCCTTTCTCTGTCTCAAATAAATAAATAAGTAATTTTTTTTTAAAGAAAGAGCCAGCTATATCCCAAAGTCATAGCTATCACATTAATTTAGCTATTAAAGAGCAGGAAGCTGTAAATAAAGATCAATCTGTAGATCAATCTGGCATGTTTCGTAGGGGAGGTTGCTTATGAAATAAGTCTGACCTAGTGGCATCATAAATCAGTATGATGACCAGGGTGTTATAAATCAAGGTAGTTCTGGTAAATTCTTCCACAACAGGCCTGTGCAGTAGAATCTCCTGTGATGGAATTGGTCTAGATATGTGCTGCCTTTACCAAAGCTGCTAGTCACCATGGCCATTGAATGCTTAAATGTGACCAGTGTGGGTGAGAGCTAAAACCCTAATTCTATTTTATTTTAACCAATTGAGATGTGAATGTAGCTGCATGTTGCTACCGGGTACCATACTGGACAGCTCAGTTCTAGAATATGAATGCCAGCTGAAGAGCAGACCCCACATCATCTGTTCACTGCCGTAGCCTCAGACTGCCTCAGAATGTGTCTGGCACAAAATAGCTGGTGCATAGTGATGTTGTTAACAGCTTTAAACAATCAATTAAACAAGAAAATTTCAGTGACTATACATAGGGAACTAGAAAAGGCAAAGTGCCTGAAATGTCAGTGATGATGAAGGAAAGAAATTAAGTGGATTATAAAGGAATTATACATTGTAGTTAAACTCAAGATAGTGATCATAGATTAAGGGCACACTCATGCATAGGGTGAGGGGTTAAGGGAAGAGTTGTGAAATGAAAGGGAACCCAGGTGTTAATAATGCTTGAAACTTAAATGAAGATATATTTTAGAAAATTATGGCCAGCTTCAAGAAATACTCATTGAAGCCAGGCATGGTGGCGCACACCTTTAATCCCAGAACTCAGGAGGCAGAGGTAAGAGGATCACTGTGAGTTCAAGGCCACCTTGAGACTACATAGTTAATTCCAGGTCAGCCTGGGCCAGAGTGAGACCCTGCCTTGAAAAAAAAAAAAAGAAAAGAAAAAGAAAGACTCATTGAACAAGACATTATGCTAGGGCTGGAGAGATGTCTCAGTGGTTATGGTGCTTGCCTGCAAAGCCTAACAACCAGATTCAGTTCCCCAGTACCCACATAAAGTCAGGTACACAAAGTGGCACATACATCTGGAGTCCATTTGCAGTGCCTAGTAACCCTGGTGTGCCCATTCTCTCCCCTCTCTCTCTCTCTCTCTCTCTCTCTCTCTCTCTTTCTCCCTCCTCACCCTCTTATCTCTCATCTCTCCTTGGAAATAAATAAATAAAATATTTTTTAAAAAACAGACATCATTCTAGCATATGCATAGAAATTGTTGCACAGCCACAAGAAAGTGCTAGAAGAAAGAGAAGGAGATAGTTGAAGGCACTGAGGAGAGAAACGAGGGCCTCTGTGAGCAGAGTCACCAGCCCCAAGGAGCACAGTGCTGGAGATGCTGTGCATCCTGTAACTGTGGCCGTTCCAAAGGCACAATGTTCTGATCAGACACAGTGAGGCAGATGGTCGATCTCCACAGAAAGCCAAGCCAAGTACACCCTTTCTGGATAACCTGGCAAGGATTTCTCACTGATATGTATGAACAGTAGCCAACAAATAGACTGATCTGCACACAGGTTAATGATCAGCAGGTAATCCCAGCAAGCCTCATGTATGAATTGTTTGTCCTCAAATATGACAGAGTCCATCCAAGCCCTCAGTCAGTACATAGTGGAGGAAGGCAGCAAAGATGTTTGTGAGATACTGTCCTGTGAAGCAGATGGCTTGTTTAAAAAATTTTTTTTTATTTTTGTTTATTTATTTGAGAGAGAGAAATAGGCAGGGAGAGAGAGAGAATGGGTACACCAGGGCCTCCATTCACTGCAAACAAACTCCAGATGCTTGCGCCTCCTTGTGCATCTGGCTTATATGGGTCCCGGGGAATCGAACCTGGGTCCTTTGGCTTTGCAGGCAAGCATCTTAACCACTAAGGCATCCCTCCAACCCTAGATAGCTTCTTGCAGCAAGATTTCAGATCACTTCTGCAAAATGATATTTTACCATACTTTCTTGGCTTTTGGTCTCTAGAAAAAATTCAGCCTATGGTTCAAGAAGATTTCTTATTTGAATGGAGACCCCAGTCATTTCAGGTCAAATACAGAATTGTGAGTTTTCATCTTGGTGACACCCTCAGTTAAAGCAGAGGAGTCATTGGTGAGCTAAGAATAGAGGAGCTATTTCGTAACAATGGGCTCTGGCTACACTGGCTACATATGTTCTAAGGACATAAACATGACATATCTCATAATCTAATACAAGTGAGGGTTCAGAGGTCATACTACTACCCCCAGTGTGATTGGCTTCATTCACTGATATTCACTGAGCACCTCAGCATGGCAGGCTTTGTGCCAGGAGCTGGACCTTCCAAAGAGTCATACCCTATTGCCTTGCCTTTGAAAAGAGAATGGCATACAAACAGAACATTACAAACTGCCGTGATATTTATTTCCATAGAGGTGACTTGTAAGGACTTCCCTCAAAGGAGGGAAGAGCAATGTTTAATTTGGCAATGAGGCAGGGGACCACAGCCAAGCAGAGAAACGCAGACGGTGAAATACACAGTCAGAGAAATTCTCCTGAAGGTAAGAGTTAAGCTGGATTATAAAGGGCATTAGGAGTTTTGCAGACAGATAAACCATTCTAAAGATAGGACTGACATGTACAAAGCCAGAGAGAGATGACAAAGCATGCCAGGTGTAAGCAGATACACCGGAGAGCAGAGACGACAGCTATCCTCCCTGGGCCAGCCAGGCACTAAGCCCCACATTAGCTCCACATGCCAGGTATTTGCAAGCCTCCTGTGCCTTAGATGAATGTGGCATAGTATCCTTTTTGTCTGGTTTCTTATGTGGTCTTCACTGTGGCATGTGCATTTTTAGGAGATCTGCTGGGGCCAGAGTCTGTGTCCCTCTTCTCCACTATTAATTGGGTGAATGACTAGAGAACAGGTTAGAAAGGTTGATTGTTGTAGAGAGCTTTATATAAAGCCAAGCCAGGGAATTTGGATCTTTTCACAGCTCACACTGTGTGGAGCCTTTTTTCTCTAAGTGAAGTGTCTAGCTTATAGAGCTGAGGTATGATTGAGGGGTGGGGAGAAGATGGCCGAAAAATACCCAAGCCCTGTGCTCACTTCAGGGCACTGGAGAAGCCAGGCAAACACCTTTGTGTTAGACGTTCCCTTAAAGAGGAATAGCGAGCTGCTAAGAAGAGATGGAACTTCCTCTGAACAGGTTAAGCCTGCTGACTCCTCTCCCTTAGTGTGAAATATCTGAATCTTTAATCTTCACCCTCTAAATAGCTGAACTCAGCATTCAGGGAAGGAGAGCTGCGACAGGGGCAGGGGACCCTGCAGCAGATGGCTCAGCCTGGGTGAGGTGGACTTAGAACAGCCAGAGGGCAGCATGGGGCAACTGTGTGTCTGCGGGGTGCAGGGGATGGAGAGCAGCTTTGGAAAGAGAGGCGCTGGCCAAAGGGCTTTGCCTACATTGCAGTTTTGCCAAATGCCCTGGCAGGTGCCTGGCTTGCCCCACAGACCATCTTCCGTCTGCCTGCAGTACATTGCTAATACTGAATTTAAATATCAGGATTACTTGAAACTCTCAAAGCCCCAGGCTCTGAGTTCTAGCCACATGCCCTGAGCCTTCCAACATCAGCTCTGCAAGTTCACCCTGCATTCTCCAGCTGATATCTCTCCCAGAGGATATACAGAGGAGTGTGTGTGTGTGTGTGAGAGAGAGAGAGAGAGGAACCAGTGTATTCACGTATCTCTCTCTCTCCTTCTCTCCTCGTCCTCCCCCCACCCCTTCTCTCCTTTTGCTTTGGTATTATGAGGTCATCCTTTGCCAGTCTGCAAGTACACCAAGAATCTATTCCCGAAGGTCAGAACTTCCTAGTACAGCCACAAGAAGCAAACCCCAAGGGTACACTCGGACTTTCTTGTGGCCACAGAATAACCTCCCAGGGCTGGTATAAGCATGTAAGGGTGGTAGAGTACTCCCCAGGATACTCAAAACCCTGAGCTCAATCCCCAGCATTGCAAAATAATAACAAAACTAACAAAACTAGTAAGAATTATCCACCGTTAAACTCCATCTCACTTGTCCTCAATGCGGGAAAATGTGCCCACCCTCATCTCCACCCAGCAAGGGGGCATTTGGCCTTACCAAGAAGTATTTATTGTCAGCGTAACCATACTGGATCTAGAAGTAGAGGCTAGGGATGCCCAGTGTCATCCAGTGCCCCAGAAAGCCCCTCCAGACAGAATCGTCCAACCCAAGATGTCCCCCAATAGCACATACAAACAGAATTGTCCAACCCAAGATTTGACCAGGGTTGAGACTGAGAAAGCCTGGCCTACCTGCATTGAAAATTCAACTCCTAATCGTTGGTTTCCGTGAGAAAGGGCACAGTGTAGTTGCCTCACCATCTGCAAAATCCGTAAAGACAAATCTCAAAGGACCCCAAGTTCTGACAAGAAGACAAGCCTGGAGAGCCGCAGGTCTCCTCCCCATCCCGCAAAGAATCGCGCAACACCCCCCACTGCTCTGCTCGCTCTCATCTTCAGATCAACACCAAGGTTGGACGTCACACACTGGTGGTGTCCGAATAGCCAGGGGGTGGACCACTTTTAACAGACCCCAAGATTCTGTCTTCTAATTTGGGGCATCAGTTTAGATAAAATAAATCCAGGTATCACTGCCATGGAATAAGAACTCAGGGGCCAGCCGGGTGTGGTGGCGCACGCCTTTAATCCCAGCACTCGGGAGGCAGAGGTAGGAGGATAGCCAAGAGTTCGAGGCCACCCTGAGACTTCATAGTTAATTCCAGGTCAACCTGGACCAGAGTGAGACCCTACCTTGCAAAACCAAAAAAAAAAAAAAAAAAAAAAAAAAAAAAAAAACTCAGGGGCCTTAGCCTATCATTCAGAATCCACAAGGATTTTGCTGACCCAAGTCTAGAAAACTTCAACACTTCCCTTCACCATTTTGTATCAGAAAGACCCCCACTGTTTTGCATGGGTGGTGGCAAAGCACAGGCATGCACTGGCAGGGTGGGTGACCTCAGATGTCCTGCTGGGATTGCTCAGTTCAATCGCGACAGCTCACTCTCACTCGGGGTGAGCTCCAAAGGAGAAATGCACCCACCTTGATCATAGTAATAGTTATATCTACTAACCAACTTAATACCAGCAAACCAAAGTGAAAAGAGTGTTTGACCATTCACCAGAGCCAGCAACTCTCCTGAGGAGACCGCGCGGTCCAGCTCTACAAAAGCACAGTTCTGGAGGCAAACGATGAATGCTGTTGCGTTGCCCTTTTTAATATTCAGAAAAAGAGCTTCAGAAGTAAAATGCCACTGTGAACTGAATGGTTCCAGCACTGCACAGGAGGCCAGTTGTTGACAAGTACTTCAAAGTCATCCATGTAGTAGATATAGTGCATGTGGTTCCATTATGCAGCACATAATTGAATATAGAAGGCAGCGGTCACCTCTATCAACCAGGGCATACACTAAAAGACTGGATTCTTTTCCGTGAATTTAAGATTATAAACCCTATCAAGTGTCAAAAAATTACTACTTTTGCAAAAATGGACAGAAGTTGCATTTAAGCAGATTGTACTGAATTTTTTTTTTTTTGAATGCTCGCATTCTCTGTTAACTATTAAGGGTGTCACAAAGGCAGATAATGGGTTTTTCAGGATTGCAGCATTACCAAGGAAAGTGAAGACAATTACATCTGTGGAGATCCTATCGCAGCAGCTGGCACCAGGCCAGGTGTATGACACACTGCAAGTCATTAGTCCTGATGCACTGCTCATGGAGAAGAGAAGTTAAGAATTTGCCAAACACTTGGCAAAGGCTGAACTGGCCAGGCCTGACTCTCCAGTCTGCACTCTTGCTTTCTCCATAACAACAGAAGGCTGCTGCCACCTAATATCAGAGCTCTTCTCCTTCCCCAGGACCTCACTGAAGCTACAGGATCACATTGTGCTTTCATTGACTCAGAATCACTTATCAAGTCCACGCTCATCACTGGAGGCAATAACTTTCCAACCATTCAGAAATCACACAGTGCCCCAATGCTCACTGTCAGGAGGATATCCCAAAAGCCAATGGCTTCCTCAGTGAAGAAGTCCAAGGTAGGAAACATCTCGTGGCTCCAAGGTAGTGGCACCTTGGATATGCTCAGAAGCATCATGAATGAATTAGACACACAAGCATGGCAAATGCTTTGTCTCTCTAAAGAGGAAGTTCAGTTGTCTTTGCAAGGCTGTAGAACAGCGGCCATCACCTGTGAACATGCAGACATAGCTCACCAAGGGGCCAGAAAATTATAATGGTGAAGAGGCAACTCCAAAGGGTGGCCCTGTGATGCCAGCTACACTAAAATGCATATCACATACCAAGGGAACCAAACTTGACAGAAAAGCTTACTTGTGGAAGATATCCAAAGCCCTGAGGTAGTTCGTATTATGGCCTGGTAGAGAACCAAGTTCTGAATGGTTTGTTTCCGTGTGAAGGGCACAGTCAAGGACAGAAGCAGGAGTCAGACACTCTGTATCACAGTTTTTCATCCTCCACTAACTCTGTGACCCAGAGGGTATTACTAAAACTCCATGCTCAGATCTACCTTGGGATGCCTCGCTCACAAGCACACTGCCAAAAACAAGAGCGTTCCTTCCCAAGTGAATGTGGTAAGCTCATAAAATCAGTTCATGCATACGACCATCTTTTCTTATTTCTTTTTGTATATGTGTTACGTGTGCATGTGTATGCATGTTTTATATGTGTTTGTGTATGTGCATCTGCACATGCATGTGGAGGCCAGAGGTCGAAGTTAGGGGTCTTTCTCAATCACTCTCTACTTTGTTTTTCTCCACTTCCCCCATGCAAGGATTTCTTGGCTTTTACATGGGTTGTTGGGGTACACACTTGGGTCCTCATGTTTGTGTAGCAAAGACTTTACCAAATGAGCTATCCTCCCATCCCTCACGCTCATTTCCCTCCTCCCTGCCCCCATTCCACCAGGGCCCTCCTCACTGGGATTGCTAGTATTCACCATGGAATTGTGGGTTATGAGTTGTGAGAGCACAGTCAGTCGTTGTGAGGAGGGCAATGCCTCTGGATAGTCCCTCCCACCTGTGGCTCTTACGATCTTTCCACCCGCTCTTCCACAAAGTTCCCTGAGTCATGGAGGGTGTGTTTTAAGTCGGCGTTAGTGTTGAGCTCTCAGAAGGTTCTGGATCCCTGCTTTGGTATGTGTTGAGTAGCCTCAGTGTCTGTCTCCATCACCCTGGTACTGGTTGTCAGGCTCGCCATGGAAGCAGCACTTTTGTTCATCTCACCAATTCCTCTGTGGTTTCACCTGAGCCCTGGCTGATATGCAAAAGGCAGCTAACTTTTCTTGTCTTGGTGGTAGATTTTGGCTGTCTTTGGTTCTCGCTGCCTTCTGAGTTCACCTCTGGAGCTGTAGTGTGGTTACGAGTCTGCCATCTTGACCAGAAGTCTTACTATGCTTGATGAAACTAAAGGCGCTATTGATGTCATAGTATATTGCATTCAAAGGAAAAAAAAAAAAAAACAAATAATAGCACAGGTTGTTCCAAATTAGTGAGAGTGATTTCAAAAGGCCAAAATTCAGGCAAGAATGAAACAAAAGACACGATGCAAGGGGCTGTGAGGAGTTAAGACTCTGCTAGTGATGACAGTGGAAGGACAAAGTAGAGGAACTTGCAGGGCTGAGGCCTATGAAGCCATGGTTTGTAAGCTGCTCTTTCCTCCAGTGTTTTCTAGA
This sequence comes from Orientallactaga sibirica, assembly GCA_036365145.1. Classification (NCBI taxonomy): domain Eukaryota; kingdom Metazoa; phylum Chordata; class Mammalia; order Rodentia; family Dipodidae; genus Orientallactaga; species Orientallactaga sibirica. Next base: position 64,806,301 of record JAEOAD010000001.1, read on the forward strand.
ATGATTTGACCTTGAGACAGAAGCAGGAGCCTTGACTCACCCAAACACAAGGTGCCTCCGCTCCATCCACTCTTAGTTGGAAGCCACCAAACCCCCCAAAAGCCTTCCTTCTGCAGCAGCATGCTTCTTTCTCTCCAGGACAACACAGAACCAGTGCTTTATGAGCTATTCATCATAAAAAGCCATGTTTGTTCCACCATTATGTCTGCTTTCCAGCCAGCCTGAAACTCGTTCTGGGCAGCTCACCCATTCAGCTCACTCATCCATTCATGCATCCAGCACACAGTAGGAACCTACTCTGTTCTGTCACTTAGAGCTTTGATAATTGTGAAAGCCATGAAGCTGCCTCCTCCTCCTCCTCCTCCTCCTCCTCCTCCTCTTTCTCCTCCTCCTCCTCCTCCTCGGCCTCACAGCCTAGTGGAAGTGTCAGATAGCAAGCCCCAAAACACAAAATAAACACTTAATCATGGGCTCTGGTAAGTTTGTGATCAAGATAAACAGAGCTATGGAAATATCTAAAAGGGAAACATAGGAGGTCTCAAGGAAAAGCTATGTGAGGAAGTGACTTCAACTAAGCTATGGAGAGTAAGGAGGAGTGTGCCAGGAACGAACACAGGGGACATGGAATCATCTGTGCCAAAGTCCTGAGGCAGGACATAAAGTGATGAGTAACTCCTGCCAGTAACTCCTGAGAGCAGACCAACAGGGTGGGAGCATAATGTCAAGGTCAAGGGAGGAGACCATGCAAAATGCCAGAGAGGCAGACAAGGCCTAGGATGAGCAGAGGCTTGTAGACCAGTGTGAGAAACTGAACTTGTTCCCCTTTCAATGTGAAACCCAGGAAGGGCTCTGTGTAGCCGTGGCAACTCGTGTACATGTGCAAGCTTGTGTATGTGAGTGACGTGAATTGCGTGACTAGAACTCCATGTTGGCACTGAGCCACGGACTCCCAGTATTTTTGCTGGTTCAACCAGAGTCCAACCCTTCAGAACAGGAGCTGGCACACTCAACATCACAGCTCAGCTCTGTCCTCACGCGTAGGCAACGTGACCCTGGGCCTGGACCTCACTCACTGTGAAACGAGGTGGTTAGATTTGCTTTGACCCTTGGTGAGGCAGAATTGCCTCCATCTGTTGGAAATTTTATCTTGGAAATCCAAAAGGTGATTTTGCTGGCTATTTCTTGCTGAGGGGCACTGCTGGCATTTAGTGAGTAAGACAACCAAGCACTGTTCTCTGTCCACACAACTTTCCAGTGTCCCGAGTGGAAAGCCTGGTTGTAATTATCTGGACTTAACTCTATCTTATATTTAAATATACAATATTTTTGTATGTTCTTAATTAGTCATGAATTTTCCCAGGAATGAAACCACCATGAAAATCGGGAAGATGGTATTTTGTTTACTTTGGAACTTCCTCAAGGGTTTCACCATTCTGGAAAATCAACTTACCAGTGACAAAGCCACTCACTGTTTTGGGTCTTATCCATCCACATTTGTGTCTATCTCATTCATGTTAATGCTTCACATAAGTATGATCTGAACACTCCATGGTAGCTTCTGGAATAGTCTGAGCACTTTAAGTTGAGATGTTTATTTTTTAATAAATCATGTTTCTTATATTTCTCTTCTACACAAAAATGAGGATATTATATCATTTTCTGTGATTATGTGTACAGATAGTTTATACCACATATAAATTTAACTTTTATGAAAAAGAGACTCTGGGTCTAATGAATTTGAACAACTAAACAAGTTTGTTCAGTGTTCAGACTGCTGCAATTTTAGGAATCCATACATTTAGGTGATTTCTTGGCTACTTTTTTTTTAAGAGAGTCAGAGAGAGAGAATGGGTGTGCCAGCAGCCTCTGAGCCACTGTGAACGAACCCCAGATGAACGCACCCCCTTGTAGGCAAGTGCGGCATTGCGCCCTTGCATCACTTTGCATCTGGCTAAATGTGGGACCTGGAGAATTGAACGGACATTCTTAGGCTTAGCAGGCAGGTGCCTTAACCACTAAGCCACCTCTCTAGCCCTTGCTTGGCTACTTTATCATGTGAGAATTCTCATGAAAAATTGTATTTAGTTAAATGATGCAATGTTACCAAAGTTAACATCACAGGTGAAGGGCTGGTGAAATAGCCTAGCATATGCAAGGCCCTGGTTCCATCCCCAGGACTACCAAAAAATAAAAAAAGATTTAAAATTCACTAGTGACAAGTGGAGTATGGTGGTCCATGTTTGTAATCCTAGCACTCAAGAGGTAGAGGCAAGAGAACGGGGAGTTCAAAGTTATCTTCAGATAAATGATCAGTCTGAGGTCAGCTGTCTGGCCTACATGAGATCCTGTCTCAAACAAAAGAAAGAGAGGAAGGAAGGAAGGAAGGAAGGAAGGAAGGAAGGAAGGAAGGAAGGAAGGAAGGAGGGAGGGAGGAGGAGGAGGAAGGAAGGAAGGAAGGAACAGAAGAAGGAAGGAAGGGGTTGAGAGAAGAAGGAAGGAAGGAAGGAAAGAAGGAAAGAGAGAAGGAGTTAGGGTTGAGAGAAAGAAAGGAAGGAATGAAAGGAAAGAGAAAGAAAGAAAAAGGAAGAAAGGAAGAGAGAGAAAGGGAAAGAAAGAGAAGAAAGGGAGGGAGGAAAAGAAGACAAATCATTAGTTGAGAAGTCATCTTGGTATCATTTGCCTCCAACATGATATGATAAGAAAGTCAGTTTACTTGTGAGATATTCTTCCTTTGAATCCATAATCCCAGCCTCATCATGAGAAGAAGAAAAATTAGACACACTCACAAGTGACACTTTGTGAAGTAAGTGTATCACAAGTCCCTAGGTCACGAGAAGGAAGGCTGAGGGCTGCCACAACCCAGAGAAGACTAAAGACATTCAGCTGTATAATGCATGCTAGCATCCTCCTAAAGGACCTCAGGAGACAGGAATAATATTCCAGGAAGCTGGTGAAATCTGCATCAAGTCTGTAGATTGGTTAAGAATCAAATAGAAACTGTGTGCTGGTACATTCCTATGATCTCATATTCAGGAGGCAGAGACAAGAGGATCCCAATAGGCTCTGTCTAAAACCAAACCAAACCAAACCAAACCAAACAAAAACATGTAAGATTGCAACATGACAATATGTCAATGTCTGTTTCTTAATTTTGGCAGATATGTAATAATTATATTGAAATGTCAAGATAAAAGGATACTGGGTAAGGGGGTATGTATAAAGGAATTCCTTGTACCATCTCTTTTTTCTTTTTTTGGTGGGGGGGGGCGGGGTTGAAGTAGGGTCTCACCCTAGCCCAGGCCCAAAACTCAGGGTGATCCTCCTAACTCAGCCTCCACAGTGCTGGAATTAAAGGCATGCACTACCATGCCCAGCTCTTGTCCTATCTTTGCCAACTTCTCTATAAATCTAAAATTACATTTTTTTAGTCTGATTTTTAAAAAAAGGTAAGGAGAGGAGGCTGGGCAGATTGCTCAGTGGTTAAAGGTACTTGTTTGCAAAGCCTGCCAGCCAGGGTTCATCTCTCCAGCCACCCATGTAAGCCAGATTCAAACAATACCATCAGTGTCTGATGCTTGTTTCTAGTAGCAAGGGGCCCTGGTGTGTGCACACACGTGTACAAATGCATGCAAGTAAATGAATTTTAAAAATAAAATAAAATAATGGGAAGATATTAGAGATAGCACATGTGAACACGATGGGGAATTTTGCTAAACCTGTCACACAGACATCACAGGCAGAGGCAGGGTTAAAGCTGAAGAGTCTGTGGACCCATCAGGTTCGTATCTGCAGAAGACAAATATAACATGGGAACCACAGGCAGCTGACATAAACAGTGTACCCAGTGAGCATGCAGAAGCCCGGAGATTTTGGAAGTAGAAAATGGGGTAAGTGGATCAATCAGGTAAACTGAGGCCCAGATTTGAGGTAGCTAAGAGAAGTGAAGGCAATGCAGAAAGGATGGTGTGAGGCTTAATACAGGCCATTCTTGAGAAAAGTGTGTGAGAGCAGTCATTATATCTGAGAGTAACAAAGGCAATAATAGCAAATATTACCACGGGAAGACAGCTCAGTGGTAGAATGCTTGCCTAGCTGCACACATGAGGCCCTAGGTTCATTGTCCCGCACCTCCTGCTACAAAGCACATGACAAAGCACGTTGTATCTTCCAGGCCTTGTCTTCCGTGTTTCCTGGATGCTAACTTATTGATTCCCCATGAGTCTCCTATGAGCTAGGATTGCTGTGCCTATTTCAATGATAAGGAAACTGAGATGGAGGGAAGAGTAGCCATGTATGGAGTTCAACAGTAGAAAATGGCCGTGTTTGTTGCTCAGTAGTGGTCTACTCTCAGAATGTTCCCTTGGGCTCATATTTGTCTAATCAAATAATCTCTGAAGGGCAGTGCCAGGGGCTGTGAGCCTGCTCCAGTGCCTCTCACAGGAAAAGGTCAGCATTTACCTGGTTCTCCACAAGAATCACCAACCATTCATCTTAAAGACAGTTTTGAGTAGCTCTAATTATCACCCACTTGACAGTTGAAGAAGCTGAAGGAGCTTATGTGTCCTGCCCCAGGCCACACTTAGCAAATGGCTATGCTAGGATTTTAATACACGTGAGCTAGCCCTGGCGCTTGGGTCTTGTGTTCTGTGTCTTTTGTGTGTTTTGGGGTGTGGCAGGATTCAGACTGAGTGAGACAAGCTGTCCCTGTGGAGGGACAGAGAAGAAACTTCCTACCACACCTTCACGCTGTTGCTGAGCACTTCCATTTGGTGGGGCTCACTAGAGGGAGACGCATTTCCTGGCCAGCCCAAAATGGCTGATAATGACCTGATGGAATAGAAAACTTACCTCATGGTGTTTTCAAAGTAAGTGAGGAAATGCATAAGAGGATGAAAGAAAGTAGAATAAAAAGAAATAGTGGAAACAACTAGAAGATAGATTATAAAAACTACTTCAAGTGTTCTCATCCTGGAGCTGTTTGGAATTGAGCATGGCATTGAATTGACTGTCTTCTCCCTAATTTTAAATTTCAAATGATACTTTTTTTTTTTTTTTTTTTGGTTTAAGTAGACAGAAGGGTTTGAATGTAGTTTTCCAAAAAGCTCAGGTTGACCTGGTGAATGCCTTTAATCCCAGCACTCAGGCTATGTGAGTTTGAGGCCACCCTGAGTTTCATTCTTTCTTTCAGGTCTCATTTGTTGATTGACCCCAACCCCTTCCACTAATCCCTTCTTATTCCCATAAATGAAACACTGGAAAAAAATTGAGAGAAAACAGTGACCAAACCACTGCATAAAATGAAGATGCTTATACTTCCTCAAAATGCCCTCCTTGTCCCATGCACATGAATCAGTATCATGAAAATGGCCAGCCTACTGAAAGCAATATACATATCCAGTGCAATCCAATCAAAATCCCAGTACCATTCTTCACAGAAATTAAAAAAAACCTTAATATTCATAGACAAGTACAAAAGACTCCAGATAGCCAAAGTAATCCAGAGCAAAAAGAATACTGCTACAGGCATCACAGTACCTGATTTTCACTTATACAGGGTCTACTACCAGGTGAGACTGCTTTGACTTTGCTCCCCAGCTGCCCACATAGATTGGGTCATATTAATAAAAACACCACAATGCTAGCACAAAGCAGACACATAGGCCAACGTAATATAATACAGGGTCCAAAGATAAGTCCAACGAACTACAGCCATCCAATTTTTTTTAACCAAGATGCCAAAAGTACATATTGGAGGGGAAAAAAGCATCTTCAACAAATGATACTGAGAAAACTGGGTATTTACTTGTAGAGAAATGAAAATAGATCCTTATCTCTTTCCATGCACAAAAACTCAACTCCAAATGGATCAAAAACTTCAACATAAGACATGTGGTGCTTTTTCCCCAGAAACCCTGAAACAGCCAGAAGGAAAAAGTCCATTTGTGTGTGTGTGTGTGTGTGTGTGTGTGTGTGTGTGAAGTACAATCCAAGATACAGGCATAGGGAAGGACTTTCTGAACAGGGTTCCAGTTGCCTAAGAAACTAATAATTTGAACAAGCAAATTTGAGTTAGCCAAAAATCTGAATTACATTTTATTTTGGTTTTTTGAGGTAAGGTCTCACTCTAGCCCACGCTGACCTGGAACTCAGTTTCATGTAGTCTCATTTGTTGGGTGGCCGGAAAAAATTGAGGAAAACAGTAGAAGATGGAAAATTTCCCCATGCACATGAATCAGTATCAACTCAATATACAAATCCAGTGCAATCCTCCTACCACCTCTGCCAGGCATCACAGTGTTGGGATTAAAGACAGGGTCCAAAGATAAGTCCAACGAACTACCACAAGATGCCAAAAGCTTGCATCTTCAACAAATTACTGAGAAAATATTTTTTTATATGCAGATCCATTATGTTTATATCATACATCTGAAATCAAGATAGCTACAGATTTCCTAGCAAGAAGACTCTATAGAAATAAAGACTTCCAGAATTTGAAATAGCTCCAAATTTGAGCAAAACATTGTTCAGACCACCAAATCCACACAAAGATGGAAACCTGAAATTTCTCTCTTTAAATTTAAAAATAAAGCAAATTAAGTCCCATGACCCTTGTTCATGGGACAGTATTCTTTATATTTTGGGTCAATGCATGGAGACATAACTTAGATTGGAGACAGACCTAAATATGTACATATATATGAAGCAACAAAGATTCTCCTGACACTACTTTATGTATTTGACGCTGTTTACCTGCCACAGTTAATAACATTCTATAGATCAATTCCATCTCTTGGATTCTGAATCCATAGATGTGATTATGAGCATCTTGACTGGTCTCACATGCTGACACACGGACTTCCATTGCTTGATAAAGCCAGACCCTTTTGCCGATACGCCTAAGCTCAGCACCGCTGATTCTATTATAATCGTGGACCAGTTGGAGCAGTGCATATCCATGACAACCATCGTTGTAACCAGTTCTTTCAATCACCTAGTAACATGAAATAATAGACTGTTCTTCATGGCACACAGAAAAACATGATTTTGGCTTTGTTCATTGCTTATATAAGCCTTATTTTAGCTGGCCCTTAACCTCTTCTCAGCAGAGTTTATGCTGCAAACCCAGCCCTGCTAAGTCAAGCAATCAGTCAAGGTGGGCACAGATAGCCGTGCCAAAGCAGAGAGCTTATCTTTGAGCTCATCTGCATTGCAGAGTGAAATAGAGAGGACCCTGTTCCCATGGGTTAGAAATGGATTTTGAGATAAACAATACCTGAAAAAGTCTTACAGAAAGTCTTTGAGACTTCGGAATGGATTTTTTTTGAGCCTTCTTTAACACAAAATAAACAATACATCAGAATGTGCAGTTGTATTTGTCTGTACTAATGAGTATCCGTTTGCTCAAAGGGATTTTAAAAAGCCAAAGGAAAACTGAGCTCTTTGGTTTCTTTCATTATATATTTGGTGCTAAGTTTTCCATTTGCATCAAATGTATGGTGCATGCAGATACAGTTTGAAAGGAAGCAAGCTGGCCAAATAGCTTTATGGTCAAAGTCATTAAACGTGCATAAGGCATTATTTTTGGACATCACCACTTGATACCACTGACCCAACACAAAGATGGAGCCCAAGTGAAGTCTAAATGCAGATACCTGGGCATCAATCCATTCTGCCCTTCAAACTCTTAGGTGCGAAAAATAGCCCCGTGTGGTAGATGAGATGAGAGAGTTGGAATGGTCACACACACTTTGTCATCCCAGGAGTAAGGACGCTGAGGCAAGAGGGTCTCAAGTTCCCAGCCAGCCTGAGCTACATGGTGAGACTCTGCTTCAAACAGGAAAGTAATAAAAAAGATGGTGGAAACTTAAGGTTGAATCCATGTTTTGCCTTTCACCAGTTGCAAATCATTGGGAAAGTGACTGGGCCATTTGCCTCCGTTTACTCATCTATAAAATGAAGATGATAATTATACCTGCCTCATGATTTCCTCCTATTTGGATGAACTGACATTTATAAAGCACAGAGAATAGTTCCTAAAATATAATGAGTGCTTAATAAGTATTAGTTAAACAAAACTTTTTAAAAGTAAATAAATGGGTTAGAAATTCTAAAGTGTACATTGTTAAGTTTGTGCCATTTTGTCACAATAATCAGCCGCTACAACCTTAATAGTTTTATAGAACCATGTTGGTTATTGTGATGAACCAATGAGGCCATGGGAAAGCCCCTGACCTAGAACCTTCCAATGTGTCCTTTGCTGGAATGGATGTACCCAGAACTGCTTGCCAGGTCACTACAGATGTTTGTTGGGCTTGAGTTTCGGACACGTTTTGTCAGCCCTGTTCCTTGAGAAGTTCTGGAACAATTCACCCATCTGTCTTGTATCTATGCAAGTCATCACATCCTGTTGTGGCCCCAATGAACAATTATCATGTTTATTCCACTGGACATTGGTTCTGTGTCACCTTAAGTAAAGTCACGTCTTGCCCAGGTTCTGACTGCAGTCACCCAGCATGCCTGAGGCTCTTCCTCTACATCCTGTTGGCCAGCTTAGCAGGCAAGCTGAACTTGACTCTATCTTTTAGCTCTCTTGCTTTGTGTCTCTCACTCTCTCACCCATGTCTCTCCTGTGCGCTTGCTTGGTGCATGTGTATATATTTGCATGTTCGCTGAAAGGGCAGCATAAGATCTAAACATTAACCATCCTCCATTTACTCCTTACAGGAGATCTAGAAAAAAAGATACAGAACATCCTTCAGAACTCCCCAAATTTTCATTCCATGAGTCTCATTCTATCAGAGTCCAGCAAACAGCTTTTGTTTTACAATGAGGCAAGGGCTATCAGCACAAAAAGACCAACTTGTTTCCTTTCTACACAGTACATAGAAACCATCCAATGTTTATGCTGCTTGTGGTTTAGACTTGGGATTTTCCCACAGCTCTATTCAGACCAACTTGGCCGAGGGAAACATGCAGAGTGGAACTGCATGAAGTGGTAGCTCCTTGAAGCTGTGATGCCATGTTTCTGCAGACCAAATGTAGGTCACCACTTCTATTGCCCGAGCGTTTTCACAATGGCAAAGAGAATCCATCTTATCTTCAAATAGTCAACATGATTGAGTTAATGGAGGTAGGAGACCAGTCTTATAAAAGAATATATCATTTCTGTAAACCATGTCTTTCACTGTTCATATTTTAAATTAAAATCTTTGTATCTTCATGAGGAAAGGAATTAGGAATTTAAATCTACCCCATATATATATTGCTAAGTAAAACTATCTAGAAAAATGGCCAGAACCCTGCTGGCTCCAGCTTTGGGTTGGACTTTCTGCTTCAGAAAAGACAGAAGCATTTAGGAGTGGAGAGGTTTAGCCTGTACCTGGACTGATTGTTCTTGGGCTCAGCAGGTGTGGAGAGCAATGCTGCTGGGCAGCTGCCATGGTGGAGTGTGGGTGGGGTGTAGCTGCAGCAAGAAAGGCTGGGCTCGGGTCCTGGTGCCCGTCAATAAGAACCTTGTTCCCTGGCATGCTGTGAGGTTTTCATCCATCTATAAAAGTTGATTTTGCTTAAATCAGATTCGAAATCAGCTTTTCCTTCAAAGACTGCTGGCCTGCTGTTTGGCCAATAAAGGTAGGACAGTCGTGTGGTGTGTGAGAGTGGGGGTGGGTCTGAGACATCTGTGGGAGCCCTGTGATTGTTTTGAGACAGGGTCTGGCTATGCGGCCCATGCTGGCCTGGAGCTCATTGTATAGCCAAGGGTATCCTTGACCTTGAGATCTTCATATCAGAGCCTCCAGAGTGCTGGAGTCACAGAAGTCGGCCAGCACATCTAGCTGTCACCTATCATCATTAGCGCTCCACTTCCTGAGGCAGGGGGATGTGGAGAGGAGACTGAGAGACATTGTTGCAGATGTCAAGGAACTAAAACACAGCTCTGGGGTGCTCCCTGTTTCATCAAAGGACATGAAAAACCATCCTTAAAACTAAAAGTAGTGATGTGTTTATGTGGTGAATGCAAACCATTAGGTTGAAGCTGAAAAGGACTAAAAGGAATTCGGTTTTTGAATATACCCAGTAAGGATCACAATGCATAATAGTGCCTCATCACTGTGTTGTATCAGCTCAGAAGCTGCCTTGCTCCTCTGCCGTCCCTTCAAAGTCCCCACATGACGTTCTCCTCCTTCCAGCCCTCACACTTCCTGCTCCAGCTGCTTTCCCAGCATGGCTTGGATGTGGGGCTTCCTGCTCTCCCAGTGCACAGCAGGCAGGCAGACTTAGAAGTGTCTGCTGCTGGGACAACCTTTCCCCAAAGCCTCTTGGCCAACAACCTCATTCCAGACCAAGGCTATTCTCATTGTGCCTTCCCAGTGTGGCCTCTTGGCCACGTGCACATACTCTTGGGCCTTCCCGCCATGGCACTAGTCACCTTCCAACACACCACACAGTTCCCCCATTCATTCTGCTCTGGTTTCTCTCACATGCACTCTCATCGCCTCCGCCCCTCCGCACCAATGCTGCTTCCCAGCACAGACTGCGAAGGACAGTGATCGCCTGTGCTTTATTCATTAATTCACTGTGTCCCCAGTAGGTACAGTGGTGCTTAGTTCCTGTAGGAGGAGCTCTATAAATACTTGTTGGTTGAACGACTAGGGAAGCTGGGCATGTAGCAAATCATCATTAACAATGTTATTATTATTAATATTGTACCAGGCTTAAAATGGGGAAACTGAGATCAGACCCATCAGTAGGCTTAACCAAAAACCAATGACAGTGAGAGGTTGAGGTTTCTGACTAACCTATTGAAGTGTCAGGTGCCTAGTGACTCCAAGGGATGACTGAACGAGATGATCAGTTGCAGATAGCTATCAAAACAGAGAATGTAGGATGAAGTGACTGTCTGAATAGCCAAGCTATGATGAACAGCAAAGTGCCTTCCCCCTTTTCTCCCCACTCCTCCACTTGATGGATATTTGAGTTTATTATTTTAACAGATAGTCTTTCATGTTGAAAATGTTTACTATTTTATTTTATTTTATTTTTTATTTATTTATTTTGATTTTTCGAGGTAGGGTTTTACTCTAGTCCAGGCTGACCTGGAATTCACTATGTAGTCTCAGGGTGGCCTTGAACTCACAGTGATCCTCCTATCTCTGCCTCGAGTGCTGGGATTAAAGGCGTGCACCACCATGCCCGGCCTTATATTTTTATTTTAAAAAATAAATTTTATTTTTATGTATTTATTTGAGAGAGGGAAAGAGGCAGAGTGAGAAAGAGAGAAAGAGAGAATGGGCACCCCAGGGCCTCCAGCCACTGCATAAGAACTCCAGATGCATGTGCCACCTTATGCATCTGGCTTACGTGGGTACTGGGGAATTGAACCAAGGTCCTTTGGCTTTGCAGGCAAGTGTCTTAACCACTAAGCCATCTCTCCAGCCCCTATTTATTTTATTTCAGTGACATGTGCCAATGTTTGTTAGGCCACTGTACAAGGCTTTCCTGTCACCTCTTTATTATAACAATCGTAGTATTTACATTCAGCCTGCATTGGGTGTGTATTCCCAACATGACAGCAAGTGCTGAGCACTGGCATCTTAGCCTACTCGCAGCTGTGTAGGTACTAAGCCGGTGGTGGACGGCAGGCATGCTGTCTGCAGTCTTTGCTGTTGGAAGATCATCAGTTGCAGGGTGAGCCTCCTCTGATGAACCACTGGAGATACAGTGAAACAACTAGAGAAAAATGCGGGTCAGGAGGAAACAAAACCCTCCCAGTAGATTAAAGAAAGACTGACTCTGGCCATGAAAGAGGAAAACCACAGAAGCATTCAAAGACAGGAAACGCATGAGTGTGTGACGTAAGTGGACTGAAAGTGGATTTGCAAAGTCCACGTTTGAAAATGTGACTTCTGTCAACTGCTGGTCTCCACTTCCTTCAAGCCTCAGCTCACTAGGTCATCTCTCTCATCCATCTTGCTCTCCTTTTCATTCCTCTCCTCTCCCCCCACCCCCAATAGCTGGTTTTACCAGTGTAGACCAACATGGTCTGGTGCTTCGTATCTTTTCAATGAAGCATCTGCCACCATTAATCAATACTCATCATTAGCTAAAGTCTCTGCATGTCAGATTAATTTCTAAAGACCAAGTCTGATTAGCCACTGGTTACTGAGTGTTGCAGTCAGGTTCGCATTGGTGGCAGAAATCATCCAACCAAGAACAGCTTGTGAGGAAAAAAAGGTTTATTTTGGCTTACAGACTCAAAGGAAAGCTCCATGATGGCAGGGGAAAACAATGGCATGAGCAGAGGGTGGACATCACCTCCTGGCCAACATCAAGTGGACAATAACAGCAGGAGAGTGTGCCAAACACTGGCAAGGGGAAACTGGCTCTAACACCCATAAGCTCGCCCCCAAATACACTGCCTCCAGGAGGCATTACTTCCCAAATCTCCATCAGCTGGGAACCTAGCATTCAGAACACCCTTAGGTGTTTATGGGGGATACCTGAATCAAACCACCACATTCTGCCCCTGGCCCCATAAACTGATAACCATCCATGATGTAAAATGCAACGCATTCAGTCCAACTTTAAAAGTCCCCATAGTTTTTATCAATCCCAAAGATGTTCAAACATCCCCATAACCCAAGATCTTTTAACTGAGCCATAAGACCAAAAAATCTCCCCCAAACCCATAATGGCACAGAAGAAACATTCACACTGCAAAAGATGGCATTGAGTATATCAAAGAAATAGTCAAGCAATACAAGATTTAAACAGGGTAAACACCAAACTCTGTAGCTCCAAGTCCAACAACTGCAGTCAGTGACAAATCTCCAAGTCCAGTAATTCCAACTGGCAACAAGTCTCTGGAATTCCAATTCCACCCCTCTAGCTAGGCTACAGTCCTGGAAAACTTCATCTGGCAGCTCACTTTAGCTCATGGTCCTGGCATCTCCACTGGGTCTCCACTGCAATGTATGGTCATTCCTCACAGCTCCATCAGGTCTCCAGCAAACCTGCTTCACACTGCCCATGGCTGTTTCCAAAACACAAGACTGTGTTGCAAATTCAATGTCCCTCTCTTTCCTACATTTCTTATACTCCATAATACCAGGTGGGGTGCCAATTTGTTAATCCATGGGGGAATAAAGCAGACTTTGAAGAACAGGACACTCCTTCAGCATTCAGACCCCTTCAAAAGATTGCATTCTTTCTGTTGTCCCAGTGCAGGTCAGATGGCCCAATCTCAATGGTTATAATCTCATACAATTGCAGCTGAACAGGCAGAAGTTTCAGCCCAAATATTTCTTACTGTGCCATATCCCTCCACACACACCAGTCCGTTTCTACACAATGCAGGACATGGGCATAACAGCAAACCTCTCACACAAACTGCTTCTAGCCCAGTCCAAGCAAAGCTCTTTCTCACCCTCATAAGCCAAACCTCACAGTCCATAGTTCTTACTGCATTCAGGTCTTTCAGCTCTGACCAGAATAGTCCATCATGCCATGCTTACAGCACTGAAAGGGATCTCTTAGGCCAAGGTTTCAAATCCTTCCATATTCCTCTTGAAAACCAGCTCCAAAAGGCCACACAGTCAGGTGTCTAGCAGCAATCCCACTCCTCTGGTACCAACTTCACTGTTGCAGTCAGGTTCACATTGCTGGTAGAAATCACCCAACCAAGAGCAGCTTGTAGGGGGAAAAAGGGTTTCTTTTGGATTACAGACTCGAGGGGAAGCTCCATGATGGCAGGGGAAAACAATGACATGAGCAGAGGGTGGACATCTCCCCCTGGCCAACATTAGATGGACAGCAGGAACAGGAGAGTGTGCCAAACACTGGCAAGGGAAAAGTGGCTATAACACCCATAAGCCCGCCCCCAACAATATACTGCCTCCCGAAGGCATTAGTTCCAAAATCTCTATCAGCTGGGAACCTAGCATTCAGAACACCTAAGTTTATGGAGGACACCCGAATCAAACCACCACATTGGGCAAAGATAAAATATGTGCTGTGCCTGAATGGGAGATGGGAGGGTAAAGGGCCTTGGGCCACCTGTTGCAGCTGAGAGCAGGGCAAGGGGAATGGAGCCTGTCAGCTGGTTACCAATGCATCCGTGCTGTGGGCAAGCTACACCAAACTCAGTGGCTGAAATCCATAGCATTTGTTGAGCTTACAAGCCTGTCGGTTGGCTTGATGGTTCATTTGGTCTTGGCAGGTTCCTTATGTGCCAGCTGCCTATCAGCTCATTCAAAACAACCTCAAGTCAGACAACAGAAACACGTCGGGGCACAGGCTGCATGTGTTCGAGCCTCTGGCCAGTATAAACATGTCTCTTCGGGTGACAGCTAGTGTGAAAGTGTGGAAACAGATCCTCAAGGACCTTCCCAAAGTTCACTTTGTCAAGTTTCCCGTGGACCCAAGAAGCAAACACAATCAAATCCAGAAAGGACAAAGGACAAGGAAATGGATTCCTCCCAGCCAATGAGAGAAAGTCTATAGTCACTTTGACAAAGAGCTTGGCTGTGGGGAGAGGAGGGAGACAGTCAACCTGCTATATCACAGACACTCTTCTAACCTGTAGAACAGACTCCTCACCGACAGCTTCTCCAGAAAGAGTGATACACAGCCTTCCTGATAGGAATTCCTAAAACAAAATAATGAGCTACTAGCTGTAATTTTGGAACCCCGTCCAAAACCAGTAAAGTAATGACAATTTCATCTCTAGATATAGGTAGATATGTAGAATAACATCCCTCCCCTCCTCCCCACAAAACATTCTCTAACACACACAACACCTAGGATTGTGACAACCTGCTTTCTAAGTCATTAAATTAGGTAGTGGAATTGACTCAGCTAACTAGTGTTTTCTGAGTAGCTCCACGCTAAAATTGTATAAACAGCAGATGACCACAAGCCTGGCTGGCCCTCGAGTTAGGGGCTATGCCACTGGTGCCCAGGTGGGAGTTGCTTAGGCACTCTTCCGCTCCTCTGAAAGTGGGGGACTAATAGAATGTTAGGAACAGATGGAGTTTGGAGATCATCTAATTTAGTATTTCTCAACATTTAATTGGTCACATTCACTGTTTTGTAACCTCTGCTCTATTCTTTGAAATTGTTCAGTTGACTCATTTTTTTAAATTCAATTTACTTTGAAAATCGTATCATGATCATAAGTTGAAAAATCAGTATGATTTGACGTAACTAGAGTAAAACCACAAAATAAACAGAATGAAGGCACCACATTGTTATGAAGTCGTCAGCAGATGCTTGCCTCAACTTCACCAGAAAGGGGTTAGTGAGGGAGTGTCAGGGAAACATAAACTCAAACTGACAATGTCTTTCTGAGAGAGTCAGGAGGATCAAAAGAGTCTTGAAAAGGCCACTTTCTTGCTATCTGATTTCAATGTTATTTAATGTACTGTTCCTGTATCTGAAAATCATCTCGGGCTTCCTGCGCTGAGAAGATACCACGTGTGGGGAGTATCAGTAGTCCAACTCCCTTTTCATAGATGGAGGACCCAAGGCATCCTGCCAAGACCCAGTGGCTTCCTTTGTGCTGTGTCATAACCAGTCAGCACCTAGCAGCTGGCTTAGGTGCCAGGAAAGAAGTAAGTCACAAGAGAAGTAGAAAGCAGGGAGCTACCTGGTGGTGCTTTTGATTGTACAGAATTCAAGCTTACCTGATTCTCAGTCACCCCTGGGGTTCCTATCCTCCACCACTTGTGAACATTGACAGTCACCCATTGCAAGAAGTAGAAGGTGACAGAGACACAGAGACAACTTCTGCCTAGATCTAGTACAGCCTAAGACCCCAACTAAGGAAATTTCTAGAAAGAAGTAGCCACAGGAGGTGGGGGGAAGGGCATCACCAGTTGTCTCATCCCTGAGAGTATTGTGTCAGGAAGAGGCCAAAAGGACACTTACCTAAGTCAACTGAGCCCTTGGAGCAAGCCGTCAGAGCTGTGCTAATGACATCCCACATTCTTTATGCACATGGATGGAGAAATCCTCTTGGCCTGTTATCTTTTCAAAATGGATTTTTTTTTTTTAGGTTGAAGATCCCTTTTTAGAAAAATAAAATAGAATGAAAGTAGTCAAATGTTCAGCTAAGCCCTTTATTCCATTGTCTGTGATTTGGAATGGGCTTTTCAGGCATTTCTTTAAGCAAGAGAGGAAGAGACTATCCTCAAGAAATGTCTTTCTCTGGGTAACTTTGAAGAACATTGCCGATTATCTTCAACATTAATCACTGAGGGAACAAGGTGATGTGCAAATTCAGTCAATGAACATTTCCCTTGCCTGAGTATTATAAAATAAGACAAAAATAAATGACAAGTATCTTTAACATGGGGGACATAAATCCCTTGTAGTTGTCATGTGAGCCTGATTTCTTTCTCTGTCCTTCAAACTTGAAAGTGTTCCATAGACCTGCTACATCATCTGGACAGCTCAGGCCAAGTTTCTCATGTCAATGGGAACAGAAAAACTCAAGTGTCCATCGAACTCTCTTATTACGTATCATAGAGATCTCCCTCAACCTCATGTTAACTCTTCCTACAGAGGCCCGGGAAAGAGACCTTGTGGTCCATCAAGCCTCTGTGGGTAGCCTGACTGTTCTTCCTGCTATTCCTCTGAGACACTGCACAGATCTTACAAGTGTTCTGGCCTTCAGTTTATCTATACAATGGAAATGATACCTGTATCAACATTTTGTGAAGATTAGCAAGCTCAAGTCCTTACACTAGTGTTAGCATATTGGCAAGGCCCCATGAGAGTGAAGTACACACCCATCATAGGGAAGTGGCGCCCTTTCTGCTTCACTTGTAATTACATCTCCAGTACCCATGGGCCCAGCATGTAACAGACACGCAGGATGTTTTGGATGAATAGAATGATTTTGGCATCATCTTTTATTAGCTTTGTGATCTCGGGCAAGACATTTCACTTCTCTCTCTCTGCGTGTGTTTCCTCAGCTGTAAAATAAGAACAATATATTTCCCTTTTGGTTTGTTTTGTTTCTACTCTTTTTTGAGACAGAATCTCACTATGTAACCCAGGCTGGCCTTGAGCTCATGATCCCCCTGCCTCAGGCTCCTGTGTACACCTGGATAAGGATAATACATTTCTTGCAGAGCTGGAAGGAACATTAAATGCAATGGCTGAAGCAAAGTGCCCAGCACAGACATTGACACACACTAACCTTCTCACGTATGTTTCTTCTAAATCTCCACTGTTAAGGGTTTCAGATAAAGGAAGAACTGAGATCCACATTTTCTAAAGAAGCACTATTTTTTATGTTTATTTTTATGGACAACTTCTTTAATTATAGACAATATCCCATGTTATTTCCCTCTCCCCCCCACTTTCCCCTTTGAAACTTCACTTTCCATTATATCCCCTCCCCCTCTCAATCAGTCTCTGTTTTCAGTTTGATGTCATGATCTTTTCCTCCTATTATGATGGTCTTATGTAGGTTCTGTAAGGCACTGAGAGGTCATGGATATCCAGGCCATTTTGTGTCTAGAGGAGCACATTGTAAGGAGTCCTACTCTTCCTTTGGCTCTTCCATTCGTTCCACCCCCCTCTTCCGTAATGGACCCTGAGCCTTGGAAGGTAGGTTTGAGACATTTCAGTGCTGAGCACTCCTCTGTCCCTTCTTCTCAGCACCATGGTGCCTTCTGAATCATCCCAAGGTTGCCACCATCTGAAAAGAGAAGCTTCTCTAACCAAAAGTGAGAGTAGCATTAATATATGGATGTAGAAATTAAGAGAAGTGCTTACTGGGCAGTTTGGTGAGCATAGTATATACATTTAGCGAGACTCCAGCAGACATTACACCCTTAGAGCTCGTGACTACCCCTGTCATACGTTTTCAGTATCAGGGATGTGTTCCCTCCCATGTAGTGGGCCTCCAGTCCAATTAGAGAGCAGTTGGTTTCCCCCATAACAGACATGCCACTATTGCGCCAGTTGGCTCATTTGGCCTGGCTGGCCAAATTCAAAGGTTTCAGTGTTCACTGTTGAATACCTTCACTGGTGCTTTCTCTCTCCCATTGACCTGCAAGCAGTGTAGCTTTTTCCAACTTTCTGTCAGCTGGTCCTCATGGAGGAGGCTTGCAGCTCAGCTCTAGCAGGATTTCTCAATGAACTCGCCACCCAAGTATGTGGAGTCTTAAAGAAGCACCTATTTTTAAAGCAACCTTTCAAATGGGACCAAGGGGTTCAGAACTCATGATGTATATGGAAGAAGTCCACGGCCCTCATCAGAAATGCCTGGGTCTAGGATAAGCAGCATGTTGGATTCGGACAGTTTTGGTTTCTGGACACCTATCAAGTGTTGAAGATCAGGTGTCAGTCGAGTCTTGTGGACTTGAAGAGAGGCTCCAGCCTTCATGTTCCCACTTTGAAAATGTCTAAGACGTTAGTGTCTTGCATCCATTTCAATTGATTGGTGGTGATTTGAGGTTTTTTTTTTTTTTTTTTTTTTTTTTTTTTTCTGGAGGATGCTAGTGTCTTATGTTGGCTTAGAGGGAAAGAACATAAGGATTAGTGAACGAGTCTGCCATGGGTGCTGGTTGGGGTATTGTGGTGGGTATGCTATGAGGGTTACTCAACAGCATTCAGGGAAGGATTGTCTATTGCCTTGGACAAAGACCAAGCATGTTGCTTTCACCTGTCAGATTTTTGCACAGTGGCCGGTCGCAGTAACTTGAGATGTGAAAGTAAATAGAAAAGCAGACACTCAAACACTGACCCAATGAAATGAATTAGATAGAACTCTCAGAGAAGTATCTGGCCCTGCTATCAGAATATAAATCATGTCTACCCCATCTGGCCAACATATCTTTATCATGTACGTACCATGGGGAACATGAGACAAAAGTCCAATCCTAAAGTTTATATCCTAGTAAGAACATTTTCGGCTCTTATTTCAGTTCAGCACTCCCCAAGCCCCACCTTCAATTCTGGCAATCAAGCCATGTTCCACTCATGCTAGGTGAGCACTGAGCTACATTCTCAGTCCTCTTAGTTATTATAAAGGTTTTATGGGGGGAAAAAAAGTTCCAGCCACCAGAATTCAGCTCTATAATGTATGAGGTTTTAAAAGGGTCTTTTCCGTCATCTGTGTACTCTGCCCAGATTATTAGCAGCCTACCAGTGTGTTCCAAAACCTAGCTGCCCATTTCTACCTATGAATGCATCATCAGTAGAATTGGCACTTCCAGCTCCCTCCCCCGCCGTGGGTCAGTGTGACCCACTTAAATAAACAGTATGGAATCGGGATCGCCAGGTGCTGAGTTTGGCTAGCACTGTGTAAGTACAGCCTTCCCCTGTGTCTGCACCCTACCTCGAGACTCCACTGGTAGAACTCTAGGGGATTCTATGTCAGGTGCTAGACCAGAGTTCTCTGAACGCATGGACCCTCCTGGTTTTGTACTCAGTGAAGGGTGAAGACTGTATTGCCAGTTTCTGAGTGCAGAGGCCCCATTGGACAGAAGCTGAGCTTAACTGGTATTGACCTGGTAAGTTACTTCATGCTTCTGGCAAGAAAGAAAACAGCTGAAACTCAGACACTGGTTCAAAGTTGGCATCGGGTGTCTCCTTTGTGCCTCCCTCAACCATTCTAAGACTCTTTAGGCTCTAAGTACAATTTCTGCAGATTAGGTAGGATACCAAAAATATTTTGTATTACTGACCTGTGGACAGAAGCTGGGAATGATTTCATTAGTCAGTATTGAAAAAACAAAACAGGGCTGGAGAAAATGGCTTAGCAGTTAAGGCATTTGCCTGCAAAGCTAAAGGGCCCTAGTTTGATTTCTCAGGATCCACATAAGCCAGATGCACAAGGAGGCATATGCATCTGAAGTTCATTTGCAGTGGCTGGATGTCCTGGCGCACCCATTCTCTCTCTTTGACACACACTCTTTGACACACACTCTCTTCCTCTTTCGAATAAATAAATAAGTCATATATATATATATATATATATATATATATATATATATATATATTTATAAGTCAGCTTTAAGCTGGGCGAGGAGGCATGTGCCTTTAATTCCAGCACTCGGGAGGCAGAAGTAGGAGGATTGCCGTGAGTTCAAGGCCAGCCTGAGACTACATAGTGAATTCCAGGTCAGCCTGGACTGAGTGAGACCCTACCTCGAAAAACCAAAAAAAAAAAAAAAAAAAAAAAAAAAAAAGTCAGCTTTAAAAATATAAAAAAATAAATTAAAAATAAAAATAAAACAACAAAAAAAAGCTCTTGCTTTGGAGTCCAGGCTGTCTGAAACTTATGAGCCTTCTCCTGCCTTGGCCTCCCTAGTGATGAGATTATATGAATGCACCACCATGTCTGTCCATATTCAGGATTCTTAGTTGCATGTGATAAAGACCCAATTCAAACTGACTTAGGAAGAACAGAATTGTATGGTTCACGAAACTGAAGAGAGCTGGTTTCTAGCATGGCTGGATCAGAGATCGATTTCTCTTCTCTGAGATAGAATCTCTGGTGCCCGGTTCCCCCGTTCCTCTCCACCCCATAACTTTACATTATACTATAAAAGGACCACTTCTCTTTTAGACACATTCCAGCCAAAGTCCCAAGGCTGATGTTCACTGGCTGAGTGTCCAGGCTTAGGTCACCTGTTCATTCCTGCTGCAATCAGGGGATAGCGTGCCCCAACTGTTCGTCAACTAGATGTGGAATTAATTTCACCCACACTCTGTTGGGCTGACAGTGGGATGAAGTGATCCATAGGAGAAACCAGAATGTTCTTCCCTAAGGAGGGACAATGGACCTTGGGCAGCTAGAATCTACAACTTTCTACCACAACAACTCTGCCCTGAGTATCGCTGATAAAGAGGGGGTGACAACATGTCATAAACATCCAAGTCCCAAAAGGAGAACAGGAACAGGAAGCCCAGTGACAGCCCTAGACCTCCATGCATGTACTATGTCAGGTACACAGCCCTGGGCATTCCCTGGAAACCATTCAGATAACCTCTTCTCTCTCCCAAAGCTTGCTGGTTGTCAGGGCTGAAAGGCACTCCATTCATTGCCATCAGAGCTAGACATCTGTGAGTCTGAGTCATTGACTTACTAATACAGACAAATGCCCAAAATGAGGGTGTCGTTAGGAGCCCGCATGGAGCAATGTTTTGCACTAACTGCTGAGTGTAATGTTCACGGCTTCTTTGCCGCTATTACCAGATGTAGGCGGCCTCTTAACGATTCGCTTTTATTATCATTATCATTGTCACAAGGATCATCTAATTCACTTAGGCTGCACTGCTGGCTGTAGAATCTAGATGATGTTCCTCAGGCTGTCCTGACACCTAGAGCGTGGTGACTGATAGAAGCTGGTGCCCCTTGCCGCATTCAAGCATGACTGCCCACACAGGTTCTTTAACGCAGTCAGCAGATCCTGACAGTGTATAGCCGCGTATGGCCATGTACGGACTCGGAATGCACGTGTACTAAGCTGGGAGGTGGGAAGCCCAGAACAGCAATTTCCCATGGCAATCTGTATGCAGTACAGACAAGTAAATCCTCAGTAGCAGCAGTGTGAGAACCCCCAAGGGCAAACAGATGGCTCACTGGGAATCTAAGGAAGTACCTGCCCCATGCTGGTTAGAGGGCTGGAGAGCGAGGAGCTGCTGAGTGGGGACTAAGGAGTGAAGAGATCCACCCAGGTCAAGTGTGGGAGTGAGGCCAAGGTGTTGAGGACCTCGTGAAAGCGAGAGAAACAGCGTGGTTGAAAATCAGGAAGTAAGGGGGAAGGAGGCATTTCTAGGAATTGTAAGAAACTCGCTCCAGGTTGTTCTAAGAGAGAGAAGCAGGAGACGGTGAGAGATGGTCCTGGGCCATCACAGTCTCAACTTTATCCATTACTAGGTTTTCTTCCAAGACCCTCATACAGGGTATCTTGGCGAGTAGTGCCACAACTGTCAATAACAAGATTCTGGCCTGGCAAACATCCCATTCTCACATCTAATCATCTGGTGGGCAAAGCCAAACAAAGAACTTTGATCATCTTGTCCCGGCCAGAAAAATAAGGTCTTGGTGGCCTGATGCCAGTAAAAACCCCCTTATGGCTAAGAAGACTTGTTTTGGTTAAAAATCAGGTTAACTAGGGCTAGAGAGATGGTTTAGCAGTTAAGGTGTTTGCCTGCAAAGCCAAAGGATCCCGGTTCAATTCTCCAGGACCCACGTAAAGCCAGATGCGCAAGGGGATGCATACGTCTGGAGTTCATTTGCAGTGGCTGGAGGCCCTAGTGTGCCCATTCTCTCTCTCTCTCTCTCTCTCTCTCTCTGCCTCCTTCTCTCAAATAAATAAATAAATAAAATATATTTTTTAAAAAATCAGGTAACTTTTCCAGCCTAGCTCCAGCTCAGTTGCTCAATCTTTGCAAGAAATGAGAATTACCTGGGACATTGTAGAAGAAAGGGTCTGCCAAAATCCCCTGGGGCTTCTGCTTCCACTTCTCCGGGTCAGAACTGGGCTCTGATCAGCATGTTTCAAGTGGCCGGGGCAGCCCTGGGCAGCCAGGGCTGAGGAGCACTGCAGAGTGTCACTCGGCAGCAGGAACTCTGGACCTTTTCCATCCTCCAGCTTCAAAGAGTCCTGGCCCCTTTGCAGACTTGCCTGGCAAATTCTCAACAGCAGCCGGTAGCAAATGCTAAGGCATCTGGAGGTGCATCTGTCCTCTGTCCAAACCCTAGCTCACAGGTAGATGAGAGAGGACCCCCTGTTCTAAGGCCAACATAAGGGAGCTGGAGAGAGAGCGCTGCCTCACCTGCCCGTGAGAGCTGAGGGTATCGCCTGGCTCCAGGATCCACACTGTGCAGTGCTCTGAAGCATTATTGAGGACTTTCTCCCACCACCACCACCACATTTACCTAGACACTCGAAACACGCCTCATTAGTGCATACTCATGCTCACTCAGTCCCACACACAACCTTCCTTCTTGTCCCCATTGCCATACCCCCCACCCATACATTTTGCCATTTATTTTCCATGGTTAGGTTTTGTTCCTTGTACCCTGAAAAGCACATTTTTGGATTGAAAATGTGCCTAACGAAGGCAGATACCTAAGGGTTCCATAGTCCCTGTACATTGCCCCTACTGCCCTCCATTCCAGTGAAATTCCATCTCTCAGGAGCACTGAGTGACACACTCTCTAAACACTTCCAAGATTCTGCCCTGTGCTGTTCCTTCCACACTGAGACAGCAAATCGTTAGCTCAGAGCCTGTGGATTGTTTCTTACAGCAATTAACAGCTGCCCCAGTGTTAATTCCCAATCAATAGCCCGTCATGCATGGCTCGAAAGCTGTCAGCCCGTGATCTCCACAGCACATTTTGAAAGTAACTTGCTAGGAGGTAGGACACTGGCCCTGGGATCTCCCAGAAAGCCCTCACTAGGCATCCTAGGAAAAAAGCACCCCTCACTGGTGCAAGGGGCCAATGGACAGAGGGAACAAGCAGGCAGCTCCAGCCACCTCTTGTAATCTGAGGACGGTTTGGGGATGCTGACAGAACTCTTTCCCCTCTGGAGTACTGGCCCTTTGCAGTGTTCATGAAGCTTTCATTTTTCCACTTTGGCTTTTCTGGAACTTTTTGTCTGTTTGACGTGGCTGTATTTTTTTCCCCTTCCATTTAAACTCTCATTCAAATCAGTCTTTTTTTTTTTTTTTTTAACTCAAGAAGCCATAATTTCTCATTTCTTGCCTGTGTTATTTCCTCCAGCTCCCTGTGGACAGAATGAGACTCGAGAGGATGGCAAGACAATCCAGCTGCCCCCCTGCAAGACAGGAGCATGGATTGTGCCAGCCATCATGGCCTGCTACCTCCTGGTGGCCAACATCCTCCTGGTCAACCTCCTCATTGCAGTCTTTAAGTGAGTGACCCTTCTTCAGGCACAATGGTGGATGGACAGCGGGTGGAGGAGGCACAGCGGATGCTTCAGCAAACAATGCAGAAAGAAAGAAAGAAAGAAAGAAAGAAAGAAAGAAAGAAAGAAAGAAAGAAAGAAAGAAAGAAAGAAAGAAAGAAGAGGGAAGGAGGGAGGGAGGGAGGGAGGGGAGGAGGAAGGAAGAAGGAAGAAGGAAGGAAGGAAGGAAGGAAGAGAAGGAAGGGGAAAGAAAGAAAGAAGGAGGGAGGGGGAGGGAGGAGGGGAGAGGAGGAAGAGGAAGGAAGGAAGGAAGGAAGGAAGGAAGGAAGGGGAATGAAAGAAAGAGGGAGGGAGGGAGGGAGGAAGGAAGGAAGGAAGGAAGGAAGGAAGGAAGGAAGGAAGGAAGGGGAAAGAAAGAAAGAGGGAGGGAGGGAGGGAGGAAGAAAACAATGCATTTTTTTTTCCTCACATGATTCTCTCCGGTCTGTTTCAGCAATACGTTTTTTGAGGTCAAGTCAATATCCAACCAAGTGTGGAAGTTTCAGAGATACCAGCTCATCATGACGTTCCACGAGAGGCCGGTCCTGCCCCCACCTCTCATCATCTTCAGCCACATGACCATGATCTTCCAGCACGTGTGCTGCCGGTGGAGGAAGCATGAGAGTGACCCAGACGAAAGGGATTACGGCCTGAGTGAGCTGCAAACCATACTCAGACATTCCTCCTGCCTCCTGCAGACTTACCATGAGGCGTGGCGGGGGGGGGGTGGAGTCAGCCTGAAAAGAAATGTGTGAGAAGAAAGACAGTAGCAGCTAGCTGAAGCCAGCATTTTTAGCCTCAAATCCTTCTTAATGATTAAAACTGGTCTTCCATGGGGCACTTTTAACACCTTACACGTTTCTCTTTTCAGGGGGTCTCATCACAAAACAAATCAACCATATGAACATATGCCCAGTGCTACAGTAGATATTATTTTTAAACAGTGTGGCATGAATTTGATTTTTTCCATACTTGCTTCTGGGACTGTCATCTTTTGTTTAGGTCTTAAATAGTTCCTGAGTCCTTAGAGTTATACCTATATGAATCTCATAAAGAAATGAGCCTTACTTTTTCCATTAGTCAGAGCACAAAGCAGCAGATTCTCCACCACCTGCCTTCTAGCTCAGTGCTTCTGAAAGGACGTTCCATTGGCATTAGACCAGAACAGTTCCTCCTTGTGGAAGACTGTGTGACACGTCACAGGACATTTAGCATTCCCACCTAGTTCCTGTGGTTCCTATATGCCTCCCAGACACCCGCACTCAGAGAGGAGCCACTGGGGATCCAGCTACTGTGCCTTATCCTGGTGTGCCAAGTCCACACCTACTTTATCTGCAAACAGGAGCCTCTGGGATCTTAGCTTAGGAATCCACTTCCCACCATGGGACACTAGTATTCCTAAATCTTAAAACCAAAGCCTAATCTTAGTTAATCTCACTGTTTCTCTAAGTCTGAAGCTCTTAGAGATCTCCCTGAGAGAGCAAAACCCAATTTCTGTCTAGGCATTAAAATCAGAGTGGTGGAAAGAGCTGGTAATTCCAATGTCACTATTTCCTTCTGAAACATAAGTTGAGGCAAATAGAAAGCTGGATACCCTACACTTTATTTATTTATTTATTTATTTATTTATTTATTTATTTAAGAGAGAGAAATACAGAAATAGGCAGGTAGAGAGAGAGAGAGAGCAAGAGAATGGGTGCGCCAGGGCCTCCAGCCACTGCAAACGAACTCCAGATGCATGCACCCCCTTGTGCATCTGACTTACGTGGGTCCTGGAGAATCGAGCCTTGAACCGGGGTCCTTAGGCTTCATAGGCAAGCGTTTAACTGCTAAGCCATCTCTCCAGCCCCCCTACACTTTTTTTAAATTGTGTGTGTGTGTGTGTGTGTGTGTGTCTTGCTGGTGCAGACAAATGCTTATCCAGCTTTATGTGGGTGATTGGGGAATTGAAACCTGGGTCAGCAAACTTTGCAAGCAAGTGCCTTTAACTACTGAGCCATCACCCTAGCCCTGTCCTAAGCTTCTATACTCAGGAACCTCACCACACGGGGAACATGGACTGGCAGAGGAATGCTATCATGAATGTTACCCTGTGCTGAGTGCTAACTCCCCACCACCCCTAGTCACATACAATCAAGAATGCATTGTGTGTGGCAGGCTAGCCTTGCTTATCTCATCAGTGTGACCAAACAGAAGCAACTTAAGGAAAGAGAGATTTCTTCTAGCACACGGTTTCAGGAGACACAGACCATCATGGAGAAGGGAGCATGACAACTGGGACAACCCTATCCTTAGCAGTGGGAGCATGAGGGCGCAGCTTATCTTAGTGGACCACAATTCAGAGAAAACAATAGCAGAACCAGGGCCCAGCTATAACCCTCAAACATCTACCCCAGTGACCGCCTCCATCAACCAGGTTCCACAGCCCACAAAACAGCACCACCAGCTAGGGACCAGTTGTTAAAGACATATACCTGCAGGGCACAGCTCACATTCAAACTGCACCAGGGGTGGTCAGGAGACCTAGTTTCACTGAGCCCAGTCCTTGGCTACGTCACAGGTCAAACTCTGGGTGCAATGGGAGGCAGCTCCACAAAGCTCTGGAACATACGTGGCTTGTCTATTGCATCACCAGGTCTCTGGACCTGTGGCAGAGAGGAACAAAGTGTCAGACTTCTTGGGGGTGAAGGTCTCAGAACT
This sequence comes from Orientallactaga sibirica, assembly GCA_036365145.1. Lineage (NCBI taxonomy): Eukaryota > Metazoa > Chordata > Mammalia > Rodentia > Dipodidae > Orientallactaga > Orientallactaga sibirica. The sequence continues at coordinate 64,832,934 of JAEOAD010000001.1, forward strand.
GGTACTAGATGAGGAGGTTGGAAAGCAGAGAGGAAGGCCCTGCCTTGGATTAACTCGCCAGAGGAAAGTGAGCTTCTCACTTTTGTTAAGAGTTCCCGGTGCTGAGTTCTCTCAGTCTCAGATGAAAGCACTCTGGAGTGTCAACTCAGTTACATGGTAAAATCAGACATGGTGATAGATTGTTTAAACAGAATTTTATCTTTAATGAAAGAATAGTACATCCAGTCAAAGAAGTCAAATGAGGCACTTTTGCAAGGTGCCAACTAAGTGCTTGGTGGGCTCCTTGTGCTATCAACACAGCCATGTACTTTGGGGGTATCTATGCATGGTCTCTTTTCATTCCTCTCCCTCCAGCCCAAGGCTCTATGTAACTTCATGACTGATGCCCAGGTGGTCCCCTCCTGGCAAAGGCCACCCTCCATATTTAAGAAGTGTAGTTTGGTTTCTTGTACTTTCTTTAGTCTCATCTGCATTAGACAAGTTTTCCACACCCCCAGCTGGTTCACATCCACACCTCCAAGCAAGCAGGAAAAGCTCAGGATATGTGCCCCAAAGGTCTAGGATGAGTGAGAGCTCTAAACATTTGAAACCATCCCTGTGCATCTCAAGGCCCCAAGATGAGAAAGACTTCCACATTTGGGGGCTCTCCAAAGCAATGATCTTACTTTAACCCCAATTCATCAGCCATTTAAAATGTTCGCTGGCCTCTTTCTACTGCTATATTATGTATGGAAGATTACCTTCTATTAGCAGAAAATAAGAACAACAATAGTACAAATAAAAAAGGCTTTCCTTTTCTTACATAACAAAAGTGAAGAATAACCCAGAAGTCAGCAGTAGCTCATTGAAGTCAAAGACCCAGAGTCTAGTTTTAGGTTCCACCAGTCCTCCTGTGCTGTCTTGCTTCAGGCTCACAAAGTTGTTGCTGTGCTGCACGTGCAGTCACCACATTGCTCCAGAAAGGAAAAACAAGGGAAATTTCTGTGTATGTGTGTGCATGCGCACACATGCATGCACAGATACAGAAAGAACCTGCTTTATCACGGAAGCTAAAGTCTCTTCCTAATACATCGTCCCTCTCCTGTCAGTAGAGTTCTTGTCTTGTGGTTACTGATGGTGTCAAGCTATGCTGTCGGCCCTTTCTCTTGTGTGACTCTAACCAGCTGCCGTGGTACACCAGGTGTACTCGGCTGAGCTTCTGAGATCAGTCTGCTGTTCGTAGAGGAGGCAGTGATGTGAGTTGCCTAATTAGATTTGGATTCAGTCTGGAACCTAAATAGACTCAAGGAGCCTTTTCCCAGCCTTGATTTGTACGAAGAACATCATGTGAAGCCCACAGATCAGATGCCATTGTCTTTGCTGCTCTGCCTCATGCCTCTCTTTTTCTCACAGAACTCTTCATAACGGATGATGAGCTCAAAAAAGTACACGATTTCGAAGAGCAGTGTATAGAGGAATATTTCAGAGAAAAGGATGACCACTTCAACTCGTCCAATGATGAGAGGATACGCGTGACGTCAGAAAGGTGTGTTGCCTGTACCAGGTCCCTCACAAATGCTTCACGCCATGGGCCATCTTACCAATTGCATTGATTCTCTGGCTCCAAATTTATCTTCACTATCCAAGAAATCATTCTTCTGAGATAACAGAGCACCACCTGACGTGTCAGCAGATCCAACTCCCAGACTTCTAGATCCTCAGACTTTCCCAGTGGGCAGTAGCAACCGTGAGTCCAGGACAGGGCTAGGGGTACTAGCTTGGATCAGAAACTGGAAACTTCTTCAAAGGTGGGCATCACCGTGCAAACCTTTAATCTCAGCACTCAGGCAGCTGAAGAAAGAGGATTGCTGTGAGTCTGAGGATAGGCTGGGCTACAGATGAATTCCAGCTCAACCTTGGCAAGTGTCACAGTCTTGCCTCAAAAAAAAATTAAGATGAGAAGTTGGAAAATTCTGACCCAGAAACAAACCAAGAGACCAGACTTAAGGCTTGCCAAAAGTTTCTGTTTTGTACAGGCCATTGGGTGGCTTCTCCAGAGCATCAGATTAGCCTGGGGCCTGTCTTGTGTAGGAGCTCACTTTCTTTCAGATAAATAAGGAATGGCAAGATATATGTGGATGTCTTGCTAGGGACTTTTATTCAAAAGGATGCGCAAAGTGTCACAAAGTACTGGTGTAACTACATTTTAACTATTTCTGACATGAAGGTAGCAGGAGCAAATGACAAACAGTGTAGAAGACAGAACGGATGGGTACCTATGTTCAGTATGACTCAGGCTTCCAAGAGTTGAGAGTCACCTCAGGTTTCATGGAATGGCATTCTGTCTGTATCTCCATGTCAAACATTCTCTACTGACTGTAGCGATTGCATAAATGGCAATATTTGTTTGCATGGGTACATATGTGGTTTGTGTGTGTATATTCGTATGCACATGAGTGTATATTTGTATATGTGAGTGTAAAAACCAGAGGTTGATGGCATGTGTCTTGCTCAATTGCATTCCGCTTTATTTACTGACTGGAACCTAGAGCCTGTCAGCTCAGCTAATCTAAGCAGGCAGCTGGCCTGGGGGCATCCCCTGTTTCTGCCTCTCTAGTGCTGGGATTACAGGTACACCACCATCTCCACCCAGTATTTATTTATTTGTATATTTTTTAACTTTTATTTATTTGCAAGCAGAGAGATAGAGAGAAGAGAGACAGAGAGAATGAGAGTGAGTACGCCAGGGCCTCCAGCCACTGCAAATGAACTCCATATGTGTGCACCCCCTTGTGCATCTGGCTTACATGGGTACTGGGGAATTGAACCTGAGACATTAGACTTCGCAGGCAAGCACCTTAACTGCTAAGCCATCTCTCCAGCCCTCCATCCGGTATTTATATGGGGCTGAGAATCCAAGCTTGGTCCCCACAGGAGCTTTATCTTCCAAGGCAGCACTCCAGCCCCTAAATGGCAATATCTTTTGTCCTGGCTCATTATTTCTTCAGAAATGCAGTCTAGAAACATAGGTATATTCACATATGCCATGAGTAATTGTATCTATAGATACCAAGCCAATATTAACAAAGTTTAAAGCCATGCACAGATTTTACACACATCTGCCACCACAAAATAGAGCATTTTATGCTTATATGATGTAAAGTAGATTTCTGGCGAACCGAGGAAGGTGCTGCAAATCTGAAGATCACTCTCATTCTGCGGCCTGGGAAAAACCTGTTTATGAATGGACATATAGCCATGCGCTTTCCAGAAAATTGTGCCATGTGGGCACATTACCATTGCTCAGACACATTTCCACAGCATATGTCATCAAGCCTTGAAATGCTTTATGAATTCAGAAAAGCCATAGGCCTAGGAGGAAAGAAAGGCAGGGGGGAGGAGTACTGCGCTGCAGGAAGGCTTTGCCTCGCTGAGGAAGCAGGGTAAAGAAGGACGGACACTGGCCCGTGTGAGGCTGTGGTGACTGTGAAAACCAACAAGGAGCTATGGTCCCTCCACCAGAGCTTCTCATCTGTGTCTGCAGCCCTTCAGGACTGCTCCCTCCTTGCCCTGCTCTGAGTACCTACAGAACCTCTTCCCCAAAGAGGGCGAGTGAGGAGAACAAGTCCTGGGAATCTAGGACAGAGTAGAGCCCCACTTTCCTTGTGTCGTGAGCCTTCTGGGGGACCAACATGACTTCGTGACCAGGCCCAGAGGCCTAAGCCCAAGCCTCATTCTGTTCAGTGGCTTGTGTATTTTTTGTTCTGATTATTGTGGGGTATTTTGCATTTGTAAGAGTGTCAAAAACTCACATTTTCCAAAATTGAAACTATACACAGCACACTATAAACACCAAAAGGTACACAGGGAACAGAGAACCACCATGATACCAGAGGTCCTTACTGCCCCCTCATACATCTGCCCGGACATGTTCTGTCTGGGTGGAGTGGCAGGTGGCATTACCTACCTAACGTTCTTGCATTCTTTTTTTTTTTAATTGTTTATTTATTTATTTGATGACACAGAGAGAAAGAGAGAGAGAGAGAATGGGTGCACCAGGGCCTCCAGCCACTGTAAATGAACTCCAGCTGCATGGGCCACCTTGTGGACATGGGTCCTGGGGAATTGAGCCTCGAACCAGGGTCCTTAGGCTTCACAGGCAAATGCTTAACTGCTAAGTCATCTCTCCAGCCCTGCTTGCATTCTTTTAACAGAGAGAGTTGGAAACAGAGCTATGCACACATGTGTCAGTATGTGGACATGCATATCAGAATAGAAATGCATGGTTTACTTCACTAACCTGTGGACAGTCCAAATAAATTATATAATATTATATAATTTTGCTTTTTTGTCATACAACTCCAGTCCAGAGAACTGAAAGTGAAAACACTTAAGAGTTTATTCCCTTCTTGTGGGCACCGGCCATCCCCTGTCCCTCCTGGACCTTGCTGTGATCAACTCCTGAGTTACTCTGAAACAAGCCACTTAAAGTCAATATGTGAGACAGTATGGTGGTTTGATTCAGGTGTCCCCATAAACTTAGGTATTCTGGATGCTAGGTTCCCAGCTGATGGAGATTTGGGAATTAACACCTCCTGGAGGCAGTGTATTGTTTTGGGCGGGCTTATGGGTGTTATAGCCAGTTTCCCTATGCCAGTGTTTGGCACACTCTCCTGTTCCTATTGTCCATCTGATGTTGGCCAGGGAGTGATGTCCACCCTCTGCTCATGCCATCATTTTTCTCTGCCATCATGGAGCTCCCCCTTGAGTCTGCAAGCCAAAATAAACCTTTTTTTTCCCCCCACAAGCTGCTCTTGGTTGGGTGATTTCTGCCAGCAATGAGAACCTGACTGCAACAGATAGGAAAAGCTAAACAAAGGTTGACCCCCCCCCATAAAACATCTCCTTTTATGTTTTCTACAATGACTAAAAATAAAAAAAAAAGTTAATCATTGTGTGTTTCCATCTCCTTAGGAATTCCTATTGACCAATAAATTCTTATCATCTATGTCTGCTTTTTTTTTTTTTTTTTTTTTTTTTTTTTTTGGTTTTTCGATGTAGGGTCTCACTCTAGCTCAGGCTGACCAGGAATTCACTATGTATTCTCAGGGTAGCCTCAAACTCACAGTGATCCTCCTACCTCTGCCTCCCAAGTGCTGGGATTAAAGGCGTGCACCACCACGCCCAGCTATGTCTGCATTTTATCTTCTGAGTCATTTGACCAGAATCTGGTCTGAATGACTGAAGTCTGACCCAAAATTCTTGGTTAAATCTTCAGGCCTACTTATACCTAGGATATACACCCATTTGAGCTGAAATTTAAAGAAAGCTCTGTAGGGGCTAGAGAGATGGCTCAGGGAGTAAGAGCACCCGATAAGCAACCATGAGGACTTGAGTTTGATGGCCAGCAACCACGTAAAAAGCCAGGCATGGCCATTCGTGCCTGTAACCCAGCACTGATGGGGGTGGAGATAGGATTTCTGGGACGTGTTGGTCAGCCCAACAAAAAAGGCACAAGCTTGGGTTCCGTGAAGACCCTGTATCAAGGAAATAAAGCAGAAGAACTTGAGAGAAAGACACCTGATGTCCTCCTCTGGTCTCTGCATGTATGTGCATGAGTGCACACATCTGCACATGCTGGAAAAAATCATGAAGCACTCTAGCTATGAAGAAAACCTGTACATTTGATCTAGGACTCATCTTTTAGCTTCTACAGTAACCCCTTTTCATTTAGGTCCAATCTTTAAATCATCAGACTATTAGGTAGTTAGATGGCGAAACACACCCTCAATTCTGAATGAAAATGGACTATTTACCACAAGGCTTATATCCCAGCCACTTCGGAGCCCACAAGAATGTTAAGCTCCTGAGCCCTGTTGCAGCTGGCTTCCCACCAGTAGTTCCATCTCCTGGATCTTCTTTGCTCTTGGGGTTTCCACCACTCCCATCCTAGTGTTCCTAAAGAGAATCTTTCCCCTGCACTCTGTGTCAGCCTTCCACACTTCTCCATTCCCAATTTGTGTCCAGCTGACCTCAGCCTCCAACCCTTCTGTCATCTGTTGGACCTCAGCTCTGCCTCTCATTTTCCCTATGGTGTCAGATCCTTGGCCTGAAGGAAGGGAGACTGTGGAGACAGAACCCACTACACAGGCTGTGGCATCAGGCATTCAGCAGTTATTGGGTCAGTGATCCCATGCAGTTACACCATGACAGCATCTTTATCTCATTCTAAACCAACCTCTGTACACTGGGCTCCACAAAGAACAGGGAGTGTATGACTGTACTGCCCTTTATTACTTTCCAGCACTGAAGAGCTAGTAGGATCGGTATGTTGAACAGAAAGCTAAAAGTCTCTGACTTATGCTGGGCATGGTGGGACACACCTGCAGTCCCAGCTACAGGGGAGGCTGAGGTAGAAGTATTACTTGAGTAGTTCAAGACCAGCCTGTGCAACACAAAGAGATCCTTTCTAAAAATTAATGTTTAAGTTAATGAAAACCACTAGACGAACTCATCTCTTCCAGCACTGTTGTAGTTGCTTCCTCATTGCTGGGATAAAGCACCCAACCAAAAGCAGCTCATGACAGGAAAGGGTTTTTTTGTTTTGTTTTGTTTGTTTGTAATTTTGGCTTACAGTCTCAAGGAGAAGCTCCGTGGTGGTAGGGGATAGCATGATAGCATGGCATGAGCAGAGGCTGGACATCACCTGTACCACAGCAGGTGGAAAACAGCAGCAAGAGAGTGAGCCAAGTTCTGGCAGGGAAGACCTGCCTATAACACCTCTAAGGCCACCCCCAACAACACGCCTCCTCCAGCAAGGCTCCACCTCCCAAGTTGCCATCAGCTAGGGACCATGAGTTTATAGGGGAACATTTGATTCAAACCACCAGTTGCAAGAAAATTTGGATTCTATGAGTCTCACTAATAGCAGGAAAGCCACTCAATCTCCCTCAGCCCCTGTTATTTCTCAAAACCCCGTTGTTTCCTTCAGGGAGGAGAGCAGAATTTTGATGTCCTCTGTCCTTCTAACTCCCCAGCAGAAGAACTGGACTTGGGTGATTTTCCTTCTCTCCTTCTCACACAGGGTGGAGAACATGTCCATGAGGCTGGAGGAAGTCAACGAGAGAGAGCACTCCATGAAGGCTTCGCTCCAGACCGTGGATATCCGGCTAGCACAGCTTGAGGAGCTCATTGGTCGCATGGCCACAGCCCTGGAACGCCTGACAGGTCTGGAGAGGGCCGAGTCCAACAAGATCCGTTCACGGACCTCCTCAGACTGCACTGATGCAGCCTACATCGTCCGTCAGAGCAGCTTCAACAGCCAGGAAGGGAACACCTTCAAACTCCAAGAGAGTATAGATCCTGCAGGTGAGGAGACCATGTCCCCAACTTCTCCAACCTTAATGCCCCGTATGCGAAGCCATTCTTTCTATTCAGTCAATATGAAAGACAAAGGTGGTATAGAAAAGTTGGAAAGCATTTTTAAAGAAAGGTCCCTGAGCCTACATCGGGCTACTAGTTCCCACTCAGTAGCAAAAGAATCCAAAGCTCCCGCAGCCCCTGCAAACACCTTGGCCATCGTTCCTGATTCCAGAAGACCATCGTCGTGCATAGACATCTATGTCTCTGCCATGGATGAACTCCACTGTGATATAGACCCTCTGGACCATTCCGTGAACATCCTTGGGCTGGGCGAGCCAAGCTTTTCAGCTCTAGCGCCTTCCACAGCCCCTTCAAGTAGTGCCTATGCAACCCTCGCACCCACAGACAGGCCTCCAAGCCGCAGCATTGATTTCGAAGACCTCACCTCCATGGACACTAGATCTTTTTCTTCTGATTACACCCACCTCCCAGAATGCCAAAACCCCTGGGACTCAGACCCTCCAATGTACCACACCATTGAGCGTTCCAAGAGTAGCCGCTACCTAGCCACCACGCCCTTTCTCCTAGAAGAAGCCCCCATCGTGAAGTCCCATAGCTTTATGTTTTCTCCTTCAAGGAGTTATTATGCCAACTTTGGGGTGCCAGTGAAAACAGCAGAATATACAAGTATTACAGACTGTATTGACACAAGGTGTGTCAATGCCCCTCAAGCGATTTCTGACAGAGTCACCTTCCCAGGAGGTCTCGGAGACAAAGTGGAGGATTTATCATGTTGCCACCCCGAGAGAGAAGCAGAACTGAGCCATCCAGGCTCTGACAGTGAGGAGAGTGAGGCCCGAGGCCGGAGAGCCGCCATCGTGATATCGTCCCAGGAGGGGGAGAATGCAGACAGAGCCCTGTCCAACAACATCACAGTTCCCAAGATAGAGCGCGCCAACAGCTACTCGGCGGAGGAGCCAAGTGCGCCATATGCACATACCAGGAAGAGCTTCTCCATCAGTGATAAGCTCGACAGGCAGAGGAACACCACGAGCCTGCGAAATCCCTTCCAGAGGAGTAAGTCCTCCAAGCCGGAGGACAGAGGGGACAGCCTGTCCATGAGGAGACTGTCGAGAACATCGGCATTCCACAGCTTTGAAAGCAAGCACAACTAAACCTTCTTACTATGTGTTGCAGGAGGCTGGAGAATGCAGCACTAAAATTTCTCCCCTATGTCCACCTTCCCCACCCCTTCCCTGAATCATACCCGCTTGATTCTTAGCTGAGCAAAACAAGCAATGCGTTGGGAGATGTTAATTCAAAGGTAACTTCTGGGCTACAGATCAAGAAAGCATTTGATCTGACCCAGTGCCAAATACGGGGGTGGGGAGGGAATTAAAGCATGTTCACACTTGCTGGGCAGGGAGGGGAGAAGAGGGAGAGAAGAAGGATTAGGGATGAATGTGTGTCACCAGGCACTGCAGAAAGCTCTGGGGAAACCAGGGGACTCAAGCACTCTCTGAGCCAGGAGGCATCTTTGGTATTTCTGTCCATTATCAAGAGTTGAGGATACAGGGCTAAATTGCAAATAAATAAAATAGCCAGCATACAAAATGAGATATTCTAAACTTCAATTCTGTTTTCTTTTCACATTGGCTCCATCACTGGTGACTGATGAAGAGCATCCTTTTTATTCAGTATAAGCCGGCAGCAAGCAGTTCTACCTAACGTCCCACATCCTTCTCATGCCAACATCTCTGTAATTGGTCATTAAAAAGAAAAACAAGGTAACAGTCATAGTTCACCTGTCTCTTATATATTCACTTCTGGTGCCACAACTGTTTATCTTTTTTGACGAAAATAAGGGAACAGAAATGCCTTTTTGTCTAGCAGTCGAAATGGAAGAAGAGTTGATGTTAAAAGATAAGAGTAATATGATTTATTCTATAAAGTGGGCAATCAAGAATAGTAGAGTAAGCTCAGGATGAATGTAATTAAATAATTTTATATTTTTATGTTATTTTATATCTCACCTGCATCAACGAATACCCCCACTGAATATGTAATATGGAACGTAAAAGAAAATGGTGGGCCGAACATAAAATTGCATTATGGGATATTGTTATATTCTCACCATTCATAATGTGTCATGTTGCTCTGTGACTGTCACCATGTGCATGACTCCATTATGTCCTCTGAACACCCCCAGATGTAACTGCCAATTTTTCACACCATTCATCACATGATCTTTTTGTATATGAATACAAGGTTATATGTGGATATTTTCATACCTAGAGTCTTTCCATCTAATCTGAGCTCAGCATAAATTTAATTGGAGTTTTTCAAGGGCTGGTATCTTTTTTATGGAAATGTCCCAAAGTACTTTTTAAGGAAGTTTCAAACCATAAATAACCTTTGAATTGACTGGGAGTTTGATATCAACCCAAAGCCATCAGTTGTAAGCATACCATGAATATTTTTCTTATATACAGAGCTGTAAAAAAGATGCAGTAGACCAAAATAGAAAGCAAATATACTATATAAAGAGTTCTGTAGTATATGCTGCTTATATACATATATATGCATTTACATAGACACATGTTTATATATAGTATATAAACAGACAGAGACAGTTTTCATAAGAGGCTTTGACTTTTCTATCACCTGGAGGTAGAACTAAGAATGTTTATAGCATCCAAGAAGTTCCCCTGGAGTCTTTCTGCTGTTAGAATGACTGCTGGAATTATAATTTCTAAAACTCCTTGTCACCCCAACTTTTCTCTTGAACTAAACAAGAATTGTTAAAATGACTCACCACCTGTCCTCTGTCCCTTTTTGGCTGAAAGCACTCCCTGCCTTGGCATCGCCTTCTTCTGGCTCCTCCTACGTATGGTTATTACCACCAAGGACCACGTGCAATTCTAAACCAATTAGTATTACAGACTCCAAAACAAAGGCATACATTTCTAGATTAGAAATTGGATTTGAAGTGGGATAAAGAAACTTGACCCCAGATCTTTGGGATTCGATTTGGATCATTGAAATTTTCAAAAGAACAAAGCCTTTAAGAGAATGATTTAGAGCTGGGTGTGGTAGCACATGCTAAAATTCCAGCATTTGGGAAGTGAAGGCAGCAGGATCAGGAGCTGAAAGTCAGCCTCAACTACACAGTGAGTTCAAGACCAGCCTAGGCTACATGAGATCCTGTGCAAAACAACAAAAAGGAAAAAGAAAGGAAAGAAAAAGTAGTTGGCTGCGGATGTGGCTCAGTGGAGCCCTTGCTTAGCATATATGAGACACTGTTATGAATCTTTAGTGCTGAAAAAAAGTATAAAAGAAAGAAAAATGGTTGAGTATTTCTGGTCTAAAATGCTACCTGATTCTTTTGTTTAATTGCAGTTGCAAACACTAATTTATATCTCATTTTATGAAATTGAGTATATCCACCATAAAACCTCTAGCCTTTAAATATTTTTTTAAAGCTTTTCACTTTGTAAAGAGTAGCAAAAATCACATCTGTAAAGCATTTTTCACACCTCGGTATTTAGGCAAATGAGTAGCACCCTCGTGGGTGATTTCCCTCAGGAGACAGCTTTCAACCTGAGAACAAATGAGTTGTCTTTAAACGTCACTGGGACAAGGGTCCCCCCTGAATATACAATGACAACTCTGAGCCCTCCCGCACCCCGACATGTACCTTCAAAGAGTTCATGACACCACCAGTTCCATAATGACTGATAGACAGGAAAGGGAATCAGGATTGCTGGAATCCGTGTAGCTGTAGCAGGCACTTGATGTGTTAAAACCATTTCTCTGTAATTCTCAGGAAGGCCAAGTCTCAGCACCAGAGTTTGAACCAAGGTCTCCATATGTTCATTTCTTAGATTAGATGTGCCTAGCTGATGTCCTTAGGCCCTAATATTTTCACGATTTTGAGTAGTAAGCATTCACAGAGGCCAAGACTCCTAAGGGAGTCTGTAGAAGAATCAGAAGGAGATGAAACCATCTCCTTTGGCCATAAAGCAGGACATCAAGCACCTCCAGGGCCTCGCAGTGGACCAGCTTGGAAGCACAGGAAAGAAAGGATGCGCGCAAGTGTTTCCAGGCATTGTGATGAATGGAAAGAAAAGAGCACAGCCTGCGAAAGGAAACACCTAAGAGTCTTGATTTTGTGACTCCCTGGTTCTTTTGTTGTGCATGAACATTAAGTGCTAACGTCTTTGGTGAAGTGTGTGAAATCTATAAGCCAAATCTAAATGACTTTAGACACAAACTGTGTAATTCTCACAAAGCCATCTCTTATCTGTGCACATACGTGTGTATTGTTTTCAATCCTGTCTCTCCATTTCCCTGGTTCTCTGTGCACCAACGTGGTGTTGATTCTGTGGCCTTGTACAGTCAGCTTGGACTCAGCTGGTTTGTTCCTCTGTGCCCCTGACCGAGGGGACATTAATACCTTCCTTTGTGAATTAAGCAGCTCACGAGTAGCCTGTTGTTGAGGACTGTAAATAAAGTCAGAGAGCTCAAGGAAGTAATAGTTTCAGTTTGACCTGCTGCTTCAGAAGTGCCAATTTTTATACATTACAATGTGTAATGGTTTGCTCTAAATTACTTGTTCCTTCCTTTCACAAAAAACAAAAGTTAAGGATGTTTTATGAAAATGACCATGGAAGTTTTCTGATTCACCAACATCCTTTCTATCTGTAGTTAGAAACTTTGATGGTCTGGACGGAGCGCTAGAAAGCAGGAATACCATTATCACAGCTAGTTTGTCTCCTCACGCCCAAAGCAGGGCAGTCAGTGCGGCACTTTATAGAACTGGGTGTTTCTTTAAAGTTGAAGCTTCCAGGGCCATTTCTTATCTAGCACTTTGAAAGTTTCCCCTTTTCAAATACATATACAAGAATAATAAAATGGGAAAGATGTACTTGTGAAAACACAAAATGTGTTTCTTCCGAATGTTACAAATGTATTTTAAAATCTGGTTTCTATAGATAACTTTATGGTAGATAACTGGATAGTACATTCTTTTCTTATTTCTGGGGCTATACTATGTAATCTTCCTGAATGTTTGTGCTGTTTGATTTCTTTAAAGATAATAAATGTTATCCAGTCATCCATCACGCTATATCTATAGGCTATGCCATATGACATGTTTGGCAATGCTCTACTATAAAACACATGTAAACATGTCTGTAACCTGTTTTAAACCCAGCATAGTTGTAGCGTGTGGTTGTATTAATGAACGTTACAGGACAGCTTTATAACCATTTATAAATCTGTAACATTCAATAAAGAAGCACATGTTGCAAGGATTGATTACGTCCCCAGTTCCATGTTACTTAGCATCCTCATGAAATGAACCATTTTGTTCCTGACCTGCATTATGTTTCTCACATTCCTAAGACCACTGTAAAACATTTGTATGAGCTATGTGCATCCTCTACCAAGTTTTGTGAGCTGTGAGAGGCAAGTTGTGATTCAATGAAGAACAAGCGGGCATGTTATGCAAAGACTATGTGACAAACAAACTTAAACTAATACTTTAAACTCCAGTTGAACTAACTGTTTGTTTACATCTGCTAACCCAATGCGGAAGCAGTGTACAGTATTTTATAAATATGTTTACTTAGTAACACTGTCCTTTCTATATAAAGTGATGTTAGTGTGTAAGTGGCTATATACTTGGCCTAGATGTTGCATTAAACTATCCTTTAACAATAACAATGTGACTTAAATGAAGTAATCCCTCTTCAAACCAGTCTTAATTTTGTGTCAGAAAAATGCATGCAGTGCTTTATGCATTTCCTTTGACTTTTCTAAGGCACTTAACATTTTATTCTTGCCTGCTGTGATGCTTCAACCAGTTAGGAACTCACTCAAATTGTTGGGCTTCTTACACTGGGAATTGTGTTCAATTTTCAAACATTGAAAAGTAATCAGAGGGTTTTTTTTTTAATCTTTTTAAAACTCTGAACAAATAATATGAAATAAAGTATTAACTTCAGGTTGCAATCGTTCTGGGACCCAGAGATGGCAAGCCACAAACACTCTGGAATCCCAAGGCCTAGGTGTGGTGACATCCATGATATAGGAAAGGTGTGCCTAGGATTCTTTAGGGTTTCCTGGGTGCAAATTACTAAAGCAGAGATAAAAGTCAAAGGTCTATTGTGACAGGGAAGAAATGCACAGATCTCTGTGAGTGAGCAGTCCCTTGATACTGTATGTGACCTCCCACCCTCCTCATTTTGTGGCTTTCTCACCCTGGGGGTGAGCCAGGCTGGAACAGTAAAGGAGGGTGGTTGACAGTCTGATGGAGCCCTGGGTGGCTCTGAAGAGTGTATTCTTTTAAAACAAACAAACAAAAATCACCATTCTATTATTAGAAGCCATTCACCATCTGGAAAAGAGCAGAGGCACTCTGCAGTCTTATAAATGACCACTCCTAAAATACATGGGGCAAACTAAAACTTCTCTCAGCCTCCTTGTCCCTGCGCTATTCGCAAATCAAATGTGCTGCCTCTTACATTACAGTTGCTGGAAGAAGGGGTTGATTTAAAAGAAAGAGATTCTTCTCTCTTCTTTCCAAAACTCAAGTCAGAGGGTACTTGTGTCACCTTCGCAGTCACGCTCTCCTCACATTTGTCATCACTAGCCACATCAAGGTGTAACGACTTCTAAGGTTGTCTAAGAGAGGATTTAGGTGATGGAGGTAAGCCAGGTACAATCAAAATGAGGTGAACATTCCTTTTGGAACCTGCAGCCTGCAGCCCGTTGTACCTCTGCCACCAAGCAGTGTTGGATGCTGAAAGGAAAGGACAGCATCTGTAGATGTCCATAGACTCTCTGAGGGGCCATGATGCCAGCCACCCTGGGGGAGTCAGACTGCTGCTGAAGATTATAGGTATGAGGGGATTCCACCTCACACCTCAGCTCTGGAAGCGGGGTCAAAGCATTCTTCACCTTCCTTCTTGTCTTAGTCCAACACAAGCTCCTTCTGTGCTTGTGTGATATTGGCAGATAGTCTCATTACCTCAGAACCTATGGACCTAACACAGTAACCCAACACGTCTTAGAAAGAGCCCCACATTCTGACTTTAGCCTAGGCTTAGCACTCTCACTAACTTCGCCTTCTCCTACCTCCACCCATGTTCCTAATGTGGCTGGTGTTTGCATCTGCCTCATCAAATTCCTTGCCTATCTAAAGACTCCATCACAACTTCACCAGCTTCTCATACTGTCAGAAGCAGCCATCTGTCTCTCCGCTGGACTTGGAAACTCAATCCAAGGGCCACATCCAGATCACAAAGGTGGGAATGGGCCTGGGGAATGGCAACAGAAGTAGGACTTGCTGGGAGTGAGAAAACACACGTCCCACAGAAAGATATTCACGTTCACTGCCAGCAACATTCCCAGTGGCTAGGGTGTGAGGATTCTGACTTGGAGTAAAGCAGGGTCAGTGTCTTCATTCTCCCACAGTGAGCAAACACATGACGTACTCTACAGAACTGAGCAGAGAGAAGCAACTCATCTGAGAGTACCCTCAACTGACATGTATGTTTCTTAGCTACGTGGTTCTGGATTCCCAGCGCAGGAGCGATGTGAGGGAGACTCAGAGGAAGGGTGTGCTAGCCTATGTGAGGACCTACCTGCTTCCTTCACCTCAGCATCTGACCTGAGTTTATATTGCTGCTACCAACTGTGTAAGACAGTCTGTGCAGGATACTGTACTCATATAGCCATTTCATAATATAGCACTTAGACTCTCGTTTGTAAATGTTCTAACCATAGTTTCTAATGGGGGAAATTATTCAGATCTCATTTTTAAATGAAGTCCTATAAATACAATGATTTTGAAATTGGGTTTGCTAAATATATATATGTATGTATATATATACACACACATATATACATATATACACTTCTTTTCTTTCTTTTGCATATGGATAGACAGTGGTTTGCATAGCTATTGACACTATGAATATATATATATATATATATATATATATATATATATATATATATATATTCTTAGAGGAATTGTTCTTTTTTTAAAGGTCTCTTATTGGATTCACAATGCACTTTGAGCTTGTTTGTTTAGATATATAATTCAAAGCAGAAGTTGGCAGATACCACAGGAAAAATCTTTCTGATTTCTGTAACAAATGTTTTGCAATAAAAAAAAAAAGACTCGATAGTTTAAAACATGACTTGGACTTCCTTGTGTACTTATTTGCCTAATCTGATTTCCAGCATCCTTGTGCTAAGGTCTTTGAGGTACCTAGGGATCACGGCCCAGAGCTTCATTAATTATTTATTTTGGCAGAGTAAAGATTATAAATTGTTGACTTGTGAGGCATAGTTAACCAGCAAAGAATGGAAGTTGGGCAGGAGAGATGGCTTAGTGGTTAAGGTGTTTGTCTGCAGAGCCTAAGGACCCAGGTTCAATTCCCCAGAACCCACCTAAGTCAGACGCACAGGGTAGCACATGTGTCCGACATTCATGTGCACTGGCTAGAGGCCCAGGCGTGCCCATTCTCTCTCAACTAAGTAAATAAATAACAATAAATATTTTTATAAAGAATGGAGTTTTGGGGCCAGTGCAGAAGTTTTTAAATTTTTTAACAGTTTTGAAATTGATAGATTTCATATCTAATTCTAGATTTCTGGCACCTCTTAAGAGATCTGAAAATCCAGCAATATGAGATCTATTCTGCCCACGCACAACTGAATCATGGTGTATTGAATATCCTTTCAAGAAGAGGATGTGACTTCCAATACAATACAACCCCTACCACACCCTGCTGTGTCTTACCTCTGGTTTCCTCCCCTCACTGGCATTCCCTTTTAGGCCATTGTTTGCATGGCAACCTTGGACTTTTGGTATTAAGGGATGTGACAAGGCTGTGACAAGTCAGAGTTTCTAAATAGTAAAGGCCCAGGGCAGCAGTTTGTTGGAAGTGACACATGAGAAATTTGTCTTCATGCTAAAAGTGTGGAACAAACATGCCTTCACTATTCAGTTGAAAGTATATTACGATAATTTTTCACTGGATTGGTTTTATAACCCTGGTTGCAGTTTCTATTAGAAGAATAGAAGGAAAAAAAGAAGAATAGAAGGATAAGAAATGGGCTCTGCTTTTACAGATATTTTCATTTCAAATATAATGGGAAGATAAATTGTAAAATATGCATCTAGGGTTTTTTTTTTCTTTTTTATTTTTGTTGTTGTTTTCTTTTTAAGACTGGGTCTCACTTTATTACCCAAGCCAGCATAGAATTCTCAGGCTTGAGCCATTCTCTTGCTTCAGCCTCCCAAATAGCTAGGACTACAAGTTTACACCACTGCCCCACATAGTCTTGTTTTGAAAAATAATTTGTGCCCAGGAAGGCACCAAGGTGACTAAAATAGCCAAATTCCCTGTGAAGTTTTTAATCCAGTTATGATTAAAATAAAATCATATGATTTCCATCTAAGGAATATATACTGAAAAATACAAGTCTAATCTTTATCACCCTCTCCCCCAAAACTTTGGGAAACACTGTGGAAGAGGGGGTGAAAAGAATGTAGGAGTCAGAGAATGGGAATGCTTAGGAATACTGTCTTCTGGCCATGCCACGGCCACTACATTTATGGCCTTACATCAACTGTCATTACTTGAACAACATCTGCACAGTACTAGACCCATCAACGTTCTGTCATGGATGGTGGAGCAGAGCACACACATAAAAGGCATCAAAGTAGAAGGGCTGGTTGTCAAGAAGGGCTTCAATGGAAGAAAAGGTAATAGGAGGGGATTATGAAAAAATACACAACATACATGTATGATAATTGTCAATAAATTTTTTTAAGTTTATAGGTTTTATCAGATTATAGATAGAACTTAAGAAAGGAAGACCGAGCTCATGCCCAAGAGGTATGATCAGGGTTTCCAGAAATGAGGAAACTCAGAACTTTAGATAAAGAAGGAGCAAGTCAAGGGATCAGTGGCAATAACTCAAGAAAATGAAGGTCCTGTTTGAGGGAGGCTACACTGAAATGTGCCTGAAAGAACAGAAGGTCCTGAGCTGGGGAGATCACTGAGTACCCGAGTTCAATCCCTAGACCTTATATAAAAACCAGAAGTCATGTTAAGATTTTGTAATCCCAGCCCATTGTGAGAAGGGAAACAGAGACTGGAGACTTTCCTAGAAGCTTGTGGCAAGCACAAGTTCAACAGCAGACTGAGATTCAAAAGCTATCCTCTGACTTCCACACATGCACTGTGACACACACAGAGAGAGAGAGAGATTTATCCAATCCTATGAGAGGAACTTCCAAGTAAAGAGAACATTAGCAACCAAATGTTGGAGCACTTTCATGCTGGCTAGAACTTCCAAGTAGTCGCAGCTCGTGGCTGCATCCCCGGCATGAACCCAGGGCTGAGAATGGGACTTGCTTACTACTTGCAGCTTTTACTCTTAGAACTTAAACGAAGGAAGAAAGACCAAGCTGCTCAATTTTCTTGTGCTGGAATGGTTGACAGTCACTGGCAGCAAACTTATTGATGCTCATGAATACATTTATTCATACACAGTGTTCAATGAGGTACCCTAGAAAATGAAGCCAATGACCATCTCAAATTCATACCAGCATAAGTCTCCCTTGACCAAGGCACTGACCGAGGTAGGGAGAAGAGTAAATTCTCTAGAGGCAATTTGCCATTACTTACTTCTATTATCTCACTTGATTAAAAGCCAGAACATGGTTTACCATATAAAGAAAGACCCTGATTATCACATGTTTATCAATGAAATAATCGGTAATTATGTTTTTACCTTTCGTAACCAAACATTATTAACTTGGCCTCTATCATTCAGTTATCACTCAGCTTATTGCTTTATCGACTTCCTTAAAGCCTTGGGCCATATCAGTCAGGATATTTCAAATATATTATTGGAATGGAGATGATAGCTACCCTACGGAGACCTTCACTTGAAATCAGAATGTTACTGCCATGTACTGTATCTCAATTATTAAATATCCTTTTTTGTGGTATTGGGAATTGAACCCAGGGCCTTACACATGCTAGGCAAGTGATCTATCACTGATCTATATCCCCAGCCCAAACACCCACATTTTAAAAGATATATTAGTTTGCTAGAGCTCCCTTGGCAAAGTGCCATAAACTTGGAGATTTAAACAATAAAAAGTCATCATCTCACCGTTCTAGAGAATTCCAGCCCAAATGTCAAGGTGTCAGCCATGTTGCTTCTTCCTGAGATCTCAGAGAGAGATGCTTTTCCAGGCTCTTGCTTAGCTCAAGATGTTCAGTAGCAATATCTGTAGTCCTTGGCTCATAGAAGTGTCACCCTGACTCCCTGGGCATCAACACCTCCATATTTCTCCTTTTCACAAGCATACAAATCCTATTATATTGGAGCTCACTTACTTTCATCTGATCTCACTTTCATAGTCACATTGACAATGATCATTTTCCCAAATAAGACAACATTCAGGGGTACTCAGGGCTAGGACTTCAACATATGAATTTGGGAGAGGAACAAAATCAACCTGGAAGGCTGAGTGAATTTGTAAGTAGCACATTGTGATCATTTAACTTTTTCATATCTTTCAAGGACCAGAATCAGGATTCAAGAATCAATAAGAAATAACATATGTGCTCATCATTAGGAGAAAAAGACCAATTATGCCAATCATGAAGTCATTAAAAATGCTGTCTTTTTGGACTGGAGTTACTAGCTCAATCAGCAAAGCACTTGCCTTGACAGCATGAGAACCTGACTTTGATCCCCAGAACCTATGTTTTCAGAAAAATAGGCATAGAGGTGTGTACTTATAATCCCAGCCCTGAGAAGTAGAGGCAGGTGGATCCCTAGGGTTAGATGGCCACCCAGTGTAGCCAACTTGACAAGTTCCATTCAAGAGAGAGAGCCTGCATCCAAAGGCAGATGGTGCCAGAGGAACAATGTCCAAGGTTGTCCTCTGTCCTCCACATGCATTCACACACACGTACATACACACAGACACGTTCACTCACATATACAAAATATGCTAACCTGTTGTATATTCACATGAAAATGGGTCACTTTTATATTATCTTCTTTTTAAAAATATTTTATTTTAGCCGGGCGTGGTGGTGCACGCCTTTAATCCCAGCCCTCAGGGGGCAAAGGTAGGAGGATCGCCATGAGTTCAAGGCCACTCTGAGACTACGGAGTGAATTCCAGGTCAGCCTGGGCTAGAGCGAGTCCCTACCTGGAAAAACCTGCAGTGGCAGGAGGCTATGGCATGCCCATTCCCTCCCCAGCTCTCCTTGCAAATAAATAAATATTTTTCTAAAAAATAAAAATTGAAGCCTGGTTTGGTGGTTCAGTAATCCCAGCATGCAAGAGGATTGCCACAAGTCTGAGGCCAGCTTGTGCAACTTGTGACTCTGTCTCAATAATACAATAATGACTGGGAAGATAGCTCAGTGGTATAATACTTGCCTAGCATACATAAAGCCCTCTGTTCCATTCCCAACAATTAATTAATTAATTAATTAATTATGAAATATAAATATAATCTAATACAGATATGAATATATTTGCATATGAATAGTGAAAAGAATGGAAGGCTATCTCAAAAGATAATAAAAGATTTATGACACAACTTTTTTTCTTTTTTTTTTTTTTTTTGTTTTTGAGGTAGGGTCTCACTGGCTCAGGCTGACCTGGAATTCACTATGTAGTCTCAGGGTGGCCTCGAACTTACAGTGATCCTTCTAGCTCTGCCTCCCGAGTGCTGGGATTAAAGGCATCTACCACCAAACCTGTCTATTTTTTTTTTTTTCAAAGTAGGGTTTCGCCCTAGCCCAGGCTGACCTGGAATTCCCTATGTAGTCTTAGGGTGGCCTTGAGCTCACAGCAATCCTCCAACCTCTTGCCTCTCAAGTGCTGGGATTAAAGGCATGTGCTACCATACCCGGCTCTTACAACACAACTTTTAAAACTTTTTATTGGGCTAGAGAGATGGCTTAGCAGTTAAGGCACTTGCCTGCAAAGCCTAAAGATTGAGGTTGAATTCCCCAGAGCCTATATGTGTATGTGTGTGTGTGTCTGTCTGTCTGTCTGTGTGTCTGTATGTGTATAAAATAAATTAAATATTTTAAAAAAACTTTATTGACAGTGTTCATAAATGTATATAATGTATTGTGATCACAATTCCAACCTGTTACCTTCTTGTTTCCCATCTCCCCTCTCCGGAGAACCCCTTCTTCTTGTTTACTAGTTCTTTTTCCACGTTGATGTCTTGCTTGGGGTTTTGTGTGTGTGCTGCTTCACAATCCATGCCAAAGGTTGTGCACATCTTGTACAGGCAACCACAGTTGCTTGAGATCATAAATGCAATGACTACGTCATGCCTGGAAGATAACTTTCCAAAGCATGCCTCTCTACCCTGTAGCTCTTGCATTCTTTCCACTCCTGATCTGTAAGGCTCTCTAAGCCTTGGAGTGGTGAGAGAGGTGTCTCATTTAGTGCTGAGTTCTCAGGGCTTAAAAGTGTTGAGTCTCTGCCAAATGCATAAAGAAGCTTCTCTGACTAAAGGTGAGACAGCACTCATCTAAGGGCAGAAGAGACATTTAGAGGGCAATTTGATAGGTGTAACTTGTCCATTTAGCAAAACAATAGTAATAGCTTTTCTCCCAGGGCCTAAGGCCTATGACATTCCCAGCCATAGGCTTTTGACTAAACGTTCAGTACTGAACATGTATTCCCTCCCACAGATCGGGCCTCAAATCCAATCTAGAAGAGTTGGCTACCCCCATGACAGTTATGCCACTATTGCACTAGTGGTCAATTGTATAGCTCACACAGGATCCACTGCTGGATAAAAAATTTTGATTATTTTTCTCTCCCAGAAGCCTGAATATCATTTTCCATCTCTATGACAGCTAGTCAGCAAGAACGAAGCTGCCAGATCAGTTCCCACTTGATTTCTCAGTGTCCTGCAGCTGAAGCAGAGGTGTCTTCAGCAATATGGTCTTACCACCAAGTTCTCCCTTCTCTCCTCAATCCCTTCACCTTTATAAGGTATTGCTTTCAAGCCCCCCCAACCTGAGTTTGGTCCACCATAAACACACAAAGAGTTACACTAATCTGTAATTCAAACCTTCCTATAACAATGGGAAGCAGAACCAACAGAACCCAGAAGCTTGAAGCCAACTAGATTGGCACATGCAGTGACAAAACAAGAGACCCTGTCTCAAAAATGGTGGAAGGAAGCTGGGCGTGGTGGTGCATGCCTTTAATCCCAGCACTCTGGAGGCAGAGGTAGGAGGATCACCATGAGTTTGAGGCCACTCTGAGACTCTACATAGTGAATTCCAGGTCAGCCTGAGCTAGAGTTAGACTCTACCCTGAAAAAAACAAAAAAAAAAAAAAATGGTGGAAGGAAAGGATGGAAACCTGGAGATCGTCCTCTGACTTCCTTACACACGCTGTGGCATTTGTGCACCCGTATACACACACAACTTTAAAACAACAAAAAGGGGCTGGGGAGATTAAAAGAGCTTTCTTGCCAAGCTTGCTAGCCCAGGTTCAGTTCCTCAGTAGCCAGATGTACAAAGTGGTGCCTGCATCAATAGTTCATTTGCAGCAGCAGCAGGTCCTGGTGCACACATTCTCTCTCTCTCTCTCTCTCTCCTTCCCCTCCTTCTCTCCGTCTTCTTACAAATAAATAAATAAAAATATTTTTTTAAGTTCAAATGTCTACAACATAAAGAAGCTTTCTTTTCAGATGGCAGTGACCACTGGGGTGACTCAGAACTACAGCAGGGTGTTCAGCACTAAGTGAAACAACACCTTCCAAGGCTCAGGGACCAAGGTGGAAGAGGTGGGCAAAGGAGGAAAAAAATGAGGACATCAAAATAGAAGAAACTAATTGGAAAGAAAAAGTGATTCAGTAGAAGGGGGAACTGGGAGGAGGAAAGGTTGGGTGGTGGGAAGGGATTATAATCATGGTATATTGTTTATATTTATGTAAGTTGTCAATAAAACAAATTTAAAGGACATCAGGTTACAAACATGAAAAAAAGTTCAACTGTGTAAAATAAACCTAAAATGACCTAAGTCCAGCTGGCTGAACTGCTAGAAGACAATGTAACATCCTAAGTCAAGAGGATTTTCTGTGTGTGCGTTTTAAAGATTTATTTATTTATTTATTTATTAGAGACAGACAGAGGGAGAGAGAGAGGGAGAATAGGTGCTGCAGGACCTCTAGCCACTGCAAACGAACTCGAGACACATGCACTGTCATGTGCATCTGGCTTACCTGGGACCTGGAGAATCAAACTGGGGTACTTGGGCTTTATAGGCATGCGCCTTAACCATTAAGCCCTCTCTCCAGCCCTTCTATAAGTTTTTTATGAGAGAGAGAATTGGTGCCCTAGGGCCTCCATCCATTGCAATTGAACTCCAGATGCATGTGCTACCTTGTGAGCATGTGCGACCTTGCCATGACCTTGTGTGTCTGGCTTATGTGGGACTTGGAGAGTAGCACATGGGTCCTTAGGCTTTGCAGGCAAGCACCTTAACCGCTAAGCCATCTCTCCAGCCCCCAAGAGGGTTTTCTTTGCCTTCTTTCTGTTCAGAAGCCCATGGTAGACACCAACCCAATAATCATGAGCCTTGGAATGGCAAGTTGGCATCTCCAACCAATGGCATCATTAGAATGAAAGAGCATGAAGATGGGAGAAATGATTTAACTACTAATGTCATGAAATGATAATTTAAGGCATAAATATAATCAATGCTTTTGCAGCAGCTACATTGTTCCTGTGGAAGAACTGAAATTTTTATTAAAAGGCAAGACAGTCATGACTAAAAAGATAATTGCATGTTTTCATTATTTAATTAGAGCTGTTGGAAAAATGGGAACAAGCAGCCTAAGTTTAGCTCATCAACATTCAAACCGCTCAAGTGGAAGCAAAATGGCCCCTGGGAAGGCAGTATGTACATGGTTCCCCACATCTGGGTAGAAAATTGGGCTAAATAATCTACTCTGGGACTCTGTGTAGAGCAGTGCTAGAAATTTTCTCAGAATTAAGAGGACAAAATGAACACATAGCGTGAAAGGGCCTAATCAAAGAATAATGCCTAGGGAACAGTAGAAACCCATCTTAACCTGCGTGCAGGACTCACCCCAGTATTGGAAAGTAAACATGACCTCTTCAATTCACTCAGTCTTTTCTCACATCTTTGTCATTGGCATTATTATTCTCCTGTACAGGTGAAGAAAATGAGACTCGCCATTTTATATATTGGTGTCGTGCTAGAGTTTGAACTTTTTTCTTTGATAGGAAGAAAATGACTGAAGCATTCCTGGTAAAATCTATGGCCCATAAAACTATGGCTAGCAGAGGAGAGAGGAGCAGAGGGGCAGATTACAGAATCCTAGGTGAAGGTGATAAAACCCTATAGATTACAAAACATTTGGGAGAAATTTTACACTCAATGAAAGAAATATTTCTTGGATGCCTTCTATCTGACAAATACTGACTACGTGCCTGTGAATTTTATCTGCAATGTCACCTCCTTACTCAGTTTTCTCATGAGCCAATAGCCTTCCTCCCCAGAGGACTACATCTTATTATGCTCATGAACACCACTTAAAATGTCTCCTCGTATCATGGAGAAGAGCTCCACCCTCTGGCTACATCCTTAACGAAGGTAGAATTGACCCAGAGTGCCAGTCAACTAGACATAGGCACATGCCTATAATCCAAGCACTTGGGGAGCAGAGGCAAGGGGTATTTGAGTTCAAGGACAGTTGAGGTTACCTAGAAAGACCCTGACTCAAAAGACAAAAAAAAGAGAAAAAGTCCCAATCAGCTCTTCCCTTGGAAACTTGGACTAGAGATGGAGGAGGGAACGCTCTGTGAATGATGAACTTATAACACACAGCCTCGGGGATTGTCAGCCGTCATGTCCCTGCATATTGGCTGAGTTGCAGAGAGAGTCAATATGCCAAGGAGAGAGAAAGGAATATAGTCACAGAGACAGGAGCAGATGTAGGGACCAAAAAAGTTCTAGATTCTTCCTTGGATTCATACCTATAGTCCCAGATTTAGGCTTAAAAACATATCAGCACCCTTAAAATAAATGCCCCTGTGATAGATTGAATAATGACCTTCTAAGATGCCCATGCTCTGATCATGAGAACCTGTGGATATTACTCTATATGGCAAAAGAGATAGTGCCAGAGTGATGAAGGATCCCAAGATGGAAAAATTACCCCAGATTATTCAGATAATAATCTGAGGTAATCACTAAATTCCTTATAGGAGGTGTGGGAGGAGGGTCAGAATCAGCTCTAAGGAACAACAGAAACAAATCAGAACAAATAACTTCAAAACTGGAGGAAGAGGCCAGAAGTCCAGTGTTGTAGTTACTTTCTTGATGCTGGGACAAACATCTGACCAGAAGCAGCTTGTGGAGAAAAAGGTTTATATCAGGCCTACTGATTCCAGGGGTAGCATCATCATGGCAGAGGAAGCTGGCTCACTCCATCATTCACAGCAGAGAGAGAGAACCAACACTAGCTAACAGGTACAGCAGCACTCAAACTGGTTCTGAACTCACCTTAGGGCTGGGCTAAAAGATCTACCCCCAGTGACAACTCCTCCAGCAGGCTTCTGGAGACTTAAGTAGGAAGTTTAACCTTATCAAAAATCCCTGGGACTATGGGCGGGGGGAAGGGACATAGGAAAAGACAAGAACCAGATTCCTACTCCGAGTCTCCAGAAGGAGCCAGACCTGCTGGAAGCTTGGCTTTACTTCCTTAAGACTCATTTTGAATTTATGACCTCCATAATTTCACCATAAAGAGAACATTGTGTGATTTCTTATGGCAGCAATAGGAAACTAAGACATCTCCTCCCCACCCCCAACTTAAAAAAAATGAAGTTGATATGTCTGTCATGTACAGCCACAAAGGTCCACTACATACATTCATTTTACTTTGCTTAGAGATAAGTTCTTGTGATGTAGTCCAGGCTGTCCTCAAACTCATGATCCTCCTGCCTCCGTACAATGTGTATCATCATACGTAGCTCAATATTATACACTCTTAACAGTAAGATAATACATACTGTAAGACACACTGCTAGGTTTGGGAGAGAAACATTGCCACATCACATGTATACACTGGTCCAAAACACATCTTGGCTTTGAAATGTGGGGGGTGAAGGAGCAAAACAGGTATGTGGTGCTTAGAATTACTTAAATGGGGCAAAATATTCTTCAAGCTGCAGCTCAACCATCTCTGCCCCTGGGGAGCCCTCTCTGCCCCTGGGGAGCCCTCTCTGCCCCTGGGGAGCCCTCTCTGACCCACCACCAATGAACTTGCCTTTCTTTCCCAGGTTTCCAGACTTGCTTCTATCCTCTAACATAGAACCTGTCATCCTCAGGCTAGAGAGATGGCTTAGTGGTTAAGGTGCTTGCCTGCAAAGCCAAAGCACCTAGACTCGATTCCCCAGGATCCATGTAAGCCAGATGCACAAGGTGATGCATACATCTGGGAATTCATTTGCAGTGGCTGGAGGCCCTGGTGTGTCCATTCTCTCTCTCTCTCTCTTTCCAATAAATAAATAAAAATGTAAAACTATTAAAAAAAGTCAAAGAAATTGTCATCCTCCATCATGCTATTTGTCCCCACAAGTCAGACCATAAGGGCCTTGGCACATTCCTGTGAGCCAGGCAGGAGCCTGCACATTGAGTGAATGAAGAAGGAAATACACAGTCAGTTCTTCTCCTCAGCAAATTCCCTACCTATAAAAGCTCACATCACTATACGAATGAGACTTTTCAAAGCATCATAAATAAGTGATATAAACGCATCCCCTATGTTGCACAAGTATGCTTTTTGTATTTATTCAGACTGCAGTAGCTATAGAAGGAAAGTGGGTGGTACTCAGAAGACGTGGTGTCTAATCTCAAATAGCTCCATCTTGAAGGATGAGTGAGTGACATGTCGAAAGGGAGAGGGATAAAGATTTGAAAAAAAAGAATATAACATGATGTAGCAGACAGCTTCAGGTTCACTGAGATGAACTTCCAGACCAGGCACAGTTATGGAAGAAGGGATATTATTTATTGAAGCTTATAGATCCAGGGGAAGTTCCATAATGGCAGAAGAAGGAGCCTGCTCTCACAGGACCAGGCAAGAGAGAGAAAAAAATCCAACCAGGCACACAGCACACAGAGCAAGCTACAGCCAAAAGCCCAGCACACTTCAGGAACTCCTATTAGGCACACTTTGCATATCTTTACAATGGAATCTCAAACCCATCACCACACCTTAAGACCAGCCCCCAGTGACATTGCCTCTAGCAAGGTGATTGCAGATGCAAACTATAACTAATAAAACACTGAATATATTGGGGGACATATATTCAAACTACCACACATGATAAAAAAAGAAAAGTCAGGGCTGGAGAGATGGCTTAGCAGTTAAGGCACATGCCTGTGAAGCCTAAGGACCCTGGTTTGATTCTCCAGGTCCCACATAAGCCAGATGCACCAGGGGGGCGACGTGTCTGGAGTTCATTTGCAGTGGCTGGAGGCCCTGGTGCACCCATTCTCT
The DNA here is from genome assembly GCA_036365145.1 of Orientallactaga sibirica. NCBI lineage: Eukaryota > Metazoa > Chordata > Mammalia > Rodentia > Dipodidae > Orientallactaga > Orientallactaga sibirica. The sequence continues at coordinate 64,859,902 of JAEOAD010000001.1, forward strand.
CTCTCCCTCTGTCTCTTCCCTCTCTCTCTTTCCCTGTCTCTGTCTCTAATAAATAAATAAACAAATAAAAATAAAATCTTTAAAAAAAAAAGTCATAATGGTCTACAGATGCCACGAAGCCCTGGAGAACACAGGAGGTAATCCTTGTGGCTAAAGCATGTACCAACATGTTGCAAGTGAAGAGTCCAGAAAGCTCGATCTAGGCAAGAGATCACCCAAAAGGGAAAACTGTGGAAAAAGCCAAAATGGGAAATAAACAGGATTTGAGAGAGAGAGATGAAAGGGCCACAGAATGTAGTAAATATGGAAGAATCTGATGGACACACACATTAGGGTGAGGTGAGAAATGGGGGGACTAAAAGCTGAGAATGATTCCAAGGTCCTGAATGGCAAATGTGGTACCAGAAATATTTTGCTAAGTAGGCAATTGTATATTGCAATTGTGATCCAATAAACCTTTTTTTCCAATGAAAAAGTGACGATGTAATTGAACTATGAAACAAATGAGTGTGAACTGACAGAATGAAAAAGGCAAATGACCGTTCTTAGTCCAGTGACAAGGTAGAAGGCAAAGATACATGGAACCATTTACATGAAATTGCATCTGTGCTAGAAGGCATTTCAGGGACCCTAGCCAAGGTTACTTTCCCTCTCATGCTACCTTCCCCAGTGCAATATGTCCGGATACGCCCTCTGTGAGTGTCCAGCCCAATAGCAACAGACACGTGTACCAAGCCCAACAGATGTTCCCTCAGGGACGTTTCAAACGTGTGATGAAAGCAGGCTCAAGCATGAGAAGAAGTTGGGGTGCTCAGTGACAGGTCTGTGCATCACCAGTACGCATGATCAGCAAGGTACCTTGTGACAAAGAGACTGGTGGTAGAGACCAGCAAGCCGCATAACCCAGAGCCACTGTCGCCTGGAGCAGAGGCAGCCTTCCAACCCACAATGTCCTCCCATCTAGTGCCCAAAGACTTCCAGCCTTTCCAACAAGACTGCGCTATTGTTCATGGTGACAATTCTCCCTGCGCCACAGTCATCCCTCACATTCTCAGTGTCAAGATTCTGTTTATTCAGTTCTGTCGGAGTCCCTTGGAAGACACAGCAGGGCTTCATCACGTAGCGTGTTTTCTCAGGATCCCAAAGAAGACAGGGCTATCTCTGTGTCCTGGAGGAAAATTTCCCCAAGGGACAGGTTCCTGCTCTAGCCCAGGCTGGCCTCAAACTCATACATGCCCTTTTGCCGCTCTACGGGCTGGGATTACAGACATGAGCATCCATGCCTGGCAAGGTAAGTTCTTTTAATGACTTCTTTTGTTCAGAGCACAGATGCAGTCCAGGCAAAAGAAGATAACTGATGTCCCCCATGTCACTGATGTCCCCCATGTCACAAGCTTCTGGAGACTGCAGAAGTTGCCCTCAGTTTCCCTTCTTAGAGCTTTCAACCAGGCTGGTCTTTGCTGTTTGGGCTTCTCTGCTGACAATGAAAGCGCCCTAGTGGCTTGGTTTCATTCAATCGATTTTACTGGGCCATTAACTCAGTCTGCAGTGGAAGAAAACCAGGTCAGTTCTATTGTGTTATTCAGACATTCTAAAAATTCAAAAGCTGATTTTTTTTTCCCCTAACCTGCTACGTTTCTCTATTAACAAGGGCTTCCAGGTTGTGCTAGGCTAGTGGCTCCCACATTTCTCAAAGTATAACCACTGAGATCTGCTAACCACTAAGAATATTTCCAGAGTGGTGGTGGGAGTGGGTAGGACTGGAGCTGAGGTGTGGACAGCTATTTAAAGTGGGTCATGGTATACCTGAATCTCAACCAGTCATGAAAGGAAGGCTCTATCCTTCCAGCTCCAAAGCCACGAGTCTCCAAGCAGGCTGTCAGATGGAAAGCACCGAGTCACTGTGGAGCCTGTGTCTGCAGAAGAGATCCAGCTGACAGCTGTCTGCAGCACAGTGTAGCCAGCGGCTCACATGCTCACTGCCCGCAAGCTGCTGAACAAGCGCCCCACTCGAGACTGTCAGATCCTGAGTCAAGGTAGTCAGACCACTCCTAAGGCAGACAGTGCCAACAGTCTGTACCTTTCAAGCTGCCTGGAAACCAGAACCACGAAGGTAAGACCTGCCTGCAAATCGAGGGCCTGGCAGTCACCTCATTTGTCTAGAGATCTGTCTCCTGCTCCACCTCCTGAAGCACTGTCTGCTCATGGGAATGCCACCAGTATTCAAGCAAGGGGCCCTTCTCACCATGGCTCTGTGGGATTAACACATCCTGTGTGTGTCACAGTGCGTGCTTTCAGTAAACAGGGTTTGTGTGCTATCTTTTAAAGCGTCAGCTACTGTTCCATGGGCACACAGAACCATGATCATCTTTCCTAGTGTTCCTATGGACTCCTTGAAATACTCCAGAGTCACCCTGATTAATTATGAAATTTTCAAGCATAACAAACATTGAAAGAATAGCGAAGTGAACACCTAAAAAAACTGTCCTCCATACTTACAATTTTTGACATTTTGCTCTATTTGTTTTCTCTCTATATATGTGTGTGTGTATATATATATATGTATATATGTATATGTATATATATACACACACATATATCTCCTTCTGAAACCATCTCATTTCTGTATACTTTAACATCTATCCACCAAGAATAATGATATCCTCCTCTAACCACAATCATCCAAAGTCAAATTCCACAACTATTACCAAATACACTTTTTGGCTGTTTTTACTTTCTAAACCAGCATGTTTAGTTGATTTCACTCTTTTAAATATTTTTTATTTATTTATGAGAAAGGAGAGACAGAGCGTGTGCACCAGGGCCTCTAGCCAGTGCAAACGAACTCCAAATGCATGCGCCACCATGTACATCTGGCTTATGTAGGTGCTGGGGAATCGAACCTGGGTCCTTGGGCTTTGCAAGCAAATGTCTTAACCACTAAGCTATCTCTCCAGCCTCAGTTTAAGTCTTTTAGACTAGAGAGCTCCCACAGTACACCATACTTTTCATAACACTGAGCTCCGGAAGAGCATAGATTAACTGTCCAATTGACCGCTCCACACTCTGAACTTGAACTTGTGTAGCCATCTCCAGTTGACTTGTTTATGCTCCTGTATTCCACATATGTCCGATGAATAGGAAGTTTTGTCAGGCTGAGGTTGAATGTCTTTAACAAGGCTGGAGCTCCAGCTCAATGGTAGAGTGCTTGCCCAGCACTCACAAGGCCTGAGTTTAAAGCTTAGTACCATAAAAAGAAGGAGGAAGAGGGATAGAGTGAGGAAAGAAAGAGAAAGAAAGAAGAAAGAAAGAAAGAAAGAGAGAAAGAAAGAAAGAAAGAAAGAAAGAAAGAAAGAAAGAAAGAAGAGAAAGAGAGAGAGGAAGGAAGGAAGGAAGGAAGGAAGGAAGGAAGGAAGGAAGGAAGGAAGGAAAGGAAGGAAGGAAGGAAGGGAGGGAGAAGGGAAGGGAGAAAGAGAAAGGAAGGAAGGGAAGGAGAAAGGAAGATAAGGAGAAATGATATTTACAAGTGTCTTTCCCACTTCTGTATCACACCAGGTGGTACACAGAGTAGATTGTCCCATTCATAGTGATGCTTCCCCTTGGTCACATGGTTAACATGGTCCACAGTGTTTCTGCATTGTAAAGAAACATTCTATCTGTATAAGTCATAAGAAAGCTATGAGGTGATATTTAGGTCACATGACTACATTTCCCAGAGAACTTTGCAACTAACAGCTTCATATCCACTGGTACAGCTCTTAACTGATCCAATTATTACAAAACTCCCTTCAGAGTTGGTCTCACTCTTCCATCCAAGAGAGGTGAGAAGTAGGCCAGATCTGTTTGTCACTGCCATTGCTTCCTGTTCTTACATGTCACTGTTGAAGACTTTCACAGCACAGTCCTAAAGCTCTACCTTGGAATGCTGCCACCTCATCTGGACCCCTGAACAGGCTGCTGCATTCCACGAAGAGGCCCAGCCTCAGACTCCATGCTACATGGCGTGATGCGTGTTCCCCATGCTTATCTCTGTTGCACACATGCACAGAGTCTGCTCAATACTTTCAGCCCACCCCAAAATGCCAATTTTATAACTGGTTCCAGCATTTTCTACCTCATACATCCCAAGATGGAAGTGGCACCATTCTTTCCCCAAAATCTTGTGCTACAGACAGGCAGACTTTCCTCTGTGAGCAAATAAAGTGGGTCTAAGCACTCTCCCTTTCCTCATGCACCTTCTTTTTAAACTTTTTTAAAATTTTTCTTGTCTTGGGTAGGAGGATAACCATGACTTTGAGGCCACCCTGAGACTAGCCTGGGCTAGAGAGAAACCCTACCTCAAAAAACCAAAAAAAATTTTTTTAATTTAAAAAAAGAAAGAAAGAAAGAAAAATAGCCTTTTATGATATATAACACAAGGGAAAATCTCATTGGCTAATAAACCAAATAAGCTCCAGCACCTGAGAATAACAATTAGGGATAATAACAAAATCAGTACCATGCTTTTTTGGCATTGTCATGCTGATAAATGTTTGTCAACTCTTTCTCCAGGACATGCAGGGTACCCTCAGATTTGTTCAGTTTGCTGGTTTCTATGATGTGACTAATTCCATCTGTGTCTGACCTCAGACTATTAGCAAATTTAGACTTTGACACCAGAATCAGCTGCCCTGACACACCACAGTGCAGCCACAGCAGGTGGCTTATCAATGACAGTTGCCACCTTTCTTTTCTCCATGATTCTGCTGCTTAAACATACATCCTCAGCTGGGTGTTCTGGTGCACACCTTTAATCCCAGCACTCAAGAGACAGAGGTAGAAGGATCACTGTAAGTTCAAGGCCAGCATAAGATAACAGTGAATTCCAGGTCAGCCTGGGCTCCAGAGAGACTCTACCTCAAACCAGTGCCCCCACCAAAAAATACATCCTGAAGAGGCTCACATTCTTTTATAGGTAATTTGAATGATATTGAACTTTATTTGCTCAATAGTATGTGTGATCCATTAATATTGTTTTAAGTAACATTTTCATGGAAGTATAGGGTTCCCATATGGTATTATGCCATTATTCACATGGACAATTGGATCGCTTCCAGTTAGAGGCTATTAAAAATAATGATTACCGGGGCTGGAGAGATGGCTTAGCCGTTAAGCGCTCGCCTGTGAAGCCTAAGGTTCCCAGTTCAAGGCTCAGTTCCCCAGTACCCACGTAAGCCAGATGCACAAGGTGGCACACGCATCTGAAGTTTGTTTGCAGTGGCTGGAGGGCCTGGTACGCCCATTCTCTGTCTCTCTCTGCCTCTGTCTGTCTGTTGCTAATAAATAAATAAATATAAACAAAATAATTAAAAAAATAAAAATAATGATTACCATGCTGGTGGATCTATACTTCTGATTATCATTTCTGGCTAGCGAAATAAGTACAGCTTCAACATTAGTGGATTACACAAACATCCCGAGTCCCGTCACCAAATCATCCTCCCTCCCACCGTGTGTGACATTTCGCTCCTCTCCCAGTTGTCAGTTGGTATTGTCAGTCTATTCAGTGTTAGCTTTTGTAGAGAATGCCTAATGATACTTCATTGTGTTTTAAAGTTTATTTTTCTGATTGCTAATTAGCATATTGCCTCTCGTTTTGGACATTTGAATTTCCTCTGCATTTCAAATGCTTATTTTTCTCTTCTACTGGTTTGTAGGAGGTATGTTCAAACAACTCAGATATGAGCCCTCAGCCATTTAAGTGAATTTCCAGTACCTTTCCTCTCAGTGGCTTCACTTTTTAAATTTGGTGTCCTCTTATGAATATGCATTTTTGCCTTGCCTTTTATGATTGGGGCTTTTGTGGGTTTTTAATCTACTCCCAATAAAAATAGCAAAATTCATAATGGAAGCTGGAAATCACTATTGAAAATTGGCAAAGGGGGTGACCTGTCTTATTTAGTAGCACCATATACCATTCTAAAGGAAGCCAGACTCAGCTATTTAAATAACAGACCCTTATCATGGTTTATTGTCTATAATTATAGAAGTTGTCAATAAAAAAATTATACATTAAAAACATAAATAAATAACAGCCCCTCCCCAGAGCATCTCCCCAAGTGATTCACGCTATCTATACTTATTCCTTTATAGGGAAATCACCTTCAATGATCCAAAATTACTCCTGGCCCTCTAGACTGAGAAAAGCATGCACAGACTTAATGCCTGCTGGACACTCCTATTTACTCCCTATCATATGGTACCTGCAATTGACCTTGTGCTCACACAATGTGCATATGTACAGAAGCCTCGACAGCTATTGCTGTACTTTCTTTAGAAGGCTATTTATGTAGCTATGACTGACTAGCTGTGTTAAAATTAATCAGCTAACCTCACCCAAAACTGAGCAATTTTCAACTAGATTAAAGGACAAAACTATGGTACATATATACTGTGTGTGCATAAAGCAGCTCTGAGGCAACTCAACAGGGTAAAATAGCTCCAGTTAAACTAAGCAGACTGAATTATCTGCACAGACAACACTGTCAATATCAGAGCTACCCTTCATTAGGCATCTGTAATCCGAAGATGCTTCTCATACATTATGCATCTCTACAAGGTTGCTTCTATTAAGTCTAACTTGATTTTAAAAAAAATGAAGGCTGAACATGATGCAAAAGGATGTCCAATGCCACACATCTAACAAAAACTGGAACCAGAATTCAAACCCAGATCTCTTGAATGCTAATGCCTATGATTTTCCCTACTCTGTCCCTCCAAGGAGATGCAAAGACTGGGCTTGGGGTTCCAGAACTTTTTGCTAAAGAGTTGCTCTTCAGAGACTAGATGGAAAGAAAATGGGATTCAGTGGAGGTGGGGAAAGGTAGGGTAGTGGGAGAAGAGGGACATCATGGTATATTGTCTGTATGTATGAAAGTTGTCAATGAAAAGTTAAACAAGAGTTGCTCTTCCCACGGAGTGGGTAACACACAAGCAAACAAGGACCCACACACGTCTTCTTGGCTCTCCCACCACCATATTCATTCATACAAAGTTATGCTGAATTTTAGTTGACATTTGTTTTCTCCAAATATTTCTGTGCCAAGAATTTACCTTAAAAATCCAAATAAGGCACTTTTGGGTTCTACTTTTAAAACCAGTATGACAGGTTGGGGGAGAAGGATTGGGAACCATACATGTTTCCTGGGCTGGTTGTTGAACTAACTTGAACTGTTTAAATGCTTGTCACTCCTACATCACAAAAGAATGACCACAACATCCCATTACCTACTGTTTTGACAACACCTAATCCATCTCCTCCAATTCACCGGCTGGAAAGCAATGGCTCCTCTAAGGCAAGCCAAGAGAAAACAAATGAGGAACAAAGTCTCTCACGACCGTGGCTCATTCATCATTCTCCCAAGAACAGCAGATACATTCCATGCGGCTACAGGAGGAAATCCCCACCAAAATGGCTTCTCCAGACCTATTTAGCTTCAGACTACAGAATAATAAGCCGTTTCCTCCCACTGACCCTTCTGAAGCCGTGGCTCCTTTCTTCAGGTCTTTCCACATGTATTTCTATTGTCTACTTACGTGTCCATTTGGAGAAAAATGGTGGTGACCAATGCTTACTGAATCCGCAGTTTGACAGGTATGTTCTCATTAAATAACTTCAATGGCCCTATGAGGCAGGCATTTATGTCCTGTTCTGAACAGAGGGATGTGATTTCTTCAAGGACACTCAGGGTCAGGTGTCTGAATTGGTCTGTGTAACTAGGGCTGATAACTCCTTCTGAAATGGTTCTCTCCTTTGTTATTTGAGAGCATACATGTACCAGCTGGGAACCAATCATCATTTTTTGACTTCTAGAGATTTGGGGCTAGAATCAGTGTCTGTCCAGTCATCTTTCCATGGCTCTTTACCTCTCTTGTCAACTATGATGACTTCTCCCTAGGCCAAACTTTTCCACAGCAGCAATACTTCCACTTAAGAACACACATCAAGACTCAAATGTTGGGGCTAGGGAAATGGCTCAGTGTGTAAAAGCACTTGCTCTGCAAGCATAAGGAGCTGAGTTCAACTCCCAGCACCCATGTGAAAATTCAGCATTGGTAAAGCATGCCTATAACTCCAGTTCTGAGAGAGGTGGACATGGGAGGAGTTCTGAGGCTCCCTGGTCAACCAGTCTAACAGAAATAGGACACGGTCCAAGTTCAGTGAGAGACATCATCATCTCAAGGAAATAAGGTAGAAGAGCAGAAAAGAAGGACATCCAGTGTCTACACACACACACACACACACACACACACACACACTCACATTTGCCTGTACCACACATGCTGCCAAAAATTCCATAGACCAGAAGGTAAGGTTTGGAGAGACTTTATTATATTAAGAAAAGGAAAGATCCGTGTGTGGTGGCACATGTCTTCAATCCCAGCACTCGGGAGGCAGAGGTAGGAGGATTGCTGTGAGTTCAAGGCCACCCTGAGACTATATAGTGAATTCCAGGTCAGCCTGGGCTAGAGTGAAAAGAAAGAAAGAAAACAAAAGAAAGAAAGAAAGAAAGAAAGAAAGAAAGAAAGAAAGAAAGAAAGAAAGAAAGAAAGAAAGAAAAAGAGGAGGAAGTACAGAGAGCTCCTGCCATAAGGGAGGTGAGAAGGGGTAAAGCCCCCAAAAAGTTAAATTAAGACCTCAAGTATGGCTGGGGATATAGCTCTGTGGTGGTTTGATTCAGGTGTCCCCCATAAACTTAGGTGTTCTGAATGCTAGGTTCCCAGCTGATGAAGATTTGGGAATTGAATCCTTCTGGAGGCGATGTATTGTTAGGGGTGGGCTTATGGGTATTATAGCCAGCTTCCTCTTGACAGTGTTTGGCACACTCTGCTGTTGCTGCTGTCCACCTCATGAGGTGGTGATATCCACCCTCTGCTCATGCCATCGTTTTCCCCTGCCATCATGGAGCCTCCCCTCAAGTCTGTAAGCTAAAATAAACCTTTTATCCCACAAGCTGCTCTTGGTCAGGTGTTTCCTGCCAGCAATGTGAACCTAACTGCAACAAGCTCCATGGTAGAACCCTTGCCTAGCATGTGGAAAGCCCTGAGTTCAAGCCCTAGCACTGCAAGGGGGAGAAAAAACTCTCAAATATGGCTGTACATACCTGCAACCCCCATCCTCAAGGGGCTAAAACAGGAGGATCTGGGGCTGGATAGATGGCTTGGTGGTTACCTGCCTGTCCCACGTTTAGCCAGACATAAAGTGACAAAGGGCGCAATGCTGCACTTGCCCACAAGGGGGTGCATGCACCTGGAGTTCATTCACAGCAGCTGAGAGGCCACTGGCGCACCCATTCTCTCTCTCTCTCTCTCTCTCTCTCTCTCTCTTTCAAAAAGGAGGATCTGTTGAGTCCAGGCATTTGACACTAGCCTGGCTCAAAACATAAATAACCTTCAAACGTGGAGTGGCATTATGATAAGCAATAATGCTAAGTGTGGCTTAATTTTTTTTTAACTAAATATTTCTTAATTTTACTGTCTTGCCTATTATTTTATCTTTACTTACTACCATGTGTATAATATCTGTAATTTACCACAGTAGTAGTTTGAAATCCCTGACTTAGTCTAACCTTTTTATTTCACAGTCAAGTAAAGATTGAAAAATTTCCCAGGTCTTACAACTTCTTTTTTTAACATTTATTTAAGAGAGAGAGAGAGAATGGGTGTTCCAGGTCCTCTTGCCACTGCAAACAAACTCCAGACACATCCACCACTTTGTGCATCTGGCTTTACATGAGTACTGGGGAATCAAACCCAGACAGGGAAGCTTTGCAAGGCTTTAACTACTGGCCATCTCACCAGCCCCTTAACTTAGTGCTTCTAAGCTGTCAAATCAACTCTTCTAAATCAAGTCTTGGTTCTTGCTTCTGCACCAGAATCTAGTCCATAGTAGCAAAAAGGTCTTGTGTCTTCTGTCTCCTGTCCTCTCCTTTTGGTGCATTCCCTTGCACCTGAGAAATTTGGTGGCACCTTCTCATTTCCAAAGTCTCCATTTTCCCTGGACAGACTCTGTCTCTCCCAACCCCACCAATGCCTCCTCACCAGCATCTGAGCAACATGGGTTGAGGTTCTCTGATGAAAATGGCTAGAGAACAGCTAAGTGCATGGCAGAGCTCAGTGCACAAATATTTTGGTTTCAGAATGCTTTATTCTCTTCAAAGTTAGCGAACAGTCCCAAAGAGCTCCAAACCAAACAAACAAAAATTAGTGAGAAGAATAGCATTGATCGTGTTCTACTTGCAAACTTCTATAGTATTTGGCATAAACAAAAGCCAGCTGGAGCTTCATATCTGCCTCTGCGTTCTAGCTGCTGTGTGGGCACGTGCTGTGCAGCCTCTGGAAAAGCATCCTGCACATTAATAAAAGAATGAGAGTAAAAAGGCAGATATTGCCAGTTGTGGTGGCACACATGGGTAGGAAATTGCTGAAGTGGTAGAAGCAGGAGGATCAGCAGTTCAAGGCCAGCCTGGGACAAAAAGGCAGATACTGAGCTAGGGAGACAGTTCAGCAATTAAAGGCACTTGCTCTGAAAGCCTGCAGACCTGGGTTCAATTTTCCAGTACCCATATAAAGCCAGATGCATAAAGTGGTGCATGCACCTGGAGTTCATTTGCAGAGGCAAGAGTCCCTGGCATACCCATGTTCTCACCCCCAGCCCCTCTCTCTCACACACACAAATCAATGGATAAAGAATATTTTTAAAAGACAAGTACTATTTTAGGACTCTCCCAAGCTTTCAATTATCTCTCCTCACAAGGTATCCCATGGTTATACATTGAGAACTCTACTCTCGCAATGAACTCAGAGACAGAATATCGTAAATCCTGGTGACCACATAGTATGTGACCTTGAACATGGGTACATACACAAGAACAAACCTGACACAGGCACACAGGCAGCAAATGAAGGTTTGTTAAAGTTTCTCTGAAAGAGATTTATGAAAAAGAGAGGTGTCTACTCTCACTTTTGGTTACAGAAGCTCCTCTTTTCAGAAGGCAGTGACCTTGGGATGACTCAGAAGGCACCATGGTGCTGAAAATAAGTGACAGAGGAGTGCTCAGCACTGAAATATCTCTATCACATCTTCCAAGGCTCAGGGTCCATTGCAGAAGAGGGGACAAAAAGAATGTATGAGCCAAAGGAAGAGGAGGACTCCTTATAATGCACTCCTCCACACACAAAATGGCCTGGATATCCATGACCTCACAGTGCCTGACACTACCTACACAAGACCATCATAATAGGAGGAAAAGATGATGACATCAAAATAAAAGAGAGACTGATTGAGGGGGGAAGGGGTATAATGGAGAATGGAGTTTCAAAGGGGAAAGTGGGGGGAGGGAGAAATTACCATGGGTTATTGTCTATAATTATGGAAGTTGTCAATAAAAAAATCAATTAAAAAAAGAAAAAGGGAGGTGTTCTTACAGAAAGATTGTGCCTGAATTCACACACACACACACACACACACACACAAAGACTTCTAACGCTGGAGTGTCAGGAAGGTTAGGAAGCAGAGACCAGAAGTGATTTGTGCAAACTTGTGGAGGTAGGGCTATTCCTTGGGTTATCCCTGCCCAGCACTCCTTGGTTCATATCACGTTTATGGCTACTGCCTTATGGGAAATTCCAGCTAGGGCTGGCTGTGTCCCATGTACCATATCTACTCTGAGCAATATGTGGTTCTATCTGAGTCTTTCAATCCTGAGGAGGTCCTCAGCCGATTGCCCTGCAGACATGAATCACTGGGTTGAAGGTCTTCTTTGACCCTGCTGTTGGGCTAGCTTTCTCCAACTTCCGACAGAGACCAGCTAGGGAGCTCTCACCCTCCCAACACCATCCCATTGCCATAGGCATAGGTGGGATTTGGGACTCATCCCAATCTATTTCCGAGCTAGATAATGAGCAAGAATTCTTAATTAGACTCAGTTCTTGGGGAATTATTGCTTTGGATGTTATAAATAATAGAGTGTGCTCTGCATTCAGGATTATGAAAATTAGTTTGGATTCTGGTACATTCTGCCTTTCCTACTCAACCATCTTTCATAGCTACACAGGACAAGCTCTATGGCCTCGTTCCTGCTACCAAGATAGCAAGATTTCAAGGAATTTATGATGATTTGAACTGAGTAACCAGTACCACTCCCAGGTAGAGCAGAACTCTGAAGAAGAACATTGGGACCATGGCAGTCCTGACTTGGAAGGCCTCTGACATTCACCTTGAGACTAGTTGGAAAGACATGACCGAAATGCTTCAGTGAGAAGTAAGGCTATTCCAGGAGAGAAGAGGCTTGTCACAGCAAGACTTACAAATGTCATTGCCTGCTGCCCTCGGCTGGACATCATCAGTGGAGTCAGGCAGCTAGCACAAACAAGCAAGAGAAAGGGCTGGGAATGTGGTGAGGAGAAAGCACTCCCATCAATCAATCACCACAGGCTGGACAGTGGACCTAAGAAGGCCAAAGCTTTCCAAGAGATCCCAGAAATCTAAACTTTTTTTTTAATGTGAAAACTCCAATATTTAAAAATTTTGTGCAATTCTAAATAACGTGCATACACACAACGTGTGACAAAAATTCCAAATATTCTCAACAAAAAAGGACAGGTTTGTGTCCTTCTCCCCAACTCTCATTTCTCATAATGAAAGACCTTTTCTCTCAATCCAAACACCTTATCTCCTGTCCCGTACTACCCAGAGCTCGAGTTTTCTTCATTTTTATCTCATACTGTGTTGGTGACATGAACTTTACACTGTCATGAGAGCTAGAACTATAGCTGATATGTTGCAGTTTCAGGAACTGATACCCTGGTTGTATATTTCCAACAGATATCACATGTTTACCTAAGAAGCTTCTTCCTGCTGGAAGGCGGCAGAGATCAAGTGATCATACTCTTCGGGGTACTCCCTTACATGGTCTACCAGTATTGCGTCCACTCAGGCGCCCAGGGTGCATACACACCTAACACCCTCAAGACTTACTTCTTGGTCCCCTTGGCCAGGGTAAATCAGAAAGGAAATAGAGACGGAGGTTAATACTAGGGGAAAAGCCAAAGTCAAGGCAGAGCAGTGATCAGAGAAACAGGAAGAATGCTATGAAACCACTTCATTTACAATATGCCCTTCTGCTCCCACCATCGTTGTTGTGAGTTCATTGAAGACTTGTGGGGTTTCCATCCCGTCAGTATCGAGCATGCAGCCAGAAACAAGCCATGCCATTGTGTTGCAGGTTTTAACTTTATGTAAATGATATGCTATTATTCATTCTATAATCTTTTTTTTAACTTTTTATTTTTTATTATTTTTTGGAGAGAGACACAGAGAGAGACAGAGAGAGAGAGGGAGAGGAAGACAGAGTTGGGCGCGCCAGCAGTGTCTCAGCTGCTGCGAATGAAATCCAGATGTGTGCGCTCCCTTGTGGTCAAGTGTGGCATTGCGCCCTTGCGTCACTTTGCATCTGGCTAAAAGTGGGACCTGGAGATTGGAACCAGTGTTCTTAGGTGTTCTCCAGCCCTATAATCTGTTTTTATTAAGAATTATGCTCTTAGAGGCAGGCGCCTTTAATCCCAGCACTCGGGAGGCCATCTCTCCAGCCCTATAATCTGTTAATTTTTATTCGAAAAACAAAAAAAAAAAAAAAAAAAAAAAAAGAATTATGCTCTTAAAGTCCATGTTACTGGCCAGGCACACCCTTAATCTCAGCACTTGGGAGGCAGAGGTAGGAGAATTGCCATGAGTCTGAGACTACAGAGTGAATTCCAGGTCCCTACCTTGAAAAACCAAAAAGAAAAGAAAAACAAGAGTCCATATTACTGTACATTAACTTCATACAATTGTATTGGATCATATTTTACCATTTAAAGGTACCACAATCTAATTTATCTCTTCTTTTTTTAATGAAAATTTTCAGTATGTTTTTAGTGTGTGTATATGTTGGTGTGCGTTATATGAATGTGCATGTGGAGACGCACGTACTCCATGCACATGCAGAGGCCAGAAGACATAGGTTCCTCTTCTATTGCTCTGTTGCCTTATTTTCTTGAGATTAAATCTCTCCCTAGACTGCCTAATCAGCCAGCCCCAGCAATACCCCCATCTCCATCTTCCCACCCCCTACACACATAACGCTAAGGTAAAAGGCATGCGAGGCCACACGGGGCTTTTTCACATGAGTGCTGAGGGTCGAACTCATGTCCTCATGCTTGTGCAGTGAGGGCGTTTACCCACTGAGCCATCTACCCAGGCCAGAAAATCTAGAACTTTTTTTTTCATTGCCACTATCATGGTGTTGTATATCTTCAACATTAAAAATCTCCCTAGCCAAGTAAGTTGGCACACACCTGTAATCCCAGCATTCAGGAGGCTGAGCCAAGAACACTGGGAACCATTACCTTGGCGGGGGCGATAGATATAGAGAGGGGCTCTCTAGAAAGAGAATTGCTGGAACATAGAAAATACCTACTTTGTCCTTTCTGAATTTTGCCAAATAGCCTTTCAAAGTAGTTGCTCGACTGACACTTCACCAAGAGTGTCTGAGAGGTCCTTCTGAAAGTGCCTTGTTTTTCTTATCTGGTCCCAAAGATTACTAAGATGGGAATAGTGTGTTGTGTCAGTCAACTTCTCATTGCTGGGACAAAATGCCTGATGAAAATCAGATTGCAGGAGGAAGGTTTTATTTCAGCTCAAGTTCCAGGTTCCAGTCCATCATGGAGTGGAAGGCAGGGCAGCAGAGCTTGGAGCAGAGCTGGTCATATGCAGCCCACAGAGAAAGACAGGAAAATGATGGACCCTGGTGCTTAGCCAGCTCTCTCCTGTTCTTACAGTGCAGGACCCTGGCCCAAGAAATAATGCTGCCCACAGTTAAGGTGGGCCCTCCCATTTCAGTTAATCTAAACAAGTCAACCCTTACGGGCATGCCGAGAGGCTAACCTGATCTAGATACTCCCTCATAGACGATTCTAGGTCCTATCAAGTTGGCAAAAGATATTAATCATCATGTGGACAGAGCTGAAAAAGTGCACATTTGAGCATGCATAGATCTTTACCATGCTACTATGGAGCTATCAGTTATCAGAGAAAGGCATAGATAAAGGTGATTTTTTTGGGTTTTTTTTTTTTTTTTTTTTTTTTTTTTTTTTTTGGTTTTTCAAGGTAGGGTCTCGCTCTGGCCCAGGCTGACCTGGAATTCACTCTGTAGTCTCAGGGTGGCCTTGAGCTCATGGAGATCCTCCTACCTCTGCCTCCCGAGTGCTGGGATTAAAGGTGTGTGCCACCACGCCCAGCTAGTACATGTGGTTTTTAAATGGAAGAATAAGCCATAATGTTTTAAAACGTACCTGTAGTTAGAAGGAGAATTAGGTACAGGGAGCAGGGGAAGAGTTTGATTCTTTTCAAATACTTTGTTTGATCAATTTATTTAGCAAAATATTTAATATTTTGCATGATTATATCAAAGTTCATTTCATATGAAAATAATCTTAAAAGTTACAACCAAAATAAATAAATCTAACAAGGTGTCCAAATTAGTGCCATAATCACAGAAAAATTAACTGTTCCACATCCCTTTTAAATAAAGAACAGCAAAAAAGGGGCTGGAGGGATGGCTTAGCAGTTAAGGCGTTTGCCTGCAAAGCCAAGGACCCAGGTTTGATTCGCCAGGACCCACGTAACCCAGATACACAAGGGGGTGCACGTGTCTGGAGTTCATTTGCAGTGGCTGGAGGCCCTGGCATGCCCATTTTCTCTCTCTCTGTGTCAAAAAAGTAAAAATAAGAACAGCAAGAAAAAACATTATTGGTTGTTGTTTTGTTATTCTGAAGAAATTGTTTGTATATTGTGAAATAAAGCAATAGAGAATTAGAAATTTTTCTTTGAATACATGAAGTATCTTTGTTGAACATTATTTAGAATTACCTAATTAATTAAACTTATTTAATTAATTTTTAAAATTTATTTATTTATTTAATTTTTCTCACTCTAGAGCTGAGGCTGGCTTTGAACTCAGCCTGCTAAGTGCTGTGATTACAGGCGTGAGTCCCCACACCTAGCAATATGCCTGATCTTTAAAAAGTAAATTAGTAAAATAAAAAAGTAAATTAGACAATCATGACAGTCCATGCAAACCCTGTCTCAAAAAAGAAAAGAGAGGGCTGGAGAGATGGTTCAGCAATTAAGGTGCTTGCCTAATGACCCAAGCTCCATTCCCCAGTACCCACATAAAGCCAGATGCACAAAGTGGTATAGTCTTGGGCTGTACAAAAAAGGAGAACATGAACTTAGTATTAGCATTCATCCCTCTCTGCTTCCTTACTGAGGACGCCCGGTGACCTCATGCTTTTGAGCCATGCTTTCCATGCCATGATAAACTAAACCTCCAACCCTTCAATCACCCTCCAACAGTAGGTCAAAATAAACTCTTTCTAGGTCAGATGAGGTGGCACACACCTTTAGTCACAGCACTCAGGAGGCAGAGGTAGAAGAATCACTGTGAGTTCAAGTCCAGCCTGAAACTACATAGTGAATTCTAGGTCAGCCTGGGCTAGAGCATAACCCTACCTCAATAAATAAATAAACCCTTCCTTCTTTAAGTTGCTTTTGTATTTGGCACAGCAATAAGAGAAGTCATTAATACAGAAAATGATACTGAGAAGTAGGGCTGTTGCTGTGATAAATCTGACCATATGGTTTGTAGGTCTTTGGAACTGGTTTGCAGAAGAAATGTGGAATTGTTGGAACTTTGGGCTTTAAAAGCCCTTGTAGCAGAGCTTAATGGACCCTTCTGGTAGTAGCTTGACAGACAAGTAGACAACTAACCTGGCTCTGTAATTTGAGAAGGAAACAAGGAACCTATAAAGAACTGGACTCATGACCCCTGGCATGATATACTGGCAAAAAATCTGGCCGCATTTTGTCTGTGTCCTGAGGACTTGAACATGGTTGTATTTAAAAGTAATTGGGAGGCTGGAGAGATGGCTTAGTGGTTAAGGCACCTGCCTCCTAAGCCTAAGAACACTGGTTCCAATCTCCAGTGGTTTCAATCTCCAAGTCCCACGTTTAGCCAGATGCAAAGTGGCACAAGGGCACAATGACACACTTGACCACAAGGGGGTGCATGCATCTGGATTTCATTCACAGCAGCTGAGAGGCTGCTGGTGCGCCCATCTCTATCTGTCTTCCTCTCCTCTCTCTCTCTCTCTCTCTCTGTGTCTCTCCAAAAAAAAAAGTAATTGGGGCCAGCTGGAGAGATGGCTTAGTGGTTAAGGCACTTACCTGTGAAGCTTAAGGACCTAGGTTTGGATTCCCCAGGACCCACATAAGCCAGAAGCACAAGGTGGCACATGCTTATGGAGTTAGTCTGCAATGAATAACTATGTTCTCTCTCTTTCTCTCTCCCTCTTTCTCTACCTCTCTCAAATGAATGAAATAATAAAATAAGAAAGGCAAAACTTGTTATTTAAAAAAAGAAGTAATTGGACTGGAGAGATGGCTTAGTGGTTAAGGCACTTACCTGCAAAGCCTAAGGACCCAGGTTCAATTCTCCAGGTTCCATGTAAGCCAGATGCACGTGGTGGTGCATGTGTCTGGAGTTTGTTTGCAGTGGTTAGAGGCCCTGGGGCACCCATTCTCACACACTCTCTCTCTCAGTCTCTAATAAATAAATAAATCACAAAAAAAAGAAGTAATTGACTGATTTGTTTGGCAGGGGGGAATTTCAAAACAGGGTACCATTCAAGCTGTGGCATGGCTATGCTCACCACTCCTATCCAGGTTTACAGTGAAAAAGAACAATAAGTGGGGGTGATATATATTAAAACACATGCAGTTTGTCAAGTTTTGTCAAAAAGTACTCCACCAAGTTTAAAGTTGCAGCCAAAGCACATGATGAAAAAGGGTCTGTAATTGTTAAGAGATACTCACTCTCTGAACTGGGACAATAGGCAAGGTACCCTGAGGGTAAAACACCACCCACCAAAAATCCAAATTCACTCGGGATTAGTGATGCATGCCTTTAATCCCAGCACTCAGGAGGCAGAGGTAGGAGGATTGCCATGAGTTCGAGGCCACCTGAGACTACATAGTTTTGCCTGAGCTAGAGTGAGACCCTACCTCAGAAAACCAAAAAAAAAAATCCAAATTCATTTGAAAGAAGGGGAGCTAAATTGAAGGGGTTCCTTGCTTGAACACAACTGCCTTGGGAAGTGTGTCACTAAGGTCAGCCTGTAAGGCATACAGGAACCTTTACAGCTGCGGCCCAAGAGGACCTGGGCTATGTTCCAAGCTGGTAGCAGAAATTGGCAGCCTTGTCCATGTGATGATGGTTTTGGAGGCATGAATGGTACAAGACTGAGTGGATCATGCAGTCTTGTTCCATGGTCCCAGACAGTTGTGTGGCAGGATCAAAGTTCCCACAAGGAGGCCCTTAGAGGAACTGCACGAAACTATGAAGGTCAACCCTGTGTTGCAATGGAGACCCCAGGATGTTGGAAATGCCAGAACCATGGACTATCTGCCGAGGAAAGCTACAGGCATGGAGAGGAGCTGCACGGGGAGCCAGGCTATGTGTGCTACAGGCAGCAAAGTTGGAAGGGTGGGGCTCCTCCTCGAGCCCTTTGGATGATTCCATCATCCACAGATGATCCTATCACATGCCCCACATGCTTGACACAGAACTGTAGGATTTGGCCCCTGCCCTGCTGGGTTTTGGTCTTGCTTTGACGATCTTTCCTTGATATGCCCTTGTTTCTCCTGTTTGGAATGGGAATATTTACTCTGTGCTTAGAATGTTGGAAGTATATAACTTGTTTTTGGTGGGATATACATATATAATAGGAAATATATATGATGGGAGATCACAGTTAAGAGTTTTGCCTAACTCTCAGAAGAGACTCTGCACTTACACCACTTCTTCTTCTTCTTCTTCTTTGAGAGAGAGAGAGACAGAGAAACAGAGAGAGAGAGGAAGAGGCAGAGAGAGAGAATGGGCGCACCAGGGCCATTTCAGTCACTGTGAATGAACTCCAGACGTGTGTGCCCCCTGGTGGGCAAGCACAGCATTGCATGCTTGCATCATTTGTGTCTGGCTAAACGTGGGACCAGGAAAATAGGACAGGTGTTCTTGGGCTTGGCAAGCAGGTGCCTTAACTGCTAAGCCATCTCTCCAGCCCTCCACTTACACTTTTGAATAGAGTTAGAACTGTCAAAGACTATGGGGACTTAGGAAGTTGGTGAATGAAATATAAAATGGCCATGAGCCTGTGGGGACAAAAAGTGGAAGGTTATGTCTTAAAAGTGACATGTTTGAGCGCTAAGTTGACAAGGGGTGGACTTGTAATAGTTTATCCTGTTTGTCAGCTTGACAAGAGTTAGAATCACAATGGAAACAAATCTCTGGGTATGTCTATGAGGGAATTTCTAATTAGGTTAATTGAGATGGGAAAACTCACCCTAAATGTGGGTGGCACTATTCCACTGCTGGAAGCCCTAGACTGTATAAAAAGGACAAAGTGAGCTGAGCTGAGCTGAGTGCCACCATTCAGCCCTCTCTGCTTCCTGACTGCAGATGCGATGTGTCATAGTCAGCTCCAACGCTGCTGGGCTGAACCACCAAACGAGCACAATTTATGGGAGGAAGAGATTTATTTGAAGCTTACAGATCCAGGGGAAGTTCCATAAAGGTGGAAGAAGCTGGCTCCCTTTCACAGATCCAAGCAGAGAGACACCACCAAACAGCCAGCTCCACGCCAAAATCAAGCAGCAAACTGAAGGGACTCTGGCAGAGCTCCCACTTCCTACCTTAGGCTGGAATTGAGATCCACCCTGAATTCCACACACCCCTGTGGCAGGAGACTTCCTGCTTGGGGGAGAAGCTACAAACTCCATTTTAATAATACCTGAGTCTATTGGGGGACATACCTCACCTACCACACCATGTAACCAGGATTCATTTTCCTGATGCCACACCTTCAATGCCATGATGGAACTCAAACTGTAAGCATAAATAAACCTTTCTTTTCCTAAGTGGCTTTTGTAGGATATTTGTCACAGCAACAAGAGAAGTAAGTAATACAGCTTGAACAATGTTAGAGAGTCAAATCATTATCTTTAACAGTAAAGAGATGAAGGAAATAACCAAGCATATATTTTGATTTTCCAAAGGTACTACATGTCAAGATGAGCAAATAATCTAAATGAGAAAAGTGTCTCTTCACTGATAAATTCCTGAAAATAAATCATAAGCATGGTAAAATTAGAATGCTATAATTTTTTAATCCTGATGAATTAATGTATCTCAGCAGTTAATATCAATCACTGCTCACAACTCTAAGAGAAAGACTACTGGACAGATAACACCATGGCTGAAGAAGAAAGAGGGAGGCTGGGAAAATGGCTCAGCAAGTGCATCACAAGTTCCAGATGAACCTGGGCCACATAGTGAGGCTTTGTACCACCACCAATCCTTCCCTCCCACTGAAAAAGCAATGAAATGTTCAGTTCTATCATTTCCATATTGAACACCCAGACCACCAGAAAATATAAATTATAATTCAAGACCTTTTTATTTATACAAAGTGGAAACTTAAAGAACAGCTCCAGAAACTTGCTGCTCAGAACTGTAACTTCAACCAGGAGATTTTTAATGTATGTTAATATAGCATTGGAAGGATGAAACAGCTTCTTAAAAGAAGGTCTAAAAAAGGCAGAACAGCTCCCCTGCTTCTCAGAGTGTCTCAATCTTTTCCATATTTAGTGAGCAAGAGTCAAAAATACCAAAACTCCTGGGAAATTCTCAGTAACAGAATTTATTTTTGCTCAGCATAATTTCGTTCCATTTGTGGCTGCATCGTGCCAGACTTAGGGTTCCTTGTACTTGAAAGGAGAGATTCAAAACATGACTGTCAATCAACAGTCCAAATATTCCTTTGTCATTTTGTCACTTTGTACCACATTCATATAAATTAAGCATAGCCTTGAATAACAAACAGTCCTTAGATGCACAATGGCTAGGCAGTGGTTTCACCATGTCCTACTTCGATGGGGACCGAGAAAGATCTCATGTCACCTACCACCAGATATCAAAGGAAGCACATTTATGATAAACAATATGATGCAAACACCAGAACATTGTTTTCTTTAAGGGTTTGTTTGTTTGTTTGTTTGTTTTGGTTTTTTTCAAGCAAGCGTCTTGCTGTAGCCCAGGCTGACCTGGAATCCACTATGTAGTCTCAGGGTGGCATCGAACTCACAGCAATGCCCCTACCTCTGCCTCCCGAGTGCTGGGATTAAAGGTGTGTGCCACCACACCTGGCTAGAACATTGATTTTAGTTGCTCTTAATTTGTACTGCAAGGCAGAGAAAAGGCAAGGCTTCAGAGAAAGGAATGATTTCTTTCAACCCCAAATCCTCAGAGTGTGGTATTCATGAAGCACAGCGCTGGATTTTGCTGTGTGTGCCTCCTGCCCCGTCATAGCGACCCACGTTTAAATCTTGAACGTAGAGCAATACTTGCTGTTGCTAACTGTGAGGGCAGGGCTCAAAATATCCACGAAAGGAATGATGTAGAGCTGAAGCAATCAGATTTTTTTTTAAAGCTATAATACTCGCTCTAGGTGTTTTGTATATTCTATTTTTGGTACCCATTAGTGATGGGTGATTTCAAATTGGTATCATCCAAAATCAAATGAATCTTGAGAATGAAGATTATCCCCAATTTCCCTATCTGACACCTTTGAAGTTGCCAGGCAAATGCTACAGACAAGAGCCATCATGTTCAATAATCGTGGGTTTCCAACACATAAAGAAGTTTTGAATTTGATGAAATTGTGAACAGCGAATCACCTAGTCCTACCTAGGCTGTCTCCTGTCACATCATTGAGGAGACGTGTCTGAGACACTGTGCTGAGGGCTGGGCTTCTAGCTGGAGTCAATGGGGAAAGAGAGGTGAGATGTCTCGGAGCATAGCACAGTTGTAGAGTGCTTGCGTAGCACGTTCAGCTGCAGGTAGTACCAAAAGGAGATGGGAGAGAGGGATGGTCTTGACTAAATTAGACTAAGTTCAGGCTGCTACTACCACCTCTTGCACTGTGGAGTGTGTGTTGAGCATGAGCATAAGATAAACAGATGGGTGAGAGATGGTCCCACAAACCAAGCCCCTGCTCAGGTACAAACCCCCGTCTAGAGACTCTGGATTTAGATCTGTTCCTAAACTCTTTCACTCACCAGTCAGCAGCAATCACATTAGAAAACAAAGCCACTCTAAGATAGCAGAGTTTGGGTTTACTACCAGTAATCAAATGCAAATTATAATTACTACTACCAGCTCCTCACGCATTACCAGACAACATAAGACAGGGCTTAGACCAGGACTTTGTAAACCCAATGAACTACCTAAATATTACTTTAAGTTAATTAATTAAAAAGTAGAGCTGGGGAGATGGCTCAGCAGTTAAGGCACTTGCCTACAATGCTTAAGGACCCAGGTTCGATTCCCCTGGACCCATGTAAACCAGATGCACAAGGTGGCGCATGAGTCTGGAGTTCATTTGCAGTGGTTGGAGGCCCTGGCTATCTATCTACCTATCTATTTATCTACCATCTATCTATCCATCCATCCAACCATCCATCCATCTGTCCCTTTCTCTCTCTTTCTCTCTCTATCCCAAATAAATAAAATATTTTAATACATTAATAATACATTATCCTTTATAAATGGATACTTACCTTTGACCTAAGTAGAACCACTTCTGACTATAACCCATGCATTAATTTTCCAACAAGATAAGCAAATGAAATCAGATGTAATCTTTGTGGCAGTGTTATTTTTTACACAGTTACTTGGAGGTGTTTCTAATTATTAATTTTGTGTTTTCACCAAGAGTTTGAGGCAATGCCCAAGTGGCCTAAGAGTCCCTACAATAAACCAGGCATGGTGAAGCACATCTGTAATCCCTGCCCTTGGGAGGCTGAGACAGGAGGATTGTAAATGTGACACTAGCCTGGGATACTTTTTTTAAAAAGTACGGGAGCTGGAGAGATGGTTTGGCGATTAAGGTGCTTGTCTGCAAAGTATAAGGACCCAGGTTCGATTCTCCAGGACCCACGTAAGCCAGATGCACAAAGTGGCACATGCGTCTGGAATTTGTTTGCAGTGGCTGCAGACCCTAGCATATCCATGCACACACTCTCTCTCTCTTTCTCTCTCTCTCTCTTTCAAATGGGTGAATAAATAAAATATTTTTTAAAAACAGTACATGTGATAAACAATAATAGAACCAAGGGGGAAAAGGACACAAAATCATCAGGCAAGATGGAAATTTTAGCTCTTAGCTTCCTGGCAACCAAGCCGGGGGAATGGGAAACAACAGTTATATAATTCTCATTTTTAGAAAGGCAAACAAGGTTTACTTGAGAATTGCAAGAAGAAGACATTTTCTTCATCATGCTGAGGATAGCCGATATCCTTTCTTCTTCTGGCCCATGTCAGTGGAGCCCAGCTGACAATTGTTTTTCCAAGAACTCCAGATACAAACGAGTTGATGTCACTGGGAGAAAGGATCCACTCCAGTGCTGCCATGCTTTCAAGTTCTTAGAGCCATGCCTCAGGGGCAGCCCAGAGCCCCGTGGGGAATGCAAAGTTGCTCAAGCCCACTCTTCCACATTGCACATGTGGCCGTGGGAAAATATCTTCATTCTTCTAGTCACAGTTCCTTGTCTACAGAAAGGAACAATTATATCTATTTTGGAGAACTAAAATAAGGAAAAACAAATCTATTTGGCAGACACTTTATCTGCTAGAGCACTAATGATGTGTTCATTACTATTAATTCTAACATTTTGCCATCCATGAATGTATTTAACATAGCAATGCCCAGCACATGGTCCATGCATGCTAATCTCACATGTTCCCACCTAGGGATCACAAGTATACTTTGGGATCTAGGAGTAGAGCTCAGTAAGAGAATATGTGTTTAGTATGTATGAGGCCCTAGATTCAATACCCAGTACCATAGTTAAAGTGTTCATTGGTTGTGTTAAGCAGAAATTACAGCAGGGTCTTATTTTTAACTACACTGTAACACTAGGCTTCAACAGACTAGGTTAAAAATCAAAATGGCGGGCTGGAGAGATGGCTTAGTGGTTAAGGCGCCTGCCTGCTAAGCCTAAGAACCCAGTTCCAATCTCCAGGTCCCACATTTAGCCAGATGCAAAGTGACGCAAGGGCGCAATGCTGCACTTGCCCACAAGGGGGTGCACACATCTGTATTTCATTCACAGCAGCTGAGAGACTGCTGGTGTGCCCATTCTCTGTCTCCCTCTCCCTCTCTCTCTGTCTATCTCTCTCTGTGTCGCTCTCCAAAAATATAAATAAATAAAGATGGCATCACTCCAGCTAAAATCCTGGGTTGCCAGGCTGAAACTAAGCTGATTCTCTGAACTTCTGAGCAATCAAGGTTAGAGAGATGGCATGTACATTTCCCAAACTGGTCAATTTCAGTCTGCATGATAATGAACTTCTTTCTGTTTCAATCCGCACACAAGTGCCCTGACATCGGCTGGAATTAACCAATCTGTTATTGATTGTTGTTCTAGCTCTCTGTCCCTGCCTTAGAAGGAAAGTAACTTTGGAATGATCAGTCCATATTGGCTGTTGTTTCTGCTTTTATCAGCCCTTCTCTGCCTGTAAAATCTCCCTCCTCTGCTCTAGACACTGGGACACTCATCTGATTTTCTGAAATGAAGTCTTACTCAGTGTCAGAATCAAACACAAAGCCAGTTAACATCTTTACTGTAATTTTGTCCTTTGAGAGCTCTTTTAGTACCATTTGCAGGCTTATAAGCAGCAGACGTGCCTTTCTCTTAGCTTGGAAGGCTGGGAAGTCCAAGTTCAAAGTGTCTGGGAGCTCTAGCATCTTAGCTAGTGACGGCCATCCTTTGCTGTGTCCTCATATGATGAAAAGAATAAATGAACTACCTCAGATCTCATATGAGGCCATGAATCCCAGCCACGAGGGCTCCACCTTCACAATTTCATCACTTCCCAAAGGCCCCATCTCCTCATACCATCATCTTGGGACTTGGCTTTCAACACATCAATTGGCAAAAGGAGGCAAATGTTCAGACTGTTTCACTACAGATCCACATGCTCTTAGGGTGGAACCTGTTCCTTAGCCCAGTGCTTTGGGAGCATTAAATTAACCTAGTGTCTCTCATTTAGAGGTGATTGTGTATCCTTTCCCACAACAAGGAGGCATATCTGAACATGTATCTAGAACCAAGCAAGGAATGGGTGGAAGTTAGGGACTCTTCTAGACATTTTACAATGCATGCTCAACAACACAGAAATATCTGACCTAAAAGCCAATAATGGTAGGACACCCTAAAGTAAGCCCCTCTTTAAAATTTCCAGGGCTGGGGTTACAGATAAGTATCAGAGTACTGGCCTAGCAAATATAAAGTGCTGGGGTTGATCTCTAGCATTATGGTGGTGTGGGGGGGGTAAATTCCAATCTATGAGTTAGTACAGGACTGGGCTACATAAGAAGAACCTGCCTCAAAGAAAAAAATAGGGGTGGGCTGGAGAGATGGCTTAGTGGTTAAGGTGATTGCCTGCAAAGCCAAAGGACCCCGATTCGCTTCCCAGGACCCATGTAAGCCAGATGCACAAGGTGGCGTATGTGTCTGGAGTTCGTTTTCAGTGGCTAGAGGCCCTGGCATGCCCATGCTCTCTTTCTCTCTTTCTGCCTCTTTCCCTCGTTCTCAAGTAAATAAATAAATAATTTTTAAAAAATAGGGGATGGCCGGGCGTGGTGGTGCATGCCTTTAATCCCAGCACTCGGGAGGCAGAGGTAGGAGGATCGCTGAGAGTTCGAGGTCACCCTGAGACTACATAGTTAATTCCAGGTCAGACCCTACCTCGCAAAACCACACAAAAAAAAAATATATAGGGGATGGAGAGATGGCTCAGCAGCTAAGGTGCTTGTCTGCAAAGCCTAACAACCAGGATTCTGTTCCCCAGTACCCACATAATGCCAGATGCACAAAGTGGTGCACACATCTGGAGTTTGTTTGTGAAGGGTTAATAAGTCACTGGGGCAAACTGACCTCCGTGGAAGCCTAGACACTAAGAAAATTCCTATGGGCCATAAAATACCTCACTGGACCATAGTGCGATAAGAACATTTGTTACACAGAGACCAGTGTCCTGACAACAGAACAACAGGCTCATAATTCAAAGATAGATGGATCTGACCCCAGAGCCATAACTATCAGGCCTGGTCCACTTGGGAAACTAGTCAGCAGAAGAAATGGCCTCGTTACCATCTTATCTTCCCCATTCTTCACTCCCGTTTGCTCTTTCCATCTCTGGTCTAACCAAAAGATAAATAGACTCAAGAGACGGAACAGCCTAAAAAATGTTTTTAACTTTACCCTCCATTCCTGCTCATTCCTTTTCCCAGCCCTGGTCCTTTAAAATCCCCAGCTCTGCTACCCCTGGGCACAACAGTTTGTATCTCGCAGGTAACTGCTGTCCTTTGTTGCTCTGAATAAAGGACAATCTATAGCTGTTGAGGTCATTTCTCTGTCTTCATTTTCGTTTTCACATTCTAATGGGGTGCTCAGGGCCCAGGAAAATCCTTGAACCCCAAACCCTAGGTCCATTTCTAATTTTAATCAAAGAATTGAATTAAAAAAAAAGACTGAGAAGGATAATTGTTAAATTATCATATTTCTTGAGGGAAATATAGAGCCAAGGAAAGGCACCCACATGACTAGAGATCCCACGTAGAGGGCCTGGGAAAACTGTGGAAAGAAAAGAGAGAAAAGAAATTTCAAGCAGCTCCTACTATGTGGAGAGTAAGGGCTAGGGACCCTTCCCCTTGGCTCAGCCTAGGTCCAGCCAAGAGAAAAACTCAACTAGAAGTTCCCAATTGGTCAGCTAGCCTGCCCTCCCCTTGTAAAGGTATTTATAACCTTGTAGTGGTGGGCTGTCTTCTGGCTCAGGTGAACCAGAGGGACAGCTGATTGGTTGGTTAGGGCTAGGAGCTGTCTCAGGAAGAGGTTAGCCCTGACACCAAGTTCAAGGAGCTGAACTTGACCAACCACAATGTTTAAATCCTATGAAAGACCTCCCTCCCAGGAGGGGTCCTGGATGTTTGTGGCAAAACAGGTCTAGGGAACTAGGTAAGAGATAAGAAGTCAGATCATCTTTGATTTCTAACAAGTGCAGACTTTCCTACCTCTTTACTTTCAGGGGTTCAGTCACCCGAACTGCCCTCCCTCTCAACATCACCTCAGTTGGTCTCAGTACCAATTCTGGTCCAACAGTTTGGAGTTGCTAGAGGTTCTGGAGCTCAATAGCTACCTCTCTCTCTCCCTCTCTCTCTTTCTGTATCTCTCCTCTTGCAAATCAACAAATAAAGTATAAAAAAAGAAAAACGAGCAGCCTCCAGAGAATATATTATCTTCTGTGAGCCCATTCAGAATGGGTCTACCTTACACATTTATCTTGTTCCAGGAGTTTATGAACAGCCCGCTGAGCCCAACCCTTGTGCTTGCCAATATAGAGGTAAAAGGAGCATTCCCCTTGATCCTCAGAAGCTTCTCTGGGATGAACTGACAATGGATTAATAGAGGGAAGCTGCACGCCTTACTGTGCACAGGGAAAATTTCACAATGCAGGAGTCATCCATATTAAAGAACTTAAATAACTTCTCAAGCTGCTACAGAGGCAAATAAAGGCCTGCATCAGGAAGCCTGAACTGTCCTAGAAGGTCGGTGACCAGCTCACCGACACGGGTTATTTTATTATGTGTATAAAGTCTATGAAGAACCACCTTCAGAACAACATGGGAACAGGGTGTGGTGGCACATACCTGTAATTCCAGCACTCCCTGGAGGCTGAGGCTGAGATCTTAAGTTTAGGATATGGAGCCATATCCTGTCTCAAAAAAGAAGGAAAAAAAAGTAGACCTTTCATTATTTTCTTGCAATTAAACTCAGTTCCCTTAGAGCTTCTGTGGTGGTTGGTTCTGTCAATTTTATAACCCTTAGGGACAGACACACCTTTGGTTATGGCCATGAGGGCATTTCTAGAAACCAAGTGAGGAGGGAAGACTCTCTGAGTGGGTGGAATCATCCCATGGGCAGATTGCCACACCCGTGATGTCACAGACAATCACAAGGTCCTCAAGAGCCCGTCTGGGCTGGCCTTCCGCCCTGTTTTTCCAGCTCCTCTTCAATCACTCTCTGTGCCTCATCCAGCCATGCCACTGTCAGATCTCTTCTGCCCTCAGCTGCACAAACCATCTGGGCCTCCATCATTTCTCACTCAGAGGGCACAGGAACCAATACTTTGCCTCCCAAATTCACTTCCCTCTAGGACAGTGTTTCCCTGTTTGCCTGATTTTGTTCTTTCTTCCACTCATCATAAATGTTCTCTGCCAGAGTTCCCCTAGGGGCGATGCTTTTGAAGCTCCAAATTTCAGCTTTTGAACCTCAAAAGCGACTCTCTCCCCTGCCCTTGTCTCTTCTCTCACATTAACATAGCTGCCAGCAATTTCAAAAGTCTGCTTAAGCGTTACATTTT
This sequence comes from Orientallactaga sibirica, assembly GCA_036365145.1. NCBI lineage: Eukaryota > Metazoa > Chordata > Mammalia > Rodentia > Dipodidae > Orientallactaga > Orientallactaga sibirica. Next base: position 64,888,521 of record JAEOAD010000001.1, read on the forward strand.
TGCTGAGTCATTCACTCAACAATGGAAAAAAAAAAATAGCCAGGCATGGTAGCACAGTCTGTAATCCCAGCACTAGAGAGGCTCGCACAAGGACTACATGTTCAAGACCAGCCTGGACTACATAGTACAAAGCTGAATGCCTTTATCCTGGTTACCAGGAAGGGCTAGAGGTAGAAGAAATGAGGGGGAAAACTCTGGTTAAAAACTAAAATAGGCTTACCTCACAGTAGTTAGGCTCCTCCCCCAGCCCCCAGCCACAACTTTTGAGTTCACTTCAGTGATGTGCCTATGATTTCTTTTTTAAACTCTTATTTTTTTAAATATATTTTTTTTTTTTTTTTTTTTTGAGAGAGAGACACAGAGAGAGACAGAGAGAGAGGGAGACAGATAGAGATGGGTGCGCTAGCAGTCTCTCAGCTGCTGCGAACGAAATCCAGATGTGTGCGCCCCCTTGTGGTCAAGTATGGCATTGTGCCCTTGCATCACTGCATCTGGCTAAACGTGGGACCTGGAAATTGGAACTGGCATTCTTTTAGGCTTAGGAGGCAGGCGCCTTAACCACTAAGCCATCTCTCCAGCCCTCTGATTTTTTTTTTTTTATTGACAACTTCTTTAACTGTAGACAATATCCCATGGTACTTCCCTCCCTCCCCCCACTTTCCCCTTTGAAACTTCACTCTCCATCATATCCTCTCTCCCTCTCAATCAGTCTCTTTTTTCATTTTGATATCATCATCTTTCTCCTATTATGATGGTCTTGTGTAGGTAGTGTCAGGCACTGCGAGGTCATGGCTATCCAGGCCATTTTGTGTCTGGAGGAGCACGTTGTAAGGAGTCGTACCCTTCCTTTGGCTCTTACATTCTTTCTGCCACCTCTTCCGCAATGGACCCTCAACAAGGTTAATTGCACTATTGCGTCAGGAGTAGGACTAGCAAATGGGTTTCATTTCACTGACCTAGTGGTGATGGCTTGTAGTAAGGTTCAGTAGGCAAAAATGGGCTAGTCACCTGCCCCGTGGGTGTGGGGAGAAAAGTGTGGACACACATGCCAAGAAGTGCCATTGCTAGCAGACTCATACCTGTAGTCCTTTGCCTGAATCACATAATGTTGCTGAAGAACCTACGAAAAGAGAAAATCTTGCCAGGCGTAGTGGCACACACCTTTTTTTTTTTTTTAGGAGAGAGACAGAGAGAGAGGGAGAGGAAGACAGAAATGGGCGCGCCAGCAGCCTCTCAGCTGCTGCGAATGAAATCCAGATGAGTGCGCCCCCTTGTGGTCAAGTGCAGCATTGTGCCCTTTGCATCTGGCTAAAAGTGGGACCTGGAAATTGGAACCGCTGGAGATTGGAACCAGCGTTCTTAGGCTTAGGAGATGGGGGCCTTAACCACTAAGGCATCTCTCCAGCCTGCACACACCTTTTAATCCCAGCACTCCTGAGGCAGAAGTAAGATAATCTCCATGAGTTCGAGGCCACCCTGGCACTACGTAGTGAATTCCAGGTCAGCCTAGGCTAGAGTGAAACCTTACTTCAAAAAACCAAAAAAAAAAAAAAAAAGGAAACCTCTAGTATAAAGAATGCTGAGAGTCAGGGTCACCCAAGGGCCAGCACTCCAAGCATAGTCCTCTGCAAACAGCAGTAGAAGTATAACAGGTTATTGGGTCTCTGGCACATGGTCTTTCTCTTCTCCCCAGCCCCTAGGCCTGTAGGGAAGGCTAGGGGTAAAGTGATTGCATTAACTACTCCATGGGCCCTGGGAGCCATGGATAAGTTTGCTTTGTTTTGCACTGTTAGAGATGAAACTTGGGGTCTGAGGCATACTAGACAAGCTTTCTACAACGGAGCTGAGTGACAGCCCCAGCCCCTGACAATTTTAAAATGGAAGAGCTAACGTGGAAACACCAGGCCACCTTGTCCTGAACGCAGCCAGATCACAGGCCTCCTAAGAAGCACAAGTCACAACCATCTTGATGCTTGAGTCTCGACCCTCTGTCTTCACTTTTACAGCAGCAAAACCTGAATGCTCCTAAACTGAAGGCTGCCAGCCTGGTCTGATTCTGAGAGATCTGACAGGACAAACTCCTCTTCCGGCATGGCCCAGGGGAACTTGTGGTACAAGGGTAGTTGGGGCCACTGTGAGAAAGGTCAGCCTGCACTGGGGCTGTGGCACTCTGTTCTGGGCATTCCTCCAGGGCTTGAAATAATTCCTCCAAGCCCAACCTGTCCCTCGCATGGAATCGAGCTATAGCCAAAGCAAGTCCAGCACCTCGCCTCCCAGCACAGGTGCAGTTACTAAGGAAGATGCTTTTGACCGGTCCCAGAAAGCTCAGAAGGACTGGGGTGCTGCGAATCCTGGTGGGCAGAGGCATAGAAACAGTACAGGCCACTTGGCTGGGTTATTCCCTTAAAAACATCCTATCTATCTATCCTATCTATCATCCAACATTTGGGGGTCCCTAGATCCATCCCCTCTTCCCCTCCCTTTTCCCCACATGAACTTGCTATTATCTCTGTATTTCTTACACATCTTCCCAGTTTTCCTTGCTCTTGTTCCCTCCCTACTCTCTCTCTCTCTCTCTCTTTCCTATTCCTCCACACAAACAGGATACCAACAGGATATCAACTTGGGGCATCCTGAAATAACCCCACAAGCCACAGCCATCTCTTCCAAGTCTCCAATCCCATTATGAGCCCAGCAGACATCCCAGGAGATGGCTCAGCCACTCCAGTCTTTTACACATTCCTCACACCCCACTCACCAATCAGGAAAAGGGTTGCATTCTGCAGCCCTGGCAAGGTTTGTGCCTGACCCTTCCTTTCCTTCATGGAGGACCTGGGTGTGGCAGGCAAGCCTTTAAGCTGGCTCCAATCAATCAATCATTGCAAGTCACTCTGTTCCTGGCACAGGACAATAGGTAAGCAGGTGAGGAGGTCACCAACCACAGGACGCAGCTGAACACATCCAAGGGGGCAACAGCAGGCCACAAAGTACCTTGGGGAGTACAGACTTGCAAGGGACAACCTCACAGATGGGAAGAGAGAACCCTTCCAGGTGGGGTTGATGGATAAAGGACCTCAACGCACTGAGCAAGGCCATTTGGGGATCAGAGAGCAAGCAGACCAGCTTGCCAGGAAGAAAGTCCATGCTGGGTATCGTGAGAGGACTAAAATAGATCCAGTGTGTAAAAAGATCTTGTATGCCAGGAAACTATCCTACTCATACAGAAAGACATGGAAAGCGATTGAGCAGGAAAGGAGTATGTATGATCAAAATGACATACAGGATAAGAAAATATCAACAGGGGCACAGTTGGCACTCAGGATGACAGCTGACAGTTACAATGGCTGAAGAACTTCTAATGAACACAAGCCAAAGAGTTGTGGCAGGTGCAGATAACCTAAGCAACATAAGCACTTCCCCTGGGGAAGAAGTGGGAGTCAGGAGGAGTTAGCCCAGGGAAGTAAGTGCAGGCTCAGAGAACTTTGCATGGAGCTGGGACACATCCTGTTTTCTTCCCCACCCACTCCCCCATTGGTATGGCCCTCACTTCTCAGGCCTGCCTCACCAGAGTAAGACAGGGACTCCAAAAAGATGTTCCCATGACTATGGGATCTGAAAAAAGCCGGGCAGGCAATCCAGCCCAGCTTAGGCAGCAGGGTGCTGCCCTCTTGAGCCAGGAGCAAGGAAATAGCAGGTGGAAAGACAAGGCTCCTGGGAGTCCCACACCGCCACCATTTGAATGACATGGTGTGGGCTGCCTGTGAGTCACAAGGCCATCCACTCAGGAGCTGGTCTTAAGACACGAAAGACCATATACTGTATGACTGCACTGAAATACCCAGAATGGGTAGATCCACGGAGAGGTAAAGCAGACAAGTGGTTGTCAGGGGCCAGAACTGGGGAGGAGCTGGAGCAGTTGCTTTGTGGGTACAGTTTCTTCCCGGGGAGGGGTGCTCAGGAGCTGGAGAAGATTGATGGCTGCAAAGCACTGTGAGTACACAAAACATTGAATTGTTCCCCTTCAGATATGTGCCTTAAGTGGCTGAATAGGTTAATTTCATGCGAAATATAGTCATATGTTTTACCACAAATATTTTCCTTTAAAAAAAAAGCCATTGGGCCTGGAAAGAAGGCTTAACAGTTAAGGCTCTTGTCTGTAAAGCCAAAGGACTGCCCAGGTTCGACTCCCCAGGACCCACATAAGCCAGATGCACAAGGTGGCGCATGCCTCTGGAGTTTGTTTGCAGTGCTGGAGGCCCTGGCGTGCCCATTCTTTCTTTCTTCTCTCTCTCTCTCTCTCTCTCTCTCTCTCTCTCTCTCTCACACACAAATAAATAAATACATACATAAATAATTTTTTTAAAAGTCATTGTTAGTTACCCCCCACCCAGGACAGCCCACAGGAGTGAAGGACCAGTGAACTTCAGTAATAGGAAGGGGTGGGATAGAGCTGTCAGAGGCCTTCCTCCTAAGAACAAGGCCAGAGGGAACTCTCTGAAGTCACACACACACACACACACACACACACACACACACACACACACAGCAGTCATCAGCACAATAATTTCAAAGACAAAGCGCCCCCTTCTGGGCACGTGGTGACATTGTGCTTCCTGGCTTCTTTCTGTATGGGCAGGGCCATGGACCTAGTTCTCCACCACAATGTATTCTGGGAACTCTGGACTGCTCTGGTACAGTCTGTCTGGAGTCTAAGCCTGGAAGACAAGAAGCCCATGTTGCTCCAGGTCATCCAAGTTTTCAGTGGTTTGCTACTCCAGCATCTTCTAGCCCATCCTGGCTTCCCAGCAGGTTGGATGGAGACTCGATGTTAGCCAGAGACATTAGTGGACAGGAAAGTCAACAGTGCTTCAGTACCTGGTAGTGAAATACAGATGTGCTCTTTCCCGATCCCGTTGTTCCTGCTTCCCCAGTATATGGGAGAAACCTGGAGGTGCGCATAGGCAGTACAAGAGCCCACCAGGTCTTCCCAGCAGGCCTGAGGACAGGAGCATTAGAGCAGATAGGAGATTGCATGTATAACCTTCCCGACAACGCTGTAATAAATCAGAAGGACTAAAAAGCAAGATGCCCCAGTCATTTTGTCCTCTGCTGTCCTCTGTATGAAAACATTGAAGGGCTCAGCATTGTCCAAATCTCATGGGGGTAAATGACGAGATGCCTGTGAGCTTGGGGAGGCACCAGTGGGTTCATGACTGAAGAACTGTGTCCCAAAGTCCTCCTCCCCATCCTATGGCTCTTATATTCTTTCTGTCCTCTCTTCCACGATGTTCCCTGAGCCTTAGAAGGCATGATAGAGATGTTTCTCTTAGGGTTGAGCTCCCAACTGTCTCTCATTTTCAACTTCTATGAGTTTTGAGTCTCCTCAGTGTCTACTCCCATCTCCACAGAGCAGTTTCTAAGGCTGATAGTGAAAACCGTAAACCTCCTCTGCCATGTTCCCTGAGCCCTGCCTGGTGTGACAGAGATGACCTTTTCAGTGCTAAACATTGAACTCTCTGCTCTTTCCCTTGAAGTCTCTTGGAGAGCCAGTATTCACCACCTCCTGTAAAAACTGACAACAACATTAATCAGTGGACAGAAACATTCATTTAGGTGGCAATTTTCTGGCCTCAACCTATCTAGTTAGCCAAACAACAGTGGTAGCTTCCCTCTATGGCCTATGCCTTTCCAAGCCTTAGACTTTTGACTCAGTTTTCAGAACCAAGCATGCATTCCCTTCCACTTGAGTGAGCCTCAAATCCATTCACAGAGCTATTGGTTAACACTATTGCCCCCATGGACAGATCTTGGAGAATAGAAGTGGGGGAGGGAGGGACAAAAGAGGGTCATAGGACTGGAATATGATCAAATTACAGGATATGCATGTGTTAAAACTCAGTAAAAGGGGGGCTGGAGGGATGGCTGTTGCACTCAGGTTCGCATTGCTGGCAAAAAAACACCCAACCAAGAGCAGCTTGAGGGAAAAAAAAGATTTATTTTGGCTTACAGACTTTAGGGGAAGCTCCATGGTGGCAGGGGAAGACAATGGCATGAGCAAAGGGTGGGCAACACCAGATCGACAACAGCAACAGGAGAGTGTGCCAAACACTGGCAAGAGGAAGCTGGCTATAATACCCATAAGCCCATCACCAACAAAAAACACTGCCTCCAGGAAGATTTCATTTCCAAATTGCCATTTGATGGGGACCTAGGTTTACAGGGGACACCTGAATCAAACCACCATTCTGCCCCTGGTCCCCATAAACTGATAACCGTACATGATATAAAATACAATGCATTCAGTCCAACTTTAAAAGTCCCCATAGTTATGAGCCAGGCATGGTGGAATACACCTTTAATTCCAGTACTTGGGAGGCAGAGGTAGGATGATCATCATGAGTTCAAGGCCACCTTGAGACTACATAGTGAATTCCAGGTCAGTCTGGGCTAGAATGAGACCTTACCTCAAAAGACAAAAAAAAAAAAAAAAAAAAAAACATAGTTTTTATTAATCTCAATGATATTCAAACATCCTCATAGTCCAAGATCTTTTAACTAAGCCATAAAACAACAACAACAAAAAAGTCAAAAACCCATAATAGCACAGAAGAAACATTCACACTGCAAAAGATAGCATTGGGTATAGCAATAAAATATTCAACTAATACAAGATTTAAACAGGGCAAACATCAAACTGTAGCTTCAAGTCCAACAATTCTAGCCAGTGACAAGTCTCCAATTTCGATAATTCTAACCAGCATCAAGACTATGGCATTCCAATTCCACCTCTCCAGCTAGGCTATTCACAGTCATGGAAAAACTTCATCTGGAGCTGGCAGCTCTCCTTAGAAGCTGTCTCATGGTCCTGGCAACTCTACTGGTTTCCACTGCAACCCACGGTTCATCCACATGGCTCCATCAGGTCTCCATGCAGGCAATCCAGAAAACCTGCTTCACACTGTCCATGGCCATTTCCAAAATACAAGACCATGTTGCAAATTCAATGACCCTCTCTTTCCCGTGTTTCTTATACTCCATAATACCAGGTGGGGTGCCAATTTGTTAATCCAGGAGAGAATAAAGCAGACTTTGAAGAACAGGGCACTCCTTCAGCATTCAGGCCCCTTCAAAAGACTCTGCATTCTTTCTGTCATTTCAATACAGGTCAGCTGGCCCAATTGCAATGATTGTACTCTCTCAATTGCAGCCAAACAGACAGCAGTTTCACCCAAAGATTTCATTTTTTTTTTCTGTGTCATATCCCTCTGCACACACCAGTCCATTTATGTGCAATGCAACCCTGCACAAATTCTCAGGACAGTGGCATAACAACAAGCCTCTTACACAAACTGCTTCTAGCCCAGTCCAGGCAAAGCTCTTTCTCACCCTCACAAGACAAACCTCACAGTCCATAGTTCTTACTGCATTCAGAGCTTTCAACTCTGACCAGATTAGTCCATCAAGATGTACTTACAGTACTGCAAGGTGTCTCTTAGGCCAAGGTTTCAAATCCTTCCACATTCCTCTTGAAAATCAGCTTCAAAAGGCCAAAAGACATACAGTCATGTTTTTAGCAGCAACAACCCCACTCTTGGTACCAACTATACTGTTGCAGTCGGATTCTGGCAGATTGATGCTGGCAGAAAACACCGACCAAGAGCAGCTTGTGGGGGGAAAAAAGATTTATTTTGGCTTACACACTCAAGGGAAAGCTCCATTATGGCAGGGAGAAAAGATGGCATGGGCAGAGGGTGGACATCACCTCCTGAGCAGCATCAGATGGACAACAGCAACAGGAAAGTGTGCTAAACACTGGCAAGAGGAAACTGACTATAACAGTCACAACCCTGCCTCCAACAAATACACCGCCTCCAGGAGGCTTTAATTTCCAAATTGCCTTCAGCTGGGGACCTAGCATTGAGAACACCTAAGTTGATGGGGACATCTGAATCAAACCACCACAATAGCTTAGCAGTTAAGTCGCTTGCCTGCAAAGCCTAAGGACCCAGGTTCAATTCACCAGTGCCCATGTAAGGCAGATGCACAAGGGGCTACATGCGTCTGGAGTTCATTTGCAGTGGCTAAAAGCCCTGGAACACCCTCTCTCTCCCTCCCTCCCCTTCCTCTCTCTGTATATCAGCCTCTTTCTCTCTCAAAATAAAATAAATAAGTTAAATTTTTTTTAAATAAATAAATTAAAAATGTGTTGTTGTTTTTTTTTAAAGCAAGGAGAGTTTATAACCCCAGTGTCAGGAAAGAGAAAGCCAATGGCATTTTCTGAAGGCAATGATTGTGTCCCCATGACCAGCAAGAAGTAGATGGCATCTCCACACAGTGGGTAACTTGGATGAATTGAAATGGACAGTACTATTTACAGAGTGATAAGTAGTTTAAGGAAACCTATTTGTGCCAGAAGCCAGAGGGCACACTATCACTAATAAGCCAAAGAGGGGACAGTTGTAGCTGGAGCACAGGACCCATAGCCTCCTGGAAAAGAGCACAGCCACTTCCAAGTGTTAGAGTTTAACTGTGACATGTCCCTACTGGCTCATGTGTTGACATGGCTCTTTTGGAAGGTCTGAGCAGTTGAGGCTTAGGTGGAGGAACTAGGTCACTGGTGACATGCCTTTGAAGGACATGCATCACCCCTGGTCCTTTCCTCTGACCGTGCTTCTTGTCCATCATTATACAAAAGTAACTAATATATGAACCTGATTGGGCAATACCCTGACCTCACTTTTCCCTGTCCTCTGACTTCTAGCCAATTCTCCCTAACTGGCTGAGTGTACCAGGAAACGAGAGACCAGCAAGATGTTGATGTACCCATAAAGGTCTGACTCCCACTCAGAGTGTGGCAAAGCATCCTTTGAGAGTTCAGAGAACCTGGCTCTGCTGAATTCAGATCACCCCATGAATTGGCTCCAAGTGTTTAGGAAGATTCTGTTTCTCATGGGTGGTGTTTCAAATAGGACAGGGTGCAAGGGGGGAGGAGGACAGACATTGAAAGGGTTCTGTCAGAGAACAAGTGAAAGGGTAGAGGAAAAGAGGGCTGGCACAGCATCTAGGCAACAAAAGGAGCAGAGAGGAGAAAAAAGTGATCTGACCACAAATGGCTGGAGGGAAGGAGGGTGGGAGAGTGTCCTTGGATGCTGACCTTGAATGTCCCTGATGAACCCCAGGGAGCTCTTTGAGAAGCGCGAGTGAGAACGAATGCTGTGTCAGTTGGCATCGGATAGGAAACAGACACTCCGGAGGACAGAACTGGAAAGAATTTAATGAAGGGACTACACAGGGTGTGGGCAGGACTGAAAAAAAACAACAACAACAACAAAAAAAAAACAGTGAGGTAATGAGGCACCCAGAGACTCGTAATGGCAGGAAACAGCTACCATCCTCTCCAAGCCTGGACAGCTGGGAGGACTGGTGACTCTGGAGCCACAGCCCTCCCACTCCAGGAATGAGGGATCAGAGGCAGCCACCACCCCATCTCGCTGCCCTCTGGCTGTCCAGTCTCCCCGTGCCTCCCACAGGGTGAACCTCAGAGCAAGAGAGAGTGGAGGGAGGGAGGGAGGGAAGGCAGGGCATGAATCTGCTGGGGTGCGGGAACAACATCCAACCAGACAACTTAGAGTTAGTGAGGAAATGAAAGCCAAGGCAACGTGCTGTGTTTATGCAAAGAAGAGAGGTGGACCAGGGATGTGCTGAGAGATAGAGGCCCTTCGTTCAATCCCCGGCACAGGGTGAGGTACAGGAGAATGGATTAAAAAACAAGAATATACAACAGCAATGTCATGAGAGGGTGTTTTCCAGGCAAAGGAGACCTAAATATCTTTAAACCAACACCCAATTCACCTAAGCCACCCACATGTCATGGTGGCAGGGGATTTCTGGTTAAAATGACCCTAAGTTACTTTTAGAGTCATGCATGTCCATGGACCCAAAAGACCAGTCAACGTCTCATTGCTGGGAAAAAATACCTGACAAAAGTCAGTTAAAAGAAGGAAGGGCTTATTCAGTTTTACATTTCCAGGTTACAGCCCATCTTGGTGGGGTAGGCATGGTGGAAGCTCGAAGGTTGCATTCAGTCCACAGTGAGGAAGCAGAGAGAGATGGACGCTGCTACTCAGCGCCCGCTCACCTTCTTATACAGCTCAGGTCCTGAGGGACAATTGTGCCCACAGTCTTCCCACCTTAATTGACCTAATCAAAATAATCCCTCACAGTTGTGCACGGAGGCTGATCTAGTCTACATTATCCCGTACGGGTGACTAGGTCCCCAAGTTGACCATCAATACAAACCATCACAGATCCCAAGGTTGAAGTGCAAGGGTCAGTTGTCACAGCACAATGTGGCAATGTGGCTTTTGGCTCTTCCTGTCTGTCCCAAAAGAGCAAGAAGAGGAAAACTTTCCTCTGTCATAACATAAAGGCATCGTATGGCTGGACATGGTTCACATCCTTGCTTTTCAGCTTTGGTGAGCCTAGGTGGAGCTTCCTGGGCTCTTCGTGGGCCTTTAGGAGAGCTCACCCATGACATTCCAACAGTAGCCAGCGGTGATCAGTCAATACACTGCTGTTTGAGAGGATTCGCTGCCTGCTGCAATATTACTCATCAGCACAGTTAAAGGGGACACACTCCCCTCCTTGCAGTTGGAGTTGTGTGCAGGTGCATACTGGAAAAGGCCAGCAGAAAGTGGATGGCCCTCTGGTGGGCAGTTAACTGGGATAGCATGCACACACTGCTGCATTCAGGGACGTGAAGAGATGCAGAGGGTCAGTGGTAAGTGGTCCTAGTAAGTGAGATGATTTTGCCAGGAACATGAGGATAAGTCTCATATTCCACTCGCTTAGCAGTTCATTGTCAAAATCGGGAAGACGGTATAGTTGTGCATGTTGTCACTGCATGGAGGCCCTTCCCAACCACCCCGCTCTCCTTCCTTCTGAAAGGTGCACATACCAACCACTCAACATGCAGTGCCCCTGAGCACGCAAGCTTCTGCCTAGAAGGAGAGATGGCTTTTTCGTTGCACAAAGATGTGATCCACTTGCCATGGGGAACCGATTGCTTCCTGGGGACTGCTGTGTCCAGCAGTAGGAGAGGTCTATTTCTGATTCTATCAAAGATACTATATACACCGCAGTATGCCGGCCCCAATTCTTTCGAGTTGCTAATGATGCATTCACACGTCATGTCTTGCCTGAGAGAAGCTTGCACCCCAGTGAGAGCAAGAGTGGGGAGCCAGTCAGCAGAGATCATAGTAACAATCAAAAGAAGAACAACAATCCTTTGTGTACAACCCTTCACAAGTGATGCAAAATTTCAGTCAAGCCTCAGAGCAACCCTGGGTCCCACTGGATAAAGCTCTTCACTGGTGAGCGACTATGGAGCTGAGACTCAGAGTCACCAATGAAATCTCAGCTTTCTGCTCTTTGCACAGTACAAACAGAAAGATAAATAAAGGTTGGAAAGATGGCTTCCCAGTTAAGGCGCTTGCCTGCAAAGCCAAACGACCCAGGTTCAATTCCCCAGGACCCACGTAAGCCACATGCACAAGGTAGTGAATGCATGCATCTGGAATTCATTGGCAGTAGCTGGAGGCCCTTGCATACCCATTCTCTCTCTCTCTCTCTCTCTCTCTCTCTCTCTCTCTCTCTCCATCTTTCTCTCTCTCTTAAATAATATATATACATACATATATATATTAGAGAAAATGGCTCTTAAAAATAAAATAAACAAAAATCTACACATTTATAATAGCTCCTGTGAACTGAGTGGAGCTGCAGCACCCTTCCCCTTCCCTCCTGAGAAGCAGAGCTGCAGTTTTCCTCAGAGACCTGATGCCAAGTCTCCTGTCTACATTCATCAACCCTTCATGGGGTGACATGCAGCTCTGGCCCAGCTACTCTCAGTACTTCTCTGCCCTGGTGGCTGGTTCAGGAATGAGCATGTGACCCAGCCAGAGTCAGTGAGGGGCAAGGAGGCTTGTGCAGCACTGGGGACAGGAGGAGGCCCCTCTCTTCCCCATTGGTCTTAAGCATGGAGGAAGGTGTGTCTGGAGTTACTGATCACTGTCTTGTCCTGTCTAGACTGTGAGAGCAAAGGTAATAAGAACCATGGGGAATCTAAAAAGGGACAAAGGACACAACCCTCGTGACATTATTTGAAACCCTGGACTGTGTCCCAAGCCCAAGCATTCCTTTTTTGTTGTTTTATTTTGAGATAGGGTCTCACTCTAGCCCAGGCTGACCTGGAATTCACTATGTAGTCTCAGGCTGGCCTCAAACTCACAGCAAGTCTTTGACCTCTGCCTCCCGAGTGCTGGGATTAAAGGTGTCTGCCACCACATGGCTCCCAAGCACTCTTTATTTAGTTAGTTAACCATGTATTTCTCAACCCTCTCCCCAGTGCCAGAGACTAAACCTTTCTATGTGCTCAGTATGCACTGAGCTGCACCCCCAGACAGTGTGTCAGAAGAACAAGGATTTGGAGAGGGCTACCCCAAGACCAACATATAAAAGAAGGTGATGGTGGAGCTGGAGAGATGGTTTAGCAGTTAAGGCATTTGCCTGAAAAGCCAAAGGATCCTGGTTCGACTATCCAGGACCTACGTAAGCCAGATGCACAAGGGGGCACATGCACCTGGAGTGCATTTGCAGTGGCTGGATGCCCTGGCATGTCCATTTTCTCTCTCTCCCTCTCTCTCTCAAATAAATAAATTAATTAAATTAAAGAGGGTGATGGCAAGCAGAAGACTAGAGACATTCCCAATGCTGGCTACACGTAACATTTGACCAGTCACAAAAAGAGCTCCCCAGTATTTGAGTTGGAGGGAGAATGGTGTTACGTGAATAACCTAAAAGGGTTCATGAAACTCATGGCTAGTACTTTTCGTGCATATGCTTTTCTACCCACTAGACCACTCCCATCCTTGGGGAGTGCCTCTCTCCTTAATAAATCACCTCTATTTCTAATAACTTACTGTGTGTCTCTAGGTCACTCCTTGCCCTGGGACACAAGAACCTTCAGGGGTGGAGAATGCCCTCACCCCTTTTATAGGATCACAGTGGCCCATAGAGGCTGTATTATTTAGGCATCTTGAATTGCATCCGCTGTCCTCACACCTAAAATATCCTGACAGCTGCAAATATTTCTTCCTCGTCTTTATCAGCCAATGCTGGATACAGCTGAGGACCAGAAGAAGGTTCCATCACCAAAGACAGAAATCCAACCAGTGCCGCTCGTGGGTAATCACCAATTCTACCACAGCCTGGAAGAGTCAGATGAGCACAGATGTCCACTAGAGCATCCTTGCTGCTGGCCCTAGGAGGCCACTCAGTCAGTGCAAGAAGCCCATCTTCCTTCCAAGGAGCAGAGCCCGGCACCTGCCTCACACAGACCCAGCAGGAAAAGCAGCGGAGACTACGGGCAAGAAAGAGAAGAGAATCTTCTTCCTGAAGCACAGCCAGCCTCCCCCTTACCTGACTGCTATGGAGGCTACGTGCTTACCACTGGATGAAGGGTGGTGCCAGGACAAAAAAAAATGACATCAAGATAGAAGAGGGACTAGTTGGAAAGAAGGTCAGTGGAAGGGGAATGGGGACAAGAGAAAGTGAAGGGAGGGGATTGTGATTACAATAAACTGTGAAAGCCGGGCGTGGTGGCGCACGCCTTTAATCCCAGCACTCGGGAGGCAGAAGTAGGAGGATTGCAGTGAGTTGGAGGCCACGCCGAGACTGCATAGTGAATTCCAGGTCTGCCTGAGCTACAGTGAGACCCTACCTCAGAGAACCAAAAAAATAAAAATAAAAACTAAAATAAAATAAATTGTGTACATTATGGAAATTGTCAATAAAAACTGTTAAGAGAGTAAAGAGCCGTGTCGGGACTGGGCAGTGTTCCAGCTGCTCAGACTTAGAGGGGCACTGGGCGGGCCCAGGCAGCTCCAGCCAGGTTACTGTGGGATGAACAGAAGCTCAAGCTGGAATTCTGTGGGGGGAAGGGAGCGGCAATGAGACGCCGGGTGAGAGTGTCCTTTTGGCCACCACTTGAGCATGTGGCCCTGAGTGTAGTCCTCTGAAGAACTCAGTCCCTTGTTTGCAAATCCAGGTGGATAGAATCACAGGTATCAACATTGTCCTCCCACAGAGCCGGATGACCAAGGCAGGGGAAGCTGATGGTGGCAGTAATTACTCGAGCGTTCCAAGCTTGCTTCACTTGGGGGACGAAGGCTTGATAAAACACAGATGTGCCCTACTTTAAGAAAAACAAAAAAAAAACAATCGTAAAATGCTTAAACTGAGGTGGAGAACCACACACTACGCACACTTTACAAAGGGATTTACTATATTTCTCTCTTGTTTTCTGTTCGCTTCCAGACACTAAGATGCTACAGGGTTATAAATCTGAAGAAAGTGCCCTTACAATCTTGTGACTTGTTTTCGTGTTTTGTTGGGGGAATTGTTTCCCACATTTTAGAGGCCATTGCAGGCTGTCTTGTGCAATGAGCAGGGGGGAAGAATTAAGGATTCCTTCCAAGAAAGTGTGGGAAAACAAACTTCTGGTGCAACCGCGTTCAGTATAAATCACTGTAGCATCTTGTGTGTTTTAATAGCTTTCCTTATCACTTCTGGATGTTATTAAGGAGATTTGTGTCCCAACAATGGCTTTTCTCCATTTGCTCTTATATTTGTTCTTTTGGAGCATATTCTAAAGTCATAAGAATAGAGTAGTATCATAGCAAACGTATCCACTGACTCCCCATCCAAAACTTCATCCCAGAACCTAGCAGACTGGAAGAACCTCTGTACAAAGCAGCAGTGTTCCAGCCTGACTCAGCACAGCAGCCTCCAGACTGCCCTCGGGGGCCTCCTACATGCCACCTTCAACGTCTGCCTTGCCATCCTTGACAGTGCGTTTTACCAGGACTACTGTGTTCCTGAGCTCTGTCAGCATCCCAACCCTCACAACAAGATCTCCCTCCAGACAGACCCCAGAACTCTGAACTAGGCCAGACTCAAAGCAAAATAGACAAGACTCTTTCAACCTTAGCCAGCTTTCTGGGACCATCTTCCTCCCAGAACCTTAAGTCCTGAAGCATGGGAAATGCCCTGAGAATAAACTGACATGGTCTTTGGTCTCTGCGGATGGAACAGCCAGGAGGGGACATCAAACACTGAGGGAAATCAGATGCAAAAATACAGAGACTTATTAAAGAAAAACTCACTGGCTTCCAATGGTCTTACTTCCACATACCAAATGAGGATCCATTTCTGTAATCCTCAAATGTGCTTTCCTGTCCTATTTTTTTCCTTTTACATACAGGCTGGCCTTGAACTCCTGCACCTCCTGCCTCCACCTCCCAATGCTGGGGTTATAGATGCACATCACCACACCAAGCTTATGTTTGAGCTTGAGAGAGCCTACATATAAATCCTAATGTGTGTTCTATCACCAGAAAGAAAGAAAAGCTCTAGCAACATTAGGAAAGATTCATTTGGAAACCAGCAGCCAGAGCTGGGTCAACAACGCTATCCCTACTCCTGGATATTGGTCCTGCCTTGCTCCAGTCCCTCCTCTCCCTTCCTGTAACCCCGAACTCCTCGTTGGCTCACTTGTCTGCCCCTTCACAGGTGTGTGGAGTTGAAAGTCCTGGTTGACAAAGCTTTTCCTCTCCTTCAACACCACTGCCAGGAATCTTACTCAGATTACCACAATCCTGCAGGTACAGGCAAGATGGACTATACTTTACTCTCCCAGCTCCAAAGAAGCAACATGGTTCCCTAAGTTACTTTACTGGAAATCATATTCCAGCTGAATGTCAGGGCACTTGCCTAGCATGCATGAAGCCCTTGTTCCTGCTATTGAACAGGAAGAAAGAAGTTGGGATCAATGAACAGGAAGGTGCTGAGAGGATGTAGCTCAATTGGTTGAGTGCTTATGCTTACCTTGAATGCATGAAGCCAGTAGTTCAATCCCCAATACTATATTAAAAAAATGATAGGAGATAAAAAGTCAATTCTGTGCTGTCTTCAGCAATAGGGTCTTACCTTTTAGTTCTGTTGGGTAGTAAGTCCTTGGCAATGGCCTCCATTGTTTTAGGGACCTCACGGATCTCCCTGGACAACTGCTCACTGTTAGAGAGTAACCCAATTCTGGACATGAGATTCACAAACTAGAGCTAGAGGTTTTAGAATTGAGCTTTCTCCACCTTCTACTGGGTATATTGGTCTGGCTGGTCCACTTCCCTTACTTAAGGATTATACTTTGTATACTGGTAAAATGTCTCTCAAAATTATATGCACATACCCCTTAATCAAAGCTGTTCTCACCCTTGGTTGGAGAATCTGTTTTATTTTACAGATGGCAGAGTATTCTGGGGAGATCCAAGATTGATCAACACAAGAAAAGCCAGCCAATAGCCCTCCACAAGATGTGCTACCTCTATCACATTTACCCAGGTCCAGAGGAAACTGCAGAGGAAGCAGTGACTTGAATAGTGCTCCCAACGCTAGCCTGACAACCACCTCCAGGAAAACAGCAACAAACACTGTGGTGAACCAAAAACATAACAGAAATACAGAGGCTAATACAGACAATGCTCAGGGGTTGTTCCAGAAGAGGGGGTGGGAAGATTGTGGAAAGAGCCATAGGATGGTCAGAAATATCATGAGACGGCTGGAGAGATGGTTTAACAGTTAAGGCGTTTGCCTGCAAAGCCAAAGGACCTCCAGTTCTATTCCCCAGGACCCACATAAGCCAGATGCACAAGGTGGCACATGCATCTGGAATTTGTTTGCAGTAGCTAGAGACCCTGGCATGCCCATTCTCTCTCTCTCTCTCTCTCTCTCTCTCTCCCTCTTTCCCTCTCTTGCTCTCTCAAATAAATAAATAAATAAATTTTTTAAAAAGAAATATCATGAGACACAGCCCCATCCAGAGACTAACTGAGGCCCTAATTACCCCATAGGGAACACCAAGGACTTTACTAAAGAGGGCCCTCCAGAAAATGAGAATGGGGGTGAGGGAAACCTAGACTATAACCAATGTAAAAAGATGCTTATATGTATATATACATTTTTAAAGTGGTAAAAGTCAGTTCTGTGCAATGATGACATGTACAAAATCTGACATTTTCTTTCATAGTACTAGGGACTGAACCTAGGGCCTCACTCATGCCAGGCAAATACCATATTACCACGCTACATCCCCGACCCTGGAATTTTTTCATTTCTTTATTCTTTGTAATATACTTAATCATACAACTACAGCGCATTATAAACATTTGAGAATATTTTTAGCATCTGATATCAGGACATATATACCCTATACCACATAATTCAGAATTACTACAGGTGAGACCCAGATGCTTCTAATGTGTCTCCAAGGCCCAAATCCCTACCCGCGCATCAGCACTAATCAAAAGTGCTTACTCAAGGGGCCTGGAGAGATGGCTTAGCGGTTAAGTGCTTGCCTGTGAAGCCTACGGACCCTGGTTCAAGGCTTGATTCCCCAGGACCCACATAAGCCAGATGCACAAAATGGCACATGCATCTGGAGTTTGTTTGCAGTGGCTAGAGGCCCTGGTGTGCCCATTCTCTGTCTACCTCTTTCTCTCCCTGTCTGTCACGCTCAAATAAAATATAAAAATTTTTAAAAATGCTCACTCAAGTCCAGTTAGGGAAAGAAGTCCTGACTAGAAGGATAACAGAACTGTAACTGGATCTCTGATTTCTGGGAGGTGTGGGGAAGTGAGGTGTTTTCTGTCTCAGAAAGAACCCGAGTTTTATTTATAGGAGCTGTAGAAATGGAAGATCTTATTCCTGACATGGAAATGAAGTCAGCCACTCCCGTAAGATGTCCTGTTGTCCATTCATCTCCCGGGCAGACCAGGCCTGAGAACACCTTGAGCCAGAGAGCTAGAGAGCCTCAGCAGAAGACCAATGAGGTCGTTTTATTATGATTTTACTAGAGAATTTCCTCAAAGGGAGCCAGAAAAGACCTCAAATGTTCCAAATACTCCCCAGGCAGGAACACTTAAGCAAGAGGGACACGTTCAGCTGGAAAAGCTCCAACACAGGGTGCAATCAAAGGAGTGTCCACATGTGGCCTTAGCCAGTAACTAATTAACAGGCAAGAGAAGTTATCTCAGGACATTTAAGGTACAGCAGTGATTTCCTTCCAAACATAACCTCTTGTTAAAAGCCTTTAAAAATGTCCCCCGACCTCTGACTTTGGGAACTGACAAGATTCTAGTAATCCAAGACTAAATACTAGGGGAAATGAACATCATACTACACTAGCTTAGGGGTATGTGATCATTCCTTGAACCAGAGGTGAAAATGGGCTCCCATATTGGGAATCAAGAATTTGTTCTTGAGCTGGGTGTGGGTGGCTAATGCACTTGGGAGGCAGAGCCAGCACTCAGGAGGCAGGCCACCCTGAGGTTAATTCCAGGAGCCTGGACCAGAATGAGTTCAATGCCACACCCTTTAATGCCAGCACTCAGGAGGCAGGGGTAGGAGGATCGCTGTGAGTTCAATGCCACCCCGAGACCACATAGTGAATTTCAGGTCAGCCTAGACTGGACCAGAGTGAGACCCCCTACCTTGGAAAACAAAAACAAAAAAAAAAAAAAAAAAAACAGATTTTGTTCTCTATGGGATTGTTATCTTGAGTGATGTCAAGTCTGTAAGACATTGTCAACCACCAAAATCATTTATTGAGCAGATACTAGCTTAGGGCTGTGCAAGGTGAATAAAAGGTTTGTGTCTCTAGTAAATACATGCCATTAAGTGACGGACTGATTCCTTTATAAAAAACTTACCAGCAAACAGACAAAATACACCCAGCAGCCAGCACTCACACATATGCATTATTTAAATGAAGGTGACAATCACTGCTCCTTGCCCGCTGTCACCTAACCACCACCAAGCACTTAGGGTTTGTCAGCACATCACCATAAGTCACGCTCAGCAGGAGGCTTACAGTTCCTTTCAAGAGAGATGCAAAGCAGGCCACGTGTACCGAGAGGCTGACATGGCCTGCTGGGAAGTGCCAGGTTCTGAACACGTGATGAGAACTCAGGACCAAGCAAGGCGTAGGGACAGGTTGCAAAGCAGGGAAAAAGGCAGTGCCCATCTGTGACCAGAGCCATGGGAAGCCACTGATTCATGTTAATCTTGACTTTCAACCCAGCCTGGGCTGGAATAGGAGTCTGTGTGGGCCAACTAAAGTCAGAGGAACTGTCTTGGGGAGAGCTGTGCTTGGAGCTGTTACTCACTTGCCATGAAGTGGGCGGGGAGCATGGCTCAGAGAATGCAGGAGGCACCCAACGTTATCTGCCATGTTACGCACTGGAGAGGCTCAGGAGAAACCAATCTAAAACTAAAGGAAATTTGGTTCACTTCAAGACACAGCATGAGCCCGGTCCAAATCCTCAAAGATACTACACGGAATCAGTTGCTTTCAGTCTCTGCTCTGCTTTCCTCCAAGCCGGCTCCATCGTCACAAGGACCCTTTGCGAGGTGATGGCAGGAACTCTTGCCAAGAGCTCCTGGCCCATAAGCTATCGGCTTAGGAGCCCCAGACTACTCCGACAAGAATGACCGTGGGGCGGCTTCCCACCCCTGCTGCAGCCATACCTGTCAGCTCTCAACCAGTAACTGCAAGCAGGGAACTGTAGACTTCTCACTGACCAGGCCTCTGCACCTTTTCTGTCAAGGAGGAAGCCAGCCCCAGTCACGACCCAGGTCTAAGACTTAAGGGGACAGGTGCCCAGAAGAAAACTCGAGGGCTGGGGCCCATACAGCTCAGCAGCAGTTCACTTAACAAGCGTGTGCTGGAACACAAAAAGGGTGTGCCTCCCTAGGTGAATGGAAATGGAGTGTCAAAACATCGGAACTTCTTGAGCCTTATCAAATTGGAGTTAACTCCACCCGTGGTTTGCATCTGGGAAATTACCTGCAACCCTGCCTACAGGGCCCGCATAGACTTCTCCCAAATCTAAAAGTACCTCCTAGCGGGAGAAGCCTACAAGTGGGGTAAGCTCTTCCCCTCCTGTGCCTGGAGCTGAGTTCACAGCGCAGATTCTTCTCCCTTCTAAACAACTCCAACCACTAGAGGGAGAGTAGACTGCCGGAAACCACAGTCCCGTCACCCCTCCCTGTCTTTCAAACTGCAGCTTCGAAATCTATTAGTGAAAGTGACATCAACTTACATTTTCAACCCCACAAACAGTTTCATTTTTTTTTTTTTTTACTGAAATAAAATAGAACAGAAAGGTTGGAGGGATGGCTTAGTGGTTAAGGCTCTTGCCTGCAAAGCCAAAGGACCCAGGTTCGATTCCCCAGGACCAACATTAGCCAGGGGGTACACGCTTCTGGAGTTCGTTTGCAGTGGCTATAGGCCCTGGCTCGTCCATTCTCTCTCTCTCCCTCTTTCTCTGTCAAATAAATAAATTTAAAAAAATATTTTTTAAAAAATAAAAATAAGGGCTGGAGAGATGGCTTAGCGGTTAAGGCGCCTGCCTCCTAAGCCTAAGAATGGTGGTTCCAATCTCCATGTCCCACGTTTAGCCAGATGCAAAGTGACGCAAGGGTGCAATGCCGCACTTGACCACAAGAAGGTGCACACATCTGGATTTCGTTCACAGCAGCTGAGAGACTGCTGGCACGCCCTTTCTCTATCTGTCTCCCTCTCCCTCTCTCTCTGTCTGTCTCTCTCTGTGTCTCTCTCTAAAAATAAAATAAAAATAAATAAAAAATAAGCCGGGTGTGGTGGCGCACGCCTTTAATCCCAGCACTCGGGAGGCAGAGGTAGGAGGATCACTGTGAGTTCGAGGCCACCCTGAGACTACATAGTGAATTCCAAGTCAGCCTGAGCTAAAGTGAGACCCTACTTCAAAAAACGAAAAAATAAAAATAATAAAAATAAAATAAAATAGAACAGAACAGAAAATACCAGTATAGCAGAAAGAATACGTAGTGTTTCATTAGGCCTTTTGTTTTATTTACATAATTACATGCACATGTGCATCATGAGTCTGAATATCAAACACATTTCTCAATATGGTTCATGGTCTACCATCAGAAGAGGTTGACAAATGTATCCTTAATACATGTGCAGGAGAAAAGTGCCAATTCTCTTTACTTCTCAGACAAATGCCAACAGGACAGTCCAGGTGAGTCGCTGGTCCATGTTGGGGAAAACTCAGACAAGAGTGGAGAGGCAGAATTAACTAGTGACACCTCATATTGCTGAGTATTGGATTAGTTCTTGGTGAGGTGAGGTGGTGCATGCCTGTAATCCCAGAACTTGAGAGAAAGAGGTAGGAGGACCAGGAGTTCAAAGTCATCCTGAAATACACAGAGTTCTAAGTCTACCAGAGCTACATGAGACCCTACCTCAAAAAAAAAAAAAAAATACAAAAGAAAGAAGAAAGCAAGAAAGAAAGGAAGAATGAAGAAGAAAAAAAAAGAAATTGTATTATTTCTCAGCTTCCCTTCCTCAGGTGTTCATGACATACAAGCACCACTGAAGGTCAAACACAGCCCTCCTTTCCCCATGAGTGCCCAGCACAGCTGCCTTCCCGGGAGATGACCTTTGCTCCCCAGGTCTTCCTGTCCTCTATGTAGCTGAATCCTAAGCTACTTTAGCTCTTACAGCCAGGGACATATTTCCAAATCACAGCTAAGATTTTGTCCATGATGTCCCCTGGCCTCCTCAAATCCAGCCTGTCTGAAATGAATACATAAAAAGAAAGGCCACTGGGCAGAGTGCACATCCCTTTGTCCCAACACACAGGAGGCAGAGGTAGGAGGATCACTATGAGTTTGAGCCCAGCCTGAGAGTACATAGTGAATTCCATGTCAGCCTAGGCTACAGTGAGAACCTACCTCGAAAATCCAAAAGGAAGAAAGGGAAAAAGGAAAGAAGGAAGGAAGGAAGGCCGGAAACTCAATCTTGTATTTCTGGTCTTGGCCTCACTGTCCTCACGGAAAATGTTGATTGTGGCTGAGTCTTATTTCTGTCATTGTCAAGTCCCCTAACATCTGCCTCCCCACTGCCTCATCTGTCCAACATGTCCCCTCCCCTGTTCTAGATTTTGGTTAGCTTCTTCCCAGTCTTGTTTACGAGAATTCACCTCCTAAGTCCCAGGCATTGACTTATACATTCAAAGGCCGGGTGTGGTGGCACAAGCCTTTAAATCCCAGCACGCAGGAGGCAGAGGTTGGAGGATCACCATGAGTTTGAGGCCACCCTGAGACTACATAATGAATTCCAGGTCAGCCTGGACTAGAGTGAAACCCTCCCTCAAAAACAAAACAAAACAAAAAATATACATTCAATAGGAGTTCATAGGATGAATGACTATTTAACCAATATTCTGACAGCATGTTGACACATGATTTTCAACATATAATAATAATGTCACAGAGAACCTCTTGGAACTGAAATCATCTCAGAACTAAAGATATTCTTGTAGAAGTCTCCCTGCTGGGTGGGTGTGGTGGCACACACCTATAACCTCAGCACTCTAGAGCCTGAAGCAGGAAGATCTCAAGTTAGAGATTAGCCTTGGCTGCACGCATAGTGAAGCTCTTTGTCAAAAACAAAAAAAGCATTCTTGGTTGCCAATGAGAGCAAAAGTCAGAGGGCAGCAGCCACAAACCATGAGGTTCCTGGTAGAGCTTTGAATTCCGGAGAAGAACCTTTTCATTGGCACAGCAGCAAGACAGGCATGCTTATAAATGACCCTGCCAGTATGTGATGGGTTTTGACCCTTTCACCAATGAGTCTCAGAATATGACTTTTCCACTAATAGACGAGTTCCTATAAGAAGAGAGGATTCAAGCCCACAGCTCCCACTTCAAATGCACAGCTCACACTAAGTTGTACCTCTCCTGCTTCACCGGTAAGTTGTTGGTAAATTATAGGGCAAACCAAAGACAGAAAACAAAAGAAAGGAATCTCCTGCTATCAAACAAAATTATTTTTAAGGCCAGTTGCAGTGATACATGCCTGCAATCCGAAAACTTGGGAAGCTGAGGAAGTGATATAGGAATTTAGGGGTTCCAGGCCAATGCACCAATAATGATACAGGAATTTTGGAGATCCTCTGCCAATGCACCAATATACACCAACACACTGATAATTTGGGGATGTCTCTGGATTCTTATCCTATGAATTTGACAAATATATTCTGCAAACCAGAGCATAAGGTTCAAAAAGACTTTTATTATAGTTTAGAGCTTTAGAAGAAGAGAAGGTGCGGGGTGCGAGGGGGGTCACTTAAGTTAGAACATGAGACGGAAGCAAGGCAGAGTTCTTGCCCAGGGAGGTGAGAGGGGATTTGAGAAGCCCACCTCCAGACTCAAGTTAGGGTTTTGTTATGAGCCACATGGGTGAGCAGCTGGTTTAGCCAGTAGTCCTGACAGCAGATGCCTGGGGTCAGATTTCTGGAAAAGGGAAATCTTCCCAGAAATCTTAATTCTCCAGGAAGAGCCTTCTCAAAAGGGAGTGGAAAGACTCCCTAAGGGGGCAGAGATAAGAAAAGGACAGTTTTGACCTGTATTAAAGTGTAATAACCTAGATTTTCCCCTGTAGGCCCAAGAATAATTTCTGCATTTGGTCAATGAGAAAGTTATTCACCTTGGGGGGGTCCTGTCACCCCTAAGCTGCCTAGCCAATTTCTGTCTCCTAAAAAAAGGAAGATCTCTAGTTAGATCACAATAATCAACAACAACAACAATAATTGCTATTATTATCATCACTATTATCAGGGTATGTCCTCATAGCACCAGCTATTTAGTAGGCTGAGATAGGAGGATGACTTGAGCTCAGAAGTTTGGGGTCCAGCCAAGACCCCATCTCTTAAATAGTAACATTAAGCGTTGGAAAACCCACTACACTGTACCATGTCATCTAACCTACAGAGGTCTCACCCTGAGATTATGTCACAGGCCCTCCCAACATATTGGTGCCCTTGTATTGGAAACCTGACGACCTTGAAATTAGGTGAGGATAGCTTTGAAAGGGAAATTTCAAGCCACCTTCTCAGCATTAACAGCTTTCCTTGTTGGTCATTTGGACGGAGCCCAGTGGCCTCACGTTCCCCCTAACAAATATCTCCCGTTGTAGCAACAAGTCGGGGAACACAATTTATGATATTGTGATCGCTTCCACAAGCACGGGGGACGTATCTTTCCTTTATAGGAAAACAGCTTTTATTGTTGTTGTTGTTCCTTGAATGCCTAAGAGGAAAAAAAAAAAAAAAAAGAAAGAAAGAAATTGAAGACAGACAGTGACAGACTTGTTAATTTCCAAAGCAGATGCTAAGTCCTGTCTTAGAGGAAGGACATCAGAGGCGTTTTGTTCTTCCAAGAAGTGTAATACTTGAGATTTTTTTCATTTCAAGCACTGAAAAGCAAATGGCCTGAGCCCAAATCCCAAAGAACATCATGATTTCAACGATTGAGGGGGGTTATCTTCCCTGTCTTTTCTCTCTGTGTCTGTAGGGTTCCTCAGACACTGGGCTGGAAAAGTTCAAGCTCAGTTCACAGAAGAGAACATTCTGTACTCGGCACAACCAGCTGGGCTGCTCTGTGTAAAACAAGATCAACAGCAGGATCTCAGCCACAGCAGCCCGGCAGCAACAGGCACTGCAGCCAACCCCCAGCCCAGAGGCCATCTACGGACAGTGGCTGGGAAGGTGCACGCGCGTGCATGCACACCCACAGCACACAAGAGATGGCTACTTCTCCCCAGAGGGTCAAGGGAGTTGTTTGGCTATGTCTTTGGGGGTTAATTACAGCTGAAGCATTTCCAAGGAAACAACCCCCTGTGTGTGCACTTCTGCTCTAGCATTGATTGGAGCTTTTCAATGTTTGGATGTTTCTGTAGTCAGATGACTACAGAAGTACTAAATACACTGGGCTGAGGGAAGGAGGGAGGCAGGGAAAGAGGGCAGTGGAGCTGGAGGAACAGAAGCAAGATCATTGTTGTCCCGCTCCCACCCACCCCCAGCCTTTCTATCTCCTGGATCCAAAGCTTTTTCATCCTTTGTCTGGGTAGAATTTAGATTTCAATTCCATACATATTTATCCAATGTTGATTTTATGCCAGGGCTTGTCTATAAAATAGTACCTGGAGCAAAATGGAAATTTAGCCTTGAAGCCAGAATACTGAAGAGGAAGAGAGAGAGAGGAACGCTATGTGTGGCTACACAAGGAGGGCTGGGAGGGCAGGGTGGCTTACTGAGCTACAGAAGAAGGTTGTGAGCCCAGGTGGGAGTTCTGCAGGATGGTAAAGCCCAACTGCCTCCCAGGCTTCCCTCCAGGTTGAACTTCAGCCTATTTGCAAGGGTAAGAGCTCCCCCAGACTGCAGGGCACATTGTTCCAGGGGGCTGGGCCTCCTGCCTCCCTTCAAGGTAAACTCATCCCTTCCTTAGCAGGACAAGCAGACCTGTTGGGTGAAGGGCATCGTTAAAAAAAAAAAAAAAAGAAAGTGCTTTCTGCTCGTGGCTTTGCATCCTCATCCTCATTTACTGTCCCTGGGACTTGAGGTGAGCACCTCAGACTTTGAGCCTGTGACTCTCAGGGGACTCAGCTGTTAACTGAGGAAGGGCCACTTGGTTTACTTAACTAGTGCCTATTGTGGGGTATAAGGAACTAGAATGTGCCCTTGCTGAGCATAGACCGGGTATTTAATAAATAGTAACCATTGTTATTATTCGTGTAAGTGCTGATCAGCAAAAGCTATTTATTCAGTGTTGATTAAGAACTCCCACTAAAGTGTCCTCTGAAATGTTTTCTCACCCACATATTTTCACAATTTCTTGACGATGTCTCTTGACCAGCTGCACCTGGCACCATGCTCTGCCAGGCATGAGGCCCTAGGGCAGCAAAGCCTTGTCCTGAAAAACTTCCTCAGGCTCCCAGCATTAGTAGTAACCCCGAGCCAGATGGCAAAGGAGTCCTTCTTCTAGGCCCA
Source organism: Orientallactaga sibirica (assembly GCA_036365145.1). NCBI lineage: Eukaryota > Metazoa > Chordata > Mammalia > Rodentia > Dipodidae > Orientallactaga > Orientallactaga sibirica. Next base: position 64,914,512 of record JAEOAD010000001.1, read on the forward strand.
AGATGGTCTCTACGGCTGTGACCAGTCATCCCAGAGACCAGAAGGTGCTAGGTGTGCTGGGGAGCAGGGGCTGGTCTGAAGCAGCCCTGAGGCAAGGCATTCCTCTGGACTGCTCTTCCAGAATATAAACACTTTCACTTCGGGACCAGAGCTCCTGCCAAGGCTGGGGAAAATGAGTTTCACAAGCACCTCTAGGGTGGTGACCCACCACATCATGCTGCTGCTACACAGGGAGGCGGGAGGGAGTCAGGCGGGGACAATGCACCCACCCATAAAACCAATGTTTGCTGGCACAGGAGACGAACAAAGCATAAACCTTCTGGACACAGTGGTGCTCACCTATAATCCATACCCTTAGGAGGCTGAAACAGAAAGATCATGAATTTAAAGCTAACCTGGGCTATATAATGAGTTCCAGTCCAGCCTGAGACAAAGCAAGACCCCGTTTCAAACTCCTGTAAACTTCCCCACAAACATTTGGGCTACCACACCAAATGCTAGCCTATGGCTGAAAGAAATTAGTCCCTGAGGATAATTTCACAGACCTCCCTGCTGTCACTTAAGCAATCCCAGACTTCGAGGGGCAAGCCAATGACAGGCTACTGGAGTCAAAGCCAGGCCCAAGCAGGGCTCTGCTGTCACCAGGACATCCTATATTCTTTCTTCCTGTGGATATCACCTCTTCACTTCCCTGGCTCTCTCCTTCTCATTCAGGACCTTGCTTACAATTTTGGCAGCAGCAGATCTGTTCAAACGCACTGTTCCCCCAGAACTCCTTTGCCAAGGGCTACTGCCAACTCTAGTCAGTGACAGATGGAATTTCTCGGAAGGCCAAAGTATGCATAAGGCAATAAAAGCAGATGCTAAAGGGCCTGAGGTGGGCCAAGCTAAATGAACCCAGGGACTAAGCAAGTGACTCAGAGCCCAGAGGGAGTGCACAAAGGGGACATGGTCCCCAAAAACACCTTCAGTAAGAGTTCACAGGGACCCACCCACACTGGGTGACAGGAGAGAGGCCTGAGATGATGTTTGCTGACCATTCATATGCAAAGCGCTTTAAAGGTGTTCTCTCAAGCCGGCGTGGTGGCGCACGCCTTTCATCCCAGCACTTGGGAGGCAGAGGTAGGAGGATCACCATGAGTTTGAGGACACCCTTGGACTACATAGGGAATTCCAGGTCAGCCTGGACCAGAGTGAGACCCTACCTCAAAAACAAAAAAAAAAAAAAAAAAAAAGGAAATAAAGGTGTTCTCTCAATTATTTCCCCCACAAGAATCCCACGTGATAACTGGCAGCAGCCACATCGTTGCAGATGAGGAACCCACGACTGAGAAATCTTAAATAACTTCCTCAAGGTCATGCAGCCAAGTGCCTGGTAGCACTTGCACTTGAACCCAGGTCTACCCAGCTCAAAAGCTCCTGCTTCTTTCATTTCCTGCCTTGTTTGCAAGACTCTCAGAATACTACTGCATCTTTATTTTGGTTATTCAGAGACCCGGATCTGAAGTTGAAGTTCTAATCCAAATCCCACTCGTGCTTTGCCCTGTCTCAGGTGACATCGTCAGTCAGTGGTCTCTGAATGTCCTGAGCTGCTGGACTATGCTTCACAGGAGATGCAAAGGTGAGTGTTGCATGAGTGCTGCTGCCCTCAGGAACCTCTAGTCTATCTGCACAGAATAGAATGCTGCCTCTGCATCTCAGTGGCTTCATGCAACAAAGGTTTCGTTCTGCTCAACACCATATGCCCATTTTGAATCAGCTGGGTCCTCACTCGAGGACTCTGGGCGAATGGAAAATTGCCAGATCTCAAGCTCTGGCAGTCGTCTCCTGAGGGAAGGCCAGCAAAGGCAGCTAGCTACTCACAGCTCTTAGCACCACCTCCTCTGAAAGCTTCTTCCCCAAAGGGACTTAGGATACTCCTGCTCCAGTGGCATTGGCCAAACAAACCAGCCACACCTAACTTCACATGCAAACCCACCACAAGTCTGTTAATACAGAAAAAAAAAAAACAGCAAAATATGGCAACTAGCCCTATTAATGACAAGCCCGGGAAGATGAATGGCCCACCTGGAAGCCTCATACCCCACATTTTAGAATAGCACAAGAACAAATGATTAAGTTCCCGCAGAATAGACGCATTCAAGTCTTACGTGTCCCAATTCAACAGAAAAAGAATCCCATGTGGGCTAAAAGACTCAGTGAAGTATCCTGACCAAGCGCAGATCTACACTGAGCCTGGAAGAGTGGGAAGAACCTGGGTGGATCTATAACAGCAGACCAGATGCACTAACCTTGGCCTTCAAAACCCTGATAGTATCTGTTGCAGTCAGCTTCACGTTGCTGGCAGAAAATACATGATCAAGAGCAGCTTGTGAAAGGAAAGGGTTTACTTTGGCTTACAGACTTGAGGGGATGCTCCGTGATGGCAGGGGGAAATGATGGCATGATCAGAGGGTGGACATCACCTTCTGGCCAACATTAGGTGGACAACAGAAGCAGGAGAGTGTGTCAAATACTGGCAAGGGGAAGCTGGCAATAACACCCATAAGCCCGCCCTCAACAATAACCTCCAGGAGGCTCCAGTTCCCAAATTGCCACCAGCTGGGGATCTAGCATTCAGAAAACATAGTTTATGGGGGACATGTAAATCAAACCACCAGAGTTTCTCTGAATCAAACTACCACTCACCCTCATGAATGGCACAGATTACCCCACGACTGAAGAGATCATCTGAATTTATAAGATGAAGTCAAGGAAATGCATCATGGGCTTGAAAGGAAGAGGGCCACAATCACTGGACAGAGAGTTCTGGCCAGGCAAAAATGACCATGGCAGGAGCTGAGAGGATGAGGAAGATCCTCAAGCAAGAGAAAAACATGCTTAGAGTGAGACTCAATGGGCCATGTGGCCATGTTCCTTCCTTTATCTCTCAAATATGGTAATTTTTCATTTTGATATAATATGCACCCCTAGCTGGCCTAGAATTTGCTAATTGACCAGGCTGGTATTGAACTTACAGCAATCCTCCTGCCTCTGCCTCCTGAGTGGTAGGTTTAGAGGCATGAGCCACCAGGCCCAGATATATTTTAACTTTCTCATACAAAATGCAAAGGTGAGCAAGGTGCAGTATCCACATCTGCAGTTTGGGAGGCTGGGGCAAGATTATTGCTTTACAACAGGATCTAGTCTCAAATTTTTAAACTTTTTTGTTTGTTTGTTTGTTTGTTCAAGGTAGGGTATTGCTCTAGCCCAGGCTGACATTGAATCCACTATGTAGTCTCAGGGTGGCCTTGAACTCATGGTGATCCTCCTACCTCTGCCTCCTAAGTGCTGGGATTAAAGGCGTGCATCACCACACCCAGCTGAAACTTTTCCTTTTTTAAAGAAGGAAGGAGGCAACTGTGTGAATGCTCAATTCCAGCCCTTATGTTGTCTCCAGTCTCTGACAGAATAAATGTGTCAGTTATTTGTAAAGCCCTTGCTTTCTAAGAGTAACTGATCTCAAGAAATACTTTGATGAATAGAACTAACGGCTTTCATAAGGCAAAATTATGAGAAAGAGAAGGGTTGAGGGAGCAAAAATGCTAAAAGGCATTGGGGTGGTCTAGTGGAATGCAGGGATGTGAAGAGCTGGAGCCAGTGGAGGAGCTGAGGAGACGAGGCAGCAGACAACAGGAGGCAGGGCTCCTGTGATGAGTGGGTTTCTATGACATTTGGTTATATGGTGTTCACTGGAAGTCCTCAACTCCTCTCCCTTGGGATCACGTCAATAAATCTACATTACTGAGATGCCTTTGGAGGGTGACTTGAAAAGTCACAAGTGGGCAAAGGGGTTGTCGTGAAGTGTTGACTCAGGCCTCAGAGTGCACACAAGGAGTGAGCATAGACGCCCGGTTCTGTTTTGTTAAACAGATCTATGCACGTTAAGTTTATGTACGACAAAGCAGACAGGTGGTCAAGAAAATCTTCATGAAGGAACTCAAAGATGATCTTGGGGATGGAGACATGGCTTAGCGGTTAAGCACTTGGCTGTGAAGCCTAAGGACCCCCGTTTGAGGCTCGATTCCCAGGACCCACGTAAGCCAGATGCACAAGGTAGCGCATGCATCTGGAGTTCGTTTGCAGTGGCTGGAGGCCCTGGCACACCCATTCTCTCTCGCATGCACCCTGCTTCTTTCTCTCTCTCTCTGTCTGATGCTAATAAATAAAAATAAACAAAAAAATTTTTAAAAAAAGATAATGCCAGGTATTAAGAGAAATGGCCCCATTAGATGAATGGATCACATCCCTGTCCTGGCTCTAAGGGCTCATAAATACAAAAGTACTGAGATGTAAAATATCCTGGCTTGATTGACATCTAGTAAATGTTGATGGACAGGAATATAAGGGATAAAGTCAGGAGGTAAAAGTTCAGAAAACTAAGCCAACAGTCAGGATTTGTGGAAACAAGCGTGTGCCTATCACTTTCAAGATATCCACTGAGCGTTTACTGACCTGCAAATACTTTCCCACGTTCATATTATGACAAAGACCTTTTGTTTGATTTGCCCCCAAACCTGTAAAGTTACTGTTTTTCCTATTAGCATACTAGAAGAAAGGAAAGAAGGAAGAAAGGAAGAAAGGAAGGAAAGGAGGGAAGGAGGGAGGGAGGGAGAGGAAAGAAGGAAGGAAAGGAGTGGGGGAAAGGAAAAGAAGAGGCAACAGAGAGTGGCAAACCCAGAGATGAGCTTTTCCAAGGATAGCTTGGTTTATTTAGATTCACCTCTCACATACAGCATGCCAATATTTACCTTGCTGCTAAGCAGCACCTCTCCATGTGCCAAAATCCTTCAGGCCCCATGTCCCTGCACATGAAGGATTGCCTAAGACAGCAGCAAACAACGGCAGAAAGCTGGTGACTATTAACACGTACTTCTTGACTTACAGGCAACTGTCAGGTGGGAAAATTCATTTCAGCTGATCAGGGCCAAAGTATCCTGAGCATGGAGTGTGTGTGTGCTTGTGTCTATTTTAACTCTCCCTGGGAAATCTCTCAGTCAGCTCTTATTTCAATAATCTCACACACGTCCATGGTGCTTTTCTGCACAAACACTTCCAAGGCACTTTATAAATTTTATATAGCTGGAGAATTACCATGGCAAGAATAGAAGGAAATAGATACTTACCAGCCTCCCTATGAGAAAGTGGGTCTAAGTGTACTTTTGTTGAAAAGTAGATCCAAGAATGCGTGTTTCATTCAGAATGTGAATGAATTGAAAGCTCAATGCATTTCATTAAAATGCACTTCAGCTTTTGTCCACATAATTCGCTCAGATTCCACCTGTTTTTCTCACGCTTCTGGATTCAACTCTGCCGTTGGCACTAAGTTTTGGTACCCTGGATCAATTCTGCCACCTTGCCCTGGATATTGTTTTTAAACCTTAAACACCCAGAAGCATGGCAGTGGGTGAAAGACATAATATCCCTCATGAGGTCCACTTTATGCATTTCTGGAATGGTACTTATTAGGGGTTGAGAAATACCCAGGACGCCAGTGAGCACCTGTGAGGAAACAGAAGGGACCTAAACTCACTTGTTCAGTCAGTAAATATTTACTGTGCAATTACTATGTTCTAGAAACTATGCCAAGGTGCTAGAGGTATAGCTGAGCAAATCAAACATGCCCCCTCCTTCTCATCATCCCAGAGCCACCCATCTGGCAGGAGAGATGAGCGTTAATCCAGTAATCACACAGATCATTCCGAACTCAGCAGACATAAGGGCAACAAGGATGATTCTGCGAATATAATCTGGACACTTGACCTAGGCTGGGGACAGAGCCAGAGAAAGTCTGCCTAAGAAAGTGGAGTTCAGGTGCTTACTGGAATGATAAGTGGACTTAGCTGGGAGTGTGTGTGTGTGTGTGTGTGTGTGTGTGTGTGTGTGTGTGTACCTTAGTTTACTCATTTTTTAAAATGAATGTATTAACTGTGTCTTATCCAGAAGCAGACCTTGAGGCGAGGCCTCAGAGGAAGTTGACTTTATAAGGAAATATGCCTAAGGATGATGGTAGAGAGGGGCTGGAGAGGGACTAGGAAGGAGTGGGGGGCATGGAAGTTGAGAATCAACAAAGTCCTAGGGAGAAGCCAGCTGGACAGGTCACACAGAAAGCTGGGTGTCTCTGTTTCCCTGTACTGTATACAGATGACAAGCATTTTCAAGATGCACAGTGGTTCCTGTAGCTCTAGGTCTGTGCCCACACAGAGGTGAGGCTGACAGGAGTTCAGCAGGCAGGAATGGCCTACCCTGGGCAGGAAGATGTTAACAGGATGCGGGAACTTATGCAAAGTGCATCATACGAGCTCAAGTTAAATGAACCTGTACATGCAAGGAGCCAAGCACAGTGCCCAATGCCGTACATAAGTGTTCAGTAAATACCAGCTGTCATTGTAGTGTGTGTTTATCTGTCTGCATTGAAGCGGCCTGGGACAGGTTTCACTTTGCCCAGTAAGCTCTGCCTCCAATCCTTCAGTAAACCCTTCTCCCACGACTCCCTGCCAGGTGTCCTGAGACAAACACACATCAAACTAGAGCAATGCGTTTACATTTTCTAGGATGGTCACATTTTGCTGAGCTCATAAGGCAACGGAGCACACAGCACTGTCACCCTCTGTAAAGTCTTCTATCACTCATCACAGTGTCTTCTCTCCCAGACTTCCCAGGCTCTGGAGCTCAGAAAGGTATGCTTTTCTCTTCATAAACACAATCTCTACTAACCAGACGCAAGTCTCAGACCTTCCTTTCCTGGGCAGGTTGGTAGAATTCTTAAGCCAGAGGGTCTTCCTTCATCTATTCATCTTGCTGAGAAATTCAGCAAATGTCTTGGGAAAAAAAAATAGCTTTTAGAATAAAAAGAGCTGATATCATAGTGATGAATCTCAAATACATTATCCTGCAAAGAAAAACAAAGTCAAACTCAGAAGACTGTATGGTCTTCTAATATATGATTCCATGTAGTAGAACTTCTACAACAGCCAGAATTAATCTGCCATAGTAGGAATCAGGCCCGTGGGTGCCTGGGCCAGGGCTGTTCAAAAAGAGTCAGGGGGCTGGAGAGATGGCTTAGCAGTTAAGGCGCCTGCCTGCTAAGCCTAAGAAAGCTGGTTCCAATGTCCAGCAGTTCCAATCTCCAGGTCCCACGTTTAGCCAGATGCAAAGTGACGCAAGGGCACAATGCCGCACTTGCCCACAAGGGGGTGCAGCCATCTGGATTTTGTTCACAGCAGCTGAGAGACTGCTGGCGCACCCAGCTCTGTCTTCCTCTCCCTCTCTATCTGTTTCTCTCTGTGTCAGGAAGGAACGTCCAGGGGTTGACAATGTTTAGGTCAACTAAACATTGTGGAGGTGGTTGCACTGCTACTTACCTTTGCTGAAATTCATAGACCTGTAGGCTAAAAGGAGTGAATTTTATTGTACAAATTATAATTTAATAAAGTGATTTTTTTTTTAGCTTTTTGAGACAGGTTTTGGCAGTGTATCCTTGACCTTGAACTATGTAGCCCAGGTTAGCTTCAATGTCAAAGCAATCATTACTCCCTCCAGCCTCACAAGTGTGGAACCACAAGCATGTACCAACATGCCCAACAATAAAGTAATTTTAGAAATGAGGAGGGGAGCTGGGGAAATGGCTTAGCGGTTATGGCATTTGCCAGTGAAGCCTAAGGACCCCAGTTCAATTCCCCAGGACCCACGTAAGCCAGATGCACAAGGGGGCACATGCATTTGGAGTTCGTATGCAGTGGCTGGAGGCCCTGACATGCCATTTTCTCTCTCTCTGCTTCTTCCTCCATATATCTCTCTCTCTCAAATAAAGAAATAAAATATTTTTAAAAAACAAGGAGGTATGCATGGTATTACCTGAAGGGAGAGTGAAGGGAAGCCCAAGATAAATCTCAGGAAACCGGACCCACAGGACTCCGAGAAGCTTTGCAAAATGCTCCCTCCCCACGCTCTGCTTGACTCTTCTGCAGAGAGGTTGGCCTTCATTGTTTGCACCAAAGGGAAGGAGGTTGGACATGACAAGGAGAATACAGAAAAAGAATAAAATAATGCACAAGTCATTTATATCTGGTGGCACTGCAATGTGTTTATGCCTATATAGAATTAGAAGAATTGCGTCCACTTGACACGCACCCCCAACATACTTCAAATGAAATAATAGACTTCATTAGAAAGGTCTAACTTGTTGGATCCAGAAAGCAACTCTCTTGTCTTGCCTCACTCCACTTCTGCCTTCCCCTCATTCCAAGCAGGCAAGGCAAAGATCTGTCTAGTCTCGAACCTTCCTCCAACCACACTATTGAGCTTTGTGCCTCTGCCTTCATGATATGCATTACTCCTACACAAGCTTGTGGTAAAAAAGGACTGGAGATAGATATTTAAGCCATTGCACAAAGGCTTGAGAAATAGCTTTTTACAGTTTAAGTAGAATAACCTACTTGCCAATAATTGAGAACAGATTCTATTAAAAAAAAAAATCAGGTTCTCTTTAGCCTGCAGTTGAATTGACTCAGGCTCTGGGAAGTCTTTCCCACAACACTGCATCCGTCTCCAAGCCCTGCCGCTTCTGAGTTGGATTCACCCTGCCTCCCGTTCCAAACAGTGTACTTTGTCCTATGTGACACTTACCACATTGATATGTTTGTTTACTAATGTGAGTCTTGGACCTGACTAAGAGCTCTTTGAGATGAAAGTGGGGTCTGTTGAACACTGGAATATTCATTTGCTAGAACAGTGGCAGACTCCTTAGTAAGTGCTTAATAGACCTGTGGAATTATTGTTCTGGACACATAACAGCGGGGTTTATTTAAGGTTTTAGGAGCCTCCTGCACAAACAGGAAAACTCTGGTGCTTCCAAAGGGAACTCCACCCAAGCCCAGCTCCAGCAGGAAATACCAAAAAGTCAGTATCTAACACAGAAATCACTGCGCATGTGTGTCAAGGCAAACTATCCTGAACTGATCCTCAAGCTGTGGAATAATCTAGAAAATCCAAGGCTTGAAAAGCTGTCTATAGAATTTTCCTCCAAGCAAGGCAAGTGACAGTGTCCACATGAGAGCAGAGGGAAGAAGGGATGCTCCTTGTCCTCAGAAGACCTTAGGGCAGTTAGAGCAACACCAAATTTGGAGTCACTGACAGCCAGCCCTGGCCAGCAGTCCTTGAGATTTATCTGGACATTATATTTCCAGTACTAGGGATTGAACCTAGAGCTTTTTTCATGCTACTCAAATGCTCTACCACTGAGCTACATCACCAACTCTTGTTTTACCTTTTTTTTTTTTTTTTTTTTTTGAGACAGGGTCTCATTTAAGTTGACCAGACAGGCCTTGAACTTGCAATCCTTGGGTCTCAGCTTCCCAAGTAGGTGAGGTGATCCGTCTGTCCATTCTCAGAGGCAATGCACACTTTGACTACCTACATAGCCTGGAACAACAGAGCATACAACTGGGACCTTACAGCGACTGAATAGAAGGAGAAAGAACAAGGCAATTCCGAGCAATAATCTCCAGCAGCTGCTCATTGTTCAAACACAGGCTTCCTAGACATGAATCACCCCATCCCTCCCTTCTTCCATGGCCTCCTGAGGATTCATCTTTGGCCCACTTGACCTGTGGTGAATGAAGTCAGAACACAGACAGCCTATGTCCACTTGGCATTGCCACATTATCAACACTCAAATTAGGAAATAACTGGCTAAAATGAGTACTTTGGAGTCTCTACCCTCTAGTTTCATTGATCCTTGTTGGGGAATCTAGGTACCAAAAACCATAAACCCAATATTGATTAATTGATCAATGATACCTCTTTCCATCACTAAAATAGTTAAGAAGTGACTTCAGGACTAGAGTATAGCTTAGTGATATAGCACCTGCCTAGTGTGTGAAAGGTGCTTAGTTAAATTTCCAGCACTATAAATAATAATAATAATAAATTTTAAAGTCCATTTAAAAAAGAAATAACTTGGTAAATTTAACATTCCTGTCATGTATAGCAATCAAATAACTTACCCTGAATTTATATAAAGAATCCTGATGACCATCAGGAAAAGCACAAACCTTTCAAAGCATCAACAATGTCATCTCCTCCTGGTGAAAGTTCAGCATGTGCCCACCATTGTGATATTACCAGTCATTCATTCTTCATTCTTCATTCCTTCAACCAAACAGAAAAAACTCTGGAGTCTGGTTTGACTGCTGCCTACCTTTTATAGGAACAGAACTTTAGTCAAATTACATATGCCTTCCTTTATATGTGACAGTCACAATTCCTACCTTGGACTTAAAACTTCTAAGTGAAGGCTGGGGGGATGGCTTAGCAATTAAGGCATTTGCCTGCAAAGCCAAAGGACCCAGGTTCAATTCCCCAGGACCCACATTAGCCAGATACACAAGGGGGCACACCCATCTGGAGTTTGTTTGCAGTGACTAGAGGGCCTGGCATACCCATTCTCTCTTCCTCTTTCTCTGTCAAATAAATAAATAAATAAATAAATAAATAAATAAATAAATAAATAAATAAATAAAAATATATATTTTAAAAAACTTCTAAGTGAGAAGCTTTGGTTATCAATAACAGAAGTCTATTATGCAGAGCCTCATACATGCACCATGGACTTAGATCCATTTTACCTTCTTCAAGAGTGTCCAATCACATGCGGCAATAGTTGGGACAGATCATAGCTAGCTGTTCATCGGTGCTTCTCCCTTTAAGAATGTTCTTTCTGGGGCTGGAGAGATGGCTTAGAGTTAAGGCACTTGCCTGTGAAGCCTAAGGACCCAGAATCAATTCTCCAGGTCCCACATAAGCCAGATACACATGGTGGCGCATGCATCTGGAGTTCATTTGTAGTGGCTAGAGGCCCTGGTGCACCCATTCTCTCTCTCCTCCCTCCCCCCCCCAAATAAATTTTTTAAAAAAACTTTTAAAAAGAATGTTCTTTTTAAGAACATAACAGCTAAAGGAAGAGAAGTACTTACAATACTGTCTTCCAGACACAAAGTGGCATAGATATTCATGCCCTCACAGTGGCTAATGCTACCTACACAAGACCTGCATAATAGAAGGGAAAATGATATCAAAATAAAAGAGACTAGTTGGAAAGAAGAAGGGATTCAGTGGAGGGGGGACATGGGAGGGGGAGCAGGAAGGGTGGCGAGAGGGGATTATGATCATGGTTGTGATGGTTTTGTGTCAACTTAATCTGTTTAGGAACCCACAGACATTCTTCTTGGGTGGGTCTCTGAGGTTGCTTACAAGAAGGATTAACTAAAGGAGGAAGTCCTTCTCCCAGGGTGAACCCTTCCCCCAGAGTACGCATCACCTCCTGGAGGGGGCCTTTACCTAAGGAAGCTCTAGGAAGGAAAGTATACCCTCCTCCCACCTGGCTGCCTGTGCTGCTTGCTGCCTTCCAGCGTGGACTGAAGACCAATGTGGACCAAAGACCAAGCATTTCTCCAGGAAGCCTCCAGGCCTTCAGTGCTGGATTGGAATTGCCAAGGCGTCCAGCCACGTGGACTGAGCAGCTACTGGGTTCCTTGACTCTCAGGCCTGCAGACTGCTATTGCTGGACTGCCGCAAGCTAATCCAATGAATTCCTTTGAATACAATTCATTCTATCAGTTGTGTTCCTTTAGAAAACCCTGACTAATACAATGGTATGTTGTCTACATGTATGAAAGTTGTCAATTAAAAAGGCTGTCACTGCTCCCATGTTAAGCCTAAGTGTGGACAGTAAAGGGAATCTTATACAAGACAAGCTTGGCAAATGGCTGAGTTCCATTAGACCAATCCATTAGACTGGTTTGGGAGGTAGAGAAGGTTCCTATGAGTCAGAACTGAGAAAAAAAGCAGCAGCGAGTACTAAAGTAAATACTTAGAAAACAACAAAAGAACTCCAAGTCACCTCTTTCTAGCTTGGAGAGCTATGGTGAGCACAACAGCTTCTCTAAATATGTCCCTCCCTCACCAGAGTTCAAGTACACTGGTTTGTAAATACTACAGTGGGTGTCAAAACAGTTATAAATATTTATAGTGCTTTCCCTGCAATAGGCAAAGTAAGAGGACTGCATGTGAGTCCTCCCCTTCCTGAAACTGCTTGGTAAATGTTTTATGACATGAACAGATCAGTTCCAGTCTTATCAAAAGTCCATCTCTTAGGGAGAAGTTTCTCTAGAGCTGACCTTGCCAGAAAGGTCAAGCACCTAGGAAGGCTATGTGGTTGGTCATTACTGTGCCTCTTATGGTACCCAAGAGAGTGCCAAGCATGTTGTATATGATCAACACGTGTACTACGAATTTAGATCAGGACATACATGAATACATGTATACATGAATTTAGATCAGGAGAACCCAAGCACGTAGCGGGATCCCTACTTAATTTGGAGAAAGAACTTAAGGCCTTTGTGCTTTCCATTACTCTTTCCAAGAAATTAAATCTGTAAGTAGAGAAGAGGGCTTGATTCAAAGAAATATCCTTAGCTCAATGTGGCACACATCTAAATCTCATGGCTACAGAAGCAGTGTCAGAAGGATCGAGATGTTTAAGATTATCGTCTGATACATAGCAGGTTCAAGACCATCTTTAACTATAAGAGACCCTGTCTCTGACACACAAACACATGTGTATATGTACACACACACACAGAGAAATAACCTTGAGGACAGGAGAAATATGGAAATAATCCTCTCTCTCTTTCTCTCTCTCTTTCCTGTTGCTCGCTCTCCCCATCTCAAAAAGCTTTATTTTACTTCAATTTATAATTTCAAAGGTTTCAGTGCCAGGTTAGTTGGACCCATTGACTTGGGTCTGAGGCAAAGCAGAACATCATGGTGGTGGGAGCATATGGCAGAATCTATTCATCTCATGGTGGCCAGAAAGCAGAGAGAACTCCTATCTTTTTTGACATTGAGTTTTAAAAGATACTGGGGAGCTGGGAAGATGGCTCATGGTTAAAGGTGATTGCTTGCAAGGTCTGATAGCCCAGTTTCAATTCCCAAGCCATCTATAGATTAAAAAGTGGTGCAAGTGTCTGGTGTTTATTTGCAGTACCAAAAGGCCTTGACATGTCTGTACATTTATGTGCACACAGACACACACTTGCAAATAAATACACTGAAATTTTAAAAAGCTACCAAGAGTTTCTCTATTATTTGTAGCAAATGTGCAGATAAATGATAGAATATGTTTGTGTATACATATAAATAACATATATAAGATATATACATATACATACATACATACACACATACATACATACAGAGTTCCTTGGCTTACAATTGGGTCATGTCCTAATAAACCAATCGTAAGTTGAAAATACCCTAAATAAAAAATGTACATGTAATCTACATTTAATACATGTAATACATTTAATAGGGCAGAGGGATGGACCATTGTCACTGCACTGCCTCAAAGAGTGTGGAACTATATATCACTAGCACAGGGAGACATCCAAACTCAAGATAGTTTTTTAAAGACAGATTCTCATTGTGTAGCTAGGCTGGCCTTGAACTCCAAATCCTCTTGCCTCAGCCTCTCTAGTACTAGGATGACAGCCCTATGTTACTACACACAGCAGAATTCAAGATTTAAAGTATGATTTCTGCTGAGTGAGTATAATTTTTGCATAATTTTATTTTTTTAATTTTATTTTTGTTTATTTGAGAGTGACAGGCAGAGAGAGAGAGAAAGAGGCAGAAAGAGAGAGCAAGAAAGAATGGGTGCATCAGGGCCTCTAGCCACTGCAAAGGAACTCCAGATGCATGCACCACCTTGTGCATCTGGCTTATGTGGGTACTGGGGAATCGAGCCTTGAACCAGGGTCCTTAGGCTTCACAGGCAAGTGCTTAACTGCTAAGCCATCTCACCAGCTCCAATTTTTGCATAATTTTAAATGGAGAATCAAATGTGTGTGTGTGTGTGTGTGTGTGTGCATGTGCGTGTGCACACACACATGTGAGCATATGCATGTGTAAACTTCAGACACGGCTTGGCCAGTTACTGGGTTTGGTTCTAGAAGAGTTTTAACTGCATAGAGAACATGGCGTTCCATAGAAAGAATGTGTTCCAGTGTAATACAAGTCTCTGGTCTGTGTACATTAAGGAAAGATGATACTTAGAAGGCTCCGTGGTGATTTGTCCTTTCTGCTGTTTGTGAGTTCCTTGGCCTGAACCCTGCCCTATGTCACCATTGTCTGGTGTTAGCAGGTGGAGGAGGCTGGGAAAAGGCCTGAAGAGACCATGGCAAAGGATCACACAGCCCACGGCCAGGAGAGAACAGCCACCATGGTTGAGCCCCAGGGCAGTTCTGATACAGGCAGGTGAGGAAAGGTGAGATTGGCTCCCTGCACAATGGATAAGGACTGAGCCAAGGAAACACCATCTGCTCATCTTTGGCCCTTTTAGCCAAATTTAATTACACCACTACCACCACCCCCACCCAGACATTGGGATTTTGGAATTCTGCTGGAATTTGAGGGAGTCTTTACCAAAGTAGGAATCAGTGGTCACCAACAGCAGACAAATGCAGATTGAAAACACCATTCCCACTATTCACAAAGGCCAGAGAAAGGTGCAGGTAGGTGTGCAACAAGAACGTGCTCTTAGGGCTGCAGAGATGGCTTAGCAGTAAGGCACTTGCCTGCAAAGCCAAAGGACCCAGGTTCAACACCCCCAGGACCCACATAAGCCAGATGCACAAGGTGGCACATGTGTCTGGAATTCATTTGCTGGAGGCCCTGGTGCACCCATTCTCTCTATCTCTTTCTTCTCTCTCTCTTTCTCTCTCGCACAAATAAATAAATAAACAATAAAATATTTTAAAAATAAAATAAAATGAAACAGAAATTGCAGAAGACACTAGGAAATGGAATCCCATGTTCTTGAATTAGAAGAATCAATTTTTTGAAAATGTCAATCTTACCAAAAGCAATCTACACATTTAATGCAATCCCCACCAAAATTCCAATGGCATTCTTAATAGAAATAGAAAAAAAAAATCTAAAATTCATTTGGAAGCACAAAAACCTTGACTAGCCAAAACAATGTTAAGCAACAAAAACAAGGCTGGCGGTATCACCATACCTAATTTTACACTACATTACAGAGCCATAGTAATAAAAACAGCATGTTATTGGCACAAAACCAGACATGTAGATCAATGGAACAGAAGACCCAGATGTAAATCCAGGCAGCTACAGCCATCTGATTTTTGACAAAAATGCCAAAAATATTCATTGGATAAAAGGCAGCCTCTTTAACAAATGGTGCTGGGGAAACTGGACATCTATATGTACAAAGATGAAAATAGATCCTTATCTCTCCATGCACAAGAACCAAATCCAAATGGATCAAAGACCTTAATATCAGACCTAAAACTTTGAAACTGCTAGAGGGAAAACCCTTCAACATATTGGCATAGGCAATGACTTTCTGAATATAACCCCAATTGCCCAGGAAACAAAACCTCTAATCAACCACTGGGACCTCATGAAATTAAAAATCTTTTGAACAGCAAAGTACAAAAGTGCAAAGTACTTTGAATGGAGCAGAGGCAACCTACTGAATGGGAGAAAATCTTTGTCAGCTATATATCTGATGGAGGATCATTATCCAGGATATACAAAGAACTCACAAAACTAAATAATAAGAAATAAAACAAACCAGTTAAAAAATAGGCTATGCTGCACGCCTTTAATCTCAGCACTCTGGAGGCAGAGGTAGGAGGATCACCATGAGTCTGAGGCCACTCTGAAAATATAGAGTGAATTCCAGGTCAGTCTCGGCCAGAGAGAGACCTTACCTTGAAAAATCAGAAAAGGGACGGGGGGAGGCTATGGAACTGAATATAGAGTTCTCAAAAGAAGAAATACAGATGGCATATAAAAATCTTTAAAAATGTTCTACGTCCTTAGCTCTGTTTACAACAGCTAGGAAATGGAACCAGCCTAGATGTCCCTAAACTTATGAATGGATTATTAAGATGTGGTACATTTATACAATGCTGTTCTATTCAGTGGTAAAGATAAATGAAATTGAGCCAGGTGTGGTGGCACACACCTTTAATCCCAGCACTTGGGAGGCAGAGATAGGAAGATTGCCATGAGTTCAAGTCCACCCTGAGACTACATAGTGAATTTCAGGTCAGCCTGAGCTAAAGCAAGACCCTACCTCAAAAAACAACAACAACAACAAAAAAAAGGTATATGAAATTTGCAGGGAAATGGATGGATTGGGAAAGGATTATACTAAGTGAGGTAACCCAGGCTCAGAAAGCCAAACACTATATGTTTTTTCTCATATGTGGATCCTAGTAATGTTTAGATTTGTGTGTGAGTTGGAGCAAAAGTTGGTAGCACAGGCCAGTAAGCTAGAAAGGAACTATAAGAGGGAGGACAGGGGAGGACCTAAGATGATGGTATTGTATATATGTAAATAGATGAACAGATTACTGGGGGATGGAATGGCCTAAGTGAGGACAGGGGAAGAGACTGAGTAAAGGAAGAATGGGGGAGGATTAATCAAAATTTAAGAGGGTGCCAGGCATGGTGGCACACACCTTTAATCCCAGCACTTGAGAGGCAGAGGTAGGAGGATCACCCTGAGTTCAAGGCCACCCTGAGACTACATAGTGAATTCCAGGTCAGCCTGAGCTACAGTGAGACCCTATCTCAAAAAACCAAAAAAAAAAAAAAAAAAATTAAGAGAGTATGAATAAGCCATATTGCAACCTTCTTTTAGAATAATGGTGTATCCAGAAGCCATAGATTGTTACTAGAAAATTTTCAATTGCAGGGATGAGATAACTTCTAGTGTGTTGTTGGCCAGGGAGGTCCCTGATGCCCCCAAAACATCACAGGCTATTGCCAAGGCTCTCAGTTTCCCACTAGGAATAGATCGCTAAAGACCCCATAATCTTGGGCTGCAAGGTCAGTGAGAAATCAAGCTGGAACTGAACTGAAAATCTCCTCCCTATACACCAGCAACAGAAATCTAGAAAAAACTAAGCTGCATGCAGCCCTGTAGGGAAAAGAAGTCATCAGTGATGATAAAGAACAGTGGACACTGCAAGCTTTAAGTTTGGCCAGCCAGGCTAAGTGACCCAATGGATGCAATAGTGGCATATCTGTTATGGGGGAAACCAACCACTCTCTAATTGGACTGGAGGCCTGCTCCATGGAGGGAATACATACCTGGTACTGAAAACCTAGTCAAAAGCCTATGATGGGGAAGTCATGAGCCCTAGGGGTGTAATGCCAGCTGTTTGGCTAAATTCATATATAATGCTCACAAAACTGCCCTGTAAGCACTTTTCTTAATGTTCATACCCATATATTAATTCTACTTTCACTTTTGGTTAGAAGTTTCTTTCTTTTCAGATGGCAGTGACCACTGGGATGACTCAAAAGGTGCCATAGTTCTGAGAAGTGACAGCAGAGTGTTTAGCACTGAAACATTTCTATCATACCTTCCAAGGCTCGGGGTCCACTGTGGAAGAGGTGGTTGAAAGAATTTAAGAGTGAAAGGAAAGTTAGAACTTCGTACAATGCAATCTTCTTGACACAATTTGGCCTAGATATCCATGACTTTGCAGTGCCTAGTACTACCTACACAGGACCCTCATAATAAGAGGAAAAGATGATGACATCAAAATAAAATAGAGATTAAAGCCAGGCATGGTGGCACACGCCTTTAATCCCAGCACTCAGGAGGCAGAGGTAGGAGGATCACCATGAGTTCAAGGCCACCCTGAGACTATAATGAATTCCAGGTCAGCCTGGGCCAGAGTGAGACCCTACCTGGAAAAACCAAAAGTAAATAAATAAATAAATAAATAAATAAATAAATAAATAAATAAATAAAATAGAGATTAATTGAGGGGGGCTATGATAGAGAATGGATTTGTGAAGGGGAAAGTGGGGGAGGGGAGGGAATTATCATGGTTCATTGTCTATAATTATGGAAGTTTTTAATTAAAAAAAGTTTAAAGAAAATTTTAAAAAGAAGTGAGGTTGAACCAAGTGTGGTGGCACACGCCTTTAATCTCAAAACTCAGCAAACAGAGTTAGGAGAATCGGCATTACTTTGAGGTCAGCCTGGGTCTACAGAGGACATGCTAGGTCAGCCTGGGTTAGAGTGAGACCCTACCTCAGGGAAAAAAAAAAGTGAGGACTATAAAATCTCAAGGACTAAGCCAAGTGTGGTGGCACACGCCTTTAATCACAGCACTTGGGAGACAGAGGTAGGAGGATCACCCTGAGTTCAAGGCCACCCTGAGACTACATAGTGAATTCCAGTGTGGGCTTGAGTGAGACCCTACCTTGAACCCCCAAAAAAAAGAAATCTCAAGGACTGCCCCAGTGGTCCACTTCCTTTGGTAAGGCCTCACAACCTTCCCAAGCACCACAACCAGGGCTCATTCATGTATTTGAGAACACATGAGCCTATGGGGAACATCTCACATTCATATTACTGTTGGAGCAAAAAGGGAATTCTAGTGTAATAGGAAATATATTGGCTTTAGATAAAGAACCCTGATGACCCTTGGGGAAAAGCACAAGCCTTTCAAGACAACAATGTCATCTCCTGGCAAGAGTTCAGTGTGTACCCACCGTTGTGATATCACCAATCATTCATTCATTCAGCCAAAGAGAGAGAACTCTGTTCTGTCGCTCCTAAAATCCTGAGTGGCAGGAGTGTCTTTTGCTTTTTTAGGGTCCTTGTGATTACACTTGATTTTATGAGAATGAGGTGACTTAGGGAAACCCTTTCATAGCTTCAAAATGGGACAGCTGACCAAAAAGATGAGAAAGTTGGGACATTCAGCTCTGGCCACTGAATTCTGGGGAGGAAGAGAGGGGCTGGGAATTCCGGACCATAGACACTTGTAAGCAGTGACAGTTGATGAGCTTCCCGGTAGCTGATTTGTGGAGGCTCCTGGGTGGTGGTGCCCTAAAGAAGGCATGGAAGTTTTATGTCCCTTCCTACTTGCCATACTATAAACACCTCTCCCATCTGGCTCTTTTTCTCGATCCCTTGCAGCCTCCTTTACAATGAGCCAGTGCATATAAGGGTTTCCGAGTTCTTTGAGACCCCTAAGCAAGGATAGTAAGAACCTCAATTTAAAGTCAGTTGGTCTGAAGTACAAGTGACAATGACTACTTGAAAGTGACACCTGAAGTGAGGGACTGTCTTATGGGATGAAATCCTTAACCTTTGGGATCCCTCACTGTTTCTGTATAGATAATGAATTAAAGGGCATGCAGCTGGGCTCTGCTGGACAATTGTTCGGTGGATGGGAAAACTACACACACATCTTATCTTTAAAGTATGCTGTGTTCACTGAAACACATCTGTCAAACCCTCCAAGGCTCAGGGACCATTGCAGAAGAGGGGGCAGATAGAATGGAAGAGCCAAAGGAAGGGTATGACTTCTTACAATGCAACTGCCCAGACAGAAATTGGCCTTGATATCCATGACCTTGCAGTGCCTAGCAATACCTTCGTAAGACCCTCAAAATAGAAGAAAAAGATGATGACATCAAATTAAAAGAAAGACTAATGGAGAGAGGGAGGGGATATGATGGAGATTGGAGTTCTAAAGTGGAATGGGGGGAGGGGAGGGAAATAGCATATGTTTTTGTATGTAAGTATAGAAGGTGTCAATAAAAAAATAATAATTTTAAAAAAAAATTTTAAAAGTATGCTGTGTTGTCTGTGAATAGAGGGGAAACTTTTTTCTTTAGAGAGATCAAATGAGTCAACCCTAGATACTGTTGGACATGCAAAGCTGAGCCTTCCCTAGCAATATTCACCCATACCCATACATTTCTTCAATAAACATCTTCATTAAGCATCTACAAGGTGGCGGTAGCAGGAGGGTGCTGGGGACACAATATCAGCCTTTATTGGATTGATAAGAATCCATCAGTCAAACAAGAATTTGCTGAGCATCTATTATACGCCCAGTGTGCCATGGCTCCGTGAACACGTGTGGGGCCTGCCCCGGCCAAGCTGCAGAACTTACAGTGACAAGGACAGATACAGTAACACTTAGAAGCCAGCTGTCTTGACTTGAGAGACCTTTTCTTCACACCTTGCCTGGGGGTGGGAGTTTAGGACAGATAATTAAATGGCTAATTCAATTTACTAAATTCCCTCTCTTACGGAAGACTGCACAGATTCTAAAGGAGGTTTGGTGGTAGGCAAAACCAATCTGTAAAACTAACTTACAGTGGCCTTAAAAATGTTAACGGGGGAGAATCTGTCCCCTGCCTTCATGGGACATGACTACTGACCCCCAGGGGCTCCTAGACAGATGGGTCTGTCCATTTTTAGACAACATAGAAAGATTTATTTCTGACTGGACTTCTTCAGAGTATTGTACATTTTGATAAAAATTTAAAACAACACAGCAGGCAAAAGAATAAAGGGTTTTTCCCCCTTTCATCTCAATATAACTGCGTGTGAAGGGCAGAGAGCCAAAAAGTTCATGTCCAGAGACTCGGGTGCTATTTGCAGTTCCTTAATGAGCAAAACTTTTCTGACCTTTTATTCATTCATCTTTTTACCTCAAACCCCAAGAGCCTGAGGATAAACACATAGTAGGTATTCAGTGAGGCTTTGTTGAATTGATGGATGAAGAAATGAATGAATCAATGAAAAAGTGAAATATCTGAAATCAGCCTGCCTCCCATGAGCATAGAGTGGCTTCAGGACTCATCAGCAGTCATTGTCTGTCCCTAGCAGACGCTGTAATGAGAGGAGATCCTACGTGCTAGCGCCAGGGGAGAATTAGAGGAATAGGGTGTACCTATTCAAAGATGGCTCAGCCAGGCATGGTGGTGCATGCCTGTAATCCCAGCACTCAGAAGGTTGAGGCAGGAAGACCAATAATTAAAGGTGGTGCTAGAGAGAGGCTCAGTTGATAAAGATCTTCCCACATAAGCATGAGTACCTGAATTTGGCTTCCTAGAACCCACATGAAGGTGGACACTCCCTCACTTTAGGTGTCGCTTTGAAGTAATTATGCTTATATTTTGGATCAACTAACTGTAGTACTCGTGTCGAGGGTGAGAAAGGGAGGTAGAGACAGGAGAATTGCCTAGAAGCAAAGTGTGGTGAACAATGAGAGACCCTGCATCAAAAAAGGTGGAAGGTAATAAAATTTAAAAAAAAATTAAAGGGCTGGAGAGATGGCTTAGCTGTTAAGGCGCCTGCCTGCTAAGCCTAAGAACACTGGTTCCAATCTCCAGCGGTTCCAATCTCCAGGTCCCACGTTTAGCCAGATGCAAAGTGATGCAAGGGCGCAATGCCACACTTAACCACAAGGGGGCGCATGCATCTGGATTTCATTCACAGCAGCTGAGAGACTGCTGGCGTGCCCATCTCTATCTGTCTCCCTCTCCCTTTCTGTCTGTTTCTCTCTGTGTGTCTCTCCAAAAATAAAAATTAAATTTAAAAAAAAGGTGGAAGGTGAAAACAGATGCCAACAGATGTTCTCTGAGCTCCACATGGCCACCATAGGACACATGGGTGTGTGCATGCGCATGCACACACACACACACCAAAAAAGAAGGAGACAATATCTATACTGGGAAAACACTATCTCAAAAAATGAAAATAAAAACTGTTCAAGTTAAGAAGAGAGCTGGGTGTAGTGGCTCACATCTTTAATCCCAGCACTCGGGAGGCAGAGGTAGGAGGATCGCCATGAGTTCCAGGACACCTTGAGACTACATAGTGAATTCCAGGTCAGCCTGGGGTACCTACCTCAAAATCCCAAAAACAAAAGATAAGAAGAGAGCTAGAATGGTCTGGAGAGATGGCTCAGCTGTTGAGGTGGTTGCCTACATAGCCTAATGACCTGGGTTTGATTTCCTAGTACCCACATAAAGTCAGATGCACAAAGTGGCTCATGTATCTATGTGGAGTTCAATTGCAGTGGCTAGAAGCCCTGGTTCACCCATATTCTCTCTCTGCACCCCCTCCATGTGTATGTCTTCTTGCAAACAAATAAATAAGTAAATTTAAATAAAAAGAGTTTAGAGGACTGAAGAGATGGCTTAGCAGTTAAGGTGCTTGCCTGCAAAGCCGAAGGACCCAGGTTTGCTTCTCCAGTATCCATGTAAAGCCAGATGCACAAGGTGGCACATGCATCTGGAGTTCACTTGCAGTGGCTAGAGGCCCTGCCATGCCCATTCTCTCCCTCCTCCCCCCTCCCCAAATAAATTAAAAGTAAAAGAAAAGGGTTAGCGAGAGGTAACAAACCTTCTTGGCTACTTAGACCCTCCTACATCTCAACAATGATGTAACTGAATCACAAATAAGCACTAAGCTTTTATTTAGTGTCAGGAGCTGTGGTTACCAACTGAATGCAAGCATGCTTTCTTATCCTTCCAGTTTACTTTCTCTGGTAGTCCCATTGACCTGCCACCTTGTCTCTGGCCAACTGTCCAATCCTGCTTCACTTTCCTATGAGTTTATAGTCCCAGTCCAACACAATGCTGGCCACATCCTTGAAAATACCATGGTCTCCTTTGCCTGCTCTCCCCTCTCTCGCATACCCTGCATAACTAGGAATGAAACCTAAGAGCCATCTCCTCAGTTCCAGCTCAACAGTGCAAGGAGAACCACACTACTGTGCCAATATGTCATTTACAATACATGACTCAAACCCAAACCTCTCCACTTCAGTAAATGGCACCACCACCTGCTCAGGTCCTCAACCCAGAAATCACTCAAGTTTCCCTCCTCTAATGCTCCACATGCAAACCAATACCAAGGTATAATTGTTATACCCACCATGAAGTAGTCGCTTCTCTCCCAGAACTTATGACCTCCCGACCACAGGCTGTCACACCAGGCAGGAATTCTCTCCCATAGAAGGGACCTCAAATCTGATTGGAGAGCATTTTGTTATTCCCTAATGGTCATATTACACCACTGGGCCCATCTTGACTGGCTGGCCAGTTGTGTAGCTCTCATGGTCCACTTTCTGAGTAGAACCACAGTTGCCCAGAAAATAAGGCAACCAACAAATGGACTTCATGGTACTAAAACACTATTGTACAGCTAAGGCAACTGTCTACTGATTGAAGAGGCAACCTACAAAATGGGAGAAAAATCTTCTGACAGAGGATCAATATCTAGAATACACAAAGAACTGAAAAAAAAAAAAACCCTAAACAATAAAAAAGTAAAGAACCCAACCAAAAATTGGGCTATGGAGCTAGGTAGAGTTCTCAAAAGAAGAAATACAAATGACCAATAAATATATTTTAAATGCTCAGCATATTTAGCCATCATGGAAATGCAAATTAGAACTACTTTGAGGACTGGAGAGTTGGCTTAGCAGTTCAGGCACTTGCCTGTAAAGCCTGAGGATCCAGGTTCAATTCCTCAGTACCCACATAAGCCAGATGCACATGGTGGCACATGTGTCTGGAGTTCGTTTGCAATGTCTAGAGGCCCTAAGGCCCTGACATGCCCATTCTCTCTCTCCTTCCCTCTCTCTCTCAAATAAATAAAATATTTTTTATAAATACCAAAAAAAAATGCCCTCTTAAAAAGAAAAACTACTTTGAGATTCTATCTCACTCCATTCAGAATGGCTATCCTCAAAAAACTCAAATGACTGGGCTTCCAGTCAAGATGGTATCTGCCTAACAACTCTTCACCTCACCAGGAAGGAAAGGCAAGATCTTTGGGGTTCTTAGGGATTGTAGATCCCAGTAGACCTCTAGTGGGAGGATGCAGAGGAGCAAAGCAGGGGATCTGATGATTCCCATACTCTCAGGTAGCCCACCAGGCCCCCAAATTCCTCAAACAGCCATCCCAGCAGCCACACCAGCAACCACACCATAGACGAAGTTTGCTTTTGCAGCATCTGCAGGCTACCCAGTCCCAGTCCAGCAGGCTAGCACTCCCCTTCCTTACCCCTCCTTCCAGGGGCTTTCCCACAACTGAGATCTCCCTGCACCACCACAGCCACTGCCCCACTGTGCGTGAACTAAGTTCCTCCTGCATTATTGGAAGGATACCCAGACACGGGCCATTGGGACCACTGCCCATCCTTCCCACTTCATGTAACCTGACCTGCAGCAGTCCAATCTCACTGCCCCACCATGTCACAAGACCAGGCAGTCCCATGTACCCCCTGCTATTTTGTCCCAATGGACCCTACTGTCCCATCCCCTCATCCCTCCGCATCATGGACCAGCAATCCCAACCTCTCCCCTTCTCCACCCCACTGCAACACCACTCTGCTCTGTCCCATTCCTCCCTACCCCCATCCCCTCGGGCCACCTGGCCACACAGTCCCATACTGCAACCACTGACCAACAAGCCCCTTTATCAGGTCTTTGGGCCCCCACCAGAGCCTCCCAGGATCCTTCTGTCTGAGCAGACAGGCCCCATTGTCATCAGAAACCTAATTGAGGCAAGCATAGAAGGGAATAATCACCAAAGACACTTCAAGGGTAAAGTACAGCTTCCTCCTAAATTAAATAAGATTCCTTCACTGTGATGGGCAGACAACAGTGCAAAAGGAATAACATGAAAAATCAAATGCAAGTAAATCCAACAAGGTCACCCAGTCCCACAATGGATGTCTCTAATCAAAACATAGAAGAAACAATAGGATCAGAACTCCAAAATGAAGACACAAGCTATGCAACCCTGGCCAAGCAAATAGCAGAACTTGCAGAATTATCAATAAAGGGCCAATAATTTCTGTCCTCGCTAGATTAGACCTAATAGAAAAGAACCAGGAAGGGTTCTGAAGACAGTTAAATGATCTGAAGGAGAGTGGAAAAAAAAAAAAAGAGGTCCTCAATAACCAGCTGGCTAAGCTCAACGAAGACATAAATAAATGCAAGGATGAATTCCAAGAAGTATTAAGAAAAGCAGAAAATGACATGAAAAGGTAACTTGACAGAGGTATGGAAACTATACATAAAAAAGCTGTAGAAAATGCAAACCAAATTGAACAAGCCCCCAACTGTATAGAAGCTCTCAAGAATAGAGTTAGCCATGTGGAGGATAGAAACTCAGAACTCAAAGACAAAATAGAAGAAACAGTTTGTGAGTCCAAAAGTTCAATAAGGCCAAAAATTTCTGTGAACAGAACATGAGGGAACTGTGGGATACCCTTAAACGTCCCAACATTCGGATCTGGGAATACCAGAAGGGGAAGAAATTCAGACCAAAGGTATGGAGAACTTATCCAACAAAATTACTGAAGAAAACTTTCCCACTCTCTCAAAAGAAAGTCCCATCAAGTTACAAGAAGCTAACAGAACTCCAAACAGACTGGACCAAAGGAGAAATTCTCCAAGACATATTATCATTAATACTCTAAACATCGATAACAAAGAGAAAGTCCTAAAAGCAGCTAGGGAGAAACAACACATTACATACAAAGGTAACCCCATCAGAATTACTTGACTTCTCAATGGAAACCCTGAAAGCCAGAAAGGAACACTGCAAAGTCTAAGACTTCCAACCCAAACTATCCAACAAAAGTATCCCTCATAATAGATGGTGAAAGATGATGGAGAGTGAGTTTCAAAGGGGAAACTGGGGGGAGGGAGAGAAATTACCATGGGATATTATCTACAATTCTGGAAGTTGTCAATAAAAATATAGATAGTGAAAGAAAAACTACCACAATAAAAGTCAGCTTTACAACTCTATGAACACAAAGCCAAACCTACAGGGAGTACTTCATGGAATTCTCTACACAGAAGAGTCAAATAACCAACCTCCAGTGCCTACAAGATGCAGATCACAATAACCAAACTCAGAGAAGGTACAAAAAACTAAAAAGCCCAAGAAAACACCAAAGCACATAAACCACCAAAACATGGCAGGATTAAATCAAACCTCACAGTTATTTCCCTAAACATTAATGGCCTTAATTCACCCATCAAGAGACATAAGCTGACAGGGTGAATCAGAAAATTATACCCCTCAATCTGCTGTCTTCAAGAAACCTACCTCACCACTAAAGACAGATACCTCCTCAGGGTGAAAGGGTGGAAAATGATATTCCAAGCAAACAGAAATAAGAAACAAGCAGGCATTGCTATACTGATATCAGATAAAATATGCTTCAGACCAAAAGTAATCAAAAAAGACAAAGAAGGCCACTTCTTACCTATCAAGGGAATGATCCAACAAAAGGATACCACAATGATCAATCTCTATGCACGAAACACAGGTGCACCACAATTCATGAAACAAAACCTACTTGACAACAAAACAGAAATAACTGCCGGGCGTGGTGGTGCATGCCTTTAATCCCATCACTTGGGAGGCAGAGGTAGGAGGATTGCCTTGAGTTCAAGGCCACCCTGAGACTACATGGTGGATTCCAGTCAGCCTGAGCTACAGTGAGACCCTACCTCAAAAAACAAAACAAACAAACAAAAAAAAAAAAAAACAGAAATAACCACCAACACCATCAGCAATAGATAGGTTATCCAAACAGAAAATTAATAGGAAAGTAAGAGAGCTCAACAACACCATAGATCAATTAGACCTAACAGACATCTATAGAACATTCTACCCCAAAATCCACAGAATATACATTCTTCTCAGAAGCCCATGGAACATTCTCTAAAATAGATCATATACTGGGCCATAAAGCCTGCCTCCATATTTTTAGGAAAATCGACATAATTTCCTGCATGATATCATATCACAATGTTGTAATACTAGAAATTAATAACAAAAGATGCGCCAGGAATCCCACTAGCTCCTGGAAACTGAACAATGCACTTTAAATCAATAAATAGGTAATTGATGAAATAAAAAATGAAATCGCAAAATTTCTAGAATTGGATGACAATGAAAACACAGTGTACCAAACAAAACTTATGAGACACAATGAAGGCAGTCCTTAGGGAAAAATTCAGGGCAATAAATACCTTCATAACAAAGACAGAGAGATCCCAAATCAATAATCTAACCATCCACCTAAAGGCACTGGAAAAACAAGGAGAAACCAACCCAAAAGGCTCCAGACAGAAAGAAATAATTAAGATCAGAGTGGAAATTAATGAATTGTAAACTAAGAAAACAATGAAGAAAATTGATGAAACAAAGAGCTTTGTTTCTTTGAAAAAATAAACAAAATTGATAAACATGTGGCCAATTTGATCAAGCAAAAAAAAAAAAAGAGAGACACTTCAAATTAATGAAATCAGAAATAAAAAAGGAGAGATCACAACAGACATAAGTGAAATTGGGAGAATCATCAGGCCCTATTTCAAAAACCTCTACTCCACAACACTGGATAATATGGAGGAAATTAATGAATTCCTGGACACATGCAGCCTACCAAAGATAAACTCAGAGCAGATTAATCTCCTAAACAAACCTATTACAACTGTCAAAATTGAAAAGGTAATCAAAAACCTCCCCCAAAAGAAGAATCCAGGACCAGATGGCTTCTCAGCTGAATTCTATCAAACCTTCATGGAAGAACTGAAATCAATTTTTCTCAAACTGTGCCACATAATTGGAGAATGGGGAAAGCTCCCCAACTCCTTTTATGAAGCTATCACACTAATACCAAAACCAGGCAGAGATGCCGCAAGAAAAGAAAACTATAGGCCTATTTCTCTCATGAACATAGACTCAAAGATCCTAAACAAAATCCTCACAAACTGATTTCAACAACACATCAAAAGCATTTTCCACCTTGATCAAGTAGGCTTTATCCCAATAACACAGGGCTGGTTCAACATATGAAAATCTATCAGTGTAATACACCACATAAATAAGCTTAAACACAAAAACCACATAATCATTTCAATAGATGCAGAAAAGGCCTTTGACAAAATACAACATCACTTCATGATCAAAACATTGGAAAGAATAGGCATAGATAGTTTATATTAACATAATAAAGGCTATATATAAAGCTCCTGAGGCATAAATAATACTTAATGGGGAAAGACTGAAGGAATTCCCATTGAGATCAGGAACAAGACAGGAGTGTCTACTCTCACCTCTGCTCTTCAACATAGGACTAGAAGTCCTAGCTCAAGCAATAAGACAGGAGAAACAAATAAAAGGGATACAAATTGGAAAGGAAGAAGTTAAATTAGCCCTATTCACAGATGGTGTGATTCTACACATAAGTGACCTGAGAACCTCCATCTCAAAACTCAGCAAAGCAACATGATACAAAATCACCACACAAAAATTAGTAGCCTTAAAAGCCGGGTGTGGTGACACATGCCTTTAATCCCAGCACTCAGGAGGCAGAGGTAGGAGGATCGCCGAGAATTCGAGGCCACCCTGAGACTACATAGTTAATTCCAGGTCAGCCTGGACCAGAGTGAGACCCTACCTTGCAAAAAAAAAAACATAAAAACACTCAAGAAAGAAACTGAGGAAGACTTGAGAAAATGGAAAGACTTCCCATGCTCCTGGATAGGCATAATTAATGTTGTGAAAGTGGCAATTATACCAAAAGCAATATATAGATTCAATGCAATACCAATAAAAGAAATCCCAACATTTTTCTACACATAGATAAAAAAAAAATGATCTCAAAGTTCATATGGAATGGCAGAAGGCCTCGGATATCCAAGCACATCTTCAGCAAAAGAAACGCCTCTGGAGGCATTGCCATACCTGATATAAAGCTATATTATAAAGCCATAATAACAAAAACAATATGATACTGGCATAAAAACAGGATTATAGACCAATGGAACAGAATGGAGGACCCAGACATTGGGTCAAATAACTACAGCTACTTGATATTTGACAAAGGCCCTAACAATGAAGACTGGAAAAAAGACAGCATCTTCAACAAATGGTGCTGGACATCTGGATAACCATATGCAGGATAATGAAACTAGATCTACACATCTCACCATGCACAAAAATCAAGTCCAAATGGATTAAAGACCTTATTAATATAAGACCAGAAACTCTGCTACTACTGTAAGAAAAAGTAGGAGGACCGTTCCATGATTTAGGAGTGGGAAAAGACTTCCTTAACAAAACCCCAGTAGCTCAGGAAATTAAACAATCACTCAACCATTGTGATCTCATGAAGCTGAAAAGTTTTTTCACACACAAACATGCAATAAGCATAGCCAACAGATTACCCACAGAATGGGAGAAAATTTTTGCCGGATATACAACTGACAAAGTCCTAATTTCCAGAATGTATAAAGAACTCTAAAACCTGAACAATAAAAAAAAATCAAACAACCCACTCACTAAATGGGACACAGAATTGAACAGGGAGTTCTCAGAGGAAGAACTATAAATGACAAACACACACTTAAGAAAATGTTCAACATCCCTAACCATAAGGGAAATGCAAATTAAAACAACTATGAGATTCCAACTTACCCCATTAAGGATAACAAACAATAAAAAATCAAATGAAGAGAAATGCTGGCAAGGATGTGGAGAAATAGGAACCCTCATTCATTGTTGATGGGAATGCAAGATGGTACAACCACTATAGAAAGCAATATGGAGACTCCTAAAAAGGTTGACTATAGAATTACCAATGGACCCAGTTATTCCATTACTGGGCATTTACCCTAAAAGCTCCATGCCTCAGTTCAGAGAGATTTGCTCAAACATATCTATAGCTGCTCAATTCATAAAAGTTAAGAGCTGGAATCAACCCAGATGCCCATCATTACCAGATGCCCATCATTAGACAAATAGATAACCAAGATATGGTATATCTACATGATGGAATTCTGCACAGCAGTAAGGAAAAATGACACAATGAAATTTGAAGAAAAATGGTTGAACTTGTAACAGATCATTCTCAGTGAACTCACCCAATCACAGAAAGACAATTGCTGCATGGTCTCACTCATCTGTGGCTCCTAACCTGGATCTGCCCAAGATGCTGACATACCTAATAGGCATCTTGAGGACCAGACAATAGGGAGGGTGAGCCGGGAGGGGAGGGTAAGGGTGGGGGAGGTCACAAAATTCAACCCAAATGGAACTGAAACCACAAAATCCTATATCCTGAAAGACAGACTAAAAGGTTGAACCTTCATCAGGTCCTTAGAGGGAACACCTGAATCAAAGGACCCTGGAGAGCAAATGATGAAGAATAACATCAATCTTCTCCTGTTTTTTTCTCTCTCCCTCTTCTCTTTTTCTCTTTTATATTACCTTTTTCTTCCTTCTTTTCCCTTGGTGCTGCCCTGCAACTCCCAGTACCAGGATGTGGTTAACATCCACAATGAGTTGTTGATCAGAAAGACCTACAAGGTTTCCCATAAGAAGACAGACTTCTGTCAGAGCTCTTGATGACCCACCAAAGGTTAATGGTAAGACCCTACTGTTGAAGATGCCGCCATATGCCATTGGTACGGAACATGGAGAGACATGGCTGGAATCTGGAAGAGAGTCAGTCCCCAGACAGTTAGCTTGTCTAATGCCAGAAGGTGCTGCATGAGCTACTGGGGGTGAAAGGCCCAAGAACCAAAGTAATGCCATGATAGGCTTCAGCTGCCTTGCAGGCCTCAGGTTAAATTCAGGTCAGGTTCCCAGAATGTAAGTCAAAACAGTTACTGGAAAGACCATACTAACCCCATAATGGGACAATTAGACAAAACTAAGTAGGTGTTATACATTCCTGTGGCTTTGTAGTTTGCTTAACGTTCCTCAGCTGCTGTATAACCAATCAACTTGTAACAAGAAAATTCATGGTAAATGTCAACCAATCATATTAAAAATTTCCCTTCTCTTTGTTTGAACCTAACAAAAGCTTCTTCCAAACGCAACTCAAGGCTCTTGCACTAATCTACTGTGTTGGTGAAGTCAAGAGACTGAGCTTGAGCCCAAAATAAAGCTCTTTGCTTTTGCATACGTGTCTGGACTCTTTGGTGGTCTCTGGGGGGTGCTGTGAACTGGGCACTACAGAGGGAAATGGCCAGTATCTCTCCAAGCAACTCATGGTCTAAGCTACTTAGCAGGAAACAACCTGACATGATACTCACCCAGGTGCAATAGTGGTACACAGCCATGATGGGTAACCAACTGCTCTTGAATTGGCTAATGAATCTGATCAGTAGAACAGAACCCGTAGTTGGAACTGGGAAACAATTCAGAATAATATCCAAAAATAAATGATTTAACCCTCCAATATCAAGCTTCCACAAATCTGGGGCTACAAGAGGGCCTCCACCTATTAAATTCTCTCTAAACTAATAATGGTTATCCTATTTATCTTGAACTGACTTCATTATCCATTGGAGAATTTGCTTCTCTTTTTCAGATGGACACAGAATCTGAGAAGAGGATCAGCCTATCATACCCCACCAGGGCCCCAGCTGAAACCATAGAGTTATAAGGGAAATGAGCAAGAGTGCTGTTTTCTTGGTGAACCTGATACCAGCACAAGGCTGAAGGAGATAAACACAGAGAACACTCAACTCCTACCAAACCAGAGATCCAGAGACACAGAGGCTCCCAAGACCTCATCACTGAAGTAGAACTAAAACAAACCCAACATGGCTCAAGGAAATTCATGGAAGAAGGGGATGGAAAGATTGTTAGAGCCACAAGTTTGGACATTAAGCACAGAGACATTGCCTCTTCCCCATAACTGATGGCTACCCCCACAATGCATGATCCACAATCCCCATAGAGACAACTGGCATCCCCAATGAGGAGGGTCCCTTCAGGGTCAGGGGGATGTCAGGGATGAGGCTAAGGATGGTACCAATATGTGCTGTTTACACACTGAGTATGTACATAACTAATGAAAGAAAAGCCAAATGACAACATATGTTGTCAAGGTTGTGGGGAAAGAGGAAAGCTTATTTACTATTAGTTGAAGTGCAAACTGGTACAGCCACAATGGAAATAAATACAGAGATTTCTCAAAAAAGAAAGAAAGAAAGAAAGAAAGAAAAAAAGAAAGAAAGAAAGAAAGAAAGAAAAAAGAAAGAAAGAAAGAAAGAAAGAAAGAAAGAAAGAAAGAAAGAAAGAAAGAAAGAAAAAGAAAAGGTTGGAGATATGGCTCAGTAGTGAAGGCACTTAACTACAAAGCCTAATAGCCTGGGTTCAATTCACCAGTATCTACGTAACGCCAGATACACAAAGTGGCTCATGCATCTAGAGTTCCTTTGCATTGGCTAGAGGCCCTAGTGCACCCATTCTCTCTCTTTTTGGGTATCTCTGCTTGCAAATAATAAATAAAAAGATGTACCATATGATCCAGCTATACCACTCCTGGGCATTTAGCCTAAGAACTTTACATTTTACAATAAAGGTACTTGCTCAGCCATGTTTATTGCTGATCTATTCACAATAGCTAAGACATGGAATCAGTCCCAATGCCCATCAACAGGTAAATGGATAATGAGGGTTTAGCACATATACACAATGGAGTTTTAGTCAGTTGTAAAGAGAAATAAAATTCACAGGAAAATGGGTAGATTGTGAAAATATTGTACTAAGCGAGGTAACCTAGGCTCAAATAGAAGGTAAATGCTGCATTTTCTCTCTCATATGCAGATACTAACTTTAAATTTTTATACTTGTATGTAAGTTGGAGGAAGAATCAGTAGAGGCCAGGAAGGAGACATGAGGGAGATGGGGGTGGGGGTTAAGTGTGACAGTAGATATGCAAGCAGAGGGACTGGGGATGGAAAGGTTCAAGTGGGGTCAGGGAAGGAAAACAGAGGAAAGGAAGGGATGGGTAAGTATCTAAACAAAACTAAAGAAGTTATTTTTTTTAAGCCGTAGGGAAACCCACTTCTTTGTTAACTAACTAAACTATAATTAAGATCAAGAAGAACGAGGAGGAGGGGGAAGAGGAGGAGGAGGAGATGACGACTCGAGTTTGTGCAGAAACTTCCTATGGGATTGGGCAATGCAGCTCTCAGAAGACATAGGTTGTTACAGGAAAACCCCAATGCCAGTGCTGGGGATGGGATACCTTCCAGTGAGTTGTCAGTCATAGAGTCTTGGAGATCCTGTAATAGAGGCAATTGCTAAGGCTCTTGGTGGCCCACCAAGAGACTAGGTGGTTAGTAAAGATACCATAAGCGTCCATTGCAGGACATTAAAATATCAAGCTGGGATGAAGACACGTTCGGGAGGTAATTTATTCCCAGTGTGGAAAATCTAGTCCAAAACCTATGGCTGGGTAGGTCATGGACTCTAGAGGGGAAGCCAGTGCTGTTGGCTGTCTAAAAGGATATGTTGTGTCTATCTAATTTCCTTCTAATATTTACACTATGTTTGTGCTCATCCATTACTGCTGCTCTCAGAGAAGCTTCCTTTTGCAGGTAACAGTGACTACTGGGGAGACTCAAAGATAAGTGACAGTTGAGTGCTCAGTGCTAAATGAGACGCCCTCATCATGCCTTCCAGAGTTCAGGGAATATTGTAGGAGAAGGGCGCAGAAAGAATATAAAAGCCAGAGGATGAACAGGAATACTTTGGAACACTTCATCAGGCTTTGTATCCATTACTTTATGACCTCACAACAGCTGTCCTTACCTTCACAGTGTTGAGCTCAGCAACATTTCAACATGGATGATGGTGGCAGCCAAAATGAAGAAAGAAAGAAAGAAAGAAAGAAAGAAAGAAAGAAAGAAAGAAAGAAAGAAAGAAAGAAAGAAAGAAAGGAAGGAAGGAAGAAAGAAAGAAGTAAGTCATCAAAATAGAAAAGGATCTAGTTGGAAAGAAAGAGGGAAGGGAAGGGAAGGGAAGGGAAGGGAAGGGAAGGGAAGGGAAGGGAAGGGAAGGGAAGGGAAGGGAAGGGAAGGGAAGGGAAGAAGTGGGGAACAAACAAAAGTAATGAGAATGAATTATGATCTTATAAATAACATTATGTTCCAGTATGAAATTTTTCAATTAAGAAAAATAAAATATAAAATACAGAAGAAGGGATAGTAGGAAAGAAGAGGAGGTTCAGTGGAGGGGGAAGGGGACAAACAAGAATGGAGAGAGGGGATTATGTATTTTTTTAAAATAAAGTTTTTATATTATTTTATTTTATTTTATTTTTTATTTATTAGAGACAGAGAGAGGGAGGGACAATGAGCATGCCAGGGCCTCACCACCTCAAACAAACTCCAGACTCATGCTCCACCATGTGCATCTGGCTTACATGGGACCTGGAGAATCGAACTGGGGTCCTTAGGCTTTGCAGACAAGTGCCTTAACTGCTAAGCCATCTCTCCAGACATTTTTGTTGTTGTTGTTTTAATAAAACAAAGAGGGCTGGGAAGATTCCTCAGTAGTTAAGGTGCTTGCCTACAAAGCCTAACCCAGGTTTGATTGCCCAGTAACCACATAGAGTTGGATGCACAAAGTGGTACATGCATCTGGAGTTTGTTTGCAGCTGCTAAAAGCCTTGGTGCACCCATATTCTCTCTCTCATTCTCCCTCTCTCTCTAAGAAAAAGAGGTACAAGTGAGTTTTTATAAAGATAACATGACATTTTGGAATAGGGTAGTAACATATCTTGAGAATATACTAGTTGCCAAGAGTATATATTGGGAGGGATAATCACATCTAATCCTTATTTCAACCTTTGAATTAGGTACTACAATTACTTTTCATTACTGGTAAGGAAGTTTAGGCTTAGAAGGGTTAAGAAAAAAAACAGAAAAAAAAAGAAAGAGAGGGGGGAGGGAGGGAGGGAAGGAGGGAAGGAAGAAGGAAGGAAGGGAGGGAGGGAGGGAGGTAGGGAGGGAAGGAAGGAAAAGAAATATATATCAATGGAAAATCTGTAATAGGACAGAAACTTATAGTATTATTTGGAAAGGCAGGATTCAATATCATATGTATGAAGAAAATAGTATAATGTTAAACACAAAGTATGAACACACTGAAAAAAGGGACTAGAGAGTTGGGCATGGTGGCACACACCTTTAATCCCAGCATCAGGAGGCAGAAGTAGGAGGATAGCCATGAGTTCAAGGCTATGCTGAGAATACAGAGAGAATTCCAGGTCAGCCTGAGCTAGAGTGAGACCCTACCTGGCTAGGACCAGATCTGCATTGGGCCATACATCTCCCTCTTTCTCTCTTTGGTTTTAATGAGTTAGAGACTCACTCTAGCCCAGGCTGACCTGTAACTCACTAAGTAGTCTCACAGTGACCTTGAACTCT
Source organism: Orientallactaga sibirica (assembly GCA_036365145.1). Lineage (NCBI taxonomy): Eukaryota > Metazoa > Chordata > Mammalia > Rodentia > Dipodidae > Orientallactaga > Orientallactaga sibirica. Next base: position 64,949,678 of record JAEOAD010000001.1, read on the forward strand.
TGGCGATCCACGTATCTCTGCCTCCCAAGTGCTTGGATTAAAGGCAAGCACTGCCATGCCTAGCTTTCCTGCCTTTCTTAATTCCAGAGGTCCAGTCACCCTAACTGTATGCCCTTCTCAACTCCTTTTTAAAAAATAACCACAATAAAAAAATCCAAAGAATCAATGAAACAAAGAGTTGGTTCTTTGAAAGAATAAACAAGATTGATAAACTCTTAGCAAACCTGACCAAAAGAAAGAGAGAAGAGACACAAATTGACAAAATTAGTCACAAAAAAGCACCATCATAACAGATACCAAAGAAATTCACAAACTCATAGGGACATACTATAAGAATATTTACTCTCCTAAGTTTGAAAATCTGAAAGAAGTAGATGATTTCTTTGATTTTTATGACCTACCTAAATTAAATCAAGATGAGATTAACCACTTAAATAGACCTATAATAATTATGGAGATCCAAGCAGTTATAAAAAAAATCTCCCAACTAAAAAAAAACCAGGCCCATATGAATTCACTGGTGAATTTTACCAGAACTTCATGGAGGAACTAACACCAATGCTTCTTAAACTTTTACATAAAATAGAAAAGGACGGAATTCTACCAAATTCCATCTACAAAGCCACCATCACCCTGATACCAAAACCAGACAAAGGCAGAACAAAAAAAAAAGAAAAGAAAAGAAAAGAAAATTACAGACCAATCTCCCTCATGAACATAGATGCAAAAACTCTCAACAAAATATTGGCAAACAGAATACAAGAATATATTAGAAAGATCATTCACTCCAACCAAGTAGGCAGGGATGGCTCAACATACACAAATTGATAAATGTAATATATTATATAAATGGACAGAAGGACAAAAACCACATGATCATCTCATTAGATGCAGAAAAAGAATTAGATAAAAATCCAGCATCCCTTCATGATAAAAGTCCTACAGAGACTTGAAATAAAAGGAACATATCTCAACACAATAAAGGCTATTTATGGCAAAGCTACAGCCAACATAATACTAAATAGAGAAAAATTTGAAGCTTTTCAACTAAATTCAAGAACAAGACAAGGGTGTCTATTGTCCCCACTTTTATTTAATATAGTACTGGAAGTTGTACCCATAGCTATAAGGCAAGAGACACATATAAAAGGGATACAAATTGGAAAGGAAAAGATCAAGTTATCATTATTTGCAGATGATATGATTCTATACATAATGGACCCTAAAGACTCTACCAGCAAACTGTTAGAGCTGATAAACACCTATAGCCATGTAGCAGGACATAAAATAAACACACAGAAATCAGTAGCCTTCCTATATGCTGATAACAAACACACAGAGGATGAAATCAGAGAATCACTCCCATTCACAATTGCATCAAAAAATAAACCTAACCAAGGAAGTGAAGAATCTCTACAATGAAAACTTTAAAACACTCAAGCGAGACATTGTAGAAGACTAGGAAATGTAAGGATTGGAAGAATAAATATTGTGAAAATGGCAATCTTACCAAAAGCAATCTACACATTTAATGCAATCCCCATCAAAATTCCAATGGCACTCTTCATAGAAATAGAAAAAAATCCAATAGTTCATTTGGAAGGACAAAAAAACCTCAAATATCTAAAACAATTTTGAGCAACAAAAATAAGGCTGGTGATATCATCATACCTGATTTTAACCTATATTACAGAGCCATTGTAACAAAACCAGCATGGTATTGGCAAAAAAACAGACATGTAAATCAATGGAACAGAATAGAGGACCCAGATGTAAGTCCAGATAGCTGTAGCCACCATCTTCAACAAAAATTCCAAAAATACTCATTGGAGAAAAGAGCCTCTTCAACAAATGGTACTAGGATAACTGGGTATGTATCTGTAGAAGGAAGAAAATACACCCTTATCTCTCTCCATGCACAAGAATTAAGTCCAAATGGATCAAAGACCTTATTATCAGACCTGAAACTCTGAAACTGATAGAGGGAAGTAGAGGAAAGCTTTCAACATATTGGTCTTGGCAAAGACTTTCTGAATATAACCCCAATTGCTTAGGAAATAAAACCACAGATCAACCACTGGGACCTCATGAAATTACAAAACTTTTGTACAACAAAGGACACTTGTGAATAGAGCAAAGAGGCAACCTACAGAATGGGAGAAAATCTTTGCCAGCTATACATCTGACAGGGGATTAAATCTAGGATATACAAAGAACTCAAAAAATTAAATAATAAGAAATCAAACAACCCAATTTAAAAATGGGCCATGGAACTAAATAGAGAGTTCTCAAATGAAAAAATACAGATGACATATAAACATCTGAAAAATGTTCTACATCCTTAGTCATCAGGGAAATGCAGATTAAAACTATGTTAAGATTCCATCTCACTCCTGTCAGGTGGGCTACCATCATGAAAACAAATGACCATAAATGCTTGAAAGGCTGCAGAAAAAGAGGAACCCTTCTACACTGTTGGTGGGAATGTAATCTGGTACAGCCATTAGGGAAATCAGTGGGAGGTTCCTGAGACAGCAAAAAATAGATCTACCATATGACCCAGCTATACCACTTCTAGGCATATATCCTAATGACTCTTCTCACTACCTTAGAGATACTTGCTCAACCGTGTTTATTGCCACTCTATTCACAATAGCTAGTAAAGTGAACCAGCCTAGATGTCCCTCAACTGATGAGTGGATAATGAAGATGTGGCACATTTACACAATGGAGTTCTACTCAGTGGTAAAAATATATACATATATGAAATTTGCAGGAAAATGGATGGATCTAGAAAGGATTATACTTAGTGAGGTAACCCAGGCCCAGAAAGCCAAACATCACATGTTCTCTCTCATATGTGGATCCTAGCTACAAATGTTTGGACTTCTATGTGAATAGGAATAAAACTCAGTAGGATAAGCCAGTAAGCTAGAAAGGGGATACCTTCCAGTGAGTTGTTGGCCAGGGAGGTCCCTGTTACCCCCAAAATATTACAATCCATTGTTGAAGCCCTTTGTTTCCCACCATAAATAGATGGTAAGACCCTATTGCTGAAGACTCCACATACTTGGACTGCAAGGTCACTGAGAAATCCTGCTGGAGCTGAGCTGAAAGCCTCCTCCATGTGGGCCAGTTGACAGAAAGATGGAAAGGGCTATGCTGCATGCAGTTCAATAGAAAAGAGAGTAAACACCAGTGAAGATACTCAACAGTGGGCACTGGAAGCCTTAAATTTGGCCAGCCAGGACAAATGAACCAATGGGTACAATAATGGCATGTCTGTTACGGGGGATACCAACCTCTCTCTAATTGGACTAGAGGCCCGCTCTATGGAGGGACTACATCCCTGATACTGAAAACCTACAACAGAGGTTGTGGTAGTTTGAATATATGTCCCCCAATATATTCATTGTTTTATTAGTTTATAGTTTGCATCTGCAGTCACCTTGCTAGAGGCAATGTCACTGGGGGCGGATATTAAGGTGTGGTGGTGGGTTTGAGATTCCATTGTAAAGATATGCAAAGTGTGCCTAATTGGAGTTCCTGAAGTGTGCTGTGGCTTTTGGCTGTAGTTTTGCTCTGTGTGCTGTGTGGCTGAGGGGCTTCGCTCTCTTGACTGGTCCTGTGAGAGCAGGCCGCTTCTCCTGCCATTATGGAACTTCCCCTGGATGTGTAAGCTTCAATAAATAATATCCCTTCATCCATAACTGTGCCTGGTCTGGAAGTTCATCTCAGTGAACCTAAAGCTGTCTGCTACAGGGGTAGTCATGAGCCCTGGGGTGTAACGTCTGCTGGTGTCTGGTTAAATGTATATACTATGCTCACCAAACTGCCCAGTAAGCACTTGTCTTAATGTTCATACCCATATATTAATGCTACTCTCACTTTTGGTTAGAGAATCTTCTCTTTACAGATGGTGGTGACCTTGGGATGACTCAGAAGGCACCATGGTGCTGAGAAGTAACAGAGGAGTGCTCAGCATTGAAATATCTCTAACACACCTTCCAAGGCTCAGGGTCCACTGCGGAAGAAGTGATGGAAAGAATGTAAGAGCCGAAGGAAGGGTAGGACTCCTTACAACGTGCTCTTCCAGACACAAAATGGCGTGGATATTCATGACCTTGCAGTGCCTGACACTACCTACCCAAGACCATCATAATAGGAGGAAAAGATCATGACATCAAAATAAAAGAGAGACTGATTGAGCAGGGGAGGGGATATGATGGAGAGTGGAATTTCAAAGGGGAAAGTGAGGGGATTGGGGGAATTACCATGGTATGTTGTCTACAATTATGGAAGTTGTCAATAAATAAATAAATAAAGCTTAGCAAAAACAAATAACCACAATAGCATTCTCATATGTAAATTAAGTAATACTTCCTTAATGTCAGTAAACATCCAGTGTTATTTGCCTGTCTCATGTTTTGCTTATTTTACAGCTGACTTGTTCATGGTGTAATCTCAATAAGGTCTACATATAAATTGCATCAATGTTTCTTAAACCTGCTTTAGGGTGGCCAGCAAGAGGGAAAAGAGAATATGAGCAAAGTACAATGATATAAATGTGCGGAAATGCCATAATGAAACCCATTATTTATAGGCTAACTAAATAATTAAAATTTGCTTTTAAAAATGAATAAAGGGCCTGGAGAGATGGCTTAGCGGTTAAGCGCTTGCCTGTGAAGCCTAAGGACCCCGGTTCAAGGCTCAATTCCCAGAACCCACATAAGTCAGATGCACAAGGTGGCACATGCATCTGGAGTTCGTTTGCAGTGGCTGGAGGCCCTGGCACACCCATTCTCTCTTTATCTATCTGCCTCTTTCTCTCTCCCTCTGTCTGTCATTCTCAAGTAAATAAAACAAAATGAATAAAAAGCAAGGCATGGTGGCTCACATCTTTTATCCCAGCACTCAGGGGGGAGAGGTAAGAGGATCATCATGAGTTCAAGGCCACCTTGAAATACATAGTAAATTCCAGGTCAGCCTGGACTAGAATGAGACCCTACCTTGAAAAGCCAAAATAAAAAAAGAAAAAAAAAAAAGCTGGATACAGTGGTGCACACCTTTAATCCCAGCACTTGAGAGGCAGAGGTAGGAGGAGGATCACTGTGAGTTCAAGGTCAGCCTATGACTACATAGTGAATTCCAGGTCAGCCTGGGCTGGAACAAGACCCTACCTCGAAAATAAATAAATAAATAAATAAATAAATGTTTTAAATTGTGGCTTCTCCTTCTGTTATAGTTACATTCTCATTGCTGGGACAAGGCACCAGACCAGAAGCAGCTTGTGGGAGGAAAGAGTTTATTTCAGGATTACAGTTTCAAGGGAAAGCTTCATCATGGTGGAGGAAGCTCACTTACTAACCCATCCATAGCAGAAAGAGAACAGCAGTGTCTGAACACACTGCACTGGCCTCAGCCCCAAGGTCCGCCCCTAATGACACACTCCTCCAGCAGGGCTCCACCTCCCAAAGCCCTACCAGCGGGACTAATCAGAGAGCTCAAACACAAACACCTGAGGCTATTCAGACATTTACATTCAAGCCAGGACACCCTCCATCCGCCACCACTCCCCATCCAGCACATCCTGCACTGGAGTGACATTTTGAGATAATCTTTCCAAGTCTTGCAAACATGGTTTTCTGATTTCCACTAGTAACTCATCTCCTTTCCTACTAAACAACATACTGGATCTTTGCTTTAATTTATTGATATTAAATTCATTCATTTAAGCTGGGCATGGTGGCACACGCCTTTAATCCCAGCACTTGGGAGGCAGAGGTAGGAGGATCACCATGAGTTTGAGGCCACCCTGAGACTACATAGTGAATTCCAGGTCAGCCTGGGCTTGAGCGAGACCCTACCTCAAGAAAACAAACAAACAAAAAATCATTGATTTATTTACATATTTATTTTTCAAGCTGGGGATGGGTCTTGAACGTGCTAGACAAGACCTCTACCATTGATTTGTACCTCCAAGCCTTGGACTTTTGCCTGGTTCTGCACGCCTTTAATCCTGACAGAGGTAAGAGGATTGCTATGAGTTCAAGGGTACCCCAAAACTACATAGTGAATTCCAGGTCAGCCTTGGATAAAGTGAGGCTCTACCTCGAAACCACCCCCCCCCCCAAAATGTAGTCAGGTGTGGTGGCACATGCCTTTAATCACAGCACTTGGGAGGCAGAGGTAGGATTGTTGTGAGTTTGAGGCCAGCCTGAGACTACATATTGAATTCCACGTCAACCTGGGCTAGAGTAAGGACCCACCTTGAAAAACAAACAACAACAACAACAACAAAGTATGTTTGGACTTAGATCCATTTTGTTCTATTTTACAATATCTTTATTTATTTAGATCCATTTGAAAGTGTTAAAACTTATCAAGGAAAGCGAGTTTGGTAATAATCTGTATCAGAGGAAATAGGAGTCAATTTTACACAACAGTTGATACAACACTTTTTAAAAAACTTTACTTCGGGGAATATTTCATGAAAGTCAGTGAGTATTTGGCTCTGTGGAGAGTGCTTTTGTCTTGGCCTTTTTTTTGTCATAGCCTTTTAATATAAACACAAAGCAAAAATGTGTCTCAACAGCATTGCACATCAGTTACATCCGGTGACAATGGCCTTCTGCTCCTCTTCAAGTTACTTTCATATTCTCTGTATAAAGTGAGGCTCACTTCACAGGAGAAATCTCACTGAGACTTCTTATCAGGTTTCTCTCTGGAGCTAAGCAGCATCTGTGGAGTTGGTGTGAAATGAAAACACAGGGAGTCACAGGTACCTGCAAATCTATCTGGGTCACTGGGTGCTAGTCACTATAGGACTCTGGAGACTGCTGAGAGCCCTTTCCCTCGTGGGACTCAGGTGCAAGCACATTCTGGAAGTCTGCTTACTCCTTGAACTTGGTTCCCTTGGGCTTCCTCCTCAGCTTTGCATTTAACACCTGGCCAGGCAAGTTCCACTCTGGAGGTGTGAGCCTCATTACTGCCTCTCCTATGGTGCCTGCCGAGGACTTGTCTGGCCCTAGAATGGGTGAAAGAATAAAGCAGACTTGATGTCTCCTTCTCATGACTTGAATCAATTAACAAAAGATTCCAAGCTGACCTGGAAGGTCTAGCTGCCAGAAAGTCCCTGGGGCAACAGCTGGAATAAAATTAAACAACTACCGTGCAATTTGTGCAATGTCAAGTGCAGCACAAACACGCTGACCATCACAAACCTCAAGGAGAATTTAGAAAGCTTGGACCCAGCCAGCCTTCAGGATGGCAGAAGTGGGTGGCTGATGCCTTTCCTGCCAATGTCCCTGTCTTTTCAAATTTTCCTCCACCTTGTCCCACTGTTCACCCAAACTCCACTGCATGGCCCACTGTTCTCATACAGACATCTGGGTTGTCTCCTCATTTGTCTAAAGAGACCCTTTTTCCACAAGTATCAGAGATGGAAACAACTTTAGGAAGGGGGATCACCAAATAGCTCTTGAAGCCAGTAAAGATGCCTAGAAGCTAAACAAGTCCATGTGAAGACAGCAGGCTCAAACAAGCCACCCCTTCTCCCTGCCTGCCTGCCCTTTAAATGGTTCAGGAAGAAGCAGTGGCTTCTATTTGGACGGACGTTTTAAAAGTATTTTATTTATTTATTTGAGAGACAGTGAAAGAGATAGCGAGAGAATGGGTGAACCAGGGCCTCTAGCCGCAGAGCAAATGAACTCCAGATGCATGTACCACCTTGAGCATCTGCCTTTACCTGGGTACAAAGGGATTGAAGTCAGGTCCTTGGGTTTTGCAGGCAAGCACCTTAACCACTGAGCCCTCTCTCCAGCCTTCTTTAAATAGACTTTCTACAAGCCCATGGCTTTATGGACCAAGGAAAGTCACAGAGGTGATGAGTTGATGAATAGCCACAACTAAGCTTACACAAACATAATTAAAGCAAAGGACACCATCCCAATTCTGTTACTAGTGTATGTGCTGAACCAGATGACCAGTTCAGGGCCCTATAAACAACTGGGCTGGGAAGGTCAGGAAATATAGTTGAAATTGGAAAGGGAAAGTAAAGGAAGATTAGGCTTTCTTTCATATTCATTTCTAATTTTGTTTAAGTACTTTTGAAGGACAAATAGGAGAAAACTCACTTCTTTCAGACAGTTAGAAGCCAAAACAGGAAACAAGGAGATGCCATTCTGTCCATCTTCGCAAAACTGAAAGTTGGGACTGATTCTGTCTCGCCAAGTGACACAGGGAGCAAAAACTTGCAGCTTCTCCTTCAGCTCAGCCTCCCTGGATCAGCCCTCTGAGTCCACCAACCAATCAGATATTGGCTCCTTCTGGGTCAGCCCTTGAGTGTGAACCACTCAGGTCTCTGCTTACACACCTGAGCCTGATGACAAGACTCACCCTGATTGGATGTCTGAAAGCTATAAAGGAAGGTACCGGGAGGGTCTAACCTGTTTCTTTTCTTTGCCTGGATCCTGAGCCTTGGGTGGTGTGTTAGAGATATTTGAGTGCTGAGTGTTGCTCTGTCACTTCTGGTCAGCACCATGGTGCCTTCTGAGTCATCCCATGGTCACTGCCATCTGAAAAGAGAAGCTTCTCTAAGCAAAAGTGAGACCAGCATTAATATATGGGTAAGAACATTAAGTGACGTGCTTACTGGGCAGTTTGGTGAGCATAGTATATACATTTAGCATGACACCAGCAGACATTACACCCCTAGGGCTCATGACTACCCCTGTTGTAGGTTTTCAGTATCAGGGATGAATTTCCTCCCATGGAGCGGGCCTCCAGTCCAATTAGAGAGTGGTTGGTTTACCCCATAACAAACATGCCCCTATTATACCTATTGGCTCATTTGGCCTAGCTGGCCAAATTTAAGGCTTGCAAAGCCGGGCGTGGTGGCGCATGCCTTTAATCCCAGCACTCGGGAGGCAGAGGTAGGAGGATCGCCATGAGTTCAAGGCCATCCTGAGACTACATAGTGAATTCCAGGTCAGCCTGGACTAGAGTGAGACCCTACCTCGAAAAAAAAAAAAAAAATTTAAGGCTTGCAGTGTCCACTGTTGAGTATCTGCACTGGTGATTTCTTGGTCTCACATGGAACATATGTAGCATAGCTTTTTCCAGCTTTCTGTCAATTGGTCTACACATGGGAGGTTTTCAGCTCAGCTCCAGCAGATCTCACGGACGTTGCAGTCCAAGTATATGGAGTCCTCAGGAACAGGGTCTTGTCATCTATTCCTGGTGGAAAACCAACAGCCTTGGCAAAGGCCTGTAATGTTTTGGTGGCTCAGGGACCTCCCTGGCCAAGAACTCACTAGAAGGTATCCCATCCCTGGCACTGAAAGTGTTCTAGCAACAATCTATGGCTTCTGAGTATTCCATTTTCCAAAAAAATAGGTTTACATATGACTTATTCATACCCTCTTAGATTTAGATTAGCCCTCCCCCTCCCATCTTTCCTTTACTCAATCTCTTCCCCTGACCTCATTTAGGCCTTTTCATGTACAATACCATCCACTTAAGTCCCCCGCTCCCTCCCTTTCTATTCCCTTTATAGCCCTATTTTAGCTTGCTGGCCTCTGCTACTGAGTTTTATTCCAACTCACACAGAAGTCCAAACATTTGTAGCTAGGATCCACACATGAGAAAGAACATGCAATGTTTGGCTTTCTGGGCCTGGATTACCTCACTAAGTATAATCCTTTCCAGATCCATCCAATTCCTGCAAATCTCATAATTTTGTTTTTTTTATTTTATTTTACTTTTGATTTATGGAGGTAGGATCTCGTTCTAGCCAAGACTGACCTGGAATTCACTTTGTACTCTCAGGGTGGCCTTGAACTCATGGCAATCCTCCTACCTCTGCCTCCCAAGTGCTGGGATTAAAGATACTTTCATTTTTGTTTAGTACTGAATAGAACTCCATTGTATACATGTACCACATCAGCATTATCCACTCATCAGTTGACACCTAGGGATATCTAGGCTGGTTCCATTTCCTACTATTGTGAATAGAATGGCAATAAACATGGTTGTGCAAGTATCTCTAAAGTAGTGAGAAGAGTCATTAGGATATATGTCTAGGAGTTCTATAGCTGGGTCATATGGTAGATCTATTTTAGCTGTCTCAGGAACCTCCACACTGATTTCCACAATGGCTGTACCAGATTGCATTCCCACCAACAGTGTAGAAGGGTTCCTCTTTTTCTGCATCCTCACCAGCATTGATTGTCATTTGTTTTCTTGATAGTAGTCATTCTGACAGGAGTGAGATGGAATCTCAAAGTAGTTTCAATTTGCATTTACCTGATGGCTAAGGATGTAGAACACTATTTTAGATGTTTATATGCCATCGGTATTTCTTCTTTTGAGAACTCTCTATTTAGTTCCATAGCCCATTTTAAATTGGGTTGTTTGATTTCTTATTAATTAGTTTTTTGAGTTCTTTGTATATCCTGATATTAATCCTCTACCAGATGTATAGCTGGCAAAGATTTATCCCATTCTGTAGGTTGCCTCTTTGCTCTATTCAGTGTCCTTTACTGTACAAAAACTTTGTAATTTCATGAGGTCCCAGTGGTTGGTTCGTGGTTTTATTTCCTGAGCAACTGGGGTTATATTCAGAAAGTCCTTGCCTATGCCAATATGTTGAAGTGTCTCTCCCACTTTTTTTCTCTAGCAGTTTCAGAGTTTCGGGTCTGATATTAGGGTCATTGATCCATTTGGACTTGATTCTTATGCCTGGAGAGATATAAAGATCTATTTTCATCCTTCTACAAATACATCCAGTTTTCCCAGCACCATTTGTTGAAAAGGCTATCTTTTCTCCAATGAATATTTTTGGCATTTTTGTCAAAGTTCATGTGGCTGTAGCTGCCCAGACTTACATCTGGGTCCTCTGTTCTGTCCCATTGATCTATATGTCTGTTTTTGTACCAGTACCATGCTGTTTTTGTTACAATGGCTCTGTAATATAGGTTAAAATCAGGTATGGTGATACCACCAGCCTTATTTTTTTTGCCCAGAATTGTTTTAGATACTTGAGGATTTTTGTGCTTCCAAATGAGTTTTAGGAATGCTTTTTCTATTTCTGTGAAGAATACCATTGGAATTTTGAAGGGGGTTGCATTAAATGTGTAGATTGCTTTTGGTAAGATTGACATTTTCGCAATATTGATTCTTCAAATCCAAGAACATGGGATGTCATTCTATCTCCTAGTGTCTTCTACAATTTCTGTCTTGAGTGTTTTAAAGTTTTCATTGTAAAGATCCTTTACTTCCTGGTTTGGTTTATTCCAAGGTATGTTTTTTGTTTTAATTTTTTTGAGACAATTGTGAATGGGAGGAATGCCCTGATTTCATCCTCAGTGTGTTTGTTGTTAGCATATCGGAAGGCTACTGATTTCTGTGTGTTTATTTTGTATCCTGCAACACTGCTAGAAGTGTTTATCAGCTCTAACAGTTTGCTGGTAAAGACTTTAGGGTCCTTTACATATAGAATCATATCTGTAAAAAATGATAATTTGATCTCTTCTTTTCCAATTTGTATCCCTTTTGTGTGTGTCTCTTGCCTTATTATTTTTTATTTAAATATTTAATAATTTATTTTTTATTCATATTATTCTAATTTTACATTCATAATTGTGACTCCATTATCCTCCTCCCTGTCCTCCCTCTTCCAAAGGGACCATCTTCAATGGGGAATGTGGGTCATGCATTATAATGCAGGGGAAGGGCAAGAGTACAGTGTTCTTGGTGATCACAACACCAGAAAAAGGCTGAAGGAGATAAACACAGAGAACATCCAACTCCTACTAAACCATATATCCAGAGACACAGAGGCTCCCAAAACCTCATCACTGAAGCAGAACTAAAATGATCTCTTGCCTTATTGCCATCTATAGCTAAGACTTCCAGTATTATATTAAATGACAGTGGACACCCTTGTCTTGTTCCTGATTTTAGTGGAAAAGCTGCCAGTTTTCCCCCATGTAGTATTATGTTGGCAGTTTGTTTGTCATAAATAGCTTTTATTAGGTTGAGATATGTTCCTTCTATTCCCAGTTTCTGTAGGACTGTTATCATGAAGGGATGTTGGATTTTGTCAAATGCTTTTTCTGCATCGAGTGAAATGATCATGTGATTTTTGTCCTTCAGTGCATTTATACACTGCATTACATTTATCGACTTGCATGTGATGAAACATCCCTGCATCTCTGGGATAAAGCCTGCTTGGTCTGGGTGAATTATCTTTCTAAATTATTCTTGTATTCTATTTGCCAATGTTTTGTTAATGTTCATGAGGGAGATTGGTCTGTAATTTTCTTGTTTTATTCTATCTTTGTCTGGTTTTGGTATCAGGGTGATGCTGGCTTTGTAGAAGGAGTTTGGAAGAATTACTTCCTTTTCTATTTTATGAAAAATTTTGAGAAGCAGTGGTGTTAGCTCTTCCATGAAGGTCTGGTAAAATTCACCACTCAATTCATCTGAGCCTGGACTTTTTTTAGTTGGGAGATTTTTTTATAACTGCTTGGATCTCCATACTTGTTATAGGTCTATTTAAGTAGTTGATCTCATCTTGATTTAATTTTGGTAGGTCATATAAATCAAGGAAATCCATTTCTTTCAGATTTTCAAATTTAATGGAGTATATGTTCTTAAAGTATGTCCCTATGTTTTTATGAACTTCTTTGATATCTACTGTAATGATTTCTTTTCATCTATAATTTATTAATTTATGTCTCTTCTCTCTTTCTTTTGGTCACCTTTGCTAAGGGTTTATAAATCTTGTTTATGCTTTCAAAGAACCAACCCTTTGTTTCATTGAGTCTTCGGATTTTTTTTGTTTCTATTTCATTAATTTCTGCCATAATCTTTATGATTTCCTCCTGTCTACTGATTTTTGTTTACCTTGTTCTTTTTCCAAGACCTTAAGGTGAAGCAGTAAGTTGTATACTTGCAAACTTTCTAATTTCTTTTTTTTTTTTTTTATTGACAACTTCTTTAGTTACAGACAATAAACCATGATAATTCCCTCCCATGCTTTTCCCTTCACAACTCCACTCTCCATCATATCCCTCCCTCTCTCTGTTAGTCTCTTTTATTTTGATGTCATCATCATTTTCTCCTATTATGAGGGTCTTGTGAAGGTATTGCTAGGAACTGTGAGGTCATGGATATTGAGGCCAATTTCTGTCTGGACAGTTGCATTGTAAGGAGTGGTCTCCTTCCTTTGGCCTTTACATTCTTTGCACAGCCACTTCTGCAATGGAGCCTGAGAGGATGTGATAGAAATGTTTCAGTGCTGGACACTCCTTTATCATTTCTTCTCAGCACTATGTTGCCTTTGGGTCATCCCAGTCATCATCACCATCTGAAAAGAGAAGCTTCTCTAACCAAAAGTGAGAATAGCATCAATATATGAATATGAACATTAAGTGTAGTGTTTTGGTGAGAATAATATATGCATTTAGCCAGACAAGAGCAAGAGCAGACTTTATATCCCTCAGGCTCACAACCTCCCTGCCATAGGCTTTTTTTTTTTTTTTTGGTTTTTCGAGGTAGGGTTTCACTCTAGCTCAGGCTGACCTGGAATTCACTATGTAGTCTCAGGGTGGCCTCAAACTCACAGTGATCCTCCTACCTCTGCCTCCTGAGTGCTGGGATTAAAGGTATGTGCCACCATGCCCGGCTATGCTTTTGATTAGGTTTTCAGTACCAGGCATGTATTCCCTCCCATAGAGTGGGCCTCCAGTCCAATAAGAGAGAAGTTGATTTCCTCTAGAGCAGACATGCTACCATTACATCTATTCAGTCATTTGGCCAGTCTGGCCAAACGTGAAGCTTCCAGTGTCCATTGTTTTTGATGCTGATATCTGTCTCCCATAGGGCTGCATGCAGTGCAGCTTTTTCCAGCTTGCAGTTGGCTGGTCTACAGGGAGAAGGTTTTCAGTTCATCACCAGCTTGAATTCTCAGTTACCTTGCTGCCCAGGCATGTGAAATCTTCAGCAATTGGGTCTTACCATCTATTTCTCATGGGAAACCAAGGACCTTGGCAATAGCCTGTAATGTTTTGGAGGCAACAGGGCTCTCTGGCCAAAAACTCACTGAAAGGTATCCCATTCCTGCCACTGAAAATTTTCTGGAAGCAATCTATGGCTTCTGGGTGTGCCATTATCCAAAAACAGTACGCTTTCATATGTCTTATTCAGAATATCTTGACATTTGATTGACCCTCCTCCCATCCTTCTCTTACTCGGTCTCTTCCCCTAGCCTCACTTAGGCCATTCCACTCCCTGTAATCTCTTCTTCTATTTACATATATACATAATCATCCCCTGAGGTCCTTCCCTCTCCTCTCCCCCTTATAAGCTTTTTCTAGCTTACTGGCCTCTGCTCCAATGTTTGGATCTAGCTCTCCAGCACAAGTCTAAACATTTGTAGCTAGGATCCACATCTGAGAGAGAACATATGATGTTTGGCTTTCTGGACCTGGGTTACCTCACTTAGTATAATCCTTTCCAGATCCATCCATTTCCCTGCAAATTTCATAATTTCATTTTTCTTTACCACTGAATAGGACTCCATGGTGTAAATGTACCACATCTTTATTATCTATTCATCTGTGGAGGGACATCTAGGCTGGTTCCATTTCCAAGCTATTGTGAATAGAGCAGTAATAAACATGGATGTGCAAGTATCTCTAAGGTAGTGAGAAGAGTCATTAGGATATATGCCTAGAAGTGCTACAGCTGGATCATACGGTAAATGTATTTTTAGCTGTCTTAAGGACTTCTACAACTGATTTCCACAATGGCTGCACCAGACTACATTCCTGCCAATAATGCAGAAGGGTTCCCCTTTTCCCACATCCTTGCCAACATTTATTGTCATTTGTTTTCTTTTTTTTCTTTTTTTAATTATTATTATTTTTAAATATATATTTTTTATTTATATTATTCTGATTTTACATTCATAGTATTGGTTCCATTGTCCTCCTCCCCATCCTCCCACTTTCAAAGGGACCCTCATCAATGGGGAATGTGGGTCATTTGTTTTCTTGATAGCCATTCTGACAGGAGTGAGATGGAATCTCAAAGTAGTTTTAATTTGTATTTACCTCATGGCTTAGGATGTAGAACATATTTTTAGATGTTTATATGCCATCTGTATTTCTTCCTTTGAGAACTCTCTATTTAAGTTCCATAGTCCATTTTTAATTGGGTTGTTTGATTTTTTTAATTTATCTATTTATAGATTTCTTATTGTTTTGTTTTTTGAGTTCTTTGTATATTCTGGATATCCTCTGTCAGATGTATAGCTGGCAAAGATTTTCTCCCATTCTGCAGGTTGTCTCTTTGCTCTATTCACTGTGTCCTTTGCTGTACAAAAGCTTTGTAATTTCATGAGATCCCAGTGGTTGATTAGTAGTTTTATTTCCTGAGCTACTGGGAATATATTCAGAAAGTCATTGCCTATGCCAATATGTTGAAAGGTTTCCCCTACCTTTTCCTCTAGCAGTTTTAGAATTTTAGGTCTGATATTAAGGTCTCTGATCCATTTGGACTTGATTCTTGTACATGGAGAAAGACAAGGATATATTTTCATACTTCTACATGTAGCTATCTAGTTTTCCCGGCACCACTTGCTGAAGAGGCTGTCTTTTCTCCAATGAATATATTTGGCATTTTTGTCAAAAATCAGATGGCTGTAGCTGCCTGGATTAACATCTGGGTCATCTATTATGTTCCATTGATCTACATGGCTGTGTTTGTGCCAGTGAACCATCCTGTGTTTGTTACTATGGCTTTGTAATAATATAGCTTAAAATGGGGTATGGTGATACCGTCAGCCTTACTTTTGTTGCTCAAAATTGTTTTAGCTATTTGAGGTTTTTTGTGCTTCCAAATGAATTTTAGGATTTTTTTCTGTTTCTGTGAAGAATGCCATTGGAATTTTAATGGGGATTGCATTAAATGTGTAGATTGCTTTTGGTAGGATTGACATGTTCACAATATTTATTCTTCCAATCCAAGAACATAAGATGACTTTCCATTTCCTAGTGTCTTCTGCAATTTCTCACTTGAGTGTTTTAAAGTTCTCATTGTAGAGATCCTTTACTTCCTTGGTTAGGCTTATTCCAAGGTACTTTATTTATTTATTGAGGCAATTGTGAATGGGAGAGATTCCCTGATTTCATTCTCTGCATGTTTGTTATTAGTATATAGGAAAGCTACCAATTTCTGTGTGTTTATTTTGTATCCTGCTACATTGCTAAAAGCGTTTATCAGCTCTAACAGTTTGCTGATAGAGTCTTTAGGGTCCTTTATGTATAGAATCATATCATCTACAAATGATGATAATTTGATCTCTTCCTTTCCAATTTGTATCCCTTTTATGACTGTCTCTTGTCTTACTGCTATAGCTAGGACTTCTACTATTATATTAAATAAAAATGGGGACAGTGGACACCCTTTTCTTATTCCTGAATTTAGTGGAAAAGCTTCAAGTTTTCCCCCATTTAGTATTATGTTGGCTGTAGCTTTGTCATAAATAACTTTTATTATGTTGAGATATGTTCCTTCTATTCCAAGTTTCTTTAAGACTTTTACCATGAAGGGATGTTGGATTTTGTCAAATGCCTTTTCTGCTTCTGTTGAGATGATCATGTGATTTTTATCCTTCAGTCCATTTATATTATGTATTACATTTATTGATTTACATATGTTGAACCATCCCTGCATCTCTGGGATAAAGCCTACTTGATCAGGGTGAATAATAGTTCTGATATATTCTTGCATTCTGTTTGCCAATATTTTGTTCAGCATTTTTGCATCTATGTTCATGAGGGAGATTGGTCTGTATTGTAATTTTCTTGTTTTGTTCTGTCATTGTTTGGTTTGTGCCATCTCTCCAGACCCAGGTGTAGCTTTTATATTCCAAGAGAAAGAGCTGAAGTGACCCTAAGTGTTGAGTTTGCCTGCTATTCAAGTATTGTAGTAGACTGGGTAGAGCAAATTACTGGCAAATTCTAAAATTCAACTGAGCGATATAGACATTCAATCAAAACCAGCACAGAGTATTTATACAATGATGGGGATTAAAACTAAATAGATAATCTAATAAAGCCAAAGTCCCTTAAGGTTGAGATTTCTGGTCTGAAATGGGCTCCAAGTCAGCCTGAGACCAGTCAGACCCTGCCCCAATAATGATAGATGAGAAAGGCAAAGGCCCTAAAAACCATGAAATGTCAAAGTCAACAACAGTCAACACCAAAATACAGCTAATTTGAGAATGGTAAGCCAACCAAAAATATATTATTCAAATGTAATACATAATCTTTCCTGACATATAAGGGAGATTAGCAGTTCCAGTGCAGGCCTATATATCTGGCTTTGAATATGTAGGCCCTGTTACCTTGGGAGATGGCCTCCAATCTCACCAATGCTGAGTGCCCACATTGATCCCTCACGGTGCTGGTCAGCTGAGGTTGAATAAATTCTCTGGAGGTTCATGGCCCCGACAGTTGGGAGATGGGAGGCTATGCAGGGTGCCTGGAGTTGTACCAGAGCTGCTCATCTGGCCCTTGCTGTCTTCCCCTTCAGCTTTCTTGATTTTGCCAGGAGGCTGATGTCAATGGGAAATCCCTTCACTTTGTTTCTGCTCCTGCTACTCTGTGCCAGCTCTCTGGGCCGGCACACAGATCTCTGCAGAGTGGGGCTGCAGGCACCTCCAGTGGGATTCTGGCCAGTTTCCTCCTTTCTGGAAGGATTTGGTCTCTCCTGCTTCTCTGCTGTAATTGATAATAACTCATACACCTTCACTTTTCAGTAGTAGAGTGTTTTGCTGTGTTTTTATTTCCCTCCCTAGGCTGCTTTGGTGTGGCTAGTACACCACCATCTTACCCAGAAGTTGCAAAATCTTATTTTTAAGTATTCCTTATGAGGACCTTTGAGAACTCACTGTTTTGGGGGTGTTTTGTTTTTGTGTTTTTGGCAGAATCTTGCTATATATCCCAAATTGGCTTCAATTCACTTTTATAACCCAGAATCTCAGCCTTTTCAGCTTTGGAATGACAGGTTTCCCACCACTCTTGGCTCTAGTTGTTTCTTTTTCCCTTGTCTCTTTTTTTTTTTTATTATTTGAGAGAGAGATAGAGAAAGAGGTGGAGAAAGAGAATGGGCATGCCAGGGCCCTCAGCTGCCACAACCAAACTCCAAACACCTGTGCCCCCTTGTGCACTTGTGTGGTATTGCTCATTTTTATCACTGGGTGCCTGGAAATTTGAACATGAGTTCTTCAGCTTTGCAGACAAGCACCTTAATTGCTAAGCCATCTCTCCAGCCCAGCCCTGTCTCTCTCTCTCTCTTTTTTAAGATTTTATTTTTATTTATTTATTTATTAGGGACAGAGAAAGGGAAAGAAGGAGAGAGGGGGAGAATGAGAATGGGCACACCAGGACCTCTAGCCACTGCAAATGAACTCCAGACGCATGCAACCCCTTGTGCATATGGCTTACATGGGACCTGGAGAACCAAACCAGGGTCCTTAGGCCTCGCAGACAAATGCCTTAACCACTAAGTCATCTCTCCAGCCCTTTTTTTTTTCATGTGAGATTTTGAAGATAAGATCTCACTCTGTAGCCCAAGCTGGCCTGTAACTCACTAGCTTAGACTGGCCCTGAACTCATAGAAATCCTCCTGCCTCAACCTCTTGAGGTCCACTTCCTCCAGCAAGGCTCTACTTCCTAAAGATCCCACCCTGCTTTCCCCACCCCCCAAAAAGGTGCCTCCAGCTGGAAACCAAGTGTTTAAACACATACCTTATGTAAGTGACATTTCACATTCAAACCATAAAATGACATATAAAAGCAGATAGGTGGGTCCTATGATAGCCCAACTGAAGCAGATGTAGGAGAGTAGAAAATGGGAGAGGGGGATGATCCCTGGGGATTACCCAAAACAGAAAAACAAGAATGACACTTCCTTCCTCTTGCTCTACCTGCCTTATGACAGCCTTCAGATCCAGTCTTGCTCTCCCTTCCTCCAGACAGCCATCAGATCCACTCGTGCTCTCCCTTCTTCCAGACAGCCATCAGATCCACTCGTGCTCTACCTGCTTCCAGATAGCCTTCAGATCCACTCTTTGGTGGCAATAGAAAACATGACCAAGCTCTCTGCTATAGCCTTTCTTCATTGATTTCCTAATATATGTTACAGCTCTATTCTCACTCTCTTCCCACTTGCCCTCCACAGTGCTTCCAGGGTAATGTTACTAAACTTTGAATGTGATTTATTAAAAATATTTGTTTTCTGTCATTTTTTCTCATTTTATTATTTGTAAGCAGAGATGACAGATAGATGGATGGATAGATAGATCGATCACTGCAAATGAACTCTGGACACATGTAGCACTTTTGTGCATCTGGCTTTACATGGGTACTGGGGAATTGAACTCAGGCTGTCAGGCTTTGCAAGCAAGTGCCCTCAACCACTGAGCCCTCTCTCTCTCTCCAGCCCAAATGTGACTTTTTTTTCCAAGGTAGGGTGTCATTCAAGCCTAGGCTGACCTGGAATTCACTATGTAGTCTCAGGCTGGCCTTGAATTCATGGCGATCCTCCTACCTCTGCCTCCCAAGTGCTGAGACTAAAGGCGTGCACCACCACACAAGGCTCCAAGTGTGACCTTATTTTTAATAAATTTTATTTTATTTATTTATTTATTTATTTATTCATTCATTCATTCATTCATTCATTAGACAGAGAGAGAGAGAGAATAGGTGCACCAAGGCCTCCAGCCACTGCAAATGAACTCCAGACACATGCACCACCTTGTGCATCTGGCTTACGTGGGACCTGGAGAATCGAACTGGGGTCCTTAGGCTTCACAGGCATGCACCTTAACCGCTAAGCCACCTTTGCAGCCCCCAAGTGTGACTTTTTAATGAGAGCCTTTTTCATCATCAGCCATTTGCTCACACATCATTAAGCCTAGTTCCTTAGCAAGGTCTAGAGCTTGACTTTACAATGAGTGTGCCTACCTATGCTACACACAGCTCCACCTTTCTGTATCCTTCCCAAACACACTGAACCTCTGCAACTTCTTATCTTTGCTAATTCTGTCTCCTGAGCATGGAAGACCTGTCACTCTTCTCCTGGAAGAGTTCTGCTCAAATGCCATGCAGAACCCAAACGTTTCATTTGCCTCCCTTTGCTGCTGTGGGCTCCCTCCTCTGCTATGCTGTCCCCACTACAATCAATATGCTGAATCCATTTTATGGTGAGTTTCCCTTCTAGACTGTCAGCCTAAAAGACAGCCCATGCCCTGTTCTCTTTGAGCTCTTAAGTCTTCATAGTTTCTCACTGAGTGATACTAAATGAATGTATCATCTTTTAAATTTGACTTTAGCAAATAATAGTAAAGAAAGAAAGAAAGAAATCCATGACCTGGTCCTGGCCATGGGCTCTCCAACCTCAACTGCTCTCTGTCAGTTCCCTCCAATGACCGTGAGCACTCGGTCCCGTCTGGCCACAGAAATGCTGCTGCAGGTCATATTTCCTCTTCTCACTATCCAGGCTTGGGTCTGAGCAGCAGCCCTGATGCCAGTAATGGTAACCACTACATGCATCTCCTGCCATGACCCAGGAGCAAGGTGAGCACAGTAAGTGGGAAACATTCAGTCTCTGCCAGTTGCTGGAGCCTTCTTTAGTCACCTTCTGAAATGGCAGGCAGTAGATAGAATTACCCTCACCTAGAGCAGAGATATCTCGTAGGACACTTAACTCTCTCTGGACCAAACCAAACCAAACCAAACCACCTTCTCTTCAAACCCCTTTGTACTCCAGACTTCCATCCACCTCCTTTCCCTGGAACTCGCCTTCTTTGAGATTGCTATTCCAGAGTAAGAGGGAAGAGAATCATCTTGGAATGATTTGCTTCTCTTGACAATGGTGCTAACCTGGTGGCTGGGCACAGCATTCTCGCTGCTCAGGGAGACATGTGGCTGAAAACAGGCTCATCAAACAAGCCTTCACATGATTTTAAAAGATGAAGACTGTAAACAGTCTTTCACATTAGAGCATGTTTGCATCTGAAAGGGGACCTGCTAAATGTCAGTGACACAGAAGCAACTCAGAGATCAACAAGTCTGTACTCTCATTTGACAGATGAGGAAACTGAGGCCCAGTTATGAGGAACGGCTGGCTCAAGACCACAGAGTCAGTTGATACCAAGTTTCCCTGTAGGCAGGGCTCTTTCCAGCTTTCATAGTCTTCATTTTGGCATTTTCTGTTGTAGCCAGTCCAGAGTGGGGCTCTGGAACCTCATCTTTTCAGCTCTTTTACTCATTCCCCCTGTAAGGCAAAAATTAGACCAGTAGGCCCTTTCAGGTCTAACCAAAATATTCTTGTTTTGTTTGGTTGGTTGGTTTGGTATCCCTTGCTTGATTTTTTTTTTTTTTAAGACAGCATATCGCTATATATAACCCAACTTGACCTCGAACTCATTTGTTGCTCAGACTGTCTTTGAATCCTTAATCCTCCTGAGTCAGCCTCCTGAGTGCTGGGATCACAGGCCAAATTTCTAACCTAGAGAGTCTATGCTTCTATCCAATATGCCTTGCCTCTGACTCACTGGTAACTCAACATTCTCAAGTTTTAAAAGAACACAGGAGACAATCAGAAATATAAAATTTGTAATCTAAGAATTAAAACAAGCCAGTGAGTGCCCAGAAAGAATGTGGAATGGCTCAAGGTCATCAGCAGACTGCTTCCATCAGCAGTACAGCCTGGGAACTTAACTCAAAGGCCATAGGGTGACGCTGTTCTGTAGAATAAGCAGTAAAAAGGAGACCCGTGACCCTGACTGACTCAGCCCTGCAAGGTGAAAGTCGATTAATGTCCACACACCAACTCCCCGTTGGTGACAAGACAGTGACAATGCCTGTCCCCATCTCAGGCGACAGAAACACATGAAACACGGAAAGGATAAAAGTGTGAAGGGAAGACGGACTGCCTTTCTAAAATAACTCATCCAGGATCTTCCCCCTTAAGTGTAAATTTTCCATTTAGAGCCAGAATAGCCGTATGAAATAGGAGAGTTCTGACATCTTAAACCCCTGTTCACATAACTTGGACTGGATGGGTGACCTCCCCTGGTGTGGCTACTTCAATTTATAATTTATTAAAATTAGCCTAGCATCAAGACACCATTTTCTCAGGTCATTAGAGTCTCTTAACCACCACCACCGAATCCAAAACCAGTTTACTCTTTGCAACAAGGAGGGTACCTCCCTTGTGGGGGTTTGATTCAGGTGTCCCCCATAAATTTAAGTGTTCTGAATGCTAAGTTCCCAGATGGTGGGAGATTTGGGGATTAATGCCTCCTGGAAGCAGTGCATTGTTGGGGCAGTTTGGCACACTGTCCTGCTAATGTTTTCTATCTGATGTTGGCCAGGAGGTGATGTCCACCCTCTGCTCATGCCATTGTTTTCCCCTGCCATCATGGAGCTTCCCCTTGAGTCTGTAAGCCAAAATAAACTTTTTATTTTCCCCACAAGCTGCTCTTGGTCGGGTAATTTCTACCAGCAATGGGAACCCTCCATAGGAAAAGTCCTAGGACTTTTAAACTGTAAACCCTGTACTCCAGAGCTCAAAGCTGAAGAGCTGGCTGAAGAACACTGAAGAATGTTTCTAGACTTATCACCCACTCCTGAAGTCTCTTCCACTATCATGCCTTGATTCTCGTCTATGAGCTATTGAGAAACAGTCCTGTCAGGCAGAATGCCTTAGATATGTCTGAAAGTTTCAGAATGCATGGTGTATGGTGCATTCCTGCAATCCCAGCGCTCTGGAGGAAGAGGCAGGAGGATTGTGAGTACAAGGCCAGCCTGGGCTACAAACTTATCATTCCAGGGGCTGAAGAGATGGCGTAGTGGTTAAGGCACGTGCCTGCAAAACCTAAGGACCTGTATTTGATACCTACTTAAGCTAGATGCACAAGGTGACGCATGTATCTGGTGTTCATTTGCAGTGGCTAGGGACCCTGACATGCCTGTTTTCTCTCTTTCTCAAATAAGTAAATAAAATATAAATTTTTTAAAAAAGGATTATCACAGCAAGGTGCTTTGTCAAAATTTTAAAAAAATAAGTGAATGCCAGAAATAAAATTCCACTATCTTCATAGGATTTAAATAGCTGCCATCATCTAGGATTTAGTAACCTATGAGGCTAAGGCTGCTTTGTAACTTATTCTATTCTCCCTCCATCCATATAATGCTTGTATTCAGAATCTCCTGTGGTTTCCCATTGGCCTGCAGGATGGGACATTCTCACTGATGTTCATTCATATGCAATGGGAAGCTGCACAGAGCACACGTGGCCAGAAGGACAGGGAAAAGATAGACACCAGGACAGATGGGCACTGGAACAGTCCGAAGACAGAAGTGGACACACAGGATAGACAATAATCTCATGGGTAAAACCAAAGAGGCCCATGGAAAAAGGAAGAAGAGAAAGGACAGAGGGGAAAATAGGACACTTGCCTTCTAATGTAGATGGTGAATGTAAGAAACAGTTCTCCATTCAGGACTAAGTTGAGGCAGTAGGAAGGAGTGATGGGTTTGTGAGCTGCAAGGGCACAGTCGTCACATGGCAGTGTGGCTGCCTAGAAGGCATTGTGATCCTGGCGTCCAGTGGAATGCTAAGGTATGGCCTAGAACAGGTAGGCCTTCGAGGAGGCCAGAGAATTTCCAATGAGCAAAACAAAAGAGGACCCTCCCGCTGAGTGGACTGGAACCATGACAGAAAATTCTGCGCAACCTTCTATAGACTCCAGAGGTCTCCTGGGGTTGGTGTGTAGAGTACCTTCTCTAGCTCCTATGGTGGTGAAACCAGACCATGTGCCTTACTTTATTAAAGAGACTCAGAGTCTCTGGAAGGAAGCTGAGCCTAGAGGGAAGACATAGATGGCCACTTGTCATAGTTCAGGTTGTTATAACAAATAACATAGATAAGATGGCTTAAACTGAAATCTATTGCTTACACTGCGGGAGACTGGAAGTCCAAGATCAAGGTAGAGCTGATTCTGTTCCTGTGTCAATCCCAACTCTAGGTTTGCAAGCAGCTGAATCACCACATAGCTGAGAGACAAGGATCATCGCTTGTGGCTCTTCATATACAGGCACCAATCCCATTCTGGAGAATTCCACCCTGAAAACCTAATCCCTTCCCAGTTTGCCCACCTCCAAATACCATCACACTGGGGATTGGGCCTTAAATACAAGAGGGAGGTGTGGATGGCACAAACACTCTATCTTCTCCTCTCATCCCCTCTTCTACATTCTCCTCCTCCCATCTTTCTGAGTTTTTTGTTTGTTTGTTTGTTTGTTTTTCAAGGTAGGGTCTCACTCTAACTCAGGCTGACCTGGAAATCATTATGTAGTCTCAAGGTGGCCTCAAACTCGTGGCGATCCTCCCACCTCTGCCTCCTGAGTGCTGGGATTAAAGGCGCATGCCACCACACCTGGCTCTGGGGTTTTGTTTAAAATATTTTATTTTATTTATTTATTTGAGAGAGAGGGGAAGAGGCAGAAAGAAAGAGAATGGGCACATAATGGCTTGTAGCCACTGCACATGAACTCCAGATGCAAGTACCACCTTGTGAATCTGGCTTACATGGGTCCTGGGGAATTGAACCTGGGTCCTTAGGCTTCTCAAGCAAGTACCTTAACCCTGAAGTCATCTCTCCAGCCTATTTCTGATTTTTTGAGGCAATTTTTTATTACTTAGCCCAGCTGGCTTTGAATTCAAAATCTCTCCCCTCCCAATCCTGGGATTGCAAGCATGTTCTGCTACACCCAGCTTTTCTCTCTTTATTTTATTATGAGAAACTGTCCATCAAAGCCAGGTGTGCTGACTCATACTTATAATTCCAGTGCTAGGGAGCCTGAGGCTTGTGGATTATGACTTTGAAGGCAGCCTGGGCTTCATAACAAGACCCTGTCCTCAGTATAAAAAAGCCAGCCTAACAAATATTAATATTTTGCTACATTAGCCTTACATCTTTGTACTAAATGTTTATACTTGAACCTTATGTGGGCTTTTCCCTGGTTCCTAAAAAGTAACCACAATCATGACATCTGTGTTTAGTCTATATACATCTTTTTTATATTCTTAATATATGTATGTATACCAAATAAACAATATAAACAACAATAGCCATTATTTGGAGCTATTTTTAGAATTTAAGTAAAAGGTACTGAATGATCCTGACCCTTGTTTTAAAATTTTAACTCTTCTGTTTAACTGTTTTGCTAGAAGTAGGTGAAATTCATTCATTTAATTGCTGCATGTGTTCCACTTAGTGAACAACCCATGATTTACTTACCCATTCTCCTTTTGATAGGCTTTTGGTTTTCATCTCTGCCATTACAGTACTGCAGTGAAGTCCGTGCAGGAGTTTCTCGAGGGCATATGCATGGTGATAGGGTACATATATCTCCAACTTCCACTGGTTCTACCAACTTAGTCCTGTAATGATTCTCCCAGGGGATGCTTGCCAACAATGTGGGAGATTTCCATGGTGCTCCATGACCTCTCCACTTTTGTTGACTCCTAGCTCTCATTAATCTGATAGGTAGAAGTTAACATCTCATTTTTATTTTAAAGTGCTTTTTTATAATTATTGGTAGAAATAGCAATTTGTACCAATTTTTTTCTCCATTGAGTCAGCCTTTTCTGTGAATTTCCTGTTTGAAATAGTTTGTCCTTTTTCTCTCTCTCTCTCTTTCTCTTTCTGTATCTTTTGGTCATTTCTCAAATCTTTGCATATTTTGGATGCTAAGTCTTTACTGATTATGTATAATGCAAAATGTTCTCTCCAAATTCTGTTTTGATACCTTTTATCATTCAAGCCTTTTTTTCTTTCTCTTAATATAGTCAAACATATCAACTTTTCATTTATGGTTGTAATTTTGGAGTTTTGTATCGAAATTCCTCCCTACCCTGCTTAACATCTCCTGTAATTCATTTTAGAGCTTTGCTTCTTCATGTTGGAAAGCTTTAATTTCATAGGATATATTTTGTGTATGATAAGGTATAGGTATAGGCATATTCATTAATTTTTATTCATATCCAGACATCCAGTTGCCACTGCTTTCATTTTCTCCATTGATCTGTAATGCTCTTCCCTCAAATATCAGGTTTCTGCATTTGTTTGCATCTGCATTTGTGTCTCTGTGAATTCTCTATTCTTTGCTATTGGTTTTTCTACCTTATTAATCCACCAGTTTCACAGTATCATTGACTACATAGCTATATAATATAACCCCAATTGCTCAGGAAATAAAACCACAGATCAACCAATGGGACCTCATGAAATTGCAAAGCTTTTGTACAGCAAAGGACACTATGAATAGAACAAAAAGACAACCTACAGAATGGGAGAAAATCTTTACCAGCTATATCATCTGACAGAGGATTAATATCTAGGATATACAAAGAACTCAAAAATTAAATAATAAGAAATCAAACAACCCAATTTAAAAATGGACTATGGAACTAAATAGAGAGTTCTCAAAGGAAGAATTATGGATGGCATATAAACATCTAAAAAATGTTCCACACTCCTAGCCATCAGGGAAATGCAGATTAAAACTACATTGAGCCTGGGTATGGTGGCACATGCCTTTAATCCCAGCACTTGGGAGGCAGAGGTAGGTGGATTGCCATGAGTTCAAGGTTACCCTGAGACTACATAATGAATTTCAGGTCAGCCTGGACTAGAGCGAGACCCTACCTCAAACAACAAAAAAAAAAAAAAATCATTGAGATTCCATCTCACTCCTGTCAGAAGGGCTACCATCATGAAAACAAATGACAATAAATGCTGGAGAGGTTGCAGAAAAAGAGGAACCCTTCTACACTGTTGGTAGGAATCAATCTGATCCAGCCATTGTGGAAATCATTGTGGAGGTTCCTGAAACAGATAAAAATACATTTAACATGTGACCCAGCTATACCACTCCTACACAAATATCCTAAGGACTCATCTCACTATCTTAGAGATACTTGCTCAACCATGTTTATTGCCACTCTATTCATAATAGCTAGGAAATGGAGCCAGCCTAGATGCCCCTCAACTGATGAGTGGATAATGAAGATGTGGCACACTAACACAATGGAGTTCTACTCAGCGGTAAAAAAAAAAATGAAGTTATGAATTTTCAGGAAAATGGATGGATCTGGAAAGGCCCAGAAAGCCAAACATCACATTTTCTCTCTCATATGTGGATCCTAGCTACAAATGATTGGACTTCTATGTGAGTAAGAATAAAACTCAGTAGCAGGGGCCTAGAGAGATAGCTTAGCGGTTAAGCACTTGCCTGTGAAGTCTAAGGACCCTAGTTTGAGGCTCAATTCTCCAGGACCCACATAAGCCAGATGTACAAGGGGGCACATGCATCTGGAGTTCATTTGCAGTGGCTGGAGGCCCTAGCATGCCCGTTCTCTCTCTATTTATCTGCCTCTTTCTCTGTCTGTTGCTCTCAAATAAATAAATAAATAATAAACAAAAACTAAAAAAAATAAAAATAAAAAAAATAACTCAGTAGCAGAAGCCAGTAAGCTAGAAAGGGGATATAAAGGGAACAGAAAGGGAGGGAGGGAGGACTTACTAGGATGGTATTGTATATATGTAAGTAGAAGAACAGATTAATGGGGGTGAAAAGGCCTAAGTGAGGTCAGGGGAAGAGATTGAGTAAAGGAAAGGTGGAAGGAGGGGTAATCAAAATCTAGGAGTATATAAATAAGTCATATGGAAACCTACTTTTCTGGACAATGGCCAGCCAGGCCATATTAGCCAATGGGTGCAATAGTGGCATGTCTGCTATGGGGGAAACCAACCACTCTATAATTGGACTGAAGGCCTGCTCCATGGGAGGAAATACATCCCTGATACTGAAAACCTACAACAGGGGTAGTCATGAGCCCTTGGGGTGTAATGTCTGCTAGTGTCTGGTTAAATGTATATACTATGCTCACCAAACTGCCTAGTAAGCACTTCTCTTAATGTTCACACCCGTATATTAATACTACTCTCACTTTTGGTTAGAGAAGCTTCTCTTTTCAGAATGTGACAACCTTGGGATGACTCAGAAGGCTCCATGGTGCTGTGAAGAAGTGACAGAGGAGTGCTCAGCACTAAAATATCTCTAACACACCTTCCAAGGCTCAAGGTCCATTGCAGAAGAGGTGGCGGAAAGAATGTAAGAGCCAAAGGAAGGATAGGACTCCTTACAACATGCTCCTCCAGACACAAAATGGCCTGGGTATCCATGACCTTGCAGTCCTGACACTACCTACACAAGACCATCATAATAGGAAGAAAAGATCATGACATCAAAATGAAAAGAAAGACGGATTGAGAAGGGGAAGGGGATATGATGGAGAGTGGAGTTTCAAAGGGGAAAGTGGGGTGGGAGAGGGAAGTACCATGGGATATTGCCTACAATTATGGAAGTTCTCAAAAAAAATAAATAAATAAAAATACCAGGCATGGTGGTACTGTACACCTTCAATGCCAACCCAGGGAGCGAAGACAGGAGGATCCCTGGGGTTTGCTAGACACTCAGTCTAGTCTACCTGTGAGCTCCAGGCCAATAAGAGACCCTGTCTCAAAAAAAGGTGGATGGTGTTCCTGGGAATGACACCCAAGGTTGTCCTCTGGCCTACACATGTATGCACACATACACCATGCACATGTACCTGTGCACACACGAACATGCACACACACACAATATATATATATATTGCTCTGCCGAGCATGGTGGCGCATACCTTCAATCCCAACACTTGGGAGGCAGATGTAGGGGGATCACTGTTTGAAGCTACCCTAAACCTACATAGTGAATTCCAGGTTAACCTGGAACAAGATCCTACCTTGAAAAACAAAACAAAAAATATTATGTTCTGTATAAATTCTTGGAAATTGTACATTAATGTGAAAGCTTTTCTCTCTATTCCTAATTTGGCTTTTATCATGAATAAATTTTAAATTCTAACTTATTTTCATTTCATTACAATAATCATGTGGTTATCCCCCTTTATTCTCATTGTTGGTAGCCTGCCTCTATAAAGTTACTCCCCAACCCCTGCCTCTGGTCATTCACATCTTTCTGTAATGCTTTTGCACTAGTGGGTGCTGGATCAAGGACTCATATCTGATGACAATGTGGCAGAAGTAAGAGTGTATAATTTCCAACTGTCTTCATTAGATTTTTCTGGATTTATGAAATGAATTGCCTTCAGCTTTTTGCTGCTTTCTTTGTAAGTAGTTCAACAAAATAGTCACTTTTAAAATTTAGTAAAATGGGCCTATAAGATTATCTGGGTTTAGCATCATTAAAGTGATGACCTTTCATTTGTTTGTTTGATAGACTGATTTTTTTTTTTTTTTTTTTTTTTTTTTTTTTTTTTTTTTTTCTGGTCTCACTCTGGGCCACCTTTTTTTGAGACAGGGTCTCACGAACTCTCAGCCCTGTCTCTGCCTCCCAAGTGCTGAGATTAAAGGCACTCACCAGTGATTCTGATTGATTTTTGAGCCTCACCTGAGTGCTGGGATTATAAAGCATGTGCCACCACACCCAGCTTAAAGTGATGATTTTAAAATTCCAAGTCAGTGTCTTACCTAGTTAAATATTTGTTTACTAGTTTTCATATTTTGTTTGTTTATAGTTTTTTGTTTTTTTTTTTCCCCAAGGTAGGGTCTCACTCTGGAATTCACAATCTAGTCTCAGGATGGCCTTGAACTCTAGGCCATCTGCCTACCTCTGCTTCCCAAGTTCTGGTATTAAAGGCATGCACCACCATGCCCAGATTTTTTTGTTATTTTTATTTATTTATTTATTTATTTATTTATTTATTTATTTATTTGACAGAGCAAGAGAAAGAGGGAGCTGGCGAGAGAGAGAGAGAATGGGTATGCCAGGGCCTCTAGGCAATGCAAATGAATTCCAGAGGCATGCACCACCTTATGCATCTGATTTTACATGGGTACTGGGGAATTGAACCTGGGTCCTTGGGCTTTGCAGGCAAGCACCTTAACTGTTTAACCATCTCTCCATTCCTTTCTTCATATTTTTTAACTTTTTTGTCCATCTCTACACATATAGACAATATACCATGATCATAGTACCCTTCTACTGCCCTCCCTTTCCCTCTGCCTGAATCTCCCTCTCTTCTTTCCAAATAGCCTCTCTTCTATTTTGATGTCGTCACTTCCCCTTCCTATTATTCAGGTCTTATGTAGGTAGCACTAGGTCATCAATATCAAGGCCACTTTGTGTCTGAAAACAGTACTGCAAAGCACTCCTCACCTTCCGTTGGCTTTGTGGTGGTTTGATTTATGTGTCCCCCATAAACTATGTGTTCTGAATACTAGCTCCCCAGCTAGTGGCAATTTCGGAATTGGGGCTTCCTGGTGGCAGTGTATTACTGGGGGCAGACTTATGGGTGTTATAGCCAGCTTCCCCTTGCCAGTGTTTGGCACACTGTTCTGCTGCTGTTGTCCACCTGATGTTGGTCAGGAGGTGACGTCCACCCTCTGCTCATGGCATCATTTTCCCCTGCCATCATGGAACTTGACCTCAAGTCTGTAAGCCAATATAAGCACTTTCCCACATGCTGCTCTAAGTTGGGTGTTTTCTGCCAGCAACATGAAGCTGATGGCAACAGGCTCTTATGTTTTTTCCGCCGCCCCCTCCACAGTGGTCTCAGAGCCTTCGAGGGCATGAGAGAGAGGTCTCACTTAATGAACACACCATTTCTTGGTACTTTGGTGAGTTTTGAGTCTCTCTTATCTAAAGTAGTCACTGCCATCTGAAGAGAGAAGGTTAAAGCATAAACTTAAAGACTTGACAGATACCTTGTGCTAACTTTTTTGTTTGTTTGTTTGTTTGTTTGTTTGTTTTTGTTTTTGAGATAGGGACTCACTCTAGCCCAGGCTGACCTGGAATTCACTATGTCATCTCAGGGTGGCCTTGAACTCATGGCCATCCTCCTACCTCTGCCTCCCTTCTTATCCCAGGCCTCAAGTTGCAGAACTACCCGTCTATATGGATGAATGTAACATGGATAGGAGGGGTAAGGATGTGTTAGATGTTGATTCAAAGCCTATGTTTTGTAAACTACAACTTTTTTTTGGCCCACATGTTTTCCCTAAGTGGGGGATATTTTCTTCAGCCTTGCCACTAATTGTGTGTCTGACCACAGGAGCAGTGGTGGCTAAGCACATCAAAGGGCTCACCCTGAGTGACCCAGTGCTGAACAATCCCTTTGGGGGGAATCACCCTCCCCAGCGATTTCCAGTTAAAGAAAGAGACAGAACTGCTGATAAGTAAACCCATTTAAAATGTTAAAGCTGGGCTGGAGAGATGGCTTAGTGGTTAAGCGCTTGCCTGTGAAGCCTAAGGACCCCGGTTCGAGGCTTGATTCCCCAGTACCCACATAAGCCAGATGCACAAAGTGGTGCATGCATCTGGAGTTTGGTTGCAATGGCTGGAGGCCCTGGTGTGCCCATTCTCTCTCTGCCTCCTTCTCTGTCTGTCTGTCACTCTCAAATAAATAAATAAAAATAAAAAATTTAAAATGTTAAAGCTTCAAGCATCAATTTACCCTTGAACCCATCATGATATGCATCCCAAATTACGTAGATGTGGCCATAATGAGGGTGGGAGCTACATGGAAGCCATATGCAATATATAACAAGCTTTCCTGAGTCAACAATTTTATCCTTAATTTTGAGTGAGAAAAGTTAATTTTTAAAATATGTTATTCCTATTTATTTATTTATTGAGTGAGTGAGTAAGTGAGAAAGAAAGAGGCAGACAGAGAATCTGCAGGCCAGCAAACTCTAGAAGCATGCACCACCTTGTACATCTGGTTTATGTGAGTCCTGGGGAATTGAACCAGGGTACTTTAGCTTTGCAGGCAAATGCCTTAACTGCTAAGTCATCTCTCCAACCCTGAGAAAAGTTATTTTTATGTTAAATAAGTATATTTACATAATAATATTAAATCTATGTAACTTTCTAAAAATGTTTTATTTACTTATTTTCAAGGAAGGAAAGAATGGGTGTGCCAGGGTCTTAAGCCACTGTACATGAACTCCAGATGAGTGCACCACTCTGTGCATCTGGCTTTACATGGGTACTAAAGAATTGAACCTGAGCTGGGCGTGGTGGTGCACACCTTTAATCCCAGCACTTGGAGGATCGATGTGAGTTCAAGGCAACCCTGAGACTCCATAGTGAATTCCAGGTCAGCCTGAGCCAGAGTGGTGAGACCCTACCTCGAAAAACATAAAAAAAAAAAAAAAAAAAAAAAAGAATTGAACCTGGATGAGAAGGCTTTGCAAGCAAGTGCCTTAACCACTGAGCCATCTCTCCAGACCCTCATATAACTCTTAAGACATTGTCTTCATAAAAATGAGAATAAATTGTTGAGTGTTTCGAGAGAAATCCTTAAAAGTCTCAAAAATGCATTCTTCTAGACACACAGTATATGTTGGTGGAAAAGTTATGCAGGAATCATGAGTAAATGAGATTAAGTGGCAGAATGTAAGTGCCCATTTCCTATCCATTAGCTGTCTTCAATTTCTGCTTTCCTACTTTATAAACAAGAAACCTATGGTTTTGACATTCTGTGGATAGCTTGAGAATTTAGTATTTCACCTCAGATATTTTCATGTTGTATAAAAAACTATGCATAGCAGCCAGTATGCCCTATCACTTAATATTCTTTTTAAAAATATTTTTTTTATTTATTTGAGAGAGAGAGAGATACAGGAATAGGCAGGTAGAGAGAGAGAGAGAGAATGGGTATGCCAGGGCCTCCATCCACTGCAAACGAACTCCAGATACATGTGCCACTTTGTGCATCTGGTTTTCGTGGGTCCTGGAGAATCGAGCCTCAAACCGGGGTCCTTAGGCTTCACAGGCAAGAGCTTAACCGCTAAGCCATCGCTCCAGGCCCCTATCACTTAATATTCTGCCCAAAATATACCAATAACTGTCCTGGCCTTTCATTCACACTAAAGAGGTATTTTTTCTGTCCAAGGTTTTCAAAGTCTTTCCCTGACCCCTATGTACCTGACCTGACAATGGAACTACATTGTTGGAATTAAGACTGTCCCAGAAAAAATGCATGATATATATTCACTGGGATTACCCCACTGTAAAAAGCTCATGATGGACAAGCTGTAGCTAGTTTTCTAGACAGAGTTTTCTTCCTAACAAAACAGGAGAATGGGGCTGGAGAGGTGGCCTAACAGTTAAGGAGCCAGGTTAGATTCCTCAGTACTCATGTAAGCATATGCACAAAGTGATGCATGCATCTGGAGTTTGTTTGCAGTGACTAGCGGCTCTGTCATATCCATTCTCTCTCTCCCTCCTTGCAAATAAATAAATAAAATTTCTAACAATTTCATTAGTGAAACCCTCAGCAGAATTGGGATGGGGGCAAGGGAGTCAAAGAGTACAACCTTTTATAAGAAATAATAATAAATTTAAAAACAACTAATAAAAAATTTAATTTTTTTGTCTTGTTTTTCAAGGTAGGGTCTCACTCTAGCCCAGGCTGACCTGGAATTCACTATGTAGTCTCAGGCTGGCCTCAAACTGACAGCTGTCTTCCTACCTCTGCCACCCTCCCCCGAGTGCTGGGATTAAAGGTGTGCTCCAGCACACTGAGCTTAATTTTTTATTAAGTAAATAAAAATATTTAAAAGAGATCTGGAGAGATGGCTTAGCAGTTAAGCTACATGCCTGTAAAGCCTAAGGACCCAGGTTTGATTCTCCAGGTCCCAAGTAAGCCAGATGCACATGGTAGCACATGTGTCTAGAGTTCGTTTGCAGTGGCTAGAGGCCCTAGTGCACCCATTCTCTCTCTCCCTCTCTCTCTCTCTCTCTCTCTCTAACTCTCTGTCTCTAATAAATAAAAATAAATCTTAAAAAAGAAAAAGTTTAGCCAGACGTGGTGATGCACGCCTTTAATCCCACCACTCAGGAGGCAGAGGTAGGAGGATCACCATGAGTTCAAGGCCAGCTTGAAACTACATAGTGAATCCAGGTCAGCCTGGGCTACAGTCAAACCCTACTGCAAAACAACAACAAAAAGAAAAAGTTTAAAAAAATATTTAAAAGATATGTGCCTGGCATGGTAGTGCACACCTTTAATGCCAGGACTTGGGAGAGCAAGGTAGGAGGATCACCAGGAGTTCACGGTAAGCCTGAGACTACATAGTGAATTCCAGGTCAGCCTGGGCTAGAGTGAGACCCTACCTCAAAAAAAGCAAAAGGAAAAATGGCATTTTGGTTAGTTGGTTGGATGGGTGGTTGTTGGCTGGTTTTGTGATACTGGGAATTGAATCTAGGGCTTGTTTGTGCTAAGCAAGCTCTCTACACTGCACTGCAGCTGCAGCCCCCACACAGTTTAAAGCCCTCACATGTTCAGCATTCATGTTGACCTAGAAGCACTTTTCTGTGCTCTGGCTTTATTTTTAGTCCAATGTCAGTGCAAAAGTCACCAAAAGGCCGAAAAACTGAAAATGGAAGGAAAATAAGTACAAATCTTTAATGCGTTACCATTTATGTATAAACTACTTTTAACTTTCAAGTTTCTGTTTATTGCTTGCATTTTTCATTGTTGAATTGGTAAATTTTTGTAGTTGCAAAAATCCTTGATTCTCTGGGGGTGGTCTAAAACACAGTTTTCACTATCAAAACTAAGAGAGATATTTTTATTTCCGTTTGACTTCATAGCAGATTTTTAGGTACAAATTAAAGTCATTTGGTGGGTGATGGTGCTACTGTATCCAGGGGACCCTAGAAAACACTGGGAAGCCAAAGATGAATAGAGCACAGATTCATCCTGGAGCTCACCCCAAATCTATACAATTTCTAAACTGGGTTGACAGACAACCTGGAAAGCAACAACACAAATGCCGCTGGCATGTGGAAGCTACAGGATGGCCTTTAGATGGACATAGGAATTTGATGTGGAGGGAGATGGTCCAATTTTGTTGGGTCTTTGTATAAGATTTACAAAGTATAAGTGTTACTAAAATACTATAAGGTGAACAGGTAATGGCCAATAATTTATCCATTGTCTATTAGACATCTTCTTCAAATTCAAACCATCCAAAAGCAATTCTTGCTAGGGTGGTGGTGCATGCTTTAATCCCAGCACACGAGAGGTAGAGTTGGAGGATCACCATGAGTTCAAGGCCACCCTGGGACTACATAGTGAAAGTGAGTTCCAGGTGAGCCTGGATTAGAGTGAGACCCTACCTGGAAAAACAAAACAAAAAAAAAAAAAAAAAAAAAAGGGCAATTCTTTCCCTCTCATTAATTTTTTGAATTCATAATTTTTTATTTATTTTCAAGCAGAGAGAGAAATAGAAGAGAGGCAGACAGAGAGCGAATGGGCACACCAGGGCCTCTAGCCACTGCAAACAAACTCCAGATGCATGTGCTCCTTGTGCATCTGTCTTATGTGGGTCCTAGAGAATCAAACCGGGATCCTTTGGCTTCACAGGCAAACGCCTTAACCACTAAGCCATTTCTCCAGCCCTAAATTCATAAATTTTTATGTTTTATTATTAAATTGTTTTAAATATTTTATTTATTTACTTATTTTGAAAGAGAGAGAGAGAGGCAGATTGATAGAATAGGCATACCAAGGCCTCTAGCCACTGCAAATGAACCCCAGACGTATGCACCACCATGTGCATCTGGCTTATGTGGGTACTGGGGAATCAAACCTGGGTCCTTAGGCTTTGCAGACAAGTGTCTTAACCACTAAGCCATCTCTCCATCCCCTTATTTTTAAAAAATTTTAAAACTTTGTTTAAAAATTTAGGCTTAAGCCGGGCATGGTGGCGCACGCCTTTAATACCAGCACTTGAGAGGCAGAGGTAGGAGGATCGCCATGAGTTCAAGGCCACCCTGAGACTACATAGTTAATTCCATGTCAGCCTGGGCCAGAGTGAGACCCTACCTTGAAAAAAACAAAAAAAAAAAAAATTTAGGCTTAGGTAACTCAGACCCAGAAAGCCAAATGTCACATGTTCTTGTGGATCCTAGCTATAAATGATTGGACTTCTATGTGAGTAGGAATAAAACTCTGTAACAGAAGCTAGTAAGCTAGAAAGGGGACATAATGGGAATAAAAGGGAGGGAGGGGGAGACTTAATAGGATGGTATTGTATATATGTAAGTAGAAGAACAGATTAATGGGAATGAAAAGGCCTAAGTGAGGTCAGGGAAAGAGATTGAGTAAAGGAAAGGTGGAGGGAAGGCTAATCAAAATCAAAGAGGATGTAATAAGTCATATGGAAACCTACTTTTCTGGACAATGTAACACTCAGAAGCAATAGATTGTTAACTAGAAAATTTTCAGTGCTAGGGATGGGATATCTTCCAGTGAGTTGTTGGCCAGGGAGGTCACAGATACCCCCAAAACATTGTAGGCCATCGCCAAGACCCTTGGTTTCCCACCAGGAATAGATGGTAAGACCCTATTGCTGAAGACTCCACATACTTGGGCTGCAAGGTCACTGAGAAATCCTGCTGGAGCTGAGCTGAAAGCCTCCTCCATGTGGACCAGCTGACAGAAAGCAGGAAAAAGCTACGGTGCATGCAGTTCAATGAGAGAGAGAAAACACCAGTGAAGATACTCAACAGTGGACACTGCAAGCTTTAAATCTGGCCAGCCAGGCCAAATGAGGCAATGGGTGCAATAAAGGCATGTCTGTTATGGGGAAAACCAACCGCTCTCTAATTGGACTGGAGGCCCGCTCCATGGGAGGGAATAGTCATGAGCCTGGGGGTAACATCTGCTGATGTCTGGCTAAATGTATATACTGTGCTCACCAAACTGCCCAGTAAGAACTTCTCTTAATGTCCATACCCATATATTAATACTACTCTCACTTTTGGTTAGAGAAGCTCCTCTTTTCAGATGATGGTGACCTTGGGATGACTCAGAAGCCATCATGGTGCTGAGAAGAAGGGACAGAGGAGCGCTCAGCACTGAAACATCTCTAACACATTTTCCAAGGCTCAGGGTCCATTGCAGAAGAGGTGGCAGAAAGAATGTAAGATCCAAAGGAAAGGTAGGACTCCTTAAAATGTGCTCCTCCAGACACAAAATGGCCTGGATATCCATGACCTTGGAGTGCCTGAAACTACCTACACAAGACCATCATAATAAAAAGAGAGACTAATTGAGAGGGGGAGGGGATATGATGGAGAGTGGAGTTTCAAAGGGGAAAGTGGGAAGAGGGAGGGAAGTACCATGGGATATTGTCTACAATTAAGGAAGTTGTCAATAAAATAAATAAATAAATATTTAGACTTAGGCTAGACGTGGTGACACATGCCTTTAATCCCAGCACTCAGGAGGCAGAGGTAGGAGGATCGCTGTGACTTAGATGCCACTCTGAGACTACATAGTGAATTCCAGAATTCCAGGTCAGCCTGAGCTACAGTGAGACCCTACCTTGTAAAACTAAAAAAAAAAAAAAAAAAAAAAAAAAAAAAAAAAAAGGCTTTACCCTCTCTTCCTTCTCGTGGGCAGGAGCTCTTCATACTGTCTCCTCTTTCCTTCTTTTAAACTAATAAAATCTCAGACTGAAGAGATGGCTTAGCAATTAAGGCACTTGCCTGAAAAGCCTAAGAACTCATGTTCGAATATCTAGGTCCCATGTAAGCCAGATGCACAGTGACAAAGGTGTGCAATGTTGCACGTGTGCACAAGGGGGGGCACACATCGGGAATTCATTTACAGTGGCTGAATGCCCCCCGTTCTCTCTCTCTTTCTCCCTCCCTCTCTCTCTCTCTCTCTCTCTCTCTCTCTCAAATAAATAAATTTTTTTAATCTCTGTAAACTTTTTTATTACATAATCTCCTCCCACCTCTGTCCTTTGTCCCCCCTTCTGTTCCTTTCCACTGAAACCCTTCTTCCTTCTTACTATTCTCTCTGCTATATTGATGTCTGCTTTCTTTCCTCCTCCATCATGCACAACAACCTGTTGAGCCCACTATTATACAGGTCTTGTGCTGCTAATGACACCCAGTATGAAGTCATGAACACAATGGGAAATAGCATTCCAAAGCACTCCTCCTCATTCCTTGGCTCTTACATCTTTTTTATTTTTTTATTTTTATTTTTTGGCATTAAAAAATACTATTTTATTTGCAAGGAGAGAAAGGTAGAGGGAAGAAGAGAGGAAAGTATGAAGAGAGAGAGAGAGAAAGAGAATGAATGAAAATATATGGGCACGCCAGGTTACATCCTTTTTAAAAAAATTTTGGGGAGTGCCAGATGTGGTGGCAGACACCTTTAATCACAGCACTTGGGAGACAGAGGTAGTAGGATTGTTGTGAGTTCAAGGCCACCCCGAGACTACATAGTGAATTCCAGGTCAGCCTGGGCTAGAGAGAGACCTTACCTGGAAAAACCAAAAAAGCAAAAAAAATATATATTATTTATTTATTTATTAGAGGGAGAGAAGAGAATGGGCATGCCAAGGCCTCTAACCACTGCAAATGAACTCCAGACACATATACCACCATGTGCATCTGGCTTAGGTAGGTCCTGGGGAGTCAAACCTGGGCCCTTGGGCTTTTTCACAAGCAAGCACCTTAAACTGCTAAGCCATTTCTCTAGCCAACCCTTACATTTTTCCAACAGCTCTTCCACCATAGTCCCTGATCCATTGGAGGGTGCCATAGAGAGGACTGCGTGTTGCACACTCCACTGCCGGTTCTTCTCATCACTTTGGTGAGCTTTAAGTCTTCCCAGCAGTCTGAAAGGAGAAACTTCTCTAACCACAAGTGAAAGCAGTGCTAATACGTAGGCCTAAGTATTTAGAGGGCAGCTTGGTGGGCATAGGATATCAATTTAGCCAAACAACAGTAGAAATTCCTCCCCGCCCCCCAACCTAGAGCTTATGACCTTCCCAGCCATAGGCTTTTGACAAGATTTTCAGTATCAGGCATGAATTCCTTTGCATGGAATCCTGTTAGAGAAGTTAGTTATCATCTTGCCTTCCTGGGCACTTGTGTAGCTTGCAGGGTCCACTGCTGGTTAAGACTGCTGATGACTTTTCTCCCCCAGCAGTCTGCAGAGCATTTTCCAGCATTATGACTGCTGGTCAGCAGGAAGGAGGCTTGAAAGTTCTTGCTTGATTTCTCAGTGTCCTGCAACCAATGTATGTAGTGTCTTTAGCAACAGGCTCTTACCATCTAGTTGTAGTGGGCAACCAAGAGCCTTGGCAATAGCCTATACATGTTTGAAGTATTTCAGGGACTTTCCTGACCAGCAACTCACTGGAAGGTATTTCCTTATAGCAATGAAAGTTTTCTGAGTTGTGGACACAGTATTTATACCCCTACAGGGTACTTCTGCCCAGACGCTCTGTTTTCTTAACATATATATTTTTTCCTTTTTTTTTTAATTTTTGTTTATTTATTCATTTAGACAGAGAGAGAAAGAGGCAGATAGATAGAGAATGTGCAAGCCAGAGCCTTCAGCCACTGCGAACAAACTCCAGATGCATGCGCCACTTTGTACATCTGGCTTACGTGGGTCCTGGGGAATCAAGCCTCGAACCAGAGTCCTTAGGCTTCACAGGCAAGCAATTAACTACTAAGCCATTTCTCCAGCCCAACATATATATTTTAGGGCTGGAGAAGTGGCTTAGTGGTTAAGGTGCTTGTCTACAAAGCCAAAGGATCCAGGTTCAATTCCCCAAGACCCACATAAGCCAGAAGAACAAGGTGACACATGCGTCTGGAGTTCCTTTGCAGTGGCTAGAGGCCCTAGCACACCCATTTTCTCTCTGTGTCTGTCTCTCTCCCTCCCTCTTTCTCAAATAAATAAATAAAAATAAAATATTTAGTAATATATCTTAAAATAGCCAACAAAGGTTTCCACAAGGCTTATTCATAATTCTCAATTTCGTGTAACCTTCCTCCCATTCCCCCTCCTTACTCTTATCTATACACTTTCCCTGACTTCACTTAGACCATTCCATCCCATCTTGCCACAAGGCAATTTTTCATCCTTGCCTAAAAATTTGTTTTTCACAGACGTCTGTGCCAGAAACCTAGACTACAGCCTTACCTGCTGCCATTCCTTTATCTAGCAAACCCACTTTCTAAGGTTTCTTTCTTCTCAATTTGTCTAGAGCAGGGCGTGGTGGCTCACACCTTTAATCCCCGCACTCGGAGGCAGGGATAGGAAGATCGCCATGAGTTCAAGGCCACTCTGAGACTACCTAGTGATTTCCAGGTTAGCCTGGTCTAGAGAGCGAGACCCTGCTAGGAAAACCAAAATGAGTAAATAAATAAATAAGTCTGGGATCTGTCTATTTCTCTGGGCCCCTTTGTCACTATCCGTATCCAAGCCACGTCTTTCTCTGCATTCTCTTCCCTCTCTTCCTATGTTCTTACCCATTCACTTTCAGCCTGAAGACAGTTGTCATCCTAAAAAATAAAGATATAAACCATTTCTCTCCTAGGTTGGCTGCCTTCTTGCTCAGTTTTATTGTTTTGTTTTGTTTTACTTTATTTTTGTTTCTTTTCTTTCTTTCACTTTTTAAAATTTTTTTTATTTTTTGAGGTAGGGTCTGACTGTACCCCAGGTTGATTTGGAACTCACTCTGTAGTCCCAGGCTGGGACTCACAGCAATCCTCCCACTTCTGCCTCCCAAGTGCTGGGATTAAAGGCATGTGCCACCACAGTGCCCAGCTTAAGTTTTTATTATATCTTATTTATTTATTTATTTATGAGAGAAAAAGAGGCAGAAAGAGAGAGAGAGAAAATGGGCATGCCAGAGCCTCTAGCCACTGCAAACAAACTCCAGATGCATGCGCCCCATTGTGCATCTGGCTTATGTGGGTCCTGGAGATTCTGACTGGGATCCTTTGACTTTGCAGGCAAGCACCTTAACAGCTAAGCCATCTTTCCAGCCCAGCTTAGTTTTTTTAATATTTTATTAAAACTGGGCATGGTGGTGCACACCTTTAATCCCAGCACTCAGGAGGCAGAGGTAGGAGGGTTGCCATGACTTTGAGGCCACCCTGAGAATACATAGTGAATTCCAGGTCAGCCTGGGCTAGAGTGAGACCCTAAAAAAAAAAAAAAAAAAAAAGAGCTGGGAGTGGTGGCGCACACCTTTAATCCCAGAACTTGGAAGGAATGCAGAGGTAGGAGGATTGCCGTGAGTTCAGGGCCAGCCTGAGACTACATGGTGAATTCCAGGTTAGCCTGAGCTAGAGTGAAACCCTACCTCAAAGAACCAAATACATATATATATATACCAAATATATATATATAATTTATTCATTTACAAGGAGAGAGTGGATGCACCAGGGCCTCTAGCCACTGCAAGCCAACTCCAGATGCATTCACCACTTTATGCATCTGGCTTTATATGGGTAAAGTGGGGATAAGAATCCAGGTCATTAAGCATTGCAGGCTAGCGCCTTAACCACTGACCCATCCTGTCTCAGCTTCCTGAATGCTGGGATTGCAGGACTATAAGCCATACCGAGCTTATGTCTCATGCACGAAGCCCTGTCTCACTTGCCATTGTATTGGCAATGATCATGGGTATTCAGACCCTTTAGGAGAGATGTAACTAACTTGTACTTCTCAGCCTCCCCAACTCCACTGCTACATTTCTTCAGTGGTTAAGGCATTGGTCTGATGTAATGTTCTGTAATGTTCTCCTACTTCCTGTCCATATCAACTCCCCACTCCCTTCTGAAACAGCTATGCTCTGCTCCAGCCCATTCTACTAAAATCGTAAACCTCTCCTGAGACTACCTCTTCCCATAGCTTGCAATTTCCAGGTGATTTGGAGGTGACGTGAGAACTGGACTCTCCTGCCAGGAACATAGTTCAGACTCCAAGTGCTGCTGAGTGCCTGACCAACTGTGGTCTCTGTTCCAATAGGAAAGAGAACTAGAAGACAAGTGTGATGGATGTTCAAATGCCACCAGACATGCAAAGACAAAGACATAGTACACGGACCTGTGAGAACCCACAGGCTCCTAGCCTTCCTCCTTACAGGAGGGGAGGTAGGGAAATGACACAGAAAAAGCCAATAATGTAACTTTTTAGGTTGGGAGAACAGAGAACAAGGTTGTTGACTTCTCTATTGCTGCTTTTGGAAGCATTCAGCATAGCTTAGGGGAAATCTTAGGGACTTGTCTATGAACATCAAAACTCATTTATGGTTTCCCCAGCAACTGCCTATACTCCTAAGACATTCAAGTTGCTTTAAACTTGAGGAGAGCAATTTACTATACAGCAGCCATGATATTTTCCTCTTTGCTCTCAGCTCCATTCCTCCCTCATCCATGCTTGGGTCTATGAGACAGCTATAGAATTTGCAGGACTAGTGAAACTGTTTAAAAAGTAGTAAAATTTTCAAGGTGGGACTGGAGAGATGGCTTAACGGTTAAGGCACTTGCTGGCAAAGCAGAAGGATCCAGATTTAATTGCCCAGTACCCATGTAAAGCCAGATGTATAAAGTGGCACATGCATCTGGAGTTCATTTGCAGTGGCTGAGGGCCCTGGCATG
Source organism: Orientallactaga sibirica (assembly GCA_036365145.1). Classification (NCBI taxonomy): domain Eukaryota; kingdom Metazoa; phylum Chordata; class Mammalia; order Rodentia; family Dipodidae; genus Orientallactaga; species Orientallactaga sibirica. The sequence continues at coordinate 64,992,328 of JAEOAD010000001.1, forward strand.
TCCACTCTCTCTATCTGCCTCTCTCTCTCTCTCTCTCTCTCTCTCTCTCTCTCTCTGTCTCTCTCTCTCTCTCTGTCTCTCTCTTTCTCAAATAAATAAAGAAAATATTTTTTTAAAAAATTTCAAGAGCTAGGTGTGGTGGTGCATACCTTTAATCCCAGCATTCGGGAGGTAGAGATAGGAGGATCACTGTGAGTTCAAGGCCAGCCTGAGACTACACAGTGAATTCCAGGTCAGCCTGGGCCAGAGTAAGACCTTACCTTGAAAAACCAAAAAAAAAAAAAAAAAAATCAAGGTAGGGCTGGAGAGATGGTTTAGCAGTTAAGGCACTTGCCTGCAAAGCCTGAGGACCCATGTTTGATTGTCCAGGTCCCATGTAAGCCAGGTGCACAAGGTGATGCAAGCATGCAAGGTCACATATGTGCACAAGGTGGTACATATGTCTGGAGTTCGATTACAATGGCTAGAGGGCCTGGCTTGCCAATTCTCTCTCTCTCTCTCTCTCTTTCTCTCTGTCATAAAAAAAGTCAAGGTGGTGACAGAGGATCATTAAACCAAGCACAGGACTCTTCTAAGATGGAACCCTGGGTGACTGACTTGCCATGAGCCAGCACTGCTCTCTGCATCATATGAAGCTGGAGCCTGCAAATTCCTTTTCCAGCCTCCTTTGTCATCCTGTTTCCGGTTCCATTCAGCCAGTGGGAGGTACTAATAGAAAAGAAAGTGACTAGAAGAGGGGCAAAAAGGGCATTTTCATCTCTCTACTACTGGTGAAGCCTGCCACAAGAGTGGGTTGTTCTGTGGTAGATTTGGCAGCCACAGCAGGGGACACCTCAGGCTCCAGCACTCTGCAGGGATTCTAGCCAGTTACCTGCAGCTAATGGAGGAGACAGTTCTCAGAGCTGTCTTTAGTAAAAACATCACAGAATGCTCTTACACAAACCTACAGCATATAGCCTGCCACATACCTGGACCATATGGGGCATGCGTCTGTATATTGCTCCTAAGGTCATTAGAATGAATCAAGCAAAAAGAGAAGATAACAAGCAAGAGACATAGTAAACCCAAGCTGTGTGAAGCCATCACCACGGCATACTGCTTTACAGTAAACATTTTGGTTTTTTGGGTTTAGTTGAGACAGGGTCTTGCTATGCAGTTCAGTGTTAAGAAATGCTGTCCTCCAAGCATAGCAGCCATTATATTCAATCAGAGAGGCTGTGACTAGCTGGAAGAGACCCTCAGGATAGGACCTGTAGGGACTGGGAAGATGGCTCAGTTGGTAAAATGTTGGGAGCACAAGCATGAAGGCCTAAATTCAGAGCTGGGCGTGTGGTGCACGCCTTTAATCCCAGCACTCGGGAAGCAGAGGTAGGAGGATCACCATAAGTTCGAGGCCACCCTGAGACTACATAGTGAATTCCAGGTCAGCCTGGGCTAGAATGAGACCCTGCCTCAAAGAACCAAAAACAAAAACCTAAGTTCAGATCCCTAGCATTTATGTCAAGTCACACATGCCTATACTTTCAGTCCTAGGAGAGCAGAGACAGGAGGAGTCTGAGGGCTTGCTGGATAGCTAATATAGCCAAACTGATGAACTCCAGGTTCAATGAGAGACTTGTGTCATAAAATAAAGTAGAGAGTAATTGAAGAGGACACCCTTTGTCAACCTATGGCCTCCACACATATGCAATCACTTGTGCGTGAGCACCAACACAAACACATACACCCACATAAATATGCCCATAACACACACATCTCTACATGCAACAACAGCAAAACTAGTTCTTAGTGGTGGCATCAGCAAGTTGGAAGTAATTAAACTCCAGTCAGGATAATTGATGTTGTTTGTAACAAGCATCTAAGGAAGAAAGTCCCCATGAAGCGCAGCACCAATGACACCATCAGGGACTTTGGGAAACTGCTACCCACGCTGGTACCAGCTGGCGACACCATCAGGGACCTTAGGAAACTAACTTTTGCCATACTGGCACCAGTTGGAAGACTTTTTTTCTTAAGAGGTGGTATTCAGTTTTTAAGGACCATGTGTCTCTGGGAGACTGTGAAGGCCATGATGAAGGGAAAACCTAGAAGTTTCTTACTAATAGAGCAGAATTCCTTCCCCTGCCTGGTCTGCTCTCCCTTTCAACCCTCGCCTGTCACACTGGAATGAATGCTTGTTGTTAACAATTCACAGGAATAAAAAAATATGTATATGCTAAAGAAGAAAATATATATACGGGGCTGGAGAAATGGCTCAGCTATTAAGGCGCTTGCCTACAAAGCCTGAAGACCCCAGGACCCATGCAAAGCCAGATGTGTCTGGAGTTTGTGTACAGTGACTAGAAGCCCTGGTATGCACGTTCTCTCTCTCCCTATCTATCTATCTATCTATCTATCTATCTATCTATCTATCTATCTCTTTCTCTCTTTCTACCTCATAAATAAATATTCTATTTTTATTTATTTATTTGAGAGAGAGAGGAGAATGGGTTTGCCAGGGCCTCTAGCCACTGCAAACAAACTCCAGTCTCATGTACCACCATGTGCATCTGGCTTACATGGGTACTGAGGAATCAAACGTGGATCCTTAGGGTTCAAAGACTTAGCACCTTAACCACTAAGCCATCTCTCCAGCTAAATAAATAAATAAAATATTTTGACAAGTCCCTCATACAAGAGGGGGTATAGAGAGGGTCATTAGACCCTAACTAAGCTTTGAGGCACTCATGTTTATACACCCTCCCAACTGTATGTACTTCCAGGAGATGCTGGTGTATAGAGAGGGTGGGAGGTTAACTGAAGGAGGACTCCATCTATGCCATTTTGAGAGAGTTGTATTCTATGCTGGGGGGAGACTTTCCCTGATACAGATGTTTCATGGTCACCAGTGTTCCTGTAAGTAAGCCACATAAGCTCACTGATTCACTAAGCAGGGCTTAGGTAGAATCTTTGTTGGTGTCCTATCTGGAACGGAGTAGACATTTGTTCAAGTTTCCCCAGAAAGTGAATGATACCCAGGCAGGCCTGGAACTTACTATATAGTCAACGCTGGCCTTGAACTTGCAATCCTCCTGCCTCCATCTCCTGTGGGCTGGGATGACAGTCATGCATACTCAGTGAAACCCCTTCTAAAATAATGATGAAAAGTTTGGTATTTTATAGTACATATACAAGCCGTTGACATAGCCATTGACCACGCGATCAGGAGCTGCATACTGTAACATAGTGCATATGCTATCATTTTTCATGACTGGCAGCCCAGCAGATGTGTCGACACCAGCATCCCCACAATGAGCAAGTCATTGTCCTCTGCTGATGTTCTGATAGTTCAAGGCCACTGCACATGAGGAGTTTGCAGCTTCATTGTAATCTTTGGGACCTTGTCACATGACTAGTCTGCCAGTGATTATAAGATTCTAACAGCAGGCACCATCTTCTGCCTTGGCAGCAATGACTGTGTGTTCAGGGCTCTGGTAATGCCACCTCCTTATTCCTATGGTCCTAGGGTTAGTCGCAGCTTTCTTAAGTTACTACATCAAGGGCCTATTTTGCCTTCTTTTTGGCTCCTTTAGCTTGTCCAACAATAGTTCCTTAAATTAAGTCCCTGATTGAGCCAATTCAAATGATTTCTATTTTCCCAATGAGACAACGGCTGACAGAGTAGTTAAGAACTTAAAGTGATGTTTCCCCACTGACCCAGCTATTTGACTGGAAGGGAGGGAAGGTCTTAGGAGATGGTCATAGAGAAGAAGAGACATAATCAAAATACTGCCCCCTGAAGCCTGGCCTGGAATTGTGGAGCCTGGAAACATCTTGGTTCCTAACATCCAACCATGTGTGTGCTGTAAGATAGGAAAAACAAATATCAATGGAACAGAAAATAACGTAAGACCCAGATATGGATTTAGCAAATGACTAAAGTGGTCCTTAATGAATTGGCAAATATAACCAAGCAACATGTAAAAAGAATAATAAATCATGACCAACTGAGCTTTCTCCTCAATATCACAAAGTAGATTTAGCAGTTTAAAATAAATTAACAAATCCAGGTGTGGTGGCGCATGCCTTTAATCCCAGCACTCGGGAGGCAGAGGTAGGAGGATCACGAGTTTGAGGCCACCATGAGAATACAGAGTGAATTCCAGGTCAGCCTGAGCTAGAGTGAGACCCTACCTCAAAAAAACCAAAAATAAATTAATTAATTTACAGAGCCAAGTGTGGTGGTACACATCTTTAATCCCAGCACTCAAGAGGCAGAGGTAGGAAGATCACAGTGTGTCTGAGGCCACCCGAAGACTACATAGTGAATTTCAGGTCAGCCTAGACTAGGGCAAGACCCTATCTCAAGAAAAATAATTAATTAATTAATCATTTAATTAACAGAGCTGGGAAGATGGCTCAGTGATTCGAGAAACTTGCTTGCAAAGCCCGTCAATTTGGGTTCAGTTCCTTAGGTACCCGTATAAAGTCAAATGCACAAAAGTGGCACATGTGTCTAGTTTTTTTGCAGTGGCAAGAGCCCCTAGTACTCCTATATTCATTTTCTCAAAGAAATAAAAATAGTTAGATAAATAAACTAACCGTGGCATAGTGGCTCACACCTATAATACCAACAACACTCAAGAGGCTAAGGAAAAAGGATCATGAGTAGAAGGCCTGAGCTACAGGCCAGCCTGGACAACATAGCAAGACCATCTCTCAAAAAGACCAAAAGCAGGGCTGGAGAGATGGCTTAGTGGTTAAGGCATTTGCCTGCAAAGCCAAAGGATCCTGGTTCGATTCTCCAGGACCCACGTAAGCCAGATGCACAAGGGGCACATGCATCTGGAGTTCATTTGCCATGGTAGAGGCCCTGGCGTGCCCATTCTCTCTCTGTCTGCCTCTCTTCTATCTCTCTGTCTCTCTCTGCTTGTAAATAAATAAAAATAAATTTAAAAAAAGAAGAAAAAAAAGACCAAAAATAGCTGGGTGTGGTGGTGCACACCTTTAATCTCAGCATTCACTCAGTAGGCAGAGGTAGGAGGATCACCGTGAGTTCGAGGCCACCCTGAGACTACATAGTGCATTCCAGGTCAGCCTGGGCTAGAGCAAGACCCTATCTCGAAAAACCAAAAAAAAAAAAGTAAATAATTAAACACTCTGACAGATTAAAAACCAAAAAGCCTACAATTATGTGAAAAGCAATTGTCAAAATTCCTGATAAACACTCACAAACTAGCAATATGAGGGTGCTTTCTCAACCTAATAAAGGGCATGTATGGGCTGGAAAGATGGCTTAGTGGTTAAAGCATTTGCCTGTGAAGCCAAGGGACCTAGGTTCGATTCTCCAGGATCCACGTAAGCCAGATTCACAAGGGGCACATGCATCTGGAGTTCATTTGCAGTGGCTGGAGGCCCTGGCGTGCCCATTCTCTCTCTGTCTCTCTTTTCTCTCTCTCTCTCTCTCTCTCTCTCTCTCTCTCTGCAAATAAATAAATAAAACTTTAAAAAATATTTAAAATAAATAAATAAAGGGCATCTACAAAAAAAAAAACATAGCTCTGATCACACTTATTATTTATGGTTTCCTAGGCAACCCAGTACACTGCGGAATGGTTCCGATTGGCAAAACCCTTGTGAAGCAATCTAGCAATACAGAGCCAGTCAGTCACCTGCCTGGTCTCAGGCAAGATGGAGACCAAGGCATCACACCTATGTCCCCTACTCCAGTCAACATTTTACAAAGCTCACAGCAAAGTCGATGAGGAATAAAAAGAAACAAAAGGCATAAAGCTTAGAAAGGAAGAAGAAAAACTTTTATATGTATAAGATAAAGTTGATACATAGGATTGGCACTAGGAATCATGTGGAAATAAGGGATGCGTGTCTCACAGATCATGCAAGGAAAAAGTTTTTTTTTTTATTATTATTTTGTTTTGTTTTTGTCTTTCCTTTTTTTTTTTTTCTTTTTTTCCGAGGCAGGGTCTCACTCTGGCCCAGGCTGACTGGAATTAACTATGTAGTCTCAGGGTGGCCTCGAACTCATGGAGATCCTCCTACCTCTGCCTCCCGAGTGCTGGGATTAAAGGCGTGTACCACCACGCCCGGCTGTCTTTCCCTTTTTTTTTTTTTTTTCTATGCCACTCAGACTGTGTCCTCTCCTTCCAGCTCTCACCAGCTGCACATGGCAGTTGCAGCAAAGCAACACCAAAAGCCGGCTTCACACTTAGGAAAGAACACTTCGCCTCCTCCTTGTGGTTTCCAGTACCCTACACAGACAGAGAAAGCTCTCTAGTAATGAACGACAGAAATGATCCCTGAAAGTATAGTCTTAGAAAAAAGTTTTACTAGGCCAATGAACACAAAAGCACTGAAGGGAATCACCAGGGAGCAGTTTTAACCTGAATGTGGAAGGCATTTTAATTATGAAATAGCATCTAGAGGTGTAATGGACTGACAAATACAACAGTAGTAACAAACAAAATGTTGTATGGCTAGAACACAAAAGGCAAAGTTAAAGGACAAATAAATTGGGATATTTGTAATTCATATCATAGATAAAGGGCTAATATCCCACTACAGAAAGACTCTACAGAAAAAGTCTACCATCCAAGGAAAATGGGAGGAAGAAATGAATAAAAAGGAAATAGCAAAATCTCTCAAACATTTCTCACCCTCACCCATAGTGAGAGAATAAAAATTAAAAGCATCCCAAAACTATTTTTTCTTTTTAAAAAATATTTTTATTTATCTTATTTCATTATTGACAACTTCCATAATTATAGACAATAAACCAAGATAATTCCCTTACCCTCACTTTCCCCTTTGCAACTCCACTCTCCATCATATCCCCTCCCCTTCAATCAGTCTCTCTTTTATTTTGATGTCATCATCTTTTCATCCTATTATTGGGTCTTGTGTAGGTAGTGTCAGGCACTGTGAGGACTTGGATATCCAGGCCATTTTATGTCTGGAGGAGCACGTTGTCAGGAGTCATAGTACACTTCCTTTGGCTCTTACATTCTTTCAACCACCTCTTGCACAATGGACCCTGAGCCTTGGAAGGTGTGATAGAGATGTTTCAGTGCTGAGCATTCCTCTGCCACTTCTTCTCAGCACTATAGTGCTGTTTGTTTTTGTTTGTTTGTTTGTTTTTGTTTGTTTGTCTTTGAGTTAGGGTCTCACTCTAGCCCAGACTGACCAGAAATTCACAATGTAGTTTCAGGCTGGCCTTGAACTCATGGTGATCCTCCTACCTCTGCCTCCCAAGTGCTGAAATTAAAGGTGTGCACCACCACATCTGGTTATGGGGCCTTTTGAGTCATCCCAGAGGTCACTGCCATCTGAAAAGAGAAGCTTCTCTAACAAAAAATGAGAGTAGAGTTAATATATTGGTATGAACATTAAGAGAAGTGCTTACCAAGCAGTTTGGTGAGCAGAATATATGCATTTAGCCAGATACCAGCAAGCATGACACCCCTAGGGCTCATGACTTCCCCCATAATAGGTTTTTAGTATCAGACATGCATTCCCTCCCAATGGAGCAGGTCTCCAATCCAATCAGAGAGTGGTTGGTTACCCCCATAATAGTCATGCCACTATTACACCCATTGGCTCATTTGGCCTCGCTGGCCAAACTTAAGGCTTGCAGTGTCCACTGCTGTTTATTTCCACTGATGACTTCTCTCTCTCCCCTGGAGCTGCGTGCAGCATAGCTTTTTCCAGCTTTCTGTCAGCTGGTCTACGTGGAGTTAGTTTTCAGCTCAGCTCCAGCAAGATTTCTCACCAAAAGTATTTTTTTTAATCAACCTAATTCAAACACATTTTCTTTCATTCTTTCTTTTCCTTTTCTTATATTTTTTTATTTATTTATTTATTTATTTAAGAGAGAAAAAGAATGGGAGCACCAGGGCTTCTAGCCACGCAAATGAACTCCAGACCCATGTGCCACCATGTGCATCTGGCATATGTGGATCCTGCAAAATCAAACCTGGGTCCTTAGACTTCACAGACAAGTACTTTAACCAGTGAGCGATATCTTCAGACCTTTTTTTAATTTTTTGAAGTAGGGTGTCACTCTATCCCAGGCTGACCTGCAATTCACTATTATAATCTCAGACCGGCCTTGAACTCACAGCAGTATTCCTATATCTGCCTCCCCTCCCAAGTGCTTGCATTAAAGATATGCACCACCACTCCCAGTTCAAACATGTTCTTCATATATGTTGGGCATAGTTGAAGGCCCCCAGGCTACTGGAGGTTTAGGCAGACCTGAGCTGTCAGGTATAACTAAGGGCCCCAGACCCCAAGGTTGCAGTGAGCCTAGACCCTGACAATCTTAAGACGAGCAGGAGTGAGGCCACTCCCTCCTTTTGAGGTTACAGTGAGCCTAGACCCCAACAATCTTAAGACTGGCAGGAGTGAGGCCGCTCCTTCCCCCCAGCCTGGGGCACCTGGACATCCTGATAAGACTTAGGTTTCATTTTTCCCAGAGCCTTGTGACCTTTGTCTGCTTATGTTACTACATGTTAATAAGGCATCAGCCAGCAGCCTTCTCACAGCCAATCCCCATACAACCCGTTCCCTATACCTTTTCCTGCCACTACTTAGACCATATGGCCCTTTCCTGCTCACCCAAAGTCCCTACATGTTAATTAGGCATCAGCAGGGCCTCTGTACTAACCAATCACCTTATGACCCGTACCTCTCCCTGTATGGCACAATGCAGGCCTGGCCCTAGCCAGACCGCATGGCAGAAAAAACAGGAAGTGGCTTCTGTGAACATAGCATCCCACACAGGCCTGGCATGACAACAGCTATAGTCCCATGCTCGTGAGAAACCTACTACAAGATGATCTGTCTGGAGACAGACTGTCATTGGTCACAAAAAGGGGACCACCCCATACAATGATTGGCCAGTCAAGTCCCTTAAAACTCTGTGTACTTCCTCAATAAACGAGTTTGCGGCAGCTTGCCCTCTGCTGCTTCCACCAAACTCCCGGAGTCTGTGTCGTGACTCTGGGCCTCTCACCCCCAACTCAGCAGAGACCCTGCTGTCCCTCCTGGGCTGGCTCTTTCACAATCACTTACAAACCCGTTCCCCTGCCAATAAACAAGCTGCTCTCTGATGCTGTCTCCTGGGTGTTTCTTACCATCACACTCATGGCCACTCAAGACCCTGCTCCACAGTTGCCTGGACATCTCTGGGAACCATGGCCATGGGGACCCCAGGAACCACACATATATTCATTGACAAGGATGCAAATACATTTCCTACCAAGAGTGTGAACTAACACAAAGGAGAGCAGGAAGATAAAAGAGAATGGGAGAATATGACCTAAGTATATCTTATGTGTGTTTGAAAGTATCATAATCAAACCCATTATGCCTCTACAATATACACAAAAAAACAGCATCTCACAAAATGTAAAAATCACAACAATTGTTACAAGCTCTAAGAAAAGCCATTTAACATCTATTAAAATTATAAATGTGGCCTTTTAGGGAAACCTACTTGTCTGTACAATGGAACACTCAGAAGCCATAGGTTGTTACTAGAAAATTTTCAAAGCCAGGAAGGGATACCTTCCAGTGAGTTGTTGGCCTGGGAGGTCACAGATACCCCCAAAACAGTATAGACCATTGCCAAGGCCTTTGGCTTCCCACCAGCAATAGATGGTAAGACCCTATTGCTGAAGACTTCACATACATGGGTGGCAAGGTTACTGAGAAATCCTGCTGGAGCTGAGCTGAAAGCCTCCTCCATGTGGACCAGCTGACAGAAAGCTGGAAAAAGCTATGCTGCATGCAGTTCAATGGGAGAGAGAAACCACCAGTGAAGGTACCCAATAATGAACACTGCAAGCTTTAAATTTGGCCAGCCAGGCCAAATGAGCCAACGAGTGCAATAGTGGCATATCTGTTATGGGGGAAACCAACCACTCTCTATTTGGACTGGAGGCCCACTCCATGGGAGGGAACACATCCCTGATACTGAAAACCTATGACAGGGGTAGGCATGAGCCCTAGGGATGTAATGTCTGCTGGTGTCACACTACATTTATATAGTATGCTCACCAAACTGCCCAGTAAGCACTTTTCTTAATGTCCACACCCATATATTAATGCTGCTCTCACTTTTGTTTAGAGAAGCTTCTCTTTTCAGATGGTGGTGACCTTGGAATGACTCAGAAGGCACCATGGTGCTGAGAAGAAGGGACAGGGGAGTGTTCAGCACTGAAACATCTGAAACACACCTTCCAAAGCTCAGGGTCCATTGCAGAAGAGGGGGCAGAAGAATGTAAGAGCCAAAGGAAGAGTAGGACTCCTTACAACATGTTCCTCCAGATAAAAAATGGCCTGGATATCCATGACCTCACAGTGCCTGACACTACCTACACAAGACCATTATAATAGGAGGAAAAGGTCATAACATCAAACTGAAAAGAGAGACTGATTGAGAGGGGGAGGGGATATGATGGAGAGTGAAGTTTCAAAGGGGAAAGTGGGGAGGGAGGGAAGTACAATAGGATATTGTCTACAATTAAAGAAGTTGTCAATAAAAAATAAAAATAAATAAATAGAGCCGGGCGTGGTGGCGCACGCCTTTAATCCCAGCACTCAGGAGGCAGAGGTAGGAGGATCACCAAGAGTTCAAGGCCACCCTGAGACTACATAGTTAATTCCAGGTCAGCCTGGGCCACAGTGAGACCCTACCTCGAAAAACCTAAATAAATAAATAAATAAATAAATAAATAAATAAATAAATAAAATAAATTATAAATGTGGCCTTTAATCCCAGCACTTGGGAGGCAGAGGTGGGAGGATCATCGTGAGTCCAAAGCAACCCTGAGACTACATAGTGAATTCCAGGTCAGCCAGGCCTACAGTGAACACCTACATCAAAAACCAAAAAATAATAATAATAATACAAATGTGAACTGCATATTGTGGTCATCCTGCAATCCAAGCACTTGGGAGGCTGAGGCAGGTTGATTGCTAGTTGGGACTGCATAGAAAGATTGTATCACCAAGCTGGGCCTGAGCTAGAGGGAGACCCTACCTCAAAAACAAAAAAAAAACAAAACAAAAAAAAAAAAAAAGATTGTATCTTCAAACATTTTTTTTAAATGCATTTCCTTTTGGCCCAGTAGTTAGATTTCAAGCACTGTATCTTATAGATGTATGGCCCTGATATAAAAGTTATTTGCTATAGTAATTTTTTTGCAATTGCAAAAAACCCAGTGTAACCTAAATGCTAAGCAGGAAGAAACATGTTAAATTATTGTACATTTGGCTGAGGAGAAGGATCAGTGGTTAAAAGTGCTTGCCTGCAAACCCACCAGCCTGGGTTCAATTTCCTCAGTACACACATAAAGCCATATGCACAAGGTAGAACAGGTGTCTGGAGTTTGTTTGCAGTGGCTAGAGGCACTGGCACACCCATATACTCTCTCTCTCCCTCTTTCTCCCTCAAGTAAATAAAGATGTTTAAAAAATAAATTATTGCTTGGCTTGGTGGCACACGCCTTTAATCCCAGCACTTGGGAGGCAGAGGCAGGAGGATCGCTGAGAGTTCGAGGCCACCCTGAGACTACATAGTTAATTCCAGGTCAGCCTGGACCAGAGTGAAACCCTACCTCGAAAAACCAAAAAAAAAAAAAAAAATTATTGTACACTTCTATGGGGCTTCTATGGCACCACCTTAAACATGGGCAAACTATGTTGCAGATCAATATGCAATTGACCTTCAGATAGTAAGCCTTAAGATTTATTACTGTTACTAATGGAAGATGTACAACACTATTATAGTAATCATTTATGTACAAATGTGGGAAAAAATGTACATTAGCTTGGATATACATTATATATATATCTTTTTTTTTCTGGTTTTTTAAGGTAGGGTCTTGCTTTAGCCCAGGCTGACCTTGAATTCACTACCCTCAAACTCATAGTGATTCTCCTACCTCTGAATCCTCAGTGCTAGCATTAAAGGTGTGCACCACCATGCCCAGCTACATTATATATCTTGAGAAGGTTTAAGGGGAACCGTGAGAATAAAGAAACTTAAAGGAAGGTATGAGGGAAGAGAGTTAAAAAAGGCATGTGGGCCGGGCATGGTGGCGCACGCCTTTAATACCAGCACTCAGGAGGCAGAGGTAGGAGGATTGCTGTGAGTTCAAGGCCACCCTGAGACTACAGAGTGAATTCCAGGTCAGCCTGGGCCAGAGTGTGGCCCTACCTCGAAAAAAAAAAAAAAAAAAAAAAAAAAAAAAAGGCATGTGGGGGCTGGAGAGATGCCTTAGCAGTTAAGGCACTTGCATGTGAAGCCTAAGGGCCCAAGTTCCATTCTCCAGGCCCCGGTAAGCCAGATGCACAAGGTAGCACTTGTGTTTGGAGTTCCTTTTTAGGGGCTAGAGGCCCTGGTGTGCCCATTCTCTCTCTCTCTCTCCCTCTTTCTTTCCCTCTCTCTATCTCTAATAAATAAATTTTAAAAAAAAATTAAAAAGAAAAAGTTCATGTGGAATGGAAGTGGAAAGGGGACTACTGGGGACAGAAGGGTAGTTACTAGGGGAGGGAGTAGGAAAATCAAAAAAAGCAAGCCAGGCGTGGTGGCGCACACCTTCAATCCCAGCACTCGGGAGGCAGAGGTAGAAGGATCACCATGAGTTCGAGGTCACCCTGAGACTACATAGTGAATTCCAGGTCAGCCTGGGCTACAGTGAAACCCTACCTTGAAAAACCAAAAAAAAAGAAAGAAAGAAAAAAGAAAATCAAGCAAAGTGCGTATAAAAATGCCATAATGAAGCCCATTACTTTGCATGCTATTAAAAAACACAGGATTGGGATGGAGAGATGGCTTAACTGTTAAGGTGTTTGCCTGCAAAGCCAAAGGACCCAGGTTTGATTCCCCAGTACTGACATAAAGCTAGATGCACAAGGTGGCACGTGTGCCTGGAGTTCATATGCAGTGGCTAGAGGCCCTGGTGTTTGTCTCTCTCTCACTCTCTCTCTCTCTCTCTCTCTCTCTCTCTGTAAATAAATAAAATATTTGGAAAGGGCTAGAGAGATGGCTTAGCTATTAAGGCACTTGCTTGTGAAGCCAGAGGACCCAAGGTTCAATTCTCCAGGACCTACATGAGCCAGATGCACAAGGTAGTGCATGTGTCTGCAGTTTGTTTGCAGTGGCTAAAGGCCCGGTCACGCCCATTCTCTGTTTCTTTCTATATCTGCTTCTTTCTTACTCTCAAATAAATAAAAATAAATAAATAACCTTAATAAAAATGTGTTTGTGCTAAACATATAGTCACTTTTTCTTGTTAAAAATTCTCTAGTTGGGCTGGGGAAATGGCATAGCACTTAAGGTATCTGCCTGCGAAGCTTAAGGACCCCAGTTCAATTCCCCAGGACCCACGTAAGCCAGATGCACAAGGGGGCACATGTGTCTAGAGTTCATTTGCAGTGACTCTTTCTTTTTCTCTGCCTCTTTCTCTCTCTCAAATAAATAAATTAAATATATTTTTAAAAATCTCCAGGTCAGCCTGAACTAGAGTGAAACCCTACCTCAAAAAACAAAACAAACATACAAACAAAAAATTTTCTAGCCAGGTATGGTGGCACAAGCTTTCAGTCCCAGTACTCGGGAGGCAGAGGTAGGAGGATTGTCATGAGTTCAAGAGACTACATAGTTATATGAGACTACATAGTTAATTCCAAGTAAGCCTGGCCCAGAGTGAGACCCTACCTAAAAAAAAAAAAAAAAAATTCCCTAAACAGCCAGGCATCGTGATTACATGCCTTTAATCCCAGCACTCCACTTGAGAGGCAGAAGTAGGAGGATTGTCATGAGTTGGAGACCAGCCTGGGACTAGTTCCAGGTCAGTCTGGGCTAAAGTGAGACTCTACTTTGAAAAACCGAAAAAAGAAATCCCTAAACAATATAGTTCACTGATAAATGGCATGGCATTTATTATATGATATTTGGTATTGTAAGTAACCTAGAGATGATGTGTGGTGTTCAAAAAAATGTGCAAGGTTATATGGAAATATACCATTTTTTCATTTTTTTATTGACAACTTCTTTAATATGCCACTTTATATAGAGACTACATCTATAGACTTTGGTTTCAGTAGATTCTGGAACAAATCCTCCAGGGTTGTCAAAGAATGATTATGTTCATTGAGTCACTCACTGCATTTCAGGGTGGCCTTGAACTCATGGCAACCCTCCTACCTGTGCCTTCCAAGTGCTGGGATGAAAGGCATGTGCCACCACGCCCAGCTAGTCAACTCACTCTTTGAACAGAGAGGACCTGCTGTGTCCTAGACAACAGATTACAGAAAAAGAAGTCAGGCAGTGCATTTGGAACCTCAGCCCTCTCCTCGAGCCTTTGCCAGGTTCCCCTGCCTCACCTACCCCAACTCCACACTCCTGCGTGATGAAGAGAATACCACCAGGCCAGAAATCCCAAGGTTCTTCACATCTCCAAACTTCTCCAGTCCCTCCAGGCTCGGCTCCTTCCAGTTGCCTCAATGAAAACCGTGGCTTTCCTTTTCCTTCCTAAGTTTCTGAGACTTGAGGCTTCGTTCCATTCCTACCTTGATCAATCATCTCATGTATATATAAAGCTTGCTGGATTCCTCCCAATATTCACATCCTTACTGAGCCTGTCACTGCTGCTTCCCAGCTATCTCTCTGTCATCCCCTCATCTCAGCCCCACAGCACCATGGGTCTGTGGTCATCCTCACTGAGGAGTTCTGTGAAGACCCCTCAGTTTATTGATGGACTCCTGGATGTATCTGCCTCAGCTTATCCCACATTGTGTTCCACAGCTATCTTTTTATACGTGGCTATGGTCTGAATGTGACCTTAAAGTTCCCTTGTTGAAACTATTCAAATCAGTGTGCTTTTAAGAGATGAGATCCTGCTGGGTGTGGTGGCACACGCCTTTAATCCCAGCACTCTCGGGAGGAGCGAAATGAGTTTGAGGCCACCCTGAGACTGGGCTAGAGTGAGACCCTACCTCGAAAAACCAAAAAAAAAAAAAAAATGTGGGGGGATGAGCTCTTTGGAAGTGATGTAGGCTGAGAGGTCATGGATGGGATTAGGGCGCTTGTAAAAGAGTTTGAGGGGTTGGGGAGATTATTTAGTGGTAAGTGTTTGCTGCTTAAGTTTGAGGGCCTGAGATGACCTAAGGTAGATTTCCTAGAACCCATGTAAAAACTGGGCAGGGGGCTGGAGAGATGGCTCTGTGGTTAAGGTGCTTACCTGTAAAACCTAACTTTTAATTCCCCAGTACTTACATAAAGCCAGATGTACAAGGTGGTGCATGCATCTGAAGTTCACTGGCTGCAGCTAGAGGCTTTTGCATGCTCATATTCTCTCTCTCTCTCTCTCCCATCTATCTATCTATCTATCTATCTATCTATCTATCTATCTATCTATCTGCTTGCAAATAAATAAAATAAATAAAAATAAACTGGGCATGACCATAAATATCTGTAACCCCAGCCCTATGAGTGGGGTATTGGTACAGACCACAGAATTATGGGGCTCACACAGCAAACATGGAGAGATTCTGTCAAAAAATGCACACCCAACATTCTCCTCTCTCCTCTGGCCCCCAGTCATATATGCACAGGGCACACACACACATTGTACACAACCTCACACATACTACACACACACCGCACACACACTCACACAGAAGCATCTTTCTTTGGCCCTTTCAATCCTTCAGTCATGTCTGAGGTCATATCTAAGGTACTATCTTGGAATCAGAGCTGGGGTCCTCAGCAAACACTGAGCCTGCCCACACCTTGATCATCTACCTTCCCACCCACAAAAACTGCTGGGCATGGTGGAGGATCACCATAAGTTTGAGGCCACCCTGAGACTACATAGTGAATTCCAGGTCAGCCTGAGATAGAGGGAGACACCCTACCTCAAAAAACAAACAAAAAAAACCTATAAGGAAGAATGTCTGTTGTTTATAAGTTACCATATCTGGAACATTTTGCCATAGAAGCATGAATGGATGAAGAAAAGGCCCTTTTGACAGGTTCCTTTCACTACCAGGAGTGAAACCCAGTGATTATTGATGCCCTAAAGACACACAGCATGCTTCCTGTCACATCTGTCACACTGTTGGCCTCATGCAGAATGCCTTTTTCTCATCTTCCTCTCATCCTTCACAGCTCAGCTCAAATATAACTAATATTATGAAGCTTCTCCTATCTACCCGCAAAGACAGCTATTCTCTGATTCCTCGGTATTCTAAACTCTGTACAACCTTAGTTGTGGCACATACCAGAGTACGGTAGTTATCTGTACATATGTCTCCCTCCACCACATTGTGACATCCTTGGGAAGCTATACCATGAGAATCATTTGCTTACTATACACCAAATATAGCTGCTCAGATTGATTAGATCATGCCTTTAATTCCAGCACTTGGGAAGCAGAGGTAAGATGATCTGTGAGTTTGAGTACAGCCTGGGACTATAGAGTGAGTTCTAGGTTATCCTGGGCTAAAGTGAGACCCTACCTCAAAAAAAATTGGGTTCAGTGGTTTAGGCACTTGCTTGCTAAACCTAAAGGCTTGGTTTCAATTCCTTAGTGCCCAATAAAGCCACTATGCATAGAGTGACACATGTATCTGAAGTTCATCTGTAGTGCCGGGAGGCCCTAATGTGTTCTCCCTCTCTATCTCTGCTTGCAAATAAATAAATAAATATTTTTCAAAAAAAATTGGGAAACCTGCAACAGTATCCTTTATGCTATAATTGCTACATGTAGTACTTTACATTATTATAAACGATATGACAAGCTGGGTGTGGTGGTGCACATCTTTAATCCCAGCACTCAGGAGGCAGAGGTAGGAGGATCACTGTGAGTTCTAGGCCATCCTGAGACTACATAGTGAATTCCAAGTAAGCCTGGGCTAGAGTGAGACCCTACCTAAAAAAAAAAAAAAAAAAAAGTAAAAAGAGGGCTGGAGAGATGGCTTAGCGGTTAAGGCGCCTGCCTCCTAAACCTAAGAACGCTGGTTCCAATCTCCAGGTCCCACATTTAGCCAGATGCAAAGTGATGCAAGGGTGCTATGCCACACTTGACCACAAGGGGGCACAGGCATCTGGATTTCGTTTGCAGCAGCTGAGAGGCTGCTGGCACGCCCATCTCTATCTGTCTTCCTCTCCCTCTCTGTCTCTCTCTGTGTCTCTCTCCAATTAAAAAAGAAAGAAAGAAAGCTAGGCATGGTGATGCACGCCTTTAATCCCAGCACTTGGGAGGCAGAGGTAGGATGATCGCCATGAGTTTGAGGCCACCCTGAGACTACATAGTTAATTCCAGGTTAGCCTGGATCAGAGTGAGACCCTACCTCAAAAAACCAAAAATAAAAATAAAAAATATATATGTATATATAAAGAAAAAAGTTATGACAGTGCTATAATTTAGCTTTAAGTATTTAGTATGAGCTTTAAAGAAAATATTTTAAAATTTTGTATTTACCTGCATATTTATTATTCCCAAGGTTCTTCTTTCCTTCCTAAAGATCCTATTTTCCCCAGGCATGGTGACTCATGTCTATAATCACAGCCTGGAGGAGGCTGAGCTAGAACTGTCACAAATTCTAGGTCAGCCAGAGCTACATAGTAAGTTTCAGGCCAGCTTGAACTATAAAGTGAAACCCTGTCTCAGAAAAGGGGAGGACTGGGGAGATGGCTCAGCGGTTAAATGTGCTTGATTGCAAAGCCTGCTGGCCTGAGTTCAATTCCCTAGAACCCACATAAAGCCAGATGCACAAAGTGGTGCATGGAGTTTGTGTCCATTCTCTCTTTGCCTGTGTGTGTGTGTGTGTGTGTGTGTGTGTGTGTGTGTGTGTGTGTCTGTCTGTCTGCTTTCTCTCTCTGTGTTCATAAATAAATAAATTTTTAAAAAGCAAAACAAAAACAAAACCTTTCTCCATGAGGGTTCTTTTTTTTCCCCTTTTTTCTTTCTTTCTTTCTTTCTCTCTTTCTTTCTTTTCTTTTCTTTTTTTTTTTTTTTTTTTTTTTTTTGAAGTAGGGTTTCACTCTAGCCCAGGCTGACCTGGAACTCTGTAGCTCCAGGCTGGCCTCGAACTCACAGTAATCTTCCTATCTCTGCCTCCCAAGTGCTGGGACTAAAGGCGTGCATCATCATACCCAGCAGGGTTCATTTTTCTATCATCCTGAAAAACTTACAAAAATCTGCTAGTGGAAAATTCTCTTGTTTTTCTTCAACAGTTATTTTACTTTGCCTTCATTCCTGAAGGATATGTTCAGTAGACAGAGAAATCTGCTTGACAGGAGGTTTTTCTTTCAGTCCTGTAGAGATGCCATCCGCCACATGTGATGGGAAGTCAGCACCATTCAGATCATTGTTTTTCTGGATATAATATGATGACTGCTCTGGCAGCTTTTAAATTCTCCCTTCATCTTTGCATTTCCGGAGTGTGACTGTGATAGGCTCCTTGTGATTGTCTTTGTATTTTTCCTGCTTAAGGTTCACCGACCTTTTTGCATCTGTAATTGTATGTCTTACTATAACTATCACCCCCTATATCTATTGGGCATGTGTTCCAAGACCTAAAGCCACAGCTGGCTCCAAATCTACTCTTTGTTGATTACATATCCATGTCTATGGTAAGGGTTAATTTACAAATTAGGTTCAGTGAGAGATTAACAACAATAACTAAAAGCTGGGAGTATCTGGGTGGCAAAGTTCTTGCTGAATTGCAATAACAAACACTAACATAGTGTAGTCATGGGGCTGTAGATATAGCCCAGTGATAGAGTGTTTACTTAGCAGGTACAGCCCCTTGGCTTAAGCCTCAAGACCTCAAAAATATTATAACAATATACTATAATAAAAGTTAAAGTTCTCTCATTCTATCACTTCCCTTTCTCACCCTGTCTCAAAATATATTTTCCTGAGCCAGGTGTGGCAGGGAACACACTAATCCAAGTACTTGGGAAACACAAGCAAAAGGATTATGTGAGTTTGAGGCCTTGCCTGGACTATATAGCAAGACTTGGTCTAGAACAGAAAAACAAATTCTTGGGCTGGAGAGATGGCTGAGCGGTTAAGGCACTTGCCTGCAAAGCCTAAGGACCCAGGTTCAGTTCTCCAGGTACCACTTAAGCCAGATAAATATAGTGGCCCATGTGTCTGGAGTTTATTTGCAGTGGCTAGAGGGCCTGGCATACCCATTCATTCTCCTCTCTCTCTATGTCTTAAATAAATAAATTAATTAATTAATTAATTAATTAATTAAAAAAAAAAGAAAAACAAATTCTTATTGTACTTCATTAACCGTCATTACATGTAGCTGATAGTGAAGGAGAAAAAAGCTAGCTTCTTTTAGGTACTTTCAGTTAGAAATTGAGGCCCAGAGAGAACAGGAGATGCCACCCCACATGCCACCTTGCCCTGGCACAAGAACTAAACTCTTGGCAGCAAAGGAACTTGTGGCTGCTGGATAATGAACTATGGCACTCCCTGCTGCCCACAGTCCAGGTGTTACCTAGACAGATAGCCCAGGTTGATTGGCTCTGGGATCCACCTTCCAAATCTACAAACCAATCTGGTCTTACACTTGCCTGTAAAGGCTCCTGTCTCCTTTTCTGTTGCTAGCTCCACCCAGCTCTGCTTAGCTGTACTCTGCTTTTCTGGCTCTGTGGGACACAAAGTGTGTCTAGCTTCCCACTCACCCAGCCTGGCTTTGTGGGGAGCATACATAAAACTGTTTCTTGGTCTGGGGGAACTCTTCTGCTTCCTTCTGCTTATACTTTATAGTTTGGGGTAAGTTCTCACTTTAATTACATGCATGATTTTCCTCTGATCGCTTAATCTACCATGTGGGTGCTTTTACTAACTCACCATGTGGGTGAGTTTCACTAACTATAGGTCTGCGACATGTGTGATTTCTTAAAACTCGGGGTAACCATGAGTGTAACTCTCTTTATTACTCATTTCTCCTCTAAATTTCTTGGTCTCTGCTTTGATATTTTCTCTTTTATTTTTCCCTGAACCTAACAATTTATGCTCTTAACTTCCCTTCACAGGAAAGCCCATGCCAGATGGCATGTGTGTTCCTTCTAAGTCTCCCTACATATAACCTAAGTTCTATCTTCCACATGCTTGTGGCCCTACCTCAGTCTTTCATTGAAAGCCTTAGTTTAACTCCCCTCCACATGCTATCAGATTTACTACAGTTTTTCCCCCAAAACCTCAGTTCCCCTTACATGAACCTTATAGACTATGCAGTGTTTACACATGAGAGCACGTTTCCTACTTCCCATGCATTTATGACTTTGATCTAGCTCTCCTTCCTAGATCCCAATCTCCCTGAAATAAACCTCACAATTTGTGATTTCTCCCTAGATAAACTTAATAATTCATAAATTTATCCTTCTTGAGTTTGTCATCAATTCTTTATTAAAGGTAGGACAGAAGCCAAATTTGAGGTTCATAAATTTTGGGTAACCCCCAAGTTCTTCATCAATACTGGGTTAGTGAAGCCTTGGAGAAGGAAGCTGGGCAGAAGGCAGGACTGCTGTGCATCCTCAAATACATCTCCTGTCCCGCTCCCCCTCCCTTCTTCTTCTGGTGTTCTAATTACACATGTATTAGATTTTCTGAATTTTCCTCCGGTTCCCAGGGCTTTTTCTTTCTTCTAACATTTTTCTTGCTGCTTCTCTGAATAATTACTACTGATAACTTCTTTTTAAAAAAACATTTTATTTTTACTTGTTTATTTGAGTGAGAGAAAGAGAGAGAATGGGCACCGCAGGGCCTCCAGCCACTGCAAATGAACACCAGATGCATGTGCCACCTTGTGTATCTGGCTTACACAGGACCTGGGGAATTGAACTGAGGTCCTTTGGCTTTGCAGACAAATGCCTTAACCACTAAGCCATCTCTCCAGCCCCTACTGATAATTTCTTTCTTCTTTTATTATTATTTTTTATTTAATTTATTTATTTTTTATTGACAACTTCCTTAATTGTAAACAATATCCCATGGTACTTCCCTCCCCTTCCCACCCACTTTTCCCTTTGAAACTCCACTCTCCATCATATCCCCTCCCCCTCTCAATTACCTTCTCTTTTTTTTTTTTTTTTTTTTTTTTTGGTTTTGCGAGGTAGTGTCTCACTCTGGTTGACCTCCCTATGTAGTCTCAGGGTAAACTCTCGGCAATCCTCCTACCTCTGCCTCCCGAGTGCTGGGATTAAAGGCGTGCGCCACCACGCCCGGCTCAATTACCTTCTCTTTTAATTATGATGGTCTTGTGTAGGTAGTGTCAGGCCCTGAGGTCATGGATATCCAGGCCATTTTGTGTCTGTAGGAGCACATTGTAAGGAGTCCTACTCTTCTTTTGGCTCTTACATTCTTTCTGCCACCTCTTCCACAATGCACCCTGAGCCTTGGAAGGTGTTAGAGATGTTTCAGTGCTGACCACTCCTCTGTCACTTCTTCTCAGCACCATGGTGCCTTCTGAGTCATCCCAAGGTTGCCACCATCTGAAAAGAGAAGCTTCTCTAACCATAAGTGAGAGTAGTATTAATATATGGGTATGAACATTAAGAGAAGTGTTTACTGGGCAGTTTGGTGAGCATAGTATATACACTTAGTGAGATACCAGCAGACATTATACCCCTAGGGCTCATGTTTACACCAGTCATAGGTTTTCAGTATCAGGGATGTATTCCCTCCCATGGAGCAGGCCTCCAGAGCAGTTGGTTTCCCGTAACAGACATGGCACTATTGCACCCATTGGCTCATTTGGCCTGGCTGGCCAAATTTAAAGTTTGCAATGTTCACTGTTGAGTACCTTCACTGGTGTTTCTCTCTCCCATTTAACTGCATACAGCATAGCTTTTCCAGCTTTCTGTCAGCTGGACTACATGGAGGAGTTTTCAGCTCGGCTCCAGCAGGATTTCTCAGTGACCTTTCGGCCCAAGTATGTGGAGTCTTCAGCAATAGGGTCTTACCATCTATTCCTGGTGGGAAACCAAGGGCCTCAACAATGGTCTATAATGTTTTGGGGGTATGGGTGACCTCCCTGGCCAACAACTCACTGGAAGGTATCCCAACCTTAGCACTGAAAGTTTTCTAGTAACTATCTATGGCTTCTGAGTGTTCCATTGTCCAGAAAAGTAGGTTTCCATATGACATATATATATTGGTTTTTCCAGATAGGGTCTCACTCTAGCCCAGACTGACCTGGAATTCACTATGTAATCTCAGGATGGCTTCAAACTGGTAGCTATCCTCCTACCTCTGCCTCCCAAGTGCTGGGATTAAAGGTGTGCACCACCATGCCTGGCTATATTCTCTTGGATTTTGATTAGCCCTCCCTCTACCTTTCCTTTACTCAATTTCTTCCCCTGACCTCACTTAGGCCTTTTCACCCCCATTAATCTGTTCTTCTACTTACATATATACAATACAATCCTATTAAGTCCCCCCTCCTTCCATTTATATTCCCTTTATATCCCCTTTCTACTCACTGGCTTCTGCTTAGTTTTATTCCTGCTCACATAGAAGTCCAATCATTTGTAGCTAGGATCCACATATGAGAGAGAACATGTCATGTTTGGCTTTCTGGGCCTGAGTTACCTCACTAAGTATATTCCTTTCCAGATCCATCCATTTTCCAGCAAATTTCATAACTTCATTTTTCTTTACTGCTGAGTAGAGCTCCATTGTGTAAATGTGCCACATCTTCATTATCCATTCATCAGTTGAGGGGCATATAGGCTGGTTCCACTTCCTTGCTATTGTGAATAGAGTTGCAATAAACATGGTTGAGCAAGTATCTCTAAGGTAATGAGACATCCTTAGTATATATGCCTAGGAATGGTATAGCTGTGTCAGATGATGGATCTATTTTTAGCTGTCTCAGGAACCTCCACATTAATTTCCACAATGGCTGGACCAGATTGCATTCCCACCAACAGTGTAGAGGGTTCCTCTTTTTTCGCATCCTCGCCAGCATTTGTGGTCATTTGTTTTCATGATGGTAGCCAGTCTGACAGGAGTGAGTTTTAATCTGCATTTCCCTGATGACTAGGGATGTAGAACAATATTTTAGATGTTTATATGCCATCTGTATTTCTTCTGAGAACTCTCTAGTTCAATAGCCCATTTT
This sequence comes from Orientallactaga sibirica, assembly GCA_036365145.1. Lineage (NCBI taxonomy): Eukaryota > Metazoa > Chordata > Mammalia > Rodentia > Dipodidae > Orientallactaga > Orientallactaga sibirica. Next base: position 65,015,485 of record JAEOAD010000001.1, read on the forward strand.
AAATTGGGTTGTTTGATTTCTTATTATTTAATTTTTTTTAGTTCTTTGTATAGCCTAGATATTAATCCTCTGGCAGATATATAGCTGCCAAAAATTTTCTCCCATTCTGTAGGTTGCTTCTTTGCTCTATTCACAGTGTCCTTTGCTGTACAAAAGCTTTGTAATTTCATGGGGTCCCAGTGGCTGATCTGTGGTTTTCTTTCTTAAGCAATTGGGGTTATATTCAGAAAGTCTTTGCCAAGACCAATATGTTGAAGAGTTTCCCCTACTTTTTCTTCCAGCAGTTTCAGAGTTTCAGGTCTGATATTAAGGTCTTTGATCCATTTGGACTTAATTCTTGTGCATGGAGAGAGATAAGGGTGTATTTTTATCCTTCTACAGATACATATCCAGTTTTCCCAGCATCATTTGCTGAAGAGGCTGTCTTTTCTCCAATGAGTATTTTTGGCATTTTTGTCAAAGATCAGGTGGCTATAGCTACCTGGACTTATATCAGGGTCTTCTGTTCCATTTATCTACATGTCTGTTTTTGTGCCAGTACCATACTATTTTTGTTTCTATGGATCTGTAATATAGGTTAAAATTAAGTATGGTTCATTAAACTTGTAATTGAAAAAAAAATTAAGTATGGTGATACCACCAGCCTTATTTTTGTTGCTCAAAATTGTTTATGATACTCAAGGTTTTTTGTGCTTCCAAATGAATTTTTGGATCATTTTTCTATTTCCATGAAGAATGTCATTGGAATTTTGATGGGGATTGCATTAAATGTATAGATTGCTTTTGGTAGGATTGCCATTTTCACAATATTGATTCTTCCAATCCAAGAACAAGGGATGACTTTCCATTTCCTTTACAATGTCTCGCTTGAGTGTTTTAAAGTTTTCATTGTAGAGATCCTTCACTTCCTTGGTTAGTTTATCCCAAGGCACTTTTTTTTTTTTTGATGCAATTATGAATGGGAGTGTTTCTCTGATTTCATCCTCTGTGTGTTTGTTGTTAGCATATAGGAAGGCTACTGATTTCTGTGTGTTTATTTTGTATCCTGCTACATGGCTATAGTTGTTTATCAGCTTTAACAGTTTGCTGGTAGCATATTTAGGGTCCTTTATGTATAGAATCATATCATCTGCAAATAATGGTAACTTGATCTCTTCCTTTTCAATTTGTATCCCTTTTATGTGTGTCTCTTGCCTTATTGCTATGGCTAAGACTCCCAGTACTATATTAAATAAAAGTGGGGACAGTGGACACCCTTGTCTTGTGCCTGATTTTAGTAGAAAAATTTCAAGTTTTTCTCCATTTAGTATTCTCTTGGCTGTGGGTTTGTCATAAATAGCCTTTTCTATGTTGAGATATGTTCCTTCTATTACCAATCTCTGTAGTACTTTTGTCATGAAGGGATGTTGGATTTTGTCAAATGTTTTTTCTGGATCTAATGATATGATCATGTGATTTTTGTCCTTCAGTCCATTTATATAATGTATTACATTTATCGATTTGCATATCTTGAACCATCACTCCATCTCTGGAGTAAAGCCTACTTGGTTGGAGTGAATGATCTTTCTGATATATTCTTGTATTCTGTTTGCCAATATCTTGTTGAGAATTTTTGCATCTATGTTCATGAGGGAGATTGGTTTATAATTTTCTTTTTTTGTTCTATTTTTGTCTGGCTTTGGTATCAGGGTGAGGCTGGCTTTGTAGAAGAAGTTGGGCAGGATTCCTTCCTCTTCTATTTTATGGAAAAGTTTAAGAAGCATTGGTGTTAGGTTCTTCCACGAAGGTCTGGTAAAATTTACCAGTGAATCCATCTCGGCCTGGACTTTTTTTAGTTGGGAGATTTTTTTAGAACTGTTTGGATCTCCATACTTTTTATAGGTCTATTGAAGTAGTCAGTCTTATCTTGATTTAATTTAGGTAGGTCATATAAATCAAGGAAATCATCCATTTCTTTCAGGTTTTCAACCTTAGTGGAGTATATGTTCTTATAGTATATCCCTATGATTTTTTGAATTTCTCTGGTATCTGTTGTGATGGTGCCTTTTTCATCTCTTAATTTTGTTAATTTTTGTCTCTTCTCTCTTTCTTTTGGTCAGATTTGCTAAGGATTTATCAATCATGTTTATCTTTTCAAAGAACCAACTCTTTGTTTCATTGATTCTTTGGATTGCTTTTGGTTTCTATTGCATTAATTTCTGCCCTAATCTTTATTATTTTTTCCCATCTACCGCTTTTCGGTTTGCCTTGTTCTTCTTTTTCCAAGGCCTTAAAGTGAAGCATTAAGTTGTTCACTTGTGACATTTCTAATTTCTTAATATAGGTGATAATTTCTTTATCAAGTTCATAGACTCATTTGTCTACTCCACCTGCTGATAAGCCTATCAATGAATACTTTCAGGTGTAATCTTTCTCTTTTTTTTCTTCCTTCTTCTTCTTCTTCTTTTTTTTTTTTAAAGCAAGCCCAACAGACTAGCCATTTTTTCTTTTTCTTTTTATGAGAGAGAGGGGGGGATTGTCATTCCAGGGCCTCCAGCCACTGCATTCAAACTCCAGATGTGTGTGTTGGTAGGCAAGCACCTTAACCACTGAGCCATCTCAACAGCCCTTTTTTGTTTGCTTTTAAAAATATATTTTATTTTTATTTATTTATTTATTTATTTGAGAAAGAGAGAGTTAGATAGATAAAGAGAGAAAAAAATGGGAGCACCAGGGCTTCTAGCCACTGTAAATGAACTCTAGATGCATGCATCTGGCTTACATGGGTACTGGGGAATTAAACCTGGGTCCTTTGGCTTTGCAGGCAAGTGCCTTCATTGCTAAGCCATCCCTCTGGCCCTTTTTTTTTTTAGAAGAAAAAATGATTTATTTGCAAGCAGAGAGGGAGAGACAGACAGAGATAAGACTGAGAGACAGAGAGAAAGAATGGGTGTGCCAGGATCTCTAGCCACTGCAAACAAGTTCCAGCTGCATGTGCTACTTTATGCATTTGGCATTAAATGGGTATTGGAGAATCAAACCCAGCTTGTTAGGCTTTGTAGGCAAGTGCCTACAACTTTTTTTTTTTTTTTTTTTATTGACAACTTCTATACTTACATACAAAAAACACATATTTCCCTCCCCTCCCCCATTCCACTTTAGAACTCCAATCTCCATCATATCCCCTCCCTCTCTCCATTAGTCTCTCTTTTAATTTGATGTCATCATCTTTTTCTTCTATTTTGAGGATCTTGTGAAGGTATTGCTAGGCACTGCAAGGTCATGGATATTGAGGCCAATTTCTGTCTGGGCGGTTGCATTGTAAGAAGTCATACCCTTCCTTTGGCTCTTCCATTCTATCCGCCCCCTCTTCTGCAGTGGTCCCTGAACCTTTTGTTTGTTTGTTTGTTTGTTTTGTTTTGTTTTGTTTTGTTTTGTTTTGTTTTGTTTTCTTGAGGTAGGATCTCACTCTAGCCCAGGCTGACCTGAAATTCACTATGTAGTCTCAGGGTAGCCTTGAATTCATGGTGATCCTCCTACTTCTGCCACCCTAGTGCTAGGATTAAAGGCTTGTGCCACTGTGGCCTTTTTTGTTTGTTTTTTTAAGGTCTCGCTCTACCCCAAACTGACTTGTGACCTAGAATTTACTATGTAGTCTCAGGCTGGCCTCGAACTCACAGTGATCCTCCTATCTCTGCTTCACAACTGTTGGGATTAAATACATGCACCACCATGCACAGTTTCTTTCTTTTTTACCTCCCTTCTCTCCTTTTCTTTCTTTCTCGTGTGTGTGTGTGTGTGTGTGTGTGTGTGTGTGTGTGTGTGTGTCACTAGAGAGTGAACCTACAGCCTTGTACCTACTAAACTCTGCCACTGAGCCCTAGCCACTTCTGACATATTTTCAAATTTGAACTTCCATTTAGTTTTGTAAAGTTTCTCTATTTCTGCCAAGGTTTCCTATCCATTCATTACAAACTTCTTTCCATTCATAAATGTAATTATCATCCCTTCTTCCAGGTCTATACCTGTGAGAGCTGACACCTGCTTGATCTCTACCCACTGCCTTTTCTGATGGGAATGGGTTCATAGTTTTTTGTTTCTTCATAAACTAGGGTTCGAATCTATTCTGGGCATCACCACACATCCCTCACAACCTAGCTCTACCTCTCTTTTTTTTTGGGGGGGGTGGATTTCTTCCTTAGGCTTTCAGTAACTAAAGGTGCCCAAACCTTGTCCTCTGACTCTTCAAGACAGTAAGGTCAGGCTGGAGAGATGGTTTAGTGGTTAAGGTGTTTGCCTGCAAAGCTAAAGGACCCAGGTTTGAGTCCCCAGGACCCATGTAAGCCAGATGCACAAGGGCACATGCATCTGGTGTTCATTTGCACTGGCTATAGGCCCTGGCATGCCCATTCTCCCTCTGTGTGTCTCTCTCTCTTCTTCTTCCCTCTCTCTCTTTCTTTCTGCTTGCAAATAAATAAATAAAAATTAAAAAAAAAAAAAAAAGACAGTAAGGTCAGGGGTGATGGCTCAAGACTGTAATCCCAGAACTTGGGAGGCTGAAACAGGAGGATTGTTGTGAATTCAAAGCCAATCTGAGCTAAAGTGAAACTCAGTCTCTAAAAAAAGACAATAAGGGCACTTGCCTGCAAAGCCTACGGACCCAGGTTTAATTCCCCAGAGCCCAACGTAACCAGATACACATGGTAGCACATACATCTGAGTTTGTTTGCAGTGGCTAGTGGCCCTGATGCACCTATTTCTCTCTCAATTTCTCTCTCGTTGGTTGTTTTTTTTTTTGTTTTGTTTTTTTTTTTTTTTTTTTTTTTTTTGTTTTTCAAGGTAGGGTCTCACTCTAGCTCAGGCTGACCTGGAACTCACTATGTATTCTCAGTCTGGCCTTAACTCTTGGCGATCCTCCTACCTCTGCCTCCCGAGTACTGGGATTAAAGGCGTGCGCACCATGCTCGGCTTTAAAATAAAATATTTTTTTAAAAAGACATTAGGACTGTGTACAAAGACACACAATTTATTAGCTTTTTAAAATTTTTATTTGTTTATTTATTTGAGAGAGAGAAAGAGAGAAGGAGGTAGAGAGAGAGAGAGAATGGGCACACCAGGGCCTCCGGCCACTGCAAACAAACTCCAGATGCATGTGCCTACTTGTGCATCTGGCTTACATGGGTCCTGGGGAATCAAACCGAGGTCCTTTGGCTTTGCAGACAAACAGCTTCACCTCTAAGCCATCTTCTCCAGCCCTTATTAGCATTTTAAATGGCATGCGTTGGGATCTACTCTCAGTCTTAAAGCTGTAATAAATAGTAAATAAGCACATGTTAAGCAAACACTACCATTGAGCTACAACCTTAGCCCATAATTTTCTAATAATATTTGACAAATAAAGATTTTATACATACATATGTGTATGTATGCATCATGAAATAATTACCACAATCAAATTTGCAAATTAGTTACAACCCATATATGCTGTGCCTTAGAGCTTGTTAAACTGGTAAGTGAACTCTGTAACCTTTGACAAACATTTCCCCTTTTCTCCTACCCAGAAGAGTCTATTCACTGTCATTCCCTTCTTCAAAATGTCAGCTTCCTTCTTTTACCTGCTCTGTTTGTTCCCCAGAGAACTCAGATAATTTTCTTTTAATATTTCATCCAAGGGAGGGAAAGGAAATAGCATGGTTTATTGTCTGTAAGTATAGAAGTTGTCAAAAAAAGTCAAAAAAAATATTTCATCTAGAGTTTTGTTTTATATAGACATTGGGTGTTTTTGTTTGCTTGCTTGCTTGTTTGCTTTTGGTTTTTCGGGGTAGAGTTTAGCTCTAGTCCAGGCTGATGTAGAATTCACTATGTAGTCTCAGGGTGGCCTTGAACTCACTAGGATCTTCCTACCTTTGCCTCCCAAGGGCTGGGATTAAAGGTGTGTGTCACCATGCCCTAAAAAATTGTAAATATTTATTTATTGATTTAGAGTGAGAGAAAGGGGCGGGGAGGGGGGAGGAAAGGGAGAGACAGTGGGAATGGGTGTGCCAGGACCTCTAGCCACTACAAAGGACTCCAGATGCATGTGCCACCTAGTGCATCTGGCTTATGTGGGTATTGGTGAATTGAACATAGGTCCTTATGCTTCACAGGCAAGTGTCTTAACTGCTAAGCCATCTCTCTTGCCCTATTTTTACATTTTATTTATGTATTTATGAAAAGAGGGGGGTTACACTAGGACCTCTTGTCACTGCAAATGAACTCCAGATTTATGTGCTACTTTGCGCATGTAACTTTACATGGTTACTGAACAAGTGAATCCATGCTAGCAGGCTTTGTATGCAAGCACCTTTAACACCTGAGCCAGCCCTAGTTCTTTTTTATATGTTATACAGAGTTTATAGCTGTTATATATGAGATTTCCTATATATAATAGGAGCTTACTTAGATATATCAAATGTAGCGCTAACAAATATTTCTAGCTCTCTGCCTTTTGGGCACATGGATGAATCGTGCTTTCTGTCCCCCTTAAGGGTGGGATGGCATGCGAGATATGAGTGGAAACTATGCCTTCATGTTCCAGATGGTGGTTGTTTCGTCAGCTTGAGGCTTGAATTGACAGAGACATCAACCAATCCTTGTTAAATGTATTCTGGGGACTAGAGAATTGGCTTAGTGGTTAAGGCACTTGCCTGCAAAGCCTAAGGACTCAGGTTTGATTCCCCAGTACCCACATAAGCCAGATGAGCTAGGTGGCACATGTGTCTGGAGTTCGTTTGCAGTGGCTAAAGGCCCTGGCACACCCATTCTGTCTCTCTCTGGCCATGAGTTCTACATAGTGAGTTCCAGGTCAGCCTGGGCTAGAGTAAGACCCTACCTCAAAAAACCAAAAAACCTTTAATCCCAGCACTTGGGAGGCAGAAGTAGGAGGATCACCGAGAGTTAATTCCAGGTCAGCCTGGACCAGAGTGAGACCCTACCTCGAAAAACCAAAAAAAAAAAAAAAATGCACATATGCAGGGGCTAGGTGTGGTGGCACACTCCCAGCACTTGGGAAGTAGGAGGATTGCTATGAATTCCATGCCACCCTGGGGCTATAGATAGAGTGAGTTCCAGATCAGCCTGGACTAAAGTGAGACTCTTCCTCAAAAAGAAAAAAGCCAAAATAGCCAGGCGTGGTAGCACACACCTTCAATCCCAGCCCTTGGGAGGCTGAGGTAGGAGGATCTCCGAGAGTTCAAGGCCACCCTGAGACTACATAGTGAATTCCAGGTCAGCCTGGACTAGAATGAGACCCTACCTCGAAAAACCAAAAAAAAAAAAACAAAAAAAAAAAGCCAAAATAATAAAAATAAGATAAATATGCAGGGCTTGACTTTGAGGCTTCAGAAAGTGGCATCCACTCCTACATGCCTCATTCCAGTCCCTCCTCCATCATCAGAGCAGGCTCCATGGTATCTTCACTTTGTGACTTTATCAGGCCTACTCTGGTAACTACCCTATCTGAAGACCCTTAACCACATCTGAAACATTCCTTTTACTGTGTAACTCTAAGACTGGGGAATGGGGCGAAACCATTTTCTGGAGGATTGTTGTGAGTTCGAGGCCACCCTGAGACTACATAGTGAATTCCAGGTCAGCCTGAGCTGGAGTAAGACCCTACCTCAAAAAAGCAAAAAAAGAAAAAGAAGAAGAAGAAGAAGAAGAACATTCACCAGTATCTAACACAATAACTCAGATATAGAAGGTTCTTGATAAATGTGCAACAATTAAATAAAATCTTAGCTATTAGTGATAGAACCACATGGGAGCTTGTTAAAATGTAGACCTTTGGCCTACCCCCAGACCTACTGAATCAAAATCTTCATTATAATAGGATCCCCAGGTTATTCTCACGTACAAAACAAAACACAAAGTACTGAGGCAAGTAATTTAATCTAATAACAGTAGCTAAAATATATGGAGCCCTTGCAGGAGTTATTTTCCATGCTTCTACCTTAATGTGCTCCCTGACGTACCTCTCACCTAAGCAGCCTGAAATTTCAGGCTGTTCCTCCGGTACATACTTTCTGCCCCAAGGCTTGTTTCAAAGCTGGGGGTCCCTGGAACACAGAGGTTAATACTTCCGGGACATTCCTTCCCCAGGGAGAACTCAGTGCTGGTGGGCAAGTCCCTCTGCCTCCCAGACTGGACAGTTCTAAGAAGTGTTCTTTTAGAAGAGATAGATCTCTATCATGCTCCTAAGAATATTTGGATTGCCTTCCCTTCCTGAGATCATTTCCCAAATTAAAAAACTGGTCTCCAAATCCTTGTTTTCTATAGCAGGAAACCCAATGCAGTGCTTGCTCCATGCCAAGTCCTCAGCGATGAGCTTTATGCCATTTCTGCCATCTTTTTTTTTTATTTTTATTTATTTTTTTTTTTTTTTGGTTTTTCGAGGTAGGGTCTCACTCTGGCCCAGGCTGACCTGGAATTAACTATGTAGTCTCAGGGTGGCCTTGAACTCTCAGCGATCCTCCTACCTCTGCCTCCCAAGTGCTGGGATTAAAGGCGTGCGCCACCACGCCTGGCTCAAAAGAGAGCAAAACCAAGGCAGGAAGGAAGATTGCCAAGAGTTCCAGACCAGTTTGGGCTCCATAGTGAGACCTTGTCTCAAAAAAAAAGAAAGAAAATCTTTTTTTGTTTTTTTTTTTGGTTTTTCTTTTTTTCTTTTTCTTTTTTTTTTTTTTAAATATGCTTGTGAGGCAAGCGCTTACCAACTGAGCTGTCTCCCCATTTCCCAGTATTGAATTTTATCCAAACCTGTTTTGCATCTACTGAGGAGTATGTGTGTATGTGCACACACACCCCAACACACACACTAACCTCTTAAAATGAGGAATAACATCAACTTTTGTATTTTCACTTTTTAAATATTTTGAGTTATTTATTTTCAAGGAAAGAGAGGGGGAGAATGGGTGTGCCAGGACTTCTGGCCACTGCAAACGAATTCCAAATGCATGTGGCACTCTGTGTGTCTAGCTTTATGTGGGTACTGAGGAATTAAACCCAGGTTGTCAGGCTTCGCGGGCAAGTGCCTTAACCACTGAGTGCATGGCCTCATTCTCTCATTTTCTATTTGCCTCTTTCTCTATCTCTCTCAAATGAATAAATAAATGAATAATAAAAATTTTAAAAGGTTCAGAGGGAGTGGTTAAAGACACATGCTTGCAAAATCCACTAGCCCTGGTTTGAATCTGCAGCTCCTTCCATAAAGCCAAATGCACAAAGTGGTGCATGTATCCAGAGTTTGTGCCTAGTGGTAAGAGGCCCTGTTCACAAACCATATTCTCTCTCTTTAGCTCTTCTCTCAAATAAAATTATTTTTTAAAAACTTCATGAGATTATATAATTTCCCAACTTCAAAGAAATGATGAATAATAGAACAAGAATGTAAGAGACATTCAACTTGACCTCAGAGCCTGACAGCCAGTACACTCAGTCAGTGAATTATAACTACACCTCCCAAGAAATATACCTTACGGCTTCCGTTTGTATAGAATATCTCATATTAAAACTAAGAAGCAGGGCCTGGTGGCACACGCCTCTAATCCCAGCATTTGGGAGGCAGAGGTAAGAGGATTGCCATGAGTTTGAGGCCACCCTGAGACTACATAGCGAATTCCAGGTCAGTCTGAGCTAGAGTGAGACCCTACCTCAAAAAACAAGAAGAAGAAGGAGGAGGAGGAGGAGGGGGAGGGGAAGGAGGAGGAGGAAGAGAAGGAGAAGAAGCAGCAGCAGCGGCGGCGGCCTGGCGGCACATACCCTTCATTCAACACTGACTCGGGAGGACCACCACAAGCTCAAGAGCAGCCTGGGCTGCTACTCAATGAAGTTAAAATATGTAAGTAAAACTCAGAAAATGTGGTGGAGGTCTAAAATCTCACTTACTAAGACTGAGACAGGAGGATCAAGAGTTCAAGGCCTGGTACTGGAAGACAGCTCAGCAGGTAAGAGCACTTGCTGTGCAAGCATGGGGACCTAAATTCAATCCTCAGCACTCACTTAACAAGCTGAGTATGGGGCTGGAGAGATGGCATCACCAGTAAGGTGCTTGCCTGCAAAGCCAAAGAACCCAGGTTCAATTCTCCATGACCCACATAAGCCAGATATACAAGGTGACACAGACACCTAAGTTCATTTGAAGTGGCTGGAGGCCCTCGTGTGCCCATTCTCTCTCTCTCTCCTCTCTATCTCTATCTGGACTTTGTCTCTCTCTCTCTCTCTCTCTCTCTCTCTCTCTCTCTCTCTCTCTCTCTCTCTGCCTGTGCATATGTGTATGTGGGGCACACCCACATATATGCAAATGTACACACAACACATACTACAATCACCCATACAAAATAGCTCAAGCCAGGTGTGATGATGGCACACACAAAGGTGTCAATACTTGAGAGGCAGAGATAAGAAGATTGCTGTGAGTTTAAGGCCAGCCTGGGCTTCAGAGTGAGTTTCAGGTCACCTTGGGCTAGCGTGAGAGACTGACACCAAAAACAAAATAAAAATCTCTCTTTCTTCCCCCCACCTCAAATAAATAAATAAAATACTAAAAAGGACTGAAGAGATAAGATAGCTCAGTGCTTAAGGCACTTGCCTGCAAACTCTACGGATCCGAGTTTGATTCCCCAGTACCCATGTAATGACAGATATACAAGGTGGCACATGTGACTGGAGTTTGTTTGCAGAGGCTAGAGGTCCTACAGTGCCTGTTCTCTCTCATTCTATCTGCCTTTCTCTCTCTCTCTCTCTCTCTCTCTCTCTCAATTAAATAAATAAATAAAATATAAAAAACAACAACAACAAATGTTTAAGAACTGCATGGGCTATAAAGCAAGATTAGGGCCAGTTGGCACAACTTAGTGAGACCCTATCTCAAAATAAAAAGAGTGCTGGGGATATAGCTTAGTGGTAGGTCTGTCATGTGTAAATCTCTAGGTTCAATCTCCAGCACTAAAAACTAAAAATAGGCCCAAAAGAATAAACTTCTCATTTTGGGGAGGACAAAAGGGAACATGGACCCCAAGTTTCCAGCAGCATTGAAGGTTAGACAGATGGATCTGTTGAGTGTGTTTCTGATGGCCATCCAAAGAGAAGTGACAGCCGGGTGTAGTGGCTCACGCCTTTAATCCTAACACTCGGGAGGCAGAGATAGGAGGATCGCCATGAGTTCAAGGTCACCCTGAGACTCCATAGTGAATTCCAGGTCAGCTTGAGCTAGAGTGAGACCCTACCTCGAAAAACCAAAAAAAAAAAAAAAGAGAGAGAGAGAGAGAAGTGAAAGGCCTAAGTGAGGTCAGGGGAAGAGATTGAGTAAAGGAAAGGTGGGGCATGCTAGTGCACACCTTTAATCCCAGCACTCAGGAAGCAGAAGTAGGAGGATCATTGAGAGTTCGAGGCCACTGTGAGACTACATAGTGAATTCCATGTCAGCCTGGGCTAGAGTGAGACCCTACCTCGAAAAAACAAAAAAAAATCTAAGAGGATATAAATAAGTCATATGAAAACCTACTTTTCTGGACAATGGAACACTCAGAAGCCATAGACTGTTACTACAACATTTTCAGTGCCAAGGAGGTCACAGATACTCCCAAAACATTACAGACCATTGCTGAGGCCCTTGGTTTCCCACCAGGAATAGATGGTAAGACCCTATTGCTGAAGACTCCACATACTTGGGCTGCAAGGTCATTGAAAAATCCTACTGGAGCTGAGCTGAAAGCCTCCTCCATGTGGACCAGCTGACAGAAAGCTGGATAAAAACTATGCTGCATGCAGTTCAGTGGGAGAGAGAGAAATCACTAGTGAAGATACTCAACAGTGGACACTGCAAGCTTTAAATTTGACCAGCCAGGCCAAATTAGCCAACGGATGCAATAGTGGCATGTCTATTATGGGGCAAACCAACCACTCTCTAATTGGACTGGAGGTACACTGCATGGGAGGAAATACATCCCTGATACTAAAAACCTATAACAGGGGTAGTCAGAGCCCTAGAGGTATAACATTTGCTGGTGTCTGGCTAAATGTATATACTATGCTCACCATAGTATTTCATACCCTTATATTAATGCTACTCTCACTTTTGGTTAGAGAAGCTTCCCTTTCCAGATGGCGGTGACCTTGGGATGACTCAGAAGACACCATGGTGCTGAGAAGAAGTGACAGAGGAGTGCTCAGCACTGAAATATCTCTAACACACCTTCCAAGACTCAGGGTCCATTGCAGAAGAGGGAGCGGAAAGAATGTAAGAGCCAAAGGAAGGGTAGGACTCCTTACAACATGCTCCTCCACACACAAAATGGCCTGGAAATCCATGACCTCACAGGGATATGACTGAGAGTGGAGTTTCAAAGGGGAAAGTGGGGGGAGGGAGGGAATTACCATGGGATATTGTCTAAAATTATGGAAGTTGTCAATAAACTTTTTAAAAATAGAAGTGAGGGGGCTGAAGAGATGGCTTAGTAGTTAAGGTGCTTGCCTGCAAAGCCTGACAACCAGAGTTCAATTCGCCAGTACCCATGTAAAGGTAGATGGGCAAAGTGGCACATGCATCTGGATCATTTGTAGCAACTAGAAACCCTGGTGCTCCCATTCTCTACCTTTCTCTGCTTTCAAATAGATAAGTAAAATTTATAAAAATATTTTTAAAAGAGAAGTGAGTAAAGCCGGGCCAGTTGCCTGTCCAGCACCTGATTCATCCTTCCTTCCGAACCAATAGCCACGCTTCTCTCTTATGTCCCCATATGACCCAGGCAGAGGAAATTCACCTCTAGATCCAAAAGTAGAATCAAACCAGTTCCAGCATCTCCCTCCTTCCCTCCCCAACTTCTGCCCTCCCTCTCCTTTCTTCCCATACCTCTTTGCTTTCTTTCTTTCTTTTTTTTTTTTTTTTTTTTTTGAGGCAGGGTTTTGGTTTACAGCTCTAGTTGGTCTTCAATTGGCAATCCCCCTGCCTCTGCTCTGCTTCCTGGGTGCTAGGATTACAGGCATGGGCCAACAGACCCCACTTTCGATACTTCTCACTGGGGCATAGTTAAGATTTAGCAGAAGCTGGGTATGGTGATGCAGACCTTTAATCCCATTGTTCAGGAGGCAGAAGTAGGAGGATCGCTGTGAGTTCGAGGCTAGCCTAAGACTACATAGTGAATTTCAGGTCAGCCTGGGCTAGTGAGAGACTCTACCTTGAGGGGGGAAAAAAGATTCAGCAGAACAATTCCCAGTTTTGTGGAGCAGTCCTGAACATTGCAGGATGTGTGGCATCTTTCCATGCCAGGTAATCCCCAGCCAGTGAAAGTCTTTCTTTTTGCTACTCATTGTGAAAACACACACACACACAAAAATTTCTTTTTGTTTTGTTTTCTGAGGTAGGGTCTCACTCTAGCTCAGGTTGACCTGGAATTCGCTATGTAATTAATCTCAGAGGGGCCGCAAACTCTCAGTGATCCTCCTACCACTGCCTCCTGAGTGCTGGGATTAAAGGTGTGCTCCACCACACCCGGCCTGTGACAACAAAAAATTTTCATACATTTTTCAAAACTCTCACAGGCATGCCCTTTGGTTGAATCTCTGGAACTCCAAGCCAGTCTTCAGTAAGTAACCCATTTCCTCTTTTTTTGTGTTGAGGATGAATAAGAAAGCTCCCAGCACCACCATCCTGGCAAGTGTTTTCCACAGTGGAAGGTGCTCAGCCCTAGGATGAAGCTGATGCTGGGAATGGGTGTGGAAAGACAGAAAGGGTGTGGAGAAGTGAATGCTGTGAATAGCAGAGAGGAAAAACAAGAACAGCATACTGTGATCCAACTAAGTCTAAGGCCTGTCTGGTTGGGAGCCTTTTTCTCTTGCACCATACTGTCTCCTCCGTTATACAGATGTGCTCCGTGTCTTCAGGGCAATCAATACACTGCAGCCAAAGGAAGCCCATGGTCATGTCCTCACTTTGCTCCTTCACTCCTTCTTCAGCACTTTTTAAAATATATATATTTTTTATTTGAGAGAGAGAAAGAGGTAGAGAGGGTGAGAGAGGGAGGGAGGGACAGAATGGGCGCACTAGGGCCTGCAGCCACTGCAAACGAACTTCAGATGCATGCACCCCCTTGTGCATCTGGCTTACATGGGTCCTGGAGAATTGAACCAGGGTCCTTTGGTTTTGCAGGAAAATGGCTTAACTGGTTAGCCATTTCTCCAGCCCCCTTCTTCAGCACTTTTGTTGGTGTACAAGCAACTTGTGTGGCTCACTCTGCTCCCACATACAGTCAGTAACATCTGGAAATGCTACACTGCTGCTCCACAGCTGACAGCAGCCACAGCAGGAAGAAGGCAGTTTTAACTCTCCAGTTTACTCACAGCAGAAGCAGAATAATGGAGGGCTCAAACACACGAGCGCATGACGCAGCTCAAATCCGGCATTGCCACTGAATAACCTTGGGTTTGTCACTTAGTCCCCTTGTTTCTCTGCCTTTCTTTCTTCCTTTTTCATTCTTTCTTTCCTTCTTTCTTTCTTTTTTTTTTTTTTTTTTTTTGGTTTTCAAGGTAGGGTCTCACTCTGGCCCAGGCTGACCTGGAATTCACTACGTAGTCTCAGGGTAGCCTCGAACTCTCGGCGATCCTCCTACCTCTGCCTCCCGAGTGCTGGGATTAAAGGCGTGCGCCACCACGCCCGGCTTTTTTCCTTCTTTCTTTCTTTCTTTCTTTACTTTTTTCTATTTATTCTTATTTCTTATTATTTATTCTTATTTCTATGGTAATTCCCCCCCCCCACTTTCTCCTTTGCAACTCCACTCTCCATCATATCCCCTCCCCTCCTCAATCAGTCTCTCTTTTATTTTGATGTCATGATCTTTTCCTCCTATTATGATGGTCTTGTGTAGGTAGTGTCAGGCACTGTGAAGTCATGGGTCTCCAGGCCATTTGTGTCTGGAAGATTGCATTATAAGCAATTCTGCCCTTCCTTTGGCTTTTACATTCTTTCTGTCGCCTCTTCTGCAATGGACCCTGAGCCTTGGAATGTGTGATAGAGAAATCTCAGTGCTGAGCACTCCTCTGTCACTTCTTAGCACCATGGTGCCTTCTGAGTCATCACAGAGGTCACCACCATCTGAAAAGAGAAGCTTCTCTAACCAAAAGTGAGAGTAGCATTAATATATGGGTGCAAACATTAAGAGAAGTGCTTACTGGGCACTTTGGTGAGCATAGTATATACATTCAGCCAGACACCAGCAGGTGTTATATCCCTAGGGCTCATGACTTCCCCCATCATAGGCTTTCAGTATCAGGGATGTGTTCCCTCCCATGGAGCGGGCCTCCAGTCCAATTAGAGAGTGGTTGGTTTCTCCCATAACAGACATGCCATTATTGTACTCATTGGCTAATTTGGCCTGGCTTGCAATGTCCACTGTTGTTTATCTCCACTGATGACTTCTCTCTCTCCCATGGAGCTACTTGCAGTGTAGTTTTTTTCCAGCTTCCTGTCAGCTAGTCCACATGGAGGAGGTTTTCAGCTCAGCTCTTCTAAGTGACTTTGCAACCCAAGTATCTGAAGTCTTCATCTATTCCTGGTGGGAAACCAAGAGTCTCAGCAATGGCCTATAATGTTTTGGGGGGCACCAGGGACCTCCCTGGTCAAGAACTCACTGGAAGGTATCCCATCCCTGACACTGAAAATTTTCTAGTAACAATCTATGGCTTCTGGGTGAGCCATTGTCCAAAAAATGTAGGTTTTTGGCTGGAGAGATGGCATAGTGGTTAAGGCACTTGCCTGTTAAGACTAAGGACCCATGTTCTCCAGATGCCACGTAAGTCAGACATACAAAGGTGAAGCAAGTGCAAGGTTGCATATGCCCACTAGGTGGCATAAGTATCTGGAGTTCAATTGCAGTGGCTGAGGCCCTGACACACCAATTCTCTCTCTCTCTCTCTCTCTCTAAAACAAACAAACAAAAATTTTTAAGTGTAGGTTTGCCAGGCATGGTGGTGCACACCTGTATGGCTCAATGCAGGTCGGGGCCTAGCCAGACCGCATGCCAGAAGAAACCAAGAAGTGGCTTCTGTGAATGTGGCGTTCTGCGCAGGCCTGGCGTGACAACAGCTACAGTCCCATATTCTCGAGAAGCCTGCTGTGAGATGATCTGTCCGGAGACAGGCTGTCATTAGTCACAAGAAGGGGACCACCCCATTCAATGATTGGCCAGCCAAACCCCTTAAAACCCCCACACTTCCTTGAATAAACGAGTCTGCAGCAGCTCATCCTCTGCTGCTTCCACCAACTCCCGGAGTCTGTGTCTCACCCCCTACACAGCAGAGACCCTGCAGTCCCTCCTGGGCTGGCCTTAGGGGGAACCCCAACACACACCTTTAATCCTAGCACTTGGGAGACAGAGATAGGAGGATCACCATGAGTTTGAGACCACCCTGAGACTACATAGTGAATTCCAGGTCAGCCTGGACTAGAATGAAACCTTACCTCAGAAAAACCAAAAAAAAAAAAAAGGATTCTATATGACTTGTTCATACCCTCTTAGATTTTGATTAACCCTCCCCCAACCTTTCATTTACTCAATCTCTGCCCCTGACCTCACTTAGGCTTTTCCACCCCCCAGTAATCTGTTTTTCTACTTACATATATATAATACCATCCCCTAAATCCCCCTTCTCTTTCCTCTCTTATATCTTGTATTCTTTCTTTTTTTGTGTGTTCTTGGTTTTGTTTTTGTTTTTGAGGTAGGGCTTTTCAGGTTTTCCAGACTGACCTGGAATTTACTATATAGTCTCAGGATGACCTCAAACTCATGGCAATCCTCCTATCTCAGCCTCCCAAGTGCCGGAATTAAAGGCATGTGCCACCGTGACTGGTGACCCCTTTTACTTAATTTCTTCATCAACAAACAAGGACTATTCAAAATGATATAATGCATATTGTGGGTGTGCCTGGCAAAACCACTAGGTCTTTGCCCAAGTTGATAGCACTCATGTTTATTTTTGGTTTTTTCTGTTTGTTTGTTTTCTGGGTTTTTTTTTTTCTTCTTCTTCTTTATTTTGAGGTAGGGTCTCACTCTGGCCCAGGCTGACCTGGAATTCACTATGTAGTCTCAGGGTGGCCTCAAACTCATAGGGATCCTCCTACTTCTACCTCCCAAGTGCTGGGATTAAAGGCGCGTGCCACCACACCCAGCTGGTTTTTGGTTTTTTGAGGTAGGGTCTCACTCTAGCTCAGGCTGACCTGGAACTCACTATGTCGTCTCGGGGTGGCCTTAAACTCACGGTGATCCTCCTACCTCTGCCTCCCGAGTGCTGGGATTAAAGGGGTGCAACACCACTCCCAGCAGGGATCATTTCTATAGTTTGTTGCTAGAGAAGTTTCTATGACTGTGTAGAGTACCAGAAACCTTGAGAAGGAGGTATAGCATTCTCTGCTGAGCGTGAGGCCAGCTGTTGGTGTTGCTTTGCTGCAGCTGCCACTTGCTATTGATGATCACTCTTGTTCTCCCTCAGGAGGGCTGGAGGGAGAGGACACAATCTGAGAGGCAAAAAAGAAAACAGGGGCTGGAGATATGGCTTAGAGATTAAGCACTGTCCCGTGAAGCCTAAGGACCCCAGTTCTAGGCTCAATTTCCCAGTACCCACGTAGGCTAGATGCACAAGGTGGCGCATGCATCTGGAGTTCGTTTGCAGTGGCTGGAGGCCCTGGTGCACCCATTCTCTGCTCTCTCTTTCTCTCACTCTCTCTCTCTGCCTCTTTCTCTGTCTGTCGCTCTCAAATAAATAATAAAAAATAAACAACAACAACAAAAAGAAAGAAAACAATTAGCCAAGTGTGGAAAAAATACACACACACACACACACACACACACACACATCCCTGTGTATTTGGCATTTTGCAAAATTTACTGTGATTATATTATCTTCCAGGCATGATGTAGGGATGATGAATACATCTGTAAAGGACTGGGACACAAAGAAAGGGCCAGCCAGGCACAGTAGCACATGTCTGTAACCCTAGCACTTCAGAGGCTGAGACAGGAAGATTATGATTTCTAGGTTAGCCAAAGCTACACAAGTGAGACCATGCCCCTACATAAACAAACAAATAACAGCTTTTGGCCCAAGTCACCAGAATTACAGCAATGTCTCTAATAAGGGAAGGGTTCTGGATAGAACCATTGTGGGAAGAAATAAGAGGCAGTACAATTTTAATATGCTAAATTGGAGTTTTCCATTATGTTGCTTCTCTGCCTTTAGCTAATCAAGTGAAGATTCCCACTATACAAAGTGGAGATGGTGAAAAGAAGTTTAAATAATCAAGTGTGGAGCTCAAGAGAGAGTTCAAGAAGATAATAAGAACTGGAGCCGGGCGTGGTGGCACATACCTTTAATCCCAGCACTTGGGAGGCAGAGGTAGGAGGAGCGCCATGAGTTCGAGGCCATCCAAAGACTACATAGTTAATTCCAGGTTAGCCTGGACCAGATCCTACCTCAAAAAAAATTTTTTTCTTTGGAACTAGGCAAGAGATAGGAAAAACTTTTGAGCCGGGCATGGTGGCGCACACCTTTAATCCCAGCACTCGGGAGGTAGAGGTAGGAGGATCACCATAAGTTTGAGGCCACCCTGAGACTAGACAGTGAATTCCAGATCAGCCTGAGCTAGAGTGAGAACCTACCTCGAAAACCAAAAAAAAGGCAGTCTGTTGAGCTTGCCTCAAAAAAAAAAAAAAAGATGTCTGATAGGAGATAGAGAATAGAAAAGTGTGTGAATACAGTGAGGGCCAACAAGTGTGCAGCCGGGGGGGGGAGGTGGAATGGCAAATCTGGGAGTTAGAATGCAAAAAACTGTGGGGTCTATGGAACACACTCCTGCACACGCACATGCATGAGAGAGGAAGTGCTAAAGGGAATGGTCTATAAGAGGACTGGTGATGAGTAAGGGGTGGGACTAATTTCAGAAGGTTATTTTAAAAATATTTTGGAGGGGCTGGAGGGATGGCTTAGTGGTTAAGGTGTTTGCCTGAAAACCAGAGGACCCAGGTTCGATTCCCCAGGACCCATGTTAGCCAGATGCACAAGGGGGCGCACACATCTGGACTTCATTTGCAGTGGCTGGAGGCCCTGGTGTGCCCATTCTATCTCTCTGTCTCTTCTTCTTTCTCTGTCAAATAAATAAATAAATAAATAAATAAAAATAAAATATTTTAAAAAATAAAAATATTTTAAAAATTTATTTATTTTTTTTTTTAATTTATTATTTATTTGAGAGAGAAAGATACAGAAATAGGCAGAGAGAGAGAGAGAGAGAGAGAGAGAATATGGGTTCGCCAGGGCCTCCAGCCACTGCAAACAAACTCCAGATGCATGCACCCCCTTATGCATCTGGCTTACGTGGGTCCTGGAGAAACAAGCCTCGAACCGGGGTCCTTAGGCTTCATAGGCAAGCGTTTAACCGCTAAACCATCTCTCCAGCCCCATTTATTTATTTATTTGAGAGAGAGAGAGAGAGAAAGGGGCAGACAGAGAGAGAGAGAGAGAGAATGGACACATCAGGGCCTCCAGCAGCTGCAAATGAACTCCAGATACATGTGCCACCTTGTGTATCTGGCTTACGTGGGTCTTGGGGAATCAAACCTGGGTCCTTTGGCTTTGCAGGCAAGCACCTTAACCATTAAGCCATCTCTCCAGCCCAGGAGAAGTTATTAATCTTCATTCATCTGCTTTTCAATCCTATAATGAAATAAGATAAGAAAGGCATATTTTAGTTCTGGAGATGCAAGGTCTAGGAGCCTCATGTAACTGAGATCTTCTTGCAAGTAGTCCAAAATGCCACAAAACATCTCCTGGCAAGAGACAGAGAATACACTTCTCTCTCTCTCTCCCACTTATCAGTCCACTGGAATTCAATCATGAGGGCTCTCTGTAATGACATATCCAATCCTAATCACTTCCTAAGGCCCCCGCCCCCAGCACCATAGCCAGAGCTTCTACCTTTTGTTTTGTTCTTCTTTTTTTTTTCTTTTTTCTTTTTTTATTTATTTTTAATTGTAGACAATATCCCATGGTACTTCCCTCACTCCTCCCACTTTCCCCTTTGAAACTTCACTCTCCATCATATCCTCTCCCCCTCTCAATCAGTCTCTCTTTTCAGTTTGATGTCATCATCTTTTCCTCCTATTATGATGGTCTTGTGTAGGTAGTGTCAGGCACTGTGAGGTCATGGACATCCAGGCCATTTTGGGTCTGGAGGAGCACGTTTTAAGGAGTCCTACTCTTCCTTTGGCTCTTACATTCTTTCCGCCCCCTCTTCTGCAATGGACCCTGAGCCTTGGAAGGTGGGTTTGAGATGTTTCAGTGCTGAGCACTCCTCTGTCCCTTCTTCTCAGCACCATGGTGCCTTCCAAGTCATCCCAAGGTCACCACCATCTGAAAAGAGAAGCTTCTCTAAACAAAAGTGAGAGTAGCATTAATATATGAGTGTGAACATTAAGAGAAGTGCTTACTGGGCAGTTTGGTGAGCATAGTATATACATTTAGCAAGACACCAGCAGAACATTACACCCCTAGGGCTCATGCCTACCCCTGCTGTAGGTTTTCAGTATCAGGGATGTATTCACTCCCATGGAGTGGGCCTCCAGTACAATTAGAAAGTGGTTGGTTTCCCCCATAACAGACATGCTACTATTGCACCCGTTGGCTCATTTGGCCTGGCTGGCCAAATTTAAAGCTTGCAGTGTTCACTGTTGAGTACCTTCACGGGTGTTATCTCTCTCCCATTGAACTGCATGCAGCGTAGCTTTTTCCAACTTTCTGTCAGCTGGTTCACATGGAGGAGGCTTTCAGCTTAGCTCCAGCAGGATTTCTCAGTGACATTGGCACCCAAGTATGTGGAGTCTTGAGCAATAGGGTCTTACCACCTATTCCTGGTGGGAAACCAAGGTCCTCAGCAATGGCCTATAATGTTTTGGGGGCATCTGTAACCTCCCGGGCCAACAACTCACTGGAAGGTATCCCATCCCTGGCACTGAAAATTTTCTAGTAAGGATCTATGGCTTCTGAGAGAGCTTCTACCTTTTTAATTAATATCTCACATGAAACCTTGGCACCACTTACAACCTAGCCTCCCCACAGCAGTAGTCAAGAAAGAAGAGCCGGGTGTGGTGGCGCACACCTTTAATCCCAGCACTCAGGAGGCAGAGGTAGGAGGATCACCGTGAGTTCAAGGCCACCCTGAGACTACATAGTTAATTCCAGGTTAGCCTGGACCAGAATGAAACCCTACCTCGAAAAAAAGAAAGAAAGAAAGAAAGAAAGAAAGAAAGAAAGAAAGAAAGAAAAAGAAAAGAAAAAGAAAGAAAGAAAGAAAGAAAGAAAGAAAGAAAGAAAGAGAGAAAGGGATTCTGGCGCCAAGAGGAAGGGTAGCGCTATTGTAAGGTAGAGATGGTGTGTCCTTGGGACAGGTAGCACCCGAGTAGAGAGACAAGGGAGGATGGACAGTGTGTAAGGGGAAAAGGTGAAGTTGCTTTTGTCATATTGCTTTTGTCTTCTCAGTGAAATAAACAGCAAGGTTGTCGGCTCGGAGTGGGGAAGTGGGGAGGGCGTAGGGTGTTTAAGGATAGAAGGTGCAATTTAGTTATTTCAGAGTGTGGGAAAGGAAAGCCACTGGGAGATGAAGAAGGGTGGTGTTGAGAGCCCACTGGAGATTAAAAGCATAAATTTAGAGTGGCAAGTTAGCCCTGTTATTTTTTGCTCAGAATGTAAGTTGGACAGAAACAGGGCTTTGCCAGGAAGTCCCAGGAACTAGAAAGCGTGGGGTGCACGCAAGCAGGGACAGACCGTGACACCCTAGCTGGTCAGAGCCATACAAAGACAACAGCAAGAAAGGAGAATGGAGGCTAAACTAGGGTCAAATAATTGTTCACATGGGGTTATGAGAGCAAATACGCTGGAGGAGAAAGGCTGGTCAGTATGTAAGGTGTTGGAAGAGAAGAGTTCAGAAGTTGTGTTATTTGGTGATGTAAAGGTCCAGGGTATCTGTGTCATCGTGGGGTGGAGGGAAATGATTATAGTTTAGAGGTGACTAGGGTTTCATCTAGGAATGCTACATTCATCAACAATGTTAACAGTGGTGGCTTGGGGTGGGAACTGTGAATCAGATATTAGAATCTCAGAGAATGAGTGAGGAAGTATGCAACCATTTGGGGAGGACTGCCACATGGAGGGGCTGGTAGAGTCTAAAGGCAGGTCCTACAATGCAGCGGCAGGGAAGGGTCTAAAGCAGCAGGGGGCACAAAGAATCTAACTTGGGGAACCATGCTCTTGCCAAGGCCTTGTTCAGAGCCACTCCCGCATTTCAATAATCTTCCTCCTCTCTTTGCACCGCCCCTACCCCACCCCAGGAGAAGCCATCCAGGGTAAGGGATTTATTCCGAATTGGGTGGGAAGGAAACCGGGAACAGTCAGACCTTTGATTCACTCTGCTGCCCAATGCGGTGTTTTGGATATTTAAAAGAACACTTAAAATGCCCTTGTTTGTTTCTGCCTCTGCAAGCGTTCTGCTCAAGGACAGGGCAGGGCGCCTGTAACCATGGCAGTGAGCTGAAGGTGGTGGGGAAGAGGTGGTTTTTAAATGGGCGGACCTCAGTCTGGCTGCACCTAGAAATGGAACCCTTTGGCCTGCTTGGAGTCCTTTGTTCATTCTGCTTATTTGGGGAAGAAGGTGAATTCTCCCCTATTGGGAAGTAAGCTTTGAAAGGGAAGGTTTTGCCTTTCCCTTGTGTGTCCTTGCAAGCTGACTTTGGGGACCAAAAGAAAAGTTGGGTCATTCTGGCTTGAGCAGGGCCGTCTGTGGTGGTAGAGAAGCCAGCTCCGTTGCATCCTGGAGGCAGAATTCTTCCAACACGCTGTCAGCTGTATTCACCACTTCTCCCTGGACAGGTGGCCGCTCACAGGGATGGCCCAGAATCCCCGCCAAAAACGCAGTCAGGCAGGGCCGCCATGGGAAGATAGCAGGGCGATGGGATAGAGGGACAAGAGCGAAGGAGGAAGGGAACATTTACATCCCTGGATGGGGAGCCCCCTCCCAACCCTACCCCATCCCCCAAAGCCTTCCTTTCCAGATCGAAGACACGCCCCAGGCGGCCATAGGGCAAGGCAGGACAAGGCAAACCCGGGACACATGGGCGCAGGGAAGTCCCATGACTGCAGTGTTTTGCTGCTGGTTTCCCAGTTGCTCTGGGCGGACGGGCTGGCGGGCGGGAGGCAGCCCCAGCGATGGGGCGAGAGGAAGGAGGGAAGTAAACAGGAGACCACAGAAAGAGCCAGTTCCCGGTGTTCAGAGAACACCAGCCTCCTCCAGTCCCCAGTGGGTGGCTGTATGTGTAGAAATGACACAGGGAGTGGGCGGGAGAGAGGGAAGAGCAAGCACGCGCTTTCTGCCTGTCACCCACTCACCTCGCTTTCCCCGACCCTCCAGCCCACATCCCTACTGGGGTAGGGGTGGCAGAAGGTGGGAAGGAGACAGCTCGCGAGGTGCCCACCGCTATGTACCAGTAACTGGCTCAGCGGTTGGTGAATCCGAACTGTCTCAGCCGCTTGTCACCTGCGCTCGCCCGGGAAGGGGACAGAGGGCAGCCTTGGCACTTGGGAGACGCGGAGGGGTGTTGGGGGTGGCAAATGGAGGATGCCGGACAGGCTTGGGTGCAGGGTGATGCCAGGGTCTGGGACAAGGGGTGGGGGGTTATGCTGGTGACAACCGAAGGGAGGCGATGAGCTTGCAGCGCAGTGTCCAGCGGTGGGCAGCGCGGGCCGAGGGGCTGGCTGCTGCCCGCCGCCAGCGCGCGCGCGCGGGGTTACGCGAGGTAACCGAGCCCGGAGGAGAAGGAGAACGAGGAGGAGGAGGGAGGCGGCGGGGGCCGCGGGCCGGGGTGTCTGGCGCTCGTTGGACAAAGAGATGATGAAACGTGAGCGCTATATTTACCAAGGGGGTGGAGACGGGGTGGGAGGGGGTAAAAAGGACAAACTGTTCCACAACAACCACAGGAAACAGCCCTTCTGACTCACTGGGAGGCCGGGCCGACCCTCTCGCAGGCTTTAGTCCCCGAGGCCGGTTGGGGGCTCGAGGGCGCGGGCACCGGACCTGAACCCGGGTGTCTGGGACTAGTTTCTAAAGAAAAGCTACACTGGGTCCCGGGGCTGTGTACGTGTAGCTTTCGTGAGGCAGGGGAGAGCGCCGACCGGCAGAAATGTTTTCTAACCCTGTGCTCCGGCCAGGGCGGGGGGGAAGAGCTGCGTGCAAAGGCGACGAGCGCGATTCCTGCAAAGTCATCTCCACACCGGCACCGGCCGGCCCGCCCGCCCCGCCCGGGGACCGCAGCCCCCGCCTCCCTCTCCTGCCCTCCCCGCCGCGCGGCGCTCAGAGTTGGGGTGCGGTGCCGACTATGTTTAGAAGCTGATGTCATCTCGACACCCTACTCCGCAGTGTTCCCAGGGGGGCCGCAGGGCAGGTTTTCCTGATCGTGGGTGTGGGGGATGGAAGGTGGCCTGTCCTCTCCCCAACACACCTCGCGCCAGAGGTATCCGGGAGATTAACAACAACAACAAAAAAAACAGCAACAACAAAAATGCAACCTCGCCAGAGTTATGAAACAGGGTAGTGGAAGGTGCAAGCCCACTGGCCAGCGCGGCGGAGGGCCAGCAGCCCGCCCCCACTTCCCACCCAGGTGCAGGGGGCTGACGGCAAGGTTAGCTCACGTGGGCGCGGACGCCCCGAGCTCCTAGCACGAGTTTGGGGCGGGTTCTTCATCCCCCAATCTAGGGCAGTTTGTTCAACTGCAGTAAAGGGAGCTTGATGTTCCAGCAGGGAAGGGATTTCTGAGAACTGGGGCTGTCCTCAGATGAACCTGCCTCCTCCGGCTGCTGCGGCGGCGGCCGCCTGCGGAAGACTTTTTAAAAGGGCGATGCCAGGCCCGGGCGCGCGGCCCGAGTGGCTGCGCCGCCCGCCAGTCTGCGGCGAGCGCCCGCCCCCGAGCTAATGCCAACGCGGGCCAGCTCGCAGCGCTGGGGGGCTGCGGGCTAAACTTCTCCTCCTGCATATGTATGAACGGGTGGCTTCGCTGCTCCCCAAAGCAGGAGGGCTGTAGTTTTTGCGGAAGTTTACTAAGTGGAACCGAAGTAGGGCGTCGGGCAAGTTTTCGCGCCTGCCGCAGCAGCTCCCCGCCCCCTTCAGACAACTGGGTGTGAACGCTTCAAGGCCACGGGCGGGCTGTTCACCTGATCAGGCTTTATCCGATTGTGTTTCAAATCCAGAGACTTCGCCACGGTTGCAAGCCCCAGCCCTGTCTTTCCCGTCCCGACACCCTCACCTTCCCTAATTCCCCGCCTTTCCCTAAAATGAACACAGCTTCCCCACCACCACCACCACCACCACCACCCCGGCAGGCCCTGAAGGCCTAGGTGGGATCGCGGAAGCTGCAGGGACCAGCCCCCCAAAGGGAGAGGTCTGGATCCAGCCCCGAGCTAGGTCTGCCACGTGATCCCCTCCCTACCCCAGCGGGCCATCTGTTTTCCTTCCTTCGCGCCAGGAGGCTGGCAGCTCGGCCCAGCACGGTCCACGCCCCCCAGCTGGAAGGAGTGACAGAACCCAGAATGGCAGAGCCCAGACCTTCCCCGGGCACCTTTAGCCGGAACTCTGGACCTAGAGCAGGGATGATACCTGACTATCTGTGATTTAAACTGAGGGCCAGGTGATTAAGTCCTTCCCCCAACGCCAGCTGGGTAGGAAAGCCCAGACAAGGCTGTCTAAAAGCCTCTAGGGGAGGGGCTTATGCAGCATTGGACACGAAATACGTTACTTAGGAGCGGATTTAGAAGGCGGAGGTAGAAGGATCGCTGTGAGTTCGAGACCACCCTGAGACTACACAGTGAATGCCAGGTCATCAGCCTAGGCTAGAGTGAGACCCTACCTCGGAAAAGCAAAATAAGGCCGCGGGATGTCAGCTCTGGGGAGTTGGCTGTGTGGGAGCGCAGCGTCTCTGTTCAGCCAATGCCACGAAACGCTGCTTCTCAGAATTGATAAGACCATGGCACAAAACTCTGGTGGCTGGATTTGGTGTGACTCTGTGAGCAGTTCCTGTTGCTCAGAAATCGGAGCCTCTTGCTCCTCCAGACACAAAATGGCCTGGATATCCATAACCTCACAGTGCCTGACACTACCTACACAAGTCCATCATAATAGGAGAAAAGATCACGACATCAAAATGAAAAGAGAGACTGATTGAAAGGGGGAGGAGATATGGCGAGAGTGGAATTTCAAAGGGGAAAGTGGGGGGAGGGAGGAAGGAAGTACCATGGGATATTGTCTACAATTAAGGAAGTTGTCAATAAAAAAATTAAAAAAAAAAAGAAATCGGAGGCTCATTCAGTTAACGAAGCATTAATGGAGGGCTATGTCTTTGGTAACAACACCTCTGCCTTTCCTTCTCAAACCACGTATGCATTGATTGAAGCAATCACTGAGTATAGTAAGGCTGTTTATACTTTAGTTTCTCTGTATCGACAATATACAAGTTTACTTGGGGAAATGAATTCACAGAAGGAAGATGAAGTGTGGCAGGTGATTATAGGGGCCAGAGTTGAGATTATGTCAAAACAGCAAGAATATTTGAAGCTGGAAACCACTTGGGTGACTGCAGTTGCCTTTCAGAGATGGCTGCTGAAGCTGCATACCAATCTTGAGCAGATCAGGCCTCTGTCACAGCCAGGAATCACATCCAGTTGGTGAAATCGCAGGTGCAGGAGATGCACGGGCTCTTCCAGAAAGCAGAAACCAAGCTGGTGGAAACCCAGACACAGGAGCTGCACCAGAAAACACAGGAGGCCAGGGATGAGAGGGCCCACCAGGAGCAGGAGGCCTATCTACGTGAAGATGGATGGCCTGAGCCACTTGGGAAAGCAGGGGTGGATGTCATCCCCGTGTTGTCACCTCTGAGCTGCACAAAGCCTAGGACAAGTCCTACCCTGACCAGTTAGGCCAGAAGCCTTTGTGAGCTGTGAGTGCCTGGTCCCTCCCTCTCTGCTCTTAGTCATTACTGGACCTGGTTCTTAGCCCCTGGGCACTGTACCCTGTTTAATATTGTACCCCCTCAGCACAGCGGGTTTTTCTCACTTTTACCTGAAACCCATTCAGCACGGTGTGGTAGTGCACACCTTTAATCCCAGCACCTGGGAGGCAGAGGTAGGAGGATTGTCATGAGTTCAAGGCCACCCTGAGGCTTCATAGTGAATTCCAGGTCAGCCTGAGCTAGAGAGAAACCCTACCTTGAAAAAAAAAACAACAACAACAAAAACCAAAAACCAAAACAAAAGAAAACATTCAGCTGGGCATGGTGGCCCATGCCTTTAATCCCAGCTCTTGGGACACAGAGATAGGAGGATGGTGTGAGTCTGAGGCCACCCTGAGACTTCACAGTTAATTCCAGTGTTTTATTAGTTTGTAGTTTGCCTTTGACTCCACCTGGCTGGAGGCAGTATCACTGGGTGGATCTTAAGGTATGTTGGTGGGTTGGAGATTTCAATCTAAAGATATGCAAAGTGTGCTAGATGGAGTTGCTGAAGTGTGCTGTGCTGTGTGGTTTTTGGTTTTGACCTCTGTGTTTGGTCCTGTGAAAGCAGACCACTTTCTTCTGCCATTATGGAACTTCCCCTGGATCTATAAGTTTCAATAAATATCCCTTCCTCCATAATTGTGCCTGGTCTGGAAGTTCATCTCAGTGAACCTGAAGCTGTCTGCTACACCAGGTCAGCCTGGATCAAAGTGAGACCCTACCTCGAAAAAAAAAAAAAAAAAAAAAAAAAAATCATACAGGTGGTACAGGCCCCGCCTCTTTTTTTTTTTTTTTTTTTTTTTTTTTTTTTTTTTGAGGTAGGGTCTCACTCTGGTCCAGGCTGACCTGGAATTAACTATGTAGTCTCAGGGTAGCCTCGAACTCACAGCAATCCTCCTACCTCTGCCTTCCGAGTGCTGGGATTAAAGGTATGTACCACCATGCCGGGCCTCACTTTCTTTTTTAAAAAAATTATTTTTATTTATGTTCACGTGCATGTGTGTATGTGCACATGGGGTGGAAGCACTCCAGATGCACATGTCACTTTGATTCAGGCTGACAGATTTTGTTGTTGTTGAAGTAGGGTCTCACTCTAGCCCAGGCTGACTTGGAATTTACTATGCATTCTCAGGGTGGCTTCCAACTCCTATCCCTACCTCCTGAGTGCTGGGATTAAAGTCGTGTGCCACCAAGCCTGGATTTTTTTTTTTTTCTTGACAGATTTTGTAAGCAAGAATTTTTAATCACTAGCCATCTCCTTACTCCCATACCTTTTAGTTTTTAAGATTTAGAATAGTTGCAGCAGGTTCATAGTCCTTATTAGCCTCAAAACTGAGTCGAGTATTTGATTTTGACATTAAAGTGGTGCAGGGAAGATATCACAGCAGGTGACTGCATGGAAGAAGAGTATGTAGAAAGGCAATGCTGGCCCACCTAGAATACTGTCACCTCATCAGTGTCCCACCCCCTTGGTCTGCTCTGTGCCCAACCCAGGATAAAGCACCCTGGGTACACTCTTACAATAACTCTGTGCCGTAAGTATGTCATAGGATTTAAAAGCAAAACGCTTCAATCCCAGCACTGAGGAAGCAGAGGTAGGAGGATCACAGTGAGTTCCGAGGTTACCCTGAGACTACAGAGTGAATTCTAAGTCAGCCTGGGCTAGAGCAAGACCCTACCTCAAAACAACAACAACAAAAAATAGATAGAAAAATAAAAGTAGGGCTGGAGGGATGGCTTAGCAGTTGAGGCCCTTGTCTGCAAAGCCAAAGACCCTGGTTCAATTCTCCAGGGCCCACATAAGCCAGAGGCACAAGGGTGTGCATGCATCTGGAGTTCATTTGCAGTGGCTGGAGGCCCTGGTGTGTGCCCATCTCTCTCTCTCTCTCTCTTTCAAATAAATAATAAAAAAATCTATCTTAAAAAATAAAAATAAAATAAAATATTTAAAAAAATCATCTTGGAGTTCTTGCATTCAAGACCCTTTTCAAAAAGAGTTCACTGAGCTGGGCATGGTGGCGCCACATGCCTTTAATCCCAGCATTTGGGAGGCAGAGGTAGGAGGATGGCCATGAGTGAGTTCGAGGCCACCCTGAGACTCCAAATTGAATTCCAGGTCAGCTCTGGGCTAGAGTGAGACCCTACCTAAAAAACAAAACAACAACAAAAAAGAGTTCAGGGGCTGGGGATTTAGCTCAGTGGATAAGCACTTGCCTAGCATGTGCAAGGCCCTGGGTTCAGTCCTCAGCACAGAAAGAAAAAAAAAAAAAAGAGTTCACTGGAGCTGGACATACTGGTATACATCTGGTCCTTGGAGGCTCAGGCAGGAAGAGTTTGTGGAGGAGTTTGCCTACTTCGTGTTTTTTTTTTCTTTTATTTTATTTTCTGTTCTTTTCTTCCCTGTTTCTTGAGTTATAGGATGACTTAGAAGCTTTCCTCTTTAGGATCCAACATGCGTCCCAGTAGGCTCTCTGCAGGAGACCTATGATCATGCCCTGTACATTCTCTCAGGCTTGTATTTCAACTGATATTATACAAAGGGGAAAGTCTAGTTCTGGCTGGCTCTGGATAACATTAGCAATAACATTGACGTTATTCACGAAAAAAAGGAAAACCAGTATCTTTCCTGGAAGATTATAATCCAGCATTTGAATACAATAATCATTTGGGCTTGTTTTTAAATGTAAACTTTAATTTTCCTTGCTTCTTGTTTCTTCTCTTCAATTTCCTTTAATTTCACTTTGTTTGGACTGAACTTCTTGACATACTCATTTCAGAGTTATAAAAGAAGGTAATCAAGAAGACAGATTTCATCATCCATGTGAATTTCTCATTTAGATTTGCAAACATGATTGCTGTTTGACTCGCTTTAGAGAATCTTCAGACTGAGCAACCCTAGAATTGTAAACCAGCTCCTTCCCCATCCATTCATCCTCCAGATACTTAATGTTCCCGCCAATGAGTTAGCATGGAAGGACACCAAACTGCAGTCTATCCGCCATGAGACATATATATTCAATAGCACACATCACAAGAAATTCCTACATCAGGGTTTTTTCCTCGTATTTTCAACAATAGTTTCCTTGCTGTGTTGGAATGTATTATAATAGTTTTATGATTAAAACCAGTTTGTGCTGTTTTGCCAGCATGTGGTTGTCTCAATTAAATCTTGGAAAAAATACCCCAAATTAATATGAATCATTCCTAATTAAAATGAATAATTTACCAGTAAAGTATATATTATACCACATAAATATAAGAGGCCTGCTTTCCCCATGTACTCTTTGTACATTTCTACTCCAAACCAACCAAATGGGAGGAACAAGGGAATTCAGAGACTGTAACTGCTTCTAGTTTATGGGTTTTCCTCTCTACATCCTCCCTAAGCCTTTGGTTTATTATCCAAGTTCTCATAACAATAGCTTATGGGCCCAGTGGCCAGAGCTATAATCCTTGTTTATGGTGCATTCTAAAGTAATTATCATTATTGCCATTAGTAATACAGTGCTTGAGGGGCAAGGCTCTCTTTCAATTTGTGTTGAGCAGAGTGGGGAAGTGGCCTCCTGGGCCTCAGCTGAGATCCTTGACCTCAGCCATTCTCTCTGAGCTATTTCCTTATCTGTGGATGTGATAGGATTAGATTAGTACATCTGCAAAGTCTTTTCCCAACTGCAAATACTCCCAAGGGTGGCACATCTATAATCCTAGCACTTGGGAGGTAGAGGCAGGAGACTCACTAGTTCAAGATCATCTGCATGGTGAGTTTGAAGCTAGCCTGTGCTACAATAGACCCTGCCTCAAAACAAAACAAAATAAAAGCAATCAAACCAAAATGGGGGTGGGGAATGAGTAAGATGTGGGTTCTTGAAATACTGTGTCACTGCTGTGCATCATTGCTCTTTATGGCAGTGAAGGTAAAAGCAACTTAAGTCAGTACTTAATGAGAAAACAGGCATTCATTTATTTATTTATTTATTTATTTATTTATTTATTTATTTATTTATAGCCCAGGCTGAGCTGGAATTCTCTATGTAGTCTCAGGCTGGCCTCCAACTCACAGTGATCCTACATCTGCCTCCTGAGTACTGGGATTAAAGGCATGAGCCACCACACCTAGCTCATTTATTTATTTACTTACTGATTTTCCAGGTGGGGTCTAGTTCTAGCCCAGGCTGACCTGGAATTTACTATGTAGTCTCAGGTGGCCTCAAACTCCAGGTGATCCTCCTACCTCTGCGTCCCAAGAGCTGGGATTAAAGGCATGGGCCACCACGCCCGGCTGAATGTTTTCTTTTGTTTTGGTTTTTGGTTTTGGGTTTTGTTGTTGTTGTTTTTCAAGGTACGGTTTCCGCTCTAGCCCAGGCTGACCTGGAATTCACTGTGAAGTCTCAGGGTGGCCTTGAACTCATGGCAATCCTCCTACCTTTGCCTCCCAGGTGCTGGGATTAAAGGCGTGCACCCCACACCCTGCTGAATGTATTTTTAATCAGTTGTCCTAACAGTATGCCTCCTGAAGGGACAATGGCCCTACATTCTTTTCCCAACTATCAGGATGGAAAACAACACCAGCCTTCATCATAGAGAGAAGCAAACTGAGTTAATCAGACTCTCAATCCCCCAGTAATTGTTAATCAAGTAATGCCACAATATTCAATGGCTAGGGGCCTCTATCTGGCTGGTTCCAGTTCTTAAGAATCTGTTTAACACAGTTAATATTTCACAAGACCACAGGGGTTGGTTGTTGTAAAGCCCAAAGAGCCAGAAATAGGAGACTTGTCATCGTCTTCTTGATAAAGTAGACATCTTATTCTTCACATTTGAAAAGGAAGGGGGAAGGAAAAGTCCTGGGGTGTGTGTGTTTGTTAGGAGAAGGGGGCTCTCAAGGAAAGAAAATGATTTTTTTAAAGAAAAATGAGGGATTTTTGTCTCTGTCTACTGAAAGTGGATTTAAATAGCTTCAAAACAAAATTAAAATAACCTAGAACCAATTGCACCAAGGGAGTGCAAGAATTAAGAGGAATGGCAAAAATGCAAAGATGAACTTTTTCGTGTAGTAGTCACTATGTTTGTAATTTTTTAAAAAGATTTTTTTAAGATTTTATTTTTATTTATTTATTAGAACAGAGAGAGAGGGAGACAGAGAGAGTGAGGATGGGCACGCTAGGGCCTCTAGCCACTGCAGAGGAACTCCAGATGCATGTGCCACCATGTGCAGCTGGCTTATGTGGGACCTGGAGCATGGAACCGAACCGGGGTCCTTATGCTTCACAGTCATGCGCCTTAACCGCTAAGCCATCTCTCCAGCCCAGCTGTGATTTTTTAAAAAGATGAATTGCTCCTAGTTAATGTGTTGAATGGAAGAACTTAAGATCGTATGCTTCATCAAAATAAAAGGCCCGAATTGATGCTTTCTCACATCTTGTCCTGACATATTGATGAGCTTGTTAAAATTTATAGGTTCACTTTGCATTATGCACTACTCTACCCTCCATCTATAACTTATTTTTACTACCAGAAACACAAAACCCAAAGATGAGTCCAGTTTTCACTACAGCTCCGAGCTTTTACAAGTGTCTAGCGCTTGCTATTGGTACCCCCTCTGATTGGCTGAGCCAATGCCAGTGACATCAACCAACTTACTTTTGATTGGAAAGCTGGTTGCTGGGACTGTAGCGTTTGCAGGAAGTCACTTAACTGTTTGAGGACTGGGAAACCCGAACCTGAAGTTGTCTTTTGTCATAGGGAACGGTACCACCGACTAGGGGGGAGATGTGTCCCGCAGCTGTGCCAGCTGGACTGTGATCGGGGAGGCTTGGGCGGCCGTGCGGACGGAGCGAACATCGTGGGGTGGAGGGGCCGCTCCTTGCTGGCCTCCCGGCTGTTACCCTTTTAAATGTCAGCGTTCGGGGCCGGAGGGGTAGCACGAGGCGGCGGAAAGGCACAGTCGGATTGGCCGCACGCCTCAGTCCTAGACGCACCTCTCCACCGAAGGGCCCTTCTGACTGGCAGGGGGAGAAAGTAAACAGAGTTGAATCACCCTCCCCACTGGCCAATTGGAGGGGGGCTGGCTTGTGACGTGATGGGATTCTGCGAAATTGTTACTGAGCGAGAGAATGCCGGAGCGGCGCGCACCGGCAGGAGCAGGCGCTCAGAAGCCTCCGCTGCACTGGGGAAGAAGAAGTGTCGCTTAGACCCGGAGCCCTGCCCGGCCGCCCTGGCCACCCTCATCGGGGTGGTCTGTTGAATGTCCCGAGGCTTTGGCCCCACGGAGAGACGACCGAGGGCGTGTGCCTCCCTTGCAGTTTCCTCTCCCAGCAAGTCGGGGGCGTTTTCAATCGAATAAACTTGCGACCGCCACGTGTGGCATCTTTCCAAGGGAGCCGGCTCCAGGGGGCTCCCCCGGGCGCGCCCGTCGGGGGATCGCGCGGGACAGGGCGGCGGTGGCGGTGGCGGTGGCGGCGTCGGAGCCGGCCGCGGGTGCTGCGTGCGGAGGCGCTGCCGGTTACGTAAAGATGAGGGGCTGAGGTCGCCTCGGCGCTCCTGCGAGTCGGAAGCGCCCGCGCCCCCGCCCCTCGGCCGCGCAGTGCCGCGCCGCGCCTAGCCGTTCCCATCCGCGCTCGTCGTCCGAGGCCAGGGGCAGGACGAGCCGAACGAAAAGCTCCCGTCAAGCCATCCGCCAAGTTTGGCCCAGCCGCCTTTGGGGACTTGCTGTCCGCCCGCACCATGTCTGCGGCCGCCTACATGGACTTCGTGGCTGCCCAGTGTCTGGTTTCCATCTCGAACCGCGCTGCGGCGCCGGAGCATGGAGGCGCTCCGGACGCAGAGAGGCTGCGACTACCTGAGCGCGAGGTGACCAAGGAACACGGCGACCCGGGGGACACCTGGAAGGATTACTGCACCCTGGTCACCATCGCCAAGAGCCTGTTGGACCTGAACAAGTACCGACCCATCCAGACCCCCTCGGTGTGCAGCGACAGTCTGGAGAGTCCGGATGAGGATATGGGATCCGACAGCGACGTGACCACCGAATCTGGGTCGAGTCCTTCCCACAGCCCCGAGGAGAGACAGGATTCTGGCAGCGCGCCCAGCCCGCTTTCCCTCCTCCACCCTGGAGTGGCTGCGAAGGGGAAACACGCCTCCGAAAAGAGGCACAAGTGCCCCTACAGTGGCTGTGGGAAAGTCTATGGAAAATCCTCCCATCTCAAAGCTCATTACAGAGTGCATACAGGTTAGCCTCGTCGTCTCCCCCCACTCCACCCCACCCCCACTCCTGCTCTCGGGGTTCTTTAACCTTTGACCGGGCACCATCCCTGGGAGCCCAGGGAACCGCACCCGGCCTAGTGGGTGTGAACATTTTGGAGAAGATGCTGCTCAGCTCTCTCCTTAGTGGTCCCCGGCGTCTAAGAGCTGCGGGGAGCCCCAAACTGGCGGGCTGAGCGAGTGCGGTGAGGGGCCCGCCCCTCCACCCCGCCCCGCCCCCGGGACTCCGCACCCCGCTGCCGCCGCCGCCGCCGCCGCCGCGGGGCCGCCCCGCCAGGGGACAAGCCGGCGGCGGGCGGACTGATGGCGAATCTTTTCTCGCAGTCCCTGGAGGGGTTGCGGCGTAGGTCAAAACCTGGGGGTGGGGGTGGACACGGCGCTCTCTCCGTGGAGACTTTATAGGGGCTAGTTTTCAGGGCTAGCCGAGGTGGTTTTAAATTTGGCCAGGAGTCCCCCGAGAGGTTTAAGATAACACTTGCTTCAGGCCGCAGGGGAGTCTGATCAAGGAATGCCTGGTGGGTTAACTTCACGACTTAGTTCGCCCTCCCAGTGAGGGAGATTTCCGAGCTGATCTGTTTCTGTGTGCTGGGTCGAGCCTAAGTAGAAGCGATTTGGCGTGGAGGCGTGGTCCTTGCCCGAAGGTCAAGGCCCTGCGGATCAATGTGGGGCGCTTCTGCAGGCTGCGGGGTTCAGTGGCTCCCAGGGAGGCCAAGCAGCCGAGCTGGACACACGAACGTGGCTGGGGAGACATCTGCTGTGTGAAACGGGCTTTGGAGACTTAGAGGGTCTTGGGCCAGCCAGCTCTGCTGGGTCTAGATTACCTACACAGATAAAGTTGGGAAACATTCAGGGGTCTGACCGTCTGAATTCCAGGCCAGCTTTTGGGCTAGAGGAAGATCTTACCTCTGAAAAAAAGAAAGAAAGAAAGAAAGAAAGAAAGAAAGAAAGAAAGAAAGAAAGAAAGAAAGAAAGAAAGAAAGAAAGAGAGAGGTTCATTTATAACTGGAATTCTGATGAAGTAGCAGGGCCCTTTCCCTCTATCCTATGACACGATGCTTAAGAAGTTGCTGAGCTACTTGGAGAGGTGGAGGTTTTTGGTGTCATGGTTTGATACTGGTAATGGTTTTCTGGAAGAGTCCCTGGGCCTTTGGTTTCAAAATGAGGTTTGAGTATGTTGTGCTTAGGCATTTTTTCCCCCCAAAGGCTCTGTAACTGCCTTTCTTTTCAACATTTCCTTTGGAGAGTGATTCTTGTGGAGGTGGCTGCTGGCACCAGAATAAATCTGAATTTCCTCTGTGGTTAATGCAAAGCCAGGTGTTGTTTGGGGGTCAGAGTCTAGGTTGCCCTATGAAACATCCTTGGAAGTTTGTATCTGTAAGGTTGAAGGCAGGCATGTACCCACAGCAGGGGATGTGACCTTTAGCGGGTCTCTGGGGGTGAAGCAGGGGTATATTAACTCAGCGTGTTACTCACCACAGCTGTTGGGCGGGCCTGGCTGTGTCAGCCATGTTCCCAGAGTTCAGCTGCTCACATGGACACCCTCTACCACCTTGAGCAAAGGCATTTTCTCCTTCAGGGGAGCTGCCCAGTGGTGCGGCTGGGGAAGCCTGCAGTGCCTCTGTCTGGCTCAGGAGTGGATCCCCGGCATGATGGGCGGTTGGTTCGGCTGAGTGCCTTTCTCGGGCATTTATAGAAATGGCTGTTCATGTGTGCATGCATGCGTGCTGCTCTTTAATTCTCCATAAGGCACGTTGGCTCTACTGTTTTAGGAGAACCTTTTAACACAGTCCAGAGTGGAAAAGCAAGTGAAATAAATATGCATCCCACTTTAAATGCTACAGTCATTCTTTTGAATTGACTATTGTGAGTGCAGGTGTCTTATTTATGTTTGGGGGCTCTCAACTCTAGTAGTGTATGGTTGGCAGTTGATCAAAACCCCAACCTGTGCAGACATTATCAAAGATATATGCCTGTCCCAGGAGGCATGTTTTTGACTTCAGGCATTTGCATTTTTCAGATAACAGCTTCAAGTGGGATCCACCATGGTTGGGTGGGGCAGGGAGATTCCTGATTTTCTGTCTGCCCGTTGTTAATCCAGGAGGTAGATGGAGAAGGCATTTGGAATGTCTATTCTGTGAAGCTCTTAGAACTGAAGTCCCTGCCACTCCCCAGTGCTCAGTACTGCTCACACACATTCCCTTGAGAATCTCAGACTAGCTCACTTCCCTACAGAGCTTCACACAGCTTGTCACTTCCTTAAACTAGCAGCTTTAGAAGTTATATCATTTCCATGGATTTTTATGCAGTTCAGTGCAGCTCACTCTTTCCATAGTGTCCTGAGAGGACAGGCACTATTGAGGCTCCACTGTGATCTGCCCTTGCTTGCCACTTGTATGACCCTAAGCAGGTTTCTGTAACTCAGACTTTATAAACCCCAGTGAGGCCTCTGCAGAATTTGCTCTGCAGATTTGTTTGGTGTGGCCAACATAGAGTTTATAAAATTTTAATTAGTTATCAGCATCTAAAAATTAGGATTTGGGCACGAGATCAGATTTCTGGCTTCTCTGGAAAAATCAAAAGTTCTGGCACCAATAGGCCTGAATTTTTGCCTAGCAACAGTTGGTTTGAACTGTTTGCTCATTCTTTAATGTGGGGCAGCATCTCTTATTTTATTTACTTTTTATTTATTTTTGGTTTTTGGAGACAGAATCTCACTAGCCCAACTGGCCTTGAATTTGAGATGCTCTTGTCTCAACTTCCCAAGCACTGGGATTATAGGTGAGTGTGTCACCACATCCACATTTTCTTTGGCTATGCAGACTGTCTGACAGAAAGCATCTACTTAGCCTTCACCGGGAAGAAACCCACCCTTCAATACTGGACATAGATTCTTCAGTCTCTCTAGGGTTGATCATCCTTACCAACTCTAACTCGGGTGGGAGAGTTTGCTTGTTCTAGTGATAGGTGGCTCTTTGCCACGTTCACTCTTCTTAGCTTTGGAGTCAACTGTTTGGTGGAGAGTCTAATGTCATCAGAATCATTGTGACAGTAACCCACTTCTAAGGGCTGCTTATTGGCAGTGTGCTTACCAGGCCCAAGGCCCTCGGTTCAGTCCTCAGCACCCAAACCAACCAAACAAAATCCCAGAGAGGGGGCTGGGGACATGGTTCAGTGGATAAAATGCTTGCATCCCCAGCACCCACAGAAATACTAAGTGGGCGTGGTGGCCTACCTTCCATTTTAGCAAGTAGGAAGTGGATCTGGGATTCCCCTGCGAAAGCCAGCTAGCTAAGCTAGTTCAGTTAGCAGGCTTTGAGTTCAAGTGAGGGATGTTGCCTCAGCAATTTAAGTAGAGCGTAATAAACTAGATGTTACCCTCTGGCCTCCACATGCACACCCATCCCCATACACATACACAGGAAGCAGGACTTCAGGGCCAGAGCTATCCTCCCAACTCCCTAGACTAAGAGGCCATAGTACTAAAGTACTAAATTTCTTTGCCAGTTTCTCCTCTTTCTGAGTACAAGGAAGTCCTGAACCATAGTTCTTAAGGAAGTATGCTTTCTGCCCTGGTTTTCAAAGGCACCCCCCAAAGTGATATGGAATGGTATTTCATAACCTGTTTGCTTCCTCAAGATGTATTTACAGCTAGGCCTGAGGGGGTCTTGCTCTGGCAACTGTTTCTTACCTTTTGTCATTCTCTCCACTAAGGCAACTTGATGCTATTATTTTTTTTTTCTATCATAAATGTGCAGCCCATCCCCCATAGTGTTTGTGTACTACAGGTGCATTATAGAACTGTGGGCTGTGCCTCTGGAGAAGACCTCAAAGCACTGTGATACCTGATTGTTTACACCCAACAAAGAACCAATGGTTGCCCAGTTGTGGGTATTGATACCCCACCCATCCCTGGTGTAGATGTCTAGAGCTCTCTCAAGTGTTCTGTTGGAGAGAAACAGCCAGGAGAGAGAAGAGCACAGGCCCTCACATGACAGCTTCCCACTGAAAGCTTTCTGAGCTTGTCCAAATTCCCATGGGATTGCTTCCACATTTCAGATAATGTGAAGACTCCCCTGTGTACCCCCATCCACCAGCTCTCCAGCCCAGTTGAAATCTCTCCTGGAGATGAAAAGGGGGCAGTGATCGCTCTTGGTTCTAGCCTGGGAGAGAAGGCCCAGTGGCTGTTCTTCCCTCATTTCTCACTTGCCTCCATCTCTCTGCTCTAGCAGTGACAAAGCTTCTCCAAGGTGACATGATTGCTGCTTCCCAGCAGAAAAGGCAAGTGGAATACAATTACAGAGAACAATTCTTCCCTGGCTTTCCTCTCACAAGATCCTCTGTGGGTGGCAGAAGGGTGTGAGTGGAGCCCTGGTAGAGAAGGGAGGCACCAGATTTAACAGTTTCCCTTCAGTCACAAAGACAGTAACCTGATGTAGACTCTGGGACTCTAAGCAAGGGGGTGGACGTACATTCCTGTCTCAATTGTTGATACTTATCCCAAGAACCAGTCATTCTGCAACATCTGTGGGAAATTCCCAAAGTGAACTTCCCAGGGAAAAACAAATCATATGACATATTGGGAAAGTGGCTGACAGTGGTCTTCCCTAATAAGTTCATTGAGAGGAAAAGTGGGTGGATGATTTCCCAGGGCTCTTTGAGCAGCCCCGACAACCACGGCTTGGAGCCTGCTTTCCAGCCCATCGCTTGATTTCTGGATGCTTTACAATCATTAGCATTGTTGTTGCTGAAAAACAACACCCAGCCTCGTTGTGTTTCTACTCTTGACTTCCCCAAATCTTCCGGATTTTTGTTTTCTCTCTCTGCCCTTAACTGTTCTTTGAGCTTTGGGGGAAAGCTTTGAGCATACTATGGCTCCACTGCTAGAAATCTCCCCCATATCCCACCCTCCCACCCTTCCCTAGTGTTTCTGCAGCAAGCCCAGCGCCCACAGAGGAGAGGAAATTAATGCCTAGTAATTGGTACAAAGGCACTTTCTGTTTCTATGCAACACAAGTGAAAAGGAGAGGCACAAGGAAGGAGGAAAAACCCCACTGATGGTTAAAAAGGGAAAGTAAGATCCTCCCAGCAGTGCTCCTGGATATTCCTGGCTCCAGGTCTGCCCCGCTTTTTTTGGAAGTTAGTCACAGGTCTAGGCCCACCTTGGAGTACCTGGTAGCAGCGGTTGTTAGTATCAAAAGAATAGAACTTGGACATTGGAAGTGACCTTGAGAGGTCATCTCATCTATCATTTTGCCTGAAAAACCATGTGCCCACTCTCTCAGAGAGATGGGATTGTTCTGTTGGAGTATGGGGGTGAGGAATGAGGAGGTTTGGAAGCACACTGGCAGGACCCACCCCCGGCTTTCTCCTGGGTCCTCCTGGAAGACCACAGGAAAGCCTGTGGCTTGAAGCTTGCTCCTGTGGGTGTTCTAGAGTTCTTTTCTTCGTTGTGAATTTTTCCACCTATGCTTCCAATCTTCCAGAGGATTTCAATCTGTGGTTCATACTTTTCTACAAGTTAATACAAACCTAGGTTTATTTGGCGAGTTAACCAAATGAATGGGCTAGGTGGAGAGTGTCTCAGGGCCTCTGCCCTTCTGTAACCAGCCAGGGACACTCCCTGAAACAACTGAAGCAGAGCTTCCAAAAGGTTCCTGTTCTTCCTTTCTGGAGTCCTCCTGAAACCTTAATACCTTTTTGGTGCTTTAAGGCCAAGAGTAAATATTTGTCTTTTCTTGGCCTCCAGCAGTCCCCTCAGCAAGTAATAGGACTAATATTAATATTCATGAGCAAGGAATCACCACTGGGAAGGGAGAAGCATCCACCTTTTTATATGTTGGGGTCTTTCAGGGCATTGATTCTACCTGTGTCTAATGCCCGTGTTTGTGATGTGTGCCTACAAGCTCCCCTTTTCATTTCTGTACCCTCCACCCCAGGTGTACCAGACTTTGGAAGCCTGCAGGGAGATCTGAGGATCTGCACCTGGAATCCAAAGATTCCTCCCTGACTTCTCCATTCAAAGCCAGAGCTGTGGGTCTTTGAATGACTGAGAAACAATGAATTTTTGTGGGGCTAGGGGATAGAACTTGGGCCTTGTGCATGCTAGACAAGCACTCTACCATTGAGTTATGTTCCCAGCCCCCTGAGTTTATTTATTTTTTAATGAAACTGAGAGAATGATCGCAAATATGAATGGGAAAATGGAATTCATCCCTGATGAACCAGATTGAGCCTTTTGGAAAAGCGAGGGCATTATTTAAATAGATTAAAATAAAACCACAGGAGCTTAAACCATGCAAAATTAATGACCGGGTTTTGAAATGCAGGCAGCAGTGGTGTTTTCTGTGCAGTGAAGTTTGCACATTTTCCAGAACCTACCTCTTTGTGGAAGTGACCATGTGCTTCTGGGAGGACCTGAAGAGCCAGGGTGGGAACCACTGGGCAGACGTGGGGGGGCCTGGGGACAGTGGACACATTTGATTGGAAAGAATCTTAGAGATCATTATTACTCAGAGAAATGGGGGAAAGGAAGGAGGCTCACCTCCTGCCCCGCACAAGGAGCCAGTTCTGCTAAGACTGCAGTTAGTAAAGAGGAGGGCCTGAGCCTATAGTTCTTGATGCAATGCAGGAGAACAGTCCCCTCTAGGGTACTGGAAGGTGAGAGGCTTCTTAGAAAGCCTTGGCCAGGAAGCGGGAGGGGTGGTCAGAACACACACTCAGCCTGCGTCTGCGCTCGGCCACCCTCACTCT
Organism: Orientallactaga sibirica; assembly: GCA_036365145.1. Taxonomy (NCBI): domain Eukaryota; kingdom Metazoa; phylum Chordata; class Mammalia; order Rodentia; family Dipodidae; genus Orientallactaga; species Orientallactaga sibirica. The sequence continues at coordinate 65,056,587 of JAEOAD010000001.1, forward strand.
TCACAACAGCTTTACCTCCCTGAGCTTCAGGGTTCTCATCTGTAAAATGGACTCAGTAGTTATGTACTCTTGAAGTTGTTCTGAGGCTGAATTCCGATGAGGTACTGAAAACATTTAGCATACTAAGCTCATGCTGAGCATTATTGCAACTGAAAAGACAATAGGTACATATGTGGCCCAGAAGTCCTTGAGAGTCTTAGAATTTTTGTTTAAAATTCTAGCTGGATCCAGCAGCATCTCATTCATTTAAATAATATTCATTGAGTGGCTTCCATGCAAAAGCTGTGCTAAATGCTGGTAAGCACTGTGGCTTTCCTGAATGCTGTTAGGTCAAACATGTAGTAGGTATTATGCTCCAGGAGAAATGGTTTACATTAAAATATTTTATAGTTATTTATTTGACAGAGAGAGAGAAGGAGAGAGAGAAGGGCACACCAGGGCCTCCAGCCTCTGCAAACGAACTCCAGACGTGTGTGCCCCCTTGTGCATCTGGCTAACATGGGTCGTAGGGAACTGAACCTGAGCAAACGCCTTAACTGCTAAGCCATCCCTCAAGCCCATAAATATCATTTTATTATTATTATATTATATTATATTGAACAGCGAACCTATAGATAAAAACATGTTATTCTGAGTTACTAGAAGGAGTCAGGCTGCTTAGTTAACATAGTCCATGACATGCTGAACTTGCCCAGTATGCTGTTAGGTGCTTAGAAATGTCCATTTGTGGCTGTTCACCTGGGCTTCCTGGGTTTCTACCAGCAAGAAGAAACTCTCTTTTTCACAGTTCTCTTGGATTTGGCCCCCAAACCATCATCTTCAGCTGGCCAGCTTGTTATTCTAAGTCTGCTTTCAGGTCGGTTTTCATGAACCTGGCTCAGGAGAGTCAGCAGAAACACTGGACTGTGACCACACCCACACTGTGTCTTCCAGAGTCACCCAAAACTGCTTCCTTCCAAGTGGAAAAAAAAAATCCAATTTGATGTTGCTTTTTTTTTTTTTTTTTCCCTGAAACATGATCTCACTGTATAGCTCAGGCTGGCCTGAAATTTTGTAGCTCAGGCTGACATCAAGCTCTGAATCTTCCTAGATCAGTCTCCTGGGTGCTGGGATTACAGGCCTGCACCACCATGCCCAGCCAAGAACTAGTTTGGGATCCACATACAGTCAGCACTGTGGTTGCAAGCAATAAAGTTTAGACTGGGACTGGTTTGATAAAAAATAGAGCTCCAAGGTGGTCATGCTGGCTCAGGCCTATAATTCCAGCACTTGGTACACTGAAGCAGGTGGATTGTGCTGGGAAGCCAGCCTGTATAGCAAAACTTAAAAAAAAAAAAAATTTTTTTCCTGAAGTAGGATCTTGCTAGCACAAATTGACCTGGAACTCACTCTGTAAATCCAGGCCAGCCTTGAACTCACATCAATCTTCCTACCTCTGCCTCTCCAGTGAGGGGATTAAAGGAGTATACCATCACCCCTGGCTTAAAATTTTATTTATTTGCAAGCAGAGAGATAGAGAGGGAGAAAGGGCACACCAGGACCTCATGCATGCACCACCCAGTGCACCTGGCTCCACATGGTCACCAGGGAACTGAACCCAGCCCATCAGGCTTTGCAAACCCTAAAATGAAAGTTCAAAATAGTGCTTCATTTCAGTGTTGCTGGATGCAAGTTGGTCAGCGTCTGCTCTCCCCAAGGCCTGGCCTCACTGTCTGGCTTCACTCAGCAGCAGCCTCTCTTTGAAGGGTGCTAAAATGGCTGCAGCAATGCCAGATTCGCTTTCTGCCAATTCTGCAAGTCCCATGGAAAGAAAGACTACTTTCCCTACTGATTTCAGCAAACGTCTCAAACTTTAAACAGCATGGCTGAGCTCAAATTGTATGTCTCTCCATGAAGTCAGTCCCTGTGGCAGGCCCAGTCACATCCAGCCTCTTAAAACTGGAATTACATGGACTTCAGGAAGGGATAGTTGACAAAGGAAACGGTGTGATGTTTATGTTCCAAAGAGGGACTACAAGCCAGACAAGACAAATGGAATACCTTAAGCCAGCGAGCAGGATGCTTTAAAGAGCAGTTTGACAAAATGGGAGACAAAACAGAATGGCAACATTTCTTTTCTCCATTCTCCCGAGTTCATCCTGAAAGACAGACCATCAGTGAAAGGACAGACGGGACATTGCAGAGAACAGATGATTTCAGCATGTATTACGAGTGCTCAGACCCACACCCACAGGCCCTCCTGAGCAGAGATGATCTGGAAGCCAAGGCCAGATGCCTCACATGGAACGAGGTTGATGGCAGCAGTGTGGTGCTCTTTGAGAGGTGTTTATGTGATTGATCATAACTCCAGACAGTCCTTAATACTTGGAGGAATGAATCATGTTTACATGAACATCTCTTACCCGAGGCGCTAACAGATAAAGGCGTAGGCTTGTAGAGATGAGCTGTCTATGTGATGGTTCCCATTGGCATTCCAAGGTCCATTGAGTGTACACAGTGCTCAACAAAGCACCACAATACATATAAAAGGCATAGAGTGAGCTTAAAAAAATCACAGAAAAATGCATCCACGTGACATAAATCCCTGGCTCTCTGTCATTCTGTAGTTTTGTACCATTACAGTTTAAATGACAACAAGCTGAATGAGGCTGGGCATGAAGCACCCACCTCCAATCCCAGCACTCTGGAGGGTGTGTAGAGGCAAGGAGAGTCCGTGACAGTTGGATAGCTCACACCTGCACTTCTTCGTGGCTCATTCCATTTCATTAATAGAGGTGTTCAAGCTGTTTCGTGGGGGTTTCTGTGGAGCACGAGTAGGATTGTGGTCACTGTAGCAATGTGCTGATCCCAAAGAAACAGCTGGAGACACTTGCTGGAATGGCATCACCCACCACTTTTATACTTACTTGTCAGCCTAGTTGGCAAAGAGAGGCTAGTAATCAGGCTCCATTCTTCATTTCTGCTGCTCGGGAAAACCTTGATCTTTGCAATTTGGGGATTTCTTAGCCAATTCTCAGTATTGGGTGTGGGACAAGGGAGGAGTCGGCTTTTTTTTTTTTTGTTTGTTTGTTTTTTAAGATACTTCTTAGCAGAAACTGACCTCAAACTCAAGATGATCCTCCTGCTTCAGCCTTCTAAGTGCTGGGATTACAGGCATAAACAACCCTTCCCCGCTGGTTAGTTCTTTTTTAAATTATTAAATTAAATTAATTAATTAATTTATGAGAGAGAGGAGAGAATGGGCAAACCAGGGCCTCTATCCACTGCAAATAAACTCCAGATGCATGCACTACCTTGTATATCTGGTTTATGTGGGTACTGGGGAATTGAACCTAGGTCCTTAGGGGTCACAGACAAACACCTTCACCACTAAGCCATCTTTCCAGCCCCAGATATTAAATGTGTTCTCTATTGGGTAAAAGTTTAAAATGAGGTTCTCACTCTGATCTGGGGTCCTTTGCCTTTGTCTGCCTCATCTTCTACCTGGCGGACAGGGAGCTTAATACTCGGGCATCACAGAGTCTATGTGACATGATTTCTTTTGACCTGGTGGTCTCTACTGGCTGTCACACACCTGCTGTGTGCCCCATTCTCACATGCTGACACCCTCTAATGAGCAGTAAGGTGTTCTCCCAACAGGCTCAGGGACAGCCAATCTTTCCACACCTCACATTTGGAAGAGAAGCAATCCTCTGATCATGCAGTTTAACCAGGCACCATGCATAGGAGGGACTCACTAGGGTCTTGTACAAACTCTCCATGTGCCTTGGGAAAGCCACTTTCTTTTTCTTTCTTTTTTATTTTTGTTTTTTGATTTTTTGAGGTAGGGTCTCATTTTAGTCCAGGATGACCTGGAATTCACTATGCAGTCTCAGGGTGGCCTTGAACTCATGGCAGTTCTCCTTCCTTTGCCTCCCAAGTGCTGGGATTAAAGGTGTGCACCACCACACCCGGCTCGAAAAGCCACTTTCTAGCTTGTCTGTCAAAGGCGAGTAAAGGGCACTCGATGCTCCTTGGAGACGTCTATGTACAGACATGGTTCAACCTACCAGGATTCTCACCAACAGACCCATCACAAGTTGAAAATAGCATAGGAAGTAGAAAAGGCATGTAAGCTTATAACATCATAAGCTCAGCAGCAGGAGAGGGGTTTCTTCCTCTTCTGATGTCTTAGATAGTAGGGAGTGGTAGCTTGCCACTGTCTAGCACCAACAGAGGCATCGACATACAGGGCTGGGGCTGGAGGGATGGCTTAGCAGTTAAGGCACTTGGTGGCAAAGCCCAAGGACCCAGGTTCGATTCCCCAGGACCCACATAAGCCAGATGCACAAAGGTAGCACATGTGCCTGGAGTTCATTTGCAGTGGCTGGAGGCCCTGGCACACCCATTATCTCCCCTGCTTCTCTCCTGCAAATAAATAAAATATTTTTAAAAATACAGGGCTGGAGAGATGGCTCAGTGGTTAAGCTGCAAAGCCTAACAACCCAGGTTTGATTTCCCACTACCCACGTAAAGCCAGATGTATAATTTGGCACATGTATCTGGAGTTTGCAGTAGTTGGAGGCCCTGGTGCACCCATTCTCTCTGTCTCTCTTCTATCTCTCTCTCTGCTTGAAAATAAATAAAAATATTTTAAGAAATTCAATGTACAGTTTCTACTGAGGCCTATCACTTCTACACCATGGCAGAGATGAGCAGTCTAAAGTGGAACTGGTATCAACCAGGGGCCATTTGTACTGCAAGCAAAGGTCCTGGAGGGAAGAGCAGCAACACCAGAGAGAGTAAACTTTAGGTATGGAACATTTTTAAAATGTTGCTTGAGGCCGGGCATGGTGGCTCACGCCTTTAATCCCAGCACTTGGGAGGCAGAGGTAGGAGGATTGCCATGAGTTCCAGGTCAGCCTGGGCTAGAGTGAGACCCTACCTCGAAAAAAACAAACAAAACAAAACAAAAACAAAAATGCTGCTTGGGGGGCTGGAGAGATGGCGTACTAGTTAATGTGCTTGCCTGTAAAGCCAGATAAACAAGGTGGCACATGTGTCTAGAATTTTTGCAGCATCTAGAGGCCCTGGTACACCCATTGCCCCCTCTTCAAGTAAATAAATAAATAACTGTTTACAAATTCTGCTTGGAAACCTAAAGCTGGCAGGACAAAACTTACTTGTCTTAACTGTCTGAGTGAGAAAATGAGAAAACCCCATTGTGAAAGTGTCTCTCTGCTGCTAGTCTATGCCTTGCCTCCCCCCCCCCCCAGCTCTTCTTTTGTGCACAAAACTGAAGGAGGAGCCGGGTGTGGTGGGCATGGCTTTAATCCTAGCACTCCCGGAGGCAGAGATAGGAGGATTGCTGTGAGTTCAAGGTCACCCTGAGACTACATAGTGAATTCCAGGTCAGTCTGAGCTAGAGTAAGACACTAGCTCGAAAAACAAACAAACAAACAAACAAAAAACTGAAGGAGGTATTTGAAACCAGTTTTAATCCATTGTGCCAGTGGCTTTGGGCAAATCACCTGTCCCTTCAGCTGGCTGCGTCTGAAGCACAACAGGCTGGATGGAATTCATTGGTCATAAAAATCACCCCTAAGGCAGTGATGAAAAGAATCTATGTCTCCAAGACAGTTTAGCCGTTGACCAGTTCCATCCTGTTCAGTATTGAGTTCCCAGTGCATCAGTCATCATTCATCTTTCCCACAGTGGCTTGGCAGAAGTGATGCAGACCTGGGAACCAGCTAGTCGAGCTGGACCTGGCCTTCCAAGGACTAGCTGCGTAGAGCCTTTGGAGGATGGCCAGGATCTTGTCCAACTCTCAATCCTGGGACTGTGGCTTAAATGTTGTCTTGTTTGTTTGTTTATTTATTTATTTATTTATTTATTCATAAGCAGAGAGAAAGGGAGAGAGGGAATAGGTGTACTAGGGCCTCTAGCTTCTGCAAACAAACTCCAGATGCATGGGCCACTTTGTGCATCAGGCTTTATGTGGATACTGGGAAAATTCAACCTGGATCATTAACCTTTGCAGGCAAACACCTTAACCACTGAGCTATGTCTGCTGTGCCATCTCTCCATACCTTAAACTTTTTATTTTTTTGGAGAGAGACACAGAGAGAGACAAAGAGAGGGAGAGGAAGACAGAGATGGGCGCACCAGCAGTGTCTCAGCTGCTGTGAAAGAAATCCAGATGTGTGCGCCCCCTTGTGGTCAAGTGCGGCATTGTGCCCTTGCGTCACTTTGCATCTGTCTAAATGTGGGACCTGGAGATTGGAACCGCTGGAGATTGGAACCAGTGTTCTTAGGCTTAGGAGGCAGGCGCTTTAACCCCTAAGCCATCTCTCCAGCCCTTTAAACTTTTTTTAAAGATTTGTGTAGGTATGTATTTATTTATTTATTTTACTTGTCTATGAGAGAGAAAGAATGAGTGTGCCAGGCCCTCTAGCCACTGCAATGAAATCCAGATGCATGCCCCACCTTGTGCATCTCGCTTTACAAGGGTGTCAGGGAATCAAACCAAGTCTTTGCAGGTAAGCACCTTAACTGCAGATCCATCTCTCCAGCCTAAACATTGTCTTTTGTTTTGTTTTTTGTTTTTCGAGGTAGGGTCTCACTCTAGCTCAGGCTGACCTGGAATTCACTATGTATTCTCAGAGTGGCCTTGAACTCACAGCGATCCTCCTACCTCTGCCTCCCGAGTGCTGAGATGAAAGGCGTCCACGACCACGCCTGGCAGGTTTTCTTTTTTTTTTGGTGGGGGGGGGTTCAAGGTAAGGTCTCACTCTAGCTCAGGCTGACCTAGAATTCACTACCTAGTCTCATGGTGGCCTTGAACTCTTGGCGATCCTCCTACCTCTGCCTCCCAAGTGCTGAGATGAAAGGCGTGCGCCACCACGATGCCCAGCTTGACCACTGTCTTTTATTGAAATTTCAGAGGCAGACTTCTATTATTTTAAAAATGTCCACTTAGGGTCCATATTCACCTCTGCACTGCTTTCAGAGTTTCTGAGCCCAAGACACAGTTCTTACCAGGCTGAGAAGTGACAAGCTCAAGAGTCTCTTGTCTGTCATCTTCAGTGGAGACCCACTAAGCAGGGTGAGCTTTCCCACAGATCTGTGGAGCTGGGGTCACCCCCTCAGATGCCTGCAGGGATCATGTAGTTAAGCCTCAGAAGCAAGCCCTATAGTGACTCAGCTGCCACAATGATCAAACACAGGAGTCAAAATATCAGGGTTCCAGCAAGTGTCCCTGGAGGGACAGGCAGCATTTGGGACAGAATTGTGTCTTCAGAGAGCTTCTTCAGGTGTAGTATTACTCCAGGTGAGCAGGGGGCGTTGTATCTTGATTTTCAAGTCCAATTTTTATGTAGACTGCAGGACTCTGTCCCATGTGCTGGTGGACTTGCACACGAGGGCGATGACAAATAGGAAAGGCTGTTGGTGTTCTGACCCGGCATCCACAGTGCTTTTTAGTGGAGGGAGTGCAGGTGATAGTGGACAGCCCGAGCTAGCCTAGGCTCAGGGCAGGTCTGAGTGGCATGCGGTCCGACCTAGTGCAGTCAAGGCTGTGTCCTTGAACTGTCCCGATCTGCCATTCCTGGCCAGCTTCCTAGCAAGGACAGCTGCAGCTAGGCAGCTCTGCCGGTGGCATTGAGTGTGAATCTACCTGAGGGAAAGGCTGGTTCTTGTCTATTCTTGTAAGGGCCATTTCCCTTCCACTTGGAAGGGTGGGAGAGAAGGTGTGGGAGGAGTGAGAAGACAGATGCACATTCAGAAAGGTTCTCACTTTCTAACGATCTCCTTGCATAGATAACAGGGTAACTTCTTTCTCTGAGTCTTAGACACCTGGAGTGTCCTCGTGTTTTCCCAATAGAAAGTACATGTCCCTGTCCACATAGAATGCGTTCTTTTTGTTTGTTTGTTGGTTTTCGAGGTAGGGTTTCACTCTAGCCCAGGCTGACCTGGAATTCACTCTGTAGTGTCAGGGTAGTGTGGACCTTACAAGATCCTCCTACCTCTGTCTCCTAAGTGCTGGGATTAAAGGCATGCGCCACCACGCCCAGCATAACACATTCTTCTTTTGAGACAAGGTCTCTCACTGTAGCCTAGGTTGGCCTCAAACTCATAATAGTACTTCTGCCTCAGCCCTACAGATGCTAGGATTACAGGTGTGAGCCACCACACCTGGCTGATTGGTGTCTAAATCAACATTTTTGATAACTTTGAAAGCTAGAATATAGTTTATATACTTCTGTGATTTGGGGGGTCTAGTTTTTTTGTTTGGGGACAGGTTCTCACTATGTCACCAAGCTAACCCTCACCCGGCAGCTGTCTTCCTTCCTTGGCCTCCTGAATGCTGGGATAACAAGCATGTACCATGATGATCAGCCTACATATTTCTTTCTCTTTTTTTCTTTTTGGTTTTTCAAGGTAGGGTCTCACTCTAGCCCAGGCTGACCTGGAATTCACTATATGTAGTCTCAGGGTGGCCTCGAACTCACAACAGTCCTCCTACCTTTGCCTGCCAAGTGCTGGGATTAAAGGCATGTGCCACCACATCCTGCTATTACTTTTTAAAATACATATATATTTTCTTTATTTATTTGAAAGAGATAGAGAGAGTGTGCACATCAGGGTCTCTTGCCACTGCAAATGAACTCCATACTCATGGGCTACCTTGTGCATCTGGCTTTACATGTGTACTGAGGAATTGAACTCAGGCCACCAGTAGGCTTTGTAAGCAAGTATTTTTAACCACTGAGCAATCTCTCCAGCCCCTTATTTTTCCTCTTTCTTTCTTTCTTTCTTTCTTTCTTTCTTTCTTTCTTTCTTTCTTTCTTGTTTTGTTTTTCAAGGTAGGTTCTCACTATAGCTCAGGGTGACCTGGAATTCACTCTGTAGTCTCAGGGTGGCCTTGAACTCACAGTGATCCTCCCACCTCTGCCTCCCAAGTGCTGGGATTAAAGGCGTGCGCCAACATACCCAGCTCTTTTCTTTTTAAAATATATTTTATTTATTTATTTGAGAGAGAGAGGAGGGAGAGAATGACTATGCCAGGGCCTCCAGCCACTGCAAACAAACTCCAGGTGCATGTGTCCCCTTGTGCCTCTGGCTTACGTGGGTCTTGGAGAGCCGAACCAGGATCCTTTGGTTTTGCAGGCAAACACTTTAACTGCTAAGCCACCTCTCCAGCCCCTCCTTTAAAAAATATATATATAATTTATTTATTTGAGAGAGAGAAAAAGGCAGAGAGAGAGAGTATTTTAAAAATATTTGATGCTGGGCATAGTGGCACACATCTTTAATCCCAGCACTAGGGAGGCAGAGGTAGGAGGATTGCCATGAGTTCAAGGCCACCCTGAGACTACATAGTGAATTCCAGGTCAGGCTGGACTAGAGCAAGGACCCTACCTCAATAAAACATATATATATATATATATATATTATGAGAGAAATAAAGAGAGAGAATGGGCAGGCCAGAGCCTTTAGCCTCTGCAAAGGAACTTCAAAAGCATGCGCTACCTTGTGCATCTGGCTTACATGGGTCCTGAAGAATTGAACCAGGGTCCTTTGGCTTTGCAAGCAAGCATCTTAACTGCTAAACAATCTCCCCAGCCCTTTTCCTTTTCTTTCTTTTTTTTTTTCTTTTTTGGTTTTTTGAGGTAGCGTTTCACTCTAACCAAGGCTGACCTAGAAGTCTTGATTTGGTACATCTGCAGGAAGTAATTAACTCTTTGAGACTTCTGTTCTGAAGAGGGGGCTTCATTCCCTTGGATTTGCTCTTTACCAGCTTGGTTTCTTGTCACTCAAAGCAGTGGGAGCAATGGATGTTTGCGTTTGTGACCTTCCTGCTGTGATTAAGGGTAGACTGACTTAGGACCTCCCCTAGCTGGGGAAGAGAAGGTGAGAAGATTCAGATAGGAAGAGGGAGTATTAAAGACAACTGCTCCGACCCCAAGCCAGGAATCCGAAAGTAGCCTCTCTGAATCCAGGTGAGCCTACACTGGGTTGGGCAGGACCAGTATGCAAGCCATGCACCTGCCAAACATCCTTCTTCTCTGTGAAGGGCTCAGCTCCATTCATCTCAGGACTTTGCCAGGAAGAATGAACGTCACTGGGTATCAGAGCTGTCACTCAGCTTTCTGATGCTGTGACAGGAGTACTTGATAAGTCCACTTAAAGGAGGAAGTATTTATCTTGGCTCACAGTTTCAGAGGACTCAGTCCCTGTTTGCTTTGGGCCTGTGGGCCACAGTGCATCATTGTGGAAATATGGGATAGAGGTGGCTGGGAAGAAAGGAGAGAGGAGGGGCTGGGGTCCCAATATGCCCTTCAAGAACACACCCTCAGTGACCTATCTTCCTTCCACTAAGCCCCATCTCCAAAAGGATCCATCCCTCTGAACAGCACCATCACTTGGGAACCAAGCCTGTAACACATGAGTCCCAAAGATAATTAAGATCAAGTCCATTGCTAGGAAGGAAGCTCCCTAGCAAATACTATAAGCATCCTTCAGTCCCAGTGGGGAAAACCCACAGCCAGCATGCCTCTCGTGGCCTATTTCCTACCCTGGTGGACCCAGGAGAATTCTGGAGGCCTGTTCTGTTTCCACAGAGAACGTCTAGTTCACATGTTGTGCCAAGTTCAGTAGCTTTTTTGATCAAGTTTATTTTATACTCTGAACAGAGAGTCTGTCAGCAAGAGGTGCTTAGCTTGTGCTGAGAGGGGCGGGGAGTGCTATATAAATAATGAGAACTCTGAGAAACTTGGGCTGTTAGCAGCTCTGCTCCAGTAAGGCAGAGTTTATTGTGTCATTGCCTCTGGGTGTGTTTTCCTGCGAAGGCCAGAAATAAAGCTCTGGCACCAGTCTGGTTTCCCTGGGAGGATGGTAACTGCAGGCAGGCCTAAAGAGCCTCTGACTGATGGCTGCTTTGCCATGTGTGCGTTTGCCACGAAGACTGACTATTCCCCATGGACCTCCACACTGAGCTGGAAGAGCCTCTTGGCCTCTCGTCCTCTGAGCACATCCTCTGTGCACCCATTCAGCCTTTCAGTACTCTGCTCTGCATGTGACTTTTCATTCTCCACCCTCCTCTTCATTTGTCTTTTTTTTCTGGAGAGAGTGAGGGGTGAGGCAGGTCTCATTCTAGCCCAGGCTGGCCTCAAATTCATTGCAGGCCTCCTACTTCAGCCTCCTAAATGCCGGGACAAAAGTTGTGAGCCACCATGCCCGGCTGTTTTATTTTCTTTAAGACAGCATCTTGCCATATAGCTCAGGCTGGCCTTGAACTCATAATCCTCCTGCCCCAACCTCCTCAGTGCCAGGATTAAAGACATGCCCACAGTGACCAGTTTTCATTCCATACTGTCTTAGGTACAAACTCCATGTCATTTTCTTCCTGATACCTTGTCATTTAACTAACATACTAGGATGTATCCCATAATAGGGTTTGTGCATGCTCTCCACTAGAGTCAACAGGGAGAAGGGAGCAGCCGTGGGTCCCTGTGTGGAATGCAGCTGCACACATACTGCATTGGCCAGTTTGCAGGCCTCTCAGTGGGAAAGCCCTCTTCTGATGACGGGACGCCACCACCTGGGATCTAAGGCACCTCCACTGCAGTTGTTTTGTTACACGGGCGGCTCCTGAAGACATTTGAGCCTCCAAACTCTGGTGTGTACCAGGTAGAAGCTCACATCTTCTGGTTGCACCTAGCAGTCGGCCAACTTTCTGTATAGGCCAGATAGTATTTCCAGCTTTGTAGGCCACAAGGTCTCTGCTCAGGACACTGCGGAGGGATGGAGCAGTATTAGATAACAGTGGAAGCAGGGGTGTGGCTGTTTCCCCTGAAACTTCCCATGTGGAAAGGAAGACTCATTTCCTGTCCCTTTCTTCCGCCATGAGTTGCTCTTCTTTTGATTGCTTGGTCTGGGCTTGTGGCAGGCCTGGTTTGTACAACCTATCTGATGCTTTTCAAGGGACACCCAAGCATCAAAAGGATCCTAGGGCGTTTACACTAGCAAGTCACTGGCTTACCTGCTCAGAAACCTTAGCTTAAGAGTTAAATGAGTCCACCAAAGGCTGTACTTGGTTCCCAGTATCGTCTGGGATGGGAGCTACATCAGACAACATCTGGATTGGTAGCAGTACATGGCAAGTAGCATAAAAGATTAGAAGTGTATCCCGTGAGAACGAGCTCTGACTACCCTTGACATTCTCTACCGGCAGGCTATGGGCATGAAAACAATATCTCTGTGGTCCTTATAGCTGAGTGAGCCCTTCCTGCTCGAGGTCACTTCTATGAAGATCTTTCTAACAGAGGCCTTCCAGGCCATGGTAGACACAGCTCTCAGGTTAACCCCAGCCTCTGTGACTCAGCCAACACACCTAAGCGCACGTGCCAGTGAGTAAACTGAGCTTCCAGGAACGGTACTTGCACTAACAAACACTGAGAAGACATGGAGCTTTGCCTTCTCATTTTTCTTCTCTGCACATCGAGAAGCCGTGGAGAAAGGGTGCCAAGGAGAAAGCCAACTGTTCTTTCTTCTGTTTTGTTTTGTTTCTGTTTTCCGTGGTAGGGTCTCACTCTGGCCCAGGCTGACCTGGAATTCACTATGTAGTCTCAGGATAGCCTTGAACTCATGGCACTCCGCCTACCTCTGCCTCCCTATGGACTTCATTTGCAGTGGCTGGAGGCCCTGACACGTCCGTTCTCTCTCTCTCTGCCTCTTTTTCTCTCTCAAATAAAATAAATAAATAAATAAATAAATAAAATATATTTTAAAATATCTTTATTTATGTATTTATTTGTAAGCATAGAGAGATAGCAAAAAGAGTGATAGAGAGGATGGGTGTGCCAGGGCCTCCAGCTACTGCCTATGAACTCCAGATGCGTACACCACTTTGTGCATCTGGCTTTACATAGGTACTGAGGAATTGAACACCAGTCATTAGGCTTTCTACTGAGCCATCTCTCTAGTTCCCTGAGAAGATTTTGGTCAATGTTAGTGCTCTGGAAATGAGTGTATTAAACAAATGTGCATGCATGCACACATGCACACACGTACACACAGACACAGAGTCAGTCCTATATCTGTGGGTTCCACATCAGATTAAATCAGGTACAAATCCAATATTTGCTAAATGCTCAGCAGCATGAGTAGGACAGAAGTCACGTACGACATTTTCCTTACCACAAGAAGCTCAACCTTACAGACATGTGATCATCTAGATTTCAACTTTTGCTCAAAGGTCAGCTGTAGTGGAAATGCTGTTTATCCAGCACACATTGCAGAAGTCTAGTTTTCAGCCCCATGTCTTTGGAGCTTTCAGTGAAACATTTCCAGGGGTTGTTTCTTTGAGGACCCCTTGGGAGTTCTTTTGGGGACCTTCACTCCCAGCACTCCTCCACTTTGGGGTCGGGTCCAGCCTTCTTGGTTTGCTTGTGAGGATTTCTTCTTACATGTGCTATGGATTCAATTTTGCTACATTGAGTTTCCCAGAAGAGCCAGCGGTTGTGCAGTGTCAGACCTGTGCTCTGCGGGGAGAATAGCAAACACAGCAGGTCTAGAGTATCACAAGGGTGAGAGTCACTGGCTTTGGTTGGTTTATTATTATTTCTGCTTCTCGTCAGCTCAGGTTAAGAGAAGGGAGAATAATATTCTGATGACTCAAGTGCATCATGCTGGACAGCTCTCAGCCCCTCGGGTTTCTTCCAGGAAGCCAGAGACCAGAGTGAGAATGCATATGCTCCTTATACCTACCAAAGACAGGTCTGGAGAGCTCTGTAGAAACAAGAGCCTCTGTGTCCTTTGCATTTGAAGCAGCCATTTTGGCTGTCCTTGGAACAGTGTAAAGTCCAGACAGGTGACCACAAAGCAGGGTGAGGACAGACACTTGCAGGCTTGGCTGCTTTTGTGCTGGTATGCTTCCAATCCAGGGGAAGACATAGGCATGCCCCTGTGGTCACCTTGGTTGAGGAAAGGAGGTGAGCCTCTTAGTTCTGCTCTGAGCGTACCTTCCAGGCAGGGCTTTAGCTGCGTTTTAAGTGGGACACGGAGACAATCACATGACTTCAGGAAAGAAACCGATATGGAACAGTACCAAGTCACACGAGTCAGGACAGCCAAGTGGCTAGGAGCACAGGGTTTGACATCAGTCAGTACAGGGTGAGTTCAAGGCTTCAGTTTCAAATTGTGTGACCTTGAACAAATTCCAAGTCTCTATTTTCTGATCTGTATGACGGCTGTCTTGTGGGGTGTCCTCTGAGAATCTGTGAGACCGTGCATGGGGAGGAGCACTTGGCCCTCTGCTTTCACTTGTTTCATTCTTTCTAATTAATTAATTAATTTGCAAGCAGACACAGAGAGAGAGAGAATGGACATGCCAGAGCCTCTAGACACCGCAGACAAACTCCAGATGCATGTGCCACTTTGTGCATCTGGCTTCCTGTGCGTACCGGGGAATCAAACCTGGGTCACTAGGTTTTGCAGGCACGTGCCTTAACCACTGTGACATCTCTCTAGCCCCTTTTAAATTTTTTTAATTGTTTGTACATGTGTGTGGTAGGAGTGCTAGGGCCTCTTGCCACTGCAAATGAACATCAGACACTTGTGCCACTCTTTGGTGTCTGGCTTACATGGATGGTTTGAGAGTTGGACCCTGGCCAGCAGGCTTTGTAAACAAGCACCTTTAACCACTGAACCCTGTTTCATTATTTTATGATCATGGGACTTTGGACATAAATGACACTGGGATTGCTTAGGTAGGGGAAGAGATGGTTAGTACTGGAACGCCATAACTGAGGCAGGTTCGCATCAGTGAGAATCTGCGGCTGACACAACCAGGCTGGCTGCCTTGCCTGGTATGGGGCTTCCTGTCCCTGGACTTCCTGTTGATAGGTGCTGGGAAGCTCAAGGAGAAACTGTTTTTGCATGAGGAAGGTTGGCCAAACCAGAGCGTCAATTCTCCTTCATTTCTGCGAATCCAGGAAATGGAGCAAAGGACTTGCCTTTGGACTCCTCGGGGAACTCATGAGACCATCGGTTGCACAGAATAGACCCAGGAAAAAGAAACATTTCTGAGGGATCCATTATATACAAAGTACCAAACTTATTTGTTTAGAGGAGTCCCAGCAATTCCCCATTATATTAGCTTGCCAGGGCTAAGGAACTGAGAGTGAACGAAAACTCAACGGCATCATGGGTTTTGAGTCTGCATGACCAAGATCGAGGTTCCCATGAGGCTTCTTTCTCTAGATGGCCACCTTCTGGCTAGGCTTTCACACGCTTGTGACTTTTTTGTTTGTTTTGTTTCAAGGCAGGGTCTCACTCTAGCTCAGGCTGGGATCAAATTCACAACAGTCCTTGGACCCCAGCCTCTGGAGTGCTGAGACTAAAGGCCTGTGACACCATGCTTGTCTCCACTTCTTTTTTTTTCTTTCAATTTATTTATGTATTTACTGGGGGTGGGGGGGCACCAGGGCCTCCAGACACTGCAAACAAACTCCAGAAGCATGCGCACCCTTGTGCATCTGGCTTATGTGGGTCCTGGGGAATTGAACTGGGGTCCTTTGGCTTTGTAGGCAAATGCCTTAACCGCTAAGCCATCTCTCTAGCCCTCCACTGCTAATTTTTAAAAATTATTTGTATTTATTTATTTTCAAGCATACACACAGAAATAAGGGGGTAATGAATGGTGCTCCAGAACCTCTTGTCACTGCAAATGATGCATGTGTGACAGTGCACCTGGCTTTACATATGTACAGCAGAATTTAACCAGGCCAATTCAGGCTGGCAAGCTTTGCAAGCAAGCACTTTTAACCACAGAGCCATTTCCCCAGCCATATTCTCCGCTTCTTAGGATGGTATCAGCCATCTGATGTGGCCCACCCCATGACCTCAATTCAACCTTCCTTCCGGCTTTAAGGACTCAAAGGTCACCCAACACTGTCCTAGACTCCTCAGGTACAAAGTCCTACACACAAGATGCAAGCATTTGCATATATCAATTATCTCTAGCTTGCTTACAATGCCTAAGACAATATAAATGCTATGCATGCTGTGTCATGCAGATGACCAAAAATAAGTCAGCACACATTCAGCAAAGAGACAGCTTTTCCTTTCTGAATAGTTTCCATCCATGATTGGCTGAATCCACAGATGTAGACACCGTGGACAGGGAAGCCACCTGGACAGCCGTGTTCTGAGTCCTGAGAGATCAGGACTTCAACCTGTGAGTTGGAGGTGAGGGTGGGGCCCATGAAACTCAGGACAAGAGGCTTATCCTTTGCATCTGGGGTCTGCTACCCATGGATGGTCTTCAGAATGTTTTCAACATTGTCCTTTAAACAGTGTCCTGTCTTGATTCCTTCTCTTAGGTGAACGGCCCTTTCCTTGCACGTGGCCAGACTGCCTTAAAAGTTCTCCCGCTCAGACGAGCTGACCCGCCACTACCGGACCCACACTGGGGAGAAGCAGTTCCGCTGTCCACTGTGTGAGAAACGCTTCATGAGGAGTGACCACCTCACAAAGCATGCCCGGCGTCACACCGAGTTCCACCCCAGCATGATCAAGAGATCGAAAAAGGCGCTGGCCAGCCCTTTGTGAGGTGCTCCCCGTGGCAGCCAGGCAGAGGTGGACCCCGAAAGGACAAAAGTACTCCCAGGAAACAGACAGACACGTGCATCTGGCTTATGTGGGTCCTGGGAATTGAACTGGGGTCCTTTGGCTTTGTAGGCAAATGCCTTAACCGCTAAGCCATCTCTCTAGCCCTCCACTGCTAATTTTTAAAAATTATTTGTATTTATTTATTTTCAAGCATACATACAGAAATAAGGGGGTAATGAATGGTGCTCCAGAACCTCTTGTCACTGCAAATGATGCATGTGTGACAGTGCACCTGGCTTTACATATGTACAGCAGAATTTAACCAGGCCAATTCAGGCTGGCAAGCTTTGCAAGCAAGCACTTTTAACCACAGAGCCATTTCCCCAGCCATATTCTCCGCTTCTTAGGATGGTATCAGCCATCTGATGTGGCCCACCCCATGACCTCAATTCAACCTTCCTTCCGGCTTTAAGGACTCAAAGGTCACCCAACACTGTCCTAGACTCCTCAGGTACAAAGTCCTACACACAAGATGCAAGCATTTGCATATATCAATTATCTCTAGCTTGCTTACAATGCCTAAGACAATATAAATGCTATGCATGCTGTGTCATGCAGATGACCAAAAATAAGTCAGCAAAGAGACAGCTTTTCCTTTCTGAATAGTTTCCATCCATGATTGGCTGAATCCACAGATGTAGACACCGTGGACAGGGAAGCCACCTGGATAGCCGTGTTCTGAGTCCTGAGAGATCAGGACTTCAACCTGTGAGTTGGAGGTGAGGGTGGGGCCCATGAAACTCAGGACAAGAGGCTTATCCTTTGCATCTGGGGTCTGCTACCCATGGATGGTCTTCAGAATGTTTTCAACATTGTCCTTTAAACAGTGTCCTGTCTTGATTCCTTCTCTTAGGTGAACGGCCCTTTCCTTGCACGTGGCCAGACTGCCTTAAAAAGTTCTCCCGCTCAGACGAGCTGACCCGCCACTACCGGACCCACACTGGGGAGAAGCAGTTCCGCTGTCCACTGTGTGAGAAACGCTTCATGAGGAGTGACCACCTCACAAAGCATGCCCGGCGTCACACCGAGTTCCACCCCAGCATGATCAAGAGATCGAAAAAGGCGCTGGCCAGCCCTTTGTGAGGTGCTCCCCGTGGCAGCCAGGCAGAGGTGGACCCCGAAAGGACAAAAGTACTCCCAGGAAACAGACAGACACGTGGAAACCCAGCCCCAGCAGAGGCACACTGGCCGAAGGAGGTCACTGCTCTTGGGTCAATGTTCTAATGTCCCTCTCCCTCGTTGTTTTCCAAAAGCACATGGTAGCCTAAGATCAAAGTCAACCCTTGGTCGCCTTGTAGAGGCAGCTCTGACCCTGTCTCTGACTGTTGAAGGGAAGGCAAATGCTTTTGTTGTTTTTTTTTTTTTTTTTTTTTCTCCTTTATTTCTTCAGGGGTTGGGTGGGAGGGGAGGGTCAAGGCCAAGACTGGGGTAGAATTTTAACGGTTCACACTGGTGTACATATGTCTGACTGGGTGAGTTGACCTGTGGTGTCACACAGCGATTCTGGGCCCTTTATGCTTGCTGACTCTCAGAGTTGTTTTCCTACCTTTTAATGTAATGATGAGTGTGCTTCCGTTTGTTTAGCAAAACCACTCTCATGAATCACGTTAACTTTTGAGATTATAAAAAAAAAAACTTCCATAGCACAGCTGTCTTTATGCAAGCAAGAGCACACCTTCTCCAGCATGATCTGTCATCTAAAGACTTGAAAACAAAACAAAAAAAAAGTTACTTATAGTCAATGGATAAGCAGAGTCCGAATTTATACTCATCAAGACAAACCTTCGAGAGGTTATGCTAAGTCCGGAACTTTCAAACCTTGCTTTGTATGAATTGTACTTTTTGAACATAAGCTGCACTTTTATTTTCTAATGCAGAGGGTGAATAAGTTAAACACATGCTTTGAGGATAGAAACAGACATTCTGTTTGGCACCACGTAATAATCAGCTTATTTGACAGTAACACGTTTTCATAAGAACTCAAGGCAGAGATGTGAGGGTAGAGCACATAACACACACTGAGGAGGAGGAGGGTGGTGTTCTAAACATCAAAATGAGCAAACAGAATTTTAACTCTATGAACTTGTCCAAATTTTCCTGTCCTTTCAGTTAATGCCATCTTATTATATACTGTAATGTTACCAAGAGACAGCTTTCAAGTCTGTCTGGTTGTAATTGATAAGTGGGTGCGTAACTGTCACCAGGCTGGAAAGGCCTGTTTTGTGGGAGGGCGGGTGTTCCTTGGTCTCCTTTCCGTGATCCCATGAAACATGCGCTGTCAGGATGCAAGAGTCATGTCAAAGGAAAGGAAGTTGAACTATGAAAATTGTGTGCCTATAAGTGTCATGGGAAAATGCCACCATGATTTCAGAGGAGACTCTGAAAAAAAAAAAAAATAGACCCTTCTGGTGAAGACAGGCCAGTGGAATCTACGCATGAGATCACACCACTTTTACATCAGGAGCCTCACCACTATGTAACTTGTATCTAGGTGTCTACAATGGCCTAAAACCACTACATCCATTCTATGCCATTTACTGAAAACTTAATTTTGGCTTTTAGATAGCCAGAAAAATGAACTAAGTTTTCATAGTTAAAAGAAAACAAAAAACAAAAATACAAAAACCTCAAATGAGGGGAGTCAGCAGTGACCATGGGGAAATGTTTACATTTTTTTCTTCAGAAATGCCGCTTTCTGGCGATTTTATCTGATATTAAAACAGGGAGCTATGGTGCACTCTAGTTTATCCATGTGCTACAAAACATGGTGTGGGATCGCAGGGTGCCCACCTGCAAGCGAGCTCCATATGTCACCCGGCACATTGCTCATTTCTGACCGGGAGCTCCTGCGGTGGGCACGAGTCACGGCTGACTCTGACTTCCAATACAACAGCCATCACTAGCACGGTGTTTTTTGTTTAACCAATGTAGTTATATTAGTAGTTCTATCAAGAGAACTGCTTTTAACATTAGGGACTGGGAGCAGTCCATGGGCTAAAAAGGAAAGTGTTTTCTCTCGAGAAAACATGTCAGGAAAAATAAAGAACACTTTCTACCTCTGTTTCAGATTTTTGAAACGCTTATTTTAAACCAAATTTTAATTTCTGTGTCCAAAATCAGTTTTAAGGACATCTGTTCTTCCATACGAGATGGGTTAGGCTTCCTGTTCCTGAGCTCCTGGAAAGGCTGTGCTTAGGGCACTCTGCATGCTGCCTTTTATGTGGGAGGAGTTTGGGGTTGCCTAGCAACTCGCTAACCTGTAAACACTCAGCTTTCCCTCACTGAAAGAAATGAAGGAAAACAGTCAAGTCAGTGAAAGACAATCTTCATTGTTTCCGGAGTAAATCTCTATGTGGCTTTCGTCAAGCACTTGGATGGATATAAAGGCAGCAACTTGTTTTTAAAAATGCACAATTTACTTCCCAAAATGTTGCTACTTGTCTTTTCAAGTTGTTGACAGACACACATTTGATATTCTCTTATATGTTATAGTAATGTAACGTATAAACTCAAGACTTTTTATTCTTTGTGATAAATCCTGTTTTACGATGTCACAAAACAGGAACCAGCATTCTAATTAGATTTACTATATGGAGATATGGTTCAAATAGGACTACTAGAGTTCATTGAACACTAAAGCTATGAAACAATTACTTTTTATATTAAAAAGACCATGGATTTGACTTATGAAAATCCAAATGCAGGATAGTAATTTTTGTTTACTTTTTTAACCAAACTGATTTTTTGAAAGACTATTGCAGGTGTTTAAAAAAGAAAGCAAAGCTGTTTTATCTAATACTGTAAGTAGTTGTCACTCATGGAAAATGTAATAGTTTTAGAGTTAAGATATCTCCTCTCCTTGGTTAGGGAAGAAGAAAGCCCTTCGCCATTGTGGAATGACGCCCTGGCTTTAAGCTCCACATCATGCTTCTTTTGAGAATTACGTTTGGTAGTAATAATTACAGAAACCAATTAGTTTGTCACTTTGCAGATAGATTTAGCACAGTATGCATCACTCTGGGTAGATTGAGGTGTTCTTTCACTACGGATGAATGGTCTGCAACACTGTAAAATACTGATCCTCACAACTGTTTAATCAGTTTTATTTTTGTACAGTATTAGTGACCTAAGTTATTTTGCTGTCCCGTTTTGTAAATCAAATGAAATTATAAAAGAGGATTCTGACAGTCGGTATTTTGTACATATGTATATATGTTGTCCAAATAAAAGTAATAAATGATACAGGTTGAAATGTTCCAGCCATTATGTTCAGCAAAGGGAACATGTTTCACCATGAGTCCCATTGATAATCTGTACTCATAGAATTTTATGACCGTGCAAAGATACCCTGTAACTTTCAGCACGTGCCATGTTTGCATTCAACTTGTGTATATTTACTCTTCATAGACCTCCACGGGGCATGTGGAATGGAAGCCACTTGAAATCACTGTATTCTGCTGGAGGGGAGTACGTATTTATGCTTTGAGGTAAATCACTTGCATACTAGAAACAGGTTAGAGATTAAAGGCTCAGATTGAGCTCTCAAAAGGAAGCAGGTAAGAGTACAGAAACTGAGGCTTCCAAAGCAAGACAAGAAGAAAATGAGGCCCAGCAAAGATGAGCTCTGGAGCATCCACGTGCGTGCATACAGTGCACGCAGTTACACTAGCTACTGTTCATTAAGTTCTTTCTGTATACCCACCATGGTGCTGGGGGTTTAGGCTTCTCAGGCCTAACAGCAGCTCTGAGTGGTTTTGTACAGGCCATAGACTTCAGTGAGGAAGCCAGGGGTTGGATGGTTTGCTGAGGAAACGGTAGAAGCTGAATATGCCTTATCTTGCTTGGAACCAAGAGTCTTTCAGATTTCAGAGTTTTGGGATTTGGATTATTTGCATGTATACAATGGGCTGTCTTGGGGATGACAAGCAAGTCAGCATGAAATTCATGTATATTTCTCTTTCTTTGTAGTACTGGGAATTGAACCCAGGATTCTAATACTAGATTATGCCCTCCCACTTTAAAAAAAAATTTTTTTTTTGAGACTCACTGCCCTTCCTCACCCTCCTGAGTACAGGAGATTACAGACTTGTACAACCAGATCTATCTGTCCTCCTTTTTTTTTTTTTTAAAAAAAATTTACACACTTTCTTCCTTAACTTTGCTCCCCACCCCCAATTATTTTAGCCAAGTGTGGTGGTGCACACTTTTAATCCCAGTACTCAGGAGGCTGAGGTAGGAGGATCACAGTCAGCTACATGGTGAGTTCCAGGCAGCCTGAACTAGAGTGAGACCCTCCCTCAAAAAAATACTTTTACATATATGTGTGCATGTGTAGTGCCCATGTGCGTGTATGTTTGTATGTGTGTATGAGCAGGTATACATACACAAATGTGCTTGTGCCTGTGGAGAACAGGGATTGATGTTAGGGTCTTCCTCTGCTGCTCTCCACACTGTTCTTTGAGACTGGGTCTCACTGAATCTACAAGTCACTGATTCATCTAGACTAACTAGCCAGTGAGCCATAAGGATCTGCTTGTCTCTGCTTTCCCAGTATTGGGATTATAGGCATATGCCCCCAAACCGGGCTTTTTAAAGATAGAGGGAAAGGGGTCTGGAGAGATGGCTTAGCAGTTAAATGCTTGCCTGTGAAGCCTGAGGACCCTGGTTCAAGGCTTGATTCCCCAGGACCCACATAAGCCAGATGCACAAAGTGGTGCATGTATCTGGAGTTTGTTTGCAGTGGCTGGAAACCCTGGTGCACCCCTTCTGTCTCTATCTGCCTTTTTCTCTGTCTGTCTCGCTCTCAAATAAATACATAATAAACAACAACAAAATATTAAAGATAGAGGGACAAGAAACAGAAAGAATGGGTGGACCAGGGCCTCCAACCGCTGCAAATGAACTCCAGACCCATGTGCCAATTATTAGGCAATTATTAGGTTATTAGGCACTGCAGGCAAGTACCTCAGTCACTAAGCCATCTCTCCAATCCCATTAATTTTGTTTTGTTCTAAGTAAGGTCTCACTCTAGCCTAGGCTGACCTGGAATTCACTCCATAGTGTCAGGGTAGCCTTGAACTCACAGTGATCCTCCTACCTCTGCCTCCCAAGTGGTGGAATTAAAGGCATGTGCCACCATGCCCAGCCTAGTTGGGTTTTTTGTTTTGTTTTGCTTTTAGAGGTCTCAGGGTCTTCAAACTCACTGTGATCCTCCTACCTCTGCTCAGGCTGCACCACCACATCTGTCATGTTTTTTTTGTTGTTGTTGTTGTTTTGTTTTGTTTTGTTTTTGTTTTGTTTTGGTTTTGCAAATAGGGTCTCACTCTGGTCCAGGCTGCCTGGAATTCAAACTCAAACTCACTGTGATCCTCCTACCTCTGTCTCTGAGTGCTGGGATTGCGCCACCACACCTGGCATGTTTTTTTTTGTTTGTCTTTTTGTTTTTGTTTTGGTTTAAAAGTAGGGTCTCACTCTGGTCCAGGCTGGCTGTCTTGGCCTCAAACTTTTTTGAACCTCTGTCTCCCGAGTGCTGGCAGGGTCGCCACCACTGGCTGTTTTTGTTTTTTGAAGCAGGGTCTCACTCCTGCTCAGACTGGCCTCGAACTCACTTGGTCCTCCTACCTCAGCCTCCCGAATGTTGGACCTAGAGGCATGCACCACCATGGCAGTCTTGATGCTAGGGATCCAAACTCAGATCCTATGCTTGCACAGCAAACACTTTACCTACCGAGTTGTTCCCCACCACCCCTTCTTTCTTTCAAGAGATAGTCATTTGTAGCTATAGCCTGAAACGCGTTATGTGGCCTAGTCTGGCCTTGAGTTCTTTTCCAGCTTTCTGTCAGCTGGTCTTCAGTTGTTTTGGTTTTTGAGGTAGGGATTCATTCTAGCCCAGGCTGACAAACTCACAAGGCTCCTCCTGCCTCAGCCTCCAGAGTTCTGGGATTAAAGGTATGAGCCACCATGCCTGGCTAATGCCTGTATTTGATTGCAACCCCTAATAAATTCAGATTGTGGCATCATATAGTCATTCAAAGTTTCAGATTTTGGATTTGAAGATTAGGAATGCTCACCTTATACTTAGAATCCAACCTTTCATTGTTCCATGCTGGGTCCAAACAGGGGGTCTCCTGAGCGTGGGTAATAATTCATTTGACTCGTTTTATTGGACACCTGTTAGTGTTCTGCATTGTAGCCACTGTGGACATAAAGATGCAGAAGCAGACCAGGTCCCTAGAGTCAAGTTCATATGTTAGTGGAGGGAAATACATGATAAACAAGTGAATTACCCCTCTAGTCTCAGATAGTGATAAGTATTGATAAAATGGTAGAATGGTGTTGTGACCATGGCTGGGGAAGGGGAAGGCTCCTTTATAGAGAATGTTCAGGGGTGGCTTCCCCAAGGGCACCTAGCCTTTCAGCTAGGACACATGATGAAGAGAAGCCAGCATGTGATGATGTGGCAGGACCGAGCATGCCAGGAGTTTGGTGGGACCTGAAACGCAAGGAGCATTGTGGAGGAACTGAAAGAAAGCTGGGCTACAGCATACGAGGAAGATGAGAAGGAAGGGGAGGATGTTGGGTTGATCTGTTTAGAGCTTACTGTTTGGTTGATCCTAAGGGATGGGAGGTGTTGGAAAGTTGAAAGTCAATGAGTGCTATGATATGATGTGTATTTCAGTTAGCTCTTCCTGAGTGCCCTGTGGAAAATAGATTCTAGAGGGACAAGAGTAGAAGCTGGGCAATTAGCAAGATACTATCACCCTTGACCAGGTTAGAGATGTTTTTCTTCATTGCCAGGTGGAGATGGAAAGACGTCGGACTGGAAAGATGGCTTAGCAGTTAAGGCGCTTGCCTGCAAAGCCTAAGGAGTCATGTTCGACTCTCCAGATCCTAGCCAGATGTACAAAGGTGAGGCAAGCGCAAGGTGGCACATGCCCACTAGGTGGCACAAGCATCTGGAGTTCAATTTCAGTGGCTGAGGCCCTGGCATACCAATTCTCTCCCTCTCCTTTTCCCTCTCTCTCTCTCTCTTAATTGAGCTCTCTAAAAGAAAAACAATCTCCTGACCTTGTCTAGGCAGGAAACCCTCCCCTATGTGACAGTAAGGTATTGTTGTGCATTGTGTTTTTGTTGTTTATTTTGTTCTGAAATTAAAGTATGCAAATTAAAGAAGATGCAATTTTATATAAAAGGAAGGAAGAAAGAAAGAAAGAAAGAAAGAAAAAAAAAAAAGAAAAGAAGAGGTGACTCGTTCCAAAAACCTGCTGGAGGCAGAATCATTTGGACTTGCTATGGGATATTTGGGGGAAAGAGCAGGAAAGTTCAGGAAATGTCTGGTCAAGAGATAGATGCGAATGCAGTTTGGAGGGAAGGGAGGGCCAAGGCTGCAGGCTGGCAGAAGGGAAATTCAGATTCATCTTCGAACAAGCCACCTTCAGGGTGGCAGAGTAGAGTGCAGTGGGAGAATCATTTGTGTGAAGGGTACTGTAATAACAGAGCTGAAAAGCAGCCGTTGTGCATAGGAATTTGAGTTCATGGGTGACCTGTGAGTTCTTTCACTGTTATGGTGGAAATAAACATCCCACATCCAGTTGGGAATTTGAAGGAGCAATTAGAAAGTGAAAAATCATAAATACTTGTAGTCGATTCTTGCATACTTGGCAGAAAACAAAAACAAATAAACTTGATCAATATGAAACATAATACAGGGAAAAGAAAGCTGTTCATGGAAAAAAGGCATAATAAGGAAACTAGAATCCACATGTCAATCAAACCTTCTTATCAGAAGTTAGGTTCTTGCATTGAACACAGTGGCACATGCCTGTAATCCCGGCATTCAAGAGAAAGTGGCAGGAAGGTCAGGAGTTCAAGGCCATTCTTGGCTACAAAGCAAGTTGAAGGACAGCCTGAGCTATGTGAAACCATGTCCCGGGGGGCGGGGGAGGGTGCTGGAGAGATGGCTTAGTGGTTAACACACTTGCCTGCAAAGCCAAAGGACTCAGGTTTGATTCCCTAGGACCCACATAATCCAAATGCACATGCTGGCTCATGCATCTGGAGCTGTTTACAGCAGCTGGAGGCCCTGGCATGCCCATTATCTCTCTAACTATCTCTTTCTCTCTAAAATAAATAATAATAAATAAATTTAAAAGAAAGAAAAAATGAAAAATAAAGAAGTTGGGTTCTCAAGTTGGTGTAAACCAGTGTGTGTGTGTGTGTGTGTGTGTGTGTGTGTGTGTGTTGGTAGAAACCATATCAGTTGCCATCTCATTGATGGGACAAAATATCTTCCCCCCTCCCCAAAAAATCATTTTTTAGGGGAGGAAGGTTTTATTTCACTTTACAGTTCCGGGTTACAATCGATGTTAGGGAAGGAATAAAACACCCAATCAAAAGCAGCTTATGGGAGTAAAGGGTTTAGTTTGGCTTACAGTTTGAGGGGAAGCTTCACATGATGGATAAAGCATGGCAGAGCAGGCAGCGGGAGCATCACATCTTGTCACAACAGCAGGAAGGAAGTTGTCTTAGTGAGCTCTTTCTGAACTCCCAGTGGGTTAGGCTAATAAAACTCAAGGTCCACTCTCAGCAACACACCTCCTTCAGCAAGGCTCCACCTTCCAAAGGCTCCAAAACTTCCCATATTGCCATCTGCTGGGGATCAGGTAGTTACAACACATGAGGTAGCCGGGCATGGTGCATGCCTTTAATCCCAGCACTCAGGAGGCAGAGGTAGGAGGATTGCTGTGACATCGAGGCCACCCTGAGACTACATACCGAGTTCCAGGTCAGCCTGGTTTAGAGCAAGGCCCTACCTTGAAAAAAAATTTTTTAAATGAGCCTATGAGACACATTTCACATTCAAACTACCACAGGTGGTGACAGAGCTTGAGGCAGTTGGTCACATTCAGCACAGTGAGAATGCAGAGAAATGACTGCTGCTGCTGCTTGACTGGCTCTCATCTTCGTATACAGTCCAGGATTCCAGCCCATGGAATGGTGCTGCCCACAGTTTAGGTGGGTCTTCCTACCTCCACTATCCTAATCAAGATGATTCCTCACAGACAGAGGCTAACCTAATTATATAATTTCTTTTTAAAATTTATATTACTTTATTTATTACAGACAGGGAAAGAGAAAGAGAGAGAATGGGTGCACCAGGGCCTCTAACCACTGCAAACAAACTCAAGATGCATGCGCCACCATGTGCATCCTGCTTACGTGGGACCTGGAGAATCGAACTGGGGTCCTTAGGCTTTGCGGGCATGGTCTTAACCGCTAAGCCATCTCTCTACCCTAATTATATAATTTCTCACAGGAGATTCTAGGTACAGTCAAACTGACAATATAAACTATCATAAAAACTCATGTGCCTGGACTAGAGTGAAATTCTACCTCGAAAAACCAAAAAAAAAAAAAAACATGCAAAATGAAAATGCAAAGTCTAGACAAAGCTGAGAAAGGCCAATGAATATGGTTCAGTCATCACTTCCTGAAAAGTAATGTTTAGAGAGCTGGCGAGATGGCTTAGCAGTTAAGGCATTTGTCTGCAAAGCCAAAGGATCCTGGTTCAATTCTCCAGGACCCATATAAGCCAGATGCACATGGGGGTGCATGCATCTGGAGTTTGTTTGCAGTGGCTGGATACCCTGGCATGCCCATGTTCATATTCTCTCTCTCTTTCTCAAATAAATAAATAAAATATATTTTAAAAATTTTTTAAAAAGAATCAGTTCCATGGAAACCGTCATTCTGACTAGGATTCTACAAAATATAACTGCCAGTAGAGGAGGAGGGGGGAACGTCTGGACAGAAGGTGGAAAAAACTTGACTTTATAACCACAGACCGGCTGGTAAATCCAAGGCCCAGAATTGGCTTACCTTCCACAGTAAGCTATTGGCCAGGGAGTCCCATGAGATCACCAAAACAATGTAGGCCATTGCCCAAATACTTGATTACCTGCCAGAGCTAAAAGGTAAGACCCTATTGCTGAAGAAACTATAGGCTATAGTCATTGGACAACAGAATACCATGCTAGAACCAAAGGGGAAACCAGCTCTCAGTGCTGGAGAGCCCTACTGGAGCTACCAGAGGACAATGGTCACCAACAGCATGAATAAGCAGGAAACCATGTAGACTACAAAATCAAACAGCCAGGCAAGAAGCACACAATAGTGGCAAGCAGACTCTACAGGTAACCAACTTTCTCTGATTGGACATGAGGCCTGCTCACTGGCAGAAAATTCAGCTGGTACAGGAAACAAAATCAGAATACCATGGTCAGGAAATAATGGGCTGGCATACCAAAAATCTCCTAAATAACTTTGTATTCCCTCCTTTAACCCAAATTGCTCATGCTTGGTTGAAGAATCTTTTATTTTACAGATGGCAGAGAAAATGGAGGAGAGCCCAGATCCACTGATAAGATGCCCACCATAAGACTGCACCTCTATCACATCTGACAGGAGAAGTTGCAGAGGAAGCAATATCATGAATACTGCTCTTACTGCTAGTCTGACAACCAGCCTCAGGTTGATGGTGACAGACACTTAGTATAACCAAAACCTATGCAAGCAAAATCCAGAGGCTATAAAGAACTCAGCACTAAATCAGACTGCCAACAGGCCTGCCATGGCTCAAGGAACATTGCAAGGGGGTGGAAAGATTGTAAGAGCCACAGAGTGGGTTCTTCAGCTTTGCTGGTAAGGTAGAATGTGGACCACAGAAAATTAAGAGAAACATCTAGATTCAGTGTAATGTTACCTTAGCTCTGACTTACAAAACTAGATAAGAATATTTACAAAGAAAAGGTGAAATGGTGAATTTGCCCTCTCAAGAATTGCAATGTATTTTGAGGACATAATATGTAAGAGAGCCGGGCGTGGTGGCGCACGCCTTTAATCCCAGTACTCGGGAGGCAGAGGTAGGAGGATCGCTGAGAGTTCGAGGCCACCCTGAGACTACATAGTTAATTCCAGGTCAGCCTGGGCCAGAGTGAGACCCTACCTCAAAACAAAAAAAAAGAATATGTAAGAATTAGCTGAGTGTGGTGGCACATGCCTCTAATCCTAGCACAGTTGAGATCAAGGTAAATTCAAAGCCAGCCTGAGATTACAGAGTGAATTTCAGGTCAGCTTGGGCTAAAGTGAGACCCTTCCTTGAAAACCAAAAAAAAAAAAAAGAAGAAGAAAAATGTGTAAGAATTTAACAGATTTTATAATATAATAAAGCACAAATTATCCAATACATTTTGTTTAGCCCAAAGGTTATCTACAGAAAATTCAAATGATATACTACATGCCAAATTCCATATGTTTTTTGATCTTCTTTTGGTTTTTGAGACAGGATGTCATGTAACTCTGGCTGGCCTAAAATTCACTATGTAGGCCTCAAGCTGACAGCAATCCTCCTGCCTCAGCCTCCGAGCGCTATGATTACAGACATGAACTAACAGACCTGGCCCTTAGGCATTTAAGATGTAAGTAAAATGATAATGGCACTTACAAAAAATATAAGTAACGGTTAGTAAATTATGATGGAGAGAATTAACTCAAATGTGGAAAACTAAAGTAGAAACTTTTTTTGGTTTGTTTGTTTTTTTGGTTTTTCAAGGTAGGGTCTCCCTCTAGTTCAGGCTGACCTGGAATTCACTATGTAGTCTCAAGGTGGCCTCAAACTCATGGTGATTCTCCTACCTCTGCCTGCCGAGTGCTGGGATTAAAGGCATGCCTCACCACACCGGCTGTTTTTTTTTTTTTTTAAACAAACAAACAAAAAAACTATTTGGGGCTGGAGGGATGGCTTAGCAGTTAAGGCATTTGCCTGCAAAGCCAAAGGACCCCGGTTCAACTCTCCAGGACCCACGTAAGCCAGATGCACAAGGGGGCACATGCATCTGCAGTTCGTTTGCAGTGGCTGGAGGCCCTGGTGTACCCATTCTCTTTCTCTCTACCTGCCTATTTCTGTATCTCTCTCTCTCTCTCTCTAAATAAATAAATAAATAAAAATAAAATATTTTTAAAAAAAACTATTTGGCTTGCTAGGTGTAGTGCTGCTTTTAATCCCAGCACTTGGGAGAGCAAGGTAGGAGGATCACCATGAGTTCGAGGCCTGCCTGAGACTACATAGTGAATTCCAGGTCACCCTAGACTAGAGCGAGACCCTACCTTGAAAAACTATTTGGCTGGAGAGCTAACTCAGTAGTTAAGGCACGTGCCTTCAGAGCCTAATGTCCCAAATTTGATTCCCCAGTACTCACATAAAGCCAGATGCATAAAGTAGTGCATGCATCTGGAGTTTGTGTGCAGTGGCTGGAGGTCCTGGCATGACAACTCTCTCTGTTTATCTTCTATCTCTCTCTGCTTGCAAATAAATAAATAAACTATTTCCTAATCTTTAATTATTGTTTCATTTATTTATGTATTTATTTGAGAGGGAGAGAGAGAATAGGTATGCAGGGTCTCTTGCCACTGTAAACCAACTCCAGATACATGTGCCGTTTTGTACATTGTTTTATGTGGGTACTGGGGATTGAATCCAGGCTACCAGGCTTTGCAAATAAGTGCCTTTAACCACTGATCCATCTTTCCAGACCTACTTTGTTTTTATAATAAGAAAAAAATAATAATCTCAATGTTTAACTCATACATTATTATTTTTATTTTTTGCAGGCACACATGTGCATGGAGGCCAGAGGACAACCCTGGGTGTCATTTTGTGGGCACTATCTACTTTTTTTTTTCAGACAGGATCTCTCACTGGCCTGGAAGATCAAATTCAGGTCCTCCTGCTTGCAAAGCAAGCACTGTACTGACTAAACTATCTCCCCCGTTTCCTCTACTCCATAGAAAAATAATTTTCCAAATGTTACATGGTAGGAGAAGCTCGGGATTAAATAAGTATGGAAGACTCTGATTTTCACTGTGGCCAAATACCTGACATAAGCAACTTAAAAAAGGCTTGTTTGGGGGTGCTGGAGAGATGGCTTAGTGGTTAAGTGCTTGCCTATGAAGCCTAAGGACCCCAGTTCAAGGCTTGGTTCCCAAGTACTCACGTAAGCCAAATGCACAAGATGGCACATGCATCCAGAGTTCTTTTGCAGTGGTTGGAGGCCCTGGTGCACCCATTCTCTCTTTCTGTTGCTCTCAAATAAATAAATAAATAAATAAATAAATAAATAAATAAATATTCTTTCTTTTGGGCATGGTAGTGCATGCCTTTAATCCCAGTACTTGGGAGGTAGGAGGATCACCATTAGTTCGAGGCCACCCTGAGACTACATAGTGAATTCCAGGTCAGCCTGGGTTAGAGTGAGGCCCTACCTTGGAAAACCAAAAAAAAAAAAGTAATATAGGAAGTGGCCAGGGCAAGATAGAACCCCTGTGGGCATGTCCTCAGTGATGTGGTTCCTTCGAGTAGGCCCCACCTCCTGCCATTCACTACCTCCCAGTAATGACACTATACTATGAACCATCAAGGGATTTGTCCATGGATTAGCTCGGAGCCCTCATGACCTAATCCCTGGATATGACATTCAGACACCCCCAGAGGTGTACATTACTAATCTAAGGATTTCTCAACCAATCAACCATCACACATGGCAAAGTGCACCATGTTTTTCTCCTGGAGTTCTTTGTTATCTAAAATACATCATTATGCTGGAGCTGCACAGCCCATTGGGGAAGAAAAGTCACCAATGGTCTTAACCAGCAGTGGACCCTGCAAGCTTTACAGCTGGCCAGCCAGGACAATGTGCCAACTGGTGCAATGGCAGCATGTGCGTTATTGGGGAAAACAACTGCTCTCTGATTTGACTGGAGGCCTGGTCCATAGGAGGTGAATTCATGCCTGGTACTGAAAACCCTAATCAAAAGCTGGGAACCAAAACTCATGAAAGGGCTGAGAGGAAGTGACAGTGGAGTGCTCAGCACTAAATGAGACATCACTATCACACCCTCTGGATCTAAGACTTTATTGTAATGGGGGAGAGACAGAAGATAGAGAAAGAAGACAAGGGAGAGAAAGGGGTGCGTGTACCAGCGAAAGAGAAGGGAGAGATAAAAGGGCATGCACACACCTGTAGCAGCACAGTCAAAAAGAGAGAGAACTGCATATATTATGCCCACCAAACTTCCCTCTAAATACTTGTGTTTATCCCCATATATTAATGCTACTCTCATTTTTTTAAATATTTTATTATTTATTTATTTATTTGAGAGAGAGAGATACAGAAATAGGCAGGGAGAGGGAGAGAGAGAGAGAAAATGGGTGTGCCAGGGCCTCCAGCCACTGCAAACAAACTCCAGATGCATGCACCCCCTTGTGCATCTGGCTTACGTGGGTCCTGGAGAATCGAGCCTCGAACTGGGGTCCTTAAGCTTCATAGGCAAGTGTTTAACCGCTAAGCCATCTCTCCAGCCCCCTGCTACTCTCATTTTTGATTAGACAAGCTTCTCTCTTCAGATGGCAGTGGCCAAAACTCACCAAAGGGCTGAGAAGAAGTGACAGTGGGAGTGTTCAGCACTAAGTGAGATATCTCCATCACACCCTCTGAGGCCTAGGGACCACTGTAGAAGAGGCAGAAGAAAGAATGTCAAAGCCAAAGGATGGCAAGGAGTGTTTTGCAATACTGCTTCCAGGCACAAAGTGGTATTCAAGGGCCTCACGGTGACTAACACTACCTACACACGTCCTGTATAATAGGAGGGAAAAAAGTGATGACATCAAAACAGAACAAGGACCAGTTTGAAAGAAGAAGGGATTCTTTTTTTTCCTTCAACTTTTTTTATTGACAACTTCTTTCATTGTATAAAATATCCCATCGTACTCCCACCCCACTTTCCTCTTTGAAACTTCACTCTCCATCATATCCCCTCCCTGCTCAATCAGTCTCTCTTTTCAGTTTGATGTCATCATCTTTTCCTCCTATTATTATGTAGGTAGTGTCAGGCACTGTGAGGTCATGGATATCCAGGCCATTTTGTGTCTGGAGGAGCACGTTTTAAGGAGTCCTATTCTTCCTTTGGCTCTTACATTCTTTCCGCCCCCTCTTCCACAATGGGCCCTGAGCCTTGGAAGGTGGGTTTGAGATATTTCAGTGCTGAGCACTCCTCTGTCCCTAGAAGAAGGGATTCTGAGAAGAGAGGATGTGAGAGGGAAAAAAAGGGAGGTCATGGGAGGGAATTGTGGTCATAGTATATTGTATGTATAGAAATTGCCAAAAAAGCTGGGCATGGTGGCACACACCTTTAATCCCAGTACTCGGGAGGCTGAGGTAGGAAGACTGCCATGAGTTCAAGGCCACCCTGAGACTACATAGTTAATTCCAGGTCAGCCTGGGCCAGAGTGAGACCCTACCTCAAAAAACCAAAAAAAAAAAAAAAAAAAAAGAAAGAAAGAAAGAGAAATAAAGAAAGAAAGAAAGAAAGAAAGAAAGAAAGAAAGAAAGAAAGAAAGAAAAGAAAGAAAGAAAGAAATTGCTTTAGGCCTGGAGAGATAGCTTAGTGGTTAAGTCGCTTGCCAGCAAAGCCAAAAGACCCAGGTTCAGTTGCCCAGTAATGACGTAAAGCTGGATGCACAAGGTAGTGGATGCATCTGGAATTCTTTTGCAGTGTCTAGAATCCCTGGCATGCCTATTCACTCTCTCTATCTGCCTCCTTCTCAAATATCTTTTTTAATTTTTTAATTTAATTTAATTTATTTGTTTGAGAGAGAGAGAGAAAAATAGGCAGGGAGAGAGAGAATGGGCACGCCAGGGCTTTCAGCCACTGCAAATGAACTCCAGATGCATGCACCCCCTTGTGCATCTGGCTTATGTGGGTTCTGGGGAATTGAACCTGGGTCCTTTGCAGGCAAGTGCTTTAACCACTAAGCCATCTCTCCAGCCCCTCAAATATTTTTAAAAGTGTTTAAGGTCTGGAGAGATGGCTTAGTGGTTAAGGCACTTATCTGCAAAGCCTAAGGACTTGGTCAAACCAGGTTCAGTTCCCTAATACCCACATAAAGCTGGATGCACAAAGTGGCACATGCATCTGGAGTTGGTTTGCAGTGGCTAGAGGCCTTGGTGTGCCTATTCTCTCCCTTCCTGCCTCCCTCTTTCTTTCTCTACTTACAAATAAATATTTTTTTAAAGTTTTGGGCTGGAGAGATGGCTTAGTGGTTAAGGTGTTTGCCTGCAAAGCCAAAGGACCCCAGTTCAATTCTCCAGGACCCACGTAAGCCAGATGGAGTTCATTTGCAGTGGCTGGATGCCCTGGCACGCCCACTCTCTCTCTCTGCCTCTTTCTCTCAAATAAATTAAATTAAATGAGTTTTTAAGCCTGGCATGGTGGCACCCACCTTTAATCCCAGAATTTAGGAGGCGGAGATAGGAGGATCGCTGTGAGTAGGAGGCCAGCCAGGCACTACAGAGGGAGATCCAGGTCAGCCTGAGCTACGGTAAGACCTTACCTCAAAAAAAAAAAAAAAGTTTTTTTTTTCTTTTTTTCTTTATTTCAAGGTAAGATCTCACCCTAGCTCAGGCTGACCTGGAATTCATTCTGTATACTCAGGGTGGCCTTGAACTCACAGCGATCCTCCTACCTCTGCCTCCGGAATGCTGGGATTAAAGGCGTGTGCCACCATGCCTGGTTTAGGAAAAAAAGAAAAAAGTTTTTTAAAAGTTAAAAAAATGGCCGGGCATGATGGCGCATGCCTTTAATCCCAGCACTCAGGAGGCAGAGGTGTGAGGATTACCATGAATTCAAGGCCATCCTAAGACTATACAGTGATTTCCAGGTCAGCCTGGTCTAGAGCAAGACCCTGCCTCTAAACAAAACAAAACAAAAAAAGTTTAAAAAAAAATGTGTTGGGCGTGGTAGTGCACACCTTTAATCCCAGCACTCAGGAGGCAGAGGTAGGAGGATGACGGTGAGTTCGAGGCCAGCCTGAGACTACATAGTTAATTCCAGGTCAGCCTGGACTACAGAGAGACCCTACCTCAAAAAACCCAAATAAGTAAGTAAGTAAATCAATAAATAAATAAAACAAAATGCATCATTAATATTGTAGGGATTGACATGGCATGCAGAATAGCATATATGTGTCTATGGTTGTTTTGTCTTTTTGTGTTGTTAATATTTAGGGACACTTTGGCAGTCGAACTGGGAATTTTCTCATCACCGTGACAAAATGCCCTACAAAAAGGAAGGAAAGAAGGAAAGGAGGGAGGAAGGAAGAGAAGGAAAGAAAGAAGAAGGAAGGAAGGAAAGAAGGGTTTTTATTTGGCATAGTGCTGGGACATAGGCTTATGCCACAATGCCTGCAAATCTCAGTATTGAGGCGTGGACCTAGGGCTTCATGCATGCTAGGCAAACACTCTCACCACTGAGATTTGTCCTCAGCCTTGCACTCAAGTGTCTCTACAGTGGATGTAGATTGCATTTATAAAATGAGGGAAGAAAAGGAAGTGCTCAGAAGTGAATATGAATGCCATCTAGGGTAGCAGCTGCAAGCCCCAGCTCTTCCGTCAAGGCGAACTTGCTGTGCGCTGTGGCCAGAACTAAGGAGATTTGCTTGTCTGGTTTTGCACTTTCGATTCACCAAAGGCAGCTCTTGGGGCTGGTGAGGGGAAGGGTTGTCACACCCGGAAGTCAGGTTTGGTTGATGTTGGCTGGTCTCTGGCCGCAGTTCTAGCTGTGAAGTCTCCGGTTCTTCAGTTTCTGTCCTCTGTTGACCTTGGCATTGAAACACTTGCTTCTCATGTTTCCTCAAGTGCAAGAGTTGAGGTCAGCCTTTGCTTCATTTACCACCCTGCATTGAGTTCTTCCTAGGTCACAACAGCACGTTTATGGTTTGCTGAAAGAGAAACACAAATTTCTCTCAGGCCCCGCATGCTCATCTGAAGAGCCAGGTGCACCCATGGGGCCATCATTGTCACTGTGCACAGTGGTCCTCCAGCAGAGCATGTGTGGACTTGCATTAAATAAACATTACAGTCCTTGGGGCTGGGGAGATGGCTTAGTGGATCAAGCACTCTCTGCTCAAGCTGAAGTACCTGACTTTAATCCCCAGATCCCACAGGAAAAGCCAGAAGCCATGGAGCTCTTCTGGGATCCCAGCATGCTGGGATCAGGATGGGAGGCAGAGTCAGGAGAATGTTCCGGGAGCTCCTGGGGAACAAAGCACAGCCAGACAAACAGGAACCCAGAGCCAGAACCCTGCTTCAAATGAGGTGGACAGGCAAGGACTGACCAGAAAACTCTCTTCTGACTTCCACATGTGAGCAAAGGCACTTGAATATCACATTCATACATGAACACTGTGGTAGTTTGAATATATGTCCCCCAATATATTCAGTGTTTTATTAGTTATAGTTTGCATCTGCAATCACCTTGCTAGAGGCAATGTCACTGGGGGCCAGTCGTAAGGTGTGGTGGGTTTGAGATTCCATTGTAAAGATATGCAAAGTGTGCCCAGTAGGAGTTCCTGAAGTGTGCTGTGTGACTTTTGGGCTATAGTTTCGCTCTGTGTACTGTGTTCCTGGTTGGGCTTTTTCTCTCTTGCCTGGTCCTGTGAAAGCAGGCTACTTCTCCTGTCCTTATGGAACTTCCCCTGGATCTGTAAGCTTCAACAAATAATATCCCTTCCTCCATAACTGTGCCTGGTCTGGAAGTTCATCTCAGCAAACCAGAAGCTGTCTGCTACAGTAAAGTGGTACCGAGGAGTGGGGTGAGATGAACCTGACCGTGTGGATGTTCATCTTTTGGAACCTTTGTTTTGGAGGAATGGGCATGGACTTGGTGCTTGCAACTGAAGATGCCTTCTGGAGTAGTAAGCCAAGTTTTATGGACTATTCTGATGAGAGTTTGAGAATGCTAAGTGCAGACAGTATTGAACTTCGAGGCTTGGCTTATGAGCTTTCTAAGGGGAAGGAAAGAGTGCAGAGGACTTTGTTGGAACTGGGCTACTGGCATAAGGGATGGCTACGTTCCGCTATCCAGGCCCAGAAAGTTTGATCAAGGTTAAATTTGTAATGGACTGATGTGCTTGGCTAAAGATACCGGACTGAGATTTTAAGATTTTAACTTGGAAAACCTCAAGCAAGTTTAAATCACTGAGACTGATTTCAGGTTACTGAGCTGCTATAGTCAACCATATTAGCAATCTTAAGGAAGGTGGAAGGAAGGTGGCCCGACTGCTTTACATTAAAACAATGGAGAGGATGCCTGAGGAAAGACTATTAGAAATGCAAACTCTTGGAAAGAGTTGACTGGAGAAGGAACCTGCTTTTCAAGGCTATGATTTATTTTGTCCCTGGATTAAGAATATGGCTGTGTCCTGCACACCTGGTATTAGTTTTGGAAATATGAAAAATGCATAGAATGGTCATGAATTGCACATGGTTCCAGGAGCCGCTGCTGAGATGCGGCATGAGGCAGGGCAGGAAAACCCTCAGGAATAGGCTGGAAGAGCCTTTGGAAAATGGACCGTGGTTTGCATGGAGACCTGAAGATGTTTTGGATATACCAGGACTATGCAATGACTCCCATGTAGTGCAGTGTTGGCCTGGGATTGAAGTTTTCCCTGGCAACTTTGCCCAGCTGGAGGTGCAGAATTGGAAAACCTGGAGACTGTCAGTCTCTGGTTATATTGAACTTGAACTGCAGAAGTTTGATGACTGCTGATGGTGGTTGAGTTTGCATTGTTCTAGTCTCTCCTTGCTATGCTTTATACCAGTTAAAATGTTTACTCTGTGCCTTTACATGTTGAAAGTATTTTACTTGTTTGATTTTATAGGACTATCTTAAGTTGGTCAAGACTGTGAGAACCTTTGAAATTGGACTTAGTACAATTTACAAAGTGTGATAGTTATAAATCTATTGGGGGCCAGGAGCTAAATCTATTGGGGGCCAGGGGCGGAATGTGGTAGTTTGAATATATGTCCCCCAATATATTCAGTGTTTTATTAGTTATAGTTTGCATCTGCAATCACCTTGCTAGGCAATATCACTGGGTGCTGGTCTTAAGGTATGGGTTTGAGATTCCATTGTAAAGATATGCAAATGTGCCTAGCAGAAGTTCCTGAAGTGTGCTTTGTGACTCTTTTGGCTGTAGTTTTGCTCAGTGTGCTGTGTAGCTGGCGGTTTGGCTTTTCTCTCTCTTGCCTGGTCTTGTGAGAGCAGGCTGCTTCTTCTGCCATTATGGAACTTCCCCTGGACCTGTAAGCTTCAATAAATAATATCCCTTCCTCCATAACTGTGCCTGGTCTGAAAGTTCATCTCAGCGAACCTGAAGCTGTCTGCTACAGACACATACATGTACAAATATTGAAATTCAAAACATTGACTTATTTTTATTTTTTGGTTTTTCACGGTAGAGTCTCACTCTAGCCCAGGATGACCTGGAATTCACTGTGTAGTCTCAGTGTGGCCTCAAACTCACAGCGATCCTCCTACCTCTGCCTCCTGAGTGCTGAGATTAAAGGTGTGCACCACCACGCCTAGCCAAAACATTTATTATTGTTATTTTTTTATGGTTTTTAGAGGTGGGTCTCACTTTAGCCCAGGCTGACCTGGAATTTACTATGTACTCTCATGGTAGCCTTAAACTCATGGCAGTCCTCCTACTTCTGCATCCCAAGTGCTGAGATTAAAGGTGTGTGCCACCACACCCAGCCAAAACATTTTTTAAAAATTTATTTACTGATTTGAGAAAGAGAAAGAGAATGGGCACACCAGGACCTCTAGCCACTTCACATGAACTCCAGGTACATGTGCCAGAATGTGCATCTGACTTATGTGGGTTCTCGGGAATTGAACCTAGGTCCTTTGGCTTTGCAGGCAAGCACCTTATCCACTAAGCCATCTCTCCAGCCCCCCCCTCAATTTTTTTTTGTTTGTTTTTCTAGTTAGGTTCTTACTCTAGCCCAGGCTGACCTGGAATTCACTATGTAGTCTGGCCTCAAACTGACGGCGATCCTCCTACCTCTGCATCCCCAGTGTTGGGATTAAAGGCGTGCACTGCCATGCTCTGCACAAAACATTTTTTTTAAAGAATTAATCCCATGCCGGGCGTGGTGGCACACGCCTTTAATCCCAGCACTCGGGAGGCAGAGGTAGGAGGATCATCATGAGTTCGAGGCCACCCTGAGACTACATAGTGAATTCCAGGTCAGCCTGAGCTACAGTGAGACCCTATCTCAAAAAACAAAAAAAAAAAAAAAAAAAAAAAAAGAAGAAGAAGAATTAATCCCAGCACTTGGGAGGCAGAAGTAGGAGGATCACTGTGAGTTCCAGGCCACCCTGAGACTGTTGGGCCCTAAAAGACACAGGTGTGAGGCCTAGTGGAACTTCCTGAGCCTGACTAGAGTTTAGCGACCTGTCTTTGGCCTACTACTTCCGCTTAGGAGTGACTCAGCAAGTCCTAAGCCAAAACTGCCTCCACCCAGCTACTGCTGACGTGGTGAAATACTATTGGCCCTTACACCTTTTTCCCATCCTGAGACCCACCCTCTTTCTCAAAGCTATATAAACACCTTCCCACTACCATAAAACTAGTTCCTGCTTTGACAAGACTCCCTGCTCAGTGTGTTTTTCTCTCCGGTCTTTTAGAGGAGGGGGGTCTGGGCCGCCGACACCCATCGTCCGGCTCAGCCTCAAGAGGAGCCGCTGGTCCGGCTCTCTCTTCAGCTCTACCTGCCAGGAGGGGAAACCAGCATGAGACTACATAGTGAATTCCAGGTCAGCCTGAGTTACAGTGAGATGCTACCTTGAAAGACAAAAAAAAAAAAAAAAAAAAAAAAAAAAAAAGAAAAAAAGAAAAAGAAAGAGCTGGGTGTGGTGGCACACGCCTTTAATCCCAGCACTCGGGAGGCAGAGGTAGGAGGATCACCGTGAGTTCGAGGCCATCCTGAGGCTACATAGTGAATTCCAAGTCAGCCTGAGCCAGAGTAAGACCCTACCTCAAAAATAAAATAAAATAAAATAAAATAAAATAAAATAAAATAAAATAAAATAAAATAAAATAAAATAAAAGCTTAATCCTAACTTCTAGGCTTGGCCACTAAAATAAAGAATCTAGAAAGGTATCTGCAGCTTAGATGTGTCACACTTGTGAGCACAGATGTATTTCAGACTTTAGAGGAGTTGAATGGCAGGAACGGAGAGTTCAAAACACAGTCAATTTGCTTAAAATTTTTAAAGGTGCAGTTCAGGCAGGGGAGATGTTTGATGGATAAAGTCATGGGGATCCTCCTACCTCTGCCTCCCAAGTGCTGGGATTTAAAGACATGGGCCACCACGCCTGGTGAGGATTAAGCTTTTTGATTAACCAGTCAGGAAACCAAGACTGTGTGCCACCACTGCACCGATGTGTACATCTTGTCAAGAGTGTTTGCTTCTGAGTAGCTTAGGCCTCGGCTTGTTCACATCACTGTTGGCCACTTTGCCCCAGTAGCTCATGTAGCGCTTTCTAGCACTAGATGTGTTAACTGGGGACTGGCTCTCTTCCAAATTCCAACCAGGTCTCTCCATGTTCTGTGCCAGCAGCATATGGTGTATTCAGCAATAGGGTCTTACCTTTTACCACAGGTGCGGTGTGCAATCAAGTCCTTTGACAGAAACCTGTCTTGTTTTGGAGACTTCGTGGGTCTCTCTGACCAACAGCTCAATGTGGATAACACCTATTTCTGGTACTGGGAGTTACAGGTCAGAGCCAGAGTTTTTGTTTTGTTTTGTTTTTGTTTTTCGAGGTAGGGTTTCAGCCTGGTCCAGGCTGACCTGGAATTAACTATGTAGTCTCAGGCTAGCCTCGAACTCATGGTGATCCTCCTACCTCTGCCTCCCAAGTGCTGGGATTAAAGGCGTGTGCCACCATGCCTGGCTAGAGCCAGAATTTTTTAAGGTTAGGCTTCATCCCACCCTCTCCAGGACCCTTCTCATACTCCTGTTGAGGGTTAAATCTTTTAGTCTACCTTCAAGGAGCCCAGATGAAACCTGAGAAAGTGGGGAGATGAGCAAGAGTGCTTCTTCGATGGTGACCCTGACAATCAGCGCTAGGGTGAAGGAGACAGACATGGAGGACACAACACTTACAAAGCAGAGATCCAGAGGTTCCTAAGAGCTCATCACTGAAGTAGACTTAAATCACACCCACCAAGGCTCGGGGAATTTTGCAGAAGAGGGGACAGAAAGATTGTAAGAGCCACATGTTGGAAGTGAATATCCAGAGGCATTGTCCCCCCACCCACACACAATGACTGACTGCTGCTCCCACAATTCATAACCCACAACCCCATGGGGAATACCAGCAACCCTACTGAGGAGGGCCCCCTGCGAAATGGGGGCAGGGAGGAAGGAAAAGATGGTACCAACACATGATGTGTCCATACCAAGTTTTTTTTTTTTTTTTTTTTTTTTTTTTTGGTTTTCCGAGGTAGGGTCTCGCTCAGGCTGACCTAGAATTCCCTATGGAGTCTCAGGATGGCCTTGAACTCATGGCGATCCTCCTACCTCTGCCTCCCGAGTGCTGGGATTAAAGGCGTGCACCACCATGCCTGGCTAAAAGTATGTTCTTAATAATAATAACAAGTTAAAAAACAAAAACCTGATCACCCTATAGCCTATTTACCATGTTTTCCTATTTAAAAAATGACTTGGCAGTTCCTTCATGTTCCTAAAAATCCAGACTTGTTAGGGGTTCCTGTTCATCTCCTCCCTTTCAGTCCCCATCTGAAGGAGCCCCAGAGCTCCTCTGCTGACTTCTCCTCCTGTTTTATTTTCCTTCAGAGCATTTAAAAATTTTTTTAAATTATTTTTTATTTTATTTTTAGAGAGAGAGACAGAGACAGAGAGACAGAGAGGGAGAGGAAGATAGAGATGGGTGCGCCAGCAGTCTCTCAGCTGCTGTGAACGAAATCCAGATGAGTGCGCCCCCTTGTGGTTAAGTGCAGCATTGCGCCCTTGCCTCACTTTGCATCTGGCTAAACGTGGGACCTGGGGATTGGAACTGCTGGACATTGGAACCAGCATTCTTAGGCTTAGCAGGCAGGCGCCTTAGCCTCCAGCCACTGCAAATGAACTCTAAACACATGTGCCACTTTGAGCATTTGGCTTATGTGGGTCCTGGAGAATTGAACCAGGATCCTTTGGCTTTGCAGTTAAACACCTAACTGCTAAGCTATCTCTCCAGCCCCAAAGCACTTCTTACTACTTATATTTTAATTATCTTCACCACTACAATGTAAGTTCCCTGAAGAGAGAGACTTACACGTTTTGGTTGCTACCTTCTCAGAGCCTAGGAAAATGTGTGGCACGTAAATAAGTACTCGGAAACTAAAGCAGGAAAGAATGCTTTTTTAGCCGGGCGTAGTATCTCATGTTACCATTGGAGGATGAAACACGAGGAAGACCACAAGTTTGATTTTACAGCCTGGGCTACATAGTGAGTTCCCCAAACCATGTTTCAAAAAACCAAAAAAAAAAAAAATTATATATATTTATGTGTGTGGGGGCGGTGGGGTGTATAATTTTAGATTTGTTTTATTTTATTTTTCTCTTTTTACATATTTATTTATTTTATGTTTACTATCATTATTAACAACATATTTCATATGGATACATCATGTGTCGGTACCCTCTTTTCCCTCGACCCTGCCCCCATTCCATTGGGGACATTCCTCAGTGGGGTTGTAGGTATTCCCTATGGGGTTGTGGGAGCAGCAGTCAGTTATTTCTGGGGGGAGGGAGAGCACAGATTATTCTTCAAACCAGCAGGTGCCTTGAGGTCACTATGTGCCCAAAGTTTTTGTTTGTTTGTTTTTGTTTTCTTTTGACTTTTCAAGATAGGGTCTCGCTCTAATCCAGGCTGACCTGGAATTCACTATGTAGTCTCAGGGTGGCCTCGAACTCATGGTGATCCCCCTACCTCTGCCTCCCAAGTGCTAGGATTAAAGGTGTGCGCCGCCACGCCCGGCTTCTGTTTTGTTTTATTTTAAATTCATTTTTTTTAAAGGCTAACCAGGAACTTACTCATAGCCACAGGCTAGCCTCTAACTCTGCGATCCTCCTATCTTAGCCTCACAAGTGCTGGGTTTAAAGGGGACCACCACCACACCTGGCAGTTTATTGTAGTTTATTTATCAATAGTGCCTTAGAAGACTTTTTTTTGTCACTAGTCTCCTTGGTTAATGATATGTAAACATCTGGGAAGAAGCTAGGTTTAAGGGACCCTGGGTTCCTTTAATGCTATATGAACTCCTAAGAAACGCGAGCTCTTTCTTCTCATTTTCTGTAAGTAGGAGGGGTGTTCGGGGACTGGTGGTCAGTATTCTGCTTACTACTGCAAAGGCAGTGCCAGGAACAGGGACAGCAGAGTCCTTCAGGTGCAGCCTCTTACAAAGATTATTTTTCTCCTTTCCCCTGTGGTGCTGTTTTGGCAAACTCTCAGCTTCTTGGCTGGCTTTGGCTACATAGATAGATGTACTTTGAGCTAAATAATGGGAGGGCAAACCCAGCAGGCATCGACTATTAGGCTGTTTCTACCGGAGTGAATGTCTTCCTGCACACACGAGAATGGGCTATGAAGGTCCACCCTCACGGAGCACAAGCCTAGAGTCAGAGGCACACCAAATTCCAGTTTGCTCATTCTGAGAGGCACTCTCGGGCTGTCACAGGCAGAAAGACACTCCACCCTGGAGACAGAGCATGGGGGCTTTCTTTTGACACTAGCTCATCTACCCAGTGTTAGAGCAAGCTTGCTTTCTTTTAATCCTCAGGAAAGCCTGAGGTCTGACATCCTTACATGTTTACTGTCATTGAACCACCCAATATTACAGCATTCTGGTTTTCTTAAAGCAGCAGACTCCAGCCCTCTTTCATCTCTTTAGTTTCAGAGCCTTGTCTCTGTTGGACTCTTTTCCTTAAATGTGTCTACAGACTTTTTACTCCTGCTTAGGCTGGGTATATGTGCTAAGCTTTTTTTTTTTTTTTTAATTTAATTTAATTTTTAAAAATGTATTTGCAAGCAGAGAAAGAGATACAAGAGAGACAGACATAGAAAGAATGGGCATGCCAAGGCCTCTAGCCACTGCAAATGAACTCCAGATACATGCTCCCCCCCTTGTGCATCTGGAGTATGTGGGTTCTGAGGAATCGAACCTGTGTCCGTTGGCTTTGTAGGCAAATGCTTAACCACTAAGCCATTTCTCCAGCCCCTGCTCTAAGCTTTTGCATATTTAAATATACGTCTGACAAACCAGAACATTTCTAAAACAGACAGGGGTCTCCCCAGAGAGGAAGTGCCAAACTACTTATAGTTCCTT
Source organism: Orientallactaga sibirica (assembly GCA_036365145.1). Classification (NCBI taxonomy): domain Eukaryota; kingdom Metazoa; phylum Chordata; class Mammalia; order Rodentia; family Dipodidae; genus Orientallactaga; species Orientallactaga sibirica. The sequence continues at coordinate 65,100,536 of JAEOAD010000001.1, forward strand.
CAGCTCTTTTCATTTCCTAGTATGCTTTTAGTAACTTATTATGTCATGTTTATGCTGTCCAAGATTCCAGCTACCCTCCTGTGTTGAAGGAAGCTGAGTAAGTGCACGTATGTGACTTCTGTCTCCACCTTTCTGAGTAGAGATGAGCACTGGTGTGCAATATCTGCTCCTAAGTGCCTCTGATATTGGCTAAAAAGGTTTTGTTCTACAGAGCTAATGTAGGCATTTGTTTAGTCATTCTCTGTGTTTGTCTTAGGTAATCAGGTTTGGGCATCCTAAAAACATCATTGCATTATCATCACCCACTGAAATACCAATTGGCTTCCATGGAATTTCTGTAACTGCAACTTTTACATATTGTTTCAGTTATGTTTATTTTTGCTATTGAAATTTATCAGTGGTATTTGTTTATCTTTGGAATCTTCTGAAGGAATGCCCCAGCTTTTAAATATTTTCCTTTTAAGAGCTCTGTGGCTCAGGTATTTGAGATTTGATATGCACTTAAAAGGCATTTGAGCCGGGTGTGGTGGTGCACGCCTTTAATCTCAGCACTTGGAAGGCAGAGGTAGGAGGATCTCCGTGAGTTCATGGCCACCCTGAGATCCAGGTGAGCCTGGGTCAGTGTGAAACCCTACCTCGAAAAAACAAAAAACAAAAACAAAAAAAGGGGGGGGGCATTTATGAGAATAAGACTGCCTCGTTTAATTTTATTTCATTTTCCTCAAGCCTTGCTCCATCCTGCTCCAGGGTGATGTAAAATCCCATGCGAACATGTGAACATGCACAAGGCCCAGATTGAACGTGGAACACATTTGGGTCCTGTGTAAACCAGAAAAGATGGTTCATTTAAAAAGGTGAACAAGGCTGGAGGGATGGCTTAGTGGTTAAGGCGCTTGCCCGCAAAGCCAAAGGACATAGGTTCGATTCTCCAGGAGCCACATAAGCCAGATACAAAAGGTGGCACATGTGTCTGGAGTTTGTTTGCAGTGGCTGGAAGCCCTGGAGCACCCATTCTCTCTGTCTCACTTGCTCTCTCTCTCTCTCTGTGACTCTGTCTCTCAAATAAATAAATAAATATAAAAATAATGTTTAAAAAAATAAAAAGGTAGCCAGGCGTGGTGGCGCACGCCTTTAATCTCAGCACTCGGGAGGCAGAGGTAGGAGGATCGCCGAGAGTTCGAGGCCACCCTGAGACTACATAGTTAATTCCAGGTCAGCCTAGACCAGAGTGAGACCCTACCTTGCAAAACCAAAAAAATAAAAAAAATAAAAAATAAAAAGGTGAACAGGGCTTGCATGCTGGCTCATGCCTTTAATCCTAGGGAGGCAAAAGTAGGAGGATTGCCATGAGTTTGAGGCTACCCTCAAAAAACTAAAACAAATAAAATAAAATAAAATAAAATAAAATAAAATAAAATAAAATAAAAACCCGGATGTGGTGGCACACACCTTTAATCCCAGCACTTGGGAGGCAGAGGTAGGAGGATTGCCATGACTTTGAGACCACCCTGAGACTACATAGTGAATTCCAGGTCAGCCTGGGCTAGAGTGAAACCCTACCTCAAAAAACCAAAAGAAAAATAAAAGTTAACCACGTGGCTCTGATAGATAAAGGGGTGGAGTGTAGGATGAAGCGTATAGTGAGAGACAGTAAATGCTAGAATTTTTCACGAGAAAATGTTTTGTAAGAGAAATGAAATACAAAGGTCAAAGGAGTCTGTGCATTTACTCAGCTAAATGACACGGTATTAGCAATGGAAGGTTGAATCAGGTTCTTCATTTCATTTGCTGATTTATTTGTTTACTTATTTAATTACTCGTGGGCTTTTGTTTTTAACGTTTTGTTTGTTTGTTTTGTTTTTCAAGGTAGGGTCTCACTCTAGCCCAGGCTGACCTGGAATTCACTATGTAATCTCAGGGTGGCTTCGAATTCACAGCAATCCTCCTACCTCTACCTCCCAAGTGCTGGGATTAAAGGTGTGCTCCACTATGCCCAGCTGTTTTTTTAACAATTTTTATACATGTATTTGCAAGCAGAGAGAGATAAAGAGAAGAGAGACAGAGGGCTTTACGTGGGTACTGAATCTGGGTCGTTAGGTTTTGCAGGCAAGTGCCTTAACCGCTGAGCTATCGAGAGAGAATGGATGTGCCAGGGTCTCTAGCCACTGGAAACAAATTTCAGATGCATGTACCACCTTGTACATTTGGCTTACATGGGTCCTGGGGAATTGAACCTGGATCCTTTGGCTTTGCAGGCAAGCACCTTAGCTGCTAAGCCATCTCTCCAGCACTCCCCCCCCCCAATTTTTTTGAGAGAGTGTCTCACTCTGTAGCCTAGGCTGGCTTCAAACTCATGACCCTTCTGCCCGTGGATACTGGGATTAAAGGTACACAACAGCCTTATTTTTTTTTTTTTTTTTTTTTTTTTGTGGTAGGGTCTCACCCTAGTCCAGGTTGACCTGGAATTCACTATGTAGTCCCAGGGTGGTCTCAAAGTCATGGCAATCCTCCTACCTCTGCCTCCTGAATACTGGGATTAAAGGCTTGTGCCACCACTCCTGGCAGCTTTATTCTTATTATTGAATACATAGTGTGTGTGGTGTGGGATGTGGAGGGGGACATGTGTGTACATGCACATATATGTACAGATGCACTTGCAAATGTGTCCTTCCTCTAGGGCTCATCCGCACACGTCCAGGAGATGCAGTCTCTCTAAGTGCAGAGCAGTAGCTTTACAGAACACCAGAAACTCTGCTCTCTGCTCCCTACAAGACTGGAGTTTCAACAGATGGGCATGACTAGACCTAGCTGTTTACATGGGCAAATGCTTTTACCCACTGAGCCATCTCCCCAGGCCAGCCTTATTATTGTTTTTTTGAAACCTATTTTTTGACAAGTTCCGTACATATAGACAATATACCATGATCATAAACCCTTCCCATACCCTTCCTTTTCTTTCTCCCGAACCCCCCCCCAAATCCTTTCTTCTTTCTAACTAGTCCCTGTTTATTTATTTATTTATTTTTGGTTTTTCAAGGTAGGGTATCACTCTAGCCCAGGCTGACCTGGAATTCACTCTGTATTCTCAGGGTGGCCTCGAACTCATGTCAGTCCTCCTACCTCTGCCTCCTGAGTGCTGGGATTAAAGGCGTGCGCCACCACACCAGGCTTTAGTACCTGTTTTATTTTGATGACATCATGTTTTTTTCCCTCTCCTATTATGCAGGACTTGTGAAGGTTGTGTCAGCCATTGTGAGATCATGAATGCACAACTACTTTGTATGTGGAAGCTGTATTACAAAGCACTCCTCCCCTTTCTTTGGCTCTTATACTCTTTCTGCCACCTCTTCACAATGGTTCCTGAGTCTTGGAAGGTGTGATAGAGATGTCTCACTTAGTGTTGAACACGTCACTGTCATTTCTCAGCCCTGTGATAAGTTTTGAATCTCCTCAGTGGTCACCACCATCTGAAAAGAGAAGGTTCTCTAACAAAAGGAAGAGTAGCATTAACATGTGGGCATAAATATGTGGAGGGAAGTTTAGTGGGCATAATATATGCATTTAGCTAGACAATAATAGTAGTTTCCCCTCCTAGGGCATATGACCTCCCCTGCCATAGGCTTTTGACTAGGTTTTCAGTACCAGGCATGGAAGCGGGCCACAAATCCAATAAGAGAGCAGTTGGTATTCAACAACAGACATGCCACGATTGCACAGTTGGCACATTTAGCCTGGCTGGCCAGCTGTAAAGTTTTCAGGGTCCACTGCTGGTTAAGACCGTTGATGGCTTTTCTTCCCCTGTAGCTGCATAGTACTTTCCAGCTCTCTAAGAGCTCACCAGGAAGGAGGCTTCAGCTCAGCTCCAGCTTGCTTTCTCAGTGACCTGCAGCCCAAGCATGTGGTATCTTTAGCAATAGAGTCTTACCATCTAGTTCTGGTGGGGAATAAAAAGCACTGGCAATAGGGGCTGGAGAGATGGCTTAGCGATTAAGGCATTTGCCTGCACAGCTGAAGGGTCCTCGTTCGACTCTCCAAGACCCACATAAGCAAGCCAGATGCACAAGGAGGCACATGCGTCTGGAATTCTTTTGCTGTGGCTGGAGGCCCTGGTGTGCCCATTCTCTCTCTCTGTGCCTCTTTCTCTCTCTCAAATAAATAAATAAATAAGATATATTTTTAAAGTGTAAAAAAAGAAAAAAAAGCATTGGCAATAGCCTATAATGTTTTGGAGGCATCATACTGGAAGGTATCCCACCCCTGGCAATGAGAATTTCTTTTCTTTTCTTTTCTTTTCTTTTCTTTTCTTTTCTTTTCTTTTTTCTTTAATTTCTTTTCCTTTCTTTTCTTTCTTCTTTTCTTTTCCTTTTTCTCTTTCTCTTTCTTTTTTGAGGTAGGGTCTCACTCTAGTTCAGGCTGATCTATGTAGCCCAGAATATACCCTATGTAGTCTCAGGGTAGCCTTGAACTGTCAGTGACCCTCTTACCTCTGCCTAAATTGAAGGCATTCACCACCACGCCCAGCATTGATTTCTTATCAACATTTCCTATAACCAATTAACATATCAATAACAGCTGATCATTTAAGAGAGATTTACACATTTGTAGAAAAAAATTTTGAGACAAGGTCTCCTGTAGCCCAGGCTCCTCAAGCACTTTATAACCTTAAACTTCTGAATCTCCTGTCTCTACTTCCCATGTGCTAGGATTACAGGTGTGCCCCACCATGCCTGGCTTTTAGAGGTGCTAAGGATTAAACCTAGGGCTTTGTACATGCTAGACAAGTACTCTACTAAAAGTATACTTTACAAACTCACCTTTTTGTTTTTTTTTTTTTTTTTTTTTTTAAGATAGGGCTTTGCTATGTAGCATTAGCTGGCTTGGTACTCCCTATATAACCATGCTAGCCTTGAACTAGTGACCATTCAAGTGCTAAGATCACAAGGGCGGGTGTGTCATAACATAAAACACATTGCTATTAAAATGTAAAATTACCTGAAGTATCTATAGCCTTCACTGTATTTTTAATATTTTATTTATTTATTTATTTGAGAGACACAGAGAAAGAAGGAGAGAGAGAATGGGTGCGCCAGGACCTCTAGCCACTGCAAACAAACTCTACATGCATGCTCCACCTTGTGCATCTGGCTTACATGGGTACTGGGGAATGGAACCTTGCTCCTTAGACTTTGTAGGCAAGAGCCTTAACTGCTAAGCCATCCCTCCAGCCTAGCCTTTACTTTAAGTGAGTGAGCATTGTTTGCCAAAGAGTCATCGCTGGCTGAAATATTGCTGTGCTATGACCAGAAATATTCACTTGCCACTCAATCTGCCTGTTTCTGCATGACATATAACTGGTATCCCAAAATGCTTGCTGAAGTGAATAGAGAATAGGCTACAGCTGTGCAGGATGGTGCATGCCTGCAATGCCAGCACTACGGAGCCCAAGATAAGAGGATTGCTGTGAGATTGAGGTCAGCTTGGGCTACAGAGTGAGTTCTAGGTCATTCTGGGTTAGAATGAGACCCCACCTGAAAAGAAAAGTATGCCAGAACCTGGAGCAAGAGGCATCCAGAACCAGAAAAGCATTAATACCGAAGGGGAACAAGTACAATATTAACGTAATTGAAGAAGTGCAAACAAGACTAAAGGCATGGATGGATGGCTCAGTGAGTAAAGGGCTTGCTGTGCAAGCATGAAGACCCCATGTCAGCACCCACATAAAGTGCTGGGTGTGGTGGCATGTGCCTGTCATCCTAGCACTGGGAAGGCCAAGACAGGAGGATCCCTAGGGTTTGCTGACTAGTGTGTCTAGTGAAATCCATGAGCTCTAGATTCACTGAGAGACTCTGTCTCAAAAAATAAGGTGAAGCCGGGCGTGGTGGCGCACGCCTTTAATCCCAGCACTCGGGAGGCAGAGGTAGGAGGATTGCCATGAGTTCGAGGCCACCCTGAGACTATATAGCGAATTCCAGGTCAGCCTGGACCAGAGTGAGACTCTACCTTGAAAAAAAAAAAAAAAAAAAAATATATGGAAAGCCGGGCGTGGTGGTACACGCCGTTAATCCCAGCATAGGGAGGCAGAGGTAGGAGGGTCGCCATGAGCTTGAGGCCACTCTGAGACTACATAGTGAATTTCAGGTGAGTCTGAGCTAAAGTGAGACTCTACCTCAAAAATAAATAAATAAATAAATAAATAAATAAATAAATAAATAAATAAATAAAAAGTTGAAAAGTGAGTGAGCAAGACCCTTGATATCAACCTCTGGCCTTCACGTGCACATGCACACACGTGTACACAGATAGATATACACACTACACATACAAACACAGGTATACACACCATACACAAAGGAAGAAAGAAATAAAGAGAAAAAGAAAAGGAGAGTGAGGGAGAGACAGAGAGAGAGAGAGAGAAAGAATAAGAATAGGCTGATGAGAATATTTTGATCTATACTAAGAAAAGAGAAAATTAAAATCCAGACAATGTGAGCACATGAGAAATGTAGAGATCAACATTATCAGAGCAGTTGGCTGCACCTAGCAGTTTCTGAGCACCGCAGGCCCCAGGAGGCAGTCCATGGGGAAAAGAAGACCTTCCTTAAAGCAGGTGTCACTGACACTTCAAGGAGAAGATGGACTCTCCATTCCAAACTTGGTTCAGATGTCTAGATGGAACACTACATCATTTCAAGAGGTCGTGACCAGGCCTGCGACTCTGTTGTAGACAGCTTCACGTTGCTGGGATGAACATCCAAACTAGACACAGTTTTTTTTTTTTGTTTTGTTTTGTTTTTTTTTTTTTTTTTGGTTTTTGAGGTAAGGTCTCGCTCTAGCCCAGGATGACCTGGAATTCACTCTGTAGTCTCAGGGTGGCCTCAAACTCACGGTGATCCTCCTATCTCTGCCTCCCATGTGCTGGGATTAAAGGCGTGTGCCACCATGCCTGGCAGTTTTGTTTCTTTTTAAGTTAACAACGTATTTCGTATGGATACATCATGTGTTGGTAGCTTGTCTCTCCTCCCTGCCCCCATTTCGCTGGTGACCCTCCTCAGTGGGGTTGTTGGTATATTCCATGGGGTTGTGGGTTATGCATTGGGGGAGCAGCAGTCAGGTATTGGGGGAGGGTGAGGCAATGCTTCTGGGCATGACACCCCAACCTGTGGCTCTTACAATCTTTCTGCTACCCCTCTTCCGCAAAATTCCCTGAGCCGTGGTGGGTGTGTTTTAAGTCTATTTCAGTGATGAGCTCTTCGGAGCCTGTGGATCTCTGCTTTGGTAGGTCTTGAGGCTCACCATGGAAGCAGCATTCTTGCTGTCTCCCCACTTCCTCTGTTTCACCTGGACCTTGACTGGCATACAAGGAGTAGTTTATCTCCTCAGGTCTCTCTACCTTTTGAAAAAGACAAATAGGTTCTCCAGTGAAGAGTAAAGTCAGCATAGGTTAAATTGGATAAGCGTTATTAACTTAGGGAGAGCTTGATGGATGTAGCCCCTCTTTTAGCCAAAGACTAGTGGGAACTTGACACTGGAGAACATAATCTTTGTCTCCACAGGATTCTGACCTGGCTCCCAGCTCCAGATATGAATTCCTTTCCACTGAGTGGATCTCTTAACCCATCAGAAAGCTGAATACCACTATTGCATTGGTGTGTACTTCTTGTCAGAGTGTTTGCTTCTGGGTAGCTTAGACCCTGCTTGCTCGCACCATTGTTGGCCACTTTCCCCCAGTAGCTCATGTAGCACTTTCCAGCATAGATAAACTAACTGTCGGGGACTGGCTTTCTTCCGGATTCCAGCCAGGTCTCTCTGCGTTCTGGTCAGCAGCATATGGTGTCTTCAGCAATAGGGTCTTACCTTTTACCTCAGGTGGGTAATCAAGTGATTTGACAGAAGGCTGTCTTGTTTTGGGGATCTCATTGGTCTCTCTGATCAACAACTCAGTGTGGGTAGTTCCTGTATCTGGTACTGGGAGTTAAAGGTCAGAGCCAATTTTTTTTTTTCAAGGTAGAGTTTCACTCTAGCCAAGGCTGACATGGAATTCATTATGTAGTCTCAGGGTGGCCTCAAACTCACAGGTATCCACCTACCTCTGCCTCCACAGTGCTGGGATTAAAGGCGTGTACCACCACACCCAGCCAAAACTTTTTTTGTTTGAGGTGGGGTCTCACTCTAGCCCAGGCTGACCAGGAATTCACTGTGTATTCTCAGGGTGGTCTTGAATTCATGGCAATCCTCCTACTTCTGCCTCCCGAGTGCTGGGATTAAAGCTGTATGCTACAACACCTGGCTTAAATATATTTAATTTATTTATTTATTTGAGAGAAAGGAGAGAGAGAGAGAGAGAATGGGTGCACCAGGGCCTCCAGCCACTGCAAATGAACTCCAGATGCATGTGCCCCCTTGTGCATCTGGCTTATATGGGTCCTGAAGAATGGAACTGGGATCCTTCGGCTTTGCAGGCAAACACCTTAATAGCTAAGCCATCTCTCCAGCCCCCAAACTTTTGAATATTAGGCTTCATCTCACCCTCTCCAGTCCCCTTCTTTTCAGATGCTCCCCCTATACTCCTGTTGATTGTTAAACCTTTTAGTCTACCTTCAAGGAGAAAAGTTTCTTTTTAAAAGATTTTTATTTTATTTTACTTTATTAATTAATTTATTAATTTATTAGAGATAGAGAGAATGAGAATGGGTGCACCAGGGCCTTTAGCCACCACAAATGAACTCCAGACATGTGTGCTCCCTTGTGCATCTGGCTTACGTGGGACCTGGAGAATAGAACTGGGGTCCTTAGGTTTTCAAAGGCAAATGCCTTAACCGCTCAGCCATCTCTCCAGCCCAAGGAGAAAGGTTTCTATGGTACTAGTTCGTTTTGAGTTTAGTTTTCTGTTTATTTCCCCCAGCTTCCCCTTCCCCCCACACCTCTTCCATCCTTATTGTCTGGGCCTCAAGCTGCCTATCAGGTATGCCAGCAAATCGAGCTGATCCAGGTTAGGAATGCAGCTGTGTGAGAACATGTGGTGTTTGCCAGACACAGTTTTATGGGAGATGGAGATTTATTTCAGCTTACAGATACAAGGGAAGTTCCATCAAGAATGGCAAAAGAAGCTGGCTCCCATTCATAGACACAATCAGAGAACAATGACCACTATCCAGCAAACACCAATAAAAACAACAAGCAGGACCCCCCCCCCCACACACACACACATAGCTCAAACTTTTGGGCTAGAATTCAGGTCTGCCTCCAGTGACACTTCCTCCAGCCAGGTGACTGGAGATCCAAGTTACAAGCTTTAAGAAAGCATTTGAGTCTATGGGGAGCATATATTCAAACTACCATAGACTTACATCAGGAGTGAGGCCAGGCCAGGGGAAAAGCAGAAGAGGCCTCCCAAATTTGTCCAACATTGTTGAGAGATGAAGGAAAGGAAAGCAGCATGGGGTTTTCATAATGAGTAGGAGGTGGGGCAGGGTGAGACTTTCATGAATGTTAGCCTGTGCCTGCATGGGTTCCAGGACGATTATGAATGAGTAGGGGGTGGGGCAGGGTAAGACTTTCAGGCATGTCTAATGTGTGCCTGCATGGGTTCCAGGATACCCTGAATAAGGCCCAACACAACTGTAGATGACACTGTGTCACAATGCCAAAAGGTTGGATACCCCTGCGAGGTTTTTAGATTATAAAGTTTGAGCTACTGCTGGAACAAAAGAGGAATCAAATGCCACACACACACACACACACACACACACACACACACACACACACACGTAGTGGGCCATATATATAGTGGGGAATCTAGCTCTGTGATAACAATTGCCTAGTATGCAAAAGCCCTGATTTTGATTCTTCAGACCCACCCCTCCCATCCTTACCACCCCCCAACAAAAGACAAAAAGAGTGTGTTATATAATGCCTAATCATTATTTAATTTCTTTTTCTTTTTTTGTTTTTCAAGGTAGGGTTTCACTGTAGCCTAGGCTGACCTGGAATTCACTATGTAGTCTTAGGGTGGCCTCGAACTCACAGTGATCCTCCTACCTCTGCCCCCTGAGTGCTGGGATTAAAGGCGTACACCACCACGCCCAGAAATTTCGTTTTACAATTAATTTATTTCTTTATTTAAGAGAGAGAGAGGGAAAGAGAGAGAGAGAGAGAGAGAATGGGCACACCAGCCACTGAAAACAAACTCCAGACAAATGCACCATCAAATGCATCTGGCTTATGTGGGTTCTAGGGAGTCAGCTGGGTCCTTAGGCTTTCTAAGCAAGTGCCTTAACTGTTAAGTCATCTTCCCAGCCCCATTATTTCATTTCTATGCAAAGAGAACAATGATTGGAGGAAAGATTTGGAATGCGATCTCCTTATACTTTAAGTCTGATAAGAAGGGATTATAGCACTGGAGATAAAGATACTCAACAGACAGGAGCAACGAATGTCTTAGTCCATTTTGTGTTGCTACACCAAACTACCCAAGACAAAGAAAAGAAAGCCTGGCATGAGCCTGACTGTGTCTATAATTTCAGCATTTGGAAGACTGGCAAGAGGATTGCTACAAATTTGAGGCTAGTCTGGGCTACAGTGTAAGACTCTGTCACAAAAAGAAAAAAAAAGAAGGGAGGAAAAGGGAAGGGAAGGGGAAAATAGACAAGGGAAAGAGAAGATCATTAGCTCACACTTTTGTACGTCTGAGGGGATAATGCCAGCTTTAGTGTCAGGAAAAGAAGATGGGGTTGGAGGGCACTGAGCAGGAGATGTAGAGATCCCGAAGGACAGGCTTGCTTGTCACAGCTGGCTCTCATGAATGGTAAGCCAGTTACAGAACTAATACTCCCGAGATGGCTATTAGTCCCTCTGAAAGTCATGTCCCCAAAGACCGCAGCATTTCTACTCATTAAACGTTCTATTTCCTTAAGTGCAGGCAAACACCTTAATAGCTAAGCCATCTCTCCAGCCCCCAAACTTTTGAATATTAGGCTTCATCTCACCCTCTCCAGTCCCCTTCTTTTCAGATGCTCCCCCTATACTCCTGTTGATTGTTAAACCTTTTAGTCTACCTTCAAGGAGAAAAGTTTCTTTTTAAAAGATTTTTATTTTATTTTACTTTATTAATTAATTTATTAATTTATTAGAGACAGAGAGAATGAGAATGGGTGCACCAGGCTTTAGCCACCACAAATGAACTCCAGACACGTGTGCTCCCTTGTGCATCTGGCTTACGTGGGACCTGGAGAATAGAACTGGGGTCCTTAGGTTTTCAAAGGCAAATGCCTTAACCGCTCAGCCATCTCTCCAGCCCAAGGAGAAAGGTTTCTATGGTACTAGTTCGTTTTGAGTTTAGTTTTCTGTTTATTTTCCCCAGCTTCCCCTTCCCCCCAAACCTCTTCCATCCTTATTGTCTGGGCCTCAAGCTGCCTATCAGGTATGCCAGCAAATCGAGCTGATCCAGGTTAGGAATGCAGCTGTGTGAGAACATGTGGTGTTTGCCAGACACAGTTTTATGGGAGATGGAGATTTATTTCAGCTTACAGATACAAGGGAAGTTCCATCAAGAATGGCAAAAGAAGCTGGCTCCCATTCATAGACACAATCAGAGAACAATGACCACTAGCCAGCAAACACCAATAAAAGCAACAAGCAGGACCGCCCCCCCCCCCACACACACACACATAGCTCAAACTTTTGGGCTAGAATTCAGGTCTGCCTCCAGTGACACTTCCTCCAGCCAGGTGACTGGAGATCCACGTTACAAGCTTTAAGAAAACATTTGAGTCTATGGGGAGCATATATTCAAACTACCATAGACTTACATCAGGAGTGAGGCCAGGCCAGGGGAAAAGCAGAAGAGGCCTCCCAAATTTGTCCAACATTGTTGAGAGATGAAGGAAAGGAAAGCAGCATGGGGTTTTCATAATGAGTAGGAAGTGGGGCAGGGTGAGACTTTCATGAATGTTAGCCTGTGCCTGCATGGGTTCCAGGACGATTATGAATGAGTAGGGGGGTGGGGCAGGGTAAGACTTTCAGGCATGTCTAATGTGTGCCTGCATGGGTTCCAGGATACCCTGAATAAGGCCCAACACAACTGTAGATGACACTGTGTCACAATGCCAAAAGGTTGGATACCCCTGCGAGGTTTTTAGATTATAAAGTTTGAGCTACTGCTGGAACAAAAGAGGAATCAAATGCCACACACACACACACACACACACACACACACACACACACACGTAGTGGGCCATGTATATAGTGGGGAATCTAGCTCTGTGATAACAATTGCCTAGTATGCAAAAGCCCTGATTTTGATTCTTCAGACCCACCCCTCCCATCCTTACCACCCCCCCCCCAACAAAAGACAAAAAAAGAGTGTGTTATATAATGCCTAATCATTATTTAATTTCTTTTTCTTTTTTTGTTTTTCAAGGTAGGGTTTCACTGTAGCCTAGGCTGACCTGGAATTCACTATGTAGTCTTAGGGTGGCCTCGAACTCACAGTGATCCTCCTACCTCTGCCCCCTGAGTGCTGGGATTAAAGGCGTACACCACCACGCCCAGAAATTTCGTTTTAAAATTAATTTATTTCTTTATTTAAGAGAGAGAGAGGGAAAGAGAGAGAGAGAGAGAGAATGGGCACACCAGCCACTGAAAACAAACTCCAGACAAATGCACCATCAAATGCATCTGGCTTATGTGGGTTCTAGGGAGTCAGCTGGGTCCTTAGGCTTTCTAAGCAAGTGCCTTAACTGTTAAGTCATCTTTCCAGCCCCATTATTTCATTTCTATGCAAAGAGGACAATGATTGGAGGAAAGATTTGGAATGCGATCTCCTTATACTTTAAGTCTGATAAGAAGGGATTATAGCACTGGAGATAAAGATACTCAACAGACAGGAGCAACGAATGTCTTAGTCCATTTTGTGTTGCTACACCAAACTACCCAAGACAAAGAAAAGAAAGCCTGGCATGAGCCTGACTGTGTCTATAATTTCAGCATTTGGAAGACTGGCAAGAGGATTGCTACAAATTTGAGGCTAGTCTGGGCTACAGTGTAAGACTCTGTCACAAAAAGAAAAAAAAAGAAGGGAGGAAAAGGGAAGGGAAGGGGAAAATAGACAAGGGAAAGAGAAGATCATTAGCTCACACTTTTGTACGTCTGAGGGGATAATGCCAGCTTTAGTGTCAGGAAAAGAAGATGGGGTTGGAGGGCACTGAGCAGGAGATGTAGAGATCCCGAAGGACAGGCTTGCTTGTCATAGCTGGCTCTCATGAATGGTAAGCCAGTTACAGAACTAATACTCCCGAGATGGCTATTAGTCCCTCTGAAAGTCATGTCCCCAAAGACCGCAGCATTTCTACTCATTAAACGTTCTATTTCCTTAAGTTTTTTTTTTTTTTTTTTTTTGGTTTTCCAAGGTAGGGTCTTTCACTCTAGCTCAGGCTGACCTGGAATTCACTATGTAGTCTCAGGATAGCCTCGAACTCACGGAGATCCTCCTACCTCTGCCTCCTGAGTGCTGTAAAAATTTTTAAAAATATTTTATTTTCATTTATTTATTTGAGAGAGAAGGGGGGTGGGAGAGAATGGGCATGCCAGGGCCTCCAGCTACTGGAAATGACCTCCAGACATATACACCACTTTGTGCATCTGGCTTATGTGGGTTCTGGGGAATTGAACCTGGGTCCTTAGGCTTTGCAGGCAAGTGCCTTAACCGCTAAGCCATCTCTCCAACCCATATATATTTTTTATTTATTAGAGAGAGAGAGAGGCAGGTGATAGCGAATGGGTGCTTCAGGGCCTCTGACCACTGCAAAGGAACTCCAGATGTATGCACTACCTTGTGCATCTGGCTTATGTGGTTACTGGGGAATTGAACCTGGGTCCTTAGGCTTCACAGACAAGCACCTTAACTGGTAACTTAATTCCAGCCCCTCTGCTTCCTTTTTTACTACCAACCTTCCAGCTGATGAACCTCTGGGTGACAAACCATAGACAGATCATAGCAAGTATGAAAAAGGCTCAAGAAAGATGACAGAATGGATTTTAGATACTAGGAAATCTCAAAGATGACTTGAGAAGTCCACGGATGCCAAAAATGTCAGAAAACGACTATAGGTTTAAACAGTGAAACCAAGATGGGAGAGAATGGGGGCACTAGGGCCTTTCAACCACTAACAAACTCCAGACATGTGCACCCCCTTGTGTGCATGTGCAACATTGTATGCTTGTGTCACTTTTGTGTCTGGCTATGTGGGACCTGGAGATACGAATATGCATTCTTAGGCTTCACAGGCAAGAGCCTCAACTTCTAAGCCATCTGTCCAGAGGAGAAAGAGGGATGGAAATATGACTCAGGCATTAAAGGTACTCACTTGCAAAGCCTGATGGCCTGAGTTTGGTTCCCCAGTACCCACATAAAGCCAGATGCACAGAATGGCCCAGGCACCTGGAATTTGTTTGCAGTGGCAAACCCCTGGTGTCCCTATTCATTCTTATTCTGTCTTTCTCTCTGCTTGCAAATAAATAACAAATAAAATATTGAAAAAAAGAAAACCAGGGCTGGAGAGATGGCTTAGTGGTTAAGGCGCCTACCTGCAAAGCCTAAGAACACCTGTTTGAATTTCCAGATTCCATGTTTAGCCAGACGCAAAAGTGACACAAGCGTGCAATGTTGCACATACGCACAAGGGGGTGCATGCATCTGGAGTTTGTTCACAGCAGCTGAGAGGCCGCTGGCGTGCCTATTCTCTCTCTCTGTCTCTCTCTCATTTTTTTGGTTTTTTGAGGTAGGGTCTCACTCTGGCCCAGGCTGACCTAGAATTAACTATGTAGTCTCAGGGTGGCCTTGAACTCACGGCAATCCTCCTACCTCTGCCTCTCAAGTGCTGGGATTAAAGGCGTGCGCCACCACACCCGGCTGTCTCTCTCAAATTAAAAAAAAAAAACGAAAAGAAAACCAGAGGATGGAAAAGTAATGGTCACGTGAACATTGTATTAGAAAATTAGGTAGTGTTTGTAGACAAGCTCTTGGTGAGGTGATTGTATGTAAATGTGGAGATTGCTAATTAGAACCCATGAGAGAGACATATGAAATTGATTTGGCAAAACAAATACTTTACCAACTAGACAGTATTGGAAACAAGGTCCCCTTCAAGTGCTTATGGATAGTGTTTGCAGAAAGGAAGCTCTTATGACCATGATATTTTAACTTTGTTTTTTTTTAAAATATATTTTATTTATTTATTTATTTATTTATTTATTTATTTGGGAGAGAGGGAGATACAGAAATAGGCAGGTAGAGAGAGAGAGAGAGAGAGAGAGAGAGAGAGAGAGAGAGAGAGAGAGAGAACGGGTGCGCCAGGGCCTCCAGCCACTGCAAACAAACTCCAGATGCGTGCACCCCCTTCTGCATCTGGCTAATGTGGGTCCTGGAGAATCGAGCCTCGAACCAGGGTCCTTAGGCTCCACAGGCAAGCGTTTAACCGCTAAGCCACCTCTCCAGCCCTTAACTTTGTTTTTTTTTCAGAGGGGAGGGAGAAGGATAGTAAATGGAAAGCACACATTTATCCAAGCAACTCTGCTTAAGAGAAACACTTCATTGCCATGGCTTAAGTTTGTACTGACTATTGTCATTTTTTTCACTTCTTCTTTTTTTTTTAATGAACTCCAGACACATGCGCCATCTTGTACATCTGACTTACATGGGTCCTAGGAAATTGAACCTTGGCCCTTTGGCTTTGCAGGCAAGTGCCTTAACCACTAAGTCATCTCCCCAGATAATTTTTTTCACTTCTTATTCATTAGCTATACCCACATTAACATTTTGTTCTTTGCTCCTCAGTGCTGAATGGGTGGGTTTTCAGAAACTGAATGTTCAGGAATATCAAAAGAGAGTAGTATGGAAGCTGGGCTTCTAGCAGTCAGTCCAAGTTTTTTTTTTCTTTCTTTTTTTGGTTCATTGTGGTAAGGTTTCATTCTAGCCCAGGCTGACCTGGACTTCACTATGTAGTCTCAGGGTGGCCTTGAACTCACAGTGATCCTCCTACCTCTGCCTCCCAAGTGCTGGGATTAAAGGTGTGCAACACCACGCCCAGCTGTTTTTTTAAAATATATTTTATTTATTTATTTGAGAATTTGAGAGAGAGAAAGAGGCAGAAAGAGAGAGAGAGAGAGAGAGAGAGAGAGAGAGAGAGAGAGAATGGTCACACCAGGGCCTCCAGCCACTGCAAACGAACTCCAGGTGCATGTGCCCTTTGTGCATCTGGCTTACATGGGTCCTGGAGAAATGAACTGGGGGTCCTTTGACTTTGCAGGCATACACCTTAACTACTAAGCCATCTCTCATGCTCCCCGCCCCCCGTCTTTTTGGAGGTAGGGCTTCACTCTAGCTGGAATTCACTATGTAGTCTCAGAGTGGCCTCAAACTCATGGCAATGCTCCTACCTCTGCCTCCCAAGTGCTGGGATTAAAGGTGTGTGCTACCATGCCCAGCTTCCATACTACTCTCTTTTGATAATCCTGTACATTTAGTTTCTGAAAAGCCACCTATTTGGCACTGAGGAGCAAAGAACAAAATGTTAAAAGACCAGAACAAAATGAAAACAGGAACTCTGGATCAAAATTCCAAAGTTTGACTGGAGAGATGGCTTAGCAGTTAAGGTGCTTGCCCGCGAAGCCTAAAGACCCAGGTTCGATTCCCCAATACCTACATAAGCCAGCTGCACAAGTGACACATGCATCTGGAGTTTGTTTGCAGTGGCTGGCTTTCTCGCTCTCTCTCAATCTCTCAAATAAATAAATAAAAATGTTGAAAAATATTTTAGGGCTGGAGAGATGGTTTAGTGGTTAAGGCACTTGCCTGCAAAACCAAAGGACTAAGGTTCAATTCCTCAGGACCCATATAAACCAGATGCACAAGGGGGCACATGCATTGGAGTTCATTTGCAGTGGCTGGGGGCCCTGGCATGCCCATTCTCTCTATTAATCTGCCTCTTTCTCTCTCTCTCAAATAAAATAAAAATTTAAAAAGTACATTTTATTTATTTATTTATTTATTATTACTATTATTATTATTATTATTTTGTTTTTTCGAGGTAGGGTCTCATTCTAGCTCAGGCTGACCTGGATCTCATTCTGTAGTCTCAAGGTGGCCTCAAACTCACAGCAATCCTCCTACCTCTGCCTCCCAAGTGCTGGGATTAAAGGCATGTGCCACCATGCCTGGCTTTAAAAAGCATATATATATTTTAAAATATATTCTATTTATTTTATTATTTATTTGAGAGAGAGAAAGAGGCAGAGAGAGAGAGAGAATGGGTGTGCCAGGGCCTCCAGCCCCTGCAAATGAACTCCAGATGCATGTGCCCCTTGTGCATCTGGCTTATGTGGTTCCTGGAGAGTTGAACTGGGATCCTTTGGCTTTGCAGGCAAGTGCCTTAACCGCTAAGCCATCTCTCCAGTAGTAAAAAGTATATTTTTAAAAATTCCAGATTTATGCAAAGGACAGGCATGTGACAAAATCCAAGAGAGCACAGCTTCATCTGCCTTTTGTGATGGTCACTGAAATGTGACTCAGCTTTTGTGATGGTCACTGAAACATGACTCAGCTTTTGTGATGGTCACTGGAATATAACTTAGCTTTTGTGTAATCCTATACTATGTGTGCCTTATTTAAAAATCTGACTGATGTGCTACTGCATGGCCGAGCCAGCTCTCTGTGTGGAGATTTTATCCATGTGGAGGCTACAGCCAAGGCCAGGAGCAAGGGGCACATAATGAGCGTAATCTGTCCATGGAGGCTCAATCTGTCCATGGAGGCTCTTTGAATTCCAAAGATTTCAACTCTAGGCTTCATTTTGTATTTTGAATCCAGTTTTAAATATTTTATAGCTTGTGGGGGAAAAAGAGGTTTATTTTGGCTTACAGGCTCGAGGGGGAAGCTCCATGATGGCAGGAAAACGATGGCATGAGCAGAGGGTGGACATCACTCTGGTCAACATAAGGTGGACAACAGCAACAGGAGAGTGTGCCAAACACTGGCAAGTGAAAGCTGGCTATAATACCCATAAGCCCACCCCCAACAATACTCTGCCTCCAGGAGGTGTTAATTCCTAAGTTGCCATCAGCTGGGAACCTAGCATTCAGAACACTTGAAGTTTATGGGGGACACCTGAATCAAACCACCACATTCCGCCCCTGGCCCCCATAAACTGATAACCGTACATGATGTAAAATGCAATGCATTCATGCAAATTTAAAAGTCCCCATAGTTTTTATCAATTCCAATGATGTTCATACATCCCCATAATCCAAGGTCTTTTAACTGAGCCATAATACCAAAAATATCCCCAAAAAAACCCATAATGGCACAGGATAAACATTCACACTGCGAAAGATGGCATTGGGCAAAGCAAAGAAATGTTCAACCAATACAAGATTTTAAACAACCAGAGCAAACATCAAACTCTGTAACTCCCAAGTCCAACAACTAGTCAGTGACAAATCTCCAAGTCTGATCATTCTAACCAGCAACAAGTCTCTGGAGTTCCACTTCCGCCCCTCCAGCTAGGCTACTCACAGTCCTGGAAAACTTCATCCAGGGCTGGCAGCTCTCCTTGGCAGCCATCTCATAGCCCCGGCATCTCCACTGGGTCTCCACTGCAACGCACGGTCCATCCTCATGGCCCCATGGGATCTCCATGCAGGCATCCAGCAAACCTGCTTCACACTGCCCATGGCCATTTCCAAAACACAAGACCGTGTTAAAAACTCAATGACCCTCTCTTTCCTGCATTTGTTATACTCCATAATACCAGGTAGGGTGCCAATTTGTTAATCCAGGGGGGAATAAATCAGACTTTGAAGAACAGGACACTCCTTCAGCATTCAGGCCCCTTCAAAAGGGTCTGCATTCTTCCTGTTGCCCCATTGCAGGTCAGCTGGCCCAATCTCAAAGGTTGTAATCTCTCAATTGCAGCTGAACAGGTAGAGTTCACCCAAAGATTTCATTTTTTCTGTGCCATATCCCTCTGCTCACACCAGTTCATTTCTACGCAAAGCAACCCTGCACATCTTCTCAGGACAGGACGCTTCTCACACAAACTGCTAGCCCAGTCCAAGTAAAGCTCTTTCTCACCCTCATAAGCCAAACCTCACAGTTCATAGTTCTTACTGCATTCAGGTCTTTCAGCTCTGACCAGAATAGTCCATTAGGCTGTACTCACAACACTGCAAGGTGTCTTTTAGGCCTAGGTTTCAAAAATTCCTCTTGAAAATCAGCTCCAAAGGCCAAAGCCACACACAGTCAGGTGTCTAACAGCAATCCCACTCCTCGGTACCACTTTACTGTTGCAGTCAGGTCTGCATTGCTGGCAGAAATCACCCGACTAAGAGCAGCTTGTGGGAAAAAAGAGGTTTATTTTGGCTTACAGGCTCGGAGGGGGAAGCTCCATGATGGCAGGAAAACGATGGCATGAGCAGAGGGTGGACATCACTCTCTGGTCAACATAAGGTGGACAACAGCAACAGGAGAGTGTGCCAAACACTGGCAAGTGAAAGCTGGCTATAATACCCATAAGCCCACCCCCAACAATACTCTGCCTCCAGGAGGTGTTAATTCCTAAGTTGCCATCAGCTTCTTTGGCTTTGCAGGCAAGTGCTTTAACCTTTAAGCCATCTCTCCAGCCCTTGAATTCAGTTTTATGTAGAGCAGATTTATTTTTCCACATTACAAATGAAAAAGAAAAATAGATAAAAAGAAGCAGGACTGATGTCCCTGTAGAAGTCACAAAGATAATTCACGCTACTAAGCAGAGCATGCCACTAGCCTGATGTAGACAGAGGCGTGATGCGTCAGACCAGGCTTGGGCTGTAAGCTCACAGCAAGTAGACTGTCATCAGTTGAGGAGCTGTTCTGCCCTCTCTGCACAGATGACAAATGAGTGAGTTTGAATTTTAAAGCAGGATATTTTCTAGAGGATTATTTTCTTATTCTATACTAAAAACAATCTTATGGAAATTCTCAGCAACTGGCATCAAAGATAGTCTGTCTGTGAGTGACTCCAAATTTCCCTTTTTAGTTCTAATGCAATAAAAATGCTTGCTAATCGTCATTGTCACCATGGGAGCAACCATGCCACCACACAGAGGTCAGTGCTGGGTGTACTACTCTGCTGCTACTGTTTTGAAATTATTAGTAATTTTGAACAAGGGATCTAAACTTTTATTTTGTATTGGGACCTGCAAATTATATAGCCCATCCCAATGGTCATATTGGAATTCCAATATGCACTTGCTTGTAGATCAATGCTGCTGACCAGGTATTTTTGTATTGTGGTTGTGAAACCACTGCACTCTGAATTAGAAATGAAGAGAAATTAACAAATAAACCAACCTTATGTGGCCATTGTAGCTTGGTGCTTCAGAGGTGCAATCTCAGTCCTTCAAGGCATGCGTTCTCATCCACATCTGAGTGCAAAGGAACACAGGCTCTGCTGGGGAGATGGCTTAGTGGTTAAAGGCACTTGTTTGTAAAGCCTTGGGGTTTGATTCCCAAGTACCCACATCAAGCAAAATGCAAAGTGGCACATGTCTCTGGAATTCATTTGCAGCAGCAAGAAGCCATAGTCCTTCCGCTCTCTCTGCTTACAAATAAATAAAAAAATATTTTTAAGAGATGGCTTAGTGGTTAAGGCACTTGCATGCAAAGCCAAAGGACCTGGGTTCGATTCCCCAGGACCCAGGTAAGCCAGGTGCACAGGGTGGTGCATGCGTCTGCAGTAGCTGGAAGCCCTGGAGCACCCATTCTCTCTCTCTCCCCCTCTTTCTCTCTGGCAAATAAACAAAATATTTAAAAATTTAAAAAATGAGGCGAAAAAATATTTTTTTAAAATTTTTATTTATTTATTTATTTGCGAGAGAGAAAGAGAGGTGGATAGTGAGAATGGGTGTGTGTGGTAGTTTGAATATATGTCCCCCAATATATTCAGTGTTTTATTAGTTATAGTTTGCATCTGCAATCACCTTGTTAGAGGCAATGTCACTGGGGGCCGGTCTTAAGGTGTGGTGATGGTTTGAGATTCCATTGTAAAGATATGTAAAGTGTGCCTAGCAGGAGTTCCTGAAGTGTGCTGTGGCTTTTGGGCTGTAGTTTTTGCTCTGTGTGCTGTGTGCCTGGTTGGCTTTTCTCTCTCTGCTTGGTCCTGTGAGAGCAGGCCCCTTCTTCTGCCATTATGGAACTTCCCCTAGATCTGTAAGCTTCAATATATAATATCCCTTCCTCCATAACTGTGCCTGGTCTGGAAGTTAATCTCAGTGAACCTGAAGCTGTCTGCTACAGTGTGCCAGGGCCTCCAGCCACTGCAAACAAACTCCAGGCGCATGCGCCACCTTGTGCATCTGGCTTAAGTGGGTCGTGGGGAATCAAACATAAGTCCTTTGGCTTTGCAAGCAAGTGCCTTAACCACTAAGCCATTTCTCCAGCCCTTGAAAAAATATTTTAAAAATTAGTTAACTGATGGTCAGGTGTGGTGGTGCACACCTTTAATGCCAGCACTTGGGAGGCTGAGGTAGGAGGACCACTGTGAGTTTGAGACCAGCCTATAGATACAGAGTGAGTCCAGATCAGTGTGGCTAGAGTGAGACCCTATCTCAAAAACAACAACAACGCAGTGCTGCTCTGCCTGAAGGAAGTTAACCGCGGAAACCGAGATAGTGGCGCTCTGGTGCCTTGGGCTGCAATGGCTACTGCAGAAGCGAGTGGAAAGGAGAGGGCGGCGACACCTCTGTCACCTACTACCGGTTGGCAGAGGTGGCGACATGGACACATTGAAGAAAGTATGGATGGTGATCCATGCACGTGTCTGCGATGTCACCCGCTTCCTCGATGAGCATCCTGGTGGGGAAGAGGTTCTGCTGGAGCAAGCTGGTATAGACCAAGTGAAAGCTTTGAAAACATAGGCCACTCCTACGATGGATGCCAGGGAAATAGATGTTAAAGGAGAACTACATTGGTGATGTCCATCCAAGAGACCTTACACCTCAAAGTGGTAACTGGGATCCTTTGAGAATCAATTCATAGGAAAGTTGCTGGGCTTACTGGATTTTCCGCGTCATAGGCCCTGTTCTCATAGGTTTCCTGTATGGTCACTACACTGAGGAGACTTGGTGAAGTCCCAGAACACATCCTCTTGAGAAGGAAATGTAGATACTTGATTTGGGGGCCTTGGCAGTGTCCCCTCCTGGAATTCCGCCAGTTGTCTTCTTTCCCTTGGAGCGGGGAGAGCTGACCAGGCATCCACCCACCTGCATCTGGGACCAGCGTCCTTCCTCCTTCAGAGCCTTCTTCCCAAAGGATCCACTCACTGCTGTGTCCTTGCTAGTGTTTCTTCTCTTCACTGGTTTCCACACGTACCCTTATAGTTCACAAGCTTATGTTAATGATCATGATTCCAGTGCTGTAGCGGCATTGTCTTTGGTAAAATCACCTGATTTCCAGTATGTTGAACTCACAGTAAATATTTGTAAGGGGTCAAACAACAACAACAACAACAAAAACTTCTTCACTGTAAAGTAATAAATGGAATATGAGACCAAAGGAGATAATTGAGATTAAAAAAAGAAAGAAAGAAAGAAAACCACAGGTAAAATATATGCCAAATGAAAGAGAAATTGTGGAAATAAAAACTATATTAGTGCTGTAGAAGATGGCTTAGTGGTTAAAGTGTTTGCCTGCAAAGCCAAAGGACCCCAGTTTGATTCTCCAGGACCTACATAAGCCAGATGCACAAGGGGGGCGTATGTGCCTGGAGTTTGTTTGTAGTGGCTGGAGGCCTGGGTGTGCCCATCTCCACCCTCTCTCTTCCTCTCTGTCAAATAAATAAATAAAAATAAAATTAAAATTAAGCCAGGCATGGTGGTGCACGCCTTTAATCCCAGCACTTGGGAGGCAGAGGTAGGAGGATTGCCAAGAGTTCGAGGCCACCCTGAGACTACATAGTTAATTCCAGGGCAGCCTGGACCAGAGTGAGACCCTACCTTGCAAAACAAAAATTAAATTAAATTAAATTAAAATTTAAAAACTATCTTAAAGGGCTGGGGAAATGGCTTAACGGTTAAGGCATTTACCTGTGAAGTCTAAGGACCCTGGTTCAATTCCCCAAGACTCACACAAGATGCACAAGGGGCACATGCGTCTGGAGTTTGTGTGCAATGGCTATTAGCCCTGGTATATCCATTCTCCCTTTCTCTCTATCTGCCTTTTCCTCCCCCACCCCAATTAAAAAAAACTATATTAAAGTATCATAATATTGGCCAAGTGTGGTGGCACACGCCTTTAGTCCCAGCACTTGGGAGGCAGTGGTAAGAGGATTGCCATAAGTTCAAGGCCACCCTGAGATTACATAGTTAGTTCCAGGTCAGCCTGGGCCAGATTGAGAACCTACCTTGAAAAACAAAAAAAACCAAAAAAAAAAAAAAAAAAAGTATCATAATATAAAACTGATAGAAGACTGGAGAGGTGGCTTCATGGTTAAGGTGCTTGCCTGAAAAATCTAAGAACTCATGTTCAAATCTCCAGGTCCCACATAAGCCAGACACACAATGATGCAAGTGTGCAATGCCACACATGTACACAAGGGGTGCACATGTCTGGAGTTTATTCACAGTGGCTGAAGGTCCTGGCACACCCATTCTCTCACTCTCTCTGCCTCTTTCTCTCTCTCACACACTCTCTCAAACTAAATAAAAATAAATAAGTAAGTAAATAAAACTGACAGAGCAGAAATAATCAGTAGCATTGCTCATAAAGACTCAATGTGTCAGGGAAAACTTGCATACAGTGGGAAGGATGAGGGATAACAGCTAGTAAAAGCAAAATAAAAGCCAGGTGTGGTGACTCATGCCTTTAATCCCAGCACTCAGGAGGCTGAGATAGGAGCATCATCATGAGTTCAAGGCCAAGCCTGGGCTATACAGTGAGTTCCAGATCACCCGGCACCACCCCCAAAACTTTTTTTAAATTATTATTTTTTTATGAGACCTGATATTTAAAAATATGAACCCCAAAGTCAAATCTTCTCTGTATCGTTCAATTTTAGTATATGTGCTGCCGAAGCGAGCACCAAAGTCTTTAATAACTTCACTGAAGCCAGGTATGCTGGCACACACCTTTAATCCCAACACTCAGGAGGCAGAGGTAGAAGGATCACCACAAGTTCCAGATCACCCTGAGCATACATAGTGACTTCTAGGTCAGTCTGGACTAGAGTGAAACCTTACCTCAAAAAACCAAAAACAGCCAGGCATGGTGGTGTATGCCTTTAATCCCAGCACAAGGGAGGCAGAGAGAGGTAGGAGGATCACAGTGGGTTCGAGGCCACCCTGAGATTACATAGTGAATTCCAGGTTAGCTTGAGCTAGAGTGAGACCCTACCTTGAAAAAAACAAAACAAAACAAAACAAAACAAAAAAAAACACAACCCAACAACAACAACAAACCTTCACTGAAATATTTAGGGTCCTGGTCCAGGCTGACCTGGAATTTTTTTTCAGGGTGGCCTGAACATTCTCGGCGAACCTCTTGGCTGGGATTAAATGGTCAGGCCTTTTATCTTTAATCTGTAAATCCAGAATACTTTTCTTGATTCCAAGGAAGTTTTCTTCTGTTGTATCTTTGTTTTTCCCCATGATGCCTGACCAGATATTAAGAATCCTACCATGGGGCTGGAGAGATGGCTTAGCAGTTAAAGCACTTGCCTGTGGAGCCTAAGGATCCAGGTTCAAGTCCCCATTATCCATATAATCAAGGTGCACCAGGTGGCACATGCATCTGGAGTTTGTTGGCAGTGGCTAGAGGCCCTGGCAAGCCCATTCTCTCTCTCTCTCTCTCTCTCTCTCCATATGTCTCAAATAAATAAATAAAAATAAGAGATTTTAAAAAATCCTACTATGGGGCTGGAGGGATTGTTTAGCAGGTCCCACATAAGCCAGATGCACAAGGGGGCACATGCATCCAGAATTCATTTGCAGTGGCTGGAGGTCCCAGTGCACCCATTCTCTCTCTTTCCCCCCTCTTTCTCTGTCAAATAAATAAATAAACACAAATAAGAAAATCCTATACTATGAACCAGGTTAAGAAATATGCCAAGAAAGAAAGTTTCCTGTTGGGCCTTGCTAGTAACAGGCTGGACTTGTGAGGAGGCTGGCCTGAACTATTGGACATGGCCAGGAACCCTGGGCTGTGGGGTTGCAGCTGGCCCTATGTCAGGAGTCCCTGGTGACGGCCTTCCCTAGGTTGTAGGTTGTAGTGAGTTCTCATTGCTCAGAGTGGGCAGAACTGGCGAGGCCCTCCCCCCAAACCCCAAAAGGCTCTGACCATTCCATAAGGCAGACTTGGCCCCCATAGTTCCTGATCTTGTGGCTAGCTGCCCAAGAGACCCTCATGTGGCTGAAGTCACGTAGTCTTCTCACCATCTCCCCCCCCCACAGTTTTCTGTTAATCTCCTCTTCTGCCCTTCCCCCTACCTTCCCTTATCCTTCCCCCATAGCTTTGAAGTTACTAGTCCTTCCGCCATCTAGATAACAGCCCATTAACTATGCATCCGATTGCCATATAGTCTGTACGTGCCATCTCAACCTTCCCCAAGTGTTTATAAACCCAACCCTCCTTTGAATAAACGAGTGCTGTCCATCAGACGGTCTCCCGGGTGCTCATTGCCCCGTCATGTTTGTGTTGCACTCACCCGCTGCTCCAGGAAGGA
The DNA here is from genome assembly GCA_036365145.1 of Orientallactaga sibirica. Taxonomy (NCBI): domain Eukaryota; kingdom Metazoa; phylum Chordata; class Mammalia; order Rodentia; family Dipodidae; genus Orientallactaga; species Orientallactaga sibirica. Next base: position 65,126,284 of record JAEOAD010000001.1, read on the forward strand.
CCCTGCTAGGAAAAGGAAATCTATACCTGGCTATGATACCATTCACATGTAAAAACAAAGATGGAAAAGCTACATAATATAAAAATAGTTTGTTGATGGAAGAAAGCATGTAAGAAGGGGAAGCTGATAGAAGTTTCAAGTGAAGAAATTTCTCAAGTTATTGAATTTTTTATTTGGGAAAACATAATTTTGTTCTGGTTTCTTAATATAAAAGTAACCACCAGAGAACTAAAATACATCTTTCATACATCTTTCAATTCAGTTGAATACAGTCAAAGTGTGGTGGAGAAGAAAGGTACTGAAAAGAAACCAGAGAATAATGACCTTGAACCCTTGTGTGGCGCATACTGTGCTAAAACTCCAGATGCATGTGCCACCTTGTGCATCTGGCTTACGTGGGTACTGGGGAATCAAACTGAGGTCCTTTGGCTTTGTAGGCAAGCACCTTAACTGCTAAGCCATCTCTCCAGTCCCCCCTCTTCTTTTGTTTTTGAGGTAGGGTCTCACTCTAGTCCCAGCTGACCTGGAGTTCACTATGTAGTGTCAGGGTGGCCTTGGACTCACACTGATCCTCCTTCCACTGCCTCCTGAGTGCTGGGATTAAAGGCGTGCGCCACATGCCTAGCCTCTTTGCTCCTTTTTTCTTTTTTGAGACAGGGTCTCGTTCTGGAGCCTAAGGTGACTTCAAACTTACTGTCTTCCAGCTTTAGCTTTCCAAGAGCTAAGATTTCAGGTATGCACCACCATTCCCGGCTAAGAATGTGATTTTAGTAAGCACAGGAAGAATCTATGGGGCAGGTGGAGTTATATAGTATATTACAAAGTGGATCCTCAAAAGGTAAAACAAATTACAAAAGAAGCAAACAAAACATCTCTAGAAATAAACTTCAGGTTAAGGGTTGTTCTGGAATGAAAGTCTTTACTATCAAAGACTATTTTTTTACTCATTAATTTTATTTATTTATTTGAGAGAGAGAGGGAATGGATGCGCCAGGACCTCTAGCCACTGCAAACAAACTCCAGATGCATGCGCAACCATGTGCACCTGGCTTATGTGGGACCTGGAGAATCAAACTGGAGTCCTTAGGCTTCGCAGGCATGTGCCTTAACCACTAAGCAATCTCTCCAGCCCTCAAAGTCTATTTTTCCATGAAGCTGATTTTATTATGTCTGCAATTAATATTCATCAAGTTAATGTTTTTTAACAGCATGATGAGTTATACTGACATATGACACATTACAGTATAGTGTACACTTTGATATGTTTTGGCATATAATATATATTAGCCCCCAAATTTCTGACTCTACCTTCCAATTTTTTCTACTGTCTGTGACACATAATCAATTACTAACCTATTTTCTCTTGACATTATTTAGTTTACATTTTCTAGACTTTTTAATCAATGGGAGAAAGCATATTCTATTTTGTGCATGTAGGGGGTCTGATTTCTCTTGTTTAGCAAGGTAGTTATGACCATGCTTCATCTGGTGTGTGGGAGTGTGCACGCCATGACGAATATGTGGAGGTTCAAGAACAACCGAGATATTGGTCTTCACCTTCTGCCCTGTTGGAGGCAGGGTCTCTCATTCATTGTTCATTGGCCAGGCTAACTAGCCTGTGAGCTTTCAGGAGAGTCTCCTGTCTCTTTTTCACTGTAGACACACTGGCATTCCAGACGCTTGTGCTATAGAGTCTGGCTTTACATGGGTTCTGGGGATCTGAACTCAGGTTGTCACACTTATACAGCAAGCACTTTATCCTCTGAGCCATCTCCTCACCCCTCTTGCTGCATTTTGCTTATCAATGCATCTATTAACAGATTTGGGTGCTTCCCAGTTTGGAGTCATTACAAGGGAAGCTTGTGTGGTGAGCTAGAAAGAGGGCTCAGTCAGTCTAGTGCTTGCCATGCAAGAATGAGGACCTGAGCTCAATCTTAGAACCTATGTGTAAAAAAAAAAAAAAAAAATGGAGCCGGACGTGGTGGCGCACGCCTTGAATCCCAGCACTCGGGAGGCAGAGGTAGGAGGATCGCCGAGAGTTCGAGGCCACCCTGAGACTACATAGTTAATTCCAGGTCAGCCTGGACCAGAGTGAGACCCTACCTCGAAAAAAACCAAAAAAAAAAATGTCCAGTGTGTGGACATATTCCCTAGGGACTTGGCATTTTGTGAGACAGTTTTGGGATGACAGTGTCCCAAAGTGACTAAACTTTTGGCAAAATGCATAATTGTCCTTGGGCCTGTAGGGGAAAATCTAGGTCATTTCACTTTACTATAGATCAGAAATATCAGAAAGGTGTGCTCTTTCCTTATCTCTGCCCCCTTACAGAGTCCTTCCATCCTCTTCTGAGAAGGCCCTGCCTAGACAATTAAGATTTCTGGGGCTGGAGAGATTGCTTAGTGGTTAAGCACTTGCCTGTGAAGCCTAAGGACCCTGGTTCGAGGCTCAATTCCCTAGTACTCATGTAAGCCAGATGCAGTGGCTGGAGGCCCTGGTGCACACATTCTCTCTCTCTCTCTGCCTCTTTCTTTCTCTGTCTGTCGCTCTCAAATAAATAAATAAAATTAAACAAAAAAATTAAAAAAAAAAAGAATTTTGGGGACTGGGTGTGGTGGTGCGTGCCTTTAATCCCAGCACTCGGGAGGCAGAGGTATGAGGATCACCGTGAGTTTGAGGCCACCCTGAGACTACATAGTGAATTCCAGGTCAGCCTGGGCTAGAGTGAGATACTACCTTGAAAAAACCAAAAAGAAAAACAGAAACAAGATTTCTGGGAAGATTGCCTTTTTTCTAGAAATCCTGACCCCAGACATCTGATGTCAGGCCTAACTAGCTAGACCAGCGACCCATCCAAAGGGCTCACATAAAAACTTCAACATGAGTCTCAAAGTGTGCTTCTCAAACACCCCCACCCCCAGCCTTGCCTGCTTGAGCAAGAGCTGTGTTTTCCTTTTCTTAAGCTTTCCTTCTTTTATTCAGCTTTTTGTTGTTGTTGTTGTTTTTTCGAGGTAGGGTCTCACTCTAGCTCAGGCTGACCTGGAATTCACTCTGTAGTCTCAGGGTGGTCTTGAACTCATGACAATCCTCCTACCTCTGCCTCCTGAGTGCTGGGATTAAAGGTGTGCACCACCACACCTGGAATAAGCTTTCTTTATTTTAAAGCACTCCCTCCTAAAGCTCTATGCTATAATAAAGTAATTTTGAATCTTATCCTCAGGTTTATGGATTTCATCTGTCAAATTCACAAGACTGGAATCCAGAGACACCTCCAAAATTTTGGTGCATTGGTATATTAATATATTGACACATTGGCAGAGGAACCCCAATTCCTATATCATATTGATGCATTGGCCATGAATTCCTGTATCATTACTATAGAGATAGAGTTCATTACTGTAGACATACAGATACAACTCATCTATGCTTACTGCTGCTTTATACACAATAGCTTGGAAGTGGATTCAGCCTAAATGCCCATCAACTGATGAATAGAATAATGAAGCTGTGACACATATACACAATAGTTTTATTTATCTGTAAAGAAAAAAGAAATGATGGAGTTGGGAATGGTGATGTACGCCTTTAATTCCAGCACTCAGGAGGCAAAGGTAGGAGGATCACCTTGAATATGACACTAGCCTGGAACTACAGAATGAATTTCTAGGTTAGCCTAGGCTAGAGTGAGACCTTAGCTCAAGAAAAGTAACAACAACAAAAGAGAAATTAAGTATTTGCAGGAAAATGAATGGATTTTGAAAAGACCCAGGCTCAGATAGACAAATACTACATGTTCTCTCTCATATGCAGACAGTAGCTTCCAATGTTTAGATTTGTATGTAAGCTACAGTATGACTTAGTAGAGGCCAGAAAGCTAGAAGGGGCTCATGATGGGGGGAAGTAGGGAGGGCTTAAGGGGGAGGGGATAGCAGATACAAAAATAGAGAGATGGAATACTAGAGGTGGAAAGGTTTAAGTGAGGATGGGGGCAGGAATGGAGGAGAGAAGGGGTAGAGGGAATGTTAAAATTAAAGACATTACAAAAATCCCACTTGCGGGGACTTCTGTGTAAGATGGCAGCATAGGAGCCAAGCCAAACCAGCCCAGTGAGGGATTTAAGCAAAACCACAGCAAAATACACTTTTTTTCGGAAAAGTGATAGGTTCTTAGACACAGTGGAGAAGCAGAAGAGACCAAGATCCACCAGAAAGGAGGAAAACAGCCAGCATCCCACTGAGGCAGTTGTGGGCCCCCACCATCCATGCACCTGCCCTGTGCTGCCAACCTGGCTCCTAGCTGCAGGAGCAGAAACCAAACAAGGGGATTTTCCAACCTCATCAGCTTCCTTGCAAAGTCAAGAAACCTGAAGGAAAGATAGTGGAGATCAGCAAAGAGCTACTGAAAGGGATACAGGTGGAACTGCGTGAGCAACTCCAGTATAACTCCAAGCTTGCTGCACTTTCCCATCCCCCAACCATCAGAACCATGAACCTCTGGAAAACACATTCAGCTCCTAGCATCAGGGCATCCAGCACAGCTGATCAGAACACTAGCTCCACAGCACAACATGGAGAGATTAAGGTAGGCACTCAGCATTGGTGAGATTGGAAGCCACCCCAAAAGGTAAAGAGGCTGACTGACTGACAAAAACAAAACAAAACAAAACAAAACAAAAACAATAACAACAACACACACACACACAAAAAAAAAAACAGGTACATGGGTACTGGAAGTGCTAATCTCTCTTTCCATGTCAGGGCAGGTTATGGGTTACATATTCTTGGTTGGCTTTATCATTCTCAATTAAGCTGTATTTGGGGGTTGACTATTGTTGCTTTTGATGCTTTCAGAGTTATAGGGCCTTTGTCTTTTGATTCTATCATTATTGGTGACAGGGTCTGATTCACATCCAGGCTGACCTGGAACCCAATTCAGAACAGAAATCTCAACCTCCTAGCTGACAGGATTAAGGGAGCAGAGGAATACACACCCTTAGGGATTTTGGCTTTATAAGACTATCTGTTTATTTTAATCCCCACACTTGAATACTCTGTGCTGGTTTTTTTTTATTTAAAAAATTTTTTTAAATTATTTTTTATTTTATTTTTAGAGAGAGAGACAGAGAGACAGAGAGGGAGAGGAAGATAGAGATGGGTGCGCCAGCAGTGTCTCAGCTGCTGAGAACGAAATCCAGATGCGTGCGCCCCCTTGTGGTCAAGTGCGGCATTGCACCCTTGTGTCACTTTGCATCTGGCTAAACGTGGGACCTGGAGACTGGAACCGCTGGAGATTGGAACCAGGGTTCTTAGGCTTAGGAGGCAGGCGCCTTAACCACTAAGCCATCTCTCCAGCCTGTGCTGGTTTTTATTGAATGTGTATATGGCTCTGTTGAAGTTTACAATTTGCCACTAAATTATTCTACCCAGTCCACTAGAATATTTGCTTAGCAGGCAAACTCAACACCTAGGATTACTTCTGTGGTTGGATTGGGGTACAAGAGCTAAAATTCAGCACCTTAAACTCATATCCTGAAGGTATATAAAGGTGGATCGTCACATCTAAGAATACTGCAGAAGGCAGAGGTAGGAGGATCACTGAGAGTTCGAGGCCACCCTGAGACTACATATTTAATTCCAGGTCAGCCTGGACCAGAGTGAAACCCTACCTCGAAAAAAAAAAAAAATACTGCAGATAAGCAGAAAACCCAAGCATCCAATCAATTCAGGTTGTAGAAGTCACTACATTATAATACAAGAAACACAAAGAATCAAGACAATACAATCCCACCAAAAACTATAAATCCATCAGAAATGATCACCAATGAGAATGTTTTAGATAAAATGTCTGACAAAGATTTCAAAAGAATGATTTTATCTATACTCAAAGAACTCAAAGGAATCAAAGAAGAAAACAAAGGCATTAAAAAAGAAAACAAAGCCGGGTGTGGTGGCGTACGCCTTTAATCCCAGCACTTGGGAGGCAGAGGTAGGAGGATCACTGAGAGTTTGAGGCCACCCTGAGACTACATAGTTAATTCCAGGTCAGCCTGGACCAGAGTGAAACCCTACCTAGACAAACCAAAAAAAAGAAAAAAGAAAAAAAAAGAAAAGAAAACAAACTCCTGACAGACAACACAGGAAACCAGCTTAATGAAATAACTAGGTCATTACAAGACATGAGTAAGGAAATACAAATACTGAAGAAAAACCAGGCTGAAATTCTAGCTCTGAAAAACACAGTGAGTCAAATATAAAACTCTGTGGAAGCCGGGCATGGTGGCACATGTCTTTAATCCCAGCCTAAAAATAAATAAATAAATAAATAAATAAATAAATAAATATAATTAAATAAATAAATAAATAAATAAACAAACAGACAAACAAACTACCTTGGAATAAACCTAGCCAAGGAAGTGAAGGATCTCTACAATGAGAACTTTAAATACTCAAGCGAAAAATTGCAGAAGACACAAGGAAATGGAAAGACTTCCCATGTACTTGTATTGGAAGAATCAATATTGTGAAAATGTTGATCTTACCAAAAGCAATCTACACATTTAATGCAATCCCCATTAAAATTGGAACAGCATTCTTTACTGAAATAGAAAAAACAATCCTAAAATTCATTTGGAAGCACAGAAAACCTCAAATAGCCAAAACAATTTTGAGCAACAAAAGTAAAGCTGGTGGTATGGCCATACCCAATTTTAAGACATATTAAAAACCCATAGTAACAAAAACAGCATGGTTCTGGCACAAAAACAGACATGTAGATCAATGGAACAGAATAGAGAACCCAGATGAACCTCATGAAATTACAAAACTTTTGTAAAGCAAAGGACACTGTGAATAGAGCAAAGAGATAACCTACAGAATGGGAGAAAATCTTTGCCAGTTACACATCTGACAGAGGATTAATATCCAGAATATACAAAGAACTTAAAAAGCAAAACAATAAGAAACGAAACAACCCAATTAAAAAATGGGCTATGGCCCTTGTTTTCCCTTGAGAAACAGATAGTAAGACCCTATTGCTGAAGACACCTCTTGCCTGAGAGGCAAGGTCACTGAGAAAGCAAGCTGGTATGGAGCAGAAAACCTTCTCCCTCTAGACCAGCCAACTGAAAGCTGGAAAAAGCTGCACTGCATGCAGCATATGGGAGACAGAAGTCATCAGCAGTGAAAACAGTATAAGCTGAATATTGTTTATTTGGCCAGACAGGCCCAATGACTGAAAGGGTGCAATAGTGGCATGTCTTAAATTTTTTTTAACCAACTGCTCCATAATTGGACTGAAGGCCCTCTCTATGGGAGGGAATACATACCTGGTACTGCAAAACCTAAGTAAAAAGTCTATGGTAGGTGAGGTCATAAGCCTTGGGGTATAAGCCTGCTCTTGTCTGACTAAATGTATATATATTGGAACCAAGCTGCCCTGAAAGCACTACACTTAATGTTCATATTCACATATTAACATCTCTCACTTCTGGTTAGAGAAGCTTCTCTTTTCAGATGGCGATGACCACTGGGATGACCCAAAAAGGCAACATATTTGCTGAGAAGAAGGGATGGATTAGTGCCCAGCACTGAAACACCTCTGTCACACCCTCCAAGGCTCAGAGACCAAGAAGAGGGTGGGATAGAATGGAAGAGCCAAAGGAAGGGTATGACCTCTTACAATGCACCTGCCCAGACAGAAATTGGCCTCCAGGTATCCATGAGTGAAACCAGTACCAAAATAAAATAAGACCCTCAAAATAGAAGAAAAAGATGATGACATCAAATTAAAGAGAGACTAATGGAGAGAGGGAGGGGATATGATGGAGACTTGAGTCCACCAAAAGTGGAATGGGGAGGGAGGGAAATATGAGTGGGTTTTTTTGTCTGACAAAGATATAAAAGAATCATTTTAAATAATAATTAAAAAAATCAAAGGAATGGAACTAAAGAGGCATTAAAAGAAAAGAAATATAGATGGCCTACAAATATCTAAAAAGTATTCACATCCTTAGCCATCAGGAAATGCAAATTAAAACTAGTTTTTGAGATTCCATCTCACTCCTGTCAGAATGGCTACCATCAAGAAAACAAATGACAATAAATGTTGGTGAGGAAACAGAAAAAGGGAAACCCTTCAGACATTGTTGGTAGGAATGTAATCTGGTCATTACAAGCCTTTGTGGAAATCAGTGTGGAGGTTCCTGAGACAGCTAAAAATAGATGTAAAACATATGATCCAGCTATAGCACTCTGTGGGCATATATCCAGAAGGACTCTTCTCACTACCTTAGAGATACTTAAATAAATAAATAAATAAATGCTAAATCTATTCATAAATAATAAGGAAAATAAACCAGCAGACAAACAAACTCCACAGATGAATGGATAATAAAGATGTGGTACATTTACACAATGGAGTTCTATTCAGTGGTAAAGAAAATGAAATTATGAATTTTGCAGAGAAATGGAAAGATCTGGAAAAGGTGTGAAAATGTTAATCCAGCCCCAGAAAGCCAAACATTGCATGCAATCTCTCATTAAAATTGGAACAGCATTCTTTACTGAAATAGAAAAACAACCTAAAATTCATTTGAACTGGAACAGAAAATCAAATAGCCAAAACAATTTTGAGCAAAAAACTATAAGGGAGGGAGGAGAGGGAAGGATTTTAAGACATATGGTGTTATATAGTAACAAAAACAACATGATTCTGGGGACAAAAACAGACATGTAGGCCATGGAACAGAGATTGAATAAAAGAAGGGCAGATGAGGGTCAATGAAATTTCAAGATATTCTGAATAAGTGAATAGAGAAAAGATAACTTTTGAATAATGGCACATCTAGAATCCATAGATTGTTACTAGAAAATTTTCAGTGCCAGAGGATTACCTATCCAGAATATACAAAGTTGGCCAAAAAGCAAAACAATAAGAAACAAAACAATTAATTAAAAAATGGGCTATGGCCCTTGGTTTCCTTGAGAAACAGATAGTAAGACCCTATTGCTGAAGATTTCTCTTGCCTGAGAGGCAAGGTCACTGAGAAATCAAGCTGGTATGGAGCAGAAAACCTTCTCCCTGTAGACCAGCCAACTGAAAGCTGGAAAAAGCTGCACTGCATGCAGCCATATGGGAGACAGAAGTCATCAGCAGTGAAAACAGTGGACACTGAATATTCAAGTTTGGCCAGACAGGCCCAATGACTGAAAAGGGTGCAATAGTGGCATGTCTACTCTTGGGGTAACCAACTGCTCCATAATTGGACTGAAGGCCCTCTCTATGGGAGGGAATACCTGGTACTGCAAAACCTAAGTAAAAGTCTATGGCAGGTGAGGTCATGAGTCTTAGGGTATAAGCCTGCTCTTGTCTGACTAAATGTATATATATTCCCACCAAGCTGCCCTGAAAGCACTACACTTAATGTTCATATTCACATATTAACGCTACTCTCACTTCTGGTTAGAGAAGCTTCTCTTTTCAGATGGCGATGACCACTGGGATGACCCAAAAGGCAACATAGTACTGAGAAGAAGGGATGGAGGAATGCCCAGCACTGAAACACCTCTGTCACACCCTCCAAGGCTCAGAGACCATTGTGGAAGAGGCGGCGGATAGAATGGAAGAGCCAAAGGAAGGGTATGACCTCTTACAATGCACCTGCCCAGACAGAAATTGGCCTCGATATCCATGACCTTGCAGTACCTAGCAATACCTTCGCAAGACCCTCAAAATAGAAGAAAAAGATGATGACATCAAATTAAAAGAGAGACTAATGGAGAGAGGGAGGGGATATGATGGAGACTTGAGTTCTAAAGTGGAATGGGGGGAGGGGAGGGAAATATCAGGTGGGTTTTTTTTGTATGTAAGTATAAAAGTTGTCAATAAAAAATAATAATTAAAAAAATGGGCTATGGAACTAGAGAGTTCTCAAAGGAAGAAATATAGATGGCCTACAAATATCTAAAAAAGTATTCTACATCCTTAGCCATCAGGGAAATGCAAATTAAAACTACTTTGAGATTCCATCTCACTCCTGTCAGAATGGCTACCATCAAGAAAACAAATGACAATAAATGTTGGTGAGGATACAGAAGAAGGGAAACCCTTCTACATTGTTGGTAGGAATGTAATCTGGTACAGCCTTTGTGGAAATCAGTGTGGAGGTTCCTGAGACAGCTAAAAATAGATGTACTATATGACCCAGCTATAGCACTCGTCGACATATATCAGAAGGACTCTTCTCACTACCTTAGAGATACTTGCACAACCATGTCTACTGCTGCTCTATTCATGATAGTTAGCAAATGGAACCAGCCTAGATATCTCTCCACAGATGAATGGATAATAAAGATGTGGTACATTTACACAATGGAGTTCTATTCAGTGGTAAAGAAAAATGAAATTATGAATTTTGCAGAGAAATGGACAGATCTGGAAAAGATTATACTAAGTGAGGTAAACCAGCCCCAGAAAGCCAAACATTGCATGCTATCTCTCATATGTGGATCCTAGCTACAAATGTATAGACCTGTGTGTGAGATGGAACTGAAAATCAGTAGCAGAGGCCAATAAGCTAGAAAAAGACTATAAGGGAGGGAGGAGAGCAAAGGACTTAATAGGATGGTGTTATATATATGTAAGTAGAAGAACAGATTACAGGGAGGGGAAAGGCCTAAGTGAGGCCAGGCGAAGAGATTGTGTAAAAGAAGGGCAGGGGGAGGGTCAATCAAAATTCAAGATATTCTGAATAAGACATATGAAAACCTACTTTTGAATAATAGCACATCTAGAATCCATAGATTGTTACTAGAAAATTTTCAGTGCCAGGGGTGGGATACCTTCCAGTGAGTTGTTGGCCAGGGAGGTCCCTGTTGCCTTCAAAATATTACAGGCTATTGCCAAGGCCCTTGGTTTCCCTTGAGAAACAGATGTTAAGACCCAATTGCTGAAGATTTCACATGCCTGGGTGGCAAGGTCACTGAGAAATCAAGCTGGTATTGAGCTGAAAACCTTCTCCCTGTAGACCAGCCAACTGAAAGATGGAAAAAGCTGCCCTGCATGCAGCCATATGGGAGACAGAAGTCATCAGTGGTGAAAACAGTGGACACTGGAAACTTCAAATTTGGCCAGATAGGCCAAATGACTGAATGAGTGCAATAGTGGCATGTCTGCTTTTGGGGAAACCAACTGCTCTCTAATTGGAATGGAGGCCTTCTTTGGGAGGGAATACATGCCTGATACCGAAAACCTAATCAAAAGCTTTTGGCAGGGGAGGTCATGAGTCTTAGGGGTATAAAGCCTGCTCTTGTCTGGCTAAATGTATATATTATTCTCACCAAACTGCCCTGAAAGCACTACACTTAATGTTCATATTCATATATTAATGCTACTCTCACTTTTGTAGAGATGCTTCTCTTTTCAGATGGCGATGACCTCTGGGATGACTCAAAAGGCAACATAGTGCTGAGAAGAAGGGACAGAGGAGTATCCAGCACTGAGACATCTCTATCACACCCTCTACAGCTCAGAGACAATTGCAGAAGAGGTGGTGGAAAGATTGTAAGAGCCAAATAAAGAGTACCACTCTTTAGAATTCCACTGTCCAGACAGAAATTGGCCTAGATATTCATGACCTTGCAGTGCCTAGCAATACCTTCACAAGATCCTCATAATAGGAGAAAAAGATGATGATATCAAAATAAAAGAGACTAATGGAGAGAGGGAGGGGATATAATGGAGAGTTGAGTTTTGAAGGGGAGGGGGAGAGGGGAGGGAAATATCATGGTTTATTGTCTATGAGTATAGAAGATGTCAGTAAAAACATTTTTTTAAAAATCCCACTTCCATATGGAAACCTACTTCTTTCTTGGCTAATTTAAAAATATGAGAGGTGGGGAGGGGGGAGAGAACCTTTGTATTGGTAGATAATGTTGCTTCCAGAAGCCATAGGTTGTTATAGGAAAGTCGCAGTGCCAGGGGTAGGATATCTTTCAGTGATTTCTTGGTCAGGGAGGCCCCCAAGGCCTGCAAAATAAAACAAGTTTTTGCCCAGTATAATGGTTTCATGGCAATGCTGTAAACTGCACAAGATCTGAACAATATTGGACCCATCATCATGTTGTCATGGATAGTGGAGGAGGGTAAATAAATAAAATGACATCAATGTGGAAGGGCTAATAAGAAAGAAGGCCAGGCCTGGTGGCACATGCCTTTAATCTCAGCACTTGGGAAGCAGAAATAGGAGAATCACTGTGAGTTCAAGGCCAGCCTGAGACTACATCGTGAATTTTCCAAGTCAGCCTGGGCAAGGGCAAGACCCTACCAATAAAATAATGGGTTGGAGAGATGGTGTAGCAGATAGCTTCAGGTTCGCTGAGATGAACTTCCAGACCAGGTACAGTTATGGAGGAAGGGATATTATTTATTGAAGCTTACAGATCCAGGGGAAGTTCCATAATGGCAGAAGAAGCGGCCTGCTCTCACAAGGCCAGGCAGAGAGAGCAAAAGCCAACCAGCCACCACAGCACACAGAGCAAAACTACAGCCAAAAGGTCACACAGCACACTTCAGGAACTCCTGCTAGGCACGTTTGCGTATCTTTACAATGGAATCTCAAACCCACACCATTAACACCATAAGACCGGCCCCCAGTGACCTTGCCTCTAGCAATGTGATTGCAGATGCAAACTATAAGTAGTAAAACACTGAATATATTGGGGGACATATATTCAAACTACCACAGATGGCTTAGCGGTTAAGGCACATGTCTGAGAAGCCTAAAGACCCTGGTTCGATTCTCCAGGTCCCACGTAAGCCAGATGCACATGGTGGTGCATGAGTCTGGAGTTTGTTTGCAGTGGCTAGAGGCCCTGGCACGCCCATTCTCACCCTCTCTCTCTCTCTCTTTAATAAATAAATAAAAATAAAATCTTAAAAAACCAATAAAATAAAATAAAATAAAATATAAAGAAAGAATGGATTAAGTGGAAGGGCAATGGAGGAGTGGGGAGTGGGACAAGAGAAAATAATGGAAGAGGAGCATGATCAAAATAGATTGTACATGTATGAAAACTCAATTGAAAAGCTTAACTGAGGCTGGAGAGATGGCTAAGGGGTTAAGGCGCTTGCCTGTGAAGCCTAAGGACTCAGGCTCGAGTCTCTAGTACGATTAATTCTTGACTGTTTGGTTGTTTATTCCTACTATATAGAAATACAATCGTTTCTAATTTTAAAAATATTTTTATCTATTTATTTGAGAGGGAGAGAAAGAGAGAAACAGATAGGGAGAGAGTGAGTATAGGCACACCAGGGCCTCTTAAGACTGCACATGCACTCCAGATGCATGCGCCACTTTGTGCATCTGGCTTAACGTGGGTACTGAGGAATCGAACCTAGGATATCAGGCTTTGTAAGCAAGCATCTTTAACTGCTGAGTCATCTCTCCAGCTCTTTTTTCAGTCCTCTAATCTTATTTTTATATTTTGAAGGTTTTTTTTTTTTTTTTTTTTTTGGTTTCTTGAGGTAGGGTCTCACTCTAGCTCAGGCTGACCTGGAATTTACTCTGTAGTCTCAGGGTGGTCTCGAACTCATGGCAATCCTCCTACCTCTGCATCCCGAGTGCTGGGATTAAAGGCGTGCACCACCACGCCCGGCTGAAGGTGAATTCTTTAATATTGATTTTTATATCCTGAAAATGGCTAGTTGTGTTTTCATAGATTCCATCCGATGCATTACATAAAGGAAATAGTTTTCTACTCAATCTCCCTCTGTGTCACTTGCAAAACAAGTTTTATGTTTTCCTTTTTCAGTCTGGGTACTTTCCTCTCTAGTCTTATTGCACTGCCAAGAATCTTTAATGTCAGGAGTGGGAATCTTTGTCCTCAGGGGGAAAAATCACTCAGCTGTTCAACATTAAGTCTGGTGTTAAATATAGGAGCCTATGAATGGACTAGTGGAAGTGAGTTAGGTTTTTAGGGTTTTTATTTCTTGCCCCTGTGCTGAGGATCCAACCGAGTGCCTAGTGTGTGCTAAGCAAGTATTATAACTGAGCTACATTCCCAGTCATTTGGAAAAGTAGTATCTCCAAGGTTTATAGTATCAATTTTTAACAATAAGCAATTGTTCATTTAAAAGGGAGAAGAGCAGCCAGGCATGGTGGTGCACGCTTTTAATCCCAGCACTGGGAGGCAGAGGTAGGAGGCTCTCCATGAGTTAGAGGCCACCCTGAGAATATAGAGTGCATTCCAGGTCAGCCTGGGCTAGAGTGAGTCCCTACCTCGAAAAACCAAAAAAAGAAAAAAAAAAAAAAGAAAAGGGAGAAGAGGGCTGGAGAGATGGCTTAGCAATTAAAGTGTTTGCTCTCTAAGCTAAAGGACCCAGGTCTGATTCCCCAGTACTCATGTAAAGTCAGATACACAAGGCAGCTCATGTGTCCAGAGCTCATTTGCAGTGGCTAGAGGCACACCCATTCTCTCTCACTCTCTCTCTTACTCTCTTTTTCAAATAATAAATAAACAAATAAAGAAAATATTAGAAAACATAACAATTTTGGTATGTTGGCTTATACAACAGCAACAATACAAAACTGATATAAATGCCCAGCAAACTTGTAATATGCAGTATTTTATAAAAAGAAAACCCAGGAAATGTTGCTAATTGGAAAGGCATATTAAGAAGGCTTAAGACCCAAATTAATATAAATATCAGTTCTCTAATCTATAAATTAGTATAATCCTAAATAAAATGTCAGTAAATTTGTTTTGGGGATGTCAAAATAAACTGTAGTTCACCTGGAAAAGTAAATGATGGGAAAATAACTGGGACAGTTCTGAGAAATAAGAGGAGAAAATTACTTTTACTTTAAGAATGTTCTATAGAACAATAATACGGTGATAACGTCACCTGGTATAAGTTAAAATGTAGTAGGTGCTTGTTGCAGTCAGGTTCACATTGCTGACAGAAATCACCCAATCAAGAGCAGCCTGTGGGAAAAAAGAGTTTATTTTGGTTTACAGACTCGAGGGGAAGCTCCATGATGGCAGGGGGAAAACAATGACATGAGTAGAGGGTGGACATTACCTCCTGGCCAACATAATGCAGACCACAGCAACAGGAGAGTGTGCCAAACACTGGCAAGGGGACACTGGCTATAATACCCATAAGCCTTCCCCCAACAGTACATTGCCTGCAGGAGTCCTTGTTAATTCCCAAATCTCCATCAACTGGGAACCTAGCATTCAGAACACCTAAGTTTATGGGGGACACCTTAATCAAACCACCACATTCTGCCCCTAGACCCCATAAACTGTGTCCTTTGCTATACAAAAAAAGCTTTGCAATTTCATGAGGTACCATTGGTTGATCTGTGGTTTTATTTCCTGAACAATTGGGGTTATATTCAGAAAGTCTTTGCCAAGACCAATATATTGAAGGGTTTCCTCTAGTTTTTCAGGTTTCAGGTCTGATATTGAGTTCTTTAACCCTTTTGGATTTAATTCTTGTGCATGGAGAGAGATAAGGATCTATTTTTATCCTTCTACAGATTTCCAGTTTTTCCAGCACCACTTGCTAAAGAGGCTATCTTTTCTCCAATGAGTATTTTTGGCATTTTTGTTGAAGATCAGGTGGCTATAGCTACCCAGACTTATATCAGGGTCCCCTATTCTATACCATTGATCTACATGTCTGTTTTTGTGCCAGTACCATGCTGTTTTTGTTACTATGGCTCTGTAATATAGGTTAAAGCCAGGTATGGTGATACCACCAGCCTTATTTTTGTTGTTCAAAATTGTTTCAGATATTTGAGGTTTTTGTGCTTCCAAATGAATTTTTGGATTTTTTTTCTTTCTTTGAAGAATGCCATTGGAATTTTGATGGGGATTGCATTAAATGTGTAGGTTGCTTTTGATAAGATTGCCATTTTCACAATATTGATTCTTTCAATCCAAGAACAAGGGATGTCTTTCCATTTCCTAGTGCCTTCTGCAATTTCTCACTTGAGTGTTTTAAGGTTTTCATGGTAGAGATCCTTCACTTCCTTGGTTACGTTTATTCCAAGGAACTTTCTTTATTTATTTATTTATTTATTTATTTATTTATTTATTTCTTTCTTTATTTATGCAATTGTGTATGGGAGTGATTCTCTGATTCCATCCTCTGTGTTTATTGTTAGCATATAGGAAAGCTACTGATTTCTGTGTGTTTATTTTGTATCCTGCCACATGGCTATAGGTGTTTATCAGCTCTAAGTTTGCTGGTAGAATCTTTAGGTCCTTTATGTATAGAAACATATCATCTGCAAATAATGATAACTTATCTTCCTTTCCAGTTTGTATCCCTTTTATGTGTGTCTCTTGCCTTATTGCTATGGCTAAGATTTCCAGTTCTGTATTAAATAAAAATGGAACCAGTGTACACCCTTGTCTTGTTTCTAATTTTAGTGGAAAAGCTTCTCTATTTAGTATTATATTGGTTGTAGGTTTGTCATAAATACCCTTTATTATGTTAAGATTTATTCCTTCTATTCCCAGTCTCTGTAGGACTTTTATCATGAAGAGATGTTGGATTTTGTCAAATGCTTTTTCTGCATCTAATGAGATGACCATGTGCTTTTTGTCCTTCAGTCCATTTATATAATGTATTACATTTATTGATTTTCATGTGTTGAACCATCCCTGAATCTCTGGGATAAAGCCTACTTGGTCAGGATGAATGATCTTTCTGATATATTCTTGTATTCTGTTTGCCAATATTTTGTTCAGAATTTTTGCATCTATGTTCATGAGAGAGATTGGTCTGTAATTTTCTTCTTCTTTTTTTTTTTTTTGTTTGTTCTATCTTTGTCTGGTTTTGGTATCTTGTTAATGCTGGCTTCATAGAAGGAGTTTGGAAGGATTCCTTCCTTTTCTATTTTATGGAAACATTTGAGAAACATTCATGTTAGTTGTTCCATGAAGGTCTGGTAAAATTCACCAGTGAATCCATCTGGGCCTGGACTTTTTTAATTGGGAGATTTTTAAAATAACTGCTTGGATCACCATACTTGTTAAAGGTCTATTTAAGTGGCTAATATCATCTTGATTTAATTTAGGTAGGTCATATAAATCAAGGAAATCATCCACTTCTTTCAAATTTTCAAACTTTGTGGAGTATATGCTCTTATAGTATGTCCCTATGATATATATATATTGGTTTTTCTGAGGTAGGGTCTCACTCTAGCTCAGGCTGACCTGGAATTCACTATGTAGTCTCAGGGTGGCCTTGAACTCATGGTGATCCTCCTACCTCTGCCTCCCTTGTGCTGTCATTAAAGGAGTGCACCACCATGTGTGGCCCTATGATTATTGTTGTAATGGTACCTTGTTACCTTGTTCATCTCTAATTTTATTGATTTGTGTCTCTTCTCTCTTTCTTTTGGTCAGATTTGCTAAGCCTTTATCAATTTTGTTTATTCTTTCAGTGACCCAACTCTTTGTTTCATTGATTCTTTGGATTGTTTTTTTGGTTTCTATTTCATTATTTTCTGCTCTAATCTTTATTATTTCTTCCCATCTAGTGATTTTTGGCTTGCCTTGTTCTTCTTTTTCCAAGGCCTTAAGGTGAAGCATTACATTGTTTACTTGCAACCTTTCTATATGTGTATGTATGTGTGTATGTATATATATATATATATATATATATATATATATATATATATATATATATCTGCCTCCCATATATATATATATATATATATATATATATGCCATATATAAACCCTTTGCCTCCCAAGTGCTGGGATTTTTTTTTTTTTTTTTTTGAGGCAGGGTCTCACTCTAGCCCAGGCTGATCTGGAATTCACTATTGTAGTCTCAGGGTGGCCTCCAACTTCTGGCAATCCTCCTACCTCTGCCTCCCTGAGTGCTAGGATTAAATGAATGCAACACCACACCTAGATTTCTAATTTCTTTTCTCTTTCTTTCTTTTTCTTTCTTTCTTTTCTTTCTTTTTTTTTTTTTTTTTTGCAAATCAGGAGGTACAGGAGGGTAAGTCTGATTGTTAATAATTCAGGTTTGCAGTTTAGTACAGTGGGGCCAGCCAGGAACTGTTAACATCCCAAGGAGACACCAGGTTCATGCCCTTGGAAGCCTGCAGGACCTCTTTCCAAGAGACTGAAGCTCAGAATGTCAAGGACCATGCATCTCAACATTGGGGACTGGCTATCTGCTTATATGCCCCAATCCTTCCCCCGCTTCTAATTTCCTTCCATGTTTTAGCTTCTGGGACTGCGCTATCAGGCACCCTCTCCAGGGGCGCACTTTTTAGAAGTTTTCAGTCAGACGGCCCTACAGGTTTAACAGCTATACAGCCCAGACACCCTCCCCTGTCCCACCAGGTCTGGGAACAAGCTGGCACACAAGAACAGCGTGAGGCCCCTAATTTCTTCTTTTTTTTAAAATTTTTTTGTTTATTTTTATTTATTTATTTGAGAGCAACAGACAGAGAGAAAGAGGCAGATTGAGAGAGAGAGAGAGAGAATGGGCACACCAGGGCATTGCAAACGAACTCCAGATGCATGCGCCACCTTGTGCATCTGCCTTACGTGGGTACTGGGGAATTAAGCCTCGAACCTGGGTCCTTAGGCTTCACAGGCAAGAGCTTAACCACTAAGCCATCTCTCCAGCCCCACCCTAATTTCTTAATATAGGCACTTAAAGCTATAAATTTCCCTCTTAGAGCCGGGTGTTGTGGCGCACGCCTTTAATCCCAGCACTTGGGAGGCAGAGGTAGGAGGATCACTGAGAGTTCGAGGCCATCCTGAGACTACATAGTTAATTCCAGGTCAGCCTGGACCAGAGTGAAACCCTACCTCAAAAAAAAAAAAACAACAACAACAACACAAAAAAAAATTTCCCTCTTAGGACTGCCTTCATTGTGTCCCAAAGTTTTTGGTATGTTGTGTTTTCATTATTGTTTGATTCTACAATTTTTTTGATTTCCTTCTTGATTTCTTCAATGACCCTTTCATCATTTAGCAGTGTATTGTTTAGTTTCCATGATGTTGTGTATGTTATATAGCTTTCCTTACTATTGATTTTTAGTTTGATCCCATTATGATCAGATAGAGTTCAAGGAATTATTTCAATTTTCCTGTATTTGTTAAGATTTTTTTTTGTGTCCTAACATATGGTCTATTTTAGAGAATGTTCCATGTGCTGCTGAAAAGAATGTATAATCTGCAACATTTAGATGAAATGTCCTGTATATATCTGTTAGGTCCATTTGTTCTATGACATCATTTAATTCAGATGCATCTCTATTTTTGCAAACCGAAATGACCTGTCAATTAATGAAAAAGGGGTGTTGAAGTCACTACAACTGTGTTTGGTTTTATCTGTGACCTTAGTTCTAATAGCATTTGATGAATTTGGGAGCTCCTGTGTTAGGTGCATATATGTTTAGGATTGTAATGTCCTCTTGTTGGAGTGTTCCTTTAATCAGTATAAAGTGACCTTCTTTATCTTTCCTAACTAATGTTGGTCTGAAGTCTACCCTGTCAGATATTAGGATAGCAACCCCTGCCTGTTTTCTAGGCCCATTTGCTTGAAATACCATTTTACAACCTTTCATCCTACGATAGTGTCCATCCTTTGTACAAAGGTAAGTTTCTTACAGGCACCAAATTAAAGGATCCTGCTTTTTAGCCCAGTCTGCAAACCTATGTCTCTTGGTTGGGGCATTGAGGCCATTGATATTAAGAGTTATTATTGAAAGGTGTGTGTTTATTTTTGCCATTTTTCTTGTTTTGTAGTTCTGGTCTTGTATTAACTAGTGTTTAAGTATGGTTTGTTTTTTCCAGGTTCCTGTTGTGTGTGCTTTTCTCTCTCTTCAGTATGGAGGATCCTTTCAAGTATTTTCTTTAGAGCTGGTTTTTATCTTCAAATATTCCTTTAACCTGCTTTTGTTGTGGAATGTCCTTATTTCTCCATCTATTTGAATACATAGCTTTGTAGGATAAAGTAACCTTGGTTGAGAGTTGTTATCTTTCAGAACTTGGAACACATCATTCCAAGCCCTTCTGGCTTTTAAAATTTGTGTTGAGTAATCCTGATGGGCTTGCCTTTGTATGTGATTTGATTTTTCTCTCTGCTTTCAATATATTTTCTTTGGTTTGTGGGTTTGGTAGTTTAATTATAATATGGCGGGGAGAGGTTCTTTCCAGGTTTTGTCTGTTTGGTGTTCTAAAGGCTTCCTGTGTCTGCATTGGCATCTCTTTCCCAATTTGGGGGACATTTTCCTATATGATTTTGTTGAAAACACTTACTATGCCTTTGGAGTGACATTATTCTCCTTCTACTATACCCTGAATTCTTATGTTTGATCTTTTCATAGTGTCCGGAATATCTTGAATTTCCCATTCATACCTTCCTATTAGTTTGTCTTTCTTTTTGTTGGACTGTATTAGATTTTCCACTTGGTCTTCTGGTTTAGATATTCTGTTTTCTCCTTCATCCATTCTACTGGTGAGATTTTCTACAGAGGTTTTTTTTGTTTTTTTTTTTTAAATTTCACTATGTTTCCCATTGACTGGTTTTTCTTTATTATTTCTATTTCCTTACTCATGTCTTGTATTGACCTCCTTATTTCATTAAATTGGTTTCCTTTGTCTTCTTTGATTCCCTTGATTTCCTCTTTGATTTCTTTTGAAATCTTTCTCAGGCATTTCCTCTAAATCAGTCTCACTGAAGGTTATTTCTGATTGATTAATACTTTTTGTTGGATCTATATTGTCCTGACCTTTTGTGTTTCTTGTATTATAATGTAGATATTTTTGCATCTTGGGTTATTTTAATGTTTGTATTTTCTAATTATCTGCAGTATTATTAAATGCATTACTCAATCTGATGTTATATATCTTCAGGGTAGCTTCAGGTACTAGATGTGGTTCTTAAGACTGTCAGAGTAACCACAAAGGTGACCCTAGGTGTTGGGTTTCCCTGCTATGAGAGTATTCTAGTAGGTTGGGTGGAACAAAATACAGGCAAATTCTCATTTTTAACTGAACAATATATACATTCATGAAAAGAACACAGAGAATTTATGCAAGAGTAGGTATTATGACAAACAGATCCTCTAAC
The DNA here is from genome assembly GCA_036365145.1 of Orientallactaga sibirica. Lineage (NCBI taxonomy): Eukaryota > Metazoa > Chordata > Mammalia > Rodentia > Dipodidae > Orientallactaga > Orientallactaga sibirica. Next base: position 65,147,398 of record JAEOAD010000001.1, read on the forward strand.
AAAGTCCCTAAGGATGTGTGTTGCCCCATGCCCTTAATCCTGTCAACTGCAAAGCTGAGATTTCTGGTCTGTAGAAGGTTCCAAGGTCAGCTTATGACTGAGTGAGACCCTTCCTCGATGAATGACAGGAGACAAAAGCACTATAAATCAGGAAGCAACAAATGACAAGCTCAAAATATAGCTTATGGGCTGAGTGTGGTGGCACACACCTTTAATCCCAGCACTTGGGAGGCAGAGGTAGGAGGATTGCTGAGTTTGTGGCCACCCTGAGAATACAGAGTGAATTCCAGATCAGCCTGGGCCAGAGTGAGACCCTACCTTGAGTTAAAAAAAAAAAAAAAGATGTTGGGTGTGGTGGCACACGCCTTTAATCCCAGCAGAGGTAGAGGCAGAGGTAGGAGGATTGCCGTGAGTTCAAGGCCACCCTGAGACTACATAGTTAATTCCAGGTCAGTCTGGGCCAGAGTGAGACCCTAACTCAAAAAACAAAACAAACAAACAAACAAAAAAAAAGAATGACAAAACTAACCATCCATCAGATTTAAAATATAATTTACCCTGACATGGAAGGTGCAATTAGCACTTCTGATGCAAGCCAATATACCAGGCTTTTTTGGTGGGAACTAACCTGGTGTAATCCCAGTTACCTTTTGGGATGGCTTTGGTCTCTGCTAAGCTGCATGGCCACTTGGGTTCCTCTTTGCTGTGCTGTGGGTCGCTGCTCTGGTTGCCTGTGCTGGGTGCTGTGTAGGTGAGCTCACTTCTCTTGGTCTCTGGTGCTTGCTGCTGCTTGCACTGGCAGTGGGAGGAGGGTGGCTATGGATGGTGGCTAAAGTTCTCCCATTGGTCCTTGTGATCCTCTCTCTCACGAGCCACTCCGCTTGTCTCTGCCATCACATTTCTTGAGTTTGCAAGGAGCCTGGGTGTGAGTGGAAAATTCCTTCACCTGGCTTTTCCTGCTGCTCAGGCTGAACCTGCCGGCTATGGCCAAAAGGACCTTGTGCCACTGCTGGAGCCGCTTCTGCCTGCTTTTGTGGGCTATAGACGCTCTGGGTCTTTCTTACTTCTTTGCTGCAGTTGATAATTTATTATACACTTCACTTTTTAGTAGGAGAATGTATCTTGCTGTTTCTTTTTCTTTTTCTCCCCTAGGCTGCTTTGGTGTGGTTCCTACTCTGCCATCTTAAGCGGAAGTCCCCCATTTCTATTTAAAACTTCTGGTACCAGTGTCCAGGTCAATTTGAACAGTTTTGTAAGTGAAGACCTTGTCATAGGTCCCATGACTCAGTACCCCTCTCCTTCACAGGCTTTGTGTCCAACAATCCAGGGGTGGCCTGGCATCTTCTCCAAGGGCTTTGTTCCCTCATGCCAACAAATCCTATAAACAGGTGTTCAGTCTTGCCTCCAAATTTGACGTGATTACATCATGTCTTTCCAGGCTGCTCTTAAGTCATACCAACAAGACATCAACACTTCTTATGTGAACAGACTTGCTCTGAACATGGACCCTGTCTTATTTCCTCTCTCCTGGAAGTATGTGGAAGACCCAGAGATGTGGACAATCATGATTACAGCTTATGAGAAGGCTCAGTGGGAAAATATCCACATTTATGCTACGAAATTCTCAGTGGTAAACTTAACATGATGAGGAAATGTATTTAGGCTCACATCTTCCTGTATGTTCTGGGTAAGGCTGCAGTAGTTGTCATCATCAACAAAGCACAAGACTCACCCTTGGCAGTCATTGGAAATCACTGCATGATGCAGTCAGGAGCAATAATGTAACCAGCACGAAACAAATGGCACTAGGAAACTGCACAGGCAAGATAACCTATAGTGTTTTCATACACATTCCCAAGAGCCATGGCATTTAAGTTAATAATGGCATTGCTCTGTTTTTTCTCAGGGTGAAATACATTAGCTAGGAAGGATATATTTTCAATAAAGTGAGGATTCCTGGACTTGAACAGGAAAATATGGCGCATGTATTGAGCATTAAGTATATTATTCTTAACTTCTCATTGCTGGGACAAAACACCTGACCAAAAGCAGCTGATGAGAGGAAAGTATTTATTTTGGTGTACATCATCTCGGCCACAGCAGTTGGAAAAGCAGCAGGAGAGTGAGCCAAACTCTAGCAAGGGGGAGCTGGATATAACACCCCTAAGCCCACCCAATCAATACACCTTCTCCAGCAAGGCACCATGCCTCAAACTGCCATCAGCTAGAAACCAAGCATTCAAAACTCATAAGTATGGGGGACATCTGATTCAAACCACCACAAAAATATACAGAAGTACTTCCTATTACTCTAGTTTTCATTAAAAAGTCACTAACTATACATTATAAGGGACAATTACTTCTGTGATACATTTAAAAACTAAAATGTTTACTTTATAGTCAAAAAGATTGTTCTTTAAAAATACAGTAATTTTATATTAAGTATTAGCTTCATAAGTGGGCTTCCCCTCATATATGCAAGAAGACTTCATCAATATGTATCTAAGAGGGCTTCCTCTTATGTACACAATAGAGCTAAACACACACACACACACACACACACACACACACACTTTGGACAGAGTATTGCTATGTAGTCCAGGCTAGCTTTGAACTCTTGGTGAGCCTTCCTGCCTCAGCCCTGAGTGCTGGGTTTGCAGGTGTACATTCCTCCCTATGTTCTATTTCTAATGAAGTGACATGAAATAAGAAACTGGGGTGAGGGGTTGTCTTAGCTTCTTGTCAAGCAACATAGACCTGAGATAAATGAATTTATAAGGAAAGTATTTTGGCTCAGTTTTGGAGGCTCCAGCCTGTGGTTGGCTGGTCTCTGCTGTTCCTGGGCCCACGGAAGGAGCACATAGCAGAGGCAGCTGCTTGTGGCTGTAATTACCGCCTCAAGGGTATGTCCCCTGTGACCTAATTTCCTCCTACTAGGCCCTACCTCCTAGAAGTACTCTCTCCTTTCAACAGGATCAGGAGTTTGGGAGCTAGCCTTCAATACATTTTATATTTTTATTTTTTAGCCTTCAATACATTTAAAAAATTAATTAATCATTTATTTGAGAGCAACAGGCAGAGCGAGAAAGAGGCAGAGAGAGATAGAGAGAGAATGGGCGCACCAGAGCCTCCAGCCACTGCAAATGAATTCAAGATGCATGCGCCAACCTTGTGCATCTGGCTTACATGGGTCCTGGGGAAATGAGCCTTGAACCGAGGTCTTTAGGCTTCACAGGCAAGCACTTAACCACTAAGCCATTTCTCCAGCCCCAATACATGGGCTTTTGAAGTATGTTCCAGATCCAAACTATAGCAGGGGTATAAGCAGCTCAGTGATGTTTAGCCTGTGTACGACCCCAGGTCCCATGACAAATTAAATAGAAGAATAAAATTTTCTGACTCCAGAGCTCATGTTCTTAAAAAAAAAAAAGATGTGGGAGATGTAGAGATGGCTCAGCAATTAAAGCACTTGCCTACAAAGCCCAAGGACTCAGGTTCAATTCCCTAGTACTCACATAAGACAGATAGATGCACAAGGTGGCACACGGAGTTCATTTGCAGTGGCTAGAGGCCCTGGTGTGCCCATTCTCTCTCTCTCTCCATCTCAAATAAATAAGATATTTTAAAAAAAGATTTGGGGGTTGGAGACAAGTGACCGTAGGTGTTGGGCTTGCCTGCTATGAGAGTATTCAAAAAAGCTGAATGGTACAGAACACAGTTAACTAAACAATGTATACATTCAATGAAAAACAGCACAGAGTATTTATGCAAAAGTAGATATTATGACAAACAGATACTCTAACAAAGTCACAGTCCCTAAGGATGTGTGTTGCCCCACACCCTTAATCCTGTCAACTGGGAGGCTAAGATTTCTGGTTTGTAGAGGGTTCCAAGGCCAGGTTGTGACCAAGTGAGAACCTTCCCCAACAAATGACAGAAGAGGAAACAAAGGCACTACAAACCAGGAAACAACAAATGAACAGCCCAAAATATAGCTTATCTAAGAATGTCAAAATTGACCATCCATCAGATTTAACATATAATTTACCCTGACATGGATGGTGCAATTAGCCCTTCCGATGCAAGCCTATATACCAGGCTTATTTGGTGGGTACTGACCTGGTGTAATCCCAGTTAACTTTTGGGACGGCTTTGTTATCAGCTATGCTGCACAGCCACTTGGTTCCCTCTTTGCTGTGCTGTGGGCTCAGGAAGGCTGGCTGGGTCTGTGGGTTGCTGTTCTGATCATGCCAGGTGCCGTGTAGGTGAGCTCCCTTCCCCAGGTCTCTGGAGCTTGCTGGTGCTTGTGCTGGTGGTGGGGAAGAGGAGGCTGTGGATGGAAGCTGAAGTCCGCCTGCTGGTCTATTCAATCTTCCTCCTCACAAGCCGCTCCGTTGGTCTCTGCCATCCTCCTTCCACATTTCTTTAGTTTGTAAGGAGGCCGGTGTTAGTGGAGAATCCCCCTCACCTGGCTTTAAAATCCTGCTCAGGCTGAGCCTGGCGGTTGTGGCCATGTGGAACTCGCTGCTGCTGCTGGAGCTGCTTCTGCCTGCTACTCTGGGCTCCAGATGCTCTGGATCTCTCCTACTTCTCTGCTGTGATTGATGGTTTACTATACACCTCACTTTTTAGTAGAGGAGTATATTTTGCTGTTTTTTTTTTTTTTTTTTTTTTTTTTTTTTTGGTTTTTCTTCCCTAAGATGTTTTGGCACGGTTCCTATGCCGCCATCTTAACCAGAAGTCCACTTTGCTGTTTTGATTAACAATGTAGAGATCTGATCATGTCAGTCCATAAAGAGTTGACACATCTTAAAAACTTCATAGTATTCTGTTTAAATGGATGTTTGACACCATCATTTATTACCTAGTTCTCAACCTATAGCTATTTCAAATAAAGTCAGGCATGGTGGTACACACTTTTAATCCAGCACTCAGGAGGCAGAGGTAGGAGGATCACTGTGAGTTCCAGGTCAGCCTGAGGTAGAGTGAAACCCTACCTCAAAACAAAACAAAACAAAGCAACAAAAACCAACCAAACAAACCAAAAAAATTAATATGTCCTCACGCATATGCCTAGAAATCCACATGAGAGAAAGCATGAATTCTTGTATGTGGATTTGCTAAGTCAAAGAGATAATCATTTAAAATATATTGCTAGGGCTGGAGAGATGGCTTGGTGGTTAAGACACTTGCCTACAAAGCCAAAGGATCCTGGTTTGCCTCTCCAGGACCCACATAAGCCAGATGCACATTGGGGAGCATGCATTCTGAGTTCGTTTGCAGTGGCTGGAGGCCCTGGCATGCCCATTCTCTCTCTCTGTGCCTCTTTCTTTTAAATAAATAAATAAATGAATAAAATATTTAAAAAATAAAATATATTGCTAAGGTGTTCCTGATAAAAGTTATCAATATAATAGTCACCAGAATGTACCTGTAAGCTTGCCACCTTCCTGAGTTCTGTCATATGCTAAGCTTTGTTCAGAATATGTCTGCCTCTGAGTCTCAATATCAGCATTTACCAGATTTTTTACCTTGAACAGGTCAATTTTATCTCTTCCTTATTCCAATTTCATGTCTTTCTTACTGGAAAGAATATTTACTTTAAAGTTCCTATGAAAATGAAAGGAGATATGCTGAAGACCAACCATTACAAAAATAATAGGCAAAAATCAATTATTAAAACATAAATAGCTCTTCTTTCCCCCCACTTATATTTTTAGTACAGTGATAGTCTGGGCCTTACTAATCTCCTTGCTTTCAGTACCTTTCTCATATAATTCTAACCTCCTCCCCCAGGTCAAAAAAAAGCTTTCAGAATTGAGGTTCTAGCAGGGCTTTCTCATGCTTGAAGCACAAAATAAAGCTGAGCATGTGAGCACATGCCTGTAATCCCAGATCTTGGGAGGTGGAGGTGTGAAGATCAGTTCAAAGCTAGCATTGGCCACAAAATAACTTGGTGCCAGCCTGGGTTGCAACAGACCTTCTCAACAACCCCACCATACAAAAAATTAAAAAAAAAAAAAAAAAAAAAGAAACTCTGAAGCTTATTTTCCATTTCTGAGCACTCCTTTCTCACGTCCCTAAATGTTTAACTACTGCCTTTAAGTCACTGTTCTATTTAGTACTTCATTGTTTTTAATATGTATTTGTGAGAAAGAAGGGGGAGGGGAGAATGGGTGCACCGGGGCCTCTTACCGCTACAAACACACTGCAGATGCATGAATCTGGCTTTGTGTGGGTACTAGGGATTTGAACCTGGGCCAGCATGCTTTTGCAAGCAAGCACCTTTAGGCATTGAGCCATTTCCCCAGTCCCTATTTACTATTTTAGATACTAGAGCAAAAATAGTGATTTTTACATACTAGCTAGATCACAAGCATAGTGAGTTGCCTTGATAGTTCACATCTGAGTGCTCTAAACACAGAACTCAGACTATATTAGCAGGTATCACAAGAACTGCTACTATCAACATATTGTCACCACACAGTTCTTAATTAGCACAGGGAATGTCACAAGTGGGTTTTTCTTTTTCTTTTGGTTTTTTGAGGTAGGGTCTCACTCTAGCCCAGGCTGACCTGGAATTCACTCTGTAGTCTCAGGTTGGCCTTGAACTTTTGGCAATTCTCCTACCTCTGCCTCTCGAGTGCTAGGATTAAAGGTGTGTGCCACCTTTAAAAAGCCATGCCTGGCTTTTGTTTTGTTTTGTTTTGTTTTGTTTTTTTTGTGGTAGGGTCTAACTCTGGTCCAGGCTGAGCTGGAATTAACTATGTGGTCTCAGAGTGGCCTCAGACTCACAGCAATCCTCCTATCTCTGCCTCCCGAGTACTGGGATTAAAGGTGTTTGCCACCATGCCCGAATTTTGTTTTTTTTTGTTTTTTTCGAGGTAAGGTCCCACTTTGATTCAGGCTGACCTGGAATTAACTATGTAGTCTCAGAGTGGCCTCAGACTCACAGCAATCCTCCTACCCTCTGCCTCCTGAGTGCTGGGATTAAAGGTGTGTGCCACCATGCTTGGCTTGGGGCTTTTATTAAACTGATAGTTTGTAATAAATAGGATGAATTTAAGAAATGCATTCTCATGAAGAAATGAGAGGAATTCAAGATATGTATCAGTAGAGTGGCTAAGATGTTCAGTCCCAGTCTTCATGGGGTGGCTCTCAAAGCTTGAATCCTTGAGTCCTTTGATCCATCTAAGGATTTCAGTTGCTTCATGCCCACTTTAATACCATCCTAGCAATCCTGGTGGGGCATGCCCATAATGTTATGTACTTGGGAGGATGAGGCAGGTGAATTGCAAGTTCAAGGCCAGCCTGGGCAACTTAGACCCCATTCAAAGTAAAAAAGTAAAAGAGGGGCTTTAGGGGCATAGCCAAATGTTAGTATGATGTTAGGCCACAGGTCAATTTAATTCCCAGTACCCCTAGTTGGATGTTTGGATGGGTGGATGACAGACAGCATGCTGCCCCTGGAAATTTATTACATCTGGTCATGCAAAATGTGATCAAATCACTTCAAAAGATTAAGAACTATGAGCCGGGCGTGGTGGCGCACGCCTTTAATCCCAGCACTCGGGAGGCAGAGGTAGAAGGATGGCTAAGAGTTTGAGGCCACCCTGAGACTACATAGTTAATTCCAGGTCAGCCTGGACCAGAGTGAGACCCTACCTCGAAAAAAAAAAAAAAAAAAAAAAAAAAAAAAAAAGATTAAGAACTAGAACTCTACAATGCTCATAAATTTTTATGAAGTTTTGTGTCTACAAGTCACATTTACAAACGTCTAAGTGAACAACAGAATTTGATCCAGAATGTGCTTTCAATGGAACCTGTTAACCAGGTTATAGGACATAGGTAACATTCATGCATACTAATTTTAATGTTTCACCAACAAAACCCTTAAGAGATGTGCATGATCAAATCAATTTCAGTCAGCTGGATGTCTACTGATAACCATGTGGAAACTTTGCAACTTCCCATAATTACATGTTTTTACTTCTTTGTTTGGAGGTTCTAGCAGGGGAGTGCAGCTACTCGTATACCCTTGACTGAAGATAGGTCCTCCTCTATTCGGTGAAGGTCGTCCTCTTCAACCGAGCGCACAGCTTCGGGAGGGACGCACATGGAGTGGTGAGGGAGGAAGGGGACACCCGCCTAGCCAGCCAGATCAGCCGAATCAACCCTGGCGATCAATGGGGTGACAGATGTTGCAGCCAGATCACCCTCACATCCTGTTTTTACTTCTTTGTATAGGCTCTCTGCAAAAACCCAAATTCTCTAACTTTATGAAGCTTACCAATCCTCAATTCAATATGTTACTTATTAGGCTTTTTAGCACCTAATAGATTGTTTCTTGAGTGTGGAATCATATGCATGCTGAGTTCTTTATTCCTCAAACTGTGGAGTACAGCCTTGCTCACTGTAATGGAATATGCTCAAATCAGTCAATGTTAGGAGAAACAATTTTTTGTTGTCGTTTTTTTTGAAACAGGGTTTTACTTTGAGGTACTGGCTATCTGGGAATTCACTATGTAGCCCACGCTGGCAACTGAAACTTGTAATCCTCGTGCTTCATCCTCCAAGGGTTACATGAGACACCACGCCCGGCTAAAAAGGCATTCTTTCCTGCTTTAGTTTCTGAGAGCTTACTTATGTGCCAAGCATTTTCCTAGGCCCTGAGAAGGTAGCAACCAAAACATGTAAGTCTCTCTCTTCAGGGAAATTATATTGTAGTGGCGAAGATAACAAATAAAATGTAAGTAGTAAAAAGTGCTCTGAAGGTAGGGCGTGGTGGCGAACGCCTTTAATCCCAGCACTCCGAAGGCAGAGGTAGAAGGATGGCCATGAGTTCGAGGCCACCCTGAGATTATATAGTGAATTCCAGGTCAGCCTGAAGTAGAGTGAGAAGTCAGCAGAGGAGCAGATGGGGACTGAATGGGAGGAGATGAACGGGAACCCATAACAAGTCAGATTTTTAGGAACATGAAGGAACTGCCAAGTCATTTTTTTTTCAATTTTTTTTTTTTGAGGTAGGGTCTTGTTCTAGCCTAGGCTGACCTGGAATTCAGGTTCAGGGTGGCCTTGAACTCATAGCAAGCCTCCTACCTCTGCCTCCCGAGTGCTGCGGTTAAAGGTGTGTACTACCATGCCTGGCTCCAAGTCTTTGTTTAAAATCTGAAAATATGGAAATAGACTTAAGGGTGATGAGTTGTTTGAGGTGGTCTCGCTCTAGTCCAGGCTGACCTGGAATTCACCCCATAGTCCCAGGCTGGCCTTGAACTCACAGTGATCCTCTTACCTCTGCCTCCTAAGTGCTGGAATTAAAGGCGTGCGCCACCACACTCAGCTGATCTTGAACATGGTGGCATACACTCCTGACTGTGCCAGTATTCACCCTCTCCTTTGAATAAGGGTGATGGGTTAAGGAATCCATCATATCCCTAAATGGAGGAAGCAGAGAACAAGCAATAAAGCAATCAACCAGCAAAACCACAGGAATTCCCAAACCTCTCTCAAAAACTAAATAAAACATATACAAACAATTCAAGAGAGCCATAACAAGCAACGGTTGAAGCAGTAAGTAATAAAAACTCTCCCACAAAGAAAAGCCTAGGATTGGATGGATTCACCGTGGAATTCTATCAGACTTTTCAGACCTAACATCTATATGCCTCAAACTGTTCCACAAACAGAAAGGAACTAGCAAACTCATCCTACGAAGCCAGTATTATGCTGATAGCAAAATCAGATAAGGTACAACAAAGAAAGCCAACAACAGACAGATGATGAACATACATGCAAAAACCCAGCAATACTGCAAACAGAATTCATGACCATCCTATGAAACTCGTATGCCAAGATCAAGCAGATATAGTACAAGTCATACACAGACTTAAATATAGAAATCACATGATCATCACAATAGATGATGAAAGGGCCCATACAGCATCCCATTCGTGATAAAATCCCTGAAGGAACTAGAAATGGATGAAACACATCTCAACTAATTAAAGCTATATCGACAAGTCTACAGGCAACATTATACCAAATGGGGGAAAACACAAAGCATTTCCTCTAAAATCACAAGATACAAAGGTGTCCATTCATTCTGCTCTTACTTGACACAATATTAGACATTTTAGCTAGAGCAGTAAGAGAATGAAATAGAAAGGATATGAACAGGAAAGGAATAAGTCATATTATCTGTTTGCAGAAGATATAATCCTATTCTTAAAATGATCCTAAAGACTCCACCAAAAAACTGTTCAGACAAGCAACAAGATAATATATCCACACACAAGTCAGCAGTCTTCCTCTATAGTAACAAGGCACTTGCCAAGAATGAAATCGGGGGAAAAAATCCCATTCACAATAGCTTCAGGTACACACAACCTTGGAAGAAACCTAGCCACCAAGATGAATGAAAACTTCAAACCAATATGCTGAAGAAAACATTAGAAGATGGAAAGACCTTTGTAGCAGACAGCTTCAGGTTCGCTGAGAGGAACTTCCAGACCAGGCACAGTTATGGAGGAAGGGATATTATTTATTGAAGCTTACAGATCCAGGGGAAGTTCCATAATGGCAGAAGAAACTGGCCTGCCATCACAGGGCCAAGCAAGACAGAGAAAAAGCCAACCATGCACACAGCACACAGAGAAAAACTACAGCCAAAAAGTCACACAGCACACTTCAGGAACTCCTGCTAGGCACACTTTGCATATCTTTACAATGGAATCTCAAACCCACCACCACACCTTAAGACCGGCCCCCAGTGACATTGCCTCTAGCAAGGTGATTGCAGATGCAAACTATAAATTAATAAAACACTGAATATATTGGGGGCCATAAATTCAAACTACCACAACCTTCCTTATGAGTTGGCAGAACTAAGCCTGCATCACAATACATGATCTCAAACTATACTAGAGAGACAAAGACAGAATGGTACTGGTACAAACACACATGTAGACCAATGGAATAGAACAGAGAACCCAGAAACAAACCCACACAACTATAGCCACACAAAGAGAGACACAAAGAGGGAGGGAGGAGGGAGAGAGAGACACAGAGAGAGAGACAGAAAGGATTCAGTTAACACCCACAATGAGTTGTTGATCAGAGACCTACAAGGTTTCCCAAAACAAGACAGACTTCTATCAGAGTACTTGATTACCCACCAGAGGCTAATGGCTAAGATCCTATTGTTGAACACACCATAGGCTATCGGCACAGAACACAGAGAGACCTGGCTGGAATCTGGAAGACAGCCAATCCCTAGACAGCCTGTCTAGTGCTGGAAGGCGCTACATGAGCTACTAGGGGAAAGTGGCCAACATCTGTCTGAACAACTTGAGGTCTAAGCTACTCAGAAGCAAACAACCAGACGTGATGCTCACATAAGTGCAATAGTGGCACACAGCCATGGTGGGTAACCAACTGCTCTTGGATTGGCTAACAGATCCACTCAGTGGAAAGCAACTACATCTGGAACTGGGAAATAAGTCAGAATCATATCCAAAGAATGAGTTTGCTCTCCAATATCCAGCTCCCACTAATCTTGGGTTACAAGAGGGTCTATACCCATCAAATTCTCTCTAAACTAACAACCTGTACTGATTTCACTCTCCGTTGGAGAATCTGATTCTCTTTTTCAGATGAAAGCGGGACCTGAGGACAGAAATAGCCTATCACACTTCACCAGGGCCTCAACCATAGAGGAACTGGGGAAATGAGCAAACATGCTGCTTTCTGGGTGAACCTGGTTATCAGTACAAGAGTGAAGGAGATCGACACTGAGGACACTCAACACCTACCAAACCAGAGATCCAGAGGCTCCTAAGAGCCCATCACTGAAGCAGACTTAAAATGCATCCAACATAGCTCAGAGAACTTCATGGAAGAGGGAGTGGAAAGATTGTTAGAGCCACAAGTTGGGACATTATGCACAGATATTGCCTCTTCCCCATAACTGACAGCTGCCCCCACAATGCATGACCCACAATCCCCATAAGGATGACCTGCATCCCCAACGAGCAGGGTCCCTTTGCAAAAGGGAAAGGGATGAGGGAAAAGATGGTAGAACATGTGCTGTTTACATACTGAGTATGCCCATAACTAATAAAAAAATTTAATTTATTTATTTGAGAGAGACACACAAAGAGGGGGGGGAGAGAGAGAGAGAGAGAGAAAGAGAGAGAGAGAATGGGTGCACCAGGGCTTCTGGATGCCACAAATGAACTCCAGATGCATGCACTACCTTGTGCATCTGGCTTATGTGGGTCCTGGGGAATCGAACCTGGGTCCATGGGTTTTGCAGGCAAGTGCCTTAACCGCTAAGCCATTTCTCCAGCCTGCTATCTAATTTTTGACATGGCAAATACATACATTGGAAAAAAAGCCTCTTCAACAAATGGTGCTGGGCAACCTGGAGGTACATGTAGAATGAAACTAGCTCTTTATCTTCCACCTACAAAAAATGGGCCAAAGACCTGAAGGTAAGACCTGAAACTTGGAAACTGCTAGAGGAAAACCTAGGGAGAACACGTCAAGATGTAGGTGCAGGAGGGGACTTTCTGAACAGGACTGCAATAGTACAGGAAACAATCCCAGGAGCTGACAAATGGGATTGTGTGAAACTGAAAAACTTCTGCACAGCAGAGAAGCCAATCATCAGAGTGAAGAGATGGTCTGCAGAATGGGGACAGATCTTTGCTAGTCATATGGCAGGGGATGAACACATACACTATATAAAGAACTATAAAAATAAAACATGAGGCTGAGGAGGTGGCTCAGTAGTTAAAGGCACTTGCTTGCAAAGTCTGCCAACCTAGGTTCAGTTCCCCAGCCATCCATGTAAAGCTTGACACAAACAGTTGTACAAACATCTGACATTCTGTTGGCAGTGACAAGAGACCCTGGTACAGCCATATATATATATATGGCACGTGTGTGTGCAAATAAATACACTTTTAAAAGTGAAACACACAAAAAACGGATTATTCAGTCAATAAATGGGCTGAAGAACTGAACATATAGTTCTCAAAAGAACAAGTGCTGGAGAGATGGCTTAGCGGGTTAAGCGCTTGCCTGTGAAGCCTAAGGTCTGTGGTTCAAGGCTCAGTTCCCCAAGACCTACGTAAGCCAGATGCACAAGGTGGCGCATGCATCTGGAGTTTGTTTGCAGTGCCTGGAGGCCCTGGCACACCCATTCTCTTTATCTATCTGCCTCTTTCTCTCTCATCACTCAAATTAAAAAATTTAAAAAAACTACAAGTTACATTTAAATATCTGAAAAAGTATTCAAAATCTTTAGCTAGCAGGAAAATGTAAATTAAAAATGCACTGAGAGGGCTGGAGAGATGGCTTAGTGGTTAAACGCTTGCCTGTGACGCCTAAGGATCCGGGTTCGGGGCTCGATTCTCCAGGACCCACGTAAGCCAGATGCATAAGGGGGCACATGCATCTGGAGTTCGTTTGCAGTGGCTAGAGGCCCTGGTGTGCCCTTTCTCTCTCTCTCTCTCTACCTGCCTATTTCTGTATCTCTCTCTCAAATTAATAAAAAAATAAAAATAAAAAAAATGCACTGAGAGCTGGGCGTGGTAGTGCACGCCTTTAATCCCAGTACCTGGGAGGCAGAGGTAGGAGGATCACTGAGTTCGAGGCCACCATGAGACCACAGAGTGAATTCTAGGTCAACCTGGACTACAGTGAGACCCTACCTCAAACCACCCCCCTAAAAAAAAAAAACAAATAAAAAACAAAAACAAAAACAAAACGTACTGAGATTCTACTTAATGTCCGAACAGTGATCATCAAGAAAACAAATGACAACACATGCTGGTAAGGATGTGGCCAAGGAGGAACCTGGTACAGCCACTGTGGAAATCAGTGGCTTTTTCTCAAAAAACTCAATATACAAGAACCATGTGACATAACAGTACCAATCCTAGATATATACCCCAAGGACAGTACAAGAGGCACTTGTACAATCAGGTTTATGGCTGCACTATTCACTTTAGCCAAGAATGGGTTGTCAACTTGCTAGGACCTAGAAACACACCCATGGGCATGCCTGTGAGGGATTATGTTCAATTAGTGGAGTACTGGACTGGATACAAAGGAAGCTAGCTGGGCACTAGCATTCACAGACCTCTGCTTTCCTCACTGTGGGCTGAAGGTGACCAGGTGCATCATACTCCTGCTGTCATGCCCGACACCTCCTTGAATGGCAAGCTGAAACACACTTGTGTGGTGGTTTGATTCAGGTGTCTCCCATAAACTTAGGTGTTCTGAATGTAGGTTCACAGCTCATGGAGATTTGGGAATTAATGCCTCCTGGAGGCGGTGTATTATTGTTGGGGTGGGCTTATGGGTAATATAGCCAGTTTCCCCTTGCCAGTGTTTGACACACTCTCCTATTGCTATTGTCCACCCCATGTTGTCTAGGAGGTGATGTCCACCCTCTGCTCATGCTGTCATTTCCCCCTGCCATCATGGAGCTTCCCCTCAAGTCTTTAAGCCAAAATAAACCTTTTTCCCAAGCTGCTCTCCGTCAGGTGGTTTCTGCCAGCAATACAAACCTGACTGCAACATCTTTCCTTCCTTAACTAGCTTTTTGTTTTTTTAAAAAAAAAAATTACTTTAGCCAAGCATGGTGGTGCACACCTTTAATTCCAGCATTCTGGAGGCTGAGGTCTGATGTAAATTCAAGGCCAACCTGGGGTTACAGAGTGAGTTCTCAGTCAGCCTGGGCTAGAGTAAAACCCTACCTCAAAGGGAATATTTTAAATGTTTTATCTATTTATTTGTGAGGGAGAGAGGCACATTAGAGCCTCTAGACACTGCAAAGGAACTCCAGATACATGTGCCACCAAGTGCATCTAATTTATGTGGGTTCTGAGGAATTGAACCTTGGTCTTTAGGCTTTTAAGGCAAGCAGCTTAACTGCTAAGCCACCTCTCCAGCCCTGCCCACTGCCCAAATTATTTTATTTGCCTGTGTGTGTGGCCTCTTGCCATTACAAAAATATGCCACTTTTTTTCATCGAGCTTTCATGGGTGATTTGGAAATTGAGTCCAGGATGTCAGGTTTTTCCAAGTGCCCCCAACTGCTGAGTCATCTATACAGCCCCTTAAGTTGCTTCTTTTCAGTTATAGCACAAGTGGAGAACGTGAGATACATACACAATGGAATTTTATTCCACCATACAGAAAAAATGTTATTTTCAGGAAAATGAACCCTCTCAAGAACTTGAAATTATTCAGTGAAATAAGCCAGATACAAAGACAAATATCACATTTTCTCTCATACGTGGAAACTGGATTTAGATTTACATGTATGTATGCATGTGTGTGTGTATATATGTGTGTGTGTATATATGTGTGTATATATATATATATATATATATATATATATATATATATATGTATGAATATGTGTGTGTGTGTGGAGGTCATGAAACTAGAAAAGGGAACATGAGAAGGGAAGAGGAAGAGATCTTAAGGGACTCGCGAAGAGAGGGTAAGAGATAATGTGTACATGATTTGAAACTAGGTGGGAAGGAAGGAAGGAAATAGACCAGCAAGAGGGCAGTAGGAGAGATGGAGGCAAGCAGAAGCCAGACAATGAGCAGACACACAGTGTCATGACACACATGCATCAAATACCACCAAGCAGCCCAATATGTGAATTCTAACTTACTCTTTGTTTTAATTAGCAAAATAGCGGGTTACCAGAGGCGGTGAGGAAGGAAATGGATCACTTTAGATTCTGGCACTTTAAGATTCTGGCAATATGCAGTAGTGATGGTTATACAAGGTTATGAGTGTACTTCAAGCCAATGAATTGTATAATTTAAAATGATGAAAATGGCAAATTTTATATGATGTATTATAAAGAAGGGGAGAGGGGCTGGAGGGATGGCGGTTAAGGCGTCTGCCTGCAAAGCCAAAGGACTTAGGTTCGATTCCCCAGACCCACGTTAGCCAGATGCACAAGGGGGACTATAGTCTGGAGTTTGTTTGCAGTGGCTGGAGGCCCTGATGCGCCCATTCTCTCTCTCCCTCTTTCTATGTCAAATAAATAAATAAAAATAAAATACTTTTTTAAAAAGAAGGGAAGAGGAGAAATAAAAAAAAATATGAAATCTTCCATGCTCAATTTTTCCATTGGGAATTTTTTTAAAAGTCTAAATTGTCAACAGTGAAATCTCCTGAATACACAGATTCTTAATTATGAACCTTCTAAAATATGTGGGATAGACATTAAGTAATGAGGTGGACTAGTGTATCTTTAGATTAGTTCATCTAACTCATATTCAAGCTCTGTAAAGGTAACAGAGTATAGGACATTTGTTATCTGTAATGCTCAGTGTATTCAAATTTCCTAATTATCTGTCACCTGTGAGCAACTTGACATCATGAATAGAGAAACTTCTACATTAACGTATCTTTGAATTTAGGTATTAATATACTGAGTACACAATATCTTACTTTTTAGATTTAAAATAGGAAAAAGTAAACATTTCTAAAGCACCAACCGTGATGCCAGCTTCCTGAGTAGGTCCCTGATCTCCTTTGACCCCCTCAGTATATGGAAACAGGTGACTCATCTGTAAGCAAGTGGTATGCATGCCTATGTGACATAACAGTACCAATCCTAGATATATACCCCAAGGACAGTACAAGAGGCACTTGTACAATCAGGTTTATGGCTGCACTATTCACTTTAGCCAAGAATGGGTTGTCAACTTGCTAGGACCTAGAAACACACCCATGGGCATGCCTGTGAGGGATTATGTTCAATTAGTGGAGTACTGGACTGGATACAAAGGAAGCTAGCTGGGCACTAGCATTCACAGACCTCTGCTTTCCTCACTGTGGGCTGAAGGTGACCAGGTGCATCATACTCCTGCTGTCATGCCCGACACCTCCTTGAATGGCAAGCTGAAACACACTTGTGTGGTGGTTTGATTCAGGTGTCTCCCATAAACTTAGGTGTTCTGAATGTAGGTTCACAGCTCATGGAGATTTGGGAATTAATGCCTCCTGGAGGCGGTGTATTGTTGGGGGTGGGCTTATGGGTAATATAGCCAGTTTCCCCTTGCCAGTGTTTGACACACTCTCCTATTGCTATTGTCCACCCCATGTTGTCTAGGAGGTGATGTCCACCCTCTGCTCATGCTGTCATTTCCCCCTGCCATCATGGAGCTTCCCCTCAAGTCTTTAAGCCAAAATAAACCTTTTTTTCCCAAGCTGCTCTCCGTCAGGTGGTTTCTGCCAGCAATACAAACCTGACTGCAACATCTTTCCTTCCTTAACTAGCTTTCTGTTTTTTAAAAAAAAAAAATTACTTTAGCCAAGCATGGTGGTGCACACCTTTAATTCCAGCATTCTGGAGGCTGAGGTCTGATGTAAATTCAAGGCCAACCTGGGGTTACAGAGTGAGTTCTCAGTCAGCCTGGGCTAGAGTAAAACCCTACCTCAAAGGGAATATTTTAAATGTTTTATCTATTTATTTGTGAGGGAGAGAGGCACATTAGAGCCTCTAGACACTGCAAAGGAACTCCAGATACATGTGCCACCAAGTGCATCTAATTTATGTGGGTTCTGAGGAATTGAACCTTGGTCTTTAGGCTTTTAAGGCAAGCAGCTTAACTGCTAAGCCACCTCTCCAGCCCTGCCCACTGCCCAAATTATTTTATTTGCCTGTGTGTGTGGCCTCTTGCCATTACAAAAATATGCCACTTTTTTCATCGAGCTTTCATGGGTGATTTGGAAATTGAGTCCAGGATGTCAGGTTTTCCAAGTGCCCCCAACTGCTGAGTCATCTATACAGCCCCTTAAGTTGCTTCTTTTCAGTTATAGCACAAGTGGAGAACGTGAGATACATACACAATGGAATTTTATTCCACCATACAGAAAAAATGTTATTTTCAGGAAAATGAACCCTCTCAAGAACTTGAAATTATTCAGTGAAATAAGCCAGATACAAAGACAAATATCACATTTTCTCTCATACGTAGAAACTGGATTTAGATTTACATGTATGTATGCATGTGTGTGTGTATATATGTGTGTGTGTGTGTATATATATATATATATATATATATATATATATATATATATATGTATGAATATGTGTGTGTGTGTGGAGGTCATGAAACTAGAAAAGGGAACATGAGAAGGGAAGAGGAAGAGATCTTAAGGGACTCGGCGAAGAGAGGGTAAGAGATAATGTGTACATGATTTGAAACTAGGTGGGAAGGAAGGAAGGAAATAGACCAGCAAGAGGGCAGTAGGAGAGATGGAGGCAAGCAGAAGCCAGACAATGAGCAGACACACAGTGTCATGACACACATGCATCAAATACCACCAAGCAGCCCAATATGTGAATTCTAACTTACTCTTTGTTTTAATTAGCAAAATAGCGGGTTACCAGAGGCGGTGAGGAAGGAAATGGATCACTTTAGATTCTGGCACTTTAAGATTCTGGCAATATGCAGTAGTGATGGTTATACAAGGTTATGAGTGTACTTCAAGCCAATGAATTGTATAATTTAAAATGATGAAAATGGCAAATTTTATATGATGTATTATAAAGAAGGGGAGAGGGGCTGGAGGGATGGCGGTTAAGGCGTCTGCCTGCAAAGCCAAAGGACTTAGGTTCGATTCCCCAGACCCACGTTAGCCAGATGCACAAGGGGGACTATAGTCTGGAGTTTGTTTGCAGTGGCTGGAGGCCCTGATGCGCCCATTCTCTCTCTCTCCTCTTTCTATGTCAAATAAATAAATAAAAATAAAATACTTTTTTAAAAAGAAGGGAAGAGGAGAAATAAAAAAAAAATATGAAATCTTCCATGCTCAATTTTTCCATTGGGAATTTTTTTAAAAGTCTAAATTGTCAACAGTGAAATCTCCTGAATACACAGATTCTTAATTATGAACCTTCTAAAATATGTGGGATAGACATTAAGTAATGAGGTGGACTAGTGTATCTTTAGATTAGTTCATCTAACTCATATTCAAGCTCTGTAAAGGTAACAGAGTATAGGACATTTGTTATCTGTAATGCTCAGTGTATTCAAATTTCCTAATTATCTGTCACCTGTGAGCAACTTGACATCATGAATAGAGAAACTTCTACATTAACGTACCTTGAATTTAGGTATTAATATACGAAGTACACAATATCTTACTTTTTTAGATTTAAAATAGGAAAAAGTAAACATTTCTAAAGCACCAACCGTGATGCCAGCTTCCTGAGTAGGTCCCTGATCTCCTTTGACCCCCTCAGTATATGGAAACAGGTGACTCATCTGTAAGCAAGTGGTATGCATGCCTGATTTAAGATAGTTTAGTTATACACCTTTAATCCCAGCACTTGGGAGGCAGAGGTAGGAGGATCGCTGTGAGTTAAGGCCAGCCTGAGGCTACATAGTGAATTCCAGGTCAGCCTGGGCTAGTGTGAGACCCTACTTCAAAAACAAAACAAAACTGACCAACCAAACATACAAAAGATAGTTTAAAGAAAAAAAAAAAATTAAAGCCAGGCGTGTTGGCACGCCTTTAATCCCAGCAGAGGTCGGAGGATCACCATGAATTCGAGGCCACCCTGAGACTACAGAGTGAATTCCAGGTCAGCCTGAGCTAGAATGAATCCCTACCTCAGAAAACCAAAACAAGGAAAAAAAAAAAGTAACTGCAGCTAACAGTTTAATGAAACAAATAGACAATTTCTGTTGTGTATATCTTTAGCAAATTTAGTGCTTCAACAAAAATATTTTTACGTGGTCTGGGGAGATGGCTCAGTGGTTAAAAGTGCTTGCTTGCAAAGCCTAGTGACTTCGGTTCAGTTCCCCAGTGTCCACATAAAGTCAGATGCACAAATTGGCACACACATCTGGAGTTCATTTGCAGCTAGTAAGAGGCCCTGGTGAGCCCAAACTCTGTCAGCCTTTCTCTAATAAATAAACATATTTTAAAAAATTGTATTTGCCCTAGAGCATGGCTTCTTTAGATGGCTTGAATCTTTTTTGTTTCTGATTGATTGCCTTTATTAGGTTGTAATTTCAATGCAAATGGACAAAAGATTTATCTTTTTAAATACACTGTGTTGTAAATGGTAGCAATTCAAAACTTTTGGTTTTTAGTAAATCAAAAAATAAAAATGATTTTTTAAAAAAATGTATTTATTTGCAAGGAGAGAGAGAGAGAAGAAAGAGGAAGAGAAGGAGGAAGGAAGAGAGGGAGGATATGAATGAGTACAGGTGTGCCAGGTCCTCCTGCCACTGTAAACCAACTCTAGACACATGCACCACTTTGTTTGGCTTTACATGGGTACTTGGGAATTGAACCCAGTAGGCTTTCCAAGCAAGTGCCTTTAACTGATGAGCCATCTCCCCAACCTATAAAATGACCTGTAATGAAAGGTTCAAAGTATAAAAAGCTCTCTTATTTTAAATAAGCTGTACCAAAAGAATACAAAAATATGTATTTATTACCAACAAAACAGCATTTCAAACACAGCTTTTTCAAATTACACATATACACAAGTAATACAATGAAATGTTTTTCACATACTAAAGGTTCACACTGAAAACAGGTGTATGTCTAAGACAATCAAAAAGTATCCAGAACGCTCCTTACTTTGAAAGTCATAATTAAAAAAAACTTTTTAACAGAGACTCTCCTTAGGCACACCAACAAAGATTTAGTCATGAAGACATTTATGACCTTATGGTTTTAAATATCATTTTATTTATTAAATCATGCTTTTACTTAAAAGTTTTACCATTTGAATGAAATTAGACAATATACTATGCTTGATTTATCCTTCCTTAATATGCTAAAGGATACATAATTTACCCTTCCTAGCTGAAAGTTCAATATAAAACAAAACATTAACTTGGTTTAGGAATAACTATTGGCATATATAAGTTGAAATAGAATTGGTGACCAGATTTTCAAAGATGTTTTATTTTCTTTTTCACAGTGGCATTTGTTTTGCAGAATAAACTGACTGGTAATAACTGAGAAAACAAACTGTGCCAAGCGCTAACGTCACAGCAAGAACAAGGAATGACAGAAATGTTTGTAATATCCACTCACTAATATGTTATTGCATTTACATGACTTATTGATGCTAGTAAAAATATTATTTTAAAAAATTTCATACTTCATGCATCAGACTTAGCTTACGAGGGGAAGGTTCTCATATAATTTTGAAAAATGAAAGAAATACTTATTTTAAAAGGACAAACTCATGGTCTATTATTATTTTTTAATCTTTTAAGAATATAAATTTCAGTGGCTATTTAATCATAAAACTCAAACTGAAGAGAAGTCTTCAGTTTATTCAATCTAGTAAGTTAAAAATTTTTTTGTTATTACCAGCAGAAATCTGTTCCAATCCACTATTGAAAGACATGTTCAGTTTCTTGCAAGATTTATTTTTTAAATTATTATTTAAATTTATTAAATTATTTAAATTTTATTTATTTATTTATTTATTTGAGACAGAGAGAGAGGGGGAGAAATAATGAGAATGGGCATGCCAGGGCCTGTAGCCACTGCAAATGAACTCCAGACGCATGTGCCACCGTGTGCATCTGGCTCATGTGGGACCTGGAGAATCGAACCGGAGTCCTTAGGCTTCGCAGGCATGTGCCTTAACCGCTAAGCCATCTCTCCAGTCCAAATTCTTTAAATTTTTTGATGCTGTTAATTAGCATAACTCAGAGAGAAACAATGATCTTCTCATTTACATCTCCCCAGTTGGAAGAAAACAATTTTGATGAGATTTTTCTGAGAATGCATTTGATCAGCATTATAAGGAAGGACCTGTAAGTTCTAAAAACATGACTCGAAACAAATCAATGCTTTCCCCTTACTTTATACTGCACTGAGAAATTAAAAAAAATTATAGGAACCTGTATATGAAATCTTAGGAAAAATCTTACTAAAAGTAATTATATAAATGCTTTTAGAAATTTGAGATGTAAAATACAACTGACTTTAAATTAAACAAGACAAGAACCCCCCACCTCAACCCACATACTTTACAAGGCTCTTCTTTAAAAACCCTTGTCACCTGATTTTTTTTCATTCTGTCAATGTTTTTATTTATTTATTTTATTTATTTATTTATTTATTTTTGGCCAAACCTAATAAACACTCTGTCAATGTTTTGACTACATTCTGCACCATATAGTGGCCACCTTGTGGCCTTTCAAAGTCCTGCTGCCATTTTTGAAGCCGTGTGTGTGTGTGTGTGTGTGTGTGTGTGTGTGTGTGTGTGTTCACAATCCTTTGGAATACCAATTTAGAGAATCAGCTTTTTCCTTCAAAGGTCTGTAACAGTCCAAATTCCCTATGAAGATCAGGTAACCTTTTTTTAGGCCAGCACCTTAACCACTGAGCCATCTCCCCAGCCCTGAGGTAACCTTTTTTAACATGAAGAATAGAAGAGATGGGCCATCACTTACTGTACATTATACCAGACATTCCCATATGAGTTTTTAAAAACTAAACATAAGTTGGAAGAAAAATGGGATTTCTAGTTCTGGAGTCATCTTTAGCTCTACAAGCAATTATTCTGCAATGAATGCTATCATGTGAAGTTAACTTGTTGTGATTGATAACTCCCCTTCCATTGTACCTCTGATTTATAACAGTAAGTAACCTTTGCTTTCTAAGACAAGGATCTCAACCTGTAATCTAAGCTGGCCTGGAATTTAATATGCCCTGGCTGGCCTCAAACTCGTTCTTTCTGCTTTTACCTTTCAAGGGCTGGATTAGAGGTGCCATCACAAGTGGCAGTAAAAACCTTTAAATATGAGACTCTAGTACTCACAGAGTACTAATAACTGCAGTTCAACCAATGCTGAAGCAACTTTTACTATCCAGGAAATGTTCTAAAGTGTCACCATGTTCATTTCATCAACTTATTTCTATTTAAAAGCAGGCTTTCAAAAATAACCAATCTTTCTGTTTCAATAAATTTGCTAACTTTTATTTAATTGAGCCACATGTATAAACAGTTAAAACAAAAACTCCAAAGTCCTCCCGACCCCCTTCATTTTCACTGAGAAGGTTGAGTGAAGGTAATACGGCGGCGCCGCCTTTGGAAAGCCTTTAAATTCCACCGGTTTGGTTCCAGCATATGAGGACCATTGTAGACAAACAATACTGTCATCTTTTCAGAGTAGGGAAGGTTCTGTAGGAGCTGTGAGGATTGAAGCAAAGTGTCATATAACAACTCAACACTGAGAAGCAATTTTCCAACCTTACACATGCACAAATATATAAACTTTGTCAGACTGACAGCTCCTCAAAATAGCATTATTTGTGGTCTGGTCTAACCAAGTTTTTTTCTGGAAATCCTCTATATTCACAGGACAACTGGAATCATATACTTCCCTAGGTAGACACGAGATAAGAGTATGAACTTCACTTTTATCCCAAGCATCGTGACAGACTAGAGCTTTGAGAATTATGTGCAGAGAAGTTCGGCTTAAGATCTGACTAGTCCATACAGATCTGTTGAAACCAGTAGATGATGAAAAAAAAAAAAGTTCAAAAAGAAAATGTGCTGTTTCCTTCCCCCAACCCCTGCTGACATAGGGTCTCATTCTAGCCCAGGCTGACCTGGAACTCACTCTCTAGTCCCAGGCTGGCCTTGATCTCACAGCATCCTCCTATGTCTACTTCCAAATACTGAGACAAAAGGTGTGTGCCATCATGCCTGGCCCAAAATGTGCCTTTAGGATAGACTCTCCAATATAATTTTTCACAAATATTTAGTTGTAAAAGGAAAATAAATCTGATTAGCTTAATAAACACATCTTTGAGTATTACCATTTTATAAATTTTCCCACAGCACTAGATGTAACAGATGAAAATTTCACACTGCAATAGTCTAAGGTCACAAAACATTCTCTGTGAAGATAACTGTGATGTTACCAAAGTTCATGTGTGAGTAGAAGTTGGGATGTTAGTATTTCTTCCACACAAGGTAGGGGCAGTAGTGAATAAAGAGGGGCAGCATGTGACAGGAAAAGAGAGAAGGCTAGAGTTGCACTAGAAGAGGGATGTGCCAAAAGCCAGGAGAAAGTCTGGGTTCTAGCAAATAACACTGATTTAAGTATGCCTCTGGAACTTGTCTCTTATGTGAAAATATTACTATAATCTTTTTAGCTTCCTTTTTGGGAATGTTCCTGCTCCTATTTACATATTGGGCCCAAATTTCCTACAGAGTTAAACCATAGCAGACAATGAGTGTGTGAGTACTATGAGCTTTCTTGTCACTTACCTTTGGTGTAATAAAGAAGTACTGTGATGTGTTCTCTTTACAGGCAGTGTTTACAACCATTTCAAACACTCTCCGTTCATTGATTGGGTCCATACCCTAAACCATAGTAATAATGATTACTTTAATGTCTATCATGTGATACATACAATAAGATCCAAAGAAAAGAATACACTGTATACCTGATTGATTTCATCAACTACTCTGAATGGACATCTATTGAGCTCCTGAAGTGCCATCAAGTATAACATGGTGGAGACACTTCTTTCACCTCCACTTTGATGATGAGGAGTCAATTCATGAAGCTGGGTGCTGCTGCGAAATTTGACTCGAATTCGAATTCCATACTTATCATAGTCTTCCTGTGAAATATTAAAAAGTTGAATGGTGAGTTTTCATTCTGTTTTTTGAAAACAGGCTGAATAAATCAATCATAAGAGTAAAGAGCTTAAAATTTACTGGTACTGGTTTAAAAGTACAATACAATATTTAGCAATTATTGAAAAACTTAAGACTCCCTAAGGACCTATTTAGACAAGGTAATTATTTAGATTAAAAATAACTTTTTCTAGCCGGGCGGGGTGGTGCACGCCTTTAATCCCAGCACTTGGGAGGCAGAGGTAGGAGTTTGGTCAGGTCAGCAAGCTTTGAGGCTTGAAAAACCAAAAACCAAAAAAACCCTGAGACTCAGCACTTGGTAGGAGGATCAGTGAATTCCAGGTCCACCTGGACTAGAGTGAAACCCTACCTTGAAAAATCAAAATAAATAAATAAATAACTTTTTTTGTTCTAGACTGTTCTGAAATGTTAATAAACTTTTTCAAAAACAGCTAATTACCAGGTGAGAGCTGTCATAAAGAGACCATCTGTCCCAGTTTTTCTTGATGTGTATACATGTGTGTGTGCATGCATGTTATTGCATATATTCACATGTGACCATGTGAGTATAGCCCAGAACTGACAGGAATGTCTCCTCAATTGGTCTCTTATTTTTTCAAGAAACATTTTATTTTTATTTATTTGTAAGAGAGCGCCAGATAGAGAGTGAGAGAGAATGGGTGCGCCAGAACCTCTCTACTGCAAACAAATCCCAGACACATGTGCTACCATGTGCATCTGGCTTCCATGGATCCTGGGGAATTGAACCTGGGTCCATAGGCTTTGCAGGCAAATGCCCCGACCGCTAAGTCATCTCTCCAGTCCCCAGCCTCTTATTTTTTTGACACAAGGTTTCTGACAGTACCTAGTGCTCACCAATTTAGCTAGGCGAAGTAGCCAGTGAGCACCAGGGATTTATCTCCACCTCCCAGTGCTGAGATTGCTGGAGCATGCCACCATATCTGGCATTTTATGTGGGTTCTGGGGATCTGGACTCAGGTTACTAAATTTGTCTTTACCCACTTAACTGTCTCCATATCCCCTAAAGTGCTAGGTTGTTAAACTATGGGCAAAGGAAGTGAAACGCAATGGACTGTTGTGACATTTGCTGCCAGGAAATCAGTTGTGTACACCACCACCGAAGAGTAAACATTCTTTCCAATTCTCAAGCTTGTTAAGGAAATAATTAAGCAATTCGGCACACACTATATGCACATTAAAAATTATTTATATTATGTTACAATACTTAGTAAAATGCCTGGCATATAAGAGGTGCTTAATAAATGTAACAAGTTGTATTCTATGCTTTTTATGAAAACTGCTCTTATTAATGTTATCTGTTATTTCAAGGTCACTCAGATTCAGATTTTTTAAAAAGATATATTTATTTACTTGAAAGAAAGAGTAGATAGAGAATGGACCTGCCAGGGACTCCATTCATTGCAAACAAACCCCAGATGCATGAGCCACTTTGTACATCTGGCTTATGTGGGTACTGGGGAATTGAACCTGGGTCCTTTGGCTTTGTAGGCAAGTGCCTTAACTGCTAAGCCATCTCTCCAGCCCCAATTCAGATTTGTCTTAAGCTGAGATATGTAACAGTTAAAAGTTGTTAACTTGCCAGGTGTGGTGGTGCACACCTTTAATCCCAGCCCTCAGGAGGCAGAGGTAGGAGGATCGCTGTGAGTTTGAGGCCACTCTGAGACTACAGAGTGATTTCCAGGTCAGCCTGGAGCTAGAGTGAGACCCTACCTTGAAAAACAAAAACAAAACAAAAAAAGTTAATGATTTAATGAAGTTTCATAGTCTAAGATAGTGGCTGATTAAGAAAACAATAACATGGGCTGGACAGATTGCTCAGTGGTTAAAGGTGCTTGCTTGCTTGCAAAGCCTGATGTCTAAAGTTCAATCCCCCAGTACCCATAGAGAGCCAGATGCAGAGCAGTGCGTGTAACTGGAATTCATTTGCAGTGGCAGGAGACCCTGGCACACTCATTCTCTTGTTCTCTCTTTCTTTGCTTACAAATAAATAAATAAAACATATATAAGGAAAACAGTAACATAAGAAATTAAGCTGGGCGTGGTGGCGCACGCCTTTAATCCCAGCACTCGGGAGGCAAAGGTAGGAGAAGCGCCGTGAGTTCGAGGCCACCCTGAGACTACGTAGCTAATTCCAGGTCAGCCTGGACCAGAGTGAGACCCTACCTTGAAAAACCAAAAAGAGAAATTAAAAAGCTTCTAGCAATCACATTTTAAAAAGTAGATAGAAAATGGGTTAAAATGAATTTAAAAAAAATTTTTTTGAGCCGGGTGTGGTGGCACACATCTTTAATCCCAGCACTCAGGAGGCTGAGATAGGAGGATCACCTTGAGTTTGAGGCCACCCTGAGACTACATAGTGAATTCCAGGTCAGCCTGGGCTAGAGTGAGACCCTACCTCAAAAAACCAAAAAAAAAAAAATTTTTTTTTTTTGAGATAGGGTCTCACTCTAGCCCAGGCTGATATGGAACTCACAGCAAGCTTCCTATCTCTGCCTCACAAGTGCTGGGATTTGTGCCACCATGCCTGGCTAAAATTAGTATTTAAAAAAATTTTTTATTATTATTATTTTTTTTAGAGAGAGAGGGAGAGGAAGACAGAGATGGGTGCGCTAGCAGCCTCTCAGGTGCAGCGAACGAAATCCAGATGCGTGCGCCCCCTTGTGGTCAAGTGTGGCATTGAGCTCTTGTGTCACTTTGCATCTGGCTAAACATGGGACCTGGAGATTGGAACCGCTGGAGATTGGAACCAGTGTTCTTAGGCTTAGGAGGCAGGCGCCTTAACCGCTAAGCCATCTCTCCAGCCATTATTATTATTATTATTATTATTATTATTATTATTATTATTATTTGGTTTTTGAAGGTAGGGTCTCACTCTGGTCCAGGCTGACCTGGAATTCACTATGTAGTCTCAGGGTGGCCTCGAACTCTTGGCGATCCTCCTACCTCTGCCTCCCGAGTGCTGGGATTAAAGGCATGTGCCACCACGCCAGGCTCCTTATTAATTTTAGTGTTTCATTTTTATTTATTTATCTGAAAGAGAGAACAAACTGCAGATGCATGTGCCACCTTGTGCATCTGGCTTATGTGGGCCCTGGAGAATTGAACCGAGGTCCTTTGGCTTTGCAGGCAAGCGCCTTAACTGCTAAACCATCTCTCCAGTCCTAAAATTAATTTTTAATATTAATTTTCATTTTATATTAATTATAACAAAGAATTCTTTTATCCCCTTGCCCCAGATCTCGTTACCCTGGATACCCTCCTCAGTGGGGTTATGGCTAAAATTTAAAAGAAATATGTATTTTTTCATTTATTTGAGAGATAGAAAGAGGCAAACACAGAGATACTGAGAATGATTTGCACCAGAGCCTCCTGTCAGTGCAAAGTCCATATGCATGTGCCACTTTTTGTATCTGGCTATACGTGGGTGCTGAGGAATCAAACCCAGGCTATCAGGCTTTACAAGCAAGCTCTTTTAACCACTGAGCCATCTCTCCAGTCCTTCAAATTTTATGGTATATTTTTATTTAATGGAGTATATCTAAAATATCATTTCTAAATAACCATGACATAAAATAATTTTATAATATTAATGTTTTATACTTTTTCACACTGAGAGGACCAATATATGGTATATACTCAGAGTACTATTTACATGCTTCAGAGCTTAGCAGTGACCACCTCAGACAGCAGAGGTCTAAGATAAACAGCAAAAACTACAAAAACAACTTCTTCAACCATAAATGCAAAAGGATTCTGGTAGTATCTCAAATTTTACAAATACCTCTTTCAATCTGTTTATCCTTTCACTACAAAGCCTCCAACAGATATAAATGGCAAGAACATAAAACACTCATCATTGTTTTAACTCCCAAGATTTACTTTTAATTACATTTCGTCCAAAATACTAACTACGTCACTTCTTGACTACTCCAGCTTTGATTTACTAGTTCCACTTTGACTCCGTTATGCATCATTCTTTGCTCTTCCTGCCTTATTCTAGCTTTCTCCATCTCACTGAAGGCCCTGGTTAGAGCAGGCAGTTCTGGAACTGTGACTAATGAGAAAGAGAAAGGGGACAAAGGGAGTGGCAGAGAAGAGGTGAGGATAAGGTAAGAGGCAGGAGAAGTAGTCTGAAAAGCACGAGGACAGTCATTTCTACAGCCACGCATTTAAAAAACAGGCTATACAGAAGAAGCAGCACATGATACATTTACAGTTTCAGGCTTCGGACATGGAGCAGGATTTCTGACAAGGAAAGTTCCATAGCTATACCATGCTTATTTGATCCTGTTTGTTCCTCAAATGGCCAAGCTGCTCATGAAGACCCTGTTGGCACTTACTCAGTCTAAGAACTTAGGCTCTGGGATGAGTTATGGAGTTTCTTTGCCATTTGAAAGCTATAATGACTGTCAGTAGACTTATCTTAAGTTTTGGTTTGTTTATCAAGTAGGGTACTTGCTTCTTAGGATGCTTGTAAGGGATGAAACAAGATAAATCTAAGTACCCGGCACAAAAGAAGCACATTAGAAATTAAATACTGGGCGGGACATGGTGGCGCACGCCTTTAATTCCAGCATTTGGGAGGCAGAGGTAGGAGGATCACCTTGAGTTTGAGGCCACCCTGAGACTACATAGTAAATTCCAGGTCAGCCTGGGCCAGAGTGAGACTCTACCTCAAAAAACAAAACAAAAAAACAAAACAAAATAAAACAAACAAAAAAGAAATTAAATACTGTTTCTACTATATATCTTTCAATTCTACCAAGTCCAAAGACTGTGATAAAAATTCCTATGGTAGGACTTAAGAATGACAAGATGCTTTATATGAAGCAGATAGAGAAGATATGGGGTGAAACTCCTCAGGACAAGAGAAGCACCATCCTAGCCGGGTGTGGTGGCACATGCCTTTACTCCCAGCACTCAGGAGGCAGAGGTAGGAGGATAGCCGTGAGTTCAAGGCCAGCCTGGGCCAGAGTAAGACCCTACCTCGAAAAACCAAAAAAAAAAAAAATAAAAAAAAATAAAAAAAAATAAAATAAAATAAAATAAAATAAAAATAAAAAATAAATAAATAAAAACAGAAGCACTACCTTAATTTATATTATCTATGTAATAAAACAAAAAGCTGCACATATGCTACAATGAAAAAGTATAAAGATGTAAAAATATTACATTTCTTTTTTATATTTTATTTATTTATTTGAGAGAAAGATACAGGGAGAGAGGGAAAGGGATAGAGAATAGGTGCACCAGGCCCTCCAGCCACTGCAAATGAACTCCAGATGCATGTGCCACTTTGTGCATCTGGCTTACGTGGGTGGTAGGGATTCGAACCAAGGTCCTTTGGCTTTGCAGCCAAGTGCCTTAACAATTAAGCCATCTCTCCAGCCCCTACTTTTATTTTCTAAAAAAAATGTTCACTATGGAAGCATTTTGATATACACAAAATATGAACACAAAAATGAGTTTAGGCTGGGCGTGGTGGTACATGCCTTTAATCCCAGCACTTGGGAGGCAGAGGTAGGAGGATCGCCCAGAGTTCGAGGCCACCCTGAGACTACACAGTGAATTTCAGGTCTGCCTGAGCTTGAAAAACCAAAAAGAGTTTAGTGTACCAGCTACAACTGTCAATGAAAATTAAAATGTGGTCAATTTTCTTTCATTTATAACCCTACTCACTCCCACTTTCCCAATTATTTTGAAACAATTCTAATAATCTCTACGTATTTCTTCCTCCCTCCTTCACTGTGGTACAGGGGACTGAGCCCAGTGCCTCATGAATGTTAAGTACACACACCACTTAGCTATCCCTCCAGTTCTTCTTTATACACTATTTTTTTTAGTTATTTTTTTATTGACAACTTCCCTAATTGTACACAATATCCCATGGTACTTCCCTCCTCCCCCCACTTTCCCCTTTGAAACTGCACTCTCCGTCTCAGTTTCTTTTCATTTTGATGTCATGATCTTTTCCTCCTATTATGATGGTTTTGTGTAGGTAGTGTCAGGCACTGTGAGGTCATGGATATCCAGGCCATTTTGTATACACTATTCTTTTTAAAAAACTTTATTTTTAATGTCTTTACTTACTTATTTGAAAGGGAGAGGGGGAGAGGGAAAGAGAGAGAGAGATGTGTGTGTGTGTGTGTGTGTGTGTGTGTGTGTGTGTGTGCACATGCACTCGTGTCAGGGTCTCCTTCCCTCAGATTAACTCCAGATTCATGCGGCACTTTGTGCATCAGGTTTTGTGTGGGTACTGGGGAATCAAACCTGGGCTGTCAGGCTTTCCTGGCTAGCACCTTTAATCACTAAGCTATCTCTCAAGCCCTTACATATTAAATTCTTAACAGAAAATTTAATCTAACCAAATAGCAATGCATGATGTTGTGGCTCAAAAAATTAGTTCTTTATTTTTATGAATTCTTAGATTTGTGATCAAAATGAATCCACTGAAGCCGAGTACAGTGGTGCAAACATATAATTTTAGTACTTACACAGGACAGTCAGGAGCTCTCTGTCATTCTTTATATAGTAAGTTCTAGATCAGTCTAGGCTACATGAGACTCAAAGAAAAAAACACTAACAAAAAGAAAAACTTTTTGCTACATGATATTTTAGCTGTGTTTATTTTTATTAAGTTGTTTATGATTCTTCTAAGTTGAACACTGGTACATTGATAAAGCAATGCACAATTCTACATGGCTGAATAACCATTATTCAGCCCAGATATAAAGTTAGTAAGGTAATACTTATTCATCTCAAATATTCTCCCTGCAAAGCAATCTTAATGGAATCCTAGATGTCTTTTCCTGCCTTTGAATATTTTTTTTCAAGGTAGGGTCTTGCTCTAGCCCATGCTGACCTGGAATTAGTATCAGGCTGGCCTCGAACTTCCAGCAATCCTCCTACCTCAGCCTCATGAGTACTGGGATTTTGAGTAATTTTTTAGTAAGCAAAACTATCATGTATAACTCTAAAGTAGATATATTTACATGTGCTTTTTACACATCATTAAAACTACTTGTCATGAAACACATCCCAAATAAAATTTTACCTCATTTTCTGTATGTAGATCAACTTCACCAGCACATTGCATGGAACTAAAAAAATGGCTGAATTTTTCATTAATTTTTTCTACTAGCTCTTTTAAGGGGTTGAGCCACCTTTCTTTTACCTATAAATAAAAACAATATAAAAACATCATTTAAAAGCAATATTGTTTATTCTAATACAAAACTTTACATAAACAAATTTTATATTGACAGTCTACCTGGTCATAGGAACACACCTTTTGATTTAGAAGCACCTTGTTCTATTTTGTATTAGTCTGTATGACCATATCATTAATGGTAAGTATGTAAGAAGATAAAAACTTAAAACATTACCTGGGAAATGTTTTCCCTGTATTCATCCAGTTCAACTTTCTTTCCCTTCAGTTCCTCAGTTAACTGCTGTATTTCTGTTTCTCTTTTTGTGTATTCTTCAACCACCTGGCAGGAAAAAAAAAAAGCATTTCTTTAAAATAAATCTATCAAAGGATAAAAATAATAAAAATTTGCATCAATTAAACATTAACTGAACATGTCAATTGTGCTGCATTGTTTGTATGCAATTTATTACATACTGAAAATGTTAATTTTCAGTCCCTGAAAAAAATGCACAATACTGTATTTCGAGTTAACCCAACTATTCTTTTTATAAAGAAAAGGCACAGAACACTGTGTTCCTTAGGAAGAATCTATTTAAAATTCTAATAGATTCAGAATCTGGCATTTAAAGCACATTGTTCCTGCTGTCTAGCTTATTATTACCAAGAGCTCTAGTACAGAGTGGGAGGCAAGTACTGGAGAGAACTGTGTGTGTGTGTGTGTGTGTGTGTGTGTGTGCGCGCGCACGCATGCGCGCACATATGCACGTGTACAATGGGGAGGGAGGGTAGCAGGGCAGTTGCTGCAGAATGGTAGTAGCAAAAGAGGCATACTGAAGGATTCAATCCTGTGAAGCAGGACGCTCTTGATCTTTCCTCAGTTAATAGGGCATCAATTTCATCCAGTGTATTTGGAAGGTCCTGGAAAGCCTAAAGAAAAAAATCTATCATTAGGAACAGTATGAAGTTTTACTCAAACAATCCAAAAAATAAATTGCTAATTATCTACTACCTGGTCAATAACATGCTAGCACGCAACAACAGAGAGGAATTATAAACAGGTTCTCTTGCCTTTAAGAAGCTTATGCTTTAAAAAAAACAATGGATAAAACCTTTGGACAAAACCTTAAGACAATGTATTGATGTTGAATATTTTCAAAAAGCAGTACATATCATACAGGCTAAGGAATTTAGGTAGGAAGTGTTGGCTCACGCTACGGGAGGATTATGAGAATTTATTGTGGGTCTTAAAGCAATGGCTAAGGGAAAGCAAGGCACAGGTGATACACGAGTTTGGAAAAAAGAATGAGTACTGCATACCATGGGGGGTGAGGAGTTGTGTCCGTTTGGAATGGTGGGTACTTGCTGAATTGGTAGAATGGGTCCAGAATATGTGGGGCATTGAAAGAGAGCAAGAAGTTAGAACTTTATACTGTACTCACGAAGAACTAAAAAAGCATCCTAAGAATCCAATTACTTTGACAGAATTTCATCAAGATTATCTTCTGACTCCATGCCACAGAGACATTAGAACAGCTATGAGGGGAGGCAAGCAGTACGTGATTTTGCCTAGAACTGCAAAGTCCATACGCCAAAAGGTACAAAATGAATCTGAAACCCTAAAAAAAGATTCTGATGAGTTCTATGACTGTGGTGTCTTCACTCTGCATTGTCTTCAACTTGCAGATACTTGTTATGCACGTCGGCTGCAACTGACTTGTCTACTGAGGTGTGAGTTATGTTCCCAACACTTACTTGGTATCTTCACCTGATTCTTAACAGGCATTACATATAAGATGGTGAAATAGTTTTCATTTCACCCATCTTCCCACCACTTTAAGAAAATTTATTTCTTTTTTAAAAACATTTTTTATTTATTTGAGAGAAAGAAGCAGATAGAGAAAGAGAATGGGCATGCCAGGGCCTCTAGACATTGCAAACGAACTCCAGATGCATGTGCCACCTTGTACACTTGTGCATCTGGCTTACATGGGTACTGGGGAATTGAACCTGGGTCCTTAGGCTTTGCAGACAAGCACCTTAAGTACTAAGCCATCTCTCGAGTCCCAACAATTATTTCTTCTTCAGCCCTCTCTGTCTCAGCAAATAATATCACTATTTGTCCAGGTAAAAATTTTAGGGGTTCTCTCTTACCCATCATATCCATTAAGTCCTACTGGTTGTCACTAGATGATAGCTTAAATTAATCAATCTCCTGCTCTCCAATGCTACCATGATAATCTACGCCTCTATAAGCTCTTTCCTGGTCCAAAGCAGTAATGCTGGAAGTGGTCTCCTTGCTTCCATTGTTGAACCCCTATTCTTCATAAAGCAGTTAAGAGTTTTTGTTTTGTTTTCAAGGTAGGGTCTCAC
This sequence comes from Orientallactaga sibirica, assembly GCA_036365145.1. Taxonomy (NCBI): domain Eukaryota; kingdom Metazoa; phylum Chordata; class Mammalia; order Rodentia; family Dipodidae; genus Orientallactaga; species Orientallactaga sibirica. Next base: position 65,181,641 of record JAEOAD010000001.1, read on the forward strand.
TCCAACCCAGGCTGTCTTGGAACTCATTCGGTAGTCTCAGGGTGGCCTCGAACTAACAGCGATCCTCCTACCTCTGCCTTGCAAGTGATGGGATTAAAGACGTGTGCCACCATGCCTGGCAAGAATATTTTTTAATAAACCAAACTCACTAACACAACCATTGTGTTTAAAATCTTCCAACGGAGGGGCTGGAGAGAAGACTCAGTGATTAAGGCACTTGCCTGCAAAGCCTAACAGCCTAAGTTCAATTCCTCAGTACCCACGTAAAGCCAGATGCACAAAGTGGAACATGCATCTGGAGTTCTTTTGCAGCTCTGCAGCAGCTGAGGCCCTAATGCACCCATTCTCTCTTTACTTGCAAATAAATAAATAAAAGCATTTTTAAGAATCTTCCAGCAGACTGCACCTCAAAAATACAACCCTGGGCTGGGGAATGTAGCTCAGTGGTAGAATGTTTACTTAGCATGCATGAAGGAGGCCCTGGGGTTTGTTCACAATACTGAAAATAAAAAAAGCCCAAACTCTGCATGTTCTATAAAGCCCTATATAATGTGGCTTCTGACGTTTTTAGCCCCACTGACTTCTGTCCTGACACATGCCAAATATGCTTCCTGGTATGCTTTCAACTCACACCTTTTTGTGACTGACTTCTTCTCACGTAGAATGTAATTAAAATTCTATCTTCTCAAAGGAAGCACACCTCAGCAGTTTTTCTCCTTGTTACTCTATCCCTTGCTTTGTGTTGTCTTCTTAGCATCTCTTGCTCTCTGATATTATTTATTTCCATTTCGTTTCAGTCTCTTTTATTCCCCAGACCTATATACATGTTTCAGTAGAGAAGTATGTCTGCATCATTCAATAATCTTCACATAGCAGGTAATATTTTCATAAATATAATGATTTTTAATTTTCAAAAACAGTGTAACTTGTAAAGGGGGGTGGAGACTGAGAAAGTCTCAACTGTATATCTAGTCCATTGCCCTCAAACTCAAGATCCTCCTGTATCCACCTCCCAAGTGCTGTGATTATAGGCAGATGATAGCATGCACAAATAAACAAATAAATAAATAAATAAATAATGTATATGTATGTATGTATGTATGTATCTATCTATCTATCTATCTTAGGATAAATCAGGTTATTTCTAAAAGACAATATAGTAAATAACACACTAATATTCAGTTTATGAAAATGTAATATATTCCAGAGAAGTTATACTATTATCATTACAAATAAATTTCTCAATTTCACAAGTTTCTATTGATTCCTACCACATGTTGGTGAGAGCCATTCTCTGTGGTTTGTCACATCAGAAAATGAACCTTGAGGACCTGATATTTATGACACAAGTTACTACATTCTCTACCTCTCTGTCTAGTAGATATTTCATCATCTATGAAATTGATAAATTTAAATTAAGAATCAACAACAAAGTACAGCTGGGTGCAGTTAATCCAGCACTTGGGAGGCAGAGAAAGGAGGATTATTGTGAGTTTGTGGCCAGCCTGGGACTACAGAGTGAGTTCCACCTCAGCCTGGGCTAGAATGATACCCTACCTTGAAAAAAATCAAAAAGAAAACAAAGTACAAACACCTGTATTTAAAAATGCATTTTAAAGCTATTTAAATAAGCATGCAAAGAAAGCCTACAGAAATAAAGGTAAACAGTTAATGGTGGAATGTGGACTAAAGTTCAGCATATCCTAGTTTTACTTAGTAACATGTCAACCTATATAACGTATTAGCTCTAAAGATTCAGTACCCAGTGAACACTAGTTAAGCACTCTGATTTCCAGGAAACATTTTTATTTTTCCTTTGTTTGTCTACATATTACACCTACCTACTATTTCTTAGATATGAATTACTTACTGGAATCAATGAAAAACTATACACCATGTTTCCGTAGAAAACCACGCCTCCTATTTCCAACTGTGTTGCTCTAAGGTGACGCAGCGAGGGAACAGCCCACTTTTATAGCACAAATGAATGTTCCAACTTTTTGGTATAACTTTTAGCCCAGGCTGGCCTTGAACTCATGACAATCCTACCTCAGCCTCCCCAGTGCTGAGATTAAAAGGCATATGCCCCCAGGCCCATCTATTTTTTTTTTTTTTCAAGGAAGAGTCTCACTCTAGCCCAGGTTGGAATTCACTATGTAGTCTCAGGCTGAACTCGAACTTATAGTGACCCTCCTGTCTCAGCCTCCCCAAGTACTAGGATTAAAGGCATGCTCTACCGCGCTCTGCCTACAAGGGCATTATTGTGATTTTTAAGGTAATTTCTGTGTTTTGATTTTAATACTAAGAGATAAGACATGACTAAATATGAGGAAAGAAATAGGTTATGAAAATTACCTTGTATACATATTCAGTTTAAAGATCGGGAAAACATTTTTAAATAATACAGTATGATTTTTTTTATGGCTTGGATATAAACAAGCTTAAAAACAATGTTTTGGCAACTGAAGCATTATATATTTTTATACTTACTGTGTGATATTCTTGTGGAACAGCCTGCTCTGCACTCAGGTTACATACTTGCCTAGCTCTCTTCATAAGTTCTTTGCATTTCTGTAACAATCTTTGTCTATTTTCATCCAACTCCAGGAAATGTTGCTAATACAAGGAAAGTATTAAAAAAATTTCAGTGTTACTTAAATCACAAACTTGTTTTATTAAGCTATAATATATCTGATAAATTACTGAAACTTGATTATAACCATATCATTCAAAACATATCTGAAATCAAGAAAAGTAGTTTCAAATCAAGCTTTAAAATATACCAGAATAGGAGCCAGGCGTGGTGGTGCATGCCTTTAATCCCAGCACTTGGGAGGCAGAGGTAGGAGGATCACCATGAGCTCAAAGCCACCCTGAGACTACATAGTGAATTCCAGGTCTGCCTGGGCTAGAATGAAACCCTACCTCAAAAACCTAAATAAAACAAAATTAAATATATATATTTATACACACACACTCACACACACACACAGGGCTGGAGAGATTGCTCAGTGGTTAAGGCACTTGCCCGAAAAGTAAAAGACCTGGTTTCAATTCTCCAGTACCCAGTTAAGCTAGATGTACAACGTGGCATGTGCATCTGGAGTTCGTTTGCATTGGCAAGAGGCCTTAGTGCACTCATACACACATGAACGCTTGCTTACTCCTTCTTTCTATCTTTGCTTGTAAATAATAAGTAAAATATTTTTTTAAAAAATAAGAACATTAATGACTTAGCATTTCTTTAACATGTAACTATCCCTTTCTAAACATCTGACATGTTACTTTGCTATATGTAAGTATATGCTAATGAAATCCAAAATATCGTACACAGGTTTCACATCAGAAAATAAACTTTTAAAATTGTATTTGATACTTTTTCCAAGTGCCTTTTATGTATTTATCCTTTATTCATGGATCTATTCATTCGTTCAGCAAATAACTATGGAGAGAGACCTATGTTGACCAATGCCAACATTGTATTACACATGAAAGCATAGAAAGGTGAACATGGATCAAGACATATAGAAGCATCATCATATCAGAAACAGGCACTATTTATTGAATGCTTGCATGTTAGACCTTTGGCTAGATGTTTCACATACATTCTTGTGTGTGTGTGTGTGTGTGTGTGTGTGTGTGTGTGTGTGTGTGTGTGTGAAACAGGGTCTCATATAGCTGTTCTGGCCTTGAACCTAAGATTCTTGTCAAGTGTGGGATTATAGATGTGTAGTTCCACACCCGTTCTTCCATCTTTAATTTCTCACAACACAGCACAATAATAATATCACCATTACATTTTTTTTTTAAAAGCCTGAATGGAATTAACTTGTTCAAGCCCACATATTTATTAGAGGATGTGGTCCATTTTCTCCTCTCTCTGGAGCTGCCAGCAGCATCTTTGGACAGGTAAGAGCTCTTTCCCACCTGGCTGCCAGGATAGGAAGAGACACCTTTTTCTTTTTATTACCATCTTCACTTTTGGTCCTTCTTAAAAGCACACATTATTTTAAAATTCCTTCTCACACTTTTTACTAAAATCTTTATCTGGTCACATCACCTCCTGAGCTATACAAGGCCCACATGGGCTTTTGGGATCCACGTGGTGTATTTCCTTCTCTTCCTACTTTGTTTCTCTTTGTCTCTCAGCCTTCCCCTTTCTGCACTCCTTTATAACATCTGAATAAAATGAGGTATTTTATTTTATTTTGGAGAGACACACAAAGAGAGACAGAGAGAGAGGGAGAGGAGGACAGATAGAAATGGGCGCGCCAGCAGTCTCTCAGCTGCTGAGAATGAAATCCAGATGTGCGTGACCCCTTGTGGTCAAGTGTGGCATTGCGCCCTTGCGTCACTTTGCATCTGCCTAAACGTGGGACCTGGAGATTCGAACCAGCGTTCTTAGGCTTAGGAGGCAGGCACCTTAACCGCTAAGCCATCTCTCCAGCCCTAAAATTTAAAAATCATTTTCTTGAATCTGGAATTGCCAATTCTTTGGTTAGTTTGCAGATATTGTAAAGACAGCAAAATGTGATATTTATCTACATTTCTTTTTTTTTTTTTTTTTTGGTTTTGCAAGGTAGGGTCTCGCACTGGTCCAGGCTGACCTGGAATTAACTATGTAGTCTCAAGGTGGCCTCGAACTCTCGGCGATCCTCCTACCTCTGCCTCCCGAGTGCTGGGATTAAAGGCGTGCGCCACCACACCCGGCTTCTACATTTCTTTATATCAAGCTTAGAGAAAACAGAAGTCACCTCCTTGTAGGAGCTCATAAAATAATGGAATGAAACACTTGCTTAAGCAGATGGGGATGGCAGATAAACAGGATGTTCTGCTGGTCTGAATAGCATTACCCCAGGCCTGCATTGTTGAGCAAAATCCTTAAGGGCAGATAAGCAGGACATTTGGAGACTCTTGGTCTCAGGCCTACCTCATACCCCCAGGTGCTTCCTGTAACTGACCAAAAGACCTGTTCACAAGTTCATTCTGTTTTTTCTTCCCTATAATCTTCTAAGAATGTGCGTTGTGATTTATGGCTTAACTCCCATCCTGTTTTTAAAATAAACATTTTGTAGTTTTTTTCCAATAAAAGCTGATCCTCCAAACAGTTCGGGGTTGCATCCTGAGATCCTGAACTCTGGGTATAGACTTGGTGCATCGGCCTTTCTTCTCTTTTCTTTCTTTTTTTACCCAATAAAACTTTGTCTCACATTCCCTGAGTTAATGGTCTTACTTGTGTGACACTGGACAGGCTTGGGGTTCCAGGAAGCACCACAGAACCCCACTTCCCCATTTCAGAATGGAGGTCCTACCGAGAGATCTTGAGAAGGATTTTTATACAAATAGCACATTTTTATTTGGTTTCTCTACTTCACTTCTATGAGCTGCTGATACACACTCCAGCTGCTGCTCCCATGGGTTCCACAGGTATTCCAGATCCTTTAAATTTTACTCATTTCTTGTAGCCTCATACTGAGGAAGATAGAAGCTGAACAGAAATCAGATTTATGGTTTGCATTTTGCCCCCAGACTAACTCTGCCATGGTTTCTTGGCCTGGCCTGCTCCACCCTGCTGGGATTGGAGCCCTAATAAAATGCACTATCTGCCCCCAAGGCCAAACTCCTCCAGAGTTTGTGAACTGGTTCTGCTGAGCCAAGGGGGAGGGGCCTTATGGCTACATGGACCCCTGACCTGAATGTCCTCTAGATTTTTTTTCCTTTTTCCATTACAAGCCACTGTGCCACATGACACATGGCTGCCTGTGGGGGTGAGAGGATATCTGGGCTCCGCCCATCCTGCAGCACAGGCCAGTCTGAGTCTGTGGGTCTCTAGCTGCCTAAATGAAGGGGAAACTGAAAATGCTCCAGCCAAGCCCCAAGCCTGAGTGCTTGGCTAGAAAGGTTTTTCAACAGGCCTGGGTCCCAACCACATGCCTTCCTCCCCCCTATGGAGCTGAGATCTGATAGGGGAGATAACCACGTTGCCTCTCAGAAAATACAGAGACACAATGGGAATGACATACCTGGTGGTGCTCACTACCTGCCGTGATTTTCTGGCAAATTGCTCTATGATAAATATATAACTAAATCATTTACTCATGCAGGTATTATAAAGAGTAAAATGAGCTAAGCCTAGTATCCTAGCTACTTGGAGAGCTGAAGCAGGAAGATCTCCAATTCAAGGTTCCAATGTGATAGCCTGACTCCACATTTTAGACCACGTGACTTTTATAAAATAAGTACATAATTTCAATTTGAACTGTGCTTGATATTTTCTCTTTTGATTGGACTTTAAATAAATAAGATGTTGTTTATAGACACCTTTTTGTTTCTTTACTAATCCAAATAGTCCAGAAGGTCTCTCCTAAAGCGTTTGTTGACAACAGATTTATTTCAAGGTTTTTTGTTTGTTTGTTTGTTTTTCAAGGTAGGGTCTCAGTTTGGCCCAGGCTGATCTGGAATTCACTATGTAGTCTCAGGGTGTGAACTCAGGGGATCCTCCTACCTCTGCCTCCCTGGGATTAAAGGCATGGGCCACTATGCCCAGCTGGGTTTTTTTCTTTAAAAGTCAGATTTAACTAAAGCCTATGTTGAGCTGAAATTTTATGTGAACAAAGCCGTATTTTGTTACATGACATCATAAATATAATTACTGAGTTTGTGTTGTAGGTCAACTTCAACTTACATAGAGGATTATTGAAAACAACAAAATTCTCTCTGTGGTGGCTCATTAATTTGCCAGGTATTTTGTAAAGATTACAATATCCTGTTACTTAGAAGGAGGCAGCAACCAGCCTGAGTTCTAGGCCTACCTGACGACAAAATAAAAATTTGCCTTACTCTTGTGTGTTAGAGGTTCCTGATATAAAGATTATCCCCCAAAATGGTTGTCATGTTTTGCCTATATTCATAAGACTTATAACTTAAAAGTGTATTTAATGGAATTTATTAATAGGAGATATCTCAAATCAACGGGTTCTATAAAATCTCTCTCTCTCTCTCTCCCTCTCTCTCTCTCTCTCTATATATATATATATACACACACATATTAATTATAAAACAAGTCTTGATGGAAAGTGGACATGTGAAGGGGAAAGGGGGGAGAAGAGGGAAATATCATGGATTATTGTCTGTAAGAATAGAAATTGTCAATAAAAAAAAAAGCCTGATTGTCAGGTAGAAATTTTTGATGATATAAATACCAAGGAAGGCTTTTTTCTCTACAAATTTCAATCATATTAGAGGATATTATAATTCACATTCATGTCTGTCTATAGACATAGGTTTTGGGCCTCCCCCCCAAAGATAGGGTCTCATGTAGCTCAGGCTAATGTGGAACATACTATGTAGCCAAGGCTGGCCTTGAACTCCTGATCTGCCTGCTTTTAACTCTCAAGAACTGGGATTATGGGCATGAGCCTCAATGACTAGCTGACAGGACACATACTCTTTACAGAATAATGCTTCTCACTGGTAGTAGTGTGCCGAGTATTTTAAGTAAGATAGGGAATGCAGGAAGGTCAATGATCATAGACGCTGTGCCAGCCATACAGTTTTAAAGTCAAAGAAATAACTACAGCAGTAGCTGCAGAAAGCATTTCAAAGATTGATATTATGACTATAAGGACACAGAAACCACAGCAATGTGCTTATTTAGTGATCAAATAATCCAACATGGCTGGATGAGGAATTTGTAAGGATATTTAGATCAGTCTTAGCAGGGTGGAAAAGGGGGAGACTGCAAGTTTTACATGTGATAAGGAGGGTATCTAATGTACTTAATACTTCTGGTAGGCCAAGCATTACCATGACCACTATTCCTTATTCCATAACCCCAATTACAATCTCCAGAAATGTGCCATATCTTTCATTCTGTATCACTACACAGCATTAGGAAATTTGCCCAAGGTTACAGAACTAGAGGTGAGTAGGTTTCTACCACAGAAAACATGTATATCTTGCTCTCTGTACTAAATGTCAAACCAGTCTGCATAAAAACTACATGCCAGAGGGGGTTGATGCCTAGCCACACCTCAGATCTATTTGAGTATAACTCTGATGATGACACTTGGACAGCTGGTCTCTGGGTGAAACGTGAACACAGGCTGGAGAGCATATAAGCTATATACCAAGGCAATAGTTATGAAAAGTAAAAGGATATATACTGGATTGAATTGCAAATACAACTAAGCTTTTATATTAAACACTTAATACTATGGTTTCCTTGAATTCATTCCCATAGCCTGAGAGAAATGAAGTTCAAGACCCCTAGTTACCCTACTTTGCTCTCTAAGGACCATTGTACTCAGGCAAATGGAAAACAAGGGACAAGCTGGGTAGAAACTAAGCACTGTTAATAATTCCTGTTTTCTGGCCATTGCCAAATTGAAGCATTAGGACATTACAGGAAAGAAATATCACTGGTTGAGTATCTGAAGCTCTTGACTGAGGACAAAACCTCATTTAATAGCTTTCTTCTGTTTGCTAGCATGTGTCTAATAAAATCTTTTATCTGAGAAAACCCTTATCTTACCTCTACACACAGCCCCTGTTCATTTTAACCACAATGTTGCTGAGCTCTGTTGGGGTACTAGGGAGGGGGGAGAGGAAAGATAGCAAACGATAGTATACAATTTCTCAATATAATGCTGTAAAGTCAAGCCAATATAGAGCCTTTACTGAGATAATGAACATAGAAAATCTGCTCAGGACTTGAGGGGAAAATGGCAAAATATACAAAATATCTGTTAACTTCTCAGGAATACTTTGCAAGTTATATGTCTTGAAGAAGTGATTAAGTACTTTAAAATTTTTTTCTGTAAAAAGTTCAGCATTATGAAAGTTGTACAGAAATACTTTGACATTACGGAAAAGCTTTTCTAGGAAGGCCCTCTTGTGGAAGGAGAAGGAATTACAGAATTTCATTAGACTAATAAGCGTTCTATGAACAGCTTGTTAAAATAAAAGCCATAACAAACACAACACTGTACACACAGAAGAATAAAATTAAGTTCTAGGTAGTATGACATTTTACTAAAATACTGGCTATAAACTGACAGCTTTCTTCCTCACTTTCCCAATGGTGGCATTATAGGCATGTGCCACCACCCCTGGCTGGCTCTAAGCTACTTAATTTATAATTCAAATGTTAACAATGTGTTACTTACCCCACAGAATATATATTTTGAAACATAAAATTTTAGTAATTTTTAAAATACTAATTTGAAATATTCATATCAAATTTGAAATTTAGCAAGTAGTCCTGAATTGATACTATTTAAGATTACAAGTTTCAATCTAATCCTCAACAATGAAATAATGGCATCCATAATTTGAAAATATAAACTCTGAAACAGACACCATACCACTAGTTGAAAAACCCACATTTCATCCTGTGGTGAGCCACAGTCAAAACACAGGTATTGGGCTGGAAGAATGGCTTAGCAGTTAAGGTGTTTGCATGCAAAGCCAAAGTATCCAGGTTCGATTCCCTAGGACCCACGTTAGCCAGATGCACAAGGGGGCGCATATATCTGGAGTTTGTCTGCAGTGGCTGGAGGCCCTGGTGCGCCCACTCTCTCTCTCTCTGTCAAATAAATAAATAAAAACAAAATATTAAAAAAAAACACAGGTACCCTACAGGTACTGTACAAAACTACACTTAGGCTGTGTCTAAATGAAACAGAAATGTGCTTCATGTTTATCCTTAGATCCCATCTCCAAGAGATCTCATTACATAAAAGCAAGAAAATATATCCAGCTCTCCAAAATCTGAAATGTGAAGACTTTCTGGACTTAGGCATTTTTAGGTAAGGAATGCTTTAAATGATTTGTGCATGGTACACAAGTTATACGTATCTTAGTGAAGCAAAAAACAAAACAAAACAAAAACTTCTCTGATACTAAGGTTTGTTTCTTGTGTGAAAATAGGAGTTTACAGTTAGGCATAAAAGAGTAGATTAGATGAAAAACACAGAATCCTTAAACTTAGAATTTAATATTAGGATAAACAACAATTTCTAATTTTTACAACTAACACTGATATAAATCCATACTTTTAAAGGAAATCCTGGACTTCTGCTAGCCAGTACACTTTTTTTTTCTTTAAATCTATGCTATGGAACTCTCTCTTTTGTTTCCTTGATGCTGGGGATTGATTGGGCCATGTATATGCTAGGCAAGTATTCTATAATTGAGCCCTTTTAAAAAAATCTTATTTACTTACAAGGACAGAGAAAGGGAAGAGCAAGACAGAATGGGTGTGTCAGGGCCTCCAGCCACCGTAAACAAATTCCAGATGCACAGGCCTCTTTGTGCATCTGGCTTTACATGGGTACTGGGGAATTGAAGCTGGGTTGTTACATTTTGTAGAGAAGTGCCTTAACCACTAAGCCATCTCTCCACCACCCTTGGCCCCAGTTTCAATTATATGAAATTTTAAGAGGTTTTAAAAAAGTTGTCCAGGCTGGACCAGACCTTATGATCCTCCTGCTTCAACTTCCAAAGTAGCCTAGGATTATGGTCTGTCCCTCAAGCCCTAGCATGCAAAACTATTCTTATGACTATAAAACTAGATCTTACTAAGGCAAAATTCATTGTTTTGTCTACAAAGGCTGTATTGTGTGGAGACAGCTATCTTTTTTGTAAAATAATGTCTCAATATATCAGGGCTTAAAAATAATCGCTTCTTACATTTTCTTCTTGAAAAAATATCATAGGATACCTCACTGAACATCTTGAGGTATACTAAAATAAATAACCTGCAAATTAGGTAAGTATCCTAATGATGGTTGCTGATAATAATTAAGGTTAGGGTGCTTAAGGAACCTGATGTCCTCTATTTTATTCACACTCAGCTTAGTAATTTCTCTGAAACATGTTCTACAAGGTGGTCACATGACCAAACAAGCTCACAGCTACATGGTACTCCTTGGGAGGCTGTTTGGACCACGCTGTCCAGGCTTGTCTGGAACCTTGCTTTACTATTTGCTTTCTACATGGTGGGATTAGCTATCCCTGGGAATCCTTATAAACACAATCCCTACGAAAATTCTTGCCATCCTTGTTTTGGCATCTCCAACATTCTGGGGTATCCACTCCATGCCATGCTTCAGCTTCAGAGGTTCATGCAATCTCCCAGGGCCAGTCTGCAGGGAATCTGAACCATACTACACAATGCCTGGCTCCAGCAGCTTTCTGAACACTTTGTACAAGCCTCCATGACTCTTGCATTTTTGTATGCCTGCTGATATAGTTGCCTTCTTGTTGCTGGGAGAAAACACCTAACTGAAAGCAGCTGATGGAGAAAAGAGGAAACTATAAGGAATGCTATACAGTTGTGAGGTTTACAGTCTCAGGGGGAAGCTCCATGATGGCAGGGGAAAGGATGGCATGAGCTGGGGCTGACATCACCTCTGCCAGAGCAGGTAGAAACAGTATAAGGAGGGTGAGTTGACTAACACTGGCAAGCTAGGCCTCAAGGTCAGTTCCAGCAACCTACTTCCTCCACCAAGAGTTCACCTCCCAAACTGCCACCAGCTGGGGCTCAAACATTGAGAACACAGTTTATGTGTTCTCGCCTAATTCAAACTCCACACCTGCAAACCCAGCACTACATGGGTAATGCTTCCAAATTATGCTGCCATCTCAAAATGAAGCCTGGCCTCTTTACCATAGCTTCAGTGGCCTGCATGGAAAGTACCTGTCTAGCTGCTCTAAGCAGGAAGCCCCTACAGTGGCTTTCTAAGTTCAGTCTCTCATTTCACATGAGTATGAATTTTGTTAGCTAGAGCCTTTGCTGGATGAAGTCTTCATCTTAAGGCATCTTTACTTCCTCCTTGATTGTGCATTTAATCTGTTTAACAACTGCAGATTGTTGTTAATTCAATCAAGATTGAAGGATGCTGTGTCTGCATCCTTCTTGTCCATACTTTAGCCTTGCTCATGGCTCTTTCCTCCCAAAACTACACTTTTTGTATGTACATTTTTATTTTTTCATTTCATTTTCTTTTATTTTGTTTGTTTGAGGTAGAGTCTCACACTAGCTCAGGCTAACCTGGAATTCACTATGTAGTTTCAGGCTGGCCTTGAACTCACAGTGATTCCAACTCTGCCTCCTGAGTGCTGGGATTAAATGAGTACACCACCATGGCCAGCAAAATGTACATTTAAAACTTTTTTTCTTCACCACTTGCTGCTCTTACTGTAAACCTGAATAAGAGCAGTGAACAGTAACCCATGCCACAACTTGAATGCTGTACTGTCTTGAAATTTCTTCTGCCTAACAATTTGATCTATTTCTTTTGAATTCAACTTCACTCAAGTTCCCACAACATGGGCAGAATGTTGTCAGTTTCTCTACTAGAACTTAACATGCATAACCTCTATCTCAATTCCCAAGACTCATTCTTCTCTGTGAAATCCTGTGAGTAGGAATTCACTGTCCAATGTTCAATTGGCATTTGAATCTTCTGCTCTTCCACTGGAATGGCCCATTAAGACCATGAAGAACTGTAGGGCTTTTGTAGCACGTTTACTCAATTTCTTCCCACAAACCAGTTTCAAAGGTCTACAACTATATGGGTCAGGTAGTCATAGCAACAGCCTCACTCCATGGTACAAGATGCAGTCCTTCAGGCAGGATAAGTAATAAGAGGGTCAGTTTGTACCATGGTACAATCAGGAAGTAGACACAGAGGCCTACTGGTATTCAGATGGCTTTCATATTTTTCTTTTTATTCAGTGTGAGACCTTAATCCATGCGGTGAATTCTGCCCACAGTCAAGGTCTTACCTCTTCGGTTTAAACTCTGTGGAAACACCCTCAAAGCTATACCAAAGGTGTGTTTCCATGGTGATTCCAAATCCAGTCAAGTTGACAATGCTACCATACTTGGTCAAGAGGCATGTGTTTTCAGATATTGTTGGATTTTATTTGCTAACATCTAAAAAATATTTTTATTTAATTGTAAGGAAAGACAGAGAGAGATGGAGAGGGAGAGAATGGGTAAGGCAGGACACTTACACTGCAAACGAAATCCAGACACATGTTGTCACTTTGTGCATCTGGCTTTATGTGGGTACAGGGAAATCGAACCTAGGTCCTTAGGTTTCACAGGCAAGTGCCTTAGCTGCTAAGCCATCTCTCCAGCCCTCTAGCCCCTTTTTAAATGTTTTATTTAAGTATTTTTTAATTTCTTTGCAAGTAGACAGTGAGAGAATGGGCACGCAGTGCCTCTTGCTGCTACAAATTCCAGATACATGTGCTATTTTGTGCATGTGGCTTTACATGGGTATTGAGGAAATGAATACTGAACTTGGGCTACAAGTTTTGCAAACAAGTGCCTATGACCATTGAGCGATCTTCCTAGCTCCTCTGCATCTGTTTTGATGAGACACAGATTACAGTTTTTGTTTGTTTTTGTTTTGTTTTGCTTTTGGAGGTAGGGTCTCATTCTAGCTCAGGCTGACCTGGAATTCACTACGTAGTGTCAGGGTGGCCTCGAACTCATGGTGATCCTCCTACCTCTGCCTCCTGAGTGCTGGGATTAAAGGTTTGTGCCCCATATCAGACTAGGTTGCAGTTTTCTTACTTGGTTAATATCATGTACTGCTAGCCTTATGCAATGTATCATGAGGTGCTCCCCCCTCTTCACCTTCTGGATGACTTTAGAAAGAGAGAGAGACAGAGACAGAGACACATAGAAAAAATGGGCACGCCAGGGCCTCCAGCCACTGTAGATGAACTCTAGGTGCATGCACCACCTTGTGCATCAGGCTTATGTGGGTTGTGGAGAACTAAACCTGGGCAAATGCCTTAACTGTTAAGCTGTCTCTCCAGCCCCTGATCTGGGCTTACTTAGGTTACTTATACATTTTTTCCCTCGCCCTGTAATTAGCCATTTTCTTCAGTGAGTCATTTCAACAGAAAATCATATTTATAGACAGAAAAGGGCAATGTTTGGTTTTTAAAATACATTTTTTCGAGATTTACACTATCAGACTTTTCTTTAGTCTGTGATAGTCTTCAGTTGCAGCTGCTTTCATAAGGGACTGTCCTGCTTTGTGTGTGCCATGGGCTTCCTCTCCTTCCAGATGAGTACATATTGGCACTTCATTTTGGTTCCGAGTCTTCCCTTGGCAGCATTAGTCTCATTTTAATGCTATTACTAATTTATGTCACCCAAGTGTTCACAGGTGCTGTATGAATATTTTTATTTATTTATTTATTTGCAATCAGAGAGAGAGAGAAAGAGAAGAGAGAAAAGAGGAGAAAGAGAATGGGTATGCCAGGGCCTCTAGCCACTGCAAACAAACTCCAGAAGCATGTATCATATTGTGCATGTGGCCTTATATGGGTACTAGGGAATCGAACCTGGGTTCTTAGGCTTTGTAGGCAAGTGCCTTAACCACTGAGCCATCTCTCTAGCCCAGGTGTTATATAAAAAAGAAGTGTGACTAACTTTTGTTACTAAGTCCTCTAAAACTCCCTGAAATCGAATGAAAATGATTCTTTGCTATTTACAAATATATTAGATAACCCCTGAACTTATGCTAAGGAGGCAACTCAGGATGTCCATGGACAATGCTACAAAGACCAACCTTATGATTAGACTTGAACCACATGACATCAGCACAACTTCCCAAAATCAGTCATCAGGACTGGAGATTTGAGTTCAACCACATGGCCACTGATTCAATCAATCGTGCCCACATAATGGAACTTCAATGAAACTCCTGCAGCTTGGCTGAGCTTCTGCCTAGTCAGCAAAGTAGTTGTCAGGACAGAAAACGTTCTGTTTTCACATGAAAAGGGTATAGAAATTCTGAATCCTACAGGACCTCTCAGACACAGTTTTATACATCCTCTGTAATAAAACTATATGTTTAATAGTGTTCTGAGTTGTTCTAAACAATTATTAACCCAGAAGGGGCCATAGGACTCCTCCTGACTTTGTAGCCAGAAGATCAGAAACATGGTGGCCTAGAGATCCCTGAACTTCTACACCAAGTAAGGGTAGTCTGTTAATGAAAAGTGTTTTTAATGTGTCCACTCTGACAGTACACTTAAGTGGCTAGTACCAGAACAGATATGCATCCATTGAGGACACACCCTCAAGCTTACCTCCATTATATGAGCTGGCCATTAGTTTGTTGTTATACTATTTTAAGTGCTCTTCTACTTTTAGGATGACTTTGGAAATTCAAAAACTAAGGCACTCAACAAAATAGAAAAACAAAATCTCCCTATGTTACTATCACTAATATCATGATGCCACATCTTCTTTAGGGTTTAAGTTAATGTTATATCACATCCTCCTCTCTGTACCATACTTTAGTATTCATACTGGCAGAGCTATATCAACAGATTAAATTACCATAATTATATAGTCACTTTTATGTGTTTCAAGTATTGCTTCCTCATTAACAGGATGTACTGTTTTAAATTATAAAGCATATCACAACTGCTGTTGCAAATAATGATATATAAGGTCTATTTTCAAACTGACTAGAGGTTGGAACCCCAAAATGAAAAATGAAGGCAAACACATACCTCAGTGACACGCAGCTGAGAAGATATGGCCATATAATCTGTATCTAGTTTGTTCTTCTCAGAGATCACAGTAGTGTTTTGAAGAATTAAGTCTACTTTCTGCATATGCAAAGAAGTACAAATCTGGAAACAAATGATACCTAATAATTTAATTTTTGTTATCTATGGTTTAGAATTATGAAAAATGTCACAGTTCTTTTTTGCAAGACAAAATTACAAATCACAATAAATATTTTTCTACTGTGACTGGAACTCCTCTCAAATAGTTCCTAAGGACTACTTTTTAAAAAAGTGTTTTTCTAGGCTGGAGAAATGGCTTAGCGGTTAAATTGCTTGCCTGTGAAACCTAAGGACCTAGGTTTGACTCCCCAGAACCCATGTAAGCTAGATGCACAAGGTGGAGTATAAGTCTGGAGTCTGTTTGCAGTAGCTAGAGGCCCTGACATGCCCATTCTTTCTCTCTCTAATAAATAAAAACTGTTTTTAACAAAGTGTTTTTCTAGCTGGGTGTGGTGGCACACACCTTTAATCCCAGCACTTGGGAAGCAGAGGTAGGAGAATTGCCATGAAGCCACCCTTAAGATAACACAGTGAATTCCAGGTCAGCCTGGGCCAGAGTAAAACCCTACCTAGAAAAAAACAAAAAAAGAAAAAGAAAAAGTGTTTTTCTGTGTACTTAACAGTCACCTGGGATAAAATAGTTTAGCTTAATGAATTAAAATTATTTATTCATTCCCTAGAATGACTGAAATTGATAAAAATTTCTTCTTATTGAAATAATAAAAAACTTCCATCCTATAATGCCCTCTAAAAATTTTATTCTCTTCCTATCTCCTCGCTATTTTTAAAAATTCACTAAAATTAAGAAAATGCCTTACCTTTACGAGACTTGTTAATTCAGTAACAAGTTTTGCTTTCTGAACATTTGTCTCTTTGATTTTATTGCTTGCTTTCCGTTCTTCCTCTTCTAGATTACACGTATCCTGTTCCATCAGCTTTATGCTGTATGACACACACATGATGACATAAAAGTCAGATTTACACACTAGATCAAGCCAAAACACTTAGGTCTCCCGCAGTTTTCTGGGCTACATTTAGCAATATTTTTCAGAAGTATAAACTGCTAGTTCCTAGATTAAATAATTACAATGCAATCAGTCAGGTCAAAAAACATCTGTTCAGATATTATTATTATGTGATGCTCATGGTAGGATAAACTCAAAATGATGGCTTTGAGTTTCCTCTTGGTCATTCATTGATAAACCACAGAACACTGGACAAGTTATTCCACTGAGCTTCAGTTTCATCTGTAAATTGCAGATACTAAAAGTTCTCACACAAGATTCACAAAATAGCAGTGCCTACCCCATAACTGATTATGATAGCAAGTTATTACTATTGTTACTAATAGTGTATATGAAAAATACTCCTTATTCAAGAAGAGTTGATCCACAGGTTTAAAACAATAAAAGGACAATGTAAGAGCTGAGAATGCTAAGTTGGGTACAATGCTAGCCTAAGCCTGGGTTCAGTCCTTTACACCACATTAACCAAGCATAGAGGCTATGACAATAATCCCGGCATTCAAGAGGTAGAAGCAGGACGATCAAATGTTCAAAGTCCACCAGGCGTGGTGACAGATGTCTTTAATTCCAGCACTCAGGAGGCTTAGGTAGGAGGATCCATGTGAGTTCAAGGCCTGCCTAGGAGTTCCAGGTCAGCCTGGACTAGAGTGAGATCCTATCTTGAAAACAACAACAAACATATGAGCATAGTGGTTTTAGGTGGGGTTACTAGGATTAAAGGTGTGAGACACCATGAGTCCAGCCATTCTCATACTTTTAAAGCTTAAGAAAGTAAGGCTCAGATAAGATCAGAGGTTAAGTGATAAGATATATTTAAAAACAAAGTTCATATTCCTTCCACTACACCATGTTGACCTCAGGAAGAAAAAGGATAAATAGGGTAAATAATAAATGAATGAATAAACAAGAATGAACAAGGTCAGCGGATGAAGTAGAGTAGAAGCTAGTTTAAAGGAGAGTGGTGTTTAATTCAATACTACTTTAATTAATTAGGATTTAATAATTTAATTTAATAATGGTAGGAAGCAAAACTGGGTGCACCCTTACAAAGAAGATCAATTGTGCCATGTGATGGAGGAACTGAATGGAAGGTCAGGGAAGGTCCAACCACTAAGCCAGATCACCACCATGGAAGTTCAGAGTAAATGAAGGTAGGGCAGAAAGTAGTGAGCTGGGAATGGGTATGAAAAGTCATTTCATTGTGAAAACCATCACCACTTGATGATGATGGGTCCAATACAATCATCACACAGTAAGGTTTGTCAATGATTGAATAAGTGATTAAAGTGAAGGGCTAATGGTGATTTAAAAAAAGGTTTCAGATTGGAAAAAGTTTCTAAGAAGATCACAAAGATTATTATTTGCTTCAAAAATATTTAAAATGAAGAGCAAAACTTCCTAACTTCAAATATAATTTAATTTATGAATGTGTTAAGGAGCACATATTATGGTATGTCAAGGTAGCCTTATACTTTATTCAAGGAAATAAGCTGACATTTATTATGAAAGATTAATCTTTGTATGTTTATTCTTTTTAGAACTTATTTATTTATGAGAGTGGGGGAGAGACAGACAGAAAGGGTATACCAGGGCTTCCTTCAGTCACTGCAAATGAACTCCAGGTGCATGTGCCATTTTGTGCATCTGGCTTCATTTTGTCAGGCTTTACAAGTATGTGTCTTTAACTGCTGAGCCATCTCTCCATCCCGCTGTATCTTTATTCTATGAATAAGAACTTACAAAAACAACGAAAGTTAAAGGCTATGTCACAGTAGGATGGGGAAAATATCTTAATGGAAGCTGTGTTGTTTCCACCCCGTTTTGGCATATATATATATATATACTATAGCTTCTACCAAAGAGCTAAAATCAAACTGTGGATATTAAGTACTGAAAATGGCTATCTGGGCTCTCACAGTATTTATATTCTATGTATACTATGGTGTAATATGTGAGCATTATTGCCAGGCAAACATAACCCTTACTGTAAAAAAGGGAAGAGAATTCAGCTGGATGAATGAGAGAAACCATCAATGCCTACTCAATTTTGTGAAAATCAACATAGCTTTTTCAGAACTGTTAAGAAATAGCCTAATTTAACAACTTTTCTGTCTGTACCTTTCCCCCCTCCTACAAATTCAATGGATATCTAAATATCCACAGTTTCCTGGGTATTCCTGAAATTACCTTAAGGTTAAATTTTTTTTGTTGTTTTGTTTTTCGAGGTAGTGTCTCGCTCTAGTCCAGGCTGACTTGGAATTCACTATGTAGTCTCAAGGTGGCCTTGAACTCACAGCAGTTCTCCTACCTCTGCCTCCCGAGTGCTGGAATCAAAGGCGTGCGCCACCACACCTGATAAGATTATTTTCATAGTCAGTCAAAGGACATCACTGCCCTTCTCACTGTTGACGTATGCTTTGGAATGAAGCAAAGTAATGACAAAAAAAATGCAGTAGTGATCACAAGATTTGTCACTGTCATGGATTCAAAATCACTTTGTTTTGTGAGACAGAGTCACCCTATGTGACTCAAGCTGACCTCAAACTCAAGTCTTCCTGCCTTAGCCTCCTAATGGGATTGTAGGAGTGCACTACTATGCAAAAGAAGTCTTTAAAAAACCTGCAGGGGCTGGAGAGATGGCTCAGAAGTGCTTGCTTATAAAGCCTGACAGGCCAGGTTCAATTTCCCAGTACCCACATAAAGCCAGATACAGAGTGGCGCATGCATATGGTGCTTGTTTGTGATGGCTGGAGGTCCTGTTGTGCCCAATTCCCCTCTCTGTACTTGCAAAAACAAACAAACAAACAAACAAAAAACCCTACCGATTTAAGAATGTCCTTTATAAAGCAGTAAATACAGATTTTATTGAACTTCAAATTCTGTATATATCTATTTAATATTTTTCTTTAATCTTTCTTTATTTAATATTTTAAAAGCACTTATAAAGCATTTCTGCTACATAACAAAATAAAATGGTTTCAAGGAAAACCACTTAATAGAACTTTGAATTTGGAGTTGGATTAGATGTTTTATAAAAAGGAATACCATTTCAGTTGAAAGAATGACAAACTGATTATTAGCCCCATTAGCTAGGGATGGTGATGTACGCCTTTAATTCTAGCACTTGGGAGGCTGAGGTAGGAAGATTGCCATGAATTCAAGGCCACCCTGAGAATATACAGTGAATTCCAGGTCAGCCTGGGCTAAAGTGAGACCCTGTCTTGAAAAACCAAAGAAATAAATAAATTTTTAAAAAATTACCTAGCCAGGATAGGTGGCACACACCTAGCACTCGAGAGATTGAGGTAGGAGGAT
Source organism: Orientallactaga sibirica (assembly GCA_036365145.1). Lineage (NCBI taxonomy): Eukaryota > Metazoa > Chordata > Mammalia > Rodentia > Dipodidae > Orientallactaga > Orientallactaga sibirica. The sequence continues at coordinate 65,201,593 of JAEOAD010000001.1, forward strand.
CACTGTGAATTTGAGACCAGCTTGAGACTACATAGTGAATTCCCTGGGCCAGAGTGAGAACCTATCTCGGGGGGTAGGGGTGGGGGGTGGGAAGCTATCATCCATGCATGGCTCTGTACCCTCCCAGACCCCACACAAAAGGGCTAAAAGATACCTTCCAAGCTTGGAACTAATTTTCTGTTCCAGTTGTCTTTTCTTGGTTTTTCTTTCAAGAAGTTCTTTCTTCTTTTGTCTAAGTTCATTGTCTTTGTGTTCTAGATGTCTGTTTGTATCACGTAAGGCAATCATTCCTGCTTCCACTATTTGTATTTTTCTATTAATTTCCTATGGGATATCCAAAGTTGTTGACAATTTTTTAAAACTATTTAAAGTATCAGCAATCCAGTCAATTCTCTACTAATCAAAGCAAAGTAACCAACCTTTAGCTGGTCTTCCAAGTGTCTTCTCTGCTCAAGATCGACAGTGACTGTGAGAAACTGGGCTACTTTCAGGGATGTGTTACTAGAAATAACTTTGTTTGAATAAAAAGAAGTTTTCAACACATACTTTTCTTCTGCTGTATAAATTTGTTTTAATCGGGTTTCTTGTATTACCTATAAATGTAAAGCAAGAATTCATGACCACCTAGTAAAAATTCTGATACATGCTTTAAAACTCTAAAGAATTAACAACATAAACCAAGTAAATCTTGGAATATCAAATTATATTGGCTATACACTTAGAAAACCTACCTAGTGACATCTCTACAATGGGGACTGATACTTACTTCTCAGGTAAGTATTTTGGAGAACAGCATGAAGGAGGAGAACCAGGAGAAAGCTAAACAGCTAGCAAATTGTGCACACCTACCTCACTCTACCAGCTCTCTCGGTTTTTTTTTTTTTTTGTTGTTGTTTTTTTTGGTTTTTTTGTTTTTTCGAGGTAGTGTTTCACTCTAGTCCAGGCTGACCTGGAATTCACTATGTAGTCTTAGGGTGGCCTTGAACTCATGATGATCCTACTACTTCTGTCTCCCGAGTGCTGCGATTAAAGGCGTGTTCCACCATGCCTGGCTTGGAGATATCTTTAAAAACCTTTATTTTTATTTATTTGAGAGAGATAAAGAGACAGAGAGAGGAAGGAGGGAGGGAATGGGTGCGCCAATGCCTCTGGTCACTGCTAATGAAGTCCAGATGCAAGTACCACCTTATGCACATGGATTATGTGAGTACTTGGGAATCAAACCTGGGTTCTTAGGCTTCAAAGACACCTTAACTGCTAAGCCATTTCTCCAGCCCTGTTGAAGCGATTTTTAAGAGATAAGAGGAGTCAAGTGCCTAGTATATTGAAATAGGTAAATAATTTATTCTTTCCTTCCTTCGATTACATTGCTCAAAGGCAGAGTACACTTAACTTCATACTTAGAAATGAAAATGTGTACTTCTGGTTAAGATGGTGCAGTAGGAACCATGCCAAAGCAGGCTAGGGGTGAAAAAAAAAAAAAAAAATCCAGCAAAATACACTCTTGTACTAAAAAGTGAAGGTATATATGAAACTATCAACCACAGCAGAGAAGTAGGAAAGGATTCAGAGCATCTAGAAAACACAGAAGCAAGCAAAAGTGGCTCGAGCAGTGGCAGCACTAGGTCCATGTGGCTGGAGCCACCAGGCTTAGCCTGAGCCACAGGAAAAGAGAAGTGAGGGGATTTTCTACTCACACCAGCCTCTCACAAACTCAAGAAACCTGAAAGGGAGGGCATCAGAGACCAGCACAGTGGTCTGTGAGGAGGAGGATAGTGGGGAACAGCTGTATAACTTCAGCCAACAGCCACAGCTTCCCCTCCCCCAGCCACCCCACTACCAACAAAAGTGCCAGCAACCAACAGAGACCTAGGGAAGGGAATTCACCTACACAGCTCACAGCACATGGGATCAGAGCAGTGAGTCACCAATCCAGCCAGCCTACCTGAGCCTGTAGCACAGCGAAGAGGGACCCAAGAGGGTGTGCTGCATAGCTGAGACCAAAGCCATCCCAAAAGTACCTGCCAACAAAGCCTGGTATATAGACTTGCATTGGAAGTGCTAATTGCACCTACAATGTCAGGGTAAATTATGTGTTAAAAATCTGATGGATGTTCAGATTTGTTATTCTTAAATAAGCTATATTTTGGGGTTGTCATTTTTTACTTCCTGATTTATAGTGCCTTTGTCTTTGCTTCTGTCATTCATTGGGGTAGGGTTTCACTTGGTCATAAGCTGACCTCTACAGACCAGAAATCTCAGCCTCCCAGATGACATGATTAAGCATGTGGGGCAACACACATCCTTAGGGACTTTGACATTGTTAGAAGATCTGGTTGTTTTAATACTTACTCTTGCATAAATACTCTGTGCTGGTTTTCACTGAATGTGTATATTGTTCAGTTAAGTTTCAGAATCTGCCTACTAGAATACTGACATAGCAGGCAAACTCAACATCTAGGTTCACTTTTGTGGTTACTCTCGGGCTTTTAAGAGCCACACCTAGTGCCTTAAGCTCCTATCCTGAAGATATATATAACTTCAGATTGACTGATACATCTAAGAATACTGCAGATAATTAGAAAATGCAAGCATCAAATTAATCCAAGATGCAAAAATCTCTACATTATAAGAAACACAAATAAAAATCAAGATAACATAATTGCACCAAAAATTATAAATCCATCAGAAATGACCTCCTGTGAGAATGATTTAGAGGAAATGCCTGAGAAATTTCAAAACAATGAGTATGCTCAAAGAAATCAAAGGAATCAAAGATGACACAGGAAACCAATTTAATGAAACAAGGAGGTCAACATATAAGATATGAATAAGGAAATAGAAATAATAAAGAAAAAACAGTCAGAAATACTAGCAATGAAAAACACAGTAAATCAAATAAAAAACTCTACAGAAAATCTCACCAATAGAATGGATGAAGGAGAGAAAAGAATATCTAAACTAGACGACCAGGTGGCAAATCTAATACACTCCAACAAAGACAAAGACAAACTAATAGGAAGGTATGAATGGGAATTTCAAGATATTTGGGACACTATGAAAAGATCAAACATAAGAATTCAGGGAATAGTAGAAGGAGAAGAATTTCACTCCAAAAGCACAGTAAGCATTTTAAACAAAATCATAGAAGAAAATTTTCCCCAAATTGGTAAAGAGATGCCAATGCAGATACATGAAGCCTTTAGAACAGCAAACAAAACCTGGAAAGAACCTCTCCTAGCCATATTATAGTTAAACTACTAAACACAAAAACCAAAGAAAATATGTTGAAAGCAGTTAAAGAGAAAAAGAAAGTCACTTATAAAGGCAAGCCCATTAGGGTAACAGCAGAGCACTCAACACAAACTTTAAAAGCTTTTAAAACTTTTTAAAACTTTAAAACTTTAAAAGCAGAAGGACTTGAAATGATGTATTCCAAGTTCTGAAAGACAACAACTGTCAACTAAGAATATTTTACCCAGCAAAGGTATCCATCCAAATTGATGGAGAAATAAGGACATTCCACAAAAAAAAAAAAAAAAACCAGGCTAAAGGAATATATGAACTAAGCCAGCTCTACAGAAAATGCTTGAAGGGATCCTCCATGCTGAAGAGAAAGGAAAGCACACATGAGGAAACAGGGAAAAATAAACTACACTCCAAAAACACAATACAAAGAAGCCAGGCGTGGTGGCACACGCCTTTAATCCCAGCACTCAGAGGCAGAGGTAGGAGGATTGCCATGAGTTCGAGGCCACCCTGAGACTACTTCCAGGTCAGCCTGGACTAGAATGAAACCCTACCTAGAAAAACCAAAAAAAAAAAAAAAAAAAAAAAAAAAGGAGTAAAGGGAAAAAAGGAAGCACTACAAAACAAGAAGAATGGCAAGTACAAATACAAACCTTTCGACAATAGCCCTTTATATCAATGGCCTCAATGCCCCAACCAAAAGACACAGGCTTGCAGAGTGGAGTAAAAGGTAGAATCCTTCTGTGTGTTGCCTCTAAGAAACACATCTCTCCATAAAAGATAGACACTATCTTAGGGTGACAGGATGGAAAACAGAATTACAAGCAAATGGGCCTAAGAAACAAGCAGGTGTTGCTATCCTAATACCTAACAGGACAGACTTCAAACCAACATTATTGAGTTAAGATAAAGAAGATCACTTTAAATTGATTAAAAGAACACTCCAACAGGAGGCCATTACAATTCTAAACATATATGCACCTAACATGGGTGCTCCCAATTTCATCAACCAAACACTATTAGAACCAAGGTAACAGAAAATAACAAGCACAACTGTAGTGGGTGACTTCAATGCCCCACTCTCATCTATTGACAGATCATCCCAACAAAAAATAAACAGAGAGACAACCAGATTAAATGAGGTCATAGAAGTGGAACTAACAGTTATCTACAGATATCCACATGCTACAGAATACACATTTTTTTCTCAGCAACACATGGAACATTCTCTAAAATAGACCACACATTACGACACAAGGCAAATCTTAACAAATACAGGAAAATTCAAGTAATTCCTTGAACTCTATTGGATCACAATGGGATTAAACTACAAATAAGCAACAAGACAAACTACAGAGCAGACACAAAATCATGGAGACTAAACAGTACTCTACTGAATGATGTCACTGAAGAAATCAAACAGGAAATCAATTCATAGACTCAAATGCTAATGAGAACACAACATACCAAAACTTTTGGGACACAATGAAGGTAGTCCAAAGAGGAAAATTTATAGCTTTAAGTGTCTGTATCAAGAAACTAGAAAGGTCACAAGTCAACAACTTAAAGCTTCACATTCAGGCCTTGGAAAAAGAAGAACTAGGCAAACCAAAAATCAGTAGATGGGAAGAAATAATAAAGATTAGGGCAGAAATTAATGAGATAGAAACCAAAAAAAAAAAAAAAAAAATCTAAAGAATCAATAAAATGAAGAGTTGGTTCTTTGAAAGGGTAAACAAGATTGATGAGCCCTTAGCAAATCTGATGAAAAGAAAAGACACAAATTAATAAAATTAGACATGAAAAAGGCACCATTACAAAAGATACCAAATGAATACAGAAAAATATAAGGACATATACTCTAAGTTAGAAAACCTGAAAGAAATGGATGATTTCCTAGATTTATATGACGTACCAAAATTAAATCAAGATGAGATAAACTATTTAAATAGGCCTATAACAAGTGCAACGATCCAGGCAGTTATAAAAAAACTCCCAACTAAAAAGATTCCAGGCCCAGATAGATTCACTGGTGAATTTTTCCAGACCTTCCTGGAAGAACTAACACCAATGCTTCTCAAACTCTTCCATAAAATAGAAAAGGAAGGAATCCTTCCAAGCTCCTTCTACGAAGCCAGCATCACCCTGATAGCAAAACCAGACAAGGATAGAACAAAAAAAGAAAATTACAGATCAGTCTCCCTCATGAACACAGGTGCAAAAATTCTCAACAAAATATTGGCAAACAGAATACAAGAATATATCAAAGATCATTCACCGTGACCAAGTAGGCTTTATCCCAGAGATGCAGGGATGATTCAACATACGCAAATCGATAAATATACATTATATAAATGGACTGAAGGACAAAAATGATCACCTCAATAGATGCAGAAAAGGCATTTGACATAATCCAATATCCTTTCATGATAAAAGTCCTACAGAAACTGGGAATAAAAGGAACATATCTCAAAATAACAAAGACTACTTATGACAAACCTATAGTCAAGATAATACTAAATGGGGAAAAACCTGGAGCTTTTCTACTAAATTCAGGAACAAGACAAGATGTCCACTGTCCCCACTCTAATTTAATATAGTACTAGAAGTCTTAGCTATAGCAATAAGGCAAGAGACACTCATAAAAGGGATACAAATTGGAAAGGAAGAGATCAAATTATCATTATTTGTAGATGATATGATTCCATACATAAAGGATCCCAAAGACTCTGCCAGCAAATTGTAAGAGCTGATAAACACTTATATCAACATAGCAGGATATAAACTAAACACACAGAAATCAGAAGCTTTCCTATACACTAACAACAAACATGCAGAGGATGAAACAGGAAATCCCATTCACAATTGCCTTGAAAGAAAGAAAAAGAAAGAAAGAAAGAAAGAAAGAAAGAAAGAAAGAAAGAAAGGGAGAAAGAAAGGAGAAAGAAAAGGAGGGAGGGAGGGAGGGAGGAAAGGGAGGGAGGGAGGGAGGCAGGAAGTACCGTGGAATAAACCTAAGGAAGTGAAGGATTTCTACAATGAGAACTTTAAAACACTCAAGCAAGAAATTGCAGAAGACACTGGGAAATGGAAAGAAATCCCATGTTCTTGTATCGGAAAAATCAATATTGTGAAAATGTCAATCTTACCAAAAGCAATCTACACATTTAATTTAATCCACATTAAAATTTAAGTGGCATTCTTAAAAGAAATAGAAAAAACAATCCTAAAATTCATTTGGAAGCACACAAAACCTGAAATAGTCAAAAAATTTTGAACAACAAAAGTAAAGCTGATGGTATCACCATATCTGATTTTAAGCTATATTACAAAGCCATAGTAACAAAAACAGCATGGTAATGGCACAAAGACAGACACGCAGACCAATGGAACAGAGGACCCAGATGTTATTCCAGGCAGCTACAGCCATCTTATTTTTGATAAAAAGGCCAAAAATATTCATTGGAAGAAAGACAGCCTCTTCAACAAGTGGTGCTGAGAAAACTGGATATCTACATGTAGAAGGATGAAAATAGATCCTTGTCTTTCTCCATGCACAAGAATCAAGTCCAAGTGGATCAGGGACCTTAATATCAGACCTGAAACTCTGAAACTGCTAGAGGAAAAAGTAGGGAAAACCCTTCAACATACTAGCATAGGCAACGGCTTTCTGAATATAACCTCAGTTGTTCAGGAAATAAAACCACAAATCAACCAACAGGACCTATTGAAATTACAAAGCTTTTTTTTTTCTTGGAGAGAAACAGATAGATGGGCACGCCAGCAGCCTCTCAGCTGCTGAGAACGAAATCCAGATGTGTGCGCCCCCTTGTGGTCAAGTGTGGCATTGCGCCCTTGCATCACTTTGCATCTGGCTAAACGTGGGACCTGGAGATTGGAACCAGCGTTCTTAGGCTAAGGAGGTAGGCGCCTTAACCGCTAAGCAATCCCTCCAGCTTGAAATTACAAAGCTTTTATACAGCAAAGGACACTGTAAAGAGAGCAAAGAAACAACTTACAGAAAATCTTTGCCAGCTATACATCTGACAGAGGATTAATATCCAGAGTATACAAAGAACTCAAAAAACAAAACAATAAGAAATCAAACAACCCAAGTAAAAAATGGGCTATGGAACTAAATAAAGAGTTCTTAAAAGAAAAAATACAGATGGCATATAAACATCTATAAAAGTGTTCTAGGCGTCTTCTGGGTAAGATGGCAGCATAGGATCCATGCCAAACCAGATCAGGGAGGGATTTAAGAAAAACTACACTCTTCATTGGAAAAGAGTAGAATATTTTTTCCGGGAAACAGTGGAAAACCAGGAGATGGGCAGAATACCACTTTGGAGATTGTGGCCAGACCCACGGCAGCCCGCTCCACAGCGGCTGGAGCAGCAGCTCCAACCAGCAGCGCCAAGCCGCCGCCCAGATCAGCTGAGCCTTGCTGAGCCTCCACTGCAGCCACTGCTGCTGCCCAAACAAACAACAACAACAACAACAAAATAATAAATAAACGGGGGACGTTCCAACCTCATCAGTCTCCTCTCAGAGCCCAGAAATTGAAGAAAAGACTGCTGAGCTACTGAAAGAGCTACCGGCTTCCTGAACTCGCCCATCCCCCAACCATCAGATCCCCAGCGAATTGGCAGACATCAGCAACTAGCAGCAACCTGTACCACATCACCAATTCTGGACCCAGCACAGCTGAGCCAAGCTCCACAGCTCAGGGAACGAGGTGGGCACTCAGCATTGGTGAGTTTGGAAGCCACACCAAAAGGTAACAAAGGCCTGCATTGGAAGTGCTAACCTCTCTTTCCAGGTCAGGGCAGGTTATGGTTTATATATTTGTGGTTGGCCTTACCATTTTCAAATAAGCTGAATAAGAGGTGTTGAATATTGCTGCCAGTAATACTTTTGGATTTAAAGGGCCTTTATCTTTTGCTTCTGTCGTTATTGGGGCAGGGTCTGATTCCTAGCTGACAAGATTAAGGGTGTGGTGCAAACACACCCTTAGGGATTTTGACCTTATAAGACTATTTGTTTCAATTCCCACACTTGTATACTCTGTGCTTGTGTTAATTGAATGTGTATTTGGCTCAATTGAAGTTTAGAACTTGCTGCTAAATTATTCCACCAGTCCACTATAATACTTGCTTACCAAGCAAAGTCAACAGCTAGGATTACTTCTGAGGTGGACCTGGGTACAAGTGCTACACTTGGCACCTTAAACCCATATCCTGAAAGTATATAAAGGTGGATCTCCACACCTAAGAGCACTGCAGATAACTAGAAAACCTAAGCATTAAATCAATCCAGGAAGCAAAAGTCACTACATTATAATACAAGAAACACAAAAGAATCAAGACAATGCAATCCCACCAAAAATTACAAATCCATCAGAATTGTTCACCAATGAGACTGTTTTAGATGAAATTCCTGACAAAGATTTCAAAAGAATGATGATGTCTATACTCAAAGAAACTAAAGAAGAAATAAAAGAAGAAATGAAAGCAATCTGAGAAGAAAACAAAGAAATTAAAGAAAAAACCAAACTTTTGAAAGAGATTACAGAAAAACAGTTTAATGAAATAAGAAGGTCATTAGAGGACATGAATAAGAAAATAGAACTACTGAAGAAAAACCAGGCTGAAATCCTAGCTCTGAAGAACACAGTCAGTGAAATAAAAATCTCTGTGGAAAGTCTCACTAGTAGAATGGATGAAGGAGAGGACAGAATATCTAAACTAGAAGACCAGATGGCAGACCTATCACAGTCCAACAAAGAGAAAGACAAGCTAATAGAAAGGTATGAATGGGAACTCCAAGACATGCAGGACACTATGAAAAGATCAAACATAAGAATTCAAGGTATAGCAGAAGGGGAAGAATTTCAATCCAGAGGCTTAGTAGGTGTTTTCAACAAAATCATAGAAGAAAATTTTCCCCAAATTGGGAAAGAAATGCCAATGCAGATACAAGAAGCATTTAGAACACCAAACAGACAAAACCTAGAAAGATCCTCTTCTCGCCATGTTATAATTAAACTACTAAATATGCAAACCAAAGAAAAGATATTGAAAGCAGTTAGACAGAAAAAGCAAATGACCTTCAAGGGGAAACCCATGAGGGTCACAGCAGATTACTCAACACAAACTTTAATAGCCAGAAGGGCCTGGAGTGATGTATTCCAAGTTCTGAAAGATAAAAACTGTCAACCAAGATTACTTTATCCTGCAAAGCTTTCTATCCAAATTGATGGAGAAATAAGGACATTCCACAACAAAGACAGGCTAAAGGAATTTATGGCCACTAAACCAGCTCTCCAGAAAATACTTGCAGGAATCATTCATGCTGAAGAAAAAGCAAAACACACACAGGAGGAAATAGGAAAAAAGAAATCATACTCAACAGTTAAAACAAGTGAGTAAAACGAAAACCAGGAAGAACTACAAAACAAGAAAACTGGAGAGATCAAACACATATCTTTCAATAATAACTCTTAATATCAATGGCCTCAATGCCCCAACCAAAAGACATAGACTTGCAGACTGTGTTAAAAAGCAGGATCCTACCATCTGTTGCCTCCAGGAAACTCACCTCTCATTAAAAGATAGAAACATTCTTAGGGTGAAAGGTTGGAAAAAGGTATTTCAAGCAAATGGGCCTAGAAAACAAGCAGGGGTTGCCATCCTAATTTCTGACAGGATAGACTTCAAACCAACATTAGTGAGGAAAGATAAAGAAGGTTACTTTATACTGATTAAAGGAACATTCCAACAGGAGGACATCACAATCCTAAACATATATGCTCCCAACATGGGGGCCCCCAATTTTATCAAACAAACACTATTGGACTTAAGGTCAGAGATAACTCCTAACACAATAGCAGTGGGTGATTTCAATACCCTGCTCTCATCACTTGACAGGTCTACCCAACAAAAAATAAACAGAGAGACATCTGCATTAAATGATATCATGGAACAAATGGACCTAACAGATATATACAGAACATTCCATCCAAATGCTGCAGAATATACATTCTTCTCAGCAGCACATGGGACATTCTCTAAAATAGACCATATGATAGGGCACAAATCAAATCTTAACAAATACAGGAAAATTGAAATAATCCCATTGTATGCTATCTGACCACAATGGGATTAAACTGCAAATCAACAACAAGAAAAACTACAGAGCATACAGAAATTCATGGAGACTAAACGGTACATTACTGAACGATGTATGGGTCATTGAAGAAATTAAAAAGGAAATCAAGAAATTCATAGAATCAAATGATGATGAGAATACAACATACCAAAACCTATGGGACACAATGAAGGCTGTCCTACGAGGGAAATTTATAGCTCTAAGTGCCTATATTAAGAAATTAGAGAGTTCACAACTAAACAATTTAATGCTTCACCTTAAGGCCTTGGAAAGAGAAGAACAAGGCAAACAAAAATCAGTAGACAGGAAGAAATAATAAAGGTTAGGGCAGAAATTAATGAAATGGAAACAAAAAAAAAAAATCAAAAAAATCAATGAAACAAAAAGTTGGTTCTTTGAAAGGATAAACAAGATTGACAAACCCTTAGCAAATCTGACCAAAAGAAAGAGAGAAGAGATAAAAATTGATAAAATCAGAGATGAACTAGGCAACATCACAACAGATACCAAAGAAATTCAAAAAATCATACAGATATACTTTAAGAATATATATGCCTCTAAGTTTGAAAACCTGAAAGAAATGGATGATTTCCTTGATTCATATGACCTACCAAATTTAAATCAAGATGAGATAAACCATTTAAATAGACCTATAACAACCACAGAGATCCAAGCAGTTATAAAAAGTCTCCCAACTAAAAAAAGCCCAGGCCCAGATGGATTCACTACTGAATTTTACCAGACATTCCTGGAAGATCTAACACCAATGCTTCTCAAACTTTTCCATAAAATAGAAAAGGAAGGAATTCTACCAAAATCCTTCTATGGAGCCAGCATCACCCTGATACCCAAATCGGACAAAGACAGATCAAAAAAAGAAAACTATAGACCAATCTCACCATGAACATAGATGCAAAAATTCTCAACAAAATACTGGCAAACAGAATACAAGAATACATCAATACATCAGACAGATTATTCACCCTGACCAAGTAGGCTTTATCCCAGAGATGCAGGGATGGTTCAACATACGCAAATCCATAAATGTAATACACCATATAAATGGTCTGAAGGACAAAAATCACATGGTCATCTCAATAGATGCAGAAAAGGCATTTGACAAAATCCAACACCCCTTCATGGTGAAAGTATTAGAGAATCTGGGAATAGAAGGAACATATCTCAACATAATAAAAGCTATTTATGACAAACCTACAGCCAACATAATACTAAATGGGGAAAAACTTGAAGCTTTTCCTCTACATTCAGGAACAAGACAAGGGTGTCCACTTTCCCCACTACTATTTAATATAGTACTGGAAGTCTTAGCCATAGCAATAAGGCAAGAGACACTCATAAAGGGGACACAAATTGGAAGGGAAGAGATCAAATTATCATTATTTACAGACAATATGATTCTATACATAAGAGACCCTAAAGACTCTACCAGCAAACTGTTAGAGCTAATAAACACTTTTAGCAATGTAGCAGGATACAAAATAAATGCACAGAAATCAGTAGCTTTTCTATACACTAACAAGAAACGTGCAGAGGATGAAATCAGGGAATCTCTCCCATTCACAATTGCCTCAAAAAAAATAAAATACCTTGAAATAAACTTAATCAAGGAAGTGAAGGATCTCTACAATGAGAACTTTAAAAAACTTGAGTGACAAATTGCAGAAGACACAAAGAAATGGAAAGACATTCCATGCTCCTGGATTGGAAGAATCAATATTGTGAAAATGTCAATCTTACCAAAAGCAATCTACACATTTAATGTGATCCCCATTAAAATCCCAATAGCATTCTTCACAGAAATAGAAAAAACAATACTAAAATTCATCTGGAAACACAAAATACCTCGAATAGCCAAAACAATTTTGCGCAACAAAAATCAGGCAGGTGGTATAACCATACCCGATTTTAAGTTATACTACAAAGCCATAGTAAAAAAAACAGCATGGTACTGGCACAAGGACAGACAGGTAGATCAATGGAACAGAATAGAAGACCCAAATATTAATCCAGGCAGCTACAGCTACCTGATTTTTGACAAAAATGCCAAAAATATTCATTGGAGAAAAGACAGCCTCTTTAACAAGTGGTGCTGGGAAAACTGGATATCTGTATTTAAAAGGATAAACAAAGATCCTTGTCTCTCTCCATGCACAAGAGTCAAGTCCAAATGGATCAGGGACCTTAATATCAGACCTGAAACTCTGAAACTGCTAGAGGAAAAAGTAGGGGAAACTCTTCAACATATTGGAATAGGCAAGGACTTTCTGAATATAACTCCAATTGCTCAGGGAATAAAACCACTAATCAACCACTGGGACCTTATGAAATTACAAAGCTTTTGCACAGCAAAGGACACTGTGAATAGAGCAAAAAGACAACCTACAGAATGGGAGAAAATCTTTGCCAGCTATACATCTGACAGAGGATTAATATCCAGAATATACAAAGAACTCAAAAAACAGAATAATAAGAATTCAAACAACGCAGTTAAAAAATGGGCTATGGAACTAAATAGAGAATTCACGGAAGGTGAAATACAGATGGCATATAAACATCTAAAAAAATGTTCCACATCCTTAGCCATCAGGGAAATGCAAATTAAAACCACTTTTGAGATTCCATTTCACTCTTGTCAGAATGGCTACCATCAAGAAAACAAATGACAATAAGTGTTGGCGTGGATGCGGAAAAACAGGAACACTTCTACACTGTTGGTGGGAATGTAAGCTGGTCCAGCAATTGTGGAAATCAGTGTGGAGGTTCTTGAGACAGCTAGAAATAGATTTACCATATGATCCAGCTATAGCACTCCTAGGCATATATCCAGAGGACTCTTCTCACTACCTTAGAGATACTTGCAAAACCATGTTTATTGCTGCGCTATTCACAATAGCTAGGAAATGGAAGCAGCCTAGATGTCCCTCCACAGATGAGTGGATAATAAAGATGTGGTACATTTACAAAATGGAGTTCTATTCAGCGGTAAAGAAAAATGAAATTATGAAATTTGCAGGGAAATGGATGGATCTGGAAAGGATTATACTAAGTGAGGTAACCCAGGCTCAGAAAGCCAAACATCACATGTTCTCTCTCACATGTGGATCCTAGCTACCAATGTATAGACTTGTGTGTGAACTGGAACCAAAAATAGGTACCAGAAACCAGTAAGCTGGTAAAAGGCTATAAGAGAGGGAGGAAAGGGAAGGACTTTAGTGTATGGTAATGCACATATGTAAGCAGAAGAACTGATTACAGGGAGGGGAATGACCTAAGCGAGGCCATGGGAAGAGAATGCATACAAGAAGGGCAGGGGGAGGGTCAATCTAAACTCAAGATATTATGAATAAGACATATGTAAAATTACTTTTTTTTTTTTTTTTTTGGTTTTTGCGAGGTAGGGTCTCACTCTGGTCCAGGCTGACCTGGAATTAACTATGTAGTCTCAGGGTGGCCTCGAACTCTCAGCGATCCTCCTACCTCTGCCTCCCGAGTGCTGGGATTAAAGGTGTGCGCCACCACGCCCGGCTAAAATTACTTTTTTGAATAAGGGCATGTCTAGAAGCTGTAGACTGCTACTAGAAAATTTTCAGTACCTGGGATGGGATACCTTCCAGTGAGTTGTTGGCCAAGGAGGTCCCGGTAGCCTCCAAAACATTAAAGGCTTTTGCCAAAGCCCTTGGTTTCCCTTGAGAAACAGATAGTAAGACCCTATTGCTGAAGACATCTCTTGCCTGAGAGGCAAGGTCACTGAGAAAGCAAGCTGGTTTGGAGCGGAAAACCTTCTCCCTGTAGACCAGCCAACTGAAAGCTGGAAAAGCTGCACTGCACGCATCGTATGGGAGACAGAAGCCACCAACAGTGAAAACAGTGGACGCTGAATATTCAACCTTGGCCAGACAGGCCCAATGACTGAAAGGGTGCAATAGTGGCATGTCTACTCTTGGGGTAACCAACTGCTCCATAATTGGACTGAAGGCCCTCTCTACGGGAGGGAATACATACCTGGTACTGCAAAACCTAAGTAAAAGTCTATGGTAGGTGAGGTTATGAGCCTTAGGGGTATAAGCCTGCTCTTGTCTGACTAAATGTATATATTATTCCCACCAAGTTGCCCTGAAAGCACTACACTTAATGTTCTTATTCACATATTGACGCTACTCTCACTTCTGGTTAGAGAAGCTTCTCTTTTCAGATGGCGATGGCCACTGGGATGACCCAAAAGGCAACACAGTGCTGAGAAGAAAGGATGGAGGAGTGCCCAGCACTGAAACACCTCTGTCACACCCTCCAAGGCTCAGGGACCATTGCGGAAGAGGGGACGGATAGAATGGAAGAGCCAAAGGAAGGGTATGACCTCTTACAATGCAACTGCCCAGACAGAAATTGGCCTTGATATCCATGACCTTCCAGGGCCTAGCAATACTCCGCAAGACCCTCAAAATAGAAGAAAAAGATGATGGCATCAAATTAAAAGGGAGAATAATGGAAAGAGGGAGGGGATATGATGGAGACTGGAGTTCTAAAGTGGAATGGGGAGAGGGGAGGGAAATATCAGGTGGGTTTTTTTGTATGTAAGTATAAAAGTCAATAAAAAACAATAATTTAAAATAAAATAAAATAAAAAAGTGCTCTACATCCTTAGCCATCAGGGAAATGAAAATTAAAACTACTTTGAGATTCCATCTCACTCCTGTCAGAATGGCTACCATGAAGAAAACAAATAACAATAAGTGTTGGTGAGGATGTGGAAAAACGGAAACCCTTCTACACTGTTCGAAATGTAGTCTGGTACAGCCTTTGTGGAAATCAGTGTGGACGTGCCTGAGACAGCTAAAAATAGATGATCCATGATCCAGCTATAGCACTCCTAGGCCTATATTCTAAGGACTCTTCCCACTACTTTAGAGATACTTGCAAGACAATGTTAAATACTGCTCTATTCACAATAGCTGGGAAATGGAACCAGCCTACATGTCCCTCAACAAATGAATGGATATTAAAGATGCGACACATTTACACAATGGAATTATTCTACTCAGCGGTAAAGAAAAATGAAATTATGAGATCTGCAGGGATATGGATGGATCTGGAAAGGATTATTATACTAAGTGAGGTAACCCAGGCCCAGAAAGCAAAACATCACATGTTCTTTCTCACATATAAATCCTAGCGACAAATGTTTAAACTTGTGTGTGAGCTGGAACCAAAAATCAGTGGCTGAGTCCAGTGAGTTAGAAAAAGGCTATAAGGGAAGGAGGAGAGGAAAAGACTTAAAGGGATGGTATTGTACATATGTAAGTAGAAGAACAGATTACAGGGAGTAGAATGGCCTAAGCGAGGTCAGGGGAAGAGATTGAACAAAAGAAGGGCAAGGGGAGGGTCAATCAAAATTCAAGATATTCTGGCTGGGCGTGGTGGTACATACCTTTAATCCTAGTACTAGGGAGGCAGAGGTAGGAGGACTGCTGTGAGTTTAAGGCCACCCTGAAACTACATAGTAATTTCCCTGTCAGCTTGAGCCAGAGCAAGACCCCAACTTGAAAAACAAAAACAAAACCAAATCAAGTTATTTTGAACAAGACATATGAAAGCCTATGTTTTTTTTTGGATAATGGCACATCCAGAAGCCATGGATTGTTACTATAAAATTTTCACTGCCAGGGATGTGATACCTTCCAGTGAATTGTTGGCCAGGAGGTCCCTGTTGCCTCCAAAACATTACAGGCTATTTTGCCAAGGCCCTTGGTTTCCCATGAGAAACAGATGGTAAGACCTTATTGCTGAAGACTCCACATGCATGGGAGGCAAGGTCACTGAGAAATCAAGCTGGGGATTAGCTGAAAACCTGTAGACCAGCCAGCTGAAAGCTGGAAAAAGTTGCAGTGCATGCAGCCCTATAGGACATCAGTCGTGAAAACAGTGGACACTGGAAGCCTCAAGTTTGGTCAGACAGGCCAAATGACTGAACAGGTGCAACAGTGGAAGGTCCGTTCTAATTGGACCGGAGGCCACCTCTATGGGAGGGAATACATGCCTCGTACTGAAAAACCCCACCAAAAGCCTATGGCAGGGGAGGTCATGAGCTCTTGTCTGGCTAAATGCATGTATCATGCTCACCAAGCTGCCTTGTAAGCTCTACACTTAATGTTCATATTTATGTATTAATGCTACTTTCTGGTTAGAAAAGCTTCTCTTTTCAGATGGTAGTGATCACTGGGCTGATCCAATGTCAACATAGTACTGAGTAGAAGTGATAGAGGAGTGTCCAGCACTGAAACATCTCTATCACACCCTCCAAAGCTCAGGGGTCCATTACAGAAGAGGTGGTAAGAGCCAAAGAAAGGGTACCACCACTCCTTACAATGCAACTGTCCAGACAGAAATTGGCCTTGATACCCACAACCTTGCAGTGCCTAGCAGTACCTTCACATCAAAATAAAAGAAAGGCCTGGTGTGGTGGAGCATGCCTTTAATCCCAGCACTCAGGAGGCAGAGGTAGGAGGATTGCCATGAGTTCGAGGCCACCTTGAGACTACAGAGTGAATTCTAGGCCAGCCTGAGCTAGAGTGAGACCCTACCTCAAAAAACAAAAAAGAAACAAAACAAACAAACAAAAAAACTATATATATATGTATGTATATATATGAAGAGACTAAGGGAGAGAGGGTGGGAATATGATGGATAGTGGAGTTGTGAAGGGCAAAGTGGGGGAGAGGAGGAAATTATCATGGCTTATTTTTCTATAAGTATAGAAGTTGTTGATAAAAAAATTATACATTCAAAAAAAATTAAAATGTGGGCTGGAGAGATGGCTTAGAGGTTAAGGCATTTGCCTGCAAATCTTAAGGACCCAAGTTCGATTCCCCAGTACTCACATAAAGCTAGATGCACAAGGTAGTGCATACATCTGGAGTTGGTTTGCAGTGGCTTGAGGCCCTGGCATGCCTTTTCTCTCTCAAATAAATAAACAAATAAATATTTTAAAAAGAAAAGAAATGAAAATGCTTTTAATGGATCTCAAATCTTTTTTTTGGTTTTTCAAGGTAGGGTCTCACTCTAGGTTAGGCTGACCTGGAATTCATTCTGTAGTCTCAGGGTGGCCTCGAACTCACGGCAATCCTTACCTCTGCCTGTGAGTGCTGGGATTAAAGGTGTGCACCACTATACCCGGCTCAAGTCACTTTTTTACTGTTGTTGTCTTTTTCAAGGTAGGGACTTGTTCTAGCCCAGGTTGACCTGGAATTCACTATATAATCTCAGGCTGGCCTCAAACTCATGGAGATCCTCCAATCTCTGCTCCCAAGTACTGGGATTAAAGGAAGGTGACATAACGCTCAGCTTTTCAAATCATTATTATTTTGGGGGAGGGGGGCTTAGGTAGGGTCTCATGCTAGCTCAAGCTTACCTGGATTTCCCTATGTAGTCTCAGGGTGGCCTTGAACTAACAGTGATCTTTCTACCTTTGCCTTCTGAGTGCTGGGATTGAAGACGTGTGCCACCACACCTGGCTCTTCAAATCATTTTTAACTTTACCTTTTAAACTTTTTTCCTTCAAATGTTTCTCTCAACTTACACAAAGACTTTCATCAACTAAAGCATTCAACACATAACACTGTTGGATTTGATTCTTTATATTTACTAAGAGTAGGTTGCTGGGAGGAATTTCTTTCTCCATCTCTGAAGGTTCATAACCAATTCTGTTGTGACTTTTTCCTCCAGAGAAGTTTTTATTTCAAGAGAAAAGATAAGCCTGTTAAAGCATAATTCATCAATAGGGTATAAACTGGTATTTTAAATCATGAATATCTTAAAATATTAAAGCAAGAATAATCTGTAATAAAGAAAACAACTAAATGAGGTGTTTATGCCTGTATGCATATGTGTGGTATGCACACATATATGAATCTAAATGAGGTTTACCTACCCAAAATTCATGAAAGTAAGTTTCCAATGAGATTTGAACTGGTAGTGAGGGGAATGCATTCCTATCAAAATTTAATCAAAAAGGATAGTTGTAAAAATTAATGGAAGAAAGCTGGGTATGGTGATATACACCTGTATTCCCAACACTCAAGAGGCTGAAATAGGAAGATCACAGGTTCATGGTCAACTTGGCTACATTTTAAGTTCAAGGCCAGCCTGGGCTACATGAGACCCTTCTTCAAAAGAACAAAACATAGAAGCAAACAAATAACCTATTCTAGTAGAGATCTGTTTTCTGTTTCTCACTATAAAAAAACCATCAGTGGTTTTGAAGACATATAGACT
Organism: Orientallactaga sibirica; assembly: GCA_036365145.1. Classification (NCBI taxonomy): domain Eukaryota; kingdom Metazoa; phylum Chordata; class Mammalia; order Rodentia; family Dipodidae; genus Orientallactaga; species Orientallactaga sibirica. The sequence goes on from JAEOAD010000001.1 coordinate 65,220,301, forward strand.
ACCTATGAGAAAAAATTCTAAATAGTAGTCCAAAACTCTAGGAGCTAAATTTTATACCTATATTTGTCACAAAATGAGAGCCTAACAAAAGTGATCATTAAAAAAAAATTGCTGTGGTCTGGTGGCATATACCTTTAATTCCAGCATTTGGGAGGCAGAGGTGGGAGGTGAATTCAAGTCAAGCCTAGAACTACAGAGTGAGTTTTCAGGTCAACCTGGGATGGGCCAGAGTGAGACCCTACCTTGAAGTTCCTCTCCAAATTCAAATTCATTTATTTATTTGAGAGAAGTGGGAGGGGGTGGGTGGATGGGTGTGCTAGGGCCTCCTGTCACTGCAAATGAACTCCAGACACATACACTACTTAGTGTATCTGACTTTGCAAATGAGTGCCTTTAACGAATGAGCCACCTCTCCAACCCAAACGTGGTCATTTGTATATAAAGATAATCTTAAAGAGATCCTCAAAAAGGGAAGGCTTATCAGAAGTCCTATGCCTCAATCTAACATTTTAAAGTATAATTTCCCTAAAATGTAATTCTGAATGCAAGACTTTTAATGATAAAATCATCAGTGTTACATGAGATAACATATCAAGCAAGGCAGAATCAGCTTAGAGCATATTCCCACATTTTAACTTTACTCCAGTCCTTTTAAAGGTAAAAGTTATTTACTCTAGTTAACTCCAGATCACTTTTGTTATAAAGAATTAGCTGGGCATGGTGGTGCATGCCTTTAATCCCAGCACTTGGGGAGGCAGAGGTAGGAGGATCACCATGAGTTCAAGGCCACCCTGAGAATACAGAGTGAATTCCAGTTCAGCCTGGGCTAGAGTGTGACCCTACCTTGAAAAACTTAAAACAAACAAACAAACAAACAAAAAACCAAGAATTAGCTAACATTTACAGTTTTATGTCATATTAAAATTGCTGAATACAGTCAGTTGGGCGTGGTGGTGCATGCCTTTAATCCCAGCACTTGGCAGGCAGAGGTAGGAGGATAACTGTGAGTTCAAGGCCACCCTGAGACTACATAGTGAATTCCAGGTCAGCCTGGGCTAGAGCGAGACCCTACCTAAAAAAGCCACACACACACAAAACGATTGCTGAATACAAACTTAATTTCTGCATGGTTAAAAACAATAGAATATTACGCTTATTTACATTTCTGATACTTTCTGCCTCAGCCAACACAAACTAAGTACTTTCTTACCCGTTCAATTTTTTCTCTGGTTCTTTCTGTTCCTACAGGAACTTCATGAATATGATACTGGCAGCACAGGTAACTCATCACAGGATCAGGTGCATCAAATAACTCCCGTAAGTAAGAGAAAAATCCATACTGTCTGCAAAGAAAAATCCTGATTTGATTTTTCTTCTTCAACTATAAGGTTAAAAACTGCTAACAAATGGCCAATAAACAGTAAATCAAATACACATTTTTTTCAACAATGATTAGGGAAAAAGTCATTTTTTATTTTACTTCATATTATTTACTTCCCTGCTACAAGTTTAAATTTTTAAAAATTTTTTTCCTTTTTCCTTTCCTTTCCTTTTCTTGGATTTTGGTTTTTCTTGGTTTTTGGTTTTTCGAGGCAGAGTCTTGCTCTAGCCCAGGCTGACCTGGAATTCACTCTGTATTCCCAGGGTGGCCTCGAACTCATGGCAATCCTCCTACCTCTGCCTCCTGAGTGCTGGGCTTAATAGAGTGTGCCACCACGCCCAGCTTTTAAAAAATTTTTATTTTATTATTTATTTTATTTATTTGAGGGGAGAGGGAGGAGAGAGAGGGACGCAGATAGAGTGAGAGAGAGTGGGCGTGCCAGGGCCTTCAGTGGCAGGAAATGAACTCCAGACCCATGAGAGAGAGAGAGAATGGGTGCACCAGGCCTCCAGCCGCTTCAATCAAACTGTAGACATGTGCACCATCTTGTGTGCATGTGCGACCTTGCATCACCTTATGCATCATGCTCATGTGGGATCTGGAGAGTAGAACATGGGTCTGCAGTCAAGTGCCTTAACTACTAAGCCATCTCTCCAGTGTTACTTCTATTGTTTTTATATTAAGAATGTCCAGTTGCATTTAGAGATACTTATTGTTTAAAATCGGGACTTTTACAATGAGTCCTCACAGAAATTGTTTTTGCATTATAAAATAATTTATTTTATATTTCCAATTGCTAACTAATCTTCTACCTTTACTAAGATATTTTAGTATCTTTCTTTAGTCTAATACTGTTCCACTTACTTGAAACATCCCCTTTCTCAAGCATTAATGATTCTCCATGACACACTCCTGGCTTCAATATTTCCTGACCTTAGACTTGACAGAGGTGGGAGAATCGCCATGAATTAGAGGCCACCCTGAGACTACAGAGTGAATTCCAGGTCAGGCTGGGCTACAGTGAAATCCTACCTCTAAAAACCAATAAACAAACAAAGAGACTAATACAGCTGACAACACACATATTATGTGAAAGAAATAAAATATATTTAAAATTATTCAATGTTCAAATTATGTCTAATAATATTTTCATGAATTACTTTAGCTCATTCAGAGATCTTGAAGGTGCTTTGTCTGCGTATGAACTCTTTGGAGCAATGACAGCATTTACTTTTAACTTCTTATTGTCGCGAACCTGAATATAGGGAAAAGACAGTATTATTACTTTAAGATATATTTTTATTATAATCCCCTATCACCTTCTCTTGTACCCTCTATTCCTGTCCCCCTTCCACTAAACTTCTTCCCAACTAATCTCTTTTCTACTTTGATATTTTTTCCTTGTAACAATATTTTAATTACCACATATTTTCAATTGCAGTTATATTTAAAGTTACCAAATTCCCACCAACAAGCATACTATGATTAAAATTTGAACAATAAATTAAAAACATTATTTATTTGCAAGGAGAATGAATGAACAAATGAACAAATGGAAACATGACAATGGTGTTCCAGGGGCTCTGCAAACTATCTCCAGACACATAGGGCACTTTGTGCATCTGGCTTTATGGGTACTAGGGATTGAACACCAGTTATTAGGCTTTGTAAGCAAGTACCTTTAACCACTGAGCCATCATTGGGGACTCCCAATGGAATTAAAGGAAATTTTTTCCCTTGAAGTTTTTTTTTTTATTATACCAAATTCAATATGAATTTCCACTTTTTTATTGCTTCCCTGAGACTGTCTTACTATGCAGCCTAGAATTTGCTACATAGCCTAGGCTGGCCTCAAACTTCTTGTAATCTTCCTGCTTTAAGTCCCCAAGTGCTAGGATTATACACTTGTGCCACTTTGCCTAGCAAAGATTAGATATTTGATGGTAATCAGAAGAACTTTTTTTGGGGTGGGGGGCCTAGGGGTTTTGAGGCAGGGTTTCACTCTAGCTCAGGCTGACCTGGAACTCACTCTGTATTCTCAGGGTGGCCTCAAACTCAAAATGATCCACCTACCTCTGCCTCCCTGGTGCTGGGATTACAGGCGTGCGCCACCACGCCCAGCTCAGAACCTTTTGTTTGTTTCTTTGTTTGTTTTGAGGTAGGGTCTTACTCTAGCCCAGGCTGACCTGGAATTCACTATGTAGTCTCAGGGTGGCCTGGAACTCATGGAATTCCTCCCACCTCTGCCTCCCGAGTACTGGGATGAAAGGCGAGCTCCACCACACCCAGCAGAAGAATATATATATGTTTTTCTTGCTCTAGCCCAGGCTGACCTGGCATTTACTACGCAGTCTCAGGCCTCGAACTCAAGGCAATCCTCCTACCTCTGCCTCCCAAGTGCTGGGATTAAAGGCATGCACCACCACATCCAGCAATTTTTATTACAGCAATTTTTATTATAACAACATTGTAGTTGTGTTTTTACAAATAGCTCACTTCTGCCCTGGCTTTTCCGAAAACCATTCCTTTCCTTATCTTTCCCTTCTTTTGTTCCTTCCTTCTTCTTTCTCTTTCTCCCCTCCCCTTTTTTTTTTTTTTTTTGATGCAGAGTCTCACTTTAGCTGGGCTGGCCTCCAACTCACTATAATCCTTTTACCTCAGCCTCCAGAGCACTGGGATTAAAGGAGAGTACCACCACACCTGGACCACCTATTTTCTTTAAGACTTGATTTCACCATCAAGTGCAAGCAGACCTTGAATGTGTTATTCTCCTGCTTCAGTCTCTCAAGTGCTTAGATTACAGGTGTGTGTCACCATGCCCAACCAAGAATCCATTTCTTCCAGAGATATATACTAAAATATTTTCAGATAAAAAAGGGTGCCTAAAAAATTATACAGATAGGGGAGAGTTTGGCGTCCATTAATGATAGATTAACTTTTGAGGGGAGAGCTGTGGTAGAGTCTCACTCTATCCTGGGCTGACCTGAAATTTACTATGTAGTCTCAGGGTGGCCTTGAACTCAGTGATCCTTCTACCTCTACTCCCCGAGTGTTGGGATGAAAAGTGTGTGCCACCACACCTAGCCAGATTATCTTTTTATTTTTATTTATTTATTTGAGAGAAAGAAGCAGAAAAGAGAAAAGGTTTATCAGGGACTCCAGCCACTGCAAATGAACTCCAGATGCCATGTGCCACCTTGTGCATCTGGCATCTGTGTGAGTCCTGCAGAACTGAACCTAAGTCCTTTGGTTTTGCAGGCAAATGCCTTACCACTAAGCCATCTCTCCAGCCCTAGATTATCTTTTCAAAAATAGTTTTATTTATTGTTAAGCAGAGAGAAAGGGGGGGGGAGAAAATGGGCATGGCAAGTTCTCCTGCCATTACAAATGAACTCTAGATATTCATGATCAACTTTGTGCATTTACTTGGGCATTAGGGAATTGAAACCAGGCCAGCTGGCTTTTCAAGCCAGAACTTTAACCACTGAGCCATCTCCCCAACTCTGGTAGATTATTTTACCTTATTGGACTTACCCTTCTGCAATGAATGATTACAATAAACAAGCAAAGTCTTAAAATAATCATTGAAAAGGAATTGGGAAAACATAAGCTGGAAGGAAATTGAAATTTGGAAGAGAATAGAACAAGGTGATTTGTATTTATATGGCTTTTGACTTGAGATTCTTCAATTTGCAGGAAGAGTATGGGGATGGAAATGCAGAAAAGCTGGCATCTACTAGTTGGAGAAATCACAGAATGGCATCTGGGGTGACCAGAATGGCTATACAGTAAAAGGATAAATTCTTAGGAGGAGGATACTGAAAAGTGAAAAGCCACAAAATCTTGCACATAAACTCTTGTTCAAATCCTTGGCTAATACATAACCTATACATGCATGGAAAAATCTCAGGGGGCTGTGAGAAAGCAAGTAACTGAAAAACCAAATGGAGATTTCAATTACTGTCAGTTGTACAGGGAGCAGTCTGGGGTTTGAGCACAACTACCAGCTAGTTAACTGCCAGCTAGTTTCCTTAGAAGATACTAAACCTGGTGTCAACTATGAACGATCTGCAATTCCAATGGACAACAAAAACTATGAGCCATAAGAATAAAGCACCACCATAATCAAGAGAAACTCCATAAGAACTCAAATGTTAGAATTAGCAAATAAGGGGCTGGGCTGGAGAGATGGCTTAGTGGTTAAGGTGCTTGCCTATAATGTCTTAACAACCTGAGTTTGATACGCAGTACCCACGTAGAGCCAGATAAACAAATTGGTGTATGCATTTGGAGTTCATTTGCCACGGCTAGAGGTTTGGCGCACCCATATTCATTTTTTCTCTCACTCTCTCTCCTTGCAAAAAAAAAAATATATATATATATGTATATTTGGTTTCTTGAGGTAGGGTCTCACTTTAGTTCAGGCTGACCTGGAATTCACTATGTAGTCTCAGGGTGGCCTCGAACTCACAGCGATCCTCCTACCTCTGCCTCCGAGTGCTGGGATTAAAGGCGTGCACCACCACGCCCGGCAAATAAAATATTTTTAAAAATTAGCAAATAAGAACTTTATAGCAGTCACTGGTGTCTAAGGGAAACTGGAAGCATTTGGGAAAATGGTAGGTTATTAAGAAAAAACATGCGTGTTCAAAATACAATGGTAACATATCATATCAAAATGACAAAAAGAGTCAACGTGAAGAAAGTTTCAAGGGCCATATCTAAGACTATTTGAGCACTAAAATGGCTAGGTAATGAATTATGATACACAAAACCATGAGTCTATGCTGGTATAATAAATAATAACAAAGCAATAAACAAATGGGGAAGAAAAGTTCTTTCCTTTTGGCTAGAGTCTAGTCTAGGAAGGCCTCAAACTTGAAATGGTCCTCCTGCCTTTCTCTTGATGTTAGGATAACAAGCATGAACATGACACTTGCTCTAAAAAACTCTTAGGTGTAATGCTACAGTAAACACAGAAGGAATGAATGAGTAGTTAGAATCAGTTCTTGAAAAAGAAAATTTTTTTTTGCAGAACTAGGGAAACTCAATTCACAGCCCTGTGAATACAGGCAAGTACTCTACCACTGAGCTACATCCCAGGCTCATTAATGATCTTAAAACTAAGGAGTTTCACAGAAAATGAGCACCTGCAATTTCAAATATCTCAGTACCAAGCAAATAATTTCAAGCAAAAAAGCATCTTTGAAAATAAATTTTTCAAGTGATTGACATATTAAAGATAATTTGAGCAGTGTATAAATCTCACATTTATTTACATGCATTTTCACCTACAAAAAAATGTAAAATTCTTTCAGTAGGTGAATTAAAAAAATGGCACCATAAAAACATAATCTAGGTAAATGCACACATTGGACACATGCCCTCAAATACTTAGCAGCTGCCTCAGTTCTCTGTGTGTATAAATCACACCTACCCACATTCATGTTTACCAGTTTTGTCCCATTTCAGATAATGGTTAGAGTTGTGTGTGTTTTTTAAGGCTGGGGGCCTTGCTAAATAACAGAGCACTAGTTTAGCATGTGTGATAGATAATCTACATTCAATGCCAACAATTTAATGTGCAAAACTGTTGCCATTTTTACTAGGTGAAGTGGTTTGATTCAGGTGTCCCCCATAAACTTGTGCTAGGTCTCCAGCTGGTGGCAATTTGGGAATTGGAGCCTCCTGAAGTAAGTGTATTGTTTGGGGCAGATTTATGGATGTTATAGCCAGCTTCCTCTTCAGTGTTTGGTGCACTCTCCTACTGCGTTGTCCACTTGATGTTGGCCAAGAGGTGCTGTCCACCCTCTGCTCATGCCATTGTTTTCCCTGCCATCATGGAACTTCTTCTTCGGTCTGTAAGCCAAAATAAACCCTTTCCTCCCACAAGCTGCTCTTGGGCAGGTGTTTTCTGTCACCAGCGTGAGGCTGACTGCAACAGTAAATTGGTACCGAGAAGTGGGGTTATTACTGCTAGAAACCTGACAGTGGCTTTTGACCTTTTGAGATTTAAGGGAAGGATTTGAAAGGAAGGATTTGTAACCTTAGACCAAGAGACGCCTTGCAAAGCACAGCCTGATGGGCCATTCTGGTCAGAGTTGAAAGACCTGGAGGGACCAAGAACTATGGACTGCAAGGTTTAGCCTATGAGGGGAAGAAAGAGCTTGGCCTGGACTGGGCTAGAAGCAGTTTGTATGAGAGGCTTGCTGTTATGCCCATGTCTTGAGAACTTGTGCAGAGTTGCATTGTGTAGAAATGGACTTGTGTGGTCAGAAGGATATGGCACAGAAAGAAATGAAATTTGTACGCCAAAACTGCTGCCTGTTCAGCTGCAACTGTTTGAGAGATTACAATCATTGAGACTGGGCCAGTTGATCTGCATTGGACAACAGAAAGAATGAAGACTCTTTTGAAGAAGCCTGAATGCAGAAAAAGTGTCCTATTCTTCAATGTCTGCTTTATTCCCCCATACAAACTGGTAGCCCACCTGGTACTACAGAGTATAAAAAATGCAAGAAAGAGAGGGTCATTGAATTTGTAACAGTTTTGTTTTTGTGAAATGGCCATGGGCAGTGTGAAGCAGGCTTATTACCTGTGTAGAAGCCCAGTGGAGCAATGAGGATGAACCATGGGTTGCAGTAGAGACACAATGGAGATGCCAGGACCATGGGGTAGCTACTAAGGAGAGCTGCCAGCATTGGATGAAGTTTTCTAGGACTATAAGTAGCCTAGCTGGAGGGGTGGAAGACTCGTCACTGGTTAGAATTATCGGATGTGGAGACTTGTCACTGGGTAGAAATGTCAGACTTGGAGCTAGTGTTTGATATTTGCTCTGTTTGCTTTAATTTTTATTTATTTATTTTGAGAGAGAGAGAAAGAGAAAGAGGCAGATGGGGGGGCTAGAAAGGGAGAGAATGGGCACTCCAGGGCCGCCAGCCACTGCAAACGAATTCTAGATGCATGTGCCACCTTGTGCATTTGTCTTAGGTAGTTCCTGGGAAATTGAACCTTGGTCCCTTGGCTCAGCAGGCAAGTGCCTTAACCATTAAGCCATTTCTTCAGCCCACCTTGTTTAAATCTTTTATTGGCTTCATATTACTTTGCTATGCCTAATGCTATCTTTTGCAGTGTGAATGTTTATTCTGTGCCATTATGTTTCTTTTTTTGGTATTACAGCTCAATTAAAAGACCCTGGACTATGAGGATTATTGCAGTCAGGTTCATGTTGCTGGCAGAATTCACCTGACCAAGAGCAGCTCCTGGGGAGAAAAGGTTTATTTTGGCTTATAGACTCGACGGGAAGCTCCATGATGGCAGGGAAAATGATGACATGAGCTGAGGGTAGACATCACCCTCGCCAACATCAGGTGGACAACAGCAATAGGAGAGTGTGCCAAACACTGGCATGGGGAAACTGGCTATAACACCCATAAGCCCGCCCCCAACAATATACTGACTCCAGGAGGCTTTAATTTCCAATTGCTATCAGCTGGGGATACTATCATTCAGAATACCTAAGTTTATGGAGGACAATTGAATCAAATTGGGATTGATAAAAACTATGGGGACTTTTAAAGTTAGACTGAATGCACTGCATTTTACATCATAGATGGTTATCATTATACAGGGGCCAGAGGCAGAAAGTGATGGTTTGGTCCAGGTGTCCTCCATAAACTTATGTGTTCTGAATGCTAGGTTCCCAGCTGGTGGCAGTTTGGGAATTGGAGCTTCCTAGAGGCAGTGTATTATTGGGGAAGGGCTTATGGGTGTTATAGCCAGCTTCCACTTGCTAGTGTTTGGCACACTCTTCTGCAGATATTGGCTACCTGATGTTGGCCAGGGGAGGATATCCACCATATGCTCATGCCATAGTTTCCCCCTGCCATCATGGAGCTTCCCCTCAAGTCTATAAGCCAAATAAACCCTTTCCTCCCACAAGCTGCACTTGGTTGGGTGTTTTCTGATAGAAAAACGCGAAACTGACCACAACACTAAGTTTATCTTTTCTACACATCACTAATTAAATATTTTAATGTTGTACCCTAATCTCCTTTTCCTCATATATCCTATGGTTTTTTTTTAAGAGACACTTTATTTGCTTATTTATTTGAGACAAAGAGGCAGAGAGAGAGAGGAGAGAGAGAGAGAATGGGCACTCCAGGGCCTTCAGGCACTGCAAACGAATTCCAGGTGCATGTGCCCCCTTGTGCATTTGGCTTACGTGGGTCCTAGAGAGTCAAACCAGTATCCTTTGCTTTGCAGGCAAAAGCCTTAACTGCTAAGCCATCTCTCCAGCCCATTCTATGGCTTTTTACTGTAGTTTTGCACAGCACAGTAATTTTTATAAGTGAGTATGTTCTATCATAGCAGAATGGACTATACTTTCCAATGAAATAATAAAGCAAATAAGATAAAATGTTTTTACTGGAGAATCTAGGATGTAGGTATATAGAAGTCCTAAGCTCTTATTAGTCAAGACAAGAAACTATGTAAAAACTCAACAGAGGAGTATAAATTAAAGAATTCTGTCCATGAGTGAATATGACATTAATAATGGTTTATACTGATAATTTAAATTAAGCTTTCAAAATCTACTGTTGTGGTTATTATATTAAAGCTAAATTATAGAGTGAGAAATTAGTGTTCTTATCAGTTCCACTTCAATATTCCTAATTAACCAAAGAGAAGGTTTGCAAATAGTGTGAACATGTCCTTAAAACATGTTACCTAATTTTACCAAGCACCAGTACAGGTCCAAAATTTAGTAACATTATTGGTATCATGTTATAGTATAAATGATTGCATTTCTAGTTTGGCAGTAGCATTATATTTTAGGATATTTGTGTAAGCAATAAAGAATGAGGTGACTTTTTATTTTTTATTTTTTGAGACAGGATCTTACTCTAGCTAGACAGCCCTTGAATTCACAATAGTCTCAGGGTGGTCTTAAACTCACAGCGATCCTCCTATGTCTGCCTTCTGAATGCTAGGATTAAAGGCATGTGCCACCACGCCCAGCTAAATGACTTCTAACAAATTAAATTCCATGGGTGGGATCTTATAAATATGGCAAAAATTGCAATGATAGTAAGTAGAAATTAAAATTATTATGAAGATGGCTTTTAAGTTACAGAAGAATAGGAATTGATAATCTAGTGACTACAGGATAAAGTAATATAAAGTAAATTTCACAATTTAAAATAGACATATAAGGCTGAGTGTGGTGATGCATACCTTTAATCCCAGCACTCGGGAGACAAAGGTAGGAGCATCACCGTGAGTTCGAGGCCACCCTGAGACTACAGAGTGAATTCCAGGTCAGCTTGAGCTGGAGTGAGACCCTATCTCAAACCACCCTCCAAATAAATAAATAAATAAATAAATAAATAAATAAATAAATAAATAAATAAATAAATAAATAAAATAAAATAAAATAAAATAAAATAAAATAAAATAAAATAAAATAAAATAAAATAAAATAAAATAAAATAAAACAAAATAAGACACGTAAAATCTCAGATGTAGGAGGACGCTTTGGTTCTGATGTCTGTACATCATACACTATCATAGGATAGTGAACTGGTACGAGCATGAGCACATTAACAACTAAAAAGGCAGGGCTGAGAATATAATTAGTGGTAGTAGACTATGTAGCTAATATATACAAAGTCCTGAGTTTGATCCTTAGCACTGCAAGAATAAAGGTCAGATTATCAGGAATCTATATCATAATACTGACTATGGTTAAAATCCTCTATGCAGGGACAGCAGAAGATTCTAATGTGATGAAAGGTATGGAATACAGGCTAAGCTACGCTGGCCATTCACAAAATAAAAATTATCTAATTACACATGCCTGTGCACCCTTTAGTGTTTCATTTTCACTATCATGTAACCCAAGCAAATAACTTCTTCAGGGAGTTCTCGATTCAGATCAGTAAATCTTAGGTTAAGCTTGACTACTCCTAAAAAATAAATAAACAAACAAACAAACAAGCAAACAAACAAACAAATGGGGTTGGGGAGATGGCTCAGCAGTGAAAGGCACCTGCTTGCAAAGCTGCCAGCCCAAGTTCAATTCCCCAGAACCCATGTAAAGACAGATGTACAAAGTGCACATGTGCCTGGAATTTGTTTGCAGAGGCCCAGGAGTACCCATACTCATTCTCTCTCTGCTTATAAATAAATGAAAAGCTTTTTAATAAATAAAATACACAAATGTTTAATACCTTTTTTAAAAAAATGTTTAAAAAAATCTTTTGAGGGAGAGCACTTTATTTTCATGTTTTGCAAACACTGACAGAAGTTGGACAATGTGCTAGCTGTCAGAGATAAGGACTCTTAAAAAAAACAACTTATTTATTTGAAAAGGGGGGGGTAGAGAGAAAATGAGTGTGCCAGGGCCTCCAGCCACTGCAAACAAACTCCAGATCAATGTGCCACCTTGTGTATCTGTCTTACATGGGTCCTAGGCAATTAAACCTGCATCCTCTGGCTGTGCACCAAGAACTTTAATCACTAAGCCATCACTCCTGTCCAAGAAGGACTCTTCTTAAACATTTGTGTATCAGAGAACAAAAACCCCTTCAACTGATTTATGGTCCTGTCCTCACTTATAAAAAATGATGTATTAGCCTAACCTTCATGAGCTTTACTAAAGACATAAAAAGTATATACAAAAGGAAAAAAATTGACAATCAACACTATAGCTATCATATACAAAGTTTATTACAAATAGCTAACTATATAATATGTAACATGTATACATATATACAGTAATAGTTAATAAGTACTTCTTAGTATTCCTATACTTAATCTTCACATCTGTCTTTTGAAGTAGATTACTATTACCCCTCCCATATTTAAGTTGAGGTAACTGGAGGCAAACAACACTTAAGCAACTTCTAAGTTGGATTCTATTTCAAAAAGTCTTACTTATATTAAAAAGCATCAATACTACATTTATTCCTCTTAAAGAAAAATGGAATTCATTCATATACCTTTCCCCAAAAGGATGTCTATGACCTAAGGTACCTCATGATGATGTTTCCCTTAAAACAGAGTGAATTATTCTTCAAATTAATTTGAAAATAGGATACAGGTGGAATTATGTGCTGTTTTCCTATTATAAAATAAATTTGTTCTGCTATGATACCACAAATAGGAATGAGTATAACTTGGTAATTTTACACAAGAATTGACTATTGGTAAAATTAGTGACTGAAAGATAAGGACCAGCTACATCAAAAAAGTTTTGTTGGTTAGTAGTTACCTCTTTGAGAAAAACTTCCATATCTTCTTGACTTTCAAATACAAATGCTCTCAAATCATTTGATGAAATATGATTTTCAACATACTTGGCATTTTTATTATCTTTCATATTAATCTAAAAAAAAAGACCAAAAAAGTAAGTTCTCCCAAAACCCACAGATTATTAGAATATAGTTGTATTAATCTTGGATTTATTTAATCAGATTAAGTTTAACACTAAGAAAAAAGAGAATGGTTATATGCTGAAGGCTTATTTCTAAACATTCAATTTATTCCTCTGAAACAATACATAAAAAAGTTGAGTACTACCTAAAACAGTGATTTTAATATTATATAAGAAACAGCTTTCATTTCTAGTCAATTCATTGAAAATAGTCTTAAAGACTAAACATTTTTCATTTTTTCTCAATATTTTTCTTAATTTTCATCACAACTTCACACTGTACTTGGCAATAACTAAAAGGTACATAAACACAACCAGAAAACAAAACTTTTATAAAACTCATGGAAAAAATGTGCTATGGCAAGCACAACTACTCATGCCTTCAAGAGAAACCACAGGCTTGCACCACCACAACATGAATTTACTTACTGAGACAGGTCTCACTAGGTTGTTCAGGCTGTCCTAGAACACATTATGTAGCCCACACTGGCCCTGAACTTAGGATTCCCCTGCTTGAACTTCCCAAATGCAAGAATTACAGGCAAGTACCATCACACTCAGCTCTTGTTATTTTAAAATATTCACTAATTACATATTCTGCATGCATGGCTCATTTCTACAGCAGAAGTTAAAAAAGTCAGGGAAGAAAGGTCAGGGAAGAGTCAATCAGGAGTGGTGGTGCATGACTTTAATGCCAGCACTCAGGAAGCAGAGGTAGGTGTGAGTTCGAGGTCACCCTGAGACTACATAGTGAATTCCAGTTCAGCCTGCGCGGGAAACAAAACAACTAATTTCAAAAGCATGGAGAAGTACCATCATGTATTTTAGAGAGATACATATGGAAACCGTGTTTCTTGAAAAAACACTGAAAGGTATTTATCTAGGATGATATATTATGAAGTATGCTAGTTTTAACTAGGGACCTATGCTGAGGGTACAGTTCAGAGGGAGAACATGTGCCTACATGCACAAAGCTCTAGATTCCACCCCCAACAACATCTTAAAAGGAGAGGAATAGGGAGAGGGAGAAAGGATATAATAATACAGCCTAATATTTGTTTCAGCAGTTCAGTAAGTGTGAAAACTGGGAAAGCAGACTTAAACAACTACATAGGATATGACCCTAGGCATAATCCCTATCGACACTTAGTGTCTATTGGTTCACATTTTCTATATTCAACAACCTTACTAGAAGAAATGTTACAAAAGAAAGAAAATGTAACTGGATGTTTCCTTCAACTTACATAAAGTATAAAGATAAGCACAATAGGAGAGGAGTAATTTTTAAAAGAAGTTATGGATAACCCAGCACAGACTTTCACTCTCACTCTTTTTCACAGGCACATTTATTGGCAATACCATCTGCCACTTCAGATTCTGAGGCATTCTCTTGTGTAACTGGTTACATGGCCCTTCAACTTCTACACAAATTTCACCTGCTCATTCAGATGATCAATTTCAAAGAGGCACATAAACGGTCATTTTGATCACCGGTCAGTTTGTATAGCTCCAATAGTGACTGACTTCAAGGAAAATGCATCCAACTCTTTAGTTCTTTAGCTTCCAGGTTCTTAGAATGCTCCTTTTTTTCCACTTGTCAAAGTTCTTCAAAGAACTGTATAGGCACATCTTCATGGTCAAAGTAGTAGGTACAAGAGAGCCCTCCAAGAAGATCTGATGGCTAATGTAGTCTATTTCACAATTTCTTTAAAATGAAAACTTTCAGGGCTCATTGAGTTCATCTGCAGTGGCTGGAGGCCCTGGCATGGCCATTCTCTCTATCTCTATCTGCCTGTTTCTCTCTCTCTTTCAAATAAATAAAATAAATAAAAATAAATTTAAAAATGAAATTTTCTTTACATTTTATTCTGTAATGTGTTTTAAAATTCATTAACATGTCTGAAGTTTATTCATTTATTTTTAAATATATTTTATTTCTTTTATTTATTAGAGAGAGAAAGGCAGATAGAGAGAGAATGGGCATGCCTCCTACTGCTGCAAACAAACTCCAGATGCACGCGGCACCTTGTGCATCTGCTTTATGTGGGTCCTGGTTACTCGAACGTAAGTCCTTTGGTTTTGCAGGCAAGTGCCTTAACCACTAAGCCATCTCTCTAACCCATTAGTCATGTGTTACTAAACCTAACCTAAAGCAATGTATGATTGAACTTGATTCCACTGTAAGAAGAACGGCTCATTTATTTCACCTATCAGAGTTTCTGTAATGCTTCACCATTCTGTTCTCATTAGTAATACTACGAGAACAATATTGGTATACTGTTCTACACTTACTGGAAACAGATATGACTAGCATTTTTGGGGTGGGGGAAGGGTTTGAGGTAGGGTCTCACTCTAGCCCAGGCTGACCTGGAATTCACTCCGTATTCTCCGGGTGGTTTCGAACTCATGGCAATCCTCCTGCCTCTGCCTCCTGAGTGCTGGGATTAAAGGTGTGCGCCACCACACCTGGCGATGACCAGCATTTCAAGTTTGCATGTTAACTTGGTAGCATTTTAACTAGATTTGAAGAAATGACTGTGTATGAGAATCTGCATAGGGGAGGAGCTAGGAAAGGTCAAAGGTCATGCTATGAAGGGTGGAAAAGGCAGAATGTATCTTTTTGTCTTAAAGACTCAAAGGCAATTTAAAATGAAAATATATGCCAACTATTGTATGACTTGGTAATAGGCCATTTCTAAATGAAATGACAAGATGACAACAAATCTGATCAAATTCTGAAATATTTTATATTAGGCATTATAATAAATCTTTAAATAATTATATTTGTATTGTAACTTATATCAAGGGTGAAAATATTTTCGTTATTTTTGTATCAATCCCACATTTATATTCAAATTAGAAAGTCATCTTTATCTTGCACATGTATTCTTTCTGTTGCTATTTCTGGAGATAGAGTCTCACACGTAGCCTAGACTGGCTTGGAACTTGTTATGCAGCCAAGGCTGGGATCAAACTCAATCCTTCTGCTTCAGTCTCCCAATTGCTAGGATTACCAAAATGGAAAATACTGTAATGATACATATCTGAGCAAGAACGTTTTATGCTTATTAATTTTGCTAATATAAGATATGAAAATTAAAATCTGCTGAATGTGGTAGCTCATGTTTTTAATCCCAGCACTTGGGAGTCAGAGGTTAGGAGGAAAAAAACCAAAAGATTAAAATCTATGAAATACTCAATTAAAGTATGAGTTACACAAAATAGAACTCTTTATGAATCCTGTGAATGTCTATATTCTTTTTAAAAAGAATGGGCTGGAGAGATGGCTATCACATAAATAAATAAATAAAAATGTTCTTTTAAAAAAACTTCTAAAAAAAGAAAAATCATCTCAGTGATTCTGGGGAGAATTTTAAGTTTCCTGACCTATACCTATAACATTAATAAAGAATAAAGCTTGTTTACTCTTTAATCCCTTTACATAGTGAAACTAATCATTTTACAGATTAAATGAAAATTATCCTAGTAAATCCATGGTCATAGTTCACTCAATGATTTGCTAAATATGTTTCTCTTCTCCCCTCCCCTTCCTCCCTCTTTTTTTTGAAGCAGGGTCTTACTCTAACCAGGCTGACCTGGAACTCACTCTGTGGCCTAGGCTGACCTCAAACTCACAGTGATCCTCCTACCTCACCCTCCCAAGTGCTGGGTTTGAAAGTGTATGCCACCATACCTGGCTAACGTCATATTCTTGATGACTCAACCATTAATAAGGGCTACCAAATATTTTATGGTATCAAGCAATCTGCTTCATTCTCATAACCTTTAGGATGCCCATTTGTCACAGATGATTTTCTTGCCTGTCCTGGCATGCCTCCCACATCAGCATTTGTATTTACCTCTTCAGTGGGTTTTAATCTAATACATGCTAGAACCTAAAGAACCAGTCAACCAAACTGGTTATTATACATGATTCTAGATCAGGAAGCTGACAGTTTCACATTTCTCTCTAGAAAAAATTGTGTGGTTTTATGATAGCTACTTAAGAACCCTTTTAAAAAGCTTATATATGAATTTAGTACTATTCCAGATGGGACAAGTCCAATAATGGAAAGCCACGGTGTTAACCAAATTAACAATTCTTAATCAATAAAAATCTGTAATAAAAAAACAAATGTTACCAAGAAGAATATGATTTCTTACCGTGAGCATTATTGGCTCACAAACTCTTTGCTTAAATTTGTCTCTGTTCTTTCTTAGCCACAAAACAGCATCGTATGTGTCCCGGTACCTCTGCCTCAGCTTGTCTTCCTTTTGATTCATAAGATTGTCAAAACGTACAATATGATCATCCACACCTAAAATTGGAAGACAAAGTGTTGTTTCTCTGAAAACTCTAGTACATCAACCTATAAAATAATACAAAAGAATATCCTGAGGCTGGAGAGTTACCTAAGAGCTTGTTTGAGGACCCGAGTTCTATCCCCAGCACCCATGTAAAAAACTAGCTATGGCCACTCACACCTGTAACTACAGACCTGAGCAGGATAGAGAAGGGACTTTGTGGCCTGCTGGTCGGCCAGTCTGATGGAGTGAGACCCCATGGACCCCAATGCTCTACTCTGGCCCCTACATGGAAGAGCACGGGGCACTTGCACTCAAAAATCTGTAGACCCTAAACACAGCACATACATCATATACCAAACACACAATGCTTTAAAAAAGGATTTCTTTCTTTTTTGTTTTTTTTGACATAGAGTTTCACTCTAGAGTCCAGGCTGCCCTGGAATTTACTATGTAGTCTCAGGGTGGCCTAGAACTCACGGTTCTACTTCTGCCTCCCAAGTACTGGGATTAAAGGTGTGCACACCACGCCCAGCCCAAAAAAAGGAATTCTAAAATTTAATGTTATAAATATAAACACCACTCAGGTGTTCCTAAATTTTTCAATCTTACCAAATTTGTAATCTTTCTACAATTTCTTAATACCTAAGATACCTAAGATAAAAGATGGACCTAAAGCTACTAAAAATAGTAATAGGTGGCCTATAAGAGAAAAAGGAAAACACTAGCTTTCCTGTCAGAAGACAGGATCAAGAGGTCTGAGCAAAGTTTTTTTGAGAGAAGAATTAAACACAGAATTATATATGTAACAAAACTGAGAAAGGGATAATGAATTTAAAAATATTCTTACTCGTGTTAGAGAGATGGCTTAGCAGTTAAGGGGCTTGCTTGCAAAGCCTAAGAACCCAGGTTCGACTGTCCAGGTCCCACATAAGCCATGTACACAAAGTGAAGCAAGCATGCAAGGTTGCACAGGCACACAAGGTGTCTGGAGTTTGATTATAGTGGCTAGAAACCCTGGTGTACCAATTCTCTCACTCTCTCTCTTTCTCAAAAAAAAAAAAAAAAAAGAAAAGAAAAGAAAAGAAAAAATATTCTCAGTGATACAAAGATACTGAAATTAATTCACAAACAGCTCTTCTTAGCAGGTTATCTGAAGATGTACACTATCAAAATAAGGGCACAACAGAAAAGGAAACATGGGAATCAGGAATAAGTTCATTCAATTCAGAAAAGGTGTGAGAACAATCCCAGATGGAAACTATGAAGAATGCCCTGAGAAAAGCCAAGGTCAGACACAAGGAGGATGAAAAGCCACATAACTTAGGAGAATCCTTGCTAAGAAAGTTGACTTCTTCCCAGCGCCATTCACAATTGCCATACAACCACACCCACATCCAACATTCAAGAGAGAAACTGAGAATACATACACCTTCTATGCCCACTGACTGCAAGAACCAATATTGTGAAAATGGCTATTCTACCAAAAAAATCTATAGCAATCATCAAAATTCTCATGCCATTCTTCATAGAAATAGAAAGAAAAAAAAACTTAACATTTTTGGAAGCACAAAAAACAAAACAACCCAGCATGGTAATGGAATAAGAAGATATATAGATCAATAGAACAGAACCCATCATCCAGATATAAACCCATGTAGCTACAGCCATCTGACTTTGGACCAAAATGCTAAGAATACTCACTTCTTAAACAAATGGTGATGGGAAAACTGGAAATCAACACACAGAAGAATGAAACTACATCCTTCTCTCTCTTCATACACAAGAATCAACTCCAAATGGATTAAAGAACTTAACATCAGACCTGAAACTAAACCTGCTATAAGAAAAAGCTTAAAATACACTTCAGGACACAGGCATAGGCATGAACTTTCTAAACATGAGTCTAGCTGCTCAGAAAATAAGGCCAAAAATCAACAAATGAGACCTCATGTAATTAAAGGGCTTCTTTCTGTATAGCCAAGGCCACTTAAGCAAGTGAAGAGTAGCCTTTAAAATGGGAGAAAAATCTGTGCAGCTATATATTTGACAGAGGATTGATATCTAGAGTACACAAATAAATGAAAAAACTAAACAATAAAAAAAGCAAATGAAAAAATGGGCTATGCAACTGAATAGTATTCTCAAAAGAAAAAAAAAGTTCAATATTCAAAGTGTTCTTAGCATCAAACAAATGCAAATTAAAGCACCTCTGTCAGAATGAGAATTGAGACAACAAGAGCAACAGAGTCTGGCAAGGGTATGGGAAAAAGGAACCCTTATTCATTGTTGGTGGGAGTGCAAACTGATACAGCCTTACAGAATCAGTTTGGTGGCTTCTCAAAAAGCTAAACTAGATCTGCCATATGATCCAACTATCCACTCCTGGGCACATATCCGAAGTACTCTATACTACAGAGATACCTGCACATCCATGCTTACTGCTGCTCTATTCATAACAGAAAAGAAATGGAATCATCTCAGATGTATGTCCATCAACTAACGAACGGATAATAAAGATATGGCAAATATACACAATGGACCTTTATTCAGCTGTAAGGAAAATGAAATTATGAAAATTTGTAGGAAAATGTATGGAATTGGAAAATATTGTACTGAGGTAACTCAGGCTCAGGAAAACAAATGGTCTATCTTTTCTCTCATATGTGAATCTTAACTGAAGTTTTAGATTTGTATGTTTACATAGAGGCCAGGAAGTTAGAGAGGGGCCCTGGGGCGGGGGTGAGGCATTAAGGGCAGAGGAAGAGTAAAACCTATAAAATACTGAGAGTGGAAAAGTTTAACTTAGGATAGGGAAAAGGAGGGAGTGGGTTAACTAAAATTAAAGATGTATGAAAATGCTATATGGACACAAACCCATTTCTCTGTTAGTTAATTTAAATATATATAATATATATAAATTAAATAGTTGGTGTCTTCTGTTTTAAAAAGGGTAAATTAGAATCTTTAAAAAATTATCAGGGCTGGAGAGATGGCTTAGCGGCTAAGGCACCTGCCTGCTAAGCCTAAGAACGCTGGTTCCAATGTCCAGCGGTTCCAATCTCCAGGTCCCACTTTTAGCCAGATGCAAAGTGAGGCAAGGGCACAATGCCGCACTTGCCCACAAGGGGGCGCACACATCTGGATTTCGTTCACAGCAGCTGAGAGACTGCTGGCGCGCCCATTTCTGTCTCCCTCTCCCTCTCTATCTCTCTGTGTCTCTCTCTCCAAAAATAAAAATTAAAAAAATAATAAAAAAAAATTATCAAGGGCTGGAAAGATGGCTTAGCAGTTAAGGCACTTTCCTGCAAAGCTAAGGACCCATGTTTGCCTCTCCAGGTCCCACGTAAGACAGATGCAAAGTGACACAAGTGCACACAGAAAAATTATCAATAAGAGGAATTTGAATTATAATGTATTACTTGACTATAAATAAATTCAGAAGTTGAAACTTCCAGAATTAACCCAGAGAGCACATAAAATTTAATTATGGGGATAAAGCTTAGAGGTTAAAGCTACTTGCTTGCAAAGCCTGCCAGCCAGGGTTCAATTTCCCAGTCATTATCCATATAATGCATGTATCTGGCTTTTGCAGAGTCACAAGTCCCTGAGTGCCAATACATACACACACACAAATAAAAAAATATATATTTAAAATACAATAAAAATACACTAAAATATAAAAACTAAATTGGTAAGAAAATTTTGAATGTTGAAAGTACAGAAGTATGCTATGCTAGTATTTTAGTTTACAGTATGTATACAGTGGTGGTATGAATGAAAATATGCTGGAGATAGTGCATATCTGGGGGTAGGCCTTGAGCTTTTATAAATGGGTCCCACTTCCTGTCTCACTCTATTTCCTCCTTGCTGATGAGCCTATAATCCAATGAACCTAAGGCAACATTAGAGAGAATCCTGAAGCTCACGGGCCATGTACTCTGGTATTTACAGAAAAGAACAAGAGAACCTATGTTTCAAACAAGGTGGAAGCCAAGGACTGACTTACGGACACATTGTTATCTGACCACACAGTGTGTTGTGGTACACACACACCCATACACATGCATCATACACAGACAAACACAAATATATGATAATAGGCTTAGAAGAAGTGGTTATGAGTGCTTGCTTACAAAGCCTGCAGCCCAGGTTCAATTCCTAAGCCTTCCACATAAAGCTGGACATTGGGTGTTAAAAAAATTAAAAAAAAAAAAAAAAAAAGTGGCCCAAACTTCTGGTGCTTGTTTATAGCAGCAAGAAGGCCTGGTGGTCTATACACACATATGCATGAGCATGCAAATAATTTTTTTTTTTTTTTTTTTTTTTGGTGTTTCACGGTAGGGTCTCACTCTAGACCAGCATGACCTGGAATTTACTCTGTAGTCCCAGGCGGGCCTCGACCTCACAGCAACCCTCCTACCTCTACCTCTCGAGTGCTGGGATTAAAGGCGAGCACCCCCAAACCCGGCTAAATAACCTTTTCTGAAGCAGTCTCTCCCTCCAGTCCAGGCTGGCCTCAAACTCATAATGATCTTCCTACATCCTCCTGAGGATTGGGATTACAGGTGTTAAGTCACCATGCCTAGCTCCCTTCAGTTCTAGCCACATGAATTACTTCGGCAAATGCATAAATATGATTTTTAAACTCATATTGGTCACATATATAGAGCAGACAAAATAATGAGTTCCTCTATCCAAATAATGCTACCAATTTATCCAGTCTACAGGAAAGAAAAGCAAAGTCTCAAAGAGTAAAACTAATGGTTATGAAGACCACAATAAAGAGCTCAAATCTGATCTGAGTGGGTGATTCTGGAAAGAAAATTGTAGAGAATTAAATTAACTGCTGTATCTGAAGATAACAGCCTGCCAATAGCAAATCAGATGTATGATCAATACACGTAATTAGATACAGAGTTGCAAGAACTGAAGAGCAGTTTAAGGAAATGTGCATGGTGTGGGGAAGAAATGACTTCAGGGGAAATAAGAAACTCTATTTTATAAGCCTTTCTCTCTATCTCTCTCTCTCTTTCTTTCCTTTTTTGGTTTTCTGAGGTAGGGTCTCACTTTAGCTCAGGCTGACCTGGAATTCACTATGTAGTCTCAGGGTGACCTCGAACTCGTGGCGATCCTCCTACCTCTGCCTCCCAAATGCTGGGAATAAAGGTGTGCGCCACCATGCCTGGCTATAAGCATTTCTTTACCCCAAGAAAACTTACTCTGTTTCTCCTTTTCTAGTGTCTCCCTCTCTCTGCGCTTATCAATGATCTCGCCTTCACATGATGCCTTTTCATCTTGAACTCGCCTCAGATCATTTGTAATGGCATCAATCTGAGGCTGCAGATTCTCACAGTTCTCTGTGTTCCTCAGTTCATTTTGTAAATCTTCAATCATTTTGCGAGTATTGCTTATTCTCCTCTGTCGGTCATGCTCTTCATTTTGTTTCACTGTTAAAGCCTGCTGAAGTTCCTCAATCTAATCAAACAAAGAAAGGTTAGTATTTGAGATTGTTAAACTAGTTTACATGGCTCTTCAGGAATACAGTGTAAAGTGCATGGGGCTAGGGTGTGGAGTTCAGTGGAAGAGCACTTGCCCAGCACGCACAACATCAGCAGTTGGATCATCAGTATCACATGCAAACATTTCAAGAACAAACGTATTCTTGATTGATTTAAACTAGCAGATTATTGGTCCTATCAGACTACTGGTATCTTTATTTGATCACTAATATATCCTCAATACTAACAGTAGTTCTTAGTATGTAACTACTTCTCATTTAAGTATTTGCTGAATAAGTCAAGTCAGATTCATAAAGATTCAGAGGAAGCAAATATATATTGCCCCTCATATGACCAAAATTAAATACAAATGATGCTAATTATGTCATTTTTTATTAATTTTAAAACAAAATAAAGCTTTGCCCCCTCCTGCCTTCTCATGGGCAGGAACTCTTCATAATGTCTCCTCTTTACTTGTCTTAAATCTAATAAAGTCTTTCTATACTTAAAAAAATGATTTTTCTGTCAAAAAATTATTTTCTGTCAACACTTCAAGTAAATATAGTGAAGCATTAATAATATGTTTGTTTTTTTTAATTTTTATTTTTTGGTTTTTCCAGGTAGGGTTTCACTCTGGTCCAGGCTAACCTGGAATTAACTATGTAGTCTCAGGGTGGCCTCGAACTCATGGGGATCCTCCTACCTCTGCCTCCCAAGCGCTGGGATTAAAGGCGTGCGCCACCATGCCCGGCTTAATAATATGTTTTTATATTTAAGCTTTTTGGTTTGTAATTAGTGTAAATATTTTTTGGTTGTTCTCTTATATCAATGGAATCTTTATCAAAACATAGTCTACCAAAAACAGAATTAATATTTTCACATAAATACACACAAACACACACACACACACACTCTCTCTCTCTCTCCTAAATTTATTTACAAGTAGAATTTTGTACAAAAATAAAAGTAACATATTTAAAGAATCTATTAGCTTGCTGTATATCTAACTCACACTCACATTTAATCCTTCCTCTTCCATAACTTTTTTTTTTTTTTTTTTTTTTTTTGGTTTTTTGAAGTAGGGTCTCACTCTAGCTCAGGCTGACCTGGAATTCACTATGTAGTCTCAGGGTGGCCTCGAACTCATGGTGATCCTCCTACCTCTGCCTTCCAAGTGCTGGGATTAAAGCCGTGTGCCACCATGCCCGGCCCTCTTCCATAACTTTTTGATAAGTAAAAAATGGAAAGCAGGGCTGGAGAGATGGTTTTGCAGTTAAGGCGCTTGCCTGCTAAGCCTAAGGACCCATGTTCGACTCTCCAGATCCCACATAAACCAGACACAGAAAAGTGAGGCAAGCACAAGGTCACACATGCTCACTAGGTGGTACAAGTGCCTGGAGTTCGACTATAGTGGCTGAGGCCCTGGTGCACCAATTCTCTTTCTCTCTCTCCCTCTGTATCTCTCTCTAAAATAATAATAATAATAAAAAATTTAGCTGGGCGTGATGGTGCATGCCTTTAATCCCAGCCCTTGGGAGGCAGAGATAGGAGGATCACTGTGGGTTCAAGGCCACCCTGAGACTCCATACTGAATTCCAGGTCAGCCTGGGCTAGAGTGAGACCCTACCTTGAAAAACCAAAAAACAAAACAAAACAAAAACAAACAAACAAAAAACCCCAAGTGCAAATTATCTATAATCTGAATGTCCTTAAAATTTTATACCTTAATGGCTACCTGAACTTTACCTATTTTATTAAATGGCATCATCAAAATTTTATCAATAGCATTTTCATTTTAATATTATAATTTATTTATTTATGAGAAATAAAGTGAGAGAGAGAGAGAGAGAGAGAGAGAAAGAGGAAAGAATAGGTGCACCAGGGCCTCTAGCCAATGCAAATGAACTCCAGACACATGTACCACCATGTGCATTTGGCTTACATGGATCCTGGGGAATTGAACCTGGATCCTTAGGCTGTGCAGGAAAGCACCTTAACTGCTAAGCCATTTCTCCAGCCCTTAACAGCATTTTTAACTTATCTTCACCCATACTCTTGCAAAATAACATTTTAACAACTATATCATATCCTGTCTTATGGACAGACCACACTTTATCATATTCTCTATTGCTGGAAATTGGAGGACTGATATAAATTTTCCTTTCTGAAAATTTATCTTTGGTGCTATCAAGATAATGAACTAAAACAAATGTCAAAATTCTCCTTGCTATATTAAGCAAAGAAGTAAGAAAATCATTTGACATTAGTCTGTCACTGAAAAGCACCCATGTCTAATGAGCCTGTAAGAAGTAGACAAGAAACCACAGTGTTCAGCCAGGAACAACACTAAGTCCAAAGCACTCAGGAGAATGAACTGACATATCAGGGAAGTACAGGATGAGAAGCACTAAATACCACACCCATGAAACAAAAAAAGAAGTCTAACACTTTGTGCCCTCAGCACAACAGAGACCACCAAGAATGAGACAAAGTCGCCATTCACCACTTAGTCATCCCAGTGCTGAAAGCTCTAACCAGTGCAGTAAGGCAAGAGAAGGAAATTATGCAATACAAATCAGAAAGAAAAAAAAAAAAACAAGGTTATCCCTCTTCATACATCACATGATGAAGAAAATCCCATGGGATCTGGGGAGGGGGTGAGGGAAGGAAGGAGAGAGAGATAGACTGAGATTAAATTTTAAACCTAACAAAACAGATCATCTGTATGTTGAAAACAATACTATACTACACAATACTAACAGAAGAAATCAAAGATCTAAATAAATGGACACATACCGTGTTTCTAGATTGGAAGACTCAACACAGTAAAAATCAATTCTCCCCAAAGGCTTAATATAATTCTTATTAAAATCCCAGCAACATTTTTCTGTAGGTATAGAAAAGATTTGGATTTCATCAGCAGTAAAGTAAGGAACTCTTAATAATCTCTCCATTATAAAAGCAATAAACAATGACACAAAAATGTCAAAAATAACTTTAATCAAGTGTTTATAGCAAACTTGAAATGTTTACTAAAAACAAAAACAAAACAGCATTAGTTTTGGTGAAAGCTTTGCTGAATTCTGAATGCACACTATTCCTCTCTTCTCCCAGCTCTGTGGCACCTTTGTAAACAACCCAGTGTTTAGCAGCCTAGTCATGCTCATAGAAAGAAAGGCTTGTCTTATTTGACCTCACTTACCCTACTCACAGCTCACTCACCACACAACAGCTTTGTTCATCAAAACATTTGTCAAAAACAACCAACAGCAATTGTTTAACATCACAGCTGCCCAAAGAAGGGCAATAATAATAGTTGAAGCAAACAGTACTCTTAAAGAGAAACTGGAGAATGAGACATTCATTGGAAGTTCCAGGGAATCTGGAGCCACGTGCATAAGCATGGCTGTGTGTATTCCAGGGCTTAAGTTCTCACCTGTCTCACCATGAGACTCATGCAAACAGAAATGCAGGCTGAAACCTTCACAGTGGAAATAAACCCAAATGTGTAATAATCTAGGGGATATCTATGTAAAAAAAAATGACCTGGATGCCAGTGAAAAGTTAGAACGCTGTCAGGCTGAGTGTTGAGGACAAAACCCAATATAAACACTCCATAAAGACTAGGAGATATAATGGTCCTACATACATATTTATCAGCTCAGTCATTAGCAGATCACTCAGTTAACCAACAGCAACTTCAGTAGCCACATGTGACAAACAGTACAAATTTCATAGAATCAGGGAGATCTCTGGACAAACATCCTCCTCAGCAGTGGAAGCTGGAGATACAGCTCAGTAGCACAGCACTTGTCTAACTTAAGTGGACAACTAGGTCAATCCTCAATGCCACAAACCAACCAACCAAATAAGCAAGCAAGCAAACAAACAAAACAACCCAGACCAAGCCAAAACACCCACCATCATCATCAGAGAACAGCAACAGATATAGATATAAACAGAATAATTTAAGACAAATACAATCAAAGAATTTTTCAATGGCAGACCTGTCCTACAAGGTCATTTAAACAGTAACAAAGACAAATTAAAAAAAAGTTACAAACACAACATGTTATGGGACACTATGAAACAACAACTACAAATTATGGACATAGTAAAATATGCTAAAAGACAGAAATAGGGCTGGAGAGATGGCTTAGCACTTAAGGCACCTGCCTGCTAAGCCTAAGAACCCGGTTCCAATCTCCAGGTCCCACGTTTAGCCAGATGTAAAGTGACGCAAGGGTGCAATGCCGCACTTGCCCACAAGGGGGCGCACGCATCTGGATTTTGTTCACAGCAGCTGAAACTTCTGGCGCGCCCATTCTCTGTCTCCCTCTCCCTCTGTCTGTCTTTCTCTGTGTCTCTCTCCAAAAATAAAAATTAAAATAAATAAATAAATAAATAAATAAATAAATAAATAAATAAATAAAAGACAAATATTTTCAATAAAATCTTAGCAGAAAATTTCACAAATCTAGTGTAAGAGATGCCCATTTAGGTATAGGATGCATTTAGAACTAACAAGACAATAATAGACAAGATTAGAGAATGAAATGAAAAACTACACTGAGTCTCCATCTGACCAGAGTGAGACCCTACCTTGAAAAACCAAAAAAAAAAAAAAAAAAAAAAGAGTAGAAGCAGGGACTAGAGAGATGGCTTAGCGCTTAAGTGCTTGTCTGTGAAGCCTAAGGACCCCGGTTCAAGGCTGGACTCCCCAGGACCCACGTAAGCCAGATGCACAAGGTGGTGCATGCATCTGGACTTTGTTAGCAGTGGCTGGAGGCCCTGGTGTACCCATTCTCTCTCTCTCTGCCTGTTGTTAATAAAACAATAAAATAAACCAAAAAAAAAAAAAAAAGTAGAAGCAAAATTGTCTAGGAGAACAAAAAAGGAGGTGGATGGGGAGTAAAAGAAAGGTAGGAAGGTATGGTGACAGAATGTGCTTGGCATACATAAAATATATTTGTATAAAAATATCTTTATATAACCTAGAATATATAATGGATACATACAATGAAAATTAAATGAAATATTTATATTGGAAAAAATAATTCAAAACACAATAGCAGAAAAAAAATTAAAAATGCTTTAGGCCAGGCCTGGTTATACTTAACTATAATACTAGTAATTTGGAGGCTGTGGCAGGAAGCTATAATTTCAAGGCCAGCCAAAGAGAACTTACTGAGACCCTATCTCTAATTTTTCCATTTATTATTTATTTATTTGTTTGTTTATTTATATGAGTGAGAAAGAGAAAAAGGCAGAGAGAGAGAGAGAGAGAGAGAAAGAAAGAAAGATTGGGTATTCCAGGGCCTCTAGCCACTTGCAAACAAACTCCAGATGCATGGGCTACCTAGTACATCTGCCTTTACATAGGTACTAGAGAATCAAACTTCGGTCCTTATGCTTTGCAGACAAGCACCTTAAGCACTGAACCAATTCTCCAACCAGTGAGACTCTATCTTAAAATACAACTTAAGGGCTGGAGAGATGGCTTAGTGGTTAATGCGCCTGCCTGCCAGGTCCCACATTTAGCCAGATGCAATGCCGCACTTGCCCACAAGGGGGCGCACACATCTGGATTTCATTCGCAGCGGCTGAGAAGCTGCTGGCGCGCCCATCTCTATCTGTCTTCCACTCCCTACCTCTCTGTGTCTCTCTCCAAAATAAAAATAAATGTTAAAAAAAAATTTTAAAAATATATAACTTAAGAGTTGGGGATATAGCTCATTTCACTGATATAATGCTTGCCTAGAAGCAAGAAGCCATGGTTTCAATCTTACATCTAACAAGCAAACAATCAAATAAAGCATAAAAATTTAGGTAGAAAAGCAAATAAAACTAGAGATACAAATAAATCTACACTCAGAAGGTGCTGCCACCTGAAAAAAATGGACATTTCAATTAAGTAAAAAAGTATAGACACTGGAGTGATATGACTGTAGCAAACCTGTTATATATAGAGAGAGTGTGTGGATCTCCATTCCAAAAGACAGAATACTAGACATAAGAAAGTCCAAAATACAAATCCCAAATTCTAGCTATAAAGGCTACAATTATTGACCTTAATGAAGCATCTAAGCAGTAGTCTACATGGTGGGGTAATCAAAATGGAGGAGCAGCAAGGCCCCTGGTTTCCAATCCCTAGTATTCTTGTCCCTCAAAACCTCCTATCTAGGACTGCAGAGATGGTCCAGCCAATAAAGCAGTTGCTGTGCAAATGTCAGTACCTCAGTTCAGACCCCTAGAATCCATGTCAAAAACCAGATGCTATAGTGAGTACCTGAAATGCCAGCACATCTATGGAAAGATGGGAAAGAGAAAACATAGAATTACTTAGTCTGGTGGCCAGCTAGCCTGGAAAATGCAGCAGTGAATGAGAACCTATCTCAAATAAGCTGGAAGGTGAGTACCAACATCTGAGGTTGTCCTCTGACCTACACACACATTTCTATCTTTAGAAATTAAAATATTAAGAACTTCTAAATAACCTTAACTGACTAAAAACATTAAAATAAAAACATAAATTATTAGTTACTTGAGAAATTTATTTTCCCAAGTCACTTTTCAAAAAAAAAAATTTTTATTTATTTATTTATTTGAGAGACAGAAAGAGAGAGTGAAAGCATGCGCCCCCTGTGCACCTGGCTTACATGGGTCCAGGAGAATCGGACCAGGATCCTTTAGCTTTGCAGGCAAATGCCTAACCATCAAGCCATCTCTCCAGCCCTTCCCCAGTTACTTTCTGTGCAAGTACAATACTTCCACAGCAGTTTCCTTTACAGAGGGATGCAAGAATGAGGAGGAATTTCTACAATTCCCAAACAAATGACCCATTAATCTTATCTGAAAACAAAAGTTACAGCAAATTAAGGTAATGATAAAAACTCATTAAGAAATCTTACATATTTATCTTTCCTTTCTATCATATCTTGCTTTTGTTTGCATTTGTGAGATGTCTCCTTAATATCTGCTGCCTGCAAGATTGAACCAGAGAAGAAAAAGTTAATTAAAAGTTAAGCTGAACCAAATATATGGCCCCATCCATCCATCCAAATATTATGTGTTAGCCCACAATAATGCTTTTCCACAACTCATTTCAAACCAAATCCACAATCATCACCAAAATTAAACAAGAAATTTACAAATGATTAATATAGGTATTAAAAACAGTAAGCTATAGCAATATATGTGCATGATTGCCTCTAAGTATGTATTTATTTTCCTGTTATTCTATCTAATCCTGAAAACAATTTGTTGAGATAGGACAGATATTACTGTTCTATTGTACATGAAGAAAATAAGATCAGTAATTATTAAATGACAGAGTGGGCATGTGCAACAAGGATATGTGTGAATTCAAAGACTGTGTCCTAACCCATGACATTGTATTTCCGCTCTGGAATGTTGAATGAGAAGTGTTGGAAAAGCTTTTCTACTAGAATAGAAGGAAAGGAACATGAAAAGGAGGAATGATAAAATTAACCACTTTACTCATGTTGTATATCTAAGGGTACTAATTTAAAAAATGTATATATTTACATGTATGTATATGTACATATATCTTTTAACATACATATAATGTCCTGCTTCAGAATCCCCAGTAGCACTTCTTTAGGGAAACAATTCTAAAATATCTTAGACTATTGTAGTTATCTTCACATTGCTGAGACAAAACATGCAACGAGAAACAGCTAATGGCAGGAGAGTTTATTTTGACTTATAGTCTCAAGGAGAAGTTTCAGGATGGCAGGGAAAAGATGGTAGAGCAGAAGCTGGACATCACAATCTTGCACACCAGGTGGAACAAAGTAGCAAGAAAGTGAGCTGAGTTCTGGCAAGGGATGAGCTGGGCTATAACACTTCAAAAGCCTACCTCTAGAAACCCATCTCCTCCAGCAAGGCTCCACCTCCCAAACTGCCACCAAGCATTCAAAACACATGAATTGATGGAGAACATCTTGTTCAAACCACCACAACTATGTAACTTTCTCAGTTTTTTTTAAATTGTTTTTTTGTTTTTATTTTTCTGAGACTTCCTTAATAGCTAGTTTTGTTAGGAATAGACAAGCAAATCAAGGTTTTTATTGTTTGTTTTGGTTTTTTGAGATAGGGTCTCACTCTAGCCCAGGCTGACCTAGAATTCACTCTGTATTCTCAGGGTAGCCTCGAACTCATGGTTATCCCCCTACTTCTGCCTCCCCAGTGCTGGGATTAAAGGTGTGCACCACAATGCCTGGCTAAATCAAATATTTGATTATGTTTTATGTATGAGTTCTTGATTAAGAGATTTGGAATTCGTTGAAACTATTTTTCAGTCTAAAAAAGTAAATACATCTTTAAAAGTAATTTAGCAGTAAGCTCATGAACAACAAAACAACTATTAATCCACAATTTAACCTTAACTAATCACCACTAGTATGGCAATGACTGCCAGTTATCAGCTCTTTAGCCTTAAAGAAATGACCTCTAGGATTTAATACCCTCAGCTTCAAAATCAGAAGATGTGGGTTAAGGAGATGGCTCAGCTATTAAAGGTGCTTGTTTGCAAAGCCTTCAGGTCTGGGTTTGATTTCCCAGTACCCATGTATTTGGAGTTCATTTGAAGTAGCAAAAGGCCCTGGTGTGCTTATATTTTCTCTCTCTCTAAGAGACAGAGGGAGGGAGAGAGGGATGAAGAGAGGAGAAGGAATAAACAAATATATTTAGAGAAAGAGGAGAGAACATGAAAAGTTCCTGCCCATGAGAAGGTGTGTGTGTGGGGGGGGCACAAAACCCCAATAAAAATATTTTTAAAAACCAAACAAACCCAGATTTTTCTAAATAACTACCTATAACCTCTTTTTTTTTTTTTTTTTTCTCTAAAATGTTGAGTGATTGAAATAATTCTCTTTTGGGCTGGAGAGATTGCTCAGTGGTTAAGGCTCTTGCCTGCAAAGCCCAACAACCTGGGTTTGATTCCCCAGTACCCTCGTAAAGCCAGATGCACAAAGTGATACATGCACCTGGAGTTCATTTGCAGAGGTTAGAGGCCTTGGCACACCCATTCTCTCTCTTCTCTGTTTGCAAATATTTTAAAAATATTAATAATTTTCTTTTACATCAAAATCAATCAAGTCCTAAAATCCTTATCTGTTCTTAATAACTATTTAACCTTCTAGACTTAAGCATACTACTTTAAAAATGATTTTATTTATTTAAGAGACCCAAAGAGAGAAAGAAGCAGAGAGAGAGAGAGAAAGAGAGACAGACAGACAGACAGACAGAAAGAGACAGAGAGAGAGAGAATGGGCACGCCAGGGCTTCTAGCCATTGCAAATGAACCCCACACACATGCACCACTTTGTGCATCTGGCTTACGTGGGTTCTGGGAAATCACCTGGACTTAGGCTTCACAGGCAAGTGCCTTAACTACAAAGTCATCTCTCCAGCCAAGCACGCACATACATATATATATTTTTTTTTTTTTTTTTTTTTTTTTTTTTTTTTTTTTTTTTTTGAGGTAGGGTTTCACTCTGGTCCAGGCTGACTTGGAATTCACTATGTAGTCTCAGGGTGGCCTCAAACTCATAGCAATCCTCCTACCTCTGCCTCCAGAGTGCTGGGATTAAAGGTGTGCGCCACCATGCCTAGCTCAAAAGCCCAATGTTTTTAAAGCATACTATTACATATTATTTTGTTGTAATTGCCTATTATTTATTGCTATGTGTATGTATGTGTGTATGTATGCACATGTGTGGAAGTCAGAGGACCACTGTGGATATCTGTTCTCATTTTCCATCTTATATGAGGCAGGGTTTTCTGTTGTCCAGCATGGTGTTTGTCAGGTTAGCTGGCCTGAGAGCTTCTATGAGACTCTCCTGTTTCTACCTCCCAGCTTTTAATAGTTAGGAATGCTGGGGTCACAGACACTCGTGCGAATGTGTCCAGCATCTGGTAGATTCTAGCAATTTGAACCCAGACCCTCATGCTTACGTAGCAAGCACTTTATCCATTTTTAACCATATCCCCAGTATCTTATTTATTAAATTTTTGAGGCAGGGTCTCACTCTGTAGCTTTGGTTGCCTATTAACTATATGTAGTCCAGACTGGTCTCAACTCATGTTAATCCTGCTGCCTTAGCCTTCTGAGTGCTATGGTTATAGGCATGAGCCACCACACCCCCAACGATCACTTTTCTTACTTCTCTTTTTCTTTTTTTTCTTTTCTTTTCTTTTTCTTTTTTTCTTTCTTGAGGTAGGATCTCACTCTGGCCCAGGCTGACCTGGAATTCACTATGTAGTCTCAGCGTGGCCTCGAACTCACGGTGATCCTCCTACCTCTGCCTTCCAAGTGTTACAATTAAAGGCGTGTACCACCACACCCGGCTTTTTTCTCTTTTTCAATCTTAGAATTTCTGAAACAATCTTCTAGCCATAACAATTAAGCTCTTGAAAGCTCTACATTAATTCCTAAAGAACTTATGAAATAAAAACTAAACTGAACCCTAGAAAATACTTTGAAATCCATGCTGTGGTGGTTTGATTCAGGTGTCTCTATAAACTTATATGTTCTAAATGCTAGATCTCTAGCTGGTGCAATTTGGGAATTGGAGCCTCCTGGAGGTTATGTATTATTAAGGGCAGGCTTATGGGTGGTGTAGCCAGCTTCCTCTTGCTAGTGTTTGGAACACTCTCCTGCTGCTGTTGTCCACTTGATGTTGGCCAGGAGGTGATGTCTACCCTCTGCTCATGCCATCACTTTCCCCTGCCATCAGGGCGTTTCCCCTTGAGTCTGTAAACCAAAACGAACCCTTTCCTCCCAAAAGGTGCTTTTGGTTGGGTGTTTTCTGCCAGTAATGTAAAACCAACTGCAACACAGGCAAACTATTTTTATGTTGGTTAAAAGTAAAATTCAGGTAATCAAAACCATCTAAGAAAAGTACCTTTTCTTTGATTCGAGCCTCAAAATTATGACGCAGCCTTTCAATTTCCTCAATTCGGCGTGTCATGGGAATTTGCTCATCTTTAAGTTTTTTAACCTCTTCCTTTACTCGGTCACGAATTAGTTTCACAGCTTCATATTCCTGACGAACATTTTCATATTCCTTGCAAATAATTCAAGAAATATGAGTTAGTGCTTTAAGTAGCTTAAATTAACAAAGCCAATGCAGAAACAAAATATAAGATTAAAGTGAGATTTTTTTTTTTTTACTCTCTCAATAAAGACAGGATTTGGGAATGTATAAAGAAGAAGAAAGAAAGAAAGAAAGAAAGAAAGAAAGAAAGAAAGAAAGAAAGAAAGAAAGAGGGAGGGAGGGGGGAGGGAGGGAGGGAGGGAGGGAGGGAGGGAGGGAAAGAAAAAAAACCCTCAACTATAAAAGGTTAAAAACTAGCCTGAAGCCGGGCGTGGTGGCGCACGCCTTTAATCCCAGCACTCGGGAGGCAGAGGTAGAAGGATCGCTGAGAGTTCGAGGCCACCCTGAGACTACATAGTGAATTCCAGGTCAGCCTGGACCAGAGTGAGACCCTACCTTGTAAAACCAAAACAAACAAACAAACAAACAAAAAAACTAGTCTGGCTTCTACCAACACATGCATGCATGGGATGTACATCTCCACACACATGTGCAGATAATACACACCACACCTCACCACACCACACACATACTCCACATACACAGGATGCACATCTCCACACAAGTGCATATAACACACACCATACCATACACATACTCTACACACACGGGATGCATATCTCCACACATGTATATACCATACACCATACCACATATTCTACGTCCGCACAAAAAGAAAGCTACCTGTCATGTCATAGGAATTAAGTAAATATTTGTTGAATAACGACAAAACAGAATATTGAATAACGACAAAATAGAATACTAAAACTGTGTGAGTAAATGAGATAAAAATAAACATCACAGTAAAAATTTAAAGACTTAATCAATCTTGTACTTTTTAAAAAAGGAGAAACCAAAAGAGTACAAAAGATGAAAATAAAGTGGATGAAAGATTAATAATAGACATAGAGAACTTCAATAAAAATGGGCGAGATAAGAGAAAAGTTTAAGAATAATAGAATTACAAAACAGGGTTGGGTGAGGTAAGAATGCCATAAATATTAACATTTTTTCAAATTAACAACAATTATTTCCATGGTAACCTTGCAAGTAGCTTGATAAAACTGCACTTTAATTTGCTACCCATTAAGTAATGCACTGAGAGAACCACTATGGGTGTTAGGTTTAAAAAAGCATGGATTACAAACTGACATTAGGTAATAAAACATGCATTACATTAAGAACAGAATACATAGGAAAATTATGAAACATGAGCAGATGAATAGTTAATTACAACTAATATATTTGGCATATCCCATTCTTAGTGACTTAACTGAGGACATTCAAAACACACACACACACACACACACACACACACACACACACACACTTTTTGGGCAATACTGGAAATTGAACTCAGGACAGTCAACTTGCTGGGCAAGCACTCCACCACTGAGCTAGAGCTCCAGTCCAAAAGGTTTTATTTTATTATTTTATTTTATTTTATTTTGGTTTTTCAAGGTAGGGTCTCATGCTAGCTCAGGCTGACCTGGAATTCATTCTGTAGTCTCAGATTGGCCTTGAACTCACAGTGATCCTCCTCTGCCTCCCGTGTGCTGGGATTAAAGGTGTGTGTCACCACGCCTGGCTAAAAAGTTTTATTCTTTGCATATACAGAGCATTTAGATGGGGCTAAGGAGATGGCACAGCAGGTGTGGTGGTTTGATTCATGTGTCCCCCATAAACTTAGGTGTTCTGAATCTTAGGTTCCCAGCTGATGGAGATTTGGGAATTAACATCTCTCAAAGGTAGTGTATTGTTGGGGGCGGGCTTATGGGGGTTATAGCCAGCTCCCCATTGCCAGTGTTTGGCACACTCTCCTGTTCCTATTGTCCACCTTATGTTGGCCAGCGAGTGATATCCACCCTCTGCTCATGCCATCATCTTCCCCTGCCATCATGGAGCTTCCCCTCTAGCCTGTAAGCAAAAATAAACCCCTTTTTCCCAAAAGCTGCTCTTGGTCGGGTGATTTCTTGCCAGCAATGCGAACCTGACCGTGGCAGTAGTTAAAGCACTTGCCACACAAGCTGAGGACTAGAGTTCAGATCCCCAGCACACATATAGATGCTAGGTAGGCATAGCAGTCTGCTTGTAATCCCAGCACTTGAGAGGTAGTGATGGGATAGCCAGACCAAACTGACTATACTAGCTGAGTTAGAGAGCTCTGGGTTCAAGTAAGAGATCCTGCCTCCATAAATAAGATAGACAGCAACTGAGGAAGATACCCGATGTCACCCTCTGCTCTCCATACAATACATGTGCACATAAATACATACACACCCATACACATGATTTTAAAGATTTTATTTTTATTTGATTTATTAGAGACAGAGGGAGGGAAAGAGAGTGGGAGAGTGAGAATGACCGCACCAGGGCCTCTAGCCACTGCAAATGAACTCCAGAGGCATGTGCCCTATTGTGCATCTGGCTTAGGTGGGACCTGGAGACCAGAGTTTATCAGGGTCCTTAGGCATCCCAGGCACATGCCTTAACTGCTAAGCCATCTCTCCAGCCCCACACACAATTTTAGATCATTAACATTAAATAACCAGCACACATCTATCGAATACAGAAAAACACATCTTGTTTATAATACTCTGCTACTTAAAGAATCCCTTATTTTTTTCCTCACATAATTAAGACTTACCACCCATGGTCTTTTTGCCTCAAGCATCTCAATTAAATCTAAATGTCGCTTCCGTTCATAGAACCTCTCCACATCTTGTTTGTATCTTTCATTTCTCTGAATCATTTTCTCTAAGTATTCAGTTTTCTCTTTGCATGATGTCTAAAACAAATATTTGTTGAATAATTAGTTTTAACTGAAAAAAAAAGTTCAAATCATTTAACAATGAAACACAGCAAAATTTTCCAATAATGTATTCTGCATAGGTTGTTTGTTTGTTTGTTTGTTTTGTTTTGTTTTTTCAAGGCAGGATTTTACTTTAATCCAGGCTGACCTAAAATTCACTATGTAGCTTCTGGGTGGCCTTGAACTCATGGTAATCCTCCTACCTCTGCCTCCCAAGTGCTGGGATTAAAGGCATGTGCCACTACACCCGGCAAATTCTGCAAAGTTTTTAAGAACGCTGAAAAAGTGGAGCTGGGGATATGGCTTGGTTGGTAGAAGCCTCAACACCACTTAAAACTGGACGTGTGCTGCAGGCCTGTAATCCTAGCACTCGGAAGGTAGAGGAAACAGGATCACAAGTTTAAGGTCATCTTTAGCTACAATGAGTTTGAGACCAGACAGGACTCTATGTCTCATCCACTTCAGGTATTGAAGCAACTCATCTAATAAAGGTTGAGTAACCCTTATTTGAAGTTCCTCTGCTGATGCACCAATATAATAAGCCAATGTACTGATACAAGAATTTGAGGGTGCCCACAGACTCTTGTCTTACGAAATTAAAGAACTGACATCCACAAATCAGAAGGTGAAGTTAACAGGTTTTACTAGATTAAGAGACGGAAAGAAAGCAGAGTTCATGCCCAGGAGGCTTGAGTAGGGTTGGCAGAAATAGGGAAGCCAAGAACTTAAGAGAAGGAAGAAATGCAGAACTCTTGCCCAAGGAGGCGGGGGCGTGTTAAGAAGACCTGAGCAACCCTCATTTAAAATGCTCAGAGCTCAAAAATTTGATTTTGAAATTGATCAGGTTTGGGACTATGTGTATAAATGTTACTACCAGTCAAGCATTTATAATCTGAAAATCC
The DNA here is from genome assembly GCA_036365145.1 of Orientallactaga sibirica. Lineage (NCBI taxonomy): Eukaryota > Metazoa > Chordata > Mammalia > Rodentia > Dipodidae > Orientallactaga > Orientallactaga sibirica. The sequence goes on from JAEOAD010000001.1 coordinate 65,257,762, forward strand.
AAAATCCAAAACATTCCACCACCTAAAACTTCGTGAGTACTTGTGGTACATTTAAAGAAATTTGAATTTGGCAGTGCTTTTGGCCTTAGATTAGCAACGATCAAGCTGTACAGGTGAAAGTACAAAAGCTGACCGTGACCAAGGAAAAGCAGTGCTGCTCTCACAGATTCCGGTACTCACCACTGAAGGATGCCGAAATGGCATAAAGTGGAAATTTAGCCTTTACAAGTTGCAAATCAACAAACAGAAAGGAGCACTCAGAGCCTAGTAAGTTGTATGCTTGTTTTCTTTTGGCAGATAGGTAATTTTGGTGAGTATTTCAGGTGGAAGTTGTAGACTGACGCAGAAAAAAGTACAAGAATTGAAGGCATATCTCAAATAGTATAAAATAAAAAACAACTCAAAAAGCTCAAAATTCCTTTCATCATCCATCCTGAATTAGTGTAAAAATATTTTATAACAATAAAAGATCCATCCAGTACATGCAGTTAGACATTAAATGAAGGCATCTGTTTCAAAGATTTCTCATTATGAAAATATGCTGATTCATTTCAGATCCAGGAATACAGAACTTGAATGACTAAATAAATAACCCTTATCATCTTAATAAATGATATGCTATAAAAGGACATTTCTATTTATAAATTAAAGAAAGAAAACCCAACATTTCAACTAATTGTATACTAATCTTGAAAAATTCACGTAACATAGAAAAAAATACTCAAAATGATGCAAGAGAAGTGCTCTACTAAGCACCACATCCGCATCCTCTGTAATAGACAAAACCTTAAACATGACAGGTGTTTAAGAGGTACTAACTCAAAATAGACTAATGTAATACCCCAGGGGGATGTGGGAAGACGCCTAGCAGTTCCTCAGCCACTCAATCATTTATATTGCTAAAGTAGTCTGATTTCTAAAACTTTGTATTATCAAATTCACGCTCACTTTTTATCACTTTAATTGATGTCAGCTATACAATCCTAGATGAAATAAAATATAATTATGTATGTGCTCAATGAACAGAAATACTACTTTTTGAGATAAAGGACAAGAGAAATGAGGTATCTGTTTATAAATACCTCTAGTTGTTTTTCTTTCTCCCTGAAGTTTTTCAGCTCACAGTGATACCTGTGCATCTCTGGAGGACCAATTGACTTCTCAGTAGCTTCAAGAAGTTCAATTTTGCTGAGTTTAGCGAATTCCCCAACTTTGTCCTAGAGCAAAGAAATACGAGCAATTATCATTTGTAAGTATCTTTAAATGCATTGCATTTGTCAAGATGGGTCTCATTATTTTGGTTTGTTTGTATATAGTGTAGTATGTATGTTTGCATGTGCGTGCTGGTGCACATGGAGGCAAGAGGACAACCTTGGCTGTTACTGACCCTCAGGAACATGGCCACCTCTTTGCCCAAGCTAGGCCACCAAGGAGGTTAGACTGGTTAGTCAGTGGGCTCCAGGGATCCTCTTATCTCCATCTCCCCAGCAATGGGATAACAGGTGTACACCACCCCTCAACCTTTTTTTTTGATTAGTGGGGTTCAAATTCAGGTTCCTAGTGTTTGCAAGGCAAGCACTTTAACTACTGAGCTATCCCCCAAGCTGCAGAGGAATTTCATTTTTTTTTAAAGATTTTTAGAGAGAGAGAGAGAGAGAGAGAGAGAGAGAGAATTGGCATGACAAGGCCTCCAGCCACTGCAATCAAACTCCAGATGCATGTGCCACATTGGGCACATGTACGTCTGGCATAAGTGGGACCTGGAGAGTGGAACATGGGTCCATAGGTTTCACAGACAAGCACTTTAACTGCTAAGCCATCTCTCCAGCCCTCTTTTTTTGAGGTAGGGTTTCACTGTAGCCCAGGCTGACCTGGAATTCACTATGTAGTCTCAGGGTGGCCTTGAACTCACAGTGATCCTCCTACCTCTGCCTCCCAAGTGCTGGGATTAAAGACAGGCACCACCATGCACGGCTTTCATTCTTTTTAAAATTCATTTTGAGAGGTGAATCTTCATGTACATCTTTTACATATTACTCTTTAATAATGGCATAAATCATCATTATTTGATTACCTTTAAAATGCCTATGTCAATATTCCCATGTAGAAATATTTATACATACATACATAATAAAGAATATGAGAATAAAGGAAAAATAAGTCTCTTGTATTAAAATGATCTCATTTGAAATTCTGGAAGTTAAAAAAAATTTCAAGTATCTATTTCTATTTCTCTTTTCCTTTTTTGGTTTTTTGAGGTAGGGTTTCACTCTAGCTCAGGCTGACCTGGAATTCACTATGTAGTCTCAGGGTGGCCTTGAACTCACGGTGATCCTCCTACCTCTGCCTCCCAAGTGCTGGGATTAAAGACATGCGCCACCATGCCCGGCTGTTCTATTTCTATTTCTAAGGATAATTTGACATGAATAGATAAATGCAAAATGTTTTAAAATTTTAAATTTGAATTTATTTTGGACTTATTTATCCTTTATGAACTATAGCTTAGTCACTAAGTAGTACCAAGACAACTTATAACATTTAAAATAGATCTGAACGTTTTGCTTATTTCTTTAAATTTAAGACTTAGAAGTGGTGGTGTACAACTTTAATCCCAGTACTGGGGTGATAGAGTAGGAGGATCACTGTAAGTTAGAGGAAAGCCTGGAACTACAGAGGGAGTTCCAGGTCAGCCTGAGCTATAGTGAACCCTACCTCAAAAAAGCCAAAAACATAAAAATAAAAAAAATTTAAATGTCACTAGACTTTAGAAAGTAAGAATCTTAGCATATCAAATACTTTATGCAAATGTATTAATTTAACAGCTGTTGAAAATTTTTAAAGTTTTACAAATGAAGAATTGAAGTATATTATTTAAAGATACTTTCTGGGCTTGGAGAGATGGCTTAGCGGTTAATGCGCTTGGCAGCAAAGCTAAAGGACTCAGGTTTGATTCCCCAAGACCCATGTAAGTCAGATACCCAAGGTTATGCATGTGTCTAGAGTTCATTTGCAGTGACTGCAAGCCCTGGTGTGCCCATTCTCTTCTCTCTCTCTCAAATAAATAAATATATAAAAATAAAATGTTTAAAAATATTTTAAAAATTTTAAAATAAAGATATCTTCTAAGATATCTTATAATTTAGACTTTTATTAATTAAAACTAGTAAGAAGTGATGAGATACTGCTTTCTGCAAAGAAATATAAGTTTTTTGGTTTTTAAAAAATTTTTCTTTACCTTCTTTAAGATAAGGTTTTAGAGGACTGGAGAGATGGCTCAGTGGTTAAGACACATGCCTACAAACCCTAACAACCTGAGTTTGATTCCCTAGTTACTGACATACAGCTAGACCCACAAAGTGGTGCATGAATCTGGTATCTGTTTGCACTGGCAGAAGGTCCTTGTACCCCCATTCTCTCCCACCCCATCCTTCTCTCTCCCTTCTGTATCTCTGTCCCTCTTCTCTCTGTTTTGGCTTGCAAATAAAATAAAATAAAATAAATCTTTTTTTTTTTTTTTTTTAAAGATAAGGTTTTGTTCTTAAGTCTAGGCTAACAGTATGCATTCCAGGAGGGCCTCAATCTAGACAGCCTCCATGCTCATCCTAAATGCTGGGATTATAGTTGTTTGTCACCCTCCTTGTAACAACTGTATTAAGAGTACTGTGTTCAGGCTAGAAAGATGGCACAGTGGTTAAGGCGCTTGCCTACAATGCCTAATGACCCAGGTTCAATTCCCCAGTACCCACATAAAGCCAGATGAACAAAGTGGTGCATGAACAAAGTGGTGCACGCATCTGGAGTTTTCTTTGCAGTGGCTAGAGGCCCTAATGCACCCATTCATATTCTCCTTCTTTCTCCATGCAAATAATAATAATAATAATAATAATAATAATAATGAGTACCATGTTCAAGTACACACTAATAATGTTATATTTTTGTTAACTGAAATTAAAACTATATTATAAGTGATTAGACATACCTTTTATAATACAATTGTTCACTTTATTTTTTGTTTCTTTTTTTTTCAGAAAGTCTTACTTTGTAGCACAGGCTAATCTCAAATGCACAATCCTCTTGCCTCAGTTTCCCATAGCATGTGCCACCAAGCTGGCCTAAGAACAGTAGGCACTAAGTGTACTATGCTAAATGTAAATATTAGTATTTTTATATTTATTAAAATTAAATTACAGCCAGGCATAATGGTGCACACCTTTAATCCCAGCAACTGGGAGGCAGAGGTAGGAGGATCATTGTGAGTTTGAGGCCAGCCTGAGATTAAATAGCAAATTCCAGGTCAGCCTGTGCTAGAGGGAGACCCTACCTCAAAAAACCAAAATTACTATTACAATAACACTATATGTGATAGAATTCTTCCTTTTACAAAACACTGTAAGTATTAAGAGTATTGTGTTCAAGTAAATCCCTTGAAAAGTACTAGCGTTATCATATGGTATACAGAGTAACAGTACACATAAACATTTCCCATCTTTCCTGTTGTTTTTCATACCTGAGGTAGAAACTGGCAAAGATTACCAACTTGAATGTTTAAGGCTGCAACTTGTTCTTCTACTATTTTCTGGGTTGCAGGTTTTTTGTTGATGAACCAAAAGGACTGGTTTTTTGTCACATCAATCTCACGGGTGATTACAAGATTGCCAGATGTTCTGAACCTAATTTAAAAAAAATAGGTGAAAAGCTTTGATATTCTAAACATATATGCTGGTTTAGAAATAAAATTTCTATCATTTTTCTTGCACCAAAGATGTTATTTTTGTCCCCTACCAAGAAGGAAACTGTTGTATTTTATTAGTGATGATACCATAACTAACCACACCAAACTACTACTTAGTCAAAATTCAAATATTACCTAAATTGTTAAAATTAAAACAAATATGATAACTAGAGTTATTTATCCTTCACTCTTTGTTATTCTTCAGTCAGATGTATTATCATCTGCCATTCAAAATGGGTTGGTATACTATAGCATGTTAATATTAAGACCTACTTGAACATGTATAAATCAACTCTCATAGCACTTCCCAAAGTCAAAACCAGTCTGCACAGACAGGTAGAGTATGGACCTCTTGCCATGTATTCCATTCTGAATTCTGAAGAATTATATTATATGGCTATAAAGAACATTTAGCAACATAGAATCTGAAAGAAGGGTATTTATTCATTTTCTGCTTTTAGAAGTATTACTGTTCCATAGCACCCGTCCATTCATACCTCTTCTTCACTGGGAATCAGTAGTATATGGTAAAAAGATAAATTATTGGCATCTAATGGCTAAATGACATAGTAATCAAAATATTCAAATATTCTAAGCCTTTACATATAGTTTTTAACTTTCATTTCTAGAAAAATGACTAATGAAATACTTTGAACTTTTTGCTATAAAAAACAGAAATAATAATAATAATGTATCTTCATAAATGTGTTTAAAAGTTATCATGAAAGTGAGCTGTGGTCACAATGCTAGTATAGGTGGGAACTCAGAGTAGAAAATAAAACTCACTTCAGTTTGAGGACATCTGCCCAACCATGGAACCCCAAGGACATATTTTCAAGATTTCCAGGCTAAAGAATTACAGAAAAATACAGTAGCTGCTATATACCAAACACTGAACTTTCTAGTGAACAAATACAAATGGGCCTTGATGATTGAGAATCTGTAAGTCAAGAGTGCTAAAGACTTGCAGCCACCCATACTGACCTACTCACTGTGTGATGGTACCAAAGCCAACCCAGGAGGAGCTTCAGAAATTACTTCTTTTTCTTTCTTTTTTTTTGGGGGGGGGGTGGGGGGAGGTTCAAGGAAGGGTCTTACTCTAGTCCAGGCTGACCTGAAATTCACTATGTAGTCTCAGGGCGACCTTAAACTCATGATGATCCTCCTACCTCTGCCTCTGAAGTGCTGGGATTAAGGTGTGCGTCACCACGCCTGGCACAGAAATTACTTTTTTTAATTGACAAAGATTACACAAATCATATAATCATCATGTTACTCTATTTTTTAGAACAACCATTTTAAAATATGCAGTGAAATGTTTTATTATGGTAAAACATTTTAGTTATTTTCAGACGATATGTACAGTTCAGCAACAGGCTTTGTATACTTACAAGGTTGTAAAACCATGACCTAATTCTATTTTTATCATTCTTGTGACACATACCCTCCCCCCCCCAGGAAAAAAAAACCTTCATCTGCTAAGCACTAACCCCACCACTGTCTCTTCTCCCCACATATTCCAGAACTCATGAATCTCTTCTCTAGGAAGTGGGCTGTACTCAGCACAGTACACTGAAGAATCATATGCAGTGTGACTTTTTGCATTTAGCTTCTTTCAGTTTTCAAGGTTCAGCCACACTATCACCATACTATCACATGTGCTAGTGCTTCATTTCTTTTCTGGCTATGTGTCATTACATGGATAGATCACACTTTGTTTAGTCATCATCAGTTGATTTGGGTTATTATGTATTCTCAAGGTGGCCTCAACAGCAACCCTCAGCCTCCCAAGTGCTGGGATTAAAAGTGTGAGCCACCATAGCCAGTTGATTTGGGCTATTATTTTTCACTATAAAGATTAGGGAAAAAGAATTTTGTATAAATGATACAATATTGCATAGTTATTTGTAAAATAGATTAACTGGATAAATGAGTATTATATTCTAAATGCTGGCAGATACAGCCAAAAAGAATATACTGACTACACTTACATGCACAATAGAGGACAGTATACACTTCCTTATACTCTCATATTACTGGATTTTACTTTTCAAGTTTTTGAGAGAAAATTCAACTTTATGTCATGTTGATATTCTTTGGGGGGAGGCATGTTGATATTCTTGATAGCTTTTATACTTACAGGACATTTATTTTCATTTTATGTTAAGTACCTTTGCTCATTTTTCTATTAAGTTGGTTATAATTTTTACTGGTTTGCATAAGATATTTAGTGCCTTATGACCTATACTCTTTCTGGTGCTAAGAATGTTTTCTACTTATTACCCATTTCTTTTTTTTGTTTGTTTGTTTGTTTGTTTTGGTTTTGGTTTTTCGAAGTAGGGTCCCACTCTAGCCCAGGCTGACCTGGAATTCACTATGTAGTCTCAGGGTGGCCTCGAACTCATGGTGATCCTCCCAAGTGCTGGGATTAAAGGCGTGTGCCACCACTGCCCAGCTTTATCACCTATTTTTTAATTTAATTTTAATTTTTTTAATTTGAGATAGACAGCGAGAATGAGTATATTTGCATACCAGGCCTCCTGCCACTGCAAATGAACTCCAGATGCATGCACCACTTTGCACATCTAGCTTATGTGGGTACTAGGGAACTGAACCTGGACCATTAGGTTTGTAAGTAAGTGCCTTAACCTCTGAGCCATCTCTCCACCCTATATAACTCATTTTTAATTAAGGTTTCATTATTTTTATTGGAGTTTTAACCTAAATATTCCATTTTATTGCTTTTTTTTCTTTTTTACAATATAGGATATTGTAGCCCAGGCCAGCCTTCACTTTTTAATCTGACCCTCTTGTCTCAATCTCCTGAGTGCCAGGAACTAACTATAGGTCTACGCCATTCTCTCTCTGCTTTCTCGTTTCCTTTTGTCTTTTCTGTCTTACTGCCCCTTAATCCCACAGGGTCTCATTCTAGGGTAGGCTGATCTGAAACTCACTCTGCAGCCCCAGGGTGGCTTTGAACTCATAGTGATCCTCCTACTTCAGCCTCCAGAATACTGAGACTAAAGCCTGTGGTACCATGAAGAGCTTCTCATCTTACTTCTTTTTAAAAAATATTTTTCTGCTAAAGAGATGGCTTAGCGGTTAAGGCGCCTGCCTGCTAAGCCTAAAAACTCAGGTTCCAATCTCCAGGCGTTATGGTGCACGCCTTTAATCCCAGCACTTGGGAGGCAGAGGTAGGAGGATCGCTGTGAGTTTGTGGCAACCCAGAGAATACAGAGTGAATTCCAGGTCAGCCTGAGCGAGAGTGAGACCCTACCTCGAAAAACAAACAAACAAATAAAAAAACTTTGGAGATGGGTGTGGTGCCACATGCCTTTAATCCCAGCACTCAGGAGGCAAAGGTAGGATGGCCATGAGTTCAAGGCCACCCTGAGACTATACAGTGAATTCCAGGTCAGCCTGGATCAGTGAGACCCTACCTAAAAAAAAAAAAATCAATCAATCAATCAATCTATCTATCTATCTATCAATCAATCAATCAATCAGTCATCCATCCATCCATCCATCTAGCGGCTGAAGAGATGGCTTAGTGGTTAAGGCACTTGCCTCCAAAGCCAAAGGACCTTGGTTCAATTCTCTAGAACCCACGTAAGCCAGCTGCACAAGGTGGTGCATGCATCTGGAATTTGTTTGCAGCAGCTGGAGACCCTGGCATGCCCATTCTTTTTCTCTCTCTCAAACAAATAAATAAAATATTACATTACTCATATATATATATATGAGATGCTTAGCAGTTAAGGTGCTTGCTTGTGAAGCCTAAGGACCCAGGTTCACTTCCCCAGTACCCACATGCCAGATGCAAAAGTGGCACATGTGTCTGGAGTTTGTTTGCAGTGGCTAGCGGCCCTGGTATGCCTATTCTCTCTCACATAAAATTCATAAAATATTTTTTTAAAAAAATAGGGGAATGAAAAATGGTGGACAAAGTGCTGAATATTATAGATTCATCCAACTGTCAACAGTAGTTATCTCCAGAAACAAAGTATGGTAACAAAGTTTTTGTTTTTAACTTGACACACTTCTACTGTGTCTACATTTTCTAACAAGCAAGTACATATCACCTTTTCCTTTTTTCCTCCCTTTCTAGCCCTAGTCTGTCTCTATGTGGAGCTGGGGATCAAACCTAAGGCCTTCAGCATGTCAGGCAACTTTCTACCAGAGTTATATTTCAGTCCAAGTTTTGATTTCAAAACCAGCAAAATGCAACCAATACTTAAATCTGTGAAAACTACTGCAACATCCTATTTTACGCATACAGTTTTCTTGGAGATAGAGTCTCATACAGCCAAGGCTGGCCTAGAATTTGCAATGTAATCAAGAATGATCCTCCTGCTTCTGCTCCTAAAGTACTAAAACTACATGTATGCACCACCACACCTGACTGTAACTTTTATAAAATTATTACTGATTTGTAAGCAGAGGGAAGAAAGGAAGGAGGGAGGGAGGGAGAGGGAAAGACTGAGAGAGAGAGACACAGAGACAGAGAAAGAATAAGAATGAGTGGACATGCCAGGGCCTCCCACAGCAAACTCCAGATGACTGGATCACTTTGTGCACCTGGGCTCCAAGTGGGTTTGGGAAATTGAACCTGAACTGGCAATTCCTGAAATAAGTGCCTTTAACTACAAGCCCCAGACTAGAACCTTTTTTTTTTTTTTGGTTTTTTGAGGTAGGGCTTCACTGTAGCCCAGGCTCCAGGCTGACCTGGAATTCACTGTGTAGTATTAGGGTGGCCTTGAACTCACAGCAATCCTCCTACCTCTGCCTCCAAAGTGCTGAGATTAAAGATATACCCCACCACGCCCAGCCTTAGCCTTTTTTTTTTAAATGAGGGAGACAGGATTGGCATGCCAGGGCCTGTAGCCACTGCAATCAAATCCAGACACATGTGGCACTTTATGCACATATGTGACCTTATGTGCTTTCATCACCTTGTGTGTCTGGCTTATGTAGGACCTGGAGAATTGAACATGGGTCCTTAGGCTGTGCAGGCAAGCGCCTTAACAGTTAAGCCATCTCTCCAGCCCAACTTCTTAATGAATACTTATCATTGTTATATTTGTTGCATTTTCCCTCATAAACTTATGATTTCCTTGAGAATGCTTACAAAATAAAATTCTTAAAGTTTAAGTTTCAAAAGCTGAATTAATTTTTTTTTTTGAGGTAGGGTCTCACTCTAGCTTAGGCTGACCTGGAACTCACTCTGAAGTTCCAGGATGGCCTTGAACTCACATTGATCCTCCTACCTCTGCCTCCCAAGGGCTGGAATTAAAGGAGTATGCCACCAAGCCCAGCTAATTTTTTTTTACTTGCTTAAATAAAGTATTCTTTATAAATAACTTCTTGTACTTACTACAATATTAATCTTCTTTTCTAAAGGTATTCAGAAAGCACAAATATAAGCTCAAAAAATTATAAAGAAAAAGGTTGCTTTAGCACTTTAACACTTACAATTCAATTTCAACCACGCCTCTGGAACATCCTCTCTTCACAAAAAAACCAACCTAAGATGTAAAAAAGAAAAAGTGAGCTAGGTAACAATATTCCCAGGCTAACAATCAAAGACCTAGCAAAGTCATTATTGTTTGTCAAATCACAAGTTTTTTTTTTTTTTCCAGTCATTCTATCACTTTCTAAAACACATCTGGGTCTCTCCACTTTTCATGTCTACAAGCAAACACTACAGATCACCTCTGCACCAGGCAGTATGACTCTTATAAACCTGGTGGCAAAGCAAAGCAGAAAGTGGTAGAAAGAGATGTGAATGTGGGTCTAGAGCCTATCCAATAAATACTCAGAAGCTAAAGAGAAGACTGGTAGAAATATGTTCTGTAATACAACCACAAAGCACTATGTCATACCTTCCACTGCCATTGAAGACTTCTACAGAATTGCAGATTCAACATTAACAAGTAACAGTATCTATCCTGCTATTAATTAGAACTGTCATTAAGGATCTTTTAAAAGGAAATCATATAATTACAATTTATATTGTAAAATAGACATTAGAGCTAGTTTCTAAGACATAAGTTTAAACAAGAAACAGAATCTTGGCCTAAAGACATCAGACTGGAGCTGAAGTTTGAGCTATATAATTAAGTAATAAATACTAAAAGTAACTGTAATGTTACTGGGTATGCTGGTGCATGCCTGTAATAGCAGCATCTGGATGGTGAAGCCAGGATGATCAGGAGTTCAAGGTCATTCTCAACTACAAATATGCATTAGGCTAGCCTGGGAAAACATGAAACTCACCTCTTTAATAATGGTAATGACACAATGATGATGATTAAACACAATAGCTAGCATCTACTAAGAATACACCATATGCTACAAGATATACTTTTCCAAAAAAATTTTCTTTATTTAATCCTGATCAGCCACCTTGAAGTACATTATATCTGCTTTTGTAATGTAAAGAGTATTGGCTTTAACATCTACTGTACAGGTTCAAATATCAACTGTCATATACAAGTTGTCTGAGACCCTGACAAGGTGACTTTGTTTCCTCATAGACTAGGATAAAAATAGCATCTTTGCAGAAGTTAATTGTAGTATCAGCTTGCAACAATTAAAATAATTGGTATCAATGAGAATTAAATATTAAAAGGCAGTTATTAAAAAGTACTCATATAGACAATTTAGCATGTGCTTGTGTTAAGTTTTTATATTAGCATTTAAGCAGAAGTATATTAGTAAAACTCTTGCTGAGAACTTGGGTAACCCTTAGAAATACTGCATCTGTGGAATCACAAAGGGCTGTAATCTGTGTTTAAGAACTATCGTACTCCCTGGCCTCCATTAACGTCCTACCACTCCAGATGGAGATACGGTTTCTTTATAACAAGAGTGTAAAACTGCTAGAACACAATTTACCCCAGTTGCATAGCACTTGGAATACAATCAACAGAGCACTATAGAGCTTGAAATCATGCTCTATTAAAGTAGTACATGTCAATACTCTTAACAATCTGAGCTGGTCCATGGACAGTAACTGTTCCCATCCCCTTATCTTTGAGATGAAGAAAAACTGATGTCAGAACATCACCCAAGGTCACAGGGTAATTATTAATCTAGACAAGTATTTGCTCTACCTCATTAATGCCTCCAATATCATTTTTAAAATAAAAGCACTTTGAGTAGGTTTATTTATAATTTTAGTAGGTATCTGCTTCAATTTTATAACATTACATTAGATTTTAAGTCCAGCTAAAAATCTGGTAATATCACTTGAGTAATATTACAATAGTCTCAGTAGTTCATTTCAAGCCTTGCAAGATTTTTTACAACAGGTAAAAATTTAACATAAAGACTTTCTTGCTGAATGTGGTGGCACACACCTTTAATCCCAGCACTCAGGAGGCAGAGGCTGGAGGATCTCCAGAGTTCGAGGCCACCCTGAGACTACATAGTGAATTCCAGGTAGCCTGGGCCAGAGTGAGACCCTATCTCGAAAAACAAACAAAAAAAAGACTTTATTTCAACAATTTTTTTATAACATATATACCTAACAGCATATACAAACTTCATGTACTGTTCAAAGAATAAAACCATTCATGTACCACCACTATCAGTGGATCTGACATTCCATGCACAACTTATCCTAAATGCACCCTTCTCTCCCTTCACCAAAGACAAGCTCTAACCTGATTTGCAGAGACCTTTCTGCTTTGGTTTTACTACACTATCTATTTCCCTAAACATTAAACATTATTATTTTTACTCTTCTATTACAATCATAGTACATGTACCCTTCCTAAGTTTGTGGCTTTGCTTAACATTCTATTTTTGAGGGTTAACCAATGAATTATAGTATACTTTCATTGTCATATGCTATTCAATTTATTTGATTATATTAGCCTTTTAAAGTTTCTTTTTCTTTCTTTTTTTTTTTTTTTTTTTTTGGTGGTGGTAGTGGTGTGTGTGTTTTCTCTCCTAGTGTTAGTTTAAGAGCATACTAGCTGGGACTAGGATTGTATGCCCACATACATGGTATACATGGGTACATGTACAGTTTTACTACACAATGCCCCATTTTACAAGATTGTTTAAATTTATATTCTCTGAAAGAGTGCATGAGAGTTCTTATGAATCTGTATCTTTGCTATCACTTACCAGAACCTTTGGGAGTTGGCTGGGGATACTGTGTTAGAGTGAATTTGCTTTCATTTCATTTCTGTGATAATTACTGAAGTTGAGCATCTTTTCATCTAATGCCTGTCTGGGCTGCCTTTTCTAAGATATCTGTGCATATCATTTGTCCATTTCATTTTTCCTCTGAGCTGTTACTGTTTTGCTTGTTATAACAGTCTTAAAAACAGTTTTTTGCTATATGTGTTATACATACACACACACACACACACACACACACACACACACACACACACACACACATATATAAATATATATGTCACAAAGACATCTTATCTATTATCAGTTATTTTCTATTATCAATCAGTTACCTTCTTTTTGTATTTTGTGGTAGGGTCTCCCTCTAGTCCAGTCTGACCTGGAACTTATTCTAGTACCAGGCTGGCCTCAACTCAGTGATCCTCCTACCTCACTCTCCCCCCCCCCTCAAAGTGCTGAGATTAAAGGCGGGTGCCACAATGCCTGGCTCCATCAATTACCTTCAAAACACTGATTTTTATCCAATTACATTTAGATCTTCAATTAACCTGGAAATTTTTTTCAACTGTCAACAGGACAGGATTTGATTCTTTTTTTTTTTTTCTCTATGGGCAGAGTTTACCTAACAACCATCTTTCTGCTTATATGGACCATTTAATTTTTTATATTAAAACACTACAAATTTGCTATACCCAAAGAACTAAGACACAGAAACTGATGTTTCTACAAGCAAATGGCTTATGATGATATTAACTCACCTTATCTGCCCGTCCCATGAAAGCAGGTTTGCCTGCTAATCCAAGGCAAATGGCACACACAATGCTTGACTTTCCTGTTCCATTAGCTCCAATAATCATATTCAGGTGGGGTCCTGGAGACACCTCACATATATCATATGTTCTGAATTATAAAAATGCATAATTATTAAAAGCAGAGGTAAGAGAACAATAACGTTCTTTAAAAACCAGCTAACCCTATGAATATATGTTAGAGATTTTGGAGAGTAAGGTGCTGAAGACTAAACCCATGAGGACATCCTACATGCTAAGCAAGTGCTTTACCACCAAGCTATATTATAGCCCTATAGGTTTTTAATGAACAACATAGAGTAGGAAAATCTACCAATGGCAAATATGAACCCATCATAAAGCATTATCTAAAGTAAGAACATCAGAGCTTGAAATGGTGGTGCACACCTATAATCCCACCACCCATGAGGAAAAGAGAAGGGCTCACTACAGGCCTGAGGCTAGGCTGGGCTTGAACTTAAAATGATTCTCCTGCCTGGTAAGCACTTTTCTTAATGTTCATACCCATATATTAATGCTACTTTCACGTTTGGTTAGGGAAGTTTCTCTTTTCAGATGGCAGTGGCCTCTGGGCTGACTCAAAAGGCAACAGAGTGCTGAGAAGTGACAGAGGAGTACTCAGCACTGAAACATCTCTATCACACCTTCCAAGGCTCAGGGTCCATTGAGGAAGAGATGGTGGGAAGAATATAAGAGCCAAAGGAAGGATAGGAGTCCTTACAGTGCACTCTTCCAGACACAAAATAGCCTGGATATCCATGACCTCGCAGTGCCTACACAAGACAAGTACAACTGGAAGAAAAGATGATGATATCAAAATAAGAGACTGATTAAGAGGGGGAAGGGATAAGATGGACAGTGAAGTTGTGAAGGGAAAAGTGAGTGTGTATGTGTTGGGGGGGAATTATCATGGTTTACTGTCTATAATTATGGAACTTGTCAATAGTGAAAAAAAAATTTAAATGATTCTCTTGCTTCTACCTCTCAAGTGCAGGGATTAAAGTCATGTACCACCACTCCTGGCTTCAATATAAACACTTTTAAGTAATTATAACCCAAGGGTGAGCATAACAAAGTTACTGCACAAGTAAAATAGTTTTTAAACAAACTTCAGGGCTGGAGAGATGGCTTAATGTTTAAGGCCTTTGCCTTCAAAACCAATAGACCCAGATGCATAAGGTGGCACATGTGTCTGGAGTTCATTTGCGGTGACTAGAAGCCCTGGTGTGCCCATATTCTCTCTCTCTCTCTTTCTCAAATTAATAGATTTTAATTTTTAAAAACACATTAAAAAAAACAAAATTTTATACAAGAGGCCATTATGGGTTGTTTCAAATGTTTTACATTTCTATTTTTCTTGACTTAACACACTTAGTGGCTACATCTCATTTTAATATTTGAAAGAAACCAACCAAATTATTCTTATTCAAATAAAAAATAGAAGCTATACATTAACCCAATGACTTAATTTTATCATTAAATTTTTTTAAATGACATTCATTTCCTTTAGTAGGTTTCAAGAAGATCCAAAGGATTTACTGTTAGGGCTGTATGCAAATAGTCTTTATTCCTCTGGGAGAAAGCAAGAATGCATCATCACCAAGGACATTTTTAATACCTCCTCACAACACACTGCCCAGTACTCTATCTACCTGCACAATTAGCATCTAATCCTTATAATTTGCTGGGGACAGCTTTGGGAGTATGTGAGACTAACTGTGACCTACTCTTCTCTAATTTGTCTTTCAATATCCTGAATTTGGGACCCATAAATAATACCCTTTCTCTACAACCCTTAAGTTAAATCTCAGGTACACCTGCCAACTAATTCCCCAAGGATACATGCTCAGAGTGTTTTTAACCCAAGGATATAAATAATGCAATCAAGCACACTTGAACTTTAATACTTAATGACAAGTGTCAAAGAAGGATGCTGATGCACATGCCAACCTGGTGTCATTTGTTAGAAAAGCTCGAAAGGGGAAAAAAGGACCCTTTTGAATTGAACGCTAGCTTCATCTTTTTCCATTTACTTTTTCTGTGTTTTGCTCAGATTTTTTTCTATTCATCTATAATGTTAAATATTCTTTTAAAAATATTTTTAATTTTTTTTTTTTTTTTACTTATTAGAGAGAGAGAGAGTGAGAATGGACACTCCAGGGACTCTAGCCAAACTAATCCCAAATGCATATACCACCTTGTGCATCTGGTTTACATGGGTGCTGGGTAATTGAACCTGGGTCGTTAGGTTTGGCAGGCAAGCATCTTAACCACTAAGCAATTTCTCCAGCCCCAAAATAAACATTCTTAAATAACTTATGCTTCCTTCAGCTTAGAAATCTCTGCCTCCATTCCCAACTACAATGTACTTGGTTCACTCACAGGTATTCCTCTGTACTTGTCCCAAGCCATTTGAGTTCACTAAGCCTACCTCTCCTGCTTACTTGTTCCTTCTTGTCTGCCTCACTCTGAAAATATAAAGTCCTCTTAGCTTTCTTTTGCACTGCTTTATCACAGGGCCAAAGATTTCCTAGCAGATAAACAGGGAGCTCTTTTCAATCTTATTATCTCAGTTCAATGTAGAAATATTTTTATGGTTAATTTTCATACATGTGTATAATGTATTTGGATCACAATTCCCTTCTAATACCTTCTTTTGTTCCCCTACCCCATCCTGCTTCCAATGAATCTTCTCTATTTTGATGTCTTTATTTCTGCCCTCCTTTGTCATCCATAACAAAATGATGATGGGCCCATATTGTGCATGTCTTGGGCAGATGACAACAGTTGCTGTGAAGTCATGAGTACAACAGCCACTTCATGTCTGGAAGACAGCATTCTAATCCTCCCCATCTCTTGACTCTTACATTCTTTGTCCCTTTTCCACCATGTTCCCTGAGCCTTAGAAGGTGTGACACATGTTTCATTTAGCAAATAGTACTCAAAAATCACTTATTCTCAGTGCTTTGATGAGTTTTGAGTCTCACCAATAGTCACCCCCAAGCAGATGACATTTTAAACATTCTCTTTCCTTAGCTCTCCAATAGTGTCCCATGGTTCTCACCGTATCTCCCTGAAAGGTTCCTTCTCTATGAGCCTCTCTTCTCTCTTACATACAGGCCTCTTGTAATTGATTATTTACTTTCTGTACATGTGTATAATATGTGTGATGTATTCACAATGTGTGCAGAGGTCTGTACCCCATGTGCGTGGGGGCAGAGGAGAATACCCATCCTCTATTGCTCATCTGCATGTTTTCTTGAGACAGTCTCTTACTGAATCAAAATGGTTGACCACTGAGCCCCAACCATTCCCTGGTGTCCATTTCCCACAGGACTGGGATTACAAGTGTGTTTGTGGCCACACCCAGCCGTCTAAGTGGTACTGGGGAATCGAATTCAGGGTGACTTAGGCCCATTAGGCCCTCAAGCTTGCAAAGCAAAGTGTTCTAACTGATGAAGCATCTCCCCAGCCCCACATGTAGGCCTTCTATTCCTCCAATTTATATTTCCTTTTGGACAATCTCAATCATTTCTGCAATTTCAATAATCACTTACATGCATGATTCCTAAATCTCTGACTTAATCACATTTTCCTGAGCTCCAGGACTTTAACATAGAACTTTCATTTAGCTATCCCATAGGAAAGTTCAAGACACAGGCTCTGTTTGTTCTTTGCAAACTGCCTCCTCTTCTGTTTCAGCCAAGGCAGAAAAGAAAGAAGACTGCGCTCCCTCTTTTGCCTCACAATTAATCTGTAGCTAGATCCTGAAATCTTTACTTTTGGTGCTTACTATGCTCAACCTCGCATTTCTTGCTGCCCCCCCCCTTTTGCAGTTTTTAAGCTATTTTATTACTTATTTATTTGAGGGGAGGGGGATAAAGAGAGAATGGATGTGCCAGGGCCTCTAGCCACTGCAAACAAACTCCAATGCATGCACTACTTTGTGCATCTGGCTCATGTGGGTACTAGGGAATTGAACCTGGGTTCTTGGGCTTCACAGGCAAGCACATCAATTGCTAAGCCACTTCTCTAGCCCTTTTTTGTATTTTTAAAAAATATTTTTATTTATTTATTTTCAAGCAGACAGAGGGAGGGCATGAATGCATGGGTGTGCCAGGACTTCTAGCCATCTCAAACCAACTCCAAATGCATGTGCTTCTTTGTGCATCTGGCCCCATGCGGGTCCTGGGGAATTGAACCCAGATCATTATTGTCTCCTTATTTTAAATCTTCTTGCCTCTAATCTGGTAGCCTGTCTAATCATCTTCCACACTTCCTTCAAATTAACATAAATCACTTCATCTTAGCTTAAGACATTCTGACCACTGACAGGATAAGCTGTAATTTCTTAGCACAGTCAATATGGAGGCACTGGTTTCCAACCTCAGTCCACATAGTCACTCACATCTGATGTTCAAGTCACAATGAAATACCAACACTAGCTAAAGAACCAGTTCCTCCATGCCATACTCTTGCCTTTTAGATGGTCATATTTTCTTTGCAAAGCTCATGCTTACAGTTGTAGATGAAATTAGCCACTTCATCCTTTTGTCACCAGGAAACCCTGGGAGGCAGATACTTCCCTTGACTCCCTTCACCTTTCCTTATCTAGGGTCTAAATAGCAATTCAGGTATTTGAACCTATGTAAACCTGGGCAACAGTTAGCTTTCTGAGCTTATCTCACCAATGACGATGCAGACAGAGTTATGAAGAAAGAAACAGAACAATGTGTAAATAAAACAGCTAATTCCGTCTCTGGCATGATATATTCTTGAAAAAAAATGGCAGTATTATAACAACAATTCTGGAATTTATTCAATTTTTAAAAGACCTTGAAATAATGAACTGCAAGACACTAAAAAGATAATGATATTTTAGTTATAGCATGCTTAGATTCTACAGTAGTAACTAGCTGGAAAGAGAACAGGAGCCAGGAAAGGAGTCAGGATTTGTTAGGTCAAAAAACTGCAGGGAGGAGATGGAGAGATGGTTCAGTGGTTAAGGCGCTTGCCTGCAAAGCCTAACGACCCAGGTTCGATTCCCCAGGAAAGCCAGGTGCACTGGCGCATGCATCTGGAGTTCGTTTGCAGCGGCTGGAGGCCCTGGCATACCCAACTCTGTCCTCTCTCTTTCTCTGCTTGTAAATCAACAAAACATATTTTTAAAAAAGAATAGCTGCAGGGAAGACCAACAACTGACAGTAAGGTTTAATTATTTTGGGGTACACTAACTCTTATCAACAACCATCACCGTCTTATCTGTCCACTCGGGCAATGCCTGCAACTTTCAAAACCTGCCACTCCATCGCAGCCATTGGGATTAAAATGCTGCCTCGGGCATTCACGGGACACTTCAGTGCAGTGCACGAGCATGTCCCCTCCAGACAGACTGACTCCCAGCGGGTCCACTGACTCCTTATGACGACTTCAAAGAAAAATAAATGAAACGATGGCGGGATGAATACAACGAGCAAGCATGACACGCCAGCGTCCAGGCGCCCGCAGGCCCGGCCGCAGTCCCCCGCCCGCGGGCCCGGCCGAGCGCGGCCTCCCTCCGGCCACTCACAGGAAGTTCTCCATGGCGATGCGGACGATGGAGCCCTCCACGAAAGGCGCCGCCGAGGGCGGCAGCGACGGTTGCGGGTTCCAGTTCTTCCTCTTGCTGGGGACCTCGGAGGAAGAGTCTCTCGGGAGAGGCCTCTTGGAAGCCAAGGGGCTCGGGGTCTGCGTCTTCCTGCTGGAAGTCGCCATCCTAGCTTCCTCTGCGTCCCCGGGCCGCTTCCGTTCCCAGCGACAGGACAGCCCAGCAGCCTCCGCGCCGCGCTCCCGCGCTAACTGGCCGGCCCTGGCCCCGCCCCCCCCCCAGCGCCCTGCTGCGCCTGCGCGGCTCCGCCCCTCCGCCCCTCCGCCGCGAGGCCCCGCCCCCCGCCGGGCGCCTGGGACTCCGCTGCCCCAAGAGGAAGAGGGCGGCAAAGTTGCAGCCGCCGCTGCTTGCAGGCCTACCTTAGGCTTGGGGCTTCAGGACCACTTCCGCTGTACATCTCGGCCTTTTTTTTTTTTTTTTTTTTTTTTTTTACTTTAACAGAATGTTTCTTTTCTAAACTGCAAACCTATTTCTCTCTCTGCAAACCTTTTTCTTTTTTTTAAATTAATTTACTTGAGCGAGAGAGAGGGAGGAGGAGAGAGAAAGAGGCAGATAGAGAATGGGTGTTCAGGACCTCCAGCCGCTGCAAATAAACTCCAGACGCATGCGCCCCCTTGTGCATCTGGCTTACGTGGGTCCTGGGGAATCGAACCTGCATCCTTCGGTTTTGTCAGCAAATGCTTTAACGTCCAAGCCGTCTCTCCAGCACCAAACTTTTTATATTTTTTTGAGGTAAGCCCAACAGACTGAACTTTCTTTCTTTCTTTCTTTCTTTCTTTCTTTCTTTCTTTCTTTCTTTCTCTCTCTCTCTCTCTCTCTTTCTTTCTTTCTTTCTTTTTTTTTTTTTGAGAGAGAGAGAGAGAGAGAGAGAGACAAAGAGAATGAATTAGCGGCCAGGGTCTCCAGCTACTGTAATCGAACTCCAGACACATTAGCCACCATATGCGCATGCACAACCTTGCGCATGCGTCACCTTGTGCGTCTGGCCTACATGGGATCTGGGGAGGGGAACGTGGGTCCTTAGGCTTTGCAGGTAAGCGCCTTAATGGCTAAGCCATCTCTCCAGCCCTCTGCAAACCTTTATATGTGTGTGGGTGTATATATATATTGGAGCTGGAGAGATGGTGGTCCAATAGGTCAAGGTGTTTGCTTTGCAAAGTCTGTCAGTCCAGGTTCGATTCCCCAGTACCCACATAAAGCTAGATGCACAAAATGCAACATGCATCTGGAATTCTTTTGGAGCCCTGCCATACTTACTTTCTTTCATAAACAAAAAAATTTAAAAACTATTTATGTGTGCAGATAAGGGTGCACCAAGATCTTATGCCACTGCAAATTATTCTGCTTCCAGCTTCATGTGAATGCTGGGGAATTGAACCCCTGGCCAGCAGGCTTTGCAAGTCTGTGCCTCTAACAGCTGAGTTATCTCCTCAGCCCCTCGGAAATTATTTTTATTTTAGAAAAATAGATGAAATGCATTTAGTATTTTAAAATCCACCTGGCTCTTCCCAAGCCACAGTTGTGTGGTGGGTGGCACCTGGGTGCTGTTTTGCTCCAGTGCCCACCAGTAACTCCTATCTTTTTCTTCTTTGTGGTTTCCTTCTGGCCTGCCTCATGTCATGCCCTTTTCTCCATAGAACAAAATAAAACCCTCACAATGGCTCTGTGCCTTTTACTCCAGTGAGGCAGGGTGCAAGCAAGCCTCTCCCTTTTAAAAAAATTTATTTTATTATTATTATTTTTGGTTTTTTGAGGTAGGGTCTTGCTCTAGCCCAGGCTGACCTGGAGTTCATTATGTAGTCTCAGGGTGGCCTCGAACTCATGGCGATCCTTCTACCTCTGCCTCCTGAGTGCTAGGATTAAAGGCGTGCACCACCACGCCCGGCTCTCCCTTTTTTAAATCTGGGGTTTACTAGGCCCTGGCTGGCCTGGAACTCACTGTGTAGCCCTGTATGAATTGAAGTTCTAAAATAATAATTGTTAAGAGTATCAGCCCCTCCCTCAGAGCAGTTTCTCGCCTCTCTCTCCCCATTATACCCACTCTCTGGCTCACATTATCTTGTTCTGGCTCTCCTGTTCTCAGGTGGAAGCCACTCTTATCTTTTCTTCTCTCCCTTCTCATCCCCTCTCTCTGGTTTTTCTTTCTCTCTTCTATCTCTCTGTGCCCCCCCTCCCTCTGCCAGTTACAACAATGTCTTAGATTCAAGAAGCTATCTTGGCCCTCCATTGCACAATTATAATAACAAAGAACTACACCTCTGGTAAAAGAGTCTACAAGACCAAATGGCTGAATTCTGATGATGGAGTGTTGATGTATGGCAGACCAGTGAACAGATTTATTTGGAGCTACTGTTAGTCTCTTTGAAAGCATTCAATGCCCATCCCTGTATCTGATCTAATGTTCCTGTGGCTATCAAAACCATTAAAATGGGGGCTGGAGAGATGGCTTAGTGGTTAAGGTGTTTGCCTGCAAAGCCTAAGGATCCAGGGTCAAGTCCCATAACCCATGGAAGCCAGATGCACAATGTGGTGCATGCATCTGGAGTTCATTTACAGTGTGTAGAGGCCCTGGCAACCCATTCTCTCTCTTTCTCTCTCTCTCTTTCTCTGTCTCTCTGTGTGTGTCTCATCTGCCTCTCCCTCTCCCTCTCGCAAATAAATGAAATTTTAAAACATAAAAATCTATTTTTCGGGCTGTGGAGATGGTTTAGTGGTTAAAGCACTTGCTATGAAGCCTAAGGACTCATGTTGGACTCTCCACATCCTAAGTAAGCCAGATGCACAAGGTGACACAAGCATGCTCGGTGGCACATGCACATAAGGCAGCACAGGTGTCTGGAGTTTGATTGCAGTGGCTGGAGGCCCTGGCATGCCAGCTCTCTCTCTTCCCCCATCTCTCCCTCTTACTGTCTCACTCTCTCATTTAAAAAAAAAAAAAAAAAAAAAAAAAAACAGCCCAGACTGTTGAGCTTGCCTCAAAAAAATTTTTGTTTTTCAAGGTAGGGTCTCACTCTAGCCTAGGCTGACCTGGAATTCACTATGTAGTCTCAGGGTGGCCTCAAACTCATGGTGATCCTCCTACCTCTGCCTCTCAAGTTCTGGGATTAAAGGCATGTGCCACCATGCCTGGCTTAAAGTTTTTTTTTAGTGTATTTTTACCAAACTATTAGCTTTCACCAGTCCAAAAGCTTAATAATATCATGTTTCCCCTGCTTTTCCTATGCCTACCTTACCTTAACTGCCTATGTACAGCCCTCACCAAAATATTTAGCAAGTGTTGGGATTAATTTATGAATTTATCTGGTCTGTAGCTCATAAAAATCTCATGTAGCAAGTTTCACAGTGGAACATAGTATGTGGGGCAACCTGAATCAGTGTTCCTGGACCATGGTTACTTACATTTGGTTCAAAAAAAAATCCTTCAGGTGACAGCTATGTTTTTGTCACCAGGCTGTTCTTGAAGGTCTGTTTCTGCTTCCTTATTGCAGGGACTACAAACAAGTGCCACCAAATAGGCTTCTCTTGCAAATTCCTTAATTTCCTGGTCAATCTTACTCTTCTGAGATTTCCAGCAATCCCTGAGCTCTCTCAGCCTCATATTCTTGGCACTTTGATGAGTTTGAGTCTCCCCAGGCACCTGCCAAAAGAAGCTTCTCTGGTCAACAGTGAGACTAGCTTTAATATTCTTACTGCCACCTCCTCGACCATGTTCCCCAAGCCCTGGGGGGTGTAATAGAGATGTCTCATCCAGTGCAGAGCATTCAACTGTCACTTTTCAGCACCTTGGCAAGTCTTGGGTCTCCCCAGTAATCACTGCCCCATCTGTGAAAAGAAGCTTTAGCAGTACTAATCTAGGGCACAAACATGAATATTTGAGGGTCAGTTTGATGGGCAGAACATATCCATTTATCCCAAGAACAGTAGCTAATCCCCTAAGGGATTATGGCCTTCCAAGCCACTGGCCTTTGACTAGATTCTCACTACCAAGCAAGAATTCCTTCCAGTGAAGCAGATGTGACATTGAATCAAAGCAGTTGGTTACCCCCAAGCTGACATGCCACTAGTGTGCCAGTGAGCACATTTTGCTTGGCTGGCAGAGGTATTACTAGCTCACAGGGCCATTGCTGACTCAGACTGTTGATGACTTTTCTGTGAGAAGTATAGGTACCTTAATTGTAAAGAGTTTCAGTAAGGGCTGGAGAGATGGCTTAGTGGTTAAGGTGCTTGCCTGTGAAGCCTAAGGAGCCAGGTTTAATCCCCCAGGACCCAAGTAATCAAGATGTACAATGTAGCACATGCATCTGGAATTATTTTGCAGTGGCTGGAGGCCCTGGCGCACCTATCTCAAAAGAGAGGGAAAAAAATCGAGTTTCATTTAAAAAATTGTTTCAGACACTGGAGAAATAGCTTAATGGGTAAGGAGCTTGCCTGCAAAGCCAAAGGACCCAGGTTTGAATCCCCAGTAAACACATAAAGCCAGATGCATCTGGAGTTTGTTTGCAGTGGCTAGAGGCCCTGGTGCCCCCATTCATTCCCTCTCTCTCTCTCTCTCTCTTTACCTCTTTCTCTCTCTCTCAAATAAATAAATAAAATATTTACAAATTGTCTCAAGTATCATAGAAATATTTGAAGCAATCAAACTATCTGTTTATTCTTGCTACAGAAATGTCAGAAGTTAGAAATGCTTGTAGACTACTTGTTGACTTGGTTAAAACAGTTAATGCTAACAGTATTTACCATCCCAGTTGTTGTTTTAACTACTTTTTTTTTGGATTTCATTTCTATGTGTTGCATCAGTGTCTCAGTAGACACTGTTGATTTCCATCTTTTGGGTTCAACAGCCAGCTGAAAGCATGAAAAATTAGGAGTAATTAGTAATATAAAGTTTCAAGCACTCTTTGTCTTGATAGATATGTCACAACAGAGTCTGTGGATAAATGGGCCTTTGTGACTATAGAGGATATCACATGAGAAAATAGTATTAAATATTTTCAGAAGAACTGGCCATCAATTTCAGAATGAGCATGTGTGGAGGGTTAACACGCAGTGTGTAGACTTCTCTGCAGTCTCTGGGAACAGCTGACAGTTGTCTGTGTGCAGGAGTGGTCACGGCATACATGAGCAGAGAGCCTGGGGGAAGGGTTGGGGAAGATAAAGTTTGTCTTCAAACACTATAACTTCCCAGAGCAAAGAAAGTTGATAATAGTTAAAATTATGAGAAAAGTGTCAAAACAAGTTATATAAGCTATAAAATATGAGTCCTTTGATGTCAATCCCTAGAGAAACATTTTCATTCCAGCATGTTTCTAAGCAGCTGGGACGCCACTGAGCCCTTACCTAAACTTCTTGGATTTAAGCTCTACTTCCAGAACTTTCACTAATAGCAATGAATTTCTTTTTAGAACTAAAATTGTATTATATTTTAGTTAGTAGATTAAGAAATCTGAAAACGTAAAAGCTCAAAGCAGAAACCAATAACCTATTCAACCATTTTCCTATAGTCAATATGGTAAACACTTGCCACTTCATTTTGTTCTTGTATCCTTGCCCCTTACCATCAGAATTAATAGGTTTCCTTCTCTTCCCTCTGTTCCCTTTCTCCTTCCCCTCCCCTCCCTTCCCCTCTCCTCTTCTCTCTTCCCTTTTCATTCTCCTTCCTTCCTTCCTTCCTTCCTTCCTTCCTTCCTTCCTTCCTTCCTTCCTTCCTTCCTTCCTTCCTTCCTTCCTTCCTTCCTTCCTTCCTTCCTTCCTTCCTTCCTTCCTTCCTTCCTTCCTTCCTTCCTTCCTTCCTTCCTTCCTTCCTTCCTTCCTTCCTTCCTTCCTTCCTTCCTTCCTTCCTTCCTTCCTTCCTTCCTTCCTTCCTTCCTTCCTTCCTTCCTTCCTTCCTTCCTTCCTTCCTTCCTTCCTTCCTTCCTTCCTTCCTTCCTTCCTTCCTTCCTTCCTTCCTTCCTTCCTTCCTTCCTTCCTTCCTTCCTTCCTTCCTTCCTTCCTTCCTTCCTTCCTTCCTTCCTTCCTTCCTTCCTTCCTTCCTTCCTTCCTTCCTTCCTTCCTTCCTTCCTTCCTTCCTTCCTTCCTTCCTTCCTTCCTTCCTTCCTTCCTTCCTTCCTTCCTTCCTTCCTTCCTTCCTTCCTTCCTTCCTTCCTTCCTTCCTTCCTTCCTTCCTTCCTTCCTTCCTTCCTTCCTTCCTTCCTTCCTTCCTTCCTTCCTTCCTTCCTTCCTTCCTTCCTTCCTTCCTTCCTTCCTTCCTTCCTTCCTTCCTTCCTTCCTTCCTTCCTTCCTTCCTTCCTTCCTTCCTTCCTTCCTTCCTTCCTTCCTTCCTTCCTTCCTTCCTTCCTTCCTTCCTTCCTTCCTTCCTTCCTTCCTTCCTTCCTTCCTTCCTTCCTTCCTTCCTTCCTTCCTTCCTTCCTTCCTTCCTTCCTTCCTTCCTTCCTTCCTTCCTTCCTTCCTTCCTTCCTTCCTTCCTTCCTTCCTTCCTTCCTTCCTTCCTTCCTTCCTTCCTTCCTTCCTTCCTTCCTTCCTTCCTTCCTTCCTTCCTTCCTTCCTTCCTTCCTTCCTTCCTTCCTTCCTTCCTTCCTTCCTTCCTTCCTTCCTTCCTTCCTTCCTTCCTTCCTTCCTTCCTTCCTTCCTTCCTTCCTTCCTTCCTTCCTTCCTTCCTTCCTTCCTTCCTTCCTTCCTTCCTTCCTTCCTTCCTTCCTTCCTTCCTTCCTTCCTTCCTTCCTTCCTTCCTTCCTTCCTTCCTTCCTTCCTTCCTTCCTTCCTTCCTTCCTTCCTTCCTTCCTTCCTTCCTTCCTTCCTTCCTTCCTTCCTTCCTTCCTTCCTTCCTTCCTTCCTTCCTTCCTTCCTTCCTTCCTTCCTTCCTTCCTTCCTTCCTTCCTTCCTTCCTTCCTTCCTTCCTTCCTTCCTTCCTTCCTTCCTTCCTTCCTTCCTTCCTTCCTTCCTTCCTTCCTTCCTTCCTTCCTTCCTTCCTTCCTTCCTTCCTTCCTTCCTTCCTTCCTTCCTTCCTTCCTTCCTTCCTTCCTTCCTTCCTTCCTTCCTTCCTTCCTTCCTTCCTTCCTTCCTTCCTTCCTTCCTTCCTTCCTTCCTTCCTTCCTTCCTTCCTTCCTTCCTTCCTTCCTTCCTTCCTTCCTTCCTTCCTTCCTTCCTTCCTTCCTTCCTTCCTTCCTTCCTTCCTTCCTTCCTTCCTTCCTTCCTTCCTTCCTTCCTTCCTTCCTTCCTTCCTTCCTTCCTTCCTTCCTTCCTTCCTTCCTTCCTTCCTTCCTTCCTTCCTTCCTTCCTTCCTTCCTTCCTTCCTTCCTTCCTTCCTTCCTTCCTTCCTTCCTTCCTTCCTTCCTTCCTTCCTTCCTTCCTTCCTTCCTTCCTTCCTTCCTTCCTTCCTTCCTTCCTTCCTTCCTTCCTTCCTTCCTTCCTTCCTTCCTTCCTTCCTTCCTTCCTTCCTTCCTTCCTTCCTTCCTTCCTTCCTTCCTTCCTTCCTTCCTTCCTTCCTTCCTTCCTTCCTTCCTTCCTTCCTTCCTTCCTTCCTTCCTTCCTTCCTTCCTTCCTTCCTTCCTTCCTTCCTTCCTTCCTTCCTTCCTTCCTTCCTTCCTTCCTTCCTTCCTTCCTTCCTTCCTTCCTTCCTTCCTTCCTTCCTTCCTTCCTTCCTTCCTTCCTTCCTTCCTTCCTTCCTTCCTTCCTTCCTTCCTTCCTTCCTTCCTTCCTTCCTTCCTTCCTTCCTTCCTTCCTTCCTTCCTTCCTTCCTTCCTTCCTTCCTTCCTTCCTTCCTTCCTTCCTTCCTTCCTTCCTTCCTTCCTTCCTTCCTTCCTTCCTTCCTTCCTTCCTTCCTTCCTTCCTTCCTTCCTTCCTTCCTTCCTTCCTTCCTTCCTTCCTTCCTTCCTTCCTTCCTTCCTTCCTTCCTTCCTTCCTTCCTTCCTTCCTTCCTTCCTTCCTTCCTTCCTTCCTTCCTTCCTTCCTTCCTTCCTTCCTTCCTTCCTTCCTTCCTTCCTTCCTTCCTTCCTTCCTTCCTTCCTTCCTTCCTTCCTTCCTTCCTTCCTTCCTTCCTTCCTTCCTTCCTTCCTTCCTTCCTTCCTTCCTTCCTTCCTTCCTTCCTTCCTTCCTTCCTTCCTTCCTTCCTTCCTTCCTTCCTTCCTTCCTTCCTTCCTTCCTTCCTTCCTTCCTTCCTTCCTTCCTTCCTTCCTTCCTTCCTTCCTTCCTTCCTTCCTTCCTTCCTTCCTTCCTTCCTTCCTTCCTTCCTTCCTTCCTTCCTTCCTTCCTTCCTTCCTTCCTTCCTTCCTTCCTTCCTTCCTTCCTTCCTTCCTTCCTTCCTTCCTTCCTTCCTTCCTTCCTTCCTTCCTTCCTTCCTTCCTTCCTTCCTTCCTTCCTTCCTTCCTTCCTTCCTTCCTTCCTTCCTTCCTTCCTTCCTTCCTTCCTTCCTTCCTTCCTTCCTTCCTTCCTTCCTTCCTTCCTTCCTTCCTTCCTTCCTTCCTTCCTTCCTTCCTTCCTTCCTTCCTTCCTTCCTTCCTTCCTTCCTTCCTTCCTTCCTTCCTTCCTTCCTTCCTTCCTTCCTTCCTTCCTTCCTTCCTTCCTTCCTTCCTTCCTTCCTTCCTTCCTTCCTTCCTTCCTTCCTTCCTTCCTTCCTTCCTTCCTTCCTTCCTTCCTTCCTTCCTTCCTTCCTTCCTTCCTTCCTTCCTTCCTTCCTTCCTTCCTTCCTTCCTTCCTTCCTTCCTTCCTTCCTTCCTTCCTTCCTTCCTTCCTTCCTTCCTTCCTTCCTTCCTTCCTTCCTTCCTTCCTTCCTTCCTTCCTTCCTTCCTTCCTTCCTTCCTTCCTTCCTTCCTTCCTTCCTTCCTTCCTTCCTTCCTTCCTTCCTTCCTTCCTTCCTTCCTTCCTTCCTTCCTTCCTTCCTTCCTTCCTTCCTTCCTTCCTTCCTTCCTTCCTTCCTTCCTTCCTTCCTTCCTTCCTTCCTTCCTTCCTTCCTTCCTTCCTTCCTTCCTTCCTTCCTTCCTTCCTTCCTTCCTTCCTTCCTTCCTTCCTTCCTTCCTTCCTTCCTTCCTTCCTTCCTTCCTTCCTTCCTTCCTTCCTTCCTTCCTTCCTTCCTTCCTTCCTTCCTTCCTTCCTTCCTTCCTTCCTTCCTTCCTTCCTTCCTTCCTTCCTTCCTTCCTTCCTTCCTTCCTTCCTTCCTTCCTTCCTTCCTTCCTTCCTTCCTTCCTTCCTTCCTTCCTTCCTTCCTTCCTTCCTTCCTTCCTTCCTTCCTTCCTTCCTTCCTTCCTTCCTTCCTTCCTTCCTTCCTTCCTTCCTTCCTTCCTTCCTTCCTTCCTTCCTTCCTTCCTTCCTTCCTTCCTTCCTTCCTTCCTTCCTTCCTTCCTTCCTTCCTTCCTTCCTTCCTTCCTTCCTTCCTTCCTTCCTTCCTTCCTTCCTTCCTTCCTTCCTTCCTTCCTTCCTTCCTTCCTTCCTTCCTTCCTTCCTTCCTTCCTTCCTTCCTTCCTTCCTTCCTTCCTTCCTTCCTTCCTTCCTTCCTTCCTTCCTTCCTTCCTTCCTTCCTTCCTTCCTTCCTTCCTTCCTTCCTTCCTTCCTTCCTTCCTTCCTTCCTTCCTTCCTTCCTTCCTTCCTTCCTTCCTTCCTTCCTTCCTTCCTTCCTTCCTTCCTTCCTTCCTTCCTTCCTTCCTTCCTTCCTTCCTTCCTTCCTTCCTTCCTTCCTTCCTTCCTTCCTTCCTTCCTTCCTTCCTTCCTTCCTTCCTTCCTTCCTTCCTTCCTTCCTTCCTTCCTTCCTTCCTTCCTTCCTTCCTTCCTTCCTTCCTTCCTTCCTTCCTTCCTTCCTTCCTTCCTTCCTTCCTTCCTTCCTTCCTTCCTTCCTTCCTTCCTTCCTTCCTTCCTTCCTTCCTTCCTTCCTTCCTTCCTTCCTTCCTTCCTTCCTTCCTTCCTTCCTTCCTTCCTTCCTTCCTTCCTTCCTTCCTTCCTTCCTTCCTTCCTTCCTTCCTTCCTTCCTTCCTTCCTTCCTTCCTTCCTTCCTTCCTTCCTTCCTTCCTTCCTTCCTTCCTTCCTTCCTTCCTTCCTTCCTTCCTTCCTTCCTTCCTTCCTTCCTTCCTTCCTTCCTTCCTTCCTTCCTTCCTTCCTTCCTTCCTTCCTTCCTTCCTTCCTTCCTTCCTTCCTTCCTTCCTTCCTTCCTTCCTTCCTTCCTTCCTTCCTTCCTTCGGAGAAGGCACAAAAAACTACAAAGTCCAAGAAAACACCAAACCACACGAGCCACCACAATATGGCAGGGATTAAATCAAACCTCACAGTTATTACTGTAAATATTAATGGCCTTAATTCACCCATCAAGAGACATAAGCTAGCAGGGTGGATCAGAAAATTAGACTCCTCAATCTGCTGTCTTCAAGAAACCCACCTTGCCAGTAAAGACAGACACCTCCTCAGGGTGAAAGGGTGGAAAATGATATTCCAAGCAAATGGAAATAAGGAACTAGCAGGCGTTGATATACTAATATTGGATAAAATAGACTTCAAACCAAAAGAAATCAAAAAAGAAAAAGAAGAGCTGGAGAGATGGCTTAGCCATTAAGGCGCCTGCTTGAGAAGCCTAAGAATGCCTGTTCAATTCTCCAGGTCACATGTTTAGCCAGACTCAAAAGTTATGCAAGTTTGCAATGTCGCACATGTGCACAAGGGGGCACACACATCTGGAGTTTGTTCTCAGTGGCTGAGAGGCTGTTGGCATGTCATTCTCTATCTGTCTGTCTCTGTCTCTCTCAAGTTAAAAAAAAAGAAAGAAAGAAAAAGAAGGCCACTTCTTACTTATCAAGGGAATGATCCAACAAGAGGATATCATAATCATCAATCTTTATGCACCAAACACAGGAGCACCACAATTCATAAAACAAAACCTACTTGACAACAAAACAGAAATAACCACCAACACCATCATAGTTTGAGACTTCAATACTCCACTATCAGCAATAGATAGATCATCCAAACAGAAAATTAACAGGGAAGTAAGAGAGCTCAACAAAACCATAGATCAATTAGACCTAATGGACATCGACAGAACATTCTACCCAAAATCCACAGATCACATATTCTTCTTAGCTGCCCATGGAATCTTCTTTAAACTAGATCATATACTGGGTCATAAAGCCTGCCTTCATATATTTAGGAAGATCGACATAATTTCCTGCATATCAGAGCACAATGCTGTATTGCTAGAAATTAACAACTAAAGATGCACCTGGAATCCCACAAGCTCCTGGAAACTGAGCAACACACTTTTAAACAATAAATGGGTAGTGGATAAAATATAAGATGAAACTGCAAAATTTCTGGAAATGAATGACAATGAGAACACAATATACCAAAACTTATGGAACACAATGAAGGCAGTCCTCAGTGGAAAATTCATAGCACTAAATGCCTTCATAACAAAGACAGAGAGATCACAAATCAATAACCTAACCATCCACCTAAAGGCACTGGAAAAAACAAGAAGAATCCAACCCAAAAACTCCAGACAAAAAGAAATAATTAAGATCAGAACAGAAATTAATGAATTGGAAACTAAGAAAACAATTAAGAAAATTGATGAAACAAAGAGCTGGTTCTTTGAAAAAATAAATAAGATTGATAAACCCCTGGGCAATTTGATCAAGTGAAAAAAAGAGATGCTTCAAATTAACAAAAATAGAAATGAAAAAGGCGAAATCACAACAGTCATAAGTGAAATTGGAAGAATCATCAGGACTTATTTCAAAAACCTCTACTCCACAAAACTGGATAATATGGAGGAAATGGATGAATTCCTGGACACATACCACCTACCAAAGCTAAACTCAGAGCAGATTAATCTCCTAAACAAACCTATCACACCCATTGAGAGTGAAAAGGTAATTAAACACCTCCCCAAAAAGAAGAGTCCAGGACCAGATTGCTTCTCATCTGAATTCTATCAAACCTTCATGGAAGAACTGAAACCATTTTTTTCTCAAACTGTGCCACACAATCGGAGAATAGGGAAAGCTCCTCAACTCCTTCTATGAAGCTAGTATCACCCTAATACCAAAACCAGGCAGAGATGCCCCAAGAAAAGAAAACTATAGACCTATTTCTCTGATGAACTTAGATCCTGAACAAAATCCTCACAAACCAAATTCAACAACACATCAAAAGCATTATCCACTTTGATCAAGTAGGCTCCATCCCAGGAATGCAGAGGAGTCTCAACATATAGAAACCTGTCAATGTAATACACCACATAAATAAGCTTAAACACAAAAACCACATTATCATTTCCATAGATGCAGAAAATGCCTATGACAAAATGCAACGTCACTTCATGATCAAAACATTGGAGAGAATAGGCATGGACAGTTCATATCTCAGCATAATAAAGGCTATATAAAGTTCCTAAAGCCCAAATAATACTTAATGGGGAGAGGCTGAAGGAATTCCCATTGAAATCAGGAACAAGGCAGGGGTGTCCACTCTCACCTCTGCTCTTCAACATAATACTGGAAGTCCTAGCTCAAGCAATAAGACAGGAGAAAGAAATCAAAGGGATACAAATTGGAAAGGAAGAAGTTAAGTTATCCCTATTTGCAGGCAACATGATCCTATACATAAGTGACCCAAGAACCTCTATCTCAAAACTCTTAAAGGTGATTAACTCCTTCAGCAAAGTAGCAGGATACAAAATCAATGCACAAAATCCAGTAGCCTTTCTATATTCAAAAGACAAAGATACAGAGAAAGAAATAAGTGACATTGTCCCATTTTCAATAGCAACAACAACAACAAAACAAAAAAAAAAACACCTTGGAACAACATTAACTAAGGATGTGAAAGACCTTTGTAATGAAAACATAAAAACACTCAAGAAAGAAATTGAGGAAGACTTGAGAAAATGGAAAGAACTCCCATGCTCCTGGATAGGCAGAATTAACATTGTGAAAATGGCAATCTTACCACAAGCAATACACAAATTTAATGCAATACCAATAAAAATCCCAACACTTTTCTTCACAGAGATAGAAAAAATGATCTCCAAACTCATATGGAATGGCAGAAGGCCTCAGATATCCAAGCATATCCTCAGCAAAAGAAACACCTCTGGAGGTATCACCATACCTGATCTAAAGCTATATTACAAAGCCATAGTAATAAAAACAACATGGTAATGGCATTAAAAATAGGATTATAGACCAGTGGAAGAGAATCAAGGACCAGGACTTTGGGTCAAGTAACTACAGCTACTTGATATTTGACAAAGGTCCTAACATTGTAGACTGGAAAAACTATAGCATCTTCAACAAATGGTGCTGGACAAATTGGATAACCATATGCAGGAAAATGAAATTTGATCATACATCTTGCTATGAACAAAAATCACGTCCAAATGAATCAAAGACCTCAACATAAGACTAGAAACTCTGCTACTACTAGAAGAAAAAATAGGGGAACTTTCCATGATATAGGAGTGGGAAAAGACTTCCTGAACAAAACCCCAGTAGCTCAGGAAATTAAACAATCACTCAACCATTGGGATCTCATGGAACTGAAAAGTTTTTTTCACAGACAAACATACAATAAGCTGAGCCAATAGATTATCCACAGAATGGGAGAAAAATTTTGCCAGCTATACAACTGATAGAGGCCTAATTTCTAGAATCTACAAGGAATTCAAAAACCCAAACAATAAAAAAGTCAAACAGCCCACTCACAAAATGGGGCAGAGAACTGTATAGGGATTTCTCAGAGGAAGCAATACAAATGGCAAACACACGTGTAAGAAAATTTTAAACATCCCTAATCATCAGAGAAATGCAAATTAAAACAACTGTGAGATTCCACCTTACCCCAGTAAGGATGGCAAACATTAAAAAATCTAATGAAAATAAATGCTGGTGTGGTTGTGGAGAAATAGGTACCTTTGTTCACTGTTGGTGGGAATGTAAGATGGCACAACCACTATGGAAAACAATATGGAGATTCCTAAAAAGGTTGACTATAGAGTTACCAACAGACCCAGTTATTCCCTTACTGGGCATTTACCCTAAAAGTTCCATGCCTCAGTTCAGACAGATATGCTCAACCATGTTTACAGCTGCACAATTCATAATAGGTAAGAGCTGGAATCAACACAGATGTCCATCATTAGATGAATGGATAACCAAGATGTGGTATAGCTACACTATGGAATTCTACACAGCAGTAAGGAAAAATGACACAATGAAATTTGAATTAAAATGGTCAAACTTGGAACAGATCATTCTCAGTGAACTCACCCAATCACAGAAAGATAATCGTCACATGGTCTCACTGATATGTGGCTCCTAACCTGAATCTGCCTGAGATGCTGACATACTTAATAAGCATCTTGAGGACCAGAAAATAGGGAGGGTGGGGTGGGATGGGGTGTGGGAGGGACACAAATGGAAATGGTACCATAAAATCCTATATCCTGAAAGACAGACTAAAAGGTTGAACCTTCATCAGGTCCTTAGAGGGAGTACCTGAATCACAGGGCCCTGGAGAGCAAATGATGAAGAATAACATTAATCTTCTCCTGTTTCTCTCTCTCTCCCTCTTCTCTCTTTCTCTTTTATATTACTTATTTTTTTCTTCCTTCTTTTCCCTTGGAGCTGGCCTGTAACTCCCAGTACCAGCATGTGGTTAACATCCACAATGAGTATTGATCAGAGAGACCTACAAGGTTTCCCAAAAGAAGACAGATTTCTGTCAGAGTACTTGATGACCCACCAAAGGTTAATGGTAAGACCCTACTGCTGAAGACACCATATGCTGTTGGTATGGAACATGGAGTGACCTGGCTGGAATGTGGAAGAGATTCAGTCCCCAGATAGTTAGCTTGTCTAGTGCCAGAAGGTGCTACATGAGCGACTGGGGGAATATGACCAACATCTGTCCAAGCAACTACCGGTCTAAGCTAATCAGCAGCAAACAACCTCACGTGATGCTCACACAAGTGCAATAGTGGCACACAGCCATGGTGGATAATTAAGTGCTCTTGATTTGGCTAACAGATCCACTCAGTGAAATGGAACTCATAGCTTGAACTGGGAAACAAGTCAGAACCATATCCAAAAAATGAGCAGACTCTCCAATATCAAGCTCCCACCAATCTTGGGATACAAGAGGGCCTACACCTATTAAATTTTCTCTAAAATAATAATATTATCCCATTTATCTAGTACTGATTTCACTCTCCATTGGAGAATATGCTTCTCTTTTCAAGATGGATGCCAAACCTGAGGAGATAATCAGCCATTGCACCTCACCACAGCCCCAGCTGAAACCATAGAGTAATGGGGGAAATGAGCAAGAGTGCTGCTTTCTTGGTGAACATGGTACCAGCACAAGGGTGAAGGAGATAGACACAGAGAACACTCAACTCCTACCAAACCAGAGATCCAGAGACACAGAGGCTCCCAAAAGCTCATCACTGAAGTAGTCCTAAAACAAACACAACATGGCACAGAGAAATTCAGGGAAGAGGGGGCGGAAAGATTGTTAGAGCCACAAGTTGGGTCATTATGCACAGAGACATTGCCTCTTCCCCATAATTGATGGCTGCCCCCATAATGCACAACCCACATTCCCCAATGAGGAGAGTCCCTTCAGAGGGGGGAGGTCAGGGAGGAGACTAATGATGGTACCAGCATGACTGTATACACACACTATCTACATAACTAGTAAAAAAAATAAGTGAAAAAAGTTATTGCTCTAATGAGTTAATGTACCTAAACCTGCAAAAGCCTCTCCCTCATTGCAGTTGCTTAAAGATCTACACTGCTAGGCTAGAGAGATGGCTTAGTGGTTAAGGTACTTACCTGTGAAGCCTACGCACCCAGTTTCAATTCCCCAGTATCCATGTAAGCCAGATGCACAAAATTGTGTATGCATCTGGAGTCTCTGGCACACCCATTCTCTCTCTATATCTGCCCTTTTCTCTCTTTCTCACAAATAAATAAATAAAATATTTTAAAAAATAGGAAAAAAGAAAGACAAAGAAGGGTTGGAGAGATTGCTTAGTGGTTAAGATGCTTGCCTGCAAAGCCTGACGACCCTAGTGTGATTTCCCAGTACCTACATAAAGCCAGATGCACAAAGTGGCATATGCATCTGGAGTTCATTTGCAGTGGCTTGAGGCCCTGGCATGCTCATTCTCTCTGTCTCTCTTTGCTCGCAAATAAATAAATAAAAATTTTAAAAAAATAAGAGAAAGATTAGACAAAAAATAAGGCAGAAAAAATTCAATAATTACCAGCATATATTCTTAATTAAGATTTCTAGAAAACTCCTCTAACCAACTCCAAAAATCTTCTGTAAAATACTCACTTTTATTTTCAATTTTCCAATAAATATTTATTAAAAATTCTTTTGTTTGCATGCAGAGTAATGGATTTCATTATAGAATTTTTATAACATAATCTTTGTTTTTAGTCATTCTCCTTTCCAATACCCTTTCTCATTTCCCCTTATCCCCCTCTTTCTGGTGCCCTATTGTGTAAACTTTTTATAGTTATATTTCACATAAATTACTTTAAAGAAGAAAGAAAATCTATAATGTAATGAAATTCACATATTAATGGAGTAAAGGTAAAGAAATCATTATCTCAACAGGAAATGAACTACAGTTCAATTGTAGTATATTTTCAGAAAAGTAGGGCCAAGATAAATGCTTTTTAACTTGATAAATTTTGTACATCAAAAATCTAGATTATACATTGTAATTAATGAAGATACTTAAGATACATTTTCTTCTTTTTTTGTTTGGTTTTTCAAGGTAGGGTCTCACTCTAGCCCAAGCTAACCTGGAATTCACTATGGAATCACAGGGTGGCCTTGAACTCACAGTGATCCTCCTACCTCTGCCTCCCGAGTGCAGGATTCAAGTCATGCACCACCACGCCCGGCTAAGATACATTTTCATTAAGGTCACAAGAAAGATGCCATAATCACCACTATTGAAGTTCTTGGGTAACGTGCTAAGATGAGAAATATTAAGAAAATAAAAAAATCAAAGATTCTGGTTTTCTCTGCTTTCAACTCTACATCCTTAGTTTACTCCTCTTCAACCTGCTCCAGGCCCTGGGAGCCTGGTTCCTATGACCCTCTAGATGGGGCTAATTTGCCCTGATTCTCATCAGCTACTGGAAGGCTGTAGCAGGACAGTGGAGTTTGGGTGTTTGGGCAGTGACTCTCCGCTTATGGCCAGAGCCTCTGTCACACAGCACCCTTCCTCCCAGCCTCTTTGGCTGAAGCTCTTAATGGGTGGACAGTACCTTAACCTTTAAGACCCACCTGTAGGCTGCATACAACAGCTGTAGGGAATGTGAATAAAGAACCAAGCATGGGCTGGAGAGATGGCTTAGTGGTTAAGGTGCTTGCCTATGAAGTGTAAGGATCCAGGTTCGATTCCCCAAGACCCACATAAGGCAGATGCACAAGGTGGTACACGTGTCTGGAGTTTATTTGCAGTGGCTGGAGAGGAGACCCTGGGATGCTTATTCTTTTTATTTCACTCTCAAATAAGCAATAAATAAAATACAGCAGATGGAGAATTTTGAAAGCCACCATATCAGTCTCTCAGGACAGGGATCCAACAAAGGGGTCTCTGTATGCTTCTAATTTGCTAGTCTACTCTTCAAGATGCTTGTACAAAGTTAGGTATTTCTCTATCAGTTGTTTTTTCTTATTATGTTCTTTATCTTTCTCTTTGGGAGAAAGAAACTACCTCATGAAGGTTTGAAACTTGTGTCTATGAAATAAAATAACTGTAGACAGGTTGATAGGATAAAAATCATTTTACTATGTATTTAATTTTTTTTATTTATTAGAGAGAGGGAAGAGAGAAAGAGGTACATAGAAAGAGAGAATAGGTGCACCAGGGCCTCTAGCCACTGCCAATGACCTCCAGATGCATGCACCATCATGTGCATCTGGCTTATGTGGGAACTTAGGCTTCACAGGCAAGTGTGTTAACCACTAAGCCATCTCTCCAACCCTTACTATGTATTTTTTAAAGTTCTAATTAATTTTTAGCTCACATATAAAATTATGGGATTCATTCTGTCATTTTCATACTTGTATATCATTGTATTTGCCCATATCCACCCCTCACATTGCCTTCTCTTGTCCCTCTTCCCTTTCCTGCTGTTACATTTGCTCCCCTCCAGGAAGTCCCTTTTTCCCCTTCTGATTTGTGTGTGTGTGTGTGTGTATGTGTGTGTGTTCAATTTGAAATGGAATGTGACATTTGTCTTTCCCCATTATCCTCACTTGTTTCCCCTCCCCTTTTTAGACATTTTCATTCCTTTATACCCCCTTTCAACTATCGTGCCACACCACACACACATGCACACACACACACAGGAAAAATATGATATTTGTCTGAGACTTTCTTATTTCATTAAACAAGATGATCTTGAGTTCTATCCATTTTCCTGCAAATGACATAATTTCATCTTTACAGCTGAATGAAATTCCATTGTGCATATATACTATTTTCATTCAACTGTTGATGGTCACCTAGGCTGGTTCTATATCTTGGTTGTTGTGAGAAATGCTTCAATAAAAATGGTTGTGCAGAAAAATCATTTTAATTACCTGCACGTACCAGGGAGTCACAAAATTTGGGACTCACAGAAGGCCTAGTTGAGTGAATTTCATTCAGCATTCTGAGCTACAAAAATGAACAGAGATTGGGGTTTTCTGGCCACATGTTATGGGAGCAAGAGAGAGAAAGTATGGTCATGAAAAGCCAGATGCACAAAGTGGCTGTATTTATCTGTAGATCGTTTGTAGGGGCTGGAGGACATGGAGTGCCCATTCTCTCTCTCTCTCTGCTTGCAAATAAGTAAACAAAATATTTTTTAAAAGGTATGGTGGAGCCGGGCATGGTGGTGCACGCCTTTAATCCCAGCACTTGGGAGGCAGAGGTAGGAGGATCGCTGTAAGTTCGAGGCCAGCCTGAGACTACATAGTGAATTCCAATTCAGCCTGGGCCAGAGTGAGACCCTACCTCAAAAAAAAAAAAAAAAAAAAAAAAAAAAGGTATGGTGAATATACCATGCAGAAAAAAAGTCTCTGGGGTAATAAAAGTATCTTGGAGCAGCCTTACAGGGATAAATGACAAAATCTTTCTGACAGCAGTTCAGTGCTTCTGTTGTGTGAATGAATTCTCCCTAGGTGATGGAATTCCCAGAGAAGAGATTCTTGACAATTGAGTTCCCTTTTGGAGGATCTGTCATTAGGCAAATCAAGAGACTTTAGAGCAAGCCTTACTCTGTGCTTCTGGTAAGAACAGACAGGAAATTAAAGAGACCATGGTTCTCAGGCCCAAATGTCATACCTAAGAGTATCATTGTCTGTGTCCCTGTTTGTGCTCTAGACCTTTAATTTCTGTTTCTTGATTGTTTTTTTGACTTGAATTTTTTTCATTAGCCTTTTATTGTCATTTTTTCTGTTTTTAGTTAATTTAAGGTGTCTTTAATCCCAGCACTCTGGATGTAGAAGTAGTGAAGGAAGATAGGAGAAAGCTAGCATTATTAGGTAGTTTCATTAGAGACTGAGGCCCAGAGAGAATCAGGAGATGCCAACCCCACATGCCACTTTACCCTGGCAAAAGAACAAATGGAACTTTTGGCAGAAATGAAGCTCATGGGCTAGAGAGATGGCTTAGGGGTTAAGGTGCTTGCTTGAAAAGCCAAAGGACCCAAGTTTGATTCCTCAGGACCCATGTAAGCCACATGCACAAGGTGACACATGCATCTGGAGTTCATTTGCAGTGGCTAAAGACCCTGGTACTCCCCCTCACTCTATATTTGTCTCTCTCCCTGTCTCAGATAAATAAAGTAAATAAATGCAACTCATGTTTGTTTGAGACTGATCTTCCCCCTGCTGTCCACAGTCTAGGGTGCTACCTAGATAGACATCCAGGTGGACTGGTTCTGAGATCTGCCCTCCAAATCTACAAACCAATCTGATTTTCCCCTTGCATATAAAGGCTTCTCTGTTGTACTTGCTCTGCTTTGCTCTGCGTTCACTCTGCTCTGCTCTACGCTCTGCTCTATCTGCCTTCAATGGAGCCACAGGATACATAAGAGGTTGGATGGGTGTGAGGGGAGAG
Organism: Orientallactaga sibirica; assembly: GCA_036365145.1. Classification (NCBI taxonomy): domain Eukaryota; kingdom Metazoa; phylum Chordata; class Mammalia; order Rodentia; family Dipodidae; genus Orientallactaga; species Orientallactaga sibirica. The sequence goes on from JAEOAD010000001.1 coordinate 65,297,211, forward strand.
CATAAAACTGCTTCTTAGTCTGAGGAAGCTTTTCTGCTTGCTTCTGCTTTATAGCTTGGGGTAAATTCCCACTTTGATTACATACATGAATTTCTTCTGGTCTCTGAATCTACCACATGCATATTTCCCTTACACTCCAGAGCCACCAGGTGCATGCTCTTCTTAACTCCAGGCCTGCTACTGTGTAATATCTTTAAGCTCAGGGTAACCATGAGTGTAACTCTCTTCATTCCTCGTTTCTCCTCTGAATTTCTTGGTCTCTGCTTTGACATTTTCCCTCTTTTTTTCCTTGAGCTTCACCATATGCCCTCTTAACTCCCCTCCACATGCTTGGGCTCTACTCTAGTTTCTTCCCCAAACCTCAATTTCTCAGGGCTGGAAATATGGCTTAGCAGTTAAGGCATTTGCCTGCAAAGCCAAAGAATCCTGGTTTAATTCTCCAGGACCCACATAAGCCAGATGCACAAGGGGGCACATGCATCTGGAGTTCGTTTGCAGTGGTTGGAAGCCCTGGGGTGCCCATCTTTCTCTCTCTCTCTCTCAAATAAATAAATAAAATATATTTTTAAACACCTCTCCGGGCGTGGTGGTGCACGCCTTTCTTTAATCCCAGCACTCGGGAGGCAGAGGTAGGAGGATTGCCATGAGTTCAAGGCCACCCTGAGACTACATAGCTAATTCCTACCTAATTCCAGGTCAGCCTGGACCAGAGTGAGACCCTACCTGAAAAAAAAAAAAAAAAAAAAAAAAAAAAAAAAAACACCTCAATTTCTCTTAAAGGAACCTTATAAACTATGCTGTGTTTCCACATCAGAATGTTTTCTACTTTCCACATGTTTATGTCCCCACTGTAGCCTTCCTGGATCACAGTCTTCCTTAAATAAACCCCACAAGTTGTGAGTTATCCTTAAATAAAGAGAAAGAGGCAGATAAAGAGAATAGGTGCACTATGTGGGAATAGGGGTCTATGGGATCTCACTTCATCTCAGTGCAGCTGAACTGAGATAAGGGGAAGACTCACCAAAACCTAGAGGTTCAGGAGTGATGAACTGGCAGCCCAGAGAGCTTGCTCTCCTCTCAGAAACATCTTTATGAGCTTACTGTAGTGGGCTTTACCTTCTGGCTCAGGTGAGCCACAGTGAGAGTTGATTGGTCTGGGCTAGGGGCTGGCTCAGGAGAGGCTAGCCATGGTCTGGGGGCTGAACTTGACCAACCACAATGTCAAGATTAGATTTAAATTCTAGGAAAGAGGCCGGAAGATGGCTTAGTGGTTAAGGCATTTGCCTGTGAAGCCATAGGACCCAGGTTCAATTCCCCAGGACCCATGTAAGCCAGATAGACAAAGCTGAGCATGTGTCTGGAGTTTGTTTACACTGGCCCTGGCATACCCATTCTCTCTCCCCCTCTGTCTCTGTCTCTTTCTCTCTCTCTTTCAAATAAATAAATAAATTAAATTTAAATTCTAGGAAAGAGGACCTCCCTCCCAGGAGGAGCTCAGGTTGTTTGTGGAAAACATATCTGAGGAAGAGATAAGAAATCAGATCATACTTTGATCTCTACCAAAGTTGAGACTATAAGGATAGGCCCCAAAAATTTCCTGCTTCTTACTTTCAAGGGCCCAGCCACCCTAGCTGCCTAACAAAGCTACCTGATTTCCCCTCAATTCGTGCTACAATTTCACATCACCAAACTGAAGCAGTTATTATTTGACTTCCCTGAGAAATCGGGACAGATAAGAGCCGAATTCAAACAGACTAGCTTTAGTCAGTCAGATAATGAAGCTCCTGACTTCTGGGTAAGACAATTGATTAGAAGCTGACTTTTTGGGATATGGTGAATGAATGAGAGGAGTCAGGATATCAAACAATAGACATCTTTAGAGAGGTGGTGGAAGAGCACTAGTAATTTACAGAGAGAGTGACAGGCCAGCTGCAAAATATGGAGAAACAGGAGGCTGACTCAGCAAAGATAATAAAGGGTACATGGCTCCAGACGTGTGTGTGTGTGTGTGTGTGTGTGTGTGTGTGTGTGTGTGTGTGTGTGTCTGGTGGGGTGAGCTGAGTGGGTGGGCAGAAATTACATCTGAAAGGTAAGTCAGGTGGTCCTGATGAGAACAGATTGGCAAAGCTCACAAACCTCAAATCTAGTTGTGGTTTTGATGAGATTGATAAAAAGGAAAAAGGAAAAAGGAAATCACAAGTCAGGGAGCCTGATGTGAGCCAGGGTGTGATTCAAACATACTGTCTCAGTCCCAGAAGTTCAACTAGGGGGACAGTGGTTACCCTTGACAAGACGGTCTATTTCATAGCACAACTACAGATTTCAAATGGACAAAACAAATTAGTATTCCATGAAGTATCAAGATCAACTACCTTTTAAAAATATTTTATTTATTTTTTTTTTAATTTAATTTAATTTTATTTATTTATTTGACAGAGTGAGAGAGAGAAAGAGGCAGAGAGAAAGAACGGGTGCTCCAGGGCCTCCAGCCACTGCAAACAAACTCCAGATGCATGTGCCACCTTGTGCATCTGGCTTATGTGGGTCCTGGGGAATAGAATCAAGGTCTTTTGGTTTCACAGGCAAGCGCCTTAACCACTAAGCCATCACTCCAGCCCCTTATTTATTTTTAGAGAGAGAGAGAGAGAGAGAGAGAGAGAGAGAGAGAGAGAGAGAGAAAGAGACAGACAGAGAGAATGGGCCGGGCATCTAGCCACTGCAAACGAACTCCAGATGCATGCAACCCCTTGTGCATCTGGCTTATGTGGGTCCTGGGGAATGGAACTAGGGTCCTTAGGCTTTGCAGGCAAATGCCTTAACCGCTAAGCCATTTCCTCAGCTCAAGATCAATTGCCTTTGGTGGGAGCTTCCTTTTCAGTACTCTGACGTCTACAGGAAATATCTAGAAAATGCACTTTTGGAAAATGCAGGCTGCTTAGATTGGATGGGGCAAGGTCTGGGGCTCTGTGAGATTAGTTGCTTCCACTGTATTTCCAGCTCTGAGGAAATTTCATGTTCTCTTTAGATATCATGAGGCACACAGCTCTTGCAGGATAACTTTCATGCTGTATGAGTTCTGCCACTTGGCTATCACAGAAGTGGCTCTTGGTTCCACCTCTCCATTAGAACTGTTAACTCAAAGAGCCTGGCATGGTGGCACACACCTTTATTTCTAGCACCCGGGAGGCAAAGGTAGGAGGATCACCATGAGTTTGAGGCCAGCCTGGAAGTACAGAGTGAGTTCCAGGTCAGCCTGGACTACAGCAAGACTCTATCTCAAAAACAAACAAACAAACAAACAAACAAACAAACAAACAAACAAACACAGAACTGTTAACTCCATTCATATTAATTTTTGTTACAAATCTTTAAAAGGTGGGGGTGTGCTTCTGGATATTTAGGTCCACATTCCATTATAAGACTTTCTATTTGGTTTCCATAAATTGTTCTTAGAGGCCAAATTATCATTCCTATCCATCTGGTAGGAGTCATGCCTTCATTGGCTTGTAGACTCCCAGCTAACTGAGCCATCTCCCACTCCTTTTTGGCCTTATTCCAATTTTTCCAACAGTCAGACTTTTACTCCGGAGCCCATGGTGGCTGCCATCTTGCTTCACTGAAAGACTATATTTTATGAAAGGAATAGATGAAATGGGAAAATTAGGGAGAATCCATCATACCCAACACAGTAAATGAGCTGACACTTAATATGATTATGTGAGAAAGAAAACAAGAAATGGTCATCCAAGCAACCAGAAAAACAACCAACAAAATTAAAGGAATTAGTCTGAGGTCCAACCATTTAAAATTTCTAAGAAACACACATCAATAGCAAGGACATACAAGGTCTGAGAGTCAAAGGATGGAATGTAACTTGAAAAGCAAATGGAAGCTGAAAGGAAGGTAGCAAAGCTATTCTAATAAACTAGACTTCAAACCAAAACTAGTCAGAAGAGGTAAAGAGGCCACTGCATATTAAGAAAGGTAACAATTAATCAAGAAGACATAATAATTGGACATGTGTGTGCATTGAAGGTTACAGCTTTCAATTTCATAAAACAAACATGACTAGACTGAAGAGGACAGTCATGAAAAGAAAGATGATAGAATATTAGTGGGTGAGTTCCATACTCTCACTCTCCTCAAGACATGGGTCATCCATACTAAAAATCAACAAAGAAACCAGTATTAAAGTATACAATGGATCAAATGGACATAACAGGTATCTATGCAACATTCCATGCAATAGCCATGGAATATATCTATTCTCAGCAGCCCTTTGAACTTTCTATAAAATTTATTACATTTTATGTCACAAAATAACTTGTAGAAAGTACAATACTTAATTTCTTTTATCTTATAAGAACATAGTGAATTATAACTAGAAGTAATTAGCAAGAGAAACCATACCAATACATAAAGATTGAACAATATACCCTTGAATAACTGAATAATTCCAGGAGGAAATTTAAAAACTTCTAGAATCAAATGAAAAACACGATTTTTTTTTTTCAAGGCAGGGTTTCATTCCAGGCTGACCTGGAATTCACTATGTAGTCTCAGGGTGGATCAAACTGACTGCAATCCTCCTACCTTTTCCTCCCAAGTGCTGGGATTAAAGGCATGCGGCACCATGTCTGGTGAAAAATGGAATTTTTAATATACCAAAGACAAGTCAAAGAGGAAAGTTTACAGTTATGAGGACTTACATTAAAAAATCAGAGTCTCAATTCTACACTGACTGTCTGGTAAGTCTCCTGTCTTTCTAATCAAGGAGGACACAGAGACACAGAAACAAAGAAACTGGTGTGCAGCCTGAAACATGAGAGTCACAACTGAGAAAAAAAAATCTCTCCTCCAGACTTCCCAAAGAAGGGAAGACTACTTGGCCAGCATAGCCCTGACTCACCCTAACAGATAACACTAGTACTGGAGAAGCCATAGTGCTCCTCCCGGGTCCCTAAAGTTTCCTTTGGAGAGCCAATTAGTGAACTCCAAAATTAACCTTGATTAAATTTTGCCTATCATCTTGGTCTTTAATACTCAGAGAGAAATATATAACCAAATATAAAGGGGTACCCCAAATATTATATGTATAGCCTAGTAAATAACACAACAAGAGTTTTCAGAAAGGGGAAACAAACAAGGTCTTTTAAGGCATGTTAGCCCCCTCTCTAATAGTTCTAATTCTACAATAAGGAAAAGCAACCATATATGTCAGGATGGTTATTTTCAAATCTAAAATATATATAGATGACTCTGACCAAGAGTTGCTTAGTTCAAAAGATTTCCTTATACTGAAAACAATGGTAAATCCCTTCTAATTTGTGCCAGAACATCATTGAATAAGTCCTGAGGCCAAAAATATATTTGTACAGCCTCTAATGGCACCCAAGTGGCTCTATGATACCAACCTCTGGCTCTGGCTGCCCCTCAGGACAGATTTTAAAAAGTACATTTTTAGCTGGGCTTTGTGTTGTACACCTTTAATCCCAGCACTCAGGAGGCAGAGGTAGGAGGATCGCCAAGAGTTCGAGGTCACCCTGAGACTACATAGTTAATTTCAGGTCAGCCTGGACCAGAGTGAGACCCTACCTCGCAAAACTAAAAAAAAAAAAAAAAAAAGTACATTCTGGGAGGCTATTACACAAAATATGGTATGTTCTCCATTATCAAGGTTAAATGTTGTTTATATGTTTCCAATAACTCTGCTAATACTCATCTGTTTTACAAGCCATACAAAAACAGATTCAGAGCCGGGCGTGGTGGTGCACGTCTTTAATCCCAGCACTCGGGAGGCAGAGGCAGGAGGATTGCCGAGAGTTCGAGGCCACCCTGAGACTACATAGTTAATTCCAGGTCAGCCTGGACCAGAGTGAGACCCCCTACCTCGCAAAACAAACAAACAAACAAACAAACAAACAAACAAACAAAAAACAGATTCAGATCATGTCAAACACTACTGTACTATTTGGCGAGCAATTCTGGAAGGAAACCTCAGACAGGTCATACCCAGATGGTGCTGAGACAGTCGAACTCCACCTACCTGGGTTCCCATGAATGCTCCTCAAGGCCTAGAAGTTCATAAGCAGGGAAACCCTGAGGACAACCAGTTTACTATGTGTCCACTTCTCATTAACTCTTTTCTTTTGCTCTTTCTCCCCACCATATTCTTCCAAGACAATCTTCTTGCACCCCATCAATACACTTCTGGGGTCCTTTAGAATAGTTCCCCTCTTTGAGAGTGACTCTCTAACTGCCATATATCTACACTCCCATTCAGATGGAAGCAGTTAAAGACTGTCCATTAGTCATCCTCTCTCCTCTACCAGCAGTTAGAGTGTCTTCTCAAGAGAGGGGGAATTAGAAGGGGTTTGACAGGGTGATTGGGCCTCTAAAAGCAAAAAGGCAGGAAAGTCTGCACTTGCTAGAAATCAAAGGATGATCTGACTTCTTATCTCTTGCCTGATTCCCTAGACCTGGTTTCCACAAACAACTTGGGCCCCTCATAGAAGGGGGTCTGTCCTAGGATTAAAAAATTGTGAGTAGTCAAGTTCAGTGCCCAGAACTTAGTGTCAGGGCTAGCCTCTTCCTGAGATGGCCCCTAGCCCTAGCCCACCAGCTGTGCTTCTGGTTCACCTGAACCAGAGGTAAGGCCCACCACCATAAGGTTATAAATACATTTGTGAGGGGAGGGCACACTTTCTGTGCTGCCTGGCCTTTCCTGAACTTCCAGCTGCTGGTGAGTTCCTCCTTTGCTTGGCCCAACTGGGCCCAACTGAGAGGAGAGCCCCATCATCAGTCATTACTCTCTTCACCCCCTCCAGCTCGCCACAAGGCAAGGGCTCTTTGAACTTTCTTTTCTCTCCATGGCTTCCCCAGGCCCTCTACATGGGCTCTCTAGCCACATGGGTGCATTTCCTTGGTTCTGTTTTTGCTTCCTTTTTTTTTTTTTAATTGATCTATTTGAGAAGGAAGGAGAAAGAGAGAGAGAGAAAGAGAGAGAGAGAGAGAGAGAGAGGGAGAGAATGGTTGCTCCAGGGCCTCTAGCCAGTACAAATGAACTCTAGATGTATGTGCCATCTTGTGCATCTGGCTTATGTGGGTATTGGGGAATTGAACCTGTGTCCTTAGGCTTTGCAGGCAAGTGCTTTAACTGCTAAGTGATCTCTCCAGCCCTTTCCTTGGCTCTGTACTTCCCTCAATAAATATAATAATTTAATTAAAAAAATCGGAGTCTCAAAAAATAATTAATGATGCACCTCAAGGTCTTGGAGAAACAAGAACAATCCAAACCCAAAAGCAATATGCAGCAATGGATAATACAGATAAAGCCAGAAATGAATGAAATCAAGTTTACGATAAGAAAACAAAGAATTGGTTCTTTGAAAAAATAAACAAGATTGATAGTTAAACTAATTGAAAAGAAGGAGGAAGAAGAATCAAATTAATAATAGATTAAAGGGGGAACATAACAGATATGTTAATTAAATCCAAAGAACCAGTAGGGAATACTTTGAAAACTTACATTTGAAAAAGCTGGAAAATTTAGATGTAATGAATCTACCAAAATCAAACCAAGAGTAAATAAACAACATAATCAGATGTATAACAAGCAATGAGATTGAAGTAGTCATAGTTTCCCAACAATCAAAAGCCCAGGGTCAGACAGATTCACTGCCCATGTCTGAAGACCTCCTCACCAGCATTCCTCAAATTGGTCCACAAAATGGAAAGAAAAGGGATGCTTCTAAAGTCATTGGATGAAGCCAGTATTACCCTGACATGCAAACCCCTTAGGGACATAACCAGATGAGAAAACACAGACAAATTTCCCTGATAAACATAGATAAAAAATTTCCAACAAAATGCTTATAAACCAGGTTCCAGAACAAACTAAGAAATCATACAACATGACCAAGCTGATGTCATTTCAGGAATCCAAGGATGGATCAACATCAAAGATATTGTGCATCATGGATGCACAAATCAAAATTCAATGACAAATGGGCTTGTGCACAGAAACCACATGATCATTTTAATAGCTGTAGAAAAGGCTTTTGACAACATAGGTTCAACATTCTTTTATGATAAAACTCCCCAAAAAACCAGGAATAGCATACCTCAACATAATAAAGGCTATATGCACTAAGCCTATAGCCACCATTATAATAACGAGGAAAAACTTTGAGTCTAATTTCTTGAAAATCAGGAATAACGCAAAGCTTTCTGCTCTCTCAATCCTTATTCAGAATGGGTGTTGCAGTTTGTATTGACTGTTAGTTTGCCAGGGCCTGGAACTGCCTGTGAGGGATTATGTTAATAAGGTGAGCCTCTGGGCCTGTTCCTGAGGGATAATCTTGATGTGGTTAATCGAGCGGGAAAACCCACCTTAATTTTGGGCAGTACCTATCCATGGGCTAGCATCCTGAACTGTAGAAACATGAGAAAGTTGGCTGAGCAACAGCATGTATCACTGTGTGCTTCCTCACTGTGGATCAGAGGTGAGCAGCTGCCTCCAGCTCGTGCCACCATGCCTTCCTTTCCATGGTGATTGATAACCTGGGACTATAAACTATAAACTGAAATGAACCACAGAGACACTTACATATCCAGGTTTATTGCTGTGCTATTCCCAATAACCAATTTATGGAACCAGCTTAGAAGCCCATGAATAGATGAATGAATCAAGAAAATATGGCACATATACACGGGGACTTTTACTCAGCTGTAAAGACAAATGAAATTATGTCATTTGCAGCAAAATGGATGAACTAGAGAGCACTCTGTTAAGTAAAATAAGCCAAACTCAGAAAGACAAATGTCATATATTTTCTCTCATACGTAGCATATAGATTTAAATATATAAATATATATATTTAGCAAATACATATATTTAAGAGACTATATAGACATATATATACACACACATGTACATACATACACACATGGGTCTCTCTGTTGCAAACAAATGTCCCTCTCTGGCTTTATGTGGGTGGCTGGGGAATTGAACCCAGGCAAGCAGGCTTTACAATCAAGCAACTTTAACCACTGATCTATCTCCTCAGCACTTTTTTGCCTTAATTCTTACAAAACTAAAGAAAAAAGGAAGGAAGGAAAAAAGAGAAGGAGAGAAAAAGAAAAAAGAAAGGAGAAATAAACCTAATATAACCTGATGTTAATTTTTTGTTCTTTTTTTTTTCTCTCTCTCTTACAGGAAAGTTAGTTTGAAATGACCAATTGGCTTTTTCTTCTTTATTTTGCTTCCTTCAGTCCCTTTCTGTCACAAAGCGAACTTTCTTTGTTCAGCCCATTAGAACACTTATTCTCTTTTATAGAGTCAAGTGTTACCTAGTTTTAGAATCACAAAATCAATTAAGATTTTAAATTTATATTAAAAAATTGGGTGGGGGTCGGTGTTCAGGTAGGGTCTCACTCCAGCCCAGGCTGACCTGGAATTCACCATGTAATTATGTAGTTCCAGGCTGGCCTCTAAATCACAGTGATCCTCTTACCTCAGCATCTAGAGTGCTGGGATTAAACACATGTGCCTGGGGAAATTTTTAAAAGTTTGTTGTAATTTGTTCTTTGATACTTGATTATTGATAAGATTGATTTTTGCTTTTCTTTCCTTTGTAGTTTATTGGCCTTTTTGTCTTGGTTGCATTTAAAATCAAATTTACAATTAAAAAATTTAACATCAAAGTCAGTCGAATTTTGATATTCCATAATTTCATAATGATTTTTAATGTATGGATTGTTTTTATTTACATTACTCAGAATTTAGTGGACTTTGTGATTGTGAATATTTTTATGTATAACCAATTTTGAAATAGTATGAAATCATTTCTCTTTCCATATTATGTCTCTCCCCATTTCCTCTTTCTGAAATTCTTATTTCAATGCATTGGATTCTCTCTCTAGTATTTTCTACTTTTTTTTATCCCTCTGTACTGAATTTTGGTTCAATATCTTATATCTGCTTTGCCAACTGGCTTCTATTAAATGTTCCTAAGTGGTTGTTTGTCTTTTCCACTTTACTGAATTTAGTTTAGTTTTGTTTTGTTTTGGTGTTTTGAAATGTATGTCATTGGGGACGGATCTTAAGTTCAGCCCTAAGGTGTGTGCAGAGCCAGCTTGAGCGCGTGCTGTTAGCTCTGTCTCTGCTATGGAGGAATGAGGAAGTGACCCAGCCTCCTTCTCCATAATGAAGCTTCCCTTCACAACTGCATGCCTCAAATAAACCCTCTTCTCTGAGAATTGGCTTCCCGTCAGTGACTTGTCCCAGCAACAAAAAGATAACTACAACAAGGTAGGGAATCACTCTAGCCCTAACCTGATCTGGAACTTACTCCGTGGCCCAGGCTGGCCTGAACTCAATGGCCAACCTTCTGCCTCAGCCTTCTTGAGTGCTGGAATTGCAGAAGTGAATCACCACACCCAGCTTAAAATTTTAATTTTAATGATTAATTTTTACATATAGAACTTCTATTTGTTTCTCTTTAAGATGTCCCTGCTGTTTCATAGAGGATTGGCTTTGGTTAGGTTTTCAGTGTTCTTTTTCCTCATTTAAAAACACTTATTAAAGTGTGTCACAAATTTCTGTTTTATGAATTCTCAGGCATCTAGTTCTCCTGTTTATTGGCAGCTGGGATTTGTTCTTAGCAGATCGTTTCACTAAACTTTGGGGCTAATAGTCTTCTTTAGAGCAATTTTACATGTGGAAACTCTGTACAGCCAACCTAGTACGTGGCTATTCAAAGAGGGTTAGACTTTAGTTTCTTTGTCATTTATCTTTCCTTTCTTTTCTTTTTGCTTTTCCTGTCTTTTCCATTCCTTTGCTTTGTGTTACTTTAGTCTCTTTGTTTTTTCTTCCTTTCTTCCCTCCCTCCCTCCCTTCCTTCCTGCTTCCCTTCTTCTGTGATAGGGGCTGAACCCAAGGCCTTGAGCATGCTAGGCAAACACTTGGCCTCAGAGGTATACTCCAGACCTGTATTTTATTTTCTAAGAGGTGTCTAAACCAGGGGAATATTTTTATATTAAGCTTTTTTTTTTGAGGTAGGGTCTTGCTTTAGCCCAGGCTGACCTGGAATTCACTAGGTAGTCTTAGGCTGGCCTCAAACTTACAGCACAGCAATCATCCTACCTCTGTCTCCCAAGTACTGGGACTAAAGGTGTGTACCACCACGCTCAGCTCTTATATTAAGTTTTGAGTTTGTGGGAATGAAGTGTGGTTCATAGAGTACACACATGGCATGTTTAAGACACTGATTCAACCTTCAACACTATGGAAAACAAACAAAAATATTATGTGTGATCAGTTGGGAATTTTTAAAGATCACCTGCTGCACAGTTTCAATGGAGAAGTCAGCTTCCTATATGTGTTTCTGTGCTAGTGCTAAGATCTTTTTAAAAGAATACTCAGTAAAAATTTAGTTCAAGCCGGGCGTGGTGGCGCACACCTTTAATCCCAGTACTCAGGGGGCAGAGGTAGGAGGATCATCATGAGTTCAAGGCCACCTTGAGAATACAAAGTTAATTCCAGGTCAGCTTGGGCCAGAGTGGTGAGACCCTATCTTGAACCACCCCCCCCAAAAAAAATTTAGCTCAGTAGAAGCGTCCTCTCTGTTAACCTCTTGTCAGGATGCTGGAAGGAACTATGCAGAATGAAGAGGGAGGAAAGTCACCAATGGTATTAGCCAGCAGATTCATGCCTTGCCAGTCAGACCAAATAGACCAACTGGTGCAATGGTGGCATGAGTGTTAGGGGGGTAACCAGCTGCTCTCTGCTTGTATTTGAGGTCCACCCACAGGAGGGAATTCCTGCCTGGTACTGAAAACCTAATCAAAAGCCTATGACCGGGGAGACCATACGCCCTAAGGTGGAAGCTACTACTGTTGGTTGGCTACAGGGGTATATTATACTCAGAAACTGACCTCTAAATACTCATGTTTATGCCCATATATTAATGCTCATCTCACTTAAAATTTTTTATTATTGATAGCTTCCATAATTATAGACAATAAACCATAATTCCCTTCCCCACTTTCCCCTTCACAACTCCACTCTCCATCATATCCCTTCCCCCCTCAACCAGTCTTTTATTTTGATGTCATCATTTTTTCCTCCTATTATACTTGTCTTTTGTACGTAGTGCCAGGCACTGCAGGGTCATGCCTATCCAGGCCATTTTGTGTCTGGATGAGTGTATTGTAAGGAGTCCTACCCTTCCTTTGGCTATTACATTCCTTCTGCCCCTCTTCTGCAATGGACCTTGAGCCTTGGAAGGTGTGATAGAGTTGTTTCAGTGCTGAGCACTCCTCTGTCACTTCTCAGCACTATGGTGCCTATTGAGTCAACACCATCTGAAAAGAGAAGCTTCTCTAACCAAAAGTGGGAATGCTACTGTCACTTTTGTTAGAGAAGGCTCTCTTTTCAACTACTTTTAATTACTTAATTTACTTATTTGAGAGAAAGAGAGAGAGAGAGGAAGAGGCAGATAGAGACACACACACACACACACACACACACACACACACACACACACACACATAATGGGTATGCCAGGGCCTCCAGCCACTGCAAACAAACTCCAAATGCATGCACCACCTTGTGCATCTGGCTCAAATGGGTACAGGTGAATTGAACATGGGCCCTTAGGCTTCACAGGCTAGTGGCTTACCTGCTAAGGCATCTCTCCAGCTCAAGCCTCTCATTTCAGATGGTGGTGACCACTGGGGATACTCAAAACTCACTAAAGTGCTGAAAAGGAACAGTGGAGTGTTCAGAACTAAGGGAATTCTTCCATTGTGGAAGAGGTGGCAGAAAACATGTAAGAGCCAAATAAAGGAGTGCTGACAATACTGTCTTCCAGACACAAAGTGGCCTCGATGTTCATGACCTCTCAGTGGATGATGGTGAATAACAAGCATTATAAGCAAGTGCCTTTAATGACTGAGCCATCTCTTCAGCCCTAAAACAACTTTTAGAAGACTTTTGGCCTCGGTTTGAATCCATTACTTATTGATAATATGCAAGTACTTACTGTGCAGTCCAATAAGTTATGAAGTGTTAGGGGATAGGATGATCTGGGGAGAATAATGTCCTGACAAACATGCAAAACAAGACCAGTGACATGCTGGTGGACCAAAAAGGACCTCTTAAACCTTGTGCAATACTCAGAACCTATGTATATGTTTGTGCTCAACAAAATGCTTTTGCTGACCATTACACACTCCAGAAATACTTCAGGAGTACCCTAGGCAGTGAGGGAACAAAGTTGGGGAACTGACCATTCTTGAAAAGATGGATCTATAAACAAGAAATTACATTAGGCTAGGCATGGTAGCACACACCTTTAATCCAAGCCATCGAGAGGCAGAGGCAGGAGGACTGCCATGAGTTCAAGGGCAGCCTGGGACTACAGAATGAAATAAAAAGAAAGAAAGAAATCATGATCACACTTCACATAAGTTTTTCAAGGGTTATATACAGTTCAGAAGAACAATACATAAACCATGACTTCCATGGGAAGAACAAAGGAGATTCCCCTGGTCAAATGGGTTAAAATGAGTTTTTAAAAAATTATTTTTATTTGACAGAGATAGATAACTAGAGAGAGAGAGAGAGAGAGATAGAGAGAGAGAGAGATAGAGAGAGATAGAGATAGAGATAGAGATAGAGATAGATAGAGAGAGAGAGAATGGGTGTACCTGGGCCTCTAGTCATTGCAAGGAGCTCCAGATATATGTGCCACCTTGTGCATCTGGCTTACATGGGTCTTGGGCAATCAAACCTGGGTCCTTTGGCTTTGCAGGCAAGTGCCTTAACCGCTAAGCCATCTCTCCATGCCTGAATTAGGTTCTGAACTGCTAGTAATAAAGATAAGATGATATGGTTACTTTATCCTTAAGATGGCACTCTAAACTCACAATTCCTTTGTAGAAAAAGAATACGTAAAAATAAGTTATCTGAAATTTCATTAATACCTCACCATATAAACTGGAAAGGCTTTTGTGTCAGAGACTAAGTCTGTCCTATTTCTTGTATGTATTTTTGTTTGGATTTTTTTTTTTTTTTTTGAGGTAGGGTCTCTAGCCCAGGCTGATCTGGAATTCACTATGTAGTCTCAGGGTGGCTTCAAACTCACTGTGATTCTCCTACCTCTGCCTCCTGAGTGCTGGAATTGAAAAGGTATGTGCTGCCATGCCTGTCTTGGAATTTTTGAGCTAGGATTTCATGTGGCCTAGGCTGGCCTCAAACACTTTATGTAACCAAGGATGGCCTTGATCTTCTGCCTCTACTTCCAAAGTCCTGGGATTACAGGCATGCTCCACCATTTCTGGCCTTGTATTATTCTCGCTGATTATTCACAGAAGTGACTCTGCCTGTTTGCAGAGTAGGAAAAGAAGCCAGAAGGGGTATAAATGACTTGCTCTCCATCCCATAGCTTGTAGGTGGCAGAGGCAGGATTTAAATGGAGGCAGTCTGAATGCAGAAGCAGTGGATTCCTGTACAGAGATCCAGGTCAGAAACACAGCATTTTAGAGTGCTTGGTTATAAAAACTCTTTTTTTTTTTTCAGTTATGATTATGTTGTATGGAGAAACATGTTTCCTAAATGGAATGAGAAATTAAGGAGACCAGATCTATACCTCACAGAGCAAGACAAGAAAGCATCCATGCGTCTGGAACACTGCATTGTGGGTCTGCTGGTCTCACTGCCTTTCTTAGATTGGTCGGGAAGCTGCCCCTGCCCTCCCAGGTAAGAGGTATCTCCCCTCAGCCTTCTTACTGGTCCTGAGCTCACGACCACGGCGCATTTCACACTCTGAATTGTGTCAGCTGTTTTGTATCACTGTTTCCTTCACTGATTTGTGAGCCTCCTTGTAACTTGACGCTTGGTAAAATGGCTTGAGTATAGATTTCTTAAGAAATCTTTGTTCTACTCTTTCTTCTGTATTAAATTAGACCTTGCATCAGAGGCTCTATTTTCTCAGCATCTTCTCCTCCCTCCCTCTCTACATAAATAATCTCCGCCCACATGATAAGTTATAAGAGAGAAGGCAGTCTATATGAGAAGCAGTTTCTATTTGAAGCATGTGGGTGTTGAGGTGCTGCAAAGAATTGGAATGAACGCAAAGGCTGGGCTTAAATTGTTAAGCATACTACCTGATAGCTAGTATGCCTTCCCTCTGGGCTTTGTGTTTATGAAGCAGGGCCTCACTCTAGCTCAGGACGACCTAGAAGTCACGTTGTAGCTTGGGGTCCTTTCAAACTCATGACACCCCCCCCCACTTCAGCCTCCTGAGCTTATAAAACCTTTTAAAAATTATTTATTTGTTTATTTATTTATCTATTTATTTAAGAGATTGACAGAGGGGAAAAGAGGCAGATAAAGAGAGAATGGGCTCACCGGGGCCTGTAGCCACTGCAAATAAACTCCAGAGGTATGTACCACCTGGTGCATCTGGCTTTATGTGGGTACTGGGGAATCAAACCTGGATCCTTAGGCTTTTCAGGCAAGTGCCTTACCTGCTTAGCTATCTCTCCAGCCTTTTCTGGGATTATTGACATAAGCTACCATGTCCAGCATCTTTTTGGACATTAAAAAAAAATCTTTTCATTATTTTTTATAGAGAGAGAAAGAGAAAAAAATTGGTGTGCCAGGGCCCCCAGCCACTGCTGCCAAACTCCAGATGTGTGCGCCATCTTGTACGCATGTGCAACCTTGCACACTTGCATCACCTTGTGTATCTGACTTATGTGGGACCTAGAGATTTGAACATGAGTTCCTAGGCTTCACAGGCAAGTGCCTTAACCATTAAGCTATCCCTCCAGCCCTCTTTGGACATTTCTAAACCTGAGGAAACTATACTGTATTTACCATCTTCTTATACTTTCATCCATATGAAATGGAGTTAAAATAAATGTCACCTGGAAAGGGAAGTGAAGGCGTTATACCACTGAATCCTGTAGAGGAGCATAATGAGAAAAGGTGAGTTCATTAGCAAGCTTGCTAATTTCTCTCTTCTCTTCTAAGAAAGTCAGGTTATTTTTTTTTTTAGCAACCTCAGAGAGTAATTACCATTTTCCTTGCTTCCTGAAATCAATTCTAAGCACCCCAATCTTTACTCTCTTCTTCATTGCCAAAGCTGGTATCCCAAGTGGTTTTCTTGGTGTGGAAAAGTTTGGAGCTATTTTGATAGCCAATAAATCTTTCTGGGAGGGGAACTTGGAACCTTTGGCTGGACTGTAATCCATATTGAGGATGACACTGGGAGGAGCAGGCAGGTTAAGGAGTGCACAGGGTTGGCACTGCAACAGGCTCAGGTTTGAATCCAGGCCCTAAACTAGCTGCTGATATTGAATGGATTTAGTTTTTGTAGCAGACAGCTTCAGGTTCGCTGAGATGAACTTCCAGACCAGGCACAGTTATGGAGGAAGGGATATTATTTATTGAAGCTTACAGATCCAGGGGAAGTTCCATAATGGCAGAAGAAGGGGCCTGCTCTCACAGGACCAGGCAAGAGAGAGAAAAAATCCAACCAGGCACACAGCACACAGAGCAAAACTGCGGCCAAGAGTCACACAGCACACTTCAGGAACTCCTATTAGGCACACTTTGCATATCTTTACAATGGAATCTCACACCCACACCTTAAGACCAGCCCCCAGTGACATTGCCTCTAGCAAGGTGATTGCAGATGCAAACTATAACTAATAAAACACTGAATATATTGGGGGACATATATTCAAACTACCACATTCTGCCCCTGGCCCCCAATATATTTAGCTCCTGTCCCCCAATAGATTTATAACTATCACAACACATTGTAAATTGTACTCAGTCCAATCTCAAAGGTTCTCACAGTCTTGACCAACTTAAGATAGTGAGTCATGTAAAATCAAACAACTTAAATACTTTCAACATGTAAAGGCACAGAGTAAACATTTTTAACTGGTATAAGACATAGTAATGAGAAACTAGAACAATGCAAACTCAACCACCATCAGCAGTCATCAAACTTCTGCAGTTCAAGTTCAATATAACCAGAGACTGACAGTCTCCAGGTTTTTCAATTCCATCCCTCCAGCTGGGTAGCCAGGGAAAACTTTCATCCCATGCCAACACTGCACTCCATGGTAGTCCTTGCATAGTCCTGGTATATCCAAAACATCTTCAGGTCTCCATGCAAACCACAGTCCATCTTCCAAAGGCTCTTCCAGCCTATTAATGAGGGTCTTCATGCCCTGCCTCATGCCGCATCTCAGCAGCAGCTCCTGGAACCATGTGCAATCCATGACCACTCCATGCATTTTTCATGCTTCCAAAACTAATACCAGGTGTGCAGGACACACCCATATTCTTAATCCAGGGACAAAATAAATCATAGCCTTGAAAAGCAGGTTCCTTCTCCAGTCAACTCTTTCCATGAGTTTGCATTTCTAACAGTCTTTCCTCAGGCATCCTCTCCATTGTTTTAATGTAAAGCAGTCGGGCCACCTTCCTTCCACCTTCCTTAAGATTGCTAATGTGTTGACAATAGCAGCTCTAGTAACCTAAAATCAGTCTCAGTGCCTCTAATTTTAACTTGCTTGAGGTTTTCCAACTTAAAATCTTAAATATCTCAGTCCGGTATCTTTAGCCAAGCACATCAATCCATTACAAATTTAACCTTGATCAAACTTTCTGAGCCTGGATAGCAGAACATAGCCATCCCTTATGCCAGTAGCCCAGTTCCAACAAAGTCCTCTGTACTCTTTCCTTCCCCTTAGAAAGCTCATAAGCCAAGCCTTGAAGTTCAATACTGTCTGCACTTCGCATTCTCAAACTCTCAGAATAGTCCATAAAACTTGGCTTACCACTCCAGAAGGCATCTTCAGTTGCAAGCACCAAGTCCATGCCCATTCCTCCAAAACAAAAGTTCCAAAAGACGAATATCCACACGGTCTGGTTCATCTCACCCCACACTCCTCGGTACCTCTTTACTGTAGCAGACAGCTTCAAGTTTGCTGAGATGAACTTCCAGATCAGGCACAGTTATGGAGGAAGGGGCATTATTTAATTAAAGCTTACAGATCCAGGGGAAGTTCCATAATGGCAGGAGAAGCAGCCTGCTCTCACAGGGCCAAGCAAGAGAGAAAACCAACCAGCCACACAGCACACAGAGCAAAACTACAGCCGAAAGAGTCACACAGCACACTTCAGGAACTCCTATTAAGCACACTTTGCATATCTTTACAATGGAATCTCAAACCATCACCACAGCTTAAGACCGGCCCCCAGTGACATTGCCTCTAGCAAGGTGATTGCAGATGCAAATTATAACTAATAAAACACTGAATATATTGGGGGACATATATTCAAACTACCACAGCTTTCTTATTTATAAAATGGAACTATCACTAGAATCTACTTCATGAGCCATTGTCAGGATTACATGAAATAACTCATATAAAACTCTTTGTACAGAAACTGTAGGTATTCGATAAAATGTTAGCGGCAATTATAACTGGATTTATGTCACCACCAAGGAGGCCAGTGAATTATTTCATTTGTTTGCCACGTAGGGTAACCATCTTACTACATATGAGATAAGTGTGGATCCTGAAGACAGAGTCCTCATTCAGCAAATATAACTACAGTTCTGGGTAAGAATAAGGCTTCAAAGGAAGTAAGCTGATTAATATGCTATTGAACTCTTCAACATCTTGAAATCTCCAAAGCTTCAACTCTGAATAGAGACTTCCCCTCTATAATTAATCATGAATAGGATAGATTTGATTCATAAAATTTTGCTTTACTATAAAAAGAATTTATGTTCTTCATAAAGTTCATAATATTGATTTTGTACAGTTGAATTATTTTTTTAAACTTTATTGACAACTTCTATAATATAAATAATATACCATGATTATAATCTCCCACCACTCTCCATCTCCCCCCCACCCCGCAAATACCCCTGCCATTGAGTCTCTTCTTTCCAACAAATCTCTCTTCAGTGGTCATTGTCATCTGAAAAGAGAAGCTTCTGTATGTGAGACTAACATTAATATATGGGCATAAACATAAGTATTTAGCGAGCAGTGTGGTGGGAATAATATATTCATTTATCCAGAAAACAGTAGTACTTCCCTCCTAGGGCTTATGATCTCACACTCCATAGGCTTTTGATTAGGTTTTCAATACCAGTCAAGAAATCTCTGGCTGGAGAGATGGCTCAGTGGTTAAGGTGCTTGCCTGTAAAACCTAATGACCTGAGTTTGTTTCTCCAGAACCCACATGAAGCCAGATGCACAAAGTGGTGCATGTTTCTGGAGTTTGTTCGTGGTGGCTGGAGGGCTTGGCAGGCCCATTCTCTCTGTGTCTCTCTATATAGCTGTCTCTCTGTGCTTGCAAATAAATAAATAAAAATATTTTATAAAAAGAATTCCTTCCAGTGGAACAGGCCTCCAATCCAATGAGAGAGCAGTTAGTTTCCCTATAACAGACATGCCACCATTTATTTCACAGTTGGTATATCTGGCCTGGCTGGCCAGCCATAAAGCTTTCAGGGTCCACTGCTGGTTAAGACTATTGATGATTTCTCTCCCAGCAGGCTGCATACTTTTTGCAGCATCCCGAGAGCTTGTCAACAGGGAGGAGGCTTCCAGATGAGCTCCAGTTTGATTTCTTAGTGACCTGCAGCTCCTAGAATATATAGTTTCAACAATAGGGTGTTACTATCTATTTCTGGTGGGCAACCAAAAGCTTTGGCAATAGCCTGTAATGTTTGGGGACAGTAGAAGCATCCCTGGCCAACAACTTGCTGGAAGGTATCCTAATTCCTGGCACTGAAGTTTTGTTTTTGGTTTTTCAAGGTAGGGTTTCACTCTAGTCTAGGCTGACCTGGAACTCACTATGTAGTCTCAAGGTGGCCTCAACCTCATGGCAATCCTCCTACCTCTGCCTCCCAAATGCTGGGATTAAAGGTGTGTACCACCTTGAAACGATTTATGATTTATGACACTTTATTCACCTCCACAAGATACTTCTGCCCAAACTCTCTCTCTCTCTCTCTCTCTTAAAACATTTTAGCTAGGAAAGAAATATGTCTCCATATGACTTATTCATAAATCTTAAATTTTGATCAACACTACCCCCAACTCCAATTAAATAATTTATTTTAATATTTTTATTTATTTAGGGTGTGACAGGGCCTCCAGCCACTGCAAATGAACTCCAGAAGCACCTGCCACCTTGTGCATCTGGCGTACGTGGGTACTGGGGAATTGAACCTGGGTCCTTCGGCTACACAGCCAAGCACCCTGACAACTAAGTATTCTCTTGAGCCCTTTAATAATTTTTATTTTCAAGTAATATGGCATGCAGAGAGTACTCTGAAGGATTCATGGATAAATACTCTTGAGTGGGAAGAACATCCCAACTCTATAATAATGAGCTTAAAACCAACAAAGCAGTAAGAGATGACTTTTACACTCCATTTCTTTTCTTCTTCTTGAGAGAAAGGGGGGGGAGAGAATGGGCATATCAGGGCCTTCAGCCACTGCAAACGAACTTCATACACTTGCACCCTCTTGTGTGCATGTGCGACATTGCATGCTTGCACCACTGCATCTGACTTACATGGGAACTGGAGATCCGAACATGAGTTCTTAGGCTTTGCCAGCAAGCGCCTTAACCACTAAGCCCTACATTGAATTTCAAAGCTATGGCATCTTAGGTGATTTTTTTGCCATTCTCAGAGACAGAAACATTTGGGGAAGGGAGGGAGTGCTTGGCATCAAAGCCAGAGCCTTGCTCATGCTAGGTGAGTTCTGTGCTACTGACTATATTCTCTGATCTGAGATTCAATTAATATTGAGTTAATATTTTCATTTCAGGGGATGATGGAAAAATTAAGCTTACTCATTCATTCAACAACTATTTTTAAAACGGTATTTATTTATTTATTGATTTGAGAGAGAGAGAGAGACAGAGAGAAAGAAAGAGAGAGAGAATGGGCATGGCTGCTGCAAAAGAACTTGAGATGCATGCACCACTTTGTGCATCTGGCCTTACATGAGTATGGGGAAATCAAACCTGGGCCATCAGGCTTTGTAAGCAAGCACCTTTAACCACTGAGCCATCTCTCAATCCCTCAACAAACATTTCTGTTGCACATGTAGTACATACAGACATGGGTACTAAGAACACAAAAGTAAACACCAAGAATCTGTCCTTACAGTTTGGTTCTAATGAGATAAAAATTTAGGGTAAAACAGATTATTCATGAGAAACATATAATTATATTGTTTATTAAGAATATTAACTTATTCAGTGTTAACTATTATGAATGTATGCATATTTATGCCACTGATAAAAAGGCTTAAGACAGTTAATTGTGGCAGAATAGAGGATGAAATTAGAATTTGCAATTACAGGTTTAGGGAGATGGCTCAGCAGATAAGAGTGCTTGCTGTGTAAGCATGAAGTCTGATTCTACCTGAGCTTGATTCTTCAGCACTGAAGTGAGCAGCTAGGTGTAGCCACACATGCGTGTGGGGAGCAGGGATGGGAGATCATTGGGGCTCACCGGTCAGCCAGTCATACCAATGAAACAGCAGCTCCTTTTCTAAGAAATGCATAGATGAATGATAGGGGAGGACACTTATGTTCTTCTTTGGCCTCCACAAGTGCATGCACAGGGCATGGGCTTCTGCATACACACATGCGTGCAGCCCACAGACACACCACATGTGCACACACATGCAAAAATAATAATAAAATAAAATTTATCCAGGTACAGTGGCTCATATCTCTAATCCCAGCATTTGGGAGGCTGAGGTAGGAGGAGCACAATAAGTTTAAAGCCAGTCTGGGCTACGTAGGGAGTTTCAGATTGGCCTGG
Source organism: Orientallactaga sibirica (assembly GCA_036365145.1). NCBI lineage: Eukaryota > Metazoa > Chordata > Mammalia > Rodentia > Dipodidae > Orientallactaga > Orientallactaga sibirica. The sequence goes on from JAEOAD010000001.1 coordinate 65,319,104, forward strand.
GCTAGAGTCAAACTCTGCCTTTAAAAAAAGGGGGTGGGGGCTGGAGAGATGGCTTAGCAGTTAAGGTGCTTGCCTGTGAAGCCCAAGGACCCATGTTTGACTCTTCAGATCCCAAATAAGCCAGATACATAAGGTGACACAAACACACAAAGTTGCACATGCTCACAATGTGGCACACATGTCTGGAATTGGATTCCAGAGACCTTGCTGTGTCAATTATCTCTCTCTTTCTTGCTCACTCTTATCTTGCTCTCTCACACAAAAAAATGGCCAGTCTGTTGGGTTTGTCTCAAAAAAGAAGAAGAAGGAGAAGAAGAAGAGAGGAGGAGGAGGAGAAGAAGAAATAAAGTAAAAAGAATTATAATTACTGCAATATTTCCAATTTTCTAGCTCAAGACAGCCTGAGTTACAGAGTGAGACCCTGTCTCAAAAATAAAAACAAATAAATAAAATTTGCAATTACATAGTAAAGGTGTTTTGATAAATACAAATAATGTAGAAATAAGTTAATTGCTAGTGAAAAGAGTTTCAAAGTATCTTTTATTAGGGAATTTTACAATTTCACAACAGCTGTTTTGCCAAACAAACATATGCGCGCATGCACACACACACACACACACACACACACACACACACACACACACACACACAAAATTCTCTAAATAAGTAAATAAAAAGCAGTAGTTTAGCAAATCTGATTGAATTCATATTACTCAAAACCTTACCAAAACATTTATTATAAAAGTCAGTCAAATTGTTTATTATGTTTATAAAAATTATGGAGTTGTGTGAATAAACATTTTATTAAAAAGACTTTGTTAAAAAGTGCAATTTCTGTTCCTGTGCTCATAGTGACTTTCTTAGGTAGTTCAAAGGGAGAGAAAAGAAGTAGTAGCATTGCCTTTTAACATAGCATCAGTGAACACTGACGGGCCCTGGGACTTCAGGAAAGCTCCTTTGTTATCATATATGGTGAAACAGTAAAAACAATAGTCTTTTTCGATGAAGAAAACATAAAAAATAAGACTTTGTTCTCCAGAATAACTTGTTACCGTGAAAACTACATTCATTTTGCAGATATTATTGACTCTCCATATCATTTACTTTAAAAAATATTATCATACTTAAAATCCGAAGGAAACCCAAAACCCTGTTCTCCCAGTACATTCACTGAATGCAGATGGGAATGAGCACAATCCTTTCACTGTGCCCTTTGTTTGTGTACTTTAAAATGCCTACCATAGAGTACATCTGTCCTTTTACCCGGTACCCAAACTAAGATGCAGGATCTATGTAAAACCAACAGCCTGTACTTCTAGTAACAGTTGTCAAGTGAGCAGAAAAAACAAAGCCCTGAGTCAGTATTTTTGTTTTGTTTTGTTTTGTTTTGCAAAAGTAATGACAAGGGGTACTCTGAAGTCGTTTCAAGTTACGAAATGGTTACAACGATCCATATCCATTTGTCTTGTTTTCATTTTGATTGAGGAGAGGCACGCGCAGTTCAGAACAGTTCTTAATACTCAATTTCATTTAACTCTTCAGAATAGCCAGATGAATATTGAGTTGTATCTTCCATTTCTGTCAGGGAAAACAAATAGACAACAATCATTTTCTCTATTTTAATTATAGAAAAAAATAAATTACATTGCTGTCAAGGAGAGTCCTTTTTTTTTTTTTAAATCAAGCTTCTACAATTGGGAAAAATATTATTACCTGCACATGGTCCAGCCTGAAATTTAACATCATCAATGGCAATATCGCTTCTTATTGATACTCCCCGGATGGCTTCGAAAATGATCTGAAAGAGAAAGAAATTCAAATTTAGAAACAGATACAAGCTGATAAAACAATATTCTTACCCGAAGCTCCAAACTTTGTGGTCCAAAAGCTTTAATAGTTCCTAGAGGCTACCTTTAAGGAAGAGGATACAAAATTAAAGATTCAAGCCCAGTATTTAAGAGACTGAGGCAGGAGTTCTGTTGCAAGTTCAAATCAGCCTAAGCTGTCTAGTGAATCTGGGCAACAGAGGAAATCCTCAAAAGCAAAAACAAAATAAACAACAAAAATAATAAATTATATTTGTAATAATAATAAAATTAGGTTTTTGCTTGGAATTTACAGATTTCTTAATAAAGACTGGAAGTCTTATTTTAAAAATGCTGTATTTAATTGTTTGTTTGCAAGCAGAGGGAGAGGGAGAGAGAATGGGTATGCCAGGACCCCTTGCTGCTGTAAATGAACTCCAAATGCATGTACGACTTTGTACATCTGGCTGTCTGTGGGTACTGGGGAATTGAACCTGGGTCATCAGGCTTTGAAAGCAAGCAGCTTTAACCACTGAGCCATCTCTCTCTAGTCCATGGAACTCTTGAAGATTCAGATCCCTTTCTTTTCACACCTGTTTAGGGCATTCTGCAGAAATACTTACCTGGGAATGCTTACTAGTAGTGACCAGGTTCCTCTACCCACTTATATAACATTCCACTAGCAACTTTCAGTACCGATAGGACCTATAAAAATGAGAGGCCCAGAAACTTCATCTTCTTTGGCCTCCCCATGAACCTATCCTTGGAACCAGAACAAAATGGAAAAGCTTAATAATTGTGTATGAACAGAAAAGCAAAATAATTAAATTTACCAAAAATAAACAATGGTTCACTTATCATTATTAATTATCCAAATATCAAAGGCACTGCCTAAGGAGATGATTTTTAGAGTCCTTGAAGAAAATAACTGATCAATTTTTTTTTTTTTTTTAAGGAAAAGCAGATTACCAGTTCTAAGGGTAAACTGACTGGTTAATCAGCTATTGAATCCTCCTGGGAAGCTTGTGGGTAATGAAAATTGTCCAGAAGATGTATTTGCTCTACTCATTTTATGAGCAAATTACTTCCCATTAGACTGACTATGATTTAAATTAAATCAAAAAGAAAGCCCTTAAACTAATTTCATTTAAGTTTCCCAAAATTATGAAGATAAATAGAATAATTATAAAGTTTATGAACTTATCTCAAAATTAGTGAATCAAGGAAGCTTTAATGCAGACATATGGCAATATGATGTTTAAAAACTTTCTGAGGTCATAATCTGTAATGGTTAATTTCAGGTGTCAATTGACTAGGCTAGGGACACCCAGTGGCTAATAAAGCATTGTTTTTGTGCATGTCTCTGAGGTTCTTTCTGGAAGAGATTGGTATTTGATTCAGTGGACCAAGTAAGGAAGAGTGGCTCTCATTCAGTGTGGATGGGCACCATGCAGTCTACTGAGCCTAGACAATAAAAAGGCAGAAGGAAGATTAGTTCACTGTCTCTTCTGGAAACAGGCATGCATTATCTCTGCCACCGGGCATCAGGACTCCAGGCCTGTGGTTGTCAGACTCCAAGACTTATGTCAGCTTTGGCTTCAGGCCTTCAGCCTTGGACTGAAAGTTGTTCTATTATTTCCCCTTGCTCTAGGTCTGCAGTCTTGGACTAGGCTGTGCTACTTGCTTTCCCAGTTCCCCAGGAGTTTCCCTAGAGAATTTTGATTACTATGCATCCCTAAACAAGAATCCAGATAGGAGGATGCATGAGTGCAGTTAGTGACCATTTTGCTTGTCTGAATAATGAAAGCAATCTGTCTTTTGACCTCCAATTCTGCAGTGAAAAGTGTAATAGACAAATGCTGATGGATTGATATTCTGAATAATCTGTGATTGAGTAAAAACTTGATTTTATAAACCTGTTTTCAATTTACTTAATACTTTAGCAAAGATAATTTTTTTTTTTTTTTTTTTGAGATCTGGTCTCAATCTAGCCCAGGCCCTGGAACTCACTATGTAGTCTCAGGGTGGCCTCAAACTCACGGCAATCCTCCCACCTCTACCTCCCGAGTGCTGGTATTAAAGGCATGTGCCACCATGCCCGGCTTAGCAAAGACCATTTTAAACACTGTGATTTCCCTGTTGTATGTAGAGATAGGAAGTAGGAGTCCTTTTACACTGATAAAGATCCATTTAGCTTATCTTTGTGCTTTAGGACCAGTAAGTCTATCCTGTAGCAACTACTTAACAAATATTTGTTTACAGCATAAGTACAACAAATAAAGGACTAAATTAGATATGGATTTAGTCCCCAAATTGTGGGCTAGGATATCTAAGAATATTCACAGGGTTGCTGCAGGATACTTTGAAATATCAAAGGTGATAGTGATATGGAAATAGTCACCATCTAGCAGATATCTTGGGAGCTATTAGTTCAAAGTCATTCAAAGTTTTAACATTAGATGGCCTTATATTTCTTTTGATGATATTATATTATTTTGGATTTAAGTCTTGGGTAGCTGCTATAATTAAAAGCAAGTACTATGAAAAAAAGAGGTGCAGAATTTTAAATATCTCACCTATTTCTAAGGTTTGAGGAGTTGTGCAATAACCAACTGTATATAAAATTATATATATGGTATACATGTAGATATTGAAGTGACTACTAAGTCATTAGGATGTAGTTGTTCAGACCTAAACCCTTAACAAATGGAACTTTTAGGTGATTTTTTTGATCCAGAAACTCCAAGGGAAATTACCAAGGCTAAAGTAGCTATGAACCAAAAAGCTATGAACCTTCTAGCTGGGTATGATTGTGCATGCCTATAAAACCAACACTTGGGAAGCTGAGGCAGGAGGATCATGGGTTTGAGATGAACCTAGGCTATAGAGTGTGTTTCAGGCCATTCCTGGCTACTCAGAGACCCTACTTAAAAAGAAAATTAAAAAAAGAGACAGAGAAAAGAAAGAAAGAAAGAAAGGAAGAGGAAGGGAGGAAAAGAAGGGAGGGAGGGAAAGAGGAAGGAAGGAAAGAAAGAAGGAAGGAAGGAAAAGAGGAGAGACAGAAAGATAAAATTCAAAAACCAACCTTGCCCTACTATAGAACACTTTCTAAGTAGTGGCTGGAGTGATAAATGTTTATTGCTTTGGAATAATTTCAAAGTCTACCATGGCCTGTAAGATGTTTGACAATTATCCCAATACTTCAGCTTTATCACCTTGGCCTCCTCCTTCTCTTTTTCAAATTATTATTTGTGTGCATGTATGTGTACAAGTATGGGTGTGCATGTGCATGTGAGTGTGAAGGCTAGAGGAAAACCTTAGGCATTCTCTCTCAGGCATTGTCCACCTTTTTGCTTCTTCTTTTTCTTTTTTGAGAGAGACACAAAGAGAGAGGGAGAGGAAGACAGATAGAGAATGGGCACACCAGCAGCCTCTCAACTGCTGTGAATGAACTCCAGATGTGTTTCGCCCCCTTGTGGGCAAGTGCGGCATTGCGCCCTTGCGTCACTTTGCATCTGGCTAAATGTGGGAACCTGGAGATTGGAACAGGCGTTCTTAGGCTTAGCAGGCAGGCGCCTTAACCACTAAGCCATCTCTCCAGCCCCACCTTTACTTTTTAAAATTTTATTTGTTTATTTTTGTTTGGTTTTTTTGAGGTAGGGTCTCACTTTAGCCCAGGCTGACCTAGAATTCACTCTATATTGTCAGGGTGGCCTGGAACTCACGGCAATCCTCCTACCTCTACCTCCCAAGTGCTGGGATTGAAGGCGTGCACCACCAGGCCCAGCCTACCTTTATTTTTGAAACTGAATCACTCATTGGTGTGGAGCTTACTGATTAGGCTACACTGGCTGATCAGTGAGTCTCGGAGATCCACCTGTCTCTATCTCCTCAGTGCTGGAATTATGGACATGAGCCACCATGTCTAGCACTTTTATGTGGGTTCTGGTGACTGAATTCAGGTTCTCATGCTTGCAAACACTTTACCAACTGAGCTCTATCCACAGCCCAAATTAATACTGTTTTTAATGGAAAAATCATACCTGTATACCTTTATACTGTACAATGTGATTTTTAATGTATGTGTATAATGTACAATGATTAAATCAAGCAGATTATTCCTCACTTACCATTTTTGTGTTGAGACATTTGAAACTTATTTGCCTAGTTATTTTCTCAAGTATACAACACATTCTAATTGGCTGTAGTCACCCTCCTGGGCAATAATCTCTAAACTCATATCTTCTGCTTACTTGAACTTCTGTAGCCTTTGACTAACAAGCCCTCATTCACTTCCTTTCCCTACTACCTCCAGCCTGAACTATCCACCTTTCTACTGTTTCTATGAGTTCAAATTGACTTATTTTTTATTGACATCTGATGTTATATTCTATATTTGTGGCTGACAGCTTTTACCTCTCTCCCATTAGAATATAAATTCCAAAAAAGTAAGAATTTCATATATTATGTTCATTGTAGACATTTAGCACCTACCATATGCCATGTGGCCAATAAACATTTACTAAGATGAGATATTTTTAAAATGTTTTTTTTTTATTTATTTTTGGAGAGAGACACAGAGAGAGAGAGAGAGAGAGGGAGAGGGAGACAGATAGAGAATGGGCGCGCCAGCAGTCTCTTAGCTGCTGTGAACGAAATCCAGATGTGTGTGCCCCCTTGTGGGCAAGTGCGGCATTGTGCCCTTGTGTCACTTTGCATCTGGCTAAACGTGGGACCTGGAGATTGGAACCGGGTTCTTAGGCTTAGGAGGCAGGCGCCTTAACCGCTAAGCCATCTCTCCAGCCCTAAGATGAGATGTTTTGACCTCAAACTACAGGAGTGCAGTCTGGATGCCTAATGCAAATTTAGGTATGTTGATATGAATTGGGGACCAAGGAAACCTGGGAAAATGTATCAGTCATAACATCTTTTACTAATTTGGTATAATTATGTCCACAACTCTTTCACATGCACAATCTCATTGGACCCCTCACTCTCTATTGGTGTTGGGAATGACTTTCCATTTTGAAAATGTACACCAATCTCAGAGGACAAGATTTCTCTACGGCCACCTGGGGCTTGTGACCCCAACAGAATGAAGCTATTCTGGTATTTCTGTGATGGGAGGCAGTATATATATAACAGTGGCTCATAGACTTTGGAATGAGACAGGTCTGGGGATGAGTTCTCATTTGGCTACCTGCCAACTGGACATTTACTTCCCCCCAGTTATAAAATGACTCTATAAGATTAATTAGACAAACTTATATATAGCTCATAGCACTGCACTGTAAGTGCCTAATGTGTAACAGATGGCCAATCAATGTGCAAAAGAGTGTGCATTTTATTAGACACTGGGATGTTTAGAGCAATTAGGTCAGCCTAGAATCCCTGCTGTGATTTAGGAATCCCAAGGAAATCAATATGTTCAGAAGAGAAAATCTGCATCTGTCCATTATTAGCCAAAGGGGACAGTCTGGAATCTCTTTCAGACTGTGAGCTGAAAAATCTCTATGGTCATTCCACACCCTGTGAAGTGTAACACCCCAGATGCCACCCCAGATGCCTCATTACCCTGTATTTGAAAAACGCTTCAATGGGAGGTTAAGGAAGGAGGATCATGAATTGGAGAACAGTCTGGGCTATAGAGTGAGAGCCTCCTCTTTCAAAACAAAAACAAAAACAACTAGCCGGGCGTGGTGGCGCACGCCTTTAATCCCAGCATTCGGAAGGCAAAGGTAGGAGGATCGCCATGAGTTCGAGGCCACCCTGAGTTTACATAGTGAATTCCAGGTCAGCCTGGGCTAGAGTGAGACCCTACCTTGAAAAACCGAAAAATGAAAAAAAAAAAAAAAAAAAAGCCAACTTTCAAATGACCATCTATCCCCACGCTTAGTACATGCAAAGTCCTGTGCCTAACAGCTAAACTTAGATGCTAGGACCTTGCCTGATCCCCAGAACTCAGACCTTACTTAGAGCACTTGTGCACTGACATCACTTGGAAGCATGAGAAAACAAAATCAATGCTAGTCTGTAGGTGTAGCTCAGGGGCAGAACACTAGTCTAGCACACATGAGGTCATGGGGCTGAGCCCCTGCACTGCAAAAAGAAATGGTAACATCAATGTTTGATCACCATCCATAAAGATTCAGATTCACTTAGTCTATGATAGAGACTTGCTATCTTGGGCTTGCATCAGAATCACCTAGAGGGCTTATTTATCCAAACGGATTTCCGTGGTTTCAGAAATCCACCATTTCTGATTTGGTATTCTGAGATGGAGCCTGAGGGTTCCTATTTTAGGTAAATTTGTACTTCAAGTTTTAAAAAATATTTTATTTATTTATTTGAGAGGGAGAGAGAGTGAGGAAGGGGCAGAGAGTGAGCGAGTGAGTGAGCAAGCGAGAGAGACAGAGACACACACACACAGAGAATAGGCACACCATGGCCTTCAGCCACTGCAATGAACTCCAAATGCATATGCTACTTTGCGCATCTGGTTTATGTGAGTCCTGGAGAATTGAACCTAGGTCCTTATGCTTTGTAGACAAGCACCTTAACTGCTATGCCATCTCTGCAGCTCAACACTTCTTTCCTTCCTTCTTTCCTCCCTCCCTTCTTTCTTTCCTTTCTTTTCTTTTCTTTTTCTTTTTCTTTTTTGTTTTTCTGAGGCAGGGTTTCGCTCTAGTCCAGGCTGACCTGGAATTCACTATGAAGTCTCAGGCTGGCCTCAAACTCGTAGTGATCTTCCTACGTCAGCCTCCCAAATGCTGGGATTAAAGGTGTGCGCCACCACTCCCAGCACGATGTGTAGCCCAGGCTGGACTCAATCTCCTGATCCTCCTTGTCTCTGTCTCTTCAGCAATTTACTACTGGAGTGCACCACCACAACTGGCTACTCCCTTTCTTTCCTCCCTTCCTGCCCCCTCTCTTTCTTTCTTCTTTCTTTTCACTTAAGGTATTTCTGGTGATGGTGACACCTGGATCACATTTTAAGGGCAATTTGATAAGGGGAGAAGTATCAGTGCCCTGGCAGTCCAACTATACACTACTTCTGAATCATGATCAATTCCATTCAATTTCCAAGTGATCCACTTTCCTTCTGTAGCATACATTATCAGAGTTTTCATGGGGCGGTCTGCTGTTCTTGACTGTGTTTATAGACAGTTAGTTATTCATGCCGAGCTGATGGTACATTTTCCCTCTGTCATTTTTCTTCACTGATGGAGCGCCCTGGGTGGTACCACATCCTGACCATTTGTGTTGCAACATCTTCCCACTCGGATGTATAGAAAATCATTTTTGGTGATAGTGGTGCAGAATAAAGTCCTTCCTTTGCATACCCCTTCCCAGGAAGATTGGCGCTTAGCCCAGGCAGCCAGCCACTCAGCCAGCCGGATGATTAAAGCTGAGGTGTCCTGGCCCAGGAGGTTTACTGGCCAGAAGCAAGGGTGTGGACGATGCTGGGATTTTATTTGGGGGTGATGCTTGCTCCAGGATTCTATAGAACAATGTCAAGAACAGTCTCAAGTCTGAAGGTTATCTCCTAGAGCTCTCCACAGCTTTGGCTCTTGATAGTCAGGTGAAGTCTGTGGCTATTGGAAAGTGGCTGCAGCTCTCTAGCCTAGATGGGTTGCTTAGCCCCAACTGCTAGATGGCTAGAATGATTGAGATATCTAGGATAGAGGTCTACAGCACACAAGGGTGTGTGAGTTGTTGTTGTTGTTGTTGTTGTTGTTGTTGGTGGTGGTGGTGGTGGTATGACCCTGGACTTGGGGTCATAACTTTCCGTTTCTTTGACATCAATGTGGTGATGGGAACAGAGGCTTACAAAAAGAAAGTTACCCTCGACCATACACATACTTAAATGGAGGCTTAGAACAAAAGCTCTTTCATGGCTGTGGCAATGATGGGTAAAAGACACAGCAATGCCATGTTTAGAAAACAGGGAGACTTCCAACACATACGTGACATTCCTCACACAGCAAGATAAAACAGAGACACTTTCCTCATTGAATTGTGGAAAAAAGAAAAAACAATCAACATGTTCATGAATGTTCAGAGCGTTCTCTCCCTATCTAAACCTGTCACAGCTTAGATTTAATCAATATAGAAGCTAATTATGTTTACTCTTAAACTAATCCTGCTTTATCTCTGACCCTGAAAAAGGACAAAATACAGGATTCCATCGGAAATATGAGGCCCTCCCCCTGCCCCTCCCCCTGCGCCTACCCAATCTGGATTCTGTCCCTTTGGCTTACCCGGTGTTGCCATGAGCAGCTGTATTCAATCAGAGCTCGAAGCCAGGAGATGCTCTGCTCCCCTCTTCTTCTCCACAACAGGGACTCTTCATTGTCTTCTTCCCTTTTCAAATACACACTCAGCAGGCCAGTCCCTGCTCCATACATGTGGTAGAAAAGGTCAAGCAGTGCTTCCTGGGACACCTCGCAGAGGCTGGGACAAGAGGCGTGCCTTCTGTCCATATACCATGTGGGAGGCTTCGATGTACATGTAGTAGCCTTGACAGGAATATAAAGCGGGTATGGTTAGAGACGACCCAAGCCACATTTTTTTTTTCTTTATAGCATTTCTGGAAACAGATGTCTTGGCATAGTAGTGGGAAAAGGTTTTATAATTCTGGAGAATATGTATGACCCCAGAAAAAGAAAGACATGCTACAAGAATCAGGCCATAAAATAGATTTATAATTTAATGATTTAGAGTTCCATTTAATGGACAGGAGGTCATTAACGTGCCAGTATTATTCACGGATGTGGTGATTATCATATCAGAATTTATCATTGACAATATTGTGAAGCTTCCAACTGTTTTGTACTTGTCCCCAAAGTCACTGATGAAATCCTAATTGCCAAGGTGGCCATGTTAGCAGGAGGGGGTTGAAAGGTGATAAGGTCATGAAGGCACTAGCCCCGTGAGTGGGATTAGTCCCCTTAGATGGGACTCCTGAAACTCCCTCATCTCTTCTGCCACCCGAGGAAGCATATGGAGATGGCCATCTGTGAGGAAGCAGGCCCTCCTCACATACCAGATCTGCTGGCGCCTGCCTTGACCTTGGACTTGCCAGCCTCCAGGACAGTGAGAAACAAGTTGCTGCTGTTGATAAGTTGTTCAGCGTGTGATAATTAGTGCAGTCCACATAAACTAAGATGCAGTCTCACCCCAAACCTACTCCAGCCCTGCTAGTTGTCTAACCTCTAAACCTGGGAGTCCCCCGCCACTTTTCTGCTCCTCTCTGTCCACATCCAGGCTGGGAGGAATTCCTGGCAGTCCTACCTTCAAAGTACATCCAGAATCGTGTTCTTTCTCTTGCTACTGCCTCTGTCGCCAGTGCCCGGGCCCAAGCAACCAACTCTTTCTTGGATTAATGTAACAACATCCTGGCTGGAGTGTTGCCTTCTGCCCTTATATATCCCCACAGTCTGGTCTCAACAGCGCCCACTGCAGTCCTTCTAGTTGAGGCTTATTCTGCCCTGGCTTCACCTGCCATTGACTCGGCTTTTCAGAGCTCCAGTGAGGTCCTTCAGGGCCATGGACAATCTGTCCCCAGCATCACTTCCATTACTAGCTTTCCTTGCGCTCAGTCCCCAAACTGTTCATTCATGTGATACCTCAGTTCCTATGCAGGAGCTAACCCTGGACATTCTAGAGACATTCTTCTCTTTTATCCTCTTCTCAGATGTTACTTATTTCATTAAGCTTGTTCTGACTACATCATTTCAACTTATATTCTCCTTCCCCAAGCCCTTCTCACCTTCTGCAGTTTAATTTATTATGATTTACATAGCATTTACTTGCATGAACATATTACATAATTTTCTTTAGTGTTTATGACATTCCTCTAGAATGCTCAAAAAGAGATTTTTTTCTTTGTTTAGTTTATTACCATGTTACCAGCTTCTAGAGCAGTGCTCAGGATATAGTAGATGATTGAAAAATATCTACTGGATGGATTATGCATATGAATATATGAACAGTATTAAATGAACATAGTTTATTTTATAGCTCTAAGCCACAAACCAGTCTGACCATTTCTAGAACACATGACCCCACCAAGCTTATATAAAACATACCAGGTTCTTAGCAATGAGACAGGCACTTGTTTACTCCCAGGCAAATCTTGTACAAAGTTCTAATAAAATTAAAATCTTATCAAAAGAAATGTTCTCAACCTAATTCTACATTGTCTAAGGTATTTTAAAAACTTGTATTTATATTTTTATTTATTTGAGAGAGGGGGTTAAGATAGAATGAGAATGGCTGCTCTAGGGTCACCAGTCACTACAAACAAACTCCAGACACATGCACCACCTTTGTGTATATGGCTTACGTGGGTCCTGGGAAATCAAACCTGGGCCCTTTGGCTTTGCTGGCAAGCACCTTAACTGCTAAACCATCTCTCCAGCCCTGTCTGAGGTATTTTTAATAATGAATACACAGAATCCCTCTGCCTCTCTGATTTTAATTCTGTTAATTGTATTTTGTCCTTCCTGACTTGCATATGACGCCTTCTTTCCCTAGAAAAGACCAGAGAGCTTCAGTGGAGGGGCAGTCTGCCTCACATATGTTTGGAAAGCAGAAAAGAACCCCGTGTGTTGACAAGATTTGCCACATTGCAGCTTCCAGCTCTGTCTGTCTCAGCAAACAAAAGCTTAGGGTGGGAGCTGGCAGTCCCAGCTCTCAAGCTCAAGGGCAGCTTACACGAACGAATCCAGACCACGGAAGAGATTATTAGCTGGGGAAAACAAATTACTTTCTCTATCCAGGATAGTCCCAGTCTGTTCTTTGTACTGGGACTGTGATGTGGGAGATGGAGGTGCACTCCATTACTATAATCCCAAACTGGGAAGCAGCTGCCCTCCAGCCTCCTGGCTTTTTTTTTTTTTTTCAGGGCTGGGAGGTGCTCTGGTGGTCTAGGTGGTGAGGCTGTATGGAAGAAAGCTAGCGGGATTCACCAGCCATGACTAATGCAAATTTAGGTATGTTGATATGAATTAGGGACCAAGGAAACCTGGGAAAATGTATCAGTCATAACCTCTTTTACTAATTTGGTATAATTATGTCCACAAAACTCTTTCACATGCACAATCTCATTGGACCCCTCACTCTCTATTGGTGTTGGGAATGACTTTCCATTTTGAAAATGTACACCAATCTCAGAGGACAAGATTTCTCTACGGCCACCTGGGGCTTGTGACCCCAAGAGAATGAAGCTATTCTGGTATTTCTGTGATGGGAGGCAGTATATATATAACAGTGGCTTATAGACTTTGGAATGAGACAGGTCTGGGGATGAGTTCTCATTTGGCTACCTGCCAACTGGACATTTATTTCCCCACAGTTATAAAATGACTCTATAAGATTAATTAGACGAACTTATATATAGCTCATAGCACTGCACTGTAAGTGCCTAATGTGTAACAGATGGCCAATCAATGTGCAAAAGAGTGTGCATTTTATTAGACACTGGGATGTTTAGAGCAATTAGGTCAGCCTAGAGTCCCTGCTGTGATTTAGGAATCCCAAGGAAATCAATATGTTCAGAAGAGAAAATCTGCATCTGTCCATTATTAGCCAAAGGGGACAGTCTGGAATCTCTTTCAGACTGTGAGCTGAAAAATCTCTATGGTCATTCCACACCCTGTGAAGTGTAACACCCCAGATGCCACCCCAGATGCCTCATTACCCTGTATTTGAAAAACGTTTCAAACTGAGTGTGGTGGTACACACTTGTAACCCTAACAATGGGAGGTTAAGGAAGGAGGATCATGAATTGGAGAACAGTCTGGGCTATAGAGTGAGAGCCTCCTCTTTCAAAACAAAAACAAAAACAATTAGCCAGGCGTGGTGGCGCACGCCTTTAATCCCAGCATTCGGAAGGCAAAGGTAGGAGGATCGCCATGAGTTCGAGGCCACCCTGAGTTTACATAGTGAATTCCAGGTCAGCCTGGGCTAGAGTGAGACCCTACCTTGAAAAACCGAAAAATGAAAAAAAAAAAAAAAAAAAAAAGCCGACTTTCAAATGACCATCTACCCCCAAGCTTAGTACATGCAAAGTCCTGTGCCTAACAGCTAAACTTAGATGCTAGGACCTTGCCTGATCCCCAGAACTCAGACCTTACTTAGAGCACTTGTGCACTGACATCACTTGGAAGCATGAAAAAACAAAATCAATGCTAGTTTGTAGGTGTAGCTCAGTGGCAGAACACTAGTCTAGCACACATGAGGTCATGGGGCTGAGCCTCTGCACTGCAAAAAGAAATGGTAACATCAATGTTTGATCACCATCCATAAAGATTCAGATTCACTTAGTCTATGATAGAGACTTGCTATCTTGGGCTTGCATAAGAATCACCTAGAGGGCTTATTTATCCAAACGGATTTCCGTGGTTTCAGAAATCCACCGTTTCTGATTTGGTATTCTGAGATGGAGCCTGAGGGTTCCTATTTTAGGTAAATTTGTACTTCAAGTTTTAAAAAATATTTTATTTATTTATTTGAGAGGGAGAGAGAGTGAGGAAGGGGCAGAGAGTGAGCAAGTGAGTGAGCAAGCGAGAGAGACAGAAACACACACACACAGAGAATAGGCACACCATGGCCTTCAGCCACTGCAATGAACTCCAAATGCATATGCTACTTTACGCATCTGGTTTATGTGAGTCCTGGAGAATTGAACCTAGGTCCTTATGCTTTGTAGACAAGCACCTTAACTGCTACGCCATCTCTGCAGCTCAACACTTCTTTCCTTCCTTCTTTCCTTCCTTCTTTCCTCCCTCCCTTCTTTCTTTTCTTTTCTTTTCTTTTTCTTTTTCTTTTTTGTTTTTCTGAGGCAGGGTTTCGCTCTAGTCCAGGCTGACCTGGAATTCACTATGAAGTCTCAGGCTGGCCTCAAACTCGTAGTGATCTTCCTACATCAGCCTCCCAAATGCTGGGATTAAAGGTGTGCGCCACCACTCCCAGCACGATGTGTAGCCCAGGCTGGACTCAATCTCCTGATCCTCCTTTTCTCTGTCTCTTCAGCAATTTACTACTGGAGTGCACCACCACAACTGGCTACTCCCTTTCTTTCCTCCCTTCCTGCCTCCCTCTCTCTTTCTTTCTTCTTTCTTTTCACTTAAGGTATTTCTGGTGATGGTGACACCTGGATCACATTTTAAGGGCAATTTGATAAGGGAAGAAGTATCAGTGCCCTGGCAGTCCAACTATACACTACTTCTGAATCATGATCAATTCCATTCAATTTCCAAGTGATCCACTTTCCTTCTGTAGCATACATTATCAGAGTTTTCATGGGGCGGTCTGCTGTTCTTGACTGTGTTTATAGACAGTTAGTTATTCATGCCGAGCTGATGGTACATTTTCCCTCTGTCATTTTTCTTCATTGATGGAGCGCCCTGGGTGGTACCACATCCTGACCATTTGTGTTGCAACATCTTCCCACTCGGATGTATAGAAAATCATTTTTGGTTATAGTGGTGCAGAATAAAGTCCTTCCTTTGCATACCCCTTCCCAGGAAGATTGGTGCTTAGCCCCGGCAGCCAGCCGGATGATTAAAGCTGAGGTGTCCTGGCCCAGGAGGTTTACTGGCCAGAAGCAAGGGTGTGGACGATGCTGGGATTTTATTTGGGGGTCATGCTTGCTCCAGGATTCTATAGAACAATGTCAAGAACAGTCTCAAGTCTGAAGGTTATCTCCTAGAGCTCTCCACAGCTTTGGCTCTTGATAGTCAGGTGAAGTCTGTGGCTATTGGAAAGTGGCTGCAGCTCTCTAGCCTAGATGGGTTGCTTAACCCCACCTGCTAGATGGCTAGAATGATTGAGATATCTAGGATAGAGGTCTACAGCACACAAGGGTGTGTGAGTTGTTGTTGTTGTTGTTGTTGTTGTTGGTGGTGGTGGTGGTGGTGGTAAGACCCTGGACTTGGGGTCATAACTTTCCATTTCTTTGACATCAATGTGGTGATGGGAACAGAGGCTTACAAAAAGAAGGTTACCCTCGACCATACACATACTTAAATGGAGGCTTAGAACAAAAGCTCTTTCATGGCTGTGGCAATGATGGGTAAAAGACACAGCAATGCCATGTTTAGAAAATGGAGACTTCCAACACATACGTGACATTCCTCACACAGCAAGATAAAACAGAGACACTTTCCTCATTGAATTGTGGAAAAAAGAAAAAACAATCAACATGTTCATGAATGTTCAGAGCGTTCTCTCCCTATCTAAACCTGTCACAGCTTAGATTTAATCAATATAGAAGCTAATTATGTTTACTTTTAAACTAATCCTGCTTTATCTCTGACCCTGAAAAAGGACAAAATACACGATTCCATCGGATATATGAGGCCCTCCCCCTGCCCCTCCCCCTGCGCCTACCCAATCTGGATTCTGTCCTTTTGGCTTACCCGGTGTTGCCATGCGCAGCTGTATTCAATCAGAGCTCGAAGCCAGGAGATGCTCTGCTCCCCTCTTCTTCTCCACAACAGGGACTCTTCATTGTCTTCTTCCCTTTTCAAATACACACTCAGCAGGCCAGTCCCTGCTCCATACATGTGGTAGAAAAAGGTCAAGCAGTGCTTCCCGGGGACACCTCGCAGAGGCTGGGACAAGAGGCGTGCCTTCTGTCCATATACCATGTGGGAGGCTTCGATGTACATGTAGTAGCCTTGACAGGAATATAAAGCGGGTATGGTTAGAGACGACCCAAGCCACATTTTTTTTTTCTTTATAGCATTTCTGGAAACAGATGTCTTGGCATAGTAGTGGGAAAAGGTTTTATAATTCTGGAGAATATGTATGACCCCAGAAAAAGAAAGACATGCTACAAGAATCAGGCCATAAAATAGATTTATAATTTAATGATTTAGAGTTCCATTTAATGGACAGGAGGTCATTAACGTGCCAGTATTATTCACGGATGTGGTGATTATCATATCAGAATTTATCATTGACAATATTGTGAAGCTTCCAACTGTTTTGTACTTGTCCCCAAAGTCACTGATGAAATCCTAATCGCCAAGGTGGCCATGTTAGCAGGAGGGGGTTGAAAGGTGATAAGGTCATGAAGGCACTAGCCCCGTGAGTGGGATTAGTCCCCTTAGATGGGACTCCTGAAACTCCCTCATCTCTTCTGCCACCTGAGGAAGCATATGGAGATGGCCATCTGTGAGGAAGCAGGCCCTCCTCACATACCAGATCTGCTGGCGCCTGCCTTGACCTTGGACTTGCCAGCCTCCAGGACAGTGAGAAACAAGTTGCTGCTGTTGATAAGTTGTTCAGCGTGTGATAATTAGTGCAGTCCACATAAACTAAGATGCAGTCTCACCCCAAACCTACTCCAGCCCTGTTAGTTGTCTAATCTCTAAACCTGGGAGTCCCCTGCCACTTTTCTGCTCCTCTCTGTCCACATCCAGGCTGGGAGGAATTCCTGGCGGTCCTACCTTCAAAGTACATCCAGAATCGTGTTCTTTCTCTTGCTACTGCCTCTGTCGCCAGTGCCCGGGCCCAAGCAACCAACTCTTTCTTGGATTAATGTAACAACATCCTGGCTGGAGTGTTGGCTTCTGCCCTTATATATCCCCACAGTCTGGTCTCAACAGCGCCCACTGCAGTCCTTCTAGTTCAAGCTTATCCTGCCCTGGCTTCACCTGCCATTGACTCGGCTTTTCAGAGCTCCAGTGAGGTCCTTCAGGGCCATGGACAATCTGTCCCCAGCATCACTTCCATTACTAGCTTTCCTTGCGCTCAGTCTCCAAACTGTTCATTCATGTGATACCTCAGTTCCTATGCAGGAGCTAACCCTGGACATTCTAGAGACATTCTTCTCTTTTATCCTCTTCTCAGATGTTACTTATTTCATTAAGCTTGTTCTGACTACATCATTTCAACTTATATTCTCCTTCCCCAAGCCCTTCTCACCTTCTGCAGTTTAATTTATTATGATTTACATAGCATTTACTTGCATGAACATATTACATAATTTTCTTTAGTGTTTATGACATTCCTCTAGAATGCTCAAAAAGAGATTTTTTTCTTTGTTTAGTTTATTACCATGTTCCAGCTTCTAGAGCAGTGCTCAGGATATAGTAGATGGTTGAAAAATATCTACTGGATGGATTATGCATATGAATATATGAACAGAATTAAATGAATATAGTTTATTTTATAGCTCTAAGCCACAAACCAGTCTGACCATTTCTAGAACACATGACCCCACCAAGCTTATATAAAACATACCAGGTTCTTAGCAATGAGACAGGCACTTGTTTACTCCCAGGCAAATCTTGTACAAAGTTCTAATAAAATTAAAATCTTATCAAAAGAAATGTTCTCAACCTAATTCTACATTGTCTAAGGTATTTTAAAAACTTGTATTTATATTTTTATTTATTTGAGAGAGGGGGTTAAGATAGAATGAGAATGGCTGCTCTAGGGTCACCAGTCACTACAAACAAACTCCAGACACATGCATCACCTTGTGTATATGGCTTACGTGGGTCCTGGGAAATCAAACCTGGGCCCTTTGGCTTTGCTGGCAAGCACCTTAACTGCTAAACCATCTCTCCAGCCCTGTCTGAGGTATTTTTAATAATGAATACACAGAATCCCTCTGCCTCTCTGATTTTAATTCTGTTAATTGTATTTTGTCCTTCCTGACTTGCATATGACGCCTTCTTTCCCCTAGAAAAGACCAGAGAGCTTCAGTGGAGGGGCAGTCTGCCTCACATATGTTTGGAAAGCAGAAAAGAACCCCGTGTGTTGACAAGATTTGCCACATTGCAGCTTCCAGCTCTGTCTGTCTCAGCAAACAAAAGCTTAGGGTGGGAGCTGGCAGTCCCAGCTCTCAAGCTCAAGGGCAGCTTACACGAACGAATCCAGACCACGGAAGAGATTATTAGCTGGAGAAAACAAATTATTTTCTCTATCCAGGATAGTCCCAGTCTGTTCTTTGTACTGGGACTGTGATGTGGGAGATGGAGGTACACTCCATTACTATAATCCCAAACTGGGAAGCAGCTGCCCCTCCAGCCTCCTGGCTTTTTTTTTTTTCAGGGCTGGGGAGGTGCTCTGGTGGTCTAGGTGGTGAGGCTGTATGGAAGAAAGCTAGCGGGATTCACCAGCCTGGAAGAGCACTTCTGCTAACCAGGGGGACACAACATCAACTCTTTGGGAAGAACAACCACTAGAAGTGTCTCTCTGAAATTGCTCTTTATTTTGAAAGTGCTTTAGAAGCTAGTCATATATGAGGAGCTATTCTTTTTTTTAATATTTTTTATTTTTTTTTTTTTTTTTTTGGAGAGAGACACAGAGAGAGACAGACAGAGAGAGAGGGAGACAGATAGAGATGGGCACGCCAGCAGTCTCTCAGCTGCTGTGAACGAAATCCAGATGTGTGCGCCCCCTTGTGGTCAAGTGTGGCATTGCACCCTTGCGTCACTTTGCATCTGGCTAAACGTGGGACCTGGAGATTGGAACTGGGTTCTTAGGCTTCGCAGGCAGGCGCCTTAGCCACTAAGCCATCTCTCCAGCCCTAAGGAGCTATTCTTTAGTGGGTATAGAGTTTCTGTTTATGGAGATGAAAGTGCTCTCGGAATGGATGTAGTGATAGTTGCAACAGTAATGTGAGTGGACTTGACACCAGTGTGCACTTAAAACTGGTTAAGCCGGGCGTGGTGGCACACACCTTTAATCCCAGCACTTGGGAGGCAGAGGTAGGAGGATCGCCGAGAGTTCGAGGCCACCCTGAGACTACATAGTTAATTCCAGGTCAGCCTGGGCCAGAGTGAGACCCTACCTAGAAAAACCAAAAAAAAAAAAAAAAATGGTTAAGATGGGGACTGTTATGTATTATGTACAACTTACCATTTCTTTGCATTTTGTCATTTAAAAAATCAGGTTAGGGGCTGGAGATGTCTTAGCAGTTAAGGCACTTGCCTGCAAAAGCCAAAGGTCCCCAGAACCCATGTAAGCCAGATGCACAAGGGGTGCATGCATCTGGAGTTCATTTGCCATGGCTGGAGGCCCTGGCGCACCCATTATCTCTCAAATAAATAATTAAATAAATGAGTTAAATTATGACAGTTTCATACATTTTATCACATTTTCAGAAGGTTTTTCTTGGAATCCTTCTCTGTGTAAAGCCGAATTGGAGAATATCATATCAGGGGTTATCCTGAGACCAATATGGAGACACTGTCTGTAGGACACTGGAGATCATCTGGAGAAAATTCTTCAAATGCTGTAGACTACTATATAGAAAGATTATATGTCTAGATGTCAGGTACCAAAATGCTTAAAAGATACGGACTTGAGATTGGCTGCTATTAAATAAGTTATATGAAAAAATAGATACCATATGCTGCCAACACAGAGCTTGGAGAGACCTGGCTAGAATCCAGAAGACAGTCATTCCCCAGACGGCCTGTCTAGTGCTGGAAAGCACTACATGAGCTATGGGGGGGGCGGGGGGGAAGTGGCCAGGAATGGTCTGAGCAATCAGAGGTCTAAGCTACTTAGAAGCAAACACCCTGATAGGATATACACACCAGGGCAATAGTGGCATATAGCCTTGGTGGGGAAGCAATTTCTTTCTGATTGGCTAAGAGATCTGATCAGTGTAAAGGACCCCATATCTGGAATTGGGAACCAGGTCAGAATCCTATGGAGACAAAGATTATGTTCTCCAGTGTCAAGCTCTCACTAGTCTTTGGCTAAAAGAGTCGTTACATAATCAAATTCTCCCTAAATTAATAATACCCATCCCATTTAAACTATGCTGATTTCATGCTCTGTTGGAGAATCTGTTCTTTGTCAGAGTGAGACCTGAGGAGATAAACTACCCCTCACACTTCAGCCAAGCCACAGCTGAATCCACAGAGGAAGTGGGGAGACGAGCAAGAGTGCTGCTTCCATGCTGAACCTGATCATCAGCACCAGGGTGAAGGAGACAGACGCTGAGGATACTCAGCACCTACCAAAGTGAGATCCAGAGTGCCCATCACTGAAGTAGACTTAAAACTCACCTACCACAGCTTAGGGAATTTTGCAGAAGAGGGGGTGGAAAGATTGTAAGATCCATAGGTTGAGACATCATGCCCAGAGGCATTCCCTCCCCCTCAGAATAACTGACTGCTTCTCCCACAATGCATAAACCACAACCCCATGGGGAATACCTACAACCCCACTGAGGAGCGTTTCCAACAGAATGCGGGCAGGGGCGAGGGAAAAGAGGGTACAAACACATGATGTATCCATATGAAATACGTTGTTAATAATAATAAAAAAAACATTAAAAATCTAATTAAAGCCAGGTGTGGTGGCACATACCTATAATTCTAGCACTTGGGAGGTGGGAGCAGGAAGAGTTCAAGAACTACTTGGGCTATGTAAGACCGTACCTCAAATGAAACAGTTGTCTGCTTGAGAATCAGTGGAATATGCTTTGGAGGAAACCACCCTCAATGAAAGGGTCTGTGAGTTTTCACTTAAAATATCGAGCACTCAATCAATTTATCAGAAATTTTAGGAAATGTAGCAAGGGAGATAGAACAACTTTGTATGTGAGAAATAGGTAACCACCCCATATATGGTGTTATTACATAAGGGCTATGAAATAACTGTGATTAATAGCTTAATAATGGAATTATCTAATAATCTATTTGAAGGGCTGAGAGTATATACCTCAGTAGTATAACACTTGCCTAGAATGTGAGAAGCCCTAGGTTCTATGCCCAGCATTGTAATCTGTGTATGCATGCATACATTTACTTATTAATTTGAGAGAGAGGGAGAGAAATAACCCTTTCATCCCATAAGCTACTTCTGATCAGCTGTTTTGTCCCAGCAACAAGAAGGTACACCCTAGTCCCATCCTCATCTCTCCTACTCTGTGGCAGAATTGAAAACTAAGACCTTTACAGCTTAGGCAGCGATGTTCCGAGAGGCACTGGGCTAGAGCTGTGATGAGCTTCCCAAATGTTCCATCCCTGGATAATTGGAGCTATTTGACCTGTTGGGCAGCTAACTGAAAGGCTTCACTCCCAGGGCTTGTCTTTATTTAACTTGTGATGACATATTGATTCTGACAGATGCACGATGACTTGATATATTTATAGTGTGGCTTTTCTTTTTATTTAATGGACATGTATTGACTGAGCATCTAATGCAGTTGTCTATAAAACAGCTTTGTATGTCTTTCCCCTTTCTTTTTTTCTCCCTGTGTGTTCTGCCAAGCGTAGATTGACAGGCTTTCGGCATGGGAAGTGAAAAGATAGGACCGGCTCAGAAACAACTTGATTGATGTCTTATCTTGGGCCCAGGCCAAATGCCTATTGCTGTCTTTCTTCAATGCAGAGTGTTGGCCAGTCGCTCCCAGCTTGAGTCTCCACAGAACTTCTCCCAACTAATGTGAATGCAATCTCGACATGAAGTAGAAGTGAGAAGCCTATCCTGAATGGGCATGTGTCTGTCTCTGGCCAGTGGAGGATGGAAACCTTTACAAAAGCACTTCTGCATTTCACCCTCTAGTTGATGACAATGAGACATATTTCTGTATTGTATTGCATTGCATTGCATTGTATTGCACTGCATTGCATTGCATTGCATTGTATGCATGTTAGATAGAGAGCATGAGTGTATATGGGCATACCAGGGCCTCCTGCCACTGCAAACAAACTCCAGGCATATGTGCCACTTTGTGCATCTGGCTTTATGTGGGTACTAAGGACCTGAACCTGGGCCAGCAGGCTTTGCAAGCAAGGGCCTTTAACCACTAAGCCATCTCCTCAGCTCCCCCCCCGGATGTATTTCAACATACCTTCTAGATGTCCCTTCTCTACCAGCTGGACATGGCGGTGGCCAGGTCAAGGGGGCAAGTAGCACGAGTGATCCTTATTTCCTTGTTTGATGTCCTTTCCTCCCTTCCTGCTCCTTGGAATCTTATCTCCTAGTGTGCTACCTGCATACAAGTCTACATTTGAGACTCTGTTTTGTGGGGCTCCTGGTTGACAGTATCCTATGTGCCAGCCAAGTAACATCACTTAGAGTTCTTGAAAGCTGCCCCACTGCTTAAGGATACAAGCCTCACACCTGTTTTCTCACCCTGACTATCCTTCCTTACTCCCTAGCATTCCTGATGAATTCTGGCTCCTTTAAGACACTTCCAAGGATAACTGCAGTCTTGTGTTGTTCCATCATCTCTAGAACTTAATCCTGATTACTTTACCTGTTACAATTCTGAGGCATTTGGACATTGCATGTGGTAGTTTTAATACAAATGCTCCCCATAGCCTCATGTATTTCCAATTTCTCCTGGTATTCAGTCCGAAGCTGGAAGAGCCTTTGAGAGGTGGAGCCTTGCTGGAGGAGGTATGTCACTGGAAGTAGATCTTGAGATGCATTAGTGCAGCCATACTGGGTGTTCACTACCTCACTCCCTCTTGCTGCCACCTTCCAGCTGATGGGCCAAGATGTGACACCCAGCCTCTGCTCTGCCATGCTTCTCCTGCCATGATGAAACTTCCCCTCAAGACTGTCAACTAAAATAAGCCCTTTTTATTCCATATGTTGCTTTTGACCAGATGTTTCTCTCAGCAACAAAGAGGTAACTGATACAGTACATAATGTATAGAGGGTACTCAGGAGAAGTGGGAGTGAATCAAGATCTCAGAGAGTCTGGTCTGCGTAGTGTCAAAGATCACTCCCAGTTCTAATACATTTGCTTCCTATACAATGTACCTTTTGATTCTGGTAGCTTTAACAAACAGTTTTTTTAAGGGAGTTTTTGTTTGCTTGTGCTTTAATTTTGATTGACATTTGGCTTTACATAGGTACTGGGGAATTGAACCCAGGCCATCATGAAAGTGCCTTTAACCACTGAACCATCTCTCCAGCCTGCTTTAATTTTGAAATGAGTTCTGAGAGTACAGGTGAGCTTATTCAGCTCACAATATAAGCAATCAGAGCAAGAGGAAGTGAGTGTTCTGTGTGACTGGGTTGATAGTCAGTGTACAGAATGCAATCTTAGAGTTAAACTTACAATATTGGAATATGGACACTAGACATAGCTCTGAAAAAAATGGAGATTCTTTCTGCTGAATGAATTTCTAGGAGATATACAAAAATATCATTGATCTTTCTTTGGGGAGAAAGGCATTCCAGGTGAGTTTGTGCTGTTATGCAGAAAATTATGTTCACATATAAGCTAGGACAGCCATTTGGGGTCCTATATAGTCTATTCATATCATATAGGCTGGGAGACTCTGATGAGCCAGTGTGAGAAGAATATGACAATTAGAGCCAAGTAAACTGAAGGCCAGTGACGACTGGGGCAATGAACTGTTCTGAGCTTCTGCTTCCCCATCTGATCAAAGAGCCTTTTCACTTGCTGTACAAGTTGTGGTGAGGAGTGGTGGTTTGAATGTAAATGTCCCCATAGATTCTGGTATTTGTTTAAAAAATTTATATTTATTTATTTATTAGATTGAGGGAGAGAGAGACAGAGAGAAGTGGGTATACCAGGGACTCTCGTCACTGCAAACAAAGTCCAGATGCATGCACCACCATGCACATCTGACTTACATGGGTTCTGGGGAATTGAACTTAGGTCCTTAGGCTTTGTCATCTCTCCAGCCCTTCTGGTATTTTTTTTTTTATGAGAGAGAGAGAAAAAAGAGAGAGAGAGAGAGAGAGAGAGAGAGAGAGAGAGAGAATTGGCATGCCAGGGCCTCAGCCACTGAAATCGAACTCTAGATATTTGTACTGCCTAGTGGGCATGTGTGACCTTGCACTTGCCTCACCTTTGTGTGTCTGGCTTACATGGGACCTGGAGAGTCAAACATGGGTCCTTAGGCTTCACAGGCAAGTACTTGAACTGCTAAGCCATCTCTCCAGCCTCCCTCTGGTATTTTTTTTTCCCCCTCTGGTATTTTTGATTAGGATTAAGCTTCCTGCTTAAGTCTCTAGTAGGTAGAGCCTTGTTAGAGGTGTGTCATTGCCGGTGGATCTTGACTCCAGCCCTACTTGGGGTGCTGAGAGATATTATGAACTCTATTTATGCTTGCTGGTGCTGGCTGTTTTCTTCCTGCTGTGAATGTATGATGAAGTGAAACAGCTTCTTCCACCAGAATGAAGCTTACCCTGGAATCTGTAAGACTAAAATAAACACTTTTCTCCCATAAGCTGCTTCTGGTCAGGTGTTTATCCCAGCAATAAAAAGGTAACTGCAACATAAGGATATGAAGAGTCCCAGTACAGGGGAATAGTCAACAGATGATCACTAGCTTTATTATCTCCCCCAGTAAAATAGTTATTAAAGAATTTTTAAGAACAAAAACAAGACACCTCCAACCTAATGCTATATATCTGCAGATACCTTGTATATAACATAGCAAAATTTGTTTTCTCATTTGCAATGTTGTGCATGAGAATAAAAAGATACCTTAAGAGTTTATTAGTTAAAAAAAACTGGAAGGCATCTTGAGAGTCTTTTGGAATTTTGTATTGAAGCAGGTAAAATAAAGAATAAAGAAGATAGACTATAAAAATAATTTACTAAAAAATCAGTATTCTGTAGGCTGTGCACTAGAGAATTCATTTACTGGATCAAATATTCCCTTGGAATAAATATTGAACACACGAGGAGGTTTCTGCATCCATTTTCTTTTTTGCTGTGAAGTCTCACTCCAGACAGCTTAAACAATCTTTTTAGTTTTCAAAGAGACAAAGCAATTACAAACACATCATTTCCTTCAAAACCTTCCCAAGTTAGCTCCTCATAGTCTAGTAATGATGTAATCCAAGGAGTATAATTCTGAGTAATTTAATATCAACTGAATATGTCTCTTAGCTTTTCTTAGATTCTATGTAGAGGGAAGAGAAAGAGTGTAGTCTATAAACCAGACAAGCTCATACTGTATTTGCATTAACACAAAGCCATAAAGAAAAGAATCAGGTCAAGGTCGCCAGACATGAGCTTGAAAGAGTTTACCCTGCTTCTTCCATATTCAGCCCATTACATGAACTCCTGGGAGGGAGTCCAATGTCGGCTGAATTGTGTTTCTCCAAAGTACATGTACTGAAGCCCTATCCCCAGCACTTCAGAGTCTGACTTTATTTGGAGAGTAGTTCTTTAAAGATACGATTCATTGACAAGGGGTTGTTAGAGTGGATTTAATATGACTGGTATCATGAGAAACATCAGAGATGTGTGGACACAGAGGGAAGACCATCTGTGGACATAGCATGGAGGCAGCCATTTTTAAGCCAAAGTGAAAAGCCAGAAGTAACCAACCATGTCAACACACTGTACCTGGGCCACTCTCTGAAGTTAGGTAAACAGGCAAATAGTTGCAATTATTTTCACTTCGGACAAAACTGAGACTTGGAGATTATAAGTTACTTCCTTAAGGTCTCATAGTCATATGTACTAGTAGGGACCATTGACATTGGGTGATCCCACCTCCAAATTCCACAGGACTTTTATAATCGTGGCTGGTACTTCTCCTTGTCCCTTTCAGCGGCTCCTTCCTTCTGCTGTTATAACTCTGGTTGGTGCTCCTCCTTGCCCTTTTCAGCATCCCCTCCCTCTGCTGTTTGCTACTTTACTTCTGCCCTCTCTTCCATGTCCGTGAGCTTTGTTACCTAGAAATTTTCCTTGTAGTCATTCTTATGTTTGATGGTACCTCTTCATATCTCTTTTTTCTTTTTTTTAAAAAAATATTTTATTTATCTATTTAAGTCCTTTTAAAATATATATTGTATTTATTTATTTGAGAGAGAGAGAGAGAGAGAGAGAGAGAGAATGGGTGAGTCAGGGCCTCCAGCCACTGCAAACGAACTCCAGATGCATGCATTCCCTGTGCATCTGGCTTATGTGGGTCCTGGAGAACTGAACCGGGATCCTTTGGCTTTGCAGGCAAATGCCTTGACTGTTAAGCAATTCCTTCAGCCCTCTTCATATCTCTTATTGTAGCCTTCTTTCTATCTTTGAGAAAGGCAGAAAAACTACCAATAGTTTTTTTTCCAGAAAAATATTCAGATATACAATATTCAAATTACAATGAACCAGCAAAAACTGATTTATCCTTGAATTTTCTCAACTCCTCTTGTAATAATAATTTTTTTAAAAAACTTCCCACAATCCCATTTTCCAGGGAGCATTATTTTTATTTATCTTTATTATTTATTTTATTTTATTTTATTTTATTTTATTTATTTATTTATTTATTTTTTTTGAGGTAGGATCTTACTCTAGCCCAGGCTGACCTGGAGTTCACTATGTAGTCTCAGGCTGGCCTTGAATTTGTGGTGATCCTTCTATCTCTGCCTTCTGAGTGCTGGGATTAAAGGTGTGCACCACCACGCAAGGTTTTGCTATGTAGCCCAGTCTGGCTTGGACGTTACTAGGTAGCCTTGACTGGCCTGGAGTTCATGATTTTCCTGCCTTAGCCTCCTAAATTCTGGGATTACAGGTGTGTGCTACTATGGGGTGGGTCTTGCCAGAGAATGGTTATTCTTATATGCATCAGCAATTTTACATAGACTTGATCCTTCACTCATGCATTCATTTATTCATTTATTCCTTCATTCCATAAACGATTTGCAGGCCTTTCATATAGTAGGCACAATACCAAATCCTATAGGAACTCAAATGTAAGTTTTTTTAGTATTCTGTTTTTAAGATATTGCTAATCAGAGCTAATAAGACTCAATTTTGGAAACTTTTTTTATAGGAGTTATCCCTTGATAATCTATGAAACAGCACCTGCTATGGCCACCTTCTTGCCAGGATAGGAGATCCTGACCGGGATTGGGCTAATCCAGAAAAAACAGCACAGAGTGGTGGAGAGACTAAAACTGTCTTGTGAATCTAGTTTTATCCCCTGCATCGGGTGTACCTAAAGCAACAACCATGCTGACCTTGGTCTGTTTCCAAGTCCATTCTAAAGCATTTACTTTCTACTTCAGTCACTTTAAGTTCTGTTTTCTGATATAAATTATGAAAATGATCCTAACATGTGTAAGTCCTTCAGTTGTCACTTGAACTTCCTGGTGCTTTTCCACATGAAGCCTCACAGAGTCTTAGCGCTCCCTTAGACTTCCCTATTCAATGCTAAAAGTGAGCAACTGGTCTTGGGTCAATGCTAAATATCTCCAACAGCACCCTTTTCTGAGGCAACACTTTTTAGAATCTATTCAAGCAGCAAAAGGAGAAAGGAAGGTCCCCAGTAGGACCAGGCTGCACATCTTGGGTCAGAGTTATTTAGTATCTGAGAACAATGGACACTTAGTGAGAAGGTGCTAGGAACCAAGGACCCTTCAAAGACAGCCAAAGTTTATATATATATGGAGAGAGAGACAGAGAGACAGAGAGAGGAAGAAAAAAAGGGTTTACTACCTGATTGCCCAGACCCCCCAGATGGCTTTCCCTGGCTTCGTCCTAAGCACACTGTGAATCACGTTTCACAGATGAATTTTCTGCCTTTGTCTCAGCTATAGAAAGCATGGAGTCAACTTGTCTGCATGCTCCCCATCTGCCAGAACATTATATATACCAACCTTCAGTCCTGGCTCCAACTTCAGTTCCCATCTTTCCCCCTACTTTTGCTCCTCTTTTATTTTTAAACCTGCTTCTAATTAAATTATCTTTGCATCAATATACAATGAACAGTAAGGATGCTTTTTCAATGCCCCTATTAAAAAACATCTTGGACATGTAGAACCACAAGTGTTTATTCTAGACACAAAACATGAATTTACACATTTCCAAATGTACTAAATGACCCCTAGGATTCTACTTGAGGTTTTCTTGGGAAACAGAACCATGTGGCATAACTCACCTACCCCAGTAGTGTGATCTCCCTTGGGTCCTGTGTAGGAGGTGGGAGTTTCTCCTCTTCCCCTGTGCCAGCTGCTCCGGTTCCTCTTCTCCTGCGTAAACACACATTCATCTTGGTCGAAAGTACACTCTCCAGGTGGAGGTGGAAGTCTCTCTGTAAGGAAACAGCAGGTGTTGCCATTGCTGAGAACTTTCAATGAATATGCATCTTATGGCTCCCAGCAGCGCTCTCCGCACGTCTGAAAGGTGTCTGGCCATATGTGAAGCATGTGGAGGTGCAGCCTCCCTACCAGCAGCCCACGGAGCTCTTGCCTCCAGCTAGCCTGTGCTCCCCCCCACACCCGCTCATGGATCCTTCTGTGGTGGCAGAGAATCAGAAATCTGGATCTGGAATTTTGGGGTACTTTGAGAAAGAAACATTCCCTGACTTGGGAATTCACTTGTGTGAATGAACCTACAAAACTGAAAATTGGAGCTATATTGCCTTTATGAAAATGTGAAAAAAAAACTGCATATTGCATGAGCTTTCTTCATAAGTCCAGGATGACTGAAGGCTATCCTCACAACAGCTGTACAGCTGCTGGAGGAGGTGATATGTCTTAGAACTAAATGTACCTCTGAAAGCAGAGCTGTGTAGCACAAATGACTTTTTTTTGTGTCTCAATCCTCATCTATTATATATATAAATATATAATATGTATAAATATATAATATGTATATGTAATATAGTTTTTTTGAGGTAGGGTCTCACTGTAGCTCAGGCTGTCCTGGAATTCACTATGTAGTCTCAGTGTGGCCTAGAACTCACAGTAATCCTCCTACCTCGGCCTCCCAAGTGCTGGGATTAAAGGAGTGCACCCCCATGCCTGGCTCTAATGTGGACTGTTAATGATACCCATTTCATAGGGTTGTGAGGATTAAGTGATATGATATATGCAAAGTATTTAGGACATGACAAGTTCTCAATTATTATTAGTAAAATAATGGTTTAGCGGTTAAGGCATTTGCCTGCGAAGCCAAAGGACCCAGGTTTGATTCCCCAGGACTCACGAAAGCCAGATGCACAAGGGGCACAAGCATCTGAAGTTCATTTGCAGTGTCTGGAGGCCCTGGCACCCATTCTTTCTTTGTCTGTTTCTCCTCTATCTCTCTATCTATCTCTGCTTGCAAATACATAAATAAAAATTTAAAAAATTTAAAAAATACTAGGAACTATTATTTTGCTACCAAAAGCCTTATTTTCTTTCCTCTTTCTTTCTTTCTTTCTTTCTTTCTTTCTTTCTTTCTTTCTTTCTTTCTTTTTTTTTTTTTTTAGTTTTTAGAGGTAGGGTCTTGCTCTAGCCCAGGCTGACCTGGAATTCACTAGATAGTCTCAAGGTGGCCTCAAATTCATGGAGATCCTCTTACCTCTGCCTCCCTAGTGCTGGGATCAAAGGTGTGTGCCACCACACCTGACTTATTTTCCATTTTCAATATCTGTCTTTTTTTGTGCATATGTGATCCTGGGGATTAAGCCTAGGGTCTCATACATGCTAGCCAAATGCTCTACTACTGAGCTATATCTTCAGCCAATATTTATCTTTGGTAACATTAATTATTATTGCTAGTAGAGTAATGCTCTCCCAACAATAGGGACTTCTCTTTTGACTGAACTTTGTCACACTTCCCTGCATCTTTATTCTTAGCATTTTTTTTGTTGTTTTTGTTTTTGGTTTTTTTTTTTGACGTAGGGCCTCACTCTGGCCCAGGCTGACCTGGAATTAACTATGTAGTCTCAGAGTGGCCTCGAACTCATGGTGATCCTCCTACCTCTGCCTCCCAAGTGCTGGGATTAAAGGCGTGTGCTACCACACCCGACTCTTCTTAGCATTTTTTTCCTCATAAACAGTCTCATATCTCTTTTGTGTGATTTGACTTCATTTTATTTTATATATAGTATTAGTTAGTGAAGCCACATTCCCTGTTCTATGCTTTGAGTGTAGATATTCTTTCTTCCCATGTGTTAATGTGTGGTATGTGTGTGTGTGTTCATGTGATGGCACATGTTTGTAGGTGCATCTGTGTGTGCTGGTATGTGTGGAGGCCAGAAGTTGACATGACATTGAATCACTCCCTCAATTGCTCTACAACTCATTTTTTGGTATAAGATCTCTTGTTGAACCTAGAAATCACTTACAATTTGGCTAGACTAGCTAGCTGGTGAGCTCAAGGACTCCTCCCATTCCTTCCTCCCCAGCACTGGGATTAGAGGCACACACACAGCAGTGGCTTCTGGCATTTTATGTGGGTACTAGGGATTCAAACGTAGGTCCTCATGCTTACAAGGCAAATACTTTACTCCCTGAGCCATTTCCTAAGCACTATTACGTGTAGATACTCATATCTATATTGTCCTTGCAGGGGCTTAGAAATCAAGGAATGAAAACCAAGTTGTCTTCCTCTTTTGGCTTGTTTTGATCTTTCTTGTAGTGGCTTGGATGAGATGTCCCCCATAAACTCATGTGTCCTCCATGCTTGCTCCCCATATGGTACAGCCTGGGGAGGTGGAGCCTCGCTGGAGGAGGTGTGCTTCTAGGGGGTGGTTTGGGGCTGTTAGCCAGCTCTCCTTTGCCTGAGCTCAGCTCACTTTTGTTCCTATCTTCCATCTGCTTTGGCAGAAGTGATGTCCAGTCTCTGCTTGTGTCATGCTTTCCTTGCCATCATGAAGTGTCCCTTCAAGACTGTAAACCAAAATAAAACCTTTTCTCCCATCAGCTGCTTTTGGTTGGTGTTTTATCCCAGCAATGTGGAGATAATTACAACACTTGTGGTGTTGGCGAAAGAACCCAGAGTCTTGTGCATGTTAGGTAAATGCTCTATCACTAAGCTATGTCTCCAGCCCATACATATTATCTTTTTCTTTTTCTTTTTTGGTTTTTTCGAGGAAGCATCTCACTCTGGCCCAGGCTGACCTGGAATTAACTATGTAGTCTCAGGGTGGCCTCAAACTCATGGTGATCCTCCTACCTCTGCCTCTCGAGTGCTGGGATTAAAGGCGTGTGCCAGCATGCCCAGCTTAAAATTATCTTTTAATTCAATAAACATGGAGGTTATTCTTCAGTAACAGACAGACGTCACAACTTGCCTGTTTGTTGAAGAAATCCATAGCCAGGGTTTAGAAGTAATGTGATCAGTAGATTAAGACCAGTGACCTGGGTTGTATGACATGTCCAACATACAGAGAGCTACCATGACTTCATTTTGTCCCTATCATCACTGCTCTGTTGAGGCAGAATACAAAGATGGGGAACATTAAAGGGACAATGTAGGGAAAGGGGCCTCTTATCCTGGAGTCTGGTTGAAGTATGTCACTAGTTGAGTGTGGAGTACTTTGATACAACTAACAAAACTTGCTGTGAATATACTCCTTTTCTTATGAGAAAGTTAAAACTGCAGCAAGTCATGCTTAAGACCTAAGCATACGTGACCTTTGAGTTAACCTCACTCCTTTCCCAGATGAAAATACATCTTTCTGAGAATCTCACAAACAAGATAATGAAATCTGTTCTCAGATAAACCATGCGCCTAACTCCCTTATGACTAGTAAAATGCCTTGAACCCTTGTGACCTATAGTTTTATCCTCTCACCCTGTACTTCTGTATAGTGCATTCCTAACGCTGCAGCTGAAATCGATACTCTAATAGTCTAGATTGGAACTTTTTCTCTCGCCTCCCTGCCTCCCTTCTTTCCTTCCTTCCTTCCTTCCTTCCTTCCTTCCTTCCTTCCTTCCTTCCTTCCTTCCTTCCTTCCTTCTTTCCTTCCTTGGCCTCACTGTGTAGCACAGAATGCTCTTGAACCTCTGATCCTCTGCCTCCACCTCCCAAGTGCTGGGATTACAAACATGTGTCACCATGTGTGGCAAAACTTTTTCTTATTAAACTCCAACTCTACATCAGGCTGACTCCTCCTGAAATTCTTCCTTTCTGTGGTACAGAGGCCTGAGTGGAGGGTGCTGAAGGAACTCTTCAGACTCCAGAGGTGGCAGCCAAGGGCTGTGGCTCCCACTACTGCTGCTGCCACTGGCTCTATTGCTTCAATATCACTTCATTTAGAAACTATTTATCATTCTGGAGTATTTGTGAATTAAGAATGCCATCAATATTACTTAACATTATGCCTTCTCTAAAATGTTATTGATAGCACTTCTTTAAAAGGACATCTGTTTTAAAAGCACTATTGTGTGGCAGATCCCAAGCAAGGGAATGTATCTACGCTATGCCCAATATTCCAACAGATATGGCTAACTTCCCTTACAATGAGGATAAAGGGGCCAAGTCATATATGTGCAAAGATACACAGAGAATCAGCCTTCAGTTCTAATTTTCAGAGCCTATTATGAAACTCTGCAGAGACATTTCTGTCAAGAAAAGCAAAGGATAGATGAGCACAAACGAAATGAGATTCTTAGTGGAACTGAAGTGTCCTTTACAAGGCAGAGAGAAAAACTGCTACAATGCCTAACAGTTGTCTTACCTGAAGACCAGCAGCTTCCCAACTGTATTGTGATATCATCCAGGGCAATCATCCCACAATCCCAAAAACTTTTGCATAGACTCATGAAAACTACCTGCAATTCATAAAAATAAAGTTATGAATTCTGTTAGATGAAAACTGGAAACTCTTACCACCTGAGACTGACCTAGCACAAAGTAATGCCTAAGCCATTTCAAACACCGCCTCATGGCTCAGATGACATAGGACACAGTGACATCATTGAAATATGACCCTGGGGTTGCTCATTTTAAAGCAGAGTCAACATTCTAATGATATACTGTGTACACTAATGCAAAACTGGAGACAGTCTTTCAGGAATTGACAGAAAATGTGAAGAAAGCAAGAGGGGAGCTAGTTGACAGAGGAAAAAAAAGTCTGTCAGGTTTTAAATATGTTTCCTTGCTAATCCACAAAGTTCATCTGGTGTTAATGGTTTTGCAAGCATTTTTCAAACATGCCCAGCACAAACACTGTCAGTTTTTTTTTTTTTTTTTGAAACAACTCTGACCATGTGCTTCATTCACATTGTGAACAAAGTCCCAGTGATTGGCCGTGTGGAGATGTATGTTCCATTTCTAAGACAAAGATCTAGGCCCTAGCTGGCATCATTAATAAAATCCCTAAGTACAGTTATTTTATCAGTCAAAACATTTTTATTGTTGTATATGAAGGAAAAACAAATTCATACCATAAATTATTAAGTTCATTGTGTGTGTGAGAGAGATTGATATCAGGATCTTGATTTCTTCCCATTAGGCCAATTTTAAAGCCTATGCTTCATATATACAATATCCAAAGAGCACCTCTTAAAGCATTTGTATTAGACTTTTACTGCCCTGATAAGTTTCAAAGCTGCTTTGCATCAATAACTTAGAGCTTAATTAGAACAAGTTGGTAGAGTCTGTATTCTGTCTCATAGCTACAAATATCAATTCAAGTGATGATAAAGGGTGATGATGTCACAGAAGTCAAAACTCTACTTATGACTAATGAGAAGACAACATTTTTTGGTTCTAACATTCAAATGTTATGGCTTACATTGTGTGTGTGTGTGTGTGTTTAGTAGGGTCCTTTAATCATTGATGTCACTTATTAGAACACAGGGTTTATTTTTAAAGAAAATTTAAAACCATGGGCCAATTTCTCAACATATAAAACACAATTTTTTTTGGGGGGGGGAGAGAGAGAGAGGGAGAGGAAGACAGAGATGGGTGCGCCAGCAGCCTCTTCAGTGGCTGCAAATGAAATCCAGATGCGTGCGCCCCCTTGTGGTCAAGTGCAGCATTGCACTCCTTTGCATCTGGCTAAATGTGCGACCTGGAGATTGGAACGGCTGGAGATTGGAACCAGCATTCTTAGGCTTAGGAGGCAGGCACCTTAACCACTAAGCCATCTCTCCAGCCCTAAAACAAAATTTTGTCAGCCAAGACCTTCTGAATAATTACTGGTTGTATTATGTGTGAATGTCTATTTGCACAACATTCACATCATCTTAAATTATAAGTAGGATAGTTTAGAGATGTAACAATGTTTCACTATGTGGGTTTACAAAGAGCAAAACAAAACATGGTGGGGTTTTGTCTCTCTTTAAAACTTTTTTTTGTTGTTGGTTTTTCGAGGTACGGTCTCACTCTGGTCCAGGCTGACCTGGAATTAACTAGGTAGTCTCAGGGTGACCTAGAACTCATGGTGATCCTCCTACCTCTGCCTCCTGAGTGCTGGGATTAAAGGCATGTGCACCACGCCTGGCTCTTTTAAAATCTTTTGTTAATTTTTCATTTTCAGATATCCTAGAGCTTATCTAAATATGTAAAATATTGTACTTGCAGGGATTATGCATTTGGAAGGCAAAAACCGGTGCAATCAGTTCTGAATGGTGTCACATTTTATTAACATTTTTATTGCTATATGAGAAGGAATATTAATCTGTCACACATCTTATCAAACTAATTGTGCTACAAAGAGAAAAGTCTTGACTTTCTTTTCATCAGCTTTAAGTCCATTTGCCCAAATATAGTGAAAAGTACTGTTTCACAATATGAGGTAGTGAAAGAATTTACCACGTAAATCTTTCTTTGTAAGCTCAAACACTCTTCACAGCAATGTATTCTAAAAAGGAGAAATATTAGCATACTTTCATTTGTTTACTAGTGTGCTATTTCATAATGACCATAAAACCAAAAAAGCATGCAAAAAAAGCAAACAAATAAAAAAAGGCCAAAACTTCAGAAGGAGAAGAAATAAACTATGACTTCAACCTAAGAAATAGATCATCATTAGCTCTGATAATTTGTGAACATTATTTAGTACTACAGAAATGGAGTCTTTTTACAGTGATAAGTGAAAAAATCTAAAGTACATGGAAAAAGCCTAGAAAAGTTATCAGACATAAGATATTTGATATATGTTAGGTTCACAAAATTATGAGTATTTAACAATGCTTTCTCCTACTTTCTAAATATTCTATAACTTACTATTATTTTGTGTGAAGAAAAGCAAAAAGAAGGAAATAAAGAAATCAGGGTAGCCATAGATGAGATGTAGAACAATGGGTGGGGCTGTAGCTCAATGGCAGAGATTTTGCCTAGCTTGTGCAAGGCCTTAAGTTTTTTTTTTGTTGTTGTTGTTGTTGTTTTTGGTTTTTCAAGGTACAGTCTCGCTCTCACCCAGGCTGACCTGAAATTCACTCTGTGGTCTCAGGGTGGCCTCGAACTCATGATGATCCTTGTACTTCTGCCTCCTGAGTGCTAGGATTAAAGGCATGCACCACCACCCCCAGCTAGGAAAGCAAGAATGAAAGGAAGGCAGGAAGGAGAAAAAAAAGAAAAAGAAAAGGAGCTAGGGAGATGATTCAATGGATGAAGTGTTTGCTGCTCCAGTCTATCTGAGTTCAGTCCCAAAACCCCACAAAAAAAGCTGGATGCCATGGTAGGCTTTTGTAATCCCAGTACATTGATGGCAAGATCTGGAGGAGATCACTCATGGTGAGTGCAGCGAAGAACCACATTTGGAAGAGAGAGAGAGAGAGAGAGAGAGAGAGAGAGAGAGAGAAACCCTGCCTCAAACAAGGTGGATGGCAAGGACTGACACCTGAAAGTTGTTCTCTGATCTCTACACATGTGCCATGGCACACGTGAACACACACACACACACACACACACACACACACACACACAGAACCAGAGGTTGAGAGAGAGAGAGAGAAGAAAAAATTAGAATAATGAGTAGCATTTCTTGGACTGACATTATTTGTTATGGCAGCTGCAGGACACAGAGTCTATTCAAATGAAAATTAATTTATTCAGGCACATGAGCCATATGGAATATAGCCAGTGGGAGCTGAATTAGACACAGCAGATAGACAACACTTTGTCATTGCAGGAAGTTCTTTTGAATGGACCTCCTTGGCTCCATTTTGTCATCATGAATCATTTGCGAACCGCCACCATGGGTCGA
The DNA here is from genome assembly GCA_036365145.1 of Orientallactaga sibirica. Classification (NCBI taxonomy): domain Eukaryota; kingdom Metazoa; phylum Chordata; class Mammalia; order Rodentia; family Dipodidae; genus Orientallactaga; species Orientallactaga sibirica. The sequence goes on from JAEOAD010000001.1 coordinate 65,355,756, forward strand.
ATAACATGCTGGAGAGGTTATGAAAAGCAGCAGGCCACCATGCTGTCCCTAAGAACTTTTCTACCTATAGATCACTAGCCAGACCACATGCCGTTCCGCCTGACCACAGACCCAAAGTCGACCGTGTACTGACTAGATTCAAGCCTTGGGCAGGAAACCACAGCTGCTATGAATTTATGAATGTTAGAGCTATGTTGTATCCAAAAGACAATGTGAAACCCACTGTGCGTTGTTGAGAGTGGGCTTAGGGGTGTTACAGGCAGTTACCCCTTGCCACAATTTGGCTCACTCTCCTGCTGCTACTTTCTTTTTCATTTTAACTTTTATTTATTTATTTGAGAGTGACAGACAGAGACAGAAAGAGGCAGAGAGAGAGCAAGAGAGAGAGCAAGAGAGAGAGAGAGAGAGAGAGAGAGAATGGGCATACCAGGACCTCCAGCCACTGCAAAGGAACTGCAGATGCATGCGCCACCTTGTGCATCTGGCTTATGTGGGTACTGGAGAATTGAGCCTTGAACCAGGGTCCTTAGGCTTCACAGGCAAGCGCTTAACCACTAAGCCATCTCTCCAGCCCTCCTGCTGCTATTTTCCACCTGCTGTGGTAGAGGTGACGTCCAGTCTCTGCTCATGCCATGGTGTCCCCTGCCACCATGAAGCTTCCCCCTTGGGACTGTAAGCCAAAATAAACCCTTTCATCCCATAAGCTGCTTTTGGTTGCTCTATTCCAGCAATGAGAAGGTAACTACATCACACTTTATGTATAGATTAAAAAATGTTTATATCACTTTAGGGACAATTTCAAAGCCAGTGGGCTATCGCTGAAGAATGGAAAATAAGCCTTAACTTGAATGCATATTACTACATGTGGAACAGTGAGAAAGCAAATTATCTCTTAGAAAGATGTTTCTAAATTTATGGAATATCTCAAAAATTAAGGCAAATTAAATTTGTGTAGATCAGCCTAGTCTGGGGTCCTCCAGGTTTCACTTCTTAGGTATTGGTAAAAACTTACTCTTTTAATTTTGATGGAGAATATTTATTGTGGAGGAACTCTACTGAGGCTAATTTTTCTGGAAACACTAATATATAGGGAATAGAAAGCTACACAAATATTTTTGCAAAAACAATGTGATTATGTCACAATATATACCATGACTTTACCTAGTCCACATTCTACTAAGAAAAGGCATAATGTATATTTTTGTAGACAACAGGGCATTTCAGCCTCGGCACTGTTGATGTTGTAGAGCCAGATAATTCTCTGCTGTGGGAGGCCCTGTTTGTACAGGGTGGTCTGCAGCACCCCTGGTATCTACTAAAGCTGAATAAGGAGTTAAGTGGTGCCTAGCAGTAACTGTTTCTGTTTTGCCTCACTCCTCAAATCACTAGCTGGTCAAGTCAGTTTTGCCTGAAAAGCAGACTAAAGGACAATCACAAAGAACACCACCAGTCACGTGACCTTCTAATCCGTCATCTTTCTTTGTGTCCAGGAATGCCCAGGGGCCCTGTGACACCAACACCAGCTCAAGACTTGATGACTACTGTGGTGTTCACCTGGCCACAGCAAAACTAGACCCGTAGAAGTCCCTATGAGCTGTTTCATCTGTGATCCCAGGCAAGATGGAACTCGGATGACAGAACTCCATCTTCCACCAGCCCCCTTGTTGTCAATGGAGCTCTTTCTTCTTCCATCACTCAGGCTCCTGCTAGACCAGCATTGCTCCCAGATCACAATCACAAATGTTTCTAGACATTGGTGCCAAATGTCCCTTGGCAGAGGGAGGTAGGACAACACCTCCTGGCTGATAACCACTGGTAAGGAGTAGAATAAACAGTGGTGTGGTTCATAGCCAGTTACTAGATCCTATTACATGCAGTTTCTACATGAGGAACTTTCAGATCTATTACCTCATGTTTGGATTCACTGTTCATGCCAACTTCTTTTATTTTTTTTTTAAATATTTTTTTGTTTTATTTTTATTTATTTTTTTGAGAGCAACATATAAAGAGGCAGAGAGAGAAAGAGAGAGAGAGAGAGAGAGGGAGAATGGACGCACCAGGGCCTCCAGCCATTGCAAATGAACTCCAGATGTATGTGCCACCTTGTGCATGTGGCTTATGTGGGACCTGGGGAATAGAGCCTTGAACCAGGGTCCTTAGGCTTCACAGGCAAGTGCTTAATCATTAAGCCATTTCTTCAGCCCTCATTCCAACTTCTTTTTCCTGTTCAGAACAAGACAGTTTTACAGATGAAAGAAAAAAACAAACTGGACTCAGGCTGGGGAGATAGCTCAGTGGAGAAAGTGCTTGCCTCACAAGTGTGAGGGCTGGAGTTCAGCACCCTAGCATCCATGGAAATGTTGGATAGGTGTGGTGGGCTGCCTGGAATCCTAGTGCCGAGGAGGCAGACAGGAAATCCCTAGGACAAGCTGGCTAGCTAGACTAGCTCAATCAGTGAGTTCTGGGCTCAAGTGGGACGCTCTGCCTGAGTAAATCAAGAGGATGGCAATAGAGGAAGACACTTGCCATTAAAGCCCAGACAAGCTCTTAAAGCACTCAGGAAAGAAAGAGTAGAGCAGTAGTTTGGGTGATTTTTTTTTTTTGTTGTTGTTGTTGTTTCGTTTGTTGTTTTGTGGTTTTTCAAGGAAGGGTCTCACTCTAGCCCAGTGGAATTTACTATGTAATCTCAGGCTGGCCTCGAACTCACAACGATCCTTCTATCTCTGTCTCTTGAGTGCTGGGATTAAAGGCCTAGGCCACCACGCCTGGCTATCAGTAGGTTTAAAAATAATTAGGGGTTACTGATTTTCACTTTATGAAGAGTCAGAGTTTAAACATTACCTAACACAATGAATAGGATTTTCCAATAGGAGGAGATCAAGTTTCATAGGGAGCTGTGGAATATAATAACGCCTGTGCTGTACAATTAATAAGGATTGTTGTATCAAATAGCCAGCCACTGGTTGAGGTAATTTATTTTACAATATCTTCTACGAAGGCATAACAGCCAAGTTGTTGTGAATTGTGGCTCTAAGCCACTGACTTTACCAACAGAGTAGTCCCATTTAGGCCCATAATTAGCATGTGAATGACATTTTCCATAAATGGCCTTCTGTGTTAGAAGGGAAACATGTCAATCTTACTAAAGCCATAATTACCCATGCCCATCAAGTGACCCTAGTTCATGTCTTGTTATCAACAATGGACCCCAGCCAGATGTTCAGGTCCCAGGTTAAATTTTTCTTCTTATGATGATAAAATTTGAAATCATTGGCACAGATATATTTGGATATGACAACTATAAAGTTTGAATTATTCACAAAATTACTATAATACCGTCAGAGAAATGCCAGAGCCCCTGCATTAAGATGCTGTGAGTGGGCAGAAAGATTGTAAGAGCCACAGGTTGAGACATCATGCCCACAGATATTCCCTCCTCCCCAAAAAAGCTGACTGCTGCTCCCACAACGCATAACCCACACCCCATAGGGAATACCTGCAATGCCACTGAAGAGGGTCCCCAGAGGAATAGGGACAGGGACGAGGGAAGGTAACAACACATGATGTATCCATATGAAATATGTTGCTAATGGAAATAATAATAAAAGAAAAAAAATTTTTAAAAAGATGCTGTGGGCACAAGTGCAGGTTGCATGGTCTAGTGTCATTGTTGTCATGTAACTGCTTGACAATAAATTATGGAGAATCTTAAAAATACAAAGGTATAACGCCAACGACACAAAAACCCAAGAATTGAGATACTTGAAAGAAAGGATGGAATGGGCCAGGCATGGTGGTGCACGCCTTTAATTCCAGACTTGAGAGGCAGAAATAGGAGGATCACCATGACTTTGAGGCCACCCTGAGAATACAGAGTGAATTCCAGGTCAGCCTGGGCTAGAGTGAGACCCTACCTTGAAAAACAAAACAACAGAAAAAGAAAGGATGGAATGTTCACGAATCCCTTAGACCAAGCTAATTGGAGATTTATTTGGGAGTGTGAGATTGAAACATTCTTAGAACCTGGCCATTTTTAGGAGACAGTTACTAAATCGTAGCAGCGTGCCTCCTGCAGATGCTATAAATTGCTTTGCATATCCTACAAAAGGCAGATTGATCATGTGGTTTTAAATAAGTCTTTAGCTGACCAATGCTTTTTCCCTTAAAGGACCCATCTGTTTCCTTTTTTCTTTTATTAAAGACCCATCTGATTTAATTCAACTTTTAGCATTGACAAGCAAGAAAGATTGACCAGGTTCCAGATTTTTCCCAGTGCAAGAGTTTTCTTGCTCACAGAAGCCTTCTGTTCCGGAGGAAAGGGCATGCTGTGATAGAAGACAGGCTCACTGCCAAGTGTGTTCATTGTTCTCGGGGTGGTAAACATAAAGACCTTGCAGCTCAATGGTTTTTAAAAAATCGGCACCATTTTTAGGTCTTTTTATTTTGTGTGTCACATGATAGTTATGGGCCATGCATATGTGCATGTGTTCACATGGGTGTGGGCACACGTGTGTGCCCATGTGCCTGCACGTGGGTGTGGAGTCTCAGGTGTCACGTTCAGGATCACTGCCCACCTCTTCCGTGTGGGTGGGTGGGTGCGTGTTCCTGTGTGTGCGCATGCTTGTGGCAGTCAGAGGTCAACACTGGCTATCGTCTTTAATCGCCCTCTACCTTGTTTATTGAGACAAGCTCTCACTAAAGCCGGAGCTCACTGATTCAGTTTGTCTAGCTAGCCAACTTGCGCTGAGGCTCTGCCTCTCTTTAACTCCTCAATGCTGGTATTGCAGATGCATGCCATCATGCCTGGCATGTATGTGGGTACTGGGGATCCAGATTCAGGCCCTTAAACTTGTGCAGCCAACATATTACTGAGCCTCTTTTTTTAGATAGGCTCACGCATTGTTTTCCAGATCACCCATTAGGCTAGAGAGGATGGTCAGCAAGCCTCAGAAATCCTTCCGTGTTTACATCTCAGTGTTGGGGTCACATACGCGTGCCACCACCATGCCTAGCGCTTTATGTGGGTACTGGAGGTTGGACTTGGGCCCTCGTGCTTGCAAAGCAAGCACTGTGCTGACTATGTCATCTCTCTAGCCCTACGTTTAGATCTTTTGACCACTGAAAGAAGGGGAGCTTCCAAGAGAGACCAGAATCTGTCACTTGTAGAGCAAGGAAAAGGCACACAGTCTATGATAAGAGGTCATTCAACAGGAAACCTCTAATCTCTTCTTGACCCATGATAGAGTACTGGCAAATCAAACTCAGGTTCTTAGGCTTTGCAGGCAAGTACCTTAAACACTGAGCCGGCTCTTCCAGCCCCCTTTTCTGTTATTTTTGATGGTGCTGTTTTTTGCTGGCTTTTTTGTGTGTGGACATTTGTTGTGGGGGTGTGTGTGTGTGTGTGTGTGTGTGTGTGTGTGTGTATGTATGCACGTGTGTGGGGAAGCCAGAGGACAACCTTAGGTTTTGTTCCTTAGGCACCATCCACCTTTTTAAAAAAATTATTATTATTACTTATTTATTTGAGAGAGGGAAAGAGGCAGAGTGAGTGTGTGTGTGAGTGAGAGGGAGACAGAGAGAATGGGCGTGCCAGGGCTTCCAGCCACTGCAAATGAACTCTAGATTCATGCTTCACCTTGTGCATCTGGCTTTGTAGGTACTAGGGAATCGAACCGAGGTCCTTCGGTTTTGCAGGCAAGCGCCTTAACTGCTAAGCCATCCCTCCAGCCCCGCCATCCACCTTTTTTGACGTAGGTTCTCTCACTGGCCTAGAACGCCCCAAGTAGGCTAGATTTGCTGGCCAGCAAACCCCAGGATCATGCCTTTGCCTCCCCAGCATTAGGATTACAAGTGAGTATCACCACATCGGGCTTTTTATAAATGTGGTTTCTGGGGATTAAATTCAGCACCTCCTGCTTGTGAGACAAGCGCTTTACCAGTAACTGAGCTATCTGTCCAGCCATCTCGATTTTTATGTACACTTCTCAGGGGAACAGGGAGTCTTTGATGAGTTCATGTAGACCCCCAGACTGCCTATGATTTCATGTGAAAAACAATGCTTTGGTGTGTGGAAATACCACTTCCTAAAAACAAAAAAGTAAAATACAATGCTGGGGTGGTGGATATACAATGTGGCTTATGTCTAGTCCATATCTCCTGGGAAATTTCCGTGCTCAAACCCCTCTCGTGATGTAATACATTGGCTAATTTGTCATGTCCACATCATGGTAAGGAGTTATGGTGGCTCAATTGAAAAGAGAAATAAATGTGTCAGACCTATCAGAAGACATGAAGAGTGCAATCAATAAAGAGCAAAGAAGGCAGAATCTACAGCCTCGTTTTGACCCTCAGGGGCTCACTCTGCTCCAAAGGAATGTCTCCTGGGCCAGGAGAAGCCAGCAGACACTTCAGCAGTTGCCTGCAAATACCCAAACACAATATTTACTGTGCTCAACTCACATCTGTGGCATAAAGAAAATTGTTGGTAGACTGGCAGTGATTCCCGAGGTAGATGTGTGACATGAGAGCTGTGGGCTGAAGCCCACACACTACAACCCTTCTTTAGCCACACAACAGCTTATTTTATCACTCCTAATAATAGGTAATTGGGGACTTTCTATTTCTCAGTTTTACCAACAATGCTGGAATGAACACCAGAAACTTAATCTTTGAGCATGACCATGACTCATTTTTTTTCTTCCTTCCTTTTTTCCTACCTTCCTCCCTCCTTCCATTCTTCCTTCCTTCCTTGTATCCCTGGTATTATGGCTTAAACCCAGGATCTCCCTTAACTAGGCAAATGCTCTGCCATGGAACTAAATGAACTTTTACATTTTTATTTTTTTAATATTATATTTATTTATTTAAGAGAAAAAGGGAGAGAAAGGCACACACACACACAGAGAGAGAGGGAAGAGAGAGAGAGAGAGAGAGAGAGAGAGAGAGAATGGGCATGATAGGGCCTCCGGCCACTGCAAATGAACTCCAGATGCATGTGCCACCTTATGCATTCAGCTTATGTGTATACTGGGGTCCTTAGGTTTTGCAGGCAAGCACCTTAACCCCTATGCAATCTCTGCAGCCTCCATTTTTTATTTTTTAGGACAGGAAGGATCTCACTAAGTTTCTCAATTTGACCTCAAACTTGCCATCTTCTTTCTTTGGTTCATGGGTAGTTTGTATTACAGACATATACCACCCCTGCCTAGCTCCATGATTATGTCTTTTTTCTCTTCTTTTCTTTTCTTTTCTTTTCTTTTCTTTTCTTTTCTTTTCTTTTCTCTTCTCTTCTTTTCTCTTATCTGACAGAGAGAAAGAGGCAGAGAGAGAGAGAGAGAGAGAGAGAGAGAGAGAGAGAGGCAGAGAGAGAGAGAGGCAGAGAGAGAGAGAGACAGAGAGAGAATGGGTCCACTAGGGCTTCCAGCTATTGCAAATGAACTCAAGGCACATGCGCTACCTTGTGCATGTGGCTTATGTGGGTCCTGGGGAATCAAACCTGGGTCCTTTGGCTTTGCAAGCTAGTGCCTTAACTGATAAGCCATCCCTTCAGCCCCATGATGATTTCTTTATGATAAATTCTGTCGAAGTAAAATTGTTGTCAAAAGATGAACATGTTTGGAGACACACACACATGTATGTGTATATATTTAAATTGTAATAGGAACATTCCATCAATATACCCTCCCTATAAAACAACATCTAAAGCTTACTATTTCCTGTCAGCCTCACCTTTCCATATACATACATATATATGTATATGCATAATTTAAACATTCTCATGTATCTCTTCTAATAAATTTCATTGATTAATTAAAAAATAAATCATTCAGGCTGGAGATATGGCTTAGCAGTTAAGGTGCTTGGCTGCAAAGCCAAAGGACCCAGGTTCAATTTCCCAGGAACTATGTAAGCCAGATGCAGTAGGTGGAGCATGCACATGGAATTTGTTTGTAGCAGCTGGAGTCACTGGTGCGCCCATTTTTCTCTCTCTCTCTCTCTCTCTGTCTGCCTTTTTCTACATCTCCCTCTTCTCTCTCAAATAAATAAATAAATAAATAAATAAATAAAATTTAAAATAATCATTCATTGTAGACTTTCCAAATAACTTTATATGTACATATGCTTATAATAAACACAAATATATTACATATTTTTTATTCTTCTTTTGAGGTGCTAAGGATCAAACCCTAGGGTCTTGCACATAGTAGGCAGGCACCCTGACAGTGAACTACATCTCAGCGCCTGTATTTTCCTTCTAAAAGCCAAGGTTTATTTTATTTTTAAATATTTTATTTTTATTTATTGAGGGGGGAGAGGGAGAAAATAGGTGTGCTAGAGCCTCTAGCCACTGCAAATGAACTCTAGACACATGTGCCACCATGTGCATCTGGCTTATATGGGTTCTGTGGAATCGAATCTGGGCCCTTAGGCTTTGTAGGCAAGCCCCTTAACCACTACGCAGTCTCTCCAGCCCCAAGGTTTATGTTTTAATTCACAAATCAACCCATCAGACAGAATAAAGTATAAACATAGCTATTAAGACAAACATTGCACTCTAGGGTATTATGCTGCTAAAACATTTTTATTCAGTTGGTAAACAAATATGTTATTATTTTTCTAAATGCCTTCACTTACAAATGAGGTTAGATATATTTGTGAATTTTCTAGTTGTAGTTCTCTTTCTTTTTTATGACTTGCTTATGTATACAGCACATACTTTCCTAATGCTTCACTTACTGCTTTACTAGAAAAATTAATATGTTTATTTAAAATATATTAAAAATTTTGTCACATCATTTGTAAACTCTTTCTGGTTCCACATTTGCCTGCAGCTTTATTAGACTTTTTTTTTTTTTTTTTTTTTTTTCGTAGACTAAAAGGAGGGTAGAATCAGTGTTTTGGCTTCAACACTGAGATGAAATAAGAAGGCCATAAATAGTGTTTCATTCTTGAGCATTACATGGCTACACCCCAAAGCTATATGAAACAGAAGGCAGAAGCTTATGTGTCCCACAGGGCTATGCAGGGACATGCCCCCTAGGTCTGTGGACTAGCTTTAGCTGTTGCAAACAAACTCCAGACACATGTGCCACCTGTGGACTAGCTTTAGACAGACTGTTACGAGAGGTGGGTACTGAAAAAAAATGGCACAAAATGATTGGAGAAAGACATATGAGAGGGAGAGAGAAAGAGCGAGTAAAAGATGGAGATTTAGAAGTTAGGCATCCTTCTGATGAGGTTAGTTTTATTAATAAATGAGTGGTCAGTTTCCAGTTTATAATTGCAGCTTATAGTTTGTAGTTACTAATGTCAAGAAAATCCTATCTGGTCTATGATCTCAGAAAACCAGGGGCCCTCCAGAGATCTCTACGTGAATATCAAAAAATAATGCTGCACCTTCTACAACTTGGAAAGATATTCCGTAAAAACATGCAGCAGTTTGAAGGCTATGAAATACTTCCAAGAGAGAAACTTGAAAGAGTGGAAGGCAAGTAGTGTTTTGAGGTTTTAGACAAACCTCAGGATAAATGTTTGCTTAATGAAGTGTATAAGTAAAACTATGGAGAAAAAAAAATGACCTGTCTTTTTGGTGATGGGAGGACACATGTTCTAGCCCAGCAATATTCCATGAAACTAATTATTCAGGAAAGAATGCATACAGGGTAGACTACCAGTTTGCAATGGCTAGTTCTTCCAATTAGTCCTTCTGGTCATTTTCCCATAAGTGGGCATAAATGCAGAACTCATCAACTGAAAGGAAACGAGACAGAAGGCCAACAGGAGGACCTCCACTCTGCCTCGTTCTTATTTAAAGTTATGTGGAATTCCTGGGCCACCAACTGATGCGGAGCTGAGCTGGAGAACTAAAGAGCAGGCTTATTTTACCTCCATAGCCCCTCAATTTCATTTGACTTTAAAGCTTATTCCACCTGACATAATGATTTCCCTTTTTCTATATACAGAACCGTCCTGGTCTGGTCTATACTGTGTGCAATTTGTGTGTGGTGGCTGTGGTCACTCCTTGGGCTGGGGCAAGGTGCGTGGCTATGCAAGAACTATTTATTGGGTCAAGGGGGTTGTTCCTCTAGGATGAGGACCTGAGTCAGAGAGCAGGACTGACAGAGAGGTTTGAGAACTGAGGTAGAAGAATGCCTGAATATAGGGGCTTTCTTGCCACTTGCAGTTTTGGTTTATGAAGTCAGTGAGGTCTTTATGAACTTGGAAGTCAAATGTACCATTTTCAGGCCAATGGGAAGCCAATTTATATTGTTGCCTGCCTATGAGGCACGTGGAGTTTGGGAAATGGGAAGCCATGGGAGTTGAGAAGTGCTGGGGCATCTCTCTGAGGATCAGATGTCTCTGATCTGAAGACAGAGGCCAGAGCTCTCCAAAGAAGGACAGTGGGTTCAGAAGGGAAGCAGGCATCCTGACTAGAGGCTCCCAGAGCAGGAAGGGGCAGATCTGTTCTAGGTTCAGGTGGAGAGCTAGTTCACCACCTCCTTGGGCAAAAGATGAACTGGTGTTAGATGAGTTTGTGATATAGTAAACGGCTTCTCTATGGCTGGAGCTGAGAAGGGTGGAAAAATTTTAAGGTAGGTGAATTACCTTACCCAGTGGTCAGAGAATTGTTCCAGCCACCTGGAAGGTTTACAAACCCACCACAGAGTCTCCTCAGCCTCACAGTCCTGCCCAGGGAGTTGTAATTCACAGTGGTGAAAGAGAAAGAGGACAGTTGAAGCGGGGAGGGTCAAGGTGAATACCAAGGATGCATCAGGACCCAGGGGTTAGCTTGGGATGTGTTGCTGCTCCATGGCTCCCTGGGCAGAGAAATAAAAAGTAGATGAATCTATCCATGAAATCAGTTTTCACTGTAATAAAACACAGCCCCTACCACTAAGATGCCTAAAAATATAACAAGAAGAGACTTAGAGGTCACCCTAAAACATGCCCTTATCTCAGAGAGGTGACATGGCATTCTGATTTACATTGTTGATCTCGAGGCCAAAGTCGTCATTCTCCTGACCTAGTACTCTTTAGTTGTACAGATTTCATCCCAGCAAGTGAACATGAGACATAACTTAGAAGATTGGAAGGAAGGGACACTTGAGATACAGCTGGAGAGACAGGCAGGGTGTTTTTCTATTATAAATGATTACTGAACAACATCATTGTGAAATGCCTTGCTGCTGATGAAAGTCTTTGAAGGAACATGGAAGCAGGAAGGCAGAGGCTGAGGGCAAGTGTTAGAGGGATGAAAAACAGCTCTGGAGCATAGACAGTTAACAGACAATGCCACTTACAGGAAGTTTGGGGGCTAAAGGAATAGATAGCATAAACGTACTGAGAGGAAGGTTTGTGTTGAGAGCAGCAGATCAACATATATTGGCAGTGTGTAAAGGATGAATGGAGATTCAAGATCAGTGAGAGAAGGAAGGATTTATGAAATATGGTCCCACAGGATGCAGGAGGGTGACATGGAAAGTGGAGATGGGCAGGGGGGTTTCCACGAAGAGAAGGATCATACTTCTTTTGTCAGCTTGATCAGGAGGTGAAGACGGCAGGCAAAGGACCAAAGAGAATGGAAGCAAAGAGACTCCTAGTGGGTGCTTGCTTTATTTTGGGTGATGAGCCTATGAGTCACATCCTAAAAATGAGTCAAGGAGGGTAGAGTTGGAAAATGGATCAGAACAGCTAGGATGGGAATATGGTAAGAAGTCAATGGGATAAGAGGATCCAAAAGTTATTGCAGCAGCACAATGCAATGGAGGCGCTGAGGATCAGTCATTTTCTATTTGGGGTGTGCTGAGAAGCCGGGGTAAAGAAAACAGCGGTAAAGTGTTCTCGGGCTAGCAGGACCCAAGTGCTGAAGCCAGGAGCATGCGAGTGAGGACGGGGTATGGCGTGGAAGCAAACAAGTCATGGATCATGGTGCAGAATGTTGTGAGCAAGGAGAGATCAGAATTGGGAACACTGCTGACTCCTAGCAGGTCCTTGAGAAGGGCAAAATGGTACATTGTAAGGAGAAGTTGTTGCCAAGGGAAGATGCACATGTCTGGTCTGCAGTAAATGCAAATAATTTTAAAATTCCCAAACCAGATTCAGGGTCTTTCTACCTTTAAGAATTCATGGGGGAAGTTCTGATGCATTGAAGACTTCTTTGGTGCCTGACTCAGGCAGTAGGCAGAGGTGGGGTTTGGGGAAAGTAATTGAATTATGAAGGTCTGGACTTAATAAATGAAGTAATTTATTCATGTGAATAGACTACTTGGAGGTGGTAGCACTGTGGGAAGTGGGAAGCAGTTGCAGGGAAAAGGTCACTGGGGGGTGTCTTTGAAGGGCATGCTTGGGCACTAGGTCCTTCCTGTCACTGCGCTCTGCTTCCTGGCCGGCATGAGGCAAACAGCTCTGTTCTTCCATGCCCTTCTGCTTCACCACAGGCCCAGAAACAAGAGAAACAGCCAACCTGTTACAATCATGGAAACTGTGAACCCAAATAAACCTGCTATTTGCTGTGTAATAAAGGAGTACTTTCTCTGAAGCAGGGGCGGAAGCATTTAATCTTCCCTTTTCCTGATGGACTTACATTAGTCTCCCTCGCCATCATTTCCACCAGCAGTTCTTTCTTCTGACAATTAAGTACTTACTCTGTTTTAGAAATTGTGTAGGCATTAGAAGTGAAAAACAAAACAAAACAAAAAAAAAATGATTGAACCATAGTCCCCTAATCTCCAGAAGCTTATGGTCTGATTTAATCAGACAGTTTCAATAAATGAGTTATGTGCTATGAATGTGATACGGTGCTAATAGAAGCTACATATGATGAGAGCTTCAGGGCCTACGCTTTGAAGGAGTGACCGCTTTAAACACAGTTAAACGGGATTTTTAAGTGGAGATCTTATCAAGATTTCTCATATGTTACTAAAGCCTCCGAAGTCGCTTGTTCATAGACCTTTGCTCAGTGGAACATTTCTGGGGGGCTGTTTCATGGGACATACCTATGAAGGACTGACGTAAGGATTTTGTTTTTCACCCAGTGGAAAAAGATGTTTATGTACATTCTGACTGTCTAGATGGGAGCTTTTCTCTCAAACGCATATTTAACTCCCATCTAAGTACTAACCAGATCTCACCCTGCTTAGCTTCCAAGATCAGACAAGATCAGGTTCATTCAGGCTGGTATGGCCATAGACAGAGTAACTTTTAAAATTTATTTTTTAGCCCTGCAGCACGGTAAAGACATAACTTAGAGAAGCTTGCCGTGAAGCCTGCAGTGACTATTGAGCTGATGGCGAAAGCTGACCCAGAAGCAGCAGAAGCTATGGTTGCTGTGGTTTGCATGTTAAACGTCTCCCACAGGCCCCGCTTGGCTTGTCCCGAGCTGATGGTGCTGTTTGGGAAGGTTTAAGAGGTGAAACCTTGCTGGAATAAGTGGGTCACTGGGGGTGGGTCTTGTGGTTTCATAACCCCACCCTACTTCTTATTTGGTCTTTGCTTCCTGACTCTGCTGCAGTCTTCCTGTGCCCACTTCCTATTCCTGGCACCATGCCTTCTGCCACTGTGAAACTTCCCCGGCAAACTGTAAGCTGAAAAGAAACCCTTTCCTTTCATGAGTTGTTCCTGCTGCTCAGGTATTTGTTCAGAGCAACAAGAAAGTAACTAATACACTGACTATTCTCCCATCTTCAGGCAACTTAACATTTTATTCCAAAAGAACTATTGAATGAACACAGTATCAAACCCTACCATGCTTCTAATTAAAAATCTATTCAAAGGTCTTTGCTAAAGGGAAAGCTAGCTGTAAGCCAGAAAATAAATTCTCAGTATCTACTACAGGCACTATGGTGACCAAACATGGAAAATGAAGGTTTTGAAGGTGGAAAGGATAATATTTGGGTTCCATCACTATGGAATTTCTGATCACCACTCTCAAGTCTCCCCTAACAAAATGGCTTTCAGGAAAAGCATCTTGAAAGCTAATGATTCCCTCTCTAAATTCTCTCTCTCTCTCTCTCTTTTTTTTTTTTTTTTTGGTTTTCAAGGTAGGGTCTCACTCTAGCTCAGGCTGACCTGGAATTCACTATGTAGTCTCAGGCTGGCCTCAGACTCGTGGCGATCTGCCTACCTCTGCCTCTCAAGTGCTGGGATTAAAGCCATGTACCACCATGCCTGGCTCCCTCTTTCTCTTTCTCAGTGTCTCTCAGTACTGGAGGGTAGAATCCATGGCCTTGAAAGTTCTGTGTATGGCTCTACCATTGAGCTACGTCTCTAGTTTCACAAATTGCTCTCTGTCTTCATGAAGGACCCAAGGTAAGTTTTCTTGGTTTTGTTTGAGACAGGGCTGTATAATGTAAGTATAAACTCTGTCCTCCTATCTCAGCCTCTCAAGTGCTGGGATAACAGACATGCATTGCTACATAATACCCTGGGCAATTTTTATCACCTGCTCTCTATTTTGCAAAGCATTTGCACATATGCATGCATGCATGCATGTGTATGTGCATAGAAATTCGCAGGACAGCTTTGGATGTGGGTCTTTGCCTTCCACCTTGTTTGAGGCAAGGTCTCTTTGTTTGCTTTTGTGTTTGCTGGTCTAGCTAGATCTCCAGCTTTAAATTCTCCTGTGTCTACCCTCCATCTCCCTTCAGGTATGCTGGGATTACAAACACGTGCTACTACACCTGGTTTTTACATAAGTGTTAGGGATCCAAACTCCAATCCTCACACTTGTACTTTAATCCCCTGAGTTATCTCCCTAGACCATAGATGCTATTTTTCTAACCTTGTGTGTGTGTGTGTGTGTGTGTGTGTGTGTGTGTGTGTCTTGCTTAGAAAGATATCCAGGGCCTTGAACAGATAGGCAAGTGTTTAACAAGCACCAAGCCACATCCCTAGCCCCATTTTATGATTCATAACCTTAAAATTTCCTAAAACATTAAACTATTGCAGGGTTCATGATTGTGTAAAAGCTGCCATTTATTTAAGAAAACCTAGTGTTGCTAAAAAAAAGTTTTAATTCTGACCTTCTTTTTAGAACAAATTATACAATACTTCACAACAAAAATCAAGGCATAGAATTATCTATATCCCAAATAAATGTTGTGACCCAGAAAAACAGTTTTGGTCTTTTTCTGTGTTCAACTACATTTAATAAGTGCTAATTATGTGCCAGGAAATATACCACAGGTTTCTTTTTTACCTGATCTCATTTTTGATCTACAGCAAAATCTTGTGAAGTATGTACTACTGGGTACTCATTTGACACATGAAAGAAAGCTGAAGGTGACAAGGTTACAGGGACACATAACTGGCCCAAATTGCAAAGCCGTGTGTAGCAGAGAGCATGTAGCTGACTGTTTGAAGGCTTGTACTGCCTCTTCCTCCACTTCCCCCTCTGCTCTGTCTGTGCTGACCACCTGTGATTTTGAACCCCACTAGAGCCAAACTGACTTAAAGTGAATCAGTGGAGAGTCAATTTAATAAAGCCCTTTTAAAACTTAAAAAAAAAATCCTTAGCGTTATTTCTGGGCTTTCCTTCCCACCCAATCCTGTGAAGGGAGGAACATGGATATTGTATAAACAGCAAAATATTCTGGAGTTAACGCATCCTGCACCCCCTCCCAGCTCTGCCACTTAATAACATGTGATATTGAACAAGGTCCTTTATTTTCTGCCCGAACTTTTCTCCTCTGTTAATCCTTCTTCAGGAGCTGTGGCATCTAACGGAATGTTGGAAAGAGTTCAGTGGAAGCTGCATTGTTGACAATTGTAGTAACATTACACAGAATCCATTCATCCATCCAGCTCTTTGTGAGAATGGTATAAGGGAAAATTCTTACCCTTGCTACCATTCCTTGCATCGAGCTAAAGATTATACTTTCAGTTAAAGACTAGACTAACTGCGGGAGCTGGCAAGGAATTCTCAGTCTAGTTAGCCCACTGTCCTTAAAGTGGGCTGGGTAAGTGCTAATAGAAGAGAGAAAGGTAAAGACAGAGGACAAGTGGAAGACCATGTGGAAAGACTTTGGGGCGCAGGAGTAAGGGAGGAGCAATGGGGGGATTGGCTGAAAGGTTTGGATTCTTTACAGTTCTGCCCTGAGGAATCCCACCTGAGTGGCTTTAGGCCTGGGTGGTGAGGACAAAACCCAGGCAGCAAGGCTCTGCCCCATGGGGATCTCTGCTCAGCACTGATCTCTAGTAGCACATGTGGGTGACCCTGGGCAAGTCTAGCTTCACTTCTAGGATGGCATGGGCACTAAAAGAGATACTTTGCTTCTTTAACAAGCAAAGACCACAACAAAGGAATGGCCTTGGGATGCAGGTCATAAAGAGGGGACCCATGTCACTGTGCCTTTTGGCAGAGCTGCAGGAGGTAGAGGAGCAAGGTAGGTAGGGACCAGGACGTAAGCCACAGTGAGGGAGGGAGCTTTGTTCTAAAGACCACAGGAGAGTTTCGTGTAGGGAAATGCCCTGATCTGACTTCTGTTTCAAGAAAGTAATTCTGGGGCTGGGGAAATGGCTTAGCAGTTAAGATGTTTGTCTGTGAAGCCTGAGGACCCAGGTTCGATTCCCCAGGACCCATGTTAACCAGATGCACAAGGGGGTACATGCATCTGGAGTTCATTTGCAGGAACTGGAGTCCCTGGCACACCCATTCTGTCTTTCTCTCTGCCTCTTCCTCTCTCTCTCTCTCTCTCACAAATAAATAAATAAAATATTTTTTTTTAAAAGAAAGTAGTTCTGGCTGAGGCATGTGAAGTAGAGAGAGTACAACTGGAGTTAGGAAAATACAGAAACACACAAACAGAAATGTATCTCTGCCCTTTAGGTGAATGGGATGGCTATTTTGTGTAGAGTGGAGGCTGGTGAGATGGAGAGAGGACAAACTGGAGATGAATTTTAGAGATATCCTGTAAGGATTTTGCCTTGGATTTGTTCATCTGAAAATCTGGAGTGTGTGCTGTAGGATATTGTTAAGGACTGCTTGATGAACAGCCAAGTTGTTTCTGGTTCTGACCCAGGTTGAACCAGAACTCTACAAGTTCCAGCAGGTCCATTTCAGGATCTCAGTCATTAGAAATTTCAACTATTACAAAAATGTATGCTAAGCTCAACATGCTCAGAAAATCCCGTGAGCTCTCACCAGAGTAGAATAAGTTAAAATAAATACTGAGTGATTAAATTGCAGAGAACAGCCAGTAGAGGCTTCCAGACAGCATTTCAGAGCAGACAAGCATTCACCTTGTGCTTATTTTTGAGAGCTGTGTGACTTGACACTCCATTCCAAATGGCAAGAACACTTGCAGAAGCATGTACTCTCTGTGGACAGAAGCCACATGTGGGAAACAATCACACAGGTTTGGATGTCATAGTTCTGAACAACTCATTGCTCATCCTTCGAAGGGGGTTGACATAAAACCACAAATCTAACTCTAGCTTTCGAGGGGCAGGAAGATCATCCCCCTCATGCTCAGCATTTCAGGGTGGGGGACCTTGGCATGCACCCTAAGACATGCACTTACCTAGACCTTAGCCATCAAAGCCTCTGATTTAAGTCTGCTTTCAGGATAGTTCAGTCCCCAGCCCTGAAGATTAAGAAAAGAGGACATGGAGCTTTTCCCTATGAGCAAGAAGTCCAAGGAGTGTGGCAGAGGAAGGTTCATCAGAAGTCTACTGTCAAGAGGACTGACAGCTGGGCAGCACACATGGTTTGTAAGTGAGATTGGTTCTTTTTCAATTTCCAGAATCAACTTAGAGACCAACGATTCTCATTCAATGAGATTCTGTGGCACCTCTGGGGCCATCGGGAAATGTGTGCAAATAATTTTGGTTGCTGCAATAATCATCCAAGCTAAAAATTCAGTAATATAAAGAGATGGCCCTGCCCAAAGGCAAAAATGTAATGCCCAGTGGAACCCTTGTTGGGATATCTGGCCATAGGCCAATTCCAGAAGGTTTAAATGTAGGGATGAAAATGTTATCAGTCATGACAATGTCAAACCAGCTATACCTCTGACAGGGGCAAAGAAAGTGAAGGAAAATGTAGAGGTGAAAAGATATTGATCTTAAACATTGAGTGTCTAAAGACATTGTGTAAAATTTATGAATCCAAAAATAGACATTTAGGTTTGTTAATGTGCGAGGAGGACTGAGAGAGAAGGCCAAAATTAAAATAAAATTGTGAGGAAGAGAATATCCTATCTGTCATAGTAAAGAGTCAGCAAATACTGTTAAGGTTAATGGATAAAGAAACAGAAGTAGGTACTGGAAAGATAGCTAAGAGGTTTAGCACATGCCCTGTGCAAGCACGAGGGCCTACAGAGGCCCTAGAGAGACCACTGGAGCTCAATTCCAGAAAGCCACATAACAGCCGGGGTGGGGTCATGCATGTCTGTAACCCCAGTCCTGCAGGGGAGCAGAGACCAGAGAATCACTGGAGCTCATGAATAAAAACAAGCAAAATCCGGGATCAGTAAGACACTGGCTCAAGACAGAATGGGTGGAAGAGCAATGAGGCACATCACCCAGCCTTACCCTCGGGTGTCACCGCAGAGCTCACCCTGCCACAGAGAAGCCGGGGAAGCACTACATGGGCACATATATGTGCTATCCCACACACGCTGCACCACGCACATGCAAAAAGTAGTTAGATTTACAGAGGAAACCATCGGAAAATCTGGACAAAAACTCATCAGTAAAAGCACAAGTAGAATTGGAGTTTGAGTTCAGGGTAGAAAATTGTGATAGAAACTGACTTTCATTTTATCCCTTGTTTTTAGTTTTTATCTTTCTTTCTTTTAAAAAAAAACATTTTTCAAATTTATTTTCATTTATTTATTAGAGAGATTGAGAGAGAGAGAGAGAGAGAGAGAGAGAGAGAGAGAGAGAGAGAATGGGCACACCAGGGCCTCTAGCCACTGCAAACAAACTCCAGTCTCATGCGCCACCTTGTGCATCTGGTTTACATGGGACCGGGAGAATCGAACCTGGGTCCTTAGGTTTCACAGGCAAGCGCCTTAACCGCTAAGCCATCTCTCCAGCCCTTTATCGCTATTTCCACATATGTCACATACATGAATGAACTTTAGAGTCTTCCATACTTAACACATCCTCTATCATGGCTAACAAATGCTCCTCTCATTCTCTGAGGAGCTGGTTCTGCTCAGCAGGGATCATGCAAGAACTATGATCACCTTTAGATGTGGATCTGGGGGCTTCTGACATTGATCTATACCATCTTTTTATCTGCCTTGGATCTAAATCCTTGACAAATTCCTGCCAAGTGCTGTAAGAACCTCCCTACCCTGACTGGGTCTGGCTCCATTTTCCTCTGTGTGGCTGGAAGGCCTGGTGATCAGCCTTCAAAGAAGTAAAGAGCAAAGTCTCTAGGGCAGCCTTATCTGCTGGGGGTGGGGGTGGGACTCCAGTTGCATGTAAGAAAGGTGAAAGCAGGGACCAGACTCCTCAACAGCCTAGTGTTTGCCCCTAGAGGTCTGAGGGAGAGGAGTGGAGAGAGGAACATGGGTCATAAGTCATCATGGCCTGAACCTTGACCCTCCAAAGCCCTGCTCTGTCAAATCTAGATGATGCCATTTATCTTTAAAAAGAACAGTTGACAGACCCATTCCTCTATCTTTCTGAGCAGTCCCACCATGGGACAGCGGCCTTCACTGAAGTCTGTTGCTTATTGCACCTCATCTTCTGTCATCTGTGACCTTTTCAAGGATATGGATTTCAGGCGCACTCATCTTTATATCCTGCACAGAGCTTGTACTTAATAGATGCTGGCTGATGAAAGACATGAAAATGGATGAACGCATAAAAACATGGAACAAAATGCTTACTACATCCTCTTTAAAACAAATCAACAAAAGAGGAAATAACAAAAATTTTACTACTTTCCCGTGTATCCCCAGTTGTCTGAAACTGGTGCATGTGTGTGTGTGTGTGTGTGTGTGTGTGTGTGTGTGTGTTGCTACAGCTGTCTGTGAGAGTTGCATAATTGGTCATGGGAAAACAAGTTAAGCTTTTGGGATCACTAGGCAGTATAGAGAGGCCAGGACTTCTCCAGGACCAATAGATCAAAGAGGAAGTTCAATAATGCTCAAGTGTGAGGTGACAGGTTAGAAAGAAATTCATTCAGAACATATTCAGAATTGTGATAAAGGCTCTATTGCTCTCCTACATTTGTAGCTTTTCCTGGAGGGTCTGGACTTGGGGTAACTCTGGACAGTGGACATCATCGTTTATCCATTCCACTCTATTTACTGAGCTCCCATTCTGCAAATTCGATTTGGAGGAAAGTAACCTTTCTTCTTTTTCTTTGGACCCCTTTCTTTTCTTTCTTTGCACCCCTTTCTTACACAGACAGGGTGCTCAGGAAATATTTGTTGATTGACAGGTTGAAAGAAAATGGATTTCCCATACTAGTTCATATCAGGTTTGTAGTCTGCATAATGTTACTGCATATGTAAAACTTGAGTTTATGAGTTGTTAAGCCTGGGAGATTACCACTCTTTCTTCTGTATTCCCTCAGCAATAGAGATCTGTTTTTCTATTCCCATGGCTATCAAAATCAGCTGCTGATGATTCTCTTCTGTTAATTCTCTCTGACTGCAGCTGGTTAGCTCCATATTTTTAATGAGTGTTCTATCCTTATCCTATTCCCAGCTAGGGCCCTCGGTGCTGACCCAATGCAGAACCAGGCACAGTGATCTCATCTTTATTTTATCTTAGCATTATCATGCTGTGTGTGACAGAGAGAGAGAGAAAAAGAGAGAGAGAAAGAAAGAGAATCTTTTCATATACCTCAGCACAATGCTTAGGGGATCTTAAGAGAAAGATAAACAAGCTTCCTAGGTGGCAATGATTTAGAAAATTGGGGAACCCTTAAAACTCAACTTGTACATGTGAGGGTAGGGAGTGTGTGTGTGTGTGTGTGTGTGTGTGTGTGTGTGTGTGTGTGTGTGTGTGGTGTGCTCTTAGCTTGAACAGAAGAAAAATAGCACATCCCCAGTAGACAAATACCCATCAGAAGCTACTAACCTAGTCCAGCACCTGCAAATGGACAGAGGCTGTGTGGGTTCTACTGTACCTTGGTAGGCATGGGCTTCTTAAAGGTGATTTCAGCTTGCATCCAAACACCCCTTGGGGACTCGAGCACAGACCAGACCTTTTCTTGAACCACGTGGTTTTCTTCAAATATATACACTGCTAGGGTGTCACTCATTTTCAGAAACCCATAGATGGCATAATGAAAACGCAGACAATACTGTAAGTTTCCTGGTAGAGAGGGACCGTAGAGCCTTCCAATGTAGCCAGGCAGAGATGTAAACTTAGTGTTGGCTAGCAAGTAATACCCTGTGAGAAAGACAAGGCAATGAATGCAACAGCAACACAAAATGAGCTGGCCTGGATTATCAGGTGGGAAATTTGGCTCGAGTAGTAGGATTTCCTAGCAGAGAGTCTCCCATAGGTTTTAAATGACAGACATTTCCCAATGCCTTCAGTTTAAGTAATAGAAAATATCGATACAATATGCTTCTACGGAAACTAAAACCTCCTGCTAACCCAGGGGCACCTCATAAACCAGTGTAAATTTCCTAGTGTATAAGACCAGATTCTTAGCATCAAGTAAGAATTATATCTTTTCATGAGACAAAAAAAAAAGAATTGAAATTAGCTTGGGTCTACTGGCTGTCAGGGTCAACTGGAGGACCCAGGCTGGCATCTACTGCTGGGGCTGCAGTCAGAGAAATGCCCAGAGTAGATTTCTTCTTCCTGTCTCTGTAGTGGCCAGGAAGGGTGGAGGGAAAACAGGCTGGCTTGGCAGTCTGTGGGATTTCTGTGTCTGGGCAGAGCCCACTATTCTCCTGACTACTTGTTAAATCTGCCCCTCAAGAGCAGGCCTCTCTCAGGAGCTGAAGAGCTATATCCCCCCCGACCCCTTTTTGTTTCTTTTTTGTTTGTTTTTTGAGGTAGGGATTCACTCTGGTCCAGGCTGACCTGGAATTCATTATGTAGCTTCAGGGTGGCCTCGAACTCGTGGCGATCCTCCTACCTCTGCCTCCCGAGTGCTGGGATTAAAGGCGTGCGCCACCACGCCCAGCCTTCCCCCCCTTTTATAAATAACATAAAGAAATAAGATTAGGAACTGCTTCCCTCCCACCTGCCCTACCACCCACAGTCCACATATCTGTGGAGGCCAGGCAGAACACAGTTATATTTTTTCCCATAAAGTTTAGTTTCATCTAATTATTTAATGCATCCTTATAAGAACAGGCCACCAAAGCTCAGTCTCTCTCCACCCACAAAGGGGTTATGTGAGGACACAGTGATAAGGATGCTGTCTGCAAGCCAGGAAAGAAAAAAGGCCTCTCCAGAAACCAGCCCTGACAGCCCCCGGATCTCAGATTTCCAGCCTCCAGAACTGCGAGAGACAGAAACTGCTGTCTGTGTTGTGTTAAACCCCAGCCTGTAGTACTTTGTTATGGCAGCTGGGTGGACACAAAATAGCCAGACAACCTTTTGGTAACTTAAATATATCCTCCCCTTTTCTGCTTAAAACCCTCAATGTCTCCTCATTTACAGCAAATAAAATACAATAAAAGTCCAAATCCTTACCCTGGTCTGCCAAGCCCATGATCCATCTCCCTCTCTAACTTCTTCCTTCACTCCCCGGTCTCCCCATAGGGCAGTCTTGCTATCCCTCCTACTCTTGGGGGTGATCAGCTCTTTTCAAGCTCAAAGGCCTTGCCCCACTTCCCCAGCTAACTGCAGGTTCCCTGGGAGAAACTGCCCCTGAATCTCCAATCAAAATTTAAATTTTTTTTAAAAATACCTTTTTAGGGCTAGAGAGATGGCTTAGTGGTTAAGTTGCTTGCCTGTAAAGCCTAAGGACCCAGGTTCAATTCCCCAGTACCCACATAAGCCAGATGCACAAGGTGGTGCATGCATCTGGAATTCATTTGCAGTGGCTAGAGGCCCTGGCACACCCATTCTCTCTTTATCTGCTCCCCTCTCTTAAATAAATAAATAAAACATTTTAAAAAAATTTTAAAAAACTTTGGTTTCTTCTTCCCCTCGAAGCACTGAAGACCATGAAGACAAACCACCTCCAATGTGCTGCTTTGTTATTTGATCTGAAGGCACTTAACCAGCAGATGCAGGAAGGGCTTTCTGCTCTCCC
Organism: Orientallactaga sibirica; assembly: GCA_036365145.1. Lineage (NCBI taxonomy): Eukaryota > Metazoa > Chordata > Mammalia > Rodentia > Dipodidae > Orientallactaga > Orientallactaga sibirica. The sequence goes on from JAEOAD010000001.1 coordinate 65,378,941, forward strand.
ACGTCCTACTACAAGGAGGTCGTAACACTTGCCATGGCCCCGTTGCCCACCCTGTTCTGGAAAGCACTTTTGTGATCAGAGTCTGGGAATACATGACAAGATAGATTTGTATAATTATACCTACTAAAAAACCAGTATATTTTACAAGTTTCCTCATACATGTCCAAGACACTTCCTCACAGTTTATTATCCATGAAAGTGGAAACCTTTTTTCTTTGTCTCTTTATTTCTTCACAATTTTATCATTCTTTGTTAGAAATATTTTTAAAGATTTTATTTTATTTATTTATTAGAGACAGAGAGACGGACAGATAAAGAGAGAGAGGGGGAGGCCTCTAGCCACTTCAAGTGAACTCCAGATGCACACACCACCATATGCATCTGGCTTACGTGGGACCTAGAAAATTGAACCAGGGTCCTTAGGCTTTGCAGGCATATGCCTTAACCACTAAGCCATCTCTCCAGCCCCAGAAATGTTTTTTAATATATATCTTTGATATAAGCCTATGTATTTATCTGGTCTTCATTTTTTCCTATGAATGCTCCCATGCATGTATGGAAAAATACTAAATAAAATGTTATGTGTCTCCTGGTAACCTGTATTATTACATCAGTTTAACTCTCAGCCCCAGCCACTAAATTAGAGGGTAGAGGAAAAGCTTTTCTCTGAGACAGCCTTTGCTACCACTTGGAATTTTGGAATGGTTGTCAACCAGCAAGGATAAAATTTGTACTTAACTTATTCATTATTATACCCTCCATGAGTTAAATTGCCAAAGTTTAGAATGAGTTTCCTAAGATATATATTTCTCTAGGTTAGGCCATCTCTGAGAAAATATAAAAATTGTAGGTACAAAATTGGGAGGATCTTTCCCAAGGTCTTCTCAAAGGCTATGCTAGTAAGGAGACCTAGAATATTAACTTCCTCAACATCATAGTAAAGTCCTCTCAGTACCTATCATAAAAATACTTGCTGAGTCCATGAATGAGACACTAAACCACTTGAGATCAAGCATTTTACCCCAGTCTCCCCTGGAGAGGGATTCATTCACAAAGGATGCCAGGTGTCAGTATTTAAGGAGTGTCCAGCCTCTGGTTTCTGCAAGAAGCTCATTAAATGTCCACTCAATATATTCCAGCAGCATTTTTCTCCTCATGGGATTGTTTTATTGTAATAAAATACATAATATAAAAATTCCCATTTCAACTTTGTTAAAGTATGCACGTGTGGAATTTAGTAATTCATTATGTTTTCAGTTTGTTAAATTTCCAAACAAGAGCAACCATCACCACTGTCTAATTCTAGAACAGTCTCTTCATCCCAAAAGGAACCCCCGCCACTAAACAGCCATCTCCACTCCTCCCATCTATCCCTGGCAATTGTTCATCTACTTTCTGTCTCTATGGATGTGATTCTTCTAGAGATTTCCTGTAAATAGAACCCAAATGTTGTTGTTTTTTAGAGTACTTCATCTAAAGTGGAAGGCAAAACAATTTCTGAAGATCTGGCTAATTAATTAAGTGGCAAATTCTTTTGCTAGCACAACAATTTGAATGACAGCTTTTACAAATGGTCAAACATGACAGATTCCAGATTGCAGCTCCTTATTTGTGCTGCCCTTTATTTATTTTATTTTTTTATGATTAATCTTTTGTACCTTTTAATTTTCTAAAATTGTAACTCTTCATTTCAAAATATAAAAGTATTATGACGTATTTTTTCTGTAATAGTTTCTTTGAATAGTCGATGTCTTGGTAGGTATGGAATGACAATGGCTGACAATGAGTAACTACCCTGGGAATGCCACAAAGGCAGGCTCACAGCTTACCTACACCTGTCGTGTGGTCTCCAGCCCTGTACATGTTCGGTTTTACTTTCACTCGGGTCCAACCTCGACCTTCTTTATCTTGGTAAAAGTTGCAGAGATCTTCCTCAAAATTGCAGCTTGCTTCCCCAGAACTGAAAGGAAGCCCTGAGCAAGAGAGAAGCAAAGTTACCACTAAACACAAAGATCTCAAAGGACTTCATCAACCAGTTGACTGATACGGTCATATTTGTGCCAGAAAAGACTGAGGAAGAAAAACATGGTAAAATATTTTTACCAGAATGCCAGGCTGACAGGTTAGTGTCAGAAAAATGTTTCAAAAGACAGAGAAATTGTTCTTTTTCATTCTAAAAACAGGTGAGGAAGGAACTCTGATCATATTCTCTACAAAAATAAATAAGTAGTACACTGTAAAAGGGGTTGTTTTTCAGAATGTGAAGACTATGGGCATTTATTCAAGTACTTCATGTTTCAAAATCTACGCAAAATAGGAGCCGGGCGTGGTGGCACACTCCTTTAATCCCAGCACTCGGGAGGCAGAGGTAGGAGGATCAGGATCGCTGTGAGTTCGAGACCACCCTGAGACTATAGAGTGAATTCCAAGTCAGCCTGAGCTACAGTGAGACCCTACCTTGAAAAACAAAACAAACACACAAACATATACCCAAAATATAAACTAGGTATAGCGGTGCACACCTTTAATCCCAACACTGAAGTAGGTGGATTGCTGTGAGTTCAAGGCCATCCTGTGCTACAGAGGGAGTTGCAGGTCAGCAAGGGCTAGAGTGAGACCTTCTTTCAAACAAACAAGCAAACAAACAAACAAACAGGATTCATGTCTCAAAATTTAAAAGAAAGAAAGAGAAAAGAAAGTCTGGTGAGATGGCTCAGTGGGTACAGGGGATTGCTATGCAAGCATAAGAAGATGAGTTCAATCCCTAGCACCTATGTTAAAAAATAAGTAAAATAACAGTTATTATGCATGTTCATCTAAAAAGTTACCTTTTCCTATCATTTCAAAGAGATAGTTTTGCAAGAACAGCCCCAAGGAACTCCTTTATCCTCTTCATTCAGGTGTATGAATCAGTAACATTTGGCTATGTTTATTTTGTGAATTGTCTAAGAGCAGGTGACAAACACCATGCCTCTTTATCCTAAAATAGATCAAGGTATATTTTCTAATAATACCCAACACATTCTCCAATCATAAGACAGTTATGAATATTAGGAAATTTTATATTGATATAACATTATTGACTAATTCATAATCCATATGGCACTTGTTCAAATAATATTCTTTATGGCTATGCATTTTTTCTGGGTTAAAACTGCACCTTAGACCTAGGGAGATGACTCAGCACTTAGAGGCCCTTGCTCACCAAACCTGCCAGCCTGGGTTCAATTCCTCAGCCATCCACATAAAGCCTGATATGCATTCCAATGCAATGGTGCACACATGTACATGCACACACATATACACATGTGCAACTAAATAAATAAATAAAAATTTAAAAACCACTGAATCTTGGGTTGCTTGTAGCATTTGGTTAAAATGCTTCTTTTGACCCCATTAATCTGGGTCAGTTCTTCAACCCCCTTGAATATTTCCTTACTTCAAAACTTAACTGAGGGTTGGAGAGATGGCTTAGCGGTTAAGGCGCCTGCCTGCTAAGCCTAGAACGCTGGTTCCAATCTCCAGCGGTTCCAATCTCCAGGTCCCATGTTTAGCCAGATGCAAAGTGACCCAAGGGCGCAATGCCGCACTTGCCCACAAGGGGGCGCACACATCTGGATTTCGTTCACAGCAGCTGAGAGACTGCTGGCTCGTCCATCTCTGTCTTCCTCTACCTCTCTGTCTATCTCTCTGTGTCTCTCTCCAAAAAAATAAATAAAATAATAATAAAAATTAAAAAAAAACTTAACTGAGCTGGGCATGGTGGCACATGCTTTTAATTCCACTACTCAGGAGACCAAGGTAGAAGGGTCACCAGGAGTTTGAAGACAGCATAAGACTTCCAGGTCAACCTGTGCTAGAGCGAGACCCTATTTTGAACCCCTCTCCCACCAAAAAACCCCAAAACTGAGAACACAGTTTTTGTCCCTACTAAACAGCTTCCCGTGTCATCAACTCAGTGTTCCCAGAACAACACAATTTCTCTAGAGATGCTTTCCTAGATATAAAAAACAACTCGTGAGCTGGGGAGATGTCTTAGCAGTTAAGGAGCTTGATTGCAAAGCCTGAATGACACTGGTTCCATTCTCTTATACCCATGTAAAGCCAGATGCATAAAGTTGGGCATGTTCATTTGCAGTAGCACAAGGCCCTAGTGTGCATACTCTCTTTCTCTCTGTCTTTCTTAATAAACAAATAAATAATATATTTTAAACACACAAACACACCTCTCTCTTCCTACAATGTTTTGAGAGTATGTGTCAGCAAGTGGACCAAGATCACACTTGGCTACATCTACTGTGCCCTACTCTGCTACAGTCACAGCCCCTCATGCCCCACAGGACCACCTAAGCAGTGAGCTTCCAGGTCAAGTGTCAATAGGACTAAAAGTAATTCTTAAAGGAACAGCAGTCTTTCATATTCCGTTCTCTCCAGGTAACCTGAGCTGAAGTGATACTTATAGACCAAAGTAAACAATAGCAGAACTCCAAATCTGCAGCAGGCCTCTGGTGGAAGGTGGTGTGACTTTTGAACTACGTGATTGAAGCTGAGAGCTGACTTTCTTCAAGTGCGTCAACTCCCACTGCGAATTCCACTTCTGAAAGACTGAGCAACACAGGGAAATCATTTCTGGGAGACGCTGTTTTGCAAAGCATATCTTAGAACTTGAGTCCCTTCAAATCCTTGTCTTTCTCTCTCTTTCTCTTTTCTTCTTTCTTTGTGGTGGATGTGTGTAGTATGTGGTGTGTGTGTGTGTGTGTGTGTGTGTGTGTATGTGAATGCATGTGGTGCATGCATATGTTCATACAGATGCATGTGCTCCATGCACCCATGTGGAGAGAAGGACACCTGATGTCCTCCTCTATCATTCGTTATCTTTATTTCCCTGAGACAGAGTCTCCACCCTGAACTGGAGCTTGGACTGCTTTTTTTGATTAGACTGGCTGATCAGAGAGCCTGTCTCTACCCCTCTCAGAGCTGGGGTTATAGGCATGCAGTGAACCGTCTGAACAATGTTTGCCACCTGTTCTTATGTGGTTGAAAAAGCAAACATGGCCAGTTGTTATGGGTTTGTAGACCTGAGTGGAGAGTAGAAGGGAGTTCCTTGTGGTGTGCTAGCAAATGTTGTGTTTGAAGTGATGAGTGAGTATGATGCTGTACAAACAGGGACCTGCTAGGAACCTTGCGGTCTCGAGGCTAAGCCAAACTTCTGCCACCTGGTAATGAAAACAGATGCAAATCCCAGCCATGTGGCTCAGGAAATGGAGTGGCACTCCAAATGCCATGCAGGAAGAGAACAGCAGGAATCAATCTCAAAGAAGCATTCGAGAGTTGCTGCAAGAGAATCTTCTTCCATGTGTGAGGTACATGGGACAGGGCAGAGGTCGTACACCACAGCTCTTTGCGTAACTGTCAAAATGTTGGCGCAGCCATGACAGCCCTTCCGTAGGTGAACTGGTACATACACTTTGGTACATGAAGACAATGGAAATCATTCAATGCTAAAAGTAAGAAAGCCATGGAGTCATGTAAACACATAGAAGAAACACAGACACGCATTCTGAAATGAAGAAAGTTCGTCAAAAAAAAAAAAAAAAAAGAAATCTCATGACTCTAACTGCATGGGATTCTGAACAAAGGCAAAATAATGGAGACAGTGAAAAGATCAGCAATTGCCAGGGGTAGGGAGAGAGAATCCACATGGCATGATAATAGTAAGTAAATCATTACTTGTCCAAACTCATAGAATGTACACCAACAGTGAGCCTTAATGTAAGGTGTGGAGTCGAGAGAACAGGGATGTGTATGGGGAAACGGATGTATGAGCTAACTCTGTAATTTCTGCTCACTTTGCTGAACTAAACCACACTAACCAAACCAGTGTATTAAAACACAGCACATCTTAGAAATATGCAATGATCACTTTTCTCCATGGAAATGCACCAAGTCACACAGAAGGGTTTTTCTGATGATGTCATTATATTCATTTGCTAGGTTCCAGATCTTAGAAGTGGGATTTGTTTGTGGTCTGATAAAAAGAAAATCTCCAAAGTGGAAATCATAGGCTAAATCTTTCCCCCCAGAGTGCTCAGACAGTACCTGAGAGCTGAGGATCAGGGCGGAGGGCTGTCTGTGACCCTCACCAGGCTGCCCAGCATCTGAGGTAGAGGTCAAAGGCTGTGCTGTGTGAATCAAGTGGTGATCACAAATTGAGTGACTGGAGAGTGTGAATGACACATTGGAGGCACAATGACACGCAGGAGGAATCCAAGACAGATGCAAGCCTCTAACTATCTGATGACGATCGGGAGAAAAAGGAATGAGCCCCTCACAGCACATCACTGTAAAGCATCCATGTATAAATATTATGAGTTACTTGCTTTCTGACATTTGAAGTTTTTGGAAAGGTGAGGCTTTGAATACACTAATTAACTGGGGTGCATGCAGGTTGAGAAGAGTAGTGAGTGTTTCTCCTCCTTGCCTCTGCTCCATGGAGTTCATGGAGACTAAGTCTCAGTCCTACACACCTGAAAGGCTAGGTTCAGCAACCCCTATAGCGTTCAAAGAGACAGGCTATAAAGGCTTCCGACCTTGCAGGGTAGTTGTATTTCCTAGGTGCCTGCCTGAAGGTAGAGGAGACAATTCAGACGTGGCAGATGGGGATGGAAGAGTGAGTGGGACCTGGTTCCCTGACTGGGGAATCATGATGACACAGGAGCTGGGCTTCTGGCTAATCAATGAAGACATTTGAGAGTTTTTGGAGATAAGGAAAATGCTGGCAAATCCATTTACAACATAGACAGCAATTGGAGCCACGTTTGTAGCAAGACAGGCATGGGCAGTGTATTGTTGGTGAATGGTCCATGTTGGGATTCAGTTGTGATCCTTCGAGGAGTAGCCATGAGTGTCAGGAGTCTTGCAGTCCTTACTTTGGGTATGGAATGGTGAGAAGCACAGGCTGGGTCTGCACATGGCAGGTTAGACTTTAAAGCAGGCTTTCTAGAAGACAACAGGATGGTCTGGTGGACACTGTGGAGTTTACAGATCAAAAGGCAAGCAGAGGCTCTATGTCAAGGACTTTGTGTGTTAAAAAAAGGCATGTAAACACAGGGCTATAATTCAGTGTGTGTGTGTGTGTGTGTATAGGGGGTCTCATTGTTTGAACCATCATAGGGTTTACCCGGAGAGCTACCTGGCACTGGTGTTTACCACCTGTGACTGGGCAATGGATCTCAGTTCTGGGAAACTGGATTAACTTTAAATCCAATTAGAAGGTGTCAACAAGATGTTTCCTTTTTTTTTTTTTTTTTTTTTGGAATAATTCCTGTCTCAGGCAATTAGAGAAGGAGGGAAGAAAACTCCTGATCCAAGCCTGAGAAAATAAAAGATAGGAAGGTGGTAGAAAGATGTTAGCACCTGCTATGAAACAGAAGAGCATAAACTATTTGTGAAATGTAAGAAGACGTATGAAAATAAAGGGCTTAGCTTCCAGAGACTCTGCCTCCATCCCCCAGCTGCTCAGTGAAGGAGAAAGCAGGCTAGGTTCAACACATTTGTAAGGCAGTATACTTTGTTCTCTTTAGTTTCAATCTAACCCCTGTTCTCCAGGGAGTGGATAAGTGTATTTTGAAAAATAAGGGGGGCTGGAGAGATGGCTTTGCAGTTAAGCGCTTGCCTGTGAAGCCTAAGGACCTCGGTTCGAGGCTTGATTCTCCAGGACCCATGAAAGCCAGATGCACAAGGTGGCGCACACATCTGGAGTTTGTTTGCAGTGGCTGGAGGCCCTGGCATGCTTGTCTCTCTCTCTCTCTCTCTACATGCCTATTTCTGTATCTCTCTCTCTCTCAAATAAATAAATAATAAAATATTTTTTAAAAAAGAAAAGAAAAATAAGGGAATAGGGATGGAGAGATGGCTTAGTGGTTAAGGCACTTTCCTGTAAAGCCTAAGGACCCAGGTTCAATTCTCCAGGTCCCACGTAAGCCAGATGCACAAGGTGGCATATGCATCTGGAGTTTATTTGCAGTGGCTAGAGGCCCTGGTGCACCCATTCTTTCTCTCTTCCACTCCCTCTGCCTCAAATAAAAATAAAATAAAATTTAAAAAATTTAAAAAATAAAGGAATAATATTGTCTTATGGACAATAATGTTCTGAGTCTCTTATTCTTTGCTGCAGCCTTTGAAGAAGTTAACTCTTTTGTCCTGCCAGCAACTCTATGGAACAGATTCTTGCTCAGTAGCTGTGGAAATGAGTCACAAAGAGGCTAACTACCATGGCCAAAGTCACACAGCTTCTAATGTCAGGATGGGGATGATGATGTAAATTAGGGACTGGGAAGATGGCTCAGTCTCTAAGGCAGTTGCCAAGCAGGATTGAGGATGTGAGTTTGGATCCGTCAAACCCTCATCAATGCTGGGCATAGGAGGGTGTGCCTATAATCCCAGTGCTTGGGAAGTAGAGATAGGAGGATCCCAACTGGCTAGGTAGTGCAGCTGGGTTGGTGAACTGTGGGTACAGTGGTAAGTGATTGAGAAAGACACCTGATGTTGGCCTCCATGCACATGTACCTGTACACATACATGCAACCACATACACATGCAAAAAAAAGGGAGAGAGAATCTGAATTCCTAGGTCTTGAGCACAATATTATAATGATGCAACTAAGCCAATGAGAAACCAGGTTGGTAGGATGAAAATACAGAGACTTGGTTCCTCTACTATATGAAAACCCATATGGAGGAGGTTCTTGTGGAAAAAGGACTCTGTGTAGGCGCATTATAGACTGAACAGCCGCTGGCATTCTCAAATGGGCCTCATTTAGCTGGAGTCTTTCTTTTCATTTCACCAGTCAGACCATCAATAGAGCAGGAGCAATCTTTTACACACTCTGCATCTCTTTAAAAGGGACATTTGTAAAGCTACTTCTTCACCTCATTCTCTATCCGATGCAGAAATTGAAGACATTTCTTCTCCCACATGAATAGCTTGGAAATGGAAAGGCCCAATGTAACAGAGCAGAAGCTTTTAGAAATAATCATAAAGTGGTGACATTACTACTATCATAATTTTATGCTTATTTATTTATTTGAAAGGAGAGAGTGAAAAAGAGCAACAGTGAGCGAAGAAGAGAGAGAAAATATGGGTGTACCAGGACCTTGTGCCACTGCAAAAGAACTCTAGATGCATGTTCTATTTTGGACATCTAGCTTTACATGGGTACCTGGAAATCAAACCCCAGGCCAGCAGGCTTTGCAAATAAGCATGTTTAACTGCTGAGCCATCTCTTCCATTTTGTTATCATAACTGAGACACTAATTGGTGCTAGTAGGGAGTAATCAAAGTTCAGAGAAGTAAGACTTTTTTTTGCTGGAATCTTTTTGTTTCTGTGTTCTGTTGAATTTAGGTTCTATTTTAATCTTTAATTATTCTTGGATTAAAACATCAAAATATGTGCACGTGGGGTTGGAAGATGGCTCAGTAAAGCGCTTTCTGTCTGCATAAGTATGAGGAGCGAGTTCAGATCCCCAACTTCCGTCTACAAAGCTGGGCACAGCGGCACACCTCTCATCCTACTGCTGAGGCAGCAGAGACAGGAGGATCCCCAGCTTGCTGGCCAGCTAGTCTAGCTGAATTAGTGAGTTCTAGATTCAGTGTAAGACCTTGTCACAAGAAAATAAAATAAAATAAAATAAAATAAAATAAAATAAAATAAAATAAAATAAAATAAAATAAGATAAGATAAAATAAAATAAAATAAAATAAAATAAAATAAAATAGAAAGTGGAGAATAACTAAGGAAATATACCTGACATTGACTTCTGGTTTCCCCATGAACCCACGTACATACACCTGTTGTGGTAGTTTGAATATATGTCCCCCAATATATTCAGTGTTTTATTAGTTATAGTTTGCATCTTCAATAACCTTGCTAGAGGCAATGTCACTGGGGGCTGGTCTTAAGGTGTGGGTTTGAGATTCCATTGTAAAGATATGCAAATGTGCCTAGCAGGAGTTCCTGAAGTGTGCTGTGTGACCTTTTGGCTGTAGTTTTGCTCTGTGTGCTGTGGTGCCTGGTTGGTTTCTCTCTCTTTCTGCTTGGCCCTGTGGAGAGCAGGCCACTTCTCTTGCCATTATGGAACTTCCCCTGGATCTGTAAGCTTCAATAAATAATATCCCTTCCTCCATAACTGTGCCTGGTCTGGAAGTTCATCTTGGCGAACCTGAAGCTGTCTGCTACACCTGTGCACACACATGTGCCTGCACACATACAAACATGAATATGCATGCACACACTATGTATGCAAAGATATGTAAATCCCTAGCTAAGTAGATAGCTTAGGTGGTAGAGTGCTTGTCTAGTATGCTTGAGACGCTGGTTCCAATGTTGTCTCATTTAACTACCTTATAAAGAAATTAGAATTAGCAAAAATTAATATTTAGTATCAGAAAATTAGGTTTTCTCTAACTTGGGAATAACTGTCAAGCTAAAGTAGAAAATAAAGTATGTGTGTGATGTACAGGCATGGATGCATGGTCACATGTATGTGTGTCTGGTATCCAGGCATGTGTGAATGGTCGTGTGTGTGTGTGTGTGTGTGTGTGTGTGTGTGTGCATGTACATGGAGGTCAGAGGTTGATGTTGGGTGTTTCTGTCATTCACTTTGCACCCTATTTATTGCAGCAGGGTCTCACTTGAACCCAGAGCCACTGGCTTGGCTAGTCTAGCTAACTAGCTGGTCCTGTGGATCCCTGTCTCAGCTTGCTTAGCAGTGAGATTATCGTTAGGTCACCATGCCTACCCAGAATTTATGTGGGTGCTGAGAGATCTGAACTCAGGTCCTTATACTGTTGTGGCAAGTTTTTTTTTTTTTTTTTTTTTTTGATAGCCATCTACCCAGTCTCAAACATATTATCTTTCTTAGTCTCCTTGATGGAATATATCTGAAACAATAATAGAGACCAATTCTATCTTAAGAGAAAACCAGACAACAGAGGTCAAGTTCAACTATTTATTTCCCATCTCTATATCCAGAAAGAGGGCTAGTTAATAAGATGGCAGGGGTATGAACACAGTGTCTCCCTGGGTGTCTCTAGGAAATGAAATCACTAAACCGTGAGGTCAATGCATTTATCTGGGTCATCATTAATACACTGTCATCCTTCTTATTCTAAAACCTTTATTTATTAATTCACTTGGAATTAATTTGCTTATCTATCTTTCATAAAGTAAAGAATTTCCTCTTTTCCAAGCACTGAAGTTATAGCATTACAAAATTCTTCATGATAAAATTAAGCAAGAGCTCACTTTGGAACAGAAAGTAATTTAAATCTTAGATATTTAAAATTAGAGCTTTTATAATTCTATTCAGTAGGTTGTGATAATTTTTTTAATTGACCTAGCCACTCATCCAAAGACTCAAGATATCCTTTAAAGATTAGGATAGATTAATATTACTTAATTTTCCATTCCTAGTAGGCAGGGAAGATGAAAGTGCCTTATGACAACTTGCCTGAAATTTCAGAAAAATGAAATTCACTCTCTGAGGGATAAAAAAAGGATAATAGTGCCGAAAAAAATGATTATTTGGTTAATTAACTTTTTAAACACAAGATAAGACAAAAGGAAAGGAAATCAAAGACAATTTATAGCAAGCTGTGACTTCAGGCATCTACTGAGCAAGGCAAATCCCGAATGGAAGGAAGACCAGGGTGCTCACCTGTCTGATTTTGGCAGTGAACAGGCGAGAAGGAAATATCATCCAGGGCGACATATCCTCCTTTGGGACCATTGAAAGCAACTTCAAAAATAACCTGAGGAGGAAAATGACATGCTATCATGCCTTTAAATATATATTTGCTTTTAAACCATGATTTAAAATGACATGTCGATCAAACCAAGTGAGGCCATGTTACAAAAACTTTCATAATTACGTCCTGAAATTTTGTTTGGGAAGTATCCAACAGTGTCTTTGAAGTAAAATGAAACTGCTTAATCTGAATGCTTTTGTGTGATAAAATGTTATATGTTGAAATCTAATCTTCAATGCACTGGTCTTAGGAGGCAAGGTCTTTTCCTGGAGGTAATCAGATCAGAGAACCACCAAGCTTGGGATTAGTGATTTTATGAAAGCCCCTTGGCTTGCTGTGATGCAGACACTGAGAAATGGAGAAGACAAGTCTGTTGGAAGGGGACAGCTGTTTGCTTCCTAAAGGCTATGGCTAATGTGTGGGAAGTCAAGTCTGTAATGGGCTGAAAGTCCTAATCCCCAGAGCCTCAGAATGTTATCTTACTTTGGAATAAGGTTATTGCAAATGTGATTAATTAAGATGAGGTCATACTGGAGAAGAATGGGTCTCTAACCAAATGACTTATAGAAGAGAAAACTTGGATGCCCACACCCAGCAGAGGGGGAGGGAAGGAGAAAGAGAATTATAGCAGGAAAAGAAGGCAAGGACCTGCAAACCCAGGACTGCCAAAGACTGCCAGGAAACCACCATCAGAGAGAGGCAGAGACCACATTTTCATGCCAAGCTTTCTTAAGGAACAAATTCTGTCAACACATCCATCTTATACTTCTGATCTCCAGAATCATAAGACACTGAATTTCTTTTTTTTTTAAGGCACCTGTTTTGTTTTGTGCTTTGTTATGACAGCTCTAGCAAACAAAAATACAGTCTAACCCTTGTGCATCTAGGAAATTATCAGGAAGATATGACTGTTTAGACTTTAGACTTCAATAATGGCAATTATAATATTAAAACAATGAGCAAGCAAGAAAGAGAGAGACCACTGCAACAGCAGAGGAATGACCATAGATTTGACCTATTGGCTTCTAGTTTGCTACCTTTTCTGAGGAGAAAACTGCCTTAGAAGCAGAAAGATCAAAGTTCAAATGCCATTTTCAGCACTCACTAGTTAGGCAAACTTGTACACATCATTAAATCTCGTAGGCTCTTGATTTTTTTACTTATTAAAATAAGCATAATAACAGCTACCTTACCGGGCTATTGAGGACATTAAATGAGAATATATTATAAAATATAGTGTGTTGTATATTTTATTTGACATTTAATATAGATAGATGATAGATAAGTAGGTAGGTAGATTAGATAGATAGATGAATAGATGATAGATAGATAGATAGATAGATAGATAGATAGATAGATAGATAGATAGATCCTAGCACAGAATCAGGTACATAATAAGCTCAGAACTGATTTTATATCTTTTCTCTAGGTTGATTTCCTATTGATTCATATTTAAGGTTAAATTTAGTACCTTTTAGCTTAATCACGTGGTCCTAAAGAGACCTGGTATCAATACTCTCCAAAATCCAAAGACAGTCCTTGAAGTTTGTTTCTGTCAAGGAATGAGGCTATGACTGAACAGAGACAGACATATGAGAAAGGAAACATTAAGTCTACAAATGTGACAAGATCAATGACACTGAGGCACTGGCTGATGAAGAAAGGGAAGGAAAGACTTGGTCCTACTGAGCGGGATGATTGAGAATGGTATGTCTGATAAGGATATGAAAATCATAGCTCTTAGGGCATTGTGTTTTCTCTTGCTTAGAAAGACAATCTCTGATGTTTATTTTCCTTTTTGAAATATACCTGAGAATATAGTGATGATGAGTTCACTGATTTCTTTTTAACATATTATTTATTTGAGAGATGGACAGAAGATAGATGATAGGTAGATAGATGATAAATAGCTAGTGTGGTAGTTTGAATATATGTCCCCCAATATATTCAGTGCTTTATTAGTTTATAGTTTGCACCTGCAATCACCTTGCTGGAGGCAATGTCACTGGGAGCCGGTCTTAAGGTGTGGTGATGGTTTGAGATTCCATTGTAAAGATATGCAAAGTGTGTCTAATAGGAGTTCCTGAAGTGCTGTGGCTTTTGGCTGTAGTTTTTGCTCTGTGTGCTGTGTGCCTGGTTGGCTGTTTTGCTCTCTTGCCTGGTCTTGTGAGAGCAGGCTGCTTCTCCCCTGGATCTGTAAGCTTCAGTAAATAATATCCCTTCCTCCATAACTGTGCCTGGTCTGGAAGTTCATCTCAGCGAACCTGAAGCTGTCTGCTACAGCTAGATATAGAAAGAGAGATATCAGAGCCTCTTTCCATTGCAAATAAACTCCAGATGCATGTACCACTTTGTGTATGTAGCTTTATGTAGATTCTGGGGAATTGAATCCCAGGCTGTCAGGAATTATAAACAAGGGCTTTTAACTGCTGAGCCATCTCTCCAGCCCAGATCCACTGATTTCTGCAGGACAATCTCCCTTTCTTGGCAATTAGCAAGAAAAAATAATACCAATGATAGATTTGGATTAGTAGAGCAAAATCTCACACATGTCAACCCAGATGTATGTGACACTTACTAGGGTCCAATGTTCAAGTGTTGATTTTTTTAAAAAATCCCCTGCTTCATTCATACAAATGTTGCCTGAGGATTTGGTAAAGAAAACACTACTAGTGTGTTTATGCGCGTGTGTGTGTGTGTGTGTGTGTGTGTGTGCGCGCGATGTACACATGCACATGTAGGCTCAAGTATGAACATGCATGCATGTGTGACTCATTTGACTTTAACAGAGGAAAAATGTTCTGAAAACAGTATATGCATTTCTTTTCCTCCTTGTAAGCCAAACTCTCAGAAAAATTTCCACTGTCCGAGTAAATCAAGGCCTGGTCAGACTTTGGGATAGGAAACAGCTGACAGTCCATGAAAGGCACTGTGCTCTCTTATGGGGTGGGGAGCAGAGACGGATAGGCAGGAGGTGGGGGAGTGTAGGGCGCTCCATGGGCAGATAGACCACATCTGAAACCAAGGCCCAACCCCGTGCTTTCCAGCCCGGCAGCGGGCTAGCAGATGGTGCCACTGAACAGCAGCCAGAGTAATAACTTTGATGTTTCTTGCACTTTTTAAAGGGAACGGAGGAAGACACTGTAAAAGGCACAAAATGAAGAGTGGGGGTAACGTGCGGTAACTAAGACTCTACATATAGTTCCAAAGCCTTCCAGCAGCCTTACTCATATAGCAACCACGAAGCTCCACCCACAGATCCCTGAGTCCTGTGGGGCTGTCAGACAGAACAGAGCCTCTTCCTTCAATCCTTCAAGTGTGGATTACACTGTAGTTTAGGAAGTCTCCCTAAGCTCTCTGCCCTACGCCAGCTGTTTGACCTAGAAAAAAGATGTCAGACTTCTTGGACTCTGCTTTCTTGCTTGTTCTTTTTTCATCTGTAAATATGGAGATAATTGTTATCTACTTTGTTAGATAATAAGTAATGAAAATATTTGGAAGTTCTGAAATACACACACAGGTTTGTATTGAGCTTTAAAAAACAAAGGTTTACAAAGATAAACAATGAAAGGCCAGTACTTATCATTCTTCAGTTGTCCTAGGTTACTTCAAATTACTTTGGCTGCTCTAAATCTTCTAATTCCTCCACAGTGAACATTTATCACTTACATAACTGTAAAAAGTTTGAAAAGACAGCAAGATTTGTTTCAAATTAAGGCTCCAAAAATAAGTTTATTTTTGATTTTGTGGTATTATTTTTGTTGTAAAGAAGGAAGGAAATCACTTTTTTTTTTTTCTAGAAAAACAATTCCCTCAGTTAAGAGAGCCCTTCAAAACTTCTCTTAGTGGGATAGATGATGGGGAGGGGGCATCTTTCCTTGGAACACTGGGCAGGTGTTAAACACTGTTAAAAATCACAGTGATGGGGCTGGAGAAATGGCTTAGCGGTTAAGCGCCTGCCTGTGAGGCCTAAGGATCCCGGTTCGAGGCTCGATTCCCCAGGACCCATGTCAGCCAGATGCACAAAGTGGCGCATGCATCTGGAGTTTATTTGCATTGGCTGGAGGCTATGGCGTGCTCCCATTCTCTCTCTATCTACCTGCCTCTTTCTCTCTCTGTCTGTTGCTCTCAAATAAATAAATAAACAAAAAAAAATCACAGTGAATGTTAATTGTAAGTCCTTTAAGTTCTTATTATAAGCACTCCTGATGCTTATTTTCCTGTAAATAAGCAAAGACAATGGGGATGGGGCAGTTTGACTCCCTAATTAACAGCAGCTAGACTGTCTCTTGCTGCCTGGGCTGCCTTGAGTGAAAGGACTATCAGTCTAACAGCCGGCTGGACTCCCCTTCTGCCAGCACCCAGTCTTGAACACTCCATGGATGCCTTGAGACAGCCAGCAGTGAGTGCAGACGACAGCTTTGGCTCCTACAGGCTCAGCCTCAGCCAGGGCTGCTCAAAACAGTTTGTACCAGATTGTTTGCCAACCTAAGTCTCAGAGAACTTTAGATGACCCCACAGCCATTTCCATCTAGGGCTGAGGGGTAGCACTTGTCTGGCCGTTTAGCAGAGGGGGTTCTGTAACTGGTACTATAGTGGGGTTCTGTGACAGCCAGTTGGATGGATCCAAACAAAACCTCCATGGCTGTGACTGGTGCCAAGAGGCAAGGCCACGATAGGTCCAAATGCAAACTTACAGGGCTTTGACTGGTGCTTAAGAGACAAGGCTGTGACGAGTTCAAATACCCCTTCTCCAGCAACGTAAACCAGCTACTGGGGCTCAGTTAGCAAATCTGTTGGTTGACACGGTCCTGTGCTCATGTTGTAAGAACAGGCTTATCAAAGGCTTCTTATGGTGGCCTTTTCTTATCTACTTTCAGTAGTAAAGGCTGAGCTGGTAACATGAAGAAAGAAACAGCAGAGCTAATTTAGAGGCAGCAATAGCAGACAGGATGGAAGAGTTAGAAACAGCTGAGCTGCAAAAGTGGCAAGGCAGCTGGCTCCCTGACAATAAACCATTTGAGAGTGGCTAGGTGCAGGAAGAAGGATGGCAAAAGTGGACAGATGGCATGAGAGTACAGAGAGCAGGGAGCAAAGCTTGTAAGTGAACAGAGAAATGAACCTACAAGACTGGAAGAGTTCCAGGGACCCGGCCAGTCATTAGAGCCCAGGGTCTCAGACTCTGATCCAAGAGCTGTAACACTGGCTGGTGTTAAGAACTAAAGCATTCTAACACCCTAGGCCCCACAAGAGCTATAGCACTTGCGGCTAAGGGTCCAGATACCAGAGGCATGCAGGAGGCCTGTGACACCAGAGCGCCGCCTGCTGCTGCTCTCACCTGTCTGCTTGCCTGCGCTCACTGCTGACAAAGACCAGCACTTGAAGAGCTTCTCCTCAACTGACCATAATGTCTATGTGGATAGAGCAAAATGACCCCCGAGAGCCAATTGGGAACATTAGGGTGGAAGTTTAGGAGTGGTTTATACTAAGAGGCTCTGAGCATCTCCATGGTCTTAGTGTAAGATCAGAGGAAACTTGTGCCAGAAAATCTAGGTGGTTGACTGACTTCCACATTTGTCCTTATGAAGATAATACATTTGTTAGAAAATGCAGGAGGTAAGGGATAAAGACAGAAAGAAATACAGAGGAAGGAAGGGACATGGAGGAGGCTGAGAAGGGCAAAATAAAGACTAAAATAGAGGTATAGCAGAAGTGGAAGGAAAAGGGGGAATGTCAGTCAGTGGATACAAAGTAACAGTTGGATTGGAGGAATAAATTTTAGTGGCTAATGCATAGTAGCCTGACTTTAGTTAATAATAATATATTGTATTTTATAAAATAGCTAGATGAGAAGATTTTGTATGTTGTCACTACTAACAAATGAGAAACATTTGAGGCAATGTATATGCTATTTAGTATGACATGACATTGTCTTCCTATATAAACCATCACATTTTAACTCAGAAATGTGTGCAACTGGTTTTTCTCAATTAAAAATAAAACTTGAGGGCTGGAGAGATGGCTTAGCGGTTAAGGTGCCTGCCTGCTAAGCCTAAGAACGCTGGGTCCAATCTCCAGCAATTCCAATCTCCAGGTCCCATGTTTAGCCAGATGCAAAGAGAAGCAAGGGCGCAATGCCGCACTTACCCTCAAGGGGGCGCACGCATCTGGATTTCATTCACAGCAGCTGAGAGACTGCTGGCGTGCCCATCTCTATCTGTCTCCCTCTCCCTCTCTGTCTGTCTCTCTCTGTGTCTCTCTCCAAAATAAAAATAAAAAATAAAACTTGAAGATAAATCCAATATGTATCTAACTTAAAAATGTTTGGGGTGCAACAGGAAAGAACTAAAGGTGAGGCTGTGCAGTGGCTAGACTTCCACACCTGTGTATGTCAGGCATCTCTGCATTCTACATACCTGGCTCTCTGGCACACTTACCTCCATGGGGTAAGGGGCGCTGAACTCAGCCTCTGCAAGGTGCCAGGCGCCACTGCCTGGAGTGTCCACTTTCCAGATCTCCTCATACAGGCCAGCCACATCCCGAGTGTAAAGAGAGAAGGCATTGTCATTCCCCTGCTGGAGCTGGTAATAGAATGACAAACAGCCAGACATAGGGGCTGTTGTCATGGGTGAGATGAGCTGTGCCACCTCTTGGAAGTGCTTGACATAAACTGAATCCACATACATATAGTGGCCTGGAAATCACACAAACAGAAGATAAGGTAAGACAGGCTGGGGTGGGGGTTGCAGATGAATCAGTAGGATCCCAAGATTCACTTCAGCATATCCATTGGGAGGGGAGGAGAGGAAGGGAAAGGTTATAGATTAAAGCAATCCTGCCATTGAGTGGATAAAAGTCACAGCTGGGAGATGGGCACATGGGTTCACTGCATATTATAAATGCTAGATGAGAAGCATTCATTTTATTTTCCTTACTTTTGATTGAAGTAAATTATACAGAGAGATGTGTCATCTGTAATGTGTTTGAATTTTCACAGGATGAACACACTACATCAGACATGATGCCTTCCTAAGTCTTCTTTGAGCACTGAGACTTCAAGAGCATACTAGAAATACCATCTATTATTAAAAGGGCATGAGATACCTTCCTGGACATGTTTATAATTCATACAAAATGTCACTGCGTGCTTTATTGAAGCTAAGAGTATTAATCCAAACGAGATGGTGACTTGTACACTGCTAAAACAACATACAAGCCAGGGCCAGCATTTGGGAGTCTGAATTTGTGATACCACTGTTGACAGCTCTGAGTGACACCAACCGGCAGACCCAAAATCTGACCTCTACTAGAGGTCAAACAGAGAAACCATGTGGTAGAATGGGGAAAGCTCTGATTTTCCACTGAAGGGAACTGACTTTGAATCCCCACTTCCCTCCATTGCCCTGGCTCCTTGAGCAGTTTCCTGACTTTGTCTGGGCTGAAATTCCCTGTTCTCTAGAGTGAGAATGCCATCATCCCTTAGTATCCAGATGAGACTAGATCCGGGACCCTCTGAGGTGATTAACTGGCAGAGATAGGGTCTTGCTACGTAGTTCAGGCTAACCTCTGGCTCCCAGACCTTCTTCCATAGCCTTCTGAGTACTAGGATTACAGTTGTGGATTATAGTTACAGTTATAGATTCTTCAAGAATCCTTCTGTAAAGACTGTAGCTGACCATCAGCTTCAGCTCCCTCGCTTCTGGATCCATTTATTTATTTATTTATTTATTTATTTTGTAGTGCTAGGGATCATAGTCATGGCCTGGCATGGAATCATCTGCTATCATGCCTTCCCCACCATGATGGATTGAATCCCTTCAAACTGTAAGCCAAATATAGTCTTCCTGCCTGAAGTTGTTCTGTCAGCTATTTAGCTATTTGATCCCAGCAATGAGAAAAGGGATACACTCTTTTCAAAACAGATCACACTCCAAAGTGCTAGAGGGCAGGAACTCAACATGTAAATCTGGGGTGCAGTGGTTTGCATCAGGTGTCTCCATAACCTCAAGTGTTTTGATTGCTTGGCTCTAGCTGATAGCAATTTTGGGAAGTGGGCCCTTGCTGGAAGAGGTGTGTTTTGGGGGTGGGCTTAGGGGACTTACAGCTAGCTCTTACTTGCCAGAGTTCAGCTCACTCTCCTGCTGCTCTTTCCATCTACTGTTGGCAAGGAGCTGATGTGCAGCCTCTGCTCATGCCATGCTTTTCCCTGCCATCATGAAGCTTCCCCTTGAGACTGTAAGTCACAATAAATCCCTTCCTTCCATCAGCTGCTTCTGTTCGGGTGCTTTACCCAGCAACGAAAGGGTAACTACAACATTAACCAATAACACATACTCCTGCTATAATTTTCCAAAGTAGTTGTGCACCAAATAAACACGTTAGCAGGCTGGACACATTCAAAGAACCTCTGATATGGAAGGAAAGGCAAACAACCCTTTAACACAATCTTAGGGTCCAGCCAGCCGTGACTAGAACATTCTTGTAATGGAGAATAGCTGTAGCCAGGTAGCCTCTCTAGCAGGACTCCATTCACTAAGAGCTTTTATGAGCATCAAAGTCAGGTAGAGTCTCATGACCTGTCATACTATGTCTTATCAGTAAAGCAGAAGCCCTTCTCAAGGCACACACCCACGAGAAGCGAGCAATAAGAACTGGAATACTCTGTTTTCTCTGGTACCTTACGGAGATGCCACAGAGACGGGCCGCTGAATTCTTCAAGAATCCTTCTTTAAGCACTGTAGCTGACCATCAGTCACAGCTGCCTCGCTTCTGGATCCACGACAGTGATTTTCTAAGGATATAACACTCCAGGCTACTCTCGGCCAGTGCATGAGTAACCTGGGGAACTAGAGCCAAACTATTGTGCCCATCAGGGGTTCTTCAGCTATTCCCTTCCCCCACCATTGGCTGGGCTTCAGGCTTCCCCTCTTTCTCAGGATTTGCACCTTGTGCTCATCGTCCTTCTCACCCCAGGCCACATACTTTTTAAAACAATATTTTATTTATTTATTTATTTATTTATTTAAGAAAGAGAGAGAGGGGAAGAGGCAGAGAGAAAGAGAGAATGGGCACGCCAGGGCTTCTAGCCACTGAAACGAACTCCAGACTCATGCACCCCCTTGTGCATCTGGCTTATGTGGGTCCTGGGGATTCAAACTGGGGTTCCTAGGCTTTGCAGGCAAACATCTTAACCGCTAAGCCATTTCCCCAGCCCCAGGCCACATGCTTTTTGTGAGTGCTAGGTACTTACTATCCCTCCATGACAACATTAAAACGTCTAGATTATAGCTGCACTGTATTATGATGAAATAATCCAGGCTAGATTTGGTATTACAGTTGGACTTGTGTTTCATCTTGATTTTAAAATAACTAAAAACATTGTCATGGAGTCTTAAAAATGCCCTATCTATCTCCTAGGCACAGTGCCCACTGTACCTAATGAACGTGTTGGTCTTCTCCCAGCTACCTGGCTCCATCCCTCTTTGTTACTCCTTACAGCTATTTTCTCTCATTCCTCCCTGATTCCAATTTAGTGTCTGCTTCATCAGGGATCCAGACTAATACTTGTGGAGAGAAATCACTCTGTCCAGAGTTTAGGAAGACCTGCCTTTGAAGACTCTAGAAAGTTCTCAATGAAACACAATCATCACAGATCCACTTGAAGCAATCTGTTCCACTTTTGGAGTATACTATAACTGTTCTGAGTTTGAGAAATTTCTCACCCACTGCTCCATTATAAATTCATCTTCCAACAGTTGACAGTCTTCCTCTGCAAAGATAGTTTCTCACCTGCTGTGCAGAGAATATTTTAATCACTGCCTTTGCAGTTGAAGTGCCTGCTCAACAATTCATGCCGGTGATTCTGGGCCAAGTGAACCACAATCACATTTCTGATCCAAAAAGCATCCAGCAAATACAACGTGATCTGCCCTAAGTGAGTCAGACAGGCTTCCAGGAATGGGACCAAGACTGCTGACACCAACTCTCACATGAAACTACTAGCTGAGACTACATTCTGTCGCCCTCCTTTTCCTCTCCATCATTCTTTGTTGCCACATTTGGGTACCTTTTACTGAAAAATCCAAGTAGCATGAAGTTTCTCTTTGGGACACAAAAGGTACCTCATCACCAGTTTATCATTTCAGTGGGAGTGGTTGGAAGGATTTAGAAACCACCGTTTAGGTGGCTCCCAGGAGGCCAGGCTAGAGGAATGGCAATAGCCCAGCTGAGCGTGTCATTGGAGCAATCTCTCTGAGGAGGAGCAGCTGGTGGTGGCATGGGAACAGGACCATTATGCTCTTGCCCACAGAAAATCAAGAATGTAGTCTAGAGTTCTTGGGAGATATGTCAGCATCTTGCATTGTGGGAATTTTCCTGCTCAGTTCAATGATGCCAATCCTCCTTGTTGGCCCAGGATTCCAAAGTGTCTAGAATCTTTGGGGAGAGGTGAGCATCGTCAGATCATTAGAATTAGACGAGGGTGAAGCTAGTTTAGATATACAAGTATGTAGATGTATTCTCAGTAGACAGTAATCAACTGAATCACTGGCAATCATCTCAGCCGAGAGATTTCTTAAGCATTCAAGCTTCCACTAAGCTGAGCACAGTGATGTATCACAGCACCCAGGAGGCTGAGGCAGGAGGATTGAGAGTTTCTAGTTGGTGTTGTCACTATAACATACAGTGAGACCCTGTCTAAACAAAAATAAAACAAACACACACAATCCACAAACAAATGACTTTTTTTTTTCTTGAGGTGGGGTCTCACTCTAGTCCAGGCTGACCTGGAATTCACTCTGTAGTCTCAGGGCAGCCTGGAACTCATGGTACTGGGATTAAAGGCATGTGCCACCACTCCCGGCCACAAACAGATGACTTTATCTAAAAATGAAAGAGTCCATACAGAGGCAAATGGGTTCCCCATAAGATTAAGATTCAAGATGTTCATCACCACTCCTTGATGTCTGCTGTTTTGTCACACTCATGGGAAGTCAGTCCATTATTACCTAATGAGGTTTCTAGGGGAGAAAATATTTTCAAATTCAGTAGAAAGATCATAATTATTTTAAAAAATGTTACATATTTATTTATTTGTGAGGAGCAAGAAAGGAAGAAAGGGAGGGAGAGGGGGAGGGAGAATGGGCACACTAAGGCCTATTGTTACTGCAAATAAACTCCAGATGTGTGGGCTACTTTGTGCATCTGGCTTTACATGGGTACTGGGGAACTGAATCCAGGCAGCAGGCTTTGCAAACAAGCACCTTTAATTACTGAGCCATCTCCCCAGCCTGAAAGACCATACTTCTTGGCAACCCCAACAGAAGCTCAGGCCTCCTGAGTAATGTTTGCGTGCGGTCCCTGTGCAGTTGCTTCTGAAGAGGCCTTTCCTTTGTCCTTGCAGCAGCCCTGGATGAGCTACACTGTCAAGTAGAATCAATGCCTCTATATAGTCACCGTTGTCCTCTTGGATTAGGAAAAGGCAGTTCCTGAGTATTTGTTTTCAAACAGCCTAGCTCACCAAAATTCCCTCAAAGCTTAGTCAAAGCTTTAAAGCTTAAGAAATCTCTGGTCCTAAATGGTTCTTGTGATTCTGCCTCATTGGCCACATTGGTACTGCAGTTGTCTTGTCTGTTTACATCTTGCTAGCTGTCTGGACAAGATGTCTCCCTGGTAAGAGCTGGTCTAAAGAAACATATGCCAGGTGGAAATACCCACTGGTCTGCTGCCATGGTGAGCAGACAGCACCCAGAGACAGCGAGTCAGCATGCCTACTTTCCCACTCCATGTATCTGATGATGAACATTCAATTCAGTGGTTGAAATGTCTTCTACTCTAATAGGGTCAGATGCTTGTCTTTAGACAGCTTTCAGATATAGCATATGTTAATCAATGTTAGGCAGGATTTGTTATGACTTGGATATGAAATGTTTCCCCACAACTCATAGATTGAAACTTTGGGTCCCAGTGCACTGTACAAAGGTGGGGCTTTGGGAAAGTGATTGGATTACAAGGGCCCCGACCTAATCCATGTATTTAACTCACTGATGGATCATAATTTGGCAAAATTATTGGGAGGTGGAAGAAACTAAGAGGTGGGGCCCAGCTGGAGGAAGTAGGTCACTGAATGAGTGCCTGGCTAAGAATCTATTTTTCTAAAGAACATCAATGTGGTGAGTGGCAACACCTGTCACTTAAGGTAATTCTCCCAATTTTACCACATCTGTCCCTTCCAATCTGGATGCATGAGAAGGCTGGGGATAGATCAAAGAGATTAGAGACAGGATTATTTGAAGACAGTTGCCATGGAGTGGACTTGCCATGTATTTGCTTTTAGCCTTCTATGGGGACAATTCATGCCACCTTTTTTTTTTTTTTTGAGAGAGTGACACAGAGAGAGACAGAGAGAGAGAGAGACAGAGAGAGGGGGAGAGGAAGACAGATAGAGGTGGGTGCGCCAGCAGCCTCTCAGCTGCTGCGAATGAAATCCAGATGTGTGCACCCCCTTGTGGGCAAGTGCGTCATTGCGCCCTTGCGTCACTTTGCATCTGGCTAAATGTGGGACCTGGAGATTGGAACAGCTGGAGATTGGGACCAGTGTTCTTAGGCTTAGGAGGCAGGCGCCTTAACCGCTAAGCCATCTCTCCAGCCCCATGCCACCTTTCTTAACTTGCCCAGGAAGAGGGCCTAAGAGAAGCACTCATGGGAGGAATGAATAGAGGGGGAGGGGGGATATCACCATCTCACCCCATCACCTCCCATGTGTGCAGAACGCCCTGCAATCGCCTTGGGCCTTGACATGAAGGTGCACACAGTCCTTGAGAGAAGTTGATCATGTAAGTGGAGTTTGTAAAGTACAGAGACAAGTGCGTGCCATTCGCTTGCTTATCACTAAAGGCAAGAAGCTGATGGCAGGGACCTATGGGGACAGAATGGAAAGAAAGAACTTTTCTTGCCAGCGTTTGATGGAGCAAAGATGTTGACTTTTTCCTTGGCCTAAGCGGGCCATTTAGAGGGTGGCTGGGCTATAGTATTTAAGAAAATCCCTCAAGAGGACTGTCTGTGTGCCTGGCTACCCCCATGGGGCTGGCAAATACCCCAAAGGGTGGTCTGGGAACTATAGAGTAGGATCACACTGGAAGAAGTGGCTGGCATTTAGCCACATGCAGTGTGTGGAGCATCCCTTCTAGAAAAAACAGCACCAGTAAGGAAAGCTTTTTTGTCTTGGCCCTTCCTTTCTGTTCTCGCCCTATTATGAATGCCTCCCCACCTGGAAGGAGCCAGCAGTATTATAATGAGAGGGAAGAGAACATGAGAAGAAGCAAAGACACAGGAAGAGACACAGCAGGACCCTTCCTCTCTGCTGCTCTCTGTGGGAGAGTCAGAAGATCTGAGCTGGATCAGACATCAGAGTTGTGACTTGACTGAAATTAATCCTTCACAAGGAGGCTGTTAATATGTGAAAATGACTAGAAAGGCACGGGGGAGATCCAGCAGTTCTTGCACAGAGGCAAGAGCAAGGAAATTAATAAAGCTGTGTTCCTACCGGGTGTTAGTGCCGTGGCCCAAATGGATCAATGCAGAGAGCGAAGGAGTGGATGCCATTAAGATGACACTTAGCTCAGCCCAAATCGAAATGAGAAAAATGTCTCCTGGGTTTTGGAGAGATGAGTCATCCATCATATTTCTAACCTTATTTTAGGATCTCAAAACCTTGTCCAGCTTCTTCCTGAGTGGCACCCTGTGAAGGCTTGATTTAAAAAAAAAAAAACCTCAGCAAAGAAATGAATCTCCCTCATTATTTTTCCAGCAATTATCTTCTTTTGCTAAGTGTTTGGAAGACAGTATTGAGCTGAGCCATCAGCAGGTTACCTCCTGAATGATTTTGTTTCACTTTATAAGACACCAGCACATTAACTCATGTGGTGAATCAGAAAAAATGGGCAGAAAAAAAAATCAAGAACAATCACCCCTCCTACCATATTCCAAAGAAATACCACACAGATCTTATTGCATCATTTCTGTCTGTCATTCAACAAGTAGTTAGGGTCACAGTGCTTGTTTAAAAATCATAGCTCATTGTTTGGTGCAGAACATTAAGAATAGTCAAACAGGGCTAAAGAGATGGCTTAACAGATAAGGTGCTTGCCTGAGAAGCATAAGGACCCAGGTTCCATTCTCCTGGACCCATGTAAGCCAGATGCACATGGTGGTGCATAGGTCTAGAGTTTGCTTACAGTGGCTGGAGGCCCTGGTGCACCCATTCTTTATATCTGCCTCTCTCTCTCCATCTCCTAATAAAAAAATTTTTTTAAAAGTCACACTAGGCAAATCTTTGAGTCACATGGGCAGAACTCTTCAGATAAAATAGTTTAGAATTTTCATCTTTTCAAGCCCCATCCTAAGGTGGGGAAAGACTTCATAGAAGTCCAGGCATGAAGTGTGAATCTCTGTCTCTGTGTGTGTGTGTGCTTTTATGTGCACATATGTGCTGACTGGTGATGAAAAGACTATTGGTTAATGACTGGGGAAAATGTCAATCCAAAAATTAAAGAGAAATAAGAGTGGGAGGGCGGAGAAGAAGCAAGTGACATGTAGGTAATCAGGGTCCCTGCTAACCACCAGTTACAACACAGTCTAGGATCTGGGAGCTAGTGTGCCGTCATCTTACAGCCTGGCATCCTTTAATATCCCCAGCATGAGTAAGCCATCCACACTCATGCCTCTGCTCCTGCCACTTCTTCCCCTACAAAGCCTTCCTCCAATGGCCATGATGAGACAGTTTGTCATGTGTTCTGTAGGCCTCTATCATTTACTTTGCATCTCTATCAGTCACATGTCACTAGACACATTTATGTAGCATTTTAATAGTCATATAATTTAAGAAATGCTATAATATACATTAATGTAGAAAGACAGTAAAGGCTAGCGAGGTGGCTCAGTGGTTAAAGGTGCTTGTTTGCAAAACCGTCTGGCTTAGGTTTGATTCCCCAGTACCCACAAAGTGGTGCATATATCAAGGAGTTTGTTTGCAGCTGGTGTGCCTGTTGTTTCTCTCTTTGCTTGCAAAAAAATAAAAAAAACATTTTTTAAATGAAGGCAGTGAGAAATCCTGAAATAAATTTGTCTGTTCAGTTCTCTGTAGCCCAGGGTTTTCCCATTGCTCCTACCACATATCATCCGGGTTCCTTCAAGTAAAGATAGTTTACTCCCAGCACTCTAGAAGCTGAGTGAAAAGGATCACAGATTCAAGGCCAACTTGGGCTAGTACAAAACCTTATCTCAAAAAAATAGACTAAAGTGTCCCAAAGTGCTATTCTGGGGAAAAGCAGTTTTGGACAAGATGATTTCCATGACCTCTTTGAGGTCAGTGATTAGTTTTGTATCTCTAAAGTATGCAGGAATGGCAGCCATGTATAAGTGCTTTGAGGGAGAGTGAAGGAGTGATGAAAAGACCAGCCAGTGAGGAAGTCTCCTCCCGGGGCTCAGCCTCTGACCTGTGGGTGCTGAAAGGTGCAGCCCTTGGACCAGCCTTAGTTCTCCATGGTTACTGAGCCGTGGGTGCTGGTTTTGTTTACTTAAATTTATTTGAGAGAGAGAGAGAGAGAGAGAGAGAGAGAGAGAGAGAGAGAGAAGTTTTTCGGGGGAGAGAGAAAGAGAGAAGGAGAATGGGCATGCCAGGGCCTCTAGCTACTGCAAACAAAACTACACACGCATGTGCCACCTTTTGCATCTGGCTTATCTGGGGAGTTGAACCTGGGTCCTTAGGCTTCCCAGGGAAGCACCATAACCACTAAGCCATCCCCAGCCCCTGCTTTTGCTTTAGAAATAGCAAGGAAGAGGGGAAAGGATGGGAAAACAGAGAGGAGGAGGTGCCTTAACTGCTAAGCCATTTCTCCAGCCCCAAAACAAATACTTTCTTTTTAAAAAAAGAGCAGGCAGAAAGATTGTAAGAACCACAGGGTGGGAAGCAGTATCCTGTGGCACTGTCCCCACCAGCAGAGACTGACTAATGCATTCATGACCCCACAGTGAATATGATAACCCCATTGAGGAGGGCCCTCTGTGGAATGATGGCTCGGGGAGGAAACATGAGTATACCCCATGGGAATAGGGCCAATATGCAATACACATTTAAAAAGCATCTTGGAGACCGTTGATTGCAAATCCCTCACTTGCAAACAATGGAGACTCTGAGAAGTTGAGGGTTACTCAAGGAAAGACAGGGCTCTCATAATTAGCCTGGAGCCCAAGCCATCCACCTAGCCTGTGCTTGCCCTCCATCCTTCACTGACTTCAACAGGATGTTCTGTGGTCACAGAGGAAGGACTATGGGTGTTATGCTCTCTCCAGGATGGACTGCATTTAGGTAATGTAGTCCAATGGGTGGCCTGGTACTAGTCCTCTGGTTTGATTTCTTCCAAGAAACATTTAGCTCCCCAGCCAGCTGGCTCTCACCATCAGTGAGGGAGACAGTGAAACAATGGACCAGGAATCACTGGATCATGACATGAAATCCCTGAGGACGTCACTTTGAAACTAATGTTAAGTGGTTTGAGAAAGTTGGCATACACTTTCTCACAGTTAAACTCGCAGCTCTGGGCAGCCCTGAGAATGATACCAAGGGTTGATGCAAACTTAAGCGTCTGGCTTTATAAGATCCTTCCCACTGCTTGTGCTAGATTTGTGAGATATGACGGAAAAGAAGTGTCAAATCTAGCCACATCCGCACATGAATAAAAGCAACCTGAATTGTTTTTTTTGAAAGCCCAAAGATCATCAGTGGCTTTATTCATTTAAACAATGGTGACATGTTATTGTTTTGAATTAATCCAGCTATCTTTTTTTAATTATTATTTATTTATTTGGGACACACACAGAAAGATACAGAAATATGCAGGTTGGGACAGCGAGAGAATGGGCACACCAGTACCTCCAGCCACTGCAAAAGAACTCCAGATGTGTGAGCCCCCTTGTGCATCTGGGTTACGTGGGTCCTGGAGAATTGAGCCTTGAACCAGGGTCCTTAGGCTTCACAGGCGAACATTCAACCACTAAGCCATTTCTCCACCCCCAACTATCTTTTAAGAGACTCGGGCAGATTCATGGATGACTCTGTCCCTGCTAGGTGTCACTAACTCTACTCAGAATCCTCTTTTCTAGTATGGCTTCTACCATGGCCAGCAGTGGAAATGGGATGTGTGTGTTTGGGGATGAAGTACGGGCTACTGCTAGGAAAATTCAATCTCTCAAGATTGTCCCCAGGTGCTAAACCTTTCTTTGAAAGGTAGGAATTGAAATAATTTTCTTGCCATAGTACTTCACATGAGTGTCCGTAGTTGTATCTAAAGAGAGTCACTGGGGCTTTTTTGTTTGTTTGTTTGTTTGGTTTGGTTTTGGTTTTCTGAGGTTGGGTCTCACTCTAGTTCAAGCTGACCTGGAATTCACTGTTGTCTCAGGGTAGCCTTGAACTCACGGCAATCCTCCTACCTGTGCTTCCCAAGTGCTGGGATTAAAGGCGTGCGCCACCATGCCCGGGTCTTTGTTTGTTTTTACTCTGGTTCTACCTTTTGTGCTATACCAAACTGAGATAATCACCTTTCTGTTGGTCCTATGCATACTGTCCTCATTTCAAGGGCCTCCAATGGTCTCCCACTGCCAATAAATTAAAGTTGAAATCTGTTCCCTGGCATTTAAGGCCTTTTAGAATCCGCCCCTACCCCCGCTGCCATGCAACTTTCTCACCTATATCTTTCCTTCTTACTCTTGAGTTGACACCATCGTGTCACTGTCTCTGCCCTCTCTTCCCTCTGCCTGCAAAATCATATCCACTCCTCAAATGCAGTCGACTCCTGTATTAGAACTTCTAGGAAATGGAAGAGAAGATGCTTTCTTTTATCTATGGGGGTCCATCACCTCTCTTCTTCTTGGGGAGAAGGACCATTCTGACGGTACTTGACACAAGCTTTGACATCCATTTGTGATTTAAAAAAAGTGTTTTCTCGATCATGGACATATGTTCCTTGAAGCTGGGAAAAGACTGGGGACTTGTCATTTCTGGCTGCATTTCTCTCTCATATCTAAATCAGGTGACTACAGTGTTGGATGCAAAGCTGGGTTTGTCTTAAGCAGGCAAGCTCCATAAAACTCTAGTGTGTTCATATGTGCTTATGTGTGTTCATATGACTTAAAAGTATTTTTGTTCTAAGAAGCCTTGAGATGTGGAAAAGGTAACAAATCTTATAATATAGAGGCTATAAAGTAGGAGTTGGTTTACTTTTTGTCAGTTTGTATAATGTTTATCTTTTAAAAAATATTCATAATCTTAAAAATTTGAGAAATTTTCACACACACAAAACTCCCCTCCTTCATGGTTATTTGAAAAAAAAAAATCAGATGATTGGGCAAACCAGTGTCACATTTTGCACAGTGTACTTAACTGGAGCTGACCACCCTGCAGTTCTCACGGAGCCCACACACCACTGGCTTGCTCCATGTACCTGGTCCTTGTGGGAAATGGTTTCTGAGACTCTGGGTACAAAGAAGGAGACTGAATATGAGCAAAGAAAACACTGATGTCACAGTGAAGAGTGCCCCGAGCTAAGGGAAGCTGCAGGATGGGCACTGTGGGAGAACTGTTGGAGATGTGCTTGAAAATAATCAGAAGAAGAAAGCCCACAGCGAACGAGGGCAGAGTGAGGCGCCATCAAAAGTTGTCGTGTCTTCAGGCACGTGCCCACACTGTCACCATCAGCAATTTATCGAGGCTGAGGCTGAGGCTGAGGCTGAGGGAATCACCTCAGTGTCCACATAAACAAACAGGAGTCAACGGAGAGACAAAACCCAAATCCTTACTTTTGCTCTCATGGGAAAGCCAACCATCAGAATGTCCTTCTGACTTGGAGAAGATCTTGGTGTTGAGGACTAAACTGTCTTGCAAATGGGATGACCTAAAGCTTTACGAAACCTACCAGGAGCCAGGCGAGAGTAGTGGTGACCAGTGAGGAAGTGAGCCCTTCCCCTCAGCTCTCTAGAGGCTTCCTCCTACAATCCCCTCTGATAAACTCACCTCTGCATTTTCCTTGCAAAGCACCCAGCCTATTTGGCCACCAGGGGGCCCTGTTCCACACCACATGACAGGTATTGGCTGTCTCTTGGGAGGTTCTTACCGACTTTCACCCTTTAATCTGTTTTCAGAAGGCAGTAACCTGGGATTACTCTCGCCTTGCCTTTAGGAATAAGAACTCCACAAATAACAGATGAGAAGCAAAGCATTACAAATAGAAGGCAAGGTGATAGATGAAGTGAAACTTTACCTAGCTGGTCTTCTTAGTTATGGGGCTCACAGTTTATCCTTCCCTTCTCTTCTACCAGGTTTCCCACCCCTTTTCCGGAGACAGACGCCAGGGTCAGGTGGGAGCTGAGGGCAGAGGTGTGCTCATCCTGGGAGGAGGACTCACCCCGCTCGTTCTTGAAGGTGTGATCCTGTGGGAGGAGAGAGTGGGTGTTCCGGGTGGTCCCTCCTCCAACAAACCAGTTCACGTTGGGATTCCAGCGGTTCACAAAGCCACAGAGATGATTTTCTTCAAAGTCACATTCTGGGGGAGAAAGAAAGCAAAGTACCCTTCATGGACCGGCAGTCACACCTTGGGACACCCGCCCCGTTCGCAGCAAAGTCTTTCCTTAGACATTCACTGGTTTGTCTCCTTCTTTGCAAATGGAAACCTTTGGACCAGGGCTTCTGGACAATATTAGCAAGAAGAGAGATAATGAGATAGTAGTCGACAGCGTCTTTGGTCCTCATCATCTTTACCAGCTACGCTGCTGGAGTCATCAAGTCTCTTAGCCTCGGGTCTCCATGTGAGAGTCCCACATCACATTGATGTAAGCTGGTCATTTTTGTTAGTCGTCTCTAATGAATGAAGATTGGGGTGCTGGGATCAAACCCAGGGCCTTGCATATGTAAGTGTGCACTCTACCACCATGATGGTTTGAATGTAAAATGTCCCCCATGTGTCTGTGATTATGCTTTACACTTGATCGCCAGCTGGTGAAGCCTTTGGGAGGTGAGCCTTGGAGGATGTTATAGTTCCTTTCTCATTGCTGGGACAAACAGATGATCAGAACCAGCTTATGGGAGGAATGGATTTATTTTAGGCTGACAGCATCCAGAGGAAGCTTCACCATGGTGGGAGAAGCTGGCTCATGTTCTTAGCAGAAAGAGGTTGAGAAGAGCCAGAGTTCCAGCTGCCCTATCCCGCCCTTCTTCAGTGTTCCGACCTTCAGAAAGGTAGTGTCTGGACAGTAGCCATGACTTTCCCCTGATCTGAGGTTTCCCATTGGATCCCGCCAATGGGAAGTAGAAGATGACAATTGGGAGTTTATTCCCCCAGCTCCACCATGGCCAGGTTACCATGGTAGGCTATGTCCTCTGACTGAGGGCACCTCACTATGGTTTCTAGGTTCTGGTAGCACCTCCTCTCTTGCCCCTCACCTGGATAACAGTTCACGAGTCATTATTGGTACTAGCCCTGGACCACAGCCCTTGCTGGATGCCTTCTCCACTCCCATCGTTGTGATCTCTCTTTGATGGGCTTTCCTCAGACTCCTATGGCTGGCTTCCCCCTCTGTGTTTACCTTCCTGCCAGGATCCGAGCTGGTAGAGTTCTCAGCAAGCATTTGAAAAATTTTGAAGATTGACTTTCACATTTTTCACTGCAGTGTCTGCCAACTGATGCTCAGAATTTGGTGCCAAAGGCTGCCACAGGGATAATGATAAAAAAGCAGACTATTCCTCACTGTGTCAGCCACTATTCGAAGCACTTGATATGAGTTTATTTAATCCTTGTGAGGTAGGTGCTATATTGATCTATTGATCTCATTTCACAGATGAGGAGCCAAGAGAAGAGGTGGAAACCAATGCTGGGAGATAAAATGATGGGGCACCCCTTTTATTTTAAGCAAATCAGAAGCCACCAAATCATTTGAAAAAGGTAATTACTATTTCTTGAGTACTCAACACTCCACCAATCATCTTCATATCCATGATCAGAAGATTATTTATTTAAATGTGTATGTTAATTTATTTGAGAGAGAGAGAGAGAATGGGTGCAGCAGGGTCTCTAGCCACTGCAAATGAACTCTAGACACATATGCCACCTTGTATATCTGGTTTATGTGGTACTGGGCAATCAAACCCGGGTCCTTAGTTTTCACAGGCAAGCACCTAAACTGCTAAGCCATCCCTCCAGCCCTATTTTCATTTTATTTTAGTTAACTAGAACCATTATTGTACGGACAAATCACATGTTGGTCCTATTCCCCTCATGTTTTCCTCTCATATCCCCTCTTTCCCATCCCCATTTGACCGAGGACCCTCCTCATGGGAGTCACTGGTATTCCCCATGGGGTTATGAATGTAGCACCTGTGGGGTGCATGTGGGGGTAGAGAATGCCTCGGGATACTCTTTCCCACCCTGTGGCTGGGGCTCTTACATTAATTCCGATCCCCTTCCACAATGTTCCTGAGCCTTGATGGGTGCGTTGCAAGTCTACTTTGAGCTCTCTGAAATGTCTGGATTTCTGCGTGGATAAGTTTTGCATGTTCTTGGTATCGATCGCATCTCCTTAGTGCACGCCATCAGGCTAGCCGTGAAAACAGCATTCACGTTTAACTCACCACCTCCTCTATGGCGTCACCTGGGTTCTGGCAGATGTGCTCAAGGTGGTTCGTTTCGTGCAAGGCACTAGTAGGCTATCTTTTCTTATCATATTGAACACCAGAAAGTTTTGCCCCCATTTGACAGGTGATAAGAGGCCCAGAGGGCAGATGTAGCCAGCAGGTGGCGCTCCACATGTGCATCTGCCTCCTGCCAAGTGCTTGCATGGCAACACTTAGAATGATGCCCAGATGGAAGGGGTGGTGGCACACGCCTTTAATCCCAGCACTCAGGAGGCAGAGGAGGAGGATCGCCATGAGTTCAAGGCCACCTGAGACTCCCTAATGAATTCCAGGTCAGCCTGAGCTAGAGTGAGACCTTATCTGGAAAAAAAAAAAAAAAAAAAAAAAAAAAAGAAGAATGATGCCCAGATGGATGCTCAAGAAATTCTTTGTATCTTCGGAAGCTACTCAGCCCATCTGCTTTCCTCCCTTGAGCGAGCAACTCTCAGCTCCCCTGACTTCTGCCTGCGGCACCCCTGGCACCCTCCTAAGACCTTCCTTGTGTGCCCTCTTCCCCCCTCCCCCCAGGTCACAGTTTCTTGCTGGGGTTTTACTGGCTCCTACTTATTTGTATTTTCTTTGTCTTCCAGCTCGTTTCCCACACGTTAGGGTCATCCTCTAAAAACCACATCTGCATGCTCGACCCCGCTGACTGACTTTTAGCCCCTGCCAGCCCATAATTCAGTAGTAGGTCCAGACTCCTTGTCAGGAATGTAGCCTCTTCCGAGGCACTCCTGAGTGAGGTCTTGCTTCAGACTGCTCAGCTCCTGCCTGTGCCTGGGCATGCCCCATCTTTGCTCCCTGCGAGGTCTGCGTTCCTTGTATACAGAGTAACTGGCCAGTGGCTTACTAGGGTGAGGTCACCCATGGGCCATGAATTGTCCTCTCTTCCGGCCTTCTCAGAAGCTGCTGCACAAGACACCCAACCAATCCCACCACGCCCAAGTGCAATGTAAGTGCTGACTGTGACAGACAGGGGCCATAGTGAGCCAAGAAAGAAAGGGGGGTGGGGAGGAAGCAACTTCAGCACCTGCCTTTCTGGCAAGGGCCACAGCAAGTAGAGTTTTCTGCAGTTCAGAAATTGTTTTGATGAGAACAGGTTGAGGCTAGGGTGGCAGGCACTGATGAGGGCACCTCTACTTTTCTTTCATTCATTCATCCAGCTAGTCCAGGCACATGCTAAGGAGCCTTCCCACGCTAAGAGTGAAACAATAGCCCCCACATTCAAGAGATCTCAGAAAGAACTGGAATCACTATGCATTACCCAGCATGCTCTTTACCATGCTTGAAGTCTTTAGGATAATTTCGATGCCTTCTGGCAACAGATTGTACAAAAGGATTTGTGTTCTGATGTCATGAAAAGGAAACTCACCAATACAGTAGCTGGTTGTCATCTTGATCTCGAAGAGGGCAATGCTGGCTGTGTTTCCCTGTCCTAGGATACCTTCTATTAAAATCTGTAGAACACATTTGGGAAAAGGGGAGTCAGACTTGAAAACAGCATGCTTCCTGTCCTGTTCCATCATTCGAGATTGGCAAAACAAACAGGATTGGCAGTGTGGGCTCATTGCTGGCAGACATGAATCTCACTGCAAGCTTTATTAAAGGAATGTGTATATGTGTGTACATTAATACATAAGTGTATCCTCAAAACTTTGATGTGAGTGAGGTGCCCAATAGAAGCTCAGAATCATCTTCGATTGCAGCCCCACCTCATCCTGTGTATACAGAGGCAGTAATAGATGGTGGATGGGGAGGAGAGCTTTGTTCCTGGGGAAGTCCATGCTGAAAAGTCAGGAACTGAGGCACAAGATCTAGTAACAAAAAAAAAAAAAAAAGGGCAGGAGAAGGTAAGGGTCACACATCTGTCAAAGAGATCACCATGTGCAATGGGGGAAGACCATAAATCACTTAGTAGTTTCCACTTTGATGAGAAATTGGTACTTTTACACAAAGAGTAGATAAAAGCATGGAAATTCATGTGGCTGATGTCAAGGGAAGTTTTAGTTCACATCTGGACTTGTTTCTGAAAGTAATAGCTTTTTCTTCTGTGGTTTTAGAAAGGGATTTTGCAATAATGCTGCTGATTTGGGATGTGATAACCATTGGGAGGCTAGTGTGAAACAGGAACTCAGCCTTCCAGTGCCCCTGCCCTCAGTGGCCAACTGGAGGGGGGAGATACTCCAAGCATTGCCTGCTATTGGAAGACTTGGTAGTTCAGAGTGTAAGAGAGGAAGGAGTCTGGGAACGCAAAGGTGCATGAGGAATAGAGTTCTCATGATGGCTCCGTTATGTCCTCAGTGACATTCTCACTACCTGCCACCCTCCAGCTCTAACTTCCTTTCCTGCTCCAATCCAAACCCCACATCCTTCATCCTCAGTGCCCCCCTTTCCAGAATTTCTGACAGACAACTCTCCTCTTTGAAAAGGACATGTCCTTGCACATGTCCTGCAACTGTCTTTTGTCTTGCAAAGTATTTCCATTTTTTCCTGTTATAATAATACCTTGTTTAAACTTTGTAGCAACGAAACCACTAGGAAAATAACCTAAACATATTCCACTCATAACTTTAGAAGGATGAGGGAAAATTCTTGGGAACAATCATAGTCCCTAAAACCCATTAGAAAATCCATTTTCATCGAAAAGGTTAACTTAAGCATCATTTGATTCTTATTAAAATTTGTGTGTGTGGGGGAAAGTCTGTGAAGAAACTCTTTTAAAGAGACTAATGGAGAGAGGGAGGGGATATGATGGAGATTGGAGTTCTAAAGGGGTATGGGGGCAGGGGAGGGAAATATGCATTTTTTGTATGTAAGTATAGAAGTTGTCAGTAAAAAAAGAGAAACTCTTTTAAGGAGCGAATAACATATTCAGTCATATTACTACTAATCTTGAATGTAACTAGTCATACCAGTGAGGTATTAGATGATTTTATAGTAAGAAGCACACATAATAGCCCTGCATCTGCCTCCTGAGCCCCACCTACCTTGAACTTCTTAGAACTGTTTTGCAAATCCAGGCTAGCTATGAGCCAGCTATCTGAAGGCTCCTTGGCGGACCAAAGCAAGCGATCGAAGTTTTCATCCTCGAATCTCACATAGAGCTTCAGCTGGCTGGGATCCCATGTTGACCCCGAAGGTGTAGTTATCTGGTAGACCAGGCGCAGGCAGCTCCACTCTTCAGCTTGCAAGTCAGAACTTATGAGCACAGCTTTCTCCCCCTGCTTGGCAAAAGAGGTGTCCACATAAACGTAGTGACCTGGAAAGAGAAAAGAACACAGAGAAGAAATCAATCTTTGGTTTGCAACTTGGAAAAAGACATACCAGGGTCCCATTAACTCTCTGTGCAGAGATCCTGTAGATGCAGTCCATTAAGTTTCTTGAACACTAATATTGCCTCTTGGGAAAAAGGTTAGAAATGGTCTGGCTATGCAACAGCCACTTTCCCATGTGACAAGAGCAGGCTGGAGCCAACTAGTGACCTCTCTGAGAGGTGGTGTGTGCACCCCAGCTTGCTCTCATCATCACTTCCTGTTAACTCTGACATGGAGGCCAAGAGTCGGCTACCTTTCATTATGTCATTCCAAGTCCACTTAACACACTGTACTGGCTCCCTGGTCCCACGGGCAGTGAGGACGCAGGCTCAAGTAGCAGGCCTGGGACAACAGCATGAGTGTGGAGGACTCTCAGGCTAGAGATGGATTAACTTGGTGCACTCAGCCTTTCCCTTCCCCAGCTTCCCTCAGACCAAATGATTTAATTTCAGTTTAGCTTACATCATTAGAATAGACTAAATTGATTCGGTTACCTCAGTCTTGCTCTTGGGGCTTAAGCAGAAAAAGCTCAGTGTAAGCTGTTTTTAAAAATTAGGAATAAGATCCCCTCCCCCTACGCTATTCATGACCAATTCCTGTAGTTCCAACTACATGAGAAATTATACACAAAATGCATTGTACAGGGCTTGGAAAGCAGTGACCATGCCAGGAATAACATGTATGTTGTCTTCCTCCAACCCTCCTTCCCGTTTCTCACTTCTTCCTTCCTCCTCTCTCCTCTCCTCTCTCTTGTTCCCTTTCCCCATCTTGTCCTGGCTTCCCCTTGCCTTACCCTTCTCTTCTCTTCCCCTCTCCTCCTCCCTGCCTTCTTCTAACCTCCTCATATTGATTGACAAGTGGTGCTCTGCTGGCTGCCCTAGGATATGGAATAGCATTTCTATGGGGAAAAGTAGAGAAGAAAGTACACTGGAGCCAAGAACCCATACTTGAGCCTTTCAGAGTCTACACTGGCCATTTGAACTCCTATCTCAGTGGTTTAGTTGCCTGTGGGTCTTGTGGATGGGGCTTTGTAGCCTACAGATTATCAAGCTTGCTGGAAGCTCCCTAAGTTCGTGCCAGTATTAACCTGCTGTCTTCCATCCTATGGGGACCTATCCACTCCTTGTAGTTTGGCTGTCCAATATGCAACTCTTACCAGCAAGCCATAAAATATGTCTTTGTTTTGCTTGGTGTCCTTTAGCCCTTCCTCCTACACTTGTTGTCCCAAATGTCCACCTCAGCCAGATTCCCCTGCTTCTGTGGCAGGTACTAACAGGCCAGTAGCAACTCAGTGATGGCCAACCTCCTGTGTTAGATGCAGTTAGGGCATTGTTAGGGCATTGTCTTCCCAGAACCTCACTTGCATGGTGTTTATGTCTCACAGGGCCCCAACAGCAACAGCTTCCAACCATCCCATATTCCTCAGTGGGAAATCTGGCTCCTGTAACTACTGCCACCACCAGCATGCCTCTTTCTTACAGTGTAGCGAGCGCTCACAAGAACCAAGCCCTGCTGTAAGGGAACCACACTCCTTTACAAGCTGAGGGCCCTGTGAGCTTTAAAGTAGGAAGCTGGGTTCTTGAGAACAACTGTGTTCAGAATAAAATGCTGCCTCCTGTGACTTGCAGGAATGTATCAGCTCCACTTTCCCCACTCTGCTCCTGCCTCAGACAAGGGGAGTCTGAGCAGGCATGTAGCAAGGTGGGGTGCACATGAATAGGGAGATGAAAGAGTTCTTCAAAACTTTCCTGAGAGTTGCAGTGATGGCTCAGCAGTTAAGGTGCTTCACTTGCCTGCAAAGCCTAAATACCTGAGTTTGATCCCCCAGTACCCATGTAAAAGAAAGTGGTGCATGCATGTGGAATTTCTTTGCAGTGGCTGGAGGCCCTGGCAGCCCATATCCACTCTCTGTCTGTATCTCTTTTATCTCTCTCTCTCTGCTTACAAATAAATAAGTAAAATTATTTTTAAAAAGCCCTTTCCTGAGGAAATACAGAAGTCAGAAATTGGACATGACAGGAAAGAAAGAAAGTTCCCGCTGAGTCCTGTCAACATTCCCCTCAGGTTTCAACTTGGCTGTTCCAGGGGCTCAGCTCTCCCCCTCTTCCCAGCGTCTCCCTTCTTACTTCCCTCCTTTCCCCATTTCAGAGGGAGAGCTCACCATCGAAGCAGAGGTTCTCCACTTTGAGTCTGGGGTCACCTGCAGGGCTTGTTCACATACAGATTTCTGCTCCTTCCCCACACTTTGTGTCCACCTGGTCTGAGGTGAGGCCATGTTTGTAGCTGATTGGTTGCCAGCTGAGGCTGGCGTACTCCTCCGGGGACCATACTTTGATAACAACTTACAATATTTGACAGAGACATAGGACTTTTTCTCTAGGCCCATCTCTATCAAAGAAGGCTCAGGCTCTCATAGCACATGCCACATGGAGGAGGTGGTTCTGCTCAAATGCAAAACTCAACTTAAGTGAACATGTTAGTATCAGGTTCATAGCATCTGTTTTCTGGTGATCATCTGTAATTTTCACCGAGGGCCATTAAAATGCCTGTCTAGGGCTGGAGGGATGGCTTAGCAGTTAAGGCACCTGCCTGCTAAGCCTAAGAATGCCCATCAACTCTCCAGGTCCCACATTTAGCCAGACGCCAATTGATGCAATGGCGCAAGTACCCCACTTGCCCATAAGGGGGCGCACACATCTGGAGTTCATTCACAGAGGCTGAGAAGATGCTGCCGTGTCCATTCTCCCTCTCTCCTCCTCCTCTCTCTCTCTCTCTCTGACTCTCTCCAAAAAAAAAAAAAAAAAAAAAAAAAAAAAAAAGTCTGTCAAGATGGATATGGTGGTGTGCACCTATAATTCCTGGAACTTAGAGATTTACTCAGGAGGATGGCAAGCTTGAGGCCAGCTTGCAAGTTGTTGTCTCAGGAAAAAAAAATGATCTGGGGGCTAGGGAGATGGTTTTGTTGTAGCAGCTTGCTTGCAAGCCTGCTGCCTGGAGTTCAATCTGCCTCATGGCCACATACGGCTGGGGCAAAGTGATACACACCCCTGAAATCCCAATTCCATTGCCTGTGGCCATGGGGATGGAGCCAGGGAGATCTAGAAGCTAGCAAGCAGCAGCAGTAGCAAGAGAGAGCCTGTCTCAACATGGTAGGAGAGAGGAACCTGGAGCTTGTTCTCCGACCTCCACATACGGCACTGTGGCAAGTGCACACACACACACACACACACACACACACACACACACACACCATACCCACACAGAAATAAAAACTAAAAAATAGATAAAAAGGAAATGTTTGTCTTGACATTCTCACTATATTGAATTTTACTACATGCATATGCTAATGATCTGTCAAGAGCCCCTGAAGTGTACACTACATTAAGTGCATTATTCAAGATTCCTCCATGTTGCACTGTATGATAGAAGTTGCAGCTATTTACTGAGTGATTTTTGACATCTCAGTCATAAATATTGGCTATTTCAAAATGTTGTGATTCTACTTTCAAGTCACAGGCCTCATATTCAGTTTTAGGTCACACTGTGTGAATGTACTTAAGCTGTTCAGAATGTGTCTAAGGCTTGTATGCCCAACGTATTCTGCACCCACTCAGCAAACTGATGCATTTTCGTGATTCAATTAAACATCCCAAATGCTCTCTCCCTTCACTACCCCTGCCTAGTTCAAGATCAATGTTGTGAATTAATCAGTCTATTTCTCATGCCCAGTCTAGCTACTGCCTTCGAGTATTTCTACACGCAGTGCTCCATGCAACCACTACGAATCAGTCTGAGTTGACATGTGAACGTGTGGTGTCAAAGCTAAAAGTATATTTTGTGGTCGTGTTACAGCTAAATCGAACTAGAAGGAGCATAGTATACTTTGAAAAAGTTTAGAAAGTGAATATAGAATGGGCAAAACACAAATAGTGACTTTCTCTGCATTATACCCAGTAAAATTACTGTTCTAGAACAGATTTCTGAGTGGTCCCACCCTATCATTAAAGAGAAACATTAAACTACTGAGTGGATTAATGTCTGTGAAGTGTTTCATTTATTTTATACTAATTTGATTCACATCAGAAAACTAATCTTAGAAAGAATGTACATGCCATGAAATGTCCCCTTCTAATCCAGTTCAGTAGTTTTCAGTACATTCATAAAGTTGGGCAGCCATCATGACCATCTGATTCTAGGACCTGTTCAGTCATTCCCCATTCTCCTCTTCCTAACCTCTGGAAACCACCAGTCTATTTGTATACATGGATTTGTATACATTCTAAAAACGTTTGTAAATAGAATCATAGAATACAGTTCTCTTTGTGACTGGCTTGTTTCACTTAGAATGCTTTAGGTTCATCTGTGCTATAGCATGTGTTAGAATTGTGTTCCTTTGTGAGGCAAAATAATCTACAGTGGATCTGATATAATTTCTTTTTGCATTCTGGTCCATTTTGGTTATTATGAATAATAATGCCACTTGGGACATTTATATCCATGTATATGTATGCATGCATGTTCATATTGTGTGTGTGTGTGTGTGTGTGTGTGTGTGTGTGTGTGTGTGTGTAGGTCAGAGGTTGACTTTGGGTGTCTTCCTCAATCGCCATCCACCTTCTTTTTGAGACAGGGCTCTCACTGAACCTGGAGCTTACTGATTTGGCTAGGTGAGCCTGAAAGCCCTGGGGATCATCTTGTGTCTGCCTCCTAGGACTGGAGTAATAGGTGTGTGGTGTGTGCCATCAGCTTGGCATTTATATCAGTGCTGGAAATCTGAACTCACGTCCTCATGGTATGCAGCAAGCACTGTACTGAGCCAGCCATCTCTTAAGCCTACCTGTTTTATAATATATATATACTTTTTTATTTGGGAGAGAGAAAGAGGGAGAGAATGGGAGCACCAGGGCCTCCAGCCACTGCAAACGAACTCCAGACACATGCACCCCTTTGTGCATCTGGCTTACTTGGGTCCTGGAGAATTGAACTGGGATCCTTTGGCTTTGCAGGCAAATGCCTTAACTGCTAAGCCATCTCTCCAGCCCTCTACCTGGGTTTTATGCAGACATAAGTTTCAATTCTCTCTCACTGATGGGGTCATGTTATTCGTTGACCATTAGCCTGTATGATACTCTGTGTTTAACGTTTTGAGGAATTACCAAGCAGTCTCAAGTGTGAGGTCTAATTTTTTCACCCTCGCTATGCGAATTGTTTTTACTACATCCTAGTAAACAGAAGGTGGCATCTAATTAGGCTTTTGACTTGCATTTATCTGATGACTAATGGTGTAGAACACCTCTCAGTGGCTCATTGGTTATTTGTATGTCTTCTTTAGAACTATATCTATTCAAATCATTTCCCTATTTAAAAATTGGGTTAAGGCTGGAGAGATGGTTCAGTGATTAAGGTGCTCGCTTTCAAAGCCTAATGACCCGAGCTCATTTCCCTAGTACCCATGTAAAGCCAGATTCACAAAGCATGCATGTGTCTGGAGTTTGTTTGCATTGGCTAGAGGCCTTGGTTGCACCCCTTATCTTTCTCTCTGTTTCTTTTTGCTTACAAATAAATAAATAATTTTTAAGTTTGGTTATTTTTCTTTTGTTGTTCAGTTATAAGAGGTCTCATATATTCTGGGTTAGATCTTACCAAATAAATAATATACAAATATTTTATTCCATTCTATGGTTGTTCTTTTTACTTTCTTAATGGTGTCTTTTTAAAAATTTATTTTAATTTTACATTCATGTTGGTGCTTCCAGTAGCCTCCTTTATGTCCTCCCCCCTTCGAAAGGACCCTTCTCATAGGGGAATGTGGGTAGTGCATTAGGGGGGTAGCCAACAGTTATGGGGGATAGGCAAAGTCTGTGCGTAATGACCAAACTTGTGGCTGTAACACTCTTTCCGCCCCCCTCTTCCGTGAATTTCCCTGAGCCACATTGGGATCATTTTAGTTCTACTTCAGTGATGAGGTCTTGGGAGCCTCTGTGTCTCTGGATATCTGGCTTAGTAGGAGTTGCCTGTTCTCTGTGTTTATCTCCTTCAGCCTTGTTCTGGTGTTGGGTTCACCAAGAAAGCTGCAATCTTGCCCATTTTCCCCATTACTCTATGGTTTCAGCTGGGGCCCTGGTGAGGTGCATGCAATAGGCGGATCCTCCCTTCAGGTTCATTTAAAAATATTTGATGAAGTCCAATTTTCTAATTTTATTCTCTCTTTCTCCTCTCTCTTGCTCTCTCTATCTCTCTCGGTGTGTGTATTTTTGGTGTCATGTCTATGAAACTATTGCCTAACTTAAAGACATGAAGGATTACACTTATATTTTTTATTGCTTATTTATTTATTTGCATGTGTGTGAAGGAGCACATCAAGGTCTCTTGCTTCTGCAAATGAATGACAGATACCTGCCCCAGTTGTGTGTCTGGCTTTATGAGGGTCCTAGGGAATTGAACCTGGGCTGGAAGGCTTTGAAAGCAGACACATTTATCCACGAAGCCACCTCCCCATCACCAACAACTATGTTTTAAGAGATTTATGGTTTTTGATCTTTCTTTTAAGTCTTTGATCTATAGTGAATGAATTTTTACCATTAAACTATTCATACTGTCATTTTGTCAACAATAAGTGAGCACAGACCCAGGGTTTATTTCTTTATCTCACCTTTGTTCCATGGGTCTATGACTTTCCTTTGCTTGTGTCACCTGGTCTTGCTTATTCTTTTTTTTTTCAATTTTTAAAATTATTTTATATATTTTTGGAGAGAGACACAGAGAGAGACAGATAGAGAGGGAGAGGGAGACAGATAGAGATGGGTGCGCCAGCAGTCTCTCAGCTGCTGTGAACGAAATCCAGATGCATCCGCCCCCTTGTGGGCAAGTGCGGCATTGTGCCCTTGCGTCACTGCATCTGGCTAAACGTGGGACCTGGAGATTGGAACCGGCGTTCTTAGGCTTAGGAGGCAGGCGCCTTAACTGCTAAGCCATCTCTCCAGCCCCGGTCTTGCTTATTCTAACTTTGTAGCAAGCTTCAACAACAGGCAGCATGTGGTTCCTAGTTCTTCTTCACAGTTGTAATGACTCTGCTTGTCCCTTGTGCATCCATGTGAGTGTAAAGATTAGGATGGGGATGAAGTGAGGCATACATCACATCCCTATGAGGCCCCCTCTCCTTACCAATATTAAGCTCTTGAATACATGCTCCTGAGCGGCACAAGACTTTAGTGACTTCTCAGTCTTTAAGAAATTGATTTTCACCATTTCTACTGGTGTTCTCATTGTGTTTATGGACACAGGGTTTTCTGAAGTCAGAGTTACACCAGATTGCTGGCATCACTCCCTTTCTCCATTTATTTTTAGCCAATAAGAATAGAAAAAAAAAGCCTCGGAGATATTAAATCAACCCAAACAAGTTAGCAAAAGGCAAAGAGTGTCTGAAGCCACATGGGGATTGGATGCTTGGTCAGAACACAAGAGGCCGAGGTTCTGGGGGAGATTTATTAACTTCAGTGCTGGGCACATGGGGTCAGGAGAAGGGTGAGCTTCAGATACTGCTGCAGAGGCAATCTGAAGTGATGTACGAGACATTCACTTGAAATGATAAAATCTTTAAGGGATTAGAAAAGGGTCATAAACTTCCAAACAGACTTTTTTTAAACATAAGGCATCAAAACCAATAAATACACCATCTAATGTAACAAGACAGACTCTATGTGCCCCAGGGCCTAGATGTGTCTCCCTGTCACATGCTGGCACCCGAAACAACAGAAGAAGCTTTTCAGTTTCAATGAATGCAAGACTTGAGGTCATGGATGGCTGGACACATCAACACAGGTGGAGTCTCACAGTATACATGGTTTGGTAAGTCTGCATCCCGGGTCGTCACTGTGGCTGATGGTGAGAACAGGGACCACGGGGACTTTGTGGCATCCCTGGAGTTCTACACCTAAATGCATCTACAGCAGCCCTACCTCATCGCCAAC
The DNA here is from genome assembly GCA_036365145.1 of Orientallactaga sibirica. Classification (NCBI taxonomy): domain Eukaryota; kingdom Metazoa; phylum Chordata; class Mammalia; order Rodentia; family Dipodidae; genus Orientallactaga; species Orientallactaga sibirica. The sequence continues at coordinate 65,423,752 of JAEOAD010000001.1, forward strand.
CGTAGTCCAAAAATACTAAAATTCTACAAATACAAAGTTCATAATGTTTGAACCACATGCCACTCCAAGTAGTGTGACAAAATCTTACTCTGTCCACCTTGTCCCACCCAGGGTATGATATGTCATGTTGTATAGAGTATGCATGCTGTACAGATGAACTTCCCGCTTGTCACTCAGGAGCTATCTCAGGATCATATCCACTCTCATCCTCTTGCAGAACTTGCTCTCAACTAGCCCTTCTTTAACTTAACTATAGCACCCAAGGAAAGGATTAATGATGCTGACAATTAAAAAAAATTTTATTCATTCATTCAAGAGGCAGAGAGAGAGAGAGAGAGAGAGAATGGGCACACCAGGTCCTCCAGCCACTGCAAATGAACTTGTGCATGTGTCACTTTGTGCATCTGGCACTATGTGGGTACTGGGGAATCAAACTCGGGTCCTTAGGCTTTGCAGGCACTGCATTAACCACTGAGCCATCTCTCAAGCCCAATGCTGACAGTTTTCTATAGAATTTGTTATAGTTTTTCTTTTCATTACTCATTACTATCGCTCACTGTGCCTAATTCATGACTTAAACTCTATCATAGTTATGCATACATAATAAAAAACAACAAACGGGCTGGAAGGGTGGCTTAGCAGTTAAGACATTTGCTTGTAAAGCCAAAGGACCCAGATTCAATATCCCGGGACCCACGTTAGCCAGATACACAAGGGGGTGCACAGGTCTGGAGTTTGTTTGCAGTGGCTGGAGGCCCTGGCATGCCCACTCTCTCCCTCCCCCCACTCCCTCTTTCTCTGTCAAATAAATAAATGAAAACATTTAGAAAACATCATGCACACTAAGTTCAGTATTGGGGGTCTTGAACTCAGTCCCTGTGGATGGGGGGGTATTGTACTGTCTCTCAATTCAGTTATGATGATCATGCCGAGGAGACTGTGCACACCCCAGATTTGTAATGCAGGACCTCGTGTTAAGACCAGGCTTACATGAACTGCATTATCAGTTTCTTGGTCTGTATAATGAAGGTTTGGAGTCTCATTCCACACACTAATGATCTGGAAAAATCACTGAAGACTCAAAAAAAAAAAATTGAAAACAACTCAAACAACTTTATACACACATTCCCATGTTAAAAATAAAACCACCAAATGAAATATAACTCATCTAATTTTCAAAGTACCCATTCCTCATACAGAAAGGAAATTGAGCTATGTTTGCTGTACATAAAACCGGCCTAACACAGAGAGAACCCTGTACATCGTAGCCTATAATTTAAGGAACTTTCAAGAGCAGTTTGGACACAAAGTATTTTTCCCCTTTTGTTCTGTCTTCAAAATGTAAAATTCAACTGCGGCATGACTTCTTATCTACAGTGTTGCAAGAACCCGATGAAAACACGCTTTGTAAATTGGACTGTTAACTGCTAATTATTTGTGTTATCACCAGGAGAGCAGTCCTTTGGGGGAGAGAGACAGAGCACTTTGTACTGTCTTTGGCTGCTTCCGGTATGGGTCAGGGTAGATGCTTGTTCGGGTGACAAATCAGCAGCACACTTTCATCGCTGCTATGACAACAGTCTTCAACGCTTCCCTTGCTGTTCCTTTGAGCAGCTGAATTCTACACCTGTGTCCCTCCTTGGTGTGACTTTGTAGCATTTGAGAGAGGATTAAATAAGAATGTATAAGAGTTAGCACACCGCCATACTCTTAATAATAATTAGCTCCATGTTTCCAGCAAGATCAGCACGCTCTTTGGGATGGCGTTGTCATTGTCATCTTGTGTAGGGTTTCTCTGACACTATCTGCTATTTGTACTGTCTGCTGCCATTCCTTTCCCTTCTGATACAACTTCTGCCCACTGCACAGAAGACCCCTGACAGCTGGATCCAGCTCCTTAGTGCTCACTGTGCTGCTGGGTTTGTACATCTTTTTCCAGCCCCTCGCCTCCTCTGGGCTGTCTTAACTGTGTCCTGTACTATGACAACTGTCTCTGCAGCCACCTGAAGATCAAAGCAGCAGTGTTCAGACAGCAAGCACGAAACAAATGTTGAGACGGATTCTGCAAAGAACAGGTTCCTTTGGTGGAGAGAGTTTGCCTTCACAGAATGCACCCTTGATCATGCGTAAAGCATCAACTTGTATTTGAAAGAATTGTGATTTTTGCATATCAAAGACTTAAAGATGTAAAATAAAATTTTTGAATATACATAGAGAATACAATGGGTTGGAGTACTCAAAAATAGCTGATTATATTATGTGAAACAATTGGCATAAAGGTCCTTGGTTTCCCTTGAGAAACAGATGGTAAGACCCTATTGCTGAAGGCTTCACATGCCTGAGCAGCAAGGTCACTGAGAAAGCAAGCTGATGCTGAGCAGAAAACCTTCTCTCCGTAGACCAGAATGGTCTAGGCATCTCTTTTGGAAAACAATTTTGTGTTCCTTTCCCTTCCACTGGGATCTACAGGGAATGGATGTTTCTATATGGGGGGTTTTAGGACTTCTGTATAGATAAAACTCATGTTCTAACACAAATGCCAGCATCACTTTTCTGCCATTTTGCCTTGAATACTGAAGGTTTTCAAACCTGTCACACATGTGAAGTTTTCTAACATTACGATGCATCTTACCGCTATCTATAGTAGTAATCACCCCTCCCCTCACTGGAAGGATACTGGCAAATGGATGCCTTAACTTAGAACCCTTGGATGAAGCAGAAGATATCTGCACCCACACTTTGATTGTCAGGGGCTCCCACAGTATTTGGCTCTAAGGACCCTGTGAATATCCCTGTAAATAGTGCTGGAAGCTGGGAGTGTGACAACATGGAGAAGAAAAGTTACAGAGCCACTCAGATCAAGGCCACGCCTGGAAGCCCACTGGGCCCTAATCTAACGAGGTCAGTGTCATACTAAGTTGTTACTACCTGACACTGAAGAGAAGGCACAAGGGCGTATCATGAGGAATCCAATTCCACAAGAGAGCTGTTGGCCAACACAGTGCTCCCATCTATTTGACGAAAACCAGACCACCAGCTCCCAGTCACCCTACTGGATAGAACGGGTCTCTCCATAGAGTTTTGCATGGTTTCACAACCCTCTGTAGTACATGTATCCTGTGCAAATACCGTCTTTTCTTCTCCCCTCCTTTTGCCATAATAATGACACCCTAATAATGATGCAGATTCAAGAGACTTTCATCCCATCCAGCGAGAGGACATAAAACTCCTGGCTCTAGGTTCATTTTCATGGATAAGGAGAATGAGATTTAAGAGGTATAAACTATCTAACTCTGCTGAGAAATCCAAGAACCGAGGAAGGTTGATTTGTACTGCTTCTTTAGAGGCAGGCCTCACTTCTGAAGTGTGACAGGCAAAATGATGATAACTGAGCGGGAGCGAACAGACTTGGCAGTCCTATTTTTGGTCTTCAGTGGTAAGAAGCTCCTCCCAGAATAAACTTTTCACTGGCACAGCAAAGAGTTTTCATGTGGGGAATTTCAAATACAGCTTTGCTTCAGGAAAAAGGAAAGCCTGCATTTAAGAGCAGCTTAAAATTACAGTGTACTAATTTCCCGGTTATTCCAACATATCCTACTATGGGTATGATAAAACCCTCTCTCCATATGGAAACTAGCTTTTCAGCATTCCCCAGAACTCCTGGTTAGTGTCCCTTAGCTCTGAACATTTGTTAAATATCAGTTATTATTATAATGTGCTTATCTCCAGAGTGATAACGGAAAAATTCCTTTCCTTCTGACTTCATTCATCAATATTTGCTTTCTTTACAAATGGAAACAGAGTCTTGTCTGACTACAGAAGCTTGGGGGAACCATATGTATAGGCTAGAAGGGACCCTGATAGCCAGGGAAGCTTTTGTTTAGTGCCACCTATGATAAAGACGAATCAAAAAGGAAATAGGAAGCAGTGAGGTGGGAGCGTGAAGAAAAGATAAAAGTATATCCCAGCTGAGTGATGAGGATACCTAACACGCAATGAGGTGCCTGGGACCTTAGCTTTGAGGAGCTAAAAGAAATCCCACGGCTGCCATAGAGACTACGCAAAGGTGTGGTGCAATACCGGTGCCAGAACCCCAGGGCTTTAGAAAACGAGGACAGCAATTCAGACTGGAACGTGATACACTCAGGTGGAGAGAGACCATGCGGAGATGAAACTAACATGGAACGAGACTGAAACAGAAAGACTTCTTTGCTTAACAGAATTGCCATGTAGAGTGGTGCAGTGCACAACCTATGTAACTATGCATGGTGGTTTTGTTTATATGCTGCCTTTTCCAGGTAACCGACTCCTAAAAATATGAAGGAATGTCTCTTCTAAGTGCTATTTTAGTATCAGTTAGAGTTTAATTTTTATTTGTCCGATTACTTATCTATAGCCTTATTAAGATATTCAGCATTGGGCTGGAGAGATGGCTTAACGGTTAAGGCGCCTGCCTCCTAAGTCTAAGAACCCGGTTCCAATCTCCAGGTCCCACGTTTAGCCTGATGCAAAGTGACGCAAGGGCGCAATGCCACACTTGCCCAAAAGGGGGCGCACACATCTGGATTTTGTTCACAGCAGCTGAGAGGCTGCTGGCGTGCCCATCTCTACCTGTCTTCCTCTCCCTCTCTCTCTGTCTCTCTCTGTGTCTCTCTCCAAAAAAAGTAAAAAATTAAAAAAAAAAAAGATATTCAGCATTAAGAGCATTGAGAGCATGTACCAGGTTTGCCTGGCTCTTAGCAAGTCCACTTTCTTCTTTTTTTTTTTAATTTTTAAATTTTTTTGGTTTTTCGAGGTAGGGTCTCACTCTGGTCCAGGCTGACCTGGAATTCACTATGTAGTCTCAGGGTGCCTTGAACTCATGGTGATCCTCCTACCTCTGCCTCCTGAGTGCTGGGATTAAAGGCGTGTGCCACCATGCCCGGCTCACTTTCTTCTTTTAAATACATAAGTAAATTCCTTCCTGACACAGATTTTTAAATTATTTATATGAAGGCACGTACAGTCGCAATCTCCCTCTGTCTCCCCAGCATATGTATGTGAAAGTGGGTGAACATTCAGAGGAAAATCTTGAGCAGTGGTCCTCACCTTCTACCTTGCTTGAGTCAGGGTCTGTCTTGTTGTCTGCTGCTGTGTACACCAGTTAACTGGCCTTTGAGTTTTGGAATTCTTCTGTCTCTGTCACCCCTTTTGCCATAGGCACACTGGGATTGCAGATGTGAGTGCTTTGCATCTAGTTTTTGAGCATTCTGGGAATCTGAATTTGAGTCACCAGGCTTGGACAGCAAACATTTTACTGAACCATTTCCCCAGACCTAAAATCCTTATTTATTTATTTATTTATTTATTTATTTATTTATTTATTTATTTTTACTATGGACATTTCTTGTTAATTTTGAATTTTACAACAATTGTTTAATTTACTATTGTCCTTAAATTGTGCTCCAGGAGCTATGGCATTTAATGAAAGCTGTGACTTCACTGGTATCTCATGCCACACTTATTATTTTCACATATGTTCTTATTGGTAGTGATTTCCGAAACATAAATCATACTATATAAAGATACACAAAGAATTGTAACAGTGCATAATTCTCTGTTTTTGTGAAATGCAGAGTTTCTGAGAAGCATTCAGAAAACCTTTCAGCCTGTGACATTTCCAGTTTAAAAAGAGCGATGGCTTGCTCAAGCTTCCAATGTCAAGGAGTCCCAAAGCACAGAGATCAGTCGCACATAGTGAAGTGACAAGGTCAGCATTGCGCAGCTGTCTCAAGTGCCATTTCGTTCCCCTTGACAACAGAATGGATACTTACATTGTGGCTAACACTGAAAAAAGTAGTCTTAAAAGATTACAAAGCATTAAGAGCACAAAATGAAGCCAAATGCCAGGAGGCAATCTCTAACGTAAACAGTTTGCCAACATTTGAAACTGCTGCTCAGATGGCTGCCTGCTGTTTTCCTTAGGGTGTGGAGGGTGTGGCTGAAAGCCTGCTGACCTCAGTGGCAGTTTTAGAAGAGAAGTTTACCTTAGCAACTATCAACAGGAAACCAAGTGATGAACCCACAACAAAAGGCCCCAAGGCCTTTGGGAAAGAGAGCTTAGCTTACATCAGCGAGTAAGAAAAGGCTTCCTTGCCTGAGAGTGCGGGTTCTAGCTGAGATCAGTTCTCTGGACACAGTTTCCACTACACAACTTGCCAAGAACAGAGACTGTTCTCTGGAAACACAGAGGTCTCCTTCTATTTGACATGAAAGAGCAGGCGTAGTGGCACATGCCTGTATCCTAGTAATCTGGAGTCTGAGGCAAGGGGATTGTTAGTTTGAAGGCAGCCTGGGCTAACTAGCAAGAACCCGTCTCAAAAAATAAACAGATAATAAAAGAAAAACAAAACAAGGGCCATGATAACACCAAGGATGATGGGTGACTGGACTCACTTTGCAAGCCTCCCAAGTGTGCTTGGAGGAGAGAAAGCATCCTCCGTGCATAGAAGCTGTGTTCATGACTAAGAGGCCCGGCACTGCACTTCATTGCTCTGGCTAACAACGCTGTGGAAGGCACAGTAGAATATTTGCACGCATGAATTATGTAAGGCATCTTGTCGAACAAAAGGAGTTATGTGTATTTCCGTTTCATTCAAACCAGAGGAAAATAAGAGTGCTTATGAAACCTTCCCCCGATACAGGCAAATAAATCAATTTGAACACTCATACATATATGTGTGTTTATGTATATATATATACACATATATGTAGAGAGAGTGATATATTTACTTTGCATTTTCTCATTTCAAATTCTGCATCTCCTGTGTGTCACAAAGAATAAAATCATGAAGGAGCTAGAATATTCCATTTAAAAGGGAGATACAGACAGAAAAGTCAGTTCAACTCATCTTATGTTCTGGCATAGAAGCTAGGACTTATGGTGGTAGGAGTGTAATATTAGAAAGAAGAGTTTAAGTGCAAGAAAGCCCTAGACCATCAGGTCAATGGGCAGTTTGATCCACATTCCTAGCTTTGAAACCTTTTGTTCAAAACATAATTGAACACAAAAGTCCAACTATTAATAGACAAGGAAGACTGGCTGGGATGGCCAGGTAGGGGATAGTATAGTCACTTGTTCAAGATAATTTTGCTTACTAAGTCGTCCCTCTGCCCCCAATCTCTCTGGAGAAGGTTGTCTGAACCTGAAAGTGTTTTGGAAACCTTGAATTTAGGCTCAAGTTTTCCTCAGTAGAGGTTGAATACTGTGTCCCAAGCCTGGCATCTGCTCCTGCCTGTGTTTTTCAGTTATCTGGGCAGAGTAGCAGACAGGTATTCTCTCTACCTCTCTCTATGTAAGTCTTTACTTGTGGCATCGCCTTTATTGAGCTCGGGAAGCAACATTCCTGATCTACCAGCTTCCTGTCTTGATGCACACCAGTGCCACGGAAGGAGTTGTTGGTCTGCAGCATAGCGGAGACACCTCCAGGTGACTCTAAAGTCACTCAGCTAGAGTCACATCTTCCCTAGCTCTTTGCTCTCCTCCTTTGCCCTTTGTCGGAGAGCAGGACTTTGGCCATAGCTTACATTCAGGCCAGCTAACTGTGCCCGTTTTGTTTGTTTCTTGAGGCAGCCTCTCACTTTAGACCAGGCTTACCTGAAACTCATTTTGTAGCCCCAGGTCGGCCTTGAACTCATGACTCTCCTTCTACTTCACTTTTCTAAGTGCTGGGATTAAAGATGGGCACCACCACGTCTGGCTGTTTCTATTTAATTCACCCCTTAACTTCAATACCTAACACATAGTAGTTGCTTAATGAATTAAGCAGTAGATTCTGCCAGTCTTTCAGCTAAGATAAAGATGATTTAAAATAAAGTCTACACATTTCAGTACAAGGACAGTGAACAGTGAAAATGAAGTGCCTAGTATATATGTTATATTCCTATATTTTGGAAACACTCTTTAGTAGGAAAATAAATGTGTGGGTCTGTGGCTAAAGATAGAAGAAGTTACAGCGGAACTGGAAGAAAAGCCAGGCAGCGAGTTTTAGTAAGTGCTTTGCTGTGGGACTTAATATTTGGTTCATGCCTTACAGTTTTAGAGGCTTACCTACTTACAAAGCACTAGGTCTTGTTTGGGCCTCTTAGAAACCCTATGCTAGAGCTGGGCACTTTCTGCTCTTCATTTCACTGGTGGGAAAGCCTGGCACTGACACTACATGCTGCCTGATGAGCAGCCAGTTCCAGATTCTACTCAGGTGGCCAGGCAGACTGAGCAATTGAGAAGACACGAGTATGTTCCAAATATTACATGGGACATACTTACATTAAGCATGCTTAGTTGTTGCATATCAGCAATTCATACTTAAACTTACACACTGATTTTTTTTTTAAAAAAAAACAATGCTTTATATCAAAGCCATGTGTTGCAGTCAGGTTCGCATTGCTGGTAGAAATCACCCAACCAAAAGCAGCTTGTGGGGGGGGGGAGCGGTTTCTTGAGGGGTTTGAGGGGAAGCTCCATAATGGCAGGGGGAAATGATGACATTAGCAGAGGGTGGACATCACCTCCTGGCCAACATAAGGTGGAAAAAAGCAACAGGAGAGTGTGCCAAACACTGGCATGGGGAAACTGGCTATAACACCCATAAGCCCACCCCCAACAACATACTGCCTCCAGCAGGCATTAATTCCCAAATCTCCATCAGCTGGGAACCTAGCATTCAGAACACCTACATTTATGGGGGACACCTGAATCAAACCACTACATTCCTCCCCTGGGCTCCATAAACTGATAACCATACATACAATGCATTTAGTCCAGCTTTAAAAGTCCCTGTATTTTTTATCAATGTTCAAACATTCCCATAATCCAAGATCTTTTAACTAAGCCATAATGCCAAAAAATCCCCCCAAAACCCATAGTGGCACAGAATACACATTCACAATGCAAAAGATGGCACTGGGCATAGCAAAGAAATATTCAACTAATACAAGATTTAAAACAGAGCAAACATCAAACTCTGTAGTTCCAAGTCCAACAACTCGCCGGGTGTGGTGGCACACGCTTTTAATCCCAGCATTCGGGAGGCAAAGGTAGGAGGATTGCCATGAGTTCGAGGCCACCCTGAGATTACATAGTGAATTCCAGGTCAGCCTGGGCTAGAGTGAGACCCTACCTTGAAAAACCAAAAAAATGAAAAAACAAACAAACAAACAAAAAGAATAAAAACCAAGTCCAACAACTCTAGTCAGTGACAAATCTCTAAGTCCGATAATTCTAACCAGCAACAAGTCTCTGGAGTTCCAATTCCGCCCTTCTGTCTAGGCTACTCACAGTCCTGGAAAACTTCATCGGGGACTGGCAGCTCTCCTTGGCAGCCATCTTATGTTCTCATGGTCCTGGCATCTTCACTGGGTCTCCACTGCAACCCATGGTCCATCCTCATGGCTCCATCAAGTCTCCATGCAGGCATCCAGCAAACCTGCTTCACACTGCCCATGACCATTTCCAAAACACAAAACCATGTTGCAAACTCAATGACCCTCTCTTTCCTATGTTTCTTATACTCTACAATATCAGGTAGGCTGCCAATTTGTTACTCCAGGGGGGAATAAAAAAGACATTGAAGAATAGGACACTCCTTGAGCACTCAGGCCCCTTCAAAAGAGTCTACATTCTACATTCTTCCTGTTGCCCCAGTGCAGGTCAGCCTGCCCAATCTCAAAGATTGTAATCTCTCATATAATTGCAGCTGAACAGGCAGAAGTTTCAGCCCAAAGATTTCATATCTATGCCACATCCCTCTGCTTACACCAGGTACTTTCTTTCTTCTTTTTCTTTCTTTCTTTCTTTCTTTCTTTCTTTCTTTCTTTCTTTCTTTCTCTCTCCTTTCTTTCCCCTTCCTTCCTTCCTTCCTTTCTTTCTTTCTTTCTTTCTTTCTTTCTTTCTTTCTTTCTTTCTTTCTTTCTTTCTTTCTTTCTTTCTTTCTTTCTTTCTTTCTTTTGGTTTTTTGAGGTAGAGCCTCACTCTGGCCCAGGATGACTGAGAATTAACTATGTAGTCTCAGGGTCAGGGTGGCCGGTTCAGGTGGCTCGGGTTGAATGAGACTGACCCAAGCTCTCATCCTCTTTTCAAGGATGGTCACATGACCAGGCTTGCCTAACCATGTTATTCAAGTCCTTTTATCATAGTGCTTGGTCCATAGATAAGCACATGGTCCACTCAGCTGAATGAGCCACGGTGGCAAGAATTTTGTAAGTTACTGGGAAGGAGAAGCTTTCTCCTTTCCACAATGACTAGTAGATGTGGGGAGGGTGTCTGCCTCCACTCCACTTGCTGGAGTCCATAAGGAAAATCCTGAGAATGAAGCCAGCACAACAGAGCACAGGACTGAGATATGAAGAGAGGCCTAATCAGGTAGCATCTTTAATCTATTACATTCACCTGAAGCCATTTAGCCCCGAGTTTTTCCTGTGCATTAAATGATGACATTTGAGCCAGCCTTAATTAGAGAGTATCTTATTTGGGGACAAAAAGACCCCTGTTATTAAAGATGTCTGAACGACATGCTGGTTTTAACTGTAAGGACAAGAGGAAAAAGAGAGAGTGGCAGATACGTGGACTGGGCAGGAGTCTCCTGTCTCCCCTTTGCCCCAACTTAGCTATATGGCCTTGAACATGAGTTAATATTTCAAGCCTCAGTTTCCTCATTATTAAGTAAAGGAGTTGGACTGTCAGTAGTCCTAAGTTGGAGAAAGAGCCTCAGGTGCTAGAACGTGTTTCCAGACCTCTATTCTGTGTGACTAGCTCTCCTCTTATCGACATCAAAGGTCAGGCTCTCCTAGAAGGTTCTGGTGAAAGGAAGAGTCAAGCTGTTAGAATGGTTTAGCTGACCATTCCCGTTCTGTTTATACCCATGTCAAAACTGAGTCCAGGCTCAGCTGGGGCTCACTAAGAATGAGTACCTGGTGAATATTTTCTACTCTATGTTAAGAGCTGATCAGAAACCAAGGCCAAGAATCCAGTCTCTTTAGGGTTTATTAACTTTCCACAGACAGAAAAAAAATTGTTAATGGCTATGATCTGGGTCCCTGATCTTGAGAATGGTCTTAGAGATGGAGGTCATCGGTCATCAACAGCCTGGGGAAGGAATGGGGTTGATCCCACTGAGCCATGAGCTCTAGCTGAGATGCCAATACAAAGCCTGCTGGCAGCAATTAGGGCCGCCGGAGAGTAGGGTGCTGAGCTCGGAGGTTTGTTCCCTCTCCTCTCCTTTCCTCTGCAATTCTCCTTTATGACAAGTTCTCCTCACGGAGCCCAGCTTGGCTATGAACTCTTGACCCTCCTACCTCAGTCTCCCAGGTACTAGAATTACAGGTATGACTCATATCTCCTGGCTTCTCTTTTTTTCCCCCCAAGATAAACTAATCACTGTACAATCAACCACACAATATTTGATATGGATCCACAGTGCTGTCTGCTCAAATAAGTTTTCTTTTCCTTATAGACAGCATATACACTCTAGTGGTAATTTTTATAAAGGTATATAAAAGCATTTTATAGCAGCATAAAGGATTATGATTACACTAGGAATATATAAACTTTAGGGTAAATTTGTCACTGAATATAAATCTAGTGTTCTGAATTTTTTTTTGAGGTAGAGTCTCACTCTAGACCAGGCTGAGCTGGAATTCACTATGTAGTCTCAGGGTGGCCTTGAACTCATAGCAATCCTCCTACTTCTGCCCCCCGGGATTAAAGGTGTGTACCACCATTCCCGGCCATGTTCTGAATATTTAAAAAATAATTTTAGAACCAATTACCAGACCATGTCATCCACTGCTTCAGTTCAAACAATTTTCTTTGCTTTTTTTTTTTCAGGTAAAAATTGCAAATGGGACTAAAGTCTGCATATCAAATGTGTTTTCCAAGAATAATATTGATCTTTCCAACAGTATCAAAATGCTTAATTTCTCTTCAACATGTTGAAACATGCTAAAATAACAAGAAAATCTATTTTTCTGTTTTCCTTTTAGTCTCTGCATGACTAGGAATTTTCTCACTGGAGTACTTTTTTTTTTTTTTTTTTTTTTTTTTTCCTGAGGCAAAGTCTCATGTAACCCAGCTTCACTACATAGCTCAGAATGACCTTGAACTTCTGTTTCTTCTGCTTCCATCTGGGATTCATGGACATGACACTACACTTGTTTCATTCAGTGCTCGGGGTCAAACCCAGGGCTTTGAGTGTGCTAGGAAGCACTCTGCCAATGGAGCCGGGACCATCTTTTCAACAGTATGCAATTCAGGCAATTTATATTGATAAAAATAAAAGCAGAGCCAACTATAGTGGCACATGCCTGTAGTCTCAGCACTTGGGAGGCTGAGACAGAAGAAGCCCCGTGAATTCTAGGCCAGCCTATGACTACAGAGTTAGTTCCAGGTCAGCGTGGACTAGAATGAGATACTTCTTGGAAAAAAAAAAAAACAATAAAATGAGAATAAAAGCATACTATAGCTTGAGGTTTAATTTCTCTTGCAGAAATGTGATAGGTATACAAAACCTGCATGAGGAAAGGACGGTAGCTAGTCAGACGAGACAGAGTCAAGGCAAGAGGCAGGAGCCAGCCCAGTGCAAGTACAGTCAAGTTCTGAATGTGTCAGAACTATCTGGAAGCAAGTAACTTCTGGGAGGATGCAAACTGGGTGCCACAGATGATTCCAGGGTTGGACCAAGACAGGAGATATGTCAATGCAGGAACAAGAGACTCAGATTAACAGGATGACAAGAGCTTCAGACAGCACCTTGGATAGCTCCTGGGCAAGCGTTGATTTTGACAAAGCTAAGACCCTAAGGAGTGAAGGCTCATTGCTAAGGTAAGTCCCCACCTTAGCAATGAACCTGGTCCCTGGAGCCTGTAGAAACAAGCTGCAGTGTCTCATGACAGAGTTTGACTCACTCTGGGGATGAAGTCATGCTCCCTAGTAACAGCCTCCTGGAAAGAGGAAGTAGGCTATAGGAAGTTATGGTTTTGTTATATCAATAAAGTTCTACTTTAAAATGTTTAATTTGTTGTTGAGGTTTGGTTTTAAGGCAGGATCTCACTATGTTGTCCAGCGTAGCCTGAAACTCATGATCTTTCTGCCTCAGTCTTCCAACTGCCAGGATTACAGATATATAATATCATGTCTGGTTTTCATTATTACAACTTCAAATATAGCAAAGCTCATGGTTAAAAAAAAATCTGTGAGGGCTGGAGAGATGGCTTAGTGGTTAAGGCACTTGCCTGTGAAGACTAAGGACCCATGTTCTACTCTCCAGATCCCATGTTAGCCAGATGCAGAAGGGTGAGTCAAGTACAAGGTTACACATGCCCACTAGGTGGTGCAAGTGTCTGGAGCTCAATTGCAGTGGCTGAGGCCTTGGTGTGCCAATTCTCTATCTCTCCTCTCTGTCTCTCCTCTCTCTCTTGCTCTTCTCTCTAAAAATAAAAAAAAAATAAAAGATCTGCAGGCACTTGTTGTTGACCAAATGCAAGCCAAGGAGAAAAGCCACCTTGACTTGGTCCTTACTAGGCACACCTTCAGTCTCTTGACTCTAAGGGAATTCCCTTTCTCAAGGCTCTTGGGCTGTGTTTGCTGATGGGGTCAGTGAGTCACAATGAACACTTGAAAGCCAACTCATTTCACATGGTTATTTGCTGAGCTGAGAACATGACATTTAGATCCTTGCTCAAGTACACAAGCAATTTGCATAGGATTAATGGAGGAAAGGAATCATCCAGAAGGGAGAAAAGCCACGCATTGTAAGAAAATGTTGGGCATGGGATGAGGTGGCATCAGAGATGTGAGCCAGTGGCTGCACCTTTCTAGCATGTGTTCTAAGCATGTGCAGCCTAAGGGCATGACGATGGGGTCTGATTCTTGTCTTTCATTCAACACCACTTAGTTAGCATCTACTTGGTTCTGGGTCTTATTACAGGCCCTAAACATTTAGCCATAACCAAAACAGCTGTTTAAAGTATTATTTACTCTTTTCTGGAAGTTTTGTTTTGTTTTGTTTTTTTTTTTGAGGTAGCGTCTCACTTTAGCTCAGGCTGACCTGGAATTCGCTATGTAGTCTCAGGGTGGCCTCGAACTCACAGCGATCCTCCTACCTCTGCCTCCCGAGTGCTGGGATTAAAGGCATGTGCCACCATGCCCGGCATTCTTTTCTGGAAAATTTAAGCCAAGTCACCATGAGTCGAGTTCCCTGGGGCAATAGCCAAGGTCCAGCATTAGGAGGTCACAACCTGGAAGTGGGGGATATGAAAGGCAGGAGCTCCTACGTCATACAAGCCAGGACCCAGTAGATGAGTTAAGAAGTCCCAGTACGTGGGTATTTTGAAACCAAACAGGACTAGGGGAAACAATGGCGATATGTACATAGGTCGCTTTGAGATCATGAAATTAACATTAGACAAGACCTGAAAAGTCATTGAGTCCAGCTCCTTCTCCCAGCCATTCCTAAGGCTATCAGGTAAGTAGTGGAACAGCTAGCATACACTCACCTGTACCAGAATGGGCACAGATGTTTCTCCATGACTTTCACATTTTGGTTGTGGCTAACGAATCTCTTTGGGACAGCAGAGAATTGACCCAAATTAAATGAAAATCTGAGGGTCTTTAGGGCAATCATTTTCGTCTGTTCTGTGGCTCTCTGATAGGCAGGATTTGGCTGGTAATAACAACATAAAAATTATAAAGAGGAACTCATGGGAAAGGAAGGAAAGGACACATCCAGGGGAACAGAAAGTGAGGCCAGATAGGTAGGTTCTGGCTGGCTTCTTCCAGGGAGAATTGTCACCCCTGTCCCTTATGCTATGTGACTGTTGGTGCCCTTTGATAGAAGGGAGTGTCTTAAGTGGCTGATTGGACAGGACTTGGTCTGTCTTAGGAGACCTATCCACACAAGAAGATTTCCTTTGACCAGTACAGACCTCTCCTTAAGCACTGTAATTGTAGAGTAAACAACACGTAGAGAAACCTGTGGTGGGAACCATTTTCCAGAAAATATCACTCAAAACCATTACAATTTTATAAATTTTAGAAAATACCACTGATACAGACTTTAAAATAAGAATGCTGAATTATGGTTGCTACTGCTACATCATCAAGGGTACATCATGAATATGAGAGAAAAGGGCGGGCAGAAATGAAAGCCACCATTTATATCTAAAAGACACATTTACCATATCATGATCATTGCTCCCTGTTACAGTTTTCCAGAGTTGTCCATAATGGCCATTCTAGCTTCTGGTTATCTGATTCTATTCAGAATACTACATGCCTTATAATTCCTTTTTGCTAATCCAAATTGTGTGTGTGTGTGTGTGTGTGTGTGTGTGTGTGTGTTGTATTGTTGAGGATTAAACACAAAGTCTTGCCTATGCTAGAGAAGTGTTCTACCACTGAGCTATATTCTCAGCTCATGTTAATTCAATCTTTAGCAAGCAGTGTACAGAGCTAAAATAAACATCCTTTGAAATGGAAATTAATTAAAGATAGTATCTTCTAGAACATTCCCATTGTAGTTTCCTGATTTTTTTTTTTTTTTTTTTTTTACATTTTCAACATTCTCTTTTTGGGGGGAAGAGGATTATTATAAAGTTCTGATTTGCAGGTGGTATTGTGTTAGGAGAGCCAAGAGTGGCCCAGGTAGAGGAAATGGCTTCTTAAGCGTTCAGGTCTGAATGAACAGGCAATTGCTTCTCTTCAAAGAAAAAAATAGCACTCATGATTGGCACTGTTTCCTACCCTGTTCTCAAACAGCAATTATGCCAGAAGCAGACCCAAACTCGGATAAGTCACTTGTACTGAGCTCTTGATTTGAGGCTGCAAAAGCCTTTTATTTTCCTCTCAGAAAAAGAGAAGCCCACTTAGTTAGAATTTTTTGGAGGCAATGTTAGGATTCGTATGAGGAGAAAAACGTATGCCCCAACAATGGAGGTTAAAAGAAAATATGACTCCAAACGAGAAATAACTGAGGAAAAGCATAAAAAGTCTGGAACACTAGATTTCATTCTCTTTTAAACATGTGAACCTGCAGAAGAAGCTATGAAAATAAGGCCTAGCTGATTCACTCCATGCAAGGAGGCCAGAGACGACAGTCCCTTCTTGGTCTTCAATCACAGAAACACATAAAAGCCCCAGACAGCTCTCTGCTCACGGAGTTGCCCATTCCCTCCCCCCAGCTGGTGCTTGTGGCTTGCCATTGCTCTCAAGCCCAAGATAAACATCCTCAAGATCCCACTTAACGCCACCAGTAGATCAAACCCCCACCTGTCCTCCTGTCTCAGGTTACCTATAGGCCTGGCCTGCCCTTGCCCTTCTCTGCTGCACAAGCAAACACCAGACACACACACAGCACAACAAAAGGCCCTTCTCCACTTGGCTCAACAGCCATTTATTGAGTACCTGCTTTAATTCAAGCATAAAGCAAAACCTCAGGAAGAAGACCAGTTCATGAGCTAACAGTCTACTGAAGGAGTGTTATGAACAAAAACTGTCCATGTCAGGATATCCAGCCCAGCCAGGAACCCCAGATCTTTCTTCATTCTACACCAAGCAAATTCTCTTTCTAAGGGCAGTGCTCATATATAAAGGAATTTTTTTTTTTTTAAATTAGTTTTCCAAACTTTTTCACAAAATAGGAACTAGACCTGTTTTGGAATTAAAGACCTTCCTGAACATTTAGAAACTTTGCAATATTTTCCATTCCTCGATGTTAAGTTTGCATTTGGCCACAAGACACAGTTTAGCTTTTGGCTGCCAAGCCACAGATTGGCAGTGACACATGGAAACCTAGGAAACAGAGTGCGTAAATAAACAATCCTCCCAGATACTCAGGCAACCCGAATAACTAACCCTGCAAGCTCTGTGGCTGCAGACCAGGGCACTTTTCTCTTCCCTTTTTTCTTATAAAGAGCCATAAGGAGAGAGAGGGGTGGAGAAAGGAGAGACAGAGAGAGAAAGGGAGAAGAGAAGAGAGGGAGAAGGAGAGGAGCCCCATCATAGGGAAACAAATACGTCATGGCCCATATTATAGACTGTTAGACAATTATTAAAGAGAATGAGGTGACTCTAAATCAACTTGGAAATGTCATAGGTATGAGTGTGTGTATATATTTATCACTACAGCATATCTATACTTTTATAAAGTTTGAAAATAAGAATATACACTGTATACGCAGAGCAATTGTGAAAAATGGTTGCTGTGCGATGTGTTGGTAATACTGGTTACCTCAAGGGAATGAGATAAGAGAAAGCAATACTTCCAGCTGTCATTTATACTTGACTTGTGCTGTCCTAAAAGCACAAGGTTTGGGTCACTTAAAATAACCAGCCTCTAATCAATCCATAGCTTCGCTCTCTGACATGAAATCTAATTAAATAAACACAATAGTTAGCAGTGGGGGAGCTAGTGTGCAGTTTATGGAGGATCACTTGCCTGCCATATGTGAGGTCCCAGGCTTAATCCTCATCACCAAAAACAAAACAAAACAAAACAAAACAAAACAAAACAAAACAAAACAAACAAACAAAAAAACCCAAGATACCACAAAAACAAAACCAAAACAAAATTAAACAGAAAAACCCAAGTCACTATAGTGTACTAAGGACCAAAACAGGAGATTTGGAAAATATTTTCTGCCTTACAACATGAATGCTAAATTGAAAATGCTTCTGCATATACAGAGTGAATAAGAATAACATTGAGTGAGAACACTTGCAATTACATAACATGGAGCCACCAAGGAGCTCTGTTTGCAGACAAACTTCCCTTCAGACTTAATCTTCTGCAGCTGCACCCACTCCACTATATAAAGGCAGGTGCGCTTTGCTTGAGTTGGGGAAAGGCCGGGGCACACCTGGCTCTTCACTTGTTGCACAGTGAGCTAGCTGCAGGTCCCGGAAGTCCTCTGCAACTCATCCATCCACATGTCCATACTAGGTCTCTGGTTTGTAAAAGGCAGATTTATTAAGACATCTGGGAATAAACAGCCATTTTCCCATCAAAAATCCAGAAAAGGCCATTAAATGTGCAGTTGAGCAGCAATTAGTCAAGTGCACAGAAATAACAGGCAGAGGCTGACCAGAGAACCAATCCCATGGCTTTGATCCATAACTTGCTCCCCAGCAGACCACCCACACTGCGTGCTCAAGAACCATGTGTGCTCACCACCACCACCACCACCACCACAGTGAGATCCGCAGCCCTAGGGCCGTTTATAGTCATGGCACTCTGCTGGGTGGCTCACGCAGCAGGGGAGGGGAATATTTCATGCCATTCTTATAGCAGCTTGGAATGTGTTATGAGTTTGTTCAGTGAATAAGCCTCTGGAGAGCTTCTGTTTTTCCACCACATCCATGTGTCCTGTGCAATGCTTTGTGCCAGCAGGATTTGCCTTCCAGTAGTGCTGCTCACAAGGGAGGGTGAGGGGAAGGGCAATGGTCACTGTCTATGGCACTTCAGGACTTCTGTTTTCTGAGCAGTCTAATAAAGCATGATTTGTTATCCACAAATGGACATAAGAAACCAAGAGATGGTGGCTCACTCCACACTGTCACCATAAAGCACAGCAGAGAAGTTGCAAATGCAGAAAGTTTCATTCAGGAAAATGACACCTTGTGTACAACTCTGGGGTCTTGGGATGGGCAGGTTCTTTTTTTTAGTTATGTACATACTGTGTATACATTCCTGTTGGTACCATCAGTAGCCTACTCCCTGTCCACGCCCCTCCAAAGGGACCCTCCTCATTGGAGAATGTGGGTTGTGCATTGTGGGAGTAGCCATCAGCTATGGGGAAGAGGAATGTCTCTGTGCATAGTGTTCCAACTTGTGGCTCTAACAATATATCTACCCCTTTTTCTGCAAATTTCCCTGAGCCATGCTGGGTTTGTTTTAGGTCTACTTCAGTGATGAGGACGTGGCATGCCCATTCTCTCTCTCTTCCTCCTTCTTTTTCCCTCTCAGATAAATATATAAATATAAATATAAATATCTATAAATAAATAAATATATATTTATAGATATATATCCTATATTTTATTTATTTATCTGAGAGAGAGAAAGAGGGAGAGAGAGAGAATGGGCAAGCAAGGGCAAATGAACTCTGGATGCATATGTCACCTTGTCCATCTGGATTATGTGAGTACTGGGGAATCAAACCTGGGTCTTTAGGCTTTGCAGGCAAGCGCCTTAACTGCTAAGCCATCTCTCCAGTCCAGGGATGGGCAGTTTTAAGAGTAAGGATGAATTACTCCAAGGCAGGCTGGGTTTGCTCTGAGTGAGAGCTAGACTCGTCTCTCAAAAATTCTGGAGTTGTCCCAGATCTAGAGAGAGGAGACTATGTGGCCTGGGAATGAGGACCCTGGAAGGTACATCTTACTCACATGACAAGAGGCTTTAACCACCCATTATGTCTAACAGTGTAGGACAGTATGTGGCCACTTTCTAAAGCTAATGCTGAGAAGACTAAGGGAAGCCACGAATGCTGTGCAGGTGAGAAATGGGCATAGGAGAGAGCTATTAGGCTAATTTTGAGCTAATAAGGCATGCAGCTTAAATGGTATTTGAGCTTATGAAGCTACGTTAGGTAGTTATCTTATCTGTACTGCAAATTGAGACCGTTTCTAATGGTGAATTAGCCTCTAATTATCACAGTCCCACAAAGTGCACTGTAGTAATTAGTGTCATTCTGTTTTCAGATAGAAACAATAACCAAGAAGGAATGGAGTTATGTTTTACATGAACAAAGTCCAATCACGTTAAGTAACTGATTCTTGTTTCAAGGCAGGCACGCATATGAATATATCTCCCTTGTAACCATCAGGCTTGTTACTTGTTACTTGGGTCCTGCTCTCACACCAGCCTGCCTCTCCAGCACTGAGTCCCTGGCTTGCTCCTTGCAAACAGATCAGTACAGTTGAAGAACACTTGCAATGACATTTCTAGTTCATGGAAACCAGTGAGGAGCAAGATATCCAGATAGTTCATACCTGTCAAGAGTGTCCAAAAGGGGAGCAAGGGGCAATGACATTAATTCATGTAGCATGAATGTCTTAATTGGTCATGAAGACAGAATTCAGAAATCACAATTCCCAGTGCCTGTTCCAAGAATTGGGATGAGGCATGCTGTTCTGACAGCAGCCACTGGTCATCTAAATGTGGCTACTTGAAATAAAGTACAACTATGCCTTTAATTCCTCAGTCATGCCAGCCATATTTCATCTGCTCTGTCACACAGTCAGTAGTAATTAGATAGCCCAGGTACACAACCATCACAGAAAGTTCTATTAAATGCTGGTCTAGATAAACTTTGGCTATAACACTGGGCCTTTGTGATGGGAATCACTTGCCAAGTTACAGCAATTATAGTGCCAATGTGAGCCTCATAATAGAAGAAGGAGGAAAAGTGGGAGGAGGGGGGCTTTACCACTACCATCCAACAGCTACCTCTTCATCTGGTAACACAGACAACTTATATTTCTTTGCATCTATACAAGGTTTATGAACATGCAGCTGCAAGCCCTTCCCACTCTTCATTCTGGAGCCACTACTGAGTGTAATGAAACCCTGAATAAATTAACCCAGGCCCCAAATAAAGAAGAATGATTTTTTTTAAGTTGTGTCAATAGACCATCTATAGTTTAATCTACTTCCTGATGCTGAAGTATCTTTTTAAAAAATATTTTTAAGATTTTATTTTTATTTATTTATTAGAAACAGAGAGAGGGAAAGAGAGAGAGGGGGACAGAGAGAGAGAGAGAGAGAGTGAGAATGGGCACTCCAGGGCCTCTGACCACTGCAAATGAATTCCAGATGCATGTGCCACCATGTGCATCTGGCTTATGTGGGATCTGGAGAATCAAACCTGGTCCTTAGGCTTCACAGGCATGTTCCTTAACTGCTAAGCCATCTCTCTAGCCCTGAATTCTTACTTTTTAAGTAAAGAACTTGACCCTCTCTCTGGATTCTTTGCTTTTTAAGTTGTGTTAATAGATCATCTATGATTTAATCTACTTCCTGATGCTGAAGTATCTCTGAATCCTTACTTTAAAGTAAAGAACTTGACTTGATCTCTGGATCCTCTGCTCTAGCTGGTAGTGATGCCTAGGATCTGCCTTCCTGGGCTCCACAGCCATATATGACAATATCCAAGGGCATATTTGCCTATTTTTGCTTTAGCAACCTGCTCTGATCCTTGACACCTGACTTAACAGCAAGGGCTGAAAGGGCTATTTTTAGAGAACAATCTGTTACTGAGACTCTTGTGTGTTGGCACTCAAGAGGCTACATAAGCATTCTCATTGGCACAGAAAATCCCCTCCACAGTGGAGCAGGGAGCAAATGATCTGAAGTCAGGAAGAGAGGACATCAAACAGCTGGAAGAGGAGCAGTTCTCATCAGCCAGATACACAGAAATGAAATGTCCACCCCCGACCACAACCCTGTCCGGGTCTGAGACAGAGCCTTGCCAATGAGAAAGGATGAAAAAGTCAATGCAAACTCAAAGTCATCATACATCCAAAGCTGGGTTAACCATCACCAAAAGATACCTTGAGAGGTGTTTTTTTGTTTTTTTTTTCTCTTCTGCCATAGAATTGGTAGACAGAATCACAGCCTTCCCCAACCCAGGGCTTACAAAGTAGGGTCAGAGCCACCTCTGCTGACCCACCTGTCACCTAACCTAGAGACTGGGTTATAGCCATTGGACATCTGGGGCAGGAGGCTGTCCATGGTGATAGGTGAGTCTATTGTCTGTGTGGACTGCACAACTTTTCTACAATTTGAGTTTTTCACTTCCCACCAATCCTGGAGATTTCTGTAACTCAGTACTTCCCGATTGCTTTCATTCTTCTGGAACTAGTGCCTTCACTGTGTAGAAAGACTTGGCCAGGCCTTCTCTGCTAGACACCTAGCATGCTTGCCATAGTGTACTTTTATCAGTGCTGTAGTTACTTTTCATTGTTGGGACAAAGATCCAACCAGAAGCAGCTTATGGGAGGAAAGGGTTTATTTCAGGCTTATCTTATAGAATCCAGAGGAAACACCTTCAGTGGTTGAAGAAGCTGGCTCACTTCAGTGTACATCCACAGTAAAAAGAAACAGCTGCTAGCAATAGCATGCACCAACAGACAGAGTTCAAACTGCTCCGAACACACCATAAGGCTGGATTACAAGATCCGACCCTCCAGTGACATCTCCAGCAGGCTGCTAGAGACTTAAATTGTTAGTGTAATCAGAAATACCTCATGCTATGGGGGACATACATTCACATTCAAGCTACTACAATCAGTAATGCCAATAGAAATAACCTTGTACACAAGTTACTGTGGGTATGTGTAGGTCTACATTGACAATGGATGGACTGCCACATCACAGGGCTGGCACATCTGTAACTTGGTAGATAGTGCTGAATTCTCCTCTATTTGGTTGGAATCTTTGGCTTTCCTATCTCTGGGTACTAATATGTTCTTTTAAATTTTTAAAAATATTTTATTCACTTATTTGAGAGAATGAGAGAGAGAGAGAGAGGGAGAGAATGGGTACTCCAGGGCCTCCAGCCACTGCAAACAAACTCCAGATGCATGCACCCCCTTGTGCATCTGGCTTATGTAGGTCCTGGAGAATCGAACCAGGATCCTTTGGCTTTGCAGGCAAATGCCTTAACTGCTAAGCCTTCTCTCCAGCCCCTCTTTTAATTTTTAATAAAATATTTTGCAATGCCAGGGCTCAAACCTGGGACTTGAACATGCTAGGCAAGTGCTTTCCCACACCCTCAGCCCCAATGTATTAAGGTGAATGTTAGTTTTCTCACAACTTCCCACACATCTCAGGAAGTTTACCATACTCAAAAACTTCAGGATAGTTCCTGAAGTTGATAAGAATCACCTGGGGGAATTTGTTTCAGATGAAGGCTCTGGTGATTGGTGATTCATCCTCAGAAATTCTGACTCATTCGCCTATCTTGAAGCCCAAGGAAGCTCCACTTTAAGCAAATACTGCATCATCTCTGGTACAGGTGATCCTATGACAAATCTTTGTCTATTTTGAGAGCTGGGACGTACCTGCTGAGCCACAGATGGTAGCTTCGGCAGGCTGGGTGCAGAGGGTATATGGCATAGGAGCTTAGGTCCTGGAGTCTAGACTGCTTAGGTTTAAACTTGACTTACCCCTTGCTTGATATGTGTTCTTGGGCAAGTTATTTCATTTTGTGGGCTGCCTTAGTCTCTGTGTGGGGGGTGGTATACTAGAGATTAAACATGTCAAGCTTGTTTAAAAACATTATTTTCTAGTTAATATTCTCACTGTTCTGATTTTGTAATAATCCAGACAGGCTAAACATTCACTATATTAAGACCATGCAGTGTCAATCATCTCATGGTCTCACTTATCTGTGGCTCCTAACCTGGATCTGCCTGAGATGCTGACATACCTAATAGGCATCTTGAGTACTAGACAATAGGGAGCATGGGGCAGGAAGGGTAGGTAAGGGTGGTGGGCCACAAAAATGAACCCAAATGGAACTGCTACCATAAAATGAAAGACACATTAAAAGGTTGAACCTTCATCATGTCCTTAGAAGGAATCCCTGAATTAAAGGGCCCTGAAGAGGGTATGATGAACACTAACCTTAATCTTCTCCTGTTTTTCTCTTTCTCTCTTTTCTCTTTTATATAACCTATCTTTTTCATCCTTCTTTTCCCTTGGTGGTGGCCTGTAACTCCCAGTACCAGGATGCGGTTAACATCCACAATGAGCTGTTGATCAGAGAGACCTACAAGGTTTCCCATAAGAAGACAGACTTCTGTCAGAGCTCTTGAGTACCCACCAAAGGTAAGACCATACTGCAGAACACACCATATTCTGTCAGTATGGAACATGGAGAGACCTGGCTGGAATCTATAAGACAGTCAGTCCCCAGACAGTTAGCTTGTCTAGTACCAGAAGGTGCTACATGAGCTACTGGGGGAAAATGGCCAATATTTGTCCAAGAACTCATGGTCTAAGCTACTCAGCAGCAAACATCTGAAGTGATGCTCACCCAAGTGCAGTTGTGGCACACAGCCATGGTGGGTAACCAACTTCTCTTGAATTGGCTAACAGATCCACTCAGTGGAACAGAACCCATAGCTGGAACTGGGAAACAAGTCAGAATCATATCCAGATAATGAGTTCACTCTCCAATATCAAGCTCCCACCAATTGTGAGCTAAAAGAGGGCCTACACCTATTAAATTCTCTCTAAACTAATAATGGTTATCCCATTTATCTGGAGCTGACTTCATTCTCCATTGGAGAATTTGCTTCTCTTTTTCAGATGGATGCAGAACCTGAGGAGAGAATCAGCCCATCGCACCTCACCAGGGCCCCAGCCGAAACCATAGAGTAATTGGGGAAATGAGCAAGAGTGCTGCTTTCATGGTGAACCTGGTATCAGCACAAGACTGAAGGAGATAAACACAGAGAACACTCAACTCCTACCAAATCAGAGATCCAGAGACACAGAGGCTCCCAAGACCGCATCACTGAAGTAGACCTAAAACAAGCCCAACATGGCTCAGGGAACTTCACGGAACAGGGGGCAGAAAGATTGTTAGAGCCACAAATTGGGACATTAAGCTCAGAGACATTGCCTCTCCTCCATAACTGATGGCTATCCTCACAATGCACGACCCACAATCCCCATGGGGATAACTGGCATCCCCAATGAGGAGGGTTATTTCAGGGGGGACACGGAGGAGGCTAAAGATGGTACCAACATGTGCTATTTACACATTGAGTATACAGAACTAATATACAGAACTAATAAAGAAAAAAAACTTTAAAAAGTGTCCTATTATATGGTAGAAACTACTGGTTATCTACTCCAATATCCACTGTCTCCATCTTCCATAACAACAGAACGTCTACCTTTTGGCTGGGCACAACCACCCATAAGAGACTGTATTTCTCAGCCTCCTTTGTAGCATGGTGTGGCTGGCCTGTGGGACATAGAGGGACATGCTGCATAATGTGGAGATACAGTTCAGGAAGAAAATTAAGAGCTCCTTTTTTTTTGTTTGTTTGTTTTTTGAGGTAGGGTCTCACTTTAGTTCAGGCTGACCTGGAATTCACTAAGTATTCTCAGGATGGCCTCCAACTCACAGTGATCCTCCTACCTCTGCCACCCGAGTGCTGAGATTAAATGCATGCACCACCCTGCAAAAGTTCCTTTTTGAAAATGCAGGAAAGGGGTGTGGTTCAAAATATTAGTTATAAAGCATTTTTGTTTCTTCTGGGATCTTGCCCTTACCCTGTCATGGTGACTCCTCTGTCAGTTTGAGGCTCCCTCATATACACATCCAAGACAGCCTAGGGGGTCTCTGACTCTGGAGACCCAGGACAACAGCCTGAAGGATTGCTGGATTCCCCCTCCTGTAAAACACCAGAGCTTCCTTCAGTGCCCCAATGGGGAGAGGGAAGTGAAGCTATCAACACACCTTCCACAGTGTGAGACCACTGCAACCTCTATGAACCAGAATGTGCTAAGTGGCTGTATCAAAGCCATATGACAGGTTCATCTAAGTAGGTCATCCTCTTTGCTGGCTGTGGGGCTGGTGGCTCAGAATGGGCACCACCATCACCATGCCCTGACCTCATGTGTCCAGGGCAGTGAGTGCCAACAGTTACTATGTGAAGATAGAAAAGATATCCCTAGAGAGGTGATGGGAGAAAAAGGATAGCACCTTACATAAACTGAGGCTCATATGTCCCCTCATCTTCATCCCAGTGGACTTCACTTACAAAACAGATTCAAACACATTACTTAGTTTCCAGACAGTCAAGCCCCAGGTTGTGGTTGGAATATAAAATGTCCCCCATAAGCTCGTGTGTTAGAACACTTGGACCCCAGCTGGAGGCACTGTTTGGGAAGGTGTAGAACCTCTAGGAGGTGGAGCCCTGCTGGAGGGAGTGGGATGTCAGGGGAGCTTGAGGTTTGGTAGCCTGCCCCACTTCCTGTTTGTCCTCTGCTTCCTGACTGTGCTGCAGTGTGGCCATCTCTGCTCCTATTCTGGCCTGTGGAGCATTGCCAGCCACAATGGACTCTCTACCCTCTGGAGCTGCACACAGAAACAAACTCCTTCCTTCCCTCAGTTGTGTCTGGTCAGAAGTAGTGAGAAAGTAACTGACTGACACATCCTGTTTGACTGCAGGGTCACATGTCCTGAACATCCCCTTAGAAATGATCCTATTCCCCCAGGCAAAGCAGTTACTACTGGAGCATTTACCAGTCTTTAAGCCCGTGAACACCACGACCAGGGGAATGGTGCAGAGGTTTGATATGGTGTGGAAGTAGCCTCCAAAGCTCACGTGTTGAGAGCTTGGTCTTCTGAGTGGCAGTGTGGGGCAGATTTAAGAGGCAGGGTCCAGAGAGAAGAAACAGGTTACCCAGAGGTGCAGCCCTTCATGGGCCCCTGGTTGATTTGCACATGAAGCTTGTGATACAAGAGTAAACCTGGCCCCCCAAACCCTGTGTCTCTCCTCTTGCCATGTGACTGCTCTCTCCCAGTTACACATGATCTCATCATCATACCGTCTATCCACCAGAAGGTCCCCACTAGAGTTTATATGGATGAGGCTACCTGAATGTTGGATTTTCAACTTCTCCAACTATGAACTAGATAAACCCCTTTTCTTTCCTTTTCTTTTTCTTTTAAAGGATCTGGGGATTGAACTCCAGTACTCCAGCTTGAGTGGAAAGCTCATTATTCACTGAGCCATCTCCCCAGCCCTAAACCTATTTTCTTCATTAAGTACTTAGTCTTACATATGTTATCGTAGCAGAGAACAATGGTCTAATGCATGTGCCAAAGTATGAGTTAGAAGGAGCCCACATCTCAAATGCCATCCTTTATTGTAAGGTAATGAGCCTCAAGTTCTTACCTAGGGGCCTAGGGATTGGTTTCAGAGGCTCACAACATTGTCATCAAACTATTATGTGTGTGAATACTTTGCTGGGAGAACAGCCATGGCTTTCATCCAATTCTCAAGAGGATCCATGATCCTACACGTTTAGGAATGGTGGCTGGAGGACTGAGGTCTGAGCAGCTGCTCAGAGTGCTCTCTGATTGTCTCCATACTGAAGGAATAAGTAGCATTAGCTGCATGAGTGTGTGATAGAGACACAGCCATGGAGAGTAGCATGAGCTCCACGACATGGGACTGGAATGAAGACAGAGATTACAGGCCGGCCAGGAGGGAAAGTCAGACCCCTTCACCCGCAGCACTGTCTCATTGAGATGAGATGCATGGCTTACTAGGACCATAAATACTGGGACCATAAATAAATCCCACTTGATCCCTGCTGGCATACCCCAGAGATATCACAGGTTCCTTTCAAGATTGCTGCAATAAAGGGACTATCACAATAACGTGAGGTACACGATTTGTTTTTTTGTTTTCTAGTACAAATATGTATATTTGTACAACTGCAGTTTGTTAAGTGTACAATATTATTATCTATAAACAATATACCCAAGTTAATTAAAGAGTACTTTAGGCTGGCATAGTGGCACACACCTTTAATCCTAGCACTCCAGAGGCTGAGGTAAGAG
Organism: Orientallactaga sibirica; assembly: GCA_036365145.1. Lineage (NCBI taxonomy): Eukaryota > Metazoa > Chordata > Mammalia > Rodentia > Dipodidae > Orientallactaga > Orientallactaga sibirica. The sequence goes on from JAEOAD010000001.1 coordinate 65,451,373, forward strand.
GATTGCTGTGAGTTCGAGACCAGCCTGGAACTACTGAGTTCTAGGTCAGCCTGGGCAAGAGTGAAACAAACAAACAGAAAAAGTGTACTTTAGGGCTGGGGAAATGCTCAGTGGATAAAGTCGTTGCTGCACAAGTGTGAGTATCTGAGTTTAGATTCCCCAGGACCCACTGGATGTGTGGTGGATGTCTATAATCTCAGTGCAAGAAGGCAGATAGAATCCTATGGAGACAAAGATTATGTTCTCCAGTGTCAAGCTCTCACTCGTCTTTGGCTAAAAGAGGGATTATAGGCATCAAATTCTCCCTAAATTAATGCTTATCTCATTTAAACTATGCTAACTCCACTCTCTGTTGGAGAATCTGTTCTTCTTTTTCAGAAGGTAGCCAAAGCTGAGGAGATAAATCGCCCCTTGCACTTCAGCCAAGCCACAGCTGAAACCACAGAGGAGTTGGGGAGAGAGGAGAAGAGAGAGGAATTAAGAGAGAAAGGAAATGGGAGCAAGAGAGCTGCTTCCAGGCTGAATCTGATAATCAGCGCCAGGGTGAAGGAGACAGACCCTGAGGACACTCAACACCTACCAAAGCAGAGATCCAGAGGCTCCTAAGAGCTCATCACTGAAGTAGACTTAAAACTCACCCACCATGGCTCAGAGAATTATGCGGAAGAGGGGGTGGAAAGATTATGAGAGCCACAGGTTGAGAATCATGCTCAGAGGCATTCCCTCCCCGCAAAATAACTGACTACTGCTCGCACAATATGTAACCCACAACCCATAGGAACTACCTGCAACCCCACTGAGGAGGATCCGCAGTGGAATGGGGGCAGGGACAAGGGAAAAGAGGGTACCAACACATGATGTATCCATATGAAATATATTGTTAGTAATAACAATAATAATAAAAGAAAAAAAGAAGACAGATAGAAACAAAAGAATCTCCGAGAAGCTCATGGGCCAGCCTGCCTGGTGAACGCTGTGTTGAATAACCAGAGGCCTTGCCTCAAACAAGGTGGAAGGCAGGGACTGACACCCGAAATTGTTCCCTGACCTCCATGTGCACACCCACTGTGGCATGTACATTTCCACACTCACATGCACTCACATTCTCTCCCCCCAAATCAATCCTTTCTTGCACTGGAGAAGCAGCTCAGCAGTGCCACCTTAACATGAGCAAGGTCCTGGGCTCCATCCTGAGCACAGCAAAGAAGAAAAGGTATTTCACTGGAAAACAATACTAGCCGTCCTCAGAGCTGTTGGAAAAATGGCACCTACTGACTTGCTGGACACAGGCTCACTACGAACCTGAAACTTGTAGGAAACACGATGTCAAAGTCAAGTGCAATGGGATGAGGTGGGCTTGCCTTGGAAAGCAGGCTCAGAGCCTGCAGCTAATTCACATTATTTGAAAACTGCTAGCATACTATCTATAAATCACTGCAGAATAGTGTTTTTTTTCCCTAAACCTCTTTCCAGAGTCCTTGGCCAAAGGCCAGAATTCAGCAACCCCTTCAGTAGTCCAAGGGGAGGTGTTTCAGCCGCAGACATCAGACTGATGATGAAGCAGCCATTTCAGCCCTGGGGCAAGTCAGAGCTCACCCCTAAGAGAATTTTCTCTTGCCTGGATGGGAGTCTTGCTTGGGTTTTATTTTGTGGGTTTCTTTTTTAATTTTGTTTTAAAACAAATAGGAGACTTTATTACAGATAGTCAGTGCTTCTCAGGTACAAGATGTACAAGTCCCACAAATTAAAACAAACTGGGCTTGTCAGCAGTGGAAGCCCTCTCCCTTTGAAGCCACATGTTTGCAAACTCTTGAGCTAGGAAATGAGAGCTTTAGTCATTGACAGCCTCATTTTCATTTCCTTACACAAATCTCTGTTGCATCTTAAGGAGGTAATAAAAATGTGTTTTCATCTTTTCTTCTAAATGTACCCATCTTTACTTGAATTTTCAGAGTGCTGTTTCTGTTTGGTCTGAGTTCTTTCTTAGGATTCAGTTTGGTATAGCAGAGATAGAGATAAATATGTGTTCAGCTGATCATGATTCAAGCATTTAGGGACCCATATACTGAGCTTAATCTGGTAGCTAAGAACCCTCACAGACGAAATGCAAACACAGGGCTTCTTACCTGAGCAAGCCCCTGAGTTTTTTCCCCTGTGTTTCAACTGTGTCATCAAAAAGTGAGAATAACAAGACACACCCCCACAGATGTGCTGTGCTGTGGACGAGGACATGAATCACAGCTGCTATGAAGAGCAAGACGCTGCCTCTGCTAGCCTATCACATGAAGAGGCAGCCTCCGAATTCTAAACTTAAAAGAACTTTGGAAGGGACTAGAATTCAGGGTGACGTCTTAAGCACTAATCCTAAAGTAAGGGACCTCAGCAAGAGCAAGAAATATACTCCTTGGAGACTTAGGCTTCAGGAGGAAACATTCCACAGTGCTGGAACCTGTCATGTCGCTGGGCGCTCCTCCTCTTTCCTCCCTACTTCCTCCTCTCCCCTCCCTTCTTCTTCTCTACTTTTCTTCTCCTCATTTTTTTTGTTTTGTTTTGTTTTGGAGACTAGGTCTGCTTTGTAACCCAGGCTAACCTCAAACTCATGACACTCACAGCTTACCCTTCCCTGTGCTGGGATTCCAAGCCATGTCCAGGCCACATTTCTTTAGATCATATTTATACTGACAGAGTACTGCTAGGCTGGAAAATACATTGTTCTTTAGCAGAAAATTAAGGACAATTTAAACTGCACGAGGAGCATCTTTTATCCTCCTAAACACCAAAAACACTACAGTTTTCAATAAACAAATCTTCAATCATTATTATCAGAGATACTTTTTTCTAAATTTTTAAGTTTTCTGGCTAGCATACAAAGAAATGGGTTTATTGTGATATTTTTCATATGCATCTATCACAATGCTTTGTTCTTATTTGCCCCCCATCTTCCCCTCTCTTCCTCTCCTCCTCTTGTAGGTCTCCCTTGTCTCCCCAAATAGTTACACCTCCTCTGCCTTCATAACATATAGTCTCGCCTCCTTTTTTGGTCCCTTTTAGATCTTCCCATTCCCATCCCTTTCTGCTTTTCTGTTCTATGTATATATGTGTGTATGCATGTATGCATGCATGTATGTATGTATTTAAATCTACATTCAGCATATACAATATTTGTGTTCCTGCCAGTGATAATATTAATGCTACACTTGCCAGCCAGTGGATCCTCAGTGAACTTTATGAGATTTTAATCACAAAAAGCTCCTAAGAAAGTTGAAATGGGGGGGCTTTTCTAAATATTTCACATCTGTATTTCTAAATCCAGCTGCCTAGCATACCTTTTTTAGGTCACATAAATTCATTTTGAAATGTACTCCCTGACTTTTTTTGTATCTTAGAGAAAATTGTTGTAGCTAGGCATGGTGGCACACACCTTTAGTCCCAGCACTTGGGAGGCAGAGGTAGGAAGATCACCGTGAGTTCGAGGCTACCCTGGGACTACAAAGTGAATTCCAGGTCAGCCTGGGCTAGAGTGAAACTGTACCTTGAAAAAAAGAAAGAAAAAAGAAAGAAAAATGTTCATTTCATGTTGGTGTCTTCCTTTAGCATCTTTGTCTATTCATTATGGACCTTTCCCAAGCTCAGGTGCTCCCTCCTGCCCTCCACTTATTAGTTCCTTTAGCATCATCATTGTGCACTCTCTCTAGAATTGCTGACTCTTCCACAGCTCCCCAGATAGAAATGCTTTCCAATGGCACCGAAGCAAAAAATCACCAAAGGCCACATAATGATATTCCTTCTATGGCTATTGATAAGTCACAATAAAATGATGCTTCATTTGTGTATGGAACATTGGGCTTACAAAGCACATTATAGCTATGTGGTCTCCATTAATTGTGTGGTAATTCTGGGAGATAAGTGAGGTACTCGGTAATTCGGCTTAGAGAAGTTGTACAAGCAGTCATTTTGATCTCATGAAATTTAAGGAAAACTTAAAAAATTTAAATTTAAAGAAAAGACTGTAGACTTATGATTCATATTTTGTTCCCTGGTCAATCATTTCTACTTGAATGGAAAAAATAAACTACAGTAACTTCTTCATTCTAAAATTCTTGGTTGTAGCATGATGCCAATCAGGGAATTTTCTGGTTCATGAATGCAATGGTAACAACTTAGGTCAATTAAGCAACGCTTCCAGGTTTCTTCTGCATCTCAAAGTTGCAATCTGTTGTAAGAAAGAACCAGGATCTATGATAAAATACATGCAACTAACCAAGCATCATCCACATTAGTTGTATCAAATCAGCTCTAATAAATGCTTCCAGGTAGAACAGCAATCTCCTGCTGATCTTCCAAAAAGTCCTGATATTTAGAAATTATATTAGGTCCTGTGTTTTTGGTATTAAAGTGTTTATAACCACTAAAGTTCAAATACATAATTGGTCATGAACTTTTGAAAGCTATCAAAATAGCAACAATATTGAAATGCCTTTTTAAAAAATAAACTCTGTATATTTAAATATCAGAATATTTGTCTCAAAAAGGAAGAGACAATTGAGATGAAAATAGCAGAAAAAGTCTCTTAAAGCAGGAAACAAGAAATGGGACAAGGCAGTGAGTACATTAGGCAAAGATCTATGGCATATAAATATTCATAAACAAGATGAAGAAATGGTATTGAATTTGAATGGAATTCACTATTTAAGTTGCAGGTCACAGGACCACATTACAGATGAATTATATTCTTACAAGAACTTCTCTCAAATCAATCAAGCATTTAAAGTTAGTCAACCTCTACATGCTCAGCTGTCTAATTCAAGGAATTCAAGTCTTGGAATGTCACTCAGCACTTAAAGATACCGAGGCTACATCATCCAAGTCTCATTTTTTTTTCAAGGTAGGGTTTCACTCTAGCCCAGGATGACCTGTAATTTACTATGAAGTCTCAGGGTGGCCTCGAACTCACAGTGATCCTCCTACCTCTGCCTCCCGAGTGCTAGGATAGAGCTGGTTCAACTACCTATCTCTTGCCATGCTTCTGACAAAGAACAAATTAAGATTCAGACAAACAAATGCCCAAAAGAGAGCGGGGCGGGGTGGGGGAGGAGGGGAGTCTTCTCAAATTAGCAATGGCTGGGCTACAATTTTTGAGCAGTAAAGATGTCAAAGTCTATTAAGTCCATGTGGTGAAAGTTCAGGTTCACTTTTCCCCGGGATAAGTTTAGTCCTTGCTCTCTCTCCTTCCATGGAGCACCAGGACCCATGTCAATTTCATGCGCAGATATTCCTCAGGAAGTGCAAGAATTTGAGGTGCCACTGACTGAGGAAGGATTTGAGTACTAATAGAACTGCTAAATTATACACTAGTTTCCATAATGTACAATGAAAAGGCCATGTGCCAGCCTGTTCTCATCCACCCCACACTAGGTCAAAGTCCTTTTGCAAGCGTCTCCCAGAGAGACTCCTCTCAGCTGTCGAAGCAGTCCTGGGCAGGGCTGCAAAAAGGCAATTAAGATCGCTACTCTTAGTTGAGGAAAATGCCAAGGAGAAGGATACATTCTTCTTTAGCCAAGATCATGCTGACATGAAAACAATGTCCTAGGAAACAAAGGGTGACTAACCAAAAGCACAAAACTTTCTCGCTAAAATTTCTCTCTAATTTTCCCTGGAACTCTGAAGGGGCAGAGAGTTCCAGAAATCAGAGCCCTTCCAGGTACACCAGCGAGGATCAGAACCAAAGCTTAACACTCATGATTATATATTCAAAAAGATTAACATTTTAGGAGGTGAACACATTTATAATCTTCTCCCTTAAAACAATACTTTGGAGCTTGGTATGGACATATCATGTATTGGTACCATCCTTTCCCTTCTCCCTGCCCCCATTCCACTGAGGACCCTCCTCGGTGGGATTGCTGATACTCACCATGGGGTTGTGGGTTATGAGTTGTGAGAGCAGCAGTCAGTCATTGGGGAGGGGGCTACATACAATCTTTCTGTGGCTCTTACAATCTTTCTGCCCCACTTTGGAGTATTTTTAACCTCTGATGCTCACTAAGGAATAAAATAAGGATTTTTTTATTTGTTTGAGTTTGTTGTTATTATTTTGAGGCAGGGTCTTATTTTATGGCCTGAAACTCAGTATGTAACTCAGATAGGCTTTGAACTCACAGAAACCCTTTTGCCCCAGCCTCCTGAATGCTGAGATTAAAGGAATAAGCCATCAAACCCATCTTAACGTCGTTTTTCACTCAAGGCCTTGCCAAGTATCCTATGTGAGATCCTATTTGAGATGAACACCAGCAGATTGTGTATATTCACCTTTTGCTGATGACCCTGTTATCTCTGAAGTGCATGTTGATGAATCCTAGGTATTGGATTAGCTGTTGGAGAAATCTAGTGGAGGCAGTAGCTGCCAGGAGTGTTATGCTATGAAGAGAAAACCTGTGAATTATGAATACATTTGCTATCGATATGTGACTATTTAACTGGACCAGTAGAATAATAAGTATAAGTAACAGGGAAAACAAAACAAATCAGGAATAAGAAGAACAAAACCTTCTGGTGTGGGTGGAAAGGAAGTGGAATGGAGCTCATGGAAAGAAATGCCACCCAGGAACTGCAACATCTGTGAAATCATCAGGAGCTACTGTTCATGGACTCCAAGCCAAAGGCTGTCTCCAGGGTTTACTTAGACTCTCTCTCTCTCTCCTTTCCTCCCTACACTCCTCCCTCCCTCCACACACAACCTTTCCACCATGTTGTCCCTTCCCAACCATAGAAAATCCTTCCCTTTCATTCTATAGGTGTCTGTTGTGTCCCCTCTCCATCCAGATTGCTTCCCAAGTAGATTCCTGTTGGATCCCAGTTCTGGGGCCTGGCCTTTTCCCATTCCCCTGCTGTATACTTCAAGGGGGTATTTCCTAGGCCGGCTCAACAGATGTGAGATTTTTGTTGTAGGGGAAAGTTTAAAGAACTGGATGGAAGCATAACTGTCAGTATTTTCTTCCTGCTCCTCCCTGCCTTTGGTTACGCAATCTGTGGCTATGTCTCTTTCTAAGGCTCCACAGAGGTTTCATGACTCCACCACAGTTCTGTGGCTCCATTGTGCCCTGTGTGTTTGTGGTGGCCTTGTGTGTTTGTTGTGGTTCCATGACTCCATGGCTTGAGTGTGATTCTAGTTTCAGCAGTGACCTTGGCAGATGGTCTTCAATAGTACATTTCCCCTTTTCTCCTGCCAGACCAGAGGTGGAAACAGCTTTCTGAGTTGCTTCAGTAGAACCTCCAGTGTGTCACTTCTTTCATCCTTTTAAGTAGTCCTTGCATTTTTTTCCACTGAATTCTTACATGTAAACACTTTGACTCACTTCTGTTTTCTTCATTAAATGTTGACTGATACAACTGAACTTTACATATGCCACTGCTGACCCCCAAAGTCCATCTTAAATGTTGAGACAGGATTAATTTCTTCTAAGAGTATCTGAATACACTATTCCTTATTCTAGCAGATCTGCTTGGTGTCTGTTGACAATCTGGTGTTTACTCAAGCTTCAGCCATTCAAAAAAAATTAAAGAAGAGCTTTATTCAAGAAACTTTTGAAAGAAAAAAGCAAATAATAGCACAGTTTGGATAAAAAAATTAGTTAAAACAAACTGTACTAATATTTACTTTTTCTTTCATAAGCACCTTTAATAAAGTTCTCCTTTAATTTGACATACTTTTCAAAATATAGTAGCATTCTAAACAACCATTTTCATGAGATTCAGATTTCAGTTTGTTAAATGTCACTTTACCAATACATATTAAGCTAAATATGTAACTTTCAAATTTTGCTGGTCAATATACTACCTATAACAACTATTGTCTCACCAATAGGTCATGTATCAATTTATTTTTACTTTACTTTCTGTAAAGCAAAGCAGATTCTCCGACCAAGAGTAAGAGCAGCATATACTAAAGTGGGTAAGCCTGGTCATTTAAGAGACTTGGATGGGATGGGTATAGCCACTCTTTCTTGGCAAATGCCAGTGGGAGCTTCTCTCTGGAGTCTGTGGTCCTCCAATCTGTGGGATTCTGACTTGGTTCTCAATATCAGGTATGAGTTCCCTCCCACTGAGCAGGCCTCAGAAAGCAGTAAAAGCTGGGGAGAACCAAGAGTTCATCAATACGACAAGAAAATAAAATATAGCCAATTGCCTAGCATGAGACAACCTACCTCTATCACATCTGCCAGGGCCTATGAGACATACAGAGGAAGTGATATCTAAACATGAGTGTTGCTCACAGTGCTATCCTGACAACCAGCTCCAGGGAGATGATGCTAGACACTAACACTCAACACTCCTCAAAGCAAAAACTCAGAAAAGGGAGATGGCTTTCCACTAAAGTAGTCTTGTAACATACCTGCCAAGGTTCAGGGCACATTGTGGAAGACAGAGCACAAAGACTGTAAGATACACAGGGTAGGAAGGCGTATCTTATGGCATTGACCACTGCCCCCAGAGACTGACTGGTACATTCATGACCTCACAGGAAATACCAATGACCCCACTGAGGAGGGGTCCCGGTGGATTGGAGGTGGGAGAGAGAGAGGATATAAGAGCATAACCTGATGGGAATGTGACCAGCACACAATAGGGTCACGCAATACAATTCATAATAAAACAACAGTAGAGGGCTGTAGAGATGGCTTAACAGTTAAGGTGCTTATCTGTGAAGCCTAGGGACTCAGGTTCAATTCCCCAGTACCCACATAAGCCAGATGTACAAGGTGGAGCAAGCTTCTGGAGTTCATTTGCAGTGGCTACAGGCCCTACTGCACCCCCCTCTTTCATATATATATTAGAAAAATAGTAGAGGGACTAGTTGGAGGAAGGAAGGGGACAGAGGGAGGAGAAGAGGGAGTTGGAGAAAGATAAAGGGAGGTAAGACAACTATGATCAAAATACATGCATAAAAACTATCAATAAAAAATAGAGGGACTAGCTGGAAAAAAGGGACTCAGTGGAGGGGGCATATGAAGTGGGGGAGGGAGGTTGGTGGGAGAGGACTATGATCATGGTATATTGTATATAGGTATAGATGCTGTCAATAAAAAAAGTTAAAAATAAAAGAAACACTGGTTGTGGTGGTTTGAATGCACTCTTCCCCACAGGCTCATGTATTTTGAAGATTTGAACCCCAGCTGGTGGCAAGTTGGGAAAGTTGTGAGGCCTTTGGGAGGTGGATCCCTGCTGGAGGAGATGTGCTGTTAGGGGCAGACCTTGAGATTCATTAATCCTGCCCACTGGGTGTTCATAGCCAGCTCACTTCGACTACTTCTTTCCTGCTGATGTGGAGATGTGACCCCCACTTCCTGCTGCAGCCTGCCATGCTTTTCCTGATGAAGCTTCCCTTCCTTAGTGTGAACTGAAATAAACACATTCTTCCCATCAGCTCCTCTGGGGGAGGGGGTGTCCTGCCCAGCAACGAGAAGATAACTACTATATGGTTGACTGAATTGAGAATACATTTATGTCTTAACACCTTAGCATTATGTCAGCTTTCTTCTCTTCAGTCCCTGAGAATGAAGCATAGCACAGTGGTTTAAAGTTTGGATTCGTTTTCTTTTCTTTTTTAAGCCTGGTATACAGCCTTGCATGGGATAAAGTTTGGATTCTTGAATGACAGTGGTTGTATCTTTCGCCTCAGCCACTTGCTAGGTAGATGACCTTGGGCAATTAACTGAATCGTTCTATGCCCACATGGTTCGTCCATACAAAGGAGCCATATATATTTTTTCAATCATTGGGCTACTATGATAATTACCAGAAAAAATACCCTTACTGTTCTTAATATACAGTAAGAATTCCATAGGGTTGGCTAGGGTAATTCTTCTGTGTGGATCTTTACTCTGCTCACAGTGAATCATTCTACTGAAATGAACTTTGCACACATCTTACCCTGGCTTGCTACAGAGCCTTCCTATCCACAGTTCAGTGTCGGCTGCATCTCTTTAAGGCATCTTGCATGCTGCTGTCCCACTCCTAACAAAGTGCCATTCTTCTGTCCATGAAGGATTCTTGTAGTTTCTTGCACATTGTGTTCTAGAATCTAGACGTTTACCTTGTGTACCACACTGGCTTTGACTCTTATCCAGCTAATGCTTCTCCCCACTCTAGAGGTGCTCCAAAAAAAGTCTTCACTAGATGCCCAGCTACAGGCTGTAGCCTCTAACCACGGGTTGTCCTACACATAGACTTGATATCCTGCCTTTTAGGTTGCATGTGTGCCCAGTATAATCATAAAATAGACCTTTGCCTAATTCACAAATTAACTAAAATAAACATTTTCCCTACTTTTATTGTCTCTTACTTTTAAGATGTTGAACCTATTTAGCACACCCTGGTCTTGGATTCTCTCTCTAAATTTCATAAAAACTCCATGTTGCATCATGCTTACTATTTATAACTTGTATCTGTTCAGTCAGTTTGTTTGAGTCATACAATATTCTTCATGTGATACACAGAGTAGGGTTGTTGTGATAATTTGAATGTGATAGTGTAAATGCATGGCCCCATAGACTTGGGTGTTTTATTAAAATTAAACATCCTACTTGAGTCCCTAGCAGGCAGATCCCTACAACAAGAAGCATGTCAGTGGGGGAGAAGATCTTGGAGTCAGCCCTGAGGTGTGTTTAGGGGCAGAGCTGAGTCTAGGCCAAAGGTGTAGAGACAGCAATTTGAGCTATGACAGTTCATGCTTGCTGGTGTCATTATTCACCTGCTGCAGTTGTTTCTCTCTGCTTAGATCTATGGAAGGAAGCAGCTTCTTCCACCTTTAATGGAGTTTCCCCTGGATTCTGTAAGCCTGAAATAAACCCCTTCCTCCTATGAACTGCGTCTGGTTGGATGTTCATCCCAGCAAGGAGGGGAGGCCTACAACAGTTGTCCTCATTTTGTGGATACTGGATCCTGATGCTCAGCATATTCAAACCTGACTGGAGCCTGACTGGGTCTGATTCTCTGATCTAGCATCTCAATGAGAAGCTGTAGTCATGGCAACACTACACTGTTGAGCCATAGCCAGGTGGTCTATTGCAGCACAATGAGAGTCTAAGAGTCTGATGTGATTTTTCTTAAATTATCCCATAGGGCTGCATCTCCCACTTCACATCCCCACTTGTGTCAGCAAACTGGAAAGCCTAACCTTGGATATTACACTTGAGAAGAGTCTGTACTAGCCAGTGAATGGCCCCCAGGATCCTTCTCAGACTGATCTTTATCTAATACTACTTGCTGCATAGTTTTTGCTCTTGAGTACTGAAAGATTGTTGGCAGCAGGGCATGGCTAATTCTTTATTTTTAATACTCTGTAAGGGAAATAGGCTTCATTGCACTTAAAGGATCTGTTGCTAACTGCCTAGCAGACAATGTATTCAGAGATATGGAGTGTCTCCTATGCAAGGGATGTTACATAACCCACATCCCACTTGAAACTAAAGGATTATTTTGAAGGGACTTTTGCTTGAAGGCAGCCCTTAGCTATTAGTCTGGGAACTGTCCTTTGTGAAGGTGGCTGGCATACCTGAGAGTACATCCCTGTTCCTGGATGCTAGATGCAGGGATATAGAAGTTTGGCTCCTTTGTTCCAACTTGAAACCAGACAAAGGGCCATCACTGTTCTATAGTCCCTGAAGTAGGACATCTCAGTGCCACAATGTCTGTAAAGTAGGACATGGCCTTCACTGAGTTGCATCTCAGTTCAATTTCTTCTCTGCCCAGTCCTGTTCCCCTATTCCTCTTCCTTGAAATAGACTCCTGAAAACTTCCCTTATAAATTTTCAGCCTTTAATGTTTTTCTTGGGGATTCCAATTGTATCAGGGAGCAGTGACATTCATTGAATACGTTATTAATTTGCATCACTTTACTAGCAAATATTATTGGCCTTATTCTTCAAAGATATAAGACCATTTCTCCCTCATTTCTGCTGCTATGCACAGCCATTGCTAGTATATAACTTCAGCACTGGCACGCAATTTAGAAAAGACTGCTGTCTTGCAGGAAAGATCCCCTAACCCCAGAGCCTTTCTTGTGTGATGAGAAAACCCAGATGCCTTTGCGGAGTGAACAATCTACCCAAAAGTACACTAAGGCTTTTGAGTCAGTTCATCCTAAACCATCATGATTTCTTATCTGAACTGTATTCTTCTAGTTTTCCCTATCTTACTCTCAGTGTTTTCCCTAATATCAGCTGGCACTCCCCTTTCAAAGAGAAATTGGACCATGTCCCTCCTCTGCTCACAACCACCTAATTCCCATGTATTGAATGCATGTTGTTCTCACGTGTTCTAGTCTGGCCGGCTCATACTTCATTTTCTACCACTTTCATCCCCTCTCACTTTCTTCCCGACTCAGAGGATTCTTGATATACAACAAGCATCCTCTGTCCTCAGGGATCTTTGACTTTCCTTTACCTTCTGCCTAGAGCACTTGGACTCAAGCAAGCCCCGCACTGCCTCCCTTGTTTCACCAGGGGCTCTGCTCTGTGGTGACAGAGGCCTTTCAGGTTTCCCCTTCTCTCCTACTGAGACTTGATACCTTACAGTCCTTGAGGGTCCTGAATCTGAAATCCAATGTGATCCAAACTTTCTGAGCATTGGCATGCTGCCACAAATTGAAAATGTTATACCTTTCCTGATGTAATTGGTCACATCATAAAATTCATGTGTAGGTCATGTACAAGGGCATATGACTATAGTCCACCTACTCAAGAGGCTGAGGCAAGAGGATCACTTAAGTCCAGCAGTTCAAGGCCTGCCTAGATAACACAACAAGGTCTCGCTCTCTTTATTAAAAGCAGGTACATCAAAGTATTGTATAACATTACTTCCAGCTAAGTGTTTAAGATGTATTTTATGAATTTTATGTTTAGACTTTGGTTCCATCTCCAAGCTATCTCACTATGTATGTTCAAATACTCAAATATGAGCTAAAACATTTCTCTTCCCAAGCCTTTTAGAAAAGAGATACTTGTATTAGTCAGGGTTCTCTAGAGGAACAGCACCAATTGAATGAACTGGGATCATAAAGGAAATCTATTGGATTAGCTTACTGCAGTCCAACAATAAGTCTGTAGGCCACAGAGTCAAGGAAGCCTGTAGCTGCTCAGTCCAAGTTGCTGGAGGCCTCAGATGTCCTAATCCCTCACTGAAGACCTGGAGGATTCTTGGAGGGCCGCTGGTCTTCAGTCCATGCTGGATGTCTGAGGAAACTTGGTTCCAATGCCAACCATGGATAACCAACCAACAGGATAGATGCATGTGCAAGTGAATAGTGGGGCATGGGGTTGCAGCCAGGTAAAAAGCAGTTACCGGAGAGCAGGTAGCCAGGTAGAAAGAAGAGTCTGTGTCCTCTCAGAGCTTCTAGATACATACCCCACCACAGCTGTTCACTCTGGAGGAAGATTTTCCTCCTTTAGTTAATCTTTCTTGGAAGCAACCTCAGAGACCCGTGCAAGGGGAATTTCTGTGGATTCCTAATCTGATTGAGTGGACAACAGAACTTAACCATCATGATATCCAATCCGTATACTTATGTATGTTTATTTTCTGCCTCCCTGTATTAGAATGTAAGTTTTACAAGAATAGAATTTTATTTTGTCCACTGTTATACTCTAGTCACTACATTATTACTCAAAATATCAGGTGTTACTGGATCTGGTTTAAGAAAATGACTGAATGAACAATTTAACTCCCATTAAGATCTCTGCAAGCACACAGGGCTATGGGGGTCAGAGAAAGCTCACTAGAGCTCTATACTATCTGAATCCCAGATCCTGGTAAGTTTAACAAAAATGACGATGAGATTGGGGAAATAACTTTGGGAAAGACACTGTTTTCCACTCAGTATCTCAGCTCAGCAGCCAAGCTGGGGATCTGAGTAAAGTACACAAGGTTTTTTATCAAAATACAACTTCCTAATTCCATGTACCTTTCTGTCTTATGCTAACTTTGAGGGGTCTTTAAGTCCTAACAAGACAGGGGGTATGACTCCTCCTTAGATGAGACATAGTCCACTTTCTTTGCTAAAAATTACATGGCTCAGTGGTTAAGGTGCCTGCCTCCTAAGCCTAAGAACGCCGGTTCCAATCTCTAGGTCTGATGTTTAGCCAGATGCAAAGTGAAGCAAGGACGCAATGCTACACTTGACCAAAAGGGGGCGCACGCATCTGGATATAGTTCACAGCAGCTGAGAGGCTGCTGGTGCACCCATCTCTATTTGTCTTTCTCTCCCTCTCTCTCTGTCTCTCTCCAAAAAAAAGAAATTACATTGCTTTTCCAATTAGGTTCTTCAGAGACCAGAACAGAACTGTGCTTTTTGTATGCCAACTTTCTCAAGCAGAAGCACTTAGCATGAACACCAGCAGTCTTTTAAAACCCTTGGACATTTACATATGGATAGATTAGTGGTCATCAGAATCTTTATATGTTGCACCAGTGGAGCACATTTGCTTTCCATTTGGTGCAGTATAAAATATGAAATTCTATCTATGGAGATAAGCCTGATATATTAGAACACTAACCATCAAGGATAAAAATGAGTTTTCTATAATAATAGTTTATTTCAGTTTTGCCTTCCAGATATGGAAAGCTGGGGGGCTTTGGAGAAGCAGCTTGTAATCACAGCTAGTCATTTCTCAAGTGTGTCTCCTCTGCGACTTTGAAAGAGGGAGGTTTGGTTGGTTTACTCATCTCATTGCCTTTCATGCAGGCACATGGAAGTGTGATAAAGCATTTGCCTAAGTATGAATTCACATATAGTTAAGCTCTTGAAATGCTGTTTTCACTTTGGCTACAGCAGCTCAGTTTGCTCTTGGCTTGGCTTGGCTTGGCTTTGCTTTGCTTTACATCATGGGATTAAATAGACAAAGTGTCACACTGGGCTTCTTAGTGACTGGATGCTGGTCTCTCTCTGTACTATTTCCCTCATAGAAGTCATCTGTCACCTGGAGGTATTTGTCCAGAAAGAGGCCTCTGGAGGACTCTCCAGCATAAAAGTTCATGCTTCTTCAATTTAGATGTGTTGTGCAATGAAATCTTTGTTACTCAGGAAGCTGAAGGCAGGTGGCATGACTAGAAAGTAATTTTGTAAAATAGTTTATTTATTTGCAGAAAGAGAGACAGGCAGAGAGAGACAGAAAGAGAGAGAGAGAGAGGAGAGAGAAACACACACAGAAAGAATGGGCACACCAAGTCCCCTATCCATTGCAACCGAACTTTAGATGCAGGCAGCACTTTGTGCATCTGACTTTACTTGGGTACTGGGGAATCGAACCTGGTGCCTTAATCACTGAGCCATCTCTCCAACCCTAGAAAGTAGTTTTTAAAAAGTATTTCATATACATGAATCCTCCCATATGCACCTTCTTTGGCTTTTAATGTAAATACAATTTAAAAGTATATATTATACAGAATAGTGTAAATATAGGAATTATAAATACCATTTCAGAAAATAAAGAATTTTGTTGTAGTGGTTATTTACAGGTGTGGGAAGAAACTTTTAATTTTTTAAAAATATTTTATTTTTAAGCCTTTAGTCCCAGCACTTGGGAGGCAGAGGTAGGAGGATTGCTGTGAGTTCGAGGCCACCCTGAGACTACATAGTGAATTCCAGGTCAGCCTGGAGCAGAGTGAAACCCTACCTCAAAAAACCAAAAAAAAAATATTTTTATTTATTGATTTAATTGCACCCCCTTGTGCATCTGACTAACATGGGTCCTGGAGAATTGAACATGGGTCCTTTGGCTTTGCAGGCAAACACCTTAACCACTAGGCCATCCCTCCAGCCTGAGTCTTTTAGTTTTAATTACATATCTTTAAATTGTTTAAAACATATGCATGCATCCTTTTTATTGAAAATTGTTTTTAATAAACAATGATATGACATGTACATTTTATTGTACTTTATATACTTGTGTTTTTAAATAATGAACGCTAGTTCTTTTATAGAAGCAAAACCAATAAAGGGGGCTGAGAAGATGGCTCAGTGGATAAAGCACTTGTAGCACAATTGTGAGTTTGTGAGTTTGGGTCTCCAGAAGCTATGTAAAGCCAGACACCACAGAGTTTCTGTAATTCCAGCATGCCTACAGTGAGATGAGAGGCAGAGAACAGTGGAAGACTTTGCCTCAAAAGAAGACAAAGACAAGGACCAACACCTGAGATTATTCTTTGACCTCTCCATGTATTCATACCATGGCACACATGGGTCCCTCCCCTCCAACCTCCGATAGAAGGTCTTTTTCAGTGAAATCCTATTATTTCATTTGGTTTTACCTCAATCACTAGTCCCCTAAAAAAAACACAGGCTTAGATATGAAGGCACTATGGGTAAAAAATTCAAAATGTGTTATTTGAAAGCATGTGATTTCAACAAGCTTGCCTGATCCTCAACTTTCTTATCTGAAAAACAGGAACAATAATACCTAACTATATTGGTATTAGAAAGATTAGAAGTCATTAAAATGAAATGGCTAGCAAAAAGTAGGTTTCAGTAATAACTATCAATAATACTATGATGATGTTTTTGCTTTCATGCCTTCAGATCAAGTGGCAAATGAAAAGATATTGTTACATGATAAATTAACATTATTTCAAAAGTTAGATATATAAATATTTAGTCCTGAAACAGTATTGTGAACATCTTAATATTTTCCCATTATTCACTAATTCAATAAATACCTCACAAGTATATGCTTTGTGCCTACTATTGAGTGAGATTATGTGAAAGATTAAAAGTTCATGAACCTGGGGCTGGAGAGATGACTTAGCGGTTAAGGCTCCTACCTGCTAAGCCTAAGAACCCAGTTCCAATCTCAGGTCCACGTTTAGCCAGATGCAAAGTGATGCAAGGGTGCAATGCTACACTTGACCACAAGGGGCACACACATCTGGATTTCATTCACAGCAACTGAGAGACTGCTGGCGCGCCCATTCTCTATCTTTCTCCCTCTCCCTCTCTCTCTGTCTGTCTCTCTCCAACAACAACAAAAAAAGTTCATGAACCTAATTTTAAGGTGTTCCTTATCTGTGGGAGAGGAAATAAGGAAGAAATTATTTGAGTGGAAAGTAAAGCAAGCAAAGTACCTGAGAGATAATCTCTCAGTGGATCAGCCCCCAAATTCACTTAGCTCTCACAGTTTCATCAGTTTATAAACTAAGGCTGTGTCATGTATACCAATAGTCTTATTGTCTGGAGATCACAGCCCATATCAGAGCAAAGAGAAGTTGAAAGGGTCAGGGACCATTCATCCATCACTGACCTTGAACCCAGAAATCCTAGGGTTTAGAGCACTGAAGGCCCCTTCACCAACCCAAACCAGGCACTTACTGGGAAAGTTCTAAGATTTTGGACATGTCCTGCTTACACTCTGGCATTGGGTTTGACCCTCCATTATGTGAACTTTTCCTAGGATATGTGAACAAATGTCTATGTATCCCAGACAGGACACCAGTGACAGAACAAAGGAACCATTTCACTCAACTCTAGTGTGGTGGACCCATAAATTTACTTACAGGAACATAGGAACATGTGTGACCCCAAAATAGCCACCTCCCCCAAAAAGTCTCACCCCAGCATGGTTGATGACTTCTCCACCCATGGCTGCATAGCTGGTGCTATTTTCTATTCAGTTAACTTCCCGACTTCTTTTCCATTCTCTACTACCTCCTGATACCGCTTGGAACCAAGGCAGAATAACATATAGCTGGCGGGTGGCGGGGGTGCAGGCAGATGGGAAAGAGTGGCTGGAATCTCAAGTGAAGGTATGATAACCTTCCTATCCCTCCTTTTATGAGGGACTGCCAGTGGACCAGATCTTGAGAGTCTCTTGTGAGTAGTCACAGCTGCTCTGATTAAGATGACAATGACTGTTTCACTTAGAGAAGTGTTCCACGACACCAGTTACCCTCATAGTACTGTCCTTCACCGCACTGACCTCCATCATTTGCCTCCACATTGCCCTCCACATGCTCAACTGTTCTCAACTATCTCCCAATCTGGGATTACCCTAGAGTTCAGTGCTTTTATTTTTCTGAGTCATGAGATATGTGCTATGAGAATCAGGGAAGAGGGCACTCTATGAACTCTGAACAGAAAGTCAGAAAGTACTGAATTGAGCATGCCCAGCTTTGAGTCCTTGTGGATGATACCTGTGTCCTAGATTTTTAAATGACCCAGTTATAATCCATGCTTTCTAATATTTAGCCCAGAAAGATCAAATTTTGTAATGAGGATCACTCTCTTCATGGGAGGTAATGAAATACCACACATGTCATTAAAATCAGACAAGAGGATGAGCAGAAACTCCTGCTATGAAGGGAGAGCATTTTGACTACACAGTCACTTGATGCCTTCATCAATGACACTTTCTATCATATCCTAAATAGTTAATCACAATTCAGCTGATTCTATCTTACGGTCATCTCAGATCAGAATTAACTTGAAGATAGAATGTCTTTATTGCAAGCTACCTAGAAGCTATCCTTCAAATCTTATTCAACCTATTGTGCTCTGGGGAAGGGGAAGAGAAGAAAGTCAATGATCATAAAGCCTGAATATGATGTTAAAAGATGCCTGGATTGTAGCTTGTCTCTATAATTCTACTTCTCTAGGAATTGAGTGCATAACTCAGTAGTAAAGCACTTACCTAACATGGACAAGGCCCTGGGTTTAACCCCCAGCATGGAAACAAACAATGAATAACTCCACTTTCACAGGCTCCTCTTTCCTTATGAAAGTAAAGGGAATGTGCACATGATCCCCAGGGTCATTTGGCCATTCCATGGCTCCCAACACATTCAAAGTAATAGACAAAAGTGAATCTGGACTCTTTGTTTTGCTTGGAAGAAAGCAAAAGACACACAACGCTGTGGTTAATTTTGTGCCAGAGAATGCAAGCTGTTTAAGACCGTAGGAAATGGATGTACTTCTTTGTATTTGAGGGGGATAAATTCACAAGTGGCTTCATGAAGGAGTTAAGTAGATAAGGCATTATAATAGAAACTACTCATTTTTCCCCTGGGTATGTGTGTGGTGTGATGTGAATGCATATGTGTATGAATGTTCATATGTGTGTGGTAGCATGTGTGTGCATGTAGAGACCAGAGGTAGACATCAGGTGTCTCCTTCAATCATTTTCCTCCTTATTCTTTGAGACTGGGTCTCTCACTGAACCTAGAGCTCGCCAATTTGGCTAGTCTAGCTAGCCAGTCATTCCATATCTGCCTCTCCAGCACTGGAATCACACATGTCCAGCATTTTACATGGGTGTTGGGGATCCAAACTCAAGTCCTCATGCTTGTGCAGCCAGCACTCTACCTACCAAAGTACCTCCCCAGTCCAAACTACTCCTTTAAAAAATGTTTTGGGGGCTAGAGACATGGCTTAGTGGTTAAGGTGCCTGCCTGCTAAGCCTAAGAACGCCTGTTTGATTTTCCAGGTCCCACATTTAGCCAGAAGCAAAGTGATGCAAGAGCACAATGCCTCACTTGCCCACAAGGGGGTGCACGTGTCTGGACTTTGTTCACAGATGCTGAAAGGCCACTGGAGCTCCCATTTTCTCTCTCTCTCCAAAAAAAAAAAAAAAAAAAAAGCTTTTGGCTGTAGCATAGATTGAACCTGAGACCTTATAAAACTAGGGAGAGCACTGTTGCTGCACTATAGCCCCAGCTTGAAGGTTGCTCCTTTTGGGCAGTCTAGGCCTAGAGCTCTGACAACTGTGTCCTAGCTGAGCTGGCCACATCCATGGTGGTGAAGAAGAATGATCCTCTGTCCCTTCTGCCTGGCTCAGTATCCAGGGCTACTATTTTCCCTACCTTGCAACAACTACTTAGTCTGACAGTTTGTGGACATGAAGCTTGTACCCTATGCTTTTATTCCAGTGACCTAGAGGTGACAAGTCTTTGGAAGGAGACTAAAGTCCCTCTGAAAGTGGGGGTCTGTTCTACAATCAAGCCTGTTTGCTAAGAAGAGAAATGGCTGAGTGTATACTTGGCCCCTGATTTTTGCCTTATGACGTGTAATTGTGAACAAAAATGTAACTAAGTTCCCATGTATGTCTAAGTCTTTAGAGTTCCAAACACTAACAATGAAAACAGCATGGAAAAATGGGCTTAAGTTAAATGAAAGCAAATGAGACATGGTATCTTCTTGTTTGTCTATAAAACATAATAAGGCTTTTATTTGGCTATAAAACATAGTAGTGACTTTGTATATACATTTAACATGCCAAAAATAAAACTATGCTTTTCTTGCCATCTATCTCCTACAGTTCTTTAGATAATAGACACAAATATTTACTGAACTTATACTGTTCCTGGTGGAAGGGTGGGCATGATGGGACAAATAGATATATATATGGTGGTTTGCATGTGCAATGTCCCCATGACCTCAAGCATATGTGATTAAGCCTCATACTTAATCCCCAGCTGGTGGAGCCTTTGGGAGGTAAAACCTGGCTGTAGGAGGTGTGTCAGACCTTGAGGCTTATTAGTCCATCCCTATTGGGTGATTACTAGCTAGCTCATTCTGGCTGCTACTTCCCTGACAATATGACAAGATGTGATGCCCGACCTCTGCTCTGCCACACTTTCCCTACCATGATGAAACTTCCCCTCAAAAAATAAACCATTGAGCTGCTTCTGGTTAGGTGTTTTGTCCCTAGATAAAACATGCTAGAACAGCTATATTCTGTAAAGATATATGTATATATTTCTATATATTACAGTTCTGTCCTTCCAAAACAGCTACCATCAATCAGTCTTCCATATCTGCAGGTTCTAAATATGCAGATTCAACCAACTGCAGGCTGAGAATATATACACAAAACAAACTGTGTCTGGATTGAACATATGTAAATAGTTTCCCTTGCTATTCTTCCCTAAGCAATAGCACAACAACAACTTTGTATGAAGTACATCATCCAGAGATGATTTAATGTACAGGGAGGCTGGGCATGTGTTAGAGAAAAGTACTATATCATCTTATATATCATATTATATAAGGATGTGAACATGCTGGATTTTGGTATTCTCATGGGTCCTGGAACTAGTTTCCTGTAGATATCAAAGGAAGCTGTGTTATGATTTCTTAAGGGAGGGAAGACTGAAACAAGGAGGAAAATGTAACACAATGAAAACTCAATTTCATAAACTTCAGAATACAGGCAAAGTCAATTCTTTATTTAAACTTCTGATAAGAAATCTCCCACTGCGAGGCTCAGCTTAGTAAGAACGTTGGACTCTGGGTTCTGGGAGGCTCACACACGACCATTGCAGCTGAGTCAACATCTTTGTGGACAGACTGACAGCAGGAAAGACTGAGGACATTCATCCACCAGATTCATCAATGAGGTCTAAGAGCATTCCATTAGGTCATTAATGATTCATTTAGCTCACACTAGCTGTGGTAGTTTGAATATATGTCCCCCAATATATTCAGTGTTTTATTAGTTTATAGTTTGCATCTGTAGTCACCTTGCTGGAGGCAATGTCACTGGGCATTAAGGTGTGATGGTGGGTTTGAGATTCCATTGTAAAGATATGCAAAGTGTGCCTAGTTGGAGTTCCTGAAGTGTGCTGTGGCTTTTGGCTGTAGCTTTGCTCTGTGTGCTGTGTGGCTGGTGGCTTTTCTCTCTCTGCTTGGGCCTGTGAAGGCAGGCCAGCTTCTTCTGCCATTATGGAACTTCCCCTGGATCTGTAAGCTTCAATAAATAATATCCCTTCTTCCATAACTGTGCCTGGTCTGGAAGTTCATCTCAGTGAACCTGAAGCTGTCAGCTACAGAGCATTCCATTAAGTCATTAATCATACATTTAGCTCACACTAGCTAAGTACCAATTTTATGTTTATCAATTCAATCAGTTGTCAATGCTTTGAGATTGCCAGCACTAGGTGAGGCAAGGGGGATGAGGGAACCTGTCTTCATTTAAAATGTTGATATCTTGTTGATCTAACTGCATTGATTTTGAGTTTTTCAATTAGTGTATTAAAACATCATTGATCTTGGTTATTGGGATTTTTGGCACCACCTTAAATTCCTCACTGAAGATGAGTACCGCTCCCACTCAGATCCAGGCTCATTAGGACACTTGTGGGGAATTAAGAGGAAGAGGGGATACAGGTGCTGACTTCTAGAATCACAGCCTCATAGGAAGAAAAGCCCATTTTCTTAAATAAAGCCAACAAAATAAGAGTTGCTAAACAAAAATTACAGGAGGCTGTTGTTTTGAATTAGACTCTGACACTGAAATGCAACTGACCAGACTAAGACACAAAATGGAGTCACTCATGCTAAAGTTCATGTCACCAAACCAAAACTGGGATGTCATGTAGCCTTCTTTTCCAGCAGGGGAAAAGGCTAACAACCACGTCCATGTAAGGCTGGTTTCCGTCAGCATGAAAAACTCCATCTAATTTACTCCTACAAAAGTGAAACCTGATGACAACGAATCTATTTTTATATTGCTCTATTTTCCTATTCCCACCTTACCAGGCAAGTGACCTTGAGATGATTGATCTATTTTTAATTCTTTGCTTCTGCTTTTCAACCCTTTGCTACCTATAAAACCAATTTGTTCTGCTCAGCCCATGGGAGCACTTATTCTATTTTATAGAATGAAGTATTGCTGGATTCTAGGATGCAAAATAAAACCAATTAAGGTCTTTAAGCTGCATTGTTATAATCTTCTCCTTTGACAGATTGGCATGTGCTTTAAAAGAGGTTCCAACATCATGACAGTGCCTTGGGAGTGGTGAGGCAAGGCACAACCCTCCATGCCTGGTTGTGGCACGTGCAGCTGTAGGACATCAACCACTAGTCAATTCTGCTTCCCCATTGGTTCACTGAGGGTTGTGCACAAATGGGCACTTCACTGCGTACTTTGTGATGGAATATGCTAGTGTGTAGAGCACATAGAGCCACTCATAAGTGACAGTTGTTCACCACTGTGGTTCCATTTAAGTGGGCCTGGAGGGCGCAGAGCTAAATCTCAGATATGACCCTGAACATTAATTGCATTCCTTCAGAGAGAGAGAAAAGTGTTAAAGATGCAACACAAAAGATGGCTCCTCTCTACAGTGTCAAGCCCTTGTTGCATGGATAGCTATGTTGTCAAGGTCTTTGACTATGAGTGTCCACAGCATCTGGCTGAGGCTACATATCCAAATGGGGTGGACATCTGTGGACATTGTACATAGATGTGGTCTGTGGTCAAGCTACACATCCTGAATTGACCTAGGTACGTTTTCACTGGTGATGTAGCTCAGAGGGAAAGCACACGCCTAGACTGTGCAAGGCTCTTGGTTAGGTCCCCAGTGCCATGCAACAAAACCATACTTACACACTTTTCATTCCTGTACCCAATGCACCTGATGAAGAATTCACAGTCTTTCCAGATCAGGCTCTTTACTGTCCTACCTCCTGTCTGGACACCTCCTGTTGCTCCTCGTGTTGGATGTGTCCTAGGAGCCACATGCCTCAATTATATCCACCTTGTTCCCAAGGACCAGCACGTGAGCCCACCCTAGTCACTTTTTATTAACTTCTGAACTCCCAGGACCTTTTACACCTTTTTCATGGTCATGATGCTGATCTCAATGTATTAAATTGTAGTTTCTGCTTACCTATCTTATTTCTTCTCCTGGACTGGCAACTCCTTGAGGGAAGCTGTGGTAGTTTGAATATATGACCCCCCAATATATTCAGTGTTTTATTAGTTTATAGTTTGCATCTGCAGCCACCTTGCTGGAGGCAGTGTCACTGGGCGGTTCTTAAGGAATGGTGGTAGGTTTGAGATTCCATTGCAAAGATATGCAAAGTGTGCCTAATGGGAGTTCCTGAAGTGTGTTGTGCTGTGTGGCTGGTGGTTTTTCTCTCTCTTGTCTGGTCCTGTGAAGGCCAGCTTCTTCTGCCATTATGGAACTTCCCCTGGATCTGTAAGCTTCAATAAATAATATCCCTTCCTCCATAACTGTGCCTGGTCTGGAAGTTCATCTCAGCGAACCTGACGCTGTCTGCTACAGAAGCTATCTTTATTTTATATTCTATTACTTTTTTTTAAAGTTAGCATTCAAAGCATTGAGTTTCATTATGGCATTTTCATACAAACGTGTCATTTTACTTTGTTCTCATCCATTCCACTCCCCACCTTGTGGTCTTCTGCATATAGTCCTCCTTTCTCTTTTCACGACACACACATTCTGCCCCATGTACTAGAAGATCTCCTTCTCCCTTCTCATGGTCCCCTCTCTACTTCTCCCCCCCGCCTCAGATTTAAATCTAGGTATCACATATGAAAGAAAACATGGGATTTGCCTTTCTGGATTATTTAATTTAACACAATGATCTCCAGTTCCATCCATGTTCCAAATACCATGATTTCTTTTTTCTTTTTTTTCTTTTTTTTCTTTTTTTGGTTTTTTGAGGTAGGGTCTCACTCTAGCTGAGGCTGACCTGGAATTCACTACGTAGTCTCAGGGTGGCCTCCAACTCATGGCTATCCACCTACCTCTGCCTCCCGAGTGCTGGAATTAAAGGTGTGCAAGACCATGCCCAGCTCCATGATTTCTTTTCTGTATGCTTAGCAACATCCTACTGTGTGTATGCACCACATTTTCCTTATCCACTTGTCTGCTGATAGATGCCTAGGCTGGTTCTACATCTTGACCATTGTGACTAGTACAGAAATAGACGTAGATGTGCAGGTACCTCCGGGGTATGTAGACGTTTTAGAATACAGGTACCTTTATTATCAACTATGGTCACCCTCATTGTCTTGCAGTGGTAAGCACTGAAATAAAATTAAATTAAATGATCTGGGTTGGGGTGATGGCTCAGCTAAAGATACTCACTTTAGCAGATCATAGCCCCTACTGTCCTGCTGCTTCCTAAAACACATACTCACATACCATGGATTTGGTGTGTGGTTTGGAAATGTTAAAGTCTAAGACTCCCAGTTTCTTCATAAAGAGACTCTTCTTACTGCATTGTAAGAATTAAAGAGAAGTGCATGCTTGGATACCATGGGTCAGAAGTCACTGCCTGCTATATAAAGTGAAAAGGCAGAAAGACAAGCTAACTTTAACCCCTGCTTTCATTCTGAGGCTTGCAGGGTATGTCCTACTCACACCCCTATGAATTTAAGTTGGAACATCTGTTTGAGCAATCCAAGAACACAGATATTACATTTCCACATTTTCTTGAATAAAAAGGTATTTGATACAGTTTCACAACAAAGCCATGAAGATTATTAAGAACACAAGTTCTTCTGGACTTTGTCCAGAGATCACAAGGCAGTGGTGGGGATCCTTTGCATGGGAGTCTCTCACAGGAGTTTTCAACTTGGTCTCATTTAACTTGGAACCAGGCCGAAAATTCTTTTGTCTCAGGGCCCTGTGCTATTTCTAAAGGAAAAAAAAAAATAGTTGACATAAAATTCTCTTAATTTAGAATTTATTTGGTGGTGGGGGTCCCTTCTAGATAGGAATCTAGAAATAAACCTTTTGTATGGTTTTCTTACTCATTCACAACAGAACTCATGTAGAAAAGTTTGCTACCTCACAGTGCAGAGAAACAAGTGAATATTAAATTGCTGTTTGCTGAGCTGGAGGTGTAGTTCAGTGGTAGGGCATTGCAAGTACCTGGGTTCAGTACCCAGAATTGCAAAAGCACATAAATAAAACAAAATTGCTGTTTTCTTCAGTGAAGAGACTAGAATGAGAAAAACCTATATGAAGTTGTAGGTCTTCTGCCTCACATGTCTATGACCTGTAGGTTTCAATGCACCTTGTTTTCCACAGCCCTAAGGTGATGAGGGTGAGCCTTAGACCCAACTCACTGGATTGTACAAAAGTCCAAATTATTCAACACAAAAATACTTAGACCAATACCTGGATAAGAGAAATCACTCCACTTGGGGGTTAGTTATTCTTACTCTACCACTATTATTTCTACCACGAACACCACTCGAGAGTCCATGCTCAGGGACAATGGCAGGCGAGAGGCCGTGTGGTTATGCTCCTCATATATGGAGACAGATCTAAGTTTCCTTTGGGACCAATCAATTACTTGTTCCCACACAGCACATCATTTGGCACACAATGTGTGCCCAGTAAATGATCAATAAAATAACTGACAGTCGTTATTTCCTATTGGGTCTTCAGATGCAATGTCACCATGCTCACCCAAATCTCAGGAATGGTTTCAAATGCCACTTTGGCCTTTGAGTTTGTGTGGTAACTCTGAAGTGAGATCTGTGGATGAAAATGAAAGACGCAGTGTGAGGCATCCATCTCTGCAGGCCCCTGGAGGCTGGTAATGGACACTGAGAGGAGATTGACACAGAATCCCTGCTGCTCCCCTCCAGGAGCCCTCCTTCGTTAAATTTCCTTCAGGAAAGTTCTTAAATCACCAGAGTCTCAAATTCAGCATGTTCCCAGCATAACTGCGATTCCCTACCCATTTTGATGGGATGATGGTGAATACAGGCTATTTTTCCAAGACTCATGATTTTTCTAAAAACTTGTCACTAGTCATGCATGGCTAAAGATGGTTCACAAATATGTCTACACTTATTTCATGATAGGAACATGTTCACATGAGTACAAATAACTTCTTGATAACCAAAATGACAAATGAAAGAGGTGAATTTTAAAAATGTGAACAATTTTGCACCCTCCCCATCTTTCATCATTTTTTTAAAATTGGGAATAGCTGTGACCTTAGAGGTCAGAAACTGGAAAGATATTCTGGGTTATGGAAAAACATTCTGAGCTATGCAGTTGACACCGTTACACAAAGGTGCCATCCTCGTCCTCTCTCCAAAGTTGCTTAATAGCACACGTGACAAGCAAAAGGGCCATTTGGATGAGACTTGAATCTTACAGAAAATAAGACATCATTGGTAACTATTGATATGTTCTTCAAATGGAATGAGTGATCTAAAACCCTGAGATTGATGTTATTACAACTGTCATAATTTGCTTTTGAATTTAATACATATTAAAGCACATGCTTATACAGCAAATAAATTCAATTCTACAAGCCCTAGCTTAAAAACAAGTCGTGCCTCATGCTGGGACAGAGCATCTGCCCATGTGCCTTCAGCTCTATTTCTCTTGTGTTAGACAATATTCATCACAGACCTCACACAGGTACTGTAAGTGTTTTACGTTGACAACAACGAAGGAAAATCTGCACTGTGCATATCACTGAGGATTTAGTCATGTTCTTCATTTCTTCTGTGTATTAAGTGTGAGATCAAAAGAGTGCTAGAGTTGATACTGATATACACACACACACTGACTGCATGCACATCACACACTAAAGTGCAGCTCAGCTCACATATTCCTCAACAGCATTTGTACAAAAAAGAATACGTTTTCAGAAACAAAGGTGTGATTTCCCACATGTATTCCTAATTGTAAGGATTTGTAAAAAAAAAAAAAAAAAAAAAAAAAAAGAGTTATTTTCCATAAAGTTTATACTTTTCCATTGCCTGGTGCAGGAGGAACAAAGCACACTTTCTACCCCTCCCCCCAAAAAAAAAACCTCCAGAAATTTACCTGTTACAGAAATAGAAGAAATCTGTAGAGGCTTACAAAAGAAAGTTCCTGAGTTATATTTTCAACATTAGATGGTCTAAGTCATAAAATATTGGTCAGCACAAGAGGCAGCTCTCCGGAGAGTGGAGCATAGTAAAGTCGTCTGTGTCATGAGCACAATCCTTATAATACTTCAGCTCCCCTTGGCAGGGAGGCAGAGGTGTTTCAAATAAGGAATGGAAATTTCTCTCAGCATCCAGCTAAGTCACAGATCACACTGCTGTCTAGTAGCACGGCTATTCTGGTAAAAGCACCAAAATGTTCATCTGAGAGGACAGCCAGCGTGCAAAATCACTGATGGAGTATGCTTTTAATTCTTTCACAGTAAGACTAGATGAGTTTAAAGTTTGGGAGTGTCCTTAAAACTGCTAAAAGTAGTTTAGGTCAAATGATAAAATTTCCCTAAAGTGCTCTTCCTTTATGCCGAGGACTGAAGAGAATCCTTCAAATGTCTCCAAGAGCAAACAGTAATCTGGTATGGAACAACCAAGTAAAATACCTTTTCCTGCCCCTGCCGATGCCTTCCCAAGGCTTTCTGTGTACGGCATGAGAGGTCATGAACTGTAGCCGGGAAGCCGTGGAAGGAGCTTGGATTTGCACTCTCATCAATGTTGTGCAAAGGCTCCATGATTTCAGGAGATACATGAAGCCTGTCAGCTGTCCTCATCAGTGCCAGCCTCTGAGAGAGCACAGGCACCTCTTCCTCTTCCTCACTGAGGGAGGCAGCCCCGGGCCGAGCGATGCTTCAGTCTGCAGCTGAATGGGCTCAGGTGGCCATCAACCCTGTGTTCATTCACTGCAGCATGCTATCTTAATCCCTGTGTCCCACCACCTCAGCCATGGCAATAATGACCTTTGCGACTGCTGCGAAGCTCAGAGACAATGGCAATACATGTGCTGGACCCACACGATCAATGTTCAGTATAGCCCACGGCCTATCTATTGCTTGACTATGTCACTGGAGTTCCCTTCCTGCTTCTAGTTAGGGACTCCTGTGGCAGAACCAGAAGAGACATTTTTTTAAATTAAAAAAAATTTTTTTTGTTTATATTTATTTATTTACTTGAGAGCAACACAGAGAGAGAGACAGATAGAGAGAGAGAAAGAGAGAAGCAGATAGAGAATGGGCACTTACAGCCACTGCAAACAAACTCCAGATGCATGCGCTACCTTGTGCACCTGGCTTACGAGGGTCCTGGGGAACTGATCCTCAAACCAGGGGCCTTAGGCTTCACAGGCAAACGCTTAATGGCTAAATCATCTCTCTAGGCCCCAGAATAGACATATTTTATCACTAAAGTTACTGTAAACCAAGAGACCCTCCCTCTTCTCATAAAAGATTTGGCTTTGTTTTTGAATTAAGTAGATTCCAGGATAAATTATAGCAGCCAAAGATTCAGCTAAGTCTTCTATTTGCCTGCTTTTATGATAGGGTTTGAAGTTGACAGCCCATGCGCAAGAGCCCCTCAGGGGAAGCTCCTTTGGGTGAAATGAGCTAAAGCAACTCATATGTACCTGAGGCTTCTAAACTGTCAGAGTGGAAATTGGGTCTAATCCAGAACATCCCTGCTTCTAAATCCCCTTTCTTTGCTGGGCCCTTCCCCTAACTCTACAAACAAGTTCATCTCCACTTCCTAAGCAAAACCAGACCCACTTCCAGTGTCTTTGTAGGAGTGGCTTAAACTCTCTTTTAATACTGAAACTTGTTGGCTGAGAAATGTTTATCAATCCTATTTGCTGTGTTTATGCATTTAACGTCCCCCCTGGTTCTGCCCTCGACACGCCACTGAAACTATACCTACTCAGCATCCCGTGATAAACTAATGGTCCACTCCCTGGCCAAGCTGTGCTGGGCACACCATCTGCCCCATTACAGGCGGTCCATCACGTCCTTCTTTCAAAAAAATGTCTGACTCCTTTGGCTCCCGTGGCTGTCATTTTCTTAATCGCCCTCACACTTCTGACTCCTTCTGCTTCTTTTTAAAAAATTCTTTAAAAACTTATTTATTTATTCACTTGAGAGAGACAGAGAGAGAGAGAGAGAGAGATGGAGGGATAGAATGGGCACGCAAGGGCCTCTAGCCACTGCAAATGAACTCCATATGCATGCACCACCATGTGCATGCGTCTGGCTTATGTGGGTCCTGGGAAAATCACACCTGGGTCCTTAGATTTCATAGGCAAGTGCCTTAACCGCTAAGCCATCTCTCCAGCCCTCCGTCTGCCTCTTTTATGCCCGGATATCCTTACTAAACTGAATCCTTAAACAGGAGTTTAAAATTCCCTTATCTTTTGCCATCATCACTTTATACATTTTTGTTGAGTGAATGTATCATCTGTGCTCAACATTTTAACCAGCATCCTTATACTGAAGATCCTGTGGCCATTGTTCTGCCCACTGTATCTGGTCCAAGGAAGCCTCCACTTGGGAGTTTCCCAGGCAACTTGGAACAGATCATAACACTTTCTACCCTAAACATGAGGTGCCTCTTGAAATTGAAATTTTGGCACCACCAACCAATCAGATACCTGAACTATCAATATGGGAGCCTCTCTCCCAGACTCGCTGCTCCCACCCCCCAAAATCATCGAGTCCTGCCCATTGAGCTCCCCTTGCAGTGTTTCAGTCACTCCTTCCTTTCATACCTAGCACCTGGGTCCTAATTCCAGTCTGAATCAACTCTGAGACCACCGGGTAGGTCCCCTAGGGTCCCTACTGACAAGCTCACCTCCCCCCTCCACCAAACAGCAAAGCAGCTCCTGAATAAATAGGTCCAAAAATGGAGTAACACAGAAACAGCCACGCACAGAGTTCTTCTGGAAGGATGTTGCATCTTTTTATTCCTGCTTCAGTACAGCTCTCTAGAGCATGTGGATGCTGAGAGCCAGTGACTGTCTTCCAATAAATTCCTTTCCACTTAAATAGCCAATTATACTGTCTGCAATGACAATCCTTGAATTTACACTACTTCTCTTAATCTCTACCATAATTATAGTTCTGTGTTTTCTCGTATTGGACTGCCACCAAGGACAGGATCATAACCATGAGCTCCACGAGCTGCAGGCGTTTTGTGTAGTATGTACTCTACGGCTTCCATAGTTCCCGAGGGCCACTCCAAGCTTACTGATTGGATAATATTCTTTTCCATAGCTCCCGAGGGCCACTCCAAGCTTGCTGATGGGATAATGTTCTTTTCCATAGCTCCCGAGGGCCACTCCAAGCTTGCTGATTGGATAATGTTCTTTTCCATAGTTCCCGAGGGCCACTCCTAGCTTGCTGATTGGATAATGTTCTTTTCCATAGTTCCCGAGGGCCACTCCTAGCTTGCTGATTGGATAATGTTCTTTTCCATAGTTCCCAAGGGCCACTCCAAGCTTGCTGATTGGATAATGTTTTTTTCCATAGTTCCCGAGGGCCACTCCAAGCTTGCTGATTGGATAATGTTCTTTTCCATAGCTCCCGAGGGCCACTCCAAGCTTGCTGATTGGATAATGTTCTTTTCCATAGCTCCCGAGGGCCACTCCAAGCTCGCTGATTGGATAATGTTTTTTTCCATAGTTCCCGAGGGCCACTCCAAGCTTGCTGCTTGGATAATGTTCTTTTCCAGAGCTCCCGAGGGCCACTCCAAGCTTGCTGATTGGATAATATTCTTTTCCATTCCCGAGGGGCCTTCCAAGCTCGCTGATTGGATAATGTTTTTTTCCATAGTTCCCGAGGGCCACTCCAAGCTTGCTGCTTGGATAATGTTCTTTTCCAGAGCTCCCGAGGGCCACTCCAAGCTTGCTGATTCGATAATATTCTTTTCCATAGCTCCCGAGGGCCACTCCAAGCTCGCTGATTGGATAATGTTTTTTTCCATAGTTCCCGAGGGCCACTCCAAGCTTGCTGATTGGATAATGTTCTTTTCCAGAGCTCCCGAGGGCCACTCCAAGCTTGCTGATTCGATAATATTCTTTTCCATAGCTCCCGAGGGCCAGTCCAAAGCTCGCTGATTGGATAATGTTCTTTAACAGCTTTTTCTGCATCACCAATGAAGTTGGGACAACATACATTACACCACTTGTTTATTTCATTATCTTAGCCTCAGATGTCCCCAGACACACATAACTTTCCCACGAAGTAAAGAAAGCAGATATTCCAGCATATGTCACTGGATTACAAACATGAACCTCTGGATTTCCTGTTTCTCTCACACTCTTGCAAGAACTTCCTGTTGGAGCATACAGATGCATGCCTCTGCTTCTCTCCTCCAGAATGAGAACTGTTCATATCTCACAATGAGTTCCTTGAGGACACCAGTTTTCAACAGCTAGTTCAAAGTCTAATAATATTTTGCCAAAGCTTACTTTCCCAAGCCAGCACCATTTCGCTCATGGAGGCACTGGGATTGTTTATGGTGGTGGAGGATCAAAGCACCCAGGCAGCCCCCCGGGGGGAATAATCCAAGAGCTATTTGTTCACCAGCATGTCCCAGCTGAAGCAGACCATGTAGCTGTGAAGCACATGGGAATGCTGCCTCACTGTTGTGTCTGTAAGTTACAGCGTAAACCTCATGGTCTTGGAAGTCCTCCGTAGGAAGGACTGCTCCACACAACCCTTTTCACTAAAGGAAGAACGTCAAGTGTTTTTATTTTTATTGTTCTATTTATTCTCAACAAGTGCTTTAGGGATTGATTAAATTCATAGTGTTCATTGATGCCACAGACAGACTCTGTCATGCAAGGCACAAAACACACAGTATAAGGAACTTGAAAATGACAATGAATGCAGAAAGAAATTATTTTTCCTTACAACATATTGTGACTTTGGCTGACTTCCATAATTATGAGGAGGGAAACATCCCAAAAATCCCCAGGCATCTTCTTGGGGAGCAGGCCAGGATCCGCATAGCAGCTCCCTATCCGGCAACTCTCATCTGAGTGGAGAAGAAATCAGCCTGGCTGTTGGCCTGGATAGGAAGGAAGCTGGTCATGCAGAGAACGGGGAGAAGCTGAAGATATCACCAGCCAGTGCAGCCAAATCCCAAGTACAGCAGTCAGGAAGAACCATTCCAGAACAGCCTAGCGGACAGGGAGGCCAAGGTCAAGGACTTGCTGGAGCTGAGACAGATCAGCATGTCTGAATCTCTCGTGGGAGGTACCAGCTCCATCAGTAATTGAGCTGACCCAGGCTGAGGCACCAGCTCCGTGAGACAGATAAATGGGAACAGGCTGGGGTGGGAGAAAGAGTGAGGGGTAGAGAGCAAAGCACTTCCAACCCAAATGATGAACTTATGGAGAAACGCGTCTAAGTTACTGGGAGACACTAAAACCCAAATGAGAAACTTGATCTCATTTCTTCACGTCCACGTCTAGTGCATCCCAAAGGCTGGGCTGGAAGGCTGGCTTAGAAGAATGAGTGTTTATTTACAATGTGTACACTGTTGGTGAAGTCCGATCTGGCAACAGCAAGAGTGAGAATAAGCCCGGGCTATGTGTAGACAGCACTCACTTTTGTTCAACCATTTTACAAGAAGATGTCCTATAATCTCCTTTTACAGCTCAGGAACAAGGGACTAGCCCACGGCTACACATGAAAGACTAGAGCCTAAGGCTGGAGAGATGGCTCAGCTGGGAAAATGCTTGCCATATGCCCACAAGGAGCTGGCGTTTATCCCCAGAACCCACACACAATGCTAGGTGTGTTGGTGTGCACCTGCAATCCCAGTGTTGGGGAGGTGGAGAGAGGAGGATCCCTGGAGCTCACTGGTCAGCTAGTCCAGCCTACCTGGTGAGCTTTAGGCCAATGAGAGAACCTGTCTCAGAGAAAGTGGATGGTGTTCCTGAGGATAAAACCCAAGGTTGTCCTCTGGCCTCCATATGCATGTGCACATATGTGTGTCCCCTACATACATCTACACACACACACATGAATACACACACACACACACACACACACACACACACACGAATTCGCATGCACGCACGCATGCACGCACGCACGCACGCACGCACGCACAGAATAGAGCCTGGATTCTAACTCAGGCTGACCAGCTCAGCTTGAACCATGCTGCTGCCATGGTGAGGAACTGTCTTAGATGGGAAGGGAAAGTACATTTCAAGGAAATGCGCAAGGGTGCATTCCTTCACTAACTACTGTTAAGTCCCTACCATGGGTCAGGTCTCTCCCACATGCTGATTATTGCAGGCCCCAGCGATCATTACAAATTGGAGAGAATGAATAAATGTCATCTGATGTGCCATAAAATGTAATGTGTTGGGGGGCTGGTTGGCCTAAAACACTTTGTTTTGGGAATCTATGTTTGCCACATATCTGAAGTTTTTGGATAAAGCATTTCTAACACAGTGAGGCTCTGGAGACCAGGGTCTAGTGGAGAGAGGGATGTCACCAGCAATACAGAGGAAGGAACTGGTGGAGAGCCAAAGAGACAGGGCCCTGTCCTAGAGCTGCCATGGACCTGGTCCCTAACCATGAGTGACAGCTGGTCTGGGACTCAATGTGTTCCCTTACAAAACAAGAAGCTTGCACCAGACAACCTCTGAGGCTAGCTGTTGGACAGGCTCCTAGGCAGAGTCACATTAAGGAAGTTTCAGGGAACTACACTTGGTGATGTAGGAATAATTTGGTCAAATTTCTGGGATCAGCCATTTTTTCTGAGAGATGCTCAAGGAACATTCTAGATTTTTTTCAGGCTTCCAGCCTCTGTCCAGTGGGACTGTGGGATAGTGGAACTTCCACTTGAAGAACTCTAAGAGAAGTCAGTAGAAATAATGCAGGATCAATGGAGGCGGGATCTGTCTGAACAACCTAGTGGTATACAGCTGGGATGCTGGGGCAGCCTTCCAAAGTCAGCACTGGGAGTGGAGGACAGACATCCTCTCCCAGGAACATCTCTTGGGATCCTGGTGAGCCCTTAAGCTCCAGCTGGACCTTAAGAAGTATCAGGTGGGATTTAGCACTGTTAATAACAACTAACACACGACACAGAACTGAAACTCAGCTGGCCATTGGGAGTGTCTTAGGAATGGGGGTTGAAGAGATGCTTCAGCCTGAAAGCCTAACAGCCCAGGTTCAATCCCCCAGTACCCACATAAAGCTAGATGCATAAAGTGGTGCACTCATTTGGAGTTCATTTGCAGAGGTTAGAAGTCCTGGCATGCCCATTCTCTCATTCTCTCTCTGCTTACAAATAAAAAAATAAATAATGAGTTTTTTTTTTTTTTAAGAGAGTAGGAATGAACCCTATAAGCCTAAAGTTTGGCCAGCCAGGCCAAATGTGCCAACTGGTGCAATAGTGGCATGTCTCTTTGGGGAGAAGCCATCTGCTCTCTAATTGGCCTGGAGGCCTGCTCCATGGAGGGAACACATGCCCGGTACTGAAAACCTAGTCAAAAGCCTATGGCAGAGGAGGTCATGAGCCCTAGGGGAGTAATAACTGCTGTTGTCTGGCCAAATGCAGATATTATGCTCACCAAGCTGCCCTGTAAGCACTTTTCTTAACAGTCATCCTCATATATTAATGGTACTCTCACTTTTGGTTAGAGAAGCTTCTCCTTTCAGATGGCAGTGACCTCTGGGATGACCCCAAAATCACCATAATCAGAACCGGCATAATTATTTTTTGTTACATGATATGTTTTCACATATTATGGGGATAGTATGGTGGTTTAATTGTAAAATGCCCCTCATAGGTCATGTGTTTGAATACTTAATCTCTAGCAAGTAGTGCTGCTTGGGAATCTTTAGGAAGTGGAGCCTTCCTGGAGGAAGCCTGTCACTGGGGTGGGCCTGCATGTACCTGTCTCTGCTCCCTGTCAACTGGTGTGACAATGTGACACTGACCTCCTCTTCCTGCTATGCTTTCCCCCACCGTGATGGATTCTACCCTCTGGAAACTTAAACGAAATGAACTCCTTCCTTTCCTTAAAAAAAAAAAAAAAAACACATCACCATAGTGCTAAGAAGAAGTGACAGAGGAGTGCTCAGCACTGAAACATCTCTATCACACCCTCCAAGGCTCAGGGTCTATTGTGCAAGAGGTGGCGGAATGAATGTAAGAGCAACAGGAAGGGTAGGACTGCTCACAATGAGCTCCTCCAGACACAAGATGGCCTGGATGTCCATGACTGCACAGTGCCTGACACAAGACCATCGTAATAGGAGGAAACGATCATGACATCAAAATGAACTGGAAAGAAGAAGGAATTCAATGGAGGGTGGACTTGAGAGGATAAGAATGAGGCTGGGAGGGAATTGTCATGGTTTATTATCTATACCTGTAGAAACTGTCAATAAAAGGTTAAAAAAAAGAGTAGGAATGAGTTGGAAAGGGGTCAGAAAGAGACATCTACTGGGCTGGAGAGATGGCTTAGCAGTTAAGGCACTTGCCTGCAAAGCCAAAGGACCCTAGTTTGATTCCCCAGGACCCACATAAACCAGATGCACAAAGTGGTGCATGCATCCGGAGTTTGTTTGCAGTGGCTGGCATGCCCATTCCCTCTCTCTCTCTCTCTCTCTCTTTCTCTCAAGTAAAAGAAATAAATAAAAAGTGAGAAAAAAGACACCTACTTAGATGTCCTTACAATGAGACCTTGGTACATGTTACCATGTCCCCCCCATATCTAGTTCCACATGCTTGTCTTCCATTTTATCACTTGCTCTGAGGTACAAACACCTTTCAGCTGTTTCCTGTATTCAGCGATTTCTCCCATCTCTATCATTATTAAGGAGACACAAAGCAGACCTTCCCTAAGAGTGCTTTGAGTGATGTTGTTTCTTTCTCCCAGCCAGAATTATCCCCACATCTACCTTCCCTACGCAGGAACCCCAGTGCTCCAGGCCTCTCTTCAAGGTGCAGTACCTGGATTTGATTTTAGTCCCTCTGTTCCTTCGCTCCTCCAAAGGCTCCCTTAGAGAGCTCCGTGAGGCTCAAGGTTCTATGCCAAAAAGGAGCATGAAGACCCAAAACCCAAAACCCATTCAATGACCAATTCAAATTATGAGGCCAACTGTCTGGTCTCCAAGAATCCCGGGCCAAAAGGCTTCTGTCCTGGCAGCTGGCAGGAGGAAGATAGAATGAACAGTCTCAGTTTTAGCTGAGGACCAGTGTTGAGAGGAGGGCCAATATTCTTTGAAGGAGGAATGCATAAGGATGATTTTAATTACAGATAAATGAAAGATTTTCATAGCATAAAATAGGTTTGGATTTAACTGAAACCTAAGATTCAGAAGCAAGTTCCAATTTGAATTTGACAATAATCTCACTTCCTTAGATATGTTGATAGAAATTTCAAAAAATATTCCACAAAAAGTAGAGGGAAATCCAGAAACTAGATCAATGGTGGCAAGACTAGAAAGCAGGACTGAGTTGCATGCAGTGCCTGCTCCTGATGCAGCCACTCTTCCCTATTGACACACTGCCCACCAAAATGACCTTGAATGAGGAGAGATTGGATTTGTAATCAGAGATGCTTTAACCAAGAAGGCAGGGGATCTG
Source organism: Orientallactaga sibirica (assembly GCA_036365145.1). NCBI lineage: Eukaryota > Metazoa > Chordata > Mammalia > Rodentia > Dipodidae > Orientallactaga > Orientallactaga sibirica. The sequence goes on from JAEOAD010000001.1 coordinate 65,488,500, forward strand.
CTCTGCAGCTAGGGGAGTGCACCTACTACTCTTGATTTAATCTCCCTGTATAGCATTCCAATCTGCAGATTTAGTCCCAGACTTAACCTCCCTCACTAGCTGTTAGCATTGCTCTCCCACTGTAGGTTAACCTACAGAGCAAGGTTGTATAGAAAGTGTCATTTATGTTGCAAGGACTTGTGGACAAAAGTCTCTGAAGCTCACAACTCTCTATGGCACACCCAGCACATGGAGGTGTTTGGAACCCATTTCTGCAGTAAGATGTAGTACATTTGCAGAGAGGCTTGCAGACAGCTTGCCAGATTTTAGCCTAGGACAATTTTATTGTCTTTAATTTACCAACCTAGAGCTGAGTTGCTAGAGGAAATTCTTAGTGATAGTTTCTTAGTATGCAGCCTCAGCAACTGGGCACAGGTTGCCTCCCTGCCCCACAGTCCAGTTCTGGCCTTTGAAACTCAGATCTGTAGGATGGAAGCCTAAGCTGTTTACTCCACCCTGGAGTTCTCAGAGCAGGATGAATGGACTCCTCCTGGCCAAGCCAGTGGTCTCAGCTGTGAGCCAGAAAGCGCTGGCTGTTAGAAAACAGGAGAGCCACAGTGCCTTCATTATATTATTAAACTGTAATCACCTTTTCCTCTAAGCATCTTCCTGTTTCCCCTGAAGGCGACTGTTTAACTGCCACTCCAGTGCAGAGGTGCCAGCTAGATGGAGCACTTCCTGTGGACCTGGAGGGCCTTGTGCCTAGCAGGCTGTGGCATGTTCACTCAGGGAGGTAGGCTGCAAGGTAGCCCCATCTCAATAGAGGACTGGGAAAAGGGGCTCAGGGACTCAGACTCCTGGTTTCCATGGTGATGTTCATTTCCTTTTTCTCAGGGACACCAGAGCAAGGCAGGTGAGCTTAGGGCACAAGATTCACTCCCAGGCCTGTGCAAGTGGCTCCTTCATTTGGGCCCTAATGCTGGCCAACTGTGTAGCTTTGCACACACACACATATGTATGTGTGTGTGTCAACGTGTCATCCCCAGGATAGTAGCAGCAGCAGCAGCCCCAGCTCCTGGAAACTTAAGAAACATTCTCATGGCCCACTCCAGATCTGCTGAATCAGAAATTCAAGGAGAAACAGCAGACTGGGTCTGAACATACGCAACAGGTCATTCTCATGCGGCTGTACTTTGAGAAGTCTTGTGCTAGAATAAGGCTCTCCAGTGCTGCTCCCATAGCAGAGGTGGGCCTCAGGACCCAGGACCCATGTTCCATCTTTCTCCAGATCCCAAGTAAGCCAGATGCACAAAGGTGAGGCAAATGCAAGGTTGCACATGATCACTAGGTGGCATAAGTGTGTCTGGAGTTCGAGCAGTGACTGAGGCCCTGGTGTGCCAATTGTCTCTCTCTCTGTCTTTCTAAAAAAAAAAATATACAAGATTTATCACATACAATAGGAGCAGGATATTGACTGGGATGTGAGAAAGAGTCTTTCCTAAAGCTATCAGCAAGAGAGGAACCCCATCCGCTAACAAGCTGCTTTTCCTCAAGTGTCTACACTACAGTCCTTTACGGTCTGGCAAGTGTTGAAGATAAATGAAGTTCGCCACTGAACTAGTTTCTTCCTGTTTCTTCCTCTACTTGGACAGCTCAGAGTTGGTCACTGCATGATACTAGGTGATACAGATTGACTACTTCTGTATTGAAGTTTCAGATTCTCCCTTCTACAAAGTGGTGCTAATCTCACCCACAAGGGAGGGTCAGACAAGATAATGCAGGCAGACCCTCCACAGAAGCACGGCAGGGTGAGCTGTGGTGACAGTTCCTAACAACCTAAGCAGGGGAGCTGGTCTAAGGAGCCAGGCTGGATGGTTTGGGCCTGAGGACAACAGAGTGGACAGAACGGTCTGCTGGCTTCCTTTAAAGCTCTCTCTTTATACATACATACATACATACATACATACATACATACATACATATATATATATATATGTGTGTGTATATATATATATATATATATATATATATATATATATATATGGAGAGAGAGAGAGAGAGAGAGAGAGATTTTATTTTATTTATTTATTTGAGAGGAGGGGAGAGGCATAGAGAAAGAGTGAATGGGCATGCCAGGGCCTCCAGCCACTGCAAATGAACTCTAGATGCATGCATTCCCTTGTGCATCTGGCTTGCGTGGGTCCTGGGGAATGGAACCCAGATCCTTAAACTTTGCAGGCAAACACCTTAACTGCTAAGTCGTTTCCCCAGTTCTTTACGGCTCTCTTAAAACAGTATATCTTCTGGTTTGAATAGTCAAGGGTGTCAGGCTTCAAAATGATGGAAAAGAAAAGGAGAGAGAAAGGAAATGAGGGACACCAGTGCCTACTGCTGGGAGCTGAAAACACATTGTTTTGTTGTTGTTTTCCTATGAAAATGAAGGATGAGAAGACTCATTTGAGTCCTCCACATTTAAACTTTGTCACAGGAACCCAAACACTATGGACTAGTAACCACAGCCCCCCCCCCCCCCAGATCAGTGACCTCAGACATTCCGTGGTGGAATTTCCTCTTTGGTCCAGTGCTGGATACCAGATGATGTTGATGAAATCACACAGCCAAATCGCTGTGGGGTGAAAGTAAGTGACAGGTCTTAGCACTGAAGTCCCCTCACACAAGCGTGAAACCATTTCTACAAAGCTGCCTGAGATCTACTCCCAACTTTTTTCTCAGCTCAGAGGACCACTGTGGAGCAGCAAAGCTAATGGCCTGCAGGGGGCACAGAGATGGTAGGTATGTGACAGCTGTCAGCAGAGCCCCCTTTCTCCCTTCCAGTAAGGCAGAGCGCACACTCAAGCTGCCACTCCCAGGCAGGTACACCTACACCGAGGACACCTTAGCATCTTCCCTTGGCCCCTCCTTGACGCACAGCTGAAGGATCACGCTGGAGTCATGACTCACACTTTGCCTCGCAAAGGGAGTTAACTCCAAGATAATATTATACATGTGGAGAGAGGGGAGTGGGGGCAAGCCTGCTGCGAGCCAGCGAGTTCACCTCGGGAGAAGTTCACTTCTCCACGCAGCCCCCTTACCTTCCTCATTTAAAATCCACGGCAGAAACGCAGACACGGAGTCAAAACCACAAGTGCTCTCTTCAAAGGCACAAGACCCAGCGGGCAGGTCCAGGGCACCAGCAAGCTGCAGGGCTGCAGGCACAAAAGAGTTTCAGTTTAAGCTCTGGGTCCCGCAGCAGCTTTTGCACCAACCCGGGAGACTCACCTGGTGAAGGTGAGGGGAAGGCAAGCGGGAGGGGCGTGGGAGAAGGATGCACGACTTCTCCCAGCTCCAGGGTGGGGGAATCCCTAATCCGCGATCCTACGCCCCCCCCCGCTAGGCTTGGCAGAGAGGGGGGTGGGTAAGCGGCTGGGGAGGTCCAGAAAGTGCCTGGCATGGCTCCATACAGCACCCTGAGCCCCACCACCCAGGACAGCTGGAGTGGGAGAGAGTCTCAGGGGCGCCCCTCCGGGGCCTTACCTTGCACCATCAGCAAGATGCCCCTCAGCAGCATGGTCTCGCTTCTCGGAGGAGGATCCCCCAGAAAAGGGTGTCTGTCGCCTGTTTGGGATGAAGGGAGTGTGAGGTGTGGGGACACTAGGGGTCAGCGAGGGGGAGAAGCCCAGAGACAAAGGGCTGGGAGAGCTGCAGGGACTCCGAGCGCACAGCGCCTTGGGCTGCAGCCTGGAGTCACACTCTTCCCAACTGGTCCCAGGACCACAGCCAGGATGGACAGGGAGGAGACAACTGGCTTTCGAAAGACCAGCCACCACGGGAGAGGAGAGGTCAGCACACACTGCCTTCGCCCTGGATTTTAAAGCTTGGGGACCAGACTTCTTGCAGACACTTGGAAGGGGCAGGTCTTCTCGCAGTTCCTCCGCTGGATTAGGACCAAAGGCCCCTGCCCCGCCCATGCGCGGTGGGAAGCACAACCTCCCGCCCCGCATCGCATCTGGCACGTCAGCCGGGCAGGACTGACCCTAATTTTAACCTCCTGTCCTCAGAATGGAAGAGGATGGAATTCTCCTAGGAGAGCCTAAAGAAAAATTTGGAAACGGTGGGGAGTGGAGTAAGCTTTAAATCTCTTAGGTTCAGCATTAATGGACCAGTGTTACTGACCCTGGATTACCGCCCACCCCCAACCCCCTCTTGAGCCAGTGGAATGTTTGGCATGCCTGGTGCTCAGCATTCCCTCGTCCAGTGAAATGGGGGCATTCCTCTTCTCCAAACAGCCATCGGAGATGGAAGGTTCTAAACTGGGATGTAGAGAATGGGGCGCAGGTGGTGGGGAGGAGTTACTTCAATGGAAACTCTTGGCTACAAGCTTACTTTGAGCATTGAATAGGTCTTCTAACATGCACTCTGAGGCTGGAGAAATGGCTCAGCAGTTAAGGCGCTTGCCTGTGAAGCCTTGGGATCCAGGTTCGATTCCCCAGTATCCACGTATGGTACAGATGCACATGAACTTGGGGTTCTTTTGCAGTGGCTAGATGCCCTGGCATTCCTCCCCCAGCCTCTCCCCCCTCAAAATAAATAAATAAAATATTTAAAATGTACTCCGGAGGTAAAGCAGATTTCCGTTTTCTTAATCATCTTTGTAAGTTTGTGCAAGCAATTTTGTGACTAAAGCTGTGGTCCTCAGACTTCAATGTGCGTTGTTTTTTTTTTTTTTTTTTTTTTTTTTTAATCTCGTGGAGGACTTCATCCTGAGTTCTGATCCAGTCCTGCTGGGACAGGGCCAAGGATGTAGCACATTTTTAACCACTTTCCAGCTGCTTCTGGTCTGGGACCACATTTTCTAAGACTTAAAAAAATATTTATTTATTTGTGTGTGTGTGTGTGTGTGAGAGAGAGAGAGAGAGAGAGAGAGAGAGAGAGAGAGAGAAAGAGACAGAGGGAGAGAATGGGTGCACCAGGGCCTCTAGCCACTGCAAACGAACTCCAGATGCATGTACCCCCTTGTGCATCTGGCGTTTTGTGGGTACTGGGAAATTGAACCCTGGTCCTTAGGTTTTTCAGTCAAGCACCTTAACCGATGAGCCTTCTCTTCAGCCCTTAGGACCACATTTTTAAAAACTTTAAAATTGATAATCATACATGCACATAATGTATTTTGATCATACTTTTATGCCCCCCTCCTTCATCCCTTTTCTGCTGAATCTTTTTTCTTTCCAATTAGTCCCTCTTATTTTGACATTTCCCCCAATGATCCATATGGAGTGTTGATGGGCTCCCCATATTTTGCAGGTATTGTGCATGTAATGACAGCCATTGTGAGCTGAGATCACATTTTGAGGACCACTGGTCTTAAAAACTCCCCTCCCCCTTTTGCCATTAAGTCCTTTTACCTTTTTATTTTGTTTGTTTGTTTGTTTGTTTGTTTGTTTGTTTGTTTGTTTGTTTTTCGAGGTAGGGTCTCACTCTAGCCAGGCTAACCTGGAACTCACCATGTAGTCTCAGGGTGGCCTTGAACTCAAGGTGATCCTCCTACCTCTGCCTCCCAAGTGCTGGGATTAAAGGCATGCACCACCATACCGGGCTTCCTGCTTTCAACTTTAGGGAGTCCTGGGTCTCCTAGCCTTCTGTCACCAGCTCCTCCTCAGTCTCTTTGGAACTCTGTTCTCTCTCTCTATGTCCCTCATTCTCTCTTCTCTTCCCAACACTGGAGTGTCTACAAGTTCTGTCCTAAACCTCCCAGTCCCTTTTCTACCCACTCCCCTGGTGATTTCATCCAGTCGTGTGGTTTTAAATACAGCTGTAAGCTGATGACTCCCATCTAAACATTCTAGCCCAGACGTCCCTGTAACTCCAGGCTCTTGGTCACCTCGCTATTCCATGTGGATGTTTGAGAGGTAACTCATCCTCCACAGGCCCCAACCCACATGCCTAGTGTTCTTTTCCAAACCAGCCTTCACCATCCTCTTCCCCACCTCACTGAACAGAGTTATCTTCCTCCATTGCTCAGGACAAAAATCTTACTTCTGGACTTGTCTCCTGCTCTCAAGTCAAGATCAGATCCTGCCAGCTGGGAACTGAAACCACAGCAGGAGCTGATGGGCGCTTATGTCCATGGTCTTCCTCTGGGTGAGATATTCTGCTGTGGTTATTAGCCTGGTACACCACAGTGCCATCCTGGTCACCCTACTTCTGCTTTGCTCACCTGCACTCTTCCCTTTTTTAAAACCTAAAAAAAGTTCATTGATTTATGAGAGACAGAGGCAGAGAGAGAGAGAGAGAGACAGAAAGAGAGTAGACATACCAGGGCCTCTAACCACTGCAAATGAACTCCAGACACATGCACCACCTTGTGCATCTAGCTTTATGTGGGCATTGGGGAATCGAACCCCAGTCCATAGGCTTTACAGGCAAGTACCTTAACCACTGAGCCATCTCTCCAGCCCCCACAGACTGGCTTTTTAACACAACAGTTGGGAGCTCCTTTTAAAACAGAAAGTGGTCCACAACACTCTTGGCTAGAGATACAATTTCCCAAATCATTTAGCAAAATCCAAAATCTTCACTAAGACCTGCCAGGTCCTACAAACCCTCTCTCAGCCCCTTAGCCCTCTGACCTCAAGCACTGGTTGGCTCCCTTTGAGCCACACAGTACTGCTCTCTTCTTAGGACTTTGCACGGGCTGTTCCCTGTGCCTAAAATGCTCTTCTCCAAAGAGCCACATGATCCACTTTGGGGACATTGTCACTCAGGTGTCATTTCAGGATTAGCAAACCCAGTAGTCTTCTCTTTAATTAGGAAATTATCTGGGTCCCCCTTTCTTCTAAAGTTTGAACAAGTTTCTTCAGCAAGTAGTGACTGAAATCATGAAAAACCTGTTTACTGTATGCTAATACGTGTATGTTTACATTTTTATATGCTTTGCTTCAGGAAGGAGGAAGAAAAGAACATTTACTATACATATTGTTGTTAAGATTTTATAGAAATAATCTCATTTTTATTTTCATAAAAACTATAGGGTAGGTATGGTTATTACTGCTGTTTTGGCCCTTGTGTCAAAGGCTTGGTCCTAGCCCAGTACTGTGGAGAGGTGGTGAAACCTTTAAGGGGTGGGTCCTGCTGGGAGGTCTTCAGATTATTGGGGGTGAGCTCTAAGATGGATCCCAGCCCCTTCATCTCTCGTCCACATCCTGTCTGTACAGTAAACCGCTTGGCTCTTCCACATGCTTCCTGCCATGGTGTGCTCCCTCACCACAGGCCCAAATAGACCCATTCACCAAGGTCTGAAACCTTTTCCTTGCTTTTTTAAAAAATATTTTTATTTATTTATTTGCAAGAAGGGAGGGAGGAAGGGAGAGAGAGAGGGAGACAATGGGTGTGCCAGGGCCTCTAGCCACTGCAAACCAACTCCAGATGCATGCTGCACTTTGTGTGTCTGGTTTTATGTGGATACTGGGGAATCGAACCCAGATTGTTAGGCTCTTTAGGGAAGTGCCTTAACCACTGAGCCATCTCTTTAGCCCAACCTTTTCTTTCTTTCTTTCTTTCTTTCTTTCTTTCTTTCTTTCTTTCTTTCTTTCTTTCTCTCTCTCTCTCTCTCTCTCCTTTCTTTCTTTCTTTCTTTCTTTCTTTCTTTCTTTCTTTCTTTCTTTCTTTCTTTCTTTCTTTTCAAGGTAGGGTCTCACTCTACCTCAGGCTGACCTGAAATTCACTATGAAGTCTCAGGGTGGCCTTGAACTCATGGCGATCCGCCTACCTCTGCCTCCTGAGTGCTGGGATTAAAGGCATGAGCCACCACACCTGGCTCAACCTTTTCTTTTTATAAGGTGATTTTCCCAGGTATCTGTCATAGTAATAGAAAGCCAACTAACACAATTACTTCCACTTAATCGAGGACGGAGGATTGAGGAACAGAGTTCAGCAAGCAATAGAGACAAGACTCAAACCCAGGATGGCTTTATCCCAACCAGTTCACTAGCTCCCTAGCCACATTTGCATAGATGATACTATCTGGTGGATTTCAACATTCAGAGGCAGATATAAATCCAGTTGAACTTCAGAACACTATTTTCAACCATGCAAATGATTCAGCCACTTTCAAACTGGGGCAACCTCTTTTTAAGTACCTACAGGATATGTTCATTTTAGAATTGTCTTAGAGTCATATTCTATGTCCCAAGTTATAAGAAAATGAAAAATTTTCAAAGCCTTAAAGAGAGGTAAGATATGATGTAAACCCTCAAAGCCACATCACTTACTGCCACTCATGTAAAACACAACCATTACACAGGAACATAAACTCAGGTAAAGTAAAATTTCTTCTTGGTGTATAGTCGTATGAGCCCAAGGACCTCTGGTCACTAGCCACTATGCATGCTGGAGCGTCTAGAGGGGCAGAGTGTGATGTGGAGCTGAGTGTGCAGGTGGTTTCCTGGGAGGCATCCTGGGCAGCAGCATCATGGAGGGAGGAGAGGCAGCAGGACTGGGCAAGAGAGAAGGAAAGTTGTAAGGTAGACCTCGAAAACTCTGTTCTGTCTGGAGGAAACTCAAGAGGGCTCATCTGATCTATCCCAGGATAGTGTGGAGTGGCTTGACTTTTGCACTGCCTCCATCAGTCCCTGGATGTGGCCTTCTGGGAGACAAAGTGATCTTGAGAAAAGGGGGATCCTAGCACCAAGACTGACAGCTACAGTCTGTACTATGACAATAATCTTAGCAGCCGGGATAGCAAATGCTTCCTTCAGGGAGGTTGGGCGGAACCTCTGAGCTCACCACAAACCTTTTGCAGAGGAAGGGAAAGATTTTACCTGCAGATTTACTCGGGAATCCAGAGAATCTCGGACTGGTGTGTTTCAGCCCTTGCCCTCTGGTCACTATATTAATTAGTTATTAGAACACATAACTTTATTCTACAGAGGATTTATTAGATTAGCTTACAGGATACACAATGGCAGGCCAACAAGAGAGCCCAGTAGCTGCTCAGTCCATGAGGCTGGACCAGATGCTGTCTGAATCTGGCATTGAAGCCCGAGAGTCATTGGTCTTTCAGTCCACTTTGGGAGGCTGATGAAGCTGGGTTCCAAAGTCAGCAATGGCTAGCCAGAACAGCACGGATGCATGATCCAGCAAGTAGCATCGGCAGCAAGGTGAAAGGACCCGTGACCTCCTAGGGTTTCTTTCTATAGAGTTCATCACTAGAAGGGCTACCCACTCTCTTCTCCATCAGTCCTTCTTGGAAACACCCTCACAGACCTACCCAGGAGGAATGTCATTTACTTGATTCCTAATCCGATCAAGTTGACAATAGAATTTAACTGTCACAGTAATTAAGCATGATGCCCACACCTTGCCGTCCACAGTTATCCTTTAGGAAAGCAGGACCAGGCCTCTGAGATTTCGCTTAATCAAATTAGCAAATAATACATGTGGAGCTGTACCGTATGAACAGCCTGCAGGATTTAGGTATCATGATAGATTGAATAGTGGCTTTCCAAAAGATGTGTTTATACCACTAGGCCTGTGCATGGCCCCTTGTTTGGAAAAAGGAACTATATGCTGGTGTAATTAAGTGAGGTATCCTGAAATGAGCTGATTCCCATTGGTCCCGTCTGGGCTAGGTGTTTTCATGTTCTTGGGAACTCATTGAAAGAACTGAAAAGGCACAGAAAAATAGCAAGGGAGCAGTCAAACTTGAGCAAGGTTGCTCAGGAGCCCTGAATTACTTCTTGGGAATTCCTTTCGAAGGGCCCAGAGGAGGAGTTGCTTGCTAGGGGTGGGGTGTGGGTAGTTTTCTGTTTTGACTGACAGGCTTGGGTTACGTAAGCCTTTGCTCACTGTGCATATCCTGCGGCATCTGATTTTAATCACGCTTTTCACCATGCCTAGACACAGGATGATAAATAGGGGACATTCCCTAAAAGTTCATTTTGAGGGCACGCTTTGCCTTCCTGTGCATGTACCCATATCCAGATCAGGCTGTGGCCACTAGTTCTGAAGGAAGGTGTTGTTAGGGAGCCAGCAGGACAGAGTTGGCAGTGGAGAGGGCCGTGTGTATAGTTTAGCACTTGGAGAAAGGGCCCAGGTTGCTAAGCTCCCTGCCTCAAAATCACCCTGGGTTACAAGGTGGGCCCTGAGGCAATGGTGTCCCATCAAGAGACAGAAGAGAAGTCAGACACATGTGGCCTGCCAAGGAAAGATGGAGGAGGTTATTGGAGTGATTTGCCTCCAAGACAAGGAACACATAGGGCCTCTTGAAGCTGGGAGAAGCAAAGAGCAGATTTTCCTCCACAGTTCCAGAGGACAACTGGGCAGATTCCTAGAGTTTGAATCTCTGATCTCTAAAACTGAAAACACAACTTATTGTCATTTACTCTGACATGCCTAGGCAGCTAATACATACAGTGTTATACATTAACTAAACATGTGCCAGGTACTAAACATTCTCTTATCTAATCCATACAACATCTCCATGAGACGGATATCATTAATGCCTCTATTTTATAGACAAGAAAACAGGAGTCAGTTCAGCTCTCAAAGTCGCAAAGCCAGCCTGGGAGTCAGGCACATGTGGATGTATTCAACACTGGTCCAAAATGGCAGCCTCTCTCTAGAAGACTGCCTACGTCACACACTGGTAAGATGACTTGCCCTCTCTATAAGGACCCTAGCAATATTTGCCTCTCCTTGGGCCTGGGCCATCCTCACTGTCACTGTCAGAGGCTCTGTCATTTGTTCTATCATTTCTGGCCCAGAGATTTGCAAATTCTGGTTGCTAACTTCTTGTGTTTAAGAGTCAGGTAAAACGCTGGTTCTCCTTAGAGAAGTCTGTCTGATGTCTTCTCTCATAGCTGGAGAACTAAGAAGGATGCTCATGTGGGCAAGAAGAAAGAAATCCAGTGTTTGTGCTTGTCTCTGGTATGCACCGTGGATGCTCAGCCCAGCACCTACGTCGTCCCTTCTGTGGCTAGCTCCCCTTGCCTGTCCTTCTTGTGTGATATCTGGGATGATCAGTTCAGCAAGCATTTCCTGAGTGCCCGCTGTAAACCAGGCATTGTGCTTAGGGCTGGCTGTCCAGATGAACAAGACGTATTCTCTGCCTGGAAGACAGGAAACTGACCACTAGAAGATCATTTGAATAAAATGTGTTTGTGAGCTAGAACAAGGTCAAGCAGAAAAAGTCTAGGGGCCAAGGAAGTGATAGAAATGAATGAGCTGAGTGGGTCCAGAAAGGCAATGGGGGTATTGGGGCTGGGATGGGCTGGAGGGACCAAGCCCAGGGATCCACTTTGCCATCTTCCATTATTCCAAGAAGCCCAATATCCTGAAAGTTATGTGCCAGTTCTGATTCTCAAATGATGGCAGCAAGTGAAAACCAAAGTGAATCGAATTGCTGGAATGAAACAAAACCTGTAGGGAGGTTGAGTCCAATTCTTCAGCTGCAGTTTGTGGGACTAATATAAAACATGAAGAGAAGCCAGGCGTGGTGACCCACGCCTTTAATCCCAGCACTCGGGAGGCAGAGGTAGGAGGATCGCCATGAGTTCAAGGCCACCCTGAGACTACACAGTTACTTCCAGGTCAGCCTGAGCCAGAGTGACACCCTACCTCGAAAAACCCAAAAATAAAAACAAAAAAACAAACAAACAAACAAAAAAACACATGAAGAGTGAGGTACCACAGTGCCCACCCCTCCAGGGCAGGTAACCAGGCACAGGTGAATAGAGAAGAGAAAGCTGAGCCAGAGAGAATCTATATGACATTTCTGCAAGACCACGTGTCTTTCTGAGTGACATGATGACAGGCCATTGAATTGCCTCCTAGTTGGCCAGCATTTGGGTGGGCAGAAAGGACTTAGTGTACTAGGACCGCTAAGCTTATTGACACCTATATTAATGTATTCATGTACCTTATAATTATAATTTAGTTACATTCCCTTATCATATATATTCTCATATATGCCAAGATAAGTCTGGATTTCTCTCTTTCCTTGTCTCTGTCTCTCTCTCCTTCTCTCTCTTTTTTCTTTTCCTCCTTCTCTTCCCCACCTCTCCTCACCTCTGCATCTAACTTTACACTCTACATTTTAAAAAGTTGTATACATCTGCATCACATTAAATGTGTCGATTGATTTATTGGGATTTATATATTCATTGTCCACTATTATACATATTCATGTTTCCAGTAACTTTTTAAACATATCTTTATATGACTGTTGCATGCACCTGTAATTTTCTTCCCGTTTGCATGTTTGGTTCTGTCTTGTTTTTATGTGTCTGCCTCTCGACACATACACCCAAGGAGTCCCCACTCATTACATGCTGTTATGTCGGAAGTGAGCTGTTGAAATAATTCCAGGCTCCTGGCTTGTCCTGCCAGTGACCTCTGCTGCATTCCAGCAGGAGGTATCATCTGTGGGCTCTGCCCTGGGGCCAAGGGTGTCCCCTGGTTACTGCCCAGCACCATCTGCCTCTTACCCCCAAAGGGAAATCAGATGCCTGCCTCTCATCTGAGTCATCGCTGAGAGGGAGCGAGACCCAAGGTCACTCAGTTCTTCAAATCTTTTATTACAAAAAAAAAAAAAAAAAACATATATATGTAGCCCCCTACACAAGTTGCTACACTCCTATGGCCTGAGCCCATGAAGTAAGTATTTCTTTTAAAGTGAGCATTTAAGAGGAAATCAATCCTTAATGGATGCTTTCACCTTTTAACTCATCTTTTTCTCCATCAGTTTACTGTGAATCCAAGCTTGGCTTTATCATTTACTGTAACTTGAATACAACCATCTTTTTTTAAAATCAAAGTTCCCTGGTCACAGCAAAAACACTATACTGTTCTGTGCAGTGTTTGTAGCACACCAGGCAATTTCATGGTCAATTCATGGAAGCAGAAAGTAGGCTCACACACAGGTAACAAGCTAGACTGATGCAAGACTTTTGAAGTCCAGGGAGGGATTCGATTCCATTAAAATGCAGGCTATTCCCCAGGCCTGTGGACCCCAACTTTGGGTCCTTGTCCCAAAGTTATCAAAGAATTGAAAATGTGGACTCAGAGAAGGGGAAATTATGAATTGTGAGATTTATTTTAGGGACAGTTAGGATCCAAAGGGGAGGTAAGAGGAAGGCCCAAGCCTAAAGAAGCTTTCCCCATTCTCAGCCAGGCTAAGGGAGATGGAGAAGAGTCTCCCCGCCCACAGAGAGATCTCCAAAGCAGGCAGGCACCCAAAACAAGGCAGGAAGGCACCAAGGCCAAAGAGAAATCCCCCCCCCCACACCCTCTTCAGCCTTGCTAGGAACAGGGAGAGGAGACCCTAAAGAACATATCCCTTAGCTATGTGAAGGAGTCCTGAGCTCACCAAAGAGGCTAACAAGCAAGGGCCAGGAAAGTCAGGGTCAAGAGAGATCCATGGTTTATGAGATTTATGTGGGTAAACATACATCACACTCAGTTGTGTAAGAGAGAAAGCTGACTGGTTGGTGAGCTCACGAAGCTGACTCAAGAAGGGCCGACCCACAGGTGTGCTGAGCCCAGGGGATACCTGGAGAAGAAGGAAGCCCAGCTGAGTTGTTGTTTGCAGTCATCTTGGATGAGACTGGGTCAGACAAGGGTTCTAGTCCTGCCAGTATAGGGAAGGTGGAATCCATGTTCTTCTTAGTCTCCATCTCTGGATGACTGCCTATAAAAGGGCTGTCTTGCTCCTGTTTTCTATGTCAGCTACTGTCAAAGCTCTCTCTGCCTCTATGCCATTGTTGGCTCAAGAAAGGTTCGAATAGGCACTTTAAAATGTCCCCTTATAAGATCCCCCACTCTCTCTGATAAGGGGTTTGTGAGGAGTCCAGGAAGGTCCTTAAACCCCAAACCCTTAGTTTGTGTCTGCTTTTAATCAAACAATTAGATAAAATAAGGCTGAAAAGGATAATTATTAAATTATTCTATTTATTTAGCAAAGTACAAAATCAAGAGAAGGAAAATGGATACACCCATATGGTCTAAGAACCCACATGGTGGGCCTTCAAAAATCCTAAAAAGAGGGCTGGAGAGATGGCTTAGTGGTTAAGGTGCTTGCCTGCAAAGCCAAAGTACCTCAGTTTGATTCCCTAGGACCTAGGATTCCCTAGGATGCCCAAGGTGGCACATGTGTCTGGAGTTCATGTGCAGCATGCCCATTCTCCCTCTTTCTCTCTCTCTCTCTCTCTCTCCCACTTTCTCTCTCTCTCTCTCAAATAAATAAAAATAAAATATTTTTAAAAACTGAAAAGAGAGTTGGAGAGGAAGGAAAGAAAGTACAAGGAGGCTCAGGGAATTTTGTCAAAGGGGGGCAGAAAAATTGTAAGAGCCACAGGTTGAGGTATCATGCCCAGAGGCATTCCTTCCCCCACCAAAATAACTGACCACTGCTCCCACAACACATGGAGAATACCTGCAACCCCACTGAGGAGCATCCCCAATGGAATGGGGGCAGGGACCAGGGAAAAGAGGGTACCAACACATGATATACCCATATGAAACATCTAGTTAATAAATAATAATAATAAATAAAAATAATAAAGTACAAAGAGCTCCTACCACATGGAGGGGAGGAGGAGGTAAAGAGCCCATGTGGGAGTAAGTTGGTGGGGGGAGGGGCTCTTATCTCAACCCAACAGGGCTGAGATGAGAGAAGCTTACCAGAACCTCAAAGTTCAGGACTCAGCCACAAGAGCTTGTCCTACCCAGAGAAATGTATTTATAATCTTATGACGGACACATGTGTGGAAGGGACATATGCACATGGGTGCATGTGTATGTGGAAGCAAGAGGTCAATGTTGGGCGTCTGCCTCAGTCACTCTCCGCCTTATTGTTTTTCATTATTAGTTATGTACATACTAGGTGTGTAAACAGCACATGTTGGTACCATCCTTAGCCTCCTCCCTGTCCTCCCCCCTCCATAGGGACCATCCTCATTGGAGATGCCAGTTATTCCCACGTAGATTGTGGATCATTCATAGTGGGGGTGGGTATAGATCAGTTATGGGGAAGAGGCAATGGTTTTGTGCATAATGTCCCAACTTGTGGCTCTAACAATCTTTCCATCCCCTCTTCCGTGAATTTCCCTGAGCCATGTTGGATTCGTTTTAGATCTATTTCAGTGATGAGGTCTTGGGAGTCTCTGAATATCTGATTTTGTAGGAATTGAGTGTTCACTGTGTCTATCTCCTTCACCCTTGTGCTGGTACCACGTTCACCAAGAAAGCAGCACTCTTGCTCATTTCCCCCATTACTCTATGGTTTCAGCTGGGGCCCTGGTGAGGTGTGATGGGCTGATTCTCTCCTCGTGTTCTGCGTCCATCTGAAAAAGAGAAGCAAATTCTCCAATAGAGAGTGAATCAGCACTGGATAAATGGGATAACCATTGTTATTTTAGAGAGAATTTAATATGTGTAGGACCTCTTGTAGCCCCAGATTTGTGGGAGCTTGATACTGGAGAGTGAGCTCATTTTTTGGATATGATTCTGACTTGTTTCCCAGTTCCAGCTATGGGTTCCATTCCACTGAGAGGATCTGTTAGCCAAATCAAGAGCAGTTGGTTACCCACCATGGCTGTGTGCCACTATTGCACTTGGGTGAGCATCACATCAGGTTGTTTGTTGCTGAGTAGCTTAGATCACAAGTTGCTTCTCCACCTCAGTTTTTAAGACAGGATCTCTTCTTGAATCTAGAGCTCATCCATTCAGTGAGACTAACTAGCCAAGAAGTCCAAGGGATCTATCTCTACCTCTCCACTTCTGGGAATCCAGGCACTCACTGCTATGTTTGGTGTTTTATATGAGTGCCAGGGATCTGAACTCAGGTCCCTATGCAGCAAGCACTTTACTAACTAAGCCATCTCCTCAGCTTGCCCCTCCTCTATCTTTGCTCAGCTGATACCAGAAAGGTGAGCTTCACTCTGGCCAAGAGACATGTTCACACCCAGAGCACTTGTGCCAGGCACTTTCTGGTTTAAGCCTACCTCTCCTGCTGCATGTCCACCTCACTCCTGCCATCCACTCTCATACATCTGTACACTAACTACTTGTCCTTCCTGCCATGTCCTCACACCACTCCTCATGTGTTTCCATGTGCTTTTCTCTACTCAGAATCAGAATCCGCCCCCCTCACAGTCTGGTTGGGTTAAATTGTGTCCCTTGTCTACACACACAAATTCATATGTTAAAGCCTTAACTTCCAGTGCTAGAGTGTGACCTTGTTTGGAAATGGGGCCACTGTGGTTGCAAGGGAGTAGAGTGGATCCCTCCCCATCCCAATATGCCTATTGTTCTTATACAAAGAGGACATTATGCACATGCATGTGCATGCACATGTGCACACTGAGAGAGAGAGAGAGAGAGAGAGAGAGAGAGAGAGAAAGTGAGAGAAAGTGAGAGGGAGAATGCATGGGAAGATGAAAGCAGAGACGAGGATGATGGTGTTACAAACCAAAAGATTTCTGGTACCCTCAGAAACTGAGAGGGGCCCATAAGAGATCCTACCTCCCTGCCCTAGAGGGAACCCACTCTGCTCACCCTTTTGCTCAGACCATCAAATGGTAGGTGGTTGAACCTCCCAGTTCTAGCAAATATTCCTGTTTATTGCTCAGGCTGCTATAACAAATGATCATAGACCTGGCGTTGCAGTTCTCTTTTCATTGCTGGGACAAACACCCAACAAAAAGCAGCTTACTGGAGGAAAGGATTTATTTTGGGCTTACAGATTCCAGGAAGCTTCATGATGGCAGAAGAAGCTAACTGACTTCAGACTTCCACAACAGAGAGACAAAACCAACACCAGTGAGCACAAACAGCCAGAGCTCAAACTGTTCTCCACTCACCTAGTAGTGCTGGACTCAAGGTCCACCCCCAGTGACACACCTCCTCCAGCAGGGCTCCACCTGCTGAAGACTAAAGAGGAAGCTTAATCAGATGAATGGATAATGAAGATGTGGTACCTTTACACAATGGAGTTCTATTCAGCGGTAAAGAAAAATGAAATTATGAAAATTTCTGGGAAATGGATGGATCTGGAAAGGATTATACTAAGGTGTGGTGGTGGTTTCAGGCTCATTGTAAAAATGCAAATGTTGCATGTTCTCTCTCATCATATATGGATCTTGGCTTACAAATGTATAGACTTGTGTGTGTGGCTGGGAACCCAAACCTGGTAGCTGGTCCTGGTCAGCAAGCTGCCAAATGGAACTTCCCTGGATCTATAAGGGAGGAGGAGGGAAGGACTTCAAGGGGATGGTATTCATATATGTAGCTGTCTGTAAAAGAACAGATTACAGGCAGGGGAGAGGCCTAAGTGCCCATTGGGGAAGAAAATGTGTCTTTGGAACCTGTTGGATGGGAAGGGGGAGGATCAATCAAAATTAAGGATATTCTGAATAAGACTTAAGTAAACCTAATTTTTTGAATAATAGCACATCCAGAAGCTATAGATTGTTACTAGAAAATTTTCAGTGCCACAGATGGGATACCTTCCAGTTAGTTGTTGGCCAGGGAGGTCCCTGTTGCCTCCAAAACATTACAGGCTTTGATCAAGGCCCTTAAATTTTGAGAAACAGATGGTAAGACCCTATTGCTGAAGACTTCACTTACCTGAGCGGCAAGGTCACTGAGAAACCAAGCTGGTAATGAGCAGAAAACCTTCTCCCTGTGGACCAGCCAACCGAAAGCTGGAAAAAGCTGCACTGCATTCACCCCTATGGGAGACATAAATCATCAGTGGTGAAAACAGTGGACACTGGAAACTTCAAGTTTGGCCAGATAGGCCAAATGACCAAACAGTGCAATAGTGGAATGTCTGCTCTGGGGGAAACAAACTGCTCTTTAATTGGACTGAAGGCCTGCTCTATGGGAGGGAATACATGCCTGGTACTGAAAAACCTAATCAAAAGACTATGGCAGGGGAGGTCATGAGCCTCAGGGGTATAAAGCCTGGTCTTGTCTGACTAAATGTATAAAGCAATACACTTAATGTTCATATTTATATATTAATGCTATTGTCACTTCTGGTTAGAGCTCTTTTCAGATGGCAATGACCACTGGGATGACCCAAAAGGCAACATTGTACTGAGCAGAAGGGACAGACAAGTACAGCACTGAAACATCTCTATCACACCCTCCAAGGCTCATGGTCCTTGACTCCTTACAATGCAACTGTCCAGACAGAAATTGGCCTTGATAATCATGACCTCGCAGTGCCTAGCAATACCTTCACAAGACCTTCATAGCAGGAGAAAAAGATGATGACGTCAATTTAAAAGAGAGATTAATGGAGAGAGGGAGGGGATATGATGGGGAGTGGAAGGGGAATGGGGAATGGTTTATTGTCTGTAAGTATCAGAAGTTGTCAATAAAAAAAAGAGAGAAGGAAAAAAATACCTGAGTCGGGCTGGAGGGATGGCTTAGCAGTTAAGGCATTTGCCTGCAAAGCCAAAGGACCCAGGTTTGATTCCCCAGGACCCATATTAGCCAGGTGCACAAGAGGGCACACGTGTCTGGAGTGTGTTTGCAGTGGCTGGAGGCCCTAGTATATCCATTCTCTCTCTTTCCTCCTCTTTCTCTGTCAAATGCATAAATAAATAAAAATAAAATATTAAAGTAAAATAAAATAAAAATACCTGAGTCTATGGAGGGCATACACTTACATTCAAACAACCACATCAGGTATTATGCAAAAAGCAGGCCAATTTCATTTCTGGTGGCTGTGGAGGGTTGTGTTTGATGAGGGCTTGCTTCTTCATAGATAGACACATCCTCTCACTGTGACATCACATGGCAGAAGAGACAAAGGGTCTCTCCTGGTCCCCATGAACTAATTGCCTCTTAAAGCCTTCATGTCCTCACACTATCACCTTGAGGTTACCTCAATTGTGATACGTGAACATGTCAGAGAGCGCCAAGCACACACACTCACGCTATAGTATGCCATATTGCCATGCCTTTGCATATATCTCTGTCGTCTACTGTAGAAGCTGAGGAATCAGGGTCAGGAAGCAGAGAAGTCTGTTTTGTCTCTGTCTGTTTTCATGCTTGGTGCTCTGTGCGTGACTAATTGAAGGACTCTGTTGCAGACAGCTTCAGGTTCGCTGAGATGAACTTCCAGACCAGGCACAGTTATGGAGGAAGGGATATTATTTATTGAAGCTTACAGATCCAGGGAAGTTCCATAAAGGCAGGAGAAGCAGCCTGCTCTTCACAGGACCAGGCAGAGAGAAAAAGCCAACCAGCCACCACAGCACACAGAGCAAAAACTACAGCCAAAAGGTCACACAGCACACTGCTCTGGGGGAACTCCTGCTTTAATTGCACATTTGCATATCTTTACAATGGAATCTCAAACCATGAAAAACCTAACCAAAAGACTGGGGCCCCCAGTGAGCCTTGCCTCTAAGCCAAGGTGATTGCAGACTAAAACTATAAAATAATAAATCATATTGAATATATTGGGGACATATATTCAAACTACCACAGCTCTTTTCAGATGGCAATGACCAATATATTTAGCTCATTGGCCCTGAGCAATAGATTTATAACTATCACACATTGAAACATTGTACTCAGTCCAATTTCAAGGTTCTGGTCCTGACTCTTGACCAACTGTTAAGACAGAAAGTCCTGTAAAATCAAACAAGTTAAATACTTTCAACATGTAAAGGCACAGAGAGAAAAACATTTTAACTCAATTTAAAGGAAGATTAAGGAGAGACTAAAACAATGCAAACTCAATCACCATCAGCCATCATCAGAATAGTCAATAAAAAAAAACTTGAAAAAAAATACCACTCCAGAAGGCATCTTCAGTTGCAAGCACTGCAAGTCCAGGCCCATTGATTCCCCAAAACAAAGGTTCCAAAAAGATGAACATCCACATGGTCTGGTTCAACTCACCCCACACTCCTCGGTACCTCCTCTTTACTGTTGCAGACAAATAAATAAGGTAAAATGAGATGAACTTCCAGACCAGGCACAGTTATGGAGGAGGGATATTATTTATTCAAAAGCTTACAGATCCAGCAGGGAAGTTCCATAAAGGTGGAGAAGCAGCCTGCTCTTCATGAGGACCAGGCAGAGAGAGAAAGCCAACCAGCCACCACAGCACACAGAGCAAAAACTACAGCCAAAAGGTCACACAGCACACTTCAGGAACTCCTGCTAGGCACATTTGCATATCTTTACAATGGAATCTCAAACCATCACCACACCTTAAGACTGGGGCCCCCCAGTGACTTTGCCTCTATCTCTGTTGTGATTGCAGAAGCAAACTATAAATAAGCAGAAAGTCTGTTTTGTCTCTGAATATTTTCATGGGTGCTCTATTCAAACTAATTGAAGGACTCAATAATCGCAGGCCAAGGGGGAAGACTAAGGATTGACAGACCAACATATACTGGGAATACCAACCTAGTGGTTTGCCAGAACAGAAACCTCTTAGAAAAAAAGAACTGAACCTAAATTCTAGTCACCCAGGCAATAGTCATGAAAATTAATGAATGGGAGAGGGGGAGAGATCTGAGTGAGGCACAGATGATGAGATGGCTTGGATCCTGCTTTCCAAGTCTGTACCATCTCAGCTCCATGGCCTCCTATCTGGGTCCAGGGAAAGGCTGGGCAATTAGAAAACAGACAAATGTACTCTCTTAAGGTTCTGCAGAAATCATAGGCCACAGTCACTCTATGACCTGCTCTGGTGCTGACTGACAGGATTCATTGGTGCTGGGCGGGGGGATTCTATTCTCTTGCTGCAGACAACCATCCACTTGGCATGTCAGTCCCATGCAGTGGGAATGGCCAGCGTGCATGCAGGTGGCTTCATGTGCACAGATGTCCACACCTAGAATGTCCACTCAAGCCCTGAATGCAAGATTTGGCTGCCTGTTGGGGGTCAAGGGAAATGTAGTGGACCCAGAATTAGGCTTATTGCAGCTACTTGTGGCTTCAGAGATGGAAGACTATTGAGTAAACTAAGTTCTCCACTGGTGGCATGCTGTCCCTTCTGTAGCGTGGTGTGAGTGCTTTGGCTTGGACAACAGGAGAATAAAGCTTGCATACCTCCACGTCATTTCCAGAAAAAGCAATGAAACCCAGCTCATCTTCAGATTCACAGTCCCTGACATTATTGTTCTATGACATTGGGGACCTACATATTGGGTGATTTGATCGAAACTGAACAGGAACTAGAGATGTTCACAGCAAAGACCTGGGTCCTGAAAGGACAGACACCGACTGGGAGGGTGACAGTACACATCGGCTCTGAACAGGTGTGTGTGGTACCAGTGCATGCCCCCTGCCTATGTGCTTGTGTGTAGACAGTAGCACTGAGAGACAAATCACAGTACTGTCACTCAGATGGAGACTTTAAGGGGCCCAAATGCCAGGGACTTAATATTCAATGCTTTTGGTTCCCTGAGACTTTTAAGTCCCAACTCCCAGATATTGTTAATGAGGAAGAATCCACTTCTTCAGACACTGCAAGCTACTTCTGCAAGCTCACTGCAAGCTCAGTGAATCACAACTACAGTATGTATTAGAACCATCTGGGGAACTACTGGGAAGTTTTCTATGTTGAATACCAAGGTTGTGAGCTGAAGGTGTAGGTCAGGAGTGTAGATTTGCCTAGCATTTGCCAAGCCCTGGGCTTGATCTTCAGCTCCACAAAGAAAGAGAAAAAGTGGGAGAGAGACAGAGAAGAAAGAGAAGAGAGTAAGGGAGGAAAGAGAGGAGAGACAAGGAAACTAAAGAAATTAAAAATTTCTGGACTCAGTAGATCAGCCAAATTATACAAGCAAGAACTGGCTTTTTATGGTGATTCCACTGATGCAGGGTTAAGAATATATCAGCTTGTCCTGTTCTTCATCAGCACAATTAAGCATTATTATTACTTAGAGGAAAAGGCTATGTAAAGAGTAAGAAAGTGTTATGGAGGGAGTAAGAGCATAAATTGGTCACTGAGGTCATGGACTTTCCACACATGAACTGGGATTAATTTGTAGCTTTGCCACTTAAGTACCCATGAACCCAGAATATATTGTTTGATCCCTCGGTGCCTCAGATTCCTTGTCTGTAAAGTAAAAACAGTAACAGTTCCTACCTCGCAGGGCAGACATGGGTGCTAGATGAAATTACATTGTTTGAATGCTTAAAAGGTTCCCTGGCATGTTGTACAAGGACTATATAAATATTTATGACTATTCTCATAATCATATGAAAAAAAAACCCAAGGTTTTATGCAAGTCCAGGCCTGTTCTTGAAAATGATGAGACAGTCTGCCCATCAAAATGGATGTCCATGTAGCATCTGCCTTTGGGGATGAGGGCCACAGACACTAGGAAGTACGTATGGACAATAGACAACTGATACTCTGCAGCTTTGATGTTGTGTCAGAGCAGAACAGCCCACACTGTTGAGTGATTGTCACTCTAAGGGCCAAGAATGAGCACATTAACAACAGTGATGTGGAAAGTGGCTTCGAGGTTCAATTAAAATTCTTTATGGGGCCGAGAGATGCTTAGTGGTTAAGGCGCCTGTCTGCTAAGCCTAAGAATGCCCGTTTGATTCTCCAGGTCCCACATTTAGTCAGATGCAGTGATGCAAGTGTGAAATGCTGCATTTGCCCACAAGGGGGTGCACACATCTGGAGTTCGTTCACAGTGGCTGAGAGGCTGCTGGCGTACCCATTCTCTCTCACACTCCAAAACAAAACAAAACAAAACAAAAAAAACTTTATGGTTGGTGACATGAGGAGAGGCCAACAAGATGGAATTATATGTGTGAGGTTGGCATCTTCTAAGGTTCTCTTTCTAAGGCAAGAGGAAATGATCTTGGGTACTGGTTATGGTGTGAGGGACAAGTGTGTGCACATACAGCTAGTGTCTTCTGACCACCAGAGACTAGAGAGGGGACATCAAGTGAGACATCTTGCTTTAAATAGCTAAAAGCCCCTATGATTCCTCCCCAAACCAAAAAGGTCATGTTGCAGTCAGGCTGTTTCCTGCCCTAAGTCACTACATACATACATACATACATACATACATACATACATACATACATACACACATACAATGGTGGTTTTACAGGCTGTGACTGAGCCCTGGAGAATTCATTCTACAAGCATCCTTTGACTCTTGTGAACCTCGCTGGACATGCAAACACCACCATCTGTCCAGCACCATCCACAAGCCACGGACTGACCAATAACTTGCTCCTAAAAGTAGAAAGGGTCCCACCCTATAGGTTTATCAAAGTAAACTGGGACTGTAGCAGCACATGGAGATATTAAAATCATATCAGAAAAACCAGGCCTGAAAACTTGTCACATACAACGTCAACCCTACCTTAACCCCATGCAGAGGAGGACACCTAACATAAGATGGCAATAGCCGCACCAACCTGTGTCACCTGACTTGCCAATAGAGCATCAAGGGACTGGCATACAGGGAACTCCTGAAAGTTGCAGCGGTCTCATCACAGCTTGGCCCCAACAATGGACGTGGCTGACTTCTATTGTCCTGTATCTTCCCATCTATTTGCATATCTAGGCCTGATGTTCATTTGTCTGGCTGCTCACTCACCTGGACACAGCCCTGCCTTTCACCTCAACAGTCTCCACAGCCTTGCACCTCACTTCTGAAACTCTACTAGATGCTGAGGCCTGTCTCACCTCTGACCAGAAGCCTGACTCCTGTGCAGCATCTCCAGCCGACCTCCAACATCGACCGCTAACTTCTTCCCACAGAGACCCTTCACGTATGCCCACCTGCTCCTGCTTTGGAGGCTCAGGAGAGGAACACTTCAACTTTGTTGCAGCCTTTTCACCCTTTGTAGCCATGTTGTAATGTAGATAGATAGATAATAGGTAGATAGATGATAGATAGATAATAGGTAGGTAGGTATATGATAGATAATGGGAGGTAGGTAGGTAGATGATAGATAATAGGTAGGTAGGTGGATGATAGGTAGATCAACTGTTAGGGTATAATGAGTGATCTGAGAATTAATATTACTTAAGATTGGATTAAAATTCTCTATGTTTACCTCAGCTGGTTCCTGAGGAAATTAAAACTGCTTGGAAAATTGCTGGCAACAAGACCACTGTACCCTTTGAATTTATTGTAATTCAATAAGTTTTGACATTGTAGAAAGGCACAGATATGTTTGCCTAAATTTCTGACAGTGTGCACCTATGACAGATTGCTTTTGAAATTACTCATTTTATCAAATTTATTTAAAATTACTTTAAAATTTTATTATGTGGAAATTTTATATATTATTTACTTGCAATCTATTCAGATTAGATGCCTGCATATTTAATTTATTTGACTCAAAATGACTCTTATGGTGGTGGTTGAGGAGATGCTCCAGGGACCACTGGGTCCTCATCTGCAGGTGTCACTGCAGAATGAAGCAGTAGGACTGGAATAGCTTGGAACTATGCCAATGCACTGTGCTAAGCATTTCCACTAAATTCCCCTACTGGGCATCACCATGTTCTCCCAGAAGGGAATAGGTCCACTGGAGGTGACATACACATGCGTCTCCACCAGGCTTTTGGATCTACTGGTGTTTGTCTTTTACTCCTTCCTCCAAGGACCGGTTTTCCCATTTCTTCATAGTCAATACAAATGTTCCATTAATTGGTTCAAAAGAATGCAAGGATTACTTCTTAAATCAGAGATTTTTAACATATATAGTCATAATAAAACAACTTGAAGTAGGAATGGAGAGATGGCTTAGCTGTTAAGGCACTTGCCTGCAAAGCCAAAGGACCCAGGTTTGATTTCTCAGGACCAGCGTAAGCCAGATGCACAAGGTGGGGCCTGTGTCTGGAGTTTGTTTGCAGTGGCTGGAGGCCCTGGTGCATCCATTCTCTCCCTTTCTCTCTCTCTCTCTCTCTGTCTTTTTCTCTCCCCCTTTATTTCTCTTTCAAGTAAATAAAAATAAATTGAATCAGTAAGAATTACTTTATATACAAACTGTAATTCATCCAAAATGTTTCTTAGTCTATAGACAAGAAGATTGATTGCAAATAATCATGACATAAGTATACCTGAGAAACAGAATGATATTTTGTACTATTTCAATGTCCTGTTTTTCAAGCATTTACTCTCTCTCTCTCTCTTTACAGTTTTATGTAAGCTCTTTTTTTGTATGTAAGTGATGTATTTTGGAAATAATCCTTTCCCATTACATTTTGATGTTCCTCCTTCTCATTTCTCTTCAAGAGAACCCCTTCTTCCCAACTTGTTAGCATTCTAATGTGATGTGTGTGTGTGTGTGTTTATGTGTGTCCTGCTAAGTTTAATTAGGATTGCTTGTCTGAGCATGGATCAGGATTATTTACCAGAGCATGTGTAATTTACCAGTGGCTATGCCATTGAAGAAGATATTCCTGCTCCCCCAGCAATCACTAACTGTAAATAACTTACTCCTGAGGAAGAGACGGAAGCCTCATGCCCTCTTCCACCACCAATGATGAAATGTTGATACTCCCAGTACTGTGCAGGTAATGTCCATTCCTGTGAGGTCATGAATGTAACAGCATGTCGTGTCCACAAGATAGTGTTCCAAAGCACTCCTCCCTATCCTCTGGCTTTTACCATCCTTTCTGCTCCCACTTCCACCATGTCCCCTGAACCTTGGAAGGGGTGACATAGAGTCTCATTTAGTACTAAGCACTCAACAGTCACTTATCCTGAGTAGTTTGAGGAGTTTCGAGTCTTCTGGTAGTCACTGCCAATTGTAAAAAGAGGCTTCTCTGACCAAAGCTGAGGCATCAACACAAATATTCAGAGGGAAATTTCATGGACACAAAATGTCTATTTAGTCAAATAATAGTAGTGGCTTCCCTCCTAGGGCCAATGATCCTCCCAGCCACGGACTTTTGACTAGGTTTTCTGCATCAGACATGAATTTCTTCCCACGTAGTGTGTATCAAAGAGATAATTAAAAAAGGAAAAAGTCAAAAAATGAAAGTCTCAAAACAATATATTTAGCAAGAATCATCAAATATTGGGCTGGAGAGATGGCTTAGCAGTTAAATCACTTGCCTATAAGGCCAAAGATCCCAATTTCTACTACCCAGGACCCACATAAGCCAGATGCACATGGGGGTGCATGCATCTGGAGTTCATTTGCAGTGGCTGGAGGTCCTGGCGTGTCCATTCTCTCTCTCTACCTGCCTATTTCTGTATCTTTGTCTCTCTCAAATAAATAAATAAATAAAAAATATAAATAAATAAAAAATTAAAGTACAATAAAATAATAATCAAATGTTCATTTGTGCATATAAAAATGTTCCAGATAATGAAATGGACACATCACGTGTGACTTTCAGCATTTTCTGTTATGGCTTTCACACGTCTAAACATACCGGTTCCCAGTTGCAATGCACCTCCACCCTGCCTTGCTCTCATTGCTTTGGGGACTTGTGATATCTGAAACAAAACAGCTCAGCAAAATGGGCAACAGGACCATTCTTTTCCTTTGTTGTCAGAACTCTTGCTTTTCTTTCCTAACCTAGCTCATCCTGTGCAATTAAGTGGCACACTTGAATTCAAGCATGTATTCCCAAGAACCTCGCAAATGCACACTTTTCAAAGACTGCTCTGCAGGTAAAGCAACCTAGCTCAATCTTTTAAACACCAGTGGCATTTTTCACTTTAAGAGGAAAATGATAAATCTATCAGAAGGGCTTTCAGACTTAAATTCTTTCCAAAGACCCCAAGTTAATTAAAAGCGAACAACATGCAAAAGATGACTTTTTCCATATCAGCTATAAATATGCCATCATTAACAGATTTTATTACAGGAAAGAAAATACACTGAACCATTGTAGTCTGGTTCAGCATTTAACTGCCAGTGATGGACTGGCAGACTGGTAGTTAACATTTTAAGTAATTAAAATCGTGCTTCTAAGCCATTCTTTAAAAATGGACATGAGCCTTAAAAATAAATGAATATTTTCTAAAGCAATAAGCTTTTGTATAGACTTTGGGGTCATATTAAAGATTTATCTTTCTTGTTTCAGCTAAAGATAATTTAAAATATTAATCATAATGGAAGAACTAGGGCACCAACTAAATGCCATTATACCTTTCTTTGCAGTTCGGTGGCTTTTTGTTACTTATTGAAGGGAAATTTGTTTTATATTGATGTCAAATCAAGAACAAATTTAGCCATTGTGGTGGGAGAAAAATGCTTTTTTTTTTTTTTTTTTTTTTTTTTAGTAAGATTGCACTATAGTGTGCTGACAAATTCAAAGCAACTGTTCTAAGCAATGAATGCACAGGGAATCTCCAGACCAAAGGGACTGTAGTCATGATGACAGAAAGGAAATATCCGAATTTTATTTTATTCCCTAAAATTTGAGCTGAGGTTCCAAATATGTTTCAGCAGTGTTACTCTAAAAATGAAATGAAGGGAAACAAAGATGCATCTAAATACTCAGTCGGTTTCTGTCACCCTACTTCCTTAGAAATAGATGGGTAATTTTCATTATTAATGTTTTGTTTTCTAAGTCCAACTGCCCCCAGGCCAGCCTGGTAGAAAGGTGCTTATACAGTGGCAGAGGGCTAACTCAGAACCAGCAGTGCAGTGGTAACTTGCTCATCTACAGCTTCAAGAGAATGAGGTTTGGAGTCTGATTGCGTGGGTTCAAATCTCAGCTGCACCAGCCAGCAGCTGTTTCTAGAGCAAGTTTACTAACATCTTGGAACTTCACTTTCTTCTGTAAATAAGAGATGGTCACAACCCTACGGTGAAATGAGACCATGCCAGAGAAGCACCCCGCACAGACCTGACACATAATAAGTAAGAAGGAAAAATGTGGGGGCCAGATAGATGGCTTAACAGTTAATTCACTTGCCTGCAAAGCCAAAGGACTCAGTTTTGACTCCCCAGAACCCATGTAAAGCCAGCTACACAAGGTGGCGCATGTGTTTATGTGTTTGCAGTTCATTTGCAGGGGCTAGAGGCCCTGGTGTGCCTATTTTCACTCTCTATCTCCATCTTTCTTCTTTCTCTTTCTGTCTCTCTCTCCAATAAATAAATGAAAAGTCAAATATTAAAAAAAAAGAATAAATGCTTGCTATGAGCTTGGATGATATAACAAATCCCATGTACAGAGCCTGACTATTCAGAAATCATTTAAGCAGTGTGTTCTTATAAGCAAAACATGAATTTAGTAGAGTTCAGTGATGTCTTTCATGTGGCCAGGCTACTCCCTGGGAAAAGCAAAAGTATGGGGAACTATATGATTCCAGAATAACATGCAGAAACCATGATGTGTACCTTAAAACTGGCAACTTCACAGTGGAGAGAGCATGACAGTGTCCTAAGTACATTTGGACTTAACATCCAAAAGAACCTGGATCAGATTCTTAGATCACTAGAGTGAGTGAAATAGCAACGCCCTCCAAATACTCCTAACCCTTATAATGACCTTTTGTTAATATAGTCTTAGCATATGTTATTAAGATCTCTAGCTGAGGTGAGTTTGGATTTAGGGTGGCCCTAAATTCAATGAAGATTGTCCCTGTGAGAGACAAAAAGGAGAAGGCACAGACGTGCAAAAGAGAAAGTCACATGGAGAGCAAGGCAGAGAGCTGAGTGCTGGGTCTACATGCCACAGAAATCAGCAGTGTGAGATAGGAGATGCACAGCTGCCTTCGCCCCAGAGCCTCCAGGAGCCAACCCTGCCAATGCCTGGAATCTTCAAACATGAGAGAATAAGTGTTGGTTGTTTTAACAACCCCTTTGGTGGTTTTTATAACAGCTGAAGATTCTAACACAGCCAGTAAGTGGGGAAACTAATGAATTTTTTTTTGAAGACTAATGAGAACTAGTATATAGAGAGATGCCCGGATATCACAGGTGCTAAGTAAAACGTGAGTTGAGGGGCTGGACAGAGCACTTTAGCAGTTAAAGGCACTTTTGCAAAGCCTAACGGCACAGGTTCAGTTCCCCAGTACCCATGTAAAGATGGGCGCACAAAGTAGTACATGCATCTGAAGTTAAAATTGCAGTGGCAGGAGGCCATAATACACCCATTCCTTTTCTCTCTTTCCTTGCAAATAAATAAATAATTAATAAAATAAGTAAAATGTGAGTGAGCACATTCTTTTTTCTCCATCCTCAGGGTAGCCTGTTTTCAGATGAGGAAATTCATTCTATGGACTTTAGCTAACCGGCCTATGACCAGGTAAATACACGGAAGGTTTTCTGGTACAGGGGTATTTTTTAAATTCAACTTGTTCTTTCTTGCCTACAGAATTTTGCTACAATTTTGTTACTGTATTGTGTCAAGATTAGACTGTCATGTGGCCCATAAATCTATAAAAGAAAATATTAGCTGGAGAGGTGGGAGGATGCAGTATAAGTGGAATTTATAAAGGAGGTCGGAGAAAAGTGAAGAAAATCCAATGGTAAATCATTCATCTCAAGTCTGGTGTCAGAAAAAGATTTGTAGAAATAATGAAAATTTTATACGAAGCCCTAAGGGATAGTGAAGAAATCTTTCTTAAATTAAGAATTTTCTTTCCTGATAGAGAGTAGATATCATGGAAGTATATGTAATCATAGCATATCAGTGGGTTTTGCCCACCTGAGGCTCTCCAAATGATTCTGAGAAGCTCAGGGGCTACATCAATCACAAAGGATCTGAATGCCCACCACTCACCTGTCAGGATGCAGGAAAATGAAGGCTTTGGAATTATTAAGAAAAAGGTGTCTAGTTTCACAAAAATGCGGAGTGCCACTCTTTTTACTCACCTCCAACATTTGTTTTATTTTAATATGATCTTTAAATACCTTTCTGGAATTGGAATGAGTGTTCTTATACAGAGAAAAATGAAATCCTCACAATGCTAAACAGAAAGAATGTGAAAATTATAATTAAAAGTGTAGTTTTACTTAGCAACTTCCAGAACATCTGAGCGCATTGTGTTTTGTGGGGCATAGGGCCTTCCTACAAATGCAACAGTACATATGTGTGTACTCTATACATGCCAATATGGCAACAATTGCTGGAGATTTAGATATGCCTATAATTTTAATCCTGTTCTTCTATATCCAGAAATATGTGACACAAGTATGCTTATACAAATTCAAATTATGCATGTTTGTCATGGACCAAAATATTAAGAGCTTGAGCCAGCCATGGTGGCATACACCTGTAATCTTAGCACTCAGGGGGCTGAAGCAGGAGGATTACTTCTACTGCCTCCTCTCCCATGTCCTCAGCTATTCGGGGCTACATAGCAAGACCCAGTTTCCTCCCCACCCCTCCCAAAAGATTGAAAGTAACCTCAATTACCTATTAACAAAATTAATCAGTATGTCTATATAACTCACTATCACAGAAGCATATTTTAGAAACGAAAGTCCAATTTATGGATTGACCCAATGTCATAATCATGGTGGTCAATGATCTCCACAAAATATTGTTTAAAATGGTCAGAGCATAGAGCACTACATTCATCATGTGAAGTGAGGAGAATATGTTTATCTTTGTGTTGCACATCTCCGAAATGCTTCATAGGAAACTAGTGGAGCTGGTTGCATTTGGGGAAAGCGGTGGCTGGAAATGGGCTCTGAGGAGAACATGGTGGTTTTGAAGCACACCTGCAAGTTTTTTGCCTTCCCTGATCAGAAAGTGGAGTCTGGGGTCCTTACTTTGCCCGTGTTGCCTCTGCCAGTGCCCCAATGAACGAAGCGCAACAGGAGCAGTGCTGCATGAAGCTCATTGCTGCCCTTGGAAAAGTTGTGTGAGTCCTCAGTTTCCCTAGGAAAGGGTGTGCAGGATCCTCAGCTCCCCAGCTACAATCATTCCAGGAGCTACCAGTTGCCATGAAAAATTGTGATTAGTAGAACTCCACCAGTGGAAAAGCTGCATACTGAGAGGCAGAAAGGAGAGAGGTTCCTGGCAGAGAGTCCCTCCACTGAGTCAAGAGACATTTGAGATGTCCCCAGATCCAGTCACTCTCTGTTGGCAACCACACAAGACCCTGACAAGAACTGATCAGCTAGTCCATTCACTCATTCCCAGCTTCATTACTAATACTGACACCACTGCTGCTTGCATTTGGAGGTAGTCTGGTATACAGTACTTAGTGTATAATTAAATCAGACTCCTCACTGTCTGCCTGTGCTCTGAATTTTACATCACATGAATAGGACCTATTAAAAGGGTAAATAAGACTAAAATATCACCAAATTTACCTAGATCGAGCTTATCACTGAAGCTATAAGATTGTCCAGGGTGCCCTTGGTCTGCCTTAGGACCCACGAGAAATGAGGACTTACCTGATGTGAACTAAGGAATGTTCCTCTCAACCTGCTCCAAACAAGCACAATTCTGCTTCCTCAGGTTAAAAACAAATCCCTTGGCCAATAATGTATGTGAATGCTAAGTCTTTATTAAAATTAAATAAGTGCATTATTTCATGAAGTGAACATGCAGTGAGACTAACCTCCCACGTGAGAAATGTACCTTCAAATGGAGGGACTGACCATCAGCATGTTACTGACCTTCATGAATAGAGAGCGTGCGGTGCAACACATCTCCAAGACAATGTGGCTTGAAGGACAGGATGCCCTCTAGGAAGTCTTGGTGTCCATGGCTTCAGAACAAAAGAAATGCAGGTGATAGGGAAACAAGGTCTAGTCTAGCACCAGCACACAATTAGATAAAACATTCTACAAGAAAATTGGCCTGGGGCTGGAGAGATGGCTTAGCGGTTAAAGTGTTTGCCTGCAAAGCCAAAGGATCCCTGTTCAATTCTCCAAGACCAATGTAAGTCAGATGCACAAGGGGGCACATGCTTATGGAGTCCATTTGCAGTGGCTGGAGGCCCTGGCATGCCCATTCTCTCTCTATCTATCTGCCTCTTTCTCTCTCTGTCTGTCTCTCTCAAATAAATAAATAAAAATAAACAAAAAAATTAATTAAAAAAAAGAAAAGAAAATTGGCCTGGTCTCTTCAGAACTGGTGTTTCCATGTAATTGGCTAAATTGTGCCCAGACTTGTGCATATCCCTGGGTTAGAAAACACCTTCTGTGAACCCACAATGCAACACAAGTGAAATTTATGAATCATCAAGAGTTATACCAAAATGGATAACTGTTCAAGAACTGACAAGGCATTATAATATCATTTAGGTGAAAACAGTAAAAATTCTATTCAACTTACTATTTATTTTTAATTAATTAATTATTTGAAAGCAGAGAGAGACAGAGGTAGAGAGAGACAGAGACAGAGAGACAGAGAGAAAATGGACACACCAGGGCCTCTAGCCACTGCAAATGAACTCCAGATGTATGTGTCACTTTGTGCATCTGGCTTTATGTGGGTACTGGGGAATTGAACCTGAGTCATTAGGTTTTGCAGTCAAGAGCTTTAACTGCCGAGCCCTCTCTCCAGCCCTGATTCAATTTAATTGCAAGCATTGTATGTGGTATCTCCTTAGGTGATATGTATTAAGATCTAGTCTATAACCAAATTGCAGTGAAAATTAGTGAAATAAAGGGAGATTTAATCCTGCTGTCATGTCTCCTTCAAAATGGAGAATCTGTGGTGGTTTCTTCTTTTTCAGCTTATTAGCCCTCTGAGGCCATAAAGATCCCCTGTAATCGTTCTCAGTTGATTTATGCATTCAGACAGTCAGAGACCGAGTTAGAATTCCAATGTGAAGATAGCAAGGAGGTGTGCTAGAAGAAGTTAATTATATCTAAGAGCTCTTCCTGTATTTACTACCCATGGATGTTCTGAGATTTACTATCCTTGCAAAAGTGGGACTCAAACAACGTAATGAAATTCACTACGTGTGCCTATAATCACACTGGTGCTATTTCAAGGCCTTCTCATTAGCAGAAACATTTGTACTTGACCTATTTGGAACACTCTTAGAAAAAAAATGCATGAAGCTTACAAAAAAGGGCATGGTTTTCTTTGAGAACAGGAGCTTATTTATCAAAATGTTGCTGCAGGTACCAACTAATGTTGATCAGTGCAACTGTTTCATTATTTCCAACAGCCACAACCCTAAAAAGATGTGAAACCATTTAAAAATCTGCTGAGTTTAGAGTAAATGAGCATGAAGTTGCAGACAGTTCTTTGCCTTGGGTAAGAGCAAACATTTAGAAGAAATTAGAAACAAAGATGATTGCTTGTATTTTTCTATCTGATAGCTTCTATAAGTGAATATAGTACCATCCTCTCTAAAGGAATCATTGTATTTTTAATTATTTTTTAAAATAGTTTTTATTTATTATTTATTTGCAAGTAAATAGAGACAGACAGAGAAAATGGGCCTGCCAAGGCCTCCAGCCACTGCAAATGAACTCTGGTTGTGTGCGTCACTTTGTGCATCTGGCTTTACGTGGGTACTGGGGAACTGAACTGCAGGCGAGCACCTTAACAACTGAGCCATCTCTCCAGCCCAAGTCACTACATTTGTAAAAGGCATTGGACCTTAAGAAATGGACTTCTATAAAAGGTGCTTTGTTTGCCCAACTGGTTCCTAGGGAGATGACTGTTGAAAACACTGCTTGCTGGCCATCACTTACAGAGGACTCATTGACGGACATGAATTCAGATTCATGAGATGATGAATTCAGGCCAAAGTTGACATAGTTAGTGCCTCCCAGTCCAAGATTGCTGTGCCTCCTTTAAAACATTCAGTGGTCTTCGTCCCAGTGTACTGGTTGAGCGAATGTTCTTGGATTTGTTCTTCTACCACTTACTTCCAGGGAAGAGGCATTCTGATCATTGATCCCTGTTTATCCATAAAAGGGAGATCAAGAGCGAATCCCTCCCAGAGCTGCTGAAAGGGCTACACCTGGAAAATCATGAAAGTCCTCAGAACTCAGCCTGCATACCTGTTG
Organism: Orientallactaga sibirica; assembly: GCA_036365145.1. Classification (NCBI taxonomy): domain Eukaryota; kingdom Metazoa; phylum Chordata; class Mammalia; order Rodentia; family Dipodidae; genus Orientallactaga; species Orientallactaga sibirica. Next base: position 65,522,385 of record JAEOAD010000001.1, read on the forward strand.
CCAATGTGCTCAGCGGTGGCTGATGTAGCATGGGGGTGGGGCACAGGACTGACTGCATGGTCTAGCTGAGGGCCATAAGAAGGCAAATCCCTATGAGGTCACAGGATAGACACACTTCAAGCATCTTTGAAGACACCATTCTTACTTAGTCATTATTCCCGAGTGCTCAAGCTTGGGATTTTTCTCTAATTGAGCGAGACAATCTAAAGCCACGCCATTCAGTCCCTCAGCACTGTTTTCAGCGACAATGAGCCTACCACTGCCCATAGAAGGGAAAGGAGCACTCGTACCACTCCATGCCCAAGGAGAGGGCTGGGAAATTAAAGTTTCATTCTTCCCATGGATACTGTAACACTACTACATTTTTTTTCCACCAGGCCCAAGTCACCTGACAAGATAGATGGCCTGAAGTTTTGAGTCATGCAGCAATTCAGGTCAAGTTTCTTGAGTATTCCTGAAATGGTTTTCCTTACAGAAGGGCACATAGGTTAGTTTGGATATATGTTATGATACTAGAGCTTGGAAAACAGAATTTCCCACTTTGGTGGGTGTCGGGGGTGGGGAAGGGGACTAGGAAACGAGTTAAACTGGCTGTCAGACCTGCACATCATGTTCATTGCTACACTATTGTCGGGTTAATGAATCAGCCCATCAAGGAATGAATACAGAAAACGTGGTCTAAACACACAATGGAGTATTATTCAGCCACAAACAAGAATGATATTGTGCCATTTTCAGGAAAATAGATGGAACTGAAGATCATCTTGTTGAACAAAATAAGCCAGACTCAGAAAAAGCAGATGCCACATGTTTTCTCTCATATGTGGAATCTAGATTAAATAAAAGAAGACTGGAAGTTAAAGGTGACCTTTTGTGGAGACAGGATGGAGGAACTGGAGGGGGAAGGAGATAAAAGCAGATGAAGGAGGATGGATATGGTCGAAGTGCATTGTACACATGTGTAAAATGTGATTTCATGCAAGTAACATATGCTAACAAAACATTTAAATCACTGACTCGGCCAGAGGCATTTCTCTCTAGGTTCACGCTCTTACCTATGTCTGACACTTGAACTCTTAATTTAATTAGTATGGCATGCCTTTCTGAAGCAAGTTCAAGTGCTCTCTCAATTAGAGAAAAATCCCATGCTTGAGTGCTCTGGAATAATGACTAAGTAAGAATGGTGTCTTCAAAGAGCTAACAGCCTCCTCTTGCAGGGACTGGATTTACTTTCAGAAAATTTACTCCCTGACAGAGCGAACAGGAAGTTGCCAACTGCCGACCTTTAACAAGATTGTTTTTCCGGTGGGTGGGGAATGGGGGATCATGTTAGTAAAACTTCTTTGTGAAAGACATCATTGAGATACATGTGCTGGCACACAGTCCATGAAGGGCCCAGGCGACTGAGGACACAGAGGGATCACCGTGGCCAGCAGAGGCCTCGGAAACTGGGCAGGGCTGGAGTAGTGCCCAGTCTGTCCAACTGCACAGGCTCCATCCCTGATGGACCACAGCTCTGGTGTGCAAACTGTGGCCATGGAAAGAACTGGAAGATACACACACACACACACACACACACACACACGTCTCTTCAAAACAAGCCAATTCAAGTTGGATGTAGTGGTACATGCCTTTAATCCCATCACTCAGGAGGCACAAGCAGGAAGATCACCATGAGTTCGAGGCCATCCTGGGACTACAGAGTGAGTTCCAGGTCAGCCGTAGCTGAAGTGAGAACCTACCTTTGTTGAAAAACTGAAACAAAAACCAAACAAGCAAATATACCCAGTAATGTCCAGACTCACATTTATTCTTTTTATTGACATGGCTGACACCTTTGCATTTTAGTCATTTATTTGTTGATTAAAACTGTCATTTTCTCAAGCACGTAATATCCCTATAAATTGAATGGCTAATGTTCATCACGAATTATGATATGATACTACATTGTGGTAACTAGCTGATTCTCATTTGATTTTTAAAAAATATTTTACTTATTTATTTGAGAGAAAGAGAGAGAAGCAGATAAAGAAAGAGAATGGGTGGACCAGGGCCTCTAACCAGGACAAACGAACTCCAGACACATGTGCCACTTTGTGCATCTGGCTTACATGGGTACTGTGGAATCAAACCTGGGACTTTAGGCTTCACGGAAAAGCACCTTAGCTGCTAAGCCATCTCTCCAGCCTTCATCTGATTTTGTTTGATCTGTTACATGTTTATCGGGTATCACAGGATGTTCTGATATATTCATACAGATGTCATATTTAAATTAGATTAAATATACACACCTCTTCAAAACACTTCTCATCTTTAATGGGTAAAAAAATCAATCAGATTCCCATGAGAACTCCATTTTTTTAATATGTGGAATTAGGGTGAAATACAAGCTAATTTCAGTGATTGAGGAAGATGCTCTCATCAAGTGGTTCACCAAACTGCTGACCGGGTAGCACCATGTGTATCCATATAGACAGACACACGATGCCACGGGGAAGGAAGGGTTTGCTTTCTTCAGCCACCTAGACTCACACCAGACACCCCTAGAAGTCAAACAACAAAGGAAACGCATGGACATTCATTTCATGAGCTTTATGTAGCACAGGAACCTTCAGACAATGACGACCCAGAGAAACAAGGACAAATGTGTGTCATTACGCCAGGTGTGAAGAAGCAGGGGACAGTGGGACAGAAGTGGTGATGATAACTAGGGAGGAGGTAGGTAGCAAAGCCTGTGTGTTCATATTCTCCTCTGCATCCCCGTATCTTCTGAGAAAAGAACAGTTCTTTCCTCCCTACAGAGGGATGGTCCTCATGGAAGGAAGCTTCATAACCTGCCTTGGAATGAGAAGGGACAGGGGAGACAAGATGTGCATGAGCTTTCTGCCCCCATGGTCTTTCTCAGAGTCGGGGTGCTATGTTCTGAGGTAGCTGGTCTTAACCCCCATGACAGCATACATTCACCACTGCAGTTCCACTTGATGCTATGGCATTATGCACATTAACTCCTTTAAGTCTCCCCAGAAGTGGATTGTAGGTTTTCATCACCTCGGTCACCAGGAGTTGTGCAAGCAGACCCACTTGCTTGGCACACACATGTCGGGAGTTGAAATGGTTTTCCACTCTGGGCTTCTCTATAGATGATGCAATCTTCATTTGGCCTTCTAAGTCTGGGAGGAGGAGGTGGAGGGAAGGCTTGTAGATATCCTGGAAGCTGCTGAGGAAAAAGCACACTACACTGCAGGGAAGAGATGAATTCACTCCTCCTTTTCTGGTCCCAAGATGTACTTACCAATGAAGGACACTTTGCATGTTCAAATTTGAACACTCACCTGAAAAAACTCCTCTGACTGCCTATTGAGAAAGGTTCAAGACAATCCTAACTTCTGTGCACCATGAGATCTGCCTTGCTTTGATTTTGTTTGGAGACATGGTCTCATGTACCAGGCTGGCTTCAAATTCGCAATGCAGCTAAGGGCATCCTTGGACTTCTGTTCTCTGTTCCTCCTTCCTCCTCCTCTCAAGTGCTGAGACACAGGCTTGTGTCACTGTGCCTAGATCCAAAGCTTTCTTTTATATAAGCCACAGGAAGTGCTGCATGATGAGGAGAAGTTAACCATTCACCTAAGTGGACAGGAGTTCAGCTACATGGTCAAAATCTCTGGCTTGCTGGAAACATCTGGAGGACTAACACTTGAGAGACATAGGCTGAGCCTCAATTGCTATTTTTCTTGGTACACACCCTTGTGTGAATCATAAGAGAGCTAAAAACAGGGGAGTAATGAGGCCAGGCAACAGAAGCTTGGGTAAAGCAAAGCTCACCACCATCAATTACAGTAGGGTGGCTTGGTTGGGACTGGAATTTGGGCTTGAGACCAGAGAGCTGCAGAACCCAGAAGCACTGCTAAAACAGGCTCTAAAAGGACATTGGGTCTGACGATGAGCCAATGACAAGGAAGACAACCTAGAGGAGAATGGAGGGGGATGGAAGCTGACAATGAAGAAGACATACCAGAAACAATGCAGCCTGGTGTGAAAGGTGTAGGATGGGGGAAAACAGATCCCAAGAACATTTGTTAGAGGCTAGTAGGGCATGGGTGAGGCTAGAGGTGACTGTCAGAATTTGTTAAGTTTGGGGTATGGAATTTCATTTATTCAATCAGGTGAGGGGAGAGAGAGGTTTAAGTACATTTACCACTCATATTACACAATGCTCTTGTTAAAAAAATAGATACCCTTGGGTTGGACAGATGGCTCAGCAGTTAAAAGGCACTTGCCTGCAAAGTCTGACAGCCTGGGTTCAATTCCCTAGTACCCACATAAAGTCAGATGCTCAAAGTGGTGCATGTATCTGGAGTTCATTTGCAGTGGCAGGAGGTCCTGGTATACCCATTCCCTCTCCTCACCCGCTCCTTGTCAATGTAAATAAATTAAAATAATAGTCTTTCTTAAAAAAAAAAAAATGGATACCAAAAGCCAGGTGTGGTGGTGCATGCCTTTAATCCCAGCACTTGGGAGGCAGGCCAGCCTGGGCTAGAGTGAGACCCTACCTCGAAAAAAACAAAAACAAAAAAAAAAGATACCTTCATAAGACCCTCATAACAGGAGGAAAAGATGATGACATCAAATAAAAGAGAAACCAATGGAGAGAGGGGATATGATGGAGAGTGCATTTGTGAAGGGGAAAGTGGGGGAGGGGAGGGAATTATCATGGTTTATTGTCTGTGATTATGGAAGTTGTCAATAAAGTCTTTAAAAAAGAATTAAAGCAAATTAAATCTATTTTAAAACAGGGATGTCAGTAACCAGCATTCCTTCTGCACTTTACATGCAACTGGGAATAGAAAATGATGGCATGTGTGAAGGAAGAAAGGCCTCAGAGAAAAGTGCTTGACTTTATAATAGATCCGTTAAAATGCCCCTCCTGACAGCAGCAGCTGCAGCAGACATGGACAGCTGACATGCTGGCCACTGTGCTATGAGATTTACAGAAAGAATTTCATTTTGATCCCATTATAACCTCAGGAAGGAGGTGCTACGATCATCTTCATTTCCACATAAGGAAACTGAGGTTCATTGAGCTCTGTCAGCCATCAGCCAGCTACAGAGCCAGAGCCCTGTGTGGCTGTAAGATCCTGGGCTGTCAACCCACTCTTCCAAAGCCCTTCTACATGTAACACAGCATTTTGTCATTTCAGCAACTCAGAAAGAAAATTTTATTTCAGAATTCAACTGGGCTCCTTCTTTTCACCACCTCCTCACACACACACTGGCAGCTATCTCTCTTAAACACTCTGAGCTATGGTTTTACCATGTCTGAAGTGAGGATAATGATGGTGTCTAACCACTCACGGGGCTATAGTGATGAAAATAAACCACACCACTGGACGCCCAAGTGCCCAATGCAGGGATGCCCAGTGCAGGGAGGGTAACTGAGTGGCATCTCTAAGTGAGAGGCAGAACTGAGGGCGGAGATTGCAGATAGAGCTAGAGGGTGAAGCTGGGCAGGGAGGAACTTCCTGAAGACTGCTAGGAATGAGAAGAGCTTGGAACTAAGGCCCTCTGGGGTCAAGTCCAGGACCCTTTACTCTGCAACTTCCATGACACCCTCTCTGTGTTCCATGGTTTGTTTTCCCAAAGGCTGCTGGCATGACACACTTCAGCTCAGAGAAGTTGTGAAGAAATGGCCATTCTCTTGGGACAAGTACAAAACAGGGTTTGAGAAATGTGATTCAGAGCACTTTTGCTTGGGATTCCCCCCTCAAGCACTGATGTTGGAGCATGTTGACTGGAGCCCTAATGGTGTGAGAAATGATGTGTTGTTGTGGAAATGAAGGGATGTATTCCAAGATGCCTGGCTTCCATGATGAATGGGGAGATAGATTTTTATCTGGTATAGTGGTTTACAGAAGGAGAGGGATGGGGGAGAATGATTGTGTGTGGGGGGGAGATTCTAGAGGGATGGCTTAGTGGTTAAGCCACTTGCCTGCAAAGCTACAGGACCGCGGTTGGATTCCCCAGGACCCATATAAGCCATACACACAAGGTGGCACACATGTCCAGAGTTTGGTTGCAGTGGCTGAAGGCCCTGGTGTGCCCATTCTCTCTTTCTTTCCTCTATCTTGGTCCCCTTGCTCTTTCTCTTATTTCTCTCTCTCAAATAAATAAAATAAAATATTTTTTAAAATTCCCTGATAAAGAATCAGAATACAGGTCCAGTTTGTTCCAAAAACAAATGCATTTGTTATATTTGTTATAATGCATTTGTCCATCTAATAGCAAACCCACTTCCTTCATGCTGAAACCATAAATACAGCCATGAAATAAACATTTCTTCTCTTTCACCCTCTAGCATCTTGTTCTGACATCCAAAGCTATCTCCAAAATGGGCCGATCACAACTCAAGTGAGAAGGATGGCAGAACAAATGGGTTTAGTTTATACTAGGCTACGAATGGCTGATGGTTTTCCCAAAGTATCTACAGAGTAAGAATTGGCACACTCTACATGGTGACTTTTGGGAAGAGTCTCAAGATCTGAAGTTGTTAATCTTCACAGTCTACTCCTTACCAAGGATGATAGATACTGTGTTAAGATTAACTGGTACATAAGAAGGAATCTAAAAGAATGTACAGCTTCCTCTAGATGGAGCAGATGGTCACCCGGGGGCTGCTCTGTTTGGTTGGCCCTGACCCAGTGTATTGAATATGTGGAGTGTGTGGTAGGGGTATAGAGACAAGATCTACTTCTATTGACTTTGTCTCTCATGACCTTCCTGTCCCCAGTAGCATGGAAGTTACAGCCCTGGTATAGGAAACATTCTTGCAATACATATTAGCACCAAGATTATTTTATGTTGATGATCTTTGATAAAACTTTAAACTGAAGGATAATTTTAAGCTTAAGAACATTTTAAAATATAAAGTTGGAAAATGGACTTCCTTAGAATATGAAGTCACTGAAAAGGTAACTATATTTTCTTTATTCTGCTTTCCTACTCCTAAAATGGATATACTAAAAATTAGGAGACCTAGGTTATATTTATCTATGTTTTTTGAAAGCTGTGTAACCTTGGACAAGTTATTCCACTTTACATGGCACAAGGAAGCAGAGAGCTTGTACCGGAAGGAGCTTGTCTATAACCTTCAAGGTCCGCATCTAGTAGCCTACATCCACCAGCTGGGCCCATGCACAAAAAGTTCCACAGCTTCCCAAAGAGCGTCACCAACTGGGGACCAAGTGTTCAAACAAATGAGCCTGCAGGGGACACTTTGCATTCAAGCCATAATGTTCCACCTATGGTCCTCAAAGGTTCACGGTCATCTCACAATGCAAATAAGCCCAAATTCTTAACAATCCCAACACTGTTCAAAGGTCCACAGTCTCCAGGCAAATCTCTTAACTGTAAGCCCTGTAAAATAATTTGATAAGTTACATGCTCCCAATACAGAATGGCAGAGAGAGAACATTCTCTTTCCAAAAAGAAGGAATGGAAAGAAATCAAGAACCAAAACACAACAACACTGAAACTCAGCATGTGGCCCCCAAATGCTGTCGCTCCTTGTCTAGTACCTAGGACTCACTGGGGCATCATCAGGGCTCTAACAAACTTGGGTGGCCATACCCTTATGGCCCTGCCATTTCCAATACATGTAGCCTCTCTTGTGCACGCTACTCAGTGTCCGAAGCTTTTCTTGACAGATGTTCCACGTTCCTTTATTGCAGTTAGACTTCACTGTGACCACTTTCCACATCAGCCTTGCAGAGCCTCTCTTGAGGGAATTTGGTCCCGCTGCACATTGCCTGGATCTTTTTAGCTCTTTTCTAAATCTTTGCTGCAAGTCTCCATGACCCTGTCAATCTTACATTAAGCTGAATCAATTCTGTTTTACAGAGAAAATCACCGGTGTCCTGTTATTGGATCATTTACCCACTAATCCATCTATCTTATATTTTTATGCATTTTAAATGTTTTTATAAGGGAACTTATTTGAGTTATTGAGCAATTCCCAGAAATGTTTAAGCATATCTTTCTTCTTCTTCTTTTTTTTTTTAATTAAGACTCATCACTATAGGATACAAAGCAACAATGAAAAAACAGACATTTAGTATGGGTTTCTTTCCTTTTGATAGTCATAACTCAGGCTGCTCCTAGAAATGACCCGTACATAGCCAGTAATCAAGATTAGGGCAATTCCCATGAAGAACCCATTATAACTCAGTAACATTACCTACAGTGGTCACTGTGCATGGGTGCACAATAATCCTCCTCCCACAGAAGAGGAAAGGAAAAGGCAGAGCCATTAAGTTCTATGAATGTGTGCATTAGTATTCTCATTAGAAAGGTTAGTTTCATGTTTTGCTATCTGTCTTCTATATGGACTCCATCATTATTCTGTAGTAATTGAACAAGTGAAAAATAGATGAGGTGCAATGTCCCTTAACTCCAGAACCATATTTTGGCAAAAATGTAAAGCTTAAGAATTGAACAATCTGTTAGTCCACAGAGAAAAGCCTTTTTCATCTCTTTTTCAGAAACTACCACCAAGCACGCCCCTAGGAAGCTGAATCTATCTTAGACAAATAAGCAGGTGGGAGAGACTGAACAGTGGCTATTTACCCTACAAAAGCCAGTGATGTGGTACAGCTTTAACAAGCTAATGGTTTCACCACAGCCCTGGACTTCTAGCTCAAAAGGGAAGTCAGCCAGCTGCTGCCTCACTCACACAGCCCTCTTGCCCCACCTACACCTTTTTAAAAAATTATTATTTTTATTGACAACTTCTATACTTACATACAAAAAAATACATGATCTTTCCCTCCCCTCCCCCCATTCCACTTTAGAACTCCAATCTCCATCAAATCCCCTCCCTCTCTCCATTAGTCTCTCTTTTAATTTGATGTCATCGTCTTTTCCTTCTATTTTGAGGGTCTTGTGAAGGTACTGCTAGGCACTGCAAGGTCATGGATATGGAGGCCAATTTCTGTCTGGGCAGTTGCATTGTAAGAAGTCATACCCTTCCTTTGGCTCTTCCATTCTATCCGCCCCCTCTTCCGCAATGGTCCCTGAGCCTTGGAGGGTGTGACACCTACACCTTTTTATAGCTATGGGGCTGGCTGCTCCTCTGGGCAAACTATTCTATCTGCAGTTTTCCATCTGGGAGGATGGAGCCCCCGCCTCATCCTTTTTCTTTCTGAATGGCACTTGCAGAATGTAGTTGCTACAAGTTCAGTTTATTGGATGTTTGCTGAGCAATTACTATGTAACTCGGAGCTTGTTAGCCAGCTTAGCAAACGCTAGCCTTTGACTACATGTTGTAATCATGCATGAAGCTTTGAAAACTAGAATGTACCACTGCTCGATGTCCAAGAGAGTCAGATTTATTCGACTGGGATAGGACTTTCAGCAATATTTGTAAGGGTTGCTCTGGTGCTGGTAATGAACAGGCATAACAGGAACTACTGACCTAGACACTGGGGCCAGGCTACAGTTCCTGCCCAGCCCTAGGATGCAGTCTTTGGTTCAATGGTAACTAGCATCAACATTTCACCACGGGGAAGGAAGTCATGCGTTTGGGCTTTGCCGACTACTCAAATGATCTCTTAGGTCCGAGACGTGCACTAGCTGCTTGCCTAATGAATGGCCCCCACACGGTTCTTTTCATTTTCTCTGATTTGTTTTCAGTGGTTGTTCCTCACAGGCACCATTTCCTCTCACAACTGAAGCAGTCCATTAAAAGGTGATAGCTGAGTGTCTCCTGTCTAAAGTTCCCCCAGTTCCTGACTTGGCAATTGGCACAAAGACAGGACATCCATCTTGGTTCAGCCGATGTAACCTAACAGAGCTGATCCCAGGCACACTGTAAATTCTCTCCTTGGAGACGTGCCTAGCTAGGTGCTTGTGACTAAGCTGTTGATAAACATTACTGCAAAGACTGTTCTTAACAACAAGAGATAGATAAAAATATCTCCTATTATTTTTTTCTCCTGCCCTGTTGAGGAAGAATCATGATGTTTGCTAATCAGCTCAGAGCTTGGGCCCATTCTGACCCATGTAGATAGTGTTCCAGGAGGGAGTATGGCTGGCTGCAAGGAACCTACAATATCTCTGTGTTGCAGGTACCCTATAGTCTCTGGGAGGGAAGTAGGGTGAACACTTCCTGTCTGTTCTCCACCCCACCACACACAACCCAACCATCATCTTTATAGACTGACATTCCTGCAAGAATAGATACCTGCCCAGTAACTCTGTGTAGTCTTAAGTCATCTATTGTCTGGAATCCTGCCCATAAGCCAAATCCATTTGCCTTGGTGATGGTTTGAATAGATGTCCCCCAATGGATTCAGGAGTTTATTAAAGCTTGTAATTTAGATCTCCAGCAGCCTGGTTTGAGGAGGTGTCACTGGCAGATGCTAGGGTCCAGCTCTAAGGCGTTTGTTGTATCTGAATTCCAGCCTAAGAGATACAAAGTGCTGGAGTTCTGCCAAGGGTTCTTGAAGTGTACTTGCTTGTACTGGATGGTGGTGGTTGCTTTTCTCTCTCTGCATGGGTCTGATAAATGGGGCTTCTTCTGCCACTATGGAACTTCCCCTGCATTTGTAAGCTTCAAATAAATTCCATTCCTCCTGTAAACTGTGCCTGCTTTGAAGGCTCATCCCAGCAATGTGAAGCTGACTCCTACAGCCTTCAGCTCTTATCACAGGATGGCTGGCTGGCAAAAGGAGGCCCTTCTTTAGAAGCGATAAACATTCTCTAATTGGTCTTTCTTTCTATATTCTCCACCTCCCCTGCCCAGTTTGAAAACAATATGGACAATGCAACTGCTATGCTTTGGATATAAAGTGCGCCTGAAAGACTTATGTGTTGAAGGCTCAGTTTCTAGCTAGTGGCTCTGACGCATGAGAAGTGATCCTGAGGGTTCCAGCATAAAAAATGGATCAATCTCTTGGTCGCTTCATATGACCATGGCTCTCGCTCTCTCTTACTCACTCGCTCACTCTCTCCATCCCTCCTTCCTTCCTAGCTGCAAAGAGGTGAATAGCTGTTTTCTAATAAACCCTCTGCCACTATGCTGTGCCCCATCATGGCCACAGAAACAACGGAGGCAGCTCGCCATGGACAGAAATCTGTGAAACTATGAGCTAAAATAAATTCTTCCTTTGAAATAATTTTTCTTAGGTATTTGTCACAGTAACAAAAACAAACAAACAAACAGCCAGGCTTAGCACTTAAGGTATTTGCCTGTGAGGCCAAAGGGCTCAGGTTTGATTCCCCAGTACCCACGTAAGCCAGATACACAGATACACAAATACACATGCATCTGGAGTTCATTTGTAAAGGCTACAGGTCCTGGTGCACCCATTCTCTCTGTATCTGCCTCTTTGTTCTTTCTTTGTTTCTTTTGTTCTTTCTTTCTTTGTTTCTTTCTTTGTTTCTTTCTTTGTTTCTTTCTTTGTTTCTTTCTTTGTTTCTTTCTTTCTTTCTTTCTTTCTTTCCTTTCTGTCTTTCTGTCTTTCTCCCTCTCTCTCTTTTGCTCTCAAATAAATAAAATAAAATAAATGACTTACTAATATAGAGACCCTCTCTGGACAAATGAAGAGCTCCTGTTTCTATCCCTCTCATCCAGATCTGCTCCTAATAGTCATGGTATCTAAAGGAGGATTAATAACAACTCTTACAATGCATGTGGGAATACTTAACAATTTCAGATCAAGGTAACTGTTAAACAAAAGCTATCCTCCTTGACACATACTTCTGCCTGGACAAATATGCAACTTCTTGCTGACATTTATGTAGTCCCCTTCTGCTCCTTAAAACTGAAATACTGCCAGGCCTGAAATACCAGCTACTGGGGAGGCTGAGGCAGGAGGATCTTAAGTTCAAGGCTAGCCTAGGCTACAGAGTGAGCTGAAATCTTGTCTCAAAATAAAAAGTATAAAGATGGTTGGGGATGTAGGTCTGTCATAGAGTAACATAGACTAACATCTGACAGGCCCTTTTGTTCACTCTCTCAGAACCATACACACACACACAACACACAACAAAAACTTTGAGCTACATTTTCATATTTTCTGTAGTCATCATTATTTCAGGGATAAAATCTATTAAAACAGGATGCAAAGTATACAAACTTAAATATGCTTTATAATGTTTTTAAATTAATTGATAAAAACTGATATGTTTTGCATGTTTCTGAAATTCTATTTACACACACACACACACACACACACACACACACACGCACATATGACATCAACATAAAACAATTAAAGTCCTTAGGCCACACATGGTAGCTAATGCCTTTAATACCAGCATTTGGGAGGCAGAGGTAAGAGGATCACTGTGAGTTTGAGGTCAGAGTGAGACTACATAGTGAATTCCAGTCAGCCTGGGCTAGAGTGAGAACCTACCTCAAAAAAAAAAAAAAAAAAAAAAAAAAAAAAGAAAGAAAGAAAGAAAGAAAGAAAAAGAAAGAAAGAAAGAAAAGAAAAAACTTAAAGTCTTAAAATAGTACTAAAACCATAAAATTTGTTAATCTATAAATATAGTTGTCTCAATAAATACTTCAAAAAATTTAACCTATTCAAAAATCTGGGACTCAATATCTTTGTCCATGAATAATGCAGGCACAAAATAATATAAGCATGCTATGTCTACTCTACATGGACATGAATTTCCCAGATATTAATAACATTTCCAAGCTTTCCTCTGTTCAACTGTTACAAATATAGTAATTTTGTGCATGCCTCTGGTAAAATAAATTACAACAAGAAGAGAAGCAAGAAATAAACATTTTGGTACTACTGGCACATGATTGATGATCTGTAAGAGTTTATTGTATTCCAGGAGACTGTGAGAGGGAGAATTTGGCTAGATAATTTGTCCTTTTCCTCAGCAAGTGTGTCTGAACTTCTTCCTGAATGTCAAATCCTTCCAGCACTCTGAGGCAGGGTGACAGGTGACATCTCTGAGATCACCAGTGGTACAACCCAGAAGCCTTCACGGCACTCAGATCAGCACATGCTTTGCAGCCTTTCTGACTCAGAAGCAGCATCTGCTGAGGCCGGGACAACAAACCCACATGAGCATGTTTTAGTTATGGGTCCCGCTGAGTCAGTGCTGAGCATCAACCCTCAGCTGAGAGCCACCGGAGGCCATGTGCTCCCAATAAACCCACGTGGAAAGTGTGGGGCCAAGGGCCTCTCTGCCCAAGCTTCTCACCAGTTATCAATGGCATTGGCTCAGAGCTAGAATAAGCTCTTACTACAGCTGAGAATGTTTGCATGATTCTGAAATATTTAATGTTAGAAATTTTGCTATTACCATAATAAATGATTGGAACTCAATTTATCTCACTATAATGTATAATCTATACAAAATATACTAAACACAAGTTTTTCTTTTGTTTTGTTTGGTTTTGAGGTAGCGTCTCACTCTAGCCTAGGCTGACCTGGCACTCACTCTGTAGTTCCAGGCTGGCCTCGAGCTCACAGTGATCCTCCTATCTCTGCCCCCACCTCCAAGTGCTGAGATTAAAATGGTGTGCCACCATGCCTGGCTTTTCTTAAAATATATTTTAATTAATTTATTTATTTATTAGAGACAAAGAGAGGGAGAGAAAGAGTGAGAATGGATGTGCCAGGGCCTCTAGCTACTGCAAATGAACTCCAGACACATGTGCCACCATATGCATCTAGCTTATGTGGGACCTGGAGAATCAAACTGAGGTCCTTAGGCTTTGCAGGCATGTGCCTTAACTGCTGGTCCATCTGTCCAGTCCCACACCTGGCTTTTATTTCTATTTTATTGTTATTAAGTTTTTGGTTAGTATGAAGAGATGGGTTTTACTGTGATATCTTTATCCATGTAACTTTTCTTTGTTCTTGTCCCCCACCCTTCCTCAGTGCCTTCCTCTTCTCCCTTCCCTTCTGACTGGTTATCTTCCTCCCTCACTTTCTACTTTCAGGTCATATGTCTTTCATTATCCTCTTTTGTTCCTCCACCTCTCCTTTAAACCTCTGTCTCCTTTGTCATGCCCCCTTTCTACTTCACTCCACATAATGCTTAATACAGTCATCTTCAATCCCATTCATTTTCCAACAAATGTCATTCTTCAGTACTCTTGAGTACAATTCCTTTCCATAGCTAAGTAAAGTGACATTGTTTACATGGGCCACATCCTCTTTATCCATTCATCCATTGATGGACATCTGGGCTGGGTTCATACCAAGGCTATGGTGGATTGTGCGTAAACATGGGTGTGCAAGTATCTCTGTGGTGTGCTGATTTAGAGTCTTCAGGTATTTACCCAGTGGTGGCATAACTGGATCACATGGTAGTGGTTTTTAATATTTTATTTTTATTTATTTGACAGAAAGAAAGAAAGAAAAAAAAAGAAAGAAAGAAAGAAAGAAAGAAAGAAAGAAAGAAAGAGGGAGAGAGACACAGAGAGAGAATGGGTGCACCAGGGCCTCAAGCCACTGCAAACAAATTCCAGATGCATGTGCCACCTTGTGCATCTGGCTAACGTGGGTCCTGGGGAATCAAACCTGGGTCCTTTGGCTTTACAGGCAAGTGCCTTAACTGCTAAGCCATCACTCCAGCCCTATCTTGAGTTTTTTGAGGAACCTCCATACTGATTTCCAGAGTGGCTACATCAGCTTGCACTCCCACCAATAGTGTAAAGGATTCCTTTTTCCTCACACTATAGCCAGCATTTATTGTCCTTTTTTGTTATGATGACAGCCCTTCTGTGCTGGTTAAGTCCTGCTGTCAACTTGAACAGATTAGGAATGAGTAAGAAAAACACCTCTTAGGTGGGTCTGTGAGTCTGTGAGATTGTTTCTAAAGAGGTTTCTCTGAGGGAAGAACTTCCTTCAGAGTGGGTGGATCTTCCAGTGGTGGACTGTGTCAAGAATCTCCAAGAGAACACAGACCCTTTTTATCACTGGCTGCCCTACTGGTACGTGCTTTTTACTTGATTGTCCTTGTTACTCACTGTGTGTTCATCTATCCTGTCTCGGCTATGCTTTGTGGATGTTGGGACCAAGTTTCATCAGCCTTCCAATGTGGACTGAAGACCAGAAGCTCTCCAGGAAATCTCTAGGCCTTCAGTGCCAGACTGAAACTACTCAGACAGCTAGCCTCGTGGACGGAGCAGCTACCAGGTTCCTTGCTACTCAAGCCTGTGGACAGCTATTGTTGGGCTACCCAGCTTGTATCCTGTTAATTAATCCAATAAATCCCCTTAAAATGCATACTCATTTTATAACGGTGTTTTGAGGGTTCAGAGAAAGTCCTCTAAGTCCTAGGTTCTTTATCTGTTTTTAACAAGGAATTGAAATAAACAGACTGAGAGGTATAGTTTATAAATGATTACATTTGCTCAGGGGAAGGAAGGGAGTCCTCTACGTGAGGAAAGGGGCTGGATGCCCCCATGTGGTCTGAGAGACCATGTAGGAGCTGAGCATGGGTCTGTAAAGAAACATGAAAGGGGATTTCTCAGGGATATCTAAAATGGTTAACACTTAAAAAATTAAAAGGCAGGCTGGAAAGTTGGCTCAGCAGTTAAGATACTTGCCTACAAAGTTTAAGGACCCAAGTTTGATTTCCCAGTATCCATGCAAAGCCAGATGCACAAGGTGACACATGCATCTGGAGTTGGTTTGCAATGGCTAGAGGCCCTGACATGTCCATATCCTCTCTGTCTCTGTCTCTGTCTCTGTCTCTGTCTCTCTCTCTCTCTCTCTCTCTCATTTCTCTGCTTGCAAACAAATAAATAAATAAAATATAAAAAAATTTAAAAGGCCATAAGAATAACAGAAACAAGGACACAGTCTTACCAGCATTGCATTGGAACTTCTGCGATTCAGGTGTGGAGAGATGACCAGCCAAGTAGCAGAAGATAGATGGAAGAGGTGTCCTTCCCCTGCCCTTGTAAACCTCTATTTATTGGGTTCAAGGGGATAACTCTGGAAGTGGTTGACACACCTGAGTACAGTGCCAGGGCCAATTGGCCTGGCTCAGGAAGAGGTTTAACACACATAGGAATGAAGAGAGAGAGAGGGAGGAGAGAGAGAGAGCGTTGATTGGACGAGACTGGAGCAGATGCTGTATTCCAGTTTTGCCGAAGCAAGAATCGTCTGGGATTCTTCTCTTGGGAGCTGTCCCCTACCTAACTAACTGCCTAAGAAAGCTGTCTAACTAGTTCCCTCTCAATTCTATTGGTTCTGCTCCTCTAAAGAGCCCTAACACACATTCTGACTGAGCTAAGATAGAATTTCACATCAGTTTTGTGTAGGAATTTATTCATTTTTTTCTAAATTTTCAATTTTTTTTTGTGGAATATGTTTTCCAAGTATTTCCTAACAATCCTCTGGATTTCATTACAATCTGTTGTATTGTCCCCTTTTATATTTCTAATTTTATTAAATTGGCTCTTCTCTCTCTTTTTGTGAGGCTAGGGATTTGACAATCTTGTTTATTTTTTTCCAAAATCCATCTCTTTGATTGTTTATATATATTATCCTTTTTGTCTACACTTCTGCCCTGATCTTTACTTTTTTTTTTTTTTTTTTTTTTTTTTTTTCTACTGCTTTTGAGTTTGGCTTGGTTTTGTTTTTCTAAGACCTTGAGGTACACATTATGATATTTATTTGAGATTACTCTGATTTTGAAAAGCTTTTTATCGGACTAGAGAGATGGCTTAGTGGTTAAGGTTCTTGCCTGCAAAACTAAAGGACCCCAGTTCAATTCCCAGGACCCACATAAGACAGATGCTCGAGCTGGTGCATATGTCTGGAGTTTGCTTGCAGTAGCTGAAAGCCCTGGTGTGCCCATTCTTTCTTTATCTGCCTCTCTCTCCCTCAAATAAATAAATAAAAATGAAATATTTGTAAAAACTTTTTATGGACAATTTCCATGCATGTACATATGTATTTGATCATAATCTCTTCCCACTACTTTCTTTTGTCCCCCTCCCCCATTCCCCTTCTACTGAACCCCTTATTCTTTCCAGCTAGTCCCTCCTCCACTTTGATGGCTTTTATATTTTGCCTTCCTCCAGCATACCTGACAGAATGTTGATGGGTCCAGTATTGTGCATCTAACAACAGCCTCTGTGAGGGCATGAATGCATGCCCGCTTCATGTCGGGAAGACAGCATTAAAAGCACTTGTTCCCATCCTCTGGCCCTTCCTTCCTTCAACCCTCTATTTCCAGATTCTGCCTGTCACTCTGATTCTTCCCAATGTAAACATTCAGAGATATAAGCTCTTAAAACTACCTTAGCTATATGCCAAAGGATCTAGTAAGATGTGTTTTCATTTTCATTCATTGACTCTAAGACTTTTAAAAATGCCTTCTTGATTTCTTTATTGATCTGCTATTCATTCAAGATTGTATCATTTAGAACTGAAGAGATGGCTCAGCAGTAATCAGGTTTACAAAGCTTTATAACCCTGGTTCAATTCCCTAGTACGCACATAAAGCCAGATGTACATCGTGACACATGCATTTGGAGTTCATTTGCAGTGGTGGGGGGCCCTGGCCCATGCTCAGTCTCTTTCTCTGTCTGTCTGCCTCTTTGTCTCTTTCTCGAATAAATAAATAAAAATATTTTTAAAAACAGTATATTGTTTAGCCTTCAAATATTTTTTGTGTAGTTTCTGTGATTTTTCTTGCAATTGATTTCTAGTCTCATTTCACTATGATCTGATAATATATATGGAATTATTTCAATTCTTTTGTATATGTGAAGCCTTACTTTGTAGACTAGAGTGTGATCTATGGTAGCGCATACCTTTAATCCCAGCACTCGAGAGGCAGAGGTAGGAAGGATTTCCAGAAATTCAAGGCCACCCTGAGATACATAGTGAATTACAGGTCAGCCAGGGCTAGAGCGAGAGCCTACTTGGAAGAACAAATAAAAAGAAGAAGAAGAAGAGAGAGAGAGAGAGCGTGCGCACAGGAAATGTACTAAATACCTGTTTTTGAACATTGGACAATAAACAGCACAGGACTGTGCTCGAAAAAAAAAAAAAAAAATGAGATGAGCCATAGGTTGTTCTAGTTTTTTTTTTTTTTTTTTTTGGGGTCTGGAGTTGGTTAGTGGAAAGTGCCATAGGGAGAGGACTCCTAAGAAGAGTCCAAGAGAATGAGTGTAAGGGACAGAGATTGAAGTTCAGGGAAGCAAGGACATAGAGAATCTGTGTGGTAGAAACTGAACTCCAGAACAAGGTTCCTCTGGAATCCACAATTAATGCTAAACCAAGAGGTCACACTGGGCTAATCCATCGCCTGATTCTGTTTAACTTCACTAGACTCTGGTCTTTCACAATAATCCGATGGAGTATATTTTCTTTTATGACTGTGACTTTGGTGATCAGCCATAGATCTTGTAGGCAGCTAGCTACTTGCTCTGGTCTGTCCATTGTGTAATATGTCAGGAACTATACTTGGGCAAACTAAACAGGGTCAAGAATAGCCTGGGAAAAATGATGATTCTTGTTTTTAAGATTTGCAGAACTGAAAAACACATCTTGTGACGAGGTGATTAAGATCAGATGTGCATCATTTGACCACAAACCTCTAGCTGTGAGAAGGCACTCACCAGTGTGGAGTCACTCACTTCCTATATAAACAACTCCTGAATCAAGTCCTCAGCACAATGGCCCTGTAGTCAACTATATTCCAAACCGGGAGCTTATCATAATAAAGTCCTCTGTCTGCCATCAACCTTGCCTTTCAAGTGTGTGTAGCAAACAGACAGGGCCTTTATGCAGTAACAATAGGGTGGAATAGGTCAGGCCAAGGATGGAGGGGGAGCTATAAACCTGAAGAGGTTGACATTCTGACCAGCTAACTATGGAGTACTTAGGGCATTTGTAGAGCCTCAGAAGGGTTACCCCTTGATGGCAAGATAAACTAGCATTAGTAAAGTTGACTCCACACCTGCCCTCACAGAGATTTGAAATAAGCCTGGAAGAATAAAGTTGTTCATTAGGGATTACTATCAACAGAGCAGAGTCCCATATATTTAAAGAAAACAAAAGTAAGCATGGCAATGCAGTTAGGAGGCTGAGGCAGGAGGATTTTAAGTTCAAGTCTAGCCTGGGTAAAGGGTGAGATCCTGAGGAAAGAAGAAAGAAGGAAATGATCAATCTAGTATTTAAAATCCTAAAATTAAAAATCTCCAGCTTTCAATAAACCAACTAAACATGGGAAGCAACAGCATAATTCAACCTGTAATTTCAGAGGAAATTAATCAATGGACATGGATCCAGATGTGACAGAAATAGTGGAATTAGCAAAGACATCAAAATAGCTATTGTAAATTTGTAAAAATATGTAATAGAAAACAAAGATCATGAGAAGAGGAGATGAAAGCATAAAAACACAGAAAATTTTACTAAGGAAAATATTCAGTGTGTTCAGTGAGAAATTTACAAGATAAAATTTATAGCAAGTTAGAAGTGAGGAAGACCTGCTAAGCTGAAGATGGGGCAGCTGAAAGTAAACTGAGGCAGAGAGAAAAAAGACTGAAAAAGTAAACAGAGCTTCAGCAATTATGGAAAATATCACATAGTCTAAATACATGAAACTAGATTGCCAGAAAAATGATGGGCATATAAAATATTGTTAAACCTAGGGGATTAAACAAAATGCTACAAGCTGGCTTTACAAAGCCCAGATCTGTGCTTTTTGTAAACATATATACTTGTAAGCACATGTCTAATAAAGGACTTATTTCTAAGTTACAAAAGACTCAGAAGACTCAACAATAAGAAAACAGCCCATCTTAAAAATGGGGAAACCAAAAAGCTGGGTGTGGTGGCATACACCTTTAATCCCAGCACTCTGGAGGCAGAGATAGGAGAATCGCCATGAGTACAAGGACACTCTGAGACTCCATAGTGAATTCCAGCTCAGCCTAAGCTAGAGTGAGACCCTACCTCAAAAGAAAAAAAGGGGGGGAGTGCCTGGAGAGATGGCTTAGCAGTTATGCACTTGCCTATGAAGCTTAAGGACCCTGATTTGAGGCTCAATTCCCCAGGACCCATGTAAGCCAGAAGCACAAGGGGGCGCATGCATCTAGAGTTCATTTGCAATGGCTGCAGGTCCTGGCACACCCATTCTCTATCTATCTGCCTCTTTCTCTTGGTCTGTCTGTCACTCTCAAATAAATAAATAAATAAATAAATAAATAAATAAATAAATAAATAAAATGAACGTTTTTTTAAAAAATGGCGAAACAGTTGAATAGCTATGTCACTGAAGAAGACATAGAGCTGATTTAAAAAAAAGCATGTGAAACTATGCTTGGCACCTTAGGTTATTAAGATATTACAAATTAAAATAACAATGTGATGTCATTACCACTTTCTAGACTGGCTATCAAAAACAAAAACAAAACAAAACAAAAACTCACAACATCAAATACTGACAGGGACATGGATGGTGAGAGTGCAAAATGGTAACCTTTGAAGGGTAGTCTGGAAGTTTCTTACAAAGCTAAGCATATTCATATTATATGATTTACCAACTATGCTCCTTGGTATTTGCAGAATTCATTGAAAACTTATGTGACACAAAAGCATTTTTGGCAGCTTTACTTATAATTTTCCAAACTAGCAGCAACCAAGGTGTCCATGCAAAGGTGAAAGAATAAACAAACCTTGCTACATGCTTACAAGGGTATTTTTGATAAATGAACTCTCAGCCACTGAACAATATGGAGGCATTTCAAATGAATATTGCTCTGGGATACAAGGCTAAATTCTGTATGATTCAACTGCACAATATTCTAGAAAAGGAAAGAGTATAGACAACAAAAGTTCAATAGCTTGGGCTGGAGAGATGGCTTAGTGGTTAAGGCATTTGCCTGCAAAGCCAAAGGACCCAGGTTCGATTCCCCAGGTCCCACATAAACCAGATGCACCAGGTACACACGCATCTGGAGTTCGTTTGCAGTGGCTAGAGGCCCTGGCATGCCCTTTCTCTCTCTGTCTCTCTCCTATCTCTCTCTCTCTCTGCTTGCAAATAAATAAATAAATAAATAAATAAATAAATAAATAAATAAATAAATGGTTCAACAGATCCCAGAGCCTGAAAGAAAGGCATTACATAAGGGATTATAAAAGCAGTATAATTGTCTTATATTGTACCCTGATGGATACATGGCATTGTATATTGGTCCAAACCCGTAATAGGTACAACACAAAGAAGAGACCCTAATGTAAGTTGTGGGCTTTAAAAGTTAATAATATTGGCTGGGGAGATGGTTCAGTGGTTAAAGGTGCTTACTTCCAAACTTGACAGCCTGGGTTCCATTCCCCAGCACCTGCATAAAGCCAGATGTACATGCATCTGGAGTTCCTTCAGAGTGGCAAGAGGCTGTAGCATGTCCATGTTCTCTTCTCCTATCTCTGCCTGTCTCTCTCTTAAAAATAAATACAAAAATTATTTAAAAAACAATATTGATTACATATTGGCTGATAAATTACAGAAATGTACCATACTAATTCAAGATACTAATTTGAGGGGAAATTAAGAACAAAGGAAAGAAGGGATATGTGGACAGTTTATTTAGTAAGTTTTTTGTAAAACCTAAAACAGGTATAAAAATAATTTAAGCTTTTGTTCTGTAACTGTAGCTCAGTAAGGTTGTTCAGGTCCACACAACTATTTGATGTCATAGTTCACAGTGTAATCCTAGTGCCTTCACTCCAACTTTAGGGCTAATCCACTTGATAATGAGGACAGACCAGATGACCACCCTTCCATTATAGCAGAGCAGTGTTCCAAGTTCCAAATGGAAGCCACAGTCAGCAGCTTTGGTTCTCATGCGTGACACATACGCTGGAGTTGTTTGAATTTGAAATGTCCCCCATAGGCTCAAGTTTTGGGCACTTGGTTCCCCAGATGAGGGTGCTATTTTGGAAGGCTGAGGAATCTTTGGGAGATAGGACCTAAACTGGCCTGAGCAGATTACTAGAGCCTAGTCTTTAAGGGTTATCCTCAGCCCATGGGTTCTGTCCCTCACACTCTGCCTCCTTATCCTCCACGATGTGAACAGCCTCTACCACATGCTCTTGCTGCCCCACCATGCCTTTCCCTGTCATGAGACAGTGAAACTCTGAGGAACTGTGAGCCCAAATAAATCCTTCAAGTTGTTTCTGCCAGAGATTTTGGTTAAAGCAACACAAAGATAACTAAAGTGGCTGGTTTGTCTGAGATGGTGATGTAGGATTTTGGGGTTCATGAGGGGTGCCTCAAATTTATGAACCTCAATTATAAGCCCTGTCCTATTTTTAACAAAGAATTGGTAAGAATGGATTCAAGAAGGATAAATATTAAGTTGTAATTTTATTTAGAGAGAAATCACAAATTGTGGGGTTTATTTAAGGGAAGTTGGGATCTAGGAAGAAGGTTACAACAGAGTTATAAGCACGTGGGAGGCAGGAAATATGTACTCATGGGGAAAATACAAGGTAGTCCATGAGATTCATTTAAGAGAAACTGAGGTTTTTTAGGGAAAGACTGATGCTGAGACACAAATATGTGGAAGATAGAACCTGGGAGCTTCTATGGGGATATTTAGAAGGAATACACAGAACATCCACTCTGAGCTACCCTACAGAAGAAAGAGGGAAAATATCAAAGCAGAGACCAAAACATTCAGATGACAAATGAGAAGTAAAGAGAGTTACACCCATGGTTACCCCAGGTTTAGAGAAATTACATAGGTAGCAGGCCCAGAGTTTAGACAAGGTACCCATGTGGTAAACCTGGAGTATAAGGGAAATACACACATGGATTCAGAGAACAGGAGAAAAGCACGCATGTAATCAAAATGAGAAGTTATCCCAAAACATAAAACAGAGGCAACCAGGCCAAGAAATAGTATTCTGCTTTCCTCCCACTGCCCGCCCCAGGCAGGCTTGGATAGGAGAAGCCAGCTTCACATGTATCCCTGTAAGGAGAGTGAGGAGAGGCAGAGAGATTCCATGCACAGAAATAGCATGGACAGGGCTGGAGAGATGGCTTAGCGGTTAAGGCGCCTGCCTGCTAAGCCTAAAAACGCCAGTTCCAATCTCCAAGTCCCACGTTTAGCCAGACGCAAAGTGACTCAAGGGTGCAATACTGCACTTGCCCACAAGGGGCACATGCATCTCGAGTTCATTCACAGCAGCTGAGAGGCTGCAGGTGCACCCATTCTCTGTCTCTCTCTCTCCAAAGAAAGAAAGAAGGAAAGAAAGAAAGAAAGAAAGAAAGAAAGAAAGAAAGAAAGAAAGAAAAAGGAAGGAAGGAAGGAAGGAAGGAAGGAAGGAAGAAAAGGAAGGAAGAAAGAAAGGAAAGGAAAGGAAGGAAGGAAAGGAAAGAAAGAAAGAAAGAAAGAAAGAAAGAAAGAAAGAAAGAAAGAGAGCATGACAGGGCTGGAGAGATGACTTAGTGGTTAAGGCATTTGCCTGCAAAGCCAAAGGATCCCAGTTCAATTCTCCAGGACCCACATAAGCCAGATGCACAAGGGGCACATGCATCTGCAGTTCATTTGCAGTGGTTGGAGGCCCTGGCACTCCCATTCTCCTCTCTCTCTCTCTCTCTCTTTCTCTCTCTCTTTCTCCCTCCCTTTTTTTCTCTCTCAAATAAACAAATAAAATATATATTTTTAAATAAGAAATAACATGGACAGGGCTGGAGAGATGGCTTAGTGGTTAAGGCATTTGCCTGCAAAGCCAAAGGATCCCAGTTCAATTCTCCAAGACTCATATAAGCCAGATGCACAAGAGGGTACATGCATTTGCAGTTCATTTGCAGTGGCTGGAGGCCCTGGCACTCCCATTCCCCACCCCCGCGCCTTTTCTCTCTGTCAAATAAATAAAATATATATTTTAAAAAAAGAGATAGCATGGACAGGGTTCTTTCATCAGCTTCAGGTCTGTAAGGGGAAAAACCCATTGGTTTACAGATTTGAAGGGCAGGTTCCAGAGGGCAGCCCACCTGGGATTGTGAAGGCCACCCATCTGGGAAGCATACTAGACTTTGAGCAGCAGGGCACACAATACGTGTTGTAGATGAGCCTGGCTGGGTCGTGTGAGATGGCACCTCCTGGTGTTCTTTTGGGGCTTGTCCTTAACTGAAACTACCTAAAAGATGGCTTCCATGAATCTCCTACAATAGACTCTATTTACATATGTCCTTGGTCATCTCAGAACAGTTTGAAATAGGTGATTATATGATATTCTGCTAATGTGGATGTTATCAGAGTATATTTTAAGTATTAAATATTGTGCTAAGGTATTCATATGCATTAGCTTAAGCAATAACTTTATAAAACAGAAACTGTATCTTGAATCATAGATGAAGACATAAAGGACTATAAATATTTCAAGGGCAAAAATAAAAAAAAATTGACAACAATTATAAATCTATAAATGCAAATACAACTATCCCAAATAGTATAAATTCACACACATACACACACACCTAAAACTATTGTAAGAGCAGATTTTAAGACAAGCTAGAGCAAAAAAAAAAAAAAGACCTATTATATATAGAAAAATGATAAGAACCAACACAAAAATTATCAGAAACTGTGTACACAAAACCACAAGGGAGGAGCTTTAAAACACTAAAAGATAAAACTGGTACCAAGAATTTTATATCTAGTGACTCTTTCTTTCAAATAAAATCACATTTACCATGGTTCCATTTTTAAGGGAAATTCTGAAAATGGCCCTCCCAATCCAAGGTGGCAGAAATTGAGTTTTGAAAATTATTTTCAAAAGCTGTAGCATTCTCTTGCCCTGAGTTTCCAGGAACTTCTCCTGCCTCCATTTCTCATCTCACCGTCAACATTAATGCACTGGATTTACGATGGCTTCTGAATTTTTACTTGAGTCTGAGAATCAAATTTGGATACTCCAGCTTGAGCAACAAGCTCTTCCTCCACTGAGCCATCTCCCCAGCCCTTATTTTTATTTTATGCATGTGCACCTGTGTGTGGAGGCCAGAGGTTGTCATCAGGTATCTTCCTTGATCACTCTACACCTTATTTATTGAGACAGGGTCTCTCACATGAACCCAGAGCTCACTAATTTGGTTAATCTAGCTAGCCAGTTTGCCCTGGAGATCCCCTGTCTCCCCCTCACAAGTGCTGAGATTGTAAGAGGGCTGCCACATCCACTTGGTGTTTATGTGGGGGCTGGGAATCCAAACTCTAGTCCCCATCCGCTCACCTATTAAGTTACACTGGTCATTCAGGGAGTTCCAGGGATCCTCCTATCTCTGCTTAATCCCTTCCCCCAGCACTGAGATCACAAACACGCGCTGTCATGTCTGGCATTTTATTGCCTGGTACTGAGATCAAACTAAGTGTTCATGCTTACAAGGCAAGCACTTTACCCACTGGGCTATCTTCCCAGCTCTCTTTTCATGTATTTTCCATGTGTGAGTATATATGGGTACTCATGAGTTTGTGTGTGCTTGGGGATGGGGGTGCATGTGTCTGTATGGAGGCCAGAGGACATCTTTGCAAGTCATCCCGAGGAACATCCACACATTTCTTGAGACAAGGTGTCTCACTAGCATAATCCCCTGGCATTACTTTCTTTTATCCCTGCTCTCTCACCCCCTTCCCACTGAACCACTTCTTCTTTCCCTCTTGATGTTACTATTATTATTTTTTTGCCATCCTCCATCATCCATGACAACATGCTGATGGGCCCAATATTATTCAAGTCTTGTGGATAATAGACAAGACTTGTGCAGGAAATGACAGTTGCGAATTTGTGAATGCAAGGGCCACTTGCTTGGTGTGTGGAAGACAGCATTCCAAAGCACTTCTCTCCATCCTTCGGCTCTTACATCCTTCCTGACACCTCTTAAACAATGGTCCCTGATCCTGGGAGTGATAGAGATGGCCTATTCAGTGCTGAACTCTAAACTGTCCCTTCTTCTCAGCACTTTGAGGAGTTTTGAGTCTCCTCAGTAGTCATGCCATCTCAAAAGAGAAGCTTCCTGTGATAGTTTGAATAGATGGCTCCCAATATATTCAGTGTTTTATTAGTTTGTTGTTTGCATCTGCAGCCACCTGGCTGGAGGCAGAGTTATTGGGCGGAGCTTAAAGTGTGGTGGTGGGTTTAGGATTTCAATCTAAAGATATGCAAAGTGTGCCTAGCTGGAGTTCCGGAAGTGTGACTTTTGGCTTTTGGCCATGGCTTTCCTCTCTGTGTTTGGTCCAGTGAAGGCAGGCCAGCTTTTTCTGCCATTATGGAACTTACCTGGATCTGTAAGCTTCAATAAATCTCTTCCTCCATAACTGTGCCTGGTCTGGGAATTCATCTCAGGGAACCTGAAGCTGTCTGCTACATTTCCCTAACCCAAAGTGAGAGTAGCACTCATATACATGCATAAACATAAAGATTCACAGAGCAATTTGGAGGGCATACTATATCCATTTAGATAAACAAAAGTAGCTTCCTTCCTAGGGCTTACGATTGTTCCAGCCAGACTTTTTTTAAAATTTATTTTATTTTATTTTATTTATTTTTGGAGAGAGACACAGAGAGAGACAGACAGAGAGGGAGAGGGAGACAGATAGAGATGGACATGCCAGCAGTCTCTCAGGTGCTGTGAATGAAATCCAGATGTGTGCGCCCCCTTGTGGGCAAGTGTGGTATTGCGCCTTTGCGTCACTTTGCATCTGGCTAAACATGGGACCTGGAGATTGGAACCGGGTTCTTAGGCTTCGCAGGCAGGCACCATAACTGCTAAGTCATCTCTCCAGCCCTCCAGCCAGATTTTTGACTAGGTTTTCAGTATCAGATATGGATTCCCTCTCATGGAGCAGCCTCAAATCCAATCAGAGAGCAGTTGGTTACACCCGTAACAGACTACCACTATTGGACTAGTGGGCAAATCTTGCGTGGCTGGCCAGTTATGTAACTTGCAGGGTCTACTGCGAGTTAAGACTGTCAATAACTTTTCTCCTGAAAGCTGCATAGCACTTCCCAGTATTTCATACCTAGCAAGCAGGGAGGAGACTTTCAGTTTAATTCTAGCTTTATTTCTCAGGGTCCTCCAACTGAAGCATGTGGTGTCTTCAGCAGTAGGGTTTTCCCATCTAATTCTCTCACCCAATAATTTTATGTGGGAATTGGGGATTGAACACAGGTCCTCATGCTTTAAAAGCAAGCACTTTACCCATTGAGTTATCTCCCCGACCAGTGCTACCTATTCTCTTGGTCTTAGGGTATGGCTAAGAATCTGAAGCATGCTAATGATTTTGCATTTTATTTGTCATTATTTTTTTCCATTTTTGTCATTTTGTAGGAACAGAGATAGTATTAATTTTAAACTTTTTGCTTTCCAAAGAAATCTGATTACTTATGAGTTTTCTATTGGCCAAATAGGATCAGTGTTTGTTTCTTCTAAATTTTTATTTTTTGTGACAATTTCATGCGTGTATACAATCTATTTTTAACATAGTCACCCCATTGCCCTTTCCTATTCCTCTCATATTCCTGTTGTCCTTGGCAACTAGCCCTCTGCATTCTTTCATTTTTTTGTAGAGAAGCTGACGGAGACCTACTGGTTTTTAATTAGAGTTGTTTGCATGAATCTGGTAGAGGGTTATTTATTGTAACATGGACTTACCACCAAAGAAAATAACCACCTCCCAGCAACCATTAACTGCCAATAGCTCCTCAGAGATGGCTGAGAGCTCATGGTCCCTCTCTCAAATGATGGCACGTGACGGACTCATGTTATGCTGTGTGTGCATGATCATAACAGCCATGTTATATCCAGAAGACTTCATTTCACTGAATTTTTCCCTACCCACTGACTCTTACATTCTTTCAGCACCCTCTTTCATGATGTTCCCTAGGCCTTGAAGGGAGTGATGTATGCCCTAGTTAGGTCTGAGTACTCAAAAGTCACTTATACCCAGTGCTTTGACTAGCTATGAGCCTCTGAATTAACCACTGTCCACTGCAAATGGAAACTTCTCTGACCAAGGTGGAGGGCAGCACTAGTCTATGGATATAAACATAAATATTCATAAGACAGCTTGAGAGGCACAATATGTCCTCTTGGCAATGCAGCCGTAGTAGATTTTCCACTACAGCCTGTGACCTCTTCAACCATAGACTTTTTTTTTTAACTTTTATTTATTTATTTATTTTTTGGAGAGAGACACACACAGAGAGAGAGAGAGAGAGAGAGAGAGAGAAAGACAGAGATGGGCGTGCCAGCAATGTCTCAGCTGCTGTGAACGAAATCCAGATGTGTGCGCCCCCTTGTGGTCAAGTGTGGCATTGCGCCCTTGCATCACTTTGCATCTGGCTAAACGTGGGACCTGGAGATTGGAACCGCTGGAGATTGGAACCAGCGTTCTTAGGCTTAGGAGGCAGGCGCCTTAACCCCTAAGCCATCTCTCCAGCCCCAACCATAGACTTTTGACCAAGTTTAGAGTACCAAGCATAAATTCTCTCCTTGGAGTGGGCCTCAAATTCAATCAGAAAACATTAGGTTACCCCCCAAACAGTCATGCCACTAGTGCACTAGTGGGTATGGCTTGCCTGGCAAGCTGGTACTTTGGCACATGGGGTCTACAGCTGAGTAAGATCACTGATGACGTTTTTCCCCCCAGCAGCTTGCATGGTCCCTTCTGGCACTATGAATACTCACCAAATGAGAAGAAGCTTCCAGCTCAGTTCCAGCTTAGTTTCTGTGTCCTGCAACCCAAGCACTGGTGACTTCAGCAATAAGGTCTCACCATCTGCTGGTTGGCAGCCAAGAGCAATACCAATGGCCTATATTGTTTTGAAGCCTGTGGGGCCTCTCGGCTTTTTAAAATTATTTTATTTTTATGTATTTATGTATTTATTTATTTATTTATTTATTTTGGTTTTTCGAGGTAGGGTTTCACTCTGTCCCAGGCTGACCTGGAATTAACTATGAGGTCTCAGCGTGGTCTTAAACTCACGGCAATCCTCCTACCTCTGCCTCCCGAGTGCTGGGATTAAAGGCGTGCGCCACCACGCCAGGCCTTTTTTTATTTTTTAGTCTAGTAAAATATTACCCTGAGCCTTGAAGGAGGTGTTTTAGATGTCTTGTCTGAGGCCTGTCATAATCAGCTCATGTTACTAGGATGAATTTCCAAATCAATTTATGGGAGCACAGTTTATGGGCAAAAGGGATTTATGGAAACTTACGGATCCAGGGGAAGTTCCATAATGGTGAAAAAGAGAAAAACCCACCACCAAAAGCAAGAGCAAAAGCTGGCAAGTAACTGAACAGTCAGGAACCCGGGCAGAACCCAGACTGCTGTCTGCATACCTTAGGCTGCAATTCATAGATCCGCCCCCAGTAGAAACACCTTAGGGCTGGACCTCAGTATCCGCTCACAGTGACACCTCCTCTAGCCAGAAGGTTGGAAATTCAAGTTACAAGCTTGAATAAAGCTCCTGCATCTACTGGGGAACATCTATTCCAACTAACACAAAGCCAAGCACACAGTAGTCACTTGTTTCTTGGAAATATTTCCAGCTGTGTGTCTGTGCATTAACCACTGCCCATTGTAGTAACAAACTTCTGTGATGGAGGATTCAAGCAGTACTAATCTATGGGAACCAAAACAGATATTTAGAAGGCAGTTTGACATGCTGTCTGCTTAGCATAATCACAGGAGTAGGTTCCTCCTCTACAGCCTATGTGTTAAGCCATAGGCTTTAACCAGGTTTATAGTACCAGGCATGAAATACCTCCTGTGGCCCCTTCTACAGTAAATAAATACTCAATTTTTAAATTTTTAGTTCATTTATTTTTTTTTATTTATGAGAGAGATAGAGAGAACAGATGTGCCAGGGCCTCTAGCCACTGCAAATGAACTCCAGATGCTTGTGCCACCATGTGCATCTGGCTTACATGGATTATGGGGAATCGAACTTGGGTCCCTTAGTCTTCACAGGCAAGTGCCTTAACCACTAAGCCATCTCTCCAGCCCATCAATTTTTTTTAAAAGGCATTAAACATGGGAACTAATGGGGAAGAAGGATATTATGTGATAGGGAGAAGGATATAAGAGGATAACTATGGGGAAAAATATCAAAGTACATCATATACATGTATGGAAATGTCAAAATGGAAAAAAAATAACAAAATTTAAGAAATTAATGTGCTTGAAAAAGTTAGTATACTTGGAGGCACACCAAAGAAACCAAAATTTAGATAATAAAATAAATTATTTATTGGTCCTATCCTTGTTCCAGTACTGAGGATCCAAATGAGGGCTTTGTTCATGGAACACAGATGTTCTACCTGTGAACTACAGCTCCCTTTTTCTTTACCAGGTTTTTTTTTTTTTTTTTTTTTTTTTAGTTTTGTTTTATTGAGATAAAGTCTTGCTATGTAGCCCAGCTCTCTTCAAATTTGTAGTTTTGCAATTTTAGCCACCAGAGGGTCAGGATTACACCTAAAAAATTTCACCATGAATTAATGTGAATGCATAAGATGTAAAAACATCTTAGCAAGACATAAGCATGCTGAAATAAATGTTGAAATGCTGGGAGCTGAGGCATAGTGGGTAAAGTGCTTGATGCAAAAGCTTTAGGACCTGAGTTTGGATACCTAGAATGCACACAAAATGCCATGTGTGGCAATACATGTCTGTACTTGCCAACCACCAGCACTGTGGGTAGACACAGGGAATCCCTCAGGCTTGCTGGCTCACTAGTTCAGCTGAATGGGTGCCCTAAGTTTAGGAAGAGATCCTGTCAAAAATAATGTGAAGCCGGGCGTGGTGGCGCACACCTTTAATCCCAGGACTTGGGAGGCAGATCATCATGAGTTCAAGGTCACCCTGAGATAGCCTGAGCTGGAGTGAGACCCTACCTCAAAAAACCATAATAATAATAATAATAATAATAACAATAAAATAAAATAAAATAATGTGGAGAATGATTGAGAAAGACACTTGACTTTGACCTCCGGCCTCTACACATATACCCACATATGTGTGTACACGTGCATAAACATGCACCCATACACATAAAAATGTGTATACACACATGTATACTATATGTGGTGTGTACACAGAGAGAGACAGTGAAAAATGTAGGCATGCTATAAAAGAGGGGAGAGGGGGTTGGAAAGATGGGTTAGTGGTTGAGGTGCTTGCCTGTGAAGCTTAAGAACCCATGTTCGAACTCTGTCTAGATCCCACATAAACCAGACACATAAAGGTGAGGCAAGCTCAAGGCTGCACATTTCCACTAGGTGGCGCAAGCGTCAGGAATTCAATTGCAGTGTCTGAGGTCCTGGTGAGCCAATTCTCTGTCTCTGTGTGTGTGTGTTTCTCTCTCTAAAATTAAAAAAATAAATAAAAGAGGAGAGAGGTCAAAAGAAGAAATAGGTGCTGCAAGGCTGCTATTTAATTTTCAAACCCTCAGATTAAAATCAGAGCCATTACCTACAGATCAGCATTGTGTACTTACAGAGAATTAAAAAGAGGTGCTTGAGAATGGCATTTAGTCTTCTCTTTCTTTCTCTATCTCTCTTTCTCGCTCACTCTCCTCCCTTTTCTTGAGTTCTCACATAATGCATTTTCTGAAGTAACAAATAAAGGCTCATTTCTGGAGAACTAGAAATACATGTGGAATCTGAGAAGAGGTGGTAAGAAGCTAAGTTAAATGGTGTGCAAAAAAAAGAGAGAGAGTTGAAACAAAATGACATGTTTTTGGAGATGTATGGCATCTGCAAACATGTCACACTTATCATTTCCTGGTATTCGTGAAACTTGGACCAGTTTAAGGAACCATACCTCATAGATTCTGGGAGGACTGAAGAGAAACAGGGCTGTCATTTTCTTTCTGCACTCAGTTTTCAAGCTTTATTGTTTTCTGGGTGATAAATTTCTTCTCTGAGCATTATCCATCTCCTTCTAAAAGATATATGACTCCAGTCTCCAGCCATTTGGGAGCCAGTAACAGTTATTTCTCTTTTGGCTGCCTTGCAATCTTACAATGAATCCTTTTAGGCAACAGTTTTAAAACACAGGAGTGGTGGTGCTGATATACAATCATTGGGCTCTGGAGCTGGAAGGCTGCAGAGCAGTGTGGAGCGACCGGACACAGCCAGTGTACCACCAGTGCAGACAAGAGCCAGCCATGGGAGGGAGGACTACTGGGTCCCATGTTTGCTTTTCCAGCCAGCACTCAACCTCTGGTAACTTTCAGTGGCCCATTGCTTAACCTTGAGGGAAGACATTCTTCTATCTGGAGAGGGAAGATTCAATTAGATGATAAGAAGCACCTCTTTCATTTGGGAACAGCATGTCTTTTCCTGATGCCACACCTCCAAAACCAATGACTATTTCTCTCTCAACTGCCTAATTCAGTTGTTCATTGATCTAAGAAAACTTACCTAAACTTGAATTGTTAAAGAAATAATTCCGAGAATTGGTATCTGTGTTATCAAAGTACCTTTTCCCTGATAGACATAGATCTAAGTAATTATAATACATGTTTACAAAGGTGTGCACTTGGTGATTAAGAAAAACATATTTATAATTGATAACAATTAGATTTTCACACAGCTTTTTGGGAATGTATGTTTCATGGTACATCAAGGTTGACACTAATAATGACCACCCTTAATTTTTCCTGGCCCTTGAACTCTGACCACACATTTATAACCATGGCAACCTCTCCTTGTGACTTTCACACTATTCACAATTCCCTCTGTGCTCCCCCAGTCTGCCCTCAGCACCCTTCTACACTAAGGAAGTCCTCTTCTTGCTCATCACCTCTTGCACCCACCTTCCCATGCTTCCACTGCCTCCTGAGGCTCAGCCCAGAGTTCTGAGGCTCACTCCCGAGCATCCACTTCAAGCTTGTCAGATCTTGCTGCTATAACTTAACCCCTAACCTAAGACTTGGTAGTGTCAGAGACTGAGCAAGGCAGGCGAATGCAGGGGAAATCTGTGTTAATACCCCCTTCAAAATACCCTTTATGTTCAGCTAGAACTTTATCATACACACTGAGCACGTCTAAGGGCATTTCCGTCCCTCACCTTAACCTCTTAGCCCTATGACTTTGAGCTAAGCATGGACAAAAGTGTGTGTGTGTGTGTGTGTGTGTGTGTGTGTGTTATTATGGCCTAAATTGAGCATGCTTAAAATAGGTCCACTCCTGCACTCCTGTATGGATATGTATAGGCACCTTGTGGTAGTTTGGACCAGATATTCCCCATGAAATCACATGTTCTGAAGGTTTGGTCCCCAGCTGATGGCAGTTTTGGAAATGGAGCCTTGCTGGAGGAGATGTGTTGTTGGGGGCTTAGAAGTATCATAGCCAGCTCCCCCTTAGTATACTTGTGTTCTCTCTCCTGTTGCTGCTGTCCTCCTGCTATGACAGAAGTGAGGTCCAGCCTCTGCTCATGCCATGCCTTCCCCTGCCATGATGGAGCTTCCTCTCCAGACCATAAGCCAAAATGAATCCGTTCTGCCTATCAGCTGCTGTTAGTTGGGTGCTTTGTCCTGTTAGTGAGAAGGTAACTAGAACACCCCCAGAATAAAACCCCCGTGCTTTCTTTGTTCAAGGAGAGCATTGCTCTGGAAATGACTCCAGTATTCTTCTTGGCCGCTGCAGTCATAATCTTTCTCTACTCCTTTTATGGCTTGGCTATGACTATTTTGACTTTATACTCACCAACATGCAAACCCACTGTGTTCAGTTATAGCAGCTTCTAATACACAACAGAAGTTTACTTCTCACAGTTCTGGGGAACCGGAAGTCCAAGATCAAGGCCCTGGCAGGTTCAGTTGGGGACAGATGCCTGAGAGGATAGATGGATCTTTCTTGTTGTGTCTTCCTGTGGTAGAAGGACAAGCCAGCTCTGAAGATTCATTTTGTAAGTGCATAAAGCCCATTCATCAAGACTTCACCTCATGAGTTAATTCCTTTCCAAGGATCCCGTTTCTCCTACTGCCATTACTTTAGGGGTTAAGATTTAACCAATACATGGGGTGGTGTAAACATTCAGACCATAGCAAAATTCAGCCTCAACATGAGCCCTGCTCAATAAATCTAGTGTTTTTGTTGTGTTGAAACTCAAATGATTCCCTCTCTACAATTTAACAATGAACAAAGCTCCACTCATTTTTTGCTTCCTCCTGAGTTTCAATAGATGGCTTAAACACTTCCTCTGGTCCATAGGTGACACATACTTTTACATTATCATTGAGACAAATCAAATTAGCAATTTTGTAAACAGGAAACATAGGCTTGCTCACGTTAGTATAGTCGTTGGAGAAATGTGCTTAAGTTCTAGATTGCAACACATATACACCACCCTGAAAAAGAAGATATTTCTTTTCCATGAGGTATCTGACTCAATATGTCAATAGCTTTTGACTCTAAATCTACAAAGGGATTATATTCTATACTTTTCTGTACAGATTAAGATGCTCAGCTAGTTTATGATCCATGAGGTTTGTTCTTACGTGCCACACTGTAGTGACAATGATTAGGGCATTTTTCAGAGCTGAGATCCCATCTTAAAACAGGAAGTGAATCCAATACAAAAACAAATGCATCATTTTTTTCCCACAAAATGTGGCCATTCAATTCCAGAATCTATTTACCTTGCAATAAGGCTAAAACTATAGTGCTATTTTTTATTGACATATTCTCATCATTTTCAAAAGTTACCAAGTTTCCACTCTTTTATGAAATAGTAATTCTAGGCATAGCAGCACTCCTCACTGGTGACAGAAAAAAAAATCCAACTTCATGACTATTGATGTGGTTTTATGTTCACACATAGAAAGTAAACAGGAAGAAAGAGTCTCACTTGCCATGTCACTTTCTGTCATCTTAGTAATCCCTATGGTTGAACCCCAGACTAATCCTCACATTTAAACTGCTCATAAACTTTAAATGTTTGCCTGTTCCATTTTTTACATCTTTATTTGTGCTTGTGTGTGTGTGTGTGTGCGTGTGCATGTGCACACATGCACAAATGCATGCATGCAATGGATGTGATGTGGTATGTGTGTGTGTGTGTGTGTGTGTGTGTACATGGTGTATGCAGATGGGGCCTGTGTGTCACAGGGGCCAGAGGAGAATGATGGGGATCCACCTCATTGCTCATCTGTTTGTTTCTTTGAGACAGAATCTCTTCACTAATTCCAGAGAGTTGGCAGTTTCTGGAGCCCCATTGATTCTCTCCTGCATGTTTCCCACAGGACTGGGGTTATAGCTGTGCATGGCCATGTCCCGCTATTCACATGGGTACTGGGAGGTGGAACTCAGCAGTTTCAGGCTCCCTTAGACCCTCATGCTTGGCATGGTAAGTGCTGTAACCACTGAGCCATCTCTCCACTCCAATTTCAACTTTCATGTATTTTATTTTAAAAAATACTTATTTATAGAAAGAGAGGGAGTGAAAATGGGCCCACCAGGGCCTCTTGCTGCTAAAAATGAACTCCAGATACATGTGCCACTTTGTGCATCTGACTTTATGGGGTACTGAGAAATTGAACCTGGACCATCAGGCATTGTAAGTAAGCATTTTTAACTACTGAGCCATCTCTCTGGCCCCAACTTCAGCTTTTTTTTTTTTTGGGGGGTGGTTTTCGAGGTAGGGTCTCAGTCTGGCCCAGGCTGACCTGGAATTCACTATGTAGTCTCAGGGTGGCCTCGAACTCACGGTGATCCTCCTACCTCTGCCTCCTGAGTGCTGGGATTAAAGGCGTGCGCCACCACGCCCAGCTCAACTTCAGCTTTTAAAGGGTATCTTAAAGCAGTCACGGAAATATATGACCAATGATAATGTCAAAGTTTTTTACATCATGTGTATTTGTATATTTTTAAAAAACTTTTAATTGATAACTTCCACAAATATAAACAATGTACTATGGCCATAATCCCCTCCCACCACCCTTCTTTTCCCCTCCCAATCCCCCCTCCATTGAATCCCTTCTTCTTTCCCACTATTCTCTCTTCTATTTTGATGACATCATTTTTTTCTTCCTATGCAAGTCTTGTGTAGGGTGTCAGCCACTGTGAGATCATGAATATCAAGGTCATATGCATTTTTAAATTTTACTTTGTAGTGTTCTTTGATTTCAGCCACATTAAAGCCCAAATTGACTACCTTTTTTTTTTTATTAATTTGAGAGAAAGAGAGAGAGATACAGAAATAGGCAGGTAGAGAGAGATAAAGAGAGAATGGGCACGCCAGGGCCTCTAGCCACTGCAAACGAACTCCAGATGCATGTGCCCCCTTATGCATCTGGCTTATGTGGGTCCTGGAGAATCAAGCCTCGAACCGGGATCCTTAGGCTTCACAGGCAAGCGTTTAACCACTAAGCCATCTCTCCAGCCCTGACTACCTTTTTTGTTCTTTAAAAATCAGAATGGAGGGATGGAGAGATGGGTTAGTGGTTAACGTGCCTGCCTGCTAAGCCTAAGAACGCCAGTTCCAATCTCCAGGTCCCACGTTTAGCCAGATGCAAAGTGATGCAAGGGCGCAATGCCGCACTTGACCACAAGGGGATGCACGCATCTGGAGTTCGTTCACAGCAGCTGAGAGGCTGCTGGCGCACCCATTCTCTCTCTACCTCTCCCTCTCTCTCTGTCTCTCTCCAAAAATAAAATAAAATAAGTTAAAAAAATCAGGGTGGAAATTTTCCTGTTCTTCCACTAAATTCACCTAAAGATAATATAATTATTTTATTTATTTTAGCACTTTTAAAAATCATTGCAAATGTGGTAAGTCTTAATTGTTCATGGGAATCAATTTGTGTACAAACAAGCTAACATCTATTTCATTCCCTGCAATTTGCATTTTTTACATTTCAGATTTGCTTGTGCAGCAAGAGGACGCGAAGTCTGATTGCTAATTGCTGAAAATGCACAGGTAATTTCAAGAGACGAAGAGCTATAAACAATTTTCCCCAAGTGTCCATTAGGAGTCTGTTCTGTGATTATGGGAAGATGTGCAGAAGAGAGGGACCTTCCATGGGGGCTTACTAAAAGCACTATGCAAGCACACGCGGCAGTGGCGTGTTCCCTATGACTCATGCTTCTCCTTCAATTCTCCCTCGACTCACGGTTATCATTTTGCCTGTGCATGCACACAAAAGAAGTAAATAATGGGTGGTATGATTCTGTATGTATTCACTTCAGTTGTGCCTTCAGAATGCCATTTCAGGATCGCTCCTGAGAGGTGAAATAGCTCTTGCAGACTTAATGGCCCTCTGCACAGCTAACAGAGAGGTTCTCAAGCCTTATACCAATTGCAAACTTAGCATTATAGAATTTAGAGCTGAAGGGTCCCTAAGAAACCATCTAATCATTTTCAACCATTGCATAGATGAGAAAGCAGAGACCCTAAGAATCTAAATGCCCAATGTCAAAATAGCTAGTCAGTAACAAGGGTAAGAGCAGAAGCCAGGGGTCAGGGGTCCTACACCACAGCTTCTTCTCTCTCCTGCCCTCCTGGAATGCACTTCAATTTCTGCCTCTGGTTTACCTCTTACCTAGGCAATCTGAAGATTCATCTGTTCTAGCCAGATAGTCTGATAGATGGTTGTGACAGCAGAGCATGATAAGGGTCAAATATTTGAAGAAGCAGCAACCTGCTATATAGGACTTAAGTCATGAGTGAAGTTAGATGCTCAGAATTCTTCTACTTATTGGTTGTAATAACTTGATTTTTCATTCTCCCTGAGCCCATGCTATGAGGCTCAACATAGACAGAGAGTGAAGCGAAGATCTAGGGAAGCAACCTTGGCACCTTGGTTTTCTTTTCTTTCTTTTTTTTTCTTCTTTCTTTCTTTCTTTTCTTTTTTTTTTTTTTTTTTTTTTTTTTTTGAGGTAGAGTCCCACTCTGACCCAGGCTGACCTGGAATTCATTATGTAGTCTCAGGCTGGCCTTGAACTCACAGAGATTCTCCTGCCTCTGCCTCCTGAGTGTTGGGATAAAGGCATGTGCCACGATGTCTGGCACACCTTCTTCTGTTTTAGTATTTGGTCTAATTTAGGCACCCAAGTCAATGACAGCACAGGGCTGGTAAAAATAACTGTAAACTGGATTCCTTTTCCCAGAAAATATCCCCATGTACCCATTCAGTTATTTACTGAATACCTACTGTGTGCCAGCAAGGTACATAGGATGAAATGATCAAAGAAAGACAGTCTGTGCTCTTAAGCAATGTTACAGAATAATGGAGGAAATAAGAGGTGTGGGCAGGTTGGCAATGTACTCTTAGGATCACACAAGACAAGGAGACTTAGGCAGGCTCCTGAAGAAAGGCATTAGGAGATGAGGCATAACAAATAAGTAGGAGTTACACAAATGGAGACAAATAGCACAGGAAGAAAAAAGCCCAGCACAACAGCCCAGAGGTGAATGAGTTCAGCACTTGAGAGGAAATGGGAAAAAAAAAAACACCTGGTTATATTGTGATTAGAATGTGAAGGTTGAGGCTATGGACAAGACAAGGGCTAGATAGTGCCATGCCTTATAATCTTGAACTTTGTCCTAAGAGCAACAGAAAACTTTAAATAATTTTAAGTAAGAAACCAAACCAA
The DNA here is from genome assembly GCA_036365145.1 of Orientallactaga sibirica. NCBI lineage: Eukaryota > Metazoa > Chordata > Mammalia > Rodentia > Dipodidae > Orientallactaga > Orientallactaga sibirica. The sequence continues at coordinate 65,560,989 of JAEOAD010000001.1, forward strand.
TCACATAATGGCTATTTGATATGGAATTAATAACAGCACAGGGTTTCCTCTCATTATTTTGGGCACTCATTTCAATATTTTAATAACTCATTTTTAGTTGTCCAGAATCAATGTAAATCATTTCTCACATTGTATCTGACATAGGCAAATTGATTCTACTCAAAATGAAAGGGACCCAACAGGATGAAAAAGTATTTATCAAATAAATGCATACACTGATAAAATGCCATGACAATTTTCAGCATTCAAACTAAGAAGAAAGGACAGGAATGACTAGACTAGGAAACCCAAGAGTGCAATGTGAAAATGTCATATTTGAAACTGTGAGGCTATTAAAATCACCATTTCTGGCCTATTTGCAGCAGGCAGGCAGCTCTGGAGAGCTGGGGCTCTGCCCACCAGCTGTGCCAGGTAAACCAGGTCATGCCAGTAAGCTGGGGCCTCAGTGGAAAAGGTAGATTTGTGTTTGCCAGAACTGGTGCCGTGGCAAACAAACTTTTCCTGAAGCGCAGCCTAGAATATGACTGCACTGACGCACGCAGTGGCTAAGCCTTTGCCTCAGGCCTGTAACACCTGTAAGTTGGAGCTAGGGAACTGTACCCTATTTTTGTACCTCAACTCTTCTTGTAATGGAGTTCTTCACAAGAAATAAGTCCTAAATCCAGTAGGTTTTTCTTTTGTGTGTGTGTGGGATGAAATCTATGAGCTACTTTCTCATCAGCTTTATTTGAACATTTTCTATACTCTTAACGGCCTACAGAGCAATAGAAACAGTAACCATTTGCATTTATAGAGTACGGCTCCTTCCAAAAGCCCTAAACCTCGGATGCTAAGCACAGTGTTCTTCGATGAAAGCACTCCCCTCAAGCTGAGGTTTTTATTTTTCCAAATAAAAGGATTTATGAACCACAAACAATGGGGATGACAGCAGATGTGGGGAAATGTTGAACATCGAGGAGCCTTCAGGGTTAGAAACATGGTACCCACTTAAAAGACAAGGGAAGACAGCAGCATCTATTGATTTCTAACTTAGCACTCAGTTAATTGCGAACATTTTATGCAACTTTTTACTTATATCGCAAAGCACAAGTTTGCTGTGCCCATATATGGAAACTACAGATAGACACAGGAAGTAAATTTCATTTCACCACTGAAATAGGATAACTGCTAATACATTTGTATCTATGTTTTTTCCCCAAAATTCTCTTGTGACTCACTGTACTATGTTCACATAATCTCACTTTAGTCCCATGTATGTTTATATCTTAGCACACGTTAAACATAGGATCACACTGCATGCACTATTTAAGAATCCCTGTGCTCTTGAACACCAGCCTCCAGAATCCAAACTTGATGCAGGTACACACAGCTGATTCATTTCTATTTTCTTAGAATGTAGAACAGAGACCTTCCTATAGTGCACACACAGTGAGATCTGCTGTTTGAATGGCACAATAAATGACTCTTGCTTCAGGTTAGCAAAGAAGAGATATTTATACATGCTACATTCATATAGAATTGCGTGATTCAATACACATACACAGTTCATATCCTGGGCCACTAATCTGCTTGCTTTAATCCTCTAGTCAAATGCTCCCTCTTCAATCATAGGCCCCTTCAGCCTCTGCATTCATTAGCCCTTCCTCCAGTTCTTCCTGATCCCCATGGAATGTTCTTCCATTCTTTTTTGGCCTTTAGGTCATCTCACCTTGTTCTACACATATTTTTCATCCATGTTTCTCTGTCTTGACATTATTAATCAGCAGGGCTCCTTCGGCTCCACTCTCATAGGAATCCTGGGGAGGCTAGGAGAAGCTTCCAGGGCTGGTCTTTGGCTGCTTTTGCATCCCTCAGCACTAGTGGCAAGTAGGAGCCCAAGGCAGGCAGTAGCCCCAGGAAGTGGTGCCTCTAGTATTACAGTTCTCCTGCAGGTCCCCTTAGCTCTGCAAATGTTATAGCCCATGTGGGGCCTAGGAAGTCAGAACTCATTGTTCTTTGACAGTGGCTGGTGTTAATAGCTCTGGGGTCTGGGTGTGTGAGACGCTTGGCCATAAAGATGTGACAGCTCTCTGGACCTCTTCTAGTGACCAGGGCCTGTAACTTCTCTTCTCTGGCTCTCTACAACCTCCTATCCTTCTCCAGGCTCAGATCTCTCCACCCTCTATCTGTCCTCACCCTTCCCCCTCTTTGTGCTCTGGTCCGGCTCTCTCACTCTTTTAAAAATATTTTTATTTATTTATGTGCAAGCAGAGAGAGATAGAAAAGACAAACAGAGAGAATGGGCACGCCAGGGCCTCCAGCCACTGCAAACAAACTCCAGATGCATGAACCTCTTTGTGCATCTGACTTTAAGTGGGTCCTGGGGAATTGAACCAAGGTCATTAGGCATTGCAGACAATGGTCTTAACCGTTAAGCCATCTCTCCAGCCTTGGCCCTGCTTTCTTGACCTGTTCATCTGAGTCTTGGTGCTATGGCTTCTGCCATGGTCGTTGCCACAGGGAGAGGCAGATACTGTTGCACTGTTGCTATTGGCTTCCAGCCTTGGTTCCACCTCTCCTGCAGCTGTTAAGCATCATCACTCTGCTGCATTTGCCAACTGCTCAGCTGTTGCTGCTAGTGTCACTCCACTGCCACCGCCACTGCTGCTGCCTCACTCTCTCTGGTGTCTTTGAGGAAGGCCTCAGGTTACCAGCTCAGCCTACACCACTGATGTAGACAAGAAAAGCTCACTGAGAGCCAGGCATGGTGGCACTTGCCTTTAATCCTAGCACTTGGGAGGCAGAGGTAGGAGGATCACCTTAAGTTCAAGGCCATCCTGAGACTACACAGTGAGAGTGAATTCCAGATCAGCCTGGGATAGAGCCAGAGCCTGCTGTGAAGAAACCAAACAAGGAAAAAGAAAAGACCACAGAGAGACAGAGAAGCATTTTATTGGTCCAATACTTCAGCATCAAAGGAAGCGCCCAGGAGGATATCTCCCAGTCAACTCACCACATGAACATACAGCCAGAGAAGGAGCATTTGGGCCAATTGCAGCAAACCTCACAGGCAGATGAAGGTTTGTATTCACATCAAACATGGCATTGTCCCTTCAGCACCAGCCCCAGAAGCCTCTCTTCTAGGCTACCAGAAGAAACACTTCCCTCTGGCCATGAGGTGGAAATGGCTGCCGAGGCATCTAAAATTCATCGAGGTTTAGGATAGCAAAACGTCCCGGTACAAACTGTTTGACATAGTCCTAGAAGGGTCTACCCTTGCAGGATCCAAAGAAAAACAGCCATGATTATAACATGGTTCCTCAAGACATTTACAGAAGGTTCAAAATGGCCTGCAGATGGCAGAAGGGTCGTCTAGCTGGCTGTTTGACTATTTGACAGTTCTTTTGCTGAAGGAAGCCAGGGGAGAGCTCAACGGCTCTGCCAGTTAGGGAATCATACTGCCCCAGCCCGCAATGTACTTGCATGTTTATAGGAACGAAGCATCAGAAAAAAGTGCTAAGCATAAGACCTTATCATTACCACTAATCGTGACTTTAACAGATTTAATATTTCACACCAGCCTACTGTCCCAGGAAAGGGTGGATCCTCATCTGTGGGAATGATATAGTACAGTCTTAGTGAGTGACCTTCCTCCAGCTCTCTTTGTAATAATAGCACAAACTAATTTTAAGTCCATATTAATGAGTTTGTCAGAGTCTACTGTCGTATATGCCTCACATCTTTTATCTTATGTGTGTGTGTGGGGGGGGGGTATTGAAACTTGCCAACAGCCCAATATGGCAATGCATTGATAAATGTAGGGTACCCAAGATTCTTATCCTATGAATTTAAAGAATTCAAATCCACACGCCAGAGGATAAGGCTTAGAGAGACTTTATTAGATTAAGAGAAGGAAAGAAAGGAAGTTCAGTGAGCTCCCGCCACGTGAAGAGCAGATGTGGGTAGAAGGGCACATGTGGGAGTAGAGGTGGGGTGGGGAGGCTTACCAGGACCCGGAAGTTTAGGAGCAATGAACAACCACCTAAAAGAGACCTGCTCACCACCTCTTCTTGAGCCAGCCCCTAGCTCAGACCAACCAGCCCTCACTCTGACTCATCCGAGTATGAAAGTAAGGCCTACCACAATAAAAGCCAGCCATGAAGCCAAGTTTTGGGAGCTGAGCTTGACCAACCACAATGCCAGAATTAGGTTTAAATTCTAGGAAAGGGGAACTCCTTCCCAGGAGCTCTTGTTGTCTATGGGAAAACATTTCTATGGAACACCTTTAGTCAAGAGATAAGGAGAGGAGAGATCCTTCTCTGGTCTCTAGTAGAGATTACAAGGGCAGACTTCAGGACTTTTCTGCTTTTTAGTATTGGGGCCCCGTCTCCCTAAACTACCTAACAATGCTACCTGACTCCCTCTCAGTATAAATGTGTCAGTGTATTCAAGTTTGTATGTGTGTCCACTTGTGTGTGTGCGTGTGTGTGTGTATGTGCCCACACACGTAAGCCAGAGGACAATTCTGACATCATGTCTCAGGAGATAGGTCTCTCATTGGCCACCCTAGCTAGCTAGTGGGCGCCAGGGATCTGTCTGTGTCCGTCTCCCAGCACTAGGATTACAGTTGCACACTACCATACCGGCCATTTAAGAGAACTTAGCTCCTCACACTTGTGAGGGAAGTGTTTTTCTAACTGAACTATCCTCCCAGCCTCTGCAGTGTATCTATGTAGGGTGAATGTAAGTGTGTATGCATGTTCATATGTGTATGTGTGCATGTGGGGGGGGGGCGCATGCAAGTATATGCACGAGCGAGTGCAGGTCAGAGGTCAACATTGGGTGTCTATCATGACAGGGTCTCTCAGTGAACCCAGAGCTTACCAATTAGATTCGATTTTGATTATCTGTGACAGAAACCAACTCGTACCATTCTGGGCCAAATAAGGGATTTCATTGGAAAGGTTTGAGGGCCTCTTAGAGGGTCCATTCATAGGACCAGGTGAGTCCAGGTGCCTTTGGGACCCTCTTTCTCTCCAGCTTCATCACCACTCTCTCCTTACGGAATGCTGCTCCATTTTTTTCTGTGTGTACATATGGAAGAAACATGCCATCCAACTCCCCTCACTGTCACATTCATGCTTCAGTCCCCTTGAAGAGATTGGCTCAAATCTCTCTCCATCCCGAATCCAAAATATCAGTGTCGTGGTGAGATTCATGTTGCTGGCAGAAAGCACCCGACCAAAAGCAGCTCGTGGGAGGAAAGGGTTTAGGAAAGGCGACGCTCCGTGATGGCAGGGAAAATGATGGCATGAACAGAGGGTGGACATCACTGCCTCACCAGCATCAGGTGGCCAAGAGCAGCAGGAGAGTGTGCTAAACAGTGGCAAGGGAAGCTGGCTATATCACCCATAAGCCCACCTCCCAAAATACATCACCTCCAAGAGGCTCAAATTCCCAAGTTGCCACCAGCTGGGGACCTAGCATTTAGAACACATGAGTTTATGGGGGAACACTTGAATCAAACCACCACATTCCATCCCTAGACCTCATAAACTGATAACCATTCATGATATAAAATGAAATATGTTTAGCCCAACTTTAAAAGTCCCCATAGTTTTTATCAATTCCAATGATGTTCAAACATCCCCATAGTCCAGGATCTCTTAGCTGAGTCATAATACCAAAAACAGACAAATGAACAAACAAAAACCAATAGCACAGAATAAACATTCATGCTGAAAAAGACGACAATGGGCATAGCAAAGAAAGACTGAACCAATAAGCCAAGTGTGATGGCTCCCACCTTTAATCCCAGCACTAGGGAAACAGAGGTAAGAGGATCACCTTGAGTTCAAGACCACCCTGAGACTACAGAGTGAATTCCAGGTCAGCCTGGGCTACAGTGAGACCCTACCTCAAAAAAACAACAACAAAAAAAAAATTGAACCAATCAAAGTTTTAAAACAAACAGGGCAAACATCAAGTTCCATAGCTCCAATTCCAACATCTATAACCCAGTGACAAAGTCTGGAGCTCCAGTCCTCCCTCCAGCCTGAGGTATACTCCATCCAATGCTGATAGTTCTTCTTGGCAGCTATCCCATAGTCCTGGCATCTCCACTGGGTCTCGACTACAACCCATGCATGGTTCATCCTCATGGCTTCAAACCACCACACTCAGGAAAGTGACCCATTTGCCCTGTTTCTGTTTTGTTCCTCCCATCCACGAAACGCAGGTAGGAAAGTGTGTCCATTGTATAAAGTGACAGCTCCCTGTTCGTGATGTCTACACAGAAGGGGTAACTGAATCACCCAGAATAAGAATAAGGGTAGTTCCACTACCTCCTCCTCAGAAGGGCTGCAGATTAAATAATGAAAGGCAACGTGACGAGAAAATGAGACAATATCTTCCTGAACTCACAAGAGTCTGTTTACCAAAGAACAAAAGAGCAAGAGGCATCCCACCGCCTCCACCTAGGCTCCAGAAGCTCATAGGATTAAGGGGCAGGGGCAGTGGAGACACTCAGGAATAGAAGAATTCATTAATCAAAGGTCCCAATGCACAGATAATGAGGACAGGAAAAGACCTGCTAGTTCTGAACTGTTTCCAACAAGTTTTTTGTTTCATGCCGCTATTCCTGCAACAGTCACATGGAAGGGAAAAGAAAAATAAGTTCCTTACAGTGTCAAGCAAGTCCAGAGGCCAAGATTAAAAGGAAATAATAATGGCACCCAGAGAGATCCTGAGCTGTAACATTTCCAGGAAAAAAAAAAAAAAAAGCCCAAGTTCATGTACCCCTGAGGCATCCGACTTGATAATTAGGTGGAGAAATGCACTTGGCCACAGGAAGTACAAGGAAGAGTATGAAACTACTGCTAAGAACCAAAGCTAAGCCACAAGCAGCCTGCCTCCAGTATAATGTTTCTCCTGTTTGTTCATTGATTTTGAATGTTAAGTAAGTCTTTCCAGTGCTGGTTCCAAGGTGCTGGATCATTGAAACTCAGACAGCAAATGAAAAATGAGGGTTGTAAAGTTCAGGGGATAATAGAAAATTAAATCTTCACTGAGCTGCTGTAAATATCACAACCAGAAAACCCAGCCCGTCAGCCAGCCGTGCTTACAGGAAGGGTAATGGATTCCTGCTCTCTGTAGAGAACTATCAGTGGTCATAATGGGTACACTCGGGTTTGGGAGTGAAGAAGGGGTAGATGGGAGAAATAGAAATGAAAACAAGTGGTTTGTAAATTGAAATATCTTTTCACTAAAGAACACTTTTCCCTGGCCAACACCAGCAGCTCAGTTCCAATGGCTCACTTCATGCAAACTTCTGCAGCCATCAGCTGCAGCCCTTCCAGGGCCCTCACTATCTGGGGTTATCTGCAGTTGTCTGTGAACATGCCTGAGCTCCACAGTGAGATTATGCAACTCTTGGAAGGCAAGAGAGAGGACCACATCTTTGTTCATCTGCACATGCCCCACAGCATCCAGAGGCAGTGTAATGTAGCTCATTCACTGTTTCAACATACCATGAGTGCAATGGGACATTGCAGTGTTGTGTCCCTCCAAGGTCCTCCCAAGGACCCTGAAAGACAAGATTGTCACATGTCACTGAACAACTAAAGTTCTCCAAAGCAGTAAGTGACTCTCCCAAATGCATGCCATGATGGAGCTGAGGTTCAAACCCAAGGCTACTGAGTGGCAAACCTGTGCTCCTTCCTCTCGCTGGACTCCCCACTCGGCAGGCAGCACTGCTGTTCTCCCGTCCACGTTCTGACATATCACAAGCGTTCCCCAGCCCACGCACTATGGCACATGCTTTATATATGTTATTTCAATTAATTCTCACCACAGCCCGAGTTTGGTGATAATGTCAATATTGCTACTAGCAGATGAGAAAAGTGAGGTAAAGAACTTAATAAAATAGCCCCAAATCTTGTGACCCAGCCTATCACCTTGAGTATGTACGTTTTTAATTTTATTTTTATTTATTTATTTGAGAGAGAGAAAGAGTCAGAGATAGGGAAAGAGAGAGAAAGAATGGGTATTCCAGGGCATCCAGCCACTGTAAACAAACTCCAGACACATGCACCACCTTGTGCATCTGGCTTATGTGGGTCCTGGGGAATCAAACCTGGATACTTTGGCTTTGTAGGCAAGTGTCTTAACCACTAAGCTGTCTCTCCAGCCCCCTTGAGTATGTACTTTTAACCATTATCATATATTAATTTCAAAATATCAAAATGAACATACACCAGCTTACATGTTTTGAGGGTGTACTCCATGCTATACACTCTGTGAATTTCATAATTTAATCTTTATTATAACTCACAGAGAAAAGCAGATATCCAATAAATTGTAGAAGGAATGAATAATCTGAAATAACAATAGAGTCACAATTATGATCTAACATAAAACTTCCAGAGACTCCTCTGTATCTCCATTGGCAACACTATGGTGCCCACGCTATAGAGGACAGGAAAAGTGAGTGGGTATTAGAAACAGACAAATAAGGGCAATTCAGATGACAGAAAAGTTTCGAGTTTGAGACTGAGTGTTGTCTAAAGTCAGTAGTGATATGTGTCATAGAAGATGGTCGTCAGTCACCCTGTTTGCTGAGTGAAATGGCATGGAGCAGATCTGTCAGCTAACCTCCAGGGGGAACCATGTAAATGAGGGGGAGAAACTTGTTAATTGAAACTCATGTGTAATTTAGCCCATTCTATTTAATATACTAACTAATGAGCTGTGTGACCCTGGATGAGCCACTTATTTTGCTTACAAACCTAAGAGATTAGCTAGAACATGGAAGTTTAATCAGGGGATCTTTGAGTTCAGGAAGATGAACAAAAAAGAATTTATAGGGAAGGGGCATGTGTGTGTGTGTGTGCTCGCACACACATGCGTGCAAGCATGCATGTGCATGGGAAGTTAGCATGTGTGTATATTTATATGGGAGAGGCCCCATACCTTTTTAACATTTTCACAGGGTCTGTATTGCCTGAATAGAGGTTAAGAGCCGCGGTAATCTGTAAGACTCCTCCCAGCTCCAATGTGCTTTGCGGCATGGAGAGGAGGGAGAAGTGGCTAACTGGGTTCCTCTCTAATCTAGTGTCTCAGATTTGCCTTGAGTCAGATTTTATTAAGGTTGTTTCCCAATAATTACATTTAAGAGTTCTGCTTAATAGGATTTCAGCTATCAAAATCTCAGGAGGTCTTCCCAAGTGAAGATGGGGATTCAGAGCAATTCTTTTTAACTAGAGAAGAAAATGTTCTTCAGAAATTGATGAGGGCCCAGATCTCAGTGGACAAGAAGGATGAGATGAATGGACTCTCTGTGGGATAAGGAATAGTTGTTTTTCCAAAAGCATATCCTCACACATGACTGGATGCCTGAGCAGTGGGAAGATGGTAGCTGAAGGCAATGGGCCTCCTTAAAATAAAGACAGTGGGTAGACTAGGTTCCTGCAGAGCACTGCTCTGAGCTCTGTAAACACACATCTGAGTTTAAGCATGGTAGTTATCCCTGAACTTCAGCATGCCACACGTTTTTTTTTTTTTATCTAGAAAACAGGGACAGGGGCTGGAAAGGTGGCTTAGTGGTTAAAGAACTTGCCTGCAAAGCCCAAGGACTCAGGCTCAATTCTGCAGTGCTCATGCAAAGCCAGATGCACCAAGTGGCACATGCAGCTGGAGTCTGTTTGCAGTGGCTAAATGCCCTGGCATGCCCATTTTCTCCTTCCCTCTCTCTCTCTTTCTCTCTCCTTCTCCTTCTTTCTCTTTTGCTCTCCTTGAAAATAAAAAATAAATAAAAAGCTGTAAAACAGCAGGGACAATAATACTTAGCTTTCACAGGAAGACTCTTAACAAATAAATACTATATTCAAAAGAGGCAACTGAAGGCTGGAGAGATGGCTTAGCAGTTAAGGTGCTTGCCTGTGAAGCCTAAGGACCCATGTTCGATCTCTTTTCAGATCCCACACAAGCCAGACTCACAACGGTGAGGCAAGTGCAAGGTCACACAAGCCCACTAGGTGGCACAAGTGTCTGGAGTTTGATTGCGGGGGCTGAGGCTCACACTCTTGTTCTTGCGCTCCTTTCTCTCTCTCTCTCTCTCTCTCTCAAAAAAAGAGGCAAGTGAGGAAAGTTTATTGAGGGACCATTTACCAAGGCATGTGGAAGCATGTTGGAGTACATTAAAGCAGAAAGCCTTTCCTCCACCCTACATCTGGAGGAAGAGGAAAGCGGTTACCCTCAAAAGAGCTGTGTGACTGTTTGGGAAAGGGTACACAGGAGAGCTGGCAGAGGGCTGTGAGCCGCCTCGCCTACATGCTGCTGGCACAGCCCAACGGTTAGAGCCACTCAGAAAACGAAGGGCAAAGGGGTCCATTGATGCGGGCCATGGGAGTTAGTCTCCTGGAATAGAAAGGAGGATGGAGAGGTGGGCAGAGAAAATGGAGAGTAAATCAAATGTTCCAATTCTTGGAACAAGATTCTACAAATATTAACAACTATTTATCCTTTGTGTGAATAAGCGTCTGACCTCACCAACCATGGGAAAGGGCTAACAGATAGAGGCTCAGGCCTTGGAATACAACTACTTCTGAACGCTTTGACTAGGGCGAACCAAACATTATGAGCAGGAACACGACATGTAAGTGCCCTCTGTTAAGCCTAGGAAGCTATTTCAAGCCACCATGCTCTGCTGTAGAGAGCCACAACACCAGCCCTACCAAAACTCTTGCTATAGCCCTGCCCTCTGGCTGGGCAGGTGAGATGCTGCTCTGAGCAGCAAGACCTAGAACTGAGCCAGTTTCTTGTACACACACCCCCAGGAGGCGTGTTTCCTTCCAGGGTGCCCAAAATACAGAGATTCCCATTCAAAATTGAGGTTTGCTATGTTTAAACTGGGTAGCACTCTGGAGAAGTTTTTAAATTAAATTATCCCGAGGCTTGTTCACTTGCTGAAAGGCATAGATATTTTAACTAGAGAGTCAAATACTACAGGCAGGCAGGTTCTGCTTGTTTACTGTCTTCTGTGCCCTGCAAGGCAGCTCATTCCAGAGGCTGCAATGTCAGGATATCAAAACACTTCTATATGGGCTGGAGAGAAGAGGTTCAATTCCCCTGTACTCACATATGCCAGATGCACATGGTGGCACATGTATTTGGAGTTTGCTGGTAGTGGCTAGAGGCTTTAACAAGACCATTCTCTCTCTCCCTATCTCTCTTGTAAATTAATTAATTAATTAATTAATTAATTAATTAATTTTAAAAATCCTTCTACTGAGAGACCCAACTGGAGGACAGACATCCAGTGTGGCAGCTTCCCCACTCTCTCTTCATTTTTATTTTATTTTATTTTTGGTTTTTTGAGGTAGAGACTCGCTCTAGTCCAGGTTGACCTGGAATGCGCTCTGTAGTCTGAGGTAGGCCTCAAACTCATAGCAATCCTCTTACCTCTGCCTCTCCAGTGCTGGGATTAAAGGTGTGAGTCAACACTCCTGGCCTTACCCCCTATCTCTTCTTGAAGCAAATACCTCTCCTTCATTTGGAGGAGTGGGTGGTGGGCATGTGACCTGGGCTGAACCAATCAGATTCTTTCCCCTGGGAATTTTGATCTTGCAGGGAGTGATCCGGGTTGGAGAAATGATTGAAGTCTGTCCCCTTGATAGAACCCTCAAAGGAATGTCCATTTAGTCCTGCCTCTTAAAGGAATACACCAAATAAAGCCAGACCCCTGTGTGTATGTCTGACTGTTCAGCATTCCCTTTCAACCCCTGTGATATCTTGTATCCTTGAAATCCATGGTTGGACTTAAATTAGTAAAAGAGCCCAGACCACAAAGTAACAGTCCAACTTTGAGGACTAACAAGAATGATGGCTCAAATGAGGCTTTAATTTTTTTTTTTTTTTTTTTTTTTACTTTGAGGCTGGAGAGATGGCTTAGCAGTTAAGGCACTTCCCTGAAAAGCCCAAGGACCCAGGTTTGATTCCCCAGTACCCACATAAAGCCAGGCACAAAGGAACACATGTGTCTGGAGTTTATTTGCAGTGGCTGGAGGCCCTGGCCCACCCATTCTCTCTGTCTGTCTCTTTTCTCTCTCTTTCTGTTTGTAAATACATATCATTTATTCCCAAATCAGCCAATAAGAAAAAGAAATGATATATTCTGGAAAAGACAAGCGTGAGCAGGTACATAGTAGATCTTTCCACAGATATGGCTGGGTTCAGAGGTCATAGTATCCTGTGAGATAATCCTCTTTTAAGACTTTAAGCCAAAGTAAAGACCAAGATGGCATTCAAAGGTCTAACTAACTGTGGCCATAGAAAAGATTTGTTTCTCCACAGTGGTATATTTCCTGTCACTTTCTAAATATTCATTTATTTACTTGAGAAAGAGGGAGAGAGAGAGAATGGGCATGCCAGGGCCTCTAGCCACTACAAATGAACTCCAGGCACATGCAACCTTGTGCATGTGGCTTTACATAGGAACTGGAGAATTGACCCCTGGTCCTTACACTTTGCAGGGAAGCACCTTAACTGCTGAGCCATCTCTCCAGCCCTCCTGTCACTTTCTACAGAGCCTACAATAGGTTTGGCCATTCCATATTATTATTGGTCAAAGTCTATCTCTGTTCCTTGTGCTCATGCACCATGACAAACACAGCTAATGAATTCTAGTTCTTTCATAATCTGAGCCCGATATTGCCTCATGGTATTACCCACGGTAGCTTTCACTGACTCTATGGGGTCATTATGGGAAGACACTTTGTTGTATATTGCATGAACTTTCTTAACAAAGTGAGCATTATTTTGCTATTTTATTTACATGGAAAAAAATAAGGCCATGTGTTGGGCCCTGCCCAGTGTGAAGCCGAGTGGTTAGCCCAGCCAATCTTGGCCTACTCCCGGTAAGGCCTAGTCGAGCCTGAGTACCTGCCCTTGACTCAGCACCTAAGCTGAAACTGCCTCCACCCAGCTGCTGCTGACGTGATGAAATACTGTTGGCCCTTATACCTTTTCTCATCCCTCTTCCCACCCCCTTCTCAAAGTATATTGGCCCTTATACCTTTCTCTCATCCCCTCTTCCCACCCCCTTCCTCAAAGTATATTGGCCCTTATACCTTTCTCTCATCCCCTCTTCCCACCCCCTTCCTCAAAGTATATTGGCCCTTATACCTTTCTCTCATCCCCTCTTCCCGCCCCCTTCCTCAAAGCACATAAATATCTCCCCCCTGACAATAAACGACGAGTTTCGCCTTAGACGTATCTCCGCGACTCAATGTGGTTTTTCTCCCCAGTGTTTTAGTGGGGGGAGGGGTTTGAGTCGCCGACACCCGCCTTCTCGCTCAGCCTCAAGAGAAACGGCTGGCCCGGCTCTCTCTCTCTTTTGCTCTACCTGCCGGTGGTGAGGGAAAAAAGCCCCAGCAGCCATGTAGGTGGACTTCACTTGTCCCACATCACAAAGCTGTTGTGCTACAGAACAAGAATTCAAACCCACAGGGCGGGGCATATGGCTCAATGGATAAAGCACTTAATGCACAACTCTGAGGACCTGAGTTCAGATCCCCAGGTTCCCCACTTAAAAGCCAGAAACTGTGGTGGGCTGTTGTGATCTCAGTGCACCTAAGGTGAAAGGGAGGTGGAGACAGGAGAAGCTCATGGAAGCTCCGGAGTGGAGCAGTGAACAAGAGACCCTGCCACAAAGAAGGTGGAAGGCAAGGACCAACCCGAAGGTTATCATCTGACTTCGTCACACTTGCCAGGACATGCACATGTCAGCACACACACACACACACACACACACACCTCACTACCACCACTACCAAATAAAAAATAAATTTTTAAAAAGAATTCAAAGTCTGATCTACATGATTCTAAGCTTCACTTTCCTTCCTTTTCCTACCCTGCTCAGCTTTTGGTCAGAGCTAGAATCGCTATCAAATTAGCCTAAGATATTTAATGTTAGTGTAATCGCGAACTCAAAACAACTCTGTAGTCACTAGAAATCGATGACGACGGGGCTTTTTTTTTTTTTTTTTTTTTTTTTTTTTTTTTTTTTTTTTTTTTTTGGTCCTATCTCCTGGATCCCAAGTGTGTTCTGTTTCTGAGGCAATTCTCCTGCTTGAGAAAATGGAAAACTCCTGTGACCCAGGAGCCAAGCTGCATCGTTGAACCTGGACTTTTTTCCAGACCAAACTTTCCAATCACTATCCCTGCAGCAGAGGCCCCTCTCCCCCACCACCAGGTCCAGGTTTTCATCTCACACAAAGAAAGTAATGGGGTTTCTGTTCTACACTCTGATCTACTGCTGCCTGCTGCCTGCCTGTTAAACCATTAACTCCTTGCAGAGCATTTTGTCTCTACAGGAGGAAGGAGTAAAAGATAGAAACACACTGCTCAGGGCCAAGTGAGAGAGAAATATTTTTTAAGCGGTATGCTGTAAATCCCAGTGACACAGCATCCATCTCAACTGTCTTGAAATGATAGCCGAGATTTGAGGACAAAAGCCAGAGAAATGGAACAGAGCAGATTTCTGCCTTCAAGAGCCACCCTTCCATCACACAGCCATTTCAGGAAGAGTCTGGAATTCCAGCATGAGCTGCATCTCTCCCTCCTTTGACCTTTGGCTTCCACATCCTTCCCCAAGAGGTCATAGCCCACAAGTGAACAATGAAGCCTGTCACTCCACGTCCTCTGACTTCATCTGTCCTGTCCACCCTGGACTGTCCAGTGTCCATGACATCATCACCAAAGAATTGCACCAAGGTAGAAAAAGTAGAGCCTGGGAAAATACCAAGACAGACGCCACCGAGACTCAGCCCCAAGTGCCTTTAATACAGCACTTTAACCCGTTCCATAACGAGTTCCCGGCGAGTAGAAAATGCCGATTGATGAATAGAGGTGTGGTAGTTTGAATATATGTCCCCCAATATATTCAGTGTTTTATTAGTTATAGTTTGCATCTGCAATCACCTTGCTAGAGGCAAGGTCACTGGGGGCCTGGTCTTAAGGTGTGGTGATGGTTTGAGATTCCATTGTAAAGATATGCAGATGTGCCTAGCAGGAGTTCCTGAAGTGTGCTGTGTGACCTTTTGGCTGTAGTTTTTGCTCTGTGTGCTGTGTAGCTGGCGGCTTGGCTTTGCTCTCTTGACTGGTCCTGTGAAGGCAGGCCGTTTCTCCTGCCCTTATGGAACTTCCCCTGGATCTGTAAGCTTCAATAAATAATACCCCTTCCTCCATAACTGTGCCTGGTCTGGAAGTTTATCTCAGCGAACCCGAAGCTGTCTGCTACAAGAGGCAAACAGAACACATCCTGGTTCTGAGTGCAGGGAGACCTTCACTGAGACGGTCATTGCATTCACTTGGACTTTTCATACATATAGAAACAGCACTCAAGAAAAATGAACAGTTTCCTTTCAATGATTTAAGGATCCAATTTTATGTGGACGATAAAACTTCTGAGACTCTGGCTTCTTTTGGATTTCACCCAAATTGTTAAAAATTTCCCCAGTATGAGCTATGCAATACGCATTTGAACTTGGGGACTCAGCTGGGATGGCCACTCTAAGCAACAGACCAAGGTAAAGCTAGCCTTGGAGCAAAATAGCTACAGTCCAAGAAGTGTCTTTCGGAGCCATTGGCTCATAGGACCCAGTATTTTCTGCACAATCCTTTACATTGAGAGGCAGTGTCTTATCACTTCTTTTAAGCATCATTTTTCATGCACTTCTGGTGAAGACAGTGGAGGTTAGCACCTCTGTTTGAACAGCTGCTATCCATTAATGGAGGATTGGTTCCTCTCTTCCTGGGGGTGGGGGACACCCTGCAAAAATGGGCTTCAATCTCCTTTCTCTTTCAGCCAGACTTAGTTAACTTTGGCCTTGTTCCCTTTTGTTCAACTTTTCCTTTCAACCTTCTGAAAGAAATTTTCAAAACAGATTTCATTTGGGAGGTTTCCACAAGGAACATGGGCTTGCCTGGCCACCCTCTTAGAGTCTTAATATTTGAAATGTTAAAGTCTGTGGAAAATGGCCTTGTCACTGAAGAACTTGGAAACCAGCTTCCAAAGGACTGTTCCATGACATTAGTGAACACCCGTCACCATTAGGGACTTTTCCTTGTCACTATGAAAGAAAGAGCCCCGAATCAACGTTGAATGTCAGCCAGGAATTAAAATAGGTTACGTTTGGGCAGATGGTTAATATTAGGAGTGATGGCCAGATTCCAGATTTTCTTTTTCCTTAACAGCAATGTCAACAAAACAAGGCAACCCCACTCAGGCATTTGAGGGAAAGAAGTCTATGGTCTACTTAGGCTTGACTCATGGCTGTCCTGTCAGTCCTTGGTTACCTGTTGACCCTAACCCCACAGCTAGATTGCTCCTCTTGTTGGGACTTACATTTTCTGCCTAATTGGTTGTTTCATTCAGTTGCTGGCTTCTACATTTATCAGAGTCATGAAAAATGTTTCTTGAGACTAGAAGAGTTGTAACATTGCATCTTGGTTTGTACTTTTGCCATTGAAGCTAGTTGATGTCTTTAAGCTGTCCCTTCGGATGTATAATCATGCACACAGAATTAGGCTGAGAATATACTTTTATCTCTATCTTTTTATTTCTATGTATGGTTAATACAATAGTCCATGTTGGCTGAAAGAATGAAAAATATCTCTACAATATTTTTCACTTCCTCTTCTTGTATGTGTATGTGGAACTTGGGAAAATGTAGAAAGTATAGACGATACTATGAGAGAGAAAAGGGGAGAGGTTAGGAAGAGAGCGAATTCACTCTGCACCCTCCACCTCTGTGCTAACTTTTAAGTCCAAATCTGTACTGAAAGGCATCTTCCAGGCCAGTTGTTTAGATTTTCCAACCAGTAGGTTTCTTCCCCTCAAATTGCATCAACAGGTTATCGCTATCCAAAGTGGGGAACCACAACACATCAAATCTGCACCTCAGATCACAGGAACCCACTAGCTTTGTAAAAATATAAATGGCACCATCACCACCATCTCACATGGTGGGTGGGGCATATCCCATTCCTGTGTGTTAATAACTTCATCAGTGCTAAGCCCACACAAGGAGGCGCACGCTCTGCAGTTGGTTCACAGAGGCTGAAAGGCCCTGGTGTGGTCTCTCTCTCTCTCTCTCTCAAAAATTAAAAAAATAAAAATAAAAAGAGACTGTCGAGAATCAAAGGCACTGAATTATGACCTCTGCCTTAGTGCCTTTGGAACTGAAGTCAGTGAATTGCATGATTTCACTGCACCTGAAACTGATCCCATAGACATCTGAGGTGAAGTGACTTTCCCCTTATACATTTCTCTGTCATTACAGCTGCCACCACTTCCCTCAATATGAACCTGAAATCTTAGCTCACTCTGTTATCAACAACATGGTTGGTCTTCTGCATCTGTGGGCTCTACTTCCAAGGATTAAGCTGAATACAGATCAAAAATTCACCAAAAAAAAAAAAAAAAAAAAAAACTGCATCTGTACTGAACTATATAGTCTTTTTCCTCTTGAGTAGTTCCTAAACAATATAGCATAGCAACTATTCATATAGCATTTTCATTGCATAAGGTATTATAGATAACATGGAAGTGTTTTAAAGTATAGGTTGGAAATGTATAGTTTATATGAAAATACTATACTATTGTATATAAGGAAGCTGAGCATCTGCAGTTTTGTATTCATAGGGGAGGGGAAAGTCCTGGAATAAATTCCCTATGGATTTGTATTTGCACTATGCATAAGCGACTCTGCCAGATGTTGTGGGAATAAAAATAAAACATTATCTTATTACTTGAATTGGATAGAGTGAGACAAGTGTACACATGGAAGGTAGTTTAAAAAAATGTAATGGAAGTGTGAAAACTCTATGAGAAAGAAAATGGGAGTGGTGGCGCACATCTTTAATCCCAGTGCTCAGGAAGCAGAGGTAGGAGGATCACTGTGAGTCGAGGCCAGGCGGGGACTACAGGGTGAGTTTCAGATTAGCCTGGGATAGAGTGAGAACCTGCCTCAAGGAAAAAAAAAAAAAGCTATGGGAATCACCCGGCGATTGTGTGAAAGGGAGATCCTGCAGACTCTGCCCTGTATGAAGCAATGACAGGAGCAAAGCTTCGAATGCTTCCGAGAGACCAGCAGAGAACCAGTTAGAGTCCAGGTAAACACAAAACCTCTGGATTTTGCTTGATGAGTTTTTATTGTCCATGTTCAAAGTCTGAGCTACAATCAGGGTCACTTGCCTATATTATTTATAGAGCTCTATGATAGACCAGAACTACTACTGTAAGTACTTTGTATATTTTATCTTACTTAATCCTCAGAACAACTTTTAAAAATGTCTGTTTATTATTTATTTACAAGGAGAAAGAAAGAGAGAATTGGTGTGGTAAGGCCTCTGGACACTGCAAATGAACTCCAGATGAATGTGCTACTCTGTGAATCTGGCTTTACGTAAGTACTGGGGAATTGAACCTAGGCTATCAGGCTGTTATGGGAAACTGAGTCACACAGAGATGACACCAGAGATACAGTGGAGAATGAGAAAATTTATTCATGTCAACATGGTCTCAGGGGACTAACTAACAAAGCCTGAGTACTGAGCTCTGATAGCTCAGAGGTTTCATAAACAAATATGGCAGGCAGTCTGACATCTTGAATTCTTTATATTATTGATGGGTTATAAGTTTCTAAAGTTACATGATTTGGTGGCACAAACGGAAAATTTCTTAGCAATCAGTCAGTGATACAAAGAAGCTTCTCTTTTCAGATGGCGATGACCACTGGGATGACCCAAAAGGCAACATAGTGCTGAGAAGAAGGAAGGGAGGAGTGCTCAGCACTGAAACATCTCTGTCACACCCTCCAAGGCTCAGGGTCCATTGTGGAAGAGGGGGTGGAAAGAATGTAAGAGCCAAAGGAAGGGTACCACTCCTTACAATGCAACTGTCCAGACAGAAATTGACCTCGATATCCATGACCTCACAGTGCCTAGCAATACCTTCACAAGATCCTCATAATAGGAGAAAAAGATGATGACATCAAATTAAAAGAAAAACTAATGGGGGGGATATGATGGAGAGTGGAGTTATGAAGGGGAATGGGGGGAGGGGAGGGAAATATTATGGTTTATTGTCTGTAAGTATAAAAGTTGTCAATAAAAATATATTTAAAAAAAGATTTGAAATGGAAAAAAGCACAAATGTAGAACAGAAAGCTGTTTGGCCTATGTTTGTGCTAACCAGATAACATACAAGCAGGGTGCGGCTGCATACGTAGGGAGGAGACTGGGGGTCAAGCTGTCTCCCTGGTAAAGCTTGTACAATAGAAAGTGTGTTCTAGAGTATCATCTGGGTCTGGTTTCTTTGCTAACTTTCTTCTACCACAAGGCTTTGCAAGCAAGTACCTTTAATCCCTGGGCCACCTCTCCAGTCCTCTTGAGAACAACTGTGAAGGTAGATATTAGTAGTAGATGAGGAAACACAGGCACACAGAGGCAGAGAATCCTGCCCAAAGTTAAACATCAGGAAATTATGAGCAGAATTTTATGGTCCTAATAGAAAATTTGGAGCACTTGCTCACCCAGTGCTACTAGTCCAGATCTAACATCAAAAACACAAATCTCACTTACCCTCTTCTGCTTATGAACGTTTCGAACGTTATATTGATTACCTTTCCACATCTGTGACCCAATACCCAACAGTAACAATTTAAGGGGAGAAAGATATTTGGGGGCTCATGCCTAGTCCCAAAGATGCCCCTGAGCAAAATAGTGTGTGGCCGAGGATGGTTGTTCATCTGTTGGACAGAAAGCACAGAGAGTGACAGGAAGTCACCAGAAATATGATACCCCAAGGACCAAACCCTAGAGATGTATGTCCTCCAGCTCACTACTACCGCTTACGTTTCTTCAACCTCCCCAAACAGCACCACCGTCTGGAGACCAGGCATTCAAAAACTGCTAAGGAACATCGGCTGTCTCAAACCTTAACAAACATCCGTGCAGTTTAAAGATAAAGCTCGCAATTCAGGCTTAGAATGGCAGAGCCTGGTCACTGAGCTCTGCCTTCCCTTCACCATCGGGGTTCTCCTCACATCTCCATTGTAGCCTAGCTGTTTTGTTTTGCTCATTAGTCCCAGGACACACCCCACATATTTATTTCTTCAGGACCCAGATATGACTTTCAGCCCTCTGTAGATGGCATCCTGCTTTGCCAGGAATAAAGTTCCATTCTTACTCCAGCAGCGCTCAGACCAGAGCAGAGGTGAAGGTCTGGCTACCAAAAATGCAACCCAAGGTGAAATTGTAATTAGACCACATTTTTTCCCCTTGACTGAAGTCCTCTCTTCACCAGTTCAATCGCCAAGTATTATTGTGTTCTGAAATAAGAATTTCCTCCATTCCAGATCTCTCCTATCTTGTCTACACTGCAATTTTTGAAATGTTCACAACCTAAATCTAGACATTTGTTCTTTCCTTCCCATTCTCTCCTTACTGGCTTTGGTCTACTTTTTCCAGTGGGGGAAGACCTTCTAAATACTAATAACTTTTAATTACCTTTCAACATTTAAAAAATATTTTTCTCTCTCTCTGCTTCTCTCTCTCTTTTTAAAATTTAATTTTGAAAAGGGCTAGATAGATGGCTGAGTGGTTAAGTTGCTTGCCTGTGAAGCCCAAGAATACATGTTTGAATCTCCAAGCCCCATGTAGCCAGATGCAAAGTGATGCAAGCATGCAATGTTGCACATGGGCAAAAGGGGGAACACTCATGTGGAGTTCATTCACAGTGGCTGAAAAGGCTCTGGCTTGTCCATCTTCTCTCTCTCTCTCGAAAATAAAATAATAAAAATTTATTTATTTATTTATTTATTTATTTATTTATTTATTTATTTGTAAGCAGAGAGAGATAAAAAGAAGAGAGATAGACAGAGACAATGGGTGCCCCAGGGCCTCCAGCCCTGCAAAGGAACTCCAGACACATGCACCACTTTGTGCATCTGGCTTTTTCACGGGTCCTGGGGAATCAAACCTGTGCCATTAGGCTTTTCAGGCAAGTGTCTTAACCACTGAGCTATCTCTCCAGCCCCAACTTTTTAACATTTTTTAAATCCAAAAATTAAGTAAAGATACAATATACATAGCCACCCATGGATTGGCGAAAGATGGCAGAGAGGTATATTGTTTGTTTTTGTTTTTGTTTCTTCCAAAATAGCTTTGATCCACTAAGTAAACATATTATCAGTACATTAGTTCAGTCACTGAATCTCCCTAAATTGTTTATGATTCAGTCTATACTTGTTAATGTTGTTTGCACATAGTTATTACAGGAAATTCTAACAAAAGTGTTGTGTGTGTGTGCGCGCGCGCCACTCAAGTGCACACATGCACGGGTGCACATGCCACAGCACAAGTGTGAAGGTCAGAAGATAACTTTCTGGTCAGTTCTCACCTTCCCACCTCATTTGAGGCAAGGTTTCTCTCTGGATCTCACTCCTCATTGTTCTTTGCTGTGCTTGCCACGAGCTTCTGGGAAACCCTCCTGTCTGCATCTCTCATCTTACCCACAGCACGCTGGGCCATGGCTTCCAGCTTTATGTAGAGTCTGGGGATCAAACCTGAATATTCAGGCTTGAGTGGCAAATGATTTACTCACTGAACCTCAGCCCCATAGAAGCTTTATGGAATCTTTGCTTTGCTCAATACAGGCACGGACCTGAGAATAAGCCTTATAACTTTACAACCCAAGTCACATTATCTGGAGATAACAGTCTTAGATTTATATTTGCTCCGGGTGTTAACCTACTTCTCTATGAGTTGACAAGCTACTTCTTTTAAAGGAAAGCTAATCCAAAAATTCACCAGCAATTAGCACCAAGTTTGTGCTTACTATAACACCCCATAAAACTGGAATGTGCCATTTCCATCCTTTGATACCTTTTTTCCTTACAGTGGTTTCCCAGCTTCTAAGCAGTGACCTACATTAGTGTCCTATTGCTGTGGTGACATGTTACCACAGGCTTTCTGGCTTTAAATGACACAGATGTGTTCCATTATAGCTTTGAAGGTGAGAATCTGAAATCAGTCTCACTGGTTTAAACGGAGGTGTTGGCAGAGATGGTTCCTCTGACAGCTCTGATGGGAGAACCCCTGGCCTTGCTTTTTGTCAGCATCAGGATGCTGTCCACATTCTCTAGTTGCCACCGCCCAGCCAGCAGGAGCATCGCCCAGCCTTTGTTTCCATCCTCACCTCACGTTGTCCATGACTCCCCACTTCACTCTCATAAGAACCTCTGTGATAATCTCAAGAGCCTTCATTCAATTACCTTTGCAAAGTTGTTTTCCTGGCCAGATAAGGTTCCACATTCCAGGCTTCAGGAATGGTGGCATTCATCTTTGAAAGAGGCCATTGCTCTGTCCACCGCACATCCCACAACCCATCACAGGAGAAAGTTGCTTCAATATACGATTTATTTGCTGTCACTACTGAAATGCAGTTTGGTGGGCTAGTACTCTTACAGCCATATTTGTTCTTTTGGAATAGTGTTATCTGTGATAGGATAGCCTTTCCATGCTGAAAACCTCTTTTCTAAAAAGGGGGGTG
Organism: Orientallactaga sibirica; assembly: GCA_036365145.1. Lineage (NCBI taxonomy): Eukaryota > Metazoa > Chordata > Mammalia > Rodentia > Dipodidae > Orientallactaga > Orientallactaga sibirica. Next base: position 65,583,583 of record JAEOAD010000001.1, read on the forward strand.
TGGGGCTGGGGAGATTGCTCAGTGGTTAAAGGTACTTGCTTGCAAAACCTGCCAGCTCGGATTCAATTCCCCAGTACACATGTAACTATATGCACACAGTGGCACATGTGTCTGGAGTTCATTTGCAGTGACAAGAGGCCCCAGCATACCCATTCTCTCCCTCTTTCTCTCTCTCTCTCCCCCTATCTCTCTCTCTATCTCTCTCCAGATAAGAGATAGATGATAGATAGGTAGATGACAGACAGATAGATAGATAGATAGATAGATAGATAGATAGATAGATAGCACTTTTTAAAGGGAGAGGCAGGCAAAATCCTAGCTGGGTAGTTCTATTTTGCTGTCATGTAATTGACAACACTTCTATAAACAATGACCTTGCCCTCCTTTGTTCATCTTCTTACTTAAAAAATAAGTGGGGATTATTTTTCTTTTGGTCTTAACATTGTTTTCAAGTCTCAACTTACAACTGACCTTTCAGGATGCTTCATTTGCTCAGACGTGTGCCATGTCCTCTGTCTTATGTGCAAAACTGACCATATGTCCTTCCTCCAAAATTCTGTTTTTGTTCTTTCTAAATCTGGCTTTGGACAGTTACAAGGGGACATTCACTTTCTTTAATGTCTCCTCTCTCCTTCTCATTAGGATCACCCAAGATTATAGAGTAAGCATTTGTTTTTTAAGGGTACTTATTCTTCTCATGGGATAGTCTCTTTTACAAACACACTATGAACTCATTTTACCTCTCTCAGATTAAAAAAGCAAACAGTGGGTCTGTCTAAACATGCCCATGTGCTCCTTTGCCCGGCCATTATGAATTCCAAGGTGATTCAGTCACTTCCTCCCATGTGTCTCATGCCTTCTGCTGCACCAACTGGCTTTCTTGTTCTGGACAGAATTAAGTGGAAGCTCTCTGCTTTGTCCTCTAATCAGCTGTTCCACTTTTAGAACCAGGAGCCTCCCAGCAGATGTTTGGAGGGTTGAAATCATGACATCACCTCTTCACTATAACAGGGACAAGCAGTCCTTACCCCTGGTCCCTCTCTGCAACCTTGCCTGTCTGACCTGTGCTTCCACAAGGTTCTGGACTCTTACACATGGTGTTTGTTTAGATCTAGTTCTCTGGCCTAAGCAGGAGCACCAGGGTTGTGCAAGGTTAAAAGTACAGCCAGAAAAAGAGCTAGAGGGCCCAAGAGATGGCTCAGTGGTTAAGGTGTTTACCTGCAAAGCCAAAGTATCCAGGTTCGACTGCCCAGAACCCAAGTAAGCGAGATGCACAAGGTGGCCTATGCATCTGGAGTTCATTTGCAGTGGCTGGAGGCCCTGGTGCACCTGTTTGTACTCTCCCTCTTTCTCTCTCTCTCTTTCTCTCTCCCCCCTCTTTGTCTATCTCATAAGTAAATAAATAGAAAGAAAGAGTTAGGGCTACATCAGGAAGTGTGGTCTGAAACAATTTGCTGAAAGGACACAAAGGATAACCTGTCTGATTGCATTTGTGACAGCCACACAGCTTCAGGAATGAAAGCTCTTCTCTGGACACAGAAATAGAACAGTGACCATAGCTCAGCACTCAAGGCACTTGTGTGCAAAGTCTAATGACCTGGGTTTGATTCCTTAGTATACAGGTAAAGCCAGATGCACAAAGTGGTACATGCAGCTGGAGTTTGTTGGCATTAGAGGCCTTGGCATGCTCATCCTCTTTCTCTCTCTCTCTCTTTCTCTCTCTCCAAATAAATATATTAAAAAAAAAATAAACTACCATATGACCCAGCCATACCACATCTGGATAAAGTCCAAGGACTCTAGATAACTATCAGAGAACTACTTGCACATCCATGTTTACTACTACTCTATTCACCAGAGCAAGCAAATGGAACCACCCTGATGGCCATCAACAGAAGAATGGATAATGAAAATGGAGTATATATGCATAATGTAATTTTACTTAGCTGTAAATAAAAATGAAATTATGAAATCTTCAGGAAAATAGATGGATCTGAATAGTATTATATTAAGCAACGTGACTCAGAAAAACAAACGTAGCATGCCCTCTCTCAAGAGAGGAAAAAGAGGTATTGAGGAAGGGGCAATAGAACACATGTGACATACAAAGGGAAATGGTGCTACTGGGCAGACAGAGGGAGAGAAGAGAATCAACAAAAAATAAACTTTGTTGCAAAATATCATGATGAAACTTAATACTTTGTATGCGAACTATTAAAAGTCCTTAAATAGCTTGAGCTGAAGGCAGGGAAACCGAAGCCTAGAAAAATGCAGAGTCACACAGCAAGGGGCCAAGCTAGCGTGAACATTGTGAACATCGCAGGACTGCAATCTGTCCCTCCACACAAAGAAAAACCCCTGCCTGGAATTCTCAGCCCACTTTTCCATCAAACAACTCTGAAGTTTCACCATTTATGGGCTGGAGCAATGGCCCAGTGCACAAAGTGCTTGCTGAGGACAGGAGTTCAGATCACCAGCAGACAGTGTGAGTGCCAGGTGGGTGTGACGGCTCTCATGTAATCCGTGCACTCAGTACACACAACACCCACTCGTATGCGTACATACAAACACACCACATGCAAAAAAAAAAAATCATCACTGATGTGAAAACTCAGCCTTGTTTCAGTTCAATTCCTGGTTCTGTACAGGATCTGTTTATGCATGGGTGTTTATTTTAGAATCTTTCCCCACTAGAGTGTGAACCCTTCCAGGTGTGGATCCTGTAATCCAAACCAGTTCCCTGACCCACTCAGTGACTCAGGAACAGGGCCTGGTCCTTCTTATCTGTGTATCCTCAGCCAATCAGAGTACTGGGCACTTAAGTCCCCAGGAAAAGCTTGTCTGAGAGGAAAGACTCTGTAAATCTGCAGGACATACCTCAAGAAGCTCAAACAATGAAAGAAGCAGAGAACAGTTATATCCCAGAAATAGTTGACAGTTCTGTAGTCCAAACCTTCTACTCGTGAGAGTAAACCCAAAAGAATTGTATGGACACTCCACACTTTGTTGTTTTAATTGGGTTGTTTTAATTGTTCTGGGTTATTATGAACAATACTGTAAAAAAGTTAGTCCATACCCATGGTTTTATATAAAATGTGTTTTAATCTCTCTTGGATATATATGTTCGAGTGAGATTTCTGGGTTAAGTTTGGTAAGTCTGTGTCTAGATTTTTGTTTTGTTTTGTAGACAAGATCTCACTATGTAGCCCTGGCTAGCCTTGAAGTAATCCGCCCATGTCTGCCTCCTGAATGTTGGAATTACACTCATGAGCCACCAAGGCCAGCTGTATAACTTTCTTATGGAACTGCCAAACAATTTCCTACAATGGCTGAAAACATTTTAAATTCCAGTTGGTATATGAGGATTCCACTTCCCACATCCTGGCCACTACTTATTTTGCTGTTGCTGAGTAAGAGCCATCCTGTATGAAGTAGTGCCCTTGGGGTTTTGATTTTCTTAAAGACTGATGGTATGGAGAACCACGCTCTTTCCTTATTGGTCCTTTGTGGATCTTCTTTTGGACAAACATCTATTGAGGTCCACTGCCCATATTTAAGTTTTAGATTATTTGTCTACTTTTAAACATATTTTATTTATTTATTTGAGAGAGAGAGAGAGTGAGTGAGTAGTGAGTGAGTGAGTAGGGACACACCAGGTCATCCTGTCACTGCTAACAAACTCCAGATGCATAAGCCACTTCGTGCATGTGCATTTATATGGGTACTGGAGAACTGAACCCCAGGCCTTCAGGCTTTGCCATCAAGCACCTTTAACTGCTGAGCCTTCTCTCCACCCCCATCCATGTATTGTTATTGTACTATAAGAATTTTTCACTGTACTGAATTTGTTATTGCAGTATATGTTCTCAACCTAATTTCAAATATAATTTGCAAATATTTTCTCCCATTCTGTAGGTTGTCCTTCTTCATGGCATCCTTTGATGCACCTTTATAATCTGTCTTCTTTCCTTCTCCCCTCTGGTTTACTGTACTTTGGTTATGTGAAGTCCAGTCCTCAGGACCTGCTAAGTAGATTCTGTCTTGCTTTACTTTCTGGAAAACAAATCTGGTGGGTCACTGGCTAGTCTTCTTTGGGGGGGCAAATTGAACGATTAAAGGACCAGAAGTATTTGTGTGCTTTTAACAAGAGCTACGAGTGAGGGATCTTTCCTGAAAAAAATGGCGCACTGAATGGCCACACGCATCCCGGTTGAAAGTTGCCCAATGTAGCCAGACTGACACCTGGCTGCCACCACGTGGTGGAAGTGGGAACAGCATGGGGGTACTAATTGACGGTTGCTAGCTATGAATCACAAAAACACTTTGCAATTTCAGACAGGCTGCCTGTTGGGAAAGAGCGTGCCTGGTTTGTGGATTGTTTGTGGAGTCTTTGGGTGTTAGTGAAGACAAGCTTATCGTTGTAAATTTGAGACTGCCGACACTGGATATTTCACGCATAGTGCCATGGTCCAGTAAGTAGACAGTCCTGTTTTAGGAATAGCTTTGCTTCAGGACCAATTAAAGGCTTCCTCTACTTTTTATGGATTTCTAACCTACCAACAGCCAGGTGTTAACTTGAGGTGATTTTCCAGCATTGAAAGATTTGTTAGAATGAGCGTGTAACTCTGATACCAAGTAGACATAACCCCCAGCCTTAAGCCTGACCAAACTAAGTAGATGGGAGTCAGGGAGACACACTGAATGGACTGATTACTTAAAATTTACATGTGAGTAATAATAGCTATAGGATTATCTTTCAGTTCTGTTCAAATCAACTTTTGATCTGCTTGTGACAAAACTGTACCTTAAATGAATGAGTTTAAGCAAAAGGAGAAATTCATAGTCAAGATTTTGAGGAGTGTCCTGACCACATACAGGATGAATATTAAAATTATGAATGGATCGATCATATGTACTGGGGGGGGGGGCTCAAAGACAGTGGGAAATTAAACTCAGACTTATACCCTGTACCTCATGTCCTATCCACGTGGCTGTTTGTGCTGACTCTGGCCTCTCTCTGTGCAACCATGCATACCCACACAGCAAGAAACACAGCCGCTGAAAGTTTTCACATTTCCTTTTGTGGCTATTGCCAGAGGGAGCATACATGCCTTTTCTGCAAAGTCAAGTGGAAAGCAGATACCTGGAGGACATATATTTCACCCTCTGCCCTTGCTCCTTCCATTATTCTTGAATTAGAAGCTGGTGACGGAGGCACAAGCCTGAGCTTCCTGGACCACACTGCAGAGTTTCCTGCCACAGTCAGAAGGCCACCCACTGCCTGTGCTATTCTCTGTGAAGTAAAGTGGGTGTTCTGCCTCTTGAGACCCACAAAGCCACCAAGCCCTCAATTGCAACTGTTACAGAAAACCCAAGCATCTTAACACCATGTTGGCTGAGAAATAGCCCCATGTGACTCTGACTTACAAATCCACCAGGGGCATCTGCTTAGCATCAGTTAAGCCACATGAAAAACCAGCTATGAGAGAGCACATGTGTAACGGACTATGTTATGGACTGGAAGTTGATCCACATCCCAATTCATGTGTTGAAGCGTAATTCCCAGTGTGAGGATGTTAAGAGGTAGGGGTTTTGAAAAGTGGCTAGATTGTGAGGCAGAGCCCTTTTGAATGGAAGTGGTATCTTTATAAAAATGGCCAGAGATGCTTATTCTCTCTCTCTCACTCTCTTTCTTTCTGTCAAATAAATAAATAAAATAAAATATTTTTTAAAAAGAAAAAAGAGGGCTGGAGAGATGGCTTAGCAGTTAGGGCACATGCTTGCAAAGCCTAAGGACCCCAGTTCGATTCTCCAGGTCCCGTGTAAGTCAGATGCACAAGGGGGTGCATGCGTCTGGAGTTCGTCTGCAGTGGCTAGAGGCCCTGGCGCACCCATTCTCACTCTCCCTCCCTCTCTCTCTCCCTCCTCTCTCTCTCTCTCTCTTTCCCTCTCAATGTCTCTAATAAATAAATAAATAAAATAAAAAGAAAAAGGTCTGGAGGGATGGTTTAGTGATTAAGGCATTTGCTTACAAAGCCAAAGGACCCTGTTTCGATTCCCCAGGACCCACATTAGCCAGATGCACAAGGTGGCGCATGTGTCTGGAGTTCATTTGCAGTGGCTGGAGGCCCTGGCGCTAGTTCTCTCTCTCTCTCTCTCTCTCTCTCTCTTTCTATCAAATAAATAAATAAAAAAAAAAAATATATTTTTTAAATGGCCAGAGAACTAGCTCTATCTTTCCACTGTGTGAGGATATGAGGAGAAAGGGGACCCTGGCCAGACCCCACTCTTGCTGGCATCTTGATCTCAGATTGCTGGCCTTCAGATCATGAGAAGTAAATGATAGTCCCTTAAGACACCCAGTCTCTACTCGTGGGTTACAGCAGCCTGAGTGAACTAAGCCATGCTCTCTCGCTCTTCTTCTGTGGTAGCCTGCAGTCATCCTGCAAGGGAGTCATGAGCGTCCTTCTAGACATCTCAAAGAAATCCTAACTCTTTGCCTCGCTAAGGGGAAGAACTCCACTTGGGAGATGGGTGCCCATTCTACCCTAGGGAGTTAACAGTCATTCAAGATGGCGCTGGCTTCCTGCCTGCCATGTGGTAAACAACTCCATAATGAGTCCTGGCGCTACTAGTTGTACAATCTGCCATGGTCATGACGAGCTTGTTCTTTCCCGAGGCATATTTGTGGCGTCAATCCTGCAGCCAATCACTTGGTGCACGAGGCTTGAACAGTATAAAAGTTGCAGAAGGCAGTGCTCGGGGCCCTCCGCCATCAGCTCATCTGTTAACCAAGTGCTCTCCAATAAAGTGTGATACAAGAAGGATCGTTTGTGGCTGTTCATTCCCTGCAGGACAGGGGGCTCGCCGCACTACCCAGTCTCTAGACTAAGTAAAGGTGGCTGGTAAAGAAAAACACGACTGGATGGGAGTACGGAGGGACTGCTTTAACCAGGATGTGCCTTGGACCTTCGTTGATAGGAATTAGGGGCAAAGAAGCCCCCATGTTGGATACAGTTAATCAGGCCTATGGGCCAAATGAACAAAAATATCTGCTTGCCCTGACAAACACCACTAACAGCCTGTGTGAGCATCCTACTGAGACAGCCTACACTCAGGAAACACAGCCAGGACCCCTGAACTGGAATCTCCTGATACAGGGGGCCCTGAGGGCACCAACTGCCAGCCCCAGATAAAAACCATCTGGGAGTACAGATTACTACAGACAGCAAAGCTGACCCACTTCTTCCCTTCCATATGATGTCTCAAAGGAGGAAGGGGAATAAAAAGACCCCATACCTAATGAGGGCCCTGTCCAGACTGGTGCACTCCCCTTTAGTTCAATCAAACCACTTTTTTTGTTCTCCAGCAAATAAACACCCTATCTCGGCAACATGTTCAGGAGGTCCCTTCTCTGCTGATGTAGAGAGCTTGTGTCCTTTTACTTTTCTTTCTTTTTTAAACAATGTTTTATTTTAATTTATTTATTAGATAGGGAAAGAGGGAGATAATGGGCATGCCAGGGCTTCTAACCACTGTAAACAAACTCCAGACACATGTGATATCTTGTGCATCTGTTTAACATGGGTACTGCAGAATCAAACCTTTGTCCTCAGGCTTCACAGACAAGTGCCTTAGCCTCTAAGCCATCTCTCCAGCCCTGCTTTTTTTCCCCTTCAGTAAAACTGCTTGCTCACATTTCTCCTGTTTGTTTTCATAATTCTTTGTGATTATAAGACAACAAACTCAATCAGAGACAGAACATTGGTCACAACTGGATTGAAGAGGAGTTAGTGATGTCTTGGGATAGACTGAAAATTTCTCTGTGGTCTTGACCCTGGATTTAGTCATTGGCTCATCTCCAACTTCTCTGCCCTTTTGTTCACCTTGCACTGTCTTCAATATACCAACCCCATCCTTATTCAACCCTCTGCACAAGTCTCTCTGCCTGGAACTCTCGTCTCTGAGATAGCCACAGGATCTTTTAAATCTCATTTACGTCTTCACTTCCTCAGCAAGGCCAACTCTGAACCTCTGTTTCATTATAACAATGCCCCTCCTCTGCCATTTGCAGTTCTTATCTTGCTTTGTGGCAATCTCTTCTTATTGCACTTGTTTATAGGGTCTCCAAATGCCTATCAACATCTCCTCTTAAAAGCCAGGTGCTATAGAGTATCTACTTCCTCTGTATGACCTGACCATTGGCATCATGTGCTACGGTGACCTACAGAATACCCTGACCCCATAGTTCATTTGTTTTCTTCTTCCCAGGAAATGTCATGCAGTACGGGGAAAGCCTTAGAGGTGATGTGTTGTTTAATATTCTAGAGGAGTTGTGGTTCAAAGAAGAGAGAGTTATATTTCTTTTCAGAGAATCACAGGAGGCTGTAAGGGAAGACACTGCAGCTGAGCCAGGCCTTGAAAAAGTGAAGGAAGGCTGAAGAGATGGCTTAGAGGTTAAGGCGCCTGCCTGCAAAGCCTAAGAATGCTTGTTCGAATCTCCAGGTCCCACATATAGCCAGATGCAAAAGTGCCGCAAGCCTGCAATGTCGCACATGAGCACACGGGGGTGGGGGGGTGTCACACATCTGGAATTTGTTCACAGTGGCTAAAAGTCTCTGGCATGCCCATTCTCTCTCTGCCTTTTCCTCTCTCTTTCTCTCTGTCTCTCTCAAATTAAAAAAAAAGAAGTGAAAGAATCAGATAGATGGGAGGAAGTCAGATACACATGGCAGGGATAAGTACATGAATGAACCCAAGATCACATGGGGCTTTGAAGCCATAAAAAGATGCAATTTCACAAGAATGAGCAGAGAAAAATGTGTCTCATTTTATAAAACAAATTATTAGCTACAAAAGGTACCTTATGCACTGAAATGTTCCCCAAGCCTTCAGTGGTGTATGTGCATGACATTTCAGTATACCAAAACCCACATGGCTATGCTGGTGGGGGACTTTCCCTTGGAGCAAGGAATAGGAAGAAATCTCTGTGACCCCCCCATAGTAAGGCCAGAGCAGCTCACCAGGCCCTTGTTGACCCAGGTAGCATGTGAGCAGCTTAGAAGGGGAAAGAAGATCAAGAAAAATGTTCTCTTACATAACCACAAAAAAGGAATGATTGTAGAACTTCAATGTGCAAGTGAGTCATCAAGGGTTTTGATACATGTTTGATGTATGTTCATAGGCACCGTTTTCAAAAGTTCCTGGTACTCTATTATTTACAGCAACCTTTTCCCACCCGATTCAGGCTCAAGAAGGTCTTGCCATTCATAAGAACAAATAGCCCATTAAGAACACCACGGAGCTCTCCTATGCAGAGAAAATCCCTGCCTATCCTGAAAAAGATTTACATCACCTTGCTAGAAAGCAAAAATCATTTTCTATTTCAGATACAATTCTTCCCTCCATTCAAGTATGCTTTGTGTGACAGTAAGACGTTTATGTCCTGATCCCCAGAACCCACTATAATTTTACTTTACATGGCCAAAGGGACTTTTCAGATATGAGTAAGGATTCTGAGATGAGATGCCGACCCGGAATTATCCCAATGGACTCCATACAGCCTGGTTAGTAAAATCTTAGTGCTTAGCCCAGCAGTGATATAGGGAGATGTGACCACAGAAAATCAGGAGGGCTATGCTGTCCCTGCCTTTGAGGATGTAAGAAAGGAACCAATTGATCCATAGGATCCCAGAGAAAGCAAAGAAACTTATTTTCTACCAGAGCCTTGGAAAGCAACGCAGTCCTGTCCAAACCATATTTTTATCCCTGTGAGACCTGTCCTGGTGGTATAGTTGTCAACTTGGTGGGACCTAGAATTACTCACGAATCGTCTGTGATGGATTGTGTAGATGAGGTTAGCCTCTGTGCACTTCCCTGAGAGATGATCTTGATTAGGTTAATTAAGGTGGGAAAACCCACCTAAACTGTGGGCAGCAACATCCCATGGGCTGGAACCCTGGACTGTATAAGAAGATGAGAGCCGGCCAAGCAGCAGCAGCAGTCATCTCTCTGCTTCCTCACTGGGCTGAATGTGACCAGCCGCCTCAAGCTTCTGCCACCATGTCTCCCCTGCCATAATGGACTATAACCTGGAACTATAACCTGAAGTCCACCCTTCCTAAATTAAACTTATTTTTAAAATATTTTATTTATGTTTTTTATTTGAGAGAGAGAGAAAGAGGCAGATAGAGAAAAAGAATGGGTGCACCAGGACCTCTAGCCACTGCAAACAAACTTCAGATGCATGCACCACCATGTACCTCTGGTTTATGTGGGTACTGAAGAATCTACTAACCTGGGTCCTTAGGCTTCATAAGCGAGCACCTTAATTGTTAAGCCATCTCTCCAGTCCATAAACTGAGATTTGTCATGTATTTTGTCTCAGCGATGAGAAGATAACTAATATACTGGTATTGGATTCTAACCTTCAAAACCATGAAATAAATTTGTGCTGTTTTAAGTCACCAAGTCTGTAGGAATTTGTTATAACATCATGAGAAAATAAGGATGTTGGAAAAAAATAAAATAACACACCTGATGGCAGAGACTGCATGAGTGAGCTAGGGGTATTGTATGTAGCCTCAGGTGACAAGTTGTCTTCACAATGCCTACTACTGCTTAAGTGTGGAGCATGCTCATGGTGTGAGATCATCATACCCTTCAGCACCTGGAAAGTAAGTATAGAAACACAAAATAGAAATGAATAGAAAGCTTGGTCTGGCAAGGGTTCATAAAGGAGACTGTTACTTCTCATGACATTAGTACTGTCTCAGCAGTGATGTCTCAGCCTTGATTTTTGAAATGCTTAGGAAACCATGTGTTCTTTTTTTTTAATTTATTTTTTAATTGATTTTTATTGACACCTTCTATATTTACATACAAAACAAAAAAAAAACATATATTTCCCTCCCCTCCTCTGCCCTCCCCCCATTCCACTTTAAAACACCAATCTCCATCATATCCCCTCCCTCTCTCCATTAGTCTTTCTTTTAATTTGATGTCCTCATCTTTTTCTTCTATTTTGAGGGTCTTGCGATGGTATTGCTAGGCACTGGAAGGTCATGGATATCGAGGCCAATTTCTGTCTGGGCAGTTGCATTGTAACATCTCATACCCTTCCTTTGGCTCTTCCATTCTATCCTCCCCCCTCTTCCGCAATGGTCCCTGAGCCTTGGAGGTTATGACAGAGGTGTTTCAGTGCTGGGCACTCCTCTATCCCTTCTTCTCAGCACTATGTTGCCTTTTGGAGGTCCCAGTGGTCATCGCCATCTGAAAAAAGAAGCTTCTCTAACCAGAAGTGAGAGTAGCTTTAATATGTGAACATGAATATTAAGTGTAGTGCTCCCAGGGCAGCTTGGTGGGAATAATATATACATTTAGTCAGACAAGAGCAGGCTTTATACCCCAAAGGTTCATGACCTCACCTGCCCTAGGCTTTTGCTTAGGTTTTTCAGTACCAGGCATGTATTCCCTCCCATAGAGAAGGCCTTCAGTCCCATTATGGAGCAGTTGGTTACCCCAAGAGTAGACATGCCACTATTGCACCTGTTCAGTCATTGGGCCTGCATGGCCAAACTTGAATATTCAGTGTCCACTGTTTTCACTGCTGATGACTTCTGTCTCCCATACACTGCATGCAGTGCAGCTTTTTCCAGCTTTCAGTTGGCTGTTCTACAGGGAGACAGTTTTCTGCTCCTCACCAGCTTGCTTTCTCAGTGACCTTGCTTCTCAGGCAAGAGATGTCTTCAGCAATAGGGTCTTACTATCTGTTTCTCAAGGGAAACCAAGGGCTTTGGCAAAAGCCTTTAATGTTTTGGAGGTTACTAGGACCTCCTTGGCCAACAACTCACTGGAAGGTATCCCATCCCAGGCACTGAAAATTTTCTAGTAACAGTCTACAGCTTCTAGATGTGCCATTGTTCAAAATAGTAGATTTACATAAGTCTTATTCACAATATCTTGAATTTAGATTGACCCTTCCCCTGCCCTTCTTTTATGCATTCTCTTCCCATGGCCTCGCTTAGGCCATTCCCCTCCCTGTAATTTGTTCTTCTACTTACATATGTGCAATACCATACACTCAAGTCCTTCCCTTTCCTCCCTCCCTTATAGCCTTGTACCAGCTTACTGGTTTTTGGTACATGTTTTTGGTTCCAGTTCACACACAAGTCTATACATTTGTAGTTAGGATCCACATATGAGAGAGAACATGTGACATTTGGCTTTCTGAGCCTGGGTTACCTCACTTAGTATAATCCTTTCCAGATCCATCCATTTCCCTGCAAATTTCATAATTTCATTTTTCTTTACCACTGAATAGAACTCCATTGTGTAAATGTACCACATCTTTATTTTCCATTCATCTGTGGAGGGACACCTAGGCTGGTTCCATTTCCTAGCTATTGTGAATAGCACAACAATAAACATGGTTGTGCAAGTATCTCTAAGGTAGTGAGAAGAGTCCTCTGGATATATGCCTAGGAGTGCTATAGCTGGATCATATGGTAAATCTATCTCTAGCTGTCTCAAGAACCTCCACACTGATTTCCACAATGGCTGGACCAGATTACATTCCACCAACAGTGTAGAAGTGTTCCTCTTTTTCCACATCCAAGCCAACACTTACTTGTCATTTGTTTTCTTGATGGTAGCCATTCTGACAGGAGTGAAATGGAATCTCAAAGTTGTTTTAATTTGCATTTCCCTGATGACTAAGGATGTGAACACACTTTTTTAGATGTTTATATGCCATCTGTATTTCATCTTCTGAGAATTCTCTATTTAGTTCCATAGCCCATTTTTTAACTGGGTTGTTTGAATTCTTATTATTCTGTTTTTTGAGTTCTTTGTATATTCTGGATATTAATCCTCTGTCAGATGTATAGCTGGCAAAGATTTTCTCCCATTCTGTAGGTTGTCTTTTTGCTCTATTCACAGTGTCCTTTGCTGTACAAAAGCTTTGTAGTTTCATAAGGTCCCAGTGGTTGATTAGTGGTTTTATTTGCTGAGCAATTGGAGTTATATTCAGAAAGTCCTTACCTATGCCAATATGTTGAAGAGTTTTAGGTCTGATATTAAGGTCCCTGAGCCATTTGGACTTGAGTCTTGTGCATGGAGAGAGACAAGGATCTATTTTTATCCTTTTACACACAGATGTCCAGTTTTCCCAGCACCACTTGTTAAAGAGGCTATCTTTTCTCCAATGAATATTTTTGGCATTTTTGTCAAAAATCAGGTGGCTGTAGCTGCCTGGATTAATATTTGGGTCTTCTATTCTGTTCCATTGATCTACCTGTCTGTCCTTGGGCCAGTACCATGCTGTTTTTGTTACTATGGCTTTGTAATATAACTTAAAATCGGGTATGGTTATACCACCTGCCTGATTTTTGTTGCGCAAAATTGTTTTGGCTATTCAAGGTTTTTTGTGTTTCCAGATGAATTTTAGGATTGTTTTTTCTATTTCTGTGAAGAATGCTATTGGGATTTTAATGGGGATCTCATTAAATATGTAGATTGCTTTTGGTAAGATTGACATTTTCACAATATTGATTCTTCCAATCCAGGAGCATGGGATATCTTTCCATTTCCTTGTGTCTTCTGCAATTTGTCGCTCGAGTTTTTTAAAGTTCTCATTGTAGAGATCCTTCAGTTCCTTGGTTAAGTTTATTCCAAGGTATTTTTTTTTTTTTTGAGGCAATTGTGAATGGGAAAGATTCCCTGATTTCATCCTCTGCACATTTGTGGTTAGTGTATAGAAAACCTACTGATTTCTGTGTGTTTATTTTGAATCCTTCTACTTTGCTAAAAGTGTTTATCAGCTCTAACAGTTTGCTGGTGGAGTCTTTAGGGTCTGTTATGTATAGAATCATATCATCTGCAAATAATGATAATTTGATCTCTTCCCTTCCGATTTGTGTCCCCTTTATGAGTGTCTCTTGCCTTATTGCTATGGCTAAGACTTCCAGTACTGTATTAAATAGCAGTGGGGAAAGTGGACACCCTTGTCTTGTTCCTGAATTTAGAGGAAAAGCTTCAAGTTTTTTCCCCATTTAGTATTATGTTGGCTGTAGGTTTGTCATAAATAGCTTTTATTATGTTGAGATATGTTCCTTCTATTCCCAGTTTCTGTAATACTTTCACCATGAAGGGGTGTTGGATTTTGTCAGAAACCATGTGTTCTTAAGAAGTATTTAAAATAAAGCAGATTACATGGGCCCAAATAGAATGGTAGTTGTAATATAAAACAATAGAATATCACTGTGGGTGTAGCTCAGTGGTACAGTGCTTGCCCACCATGCCCAAAGTCCTCAGTTCGATTTCCAGCACCCCAAAAAACCATAACAGAATACCCTTGAAGGAAGGCAGATCCTGAAGATAAGTCACAGCCATAGGGTCCAGCCCCTCGGTTTTCGCAGGGGAGACTTCCTCCAAGACTGGCTATTGAGGACAAAGAGTTTATTCAATTTGCACCTTAATATACAAGGCTTCTGGAGGATTGGATTAAATGGGCAGACTCCAAACCCCCTTTCCCATTATTGTTTGTCTTTCTTCTGCTCACTATTGAAAGCTGTTGCTATTTCATTTTACCTCTAAAGCTTCAGTGAGTAGCATTCTCATGAGTGAGTGTTGGATGGCACCAAACATCCCAGCTGAAGCAGGAGCTTTTAAGAGTGGTCAATTTAAGCTGCCCCAAAGTTTTGGATTGGTCTCCTAGTGAGCTTGGCAACCTCTTAATAGAAACCACACAAACAAGGCTCCTAAATCGAGAAGCTAATGGTAAAATATACTTATTCAAGAGTTTGAAACATTGCTTGTTCTCAAACAAATGTAAAATAAACGGGTGTCTAAGATTGCCATTAATGCAGATACCCCAGTAAGAAATTAAAATTAACTCAAATGAGAATTTGAAGAAAAGAGTTATGTAGGGGATAAAGAATGCTGACATAATTTGCTAGTTAGTGCAAACCTAGTTAATATCTTATCAGGCTAAATTGTAATGTTTGGGATCATTTCTTCTGGAGGACCGGATTTATTGGGCATAGAATTAGAGAGACACTCTCAGAAGAAGATTCCAGGATGAGAGAAAGTGTATTTCTGGTGAGGTCAAGACTCAACTAAGACTTGGTTTTTATTAAACACAGGCAGTACATTAAGTGGTGTTTTTTTGTTTTGGTTTTGTTTTTCTTTTCTCAGCATTTACCTGTAAGATAGAACAGCACATGACAGGACACTTTCATCTTTTCCTAATTCTTCCTAAAAACTGATCTCTTTTAGAAATTATAATTGGAGGGCTGGAGAGATACCCCAATGGTCAAGATGCTTGCCCACAAAGCCAGATACAGAAAGTGGTGAATGTATCTAGAGTTTGTTTACAGTGGCTAGCAGCCCTGGTGTGCCCATTCTCTTTTTTTTTCTCTCTCTCTCTTCTCTCTCTGCTTGAAAATCAATAAATAAATCAAATATTTTTAAGATAAATTATAACTTGAGTCACAAAATGCTGGGAACAGAGTCTTCCACAGCTTGGAGATTTGGGTATTTGCCCAGTCCAATTTCCAGAGTGAATAAAATGTAAATGGACCTGAAAAGAAGCTGATAATTATTTTTAGGCTGTTCCAAAGGACAGGAAATAGATTCAGAACCTTCGATCTTGGAGTGAGAGCTACACTGGAGATTGTTGAGAAATGCCAGACCAGAGAAGTCCAATCCTAGCTGACTGAGAGTTCTTTTGCTCTATTCAAATGGAAATCATGCCTAGGCAAGGAGTCACTCTCTTCTTATTGGCAGCCCTGAGATCCAGTGGCTCGCAAGCTGGGCTCCCAGACCTTCTAGAGGCTAGAGGCATATGGCTCCAAGCTTTCAGAGCCAGAGGATGCCTCTAGGTGCTCAAGGCAAAAGCCTACTGCCCAAGCCTTACAGTGCCTACAGCAAGCACTCAAGGTGAAAACCCTCAGCACTCAAGATGACAGCATTTAAGCCTCCACACTTTAGCTCTTGGCCCTTCTCTCCAGCTGCTCTCGGAATCAGCTTTTACCAGTTCATGACTCTTGCCTTGCCTTTGGTTCTTTCCAGCCCCTCTCTTTCCAGGGCCTCAGTTTCTACAGACTCTCTTGCTTTCTCAGTATTTCCTCCATCCTTTGTAGTCTTAGATGCTTGTCATTTCCACCCATGAGTAGGTGCCAGAATTCTTCAGCCATCTCCTAGGTTTATAGCTCTGAGGCCGGGCATCAGGGTCCTTGGCTCTTAGTGGTTCTCTGAAACCCAGCAACTATTGTTTTTTTTCAAAGTAGGGTCTCACTCTAGCCCAGGGTGACCTGGAATTCACTATGTAGTCTCAGGCTGGCCTCAAACTCATAGCGACCATCCTACCTCTGCCTCCTGAGTGAAGTGCTAGAATTAAAGGCAAGCGTCACCACACCCTGTATACACCAAAGTTTTACCAAGGTGTTTTCCTGTGCATGTTTCCTGTCTTCCCTCCACGCCCACTTTCTTTTACTATTTAAGTGTGAAGCTCATGCCAAAAGATGGAGGTGAGGATACATGTCCCCTCCTGCCCCTCCTCCAGAACACTAAACTCTTTAAAGATCCTTTCCTAATTTTCACCAGGACTTTTTCCTTTAGTTTTTGGGGACAGTGGCTAGACTTGCTCTATTGGGGCCTCTAGAGTTAAGTATCTGGTTTAGGACATTAGTCACACTCATACTATATAATATTTAGATATTTATAATAATTAATAATTTCCAGACATGATTTGAATAACCTGAATCACCTTTAGCTCATTCAAAACTGTCTTTAATGGTGCAATCAGAAGTCATAGATTGTTACTGGAAATTTTTCAGCACCAGGGACGGATACCTTCCAGTGAGTTGTTGGCCAGGGAGGTCCCTGATGTCTCCCCCACCCAAATATTATAGGCTATTGCCGAGGCTCTTGGTTTCCCACCAGGAACACTGCTGAAGACTCCACATTCTTGGGCTGCAAGGTCACTGAGAAATCCTGCTGGGGCTGAGCTGGAAACTTCCTCCATGTGGACCAGCTGACAGAAAGCTGGGAGAGAGAAATCACCAGTAGAAATAAACAACAGTGGACACTTCAAGACTTAAGTTTGGCCAGCCAGGTCAAATGAGTCAACAGGTGCAATAGTGGCATTTCTGTTGTGGGGGAAACCAACCACTCTCTAATTGGACTGAAGGCCCACTCTATGGGAAAAACACATGTCTGATACTGAAAACCTATGACAATGGAAGTCATGAGTCCTAGGGGTATAACATCTGCTGGTGTCTGGAAAAATGTATGTATTATGCTCACCAAACTGCCTGGTAAGTGCTTCTGTTAATGTGCATACCCATATATTATTGCTGCTCTCACTTTTGGTAGAGAAGCTTCTCTTTTCAGATGGTAGTGATCTTGGGATGACTCAAAAGCCACCATAGTGGTGAGAAGAAATGACAGAGGAGTGCTCAGCACTGAAACATCTCTATCACACCTTTCAAGGCTCAGGGTCCATTGCAGAAGAAGTGACAGAAAGAATGTAAGAGCCAAAGGAAGAGTATTTCTCCTTACAATGCACTCTTCCAGACACAAAATGTCCTGAGATTCCATTACCTCACAGTGCCTGACACTACCTACACAAGACCATCGTAATAGGGGGAAAGTGTGATGACATCAAAATAAAAGAGAGACTAATTGAGATGGGAGGGAATATGATGGAGAGTGGAGTTGTGAAGGGGAAAGTGTATGGGGGGGATTACCATGGTTTATTATGAGTAATTATGGGGTTGTCAATAAAAAAATTTTTTAAACTGTCTTTAGCAATTAATGGCTAATGAACTGAAAGGCAAAGATGCACATGGCTCCATTGGGGCTCAGGCCATACTACTCAAATATGATGATAGGAGACCAGACGGTGCAGGTTCAAAGTATGCCTCTTTGGCCCATTGACTGTCATAAATTGTTTTTTATGACAAAATCTAGACAAAGGAGCCTTTCTGAAAAGTTGCCCTCTTATGAGAAATTTACATCTATAATGTACCTCTTTTACAGGTTTGTAAGGAGGTTTCCCTCTCTGTAAGAGAAGAGGATGAGTAAACCACTGGAGGCTCTTATAAATGGCAAAATCATTGACTTAAATCTGTTGAAGAGCAGAGGTGAGAGTGGACACCCCTGCCTTGTTCCTGACCTCAATGGGAATTCCTTCAGTCTCTCCCCATTAAGAATTACTTGGGCTTTAGGTGCTTTATATATAGCCTTTATTATGTTGAGATATGGGCCGTCCATACCTATTCTCTCCAATGTTTTGATCATGAAGTGATGTTGTATTTTGTCAAAGGCCTTTTCTGCATCTATCGAAATGACCATGGGGGGAAAAAAATCTGTTTAAGGTGCTTTCAGTGACCACATCCACCTAAGTGGATCTTCCTCCACATGCTTCTTTCTGTATTTCTGGAAGAAGGTATTTAAACCTGAGATTTAAACTCCTTCCTTGCATTCTACTCTAGAGACTTACTCATTTTTGTGGCTACTCCCCACTTAGACATGTTAACAAATTTCTGCTTGTTTGTCTCTTGTTAATCTGCCTTTATTCTCATGAATTTCAGTGAAGAATTGGGAAGGGTATAGAAAATCATTTTTCTTCCTCTTTATTCTGGGGATTTCTTGGCACTATGGTAAAGCTCACTGGACAGTAGTGAGCATGGTATGAAGTTTAGGCAAATTGTAAAGAATTGTACACTGGGATTTTTTCAGCATAAAAATTTTTGGAAACTTTTAAACCTGATTGATCCCCCAGGTGAAGGAAGAAGAAGAATATTCATATGTTGCAACATCTGAAGAAAAGAAAAATTTCAGGAAACACTGAGCTCCAGATTGTCACATCCCCATCTTCCCATGTTCCTCTGACAGATGACAGGAAAATTTTAATTATGATGCTGTGAACTCTGGTGTGGTGGGTTCCAGTCCATTTAGTTAGTGGTGTGCACCTTGACCATGAGGGGCCTCTCCTCTAAGGATGTCTGCCCATGCCATGAGACATTTTATTGTGTTCACAAATATAATGGACCTTCCCTAATCATTTCTTAAATGACTATTTTTCCCCATACAAAAGAGTCACTATTTCTTGGAGGGCTCTCCTCAGTGCTCCTAAGTCAGTGTTGGAAAATGTTGACCATGTTGCCATAGAAACCTCACTGGGAAATCACAATGCCTGATGTAAGTTCCCAGAATGTTTGTTCCAGCTCCCAGGAACTCCAGTGGGTTTCTCTACTGTCAAGTAGCCCTGTTTACAAAGCTGGCTTTATGCAGAGCCCATAGCTCTAGAGGTGGCTTGCCAGGCAGACTTCCAGACCCAGAATTGAGTTCCCAGCCTAACCCCAGCTGGAAACATGGAATATACTAGGAGTGGGAGGAATATTAAAGGAAAGGAAAATCACTAAATTACCCAGTACATGAAACTCTGACAGTTTTAGAGAGACAGGACATGTAGTCTGTCAGATCCCGAAATAGTGGTTTCAAGTGTGTTCATCACGAGTGTTTTGCTTTAGAGTTGGAGGCTGATCTTCCACTTCCAACAACTCTGCCAGGAACATATGTGCACAGGTGCCACACACATCTGTTCTGAGCTAAGTTAACATGCTAAGGAGGGGGTGGGGAAATTAAGCAAAAGAGCTAAAAGAGTGCCAGTGGGAGGAGGAAATTCTTACATCATTTAGTCATAGACACAAAAACTAATTGTTTTAGCCTTTTATGATACAATTGATAAAAAGCAATTCTTTTTTAAAATTTTATTTATTTATTTATTTATTTATTTATTTGAGAGGGAGGGGGGAGAGAGAGAAAGAGGCAGATAAAGAGAGAGAATAGGCGTGTCAGGGCCTCTGGCCACTGCAAATGAACTCCAGACTCATGTGCCACCTTGTGAATCTGGCTTATGTGGACACTGGGGAATTGAACCTGGATCCTTAGGCCTCACAGGCAAGTGCCTTAACCGCTAAACCATCTCTTCAGTTCTAGACTTTCTTTTTCCCCAGTGCCAAAAGTCAAACCTGAGGCCTTTGCTTTGCCAAGTCCCCCACCCAATCCCCCTAGGCTCTTAATCTCACAAATCATTCATGAAGACATCTCAATGGTGAGTTTTGCTCTCATAGCTTATAAGGATTAATGAGATTCTCACTTGTTCTCTTCATTTGGAGCCATGCGAACCTTTCGTTTGAAGTACTCTGTCTTGTCCAAAGCACAGGGCGTCACTGTTTAGTAATAAGCATTTGAAATTATTACTCAGTACAATGCATTTAAAACTCCAGAAAGGTGGTGGGCACACCTAGCAGCCACTGCAGCAGTAACTCCATGCCCAGTGCCCATAGTCATTACAGCTGAGTCTTTACTTACAAATGTTATGTTAGATATCTGTCTATTCTTCTAGCTCTATCCAGACCTTTAAACTATTTAGAAAAATAGAATCTTATTTCTTTTTATCATAATAATTCTTTCTTTAAAATAATGCATGTTTGGGGGATTATAGAATTTCCTTTTCAATTGGCACATTAGTTGAAAAGGGAAACTATAACAAATAGAAGAAACTGTAGCAAAATTGTAATGCAAGAAAATCTTCTGTTAAGCAAAATCATGGAACTATAAATAGGGCACATATCAGAGAGCTTGGGTTTGAGTTCAATTCTGCACTTTGTTCTAAAAATGGCTGCTGTCTTTTGAATGTCAAATGCACTCTACCCACTGCACATGCATTGGTACTCTTTTTTTTTTTTTTTTTTTGAGACAGTGTCTCTCTGTAACCCAGGCTGGCCTGGACCTCATGATATAGCTCAGTCTGTCCTCAAACTCATGATGAAAATCCTCCTGCCATAGCCTCCATAAGGTTGGGATGACAGACGGGACACCATGTCCAGCTTTCATTATTACTAATTTTCAAACAATTTCTGAGGTAAAATATAGTTTTTCCATTCCAGATGAGTAATAAGCAAAAGCACTAATAAAATTCATGGCAAGCCAAGCCCTCTCAATCAAAGGTATTACTATGAATTAAATTTTTTTAAAGTACAATTCTTTATTAATGACACCAATAGTACTAGTACCGAGAGATTAACATTTAGAGACCTTAGCTGGCATTCTATGTTATGCGGTTTATATTTTTTAGTCCAATAATCTTCCATAATCAATAACTTCTATAATCCAATGTAAGAAAAGTCTTTTAAGCTCAAGTGATGTGTTCCAGGTTTGTCACTGACATATCTTGAATCTTCACCTCTTTGACCCTGAAAGCCACCTGGCAGCCCCTGCTCAGGGAGTAGAAAGATCATCCCTTGCCTGTTTTAAATGGTTATTTTTCTGTTTGTTTTCTGTTTTCTGCCCAGAAGCATTCATTTCAAAAGAAGTTGAGCACAAGGCCCCTTGGATAGGACATCCAAGCTTCAGGCAGCTTTGACCATAGGTGACAGCATGAAGTAGAATTTAAACAACTCTGAAGACAGTGGAAATTTGGAGCAAAACAGCCACCCTTGGCCTCTTGTCCCTACACAAGAACTTCGGATAAACCCATAGCAAGTTACAGGAGAAAAGAAAAAACAGCTACAAAACACGCTGTAGGGAATGAATAGTCAGCATTTTTTTATAAGAAATGAAATGTCAATGGACAGAAGAAATGAGGCACTGTGTCTGACAACCCACTGGCCCACTGGCAGCCAGTGTTACCAGCCA
The DNA here is from genome assembly GCA_036365145.1 of Orientallactaga sibirica. Lineage (NCBI taxonomy): Eukaryota > Metazoa > Chordata > Mammalia > Rodentia > Dipodidae > Orientallactaga > Orientallactaga sibirica. Next base: position 65,605,291 of record JAEOAD010000001.1, read on the forward strand.
GACTAGTGGTGCGTAAGGTCAGAGAAGTCTCCAGATGACCACAGCCACAGCTGACACCCTGGAGCTGAAGAAGCATCTGCTCAGCCCAGTCAAACGATTAAATGGCTTAAACCAATTAAATATTGGGGCTGGTTGCCGAGTGGCAGGAGAAACCAGATGTATAGTCAGAAGTAATCTGGGGCCAAGGTTGGACTTATTAGGGAAAAGAGTTTTTGTGGTAGTTTGAATCAGATGTCTCTCATAAACTCACATGTTTTGAATGCATGGTCCCTAGCTGATGACAATATGGGAGGTGGAGCCTTGCTTAGAAGAGGTGGATGTTGGGGGTGGACTTTGGGGTGTTATGGCCAAGTCTCCCTTGCCAGAACTTGCTTCACTCTTCTGCTGTTTTCCACCTGCTGTGGCAGAGGTGGTGTCCAGCCTCTGCTCATGCCATGCTTTCCCCTGCCATCATGAAGCATCCCCTCAAGACCATAAATCAAAATAAACCCACTCCCTCAAGGAAAAAATTAAAACTCTCTCCCACAGTGCATGATGGTGCTTGCTTTTAATCCCAGCACTCAGGAGGCAGAGGTAGGAGGATTGCTGTGAGTTCAAGGCCAGCCTGAAACTACATAGTGAATTCCAGGTCAGTCTGGGCTAGAGTGAGACCTTACCTTGGGAGAAAAAAAAAAAAACAAAAAAACTTCCTCCCATCTGTTGCTTTTGGTTGGGTGCTTTATCAGAGAAGGTGACAGCAAGAGCTTTCTAAAAAATATAAGTATTTATTGTTCAGCCTGCCAGAATCCACAAGTAAACACGCCATTCTGGAATTGTTCAGAATATTAAGATATCCATTTAGGGCTGGGTGAGTGGATTCTTCTAACCCTAAGTCCTTTAATGACATGAATCTCTATTTTCAAGGTTTCAAATAAATAAATTAACAGGTGTGGTGGCACACTCCTTTTATCCCACACTCAGAAGGCAGAGGTAGGAGGATTGCTATGAGTTCAAGGCCAACCTGAGACTACAGATTGAGTTTCAGAATCAGCTTGGGCTACAATGAGACTCTACCTCAAAAACAAACAAACAAAAAAACAAAACAAAAAAACTTATCTCCAATATGTAAACTTGTTCCTGCTATTCCTATAAGTCTAAACAAAAATGTGTAAACTTGTTGATCTCCTGGGTAGAGTCATAAGATTTTTCTTCTACAAGTCAATTATTGACTCAAAGAATAATTTATTTAATTCATTTTCAATTTGGTAAAATTACTCTTATTGTGTTGGGCTCTCACTATGTTGCTCAAACTGGTCTCAAACCTTTGGCTCAGGTGACTCGCCTTGCCTTAGCTTCCCAAGTACTGGAACTACACCATGCCTCTGTACCTGTGCTGGAACTACAGCATGCCTCTGCACCTGTGCTGGAACTACAGCATGCCTCTGTACCTGTGCTGGAACTACAGCATGCCTCTGTACCTGTGCTGGAACTACAGCATGCCTCTGTACCTGTGTTGGAACTACAGCATGCCTCTGTACCTGTGCTGGAACTACAGCATGCCTCTGTACCTGTGCTGGAACTACAGCATGCCTCTGTACCTGTGTTGGAACTACAGCATGCCTCTGTACCTGTGCTGGAACTACAGCATGCCTCTGTACCTGTGTTGGAACTACAGTGTGCCTCTGTATCTTGATTGTGAATATCAATTCTGTATTCTATTTTACAAGGTTCATAGACATGCAAAGAATACAGAGAAAAAAATAGGGGTTGGAGAGCTAACTCAGTGGTTAAAGACACTTGCTTAAAAAGCTGAAGACCTGGGTTCAATTCCCAGTACTGCATATAAAGCCAGATGCACAAAGTGGTGCAAGCATCTGTTTGCAGTGGCAAAAGGCCTTGGCACACCCATTCTCTCTCTCTCACTCTCTCTCTCACTCTCCTTGCAAATAAATAATAATAAAATATATTTTAGGGCTGAAGAGATGGCTTAGTGGTTAAGGGGCTTGCCTGTGAAACGTAAGGACCCATGTTCGGTTCCCCAGTAGCTGTGTAATCCAGATACTCAAGGTGGCTCATGTATCTGGAGTTCACCTGTAGTGGCTAGAGGCCCTGGCATGCCCATTCTTTCTTTCTCTTTACCTGCCTCTCTTTCTTAAATAAATAAATAAATAAATAAATAAATAAATAAAATACTTTAAAATATATTTTAGAAATAAAGTACCTCCCATGTTCTAATGGAGTTTTCTCAGCAATTAGGTAAGTGGTGAATGAAGAAATCAGTTACTTTAACACTCAGTCAAACCTTTACATATATGTATGCTCTGAACATGGCGTGTCCAACTATAGCCTGCAGGCCACATATATCCCAGCATAGCTACGGATGCAGTGCAACACATTTGTGGATGACAACATCACTTCTTGATGGGAAAAGGTTGGACACCCTGATAGTTAACTGTGAAAGGATAGAAAGCAATCCCACTTGAACACTGAATTCAGAGAAGTCTGATAAAACAGCACCATCAACCAACACAAGCAACAACAAAGAGGTGGGCAGGAGGATAGTCTGGGCTTTGGGAAAACCCAAGCGAAGATCTGGAAGCAGGCATGTCTAAGCCATGTTTGGGGAACAAAAAGTTATTCAGGGGCTGGAAAGATGGCTTTGCTGTTAAGACCCTTGCCTGGGAAGCCTAAGGACCCATGTTGTATCTCTCTTCAGATCCCACATAAGCCAGATGCACAAAAGTGATGCAAGCACAAGGTTTCACATGCCCACTAGGGGGCACAAGCCTCTGGAGTTTGATTGCAGTTGCTGAGGCCCTGGCATGCCTCTTCTCTCCCCCACACCCCCCCTTGCTCACTCTTGCTTTCTCTAAAAAACAAAACAAAACAAAAGTTACTCAGTTTGGCTAGACTGTATAGTAAATACATGGCAGTTACAACATGAGATAAGGCAAAAAGGGATGCTCAGAGTTGAAACCAGATTGAGATCTGTGTAGATCTCTGAGCACAATAAGAATATGCCAAGCAGTTTAAGCATGGATGTTACATAGCTCCAATCAGGCATCAGGTGGATGAATAGAGTCATGGCTTATAGAAGGAAAGGAGGGGAAGAGTTAATTAGAACCAGGATGGGAGCCAGAGATCCCAATCAGAGCCATTGCAACAATATTTCCACAGCCTCACAAGCGTAAGATGGCCAAGAAAGAACTCTCCATCTTTCCTCCCCAGATGTTACTCCCTTGACCTTTCCCATCTTACTGAAAGGCACCACCATCTACCCATTTCCTCCAGAAGAAAGAAAAAGTAATTTCTACTTGAGTTCTGTTCTCCTGATTGAGCTTATAGAGAGCTATCCAATGACAGAAGCAAGCTGTTTGTCCTTTGAATTTACAGAGCCAAGTCACACAATCCCCACTCCAGCCACTTTCCCACCAGATACCAGCCAAAGAAGTAACTGTCATTTCCAAATGAATGAGGATGAAGTGCCATCGGATGTTAGATGATGTTCATTCTAGATTTTCTATCATTTCTGGCTACAAGGATCCAGGCAGAAATCCTTGGAAAAAATGGTTCATTTCAGCTGAGTTTGGGATAAGAAATGTTCAGAATGAGTTTGAGGCATTTTGTCCTGGTGAGGAGTGTAGCTGTCAGAAATATCTGGGGCACATAGAAATCACAAAAGAGGGCTGGAGAGATGACTTAGCAGTTAAGGTACCTGCCTGCTAAACCTAAGAAAACACCCGTTGGATTCTCCAGATCCCACGTTTAGCCAGACGCAAAGTCACACAAGGGCGCAATTCAGCACTTGCCCACAAGGAGGCGCATCCATGTGGAGTTTGTTCACAGTGGCTGAGAGGCCACTGGCGCACTCATTCTCTCTCTCTCTCTCTCTTATTCTTTCTCTCAAAAAAAAAAAAAAAAAGAAATCACAAAAGAGCTAACCAGAAGAGGCTTTGGGGGGGGGGGCAATACAGAGCTCATTTAAGCAAGAACATGGCAGTGCCCATGCCACAGTTTGGATAATTGTCCCATCAATACCCATTTCTTAAGGGCTTTGTCCTAGCCTATGTGCTAATGGGAAGTAACCTTTCCAGGGTAGACCATGAGGAGAGAAGGAGGTCATTAAGTGGGTGCCCTTGACGGGATATTAGGGTGCCAGCATGGTCCTCCTCTTTGCTTCCTAACTGACTCCTCTAGCCCATGTTTCCACCATGATGAACCCCTTTCCCAGGTTCCAAAACAGCAGGCCACCTCACTGCACACTGAAACCTCCGCAACTGTGAGCCACTATAAATCTGTCGTCGCTTGAAGCTGATTTTGTCTCAAGTAGTTGTCAGAGTTGCAGAAAACTGATTAAAACAACCTGCAATAGACTGAAATGCACACGGTATGCTGAAAACCTAAGTTTCTAATGCTATAAAAAACTAGCCATCGTTGGAAGTTACTTAGAGAACCATCCATTATTCTGAAAACTGATGAACCAAAGGAAATTAATTGGGTATTATTTCTTTTCTGTGTAAACTCTATTATTTAAAGTAAGCAAGTAGTTCAGGAACAAAGTTCAGAAAGAAGTGCATTTTCTGTGGCCGCAGTTTGTGGGAAACAGCCCCTCTTCCACAGCCTCAGCTATGTCCCCTGCTTCTGGAGCCTTGTCTCCTTCCCAGGCTGAAGGAGGCTGTGTGACATTGTTAGGACTACTGTAAGACTTCCATAAACTGGGCGGCTTAAAGCACAGAGCTGTAGTAGCTCACAGCACTGGAGGCTGGGAGTCCGAGATGAAGGTATCTATCTGTCTGGTGGCTTCTTTCTCAGGGCTCTCAGGGAACATCAGCTCCAGGCCTGGTCTACTTCTGGATAGACCACTCTGGTCTCTGCCTTGGTGTTCACACGGTTCATCTTTTAAAAGTTATATTGAGTTAAAGTCTATACTCATGGTCTTATTTTAACTTTTTACCTGTATAAGTAAACTTCTGCAAAGAGTCTGTCTTCAGACCATGGTATGTCTTTCTTGAGAGAAGACAATTAGACCGTAACAGATGCTAAGAGCATCTACCATTGCTAGCCTCCCAATGCTTCCCAAGTTCTTGTAGCTTATCTTTTTTTTATTGACAACTTCTATACTTACAGACAATAAACCATGATATTTCCCTCCCCCATTCCCTTCAGAACTCCATTCTCCATCATATCCCCTCCCTCTCTCCATTAGTCTCTCTTTTAATTTGATGTCATCATCTTTTTCTCCTATTATGAAGGTCTTGTGAAGGTAGTGCTAGGCACTGCAAGGTCATGGATATCGAGGCCAATTTCTGTCTGGACAGTTGCATTGTAAGGAGTCGTTCCCTTCCTTTGGCTGTTAGATTCTTTCTGCCTCTTCTTCTGCAATGGACCCTGAGCCTTGGAGGGTCTTGTAGCTTATCTTGAGTTTTCCCATACTTGTCTAAATGATCTTCATTAAGCCCCTGACAGTACGCCAGGTTTGCTCTGGAGCTCTGACTGCGTATCAATCTATGTTGAGAGCTACTGAATACACTACACTGACAGGACTTAGTGAGAAGTGGCGGGGTGGTGGATGAAGAGAGGTTGAGCATGTTTCCAGCTTTCTGCCTTGTATAACAGGTGGAGCTTTCCACTGGATTCAGACATGGAGAGACTGGGTACTTGGGTGGAGAAGGCAAGTGAGATAAGGGTGTTATGTTCGCTCATGCAGAGTCTGGACAAGCCAAACACACAGGAAACTAAAGACTTGTGCAATGTAGCATTTCCATGCTCTGAACACATAAGAGTCCACAGCTGGACTCAAATCATGGCTCTGCCACTTACTAGATCAGCCACTTAGGACAAAGACATCTCTTTATTATTTAGGCCCAGGTCTATCTGTAAAATGGACATGATAAAACCAGGTTCATAGTTTGCTGTGAGGGTTGGTGAGCTGGACCACATAAACACTCACTAGGGCATCTGGCATGTTCTGAGGGAACAATGAGGGCTGGTTGCAGCCAGGATCACTTTTACACACTCTACAGCTGCAGAAGGCATCACAACCACCGAAGGCTTTGATCCCATCCTCCTGAATGTGCCCTCATTCCTATTTTCCACTGCAAATTTAAAATCATTTAAAATACTGTGCATGATGGAAATAAAGTAGCTGGCAGGCTTGTACTTCTGAAGCTTTCTCTTTTTATTTGGTTTTGAACTCAGTAAGCCTATTTTAAAAGTTTCTAGTCTTGATGCTGGTTGTCAGTTGGATAAAAATGGAAATGTGTGTAAATTTCAAAGCAATGTAGGTATTTTAGGCTGTCAAGGGGCTTTGTGAAATAATGCAGCATGACCTCTAATTTTCAGAGGATAAACTAAGGCCACCGAGGTTAAATGATTCATCTGAGGCAAAGTTGAGACCAAATCCAGTCCTGGTGACTCAAAAGCTGGTCCTTTAATCTTTAACATGGTAGCCTCCAGCACAGTCCAGAGACATGTTTACCACATGGAAACTTCAATTTTTGTGATGAACTCAGCCCCTCTCTAAAGACAGTGAGTCAGAACAGAAAATGACAGGCCAAAGTAAGGGCTCAAAAATGACCATATTTCTTTAAACCCACTAAAATTATTCTTCTAAAAAGCAGATATACACTCATTTAAATATAATATTTTAGGGTTTTTTTTTAATGTACATTCTTAAGAGGCTAAAGCCATGGTTAAATGGTTAAAAGCACTTGCTTTCAAAGCCTGATGGCCAGGGTGCAATTCTCCAGTTCTTACATAAAGCCAGATGCACAAAGTGGCACATGCATTTAGAGTTCATTTCCAGTGGCAAAAGACCCCAGCACATCCATTCTCTCTCCTTTTCTCTTTCTTTCTTCCTCTCTCCCTCTCTCTCCTTCTCTCTGCTCTCAAATAACGAAATTAAAATATTTTAAAAATTAAAAAACTATATGTTCTTAGTAAGGAATCTAACTGCATTCACACACACACAAACATACACACATACAGCCACACTTTTCTTATACCCTTCAACTGTGAGTTGTCTTTTGGAAACTGTCGCCGACCATTCGGGACACTAATGACACACGCACTACTCTTGTTGCTTGCTTGGACGGGAGACCACCCACACACACCTTTATTACAGGAAATAGCACAGCTTATATCTCCTATGAAGACCAATCATAACATAGTTGCTAGGCGAGAAAGCTAACTTGGCTGAAGCCAATACGTTGATGCAATGAGGATATGCCTCCTAGCCAATCACGGTCACTTCCTGTTTACTGACAAGACTCGAGCTCAACACCCTTTGGCAAGGTGCCAGCCGCCATCTTCAATGTGGATGGTGCGGCCCCGGATGCCGCCCGCCACAGGAAACCTTAGTAACTTTTTCCCTCTATAACAATCAATTAACATAATGCTATTTTCAAAATTATAAATCTTAAGTATATTCTATTTTAAGGTCTTCTGGCTCAGTGAACCAATGAAATGCTGAAAATATAGCTTGGCTTGAATATAAAATGTCCCCCATAGACACATGTATTTGAACACTTGGTCTCTAGCTGGTGGTGCTGGTTGGGAAGGTTGTGGAATGTTTAGAAGGTGGAGCCTTGTTGGAGGAAGTGGGACATGGGGTAGGGTTGGCCTTCGAGGTTGACTAGGCCAGCCCTACTTGATATGAATCCTCTGTTTCCTGACTACAACATGATGAGACAGCTTCCTGCCCATACCACCATGCTTTCCCCACCATAACGGACAGCATTCCCTTGAAATGTAAGCCAAAACAAACTCTGCTTCATTAAGTTGCTTCTGGTCAGGTATTTGTCTACAATTGGGTCAGCTCTGTTATGTTGCTTGTATGTAAATATGTGTAACTAACTGTGTCTTTTTTTTCTTTATTCTAATAAAAAGAAAATAGAGAAATAGCTCATTTCTCTATTTCACTTTTGGGGTAGGAAGGAAATTTAGGCAAAATAAAATTTGACAAAATTAGATAAAAGATTCACATTTCCCAATATGGGTTATAATTTTTTTAGTAAAAAGTATGTTTGGCTGGGTATGGTGGATCACATCTTTAATTCTAGCACTTGGAAGGCACAGGCAGTAGGATTGCCATGAGTTTGAGGCCAGCCTGGGACTACAGAATGAGTTCCAGATCAGCCTGGATTAGAGGGATACCCTGCCTCAAAAAAAGAAGAAAAAAAGTATGTTGGGTAGATATAATATTCAAGAGAAAAGTCAATCTAATTGAATTGGATGACGTTTAAAGGATTCTACTAACTGAAAGACTTGGTTTCCATAGCAACATAGATATCTCCACATTTTCTATCCATAACAAGGGGAATAAGTAGCCAAAAAGTTTGCTATTTTCTCATGTCCTTATATATAATGTAATGATTAATATTGTCAACTTGACAGAATTTAAAATTACAATGGAAACAAATACCTTGGCATGTCTATGAGGGAGTTTTTATTATGTTAGTTGATGTGGAAAAAATCCATGCTAAATGTAGGCAGCACCATTCTATGGGCTGGGGTTCTAGACTGAATAAAAAGGAGAGAGTGAGCTGACCACTAACCTTCTACCCTCTTTGCTTCCTGATTGGGGATTTCCTCATAATCCTGTCTCCGTGACTTTCCCACCACGATGGATGGTTCTCTCAAGATGTGAGGCAAAATAAACCCATTCTTCCTTAAGTTCCTTTTGTCAGCTCTTTGGTCACAGTAATGAGAAAAGTAACTGAACAAATACTTCAAGCTACATCTTCAAAGAAATTGAAATTTGGAGCTGAAAAGTCTCACTATGTGATTCAAAAGTCTTTGGAAGAACTGGTTTATAGCTAGAATCTAGAAGAGTTTGGGCTAGAAAAGCCCTAGAATTTTATAGCAGAGCTTAATGGGCCATTCAGAAGAGAGTTTGGAAAATAAGAGATTGAGGAAAATATTGAAAGTGGAGACCCAAATCATGAGGTTTCAGAGGAAAATAAGGCCTCTATTGAGAGATGGGACAGAGGAAGTTGATGCTATAATATGAGGAGAATATTGCTGCATTCAGTCTATGTCCTGAGAATGTGAATAAGTTTTTGAGTTCAAAATTTATGGGCTAATTTGTTTGGCAGAGGAAATCTCAGGACAGGATAGTATTCAAGATGTGTTGTGGTTACTGCTCACTAGTCTAATCCAGGCCTACAGTGAGAGAGAGAAACAAGGGTAGCAAAAGTGATATGGAGGGCTGGAGGGATGGCTTAGTGGTTAAGGTGTTTGCCTGCAAAGCCAAATGACCCAGATTCGATTCCCCAGGACCCATGTAAGCCAGATGCCCCAGGTGGCACATGCATCTGGAGTTTGTTTGCACTGGCTGGAGGCCCTGGCATGCCATTCTCTCTATCTCTCTCTCTGTCTCAAATAAATAAATAAAAATATTTTTTTTAAAAGATATGGAAAGCATGTCACTTGGTGGGGGAAAAAAAGGAGTTATGGTTTCAAACAAGGCTGGTGCCTTTTTAAAAAAGGATCAGCACCATTAAAGAGAAGCCTCCTGTGCTGCACTGGAATAATAAGGAAGGTGCCTTAAGGGCAAGACCCCACCTATCAGAGGCTTCATCTCATAAAAACCCAAATTCATTTCAAAGAAAAGAGCCAAAGATCTCTGAGTTTTCTGCTTGGACACCATGTAATACAATTGGGTGCCATGTTGACAAGGGATAGACTTGTGATGGTTTATATTGTCACCATGAAAGGATTTAGAATCACTGTGTGTATTAGTCAGGGTTCTCTCAAGGAAAAGAACTGATAGAATGAATTGTAATGAAAATGGGAATTTATTGTATTATTTTAGGGCAGATCAACAAAAGCAGTCTGCAGGCTTAAGGTAAGGAACCCAGTAGCTGCTCAGTCTATGAGGCTGGATGCCTCAGTAGTCCCAATCCAGCACCAGCATGGAAGGCTTGGAGGCTTCCTGGAGAGCCGCTGGTCTTCAGTACACTGGAAGGCTGAGGAAACTTGGTTCCAATGCCAAGGAAGGATAGCAGAACAGGACAGATACACATGCAAGTGTAGCACTCACCAGCAGCCAGGTGGAAGGAAGGGAGTCTTTTCTCCCAGAGCCCCCCACTGGGAGGGCCACCCCCTCTGGGGAAAGGGCTCACTCTAAGCACTTCCTCCTTCAGTTAATCCTTCCTGGAAGCAAGCTCAGAAACCCACCCGAGAGGAATGTCAGTGGATTCCTAATCAGATCAAGTTGACAACAGATCTTTACCATCCGTGTGGAAATAAATCTTGTGGTATGTCTATGAACAATTTTATTGATTAGGTTAAATGAGGCAGAAAGACCCACCCTAAATGTGAGTAGCACTATTCTATGGGCTGAGTGAAAAGGAGAAAGTGAGCTGAGCCCCAGTGCTCAGCCAACTCTGCTTCCTGGATATGGACGCTGCGTGATCTTATGCTCCTGCCACCATGAATTCCCCACCGTGATGGACTGCTCCCTCAAACTATGAGCCAGAACAAAGTCTTCCTTTCTTAAGTTGCCTTTGTCAGGTATTTTGTCACAGCAATGAGAAAAGTAATTAATATGCACAGCTAATGAATTGCCATCTGAGATATCTTACCAAACTCTACTATTGTTTCACTTAAAAAAAAAAAAGACCAACAAAAAGAAGAAATTAAAAAAACTTAGCAACAACAACAACAAAAAAACCACAATTGAAAAACCAGCTCACAGGGAAGTAGAAGCAATAGTTCTTCCAATGAATAAAGAACTCACTTTCTAACTTGAACCCCAGGCTGGCTGATGTTCAAAGTCAATGGGTCACCTGGTCCTGCTTCATACAGACTTTATTGTTCAGAAAGGTTCCAGAAAAAGCAGGCCAACCTCAAACAATCCAAAGGAACTCTAAACAGAGTATCCAATAGAATGGACTTTGCATGTATAATTTATGGTTGCTACTGGATAATAATTTTTCACTCACCAAACCCATGATCTATATTCCTGTGCCAGCCACTGTGAAAGGCTCGGAGAGGGTTGGAGGTGACTGATTCAGTCCCAGCTGACAGAGATATGAATCTTTTATAGAACCTAGATGTCAAATTTCCTATTGGCAGCAGAGAAAGATCTTTAACATCCACCTATGATGGGCACATCATTATTTAATGCCCTAAGGATCCTGCACAGTTTCTTGCAAACAACCGACACATAATAAATCTTGACTGAATATGAAAGCCCTAGGTAATTAGCAGGATGAAATTAACAAACAACAACAAAATTATCTGTAGTGAAGAACTCTTCAACACACAAAGCCTCAAGTAGCAGTTAAACAGAATGGTGAAATTAAAATTATTCTAACTAAAGGTAAATATGATTATAGGTCTCCCAATAAAAAGCATTATGACTAGCATGTGAATCCAGAAGTGGCAGACTCTGCAGAGACTTCTGTGCGTAACCAATCAATTACACCTCCGCTTAGAAAGCAAACCCGAGCAAGACATATTAAATTCCCTCTATAGCTCCGGGAAATTTTTTTTTGGGGGGATTCTTTATATAAGAGAAAATCAGCCCTAAAGTGCAAACTGCAACAGCTTAGAAAGCAGACAGCTTGAGCTAGCCTATTCACTCATTCATTCATTGATTTATTCAACAGTGTTCATTGTGCCTTCCTGCACCAGGAGCTCTTCCAGACACCAGATCTGGCACAGCGAAAGCATCAAGTCATGATTCTTGTGGCCCATTTTTCCATACCAATAGCCACTTTGCAAACACACCCTGTGACTCATCTGTTTAGGTTTATTGATGTAGCTCCCCTTCACAGAATATAAATACCTGAATGCATAACATTTTATGTCTTAGCCCAGAACAGTGCTTGGAATGCTATCAGGATTCAGTAGACATTTGTGAAACAAAGGAAACATGGCTTTACCCTCTAGTGGGAGATTTTTTTTTAAATAAAATAATGCCTGTGCATGGTGGCACATGCCTTTAATCTCAGCACTCAGGAAGCTAGGGTAGTTTTAAGCAGGATGGGCAAATCCCCTGGGAAGACTGTGGTCTCTTAAGTATAAGGATGCTTCATGGGCTGGAGAGATGCTTAGTGGTTTCCCCCTATTTTGTGACCTGTATTTTTGCATCCCTGATGGTATCCTGTGATGCCCAAAAGTTTTTCCTCGTTGGATTGGCATGGTACACCTGTCATCAATCAGTTGACCATAAGCATATGCATTTATTTCTAGACTCTCACTTCCGTTCCACTGATGTGCATGTCTACTGTGTGCTTAGTAACATACCTTCTTCCCTACCACTGCTTCATGGTAACTTTTTAAAAAAATATTTTATTTATTTTTGGAGAGAGACATAGAGAGAGACAGACAGACAGGGAGAAGGAGACAGAATGGGCGTGCCAGCAGTCTCAGCTGCTGCGAACGAAATCCAGATGTGTGCGCCCCCTTGTGGGCAAGTGCGGCATTGCGCCCTTGTGTCACTTTGCATCTGGCTAAACGTGGGACCTGGAGATTGGAACCCGGTTCTTAGGCTTAGCAGGCCAGGTGCCTTAACCACTGAGCCATCTCTCCAGCCCCATGGTAACTTTTAATTTAGCAATCATGTATCTTCCTACTTCAGCATTTTCCAGAATTTGGGGGGATAATTTTGGCCCCGTGTAATTCTTTCTGAATTTTAAAATCAGTGTGTTGATTCCTACAAATATGTTTCTAGCACTGATAGGATTTGTGCTGAATCCATAGATCAGTTTGAAGAGTATTGACTTCAAACAGTACTGTGTTCTGGTGTGTGGATATGGGGTGATTTTCAATCTATTTATACCCTCTTGAATTTCTTTCAACTATACTGTATAGTCTTTAGAGTACACATACTATAGTTCTTTTGTTTTGTTCTTGAATATTTTATTCTTTTGGATACTATCATGAGAGGAGTTGTTTTCTTAATCTTACTTTCAGATTGTTTATTGTACCTATATGAGATACACCTAATTTGTATTCTGAAAATTCACTGAATTTGTCTTAGAATTTATAGGTTTTAGTGGATTCCTTAAAATTTTCAATATACAAGAGCATGCTCTGTGAATATAGTTTTATTTTTCCCTTTCAAATTTGAATGCCTTTTATTTCTTTATTTCTTTCTTTCTTTTTTTTTTTTTTTTGCCTAACTTCCCTAGCTCAAATCTCTAGCAAAATATTTAATAGAAAGCATAAGAGTTGACATTTCTGATACTACCCAGCACTGAGGAGCAAGTGTGTGCTCTTTCAGTAAATATGGGGTCAGCTACGGGCATGGGCACCTACATTTCATCAGGTTGAAGAAACTCCTTTCTGTCCCCCAGTTGCTGGGTGTGCCTCACTAGGGGAAGGAGAGCCATGGTCTTATATCTACAATAGGCTATTTCTAACCAAGTTTTTGTAGATTTTCTTGAATATAAGTTTCATTTTATGTTTGCCTTGGGACCAGTTCCAGAGACTTTAAGTGTATTTATTTCAAAGCATTTTTGCCAGTTTCTCTGTGGAAGGTCAGAGGAGATTCTCACCCTGGTGCAGGAAGTCAGCACCTTTTCATCTTAATGGGTTTATCCATTGCTAGCCTGTAGTTGAAAGGCAGAAGCCTCTATGTCACCTGCTTCATTAATACTAAATGGGGTGGCAGCAAAGGCAACCTGGCATAGGATTCCCAATTAATTGTGACAAGGTGCTTATGGGGAAACAGTGAACTGCTCTAGTGAGATCACAGCCATGAACAGAAAATAGCTCATCAGAGGTCTGGGTTCCTCAGTAATTGGACAGACATGATACGAGACCACACGTGATTAAATATCTGAGACTCGGCTTGTTGGATGGGCTTTAAAGGAGCTGCAAACCAATTAGTCATTGTTGATCTTTCAGAAGCAATGTGGAAAATGGATTCTAATTCAAGCGCAGCTTGACTTCTGGGCTGTGTGGAATAAGAGACATAAATGATGGAAAATGGGAAACCTGATTAAGTCTCATGTGAGTTTTAAAAGCATAATGCTGACGGAGCAAAGCTCTAGTCACTTGCAATCATCACATTCACATTTACTTTGATGAAAACGAGGTACTACCGAATCTTGGAATGGTTTGTCGCGCTGGAGGGTGTTTCATGTCGTCTAGTGTGTAGAGAGGCAGAGAGCGGGTGGAAGCACCTGCTGTTCCACGGTGAATATTATTCCACAGTGAATGTTAAGGATAGAGTCCTTTTGTTGCAATTGCTCTTTATTTGATGCTAAAATCCAAGAATTACCAATGAGTTTGCAATAGATACACATGTGATTTCTTAAGATGTTCCAGGAAAAATAGATGTGGTATGCTCAAATACATCTCCCTTGACTGTTGACACTAGTTTTTCCTCTCTCTCTCTACTTAATGGATTTAAAAAATATTTCCATAATACTTTTGTATCTTCCAAGCAGAAGACATAGGAATAATTGGAGACTGACATTAGCTCATTCAGCTTAGCACTGATTTCTCATTTGGTGCCTCTGGTTTCTAAAGAGGGTCATTTTCCCCAATGGATACCTTCCCCTACACCTATGTCCAAAGCCAGGGGACAATGGTATTACCCAGTTGCCTCTCATTTTGTAAATCAATCTTTGAACCCTTCCTTAGAATTCATAAACGTTATGTCTGTTTCCCTTGTACATACACATTAAGCTGGAATAATATTCATGGACACGTATGTACACATGCCTGTTCTATACACAAGATCTGTTCTAATGGTTCCATGTATGTTCATCACAACAACCTCAGAAGGGATGTAGAGCAAGTACCTTGCCAAGGTGACACATCTGGGGAGTGGTCAAGCTAGAGTTTGAGGCCCAGCCAGTCACAACAATATGTAACTTTGTACTATTTCTGTGAGAGGCAAATTAAGTGAAGTAGGGTGGTCCAAATGATAAAATCTGAATGGCTCCAGAATTCCATTTCTCTCTGCTTACTAGTTAATTTCTGGTGAGGGTCTGTATATGAATGCAGGTTTGTATAAATTGTGACATTACAGTAAGCCGACAAAAATAATGTCTTGATTACAAAAGGCTTGTGTAGAATTCTTGGCATTGTAACATGGGGTTAAGGTTGAGACAGGTGGACCAATAAATAGTACTGGATACTCAGATGTGCTTTCCAGGAAACAAATGAATGTATAGAATTTTCCACTCCAAAATAAAAAGGTTCCCATTTGCAGGTAACTTTTAGATCTTCCACCAGAACAATCCAAAGTCATCTTACATGTTAACAACAAAAAGAAAATTTTGAAAACACACCCAACATGCATTAACATTACCACTCCTATTCAAAGACTCCAATTTCTTCTTCTGAAGAACAGTCAAATCCAAAAGCCAATTGTACCAGAGCCAGCACCTAATCAAGTAGATTGTCTATGAACATAAAGTATCAATCACTTGTGAAGAATTAAATGCTTATTGCCATGAAAACTGGTATTTAGTTGGCCATTTGGAGTTGTAGACCTGGCAGCTGTGCCTAACCTAAAATCATCATGCATAGAATTTAATTAACAACAAATGCTGAGGGGGTCAAAGATCACATCTCACATATCTGCATAGCTCTGAATGTTTGGCATACAAAGAACACATAACAATTTGAGTGGTGACACTAATAATCTCTGTCACATGTGTGAGAAGTGCATCCTACATAATGTGTAATATATTCACATCGAAGTTCTTGGAGTCACATATTGGAGAAATCACTACTCTTGCACATGTGCTTTCTTACCAGGAAAAGAATGAGTTGGCTTAGAGGATCTCTAAGGGTTTCTTCCTATTCAGGAAGCCTAAATTCAGACCACCAGCCTATGTCCCAATGACAGGAATGTTCTTATTTACCCTAATGGCTAGAATGAATGTTAGCTCTGTGTGAACTAGGTGGCAGTGGGTAAGAGATAGACAATTTATAAACAGTAACATTTACGAGCTCTCCATCATAGACCACAATCTGGGCAATGAAGCAATAGCCATATATGAATGAAGAATGAAAACAAACAAACAACCCTGAGCTGTGAAGCCTTGTCTTGTGGATGGGATGCTCTTGGGACTCCAACTAAGAGTAAAGAGGTAAATGGTCATATTATCCAGTAGAGGGAGCCAGATTTAAATGTTAACAGGACCACGGAGTTGAACGTTAACATTCCATGGCAATGTTTCCTAGGTCCAGGAAAAGAAAATATATATTTTAACACTGAATTCTCACTTCTGGGTCTTACATAATAAGCAAAAACTATGAGATCAGCACTAATTCTTCAAAGGGTAAGATTTTCCTGGTAATAGTTGTGCTAAAAAAAAACAAAACAAAAAAAAAAAAAAACCTTTATTGATTTGTTTAGAAGTGGTAGGTTTTCAGTGATAAGACAAACATGTATCCAGCCTATGGGTCCAAATTCAAATTAAAATAAAGCCTACATCTCTATGGTGGTGAATGTACAGTGGCCTTATTTGTTAATAGGGTTGTATATTTAATTAGCAAAGGCAAGCCATATGGAGTAGAGTGAACCTCGAGTGCAACAGCACTGGTGTCCTTATAAAAAGGAGGAATTGCACACAGACATGCACACCAGAACACCAGCATGCAACACGTGAACATCAAGGCAGAGCTAAATGTGAGGTCAGGAAACCCTGGGAGTCATAAGAAAGGCACCATTCAGACTCCCTGATGGTCCCCAAAGGAGCCAAATATGAGGATCCCTGACCACGGGCTTTCAGCTCTGGAACAGAGACAACACATTGCTCATGTTAAACTACTTAACTTCTAGAATTTTGTCACAGAAGCCCTACCAAATGAATTCAAGAAGTGAAGTTATTTCACTGTCTTAATATTATTTAGGGAAAAAAATCTTTTTAAACCTGTTTCTTTTCATTTTATTTCTTAACACAAAAGGGATCTTTTAATATTCCAAAGAAATATAAATGCATTATAAATATTAGAAAGTACAGTAAATTTGAATTTAAAAATATAAGATCATATTCACATAAACCAGACCTGACTTCTATTAAGAGGGCTGTATGTTTTTGGAGATGTTTTTATACATTTATAAATAGGCAAAAAAAATTACCAAAATTATATTGTGGACACTTCTTTATTTGATAAATTACCCCTATCTTTCACTTGAATAAATTTTCAGTTTTCTCATTCCTTCAGCTGTCAAATGCTTTTTTCCCTACTTGGTCCAAACAATAACCCCATACAAACTCCCTCAGCTAATGTAGCAGAATTGCCTCCTTTTTCCTTCGAAATCTCAATGACTTGCTAAACAAACTGGGCCAACTGTTCTACAAATTGTCCCATCTTCTATATTTATCTGGCTATTTCCATGTGGTGTCATTTTTGTTTGCATTTATAGCCTGTGTATTCCACACAAACTACAAAATAGAACCAACAGCTTAATATACACAAGTTAAATATTTATCTAGAGTACACCATGAGTGATACTAAATGTTTCACATCAAACCTCTTCAAAGGTAGTCTGGTGAAATCCTCAAAATAGAATGTTTTTGACTATAATATCATCTAGACATTTATACATGTACAAACTCACTCTCTCTAAAGCAGAAAATAATAGATGTTTTCTAAGTATGATCATCGTCCAGGCAATCAACATTTCCTGAATGTACCTATTAATTTTTTATACAGGCAGAGACATGTATCACTAAACACAAATCAAAGTCACTTATGCAAGTTTTCTAAAAATTTCAAGATTTCTTGACCTTATGCAGCTCGTTAACTTACTACTCCATTTCAACAATATTTCATTTACTCATTCATCAAATACTTATGAAGCATCATCACTCTGTACTCTGTCATTTTGATTGTGGACACAGAAGTGCAATGTCCCTGCCTTCATAGAGCTTAAATTCTCTTATACCTCAGAACTGGCCTATTCTGAATATCTTAAATCCCAGGAACCTGCACAACTCACACCCTCCCAATTTATTTTTTTATCTTTTTGGTTTTTCGAGGTAGTGTCTCACTGTAGTCCAGACTGACTTGGAATTCACTATGCAGTCTCAGGCTGGTCTCAAACTCTTACCTCTGACCCCCAAGTGCTGGGATTAAAGGTGTGAGCTACCATGCCCAGCAGACCAGTGCTAGAAATCTGCTTTTTCCAGCTAAGTACTATCTACTGAAGTTTCTACTACCTCCCAAGGTAGGACCACCACATAGGTCCAAACTTGCAACACATGAACTTGTCGGGAGCATTTCATATTAAATTTCAATAGTTATGAGAAATGCATGTAAATTTATTATATTTATTTATTCACTGATTCTAGAGCCTGGGAAAGGGAATTATAAATAGATAACTATAAAGTATACAGAAAAAATACCATGTAAAATGTACCAATGCAATGGGATTCTGGAGATGATCTTTGATCTCTTGGAAAAAAACAGAAAAGGTTCTTGGTAAGGTAGGATGTGTGAGTTGATTCATAAAGTTTATACGTTTAGCCAAAAGTGGGTCTGGGTATATGAAACAAGGTAAAATGAAGAGGGAATCCCTGAAAAATATAGTCACAGGGGAATGGGGCACTTTGGAACATTTTATATCTCAGGAGAGGGGCAGGAAGCAGTGAATAGTGAGGCAATAGAAATATGGAGTACCCATATCATGAAAGGCCATATACATTGTACAGAGGAAAAGGAGTAGTTATTTAAGCTGTTTGGTAACATGTTAAGAAATGTCAGTAGAAAGGTAACTCAAAGGTAAAGAGAAAAATGGTTGGAAAGAACATGGTTAGAAGGAGAAAGTCAATGAAGAATCTACCAGAATTGTTCAAGAGAGAGCCAATGACACTGTGCAAAGAGCTTAGCAGACAGACAAAGATTTGGAGCTTACAGGTTCTAGTGATTACATGGGGAAGAGACTAGGTAAGAATCCATAAAGGCAGCAACAGTTACATGAATGAAGATAAAGAATGAAATGGGGCATGGAGAGATGGCTTACCAGTTAGGGCACTTGCCTGCGAAGCCTAAGAACTTATGTTTACATGTCTAGGTCCCACATAGCCAGATGCGCAGTGACAAGCATGCAATGTGGCACATACTCACAGGGGGCACAAGCATATGGAGTTCATTCACAGCAGCCTGAAGGTCCTGGTGTGCACATTCTCTCTCTCTCAGAATAAAAATAATAGTAAAAAAGAATGCAATGGGAAAAGTAGGGATGCAGAGTAAAATGTGTTCTCTTCAGGACATTTTCAAGTGGAGATACCTAGCAGGTAGTTGGAAGCACAAGTAGTTCCAGGCTTACCTTCTATATTCCCTGCTACTCCTTTAAAAACCAGACATTTCTCCAAGGAGCTATAGTACCACAAACATTTTTCTGCAAGCGTATATGTATATGTATATGTGCAGATGCTAGTGTGTGTGTGTTCTGCACATGCATATGGGGGCCAGAGAGAAAATCTTAAGGATTGTACCTGAGAAACCCTATTTACCTTTTTTTATGGTACTTCTCTTGGGCTGACACTGTTGGCTGCCTACAGTTTTCCTCAGCAGACATTTCACGTTCCTGGCATCTCTGACTTTCTGGGGTCTCCATCACATGTTCAGCCTCACCATCACAGCTTCATACATCACTCTCTCTCATGGGATGCTAGCAGGGATTCTGACATTCTAACATTGCCTGGCTTTCCTTTGAAATCAGAGTGGATGCCTATATGACCAGAGGTCTTATTTTCAAGGTTGTAATATCAGCTTCATATGGATGAAGACATCTGCCACCAGATAAGTAGTTGGTACCCTGGGACCATGATAGCACTGGCCTTTGAGCGCCTGGGCAGCCAAGCACAGTGAAATAAATTAGGGGAAACAACTTTCTAGGCACATCAGTACAAGCAGGGTATTCCAGAGGTGCTCTCATCTCAAGAGAAATCTTCCAAATAAGTGTGCTCTTTCATATAATTCAGCCTGCGATGGGTGTCATCAGGCCAGTTCCTGAGATTGCTTCCTGATTCCTGTGCAAGGTACTAAGCTTCATTTTAATGTTACTACTCTCTTCAGAAACCAGCCTTCCTTAGCACCAATCTCACATGGTGTGGTGGTTTTGAATGTAATGTCCCCAGAGCCTCAAGTGTTTGTGATTAAGTTTCTGACTTAGTCTCTACATAGTAGAGCATTTGGGAGCCAGAGCCCTGCTGGAGGAAGTATGTCATCAGGGTGGACCTTGGGGTCAAGTCCAGCCCTGTGTGTTCAGCATTGTTCCATGCTTGTGGGTTCTTGTTGTGTTGCTTCTTCTATAGATACATGCTGGAGTGAGCCAGCTACTTCTCCTGTGATGAAGCTTCCCCTGGAAACTGTAGGCTGGAAATAAACCCTTTCCTCCCATAAACTGCATCTGGTTTTGTGTTTATCCTAACAATGAGAAGGTAACAACCAAACTGCAAGTTTTTCAAGTCGTTATGTTCTGATTTTTCCTCCTGGTTCTCACTGTAAATCTGACTAAAGAACACCAGCGATAAGCACACAATGATCTGCATGTTGAACAGCTTCAAACTTTCTCTGCCAGATCAAGTATTCCATGAACTTCAAAACTTTATGTTAGTCAATTTATTGTTGGGACACAATATCTGACAAAAAGCAGTTTAAAAGAGGAAGAGTTAATGCCAACTTGCAGTTCCAGGTTACAGTCCATCAGACAGGGAAGGTATGACAGGGCCAGGAAAGAGGTCACTTCCAGTCCAATGGTGAAGAAATAGAGATGAACAATGAGTACTGAGTGCTCAGCTCAACTTCTCCCTTTTATACATCCAGAAACCTAGCCCATGGGATGGTGCCACCCACAGTTAGGGTGAGACCTCCTCCTCTGCCACTAATCTAATGACATGAACAGAGGTTTGTTTCCATAGTGATCTAAATTTTATCAAGTTGACAGCCAGAGATTAACCATGACAGCCTCCTCAAAGGCTCAGGACATGGACAGAATGCAGCCAAGTTCTTTGCCAGCATGCAATATGAGGTCTCTAGTCCAATTTCCAACAGCATCCTTACTTGCATCTAAAATTTTAAGAGCAGTCCTTACTGCCAGCATTTTGGTCCTCTGAGTTCTTACCAAAATTACCCATTAAGACCTGCTTACAGTATTAAAGAGCATCTCTATCTTACTTCTCCACATTTATCCAAATATTTCCCAGAAAACAGTTTCAAAGGTGCATAAACCATATTAAAACATGGTCAGCTTTAGTAAGAGCAATGACTCTACTTCTTAGATATGAGTTGTCTGTGTTACTCAGACTTTTCACTACTGTGAGAAAATACCTGGGCCAAAACATCTAAAGGGAGGAAAGATTTATTTTTAGCTCACAGATTCAGAAGATTCAGTCCATGGTTGCTTGGCCCATGAACTTGGTAGAACTTTGTGATGTAGGGAGCACATGACAGAGGATGTTTTTCACCTCATAGTTCCTAGGAAGCAGAAAGAAAGAGACAGAGAGGGGTCTGGGTCAAGATACAGCCCTAAGGACAAATTCTAATTTACTAAATTATTCAGCTAGGCCTCACTGCCTAAAGTTTATAGAATCTCCCAAAATAGCTCTGGAGATGACGCCTTCAATACAAATACTTTGTGAGGATATTTCCGATCCAACCCTTAACAATGCCATTGCCATGGAGTGAGTAGCTTACCATAAGTTTGTTCTTTGGCTTAAAAGATAAATTCTTTGACCCTTTTCCTCCTTCCACTGTCTCATGTTTATTTGTTTTCCCTTCTACTAGATGCAGGCATCACATTCTGACAATTGCCAGCTGCTAGACAACTAGTGTTAGTGTTTATAGTAATATGTTATAGCAGCAGAAAATGGACTGAGATAGTCAACACCTACATTTTCTAAGATCTAGATATTGTTAACATGAATTGAGCTGGCAAAAGAAGAGATAAATTTTAAAATTATGGTTTTGCCAAGAGTCTGGGAATTGGCCCTCATCACTAACTTCTTTTCTTTTAATTTGGGTACATCAGAGTGCCTATTTCTATAGTTAATTCTTGGTCATCCAACTCCATATCTTATTCTGATTATTGATTTTAGATGTTTTAATTTGTTTTCCTTCATTGGTTTAGCTGCTATTAACCACTCACTTGCAAAGGAAAGTAACTTATAATGCAAAGAGCCTGAAGTCAGAGGAATACATACAAATGATGAAATTCTGTCCCTTATTCATAAATATTCCTCAGGCCTATAAAATCATAATATTGTGAGTACAGATAAAATGAGCCATCACACATGTTCTTCTAGGAACTTATAAAATAATTGCACCTTCTAAATCCATAGAAGGGCTTGAGACAAACACAGGAGGCAAACAACTAGAAATATCTATTCCTGTATATGTAATTCATTATTTCACTTTGCATGAGAGTTGTTAAGACTGATAGATGCTTTGGCAGAGTCAAGGTTGCTGTACAAGGTACAAAACTTTCTTAAGCTAATTTTTTTCCAGTTCTTCTATTTTTGCAAGATTATGATTGAAGTCTTTGGTAGGAGAAACATGCCAATTGTCTGGATATTTTTAACCAAAGCCATTCTGATCACAGAGATTATATTCATATTAATTATCCAAGTATTCACTCATATCAGCACATAATTATGACAAACATGTTTCACCCATTGCCCCAGCTCAACAAAAATTTCCATTAATGGCTAGATCAAGATCAGTTGGCCTGAAGTGACATAAACCAAAGAGATGAGAACAATTATAAAAGGGACACAAACAGTAAAGGATGAAGCTAACATATCTTTACTTGCAGTTGACCTAATTCTACACATACGGGACCCTAAGGACTCCACCTGAAAACCCCTAGAGCCAATAAATGCTTTTAGCCACGTGGCAGGATACAAAATTGCAAACCCAAAACCAGCAGCTTTCTTATATACCAATGACAAACATGGAGAAAGAAATCAGGAGAAAATCCTGTTCACAATAGCCTCAAAAGATAAAATAAAATACCTTGAAATAAACCTAACCAAGGAGGTGAAAGGTCTCTTCAGTGGAAGCTTTAAGATATTGAAGAAAGAAATTGAAGAGCGCACTAGAAGATGGAAGGACCTCCCACACTTACAGATAGAAGAATTAATATTGTGAAAATGGCTATCCTATCAAGAGCAATCCACCAATCCATGCAATCTCAATCAAAATTCCAGCACCATTCTTCACAGAACTAGGGAAAAAATTCCCAAAATTCATAAGGAAGCACAAAAGACCCCAGATAGCCAAAAGGAGCCATGGGGTATAATTAAGGCAGTCAAAAAAAAAGTTTACAGTTCTAAAAGTTTACATTAAAAAATCCAAGAGGGTTGGAGAGATGGCTCAGTGATTAACGCACTTGCCTGAGAAGCCTAAGGACGGAGGTTCTATTACACAATGCCACATAAGCCAGATGCACAAGGTGGTACATGTGTCCAGAGTTTGTTTACAATGTCTAGAGGCCCTGGCGTTCCTGTTCTGTCTCTCTCTCTCTCTCTCAAATTTTATGAGAGAGAGAGGGGGGAATTTTCACACCACGGTTTCCAACCACTGCAATCAAACTCCAGAGTCATGTGCCACTTTGTGATCATACGAAACCATGCCCATGTGTCACCTTGTACATCTGTCTTATGTGGAATCTGGGGAGTCAAACATGGGTCCTTAGGCTTCTCAGGCAAGTGCCTTAACTGCTAAGCCATCTCTCCAGTCCCTAAATAAAATATTCTTTTTTAAAAAATTCAGAGAGCTCTCAAATAGATAATTTAATAATGCACCTGAAAGCCTTGGAAAAACAAGAACCAAGCAATTCCCCAAGCAATAAATGAGATTAAATAGTTAAGTTCAGGTAGAAATTAATTAAATAAAAATTTAGAAAAAGCAAAGAATCAACAAAACAAGGACCTGGATCTATGAAAAGATAAACAAGATTGACAACCCTAACAACAAACTAACCAAAAGAGAGAGGCAACCCAAATTAATAAAATTAGAGACAAAAAGCTAACATTACAACAGATACCAAAAATTTCAAAAATTTATCTATGTGCTAGGAAAATGATTCAAAGGTTAAAGTCACTCCCACACTGGGTTCAATTCCCAAGACACCTAACGTTAGCCATCAATAAAAAGGAACACAAAATGTAGTTCAAGTGTCTGGTGAGCATTTGCAACAGCAAGAGGTCCTGGTGTACCCATGCACACACATATGCATGTACTCATATATATTCTTATTTATGTGTAATATAAACATTTATGAATGCATGATGCGTTTGTATATTACACACACAATTTAAAGTAGCAAGAAATGCTTATCTGACATATCACATTTTCCTTATTAATTATCACTTTTCTCATAAGGCTTATAGTCTTTCTAATATTTTGCCAGTCAAGAACTGTAGGTAGGTCTGGGGAGATGTGGGTCAATAGATAAAGTGCTTCTAGTACAAGCATGAGTTCAGATCCCTAGGACCCACATAGAAAAGCTGGATGCTGTGGTGAGCATCTGTAATCCCAGCATGCCTACAGTGAGAAGCAAGGCAGAGAAAGGAGAACCTCCTGGAAGCTTGTGACCAGCTAGCCTGGCAAGCCCAATAGTGAACAACAATGTCTCAAACAAGGTGGAAGGTAAGGACCAGCACTCAGAGGTGTCTCTAACCTCCACATGCATGCTATACCACACACGCACACCCAGATGCATACATCATACACATACACACACAAAAATAAAACCTGTAGGCGATGCTCAGTTAGCACTTACCATGACATATTTTATAAATTAACTTTTAAATAAAAATAATGATAGCAAATGAAGTCTATGTTGACCAAACAGTGACATTCATTCTCAGAAGAAATAAAATCTCAAATTCATCTCAAAGATCATCAATAATCAGCTACTGATATCATTTTGGACAACTGCTATGGGATAAGATTGTAGCATTCCCAATTTCATATGTGGAACCTTAAACCCAAGTAGAACTAGCATAGTAATTACTCAAACCTCTATGGTCTGTTTGTTTATATGAATTGTGGGAAAATGAGTCCAGATGCTCACCAAGATTTCTTCCATACCTAATGCTAAATACCAGATTTCCTTTCTACTCTGTGGCTCTTACAATCTTTCTACCCCCTCTTCCACAATGTTCCCCGAGCCTTGGTGGGCCTGTTAGAAGTCTGCTTTAGTGCTGAGCTCTCTGCAACCTCTGGATTTCTGCTTTGATGAGTTATTGCTATTGACCTTTTGAGACAGGGTCTCACTATGTAGCCCAGGCTGGTCTTGAACTCTTGCTCCTTCAACCTCAGTCTCCTGAGTGCTAGGATTATAGGCATGTACCACCATACCTGGCAATACATTGTATACTTGCATTAAAACATCACATCATATAACATAAATATGTGCAATTATTGTATGTTAATTTTTTTCTTTTGTGTGTGCGGTCATGCATATGAGTATAAGCATTGCATGCAATAGCACAGGAGTGGCAGCCAGAAGACCACCTCAGGTGTCAATCCTCACCTTCCACCTCGTTTGAGACATGGTCTCTCATTGCTCACCGCTGTGCAGGCCAGGCTAGCTGGTTTGTGAGCTGCTAAGGATTCTCTACTCTCCACTTCTCATTTTACTGCAGGCACTCTGGTATTACAGACCCAAGTGCTATTGGGTCTGACTTTTATGTGATGTATATATAGTCAACTTCTCGATGCTGGGACAACAATCAGTTGAAAGGTGCAAGAATTTATTTTAGCTCACAGTTCCAGGTTACAGTCGACTGTGGCAGGGAAGGATGGAGGCAGGGGACACATTCAGTCCAACAGTGAGAAAGCACTGCAGAGTGACGAATGCTGCTGCTCGGACAGTTCTCTCCTTTTATATAGTCCAGGAACCCATGTGATGGTGCCAACAATGGTTAAGGTGGGTCTTCCCACCTCAACCAATTTAATGTATAAAATCCATTACAGGCAAAACCAGAATTTTGTTTCTAAGGTGATTCTAAATCCTAACTCTGGGGATTTAAACTCAGGCCCTCACACTTGCCTGGCAAGCACTTCACTTGGTTGGCCATTGCCCCAACCCCAGTTACATACTTATTTTATTTATTTATTTTTGGAGAGAGACACAGAGAGAGAGAGACAGAGAGGGAGAGGGAAACAGATAGAGATGGGTGTGCCAGAAGTCTCTCAGCTGCTGTGAACAAAATCCAGATGTGTGCACCCCCTGGTGGGCAAGTGTAGCATTGCGCCCTTGAGTCACTGCATCTGGCTAAACATGGGACCTGGATATTGGAACCAGCCTTCTTAGGCTTAGGAGGCAGGCCCACATACTTATTTTAAAAACAAAGAGGGCTGGAGAGTTGGCTCAGTGGTTAAGGCACTTGCTTGCAATGCCTGACGTCCTGGGTTCAATTCTCCAGTACCGATGTAAAGCCAGATGCATAAAGTGGCACATGCATCTGGAGTTCGTTTGCAGTGGTGAGAGGCCCTGGTGCATCCATTTTCTCTTGTCTCTCTTTTTTCTTTCCTTCCTTTCATTCTTTCTCTGCTTACAAATAAATAAAACATTAAAAAGAAATAACAAAGAAATTAGTTTGTAGCTCAGTGCTAAGTCATTGGCTAGCATGTGCAAGGCCCTGGGTTCAACTCCAAGCACCACTTTAAAATATGATAACATTGGACTGGAGAAATGGCTCAGTGGTTCAGACATTTCCCCGCAAAGCCAAACGACCCAGGTTTGATCCCTCAGTATCCACATAAAACCAGATGCACAAAGTGACATATACAGTTGGAATTTGTTTGCGGAGGCGAGAGGCCCTGGCACACCCATTCTCGCTTTCTCTCTGTCTCTCTGCTTGCAAATAAATTTTACCAAGTAGTTGACTTCTTTAAAAGTAGCTATATGCTAAGGAACTACACATTGTATTGTGCTAGTTTGGTTCATTTTTTGGTAATAATGAAAGAAATGCATAATTCATAAAATAAAAGAAAGTAACTACAAATACCATCTAGAACTGTGTGTTATGCCTCTAGTGGCACATATTCTAACCTTTGGAAAATACCCAGGTAGCTTATGCAAATAAGAACATAAGCATTGACTTTGAATGTGTGATTTTCATGTTTAAAGAAATAATCATCCTTTGCATTGATTAAGGCAGGAAATTCTTACAGCCATCATTCTTTCCTGAGCCAAATAATCTGACTCATGCTTTATTTTTAAAGGGGGACAATGGGGTCACCAGGCAGCAAGTAGAGTTTAAAGGGGGACAATAGGGTTACCAGCCAGCAAATAGAGTTTTCGTTTCTCTTTAGAATTAGCATAGATTCCGCTCTCATCATGCCATGTGTTGATGCCAAATCTTTTGGAGCCATTAAGGTCTGTAAACTGAGAACGGCATTTTCTGTGGACTGTGGAGTATTCATCTTGATGGCAATAAACCTGTGAGGAGAAAAATAACACCAAATGATTAAAATATGTGCAAAGAAGTACTCTCTAAAAGCTGGTTATGATCGAAAGTAAATTTTCAACAAATGATTAATTTGGTCTCACCAACTGCCCCAGTGAAAAAAAGTTGTGCACATATTTATAAGTACTTCAAATCCTGAAAGAAGAATTATCAAAGTAACATGGTAAATTATTATATGTATAACATTTTTCTAAAGTAAGCAATACATAAAGATCCATTTATATGTTATGATATTCTAAATTAGAGCAAAATAATTTAACTACTGTTCAACACCTTTTTTTGTTGTTTATAATGTCATACTCATTCCAAAGAAGAGTACCTTAAGTCACATCTATAATAATTGTTATTAAATCATACTTCTCACAATGGTAAATGCCAAGCTTTGAGATTCATTCTTCTGCGAAATTGCCTCAAAACAACCCAGCATAGTTTAAGATGGTTATTTTATTAGGCCATTTCCTAAGAGCTTCATAGTAATAAAATAAGAATTATCATTGACCATTTCCCAAGGAAATATTGATCCTTTCAGATTTCATCAAGAGTGATGGCAGACCAGGAACATAAGGACTTTTAGCTGATTATCTAATTCCTGCTTTAAATTGGTTCTAATTTTAAAGCAGTATAACAAGATTGAAATCAAATCACCAAAGCTATAAAACAATGAAAGAACATGAAAGTAGCTCTAATCTTAAATAGGTTTTGCTGAAAATAATTGATTTTTTTAACCATGTATTCACCCATAGTGTCTACTTCTTTATGGAATGCCTAATCCCGTTTGCACATAATACTTGCATATTTATATCTTTTAATCTACAATGTGATCCAGAAGCACAAATTATCACTCCCTCTTTACATGTAGGTAAAGATTATTTGCCTAAAACCTCAGAAGAAAATTTAAGGAGAGCTACTAAGTGACTAAGATGGCCTATCAGAAGATGTTAATAGTAGATGAAAAACTGAATTATGAAATCATAAAGGCATATAAGATCTATGTCACTATAGTTTGGACTTTTGCTTTCACTACCAGGTGCAATTTTGGTGGCCTTTTCTGTTAGATGAATGGATGGATGGATAGATGGATGGATGAGATAGAGATTAGGAGCAAAGTACTCTTCTTTTGAAGTTAGCTAGGGACACAGGACTAAAGAACATAAATGCTAACCTGCTCTACAAAGACTAGAGGGAACTCCAGTCTGACCAAATATGGTGATCAGGAGCAGCTTTCCAGTTCTTCCTAGTTAATGTTTTGTGGGATATTTATCCCCATTGGTGTGCTCTTTCTCAGTCTGTGCTCTCCTCCCTGACCCACCAACCAAACAAGGTCCTCTATATAATTTTGGACTTAATCAATGAGGTTCAGCCAACTGAACACCTACTTTACACTTCCAAGGTTTTAAGAAAACCCTGGGCCAAGTTGACATGTGGCTACCTACTCAAGACCACTCCCCCCTGCCACCATCATCCCAACCTGAAAGCCTTTCTGCTGTGTTCTCTTGAAATAAACCTTAATTTACTCTTTTTGTGTCTACACAGGTCAACTCTTTGTTAGTCAAAGGACAAGAGCTCTAGAGACACTGGTGTGTATTCTAACCGCTAAGCAGTCCCTGTCCAGAGTCTTAGAGGAGCTTTGCCACTCTCACTATGGGTAACAGAGGATGGATGGATGGATGAGTGGATCTATTACTTTAAATAGGATTTAGTATTACTAGCCCAAACTGTCTCTTCAGAGGGGAGCAGAATCTCATTCTTTTCTATACTGGAGTCAAATTAAAGAGAATTTCACTTGCAATGTCATTGTGCTTCTTCAGGATTCATCAGCAAAACATGGAATATATCTTATGAGGTAGGTGACAAGTAAAAATGTTATTTTAAGAAAATGATTCTGACAGCATAAATATTAAGGACCAAATGTCAAAAAAACTGTACTCAAGAACTGTGATTAGACATGAATCTCAGTAATTCATATGGCATCATTTAATGGACGGATAAACAAATGGAGTGTATACATACAAGAAAATATTATTTGGCACCAATGAAATAAAATGCTGATAAATAATACAACATGAGTAAAAATAGAACTCTTAAAACAAACTAAATACTCAGAAGGGGTAAATTCTGTGGCACATGGAATTTTCTCTCAGTAAAGCTGTTTAAAAACAACAAATGCATTGATAGGAGCAATTCTGAAGTTAGGAAAACTAGTTAAGAGATGGTTGCCTGTTAAGATACATTACAGAGTGCCTCCTGTTACCAGCTGTGCATCAGTAACCTTACTGTAAAAACAAAGCAAAGCAAACAAATGAGCCAGCATGCAACATCTGCCACTTTCTGTGGTATAAATGTTTCCTGCTGTCGCTGACTTCAAACTACCAGAGTAGAGCCAGGAACTCTGAGTTAGAAAGAGATGGACTTAATCTTTCATGCAAACTTCTGAGCACTTGTTTGAGCTCTCCTTTTCTCTCCTCTTCCCAGCTGTCAACACGAAGCTCCCAGTCCAGGGCAAGGAACAGAAACTAATTACTTTAAAAAATAATCAGTATATTTTCACTGTACTCAACAAAGGGTCCAAAAAGTAGAACAAATCGCTAGGAACTTGGGGAACATAAATGAAACATCTAGTCCCAATTGCTACTGACAGCCCTTGTGCAACAGGTATACCCTGAAATCAACCCTTTAATTTTTAGCACTGGGGATTAAACCTAGGTCCTTATGCAAACTAGGCAAGCACTCTACTGCTAAGTTATATCTCTTCACTCAATATTCCACCCTGGGCCCTTGCCTTTTAACTTTTCTGGTTTAGTTTGAGATATAGTCGCACTAAGATTCCCAAGTATGTTTGAACTTGTGATCTTCCTGCCTCAGCCTCCAAGTTGCTCTTTGCAGATGGCAGTGACCACTGGGATGACAGTGGAGTGTCCAACACCAAGTGAGACATTTCTATTCCACCTTCCAGGATCAGGGCTGAAAGAATAAAAGAGTCAAAGGAAGGCTAGTACTGCTTACAATGCAACCTTCCTGACACAAAATGGCCTTGAAATTCGTGACCTCACAGTGCCTGACACTACATGCACAAGACTTTCATAATAGAAGGAAACAATGATGATATGAAAAGAGAAGAGAGACAATTGGAAAAAGAAGGGATTCAATGGAGGGTGGATTTAAGAGGGGGTGGTAGGTGGGAAATATCATGGTTTATTGTTTATACTTAAAGAATTTGTCAATAAAAAGTTTTGTTTTCTTTTTTTAAAGAAGCAGGCATTTGGGCATAATAGGACACACCTTTAATCCCAGCACTCAGGAGGCAGAGAAATAGCAGGATAGCTATGAATTTCAGGCCACCCTGAGACTACATAGCAAATTCCAGATCAACCTTGGCTAGAGTGAGACCCTACCTCGAAAAACCAAAAAAAAAAGAAGAAAAACAGTGGTAGGTTTGGAAGATTCAGTAAGAAACATGATGTATTGCTATACTAATCCTTTCCTGAAGTCTGACATTTCAAAAATAAATTATAAGCTGATCACTTACATTTATTCCCTGATTCAATTTAAGTTGGGTTTTGTGCATCTCTAAGAGCATCCTAACACCCCCAGGATAACATGCAATGTTTCCATATTCCATATTCTGAGGAAACTCGGAGTGAGGACTTGACTCAAAAGAAAGGCAGTCGGGCATATGTAAGAAAGTAAGAGTGAAACAAACAGCAAATTTGTGACGAGACAGCTGACTCTCATCACAATGGTACTGCAGACCCTGCATGCCTGGGAATCAGAAGGATCCAGACACAGAATATGTGGACAAAGTAGGCATTCAAAATTTAGAACAAATCACTAGAAAGAACCTGAGGCTATTTATCATTAGATAGCAGAGCATGGATGCTTTTTAAAGCTTAACACAAAAGGATTGAAATGGAACATGCAACAACAACAACAACAACAAATCCTTAAAGGACTTTAACATTGAGAGTAGACCAGACCCAAAGGCAAAGCTGGGATGATGGAGGCCCTGGACAAGCGAGCACTTCAAAGTACCACACAAGGTTAGAAATGGGAGGAATGGAGCTGGGTGTGGTGGCGCACACCTTTAATCCCAGCACTTGGGAGGCAGAGGTAGGAGGATTGCCGTGAGTTCAAGGCCACCCTGAGACTACATAGTTAATTCCAGGTCAGCCTGGGCTAGAGTGAGACCCTACCTCAAAAAACCAAAAAAAAAAAAAAAAAAAAAAAGAAAAGAAAAAGAAAAAAAAAAAAAAAAGAAAAAAAAAAAAAAAAATAAAAAATGGGGAAATAAAAAAAATGGGGGAATATGTTTCCCCTTATGTTGAAAAAGCTATGAATATGTTTCCCCTTCTTGGTGTGTGCTTATCTTCCCCAGAAGAGATGAAAAAGGCTCTGGAAAATTCTAATCAAAAGCTAAAGTCAATATCACTCAAGCTTCTATCATGCCAAAGAGGACTTTTCCCCCAGCCAAACAACAAAATAAAGCATCCAGCCAGGAGGTTTAGAATATCAATGACCAAACACTGAATCATGGAATTCCCCAAATATCTAAGAAACCCTTCCCTTGATGGTTTAGAGAGGAGTTACGAATAGCAAAAGAGGGCTGGAGAGATGGGTTAGGGGTTAAGCAGCCTGCCTCCTAATCCTGAGAACTCCGGTTACATTCTCCAGGTCCCACCTTTAGCCAGACGCAAAGTGATGTAAGGGCACAATGCTGCACTTGCCCACAAGGGGGCGCACGCGTCTGGCGTTTGTTCATAGCAGCTTAGAGGCTGCTGGTGCGTGCATTCTCTATCTGTCCCTCTCTAGGACTCTCTCTCAAAAAAAAAAAAAAATAGCAGAAAGACACTGGGGTCTCCTGGCCCCATTGAGAACTCTTGAAATAGGTTGCCTCTTACACTACCTCGCATAGTCAGGCAGAAAGAGCCTCTAAGATTCATCTATTCTGGGCCACGTGGGTATCCCATGGCACAGATAAGATCTGGAAGTAGCTATAAAATCTGCAAAGCATGTGTTAATAAGGGCAACAAGGCTGAATGTTTGAGCTGGGACTGAAAGGGAGTCACATAGGCTTTTGCAGGGTCAGTGGGAAGGAGGCTGAGCCATCCCTGACATACATGCCACCTGGGTTCCAACCCAGCTCAAAAAAAAAAAAAGAAAGAAAGAAAGAAAATGAGGCTGCCTATTAGTGTTAGACACTAAAGCCAGCAAGAAAAAGAGCACTAAGCAGACTAGAGCATCACACCAGACAGCAAAAGGCAGAGAGCACCGCATGCAAAATCTTGCTCTTCCCCTCTGGCATCAGCATGCTGAATCAACATAAGCTAGATGTCCCCTTGGGGAGTTTGCCTGCATCACTGCCCATGACAAGCCACCCCTACATAGAAGGACAAAGCAGTTCCCCTTTTGTGATGCCCCAGGTCCTTTGGTTTGGCATTTGGATTAAGAGAGCACGTTCTGTTCCACAGTATCAAGGGCTTCAGCCTGGATGACTTGAGAGTAGAGGGTATCTGAAGGGGTAGGATCTAGAAACACCCTCTCATTCCAGTTCCTACTTGGTGTTGGATGTCCGCTGGGATCTTTGCTGGGCTGTTTCCTGAAACCACTACACAGGCCCTCTCTATGCTTGATTGGGCAGCCTCCCTGAATGGTGACCAAAGTCTGAGAATGAGCATAGTGTAAAGTGAGCCCGGAGAAATGTGCATTGCTTTTCATCCCCTCTTCTCAAAGGTCAGCTACACAGCACCGACTCCATAGACGCAGCTCACCCAGATTCTCAGGAAGGTAACAGACTGTTTGTGGGAAAAATGCCAAAGAGCGTGTGGGATAGCAGCACCAGTTATAGTCATGTTTAGAAAATATACCTTTTTCTCCTCTTTTTAAGAGGAATAGGGTTGTGTTAGAGTCCCTAAAATTCCCTGAATATGGGGTTTTTCTAGGAGTACTCATAATTGTGTATCTACAATTTTACTCATGGCCTTGATTTATTGTAACAAAAAGATACAAAGTAAAATCAGCAAAGAGAACAAACAGGTGCATGGGCTGAAACCCAGCAGAAACCAGGCACAGACTCCTGAGACTGCCCACCCAGAAGACTCAGCGAGGGTGACACTTCTCCACAGGGAAAGCTCATTAGACACTTGGCGCCCAGGGTATTTATTGGAGGCTGGTAACATAGGCACAAAAGTTTTAGATTGTTAGGGGAAAAACAGGTATTTGGCTTTTGGCTTAAGCCATGTTGTTTGTGTGAGCGATTTCAGCACAGAGAGCCATTCTGATTGGGGAATTAAAATCCTGAAAGCCAAGTTTCCAAACACTAGCCAAGGCTAAGCTTGGAATCAGACCATGCAAAGGACAGTAATCTCAGCTCCTATTGTATTGTAGATGTGGGAGATGACCTTTGAGACAGTGAGAGTATTTTCAAGAGAAAGAGCTGGGTGTGGTGGCTCACGTCTAATACCCACACTCAGGAGGCTGAGGCAGGAGGACTGCTTTGAGTTTGAGGACAGCTGGAAATACAGTATGAGAACCTGCTTGAAAGAGAAAGAGAGAGAGAAGTGGAGGGGGTGAGCATTTCCTACAGTAACTATTTACATTATGGAATCAAATCAAATGAGGTTGTAACTAGATGGAGGCATTAGTATTTGTCACCGGTAGTATTTGGAAAGAAAATCTGGTTTTCATTTATACTCCCTACACATATATGAGCTGCATGTAGTTGTCATATGTCCAACAGCCTAGCAGAATACTTCAGTTTTTTATTCAACAAGTCTCCAAAGGCGGTTGGATGAGGTGGTGTTTAGAAACTAAATATACAGGCCAGGTGTGATGGTGCACACCTTTAATCCTAACACTCAGGAGGCAGAGGTATGAGGATTATGGTGAGTTTTAGGCAAGCCTGGAACTATATAGTGAATTCCAAGTCAGCTTGGGCTAGAATGAGACCTTACCCTGAAAAATACAAAAAAAAAAAAAAAAAGAAAATGAAAAAGGAAAGAAAGAAAAGGAAAGGGAAAGAAAAGAAAAGAAAAGAAAAGAAGAAAAGAAAAGAAAACTATGTATTGAAACAGACTTGTGAATTGTCACACATTGGCTGGCTTAGAACTTAGTGTTCCTCAGACCCTGGCTTCTGAGTAAGGTAGACTTAGGAACCACAGGATCTTTTGGAACCCTCCATGTTGGTGAGGATAACTGGAAGAATCTGCTTTGGCCATATAGCAGGCATTACTGCACAGAAGCTCGTGAGACAGTAGGAGACTTTCCACAGGAAGAACTTAGAGCACTTTCAGGGCTAACTGGGGATAAATAACCAAAGATGATTCATATCTGCATGCTTGAGAGAGTTGTAATACCAATAAAAAGATTAAGATATTGGGGTGGGGGAGGACTTCTTGTAGGAAAGAATGATGGAACGATGAGTCACACATTAGACATTTTTAGTGTGAGATGACATTAGTACAAAATGTCTATTTGGAAGGTAATGCTATGGGACAGATGGTCCGGAGAGAAGGCAGGGCCCTGTGCACAGCAATGATCACTGGCAGGGAAAAATAGCTGCGGTGAACATCACGGAGATAGCACTTGTATGTGGACTGTGGATTACATAATCGTATCCAGTCAGTTTTCCTGAGGATAAAAACTATACCGTAGCGATGTCCTTATTCTGGTTACCTGCTGATGTATTCTGGGTACAGAAACATGATGCTCTAGCCCATCCTCAAAGGGTAAACAGTTGATGATTCTGCTGAGAAATACGTGGGAATCCCTTGTGCCATTCTTGAAACTTTCTAATATGATTAAAATTATATGACAATAAAAAGTTAGGGCCTGGCGTGGCGTGGTGGCGCACGCCTTTAATCCTAGCACTCAGGAGGCAGAGGTAGAAGGATCACCATGAATTCAAGGCCTCCCTGAGACTACAGAGTGAATTCCAGGTCAGCCTGGGCTAGAGTGAGACCCTACCTTGAAAAACAAAAAACAAAAAACAAAAAACAAAATAAAAAGTTAGGGCCTGGTGTGGTGGCACACACCATTAATCCTGGCATTTGGGAGGCAGAGGTAGGAGGATCACCATGAGTTTGAGGCCACCCTGAGACTACATAGTAGCTTGGGCTAGAGAGAGACCCTATTTCAACACCCTCCCCCAAAAGTTATACCTCCTCAATTATGGGTGTAGAACCACTGGAGCACATGAATTCTTAGAAGGTGAATAAAATGGGAGGAGAAGTGATCTGGGGCCCAAATGTTGGAGGTGCCATGGTTGGGTCCAAAAAGAAGCAATGAAGAACAGAGAACGTGAGATAAGGAGAGATGTTTCTGTGATGCAGATCCTGAAGGGCCTGGGAGGTTGAAGGACACAGGGGAACCAATAATGGTAACCTCAAAAGAAGCCTAACAGAAGGAAAAGCCTGACAGCCCAGGTTCAACACCCCTGTACCCACAAAAAGCCGGATGCCCAAAGTGTGCATGCAGTAGGAGTTCATTTGCAATGGTAAGAGGCCCTAGTGCACCCATATTCACTCTGTCTCTCTCCTTCTCATACATAAATCAATAAGAAAGCAAAGTCTGACAAAACACAAGGTGAATCATTCTCTAGTCACCCTGATGTTTGCTGCTTCAGAGAAGGGTGGAGGGAAGTTCAATAAAACATGGTGATGAAAGGTGGAGAAGAAGGGAATGCCAAGGGCAAAACAAGTCCTGTAGAAGCTGGAGCCATTGAAGTTGCACTGAGACACACAGAGCAGAAAGCTAGCCGTAGGAAAACTGGCTAAGAAGGATTTCTCCCTTCTATTCTGCATGGCAAGATAAGTCAGGGTGTCGCAATAGGATCCTCTTCTGTCGTGGGTTTCCTGATTCACTTTCCCTTACTATGAAGGGCAGCTAGAACATTATTTTATCACAGAGATTAAGAAAATAGATCACATTACCCATAGCACCTACATCTCCACTGCCTCTTGGAGCCTATGTTCTTATTCTAAAGCACCATGATCTCCTGCATCTCTCCCCAACCTGGAATAAAATGACACTACCCTTCCTTACTCAATTGTATTCTTTGTCTTCAGTCATTTTTCTAATAGGCCATTCCTTGGTTATATTCTCATTTCATTTCATCCTCTTCCATCAGCATCATTTTGATTTTGATGGTTTTATTTTTCAAGGTTATTTTCAGTTTGAGACCTGCCTTCTGGAACATCAGTAACTCCGCCTAATTTAGTATTATGACTTGAAAGCATAGTCTCTGTCCCTCCATCTAGCTCATCCATAAATGTGATAATAGGTTATGTTTCCTGGCCAAACCCGTCACTGTGAACTAACCTTGTGTCCAGCATAAAGACAGCCATTAGCCACCTGGCATTTGGACAGCAGAGACCATTCTTCCCTAGCGTGACCATGAGTCTACTTATTTGGGGTACTTCATTTAATCAAGGGGTATTTGGAGCAGCAAGCTTACTTATTTGATTGCCACATTAGATGAAATTAAAGTAGAGATAAATTACTGTGATGTCTTCTGTATTATTTTCTGTGTATATCATGCATAAAGACTCTGCCACTTACATCACTTGAGTGAAGATCTTGCCATCCCCTGAGAAGGTTGTCTTCTAAGCACACATGCAGAACAGTGTGGGAGGAAAATGAGCAAGTTCTCTACGGCAGAAATTACCTTCCCTACCCTGGGTAACACTAAATGACAGACCTAACTCATTGCCTTCACTGGTCTCCAAGTGATTTTATTTGTACTAGGCATTTTTTCTCCCAGCGATTACCTTACCAACTGTTGTAGATGGGAGGAAAGTTTTATTTTAGCTTATAGTCTCAAAGGGAAGCTTAATGATGGCAGAGAAAAGCATGGCATGAGCAGAAGCTGGACATAACCTCTGTCACAGCAGATGGAGAACAGCAGTAGGAAAGTGAGCCAAGTTCTGGCAAGGCTCCACCTCCAAAATTGCCATCAGCTAGGCACCAAGCAATCAGAACACATGAGTTTATGGGGGACAATTGATTCAAATCACCACACACAAGAGTAATTGGCAGTGGTACCAATAAGAAATATGTAGTTGGGCTGGAGAAATGGCTAGCAGTTAAGGTACTTGCCTGTGAAGCCTAAAGGTCCAAGTTCTTTTTTGTTGCTGTTGTTTTGTTTTTCAAGGTAGGGTCTCATTCTATCCCAGGCTGACCTGGAATTCACTCTGTATTCTCAGGGTGGCCTCGAACTCATGGTGATCTTCCTACTTCTGCCTCCCAAGTACTGGGATTAAAGGCATGCGCCACCACACCCAGCAGGTCCAAGTTCTATTCTCCAATACCCACATAAGCCAGATGCACATGCTAGCACATATGTCTGGAGTTGCTAGAGGCCCTGGTATGCCCACTCTCTCTCTCTCTCTCTCTCACTCTCTCTCTCTCTCTTCAAATCAATAAATAATAAATCAATAAATAATTTTAAAGAAATATATAGCTAGTGGGATATATTGTGTATATCTAATAAACATTTACTACCCTTTTCATTTGATAAAATTTTATACAGGAAAAAGCATTGTACAAGTACAGGTGTTCAATTACAAGAAAATCATCATAAAATTTATAAAGTTGAAGCTGTGAGTATGAATGTACACTGCTATATCATTAATGTATCTAGTCAATATAAAATTTCATTACAAAAAATGAACACTTATGTGAACAACCACTTCACCAAACACATTAACTTTTTTAAATTAACAAATTGTATAGCCAGTGACAAAATAATAACACACTATTTATTATACAATAGCTACTGACCCTTTTTTCTTTCCAATGCCCAATTTTAATTAGCCACATAATTTCAATCATATAAAAACACATGCCATTTTTCTTGTTCTTGTTCGGGAAACATATCCTACTCACAATATCTTCTTCAAAAAATAAAGTACCTAGCAATAAACCTCACTGAAGATGTGAAAGACCTCCACAATGAAAACTTAAAAACACATGAAAAGTTAAACAAGAGACCTTCAAGATCTTAGACTGACGGAATATTGTGAAAATAGCTACATCACCAAGAGTATCTAAAGTCAGTGTAATTTCCATCAAAATTTTAATGACATTCTTCACAGAAATAGGAAAAATCAAATCCTCAAATGGAAATGCAAAACAACATCATACCTAAAGCAATCTTAAGCTGAAAGAATACTGCTAGAGGTAACATAATATTTGACCTCAAACTATACTACAGAGCTATAGTGGTGACAGCATGGTAATGGTATGGACACACACATGCACACGCACACATACATGCACACACCCCAGACATGTAGACTAATGGAATAGAGTACTAAAATTAAACACAACCAGATAAAGTCACCTAATTTTCAATGAAGGCATCAACAGCATACATTGGAAAAAAGATACATGATGCTAGCAAAACCAGATATCCTCTTGCAGAAGATGAAATTAGATCCACATCTCTCGCCTTGCACAAAAATAATTCAAAATGGATCAAAGGCCTTAATTTAAAATCTGAAATGTTGAAACTTCCAGAGGAAAACATAGGGAATATACTTCAAATTATAGGTATAGACAAGAATTTTCTCAACAGGACCCCAATAACACAGGCAGTAGTCCCAAGAATCAAGAAATGGGACTACAAGAAATTAAATTTTTTTTGCACAATAAAGGAAGAGCAAACAGACAGCCTACAGGATGGGAGAAAATCTTTTCCAGCTATGCTTCAGAGAGGAAGTTAATATCTAGAATACATAAAGAACTGTAAAAATTAAAACCTAAAAACTTTGATCATCAATAAATTATTAGCTTAAAATAGACAGTTGTCAACAGAAGACATACAAGTGGTTATTTTCTTTTTATGTTTAACATTCTTAGCCATCAGGGAAGTACAAATTAAAATTACTTTGACATTTAATCAAAATGGCTATGATGAAAAAAATGACAACAAATGCTGGCAAGGGTATAGGGAAAGATGAGCCCTTA
This sequence comes from Orientallactaga sibirica, assembly GCA_036365145.1. Classification (NCBI taxonomy): domain Eukaryota; kingdom Metazoa; phylum Chordata; class Mammalia; order Rodentia; family Dipodidae; genus Orientallactaga; species Orientallactaga sibirica. Next base: position 65,644,638 of record JAEOAD010000001.1, read on the forward strand.
TTCACTGCAGGAAGGAGTGTAAACTAAGCCATTCTGCGAATCAGCATGGGGCTTACTACAAAGTTAAAAATAAAACTACTTTATGAGCCAGCAGTGTAGCTTCTGGGCATATACCCAAAGAATTCTATATCCTAGCACATGGACACTTGCAGTACTTGATGACTCACCAAAGGTTATTGGTAAGACCCTACTGCTGAAGATACCATATGCTGTTGGTACAGAACATGGAGAGACCTGGATGGAATCTGGAAGAGAGTCAGTCCCCAGACAGTTAGCTTGTCTAGTGCCAGAAGGCACTATATGAGTGACTGGGGGAAAATGACCAACATCTGTTCAATCAACTCGTGGTCTAAGCTACTCAGCAGCAATCAACCTGAGGTGATGCTCACACAAGTGCAGTAGTGGCACACAGCCATGGTGGGTTACCAACTGCTCTAGATTTAGCTAATGGATCTGCTCAGTGGAATGGAACCCATACCTGGAAGTGGGAAACAAGTCAGAACCATATCCAAAAATGAGCCTGCTCTCCAATATCAAGCTCCCACCAACAGTGGGATACAAGAGGGCCTACACCTATTAAATTCTCTCTAAAATAATAATAATTATCCATGTATCTTGCACTGACCTCACTCTCCGTTGGAGAATCTGCTTCTCTCTTTCAGATGGACTCATATCCCGAGGAGAGAATCAGCCCATCTCACCACATCAGGGCACCAGATGAAGCCATTGAGTTATAGGGGAAATGAGCAAGAGTGCTGTTTTATTGGTCAACCTGGTACCAGCACAAGGGTGAAGGAGATAGACACAAAGGAATCTCAACCCCTACCAAATCCGATATCCAGAGACACAGAGACTCACAAAACCTCATCACTGAAATAGACCTAAAACTACTCCAGTTGGCTCAGGAAACTCACGCAGGAGGGGGTAGAAAGATTGTTAGAGCCATGAGTTGGGTCATTATACACAGAGTCATTGCCTCTCCCACATAACTGATGGCTACCCACCTAGGGCAAGACCCACATAACCCATGGGGGAAGGACAGGGAGAAGGCTAACAATGGAACCATCATGGCTGTATATATACATAACTAATAAAAATATATTAAAGAATAGTAAGGAGATTGAAACAACATAGATGTCCGCTGACAGAAGAATGGATGATGAAAATGTGGCATATGGGTGTAATGTAATTTTACCCAGCTGTAAAGAAAAATGAAATTACCAAATTTGAAGGAAAATGGGTGGTTCTGGAAAATATTATATTAACTGAGGTGACTCAGGTTCAGCAAGACCAAAATTACATGTTCTTTCTCATATGCAGATCCAAACTTTAAATTGTATATGTATATACTGAAATGTGTGTGTGTGTTTGTGTGTATTAATAAAGTAGATAGAAGACAACAATAGGGGAACAAGAGGTGTGGAGGAAGGGCAAGTGGAGGGAAAAGTACACATGAGGGCTGGAGAGTTGGCTTAGTGGTTAAGGCAGTTGCCTGCAAAAGCTAAGGACCTAGGTTTGACTCTCCAGAACCCACAAAAGCCAGACACACAAGGTATCCCAAGCATCTGGAGTTCAACTGAAGTGGCTAGAAGCCCTGACATGCCAATTCTCTCTGTGTCTCGCTCTCTCACTCTCACTCTTCCTCTCTTGCTCTCTCTCTCTCTCTCTCTCTCTCATAAAATAAAATATTTTTTAAAGTACATGTGACATGAACATGGAAAAGAGACTACCAGATGGGTGCAAAGAGAGGAAAGAGGAACAACAAATACAAATTTTGTTTGATAAGTGCCATGATGAAAACTAATTCTTTGTATGCTAATTTTAAAAATTCAGATGGAAACCCAAAAGTCTGGGTAGCCAAGACAAACAGCAAAAAGAATAATGGTGGTACAAAAATCAGGCATGGCGATTAATAGCATCGAATAGAAGAACCAACTATAAAACCACACAGCCTGATATTTTTTAGTTGGTTTTGTTTGGTTTGGGGGGGGTAGGGGGGATGGTTTTTGTTTTCAAGGTAGGGTCTCACTTTAGCTAAGGTGGACCTGTTACTCAGTCTGTAGTCTCGGGTTTGCCTCCAACTCACAGCAATACTCCTATCTCTGCTTCCCAAGTGCTGGGATTAAAGACATGTGCCACCACACCTGGCGCAACATCCTTTTGTTTAAAGACACAGCCAAATCCTGTTTAGGTAAGGAAAGGCTCCTGAAAGGCACTTTTAAATAAATTTTTTATTTATTTGGGAGAGACAAGATGGAGTGAGAAAGAGGGGCAGAGAGAGGGAGAGAGAGAGAAAATGGGCATGCCAGGACATACAGCCACTGCAAATGAACTCCAGATGCATGCACCACCTTGTGCATCTGGCTTACATGAGTCCTGGGGAATTGAACTTGAGTCTTTTGGCTTTGCAGGCAAGCACCTTAACCGCCAAGCCATCTCTTCAACCCCCTGAAATGCACTTTTAAATAATATTTTTGTTCCCTTGTGATTTTTCTGATTATAAATTATAATGCTTATTGCATTAAAAAGTTCTAGAAAACTTAAAATGAAGAAAATCACCTACAATCTCAACACTCAATGGCCAATTTTGCCAGCACTTTGAGTTTTTCTGTTTTTAATTTTCTCTACATTTTCTACATACTGTAGATAAAATATTATACATAGTTTCATATCTTAATTTTTAAGATTTATTAAAACAATAAGAACTATCTGTAAACATTATAAAAGCTGCATAATATCTCCTCATAAATTTTATATACAGTAAATACAATTTTGGTGTATTAAATTACACTACTCCTAACAGGATACTTTAATGTACTTTCCAAGTTTTACCATTATTAATAACTTGGTAATTAGAATTTTTAATACACATTTTATCCCTACTTTGAGGCAAGCACTATCCTGGCTGAGCCAACTCCCCAGCTTTTTTATCCCTAGTTTGAATTACTTTCATTTGTGGAAATTTTTTTGATAAATTATTTGGTCAAATACTATCCTAATTAAAAAAAAAACACCAAATTATTTTCCAGGAACATTAAAACAATTTATGACCAACCTAACACCAAATAAAGTACTCATCCCACCTCATCTTCATCCCTCTGTTATTATTTTATAAATTTTCCATTTACTAGCAAAACTTCTTAGCTTTAACTCGCATTTCTTATTGCTTTTAAATTGGATCTTTTACCTATATTTATTTAGTTAATTATATTTCTTTGTAATTTGCCTATGTGTTAGTGCATTGATCCATAAACTATTATATTTCCTGGTTTTGCAATTTGAGTGATTTTTTAATAAGAAAAATGTGTAAGAAAATAACATAATAAAGGTAGTATGAGAAATTGTGTACTTCCATAAATTATTTATGCAATATTTTCAAAACATGTTTATTCTTATCTACTTGTTCTTCCAAATAATTCTTTGAATCTTAAATACAGAGAATGAATCCAGTGAGATTTTAGTCATATTAAATTTGTTAACTTTCGGGGCCAGAGAGATGGCTTAGCAATTAAGGCACTTGCCTAAGAAGCCTAAGGACCCAAGTTCAATTCCCCAGTACCCACATAAGCCAGAGGCATAAGGTGACATACCTCTGGAGTTCATTTGCAATGGCTGGAGACCCTGGGGTGCCCATTCTCAGTCTCTCTCTACTGAATAAATATTTTAAAATTTATTAACTTTATTTAATAGTCTTCCATTCCCCTTAAAATGGCAGTTATTCCTTTATTCAACACTGCTGCCTTGGTTTTATTTGTGTGTGAGTCTTGATTTGTTTTTTTGTTTGTAAAAAACAAAAACAGGCTGGGCGTGGTGGTGCAGGCCTTTAGTCCCAGCACTCAGGAGACAGAGGTAGGAGAATCACTGTGAGTTCTAGGCCAACCTGAGACTACATGGTGAATTCCAGGTCAGCTTGGGCTAGAGTGAGACTCTACTTTGAGAAACCAAAAAAAAATCAAGCAAACTAACATACTTTACGTTTCACAGTTCCAACTTCTCAGCCTCCTCACAGGAGTTAGAATCCATTTTTAACCTGGATGAGGGCCCAAGATGACTTCCTCACTCATAACCTAGCCCCTTAGTGTTCATTCCTGTGCCTCTCCCTAACAAGTACATGGTGCTTCTGAGCAGCAAGAGGCAAAAGAAGTTTTTCAAGGCAAGGCCTGCAACAGGGGCAGGGTCATTTCTGCCATGCTTGGCTAGTCAAATCTGTCACCTGACAGCCCAGACACAGGAGATGGAGGGATTGCCACTTCCTAACTGGGACTTAGCCTATGCAAATAGGAACATCACTTTCTTTGAGAATAAAATACTACAACTTCTTGGTTTGTTTTCATAAAACTTTTCTCATAAAAAGTATTTAAGTTTGCATTGCTATTATAATTTGTATGTTTTCCTCTTTTTTGAGAGAGAGAGAGAGACAGAGAGAGAGAGAGACAAAGAGAGGGAAAGAGAATGGATGCACCAGCAGCCTCTCAGCCCCTGTGAATGAACTCCAGATGTGTGCGCCACCTTGAGGACATGTGTGACATTGCACTTGCCTCACTTTTGCGTCTGGCTAAATGTGGGACCTGGAGAATAGAATGGGCGTTACTTAGGCTTCACAGGCAGGCACCTTAACCGCTAAGCCATCTCTCCAGCCCTGTTTTCTCCTCTTTTATAATTATTAAGTGATTACTGTTGGTATGAAGAAAAGTTATTGTCTTATCCTCTTTCTCAGTTCTTCTAAGTAGATAGTCTCACTATTTAAGATAATAAATGGCTTTTCTCTTTATCAATGGTTAAATATTTTAATTTCATAGTTAACTATACGGGTTAAAACATGTAAGGTAGGGCTGGAGAAATGGCTTAGTGGTTAAGGCACCTGCCTATGAAGCCAAAGGACCCAGGTTCAATTCCCCAAGACCTATGTAAGCCAGATGCACAAGGGACACATGCATCTGGAATTCGTTTGCAGTGGCTAGAAGCCCTGGCATGCCCATTCTCTCTCTGTCTCTCTTTCTCTCTCTCTCTCTCTCTCTTGCTGCTTGCAAATAAATAAATAAATTTTTAAAAAACATGTAAGGTAAATTTAATAGGAGGTAGTTTTTTTTCTGTTGTATAAGTTTTCTCTCTCTCTCTCTCTCTGTCTTTCTCCTAGGAATCAACCCAGGACCTTGCACAGGCTATATCCCCAACCCTGTTGCCTAATTCTTAAAATATGAGCATATTCAAGTTAGAAACGGGAATTTTAAAACATTGGCATGCACATTTCCCATATCTAAAATAAGCTACATGCTAAGATGTACCCATGTGACCCAACTGAGTAGAAAGGTGGGTTCTTATGTCACATAAATCAGTTCAAGTTACAAGCAATAAGCAAGATGGATGGGAGGTGGGGAGTGACTAATATGTTTTAGACAATGCAGTAATTTCTCCCCTAAAACCCATCAACTTCAAAAATAAGTCAGAATCATAAAACATTCCACTAATTCTCACACTAACAGCTAGTTTCTCCAAATAAATATAAAATGCCATATTTCTTAGCAATCTCTTCTTTCCAAGATTGACTTATTGACTGTGAGCTATTGGTCCTTTTGTGTATGCAGGGAAGAGTTAGAATAGGGTGTTGGTACTCACACGTGGTGGATAATTGTATGGTGGAGCATAATCTTCAGTGTTTGTTGACACTGCATACCTGAAGGGAGTGAAGGAGATATGTGAGAAATGAACAACTCCAAAAAGAAAGACATTTATATGAAATACAAACAGTTCGGTAAAGACTGGTCCTGATAAAAATATTTAAAACCCCACAGGTCCCCTTTACTAGTATTACCCACCTCCAGCACGTACCCTTTTTTCAAGTACTTCCACCTCTTCTCAACCTACTACCTTCCGGTGTCAGCAAGTCCCATGTCCCAGAGCTCAGGTACTCTGCATTTCAGGGACACTCTTTATCAACTCCCTCTTCCTGCCTCTGACACACCTTTTAGACCCTGTGTCCCACATTCTCTGCTGGATGACAGCTGAAGCTTTAGTAGAGGACAATTAGGTAGGTTGAGCTCACAGCATGTCCCAGGCTCCAACCTCACTAAAGCCATAGAAATGTGGGACAAAACACACACACACACACACACATGCACGCACGCATGCACGCACGCACACATGCACACACACCAAGGGAGCTCCAAAGGGAACCACTGAGGTGTGGGAAATGAAAGAGACATACATCACAATGGAAAATGATAAAAGCTGATGCCATGAGCCTAGAGGGTGGAAGGTTTTTGGGTTTTGTTTTGTTTCCAAGGTAGGGTCTTGCTCTAGCCCAGACTGACCTGGAATTCACTACGTAGTCTTAGGCTGGCCTCAAATTCACTGCGATCCTCCTACCTCTGCCTCCTGAGTGCTGGGATTAAAGGTGTGTACCACCACACCTGGCTAGAAGGTGGAGTTTTAACTATAGGTCAAGAGCAAGAGAAATGGCCTAGGCTCACTGTTTTTCCACATAAGAGACCAAAGAAACCCTGGATACTGGCTCAGAAAAAGTGGAGAGTTTCTCTTTGTGTGCAGCTTAACAGGCAAATCCAATTCAGACAGGTTAATGGGTACAGGTGCTAGCATTTACCCTGGTGATAACCACAACTTCCTGCCAGCTCTGGGTGTTACTTCCCCAGTAGCATTAGTAGCACCTGGAAACTTGATAGCCGTGGGAACTCAGCCATCCATCCGTGGGTGTAGGAGATAAATTGGCTCTAGGTTTCTAGTGGATTTGTGGATTCCAAAATCTATGGATACCCAAGTCTCTTATGAAAAACGGTATTTCTATACAATCTGTGCACATCCTCCTGTATACTACAAATCATTTCTAGATCACTTAGAGTGCCTAACATAATGTAAATGCTATGCAAGTAGTTTTGAATCTGAACTGTTTAAGGAAGATTGATAAGAAAAAACAGCACATGTTCAGCTAGAGTCATTTTTTTCCCCACGTAGTTTCAGTCCGTGGTTGGTTGAATCTGTAGATAGGAAACTCATGGAGATGGAGGGCGGATTATACTTGGGTACTGCTCCAAACCTCTTGATTTAGAAACTCTATGGATGGAGCCAGAATTCTGCAGTTTTTAAAATCTAAGTGATTCTGATACACAATTCTGAGTACTGATGAGTAAAAGAACAAAAATTGGCAGTGAAATTTTCAAGCCAGTACATGAGATTGTGAGAGAAAGAGAACAATCTAAAAGGAAAAAAAAAAAAGGAGGGAGTGGGAGAGATGGTTTAGAAGTTAAGGCACTTACCTACGAAGCCTCAGGACCAGGCTCGATTCCCCATTATCCACATAAGCCAGATGCACAAGGTGGCACATACATCTGGAGTTCATTTGCAGTGGCTAGAGATCCTGGCATGCCAATTCTCTCTATCTGCTTTTCTCTCTCTTATTCTCTCAAATAAATAAATAAATAAACATTTAATTTTTTTCCGAGGTAGGGTTTCATTCTAGCTCAGGCTGACCTGGAATTAATCTCAGGGTGGCCTCAAACTCATGGCGATCCTCCTACCTCTGCCTCCCAAGTGCTGGGATTAAAGGTATGCACCACCACACCTGGCTCAAAATTTAATTTTTTAAAGGAGACTAAAAGGATAGAAAAGTCTTAGCAATCACAACTGAAGTGACGGCTTTAAACTTCAGACTTAAATTGAGCACCAAACTATTTTTAGGTATGCTTTAATACCTAACATCTACATACTATAATACCTGTCATAAATTGTTTTCAAATATATATAAATATTAACTAAGAAGACATTTTCTTTTTTTAATTTTTTTATTGACCACTTCTATACTTACATACAAAAAATGCATGATATTTCCCTCCCCTGCCCCCATACCCCTTTAGAACTCCAATCTCCATCATATCCCTTCCCTCTCTACATTAGTCTCTCTTTTAATTAGATGTCATCATCTTTTTCTTCTATTATGAGGGTTTTGTGAAGGTATTGCTAGGCACTGCAAGGTCATGGATATCAAGGCCAATTTCTGTCTGGACAATTGCATTGTAAGAAGTCATACCCTTCCTTTGGCTCTTCCATTCTATCCGCCCCCTCTTCCGCAATGGGCCCTGAGCCTTGGAGGGTGTGACAGAGATGTTTCAGTGCTGGGCACTCCTCCATCCCTTCTTCTCAGCATTATGTTGCCTTTTGGGTCATCCCAGTGGTCATCGCCATCTGAAAAGAGAAGCTTCTCTAACCAGAAGTGAGATTAGTGTTAATATGTGAATATGAACATTAAGCGTAGTGCTTTCAGGGCAGCTTGGTGGGAATAATATATACATTTAGCCAGACAAGAACAGGCTTTATACCCCTAAGGCTCATGACCTCCTCTGCCATAGACTTTGGTTAAGGTTTTTCAGTACCAGGTATGTATTCCCTCCCATAGAGAGGGCCTTCAGTCCAATTGTGGAGCAGTTGGTTACCCCAAGAGCAGACATGCCACTATTGCACCCATTCAGTCATTTGGCCTGTATGGCCAAACTTGAATATTCAGTGTCCACTGTTTTCACTACTGATGACTTCTGTATCCCATGCATGCAGTGCAGCTTTTTCCAGTTTTCTGTTGGCTGGTCTACACAAGGAGAAGGTTTTCTGCTCAGCACCAGCTTGCTTTCTCAGTGACCTTGCCTCTCAGGCAAGAGATGTCTTCAGCAATAGGGTCTTACTATCTGTTTCTCAAGGGAAACCAAGGGCTTTGGCAAAAGCCTTTAATGTTTTGGAGGCTTCCAGGTCCTCCTTGGCCAACAACTCACTGGAAGGTATCCCATCCCAGGCACTGAAAAATTTCTAGTAACCGTCTACAGCTTCTAGATGTGCCATTATTCAAAGAAGTAGGTTTCCATACGTTACAAAGACATTTTCTTATAGCAATAGCATATATAAAAAACTTTAAGCTAAAATTATGATTAATAGGGCTGGTAATAGCATATCTAAAAGACTTTAAACTAAAATTATATTATTAGGGCTGGGAAAATGGCTCAGTGGGTAAAGTGCTCACTGTGAAAGCACAAGGGCCTGAGTTCAGATCCTCAGGACCCATGTAAATGCTAGGTGTGCCTGTGTGCACCTATAATCCCAACACTGGGGAGGCAGACAGGGCATCACTGGGTCTGGGTCTAGTTAGCTAGCTATACTATCTGAATTGGTGAGCTCTAGGTCAAGCAAGAAACTCTATCTCAAAAACAATACAGCCGGGCTGGAGAGGTGGCTTAGCAGTTAAGGCTCTTGACTGCGAAGCCTAAGCACGCCCATTCGATTCTCCAGGTCCCGCATTTAACCGGACACAAAAAGTGACGCAAGGGCACAATGCCACACTTGCCCAGAAGGGGGTGCACACATCTGGAGTTCCTTCACAGCGGCTGAGAGGCCACTGGCGAGCCCTTTCTCTCTCTCAAAATAAATAAATAAGGCAGAGTGCAATGGAAGAAGACATATGACATCAACCTCCACACACATACTTGTTCATCCTCAGACATATGAACACATATACACACACATCATGTACACAAAAGATTTACAAATCAGAGATCATTACCCATGGACTAAAGCCACAAATCACAAGAAGATATATAGCAGTCCTACATCAATAAACCTAATAATATACAAAATATGTAAGGTACAAAATACCAGAGCACCAAGGTAAAATGACATCTCTAAAGAGGAAGACTGAATGATTCCTCCACCGTTAGCCCAAATCTATGTGTATCTTCCAAAACCAAATGGAAACAAAGCAAATTAAATCTCATACTTGTCCCTGAGAAAAAGGCAATGGAACAGCGAAAACACTGCTGTTAAAGAAAACTTACAGGAAGCTCTTGTTTTGGACACAGCTCCTGTGCTAAGCCCAACAGACTAGAACACAATGGAATTGCTCAAGTTGAATTCCATATCACCATGCCAAAACTAAGTGGCTGGCATGAAAGAGAGAGAGAGAGACAAATACCCAGAAAAAAGGAAATCCTGTTTCAACCTTTCCAAGGAAAAATAACTTTGAAATACCAACTCACTACTATTTCTGCTTTCTTCAGCTTGCTCTGTCTACAGAACGAACTTTTTCTGCTTAGTAAACCAGAACACTCATTCTATTTGATAGACTGAGATGTTTTCTGATTTTAGAATTGCAAATAAATCCCATTGGGAATCTTAAATTTGTTGCTTTTTGACACTACAAGCTTCAACTGACATGTAGATAGGTAAAACCATCCAGGGAACAGAGCCAGATCAAAGCCCACGCTGGACCACAGTCAGGAAGGGATATGGGATATGGCAAGGGGAAAAGAGGGAAGCAGGTGCCTAGGTGTTGACTGAACACAGGGAACATCACCTCCAAACAGACAGTCCTTCTGTAACGAGGAAGGAATGAGGAAGATGCTGAGATTAGAGGAACTGAACCATGGTTTTCCAAGTATGAGGTGCAGAATGGCAGGTCTGGGAAGGGGGGATGGAAACTAGAAAATATTAAAATGTCAAACACCAGAAATTGAGGATTCTAGCACGGTAAGATAGTATCAAGGTCAGCTGACTTCTCTCCCACTTCACACCCCCATCGCCAAACATCATTAATTCAACATCATGTCAGTGTCCTAACAGAAGAGGGCACTGCTGAGCTAAGACACCGAGCAAACGGCCCACATTTCTCATGGCCCTAGGTAGGATTACCTACAAGGGCTGCTAGTCCAGGAAAATCCAATGGAGTTAAAATAAACAGAAACAGGTGACATTTCTATGAGAAGAACAATAAATGAGGATCAAAATTAAGCTTATGAGTATCCTGTCCTCTGGAAAAATTCCCAACCAGACAGAAACCCTCCATCCAGCCTTTCTATTTAAAAGTGTACTGCAGTGCCTACAAAACCCAATTGTAAAAACTAGCATAGGCACAATAATTAGTAGGGCGACAGAAATTATTTACTCTCAGATGAAAAGGTTGACTACATTAGAAATATCAAAGAGAATCCACACAACATAGCAAGCAAGAAAGTTCCATATACTGAATGTGAGGAAAATCTCCTTCATGTGTCACACAATCTCCAAGTTTCCTCTAAGAATACATACAAAAGAAGATACATAATACATTTATAAAAAATTAATTCCTTTAAAATATTTTTATTATTTATTTCTTTGCAGGCAGAGAGAGAGAATGAGCACCCCAGGGCCTCTAGCCACTGTAAACGAAGTTCAGATGCATGTGCCACCTTGTGCATCTGGCTTTATGTGCGTACTGGGGAATCGAACCTGGGTCATTAGGCTCACAGGCATGTGCCTTAACCACTGAGACATCTCTTCAGGCTGAGAATTGAAAATTTTTGTTGGACATAAAATAATTTCTTTATTTGTGGATGAGATGACTCACTATGACAATGTCCATCATTTCATCTAATGAACTCAATGCTGCAAATCCAAACACAGACAGGGTGATCCATGGAATATGACCCCAAAAAATTCCTAATGGCCATAGGACTCTGTAAAATGCCAAAGAAAATTGAGGTAACTTTGAAAAAGGAGAATAAAATGGTTAAACTTACTCTACAAAAGATTAGCATGAGCCGGGCGTGGTGGTGCATGCCTTTAATCCCAGCACTCGGGAGGCAAAGGTAGGAGGATCACCTTGAGTTCAAGGCCACCCTGAGAATACAGAGTGAATTCCAGGTCAGCCTGGGCTAGAGTGAGACCCCACCTCAAAAAAAAACAAAAAGGGCCGGGCGTGGTGGCGCACGCCTTTAATCCCAGCACTAGGGAGGCAGAGGTGAATTCGAGGCCACCCTGAGACTCATAGCCAGGTCAGCCTGGACCAGAGTGAAACCCTATCTCGCAAAAAAAAAAAAAAAAAAAAAAAACAAACAAACAAATAAAAAGGTTAGCATGATGTCATGGTCATTAAGATAATGCTTTGTTGCTGAAAGGACATTCAAATAAAGCAGCACAGTCCAATTCAGTGCTTAGAAACAGGCCTGCTCCAGCATGCAAATTTGGTTGTGATGAAACAGTTTTACAAATCAGTGAGGAAGAGGTGGATCAAATGATGCCAGAACAAATATCTAGGCTTATGAACTATTATATATGTGCATGTATATTATATGTGATGCATATATCTAAGTTCTGAACAATTTGCAGCTTAACATTTCATATAATAGTGATAGAGGACTTCTACTGGTCAAAAAATTAAAACTTTTGAGGGCTGGGGAGATGGCTTAGTGGTTAAGGTGTTTGCCTACGAAGCTAAAGGACTCAGGTTTGATTCCCCAGGATGCACGTAGGACAGATGCACAAGGGCCACATGCATCTGAAGTTCGTTTGCAGTGGCTAAAGGCCCTGGCATGCCCATTCTCTCTATATATCTCTGCTTGCAAATAAATAAATAATTATTTTTTTTAAAAAAAGATTAAAACTTTTGAGAAAAGTTAAAGGTGATATTTATTATAAATTTTACTAAATGAGAATTAGTACCTAGAATGAAGTTTTAAAAACTATTGTGGGGCTGGAGAGATGGCTTAGCGGTTAAGGCACCTGCATGCTAAGCTTAAGAACATCAGTTCCAATCTCCAGGTCTCATGTTTAGCCAGATGCAAAGTGATGCAAGGGTGCAATGCTGCACTTGACCACAAGGGGCGCACACATCTGGAGTTTGTTCACAGCGGCTGAGAAGCTGCTGGCATGCCCATTGTCTATATTCCTCTCCCTCCCTCTCTCTCTCTCTCTCTCTGTCTTTCTCTGTGTCTCTCTCCAAAAAAAAAAAAAAAAAAACTATTGTGGGGGCTGGAGAAATAGATCAGATGTTAAGGCACTTGCCTGCAAAGCCTAAATATCTGGATTCAATTCCCCAGTTCCCATATAAAACCAGATGCACAAAGTGGTACATGCATCTGGAGTTCATGTGCAGGGGCTAGAAGCCCTGGCATGCTTATTCTCTCTCTCTCTCTCTGTCTTCTGTTTATCTCTGCTTGAAAATAATTTTTTAAGAAAACAATACTATATTATATATTATTTGAAGTCTAAGTAAATGCAATACTCCAAATAAGAAAAAAAAAAAAAAAACTATTGTGGGAGCTAGAGAGATGGCTCCTTAGTAAAGCACTTCTTGGGAAAGTGTGAGTCCTACAATTTAGATGCCCAAGTGGGTGTGGTTTTCCCCTGTAATCCTAGCACACAGGAGGTGGGAGAGAAGGAATCACTGAGGCAAGCTGGCTAGCTAGAGCAGTTGAATGGGTGAGTGCTGGGCTCAAGTGAGAGTAAAACCTTCATAAAATAAAAAGGAGAACATTAGAGAAGACACCCAAGTCAACCTCTGACTCCATAGCACACACTCAAAGATGTGCACATATGCGTGCACACTATACACATATACACATGCAAAATAGTCTTGTAAATCAGTCGGCCAAAATTCCCAATAGGAAAATGAACGAAATGGCCAATTCAAAATAAAAGAAACCAGAATGGCTAATTGTTATTTGAGAATAAATCCAAGCATAAATCTAGTAATAAGTAAAATGCAAATCAAACCAATTATAAAGTTCCATTTCATCTCCATCAGATTAAAATCATATATTTTAGTAATGAAAAACTCTTGTAGGGCTGGGGAGATGGCTTAGCAATTAAGGCACTTGCCTACAAAGCCAAAGGACCCAGGTTTGTTTCCCCAGGACCCATTTATGCCAGATGCACAAGGTGGCACATGCATCTGAAGTTCATTAGCAGTGGCTAAAGGCCCTGGCATGCCCATTCTCTCTCTCTCTCTCTCTCTTTCTCAAATAAATAAAAATATTATTTTAAAAAACCTCTCATAGTATTTATGTAAGTAAAAAAGAATGAGTATATTCATACTCTGTTACAGAAAGGTTTTACAAAACTGGAGGTCACATCACATATCTCATTATCCAGCAATACTGTTCACCTATGGCAGAAGTTCCTGGGTTATAACAGAGCTATTAGGTTCTGGGAGCGGAGCTAGTGGATGTCAGTGCCACTGCCTTAATCAGCCAGCAAGGACTTGAAATCATCATCAGGAAGCCAGGGAAGCAAGCCTGGCAGTGTGATTCTGCTCTGCTTCTCCTTTCCCCAGCGAGAGCTGAAGGTTCCAAAGGTCAACCTCAAGAACACACTGTCAGGTGGATTTCTCCTTTATAATGGAAACAAATGAGAAAGGGACCAGTCAGTCCTCTGGCAGGAACCATGGGATGCAATGTCACCACCTTATGGAAGAAGCCAACAGGAGGAGAATCCTGGAGGACTATGAGGTCCTCCAAACTTTTAATAAACTTCCCCTTTGGCCAACAATGATTTTGTGTCTCTGTCACCTAAAACAGAAAGAGTTCCATTCCATTCATTCAGAGTCTAATCACAGTAATCATGGAACTGACTCCCCTCGCTGAGTCCAGACACTGCCCAGCAGTCTGGTGATAAGCTGGCTTCCCATATGGTATTTGCAGAGGGAAAATGCTCTTATGAGGTGGACACAACTGTCTGGCGTGCTTAAAAATGTTATTTCTCATTATAAATTAACTAATTAGACTTCTGGTTTTCCTTGTGCATTTAATGAGCACAAGACAATCTGCATGAGTCAGATAAATGCTGAACTACAGATAAAATGATCTTTCTGGAAATGTGAAGATAAAGACCAGATGCTGGCAAATTCACCAGGAGGACACCACGGTGCCAGTATGACTGGAAGCTAGACAGCTGGCTCTCATCCAGCACCACTCACAATTTGCCACACATACCCTCTTTGACCTTTAACAGGCACTTCACAAGGAAGAGAACCGAAGGTGTTTTGTAAGATGAGAAAGTCTGAAAATGAAGTTATTGTTAGAGCCACAGAATTAGTTAAAAAATCTACACTTGCACTAACACCAGAGGTAATGTGTCAATAGTTGAAAAGGTGATGTATCCAAACGCACAGAATCACAGTTTTAATAGCGACTAAGAACCTTAAGGCTTTTGACTGTTTCTTTTCTATTTTGTGTGGCAGGGGTGGGGGAGGGCAAGTACATCCTCACCCAGATTTTCCAGCCAGAACAAGGGCATATGGCACACTCATCAAATCACATGGGTCCAGATGAATTTGAGTGATTCAAAAGGATTAATTGGTAATTAATCTTATAACTTGCAGCAGTGGCACCAAGTCTAGCCATAGAGAACCACAGAGTCATGGAGGATAGTTCATGATCCCTCTGGGAAATTATGCCCCTTCAACTTAAAAAATCATATCACTTAAAATGATAAAAAGTCAATTTTTTAGCCAGGCATGGTGGCACACACCTTTAATCCCAGCACTCGGGAGGCAGAGGTAGGAGAATCACCATGAGTTCAAGGCCTGAGACTACATAGTGAGTTCCAGGTCAGCCTGGGTTAGAGTGAAACCTTATCTTGAAAAACAAAGAAAAAGTCAATTTAAAAATTAAGTATATTTTACAATCATCTGGGTGGGGTGTGGTGGCACATTCCTATAACCTAGCACTTTGAGGTGGAGGCAGGTGAATCATGAGTTCAAGGTCATCCTCAGTTATATGATGAGCTGAAGGCCAGCCTGAAACCCGGTCTTAAAAGCAACAAAAACCTTATATTGTCCTTAGCACTCTTCCTTCTGAATAAAATGGAATCTAGTTACTGTTCCCCAGCGGCTAAATGTAGGCATGCTTTTAGAAATCACTTTTGTGGGAGTTACTGGGTACGTGGTGAAGAGCAAAGATAGACCACAGGACAACTTGAATCGGTGTTAATCCTGATTGCTAAGGTCCCTGGCAGCCCAGTGCTATTCTCCCCTCTGGAAAGAACATGGAAATGCGACCTTAAATTTCTAGTTTTAGTCTTGCCTTTAAGGGTCTGGGAGCCTTCACAAGGTCACTTAAGCATCCTGCACCTTATCTCTTCCTATTCGTATCTGTTTCATAAATATAGAATAGATGGATGGATTAATTAATTAACATGGAATCAGATTCCTTGATTATTTTGTGATTTGATTTCTTCCTTGATGCAATTAAGAACATACCCACCCCAAGTGACCTTGCATGGCTACTAGTAAGAACAGAAGGATGGAGATGAAAGTACTTTGAAGGATATGAAGACCCTTGTACATTTAAGGATGAAATATAGTGCTATGAAGTGGTTAGTAAAATATACTCTGGCATCAAATGAACCAGACAAGTCACGACCTATCTCTAGTGCTTACCAGGTCTTTATATCTTACTGCTGAAAAGCAACTGGATCTTGCAAAATCCTTTGAAATGAGGATTGTTGCAATTTCCATCTCATGATATTTCTTGTGAACAGAAAACTACGTTGGGATGGTATTAACAAAATATTAGAAGGGTATGATTCTTTTTAATGTTTTGCTTGTATTTGTAGAGTATGTGTGTGTGTGTGTGAGAGAGAGAGAGAGAGAGAGGTGAGAGACAGAGGTATGTGGTGTACACATGTATGTGCCCATGTGGTGCTCCATGCACTCGCCTGCAATAGCCAGAGCAGAACATCAGGTGTCTGGCTCAATTGTTTTCTGCCCATTCTTTATTTAAGCAGAAGTCTCTTACTGATCCCGGAGCTTACAATTTTCTCATGAGCTCCAGAGATTCCATAAAGGACTGGGGTTACAGACGTATCTGGCTATGCCCAGTTATTGGTGTGGGTCCTGGGAAACACAAGTGGTAGCACAGGGCTCCTCCCGACTTTATGCTTCCACAGGAAGTGCTCTTAACCTCTGAGCCATCTCTCTAGACCACTGTTAAAAGATATTGTTCAAGCTGTGGAATGGGAAATGCATTAAAAGGGACAAGATTGGTGCAGGAAAACCAGTTCTGATAGTCATGTTGGCAATTGGGACTGGATCAGTGTTCTCTTGTGGCCAATCTCAAATAGTCACCTGCCCTCTGATACTGTGTCAATAATGGCCCCATTCTCCTCCAGACACCTAAGCTGGAATCTTAACTACAGTCACCTCAAAATATCAACCCTTTCCTAAAGCATCTAAACTCTGTAACCTTCTGTGCAGCCACACTGCCATGATTTAAGGTCAGGCCCTTATTTTGCCTTGTCTTGGATCTCCTGATTCTCTTCTAAATTCAAGACCCTCAGTTGCTTTCTTAACACAAATATGCGAACTCCTACACCATGCTTCAAAATCTTCCACTTCACCTGCCTTATAAAATCCTATTTTTTTTTTTTAATCAGGGCTTTCAGGCCCTGTCTGCTTCACCACATCATCTCTGTTCAACTTCAGCTGACACATCAGCAGACTTATCCCTAGTGCAGGTCCCATCCTCCTTGCCTTTGTGTGCCCTCTCTTCTGCCTGGGGCAACCTTCTCTCCAGTTGATCTGGAAGATTTCCACTCATACTTGATGATTCAGCTCAGGGGTAACTTCTGCTTGGAAGCCTCTCCTAGCCTTCCAAATCTGAGTCAGGTGGCCTCCTTGCATGCTGTATTCTCCCCTAATGTGTGGTGGCATGCAGGTGGGTCCATTCAACATGTATCCAACCTTGCTTCTTTTTCTCTGCCTAGAAGCTAAAAAATGATCTTGTAGCTAAGGTAGCTTTGTCCAGGTCTATTCAAGAGACCTGAGAAGAAGATCCTGGAGAAGGTTTCCTTCCACCTCTGAACTTTCTCACTTCTGTCTTGGAGCACACTGATGTTTTCAGATGCAGGAACCATTAGATGTTGAAACCTACCTAATCTTGAGTCCTTGTTCACATTGTTTAGGTGCTATACCAGTCTTGGATTTCTTGCCCTTATAGCTCATGTCAGGTGACTAAATAAATCCCTTAATTATTCAAGATGATTCTAGCTAAGTTTTCTTATTTTTTTTGTGTGTGTACATGTATGTGTGCATGTTCATATATGTGCAAGTGGGGGGGGGCATGTGGAGGTCAGAGAGAAACCTCAGATATTATTCCACAGTCATCACCTAACTTTTTTGAGATTTTCCAGGTCTCTAATTGACTTGTAGCTTACCAATAAGAGTAGACTGACTGGCCAGTGAACCCCAAGGATCTACCATCTCCCCTTCCCTAGTTCTGGGATTATAAGCACACACCAATATACCCAGATATTTGTAGTTAGTTAGTTAGTTAGTTAGTTAGTTAGTTAGTTAGTTTAGAAGAGAGAGAGAACTGGCATTCTAGGGCTATTGATCAATGGAAGAAAGCCAGCTTCTTCCATTATTAATATTCCCTTGGAATTTGTAAGCTTGAAATAAACCCCTTTCCTTCCATGAGCTGCTTTTGGTTGGGTGTTTGTTCCAGCAACAAGGAGCTGACATCAAGCAAAGATTTCTATAATTCTAGAAAGGTCTTATTCTTTTGAAACCACATTTCTGGGGGAAGGGAGATGGATCAGTGGATAAAGTGCTTGCCACTCAAGCATGAGTATCTAATTTCAATCCTCCAGACCCCATGTAAAAATCCTGAACCTGTGGCAGGTTTCTGTCTTCCCAGAACACTGACCATGAGATACAAAATGGACATAGGAGAACTTCCTGAAACTAGAAGCTCATGAACCAGCTAGCCCTGTGAGCACAGCACAGCAGTGACAACACAAGAGAGAGAAAAAGGAGGAAGAGGAGGAAGAGAAAGAGAGTAACTAATATTCCATTGTATATGTACACAATTTCATGCACACACTTGTGATGTTTGTGTATGTGTGTTTTTTTCATGTGTGTGAGTGCAGTTGTATGTCTCCTGTAGAAAAATGGCCATTGAAATTCTTTGTCTACTTTTAAGTATAAGCTATATAAAGAGTTTATTACATATTTTGGATAGTAACACATCAGAAATGACCTGTGGGCTACCTTCTCACTGTGCAGTTTCTGTGCTGTGCGGAAACTCTATAGTATGGTGTGTTATTACCTGCTTCTTTTGGCTTCTGTTGCATGGGCTTTTATGTCCTATCCATAAGATTAATGCCAAGACCAAAGCCAAGGGAATTTCTTTTATGTTTTGTTCTAAGGTTTTACATTTAAGGCTTTAGTCCACTTTGATTTCATCATTAGGTAATATTGTTTTATTAATTCCTGAGCCCCCAACATATGAACTATTTGCATCTCTAATTAACAATGACAAAAACTAAACCAATGTTCTAAATTTGGGAGACATGGCACTTAGAGATAGGAATTATCTATTGTTTTAGTTTAAAAGCTAGTAGCTTAAAACGGCCATTTACTTATCCTTGGATTTTTTGTAAAATAACTGGGCTCAGTTTGGAGGTTTTCTGTTCCATGTGATATCAGATACAGCCACAGTTTGTTGAAGGGACTGACTAAGCTATAATATCCAAGAATGGCTGGCAGTTATTCTGCCTATTCTGTGGGAACTCAGCTGGAGTTGTCAATATCATGCCTAAGTTTACCTACATGTGACTCTTCCATTTATCTTAAGCTTCTCAGCTGAGGCCCAAGAATTAGAAGATAGAAATTGCTACTTTTTAAGGCCTATACTTGAATGCCTACACCCTCATTTCTTAATAGTCTGTTGATCACAGCCATCACAAGTCAGCCTAGGAGCACAGGGAAAGCAAATGAACTCTGTATCTTAATGGCACATGCAGACAGGCAAGAAATTACCAAAGCCACATGCAGAAACTGTCACCACAATGGGTATGTCTTAGAAGCCTAACTTTATTCTTGACCACATCTGGAAATCCAAAGAAGCCAGATTTTGTAGATGTGACTTGAAAAGCTACTGCAATGGAATCTGATCTTAAAAAGACTGATAAGCAGCACAGGATGATATGAGTCAGCCATTGGTTAATTGTGATGCCAGGCTTTTAGATCTAAGAGAAACTATATTATGTGTTTTGGCATAAATTTTCTTATCAAATTATTTGAGGGCTATAGAGATTGCTTAGTGGTTAAGGTTATGTGTGTGAGTTGTCCTATCATTCAGAAAGGTGACATATGCTTTAGAAGTATGTCTAAGATCATGACAGGACTTAGGTTCAATTCCCCAGAACCCACTTAAGCCAGATGTACAAGATGGTGCATGCACCTGGAGTTCCTTTGCAGTGCCTAGAGGCCCTGGCATGCCCATTCTCTTTCTGTCTGTCTGTCTGTCTCAATCTCTTTCTGTCTCATAAATAAATTAAATAATATATTTTTGAAAATTATTTGAATGACAGTATAATAATAGCAATTGAAATAGGTTATTATTACTAGCAATAAAACAATCCTGTTCCAAGGCATACAACCCAAATTCCAAACCAAACTCAACTACCCCAAATAGTCAAATATTTGGGAAAGCTGCAGCATGCATCAGCTGTGGAGGAATATTGAACATGTAGGAGTAATGAAAATGGAAATAACATCTACACTGGCTCTGAAACTGTTTTAGCAAATTTGGCCAACTAGAAAGGCACCATCACCCAATACCAGCCATGCCACCACTCCAGGTCCAGGAGGGTGATGTTAGCAAGGAAGTGTCCCTTCCTTATCGAAAAATGTGTCAAGTCAGGATCTAGGAATGACTGTAGAAGCAGGAGTCCAACTTGTTTCAAAATGAAATTTTTGATTCCAGAAATTTTGATTCCAGAAAGGATAAAAAACCTTTCACTTTCTTTATGAGCTTGATACTCGAGGTGGTTAACTTTATGTATTTCTTTGGTTTGATCAAAGGATACTCAGAAACCTGGCAAAACTTTTTCTTCTTGGAGTGCCTGTGAGGATATCTCTGAAAGAGATCAGCATTTCAATTAGATAAAAGAGATGTCCCCCATCAATGCATCTGAGCACTCACCAGGAGAGTCTAAAGAGAACAAAATGGCAAAGAAAGGGGCAAGTTTGCTGTCTTTGAGGTGAGACATCATTTTCTCCCACTCTCAAACACCAGAGTTTCTAAGTCTCAGGACACTGGACTCTGACCTTACATGAGTGCCTCTCCACACATTCTCATACCTGAAGTGAATTAGGAGGATTGCATCATCAGCTCCTTCATACCTGAAATGCACCAATAGTTTTCCTGATTCTGTAGCTTATAAAGAGCAGGTGGTGGGACTTCTTGGCTTCCATAGTCATCTGAGCCAATTCCCATACCAAAATCTTCATACACCTGTGCTCTAGTGCTATGAGCTCATCTGCCTAAATGTAGAATTTTTTTTTTTTTTTTTTGGTTTTTCGAGGTAGGGTGTCACTCTGGCTCAGGCTGACCTGGAAGTAACTGTGTAGTCTCAGGGTGGCCTTGATCTCACAGTGATCCTCCTACCTCTGCCTCCCGAGTGCTGGGATTAAAGGCATGCACCACCACGCCCGGCCTAAATGTAGAAATTTTTGTCTCCATGTTTACAGGGGGGAGTAATGGTCACAGAACTAAAGTAGGCATCAGAGTTCTAGTTGGCCTATCATTCAGAGGTGTGTCATATGCTTAGAAGTGTGTCTAAGATCAGTAGCTTTGGTGTTAAACTGTCTTAGTTCAAATCTTGGCTTGTCAGGAAGTACCAGCTGTGTGAATTTGGATATATTACTTGATGTGTCTGAGCATCTGTTTTACCCTGCATTGAATGCAGACAATGAAAACAACTTACAGAATTCTTAGAGAGATAAGTTAGCATCTGTAAACATTTGGAACACTGCCTGATACATAACAAGCTCTATGTAAGTATTTGCTTTTATTAGAATTACTCTCATAGCTAGAAGTAAACTCATAAAAGCCCAACTCAAACTTGAATATGGGAAATACCAGCTCACATAGCCCAGATGTCATCAGACCCATTCTACTTATTCTATGCTTCTGCTTAACTTGATTTACAGATAGATGCTCCTCTATGAGCAAGAAGTACTTTCAACATACAAATGGACATTTTGTCCCTCAAACTCTGCTTACTGTTGCAGCATGTTCCCTGATTAACCTGACCTGGATCATGTGTTCAAAACCTGTACTGTAGGGTGTGGAGTACAGAATCAGCCCATATATTGCATGGCTGAATGACATTGAGTGGAGGCAAGGATATTGCCCAAGGGAAGTAACCTAGGTACCCAAAAATGGAAGGTCTTACAGTGAATGAGATGGACTTGAGAACGGAAGTCAGGCTTGTCTTTCTCCCATTCCATGGTATTTTCAGCACTTCATTCCCCACTGGCCTTTTCACATGTCTTTGTTGTTACGTTCCTGATTCCCAGAAGGCCATTTGTACAACTTTTATTTCCTCTGGAAATATGTTCAACAACTGGACAGTATCTCACCAAGAGACAAGCAGCACATAAACGCCTAAGTCGAGAAGAAAATAAGGCCCGCACTATATTTTGAGAAAAGACAAACAAAACAAAAAACACTCTTGAAATTTATATGTATCTCCTTTCTTCTGAGGCATGTGGGAGGATTTGGAGATAGTAACTGCCCCAGTGAGAGAAATGAATTGAAAGAATCTCAACTGTGGCCTGTGCTTGCTACCAGCATTGTGAGGTGACCATTCCATACTGCAAGAAGAGCTCTCTGCCAAGAGTCAACACTAATAGCCTAAAATACTTTGGGGCCTCATTTAACTTGCCCATTTATGTGACCATAGATGTCTTTATCCTCAGAGCCATCAAATTTTAGCACAGGAAAGGATTTTACAGATCATTTGGTTCAATCCTCTCATTTTCCAGATGGAAACGACTTGAGTCCACAGAGGGTTGTTTGCCAACACAAGGTCACCTAGTAGGTATAGGCTAAGCACAGAACTAGATCCCAGGTTTCCTGTGTTCCCATATTATATTCATCCTAAAAAGTCACAAAATGTCAAAAAGCTACCCAGTGATCAGTATACTGTTAATTTCCTTTTCTGCTACCATGGAGTTCAACATAAGTGTTTGGATGAACTCTTGCATTATTCATTTCCAACATGAAGTAATGAAATTTGATATCCATGACAAGATGCAGTAGTCGGAGTTGACCTCATGTGATGTCTACCTTTGGATACTTCTCCATCTTCCAGTGGGTGCTCATTGCTCAGTACAACATGAAGTAATGAAATTTGATATCCATGACAAGATGCAGTAGTCGGAGTTGACCTCATGTGATGTCTACCTTTGGATACTTCTCCATCTTCCAGTGGGTGCTCATTGCTCAGTACTCCTACATTGCCCTCAAACTAGTTCCAGTTCCTTGGACATGCTTGTCACACAGCAAAAGTTCTATGTCAGAATTGAAATGTTTTATTAAAAAGAAAAAGAAAACTGACTTCTCTTATAGACTTTTAAAGCAGGAATACACTAGGTTGTGTATATATATTTAAGTAAGAGTCTTTCCGAACTAAAACCTGCACATAAAGTCATACCAATCACTGGATCTCATTTTCTTTTCTTTCTTTCTCTTTTTCCTTTCTTTCTTTTTCTTTTTTTTTTTTTTCAGGTAGGGTCTCACTCTAGCCCAGGCTGACCTGGGATTCACTATTTAGTCTTAGGATGGCTTTGAACTCACAATGATACTCCTACCTCTGTCTCCCGAGTGCTGGGATTAAAGGCGTGTGCCACCACGCTCAGCAACATCTCACTTTCAATATTGGATCCGCTTGATACAGTTTTCATTATTCTGTGATTTTGGTTTCTAGCTGTTTATTTAATGGTCACAGACATAGCCCAGCTATTTTTACAAAGAAAACTTTATTTCTTTTTTTGTTTGTTTGTTTGTTTGTTTGGTTGGTTGGTTGGTTTTGGTTTTTTTTCAAGGTAGAGTCTCACTCTAGCCCAGGCTGACTTGGAATTCACTATGTGGTCTCAGGTTGGTCTTGAACTCACAGCAATCCTCCTATCTCTGCCTCCCAAGTGCTGGGATTAAAGATGTGTGCCACCATGCCTAGCCAGAAAACTTTGTTTCTTAAAATGAATTAGCTATAACATTTGGGTCCATGGACAGATCATATAATAAGTTTGTATTAGATAATTAGATGTAACAAAGACTCTCTAATACTGAGTTAGTTTCCCATGCCTCATAAATAGTACTTCCAAACTATGTTAAACTTACTGGAAATACATGATAATAGGGTAAGAGGTCAAAGAAAAACTGAAATTAGCATACTTTCTATGTTCATGTTCCCATCCCCTTTCCTGTGTGTCTTAAAGGAAATGTCTCCTATAACTTTCTACATCTTTACTATTTGTACCAATGGAGTAACAAGAAATACATGTTCAAGACTCCCTATATACCCAGAGACCTAAAAAGCACTGTTAGTGTCTATGAAATCTTTGAGTATAATTCTCAGCCTGCCATCATTGTCCAAGGTCAGTGCTTGACTGTCAAGAGAATAACTAATGAATCCAGCTTCAATACCATATGATGTCTATAGATAAATATTGCATAGAAGTGTTTGTCTTTGACATGGATTTTAGTCCCTATGAAACTGTTCTTCTATCATAATTATATAAGGAAGCTATTCTCAGAGACCTTTTCTCTAAAAGTTGGGAGTGTCAAGTCCAGTAGTATCAGATATTCTAGTTGTTCTGATTTTCAGTGTTTCACTGGCATGTCTGCTACCAAATTATGGAGGAAATACATTGTTCCTTCTTCCTCTTGGTACAAAGTGAAGTAAGGGCCACAGGCTGAGTTATAAGCAAATAAAGCAGACAAATGGGTGTCATTACAACATGACAAATGTTATCTAAAATTAAGATAAATGTGTTAAGACTAAGGGCTCCTTAGTAACAAGGATATACCCTTACATTCTGATTTTCCCCTTAAAAGATAACATGGAATTTAAATTTGCATTATGAATGCAGCTTTTCTTTTATGAGTTGAAGCACACTATTTTGGTCCATTGAACAAACTCATTCTTATTCATTACCTTTTAAAGTTGGCATTTAGTTTCCACAGCTGTACAGTTGGCAAGCAGCAGGAGAATATTAAATATTCAGGAGAGTAGACTCTAAACCACACAGCATCCTACTGTATGAAGTGCCCTATAATTAGTGTATATTAACTGAAAGGAGGAATTACATATGGAACTAGTAGAAGAGATTGAAGGTGCTCATGTATTCATTTCCTTGCTCATAGTCACAAATTAAATAACATAAACAAGTATTCTAGCAGCTCAAACTAATAAGGCTTGATTTTCTAAAAGACTGTGGCTTCCAATGGTTTACCAAACTAGAGATAAGAACTTTTGGATCTCTAGGCTTTAAACCCTTAAATCAAATAAGAATTGGACATATTCTTCCATTATAATTTACTGTTCAACATGAGAAATGTCTTGTTCATTCAAGGTATGGCTGTGGTGCACCTGCATAGGATCAGTTCTCCAGTGGGTACAGGGGTGGGGCTATGGCAGCCTTGACCTTCAAGAGCACTAAACATAACAAACAAAGAAAAAAACAGGAATACAAGTAATTGAAAAAGATGATGAATAAATATGGTTTTGGAAAAAGAAAGTACCCAGTGCTGTGGACACCCACACTTGAGGGATCTAAGTGACAGTGTGGGAATGTCCACTGGAGGAGGTGGCCTAGTGCGTGATGCTTGATAAAATTATGGTTAAAACTTAGCATGCACATCAAATTTTGTTTCTTCAAAAGATACACTAAAACTTAAAACTTCACAAGAAGAATAGCCGGGTGTGGTGGCACATGTCTTTAATCCCAGCACTTGGGAGGCAGAGGTAGGAGAATCGCCATGAGTTCAAGGCCACCCTGAGATTACATAGTGAATTCCAGGTCAGCCTGAGCTAGAGTGAGACCCTACCTCGAGAAACCAAAAATAAATAAAAAATAAAATAAATAAATAAAAACTTCACAAGAAGAGAGAGAATAGAAAAGACAAAAGGTAATCTGGATGCTCAAGACAGACAAGTGGTCTCTGGCTCAGCAGAAAGCTGAGTCTGGGAGTTAGCAAAGGCAGGTGGGGATCAGCTATTTAAAAAGTCATAGAGTTCCCTTCCACACTCCAACCAAAGAGCAGCCCTCACCTCCTCCAGGGTCTAGAGTCATTTAGTGGGAAAGAGAAAGTCCTTTGTCACCAGTATAGTTTGTCAAGATGACATCACATAGGTTTAATGCTGATGCCCTCGCACAATTGTCCTTGACTCTAAAGAGAAAGGCCTCAAGCATTTCAATCTTTAGATGGGAAACTGGGGAGTCTTCTCTAGGAATTTGACCAGTGGATCTACTTTGAAAAACTGATCCATGTAGATTCCTCCAGTGAAGATCCAGGTAAATAAGCCTCCCTGGCAGATTCCAAGACTCCTCTCTAATCACAACCTAAACATCAAGGATTGCTGCCCAGCCATCAAAGGAAAATGCTTCTAGGATAGAAGACAAACAACACCCAAGAGAAGAACACAAAGACAAAAGGCATCTGGGAGAAAGCAGAGCACACATATGAGGAAGAAAAGTAAAGAAAAACAAACTACCATTAATCTCTCAAATGCATAAGAGAAGATATCTCAGTCACATAACCTGAAAAGCATCCTATAAAAGATAGACTAATTTGGGCTGGAGAGATGGCTTGGCAGTTAAGGCGTCTGCCTGCCAAGCCTAAGAACCTTGGTTCCAATCCCCAGGTCCCATGTTTAGCCAGTCACAAAAAGTGATGCAAGGATGGATGCTTCACTTGCCTACAAGGGGGCATATGCATCTGGAGTTGGTTCACAGCAGCTAAGAGGTCACTGGCACGCCCATTCTCTTTCTCTCTGTGTCTCTCTCAAATTAAAAAAACAATAAAATAATTCAAGAAATAAAAAGAGAGTTCAAAAGTAAGGAAAGCAGATGTTAAAACCAAAAAGGAAATAAGAGATAAAAGACAAGAACTTAGAGAACACAGTCAAGATACCCACCACCTTGTGCATCTGGCTTACGTGGGTACTTGGAAATCAAACCTGGGCTTTTAGGCTTCCATTGTGGAACTAGGCATCCTTGGTGGGGATATCTCAGTTTTCTGACTTTCATTGTTTTTTCTGTGTTGTGGTCTACCTGTCTCAGGCAAAAGTCTTATTTTTATTGAGAAAGAAGCAAGTATTTGTCCTTGTAGGCTCTTCAGTGAGTGTTCTGTTTTAAATGTGAACCCAATTGGTGTGGGATGGGGTTTAACTGCAGATGTGCAGATTGCAGAGATTCAAGTACATCAAAGGCACCTGGGGAACTGGGTACATATGCACAATGGAATTCTATTCATCAGTAAGAAAAAAAATGATACAAGGAAATTTGTAGGGAAATGGATGGACTTTGAACAGATCATATTCAGAGAACACACACAATCACAGAAGGACAAACGCTGCATGTTCTCACTCATCTGCTGTTCCTAACCTGGACCAGCTTGAGTTGCTGCATACCAGATAGGCAACTTGAGGCCCAGACAATAGGGAAAGAAGGGCTTAAGGGATGGGAGAGAAAGGGAAACATGGGGGAAAATAAACACAAAACTAAAATGAACTGGTACCATAGAAACCTTTCTTCTTGAAGGTAGACTAAAAGATATAAACGTCAACAGTATAGGGGGAGCACCCGAAAAGAAGGGCCTTGGAGAGGGTTGGATAAAGCCTAACCTTAAAAAACTTTAGTCTGGCCTGTAACTTGCAGTACCAGAAACAGGTGCTACCCATATTGAGCCATTGATAGGAGAAACCTATGAGGTCCCCAAAACAAGACAGGTTTCTGTCAAAGCACTTGATTACCCACCTGAGGTAAAAGGTAAGACTCTATTGCCGAAGACACCATATACTGCTGGCACAGAACACAGAGAGAACTGGCTGGAGCTAGACCACAGACAGTTAGCCTGTCTAGTGCTGGGGGAAAGTGGCCAACAATGGTGTGAGCAAGCAGGGATCTAAGCCACTCAGAAGCAACCAGCCTGACAAGACGTACATATCAGAGCAATGGTGGCACACAGCCTTGGTGGGTGTTTTTCTGATTGGCTAAGAGGTCTGCTTAGTGGAAAAGAACCCATATCTGTAACTGGTTACCAGGTCTAAAACCTATGGAGGCAAAGATTATGTTCTCCAACGACAAGCTCCCAGTAGTCTTTGGCTAAAAGAGGAGCTACATCCCTTAAATACTCCCCAAATTAATGATGCTTATCCAGTTTACCTATGCTGACTTTACTCTCTGTTGGAAAATCTGTTTTTCTTTTTTAGAAGGTAGAGAGGCCCGAGGAGATAAACCACCCCTTGCATCTCAGTCAAGTCCCAGGTGAAACCACAGAGGAAGTGGGGAGATGAGCAAGAGTGCTGCTTCCATGGTGAGCCTGACAAGCACTACCAAGGATGAAGGAGACAGATCCTGAGGATACTCAACACATACCAAAGCAGAAATCCAGAGGCTCCTAAGAGCTCATCACTGAAGTTGTTGAAGAAGAGGGGGCGGAAAGATTGTAAGAGTCACAGGTTGGCATGTTATTCCCAGAGGCATTGCCTTTCCCCAATACCTGACTGCTGCTCCCACACACATAACCCACAACCCCAAGGGGAATACCAGCAACCCCAGTGAGGAAGGCCCCCTGTGGAATGGAGGCAGGGGGGAGGGAAAAGATGGTACCAACACATGACTTACCCATACAAAATATGTTCTTAATAATAATAATAAATGATAACACCAAAAACAGAAAGTGCTTATCAGATCTTCTTAGGAGTCTTCTGGCAGATCTGTAGAGCCTCCCATCCATAGAATTGTATCATTTGTCAGTAAGATACTTTGACTTCTTCCTTTCTTATTTATAACCCCTTTTGTCTCCCTCTCTTGTCTTACTGTTTTACCTATATCTTCAAACACCATATCGACTAAGAGTAGATAAGATGGACACTCTTGAAATGCTTTGAGTTTCTCTAATTTATTGTGATGCTGGTTATAGGTTTTTCAATATGGAGCCACTAATAATATGAGACATGTTCCTTCTTTTCCTTATCTCTTCAGGGATTTTATCACAAAGGGTTGTTGGATTATGTCAAAAGCCTCTTATGTATTTACCGAGATGTTCATAAGATTTTTGAATTATGCACTGAATTTGTTGTTTTGCATATGTTGAACCACCACTGCAGCTCTAGAATGAAGCTGACTTCATTGTGCTGAATGATGCTTTTAATGTGTTCTTGAGTGTGGTTTGTAAGGATTTTATTGAGAATTTTTGCATCCAAGTTCATCAGGGATATTTTTCTATAACTTTCCTTTTTTAAGCTTTGAAGAGTATCTGGTAGAAGTCAGTTGAGAATTCATCTAGGCTTGGACGTTTTCTAGTTGAGAAATACTTTTTAAAGTTTTAATCTTATAGAGGTTTCCTTGAGTAGTTTATCTTTGTCTAATATTATTGATTGATCATATTTATCTAAGAAATTCACCCATTCCTTTTATATTTCTAATTTAATGAAATATAAATTTTTTAAGGTATGTCCTAATGATTTTTCTAAACTTCAATGGTATCAGTTATTATGCCCCTTTTTCATCTCTAATTTTATTTGATACTTTTTGTTCTTTCTTTCGGTTAGTTTGGCTAAGAGTATGTTGATCTTGTTTACCTTTACAAAAAAACCAACTCTTTGTTTCATTGACTTTGTATTGTTTTTTGTTTCTTTTTCATCTTTTATTCTTTAACAAATTTAATAACTTATTTCTGTATATTGATTTGGAGTTTGGTCTGTTCTTGTTTTTCCAAGGCCCTGAAATGCATCTTTATCTGAGATCTCTGTTTTTTTAAATTTACTAATTAAATTTATTTTTTTAATTTGAAACTTTGTATAGATAGACACTTGTTGCTATAAAATTCCATCTGAATAGTGCTTTCATTGTTTCCCATAGGTTTTGGCATATTCTACTTTCATTTTTATTCAATTCTAGGATTTTTTACTTCCTTCAATAACCATTCATAATTGCTTAGTCTTCATACGTTTGTGTTTGTGCTATAGTTGGTCTTGATGTTGATTTATTATTTAATTCTATTGCAATTAGGTAGATATCAAGGAAATATTTCAATTTTCTTGTATTTGCTAAGACTTGCTTTGTATCCTAATATGTGATCTATTTTTTTTTTTTTTTTTTTTTTTTTGGTTTTCAAGGTAGGGTGTCACTCTGTCTCAGGCTGCAGGCTGACCTGGAGTTCACTCTGTATTCTCAGGGTGGCCTTGAAGTCATGGCGATCCTCCTACCACTGCCTCCCGAGTGCTGGGATTAAAGGCGTGGGCCACCATGCCCGGCTTGATCTATCTATTTTATAGAAAGTTAAATGGGCTGCTGGGAAGAATATTTATTTTCTAGTGGTTGGATAGAATGTTCTGTAATGTCTATTAGGTCCAATTGATCTATGATGCTATTTAACTCAAGCTAAACTTTGGTCTTTTATGGTGCCCAATACACTTTGAGTGCTGTGTTCATATCTTATCATTAATTCAGCTTTGTCATTGACTGGATGCTCCAATTCCTTTGTCTTCTAGCCCTCCTGATATTCTGTCATCTCCTCCATCCATTCTGTTGACTAAGCTGTCCATGTGCCTTTAAAAATATTATTTATTTATTTATTTGAGCTAGAGAGAGAGAAAGGCAGGTAGAAAGAGAGAGAGAATGCACATGCCAGGGTGTCTAGCTACTGCAAATTAACTCCAGATGCATGTCCCACATTGTACATCTGACTTTACATGGGTACTGGGAAAACAAACCTGGGTCCTTAGGCTTTGCAGGCAAATGCGTTAACTGCTGAGCCATTTCTCCAGCCCCCATTTATTTTTTTTTTTTTAGTTTTTTGAGGTAGGGTCTCATTCACTCTAGTTTAGGCTGACCTTAAAATTCACTAGGTAGTCTCAGGATGGTCTTGAACTTGAGGTGATCCTCCTACTTCTGCCTCCTGAGTGCTGGGATTAAAGGTGTGTGCCACCACACCCGACTTCCCATAGTAGTTTTTGATTTACTTTTAGTTTGGGTTTTTTTCTCTCCAGAATTTCTATATTTTTATTGAATTCCACTTTCATATCCTGTATTGACTTTCTTATTTCAGTAAGCTGGCCTACAATGTTGACATTAAGCATTAAACAAAGGGGGATAAAAGAGCAGTGGAGCACTAGATAAGGGCATAGACTCAATGCAGTCTGGCCTGCTTGCTGGTTCTAGTCTCCACTCTTTTGGCATTCCTTCATTAGTTCCCAGATGCCATCACATCCCTGTGTGGAGCTTTGTGAGGTCGGGTCACAGATGCTGGCCCTGTCAGTAGACATCCCTTGATGGGTTGGTCACACCAGCTGTATATGCTTGCCCTGCCCTTAGGTGGTCATTCATGATGTTAGGTGTGGAACTTGCAATCTGTGTTTGTGTTCTCTGCAGAGTCTGTCTGCAACTAGGTTTTCACCTTGCTGAATATTACATGCATTTCTGACTCAAAGTTTCTTCTCTGCAGTCTAGAGGTGTCCTGTTGGTGACATTTTGACATAGTCTCATGACACTTGCTCTGAGTTTTCTGAGAGTATGGTTCACTGAGTGTCTAGAACCACCAAGCTTTTGACTCAGTCTTCTGAAGATGCCATTCCACCACTGCTCTGGTCAAGTATGGAATAAACAAAGATTTTCAGACATCTCCCCCCTCTGTCACATATAATTTTGTCTCTCTTTCACCTTTTTTAAAAAATGCCTGTTACTCAGAATACAGTGTAAACATTCTGAGGATTTTTGTCTCAAGCATGGCTCTGGTCACTGGGAGCAGGGAGTTTCCCAGACCCATCAATGCTCCCAAGATAGACTCTGCAATTTTTCCTTTCTGCTTTACTCTTTCAAGTTTCCTATTTTGGTTTGTGATTAAATTATGGATTCCAAGCAGTCCCACACCCTTCCTATAGCTGTTGTCCAACTTTCCCAAGGTTATTCCCTAGAGATTCTAGCAGACAGTGCCTGTATACCATCTGCCAACTTCTGAAAACCTGCTTTGTTTGCTTTTGAGTCAAGGTCTTGCTATGTAGCCCATGCAGGCCTGGAACTCACACAGTACTTTTACCTCAGCCTCATAAGTGCTGACTGTATAGGCATATATCACCTTTCCATTATATGGAGGTTGCAAACAAATTTTAGAGAATTGGGGAAATTACAAATGAAGAATAAGCAAATAAGAATTAAGTACTTTACCAATGATGATTTCTGTTTCCCATATGGCTGCATGCAATGCAGCTTTTTCTAGCTTTCAGTTGGCTGGTCTACAGGGAGAAGGTTTTCTGCTCAGCTCCAGCTTGCTTTCTCAGTGACCTTGCCACTCAGGCAAGAGATATCTTCAGGAATAGGGTCTTACCATCTGTTTCTCAAGGAGAACCAAAGGGAAACCTCAAGTTTGGCCAGACAGGCCCAATGACCAAATGGGTGCAATAGTGGCATGTCTACTCTTGGGGAAACCAAATGATCCCTAATTGGATGAACCCCTCTCTATGGGAGGGAATAGATGTCTGGTGCTGAAAAAACTAATCAAAAGTCTATGGCAAGGTAGGTCATGAGCCTTAGGGGTATAAAGCCTGCTCTTGTCTGGCTAAATGTATATATTATTCCCACCAAACTGTCCTGAAAGCACTACACTTAATGTTCATATTCGCATATTAATGCTACTCTCACTTCTGGTTAGAGAAACTTCTCTTTTCAGATGGAGATGACCACTGGGATGACCCAAAAGGCAAATAGTGCTGAGAAGAAGGGCAGGGGGAAGGTCAATTAAAATTCAAGATATTCTGAATAAGACTTATGTAAACCTACCTTTTTGAATAATGGCACATCCAGAAGCAATAGATTGTTACTAGAAAATTTTCAGTGCCTGGGATGGGATACCTTCCAGTGAGTTGTTGGCCAGGGAGGTCCCTGTAGCCTCTAAAACATTAAAGACTATTGTCAAGGCCCCTGGTTTCCCTTGAGAAACAGATGGTAAGACCCTACCTTTCTTTCCTGAGCAGCAAGGCCACTGAGAAAGCAAGCTGATGCTGAGCAGAAAATCTTCTCCCTATAGACTAGCCAACTGAAAGCTGAAAAAAAGCTGCACTGCATGCAGCCATATGGGAGTCAGAAGTCATCAGCAGTGAAAACAGTGGACACTGGAAAATTCAAGTTTAGCCAGACAGGCCCAGTGACTAGACAGGTGCAATAGTGGCATGCCTGCTCTTGGGGAAACCAACAGCTCCCTAATTGGACTGAAGACATGCTCTATGGGAGGGAATACATGCCTGGTACTGAAAAAACTAATCAAAAGTCTGTGGCAGGGGAGGTCATGAGCCTTGGGGTATAAAGCCTGCTGTTGTCTGGCCAAATGTGTATATTATTCCCACCAAACTGTCCTGAAAGCACTACACTTAATGTTCATATTCACATATTAATGCTACTCTCACTTCTGGTTAGAGAAGCTTCTCTTTTCAGATGGAGATGACCACTGGGATGATCCAAAAGGCAACATAGTGCTGAGAGGAAGGGACAGAGTAGTGTCCAGCACTGAAACATCCCTATAACATCCTCCAAGGCTCAGGGTCCATTGCGGAAGGGGGGGGTGGAAAGAATGTAAGAGCCAAAGGAAGGATACGACTCCTTACAATGCAACTGTCCAGACAGAAATTGGCCTCGATATCCATGACCTCGCAGTGCCTAGCAATACCTTCGCAAGACCCTCATAATAGGAGAAAAAGATGATGAAACCAAATTAAAAGAGAGACTAATAGAGAGAGGGAAGGGATATGATGGAGAGTAAAATTCTGAAGGGGAATGGGGGAGGGAAGGGAAATATCATGGTTTATTGTCTATAAGTATAGAAGTTGTCAATTAAAAAAAGAATTAAGTACTTTAGTAATATTGTTGTTACTGTTATCATTACTATTAACTGATGCTATTCCTTCTTATAGCCAACAGTTTGTTACTAAAGGAAACTCTTATGTGACATTGTGTTGACCCCTCATCCCTGCAAACAAACCTTTTACTCGATGTTTTGTACAGACCATAGTAGTTTAGGAGAACTTACATTTTGTGCTGATCTGGTTGATGTCTGGTAAAAACATCCCGAAAACCTGTGGTAGGTGATATAGTGTCCCTATAAAACAAGACAGCAACTTTTAGATATGTCAGATTGCCATATAAAATTTTAAAGTCACATCAAACTAAGTTGGGATAGAGTTTTTATGATTGCTTTAAAAAATGATGTTTGCAATGCTAATACATTTGCAAAATAAACTGTCCCAATAAGTGAAAAAAAAATGTTGGCATTTTCCCATTACTTTGACTGATTTTTCCAATAATTAAATATAAGGCAAAGTCCATGTCATACACTTCCATGGAAAGGCACTGGGCCAGGTTGTAGAATAACAGGTGTGACTTAAGAAATTGTTCCTATCCTGAAGGAACTCCTTGAGGACAAAGAAACAACCAGAATGTAAATCAAACTGTCATGTAGGTCATTAAATGCTCAGACAGCAAGGACACCAGAGCAATTAGTTCTAATTAATAACAACTTACCTAATTCCTGCTGTACTTCTGGCAACATATCTAAATAGCTTTCATTGTTCAGAGCAACCCTATAGGGTAAATGCTATAATAATTCCCATTTTACATTTGTACAAACAGAATTATAGACTCCAAATAACTTTCATAAGTAAATTGAAGAAGTGAGGTTCCAATCTGGGCAGTCAGAACCCTGAGCCAGAAAAATGAATAAAGAGGAAATGAGATTTCATATAGACATAGAACATTGATAGGTAAATGATCTGGAGAAAAGGAATTCCAAACTGTTTAGCATATGAGCAGAAAACTTGGTTCTTGTCACAGTGCTAGATGTGTGGCCAAAGCCGCTCCACTTTTGTCATTGTTGTTGTTTTTTTACTAGTATGAACCCTTTTCATGAATATGTGTGTGTTCTGCAAGCAAAATAAAAGACAAAGAATACCTTTCAAAAATCCCAGGGCACATTGTTTCTGCATTTAATAAGGCCTTTTTCTTTATTTCATCCAAGTTTCTGTTGCATAAAAATTCCAGCGACTTTTCATGTGTTTCTGACATCCACATCTGGAGAAACAGAAGCCACAGTAAAGAAAAATAAATTAATAACCAAAAAGGTTAGGAACTAAAATATTTTTCTATTGAAGCAAATGTTTATTGCAATTATTGACTTCAGTTGATAGCTTTAAATATTAAGAAATTTGGCTGGAGAGATGGCTTAGTGGTTAAAGGGACTTACTAGCAAAACTAGATGGCCTGGGTTTGATTCCCCAGTACCCATGTAAAGCCAGATGCACAAAATAGTGCATGCATCTGGAGCATGTTTGCAGTGGTAGGAGGTGCTATCATGCCCATTTCCTCTCCCTCATTTCCTCTCTATATATCTTTACAAATAAATAAATAACAATATTTTTTAAAAATAAGAAATCTCTGAAAGCCATCAACTACTTCATCATAAATATCTAAAATAGCAATTCCTTATCGTGATGTTCTTGGAAAATAAAAATCAGATCACTGTCTCCTATTAAAGAGAAGGTACTTCAATCAACTAAATATTCACTGCATGCATTTTCTATGTCCTTCCTTCTTAATCCTGTTCAGGATTGACATATATTCAACTTCCCTGATTAAGGAAATGTAGCAATCACTTATAAATCCAGAAGGATTTGAAATGTCACCGTCATTGTTAGCCATAATGTCTTTCAATCTCCATCAATGGGTAATTCAAAAGATCATCAAGAAAATGCACTTCTCTCCCCAAAAGTGAAAGTGTATAGGTTTTCATTGACCACAACAGAGAAGCAAGTGAGACCAAGATCTACCAAAAAGGAGGAAACCAGACAGAGTCCCATGGAGGCACTTGCAGTCTCTGCAGATCCCTGTGCCTGCCTGGCCCAGCTGTGGGACCTTGTAGTATGTATTTTAATGAAAAGGAAAGAAATAAAGATCTCTTGGGGAAAAAATGGAAGCCACCATTTTATTTGAAGGTATAAGTTTAAAAACTTAACCTTAGGTATGCTAGAATCATTTTCAACAATCAATCCCAACCCTTTGAAAATTAGATGAATCAAAAATATTTCTAAATAATAAAAAGAAGTAAAAGCAAACAGATAGGGGTAGCATTGGCGGGTGGCTAGGAGATAAGTCATCAATAAAGTACTTGACTTGCAGGCATGAGGATCTGAGTTCACTCCCAAGAACCCATGTAAATATGTCAGTCATGGTGGTACACACTTACAATCCCAGCAGTGGGGAGGCAGAGATAGGAGGATCTCTGGAATCAGTGGACAGGTAGTCTAGCTTTATTGGTGAACTGTAGGTCAATGAGAGAGCCTGTCTCAAAAAGAGATGAATAGTGTGCTTAAGAAATGACATCCAAGATTTTCCTTCAACCTCTAGAGACATGTGTACATATCTGCATGCACACCCTCCCCCAACACACACATAGTTTTAAAAATAGCAGAGGGCTGGAGAGATGGCTTAGGGGTTAAGGCGCCTGCCTCCTAAGCCTAAGAACACTGGTTCTAATCTCCGGCGGTTCCAATCTCCAGGTCCCACGTTTAGCCAGATGCAAAGTGACGCAAGGGCGCAATGCTGCACTTGACCACAAGGGGGCGCACACATCTGGATTTCGCAGCAGCTGAGACACTGCTGGCTCGCCCATCTCTATCTGTCTTCCTCTCCCTCTCTCTCTCTGTCTCTCTCTGTGTCTCTCTCAAAAAAAAAAAAAAATAATAATAATAATTTTTTTAAAAAAAAATAGCAGAGAAGGGCTGGATAAATGGCTTAATGGTTAAGACATTTGCCTGTAAAGGACCCAGGTTGAATCCCCAGGACCCATGTAAGCCAGATGTACAAGGGGCAAATACATCTGGAGTTTGTTTTCAGTGACTAGGGGCCCTGGCCTACCCATTCTCTGTCTCTCTTTTCTCTCTCTCTTCTTGCAAATAATTAATTTGGCATGTCAGGGCATACAGCCACTATAAACAAACTCGAGCCACTTGCACCACCTTGTGCGCATGTGCAACCTTGCATGTTTTCATCACCTTGTGCATCTGGCTTATGTGGGATCTAAAAAGTGGAACAAGGCTCATTAGGCTTTGCAGACAAGTGCTTTAACCTCTAAGTCATCTCTCCAGGCCTCCATATGTTTTTAAAGTCTTTGGAATATATTTTTTCACAAAGCAGAGAATTGCAATTTGGCATGTGAAATAGCTAAATTAACATAGTACAAATTCACAGGCTAGTCACTAAAATTTCCATTTAATTTGCAAAATAAAATTTAACTTGAGGGCTGAAGGGATGGCTTAGCAGTTAAGGCATTTGCCTGCAAAGCCAAAGAACCTGGTTTGATTCCCCAGGACCCACGTTAGCCA
This sequence comes from Orientallactaga sibirica, assembly GCA_036365145.1. Lineage (NCBI taxonomy): Eukaryota > Metazoa > Chordata > Mammalia > Rodentia > Dipodidae > Orientallactaga > Orientallactaga sibirica. Next base: position 65,681,832 of record JAEOAD010000001.1, read on the forward strand.
GATGCACAAGATGGTGCATGCATCTAGAGTTCGTTTGCAGTGGATGGAGGCCCTGGCATGCCCATTCTCTCCCTTTCTTTTTCTCTCTCCCCTTCCCTCTTTTTCTTTTTCAAATAAATAAATAAAAATAAAAACAAGGGCTAAAGAGATGGCTTAGTGGTTAAGGTGCCTGCCTGCCAAGCCTAAGAATGCCAGTTCAATTTTCCAGGTCCCACGTTAGCCAGACACAAAGTAATACAAGGGCACAATGCCACACTTGCCCACAAGGGGGCACGTGTGTCTGGAGTTGTTCACAGCAGCTGAGAAACTGCTGGCACACCCATTCTCTACCTGTATGTCTCTCTCTCTCTAAAAAAAATAAAAAAATAAAATAAAATAAAAAGATACTGCCTTTTAAAGAAAAATTTAACTTGAATCAAAAGGTAATAGAAAAATATTAAATGTTACAGGAAGCTCATTTCCTAATATCATTCTTATTCTCTATTCTCTTGAAAATCAGTTTTTAAGGACCCAATTTCTAAGTTTCAGAATGAACTCTCCCATATGTGTTGCATTTCAGAAAACACAGCAGGACTGGACAGATGGCTTATCAGTTAAGGCCTTGCCTGTGAAGTCTAAGGACTCATGTTCAACTCTCCAGGTCCCACGTAAGCCAGATGCACAAGATGACACAAGTGCACAAGGCTGCACATGCACCTAAGGTGGTGCACATGTCTGGAGTTCAATTGCAATGGCTGGACATCCTGGTACACCAATTCTCTAGTCTATAATTTTTGACAAGCATGAGTGACTCCTCAGTATATCAATCTATCAAGTTCCCCAAGCAATAGGAAACATCAAGCTTTCTGGGTGATATCTTCAAGGCCTTAATTACATTTTTTATACTTTTTTATTTATTATTATTTATTTGAGAGAGAAAGAATGGTCATGCCTAGGGCCTCTAGCTACTGCAAATGAACTCCAGATGCATGTGCCACATTATGCATCTGGTTTATGTGGTTTCTGGGGAATGGAACCTGGGTCCTCAGGCTTTGCAGGCAAATGCCTTAACTGCTAAGCCATCTCTACAGCTCAAGGCCTCAATTTTTTTGTTGTTGTTGTTTTGAGGTAGAGTCTCATTCTAACCCAGGCTGACCTGGAATTCACTATGTAATCTCAGGGTGGCCACCAATTCTTGGAAATCTTCCTATCTCTGCCTCCCAAGTTCTCAGATTAAAGGTGTACATCACCATACCTGGTTTCAAGACCTACATTCTTAGGGTTTGGCATGAAATAATATTCTTCTCACTCTATCCTTTTAGATGCCAGTGTAGCCTGAACTCTCTCATGAAGATCCCTCTACATTCTAAATGCTTTTGGTCAGGTCTTTTCAATTTCAATCATTTATTTTTTAGATGTTCTTAGTGACTGAGAAGCCAGAAGTTCAAAGCTTGTTATTGCCCAAATGCTTTGTGCCTTCTACATGAGTGGTTTGACACCTTGTTTTGGTATAAAGATGAAGATCTTTCAATGTCTAGCCATGATTAAGGAAATGATTTATTTAAGACTGTGTCACCCAACACTCCTACCAGGAGTATTGGTTTGGCACTGTTCCTAAAATCTCATAATCATCTCACACAGATAATATCAAGACTTTGCTACAAGTCCTTCTGTGGAGAAATCTTTTTTTTATAAAAAAGCTCTTATTTCTCTGCAGTCCTGTTGCCCTTGGAGACCCTGCCTCCGATTTTCACATCTAGATTAACTCAGAAGTGCCACACATACATTCTAAAGGATCCCAGACAGGTCCTCACAAATACAACCAGCATCATTTTGAACAAACAAGACTTTTAGGATGCAATCATAAAACGAATTCACTTTCTTCACTCCCTATTCAAGCAAGCTTTTATAAGATGGCATTCTCTTGTTTCCAGAAGAAATAAATCTTAGATGAATCTCCTAGTTTTTTTCTCTACTATTTGGAGCTATAAGAAAACCATTGTCACAAAATAGTCTTGGTGAAGTAATTAATAGTAGACAAATAATCACAAAAAGACCTTTCATTGTCCAATTGTCTAGGAGAAGGAAATAGTAGAGTAAGTGGAAAAATAGAAGATCCGTCAATCTTACAACATTCCCCTATATTCCCCTCTGCAGACTTTCCTCATTAGAGCTAGCTACAGCTTGGAAGAGGAGAAAAATGGAGCTTTACATTAAACTCATCATTTTAATGAGATATTGCATTATTGGAATGCAACTAATATACTTTAATGATTTGAGGGTGAACATAAAATTGATGGCACCTGGACATATTTTTATCCAGGCATAAAGATAGGACTAATTCCACAAAGCAGTGTAAATAAGCAGAACAGGTAAATACCATAGGTGAGTGTGCATGCCACATGCATGTCTGCTGCTGATTGTACTGTGTAACTAATGAAGAAATGGAGCACCAAAGAAGAGTGATGTGGCCCAAATGTGCCTTGTTGCTGTCCCCAAACCTTAGAAATTTCAGAGAAAACTATTTGCTAGGATAAATAAACCCACAAATGTGGCAAAAAACCAAGAAGGGTACCTTCAATGGACCAAAATGTATATAGGATTCTTGAAACAGAAAAGGCAGGTGCAATTGTGCTAGTACTGAAAATGATCTGAAGGAATTCCAAGAGAGGATGGCCAAATTAGTGACATCAGGTCCAGAAGACATGGAGACAAGAAGCAAGAGGCAGCCTTGCTTCAGACCCTACTGTCTCCAATATCATCATTGTTTTATTTGGACTTATTATTTATTTACTTATAGCAGGTTATACTCTTTTATTCCCTCTCCCCATTCCCATTTTCTTGAGGCCTTCTCAATGGGTCATTTATCTTTGTGTGTATATGTGTTGCAGGGGCGTGCATTCCATGACACTTGTGTAGAAGTCAGAGACAGCCTCAGGTGTTTGTACTCTCCTCCCACCTTGTTTTAGGCAGGATCTCTTGTTCACTCCTTCATATGGAAGGCTAGCTGGCCTGTGAGCTTCTGAGTGTTTTCTTTGTCCTATTTCTGCCTTCCCACTCACTACTATGTATGGCTTTTACATGGGTTCTGGGGAGTCGGAACCAAGACTCTCACATGGCAAGGACTTTACCCATTCAGACATCTCCACAACCCCCAAATATCTTCCTTTTCTAGTAGGCACTTAAAATTATCCCATGTGTCAAGTTCTAATCCATAGTCTCCTTTCTGTTACTTAAACATAAACACAAGAAGCATCTGCGAGAGCATACTGGTCAAATTACAGTTCTATTTCAAAGAAATACTTACGAACCAATTAAGTAAATCATAATCTAATTTCTGAGATGTGGTATAATTGCATCTTTTATTTTGAATGCCATAGTTTATCAACACAGCTCATATTTAGGATTATTAGTTTTTCTTTTTGTCTTGTTTTTTTTTAGCTGACAAATACAAATTATATGTATTTATGGGGTATGATGTGATGTATATGTGTATATTGTACTATGATCAAATCAGGATCACCAAATGTTTATCATTTCTTACAGTGAAAACTTCTAAAACCTTCTCTTAGCTATTCTTTTTTTAAAAATGTTTTTGACAACTTCCTTAATTGTAGACATTATACCATGGTACTTCCTTCCCTCCCTCCTACTTTCCCCTTTGAAATTCCACTCTGCATAATATTCCCTCCCCCTCTCAATCAGTCTCTCTATTCATTTTGATGTCATGATCTTTTTGCCTATTATGATGGTCTTGTGCTATTCTTAAATGCTCATTAACTGTTGCCATGATGCTGTGTAGCAGAACACCAGCCTCCTTCCTCCTACCTACCTGTGACTTTGTGATAGTTGGCCAATTTCTCCCATTTGCTTTTACTCCTCACCACTTCAGTCTCTGGTAACAACTGTTTTATTCTCCAAGTTCAATTTATTTTGCTCCATGTATAAGCGAGATCACAAGTTAAGGGCTGTGAAGATGGCTCACTTGCCACACAAGCACTGGGGCCCGAGAGGGGCTGATTCCTTGTGTTCTGTTCACCAGCACTCACACATACAGCTGCTGTTTTTGTGCACACCTGTAACCCGGGTCCTATAGAGAGTGGAGACTGGATAATCATTGGGGCTTGCTGGTCAATAACAGCAGCTCTAGACTCAGAGATTCCATCTCAATGAAACAATGTTGAAGACTGTTAAAGGAGGCACGCTACACTCTCTCTTGGCCTCCATATGTTTGTGCACAGAGCACATGCATTTGCAAACACATATGTATATAACTCACACCACACATACACACACACACACAGAGGGAAAGAAGGTAAGTGTAAGGAATCCTGAGACGTGGTCTTCATTGAACATCTCAGTGGCTCCTACCTCAGTATCAGTCACACATGCCAGCTTTACAAATTGGAGAAACAGTGATGGTAGTATCCTGGATGACTTTATTTTGTGTGGAATTTACTCTTGTCTAGTTACATAGCATTTGAATAAAATCCATGTAAAACACCACAACAAAATACTGTAATTCCCATTACTCATAACCACTTAGACTAATAGATTAAGCAAGGAAACTCCAATGTCTTGAACAACTGCTCCCTTGTAATCCAAGGTTCCCTGTGGCCCACTTGTCCTCCTAAACCTTTAGAAACTATCCAAGTAGGAAACTGATTATCCCACCAATATAACATGAGCAGTGTTTACAGATTCTGCCCAGAGACTAGTCCCTTAAGACTGAGCTTAGAGTCTCAAAGGAAGGCCTCCGTGAATTTCCCTTAATCCCTGTCCTCTGTAGCTTTTCTATCTTCTTATCATTCCTCCCATACCATTTGTTATTGTGGTTTTGTTCTCTTCTCCTTTATGAACCTGGAAGTTCCTTATATATGAGGACCTTGTTTGGAATTACATTTCTCCCTCTAGCATAATGCCTGGAAAATGAATAAAACCTCAGAATGTATTTGTTGAATCTAGTCCTTCCTTCCTCCCTCTATTCATAGCTTCTTCCTTCCTTCTTTTCTTCCACAAATACTTATTGAAAGCCCACGATGTTTTAGACATTATTTTAGTAGTTGGGGATACCAGGGAACAAAACAAAGGAAGTCCCTACTTTTGCAGAGCTTGTGTGCTAGGAGAGGGAGACAGATAGCAACCAAGTCTGAAACGTGTCCACTGAGTTAAGTGACAGGAAGAAAACTACAATCAGGAAAGGAACTGAGTCTGTACAATAATGACATATAAATGTATAATAGGCTCGGTGAATAAGTGGGGCTTCTACCCAGAAACAATCCAAAGACAAGTCTATTCTTCATCCATTACTGCCTACCTTTAGACATTTGAAAGGGGTGGTCCTCTCAAGCTTTTCTGGTTGCTGTCATATAATACACAATCCATCTGGCCAATTTTGTCCTGAGAAGAATCTTACTAGATGGGTAAAATGTTCAGTCCCATACAACAATTAAATGTCTAATTATATTCAAAGAATCTCCTTTTGGTGGGTGGGGGAGAGATGTGCGTGTATGGGTACAGTATGTGCATGTGTGCCCATGAGTGTGTGAGTACACAAGTATGGATAAAGATGACATGGAGCCATTTCAGAGCTCATGTGGGATGAGAAGAAGATCACTTGGGTTTCCAGGGATTAAAATGGGGTGATTAAATGTAGCCATAGTCATCCTATACCATGAGATGTACTATCAAATCTTCCCAGAAAGGACTTCAAAGCTACAAGAGGTGGCCAGAGTTCAATGGCAGGTGTCTTCCTCCATTACTCTCTACCTTATTTTTTTTAACTATTAAGTAGAAATGTTGTATGGACAATCATGTGTTGGTACCATTCCCCTCCTCCCTGTCCCCATTCCAATGAAGGTTCTGCTCAATTGGGGTTGCTGTTATTCACCATGGGGTTATGGGATATGAGTTGTCATTATGGGGGGACGGGCAATGCCTCTGGACACTCCTTCCTGCTCTGTGGTTCTTATAATCTTTCTACCCCTTCTTCTGTAAAATTATCTGAGTGGCAGTGGGTATATATTAAGTCTACTTTGGTACTCAGCTCTCAACAGCTTCTGGGTTTCTGCCTTGGCACAATTTTGAGTGTCCTCAGTGTCTATCACCATCCCACTGGCACATGTACCTTATTTTTTAAGACAGGGTCTCTCATAGAACCCAGAGCTCACTGATTTGGCTAGAGAAGCTAGTCAGCAAGCTATGGGAATCCTCTTGTCTCCTCCCCCATGTTGGGATTTCAGACAATGTCATCGTATCCTGATTTTGCGTGGGTTCTGGAGATCCAAACTCAGGTCCTCATGCTTGTGTGGCAAATACTTAACCAACTCAGTCATTGTCCCCACCCAAATCTCATTCCCATACATGGGGCTTGTTTCATACTGGTCTGCAATAGTGGATACAGTGGCCAAGGCTGGCTTCTTAGCTGTTAGTCTTGGAATTCTTTTCTACATTCCATGCCCCACCACCACCAAATTATGGGGAGGGGGAAGGTGACGGAAGGATATGACAGTATTAGGACAGAGTAGATGTGAGAAAGGCAGAATGCCACCTTGCTCTGACTTCCTCTATGCATGTCTAGGTTTGACCTTTTCTGACTTGTATGGATTAAAAGCTGATCCTCCGGTAGCTTTGGGATCCTCTCTGGGAAGACTCAAAGGTATATCTCATGGTACATGACTCTGGCTAAATTTAAATGCCTGCTTCAGTATCTGGAAATCCAGCTGGTCTTCCTCTCATCTTATATGGGATAGGATCTTAAATGGCTTTCTCTTCTCCATGGCTCACAGCTTATCAGTGAAATATCCTTCATGGATCCAAGATCAGGTACAAGATGACCCAAGTACACATTTACTCCACCTCTGGCAGACCTGTGACTGTATTCCTCCCCCAGTTCTCTGTTTGTACCTGCATCAGGCACCCAAGGAGCCCAGCAGATACGACACAGAGCTCAGCCTTTCTAAAATACTAACTCCCCTTTTGCTCTTGGATGTCAATCCTCTTAAAGTGCCCCTTATGTGAGTGAGGCCTAATGGCATCATCTTATATGAGAATCTTCATGTTGCTTTTTGACTTGTCAAACTAGTCATCATTGTTGGCCTTTTGGAGCCTTAGCCAAAATGTAGACAAAGACAGTCCCATTTTAAATACTGTTAAAAACAAATGGTACTAAGCCGGGTGTGGTGGCGCACACCTTTAATCCCAGCACTTGGGAGGGGGCGGAAGGGGGATTGCTGTGAGTTCGAGGCCACCCTGAGACTACATAGTGAATTCCAGGTCAGCCTGGACTAGAGCAAGCCCCTACCTCGAAAAACCAAAATAAATAAATAAATAAATAAATAAATAAATAAATAAATAAATAGTACTCACAGTAGTCCTTGTAGCAGAATTTAAGTGAAAGGAAACTTTTGAAAGTTAAATAAAAATGCTAGTAGACAAAAGAAGTAGCAATCTTGCAAAAAAAAAAAAAAAAAAAAAGCTGCTAAGAAGGCATTTGGGAGGGGAAACAGATGGAGAGGGCTAGCAAGCATGTGTGTAGATATGACTCAAGGGAAGAGGACCAGAACCTCAGCTAAGATGCAGGAAATCAAAGTCCTAATACGTATGCAGTTAAGAACTCTACATCCTAGACAGACCAGGATGCAGTGTAGCTGGGGGGTGGGGGGAAGTCATTGACTTTGTGGACTAATTGTGGAACAGTTTGGCCCTCTAAGGGGGAGTTTGGTAAAGTATTCCAAACTATTACAGCTGTCAAAAGCTCTTAGACTTTACTGCCAACTTTTATATATTCTCTGACCACATGACCTTGAGCAATGATTAAGCTTTGTTTGGTCTCATTTCTTTATCTATACAATGCAGGTCACATATGGCATCTGCCTGAGAAGTTGCCCAGAAGACACACAATGAGGCACCTTAAATGTAACCGTCTTGTTGAACTGATCCTATTTCAATAGGATTCAGCCACAAAGCAACCATTTTCACTACACTTCTCCTTCTATCCCACGTGTACCATGCGTTCTCACGTTCTGTTTGAGAAAAGCCATAGGCCAATCCCATAGCTTTTCTGGACCTTTCCAATTTCCAGAGCTATCTCATTGTACTTAGGAAAGTTCCATTACAGTGGCATAATCAGCACTTCTAAGTGTATGACAGATGATATCGCCTTTCCAGCTCTGAGCTGCTGTAGGCCTGGGAGCCTGCAGTGGGGCTTTGTTCTGTTGCTGCTTCCTTCAGCTGCCTCCCTCTTGTGGTCTGGATGCCTGCCAGGTCTGGCTGATGGACAGAGATCAGGTGAAAAGGCACAGTGTTACGTGGCCCTTACTCTCTTGACTTGAGCTAGCACCCTGAGCTTGGAGGACATTCAAACTCAACTCCTTTTCCAAGGGCACTTTGGGAATTGTTTTCAGGGATTCTCTTACTGAGGACCTCCAAGTGCAGCTTGCTGAGAGCAGACAGCTTCCCTCTTCCCAGGAAACAGAGTCACAGGAGCTCCTTTGAAAGTGTCCTTCATTTCCCTGCAGGAAGACCCACTCATTTTTCCTGACTAACTTCATTTTAATGCTCTGCCCCATCTACTCACACTTAGCTTCTCAGGCAAGTGCTTTACAAACCTGGGCTTTCTTTCTTCCATTAATCTCTGAGTAGTTCCCTTGACTGTCCTTTCAACTAAAGAAGAAGGAAGGAACCAGCAATCCTCAAACAAACAAAACCTCTTTCAACTTTTCAGGATATACTCTAAGAATATGACTATTAGCACAAGTTGAAACTAGAGTCTTAAAGAAGATTCTGCCTTGGTAGTCCAGCATCTTGTGTTAGGATGTATATTCCCAACTATCAAGAAAATTCCTAGCTTGGCATGGAAGAAGATTTGCGAGATGGAAGCAGGAAAATCAGACGTTAAATGTTAGCCTCAGCTACACAAGTTTGAGGCCAGCCTGGGATACATGAAACCTTTGCTTAATAAAAGAGGGTTCTAGACTTCAGACATCTATCAAAAGTCTGAAACAACAACAGCTGAGTAAGGGACTCATCAGTCCATCCCATGAAGACTTTAGAGTTCTGCTGTAAAAACAAACCCACGATGGATGGTCAGCACTTTATATACCAAAAGCCCATTAGAGAAATCTGCATCTTACTATTAAGCCTGGCAAAGGACAGAGTTTCCATGGCCATCAACAAAAAGGTACAGAAATGGCAAATGCTATTCTATTTGTATGACTTACTAAATCTAAGTCTTTGATCATGAAGCTGCAGATAATATATGGTAATAAATGTTTGGTTTTCCTACACCTCAAATGCATTTCATCTTGTCATTTGAGAATCAAAATACATATTTTTAATGGATAAATACCTTGAGTACATGCCTGGCAATGTTCATTTTACTCTAGTGACAGGCCTATGCTCAAGAAAGAATGGGTTTGGGGATGTGTGACAGGACTTAGCTCTGACTGAACTAGTTGTCAGACTTCAGAGCACCATCCACATGCTGGCTAATGGGCAACAAGACAGTGTGGTGCAAGGGGCAAAATAGAAATCTCAGCTTTGGGCTGAAGGGAAGGAGAAAACCCTGAGCATAGAGATACAGAGACACCAAGAAAATCCATGTGTGTGTGTATGCATGAGAGAGGAGGGTGGTGCAGAGGGAAGTGTTTCACCTTAGGTAGCTCTATATTGATTCCTGAAAGTTTCCTCAGTCCCCATCAAGGCAGCTGTAACTTTACACTAAAATCTCTATTTCCATCCTTGATGGTTCTCTGCCCATAGCAAATAAAAGGAAGGCAAGAAAAAAAAACTGCTATGTTAAGTTAATTCATCCCTATTACCTTGGAGAACAGAAACATATTCTAGAACAATTTCCAATGTACAATTATGGATCATCTTAGGCTTGTTCTATTTCAAAAGATAGTCTGAAAGGACCTCAGCCTTTGAAGGTAGAAGACAATACAAGCCCAGTTTTCTCATCACATTCATATTTATCCTTGTCGGATACTTGAGGCTATCTTCTAAGGCTAAAATGAATTTCATCTCACCCCAAAGCTGCTGGCATTGTGAGGCACAATTTGGGAGATTTTAGAAAAAGAGCTCCCACCTCATATTGTGGGATAGATAGCCAAACTGACAAGCAATAACCCACTAAGCACAATTCAAACAAGATTTGTGTAATGTATAGTCTTTTTGTAACTGGGTCATGCAAATGTTGTCAGAATGTGAATGGCATATTTTAACTTTTTGCAACTCTTACCTTGAGAAAAGCACACACGACTTTAAATCAAAGACCCAGACCTGGACTTTCATTCTTCCATTCCCTTGCTATGTGACCTTGAATAAGTTGCTCAATGATTAGAAATCTCCTTTCCTGACTGTATAAAACAGAGTGTTAACACCTTCTTCACAGGGTTACTCTGTAAGATAAAGGAGGAATCTAGAAGAGTGGCGCTGCTGCAGCACCACAGTATGCGTACTAGTGCTAGTTACATGGACCCTTGCCATGTGCTGTTAGTCCAGTTTTGATGTTGACAATCTTCCAAAAGCCCAGATGTTAAAAGCTCGGTCCCCAAGGTTGTAACATTTGGAAACACGAGGGACCTTTAAGAAGTAGAATATAGGCTTGAGAGATGGCTTAGTGATTAAGGTGTTTGCCTATGAAGCCCAAGGACCCATGTTCAACTCTCCAGATCCCATTTAAACCAGACACAGAAGGTGACACATGCACATGGTTGTGCGTGTGCACAAGGAGCACACATGTGGAGTTTGATTGCAATGGCTGGAGACCCTGGTGCACTAAATCTCTTTCTCAAAGTAAAAAAAAAAAAAAAAAAGACAAGCCGGGTGTGGTGGCACATGCCTTTAATTCCAGCACTCGGGAGGCAGATGTAGGAGGATTGCCAGGAGGTCAAGACCACCCTGAGACTACATAGGGAATTCCAGATCAGCCTGGGCCAGAGTGAGACCCTACCTCAAAAAAAGAAGAAGAAGAAGAGGAAGAAGAAGAAGAAGAGGAGGAGGAGGAGGAGGAGGAGGAGAAAGAGGAGGAGGAGGAGGAAGAGAAGGAAGAAGAAGAAGCAGCAGCAGCAGAAGCAGTAGAATGTATTGGGAATGGCCCCAGTCTCTCAGTGTCTTTCTGCTTCCTGGCTTAAAATGTGCCATCTACCTGACTTGTACTCTCAACTTGATGTGCCACTCTCACCAGACCAGTGTGGGTGAGACCTGATTTTGGACATGAACCTCCAGATCTGTGAGCAAACCTCTTTTTGTTCACATGTAGTCCATGTCAAGTATTCGGTTATAATGACAGGAAATGAGATAATACAGCTAGACACCATGTTAAGTACTTTACTATTATTGAATTTGGACAATAACCTTTAGAAGTCTAGGTTCATTTTACAGGTAAATTTGCTAAGCACACAGTAACCAAATCACCTGTCAAAGTAATTAACCTAGCTAATGAGGGATGGCGCTAAAAAAAAAAAAAAAAAAAAAAAAAAAAAACACTTGTCCTCACGTTTCATGTTTTACCGTGACAAGGTATGATGGTTTGAATGCAAATGTATGTACTCCATAGACTTCAGTATTTTTGATTTAGTTTCTTACTTAATCCCTCTTTGGAGGGGCTTGTCACTGGAGGTGGATCATGTTTACTGGCTGTGTGTTTTTCTCTCTCTGCTGCTTCTGTGGTAGTTTGAATATATGTCCCCCAATATATTCAATATTTTATTAGTTTATAGTTTGCATCTGCATTGCTAGAGGCAAAGTCACTGGGCAGATATTTAGGTGTGGTGGTGGGTTTGAGATTCCATTGTAAAGATATGCAAAGTGTACCTAGGGGGAGTTCCTGAAGTGTGCTGTGGCTTTTGGCTGTAGCTCTGCTCTGTGTGCTGTGTGCCTGGTTGGCTTTTTTTCTCTCTCTGCTTGGCCCTGTGAAGGCAGGCCAGCTTCTTCTGCCATTATGGAACTTCCTCTGGATCTGTAAGCTTCAATAAATAATATCCCTTCCTCCATAACTGTGCCTGATCTGGAAGTTCATCTCAGCGGACCTGAAGCTGTCTGCTACAAAAGTGGTATCAAGGAGTGTGGGGTAAGATGAACCTGACCGTATGGATATTTGTCTTTTGGAACCTTTGTTTTGGAGGAATGGGCATGAACTTGGCACTTGCAACTGAAGATTCCTTCTGGAGTGGTAAGCCAATTTTTATGGACTATTCTGATGAAAGTTTGAGAATGCTAAGTGCAGACAGTATTGAACTTCGAGGCTTGGCTTATGAGCTTTCTAAGGGGAAGGAAAGACTACAGAGGACTTTGTTGGAACTGGACTACTGGCATAAAGGATGGCTGTATTCCGCTATCCAGCCCCAGAAAGTTTGATCAAGGTTAAATTTGTAATGGACTGATGTTTTAGCTAAAGATACCGGACTGAGAGACTTGAGATTTTAAGTTGGAAAACCTCAAGCAAGTTAAAATTAGAGGCACTGAGACTGGTTTTAGGTTACTGGAGCTGCTATTGTCAACACATTAGAAATCTTAAGGAAGGTGGGAGGAAGGTGGCCTGACTGCTTTTCATTAAAACAATGGAGAGGATGCCTGAGGAAAGACTGTTAGAAAAGCAAACTCTTTTGGAAAGAGTTGACTGGAGAAGGAACCTGCTTTTCAAAGCTAGGATTTATTTTGTCCCTGGATTAAGAATATGGCTGTGTCCTGCACACCTGGTATTAGTTTTGGAAGTATGAAAAAATGCACGGAGTAGTCATGAATTGCACATGGTTCCAGGAGCCGCTGCTGAAATGCGGCATAAGGCAGGGCATGAAGACCTTCAGGAATAGGATGGAAGAGCCTTTGGAAGATGGACCATAGTTTGCATGGAAACCTGAAGATCTGTAGTCACCTTGCTGGAGGCAATGTCACTGGATGGATATTAAGGTGTGGTGGTGGGATTGAGATTCCATTGTAAAGATATGCAAAGTGTACCTAGGGGGAGTTCCTGAAGTGTGCTGTGGCTTTTGGCTGTAGCTCTGCTCTGTGTGCTGTGTGCCTGGTTGGCTTTTTTTCTCTCTCTGCTTGGCCCTGTGAAGGCAGGCCAGCTTCTTCTGCCATTATGGAACTTCCTCTGGATCTGTAAGCTTCAATAAATAATATCCCTTCCTCCATAACTGTGCCTGATCTGGAAGTTCATCTCAGCGGACCTGAAGCTGTCTGCTACAAAAGTGGTATCAAGGAGTGTGGGGTGAGATGAACCTGACCGTGTGGATATTTGTCTTTTGGAACCTTTGTTTTGGAGGAATGGGCATGAACTTGGCACTTGCAACTGAAGATTCCTTCTGGAGTGGTAAGCCAATTTTTATGGACTATTCTGATGAAAGTTTGAGAATGCTAAGTGCAGACAGTATTGAACTTCGAGGCTTGGCTTATGAGCTTTCTAAGGGGAAGGAAAGACTACAGAGGACTTTGTTGGAACTGGACTACTGGCATAAAGGATGGCTGTATTCCGCTATCCAGCCCCAGAAAGTTTGATCAAGGTTAAATTTGTAATGGACTGATGTGCTTAGCTAAAGATACCGGACTGAGAGACTTGAGATTTTAAGTTGGAAAACCTCAAGCAAGTTAAAATTAGAGGCACTGAGACTGGTTTTAGGTTACTGGAGCTGCTATTGTCAACACATTAGAAATCTTAAGGAAGGTGGGAGGAAGGTGGCCTGACTGCTTTTCATTAAAACAATGGAGAGGATGCCTGAGGAAAGACTGTTAGAAAAGCAAACTCTTTTGGAAAGAGTTGACTGGAGAAGGAACCTGCTTTTCAAAGCTAGGATTTATTTTGTCCCTGGATTAAGAATATGGCTGTGTCCTGCACACCTGGTATTAGTTTTGGAAGTATGAAAAATGCACGGAGTAGTCATGAATTGCACATGGTTCCAGGAGCCGCTGCTGAAATGCGGCATAAGGCAGGGCATGAAGACCTTCAGGAATAGGCTGGAAGAGCCTTTGGAAGATGGACCATAGTTTGCATGGAAACCTGAAGATGTTTTGGATATACCAGGACTATGCAAGGGCTCCCATGTAGTGCAGTGTTGGCCTGGGATCGAAGTTTTCCCTGGCTACTCTGCCTAGCTGGAGGGGCAGAATTGGAAAACCTGGAGACTGTCAGTCTCTGGTTATATTGAACTTGAACTGCAGAAGTTTGATGACGGCTGATGGTGGTTGAGTTGGCATTGTTCTAGTTTCTCCTTGCTATGCCTTATACCAGTTAAAAATGTTTACTCTGTGCCTTTACATGTTGAAAGTATTTAACTTGTTTGATTTTACAGGACTCACTATCTTAAGTTGGTCAAGACTATGAGAACCTTTGAAATTGGACTGAGTACAATTTACAATGTGTGATAGTTATAAATCTATTGGGGGCCAGGGGCTAAATCTATTGGGGGCCAGGGGCGGAATGTGGTAGTTTGAATATATGCCCCCCAATATATTCAGTGTTTTATTAGTTTATAGTTTGCATCTGTAGTCACCTTGCTGGAGGCAATGTCACTGGATGAATATTAAGGTGTGGTGGTGGGTTTGAGATTCCATTGTAAAGATATGCAAAATGTACCTAGGGGGAGTTCCTGAAGTGTGGCTTTTGGCTATAGCTTTGCTCTGTGTGCTGTGTGCCTGGTTGGCTTTTTTTTCCTCTCTCTGCTTGGCCCTGTGAAGGAAGGCCAGCTTCTTCTGCCATTATGGAACTTCCCCTGGATCTGTAAGCTTCAGTAAATAATATCCCTTCCTCCATAACTGTGCTGGTCTGGAAGTTCATCTCAGCAAACCTGAGGCTGTCTGCTACACCTTCCTTCTCATAAGCAGCTTCTGGTCAGATGATTGTCCCAGCAATGTTTGCCACATAAGGGTTCCAGACTTAAACAAAGAAATTAACAGCAACTACTTACCGAAGAGTCATCAGTTCCCAGTCGCCGATAGGTAGAATAAGACAGTTTTTTCACTTTCTCAGGACCCTCTATGTCATAATCTTTGGGGTAAGCTTCTTTGTTATAATGCCTTAAGAAAATAATTGAGTACTTTGGAATAAATCATTTTGACCATGCATTGCATTTAATTTTTTAAATTACCCAATGAAAATTCACTACATTTGTATCATTATTTTAATTATAAGTTTATCACACATGTGACAAATAATATATTTTCCATCTTTTCAAGGAATGTTGAGGCTACTTCCTAAAAGCAACTTAGCACATTTGATAAAATTAAGAATATTATAGGGCTGGAGAAATGGCTTAGCAGTTAAGGCATTTGCCTACAAAGCCAAAGGACCCCAGTTCAACTCTCCAGGACCCACATAAGCCAGATGCACAAGGGGGCGTATGCATCTGGAGTTCATCTGCAGCAGCTGGAGGCCCTAGTATGCCCTTTCTCCTGCCCCCCGCCTCTTTCTCTTTCTCAAATAAATAAATAAAATATATTGGAGAAAAAGAATATTACAAAAGCACTATTTTCCTACACAATAATTATTCAGTAACTTCAATGAACTGGATCTTATTTAATAATGTTAGTTACTGACAGTAAATTCTAAAATAAGACATGGTAATAGCTTTAAAAGGCAACTTGCCACTTTGGAAACTCTTTCTACCATGAATTTTAATTACACTGTTTTCAAAGTGAGATGGTTCTTATTAATAACCTGTGCTCCCTGCTTGCAAATAGTAATGAGGGACGCTGAATACCATATGATAAAAGATCCAAAACAAACAAAAACCCCACTTTGCAAAAACGTACATGGAGCCGGGCATGGTGGTGCACGCCTTTAATCCCAGCACTCAGGAGGCAGAGGTAGGAGGATAGCCCTCAGTCTGAGGCAACCCTGAGACTACAAAGTGAATTCCAGGTCAGCCTGGGCTAGAGTGACACCCTACCTCAAAAAAAAAAAAAAGTATGTAGAAGAGGAAAAACTGTTCCAGTCATATTGATTCAATAGGATGGAGTTGGAGACAAGGAGTGAAATGTGTTATAGCTGGCAAAGGAAGCAGCAGCCGTTTTCATAAAAGTTTGCTTGGGTGAAATAAAGGAAGCTGAGAGCAAGCATCCCTCAGGAAGAATACCAGGCTAGGATCATGTAAGGGACACTCAAGCATTCATCCATTTGTTAGCTCAGCTGAAAATTTTAGGAGCCCACTTGATGAGACTTGAGTGTGGTTTTTTTCCCTCTGAAACTCGGGTTGGAATTTCATTTCTACAGCATTGTTGGGAGATTAGGTCTTGAGACAGTGTGAATGCCTTTCTTTCCATACTGGGTCAGTTCTGGCCGTAGTGAGTTCTCAGTCTTGTGCTTGACCACTTCTGCACTTGCCTGCACATTTTCTACATTTTTGTCATGTTATCATGCAGCCCTGACCCCTCACCCAGTGCAATGACCTGAATGTAAAATTCCAGCCTCCACAGCCATAAACTCAGTAAATGTTTTATCTTTATAAATTACCTAGGATCTGGCTTGTATGTTAAATCCCTCCCTGCCATATACACATGTTTGGACACTTGGTCCCCAGTGGATGGTACTGTTAGATATGCAGGAGGAAGTGAGTCACTGGGGATGGGCACTGACATCTGATTGCCAGGCTACACTTTCTGTCTGCTCTCTGTTTCCTGGACTGAGGTTACAATGTGGTCAGCTGCTTCAGACTCCTGTCTCTGTGCCTTCTTTGCTATGGTGGATTACATCCCCTGAAATTTAAAGCAAAATAAAAGCCTTTTTCCCTTAAACTGTTTCTTGTCAGATATTTGGTCACAACAACAAGGATATATCCAGTCTGTGATATTTTGTTCTAGCAAGAGAAAATGGACTAAGGCATTAGTACATTTTGTTCATCACAGGCATTCTTCTAGGTGCAGAGATGAAGTAGCAAGCTTGATGGAAAACCTACCTTCAGCCACTTCCAGACTGGCCAGAGTCACAGACAATAAAATTAGAAAAAGCTACAATGTGGTGAGTGCAGGTATGGGGTTAGGCAGGCAGAAGAGCAACTCCTAACTTGGATGAGGCATCTGGTACCCAGATTCAGAGGCCCTCTACCCCATCCCACTTAGGGGAGTCCTGGCTCCTCCCTGGAGTAGTGCACAGCCATGAGGGACTCCAAGATGGGTCATCAGGTAGAGCACTATAATATGAGCCTTCTCTCCTCACAACATCACAGCATCAACCCCAAAAAAACATGCTCCCTAGTAACCTAGTAAGAGCCTATCAGGAAGCTCTCACTGATGCCCATAGGGAGAGATATTGAACACCATGAAGAATCAGAAGCGGTGGAGTGAACAGGGATGTAGATCTGAGTCAGTCCTCAAACCAGGCCCAGCTGGATAACCATGGACAAATCCCTTTTAAACTTTTCTGTGCTTCCATTTGCACAAATATAAAATGATTACAAAAATAATAGCAATGCTTTTGAAGAAGGAATATCCTTCATATGCCATAAAGCATCAGAGAAATCTCTGTCTAGTGAACACTAATCTGGCTCTGAAATCTTGTATACGAAAACATCTCATTTCTTTTTCCATAGCTGAACACAATTCCCTTCCAAGCTCTTATTTGATGAGGAGCAAAACTTTTATTTGGTCAATTTCTTCCAGCTTTAGGTGGTATCATGACAGCAGGAGTCCATCTTTTCTGCCATTGTTTATCCTTGCCTGCATCTGTAGAAGCATCCTCATAACTTGTGGTCTCCCACTATGGATCCATCTCTGCTGCTGCTGACCATTCAGACATGAATTTGATAGGAACTTATCAACAGTTAGCTCAAAGCTAAAGACCCTTAAATATAGGTAGCCTATACTGTTGAATGAAGGAAGACTGTTGTCCAGACCAGGAGGGCAGGTACAGACAGAAATTCTTCCCGAGAAGAAGACCCACAGTGCTTCTCACCAATAGTGCCAGATTTTTCCTTTGGAAATAGGCTTGCCTTTTTCATTCTTATTCCATCAATATAGTTTTTGAAGTCTTAGCTAGAGCAATAAAATGATGTAAGTCAATAAAAGGGATACAAGTAGGAAAGGAAGAAGTCAAAGTTTCCTTTCTCACAGATATGAGTCTATACATAAGAAGTCCTAATGTCTTCACCAGAAAACTTTTAGGTCTGATAAACAATTTCAGCAAAGTAGCAGTATAAAAACTTAATGCACAAAAATCAGTAGCCTTGCTATATGCCAATAACAAACATGCTGAGGAAGAAATCAGAGAAACAACCCCATTCCAATTTCCTGAAAAAAAGTACCTTGGAATAAAACTAAAGTGAAATAACTACACAGTGAAAGCTTTACAACACTGGAGAAAGAAATTGAAAGAGACATTAGAAGATGAAAAGAAACCACCTTCAAATTCTCATGTATTAGAAAAATGAATATAGTGAAGATGGCTATTCTACTAAAAGTAATCTACAAATTCAATACAATTCACATCAAAATTCCATTATTCACAGAAAGAGAAAAATATCTCAAAACTTATATGGAAGCACAAAACAACCAAGATAGCTAATGTATTCCTGAGCAAAAAGAATAATGCTGGAGATATCAACATACCTGACTTCAAATCTCCTAAATTTTGCATACCCCCTTAACCCAAACTGCCCTCACACTTGGTTGGAGAATGTTTTATTTGATAGATGGTAGATAAAATGGAGGAGAGCCGAGTTCCATTCATAAGACAAGAAGATTGTCAACTGCCCACCATGAGACTTTCCACCCCTACCACTTCTGCCAGAGCCTAGGAGAAAGTGCAGAGGAAGTGATATCATGAATACTGCTCTTACTGCTAGCCTGACAACCAGCCCCAGGTTGATGGTGACAGACACTTAGAATAATCAAAACCTATGCAAGCAGAAATCCAGAGGCTACAAAGAACTCAGCACTAAATCAGACTCCCAACAGGCCTGCCATGGCTCAGGAAACTTTGCAGAAGAGGGTCAGAAAGATTGTAAGAGCCACAGAATGGATAGGAATACCCTGAGGCATGGTTCCCCTCTACCCCACAGGGACTAACTGAGGACTTTATGACCCCACAGTGATTACCAGAACCCCACAGAGGAGGGCCCACATGGTAACTGGAATTGGGGTGAGGAGATAATAGTTATGACCTGTTATAATATATATAAAATAAACTTTAAAAATTTTTAAAATAGGCTTGCTTC
Organism: Orientallactaga sibirica; assembly: GCA_036365145.1. Lineage (NCBI taxonomy): Eukaryota > Metazoa > Chordata > Mammalia > Rodentia > Dipodidae > Orientallactaga > Orientallactaga sibirica. The sequence continues at coordinate 65,700,962 of JAEOAD010000001.1, forward strand.
TGCTAAGAACCTCGTTCTACTAGGCCCAGAGCTACATGTTATATTTTTTTTTTTTAATATTTATTTATTTATTTAAGACAGAGAGAGGAGGAGAGAGAGAGAGAGAAAGACTGAGAATAGGCATGCCAGGGCCTCTAGCTACTAAAAATGAACTCCAGGTGCATATGCTACCATGTGCATCTGGCTTATGTGGGACCTGGAGAATCGAACCAGAGTCCTTAGTCTTTGCAGGCATGCACCTTAACTGCTAAGCCATCTCTCCAGCCCTGATTTTTTTTTTTAATAAGGAATCCTGAGACATCCTTGATTACCAATAGATAAATTTGTTTTCTTTACTGTTGTGTGTTACAGCTTATGGGAGGCTGTTGTTTTGGGCCAGCTTTCTCCTTGTGCTAAGTGCTCATATAATCCAACTGAGCTTTGAAACAAGAAAATTTTTTTCTTGTTTTTTTTTTAATTGACAACTTCCTTATAGACATTATCCCATGGTACTTCTCCCCCTCCCCCACTTTCCCCTTTGAAACTTCACTCTCCATCATATCTCCTCCCCCTCTCAATCAGTCTCTCTTTTAATTCTGATGTCATCATCTTTTCCTTCTATTATGATGGTCTTATGTAGATACTGTCAGGCACTGTGAGGTCATGGATATCCAGGCCATTTTGTGTCTCGAGTAGCACCTTGTAAGCAGTTCTACTCTTCCTTTGGCTCTTATATTCTTTCCACCACCTCTTCCACAATGGACCCTGAGCCTTGGAAGGTGTGTTAGAGATGTTTCAGTGCTGAGCACTCCTCTGTGAAACAAGCAAGTTTTTAAAAATGTAGGAGACCCCAGTCTGTCTGAGTCAGTGTATAATAAGGAATTTCTTCTTCTTTAACCCTGTAAGAAAGTAACTTTTGGAATGGCCAATCGACTTTTTGTTCTGCTTGTGTGTGCTTCAACACTTTTCTGCTTATAGAGCTAATTTACTCCACTATTTTTTAGAAAGGGACCTTGCCTAATTGTTGAATTAAAAATCAAAACAAATTCCAAGCTGAAAATTGTACAAAAATAACACAACCTGGAATTCTGACCCTGTTGTTGGAAATGCTACCTGCAATGATTTAGAGGAGAGTCAAGGCAGAGGTCACCACAAGCAGGTCCCACACTGGACAAATGCACTACAGATCCAGTTGTAGCCCTGTCTCCAGCCACACACAATCACATAAGCCCTCCTGTCCTCCATATTGTCTGCACTTGGGGCCTGACTCCTGTAGTCCACAGTCATCTACTTGTCAAAGGCATCTGTGAAAATGCTTTCTGAAGCCCTTTGGGAGTTTCGGGTTTTCATGAGATGTTCGAGACTCTATATCAAAATCAGATCAGTAAGACCCAGGTCAGTAAAAGTATGTGATCTTCTAAGCGAGTTGTAGGATGCGACAAATGATTCCAGAGCTGGAGGTCAGACAGGGATCCACAGGGCCTTTCAGACTGCCCCGTATCAGAGAGACCTAGTTCTCTCTTAGAGAACAGGGTAGGGTTGGGCCATAGTATTCTCCTCATAGGAAATGGACAGGTTACACTAGAGTTTCTATGGTCCGGCGTCTATTCCAGGGAATGAAAGTGGAAGTTTGTGGAGAAGCCAGTATTTTTATTACTGTGCCACATTTCTCATTGTTTTATAATCACACATTAATGCATCCACCTTCTCTGGAGACTAAGAGCTTCTTAGACACAGAGATTATTTCTTTTCATCTTTGTGATCTCGGTGACTAAAAACACCTGACACATTGTAAATGCTCATTAAATCATCCTGGATTGATTGATGGACTGAATAGTTCTACATCTTGTTACCATCACCTTAATATAAATGCAGAAAACAAAGGCTTTCAAACGTGTCCGTAAGCAGCTTCATCTGCAAAATCACCCATCAGGAGGGAGTGATCATGCATATAGACAAGCTAGTTCTTTTGCAACACCAACTTGTCTCCAGAGGAATTATAAATCTACTTGCAGCAAGGGAAAACTCTCACTATACATGTACATCTCACTGATTGAAAAGGGGTTTGAATCGGAGCAGTATCTGACATGAGAGCAATGAAAATCTGAAACAGATTCTAGCTTCTGGTTACTTGACAAGAAACACATTTTTTCTTTGCAGATTTCAAAGACGTTAAAAATGTTTAGCTAAGACTCCAGATGGCAGAATATATTAACTTTAAATTTTAGAATTATTAATGTTGCTCACAGCTATGCTGTCAGTTATTGTATTTTCCAATGTAAATGTAGTGAAAATGAGAAGAGAAAGATGCCTTTCCTACTGGGTATCATAATCATCTGCTATCTAATGCTTTCAGAGAAAATTACCCTTGAAAGTTGGTTATGTTCCTTGACACATTAGAAACTTAAAACCAGTAGAAGCAAAGACTGTAAAGCGATGTTTGACAATCCTCTTTAAAGATTTCACAGGCAAAAAGATTTACATGCCTAGGTAGAGCTGTTTGATGGCTGATACATCAAACTGACAAATGAAGACTTTTAGATACAGTTGCTGCATCATGAAGTAAATCTTATGTTCTTGGGAGAAATAGTAACATTTCTTAGTTATGATCAGGAATGACTTTTTTTTCAAGACGCTCTGGCTGTGTATGCTTTTCACATCTACACTATGAAACCATAGAGTAGGAAGCTTAAACTTTACTCAAGAGCAACTTATCTGATGGAAATGGACATATCAGTTTCTTCACTCAACATATATTGAGGGGCATGTAAATAAGACCTATCACTATTATTAATTTTCTTCAAGAAAATCTTCAAAGACACAGAGATAGATAGATGGCTCAGCAGTAAAATCATTTGCCATGCAAGCATGAGGGCCTAAACGGGCCTTCTTTGCCCTGAGTTCAAATCCCCAGCACCAAATGTAAATAGCTGGGCATGGCCACATATGCCTACAACCCCAGTCCTATGGGAGTAAAGACAAAAGGATTGCTGGGGCTCACTGGTTAGTCAGCCTGGCAGTGACTATTTGGCAACTCTGAGTTCAGTGAGAGAGACTCTGTCTCAAGGAAACATGTAAATGAGTGACAGAGGAGGACAGAGAACATCTGTATATACATATGAGGTATCTGCATATACCCATGTGGGGTATATGCACTTGCAACCACATATGCATGTGCCACACATTATATACATACACACACACACACACACACTTGTTTTCAAAACATATGAGTCCCCATAGAAAATACTGGGAGGAAACAAAATGAATTCAGCAGTCAGAGGCACTGTCTTTCTCAACAGTTATGGACACGTCATTCTGCTGAGTGGTCACACATATGACTTCTAAAACATCTCACACAGATGAGGCCGGGTGATGTAGAGCTGATGATCTCACCTGGGATACTTTTACAGGGAGTTCATTATGAAGTCCACCAGGAGCGGGGACAACCACACTGCCCAAACAAGAAAAGGACATCGGTCCCCCTATGTTTAAACAACTGAACTTCAATTATCTTCACATTCTGGGACACACATTATGGTTTCTTTGATCTTCCCCTTCCAAACCATCTTGTTATGTGCTGGTTTGAACGTTCAGTAAAATGTTCCTCACAGGCTCATGTGTTCAAATACTTAATCCCCAGTTGGCGGCACTGTTCGAGAAAGTTGTGGAACCTTGGGGGTGGATCATTATTACTGGGGGAAGTGTGTTGGTGACAGAAGGCCTCCAGTTACAATCTCAACCCCCCCTTTCCTCTCTACTTCCTCCATGCTGATGGGCACAGAAGGCTTCCTCTTACAATCTCTTCTTCCACGCCCCTTTCCTCTTCCCTCTACTTCCTCCATGCTGATGGGCACTGTGATTCTGGCTTCCTCTTCCCTGTCTACTTCTTCCACACTGATGGGCACTGTGATTCTGGCTTCCTCTTCCTATCTACTTCTTCCACGCTGATGGGCACTGTGATTCTGGCTTCCTCTTCCTGTCTACTTCTTCCACGCTGATGGGCACTGTGATTCTGGCTTCCTCTTCCCTGTCTACTTCTTCCACACTGATGGGCACTGTGATTCTGGCTTCCTCTTCCTGTCTACTTCTTCCACACTGATGGGCACTGTGATTCTGGCTTCCTCTTCCCTGTCTACTTCTTCCACACTGATGGGCACTGTGATTCTGGCTTCCTCTTCCCTGTCTACTTCTTCCACACTGATCTGATTCTGGCTTCCTTCCATCCACACTGATGGGCACTGTGATTCTGGCTTCCTCTTCCTGTCTACTTGCACCTGATCTGACTTCTTCTACTTCCTCCACGCTGATGGGCACTGTGATTCTGGCTTCCTCTTCCTGTCTACTTCTTCCACGCTGATGGGCACTGTGATTCTGGCTTCCTCTTCCCTGTCTACTTCTTCCACGCTGATGGGCACTGTGATTCTGGCTTCCTCTTCCTGTCTACTTCCTCCATGCTGATGGGCACTGTGATTCTGGCTTCCTCTTCCCTGTCTACTTCTTCCACGCTGATGGGCACTTTGACTCTAGCTTCCTCTTCCTGTCTACTTCCTCCACGCTGATGGGCACTGTGACTCTGGCTTCCTCTTCTTGGCATGCTTTCCCACCATGATGGATTTCCCCTGGACACTGTAAATGGAAATTAACCTTCTCTTATGCAGCTCCTCATCTGGTATTTTTCCCCAATAAGAAGAAAATAACTGATACATATTAGTTGGCTTAAAAATACTTTGAGCTGAGTGTGATAGTTTAGGTCTGTAATCTCAGCATTTGGGAAGCTGAGGCAGGGGGATCATAAATTCAAAGCTAGCTTCATCTAAATAGTGAGCCCTGTCTAAAAAGAAAAAAAAAAGTCATTCTGGGTAGTGGAAGAATGAAACTAAAGAGAGAATCTTTAAACTTGTATGGTACATTAGTAATCACTGTGGTTCAGAGTATACTTTGACAGTATATCTGGCACACGAAGGCATGGGAACCAATTTCCCCTTCTGCAGCTTTCCTTATAAGCCCCTATCCTCATAATTGTATCAAATGATACTACGTGAGTTTGGGTTCAATGCCCACTTTATTGCTCATTTCCGTGATTGTGTGATCTACACACATGGAGAAGGTAAAAGAAAGTTATTTGGTCAGAGAGCAATTCATTTATTTATATCAGAAATAAGCTTTTCTTTGTAAGTAGAATCCAGAATTGTGAGTATAGCTAAAAGAATGTATACAGTCCCCTTTCCTTCTGAGAAATTATTTAAAAACCTCAAAATAAATGGAAAAATGAAAATCAAACTAATTTTTTTCCACAAAAATAGGAGTTAAGCCCCAGATTACATCATGTACAAGGTTTACCAAAAGTAGCCATGACACAAGTGAGAGTTAAGTAAAAGATGTATTCACCAGAAGTTGTGGGGAGGGGAGAAGCGTCAGTGATGAGGTACCCCACAAGTGTGAATTGGCAGAATACAAACAAATCATACTTCTTGTGGTTGCACAGATAAACCTTCACCATTAACAATGCTAGGTAAGGACTGGACAGATGGCTCAGCAGTTAAAGGTATTTGTTTGCAAAGCCTGATGGTCCAGGTTCAATTCCCTGGTACCATGTAAGCCAAACACACAAAGTAATGTATGTATCTGGGCTTCAGTTGCAGTGAGTTCCAAGAGGCCCTGGAGTGCCCATTCCTTTCTCTTCCCCTCCCTACCCCACAAATAAATATTTTTTAAAAAGAAGAAGAAAAATGCTCGGTACCAGAAAATCCATGTCAGGGGAGGAACACCCCCGCCCCCAATGAGTTGTTGGTCAAGGAAACATCCAGAACAACACAGGCTATTTTCAGGGCTCCTGGTTGCCTACCCTACTGCTGGAGATGCCACATGCTTTGGTTGCAGGACACTGAAAAATCAAGTTAGAACTAAGCTGGAAGCCACCCCCTGCTGACTAGGGCTGGAAAATGCTATGTAAGCTGCTGGATGAGAAAAGTCATTAACAGTCTTAGCCAGCAGTAGACCCTAAAAGCTACAAAACTTGCCAGCCAACTGACCATCACGAGACATGTCACCTCGACCAATTCTGCTGGGGCTCAGGAACACTGCAGAAGAGGCAGTGACAGCACAAGTACTGCTTTCAATGCTAGCCTGACAACCAGGTACAGGAAGATGGTGACAGACACTGTGGTCACTCAAAACTCAAAAAAAGAGAAAGAGAGAGAGAGAGAGAGAGAGAGAGAGAGAGAATGTGTGTGTCAGCAGCCTTTCAACCCCTGTGAATGAACTCCAGATGCATTCACCCCCTTGTGGGCAAGTGCTGCACTGCGCCATTACATGACTTTACATCTGGCTAAACGTGGGGCCTGAAGAATTGAACAGGCATTCCTAGGCTTCACAGGCAGGCGCCTTAACCACTAAGCCATCTCTCCAACCTGAGTATAACATTTTTTTAAAAAATCAAAATAAATTAATTTTTAAAAGAAAATTCTTCAGTGTGTGACAGATATTGTGTTCATCAATACAATTTTGCCTTCTTTCCCAAGAACTCAAAAGAACATTTGCACTTAGTAGGACTGTTGGACTAGTCCTGGTCAATTGAAACTATGAGCAGAAATTATATTGTTTCTGAACTAAGACAGTGAAAGATCTTGAAGTTTCTTCTCCTGCCAGAGTAAGAGGTGACTTTCTGGATGACCATGGGCCTGCTTTCTGCTCTTGTAACAGAATGTCATGGATTGGATAATTTATGAAGAAATGTGTTTCTCACAGTAAATGAAGAAATGCTATTAGGTTGTGAACTCTAGTATCAGGATGCTGGCAATTGGTGAGGATCTGCTTCCTGTGTCTTAATATGTGGAGGGAATCACATGGCAAAAGAGTAAAAGGACTAGAAGGAAGAATGTGAGGAAGAGGAGGAAGAGGAGGCAAACTCAAAATGAAAGCCAAATGATGAGTCAGAAATAGAATAACAGTATAATCAAGAAATAAATGAGCAAACAAAGAACACAACATTCTAGCTAATTAGTTAAGAAAAAGGGCAGGGAGATTCAAAATAGTATTATATAATATCTACACACTAGAATGACCTTAAGGAATAAAAATAAATCAAATACCAGAAATTTGAAAGCATTATGTTAAGTCACAAAAATATATATTGCACAATTCCATTTATATGAAGTGCTAGGCAAATCTATAGAAATAGAAAATAGATTAGTGGTTGATGGGGCTTGGGATTAAGAGTTGGAAGAGGTTTTAAGGAAAAGGGAGTAATAAAATGTTCTTAAATTGAATATGATGATGGATGGACAACTATGAATATACTAACAACCAGTGGATTGTATAATTAAAGGGTTAATGTGTATGTGGTATGAATTGTATCCTGATATAGTCATTTTAAGATAACGCAATGGGCCAATGAACTGAATAGACGGTTTTCTAAGGAAGAAACACAAATGGCCAATAAATATTGAAAAGCATCCAACATGCTATAAGGGAAATACAAATTAAAACTACTTTGAGGCCTCAGAAAATAGATCACTGGGTAAAATGCTGGCCTGGCAAGCCAAAGGGCCTGAGTTCATCCTTAGTACCTACATAAACTGCTAGGTGTGGTAGCACACATCTGTAATCCCAGGCTGGGAATCAAAGACAAGTGGAGCCCTGGAGCTCTGCTGTCTGCCAGACTAATCTGATGGATGAGCTCCAAGCCAATGAGAGACTCTGTCTCAAGAAGAGGTGGACAGCACTCTTGAGGATAATACCCAAGCTTGTTCTTTGGGAAATCATTTGTTCACTGTTGATGGGAGTATAAACTGGTATGGCCACAATGGAAATTAGTATGAAGGTTTCTCAAAAAATAATAATGGAATTGCCGGGCGTGGTGGCGCACGCCTTTAATCCCAGCACTCAGGAGGCAGAGGTAGGAGGATCGCCGAGAGTTCGAGGCCACCCTGAGACTACATAGTTAATTCCAGGTCAGCCTGGACCAGAGTGAGACCCTACCTCGCAAAAACCAAAATAATAATAATAATAATAATAATAATATAATAATGGAATTACCATATGACCTATCTATTCACTCCTGAGCTTATACCCAAAGGACTCTATATCCTACCCCACAGATACCTGCACATCCACGTTTATTGTTGCTCTATTCACAATAGTGAGGTAATGCAATCAGCCTAGATGTCCATCAACAGATGAATGGATAATGAAAACTTAGTACATATTCAACCATAAAGAAAAATGAAATAATGAAATTTGAAGGAAATGGATATAACTAGAAATTATTATATTAAGTGAGGTAGCTCAGAATCAGAAAGATAAATACCATGTTCTCTCTCATGTGCAGATCCTAGGTCCTAATTTTTATGTTTGTGTAGCTATATGAGAAAGAGTGTGACACTAGACAGAGAAGCACAAGAAAAGTAAGAGAGAAGGTATGAGGGAGGATGCTAGAACACATGTGACATGAAAGTGAAAGGGAAACACGGAGGTAGGAAGGTATGAGCTGGGGGAGGGGCAGCAAAGTGGGGGGGATCAACTAAAAACAATGTATGAAAACACTATGAAGAAACCTGTTACTTTGTATCCTAGTTAAAATATATATATAAAACACTACGTAATCCTTAAAATAGTAGAAAAGTCATAAAGCCTCAGAGACTTCATTCCACAACTCTGTATATACATATTTGGATCTCTAGATGACGTGCAGAATGTTCTCAGAAAAAATTTTAAAAATTAAGCATCTGTCAAGCATCAGATAGTTATTCCCCAAGACAGATGGAGTTAGACAGGGAGTACACTTAAGTTGTGGCTCGAATTTGACATACCTTGTCCAGTTTATTATAAGAACTTCAGTGGCAGGAGCTGGAATAGTGAGCAAGATCTATCAAGCCACGTTCACCACACTGACTTTGACAGAAGTATACCCTAACAGGAGGTAGCCGCTCCAGATTACTTTAGGTATTCTAGAGTTGTTTAACATACAAAGAAAAATCCCAATTAAAAAAACCATGCAGTTTATACAGACTAAATATTTGTAGCAGTTATATTCAACACACACATACAGTTTGTTAGCCTCAGGTGATGGTCACAGTCTATTGACCTCTAGGAAAAGGCCTGTGGTGGCTTTTTGGTTGCATTAAGGCATGCATCCCTGCAAGGTGCCACTGAGGTCTGGGAATTGCCTTGATGGGGCTGAGGAAAATGACTGAAATGATTAGAAGTATTTTGTTCTCACCCTTACTGTGAATGGTCACATGAATACGATTTAAGCTTAGCACGCTGTTCCAGATGCACACTGACTGTGCTGTTTCCACCCAGCAGGCTGCATGTTCAGGGATCTAAATACAGCATCATGTAGAAGGATTAATATTAAGATGCTTTGGTCTCCCCTAGAACTAAGAGTCACAATTCTTGCAATCACTCAGTCTACACAATATTTTTAAAGTATCTGTAACACATATTTCCAGACACTTGGGAAAGGGGAAGTCCTGGCCTCCAGTGAAAACCAACAGTCTGGACATTAGTCCTCCTGTGGATTGTAAGGGCTAAAAGAAACTGCTCTAGGGAACTTTATGTGGCCTGACAGGCCTAAGACCAATGCTTCTTCTGGATGCATCCTTGCCCACTCCTCCTGACAGTTATAAACTCTGAAATTCTAAAGACGAGGTGGATGGTCGTTTGAATCCCTGAGTCAGTGGTGTGCCTTTAACCTGCATAGCAAGGACTCAATAGATATATACTTTATTTTCTTTTCAGTAGTAGGCACCCAACCTAAGGTCTCACACATGCAAGCAAGCACTCTACCACAAGCTGCACCTTTCACCCCCCCCAAAAAAATATATTTTTAATAAGTGTCATTCCCCAAAGAATCTTCATCTGAAAAGAAGATCATGGAAAAGATACTTATTGATCTTTAAAAAGTTCATTGTTTCCAGCTCCTAGCTAACCAATTTTGAGTTTTTCTGTGTTTAAAAACTTGTTTTGTTTGCTTGTTTTTTGGCTTGAGTTTTAGATTGTGATCTTTTTGCTTTGTGTTTGTTTTGTTATGATTAGTTTATTTGTTTCAGACAAAGGTTTAATACATAGCCCAGGCGGGCTTGAACTCTCAGTCTTCCCACTGCAGAGTTCTGGAATTACTAGCTTATACCACCATTCCTGACTTGTGTTTAGAAAACTATGACAAGTTATTCAGTCTTACATTTTAATTTTAAAATAATTTGCCAATTACTTTCTACAAAGGAGGCTAAATTATTTGTATGAAAATTTATTTAGCAATAAATGAGTAACATTAATTCTTCCATTTAATTGACTTTTAACAATCTGGTTAGAAATCTAATCTTACAAAAGAAACATATCATGTTTCTGCCAACCAATTATGCTTGTTAATGCATCAAAACAGTTAAATCAACAAAAGAAAATATACAGTCTGACTAATATCAATTAAAACTTAATTGCATTTCAAAATGAAATAAAGGAAACAGCAATAAAATGTTAACATTTATCAAAACCAACAATACACTATTCAGGCTTATTCCTAACTTCTTCAAAGCTCCATAAAAATGTACTCACCTAAATCTATTTACAAGATTCCTTTTCTCTGCTTCTCACATCTACGATCAGTTTTTAACAAATTATTTGCATGGTGCATGCATGTTCATGTGTGTAAGTGCAGGCATACATGTGCCATGGTACACATGTGGAGATGCAGAGGATAACTTTTGTGTTGGTTTTCACCATCCTCCTTCGTTGAGGCAGGATCTCTCATTATGGTTCACATCTTCCTTCATGAACTTCTGGGAAATTCTCCCATTTCTGCTTCCTTTCTCAGTGTAAACACGCTGGGATTACAGAAGTGCAACACAGCTTCTAGCTTATATGTACGATCTAGGGATCCAAACTTGTGCTTTAACTTATGAGCCATCTCCCCAGCTCCCAGAATAAATTTCTAATCTTCAACAAGGACATGCAAGTTAGCAGGAGAGGAGGAGTTTAAAGTTTTCGGACCCTTCTCCAGAACTCACCAGTCCAGTGCTTCATCTTTCTCCTGGGAATGTCTCTAGGGGTCTGGGTGAGGCACCATGATCTTTCCCAGTAAAATGACCCTGTGGTAGTTTGAATAAATGTCTCCCACAGACTCAGGTGTTTTATTAAAGCTTGTAACTTGGTCCAGCCACCTGTATCACTGGGGGCGGATCTGAATTCCAGCTTAAAGGTAGGCACAGAGGTTTTGAGCTCTGGCTGTGCTTTGCTTGTGGTGCTGGCTATTTTGCGATGTGTCTCTCTGTGCTCACATTTATGAACGGAAGCCAGCTTCTTCCACCATTTCATGGAACTTGCCCTGGATCTGTAAGTTGAAATGAATCCCTTCCTTCCATAAGCTGTGTCTGGTTTGGATATTCATCCTAGTAATGTGGAGCTGACAGACCCCAAATAGATACTTGGTTCAGGGATAGACATCTGACCTGGAATTTTTTTTTATTATTTAGATCAACCTAAAAGTACCTCAGAGCCAAGTTTTCACTTTAGAGTGGCAAGTTTAACCTTCAGTTGTTGTGGCTTCCCATGATAAGATGAAGCAATCACATAGATAAGGAAGAGAGAAGACAAACAAGTGACACCTGGTAGTGTCCTTATTCCCGAGGTCCATCTCTACCTACACCCTTTTGCTTACCCAGTAACCGACTATCCATGCATGAGTTAGCTCATTCTGTTTGCATAGGCTAGTGCAAGCTATGTCATTTACAACCAAGGAGATCTGGCCAGTACACACAGAAAATGGTACCAAAGGAAAGGGACTTCCAGAGACACTTCAGAGAATTTTTTTTTTTTTTGCTTAAATACTAGTTCTAGCACTATAAACTAAAACTCTAATACCTGAACGTGGGTGTCTGCATGTCCATAGCTGAATCCGTCCTTATCAAACATCACTAAGTTCCACATTCTTCACCTCTTTCTCTACCCTAATACCTAATATAAAAAAGAAGTCGGGGGCTGGAGAGATGGCTTAGTGGTTAAGGTGCCTGCCTGCTAAGCCTAAGAACCCCCAGATCGATTCTCCAGGTCCCACATTTAGCCAGACGTAAAGTGACGCAAGGGCGCAATGCCGCACTTGCCCACAAGGGGGCAAACACATCTGGAGTTCGTTCACAGAGGCTGAGAAGCAGCTGGCGCACCCATTCTCTATCTGTCTCTCTCTCTCTCTTTCTCTCTCTCTCTCTCTCCCAAAAAAAAAAAAGAAGAAGATGTTGGTTAATATGAATTTAAGATTATCTGAAAGACTACAGCAGCATTATGATGAAGACAGGGTTCTGGAGATTCCTACAGCCTAACAAGATGGTTGTGGGGGTAGGGAGTTAGCTAAAGGTACAGTCCCTGCTTTATAACAATGATCTTTCTTTTTCCAAGTGGGCTCATATGGGAAAACATCTGTCCTGCAAGGGTTCATCTTTGGGGGTATTTTTTGTTGTTGTTTTTGTTGGTTGTTGTTTGTTTTGAATAGAGTCTCACTCTAGCCTAGGCTAACCTGGAATTCACCATGTAGTCTCAGGGTGGCCTTGAACTGCCTGCCAAGTGCTGGAATTAAAGGTGTGCACCACCATATCCAGCCTGGGTTTTCTTTTTGTTTTTATTTGTTTGTTTTTGTCCCTGTAGCAGAATGCTTGCCATAAATGACTTCAGAGGAGGGATTATTCATTTTGTTTACTGTTTTAGAGAGTCAGTATATTAAGGCTTGGCTCGCTATGCTTGGGCAGAAAATCATGGCAGAGAGCATGTGATGGAGGAGCTGGTTTGCCTCTTGCAGACAGAAAGCAGAGAAAAAGATAGGACAGGACAAGACAAGGTAGCCCCAAGAATTAGCCCTCATTCAGTGAAGACTAACTCAGCCATACCTCCCAAAATAGCCCCACCACCTGGGGCCCAGTAGTTTTTAAACATGATCCTGGGCTGGGGGGTGGGGAGTTCATATTCAAAGCATAACAATCTCACTTATTTTATTTTCATAAATGTCAGTTAAGTTAAACAAACCTTCACACAAGGGTGATGGCACTACACTTCTGTAAAGTCTTTGGCATCCTAAAAAAGCTTCTGATTGGAATTTCATAAAAGAGAATAGCAATGAAAAAAATGGACTCAGGGCAAAAGGAGGTAAGGCCTTTTGAAACTTTTTTTTTTTAAGAAGACAAAAAGAAAGAAAAGGAAGGGTTTTCTCTAAAAAGAAAAAACCTACTCCATTCAATAGCAGTTGTGGGTAGTGTGGTGCGTATATTCAGGAATGAAAACGTAAGACGAGATTAAAAATAACTATGGCGTAGGAGCTACCATTATAGCACACAGACAAGAATGAAAGGGTGGTGAAGCCAAGGGAATGCGTAGAGCATCAGCCTTTTTACCCAACATAAACTAGCAATTAAAAAGATATTTTCAATGACTCATAATAAGCCATTTAGAGTGAGTCAGACTCTGAAAGAGATGAAGTATTGTGTCTACAGTCTGATCATTTAGAGAATATTTGCTTCAGAGAGAGAGCTCCAGAAAAATCCATTAAGTTTTAAAAGTAATTTTACTTTATTCTTACTATGAAAACAGTGTATTTTTTTATGGAAAATGTAGAAGTACTAGAAAGGAGAAAAAGAGGACAAGTAGTCTGTTCTCTACCTTCTAGTAATAAATATTTTATATTACATAGAGAGACAATTGGCACGCCAGGGCCTCAGCCACTGAAATCAAACTCCAGATACTTATGCCACATAGTGGGCATGTGCGACCTTGTGCTTGCCTCACCTTTGCGTGTCTGTGTTATGTAGGATCTGGAGAGACATCGAACATGGGTCCTTAGGCTTCACAGGCAAGCATCTTAACCACTAAGCAATCTCTCCAGCCAGTCTTAGTTCTTTATTAAAATACATTGTGCACATGAGAGAAAACATGATATCTGTCTCTCTGAGTCCAGCTTCATTCATTTAGCATGATAAGCTCTCACTCCATCCAAACATGTTCATTTTAAAACTTACTTATAAGGAGATTATATTTTCAAAATTGATCTTTATACTTTGCTGAACTCCCAATTAAATAACTTTTTTGTAATAAATCTGATACATCCACATTTTCCTTGGGAAATATTAGAATTGTTTCACCAGAAATATGGTACACAATAAAGCATTGCTGCTTAACTTAGGACTAAATAAATTTAAAATTTCTAATCTTGTGAGACATATTCACAAGTCGGACATTGTTGAGAAATTGAAGCTAATTTTCTTGAGCTTCTATTAATAATAAGATCCAGAAGCTCCTGCACAAGTAGGGTGACCTTAGATTTTGCCTTCCAATGATGATCACTATAGAAAGTGAAAGAGGGACTTTTGCTATGTCTAACTATCCCAGACAAACCAGATGCTATATTTGAATATGAAATGTCCCTTGTGGGCTCATGAACAGTTGGTCCCCAGCTGGTAGTGCTGTTTGGGAGATTGTAAAACTTGAGAAGGTGATGCCTAGCTGGAGAAATGGATCTCTAGAGAAGAAGGACTTGGGGGTTATAACCAGCCCTGCTTCCAGGCCAAGTTCTCCCTGCTTTCTGATCAGACCTGATGTGAAGAAGCTATGCCTTGAGCTGGAAGATTGCTCAGTGGTTAAAAGTGCTTACCTGCAAAACCTGACAGCCCAGGTTCAATTCCCTAATAGCCACATAAAGCAAGATGCACAAAGTGGTACATGTATATCTAACCCCCCGTCTTTAAAAATAAATAAATAAAAATATTTTGGGCTGGGAGATTGCTCAGCAGTTAAAGGCACTTGCTTGCAAAGCCTGATGGCCCAGATTTGATTTTCCAGTACCCATATAAAGCTATATGCACAAAGTGGCACATATATTTGGAGTGTGTTTGCAGTGGCAAGCAGCCCTGATGCACCCACTCATTCATTCACATATATTTTTTTTTTCTTTTCAAAAAGGATCTATGCATCAAACTCCCACTCCATGCCTTCCCCTCCATGAGGGGCAGAGCCCTCTGAACCATGACTATGATAAATATTTCTTCCTTTAAGTTGCTTCTGTCAGATATTTGGTCACAGTGAGGAGAAAAAAAAAACTTTCAGAGTATACCATGACCCTCTCTACAGGGCACTTAGATGGAATCAGAGTTGAGTGTCAATGGGCAAGATGCAGACCATCATATTGAGGGACAAAGAGCCCCATCAGTGACTGTGGGGTGTTTACTCTAATTCAGGGTCTAGAAGCAGATGATCCTGACACAAGAATACATAGAACCAGCAAGAGACACCAGGTCTTCAGAAAAACAAAACAATTTCCCCCAGCAATAGGCAGAACAGTAGGATCAGGGTGAGATGAGCCAGGACAGTCCTGCAGCGATCTGGAGACCTAAGTCACTACCCCTGCCCAATGTCACATAGCTACAGTCTCCTACACACGCACAAATGGCATTGGGGGAAGCTGTGGAGGAGTAAGAACTCAGAAAGAGTGGGCACTGTTCTGAAAGAGATTATTTTAATCTAAAACAAACTGTTTAAACTTGATGAGGTGGAGACAAGTTTTAATTGGCATGTTCAAATTTTTCTCTAGTAACAACTATTGAAAGTTATAAGGATCAGTTCTAGAAAATAACTTACATATACATCTTGCAGCTGAATTGTATGAAAATTTTGACCTTTTTTTGTTTGTGTTTTGAAACAGGATCTTGCTATGTAGCTCAGAGTGGCTTCGAACTCTTGGCAATCTCCTGCCTCAGCCTGCCAAATACTGGGCTTAGAAGCATGCACCATCACACCCACCAGCATGCAAATTTTGAATTCTGCTACCCATGAAAGAGTAACTATATTTCCATGTTCTTTTTCTACTATTACATCATAATAAAATGCCCACGTGGTATTGTAGTTTGAAACTTTTGTAAGATATAAAAAAAGAAAAAGAAAAAAAATACCTCTTTACCAGATAAATACCACTTGACCATATATTAACTCAAAATTTCCTTGGCATCTGTCAGTCCTCAATGGTGTATCATGTGTGGCATTGAGGACCCACCCAAGCTCATCTCTTATTTTTAATTCTGCTCCATTTTAAATGGAAGTCGTAGTAGTCACTTTTCCCATTGCTGTAACCAAATACCTGACAAGATGCAACTTAAGGGAGGAAGATTTTATTTAGCTTAAGGGGATACAGTTCATTATGGTGGGGAAGGAAAGGTAGCAGAAGTGTGAGACATCTGGTCCTAGGACATCCATCTGGAGTCAGAAAGCAGACTGGGGCGGGGTGGGGGGGAAGAATGGTAGCATTTGGCGAACTTCCTCTTTTCATTAAGCCTGAGACCCCACCCCATGGACTGGTGCTGCCCATGTTCAGATGTTCAGGGTGGGTCTTTCCTCTGTGCTTAAACCTCTCTGCTAAGGCCCTCGCAGAGCTGCCCAAGGGCATGTTTTCTAGGTGACTCTAAATTCAGCTAATTTGACAGTGAAGATTAGCCATCACAGGACTCTAATGTGTCATGTCCTTCCAAAGTCATTTGCATAGAGATGACCAACATGCTTCAATATTGTCCTGTTGCAACTGCACCATAGCTATGAAAATCAGCTTTGGTTTTACTGTGGATTTAGGCTTTGCTGTAGCTTTTATCTTGGTGCCATATTGAAATATGCAATGTAGGGTTCTAAAGTTTCCACGATGAGTCAGGAAGGAATAATGTTATTGGAAGAATGATTTTAACTTTATGGGTTTTTGTTTTATTTTTATCTTATCTTATTCTATTTATTTATTTATTTATTTATTTATTTATTTATTTATTTATTTATTTGACAGAGAAAGGGGGAGAGTGAGTGAGAGAAAGAGAATGGGCACACCAGGGCCTCCAGCCACTGCAAACGAACTCCAGCTACATGCACCCCCTGTGCATCTGGCTTACATGGGACCTGGAAAATTGAACCAGGGTCCTGAGGCTTTGCATGCAAATGCCTTAACCACTAAGCCATCTCTCTAGCCCTTGTTTTTGTTTTTTAAGGTAGGGTCTTGCGGTAGCCCAGGCTGACCTGCAATCAACAATGTAGTGTCAGGGTGACCTTGAACTCATGGCGATTCTCCTATCTCTGCCTCCTGAGTGCTAGGATTAAAAGTGTGCGCTACCATGCCCAGTGGAAGAATGATTTTGAACACAATTCCTTGCCCTGGTGTGTGTGTGTTCTGATATGTTATTTAAAAATATAAAAAGAACTTGGGGAGAAATATGAAAAGCAAAAATAATAATCATAATACAGGGCTCTAGCATGCAGTGCCTTCTGGGTTTCCATCTGTATTCTTTGTCCTTGCCCATTTGTTCATTTATTTGATAAACACTAATTGAGCACTCATTGTGTTCTTATCCCATGTCCCAAGGCTTGTTTTTCTCACTTTATACTAGAGACCAAAAAGCCCCTTTAAAGCCTCTATTTTGAGTTCAAATTATATACTGCATGCATAGAAACCAAATGCAAAACCTACCTCAAATGTGAACAAAGTGAGTTGAGGTTCTGAGTCTGTTAACGTGGGAGGTGTGATCTGAGGGGAAGCACTTATCAATTTCAACAGACAGGCTACAGCACGTGATTAGGAAGAGTTTTTTTTATTTTCTTTGTCTTTTATCTTAGTAGGTGCTAGTGATGTAGGGAGATGGGATTGTTGGCTGGCAGAGATCCACAAAACTCTAGTTTTGCCCTCAGCAATGTGAGGAACTTGAAATACTTCCAGGATAGTACCCAAGAAAATTACTGATGAAACACAAGAAGAGTGATATAGCAAATTCACACATTTAGAAACTCTGTTTTCTATTTAAGTACACTAAGATATAATCGGGACTGGGTTCCTCACTGAATGTGGAGAGGCTTAAACACAGAGGAACTTCCCATTCAAATAACACTAGGTTAAAAGCCTGAAGAGTTTCACAGAAATATTAGTTTTTCCTTCAGTGTGAATTTATGAACCATGACTAAATATATGCCTGCCCTGTAATTCTTACTTTTGATTTTCCTTCCCTTTTTTTTCCTTTCATTTTTCTATTTCCTTCCCATTATTGGGGGCGGGGAAGAGCTTGTGGGAAGAAAAACACTGGGGGTCTTTACTTGGGGTCTTAGACAAGAAAGGAAAGGAACTGAAATTACAAATATATAGAATTAACCCGATTCCTTAAAACTAAGATTCACCATGGAGACCAGAGCAGGGGACTGTCTCCATGGAGATCTTAATGAAGGTTTTTGTTTTTGTTTTTGCTCTAAATTATTATCACTTGTTACCAAACATCTCTTTGGCCAAGGAAAAAAGTGAACAGAATGAATGAATGAATGAATGAATGAATGAATGAGTTACTTTCCTGTTTTTGAGACATAATTCCCCAACAAATTATGGAAGGAAAAAGGTTATTTTATTTTTTTTGTTATTTATTTATTTTTGTTTTGTTTTGTTTTTCAGGATAGGGTCTTGCTCTAACCCAGGCTGACCTGGAATTCACTCTGTTCACTCTAGTCTCAGGCTGATCTGGAACTCACTGAGATCCTCCTACCATTTGGCTCACAGTTTAGAGGGGAAGTGTATCACAGTAAGGAAGCAAGGCAGGAGCAGACACTGGCATCACACCAGCAGGGAGGAATTAGAGGGAGCCAACAGCAAATCTCTGGGCTAAAAAACACCTCAATGCCAGTTCCAGTGACATGGGTGCTCCAGGAAGACTCTGCCTCTGAGTTTCCACAAACTTTTCACACAGTGCCACCAAGTAGGGATTAACTATTCCAACACATGACTCTATGGGAGACATTTCACATTCAAACCACCTTTTGTAGTCAGCTTCACACTGCTGGAACAAACTTCCAAACCAGGCACAGTTTATGGGAGGAAGGAGTTTATTTCAGGGGAAGTTCCATAATGGTGAAAGAAACTAGCTCTCTTTCACAGATCCAAGCAGAGAGAAAAAGCCACCAACCATCCAGCCAGCACCACCAAGAACCACTCACAAAACCAACAGCAAAACCAGTAACCAAACAGCAGTGAATCCCAGGCAGAGCTCAAACACTCTGCATACCCTTAGGCTAGAAATCAGATTGGACCCCTAGTGACACCTCTTCCAGTCAGGTGGTTGGAGACAAGCTTTCAAAAAACAAAAAAATAAAAAAACTACCTGAGTCTACTGGGGGACACTACCACACCATATAATGAGTGAATGAATAAATATAAGAACTGGCCTCACATGAGAGAATTTGCAAAGGGTAAACCTGCATTGTTCGATATATTGTTCCATTATTCCAAGGAGTAGGAAGATATTCCAGGAGATAATTTTGCCTCAACTACTAATTTCTAATGGAACCATCTAACAAGATGGTTCCATAAGTGCTCTAGGAAGGAGTGGACAGAAATGATTTCCAGAAAGGTATCTCTATCTTGGAAGAATCAAGGTGTGATGAGGGTGATGAAGTTCCATATGTTACCAGCTGAAAGGTAGTGGTAGTGCAAGGCTCTTTGGTCATGTTATAGCCTAATGGTAGACCAGAGATACTATTTAACACCCAACCTTCTTCATGCCTGTCATCCATAGGTATCATTAATGCATGTAGTGAGATCAAATAGACTTCTATTGCATGCCAGATAAAGAAAAATGAGAAAAATCTTAGTTTTTATATAATCAGAAGTAAATTATCATTACTCCCAGTAATAGATTGCATTTATATTGATAAGTACAGTCACTTCACTGATCAGATAGTTAGTTGAGGCCACCCAAGGGGTATATTACAGATCTTCAACAATCAAATTTAAAAATCACTTATCAAATACATTGAAATTTAATAAAAGTTTTAATAGGTCATAAAATAAGTCAATAAAAAGCTAATAATTGGGCTAGAGAGATGGCTTGGTGGTTAAAGTGCTTGCTTGAAAAGACTAGGATCCCAAGGTTGATTCCTCAATTCCCCAGTACCCAAGTAAACCAGATGCACAAGATTGCACATGTGCCTGGAGTTCATTTGCAGAAGCTAGAGGCCCTGATGTGCCCATTCTCTCTCTCTCTCTCTTTCTCTCTCTCTCTTTTTCTCAAATAAGTTAATAAAATATTTTAGAAAGAAAGCTAACAGTTAATGAGTAAAATGCATACTGATGAAATACCCGCTGGCACTCATCTAAAGTGGGTACACTCTGAGCTTTATCCTGCTTTGTTACATATGGCTTAATGGCTGGTTGGCTGTCAAAGGAAGGAAATGATGCCAGCAGCATAGCCAGCTTCAGAAAATGCTACTATTTCTCAATATTACATTGAAGTCTCACTATTTGCATGTTCTGTAATTTGTCACCATTATTGAGTACTGAAGCATTTCTCTGAGAGGACACAGGGCTAGGTTCCTATAAGCTTCTGGTCACAATCCTTTCATGAACCAATTGATGCATAGCCTTGTTTTATCTGTGCCCATTTAAGGACATCTTATCTGATGTATATGGTTGCTTCACTGACACTGCACTTACCACACAGTACTGTACCTCATACCTGAACAAAACTTATCTAGCAGAGGTTGTTTTCCATAATGTACATGACCAGCCCCCTTCTGTTTAGGGACACTCGACAGCAAACACTTTAGCATGATGCTTGGGGGACCATTTTAATAACAGTATTATCAATAACAGCAGAATAATGCAAAGACAAGCAAGCAAACAGTAGCCTTAAATAGAACATGAAATGGACAAATAAGACAGCACAAACAAGAAGGCAGAACCTTGGCTTGTTTGACTTTCAATGGGAAAATGTGTGCTGGGAAAAGAGGTACCTAAAGAAAACTGTGGTGCTGCTTTGGACTACTCAGTTTGATGATGAGAAATAAAGGCAGGGATGAGTAAGATGTGGGAAAATGGATCATGGACAAGGCCTTAAGAAGGAAGTTTGTAGAACAGAAACAGCAGGTGTCACGTATGGTAAATAAATGAATGTGTCCAAGCAGGACTAATGTCAAGCTATTTCCCTTTAAAGGCAAAAACATAAAGTAGGCAAGATTTGTGACTCTTTGTCATTTCTTTATTTGGTATTTTTCACTATAAAATAATTTATTACAGCTCAAGACACCTATGTACAAGCACAAAGGGGCTGGAGAGATGTCTTAATGATTAAGGCAAAACCTGCAAAACCTAAACCAAGGTCCAATTCCCCAGTACCCATGTAAAGCCAGATGCATAAAGTGGCACTGGCATCTCGAGTTCATTTTCAGTGGCCCTGGTATGCCCATTCTCTCTTTCTTCTCTATATATCTCTGCTTGCAAATAAATAAGCTTTAAAAAAAAAAAAAAGTAGAAATACAAAGCATTCCAGATCACGTACCCAGAGACTCTCTTCTTCCCCCTTAGTTTATGGACTGATACTATCTAATCCTTTAAATTTTGGATCTCCTTGAGCAGACAATGGGCCTTCTCTTTCAGAACTTCCTTCTTCTTTTCAAGCTGTTTACAGTCTTTGGGTGGGGGGGTCTTATCTACCTTCTTTTTCTGGCAGTGTCTCGTGGATACTATCTTGTTTTGCTCTATTTTTAAAACTGCTTTTCATTTCTATCTATCCCAAATATTACAAATACTCTGAAAGGAATAATTGTCAATAGTATAGCCAAGAAATTTGACTGAAAAGAAAGTTTCCACTTTTCTCCAGTGCAGCTATTGCCACTGGCCACTGTAATATTTCATAAAGAAGAAAATCTGTGACTGAATTCTAAGCACAATTTCTAAAGCACAGGAACCAAATCAAATACTTCCTGAGGTCATGCCACAATTTCCTAAGAGAAGTTTTCTTCGGAGGAGGCCTGTGCTCAGCCCTTGGACACTCAGTTGGCAAGAGACAGAATCTTCCTCACCAGGCCATTCAGCTCTCCAAAAGAATACACACCCCTGGGGCTGGAAAGATGGCTTAGCAGTTAAGGCATATGCCTGCAAAGCCAAAGGACCCATGTAAGTCAGATGCTCAAGGGAACGCATGCATCTGAAGTTTGTTTGCAGTGGCTGAAGGTCCTGGCGTGCCCATTCTCTCTCTCTCTCTCTCTCTCTCTCTCTCTCTCTCTCTCTCTCTTCCCCCCTCTTTCTCTCTCTCAAATAAATAAATAAATAAAATATATTAAAGGCTTGTGCCACCATGCCCAGCTTTAAAAAAAAAAAAAAAAAGAGTACACAACCAGGGATTGGTATGTGAATCTCCTACTTTTAAAAGTGACCAAGTAATTAAAAAGAAGAAATAGGGGCCAGTGGGATGGCAGCTCAGCATTAAAGACACTTGCTTGCAAAGCCTGCTTGCTTTGTCTCAGTCCTCAATCCCACACACATAAAACCAGACAGGCATTCATTTGCAGTGGCAAGAGACTCTGTACACACACACACACACATATGCACGTATTTGCAAATAAGTTTTTTAAAAGAAGACATATAGGACTGGAGAGATGGCTTAGAGGTTAAGGCGCCTGCCTGCTAAGCCTAAGAACGCTGCTTCCAATCTCCAGCAGTTCCAATCTCCAGGTCCCACGTTTAGCCAGATGCAAAGTGATGCAAGGGCGCAATGCCACACTTGCCCACAAGGGGGCGCACACATCTGGATTTCGTTCACAGTCTATATCTGTCTCCCTCTCCCTCTCTGTTTGTCTCTCTCTCTGTGTGTCTCTCTCTCCAAAAATAAATAATAAAAATAATTTTAAATTTTTTAAAAAGAAGACATATAAGACAGTATATGTTAAATTGTGTTGGTCTTACCTACTGGGACTCAAGTTTGCTACCTCTAGCTGGAACAGTCTTAGTAAATGAAAGCTTGGAGGATGTTAAGGGATCTTTTTCATTTAAAAATTATTTATTCATTTATTTATTTATTTATTTGAGATAGAGAGGAAGAGAGTGAGAGGGGCCTGTACCTGGACCTCTTGCTACTGCAAAGAACTCTAGACTTTGTGAGTCTGACTTTTTACATTGGGACCTGGGGAATCCAACCCAAAGTCAGTAGGCGTTGCAAGCAAGCATTCCACCTCCCTAGCCCCAGACCTCTTTCAAATACTCAGTGTGCCACCTCCCCCAAGTGTTGGCAGCCTTGGAGTCCGGTCCTATGCTCATTTATCTCCTGCCCGTCACCATGGCCTTCTAATAAGATCTGCCTTTTATGAATAAACTCTTGTCTCAGATTATTTGTGGATGATCTAATCCCTCAGATAACCAGGTCATTGCCTGCCTGCCTCAGGTCTCCAGTGTACTGGGCAGCAGTCCTAGAAAGGTCGCATGCTCAGCATGCCCATGGAGGGGTTTCTTCTTCCCAGCTCCACATCACTGTCTTACCTTTCTCATAACTTTATTCTTTTCCTTCTTTCTCCTCGCCCTTTCTGTTCCCTCTCTTCTTCCACTAGCGCTCCCTTTCTGTTACTCCCCGCCTCCCATCCCATCCCTTCTCCACTACTCCCTCCCCTGGCATCCAGGACCTAGTTGGCTTACCAGGAATGCACCAAGACAGGCTTCGAGTATTTCTGGTGGTGGGAGCGGAGGGTTAGGGAGCCTTTGCGCTCCAGCAAGTCGGTGGGTCCGACCTCATACCAGTTTTGTGTGTTGTCCAGGTCTGAGCGGTCAAAGGTCCCCATGCCTGAGTTGAAGCTAGGCACAGAACTCAAAGGATTTCCCTCTGAGCCAGTCCTGCACTCTATAACAAGAACCAAGATTCGGCGTCCTTTATCTCCTAAGCAACGTGGGCGTGGTCAGTGGAGACAGCCGAGTCCCAGAACTGGCGGATTCCTTCCAGTCTAACCGCACTAGACTCCCTAAGCGTGTAGTTACTAATTAAAACTACATTTCCCAGAATGCAGTTAGGGCCACCATACGACTGCATAGACGTTGGGAGGAAAACTGCATGCTGGGGTTTGTAGTTTCGCCAATCCGCAGGCCTAATCCCAGGAGTGAGGCAGAGATGATGTGAGGCAGAAGGGTCAGTTAAGGGCGCAAAATCCACGAGCTCCAAGCTGCTAATTTTGCCCTATCCTTGTGGAAATTATTTTAATTATTATTAATATTAATATTATCCGTTTCCACCACATCTCTGCTTATAAAGTTAAGTTTGACTAAAAGAGAGTAAGAGGCACAACTCCCCCAAATCTGAATTATTCTTGTACTTATTTTTTTTTTTTTTAACAAAGAAGAAAGTTTTTTTTTTCTTTTACTTTTATTTATTTATTGAGAGAGAGAAAGAGGCACAAAGAGGGGAAGAGAGAATGGGCCCGCCAGGACCTCCAGCTACTGCAAATGAACTCCAGATGCATACCCACCTTGTGCATGTGGCTTATGTGGGTACTGGGGAATTGAACTGAGGTCCTTTAGTTTTGCAGGCAAGTGCCTTAACTGCTAAGCCATCTCTCCAGCCCTTGTTCTTAATGTTTAACAGAATTTTATTTTATTTATCTGAGAGAGAGAGAAAAAAAGAGGCAAATGGGGAGAAAGAAAACGAGAGAGGGAGGGAGAGAGAGAGAGAATGGGTGCACCAGGACCTTCAGCTGCTGTAAACGAACTCCAGATGCGTGGGCCACCTTGTGCATCTGTATTAAGTGGGTCCGGGGAAATTCAAACCTGGGTCATTTGGCTTTGCAGGCAAACGCCTTAACCACTAAGTAATCTCCAACCCTTTATTGTTCTTTTTATACAGCTTTCTTGCCTGTAAAAGTGTACACACATTCAGCAAATTCACTACCAAAGCTGAGGATCACAAAGCCTGGTTCCATCTCCAGCTGCTTTATCCCTTCTAAACATTGTTTTCTTTCTGTGGAAAGCTAATGGAATGAACTGTGCAGTGGGGTGGACATGAGGATTTCGGGCACCTTCCTGCTGTGAAGTCAAAACTACCTCTAGGCACAGTTTAGGACCTCTGGCTTCCATCTCTCAGAGAATCAAGATCTCATCATTATAACGTCTGATATTTTATAAT
This sequence comes from Orientallactaga sibirica, assembly GCA_036365145.1. Taxonomy (NCBI): domain Eukaryota; kingdom Metazoa; phylum Chordata; class Mammalia; order Rodentia; family Dipodidae; genus Orientallactaga; species Orientallactaga sibirica. The sequence goes on from JAEOAD010000001.1 coordinate 65,725,858, forward strand.
AACACAATTCTTAAAATTACTGTATCTGTGTTATATGTAAGAAGGAAAAATTTCCAAAGATTATAGCATAGGCTGAAGAGCTGACTGTAACATGGTTGCCTGTGTTTCAATACCTGGAATCCACTTCAAGAAACTGGATGTGGTGATGTGTGTTTATAACCCCAGCACTGGGGAAACAGACAGAGATAGGCAGATCCCTGGGGCTCACTGGACAGTCAGTCTAGGCTACTTGATGAGCTCTAGACTCCTGTCTAAAAGAAAAGAGTAGGTGTTTCTGAGGAATGATGCACTGGAGGCTATCCTCCAGTCTCCACACGTTGGGTGCATGTGCACATGCCCCCCCACACATGAAGAACACACACACATATGCCCAAAGATGTTACTGAATAGCTAGCTTTATAATAGCAAAGTCGTTTTTCTGTCTTTTCTTTCATTCTTTTCCCCTTCTCTCCCTCTTTACTTTTCAGAAAAGAAATTTGGAGCATTAAAATTCTCCTCTTCACCATTAAGGGCATTACTGGGCTTTTTCATTGCCATCATTCTTCCAGTATGATGCTTAATGCGTGCATATTTTCAGTGTAAAATGAAAAAAATAAAAATTATATTTGACTACCTTAGATTTTCTCAAGCTTAAATAAAATTCAGAAGTGAATTACTTTAGGATAACATGGTTGAGCCCTTGTGATGCTGAATTACTGTCATCCCAGCATCTGGGAGTCTGAGACAGGAGGATTGTGAGTTTGAGGCCAGCCTGAGCTACAGAGTGAGACTTTAACTGAAAAATAAACAAATAAATGGTAACATAGGCTTAAAAGGCAATATAAACTATTCAAAACATTTGAATCTCATCTGGTTCTTGATTCAAACATGGATTTTGAAAAATTAAAACATTTCAAATGAGGCATTTTTTAGGAAAAAAAGTGTTTATTTTGGCTTATAGACTTGAGGGGAAGCTCCATGATGGCATGGGAAAACGACAGCATGACCAGAGGGTGGATATCACCTCCTGGCCAACATAATGTACACAACAGGAACAGGAGAGTGTGCTAAACAATGGCAAGGGGACACTGGCTATAACACCCATAAGCCCACCCCCAACAATATACTGCCTCCAGGAGTCATTAATTCCCAAATCTCCATCAGCTGGGAACCTAGCATTCAGAACAACTGAGTTCATGGGGGACACCTGAATCAAACCACCACAGTCAGAAACACTGCCTCTGCAGTGCAGGAAGCTGGGACAGAGTCATAATGTGTGACGTGACACACGTGCCTTATTAAAATCAGCCACTAGGGTAGGCTTCCTTCCAATAACTACTTTCTTTCCCAAACTTTTCATGTTTAAATGTTTACTTGGGGATAATTTCAAATCTACAAAAGTCACTAAACATACTAAGAGTTGCCTATAATCAATCCACTTTTTACATCTTGCAGTATTTGTTGTCTTAATTTTTTGTTGTTTGATTTTTCTTTTTTTTATTGACAACTTCTATACTTACATACAAAAAGTGCATGATATTTCCCTCCCCTCCCTGACCCCCCTTTAGAACTCCAGTCTCCATCATATCCCCTCCCTCTCTCCATTAGTCTCTCTTTTAATTTGATGTCATCATCTTTTACTTCTATTATGAGGGTCTTGCAAAGGTATTGCTAGGCACTGCAAGGTCATGTATATCAAGGCCAATTTCTGTCTGGGCAGTTGCATTGTAAGAGTTCATATCCTTCCTTTGGCTCTTCCATTCTATCTGCCCCCTCTTCCGCAATGGGCCCTGAGCCTTGGAGGGTGTGACAAAGATGTTTCAGTGCTGGGCACTCCTCCGTCCCTTCTTCTCAGCACTATGTTGCCTTTGGGTCGTCCCAGTGGTCATCGCCATCTGAAAAGAGAAACTTCTCTAACAAGAAATGAGAGTAGCATTAAATGTGAATATGAACATTAAGTGTAGTGCTTTCAAGGCAGCTTGGTGGGAATAAAATATACATTTAGTCAGACAAGACCAGGCTTTATACCCCTAAGGCTCATGACCTCTCCTGCCAAAGACTTTTGCTTATGTTTTTTCAGTACCAGGTATGTATTCCCTCCCGTAGAGAGGGCCTTCAGTCCAATTATGGAGCAGTTGGTTACCCCATGAGTAGACATGCCACTGTTGCACACGTTCAGTCATTGGGCCTGTATGGCCAAATTTGAATATTCAGTGTCCACTGTCTTCACTACTGGTGACTTCTGTCTCCCATACGGCTGCATGCAGTGCAACTTTTTCCAGCTTTCAGTTGGCTGGTCTACAGGGAGAAGGTTTTCTGCTCAGTGCCAGCTTGCTTTCTCAGTGACCTTGCCTCTCAGGCAAGAAATGTCTTCAGCAATAGGATCTTACTATCTGTTTCTCAAGGGAAACCAAGGGCTTTGGCAAAAGCCTTTAATGTTTTGGAGGCTACCAGGACCTCCTTGACCAACAACTCACTGGAAGGTATCCCATCCCAGGCACTGAAAATTTTCTAGCAGCAGTCTACAGATTCTAGATGTGCCATTTTTCAAAAAAGTAGGTTTATATAAGTCTTATTCACACTATCTTGAATTTAGATTGACCCTCCCCCTGCCCTTCTTTTACACATTCTCTTCCCATAGCCTCACTGAGGCCATTCCCCTCCCTGTAATCTGTTCTTCTACTTACATATGTGCAATACCATACCCTGAAGTCCTTCCCTCTCCTCCCTCCCTTGCAGCCTTTTACCAGCTTACTGGTTTCTGGTACCTATTTTTGGTTCCAGTTCACACACAAGTCTATACATTGGTAGCTAGGATCCACATATGAGAAAGAACATGTGACATTTACCTTTCTGAGCCTGGGTTACTTCACTTAGTATAATCCTTTCCAGATCCATCCATTTCCCTGCAAATTTCATAATTTCATTTTTCTTTACCTCTGAATAGAACTCCATTGTGTAAATGTATCACATCTTTATTATCCATTCATCTGTGGAGGGACATCTAAGCTGCTTCCATTTCCTAGCTATTGTGAATAGAGAAGCAATAAACATGGTTGTGCAAGTATCTCTAAGGTAGTGAGAAGAGTCCTTCAGATATATGCCTAGGAGTGCTATAGCTGGATCATATGGTAAATCTATTTCTAGCTGTCTCAAGATCCTCCACACTGATTTCCACAATGGCTGCACCAGATTAAATTCCCACCAACAGTGTAGAAGTGTTCCTCTTTTTCCACATCCATGCCAACACTTATTGTCATTTGTTTTCTTGATGGTAGCCATTCTGACAGGAGTAAAATGGAATCTCAAAGTGGTTTAAATTTCCATTTCCCTGATGGCTAAGGATGTGGGACACTTTTTTAGATGTTTATATGCCATCTGTATTTCTTCTTCTGAGAACTCTCTATTTAGTTCCATAGCCCATTTTTTAACTGGGTTGTTTGAATTCTTATTATTCTGTTTTTTAAGTTCTTTGTATATTCTGGATATTAATCCTCTGTCAGATGTATAGCTGGCAAAGATTTTCTCCCATTCTGTAGGTTGTCTCTTTGCTCTATTCACAGTGTCCTTTGCTGTACAAAACCTTTTTAATTTCATGGGGTCCCAGTGGTTGATTAGTGGTTTTATTCCCTGAGCAATTGGGGTTATATTCAGAAAGTCCTTGCCTATGCCAATATGTTGAAGGGTTTCCCCTACCTTTTCCTCTAGCAGTTTCAGAGTTTCAGGTCTGATATTAAGGTCCCTGAATCATTTGGACTTGACTTTTGTGCATGGAGAGAGAGAGAAGGATCTATTTTTATCCTTTTACATACAGATGTCCAGTTTTCCCAGCACCACTTGTTAAAGAGGCTATCTTTTCTCCAATGAATATTTTTGGCATTTTTGTCAAAAATCAGGTGGCTGTAGCTGCCTGGATTAATATTTGGGTCTTCTATTCTGTTCCATTGATCTACCTGTCTGTCCTTGTACCAGTACCATGCTGCTTTTGTTACTATGGCTTTGTAATATAACTTAAGAGGGGAATGGCCTAACCAAGGCCATGGGTAGAGAATGCATAAAAGAAGGGCAAGGGGAGGGTCAATCTAATTTCAAAAGATTGTGAATAAGACTTATGTAAAACTACTTTTTTGAATAATGGTACATCTAGAAGCTGTAGACTGTTACTAGAAAATTTTCAGTACCTGGGATGGGATACCTTCCAGTGAGTTGTTGGCCAAGGAGGTCCCGGTAGCCTCCAAAACATTAAAGGCTTTTGCCAAAGCCCTTGGTTTCCCCTGAGAAACAGATAGTAAGACCCTATTGTTGAAGACATCTCTTGCCTGAGAGGCAAGGTCACTGAGAAAGCAAGCTGGTGCTGAGCAGAAAACCTCCCTGTAGACCAGCCAACTGAAAGCTGGAAAAAGCTGCACTGCATGCAGAGTATGGGAGACAGAAGTCATCAGCAGTGAAAACAGTGGACGCTGAATATTCAAATTTGGCCAGACAGGCCCAAAGACTGAACGGGTGCAATAGTGGCATGTCTACTTGTGGGGTAACCAACTGCTCTATAATTGGACTGAAGGCCCCCTCTACGGGAGGGAATACATACCTGGTACTGAAAAACCTAAGCAAAAGTTTATGGTAGGTAAGGTCATGAGCCTTAGGGGTATAAAGCATGCTCTTATCTAAATGTATATACTACTCCCACCAAGCTGCCTGGAAAATCCTACACTTAATGCTCATATTCACATATTAATGCTACTCTCACTTCTGGTTAGAGAAGCTTCTCTTTTCAGATGGCGATGACCACTGGGATGATCCAAAAGGCAACATAGTGCTGAGAAGAAGGGATGGAGAAGTGCCCAGCACTGAAACATCTCTGTCACACCCTCCAAGGCTCAGGGATCATTGCGGAAGAGGGGGCGGATAGAATGGAAGAGCCAAAGGAAGGGTACGACTCCTACAATGCAACTGCCCAGACAGAAATTGGCCTTGATATCCATGACCTTGCTGTGCCTAGCAATACCTCCACAAGACCCTCATAGTAGAAGTAAAAGAGGATGACATCAATTTAAAAAAGAGACTAATGGAGAGAGGGAGGGGATATGATGGAGAGTGGAGTTCTAAAGGGGAATGGGGGGAGGAGAGGGAAACTATGCACCTTTTGTATGTAAGTATGTTTTGTTGTCAATAAATATTAAAAAAAAATACAAAAATAATAATTGTAACTTAGTGGTTAAGGATTTTTGTTGGCAAAATTGTTTAAGTATCCATTTTTGTGTTTCCAGTTGAATTTTAGGATTGTTTTTTTCTACAAAGTGAAGAATGCATTGGGATTTTAATGGGGAGTGCATTAAATGACAGATTGGTTATGTAAGATTGACATTTTCTCAATATTGATTCTCTTAATCCAGGAGCATGGGATGTCTTTCCATTTCCTTGTGTCTTCTGTAATTTGTCCATGAGTTTTTAAAGTTCTCATTTTAAAATCCTTCATAATTAGTTTATTCCAAGGTATGTTATTTTTTTTTTTGAGGCAAATGTGAATGGGAGAGAATGGTTGTTTCCTCCCTTCATGTTTGTTGTTAGTGTATAGAAAAGCTACTGATTTCTGAGTGTTTATTTTGTATCCTGCTACATGGCTAAAAGTGTTTATCAGTTCTAACAGTTTGCAGGTAGAGTCTTTAGGGTCTGTTATGTACAGGATCATATCATCTGCAAATAATGATAATTTGATCTCTTCCCTTCCAATTTGTATCCCTTTTATGAGCAGGTTTGCCTTATTGATAGGGCTAAGACTTCCAGTACTATATTAAATAGAAGTGGGGAAAGTGGACACCCTTGTCTTGTTCCTGAATTGAGGAAAAGCCTGTTTTTCCCCATTTAGTATTATGTTGGCTGCAGGTTTGTGATAAATGGGGCTTTTATTATGTTGAGATATGTTCCTTCTATTCCCAGTTTCTGTAATACTTTCACCATGAAGGGGTGTTGGTTTTGTCAAATGCCTTTTCTGCATCTATTGAGATGACCATGTCATTTTTGTCCTTCAGACCATTTATATGGTGGCAATACATTTATGGAATTTGGTTATGTTGAACCAACCCTGCATTCTGGGAAAAGGCCCAAAGGGATGAATAATCTTTCTGATATATTCTTGTATTCTGTTTGCTAGTATTTTGTTGAGAATTTTGCATCTATCATGGTTATCTGGGTCCTACTGAGGAAAACCAGAGGGGTGTAGGGTGTCACCTAGGAGGCATGAGCAGTGTGTCACAAGACAGACTCGGGGTTGGGTGAATGAAGAGCCAGATCAGGCAAAGTTTATGGAGGAAGGGATATGGGTTTTTAGGGGCTGTTAATAGGTATGGGGAAGTTCCATTTTGGCAGGACCAATGTGGCTTGTCTCTGGACCAGGAACAGAGAGAGAAAGGCCAACCAGGAGCATGGGGCTGTAACTGTTGTCAATCACAACAGCCCAAAACCACATTTACACAGAAGAACTTCCATTTGTCACTTGCCATATCTTTAGGACCAGGCCTGTATTGTGCCATACATATCCTCCTTTTTGTTTTTAAGATCAGCAACCCAGAGAGGTATGGTTTATTGCCAAGCCATTGTTGAACCCAGGCCCAAGGGATCATCATAACGTGACAGTGCCTGTCTTAGGTTGTTCCAGAGGTCCAAGTGGTGGTGGCTCTGTGGCATGTGAACTGTCCCAGGGCCAAATGCCACTATAGAAGGTGAAAAAACCTGAGGGGATGGTTGCTGGGTGACTTCATGAACCCAGGCCCCTTAGGATCATCAATTGACAGTAGCATTAGGTTGCCCCATCTAATGGAATCAGATGGGCTATGTAATCAAAGGAGGGGTATGGCAAAGGAATTTTTAGCATGGTCTGGCTAGGGGAGACCTGTATTATTACCATTAGGAGGCATTGCCTAGCAAGGCATGGAAGGGGTGTGGCTCTGTGGAGATGTGAACAGTCCCATGCTTGAAGGGGGATCAATAGAGCACTGAAGAGGACTGGCTAGGAAAGGTTGCTGGGTGAGTTCCTAGCGTCAAAGTCAGTAGCATTGAGTGTCCTTAATGGTGGCTCAATGCAATCAAAGGAGTTAAAGGAATTTATGGAGGTAAGAAGTTTTGTCCCAAAATGGTTTCTGGCATCATCTTAGGGAGAAAGGGAGATAAAGTCAGTGGCTGGTGGGGGTAAATAAGTTTAAAGTCCCATATCTGGTCTCAGGGGTTGGCATCATCTCTTCTTCTTCAAGGTTGATCCCTGAGTCAGTGGCTGGATGGATGTTTCTGGCAGGAATCCAGATTGGGATCTGTGAAGTTTCTGAAAGACACAATCATACCCTCAGCCCTGTGTTAAAGAGGGTAGGGTCCCTTCCAGATATTAGTAAGATGATCTTTCCAGTGGACTAAGGGTAAGGGCATTGTGATTGGTTGGGATCTCCAATGTTTGTAGGCTGGGAGAGTCCTGTCTCATCAAAAGTGAGAAAATTGAGGGTGAAAAGAGCTTCCACTAGGGCCAAGTGGGGATCCTTGAGTGACATAGTGGACTTTTGTTTTATAATTAGTTCATTTAGGGTTTGGTTTGTTCTTTCCACAATGGCTTGTCCTTGTAGGTTGTGGGGATGCCAAGGGAGTGTTTTATTCCCAAGATTCCATGAAGGATGTGAATTGGGCAGATGTGTATGCAGGGCCATTATCAGTTTTAATTGACCAGGGGTACGCCCATGACCAACATAGCGGTTTTTGTTGCCTTAATGACATGGGATGCCTTTTCCCCAGAGAGAGCAACAGCAAAAGTAAGCTTAGAGTAAGTGTCCACAATGACATGGACATATTTGAGGTTACCAAAGGAAGGTATGTGGGTAACATCCATCTGCCAGATAGAATTTGGGGTAAGGCCTCTAGGATTGACTCCTTGAGGCTGTAGGGGGCCCACGGGGTCTAGGGGGGCACATGTCTTACAAGTACGGGTTAAATGTTTGCATTGGCTAAGGGAGAGCTCAGGATATAGGGTCTGTATAAGGTCTTGTGCCAAGGAGTATGTCTAAAGTAATTGGAATTTCGTCCCTAAGATTTTGGCGGGCCTGGGATTTAGCCAGGTCACTATAGGTGGCTTTTCATTGGAGGAATTCAGGGGAGAGAAGAACTGCCTTGAGGAGGGAATACCAGTCATAACAAGTCTGAAGATGGATGGCCCATTGTAAGAGGACTTGTTCAAAGTAAGCAGAATCAACACCGGATTCCTGGGCTGCCTTACGGATGAGGGCCAGATCAAAGAGGGGGGTGGGGAGCCATGGCCTGATTGTCGCATCGGGCCCTACGTTAACAGGGAAGTCGGCGAAGGGGCGTGTCAGGGAACCAGCAGTCACCTGGGTGTGTCCAGGACTGAGCGGGGGAAGGTCCTTGGAAGGGTAATGAGGGGGAGGGGTGGTTGCAAGTGTGGCTGTAGCAGGAGGGGGTTGGTGTGGCGGCTTATTATCATTTAAAAGTTTTAGTTCCTCCTCATCCGAGTTATCGGAAGAGGGGGCTGGGAGGGACGAGCTGTGAAGAGCCAATTCAGGTTCCTCTTCATATTGTTTGTTATGGGCATAAATGATTTCCTGTACTGTGCAGCCTTTAAGGCCAGCAATTATGGCAAGGAGGATAGAAAAGAATGGAGCAGGGGGTGTGTGCCCTTTATAAACCTCGTGTTTTTTGGCAAGGACTAGGACCCAGGACCAAATGTTAATGTCCCAGATGTTCTCCGGAGTGATCCATGGGGCTAAAACAAGAGTTTCATCCCAAAAGCTATGGAGGTCTTTTTGTTTTAATTTTAAGCCACATTGCAGAAGGAGGGCCTTAAGAGCTTGCAATTTTCCTCTGGTGGGGAGGGATGTTGCCCATTGCCGCGTGGTGTTGTTTGATGGGGGCTGGGCTGGGTCACTCCTGAATCAAAGAGACTGAGAAAACAATAACCCAGATAAAAGATGATAGACCAGAGGATAATCATGCAAACCACAAGTCCTAATGCTGGGGCCAGCTGAGACATACGGATATATTGTTTAGGACCCATGTGTCTTGTGCTTAGTGGGGGGAGGGGCCAACACAGGCTTAGGGCCATGCGGCAGTGTGTGCCTTACTGGGGGGGAAAGGGGGGACAAACAAAGGAAGGGGAGGAAGGGGCTGCCTGCTCACCCACAGGCAATCGTTAGCCGTTTTTCTCTCACCAATGAAGAACTGGGCGCTTTGCTCATCAGACTTTCAAGGACGAGGGATTGCAGAGGGGGCTACTCGCCGAGGGGGCTTCTCGAAGAACTGGGCGTTTTGCCGTTCTGCCAAACGCTGAGGGGCTGCTCACCGGCTCATGGGATGTTCAACGGGGCATCTCGCCAGATGCCGATGGGGCAGGGGGTCACGGATGGGGTGTCTCGCTAACACCGATGTCGGGGCAGAGGGTCCCTGTTCAGGCGCCAGATGTTGGGGTCCCCCCCAAGGCCAGCTCAGGAGGGACGATAGGGTCTCTGCCGAATTGGGGTGAGCAGCGCGGAGTCATGACACAGACTCCGGGAGTTGGGTGAAAGCGGAGCGAGAATCCACAAACTCATTTATTCAGGAAGTGCACATGGGTTTTAAGGGGCTGTTAATCCTTGTATGGGGTGGTCCCCTTTTGGTGACCAATGACAGCTTGTCTCTGGACAGAACATCTCGTAGTAGGTGAGCATGGGGCTGTAACTGTTGTCACATCACGCCTGCGCAAAACGCCATTTTTACAGAAGCCACTTCCTGTTGTCTTCTGCCATGCGGTCTGGCTAGGACCAGGCCTGTATTGTGCCATACATATGTTCATGAGGGAGATTGGTCTGTAATTTTCTTTTTTTGATCTGTCTTTGTCCGGTTTGGGTATCAGGGTGATGCTGGCTTCATAGAAGGATTTTGGTAGAATTCCTTCCTTTTCTATTTTATGGAAAAGTTTGAGAAGCATTGTTGTTAGTTCTTCCAGGAATGTCTGGTAAAATTCAGCAGTGAATCCATCTGGGCCTGGACTTTTTTTAGTTGGGAGACTTTTTATAACTGCTTGGATCTCTGTAGTTGTTATAGGTCTATTTAAATGGTTTATCTCATCTTGATTTAATTTTGGTAGGTCATATGAATCAAGGAAATCATCCATTTCTTTCAGGTTTTCAAATTTAGAGTCATATATATTCTTAAAGTATGTCCATATGATTTTCTGAATTTCTTTGGTATCTGTTGTGATGTTGCCTTTTTCATCTCTAATTTTATCAATTTTTGTCTCTTCTCTCTTTCTTTTGGTCAGCTTTGCTAAGGGTTTATCATTCTTGTTTATCCTTTCAAAGAACCAACTCTTTATTTCATTGATTTTTTTGATTGTTTTTTGGTTTCCATTTTGTTAATTTGTGCCCTAACCTTTATTATTTCTTCCCATCTACTGATTTTTGGTTTGCATTGTTCTTCTTTTTCCAAGGCCTTAAAGTGAAGCATTAAATTGTTTAGTTGTGAACTCTATAATTTCTTAATATAGGCACTTAGAGCTATAAATTTCCCTCATAGGACTGCCTTCATTGTGTCCCAAAGGTTTTGGTATGTTGTATTGTCATCATCATTTGATTCTATGAATTTCTTGATTTCCTTTTTAATTTCTTCAATGACCCATACATCATTCAATAATGTACTGTTTAGTCTCCATTAATTTCTGTATGCTCTGTAGTTTTTCTTGTTGCTGATTTGCAGTTTAATCCCATTGTGGTCAGATAGCGTACAAGGGATTATTTTCAATTTTCCTGTATTTGTTAAGATTTTATTTGTGTCCTAGTATATGGTCTATTTTAGAGAATGTCCCATGTGCTGCTGAGAAAAATGTATATTCTGCAGCATTTGGATGGAATATTCTGTATATATCTGTTAGGTCCATTTGCTCCATGATATCATTTAATGCAGATGTCTCTCTGTTTATTTTTTTGCTGGGGAGACCTGTCAAGTGATGAGAGTGGGGTATTGAAATCACCCACTACTATTGTGTTAGGAGATATCTCTGACCTTAATTCTAATAGTGTTTGTTTGATGAAATTGGGAGCCCCCATGTTAGGGGCATATATGTTTAGGATTGTAATGTCCTCCTGTTGGAGTGTTCCTTTAATCAGTATGAAGTGACCTTCTTTATCTTTCCTCACAAATTGTTGGATTGAAGTCTATCTTGTCAGAAATTAGGATAGCAACCCCTGTTTGTTTCCTCAGCCCATTTGCTTGAAATACCTTTTTCCAACCTTTCACCCTAAGAAGGTTTCTATTTTTTATTGAGGGATGAGTTTCCTGGAGGCAACAGATGGTAGGATCCTGCTTTTTAATCCAGTCTGCAAGTCTTTGTCTTTTGATTGGGGCATTGAGGCCATTGATATTAAGAGTTATTATTGAAATATATGTATTTATTCTCACCATTCTTCTTATTTTTTATGGCTTCCTGTTTTCCCTTTACCCACTTGTTTTAACTGTTATTTGAGTATGGTTTATTTTTTCCTATTTCCTGTTGTATGTATTTTACTTTCTCTTCCAGCATGAATGATTCCTGCAAGTATTTTCTGTAGAGCTGGTTTAGTTGCCATAAATTCCTTTCACCTGTCTTTGTTGTGGAATGTCCTTATTTCTCAATCTATTTGGACAGATAGTTTTGCTGGTAAAGTAATCTTGGTTTTTTATCTTTCAGAACTTGGAATATATCACTCCAGGCCCTTCTGGCTTTTAAAGTTTGTGTTGAGTAATCTGCTGTGATTCTGATGGGCTTGCCTTTGTAGGTCACTTGCTTTTTCTCTCTAGCTGCTTTCAATGTATTTTCTTTGGTTTGTATGTTTGGTAGTTTAATTATAATATGGCAGGGAGAGGTTCTTTCCAGGTTTTGTCTGTTTGGTGTTCTAAAGGCTTCCTGTATCTGCATTGGCATCTTTTTCCCAATTCGGGGGAAGTTTTCCTCTATGATTTTGTTGAAAACACCTACTATGCCTTTGGAGTGAAATTCTTCTCCTTCTACTATCCCTTGAATTCTTATGTTTGATATTTTCATACTGTCCCGAATATCTTGAAATTCCCATTCATACCTTCCTATTATTTTGTCTTTCTCTTTGTTGGACTGTATTAGATCTGCCACTTGGTCTTCTAGTTTAGATATTCTGTTCTCTCCTTCATCCATTCTACTAGAGAGATTTTCTACAGAGTTCTTTATTTCACTGACTGTGTTCTTTATTGCTAGCATTTCTGACTGGGTTTTCTTTATTATTTCAATTTCTGTATTTATGTCTAGTATTGACCTCCTTATTTCATTAAATTGGTTCTCTGTGTGTTCTTTGAATCCTTTGATTTCTTCTTTGAGGTATTTGAACGTTTTCATTTCCTCTTTGAGTTCTTTGAACATATTTATAATCATTCTTTTGAAATCTTTCTCTGGCATTTCCTCAAAGTCAGCCTCACTGAAGGTCATTTCTGATATATTAATACTTTTTGGTGGATTTATATTGTCTTGATTTTTTTGTGTTTCTTGTATTGTAATGTAGAGATCTTTGCATCTTGAATTAATTTAATGCTTGGGTTTTCTAATTATCTGCAGTAATATTAGATGTATCAATCAATCTGATATTGTATATCTTTAGGGTAGGAGTTTAAGGTGCTAAGTGTGGCTCTTAAGGCTCTCAGAGTAATCACAGAAGTGACCCTAGGTGTTGGGTTTGCCTGCTATGAGAGTATCAAGTGGGGTGAATGGAACAGAATACAGTCAAATTCTAAAAATTTAACTCAACAATGTACCCATTCAATGAAATACAGCACAGAGTATTTGTGCAAAAGCAGGTATTATGACAAACAGATCCTCTAACAAAGTCACAGTCTCTAAGGATGTGTGTTACCCCACACCCTTAATACTGTCAACTGGGAGGCTAAGATTTCTGGTCTGTAGAGGGTTCCAAGGTCAGCTTGTGATCAAGTGAGACCCTTTCCCAATGAATGACAGAGGAGGAAACAACGGCACTATAAATCAGGAAGCAACAAATGAGCAGCCCAAAATATAGCTTATTTAGGAATGTCAGATCTGACCATCCATCAGGTTTAACAGAGAATGTAACCTAACATGGAAGGTGCAATTAGACCTTCCAGTGCAAGCCTATACTCTGGGCTTATTTGGTGGGTACTGACCTGGTGTAATCCAAGTTACATTTTGGAATGGGTTTGATCACAGCTATGCTGCACAGCTGCTTGGGTCCTTCTTTGCTGTGTTTTGGGCTCAGGAAGGCCGGCTGTGTCTGTGGGTCACTGCTTTCACAGTGCCAGATGCCGGCTAGGTGAGCTCTCTTCCCCAGGTCTCTGGTGCTTGCTGGAGCTTGTGCTGGCAGTGGGGGAGGGGAGGCTGTGAATGGAGGCTGAAGTCCGTCTGCTTGTCCACACGATCCTCTTCCTCACAAGCTGCTCCGTTGGTCTCTGCCGTCCTCCTTCCACATTTCTTGAGTTTGTGAGGAGGCGGTGTGAGTGGAAAATCCCCTCACCTGGCTTTAAAATCCTGTGGCTCCAATGGAGCCTGATGGCTGCTGCTGCTTGGGACTCACTGCAGCTACTGTAGCCACTTCTGCCCACTTTTGTGGGCTCCAGACACTCTGGATCTCTGCTACTTCTCTGCTGTGGTTGATAATTTACTATACACCTCACTTTTTAGTAGAAGAGTGTATTTTGCTGGGGTTTGTTTTGCCTTTTTCCCCTACCCTGTTTTGGCGTGGTTCCTATGTCGCCATCCTAACCGGAAGTCTCGAGGCAATTTTTTTTTAAAGATTACATTTACACAAAAAACTCATCTTAAGAACAAATTAAGAGATAATTTTACATTATGAACAGGCTTTTTTTTTGGAGGGGAGTTGGAGGATGGGTTGGAGGTATGGTCTTGATGTAGCCCAGGCTGACCTGGAATTCTCTATATAGTCTCAGGCTGGCCTTGAACTCACGGTGATCCTCCTACCTCTGCCTCTGGAGTGGCGAGGTAAGAGATATACACCACAATGCCCGGCTGAACAGAATTAATTACAAAGCATGTTTTATTAGTATAAATAGTACAAATAGCGAGGTGTTCCTCTGGATTTGATTTCACATGTTTGATTACAGACACCTAAGTGCTTTTTTATGGCCTGTGGTGCATAATGTGAGTGCCTGTGGTATGCTAAGGTCCCTGCTTTGCTCAGAACCACAGTAAACCATAACCATGCTGTTTAAAAGCAAATAAATAGTTCTCAGAAGCTAAGTGTCAGCAGAGTGATGACTGCTATTTTAGCCCTTTCTTGTTGATAGAAAGAAAAATAGAAGTTAAAAAAGGTTAATAAGAGCCATCCATGTGAAGTTCAGTTCTGTCCAATCAATGCAGAGCATATTGCTGATGCAGTAAAAACTTCACCATCATTACCATCATCTTCTTCTGTTTAAAGTAGTGATAATATCATATATATATATATATATATATATTCATACATACATACATACATACATACATACATACATACATACACAACCTATCACTGCAGATGATTGACTGAAAGATGGAAGCTGCCCAGAGCCAAGCTCTTTCTGCCGTGCATGGTTGATAAAGTGATTTGAAAGTTTTTTAACAGAGAAAACAAGCAAAAAAAAAAAAAAACACAGCTTTTATTTAGGAGTTCTCTAAGCCCAGCCGACTGACCATTTGGATCTGTGAATGTGGTTTTGCACTATGTTCTTTCTTTCTTTCTTTCATCAATCTTTCCAACCTTTTTTGTCCTCGGCATGTGCTAAATGTTTTTCAGCAGCTCTGTGCTGAGATAAACTCTAATAGCCTCAAGTGTAGATAGATCTCATTCTCAGATACCAGTATGTCCTTCAGGATCTTTGTTTCTTGATTTCTTTTTTGTCTTTGTATACGTGTGGTGTGTGGTAACATGCATGTGTGTGTGCCCCCATGCACTCACCCACAGTGGAGTGCACTCATCTCACCTGCAATGACCAGAGAGGAAGGTTGGGGATCCTGCTCAATTCGTACTAGGCTTCTTTTTATTTGAGCCAAGGTGTTTTGTTGCTCCTGGAGTTTGTTACTTTTTCACGAAGTCTGATGCTTCTCAAGTCACTGCTCCCCTATGGGACTGGACTACAGATGTTTGTGGCCATACCCAGCTGTTATGTGGGCCCAGGAACAAACTCAAGCAGTCTCTCTGGCCACTTCTGGCCCTCATGCTTGCACAGGAAGAGCTCTTAACCTTTGAGCCATCTCTCTAGCCCAGTTTCTTGATTTTTTTTCTTAAAGATTTTATTTTTGTTTATTTATTTAATAGAAACAGAGAGGAGGGAGAGAGAGAATGAGAATGGGCATTCCAGGGCCTTTAACCACTGCAAACGAACTGCAGATGCATGTGCCACCATGTGCATCTGGCTTATGTGGGACCTGGAGAATCAAACCAGGGTCCTTCGGCTTCATAGACAAACGCCTTAACAGCTAAGCCATCTCTTCAGCCCATTGATTTTTTTTTTTGGGGGCAATAAAATTGGACAAAGCAGTAGTTAATACTGAAGGTCTTTGTGAAAATTATGGAAGATAATAAATACAACAAAAGCAAGTAGAATAGCCCAACAGGTGTTTACTCTTCAATTATTTTTCAACTATTGCTGCCATTATTATAACATCCTGGTTTTGCCTTCATCACTTGATACCTTTACCATTTGAAACCCTAAGTGTGTTTGTCATCTGTGCGTTGTTCCCTCAATATACTACTCTTCAAGCTATATCTGTTGACAAGGTATTATTATAAAGTATTTTTAAAAATATTTTATTTATTTGCAAGCAGAGAGAGAGATAGAGGAGAGAGAGAGACAGAGAGAATGGGTGCTCCAGGGCCTACAGCAGCTGCAAAGCAACTTCAGACTCAAGTGCCACTTTGTGCATCTGGCTTTATATGGATACTGAGGAATCAAACTTGAGTTTTCAGGCTCTGCAGGCAAGCTTCTTAACCACTGAGCAATCTCTCCAGCCCTTACAAGGTATTTTTAATGAATTCCTTTTAGTAATATTTTTTTCTGCTCTTCCCAGAATGTCTTACAAATATGCCCTTGTAAAATAATGCTATTTTGGTGAATATCTCTTATTCTTGTGCAAATCCATAAACTGCCCCAATTGAAAGCTGTTCAATAAGATTACTTTTAGTCACATTTATATGAAATTTAATAGTCTGAATTACAAAAATGTTGGTAAGGTATTTAGATATGATAACAAACTGATTTTACTCTTATAGAGTCATTTCAAGACGATAGATAATCTTTACGCTTTCTAATTGTGAAGTTACTGATCCACAGGATACATGAGATTTTCCTGATTTAAGCATGCAATCTGAAAAATGAAAAAATGTCAAGTGAGGCAACTTTTTAAAATTACATGTAAACAAAAACTCATACTTAAGAACAACTTAAGAGAACAACATACAAAGATGTGTCTATGTCAAGGCAATACAGTGTCGTGTTTAAAGCAATGCCATCTGTTTGCTTTAGTTCCTTTTCACAGAAACACCTTTATACAAAGAAAGTTATAGCTCAGGTGAATGAAATAGGACTTTTCTTAAGATAAGTGCAGGCACACCACCTTGGAAGATATGTCATCTGAGCTGATTCCCACAGTCTTCTCCTCCCACCTCATGGTAGAGCTAAAACCCAGAGCCTCCATGGCAAGCTTTCCACCACTGAGCTATGTGTCAGCCCTAAATTTCTATATTAGTTTTATCAGATTCTGAAGTTTACCAGAAAGAATTGCACAGGACAGCAAACTTGAAGCAAATAAAAATCAATTAGGGGCTGGAGAGATGGCTCAGCAGTTAAGGTGCTTGCCTGCAAAGCCTAATGACCAGAGTTCACTTTCTCAGTATCCATATAAAGCCAGATGCCCAAGGTAGTGCATGCATCTGGAGTTTGTTTGCAGTGGCTGGAGGTACTGGCAAATCCATTCTCTCTTCTCTTCTCTTCTCTTCTCTTCTCTTCTCTTCTCTTCTCTTCTCTTCTCTTCTCTTCTCTTCTCCTCTCCTCTCCTCTCCTCTTCTTTTCTCTCTCTCACTCTCAACATGGCATGGTGGCACACCCCTTTAATCCCAGCACTTGAGAGGCAGAGGTAGGAGGATCACTGTGAGTTCAAGGCCACCCTAGACTACATAGTAAATTCCAGATCACCCTGAGATAGAGCAAGATCCTACCTCAAAAAAAAAAAAAAAATCAGATCAAAATGGTCACAGAGGCCAATCTCCTCACCATCTATCTCTTTTTCCTTTCTGGCTAACAACCATCTACTCATACTTCCTTCTCAGTAGAATCTACCTCAGGGCCTACCAAAGCCAGCAGCTGCAAGATCTACCCCATTATTTTTTTAAAATAAATGCATTTATTTTATTATTTTTATTTATTTATTTGAGAGAAGGAAAGAAAGAGAGAGGAAGAGAGAAAGAGAGAGAATGGGCACACCAGAGCCTTCAGCCACCTCAAATGAACTCCAGATGCCTGTGCCACCTTGTGCATCTGGCTTACGTGGGTCCTGGGAAATCAAACCTGGGTTATATGGCTTTGCAGGCAAGTGCCTTAACTGCTAAGTCATCTCTCCAGTCCTCTCCTCCATTATTAACATTGCTTCTCTTTACCAAATGACTTTCAAGTCAGATAAGAGACAGGAATTTAAGATGACTTAAAATTAATTCATATTATCTATATGGCAAGCCAGTTTAAATATATTAAATATTGTACTTATATGTTATCACACAGAAGTAAAGGACTAAGCATTGATATATATATATACACACTTGTATTTCACTTTGTAGTTTCAGGGTGACCTCAGACTCACAGTGATCCTCCTACCTCAGCCTCCCGAGTGCTGGAATGAAAGATGTGAGCTACCACACCCAGCTCTAGCATTGATACCTTAATCAAAGATTGCCTAGCATTTCTGATGCTGTTCTCCAGAAATAGGGACCTCCTGTCACCCACCAACCATGGTGGTTAATCTCTGGTTGTCAACTTGACAAAATTTAGAATCACCATGGAAATAAATGTCTGGTCATGTCTGTGAAGGATTTTCTAGTTTAGGCTAGTTGAGGTGGGAGGACTACCATAACTGGGAGGCACTATCCCTTAGACTGGGTTCCTGGACCATATAAAGAGAGGAAGTCATCATTCTCTTGACTTCCTCCATGGTGAAAGGACGCCAGCTCCTGCCATCCTTTCCTTACCATGGTCTATTTACCCTCAAAACTATAAGCCAAGGTGAACTTTTTTCTCCCATAAGCTGCTGTTGGTCGAGTATACTATCCCAGCATTGAAAGAATAACTGATATACTATACACTCATCTATGGGTATCCTTTTGAAGCTTAGATATAAGAGAATTTGAGTTCACTGTTATGGCAAAATAAGATATTCACTTTGATTCTCCCCATCTCACTGACCACTCTGTTTTTCTCTCCTCTCCCTCCACCTTTCTTGGCTTTTCTCCCTTTAACCTTTCCTTTTCCATACCCAACATTTTTCTTCACCCTTCCTTTTACTTCCCCCTTCACCTTTCCTATATCCTTTTATGGATTGGCTAGAGAAATGGCTTAACAGATAAGGCACTTGCTTGCAAAGCCCAAGAACCCAGGTTCAATTCCCCAGATCCCACTTAAGCCAGATGCACAAGGTGGCACAAGTGTCTGGAGTCCCTGCTGTGCCCATTTTTTCTGTCTCTGTCTAATAAATAAAATTAAAAATTAAAAAAGAAGTAATATGGATTTGGAAGTCAAAGTCTTTTGCTGGATTCACAAAAGAATCTGTTAGAATTCAAAATTATGTGAAAAATCACAGAAAAATCCAAACCCTATACACCAGAGCAAAACTTATTTAACTAAGTCCATGTTTAACAATCCAGGAACTCTTAAAGGAGTCAGCTCTGGTACTCTTCTTGCTTTTGATGTAACCATTGGGAAAATATGAGCAGTTCATCTACCAGCAATCCTCATTTAGAATGATCTCAGCCTTGAGCATGAGTCTTCTGTGCTTCTAATTTGAACTGTGAACCAATTAGGCATCTACTTGCTCTCAGGCCATTTAATTAAATAGTATTTTCAGAATGCAACAGGCATTTTTTTTCCAGAACTTATGCTAGCAGCACAGGGTAGTGGGGATTCATGTATTAAATGTTCAACATGTAGTATTCTATAATTTATCATTTCCTTTATTTTAATATCTAATCTAGCCAGTGAGTATAATTCTTTGATAGAATTGTCCATAACTATTACTATAAAACTTTAATGTCCTAAAATAGTAATGGCATGTTCTAACATAAATATAGACTAGGGATTTCTTTAATATCTTGCAAATTGGAGAGTTTCAATTATTCAAAGACTATCCACTTTCAATAAATGGTATAAGGAAGCCCTTAGTTTGCTCATCTTTTCCCAGTGCTGTCTTGCTTTATGGCAACTTCTCTGCTTGGTAGCAGTGAGGTTTATTCGATTCCAGATAACAGCTGCTAAGAAAAGAATGATGCTTGAAATTAAGGTGAATATTGTTGAAGCTTTCTTTATTCCTAATGGTCTTTAATTTGGATGAAGAAACCTCTGAGAGAAGCAGCTCAGAGGAACAAGGACGGGGTTTGGCACCTTTTGGCTGCTGGTACAGATGGATATCCCCCCCCCACCACACAGCTCTGCCCCCAGGATATACAGGGAGCATGTTGTTGAAGAACTGGCAGAGGCCTCCTCCAGGGGTCAGGTATAGGTGGTTTCTGGTTATTAAGACAAGAACATACCTGGCGTTGCCTACATACTTGTTCATGGCGCTGAGGGACTCAAGGAAAAAACTTGGATAACTTCCTAACCACGGCTGAGAAAGAATTGTAAGTTTATCTGTTTTTAGGTTGAATTTGAAGTAGATCAGATAATTGCTTTTAACATGTTCCGTCTAGAAATTCTCCAAGTAACACTAATAATTTCTAGTTAAAGTTTATCTAATAGTCGTGACTCAGAAAATACATTCTTGTTGACAAAGAATGTTGAGTGAAACTTGTTAGGACAAATAGAGGCATTCTTAGACTCTGCAAATGGAAATTCCCAGGATATAATTGGTCTGAAACCTATGTGAATCCCAGGTCTGATGATGTCTTCAGGATTCTGTTTCTCTGAATTCTTCTTCCCTTCTGTTAGCTTATCCTGAGCCATAGCCTTCCAAAATGGCCACTGGCCTCCATTACTCCCTCACTCCCCCATAACTTAAAGTGTTACGCTTTCTTCTAGCACTTTCAAAAGTCCTGGTTGCCTACTGGCCTCTTTAGACATATGATATCTGAAAAAATCTGCAACAATTAAAAAAATAATAACATAACCTGCCTTTGATCCCAGCATTCATGAGTTTGAGACCAGCCTGGAACTACAGAATGAATTCCAGTTCTGCCTGGGCTAGACTGAGACTCTACCTCGGGAGGTGGGGGGCGGGCAGGGAAAGCGAGCTGGGCGTTGTGGTGCACACTTTTAATCCCAGCACATGGGAGGCAGAGGTAGGAGAATCACCATGAGTTTGAGGCCACCCTGAGAGTACATAGTGAATTCCAGGTCAGCCTGGGCTAGAGTGAGACCCTAGATGGAAAAAACAAAAACAACAACAAAAGAAAAAAAAATAGTGCCAGACCTAGGAGTAATGTGATACTTTTCCAGCTAAATGGTCTCTCATCTGAGGCTGAACAATCTAGGTTGACATTATGAGACGGGACTAATGGGAAAAATAAATTTATAATTCCAGAATGGAAGGAAAACGTGCCTCGCAGGCAATAAGCAATAGATATAGATATGCACTGTACATAACAACAGCCAGACATTCCCTCCGTACATCACTGCGTGGAATTCTTTTACCTTTACTTGATCCTCATGAAATTGATATGTGTCTCGTATTTGTCAGCTTCTCCAGAGCTAATAGTGTATCTATAGATATAGGTATAGATACATTCCAGGGAATCCATTCTGGGAAAGGGCTCATGTCATTATGGAGGCTGAGTCATCCTACCATATGCCATCAAGAGTTGGGGAACCAAGAAAGTCAGCCATGTAATTCAGTTTGAATTGAAAATCCTGAAAACTCAAGGAGAGACTCTGTGTTGTCTCAGTATGTAACAGCCTAATGGCCCAGGCTTGGAGAAGATAACCCAACTCAATAAGGGTTTGTCCTTTCACCTTGTTTGTATGATTTATTTATTTATAGGTGCTGATGACTGAACCTAGGGCCTTGAATTTATTTGGTAGTTGAGCACTCTTCCATGGAACTAAATCCCCAAACTCCTTCCTTTAACTATTGTTCTACCAGGACCTTCAACATATTGGCAGTTACTGCCTACATTGGTAAACATGTTCTTCACTTGGAATATCAATTCAAATGCTGATTTCTTCTAGAAAACCTTCAGAAAAAAGATGCACTGCCTATATGGGAATCCTTTAGCCCAGTCAAACTGACACATAGCATTAACCATTATGGGCATATATTGTCATTTCAATTTCTATTATGAGTAAATTGAATCACATCTAGATAAGCAGAAAAGCTAGTCTTACATTTGTAATATTCAGACTCCAAGGAATGTTCTCATTCTACCACAGACACCTTACATTAACATATATTTTATATGTATATACATATATATGTAGATGTGTATTTGTTATATATGCAGATGTGTACTAATCTTTAGGACTATAAGACTCAGCTCAACTATAACCCCTATAATAACTTTCCCACCTAAAGCAGCTGGGTCCACCTCAAGTAGCTGGTCAATTAACAGTATGCTTCAAGTTCCACCATTATCAATTTCCTCTGAAAATACCCACTTCCGTTTACTGAGGCTTTCATTTAAAAAAGTGGTCAAATATTTCCAAGTCTGGCTCTCTTGCCCTTTTACTTTGGCACTTAGCATCACCATCACATTTCTTAATTGTCCTAAAGAACATCTGGCCAACAATATTCCTTTTAAAAAATTCTCATCCTCTGTTTCTAAAATGCTTTTCCTTCTCAGAGCAGCTCAAGTGCCTGTAGTGTGTCTGTATACCTGTAGGACTTTACAACAATCTAGTCCATCTTCCTCAAAGCTCTATGGTCACTCTAGCATCCAGAGATGTGAAGTGGTAACTGGATGTCTATCTAAAACATCACAACATAAATGCCAAAGTTATGATTGTAAAGCAAGTATGGTCTTATTTTCATATAAAATTCTAAGGAAAAATACCAAAATCTCAATAACGTCTACAAAAATATTCAAAATCCTATAGCCCAGTGGCTCAATAATTAGTTTTAGCATTAAAAACTGTGCTGACATATTTTCACTTTCATTGTATAGCTCACACTGTTCCATTTCCTCTCATTTACACTGTTTGTTCCATTTAGCTTAAGATGAACTAAATTCCTATTTCTGACTCAACTTTATTATTGGAAAATGCATCATTTTTCCTCACAGTGTAGATATACAGGAGGAGAACACTTTGCATAAAAATTAATTACTTTTTTTCTTGGCATATTATTGCCATGAGGACTACTTTAGAAGTAAAATATATTAATGATTACTTGCTTCACCAATTTGAAAGGTTCCTTCAATGCTGTGACACAAAATATCCTCCCATTTCTATCAAAATGTAGAATACATAGTTTTCCAAGGTTATAATTTCTTATTCTAGTGCCTTGAATCTGAGCACTGGAAAAGGGTCTTAGCCAAAGTTGAAATGTCAGTTGGGTAGATTACTTTTCTCATTACTGTGATAAAAACAACTAAAGGGCCGGGCGTGGTGGTGCACGTCTTTAATCCCAGCACTCGGGAGGCAGAGGTAAGAGGATCACCCTGAGTTCGAGGCTACCCTGAGACTACACAGTGAATTCCAGGTCAGCCTGAGCTAGAGTGAAACCCTACTTCAAAAAGCAAAAAAAAAAAAAAAAAAAAAAAAAAAAAAAAAAACTTAAGGAAGGAAGGGTTTATTTTGGCTCACAGTTTGAGGGTACAGGCATCATGATGGGGAAGACACCACAGCAGGAGCAAGCAGCAGCTGGCCACGTCCATCCACAGTGAGGAAACCGAGAGAGACGCATGCTGGGACTCAACTTGATTTCCTCTTTTATTCAGCCTGGGACGCTAACCTATAAGATGGTGCTGACTGAATTCAGGCTGGGTCTGTTCTCTTCAGTTAAACCTTTCTAAAAATACCTTCATAGATATACGTGGATGTGTATTTCCATAGTCATTCTTTTTTTTTGTTGTTGTTGTTGCTTGTTTGTTTTTTTCGAGGTAGGGTCTCACTCTAGCCCGAGCTGACCTGGAATTCACTATGTAGTCTCAGGGTGACCTCTAACTCAGGGTGATCCTCCTACCTCTGCCTCCCGAGTGCTGAGATTAAAGGTGTGCGACACCACGCCCGGCTCCATGGCCATTCTTAAACCAACTAGCTTGACAATGAGGGTTAACCATCACAGCAAGGATAATTAATTATCTACATCACATACACTCAGCAGAGGAACTCACATCTTGGAAGGCAGTCCATTTCCACCGTGCAAGTTCCAATTGTTTGCTCATCCACCTGCTAGACCTGCCCCTAGAAGTCACACACACAACACCCACACACACATATGAACATTACACCACTTCTGTTGCTAGTTGAAATTCATATTTTTGTCCAGTGAAATTATTTTTGTCTCTCCTTATGCTATTTTCTTGCTTTCTTTTTATTTCTGTCTAGTCCATGGGCTGGCTACTCTTATTTGGTATTACATTATATTTTAGGTTTTTTTTTTTCTGAGTAGCTCTTCTGAAGCTTTTCCAATATTTTCTTTCACCTGTGCTTCTCTATTTAGTCAGATGAAGCATGAATGTAACTTATCTTTGACATTATGGAAGACCACAGAGCTGAGGAGAAGGCATGGTATCAACAAAGGCTTATCTGACAAGAAGGAGTTGAAATTGGTTTGCTTTCAACCTCCTTTGAAATTATTTGAGACTTAGGATTCATATAACAGATTCGACAGCTCAGAACGAATTAAATCGGGCTTTGGGTAATATAGCCAGTCATGTCTCTAAATGGATAGACAGGACTGCCAAGCTGTTCTTATACTTTATTTACTATTCAAGAGAAAGGTTTTGAGATTCTTCTAAGTGCTACAGTTTCAAATGCATGTATAAAAATCAATTCAGTATTGACCATCATTTTGCTTCCTGTTCTAACAAAACCCAAGGGGGAAGTGAACAGTTCATCTGCCTTTAAGTGGCTTTTGCTTCCCCACACCTGGAATGCAACAGTTCATTCTCAGAAACTACCTGTGAGCCCTGCATGTGGTGGCCTTCCCAAGGGCAAGTTGGCTATGAGGAAGGCAGAGGGGGTGTGTCCATAAGCCATTAAGCAAGATGTCCTGATGACAAAGTCCTGAATCACTAACTCCAAAGCAGTTGAAAGCTGTTTCAAAGACATGCACAGAGGTTGCATTAAGAATGGCAAAGGTTAAAACAAACACAACAGTGGGCACCCCTGTTTACTTTGCATTTCTGCTTGCATTTCTTTTCCATGGGTAGGAAAAGCTTTAGAGCAGACCAGTGGTTTTGTTAGCATGACTCTGGAAGGTATTTAGGAAATATCCATTCTGGCTTCACAGGGCCAACTGTAGAAATATGTTTGGGTGAGGATACCACAGTCTGGGAAGATCAGGGGTGATCAGTGGAGACTGCGCATGCCTAGGTTTACAGCACTGGATTCATTGTCTCCTGTAATCATGTTACTGTATTAAGAGACTGGCTATACAAACAAGCAATGACCACACCACATATAGAACTCTGACCTGCAGCCTGTATGTAACAGATTGCTCAGGAAATCCTCCAGGCCTGAAAAGCTAGCCTGTTATTAGTGAAACTGGTAGGAAGTCATGTGGCAACCTCTTGGGAGAGTCCTTGAAGGCAGAACAGGACCCTTATAATAATTGGCTTCAAAAATATCAAGACGGTTATTAATGGACAGCTTCCCTGATTTTTGTCTCATCCAGTCTATAGCTTTCTATGCTATCCATCCTCAACCAGGCCATGCTTTAAACCTCGTCTTTCCCCACTCTTAAGCCTGCTTTTGAATTTCTGCCAAAATGCAAGTGCTGATGGCTAGGCATCGTTACAGCAAACCCTGAATGCTTTTGCTTGTGCTCATTTGGTTGATCTTCATTTATATCCAGCATATAAAGCTGAGTTTAATGAGGTGCACCTGGCCCACAGAGGAGCCCATCAAAAATTAAGGTTAGTTACTTAGAAAATTCATCCCGTCTTGTGTATGCCATGGAGGTGTAAAGCCTTAGAAGTCCTGATTAAGATCATTACTCAGCTGTTATCAAGTGTAAGTATGAACTCTATGATGAGGATATCAAAAGACTAAATCTCTATCAGTCTGGAATAATGATCTCTGTGAGAAACATATCATAACTGTGCTGAATTCCTTAGACCATTTAGATAATTAAACTATGCTTGATCTATGCAAGGTTCATGGATCTGCTCTTCCCATCAGCCTGAGTTTACCAACGACACTGATCAGTGCGTTCGTTACGCACTACATACTTCTTAGATTGGATAGGTAGGGTTCTAGGTTGGAGGGATGAACATTGGGATTTTGTCTTTTGCCCTTATCTATAATTTGTTGATAACTGCTTTGGGAAGTATTTCTTACCTCAGGTACCCATCCAGGGAAAACACAGAAGCAGAAGAAAGTCCAGGAGGTGGAGAGCAGTGAGCATTGACACATACCAGAGGTTTCTAAAATATGCTACATGGTTTGCATCTAACTTTACAATGCAGAATTTTATCTGCAGGCACAGAGATTCTTGGATGGAAGACTGAAGCAATGACCTTTGTCTTGAGGACAGCCTCTTATTTCTGGTTTCCCTTGTATTAAGGAGGACAAACAACATTCCTGCAGGCTCAAATAAGGACATCCCCAAGACATCCCTCTCTGTGTGATGTTCTCCTTCATTCCATCCGCACAAGGACCAGAGTCATACTTGACTCTGTGTGGGATCTCAGTGACCCTTAGATCTCTACTTTCAATCACTAAAGACCTGAATATGTAAACATATTTTTAATATTTTATTTATTTTTGGAGAGAGACACAGAAAGACAGAGAGAGAGAGGGAGACAGATAGAGATGAGGGTGCCAGTAGTCTCTCAGCTGCTGTGAACAAAATCCAGATGTGTGCACCCCTTGTGGTCAAGTGCAGCATTGCGCCCTTGCGTCACTTTGCATCTGGCTAAATGTGGGACCTGGAGATTGGAACCAGGTTCTTAGGCTTAGCAGGCAGGCACCTTAACCACTAAGCCATCTCTCCAGCCCTGTAAACATATTTTTAGAGAGAACATCATGAAACAATTATTTGCCAAATAAGGTTGCCTACTGCCAATTCCCTATTAGTCACAGATGTTAATCATATCAACATCTACACTAGAAGTCACAATTGTACTGATTTGAAATGTATTATTTTATAGAAGCAATTTTCTTATCTTACTATTTTTTAACTTTACACATGTGCATTGTAGAAAAAGGAAGGAGGGAAAGCAGGGAAAGAGGTGGATAAAAGGAAGGCTATAATATGAAGAACACTGTTAATATTTAGGGATAAAACCTTCTAGCCTTTTTATTGTTGTTACTTAATCACAATACATACACCATTCTGTAACTTTCTTTGCTAGGCAACATGTTGACTTTTTAAAAATTTATTTATTCCAGACAGAGAGAGCGAGAGAGAGAGAGAAAGAATGAGGATAGGCATGCCAGGGCCTCTAGCCACTGCAAAAGAACTCCACATGCATGTGCCACCATGTGCATCTGGCTTATGTGGGATCTGGAGAGTTGAACCAGGGTCCTTAGCCTTCTCAGGCATGCGCCTTAACTGCTAAGCCATCTCTCCAGCCCATGTTGATATTTTTTATTATCATGAAACATTCTACAATGTGATTGTTAATGACAGAAGAACCTTTCTCTGGGTAGTCCATGAAATGTCCCCTGTTCTTAGATATTTATTGTTTCCTATTAGTCTTTATTATAAGAGATGCTGCCTTGACTTTTGTTTTGTAAATAAATCTGTTCATGTATGTACAATCATTAATGTTTAATTTCCATATACAATGGGTACAGTGAATTGTGGATTAAAAGTTGAGCATATCTTTATGTGTGTGATCACTAGATCACATAGCTCCCCTGAAAAGTTGCTAAGAATTTATATTCCCTCCAGTGATGCTTAAGTGTGCTAATTGCCCCATATTCTTGTGTGAGAAGTTTAAGAAGTTCTTTGCCATCTCACCCCCCACAGAAAATTTATCTTTTATTTTTATTTATTTATTTGAGAGAAAACGAGGCAGAGAGGGAGAGAGGGATGGGGAATTGGCACACCAGAGTATCCAGCTGCTTCAAATGAACTCCAAATGCATGCACTCCCTTGTGAATCTGGCTTACGTAGGTCCTGGGTAATCAAACCTGGGTCCTTTGGCTTGGCTTGGTAGGTGAGTGCCTTAACTGCTAAGCCATCCCTCCAGCCCACCCATAGAAAATTTCCATTCTCCATCTCATCAACTATAGATACAACAATATGCCAGAGCTTGGATCAAACAAAGGTTTATTTCACAAACATTTCACCAAGAAGCATCCCAAGGTCCAGTTGAAGAGATCAAAGTAATTGGAAAGCTAATTGGATGGAATACGGATAATCTTTGCACAGGCTAGGCCTGGGGACATGGAAAACTATGAGCCTTGGGTGGAGCTTCTTGAAGACGGGAAATTCACAGCTTCTCCAAAGATTTCATGATGAAACAAACCTAAACAAACAACACATGATCTGGTCTGATTCAAACTCGTGATCTATTTTTTGCTCTGACTCCCCGTAGCTTTGACTGACTGAGTCTGAATAAAAGCCGCAAGTACAGTTAATTCAAGGAGCACAGACTGCATTCCCCTGACCCTCCATTTAAATCAGATTTTGCCTGGTGTGTGTTCATTTCACATTTATCCAAACAGAGCTGGATGGTGTTACAGCACCAATGATACTCATAATCAGAAGGATGTGATGCAGATTCTTCAAGTCACATCAGAGCATTTAAGGGGAAAGCCTAACCAAAAAAAATTTTTTTAATTAAAATAAAGAACAACTGGAAAACTGGGGAAGGACAATGAGGAAAGGAAACATGGTCTCTTGAATGTTCATTTGAGAAAAACTCAATCTAAAGCAATAGATAAATACAATAAAAATAAAAAGGGGGGCTGGAGAAATGGCTTAGCAGTTAAGGTGCTTGCCTACAAAGCCCAAGGACCCAGGTTCTATTCCCCAGTACCCACATAGGCCAGATGCATAAGATGGCACATCCATCTGGAGTTCATTTGCAGTGGCTAGAAGCCCTGGCACACTCATTCTCTCTCTCTCTCCCCCAGATATATATATCTGCCTCTTTCTCTCCCCCCTCTCTCTCAAATAAATAAGTAAAATAAAAATTAAAGCAATAGATAGTTCAGCAGGAGAACTAACCAATGCTTTGTACCGTGTTCTGGATATAATGGTTCAACCTAGACTTTTTCCTTGTTATGGTCAAGATATGGGTTGAGTTGTTCCCCAGAGGTTCATGTGCTATTAACTCAGTCCCTAGCAGGGTAATGTTGACAATTGTTGCAGTTACCTTTGTGTTACTGGCACAAAGCACCCATCCAAAAGCAGCTTCTGAGAAGAAAGTATTTATTTTGACTTACAGGCTCAAGGGACAGTTCCATAAAAATGTCAACAAAAAGGATGAGCAGCAGCTGGACACCATCTCCTGGCCAACATCAGGTGGACATCAGCAGCAGGAGGGTGTGCCAAACACTGGCAAGGGGAAGCGGGCTACAGCTCCCATGAGCCCACTCCCAAACACACACCTCCTTGAACAAGGCTCCAATTCCCAAAGTGCCACCAGCTGGGGATCAGGCATTCAGAACACATTAGTTCATGGGGGACAACTAATTCAAACCACCACAACAAGTATTAGAAGTTTTAAGAGGCAGGGCCTAGTGAAGATAAATGAAGAAGGCATTAATGCTGTGTACTAATTCCTGTGAGAATGGGCTTTACAAAAAGGACAAACTGGGCCCCTGAATCATTTTGTCTTCCTGTCTTGCCATGTGGCCCTTCCACACATAAGTGTACTGAAACACCATGCACAATGTTATGATTTAACCAGATTGTCACCAGTGTTGAGCAGATGCGGGCACTATGTACCTGAATCTCCAGAAGTGTGGGTTAAAAAAACACTTGTCCTTGATAAACTACCCAGTTTCTGGTATTTTGTAGCAGCAACAGAAAAGAGATTGATAAAGTACTAAATTTCATAGTTTTATATGCTGTCTGTGGAATCTAAAAATGTTAAACTCATTAGAAACAGAAGGTGCAATGAAGTTTTACCAAGGAGTACGGTAAGGGTATAGATTTGGGGCAACATTCCTATAGTCCAAGATCTTTTAACTGAGCCATAATAAAAAAAAAAAAAACCACCAATATATTTGTGAAATTCCTCATAAGAGAAATAAATCACCATTCTTACAATACACTGGCTAAAGTTAAGAGCTATGTTATAATGCACTTTATAGCTGCCTTTATTTCAATATTTTGACTTGTTTGGCTATTTTCATCATTTACATATCACCAACACATTGTCCTTTAGAAAAATTTATTCATCCTTTCTTCAAAAAATATATCTAGTCTACTTTTCCTCAGTGACAGAAATTTTTGTTATCCCTTATTTAGCAATAGGCTCCTAATTGTTTTCCCTGCTTTTAATACCATTCATTTTCCTCTAGCAGGCAGAAAAGAATCATATCTTATCATCCCCCAGTATAAAATAATTCAATGAGGGCTGAAGAGATGGCTTATCAGTTAAGGTGCTTGCCTATGAAACCTAAGGACTCAGGTTTGATTCACCAGTACCCATATAAGTCAGATGCACATGGTGGCTCATATGTCTGGAATTCGTTTGCAGTGGCTAGAGGCCCTGAAGTGCCCATTTTCTCTATCTCTCCCTCTCTAAATAAATAAATAAATAATTTTTTTTAAAGCCAATGACTTCCCATGGCTCTTGCAACAAAAATCCAAATCCTTGATCTGGAGATGTAGCTCAGTCGGTAGAGTGCCTGCTTGGCCTGCACGAGGCCCTGAGTTCAATCCCCAGCACTTTATAAACTAGCTATAGTGGCACATACCTATACTCCCAGCACTCCAGAGGTGAAGGCAGGAGAATCAGGTCATCTTTAGCCACATAGTTAGTTCAAGGAAAGCCTTAGATACATGAGACTGTCTCAAAAAAAAAAAAAAAAAAAAAAAAAAAAAAAAAACTAACTCCTGTGTGACTTACCACTCCTTACACATAATATAATTCTACCTATCTTTCCTAAGTCCATTTAAAATCATTCTCCCTTAACATCACCATATCAAACATACTGGTATCATTTTTGATTGTATAGCATTCCACATTAGACATTTTGATTTTACTATGCCATGATTATTGGCCCTGCTTCCCTCACTGTCTGTTGCAGTTAGGTTCGCATTGCTAGTAGAAATCACCTGACCAAGAGCAGCTTTGTGGGGTGGGGTTGGGGGTGGGGGTTATTTTAGCTTACAGACTCAAGGGGAAGCTCCACGATGGCAGGGAAAAATGATGGCATGAGCAGAGGGTGGACATCATCCCCTGGCCAACATAAGGTGGACAATAGCAACAGAAGAGTGTGCCAAACACTGGCAAGGGGAAACTGGCTATAATACGCATAAGCCTGTTGCTTAACAATACACTGCCTCCAGGAGGTGTTAGTTCCCAAATCTCCATCAGCTGGGAACCTAGCACTCAGAACACCTAAGTTTATGGGGACACCTGAATGAAACCACCACATTCCTCAGTTCAACTTTAAAAGTCCCCATAGTTTTTATCAATCCTAATGATGTTCAAACATTCCCAGAGTCCAAGATCTTTTAATTGAGCCCTAATACCAAAAAATACCAAAAAAAAAAAAAAAAAAACAATAATGGCACAGAATAAACATTCACACTGTAAAAGATAGAATTGGGCTTTGCAAAAAAAATTATTCAACCAATACCAGCTTTAAAACAACCAGGGCAAACATCAAACTCTTAGCTCCAAGTCCAAGAACTCTAGTCAGTGACAAATCTCCAAGTCCAATAATTCTAACCAGCAACAAGTCTCTGGAGTTCCTATTCCAGCCCTCCAGCTAGGCTACTCACAGTCCAGAAAACTTCATCCAGGGTGGGTAGCTTTCCTTGGCAGCCATGTTGTATTCCTGGCATCTTCACTGGGTCTCCACTGCAACCCACAGTTCATCCTCACAGCTCCATCAGATCTCCATGCAGGCATCTAGCAAACCTGCTTCACACTGCCTGTGGCCATTTCCAAAACATAAGACCATGTTGCAAATTTAATGACCCTCTCCTGCATTTCTTATATTCCATAATATCAGGTATGGTGCCAATTTGTTAATCAATGGGGGAATAAAGCAGACTTTGAAGAACAGGACAATCCTTGAGTACTCAGGCCCCTTTCTTCTTGTTTGCCCCTGTGCAGGTCACCTGACCCAATCTCAAAGGTTGTAATCTCTCAATTGCAGCTGAACAGGCAGCACTTTTGGCCTAAACATTTCTTTCTGAGTCATAACTCTCTGCTCACACCAGTCCATTTCTATGCAATGCAACCCTGAACAAATTCTCAGAACATGGGCATAACAGCAAGCCTCTCACACAAACTGTTTCTAGCCCAGGTCAGGCTAAGCTCTTTATCTCTTTCTCACCCTCATAAGCCAAACTTCACAGTCCATAGTTCTTACTGCATTCAGGTCTTTCAGCTCTGAACAGAATAGTCCATCAAGCTGTACTTACAGCACTGCAAGGCATCTCTTAGGCCAAGGTTTAAATCCTTCCATATTCAGAATATTTTTTAAAATTACTATTATAAGCAATATTACAATATATATACTTGAAGCTGATACATAATTATTAAAACTAAAGTGGCTTTCCCATATTAACATCCAGTCATCTGTTTCATCAAATTTATCCCCAAAAGTTTTAAAAGACTTAACATTTCATCAGCAGTGAAGTAAAGTTCAAATCTATATATGGTAAGTCAAATTGCATTCCACAAAAAGGATAGAACACTCCAATGGAGAATGATTAATAATGGAAAACATCTCACTTCACACACACACAAAAAAATCAATAGCAGAGAAGTTTCCAGAATTGCTAGAGTCAATAATACCATTTTTCTTCTCTTTACTTTGCCCCAAGGCTGACTACTTTGAGGTCTTCAAGCTACTTGAAGTAGTCCTAAGTTGATCAAAACAAGACTACAATATAACCAGAGTTGGGAGTGTGCTGTCTTTTCTCACTCCTCCTTTCTAAAATGAAGAAATCAGTCCAAAAAGTCCATGCCTCATTGGCTGGGAATGAGTGATGTGTTTTCTCCTAAACCTGAAAGGGTCAGGGTGTTACAGGAAACTGAGCACACAGAGATGGCACCAGAGATAGTGTGGATAACCAGCAAAGTTATTCATGTTGACATGGACTCAGGGGAGTAACGTCCAAAGCCTGAGTACTGAGCTTTGATAGCTCAGAGGTTTCGTAGACAGTCTGGCAGGCAGTTGGACATCATCTTGAGTTCTTTATACTAATGGTGGGTTACAAGTTTCTAAGGTTACATGATTTTAGGGCATGGACAGAAAATTCTTTAGCAATAAGTCAATGATAAGAAAGTACTAATGTGGAACAGGAAGCTGTTTGTCCAGAGGTGTTTGTGCCTATGGCTACGCTAACTGGATAACATAAGCAGGGTTCGGTTGCATAGATATGGAGGAGAGACAGGGTCATGCTGTCTCCCTGACAAAGATAGAAAATATAATATAATAGAAACTATGTTTTAGAGTGTCATCTGGGTCTGGTTTCTTTGTTAAATTTTTTCTACCATAAGTGTTAGGGCTTGCTGGGAATTGTTTGTATACAGACCTTAAGTCACCCTGAATTTGCCCTCACACTGAATCATGTGAGGGAGTCTGTCAGCAAGGGGAAGTTAGAGCAAGGTGGCTGGGTCTTGGCAGACAATGAACAATGGTATTTGATAGCGCTGAGTCTTAAATTTATTTTTAAAGGCAATTTATTTGTTGAAGAACTATTATCTAAAATGGTATTTAAAAAAATAATTTACATTTAACACTTTCTCATGTCTTATGTGAACTCTCTATTGTACATTTGGAAATGCCTTTGAGTAGGAGCAATTATTCCTGGTGGCTGCAAAAATGGAAAAGAAAAATACTAGAACGAAAATCAAGAGATATCATTGTGGTTTCCTGCTTCAACAGTGCTTGAACAGAACCCAGTGCTTGAACTCATACCACAGGTGGCTGCTCACAGTCCTTCACCATCGCCTTATAGCACTGCTATCAGATCACCCTAAGGCCTCCACCACAGCAGATCCAGAAACACTGGTCCAGCTGCTGCTATGGCCACCATGTCCCCCTTGCAGGTGTGCCACAACTACCACTAGGACTCGGAGGCTGCCATCAACTGCCAGATCAACCTGGAGTGGTACACCTCCTAAGTCTATCTGTCCATATCTTACTATTTTGACAGCGATGATGTGGCTTGAAGAACTTTGCTAAATACTTTCTGTTAGGTTGGATAGGCTCCCAAGATGGAGTCACCAAGGTCAGCAGAATGGTGATAGAGGCATGGGGAAGTGGCTTATCGACATTCTTCAAGAAACCACCTGGTCATTATCCTCTCCTTTCCTAACAATGCCCCACGTCATGGTTTCCTGTGCCCTTATCTGGTGAGTCACCTGGTCACTGTTCTGGTGCCATGCCCTAGATATTTTAAATGGTTAATGTAATGATCTCTTCTAAAGGAACTTTTCTATGCAACTGTACAAACTAGCCTCTGACAAAACTGACCCCATCACTTGTGTGACTTCTTTGAGATTCATTACCTGAATGTGCAGGTGAAATCCATCAAAGAACTGGGTGATCATTTAACCAGCTTGCACAAGATGGGAGCCCCTGAATATGGCATGATAGAACATCTCTTTGACAAGGAAGACAATGATGAGAGTGAAACTAACTTCTCCAAAGCCATGGAATGACTCCCCTGGTCACCAAGACAGTGCATGCATGTTGGGGCTACCTTTACCTTTTCTAAAAGTGTACCAAAACATCTGCTTAAGTTTTTAATTTGTACCATTCCTTCAAATGAAGAAATTTGATACCAATCAAAAAAAAATCAAACAAGAAAACAGAAAAAGAAAATCAAAGCAGCACTCTTTCCTCTGAAAGAAAACATTGCCCATTGGAGGCAAGCAGGAGGATTGTAAAACCCAGGAAGTAAACAAAACTTACATGGAAAAGTTCCTGAGCTGCACAAGGGTCCTCCCCAGGGTTATATAAATAATAACACTTGCTAGGGGAATAAAGATCTTTCAACTACTAGCAAGTTGGGTAGGGAGCCCCAGGAATGCAGCTTCCCTGAGTTATTTATTACCCATGCTGGGTGGGCCTCTCAATGATGTAGGTACCTTTGAATCATCCATGCTCCTGTAAGTAGCCTCAATAAATGTATAGGTTCACCAAGGTAGACTTGAGTGGAATTATTTATTTGGTCTAATATTGGTGCCCTATTTGGGGCAAATAGAGATTTTTTTTTTTTTTTAATATCTTCCCAGGAAGTCACCCAGCAGCTGCCAAATCCTTGAGTTTCTTCTAAACACACTGACCACTGAGGACTGGGGAGGTGATGAATTCACTAAACATTCATTATTTGCACTAACGAAATCATTAGTAAAAGAGTCAAGACTGTAGCTCAGCAAGAATTTTCTTCCAAGTTTTATGACAATACAAGACCACTCTCTCGTGTCCCAGACTGTGATGGGATGCTTCCTCCAGGCATGACATAGCTGTCATGCTCTTGAAGCACCAGCAGCTGTGATTTTCAGGTCTGAACAAGATGGGGCTCATGAATTTTTCATCATGGGGGGAGGGGCTCATGAGACCCTGTCCCTCCCTGAGGATATATAAGCAATTGACAGTTACTGGTACAGATGCTTGTAAGCTGCCCCTGCTCCTAGAAGTAATCCCAGTTCAACTCCTTGGTTCACTAACCACACTTGAGTGGAATAGTTTGATTCTGTCCTTGGTGCCCTATGTAAGGGAAGTAGATGTTTGTTTATATCTCCTCAGACTCAGTTCACACAAAACAAACTTTACAAAATCATCTTAGCATCTTTCTTCAAGGAAGACAATTGTATGATACATTGTTCCAGCTTCTTAATCTTTGATTCGATTAAGGGTTTTCTATTACAGTATCATTATCTTAAAGTATCGGTATTGATACCACTTGAGAGTACATGCCAACAGTTTAGCCCAATTGGACTATTTTTTAAAAATATTTTATTTGTTTATATATTTATGTGTGAAAGAGAGAATAGGTGCACCAGGGCCTTCAACCTCTGCAAACAAACTCCAGATGCATGTGCCACCTTGTGCATCTGGCTTAAGTGGGTACTGGGGAATTGAATCTGGGTCCTTAGGTTTGGCAGGCAAGTGTCTTAACCACTAAGCCATCTGTCTAGCCCACCAATTGTATGATTGACGCCATTAATTTGAACTCTAGCAAATATTCTGCAGTCTTTCCTTATTTTGATCTGTTCTTCAACAATATTTTCCTATTATTACTTACTAATTAGACATCTTCTAATAACTAAGTAATTCATTCTCCCCTAAAAAAAACCATCCCTATTGAACAAAAATATTCATTAGTCATTTATTGGATTATTAATCATTTGCTTATTGGTACATATGCTGTTTATATATTAAGAATTTTGATTATATGTCATATGTATTACCAAGATTTTTCCTATTTTATTTTTATTTACTTATTTGAGAGAGGGAGAAAGAAGAAGAAAGAAAGAGGCAGATAGAGAATGGGCATGTCAGGGTCTCCAGCTGAAGCAAACAAAGTCCAGATATATGTGCCACCTTGTACATCTGGCTTACATGAGTCCTGGGGAATCAAACCTACATCCTTTGGCATTGTAGGCAAGTACCTTAACTGCTAATCTATCTCTCCAGACCCTCCTATTTTATTTTTAACCTTTAAAATTTTATGAAGGAATGAAAGAAAGACCTTCTGTCAATTCTTTAGTGTTTTAGACCTTGGTGACATGTTTAGAACAGCTCCTGAGAGTTCGGTTATTCATATCCACTCATTTTTTTTCAAAGTATTTTAGGGCTGGAGGGATTGCTTAGTGGTTAAGGTACTTGCCTGTGATGCCTAAGGATCCAGGTTTGAGTCTCCAGATCCCACGTCAGCCAGATGCACAAGGTGGGGCAATGCATCTGGAGTTCATCTGCAGTGGCTGGAGGCCGTGGCATGCCCATTCTCTCTCTCTCTCTCTCCATGAATAAATAAATAATAAAATATTTTTTAAAAATTATCTTAACTCTCTCATATGTGGATCCTAGCTACAAATTTATAGACTTGTGTGTGAGCTGGAAACAAAAATCAGGATCAGAGACTAGTAAGCTGGAAAAAGGCTATAAGGGAGGGAGGCAAGGAAAGGACTTAAGGGGATGGAATTGTGTGTATGTGTGTGTATATATATATATATGTGTGTGTGTGTGTGTGTGTGTGTGTGTGTGTGTGTGTGTGTGTAGAAGAACAGATTATAGGGAGGGGAAAGGCCAAAGTGAGGCCAGGAGAAGAGAATGTGTAAAACAAGGGCAGGGGGAGGGTCAATCAAAATTCAAGATATTCTGAATAAGACTTATGTCAACCTACTTTTTAAATAATGGCACATCCATAAGCTATAGATTGTTACTAGAAAATTTTCAGTGCCTGTGATGGAATACCTTCCATCACAGTGAGCTGTTGGCCAGGGAGGTCCCTGTAGCCTCCAAAACATTAAAGGCTATTGCCAAGGCCCTTGGTTTCCCTTGAGAAACAGATGGTAAGACCCTATTGCTGAAGACCTCTCTTGCCTGAGTGGCAAGGTCACAGAGAAAGCAAGATGGGGCTGAGCAGAAAACCTTCTCCCTGTAGACTGGCCAACTGAAAGCTGGAAAAATCTGCACTGCATGTAGCCCTATGGGAGACAGAAATCATCAGCGGTCAAAACAGTGGACACTGGAAACCTCAAGTTTAGCCAGACAGGCCCAATGACCGAACGGGTGCAATAGTAGCATGTCTGCTCTTGGGGAAACCAACTGCTCCCTAATTACATTGAAGGCCCACTCTATCGGAAGGAATATGGGCCTAGTACTGAAAAAACTAATCAAAAGTCTATGGCAGGGGAGGTCCGAGCCTTAAGGGGAGGTCCTGAGCCTTAAGCGTATAAAGCCTGTTCTTGTCTAGCTAAATGTATATATTATTCCCACAAAACTGCCTGAAAGCACTACACTTAATATTCCTATTCACATATTAATACTACTCTCACTTCTGGTTAGAGAAGCTTCTCTTTTCTGATGGCGATGACCACTGGGATGACTCAAAAGGCAACACAGTGCTGAGAAGAAGGGCCGGAGGAGTGTCCAGCACTGAAACATTCCTATAACACCCTCCAAGGCTCAGGATACATTGTAGAAGAGGTGGTGGAAAGAATGTAAGAGCCAAAGGAAGGGTACCACTCCTTACAATGCAACTATCCAGACAGAAATTGACTTCGATATCCATGACCTCATAGTGCCTAGCAATACCTTCAAAAGACCTTCATAATAGGAGAAAAAGATGATGACATCAAATTAAAAGAGAGACTAATGGAGAGAGGGAGGGGATGACAGAGAATGGAGTTCTGAAGGGGAAGTATAGAAGTTGTCAAAAAAAAAAAGAAAAAAATATCTTAAGCTCTTTTCTTATGGTAAATGTCAAATTTCTTTATGCATATTTATACATATTTTGTGAAAACTTCTTAAACAATCAGCAGAAAATTACTTGTCAGTACATTAAAATTGACAAAAGAAACATCTATGCAGGACTTTATTGTATTGATGGTACCCTCTCACATTTTCTCTTTCACATTGATTCACTCTAAAATGACGTCATCATTACTTACAGGTATTGCATTCACTCTAACAATCGCAAAATACAGATTTCCATCTCAACATGTACAGGAATTATTGAGTGCAGGAGTGGAGAGGGAGGAAGCAGTCAGGTGCAGCAGAACTGCAGGGAAGGGTGGATGCCAGGAACTGATGATGTTGTGTGGGCTCCGACTTGCAGCTTTGTCTCATTCATCTTCTGTTCGCTCTGGACCAGGTTAAAGTGATCCTAGCTTTAAGCTGCTGCTATGGGGAATACAGATACTACTAAAAGCCAGAAACTAAAGAACTGTGGGAGAACTGAAAAGCATTTATAATTAGTTGTTCTTTCTTAAAATATGCAGAGGTGGGGAAATCAGCCCTCGATGCTCTCATAACAACTAAATAACATTCACCTACTTAACTGTCATGATAATTTATTAACTGAATGCATGGGGAAAGGTAATCAAAACTCATTTGCATATGGGTTGATCTTTTTTAAGATTATTTTTAAAAATTTTTTGTTTGTTTATTTTTATTTATTTTATTTGAGAGCAACAAGCAGACAGAGAAAGAGGCAGAGAGAGAGAAAGAGAGAATGGGTGTGCCAGGGCCTCCAGCCACTGCAAACGAACTCCAGATGCATGCACTCCCTTGTGCATCTGGTTTACATGGGTCCTGGGAACTGAGCCTCAAACTGGGGTCCTTGGACTTCACAGACAAGCGCTTAACCACTAAGCTATCTCTCCAGGCCCAAGATTTATTTTTGTTTATTTATTTATTCATTACAAACAGAGAGAGGGAGACATAGAGATGGAGAGGCACCCAGGGCCTCTAGCCACTGCAAACGTACTTCAGATGCATGTGCCACTATGTATATCTGGCTTACGTGGGACTTGGAAAATCAAACCCGGGTCCTTAGGCTTTGCAGGCATTGCCTTAACTGCTAAGCCATTTCTCCAGCTCATGGACTGGTTTTAAATATCTACTTTGTTCAGAGATTAGTTCTCTTGGTGCTATGTAAGGAAAAACCAACTTTCATTCAAAAATCAAAATCTGTAAAACAAAAACAAAAACAAATCCAAAAGAATCACCTGGACTCAATTTTCCAGAGAGAAATCAGTAGAAAAAAAATTTAAATATTCTTACATAACAGTAGAGAGACTTTTAGACTTTGAAGTAAAGGTGAGAAAGCTCAGGATGTAGATATTTGGGGTTGCTTTGCTTTGAATAAATAATATACTAAAATGCTTGGTTTAGGATTTTCTAAGTGTTACATGGGTGAAGGCAAAGGAGGTCCTGTTGCCAACAATTTAATGTGAAAAGACAGACTCATTAGAAAGTGAAAGCACCTTGGCCAAGGTCACAGAGCTGCCAAGGACAGTGTTAGGAGTGGATGTCAGGTTTTCAGATTCCACTCTTGGTGTTATTTCTGCTCTTTTCAAGATTCTAATTTTCTAGGGTTTTTTACTGAGGCTAACTGATAAGCTGATTACAAACAACTGCATGGCTTGGTAATATGGAAGCCTAAGAAGATAAGGCTGAGATGAGGAAAATCGCAGATGGGTTGATTTCCTGTCATCCCCTTCTATTTAATCAGATGGCTCTGAGCCAAAGAAGACAGACTCCAAGAGAAAACTGCAGTGTGAACCCCAAGATCCTATAAACAGCTATTCTAGATGAAAACAATAAAAAACAACACCTCATCATTTTCTTATAGGCAGGCATGCACTAGTTTGTGGAACCGAACAGAGAAGCCTGTAGTCTCCGTCACGGGTTAAAGTCCCATCCCTGACACTGAACTCACTGCGCAACTTGGGGCTAAATTACTTACACAAAGTTTGCTTTTCTCCTCTATATAATGGAGAAAAATAGCACACTACTTCTTAGCATTTCCAATTATTATGAAGCTTAATGATATGTGAAAGGCATGTTAAAGCTAGAAATATGTTAAATCAAGTTGTGATCTCTTGCTGTGGTTTTTCCCAAAAACGGAAGCCAGTTCTTTTCATTTCCTTGCTCTTGGATCAGAGAGTAAAGCCTAGTGTTTATCTGTGATCATCATAGAATTTAGAGACAATGGAAATCAGACTTTAATTTGTTGTGCAATTTTGAGTCAGTAATTTATTTTCTGTAGTCTCATTTCTTATCTTTGAATGAAGGATACCAACAAGATCTCACAGAGTTATTTTCCAGGGTATATAAAATAGATGGGTACAAGATGGTATTTTGCATAAAAGCCTCTATAGACTTTAATACTCCACACAATACAGAACATAATTATTTATCATTCCACCTGGAGATAAAGGAGTGGTATGGCTATTAGCAGGGCCCCCTGTTCCTATTAGCACTACTCTTTTCCAAGGTTCATTTTCCAGATACCCATCTCTGCAATTATAGGATTCCTTATTTTGACTGACACAGCAACAGATGATAAGCCTCTATTTATTCCTTGTATATAATTACCCAGGATTCTGAACTGCTATGGTGATTTCTTCTCTAGGCACTGATCAGATAATTTCAGCTACTGAGCAGTGGGCACCAGTTCACAAGTCCCCAAGGTTATAAAATTCATTCCTCATTTTTCTTCACGATTCTAGCACATCATTAAGAGGTGACTCAAGTGTCTGGGGAGACGCTTAGCAGGTAAGAACACTTGCTGCACTAATGTGAACACCTGAATTCAGTGCCCAGAGTCCACTTAGAAAGGTAGGCATGGCTGCACATAGCTGTAATTCCAGCACTGACAGGGGCTGAGACAGGAGGATTGCTGGGATTCCCTGGTTAGCCAGCCTAACTAAAAAATGAGAAGCTCCACAGAGAGACTCTTTCTCAAGGAATTAAGGTGGAAGAGTAAGAGAACACCTGACGACTTCCTCTGACCTCCACAGTGTACACACAGGGCACATGCATCTGCACACATACACATACATGTATACACCATGCATACATACTATAGACTATACACACACCAAAATGTCTTTTTTTTTTTCTGGTTTTTTGAGGTAGGGTCTCACTCTGGCTCAGGCTGACCTGGAATTCACTATGTAGTCTCAGGGTGGCCTCGAACTCTCTGCGATCCTCTTACCTCTGCCTCCCGAGTGCTGGGATTAAAGGCATGTGCCACCATGCCCGGCTCAAAATGTCTTTTAAAAAATTAAAAGGAAGTAACTCAAGATAGTAACTCAACCTAGATCCATTGAAAAGACAAAAAGATAGCTTACTGCCCACTATGAGACTTTCCACCTCTACCACTTCTGCCAGAGCCCAGGAGAAACTGCAGAGGAAGTGACATCATGAATACTGCTCTTACTGCTAGCCTGACAACCAGCCCCAGGTTGATGGTGACAGACACTTAGAATAACTAAAACAAACCCAGGAGTGGTGGTGCACACTTTTAATCACAGCACTTGGGAGGCACAGGTTGGAGGATAGCTGTGAGTTTGAAGCCAGCCTGAGACTAGATAGTGAATTTCAGGTCAGCCTGAGCTAGAGTGAGACTCTACCTCAAAACAAAACAAAACAAAACAAAACAAAACAAAACAAAACAAAACAAAACGAATAACTCAAACATATACAATCAGAAATCCAGAGAAGTTACAAAGAACTCAGTACTAAAATAGACTGCTAACAGGCTCAGACAACATTGTAAAAGAGGGGGCAGAAAGATTGTAAGAACCACAAAGTGGATAGGACCCTGAGGCATGATTCCCCACTACCCCATAGGAACTGACTGAGGCTTTTATGATCCCATAGTGGCTGCCATAACCCCACTGAGGATGGCCCCTAGGGTAATGGGAGTTGGAGTGAGGGAACAATAGTGTATAACACACACACACACACACACACACACACACACACACACACACACATATATATATATATATATATATGATAAAATTTAAAGCCAGGCATGGTGGTACACGCCTTTAATCCCAGCACATGGGAGGCAGAGGTAAGAGGATCACTGTGAGTTCAAGACCACCTTAAGACTACATAGTGAATTTCAGGTTAGCATGGGCTACAGCAAAACCCTGCCTTGAAAAATCAAAAACAAAACAAAATTTTATAGAACAGAAGCTCAAGTTATGAAAAACCTTTTGTCATGAGCCAGAATCCAGATATTTCTTTAGCCAGTGAAGAGCAACTGGATGTTTTTAAGTATTTTTAATAAAATCACTGAGAGGGCACTGGGGAGATAGCTCAGTTGGTAAAACACTTGCCACTCAAGCACGAAGATTTGAACTTGAGCCCCAAGACCCACTTAAAATACTAA
Source organism: Orientallactaga sibirica (assembly GCA_036365145.1). Taxonomy (NCBI): domain Eukaryota; kingdom Metazoa; phylum Chordata; class Mammalia; order Rodentia; family Dipodidae; genus Orientallactaga; species Orientallactaga sibirica. Next base: position 65,768,204 of record JAEOAD010000001.1, read on the forward strand.
GCACAGTGAAACATACCCGTGACCACAGTGCTAGGGACAGTGCCTCAATGGAGATTGATGGCATTTTTGAGGATGACACTCAACACTGTCCTCTGGTCTCCATGTGTAGATGTGCACGCATACACAATTTTTTTTTTTTTTTTTTTAGGAAAAATCACTATGTATTGTAGTTACATTTGTGTTGCTGGCAAGCACCTGACCAAAAGCAGCTGACAGGAGAAAAGTTGTTGTTTCACTTACAGTCTCCAGGGGAAGTGCTGTGATGGCAGGGGAAAGATGGTAGAGGAGAGGCTGGACCTCACTTCCTTGCTACAGAAGGCAGAAAACAGCAGTAACAGAATGAGCCAACTAACTCTGGCAAGCTAGGGTTAATAAACCTCAAGACCCACCCCTGGCAACACACCTCCTCCTGCAAGGTTTCTCCTCCCAAACTGAATGTTAGAATCCAAGCACTCAAAACACATGAGTTTATGGGGGACACCTAATTCAAATCAACACACAATGGAAGCTGTGTATAAGCAGGGTCTTAGACTGGAGGTTTGACATATATAATCATCCTTATCAACAAAAGGTAAAATAAGCTAAGAATTGTACCTATTGAGGAAGGTAAGTATCTAAAATAATACTTTAAATATCTTTAACAGTTATGCTCAGTTATATAACTAGTATGTGCTCGTTATGGAAAAATGAGAAAATTCAGAAAAAACAAAAGGGGTAAACCAAGTATATAGTTTCCATAACTGAGAGAGAAATACAATTTACACTCTTGTGTGCATGTATATTTTTAGCCTTTCTCTTGTATGTGATACATGTGTAGAGTGAGGGAAAGGGAGATGTCAGAAAGAGAAACTCAGACATGAAAATAAATAAATACACTTTTGAAACATCTGTAAAAAGTGGCAGTTGGAGAGATGGCTTAGCAGTTCAGGTGCATATTTGTGAAGCCTAAGGACCCAGGTTCAATTCTCCAGGTCCCACGTAAGCCAGATGGACATGGTGGTGTATGCGTCTGGAGTTCGTTTGCAGGGGCAAGAGGTCCTGCTGCACCCATTCTCTCTCTCTCTTTCTCTTCTCTCTCTCTCTGTCTTAAATAAATAAACAAATAAATTAATTAATATCAGTAAAAAGTGAAGTCAGATATAGACAGAGCTATATGAGGCAGAATTTTTTCACATAAGAGGTTTAAGGCTACAGTCCAAAGTCAATAAGTCAAGAACCCCTCAAATAACTATAAGTGGGACTCTGGGGAGTGTGTATATAGATGAGAGAAGAGTGCAGAGTGGTGGAATTCACATTAAGAAATGTTTGAGATGTGCATCACACGTCATCACTCACCCCTTTACAATAGGCATATCAGTGACTTACAGTGAACATTTTCATCCTCTCAAAAAGAAGCCCTCCCCACCTTCGCCATCTCCCTATAATTTCCCTTATCTCTCTCATAATTCCAAGGCAGCCTCTACTGATTTTTTTTTGGGGGGGCTTCATAAAATGGTCTATTCTGGCTATTTCACATAGAAAGAATCACACAATGTGTAGGTCTTTATAGCTAGTCTTTTTACTAAGCAAAATATTTTCAAGGCTCATCCATGTTGCAGCATGACACTTTATTTTAATCTAAACTTTTCTGAATTAACTTACTTGATTTTGTATGTCTCATAGGCATTTATTGCTTTTACTACCTAAGAACTTAAAAGAAATATCTATTTATTAAGCTATTAAATATCACTGGATTCATGTGACAAATGATATTAATTAATATATATTGAGCCAGGTATTGTGCTAAGCATTTCTGTTCACTGTCTTAGTTAATATTCACAATGAATCTCTGAAGTCTTAAACTTATTTAAGCAAGAGAAAAGTGAAGCATTTTGTAGAAGAGGTCACCGAGTTGGTAAGTTACAGATGCTAAACTATGAAGCCCAAGAGTCTGCCTTCAGAGCCTTCATTGCTCAGAAGACTTACTAAAGATACCTTAACACTATTTAAACCTATTAGATCTGGACTGGAGAGATTACTCAGTGGTTAAAGGAACTTGCTTGCAAAGCCTGATGGCCAGGGTTTGATCCCCATTACCCATGTAAAATCAGATGCACAAAGTGGTGGTTACCAGTGGCAGGAGGCCCTAGTGCACCCATTCTCTCTTTCTTTCTTAAATAAATAAACAAATAAATATTTTTAAACTATTAGTTCTTAGACATGTATGATGGTTTGATTCAGGTGTCCCCAATAAACTTAGGTGTTCTGAATGCTAGGTTCCCAGCTGATGGAGATTTGGGAACTAATGCCTCCTGGAAGCAGTGTATTGTTGGGTGTGGGCTTATGGGTATTATAGCCAGTTTCCCCTTGCCAGTGTTTGACACACTCTCCTGTTGCTGTTGTCCATATGATGTTGGCCAGGAGGGGATGTCAACCTCTGCTCATGCCATCATTTTCCCCTGCCATCATGGAGCTTCCCCTCAAGCCTATAAGCCAAAATAAACACATTATCTCCACAAGCTGCTCTTGGTAGGTGATTTCTGCTAGCAATGTGAACCTGATTACAACAGGCAAACCTCAAACACAGAAAGCAACTCTCCTCTCACAATAGAGAGTATCTCATCTCTGAACAGAACATGTTTCTTTGCATACTATTAATAGCTTTGAAAACATTCACAACAGAGAAGTTATTAGTAATTCCATAGCATAAGAGTATTCATCACAAGCTGTTTCATTTTTCCCATAATGTGTTTCAGACAGTTTAACACAATGACTGAGCTATGTGCCACCTGGCTTTTCAGAGATATACAAGACATCCCTAAATTTGTACAGCTGTTTTTTAGTCAAGTACAGCACTATAAAATTGAGCTACCTTTTCCTGGCTACAGAGAGTCATCCTTAGGCATACCTATAACCCCTCAGGATAGAGGGATATTTATAAATAGGAAAAGCTCTCTCAATAAAGCAGTTTAGAGCCAAATATGTAAGTCAAAATATTTAACAATTCTGTGTTTGTGTTTGTTATTAATACATGTTGTTCCTGCTAAGACTTCCCTTTTTAAAGGACAATTGCAGACTGAAGACTGGGCTGCTGCTCATGCTTAGTTCCATATGGCAAAGAGAACCATGTTCAGGGGCTAAAATTAAGCCATCTGTGGTGGTTTCCATTTTCTTCTTTTAAACTTGTCTTTGTTTGTTTTGTTTGTTTTACAGTACTAGGGATTGAATCCAGGGCCTTGTATATCCTAAACAAGCAACCTAACACTGAGCTACACTCTGTCAGTCCTAAACTTATCCTTTTAGTGATAAGTAATTAAAACACATAAATATGTTTCCCCTCCACTGGATGTCTTCATTTCTAAAAAGCTACTTGTTACCTACAAATGTTGTACTGACATGATGCATCAATAAACACACATAAACATGGCTGTATTTACTTTTGAGTGCACATTCATGATCATACAGCTGCAAAGGGTAGGAATAATAAACCATAATCTCAGCCATTTGTTCCCTCCATAGAAAAGCCAAGAATATCCTTGCAGGCTATCTTATCCTTTTCCTTCCAATAGATTTCTACTAAGTTCTGAAGAAGACAATAAAAGATTAGATTATTAAGTCCTGGTTTAAAGTGATAAAGCTTTCCCTACTGGGAAACGCCCAAGGGTCATAAAGCATGCAAGGCCATCCTATGAAATAGGAGCTTAAGAAACTGATGCAAAGTTCAACAAAACTCTATGTTGAAAGAACAGGTTCAAACAGAACTAAGGGTCCTCAGTCCACTGCTTGGTTTTCTCAGTGCTTTGTTAAAAAAATATTTTATTTTTATTTATTTGAGAAATATGGAGAAAGAGAGAGAATGGGTGTGCCAGGGCCTCCAGCCACTGTAAACGAACTCCAGACACATGTGCCCCCTAGTACATCTGGCTTACATGGGTCCTGGAGAATCGAACCAGGGTCCTTTGGCTTTGCAGGCAAATGCCTTACCTGCCAAGCCATTTCTCCAGGACTGTTTTCTCAGTTCTTGAGAAAATGTATTTCTTGGGCATTTCAAAATGTCAAAGTGTTATGACTAGCCGTGGGATGATTATAAAAGACATAAGATATGCATAATGAGAACAACAGAGAGAAAAGATTTGATGTAAGATGACTAAGAATTTTCCAACAGTGACAACAGACACAAAACCATAGGTCTAGGAATCTCAGAAAATCTTGAACAAGATAATTTCCAAAAGACTTACACTTAGGTATTTCCTATCCAGCATGTTCAGGGTGATATGGCCATAGAGGGTGTTTCCTATTCAAACTGTGGGAAATCAAAGACAAAGAGAACATCTTGAAAAAAGGTGGGTAGAGCACCTTACTTGTAGAGGTACAAGGATAGGAACTATATCACACCTCTCTTTAGAAGCCATGGAGCAAGATGAGAACAAAATATTTAAAGTGCTAAAAGGAAAAACTCACCAATTCAGAATTCAGTAGTGGTGAAATTATCCCTGAAAACTAAAAAAGATATAGAGACTTTCTCAGAGAGGAGAACATGAGGAAATTTGTTGGAGAATCTGTTTTATTTTACAGATGGCAGAGAAAACAGAGGACAAATAGTGAAGTGCTTACTATGTTCCAGTACTGTGTCAGATGCCAGGAGAGCACAATTACATGTTAAATCTTCTCTCATCCCACTGTCTGATAAAACTTACAAGTGTGTAATGTAAAGACATGTGTATGTACATTTATGGATGTACAGATGTCTAAGACAAAGCAGAAAATGGTGGGAACATGCTTCAGGAGGAGTGGATTTCAAGAAGCAAAAAATGTTTTCCACATCTCTCTCAAACCTTTTAGAAAAATGTCACCTGTCAAAATGTGGCTTCAGGGTCCTCACAGTTAAGCTTCAGTTTAAATTCCTAGGTGACTTCCTCTAACGTTTCCTTAGTACATTTATACTTCAAGTTGGTTGTTCTACCTTCCCACTCTTTTCTTTCCTCTAGCCATCCTTTCATTTTCATATTGATTCTACACTATGTTCCAGACAAGAATTAAGAACATAGCCCTTAGCCAGGTGTGGTGGCACACACCTTTAATCCCAGCACTGGGGAGGCAGAGGTAGGAGGTTGGCTGTGAGTTCGAAGCCAGCCTGAGACTACATAGTGAATTTCAGGTCAGCGTAGACTAGAGTGAGACCCTACCTCGAAAAACAAAACAACAACAACAAAAAACAACAACAACAAAGAACATAGCCCTGCAAAAGGGCAAATAGGGTCCTAAACTGGTTGTAGCACAGACATAATCAACAACTTAGATAACTTCATTATTATATCTATTATATATTCAGAGACTTATGAGTGTATAATGAGGGGGTTTAGTCCTTCATTCCTTTGAAGGATTTGACTTCATGTGCAAGAAGTAGCAAGTTCCCTAGCTATATTCATATGACAGGAGATAGAAGATAGCTCCTTAAAATATACAGGACCTTGCCATTTTAGTAATCCCTTAGCATATTTCTACTGAGGCAAAGAGTAAATTTCTTACTTTATTACTGACATATATAGGAGCCACTTGGATTCTGGAGGTAAATACTCTCATTAGATGTTCTTTGAGTCATTTATGGAGTAACCCAGAGTTTTGAATGGATTCTAGGGTAATTTGAAGTTCTGAAGCAAAAATGCAAGCCTCTATCCAAACTGAGCTTGGCCCATATGACTCACCATCCCAAATGGTGCTTGATATAACAGATTAGGATGCTCACAAAATAATGTCGTGGTTAATATCCTTAGAATTTAGAGAAGAAGCCAATCTTCTGTTGATAAGTATTATCTTCTTGAGAAATAGTTCTGCACCTTTGGACTAAATAACTGACAGTGAGACACCACGTCTCCGTGAGCTGAGGTGTTACCTGGTTTAGAGGATCATAGTGATGTACATGGAATCCAGACAACCAGGATCACACAGTATCCAAAAACACAAGTTGCATGAGTAAGTGACTGGGACATCTATAGCACTCATTTTTTCTGCAATGTCTTTCCTTGTTTGTAACTGTGGCCTCATGGAGAATTCTTCATGATGTATAGCTGAGCAAGAGAAAATTGAAGTCTGTTTTCCAGATAGTTCTTCACAATCTGCTGGGACTACCCAAATGAGAATGTATTTAGATTTCAGTCTAGCTCATGCCCTTGCAGGCCTGAGGAGAAAGGAGTTTCTCTAAACAGGATGAACATTAGATTGTATATCTAGCTCTCCACCCAGGTGGGAAGAAAACATGACCAGAAGAGTAGATCTCATCTAGAGCAGTGGAAAACAGTGTGATTGGAAAAGGATTTTGGTATACATATGAACCATAGACATATGAACAAATTATATAGGAACTAGTAAAATTTAGGAATTGTTAAGGTATGAGGAAAAGGGATGAAGAAAGATATCTTTGGGGGCTGGAGGGATGGCTTAGCAGTTAAAGCATTTACCTGCAAAGCCAAAGGACCCAGGCTCTATTCCCCAGGACCCACATTAGCCAGATGCACAAGAAGGTGCATGTATCTGGAGTTCATTTGCAGTGGCTGGAGGCCCTGGCATGCCCATTCTCTCCCTTTCTGTCTCTCTCTCTCTTTCCCTTTCCCCTTTTCTCTGGCAAATAAATAAATAAATAAATAAATAAATAAATAAATAAATAAAATTTAAAGTTGAAAAAAAAAAAGAAAGAAAGATATCTTTGGATAGGCATAGGTTCTGGTGTGTTTCAAGTGAATGTTTACCAGTGTGTATCCACTACAGAAAAGGTTGTCAACAATCAAGATGACAAAATGTTCCACCTTTTTGTTAATAGCCAATTTCCCTCATACATGACAATACTCACTCAATGCATTCCTAAAAAGGGTGGCTATAGAGATTATGCATATGTTCAACAACACAGGTTTTACTCTACCCCCATGCTGCCTTAGCTAGTCACTGATAGGTGCCCAAGCTTTCAGCAACATCACAGAGCCAGAGAAATGAACCAGATACCTCATGGTAGGTTGTTTACTCTGTGCTCTTCCAACATGAGGACAGCAGTTTGACCTTTCCTTGCTCCAGTTTCCTCTTTCTCATGCACAGATTACTGGATGCCCTATTTACTTCCATAGCACTCCACTTAACATGTGTGGTAGGTTGCATTATTTAAGATAGTCAGAATAGAAAGAATATCCCATATCTGTTTCTATAATCTGATGCTCTCACATAGGGCTTTTGTCATTCCCTTCAATCTTGGCAAGTGCTGGAACTGTTTTGACTATTTTAATATTGCAAAAGTGATGTTCTGTACTTAACTGGCCTGCACGTCCATTTCCTCCCTCTTGGAAGCCAGCTCTCATGCATGATTTCTTGAGATAGCCATGTTTTGCCAAGTCCTAGAACAGGCTTCTTAAACTTTTTCCATTCGTGACTTATTTGCATGAGAAAAAAAGTTTTATGCAGCCCTGGGTTATACTAGTATATATAGTATAGGGACACACTATAGGTATACAAACCAAGCACTTAAGTGAAAATGAGAATAAAGAAATTTATTTCCAAACAGTTCTTTGGTATACATATAATTTTGCCATTAAAGATGAAAGTAAATTTGCGTAGTAATGAGATGGATGTGCTTGTTTGTTTTACCAAAAGAATTAAATCTTAGGTTAATATTTGATACTTTAGGACATAAAAGAGTGTTTTTCAGAATTGTTTGATAATATGATTTTGTTATCATCAATGAACTCCACTTTGTATAAATTTGTAGCACAAAATTGTAGAAGTATATTAAGGGCCATTTCAGAAATGGTTGGAAATTCTGTCCTAACAAGTCAAAATTCATTTAGTGATTTTTAACATTTTTAAATTTTATTTGCAAGGAATGAGAGAGAGAGAGGGAGAGAGAGAGAGAGAAGTGGGGAAGGAAGAGAATAGGTGCACCAGGGACTCTAGTGACTGCAAACAAACACCAGAGGCATGCACAACTCAGCATCTGGCTTTAGGTGGGTATTGGGGAATCAAACCCAGGTTATTAGGCTCAGCAGGTAAGCATTTTAACCACTGAGCCATCTCTTCAGCCCTAGTGACTTTTTTCAAATGACATGCAAGTCAGCAGCTCAACTAAGCATTCTAATACAATGCAGTCCAAAAAGTTATGGAATAAAGCCGAGTGTGGTGATGTATGCCTTTAATCCCAGCATGGGTATGCAGATGTACAAGGATGGCTGTGAGTTTGAGGACAATCTGAGACTACATAGTGAATTCCAGGTCAGCCTGGTCTAGAGCAAAACTCTACCTCAAAAAATAAAAAAAAATTAAAATAAAAAAATTAAATAAATAAATAAATAAGGTATGGCATAAACCAGTTAAAGTGCCTGGAGTCCTATCCTCTGAGGGATAATGACCTTCTCCTCCTATGTACCTGGTCAGTCCACTCCCTCACCACTCACTCTGCAAAGAGATCAGGCTGCCTCATTAATAGACACCAGTGAGGGAGCTACTCTTTGACATTCATCCTAAAACTCAGACTATGCATCTCTATAAATACTGTACAAGCTAAGAGCATAATTCAACATTTAACAAAGAAAGTTCATTATTTTAGGTAATTTCTTTTTAGGTAATTAATTTAGGTAATTATAATAGATAATTTCAGCCTGGTATTTTTTTTTTCTTCTTCTTTCTTTCTGGTATTCATTTTGATGGGCCTCAGAAGCAGCTTAAATTGTGGAAATGGAATGAAATTAAGAAATAAATGTTTTTATTACAGAATTTCAGAAGCTTTTTTTAAGAGCAGGAATAATAGCCTGTACTTTTAGTCAGACTTCAAAATACTGAGTCTCTTCCATAACAAAATGAAGTTAATATTCCTCCTTAACTTTTCAGTTACGATTGTTGAAGCTGTCTGTGGTTTTCATTTCTGTCATGAATATACTGAAATCATTTTATTCAGTCACCCATTGTTGTGGTTTGAGTCAAGTGTCCCCCATAAACTCATCTGAGTGCTGGGTCCCCAGCTGGTGGCAATTTGGGAATTGAACCTCCTGGAAGAGGTGTATTGTTGGAGGTGGGCTTATGGGTGTTACAGTCAGCTTCCCCTTGTCAATGTTTGGAACATGCTCCTGCTGCTGTTGTCCACCTGATGCTGGCCAGGAGGTGATGTCGAGCTTCTGCTCATGGTGTCATTTCCCCTGGCCATCATGGAGTTTCCCCTTGAGTTTGTAATCCAAAACAAACTCTTTCCTCCCATCAGCTGCTTTTTGTCAGCTGCTTTTTGTCAGGTGCTTTCTGCCAGCAACATGAAAGTGACTGCAACAACCATTAACAGACATATTACTAATTTAATTATTTAATATGACACTACATATTAAAATCCTATGACATGTTGATATCTTTGGCACAATAAGAAACATTCATTGCATCAGGGGAGGAAACCCTTCTCCCTAGCCATTTCTGAATGTAGCTTCTTTTTCTCTCTAGACATTGCTGTATGTTCTTCCCACACAGTTACATCATGGGTCTCCTGAGTCTTTGAGGTAGGAAGGACACAGGGTAAGCAAAAGGATAAACTGGAATTACCAAATCATCACAGCAACAAAACCTGTTTATGTCAGTAGTCTTCTAACCAGTGCATCTTCAAGGATTCTAGCATCACTTAAAGTCACCTTCATTATTACCACCTTGATAACATTTACCTGCTTTGTCAGGTTAAAAGCAGCCCGGGTTTTATGAGATTGCTCATAAATGTAGCAGAATGGCTTTTAAAAGTGCTAAGCATGGGTTGGAGGGATGGCTTAATGGTTAAGGCACATGACTTAGAAGCCTAAGGATCCAAAGTTTAATTCCCCAGTACCCCTACATAGAGCCAGATGCACAAAGTGGCACATGCATCTGGAACTTGTTTGCAGTGGCTATAGTGCTAGCTCTCTTTCTAGTAAAAAGTCAATAAATATTTTTTTAAAAGTGCTAAGCAGCACTTTCATAATGATAGTATTTAGCTGATCCTCATCTTACTACTGTGTTTCAATGCTGATTAGTAATACTGCTTGCTTTATTCACAGAAATAAGTAATCATTTCTATTGTGCCTCACAGTTTAAAGATACTTTCCTGTGTCATTTTTTGTTTATACCAACAATTGGAATAATGAGGTGCTAAATAAGTCTACTAAGTAGATGACACTAGCATTCCTGGGGATTTTTAAAATAGTTCTTGTATATGAAGTCTTGTATTTAAGGAAAGAAAGGAACACACCAAAAGGGTATACCAAATGTCCCTTCATTTAACATACAGTTCCAAAGATACATTAATTTCTGCTCCTTTTCTTAAAAGTCTAATAAAAACTATGATGAGGGCTGGAGAGATAGCTTAGTCGTTAAGGTACTTGCCTATAAAGCCAAAGGACTCAGGTTCGATTCCCCAGGACCCACGTAAGCCAGATTCACGAGGTGGTGCATGTGTCTGGAGTTCATTGGAAGTGGCTGGATTCTCTGGCATGCCCATTATTTCTCTCTCTCAAATAAATAAGTAAATAAATAAAACTATGATGATACACATTGTTCCTATTGACTGTGTGTATGTATGAATGTGTGGTTCAAATAAGTGTGTGTTTAAGTGCATGTATGTATGTATGTATGTATGTATGTATGTATGTATGTATGCATGCATGCAAAAGGCTGTCAGGTGTCTTATTTGATTATCTACCTTTTTCGAGACAGTCTCTCTGAACACAGAACTCAACAACTGGGCTACATCAGCTGCTATCCAGTGAACCCCAGGGATTCTTCCCTCTGCCACCCACCACTGGGCTTACAAGCACACGCCACCATGCTTAGTACTTCACATGTGTGCTGGGGACAAAACTCAATTCCTCATGCTTGTTGTAGCAAGCACTCTACCCACCTAGCATCTCCCCAGCCCACTTATGTTGACTCTTCTTATGAATTCATTAAAAAGACATATATTGTGCCTTCTTAACTAATGCTGTTGCCCTTCTTCTATTTCTGTGCTGGTTAAGTTTTTAGATTTTAGATTTTGGGGTAGCAGAATAGGCCTATAGTAGGATACAATCACAATACCAATAATATAATGAAGTATTTAAAAGTGGACATCCACCTCTTTTAGGGGAGTAGAACAATACTGAGAATTAAATCCAGGGCCTCATACATACTAAAAGCACTCCACCACTGAACTGATCCTCAAAAACATTTATTTATTTATTTTAGACAAAGCTAAAATGGAAATCACTATGTAGCCCAATCAGACCTTGAACTAACAATCCTCCTTAGGATTTTCCTTAGGAGTGCAGGAAAGAATGCACTGTCACACCCTGGCAAACATTTACTTGTGTAAGTGGAGAAATAAATTTCTTGTATTTGTAAAAACATCTAGTAGATGATAAGAACATATTTAGTACTATGTGAATTCTATCTTGTATATTATCAGATGGGGAAGACTTCCAATAAAAATAAAAGGGGCATATACACAAAGTCTCATAACAATGTAAATAGAAGAATAGAATGAAGACATATACAGATTACAAAAGCATTTCTATCTCTTCATAAAAGTCATTATGGTATTGTCCTGTCCTCCTTCCTTCTAGAGCAATAAACACATACATTAGTGTTTTCATGGTAGCAAGTATGAGACATCCACAAAGGTATAAAGAATATATATTTACAGCTGGAGCGATGGCTTAGCAGTTAAAACACTTGCCTGCAAAGCCTAAGGACCCAGGTTTGATTCTCCAGTACCCATATAAGCCAGAGGCACAAGATGGCGCATGCATCTGGAGTTCATTTGCATGGCTACAGGCCATTCTCCCTATCTGTCTCTTTCTCCCTCCCTCTCTCTCAAATAAATAAATAAATATTTTAAAAAGAACATATATTTTCAGGTTTTTATCTCCAGTAATTCTATCACACAGAAATATGTTTATTAAATACATATTAACATTTTAGTTTATATCCTTCCAGTCTGTTTTGAAAATATATTTATATAATGTGTCATTTGTATCATATAAATTAGGATTATGTTGTATACTTTTTTAGAATATGTGTTTATTATGCATCCTCCACTGTCAATTAGTCTTCTACAATATGAAGAGTGTGATGTCATGGGCAAAGGATACATGGGAATACTGTCAAAACATATGAATCCAGGTAAGCCAGATGTACATGGTGGCACATGCACCTGGAGTTTGTTTGCAGTGGCTAGAGGCCATGGTGTGCCCATTCTCTCTCTACTAAGTAAATAAATAATAAAAAAATTTTCCAACCATGTGAACAATGATATGCACAGTCACTTAAAATCAATACATCTCTAAGAAAATTAATATATTCCTAAGTAAGTGGACTAATAAACAAATATGTATGCTCATCTATTATTAATACTATTAAAGACTTTAAAAATTATATTTTGCTATTTGTTTTATGTAGAAAGCAATATTTCCTTATTAATATACTTCCCCACCACTTTGGTAAATAGTTGTCCCATTTACTAAGGAAGCTGGTTTCAGGAATTCCGTGGACACCATTATCCATCGATGATCAAGTCCCTTATATAAAATAGCATAATATTTGCATATAACCTAAACATGTCCTTCTATATACTTTATCTCTAGATGAACTTATCATGTCGAATGCAATATAAATAGTGTATAAACGGTTATATTACATTGTTTAGGAAATAATAACAAGAAAAAAATCTGTACATGTTTATTGCAGACACAATTTTAATCATTATGAATTCAACCATGCATATGGAGGGAACCTGTGGGGATGAAAGACTAAGTGCATAGACTTTTCATTACAATGAGATTTTTAGATGGCTAAATATTTTATTATAACATTTACCATAATCAAACTAACCTCCTGTTGTCAGACATTTAAATTATTTACTATATACGTTATTAGTATCAATAAATAGGTCTTGGAGATTCCACAACACACATCTTCTAATCTTTAAACAGAATTATTGTACAATTTTCATACTCTATTCTTACACATAGCACTATGTGTTCAGAAATTTTTCTTCTTAGTTTTTTTGGACCTCAGCCCTCATTTGTAAAATTGAGTTGGATCAAGTTTAAATATATTCCAGTTCTAAAAATTTCGAGTTTTAGTCATAACAGATCCTTATTAACTGAGTGAAACAATTTTTAACTCTAGGCAAACCACAAGACATATAATTCACAACTTTCAAATGAGTATAGGGATTAGGGTATTATAAACAAAACTATACAGAGAAATGGAATACCAATTTTACTTCAAGGTTTGGGGATCTAGTTTTGCTTTTTGTTGTTAAATATTACAGCAAAATTCAAAAATCTTGCTAATATTTAAGATAAAAATAAAGTCTTTGGAAAAATTTTTATTTATGTATGTATGCCACAGCACCTGTGTGGAGGCCAAAGCACTTTTGGGTCAGTCCTCTCTGGATTTTATTCTGCTGTTGTTCTCTGCTGGGCTCAACAGGAGCTTCCAGGAAATTCTCCAATCTCTGCCTTCCATCTCACTTTCAGTATGTTAGAGTGATAGATGTTCGTCTTGGCTTCCAGCTTTTTACATGGGGTCTGGGGAAGTGATCTCCAGCACTTTGGCTTGAGCAGCACAGCGCTTTAGGGACTGAGCAGTGTCTGCAACCCCAAAACTTCTATTTTTGAGAGTGCCCCTTCAAGCTCTGCTCAGTGCCTTAGAAAAGGACACAGTTCAGATTTGAAGACTTATCGATTAACTCATTATTGGAGACCTGGTATCAGTAACATTCTTGGAGAAACCAGGATAGGTGAGGTTGCCCTTGGCCTTGCAATCTTAACACACATTCCACTCATTCAACTGACTTATCCTAGAACTTGTCACTGATTAAGGTTTGATTTTGCTGTGTCTTAAGTGGGTCCCAATTTAATCTCAATCATTTTGTGAAACTCTTTTCTTGCCTCTTCAAGCACTAGAAGGCCAATGTCCAGCCTCTAAAAACATGCCCACGTGAAACTTGGGCCCAAAGTGTAACATTTCTTTTAAAATTTTATTTGCATGTTTGTGCGTGAGGGGTGGGGGCACTTGCGGGCACTGCAAAAGAACATCAAAATGCGTGTGCCACTTTTTGTATCTAGGTTGTTTGGGACTGGACTCTCGCAAGCACCTGTAACTATAGAGCCATTTTCCCAGTGCCCTCATTTATATTTCTCAATTCATTTTACACTCGTGGATGGTTTTTACTTTACAGTCATAAACTTCTCTTCAAATGCCCTATATATTAAAAATGAACTTGCTTCCAAAATGTTGTTTGTTGGAGTTTTTTGAGACAGGGTCTCGTGTAGCCAGGGCTAACCTCTATCTAAAGCTTGGGATGGCTTTGAACTTTTGATCCCAGCTTTTACTTATCAAGTGTTGGGCTTTCAGGTGTATATTACCATGCCTGGTAAAAAGTTTTCTAAAAGATACAGACTTCAAGGGTGGAAGAAAAAAAGAACTAAACATAAGGACGAGTTTTGTACTCAGAAGGGAAAAAGAAGCCTGTTATAGCATTTCAGAACCCAAATGGACTAGAGTTTGTTTTTCCTACAAAAACTTCTTTGTAACAATATAAACAGATATTACGATACATTGTCAGGCCTTGATTTTATTTTTATTTTATTTTGTTTTTTTGAGAGAGGGGCAGAGAGAGAGAGAGAGAATAGGCATGCTAGAGCCTCTAGTCACCGCAAATAAATGTGCCACCATGTATATCTGGCTTTCCGTGGGTATTGGGGAATCGAACCTAGGTCCTTGAGCTTTTTGCAGGCAAGTGCCTTAACAGCTGAGCCATCTCTCCTTGATATTAAAAAAAAAAAAAAAACTTGAAATCGACACAGCATTCGCTAAAAGTTGTGCAAATTAAGTACACTCAAAATGTTTGAAAAATTTATTTTTCTCCCCACATCCAGAGGGTCATGTTTTCCCTCTATTTTCCTTTCTTCGCGTGATGCATTAGAGCGCAGCTTCTACGCGAACGGAGGAGGTCACCGAGCCCGAGGGAAGCTGCGGGTCGCCAGGGCGAGGCCAACCGGCTCTGGGAGCGGCCGCCCGCGGTCCAGCCTGCCCCGGGCGCTCGGGGCCGGCTCCCTCCCATCGTCCCTCGCCCACCCAGAGTCAAGCCCCCGCTGGCAGGTGACCTCGACACGAATCAGCGGTCCAGTCCTCGCCAACGCCCACAAGTCGGTTCGGGCCACACAGTAGAAGCGCGCCGGTCGCCCGCCCGCCGCCGGGCCGGCTGACCCGGAAGTGTTCTCGGGCCGCGTCGGCCCCGGCGAGGGCGCGCTCACCCACCCCTGCCCGCGCGCGCACGCGCCCCCGCGGGGCTCCCGCCGGCCGGTCGGCTCTCCCGGAGGCGCGCCCGAGCCCGAGCGGCGGCGGCGGCCGGCTCCAACATGGCCGAGACGAGCGAGGAGGTGGCGGTGCTGGTGCAGAGAGTGGTGAAGGACATCACGAACGCCTTCCGGAGGAACCCGCACATGTGAGTCTCGCGCCCCTGCTTCTCCGGGGGCCCGGGGTCGGGCGGGGCCGGGGACGAGGCCGGGGCCGCGCTCCAGCTCCCTCCGCGGCGGCGGCGGCGGCGGCCCGGGTCGTGGCCCGAGCTAGCGCCCTCCGGAGCGGCCGGGACGCGCGGGCGGGGCTCGGCTCCCCGAGTCACCTGGGGACATCGGGAGCCAGCCACTTTGTTTCTCGCTCCCTCCCCAGACTGTCCCGGGAGTTCCCGAAACTCTTCTCGCGTGGAAGGTGTGGGTGTGTTGGGGGGGACCCCCGGCAGGGTGGGTCTGGGTGTGCTTGGGGAGCATCCCGGGCGCTGGAGAGAGGGAATGCGGACCCGGGCCCCTGCTACCCTCTGGGCTCGCTCACTACATGTGGGCTGAGGCTGCTTTCGACTGAAGCCTCACTCGTCACAAGGTTGCAAAGTGACTCCAAAGAAACATTTGTTGGGAAGGTGAGCCTGGGAGGCACAGCGTGGATCTGGAATAACGAAGATGCAGACTGGATACTTTTTAGCTTAAGGTTACTAGGGAGTAGTTAACTCATGTTTGATCCCAGCACTGCCAGTTTGATTCAGGACTGACACATGTATCCTTTCCCTTTTCCTTAACATTTACCTTGTACTCTGGGAAGGTAACCTCAAGATTGTATGATTTCTAGCACCTTGCCTTTATTTATGGAAGGAAAAGGAAGCTTAGCAAAGAGTAACTGACAACAGAGTGCAAACGAAGAAGAAAAAGCAAGACTAGCTAATTTCCCATCCCTCCTTTCCTAAAGAAGCTTGCCATCCAGTTTTACAATTTTTTCTTCCACTTTGTTTTTGGAGTTTAATGTTTAATCTTTTAAACTAGAGCACATGAATTATTCTTTTTGAGATTTACGACTCCTTCAGTTTTTTCTGCCTAAATGAAGTGCAGAATGTACATTTTTAACAAAGTGTTCTTTTTCCTCCAAGGTGGTTGCTCATAAAAGAATTAAGAAGCCCTCAGATGTCTTGTTCCCTTGTGGCACACAATTCGAGACCTAGAACTGGGCTTCATTAAAAACAAAACACTGCTGGCCTCAAAACACACCTGCCACCTCTGACCGTGTTCACTTCCCTTCCCTATGACTGCTGCCTTTTTCCAAAATGAGTGTTTGGAATGATTTCCTGGCAGTAACCATAGCAGTTGCTGGGCCTTGTAAAGAATGCTTTGATTCCTTGTATATCAGCCTTTCAGTCCCTATTTGAGAATGGGAGTTTCAGTGCAAATAAGAGATATCCTCAAAAAAAAGGGGGGGGGAGTATTTTCTCATTACTGGTATTATTTTTCTAGAAGGAATTATAGTGGAGGTTAGACATACAATACAGTAATCACCTGGGTTTCTCTTTTGGAAGGACTGAAAGTATCATTATTTTATATTTGGAGAAACTAAGATTGTCTTCATTAATTTGGCAGGTTGAGATAGTGCTGTTTGGAGCGTGTCCCAGTTTTTCTGGATCACCTTTATTAAAACTTATAAAGAGCTTTACTGCTCATCCATCAAATTTTTTGCTATGAAATTTCACTAATATGTTCTATGTCAGTGTATAATTTATACTTATTAATAAATATTTGGTCATTTAAATGATTTAAAAGTTTGAGGGCACTGATAAGATTGCTCAGTAGTTAAAGGTGCTCTCTGGCAAAGTCTGAAAGCTTGGGTTCTATTCCCCGATACCCACATAAAGCCAGATGCAAAAAGTATCACATGTGCCTTGAGTCTGTATGCAGGGCCATGAGGCCCTTCATGCCCATTGATATTCTCCCCTCCACTTACAAGATAATAGATATTTTTATTAAAATATTTATTAAAATAATAAATATTTTCATTAAAAAAGATTTAAAGCTGGGCATGGTGTCACATGCCTTTAATCCCAGCACTCGGGAGGCAGAAGTAGGAAGATCAGCACAAGTTCAAGGCCACCCTGAGATTACATAGTGAATTTCAGGTCAGCTTGGGCTACACTGAAACCCACCTCAAAAAACCAAAAAGGGGATGGGGAAATGGCTTAGCAGTTAAGGCATTGGCCTGCAAAGCCTAAGGACCCCGGTTTGATTCCCTAGGACCCACGTAAGCCAGATGCACAAGGGGCGCATGTGTCTGGAGTATGTTTACAGTGGCTAGAGGCCCTGGTGTGCCCATTCTCTCTTTCTCTCTATCTGCTTCTTCCTCTCTCTCAAATAAATAAATAAATAAAATATTTTTTTTTTAAAAAAGATGTAAAAGTTTGAGATGTAAGGTTGGATACTTCAAATACAATATATAATCTAAATCTCAAACATTCAAACAGCTTAATTCATTTAATAAAATTGGGCGTACCAAATACAATATGAACCTAAGCTTCAAACATTCAAATAGCTTAATTCTTGATTTAGTACTCATCAGCAGTTAGCTGGATTTTAGTACATACTCCTTACAGTAAAAATACCTTGAATACTACTACTATGCATTGTTGCAAATGTCTTGTAAGTTAGACTTTTCATAATTGCCCATGTGTCCTCACTTCATTTGGCATTTTCACTCTTAGAGAAGCTATGTTTGTAGTTTATTTTGACTTTTTTTGATTTTTTAAAATTATTATTTTTTTAATTGACACCTATACTTACATACAAAAATATATATATTTCCCTCCCCTCCCCCCATTCCACTTTAGAACTCCAATCTCCATCATATCCCTCCTCTCTCCATTAGTCTTTCTTTTAATTTGTTGTCATCATCTTTTTCTTCTATTTTGAGGGTCTTGCAAAGGTATTGCTAGGCACTACACGGTCATGGATATCGAGGCCAATTTCTGTCTGGACAGTTGCATTGTAAGAAATCATACCCTTCCTTTGGCTCTTCCATTCTATCCGCCCCCTCTTCCGCAATGGGCCCTGAGCCTTGGAGGGTGTGACAGGTGTTTCAGTGCTGGGCACTCCTCCATCCCTTCTTCTCAGCACTATGTTGCCTTTTGGGTCATCCCAGTGGTCATCGCCATCTGAAAAGAGAAGCTTCTCTAACCAGAAGTGAGAGTAGCATTAATATGTGAACATGAACATTAAGTGTAGTGCCCCCAGGGCAGCTTGGTGGGAATAAAATATACATTTAGTCAGACAAGAGCAGGCTTTACTCATGACCTCCTCTGCCATAGACTTTTGCGTAGGTTTTCAGTGCCAGGTATGTATTCCCTCCCGTAGAGGGGGCCTTCATTCCAATTATGGAGCAGTTGGTTACCCCAAGAGTAGACATGCCACTATTGCACCCATTCAGTCATTGGGCCTGTATGGCCAAACTTGAATATTCAGTGTCCACTGTTTTCACTGCCGATGACTTTTGTCTCCTATATGGCTGCATGCATTGCAGCTTTTTCCAGCTTTCAGTTGGCTGGTCTACAGGGAGAAGGTTTTCTGCTCAGCACCAGCTTGATTTCTCAGTGACCTTGCCTCTCAGGAAAGAGATGTCTTCAGCAATAGGGTCTTACTATCTGTTTCTCAAGGGAAACCAAGGGCTTTGGCAAAAGCCTTTAATGTTTTGGAGGCTACCGGGACCTCCTTGGCCAACAACTCACTGGAAGCTATCCCATCCCAGGCACTGAAAATTTTCTAGTAACAGTCTACAGCTTCTAGATGTGCCATTGTTCAAAAAAGTAGGTTTACATAAGTCTTATTCACACTATCTTGAATTTAGATTGACCCTCCCCCTGCCCTTCTTTTACACATTCACTTCCCATGGCCTCACTTAGGCCATTCCCCTCCCTGGAATCTGTTCTTCTACTTACATATGTGCATTACCATACACTTAAGTCCTTCCCTCTCCTCCCTCCCTTGTAGCCTTTTACCAGCTTACTGGTTTCTGGTACCTATTTTTGGTTCCAGTTCACACACAAGTGTATGCATTTGTAGCTAGGATCCACATATAAGAAAGAACATGTGACATTTACCTTTCTGAGCCTGGGTTACCTCACTTAGTATAATCCTTTCCAGATCCATCCATTTCCCTGCAAATTTCATAATTTCATTTTTCTTTACCGCTGAATAGAACTCCATTGTGTAAATGTACCACATCTTTATTATCCATTCATCTGTGGAGGACATCTAGGCTGGTTCCATTTCCTAGCTATTGTGAATAGAGCAGCAATAAACATGGTTGTGCAAGTATCTCTAAGGTAGTGAGAAGAGTCCTCTGGATATATGCCTAGGAGTGCTATAGCTGGATCATATGGTAAATCTATTTCTAGCTGTCTCAAGAACCTCCACACTGATTTCCACAATGGCTGGACCAGATTACATTCCCACCAACAGTGTAGAAGGGTTCTTCTTTTTCCGCATCCACGCCAACACTTATTGTCACTTGTTTTCTTGATGGTAGCCATTCTGACAGGAATGAAATGGAATCTCAAAGTGGTTTTAATTTGCATTTCCCTGATGGCTAGTTTGTAGTTTTTAACAGAGGTATTACTTGCCTTTAAGGTTAGTATCTAATAACGGTATTATCAAAGATTTTCATTGTTTGCTTTTTCCCCAGCATGAGATGGGATGTGATTTTATTTGTCAATATCTACTCCATAGATTATGTTGACATTGACTTTGTAGAAATATGTAGCCTGACAGTCAAAGGTGCAAAGAGTAAAGCGTGAGTTTTTTTGTTTTTTCCTCTCAGCCTCAGTTTTCTTTTATAAAGCTAATGAGTATACAGGAAAGTCATCCTGTCCAATGGTACTTCATTGCTACTAGGTAAATACTAGACTTAACCTGAGTCTCTGTGTTCCTTGACAGAAATACATTGACCACATGATTGGTGACTGAAGCCCTTTCTAAATTGGAAAGTACCATCCACATATTGTATGTGTGGTTACTACAGGAAGTCTTATTGCATTGTCTGCACCTGATGGCTTGATCAGGGACTGGCATTAGCATAAGTATAGATCCTATTTGTTAGCATGGAAGACAATTATATATAGTGTAATTAGGGTTATGTCAAAGATATTTATTTATTTATTTGAGATAGAGAAAGTGAGAATGGGTGCTCCAGGACCTCTAGCCACTGCACATGAACTCTAGACACATGCGCCACTATGTGCATCTGGCTTACGTGGGACCTGGAGAATTGAACCAGGGTCCTTAGGCTTCACAGGCATGTGCCTTAACCACTAAACCATCTCTCCAGCCCCATCATGTCAAAGATTTTATCCAGCAAATTGTTAATATTTTTACTCTATTGGATACCTGAGTTACTGATTTGAGATGCTGTGGGTACCATTCACTGTATGGGACAGGAAGAAATATAAAATACAGTTCTTGTACTGAAGATGAAGAAATTTCTAGTATTACAGAATTGTTCTAAATCTGCTATACTAACCACATATAGCTTCTGAGATCTTGAAATGTGCTTTATGTAAATGATTGGATAATTGATTTTAAACAAATAGCTTATATGCCCAGTGATTCCTATATTGTATGCTATATTTCTAGATAGAGACCTAAGACCTTCCTGCACGAACAATCAGTGAGCCTGCAATACTCTATTATTTGGAAGTAAATGGTACAGTTCTCAGGAAGCAGCAGTGTACTGGATCTTTGGGTCAAATATCTGCCAAAGGCTTAACAGTCTTTGCCTCAGCATCCCATTAGCTATTAACCAGTGAGCTTTTCTGGCCCACCTCAGACTCTCACTTGCATTAACACACCTCTCCATCTTTGCCTGGCACTTTGTGTTTGCAGCATTCTTCACATGCATGACTTGTTTCCATAACAGTGCAAAGGGGAACTTCTGTATTGTGGCTGAGATTCCTGGTGGAAAGTGATACTCCCATGCACTGGTAGTGCTGGAAAGGACACTTAATTGCTGACCTGGATGTGGTATCCACATCCTGTCCTGAAGGTTTACCTTCTTGTGAATGATTCCATGCTCCTGACATGTAAAGTGCCAAGTTTCTCTGGATAAAATCTAGCCCCTTTCCTTTACTACACTATGATGGGATTCTCCCTTTTTACAAATGAGGAAAGTGAGGTCCGCAGTGGCTCAAGTGGCACGATAGGTGACATGTGTTTTGTAGCACACTGTATTAGAAGAGAACAGAGGTGAAGTTCTCATGGAAGGTGAACTGTTTAAGTATTATCAGCAAAGAGCAAGAACAGTCTTCAATAAGCGTCATTTAGCACCTGTTGTCCTCAAGGCCTTTTGTTTTTCTACAGTGTTCTTAGAAGGGTAGTCAGCCACACAGTATGCTTGTTACTTGGAATGGTGGCATTGTCCTCTAATTTGCATACCAAATTAGTAGTTGGACATTGTATTTCTAGTACAACTAGTAGGCAAGATGTGTTTTTAATGTTGTGTAATTAAAAAAATATATTATTTATTTGCAAGGGAAGAGAGGGAGAAAGAGACGGAAAGGGAGAGAATGGGCATGCTAGGACCTTAGCCACTGTGCATCTGGCTTTACATGGGCATTGGGAAATCGAGCCCAAGTTGTTAGGTTTGTAGGCAAGCTCCTCAACTGCTGAGCCATCTTTCCAGCCCAACATTGTGAATTTACATTAAAATAACTTCCTAAAATAATCCCAGTGCACACAGAAGCCAGTGTTCCTTTATTTTTGTTACTATAACATTTACATTTTTAGTTCTTGCTGCTCTTTGAAGTATGAGAAGTAGTTATTAGACCTCAGAACAGAATCTCCTGAATAGATTGAGGATCCTTGTGTTTGGTTTTACTAATTTTAGTTTATTTCTTAAAATGTTCTACTTGTAAAAGCTGAGCACTAGAAAATAGTGGAGATTATCTAGTGGTCCAGTATACTAGTTGTGGCTGGTTGTCTTTATAGTGTAGTAGATAGAATTCAGTTAAAATCACCAACTGTCAATACAAAGGCATACTTTGACCTCAGATGCCTCTCAGTACTGCTTCTCTTTTTCCCACAGAACTTTATTGATATGACTAGAATAAAAAAGTGATAATATTTTATTATATATGCTGATAACTTCAGGAAAACTCTTAGCTCTTTGAAGTCTGGCAGACTGCTTTACTCATTTTTGCATTATCTGAAACTAAATATACCCAGTATTTTATATGATGGCATTTGAAAATAGTATTGGCATGGTGTATGTATGTCAAAACACCTTTGAATCTACTGAACTTATTGTCTGGTCCCAAAATCTTCTGGAGAGTTAAATTAGTTTGAAAGTCTTAGTGCCTGACATCCCCTGGGGTACCCTTGCTCGCTGATAGATGCCAGTGTCACTAATGAAGTGGTCAGGAGGAAGTAGGTTACCTCTGAGCTCTCCAGTTTAGAGCTTTCAGGAGGGATTTTATTTTAGATCTACAGCCTCATACCAATTTGGGGTGGTGACTTAAAAACAGAATCCCTTTTCTTGTAACCTGTAATTTAAACAGGTTTGCCCCCCCTTTTTTGTATGTCTGTCAAACATTTTTCTTAGCAAGGGAATCTCAGAGACTTAAAAGGTAATGCCTCACTCAGACTCTGAAACAAGTTTTTGTTCTTTTTTTAAAGACTAATTTAAAAAATCTTTGAAGATACTCTTTTTTTTTTAATATTTATACTATTCTTATTGTTGAAAAGAGTTATTTTTAAATAATTCATTACATTTAGGACATTCTATTTAATAAATTATGTAGACATGACTTTAGCATTTTTTTGTACTTGAAAGATGTGTGTTGGTTATACAAACTTTTTTGTTTACTTGTCTCTTTACTCAGTTATATCCATTGCCTTCCATATTGTTTATGAAATCACCTGTAGTACCACACACATTTTTATCATAAATTGAGGTTGATTGAGGAGCTAAGATGCTTCCACAGATGAAAATAATTACATTCTGAAATATATTTTGTGCTTTGACCTTTATCTGGGTGATTTTTTAAAACTGAGACAGGTGTAGAGAAAATGGTCAGAATTCTCTGACAACATCCCTTTTATTGATCATTTATTTCTGTTCTACATTTATAAGCAGCCAAGTAAAAACACATTTGTTTACATTCTTAAGAAATAGAAATAATACAAGTGGCTAGGCCAATTTGATTTCTATAAAAACAAATTTCTTCCTCATCATCTTCCTTTCTCCAACATTTCTTCATCTTCTTCCAAGAATAATTTTAACACATCATGTGTATTTGTTATACAAAAAGCTTTATGCTGCTCATTCTGTGCATTTCACTTGTTTTCCCCAATATACCTTGGTAAGCATACCAATATGTGCACAACTACCTCATTATTCTCCTTAACAGCTTGGTCATATGGTTCCACTCTGTTTATCTTACCAGTCTCCTATAGTTAAACCTTGTTTGCCATCTCAAGTGAGCTTCTTAATCATATAGGATTACAGATTTTTTTTTTTTTTTTTTTTTTTTTTTTTTTTGGTTTTTCGAGATAGGGTCTCACTTATGCCCAGGCTGACCAGAATTCATTCTGTGTTCTCAGGGTGGCCTCAAACTCACAGCAATCCTCCTACCTCTGCCTCTGAAGTGCTGGGATTTAAGGCGTGCACCAACAGGCCCAGCCTAGGATAAGAGAATTTTTGAACAGTAGACTTGATGGACCAAAGGGTATGTGAATTAAAATTTTGAAAAAAGTCCTGAAATTGTCATTTAACGATAAAGCAAATTTCCACTTCTGTCAGCAGAGAGAGTAGTACAGTGATTTTCCTATATTGACACCAGTGTCAACAGGCTGCTTTTTATTGACTTATGGCTTCCATTCAAATAAGTGAGCTAACTCATATTCCTAAGTAAAATATGAGGGCTTCTTTTTTAATTTCTCTAATTCAAAAATTTTTTGAAAAGCTAGTATTATCGTCAATTCTTTCTTTGTGTCTTCATATTAAGAGATGAGATTGGCCTGATCCCATGTCCTGAAGCAAGGTATAACCGGAGTCCCATAGTCCTGGTTGAAAACAAACTTGGTGTGGAGAGCTGGTGCGTCAAGTTCCTTTTACCGTATGTCCACAACAAGCTCCTTTTGTACAGAACAAGAAAGCAAAGAATGAACAAAGATGGTGAGTATGAGCCATGTCTTCCTCCTGGGCAAGGGCCCTTTTCTGGGGCCTGGTTCTACTTTAGCTCTTCCCTACATTGCTTCAGCAGGTGCAGAACCTCTTCATCAAGTGAGGGCTTTAAACTTGATGATTACCTTTCAATTTTTGTAATCACAGTGATTACAATGGAAATGTCTCAAGCAGGATTCCAAGCCACCTATTACAGTGATAGCAATTTTGATTTTATTTGTTAATATATTGAGATCATTTATAAGATTTTATTTAAGTATAGCTTCCTATGATATGTATATTTTTTAAGTTTTAATATCACTAAAGAGTATTCTAGGCCCTTTGAGTCTAGTCCCTAATGTCTGATTTGTAGTGTTTTTATGGGTACTAGAACTTGTTTTTGTAGCAATTCAAGTGAGATAACAAAGGTGTTATATACTTGTACTGTGAACCAGCCAGTAATTTATGAATGTCCCATTTCCATGTGATTGTCAGTTGAACTCAGGCCTTCTGAATCTTGTTTCTATGCTAAAGTGAAAGAAGAAAAGAAAATCACAATATATACTTTTCCCATTCTCTGTGATAATTCCTTAATGCCCTGATAATCCCTAAGTATCCCTCCTGTTTCTTGGTCCTTCTAGGCTCACCTCAGGTTTCTCTTTCCACATAAAACAGAATCTTCAGAAGGGTTCCATGAGCTGCTTGGGAATAAGCACTTTGTTACCTAGAGAATTTTAATTAACAGTTCAGTAGCCATAACTAAGAGCCTCCTCATACCACAAGCTGTTCTAAGTACGGTGAGGGATAAAAGATGAATATATATTTATTCAAAAAGTTTCTAGTTGAGGGCTGTGGAGATGGTTTAGTGGTTAAGGCACATGGCTGCAAAGCCGAAGGACCCCAAGACCCAAGTAAGACCCCAGGACCCAAGTAAGCCAGGTACACAAGGTGGTGCATGCATCTGGAGTTTGTTTGCAGTGGCTGGAGGCCTTGGTGCTCTCTCTCTCTCTCTTTCTCTCTCTCAAATAAATTTTAAAAAAATATTTTAAAAATGTTTCCAGCTGAATGGCAGACAATCTCTTTGTAGGACAAGAGTATCACCAGAGGTATCACATACTGACTTCCCTGAATTTCTTACTAGATTGTCAAAATAAATTAATAGCAATTTCATCTGCTTAGACTATAGAAAATATATGATGATTTAATGAGAAATGATTTCTGATTTTTTCTGTGTGCTTGTTACATTCAGTAAGTCCTCTGATACATATTTTTAGATTAGGAAGCTAGGCTTAGACTTGGTATAATGTTGTTGGTGTGTCCTAAGTTGATAGCATAAGCTTTAAGATAATCAGTTAAGCATAACCTCAAATATAAAGATATTTGTCTTTCATTAGACCTTCTTTAGTTCTTATTCCATCAGCATGCCGTGGGTTTCACAACCACTAGAATCCACCACGTGACTTTTTGCTAAATGAAACTTTTGATTGTGGTGCATGGCGGTGTGGAATTGACTAGTACATACCTGTTTGGAGAGCAAGGTGTGATGACCATCTTGTAAAGAAGAAGCGATAAGAATTTTTCAAAGTCGAAGGCTATATTTGTTTCTCAGCATTAGCTTTTGGCCCTTGATGCTTGTCAACCCAGCCTGTGGCCATCTAAGTCCTCTCATTTCTGTTTCTTGTCCTGGGCTTGGCTCTGTTTTCTTGTCCACACAGTATTAGTTGTGATAGGCCTGGGAGGAACCAGGTTGTGATTTTACCTTGAACTGTTTCCTAAGGAGAAGGGGGGTATAGTTCAGTGTGCTATCACTTACTACTTAGGTTGTATATTGTGTTGTCAGTGATAAAGATACTTGAAATGCTAATGTAAGAGTATTCTGCCACACTTATTAGCTAATGTAGCCAGAACACAGAGGAGAATCTTGATAAAGAAAAACACATGAAATTATTAGAAAAAGAACTTATTTCATGAAAATGCCATTTCTTTAAAGTTGTTTTTGTGGGAGGTATATATATATATATAAAAGGGTAAGGTTCAGGAAGTACTATGTGTATAACGGGGTGTAGCAGACAGCTTAAGATTCGCTGAGATGAACTTCCAGACCAGGCACAGTTAAGGAGGAAGGGATATTATTTATTGAAGCTTATAGATCCAGGGGAAGTTCCATAATAGCAG
Source organism: Orientallactaga sibirica (assembly GCA_036365145.1). Taxonomy (NCBI): domain Eukaryota; kingdom Metazoa; phylum Chordata; class Mammalia; order Rodentia; family Dipodidae; genus Orientallactaga; species Orientallactaga sibirica. The sequence goes on from JAEOAD010000001.1 coordinate 65,794,844, forward strand.
GAGAAGCAGCCTGCTCTCACAGGGCCAAGCAGAGAGGGAAGAGCCAACCAGCCACATAGCACAGCACACTTCAGGAACTCCTATTAGGCACACTTTGCATATCTTTACAATGGAATCTTAAACCCACCACCACTCCTTAAGAAACGCCCAATGACATTGCCTCTAGAAGGTGGCTGCAGATACAAACTATAAACTAATAAAACACTGAATATATTGGGGGCCATATATTCAAACTACCACGGGGTCACCTGCAGGAAGTACTATATGTATAAATGGTCAAGTGTGAGAAGTACTGTGTGTATAAAAGGAGTCATGTGCAGGGAGTACTATGTGTATAAAATGGTTCACATGAAGGAGAGGGGGAATCATGTGCAGGAAGTACTATGTGTATAAAATGGTTCACATGAAGGAGAAGAGGAGTCATGTGCAGGAAGTACTATGTATAAAATGGTTCACATGAAGGAGAGGAGGAGTCATGTGTAGGAAGTACTATGTGTACAAAATGGTTCACATGAAGGAGAAGAGGAGTCATGTGCAGGAAGTACTATGTGTACAAAATGGTTCACATGAAGGAGAAGAGGAGTCATGTGCAGGAAGTACTATGTGTACAAAATGGTTCACATGAAGGAGAGGAGTCATGTGCAGGAAGTACTATGTGTATAAAATTGTTCACATGAAGGAGAGGAGGAGTCATGTGCAGGAAGTACTATGTGTATAAAATGGTTCACATGAAGGAGAGGAGGAGTCATGTGCAGGAAGTACTATGTGTATAAAATTGTTCACATGAAGGAGAGGGGGAGTCATGTGCAGGAAGTACTATGTGTACAAAATGGTTCACATGAAGGAGAAGAGGAGTCATGTGCAGGAAGTACTATGTGTACAAAATGGTTCACATGAAGGAGAAGAGGAGTCATGTGCAGGAAGTACTATGTATAAAATGGTTCACATGAAGTACTATGTGTATAAAAGACTTGAAGGAGAGGAGGAGTCATGTGCAGGAAGTACTATGTGTATAAAATGGTTCACATGAAGGAGAGGAGGAGTCATGTGCAGGAAGTACTATGTGTATAAAATGGTTCACATGAAGGAGAGGAGGAGTCATGTGCAGGAAGTACTATGTGTATAAAATTGTTCACATGAAGGAGAGGGGAGTCATGTGCAGGAAGTACTATGTGTATAAAAATGGTTCACATGAAGGAGAGGAGGAGTCATGTGCAGGAAGTACTATGTGTATAAAATGGTTCACATGAAGGAGAGGAGGAGTCATGTGCAGGAAGTACTATGTGTATAAAATGGTTCACATGAAGGAGAGGAGGAGTCATGTGCAGGAAGTACTATGTGTATAAAATGGTTCACATGAAGGAGAGGAGGAGTCATGTGCAGGAAGTACTATGTGTATAAAATGGTTCACATGAAGGAGAGGAGGAGTCATGTGCAGGAAGTACTATGTGTATAAAATGGTTCACATGAAGGAGAGGAGGAGTCATGTGCAGGAAGTACTATGTGTATAAAATGGTTCACATGAAGGAGAGGAGGAGTCATGTGCAGGAAGTACTATGTGTATAAAATGGTTCACATGAAGGAGAGGAGGAGTCATGTGCAGGAAGTACTATGTGTATAAAATGGTTCACATGAAGGGAGAGGAGTCAGCAGGAGTACTATGTGTATAAAATGGTTCACATGAAGGAGGAGGAGTCATGTGCAGGAAGTACTATGTGTATAAAATGGTTCACATGAAGGAGAGGAGGAGTCATGTGCAGGAAGTACTATGTGTACAAAATGGTTCACATGAAGGAGAGGAGGAGTCATGTGCAGGAAGTACTATGTGTATAAAATGGTTCACATGAAGGAGAGGAGGAGTCATGTGCAGGAAGTACTATGTGTATAAAATGGTTCACATGAAGGAGAGGAGGAGTCATGTGCAGGAAGTACTATGTGTATAAAATGGTTCACATGAAGGAGAGGAGGAGTCATGTGCAGGAAGTACTATGTGTATAAAATGGTTCACATGAAGGAGAGGAGGAGTCATGTGCAGGAAGTACTATGTGTATAAAATGGTTCACATGAAGGAGAGGAGGAGTCATGTGCAGGAAGTACTATGTGTATAAAATGGTTCACATGAAGGAGAGGAGGAGTCATGTGCAGGAAGTACTATGTGTATAAAATGGTTCACATGAAGGAGAGGAGGAGTCATGTGCAGGAAGTACTATGTGTATAAAATGGTTCACATGAAGGAGAGGAGGAGTCATGTGCAGGAAGTACTATGTGTATAAAATGGTTCACATGAAGGAGAGGAGGAGTCATGTGCAGGAAGTACTATGTGTATAAAATGGTTCACATGAAGGAGAGGAGGAGTCATGTGCAGGAAGTACTATGTGTATAAAATGGTTCACATGAAGGAGAGGAGGAGTCATGTGCAGGAAGTACTATGTGTACAAAATGGTTCACATGAAGGAGAGGAGGAGTCATGTGCAGGAAGTACTATGTGTATAAAATGGTTCACATGAAGGAGAGGAGGAGTCATGTGCAGGAAGTACTATGTGTATAAAATGGTTCACATGAAGGAGAGGAGGAGTCATGTGCAGGAAGTACTATGTGTACAAAATGGTTCACATGAAGGAGAGGAGGAGTCATGTGCAGGAAGTACTATGTGTATAAAATGGTTCACATGAAGGAGAGGAGGAGTCATGTGCAGGAAGTACTATGTGTATAAAATGGTTCACATGAAGGAGAGGAGGAGTCATGTGCAGGAAGTACTATGTGTATAAAATGGTTCACATGAAGGAGAGAGGGTCATGTGCAGGAAGTCATGTATAAAATGCAGGAGTCATGTGCAGGAAGTACTATGTGTATAAAATGGTTCACATGAAGGAGAGGAGGAGTCATGTGCAGGAAGTACTATGTGTATAAAATGGTTCACATGAAGGAGAGGAGGAGTCATGTGCAGGAAGTACTATGTGTATAAAATGGTTCACATGAAGGAGAGGAGGAGTCATGTGCAGGAAGTACTATGTGTATAAAATGGTTCACATGAAGGACAGGAGGAGTGATGTGCAGGAAGTACTTTGTGTATAAAATGGTTCACATGAAGGAGAGAGGGAGTCATGTGCAGGAAGTACTATGTGTACAAAATGGTTCACATGAAGGAGAGGAGGAGTCATGTGCAGGAAGTACTATGTGTATAAAATGGTTCACATGAAGGAGAGGAGGAGTCATGTGCAGGAAGTACTATGTGTATAAAATGGTTCACATGAAGGAGAGGAGGAGTCATGTGCAGGAAGTACTATGTGTATAAAATGGTTCACATGAAGGGAGGAGGGAGTCATGTGCAGGAAGTACTATGTGTACAAAATGGTTCACATGAAGGAGAGGAGGAGTCATGTGCAGGAAGTACTATGTGTATAAAATGGTTCACATGAAGGAGAGGAGGAGTCATGTGCAGGAAGTACTATGTGTATAAAATGGTTCACATGAAGGAGAGGAGGAGTCATGTGCAGGAAGTACTTTGTGTATAAAATGGTTCACATGAAGGAGAGGAGGAGTCATGTGCAGGAAGTACTATGTGTATAAAATGGTTCACATGAAGGAGAGGAGGAGTCATGTGCAGGAAGTACTATGTGTATAAAATGGTTCACATGAAGGAGAGGGGGAGTCATGTGCAGGAAGTACTATGTGTATAAAATGGTTCACATGAAGGAGAGGAGGAGTCATGTGCAGGAAGTACTATGTGTATAAAATGGTTCACATGAAGGAGAGGAGGAGTCATGTGCAGGAAGTACTATGTGTATAAAATGGTTCACATGAAGGAGAGGAGGAGTCATGTGCAGGAAGTACTATGTGTATAAAATGGTTCACATGAAGGAGAGGAGGAGTCATGTGCAGGAAGTACTATGTGTATAAAATGGTTCACATGAAGGAGAGGAGGAGTCATGTGCAGGAAGTACTATGTGTATAAAATGGTTCACATGAAGGAGAGGAGGAGTCATGTGCAGGAAGTACTATGTGTATAAAATGGTTCACATGAAGGAGAGGAGGAGTCATGTGCAGGAAGTACTATGTGTATAAAATGGTTCACATGAAGGAGAGGAGGAGTCATGTGCAGGAAGTACTATGTGTATAAAATGGTTCACATGAAGGAGAGGGGGAGTCATGTGCAGGAAGTACTATGTGTATAAAATGGTTCACATGAAGGAGAGGGGGAGTCATGTGCAGGAAGTACTATGTGTATAAAATGGTTCACATGAAGGAGAGGAGGAGTCATGTGCAGGAAGTACTATGTGTATAAAATGGTTCACATGAAGGAGAGGGGGAGTCATGTGCAGGAAGTACTATGTGTATAAAATGGTTCACAGGAAGTACATGTATAAAATGGTTCACATGAAGGAGAGGAGGAGTCATGTGCAGGAAGTACATGTATAAAATGGTTCACATGAAGGAGAGGAGGAGTCATGTGCAGGAAGTACTATGTGTATAAAAAAATGGCAGGAAGTACTTTGTGTATAAAATGGTTCACATGAAGGAGAGGAGGAGTCATGTGCATGGAGTACTATGTGTATAAAATGGTTCACATGAAGGAGAAGAGGAGTCATGTGCAGTGAGTACTATGTGTATAAAATGCTTCACATGAAGGAGAGGGGGAGTCATGTGCAGGAAGTACTATGTGTATAAAATGGTTCACATGAAGGAGAAGAGGAGTCATGTGCAGTGAGTACTATGTGTACAAAATGGTTCACATGAAGGAGAGGGGGAGTCATGTGCAGGAAGTACTATGTGTATAAAATGGTTCACATGAAGGAGAGGAGGAGTTATGTGCAGGAAGTACATTGTGTATAAAATGGTTCACATGAAAGAAAGGAATCATGTGCAGTGAGTAGTATGTGTATGAATTGGTTCACATGAAGGAGAGGAGGAGTCATGTGGCAGAAGCTGTGATTTAGAACAGTCTGACAATGCCAGTGTCTTGTATTGATCAGCATGGTGTTCATCACTCAGTTGACTTTTTTCCCAAGGTAGGGTTGTATTTAGCTTAGTTTATGCCACACCTAATGTGTGGATTTCTTAGATGGTTGAAAAACATACTGTTTGATTGCTATTATAATAGCCATATTTAGTTCAACAGAGAAATGGTGCTATGATTCTTACTTTTGACAAATTCATGACATACAAGAAAAGCAGGAAAGAGGTGTTTAAGGCCCTTAATGGGTTGAGCTCCTGCCATCTTTTTGCTCTCATCCCTGTCTTGCAACCCCTAGTCTCACTCTGTAATTGAGCTATCTCTTCAAAAGCCTTTTTCTTCTTCTCTCTCTGTCTTTTTTTTTTTCCTGGCTAGACCTTTGTATTTTATGTTTTTGTTTTATTTCAGCTGGAAAAATGTTGCGACTACCTCATAAATGGTCTGTCTCCTTTTCAGGCTCTTCCATAACCCATGCCCTTTATGCCATTAGCCAGTTACTTCAAGTACTTCTTCCCAACATTTCTTAAAAACGGGTTGAGAGCTGCTTATGTGAAATGTGCATCTGCCCTTCCTTGGTGATACCTTCAGATGCCATGCTTCAGCCTCTCACTGTCTGCTCACAGCCTAACTACGAGCCTTTCCTTCACTGTATACTCAGTATCAGCCCCCATTACAGCTAGCATTTATTTTAGTATTTATGTTTCAGCAGTTCTTACTAGTTAAATAAATGTTTAAAATCAGGGTGAAAATCTGGCTTTGTATCTTTCACTTGAAAAATCTGAAGGCCTGGTTACTTATATATATATTTTTTTCGTGACAATAGTAAATTATGGTTTTCTTAACTAGGCAAAGCTTCTGGTTTGCTACAGCCTCTTCACACTTCAGACACTGAGGGTGAGCCACTTGCTACTTCTCATCAGTTTGGCTTTGTTTCCTATTTTTCTTCTTTGGTATATTTGTGTGTGTATGTTCAAGTATGAGCATGCATTTGCCACACAATATGTATGTGAAGGGTGCAGGGCAACTTTCAGGTGTCATCCTTGCCTTCCACCTCATTTGAGTCAAGAGTCTCTCATTCACCACTCTTTGCCAGCTAGCTTCTGGTTGTTTCTCCTGCCTCTGCCTCCCTTCCTTTTGGCACACTGGGATTATAAACACTAGTGCTACAGTGTTCTATTAGTTGGGGTTCTCTAGAGGAACTGAGCCAATAGAATGAATTGGTATTTAAAAGGGAATTTTTTGGATTAGCTTATGGCAGTCTAATATAGCTATCTGTAGGCTTGAGAGTCAAGGAACTCTGTAGTGGCTCAGTCCAGGTGACTGGATGTCTCTGCAGTCCTAATCCAGCACTGAAGGTCTAGAAGCTTCCTGGAGAAATGCTGGTCTTCAGTCCATGGTGGAAGGTTGAGGAAACTTGGTTTGAATGCTGAGGAAGAATAGCTGAACAGGATAGATGCATGAGCAAGTGAAGTGCTCACCAGCAAGCAGCACCTGCAGCCAGGCAGGGGAACAAGGGCAGCTTCTTCTCAGGGCTTCCTTACATAAAGCTCCACCAGGAGAGACATCCACTCTGGAGGAATGACGTCCTCCTTCAGTGAATCCTTTCTGGAAGCAACCTCAGAGATCCACTCAAGAGGAATGTCTGTGGATTCCTAAACAGATTAAATTGACAATAGAACTTAGCCATCACAAGTGTCCGGCTTTATGTGGGTCCTGGGGATCTGAACTGAGGTGCTTATCTTTGTGTAGCAAGTGATTTATCCACTGAAACATCTCCCTAGCCTTTTGCAGCCTTTTGAAATTATTTGAATCCTACAAGCATTTGCATTTGTAGCCATTTGATATCCATTCTAGCCTTAATCTACATTGTTTCATCCTCTGGCCTGCTGTGTGCTACTGCCAAATTCTCATGTCTTTGCTAAGACCAGGCACATGGCTTAGTGGTATCATCTCAGTGTGCTTGCTGGTATATAAAAGATGAGCTCACCCTCATTTCTGAAACTCTTGGTCTGCTTCAGGAAGCAGTGAGTCTCTGTATTCTGGGAGTCCTTTATTCAGGTGACTTGCATAGTAATCACTTCCTGCACTGTGTTGTAGTTAGTTATTTAAACATTTTTCTCTACTGGATTTTGAGTTTGTTAGGAGCAGAAATACTGGCTTATCTTTCTCTCCTTACTAAGTACTGTTAGGTGCTGAAAAGACCCTCATCAGATGAGCAATAAGAGTTTGGTGAGCAAGAGTTCTTAGCTTGGTCTAGCTTTCAATTCAGGGCCTATCTACTATAATAAATGTAGCTTTACCTTAAGCTGCTCTGTGTGTGAATGTTTGTGTATGTGTGTGTTAGAGACAGGGGGAGGGGGAGATACCTGAGTATATTTTGGAGAAAGAGCTTAACTAGTTTAAGTTGATCCTGGTTGGATTTATTTCTAGTGCATAGAAACCTTTGTATCAGAGTCCGTTGACAGACCCAGTGACTATTAGTCACTGCTGGCCTTAGACTGTTGTGTAACCAGCACAGCAGAGAAAGGATCTCTGACTTCTGTAGTGTCCTCTGGTCCTTTTTATTCCAGCTGTAATTTTCTTTTCTGTATATGCAGTGTCCTGATTCATTCATGCTGCTGGGTCAGTCATAGTTTGGAATATATGTAATAAGCATGTATTTACTGGTATATGTTTTGGTGTTTGGAGAGATCTGTTTAATTTCAAGAGACTGTAGGACTTGAGGGTAAGGCAGCACAGGAAATGATCTATAGTTGGTGACATTTAGAGATAATTAAAGGCAACGCGTGATTATGTATGTTTGCCTTTAGAGCTTGGTTCATCCTTCTTGCAGAGCATAAACTATTTGCCAGAAGTGTGCTACCATGGGAAGAGCATCTGCTTTACAGAAAGACAGTCCTGAATTCAGTCCAGTGCATCAGTCTGAAGGCAAATTACATAATCTCTTCTTCCTACTGCCACACCAAAAGAAGAAAAAACTAATAGAGACCTCAGGATTTCTATGAGTATCTGACTGTTATTATATCTAATATTTCCAATTTGTTACATTTCCTTGGATGGCCATTTCTTTCTAGCATTCTACTTTCTCCCTACTTTTTGCCTTTGAACTTTACTTCTGAATCCAGAAAAATGAGAAAATGAGCAGCTTTTCAGAGGAGGGCCATGGTTCTAAGAATCACTAGGCACCACTGATTACTTTTCAGGGGGAGTCTCATGGTTCTAAGAATCACTGGGCACCACTGATTACTTTTCAGAGGGACTATCTTGGTTCTAAGTATCACTAGGCATCACTGATTACTTTTCAGAGGGAGTATCATGGTTCTAAGAATCACTAGGCACCACTGATTACTTTTCAGAGGGAGTCTCATGGTTCTAAGAATCACTAGGCATCACTGATTACTTTTCAGGTGGAGGATCATGGTTCTAAGAATCACTAGGCACCACTGATTACTTTTCAGGGGGAGTATCATGGTTCTAAGTATCACTAGGCATCACTGATTACTTTTCAGAGGGAGGATCATGGTTCTAAGAATCAATGGGCATCACTGATTACTTTTCAGAGGTAGTATCATGGTTCTAAGAATCACTAGGCATCACTGATTACTTTTCAGAGGGAGTATCATGGTTCTAAGTATCACTAGGCATCACTGATTACTTTTCAGAGGGAGTATCATGATTCTAAGAATCACTAGGCACCACTGATTACTTTTCAGGGGGAGTCTCATGGTTCTAAGAATCACTGGGCACCACTGATTACTTTTCAGAGGGACTATCTTGGTTCTAAGTATCACTAGGCATCACTGATTACTTTTCAGAGGTAGTATCATGGTTCTAAGAATCACTGGGCATCACTGATTACTTTTCAGAGGGAGTATCATGATTCTAAGAATCACTGGGCACCACTGATTACTTTTCAGAGGTAGTATCATGGTTCTAAGTATCATTAGGCATCACTGATTACTTTTCAGAGGGAGTATCATGGTTCTAAGTATCACTAGGCATCACTGATTACTTTTCAGAGGGAGTATCATGATTCTAAGTATCATTAGGCATCACTGATTACTTTTCAGAGGGAGTATCATGGTTCTAAGTATCACTAGGCATCACTGATTACTTTTCAGAGGGAGTATCATGATTCTAAGAATCACTGGGCACCACTGATTACTTTTCAGAGGTAGTATCATGGTTCTAAGTATCATTAGGCATCACTGATTACTTTTCAGAGGGAGTATCATGGTTCTAAGTATCACTAGGCATCACTGATTACTTTTCAGAGGGAGGATCATGGTTCTAAGAATCAATGGGCATCACTGATTACTTTTCAGAGGTAGTATCATGGTTCTAAGAATCACTGGGCACCACTGATTACTTTTCAGAGGTAGTATCATGGTTCTAAGAATCACTAGGCATCACTGATTACTTTTCAGAGGGAGTATCATGATTCTAAGAATCACTGGGCACCACTGATTACTTTTCAGAGGTAGTATCATGGTTCTAAGTATCATTAGGCATCACTGATTACTTTTCAGAGGGAGTATCATGGTTCTAAGAATCAATGGGCATCACTGATTACTTTTCAGAGGGAGTATCATGGTTCTAAGAATCAATGGGCATCACTGATTACTTTCAGGGGGAGTATCATGGTTCTAAGAATCAATGGGCATCACTGATTACTTTTCAGAGGGAGTATCTTGGTTCTAAGAATCACTAGGCATCACTGATTACTTTCAGGGGGAGTATCTTGGTTCTAAGAATCACTAGGCATCACTGATTACTTTTCAGGGGGAGTACCATGGTTCTAAGAATCACTAGGCATCACCGATTACTTTTCAGGGGGAGGATCTTGGTTCTAAGAATCACTGGGCACCACTGATTACTTTTCAGAGAGAGTATCATGGTTCTAAGAATCACTAGGCACCACTGATGATCAGCACCGAAGCTGCTGATGTTTTAAGCCCTGAGATTCTTAGAAATTGTACCATGTCCTTTTTATCCGTGGGCACTGCTCAGCAAGCCTTAGAGATTTTTTTCCTTCCTTCAAGGCATCCCAGTATCACCTGTGGAGCTGACCAATCCCTGCAGACTTTGCACAAGAATTAACATTTAGTGTTTGCTGTGTGTTTTATTTGCTGACACCTTCCAGCTTTAATCTGTTCATACTTTTATGAAATGTTTTGTAACTGGCTGTACTTCCCCATGAGGAAGGCCCTAATGCACAGCAAAATATGTCAGTTTAATAGAGCTTTGCCTGATCAGCATTCCTGCATACTGCTACAGACTGAAAAGTAGGGACTTCAGTGTTTGTTCTGTGCATTCATTCATTTTTACCTTGCACTGCTAAACAGAAGTCACTGTCATGGAATAGAACCTTGGATGGGGAGGAGAGTTGTATTAAAAGTTTCGAGTAAACCAACTGTGATTGATTTTACACTTTCCTTTATGCAGAGAGGGAGAATCTCAGTGACTGTCAGTTGACTTCAGGCATGTAACAAGTTTTTGAAAACTTACACCAAAAAATACATCTCCCATCACATATAGACCTTTCCATATAGCTTATAGCTAGCTATTCAACTAAATGCTCATTTTTGTTATTATTATAACTTTAGAAATTTGACAATTCATGGAAAGAACAGCTACCTCCTTGTTTTTGATAGCTTGGATTTACTAGTACTGCAAATACTCAGTTGTTGCTTGGTAGATGAAAATACTCATTTCTCTGTCTCTCTCTGTGTTCACATGTACGTGTATGTGAACGTGTTTGTGCACAGAGTGCATTTTTATATGAAGGCCAGAAGTAGAAGTTGCATGTCTTCCTCAGTCACTTCCCACTTTTTTTTTTTTTTTTTTTTTTTGAGACAGACTTTCTCATTGAACTTGGAATTCACTGATTCAGCTAGGGTAGCTAGCCAGCAAGCCCTAGGGATCCTATGTCTGCCTCCCCAATACCAGGATTACAGGTGTGCTGGTTTCTATGTGGGGACCTGGACTCTGAACTCAGATCCTCATGCTTGCACGGCAAGTGCTTTACCATCTGCACCATCTACTAGCTCTGGTAAAGTTCATTTCTTAGTTGAACAAGGATTTATCTTTTAAAAATTATTTTATGTCAGACAGCTTTAGAGAAATTGAATATATCTCATTTTAGTCTCACACTGTGACGTTATTACCACTTCACAAGTCAGGAAAATGAAGTCCAAAGATGTTAAGTTTTAGGTACTAAGTGGAGAAGCTGTGATTCAAATCCAGGTAGTGAAAGGCCTATGTTGTTACAGTTCTTTGTGTTGTGGACTATTGTAGAATTTCCTTTATGTAGAGTCCATGTCTTTAATTACCTTTCCCCAGCTCAGTACCTTGCTTGTAACAGGTGCTCACAGAATTTGTTTAATGAATAATTGAAAGATGAGTATTTGCCCACTTAATTCATAGTCTGAGTAAGAGGGTACTGTTTATATAAGGAACAAAGTAAGACACAAAAGAGATGAAAGACTTCTTGTTAGGTACGTTAGGAAAGTTTTATGATGAGTCCTGAGATTTAAGAAAAGAACATCATTATATTCTAAATATTTGGATATGTTCAAAGGATGGTGGTGCTTGATATCAGGTAGAACGTAACATGTGGAGGGAAGTAACTTAGGAAGGGCTAGACTTAAGAGACAGGGACCAAGCTGTTTCCTACTCTATTTCTCCAATACCTTGTGTTATAGCCACACTGTGCTCCATCGTCTTGAGTGCACACTGTGTGAGGTTCACACTATTTGTATGCTTCCATGGTCTGCAGCCCCTTCACCTCTGCACTCATTCCCAGTCTCCCATGGGCACACCTTCATTCACCACTGTATTCTAGTAAGAATTAGATGCAGCTTGTTTGGCAGGCCCCCAAGTGTGGTATGTGTTCCTACTTCATAGATACATTATTTTGCTTATCTGATTATTTGTTTACGTGTACTCTTCAAGTAGATTATAACCTTATAGAAGGTCAGGCCAAGTCTTTTTCCTCACATTTACATCTATTCTCTCAGTCCTGGGATCCAGTTTAACCCTTGCTCCATGTTGGTACTTGGAGTATTTGTAAAATTAAATGAATAGTGGTACAGGACATTATATTATTTTCCTTGGCAAATGTTAAATTAGTGCCATGCTTATGTTTGCAATCACTTGCTGTGGGAAGGATGCAGACAAATCAATGGTGTGTTGTTCTCTGTTGCTGCTCATTTGTTGAGTGTTCAGTCCAGCCACGAAACCATGAACTCTTCTCAAGATGGGGTGAAATAGAATAATTGACTTTGCTAACTAAGTCTATGATGTATTTAGGGGTTTGTCCCATTATTTATTGTAGACAGACATTTCAATTACAATATAAGTGATTTGTTAAAAGCAGTCAGATATTAACCTTGTCACATACTGACTGGGTGACTAAGAGCAAATTCCTTAAACCTCTTGATCTTATTATCCCAATCCATAAAGTAGAACAGGAATATCTTGGTAAATAATTATGGGAATGGAGTGAGATAATGTGAATATAGTACTTAATATTGTATCTAGTATACAGTAATGTTAAGTAAATTATAACAGCTGCTTTTATTATTTTATTTTACTTGCCATTTTATACAGCCCTAGTAGAAGTATATAATTTAATAGTATATCCCTAGATTGATAATTATTCTAGGATTTTCTTTTCAATTTTACTTTTTTCTTTCTTTTTTTATTATTATTATTATTTTAATTTTTGAGGTAGGGTCTTGCTCTAGCCCCAGGCTGACCTAGAATTCACTATGTAGCCTCAGGGTGGCCTTGAACGCACAGCAATCTCCCAAGTGCTGAGATTAAAGGCATTCACCACCACACTCAGCTTCTTTTCAAATTTAGTAAAGACAATATGTCCAGATTTGACCAATTTAATTACTTTAAAAGTACGCTTATGGCTTGCCCCTCTCTGTTCCCCCAACTCTCAATAAATAAATAAATAAATAAATATTTTTTACAAAGGGCTGGGATATGGCTTAGTGATGAAGGCACTTGCCTGCAAAGCCAAAGCATCTAGGATCATTTCCCCAGTACTTCCATAAAACCATGCAGATGCAGAAGGTAGGGCAAGTGTCTGGAATTCATTTGCTATGGCTAGAGGCCCTGTAGTGCTCATCCTTTCCCTCCCTCCCTTCTTCCTTCCCTCCCTCCCTCTTTCTCTCTCTCTCTGCCTCTTTATCTCTCTCAAATAAATAAATAAAAACATTTTTTAAAACAGGTTTATGAAGTTTGAATTCATGGGGATTTTGTGAAGACCATGACTAATAAATAGCTAGTGAACATGAATAGGATTTTCATCAGTGAACTATAAATATTTATCAAAAATGTAAAATGTTCACATGATTAAGTGGAAAAAATAAATTAAGACAAAGTACAATTTTTTTTTTTTTTTTTTTTTTTTTTTTTGCAAGGTAGAGTCTCACTCTGGTCCAGGCTGACCTGGAATTAACTATGTAGTCTCAGGGTGGCCTCGAACTCTCGGTGATCCTCCTACCTCTGCCTCCCGAGTGCTGGGATTAAAGGCGTGTGCCACCAAGCCCGGCTTAAAGTACAATTTTTTGATCCATCACAGTTATTTTAAAAAAATACAATTTAGGGCTGGAGAGATAGCTAGTGACTAAGGCATTTGCTTGCAAAGCCTAATGACCCAAGTTCAATTCCTTAGTACCCACATAAGGTCAGATGCATCAAGTGGCACATGCATCTCGAGTTCATTTGCAGCAGCTAGAGGCCCTGGCACGTCCATTTTCTCTCTCTGCCAGGCATGGTGGCTCATGCCTTTAATCCCAGCACTTGAGAGGCCAAAGTAGGAGGATTGATGTGAGTTCAAGGCCAGCCTGAAACTACATAGTGAATTCTGAGTCATCCCAGATTAGAGCGAGATCCTACCTTAAAACAACAACAACAAAAATACACTTTATAGGGTAGAACTGACAGAAATACTCTTGGCAGTATAAAATAGATATGATGCATTTGGAGGACCATTGGGAAATAGTAGGAGGAGCCATGTGAACTTTTATGTTACTTTGACATGGTAATTCTATTTTAAGAAATATATTCTAAGAAAAATAATCTATAATATAAAAAGTCTTTAAAATGATGTTGGTAGTCTTATCATTATTGTAGCTATGTATAATGTATAGGAGATAGTAACATGCTTTCAAGAAAATGTAAATTATGTTAAATGTGTTGGAGTATAAGTGATTTTTTTCTTTTGAAAATTAAACAAATTTTTTCATGTAGTCAGTCCTTGAGATATTTATGGAGTTAAATGAATAGTAGTATCAAAATTTTTTTTCCTTGATATATACTAAATTAGTAGCAAAACTAAAAGAATGAAAAGTTAATCTATTATAGGCATATTGTAAAATTATTTTGTTATCAACTTTTAAAGTAATTATAAGTAGAAGAAAGTTTTGAGGATAATGTTCATATCCTAATGACGGGATAGATGATGTTTCTTTGATATGGCATGAGATATATATTATTACAATGAAAGGAAAATCCTTAAAAGAAAGAGTAGCCAGACTTTGAAGGTAGGACTACTTGTTTTTAATATGGTTCTCTTTATTTTAGAATTGATAGATGTCACGTGCACCCTGCTTCTTCTAAACCCAGACTTTACTACTGCATGGAATGTGAGGTATGTCATTTTCATCTGTGATTCCAGATTTCTGAAGACATGTAAACCTCATGAATTGTTAGTTATTTGAAAAATGCAATATATACTATCATTCCATAGTATTCTATACTTATTTCTTGTACTCATTCTTTATAATATATGGCAAATCTTAACACATACATACATTTGTGTCCTTTTTAACATGTCTGTGTGTATTTTCTGTCAACCTTCTTTCCTGAATTATAAACTGTGTTATTGAATGACATTACCCTGTTTGATACCTGCCTGTATTTTCCTTCTTTGTTAGGGGTTCCAGGAATTTGGTATCATTGATTAGATCACTAGGCATTAATTGGTCAGTTAAGAACTGGACTGTAGAGAGAAGTACCAGGGATGAGGGATGAGGCCATAGTTAAACCACTACCACTGTGAGGTCTCTAAGCCAGTCATTTGAAATTTCTTATGCTCAGTGCTTGAAAGAGAGCTCACATTTAGAAATATATTATATTGGTTGATTTTGATTATCATAGCTTTTAAGCATAAAATTCTTGATAGAAATACTAAATTTCAGACCAATTTTTTTCATTGATGATTTATCAGTTAAATATAGGTATATGTGTATATATACACACACACATATATAGGTTTTATAAAATTGGTGTTTCATTAAATTAACACAAATTCTCTTGAAAGCAAAAGACAAATTTTAAATAAATAAAAGTGAATGATGTCCTATTGAGCATTCTGAATTAATTTCAATTTTCATTATAGAAAAGATACATGAATTATAGCTATCTTTAATGGTGACTTAATACTTTAAGTTTCTGTGTGTTTATGCAAGGTTTTAGTGTTTTATAATACTGGATTTTGTATTTGAGGCTAATTTTTTAAAATTTTTATTTATTTATTTGCAAGCAGAGACATAGAGATAGAGAGGAGAGACAGTGAGAGAATGGGCATGCCAGGGCCTCTAGCCACTGCAAACGAAATCCAGATGCATGTGCCCCTTGTGCATCTGGCTTACCTGGGTCCTGGGGAATCGAACCTGGGTCTTTGGCTTTGCAGGCGAATGTCTTAACCACTAAGCTATTTCTCTAGCCCCATGTACTTAAGACTTAATTCCAGGCTGACCTGGAATTAACTATGTAGTCTCAGGGTGGCCTGAATCTCAACGGTGATCCTTCTACCTCTGCCTCCCAAGTGCTGGGATTAAAGGTATGTGCCACCACGCCTAGCTGTGAATTTTTTTAAAAAATTTTATTTTAGTAGGCAAAAAAAGCAATAAGGACATTGATAGAAGCAAAAATACACAGTAGAACAAGTGATAGCAAATCCTATGAAGAAAATGTAGGGGAGGGCTGGAGAGATGGCCCAGCTTACCTGCAAAGCCTAAGGGCTTGAGTTTGATTCCCCACTACCTACATGGCACCAGATGCATAAGGTGGCACATGCATCTGGAGTTCATCTGCTGCGACTAGAGACCCTGATGTGCCCATTCTCTCTCTTTCTATCTGCTTCGCCTCCCCCAATAAATAAATAAAATATTTTTTAAAAAAAAGAATGTAGGGGAAAATTATCAAGAAACTAGGAAGATTATAGATTTAAATAAGGAGCATTTGAGCAAAGTCCATCATGAAGCAAGGGAACAGTCCCTGTAGATTTTGAATTCAGAGCCTTCCAAGTACAAGAAATAGAAAATAGAAAAAGCTGTCCATTATGCCTCAGTTGGTCCTGGGTATTCTGGGTCAGCAAGGAAGCAAGGGTGATGTGAATGAGGGATGAAGAATAGGAGATGTGGTCAGAGCTTAATGTGCCATATCTCATAGTTTCATAGGCTGTTGTGGGAATTTGATGTTTACTCTGGTGACATAGCCATTACCAGTTTTCAAGCTGAGGAGGGATAGTATCTTAGGTTCTAGTTTCATCCCACTACAAGCTAGGCTATCATGGTGCAAGCAGTTGTTGGGAAGTAAGGACCTACTTGAAAATCCATAACTTTGGCCAAACCCTTCATTTCCTGAGTTTTAGTTTATCCGTGAAATGCTGCTCTTTTATTCCATAACCTACAACCTCATAGTGAATACCAGCAATCCCACTAAGGAGGACTTTCAGTGGAATGGGGGCAGGGAGGAAGGAAATGATGGTCCACCATATGATGTTTCCATACAAAGTATATGCTTAATTTAAAAAAAAATTTGTGGCCTAGAGGGATGGCTTAGTGGTTAAGGCATTTGCCTGCAAAGCCAAAGGACCCAGGTTTGATTCCCCAGGACCCACATTAGCCAGATGCACAAGGGCCACATGTGTCTGGAGTTCATTTGCAGTGGCTGGAGGCCCTGGCGTGCCTATTTTCTTTCTTTCTTTCCCCCTCCCCCTCTCTGTCAAATAAATAAATAAATATTTATAAAAATAAAAAAAATTTAAAAGTTGTAAGCTAGGCAAATTTTTTGATTTTGTGAAACTTTTGATCATGTGGTTTGGTTTTCTTATGAGAGAAAATGGCTCAATGAATCTAACCTCAGTGTTAATTGTACATTATATCTTGAAAATTATTCTAGTAAATGATTAACAAAGTTTTTTGTGCTTGGTGAACAGAAAGAGAATGCTGATTTTTAAAAATACAATCTTATATGTGTTCTAGTAAATTTTAATTTGTACTAGTAAGTTTGATGATATATAAAGACAGAATGATGGGTACATTTTCAGTTAAAAAAAATACAACCAACTTTGGAATTAAACTGGTCCAGCCTTGTAAGGTCTCAGTTACAAATCAGATATTCAGCACTTTGTTTAATTTGTCTGTTTATTTCTTCTACTCTGACCATGGAAAGTAGGAAGTGATTTTGACTGTATTTTATAAACCTCTAGTTCAGTTTGTAAGTGCTGCAATCTTATGGGAAGGTTTTGACTTGATCTGTGATTACAGTGAGTATAGTTTTTTGTTTGTTTGTTTTTTTGAGGTAGGGTCTCACTGTAGCCCAGGCTGACCTGGAATTCACTGTGTAATCTCAGACTGGCCTTAACTCATGGCAGTCCTCCTACCTCTGCCTCCTAAGTGCTGGGATTAAAGGTATTTACCACAATGCCAAGATTGATTATAGTTATTTTTTAAATCTAAAAATATGACTGCTATCTTTCTTGTTTTGAAAGTTGGTGAGTTACATGGAAACATACTAATGTCTTTTACTCAGTCTGTGAACTTAGAGTAAGCACAACATTTTCATGCAACTAAAACAGCTTTACACTAGTACTAAGATATTCAAGTTTTTGGACTGGAAGGGCTGGAGAGATAGCTTAATGGTTAGGGCACTTGCCTTTGAAGCCTAAGGACTCAAGTTCGAATCCCCAGTACCCATGTAAGCCATTTACACATGGTGGTACATACATCTGGAGTTCGTTTGCAGTGGCTGGAGGCCCTGGCATGCCCATTATTTCTTTCTCTCTCTCTCAAATAAATAAATAAAAATGAAATATTTTTTTTAAATAGATGATTCTTTTAAAAAAAGATTCAAGTTCTTTATTCAGCCTGTTGATTTAAAAGTATAACTTCGCATTGCACACATTTGATATTTAGTTCTAACACTTAAAACTAGGAAAACTTGAGCGAGGTAATGAACTTCTCCAAGCCTCAGTTTCCACATCAATCAATGAAATTGTTTGGTAGATCAAAACAATTATTCTCAGCATCCAGATCTCTAATTAAAGGAGCTGGGCTTATTGAAGAAATGGCTGATTCTAGGGCAAGGGTAGAAGTTTACCAGATGGCCCTGAAGCATCCTATAGAGACAAATGTAAGAAGGATAGTACTTAAAAAAATACAGTGGAGGGCTGGAGAGAGGGTTTAGCGGTTAAGGTGCTTGCCTGCAAAGCCAAAGGACCCAGATTCAACTCCCCAGGACCCAGGGGGGTGCATGCATCTGGAGTTTGTTTGCAGTGGCTGGAGGCCCTGATGTGCCCATTCTCTATCTGCCTCTTCTCTCTCTCTCTCAAATAAATGAAAAAAAATTAAATTAAATTAAAGAAATACAGTGGAGATATGGTAAAGGAACATAGGAACTACAAAGTGCTTCTCAAAGCAAGAGCTAGGATGATTTACAACAAAATAAAGACAGTAGCCCCCCCCCCCTTATCCTGGGAAGACCAAGTGACTGCCAGCTATAGAGAGTGACATGGGCATGCTGGCCAGAGAGATGGTTTGTAACTTGAGTCAGCATGGAATTTCATCATGCTGCTCAGAACAGCATGCTGTTTAAAATTTAGGAATTATTTCTTGAAATTTTCATTTAAAATGTTCATTGTGGTTGACTGTGCATGACTTAAACTACAGATGAGGTTGGGCATTATACCATCATATTGGTTTATACCCCAAAGTAGAAAATGACTATCACCTGAGAGTGTTTATTAAATTGGTATTAAAGTTTTATTGCCTTTAAAAATCTTTTATGATTCTGTCAGGTCATATTTTTAAGTCATTGAGATTGTTTTCAACTAAGGTATTTTAAGGCTGAGCATTGCGCCTGTAGCTCAGTGGCAGAGTGCTTGCTTAGGATGTGTAAGGCCTTGAGTTGCATCCCCACTATAAAATCTACCCAACCACCAGTTTTCCCCAAATACTTGTTATTCATATTAAAGAAATTAAGAGAGTTCCCATGATTTAGAAACTGTTAAAACTGCTGGGTGTGGTGGCACATGCCTTTTAATCCCAGCACTTGGGAGGCAGTGGTAGAAGGATTGCCTTGAGTTCAAGGCCACCCTGAGACTACATAGTGAATTTCAGGTCAGCCTGAGCTAAAGCAAGACCCTACCTCGAAAGACCAAAAAAAAAAAAAAAAAAAAAAAAAAAAGAAGAAGAAGAAGAAAAGAAGAAAAGAAACTGTTAAAACTAGGTTACACGGTAATAATTTCTGAAGGAAATTATCTTCCCTTAATATATAGGTACTTAGAGAATAAGTCATTTGTAAAGACAGTTCTTTAATTTAGTAAATGGAAATTATGCTTAATACAGTAAGTTCTCTGTAGCAGTGATTTTTCAACTTTAATGTGCCTCACCCTAAAGACTTGTTATACAGAATTACTTCACATAGCATTTTTGGTTCAGTGTGTCTTGATGAAGGTGGGAATCTATTTCTCCTCAATTCCAGATAATATTGATGTCACTGTCAGAGACCCTACTTTCAGAAACAAAATAGTTAAAATTCCATCGAGCAAGGATGAACATGCTTGTACATAATTGTAATTCCAGCACTCAGAAGGCTGAGGTAAGAGTATTGAGAGTTCAAGTCTGGATTGGGCTGCATAGTGAGACCCTTTCCATTATAGTCACTTTCTCATTGCTGGGACATAGACCCGACCAGAAGCAGTTTATAGGAGGAAGGAGTCCATTCTAATCCACAGTCTCAAGGGAAATCTCCATGATGGCAGGGGACAGCATAGCATGGGCAGAGGTTGGATATCACCAGAAAGCAGCAGCAAGTGAGCCCAATTCTAGCAAGGGGGCGCTGGCTATAACACCCATAGTCCACTCCCAACAACACACCTCCAGCAAGGTTCCACCTCCCAAATTTTCATCAACAGGGACCAAGCCTTCAGAACACCTGAGTTTAAGGAAGACGCCTAATTCAAACTACCACACTTTTTCCCCACCTCCTGCCCCTCACTGAAAAAAACAAAACAACAACAACAACAAAAAAAACCAAAAACCGTAGAGCATTCTTTCGCATCTTTTTACTTTGTATGTATTCCTGCTTATTGTGTAAAGAAAATGTAACAAGACATAAGAGCACAACCTGTAATCCTAGCACTTGGAAGGTAGAGAGGCAGGATGAGCAAGAGTTCAAGTTGATCCTCAGTTACCTATAAAGTTGGAGGGCATCTGCTGGGCTACATGAGATTTTCTTTCACCAAAACCAAAGGGGGAGAGGAGGGAATGTTACTAAATTAAAACAAGTATAAACTACAGGTATTATCACTATTGAATTTTTTATTAGACAGGAAGTTATTTTCCTTATCAAATAATAAATTTAGAAGTAGTACATTGCTGGTGGGAAGAAAATGGAGAAGGGTGCTAGTTTTGTTGACCTTAAACTTCTCCAAGTATATTAGCTTTACCACAAGAATATTTTAAGATTAATAAATATAAGCATGACAGGCATGGTAGCCCATACCTTTAATCCCAGCACTTGGGAATCAGAGGTAGGAGGATCAGCATGAGTTTGAGGCCACCCTGGAACTACATAGTGAATTCCAGGTTGGCCTGAGCTACACTGAAATCCTACCTCAACCCCCACCCAAATAATAATAATAAATAAATATAAGCAAACATGGAAGATAATAGATATATTGAGAATCATGCGAAAGATAAGTAGTGTTAGTACCTAGTATCAAACACTTATTTAAGAAATTCAGTGTAAATTGTATTTATAAGCTCTTGTGAGTCATTCCTTTTTTAAGATTTTATTTTTATTTATTTATTAGGGAGGGAGATGGAGAATGGGTGTGCCAGGACCTCTAGCCACTGCAAACAAACTCCAAACACATGTGCCATCATGTGCATCTGGCTTACATGGGATCTGGAGATTTTAACCGGGGTCCTTAGGCTTTGCAAGCATGTGCCTTAACCACTAAGCCATCTCTCCAGCCATTGTGTGTCATTCTTTATAACTGCATTGAAGCTTTGGTTGGCCTGGATCAGCTTTTAAAACAATATCAGAAATCTTCTATGTTAGTTATGTCTGCTTGTACAAACCAGTGGCCCAGTGTATCAAGTTTCATGTGAGCATTTTACCTGCTTCTTTCAGAAACATATTCCAAGTAATAGTACAGAAGAAAGAAATCATGAGCACACAGGGTTTTTGTTTAGTGTATGTATTAGTCAGGGTTCTCTAGAGAAACAGGACTGATAGGATGAATTTTATTACAAAGGGGATTTATTGGCTTAGCTTATGGCAGTTCAGCAAAAGCAGTCTGCAGGCCCTGATAGTCAAAGAACCCTATAGCTGCTCAGTCCCCGTGAGTGGAGGCCTCAGTAGTCCCAATCCAGCACTGAAGGCCTGGATGGAGGCTTCCTGGAGAGCCACTGGTCTTCAGTCCACCCTGGAAGGCAACTAGCAGCACCAGCAGCCAGGTGGGAGGAGATTCTTTTCTCCGAGAGTTTCCTTAGATAAAGCCCCCTCAGAGAGGGACTGCTCACTGGGGGTGGGGGTGGGGGGAAGGTCTCACTCTGGGGGAAGGACTTCCTTCTTTAGTTAATCTTTCCTGGAAGCAACCTCAGAGACCCACCCAAGAGGAATGTCTGGATTCCTAAACAGAACAAGGTGACAACAAAACTTAACCATCACAGTGTATTTTCCTAAAATTCTATCAGAATAGCAAGAAGTTGGAAGCAACTTAAGCATGTAATAATTTGGGGAAGGGATGTTAAATTTTTGCATAGCTACTAAATGGAGATTACTTGGTTGATTAAAATGTTCATTGTATAGAACCATAGGGATGTTTGTAAGATGTAATGAATGCAGAATATAAAATTATACAATAAAATACATATGCTATATATTTCAAAGATGAAAGAATCAGGAGTCGTAGGTTATTCTCTGCTACTTAGAGACTTGGAGGGCCCTGCTCAAAACACACAAACGTGTGTTTGTGTTTATTATGTATACACATGTGGAAAAGGTAGAAAGGACAATTCAAAAATAGTTATAATCTTATAAGGGTAATAATTCAAGATATTTTCCCTTACATTTTAGTTATAATGTGTTCAGAGTGTGCAAGGAAGTGTGTATTTGTGTGTATTTTCTTGTAATGAATTAGACTATTGCAAGTCATACCTGGGAGAACAGCTTTTGATTGCTATGCCTGTAAATACTACTGTTCAGTTGTGCGCTTTTTGGAAATAATAGAAGCCAGAGAACCCCTTTGCCCTGTTCCTGCTAATAAAACTCAATTTTGATGAAAGAGCTGCTCATTCTGCTTCTTGGTCTTCAGATTTGAGAGTTTCTTTTTCCTTGTGTGTTAAATTGTCATAGATTTATATACCACCATGATTTAGGATTTTGATTTTTTTTGTTTTTCATGGCTCCTGGAAATTTATAATAGGTTTAATTAAAAGTAATGTAGAGGGCAGTCACTAAAGTGCTTGCAGACTTGAATTTCATTCCCAGAACCCATGAAAGATGCTGGGCATAGTGATGCACATCTGTAATACCAATGCTGGGGAGGCAGAGACAGGTGGATCTGTGAGGCTTACTGGCCATCCACTCTTGCCTACTTGTCAATTTCCAAGCCAATGAGAGATACCATCTCAAAGAAAGTAGTGGACAGCTCCTGAAGAAGGACACCTGAGGTTGTCCTCTGGCCTCCACACATATGTTCACATAGATGTACACCTGCTTACACATCCTTGCACACACATTTATGCAGCCACACACCATGCACTCACAAAAATAAGCATTTAAAAACAAGGAGGAAGCCAGGCATGGTGGCACACGCCTTTAATCCCAACACTCATGAGGCAGAGGTAGGAGGATCGCCATGAGTTCGAGGCCAGCCTGAGACTACATAGTGAATTCCAAGTCAGCCTGGACTAGAGTGAGACCCTACCTCAAAAAACAAAACAAACAAACAAAAAACGAGGGGTACTTGAGTACAATAATAGTCATGTTTTTAATTTTTTTTCTTTTACAGGAAAGAGCTGATCCTCTCTGGCACTTTAAATCCAATTAAGGACTTACATCTGGGAAAACTGGCTTTAACTAAGTTTCCAAAGAGTCCAGAGACATGGATTCACAGGTGTGACTAATTTACAGTATTGTGGTCTTGATTAGTACCAAGATGGCTAGAGAAAGAGACAGCTGTGGAACAGGGTTGTGTGTTAAATCTTAGCATTAATTCTGAAGTCGACTTACTTACATTGAATTCTAGACCAGGGACTGTCATATGCTACCTAAATGTCCATGGGAAATTATATACACATTCCAACTTTAGTTTTCCCCATTGTAAAATGAAAGCAATAAGCCAGGCATGTGGCTTACAAACTCGGGAGGCAGACATAGGAGGATCACTGTGAATTTGAGGTCTGCCTGGGACTACAGAGAGAGTTCCTACCTCAAAAAAACCAAACCTAAATAAATAAATAAATATACCTATCTTACAGAGTTAGTTCAGTGCACATGAGATAAAGCATGCAAATACTACCACAGTGCCAGTGTATGCTGAGTGAATATATTGAGTATATTAAATAATCAATGGATGTGGGCTCTTATTACCTATTTGTAGCAGTTGTAGAGATTGTATTTACATACTTAACTATCATGAGCAACTTGGGTTTTGAAATGCATGAGGTTGTCTTCTGGGAATGATAGTGGTCTGATAACTGATTATTTAAATTAAACCTTAAAGGAAGCTAAAGGCAATGGGAGCATGTAATGTATAGACTAGGCTAAAAGTTATGATTACAATAGTTGTAAAGAGCACATTTAAGATAAAGACCTGAGGTAGCCAGAATACAAATAAGGGTTCTGAAACTCCTGGTTATGTGGAAGCATCTTTCTCTTGGACCTTGTGTAACTATTCTTTATTGACTAAAATAGAAATGGTGTGGCCTTGCTTGCTGGTTGGTACAGGTGGAGAAGTTACTCTGAGGAAGTCTATTCTCATTAACCCACTCTAACACTTCCTCAGTCGTGGTTGTTAGAATCTTTCTGCTCAACTTTTCTTAGCTGCCATTTTGCCTTTGGTTAGCATTATAAGCTAGCTCCTCCCAAAACTAGAGCCAGTTGAATTTTCTTCCTTACTAGAAATTGTCATATCAGACACCTGGGAGTTACATGCTAGTGTCAGTGTGGGTTTGGAAAGGGATGGTGTCAGAAAGGAACTATTAAATATGAAGCTATCAGTTATTGGGGCTCTGAAAAACAGTATTTTGTTATTAGATTAAAAAGTTTGGGCTGGAGAGATGGCTTAGCAGTTAAGGCACTTGCCTGCAAAGCCAAAGGACCCAGGTTCAATTCCCCAGGTCCCACATAAGCCAGATGCACAAGGTGGCACTTGTATCTGAAGTTCCTTTGCAGTGGCTGGATGTTCTAGTGTGACCATTCTCTCCCTCTCCCTCTTTTTCTCTCTGCCTCTTTCTCCTTCTCAAAT
This sequence comes from Orientallactaga sibirica, assembly GCA_036365145.1. Taxonomy (NCBI): domain Eukaryota; kingdom Metazoa; phylum Chordata; class Mammalia; order Rodentia; family Dipodidae; genus Orientallactaga; species Orientallactaga sibirica. The sequence continues at coordinate 65,819,584 of JAEOAD010000001.1, forward strand.
AAATAAATAAATAATAAAAAGTAATTTTTGAAGAAACAAAAAAAACTTCCATTGCTTAACAGTGAATTAAGCTTTGTTATTCACCTTTCTGTACCTTTGGGCTAGAAATTTTTAGTCTAAAAGAATACTTTCATAAAAACAAAAATGTTGATATGAAATAGTTAGAGATACTTTGTATTATATATTTTTATTTTTATTTTATTTTACTGTTTTAGAGAGAGAAAGAATTGGTATGCCATGGCCTCAGCCAGTGCAATCCCACTCCAGACCCTTTTGCCACCTAGTGGGCATCTTGCGCTTGCCTCACTTTGTGCGTCTGGGTAATGTGGGATCTGGAGAGTTGTACATGGGTCTCTAGGCTTCACAGGCAAGCACCTTAACCGCTAAGCCATCTCTCCAGCCCTCTAGTATCTTTGACTTAAATATATGCTAATCTAAATCTTACACAGTGAAAGGAAACCGTGATTAATTTAAAACATCATGTATTTTTTTCATTCCAGATTTTGGATTGTAATACAGAAATTTTGTTTAATGAAAGCTGTCAAAATGAAGCTTCTTGTTTCCAAACACTTACATATAGGGTGAGACGTGCATATGTAACATGACACCTCCTCTATATTTACTAGTGACTAATACCCCATACCTACTACCGCCACACACAAACACACAGAAGTTGCCTTTAGATGTCCTGGCCAAAAATTAATTATGGAATAATTGTTTTGAAACTGATGATATCCTGATGCCTTGTAATGTTTTAGAAAGGTTTCTCTTTTTGTCTGTCCTTTGCCCGTTTCCTGTTCATACTCCAAGATTTAATTGTATTCAACAGTAGTATGTCAGTTGTCTCTTCATCTCCTAAACAACTAGGGCTCTGTAAGCCCTATTATTTTTACATTATGTCTTAATGGAAATTGAACTATTTATAACAAAGAAAACATTGTTTTCCTCTTTCATTTATATTCTTTCTTCCTCTTTCCCACATGCAACTTTAACAGGCGATGGGTGCTACAACAGCTAATTCAGGAAACTTCCTTGCCCTCCTTTGTTACCAAAGGAAATTTAGGAACAATTCCTGCTGAGAGGACACAACGACTCCTACAAGAAGAGATGGAAGTCTGTGGTGAAGCAGCAGGGAGATACCCAAGCAACTACAATGCTTGGTCCCATCGTATATGGGTTTTACAACACCTGGCCAAGCTAGATATCAAGGTAAGATTATTTTTCATTCTGCATGGACAGTACTACCCCTGGACCCTTTCAGTCTTTGGTAGTAATTCATACTTGGAAAGAATGGTTCAGCAGCCCTAGAAGATCAAGAATGCTCTGGCACCTCTAGAGAAGTCTTTGTAATCACATTTCTCACTGGTGCAGTTTGGGGCACCATTAAGGGAGTGCATTGTTAGGCCAAAGGCATGTTGAACCAAGCAAGAATATGGAGCACAACTGTTATCCTGAATTAGATTAAAAAAAAAAAAAAAAAAAAAAACTTTTAGAATTGGTATCTTTTCGTGGTAGTCTCTGGATATGCATGAATGAGCTGAATGAACCAGCACTCTGCATTGTTTACAGAAAGGAGGGAAAGCAGCAGGGGCAGGATATCATATCCAGGTGTTCCCAAGCTCACGCCCACTAAGGCCTACTAAATGAGAGTGATGAAGGGATCTGCAGTTAGGTTTGTTATTCATAGGCTTAGGAGTTTGTATGGATGCAAAGTCAAGTTAGAAACTCTTAAAACCTAATTTTTTCAGTTTAGAAATGAAATGGAAGTTTCCAGAGAACTATAATAGCTTTCAGGGTGTGTAACCTTTAGATGTTGTGATACAATGTTATCAGCTACAAATGTTTTGGGCTGTATTCATAGCCATCCTGGGATGCATGGGTCCTTGGGCTGCAGGCTGGGCATGGCTGGAAGGGTTAGCCACTGTCAGGCATTAAGTACTTACCATCAGAACTAGAGCCATCTCTTGTGCTCCTGTTTCTATATTACAAAACCGTCTCTTATTTTCCTCCTTTCTTAGGTATTAGACTGCAATGGAAATACTGGGTACTTTCTTAAGTACATCTGAGGGTTGGGACAGTTCAGAGAAACAAAGTAAGATAGCTCATACCTATAATCCCAGCACTTGGGAGATGGAAGTAGTAGGAACACTATGAGGCAGAGGCCAGCCTGAGCTATAGCGTGAATTCAGGTCAGCCTGGGCTAGAGTGAGACCCTACCTTGTCTCAAAAAACAAAAACAAAATACAGTCCTGTTGAAGGTCAGTGTCCCAAATAGTGTTTAAAGAGGTACTGAGAAGCTTTTTGTTATCTTAGTTCACCACCCTCTCCCTTCCCAGAAGAATCCTCCAGAACAAATGTAGCTTTTTTTTATTTCCAAGAGATTTTAAGCCAACAGTTGTAAATGAGCAGATCTTTCCATTCCAGTTTATGTGACTAAGTTTCTCAAGGAGAGGCCACCTAAAGAAGTAAAAAGAACAGAACAGAGACGTAGAGTCTTACCAGCCTAAACTGATTTTTGGCTCCTACCAGCCTTACATGGAAAGTAAGTCTGTAATGTTTCATTTTAAAAATAAGGTCTCCAAGGTCTCCCTCAATGGATTATTGTGAGAATTCTCTAAGTTATAGGAGTACTAGGTACTTCATACAAGTTCTTTTCCATTCTCCCACAGATAAGAGGCCACATGAAATCAGCTGCCAATGTACTTCATCCATTTAGAGTAATTTGTTCATCAAAAGCACTTTACTACTCTACTTCCCAATTACTGTCCTGCATACTGGGTAAAGACAGACCTTAGCAGGGTGTGGTGGTGCATGCCTTTGATCCCAGCACTCAGGAGACAGAGGAAGGAAGATCACTGTGAGTTCAAGGCCACCCTGAGAATACAGAGTGAATTCCGGGTCAGCCTGGGCTACAGTGACACCCTACCCCGAAAAACAAACAAACAAAAAAAAAAAAAAAAAAAAAAAACAGACCTTGTTCGCGACAAACAAGAACACTAGTTGAGGAAGCAGGACAGCAGCAGCTAGAAAAGAGCATGACACTTAGAGGGACTGTAGGAGCTCAGGGTCCATTTGGGAGGACAGGAAATGGCTCATCATCATCCAACTGTCTTGTTGGAAATATCTGTCAGTGTGGTAGGCTGTCAGGGAGATAGAGTGCTGCAGAGACTGTCGCCTCTCTTCTGTCAACTTCATAGCAGGGGTGGGGCATTTGCAAGCCAGTGAATCTAAAATGAAAGGCAAAACCCAAGTGAAATGAGAAAATTTTGGAAACTTTCCTGCCTAGTGTGGACCTTTCCAGATGCCATTCCCACACAACCAAGAAAATGGCCAAGATGAATTTCAGTTGCCTGAGATAATCTTCCACAGCTTATTAGTGAGGTATTGGCTCAGCTGCCTAGATCTGCTCCTGAGCTCACATGTTGACAATCTTCCTTGACCTGCCCTTAGCGGGACAGGTCATTATTCTTGTCATCATCACCACTGTAGCATTTCTTGCAACTTAATTGTTTTCAGTAAAATGTGCTGGGTTGTCAGAATTTCCTTTCTGTTGTTATAAGCATTTGGTCCAGCTAGAAGAGCAACTGTCTATACTTTATGTCATGATAGCATGAGGAGGGCATGCACACTTGTAATTCCTGCTACTCAGGAAGCTGAGGCAGGAGGACCACAGGCCACAGACCAGGCTAGATTAACAAAGTGAGTTCAAAGCCAACCTGGGCAACTTAGTGACACCATGGCTCAAAATAGAAATAAAAAGGCTGGGATATAGCTTAGGGGTAAGAAACTTTGATAGCATACATAAAAGCTAGGATTTAATCACTAGTACTGCAAAAAAAAAAAAAAAAAAGGAAAGAAAAATAGTAAAAAGAAAGTGCATATAAATGAGCTGCCATTATTTACTTAGAAAGCTGAAAAAAATTTTAAGGATTAGTATCCAAAACTAGGAAGGTGATAAAACTGAGAATTGAGAAATTGTTACAATCTTACTAAAAGACAATATAACGGCACTGTATATTTACACATATATATTTTAAAAATATTTTTATTATTTATTTGAGAGAGAGAAAGAGAATGAATGGGCACACCAGGGCCTCTTGCCTATGCAAATGAACTCCAAATGCATGTGCCACTTTGTTTATCTGGCTTTACATGGGTAATGGGGAATCAAATCCAGGCCATCAGGCTTTGCAAGTAAGTGCGCTTAACCACTGAGCAATCTTCCCAGCCCCATTTATTATATTTTAAAAGGTGGAGAGTTTTGTAACGTTTACCCTTCTAGGAACTTACGTAGAGAAATAATGGGAGTTACAATATGCTATAATGATTAAAGGTACTACTCTGTTGTCATACAGACTTAATTTGCATCCTGGCATGACCACCACTTGACTGTGCATTCTGGAAGAAATTACTTAGCTTTTCTAACCTTGCTTCTTCACTGTAAAGTGAAGTTGGTAACTCCTGTTTCATCAGGTCATGCTTTCTGAGTGTGTAGTTCCACACAAAGTGCCTGTGATTGTCCTCAAGAAGTGCTCAGTAAATGCTAGCTATTCAATATGAAGATTTTATATAGACAAGTAGCATTTACAATAATGAAATGCTAGAAAGACTGGTTCTCCAACAGTGACAGATTTGTTACATTACAGTCCATTACAAGTTGGAATATTTTGGTTTACTAAAAATTGCGCTTTAGTACCATTATTAAAAAGTTTTCATACTCGTTTATGTTCATATACTATGGGGTAGGCTTCTTTTAGCATATTAGCATTCAACAAGACAGCAAACACTTTCAAAGTGCCTGGCACATAGTAAAGGCTCAACAGATTATTTATATGTGCACATACAGTGCTGTGGTGGATTTTTCCCCTAATTCCTTTTTTAATAATAAACATTACTTTTGTTGTTGTTGTTGTTGTGATAGAGGACCTGACGTTCTCTGTCTTCTGTATGCATTCTTATGGGTGTGCACATCCACACACACATGTGCATACAGTATATACTCACCAAAAAAGAAAGAAAAGCTTTAACAGTAGCTTAGAGGGCAGGGAAGATAGCTCATTGGTAAAGTTCTTGCCTTGCAAGCATGTAGACCTGAGGTCAGTTCCCTAGAGCCTATGTAAAAATGGTGGTACACATTTGTAATCTGAATACTGGTGAGGCAGAGACAGAGGAGGATCCCTGGGTTCACTGGCCAGCCAGTGTAGCCTAAATAGTGAACTCCAGGCCACTGATAGACTCTGTTTCAAAAATAAAATAAAACAAAAAATGGACAGTATTCTAGAGGAATGACACCTGTTACAGACAGCTTCAGGTTCACTGAGATGAACTTCCAGACCAGGCACAGTTATGGAGGAAGGGATATTATTTATTGAAGCTTACAGATCCAGGGAAGTTCCATAAAGGCAGGAGAAATGGCCTGCTCTCACAGGACCAGTCAAGAGAGCAAAGCCAACCAGCCACCACAGCACACAGAGCAAAACTACAGCCAAAAGGTCACACAGCACACTTCAGGAACTCCTGCTAGGCACATTTGCATATCTTTACAATGGAATCTCAAACCCACACCATTAACACCTTAAGACCGGCCCCCAGTGACATTGCCTCTAGCAAGGTGATTGCAGATGCAAACTATAACTAGTAAAACACTGAATATATTGGGGGACATATATTCAAACTACCACAACACCTAAGATAGTCCTCTGACCTCTATAATATTCACATACACACACACACCTACATGTGTATTCATGAACATACCTACATGTGTATTATTCATGAACACACCTACATGTGTATTCATGAACATACATGCACATATTTACACATACATATATGCAAGAATAGCTAAGGAATTGTTTTATAAAGACAAACACTAAAACCATTAGGTATTTAAATATATTAAGATATAATAATTTAAATGATGATGCTGTTTCAAAAATAGACTTGGTAATGGTAAAAAAATAAAGTCCAAAAACAAATCTCAGTACATAATATGTACAGATTTCACTGATGATTATGTTATTAACTTTTTTCATTGTTATGACAAAATATCTGAAAAAATTCAGGAAAGAAGTGTTCATTTTTGCTCACTGTTTGGGGTACTGTCCATGGTGGTGAAGTCACAGTAGTAGCAGCAGCTTGTGGCAGCTGGTCACATTGCATCTGCAGCCAGGAAGCAGAGGGAGATGCATGCTGGTTCTCAGCTCACTCCTTTTTCAAGAAATGGTGCTGCCCCCATTTAGGGTGGGTCTTACCATCTCAATTAAACTAATCTGAAAACTCATTCACAGATATTCCCAAGGTTTGTTTCTATTGTGACTCTAAATCCCATAAAGTTGACAAGATTAACTATTACATAGTGGTATATGGTAATTATGATATTTCACAAAGACAGAGAATATATTCTTTGCTCAGTTTGTGAGGACTGGTGAAAATTAATTGGCTTTGGGGCTTGAAAGATGGCTTAGTGGTTAAGGTACTTGCCTGCAAAGCCAAAGGACCCAGGTTCATTTCCCCAATGCCCATGTAAAGCCAGATAGATGCACAAGGTGGCACATGTGTCTGAAGTTTGTGTGCAGTTACTAGAAGTTCTGGCATGCCCATATTCTCTCTCTCTCTCAAATAAATAAATGTAAAATTAATTGACTTTTTAGAAAATGAGATTTTTTAAAATCTTGTGTACAAACCTAACTCTAAATGGATTATGAACATGAGAGAAAGAATGAGATGGAAGGTATTATGCTAAGCGAAATAAATGAGGTAAATACTGCTTGATCTCACTTATATGGACTCTACAAAAGTAGATGACAGTTGGAAAGGTTGGTGATGGGATCAAGAATGGAAAAGCTGCTGGTCAGAAGGCACACACAAGTTTCTGTGAGACAAAATGAATACATCCTCATATATCTTGCACAACTTGCTAACTAGTTCATATCTTGTATACAGTAAAATGTTTCTGAAGTAAACCTTACTTTCTTTTTTTTTTTTGGAGAGAGACACAGAGAGACAGAGGGAGAGGAAGACAGAAATGGGCGCACCAGCAGCCTCTCAGCTGCTGCAAATGAAATCCAGATGTGTGCGCCCCCTTGTGGTCAAGTGCAGCATTGCACCCTTGCATCACTTTGCATCTGGCTAAATGTGGGACCTGGAGATTGGAACCACTGGAGATTGGAACCAGCGTTCTTAGGCTTAGGAGGCAGGTGCCTTAACCACTAAGTCATCTCTCCAGCCCAACCTTACATTTTATCACAACCAAAACAGGGATGACTGTTTTAGTTAGCTTGACTTTGAGTACCATTTCACAATGTATATATAAGTCCATAATTACATTGTACTTCATAAGTATATACAGTTTTTGTCAATTATGCCTCAATAAACCTAGAAAAGAAAATCAATCACAATAGCATATATGAAGGAAAAATATTTACAAAATGTATTAGAAGTGAAGATTTAATATTTCTGATATATAATCTCTTCTACACCCATAAGAGAAATAACTTATTTGTAATAAATTAGACCACTCATAAATGAAGAGAATGTAGACAAAATAGGCAATTCAATAAAAATTAATAAAGAAAAAGTAAGCATATAAACCACAGCTTTTGTGATGACCAGCATGTAGGATTGCCTGAGTTTGGATCTTCAGCACCCCATTAATGGTGGGTGGCCTATCTGGTAATACAAACCTATGGGAAATGAAGATAGCTGGATAGTTAGACTGGCCTAGCCAAATAAATGAGCTGTGGGTTCAAGTGAGAGACCCTGCCTCAGTAAAGAAGCTAGAAAGAGCTTGAAGAATACACCTGACATCAATCTCTGGTCTCCACAAACCCAGCAAATGCATGCACACACATACTTCATACATACACATCCCCAAAACAGTTTCCATGGTAACTGAGAAAACAGAAATCATTACTTCTAATTTGTTAAATTAGTGATTAAAGTATTCATAAGAAGTTTAGAAAATAAGCATTAATATGTACTTCTAATAGTAATAAAAATTATACATCCCTCCTAAAGAGCACTAAAGAATCTTATAAACTTGTTCTGCTTAATTCTGGCAAGTATATTTCTAAAATTTTTCTCCTCAATGAAAAACTAGATGCTCACTTACTGTTATGTGTAAGAATATACTTATACAAGACAGAGAATGGTAGCTTAGTTTTAGAATGAAATATTAGACAACAGTTAAAGTTATTCACTGCCATAAGAATATTGTATTAGTTACTTTTCTCATTGCTGTGACTACAGACCTGGCAAGAAACATCTGAAGGGTTTATTTTGGCTTATGGTTTAAGGGGAGATGGTCCATTATAGAAGAGAAGTCAGGGTGGCAGGAGTGTGAGATGGTAGGTCACATTGCATCCTTAGGAAAGCAAGCAAAGAGTTGAATGCTAGTGCTCAGCTCACTTTCCTCTTTTTATTCAATTTGTGAACCTAACCCATGGAATGGTGCCCTCCACATTTAGTGGTAGGTGATCCCTCTTCAATTAAGCCTTTCTGAAAACACCCTTGTAGACACATCCAGAGATGTGTTTCCATGTTAATTATAAATCCAGCCAGCACAGATATGTTTATAATTTAAGTGGAATAAAATCTGTATGGGAGAACATCCTAGATTTGTTTAAAACTCTGGGTACAGGAAGATAGCTCAGTACTTAAAGTCCTTGTTGCACAAACATGAGGACTTGAGTTTGCATCCCCAGTTCCCATGTAAAATGCCTGGTGTAACAGGCACCTATAACTCCAGTGTCAGGGAGGTGGATACAGAATCCCTGGGGTTCACTGGATAGCTAGTCTAACGAAATTAGTGAGTTCTACCTTCAACAAGAGGTTGTCTCAATATGGTGGAGACTGCCTGAGGAAGATACTCAACATCAGTCTCTGGACTCCACACATATGAACACACATGTTCTCCCACACATTTTAACTTGTGGATGTACACCACACACATACATATACAAAAAAAGACTCTGTGTAGAAACCGTATATAAAGAGTATATAATACGTATATATAGTGGCATGTGTATTTTCAGTATTATATTTTACATGTGCTATCCCTCTATTCGATAGCCAGGTTTCTATAGTTTTCTTATATTTAGTTTATTTGTTGATTTAGTTTTTATATGAAAGTTGGCAAAGAATAAGGACATTATAGTTATACCATTAAAAGGCATTCATTTTTGTCAGTACCTCACATTTGAGCCATATCTTTAATTAATTTCTTTAAAGTCACTTAAAAGTAATTGGTATCTATCTGTTTTATGTTTTTAATCTTTGCAATTTCACTTTCTTATTCTACTAAGAGAATGACCTGACATTCTGGAGATGTTTTCCTCTCCTTTTGGGTTAATTATATAGCCTTATGTACCCTCTAGGAGTTTCTTTTTTCATAAAATGTCTTTAAGATTGTTTTTAAAGAAATTAAATTGGTTTCATTGAAAACCTTTCCTATGCATACTATTTTACTTCAAAATTAAACAATAAATTTCAGTTTTTTCTTTTTACTAAGAAATAACTAATCAGAAATAAAGAATCAAAGATTTTTTTCATGTTAAGTATTTTCATTTAGATAACCGGAATGCTATTTTTTTTAATTTTGTATTATTTTATTTATTTTTGGAGAGAGACACAGAGACAGGCAGAGAGGAAGAGGGAGACAGATAGAGATGGGCGCACCAGCAGTCTTTCAGCTGCTGTGAACGAAATCCAGATGTGTGCGCCCCCTTGTGGTCAAATGCGGCATTGTGCCCTTGCGTCACTTTGCATCTGGCTAAATGTGGGACCTGGAGATTGGAACCAGGTTCTTAGGCTTAACAGGCAGGCGCCTTAACCACTAAGCCATCTCTCCAGCCCTGGAATGCTATTTCTTAGTTCATGCTAAGAAATGGTACCAAAAAGTAGAAAGCTACGTTAGTGTATCCTAAATGTCCTACAGGATAATTCTTCAAAAATGTAATAACCTCCTTAAAATTGGTGGTGGGTGGAGATGGAGGGTGGTAGAATTGAGGTAGAAGTGGTTCTGTTTCTGTTCACCTTTCAAACCAAATAAATGATTTTATCTTCCTTTCTCAGAGATTTTCCAGATATATAGTTTCATGAAGTAAATGCAGGTGGCACTGAAACACACTAGAACTTAAAGCATCTCAGCCTGTGGAGACTGAGGCAGAAAGATAGTGATGTCTAGGCCAGCCTGTACTGCATCATTAAATCCTGTCTATAGATAAATATTCACACACACACACATACAGAGAGAGAAAGAGAGAGAGAGATGAAAAGAACTTAAAAGAAGATGTGTAAAATGTTAAAGTGAAACCGTCTTCTACTTTGGCTGGAAATAATTATTCCCTTATACTTATTACCTCCTTAATTAAATTGTTCATTCATAAAATATTTACATATCCGCCCCTGATGCTAGCAAAAAGGAATGAAAGTATTATTTGGAGTGAATCAGCATCTTGCAACTCATTTTCATTAATGAAAAATAAAGTATCTGTAGCATTTAAGGTAATAAATGGAATATTATGCAACTGTGTTGGTGATTTTGGTACAGGGTAAGCCATGTGTTTGAACACTTGACAAGTAGGCAGAGACATCAGTGGACATTGTGTGGGCTATATTATTCACTGTTGACAAATGTATGATATTTTCCCCTTAGCTTGTGTGAGAATCTGGAGGAAGCTAGGCATGGTGGCTCACACCTATAATTACATCACTCAGGAGGCTAAGGCAGAAGGCTTACTGCCAATTTGTGGCCATCCTGGGCTACATAGTGAGGTTTTAGATGACCTGCATTGTACAGTGAGATGCTATCTCAAGAAATAAAACAGACCTAAGTGCCAAGCACTTTTTTCCAACAGTGTTCCTGACATTTTTAACATTCCATTAGAAATTCTTTAGTTTGTAATGTTGCTAACACAAAGATATAAAAATTCAAGCTGAATTCTGGTTTATCCATTTTTAAAATTCATCACTGATTATAAGTGAATTTGAGACAAATAGTGAATCTTGTGGGCCCTTGCAAAACTCGTATTATTCATTCTTCATGGTTTGTGCTTAGAATTAAGTATGAACCATACAGACATGGTCTCTACCATTATGGCATTTATTTTGAAAAGCACATACTTACTGAGTCTGTTATTGAACAACTAGAGTTAATATTCATATAAGCTAGATATGATACATATTAAATTCAAAACAATTTATATCAAAGGAACCTCTGAGTTTATGTTCAGTTTTTTTTCCTCCTACATTAGCATGACATAAATTCCATAATGTTCACTACTTTAGAATTTGGATTTTCTCTGTATGTGCCAATGAAAATGTGTTTGGGTGGAAGAAAAGAATGACAAGCCTTGTCATTTTATAAGAGAAAGTATCATGCAGTAAGCTTGTACTAAGTGGCTGTACTGTGCTGGATTTTACATATAAGATACTAGTGAGAGTTGTAATGTCAAAAAAATTAGAACAAAGAGAAATCACAGCTGTTAACGGAGAAAGAAATTCCTCTTCACATCTCTTTTTTTCTTTCTGCAAGATTCTTCTTGATGAACTGTCTGCTACTAAACACTGGGCATCCATGCATGTTTCAGACCACAGTGGATTTCACTACCGCCAGTTTTTGTTAAAGTCTTTGATTAGTCAGACAGTAATGGACAGTTTTGTCTTGGAGCAAAACTCTTTGAGTAGTGAGCCAAAAGATGAAGAAGCAACAGCTTCAACAGAGGAGCCAAGAATAAATCTTCCTCATCTTCTTGAAGAAGAAGTAGAATTCTGCACAGATCTTATTGATTCCTACCCAGGACACGAAACCCTTTGGTGTCATAGGTAAGAGAAAGGGAAAATCCATTTCCTGTGTGAAACTGGGCATGTCCTCAAGAGAGCAGTGGAAGGTGACATAAGGGCTTATATATACCATATTGTCACTGTCATTATTAACACGAGGTTTCTGTCACAGAGCTTTGCTTATGTTTTAGACTCAACCTTAACAAAGAATAAGTTGTGTTATTTCTGAAATAGAATAAAGCCAAAACAAAATAAAACATAAAAGTGTTTCCTGACTCTCTTTGGAGAACCTGAAAATTTGCATGTCTGGAATGGAATGCTGCCTTCTGTTTTTAACAAAAGCAAGACCTCTTAACAGATCATTTGAATGCAGACAGGGTTGAAACTAATTATTAGATCATGGATTATAAATTAAGCCATTTGTTTGTTTATTTATTTATTTATTTATTTGCCTAATAGTCTTCAAACTAACTTACCTTAAATACAGTAACTCCTGATAACTCATCTGCATGCCTTTGATGACAAGATAAATGTCATGTTAGAAAGAAGTCCAGGTAAGTGAAGGCCTTGTTTCATTTATTTTAGATCTTCCTATATTTAAAGGCATTTCCATCTTTGTAAATGCAAAAAATTCTACTTCAGGCCAAGATTCAGTTTGTAAACAAAAGATTTGCTTGTGATAGGCAGGATGTAAGCATTGCAAAAAAAGTGTGTGTGTGTGTGTGTGTGTGTGTGTGTATTTAAATGTGTATATTTCTTAAGCCTCTGAGTCCTTGTTCCCCACCCACTTCTCTAGTATAGTCTTTTATGTAAGCTGTTATAAAACCTGCTCCATAGTAAGTATCTTCAAGGAAGACAGAAGACATTCTTCTCCTTTTTTGGCACCTTCATTAGTAGATAGTTGTCTTTTTCTCTTCAAACCAAGATACTTTATTTTACCCTTAAGATAGATGTTAACTTGTTATTATTTTAGTGTTAAAGTTTTTTAAAAATATTTTATATTTTAGTGTATTAATAACAAGGCTTTGCTGATTTAAAAAGTCAATTTTTATTAAGCAGTTATCTTCTCATTTCTGGGACAAAGCAATAGACCAGAGCAGTTTATGGCAGGAAAGTTAACTTCAGCTTACAGTTTCAGGGGGAAGCTTCATCTTGGCAGGGAAGCATAGAAGAACAGAGCCTGGGCATCCCATCTTGTCACATCAGCTGGTTAGTAGCAGCAAGAGAGAGCTGTATCTAGCAAGGGGGTTTTGAGATCGTAACACCCCAAGTCTCCACCCCAAGAGTAAAGCTCCACCTCCCAAATTGCCATGAGCTGGGGATTGAGTATGAGGGTTAATCATATACAAATGAGACTCTGAGGGACAGATCATATTCAAACTACCACAGTGTGTGTTGGAGAAATAGCAAAATTAACAGTAAAACTTCTCTTTGTTCATACAAAGGTTAAAATTAGTGTTGGAGAATGAGAAGGAAGAAAAAAGTTAACATGACCTGTATTCTATAGGCTAGTTTTTCACTGCCAACTCATTGTCATTATTTTGCCCTTTATTTGTTCTGTAAGTTTTATCCTCCATAAGTAGGTGCATTATATGTTCCCTGTTTGTGGCATTTATCTTTTCATTGCTTGGACAAACACCTGACCCAGGAGCAGCTTATGGGAAGAAAGGGTTTATTTCAGGCTTATAGAATTCAGTGGAAACTTCATTGTGGCAGAAGAGGCTGGCTTCCTTAATTATCCATAGCAGAGAGGGAAGCCAACACTAGTGAGCACAAACAGCCAAAGCTCAAACTGGCTATCTACACACCAAGTAGGGCTGAAGTCACAATCCATCCCCAGTGACACACTTCCAACAGAAATCTGCCAGCTGGATACTTAGTTAGGAAGTTTAATAAAAAATACCTGAGTCTGCTGGGCATGGTGGCACAAGCCTTTAATACCCAGCACTTGGGAGGCAGAGGTGGGAGGATCTCTGTGAGTTCAAGGCCACCTGGAGACTACATAGTGAATGCCAGGTCAGCCTGAGCTAGAGTGAGACCCTACCTCGAAAAACAAAACACAACAAAAATACCAGAGTCTATGAGGTATGTGCATTCAAACCACCACATGCTATCCCTTGCCTCCATAGACTCATGACCTTCTCATAAGGAAAATTGCATTGTCTAACTTCAAAGGTCCCTGTATTCTTTACCAACTTCAACATTGTTCCAAAGTCTCATCTGAGATTCAAGAGTGACTCTTAACTGTGAGCCCTGTAAAATCAAAGCACAACTTACATACTTCTAATATATACTGGCACAGAGTAAATGTTCCGTTCAAAAAAGGCATAACAAGGAGAGACTGAACCAATGCAAAATCAATAACCAGCAGGTAAATATCATCAACCATCTGCAGTTCCAAGTCCAACACCCATAACAAGAGATGAAGAAGTCTCTAGGTTTCCAATTCTCCCCCTCCAGCTGGGCTGCTCACAGCCTGGTAAAAATTCCATTTCCAGCCAGCTGCTCTTCATGGCAGCCATTCCATAGTCCTAGTGTATCCAAAATTTCTTTGTGTCTACACTGCATACAAGGTCCTTCTTCATAGCCATATACAGTGGCCACTCTTGGCCTTCACACAGGGATTTCAACCCGCTTCACATTGCTACATCTTAGTAGTGGCTTCTGGTCCTGTGTACACTTCATGACCTGCTTCCCTGCATTTTCATGCCTTTAAAACCAGTACCAGGTGGGTGCCATAGCTAAATTTATAAATTCTGGGTTAGAATAAAGCTTAACCTTGAGGAGTAGGATACTCCTTCACCAGTCTTCCTTCAAGCCACCTCCTTTCGAAAGCATTTGCATTCCTACTATCTTGAGCCTTTTATGGATGAGTTTCACCCTTGGGCATCTTTTCCATTGTCCCAATGCAAAAACAGATGGCCTATCCTTAATAGTGATAATTCTTAGTAACTATAGCGTAAGTAACCTAAAACCTCTCTGTGCCAAGTAACCTCAAACTTGCTTGAATTTTTCCTGTGATAAACCATACATCTTTCATATCTTTCTGTTCTGCATCTCCTGCCAAACATACCAGCCCATTACCTTTAAACTTAACTTTGCTCATATTTTCAGTGCATGGGCAGAACAATGAAGATAGCCTGTCTACCAGTAGCCTAGTTCCAACAAAGTTCTCTCCTTCCCCTTTGAAGTTTCATAAGCCAAGCCTTCACAGTGTACAATTCTACCTGCATTGAGCATTTTCAAACTCTCACCAGAATAGCCCATAAAACTCTGCTTATAGCACTGCAAATTGTCTCCAGTTCAAATACTAAATCCTTCTTCATTCCTCCCGCAAAACATTCCAAAAGACCAAAACCCACATAGATTCATCACAGCAAGGACCTTACTTCCTAGTACCATTCTGTTGTAGTTATCTTTTCATTGCTGGGACAACCAACCAAGTAGCTAATGAGAGGAAAAGGTTTATTTCAGGCTTACAGATTCCAGAGGAAGTTTCCACCTGAGGCAAGCAACAGACTGGCCTTTTTTTTTAGTGCTAGAGGGAGAGAGAGAATTGGTGTGCCAGGGCCTCCAGCTACTGCAATCAAACTCCAGATGCATACACCCCCTTGTGCGCATATGCGATCTTACATGCTTTTGTCGCTTTGTGCATCTGTCTTACATGGTACCTGGAGAGTCGAGTATGAGTCCTTAGGCTTTGCAGGCAAGAACCTTAACCACTAAGCCATCTCTCCAGATCAGGATTTTCATTTTTAATAAAGTAATAAATGAAATAAATATTAAAAATATTTAATAAATTCCAGGTGATAACTGCTCTGATACAGAAAATAAGAATTGTGTTTTTTAATGTGCTTTGCTTAGAGTCCATCATCTATCCACTGCATAATAATGGTTAAAACTATAGTGATGAATTTAGGAGAAAGTTTAGTTTATATCGTTATCAGACAGTAAGACCAGTTGCAGGAGAGATGTTATTCTAATTTTAAAAAAATGATTGAGACTTTGGCCTCTAGAATGTTTAATAATACCCCTTGTTTCTGAATCATTTGTCTTCTAAGATAGCAAATTGGGTTCGTGTTTTACTTTGTTCCATGTAACTTCTGGCAGATATCAGGCTTTTCTATTTCTGTCGTGGTACAGTTTTCAGAATATTGTCATCTCAGCAAATGCATGCCAAAAAAACCCTAAGAGTATCACACTTTCTCACAGATGAACTAGTAAGCCAAGGATAGAAGTTTTGTCCACAATCCAGAGATTTCAAACTCTTTGTCCTTTTGTTTCCCTCAGATAGCTTTGGATTTTGAAGTGAGCAGTCAAGTAAATCTTGTACTTTGAAAATATCAACTTTCCCTCCCTGTAAAGCTTGGTTTTATGATCTCATTTTCTCTATTCTCTCCTCTCCACCATTGCAGGCGGCATGTTTTCTACCTTCAACATCACTTAAGTGGTAGGCACGCCTCACCTATTACCTGCACGCCTCACCTGTCACCTGCAGACAGCCCCGGGGGAACATTGAATGACTTGCACCTCATTCCATCAAGCCCCCAAGTGTCTCAGGCTATGGAAGTGGATGGACTGAATGACTTTAGCAAGCAAGGCTATTCCCAGGAAACCAAGCGCCTGAAGCGGACCCCAGCTCCATTCTCCCTAGGCCTAGAGATGGAGCACAGGTTCATTGATCAAGTGTTATCCACTTGCCGGAACACTGAGCAAGCCAGGTATGCCAATGCATACAAGAAATGGCTGGTCACTTTGAGTCAGTGACAGAGGGGGCTTCATCCTCCAAAGTTCCCCTTTTTGTGCAATACTGCTTTCCTTTCCTAATGACATAGTTGCATGAACTCTTTGCGATTACTGACATCATCTACAGGTGAAAAGTCCGTAAGAAATCTTTTATTTATTTTATTAAGAACTGGCATTCCTTTGGGGATAAAATAATTATATACTTCTTTCCTGCTAATCATTGAGTTTTAATTTCTTTTCAAATCCTCACCTGTTTATATTTCTTTATGTGCTTATTCTCATTTGGTTCTTCTAAAAATCATTAACACACACCTCTATCCCCATCTCAGTTCAGTTGCTACAAAGGCAAATTTCTTTTAAAAATTAAAAATTTATGTTGAAATTCAACTTAAGCAGATTACTACAGATGCAGATGTAATTGATCTAATCATTATTTTCAGAATCAAATGGCTAGATGGATGGATATGGGAAAACTTAAAGCCACTTCTTTCTTTAGCATGTTCTCCTATTACAGATTAAGGTAACCAAAATTAAAGGATTGGAGTTTATATGAAAAAATGCTTACAGCTATTTTTAAATGATTATTTTAAAAAATTTAAACTAATTTAGGACTTTATGTAATTATAGTACTGGAAAGCTTATTTTTATTACTAGTTTTGATAGATTGTTTTTACTTGTTTTTGGTATATGCCAAAATAGTCAAGTTAGCCCTTATAAAATCTTTTTTAAAAAAACCCAGAATGCTACTTTTAATTATTACTACTTTTTTCTCCTGAAATCACTCATGGAAAATGGGAGAAATGTACATACAAATGTATTAATATTAAACCTTGCTTTTAAAACTAAGTTATTAAGGTTACACTAAATGAGCTTCAAAATTTTTATGACATGATAATTAAAAGTTTGCTGGCAAAAGCCAAGGAGAAAGAGCAGTTTTGAAAAAAAATTCTTCAATTTTTCTTTTAAAGATGAAACAAAACACTTTGATACTGATTATCAGGGATGAGGTACCAAAGTATACACATTATGGCTGTATCTCATTTCACTGACAAGGGCTGTGTTTTTCAGGTTGGTGAAATGGGGTGAGAATGGGTCAGGTAGTGTTTACGTATTATATTTCTCCCTTTGCAAATAATGTTTGTTTTTATTTTACCAGTGTACTCAATATTTTTTGTCACTCACTTTTCCATGTTTCCTTGTGTCAGTTTTTAAGGATGCCTACTGAAGATATTATGCTTCATTCCAATGAATTTCATACCGTCTCTGTAAACATACACAGAAAATTTGAGTAACAGCTACCCCTGTGAAATTTCCTTTTAAGGACAGAAACTGTCTCTTGCCATTTACATGTATAGGATGTGAGTAATAGTGATAGAGATAGTGTGACCACTGTGCTTTGCCTGTTCTTATCATGGTTGGGAATGTATAGTGCCGCTGAAGGATGGAGGGGAAGACAGACTTCTCCAGTGTCATTGTTGTTAGAAAGCCTGGACTTGAGAAGGTGTACTGCTATAAGGGAAGAAACAGTTCCTTTACTTGGGCATTCTGATCTTTTTGAGTGAGAAACCTAAGAACACCAAAAAGTTAACTAGCCTGGCCTCAATATATTACATTGTTCTTCCCTTTGGGGTCAAAAGTTACTTTTTATACTTTTTGTAGTATTTAGGTGAGAAAATAATTACCAGTATGAATATAATTCTGTAGCCCCCTTATGTACAAAGCATATTTTGAATCAAATACCTCAAGATCTTCATAAGCCTCTATAAATCAAATCATTAGATGTATGATTGTTAGCTTCTGTGAGGATCAAGTAGAAACAACACAGAAAAGACATAGGAGGTTCCATGTGGCCCAATTCTGGCTATATCCCCCCCCAAGCAAAAATGTCAATATCCAAAGTAATAGGGCTCTTACACCATGATGGAGTTTGTGTCAGTACGTGAGCAAAGGCATACTGTGTGAACATCACCTAAATGTTTATAGTGTCCATGGCTTTTCATACCTTCCACTTGACATCTTGCTCATCTTCAGTGTAAGGTGGGCTCATAGGTTCAAGTTCACCCATCCCTTTCTGAAGCCATGATGTCTTATTATATATTTTAGCCTATCTTCCTAATACAGTTTCAAATAGGTAGTAAAAACAGCAATATCTAAAATAAGCTGTTAGTGTATGATTTTTGTGTGCTACCTTATTTTTGAAATTTGCATTTTTCTAGTATTCATTCACAGAGAAGCTGAGAAATGACCTGTGTGGCTGTATGTTTTTTCCTGAGTGGTTGGCATTTAAACTGACTAGTGTTATATAGTATAACTTTGACCAAATAAATTCATGCAGAGAAAAGAGTACGTGTGATCCAGAGGCTTGTTCAGTCTTTTTTTTTTTAAGTAACATGGGGGAATGGGCACACCAGGGACTTTAGCCACTGTGAATGAACTCCAGATGCGTGTGCCCCCTTGTGCGCATATGCAACATTGCATGCTTGCATCACTGTATGTTTGGCTTCTTGGGACATGGAGTTTTGAACATGAGTTCTTAGGCTTCGCAGGCAAGTGCCTTAACCACTAAGCCATCTCTCCAGCCTTGGTCTTATTTTTCTGAACATATGTACTTGTTAAAAGGAAAGAGGAGCCGGGCGTGGTGGCACACGCCTTTAATCCCAGCACTTGGGAGGCAGAGGTAGGAGGATTGCAGTGAGTTCAAGGGCCTGAGACTACATAGTGAATTCCAGGTCAGCCTGAGCTAGAGTGAGACCCTACCTCAAAAAAAAAAAAAAAAAAAAAAAAGGGCTTAGATTGACACATTTCTTCTGACTTTCATTGGAAGGCAAGCAGCCCATCATACCATCCTGTGGATCTTCAGAAAACTACTGATAAGCAGAATGCAGTAAGGTCTACAACTTTAACGACCCAAGCTTTCACTCTTATCTTGTGTAGCAGACAGCGTCAGGTTCGCTGAGATGAACTTCCAGACCAGGCACAGTTATGGAGGAAGGGATATTATTTATTGAAGCTTACAGATCCAGGGGAAGTTCCATAAGGACAGGAGAAGTAGCCTGCTATCACAGGACCAGTCAAGAGAGCATAGCCAAGCCGCCAGCTACACAGCACACAGAGCAAAAACTACAGCCAAAAGGTCACACAGCACACTTCAGGAACTCCTGCTAGGCACATTTGCATATCTTTACAATGGAATCTCAAACCCACACCTTAAGACTGGCCCCCAGTGACATTGCCTCTAGCAAGGTGATTGAAGATGCAAATTATAACTAATAAAACACTGAATATATTGGGGGACATATATTCAAACTACCACATTCCGCCCTTGGCCCTCAATATATTTAGCTCCTGGCCCCCAATAGATTTACAACTATTACATATTGTAAATTGTACTCAGTCTAATTTTAAAGGTTTTTACAGTTTTGATCAACTTAAAATAGTGAGTCCTATAAAATCAAACAAGTTAAATACTTTCAACATGTAAAGGCACAGAGTAAACATTTTAACTGGTATAAGGCATAGCAAGGAGAGACTAAACAATGTAAATTCAGCCACCATCAGCAGTCATTAAACTTTTGTAGTTTAAGTTCAATATAACCATAGACTGACAGTCTCTAGGTTTTTCAATTCCGTCCCTCCAGCTGCGCAGAGTCGCCAGGGAAAACTTTCATCTTAGGCCAACACTGTACTCCATGGTAGCCCTTTTGTACAGTTTTGGTATATCCAAAACATCTTTAGGTCTCTATGCAAACCACGGTCCATCTTTTAAAGGCTCTTCCAGTCTATTTTTGAGGGTCTTCATGCCCTGCCTCATGCTGCATCTCAGCAGCGGCTCCTGGAACTGTGTGCAACTCATGACCACTCCATGTATTTTTTATGTTTTTAAAACTAATACCAGGTGTGTAGGACATAGCCATATTCTTAATCCAGGGACAAAATAAATCATAGCCTTGAAAAGCAGGTTCCTTTTCTAGTCAGCTCTTTCTAAGAATTTGCATTTTTAACAGTCTTTTTTCAGGCATCTTTTTCATTGTTTTAATGTAAATCAGGTCAGGCCATCTTTCTTTCACCTTTTTTAAGATTGTTAATGTGTTGACAATAGCAGCTCTAGTAACCTAAAACCAGTCTCAGTGTCTCTGTTTTTAACTTGTTTGAGGATTTCCAACTTAAAATCTTAAAATCTTAGTACATTATCTTTAGCCAAGCACATCAGTCCATTACAAATTTAAGTTTGATCAAACATTCTGGGCCTGGATAGCGGAACGTAGCCATCCCTTATGCCAGTAGCCCAGTTCCAATAAAGTCCTCTGCCGTCTTTCCTTCCCCTTAGAAAGCTCATAAGCCAAGCCTCGAAGTTCAATACTGTCTGCATTTAGCATTCTCAAACTTTTATCAGAATAGTCCATAAAACTTGGTTTACCACTCCAGAAGGCACCTTTAGTCGCAAGCACCAAGTCCATGCCCATTCCTCCAAAACAAAGGTTCCAAAAGACGAATATCCACACGGTCAGGTTCATCTCACCCCACTTCTGGTACCATTTTACTGTAGCAGACAGCGTCAGGTTCGCTGAGATGAACTTCCAGACCAGGCACAGTTATGGAGGAAGGGATATTATTTATTGAAGCTTACAGATCCAGGGGAAGTTCCATAAGGGCAGGAGAAGTAGCCTGCTCTCACAGGACCAGTCAAGAGAGCAAAGCCAAGCCGCCAGCTACACAGCACACAGAGCAAAAACTACAGCCAAAAGGTCACACAGCACACTTCAGGAACTCCTGCTAGGCACATTTGCATATCTTTACAATGGAATCTCAAACCCACACCTTAAGACTGGCCCCCAGTGACATTGCCTCTAGCAAGGTGATTGAAGATGTAAATTATAACTAATAAAACACTGAATATATTGAGGGACATATATTCAAACTACCACATCTTGTTTTCTTAAATGTGTACCAATTTTATTAACTCACTTTTTTCACATTCTATCATGTGCCTTGCACATTTGGAGTACTTCCTATTTATTAAATTAATGACTTATTAAATTGAAGAAGGGAAGAATTGGTCGTAAATGATGAAAAGTTGATTGAGAAATTAATGGATTTTGAATAAATGATGTGTACTAGCTTCAGAATACACAAGGAAAGCTACCACATTAAGCAAATTCAGATTTGTTTTCTTTATTTCATTATCTTGTTTAAACCAAGAAATTCATCTCTAGAATTATTGGGTAGCAGTACTTTATATTAAAGATTTGCAGAGTTAATGTAACCCTCTGCATTAAGAATATTTTTTTTCTTTTACTTTTTGATGCTGGAGTGCAGACCTTGCATTCAGCACCAAAGCTACAGGTGGCAGCTGGAGTGATTGTGTGATGTCAGTGACTTGTTGATCTGTTGAATCCTCATTCTTGCCTCTCTCCCCATCCCCATCTTGAACTGTAGACCTTTTAGATATTTATTAATCCTTTCAGAGTCATTTTTTGGCAAGCAAGCCATTTTAATCACTGAGCCATCTCCCCAGCCACCAGAGTCATTTTTAAGTCTACGAATTTAATGCCTATTAATATCTCCTGTGACCTCCAGAGAAGCTCTAAGCCCACACTTTCAGTCAGATTTCTTTTTCCTATGGTGCAGTTCTGATTTAGACTTCATAAACTTGTTTACTTAGTCATTTGGGTTTTTTTTTTTTTTTTTTTTTTTTTTTTTAGTTTTTGGCAGTGTTGAGTATCAGACTTCATTATTTAGTCATAGAATTAAGTGTGTGTACAGATGGCCACCACAAGCCACTCAAACATTCAAATACAGATTTATGCAATACAAACTGTGGCAACAAGGTTTTGAGTTTTTCTGCAATAGTCTATAGACAGCATATAAGGTAGATGTTCTAGATATAGCCAGTCATCTCAGTTCATGCTTGATTTTGTGTGTTTCTGTTTAGAGAACTTGTTGCTACAGACAAATTATCAGTTTTGTACTTTT
This sequence comes from Orientallactaga sibirica, assembly GCA_036365145.1. Classification (NCBI taxonomy): domain Eukaryota; kingdom Metazoa; phylum Chordata; class Mammalia; order Rodentia; family Dipodidae; genus Orientallactaga; species Orientallactaga sibirica. The sequence goes on from JAEOAD010000001.1 coordinate 65,842,087, forward strand.
TACCCTTTATAGTACAAGAGGTTATCTGACATGAGATAAATGCTATTTAGGGTCAGAACCACCACTAGTTACCATCCCAGAATTACAGAGGATTTAGCTGCAAAAGGAAATAGCATGTGATTTTTTTTTTCCTAAAGCATTATGCTTGTTATTTTGCTACTGGAAGATTATTTCTTAAAACTTTAAATGTTTAAAATATTCTAAAGGTTTTGAACATTATAAAAACTACACCTTTTGCTTGAATAAATTTCTCAAATGGAACTGCACATCCTAGCACTGTGTGCTTCTGCACCCCTATGCTGCATAGTGAGCTCCTGTTCATTAGAGAAACATGTGGAGGCACTGAAAGGTTTAGGCAAACTCAGTACCATAAAATCAGTGATCAAGAGAAATATGTAAAGTCACACAGTGTCTTCTTAGAAATAACTATATAGGGCTCAGTGAATAGCCCTGGGTTCAACCCCCAATACCAAAAAAACAAAAAAATCCAACTATACATGCTATATTAATTTGAGTGCCTTTCTTTTGTGGGGCTAAAGATTATATTATACTGAACTCTAGGATTTCGGTAGCCAACAGAGCATGAATTTTGTCAGATTATGCTCGTTATTTTATTTATTCCCATGGTAGGCATAGTGAGATACTGACATAAGCAGTAATTCAGTAGTTAGTATTGTAAGCCCCCTACCAAGAATTACAGTTAGTGCTTTCTCTCTGACAACTAATGTTTTGGTTTTGGAGGCTTCATATTTAGGGGACAGTGTGTGCATCATGATATATTGAAAAATGTGCAGCCTGCTTCAAAGGGGAATGGGCGACCCATCCAAAAACCAGATGGGTGTCCCAAGTGAACCCTTTGCCTTATTCTAAGGATCTCCCTTTCCTCCCAAATTCAGGTTTGGTACAGGATAGTGAAAAGGGGAAAAATAGTAGGTTTTTTTTAATACCAAAAGAAATGTGGTAAATATTGAGATGAAATTCCAAATGTATCCTTTTATGTGTTTGTATTTGGAAGGTGACAGTTAAGAATGTGATATTTTATGATAGCAAATAGTTTTATTGTAATTTCACAAAAATATACAGTTATGATTCCAAAGTGCTTTATAGAAAAATTCTTGAGTAAATAATTTATTCCTAAAAGGCAGTGATTTGCTGTGTTCATAATGGAGACCGAAAACCAGTGTATCCTTTGTTTATCTAGGGTGGGAGTGGAAAACTAGGATTCCCAACTCCCACTAGACCAGCCACGTTGACACTGAACAACCAGACTCCTTGCTAGAAACAATATAGGGGCACTAGGTTGTCTGCTGGTGAAGCACTGTGCTTCCAAGTGTATATAGCTAGCTTGTGCTTTTGGGACAATATGGTCCATAAAGCTAACCCTGGCATTTCTTTTATTAATCTGTTGTTATTTCTCAGGGTGTAGAAAATTTAATCAATTTAGGACAACATTTTGTATTCAGTGGCAAAAAAAAAAATGAAGAGGCAGAAATGTACTATATATATATTACTAGGTTTTAAAATTTTAGTATATATAGTATTTTTTATAAACCACTGACAGTCCAGTAGTTGGTAGATACTCTGACTGCCTCATTATTCATCCTGCTGCTTGGTCTCTGTAGCTCCATTATGAACATAAATTTATAAATACCTTCAATAGAAATGGTTCTGTAGTATATTTCTATATTTGAGGAAATGGAGGAGATTGTATTTTGTTTCCATTGACATCAAATGATTACTGTTGGTTTTGAAAATTGCAACTATTTTGCATATTTTCCCTGAGAGTGTTATTCATGCAGGTCCTGGGTATGTTATAAATAGTGCATAATGCCTTGCATGTTGTAGGAATTCAGCAAGTCAGAATTGATAAATGCTAGGAGGCAAAACATAACCTCCACATTCTTAGCTTTGGATTAAATACACCATTTTATAATGAAATACAAATTCAGTTTCAAAATTCAAATTCACAGCAAAGATACAATTATACTACATTGCAGACGAAGTTTAGATATTATTGAGGTGTCTAAATATATGAACCTACAGATATATGTTTATGTGATGAATTTATGGTTTTTTTATGAACAGTGTTACCCAAAGGATTCTTATTTTCCTATTGGCTTGAAGTGCTCCTCCCTTCTAGCAAAGTTGAAAATCTAACACAAGTGCCCATTAGCCTAATTAACTAGATATTTGTGCAAACTGTTTATATTAGATCTTTGGTGGTTTATAAATCATAACAGTCTAGTTTCTCTCCCATATCTAAATTTCCTATGTGGCAATCACTTTCCTCCAGGTACCATGCAGCACACATTATATTATCTATGTAAGTAATGGAGGAATTTTTATGTCACGGGGATATATACCAATGCTGACTAAAACAACATTCTATTAGAAATACTCGTTTACTTCCTCCCTCATCATCATGCATTTGGATCAGGCATTTTCCATATTGATTAAAGAATTGGTGTCAGCCAAGTGCAATAAACACTTAGCAGTTGATTTATCATCAAATGAAGTGAGCTTTCAGCAATGAGACTGCTGCCAACTTTCCACTGAGGAATATATTTGTAGAGTAATATATGTTGGAAATTGAAAAGTTAATATCATTTAACATGAATTTATTAAGCTCATTTAGGTTAATATTGTTTAGTAGAACATGGTCTGAAGATAAGAGATGTAAAAACTTTAGTGTCTTCCTGCACCAGACACATTAATAAATGTCTTAGAAAATTGGCAGCTGAATTCTTAGGAGAATTACAATAGTCTTTTGCAATCTATTTCTTTATTGACATATCCAGTACTATCTAGTTTTGGTTATTTTGTATTTCTACCTAATTCTTAGTTGCTGTCCAGTGTCTTAAAAGCGGTAATGTAAAACAAGAAGTTCTGCTGAATAACTTCTGTTTGTATTCTCAGAATATATGTGATACAAGAAAGACATTTTTATGAATGACATTGTAGTTTCGGTATCTATTCTCTTGTGGATTTCACAGCATTTTTGTCAGTTGACTTAATGCAAATGATTAAACAATTTTGAAACAAAACATTCCTTCCTGAACTGTGAGAAAGCAAATGTGTATGTAGTAGTACAAGTGTAATTAGGAATTGCCCTTTGGTGAGTTTCTTGATGCATGTCTGTGTTGCTGGCTTCTGATTTAAGTGACCACTGCAGCATTGCGTTTTAGTGTAACTTGTAGGAAAGTAATGGAATGTGCACTAGGTGAAGTTGTTGTTTTTGAGTTGGAAAAATAAATGAAGTATTATAACTATGCCAACCAAACACTATCTGCTGTCCTACAAAAGTTTAAAAAAGAAAAGTTTTTTTTTTAAATAATGATTAATTTTTTTCTTAATCCAGGTTTTTTGCATGCTCTGGTCAGTTATATTTTAATACTGAGTCACTTTAAGGGAGAAATTTCAGAAACTATATTCTGCTGTTAGAATTCACCATCTGAGTTAATTTTGCATTTCAGTAAGTTGTAGTTAATATTGCTTTTAAGGTTTTCATGTAATGATCAAATTGACAAGTTACATATGATCTATGGTGCAGTGACAGACCCTGGGCATTAAAAGCTAGTTTGTAAAGCTTTATTCTGCAGAGGCATCCTGTCCTCACTGGTAGCACATCTGTGTACCTTAAACTGCTTTCCTGTAACATGGCAATCTTCAGTGAAGTTCCTTTAATTCTTTAATTTAATAGAGTAACTGAGTTTTTAAACAATAAAATATCTTGTGAATTCTTTTTACACTTTAAAATGTATACCTTGCAGAGAGGTAAGAGTTGCTATTGCAAAAAGTTATGTACAGAGTACACTTGTCATGTTTTGGGACTAAATACCTCAGAGTGCTTAAACTATGTTGCTAAATTCTAGGGTTATCACTTGGCCTTTTGGTAAGAGGAAGTGTAAACTCTGATTAATATAATGATTACACAATACCTAAAGCTGTGCTATTCAGTAGAAATGTAATGTAAGCCACATAGTAATTTTAATTTTCTAGTAGCCATGTTAAAAAAAATAAGGGGGGAAATTAACTTTAATAATATATTTTATTTAATTCAATCTATGGAAAATACTACTTCTACATGTAATCAGTATAAAAGTTAATTAGGTGTCTTTACTTGTTTCTATGCTACTTTGTCAAACTTCAGTGTGTGGCTTGCATTTACAATGTGCTTCAACTCTGGCCATGTTCCGAGTACTGGGCAGACACACGTGGCTAAGCACTGCTAAATTGGGTAGTGCAGATTTATAAGGTACAAAGTGTGCTCTTAAATTTGGAGGTAATGAGTTAGACATTAAATAATGGTACTTTATACATTAGAGTTTTTAGAAAGATATCTAATAGAGTTATCCACTTGTTTTCCTTCATATTTATTTTAAACTTGCTCTAGAAATAAAATCAACCTGTTCCCAACTTGCCAAGCATCAATAAAGGAGGAATAAACTATACCATGTAAAATTCCATGATATAATGATAAGAGCACAGATGGTATATTAACAATGGTTTTCAGTTTTCACTAAATTCTGTCCTGTTTCTTCAAAATAATAGCTTAAGTTGCATGCTAATTGTATATCTGTACCTATTTGTTTTTTATTACTCGTATTATATAATGATGTATATTAACAGCCCTAGTTTTAATCTGTCTATCCAACTGTCTTCCAGTATTTGCTAGCATACTTACTCAATAATGTAAATGGCAAAGAAGTAGAATGAATCATTCCTTTTTCCATTAGATTTTTTTAACATGTGACCATGTACCAAGCCAGCTATAAATTATTGTATTTCCCTATAAAATATGGAAAATAGTGTTTGTCTTTGCTAAATGTCTAAGTAAACTTTACATCTCCTAAAATGAGTGTTACATGTGAATTATTCTATTTGCAGTAAACATAACTTCTAAAGCCCTATTACCCAGTTAAATTACTTTGATCATGGTATGTGAATAGTAATGTGAGCTATTGTCCAAGTGGAACCAATAATTCAATTACCTATATCTGTAGGAAGAATAAAAATGTCACTGTATTTATAACATAAGATAAATATTGAAACTAGAAAAATTGCCATAGTTGCCTTTAAATAACTAGCAGTGACTAGTTGACTTATGAAAGTCATCTTAACTAGATATGCCTTTCTCTATAGAGTCAAGCGAAGGTGTAAAGCAGAGAATTGCTGGTGTTTCACCCTGGTTAACCCTGCCTCACTTCTGCAGGCTCTAAGCCAGAAATAGCAGTTACTTAATTTATACTGTGCAATAACTCATAGACAGACTCAGAAAATAAGTGATGGAGTAGATGCTGTTTTTACTCATTATTTAAATATTTTGAAAGAGTGTCCTTCTTACCAGAAAGGGACAGGGAGATTCATGATTAATGAAGTTATTCAGAAATGTCATAGCCCAAAGCAGCTTCCAGGCAGTGTATATGTTAAAGATTAAAATTCTTAAAAAAAAAAAAAAAAGATTAAAATTCTTACCTCACTGCTCCTTTTACCACAGTGTCTCCTTCCCATGCAGAGCTTCAAGACAGTTTGTATCATAAAAATGACAGGCTTTTTTTTTAATTAATAGGCTAATTGTAAAATATGACAAAAGTTTATATTAGAAAAGTACTTCCCTGGGAAATTGCATTACTCAATAGCATACTTCTTGAAATGCAAGCTTAACACTAATAACAGGTACAGGATGGAACAATGGCCAATTAAATTTTTTAAAATGATATTCCTTTAGCCACTGGTCATTATTTAACAGGTAGCATGTTTCCCTCATGTTGGAATCTCAGCTTTACTTCTGGTGCTGTATTATTAAAATATAAAAAGAGTATATTAAAAAAGAAATGCAGGGCTGGAGAGATGACTTAGTGGTTAAGGTACTTGCCTGCAAAGCCTAAGGACTCACGTTTGACTTTCCAGATCCTACATAAGCACAAAAGTGAGTCAAGCACAAGGTCGCACATGCCCACCTGGTGGCACAAATGTCTGGAGTTTGATTGCAGTGGTTGAGACCCTGGCACACCAATTCTCTCTCTCTCTCTCTCTCTTGCTCTCTCTAAAATTAAAAAAGAAAAGAAAAGAAATAGAAATGGCACAGCTCCTATTTACTACTAATTTCTTCCAAATGACCAGTTAAGCATCAACTTTTACTAAGTATTGTAGCAGACAGCTTCAGGTCGCTGAACTTCCAGACCAGGCACGGTTATGGAGGAAGGAATTTATTGAAGATTACAGATCCAGGGGAAGTTCCATAATGGTAGAAGACCAGGCAGAGAGTGAAAAAGCCAAAAGCAAAACCACACAGCATACTTCAGGAACTCCAGAAGGAACTAGGGCACTTTGCATATCTTTAGATTGGAATGTCAAATCTACCACCACACCCTAGGGCTAGACCACCCAGTGACACCTCCTCCAGCCAGGTAGCTGGAAATCCAAGAAGTTTTAATAAACTCCTGAATCTATTGGGAAAGCATTTATTCAAACTACCACAGTGTCCTTACACAACAAGTTCCTTATTATGTTTGTCCTCTGTTAAGAATAGTAAAGATTGAAAAGTGCTTGCTTCCTTATCTGAACTTTAGAAAAAAAGAAGTAATTTACAGATCTTTTCTTTCACATAAAAATTTTTAGAGTAATATTGGCTTTCAGGCTACACAGAAATAATACTTCAGAATCAAGATGTCAACTTGAAATAATCTGAAATATAAATGTGTTGTATGCTTCATACACTTCTCAGAGTAATTACTACATAGTCAGAAATCTGCTTTCTGTGTATGGTAGCTAATGGGCTGAAATGACCCTCCATCATAATTGTTATTGTGTTTTAGTGTTTTTCAAATTGGTAGTGATTTCAAAAGACACACATTGGATAGCTACTAGAAGATGGGTGAATGAATAAATGAGATTGCATCAGCCAACTCATATGTTTTTTTCAAAGAAATTTTGTAATTTTGTCATGTAAATATATCATGTAAGTATATATGCATATATAACTAGTAGATGATAAAGTTATATATAAATACATGTACACACATATATATGTACATGTATGTACATGTGTATACATGTAGCACTTACTGTAGAAGAAAATCACAAATGAATGTATAGTTGTATGAAAATACCTGTAATTTTAGAGTAGGTTATAAAGCAGTGTATAAAGTAACATTCTAATTTTTATTAAAATAATTTAAGTTATTTCTTTCAAAGTGAAATAAATAAGAAATCCTATTGAAACTGTATAACACTGATGGAAAAAGAAAAAGTCCTTAGCTTAAGATAAAGATGATAGCCAGGCGTGGTTGTGCATGCCTTTAATCCCAGCACTTGGAAGGCAGAGGTAGGAGGATCACTGAGTTCAAGGCCACCCTGAGACTACATAATGAATTTCAGGTCAGCCTGGGCGAGATCAAGACCCTAACTCAGGGAAAAAAAGAAGGATAAAGATGAAACTAATAACTCATTTTTCTTTTTACTTTTTAAAATTTTATTTGCAAGATTTTATTTGCAGAAAGAGAGAATGAATGAATGACTGGGTACACCAGGGCCTCTCCATGCTGCAAGTGAACTACAGACATATGTGTATCTTCCTTTATATGGTTATTCAACCTGGTCATCAAGCTTTGCAAGCAAGGGTTACTAACTGCTGAGCCATCTCTTCAGCCCCTAATAACTCATTTCTTGACTGCAGCATTGAATTTATCAATGTGTTGGAATAATTTATCTACTCATCTGGAATTATAAATACAGAAAAATGAGGAATGTATATAAGATATATGTATATATACATACTGCTAGAGCAATAAATAAGTGTGGCCGTGCCAGATTAGACACATCTTAATCCATCTGGTGCACCTCATGTTTATTCACTGCAAGCAATATTTAAATCTATGCCACCATCCAGTTCAAAAGGAAACAAAACAAAGTGAAACACAGCAAGACAGTAGTACTCAAGTTCCAAAAGGCCTAGAAAGAAAATCCAGAGGGGGAAGATGATGACAGATTGGAAAGAGGAACCAATGCACTTAAGGCCCTGGCCCCTTTCAATGCAATATTGCTGACATGCTGTCTAGATAGGAAAAGAGCATAATTATACCATATATATATAATGTGTGTGTGTATGTGTATTTTAAAAAAAGTTTAGCCAGATGCAAAGTGATGCAAGGGCGCAATGCCGCACTTGACCACAAGGGGGCGCACACATCTGGATTTTGTTCGCAGCAGCTTAGAGGCTGCTGGCACACCTATCTCTATCTGTCTCCCTCTCCCTCTCTGTTTCTGTCTCTCTCTGTCTCAAAAAAAAAAAAAAAAAGTAAACAAATGTAAATACTGAAGTAAAACTAATCTGAAATACTGGAAATGAAAAATACAATAAAAAGTCACATAAAAAAACTATACAAAGCCTCACCAATAGAATGGATCAAGGACAGAACAAAATATCAGAGCTTGAAGACAAGATGGAGTAATGGCAATGTTTCCAAAAGGAGAAAGATGGTACAAGTGGAACTTCCAAGACATGTGGGATGCTGATTATGTTACATGTAAGAACACTTGGCATAGATGAAAACATTTCAATATATTGGTTTAGTATTTGCAATATCATCATAGAAGAAAATGTCCCCAAAATAGGGAAAGAGATGCCAATGCAGATACAGGAAGCATTTAGAACACCAAATATCCAATGTCAGAAAAGAACCTCCCTTCATCATACTCTATCTAATCTGCTAAATGATCAGACCAAAAAAAATATAGATTGAAAATAGCAAGAGAGAAGTACCAAGTTGATGACAAAGACAAGCCAGAGTAACAAAAGATTCCTAAATAGAAACTTTAAGAACCAAGAGAGTATGCAATGATATATTTCAAGTTCTATAAGAGAGTTGCCAATTCAGAGTACTACACCCAACAAAGTTATCTATTATAACTTGAGAATGGAGAACTTTCCATGAAAAAAAAAAAAAAAAAAAAAAGCTTAAAGGGATTCATGACCACTAAGAAGCTACAGAAAATACTAGAAGAAATCCTTCAGAGTGAGAAAAGAAAAAGCGTGTACATGAGGCCACTAAACTAGGCTTGAATAATAGTGCGAGAGAGAAATAATCACCAAGCAGTGCAAAAATCAACAAGAATGATAGCTAATATACACCTTTTAATAATTATTATGAATATAAATGGTCTCAAGTCCCTAATCAAAAGATACATACTAGTAGAATGAATTGAAAGTCAGGAAGGATCCTTCTGTTTGTTGCTTCCAGGAAACACATCACACTTAGGGTGAAAAGATGGAAATGGTATTTCAATATGGCTAGGAAACAAGCAGGTGTTGCTATACTTCTGCTGACAAAATAGACCCTAAATCAACAGTAATCCAAAGAGATAAAGATATATACTGATTAAGGAAACGATCCAACAAAAAGACATTACAGTTGAAAACATATATGAGATAATACATGTGTACCCAACGTCTTTAAACAAATGCTACTACATGTAAAGTCACAGATTAACCCAGCACGATAGAAGTGGCTATTTTCCGTACCCCACTGTCACCAACTGACAGGTTCATTCTAGCGAAAAATCAACATAAGAACATCTGGATTAAATGGTATTAAAGAACAAATGAACCTAGCAAACATCTACAGAGTATTCCATCCAAAAGCACTAAAGAGTACGCATTCTTTTCAGCAGTGCATCCAACTTATTCTAACATCAATCATATGTTAGGACACAAAGCTAATCTTAACAAATACAAGAAAATTGAAATAATTTCTTGTATTCTATCTTATCACAGTAAAATGGATCAACAGCAGGAAAGGATATAGAACATACAAGAACTCATAGAAATTAAGCAATAACACTATTGAATGAGGAATGGGTAATTGAAGAAACCAAGAACGAATTAAAAAATTTCTAGGATCAAATGATAATGAAAACACAACATACCAAAGCCTATGAAATACCTTAATGGCAGTGCTAAAATGGAAGTTTATAGCAGTTAAGTGTCTATATTTAGAAATCAGAAAGATATCAAGTAAATAATTATTACATACCTTAAGGACTTGGAAAAAGAACAAATCAAAACCTAATAGATGGAAAGAAATAATCAAGATTGGGCAGAAAATAATGAAATAGAAACAAAAAATACAAAGCAAAGAATCAATAAAATTAACAGTTGGTTCTTTGGAAGGACAAACAAGATCAACAAACCCTTAAAACTGACCAAACCCCTCTCCAGATTAATAAAATTGGAGATGAAAGATACCAACGAAATTCAAAAAATCTTTAAAACATACACTCTACTTCCTTGGAAAATTTAAAAGAAATGGATGAATTTCTAGATACATAAAATCTATCAAAAGTAAAGCAAGATGAGACTATTTAAGCAGACCCATAACAAACAATGAGACTGAAGTAGCCCAACTAAAGCATGTCTAGGTCCAGATATGTTAACTTGTGATTTTTTTTTTTTTAAGCAGGTCTTCAAAGGCAACCTAACAGCAATGCTTCTCAAGTTATTCCATAAAATAGGAAGGGAAGGAACACTACTAAACTGTTTTTATACCAATATTACTGTGATACTAAAACCAGATAGACTCAACAACAAAAAAGCAAGCTACAGATCAATCTCCTTCATAAACATAGTTGTAAAAATTCCCCAAAAAACAATTGCATACTGAATATAGAGGTACATCAGAAAGATCATTCACCATTATCAGGTTGATTTTATTCCAGAAATGTGGGGATCATTCAACATATACAAAACAATAAATGCAATATATCATATAAATCAACTCAAAAACAAAAATCATATGATCATCTCAAAATATGCAGAAAAGGAATGTGACAAAATCTAGCATCTCTACATAATAAGTCTTGAATAAACCAGAAATGCAAAGAACCTATTTTAACTTAAAGACTATATACAACAGACCTATAGTCAACAATTAACAGAATGAAGAAAATCTCAAAGCACTTCACTGAATCAGGAATAAGACAAGGGTGTCTACTTTTCCCACTGGAAGTTTTAAGTAAAACAGTAAAACAATATAAACAAATAAGTGGGACCAATATAGGGAAGGAAAAAAATCAAATTATCCTTATTTATATCTGATACATTCCTATACACCAAAAACTAAAACCTCTGTCAGCAAAATGGTAGAACACAAAATTAGCACACAATATTCAATAGCTTTTCTATATACCAATAATAAACATAGTGAGGATGCAATCAGGGAGACAAACTCATTCACAAATATTTTTTTGGTCTCAAAAAATTACCTTGGAATAAGCCTGACCAAGGAATTGAAATACCTCTATAATGAAGACTTTAAAACACTCAAAAGGGAAATTGAAGACAACACTAGAAAATGGAACGATCTCCTATGCTCATGAAGTGGAAGAATCAATATTGTGAAAATAGCTATCTTACCAAAAGCAATTACATATTTATGCAAGTCCTATCAAAATTGCAATGTTTATTCTTCAGTGAAATAGAAAACAAATCTTAAAATTCATTTGGAATCACAAAAGACTTTGGGTTGTCAAAGGAATCCTGAACAAAAATTTTAGAATAAGATAAGGCTGGAGGAAGGTTAATCAAAATTAAAGATAGTAAGAATAAACCATGTGGAAACCCTACCTCTTTGTTAGCTAATTAAAAGTAATGGAAGGGGGTCATGATCAAAATACATTAAGTATATGAAAACTCAATAAAAGTTTTAAAATACAGCTGGAAATATCACCATATCTGATGACAAGGTATATTACAGACCCCAAATAGTATGATACTGGCACAAAAATATATACTTCAGTAGATCAGAATAGAAGATACAGATACAAACCCATGCAGCTGCAGCCATTTGATTTTTAATATTTATTTTTTAATTTAAGAGAATGAGTCAGATAGAAAGAGAGAAAATGGGTGTGTCAGGGCTTCTAGTCACAGCAAACAAAACTAGATGCATGCACTACCTTGTACATCTGGCATTATGTGGGTACTGGGGAATTGAACTTAGGCTTTTCAGGCAAGTACCTTAATTGCTGTGTCATTTCTCCAGCCATTAAAAAATTTTTAAACATTTATTTATTTATTTATTTATTTATTTATTTATTTATTTATTTGAGAGAGAGGCAAATAGAGAATGGGCAGCCATCTGATTTTTGACAAAAATGCCAAAAAATGTCCATTGGAGAAAAGACAGCCTCTTTAAGAAATGATATTTGGAAAATGGGATATCTGTATTAGAATAATGAAAGTAAGTCTTTATATGCACAATAATCAACTCCAAATGTATCAAAAACCTAATATAAGACCTGAAACTAAAACTGCTAAAAGAAAAGTTTGGAGAAATACTTCAAGATATGTATCTTATTTTAAGAATTCTCTGATTTTGTTATGTGTGTGTGTGAGAGAGAGAGAGAGAGAGAATTGGCACACCAGGGCCTCCAGCCACCTCAATCGAACTCCAGACATGTGTACCAACTTGTGTGCATGTGTGACCTTGTGCATCTGTGTAATCTTGTGCACCTGGCTTACATGGGATCTGGAGAGGAGAACATAGGTCCTTAGGCTTTACAGGCAAGTGCCTTAACTGCTAAGCCATCTCTCCAGCCCTTTTTTTTATTATTCTTAAAATTAGAGATTTCAGGCTGGAGAGATGGCTTAGCAGTTAAGGCACTACAAAGCCAAAGGACTTCAGTTAAATTTTCCAGGACCCACATAAAACCAGATGCACAAGGTAGTGCATGCGTCTGGAGTCTGCAGTGGCTGGAAGCCCTGGTGTGCCCATTCCCTCTCTCTGTCTTATACTCCCTCTTTCTCTCTTTCTCTTAAGTTAATAAAAAATAAAACATTTTTCATTAATTTTTATTTTATTTATTTGCAATCAGAGAGAGATAGGGGAGTCAGGGAGAATGGGTGTGCCAGGGCCTCTAGCCACTGCAAACAAACTCCAGATGCATGTGCCCCCTTTTGCATCTGGCTTACATGGGTACTGGGGAATCAAACCTGGGTCGTTGGCTTTGCAGGCAAGTGCCTTAACCACTAAGACATCTCTCCAACCCCCTCCCTTTTTAATTTTATTTATTTTCAAGCAGAGAGAGAGGAGACTAAAAATTTTTTAAAAAGAATAAAACAACAGTAGGAAGTCAAACAACTCAATAAAAAAAAAAATGGGCTATGGAACTGGACAGAGTTCTCAAAGAAGAATTACAAATGGCCAGAAACTATTTTCAAAAGTATTTAACATCCTTAGCCATCAAGGAAATGAAAATTAAACCTACATTGAGATTTTATTTCTCTGCAGTCATAATGGTTATAATCAAGAAAACAAATGCTGGTGAGGGAAAGGCAAAGAGGGAGGAATCCTTACTGTTGGTGAGCATGCAAACTGGTGCAGCTATTATGGAAATCAGAGTGGAGGTTTCTTAAAAAGCTAAACTATGAATTAAAAAAGCTAAAAATAGAACTAGTATATGATCTAGCTATACCACTAAGCATACCCTAAGTACTCTATACTACAGAGAAACTTGTTCATCCATATTTACTGCTGCTTTGGTCACAATATCTAAAAAAATAGAATCAGCCTACATGCCCATCAACTGATGAATGGATTATGAAGACGTGATATATATTCAGAAAGAGGTTTTATTCAGCTGTAAAGAAAAAGTAAAATTTGCCAGAAAAATGGGTGGATATGGAAAAATAGTGTAATAAGATAATACAGGCTCAGAAAGAAATGTCGCATGTTCCATATAGAATTTTCAGACTTGTATGTATGTTGTAGTAAGAGCCAACTGAGGGCAGGGAGCTATAAAGGGCCGTGAGGTGGGGAAGGAGTTAACAGGTATGGATAATAGAGCACATATGATATGAAAGCAAAGGGACAGAATGCTAGGGTTAGGAAAGCTTAAGTCAGGATAAGGGTGGGAGGAGAGGAATGGCCAAGGGAAGGCTTAACCAAAACTCAAGTCATATGAAAAAGCCATATGTAAAACTAGCTAATTGAAAAAGAGTTTGAGCAAAAGTACCCTGTATGTGTGGATAACACTTCACTTAAAAGCCATAGGTTATTATAGGAAAATCCCAGAGCTAGGGGTGGGATACCTCCCAGGGAAATGTTTGTTAGGTAGGTCCCTGGGGCCCCCAAATTAATACAGGCTATTGTCACCGCTCCTCATTGTCCATCAGAACCATTGTTAGACCCTATTATCAATTATTGAAGATTCCACTTGCTTTGGTTGCAGAACAATGAGAAATCAGTCTGGAACTGAGCTGGAACCTTCCTCCCTGCTGACTAGCTAAATAGGAATGGAAGATACTATGCAGGCTGCTGGGGCAAAAAAAGTCGTTATCAAGCTTACCCAGTGGGCCATTTAGCGAGCTACACAATCAACCAGCCAGGGAAGATGTACCCACTGGTACAGTAGTGGTGTGAGTATTCCAGGAGTAACTAACTGCTACCTGATTGGACCTGAGGTCTGTTCCACAGGAGGGAATTCTTGCCTGATGCTGAAAACCTATGGGTAGGGAAGTCATAGACCCTAGGTGGGAAGCTGTTGTTGTTTGGTTAAATGGATATGCTGTGTCCATTAAACTGTCTCTATATAAATATGTTTATGTCCATTGATTAGTGCTGCTCTGCTCTCACTTTGGATGGAGAAGCTTCATTTTCCAGTTGGCAATGACTCCTGAAGAGATTCAAAACTTGTCAGAGTACTGAGACAATGTAACTGTGATGTGCCCAGCACTCAATGAAACATCTATATCAAGGCTTCTCCAAGGCTCAGGGAATATTGTGGGAAAGGTGACAGAAAGAGTGTAACAGCCAGAGGAAGGGGAAGACTGCTGCAGAATACAGTCTCCCAGACATACATGGCTGTTGGATTCATGACCTCACAGTGTCTGCCACTACCTGCCTAAATCCTGTAGAATACTGAGCCCATTAACACTATTGTGCATGTTAGGGAAGGCATGAGGCCCCCACCCCTCCCTGAGAAGTCATCACTGGTTAGTAGTCATTGGGAGAAGGGAATTGCCATGGTTTGAATCCCATGTTCCCTGTAAACACATGTTTTTGGATGCTTGTCCCCAGCTGATGTCAGTTTGAGAGTTGGAGCCTTTCTGAAGGAGGTGTGTTGCTGAGAGTTCAAGGTTAGTCTCAGCTATATAGGATTTCAAGGTCAGTCTGGGTTACATAAAACCCTATCTCAGGCTGGAGAGATGGCTTAGCGGCTAGGGCGCCTGCCTCCTAAGCCTAAGAACGCTGGTTCCAATCTCCAGCGGTTCCAATCTCCAGGTCCCTCGTTTAGCCAGAGGCAAAGTGAGGCAAGGGCGCAATGTGGCACTTGCCCACAAAGGGGCACACACATCTGGATTTCATTCACAGCAGCTGAGAGACTGCTGGCGTGCCCATTTCTGTCTCCCTCTCCCTCTCTGTCTATCTCTCTCTGTCTCTCTCTCCAAAAATAAATTAAAAATAATAATAAAATTTTTTTAAAACCCTATCTCACAAAACAAATTAACAAAGAAAATAAAGTGTTTATGAATATCCTTTATATCTGAAGAATTCTTGCAACTTGACAAGAGAACATAAATACCTCAGTAGATAACAAATAAAGGACATGAACAGAAAGTTTACAAACACACAGAAGGCTAGTCACAGACATGGCAGAAAATATTCAGTGTAGGAGCAAAGGATTGTAAATTAGAAAAAATAGAACAAGACTTCAACTTATAGTTAGCAAATTAGCAAAAGGTTTTGTCTTTGCTTTAACTGATGATGCCAGGGTCAATGAAGCAGGCACTTAAAGCACTCAGTGTTTCTCACAGCACTTATGGGAGTATCAATTTTAATAAGCCATTGAGCCACCTGTACCCAGAGTCTTGTGACCCTAGAGTAGTAATCCTTCTTCTGGGAATCAACACAAAAGGAAAAACCTGCAAAAATAAATGCATGGCCCTATGCACAAAGATGTTCACTAAGCATTTTTCACACTGACCACTTGGATGCAAGCAGCAAGCTGGACAGAGATCATTAGGTAAGTTATTCAGTATGAAGTAGCCACTGAGATGGTGTTTACAAAAGAGTTTCAAAGTCACCGAAAAAGCTAAATAATGAAAGCAAGATGCAGAATTGCTTATACAAAAACATTCACAAAAATGAAGACAGATTACTAAAAGAGGGGCTACACCCATCAAAATCTCCTTAAACTAATAATTATTATCCAATTTGACCTATGCTGACTTAACTCTCCATTGGGGAATCTGCTTTTCTTTTTCGGAAGGTAGTGAGACCTGAGGAGATAAACCACCCTTCACATCTCAGTCAAGGCCCAGGTGAAACCACGGAGGAAGTGGGGAGACGAGCAAGAGTGCTGCTTCCATGGTGAGTCCGACAATCAGTGCCAGGGTGAAGGAGAAAGATGCTGAGGATACCCGACACATATCAAAGCAGAGATCCAGAGGTTCCTGATAGCTCATCACTGAAGTAGACTTAAAACACACCCACCAAGGCTCAGGGAATTTTGCAGAAGAGGGGGCAGAAAGATTGTGAGAGCCACAGGTTGGGACATCACGCCCAGAAACTTTACCTCCCCCAATACTTGAATGCTGTTCCCACAATGCATAACACAACCCCATGGGGAATACCAGCAACCCCACTGAAGAGGCCCCCCAATGGAATGGGGGCCAGGGAGAAGGGAAAAGATGGTACCAACATATGATGTGTCCATACAAAGTATGTTCTTAATAAAAGAAAAAAATTTAACACATTAAAATATGATGGAATTTAGGCAACTTAGTAACTTTCTTGGATGTAGTGCCCTTATCTATTGGAAACTTTCTTTAACATTTTCTGATTTTTTTGTGTTTATTTTTAGAAATCCATTAAGCATTTCTTAATCTTAACAAAAACAAAGACAGAGAACATTGAAATACATGTTAATAATTTGAGTGGAGTAATTTTGTCCTTTAAACTCTGCAATTACTTTGTTTTTTTTAAAAAAATATTTTATTATTTATTTATTTATTTGAGAGAGAGAGAGCTACAGAAATAGGTAGGTAGGTAGGTAGAGAGAGAAAGAGAGAATGTGTGCACCAGGGCCTCCAGCAACTGCACACGGACTCCAGATGTGTGCGCCCCCTTGTGCATCTGGCTTACGTAGGTCCTGGAGAATCAAGCCTCGAACTAGGGTCCTTAGGCTTCACAGGCAAGTGTTTAACCACTAAGTCATCTCTCCAGCCCACTAACTTTGTTTTTAATGTGTAGCCCAGGCTGGCCTTGAACTCCTGATCCTCCTGCAATATCCTACCACCACAACTGGCCATTTACTAACTTTTTTTTACTAACTTTTCTACGAGAATTCTTTAGGTTGTACTTCTTATAATTGTATGACTATTAATAATTGCTACAGTTTAGAACAGGAGAGAAAGCTAATGGTATTTGCTCATTAGAGAGCCAAAATTTCAGGATTTAATAAAGGAATACCATATGAACTTTTAAAGGCAAGAGTCATAGCTTTCCCATTCCATCTGGCCACAAAGCCACAAGGAGGGGTGGTGATTTTTAATGATTTTGAATTCAAGAATAAGACGTGCTTAGTTGAAAAGGTTTTAGGTGATATAGGTATTTATACTGGAGAAGATGACTATTATATGATAGTTGGATATATATGGCTTCAATTTTTTGAATAACATATTTAAAATAAAAATAAACATTTTTTGTTTTGAAACTTCAGCTTTCAATTCATAGTATATTTTAAACAATTTCCCTTGTACAAGTATATGAGCCTTTCATGTCTTTTGATTTTTCTAATATTACTTTTTTATATACAGTACTGTGTTTGACCAATATAGCATTGTTGACAATTATGAGCTGGTCACCAATATGCATGTGCTTTTGAACACCTGTGCAACAAAAATTGTCTAAAATGTTTGAATATTTTATAATAAGCACCTATCTTTGTATGACAATTTCACAAAAGTAGAATTAGGGTGTTAAGAAGATGTATGTATTGTTCCTTGTGACAACTACTCTATAATGTGAATGCCTGTGTTTCCTATAGCATCAGCAGTGTGGGATATTATCAAGTCTTGTTTGGGACAATCTAAAACATGAGAAAACATGAGAAAGAAGAAATGTCTTCTTTGTTTCTTTAGTTATTAAAAGGGTTGAGCATCCTTTCTTTGGTGTGTTGTTTTTCGTCTAGGAATTGGCCATCGTTTTCTTTTGTTGTCTACATTTCTATTTGCTTATGCTTTAAAAGTTTTATTTATTTATTTATTTATTTATTTATTTATTTATTTATGAGAGAGAGAGTACTCCAGGGCCTCCTGCTATTGCAAATGAACTCCAGACACATGCATCACTTTGTGTAGCTGACTTTATGTGAGTACTAGGGAATAAAAGCCAGGCCATCAGGCTTTGCAAGCAAGTGCCTTTAACCACTGAACAATATCTACAGCCCCAATTTGCTTATTTTTAAAATATATTTTCTTTCTTTTTTTTCTGATTTTTCAAGGTAGGCTCTCACTGTAGCCCAGGCTGACCTGAAATTCACTATGTAGTCTCAGGTTGGCCTCGATCTCACAGAAAACCTCCTACCTCTGCCTTCTGAGTGCTGGAATTAAAGGCATGTCCCACCATTCCTGGCAATATTTTATTTTCTTAAAATATTTTATTTTTATTTATTTATTTGAAAGAGGGGCCTCCAGCTGCTGGAAAAGAACTCCAAGCACATGTGCCACCTTGTGTATCTGGCTTACATGAGTCCTGAGGAATCAAATTTGGGTCCTTTGGCTTTTCAGGCAAGCACCTTAACCACTAAGCAAGCCATCTCTCCAACCCAAATATTTTCTTTTTAAATCAATCAATTAATTTGTGTGTAAGGGGGGACCAAGGTCTCTTGCCACTTCTGCAAACAAACAGCAGACCACAAGTGCCACTTTTTGTGTCTGGCTTTTACATGGGTGCTGGGGAATTGAACCAGGGTCAGAAGGTTTTACAAGCACATGCCTTTAACCACTGAACCATCTCCCCAGTCCTCTTTTTGACTTTTTAAAAATTATTTATATGTTTACTTGAGAGCCAACAGACAGAGTGAGAAAGAGAGAGAGAGAATAGTCATACCAGGGCCTCCAGCCACTGCAAACAAACTCCAGATACATGCGCCAATTTGTGCATCTGGCTTATGTGGGTACTGGGGAATCAAGCCTCGAATTGGAGTCCTTAGGCTTCACAGGCAAGTGCTTAACTGCTACTGCTTGACTTTTTTGTTATCTGTTCATTGTATATAAAGGAATGTAGCTCCTTCTTATGTTGAATATTCATAATTTTCTAAGATTTTTATTTATTTATTTATTTTTGAATTTCAAATAAATATAATTTTAGTATAAATAAGTGTATTGGGATGAAAGTGACATATGTGCTTGCTGTGAAGAACTGGAACATTCTGCTTCATGCATTCAAACAACAAGCCCTTCATCTCGTGCTTGTTCCAATTGGATGATTGTTGGCTGAACTGATGCACTCTGGATAGCTGATACTTCAACATTGTACTTAAAGGTGCTGGTGATCTGAAGGGTGATTATCAACGTAAGATCCCAGTTTCTTTTGATTCAGTTACTCTACTATGGTCACTAAGTCAGTAGTTTTAAAATGATGGTGAGACAGTTTAAGGGTGTTATGTAAAATTGATCTTTTCCAGAAATCCTGACCTCAGGTACTAGACTGGCTAAACCAGCTGCCCATCTTTGGGGCTTATAGAAAACTCCAACCTGAGTCTTGAGGTAGGCTTTTCAAATACTTTCTTGCCTCCCTGGGCAGGAGCTCTACCTTTCTTAATTTTCTAAGATTTTTTTTGAACTTTTTGTTTTTACAAAAAAATTCTTTAATCTGAATGAAATTGTACATTCAATGTGATTGCATTATCTTTTTAAAATCATGCTAAGAAAGATCTTTTCTATTCTAAGATTATAAATAATATGTTCTTTTTCCAAAAAAAAAGTTTCTGACTTCATATTTTACCTTTGTGTTTGGTTTTGGAGACAGTGTGTTGCTATGTATCATAGTCCTCTTGTCTGAGCCACCACAGTGCTGGGATTTCAGATATTCGTCATCATACCTGGTTTATATTTTTATTTTTGAAGCTCCTGGAACTTACTTTGATGTAAGGGGAAGATAGAGGTCCAGCTAGGCTTTTTACAAATGCCTGGTCTGCTGGTATATTCCCACTTACTAAATAATCCACCCACATCATGCTAAGTTGCAGTGCCACACTTACGCTGTAAGAAATTCTGCTGTATAACTGATGTGTTTAGAAATCCATTACCTCTGTCCTGGACCAAAGAGTGGCAATTTATTTTGACTGAATACTCCCTCATTAAAGAAACATACTATTCTGGAATTGAGCATCTCTGGACTTCATGTAAACATTTTTACTACTTGAGTTTTGAAGCTAAATCAATTTTTGAAAATTTCTTAACATGCAAGTCAAATTTATTATCTTCCCAAATTCAGTGTGTGCGGATTCATAATGTTCTTCTTTCAATATCCTTGACCAGTGAACTCACTGGGACCATGAACTGAAAGTACCACATACAACCCAGGTTGGTAGCATCATACAGATGCCCTGAGTATGAACCAATGTTTAGATTCAAATGTAAAAGTGAATGACCAAGCATCTGTTTCCAATCAGTGTATCTAACCCTATATCAATTCACATGTAAAACATTTAAGATGGAGACCAGCATTTTAGCTTAAGGGAACATTCTGGGTAGCTGGTCTGCTTTTCTGCCATATTTTATGTGTGAAAGGCTCTCCTTATGTTTTTTTCAGTTACATTAGCATGAAAAAAAAAAAAAAGAAGTGACTCTATGTCCCACAATCTCAAGGCCTCAGATGAAGTGCATATTGTGCCTGTAGATACATTTGATGGGTTTCTGTAACGATTCATTCTGTCCATGTCCCCCTGGCCCAGGGCTGATTTACCTATTAGAGCAGGACAATGCCCAATGTCCACAGTATTTTTAGGAATCCACAAAAGTGTTTGCATTTCTCTTAAAATTAGAATCAAAATGAAAGTCAACTTTTAGGTCAAACAAAATGTTTTATTATATATTAAAAGATTTATTATTATATCAATACAATTACAAAATAGAGTGTTTATGCTTGTTTATGAAGGAAGGAGCACACGAAATTCTTAACAGAGATTTGCCTATCCCTTAGACTATTTCATGCAGAAGGGAAAATTATAAGTTTTGGAGTTTCTCATCATTATTCCTCTCCTCACAACTAAAGACTCATAGAAGCCCTGAAATTTAAAAAACAAACAACAAAAAAAACAAATCCGAGGCTGGGGAAGTGGCTCAGTGGGTAAAGTTAGTTCTTGCCGAGCAAGCACAAGGACTGGAGTTCAGATCCCCAGCACCCAACTAAATGCCAGCAGGCTGGCAGTTCACCTGTAATCCCAGGGCTAGGCGGCGGAAACAGGATCAACAGCTATCTAGACCAGCTGAGTCAACGAGCTCTGGGTTCAAGTGAGCAACCCTGGCCTCAATGAATAAAGAGGAGAGTGATTGAGAAAAACACTTTATGTCAACCTCTGGCCCCTACATGCACAAGTACACATATGTACATGTATCTGCACACACATGAGCTTACTCACATACAAACACACATGTACACACACCACATACACATGAAGAAAAACCTGCCCAAACTTGTACTATTTAGTACAAAATGTAGAATTCTGCAAATTTATTTGCTGTGCAAACGTTTCCTTTTTATACATGATAACTGCCATCTTTCCCTAGAACTAATAGTTCATAGGAGAACTTGGGGAAAATATGACTCCCTACTGTATGATGATTCAACATTGGCCCCAAGGGTCCACAGATAATAATCCTTCAACCACCTTTTAAATAAACATCCTATATATAACCATAAGGGGCTATTTCCTGTCTACACACATAAGACTAAAATGTATACTAGATGTTTTTTGAGACACATGATAACAAGGCCCTTCTTGGCAAGAATATTTTATTGTTGTCCAAGATTGAAATTTATCTACACAGCTCAGTGAGACCCACTTCATTTCTGTTTTTTTGACGGGTTCACAGTTGCATGAGGGTGAGAATAATTCCTGAACGTCAAGGAAGGTATAAAGCGGCTTTCCTGAACTCCACACATGTTATTCTTTAGTCTATCAGACCTTAGAAAGAGTGACTTAAAATCTGTCAGCTCTCACAGGGTTTCTCCAGTAACAGATTTCTTGGTTCCATCTCAGTTCCTGCAGTTCCCATAGCCGTGGTCTATTCAATTTAGCAGTGCTCAGCTGCTGAATGCTGAAATTAAAATGTACTTTTGAAATTTAATCCATAGCAAAACTGACCTACCTCAGAAGCAATGAACAGTAAGATTTCATAAAAAGATATGAGCTTGAGGTAGAATGCATAAAGGAGATACATTTCTCTGAAGAATGAAAGTAGAAAAAGTGTGTGCATGTGCATTTTAACAATTTGTGATGTTCCTCTTTTTAAGATAGTTTTCTGTTTTACAGAAAATGTCAAAGGTCTCAAGTTCTTTCTTTTCAACAAGGATCATCCATGAGGCAGATGATCTTTATTCTTTGTCTTAAGCAGACACATTTATCTGCCCATAACATTTCCATGTATGTATGTATGTATGTGTGTGTATGTATATATATATATATATATATATATATATATATATATATATATATATATGTATATTTTCTCATCTGGGAGCAATGTATGACTTCTGCCTAAATGGAAACAAGCAAATTTTTTTTTTTACAATTAGTAAACAAAATTCCTTTTAAAGGGGAAAAACCCCACACCTGTTCATTTAACTGTACATTTGACTTATAGAAAATAGAGAATTTAATGCCAGGCTCTCGTTTGAGTACTGTGGTGGTTTGATTCAGGTGTCCCCCATAATCTTAGGTGTTCTGGATGCTAGGTTCCCCAGCTGATGGCAAGTGGAAATTAAAGCCTCCTGGAGGCAGTCTATTGTTGGGGGCAGCCTTGGGTGTTATAGCCTGTTTTCCCACGCCAATGTCTGGCATACTCTCCTGTATCTATGGTCCACCTGATGTTGACCAGGGGGTGATGTCTACCCTCTGCTCATGCATCGTTTTCCCCTGCTGTGATGGAGCTTTCCCCCTCGAGTCTGTAAGCCAAAATAAACCCTGGTTTCCCAAAGCTGCTCTTGGTTGGGATATTTCTAACAGCAGCGTGAACCTGACCGCAACAAGTACCTTGGGTCACAGCGAGTATAATCACTGAAACTGTTTGCAGGTCTGTATGACTTTCTTAAGGTAGAAAAGTTCTTGAGGATAGAACCTAGGGCATTGGACTTGGGTCTCCAAATGACAATCCCAGCGCAGCTAACACATAGTAGGAAGTGAATAGGATTTGTGGAATGAGGATCTAAACATTTGGTGACATTTTTAAAACTAGTATGAACTACCAAAAATGTTCAATATTGTTATGACTCTGAATTATATGTTTTTGTCATTATTCGTCCTGAGTACTGATGATACTGTGCAAGAATATGAGGGAAAGTCATGAGTGGTGCTTCAATAAGGTAGAATCTCACAGAAATTTACTTATGGTGCATGTGGTATAGTGTGTGTTTGTGTGTTTGTGAGAGAGAGAGAGGGAGAGAGAGAGAAGAAGAAGGAAGAGAAGGAGGAGGAGGAGAGAGAAAAGATCATTCCCTTGGCTGACAGAGGAGATAAAATTTTTGACTCTTACTTTCTTTGCAAGTCTTACCTGAGTCAACAAGATATCCATACCATTTCTCACAAACCATTGACTCTGATAAAAATGGAAATGTAAATAAAGGAAGGGGAAATCATTTGAAAGCAACACCTTTTGATAATCTTTTGGAAGGACCTAATGGAGTGACTAGAGGGATAATGTGTCCATCAGCCAGAGTACCTCCTTGGTGTCTATAATATGCCAGATGTTTGCTACAGGAAATAACCTGGGGTATAATTGACACTGGGCTACATATCTTGTAGGATTTATGAACTACTTGAGGAGATGGTAAGATATCTGGGACAAAATTCCTCACAGAAAGTAGGACTACAGCAGCAATTTTAAACCATGCCTCCATATATCATTGCTGCTCTAGAAACAGCACCAACATGGTCTTCTGTCAAAAATGAGTAATTGTAGCCCATGTTTTTCTTTGTTCATCTATAAACTAGTAAAAGAGAAAGAAATGACTATTAAAATTCTTTCAATTTTTAATCCTAGAAATATTCCTTAAGCCCCTGCTATTTAATGCTATTTCTATGATGACAAAAAGATATATATCTGAAACAAACATGTAAGAAAAAATTATAAAATTGCTAAGCTTCTTATTTTCAAAAAAATACCCCAGATTATATTTTATTTTATACTGAAACACACAGCCATATTGCCTTCTGGAAAAGTTGTCCCTGGTTTGTAAGCTGTATTAAATTATCAATGTGGGCTGGAGAGATGGCTTAGCGGTTAAGGCACTTGCCTGCAAAGCCAAAAGACTCAAGTTCAATTCCCCAGGACTCATGTAAGCCAGTTGCACAAGGTGGCTCATGCATCTGGAGCTTGTTTGTAGCAGCTGGAAGCCCTGGCATGTCCATTTGCTATCTCTCTCTCTCTAATAAATAAATCAGTTAAATATATCAATATTTTATAGTGTTCCAACCAGATGGGCATAATATCCAGATACTTTACTACTGAATTAAATTTGGAAACAGCCAAGTACCTAAGCAAGTGTTACACAAAATGAGCAACCCATTTTAATAACTTTCATCTCCTTATATACCAATGTCCCATAGAGGCTGTGTGGCTGCAAAGGTGGCAAACAAAGCTCAGGTAATGAAGTACACCAATGAGAGGAACAGCATTACAAGAAAAATGTTTTCTTGATCTATGTGGCATTTGAAATAGGTCTTGACATATTAATTAAATTTGGAAAAATTGCTTTAGAAATTCAAAATGTCCCAATAATATTCTTAACATTAGTGTGTGTGTGTGTGTGTGTGTGTGTGTGTGTGTGTGTGTGTGTAAAAGTGCAGGTGTGCCTGAGCCAGAGCCTCTTGCTGCTGCAAACGAATACAAGACACTTGCACCACTTTTTATGTTGGTGGCTTGGTCATTGAACCTGGGCTGGCAGGCTTTGAAAGTAAGTACCTTGAACTACTGAGCCATCTTCACAGTCCCCAGTAATAATTTTTATGGCATCTAGTGGTAATGGTAATGTATACAACCACATTTTCAAATAATCTTAATTTTTCAAGTTAAGGTTGTGCACATATTATCTAAAATTTTTTAAATACTAAAACACATAAAAGGAAAATAACCCTACTACTTTTATGTCCTACAGCATTAACATTTTGATACATTTTATTCTATAGATTTATTAAAAGCTATGATCATCCATCTATACAAGTTTTTGGTTTGTTTTATGTTTTCTGAGATAGGGTCTTGCTATGTAGCCCAGGCTTATTTTAAACTCACTCTGTGCTGGCCTGGAACTCATGATCCTCCTGCCTCAGCCTTCTGGGTGCTGGAATAATAAGGATTTGCAACTGCACATGGTCATCTACTCAATCTTTTAACCCTTGATTTTTTAGTTAAAATATGAATTGAAGTTTTTGTTATTCATAAAAATTTGTGCATATGGTATCTGTATTTTTTTTTTCTTTTTGAAACTTGGGTCTCCCTATGTAGCCCAGGCTGAGGCTTAAATTCAGGATCCTCCTGCCACAGTACTGGCATTACCGATGTATACCAACCACTACATCCAATTTTGTAAAGATATCAATCTACAGACCAATTCACTTATGTCTGTTAATTTTGACTGTCAACTTGATTGGATTAAGAAAGGCCTAGGACATTAAGTGAGATACACCTTTAGGCCTTTTCTATGGGGTTGATTCTTGAGAGAATTAACTAAGGAGGAAAGACCCACCCTGATGCTGGTGGCTCCTTTCATACACTTTAGGCCCAGATCGACTAAAAAAGGAAAAAAGATAAGCCAGATGAGCACCAGCATTCACCTCTTTGCTTCCTGATTGTGGACAGAAAGAGATCACCTGCCTCACACTCACACTATCACATATTCCCTGTGGTGATGGGCCGCATCCCTTCACCCTGAGAGTCAACATTTCTCTTTCCTCCCTTAAGTTGTTTCTTGCCAGGCATTCAGTCACAGCAATGAGAAAAATCACTAGAAATTTAAGTTTCCAACTTTTCACTATTTTAAGCCTGAGATAAATAGGAAAATTAATATATATTATATAAGTTTTAAGTTTCCAACTTTCTACTTTTCTAAACCCAAGATGAATAGGAAAATTAATATACACTAGAAGTTTAAGTTTCTAACTTTTCACTATTCTAAGCTCAATAGGAACAGGAAAGTTGATGGTTTTGATCCCCTCTACATTTTCCCTTCTTGTGGTATCCAGGTTTTTTTGGTTTTCTGAGGTAGGGTCTCACTGTAGTTCAGGCTGACCTGGAATTCACTCTGTAGCCTCAGGGTGGCCTTGAACTCACAGTGATCCTCCTACCTCTGCCTCCCAAATGCTGGGATTAAAGGTGTGCGCTACCACGCCTGGCAGGTATCCAGGTTTTGCTTTCTCTGTTCCCAATCAGCCTTGTGGCTTAAGTAGGACTGATCCAGTTACAGAACTGAGAACTGACAGGCTGAAGTTAGTCAGTGCTTCTGGCCATAAGTTGGTTTGGTATGAGCATAAAACCACTTTAAAAAGCCAGAATGGGGCTAGAGATATAGCTCAGCAATTAAGGTACTTTTATGCAAAGCATAACCACCTGGGGTTGTTGATTCCCTAGTACTGGCATAAAGCTAGAAGTACAAAGTGGCACATGCATCTGGAGTTTGTTTGCAGCTGCTGGGGCCCCTGCTGTGCCCATTTTGTCTGTGCCTCTCTCTCTCTGCTTGCAAATAAATAAATACATAAATAGTAAATAAATAAATGAGATGGAAAGACGGAGGACCAACCCAAACATTGTTCTCTGACCTCCATACACTTGCTCTCATTCATCCACAACTGTGCAGATGAACATGAACATGCATACACATACAAATGAATAATAAAATGCTTTTTTAAAAAAAAAAAAAAAGCTAGTATGTCCCCATGACATGACATTCTTGACTCAGAAATGTCACTTCAGAAGCAGCTGTACTACACATGGCACAGAAGCTCTTCCAGCATGTCAGGTAAACAGCCAGGACAAAATTCTGGTTGGCATCACTGAAGAGCACACTGGATGTGATTCAGAGAAAAAGAGGAAGTCTGACCTGTCTGGGGATTAGAACAGAAAAGAAGGGAACCTTTTGTAGCTAGGACAGAATTTACATCTAGGAAAAAAAAAAAAAAACTTGTTAAATAAAAATTGGCAAATAAATGCAAATCTATTGGTTGAGGGTACATTCATTTCATAATTTTCTATTTCACCTGTACATTTTAAATTCTTTGACAAAAAATGTCTATGTTATACATTAGATAGGTTGCTAGAGTACCAAATATTAGCAAAACCAAAATAAAGAAAAACTCCATGAACAAAGGGTGTTGTGTGTTTGTCCTAAATACAACCTCAGATTTTAAGATCAATACTCAAGGAATGAGAAAGAAAGAAAGTAACCACTGGAGATGTCAAAATCAAGGGAAGGTCTCTACTATTATCAGAAGAGGCATGTCCAATTTTAGTTGTCCACAACCATATCCAAACCTAAAAGATACGATCACACTCCTCTGGAGTTTGACCAAAGTTAGTGACTCCTAGAATCTCAAGGTTGTTGCTGACAAAAGGAAACCTATGTGAATAAAAATTTCATGGATCTAGGCCTTCTGAATAGTACTTTGACCACTAAGACATACTTGGAGATACAGGGCAGGCTGATGGAGTGTGAGAGCTCAGAGGTGGCACTACAGAAACCAATTAGCCATGAGCTAAGGAGAGACATAACTGAGTTTGCCTATAACACGAGGCTTTAAACTGGCATGCACAGACTTTGCATTTTGCATGTGGCAGTAGATAAGGCTTTAATTAAGGTCCAAGCCACTTGGCACAGTGCCTACATATTGTTACCTGCTTCAATGGCTGGCAGGTTGCCAGTGCTTTAAATACTACCTTTAGAAACATAGAATAGCAGTTTTGACTTTTGTTAATGGCAGTAGATGAATAAAAACATTTGAAGTCCTTATAAGAATATCTATAGTGAAATAGATCTAGATAAGATCCAAAGAAAGATAAGATAGACATATAAGTCCCATATAGTTCCACCCATTTCCTACAGTGACCTATAAATAATGGTTTTGAGTTTCTTACTTGATGAGGCACAAAGAATAATGAACACACTTAAGATACTGTGCAGAAGAATAAGGATATATGTCTACATTTTCATTAAAAGGAAGATTTCCATATATAACCTTTTGGTAAATAATTGTCAATATGACCAGCTCATGATGTCTATACAAAGTATATACTTAATAAAAAAATTCCAAAAAATTTTTTAAAATAATTATCAATATAGTGATGTCAGCCAAGCAATTTTACAAGCTTTCTTAAACCTGTACAGACTCCTGGGGATGTATGACTCGAGAGTAAAATATTCGTAAAGGAATGTTTTTTTCTCATGCATCCAGAATCCTGGCTTAGCAGGCCCGTGAGACAACAAATAGAATAAAAGCAGACCAATCCCAAGAAAGCAAACTAGATGGTATCAGAACACCCCAAACCAAAACAACCACACACACAAAAAGAGACAAAAGCAACTTAAGGATAGAGGAGTTTTTCACTCACAATTTAGGTCCCCAGACAGGGAGCATGAGGCAGCTGTTCACGCTGAGTGTGCAGTCAGGAAGGAGAGAGAGATGCTGGTGCTGAGCTTGCTTTCTCCTTTTTATTCAGTCCAAGACCCACGCCTATAGGATGGAGCCACCCACATTTAGGGTAGGTCTTCTCTGGTCATTTAAATCATTTTTATTTTATTTTATTTATTTTATTATTTTATTTTATTTTTTATTTCATATTTTATTATTTTATTTTATTTTTTTATTTCATTTATTTTATTTTATCTATTTTATTTTATTTTATCTATTTTATTTTTTTATTTTATTTTATTTATTTATTTTATTTTATTTTATTTTATTTTATTTTATTTTATTTTATTGAGGCAAGCTTAACAGACTGGCCTTTTTTAAGAGAGATAGAGAGAGAGAGAGGGAGGGAATTGCTGTGCCAGGGTCTCCAGCCACTGCAATCAAAACCCAGACATGAGTACCCCTTGTGCGTGTATGCAACATTGTGTGCTGTGTCATTGTGTGTCTGGCTTACTTGGGACCTGGAGAGTAGAACATGACTGCTTAGGCTTCACAGGCAAGAACCTTAACCACTAAGCCATCTCTCCTGCCCAGTTAAATCATTTTTGAAACTCCTTCAGAAACCCAACCAGAGTTTTGTCTCCTAGTTGATTTTAGATTTCTCAAGTCGACAATCAATAGTTACTGACGCAGCATAAAAATGAGTCTTTGACCCAGACCTATTATCCTCTCATTTAATCCAAAATTCTAAAAAGATTAGCTAGCTTCCTTCTTAAAACTATAGTGCCCTCAAAGTAAAGAAATAGAAATTATTATTGAGAACTACTCTACAAGCCCCCATAATGAGTTCATATGAAAGCAGAGGCAAGACCTAAAACACAAGGGTAGTCAAAGGAGACCTTGAAAACCCTAAATATTCACCCAACAGGATATTGCAGTCCTGACTCAAGTTTCCCAGCCCTGGATCCTGAGCCTCCACTGAAGCAGCTCCTCACACAGCCGACTCAGATACCTTTCAGGAACAGAGTCGTGCTTCTGCAGGCCCACTTTCAACTCCTAACATGCTTCACTTCCTGTCTAGCCTCAAAAGAGATGGGCTCCTGCATGCTCCAGATGCTGCCCACTAGGCCCCTGGACAACCGGAAGTGTCCTTTCCTTTGGAAGCCTAAAGTTCCAGCGTCCAGATTAGATTCCCTTCACCTTTGCTGATGGAACCTCTCACAACCACTCTTAGTCTGGTGATTCAACTATATTTCCCCAGTGTATGGTGAGATCTGTAGACACCAAGACGTTATCTGCCTCCCATATGTGCTGAATATTTTTTTTTTTAAAAAAAAAATAGGTAACGTCACAGGACAAGAATGGGATATCTTTCTGGTGTGAATTTTACTAAATTTTACTAAAAGATTTTTGGACCAGGCAAAGTTATTGTCTTCTTTATTAAAGCAAAGAAATTCATTATGGAGTAAAATTCGAAATTCATGTGAATGTTAAAACCAAATAGTACCTCCAGAATGCTTTAAGCTACACCCCCAGATTTTTCTGAAGACATTGTGCTTAAAATAATATGGAAATACTGTGTGGTGACAGATTCATCTCTCCAGGGATCAGATAACCAAGGTTTATCTTCAGTTTTGTAGATGACAATATGCGAAGGCTTCGTGCGAATATGACACTATTTTTTCTTTTTAATTGAGAATTTTGACCCGAAGGTGGTGAGCGACTGAGCTATGACATCGCCAATTCCAGGTGGGGCTGGCGCCAGAACGCAGGCCCCTCCAGAGCCCGTGCCGCCAGCCCGCTGCTTTTCATTAAGGCAGAGCACCTGCCACCCGGTCCCTGCGGCAGACTCCCCCCATCCTCGCGAGAGGGATCTCGGAGCCATTATCTGGAGTGGGTGGCCTGTGCCAAGCTCGAAGACACTTTTTAAGTTCCGGTCCGTCAGAACCAAAAAGGCGTGTGTCTGAAAAGCCGGGCGGAGCATTTCGCAAGCATCGCCATCCAGAACGCGCTCTGTGGGCCGCCGGGCGGGCGGGGACGGGGACTGGCAAGTTCCCCTAGCAGCGCTCGGAAACCCGGCTGGCTGGGCTTAGCCGCGGCCGGGACGGAGCCCTCGCGGCTCGCCCCCTGGCGGCGACAAGGCGGCAGTGCAGCGCGCCGGGAAGCGGGAAAGCCGGGGAGTCACTAGGAGCAGAGGAGCACAGCGCCGCCCGCCCGCCTGCCCGCCTGCCCAGGAGCCCGGGAGCTCGCGGCTGCCCGGCCCTGCGCGCTCCCGGCTCTCCACACGGCAGCTCGTCAGACGCCTGGGCCGTGGAGGGTGGATGTGGAGAAAAGCCACGTTTCCCACCGCGGACGCGGACGGCGAGCGGCGCTGCTGCAGCTGCTGCGGTAGTTGCGGCGCTGGCAGCGGGTCGGCTGGCGGCTCGGGGTCGCGCGTCGCGCGCGCACGCGGGTGGGCGTAGGCGGCCCCGGGCGCTACTAGCACGCGGCGCGCGCGCGCTCCTCCGTCAGGCTCGGCCGGCCGCGCCGCGCCGCGCGTCACGAGCGGGCGGGCGGGCGGGCGGGGAGCAGGGGGTGGGGCCGCGGCCGGAGGAGCCCGAGCGCAGGAGCTGGGCGAGGGCGGCTGCGGTCCCGGAGGCGGCGGCGGCGGCGGCGGGAGAAGATGGTGGAGCCCGAGGCTGCGGCGGCGGCCGGAGCGCAGCTTTCGTCCCCGGCGTGGCACCGTCACTGTCATTAGCGCCGCCTGATCCCGCGGGCCCCGCGGACCCAGCTGTCAGGCCAGGTACCGCCGCCCGCCGTGGGCATCGGGGTTGGGGGAGCGCGGGATGCTCGCGCGGAGCCCGGCTCTGCGTCGTGGGGAAAATCCCGGGCGCGGGAGGCGCGGCGTGGAACAATAGTGGGCATGAGCAGGGACAGCGGGCGACATGCAGGGGGGGTGATGATGCCTGGAGCCAGCTAGGCGGCGGGAAGGGAGGGTTTAGAGCACACATGTCTGGGGTCCTGGTGCGCACCGAGGTATAGGGCTTCGGCCGGAAGACAGACATGGCAGGAGTGTGTGTGTGTGTGTGTGTGTGTGTGTGTGTGTGTGTGTAGGGGTGGGGGTGGAGGACCCGAGGTGTTGCGGGATGACATTTCCAGGAATCCCCGCTAGGATCTCTCATCACCCATCACCGGCTTACTCTCCTGGAGAAAGAAAGAATGTGATGAAGGTGGGCAGGATGCACTTGGTGTGTGAAGTGTGCTTAGGGACAGGTTTGTAAAAATCTCATGTGTAGGGTACGCGTGCGATTGTATCCACGCTCCTCAAACTACACCCCGAGCCCGGAGATCTGCTGGTGCTTGGAGTGGATGTCACCAAACGAACAGTGTGGGACAGTGTTTGTTGTTTTGATACCCCCCACCCCCAGCGCAACTCTGAGTATCTGTTCTTCTGCGTGTGGATGGCTGGGTGGAGGGACTCTCACTTCCCCTTTCTCTGGTCTCACAACACGGGGATGTAGGAGTAGGCAGTGCTGCTCCGAGACACATGGCAGGGAAAGCGGATAATGGATACACCATCCCGGGACTGCCTGTGTCCCTGGTACTGAAGGAAGCTTCCTCCCTG
The DNA here is from genome assembly GCA_036365145.1 of Orientallactaga sibirica. Taxonomy (NCBI): domain Eukaryota; kingdom Metazoa; phylum Chordata; class Mammalia; order Rodentia; family Dipodidae; genus Orientallactaga; species Orientallactaga sibirica. Next base: position 65,874,536 of record JAEOAD010000001.1, read on the forward strand.
ACACTTCTCAGCCCCTGTTCTGTAAGAATCCCAGACTGCCTGACTCTGCGATTTCTATTGTTTATCTCTTGTCCAACCTGAAGAGAAGGTGTTTAATAGTCACCTTCCTCACCCCTTCTGGCAACTTCCAGTGCTAGACCTCCTTTCACATTTAAACACTGAAAACCTTTTAACTAAAGGATGAGTAGTCTTTGTGTTGGTTCTGTTAGAATGAACTCTGAAGGTGTGTGTAGAGAAGGAAGACCTTAAAAATAGGAGGGGGTTGATAAAAAAATAAAAAAGAAAGACCATCCTGAGAAATGTTTGATGTCTGCTTGGGTGCTTTCCGTAGGAAATGGGATACTTTATTTCTCCGCCTGGTAACATCTACTCCCCTAGCTTTCACAGTGGCTAGGTGGTGGCGTGCATCATTCAGAAACTGAAAAAAATCTTCCAAGATCCATGGTGATGGGATCTCTGGTCACTGAGGTCCCTGCTTTCCTACCCAGTGTAGCGCTTTAGTAGGAAATTTGGTCAATGTCAGGCTCCCAGGCTGTGTGCAGGAACCAGGACACAGAGGGGCACCTAGAGTCTGTAGCTGTTTAATTTTCTCTGCGTGATAAAAAAAAAAGGGGGGGGGGCTTTGTAGGGCTAGATAGAGGGAGAAATGGAAAGGGAGGTGGCATCTTCACGTGTGTGCACTGCAGCTTGGCTCCCTGGTATTTCTCCTGCAGTATCCCCAGGAGTGAAAGTACCTTTATGCTTAATGCCTCGGTACAGCTTTATTAAAATGTCGGAAGACTAGATTAACCTGCTTGGGACACATTTCAGTCATAACACCTTAAATTCTGCTGCATTGCTGTTAGAACCCAAACTAGCTGCCCCAGTCCTCTTTGAGAAGCCTATAGCAATTAAAGCTGTAGATGTAAAGGTATAATATATTGGGGCCAAAAGACTTTTTTTCTCTTTTAAAAAATTTTCATTTTGTTCTTTGAATAAAGATTCTGTAGTGTCACTGATGATATACTGAAAATAATAAATCCAAAGCTACCTACATATGACCTTTTTCTTCCCATTTTTTCTTCTCTTAATTATTGGTGATATATGAGACAGATCCCCTGGAAGCCTTTAACATAAAGTAAAATTTCCCATGTCCTTCAAGTGAGGCTTTCTAAAAATTTAATGTGAGGTTGTTGGATCTCATCCAAGATTTAAAGCTAGCTTGATAAAAATTAATTTTGAATCATTTCTTTACTCTCTCTCAGTTCTGCAACATTTTTCGGGGAAAAGTACTTATGGAATGTATGAACAGTTCTAAGAGGCTTTAGTTTTTTTTTTTTAAGTCATCATCTCTGTATTTGTAAGTAAAACCACCAATGTCAATTTCTTACATGAAAGTTTAAGAATATTGGGAATTAGCAAGGTAAATAACCTGCTCAGAATCCCTCAGAAGAGGGATTATATAGCAGCACACTCAGGAATTAGTGATGATTTCCTTTCTCATGTAAATGGGAAAATTTACAGTGTCACACCTGGCTTTATTAAAGATGGAACTGGTGAAGTTAATGGTACAGTTTGAATCTGTCATTCAGCCTCATAAATGGTTGTACCTTTTTGCTGTACTCTGCAGCAAGCCATTTGCTTTGCATGGATGCCTTTTCTTCACTTAAAGTAGCATTAATGCTCTTCTCTTCCATTATGGGCCGTCACTATAAATTTTTTTCTCAGAAGACTTGGAAATAAAAGATATTTTAAAATTGACCTGTGGGGCAAAAAGGCATAAACTATGGTGCCACTGGGAAGTAGGGCTTTTCTGCTTTAAGGAAGAAGAAATTGAGAGAACAGCAAGCAGTGAAAACAAATTTCCTTTTTAATAAGTTGAGTAGTGAAAGAGAAGGAGATAGTGATATATCAAAGGAACGGCGCAGCAAAGGGAAGAGATGGCAGTTAGTATAGGAAGACGGGAGCGATGGAAATGTAGGGGGGAGCTAACCTGATGAACTCTTGAAGTTGGGAGGATACTAGGTACAGTGTGCATTTGTGGGCAAAAAGAAAGGAAGGTAGCCATAAGTCTTTTAAGCCAAAAAAGATGAAGACAGGTTGAGGCTAGGAGAACAGCAGACTTAATGTGTGCTGTGAAAATTTATCAGGGAGTCCATTGATGTGAGTAAAAGAGCATCACCTGGCAATGAGGGTCTCTGTTTGAATATGTTATAAACCAATTAGCTCTATATAATTAGTGTTTGGCAACTACTTACTTAGTTTTTGTAATAGTGAGTATTTGATATCGCTAAGTCCACTGGGTTTTTTTTTTTTGTCCCTTACTCTCCATGAAAAGAAAAGAGTGTTTACCTTTAAAATTGTCTAAATAAAAGGCCCCACTTAAAGGATTTCCTATGAAGGCTTTCTCTCAGGGATCTCCAAGTTATATAAATAAGGCTTGTAATAAAATAATGGAGAAATCAAGGATTTTCACAAGGATAATATTTTCTGTTACAGCAAGATGTGAGCTTTTATAGTGAAGTATAAAGTTGATTTTTCAAAACTCATATATAGAACCTCACCCAACACCACATCCATCATAAGTACTCAATATACTTTTGTCACATGAAAGCACAAATTAATTAATTTATTTTAGTAAGCTAGATATAGTATCTGAGGCCCAAAGTTTCCAGATTTTGTGTTTTCATGGTAGACACTCAATGAATGGCATTCTGTGGCCTGTAAAAGTTTATGATAATATAAAGCTATTTTGCATATTTATGCCTGCTATATACATTGATGCTTGAACACATTTTTCCATGAACCAATTATGTACCCTTTTAGACCCTTTACATAGAGTTAAGTAAAGATTATAGATGAGTTTATGGAACTTAACCTGTCATGGTTGACAATTTAAAAATTCTAATAATGGAATTTCTTTCTTCTTTTTTTATGATCCACAACAATACTTTTAATCATTTGCTTTGATAATGTAATACTCATTAGTGTGGGACTTTTTTGGTTAAAAAAAAAAAGTAACATAATTTAAAAATGAATGAGTGAAATGGTTTTACATCATGACCATGTGATACAACCTATTAGGTTTCAACAGATATTTATTGAACACCCTTTCTGGGTCAGACACGAGCAAAGAATACAGAGGTGGGGCACATGAGTCCTTCATATCACAGAGCTGTTAGTGAGATGAGACTATGAAGAAATAAATGCATACTTAAATGTGTGAGGTGGTGAATGCTATGAAGAAGAATAACACAAGGAAACATTAGAGTAGGACAGTGCAGGTGCTGATGTTAGTTTGCATAAGGTGGTCAGAGAAAGCCTGAATCAGAGCTTATGAGTGTGAAGGAAGGCATTGTACAGATATTTGAAGGAAGGGCCCAAGGTAGGAACATGTTTGGCATGATCGAAGGACATTGAGGAAGCATCCTTGGGTTCCTTGGTTTGCCTCCACATGTGGTATCCCACCTAATAGAAGGAGCAGCCACTTTGGAGGAGCATCTGCTTTGCCTTTGTCACTCATGAGGTTGAATTACCATGTACCAACTGGACCAAACTGTGAGGCAGTAGTGGGTTTAAAAATGATGGATGTTCTCAAACATATTAAAGCTAGGAAACTCGAGAGTGACTCCGGGGCGGTGGGGGGCAGGGGGATGATGAAATACTAGCCTGCCAGAAGTCACCCTTCCCTTTGGAACTCCCACACTGTTCTGAGGTCTCCCTTTCTCCCTCTATGATTCATGTTCCATTCAAGGTAAGGTCTTTGAGGCTTTTTAACTCTGTTTTGTTCATCTGGCTAGTCCCCATATCACACTGGAAAACTCTTTGCATTAATATGAGATCATTAAGTGTTCACCAAAAGGAATGGATGAGACTTCCCAAAGAATTTCATAACTCGGGTGTAAAAAATGAGTATCACACTCTCTTACTTTGATTTCTGCAAACGTCTAGTTACTTTCTAAGAGAGGGTAACAAATCACCCACATGATGCTGACATAATTTATGCATTTAGAACTGATACAACTATGGCAGTCTAGACAATTTCTTTGGGAGGCAAACACAGTAAGCTCAAGTTGAGAGTGTGAGGAAGGCCAGTAAGAGCTGGGCAACTGTGAACAACTGACTTATAGACCACATTTTACAACTGTCCATAGGCAATGGGGAAGCTGGAATATTTTCCACCAGTTATCTCAGTGGGAGCATTAAGTCTCTTGTACTTTGGGGCTGCTGGTATGATTCTGAACAAGTTCCAGAGGCTCTAACGAAAGCCCCTGGGCAGAAAAGCAGAAAGAAGAAGCTAGCAGGACTAGGAAGTAGTCAGTGTATAGGGGCCATCAATCAAAACTATTGATGAACTCAGATGGGATTGGAGAGGAAATAGGGCCTCTGTTTCACATTGTACACAGACTTTTTTGACAGATTAAAGATTGGTTTGACCACAACTATTGGTATTTTAATCTAGATATTTTAACATACTGCAGTGGCTAACTGAAGTTCTATTTGCTCACAAACCAGCTACTGCCAGCCCTTAGCATCAAAGATACACATTATCCTGTGTGCTCATGTGTAAGGTACCCTTGGTTAAAAGGTGGCTCCCAATTTTTCAGCAGAAAGCTTTTTAAAAAAGATTTTATGGAATTATGAATATATATATTATTAATGTAGGCAGAGAGTAACATGACTACTTATACTCATGTAGTAATTTACTTGCATGTATTTAAAATCTCATTATATGAAATTAATAACTTAGAAATATGAAGTCAATTATCCCGTGTCATTAAATCATTTATTGAAGTAGTTCATGTCATTCTTTTTTATTTTTATTTTTATTATTTTTTTAAAATTTTTTTTTAGTTTTTAATTTTTTGGAGAGAGACACAAAGAGAGAGAGAGAGAGAGAGAGAGAGAGAGAGAGGAAGACAGAGATGGGCGCGCCAGCAGTGTCTCAGCTGCTGAGAATGAAATCCAGATGTGTGCTCCCCCTTGTGGTCAAGTGTGGCATTGCGCCCTTGCGTCACTGCATCTGGCTAAAGGTGGGACCTGGAGTTTGGAATGGCTGGAGATCGGAACCAGCGTTCTTAGGCTTAGGAGGCAGGTGCCTTAACCCCTAAGCCATCTCTCCAGCCCTATTTTAATTATTTAAATTTTTTTAATTTTTGGTTTTTTGAGGTAGGGTCTTGCTCTAGCCCAGGCTAACCTGGAATTCACTCTGTAGTCTCAGGGTGGCCTCGAACTCACAACAATCCTCCCACCTCTGCTGGGATTAAAGGCATGTGCCACCACACCTGTTTTTTTTCTTTTCTTTTTTTTGTCATTCTTTTTAAAATAATTTATTTTTATTTATTTATTTATTTATTTGAGAGAGTGAGAGCGAGAAAGAAGCAGGTAGAGAGAGAGAGTGTGTGTGTGTGTGTGCACCAGGTCCTCCAGCCACTGAAAATGAACTCCAGACATGTGTACCACTTTGTGCATCTGGCTTACATGGGTCCTGGGGAATTGAACCTGGGTCCTTTGGCTTTGCAAGAAAAGCCCTAACCACTAAATAATCTCTCCAGCCCCATGCAGTTCTTCAATTTTGAAGCCTGTTATGGCTAGACTACCTTTGGTACTTTTGGTATTTCCTTCTTTGTTGAGATACTGTATAGCTTGGGTCTCAATAAGATGTTTCCTCTATGAACTTGACTCCAGAACCTGAGTGCCCATTCCAGCAACACAAGAATATCTGTTTTATTTTTAATTCTTTTAGGAGTGTGTTCATGACATCACAACCCAGCACTTTCTATGTCTTGTATTAAAGACATCCAATACAGGCAATTACAGAGTTCCTCCCAGGAATATTTACTTAAATTGACATTGACTCTTGGCCTCCTTACTCACTCATTGGTTATTTATGGCATTTCAATCACATGACCTCTGAAAGTAGCACCATCTTGAATTGATTGAAATTGTATAAAGCTGTCTTCTCAAGTAGTTCCCAAACAACCTCTGAAATGCATTTTCACACAAGCTGCAGTATTCTCCACTAATTTGTCGTTGACATGGTTTCTCCCTTAAAACCAGTCACCATCACGTCTGGCATTAACGAATTGGGTGATTATCAATTTCATTTATCTTACAGGTAATATAGACTTTATGGTTTTTGGCATTCAGAAGAAAGTAATTAAGCAGACAGTTTATAAAATAGGAACTTCCTAGGTACTCAAACAGACAGTAGTGTTTTCTTTTATTAAATATACTTTGTTTTGGAAAATGGAAATTTCATCTTATTTTTGCATATGTGATGTGACTACAGGAAGTTGTCAAGGTATGATTGTGGTAAAAATCATTCCTGCCCACCCAGTTTCTCTGTAAGTCTCGTCCTTTCCTGCTCCATGCTGGATTCATTTGCATACAATTACTATGAAAAATAGCAATGGTGTGTTTCATAAAGTTGATTAGTCATTCTTCCAAATAATGGGGTGATTTATGTTTCTGGTTTTTGATAATTTGTATATCAAGATTAATTCAGTGTATATTAACAGTTAACACATTATTTTTGAGACAAGGTTTGACTATGTGGCTAGAGGTAGCCTTGAAGTAGTGATCCCCCTGCCTCAGCCTCCTCAGAAGTTAGGATTACAAGTGCACTAGGCCAGGCCAGTTGTCATGTATTCTAATGCAAAGCACTGACTTTTGCATGCTTTTGACCATGATGCTTAGTGAGAATATGTTTTATATTATAATCTAGTGCTATAGAGGAGTGTGTAAAGACACACACATATACATCATGGAAGCGAGTTTCCTGCAACAATATTTGTCCTTTATTGTGTGTAATACACTAACATTTTCTGTACTATTCTGTTTTTATTTTTTCATATGTTTTTGCCAACCCACTAAACTGATTTTAGCACTAATGGATCCTGACATACAGTGTAGAAAACACTGCTCCATTGTATTAAATCTGTCAGAGTGCTTATTTTCTTATAGTATGAAATAAATTCATGTCAGAGAGGGTTTTTTCCATTTGCTTCAAATCATTAGCATATTTGGATATTTGGTGGTGTAGGTGTGCTGATGTCACACTCATAAAGGAAAACTTTGTTTTAGAGTGTACATTTTACAAATGAAGAAATTACTAGTGTGGAAAATGGAAAGTAGAACAAGGAGACTGGGCTGGCTCCTAAGTGTGGTAGTTTCCTGGAAGCAAGGCTTCCTCACAGGTAGGCACCACTCTCCTCAAGGCTCTTTCTTGACCCTCTCTTCCTGCCTGCTTCCCCATAGTCCTTGGAGTTCTGGATGTTCAGGTCAGTTACTTAATCCTAAATTGCAACTTAATATCTTTCTTCTTAGTTGTGAAAGTATTTTTTAAAAAAAAGACATTTAAGATTTTTATTTTTATGTATTTCTTTATTTATTTATTAGAGAGAGAGAGAGAGAGAGAGGGAGAATGGGTGCACCAGGGCCTCTAGTCACTGCAAATGAACTCCAGATGTATGTGCCACCATGTGCATCTGGCTAACATGAGACTTGGAGAATCGAACCTGTGTCCTTAGGTTTCACAGGCATGTGCCTTAACCTCTAAGCCATCTCTCCATCCCCCAAATGGCCTTTATACCCACTTTCATTTCAAATGACCTGGAAATACACTTGGGAGAATTTTTTTGTTCTGGAAGAGCTAGAAGTTGTTCCATAGGAGAAGGGTTCCCATAGTGTTGGACTGGCAGAAACCTCACCAAATATGTGTGTGTGTGTGTGTGTGTGTGTGTGTGTGTGTGTGTGTGTGTTACTGGAGATTCAACCCAGGGTCTTGTGTAAGCACCCTACCAGCAAAAATACATCCCCAACGCAGGCCTCTGATCAAGCATGATTGCAACCTTTATGGGGCTCTAGTTGTATGATGGAAGTACATATCACTTGCTATTCTACAGGCTCAGCATACACCTAATCCAGTGACTAAAAGCTTATTGATATTAACAAGTTTCTTATTAATATTAACAAGTATTAAACTCCATCCATGTGCCTAACTCATGTAGTTCTAATGATCATAGTACCTTTCATAACTACATCAGGAGTGAGGTTATATCTGAAACAGAGCTTTGAGGTTCTCTCAGGGACCAAAAGCCTGGGCAAATGGGAATTACTTGAGGTCCAGGCTAAGTATGGATCTAGGCAGCTCCTAGTCCCAAAGTCTTCTTTGTGTTCCATACCCAGCAACAGCCTCTCAATGGACCTGTCCATACTAGGCTGTCATTTATGATGCCCTCATCCCAAGTGGTATGTGCATACATGCGTGTGCATTTGTGTACGAGTCACTATTGCGCTGGGTACCATAGACTGGAAGGCTCACGCTGAGTTAGAACATGGTGCTGCTGTAATTAGCTGCCAGAAATGAACAGTATGGGTCCTAATGGGCTCAGCCTCAGTTTCCCTGTCTATATAAAAGCAGTGATTAAACCTGGCCTTTTCATTGCTTCCCACGGGGAGGGCCAAATGAAGCATAAAAGTTGAAGAAAAGAAGGAGAATGTGCCACTTCCTTCATAGCCAGAGCAGAAGTGGCACCTTGACTTTCTGCCTTGGGCTCTTCCTCTGTCCCCCAGGGTCAGCAAAGCAGATAGCAAATAGGTTTTGCAGACCATATGGTCTCTATCATAATTTCTCAACTCTGCTGTTGCAGCATGAAAGTCACCTTAAACCATGTGTAGGCCAGGGAGCATGGCTGTGTCCTAGGAAGTGTATGTATAGATGCTGGAACTTGAATTTCATAAAATTTTTATGTCAGAAAAAATTGACTGTTCTTGATATTTTTTAACTATGTAAAAATGCAAAACCCATTTTCAACTCCTAAGCAATATGATGCCAGGTAGTGGGCTAGGTTTGTCCCTTGGGGCATATACTCTGCAAGCCCCTTCATAGTGCTTTGCTGGGCTTTTCCTTTGCACATAGTGTTCGCCCAGACACACTTACATCCCATACAGTATGTACAGAATAGCTGGACATAGCAGAATCTATGGCTTTTCTACACACTCTGCTTTTCCATCTTTGAAATAAAATTTACCTGTTTTCTAGCAAACCTTTGGGAGTCATTGAGTTAACATTTTGTGATTCAATTTAAGGGCTCTGAGATTCATGCCTTAAAGCTTTGCCCCTTCTGCCTTATACCGTAAAAGGGAAAGAATGTCAGGGAAGAAAGAAGAGAAACAAACAGAAAAAACAAAACTAACATTTAAGCCTGAAAGAGGCTTGTGAGCGAATGAGTGCAGGGACCAAATGCTGAATGCTAGTTCCTTGGGCTTTGTGTCATCCTCATTACCTCAAACTGACTGCTGTGCTTCTGGGCCTCAGTGGTCAGTAGACCTGATTTTTGATGTGCTTTACTCAAAATTTAGCACAGGGACCAGAGCACCTCACTGCTATGAATAAAGAGGACCGAGGAGGATGTATTTGCTTTTGTGCGTATCAAAGACCAGCACATAGATCTTCTCTAAGGAGCAAAGCCAGGAGCCCAGTTCCTGCCTTACTTCACAGGCCCAGGAGTCAGATCATTAGAAACAAAAAATTTAAGTTGTCTTTTCAAAATGGCTTTTGCAAACACTGAATGGTGAAATAATAGTAGGGTATGTATGTGTGTGTTTCCAAATATCCTATGGTACAAACAGATACTTCTAAACTTATGATAGTGTTAGGTTCTGATAAACCCACTATAAATTATGCATTCTCCATACCTAACCTACAAACGCCTTGCTTTGGTAACACAGTGTGCTGTAAAGCATTGACTATTTCCTGTCTGGCTGGGAGCTTCAACACCACACCACGTCCTAGCTTCCTGAGAGAGTATGATACCCACATGTTGCCAGCCTGAGAAAAGATCAAAATTCACAATGTGAAAAGTTTTCTACTGAATGCATAGATTTTGTAGCATCAAGTCAGAAATTGTAAATCAAACCACTATAACTCTGAGACTATTTGTATACTATTCTAGAATGACGAAACTGTGTGTGTAAGAGATTGGAAGAAAGAATTATAGTAGATAGTTGGATCCAAAATCATTAGTAGTATATATTCTTCATTAAAATTTGTTAAGGGGCTGGAAATATGGCTTAGCAGTTAAGGTGCTTGTCTCCAAGGCCTAAGGACTCAGGTTCAATTCTCCAGGTCCCATGTAAGCCAGATGCACATGGTGACACATGCATCTGGAGTTTATTTGCAGTGGCTAGAGGCCCTGGCATGCCCCTTCTCTCTCTCTGTAATAAATAAATAAAAATTAAAATAATTGTTAGCCAGCATGGTGGCACATGCCTTTAATCCCAGTACTTGGGAGGCACAGATAGGAGGATCACCATGAGTCTGAGGCCACCCTGAGACTACATAGTGAATTCCAGGTCAGCCTAGGCTAGAGTGAGACCCTACCTCAAAAAAAATTTGTTAAGAAAAGGGACAAATAAGTCAGTCTTCAAGTAACTACTTAATTCTTTTAGCTGCCAAAATATACTAATTTACTAAAACCTGGAAAAAAGATGTATGGCACATGTAGAAATTGTAACATGTACTTTTCCCTTGGCATGCATTGTTATTGCTGTGGAAGATGTCTAGTCTTGTGGACAGAATGTTAAGCAAATGTGAAAAGTGTGTGTTCAAAATAAGTCACATGAGATATTTGGAACCCTTGGGGAAGAGTGGAGGATGAGAGGTCAAGATTCTGTTCCCTATTATGTCTAAGCTGTTCCACATGAGATATAATATAGTGTGTAGTAGGGGTGTGAAGACTTTTCAGAATCATTTTTAGTGGGTGGATGCAAAGGGGTAGGCCTAGGGTAGGCTTAGAAATCAGTGTATGGGGCTGAACAGATGGTTTAGTGGTTAAGACACTTACCTGCAAAGCCAAAGGGCCCAGGTTTGATTCCCCAGGACCCACATAAGCCAGATGCACAAGGTGGCACATGTGTCTGGAGTTCATTTACAGTGGCTGGAGGCCCTGGTGTGCCCATTCTCTCTCTCTCTCTCTCTGTCTCTTTCTCCCTCTCAAATAAATAAGTAATAATTTTTTACAAAAAGAAATCGGTATGTGATGATGAGTGGCTAATTATCCACAGGTCTCCAGCATCTCATAGAATGTGGCTCCCCTTATGGAACTAGAGAATGCGCCATGGAGGTGGATGACTTGGGGTTCATTTACCATATTATCTGCATGAAATCCATAAGTGAGTCTGACCTTTATTTCTTCCTGAGGTTGGTACTTTCCTTCCTTATCACCACCTCCTTTTGTTCTTTCACTTGGGAAATGACAGTGGGCTTGTTCATTTTGATGGCTCCTTTTATGCTGGAGGCTTTTGGCCGGCTCTGCTTATCACTGGGTGTCCATTACAAGGCTGTGGCACTAGAGCTGGCCAGAACATTTATAGTAGTTGCCAAGGTTTGATTCTAAGGAAGCAGAGGCACAGACAAGGGAGCTCATGCATCCCTGAGAGCTGATTTATTAAGAACATGGGGAAATCGGAAGGGAAAGAAAAGAAGCCAAGGTAGGTTGCAATCTGAGAGTTCCTCTGAGGGTGACCTCAGTCTGCTGTTCAGGAGCTTAGCCTCTATGCATGGGTTTGCCAGCTTGTACTCCACACCTGCCATCTCCTGGTGAGGAGCTCCTGGAGATAATGGGTCACAGATTCTCAGTATTTCTGACTCTTCACGTCAAAAGGCAAAGCTAACGCACCTCCACGGTGGGGGGGGGGAGCATAGGTGCTGGTGGTTGGATGGGAATAGGAAAGCATATGGAAAATAAGGGCTGTATGAGGATACCAACCTTTTCTAATAGCAGACTTGAGGATGGTTGTTGAGAGAGCTGAGAACTCTACATGCACTGGTTCCTGGTGTCATGTGTCTGCCCCAGGTAGAGGGCTGGGAAAACAACAGAGCTGGTTCAGTGGATCCCCTGTTTTCAGAGCCTTCTCCATGCCATTCTCGCTAGGCTGGTATCCCTAAGGTTCTCTGTCAAGTCATTCGAAAAAAAGTGTTGAAACCTCTGATTTGTGAGTCTCCTCCCATTCTCTTTGTAGATCTCTACAAGATCTATACCTGCATACTCATTAAAGAGGGGTCTTAAGAATATATTGGTGAATGTGCCAATGTACATAATCTATTGGCTATTTTTAGCCAGGTGCCATCCAAAATAAAAGCTAAAGAAGAACCTAAAGTAAGGCTTCAGTAGAATGCTAATGGAGTAGAATGTGTGTGTGTGTGTGTGTGTGTGTGTGTGTGTGTGTGTGTGTGTGTGTGTGCATGCACCCTTAAATGTTTATATTCCTGTAATTTCATGAAAGAAGGCCAGTAACTGGTAATTAGCCATTTATTATCTAAGAAAGCACTGTATTAGTCAAAAGAGTCAAAAGAAATTGTGACAGCCTGTTATGATCATTGTCTGGATAATGTGAGCCAGTGGCTATTGTTGATATCATTGGTCTAAGAGAGGATACATCAGTCTGTTTCTATTTTGTGTGTGTGTGTGTCCACATGCATGCACACACATGTGTGTGCGCTAGGGATTGAACCTATATCCAAATGCTAGGCAAGCACTCTACCACTGACCTATACTCCCAGCCTGGATACTTCTGCCTTACACAAAACGTTTGTACATCAACACCAGTCACGGGCCAATAAATTGCTGGTGTAAGTTGGAGCTACGGATCCCATGTTGTCATGTCAGAGGTAATCCCTGAGATTGGATCATAAACAGAGAGCTAACTGTTACTTTTGGCAAATTCAGAAAGCATTGTCTTGCTGTTCATAAAGTTTGAAGGATATTGAACTCTATAGAGAACAATTTTGCTGAATGGTCTAGAAATTGCTTGAGTACAAATATTTTTTTTATTGACAACTTCTATACTTACAGAAAATAAATTATATTTCCCTTCCCTCCTCCATTTCCCTTCAGAACTCCACTCTCTATCATATCCCCTCCCTCTCTCCATTAGTCTCTCTTTTAATTTGATGTCATCATCTTTTTCTCCTATTATGAGGTTCCTGTGAAGGTATTGTTAGGTACTGTGAGGTCATGGATATCAAGGCCAATTTCTGTCTGGAAAGTTGCATTATAAAGAGTCATCCTTCCTTTGGCTCTTACATTCTTTCTGCCACTTCTTCCCCAGTGGACTCTGAGCCTTGGAGGGTGTGATAGAGATGTTTCAGTGCTGGACACTCCTCCATCCCTTCTACTCAGACTATGTTGCCTTTAGGGTCATCCCAGTGGTCATTATCATTTGAAAAGAGAAGCTTCTCTAATCAGAAGTGAGAGTAGCATTAATATATGAATATGAGCATTAAGTGTAGTGTTTTCAGGGCAGTTTGGTGGAAATAATATATACATTTAGCCAGACAAGAGCAGGCTTTATATCCCTAAGGCTCATGACCTCCCCTGCCATAGGCTTTTGATGAAGTTTTTCAGTACCATGCATGTATTCCCTCCTGCAGAGCAGACCTTCAGTCCAATTAGAGAGCAGTTGGTTTCCCCCAGAGCAGACATGCCACTATTGCACCTGTTCAGTCATTGGGCCTGTCTGACCAAACTTGAGGTTTCCATTGTCCACTGTTTTTGCCGCTGATGACTTCTGTCTCCTATATGACTGCATGCAGTATAGCTTTCTCCAGCTTTCAGTTGGCTGGTCTATAAGAAGGTTTTCTGCTCAGCACCAGCTTGATTTGTCAGTGACCTTGCCACTCAGGTAAGCGAAGTCTTCAGCAATAGGGTATTACTGTCTGTTCCTTAAGGGAAACCAAGGGTCTTGGCAATAGCCTGTAATGTTTTGGAGGCAACAGGGAACTCCCTGGCCAACAACTCACTGGAAGGCAACCTATCCCTGGCACTGAAACTTTTCTAGTAACAATCTGTAGCTTCTGGATGTGCCATTATTCAAAAAAGTAAGTTTACATATGTCCTATTCAGAATATCTTGAATTTTTATTTTATTTTATTTTTTTATTGACAACTTCTTCTTCTTTTTTATTTTTTAGGTTTTGCGAGGTAGGGTCTCACTCTAGCTCAGGCTGACCTGGAATTAACTATGTAGTCTCAGGGTAGCCTTGAACTCACGGCGATCCTCCTACCTCTGCCTCCTGAGTACTGGGATTAAAGGTGTGCGCTACCACGCCTGGCTTATTGACACTTCTTTAATTGTAGACAATATCCCATGGTACTTCCCTCCCTCCCCCCACTTTCCCCTTTGAAACTTCACTCTCCATCATGTCCCTTCCCCCTCTCAATCAGTCTCTCTTTTCAGTTTGATGTCATGATCTTTTCCTCCTGTTATGATGGTCTTGTGTAGGTAGTATCAGGCACTGTAAGGTCATGGATATCCAGTCCATTTTTGTCTGGAGGAGCACAGTGTAAGGAGTCCTACTCTTCCTTTGGCTCTTACATTCTTTCTGCCCCCTCTTCTGCAATGTACCCTGAGCCTTGGAAGGTGGGATAGAGATGTTTCAGTGCTGAGCACTCCTCTGGCCCTTCTTCTCAGCACCATGGTGACTTCTGAGTCATCCCAAGTTTGCCACCATCTGAAAGAGAAGCTTTTCTAATCAAAAGTGAGAGTAACATTGATATATGGGTATGGACATTAAGAGAAGTGCTTACTGGGCAGTTTGGTGAGCATAGTATATACATTTAGTGAGACACCAGTAGACATTACACCCTTAGGGCTCATGACTACCTCTGTCGTAGGTTTTCAGTAGCAAGGATGTATTCCCTCTCATGGAGCAGGCCTCCAGTCCAATTAGAGAGCAGTTGGTTTTTCCCATAACAGACATGCCACTATTGCACCCATTGGCTCATTTGGCCTGGCTAGCCAAATTTAAAGCTTGCAGTGTTCACTGTTGAGTACTTTCACTGGTGTTTTCTCTCTTCCATTGAACTGCATGCAACGTACCTTTTTCCAACTTTCTGTCAGCTGGTCCAGCAGGATTTCTCAGTGAACTTGCCGCCCAGAATATCTTGAATTTTGATTGACCCTCCACCCCTGCCCTTCTTTTACACATTCTCTTCCCTGGCTTCATTTAGGCCTTTCCCCTGCCTGTAATCTGTTCTTCTACTTACATATAGACAATACCATCCCCTTAACATTTTATGCCTGACCTTATTGCTAATTTTATTTATTTATTTATTTATTTATTTATTTATTTATTTATTTATTTATTTGAGAGAGAGGAAGAGAAAGAGGTAGTGGTGTGCCCAGGTCTCCAGCCACTGCAAATGAACTCCAGATACATGTGCTACTTTGTGCATCTGGCTTTACGTGGGTACTGGAGAATCAAACCTGGGTCCTTTGGTTTGTAGGCAAGTTCCTTAACCTCTAAGCCATCCCTCCAGCCCCATTATATTTTTGTGTGAGTCTATGTGTGTGTATGGTTGTGTATAATGTGTATGTACATGTGCCCTTGCAGAACATACGCTAACCTGCAGTGTGGAGTGCTTGCCTATGGTGGCCAGAACAGAATGTACCATTCCATTGCTCCTCTTTGAGGTCTTTGTTTTGAGCTGGAGTCTACTGATTCCAGAGCTTTCAGAGCTCTGATATTTCTCACTTAGTCTCTGCTTCCCTGTGGGACTAAGGTTACAGGCACACATGGCCACACCCAGCTTCTTTACATGGGACCTGGATATTTGAACTCTGGCAGTGTCTAAGGCCCCCTTCAGGCCCTTGTGCTTGCACAGGAAGCACACCTGTGCCATCTCTTCCAGCGCTGTTAATACTATTTAGAGATTCATCCACGTTTCATGAGATTCAGCATTTCATCCCCTTTAGTTACTGTCTGGTCCATGTGTGAATGCACCAAGTTTGTCCATTCTTCTGCTGAGTGCCATTAATGATGCTGCACAGTGAACATGCTTGCACATTTATTTTGGTGCACATACACACTGATATTTGTAGGGCATATACTGAGGAGTGAAGTATTAGAGCATAGGATGAGAATATATTTAACTTAATAAATCTTGTCAAATAGTTTTCCAAAGTGGCTGTCCCAACCAGTTTACATGCCTAGCAGCAGTTCAGGGGAGTTGATGTTTTCCACATCTGCAGCTGCTTCTAGTCCCCACTACTCATATAGCTTGGAAGTCTGATGACTGTGTAGTAGTGTTAACTGTCAAAATGTAAACCTGGGCCCCACCAGCTCACACAGCTCTGCTTTTGTGGGGTTTATGCATTGATTACAGGAACAAACACCCTGTTTGCTTAGCAGTAGAAATGCCATTTACTCTCAACACAATCCTCAATCCTTGCCCAGATACGTCTGACTGGACTGTTTGTTTCTGTGAGCAAGTGTGAGAAGCCAACTCTGTGAGGCCTGTACCAACCTGGGGTTTTCCGTGAAGCTTTCTTTACTTGGTGTCTTAGTCTGCTTGGCCTGCTGTAATAAAATACTGCCAACTGGGTGGCTTAAGCAACCACTTATTTTCTCCCAGTTCTTGTGGATAGAAGTCCAAAATTAAAAGTATTGGCAGGGCTGTTGCTTCCAGAAACTTCCTTCCGTGCTTTGCACATGGTAACCTTCTTGCACTGTCCTCATGTGTTCTTTCCTCTATGTAGACCCGACCTCCTTTCCCTTTATAAAGGTAGAAATCAAGTTGGATTAGGGACCTACCCTTATTGTTTCATGTACTCGTAATTGCCTCTTATAGGACCTATCTTCAACTAAAATCACATTAGGAGTCTGAATTTCCATATGCAACTTTTGTGAGCAGCACACTTCAGTCCATAATAGATGGTGTCATGTGTTTGTGGGTGGTGCACTCTGCCAGCTCTGCAGTCACACAGGAAGTGAACAGATGGCAATCAATTTTCTTAGTCAGTCATGATTGAAATCACTAGTTGGAAAAAATTACAATAGAAGTTAAATACAGATTGCTGAATTTCATATATGTATATATCCATGTAACTATGAACCTATTCAAGTTAGAGATTTTTTTTTTTTTTTGGTTTTGCGAGGTAGGGTCTCACTCTGGTCCAGGCTGACCTGGAATTAACTATGTAATCTCAGGGTGGCCTCAAACTCTCGGCGATCCTCCTACCTCTACCTCCCGAGTGCTGGGATTAAAGGCGTGCGCCACCACGCCCGGCTCAAGTTATGGAATATTGTCAATACCTCCAAAATATTTCTTTTTACCCCTCTTCAGTTTGTACTTTTCCCTTCTCCTCAGAAGTAAACAGTAACATGGCTTCTATCATTATTTATTGGTTTTGATGATTGTTAAGCTTCATATAAAGACAATCACTGTGCTGATAAGTTTTTCATCACTGTAACAAAATACCCAAGATGATCATATTATAAGGGAAAATGTTTGAACTTACAATTTTAGAGGTCTCAGTTTATGGTTTATTTGCTGTTTCAGTTAGCTTTGTATTACTGGCAGAAAACATCCAACTAAGAAAAGCTTGTGGGAGGAAAGTGTTGTTTTTAGGTTATAGACTTGAAGGGAAGTTCCATGATAGCAGAGGAAAACAATGGTATGAGCACAGGGTACACATCACCTCTTGGCCAGCATCAGGTGGACAACAGCAGCAGGAGCGTGTGCCAAACACTGGCGAGGGGAAGCTGGCTGTAACACCTGTAAATCAGTTCACAAATTGCCACCAGCTGGAGACCTAGCATTAGAACACATCAGTTTATGGGGGACACCAGAATCAAACTACCACATTGGTCCTGTTGATTTCGGTCTGTTGCAAAGAGATGGGAGCATGTAGCATTCACTTCAAGCCCAGTTGAACCAACAGAAAGCAAGGAAGAGTCTAGGGTTTAGAATTCATTGAAAAACCCTAATGACATAAAGGCCTCCCACTAGACCCAGCTCTTAAAGGTTTCACCATCTCAGGCTGGAGATGGTTAAGGCACTTGCCTGCAAAGCCAAAGGACCCAGGTTCAATTCCCCAGTACCCATGTAAAGCCAGTTGTACAAGGTGGTACATTGCATCTGGAGTTATTGACAGTGGCTAGAGGCCCTGGAACACCCATTCTCTCCCTCCTCTCTCTCTCTCTCTCTCTCTCTCTCTCTCATAAATAAATGAACAAATATTAAAAAATGGTTTCACCATCTCCCAATACCAAGCTTTTAACATATAGGCCTTTGGGAGGTATTCAATATCCAATCTATAGCATCAATCATAGACATATCCTTTTTGGTCTAGATGCTTTAATGTGACATAATTTCTATGAGCTACATCCCTTTTATTACATCCATTAATAGTCTATTCATTCTCATTGGTATATCACATTTGGTTTTAAACACAAAAATTTATCTGTTTTCCTGTTGATAGACATCTGTGCCATTTTTAGTTTTGGGCTACCACAAGTAAATATACTACAGACATTCTTACATGTGTCTATCTCATTTATATTTCTTGGTGTATGAGTGGAATTCCATGGTTATAGGGATAGTCATGAGTCTAGTTGGAATCATATTAACCTCTTATTTTATTTATTTAGTTATTTATTCAAACAGATTATACTGACCCCTCTCCCCTGTTCCCATTTCCCTGGGGCCCTCCTCTTTGGGGTTATGGGAATTACTATGGGGTCATGAAGGTCTCTGTCAGTCACAATGGGTATAGTGGGGGACTGTGCCTCTGGGTATTCCCATCTACTCTGTGGCTCTTACAGTCTTTCCACTTCCTCTTCCACAATGTTCCCTGAGCCATGGCAGGCCATTAGCAGTCTGATCTAGTGTTGAGTTCTTTGTCATCTCTGAATTTCTGCTTTGGTATGTTGTGCTTGATCACCGTGCCTGCCACCATCACCCTGGAGCTGGTTGTCAGGTTAGCAGTAAGAGCAGTGTTCATGGCACGACTTCCACTGCAAGTTTTCCTGGACCCTGGCAGATGTGGAAGAGGTGGCAAGTCTCATGGTGGGCAGTACGTTATATTCTTGTCTTATTGATAGATTTCAACTCTCCTCCATTTTCTATGCTATCTGTAAAAATGAAGCAAATTTTCCAACCAAGAGTGAGAACCGTTTGTAACCCCCTGTTTTTATAAGTATCTTTTGGGTTGATGTAATTTGTGTGTATGGCCACTGAGCTACATTCCAGGCCCTTTAACATGTATTCTGCACACTCACATATAGTTGTAGTACATATGTGCTGCCTTAGTGCAGTTGATATTTGTTGTTATTTTTGATGATACTTGTTTATTTTATTGCATAGCATGCTTAACAGGATGCGATTTGTTACTTTATATATCAAAGGTAAATGAAGCATATGCTTTTATGAATTCACTGTGTACTGAACAGGTTATTCATGCATATTTGAGGAATGTTTTGTCACACTCTGTTAAGAAGCTAACAACCATCCACTAACAGGCATTTTGTTTGTTTCATCCAAATCAACAAGGTTATTCATTCAGAATATTTTCATTAATAGTTTTATATGTCACAAAACAAGCCAGTGAAATTTTAATTTCAACATCTTAATTTTAAAAATTGAGTTCTATTCCAAAATGTACCACTTTGGACTAGAATGCTATAAAGCTTCTCTTGAAAACACACCTGGTAAAGTGAAACAGGAGACAATTATGCATTGCTTATGGAAAGCAGCATAAGACATATTATCCATTAATTCATTTCTCCTCACAGCAAGCAGCTCTAGAAGGTATGCTCTGTTACAAAACTCCTTTTACAGATGGAGACATTGAATCACAGAACAGTTATGTGACTTGCCCAAGGTGGCACAGCCAGTAAGCAACAGAGCCAGGATTTGAATGCAAATAGCCAGGATCTAGAGTCTATGCACATATAACAAGCAAACCACAACATCATTCAACTTAGTTTCCCCTTCCAGCTATACTCCAAACAAAGAAGAAAAACATTCCCATTTCATTTCTTAAACATTTTCTCAGTTTAATCTGAGGCAGCTGGCATCTTTGCCATTACTTTAATAGGTTTCATTAATCAGATGCTTAAAGGATACCAGCCTACTGTCCCTGTCTTCAGACAGCATATAAAAAAAAAAGCAAAAAAAACCCTGCCCTTCCCCCTTTGTAATTCTGGAGGTCATACCAGGGAAACATTTTGTTCTATTTTATTGGAAGAGGGAGGGGTAGGCCAGCTTCATGGATAGTTTGCACTTTGTTTGTATTTGTGTATGATGTATGTGTGTGTGTGTGTGTGTGTGAGAGAGAGAGAGAGAATATATGAGTATTGACATGCATGGGACATGGCAGGTGTGTGGAGGTCAGAAGTATTTGTCCTTGTCTTTGACCTCATTTGAGGCAACGTCTCCTGTTTGCCTCTCTTTCCAAGTTAGATGGCCTGTGAGCCATAGCATGAAGCTTGTACGTGGGCTCTGGGCATCTGAACTCAGGTATTCATGTTGTGTGAATGAGCACTTTATCCATGGAACCACCTCAGTAGTCCCACAGTGGGGAAATTTGTTAGAGGGAGATATTTCTTCCTTCAGAGACCCTGAAACACTGACCCTAGAGTGGCAAGAGGTGAGCCTTAGTCACTGCGGCCTGAGGCCTTTCTCCCTCGGAAGGCTACCCTTGGCTGTATTCATCCTGCATGGACTCCTTTTGTACAAGCGTGCCAGCCCCATATAAGGCACTGGGTTGCCAGAAGCAGAGCCCGTGCAGCACGTTTCCTCAGGGAACTTTAGTATAGGGTTGATCCCAGGAGACAGGTGCTACACATATCCACACAGAGTCATTACTCAGGGCTGCATGCTGTCAGGAGACATGAAAGTACCAACATGTGACAGGGAGAACCCATCATGTACGTACTGGCTGTCAGAAAGGGTTTCTCTGTGGAGAACTAACTTGGGTAGAGGGGAAAGCATGTGCCAAGGCCCTGGGAAATAAAAAGGGTGTCTGCAGGGGTCAGCTAGCTGCAGACTAAGACAGTGCTGATCAGGACAAAACTTCAGGGTGGCCTTTGAGAGATCTTTTCCATTATTGTGAAAACAGTGAAAAGCCATTTCAAATAAAGGAAAGACCTGATTTGATGTGTACTCTTCTATGATCCCAGACGAGAAACAGGGCAGCAGAGACCACACATTGAGACACACTTTGTGAAGGAGAAGGTGCCTCTCATTTCTCAGGAGGCTATCAAACAGCTGGGGTGGGGGAAGCATGGGCTGAAAGGGTCCTCAGCAGCAAGTAATGCCTTGAGCATGGGGATGGATTAATTACTGCATGATGGGCTAAAGAAGGACTCCCAAGTTTCTAGTCACCAAATAGAAATGGAAATTGGACATTGATTCAGCTAGGAGGGTGGACAGGAAGTATAGAACACTTTAGGGTAGTTGTGAGACCCAAAGAAGGAGCATAAGGTGGGCCCTTGAACATGGGATCTAAAAATTCTTCCTTGCCCATTGTGAAATGAGCAGATAGGTTGAAAATGAAAATGGCTGAGGTAAGAGCTTCATCATTTTGTAAATACTTGATATTTTCATCCTTGGTATAGGTAAGTGGGATGCATGGACCTTTGTGCATGTGTTTTCATGTGAGCTAGGATTTGCAGCATCCGATGCTAATTCACTAGAAAAGTAACTTCCTGCATATTAGGTCAAATATTTGAGTTCCCTTGTCCCTATTATTTATTTATTTGTACTGGGCCAGTGTAGCAGACAGCTTCAGGTTCACTCAGATGACCTTCCAGACCAAGCACATTTGATATTTATTATAGCTTACAGATCCAGGGGAAGTTCCATATGGCAGAAGAAGCTGACCTGCTTTCATAGGACCAAACACAGAAAAGCCATAAGCCAAAAGCCACACAGCACAGCACACTTCAGGAACTCCAGCTAGGCACACTTTGCATCTTTAGATTGAAATCTCAAACCCACCACCACACCTTAAGATCTGCCCAGTGACACTGCCTCCAGCCAGGTGCTGCAGATGCAAAATATAAACTAATAAAACACTGAATATATTGGGGGCCATCTATTCAAACAAACACATTCTGCCCCAGCCCCCAATAGATTTATAACTATCACACATTGTAAATTGTACTCAGTCCAATTTCAAAGTTCCCCACAGTCTTTACCAACTTAAGATAGTTCTAAAGTCCCAAGTCTTATCCAAGATTTAACATTGTCTCTCAGCTGTGAGTCCTGTAAAATCAAACAAGTTATATACTTCCAACATATAAAGGCACAGAGTAAACATTTTCATCTGGTATAAGGCATAGCAAGGAGAGATTAGAACAATGCAAACTCAACCACCATCAAGCAGTCATCAAACTTCTGCAGTTCAATATAACCAGAGACTGACAGTCTCCAGGTTTTTAATTCTGCCCATCTAGCTGGGCAGAGTAGCCAGGGAAAACTTCCATCCCAGGCCACCAGTGTGCTCCATGGTAGCCGTTTTGCATAGTCCTGGTATATCCAAAATATCTTCAGGTCTCCATGCAAACCATGGTCCATCTTTCAAAGGCTCTTGCAGCCTATCAGAGCATCACACCCTGCCTCATGCTGCATCTCAGCAGCTGCTCCTGAAACTATGTGCAATTCATGACCACTCCATGCATTTTTCATGCTTCCAAAACTAATACCAGGTGTGCAATAAGTTGTAACCTTGTAAAGCAGGTATCTTCTCTAGTCAACTCTTTCCAAAAGAGTTTGCATTTCTAACAGTCTTTCCTGAGGCATCTTCTCCATTGTTTTAATGTAAAGCAGTTGGGCAATCTTCCTTAAGATTGCTAATGTGTTGACAATAGCAGTTTCAGTAACCTGCAACCAGTCTCAGTGCCTCCAATTTTAACTTGCTTGAGGTTTTCCAATTTAAAATCTTTAAATCTCTCAGTACAATATTTTAGCCAAGCACATCAGTCCATTACAAATTTAATCTTGAACAAACTCTCTGGGCTTGGGCAGCGGAACACAGCCATCCCTTATGCCACTAACCCAGGTCCAACAAAGTCCTCTACATTCTTTCCTTCCCCTTAGAATGCTCATAAGCCAAGCCTCCAAGTTCAATACTGTCTGCACTTAGCATTCTCAAACTCTCATCAGAACAGTCCATAAAACTTGGCTTATCACTCCAGAAAGTGTCTTCAGTTGTATACACTAAGTCTATGCCCATTCCTCCAAAACAAAGGCTCCAAAAGACCAAAATCCACATAGTCAGGTTCATTTTACCCCACTCCTTGGTACCAACTTCTGTAGCAGAAGCTTTAGGCTGGCTCAGATGAACTTCCAAACCAGGCTCAGTTATGGAGGAAGTGATATTTATCGAAGCTTACAGATCCAGGGGAAGTTCCATAATGGCAGAAGAAGCTGACCTGCTTTCACAGGACCAAACACAGAAAAGCCACAAGCCAAAAGCCACACAACACAGCACACTTCAGGAACTCCAGCTAGTCACACTTTGCATCTTTAGATTGAAATCTCAAACCCACCACCACACCTTAAGATCTGCCCAGTGACACTGCCTCCAGCCAGGTGCTACAGATGCAAACTACAAACTAATAAAACCCTGAATATATTGGGGGCCATCTATTCAAACTACCACAGCCAATCTCCAGAAAAGTTCCTCCCTCTTTTCTCATCTCCCTTTCGATTTCCCCCAAGGGCACTGCTCTAGGTGAGAAACAGGGAGCATTGAGGACCAGGGGCCAGTGACTGTGAGGCGCCCAGAGAGAGGGCTTAACTACTGTTCTCTCTTCTGCTGGTTGACCAGTCTTCAGCTGTCTGGACACTGTGAGCACCCAAGAGCCTTCCAGCTCTAGCATAGATGTAAGGGCAGGGGCTGTAGCATGGCCTCACCTAGGCAGTAGCCACTTGGACTCCAAGCCATGCAGTCCTTGCCTTTGAATGCTGTCTTTACCAAGCCTATGCCCCAGTATCCCAGAGACCAGCCATCAGAACCCCAGGCAATGATTTGCCTGATTAATTAAAAGGAGTAATGAATCATAGCTTCACTGCTCACTCAGCACCTTTTGATTGATCTTCTGGAAAACGATACTGCAAGAAACAGCTTTGTTGGAGATGTTCAGATATTCCAACATACGTTTCCATTTTTGTATGCTGGTTTTTACATTTTTATAGCTTACATTCTGGTGCACTTTAGAAGCCATTTTTATTTACTAGTTACTTGACGAGGTTTGCCTTTCAGTTTAGTGGCATGTGTATTTTAAAATGTTGCTTTTGTGATCTTGAATTCTAACATAAGAATAAACTTAGGGAAAACATAGTCAGGGAGCCTGAGAAAGAAGTGACTGATTTTAGTTATCGTCTACCCTGAAAGCTGCCAGATAAAGACTGTGTAATGCCTGGAATCTGAATGGCTACTTTATGGTGGTTTAAAAGGCATTTGCCATATCCAGCTACTTTGTAAAATGTCAGTAAAGTCTTGAGAAGATTGGTGTGATTTGATGGATTTGCTTTAAGAGTAATGATTTATAAAACTTCCTTTATCTGAGGGAAGCAGGGAGTAAAGCAAGAGCAGAGGAAGAACCGCACATTTGAGATCGTAGGATTAGCTTTCTTTCATACACTTCGCGAAGAAGGTTAAAATCAGTTGGTGAGCTTTCTAGGTTTGAGCATTGCTCCTTTCTGAGCAACAACAACAATAAAAATGCTATAATCCTATCAAAATGTCTTGCTGCTAATGAAACCTCAGGGCTGGGCTGCAGGTAATTTATTTGGTGTCCGAGGTTTTATGCTGCTATTATTAAGACACTGAATCATATTAGGGGATCTGAATATTAAGTAATGATGTATTTCCCACAGAGGGAATGAACAGAGAGCCTGCAGGCAGCTATAGGCAATTCAGAAGTGCTGTTTACCAGCCTGTCTGAGGTCACTAAAAAGCCTAAGGAGGGCTAGAGAGATGGCTTAGCAGTTAAGGCACATGCCTGCGAAGCCTAAGGACCCAGGTTCAATTCTCTAGGTCCCACATAGCCAGATGCACATGGTGGCACATGCATCTGGAGTTCATTTGCAGTGGCTAGAGGCCCTAGCATGCCCATTCTCTCTTTCTCTCTCTTTCTCATTCACTCACTGTCTCTCCCTCCCCCTCTCTCTAATAAATAAATAAATGAAAATAAAACCTTAAAAAAAAACCTAAGGAGGGAGAAGGCTAACGATGGTACCATCATGGCTGTGAATATACTATATATATATAAAACTAATAATAAAAAAATATATATATATTGATGGGGGAGGTAAACCACATTAAAAAAAAAGCCTAAGGAAATAGTATCTATCACATGTCCCTGGGGGCCTGAGTGTCTGGAACCCCTACATCCCCTCCCTCAGTTGTTTTTCTGCCATGGATTGAATGTCCTGTCCAACACTCATATGGGAACAGTCCCCATATTTGGGTGTATATTGACCATAGAGGTATGGCCTTTGAGTGATAGTTGGGATTAGATAAAGTCAGCAGAGAGGGGTCCACACCCTGAGACTGGTGGCCGTAAGTAATGGAGGAAAAGGGGTCCAGGTTGGTACGTATTTGCTTATGTTTGCTAGGTGATACCTTTGATGTGTGATTACATGGTGGGATGGCTCACCTCAGGTTTTTAATTACAGCAATAGAATTTGAACTGAGACATCTCTCAACTTTGTAATCATATGTGAAATAAAACATAGGAGACAAATGGAGCTCTAATAATGCTAAAGCCAGCTGGAGACTGTGTCTGAGCTACAAGGCTGTCATGACAGTCTGGAACCAGGCCTGGAAGGAAAGGTCCACTACATTCCCAGTAACTTACATGTAGATGGGGAACAGATCACACAAGCCAGGGATGGGGAAGGGCTGAAGCTGGGCATGTCCGGAACTTCTTCCTGAACTCTCCAAGAGGAAGAGTGAATGTGGAAGTGTGAGAGGGACTATGGAGGCCCAGGCTGTTGCTCCCTGGGAATCCCTATGGGAAAAATCAGATCAAAGCAAGAAAGTTGCTTCTAAGACTCTGGTGGAAATGGAAAACAATGATTTACATACCTGCAAAAGGAAACAGACATGTTTCTATTTGCTTGAAAAATATGCTGTTAACAAAACATGACAGTGTACTTCATAAAGATGTATAATTAATGTCAGTAAACATAATTTTATCATACAAGAGTGACACATGCACAGTAGAAAACTTAGCTGTAGATAAGCCAGGGGAGAGAATTAGTGTCAGTCATTGTTCCAAAAGCCCAGATACTGATTTAATAGTCGGGTGTCATCTTTTCCTGTGTGTAACAAAACCACATAATGTGTATTGGTTGTATCTTGCCTCACTTCTCTTAACAATATCATAAGTAAGTCTTTTTAAAATATTTTATTTATTCGAGAGAGAGAGAGAAAGAGGAAAAAGAGAGAGAAAGTGTAGGTACAACAGGGCCTCCTGCTCCTGCTACTCCAGACACATGTGCCACTTTGTGCATCTGGCTTTACGTGTGTACCTAGGCTGTCTGGCTTTGCAAGCAAGCACCTTCAAACACGGAGCCTTCTCTACAGCCCATAAGTAAGTTTTAATAAAACTAGAAAACAATTTCTATATGCTTATTAAGAGGAAGCTTCTTAGACTCAGTCTATTCCTGTGTCAGAGAATGGGGATACACCTGTGGGATTTAAAGTAAAAACATCTATGGTATTAATACACATCGGTCACTTCTTAGGTAAAAGCAACAGAACTTGGCTCTGGTTGACTAAGCAGAATGACTGGGTGGCTGGAGAATTGTTGAAGACCTGGTTGGCCCAGATGAAGGCTGAGCTTCTTGGAACAGCAGCCAACAGCAGACCTCAGAACTGGTCTGACAAGAAAATGCCTCCTCTTCTAGCTCTCACACTGCCTCTGTGTGGGGCCTTACTGTAGTCTTGACTGCTGGTCCTGCCATTCTGAGGGGCCACTGCTACTCCTAAGAGAGAGAGCCCCCCTTCCTCATCTGCAGCTCCTGAGTCCACCTCTGTGCAGGTTGCCTGGATACGGGAGCTCAACTCTCCCTTTGCCTCTTCTCTAGTGAAACTGGGTGAGCAACCATCTGGTTTTCTCCTCTCACTTTAAGACAGTCTTGCCTGGGCCAACCTGGACTCAAAATGGTGAACATGCCAAACCAGAGGTAGTTGGGTCATGGGAAGTCCAGGGAAAGACAGTATTTTGCATGTGTCATGTTGTTTTGAGACCCTGCCTTAACTAATGTTTTCAAATAATCGGTCACCTTCCTGTCCTAATCATGTTACACAAACAGACTTCAATTCTGTTGATTGGAGTAGCTTGAACAAGTTCGTCTTTTTTTTAACCTGCTTATCCAACATACCAGTAATGACCAAGTAAGATGAAAATGCACTGGGGAAAATAAAAAAGGTACATGAGTTTTAGTTAGTCATCCCTTTGCCCAGTTCCTTTGTCACCTCCCTTCCATTTCAGCCTCCTTCTGAAGGTGTCATCTTGAAGGCTGTGCTGGACCGTTTGGTGAAGAGTCAGTGACCTCATCCAGCTGCACTACTTGACAGCATCTGACATTTCGTACCCCAACCCCCAATTCTTCCTCACACGTGCCTTTAGTCTCTTGCTTTCTTGCTAAAGTTTAGTTTTCTGGGGCTGTCTCAGTTTCCAGAACCTTACTCAGACCCTTGTCATTGCTTCTCAAAGTAGCATGATGCTGGCTGATAGCAAGCATCTTCTGAAACACGACCCTCATTGCTTGCCCTTCCTCAGAGTCTATGAGTGACCCCACTACTCCTGGGAGAGAGTCTACTTCCAAGGGACTTGATTTGCCCTCAAGCCAGCATGTCTTATAGTTCTCAGAATACATTCCCAGCTTCCTATATGCAAATTGCATGATCACCCCAGACCTATTCCTGGGTGCCTTCCCTGTGTCTGTCAGAACAGTGAAACAGTTCCCATTCTTATTTCTAAGCTTCTGGTGTATCTGTGGTTATTCCTACGTTTTTTGTTGTTGTTGTTGTTGTTGTGGGGGGGAGATCTATCTTTTTACTTAGTAAATTGGTATCAGTATCTTTTTAATACAATTTTATTTATTTATTTATTTGCAAGCAGAGAGAGAGAGAGAGAGAGAGAGAGAAGAGAGGCAGACAGAGAGAATGGGCACACCAGGGCCTCTAGCCACTGCAAATGAACTCCAGATGCATGTGCCCCTTGTGCATCTGGCTTACATGTGTCTTTGAGAATTTGAAGTTACTAGTTCTTCCGCCACCTAGATAACAGCCCATAAAGTATGCATCTGATCGCCATATACTCTGTATGTGCCATCCCAACCTTCCCCAAGTGTTTATAAACCCACTCCCCTTTTTAATAAATGAATGCTGTTCATCAGACAGTCTTCTGGGTGTTTATTGCCTATCATCTTCATCATTGCATTCACCCGCTACTCCAGGATCCTGCTGCTTTCCCCCAACTCCTCCCTCCCTCACCCGGGACGTCAGTGGCCAATGACCCCGGGAAATGGTAAAGACCCACATCTCCACAGTTTTCACATGTAATGTTGCCATTCTAATTTTGATCTAAACACCTCTCTATTCTCAAAGCCTTTTTAATATTCTCCCTTGATATTATTCTTATAATCTACCTTATTATTTGTGTGAGCATTTTAATCCCTCCGTTTAAGTATGTCTTGTGGCAATGTGAAAAAGACTGTGTTTCTTCTGCTTTACTCCCTGTTACAAAGCAACTAGTTAGTGTCACAATTAATACATCATCTGGAGCAAAGGATTTTTTTTAGCTCCCAGGTATCAAATATGCAGTAATTAAATGCCAATGAACACATTTTTATTAAGCTGCTTTTCGTTTCACATCACTGTGCAAAAATCCTGTCAGTAATTTTGAAAAAGCATAAATGCTCGAGGTCCCACCTAAGAAACGACCAAGCTGGAAAGAAAAGAACAGAGCTGCAGGACCTACGTAGAATGTCTTAGCAATGGAATTCTGTGCAGCAATTGGGTCCTTTGGATGGAGAAATTCAAACTTAGTCTGCCATAATGTGGTTGATGGAAAAAGAGGAATTGATATGAGCTTCTTATTGAGATGAGGAAAAGGGCTAACATTAGCATTTCAAGAGTACAAAATACTAGTGTAGGCAAAGTTATCAATCTACCCTAGGGCAGTGTCATTGCAGGTAAGTGGACTGTGTTGGTGGCTATTTAATTAGTAAATATGGAAAGCAGGCGCATACAAATGGACACTTTACTCAGTACATATTTATGGAACATGTATTCTATGCCTGATATAAGGAGTCCTGGGAAGAATGCAGGGAACATAATACTTCTTCCTTGCATGAAATCTGTGTTCTAGAAATGGAAAGGGAAGTGGATTGTAAATAGACTAACAAGTAAATGTATTTAACTATGTCATGTTTTTACAGTCCTCTGCTCCAAATAAAGCAGAGTAATGGCAAGCAGGGTATGAGACCCAGAAGTTGTTGCTGTTTTAAATGCAATGGACAGTGCGCAGGCCTGATCACTGAGCAGGGGCTGAGGGAAGTGACAGGACAAGTCCTGTTGATATCTGTGGGAAGAATTGAATGTCCTAGGTAAAGGACAACAGGAAATGCAAAGATAGGAGCATGCTTGGAGTCCTTGGAAAATAGCAAGACACTGAAAGTCCAGTGGTGTGAAATGGTTGGAATCAGCTCCAATAGGGCTTCCCAGGCCAAGATGCTAGCCATTTCTTTCCTGCTATAAGTTGCCTGCTCTAAGACTTGTCGTCTAAGCCATGTCTCCCTCTTGCCCACTAGACATCGGGCCTTGAGATATGAGCTCTATATCCATAGCCAAGTGGATGTCAGGATGAATCAATCAGATTCTTTCTTCTGAGTATTTGGGTATGAGACTTTATAAAGTGGTGTGAACTGGGCTGGGTATAAACTGGGCTGGGCTGAGCCTGCCATATTGTTTAATTCATATGCATAGAAGAGCAGTGAGGAAGAAGTGTGAAAAGTGAGGGGAAAAACAGACAGGAGGCCATGGGCCCTGAAAGGACCGTTGTGCCCATTCATGACCTCAGATCTTCCTGAGGAAATTCAGCTGAATTTCCTGTTCTTGAATTCCATAAGGTGTCCATGACCTGGTTATCACATTCACAAGTACCAAGATAGCTTGAATGAGCTCCTATTTCTTTTAACTGAAGAGTTCTGGTTCAGCCACTGTTCTGTGCTAGATATGAGATAGAGTGTCGAGGAAGGCAGTCATTGGGGTCTGCGCATGGGAAGAAAAGCCTTATAGGGAGCTTGTGAGCCACCACTCTAAGAATGTTTACCTCCAGAAATATTGTCAGTTGTTGAAATATTTATTTTACCACCACTATCCTTAAAAATTGTTTTTGAGTTATGACTTACAGTAAAATTTACCTTATCATTTTGTTTGTTTGTTTTTTGAGGTACGGTCTTGCTGTAACTCAGCCTGACCTGGAATTCACTATGTAGTCTCAGGGTGACCTTGTACTCATAGTGACCCTCCTACCTCTGCTTCCCGAGCGCTGGGATTAAAGGCATGAGCCACCACGCCCGGCTAAAATTTACCTTTTTGAAAAAGTAAATTTCCAAGTTTGATGCATTTTGACAGATGCGTACAAATATTTTCCTTATATTTTAGAGGATTGTTTGTCTTATTGACTGCTAAGAGTTTTATATTGTGAATACACTTTCTTTATCACATATGATATTGCAAATATTATCTCCAAGTCTGTAACCTACCTGTCTTAACAGTCTTTAGGAGAAAATATTTTAAATTCTGATAAAGCACAAATTATCTGTATTCTTTTATGCCTTGTGCATTATATATGATATTTAAGCAATCTTTAGCCCCTAACCAGAAAGACTTGTCTTCTGTGTTTTCTTCTCAAAATTTTATACCCACAGCTCTCACATTTAGGCCTTTTTGACCCATTTCAAGTTAGTTTTTGTATGTAGTGAAAAGTCCAGTTCTTTTTTTTTTTTTTTTTTTTTTTGTGACATGGCTGGGGATTGAAGCTATGGCTTAACACATGGTAGGCAAATTTTCTTCCACTGAACTATATTCCTAGCCTTCTTTTTTTTCTTCATAGATAAATATCCATTTGTTCCAGTACCAGCTTTTAATATATATATATCATTTCACCATTGAAATATATAAATACTTTAATTGTGACTCAATCTACTATAAATGCAAGTCTGTTTGTGAGCTCCACTTTGTTCTGTTGTTCTATATGTCTGTCTAGTGTTGTTATCATCTTGTGGCTCTAATTCTGTGCTTAAGGTCAGGTGGCTTCATTCCTCCAACTTTGTATTTATATACATGTATTAGAATCAAGTTTTCTTTGGCATCCATACAACTTTTAGAATTCAGTTATCGATCTCTACAGAAAATAAATCTGTATAGTATATGTTGAATTTATATGGAATATTTGGGTGATAACTGTTACTTAGCAATACTGAGTCTTCCAATTTATGACCATAAAATATCTTCGTATTTACTTAGTTCTCCCTTAGTTTCTTTTCATACTGTTCATAGTTCTAACTGGGCATATTATGTTAAAATCACCTGTAAGTATATGATTTTCTTGATGTTTCCATTTTAATTGTAACTTCCATGTGTTCACTGTTGATATGGACAACTGCACTTGGAATGGTATATTGGCCATATATTTTGAAACACTGCTAAACTCAGTTATTAGCTTATAGAGCATATATTCCTTTGTGTTTCCTATATAGACTGATTATGTCATCTGCAAACACTGACATTTTATATCTTTCTTGCTCAGTTACACTGGCTAAGACCATTAGTTCTGACTAGGAGTGATAAAGAAAGTGGTCATTCACTACTAGGTATGGTTGTTAGCTTTAAGGATGTTTTGGTAGCTGCTTTGTGTCAAGAATATTCTACTCCTATTTTGGGAAGAGTTTTTATTAAAAATTTGAGTTGAATTTTGTGAAATGATTTTTCACATGTATTGGAGAGGATTTTATGACTCCCTTTTTTACTAGCTATATAGCTATAGGCAAGCTGCTTCCTCTCTTCCAAGGAAAAGGGATAATACCTGTCCCTCTGGTTATATAATGTGGATAACATTCATTATAGAACCTAACGTGGAGCAAGTAATTAAAATATCTTGACTGATCATATTATTGAGATTAGTGTATACATTAAGTATTTTAAATTTTCCCTAATATAAACTTATATTATAAAGCAAGGCTTTACAAATTATATGAGTTCTAACAATTATAAATTCTTCCCAAATGAGCATTGCTCTCCTGAGTTTTCCAAACTGGCTTTATTGTTCAAATGTGAGTGCTCACATGACTTCATGATTTCTCAACCAAAAAAATTGTGTTTTAAGCTGGAGAGATGGCTCAGGAGACAAGGCACTTGCCTGCAAAGCCTAATGATCTGGGTTCAGTTCCCCTGTACCCATTTAAAGCCAGATGCACAAAATGGCACATGCATCTGGAGTACACTTGTAGCTGCTGGAGGCCCTGGAGTACCCATTTTGATTCTCTCTCTCTCGGCTTGCAAATAAATAAATAAATATTATTAAAAACTGTGTTTTCGGGCCAGGGGTGGTGGCTCATACCTTTAAGCCCAGCAGTCAGGAGGCAGAGTTAGGAGGAGTACTGTGAGTTGAGGCCAAATTGAGAGTACATAGGGAATTCTAGATCAGCCTGGGCTAGAGCAAGACCCTACCTTGAAAAAAAAACAGAAAGAAAGAAGAAAGAAAGAAAAATATTGTGTGTTTTAAGATTATAATTAATTCTTAGTAATTTTTTTTTTGGAGAGACACAGAGAGAGAGGGAGAGGAAGACAAATAGAGATGGGCGCACCAGCAGCCTCTCAGCTGCTGTGAACAAAATCCAGATGTGTGCGCCCCCTTGTGGTCAAGTGTGGCATTGTGCCCTTGTGTCACTTTGCATCTGGCTAAACGTGGGACCTGGAGATTGGAACCACTGGAAATTGCAACCAGCATTCTTCTTAGGCTTAGGAGGCAGGCGCCTTAACCACTGAGCCATCTTTCCAGCCCAATTCCTAGTAATTTTTAAAATAGCTTTTGTTTATACACATGCATATAGGATGTGTTGCATATATATAATAGTTTTATATATACACATGCAAAACAGACTGCCACCAAGTCTAAAACAGGTATTTATTTATTTATTTATTTGAGAAAGCAAGGCTGATAGAAAGAGGTAGATAGAGAGAATGGGCATGCCAGGGCCTCCAACCACTGCAAATGAATACCAGTCGCATGTGCCATCTTGTGTATCTGGCTTATGTGGGCACTGGGGAGTCAAACCTGAGTCCTTAGGCTTCATGGGTAAGCACCTTAACCACTAAGCCATCTCTCTAGCCCCTAAAACAGGTATTGCTTTAATTGATTTTTTTACCTCTCTTTCCTGTCTACTTTATTAGGAAAAATAAAGTTTAGTTTTCCTGTAGGATGTCCTATAGTCTAGATTTTATTGTTGCTCCTATGATGTAATTTAATAGGCCCTCTTTTCTCTGCATTTCATATAAGTTGGTGTGAAGGTGTAGAAGCTGTCTCTGATTCCACTTTTATTATGTGGAGGGAGATAACTTCAAAAGAATTTTCTTCTTAATCTAATTTTGGCAGTTTTATGAAATGAAGACATTCTAATTTTGCCATGGTCTTATTTATAAGATGAACTGCTCCACGTTGTGGTTGCTATGAAGTATCAGTCACCCTGGCACAGCAGAACAAATGCTTAGCCTTCCTCTTCATTTGCCAGTTTTCAGAGCAAGGGATTGGCATGCTTGTATCCTGACTTCAGTCGACTTCAGTTGGCCAGCAGGATCCATTCGTTCCAATTCCTCAGCACACTCCTGGTAGTCTGTGATGTCCACTTGCTTCTGCCATGAGGAGATGTTGCAGGCTCATCTCTGTATGTTCTGCTTCAGAGTATCAGCCACTTCCCCTAAGAAGTCTGGTACCTATTAGTGAAAAATGATATTCTAAATCAATTTAAGGGAGGAATGAAGTATTTATCTTTTAAAGACAAAATATATCACAAGTCCATTCTAATCTCTCCTATTCAGATTCAGTATGACAGGGCTACAATTCAAAGAAAAGTTCCCACAGGTCCATGCAACCGCCAACAGACACAGACCTCAGTTAAGAACAGATAAGTGAAAATCAGACTACGAAATGTCTTTAGTTACAAATTCCCCACTAAGCAATAGAAGTTTTAATACTTAGAACTCATACAATAATATAGGGCAAATGAAAGGACAGATGGTTGATAATCATCCAATTTTAGGTTTTCTGAGAATGTGATATAGACATTCCAGCTCCAGAAGCTCCATCTTAGACAACAGTTCCATGCTACTGTTTTGTGATTTTATTAAAATTTTACTTCTTGTATTTCTCCCATTGACCTTCCAGATGGGCACATGGGTATTAGAAAGTCAAATATTTTTAATATCTTACACCTCAAAATTATCTTTTCTGAGTTAACATTCATTGTAACTTTTACTCACTCCCTAGTGCTTTATTAGCTGAAACCCAAGTGATGCTTTGACCTGAGCACACACATTCCCACGTGTACAACACACAACAGCTGCCTAACTGCATGTATACCAAGGAAGCAGGGCCCAGGGGCAAGGTCTTCATTACTCATGTTACAAAGCATTCACTCAAGAGTTTTGTCCACAAAGCCAGATCCTCCAGTGCATTTGAAACATGATTGTCTGCACAGAAACCTGATTTGTATACAGCAATTCAGCAACATCTCTCTTGAGTAAACAAAATTACAGCTCATCAGTTGCGTTGTGTTGTGGAAGATGCAACACTGTTTTTGAAGGTTGCTAATGCCACTCACTGTGGCTTCTACAAGGAGGCATTTGCAATAATGGCGCAAATCATGAATCGTGTGCCACAACTAAATAGGAAAATCTGCTCCATCTGCTTGATTTTTCTGCCATTCTCTGTCTTGTATGTCCTGTTACTTGTTTTCCTATGTTGAGTGTCTTCTATCTGGCCCCACATTACACATTGTGTTGTGTTTTTTTTGTTACTAAAATATGATGAGTATTTATTTTTATAGTTAAGATTTTAAAAAATTAACAGTTTGGGATATGATTGATGCTTTCTCTGTAGACTCTGTAGCTCTGTTGTGGCGAGGTTTGAGTTTCCTTAGGATTGGTTTTGAGGCCAGCCATGAGGATGCTACTTCCTCTGTAATAACTTCTAGGCTCCGGGGAAGATGAGATGGAGGTGACACATCTCATGGTAAACAGTTATCTAGCTCTCTCTCGCTCTCTCTTTGTTATTATTATTAAGTAGAAACTTTGCATGGACACATCATATTTTAGTACCATCATTTCCCCCCTCCCTGCCCCCACTCCACTGAGGGCCCTCCTTAGTAGGATTGCTGGTATTCCCCATGAATTAGTATTGATGTATCCTTGTTCTCTACATGGTAAGAACCCCAGGGTGGGTAGGAATAGCCTGAGGCACCATGTTTGTCCCACCTCTGCAGACTGCACACTGTGGCCTCTTGGTTCCCACAATGAATACCAGTAACCCCACTGAAGACCCTCAGCAGAATTGGGGTTGGGGAGAGAGGGTCTAAGAGTAAAACCATTTTATTTAAAAAGCAATAAGTAAAGAAAGATTACTTGAGCTGGGCGTGGTGGCACACACCTTTAATCCTAGCATGTGGGAGGCAGAGGTAGGTGGATCACCACCTTGAGACTACATAGTGAATTCCAGGTCAGCCTGGACTAGCGTGAAACCCTACTTTGAAAAAAAAAATTACCTGGGCTGGAGAGATGGCTTAGCAGTTAAGGTGCTTGCCTGCAAAGCCTAACGACAGGAGTTCAGTTTCCCCGTACCCATGTAAAGCCAGATGTTCAAAATGGTGCATGAGTCTGGAGTCCATTTGCAGTGGCTGGAGGTCCTGGTGCACCCATTCTGTCTGTCTCTCTCTGCTTGCAAATAAATAAGTAAAAATAAAAGATTATATAATTGGAATAAATTTCCAGTGACATTTAAAATGGAAAGTCTCCTGGGACAGACAATGAATATATTCAGGATTCTATGGACTGCCTTGTAACACCACAGACATTTGACATTGGCTGTGAATTAATGCTGAAAATAATGATCTCATTTAAATGTAATCATTTTTGTTTGATTTGTGTCTTTTTTAAAGTCAGTTCACAGATGTATTTTATTGATTAAAAGAACAGGAAAAATCAAAAAACAACAGTTTGGGAGATCTTGCATTATAGTACTTGGTTCTAAGTGTTTTGGGTCCACATTAAAAGAACAAGAAAACATACAAGACAAGCAGTTTTCTCTGCATTAAAACTTACCACAACTGCTTCTTAACCTGGCCCTGTTTCGCCATGGTTTTAAAATAAGATTTACCCATTTTATTTATTGAGCCAATGGTTTGTCACTAAAGCAGCTCAAAAACATGTATGGAATAATTGTCCCACATGGATTAAAACCTAAAGATGCAATTAATGACGAATTTATGCCATGAAGCCGACAGCGTCTGCTGGTGTCACCTTCCCCAGTTATGCTTCTGGTTATAATTAAGACCTACAGCCCTGGGGCATTGAATGCTACCCAGGGCTTGACTGCTAACAGGACGTTTCTTTTAACTCCAATTCCTCCAGGCCAGCTTGGAAAAGATGAGGTAGCACTGGAGAAATGTGCATTTGAACTTGTTCTCAAGGGAACGGTAGCAAATACCATGTGGAGTGAATTGGATGAAGCAGATGTGGCTCATTTGAGAGCTTGTGTACCAGCAGTCTCTGATCCTATACTGTCAGGGGCAATAGCATTTGTCTGAACAGAAGGTCAGCGAAGCCAGTGAGTGCTAATGCCCTCGTTTTGTCCTCCATGTGAGTTACCAGCTCCAGTGACAGAAGAGTCGGAAGTGAAATGTGAGTTTAATGAGGGTACCAAATGCTGAACATGAAGCAAAATAATAAGAGATGGGAAGCATCCTGGAGCTTTCTGCAGTGAGGAGACTTCACCTCTGCTTAGCCTGATGGGTCGGGAGATGGAGGGCTAGCAAACCCATGTGAGAATAGCTATTATTGTAAGAGGGACACCTGGTCGAAGAAGTGACTTTTAGAAGAAATCTACCAGCGGCTGCTCCAGCAGACAGGGAACTAAGGAGTAGGTACGCAGGACTAACTCTCTCTCCCCTCTCCTGCCAAAGTCTCCATTGGCTGAACCCAGCCAGAAGCGAAAGGATAAGATGAGGTGGCCCATTAAGACAGAAGACTTCTAGAAGGCTTCTAGAGGGACAACAGTTAGTGTGGAGACAAATGACAATTACCCAACAACATCTACTTCCTGTAATGAATTACATGGGAAATGTTTGAGACAGGAAAGTGGCAAGTAAGGACAGATAATTCGATTTCAGATCACTGGCTGTGTTTGACCATGGGAGTAATTAGCAGTAGTTGTCAACATTGTTGCCATCTTTACATCAATGAGGTGCTCATTTTGTGCCACGTAGGATTTTAACATTTCATCTGTATTAACAATTTTTAAAACAATCCATGAGAGAGATGTTATAATTAGTGCCATATTGTAGAAGCATCGGGGACCTGGGTCCTCTGCACAAACTCCCAGCTCTCAGGTAGGGGCAGGGATTGGAAACCAAGCTCCAGAGCTTCTCCTCCCCGGACCTGTTTCTCCCCGTAAAGGAAAAGCTCACAAGTATTTGTTGAGGGGTGAAATTGGGATGTTTAGCAGCAGTTAATATTTACTTTCTTTGATGACTAGAAATATTTGAACAACTTTGGTGTACTTGAAATCTAACTGTGAAGTTTTAGTTTAGGCTTATGAGGCAATGTTAACTTGCCTATGGATCATTCACAATGGCTCCATCCACCACAGTTTCATGGTAGCTTTCCTCTCCCACTTAATATTACTTTCCTTTCCTCAGTTATTCAGACCAAAGGTGCTTTTCTTGAGCCTCTGGAGGGCAGAGAGCAGAATAGCATTGGCTGGAGACTGTGAGAGGAACAAATGATTTCATCTTCATAATAGCCTTGTATCAGGTATTAAAACTCCCATTTTAGGGCTAGAGAGATGGCTCAGCAGTCAGAGAGGTTTCCTTGCAAAGCTTGCAGGCCTGGGTTGTCCTGAGTTTGATTCACCAGAACACAAAGTCAGATGCACAAAATGGCTTGTGCATCTGGAGTTCATCTGCAGTAGCCAAAGGCCTTGGTATACCCATACACTCTCTCTATCTCAAATAAAAGTAAATAAATAAATAAATGGATCACTTCTCAAAGAAGAAGCTGAGAAGCAGCCAGAAATCTCAGAAGAAAATAAGCATGGCTATGCTGTTGTGGAAAAGGAGAGCATTTCTAGAAAAGAAGTATGGACACCTTTGCCAAAGACAGCAGCAAGTGAGATGAGCGAAGAAGAAAATGTGTCCCTTGCATGTGAATTGTGGAGACCATTGGTGACTTTCAAGAGAAGTGTTGGGGAGGGGCTTGATGGGAGTGAACTGAAGAGTCCATGAGGGGGCAGCATGTCTAGATTCTTTGTTGGGAAAACATCAGGGAAGGAAGAAACAGAGGGCTAGACCAAGAGCGTGAGTGGTCTTTAAAAGACAGGAGACACAAGAAGTGTTTGCACCACATGAGGAGATAGAGTCCATAGAGGAAGAGAGGGTGCCAGCACAGCAGAGAAGGAACACCTGAGGAGCCAGGTTTATGTGGTGTGGCCCTGCCCTTATTGCTGGCCTGATTCCTGATTATCATGTTCAGGCACTCGAATCTTCTTTCTAGTCCTCGATGCCAAACAGTCCTACATTGGACCTTCATGTAACAGTGCTCCCTTCTGGGCACATATATGCTTGGCTTCTCTTTGACACTGAGCTAAAACGTCATTTGCAGAAAGGACTTTCCTGGTCATTTCATGTAGAGCATCCTCTGCAGCTCCTAGCAGCCACTCTCACTCAGAATCCTGGGGTCCTTAATTCTCAGCCCATCTCTTCCCTCAGTTCTGCTCAGAGGACCCCTTGGATAGCCACTAAAAGGACATCTGAGCTGCCTGCCCGATATAAAACTGTGATCCACAGCCCCTCCACATGCACACTTCCAGTCATCTGCCTCTTACTTTTTCTTAATATAGCATGCATATATATATATTTCCTTTTTTAATTTTTGAGGTGGGTTCTTGCTCTAGTCCAAGCTGATCTGGAATTCACTATGTAGTCTCAGGGTAGCCTTGAACTCATGGTGATCCTCTTACTTCTGCCTCCCAAGTGCTGGGATTAAAAGCATGTGCCACCACACCTGTAATATATCCCTTTCTTAACCCTATATAATCACTCGCTGTGACTTGTGTTGTGGCATCTATCCATTGGTGGAGGATGTGATCTTCATGAGGCTGGGCATCTCAGCTTGGTTCTGTGCTGTAATCTGAAGTGCCACAACAGTGCCAGGCAGGGAGCAGTGCCAGGCAGGACCTCACTAATGTGTTTCTTAGAATTGGCCTAACTCTATTCTTGGTAATTACCTTCCTTCTTTATTATCTCTCCCCCAAGTGGAGCACAGCAGGGACTTGTTAGTTTTACATAGTGCTGTAACCCAAGCTTAGCCCTGCTCCACATACAGCAGCACATACAGCTCGATAAACACAGGCTACATGATGGCTCCATCCCTTAATGGGACCAATGCCCAGGCTTCAGACCTTTGGCTTGTGTTAACACAGATGATCCAAGACTCTTATCATGGACTATCAGTTTCCAGACCTCTGTGATGCCTTATCTGTCTGGAAGTTTCTAGAATATTAACATCTGTAGCAACAGAAAACATAATAGATTCTCATTCCATTTTAAGTGAGTTGTCATTCTTACATAAATAATATTGCCTTCATTTTTACTTCATGTGAACTCAGTGTCTTTAGATACTTAGGAAATAATGTTCAAAATTAAGCTTAGGGTTAGAGAGATTGCTCAGTGGTTAAGTGCACTTTCTGTGTAAGCAGGACAGCCTGAGGAGGCCTGGATGCCCTCAAATTCAAATCGCCATATTTCACATAAACAGTTGGACATGGCCACACATGGCTGTAACCCCAGTCCTTCAAAGGGAAGCAGAAACCAGAGAATCTCCTGGATTAAAAAAAAAATCAGTAAGACTCTGGTACAAACAAGAATAAGCAGAAGAGGGCTGGAGAGGTGGCTTAGTGGTTAAGGTACTTACCTGCAAAACCCAAGGACCCAGATTCAATTACTGGTACCCAAGTAAGCCAGATGCATAAGGTGGCACATGCATCTTGAGTTCATTTGCAGTGGTGTGGCTGGATGCCCTGGTGCACCCATCTCTCTCTCTCATCTATCTATGTATCTGCCTCTCTCTGTCATGCCCCTTCTTTCTCTACCTGCCTCTCTCTTGCTCTGTCTTTCTCTCTTCAATAAATAAAAAAAATATATTTTAAAAAGAATAGGCAGATGAGCAATGAAGCGGACCATCCAGTATTCTGCTCCAGCCACCAAAGGCGAGTGTTCCCCAGGACAGGCAAGCTCATGGGGCACTGCAAGGGCACATACACATGCATACAACACACGTGCGTGCACACACACACAAAAGCAATTAAGCTCAATCACGAATAGTTAGCATTAGAAAGAATATTAGAAGCTGTCTATCAGGAATGGCTGGCATTAACATCTGCCATAGAAAGTCAAAAGTCAAGTAAGTGTTCCAAATAGCTAATTGTGCCATTGCTCAGCTACCTAACATGGGCATTGGATAAGTGATGGAGAGGACTGGTAGAATGCACAACACACATCAAACATGTTTTAAAGTTAGAATTGGATTTAGAAATCTGAATTAGATCTTAGTTTCCCTCATTATAGGGGCCATGTGTTCTAAAGCTTCCATTTATGTGATTAATTTTTGGAACTATTACCTGTTTTTAAAAGGCACAAAGTTGTTAACAAATTATAGGTAGCATAATAAGGAATCTATACGAGGGCTGAGGAGATCTCTCAGTCAGGAAAATATTTGCTGTACAAGATAAAGACCTGCATTTGGATCCCAGGCACAGTGATACATGTACCTGTAACTCCAGTGCTGTGGAGGAGACAGGTGGATCCCCAGAGATTGCTTGCTAGCTAGTCTAGTCCAGTCAGTAAGCTCCAGATTCAGTGAGAGTCCTCGTTAAAAAAAAAAAAAAAAAAAGGTGGGGCTGGTGAGATAGTTTAGTGGTTAAGGCAAAGGTTAAGTGCAAAGCCAAAGGACCCAGGTTCAATTCCCCAGGACCCACGTAAGCCAGATGCACAAGATGGCACTTGCATTTTGGGTTCATTTGCAGTGGCTAGAGCCCCTGGCGTGCCCCTTCTCTTTCTTTCTATCTCTCTCAAATAAATAAATAAATTAAATATTATAAAAAGTAAGATGGAGAGAGATTAATGAAGACCCCTGAAGTTGACCTCTGGCATTCACATGCATGTACACACACATGAACGTGTACACACACAACACTCACACAAACACAGGAGTAGATTAACATAGAGTATCAGCCCTATAAAAAGACTTTCAAGGTAGATGGTTTCATTTTTCTTTTTAATTTACTTCAAGAACTACTATATGAGCTCACAGATATGGAGACTTAATGGAAACTTATTTGAGAAACATCAGCAGATGAAGACAAATTGATTGTCTTTCACTGTTCTTCATTTCCAGTAATTTCAAGTAAAGCTACTTAGAAGCTTCCTGTACAGTATAATAAGATTTTCCAACATGTCACTATGGCCATTATTTTTCATTATCTGCTTCAGAAGTTCCTCTGGTTAATAAGCTTTCCATTGTAGAACTTCGAGCATCTAAGAAGCTAATAGACATCCCTTGGAGCAGTTGCCACAGTGCTCAGTTGGCTTTGTCTGTCTCCCTCTGAATGTTTCTTCCTGTGATTTTTTTTTTTTTTTTTTTTTTTGCAGAAGAGAAGGGTTATTAAAAAATTCTTTAGCCAGGCTTAAGCTGCTTCTAACTCAATTTAAGGATAGACAGAAAAAGACACTCATTGTTTGTCTCAGTGTACTAGGTTTCCATTTCTGCATAGCAGATTACTACAAATTTAGCAGCTTAAAACAGCACACATCTCTTGCCGCACAGTTGCTGTGGAGCAGAAGCAACTCAGGGCTCAGAAGACTGCAGGCAAGGCTCCCTTCAGCTGCAGTCTAGTCTTCAGGATTCACTGTTGAAGACTGTGCTTTCAAGCCCAGCCAGGTTATTTCCTCGAGGCTGTCAGAGGTTTCAGTCTTTGGCTATCTGTAGACCATGTTCCACTTGTCACTCCTGGTCATGTGGGCTCCTCAACATGGCTGCTTACATCACTGAGCTGGCAAGGAGACTCACTTCAGCCCACTACACCTGACATAATTATTACAAGAATGACACCCTAATACCTGGCCATGTTCTATTGGTTCAAAACAAACTATAGTCCATAGTCCAAGACAGGAATTTCAGAAAATATATACTGGAGAAGGTGGAGTTGTTAAAGTCACTTTAAGTTCATCCCACAATGCTTAGGTGTCTCAACCATCTCTCTCCACAGATTTTGCCTTTTGAAGTATCATAACACATATTTTGTTAAAGTAAGTGACAGAAGTTGAAGACAGTGGGCTTTATTGATTTTTTTTACTTGTGTGGTGACTAGTTTATTCTTGAGTTGCTTTTTCTTTAATTTTTTATTGTTTTTATTTTATTTATTAGAGAGAGACAGAAAGAGGGAGAATGGGTGTGCCAGGCCCTCTAGACAGTGCAAATGAACTCCAGACGTATGAGCCATCATGTGCATCCAGCTTATGTGGGTACTGAGGAATCAAACCTGGGTCCTTAGGCTTCACAGGTAAGTGCCTTAACCATTAAGCCATCTTTCCTGCCCTTGATCTGCTTTCTGTATGATAGGATCCCCCACTATTATACTGGGTGAGGAAGAGAGCCCCTGAGAAGAATGGAAGAAAACAGAGTTTGCTCTTGAGGAAGGAAAGACTTGGTTCCACATTCTGGGATAGCTGTCTTCTGGGCTTTGTGTGGCACTGTTGTTTCTGTTTGGTTTTTCTTTACATCATCTAGGAGAATCATTTAGGGTATAACAGCAAATTACCACCCATGTGACACATGCACTATTGAAGGAGTCCTCTCAGGTGGGAGCTGGTCCAGGTAAACTCAGTGAACATGTCCTACCCAGAGTGTCTCTGTTTTTGCTATAAAATTAGAATGCCCGCCCTCTCCTTCAAGCCAGTGAGGGAAGATATATCCCTAGAGATCTAGTTAATAGAAGAACTGTTCGTCAGAATCCGACTGAGAGAGAAGGAAAAATAACCCTAGGGTGAATCTTACTGCACTGAACTATAATGAACCTAAAGACAATGTTATTTGATAATGAAAAGGGGGAAAGCAGCAACTCTTCATCATATATATATATATATATATATATATATGGAATACAATTTTTGAAAATTTAAAGTTTCTGTCCACTTAGTATACATATTTTTATAATTACTATGTAGCATGTTTCTGTTTATGGTCTTACTAATGACTTGCTTTAAAAGTGCATTAAGAAATTCCCACAGAGTACATTAGTTTTATTCAAAATAAAGAATAGGTCAGCAGCTTGTCACATTGTATGAAGGGCTTTCAATAGTGACTGGAAGGCACTTTGCAATAATGATGGCCAGAATTACTGAGGTAGAAATCTACAAAAGTAAAGGCATTATTTGAAATAATCATGCTGAGTTGTGGGTGTTT
The DNA here is from genome assembly GCA_036365145.1 of Orientallactaga sibirica. Classification (NCBI taxonomy): domain Eukaryota; kingdom Metazoa; phylum Chordata; class Mammalia; order Rodentia; family Dipodidae; genus Orientallactaga; species Orientallactaga sibirica. The sequence continues at coordinate 65,918,125 of JAEOAD010000001.1, forward strand.
TTTTTTTTTTTTTTTTTTTTTTTTTTTTTTTTTTTTTGCCACCATAAGTGCTGTTTTTCTCCCTCTGGCCTCAGGATTATAAGCTTTGAGGACTTACGGGCTGGCATTTGTAGGTAAATATATGTGGGGAAAGACATCATTGGCTTTTATGGATAGCAATATGCCTTAGGATGTGAGCATAAAAATCATAATATTTCTTTCTTTTCTTAGATTTGGAAAGCTTATGTGCCTATTCTATTCTCTCTGGGAGGTCTGGCCAAGTCTTGAAGAGTAAATTCATATAAACAGACCAAAATACCAAGTGTTTCCTAGAAACCTGCGAGCAGATAATGGGGCAGCCACTTCATCCTTCCTAGTCTCCTCGTGTGTGTGTGTGGAGGGGGGGGGGCTGTTCATCTACTTTAGCTCAGAGCACACACCCCCTTACCTGTTACATTCAAACTTGTGACTCTGCTATAATGGAACAGTTGATTGCATATTAAAATGGAGAAATACCGATTTTAATTTTATTTATTGCTTCCTCACTTTTGTCTTCTGTATTGTTCTTTCATAGTACTAATAGCTTCTAATGTACATTTTCCAAGACCTGAGCTAGTGTAGTTACACTTACCTTTTGGTCATTGCTTATGGGTGAAGCTCAGTGTGTCTTCAACATAGCCATATACATCACCAATAAACATCTTGCTCTTTAATGACCTGAACTACATTTAGGAACTACCAGTGTTCTAGAAAAATACCCACTTTATCTAAATGCTTGAGTAAAAACTTCCTGTAACCTGTACTTAAATAGCATTTTTTCCTAGATCTGGAATAACATTTAAATGGTAATGTTTGAAGTTTCTGCCAATAAACCCCTTATCACAATTCAGATGCAGGCTTTTCAGATGAACAGGGTAGTTATCGAATGTACTGACCCAATAATGTGCTTAGGAATCAATTCCCAGAGAGGAATATAGGCTAGCCAGTGATGAGATCCAGCCCAGTGTTACGTTGCACTCTTGTATATTCAAACTGACAATTTTGTACTGAGTCAGAACCTCTCATAGTTATCAGGACATTTTTCCAACTTCAGTAGCACAAAGTCAAAGGAAAAACAAAAGGTTTGGACTATGTGTTAATTAAATTAGCCCAGCAGTGCCGGGTGTGGTGGCGCACGCCTTTAATCCCAGCACTCGGGAGACAGAGGTAGGAGGATCGCTGAGAGTTCGAGGCCACCCTGAGACTACATAGTGAATTCCAGGTCAGCCTGGGCTAGAGTGAGACCCTACCTCAACCCCCCCCCAAAATAAATAAATAATAAATAAATAAATTAGCCCAGCAGAGGACAGTGATTTAAGTTAATTGGGTCTATGAGTGACACATCTCTGATCCTAATTAATTATTGAGTCCTAAGATTTCTTCAAGACTTAGTATTCATTAGGCCACCTCGTTTTTCCCCTTAATTACTGATTATGACAATTTGAACATAAAATGTCCCCTAAAGCCTTAAATGTTTGTGATTAAGCTTTCTACTTAGTGCCCAGCTGGTGGGATCTTTGGGGGGTGGAACCTTCCTAGAGAAGGTATATTACTGGGGGAAGACATTGGGGGGTTGATCATTCCAGCCCTCCTGAGTGTTCAGAGCCAGCTTGCTCATGCTGCTGCAGATGTATGATGTGAGCAAGTTGCCATGCTTTCTACACCACCTGAAGTTTCCCCTTGGAACTGTAAGCCCCAAATTAATCCTTTCCTCCCATAAACTGCTTCTGGTAAGGTGTTTTACCTCAGCAAAGAGACTGTAACTGCTACACTGATCCTACAAATATCTGTGGACCTGCTATGTGCAAATGACATTTCTATACTGGAAGTGCCTCAGTGGTCAAGAGGCAAGATCCCTGTTCATATGGAGCAACAGAAATGGAGATGGTTAAGGAAAGTATCCACTAGAGATGAATCCAGTGCAGATATTGACGAAAGCATCACAGGCAGCAGTGATGGGGCCTGGACTTTAGATCAGGAAGCCCAGGAAAGTCTCATTGGAAAATAGAGGCCTTGAATACGATCCCAAGGTCAGAAAGGAGCAGCTCTGGGCAAGGTGAAGGAAGAGGATTTTCCAAAAGTACCCCGTGGTGCATGCCTAGTGTGTTATAGGACAGGTCAAAGGCTGTTGTGGCCTTCATGTAGCAAGAAAGGGAAAGTGGTCTCAAATAAGTATTTTACATGGCAGGTGAAGGAATTTTGGTTTATTTTAAGGACAGATAGAACCAAAAGATCTTTGAAATGTCAGCTGCATGCAGGCAGTGTGGAGGTCAGAGCAGTCCAGAGAAGCCTTCTGTTGGAGGTTGGCTGTTGCCTGATCTTATCTAACAAAGGCTGGCTGTGACCCAGTTTATTTTCCTTTCCAGTAGGGAGAAAAACCTGGAAGATATGTTTCCATCTGACAGGAGAGAAGGAGTGTTTGACAGATCTTTACTTTATTGATGATGTTTATCGTAACTCTGCCTCTGCATTTGTGAAAACCTAAACTGAAATTTGTGCTGTACTTCTTCAAACCTGTGATCAAATTTTGGTCATGCCGTTGCAATTTTGTTTGAAGGACTGATGTAAAGTTCTTAGAAATGTGACACCAGGGATGGAGAGATAGCTTAGTGGTTAAGGCACTTGCCTGTGAAGCCTAAGGACCCAGGTTCAATTCCCCCAGGACCCACGTGAGCCAGATGCACAAGGTGGCGCATGTGTCTGGAGTTCCTTTACAGTGGCTGGAGACCCTGGTGTGCCCATTCTCTCTATCTCTCAAGTAAATAAATAAAATATTTTTTTAGAAATAAAAATGGAGCTTGACATTAAATCACTTTCTGCATTTCAGAATATATTTAGCCTTCAGATGGGGCAGGGCTGTTTTGGGTAAGAACATGAGCTGGTTCTTGTAGCCTGCAGGCATCTTAACTGGGCTCTATGGGGTCATGGGGGGGGTGACAACAGACACTGAGCTGTACCCATCCTGCTCTCACCAAAAAAAAAAAAAAAAAAAAAAAAAGGATACTTTTAAAAATAATTTCTAAGAACTAAAGTGATTACTAGGAATATAAAAATTGTTTTAGATTTGATTGCAGTTTCCATTTGGGATCTGAGTGAGTTGTTTGTTATGGTACAAATGAACACAGTTGGCTCTGGGAGTGAAGTCCTTAGAACATCTTAGGATGATCTTGTGTATTTTGGCCACATACTTGAAACTCACCATATTATAAATTCATACTATTCTTTATTAAATTTAGAGAATATTTATTTTCACTGAAGGCTGGTTCAGCCTGCACAGCAATCCCAATTTTGGCCCCTGAGAAATTTTATTTCATATCTGGAGTCCCTGAGAAGCAGTCTAACAGTGTATTCTAAATATAGGTCATAAATGAGTAAAATTTAAAAAGTAGATTATAATGATGTATGTTTTACATTTTATATTGCCTTACTTTGCTTTTTTTTTCCACTTTCCATTTCTAAAAATACATTCATACTTACCATTTGTGTATCTATGTGAGAGAGTACAACAGATCTCAAAGAGATTCTCTTTAAGAGTTATTATCACACATCAGACTTAAAGTGACCTACTCAATGTCACAAGCTAAAGCAACAACAGCGTCCACTTGCATGGTTTCCCACCTTGTGAAGGGTGTCAAGTTGTGTTCCCCAATACTGGGACTAACCACGTGCTACCCAGTGGCCTGGGAGCCTGTCTGAATGCAGATTCTTGGACCGTGCCCCAAACCTCCTGTACCAGATTATCAGAGTTTAGAGGTCAGGAATCTGCATAGTAAAGCATTTGATGTGAAGAACAATTAGATCTAGCAAGGTCAGCCCCTGCTAAAATTCATGAGGATTGTGTGTGGACTGTCCTTTCCTGCTTTGAATCAAGTTCCTCCCTCCATGTTGTCAACTTTAATATCCTGTGGACTTTGTGGATTTTTTTTTTTTTTTTTTTTTTTTTTTTTTTGCAGGCAGACTCCATCCATGCCCCACCAGAAGAGAATGCATAAAAGCTGAGAAGCACTCTTCCATAGAGCTTCTGATTTTAGAGAGAGGGGTTCTTTTCTCAAAACTTATTTATTTATGAATTTATATATTTATTTATTTGCAAGCAGAGAGAGAAAGACAGAATGGGCATGCCAGAGCCTTTATCCACTGCAAACAAATGCCAGTACATGCACCACTTTGTGCATCTGACTTATGTGGGCACTGGGGAATTGAACCCAGGTCATTAGGCTTCACAGGTGAGTGCTTTAACCACTGAGCTATCTCTCCAGCCCCAAGACAGGGATTCTTAAGGAAATTCTTAAGGCAGTGGAGGAGGTATTTCAAAATGAACCATAGGGCCACCCTGTGTTGTCTATTTCATTACAGCCTTTGGTCAGTTCTAGGTGCAGAAAACCAGAGAGAACAGAAGCACAGCAAAGTCCAAGAACTTCCTGCCCACCACACACAAGCTGTGCCTGTGAAAACAAGTATAGCTTGGTAGGTTTCTGGCTGGGGTCCCTCCAAGCTACTCTTGGATTTGCTATTTTCTAAGCTTCTCAAGTACAATTTGGTCACTTAAACCAAAGATCATGTCACACATTGGTTTATGGTGATAAAGTTTGAGCCTTATCTTTTTAGTGGAGTCCGTAGCTGTGCCAAGGGACAGCTGAGTCATGAGGTCATTGCAGCAGGCTGCCACTGCGTGTGTTGATCACAAAGACAACACACACCGTTTCTAAGGGCTCTACCTGCCAAACCACAGCACTGGATTCCAGCCCTTTGAAGTCAAGCAGCCACCCTTCTGATCCCTGCTGAAACTTCTGGGGAAGAGCTTTAGCATATGGCAGAAATTCAGGATAAGGTTGCTCTCAGACACGAGGAAGCACACAGTGCAATCTTCTTGGAATAAAAAGGCATCAAGTAGGGTGAGTTTTCCTTGCACTGGCCTGAGGATACATTTGTCACTGAGCCACCTCACAGGTGGGGGCATCTTCCAAGAGCACTCAGCTCTGCAAATGGAAGAACCATGAAACCTAGCTGGCACCTACCTGCTCTTGGCATGAGCTACACGCAGGCGTGCTCCTGTTTAGTCACCGTTAGACACTGAGCCCATGGTGTACATTTTGTTTCTTTGTTTCACTTTGGTGTTGGAGACATGCATGACACATGAGCTTGGCACTGCCTCTCTTTCTGAGATGGACAAATGGGCTAATCCTGTCAGGTCTTAGATTCATGGTCTTTGGCAGGAAGGGAATGGATTGCATAAATGGATCCAAACACACATGTCATCTCAGATTCCTATGGCTGCTTGTTTCAGATAAACTGAGACAGCAGCTTGGAGTCTGGGCCTCAGGGATATGCACTTTTTAAAAGCTGCCCCACTGATCTGGGTGCCCCTCGGGCTTGGTGATCTTCACAGATCGCCCTGGTTTCCATGAACAGGAGACAACATCTCTTCTATCTGGGGCTCATGAAAGACAATAGAACAGCGCTTGTTGCTATTCATAGACAACGTTGGATTCCAATTAATTACTTCATTTCTGCCAAATGCCATGGTTTATTTATTCGCTAGTAGAAGGCAGAGTAGTGCTTATAAAACATTTGCCTAAAAAGCCTTCTCAGCCTTGTTCACTCATATTTTTTTTCCATTTATATTCATGTAATGGTGGCCCGTGCTCTTCTAATTCCTGGATCTTTTATTTTTATTTTTATTTTTATTTTCTTGAGAGAGGGAAAGAGGAAGAGTGAGAGAGAGACAGAGAGAGAATGGGTACACCAGGGCTTCCAGCCACTGCAAATGAAGTCCATATGCATGTGCCCCCTTGTGCATTTGGCTTATGTGGGTACTGGGGAATCGAACCAAGGTCCTTTGGCAGACAAGTGTCTTAACTGGTAAGCCATCTCTCCAGCCCCCATTAATTCCTGGATCTTTATATGAACTTGACTCCCATGGCCATCAACATGAGGCTATCATTATTTCCATTTTACAGACATGGAAAGTAGGGCACAGAGAGGACAAAGAGCTTGCCCATGGTCCCATGGTTGATAAGTAGTGGAGGAGAACATGAACACAGGCTATTCAATGCAAGATTCAGGCACTCAGGCTCCACACTCTTCATTCCTCCAGCGCTGAAGGCATGACTCCAGGTAGGTACGCAGCGTGGCGGCAGGTGTGGCAAGGCAAGATCTGCTGAGTTTGAAGCATGCTGTGGGCATGGGGGACATTTTTGGCCCATCATTCAGAGGAAACCTGGCTAGAAGGGCAGAGTGGGATGACGCCAGGGAGGACACAGATAGCACAGGATGAATGGAATGTGGAAGGCCAGGAGAAACACAGACAATAACCATGATGGTGGCCTTCTTGATCAACAGTGGCAGGTTACATGGTGAAAAATAGGGGGAGGGGCACATTTCAATGGATAGATGGCTTAGTGGTTAAGACACTTGACTGCAAAGCCAAAGGACCCAGGTTTGATTCCCCAGGACCTACGTTAGCCAGATGCACAAGGTGGCACATGCATCTGGAATTTGTTTGCAGCAGCTAGAGGCCCTGGCATGCCCACATTCTCCCCCCAAATAAATAAATAAATAAATAAAAATATAAAATAAATATGTGGAAAACTAGAAAGACGGTAGAAATTGAGCAGCCATGACCTTGCCAGTAGCTTTCAGAAAGGACTTTCAGTGGTTTTGAAATACCGATGATAAGGTAATGAAATGATGCTAATGAGCTGTATTCCATCTAATTCATGTAATCTTTTTTTTAATTTAAATACATATTTTTTATTTATATTATTCTGATTTTACATTCATAGTATTGGTTCCATTGTCCTCCTCCCTGTCCTCTCACTTTCAAAGGGACTCTCATCAATGGGGAATGTGGGTCATGCATTGTGAGGTTAGTCAAGAGTTCTGGGGGGTAGGCACCAGTCTCTGTGCATAATGCCCCAACTTGTGACTCTAACAATCTTTCCGCCCCCTCTTCCACAAGTTTCCCTGAGCCACATTGGGGTCATTTTAGTTCTGCTTCAGTGATGAGGTTTTGGGAGCCTCTGTGTCTCTGGATATCTGGCTTAGTTGGAGTTGGATGTTCTCTGTGTTTATCTCCTTCAGCCTTTTTCTGGTGTCGTGATCGCCATGAATGCTGAAGTCTTGCCCTTCTCCTGCATTGTTCTATGGTTTCAGCTGGGGCCCTGGTGAGGTGTGGTTAGCTGATCCTCCCTTCAGGTTCATTGTCCACCTGAAAAAAGCAAATTCTCCAACGGAGAGAAAAGTTAGTACTAGATACAAGGGATGACCATATAGGTATATGGAGGGAATATATATGGATATTTGGAGGGAATTTTATATGCGTTGGCTCTCTTCTAGCCCACATTTGGTGGTATCTTGATCTTGGAGACTGAGCCCATTTTTTGTACCTGGTTTTGACTTATTTCCCAGTTCCAGCAATGAGTTCCATTCCACTGAGTGGATCTGTTAGCCAAATCAAGAGCAGTTGGTTACTCACCATGGCTGTTTGCCACTACTGCACTTGTATGAGCATTACGTCAAGTTGTTTCCTGCTGGGTATCTTAGACTGCAAGTTGTTTGGACCAATGTCGGACATTTTCCCCCAGTTGCTCGTGTAGCACCCTCTGGTACTAGACTAGCTAACTGTCTGGGGACTGACCTTCCAGATTCTGGCCAGGTCTCTCTGTGTTTGTTCTCACACATGTATGCTGTCTTCGACAGTAGGGTCTTACCATTAACCTTTGGTGGGTCACCAAGAACTCTGACAGAAGTTTGTCTTTTTTTTTGGGGGGGGGGAACCTTGTAGGTCTCTCAGATCAAGAGCTCATTGTGGAGTTTAACCCCGTGCTGGCACTGGGAGTTTTAAGTCTGCACCTAGAAAGGTGAGGGAAAAAAAAGATAGATAATATTATAGAGGAAGTGAGTATAGAGAGGAGAGGTAGGAAGAGAGAGTGAGAGGGAGAGGGAGAGAGAGAAGCAGGACAAGATTAGGGTTAGCCTTCACGATGCTCTCTCCAGATTCCTGTGGTTTGGGTATTCCCTCTGCGGGCCTGCTGAAGGATCAGTGTTTTAGCCTGTTGTTCAGAGTAAAGGGTTTTATAGTATCTTTTCCTTTTGGGTCCCAATTGTATCCCCGCCCCTTGTCCTCCCCCCCACCCTCTCGTTCCCTCCCACCCTTACCTTCCCCCCATCCCACCCTCCCTCTTGTGTGGTCCTCAGAGTGTTTATTAGGTTTGGCCGCATGTCACGTAGATTCAGGTTAGGAGTGACAGATAAACGAGACCATGCGACGATTATCTTTTTGTTCTTGGGTGAGCTCACTGAGGATGATCTGTTCCATGTTTGACCATTTTTTTTCAAATTTCCTTATTTCATCTTTCCTTACTGCTATATAGAATTCCATAGTGTAGATATACCACATCTTTGTTATCCATTCATCTAGTGAATAATTCAAGTAATCTTGAATGAGGGAACACCTATAGGGATAACACTTTAACAAACCCCGCTCACAGCACACGGACTAGATGGCTAGGCAGGCAGCACCTCCCTGGCTTTGGTATCTTTAAACTTACTTCACTCATGATGCTAGTAACTACCACTTGGTAAATGCTCATTTTTGTGCTAATCACTAATCTTTTTTGGTGGAGAGATGTGTGTATATGTGTGGGCACACACATGCCATGGTCCGTGGGTAGACAGAGGACAACCTCAGTTGTCAGTTTCACTTTCCACCTTGTTTAAGGTAGGGTAACTCATTGTTCACTGTAGGCTAGCTGGACCATGAGCTTTCTAAATTCCCAGGTATTCTCCTGTCTCTACCTCCTGTCTAGCTGTAGGTATGCTAGAATTCCAGGTGCTGGTACTAAGAGGTTCAGCTTTTTTTTTTTAAAGGATTTATTTTTATTTATTAATTAGAGGGTGGGGGTAGAGAGGGAGAATGGGTGCTCCAGGGCCTCTAGCCACTGCAAACGAACTCCAGATTCATGCGCCACCATGTGTATCTGGCTTACATAGGACCTGGAGAATCAAACCTGGGTCCTTAGGCTGCGCAGGCAAGTGCCTTAACCGCTAAGCCATCTCTCCAGCCCAGGGCTTCAGCTTCTTACATGGGTTTTGGAAATGCAAACTGAGGAATGCATGTTTATTCAACAAGCGCTTCTGCCACTGAGCTATCTCCTTACCCCTGCTAATCACTAATCTTCACACACATTTTATCTATCCATGTTTTATAGCATAGGAAGCTGAATTGCTAACATTACTTCAAGGCAGTCCCAGCTCACAGGCTGTTGCAGTCCCCTACTCATTGCTAGGGCAGGACACCCCACCAGAAGCAGCTTCTCTAGGACAGGCCCTGCCTTGCGGCCTTGCTGGGTACCATGCACTCTCCTATCCCTATCTTATACTTTTTATCATTTTGGTGAATAATGAGATAAAATGCTAATTTACAGGGGGCAATGAGATAAAATTGATGTGAGACTTTGCCCTGGGTTAAAAATAATTCTTGTTAATTTATTGGTTTTTTTTTTTTTTTTTTTTTTCCGTTTTTCATGGTAGGGTCTCACTCAGTATAGGCTGATCTGGAATTCACTATGTAGTCTCAGGCTGGCCTTGAACTCAAGGCAATCTTCCTACCTCTGCCTCCTGAGTGCTGGGATTAAAGGTGTGCACCATCACACCCAGCTTTGTTTGTTTGTTTTTGAGGTAGGGTCTCACTCTCACCCAGCCTGACCTCATTCTGTAGCCCAGGCTGTCCCTGAACTCATGATGATCCTCCTACCTCAGTCTTCTGAGTTCTGGGATTAAAGGAATGTGCCACCACCCCCAGCTAGAAAATAATTCTTTAAAAACCCACTAGACCATGCTTAAGAGAATTTGGGAGCCCTAGAACTGATTGACAGCCTAGTTTTGCAAGAGAGGAAGAAGCAGTGATGGTGACTAGGGCATGCGGCAAGCTTTGAGACCAGGAAGTCATGGTTACATTGTTCAGTGTTGACTCAGTTACTTGTGTGGTTTAAAATTTTTTTAATATTTATTTATTTATTTGGGAGAGAGTGAGAGAGAATGGGAATACTAGGGCCTCCAGCCACTGCAAATGAATTCCAGATACATATACCATCTTGTGAATTTGGTTTATGTGGGTCCTGAGGAATCAAAACTGGGTCCTTTGGCTTTGCAGGAAGGTACCTTAACTGCTAAGCCATCTCCCCAGCCCTTAGTTGTGAATTTTGAGAATCTTTTAGTTCTGAAGTTTCAGAGATTTCGAGTAACTTTTTACACAGAAATCCAGAAAACAAAGGTGGGATTCTTTTGCATATGTATGCATGTGTAGTGTGCATGTATGTGTGTGTATACATGTTCATATGTGTGTGGGTACATATGTGTGTACAGGTGAATGTGGAGGCCAAGGGACAACTTTGGGTATCATGTTCAGGTATGTCATCCATCTCTCTCATTGGTCTGGAGCTTACCTATTAGGCTACACTGTCTGGCCAGTGAGTCCCATGGATCCTCTTGCCTCTGCCTCCCCAGAAGTAGGATCACAGGCATGTGCTACCATTCCTGAAGCTTCTTTAATTAAAAGTGAGAGTGGCATTAATATATGAGCATAAACGTAAGTGTTTAGAGTTTGGTGGGCATGCTTTATGCATTTAGCCAAGTAACAGAAGTAGTTCCCCCCCTCCCCAGGGCTTATGACCTTCCCAGCCATAGCTTTTGACTAGGTTTTCAGTACCAGGCATGAATTCCCTCCTGTGGAGCAGGCTTCTTGTCTGATCAGAGACCAGTTGGGTTCTCCCATAATAGACATGCCACTATTGTACCAGTTGGCACATTTGACCTGGCTGGGCAGTGTAAGGCTTACAGGGTCCACTGCTGGTTAAGACCACCGATGACTTCTTTCTCCCAAAAGGGTGCAGGCTACACAGCTCTTTCTAACTTTCTGACAGCTAGTCAACAAGGAGGAGGTTTCCAGCTCAGCTCCAGCTTGATTTCTTAGTGACCTACATGCCACGCATAAGGAGTCTTTACCAAAAGGGTCTTACCATCTAGTTCTGATGGGCAAATAAGAGCCTTGACAATAACCTTTAATGTTTTGGGGGCAGCAGAGTCCTCCCTGGCCTAACTGACTAGAAGGTATCCTACCCCTGGCAGTGAAGTTTTTCTTATAACAACTTATGGCTTCTGGGCATAGTGCTATCTGCCAAAACTCTCTCTCTCTCCTTTTTTTTAACATATATATTGTTAGCTAGCAAAGAAGTAGGTTACCATATGGCATATTCATAACATCTTGAATTTTGATTAGCCCTCCTTCCACCCCTCCTCTCTTTCATCTCCTCCTTTTTATAGCTTCCTGGCCTCTACTACTTTTACTCCAACTCACATACAAATCTAAGCATTTGAATCTAGGATCCACATATGAGACAGGAGCATGTGGCATTTGACTTTCTGAGCCTTGGTTATCTCACTTGTCCTTTCCAGATCTATCCATTTCCTGGAAATTTTTATAATTTTATTTTTTATAGCTGAATAAAACTCCAGTATGTAAATATACCACATCTTTGTTGTCCATTCATCAGTTGATGAGCATCTAAGTTGGTTTCATTTCCTAGCTACTATGAATAGCATAGCAATAAAAGTGGGTATATGCCAAGGAGTGGTATAGCTGGATCATATGGTAACTAAATTTTAAGCTAACTTAGGAACCTCCACATTGATTTCCACAGTGGCTGTACCAGTTTACATTAATATCAACAATGGAGAAAGGTTCTTCTTTCCTCACATCCTCGTCAGCATTTTTTGGTCATTTGTCTCATTGATTGATAGCCATTCTGACAGGAGTGAGATGGAATCTCAAAGTACTTTTAATCTGCATTTCCCTTATGGCTAAAGATATAGAACATGTTTTTAGATATTTATTGGCCATCTGTATTTCTTCTTTTGAGAACTCTCTATTTAGTTCTAAAGCCCATTTTTTGATTGGGTTGTTTGATTTCTTATTATTTAGTTTTTTGAGTTCTTTGTATATCCTGGATATTAATCCTCTGACAGATGTTTAGCTCACAAAGATGTTCTCCCATTCTGTAGGTTGCCTGTTTATTCAGTGTCCTTTGTTGTACAGAAGCTTTTTAGTTTCATGAGGTCCCAGTGGTTGATTAGTTGTCTTACTCTCTGGAGTTATATTCAGAAAGCCATTGCTTATGCCTATAGGTTGAAGTGTTTTCTCTACTTTTTCCTATAGCATTTTCAGAGTTTCAGGTCTGATATTAAGGTCTTTGATCCATTTGGACTTGATTCTTGTCCATGGAGAGAGATAAGGATCCATTTTTATCCTTATACATATAGATACCCAGTTTTCCCAGTACAATTTGTTAAAGAGGCTGTCTTTTCTCCAGTGCATATTTTTTTTTTTTTTTTTTTTTTTTTTTTTTTTTTTTGATCAAAAATCAAATGGCTGAGCTGCCTGGGTTCACATCTGGGTCCTCAATTTCATTGATTTACATGTCTGTTTTAGTGCCAGTACCATGCTATTTTTTGTTATTATGGCTCTGTAATATACATTAAAATCAGGTACAGCAACACTGCCAGCCTTATTTTTGTTGCTCAGAATTGCTTTGACTATTCAAGGATTTTTGTGCTTCCAAATGAAGTTTAGGAATTTTTTTTTTCTATTTTGGTGAAGAATGGCATTGGAATTTTGATGGGGATTGCATGATATCTATAGATTGCTTTTGGTAAGATAGATATTTTCACAATATTGATTCTTATGATCCATGAACATAAGATGTATTTCCATTTCTTCTGTTTTCTGCACAAAAAATGTCTCTTGAATGTTTTAAAGTTTTCATTGTAGAGATCCCTCACTTCCCTGGTAAGATTTATCCCAAGGTACTTTATTTATTTTTTTTTTTTGAGGCAGTTTTGAATAGAAATGTTTCCATGATTTCATCCTCAGCACATTTTTATTGGTATTTAGGAAGGCTACTGCTTTCTGTATATTAATTATGTATCCTGCTACCATGATTAAAGTATCTATCAGCTCTAACAGTTTGCTGGTAGAGTCTTTAGGGTCCCTTACTTATAGGATCTTATCATCTGCAAATAATGATAATTTGAATTCTTCCTTTCCAATCTGACCTTTTATTTGTGTCTCTTATCTTATTGCTAGGGCCAGGACTTCTAGTCCTGTATTAAATAGAAATGGGGACAGTGGACGCCTTTGTCTTGTTCCGACTTACCATATTTTTCATTTCTAGTATTTCATATTTGCATTTCTTACTCATATCTTATTTTGACCTCCTTATTTTGTTAAATTGGTTTCCTGTGTTCTCTTGGGACTCCTTCAGAAGTTTGTTTTCTTCTTTGATTCTGTTGATTTTGTCCTTAATTTTTTTTTTTTTGAGTATACTTAAAATCATTCTCTGTCTGACATTTTGTCTAATTCATTCACCCTGGAGGTCATTACTGTTGGATTTGTAATTTTTGGAGAATTTATATTCACCTGATGTTTTATGTTTCATATATTATTTCATAGAGATTTTTATATCTCAAGTTATTTCAATGCTTTGTGTTTTTAGTTCTTAGTCAGAAATTATATCTTCAGGTAGGAGCTCAAGGCACCAGTGTGGTTCTGTGTTACTCTCAAATAGTGGTAGGAGTGACCCAAACTATTGAATATGCTTGCTATGAAAATGCCCCAATAGCAGATTAAGAACAAAGTTCTTTTTGACTTCAATAATTGCTGGTGGGTAAGTGAACCAGACTTGTAGACATATGCTAGAGTTTTGGTTACTTAGATTAGGAGCGGTATAGGGAGAGTTAGTGTGAGGGCTAGCATTTACTTTGAAAAAGTTGGAGGTGGCATAGGAATCTGGGAAAGGGAAGTTGGGGTACTGTTAGTTTCCACACATTTTAGAGGTTGTTGAGGCTATGGAAGGTTACACTTACAGAAAATAATAGAGGGGTAAGATGGAAAGAATGTGGAAAAGGGGCTGGAAATAGAGGGAAAGTAGGCAAGTAGTGTTGGGAAGAGTAGTAGAAAGATTGCAAAAGCAGTGTGCTAGGTGGAACAAGATATAGAACAGACCTAAAGTCCATCTGAGCCATATACAAATGCAAAGAAAACTGACATGAAGTAGTTATTCATGAATGGGATTAAAACCAGCAGACAAACTAACAAAACCAAAGGACCTAAACTAGGTGGGTATGATGACTCATACCCTTTATCCCATCAGATGGGAGGCTGAGATTCCTAGGCTGCAGTGGGATCCAGGTCAGCCTGGGCCAGAGTAAACTTCTGCTCCCACGAAAGAAAGAAGAAAGGGAAATAAAGGCACTATAGACAAATGTGAAAAGAGATAAAAGTTAACCCCAATATACAACTTACTTATGAATGACAAAGTCGACTAAAAGTACATCAATCAAATCCAACACATCAGTGTTTTTTCTTAGTACACTAGGTTTTGAATTCTTTCCTTTCCCTGGGCTTCTTTCTTCAGCAGCCCGCCCTGATATGGAAGGTGTAATCAGCCTTTCCAGTGCAGGCCTGTACACCTGGCTTTCAGGTGTGTATTGCCCCAGTGTAAAATAGCCCTGTTATCTTTTTCGGGGGTGTCCTTCTGTCTCACCTACTTTGAGTGCGAATCTGGTTCCATTTAGCTTGTTAGGTTGGTCTGCTCTTCAGATTGGCTGTGCTGAATGCTGTGTGGGTGAGGGGTGGCTCTTACCCCCTAGTGTCTTGACACCTCCAGGGATTCCCTGTGCTGGTGGACTGGACTGGAGGGGGGGGGCAGTGGAAAGTTGTCTGAACTTGTTCTGGAGCTGCTCAGCGAAACCCTATTGTCTTCTCTGTCAGTATTAAAATATATATATTAAAGTTTTTTTATATTTTATTTTTATTTACTGAGAGAGAGAGAGAGAGAAAGGGCACTTCAGGGCCTCCAGCCACTGCAAATGAACTCCAGACACAAGTGCCACCATGTGCATCTCTGTCAGGATTTTTGATTTTGCAAGGCTGGTGTGAGTGGGAGAATCCCTTCCCCATAGTTCTGTTCTTGCTGGTCAGGCAGGGCCCGGCGAGTAGAAGCTCTTTGCAGCATCATAATGGAGCCCAATCCTCAGCCACAGGCTGGAGCCCAATCCTCACTGGTTATGTAGTTTCTGGAAGTTTCTGTTTTCTCTCGCTTCTCTGCTGTGGTCTCACCTGAGTTAATAATTCCTTGCACATCTTCACTTTTCAGGAGAAGAGTGTATTGTGCATTATCTTGCCTCTTTTTTACCTCATGTTCTTTTGGTGTGGATCCTAGTCTGCCAACTTAACCTGAAGTCGGAACCCCTTTTAATAACTATGAGACTTCTCTTGTACTCTTTGAGATGATGGAACTATAATGTTACCTTTGTATAGCTCCTCAGAGTTGGCACAACCCATGCACATACATTATCCTGAATTTTACAACATCCATGAAATGAACATGAGCGAGATCAGCCTGGTCATAATGGCTGGGAGAATAGAGGTATGGAGAGGTTAAGCAATTTGCACACAGTCACACACCTGGTAAAGGTTAGGACTGAAATAACAAATGTATTTATAGTATATCTAAGTCTCATATTTTGTTCTCTATAGCAGTCTTTCCAGTTGTTTCCATATTTCTCTCAACTGTAGCTATTTTGTAATCACTTGGAGAATGTATATTTCTAAAGGAATGTTTGTGTTACGAATGCAATTTCTTTGCTGATAGCTTTTTAACATATATACTTCCTTCTTTTCACCATTTGATAAATTCATCCATCAAAACAACAAATGCTGTGCTTGTTTCAGTAAAAGCTGGTTGGCAGAGTTTTATAGCCTTATACTACTTAGAACCACTTTAAATACGAAGGACCCAAAACTTCCAGGCCCTGCCTAATGTTGAATGCTGTGCTGGCTGGTTGCAAACAAGGCAATGATTTGCCTTACCAAGACCTGCAGTGGGGCGGGGGGGGAGTGGGGGTCTTTGTCATCCCTGTGCTAGACACAGGAAGTGGGGGGGTGAGAGACATACCCCAGGTCCCCAGCAGTAGTGTGCAGGGTTTGGATGTGAGCCCCGTTCTTCTGGCCCCAGCATGTTCATACCTTTCCCTCTATGTAATGTCTTTAAAGGACAAAGGCTGAACTATTGACAAGAATTTCTGATGGCACATCTCGTGTCTCATCCTCTCCTGTCAGCAAATTGACTCTGAGGTTAGGTTGTCTCCAGGCCCTGCTCTTCCTCACCTGGTCCTTTCCACCTGGTTTGCCTAGCCCAATTCTGTTTGTCACAACCCTCTAGTTTTTTTTTCATGGCACAAATGGGATTCAATTGCATATATCTGGTGATTTTGTTTGTTTGTTTTGTTTTTCGAGGTAGGGTCTCACTCCAGCCCTGGCTGACCTGGAAGTCACTATGTATTCTCAGGGTGGCCTTGAACTCATGGCACTAATCCTCCTACCTCTGCCTCCCGAGTGCTGGGATTAAAGGCGTGAGCCACCATATCCAGCTTACCTGGTGATCTTGACTTCCACTTTGCATCTTTTCATGGAAGTATTGCCTCCTTCCTCCTGTAAGTTGGTCAGGTACTTCCCTTGGTGCCATGTTAGGGTGTTGAACTTACATTCTTAACCATTCAGTCCCAGCAGCAGCTAGATTCGCATCTTAGATACACAGAGAATGTCCTCACGTGGAGTGATTGAAACTGAGTCAAAAGAAGCAGAGCGGTTGTGAAATAGGCAAGTGGTGCCAAGCCAGCTGCTTCTGTTATAAGCTCTTGAAGTGTGAGGCATCAAGGATGCTGTGGCTATGTGCTTGTCAAAGTTGGGACCCATTCTTTCCGCATGGGCCTGTGTTCAAATGCCTAGTCCAAGGATGGTAAGTGGCAGCATGCATGCCTAGACCACACCTGGGGTAGAGATCCCTGGTCAGTTATGCTGCTAGCACTTGCCCAACATATGCAAAACTCTGGGTTTACTACCCAGTATTTCCTCCCCACACCAACAAACTTTCATAAACTAATAGTTGACTTCCATAAGGTAAAAGTCATATGGAAGAGAAGGTTTTTACACTAGTGAGATGGCATACTGTACCATTTGAGAATTAATTACATCTGTCCTGGACAATCAACTATGGCTGTTGTCTATGGTGCCCAAGCAACATCCCAGACAGACACTTCCCAGCAACCAAGACTGCCATGTAAGATGTATTCGTTCCTCCTGTGTTGCTCTACCTAGTGTGTGTGTGTCCCCACACATGCATAAGTTCATATAAGTTTGACAGTTGAACCCTGGCGCCCAGGGCGGTAGCACTGTGAGTGCTGAGTATATCAGTGAACACCCAGACTGGATCTTCTGATTGACAAGACAGTAAGATTTGAAAGGAAGCACAGTGGCACAGCCAGTGTGAAGGGACTCCATGCCATTCCTAAAAATGGTTACGGTGGGAATTCGAGGTTATGTATATTTTGCTACTCTTTTTGAAAAGAGGTTAAAGTTTAGCTATCTGATGTTGACAGTAGTATGGTGAACAGTAGGGGTGTGTGGACATTTGGAGGACAGTAGAGCAGAAGCTCTTTTCCATTACTATGTACAGTGTTCTCTTATGCCTAACACTCCTTCAGGCTACAAGGGTATATCATGACCGAAATGAATGTATTATGTAATTGAACTTCTGGCTCTTTTAGTGATGTAGTAAAGGGAAGTTAATAGGTGTTTGCTGGTGCTGGTGATGATCCAATCTAGGCTGGACACACACACACTACCACAATAGCCTGTGGACTGTTCTAAGTCCACATTTTATTTTTAAAATATTTTTATTTTATTTTAATTTATTTGAGAGGTGGTGTAGAGAAAGCAGCAGATAGAGAGAGAGAGAAAGAATGGGCATGCCAGGGCCTCCATCCACTGCAAACAAACTCCAGACGTGTGCACCATCATGTGCATCTGGCTAAAATGGGTACTAGGGAATTGAACCTGGGTTCTTTGACTTTGCAGACAAACACCTTAACCACTAAGCTATCCCTCCAGCCCTTAGCCCACATTTTATATGCTCTCACAAGAGTACCGTGGGCTTGGTGGTTAATAAAGAACAGAAATTCACTTCCTTCCAGCTGGAGGCTGGGAAGTCCAAGATTAGCATGTAGGCACTTGATAAGGGCTTGCTTGCTGTGTTACATAGCCGAAGGTAGAAAGGGTAGGAATGTGAGCCCCCTCCTCCAGCCCTTTCCTAAGGTCATCTAACCCTGCTCAGGAGAAAGGAGTTTTAGTGCTGGATGACCTCTCAAAGGCTCTAACTTTAAATTCTATCATGTTGGAAACTTGAAGTTTGATGGGACGTCTTTGAAATATAACAGACACTGTTGATTGTCCAGGACAGATGTAATTAATTCTCAGTTCTGCATTATGTCATCTCACTAGTGTATAATCCTTCTCTTCCATCTGACCTTTTTTAAAAAAGATTTTAGTTTTATTTATTTATTAGAGACAGAGAAAGGGGAGGGAGAGAGAGAGAGGAAGAGTGAGACTGGATGCACCAGGGCCTCTAGCCACTGCAAATGAACTCCAGACACATGTGGAGAAATGAACCAGGGTCATTAGGCTTCACAGGCATGTGCCTTAACCACTAAGCCATCTCTCCAGTCCCCATCTGACTTTTAACCTATGTAAGTCAACCATTAGTTTATGAATTTTTGTTGGTGTGGGGAGGAAAT
Organism: Orientallactaga sibirica; assembly: GCA_036365145.1. NCBI lineage: Eukaryota > Metazoa > Chordata > Mammalia > Rodentia > Dipodidae > Orientallactaga > Orientallactaga sibirica. Next base: position 65,936,836 of record JAEOAD010000001.1, read on the forward strand.
ATGTGAGAGTGAACCCAGAGTTTTGCATATGTTGGGAAAGTGCTCCATCATTGAGCTATACTTCAACCCCTTTCTAAAATTTTATTTTGAGACACAGTCTTGGTAAATTCTCTAAGGTGGTCTTGAACTTGTGACCTTTCTCTCTCGTCTTCCTGTCTAGCTGGAATTACTGATATGTAGCATCATGCCTGGTTAGATTATAAATCTTATGCTTAGTCAACATAATTTCCTCCTCTTGTTCCCCATACAATGCCCATTACAGAGTAGGATAAGCTTTTTAAAAAATATTTTTATTTATTTGTAAGGAGAGGGAGAGGGAGAAGGAGAGCGAAAGAGAGAGAGAGAGAGAGAGAGAGAGAGAGAGAGAGAGAGAGAGAGAGAGAGAGAATGGGTGCACTAGGTCTCTAGCCACTGCAAACAAACTCCAGATGCACGTACCACTTTGTGCATCTGGTTTTCTGTGGGTACTGGGAAATTGAACCCAGGCCATTAGGCTTTGTAAGTAAGTGCCTTAACTGCTGAGCCATCTCTCTAATTCCAGGATAAACTTTTCTAAGCTGTTTAATGAATGAGTAGAAGTGACAGTTTGATTTGCTTATTTATTCATCACATCAAACATATAAGCTAGTCTTTCACACACATAACACATTTAGCCAAACTGGTGTCTCAATGAAAAACAGATCTGTAGCATGTTCAATATCACCCACTTGTACATAATTAGAGATGAGTGCACACTAGTGTGGTTGTTATTAGATTATATCTAGAAAATATTAAAGATGGTATAGTAACGGATGGCTGAAGCAGAACATTGGGGCTCAATGCTGGGAAAGTGCCCTTGATTGGGCCTATGACCAAACCCTACTTCTCTCTTTTGCGCTCTTTAATTCAGTTTGCTTTAGGTAATGGCGTGTAAGTGCTCTCTGTGTCTTTATCACCACTTCTAAGCAGGACAAAGTGACCCAAAGGAGTCCTTTTGAAGAGATTTGTATTTATAGATACTCCTTTATGCACTTTTCCTGGGGCTATCTAGGCAGCATGTCAGCAACACTGCACTGAAAGGGGCCTGGTCCTTAAATGCATTGGTTCCTCTTCCCAATCTGTCATCATGTTCCCCCTCTGGATTTTCTTTCTAGGCCTTTTGGAACCTGAGTGCTGGCTATAGTTTCTTGTTGTGTTCCACTTTGTCCCCTTTCCTTTTGAGTAACTGGATGGTGGTACAGATTCAAATACCGCTTGCAGTGAATAAAGAAAAAGGTGCACCAGATGGATTAAGATGTGTCTAATCTGGCGTGGGCACACTCATTTATCACTGTAGCAGTTTCCACCTTGGTAAACATTTCTATTTTTTACTACTGAGCTTGCAGCCAACAGTGCTCATTATTTTAATTAAAAAGATTCTGTGATTTCTTTTCCAAATATGGTACTAAGTATTCAAAGGGGAATACCATTGCTTATAAAAAGGATGAGTTGTAGGGTAGTTTACTGTATTATGTACTTCCAATTAAGTAACTGTGATAAGCTATTATGATCAAAGTCATCTAAAAATAGTAGATATGGCCTATTTCCACTAGACGCCACACTGTTAGTTCTCCTATTTTCTAAGCATAATCTAATATTACATATAGCTTTGTGTTAGTTATTATCATAGGCCAAATGCTATGTCATTGACATGTACGACTTCACAAAGACCCTCACTGTGAGATAGTTGTGAACAGTATCCTCATTTTATAGATAAAGAAACTAAAGATTACCCAACTTAGGACATAGTTCAAAGTTAAACAACCAGTGCATAGTTGACCTCACGGTGACTGTCATTACCTACACAAGACCTTCCTAATATTGGGATCGTCAATATTTCATTATAGATGGTGGAAGAGGGCCAAAAGAGACATAAAATTGAAGAGGGACTAGATGGAAAGAAGAAGGGGTTAACGAGAAGGGGAAAGAGAGAAGGAAGGACAAAAGAAGGCAGCAGGAGGGTATTGTGATCAAAATGCACTAGATATGTGTATGAAAACTGTCAATAAAAACGTGTAAAAAGCAAAGTTGGTCTAGAAAGTTTGCTTAGTGGTTAAGGCACTTGCCTATGAAGCCTAAGGACCCAAATTCGATTCCCCAGTACCCACATAAGCCAGATACACAAGGTAGCATATGTGTCTGGAGTTTGTTTGCAGTGGCTAGAAGCCCTGGTATGCCTATTCCCTGCCCCCCCCCACTTCAATCTCTCTCTCTCAAGTAAATAAATAAAAATACTTTGAAACAAAAACAAGTTAAACAGCTAGAAAGACGCAACCATAAGATCCTAGCCCAGGCAGTGTCTCTGTCACCATGGCTAGTTCAATCTTACAATCAGTTGGCACAGACAAATTTTATTTCCATTAATGTTTTATTGAGAGGTCAAAGGTGGCACAAAATACTTAGAGGAAACAAGAAAGTCTATGCTTCCACTGAGGGATGAGAGCTGTGATATACAGCACACAAGGTACAGCTGAGCTGCTTGAATCAAAAGTTCTGAGTATGTTTGCTCACCCTCACGAGTCCTGACGGCTGAGGATGCCACTTCCTCTACACCGATAAAGGGCAAGCTTCTCATCTCTAAAATAAAGAAAATCTGCCTGGAAATATGGGGTTTTCCTTAAAGGGAATTCTGCTATTTCTTATAAGTAAATGGGGCCATATAATTTCTATTTTTTTTATTCCCAACTTCCTTAATTGTAGACAATATCCCATGGTACTTCCTTCCCTCCCCCCACTTTCTCTTAATGCATTTGTTTCTCTTCAATTCAGTAAATCTCTTCATCGTCTGCTTTCTCTCACTTGCTTTCTTGCCCCCTTGTTGTCATGTGCCATTTCTTTTTGGATGTAGCATGGCCAGAGGCCTGTGTAAAAATCTCACTAGATAGACCTCAGACCAACTTCCCCACTCCCTTAGTGTTCACCTGCTTTACTTCTCAGCATCAATTTCTTCATCCAAATGTAAGGAATATAGTAAGACTGTCTCACAGAGCTCTAGAGGTGTCTGAGCAACAGATGTCAAGTTCCCATTGCAATGCCCACTGGCCTATAGCAGGTGCCTTGGAGTTATAGTCTAGTTCCCTCCTCACCTCTCTTCTTCCATATGGCATTACAGCTTGATGAGGCTGAGTTTTGCTGGCCAAAAACAATTCTTTGCTAATAGAAAAGGCACTTCCTGAGCTGGAGAGATGGCTTAGTGGTTAAGTTGCTTGTGTGCAAAGCCTAAGGACCCAGTACCGATGAAAGCCAGATGCACAAGGTGGTGCATTCATCCAGAGTTTGTTTGCTGTGGCTTGAGGCTCTGCCATGCCCATTCTCTCTTTCCATTTGCCTCTCTCTCTCTTTCTTTCTCTCATAAGTAAATAAATAAAATATTTTTCAAAGGCACTCCCTTAGGATACTCTGAAATTCTCAGAAAGACTAATGCATTTGCTTACACACTGAATTTTTAAAAATGGCATGCCTATGTGTGTAGTTTGTGCACATGCGTGTGCAGATGTGCATGCCCCGTGTTCATGCACATGGAGGCCAGAGTAAAATGTGGGGTGTCTTCCTCTTTATATTCATTGGCCTGTTTTCTTGAGACAGAGTGTCTCACTCAACCCAGAACTACTGTTTTCACTCTTTCTTTGATCAGCAAACCCTAGTGATTCTCCGGCCTTTCCCCCCACTTCCCTACAGATGGATTGTAGACATGCTGTTTATTTATTTATTTTATTTATTTACTTATTTATTTGCAAGGAGAGAGAGACAGAGACAGAGACACAGAGAGGAGAAAGAGAGAGAAAGGGCATGCCAGGGTCTCTAGCCACTGCAAACAAACTCCAGATGCATGCGCCCCCTTGTACATCTGGCTTATGTGGGTTCTGGGGAATTGAACCTGCATCCATTGGCTTTGCAGGCAAACACCTTAACCACTAAGCCATCCCTCCAGCCCAACATGCTGTTTAGATGAGTGATTTGGGAATCAAACTTCGGCAATTTCAGGCCACCAGGCTCTCTTGCTTGTGTAGCAAGCTCTCTTAACTGCTGAGCCATTTCTCCAGCCCATGCTTGTGTGCTGATTTTTCTTGAAAGTGATATGGATATAAAATCTAGTCAGTATAAGAGCAGATTCCTTGTATATGTACAAGCAGATGTGGAACTTGTTGGTAGGACTCTTGGCCTGTAATATTCCTTCATATTTAAGGAGACTGAGGGCCATGGGTTTATTTCTTATGGCCACAGGGGTTCTCTTTGAGAGCATTCTATCCATTCTCTAATCAGGAGTTCATTGAATATGAATGTGTGTGTGTTATAAACATAGTAAGAGAGAGAGAGAGAGAGAGAGAGAGAGAATGTGTGTGTGCTTACTGTGTACTAGGTACTTTAGTGCTGGGAATACCACAGTCAGCAAAGTAGACCCACATCCATGACTATGACCATATGGAATTATATTTCTAGTGAAATTCATTTTGATGCTTTGATTTAAAAGCAAGTTATTTTGCTTGTGTGTGTGTGTGTGTGTGTGTGTGTGTGCATGTGTGTGTGTGTGTGTGTGTGTGTGTGTGTGTGTGTGTGTAGGCCAGAGGTTGATGTTGGTTATCTTCCTCATTTGTTCCCCACTCCATTTTCTGAGGCAGGATCTCTTACTTAACGTAGATCTCACTGAGTCAGCCCCTCTAACTAGCTAGCTTGCCTTGGGGATCCCTTGTCTCTGCTGCCAAAGTGCTAGGGTTACAGAGGTGATGCCACATCTCTACCTAACACTTAAATGGGTACAGGGTATTCAAACTCCAGCCCTCATGCTTGCATGGCCAACATTATATCTACTGAGCCATCTTCCTAGCCCCTAAAAGCAAACTTAATGTAAGTATATTCTGAATGCTCTGGTGACCATCTTGAGATGAAGTGTTGCTGTGAGATTTTATTGTCTACTGATGTTAGTGTCCTGGCACCAAACAGGTTTTTTTTTTTAATAGTCAGCAGCTCAAAGGACAGAGGCAAATAGATTTATGAGTAATATTTTCTAGCCAAAGCAAGGCAAGATGACAATATGGGGCAGGGATTGTAACAATGGACACTGCATGTAGAGCCCAAGTAGGCAGTGCAGTTGGAAAACTGAGTCACACCATGTAATTCTACAGAATAGGGAGGGCAGACTCAGAAGAGCCAGGCTACAGTATGCAAACCTAATTTCAACAAAACATGTTTACATGAATTAATGTGATTCATCTGGATTGTATTGGTTTTGTGGGCTTGTTTATATTATCAGTTATAAATTTGTACGGATTTTATAGCTATGTAAGAGCTTGAAACATAAGGTATTTATAGTGTTATAATAATAATAATAATTTTTTGTTAGCCCTGGGGAGGCCTGAAATAAATTCTTTTCACTGTAAAGGAGGTCAGCACCATTATTCAAGCACAGATGCCTTGCTCTAGAGAAAGATTCCCTACAGGCAAAATCCTTTTTGTATATATGAACAGTTTAGAAAAGAATAGTTATGTCCTTGATTTATCAGAAAAAAAATATTAAAAGAACTATGTGGAATAGTCTAGCTATTCTTTTGGCCCCTAACTCTTTATGTTTTGTACTTGTAGCTGTTATTTTTCACATTATCCATGATTAAATTATCATGTGCCCATGTATTATTATTGTTGTTGTTAGTTTTTTTTTTTTTTTAAAGACAGAGTCTCATGTAACTCAGGCTGGCCTTGAACTCTTTATCCTCCTGCCTTTACCTCCCAAGGGCTTTGATTACAGATAAGTGCCACCAGGCATAGTTCCATAATTTTAAAAAATATATTTATTTGCAACCTGAGAGAGAAAGAGAGCAGACAGATAGACACAGAGAGAATGAGTGTGCCAGGGCCTCCAGCTGATGCAAATGATGTGTGCATCTGGCTTTACGTAGGCACTGAGAAATCAAACTTAGGTCATTAGCCTTTGCAGGCAGCACTTTAACTGGTAAGCCATCTCTTCAGCCCCTCATAATTAGTTTTTAAGAGAGAAATTACAGTAATCTCCTTCCTTGCTACTTACTGATATGAGCATACCCACATTTCCCTGTAACCACCTCCCACTAACATACTTGTAATTTGTCTCTTTGGAAGCTGTCCTTACTATATATTGCTCTGTGCAGTGCTTAACATTTATTTTTAAACACTTTTACTATTCAGGGTATCTTAAGTCTACCCAGAGAGTACCAAGGAGTGGTCATAAGAGACAAACTTTGTAAAATAGTAGATTATACAATGTCATGTGGCATCACCTCCTATTCCCTCTGGATTTGAGGCTCTGGGGCAGCACTGACCCATGGTTCTCTGCTAGGACCCAGATGATGCCATTCTGGGAATGGCCAGGCATCTGTTCCTATTTTTCTGGCACTTTCTAGATCCATGTCTGCTCTCTCACCTTAAGTGCTAACAGTGTCTTTTTCATTCATTTTTATGATAAATTAGGTCCCTAGATATACAAAACATTTGGCCCTAGGGCCCTAATAAATTCAATTAAGGCTGTTGACAGTTGCTCCCATCACTAATTCTTTTTCTTCATTCAATCTTAATAGTAAACCTAGGTTTGAATTTATGCCATTGAGCGATGTTGATGTGTAATGATATGGTGTCATTCATATACTTTTTAAAATATCTGACTTATGTTTTTAATAGAAAAGGTAGAGGTCTCACTCTCTGGAGCAGTGGGCAACTGAGTTTTAGCACTACTTTTGTGGAATAGGAACTGGTCAGAACACTTGCCATCTAGGAGGTCAGAGCCTGCAATCCTATTGCAATTAATGTCTAGGGTGTGTGTGTGTGTGTGTGTGTATTCTTTCAATATATTAAAACAAACTTGCACTATTGTGTCCTGTCTGAAACAAATGTAACCATAACCCACCAGGAAGTTGTGGACTGTAACCTTCTATTTTATATCATGGTTTTTGTATTTGTCAAAAACGCATCATTTTGGTGTTAACTCTGAGGTCTTAAGCCAGTGCCTGGCCTGAGATGACATCTTGCTAAGTAAGGTCTATGGTCACAAATGAGAACATACCTGATTGTTCTGCAGCCAACTGTCCAGTTTGCCTACAGCCCAGGCCTTGCTTCACCTCCTGCCTCTTGCTCTTTAGCCATTTGGTTTGATCCTCACAACTGTTCCAAAGGACTGGGAGGACAGAAGGGGCAAAGTCCCATCTATAGTTTCCTAGAAAAGCCAATCAGGAAGGTGATTGGTTTATTTTGCTTACTTTAATGATTGTGTGTGCATTGTTTGTTTGTTTGCCAGATGAAGAATATAGCAATCCCTCCTTATCTGGGAGGGGGTACAGTCCAAGAACCCCAGCGGATGCCAGAAGTCTTAGTCTATACTGTCTTTTTCAAAGACATAATACATTTCATTCATATATATATATATAAAAGTTCCATTCATAAATTAAGCACAATAAGAGTCTAATAACAACTAATAATAAAATATAATTACAGTAATTTTATAATGAAAGTTTGTAAATGTAGTGTCTTACTTCCTCCTGATACCATATACTTTAGTCCCCCCTTTTTGCTGTGATGACACAATGATGCAATTCCTACAGCATGAGATGAAGTGAGGTAAATAACTAAGCATTTACCAAACATTGAGGTCCTATGGTGGTTTGAATGTATGGCCCCATAAACTCAGGCTTGCAACTTGAACTTCCAGTGGGCAGAGCCCTACTGGGGAAGAGGTATACCAGTGGGGGATGATCTTAAGTCTAGCCCTAAGGTATATGAAGAATAGTTTGGAGCTTTGGTGGTTTTATGGTCCTGGCTGATCGTGGTGTCTCTCTGCTTAGGTCTATGGAAGTGAACTTTCTGCCCTTGATGGTGTTCACCTGGAATCGATAAGCTTGAAATAAACCCTTTTCTTCCATAGCTTGCTTCAGATCAGATGTTTGTCTAGCAATGAGAAGCTATCTGCAACAGAAAATTGGTCCAGAAAAGTGGGGTCATTGCTGTGATGAATCTGACCATGTGGATTTTGGTCTTTTTAAACTTATATGCTGGAGGAATATGAAAGGACTTCGTACTTGGGGTTGGAGAACCCCTCAAAGTTTTGTTTATGCGCTATTCTTGTGAGAGTTTAAAAACATTAAATGCAAAGAGAATTGTGGACTGTGAAGCCTTGGCTTATGAACTTTCAAAGGGGAAGCAGAGAACTTTGTTGGAATTGAGCTACTGGCATAAAGGCTAGCTGTATTCTTCTGCCAATGTCCAGAGAATTTGAGCAAAGTTAAAGTTAAAAATAATGGACTGCTGTGCTTGGCAGAAGATATACAACAGAAAGATACAAAATATGTATGGTTTATCACAGGAAAAATTCAAGCAAGGTTAAAATTATTGATACATAAACTAGTTTTAGGTTACCAAAGCTGCAATAGTTGATTACTACCATGAAGGGTGAGCTAACTGCTTTGCACTGGGACCATGGAAAAGATGTCTGAGATTAAAACCCACCAATCAATGGCTCAAATAAATAAGAAAAATTCTTTTACAAAGAGGTGCCTTAAAGAAAGACTGGTAAAACATTATACTGCTCTTCAAGGTCAAGGTTTATTCCCCCCACCCCCGAATTTACAAAATTGGCTGTGCTGCTTCACACCTGGTAATAGTTTTGGAAGCATGAAATTTACATGGAAGTGAGCCATGAAGTACACGTTTCCAGCAGCCACAGAGGCTGCATGGGAAACAGGTAGATATCTCTATATTGGAGCCTAATAAAGCCATTGTATGGAGTAGTGAAGATGAACTGTGGTTGGCAGTGTAGATCCGAACATGTTTTGGATATACCAGGACTGTAAAATGGTTGCCATAGAGAGCTGGTGGCTTGGGATAGGATGTTTGCCCAGTCTGTGACCAGCTAGAGAGGCAGAACTGGAATCCAGAGACTTTCATCACTGGTTATGAGTGTTAAACTTGGAACTGCAGATGTTTGATGAATACCTGCTGATTATTAACCTGTATTGGTCCAGTCTCTCCTTGTTATACCTTTTTGGAATGGAGGTGTTTATTCTGTGCCATTATGGTAGAATTATGTAACTTGTGTTTTGATATTACAGGACTCCCAGTTAAGAGAAGTCTTGAATCTTAAATAAAGACTTAAGACTTTTGAATAATATTAAGGTTAGTAAAGACCATATGGATGTTGGAAATTGGACTGAATGCAGTTTGTATTGCAAGATGGTCATGAGTATATGGGGGTCAGGGGCAGAATGTGGTGGTTTGAATGTATGGCCCCATAGACTCAGGCTTGCAACTTAGTTTCCATGGGCAAAGCCCTGCTGGGAAAGAGGTATGTCACTTGGGACTGATCTTAAGTTCAGCCCTAAGGTGTGTGAAGAACAATTTGGAGCTTTTGCAGTTTTGTGGTGCTTGCTGTTGGTGTTGTCTCTCTGGATCTATGGATGTGAGCCTTCCACTATTTATGGTGTTTCCTCTGGAATCTGTAAAGCTTGAAATAAACCCTTTCCTTCTATAAGTTGCTTCTGGTTTGATGTTTGTCCAGCAATGGGAAGCTAACTGCAACAGGCCATAACTGCTATAGTTTGAGATGTGACAGCAAAAATTGTGTGGGTTTCTTTTTCCTTCTTCACAATTTCATGCAATAAATATTCGTTCTTATCATAGATCTTAGCAACCTCAGCTACTTTTTGTTTTCTTTCCTTAATAAATGGGGTGGTTTTAATGACATATCCCTTATAGGCTCATGTGTTTTGAATACTTGGTCCCTACCTGGTGGCAATTTGGGAAAGTTATGAAGTCTTTGGGAGGTGGCACCTAGCTAGAGGAGGTGTGTTTCTGGGGGCAGGATTTAGGATAACCCAACTGTCAGCCCACTACTCTGACTACTTCCTTCCTATTGATATGTGGTACTGTGAGCTGACTTCCTTCTCTTGACACACTTTCCCCACCAGGATGAAACTTCCCTTCAAAATTGTAAGCACAGATAAACCCTTTTCTCTCCCAAGCTACTTCTGGTGTTTTGTCCTGGCAATGATAAGGTAACTGCAACAAGAACATTCAGGAAGTAGACTGTTTCTTCTCCTTGGGTAGGGGGAAGAAAAATGTGAGTGACTGCTAATGTGCACATTTTTCTTTAGCAATGGTAAGGATTTGCTGGAATGGCTGCACAATTTTGAAAACATATTGTTTTCCAAACAATATAAGCCATTAAACTATATAAACAATTGTTTCATATATTTTTAAAGGACTGATTTTTTTCCTACAAGTATATTTTATTTTAATTACTCAGCCATGTCAATTGTCAAAATCATCAATTTTATCCATCGGTCCAGCCCTGACTCGTTGGAAAATTTCCATGAATTCATATACCTGTTTTGATCACACCCCACTCCTTACTCCCCTGTCTTACCTTCTTCTTTCTCTCTCTCCTCTTTCTGGGCCCCTACCCCTTCTCTAGTACTCCATCTTTTGTGTTCAGATTATTAAGTAAATTAATTTTTTATAGAGTGTTAATTCTATTTCATTGAATTGCAAAGAAAAATAAGGAATAAATTATATATCACACATTGTCATAGTTTGTATTCATAAATATATCTTTTGAGGCTGGGCGTGGTGACGCACACCTTTAATCCCAGCACTCAGGAGGCAGAGGTAGGAGGATTGCCGTGAGTTCAAGGCCACCCTGAGACTACATGGTGAATTCCAGGTCAGCCTGAGCTAGAGAGACCCTACCTCAAAAAACCAAAATAATAAGCCGGGCATGGTGGCACATGCCTTTAATCCCAGCACTTGGGAGGCAGAGGTAGGAGGATTGCTGAGAGTTCGAGGCCACCCTGAGACTACATAGTGAATTCCAGGTCAGCCTGGACCAACCAGAGTGAGACCCTACATTGCAAAAAAAAAAAAAAAAAAAAAAAACCAAAATAATAATAATAATAATAAATATATATATATCTTTTGGGTGAATGAATGATTGTATTTCTCTATCAAAATTGTCTAAGTCAGTGTTTCTCTCAAAATGTGTGTTGGTCACTGGAGTGGCTATGTTGGTTAAGATGTTTGAGCTCAGAATGTTTGTGGTTCATTGTGGAGCCTGAGCCATTTGTGGATGGAAGAATTTGAAACACTGGAAAATGTAGTAGTGTCTCTTTTGTTTGTGAGTCAGAGATAAGAATAACTGCTTGTTGAGATGATTTGATTCTAGTGCTACCAAAGGAGACAGTGGTATGGTGCTTTTCTGTGTTTTTTAATGTTGGAGGAAAGAGAACTCTGTCAGAGTCAGTCTCAGTTCACATCCTTCTAACTCTTTTATTCTATGCTCTTGTTAAATCAGTTTAGAGTCCCTATGAATCTGTTCCTCTTCAGAGAGCAAAATCTATCAAAACAGATTAATGCCATCACCCAAAACATTTAGCTAGACTGTGACAACTAATCTGGAAGGATTTATCAGAATTTGTGTAATTTAGCGACTTAATAATTGCCAACCAGTGGATGCATATAATCATCCCAGGCAGCAGAGGCAGGCTGTGGAGTGAGGGATGGTGTTATATCCTCTTCAGCACAAAATCATGTAGCATTCCAGAATATGTCTCCCTGCATTTATGGAGCATGTCTTATATGATCTGTGCTATGAAGCAATAGATATGAAATTGTTTGAGAAGAGTGTTCACTGTTATGAATATGCAATATCACCATTATTGGATCTGAAGAACTCTGTTGAGAAGAATAAGAAACTGACATTCTGACCAGAAAAGGGGTTTGGGTATGAACTTTGGAATATATTAACTTTTTGAATTTGAAATGTTTTCTGGAAGAATATTAAATAGCTTGCATTATTTTGTAAATATAGGTGAATCTTCTGCATATACTATTGAATCACCACTTTTCTTTTTATTTTTAAATTATATTTGGAATTCCTGATATATATATATAACATTTATGGCATCTTTTTTTTACCATGTATTAATAAGTATACTAAAATCATTTTTTATGTTATCTCCATCCTTACATACAGTGCTCTTGAGAGCAAAGGTCTCTTGTAACCCAGACTGGCCTCCAATCATTATGTAGCTGAGGATGACCTTGAACTTCAAATTCTCCTCCTTGAACCTCCCAAGTGATGGGATTATAACATGCGCCATCTCATCCAAATTAATATCCCTATTTCCAAGATGGGGAAGCATACCTACAGGTTCACATAGCTCAAAAGTGATGGAATTGTATTCAGAATGTGACCTTGGGCTCTGTTTACAGACCAGGAAGCAAAGGCCATATAGTCATATAGTGTTTGTCCTCTTGTGACTACTTTAAGCAAATTACTTGAATTGGCTTTGAAACAAGTTTTAAAACTCAGTAGTACTAACTTTAATGACGAGTAGACTATAAACTAAAATAGAGTTTTGTGGTGGTTAAAAGTGACTATCAACTTGACAGAATCACCCAGGAGACTAATCTCTGCCCCTGTCTGTGAGGGAGTTTCTAGATTAGGTTAATTGAAGAGGGAAGACCCACCCTAACTGTGGGTGGTATTGGAGTCTTGGACTAAATAAAAAGGAGAAAGAAAACTGAGAGTAGAAATAGATCCTTCTTCCCTTAAATTGCTTCTTGTCAGGGATTTTGTCCCATCAACAAGGAAAGTAACCAAGACAAGCTCAGGAAAAGTCAAATTAGCTTAGTCTTTGAACTTTAGGGAGCCCTTTGTTGTCCACTAAGGCTTGAACCCTAGTTCTTCTTGTACTTTAAGCCCAAGGCAACTTTGGACACAAAGACTTCCCTCTCTCCTGACACATGAACTTGGTTTCTGTAAGAACCCAATCCTCTTGAAGCCATGGCAGAGCTGGGTTTCCAATCTCCTCCTCACATTTATTCATCGGCAGATCCTCATTTCAAACACACTAGGCACAGGCCCCATTCAAGGAGCTGGGATGGTAGAAGGAAGTCATATTGCCTCTGCTTCTCCAGACCCTCTCTACCCCAGAAAGCCTTTTGAAGATGCAGATGTACTGCTCATTTTCCTGTGCACTCAGTACATTTCCCCATGAGGAAGCTTATAACTTCAAACTTCTTTTAAGAGCTTAACTAAATTGATAGAAGGCTTTCTGTAATCTACCTGTCCTCCCATGCCTTAAGCAGAATATGCAAATGTGATCTAACCTTTCTCCAGAGCAATGTCAGTAAATGTCAGTTGCCCTGTAAACATCATTTTGTTCTCTCCTGCATAGTACAAAGAGCAAAAGTAGCACATTTTCAGGAGAGCCCTTAATTTGAAGTGTGTTTAGAGAGCCTTTCCTGGGCTGGGGATATATGGTACAGAATTCTCTCCATGCTGGGCAGCAGCAGTGAGCCATAACTCCTTGTCAGCCATGTAGTCGTGAGGGTCAACGCTGATGTTTTCAGTGAGCTGTCTGCAGTTATCATGGATCCATCATAAATTAAGGAGAATCTGTATTTCAGTGAGAAAATGCAAGAAAGACTGCATTTCTCAGTCTTCTTTGCACCAATGTCATTGGGATGTAAGCAAAATACAGATTCCAAGGGTTCTTCTTTTTCTTCAATTTTTTTTCTCTTGGTGGGTTTTTGTTTTGTTTTGCTTGTTTTGTTTTTGAGGTACGGTGTCACTGTAGCCCAAGCTAATCTGGAACTCACTCTGTAGTCCCAGGCTGTCCTCGAACTCACAGCAATCCTCCTACCACTGCCTCCTGAGTGCTGGGATTAAAGGAGTGCACCACCATGCCAGGGGTCTTCTTAAAATGTGGTATGCACTCTTCTTTGTGGCTTGCTTAGACCATTAATGTGATGGTGTTCCAGCTTGATCATGAAAGTAAGAAAAACACACTTAAGGGCTGGAGAAATGGCTTAGCAGTTAAGGCACATGCCTGCGAAGCCTAAGGACCCCAGTTCGATTCTCCAGATGCACAAGGGGGTGCATGCATCTGGAGTTCATTTGCAGGGCTAGAGGCCCTGTCATGCCCATTCTCACTCTCTCTCTTTTCCTCTCTCGGTCTCTAATAAATAAAAAAATTAAGAAATCTTTAAAAAAACACACACACTTAAAGAAAAATGGAGGAAGAACTTGATGCTCTATGGTCCCACATGACTGGTGCTATCAACAGGCTCAGTCTGTATTTTTATGGAAAAGGGAAATGAGCATATTCATTCACAGTGAATTAATGCCTTAGTTATTTGCAGCAAAATCTCATTGTAAGGAAATGAAATCTCATTGTAAAGGTCCACATATAAATCTGATGAAGGAATGAGTTGTCAGTAGAATCCCAGCTTATACATAGTTTAAAAGAAAGTTGTTCTGGGCTGGAGAGAGAGCTTAGCAGTTAAGCACTTGCTTGTGAAACCTAAGGACCCTGGTTCATGACTCGATTCCCCAGTACCCATGTAAGCCAGATGCACAAGAGGGCGCATGCATCTGGAGTTCGTTTACAGTGGCTGGAGGTCCTAATGTGCCCATTCTCTCTCTCGCTCTGCCTCTTTCTTTTTCTGTCTGTTGCTCTCAAATAAATTAATTAATTAAAATTAAAAGAGAAACTTGTTCTGATTAGAAATAGAGTCATCCACCTTCAGTAAGCTGTGATGGCTGAGCAACTCTTGAATGTGTCGTTTGTCATTGGCTGCTGTTTGCACCAGACCACTGGACACCTTGCTATGGATATGAATGAATTTAGCTATAAGTTGATAAATTTTTAGCAACTTGCTCCATCTAGGAATGATATCTAAGCCTGTAAAAAAAATAATAAATGCCTTGGAATACAGTGAAAATAGTTATAAGTAAACCCATATCCTTTAATGCACAGGACATGTGGAGCCACCCTCAGGTTGCAGCCAGTGGACACAAAATGGTATATGAGTGTGTAAAGAACTAAAATTGGTCTGGGCTGGAGAGATGGCTCAGCAGTTAAGGTGCATGTCTAATGACCCTGGTTCGATTCCCCGTACCCACCTGTTGCAGTCAGGTTCGCCCTGCTAGTAGAAATCACCCAACCAAGAGCAGCTTGTGGGAAAAAAAAGAGGTTTGTTTTGGCTTACAGACTCCAGGGGAAGCTCCATGATGGCAAGGGAAAATGACAGCATGAATAGTGGGTGGACATCACCCCCTGGCCAACATAAGGTGGACAATAGCAACAGGAGAGTGTGCCAAACACTGGCAAGAAGAAACTGGCTATAACGCCAATAAGCCCACCCCCAACAATACACTGGCTCCAGGAGGCTTCAATTTCCAATTGCTATCAGCTGGGTAAACTAGCATTCAGCATGCCTAAGTTTATGGGGGACACCTGAATCAAACCACCACACCATTTAAAGCCAGATGCACAAAGTGGCACATGCATCTGGAGATATTTGCATTGGCTGGAGGCCCTGGCATGCCCATTCTCTCTCTATGTCTGTCTCTCCTCCTCCTCTTCTTCATCCTTCTCCTCCTCCTTCTCCTCCTTCTTCCCTCTCTGTCTATCTCTGCTTGCAAATAAATATAAATAAAATATTAAAGTAAAATAGGTCTGGAAAGAGTCATAGAGTCATCATAACCAGATAGTTGGGCAGTTCAGTCTGAGCAGCCTGCCATTCTCATGATGATTGTAATAAGCAGGAAGGTATAATGCAGTAACAAAGTGGATTTTCTTTAGTATGTGTTAAAGTTTCCCATAAGCACAGATTCCCTGGGAAACCAATCTAAAAGAGCAAAGAATGGAGATTGAAAATGGTAAATATCAAGTATTCCTTTGCCTTACTTCCTGTGATATTTAGCATGAGATCTCAGGCCAAAAGGCAGCATTACAGATACTAACCAGATTACCCATGGCAGCTTCTATATAAAGTGTATTTGAACTTTAGTTTTTACTTTGTCATTGCCAGGATCATTGCCTCAAGTGGACTTTTGACAGTCTGTGTATGTGGAACTGGTATTTTGTTATTTATCATATCTGTTAAACTTGTCATGAATCAAGTGCATGCTTTGTGCAGCCTTTGTATTAAGTATTCCACTCCACATTTCTCATTTAATTCACATGCCTAAATTATAATTGTTAATATCACCTATGACAAGTGAGGACATTTATATTCAGAGAGATTAGGTCACATACCCGACACTGGTGACAAGAAATCATGATCCTGGCCTCCTGACAGACTTGAGAGCAGTGTTCTTACCCACTGCTTCCATAGGAAAGCACAATAGGATTATTCTGGGTGATGTCTGGCCATCAGAAGAAAACTGAACATGTTGCATGGGAGGCATTTCAGAATTTGGGGGGCTGCTATTGATTACTATTGTGTTCACATTATTGTTAGGAATTATTCAACCATGTTATTAATATATGATTATACACTCAGGAGGCAGAGATACAAGGATCCCTGTGCATTTGAGACCAGCCTGAGACTACATAGTGAATTGCAGGTCAGCCTGGTCTACAGTGAGACCCTACCTCAATACATATATATATTCTGTTCCCTAGTAATACACAGTCACAAGATCACAGCACATTATTCCCAGTCATATCATTATCAACCACAGCTATCCTTCTTCCTTAACATCATGCAGTATTTTACATCATTTGCCCCTCTTCTTCTAGATGTTCCCATATTCTTTAGTTTACCTTTCTTCTGAGCACCTCTTTCTTGCAATAGTAACCCAGACAAATAAGGATATGTGCACATATTGACCACATATTGATCCATCAGAGGATATGGGCCTAAGAACTTATATACTCTAGCTCTTTGTGATTCAGAATAGAGTAAGCAGGCCAGCAGCACTAATATCATCTAGAAGCTTAATAGAAATACAGATTATTGGTCTTTGTCCAAACCTACTGGATCAGATTGTATTCTTGCACCCTCCCCACACAGGTGATTTTGGCACATGAACGTTTGAGCAGCCCAGTCCATGATGAAGCCATGGAGTGGCATCAGTAGACTCAGAGTCTGTTTCTAAGTGGGGCAGTAGTCAAAACCAGTGAGAAGATGACTCAGAGACTGTGGCTTAATTTGAGAGCATGGTACACCAATGGAAAGTGAGAGGCAGAATGTCTTAACTCAAATACAGAACATTGGTGAACTCTGACCACAGCTGACCCAACACCTGTGTTTCTGCTCAGACGCAGTAAGACACTCAGTCCAACTTGGGAACTATAGAAAGCTAAGAAAAAGTAGATAACGGAAGTCAGGAAAGTCATTTAAGAGAGCTTTACTGAACAGATCTCATAAGCCATGCATCCTTCAGGGATGCAAAAAAAAAAGCTGATAAAAGATTTCAATTTTGAAAAGTAATTTTGTTGATTTTGCTTACTTCTTAAAACCGAGCCACTCTTATCTACATTAGCTTTCATTGGAGTTAATAGGAGTGTGAAAGAATTGACCTCATTTGAAATTTCCATTCAGCAAATGGTCAAGCCTTTGTTTTCTGCTCCATTGTTTTCTAAACTGGTGCATAAAAATAACACAGTGCTTCAGGCCTGTGCTGGAAAATGGAACCTCCTGTCCTTTCCCAGACCGCCTAATACATCTGTTCTCTGTTCCCTGAGCCTCACTCCTAAAACTCTAGTCCCCTTTGCTTCCCCCCCCCCACCTTATTGCAAGTTGTTTGATAATTCTTATGGTTATAGAAGTCTGTGAATATTCTTCTGACTCTAAGCACATGAAGTATCACACACTGCATTTTCTTATCAAAACCACTGTATATTATATATGCATAGCAATGTGGTTGCTGATTTCAAAGCCAATTCTAGAAGCAAAAATGCCATGCTTCCCAGAGATTCTAAGCAGAGAGGCATAGATAAGCACAGGTATATTTCTCTTAACCTTCAAATGTTCTCAGGTGGGAAAAGAAATAGTTTATTGTTTGGCTTTCAATGGGTGACTTTTTGAAATGTAACATTCAGTGCAGGTTTGTGGTTTTGTATTATAAATATATTATCTTTGGAAAAGACTATACAATATGGAGGGTCTTTAGATTCCTGCTCACATTTGAATGGGAGCAGTTTAGGTAAATGACTTTTTAAAAATTTTTATTTATTTATTTGAGAAAGAGAGAGAGAGAGCATGGGCATGCCAGGGCCTCCTGCCACTGCAAATGAACTCAACATATGCTCCACTGAAGGATTGAACCTGGGCCATCAGACTTTACAAGCAAGCTGTTTTAACCACTGAGCCATCTCTCCAGCCTTTAAATGGGCTAAGGAGATGGCTCAGTGGTTAAAGGTGCCTGCTTACAATGCCTGCTGGCCAGGGTTCAATTCCCCAATACCCATGTAAACCCAGAGGCACCAAGTGGTGAGCACATCTGGGAGATCATTTGCAGCAGCAAGAGGCCCTGGTGGCCTAATTGTATTCTCTCACACATGTATATGATTACATTAAAATAAAGCAATCCATTCAAAAAAAATCATTTTTGGGTTGGGGGGACAGCTCAGAGGTAAAAGTCTGATGGCCTGGGTTCAACTCCCCAGTACCCATGTAGAACCATATGCACAAAATGGCACAAGCATCTGGAGTTCATTTGCAGTGGCAAAAGTATCTACCTCACTCTCTCTCTCTCTCTCTCTCTCTCTCTCTCTCAAATAAACAAATACAAACATTTCTTTTTAAGGATCACTTTGGGGGCTGGAGACATTGCTCAATGGTTAAGTTCCTTTCTGGTGTAAGTATGAGAGCCTGAGGAGACCTGACTCTACCTGAGTTTGAGTCTCCAGATCCCATATAAACAACTAAGTATGGCCAAGTGTGCCCATAACCCCAGTCCCTGAAAGGGGACCTGCCTGGACTCATGAAAAGCAGCATGCTCCGGTATCAGTAAGAGTCTTTGGACCAAAATGAGAACAAGTGGAAGAGCAATGGATGGGATACCCGAAATTCTGCTGCAGCCACTGCAGATACCCCCCCCCCCACACACACACAGTGCAGGCAAGCGCTTAGTGCACTGCAAGGATATATACACATGTTTACACCACACACACAGAATGCCACACCACACACCATACCACACCACACACACCACCACACTACATACCACACATATCACACACACACGCACAACACCACACATGCACAACACTACACACCACACATATACACAACACCATACACACACCACACCCATACACCACACACACACCACACCACACCAAACCACAACATACACACACACACACACACACACACAGAATGCTGCATCACACATCATACCACACATACATACCACACCACACACACACATACACACACCACCACTCTACACACCCCACCCACCACACACACACACACACACACAACACCACACATGCACAACACTACACACACTACACCACACATATACACAATACCATGCACACACACCACATCCATACACCACATACACACCACAACACCCATACCACACACACACACACACCACAGACACCATGTCACACACACCATACCTCACACCACACACACATTTACACACATACCACACCACATACCAAACACAAACCACACACACACAGCACAGGAAAAGAAAATCACTTCTATGAGCAAGAAAACGTAAACCAGTGTAGCAGTGAGGCGACATTGTAGAAGACGGGTTTGAGTAAGGATCAAGCAAGGTGAGGACTGGTGGCTGTGACTCTAAGCACCCACCCTATTCTAGTCACCTGGAAATCCTGATTTCCTGGCTTGTTGACACCAGGCATGTATTACTGACAGCTATGAGCATGGCATTCTAGAGAAGTGACAGCAGGGTCCTTGGCTTTCCAGCAGAGATTGTATATCTTACACATTGAAGCACCTAAGGATATTTGTTCACTGTTTGTTTGGAAATATGAGATTTTTTTCCATTAAAAAAGTTTGAGTTAAAGTTGATTTGATAATCGACAGGAAAAGTCCAAATATTTAAAAGATGGAGAACGAAAGAGAAAGATGGGAAAAAGCACATGGAGGGAGAAATGAAGGTTCTACCATGGCAATAAGAGGGAAAACAGAGCGTGACATGCAGGGTATCTGTCCTCTGCCTCCAAAGAAGATGCCAAGGTTATTTGTCACCTCCTTTCACAGCTTGGAGCAGAGGGAACAGGGTACTCCTGGAGTAAAGGCCACCAGGTGAAAGATTACTCTTCAAGGGTCTATTCTGATCTGCACTTGGCAAACACTTTCTACTGAAAGCCACCTCTGAGGACTTTTGTCTTACGTTGAGTTTGGAAGCTGATATGGAGATTAAAACAGAGAATATTCTTTGAGCCATTTAGCTGTCTGTACTATGCCTGGAAGCAGAAACTCTATGAATGGGTATCCAGCCACACCCCCTGTCTTCTCCCATCTTAAGGCCTGACACAATTGTTAGACATTAGAACACAGTTCTGTGAGTGTAAATCCAGGGTGATTCTTTCTCTGTTGTTGGGTGCAATATCCTTTGGGGAGGGACTTTGTCAGACTGAAAGTCTGTGATTAATGACAAGGTTCTTGTGGAGCCAGCCTACTTGAACGTCTCCTCAGTTGCTTTCCCATCTGCACCCACAAAACACTCAGTGTCAGAACTGCCAGGTCTTCAGAGCCAAGCTGGTCCAATCTCATTATTTTGGCCGATGAACAAACATACTGAGAGGGTAAGCGGCATATCCTGAGAACACAAAAATTGACTCAAAACCAGGGCTAGAATCAAAGCTTCCATGTCTACAGCACACTGCCTAATCCAATGCCACTCTGCCCACCATGCAATTCAACCATGATCTTTTTGCACTTCACTGTATCAGTGGGACGAAGCCTTGGGATTTCAACGATGGGCGACACATGGCTCCTCATCATGAGAAGTCCATACTCTGGGAAGGAGACAGAGGGTTACATTAGTGTTCTATTTCACAATTTAAAAAGGTAAGACAGGAAGGAGCACAGGCATAGAGGCCCAGTAGAAGAACACTTGGGACATCTTGGAGTGGTGGGAGAGGAACCATTAATCTGAGGCTTGAAGGACTTGCAAGATTAGTCCAGGAAAGACAGAGGAAAGGGGCAGCAGGAGGGATGAAAAGCCAGAACCTCCTGCAGTCCACAGCTGAAAAGTGGAAGTTACCACACTAATTCCTTGTGGTCTCTGCTAAGAAGCCGTCTGATCATCACCTTTAATTCAGAACCTCATTTCTCTTAAAACTACGGGTGAAAGATGCTGTGGATGTGTTTGAATTATTCCTTTTCTATTTCATCAAGTAGAAGATTGAGCCAAAGTATTTGGCTGGAGAGAAATAGAAGAGTCAGTACCAGTTTGGATTGCTTGACTTTGGTTCAGTCAATCTCCCAGAGGTTCCTGCTCACGATTGCTGCTCTTTTTTGAAAACTACGTGAGCTGGGGTGAGTGAGCGGTGCAAAAAATGAGTTCTAACTTTAATACACTCAAGACTATCCCAATATCATACAAGGCCCAGCTGAAAGCCATGGACCAAATGAGATGCCAAATGAAAACTGAATTGAAACCTCCACCTCTGCCTACTTCTTCGTGCTCTGAAGCTCTAATGACATGCTATGTAAGCCCCTCTGAATAGTTCTCTAATGACGTGTGAAGGAGGAAGGTGGAGGAGTGGGTTGGAAGTGTCTTACTACAGCGAGCAGAGGAGTAAGGAGGTAAGAGTGTGGTAGCATGGCTGAGGGAATACTCCGTCTTCACTCCAGGAGCATGGAATCAACCTTCCATGGACATTCTACCTTGTGCCATGGAGTGCAAGGAAAGAAAAGATATGGCCTTCCTCTCAAACACCTCATATGTGGCAAAGCATGGCATATAAAATAGAACGCTTACTACTTATTTTCAGGAAACATGTTACTGTTGATGAGGAAATGTGAACCTTAGCTTCCTGATCTATAAAACAACTTACAGGAAAACCACAAGACTTACTGAGTTACTCCATGTAAAGCACCTCCCCAGTGCCTGGCATTTCACACGTGCTCTGTGAATATTAGCGGACATCGTCATTGTTATCATCATGGTTTAGGAGTAAGCTCTGCCCTATAAGCATTGACATCTACACATTGATTTTCTTTGGTGTGGTATATGTGGTGCTTGTATGCATGAGTAGGAGCACACAGTGCACACATACATGAGGAGGACAGAGGAGAAACTTGTATATTCTCCTCTATCTCTCATCTGCATTCTTTTCTTTTCTTTGTTTAGACAGAGACAGAGAGAATTGACACACCAGGGTCTCTGCAATCAAACTCCAAATGCTTGCGCCAACTAGCGCACATGTGTGACCTTGTGCTCGCATCACCTTTGTGCGTCTGGTTTACGTGAGATCTAGAGAGTAGAACGTGGGTCCTTAGGCTTCACAGGCAAGCGCCTTAACTGCTAAGCAATCTCTCCAGCCCTGCATTGTTTCCTTGATAGAGAGTCTTTTACTGTATCTGGAACTGCTGGCTTTTTTCATCACACTGGCTAACCAACAAGCCTCAATGATTGACCTGCCCATCCCCGCCCCCTAGGACTGAAGTCACAGCTGTGAGCAGCCACAGCCAGCATTTTTACCTGGGTGTCAGGGATTGAACCTAGGCCCTGCCAGGCCCTCTCAGGTGAAAGGTTGGTATTGAAGATGCATATGCAGCACTGAGCCACTCCCCAGCTATCTACCCAGCCACTCCACATGGATTTTTAATTGGCACATTAAAATTAACATGTCAAAAAAAAAAAATGGAAGTCTTAATTATCTACCTCCCCAAATTGGTTCTTTTCCCGCCTTACCATCTGATTAAATAGTATCTGTGTGTTGGTTTTAATTCTCGTGACCAAATACCTGGCAGGAATAGCTTAAGGAAGGAAGGTTTATTTTGGCTTATGATTTTAGGGGATTTTTAAGTCCATCCTGGCCAGGAAGGGATGGTGGAGTTCATGCAGGAAGAGCATATGGCAGAGATTCTTCATATACTGGTGGACCACAAAGTAGAGAGCACAAGCTGGAAACAGAAGTGGTTACAACCTCCACAGGCATGCCAGGCAGGCCCACCTCCTCAAGGCTCCATAGCCTTCTAGATAGCACCACAAGCTGCAGACCAAGCATTCACAGCACGGGCCTATGGGGGATGTCTTAGATTCACACTGTAACAGTATCTTCACCTAAGGTTGCTGAAGCCCAAAACCTAGGAGACATCATTGATTCCTTCCCTTTTCCACTTTTTTAACTTACAACCAACCAAGTTTTGCCTATGCTACTTCCAAAAAAAACGACTTCTCCTTTTCCATCTCCAGTGTCATGCTTATTATTAAGGTATCGTGTCTTGCCAAGATATATAATGAGCTTTTTTTTGCCCCAAGGCCTTTGCACTAGGTATTTCATCTATTGGGAACATTCTTCCACTCTCCCCATTAGCTCCATTGCTTTCTCAACTTTGAAAATCAGGTTTCTCTTTAAATGTCCTTTTCACAAAGAGGACTTACCTAACAGTGACCTGCCTCTAATCCAGTTTCTTATACCACTCACTTATATTCTTTCTGGATTATTCCTAAGGATACTGAGTGGGGGGAGAGGGTGGCAACAGGAGTGAAGAGCCTCATGGGCTATTTTCAGGAAGAGTTCTGGAAGTGGCTTACATCATTTCAACTCATTTGACTTTAGCCAAAATGTAGGCTCAGAGACCTAACCTCTCCAAGGGATGCCATGAAATATTTTTGCTCAGGAAAAGTCAACAGTGTGGTGAGCATGCCACTGACTTCCACAGCACATATCACAGAGTTCAAGGCTGAGACTCCAGGTGGGTTTTTCTGTTTCCATCTTGGGTTTCACTTTGCTCTCTTCTCCCCAGCAGAGACAGATACAGTAGCTCCATATTGGATCAGAACTGCAGAAGAAGTAGATAGTAAAAGGAGTGGCATCTAAAATAGGATGAATGGATGAAAATAGTTTTAAAAATCCACCAGAACAGCCATAAGATTTACCACCCACCATTGTTCAAGTCCAGTACTCTCAGGACCAGTGGAGCACATTGATTTTCTTAAGTCATCTCTGGCAGCAGTGGCCTCTACCAGAAGCATATTATCTATCCACAACTATGTTGGAAAATTCAGAGGCATTCTTGTCTTTAAAGAATTTGCTTTGAGGGTTGGAGAGATGGCTTAGCAGTTAAGTGCTTGCCTGCAAAGCCTAAGGACCCATGTTTGACTCTCCAGGTCCGACATAAGCCAGATGCACATGATGGCTCATGCATCTGGAGTTCATTTGCTTGAGGCCCTGGTGCGCCTATTTCTCTCTCTCTCTCTCCTTCTCTCTCTCTCTAATAAATAAATAAATAAATAACAATAATAAAATTTTTGAAAAAAGAATTTGCTTTGTTGGGCTGGAGAGATGGCTTAGCAGTTAAGCACTTGCCTGCAAAACCTAAGAACCCATGTTTGACTCTCCAGGTCCCATGTAAGCCAGATGCACAAGATTATGCCAAGTGTGCAAGGTCACACATGGGCTCAAGGTGGCACATGTAACTGGAGTTGAGTTGCAGTAGCTAGAGGCCCTGACATGCCAATTCTTTCTCTCTCTCTCACTCTTGCATAAAATTTTTTAAAAAGGCCAGTCTGTTGGGCTTGCCTTAAAAAAATAGAATTTGCTTTGTCTTACTTTAGTCTTTGTTTTTTCACTAAGGATAAACCCAATTTGCTGCATTCTAGTAAAGTAATTAAATATTTTGAGTTGCTGGATGTAACAGGCAGCCAGGACTTCCATCATGTGAATCCATCCCACCCCAATGAAGTCATAGAGAATGCAGTGATAGCTCGTGATAAGGTTGAGGTAATGCAGTGTGGCTGAAATAAAGTAAGGACAAGGCCCGTGGAGGAGAAAAGTTCAGGAACTTACGAGTCACGTCATCCAGTATTATGATGGTAAGGAAGCAGCCAGAGCCCAAGGGATGAAACTAAGTGAGTCAGAGGTTGTCTGATGACTAAAACAGCTTGAGGGAGCTTTTGGGAGTAAGGAGAGAATGACCTGGAAGCTGCATTGAGAGGTTAAAAAAAAAGACAGTAATTGTTCCTCCTGCTTCAGAAATACAGGCTATGGTAATGAAACCACCACCAGTTGAAAACCTTAAAGGGGAACCAGAGCCCTGCTGAGAGCACCATGTTGTGGCCAGAGAGAGAAGAGAAGTATTCTACAGAGAGGTTGCCTTTAAAATGGTACACATAGATTTAATATTATCTACATACGAACCAGTTTATCATGGTATCAGCTCAGATGTAAACCAACCAAAGAAGAGCCAGGGGTCAGTCAACTGGAGGTCCTGGCCAAGTCAGCAGATACAGAGTGAGCAAAACAAATGCATCCCTACCCTTGTGTGAGTTCACAGTCAAGAAGAGGAATGCAATGGTTTGGATCTAAATGTCCCTCAGGCCCATGCATTAACTGCTTGGTCTCCAGCATGCACTATTGGGAAATGGTGAAAATTTTAAGAGGAAGGAACTAGTGTGAGGTTTTTAGGTCACAGAGGTGTGGTTCATGCGCTCTCTCTCTCTCTCTCTCTCTCTCTCTCTCTCTCACTCTGCCTTGCCACAAGGTGAGAAGTTTTGCTGTACCACACACTTTGTCTACTCTGATATGCTCCATAGGACCAAAAACACCTGGGCCAGCCAATTATGGACTAAAACTCTAAAATGGGGGCCCAAAAGGAAACTTCTTTACTTTGTGGCTTGTTTATCTCAGGTATTTGTTATGATATTGGAAAGCTAACTGACACAAGAAGAGAGAGAAAATCATCAAGTAAATATCCAAGTAGAAGCTTTGATAAGAAGAGTTGCACAAACATCTGGAGCATGTGATTTGGTTCTGGCTTAGTCTAAGCAGGAGAGCTGGGGAGATGCTAATTGTCAATCCAGCATTTGGTGCTTATTGTTTACTATTGCAATGGTTGATCCCTAGAAACGGCTCTGCTCGATTGTTTTAAGTAAGGGTCATGATGTGTGGGTAGAGTATTGTCCAATTGCTCCAAATGCTTGTTCCAGCAGAAAACCTACCAAGCTGCCACAGTTCAGGGTTCAGAAGCTCCATATAACAGAGCAAAATGCCATTTGTCATTATAACAGGGTTCCATCGTGAAGTGACAAGGCAGTTGTATAATTTAGTGGGCAGCCCAGAAACAGACCCAGTTTGAAAATGCTAGTAAACATGACCAGCAAGTAGCATAGCCCACTCCAAGGCTATATAATGAATTTGGGTCTCTGAATTCATGAGATGAGCAGGAGGAAGACAAGTAGATCCAAATCCTAGGACAAGAAGGCTCAGCAGGTGACTAGAGTGGGCTCTGTTAGACTAAGGACATATCCCAACACGAGAAATAAGTCATTGGTTGACACCCAAGCCATAGGAGCAAGAGCAGAAGCTCACTTTTCATAGCACCGAGTACAGCTCAGCAGTGGTGGAAGGGATCTGGATTCTGGGCTCAAGATGTCAAATTCTATTATTTCTTTTTATGGTCACTGCAAAAACAAAAGGCATAACTTATAAAGAGGAAGGATTTATTTTTGCTCACAGTTTCAGAGGGCTCAGTCCACGGCTACTTGGCTCTGTTCTCTGGGCCCACTGTGGAGCCAGAATGTCATGGTGGTAGGAGTGTGTGTTGCAGCAGCCTCTTGACCTCATGGTGGAAGTAAGCAGAGAGAAAAAATACAAGAAGGGGTCCAGGGAAAGATATATTCCCCAAGGACATGTCCCTAATGACCTGCTTTCTCTGAGTATTCCCTTCTTCCTCAAGCTTTCACAATCTCTCAAAATAGAAGCACCAGGCTGGAGAGATGGCTTAGAGGTTAAGGCATTTATTTGCCTGCAAGGCCTAAGGAACCTGATTTGACTCTCCAGTACCCACGTAAGCCAGATGCACAAAGGGACACATGCATCTGGAGTTCATTTGCAGTGGCTGGAGGCCCTTGTGTGCCCATTCTCTCTCTCTCTCCTCTCAAATTAATTAATTAATTAATTAATTAATTAAAAATAGTAGCAACATCCAGGAGCTAAGCATTCAATATGAGTCTGTGGGACACATTGCATATTCAGACCATAGCACATACCCAAGCTCTAACTGTCCCCCTAGCAGAAGGTCATTACCAAGTTGTGGGTATCTGGCCTTGCTGAGCTGCAGATGGGGCAGGGGAGAGATGCAGATGCTGGGACCCAAAGCTAGGACTCAGTTATTCTCCAAAATGCTGCCTTTTCTCTGGGGAGTTTTAGTTTAGGCCAGGGAGTCAGTGTGAGGTTTGGTCTCATTTCCTGGGCACAGGGGAGTGTGTAACCAGAAGTTTATTTTGCAGACACCCAAGTAGGGAATGACTCATTTCTGGAGAGATTATAAATCACAGCCATTCTTCAGTTGACCTGATAGAAAATCCTTTGACAATTGGAAAGAGTGGCTGACTGTTTGCGTGTGCTCACTTGGTGCTGCATGGTGCCCTTGAGTGTCCACCACATCCATGCACACTTGGGAGATGAAGGATGGAGACCTGCAGAGACTGAGCCCTTGCTTAGGGTTCCCCAGCTAGCCAGCATGCTGTGCAGCCAGTGCCTTTAGTAATTCCACAGTACCTCATACCAATGTCATCATCACTGGTTGGGTGAGTAGAGATCAGTCATGAAAACTGCGGCTCTCTAAGGCTTTTCATGAAATGCAGGGTCTCGCTGGACAGAAAACCTGGTAATTTTTAAACTATATAATTAGAAATCTCTTTTAAGATGATTTTTTTTTTCTTTTTAAATCCCATTCATTTGCTGGATAATTTTTCTTGAGCTAGCTCTAATAGCACCATTTTAGTATAATTACTTGAGATACAGGAGCTCAAGATAGAATTTCTTAAGAACAGAGCCTGATTGATGAAGGGTAATTTTGCAGTGCACTGATAGATTTAAAATAAATCCCAGTTGTCACAACCATTAACATTCAGGGTCTCCATATAGGCCGATTGGCTTTTTTTTTTCATTCATTTGCTTCATTCATTCATTCACTCAATAAATGCATTCTGTGAACCTGCCCAGGATTTTTTTTCTAAATATGCATGACAGCTCGTATGGGTTTTGCCTTACCTTCATAGTGAAGGGAGCAGAGTATGCAAGTGAAAGTAAGAATTAGGGGGCCCAGGAAAAGGTTAACAAGTCCCCAGTTAGAGAAAGGAGCTATCTGAAGTGGGTCAGGTTAGTGAAGAAGTAAGGTCAATGAGAGAGAAAGGCAGTAGAGCAGAACATAGTTCCATAACAGAGGGCAGGACAAAGCGGTGGTTCTCCCCATGTCACCAGGCAGAAGGCTGAAGGAGGCTGGGGAGGCAGAAAGGAGGCAAGCTGAGCTGGAAGTGAGAGGAGCAGGCTGAAATCTGCAAAAGTACCCACTGAGCACATTCCTCTGTCCCCAAGTCTTTTTGTTACTCTGCTTGCTTGCTACATTACCCTCTTGTCTGATCCTCAAGGGTGGAGAGCAGTGGGTACCAATAGGTAGTGGCTATAAAAGTGGGGGTGGGATAGACACAATTTGCTTCTTGTTTGGACCCCTGAAGCACATAAGGGGGAATTTAGCTGTGAAAGAGTTACCACTATCTATCTCACTTTGTATTTGGTCCTTGAAATCAGGAAACATATTGTGGTTCTCCATGATCTATTGGGTTCTGGATCAGATGCCCGTGGACTCTTAGAACAGGTCTGTCCAATGGTGGGAAAAGCAGCTTTCTCCTTCCCTCCATGTGCATAACTTTGAAATCACTGGGGAGAGGGTGGCAGCATGGCTCACCTGCTTACCAAAAACCTCTGCAGTCCCATGAAGGACTACATGGCCTTCACTCACCCCAGGACTTTGTCAGCCAATTAAACCATACAAGGTTACTATCATAGGTCACCTTTATGCTCAGTGTCTTCATGCAGGTTCTTACAGAAGCTGGGCCAGGCCCCGGGCCTTCTCAAATTGCCCAGTGAGTGAGGAGACTTGATGGAATCACACATGGAAAACAACTGAGGTGGGATTTGAATCCAGATCAATTTTCTGTGCTTCTGTTTCCCTTAGGGCATGGTCAGGAAGAACATGTTTGCTTCAGTGGTCTTCCTCCCTTCGTTAAGTATTTATTGAGCACCTAGTGTGTGCTATTACTCTTTTAAGCTGGTCAAGACTCTGCCTTCTTGTATTGAAACCAAATGTTCCCAGGGAAAAAATATAATTGTCCTTGAAGGGTGGACATTTTCTGAAGTCAGCCACACCTGTGCTCTGCCCCAACATAACTGGTACCGGAAGACATCTCCCTAAGAAAATAATTAGTCCCTTTTTATTACAAAACTCCTTTGAAGGAGAGAGGACTTGGGTGCCATCTCCCCTTCCCCTGCTGCATCCCCTGCTCCTGCACACTATTCTCAGACATGTGCAGTGAGTTGAGCTCTCTGGATGCTCTTAGGTAAATGTCAGACCTGTTTTCAGTGAGTCTCCGTAGCTGATCTTATTTTTACTTGCAACAGAAAGAATAGCAGTGGTCCAGCTAACATATAATCCAGGGTGAAGACATTGCAGGGCAGGGTTAGGTGAAATGCATTTTGACACTCTTGACATTTAGAATGGTGTGCCATGAGCCTGAATTTGATTTAGGTCAGTTGTACCAGTAAATTAGTCAGAAAAAAAGGTTCCTAGAGAAGATGCCATTCGCAGGGTGTAGGGGTAGTGCCATTGATTGAGGCCATCTTTGATCTCTGTCACCTGCTGCTAAGGAAATACAGGACTATAAATTGTATAAGATATCCAAGGCTCAGGGAAGCATGTCACAGATGATCCAGGTCTGAATACCCATTAGGAATCTGCAAAATGATTCAGCTAGTCAGTGTGGGAGTAACAACTGGGGTCTTAATGGGTCTTCAATTTACTTAACTGCTCAAGAAAAGCCCCATGAAGCTTCCAAGGTGACACAAAGGGACCCTCAGAGCTTATTTTATGGGGAGCTAAAGGTGCTTTATATAGCCCACAAGCTCTGTAGGCTCAATCCGTATGTCATGTGGAACACCATTCATTGGGCTGAAAAGCACTTCACGCTTTTAGTTTTTCAAAGGAGGCCTGTCAGCAATAGGAAAAAAAAAAGTTCTTGTGTCCTAGTGTAACTTGACTCAGAGTCCTATCCATTCAGATAGACCACTAAGAGGAGGAAGTTAAAGCTGCCAAACAGTGCCAATAGGATTTACTTAATTTCAAATTTTTGTGGTGCTGAGGATTGAAGGTAAGACTGCACATTCTAGGCAAGTGTGCTACCACTGAACTACATTGTAAGCCCACCATCAAAATTTATAAATGCAGGCCAGGAGGTTGGGCCACTGCCTTATAGAATATTTTACCTTTCTGGCTAAGTACACCTACCCTTCTCACTGCATGTTCTCTGTTCTGGGTTCAGGCTGAGTGAAGAACAGGTAATGCTTTGATCAACGTGAAGGTTGCTAAGTCTTCATTTGAAGTAAGGGAATTAATATTTAATATAAACTAAGTGTTATAACACTAACAGCATCCATGTGCCCTAAGCAGACATTGCTAATTCATCACAGCTCTCTCTCTCTCTCTCTCTCTCTCTCTCTCTCTCACACACACACACACACACACACACACACACACACACACACACACGAAGCTGAGATTCTGGCTGGCTCTCCTCCACAATGGGCTCCTAGAAGCTGCAATCAATAGACATGGTTTGAAAACAAAATAATGGCCATGTGCTCTGCAGATATTTAGAGTGAGTTTCCCAAGGACAGAAACCACAGTTTTATCTCCTTATTTAAGCTTAGCTGTCTTTGCTGCCTAGAAAATGTCTGGTATTTGCATTTTTAAAGTAGTTCCCACAGGCAGATCATTCTAAGAAATGGGAATAAAGTCCATATAGGTCTGCAGTTACACACAGCTGTGGATAAAGGCTGATGCAGTTAGGTGTGTTTCCAGCTACAAAAACCACTTTTGCGGTTAATTGGCTTTTGAGAAATGGGATAAAGCAAGAAAGCATCATATTAGATCTGCTCCCAAAATGGTTTTCATATAATTCTTTTCCCCCTTGCTTTCCATCTTATTTCAGCTAGGACATCTTTATAGGAAATCGGGCAGTATGCATAATTGACATCTAGCACTTTGTGTGCACCGTGAAGTGCTTAAGAGCACTGGCTTGAAAAACCACACAGTCTTCCTGTTCTTCCCCCACCCTTCCCATTCTGGCCCTACGACCTTGGCCTAATTACTAATTTCCATGAAACCTCAAAGTACTTAGCAATAAAATAGGGCTAATCCCAGCCTCAGGTTATCATGACAATGAAAACTGGTGTTAGCTTTGCATAGATGAAGGTAAAAATGTTGCCTCTGCCTCCACTTTAACTGAGGAATTAGGTTAGAAACATTTAAATGGAAAAATATAGACATTCTTCCTGTAGTTGAAGTCTTTATAAAACACATGGATTCTGGAGAAAACATCCATGACTGGGGAACATGGTGTCATGATTTAGATTTGAAATCTCCTCCAGAGGCCATGTACTAAGGTTTAGTTGTCAGCCTGTGGCATTACTGGGAGGGGGTAAACTCTTCAGGGCGTAGGGCTTACCAGGAGAAAGTGAGGTCACTGGGGCATACCTTGAACACCAACACCTCTTGCTTCCCGGCCAGTACAGGTTGAGAAGCTTTGCTCTGCACACTCCCACAGGGATATGCTGCCTTGCCATGGACCCAAGCAACAGAGCAAAGAAACTGTGGAGGATGGACACCTGTGAAACCAGGAGCCCACATAGATCTTTCCTCCTTCCAAATTGTTTCTCAGGTTTGTTTTGTTTTTCGCAGCAAAGCTGTGAGAGCTACTAGCATGTGGTATCCTTTATGCTGGTGGCCTTCATTCATAATGACCTTGTTCAGGAATGTGTTCCATACTTAGACAAAACAGGCTGCTGAAGTGTAGCCCAATGGCATTCTTCATGTGGCTGTACACGTTGTTGTTACCAGAGTGGGTGCTGCAGCGTGTATAGAGGACTGACACTGTAATGGTTCCAGGCATAATGGGTGCAGACTAAGGGACTGCATTAGTTTCTTCACTTGTCATTGTGACCAAATATCTGACAGCAAGTGACCTAAGGGAGAAAGTATTTATTTTGCCTCTTTGAAGGAATATAGTCTGTTGAGATGGGGAAGGCTTGGGAGTGAGAGCACACAGTCAAGGAGCAGTGAGCGATGAATGCTGGTGCTCAGCTTGCATTCTTCTTCTTTCCTTTTTGTTCAGTCTGGGACCCCAGCCCAAAAGATGGTGCTGCCTATATTCAGGGCCCCTGTGCAAAAGCCCTCAGCAAGACACCCAAGATTTATGGCATTAATGTGCTAGGTGTTTCTTAATCTATCAAACTGGCAGTCAGCATTAGCCATCATGGGGACACGGAGTGCATGTTCTCAACACTCAGCATTCTCAGTGATGTTTGGAATTATTTAGTTGTGCTCTGAATTGTTCTGTTTTTGTTTTTTCCTTTTGTCTTTTTGGAGACAGAGTCTTACTCCTTAGCCTGAGCTAGCTAAAACTTGCTGTGCAGCCTAGGCCTAGGTCAAGCTCATGAACTTCCTGCCAAAGCCTCTTCAGAGTGCTTGAATCACAGTTGTTCACCGTGACATCTGGCCAACAGCTGTGCCCTTTTAGCCATACACTGCAGTTTCTATAGGAATTGGATCCCAGTTACTGCTTCAGCTCCATTCTCTGATCTACTTCCGCCTATTGGAAGATGGATTTCTAAAGCTATTTTTGACAGCCAAATATTTCCTAATCATCCATTCATCCATCCAAAAATATTTAGTGACTCATCTTGGGGCTAACTTGTCCCTTGGCAATGGGTACAGTGGTGTGCACAAAGACAGAATGCTGTCCTCACAGAGTTGTATTCTTGCAGTTTGTGCAGCTTTCATAAGATGGTTTGGTTCAAGTGCAGATGTATTACAACAGGCACACTACATGTAGTAAGGTGGACTGTAAAGATAGGGAGGGGAAGAATAGATGACAAGAAGTCACCAATGGTGGCCAGGGGAGGTGACTCCCTGCTCCCCCAAACCTCCACTATATCTTCCCATTCTATATAATGTTCCTAGTGAGAGTCTATTAAATTCTCAGTCTTTGTAATGAACAAATCAAAACACTCTTAGAAACCACAACTGTTTTTAATCTTTTAATTTTTAAAATTTATTTGTGAGAGAATGGGCACACCGGAACCTCTAGCTGCTGCAAACAAACTCCAGATGCAGGCACCACCTTGTGCATCTGGTTTACGTGGTCCTGGGGAATTGAACCTGGGTCCTTTGGCTTTGCAGGTAAATACCTTAACCACTAAGCCAGCTCTCCAGCCCAGAAACTGCCACTTTTTATTTAAAGCATATAAACAGTGTATATGTTTTCAGTCAAAATGCAATATCAAAGCCTTCTTCTACCTATAACTTCTGAGTGGAATTTAGAGCCAGATCAGTAAAGGTGAAATGACTCAGAAAACCTAAAACAGGAGATATTCCATAGTCTGAGCCCCAAAAGGTGGTTAAAATCTTGATCTTCAATGCCTTAGGCTTCTCATATGGCAGAGCCACATGTTTATAAAGGAAACCAACATGTGGCCAGGTATGCCCTGCTGGGAGTGGTAGGGTTCCTGGTTGGCTTCCATGTTGCAGCATTATGGGCTGGCTGCCCGTGAGCATGGAAGAGGCTCTGCATCTCTGGTTCTCATGCCACAGCGGCTCTTGCCACGGGCTCACTTGCCATTACAACTGAGATGCTCTACATTTGTTTGGTTGACTTAATCTCTCACACCAGAGGACAAAATTGCAATGGATGCTTGCTAATTTGCCTCTAGACTCTTTTAGCAGTTACCTTTAGCACAACAAATCTAAGGTACTTTATTTTAGATTAGCCAAGAGATTCGGAAGACAGTGTTTGCAGAGTCCCTTGGGACAAAAGGATTTCTGTTGCTGGGCCAGTTCTGCAACACACCTCCATTGCTGCCACACCGAGGAGAAGTTCAAAGCTGTGAATTCCAACTGTGTGGCCCTTGCTAAGTTTTTTAACCTCTCTGGGCCTTTGATTAATCATCTAAAACATAAAGAGCTTAAAATAAATAACATTTTTCTCAGACTGGTTAGCCAGATGATTTTAAGTAGATAAAGGATGAGCATGTAGTTATTAGAGCATGTTCATTTCTGATCACATTCCACTTATGATAAGTAGTACTATGTTTATAATGATGCTGTCCTTTAAACATTTTTATTTTAATAAGCCAGCCATGGTGGTGTACTGCTGAAGAAGTTGAGTCAGGAGGACGTGAGCTTGAGGCTGTCCTGAGGGACATAGAGAGAGCTGTCTCATAATAATGACTTTATTTTTATTTTTATTGTTTTTGTTTTTCGAGGTAGGGTCTCACTCTAGCCCAGGCTGACCTGGAACTAACTGTGTAGTCTCAGGGTGGCCTCGGACTCATGGCGATCCTCCTACCTCTGCCTCCCAAGTGGATAATAATGACTTTATATGAGCAACATTTCCTCATGTGGCCTCTTCACTCCAAAAGTAACAGTGACCCTCTATTTGCCTTGTCTGGATGGCCCTGAGTGGTAAACTCTGGCCCATACTCTTCCTAAATCCCTCTCCATCCACTTTGCTGTTCCTTCTGTGCACCAGGTGTGCCACAGTGGGGCCTCACTAGCAAACCAGAAAGTCACTTGGATTCACATGATGTGGGGTTGGTCCAGTCCAGGGATTCCCAGTCTTTCTTTGGTTCCCTGTAATCTTCACAACTACTCATAATGATTTCACATCTTGTCAGATAGACTGGGTTTATTTTTCACTTGTGTGAAAATTTAAGTTTCTTACAGATGTACTTCATCTGCCCTAAAGTAAGGGTAACATTAACCTACCACCCACTAATAATTACGGCCCATATACTGGTTTAACTTTTATTTCCTAGAATGTTCACAAGGCCTCAGAGTTTCAATAAGCAATCAACAAATTCATTTGCTTCATTACAGGATATCTCTGTTAAGCACAGGCTTTAAAAAAATGTTCATTTATGGCTGGAGAGATGACTTACTGGTTAAGGTACTTGCCTGTGAAGACTAAGGACCCAAGTTCGATTCCCCAGTACCCACGTAAAGCCAGATGCACAAGGTGGTACATGCATTTTGAGTTCATTCCTTGCACTGGCTAGAGGCCCTGGCATGGCCATTCTCTATCTCTCTCTCTCTCTCTCTCTCTCTCTCTCTCTCTCTCAAATTAATTAATTAATTAATTAAAATTTTTTTTAATTTTTAAAAATAGATTATTTTTAAATGCTAATTTATAACTTGGGTCTATCCCAAGTTATAAAGCAAGCATAGTTGTTTGTGAAGGAAAGATACCTAGCAGCAGAGGAAAGCAGGGAAAACCTGTGCTTGGAGTCAATTACTGGTGCAGGCAGAGCACAGTGAGGCTCTGGTAACAGCTTGCAAAATTGAACAAGCTCAGAACTATTCCAGCAGCCTTTTCAAAACCCAGAACCCTGTGCCCACCCATCAGGTAGGTATATATCTACATGCTTATTATCTAGGTCCAGAGATTGAACCACATTTAAAATTGATCTTCCTCATGTAAATTACCATTTAAACGTTATTTGGTAGGAGGAGTTTTTTGCTTTAGTAGTAAAACACTTATTTGGAGAGGCAGAACTATGAGCAAACACCAATAAATAGGAATTGCTGGTTTTGTATGACAAAACTAGGGTTTGACTAGCATCAATTTCATGTTACCTTATAAGGAAAGGCTGGAAGGGTCAGGAATTACCAAGGCCAAGGAGGGAGCCTCACTGTGCAGGAATGCAGTGGTGTCCCCTGCGAGTGGCAGGGAACCTGGTTCAAAGTCAGCTCTGCGGCCTCTGGGGACAAAAGCAGAAGAAATTGACCATCCGTGTCTCTTTCCACTCTGTAGGTATACTATGCTTGTGTCATCAGAGCCATGGCCTTGCTGGGAAAAACCATCAGAAAGTGCTGTCTCTCTAGCAGAGTGCCATGCACAGGGAGGCCATTAACTCCCACTCTTCTGTGGATGCATGTAGAATACTGTAGCAATATACATAGGATGGATGCTGGGGTCTGAAGATGCTAAGCCCTACTCTTGGGCCATGTAATTTCAAAATTATACCCTGTATATTTTATTGTCAAAAGCAAACAAAATTCATATAAGGCTAGGATGTTCTCTGTAAATCATTCATAATGCCTCCCATGCCTAAAATAAGTGACTATAGAAGAAATTTTAAAAAGCATTCAATAAAACATAGAACCTGTAACAAAATGCAGCATTATGCAACCACTAAAAGGCTGCTTTTCAAAATTATTGACATGGCAAAGCCATTCAGTCTGCCAACATCTGGAGCTGGTCAAATCCTGAGCCAAGGCTTCTAGTCAGAGAACACAGCTCTGACCTGGAGCAGTTTCCCCTCCAGTGGAAAGCAGAAATAGATAAAATGTGACAAATGCCTGAATGGAGATCCATGTAGGGGCTCTGGAACTCCTCCCCCGTAGAGGACATCTAACCCAGGCAAGGGGACCCAGAAAGATCACAGGAGATCATTCTAAATATCATTTTTTAATATTTAGGAGCCAGATGGGGGAGAATTGGCCCCAGTAAGGAGGATGTGATGGGGCTTTCTAGAAAGAGAAGCATATTTATATATGGAGGCAGTGGAAGTTGAAGGGAGGGAGTGGTAGTCAGTAGTCAGTCAACTTCTAACAGTTCCTACTGGCTTGAGCTTCAGGCAGGTTGGGAAGGGAAGAGGAGGAGGAACATGGATAACAATAGCAGCAATAGCAGTAGCACTTCTCTAGTGCCCTGAGTGTGCAGGAGTTCCATCCCTCTTTCATCCCACCTTGTTTCATCTCATGACCATACTTTGAAGGACAGGCAAAGCAGGATTCAGAGGAGAAGGTCCTGGTCCATGTGGATGCCCATAGCTCTGTGCTAAGGTTAGAGGGGATGGCAGAGGTTAAGTTATTGACAGCCTTGACATTGTGAAAGTGGAGACAGAGATAAGTCCAAAGCACATGTTAAAGGTTGAACATCCCTGAGCCAGGTGTGGTGGCGCACGCCTTTAATCCCAGCACTTGGGAGGCAGAGGTAGGAGGATCACCAAGAGTTTGAGGCCACCCTGAGAATACATAGTAAATTCCAGTTCAGCCTGAGCTAGAATGAGACCCTACCTTGAAAAATAAAAACAAAACAAAAAAAGGTTGAGCATCCCTCATCATAATGCCAAGAAGCTCCAAAAGCCAGAGTCATTTGCATGTAGACATGCTGCTCAAAAATGTCAGGCTTCTGAGCATCTCAGGCTGTATGGATGCTGTATAGAAGCCCAGCCAGAAAAGTCCACACACATTCTAAAGTATGAAAAGTCTCGGGAATCTGAAACATTGCTGCTCCTAAGTATGTTGAGTGAGGAAAAACCAACCCATGATAAACAAAAATGGGAAATGGAGTGGTCTACTTTTTCCCACCAAAAAAAAAAAAAAAAAGAAAATCCCAAGTGAAAAAGTTGTACCTACTTAATGGAATGGTGTGTGAGCATTAAAATGGTAGTTATCAACACTAGAAGCATGGGAAAGTTAGGCTGTAAAATTTAGAGGTATCTCCACTGTACAATAAATGGTTATTGTAGGAGAATTCTTGAAAAAATCAGAGAAGTATATTAAAAAGTATATAAAAGTAACTCTGTCATTCAAACCCCACTATTAATATTGTGGCATATTTTATTGCGTAACCATTATCTGTCCATGTCTCTCTCTCTTTCTCTCTCTCTGTATATATGTGTATGTGTGTCTATACTCTGTATGTATATCTGTATCTCTATATGTGTATACATATACGCACATACTCAAAAACTATACAATAGCTCAAATGTATGTCCTTCATAGCCTCAGGTAATTTTTATTAAGGTTAAACTTCCTGCTGGAGGGGGTGTGTAACTGGGGGTGGATTGGATTCCAGCCAAAAGGTGTAGAAAGCAGTGTGAGCTCTGGCTTGCTTGTGATGTTGTCTGCAATTTTGGTGCTTTGCTTGATGTAATTGTTTCTCTCAGTTTGGATGTATGGTATGGAAGTAAATAGCTTCTTCTGCCCCTGATGGAACTCTGGATCTATAAGTTTGACATAAATCCCTTCGTCCCATGAACTGTGTGGTTGGATGTTCATCCCAGCAATATGAAGCTCTCTATGACACTAGGTTAATGATTAATTATATATATATATATATATATATATATATATATATATATATGTATCTACTATACTTCATATTGACAGAATTTTACTATGCATGCCATTAAATATTCTCAGAAAAAAACACAGGTTGTAATACCTAAATAACAGTCAGTGTTACAGAGGAAGTAATTATACAAATGGATTTTAAAATAAGAGTAAAAATTGCATAGACCTTATGAGTATAGCTGTGGAAGTTGGCATGTGAAATGCTGAGACTGCCAGAGTTAACAATTTCTCTTTTTGATTTCCTTAATGTGATTATATTCATAAATTAGTTTTTTAAAAAAATGATTTCTCAACCCTTGGTTCATTTTTAATAATTAACATTTTTATGATCTTACAACTTTCAGAGTTTCAATTAATAATAATAAAAGTTGTGCTTCTGTCTGGCCTTCCACCCGACTTTGGGTTTGTAAAGAAATGCACATGGAGAGAGGAGTTTCCACAATGCCCTCACAATACCACTGCCTCTGGAAGCCTAAGGAAACTGCGCCCCGTGGCCACAGAGCAGTGGTACTGGGAGAATGTGTTCTGTGTGCTGCCAGGCCGCCTTCCTGAGTCTGCCCTCCTCCTCCACCTCAGAGAAGAAAAATTACTTTGTCAACGTAATAAGTAATAAAAACCAGAAGTGACTTGTTTTATTGGGCTTCTATTTTTCATATTGAATTATTAACTTGATGATTTTTTTTTCAGAACACAGTCACAAACAAACCATCAGGGACCACTGAGTCTCTCCCCATAGGCTGTGAAGATCAATGGCTCTGGGAGTACTATGGTTTTACCCATAGCCTGTTCACACCCATGTGTGGCATTCACAGTGCTCTATGGGAAGAGGGGCAGAAGCTAGCCTGGAGCTGTGAGGTTGTAATTTGTTATCTGGGTGAGAAATGCTGTAAAGAAAATGCAAGGGATTTCTCTATCAAAATATCTCTCAGCTCTTTGCATGAGCAACAGATCCAGCTAGAAGGGAGGGTCTGTGATTGTAAAAGCTTAGCCACCCCTCACAGAACAATCCTGTGATGTCAGAAAAACAGACATACTTAAAGTTCAAATGGTTTTGGGAGAATCACTTTGAACTTAGGAAAAATGATAGATTACGCTATAGACTGCTTCAAAACAGTTCTGTGTAATGATGCAAGCCCTCAGCTTTATGCTATACAGATGCTGTGTTTCTTCTTCTGGCTCCAGCCCACATTTCTAGTGATAGCTCTCTGAATGGCTTGGCTTACACACCTATGGGCTCTTTCAGCTCCTGAAATCCAGAGCCTCCTGAACTTGCCTTGTCATTCAGTGCCTTTGCACAGCATTCCGCCCCACCTCCAGCAATCAATCTGGCAAATGATTCTTCATCCTTCAGAAACCAAGGGAGACATCTGCTTTCCAGGACACTGGCCTCTGTTACCTAGATTATGACTTCTCTGGGTTTTCTGTGAGATTTTGTGAGCAGCAGGCAATGCCACCCTGTAGGTTTTGTTCTTCTGTTACGCATGTCTCCATCCTAGCCAAGTGAGGCCAAGGGTTGTGAAGGGAAGGGTTGTGTGTCCTTCATTTGTTCCCATTGCCTGGTATGTAGCAAACATTCAGTATAATTTATATTAAACACTTAGATAAGCCAGGTGCACACCTTTAATCCTAGCGCTTGGGAGGAAGAGGTGGGAGGATTGCCATGAGTTTGAGGCCACCCTGAGACTATATAGTGAATTCCAGGTCAGCCTGGGCTAGAGCAAGATCCTATCTTGAAAAAAAAAATTTCAACACTTAGATTTTTTTTTTTTTTTTTGGCAATGCTGAGGACCAAAACCCTGGGCCTTACACACATACTAGGCAAATGCTCACTCTACCACTGAGCTACATCCCCAGCCCCAGAAAGTGACTAAAATGTGTTAAGCAGCATTTAGGCCCTGAGCCTGCACCACCTCCTTTTTCTAGAAGGAAAGACAGTGTGCTAAGTGCCTCCTCAAGCTTCTCAGATGCCTGATTAATATTCTCAGATTCTCTATCTTAGAATGCATTTAAGCCTCTCCCTCAATCCTGACCTAGCTGGCAGAGGAACAAGAATCTACAGTGCTTCTCACAATGAAGAGTGCGTGCCTGGCAACACGATCTAATTATTTCTGGAGCTTGATTTAGGATGTTCTTATCTGCCGAGGAAGAATGACTCTAGGAAGTTTTTTTGGCTACTTGTGAATCAGTGCTATCCTAGAAAAAAAGCAAGGGGGAAAAAGTTTCCCCATGTTAAGCCTGGCATTCACCTCAATGTTAGACTTTTTTGCTCATTTTTGTTTTCAGAAGAAGAATGTTAAGTCTTATGGACAAAGCTTTCCTGTTCTTCATGTTAGTAGAAAGTTCCAACGTTGCCTCAGTCATCCTGAGGAACATTCATAGTAGAAATACATGCACAATCTTCTTGCAGTTTCTCAACCATGGCACAATCCACTTTGGGGAGGGGACAATTCCTTACAGGGTGATGTGTTAGTCAGAGTTCTATTGTTGTGACAAGATGGCTGACAGAAATAAAATTAAAGGCGGAAAGGATTTTTGGCTCATGGTTTCAGTCTACATGGGTACAGGGAGGAGGGAAATGATGGTACTAACATATAACTTTCTACTAAATAAAAAGAAAAGAAAGAAATACTTGTCCAGTTTACAGGTATGATGTGATGTAGAGTATGTATGTAAAGCCACACCTAAATAAAAAGGCAGTCTCCTTGTAAAGGTGATGAAATTAACATGCCTTTTCACAGAGGAAGTGCACCAGAAGATCAGATGGGAATACTGAAGTATGCCCGTCTGTAGCTAAGTGAGCCGTACAATCTTTGCTACTTCCTGTTTCAGGTCTTTCAACCTTGCACATCCTTGCCCTCTAAGAGATTGCACTAGAGAGCAAGTGCTTGTGGGAAGGCCATGTCTCACACACTGACTGCTCTACTCCTCTAACAGGCTAGGCGGGAAGCAGCAGAGCTATCGTGTGGAAATTGCTTAGGACAGCCAGACACCAACCTAAACCCTTGACCCACATTGTTTCTTTTAGTCCTTACAGTAATTGTGGCAGGTAGACATTGTTTATGTCTCAGTATGACACCTGGAAGAGCCGGGGTAGAACAGTGAGTACACGCAGCTGTAAGAGGCATATGTTACCTCCCAGGGAACTCGTGGATTTGCTTATCAGGAACCTCAAATAGATCTGGGCTTGGTGGCACACACCTTCAATCCCAGTACTTGGGAGGGTGAGGTAAGAGGATTGCCATGAGTTTGAGGCCACCCTGATACTACAGAGTGAATTTCAGGCCAGCCACTCCAGGGTAGAGTGAGACCCTACCTTGAAAAAAAAAAAGAACCTCAAATAAACTAGGTGTGGTGGTAGATTGCACTTTAAATCTCAACTCTCAGGAGGCTGAGGTAAGACCATCACTGTAAGCCTGGACTACAGTGAGACTCTGCCTCAAAAAAAAAAAAAAAAAAAAAAGCCTCAAATGACCACATCATGGCTACGTATATGAATGACTTTTTGTGTTTAACATGACCTCTTCCCTTGCTAAATGACAAGGAGAAGGGCAGGCTCTGATTTTTTGAGGACATGCTGAAAATTTTAGCTGAGGCAACTAAAAACATGCTAGGGAAGGCTGGTTCTCACTCTGCTGGCATACCCGTGATTGAACGCTCACATTAGGGCTGTATTTTTACAGCAATTAAGCGGAAGATGCAATTAGTTCTCTTCTGTTTCAAATAACAGATTAAGAAGTACGATGTAGAGTGATGGCTAGACTATTTCTCCCCAGAGTTCCACTGTCAGGGAAGGAGCGCTGCATCCCACGCGTGGAGAAGACTCTGGTCGCTCCTGAGATCTCCATGTGCTGCCGTTGTTGTGGGGTTGCTGCTCGGGGCCGACTGACTATCCCCTAAGGCAGGCACAGTGCTTTCAGGAGGAGAGAGTACTGTGTGGTGGGAGGGCCTTCTTAAGATGTCCCAGTGGGTTCCTGCTGCTCTGCTCGCAATGAAACATGATCCCAGGGCTCACACCAGGACAGCGGGGTAGCCCATCCTGCACAGGGCTTCAAACCGTCCCTTATGTCTCTCTTACTTTGTGTTTTTTACCAAAGGTATGTGTGTGTGTGTGTGTGTGTGTGTGTGTGTGTGTGTATTTTTTCATATGTGTATGGGCACATGTGTGTGCAGGTATGTGTATATGT
Source organism: Orientallactaga sibirica (assembly GCA_036365145.1). Classification (NCBI taxonomy): domain Eukaryota; kingdom Metazoa; phylum Chordata; class Mammalia; order Rodentia; family Dipodidae; genus Orientallactaga; species Orientallactaga sibirica. The sequence continues at coordinate 65,979,213 of JAEOAD010000001.1, forward strand.
GAGCACTCATGTATGTGGAGGCCAGAGGTCCATGTCCAGTAACTAGCTAGCAGTAAAGCCTTAGGGATCCCCTGCCTCTACTTCTCCAGTATTGGGATCACAGGTGGGCACCACTGTGTCCAGTTTTTACACTGGGGTTGGGGATCTGAATGTGGTTCTTCATGCTTGCTTAGTAAGCGCTTTCCCAGTCTCCCCAGCCTGTGATGCTCTTATGAGGACACTGAAGGGAGTCTTCTAGGGAGTTTGTGAAGGGGAGGGAGGCACAGCTGGTGTGTCAACCTTCCTGGGAGTCTTGATGCAAGCCCACTGTTTCTCTAACTTCTCAAACCTGTGGAACAAAGCACTGTTCCCTAGATTGGGGGACCCAGGAGCTGGGGTGAAGGGGGGACACTGAGAGAAGGGAGGATCCTCACAGGACATCCAAGACCATTGAACCCTCACCCATCATCTAAAGATGCCCTTTCAGGTTCTTCTAACAGACCTGAAACTGCTTGGAAGGGCATACTAGTCAACCAGGCCAAGAAGATGGGGTCTAAACCCAGACTCAAGGTTATCAAAGAGTGTAGGAAAATAAGAATCCAAACCCAGCGAGTGACGATGCGTTGGGTTGGGGCGACAACATGAGTTTCCTGGGTGTCTGAAGAATCTTTTACATCCCGTCTTCCCTTTTGTGGGTGTGACTGGCTCTGTTAGGGCCACATGTCTGTCTGGCATATCCCATTGCGTGGTTCAGGAGACCCCTTTGTCAATATTTCTTATACATGGAAATGATTGGTCCCTTCTCTGAACTCCACAGAATTCAGAGACTTGTAGAATAGATGACAATTCCACACTACAATGCACACAATTTTATTATAATAAATGATCCTTAATTAAAAATGTGAGCTGGAGGCTGGGGAGATAGAGTAGTAGGCAAAGTGCTTGCTGTTCAAGCATGAAGACCAGAGTTCAGATCCTCAGCACTCCACCAAGTTGCTGGGCATTGTGGCATGTGCCTGTCATCTGAACACTGGGCAGGTGAGGACAGGGGTGCCCCAGGGCTTAGAAGCTAGAGCTGAACTGGGGAGCTCTAGGTTTAGTGAGAGACCCTATTTCAAAAACTAACAATATTAAGGTAGAAGGCAATTGAGGAGACACCCAGCATCAGCCTGTAGTTTCTACATACACTTGCACACACTGTGCCCACATGCAGATGAACACACACACACAAATATGCACATACACCACACAAATATATACATGCCCAAAGTCCAAGCTCTACCGAAGTGTGTATAACCCATTTCGTTTTGAGTATTTATCCATGTGTCATTAATTCAACAAATGCTTTTGCACACATCTGTCACGTGGGGTAACACTGCACTGTGAAATACACGAAGCACAGCAGGAGGGTTGTGAGTGATGGGAATAAGGTGGGCATCGTGCTGTTTAGATCAGGCTGGCAGAGAATATCTAAGATGAGGCCTGAGTGTAGCTGAAGAACTTGCCATGCAGACATCTGGCAGGGGCGGGGGCGGGGGGATGGATGGAAGGGGGATCAGCACCAGTGAGGACATACCAGGTGCAAAGGTGCTAATGTGTCCTAGAGAAAGCAGAGAGAACTATTTCAAACAGATAGCCAGGGCAAAACCATGAAAAGCTTGATTGCCCATGAAAAGGACTTTCTCTTTTATCCTAAATGAGAACCAAAGCCACTGGGCAGACAGAAGCATCATCAGACAGACCTGTCAGATGCTCTGGGCACTTTACCTATCCCTTACTGCTACATTTATCAAGCAAAACTCCAGAGTGGGCAAGGCACTGCCCACAAGACTGGGAAGTGGCTAATGAAGGGCACAGTACACATCTTTAAGAACCTTACAAACCGTGTGGCCAGCACAGTGTGCTCTGTGACAGCCCAGTGGAGAGCTGCAGACCCAGGACAAAGGCACAGGACAACATTGACAGCATCTCATTTGGTGTCACAAATGTAGGAGTGTACTGGCTGAGAGCTGTGCCATAGGGAAGCCCAATAGAGTTGTCGGGGAAGGATCACAGCGTAAAGAAATTAGGGGTTCTAGGCTAAGTTCTGAAGGAAAAGGTAAGATCAAGTTCAGGTGAGGGACCAGCAGGCACAGAGACAATACAGGAGAGAATGATGGTTAGTTTAGTTTAAATCAACTTGATCAAACTAGGAGTCAAATAAAAAGACATGCTTCTTGGGCAGCTCAGTGAAGGTGCTTCCAGGAAGGAGTAACTGAGGGAGGAAGACCTTCCCCCGGAAGGGGACGGACCTTCTGGTGATGGACTAGCTATAAAGAACCTCTAAGAAAGCACAGGGCCGATTGCCTGACTACCCATGCTCCTCACTGGTGCTGCTATTCGTAGTGGGCATTGGAGCCCAACTTTATCAGCCTTCCAACGAGGTCTGAAGACAAGGGGCTCTTCAGAAATCCTCGAGACCTTCAGTGCCAGACTGGGACCGCTGAAGCATCCAGCCTCGTGGACTGAACAGCCAGGCTCTGAGACTCTTCAGCCTGTAGACAGTCATGATTGGATTACCGGGCCCGTCTCCTGTAAACTAATCCAATAAATACCCTTTTATAATCTATATTCATCTATTTGTTCTGTTCCTCTAGGGAACCCCTACTAATACGGAGCAAGGGAGGACAACATCACAAATGCAGCTGGGTTGGAGGATGGGGCCTGAGCACACAGGCCTGAGGCCACAGACAAAGAGCAGTGGAAGCTCCCAAAGCATTTTAAACAGAAGAGGGTTTCGGTCAGATCTGCATTGCAGAAATGTCATTCTGGTTGCATAAGGGAGAAGGTTTGAGAGAAAGCAAAACACCGTAAAGGAGAACTGTTGGGAGCTATGCTAAGACCCAGACAAAAAGAGGGCACAATGGATATGAAGTGACATGCACCTGAACCTGAGTGGGAGAAGGAAGAAAATGACTGGATGGATGAAAGGAGGTAGAATATAATGGGACAATGTAGGCCATCAGCTGCTGCCACAGTGCTGCTTGGGAAGTGATGGGCTTTGCAGTTGTTTGTTGAGATGTCAAGATGAGGAATAGAACGTGGAAGAAGCGACGTGATAAGCAATTTGAGACAGTTGCAAAGGGGTCTGTGGTGGGCAGTGGAATACTAGGAGATGAAGGTCCACATAGGGGATGGTGGCAGGATATGCCCTTGGGAGCATTTGTGGGTGGTACTTGAGGTGATGGGAATGGGTGGGACTGCTGAAGACCACCAGCCTCTGTGGATTGCCTGAGGTCCCTCACTGGCTGGGTATTTACCACAGATCCTCACAATTGGCCTAGGACAGGGTAGGCTGTGGTGCATCACCGCGAACTGGGAGGCCGTGGAGCAGGGCCGGCACCCTTACCCATGGCAGGGTCTTTGGACAGGTAGCCTCCAAGATGACAACTGAGCTCAGGACTCTACTTCCTAGTGCTGCTCTTCACCTTCACCTTCACCTTGTGGTTGTTTGGAGTCACTTGCAGGTGAATCATCAGTCGTTTTTGGCTATCATTTCAAGATTAGAATGAGCATTGTTAAAAAGTTGTTTAAGTTAAATTATTTATTTATTTATAAGTAGAGAGAGGCAGAGAGAATGGGTGTACCAGGGCCTCCAGCTACTGCAAGCAAACTCCAGAAGCATGCACCATTACTTTGTGCATCTAGCTTTATGTGGGTTCTTGGGAATCGAACCTGGGTTGTTAGGTTTTACAGGCAAGTACCTTAACCACTGGGCCATCTTTCCAGCCCAGAATGAGCATATTTTGATGCTTCATTTCTTGGCTTATGCCCATGTTGTGTGGGGAATGACAAAGGAAAACCCCCCTTTCTTCCTTACATGCTTGAGCTGCAGTTTAACTAACACCATATTAACTTTAGAGACATTTCATTGCTAAATGTGTTACAGTACTATTAATTTCAAAAGAGAATTCCTTCTGGGCTTCCACTTTGTTTCTAATTCTGACCATTGGAGTGTGGTGCTTGGAATGTGAAATGTCCCCCCTAGCCTCATGTGTTGATGACAAAACCTCATGCTCAATCCCCAGCTGGTGGCCATTTGGGAGGAAGAGGCGGGTCACTTGGGGTGGTATAGCCCAACTTCCCCTTGCCAGCGCCAGCTCATTTTTGCTGCTGTCTTCCAGACGATGTGTCAAGATATGATGCTTGACCTCTGCTCTGACATTCCAAGCTGAAATAAAACCTTCCTCCCATTTGGTGCATTTGGTCAGATGTTTTGTCCCAGTAATGAAAAGGTAACTGCTACAGTAAGTGACACTAGCTCTGAGCCTCTGCTTTCATGTACTTTGAATTATACTCAGAAGCTCACTTGCCGGGCCAGCTGTACACCCTTCGGAGCTACAGCATTTTACATCCCCGTCAGCAAGGCTTAGGCGTGCAGTTCCTCCACAGCCTTGCCAACACTTGTTATTTCCTGATTTTTAGATAAGAGCCATTCTAATGGCTCTGAAATCATATTCCCTGCCTTTTCCAAAAATTCTGGTTATCTTCTGAGCACATATTGGGTATTTACTTGTAGTTACTGACACTTTATAGGTCAAATTCGTAACTTTCACATTTGTCAGTTGAATGAAACGGTTACACTGTGACCTCCTACCCCAGCTGCAAAAGCAATGTGGAATCTACTGTATTGAAATGCACATCATAGCCTATGAAAATGATGGGAAAGGCGGCCTTAGATCATTCCAAGATGTGGCAGTTGAAAGTCAAGACATGCTCTTTGTTTTTAAATATCACCCTGTAATCACTATGTTAATATTCATAAAGCTCTTGAAAGGAGATTGTCATCTCGTATTAAGGCCATTACAGTTGTCGCTGGGTTCAGAGCATTGCTGCAGAGATTAAATGGCCCCCGCTCGCCGGTGCTCTGCACATGAACTGGAGTCGGGTGTGAGTTCCATCACTCACTTGCAAGCTTGCACTCCTGCAACTGAGACGTGGCTATGAGAACTAGAGACGGGGGAATGCTTTGGAAGGAGCTTCTGGATTTGTGAGTTGGGGAATAGCATTCTATGTGCATTCTTGGGAGAAAGAGCCTCTGGGAACAGAATACCACCGGCAGCAGGCAGACTCTTGCTGTAGCTGAATGCCACCCCACCAGGTACACTTGACTGAGACAGGAACAGAGGAGCGGCCACAGTTTTCAGATTGTATAGCTTGTGTTCCTTTACTTCTGTCCTGCTGACTTGGATATTGGCAGAAGTGAAATAGGTGCTAGGAAATAATCCGCTTTTGCAAAGCGAGAAGACCTCTTACCTCTTCTCCCCATCTGGGAGAAAGCTGGCCCCTCTGAGTGTCTGACACCTTGGGATCCATCACCACTGTGTGGGGGGCTTGTATCCTTGGTGACCTGATCTTGACGAACAGACAAGTCTCTGGTAAAGTTGCTTAAAAATTAAAACAAGTAATCTGTTCAGTTGGGAATGGGATGAGCCAACATGTTTTCAGTGAATAGGAGCCATGTTACACATGGGGTGTTATAGGAACCCTGGTTTAGTAGCCAGGCAAGCCATTATATTAACCCACAGAGTAGCCGCTACTGCTTTTGAATTCAAAGGAATATGTTTACTTCAAAGAATAAAAAGTAGACCTTATTGTATCTTGGAAGCTGTGTTAGCAGCAGGACAGCTTTTCTCTTATAGCCATCCTGGCAGAGAAGCCATGATGATATCTACTTTGCTATTATTGAGAGAAGAAATCCAGTGGCAATAGTTCTTAAATTGGAGAGTCCATTTTTTTTTTTTTTTTGTGAATAGGATAAACAAGTTCTAACTGAAAAGTGAGTTTAGATGTGTAAATTCTTACCTAAATTTATTAAGAATGATGTAATCAAATTATGCAAGATTATATAAATTTGGTTATTTAGAATCTACAGATTTAGGATAAAATAGATTTGAGGCTTGTGCACAGAACTGACTCACATACAAATAGGACGTCCCAGCCTAGAGGTACCAAAGTCCAGAGTTAAGCTCAGCCAAAGACATTTTCATGTGTCGTGAGGTGCTATCAGTCTGTTCAAGAAAACTATCATCTCCGAAGAAGCAAACTAAATTTTATAGGCAACATCTTGTGGAATTGGTAGTGATAGTCAATGTTAAAATAATTATTTTTATTGTGTCCCTGCCTACCAATATCATTTTATCCGATTGTTTTTAACTTTGTTTTTCTTATATCAGTATTTTTTTTAAAGTACTGTTGAGCTGGAGCAACGGTGGTTAAGGTGCTTGCCTACAAAGCCTAACAACACTGGTTACTCACATAAGGCCAGATGCACAGAGTGGAGTTCATTTGCAGTGACTGAAGGCTCTGGCATGCTCATATTCTCTCTCTCTCTCCCTCCCTCCCTCTCTCTCTCTCTCTCTCTCTCTCTGTGCTTATAAATAATAAAGAAATAAAATATATTTTTTTAAAAATCACTGTCTTATTTTTAAGTCCAGAATTAAAATTTTCTATTTGGGAAGACTGATCTTGTTGTCTTTGCAGCAGGTCAAGCATACTATACACATACATATGTACATATACATACATATATGTTGTGCATATTTGTTGTCCTTAGATTAATATTTAAAGTTATGATTAGGGCTGGAGAAATTGCTTAGTGGTTAAGGCACTTGCCTGCAAAGCCTAAGAATGCATATTTGAATCTCCAGGTCTCATGTAAGCCAGACACAAAGTAACACAAGCATGCAATGTCACACATGTGCCACAGGGGGGCACACATGTCTGCAGTTCATTCACAGAGGCTGAAAGGCCCTGGTGTGCCCGTTCTCTCTCTCTCACTCTCTCTACCTCTTTCTGTCTCTCTTGCTCAAAAATAAAATAATTAAAGTTATGATTAAAGCAGAAATGCAATTAGAATCAACAAAGTTGGGGTAATTTGAAAGCACTGATAATATTTGCATTAAAAGGCATAATCTTCTTGCTCTGAATGAAATCTAATACTTGATGTGACCTCATGGCAGCTAAAATTCCTCTGAAATGTACATGGAAACATCATCCACTTTGTGAGCACAAGTGAGTCAATTTATGCTTCTTTGGGGAGAAAAATGAAAATTTTAATTGAGAAAAATGATCACCTTTGCTTCCCTTCTCTGTTAGGGATCAATAGCAAGAATGAATGCTGTGCGTATCACAGTCACCTTAAGAGATCTCCTAGACCTACAAGTGGTAAATTATAGGATGGGCAGCTCTGTCTGTATCCCCCAAATCAGATGCTATCAAGATGCCAATGAACCTCTAGAGGTCATGGCAGATGTCGACTTGTTTAATAAACGTCCTCTGATTGTGTAGTATGATTAGTTTTGTTCCCCATCTGAGATTATTGCTTAACTCAGGCCCTGAGCACCCAAGGCTCTTTCTGTTTCACATAACAGTGGTGTCACTTTTACAATATGACTGAAAGTTCATCCTTACCCAAGCCATGAGGGGTTTGCCTGCGTTATACCATCAAATAAGCCAACTGCTTCTGAACACACTGTTTATTTTTATCTTTTGTCATAGTTCTTTCTAAATGAAGGAAGCAAATGCAGTGATTGATACTCTGGGGCCAGTCTTTGTCTCATCAGGCTCTGGCACACCTCCCTATCTTAATGTTCTCATTTTCTTTCTCTCTCTCTCTCTCTCTCTTTCTTCCTGCTGTCCCTCTCTACCTCCCCCCACTCTTACTTTCAAGGATTTGGAAAATTACAAGAACATCATATTTTTTTGGATAGTATTTGAAAAAAAAAAACTTCATATAGAGTAGTCAGTCCCCTCCTATCTACAGTTCTGCTTTGTAATTCAACCACAGTCTGAAAATATTACTGTGTTACAATGAGGAATTAAGATATTTAGAGAGAGAGAGAGAACATTCATATGACATTGCAGTACATTGTTATCATTGTCCTATCATATTATTAGGTATTGCTAACCTCTTCCTATACCTAACGTAAGTATGTATGAAAAAAGACATAATATGTATTGTGTTCCATACACTCCAAGGTTTCAGGCATCCACTGGGGGGTTTTATACTCAACACATGGGGGTTGCCATTGAGCCCAACATATATAAAATCTGAATTATTCTGTTTAGTTAGCTTTCTTCATTTTAATGAAATAGATTTATCTTTGTCTATGTAGCATCAACCTGTACAACAACCTGATTTCTTGGTAGACAACTTAACTAACTGAAGAACATTTTGCAAATTGTTCTGTACTGTTGGTACTCATAAATGCTTACTGACTACCACGGCCTTACATGCAGTCTCATGTTTTATCTTCACAACAGTGCTCTGAGGTCAGAACTTTTGTCGTACTGCTTTTGGCAAAGAGGAAACTAAGGCTGAGAGACCCAATACCAGTACCACAGTGACTGATGGCAGTAGTAAATAGCTAGGAGGGCAGTACATCCATGATTATCTCAGTACTGAGTAACTAGTGAGTAGAATGACTGAAATCCAGGTCTCTGGCTGCAGAATCCTGGATCTTGTCCACTCACAAGGCAGTTGGAAAAGGGAGAGAAACAGATTCAGTTCTAGCAATATGTTGGACCAAGCCCATGCCGTCTGGAAAAATTGGTTAAACATTTTAAAATCGACAGGTGGGGAGAAAGGAAGTAGAAGCTCAGAACTGGGTAAGACAGTGGCAGTTATGGCCCTAGAAGCTACTGGATCTGAAAATAGATCCTTTGTTAATTTCCATGCCTACAGCGCTAGTAGACAGGTCTTGACCTGTGCAGGCAAGAATCCCCTATAAATTGAATTCCTCAAGGGCTCCCTTTCCTCAAGAACGGCCCTTGAGAGTCTCTGTCCATCAGATGCTGCCGTGATTCTCTGTCTTCTGTAGAGGTGCAGATGTCTGGGGAGGGAGTCTGAACTAAGAGGGTCTAAGTCCTTTGATTAACAAGGCACACTGGCTTCTGTCACTTCTTCAAGTATGACGGAAAGCGAATCTGCATATGACATGACATATGAGAATTTTAGAACACCAAAGATAGAGAAAGCATTTTAAGCTTACCTAGAGGGAAGAAAGTAAATCACCACAGGAAATGGTCAAATTGTCATCACAGAAAAACAGTTTAGTTGTCAGTACAGGCCTTTCTGACAATAATGAAGACTAAAAGACAGTGAAATAGTACTTTCAAAACATGAGTAAAACAATTATCAACCCAGAATTCTATACTTGTTAAACTATCACTTCAGAGTGATAGTAGCATGGAATAAGACACAGTGAGAAAGAAGGGGAAATACTACAAATAAAAACTGTAATCTAAAATAAATAAAATGAAAAAGCAGCAATCTTACAAATGTGATATTGAGTGAAGAAAGTCTGAAACAGAAAAATATTTACTGTATGATTCCATTTACATGAAATTTAAAAGTAGGCAAAATTAATGTCTAGCAATCGCTATCTGAATGTTAGAAGTAAGTATTGACAGTGAAGGGGCAAAAGGGGAACCCTCTGGTGGAATAGAAATGTTATAAATTGATCTGGGTGGTAGTATGGATATATATCTCCATATGCACACTTGTGCCATTCCGTACTATATTTTGTAAATTTGAACCTCCTCCACCTAGAATGTGTTTTTAAAAGAGTTGTAATAAAGACATTTAAAATATAATTTTATTTTTATTTATTTGAGAGAGAGAGAGAGAGAGAATGAGCAAGCCAGGGCTTTTGGCCACTGCAGACAAGCTCCAGATGCATCCCCTCCCCTGTGCATCTGGCTTATGTGGGTCTTGAAGAATCGAACCTGGGTCCTTTGGCTTTGTAGGCAAGTGCCTTAACCACTGAGCCATCTCTCCAGCCCATAAAGACATTTTGACTTTGCTTTCTAAAATACTAAGTAATTGCCCAAGACAAGCAAGAAATGAGCAAGAACTCAGTACAATGGAGTGGGTTTTAATAATGAACACTAAGGGGGGAGTGGTAAATAAGTAGCTTCATCAAGCAAACATTGACTAACAGCAATAACGATGACTTCCAGATGTAGGGATTAAATAGATGGAAATGAAACACTAATGACAACCATAGGAGGTTGGAGCTAGGAGATGCTAAGGTTCTTGCTTTATTCTGGAGGAGGGTAGAGATGGTGCTTAATTTTGAGTTGATATTAAATAAAATTAAAGGTTCTCACAAAAACAGTAGAGACAGAATATCTACTTTCATGTCAGTTGATTAGAAAAGAAGAATCAAGAAATTATTCAATCTAGTAACAAATAGGAGAAAATGGGGAGCATGGAAAAGGCAGTGATAGTAAAATGAAAAAATAATGGAAGAAATGAGTCTGGTTAAATTAATAATCATAATATAAATGTGATTTGTTAATGACAAACATTTAATATTTGCTAGACATCAGGTATTCTACCATACTATTTCTTAAAAATTCCAAACAAATTTACACCAAGCAAGAGGACAAAAAAGATAAATCTGCCAGGTGGGTTAGAGGATTCATGCCTATAATCTCAGCATTTGAGAGATTGTAAAGACAGAAGGGTCCAGAGTTCAAAGTCATCCTTGGCTGTATAGTGAGTGTGAGGCCTGCTAGGGCTATGTAAGACCCAGTATGGAAAAAAAAAAAAAAAGAAGAAAGAGGAGGAGGAGGAGGAAAAAGGGAAAGAAGGGGAAGGAAGAAGAAATCCAGGAGGGTACTTTTAAAAAATAAGAACTGATAAAACTACATTGATAGCTATAAAACAGGCTTCAGTGCAGATACAATATTTTAGGAACGATTCACCAGGAATATAAAAATTCTGAACATGAGAACTCCAAATAAATATGGCAAGGGTAAGTCAGAAAATATTTTTTATTGACAACTTCTATACTTACAGACAATAAACCATGATATTTCCCTCCCCTTTCCCCATTCCCCTTCAGAATTCCATTTTCCATCATATCCCCTCCCTCTCTCCATTAGTCTTTCTTTTAATTTGATGTCATCATCTTTTTCTCCTATTATGAGGGTCTTGTGAAGGTATTGCTAGGCACTGTGAGGTCACGGATATCAAGGCCAATTTCTGTTTGGACAGTTGCATTGTAAGGAGTCATACCCTTCCTTTGGCTCTTACATTCTTCCCGCCACCTCTTCTGCAATGGACCCTGAGCCTTGGAGGGTGTGATAGAGATGGTTCAGTACTGATCACTCCTTCATCCCTTCTTTTCAGCACTATGTTGCCTTTTGGGTCATCCCAGTGGTCATTGTCATCTGAAAAGAGAAGCTTCTCTAACCAGAAGTGAGAGTAGCATTAATATATGAATATGAGCATTAAGTGTAGTGCTTTCAGGGCAGGGTGGAAATAATATATACATTTAGTCAGACAAGAGCAGGCTTTATACCCCTAAGGCTCATGACCTCCCCTGCCATAGTCTTTTGATTAGGTTTTCAATACCAGGTATGTATTCCCTCCCATAGAGTGGGTCTTCAATCCAATTAGAGAGCAGTTGGTTTCTCCCAGAGCAGACATGCCACTACTGTACCCATTCAGTCATTTTGACTGTCTGGCCAAACTTGAGGTTTCCAGTGTCCACTGTTTTCACCACTGATGACTTCTGTCTCCCATACGGCTGCATGCAGTGCAACTTTTTCCAGCTTAACAAATATCCCTCAGATTTGAACAACACTATGTGTCAACTTGGCTGCTGACTCCATGAAGACTCCTGCCCCAGTAGTCAGGCAATATACCCAACACTCACCATTATTAAAGAAATTAAGCTAAGACCACAAAAGAAGTATCTAGAAATGGTAAGCCAGGCCTCTTCTTAAGGCAAAAACAAGGTAAAAGCACCCTGTAGCCTGAGGTCTCTGACTTGGACCATCTACGACCAGACACTTGCTGCTGCTGCCAGTCCATCTTGTTGCGCTCTGTGATGGGCTCATGAATAGTTGTGTTCAAAGAAAAGAAAGGGATCATCAATTGATTTAACTCTCAATCAGTCTTTCTGGTTGTAGCAGACAGCTTCAGGCTTGCTGAGATGAACTTCCACACCAGGCACAGTTATGGAGGAAGGGATATTTATTGAAGCTTACAGACCCAGGAGAAGTTCCATAATGGCAGAAGAAGCTGGTCTGCTCTAACAGGAACAGGAGAGAGAGAGAGAGAGAGAGAGAGAGAGAGAGGTCAAAAGCCAAAAGCAAAACCACACAGCATACTTCAGGAACTCCTGGTGGAACTAGGCACTTTGCATATCTTTAGATTGGAATTTCAAACCCATCAGAACACCTTAAGATCCTCCCAGTGACACCTCCTCTAGCCAGCTGCAGATCCAAACTACAAAGCAATAAAACACTGAGTATATTGGGGGCCATCTACTCAAACTACCACACTGGTGTTCCAAATATTTCCTGTTTGGGGAGTGGGTAACTGGACAACAACAGGCAGGGCTAGAAGGAAGAGGCTATTACCTAAAATGACACTTACAGATTCTGCAATGAATTAATGGTTATTCGTTGTTCCTGGTCCTCAGAAGTTCACCTCTAGGAGAAACTGAACAGTCTTTCTCTGAAGCTGTTGAATGATGGATTAAATAGCTTTCTTCCTATATTTACATTGCATTTACATACTGAATATGTTTCATGAATGCCTACACTGCATCATGGCTGAAGGACTTGACTGAGAATAGTTGGTCATAGACTCCCTTCGTAGAGATGACTAAACACATCATTTATCATGGTGATACAGGACTTTTGCTGGGACATTTATTTGCCTTCCTTTTCTTATGGCCTCTGACTAACACTGTTCATTATCATGGCTACAGAATTCATGACTTGGTATGTGTACTCCTAACTTGTAAGTCCTTATAAAGGCTGGGATGCTAGCCTCTCTCTGTTTGTTAGGTTGTAGCTTCTCTTCTGCATCTTTTATTGTTTTAGAATTTCTAGAAGCAGCTCCATTTTTAGGCTAGTGAAATACAGTGATCCTGGAGTGACCCAGTGTCTCCCACATGTAGCCTTCTTCAAACTTGAGATGATTCCTTTTATTGCCATGGGTCCCTGCTCTCGAGAATATTTTTATTTGAATGTTTGCTAATTCCCCTTCTATACTCTGCCTTTGCAAATTGGATATCAATCTGTCTCCTACAGTCATTCTTAACTTTCCTAGCCTTTGATCACCAAATTATGTATCCCATGGGTGTTTTGGTTGGCACAAAAGGAATAAAACAATCTGTCACAGTTGGTTTTCCAGTATAATTGAAGAGGCAAAGCTACTATTGGAAGGATTAAATACAGGCCACAGATTTGTGTTTTTTAAAAAATGCTAATGGTCTGGTTGCAGAGCAATACACTACAACTTGGCCTGGGCATCAGAACTCTCCACATGGTGGATGCTGTCTTTGGAGCATTTGTGTCAACTCTAATAGGCTGCCCAGTCTCAGCATCGGCCAAGCCTCTCTCTAACTGATTCAAGACTTTAGTCTTAATGTGTGGCCTGAGAAAAGATGCAAATGCTATGACTTGTCCTTCTAACCTGAGGAAGCCTGGCTTTATTTCACACCCAGTCATATCTGAATTGATTTCATATTTTCCACTTGATACCTTGTGGAGACATATCACTGTGACATCACTGCTGCAGGTCTGGCAGCTGTGTTTGAAGGCTTGCTGTGGTTTAAGGCTTCCTGTGAAAGACTTCATTTGTCGCATGTGAATCCCCAGCTTAACAATGAACCAATACTTTTCTGACCTACACTTAAGTAACTATTCATGCTGAGTTAGAAATGTGATCTGTTTTTTTGTTTGTTTTTGTTATTGCTTGGTTTTCTGATTTTGTCATATAATGGCTTCTTCATTTTGCATTCATTAATTGTAGCTTAGATTAAAACAGCCCAGCCATAAATAAAATTTTACAACTAAATGGACAGCTTCCTCATTACATAACCAGCTTAGATGATTTTTTTAAATAAATATTTTTTTTAATTTTAATTTTTTTTTTTTTTTTTTTTTTTTTTTTTTCGAGGTAGGGTCTCATTCTAGCCCAGGCTGACCTGGAATTCACTCTGTATTCTCAGGCTGGCCTCAAACTCATGGTGATCCTCCTACCTCTGCCTCCCAAGTGCTGGGATTAAAGGCATGTGCCACCACACCCAGCAGCTTAGATGATTTTAAAAAATATTTTATTTTTATTTATTTATTTGGTGGGGGGAGAGAGAATGGGCACACCAGGGCATCCAGCTGCTGCAAATGAATTCTAGATGCAGGCATCTGGCTTACATGGGTCCTGAGGAATCGAACCTGGATCCTTTGTTTTACAGGCAAGCACCTTAACTGCTAAGCCATCTCTCCCACCCTACTTAGATAATTTTTTAAATGAACAACAGAGAGCATACTAGATAAATGAGCAGAAGAACTGACAATTCCCTAAAGAGAAAAATTGGATGGTCAGTATGTATTTAAAAAAAAAAAAACTGTCCAACTCACTAGTCACCAGCAAAATGTGAATAAAACAACTATGACGTATCTGCTCTCAACTCTAGGATATTACTCATTTCTTATAATAAAAAGGCATTAAAGCTTTTGATATCTTATTAAATTGATAAATTTTGATATATGTTGCCAAAGTCCTTGCTAAATTGTTGCACCATTTCTACTGCCCAGTGTGTCAGTGTGCCAGGAGAGATGGCTGTCTCTTCTCATCCTTCTCTACATTGAGCCAGTCCATTATTACGTGTTTTCAATGATGGAGCCAGCTATTGCACAATCAAAGGACAATAACTTCAGGCACTGAAGCATACAATTATGGAGAAACAGAAAACATATTTCTAAAAAAGATAAATGATGTTTTAGGTGACCCCAGCCCCTGCTGTTCACGTAGTCAAATGGATGATAAGGAAGCTAAAGGATGAGTGGAATCTAGCAGCACCAGGGTGGACAGGGATCCATGTCTTTGTTCTCTCATACAATCTACAGGGTGTTTTGAAGCTGGGAAAACAACTCAGTAGTATAGTTTGGTTCCCCCTATGCATTGGGAAATGGCTGCTTGATTGTTGCTAAAATTTGCTGCCATCATTTTATCATTCACTACTTTGCAAGGAACCTGGACAGTTTCCAAGCAAAATGACAGTCCAACATTGGAATGTTCTTATCTGCATTGCCTCACTGAGTTCTGAATACTTAAGTGATGGGAATGCTGTCGTCTTGGGACACATGCAGAACATCAGAATCATTAGTGGTTCAGCTCTCTGCTTATTCTCCACCCTACCAACCCTCATACATGTGTGAAAAAGTCTGGAGAAACTAGCTTGTGAAGACAGCTGATTTTTTTTTTCTGCAGGTGTCTAGGGAATCAAAATGAATAGAGCTCACTCACATACTAAGACTTACTAGAATCTGAGGATCACTATATGTATCTTTTCAATCTAAAAATATCTGCCATTCTAAGCTATTTTAAAGTGTGTGCCTTATTTGAGAGGCAGTAGCAAAATCTCACAATCAAAATAATTTATTTTTAAGAAGGAAAAAAACTAGAACTGATGAAATGTTTTGACTGATGCAGCTGGGAGCACTGATGGAGGCTGTTCCTATGAGCACATTAGACATGTTTTTGTTGTATATTGAAGCTCTCTGAAAGTGCTGCATGTTGATGGAAACTTCTAGAGTCCATATGCTGATCTTTTGGAATAAAAATAATAGAGGTCTGGAGTTTTCATCATCACAGTGGAAGACAATTGCACCTATATCTAACTTCCTCAAGTATGGACTATGTGGTACCAACTAACTGTATACAGGTGTGTTAGGGGAAAAAATGCAAGTGGGCTTTAGAACACTACAACCTGGGCTCTACTAGACATCAAAGACATAACCTGAGTTTACTTCATTCCCTTAAGTATGCTTCTTTCCCTGAAATGAGGGCTAATACTCATTTGGCAGCATGGTAAGAATTTAGGATAATATATGTGATATATAAGTACATGTAGAAATGATGAGATTAGCAGCACAGACGAGGTGAGGTGGTTTGAGATAATGCATGTATGTGATATTGAAAAATGAACATATGTTATTACCATTGATATTTCCATAACATCTTATCTAACCATATCTATAGGAGGCCTTTTGACAAGTTCCTTTATAAATGGCTTTGATTCACACAAATGAGCACAGTGTATACTAGTTAAACTCCTAGTCTGGATAAAGAGTTCTTGCAGGTGACACATGCTCTTTCCATGACTTTCTCAATAACATGCCCCAGGGAAATGGCTAAGGGATCCCTGCTGCTTTCTGAGATCTAGAAATAGGGCTCTCTGTCACCAGAAAAACCAACATGCCCATAAAGGATTCCATCCACCCTTGTGTTCTCGTTAGCATTGTGCTGAGCCAAACAGATTTAATTGGATGCTTAATAATTATGATTCAGACACTTTTTAGAGTGTGAGAAAGATATGTTCTATTTCTGCCAGGAACTTGCAATACAACATGCAAACAATTTATAAAAATATCTGTGCCGATAACTTAGAATTCTCAGTTCATTTCTTATGTTTGTCTAGCCTAGTCTTAAACTCTATTAAGATCTGTTGAAAACAGTATCCATACTAGAAATGACCCAAATAACTATTAATGAGAGAATGGATGGTAAAATTGAAGTATATTTAAATAAAACTATACTATTCCACAGTAGAAAAATATCTGAGGTCCATAGATGCAAAAATATGAGTGATTTTTTTTTTTGGAGAGAGACAGAGAGAGGGAGAGGAGACAGAGATGGGCGCACCAGCAGCTTCTCAGTTGCTGCGAATGAAATCCAGATGCATGCGCCCCCTTGTGGTCAAGTGCAGCATTGCATCCTTGTCACTTTGTATCTGGCTAAACATGGGACCTGGAGATTAGAACCGCTGGAGATTGGAACCAGCGTTCTTAGGCTTAGGAGGCAGGTGCCTTAACCACTAAGCCATCTCTCCAGCCCAAAAGTATGAGTGATTTTTACAGCAGTGTTGAGTCAATCTAACCATACACAAAGGAGTATTTACTGTAAAATTCCATTCTTATGAAATCAAGAATAGGTAAATCTAACCATAATGATATAAGTGGGAATAGTAGTCATGTAGGGAGTGAAGAAGAGGTATCAATTGAAAAGAGCACAAAGGAGTTTTCTGAGGTGATGAGAATTTCACAGAATGACAGATAACAAGAAAGTGCATGCGTGTGCACGTGCACACACACATGCACACACACACACATTCACCAGAACATACAATTAAAGGTTGCGAATAATAGTATGTAACTTATACCTCCATTTAAAAATATCTACAAAAGGGGGCTGGAGAGATGGCTTAGGGGTTAAGGGGCCGGCCTCCTAAGCCTAAGAACACTTGTTCCAATCTCCAGCGGTTCCAATCTCCAGGTCCCACGTTTAGCCAGATGCAAAGTGATCCAAGGGCGCAATGCCGCACTTGACCACAAGGGGGTGCACACATCTGGATTTCATTCACAGCAGCTGAGACACTGCTGGCGCGCCCATCTCTATCTTCCTTTCCCCCTCTCTCTTCTGTCTCTCTCTGTGTCTCTCTCAAAAAAAAAAATAAATAAAAAATGAAAAGTTTAAAAAAATATATCTACAAAAGGAAAGATGGAATAAGCCAAAGGTAGAAAAAGATTCTGAAAATTCAATTCTGAAAAGATTAATCTTTGTAGGGTTCACTTTGTTTTGGGTTTTTTCAAGGTAGGATCTCTAGCCCAGGCTGACCTGGAACTCATTCTGTAGCTTCAGATTGGCCTCAAACTCACAACAATCCTCCTACCTCTACCTTCTGAGTACTGGGTTTAAAGGTATGTGCCACCATGTGTTGCTGTGTTCACACTTTTTTTTTTTTTTAATTTTATCGAGTGCTGGGATTAAAGGCAGGTGCCACCATGCCTGGCTTAATTTTTTTATTCGAGAGAGAGAGAGAGAATGGGTGTGCCAGCAGCCTCTCAGACGCTATGAACGAACTCCAAACGTGTGGGCCCTCTTGTGGGCGAGTGCGGCATTGCACCCTTGTGTCACTTTTTTTGTCTGGCTAACCATGGGACTGGAGATTGGAACCGGCGTTCTTAGGCTTGGCAGGCAGGCACTTTAACAGCCAAGCCATCTCTCCAGCCCTTTGTTCACATTTTTATAAGCTCTGTTTCTGCAAAAATAAAACCACTATTAAACCCTGATTTTAAAAACAACTAAATAAAACTTGTCAGGATAGCTCCTAGAATATGAATAATTTGTATCCCAACTTTTAAAGTTTTTGCTCTGAAACAATATGCAACAATTCACTTTAATAGGTAGTTCTAGCCCTGGAGCGCTAGAAGGTGTATCTACTTTCAATTCAGAACTGACATTGATTTTAAATATCTCTTGGATACATTGATATTTCAGTTCAGAGAAAAGAACAAGTTGTTTTGTAAATTCATCTTCCCAGTGTGGGTTTGCTGAACTACTACATGGAAAAAACAAGAGGATAAATTGCTTAGTAGAATGTAAGTGTGTATGTCTGAATTCAGCGTAAAGTGATTTTCATGTGGGTCATCTTCATTTTAGGCATAAGAGTGAGCCAGTAGCTGATTACTCTCTCAGTTGTTCTGCGGTAAGCATTTGTTGAGTTGGAAGAGAAAAGCACAGTGAGTCAAGCAAGGCTGGAGACAGCAAGGCTTGGCAGAGCTGTAACCATCACCCAGCCTGTGAGGACCAGCTGCAGGGCAGACACTCATGCTATTCCTTCACTTTTGCTCTTAAAACCTTCATAATGGCTCAAAATCCATAGCTCACCTCTTGTGTTGAGATAGCCAAAGCCTTTTCTGCTGCCGTATTCTTAGTCTTCCAAGCCATATTCCTCACCCCTCAGGATCCCTGAGCTCTGTCACCCTTGAGTCATGTGACACTTCCTCCACCTTTAATAGCAATTCCATCTTGGTTTCCCAGTAGTGGCAGGCACTGTTGCTCAGTGGTGTGCACCCACACCTCCGTACTTTAACACAAGCCCCCTGAAGAGTGGGCACCTGAAGGAGGTAGAGAGGAGAAAGCCTGTATCCATCTGTACAGCAGAGATTATTTTTTTTAAATGAAGTGCTTCAGATTTTCCATTCCACAGTACACAGGTTTTGCACTAAAAGATTTCATGGAGCCTTCAACAGCCTTGTTTCTCCGGCCTTCAAAACTACCTAACACAGGGTAATTAGGATTTTCATTCCAGCGACCAAAAAGGTCACCCAGACTCCTTTCTATGACAAAATAACTTAACAGTGACAGGAAAAGAAGAAAATGATTGTTTCTGAAGCTCTCTACACCACAATAAAAAGAAGAAGTGACTATATTGTTTTTGTATTTTTAAATATAGATATTAAGCTACAAGACCTCATATGCACCCATGAGCCACACATGTGGCAGAGTTACAGGGCAACCAAGACACATTAAGGCTGAAATCTGTCACTAAGTCCCATCAGCCATTGAACAGCTTTCTTAATATTTTTCTTGTCACAAAAATATATACATTCAGAATAATTATCTGAAGGCATACATGCCAACACTAATTATTTGTGTTATTCTTTTAGTCTCCATTTCAACATTAATTTCTTCAAAGCTAAAGTTTTAACATTATTTCTAGAAGGTGTTAAGATAGTTATATAAGAATTTCATACTTATTTATATACTTGTACATATAACATATATTTACACACACAATGTCTGTGAGCTGTGCAGTAAAGTACTTATAGATGTTGGTCAATGGTATAATGGTCCTTCTTGCTTCTAGCAGGACCTTTGAACTTTGAACGGCTCACTCTGTCTAGAATGCTTTTGTCTCAGACAAGTAGTTGCTCATCTTCCTTCTCCTGCATCTTCACAGCTATTTTTAGAACTTGTACTATACATGTGATTATTTTAATGTAAGCTCCTCAGTCTAAGATCCATGAGGGCCCAGTCCCTGTCTGTCTGATTCACTCTGTGTCCCTCGTGCTTGTCACATACATCATAGAAGCTCCATAGACACTTGAAAAATAAATGGAAGAGAATGGCTTAAAAGTCATTGGCTCCAACCCTTGTTCAAATGCAGGATGTGTTTGGCATTATTCCCAGTAAGAACCCTAGTGCATAGTTGAAGGGCACATACAAGGTGATATAAGAACAAATTGAATACAGAAAAGGTCAAAGTGAGATAAATAGTGAACCTAGTGGAGCTGTGAAGAAGAGGAAAAACACTTCAGAAAGCATTTAAAAGGAAGTGGGGAAGCTGGGCGTGGTGGCGCACACCTTTAATCCCAGCACTTGGGAGGCAGAGGTAGGAGGATTGCCATGAGTTCGAGGCCACCCTGAGACTACATAGTGAATTCCAGGACAGCCTGAGCTAGAGTAAGACCCTACCTCGAAAAACCAAAAAAAAAAAAAAAAAAAAAAGGAAGTGGGGAAGAAGGCATCAGTCTGACCAGTATATTGTAATATATAATATCACAGAAAGATGGTGGCACATAGAAATGGCATCATTTGCTATAGTTTTTCACTAACAGTCCAGAATCCCTGAAAAGTTATATATGTAGCTTATTATACGATTTAATAATAAGTAAACAGCTTAATAAATTCAGACCACATGAAGACTAATAATGATATTGTGTCATGAACCAAAGAGTATGAGGTCCAATATAAATAAGCCCTGCATTTACCTCATTGCATCGTACTGGACTCAGGCAGGACAACAGTGTAAATGGGTGAGTACAGCGCTTATGTGCATATGTAGAGATTAAGTCTCAGAGGCTTTAAATGGGGTACCCGAGGCATGTATCTTCCTGGATTTAAAACCACCTCCTTGGAATCTGACACCTAAGGTACCTGATTGGAAAACTTCTTCAGGTTTTGCAGCAATCCTGAGAGGTTTAAGAACTCCACTAGAAAATTATCTCTCTTCTATTTTAATGTGAGCCTCAATCCCATGTTGTTATTTACTTCAAAGAATTCAAAGAAGCCTTCTACCCGCACTTTCTTTTCTTCCTCAGACTGGCTAGACACGAATTAAGTTATTCAAAATTCTGCACTTTACAGTTACATTTTCTAACCACAAGAGGTCACTTACAGCCCAATGAGGGCAAAAACCTCAGAGGGACTTTTTAAAAAAAAAAAAAAAAAAAAAAAGAGCCATGGGAATTGAAATGTGTCCACCCTGTCATGATTCCTGCCAAAGTATGAAGAATGACTCCATGGATCAAGGTGGTGGGAAGTGAGTTTTGTGGGTATGAGGACAACTTTGGGTAAAAGGGGGTTGGAATGCAAGAAGCAAAAAAACCACTCAGTTGGCTACCATAACCCCCATAAAATTACATTCTTCTTTTGGTTGTTTTTGGTTTTGCTCTAGCCTAGACTGACCTATGTAGTCTCACTATGTAGTCTCAGGGTGGTCTCAAACTCACAGTGATCTTCCTACCTCTGCTCCTGAGTGCTGGGATTAAAGATGTGGCACACCTGGCAAAATTAAATTCTTACCCAGAAACTATTCTCAGCACAAAAGGTCCCAGATCCTTGCTGAACGTGGGAAGAGGGGGGATGTGAAAACTCCTTCCACAGGCCTGGTGACTGACTTCTGCCCATGCTCTCCATCCTTTGCTTTAAGAAGTGATTGCAAGAAGGATTGCTGTGAATTCAAGGCCAGCCTGGGCTAAAGACCCTCCCTTGAATATATACATATACATATACATATACATTTACATTTACATTTACATTTACATTTACATTTACATATACATATACATATACATATACATATACATATACATATACATATATATATATATATATATATGGATTTGTTTGCCATTGGCTCACATGCCACTCTCTAACCATGACTCACTGTTTTATTTTCTACCTGTCTTGACAATGGATATTTCCCTTGTCCCTGGGGTCCCCTTGAGCTCTTGTTTCACTTGTCCACCAGGAAGACAAGCCCAGCTGCTTCTTTGTTCTTACTTTGTGAGGCCTGATACCCACCACCCAGGGTGGGCAGCTGCTTCTGGGATAAAAGAGAAATCAGCTCCTTCTCCTCCAGATAGATCTGAAGTCAGTCGTGTGATCTTGTCTGACTCAAAGAGAAGAACCAAAGGACTGTGTGGGGAGGAGGGCAATCAGCAGGATGCTTTAACTAGGGCATCTCCACCTGCTTGGCCCTGAGGGTATTTTGAGGCCAAACATCAGGAACAAGGCAGCCCCCATCAGAGAAGGGCCATGTCCTTCATTCTCTTCAAGGGTGTCATTGGTCATTTCTTTCCCACCTTGTCTCCTTCCTTCCTTCTTTTCTTCCTTTCCTTTCCTTTCCGTCATATTCAGCTTCATGTTGCTGGAATGAACTTCCCAACCAGGCACAGTTTATGGAAGGAAGGGATCCAGGGGAAGTTCCATAATGGTAGAAGAAGCCCCCTTTCACAGCTCCATGCAGAGAGAAATACCACCACCAGCATCATAAGCAAGCACACTCCAAGAACCCCAGGCAGGCAGAGCTCAAGCACTCTGCATACCTTTTAGACTGGAATTCCAGATCCATCCCCAAATATACCTTAGAGCTGGACCCTAAGATCTGCCCACAGTGATATCTCTTCCTGCCAGACAGCTGGAAATCCAAGAAGCTTTAATGAAACTGAATCTACTGGGGGACATCCATGCAAACTACCACACTTTCTTTCTCCCTGCCTTTCTTCTTCTTATAATCTCTTACGTCATCTGCTTATTTTTCCATATTTATGCCTTATTTCACATGTCTTATTATTTCTCATTGCCGTCTGCGCCCTCTGGTGGCTCTAGCAGAAACTAAGAGATTCTAAGGTTTCATTTGGCCTTCAGTCGGGATTTGTTTGATGCCGTGTTTGAACTCAAATTGTGCTTCAAGGACTTTGGGAATGGCAGAGGTTTGCTAGCTAAATGAAAGGAGATTAATATTATTATTAATGTTAATATTATTATCATGACCCAACTCTTCAATCAGGTGTCTTAAGCACTCTACTTTCCTAATCATTTTTTTTTTTTTTTGGTATTTTTTTTATGTGTGTGTGTGAGTGAGAAAGAATTGGCATGCCAGGGCCTACAGCCACTGCAATGGAACTCCAGACTCTTGTGCCACCTTGTGCCCATGTGAGAACTTGTACACTTGTGTCACCTTGTGCATCTGGCTTACATGGGACCTGGAGAGTTGAACATGGGTCCTTAGGCTTCGTAGGAAATCACCTTAACCACTAAGCCATCTCTCCAGCCCTCCCTTGATCTTTTAATAGCTTTTGCCTCATTAATTTGTCTGAATGTTCCTGTGCAGGTAAGGAGACATTTCAATCTCACCATTAACTATGAAAACCAGGTGTGGTGACACACACCTTTAATCCCAGCACTTAGGACACTGAAGTAGGAGGGTCGCTGTGAGTTCAAGGCCAGCCTGGGACTAGAAAGTGAGTTCCAGGCCAGCCTGGGCTAGAGGGAAACTTCACCTCAAAACACAGCAACAACAAAAAGATATCAAATATGAAAAGACTTTCAGAAGAGCTCACAGCTTCTTCTGTCAGTCCATGTGCATTCACTTTTTATTGCTACTTTAACAAATTGCCACAATCTTAGTGACAGAGAATAATGAAAAATTATTACTATCTAGCAGCACTGTAAACCAGAAACTGACCCAAGTTCCATGAGCCTAAACCTGCAGGCCACATTCTTCTCTAAGGCTTAAGGGATGGTTTGTCCCTTTGT
The DNA here is from genome assembly GCA_036365145.1 of Orientallactaga sibirica. Taxonomy (NCBI): domain Eukaryota; kingdom Metazoa; phylum Chordata; class Mammalia; order Rodentia; family Dipodidae; genus Orientallactaga; species Orientallactaga sibirica. Next base: position 66,002,869 of record JAEOAD010000001.1, read on the forward strand.
TCGTTCCAGTGGTCAGAATTCCAGTCCTTGATGTAATAGGACTGATGTCGCCATTTCTTAGTGACTGTCAGCAGAGGGCTTTGTGTCCCTCATCCACCATCTTACAAGTCAGCCACAAGTCAAGCCTTCCTTGGGCATTGGGTCTCTACCTTCTTCCGTCCCTTCCCTCCATGCTGACACAGCTCAAAAGACTCCACTTTTTTTGTTTTGTTTTGTTTTTCAAGGTAGGGTCTCACTCTAGCTCAGACTGCCCTGGAATTCACTACGTAGTCTCAGGGTGGCCTCAAAGTCATGGCGATCCTCCTACATCCGCCTCCCGAGTGCTGGTATTAAAGGCGTGCACCACCATGCCCAGCTTAAGACGCTCCTCTTTTAAGGTTTATTATGGGTTGGGTCCATCCAGATAATCTTGTCTCAAGATCCATCACCCTTGCCGTATCTACAAACCCCTGCATGATGAAGACAACATCTACGTAATCTCTAGGACTGGAGGGTAGAAATCATACACAGCAGTTCTGCTCAGTATAGCATAGTGTGGAATAGTTCTTGGATTGGAAGATGGTGGTGATATCTGTAGGAAAGATTTTTTTTTCATGGTAATCCACAGAGTAAAATACTTTCTGGGGATGTGGGAAGCTTGTATCTTTTTGGAGCCTTATAGACACGAACTTGGCCAGGTTGTGTTGTGCTTTGTTGTGTTGTATCAGTATACTGTCATGATTCATGCCTCTAATTCCAACTCCAGAGGGGTGTGGCAGGAAAATTGTCACAAGTTCTAGGCCTCCCTGTCTTACATAGTGCTAGGCTAGCCTGAGCTACAGAATGAGACCATGTCTTTAAAATAAAAGGAAAAAGAAAACCATATTAAAATTAATAAAAATCTATTAACATTCTATTGATCAGCATTTTCTGTTGCTGACATCAATATCCATTGTTCTCTTTATTTTCTAAGAGAATCCAAATTTTAACTTGGCTGTCAAGATGTTCAGTTTAAAATTTAAAAAGCAAAATAAATAAATAAATAAATAAATAAATAAATAAATAAAGCAAGGTAGGGTGGGGCATAGTTGGTGGTCAGTGTGATCTGTTTCTGGTTGAGGTAAATGAAAATACTGGGTGAGAGATCTTGGAAAGCTGTCTGAAATGAGCTGGCTCAGCTGTTAAACACTTTTTGTCTGTGCCCTGCCTGTCTGCCTCCCTGGAATACAGATATTCAGCAGCTACTGAGACAGCCACCTTGAAATATGAGAGCCCAGCTCCAGGGATAGCCAAGCTCTCAACAGTAGTTCAATAGCTCAATAACAGGCCTGGGCTTCTTTTACATGAGAGAAAAGTATATAGAGAGAGGGTGTATTTTGTCCCTAAGCTGCTGAATTATTTCCTCACATCTCTGACAATAGAGTCTCCCTGAAGACTTACAAGACTCAGAAGTGTCTTCTAGCAATGGGAAATAAGCTGTGGAAAAATAGCCTTTTCTGCACCCATGTAATTCCAGCACTCAGGAGGCTAAGAGTTCCGGGCCACCCTGGCTATGTAGTGAGACTCTGTCTCAAAAGTTATATATATGAGGGCTGGAAGGATGGCTTAACAGATAAGGTGTTTGCCTGCAAAGCCATAGGATCCAGGTTCAATTTCTCAGGACCCATGTTAGCCAGATGCACAAGGGGGCACACATATCTGGAGTTCATTTGCAGTGGCTGGAGGCCCTGGCATGCCCATTCTCTCTCTTACTCTCTCTCTCCCCACCTTCTCTGACAAATAAATAAATAAAATATATTTTTTAAAAAGTTATATAGATGAATAATAAACCTAACTCTAGCAAATAATTTCAAGACTTACGGAGTTCTAGACAAATGCCTAACACTTTAAATTGACATCACTTTTTCATATGTATCATCTTGTTTTATCATCACATTCACTACCAAGCAGGTGAGTCCGACATTGGTACTAGCTTTATTGATAGTGCAGGAGACTAAGGCACAAACTTCAGCTGATATTGCATGCGTGCATGCGTGTGTGCGTGTGTGTGTGTGTGTGTGTGTGTGTGTGTGTGTGTGTGTGTGTACAACCTCGTATGTTAGCAATAGTGTTCCACCTTGTTTGAGGCAGGGTTTCTTGTGGTTCCCTGCTGCCTTTGTCAGGCTAGCTGTCCCAAAAGCTCTGGGAAAGTCTCCCAGTCTCCCATTTCTGCCTCCCATCTCACCAAAAGCATGCTGGGATTGCAGACAACCACCACAGTGTATGACTTTAAAAAATATGTTTATTTTTATTTATTTATTTGAGAGTAACAGACAGACAGAGAGAGAAAAAAGCAGAGAAAGAGAGAGAATGGGTGCACCAGGGCCTCCAGCCACTGCAAATGGACTCCAGATGCCTGTGCCTCCTTATGCATCTGGCTTTCATGGATATGGGAAAATTGAGCCTTGAACTGAGATCCTTAGGCTTCAAGGGCAAGCACTTAACTGCTACGCCATCTCTCCAGTCCGCCCGTGTCTGACTTTTTTGTTTTGTGTTTTGTTTTTTTGGTTTGGTTTGGTTTTTAATGTGGGTTCTAGCGCTCCCAATTCAGGTACTCTCACTTATAGGACAAGTGCTTTGTCCACTGAGTCATCTCCCAATACCCCTCTGCTGACTTCTCCAAGAGCCTGCTCCTTTTTCACATCTGTTGGCTAAGTCACTTGATCTGACCTACTCACTCTAGAGTTTACTCCCTAATGTCAGGCTTACAAACAACACTGGTTTATGATATGAAAAAAGTAAAATAAAAAAATCATTCCATTTGTCCAGCATGTATGTTTAAGAAAGACTATTAGACCATTTTTCTCAAGGGTTCCACCTCCAGGAATGGGTATGCACTCAAGGCAGCTCTGGCTAAGGAGGAGGCTGCCGTGTTCCCAGGAAGTCTCCCCAAGGGCAGGCAGTCCCTAGGAATGGAACAGTGACCCTGGTTGGTATCCATGAGGCAGCAGCACCCCCTGGGCTCTCTGATGTCCACCAGCTCTCTAGGCTTCCTCCCCATTAAACCACAGCAGCCTATGGCAGAGTCCAAGCTCCTCTAGGGAGACACAGAACTGTGGAAAGAAAACCCACACTCAGCCTGCCAGTTACGGTTCTGTCACAGCACCAGAGATTGACATCGGAATCAGAGTAACTCCCTCCGCTGTTATTGTGGGCCATCTGATCAAAAAGATTTCAGATTTTTCTAAGTCCAAAAGGTTTAGCTGAAAATCAGAAAATACTGGTTTTTATGATCAAGTGGAATCAAGGCCAAAAAGTACAAATGACACCTCAAATTATTGATACTCTCATATTGCTTCTTCTTTCTGAACAAACGGAAATTTCTCAGTCTAAACAGTGAATTTTTAAAGTAAATTTATCTTGGGGTTGAGGGTCTAGCTCAGTATTAGAGTGCTTGCACAAAATAATGTTCTATTTTGTCCTCAGCACTAAAAAAAATTATCTTTACAAATTCAAAATGCACCATATTTAGAAAACCCCAAAACAAAGAGGAATAAAGAAGAGATGGTTCCCACATCAATCAAAGCAGTAATTGCTCTTCAAACATCTCTAACTTTCATGGAAATGTGACTCCATCTTCCATGACATTTAAAAGCCCCTATGTTGAAGGTCATACACTGGTAAGTTAATTGGCTTAAACATTGTGTTTCCAAATTCTCTTTCTTCTACCATCTAAAACCATTTAGGAGGGGCTGGAAAGATGGCTTAGCAGTTAATATGCCTGCCTGCAAAGCCTATGGACCCAGGTTCAATTCCCCAGAACTCACATAAAGCCAGATGCACAAAGTGGCGCATGCATCTAGAGTTCATTTGTTGTGGCTAGAGGTTCTGCTGCACCCATTCTCTCCTTCTCTCTCTCTTTTGCCTCTCTTTCTCCCTCTCTCTCTGTCTCTCTTTGCCTGCAAATAAATAAATAAATAAAAATTAAAAAAATAAAACCATTTAGGGGATGAGCCAAAAATAATAAGATTCAGATTGTAGAATGAGTATCATGAATGCAAGTTTAGGGAGGACTTGCTACATATGTATTACAAAATGTGTCTGGCTGTTTACAATTATCCTAGGGGCTTGGTCTCAGCTGTCCATGCATTCAGTGTACTCTCTGGGACAGAGATAGATCAAAGCTCTGATTAAGTAATAAAAACAAAAAGGCATATCATGTCGATGTGGCAGCATTTTCCCTGAGTTAGTAGATGTCTCCCTGCCAGCAAGACCCTGCATTCCTGTTTATGTGCATTAGAACTATTGTTTGCAAGTAATAGAAACCAGTTCCGAATAGCAAAAGGACAGGCAAAGAGAAGATGCATTTGAAGGGTGTAAAGTGTCTTCCATGTCTCAAGGTCAAGGCACAGCCTGGCTATCAGAGGAACTGGAAGGTTAGCAAGACCTGGTAGATTTGGTTTGGGTTTGGTCCTTGGATGCTTGCCTCAGTCTCCCTCAACTGTCCTTGGTTTCTCTATTCAGTTTGTCTAATCTACTAGACAATTTCCAGCTCCTGGTGGTTTTGTCCTTGTGCTCCTGAATCCAGCCCAGAGGAGAACTGGTACCTTTCAGCATCATTGCTTAATTTGTATAGGAAGAACTAGGACCTCCCAGGGGTCAGGGACTCACCATGGGTCACTTGGCTAAAACCAGGTAGAATAAACCAAGCTAACAAATGCCAGTCCTTAGAATCCCATGGGTAGTGGGGATACCATCTACAGAAGACAGACTTGTGATAAGCTGCAGAGAGCTTTCAGGTACCTACTCATCTGATTGAAGAACCACAGAATCGTTTCAAGCCCGGGGGCCAAGACCTGGGCAGACAGTGTAGGTGAGAAGATGGAGACTTCCGTTTACTGAGTGCTTTGGTCCCCCTGTGGAAGCAGCTGTACAGACAGCGTTCATGGAGACTGAGTACATTGTATATCCTGAGCATATGAGTGCAGATGTTTTCCAGAGATATGTAGATACTTTGAAAAGTCATGTGCTTTAGATTCTTTTCCATGTGTTACTAAATTAATTAGATCTTGTAGTCATCGTGTATCTTTTCTAATCACTAGGAACTGACAATAGAGCTATTATTCTATGTGAATTCCTAATGTACAAAATAATTTAGGACCCCTGCATATAAGGGTAGGCATAGACTGAGAAACCAAGGAGCTTCATTAGCTGGGATGTTTGACAGGAAATTCTCCAAAATATTTTTATTTTTATTAGGCTCCTGTTTTCATGTGTTATTATGAACTTGTCTAAAGACACCTTGCCACATGAAAATACACTGTATGTATGTATGTATGTATGTATGTATGTATGTATGTATGTATGTATATATTGGGTGAATGTATGTTCTGAATTTTAGAGAGTGACTAACTGCCTTTGTATTACTTTCAGCCACACTGAGCAGCAGGAACTCAGCCAACAAAAGGTTGGTGGGCAAAGATCCTTTTAGTGTGACATAAGGAATATTTAGGGATGACTTGTAATTTGCATGATGATTGTTGAAATGTGAGCAAATGCTTTCAAAGTGTTTAAAAAAATATCCCTTAAGGGCTGGAGAGATTGTTTAGTGGTTCAGGTGTTTGCCTAAGAAGCCAAAGGATGGACGTTCAATTCCCCAGGACCCATGTAAGCCAGATACAGAAGGGACGCATGTGTCTGGAGTTAGTTTGCAGTGGCTAGAGGCCCTGGCATGCCCTTTCTCTCTGTGTGTCAGTCTCTCTCCTATCTCCCTGCTTGCAAATAAATAAATAATATATTCCTTGAAGGTACCATAGTACTGAAGTACTCATTTTACTATTGATAAACTCTTCTTATATTGCAACAGAAAGACCCCACTACTGCTTAAAAATAAGAGAAATAAAATAATAGTGGTAGCAGATCATATTGTCCTGCCGTTTCTTGATACATGATTGTGGCATTTTATAAATGTTTTTTTCATTTTATTCTTACAACAAACATGGATATCATTTCTATGACTTTTATTCAGAAAAAAATTGAGCTTGAGGTTCCTATAATGTATGTTAAATAATTTGAATCCAAATTAATGTGTTTTTACTATTGTTTGTGAAATACCCTCTTGGGTGGAAGCTATAATAACAGAGAGATCCAATTAACCCATTAGGTAAACTAGGAAAGACTCAGACATTGTTGGCACAGTAGAAAGACACATGGCTTCATTATTAACATTCTGGAACAAATTAGACTATGTAAGTTCAAATCCCACCCCTACCCCTTAACTGGTTTGTGAACCTGGGGGTGTATCTAATGTTTAAGCTGAAGATAGTTAATAACTTCTCCATGGAGTTTTTTAATGGATTGAATAATATCTAAGTACACATATGAGTCCCCAGGACATAGGCCTTTCTAGCCTGGAGCCTTTGTGCTTGGTGTGTTAGCACAACTAAGGGACTCTTTCCGTACAATGGGCCACACCCATGGACTAGCCTGGAAGGGCTCTGGGGCACAAAATGAAGTGTTTCTTCAACTCTGTAAGTCTCCATTTTGTAATGGTTTCCAGATTTCTGTGCTCTACTCATGAGTGGAGAACCAACACAGCCATTAAAATCTGACATGAGCTGCAGGCCATGTGGGGTCTGCCAGATGGGAGTGGAGGCCAGAAGGGCCTGCAGCAAACCCAAGCTCAGGGCCTGTAAGGGGCTAGTCCTCTTGGCAACTATCACCCCACGGACTGCTTTAAACCCATCGGGTGCCATTGTCAACAACTAAGGAGCCCTAGCTAATTGGACAGTAAAAGAAGACTTTGGTCTTGAGAGGGAGGCATATGGAAGGGGGTTCACAGTGATCTGAGTACACTGCATGTGCAGAGGGTCTGTTGGACCCACAGAAGCCCCTTAACCTTGTGTTTATGTCTCCTGCAAAGACAATGAGAACCAGTTACTTGCCTTCTCTCCCCAGACATCCTTGGAAGATTAATTGCTGTCTGTGATGCATTTTGACTTGGTTCAAAGAAATGTAACTACAGAAACACTGTGGTGAAGCTGCATTTCTGAGGTTCATGAGAAATTATGTCTCTTAAATACAATGACCGCTTGATTGCCACCCAAACTTGCATACTTTTAAGAATAAAAGGAAGCATTAAGCATAACTAAAATTACATAATTTTTCTTAGAAGATAGTGTGGCAGTTTCTTAACAAAACTTAAAATATACTTAGCGTATGTATAATCTAGCTTTTTAGTTACTTGGCATTTTCCCAAATGTGTTGAAAATGTCCACAGAAGTCATGAAAAGGAATGTTTATAGCAGCATTATTCATAATTGCCAAATGTGCCAGCAGCTAAGATATCCCTCAATAGGTAAGTGGATTTTTAAATAAACTGTGATGCATACATAGAATGAGCTATCATTCAGGACTAAAAAGAAGTGAACTATCAAGACACAAAAAGACATGGAAAAATCTTTTTTTAATTATTATTTTTTTTAATGACAACTTTTATACTTACATACAAAAAAACCACCTGATATTTCCCTCCCCTCCCCCCAGTCCACTTTAGAACTCCAATCTCCATCATATCCCCTCCCTCTCTCCATTAGTCTATCTTTTAATTTGATGTCATCATCTTTTTCTTCTATTTTGAGGGTCTTGCGGAGGTATTCCTAGGCACTGCAAGGTCATGGATATCGAGGCCATTTTCTGTCTGGGCGGTTGCATTGTAAGAAGTCATTCCCTTCCTTTGGCTCTTCCATTCTATCCGCCCCCTCTTCCGCAATGGTCCCTGAGCCTTGGAGGGTGTGACAGAGGTGTTTCAGTGCTGGGCACTCCTCCCTCCCTGCTTCTCAGCACTATGTTGCCTTTTGGGTCATCCCAGTGGTCATCGCCATCTGAAAAGAGAAGCTTCTCTAGCTGGAAGTGAGAGTAGCCTTAATATGTGAATATGAACATTAAGTGTAGTGCTTTCAGGGCAGCTTGGTGGGAATAATATATACATTCAGTCAGACAAGAGCAGGCTTTATACCCCTAAGGCTCATAACCTCACCTGCCATAGACTTTTGCTTAGGTTTTTCAGTACCAGGCATGTATTCCCTCCTGTAGAGAGGGCCTTCAGTCCAATTATGGAGCAGTTGGTTACCCCAAGAGTAGACATGCTTCTATTTCACCCGTTCAGTCATTGGGCCTGTCTGGCCAAACTTGAATATTCAGCGTCCACTGTTTTCACTGCTGATGACTTCTGTCTCCCATACGCTGCATGCAGTGCAGCTTTTTCCAGCTTTCAGTTGGCTGGTCTACAGGGAGAAGGTTTTCTGCTCAGCACCAGCTTGCTTTCTCAGTGACCTTGCCTTTCAGGCAAGAGATGTCTTCAGCAATAGGGTCATATTATCTGTTTCTCAAGGAAAACCAAGGGCTTTGGCAAAAGCCTGTAATGTTTTGGAGGCTACCGGGACCTCCTTGGCCAACAACTCACTGGAAGGTATCCCATCCCAGGTACTGAAAATTTTCTAGTAACAGTCTACAGCTTCTAGATGTGCCATTATTCAAAAAAGTAATTTTATATAAGTCTTATTCACAATATCTTGAATTTAGATTGACCCTCCCCCTGCCCTTCTTTTATGCATTCTCTTCCCATGGCCTCGCTTAGGCCATTCCCCTCCCTGTAATCTGTTCTTCTACTTACATATGTGCAATACCATACACTTAAGTCCTTCCCTTTCCTCCCTCCCTTATAGCCTTTTACCAGCTTACTGGTTTCTGGTACCTATTTTTGGTTCCAGTTCACACACAAGTCTATACATTGGTAGCTAGGATCCACATATGAGAGAGAACATGTGACGTTTGGCTTTCTGAGCCTGGGTTACCTCACTTAGTATAATCCTTTCCAGATCCATCCATTTCCCTGCAAATTTCATAATTTCATTTTTCTTTACCGCTGAATAGAACTCCATTATATAAATGTGCCACATCTTTATTATCCACTCATCTGTGGAGGGACATCTAGGCTGCTTCCATTTCCTAGCTATTGTGAATAGAGCAGCAATAAATATGGTTGTGCAAGTATCTCTAAGGTAGTAAGAAGAGTCGTCTGGATATATTCCTAGGAGTGCTATAGCTGGATCATATGGTCAATCTATTTCTAGCTGTCTCAAGAACCTCCACACTGATTTCCACAATGGCTGGACCAGATTAAATTCCCACCAACAATGTAGAAGTGTTCCTCTTTTTCTGCATCCACACCAACGCTTACTGTCATTTGTTTTCTTGATGGTAGCCATTCTGACAGGAGTGAAATGGAATCTCAAAGTGGTTTTAATTTGCATTTCCCTGATGGCTAAGGATGTGGAACACGTTTTTAGATGTTTATATTCCATCTGTATTTCATCTTCCGTGAATTCTCTATTTAGTTCCATAGCCCATTTTTTAACTGGGTTGTTTGAATTCTTATTATTCTGTTTCTTGAGTTCTTTGTATATTCTGGATATTAATCCTCTGTCAGATGTATAGCTGGCAAAGATTTTCTCCCATTCTGTAGGTTGTCTTTTTTGTTCTAGTCACAGTGTCCTTTGCTGTACATAAGCTTTGTAATTTCATAAGGTCCCAGTGGTTGATTAGTGGTTTTATTCCCTGAGCAATTGGAGTTATATTCAGAAAGTCCTTGCCTATGCCAATATGTTGAAGGGTTTCCCCTACCTTTTCCTGTAGCATTTTCAGAGTTTCAGGTCTGATATTAAGGTCCCTGATCCATTTGGACTTGAATCTTGTGCATTGAGAGAAACAAGGATCTATGTTTATCCTTTTACATACAGATGTCCAGTTTTCCCAGCACCACTTGTTAAAGAGGCTATCTTTTCTCCAATGAATATTTTTGGCATTTTTGTCAAAAATCAGGTGGTTGTAACTGCCTGTATTAATATTTGGGTCTTCTATTCTGTTCCATTGATCTACCTGTCTGTCCTTGTGCCAGTACCATGCTGTTTTTCTTACTATGGCTTTATAATATAACTTAAAATCGGGTATGGTTATACCACCTGCCTGATTTTTGTTGAGCAAAATTGTTTTGGCTATTCGCGGTTTTTTTGTTTCCAGATGAATTTTAGGATAGTTTTTTTCTATTTCTGTGAATAATGCTATTGGGATTTTAATAGGGATCACATTAAATGTGTAGATTGGTTTTGGTAAGATTGACATTTTCACAATATTGATTCTTCCAATCCAGGAGCATGGGATGTCTTTCCATTTCCTTGTCTCTTCTGCAATTTGTCGCTCTAGTTTTTTAAAGTTCTCATTGTAGAGATCCTTTACTTCCTTGGTTAAGTTTATTCCAAGTTTTTTTTTGTTTGTTTGTTTGTTTTTTGAGGCAATTATGAATGGGAGAGATTCCCTGATTTCACCCTCTGTACATTTGCTGTTAGTGTATAGAAAAACTACTGATTTCTGTGTGTTTATTTTGTATCCTGCTACATTGCTAAAAGTGTTTATCAGCTCTAACAGTTTGTGGGTAGAGTCTTTAGGGTCTGTTATGTATAGAATCATATCGTCTACAAATAATGATAATTTGATCTCTTCCCTTCCAATTTGTATCCCCTTTATGAGTGCCTCTTGCCTTATTGCTATGGCTAAGACTTCCAGTACTATATTAAATAGTAGTGGGGAAAGTGGACACCCTTGTCTTGTTCCTGAATGTAGAGGAAAAGCTTCAAGTTTTTCCCCATTTAGTATTATGTTGGCTGTAGGTTTGTCATAAATAGCTTTTATATGTTGAGATATGTTCCTTCTATTCCCAGTTTCTGTAATACTTTCACCATGAAGGGGTGTTGGATTTTGTCAAATGCCTTTTCTGCATCTATTGAGATGACCATGTGATTTTTGTCCTTCAGACCATTTATATGGTGTATTACATTTATGGATTTGCATATGTTGAACCATCCCTGCATCTCTGGGATAAAGTCTACTTGGCCGGGGGAATAATCTTTCTGATATATTCTTGTATTCTGTTTGCCAGTATTTTGTTGAGAATTTTTGCATCTATGTTCATAAGGGAGATTGGTCTATTATTTTTTTTTTTTTTTTTTTGATCTGTCTTTGTCCGGTTTGGGTATCAGGGTGATGCTGGCTTCATAGAAGGATTTTGGTAGAATTCCTTCCTTTTCTATTTTATGGAAAAGTTTGAGAAGCATTGGTGTTAGATCTTCCAGGAATGTCTGGTAAAATTCAGCAGTGAATCCATCTGGGCCCGGGCTTTTTTTAGTTGGGAGACTTTTTATAACTGCTTGGATCTCTGTGGTTGTTATAGGTCTATTTAAATGGTTTATCTCATCTTGATTTAATTTTTGTCGGTCATATGAATCAAGGAAATCATCCATTTCTTTCAGGTTTTCAAACTTAGAGGCATATATATTCTTAAAGTATGTCCGTATGATTTTCTGAATTTCTTTGGTATCTGTTGTGATGTTGCCTTTTTCATCTCTAATTTTATCTATTTTTGTCTCTTTTCTCTTTCTTTTGGTCAGATTTGCTAAGGGTTTGTCAATCTTGTTTATCCTTTCAAAGAACCAACTCTTTGTTTTTCATTTTTTTATTTTTTTTTTTTTGTTGTTGTTTCCATTTTATTAATTTCTGCCCTAACCTTTATTATTTCTTCCCATCTACTGATTTTTGGTTTGCCTTGTTCTTCTCTTTCCAAGGTCTTAAGGTAAAGCATTAAATTGTTTAGTTGTGAACTCTCTAATTTCTTAATATAGGCACTTAGAGCTATAAATTTCCCTCATAGGACTGCCTTCATTGTGTCCCAAAGATTTTGGTATGTTGTATTCTCATCATCATTTGATTCTATGAATTTCTTGATTTCATTTTTAATTTCTTCAATGACCTATGTATCATTCAATAATGTACTGTTTAGTCTCCATTAATTTCTGTATGCTCTGTAGTTTTTCTTGTTGCTGATTTGCAGTTTAATCCCATTGTGGTCAGATAGCATTCAAGGGATTATTTCAATTTTCCTGTATTTGTTAAGATTTGATTTGTGTCCTATCATATGGTCTATTTTAGAGAATGTCCCATGTGCTGCTGAGAAGAATGTATATTCTGCAGCATTTGGATGGAATGTTCTGTATATATCTGTTAGGTCCATTTGTTCCATGATATCATTTAATGCAGATGTCTCTCTGTTTATTTTTTGCTGGGTGGACCTGTCAAGTGATGAGAGCAGGGTATTGAAGTCACCCACTACTATTGTGTTAGGAGTTATCTCTGACCTTAAGTCCGATAGTGTTTGTTTGATGAAATTGGGGGCCCCTGTGTTGGGAGCATATATGTTTAGGATTGTGATGTCCTCCTGTTGGAGTGTTCCTTTAATCAGTATAAAGTGACCTGCTTTCCTCACTAATGTTGGTTTGAAGTCTATCCTGTCAGAAATTAGGATGGCAACCCCTGCTTGTTTCCTAGGCCCATTTGCTTGAAATACCTTTTTCCAACCTTTCACCCTAAGAATGTTTCTATCTTTAATGAGAGGTGAGTTTCCTGGAGGCAACAGATGGTAAGATCCTGCTTTTTAATCCAGTCTGCCAGTCTATGTCTTTTGGTTGGGTCATTGAGGGCATTGATATTAAGAGTTATTATTGAAAGATATGTATTTGATCTCTCCATTTTTCTTGTTTTGTAGTGCTTCCTGGTTTTCATTTTACTCACTTGTTTTAACTGTTGAGTATGATTTCTTTTTTCCTGTTTCCTGCTGTGTGTGTTTTGCTTTCTCTTCAGCATGAATGATTCCTGCAAGTATTTTCTGTAGAGCTAGTTTAGTTGCCATAAATTCCTTTAGCCTGTCTTTGTTGTGGAATGTCCTTATTTCTCCATCAATTTGGATAGATAGCTTTACAGGATAAAGTAATCTTGGTTGACAGTTTTTATCTTTCAGAACTTGGAATACATCACTCCAGGCCCTTCTGGCTTTTAAAGTTTGTGTTGAGTAATCTGCTGTGATCCTGATGGGTTTCCCCTTGAAGGTCATTTGCTTTTTCTTTCTAACTGCTTTCAATATATTTTCTTTGGTTTGTGTATTTAGTAGTTTAATTATAACATGGCGAGAAGAGTATCTTACTAGGTTTTGTCTGGTGTTCTAAATGCTTCTTGTATCTGCATTGGCATTTCTTTCCCAATTTGTGGGAAATTTTCTTCTATGATTTTGTGGAAAACACCTACTAAGCGTCTGGATTGAAATTCTTCCCCTTCTGCTATACCTTGAATTCTTATGTTTGATCTTTTCATAGTGTCCTGCATGTCTTGGAGTTCCCATTCATACCTTTCTATTAGCTTGTCTTTCTCTTTGTTGGACTGTGATAGGTCTGCCATATGGTCTTCTAGTTTAGATATTCTGTCCTCTCCTTCCTCCATTCTACTAGTGAGACTTTCCACAGAGCTTTTTATTTCACTGACTGCATTCTTCAGAGCTAGGATTTCAGCCTGGTTTTTCTTCAGTAGTTCTATTTCCTTATTTATGTCCTGCAATGACCGTTTTATTTCATTAAACTGTTTTTCTGTAATCTCTTTCAAAAGTTTGTTTTCTTATTTAATTCCTTTGTTTTCTTCTGGGATTGCTTTCATTTCTTCCTTTATTTCTTCTTTCATTTCTTTGAGTATAGATATCATCATTCTTTTGAAATCTTTGTCAGGAATTTCATCTAAAACAGTCTCATTGGTGAACAATTCTGATGGATTTGTAATTTTTGGTGGGATTGCATTGTCTTGATTCTTTGTATTTCTTGTATAATAATGTAGTGACTTTTGCCTCATGGATTGATTTGATGCTTAGGTTTTCTATTTATCTGCAGTGTTCTTAGGTGTGGGGATCCACCTTTATATACTTTCAGGATATGGGTTTAAGGTGCCAAGTGTAGCACTTGTACCCAGGTCCAACCTCAGAAATAATCCTAGCTGTTGAATTTGCTTGTTAAGCAAGTATTGTAGTGGACTGGTGGAACAATTTAGTAGCAAGTTCTAAACTTCAATTGAGCAAAATACACATTCAATTAACACGAGCACAGAGTATACAAGTGTGGGAATTGAAACAAACAGTCTTATAAGGTCAAAATCCCTAAGGGTGTGTTTGCTCCACACCCTTAATCCTGTCAGCTAGGAATCAGACCCTGCCCCCAATAATAACAGAAGCAAAAGATAAAGGCCCTTTAAATCCAAAAGTATTACAGGCAGCAATTTTCAACACCTCATATTCAGCTTATTTGAAAATGGTAAGGCCAACCACAAATATGTAACCCATAACCTGCCCTGACCTGGAGAGAGAGGTTAGCACTTCCAATGCAGGCCTTTGTTACCTTTTTGTGTGGCTTCCAAACTCACCAATGCTGAGTGCCTAACTCGTTCCCTGAGCTGTGGAGCTTGGCTCAGCTGTGCTGGGTCCAGTGTTGGTGATGTGGTTCAGAGCTGCTGCTAGTTGCTGAATTCTGCCAATTCACTGGGGATCTGATGGTTGGGGGATGGGCAAGTTCAGGAAGCCTGTAGTAGTTCACCCTGTTCCCGTTTCTCTTTCAGTAGCTCAGCAGACTTTTCTTCGATTTCTGGGCTCTGAGAGGAGACTGGTGAGGTTGGAAAGTCCCCCGTTTTTTTTTTTTTTGTTGTTGTTGTTGTTTGTTTGGGCGGCGGCTGCAGTGGAGGCTCAGCGAGGCTCAGCTGATCTGGGTGGCAGCTTGGAGTGGCAGGTTGGAGCAGCGGCTTGGAGCCACTGTGGAGCCGGTGCCATGGGTCGGGCCACAATCTCCGCAGTGGTATTCTGCCCATCTCCTGCTTTTCCGCTGTTTCCTGGGAAAAAAATATTCTGCTCTTTTCCGAAGAAGAGTGTAGTTTTGCTTAAATCCCTCCCTGATCTGGTTTGGCGTGGCTCCTATGCCGCCATCTTACCCGCAGAAAAATCTTAAATGTCAAGATTCACATACTGTATACATCAACTGTGTATGCTCCTCAACTAGGAGCTGAGGGTAAGTTTTAATCAGTTCGTCATAAATTGAAGTTATCATCAAGTCTACAGGGCATCTAACCTGCTGAACAACCTCATGTAGCAACGCAGGGCACTGCACAACACCAGCTGCTTCCCCTCCGGATCTCCTGGCTGTCTGGAAGTTGTGGCTCATGGAGCAGCCCAGCATCTTCAAAGAGGATCTACTCCATCTCCAAGTGTAAAGTTTGAAGAACTATTTCTACAGCATGTGCATTGCTTTCACACCATCAGAAAGTCAAAAAATCATAAGGCAACCATAGTAATTTGAGAGGAACATCTGCATGTGACATTATGGATAAGAGATAACAGTATTGAGATAAAAAGTAGAAAAGAGTCAGGGGTTTCCAGAAGATGACAGGGGAGGGAGGAGGAATGTGTGGGGTTTTGTACATATTTATTAGTTATACTAGAAATTGTCATACTTTACAATAAATTTCAAAAATATTATTATCAAAACAACCATCTTTTAAGTTTTTCAGGGACATATGTTTACCTTGCCCCCAATAGAATTTATTCTAAAAAAAATTAATTTTATTTTATTTATTTTATTTTTGAGAGCGAGGAAGGTAGAAGGAGAGAGAAATAATGAACATTCCAGGACCTCCATCCACTGAAAACAAATTCCGGATGCATGCACCACCTTGTGCATCTGACTTATATGGGTGCTGGGGAAATGCACCTGAGTCCTTAGACTTTACAGACAAATGTTTTAACCATTAAGCTATCTCTTCAGCCCCTAAAAAAAAGTTAATGTGTTTTTTGATTCAAGGAGCAATAAATTGGTTTTCTATAGTGTTTTCCCTTTATATTAGAAGTATCAATATGAGTCTTTTTTCTTTTGCTTTCCAGCTTGTAGTATAGTTTTTGTGTAACTTCCAGTGTACCCATGCTCCACTAAGTGCTTTACATTAGTCTAGTTTACTCCTTACTAACTGTAGGCTTATTCATTCACTCAAAAGTATTTACTGAGGTCTAGAGAGATTGGTTAACAGTTAAGGTACTTACCTATAAAGGCTAAGGACCCAGATTCAGTTGCCCAGAATCTATGTAAGCCAGATGCATATGCATCTGGAGTTCATTTGAAGTGGCTAGAGGCTCTGGCACAACTATTCTCTCTCTCTCTCTCTCTCTCTCTCTCTCTCTCTCTCAATAAATAAAAATTTTGAAGATACTTATTGACCTATAACTCAATAGCAAGAAAGTAATAATACAAGACAATGGGGAAAGGATTGAATAGACAGTTCTCTAAATAAGAGGTACAAATGACCAATGTGTGTGTCAGAAGACCCTCAGCCTCACTGAACACAGAGAAATGCCAACCAAGTTTAGGGTGATGAGATGTTACCTTATACATGTTAGAATGACCAATCTAAAGATAAATGAGAAATAGTCTTGATAGGAAAGTAGGAAAATTAGAACTTGTGTCTACTCTTGGTGAGAACTCATACAGCTGCTATGGAAACAATATAGTGATACTTTAAAAAGGCACTCTCATTTCTCCAGAAGACTTAATGAAAATCTCTATGAAACATTTGCCCTCTCATGTTCATTGTAGCACTATTCATAATACCAAGATGTAGAAATATTTGGAATGTCCTTTGATGGAAGAATGAATAAAGAAAATTGTATACAATACACTTAATGGAATGCTATTCTTGCTATTTTCAGCAACATGGATGAACCTGGAGGATATTATGCTAATAAGCCAGGCACAGAAAAACAAATACTAAATTATTCCACTTATATGAAGAATGTAGTAAAAAATTACAGAAGCAGAAGGTAGAATGGTGGTAGTTGCCAGGGGCTGGAGGAAGTGGAAACAGAGTTGCTATTAAACAGGTATAAAGCTTCAGTAAATGCTAAGTGAGTAATTTTTTAGAGTTTTGTTATACATAATCTTTCCTGTAGTTAACAATACTTGGTTATATGACTTAAATTTTTTAAGAAAGTATATCTCACATCAAGTGTTCGTATTACAATAATTTAAAAGAAAACACCATTGAGCACTTGCTAATTAAGTGGCACACACTATTCCAGATGCTGGGGACATAACTGTAATGGGGGAGGGAGATAAACAATAAATGAATATGTAATATCAGGTGACAACTGCTAGGAGGAAAAATAAGTATCCATAGTGATGGAGACTACAACTTCAGATAACTTGTCAGGAAGCTTCTCTTATCAGATAATATTGATCAGAATCATGACAGGAGTAAGCCATGTAGCTTATCTGGGGGAAGAACAGACCAGGAAAGAGTATGGGCTGGCAAAAACAAAGGGAAAAGGGAGAGCAAGAGGAACTCCAGAAAGACTAAAGACTTTGCTGAAGGAATACATCTTGCAAGTGACAAAGCCAGAATTCCAAAGCCCAGGTTATGTGCTTGTTGCAGACAGCTTCAGGTTCGCTGAGATGAACTTCCAGACCGGGCACAGTTATGGAGGAAGGGATATTATTTATTGAAGCTTACAGATCCAGGGGAAGTTCCATAATGGCAAGAGAAGCGGCCTGCTCTCCACAGGGCCAAGCAGAGGGAGAGAAACCAACCAGCCACCACAGCACACAGAGCAAAACTACAGCCTAAAGGTCACACAGCACACTTCAGGAACTCCTGCTAAGCAAATTTGCATATCTTTACAATGGAATCTCAAACCATCACACCTTAAGACCGGCCCCCAGTGACCTTGCCTCTAGCAAGGTGATTGCAGATGCAAACTATAAAGTAATAAAACATTGAATATATTGGGGGACATATATTCAAACTACCACATTCCACCCCTGGCCCCCAATATATTTAGCCCCTGGCCCCCAATAGATTTATAACTATCACACATTGTAAATTGTACTCAGTCCAATTTCAAAGGTTCTCATAGTCTTGATCAACTTAAGATAGTGAGTCCTGTAAAATCAAACAAGTTAAATACTTTCAACATGTAAAGACACAGAGTAAACATTTTTAACTGGTATAAGGCATAGCAAGGAGAAACTAAAACAATGCAAACTCAACCACCATCAGCCGTCATCAAACTTCTGCAGTTCAAGTTCAATATAACCAGAGACTAACAGTCTTCAAGTTTTCCAATTCCGCCCCTCCAGCTGGGCAGAGTCGCCAGGGAAAACTTTCATCCCATGCCAACACTGCACTCCATGGTAGCCCTTTTGCACAGTCCTGGTATTTCCAAAACATCTTCAGGTCTCCATGCAAACCATGGTCCATCTTCCAAAGGCTCTTGCAGCCTATTCCTGAGGGTCTTCATGCCCTGCCTCATGCCGCATCTCAGCAGCGGCTCCTGGAACCATGTGCAACTCATGACCACTCCATGCATTTTTCATGCTTCCAAAACTAATACCAGGTGTGCAGGACACAGCCATATTCTTAATCCAGGGACAAAATAAACCATAGCCTTGAAAAGCAGGTTCCTTCTCCAGTCAGCTCTTTCCAAGAATGTGCATTTTTAACAGTCTTTCCTCAGGCATCCTCTCCATTGTTTTAATGTAAATCAGTCAGGCAACCTTCCTTCCACCTTCCTTAAGATTGCTAATGTGTCGACAATAGCAGCTTAACCAGTCTCAGTGCCTCTGCTTTTAACTTGCTTGAGGTTTTCCAACTTAAAATCTTAAAATCTCAGTCCGATATCTTCAGCCAAGCATATCAGTCCATTACAAATGTAACCTTGATCAAACTTTCTGGGCCTGGATAGCAGAACGTAGCCATCCCTTATGCCAGTAGCCCAGTTCCAACAAAGTCCTCTGCAGTCTTTCCTTCCCCTTAGAAACCTCATAAGCCAAGCCTCGAAGTTCAGTACTATCTGCACTTAGCATTCTCAAACTCTCATCAGAATAGTCCATAAAACTTGGCTTACCACTCCAGAAGGCATCTTCAGTTGCAAGCACCAAGTCCATGCCCATTCCTCCAAAACAAAGGTTCCAAAAGATGAATAGCCACACGGTCAGGTTCATCTCACCCCACACTCCTCGGTACCACTTTACTGTTGCAGACAGCTTCAGGTTCGCTGAGATGAACTTCCAGACCGGGCACAGTTATGGAGGAAGGGATATTATTTATTGAAGCTTACAGATCCAGGGGAAGTTCCATAATGGCAAGAGAAGCGGCCTGCTCTCCACAGGGCCAAGCAGAGGGAGAGAAACCAACCAGCCACCACAGCACACAGAGCAAAACTACAGCCAAAAGGTCACACAGCACACTTCAGGAACTCCTGCTAGGCACATTCGCATATCTTTACAATGGAATCTCAAACCATCACCACACCTTAAGACCAGGCCCCCAGTGACCTTGCCTCTAGCAAGGTGATTGCAGATGCAAACTATAAAGTAATAAAACATTGAATATATTGGGGGACATATATTCAAACTACCACATTCCGCCCCTGGCCCCCAATATATTCAGTGTTTTATTATTTTATAGTTTGCATCTGCAATCACCTTGCTAGAGGCAATGTCACTGGGGGCCAGTCTTAAGGTGTTAATGGTGTGGGTTTGAGATTCCATTGTAAAGATATGCAAATGTGCCTAGCAGGAGTTCCTGAAGTGTGCTGTGTGACCTTTTGGCTGTAGTTTTGCTCTGTGTGCTGTGGTGGCTGGTTGGTTTCTCTCTCTCTGCTTGGCCCTGTGGAGAGCAGGCGGCTTCTCCTGCCTTTATGGAACTTCCCCTGGATCTGTAAGCTTCAATAAATAATATCCCTTCCTCCATAACTGTGCCTGGTCTGGAAGTTCATCTCAGCGAACCTGAAGCTGTCTGCAACAGTGCTAATATGTTAAGATCAGGACAAGAAGTCATGGCACCTGTGACACTTACTATCCATATAACCTTGAGTCTCATCACTCAAAACAGCCTTGGCAGGTCCAAGCATGTGCCAGGCACACGAGTAACAAAGATCCTTGGCCATGACTGGGAGTAAGAGAGGCAGTCACCTTGTTCCCATTCCCCTCATCTCTGAAGCAGGGAGTTTAGACAAGGAACTCTCTACAGACCTTTTTTGTCCTTCAATTCCATGGGTTTGAGAAACAGGAAAATCCTTTCACCTGCAAATGGAGAAGGGAGAATAGACACAGATTTCCCAACCCCTCCAGGGTGTTTTAAAGGTGTCAATGCTTAATTAGAATTTTTAATTGGGAGAAAACTGTTCAGGCAATATAGGAGCAATTAGTGCAGTAGATTAAAATCATTTAAGTGACCTCATTCACTCCCCAAACCGTCTACATTGATTTTATAATTCTCACCATGTAAGTGGCCACATGACATGTGGGTAACTAGAGAACCACCAGTGGATTTTAATGAGGTTATTTTTGTCATCAGAGGGTGTTGCAGTCAGGTTCACATTGCTGACAGAAATCACCCAACTAAAAGCAGCTTGTGGGAACAAAAGGGTTTTTTTTTGGTTTACAGACTCCATGATGGCAGGGGGAAACAATGGCATGAGCAGAGTGTAGACATCACTTCCTCTCCAATACTGGGTGGACAACAGGAACAGGAGAGTATGCCAAACATTGGCATGGGGAAACTGGCTATAATACCATACACCTGCTCCCAACAATATACTGCCTCCAGGAGGCATCAATTCCCAAATCTGGGAACCTAGCATTTAGAACACCTAAGTTTATGGGGGACACCTGAATCAAACCACCACAGAGGGGGAAAGGTACAAATTATTACAACATGGACTTTTGGCTGCAGTACTTGAAAACAAGGCTTCCAATTCTTCTAATGAACATTAACAGGATTATCAATAAACCTTGGGTTTCGTTCTACAAAGTAACCCTCACCTTTAATGGGTGGTGGTAAAAAAAAAAAAATTAATAAATATATAAATAATAATTTTAAATTTTTTTTCAGTTTCTTTCTGTGGAAAGAGAAATGATCAAGCCATCAACAGACAAATGATACATTGGGAGATAATATTTCAACAGTAAAACATAAAAATTTAATATCACTACTTAAAACACTGCCCTCAAGTGAAGTAAGAAAATGAAAATCACTCAAACAAAAAGAGCCTGGCATGGTGGCACATGCCTTTAATCCCAGCACTCAGGAGGCAGGGGATGGAGGATCACCGTGAGTTCAAGGCCACCCTGAGACTACATAGTGAATTCCAGGTCAGCCTGGGTTACAGTGAGACCCTACCTCAAAAAACAAAACAAAAAAAAGAAAAAGAGAGAGAGAGAAAGAAAAGAAAAGGCCACGTGATGGCCAATTAGCCTGTGACAAAGAATTGTTATCCCAGAATGACTAGAATTAAATGTGTTGGTAACACCTGTTAAAGGGAGCTGACTCCATATCTTGGTTCACTGTGGAACAGCACTCCTGGCCTCTCCTTCTTTATTCCCCATCCTGTCCCCAGAATGGGAAGATTAGCAATGGATCTGGGGAAGGAGGCTGAGTGGGGTTGGGATCATCTGGATCTTTTCCAGTGAGGATGCAGCAAGCATGCACACCATGTGCTCACAGCCCTATAGGAGGTTTCTCCAGGCAGGCTCTGCACCAGGCAGGGACACCTGTAGCTGACAGAAGCCTCAGTGGTTAAGAAGGACTATGTATCTAACGTAGAGATGAGTGTCAATATGATAAACAAAGTACACATCATTCAACCCAGCTATTCAGATGACATTTTAAAATTCCTGCTGTGAAGGCTCATATACATTTCTTCACTGGTTTAGAAATTAGAGTGTAAAGAAAGGCAGTTTTCCTGTCTCCATGTCTAGGGGTGGGGGAACAGAGAAAGAAAAATCTATCCATAGTTACATGTGGAGAAAATAGAATTTGTTTGGGGTTGGAAGGGAGTTACCAAGAATCAGGGACGTATTGATTAAAATGTATATGTGTGTTCATATTGATAGTGGTTGTACAGGTACATGAATGTTCTTCATTATTCTTGTAATTATTGTTTTTGTGCATATGCACATTGTGTGTGCATGCCATAGCTCACGTGTGGAGGTCAGAGGATAGCGCATCTAGGTATTGGTCATGTCCTTCCACCTTGTTTGTTTCCTCGTGATTTTTACCAATGGGAAGTCCAGACTAGCTGGACCATGAACTTTGGGATTCTCTTAATTCCCATTGCACTGTAGGCACATTGAGATTAAAGGCATGAAGCACTGTGCACCTGGCTTTTGACATAGGTGCTGGGGGTCCAAACTCCAGTCCATAGACTTGCAGAGCAAGCATCTGTAACCACTGAGCAATCTCTCCAGCCCAGAATATGAATGTTCTTTATGCCACTTAATCATACATTTAAATATGTTAAAAGTGCCCCATTTTATGTCATATATACTTTACTGCAAAATATATATCAGCTTAAATGAAATTATTCAACTTATATAATTTACTTCAACATAATCTAAGAGGATGGTATAAACAGGGAGAGGTGTAGATGGGTCAAGCCCAGCCTTCATCATGACTTTGATCCTTGTAATCAAAGTAAGGAGATAATTCCAATATTCTCAATAGTTCTTCATATGCTTGAACTTTTCTGTAATAAAAATTGTATTTTAATATTACTATTTGTAACCAGTAATTTCACTTTCCTATAGGAATAACCATACCCACCCATAAGGATATATGTGTATGTGGATATTTATCAAAGCACTATATAGGAAAAATATGGAAATAACCTAATGATCATGGTTATATCAATAATAGTATGACATTATTAAATTGAACAACATAAAGAAAAATAACCTTGCTGGGACAACACCAAGGAAAACTTACATCACCCACCTGACCATTTATTCTTGTTCATGAACAGACACCAAGACCCACCAGATAAATACACTGGGGAAAATAGTAGCATGAAAGAAGAAGGAGAGGCCAGCCAGGCACCAATCAGATGAGGGCTGCCAGTCATCTGTTCAGAAAGCTCCAAGAACTCCAAGAAGGGACATAAAACAGACAGCAGGGATAGAAAAACTGTTTAGAGATTAAATGATTAGACAATAGATTCCAAAAATTCAATAGAAAGCTTTGGTAAAACAAGATGAGAAAAGTTATCAGTATATAGAACAAGAAGAGAAAGCTAGAAACACAGGAAAGATAAGAAAATTACAGGATCTGCCCAGAGGCTCTGACTATCAAAGAAATAATAGAACACTCGCCAAAGCTAAGGAAAAGCCTTAGGTTTTCCTTCAGGTTGCAATGGACTATGACATACAGATACCATCAATTGATGCCTAGGCTGATTCTCCGGAGACTGTCAAACACTGAGAACAAGAAAAATACGTTAAAAGAAACCAGAGAGAAAAACCTACCAAGGGATGTGACTTCATCGTTAGTGTCAGACTTCTCATTAGCACCGTGGAATGCAGGAATCTCACTAGGTAAATATGGCCCTCAGATCATCAGAGGATTGACATCTGGGGGCTCACAAGAAACACAGACTTTCAGCCCTCACCCCCGACTAGTTGTCTGAGCCTGCAGGTCCCAGATGATATGCATGTAAATGAGCTGAAATAAAGCAAAGTTGGAATTGTGCGCCTAGTGACCAGTTGGGGGCCAGGGCACAATCAAAGCACATTGAGATGTGCAAGAATTCACAACGTTTGTAGAAAGTTTTTGAGGATATCTTCCAGAACAGGAAGAGAACAAAACAATTGTCAAGGGATCCAGAAAGCAGAATATTAAGAGACCAGCGAAGGGACACATACCGGTGTTTGTGAGCAGAATGGGCTGGGCGCATCAGTAGATGCTGGGGAAGCAGGGCCGTGCCCTGATTTGTCCCTTAAAATGAACGGCAAGGTCTGCTGGATAAAAGAGACCCGTCACTCAATTTGACTGAGACACTGGACAAGTTGAAAGTCATTGTGGAAGCTTTTCTTTTCTTTTGGATTATTTAATAGGATGAAATAGAATCGATGGTCTAAACATTTTAAATAGTAAACATTAAATATTAAACTTAGTCATGGCCTAAATATTAAGTAACCTACAATATGGCATATTGTAAAGTGATCAGTAAAATGTTAGAGGAAACGCTATTTGATGCTAAGGAACTTCTCTTATGAGTAACTCAGTAGTCATGATATTGAATTGATGAAGACAAAATGTAATCATACCATTTTCATGGCTCACAGGGGAGTGCTGGTTGCATAGTGGGCAAAGTAATAGCTCTGTTGGTTTTTAGCATTCAAGTCTATGTATGGACTAAGTATAATACTTGATTGTGGTTACATATCCTAAGATAAATATTTTTAAAATATTTTAATTTATTTTCAAGGAGAAAGAAATGTAGAGGGAAATGAAGGGGGAAGAGAGAGAAAGAGGAGAATGGGCCCACCAGGCCTCTTGCCAAGGCAAACAAACTCCTGATGCATGGGTCACTTTGTGCATCTAGATTTATGTGGGTACTGGGGAATTGAACTCAGGCTGTCAGGCTTTGCAAGCAAGCACCTTAACAACTGAGCCATTTCTCCAGCCCAAGATAAACATTTTATTAACAGTACAAAACGTAAAATTATGGTTATCAGCAGGTGAGGGGTCAGATGGTCCAGATAAGGTAGAAAGCCATATGACATGCTACACTTTCTAAAGCTAAAATTCTGATTTTAAAAGTGTTTAAAATTATGTAAGGATCCAAGAAAATATCAAGTGTTAGTAAACAGAGGGAAAATTTGTGTGGGATGTACATGGGGGAGTAGACATGTGTGTGCACGCATGTGTGTATGCAAGCTAGAGGACAACTGCGGGTGTCATTCCTCAGGAATACCACCCACTTCTTTTTAGACATTGGCTTGGAGATCACCGATTAGGATAGACTGGCTGGCCAACTGGCCTAATGTATCCTGTCTCTGCCTCCCCAGCCCTGGGAATACAGGTACACATCACCACACCTGGCATTTTTACATGGGTATTGGAAATCAAGCACTTTACCTACTGAACTATCTCTCCAGCTCATACTATTTTCTTTTTCAAAGCTGGGAGTCAATGACCTTTTTTCCTGGCCCCACTGAAATGTCCTTGTGCACTGACTTAAAGATCAACACTGATAACTACTTCCATTTTTTATTAGTGTTTCACATTAAAAGTTAATTTCCTAGATGTGGCACCAGACGGTTTTTCTTCATAAAGCTGATTCAGGGATCTAGACTACTTCCTGCGTGAGGCTCTGCTCTCTCTCAGCTCTGAGTCCTCTATGTGCCGCAGATAGGTAAAGAGCATGTAGAAAAGGCCTCCTTGCTACATAAGCCTCCTGGCTCAGAAATGACACCCGCAGTCCTGCTCTCAGTCCTTTGCTCATGGAACAGAAACTGTACTTGCAAGCTTTCTGGTGACCATTCTACATTATGCAGTGTTTCAGTCTGTTTTCTGCCTCTATCAATTTTTTTTTAAAAAGGTAACATTTTAGATATATTAGGTAGACTAAAATATTAAAATTTTCGTTATACCTTTTTGTGTGATATGTGTTCATGTGATATGTGTGCATGCTTATACACATGTGGGCAGGTGTGTGTGCACATGTGTACAAGTGCATGCCAGAGATTGACATCAGGTGTCTTCCTCTATTGATTTCCACCTTATTTGGAGACATCTCTCACTGAACCTGGAACTCACTGATTTGGCTAGTCTAGCTATTCAGTGCACTGTGGGATGCTCTTGTCTCCACATCCCCAGGGCTGGATCTAGAGGTGCATACCACCACACCCAGCATTTGACATGGATGCTGGGGATCCCATCTCAAGTCCTCAGGCTTGCATGCAAGCACTTTTCTTGTTTTAAGGACCAAAGGAAATTAGTGAACTAAAAGAGGATGACTGATAGAGCCAAGAAGACATGAGAGTGGAATGTTCAGAACTAAATGAGAAATTTCTGTCACACCCTCCAAGATTTATGGACCATTGCAGAAGAGGTAGTGGAAAGAATGTAAGAGCCAAAGGAAAAAGAGGAGTACTTACAATGCTGTCATCCACACACAAAGTAGCCTTGACAATCATGACCTCACAATGGCTGACACTACCTACACAAGACCTGCGTAATAGGAGGGAAAATGATGACATCAAAATAGAAGAGAGGCTAATCGGGAAGAAAAAGGAGGAATCTGGGAGGGGTACATGGAGGCGGTGGGAGAGGATTATGATCACAGTATATTGTCTATACTTATGAACTTTTTCAATAAAATGTTAAAAAAGCAGGTTAACTGCAGTTATGTTATATGCAGTTATATATGCATATATATATATATATATGCAGTTATATCAACATGGCCAGTAAACTCATGAAATTCCAGATGACCCAGGAATCATTTAGAAGGGAAAGTAGTTTTCACATTTCCCATTCTATGTATCTTTCCCTGTAACCTTTCTGTTATCATGACTGAACTAAGAGAGTTGACTGCCTTTGAGAGATTTTGACTCAATATGAAATTATGAGTCAAAATCAAATTGAAATTCAAATCATCTCATTACTGTTACCTAATGGTTGCTTAATGTATTTCTTTCTTTGGAAGTTCTGAAGCTAGAGTAAGGGAATGAAACTTCCTGCATGTAGCTGTTTCTAGTCATTGAGAGTAGTCCCTTGCTTCCCAGATTTAAGACATAAATGAAAAAAAATTGTTTGAGTATATTGCACAGAAGACCCTATCTTCCTTTCCTGGCCCTTGAATGAAAAGTTTAAAAACAAGAATTTAATTTAAACCTTTGTAATTAGGACCGTGGCTGACATCTACTGTATGTTGGGGAAGGAAAATGCACAGACAGCTTGGGGAATAGAAAAGAGCATGTTGGCCTGGAGAGATGGCTTACCGGTTAAGCACTTGCCTATGAAGCTTAAGTACCCTTGTTCGAGGCTCGATTTCCCAGGACCCACGTAAGCCAGATGCACAAGGTGGCGCATGCATCTGGAGTTCGTTTGCAGTGGCTGGAGGCCCTTGCACGCCCATTCTCTCTATATATATCTGCCTCTTTCTCTCTCTGTCACTTTCAAATAAATAAATAAATAAATTTAAGAAAGGAAAAGAAAAGAGCATGTTAACTGACTTTCTCATGAGCCAAATAGCTTGTAAAAAGTAAAAATAGCAGTAGAATTGAGGTGATGTGTTCTCAGATGAAAAATTGAATTTTAATGAATTATGGTTCACCTTGTCTTTAGCCAGAAATTCCTGTTTCCATCTCCTCTCATAGTATGAACTGATGACCCTCTAAAAATTCCTATTGCTGAGCTGAGTTTAGAGTTTCTGCAGTGCTGTCTGTGCTCTAACTGTCCTTTATAATCTCTCTCTCTCTTCCCGTGTGTGTGTGTGTGTGTGTGTGTGTGTGTGTGTGTGTGTCTGTCTGTCTGTCTGTCTGTCTTTATGGGTGAGAGCAATATCAAGAAAATAGTCTAGATTGACTGTAACTGGTGATTTAATAGCAATTCCTAGAACTGAATTTAACTCAGCAACAGAGATCATAAATGCTGTGGGGCATGGAAGTTGGTACATCAAAATAGGAATTGTAACAGGAAAAACATTAACTTTCTGTAGTCCCCTGTAAATTCTGGATTATGTAGATAAGTTTGATTTTATACCTGAGGTACTTCACAAAAATTTAGATGGAATTAATCAGCATTGATTTCCAAATAATATCCCTTGAGATTTCTTTAAGATTTGCAAGATTTCCCCTGTGACTTTCTGTGATTGCCTTAAGTTTATTTCATGATTTTATTGGAATCAGAATGACAAATGAACAATCAAATCATTAGCTAGGGAAACAGATAGACAATAAGGAAATCTGAATAAATTTTTAAATTTTCAACTCAATCAAAGGCTGGACTATGATCACAGCTATGTGGCTGGCATTACTAAATTAATCCAAATGAGAAAATTAATTTCTCTGCATGATTACAACTAGCACTGATTTCAAGGTGGGATGTACGTGACATAAACTGATTTTGCAAGTGAGCATTTATCCTGCTGGGCTCTGTCTTTCTGCTTCCTTGGTGAAATAAAAATGTAGCTGTGGTGGTTTGATTCAGGTGTCCCCCATGCACTCATATATTCTGAATGCTTGTTCCCCATCTGGTGGCAATATGGGAATTGGAGCCTTACTGAAGGAGATGTGTTGTTGGGGGCTGGTTTATGGGCATTATAGCCAGCTTCCCCTTGCCGTGTTTGGTACACTGTCCTGCTGCTGTTGTCTACTTGATGTTGGTCAGGAGGTGATATGCAGTCTCTGCTCATGTCATGGTTTCCCTTGCCATCATGGAGTTTCCCCTTGAGTCTGTAATCCAAAATAAACCCTTTCCTCCCACAACCTGATTTTGGTCAGGTGGTCTGTGCCAGCACCATGAAGGTGACTGCAACAATGGCCATTGACCATAACAGTTCCTTTTAAAATGTTTTTATTTATTTATTTGCAGGTAGAGAGAGAGAATGAGAATGGGCATGCCAGAGTCTAGTCTGCAAAAGAACTCCAGACACATGGACAATTTTGTGCATCTGGCTTTACGTGGGTACTGGGCATCAAACCCAGGTCATCAGGCTTTGCAAGCAAGTCCCTTTAATTGCTGAGCCATCTCTCCAGCCTGGCCATAACAGTTCTTTGCAGTGAACTTCAGGGCTTCAATCAGTCCTCATGATCTTTGCTGCATATCTTTATCTTCTAGGGATAGATTTGTTACCTATTTGGAAAACATCAAAAAGAATAACACAGATGAAGGAATATTTAGGACTGGGAAGCTAGCTCCACAGGTAAGAGCATTTGCTGTGCACGGAGGGCATGAGACTACATGAATTGGATTCCCTAAAACCCACATTAAAAACCTGGGGCTGGAGAGATGGCTTAGTGCTTAAGGTGATTGCCTGTGAAGCCTAAGGACACAGGTTCAATTCCCTAGTACCCACACAAACCAGATGTACAAGGTAGTACATGCATCTGGAATTTGCAGTGGCTGGAGGCCCTGGAATGGTCATTCTCTCTCTCTTTCTCTCTCTCTCTCTTTTTCTCTCTAATAAATACACTATCTAAAAATTAAAATGAAAAAAAAAACTTAAAAATCTGGGCATGCCCATCTAGACCTGTAACTTTAGTTAGACACAGCATAGAGACTAGAGAATCATAGGTGCTTGCTGACCAATAAAGCAGCAGTTCCAGATTAAGTGAGAAATTCCACCAGAAGATAACACACAGATGGGCAATAGAAGACACCTGACAGTCTCCTGTTGACTCTACATGCATATATATGTGCATAGACCACATATACATCACATAACACACACACACACACAAACTCCAAAACTTTTTTAAATAAGAGAACATAAATATGGTTAATACATTTAGGTAAAAATATAAATATGACTAAGTATGACTATAGAACATTGAAAATGATTGGCTAGCAATTTCAAACCCTTCAATTAACTTAAAAATCAATTTCTACATAAGAGTTCCCAGAGTGCTTTGTACAAAGGAACAGGTAATTGTAAAGCCTGCCAAGGTGACCATTCTAAAAGGGATTATACCAATTTAGATGTTTGTTTGAAAAAGTCAATCCCATTGCTTTCTGGGCTCCATGTAATGTAACAGAGAGCCAGCAGATCTGTCTCTACCCCTCCAGCACCAAGTGGCCTGGGACAATTTATTTAAGCTGTTTCCTATTCAACAGTGTAGATAATAATTCCCACCAAAGCTGTTGTGAGGATTAAGATATGGCATATAAAGTGCCACCTGTATAGAATGTGTGTGTGATTATTATTTGA